>OZ023304.1:15000-5015000 GCA_964007245.1 Hypomecis atomaria
CACCGCACCTCGAGGGCAGGCGGGTGGTTATGTGGGAGTCCTGCCGACTGGACAGTATACCCACCAAAACCCCTGGGTGTTCCGCCGCTGCGCCTGGTGTCGAGGCTACGGGCACGCTTGCGCACTCCTCCGCGGCACCCGACAGCGCTGGCCCAACTTGGGCCCCACCACGGAGCTTTGGCTCCCGCCAGAATGACGATGTGTCGAACACCAGACACATCGTCATCCACCACCTGGGACCAACCAGCACTGGGCGTCAGACAGCACCCGTGTCCGACAGCCCTGGTCCCTATGCAACGGGTCAATTAAAGTGGCCCCGCGCCTGCCACTACGGCTGCAGAAGATAGGGAGAGCGGCCATCGCGATACCGACACTCCTCTTCCCCTGCAGCCCCACCGCCTCCGCCAACACGTTGGCGGCACCCGTTAGGGCCGCTGACAGGACGGATAGACAGCGGCTTCCTCGCCGCCCGTCCATCCCGTCGCCGCCCCCGCCTCGATGGGCTCGGCCGCGGTATCGCGACAAGCGCGACACCGCAGTCCACCTCAGTCGGCAAGCCGACCTACTGGCCAGCCTCCGCACGAGCTTGTCCAGGCCCAAGACCCGGAGAGGCCGGCCCCACCTCGGGTTCCTCTTCGTTCACCAGGTTGAGGCAGACCTGGCTACTAAGCCCCCCCGCCACGACAAGGCGGGAACCCACTCGGGGGGGAACCTAACCTAACCTTTTTTTTTTTTTTTTTTTTTTTTTTCCCAGGGGAAATCTTTTATAGATACCACCACACCTCGTGGGCAGGCGGGTGGTTATGTGGGAGTCCTGCCGACTGGACAGTATACCCACCAAAACCCCTGGGTGTTCCGCCACTGCGCTATGTGTCGGGGCTACGGGCACGCTTGCGCACTCCTCCGCGGCACCCGACAGCGCTGGCCCAACTTGGGCCCCACCACGGAGCTTCGGCTCCCGCCAGAATGACGATGTGCCGAACACCAGACACAACGTCATCCACCACCTGGGACCAACCAGCACTGGGCGTCAGACAGCACCCGTATCCGACAGCCCTGGTCCCGATGCAACGGGTCAATTAAAGTGGCCCCGCGCCTGCCACTACGGCTGCAGAGGATAGGGAGAACGGCCGTCGCGATACCGACACTCCTCTTCCCCTGCAGCCCCACCGCCTCCGCCAACACGTTGGCGGCACCCGTTAGGGCCGCTGGCAGGACGGATAGGCAGCGGCCTTCTCGCCGCCCGTCCATCCCGTCGCCGCCCCCGCCTCGATGGGCTCGGCCGCGGCATCGCGACAAGCGCGACACCGCAGTCCACCTCAGTCGGCAAGCCGACCTACTGGCCAGCCTCCGCACGGGCTTGTCTGGGCCCAAGACCCGGAGAGGCCGGCCCCACCTCGGGTTCCTCTTCGTTCACCAGGTTGAGGCAGACCTGGCTACTAAGCCCCCCCGCCACGACAAGGCGGGAACCCACTCGGGGGGGAACCTAACCTAACCTTTTTTTTTTTTTTTTTTTTTTACCAGGGGAAATCTTTTAAAGATACCACCGCACCTCGAGGGCAGGCGGGTGGTTATGTGGGAGTCCTGCCGACTGGACAGTATACCCACCAAAACCCCTGGGTGTTCCACCGCTGCGCCTGGTGTCGGGGCTACGGGCACGCTTGCGCACTCCTCCGCGGCACCCGACAGCGCTGGCCCAACTCGGGCCCCACCACGGAGCTTCGGCTCCCGCCAGAATAACGATGTGCCGAACACCAGACACATCGTCATCCACCACCTGGGACCAACCAGCACTGGGCGTCAGACAGCACCCGTGTCCGACAGCCCTGGTCCCGATGCAACGGGTCAATTAAAGTGGCCCCGCGCCTGCCACTACGGCTGCAGAGGATAGGGAGAACGGCCGTCGCGATACCGACACTCCTCTTCCCCTGCAGCCCCACCGCCTCCGCCAACACGTTGGCGGCACCCGTTAGGGCCGCTGGCAGGACGGATAGACAGCGGCACACTCGCCGCCCGTCCATCCCGTCGCCGCCCCCGCCTCGATGGGCTCGGCCGCGGCATCGCGACAAGCGCGACACCGCAGTCCACCTCAGTCGGCAAGCCGACCTACTGGCCAGCCTCCGCACGGGCTTGTCTGGGCCCAAGACCCGGAGAGGCCGGCCCCACCTCGGGTTCCTCTTCGTTCACCAGGTTGAGGCAGACCTGGCTACTAAGCCCCCCCGCCACGACAAGGCGGGAACCCACTCGGGGGGGAACCTAACCTAACCTTTTTTTTTTTTTTTTTTTTTTTTTACCAGGGGAAATCTTTTATAGATACCACCGCACCTCGAGGGCAGGCGGGTGGTTATGTGGGAGTCCTGCCGACTGGACAGTATACCCACCAAAACCCCTGGGTGTTCCGCCACTGCGCTTGGTGTCGGGGCTACGGGCACGCTTGCGCACTCCTCCGCGGCACCCGACAGCGCTGGCCCAACTCGGGCCCCACCACGGAGCTTCGGCTCCCGCCAGAATAACGATGTGCCGAACACCAGACACATCGTCATCCACCACCTGGGACCAACCAGCACTGGGCGTCAGACAGCACCCGTGTCCGACAGCCCTGGTCCCAATGCAACGGGTCAATTAAAGTGGCCCCGCGCCTGCCACTACGGCTGCAGAGGATAGGGAGAACGGCCGTCGCGATACCGACACTCCTCTTCCCCTGCAGCCCCACCGCCTCCGCCAACACGTTGGCGGCACCCGTTAGGGCCGCTGGCAGGACGGATAGACAGCGGCACACTCGCCGCCCGTCCATCCCGCCGCCGCCCCCGCCTCGATGGGCTCGGCCGCGGTATCGCGACGAGCGCGACACCGCAGTCCACCTCAGTCGACTTGCGACCTACTGGCCAGCCTCCGCACGGGCTTGTCTCGGGCCAAGACCCGGAGAGGCCGGCCCCACCTCGGGTTCCTCTTAGCTTCACCGTGGCCGCCCACAAGCCACGGCTACTAAGCCCCCCCGCCACGACAAGGCGGGAACCCACTCGGGGGGGAACCTAACCTAACCTTTTTTTTTTTTTTTTTTTTTTTGACCCAGGAAAATCCTTTATGGATACCACCAAACCTGGGGAGGCCGGTGGTTATGTGGGAGTCTCCACCGCTAATCGGTGGCATACCCACTAAAAACCTGGGGTGTTTCCGCCACTGCGCTATATGTGTCGGGGCTACGGGCACGCTTGCGCACTCCTCCGCGGCCCCAACAGCGCTGTCCGCTACCAGACCCTCCTCGGGGAGCTCAACCCCTAGGGAGCTCCACCCGGCATTGCTACGATGTGCTGAAACACAGAGCACATCGTGCAGTCTCGGGGAACTCTCAAACGGATGGCGGGCTTCCCCAAGCCCGACCACCCAGAGTTCCCCTTATGGAGGCAGGCGGTCGTGTGCAAGACGCCTGCCTCGGGGGCGCCTTCTGCGCATGGGGAGGCTCGCAATGTCGTCCTCCCTCATGCGCTCTTCGGCCTCTTTGCGTTCCAGGACCTCTTCGCAGAAGTCCCGGACCGCATTCCAGGATCTCTCGCTGCCAACCATAGCCGCAGCAACGGTTGGAAGCGAGAGATCCACCCCCACTATGGCCACGAGCTGGGCCCGCTGGACTGTCCACGCCGGACACACCTCCAGCGTATGCTGTGCCGTGTCGGACTGGTCGCCACACTGGTGGCAAACCGGTGTGGGTTCTCTCCCGGCAACTCGATGCAGATACTCACCAAAGCAACCATGCCCTGTGAGCACCTGCACGAGCCTAAACGAGAGAACCCCACCCTCACGGTTGACCCAATCCCGGAGGATCGGTCGGAAAGCCTCCACAGTGCGGCGACCAGCGGACGGCTCCTCGAGCCTGCGCGCCCACCGCTCCATAGCCTTTTCTCGGCCCTGCCTCCGCCAACGTCTCACCACCTCAGGGGGAGCAGAATCACCCCTGGCCCGTGTATCGGACAGTTGGCGGTAGATGTTCGCCAACATCTCTGCGTCCAGGTCCCATGGACATGTCCCGGCCAAGATGCACGCCGCCTCAAATGATACTGTGCGGTACGCACGTATCACTCTGAGCGCCATACACCGCTGCGGTCTCCGCAGCAGTTGGGTGTTATGGGCGCTCAGAGCGTCCGCCCAGATCGGCGCTCCGTAGAGCGCCATAGACCTCACCACCCCCGTGTAGAGGCGGCGGCATGCAGCGTTCGGCCCTCCCACATTCGGGAGAAGGCTACTCAGAGCCGACGCCGCTCCGACGAGCCGCGGAGCTAGCTGCTTAAAATGCTCCCGGAAGTCCCATCGGCTGTCTAAAACAAGACCGAGGTACTTCATCGTCTTGCCGACGACGATGGGAACACCTCCCACGACCAGCTCCGCTCCGGCCGGTGGCGCATTCCGAGGACCGTGAAAGCACACGGCCTCGGACTTACTCAGGGCCACCTCTAGCCCCAAGCGCCGGATTCGGCTCACTATTTGAGCCGTGCCCGCCGTGGCCAGGATCGACGCATCACGGTACGTCGAACCGCGAGCCAGGACCAGAGTGTCATCGGCATAGCACACAACGTCTATGCCACTCAAGCGCCCGCCTCGAAGTACCCAATTGTAGCCGAAGTCCCACATGACTGGTCCAAGGACCGAGCCCTGCGGAACTCCGAGCGACACCGCCCACCTGCCCCATCCTTCCCTCGTTGGGTAGACTACATCTCTGTCAGAGAAGTAGTCATCGAGGGTCCGGCGCAGGTAGGGGGGCACCTCGTGACAGCGCAGTGCCGTCCTAATGCAGCCCCAGGGGAGGGTATTGAAGGCATTGGCTATGTCTAATGACACAGCCAAGACGACCTCGCCCCGGGATACGGCCACTTCCGCAAAGGCCCTCACCCTCGATATGGCATCGATGGTGGACCTGCCCTTGCGGAAGCCGAACTGCGAGTCAGACAGGTTTGGCCCGACCTGCTCCAAGTGCCTGTTGAGACGGGCGGCAATGACCCGCTCCAAGAGCTTGCCAGCCTCGTCCAACAGCACGATCGGGCGGTAGGCCCCCGGCGAGTCGGCAGGTCTGCCCGCCTTGCGCAGCAGCACTAGCTTACCGCTCTTGTAGCGCCGCGGAAAGCGGCCCTGCTTTAGGCACTCCGTGAGGAACTCCCTGAACCGGGGCTCGAGGGCCTCCAACGCCAGCACCCAAGCCCGTCCGGGTATTCCGTCCGGGCCAGGAGCCGTGTCTTTGGCCCTGAGCCGCAGGACTGCCGCCGCGAGTTCCCCCTGGGAAATGGGCGGCACTTCCTCGGCCTCTGCATCCTCGACCCTCCCGCGATTAGAGGGGAAGGCCATCCTTGGGGCCACGTGGTCACCCGCCTGCGGAAACAGGGTGGCAACCACGTTCTCCAACAAGTCCGGCCTCATGGTCTGCGTCAAAGGTGGCGCCCATGGGCGGATCTTGTCCCGGACCCACTTATATGGCCTTCCCCACGGATCGCGGTCCAAGGCGTCGAGCATACTCTGCCTGGCACTGTCCTTAGCCCTCGCCATCTCGGTCTGCAGGGAGGTGACCACTTGTCTGTACAAGGCGTACAGTTCGTCCTCCCGGTCCGGGTCCCAATGCCGGCGCCTGCGCTGTCTGGCGTATTCACGCCTAGCCGCCACACACTCCTCGCGGAGGTGGGCCAGCTCGGGCGTCCACCAGTGCACACTGCGGCGCGGCGGCAGGGAACCCACTCGGGGCATCGAGGCGTCACAGATCTCTGTTAACGCCCCCTGGAACCACTCCGCCTCGGCGTCAACCTCCACTGCATCCGACCTCGGGATCCACGCCTGGACAATGGCTGCCTCCAGCAGGACCTCGCTGTCCAGGCGTTTGAGGGCCCATCGTGGCGACCGCTCCGTTCGAGGGCGGTTTGGACCTCCCGGGATTCCTGAGGGGGAGACGGTCATCCGGATGTACCGGTGATCGGACAACGTCTCCACTCCCTCCAGTACCTCCCAGTCCTGCACACGGCGCGCCAGGGTAGGGCTAGCGAACGTGAGGTCCACGATGGACCCTCCCTGCTGACGCACGCACGTGTGCACCGACCCTCTGTTGAGCAGCAGCAGACCAAGGGCAGCTGCCCATTCCTCCAATGGCTGGCCTCTCTCGTTCGCAACAGGCGATCCCCACATGGCTGACTTGGCGTTAAAGTCGCCAGCAATCAGCACCTGGTGGGGACGACACTGTAGGACAAGAGACTCCAACTCGGAAAGCCAGCCCTCGAAATCGGCGAGGCTCCTGTTGGGGGAGAAGTAAGTGCCTATGTAGGCGACACCCCCCGCCACAACAGCTACACAGCCTCGCCTCCTCATCACCTTTTCGAGTGGAGGAAAGCCCGCCGCTGCTTGGGTCACGATCACCACTCGTCCCTCAATGTCACCCGACCAATTGTCCCGTGGGGGGACAAAATACGGTTCCGCCACGATTGAAATGGGTATCAACCACTCCGCCATGCTCTGAACCAAGAGGTCCTGAGCCCTGGCGGAGTGGTTGATATTAGCCTGAAGTACTTTCAGGGCCATTATCAATCGGCTTCCATTTGAGCACTCTCGCCCTGTGTTGAGGGTGGGGATGGGCGCTGCTGGGTCATGGCCACGGCAACTCCCTTCCTGCCTTTCTTCTTGGAAGGCAGGGCACAGGCCTTGCTTCCGATGCGATGTCCGGGCGGCTTACCCGCTGCGGCACATACTGCGCAGTGCGGCACGCCCGAACAATCACCCGCCTTGTGACCAGATTGGCCGCATCGGTAGCAGAGTTCGCTACGATCGACGTCTGAAGTGCATTGCTCCCGGACGTGCCCAACTTCTAGGCACCGGAAGCAACGCATCGGCTTTGGGGTCAGCACCTTGACTTGGGCCGATACCCATCCCACCCTGAGGCGGCCACCACTCGCTACCTTCTTAGCCACCGCCGCCGGGCAGCTAACAAAGGCCGAGCCTATGCCTGCTGCGTTTCGGCGGATCTCGCCAACCTTTACCACGTCGGCTTGGCACTCCGCGACTCCAGAGATGGCGGTCACCAGTTCTTCCTTGGTGACGGAGTCGTCCAGACCGCTTATGCGCAAATCCGCACACTTAGACGGTCTGGAGACCCGAATATCCTCCGCATTGTATATCTCCCTCAACTTTGCAGCGAGGGAGTCCGCCTTTTCTCCAGAGGTCACACCGGGTATTTCCAGTACCCGGCCGCCAGTGGCTGCCCTGCGGAACTGGAGGGACGTGATCCCAAGTTGGGACAAGTCGACCCTCCTCTTTGCCTCTGTCAAAGCATCGGCATACGTCGCGCCCCTTTTTAGAGCCTCCGGCTGTATCGTAATGATAACGGCCGAAGAGCGGGGCACCCGGATCTTTGGCCCGGCTGCTGCCGCACCACGTTGAGGTCCACTCTTTTGTGGCTGAGCCCTCTGGGTTGGCTGAGTTGACCGCTTCTGTGGTGCAACCGGCGCCGTTTTGCCGCTTGCCTTCTTCGGAGCCTTCGCAACCTGAACCCAGCTGGGGCTCGTTGAAGGGACCGGCAGTACCTCTTCTATTACCACTGGCGTGGTATGTCCTTTGCCCTTGCCCTTGCCTTTCCTTTTGCCTTTGCCCTTACCCTTAGGGCTGTTGGCAGAGGGGAGGCTTACGGCTGGCAAATCCGCCATGCCTGATGGGCCCGGCTCCTGGGACGCAGCCGCGGACTTAAGGAATTCCTTCCTCCGGTTCGCAGGGGCAGTCGCAGGGCCGGCCCTTGCAGCCATCTTCTTATCGGCCGCCAGCGGTGGGCGAACGCGCTTCTCTGGAAGAAGCCTCTCTTCCAGTGCCTCAAATCGTGCGCTGACCATATTGCCAACTTGTCGCATAATCGACTGCGACAAGTCGTCAGGGTCCGCGCTCCTCGATACCGTCTGGACTGTCAGTCCGGAAGACGTTGGGGCAGCGGCCGCACATCCCTCCATCATTTTGCGGAGCTCCGATATCTCCTTTCGGAGATCCGCAACCTCCGTCTGCAGGCGCTTGTTAGCGGCCTGCAAGTGACGGGTCTCGTCTGTGGAATTCCTCTTATGGAGGTCTTCCACTGCCACCTGTATAGTGGCCGCCGCCTCTTTGAGGGCCTTCGTGCAGGTGCCCTTCAATTTTCCTGATTTTGTGGCCACCAGATTGATAGTGGCCACGCAATCCAACACCCGCTGATTTAGGTCGGATGCCAGCTCTGTACTTGTCTCTGAAGTCAAAGACAAGAGGCATGGTGCCGATCCAGACGAACGGAGCTTCTGGGTCATACGAGCTACCTCCTGCTCGACCCTCAGCTCCATTTCCTCTCTCTGAGCGGCCACTAAGTCCGCTTTGGCTTTAGCGAGACCGACGTATTCGCCCGTTGTGGGCGGGCGGCCTCGACCTCGTCTTGCGACGGCAATGGCCTTGGCGGCTGGAGCGTCCGAATCACCCCCGGAGCTTGCCTTGCCATCATCGTCACTATCATCCATCTGGTTTCGCGTCCCGCGTTTGCGTTTGGACGCACCCAACCTTGATGATGACCGTGATCCCACGGTCACCAGACTCATCGCTGAGGAGTCGGACTCCTCAGCCGGACTCAAAAAGAGCCCGCATCCCTCGTCATCAACTGTTTTGGGTTTTAAAGATTTATCCATAATGTTCCCACGAGTATGGGGGAAATAAGAAGTCCATCCAGGCAGTGCCCCCTGTACCTGGGTAAGCCTAAGTACACCAGAGTGTCGGCCGGTACTCTGGCGGTGGTTCGCACTCGTGACCAACCCTACCCAGTGGCCATGCATCCCCTCGCCGTGCGCCGCAGCTTGGGATTTGGGGTGATTTTTTATAGAGGTTTTCTTCCTCGCGGTCCGGGCGACCAAGCCAAGACCCTCGGTCCTGCCGCAAGCCACGAGACGTGACCGTAGCCGCAAGCAGGGCTCCGATTTACGACGCTGGCTCGCGAAGAGCCTGCTCGGCAGTAGTGTGAGTACATACCGAGCACGTCCCTCCCGGCACCGGCGAGAGCTCACATCCACTGGCCCCTCTGCTGAACAGAGGGATCCGTGGAGAGCTCACATCGCCAACTGCCATGAGACCACAGAAGGCCTCCAACCCCTGTTTGAGACTATGATTTATCAGTAGAATCTATGACTGAAACTACTGATCCATCATAATCCCAAACGAGCTCAGGACAGAACTGAGCTCCTTCCCCCCCAATGTCTTCTGCACGCGCTCCTCAATGTAGGGTAGAGGGGCGCGCAGAGAAGACCCCCGACCGGACATCTGCAATCACTCGGCAAGAACCCGCGAAGGAAGTTACCAAGTGATCCCCAGGGTGCACCACGAGGAGGTTTCCGGCCACAGCACCCCAACCTAACCTAACCTTTTTTTTTTTTTTTTTTTGACCCAGGAAAATCCTTTATGGATACCACCAAACCTGGGGAGGCCGGTGGTTATGTGGGAGTCTCCACCGCTAATCGGTGGCATACCCACTAAAAACCTGGGGTGTTTCCGCCACTGCGCTATATGTGTCGGGGCTACGGGCACGCTTGCGCACTCCTCCGCGGCCCCAACAGCGCTGTCCGCTACCGGACCCTCCTCGGGGAGCTCAACCCCTAGGGAGCTCCACCCGGCATTGCTACGATGTGCTGAAACACAGAGCACATCGTGCAGTCTCGGGGAACTCTCGAACGGGTGGCGGGCTTCCCCAAGCCCAACCAGAGTTCCCCTTATGGAGGCAGTCGGTCATGAGCTAACCGCCTGCCCCGAGGTCGCCTTCTGCGCATGGGTAGGCTCGCCATGTCGTCCTCCCTCATGCGCTCATCCGCCTCTTTGCGCCCGAGGACTTCTTCACAGAAGTCCCGAACCGCGCTCCAGGCGGTCTCGCTCCGCACCATCGCGCGAGCAATGGTCGGCAGCGAGAGGTCGACCCCCACAGTGGCCACAAGCTGGGCACGCTGGGTGTTCCACTCTGGACACACCTCCAGCGTGTGCTGCGCCGTGTCTTCGCGGTCGCCACACTGGTGGCACTCCGGTGTAGGCTCTCTCCCGGCGACTCTGTGCAAGTACTCGCCGAAGCATCCGTGCCCCGTCAGCACCTGCACGAGCCGAAAAGAGAGGACCCCATCCTCACGAGCCAACCAGTCCCGGAGGATTGGTCGGAATGCCTCAACGGTGCGGCGACCAGCAGACGGCTCTTCCAGCCTGCGGTCCCATCGCTCCAAGGACGCTTGTCGGCCACGTCTCCGCCAACGCCTTATCACCTCGGGGGGAGGAAACTCACCCCCGGACCGTGCATCGGCTAGTTGGCGGTACACGCCGGCCAACATCTCGGCGTCCAAGTCCCATGGAGCAGTCCTGGCCAGGACGCACGCCGCCTCATACGATACGGTGCGGTATGCCCGTATCACTCGGAGCGCCATAACTCGTTGCGGTCTCCGGAGGAGTGCAACGTTATGGGCGCTCAGAGCATCCGCCCAGATCGGGGCGCCGTACAGCGCCATCGACCGTACCACCCCCGTATAGAGGCGGCGGCATGCGGCATTCGGCCCTCCAACGTTTGGGAGAAGGCTGCCCAAGGCCGAAGCCGCTCCGACGAGCCGCGGAGCCAATCGCTTGAAGTGCTCGCGGAAATTCCATCGACTGTCGAGGACGAGACCGAGATATCTCATAGTCGTCCCGACAGCGATAGGAACACCCCCAACGATCAGCTCCGCTCCGGCTGGCGGCGCACGCCGAGGACCGTGGAAGCACACGGCCTCGGACTTCTCTAGGGCCACCTCTAGCCCTAGGCGCCGGATTCGGCTCACAATCTGAGCCGTGCCCGCCGTGGCCAGGATCGACGCATCCCGAAACGTCTCTCCGCGAGCCAACACCAGCGTGTCATCAGCGTAGCAGACTACGTCGATGCCACGCAGGCGGCCGCCTCGAAGCACCCAGTTGTACCCGAAGTTCCACGAAACTGGTCCCAGGACCGAGCCCTGTGGAACTCCAAGGCACATAGCCCACCGGCCCCATCCCTCGATCGTCGGATAGACTACGTCTCTATCCGAGAAGTAGTCGTCGAGGGTCCGGCATAGGTAGGCGGGTGCTTCGTGGCAGCGCAGTGCCATCTTTATGCAGCCCCAGGGGAGGGTGTTGAAGGCGTTGGCGATGTCGAGCGACACCGCAACGACGACCTCTCCCCGGGAAACGGCCGCTTCCGCGAAGGCCCTCACCCTCGATATGGCATCGATGGTGGACCTGCCCCTGCGGAAGCCGAACTGCGACTCAGCCAGGTTTGGCCCGACCTGCTCCAGGTGCTTGTTGAGACGGGCGGCGATGATACGCTCTAAGAGCTTCCCAGCCTCGTCCAACAGCACAATCGGGCGGTAGGCCCCCGGCGAGTCAGCAGGTCTACCCGCCTTGCGCAGCAGTACAAGTTTTCCACTCTTGTACCGCCGCGGAAAGCGGCCCTGCCTCAAGCAGTCCGTGAGGAAGCTCCTGAACCGCGGCTCCAGGGCCTCCAACGCCAGCACCCAAGCCCGTCCGGGGATTCCGTCCGGGCCAGGAGCCGTGTTCTTGGCCCTGAGCTTCAGGATTGCCGACGCGAGTTCCCCCTGGGAAACGGGCGGCACTTCCTCAGCCTCTGCATTCTCGACCCTCCCACGATTAGAGGGGAATGCCATCCTCGGGGTTACGTGGTCGCCCGCCTGTGGAAACAGGGTGGCAACCACGTTCTCCAACAAGTCCGGCCGCATGGTTTGCGTCAAAGGTGGCGCCCATGGGCGGATCTTGTTCCGGACCCACTTATATGGCCTTCCCCACGGATCGCGGTCTAAGGCGTCAAGCATGCTCTGCCTGGCACTGTCCTTGGCTCGCGCTATCTCGGCCTGCAGGGAGGTGACCTCCTGCCTGTACAAGGCGTACAGTTCCTCCTCCCGGTCCGGGTCCCAGTGCCGGCGTCGGCGCTGTCTGGCGTATTCACGCCGAGCGGCAACACACTCCTCGCGGAGGTGCGCCAACTCAGGCGTCCACCAAGACACGCTGCGACGCGCCGGCAGGGAACCCACTCGGGGCATGGAGGCGTCACACACCTGTGTCAACGCCTCGCAGAACCAGTCCGCCTCAGCGTCTACCTCCACTGCATCCGGCCTCGGGATCCACGCCTTCACGATAGCCGCCTCCAAGAGGACCTCGCTATCCAAGCGCTTGAGGGCCCATCGTGGTGACCGCTCCGTTCGGGGGCGGCTCGGACCTCCCGGGACTCCTGGGGGGGAGACGGTCATCCGGATATACCGGTGATCGGACAGCGTCTCCACTCCCTCCAGTACTTCCCAGTCCTGCACACGGCGCGCCAGGGTAGGGGTCGCGAACGCGAGGTCCACAATCGACCCACCCTGTTGCCGCACACACGTGTGCACCGTCCCCGTGTTGAGCAGCAGCAGCCCAAGGGCAGCTGCCCATTCCTCCAGTGGCTGGCCTCTCTCATTCGCAACAGGCGATCCCCACAATGCTGATTTGGCGTTGAAGTCGCCAGCGATCAGCACGTGGTATGGACGACACTGTTGGACGAGAGATTCCAACTCGGAAAGCCAACTCTCGAACTCGGCGAGGCTCCTGTTGGGGGAGAAGTAAGTGCCTATATATGCGACACCCCCCGCCACAACAGCTACACAGCCTCGCCCCTTCACTACCTTCTCGAGTGGAGGAAAGCCCGCTGCTGCTTGGGTGACGATCACCACTCGTCCCTCATTATCGCCGGACCAATTGTCCCTTGGTGGCACGTAGTACGGCTCCGCCACGATTGATATGGGTATCAACCACTCCGCCATGCTCTGGACCAAGAGGTCCTGAGCCCTGGCGGAGCGGTTGATATTGGCCTGAAGTAGAGTCAGGGCCATATCAATCGGCTTCCATGTGCGAAGCCTCTCCCTGTCTATGGGGTGGGGAAGGTTGCTGCTGGGACCTGGCCGCGGCAGCTACCCTCCTTCGTCTCTTGGAGGGCAAGGCACAACCCTTGCTCCCCACGCGGTGTCCGGGTGGTTTCCCAGCCGCAGCGCAAACTAGGCAATGCGGCGCACCCGTGCACGTGTTCGCCTTGTGGCCAGGCTGACCACACCGGTAGCACAACTCGCTCCGGTCCACCTCTGAGGAGCACTGCTCCCGGACGTGCCCCACTTCAAGGCACCGGAAGCAGCGCATCGGCCGTGTGGTCAGCAGCTTCACCTGGGCTGACACCCACCCCACTTTCAGGCGGCCACCGCTGAGCACCTTCTTCGCTACCCCCACTGGGCAGCTGATGAAGGTGGCTCCTATGCCGGCCGGGTTGCGACGGATGTCACCGACCTTTATCAGGTCAACCCGGCACCCCCCAACGCTGGAGACGGCTGCCACTATCTCTTCTTTGGTGACCGAGTCATCCAAACCGCTCACGCGCAAGTCTGCGCACTTGGTCGGTCTGGAGACTCGGATCTCCTCAGAATTATAGATCTCCCTCAGCTTGTTTGCGAGGGAGTCCGCCTTCTCTCCAGTGGTGGTGCCGGGTATCTCCAAAACCCGACCACCAGTGGCCGCCTTGCGAAATTGGAGGGTCGTGATCCCAATCTGGGCAAGATCGACCCTCCTCTTCGCTTCGCCCAAGGCATCCGCGTAAGTGATGCCCTTTTTCAGAGCCTCTGGCTGGATCGTGATGATCACAGCCGAGGACTTGGGCACACGAAGCCTGGGCGCTTCCGCGGTGCGCTGAGTGGCGCGTTTTGGCGGCTGCGTCTGACCACGTCTTTGTGGTGCAGCCGGGGCCGGAGCCACCGTGGCAGTCGCCTTCTTCTTCTTGGGGGGGGCCTTCTTCGCCACCGTCACCCATTCCTGACTCGTCGAAGGAGCCGGTTGCGCCTCCACTGCGGGCACTACGGGCACCACGGGCGAGGCCTTCCCCCTGCCCTTCCCCTTGCCCTTGCCTTTACGTTGGCTTTGGGCCGAGGGGGGAGCTAAGGCAGGGAAGTCTGCCATGCTCGAAGGACACGGCACCTGCGGTGCAGCCGCGGACTTGAGGAACTCTTTCCTCCTGTTCGCGGGGGCAACCGCAGGGCCAACCGCAGGGCCAGCCTTTGCTGCAACCTTTTTATCGGCAGCAAGCGGTGGGCGGGTGCGCTTCTCCGGAAGAAGACGATCTTCCAGAGCCTCGAACCTCGCGCTCACCATTCCGCCGACTTGCCGCATTATCGCCTGCGACAAGTCTTCGGAGTCTGCTACCATCTGGACCGGCTGTCCAGAAGACACGGGGTCAGGAGCCGCACGTGTCTCCATCATCAACGTGCGGAGCTCCGCGATCTCCTTGCGAAGATCGGCAACCTCGGTCTGCAGGCGCTTGTTAGCGGCCTGCAGGTTTCGTGTCTCATCGGTGGAGGTCCTCTTGTGGAGGTCCTCCACCACCACCTGAATGGTGGACGCCGCTTCTTTTAGGGCCTTCGTGAAGGTGCCCTTCAGTTTTCCGGACTTCGTGGCCACGAGGTTGATCATGGCCACGCAATCCTGTACCTTCAAATTAAGATCGGAGGCCAGCTCCCCGCTCGTCTCTGAGGACAGAGCGGATAGGAGGCATGGCGCCGATCCCGATGAGCGGAGTCGTTGGGTCATTCGAGCGACCTCCTGCTCGACCCGCAACTCCAGCTCCTCTCTTTCCACAGCCACGAGCTTCGCCTTGGCTGCAGCAAGGCCTACGTACTCGCCCGTTGTGGGCGGACGGCCTCGACCCCTCCTCATGACGGCCACAGCCTTGGCAGCCGGGGCGTCTGAGTCGCCCCCGGAGCTCACCTGGCCATCACCGTCTTCGTCCTCCATTGCGTTACGCGTCCCACGCTTACGCTTGGACGCTGCCAATCTCGACGATGACCGTGATGACACGGTCACCAGACTCATCGCTGAGGAGTCTGACTCCTCAGCCGGACTCAAAAAGAGCCCGCATCCCTCTTCATCATTTTTATTTTTATTTTTACTATCCATACTGTTCCCACGAGTGTGGGGGAAATAAAAGTCCACCCAGGCAGTGCCCCCTGTACCTAGGTAAGCCTAATACGCCAAGAGTGTCGGCCGGTACTCTGGCGGTGGTTCGCACTCGTGACCAACCCTACCCAGTGGCCATGCATCCCCTCGCCGTGCGCCGCAGCTTGGGATTTGGGGTGATTTTTTATAGAGGTTTTCTTCCTCGCGGTCCGGGCAACCAAGCCAAGACCCTCGGTCCTGCCGCAAGCCACGAGACGTGACCGTAGCTGCAAGCAGGGCTCCGATGTACGACGCTGGCTCGCGAAGAGCCTGCTCGGCAGTAGTGTGAGTACATACCGAGCACGTCCCTCCCGGCACCGGCGAGAGCTCACATCCACTGGCCCCTCTGCTGAACAGAGGGATCCGTGGAGAGCTCACATCGCCAACTGCCTGAGACCGCAGAAGGCCTCCAACCCCTGTTTGAGACTATGATTTATCAGTAGAATCTATGACTGAAACTACTGATCCATCATAATCCCAAACGAGCTCAGGACAGAACTGAGCTCCTCCCCCCCCAATGTCTTCTGCACGCGCTCCTCAATGTAATGTAGAGGGGCGCGCAGAGAAGACCCCCGACCGGACATCTGCAATCACTCGGCAAGAACCCGCGAAGGAAGTTACCAAGTGATTCCCAGGGTGCACCACGAGGAGGTTTCCGGCCACAGCACCCCAACCTAACCTAACCTTTTTTTTTTTTTTTTTTTTTTTTTTTTAGCCAGGGGAAATCTTTTAGAGATACCACCACACCTCGAGGGCAGGCGGGTGGTTATGTGGGAGTCCTGCCGACTGGACAGTATACCCACCAAAACCCCTGGGTGTTCCACCACTGCGCCTGGTGTCGGGGCTACGGGCACGCTTTCGCACTCCTCCGCGGCACCCGACAGCGCTGGCCCAACTTGGGCCCCACCACGGAGCTACGGCTCCCGCAAGAATGACGATGTGCCGAACACCAGACACATCGCCATCCACCACCTGGGACCAACCAGCACTGGGCGTCAGACAGCACCCGTGTCCGACAGCCCTGGTCCCGATGCAACGGGTCAATTAAAGTGGCCCCGCGCCTGCCACTACGGCTGCAGAAGATAGGGAGAGCGGCCATCGCGATACCGACACTCCTCTTCCCCTGCAGCCCCACCGCCTCCGCCAACACGTTGGCGGCACCCGTTAGGGCCGCTGACAGGACGGATAGACAGCGGCTTCCTCGCCGCCCGTCCATCCCGTCGCCGCCCCCGCCTCGATGGGCTCGGCCGCGGCATCGCGACAAGCGCGACACCGCAGTCCACCTCAGTCGGCAAGCCGACCTACTGGCCAGCCTCCGCACGAGCTTGTCCAGGCCCAAGACCCGGAGAGGCCGGCCCCACCTCGGGTTCCTCTTCGTTCACCAGGTTGAGGCAGACCTGGCTACTAAGCCCCCCCGCCACGACAAGGCGGGAACCCACTCGGGGGGGAACCTAACCTAACCTTTTTTTTTTTTTTTTTTTTTTTTTTTTTTTTTACCAGGGGAAATCTTTTATAGATACCACCACACCTCGTGGGCAGGCGGGTGGTTATGTGGGAGTCCTGCCGACTGGACAGTATACCCACCAAAACCCCTGGGTGTTCCACCACTGCGCTGTGTGTCGGGGCTACGGGCACGCTTGCGCACTCCTCCGCGGCACCCGACAGCGCTGGCCCAACTTGGGCCCCACCACGGAGCTTCGGCTCCCGCCAGAATGACGATGTGCCGAACACCAGACACATCGTCATCCACCACCTGGGACCAACCAGCACTGGGCGTCAGACAGCACCCGTATCCGACAGCCCTGGTCCCGATGCAACGGGTCAATTAAAGTGGCCCCGCGCCTGCCACTACGGCTGCAGAGGATAGGGAGAACGGCCGTCACGATACCGACACTCCTCTTCCCCTGCAGCCCCACCGCCTCCGCCAACACGTTGGCGGCACCCGTTAGGGCCGCTGGCAGGACGGATAGGCAGCGGCCTTCTCGCCGCCCGTCCATCCCGCCGCCGCCCCCGCCTCGATGGGCTCGGCCGCGGCATCGCGACAAGCGCGACACCGCAGTCCACCTCAGTCGACTTGCGACCTACTGGCCAGCCTCCGCACGGGCTTGTCGAGGCCCAAGACCCGGAGAGGCCGGCCCCACCTCGGGTTCCTCTTCGTTCACCAGGCTGGGAAGACCTGGCTACTAAGCCCCCCCGCCACGACAAGGCGGGAACCCACTCGGGGGGGAACCTAACCTAACCTAACCTAACCTAACCTTTTTTTTTTTTTTTTTTTTTTTGACCCAGGAAAATCCTTTATGGATACCACCAAACCTGGGGAGGCCGGTGGTTATGTGGGAGTCTCCACCGCTAATCGGTGGCATACCCACTAAAAACCTGGGGTGTTTCCGCCACTGCGCCATCTGTCGGGGCTACGGGCACGCTTCCGCACTCTTCCGCGGCCCCGACAGCGCTGTCCGCACCCGGACCCTCCTCGGGGAGCTCAACCCTCAGGGAGCTCTACCCGGTATTGCGACGATGTGCCGAAACACGGAGCACATCGTCCAGTCTCGGGGAACTCTCGAACGGGTGGCGGGCTTCCCCAAGCCCAACCACCCAGAGTTCCCCTTATGGAGGCAGGCGGTCATGTGCTAGACGCCTGCCTCGGGGGCGCCTTCTGCGCATGGGGAGGCTCGCAATGTCGTCCTCCCTCATGCGCTCGTCGGCTTCTTTGCGTTCCAGGACTTCTTCACAGAAGTCCCGGACTGCATTCCAGGATCTTTCGCTACCAACCATGGCCGCGGCAACGGTTGGCAGCGAGAGGTCCGCCCCCACTATGGCCATGAGCTGGGCCCGCTGGGCTGTCCACGCCGGACACACCTCCAGCGTATGCTGCGCCGTATCTGTCTGGTCGCCACACTGGTGGCAGACCGGTGTGGGTTCTCTCCCGGCAACTCGATGTAGGTACTCCCCAAAGCAACCGTGCCCTGTGAGCACCTGCACGAGCCTAAACGAGAGAACCCCATCCTCACGAGTGACCCAATCCCGGAGGATCGGTCGGAAAGCCTCGACAGTGCGGCGACCAGCAGACGGCTCCTCGAGCCTGCGCGCCCACCGCTCCATGACCGTTTCTCGGCCCCGCCTCCGCCAACGTCTCACCACCTCAGGGGGAGCAGAATCACCCCTGGCCCGTGTATCGGACAGTTGGCGGTAGATGCTCGCCAGCATCTCAGCGTCCAGGTCCCATGGACTCGTCCCGGCCAGAACGCACGCCGCCTCATAGGATACGGTGCGGTAGCCCCGTATCACCCTGAGCGCCATAAACCGCTGCGGTCTGCGCAGCAGTTTGATGTTGTGGGCGCTCAGAGCGTCCGCCCAGATCGGCGCTCCATAGAGCGCCATGGACCTTACCACGCCCATGTAGAGGCGGCGGCATGCGGCATTCGGCCCTCCCACATTTGGGAGAAGGCTGCCCAGGGCCGAAGCCGCTCCGACGAGCCGCGGAGCCAGTCGTGTGAAATGTTCCCGGAAGTCCCATCGGCTGTCTAGGACAAGACCGAGGTACTTCATCGTCTTGCCGACGACGATGGGAACACCTCCTACGACCAGCTCCGCTCCGGCTGGCGGCGCTTTCCGAGGGCCGTGGAAACACACGGCCTCGGACTTACTGAGGGCCACTTCCAGCCCCAAGCGCCGGATGCGGCTCACCAACTGAGCCGTGCCCGCCGTAGCCAGGATCGACGCGTCCCTGTACGTCGCCCCGCGAGCCAACACCAGCGTGTCATCGGCATAGCACACGATGTCGATGCCACGCAGATGGCCACCACGAAGCGCCCAGTTGTAACCGAAGTTCCACGAGACTGGTCCCAAGACCGAGCCCTGTGGAACTCCGAGAGACATCTTCCTCCTGCCCCATCCCTCTCTCGTGGGGTAGACTACTTCCCTGTCCGAGAAGTAGTCATCGAGGGTCCGGCACAGGTAGGGGGGCGCTTCGTGGCAGCGCAGTGCCTCCTTGATGCAGTCCCAGGGGAGGGAGTTAAAGGCGTTGGCAATGTCCAACGACACCGCCAATACAACCTCTCCCCGGGATACGGCCGATTCCGCAAAGGCCCTCACCCTCGATATCGCATCGATGGTGGACCTGCCTCTGCGGAACCCGAACTGCGATTCGGACAGGTTCGGCCCAACTTGTTCCAAGTGCCTGTTGAGACGGGCGGCAATGATACGCTCTAAGAGCTTGCCGGCCTCGTCTAACAGCACGATCGGGCGGTAAGCCCCCGGCGAATCGGCGGGTCTGCCTTCCTTGCGCAGCAGTACGAGCTTACCGCTCTTGTACCGGCGCGGAAAGCAACCCTGCCTCAGGCAGTTCGTGAGGAAGTCACGAAAGCGAGGCTCGAGGGCTTCCAACGCCAGCACCCAGGCGCGTCCGGGTATTCCGTCCGGACCTGGGGCTGTGTTTTTGGCCCTGAGCCTCAGCACCGCCGCTGCGAGTTCCCCCTGGGAAACTGGCGGGACTTCCTCGGCCTCTGCATCGACCTCGGCGCGACGCCTAGGGAAGGCCATCGCTGGGGTAGCGTAGTCGCCCGCCTGTGGGAACAGCGTAGTGACCACGTCTTCCAAGAAGTCCGGCTGCATGGTCTGCGTCAGTGGTGGCGCCCATGCGCGGAGCTTCTTGCGGACCATCTTGTATGGCCTTCCCCAGGGGTCACGATTGAGGTCCTCGAGCAAACTTGCTCGGGCGCCGTCAATGGCTCGCGCAATCTCCACCTGCAGCGAGGTGACCTGCACTCGGTATGAGGCGTATAGTTCCGCCTCTCGGACCGGGTTTCGCCGCCGACGTCGGCGCTCTCTGGCGTATGCACGTCTGGCCGCCACACACTCCTCGCGGAGTTGGGCCAACTCAGACGTCCACCAGTAAACGCTCCGACGCGGCGGCAGCGCTCCCACTCGGGGCATGGAGGCATCGCAGACCTCGGTCAGCGCCTCCCGGAACCAATCCGCCTCGGTGTCAACCTCGGCTGCATCAGTGGGACCTGGGACCCACGCCTGCACAATGGCTGCCTCAACGAGGAGCTCTCTGTCCATGCGGCGCAAGGCCCACCGCGGCGACCTCTCTGTCGGAGGACGGCTTGGACTACTCGGGATTCCTGGGGGGGAGACGGTCAGCCGGATGTACCGGTGATCGGACAACGTCTCCACTCCCTCCAGTACCTCCCAGTCCTGCACACTGCGCGCCAGGGAAGGGCTGGCGAAAGTGAGATCCACTATCGACCCTCCCTGTTGACGCACGCACGTGTGCACCGACCCCCGGTTCAAGAGCAACAGCCCTAGTGCCATTGCCCACTCCTCCACCGGCTCAGCTCTCTCGTTTGCAACAGGCGATCCCCACAGGGTTGACTTGGCGTTGAAATCGCCAGCAATCAACACCTGGTGGGGACGACATTGGTGCACGAGAGACTCTACCTCGCCCAGCCAGGCTTCGAAGTCGGCAAGGCTTCTGTTCGGCGAGAAGTAAACACCTATGAAGGCGATACCCCCCGCCAGAACAGCCACGCAGCCGCGGCCAGCCATAACCCTATCCACTGGAGGAAAACCGGCTGCCGCTTGCGTCACCAAGACGACTGAGCCCTCACTATCCCCCATCCAGTTGTCCCTGGAAGGGATGCGGTATGGTTCCGCCACAATTGCAATTGGAATCAACCACTCCGCCATGCTCTGGAGCAAGAGATCCTGAGCTCTGGCGGAGTGGTTGATGTTCGCCTGGAGGACTCTTAGGGCCATATTAATCAGCCTCCATTTGCGCCAGCGCGTCCAAAGTGGTTGGAGGCGATGGGCGTGGCTGGGTCTTGCCCTGGGCCGCCACCCTTCTGCTCTTCTTCTTAGAAGCCTGGGCGCATGCCCCGCTTCCAACGCGGTGTCCCGCCGGCTTATTCGCAGCCGCACAAACTGTGCAGTGCGGCACGCCGGAGCACCCGCTCGCCTTATGGCCCACTTGACCACATCTGTAGCATTGTTCGCTACGGTCCGTCGTCGCATTGCACTGCTCCCGAACATGTCCAACCTCTAGACATCGGAAGCAGCGCATGGGTTTCGAGGCTAGCAGCTTGATCTGCGCCGAGACCCACCCAATCAATAGTCGGTTTTTGCTCGTCACCTTTTTGGCAACCGCCACTGGGCATCGCACGAAAACAGATCCGATGCCCGCGGGGTTGCACCGAATGTCACCGACCTTGACAAGGTCGGCCTGACACTCTGCTGCCCTGGCGATGGCAGCAGCAACCTCTTCTTTTGTGACGGAGTCGTCAAGGCCAGTTATGCGCAAGTCAGCGCTTTTGGTCGGCCTGGAGACTTTAATGTCTTCCTGACTAAAGATCTCCCTCAGCTTTGCAGCGAGGGAGTCCGCCTTGTCACCGCTTGTGACACCCGGCACCTCTAGAACGCGACCTCCTGTGGCGGCCTTACGAAACTGGAGAGCGGTTATCCCGAGTTGGGACAAATCCACTCTCCTTTTCGCCTCCGACAAGGCGTCGGCGTATGTTACGCCTTTCTCCGCTGCTCCAGGCTGGATAGTAATTACAACAGCCTGTGAGCGCGGAACACGGATCTTGGGCGCAGCGGCCTGCTTCGCCCGCTGGGGCGCAGCATTCTGCCGTTGCCTTGCCGCACTCGGCTGTCCCCGTTGAGACGGAGGAGCCCTGGTGGGTGCCTTCTTCTGGCCTCGTTTTGCCACAGTCACCCAGTCGCCAACTGAGGACTTCTGTGGTGCCTGCGGCTTTGACGGACCGGCAGTGGGAGCTACGACTCGTTCCTGGGTCGCTGGGCGGCTGGCCAGCCCGGCTTTCGGGGGCTCAGGCAGGCTGCCCTTAGTCGCGGCCTGTTTGCCCTTCCCCTTGCCTTTACCCTTACCCTTAGGGACTTTGGCAGAGGGGAGTTCAACAGCCGGCAGGTTCGCTACATCCGAAGGGCCCGACTCCTGCGAAGTGTTGGCGGACTTCAGGAACTCTTTCCTTCTGTCCGCAACCGCAGCAGCCCCAGCGCTTGCCGCCAGCTTGCGATCGGCAGCAAGCGGCGGGCGTATGCGCTTTTCAGGAAGGAGACGGTCTTGAATCGCCTCCATCCGCGCATTCACCAGTCCGCCGACCTGCCGCATGATGGACTGCGTCAGGTCATCTGGGTCAGCAGCTCCAGTTTCCATCGCCCAGAACTGTCCAGAGGGCGGGGGAATAGGAGCCGCACTTGTCTCCATCATTCGACGGAGCTCCGCTATCTCCTTTCGGAGATCGGAGACCTCGGTTTGCAGGCGCTCGTTGGCGGCCTGCAGTTTGCGGGTCTCATCTGTTGAAGACCTTGTATGAAGGTCTTCGACGATGTCCTTGATTGTGGACGCCGCCTCTTTAAGGGCCTTGGTGAAAGTCCCTTTAAGTTTACCGGACTTAGTGGCCACAAGATTAATTGTGTTCACGCAGTCCAGCACCCTCTTGTTAAGGACTGAGGCGGGTTCCCCACCCAACTCAGTTGCCACAGCGGAGAGGAGGCATGGGGCTGACCCTGCCGAACGGAGTCTTTGGGTCATCTGAGCGACCTCCTGCTCGACCCTTAACTCCATCTCCTCTCTTTGCGCGGCAATTAGATCCGCTTTTGCTTTGGCAAGACCGACATATTCACCCGTTGTGGGTGGCCGGCCTCTGCCCCGCCTTGCTACGGCAATCGCCTTGGCAGCCGGGGCATCCGACTCACCACTGGAGCTCAGGTTGCCCTCGTCGCCACTTCCATTTTTGCGTAAGCTACGCTTGCGCTTAGAAGCGCCCATCTTCTCTGACGACCGTGAATCCACGGTCATTAGACTCGTGGCTGAGGAGTCAGACTCCTCAGCCGGACTCAGAAAGAGTCCACAACCCTCTTCATCATTATTGTTTTTATTTTTAGAACTTTCCATAATTGTTCCCACGAGTGTGGGGGAAATAAACAGTCCACCCAGGCAGTGCCCCCTGTACCCGGGTAAGCCTAAGTACACCAGAGTGTCGGCCGGTACTCTGGCGGTGGTTCGCACTCGTGACCAACCCTACCCAGTGGCCATGCATCCCCTCGCCGTGCGCCGCAGCTTGGGATTTGGGGTGATTTTTTATAGAGGTTTTCTTCCTCGCGGTCCGGGCGACCAAGCCAAGACCCTCGGTCCTGCCGCAAGCCACGAGACGTGACCGTAGCCGCAAGCAGGGCTCCGATTTCCGACGCTGGCTCGCGAAGAGCCTGCTCGGCAGTAGTGTGAGTACATACCGAGCACGTCCCTCCCGGCACCGGCGAGAGCTCACATCCACTGGCCCCTCTGCTGAACAGAGGGATCCGTGGAGAGCTCACATCGCCAACTGCCATGAGACCACAGAAGGCCTCCAACCCCTGTTTGAGACTATGATTTATCAGTAGAATCTGTAACTGAAACTACTGATCCATCATAATCCCAAACGAGCTCAGGACAGAACCGAGCTAACCCCCCAATGTCTTCTGCACGCGCTCCTCAATGAAGGGTAGAGGGGCGCGCAGAGAAGACCCCCGACCGGACATCTGCAATCACCCGGCAAGAACCCGCGAAGGAAGTTACCAAGTGATTCCCAGGGTGCACCACGAGGAGGTTTCCGGCCACAGCACCCCAACCTAACCTAACCTTTTTTTTTTTTTTTTTTTTTTTTTTTTTTTTTTTTTTTTTTTTTTACCAGGGGAAATCTTTTATAGATACCACCGCACCTCGAGGGCAGGCGGGTGGTTATGTGGGAGTCCTGCCGACTGGACAGTATACCCACCAAAACCCCTGGGTGTTCCGCCACTGCGCTTGGTGTCGGGGCTACGGGCACGCTTGCGCACTCCTCCGCGGCACCCGACAGCGCTGGCCCAACTCGGGCCCCACCACGGAGCTTCGGCTCCCGCCAGAACAACGATGTGCCGAACACCAGACACATCGTCATCCACCACCTGGGACCAACCAGCACTGGGCGTCAGACAGCACCCGTGTCCGACAGCCCTGGTCCCGATGCAACGGGTCAATTAAAGTGGCCCCGCGCCTGCCACTACGGCTGCAGAGGATAGGGAGAGCGGCCGTCGCGATACCGACACTCCTCTTCCCCTGCAGCCCCACCGCCTCCGCCAACACGTTGGCGGCACCCGTTAGGGCCGCTGGCAGGACGGATAGACAGCGGCACACTCGCCGCCCGTCCATCCCGTCGCCGCCCCCGCCTCGATGGGCTCGGCCGCGGTATCGCGACGAGCGCGACACCGCAGTCCACCTCAGTCGACTTGCGACCTACTGGCCAGCCTCCGCACGGGCTTGTCGAGGCCCAAGACCCGGAGAGGCCGGCCCCACCTCGGGTTCCTCTTCGTTCACCAGGCTGGCGAGACCTGGCTACTAAGCCCCCCCGCCACGACAAGGCGGGAACCCACTCGGGGGGGAACCTAACCTAACCTAACCTAACCTAACCTAACCCAGTCGCAACCCACCGCTCGACCGGAGCGTGCACTTACAAGCGATACAAACCCGCTCCGCGCATCAAATATTTGTTTACATTTTTTTCTTCCGCTTTGAAGTGTTAATTTCCCGAGCTGTTGTGTCAAACCAGTGAAGTGTTGTATACAGAAGTGTTCGTCTTGAAACGCACAATAGATCGGCACCGGTCCCGGGCTCGAGTGTTGAGCGGTTCTGGAGATATTCCCCTCGGAACCGCAGACAACCTCGCCTGGACCTCTTTGAAGCCGCCGCACGCTGAAACAAGATCGACGACCCCCCGGTCTGACACACCTGAGAGAAGCGCCTGGACGAGGAGCGTACCTGGGAATTTTCCCGGATTTTTTTTACGGGACTTCACCAGTACATTGGTGACTGGAAAGCCGCCAGCACGTGGCCACGTGCAACCTCTTCCCGGCAGTTCCTGGAAGATCTGACAGCTGGACCAGGAAGAAGACGTCGGCCGCAGCCGGGCGCAGTTTTTTCCCGGAAGAAAAGGACGCTCCGTTCGGGAGCTACGGGAATATTAAGTTAAGGTATTTTTTAAGTAGTATTTGGACAGCCCTAGATCAAAATTTTGAGTGACAACCCTTAGTTTTTAAATTTTCAAAAACCTTAGTTATTCAAGTTGAACATTCGTGTAAATTTTTTGATTTTTTTCATTATTAGTTTTAAAGTTATAAACGAAAAGAGTACAGTAGGTAAACTAGGAATTCGAGTTTTGGAAAAGAAAAGTGGTAGCCCCTCCGGGATATCCCGGAAAGTCTCGAAATTTTAATAGCGGACTCCACTGGTTGCGTTGCAATTTTGAGAATTTTTGTGGATTTTTTGGAGCACCAGGAGGCCCAAAACCGGGATTTTAGTCGTGGTTTGCGGCTGGTAAACACCAACCCGTTGACTTCCCGGAAGTCCCTGTCGGTCCCGGGTGACCCAAAAAAAAAAAAAATCCAAAAATTATTGTTTCGGGTAGGGCATTTTGTCGGCCACACAGCTGCACAAGCAGAACTCACGCGCCGCAATTCACTACAGAGTAGGAGGCCCCGCCGTAAAACTCAAATCTGCAAAAAACGGCAAATAATTTTTATTTTTGAAAATTTCCCCCCCCCATATCTCGGAAACGGTGCGTCGGAGGTCAATTTTGACCCCATTTTTGTACATACTTGTATGTACAAGTTTTGATCGCGGTCCCAATCTCCCCCCCTCCACAGCCCTAACTTTTTTAATAGTTTTAGTATCACTCTCGGACATAGGCCCCCCTAGTTTCGGCTGAATATCTCGCAAACGGGACGAGGAATCAAAATTCTGTTTGTGGATTTGGGAGCAGGGTCCATCTCCGCTTCCATTAGTATCTTTCAGTTCCCCCCCCCGCACCCCATCAAAATTGTCACTTTTCATACATAATAAATAAATTAAATTCTTTTCTCGATCGACTCGCTCTTGACCGCCTTCCTGACCTAGTTTTGGAAATTTCCCCTCCCCCGTATCTCGGAAACGGTGCGTCGGAGGTCAATTCTAACCCCATTTTTGTACATACTTGTATGTACAAGTTTTGATCACGGTCCCAATTTCCCCCCCTCCACACCCCAAAAAATTTTTTATCACTCTCGTACATAGGCCCCATAGTTAAACATAGTTTCGGCTGAATATCTCGCGAACGGGACGAGCAATCAAAATTCTGTTTGTGGATTTGGGAACAGGGTCCATCCCCGCTCCCATTGGTATCTCTCATTTCCCTCTCCCGCACCCCATTAAAGTTCTCATCTCTCATACAATATAAATAAATTAAATTCTTTCCTCGGTTGACACGCTCTTGACCGCATTCCTGACCTACTTTGATAACATTTTGATAACACAGGACTGGTCACCTGTAAAATAGCTGTAACTGTCGACCGGTGCGTCCTACGAAAGCGCGGTTTTTTGTGCTGAGTAGGGCAAAGAACGCACTATCTGGCCGGACCCCTCCCTCCCCTCTCCCCGCTTCCCCTCAAACTTTGAATCCCCATATCTTGGGAAAGGTGCGACGGAGAAAAATTTTGAAAACAGGGTTGGTATTCGACTCTGTTCCCCGACCCGACACCTACCCCCCCCCCCTCCCCGCATCTTTCGAATTTCCCCTCTTTATTGGAAACGCACCTAACATACTTACAGACATACGTAGCATCTTGTGGCCCACTTTCACTCGCCCCCCCTGCCCTCTTCCCCCGCAGACGACCTACGCACTGACACTCCGTAGCCCGGTGAGCGCCTGCTGGCTGGCTGGAACGCGCGACCTGAAACAGAAAGAACACTATTAGTAAGTAAGTAAGTATTGAATAAAGATTGACGCTGTTTATTGTATATTAATTTGTGTATATTGTGTTGTTGATAAACGCTGTGTTCTGAAACCGTAGACCGTGCCTTTTGACCGGTTTACTTTGGCTTACAAATTGTGTGTTTTAACTATTGTGAACTGTACCGTTTTTACAACGGTATTTTATATTATATATTATTTATTGACGTGCGTGTGACTACGTTTATTGACTAGCACACTGACTAAATAGGACGAATACATACTAAGTAGACTAATATACATCGACCGATACCGTTTTATTGACGTATCGACTTAGACTGACTGACGTAGCTCCCCCCGACCATGCCTATCGCACATACCCCCGTGAAGAAGAGCTCTAATAAGAGCGGGCCGACATCTCCTATCGACGTGGAAAGGGTACGACCCTCTCCTGAACGCATGACGCAGGCTCCCAACGTGCGGAGGAGCATCGGAGAGTGGGAGAGCGGCTCGATAGAACCAAAGCCGTGCAGCTCGACGTCGCACGGGCACTCGCCGCGCAGATTGACACCCGAGCCGGCCGCGCCCGGCCCGGCCTTGGCCCCGGCCCCGGCTCCGGCCCCGGCTGCGGCCCCGGCCCCGGCCCCGGCCCCGGCCCCGGCCCCGGCTCCGGCCCGCCCAAAGAAGGCGGTGCCTCTAACTACCAAGCCGACGCTACGAACATCCGTAGAGAGCGCGAGCGTGTCCCCGAAGCTGGCCAGCGCCCCTAAGCCCGCTAACAGAGTCGCAGAGTTTAGAAGCTGGCTCGTGAAGGCAAAAACATTCCTGAGCGAATCTCGTAACTTAAAGGGCGAAATTAAAATAGGCATCGCGGAGGCGCTGGACAAAATGTTCCAGCTGATGAAGGATGAGGCTGCAGCGGCACCTGAAACAAAAAAACAGACCGTGATTAGCAGTGAAAATATGGGAAAAAAGGTTATAAGTGGGCAGGGTAATTTGGAAAGTGGGATTATGAAAGAGGAAAGATTGGAATTGTTAAAAATGATGAAAGAACAGGGAGAAAAAATAGATAAAAATAGTTTGGAAATGGAGAAATTGAGAGAATCCATCGCGTTGCACCACGTGACCATGCAGCAGCAGGCCACTTACGCGACCGTTGCGGCCGCCGCGCCCGCGAGATCGGCGCCGGAGCGTAGCGCGCTACACTCCATTGTTATCTCGTCGAAGGATGAGACGCACACCGGGGACGAGGTGATGGGAGAGATCAGGAAAGTGGTGAACGCGAAGGATGGATGGATCACTGTGGAGAGGGTCAGGAAGATCAAAGACAAGAAAGTCATTATAGGATGTAAGACGGAAGAGGAACGGAAAAGGATTAAGGAGCGGCTCAAGAGCGCAGACGATCGGCTTACTGTCGAGGAAATGAAAAACCATGACCCCATGCTGGTGCTCAAGGATGTACTGACATACATCAGCGATGATGATGTGCTGGTCGCCTTGAGAAACCAGAACAGGGAGGTTTTCCAGGGCCTCGACAGAAAGGATGATCGAGTGGAAGTCAAATTTAAGAGACGATCCAGAAACCCGCTCATGAACCACGTCGTGGTGAAGGTGTCCCCGCAACTTTACAACCGGCTGATGGCTAAAGGGGCGGTCCACGTGGACATGCAGAAGGTGAGGGTGGAAGACCAATCCCCCCTTGTGCAATGTTCCATGTGCCTGGCCTATGGTCACGGCCGGAGGTTTTGTAGGGAAACCACACCGAAATGCAGTCATTGCGGCGGCCCACACATGAGAAACAAATGTGCCGACTACCTCGCGTCTGCAGCGCCGACCTGCTGCAACTGCGTGGCCGCCAAAATGGAAAGTGCAGAGCATAACGCATTTAGCTCCGAGTGCCCGGTGCGTAGGAGGTGGGAGGCACTGGCGAGGGCTAAAGTAGCGTATTGCTAAGGTGGTTCCAGGGCGCTCCAGGGTAGGCAATCACCCCACCAGAAGCTATGCAGTAGCCCAGGCGAACCTCCAGAGGAAGGAGCTAGCTACCACGGAGCTCATGATTCACTCCAGCGACCGAGAAATCGCGTTTGCTCTGATCCAGGAGCCGTATGTGGGTGGGGTTAGGAGGATGAAGGATTACCGTGGGGCGAGAGTCTTCCAGTGTGCAGCAGTAGGAGATGGGACTGTGAAGGCGGCAATCGTCGTATTCGATCACGAGCTTGACGTCGTCCAGTGCCCGAAACTCACGACCAACAACACTGTGGTAGTGAGGATCCGAACCAGCGCCTGGGAAATCGCGGCGGTGTCCTTCTACTTCGAACCGGATCAGCCCATTGAGCCATACCTGGAACAGATAAGAGCGATTAGAGAGGAGCTGGGCTCAAGAAGACTGCTGATCGGAGGCGATAGCAACGCCAAGAGTACCTGGTGGGGCAGCACCATAGAAGACCACAGGGGCGTAGAGATGTCCGGGACCCTGGAAGAGTCTGGATTACATGTACTCAATAGAGGTGATACGCCGACATTCGACACCGTGAGAGGTAACAGGGCATTCACCAGTTTCGTAGATATAACAGCCTGCACGGAAGATCTACTTGAGTTGGTAGATAACTGGAGGGTAGACCAGGAGATGACGAGCTCCGACCACAACGCCATATTATTCGACATAAATCTCCGCAAAAGTAGAGGCCTAAGAGTCCAGAGAACGACGAGGCTCTACAACACAAAAAAGGCAAAATGGGACGTATTTGGCACAACATTTTTAGAATCAAAATTAAATAAAAACATAAATTTGGACACAATTAAAAACATACAAACAAAACAAGAATTAGAAAACCATATTATTAAATTTACAGAGTCAATAACGGATGCATGCAAAAATAGTATGCCTTTAAAGAAGAGTACAGAGGTACTCACGATCCCATGGTGGAATGACGAGCTCGAAAGGCTGTTCAAAGTTGCCACTACCTTCAGGCGCAAGATAAAAAACGCGGCTCCGTACCGCAGAGATATAGTGGCAGCTGAGTACATGAAGAAAAAAGAAGAGTATGAGTGCGAAGCCAAGAAAGCCCAAACAGAAAGCTGGAAGGAGTTCTGTAGAAGACAGGACAAGGAAGGAGTATGGGAAGGTATTTACCGTGTTATCCGTCGGACCACCAGGAGACAAGAAGACTTGACCCTAACCAAGGAAGGTGCATTTCTAAACCCAAGAGAGTCGGTGAACTTACTTGCGGAGACATTCTACCCACAAGACCTGGAGGAAACTGACAATGACGAGCACCGCCGCGTTAGAGAAGCGGCAAGGCGGGTAAACGAATGGAAGCATGGTGAGCTCCATGATCCACCGTTTACACTGCTGGAGCTGAAGACCGCGGTGGGGAGTTTCAACCCGAAGAAGGCCCCAGGAGCGGATGGCTTCACATCAGATATCTGCAGCCGAGCTATCTACCAGGACCTGGACGCATCCCTTGCCCTCTTCAACAAGTGCCTAGAATTAGGCCACTTCCCGGACATCTGGAAGCAGGCAACCGTGGTAGTCCTGAGAAAACCGGGCAAGGATGATTACACGAACCCCAAGGCTTACAGACCTATTGGTCTATTGCCGGTCCTGGGGAAGGTCCTGGAGAAGATGACAGTAGCAAGGATTAAATGGCAGTTAGCACCGCGGATTAGTACTCGCCAGTTCGGATTCATGCCCCAGAGGAGCACCGAGGACGCCCTCTATACGCTAATACACCGTATCAAGGGTAAGATTGAGCTGAAGAAGCTGGTAACCCTAGTGTCATTGGATATAGAGGGGGCCTTCGATAGCGCGTGGTGGCCGATCATCAGAGTCCGTCTGGCTGAGGAAGAGTGCCGGGTCAATACCAGGAGGCTACTGGATAGCTACATGGACTGCAGAGAAGTCAGTGTAAGATTCGCCGGGGAAGAATGCACCAGGAGCACCAACAAAGGTTGTGTGCAAGGGTCAATCGGTGGTCCCATCCTATGGGATCTTCTGTTGGACCCTCTGCTGCAGGAACTGGAGGGGATGGGGGTGTATGTGCAGGCTTTTGCTGACGACGTCGTCTTACTGTTTGACGGAGACTCTGGACTTGACGTCTCGATACAGGCAAACGCTGCGCTGGCCCATGTGCAGCAGTGGGGTGTTCGGAACAAGCTGAAGTTTGCGCCGCACAAAACTTGCGCAATGGTTCTAACCAAGAAGCTTAAGTACGATACCCCACTGTTGACCATGGGAGGAGTGAGCGTCGGTATGTCTCGGGAAGTCAAGATCCTGGGACTGACTATTGATGACCGACTGACATTCAACACGCACGTCGCTTTACAGTGTAGGAAAGCCTTGGACATTTACAAACAGCTCTCGAAGGCCGCGAAGGTAGACTGGGGCTTGCACCCAGAGGTTATTAGGACGATTTATACGGCCACGATCGAGCCCATAATCATGTACGCTGCGCCGGTGTGGGCTTCCGCAGCAAAAAAGATCGGGGTTCGTAAGTTGCTCGATACGGTCCAGAGAGGATTCGCACAGAAGCTCTGCAAATCGTATCGAACTGTCTCTCTACACTCGGCTCTGGTCTTGGCGGGGATACTGCCTCTCGACCTCAGGATACAGGAAGCAGCCGCACTGTACGAGGCGAAGAGAGGGTCACCCCTTCCGGACCTAGGAGACAGAGAGACCGAGCGTCCGGTAAGATTTGCAGAAACTCCTCATCCAGCTGAGCATATGGACCTGGAATTCATCCGACTGGAAGACCAAAGCCTCGTAGACAGGCACAACGTGCAGCAGGTGCGAATATTCACCGACGGCAGCAAGATTGAGGGAAAGGTCGGAGCCGCGCTGTCCTTTTGGAACGGCGAGGCCGAGACCAAGTACCTCAAGCTCAGTCTGTCCGCGTACTGCACAGTCTACCAGGCGGAACTTCTAGCCATATGCAAGGCCTCGGGGTTGATCCTCAGCAGGAGGGAGGTGAGTTATGGTCTATACAGCGATTCGAGAGCCGCACTGGAGACGATCGTTAACCATGGCTCCCTCCACCCACTGGCCGTTGAGACGCGGAGAAATCTGCGAATGGCCAAGACTCAGGGCAAGGAGGTATCTTTGTTTTGGGTCAAGGCCCACGCGGGTCTGCCGGGCAACGAACGCGCTGACGATCTGGCGAAGGAGGCTGCACTGACGCTGAAGAGGAAGCCTGACTATGACCGATGTCCAATTTCATTTATGAAAAGGTCGATCAGAGCAACATTTTTGGAAAAATGGGAACTCAGATACAGAACCGGGGACACTGCGTCAATAACAAAACTTTTTCTTCCGAGCGTAGCGAGAGCGTACAGGTTCGTACGTGTGGCCAAGCCGGCGGGTATGCTCACCCAGATCCTCACGGGACATGGTGGATTCTCCCAATACTTGAACCGATTCAAGTGCAAGGAGAGTCCGTCATGTCTTTGTGACAACGACTCAATAGAGGATATCCCCCACATCCTTCTCCATTGTCCCATCCATGCAATGTTGAGGCACGATTTTGAGCAAATACTAGGAACCAAAATTGTAAAAGATAATTTGTGTGAACTTTTAACCAGCAAAACGAGCATGATAGATTTCATCAACTACTGTACTCAAATATGTGAAATTGTTAATAAAAGAAACATAACTTTAGATAGATAACTATTGCTATTATGTATATTGTTACATATATAATACATAGCATAATAAATAAATAGAGAAATAATGTAACACAAGATATAGTTAAGTAGTAGTATTATGATAGATAGATAGATACTTGTATAACAGTGAAAGAGCATAGATATATGCGGGCGAGGCGCCGTGCGTGCGCGCACGGATAAAACATATGTTCGTGTGAGTAAGTACGTGGGCAGGGTGCCTGCATATACAAGTGCCATAATTTTATATACAACATAGATACATAGATATAAATAGAAATAGATATAGAAATAGATATAGATAGATATAGATATACATAGATATATATACATAGATGTAATAAAGATAAAGATATAGATATAATATAAGATAGATGGTAAATAGACAGTATGTTAAATAGATGTATGTATATATGTATAAAACATAAGTGTCATTGCGAGAGAATAACAGGTAAACTGTAATAGAATGAGATGTATTAAATTTCAAATTTCCAAATTAGATAGACAAAAATGTAAAATGAACGTAAGATATATGTAAAATTGTAAGCTAAAACCAATTAGATAGGCCATTTAATTAAGAATAGTAGTAAATTGTATGTAGAATAAGAAAATAAAGAGAGTAATATAATCCTGGAAAAATACCCGGGGAACAGGAGCTGAAAAAAAAAAAAAAAAAAAAAAAAAAAAAAAAAAAAAAAAACCTAACCTAACCTAACCTAACCTAACCTAACCTAACCTAACCTAACCTAACCTAACCTAACCTAACCTAACCTTCCTTCCTTCCTTCCTTCCTTCCTTCCTTCCTTCCTTCCTTCCTTCCTTCCTTCCTTCCTTCCTTCCTTCCTTCCTTCCTTCCTTCCTTCCTTCCTTCCTTCCTTCCTTCCTTCCTTCCTTCCTTCCTTCCTTCCTTCCTTCCTTCCTTCCTTCCTTCCTTCCTTCCTTCCTTCCTTCCTTCCTTCCTTCCTTCCTTCCTTCCTTCCTTCCTTCCTGTTGCTTGAATATCGGTTCGATCTTCTGCCAATTTTTCGTAGTCAATACTCGACGACAGTTGGATTTCATCGATATTTTCTAATCGACTCATTGCATCGGAAGCTTGATTGTTTGCTCCGTCTATGTACTTGATCTTTGAGCAAAACTGGCTGATGTAGTGTAGTTGACGTTCTCGCCGTGGGGTGTCGCTACTGGTCGGTGGCTTCGTCAGTGCGTATGATAATGGCTTGTGGTCTGTGTAGATCGTGATGTCGTTGCCTTCTATCAAACGTCGTAAATGTCGCACGGCCGTATATTCCTTCCTTCCTTCCTTCCTTCCTTCCTTACTTCCTTACTTCCTTCCTGTTGCTTGAATATCGGTTCGATGCTAGGTGATATGTTTCTCCGTTTCTTTTCTCATTAGAAAATATGGTAAGCACCACTACGAATAATATCTTTATGTTAAAATCACTTTAAGTGTTATATGTGTAAACTGTTGTATAATCGTGTTTCTCAGTATTTAGCTTATGTGAATGGCGCCACAGCCGCATTATTTAGCCAAACGTGGATTGGTCTGTTACACACCTATACCTATACATATACCGAAAAAGACAGCCTTATATTGCCTTTTTCTTAAATCATGTATGACTTATCTTATCTTTGAAACAAGCGTTATAACTACTGATAGGATCCAATCAGGGAGTTTTGCTTCTCTTTTATCTTGAGCAAATCAAGCGACAGCGATCAAGACTGCGTAAAAAAACTATTCTTTTTAATACCGTTTTGAAACGCATCTTTAGTTTTTACATCTGGTATCATTCCGCACGGTAACTAATGAGCCGAAAGAGAAAACTCTTCTAATACCATATCGTCATGAGAACAGTAAAGGCGAGTATAGGCGGAGGGAAAGGAATAGACACTTTTCCCACGCGCCGTCCTCGCCCACTTGATCTTGAATCTGGTGCGGTTAAGCTGGCACGGACTATCACTGATAGTCCGTGCCAGCTTAACCGCTATCAGCAGCATCGAGCGCCGCCGTGCGACGTCTTCCCGCTGCATCTCGGTCGTGAAGTGGTCTCTCTACTACGCCCGCCGCCCGCGCCACGCCGACGTGGCTGCGGAGCTCGGAGGCATTATGGCAAATCGTTAAACGGCGAGACGAAAACGGTTTAGCTGAAGCGTTAGAAATCTACGCTCTTTTCACACAATATGTTTCCACCGTTTCAGCACATGTACTTCATACGTTACATCAGTTTATACTTACATGTATGGGATGTAATAATTACTGCGTGCATCACCGAGTGTCGAACTATCACAGCGTAGATTCCAATATTTATCTAGTGTCCGCATCGGACTATAAGGCGGCCTACCTATTGTAAATGGGTTTAAAAAACAGATCCTAATACTTCATTTCGTACATCATTTATAAATCTAAAAATAAAATTCATTAATTATCCAACCTCAATACAGAATATTATGCGCACAATATAATACGCAAATGTCGAGTATCGAGCTTTTGTCCCGTGTTTGAACAGTGACTCGTGAGTTGTGGGCGAATTCTTATAAAGATCCACGCATGTAGTTACATACGTTAAGCAGCGTTACAGCGTCGTAACCGCGCGATGTGTCGCCTCGCGCTTTTGCTTGCGTTCCATTCAGACACGAGCCGCGAGGTCGTTTCCGCAGTGTTGCAACATGCGCGCATATTATGCGGAAGCTTTGCCTTATTTTTCAGATCGCACTACTGCTTGTAAAATGTACGGCTACTACTAGCACGCATGCACACTACTACTACTACCATTTTGTAATATATGTATGGTAGTAGTAGTGTGCGTGCGTGCTATTACCATATTTGGTATAATAGTGTTTTACTCTACTATAATTATTTAGGTTGAGATATTTTAAAGGCGTATTTTTCTTTCCCCTTTTTTTCTTACCACATGCTCGAAAATGATTTAGGTATCATACAATAACAACATAAAACTAACCATTACTGTGTTGAATCTCGATGGCTTTAGAAGGGCAATAAGTATAAAATATAAAATAACTAGCGACCCGCCCCGGCTTCGCACAGGTGTACCTATTATACATATAAACCTTCTTCTTGAATCACTCTATCTATTAAAAAAAAACGCATCAAAATCCGTTACGTAGTTTTAAAGATATAAGCCAAAGTCGCTTCCCGCTGTCCCCATGTATATGGGGACAGCGGGAAGCGACTTTGTTTTATACTATGTAGTGATGATGTAGTGATATAATAATCTCATCAAAAACATAAAAAATGTGAAATGGGAGCCAAAGTGTCGCCACCAAAAGAATTGAGATCCAACACGGGGGCAAAGTGTTCTGTAGAAAATCCTAAAGTTTAAGCTACAAGATCATACCTACAACATTCTAAAGGGATTTACTTATGTAATTCAAGCTCGTGATTTGACTTGGCTATTTTAAGAATAAGTACTGTTCACGCAAATTGTTACACGTCTCACTCACTAGATGGCGCTAGTGGTAAAATTAAATCGCGATGGTGTTTGGTTCAAGCCATCTAGGGTGCCTCGTTTGGAAAATTGTTTGTGTATCCTCGGTCCAGTGTGAATAAACGCTGTATACTGGAGATCAGACCTTTTATTTGTACCCCCGTGTACAAATTTTGGTCCTTCGAGCCGGATGCTGCTGGCTCAGTAGTCCTGGAGGACTACACTTGGCACCTACGAGCTGGTGCCAAAGGGATCGTCAGCAGCAGGGCGACCGGCGGCGGCGAGTATCCTCGGTCCAGTGTGAACAAACGCTGTAGACTGGAGATCAGGACCTTATATTTGTACCCCAGTGTACATAGGTCCTTCTGGAGCCGGATGCTGCTGGCTCAGTAGTCCTGGAGGACTACACTTGGCACCTACGAGCTGGTGCCAAAGGGATCGTCAGCAGCAGGGCGACCGGCGGCGGCGAGTATCCTCGGTCCAGTGTGAATAAACGCTGTATACTGGAGATCAGACCTTTTATTTGTACCCCCGTGTACAAATTTTGGTCCTTCTTGAGCCGAATGCTGCTGGCTCAGTAGTCCTGGAGGACTACACTTGGCACCTACGAGCTGGTGCCAAAGGGGAACGTCGGCAGCAGGGCGACCGGCGACGGCGACGGCGAGGGCGACCGGCGACGGCGAGGGCGACCGGCGACGGCGAGGGCGACCGGCGGCGGCGAGGGTGACCGGCGAGGGCGACCGGCGAGGGCGACGGCGAGGGCGACCGGCGAGGGTGACCGGCGAAGGCGACCGGCGAGGGCGACCGGCGAGGGCGACCGGCGAGGTCGACCGGCGAGGGCGACCGGCGAGGGCGACCGGCGAGGTCGACCGGCGAGGGCGACCGGCGAGGTCGACCGGCGAGGGCGACCGGCGAGGGCGACCGGCGAGGGCGACCGGCGAGGGTGACCGGCGAACGCGACCGGCGAGGGCGACGACGACCGGCGGCGGCGAGACGACCAGCGGCGCCAACGAAGACCAGCGCGACCGCGGCCAGGCGGTGAGGCGTGGGAGCAGCCCCGAAGGCGACGCGGCGCGGGAAGAACACCGCAGACGACAGCAGCCACCGAGCAGCGAGGGCGGCGCGGGGAGAGCCCCGCAGACGACGGCAGCCACCGCGGGCGAGCGGCGGCGCGAGGGGAGCCCCGCAGGCGACGGCAGCCGGCCCGAGGGGACCGCACCTACCAGCGGCCAGGAGACGGGCGGCGCGGGGTGAGCCCCGCAGACGACGGCAGCCACCGCGGGCGAGCGGCGGCGCGAGGGGAGCCCCGCAGGTGACGGCAGCAGGCCCGAGGGGGGCCGCACTCTACTGCGGGTCAGCCGACGAGCGGCGGCGCGAGGGGAGCCCCGCAGACGACGGCAGCCGGCCCGAGGGGGGCCGCACTCCACTGCGGGTGAGGCGACGAGCGGCGGCGCGAGAGGAGCCCCGCAGGCGACGGCAGCCGGCCCGAGGGGGGCCGCACTCTACTGCGGGTCAGGCGACGAGAGGCGGCGCGAGAGGAGCCCCGCAGACGACGGCAGCCGGCCCGAGGGGGGCCGCACTCCACCAACGGCCAGGCAACGGACGGCGCGGGGGGAGCCCCGCAGGCGACGGCAGTCACCGCAGCGCGAGGAGAGGCTGCACACCAGCGGCCAGGCGACGAGCATCACGGTGCGGGCGGAGCCCCGCAGACCACGGCAGCCAGGCAAGCGACGACACGGCACGGTATGCGATTTAATTAACATTTTTAACCGCGAAGTGAATTGTTATGTTTGTGAATCGGACTTGCGATTTTTTGATTCGGAACTTAAGTGATTTAGTTTGGGACTTTGCATAGTTTCGGAATTTTAACTTTGTAAATTTTAAACTTAGTATAATTTACGTGAATTTTGTTGGACGTAGATTTTAGTTTAGTTTCTCGACTCGTTTGTTTGACACGTCCATCATGGACAAAAATTTAAATTTGCAAAAAGATGTGCAATCTAAAATTGCAAAGGCACACATCAATTTTAAAAAGTCGTCAAAGGAACGGCTGGCTTCCGAACAATACATCCAGACAAGGCTGGAAATGGTGGAAAGCTTATGGGGTAGGTTTGTCAATGTCCATGAAGAGATAGTAAAGGGAATTGAGGATTGGTCAGAATTTTCATCGACAGAATACGCGAAAAACGAAATTTATGAAAAAACTGAAGAGGCTTACTTAGACTATAAGGCAGATCTCTTGCGTTACTGTAAGCCAAAGTTGTCTCCAGCATCAGGCCATGGCACCACCAATGCAACAAGTAACAGTAGCGGCACGTCAGCTATAAAACTTCCAAAAATTACTATACCAAAGTTTTCGGGTAAATATGAAGAGTGGATCACGTTTCGGGACATGTTTGTATCGCTGATTCACTCTAACACATCTCTGGATGACGTGACACGGCTACACTACTTAAAAGGACACTTGACTGGTGAGGCCGAGCAACTGATACGGCAGCTGCCTATCACTGCTCACAACTATGAGGAGTGCTGGAGCCAACTTAAGGCTAGGTATGACAACAAAAACTATTTGGCTAACTGTATCCTCAAACGTTTATTGGGTCAAAAGAATGCTTCAAAGGAATCCTCGACATTGTTGCGGGAGCTAGCCGATACCACGGGGGATTGTTTACACGCTCTTAAAAATATTGGGATAGATGTCGGGACATGGGACATAATAATAATCTACATCGTGTCAAACAAACTAGACGCCGAAACCCGCAAACAGTGGGAGTTGAAAGTCGCAGAAGGAAATGATGAGCTTCCGAAGTTTTCTCGATTCCGTGAATTTTTGGAGAGTAAATCCAGAGCTTTAGAGTTCACTGAACCAGATCATCAAGGCAGACATTCAACTCTCAACAGCGGCAATAAGCCACAAAGGCATAGAGTGATGCACGCAGCTAACACGAGTTGCGAATTTTGCGCTGGAGAACATATCGTCTATATGTGTCCAGAATTTATGAAAGCAGATGTAAATAAAAGACGCGAATTCGTAGTTGATAAGCGATTGTGTTATAAATGTTTGGGTAGCAGTCACTCGGCTAGGGCATGTCCAAGTACATCAACGTGTCGTGTATGCAAGCGAAAACACCACACTACGCTCCACCCCAGGGATACGGGTGAAGCTGGGTTACATTCTGCAACACCTTCAACGAGCTCTCCTGACTCAGTCAGTCAGTCTGCTGTGATTTCTTGTTTTGGGCGGGCATCGGTCAGCAAACAAGTCATGTTGCCAACTGCTATGGTTTTGGTGAAATCCCAATCTGGGCAGGGATTTTACGTCAGAGCCTTATTGGATCAGGGATCGCAAGCTTCCTTTATAACTGAAGCGACGGTCAAATATTTGGGAATTAGAAAAACTCCAAGCAGAGGATTTGTCTCCGGACTGGAAGGACGCAATACCACTGTGTCAAAAAATGTGGTGGACCTGACTATTCAGTCGAGAGTTGATGCAACCATCATTATTAAAGTACGAGCGCATGTACTCAAAGCGATCACTACATCCTTGCCAAATTGCAAGGTAGAAGCTTTAGACTGGTTGGACAAGGATATTTGTTTGGCGGATCCTCAGTATCATACTCCAAGCAAAATTGATGTTTTGTTGGGAGCAGACATTTACGGCCAAATCTTACAAAATGGAGTAAGGAAAGGCCCGAATGGATATCCGTTGGCTCAAGAGACTTCATTAGGATGGATATTATCTGGCACGTACGACAACACTCGAGAATCTTCTTCAAAGATAGTTGCCATGCATACGCGTTTAGATGATAATGAAGAGCTAAAAGGGTTTTGGGAATTGAAAGCTGAACCAACGCCTATCAAGAAGATCATGTCTGTAGGAGAGACCCGTTGTGAACAATTCTTCGCTGAAGCAACGAAGCGTGACTCAGAGAGAAGATACGTGGTCAAACTCCCCTTCAAAACTGAGAAACCAGAATGTGGAGATGGTGACTCCAGAGAAATAAATGGACGTTTTCAAAGGAACAAAGGGATAAGCGATGGATACAAAAGGGTCATAGAAAAATATCTAGACCTAGGGTTTATGGAAAAGATTCCTGAAACACAAAGGGAAAATAAGATGGCGATCAACTTACCCCATCTCTCGGTCGTCAGAAATGACAAGGAAACTACAAAGGTCAGGGTTGTACAGGATGCGTCCTGTAAATTTCAAAATGCAGTATCGTTAAACGATACGTCAACGGTGGGTCCGACATTACAATCGGAACTAACACACTTACTGATGAAGTGGAGACAATACCCTATATACCTTGCAGCGGATATAGTGAAGATGTATTGTCAAGTCAAGGTAGCAGACGAAGATACAGACTACCAGAGGCTATTGTGGAAAGAAGCTGAAAACGCGGAAGACTATAGACTACTCAGAGTTACATTTGGGACAGCGGCAGCTCCATACTTGGCCGTAAAGGGGTTGCAGCAAACGGCTCTCGATGAAGGCAGTAGTTTTCCCGAAGCAGCTGAAAGGGTTCTGAATGACTTTTATAGGGACGACCTCCTTACGGGCTGCAACACTGTAAAAGAAGAAATGGTTATTTATAGTCAGTTGAATCAATTTCTAAGAAGAGGAGGATTCAAACTGCGAAATTGGATGGGTAATAGCGACGAGCTATTGCAAGCAATCAAGGAAACTTCAAGCAATGAAAAATTAACACTGAAGACAGATGAAATATTGAAGCTGTTAGAACTTACCTGGAATCGACGAACCGATGAATTCCGCAACACGGTGACTCTCCGTTCGGAATTTGGACCTGTTACTAAAAGAAGAATCATTATACCAAATATTGCACGAATTTACGAACCTTTAAGGTGGGCGGCCCCTTATGTAACAGTAGCGGTTTCTTTAATTCAGAAGCGGTGGATATCTGGAATGGGTTGGAAGGATGAGATTACGGGTAAATTATTGGAGGAATGGAATGTTTACTGCGAAATATTATGTAATTTAACTCAAATGAACTTACCTCGATGGTGGAGTACAAACAGGAACAGTTCTGTAGCTGAATTGCATGGGTTCTGTGATGCGACAAAGGTGGCATACGCTGTTACAATCTATTTTCGAAGAGTTGACGCAGGCGGTAATGTCCACGTAACGTTAGTCACAGCAAAGACAAAGGTGGCATGCGAAGTTGAGATACAACGCGAAGAAATAAAGACTCATACGGCAGTACCGGAAGTGCTCATCTGGGAGAAGAACTCTTCGCATGGATCTTTGACAAAAGGTTTGTATCAGTATAAAAAGACTTTATTAGCAGCCCAAGCTAGGGAATGGGGACGTAGTGCTGGTGAAATTAAGAAAATGGTCCACTTTGTCGATGTCTTCTAGGACGAGTGACTGCTAAACACTCATAGGTAGAAAATGTAACTTTAATGTAAATGTAGTTTAGGTAAAACTAAAAATAATTGTTAAAAATGCGCGCGACATCATTATTAGGCACGTTATATTGGCGAAATAACGAATAGTCATAAGGAAATCATTACTTGGTGAAGGACAAGTCAGCTTGTCCTTGGTGGGCGGTATGTTCACGCAAATTGTTACACGTCTCACTCACTAGATGGCGCTAGTGGTAAAATTAAATCGCGATGGTGTTTGGTTCAAGCCATCTAGGGTGCCTCGTTTGGAAAATTGTTTGTGTATCCTCGGTCCAGTGTGAATAAACGCTGTATACTGGAGATCAGACCTTTTATTTGTACCCCCGTGTACAAGTACAGTGCAAATAAGCATTTGTCTGTACGTGTAAACTAGCCAAAGCAAATCTTGAGCTTGAATTACATAAGTAAATTTCTTTTAAATGTTGTAGGTATATTCTTTTAAATGTTGTAGGTATACTTGTTTTGTAAACTTTTTGGATCAATAAACGTTTTATTATTATTATTATTATTATTATTATTATTATTCCTCTTTATTCAATAGAATTCACAGGCTTGTCCTGGTCCTTTATTAGGCATCAATGGAGCCTAAGCCAACATTGAGAGGCCCTTTTTACAATTTGAAATATAAAAACAGCAGTAGGTATAAAAAGTATAGCGTTGTAGACAAACTATGGCATTTAAAAAGACTTGAAATATTGAAACTGGGCTATTGTGGTGAAATATTAAATGTTATGTAAAATTGGACTATGGAATGAGGTTCGGCACCTGCTATTTATGCCCCATTTCAAAATTTTGTAGCAGGTGGTGACTTGCCGTCCACTAAATGGGCCCCATAAAGGCTACCTTAAGTTGGCGCCGGAGGGGCAACATTGGTGTGGACGGCTAAGGGTGTCGAGAGGTGTGCTGCGCTTTCACTGGACGCTACTCGCGGCGTTATTATTATTATTATTATTATTATTATTCTTGTAGCTTAAACTTTAGGATTTTCTACAGAACACTTGGCCCCCGTGATATCAGGATCTCAATCATATTTGGATATCAATTCTTTTGGTGGCATATTCAAGTTGGTTCGTGGTGATTGTTTTCATTGAATAGCTAATAGCTGTCAATGAAAGCAATTACGCCATCTTGAATATTTGGGCGGTACAAAATTCAGCTGTCGATAGTACATTTTTTTAAAGTTGTTCATTCAACGATTGCTTTCGCAATCCGCGCAAAGCAATTGATAGCTAACGTCACATCGGCGGTGCCAAATGGCTAAAATGACGTCATAAACTATTGCTACTACGATTGCTATGCCATCGGCGGTCGGCCCGCGGGATACTATAGACGCAAGTGTGGCCATTCCAAAAAAAGTCGATACAAAAACAATGTTACTTATTTTCACGAAATACAAAAAAAAGTTTGAATAGAACACGATCTGAAATCAACGGTAGTTAGTTCCAAGAAATTTAAGAATGGGTCATAAAGTGCAGATGTTTCCTTACCCTCAACTCTCACTTATAGAGGTTCAGACAAGTAGTAGGTACTCTCAGTTATAGAGGTCCATGAGGGAAAAACGACTCTCTCTTATAGAGGTTTTGGTCTCTCACTTATAGAGGTATATGAGGGGTAAAATGACGGGACCTGGCAATTTCTCTCACTTATAGAGGTTTCTCACTTATCCAGTTCTCAGTTAGCCAGGTTTGACTTTAACTTTAAACTTTAAGCGAAGGACATGGCGTTCCGCAGCGTTACGCACGCTGCCACCATTCTATCAAGAATCACCAGGCTTGAACCGTTCTAATCTCAGTTTTCCACAACTTCTTCCGAACAAGCTCTATTTACAACTCCCACACCCACCACTGACATGTCACCTCGCATTTTCCCGCCCATCGGCCGATCATGCGATGTCACTGTCACCTCCTTGGAACTAATCAGCAGCGTTTGTTACAAGCGTTACCCCAGGGCCCTATTTTATAAAGCTACAAGTTACAATTCTACAGGCAAAGTGACATTAATGACGCAGTCTCGACCAATCACGAATGCGGATTCCGTCAATGTTGACAGTTTTTTACAACAAGTACAAGACTTGTAGCTTTATAAAATAGGGCCCAGGAATGTTGCCACTTCCATTCCTAGTCCTTCGAAATTATACTAAGTGGCACTATTTAAAAATAAACTTAAAGCTATTGTCCCGTTATATATGTAAGATCAACGACAATATATAGAAGAATATGGTTCGTCTATGGTAAGATGTTTAGATAAAAAATTTTCTTCCTTAATTTTTCCCTAAAGTGCCTAACTTTTCCCCAAATATAGGGTAATGCGGCAATGATTTCTAGATGGTAGCCCCATTTTGACAGTTTTGAGTTAATCATATCCAGTGCGAAATCAATCATCTTTCTTTAGATTATCTTTCTTTCGTCAGTTCAGAACTTATTGCAGTCAGTGCAGGCAGGACGCCCGCCAACCTCATGCCTCCCGCGCGCTCCTTACGCATTGTGCACACATGCGCAATAATTTAATTAGTGAATCACGGCAAAGTGTCATCTGAGGCTAACTTCTCATCCACAGATTTGTGTGGCACAGAAATAAACAGAGTTGAAAGTTGTATTTATTTGGTAATGTGGATTCGTTAACAAACATTATACGAGTTCAATAATCTGAATATTGTTGTGTGGGTAACCGGTTACGGTAGCTGCGATGCCATGCAGGCCGGGTCGCGGCGGCCGCAGTGATCCGCAGACTTCTAACTGTGCAGTGATCATTGTATGTGATGTTGGGCAGTGAAGTGAGCAGTGAGTGAGCATGTCGTGCTACGTGGTGGTGCGGCGCGCGCGGCCGGCGGACGAGGCGGCGCGCGTGGCGCTGCTGCGGGCCTCCACGCACGAGCACTTCGCCGCCGCATTCCTCATGTTCTTCTTCCACGAGGTACCTCCCAAACTAGATCCTAATGATATTCTAACAAACAATTAGGAAATAATGTTAGCCTGAGCATTGTACCTGGACCAAATCAAACTTCTTGGTGGCTGTGATGTTAGCCGTAAGCTGCAGAGAACGCAATCCTACTGGAGCAGAGCCGGTGTTCCAGCGGCCCAGAGCCACGCTCTGTTACTTTAAGGAACTGGACTGCAAGCAATACACTTAAGCTTGAAGACCGCAGACAATGTCAGTATAGTGAACAACAAAGCCAAATGTTCTTTGCCTACCCTGAACACTGTAGGCTTCATATTATATTTCTGTAGGCTTCATATAGAACATATTTGGCTAGTATTTTTTATAGAAAATTGTTCAATAGAATTTTTAAATCAATACGAGGTGTCATTTAACACTTTTTAGGGTTCCGTACCCAAAGGATAAAAACGGGACCCTATAACTAAGACTTTGATGTCCGTCTGTCACCGGGCTGTATCTCATAAACCGTGATAGCTAGGCAGCTGAAATTTTGGCAGCTGAACAAATGATGTATTTCTGTTGCCGCTTTAACAACAAATACTAAAAATAGAATAAAATAAATATTTAAGAGGGGCTCCCATACAACAAATGTGATTTTTTAGGAGTTTTTTGCTCGCTATTAACAACGGCAAGAGGAATGGGGCTCCCATACAGTACGGAACCCTTCGTGCGCGAGTCCGACTCGCACTTGGCCGATTTTATTATTTTCCCCAATGTGAGATATAAGTAGGTCACTAAAGTTGAGAAAAGTGAAGGAAGTATCTTATTTTACTGAACTAGTTTTTGCAACAGATGTGGATGATGGTGTTTAGCTTGTTTACAAACATTAAGATAGGATGGGAAACAAACAAAAATTAACCTTAAAAACTTTTCTTTTGATGAATTAATATGTAAATGAATGTATAGGCCAAATCAAACTATCTTGGCGGTTCTAAGATATTAATTAAGACTCGCACTTAATTTTTTTTATTGTTTTGCAAACTGGTTGATACAGTCAAAACTACAAAGTTACATACAACATAATATCAATACGTATTGGTCATTATGTATAATATCTACTCAATTTAGATAAAGTGATAATTGACACAAAATTAATCACATTAACTAGCTATTTTATATAATATCTTCGAAGACTTGGATAATGTAATAAAACAAACTCGTAATAAGGACAGATTGTCTCTGGCGCTTCGCCGGCCGCTGCCGCGGCACGCTCGCTTCGCTCGCTCGGCTCGCGCGTTGTTGTCACTGTTCAAACCTAACCTAACCTAGTAGGCAGATCAAGAGTCCAAGGAAAACTATTACTAGGCCAGAGACAATCTGTCCTTATTACGAGTTTGTTTTATTACATTATCCAAGTCTTCGAAGATATTATATAAAATAGCTAGTTAATGTGATTAATTTTGTGTCAATTATCACTTTATCTAAATTGAGTAGATATTATACATAATGACCAGTCATTATGTATAATATCCAGATTTATTACTTTGGCTGTAACATATACATCACTTTGTCCCATTTTTGAATTATAAAATTAAAAAGATTTTAGAAAAAGATGCACATACACCTGAACTTACGTAATTTCGAAGAGTTTCATAAACTAGCATTGAGGTATCTCGGGTATCCAAATTCAAAAAGGTAAAAATTAGGAAGGTAAAATGACCTAAGTTTTGAACCTTCTTACTGGAACTAGAGGGTTCAAATTTAAGAAGTTAAAATACCAAGTGGAACCTAACTTTAACTATTTTGCCATTCCAACTGGTAATTTTGACGTATGCGACAGACATTGTGTTTTTTTTTGTTCCACTCACTCTCGTGTATGCTGTATAACCAGATATGAAGAAGACAGCTCTAACATAGTTTTTATTTGAGTAAAATTTAGCAATAGGTACTCCTATTACTTGTCATTCTTCTGAGGCTAAGACAATCTGTCTGTGACGTCATGTAACGTAGTCAATGCGCTGCCTCACAGAACAGCAGAACTAAATTAGAAAGGAAATCCATACAAATTTTCTATGAAAACCGCTGTCGCCAAGTGTGTATTACCACTGTAAAATATCTGCACAATAACTGTGCAATTTTCACTAACATCGGAGATTTTTTTTTTCCTTTAGAATAGAGCGTAGTATACTTTCTTTCACATCACCAAGGTACCTAAGACCCATAACATTAATTTGGTCATAATTTAAATGCCGTGTTAAAGTTATTAAATTCACTTTATTTTATTAATGTTACATAACAATGGCAAATGCGTGGTACATGTCAAGCCAAAAAAATAATAATGGGCCAATCTCGAATTTGAATATGGTATCACAGTTGTTTTTTGGCATTTAGCTAGTGATGGGCGACATGAATTGTGCAATTTAATTTTATCGATAATGTGATTTTATACGTATTGCATAATTTATGGATAATGTAACTGGATATATGTATGTAGTATATAATTGATGAAAAGGATTGTGCAGTTTTATTACTATTTAGGAATTTTTGGAATTAACACTGAAAAATCATGTCAACGTGCCGTATTGTATTAATTTATAAAACTTGTGTTTCTATCAGTTCTAATATAGGTACTACATGGATGCCAAATCAATTCCTGCGAACTATTTGGATTTCGTACACGGTGGAAGTCGCCTAAATTCCATTGTTGGCTAATCAATTGTATTTAGATATTTTGTGCTGGCCACGACTGTACTTAACTATTTTTCATAATGAATATTATCATAGTACAAATGTTTTATTAAATTACACCATAATTACAATACAATAAAATTAACTTTATTTTCACATCGTAAATACAAAACAAGCTTAAACTAACATTACATGTGAACACAACTGAATTACATGTGACAATATTAGTTATCATAACATCATAATAGAACTTACACTTGACACTGGCAAATGCATATTCCATGCGACGCCAATATTTATAAGGAGAAGAATAATTACAATCATATTTTTCTAGTTCGGAGCTCGATAATATAATTAATTCATTGGATTAGCTGAACGTAGACGTAAATGGTTACGTGGGCGAGTAAGAGCGCGTGCTTGTGCTAGCGGGAGAGATTATTCGGGGTGGTTCGTATACATATTTTTCTCGAAACATTCTATTTTAGCGTCCCTTATTATAAGTTAACATTTATAAATATCTTTAAGTAGTGTTCCATACCTCATAACAAGGAACCCTTATACCTAGACATACATTGCTATTTTGTTAATTGGAACCATACAATTGTATAAGGAACTTCAGAAAAGGTTAAGTAATCTTTACTGACAATAGGCCGATTACTTAAATAAAATCGGATTTAATTTTCAAACACGCATCAAAATAAAAAGTAATTTGATTCAAAAACACTAAAGAGTATTGATATCAACTTCGAAGAAAATCAACCCCAAAATAACTTTCATATTTCAATAAAACACGAAACACATCTTCCATCAATTCTTTTACAGAATGTTAATGCAAAATCTAAAGTAAATGAACCAAAAATCACGTTGTTTCACACAAATTTAGCTCTAATTTTTCACGTCTGTATTTTCCTGGTTAGAATTTCGGTAAATTATTCTTATCAGACGCCTACTTCATACAAAGAACTCACGCTCCGAATTTCAAGTCTCTCCTGACCGCTTATTGAAGCGGTTTAGGCTGTGCGTGGATCCGTCAGTCAGTCATTCAGATCTAAGCATTTTATATGTCGAGATAATATAAGAACCACGTTAATTAAGAACCACGTGTAAATGGAACGTTTGGTAGGAATCCAGTCTTGCCGTCCTGTAGCCTCGATCCATTTACTCTTCGTCAGAGGATCGGCTGGAAAACTGCAATGAAGATACAATGTATCAATGAAAATCAAAGCAAACATGCAACGGCAGTCGGCTTCGTGTTCAATCTATATATTTATATGTAAATATATTGGACCTGATAACTTTTATTCATAAGGAACATAATAGTTAAAGTGTGATGCAAATACAATTATTAATAAAAATTACACCACAATCACAAATATTTTATTAAATCAAAATATTCAGATACTTAATAACAATAAATTTCGAATTGCGAAATATTAACTTACTAGCGAAATTTATCGATGTCGATAAAATGTTTGCAACCACTATCAACGAAAATCTAGGCAGTAAAATAAATCATTTAAATTTAAAAATGCCCACAATTTAGACTTACCAGTGAAAGGATATTCCTCCTTTTTGTAAACTAAAGTCTTTGCTTTGTATTCGACACGTTATAATAGCGCAAACCGGCATTTTTTTTTGCAAAAATTACCTCTGAAATCACTTGAACGACTGAGACAGTAAATGTCACGATTTCACGTAACTTGAGTTATAACTCATGTACGTGGCGACAAACCTCCCCTCCACATCGCCTTTCTATTTCCTTCTCTCTTCTGTGCGCTGCCTACTTGGTTCAAGACTCGAACAGATGGCGCGCATGGTAACTGTTGTTTATTCTGTGCCAAAATCGTCGAGAATGTTTATGGGGACCCTGGGCCTTAAGAAAGGGAGCCAGAAAGAAATCCCATTTTTAGGATTCCGTACACAAAGGATAAAAACGGGTCCCTATTACTAAGACTCCGCTGTCCATCTGTCTATCACCAGGCTGTATCTCATGAACCGCTATAGGTAGAAAGCTGAAATTTTCACAGATGTGTTTCTGTTGCCGCAATAACAACAAATACTAAAAACAGAAAAAAAATTATTTGAGGGGGGCTCCCATACAACAAATCTGTTTTTTAGCCTTTTTCGCTAGATATTTATAATGGTAACAGGTAGATGCTTGAAATTTTCACAGAATATTTAGTTGTATATTCACTTCAATAATGAATAAGAAAATTAAATAAATATTTAAGGGTGCCCATACAGTGCGGAACCCTCCGTGCGCAAGTCCGACTTGCACTTGTCCAGTTTTTTTTATTATTTAATGTGTGGAGAGCGGCACCCGGTAATGAACTCCGTGTGTTGCAGCTGACGCTACAGCTGGTGGTGCTGGCCGGCGCCGTGCTGTTCATCTTCGTGGGCGCGTCCGTGGCGGCGTGCGGCGCCGTGGTGCCGGCCGCCGTGCTGGCCGTGGCCGCCGGCGTGTGGGCCGCGCACGAGCTGGCGGCCGAGCGCGCCGGCCGCGCGCTTCGTGCCGAGCTGGCCGGCTGGGTGGCTGAGGCGCGCGCGCCGCCCGCCGAGCTAGGCGCGCCCCCGCGCGCGCCGCGCGTGCTCACCGAGGCGCAGGCGCGGCGGTTGGACGCGAGCTCGGAGGGCGAGGCGGCGCTCGTGGTGGCGACCGTCAGCCTGTCGGAGTGGCGCGGCGCCGAGTCGCGCGGCTGGCTGCACGCGCTGGCCGTGGCGCGCGGCTGGCGGCGGCGCGGCGCGGCGCGCGCGCTGCTCGCGGCCGCGGGCGGGGCGGCGGCCGCGGCCGGCCTGCACTCGGTGGAGGCGGCCTGCAGCGGCGTACAGGGCGCGGGCCGCGCGGCGCTGCACGCGGCCGGCTGGGCGCTGCGCGGCTCGTACGAGCGGCCGCTGCTGGCCGCCGCGCTCGCGCTGCCCATGGTGCAGCTCGGCCGCGACCTGGCCGCGCCCTGACCGCCGCCTGCCGCGCCCTCTCGTACCTCGGTGCACCTATCCGGTATATTACCGGTAGAAATACGGTAGTCTACAAAAACGAGCACTTATGCCTCCTAGGAATAGCTAGATAGGGTGATAATCGTTCCGGGAACGAGCCGATATCCACTAGACTGAAACTGTGATTTTTCGAATAATAATACCATTTTGTACTGTCTTAAATTTTTACTTTTGTAATAAATGCTTAATTAAACGAATGTCTTTAATTGAGATCACTACACTGTGGCCTTCATATCAGGAGGCCCCGTCGACTCGCGGTGAAGTGGACGTCACTTCTTGGCCGGAAACAACACCCGCATCTTGGAGGAGGCCACCAGCACCTGGTAACAATCGGTCCGGTTAATGTCGACAGCAGCCGCACCCGCACCCACACACCTTTGTCTTATTGTTTAGCTCAGTTGTATTAACACGACACGCGTCACGTAGTGCGAGATAATCTTGAAAAAGCTCGAGATTTATAAAGTTGCTTTGTTTTAGTACTTAAAGTGATAAAAGTCCGCGATTTGGACCGCGTTGATTTAGTACTTAGTTACTTAATATGATTATAGCCCGCGACTTAGTCCGCACTGTCTTAGTACTTCCTTAAAATGATAAAAGCCCGCGTATTGGCCCGCGTTGATATAATACTTAAAAAAGTATAAAAGTCCGTGGTTTGCTCCGCGTTGCCTTAGTACTCGTACTTGCCCGAAATGATAAAATCCCGCAGTTTAGCTTGCGCTGAATTCGTACTTAATATGATAATAGCCGCGCTTTGGCTGCGTTGTTTAATAGGAATAATAATATATTATAATAATAGTTTTTCTACTTACTTGCTTAAAATAAGAATAGCTTGACAGATGATAATAAATATTTGTGGTAGTAAATCACTAAGCTTTTTATAAAAGGTTGTATTTTTGTTACTTTTTACGGATATTTATTATTTTTATGTTCAGTGTGACATAAAAATAATAAACACCGTATTTAGGTATTTATTTTCCGGAATTACAGAAGACCATCCACTAAATCACGTTGTTGCCTACTCACTTAAAAACATATTTTGTTTTATTAAAATTTTATTTAAATAAAGCTAAAGACTGATGATGATGATGATGATGAATAGTTAACTATTCATCATCATCAGCCTGTACCGACCCACTGCTGGGTAGAGGCCTCCTCTCCTTTATGCCAGTTTTCCCTATCTTGGACTGATCTCATCCACGCATGTCCCGAGATGGATGTGGTGTCGTTGACCCATCGGCCTGTTGGTCTATTACCCAGATATATTTCTTCCTGAAGGCATCGCGTATTATATTAGCCTATTTTCTAGTTTATACTCCAGTTTACTATTACACAAAATTGTAATGGTTTCAAGCAGTTTTCCACAGTATTTTTGGTTTTATACTCTTTTATTTTTTAATATCTTTAACCATTAATATTTAACAGGATTATAGAAGACTAATCCATGTAATTGCCTACTCCCCTATTTAATATTGAAACGAATTTTATGTATAATTTACAATTTTCCCAATTAATTATTTTCCCGAGGAAATCATTGATGTTTCCTGGACGTCTGTAGTCTACCAGTATGTCTTAGTGGATCTTAAACGCGGCTTATGAACATTTCATCCAATTCTGATAAGTTTTATTCGCAAATTGTCGATTCCTTATGGAATCGCTTACAATTTTAGGGACAACAGTAGCACCTATGCTAATCTGTGTTGTTGTCCTATACCAAATCGTATTTAAATTCGTTGTTTACAATATCAATTCAGCGAGTTGGACTTTGGAATTTTATCGGGCCCCCCAGGATGAGAAAATTACAAATGTTGAACAAAACGTATTATTTATTTTGTTTGAAGAATATTGAAGCCAAGTTTCAAGTCAATCGGTCCAGGCAATAAAAAGCACCTATGCTAATCTGTGTTGTTAACTACTCCTATACCAAATCGCATTTAAATTCGTTGTTATCCATATTAATTCAGCGAGTTGGACTTTGGAATTTTATCGGGCCCCCCAGGATGAGAAAATTACAAATGTTGAACAAAACGTATTATTTATTTTGTTTGACGAATATTGAAGCCAAGTTTCACGTCAATCGGTCCAGGCAATAAAAAGTTTCATACAATCGCCCGTTTTACCCCTTTAAAAGTCGAATTTTCAAAAATCCTTCCTTAGTGGATGCCTACGTCATAAAAGGAATACCTGTGCGAAGTTTTAACTTTCTTAATGGTTGGGCCTGTGCGTTGATACCTAAGTCAGTCAGCTTTGCCCTTTATATTATAGTTATCACTGTGATATCAAAGTATATCCATTTAAATTGAACTATCTATTCCGAACTCTTACAATCACATAGAAAATATTTGTACATGTGGAAATTGTACATTTAGAAAATGTTAACTCGAAAATACTAGTTTAGAGCGCGAGGTACACTGTTCAGAGAATCTACTAGTATTACTATCGATAGCAATAATGCGCAGCATAACTGCGCCCATTCGAAAGGCTTATTAGCTTATTTTAATAGTGGGAGAGAGCAGAACATTCTTTTTTTTATTAAGGAAAGTATCCGCAAAAGTTTCGACATCTTCAGTCTTGTAAAGTCATCTTAAAGTCTTCAGTCAGAAAAGTATTGTGATTTAAGGGGGAAAAAGGGAAAAAGTTCATTTCTTTTTTTTGTTCTAATACATTAAATTTAACGTTTATATTTGATTTGGAGTTAGTATTTTAGCTAGCATGGTAATAGTTTATTTAATTTTAATTAGTGTATAGTTTTTAGAGGCAGATTTTCGGAAAGACATTATGTATTTCTTAAAGTATTTTATCTACACTAATGTTGTAACATTCTACTTATGTTTCCATTACTTGACTTATAATGACTACTGTTATAGCGCAGACAACAAAACACTCAATTTAAGCAATTTCACATGATGTTATAATATCCACAAAAATCTCAAAATCTCATTATAACATCGCGCGCTCGCTCCTGATTGGCCCTGCGCGCGCAGCTGCGCTCTCATTGGTTAGATTTTAATGGCGCCAAGTTCACTGTGACAATACACGTACGCGTGAATTTAATGTTTCGCAATATGTTTATTTTTATTAGTGAAGATAAAGTAGTGTATGCAACTGCATATAACACGGGTATTAAAAAACTCGTTACTGTTATGAAACTCGCTGCGCTCGTTTCATAAACTCACACTCGTGTTTTAATACCCTTCATTATATGACAGTTGCATAAACTACTATTATATTGAGTAAGCTAGGTCTATTCGTTAGACATGTAAGGTACATATCGTAAGTTTTCTGTAATTATTTTATGTTATAAGATTGGTGTATAATGTTGTTTATAGACTTTGTTTCGCTTTAACGAAACTCTCGAGTGGTACCTGGCGCGGCGGTGACGGCCAGCAGGCGCGCCGGCCCGGCGCCGGTCTCGGTCCAGGCTCGCGAGTGGTACCTTGAGCGTGTCGGGCGCGCGGACGGCGGCGGAGCGGCGGTGACGGCGGCCAGCAGGCGCGCCGGCCCGGCGCCGGGCTCGGTCCAGGCTCGCAGTGGTACCTTGAGCGTGTCGGGCGTGTGGTCGCGCGCGGACGGCGGCGGCGCGGCGGTGACGGCGGCCAGCAGGCGTGCCGGCCCGGCGCCGGACGCGGCCGGCCCGGCGCCGGGCTCGGTCCAGGCTCGCAGTCGCGCGGCCAGCTGCAGCGCCGCGTACTGGTCCGGCGCGGGCAGCCGCCGCCAGCGAGTCGCGCCCGCCTCCCACTCCTGCCGCACACAACACAACACTTACTAAATTAAATAAGTAAAGTAAAAGTAAAAAAATCCTTTATTCAACTACAAGATTATTATTACATTGCATTTGTATCTATTTGTTAATATCACACATTTCACTTTTCTTTATGTCTCATGTCCCAAATATGTATTAATTAAATTTAAAGGATATTATAAGATGTCAATGAGAGCATGTCAAAATTAAATTTTTATGTCAATATATTATGCGATTTCTCTTGTCAGGTCACTGTGTTGTATAGTCGTAGTTGTCGCCTCTTTGGCGTAGGCCTCCCCCAGTCTAGTCCAGATTTTTCGGTTTCGAGCAATTCTCATCCATTCTGCTCCATGTCTTTGAGTAAAAGTATCTTCCCATCTTCTGTGTGGTCTTCCTTTGTTTCTTCTGTCTGCTCTGGGAACCCATTCCATTACTTTCCTCATCCAACGATCGTAGTTCATCCTGCAGATGTGGCCAGCCCAGCTCCATTTTAAAGTTCTTATAGTTGTTATGATGTCCCTTATTTTAGTTTTCTTTCTTATGTCTTCGTTACGCATTTTGTCTGAGAGTCTTATGGCCAGCATACTTCTCTCCATTTTCGTTTGACAAATCCTAAGTCTATTTTCATCGTCCTTTCGTAGGCCCAAGTCTGGCAGCCATATATAAGGCTGGGTAGAATAGCTACCTCGTTTAGTCTTCTTTTTATTCTCATATGAATTGTCTTGTTTTTCATAATCTCCTTCAAGCTCCAATATTTTTTCCACGCTAGTCCCATTCTTCTTCCTATTTCTTTCTCCGTGAGGTCGTCAAATGATATTAATTGTCCTAAATATATGTATTCGTCCACATATTCGATTAGTTTGTCTTTTTTTTGTCCGTTTCCTTCGTTGCATTAGTCATTATTTTTGTTTTAGAAGCATTTAGCGCTAGTCCTACTTTTTTGCTTTCTCTAGCTATGTCGTCAAGCATCTGTTCGAGAATTTGTGCGGAATCTGCGAATATTACGATATCGTCTGCGAATCTTAGATGACTAAGATACTCTCCGTTAATGTTAATTCCCATATTGTTCCATTCTATGTTTCTGAATATCATTTCAAGTACGGCGCAGAAGATTATTGGGGACATAGGATCTCCCTGCCTTACTCCTTTCCTTGTTTGAAATTCTTCTCCTTCTCTTTCCATTCTGATCCTTGATGAGCTTTTTGAGTAGATGTTGTATAGTATGGTTATGTATTCTTCTTCGACACCTTGTTGCTGGAGTGCTTTCCAGATTGCAGAGTGTTCCAGAGAATCAAACGCTTTGGTGAAGTCGATGAATCCAATGTAGAGGGTTTTGTTATATTCCTTGCACCTGTTTACTATAGTGGCCACTACTTGGATATGATCGTTTGTTGAAAAACTTTTCCGGAATCCTGCTTGTTCTGGTGGTTGGTTTTCGTCTAGAGTAGTTGTGACGCGGTTTAAAATAATTTTTGAGAATATTTTGTATATGTTTGACATCAAGCTTATAGGTCTGTAATTTCCTAGGTCACTTCTATCTCCTTTCTTGTGTAGCAAAATAGTTGTCGACTTACTCCACTCTTCCGGGGTGCTGCCGTTCCTCAGTACGTTGTCAAAGATCTGTTTTAGCGGTAAGAGTAGTGGATCAATGAGTGATTTTATAAATTCATTGGTTATCTGATCGTCTCCAGGAGCTTTGTCGTCTTTTTGTGTTCTTACTGCATGCATAATTTCGCTCACTAATATATCGGGTAATGTCGATTCTGAGTTATTCATGTCAAGATAGACATGACAAATTTGAATTATGATTTGGATTTGATGTCGTGTTATATTCGATGTGGTCATTGTTAATGTCTTTATCATATAATGATTCTGGGTTTGATGTCAAATTAAATGTAGCATTATTTGAAAGGTCAGAAGAATAGAGTTCTTGGTAGAACTTTCTAGCTTCTTCTAGTATATCCGGTCGCATATTCACCAGTTTTTTGTTTTCAAGTTAGCTGTCCATTCTGTTTTCTTGTTTAGTTCCTTGAATGCCTTCTTTACTGCTCCGTTTTTCTTTACATGTCTTTCCAATGTTTCTTGTCTATATTGTTGTGTATCTTTTTTTATTTGTCTGTTGATTTCCTTGCTTATTCTGGTGATTTCTTTTCTAACTTCTCGTGTTTTTGTTTGTTTGTATAGCATTTTTCTTTCTTGTAGTAGTTTTTCTGTAACTTCGCTTAATTCTTTTTTCCTTTGTGGTGCAGGTAGGGACATTTCCTTTATAAAAGATGATAATTTCGTTTGTAGGTTGTGATATTGCGTATTTATATCTTCTTTTGAGTCTATTGCCTCTTGGAGTTGACCTTGTAACTTTTCTTTAACAGATTCTGAGAGCTCGGGGACTTTTCTTACTATCTGCGTCGATTTTTTGATATTACTTACGTCTTGTCTTTTTGGTGTTTATTCTGCATCTGACTAGTCTATGGTCTGTGAAGAAATTCGGTCGTACCACGTCAAAGTTTTTTATGTGCTTAGGTTTGTTAGTCATAATATAGTCAATTTCGTTAAAGTGCTTGTTATTTGGTGTCTTCCAAGTCCATGTTCTGTGTTTTTTCCGTTTGTACAGTGTGTTAGCAATTTTCAAGTTGTGTTCCAGATAAAATAAGTACAACGTACTAATTTGACAAAACATATTAACTTAAAAAATTGTTTGCGTTTCGTAAAATAAAATAAAATTAGACGGCCGTGTCGCCGCGGCCGACAATTCTTCCATGACAAACAGGTAAGTATATGCAAATGCAACGACCCGACTAGTCCGAGGAACATCGCGACAGTACACGCGGCCACGTGGAAGTGTAATGTAAATTGAACGGAGTCGCGGCGAACTACATCGAGGTCGCGCGCTCACCTCCGGGGCCGCGTCGGGTGCCAGCTGCAGCAGAGCGGCGAGCGCAGCGCGCGCCAGGCGCTCGGCGAGCGCGTCCGAGTGGTCGCCGCCCGAGCGCAGCGCGTCCGCCAGGCGCAAGCGCAGGCGCGGCTCGGGCGCGGCCGCCAGCAGCGCGGGCTCGAGCTCGCGCGCCGCGGCCGGCGCCTCGTCCAGCAGGCGCTGCGCCGCGCGCGCCACGGCCGGGCCCAGCGCGGCGCGCTCGGCGCTCACGGCCGCCAGGCACAGCCACGCGGCCACCGCGCACTCCTCGTCCGCGGCGCGCGCGGGGCCCGCGAGCCAGTCCTGCACGCGGCGCAGCGCGGCGCGGAGCGTGGAGGCGCGGGCGCGCGCTAGCCGCAGCAGCGCGGCGGCGGCGGGCGCGGGCAGGCGGGCGGCGGCGCGCGGCACCAGCTCGGCCAGGCGCGGCGGCGCGGCGCGCGCGCCTGCGCCCGCCCGCAGCCGCAGGCGGCCCGCGGCCGCGGCCAGCGCCGCCTCGCCCTCGGACCCGGAGGAGTCGGAGTGCAGGAGCGCGGGCGCGTGCTGCTCGCGCAGCGCGGCCAGCTCGCGCTCGGCCCGCTGCTCGCGCGCGCGCGCCGCCGCCACCTCAGCCGCGCACGGCATCGCGAACGCGCTCTGTACACGCATACTAATATGTTCCTCGGTGCACGCTCCGCACGCACGTGCACCCGTGCCCGCCCCACGCGCAATACTTTATTTTTTACTTTATTTGTTGACAAACTGGTACATAGTCTAGTTACATGTTAGGCTGACACCGATTTATAAGAATAATTATTTTTTGCAAAAAATGGCAAATTGACTTCCATCATTTACTACATTCGAATAGTTCACTAAAATTGATGGATACAATTTTTACATTATTGTTGATTTTACAAAAATGGCTAAGCCGATTTCGATAAGAAATAATAACTGAACTAAAAAATACCTTACCTTACAGAGGTTGTACAATAAATCCTTACTGTTCGGAAACCTTCCCACTTGTCCAATTGATTAGTATGATCATCCAACAAGTGACAATTTTCCTTCTCAGTAGTCCGACCATCAAACTAATAAGAACTTTTTTTTCTAATTTTTTCACTGTGAAGATCGTATTGAGAAGAGAGTTCTCACTAGTTGGACGATCGGACTAATCAATCGGACAAGCGGGGAAGTTCCACTATTCTTACTAATATAATAAACCCTAAAGAGTGTTTGTTGGCTTGTCACTCTTTCACGCATCAACGGAGCAACAGATTGACTTGATTTTTAGGGTTCCGTACCCAAAGGGTAAAAAGGGACGCGCTGTCCTTTATTAACTCACCAACTTTTCCATATAAAAAAAAGTGAATGGATGATAGGTGAGGTGACATAAAACTAGTACTTGAATAAAAACCTTCATCATTAAAAGTCTAGATATTTTGGTTCAGTTTCAACACAGTTGGATACCTAGTTTACCATCATACAAGTCGGCGGATGTGAAGTTAGCTACAAGCTGCGCAAAACCGAATCAACATGCAGCTTTGTGAGCTTCAGTCAGGAATGGATATTGCACAGCTTATGGCTAACTTCACATCCACCGACTTGTATGATCTGGCCTATTAGGTATAGGACAGATCATACAAGTCTGTCTTTTAAAAATGTGATGTTAAAAATATCGAAGAATTTGCTTCTTCCGAATTAGATCAAGAAGTGTAGAAGTATGATGCATACCGAATCCCGTCCAGAAGAATTCACTGTTATTGGCGGCAGCTCATCACACTCTTCCTCATCTTCCATCATAGCGTACTGGCGGGTGAATACTTCGACTTCGAGAGCCCCTGGCCAATATTGCCGCAAATGCGCTTTATTCTGCTCGTAGCTCCAAGAGTCCGTTTCGTACCGGTGATTGGAATGTGATGTAAATTTAAAACGGCAAGGCATGTATTCACCCAATGGATACAGATTTATCTTGGTCGGACCGAGAGATCTTCCTGCCTGTTTAATTAAACCTTCACTTCACATTATGTTTACTAACCATTAACTATAGAAGAATTATTCACTACGTTAGACATTAGGCCCAATTATGGCGGCAATTATGGGTTAACAAAGGTTTTGTGATTTCCTCGTTTTGTTTTCATTTCATTCAAGTCGAAACTCAAATTCAAACTGTCCTGTCAGCGATCCGCACATAGGCGCGGTCGGAGCGGTCTAGCGGGCGAGCGGTCATCTGTATTGTACTGGTTGTCTAAGAAGGGCGCACATAGGTCCGGTCGCGGTTCGTCGCGGCTCGCGTTTGTAAACAGTTGCCCGCGCCTCGACTCGACAGACCGCGCGCGGTCTGACGGGTACGCCGGTAGTTTTTCACTCTTTCGGCTGAAGTTTGACGTAATCAAAGAGTTCGGATGGAGCCTCAACAGCTTTTGCGGTCAATTGTGATTTTATGCAATTGACCGCGACCTTTTTTTTTTTAATTTCGTTTTCTCATAGTAAACTGCAAGGAACGAGAAAAATCGAGTTGCGGCATAGTAATAACTAGTAGTTCCACAGACAGTAGACTACACAAGCACCCACCAAGAACTATAAAGGTGCATTTGTTATCAGATGTTGTAAGTTATATTACAAAATAAAATATGCTTTGTGATACTATGGATGAACTAATTTATGTTGTCTGATGTTCAGAAATGTTAATAAAATTGCAAGAAATGTCTTGTTTCTATTTATTTATTTAATAAGAGTAGTTAGTAAGTACAGAATCTTCTTCTCTTCTTTCAATTTTTTGTTAGAGCCATTCTAACAAATATCATCAGCAAGTTCTAGAAATAGATTTAAAAACACGAATACCCATGTTTAGTTGGAATGACTATCAGGGGAATAATTTACTCACGGATTCTGACCACAAAATAAAAACTGCTTGTAATTTCGCTGCCAGAGACTGATAGACTACATACAGGGCTATCCAGTTGGTGCAAAAAGAGGTGATTCAGACCATCACTATGAACAACTTTTACTATGGTGCCAATACGGAATACGAAAAAAATCAGCTGTTTCATATATTTTGTTAATTCCAAGCGGCAACTATGTATGGAATATATGATATTTTTTTCTTGTATTCTGAGTGGGCCTCAAAGTAACAGTTGTTAATAATGATGATCTTACATCACCTCTTTTAAGGCTTAGGCTAAGCATAGGACAAGCAGATGATCCTGTACAACTACAGTTAGGTAATCAAAATAAAGAAATTTCTTGTTCCTACTTATGAAAAAAATATGTGAATGAATGAATGAAAAAATATAAACATATATTGAAATGAAATGGTTAGAGAAAGAAACGTAGTAAAACGATTGATGGAATTTCATTTGATCAATATCAAACTCTGTTTTACATTCCTAATTCCTATTAGCATGACCAGCATAGCGCCACCTAGTGTGAAGTGGCAGAACTTTGAAAGATAAAGTGACATCTAGTGCTGAGTAGCCTAACTACGCCCGCGCCCGGACCGCCGGACCGCCCTAGACCGCTCGTACCGCGTGGCGACCGCCTTGCGACCGCCTGGTGACCGCGTGGCGGTCCGGACGGGTGGGTAGACTTGCGAGCCAAAGTTGCCATCAAACACTGTAAACTACTATTTCTTTCAAAGTAGGTTGCCATCAAACAACAATTCATTGCCGTGTTTTGGATATGAAATTGCCGTGTTTAGGGGCAAAAGAGACGTCCGCAAGTGGTAAATATAACCAAGATGATGAATACATAATTTGAAAGCTTGTTTTATGGGCTTCTCAAAAATATTAATTTTATGTTGTGTATCCCTCCATTTTTTGTGAAAAATAGAAATATAACTTACTAATTTTTCTAGTTCAGCAATAATAATGTGTTTCTATCGTTCGTTAACTTGCATTTTTACCTGAATATTCCACATTTTTCTCCTATTTTGTTGAAATCATAAGAAACTAGTGTGATTAACTGGTCACGCTAGTTTATTATAATTTGTCTAGAAAATGCATACAAAGTGTGTCCAATTGGTAAAAATACTTAATAATAATTGGAAAGTTACATAATCAGGGTTACCAGAAATAATCTACCTATTCTGTCAAATAAATAAATTAATCCAAAAAAACTCAAAATTAATTAAAAAAAATTTGAACTTTTTTTGTTTTTAACTGATGCAATTGGCTCAGAAAAATATGTGTTTTTTTGAAATATAACGAGTGCTGTGGTTGGATTTTTAGATAATTATTTAACCAGCCTCCATACATTTGGTGGGCGTGTTTTTATATTGTAGAAAATAAATGTGTGCATTCTTGACTTTACTGTCCCTATTTAAAGTATGACAAAATTAAACTGTACTAAAAACACAAATACTGACAATAAAACTGGAAAATGAGAAACTTCCTGATTGCCGTGTTTTGAGACATAATTTGAGAAATTACCATATTTTATACATTTTCGTATAATTATCCATCATCCATCCATCAGCTTTAAGACGTCCAATGCTGAATGCATAGGCCACCCCTATGGATCTCCATTTTCCAATAAGACTGTTTAGTAGCGGCTTGCATCCAGCGTGATCCTGCGGTCTTAATGAGGTCATCCCACTGGTGGCAAAAACGTAAATCCTCCACTGTTCCGAACGCTGCCTAGCCGAGTTGGATTCAGCGATTAATTGCGGATTGGACTGCAATTTGTATTAATGTAATGTTTTATTCTTTTATAATTATTATGTATGTCTTTTCATATGGGTTATGTGCCTGAAATAAACGTTTATTTATTTATTTTATTTATTAACCTCTTTATGAAGTCGGACCTACCTAACTGGACTACTTGTCCTAGGTAGACGTACGAGTCAACAACTTCAAGAACCGATATACCACAAAGATACCAGAGGGATAATGTAGTCGATCGAGAAAAGAAAGAAAGAGATGCAGTGATTTAATATGGCATGAGTTAGAAAGAACCATTTAAATTAACTCGATTCAGTGGCTAGTTGTAGTGTTTTTCTCTCAGTAGTGTCAAATGCCAATACATATTTGACAGTTTTGACAGCGCTAAGCCTGATTTTCCATACATTTTTGTGGTTGAGAATTGCCTCAAGCGAAAACAGCCCTATCTCTCTAGTTGTACTGGCTCTGTGCGATCTACAGATATTGAGGTGGGTACGACGACATGGGCGTTGCACATGACTAGACATCTGATTATATGCACTCTCTATATACATATAAAAATGCATGCAAATATGCACTAAAAAATATGTACAAAATTATGCACTACCGAAAACAATTTATTATTAGAATTTAAGTGTATTTTTTACATTATATTCATTTAAATCGGTTCAAACTTTTGATTGTTAGGCTAAAAACGACTGTTCATCGTCAACTAACATAACCAGACACAACTTGAAATTTTGTGCTATATTTTATTGAAAGCAAGTATGAACATTGTTAATATTTTAATTATACGTGTGTGTAGCTAGCGCGATGCTATTCGCTTTTCTAATAATTTGGAAACAAATATGATGATAAGAATAAGAAAATGTTTATTGTTAAGCCGTGTAAAAAGTGTTATAACAATTGGTATTGTGGCATACTTGCCGATGCCCCATTACTTATTAAATTTCTCATTATGTAACTAAATCTATCCTGTACAAAACCTACATTAATAACTTAACAATATTAAACTTATTTATTCTAAATAAAAATACTAAATGAAACTTAGAAGCAACAATATTATTACCTATACTAAAATCTACAATGTTAATTACCTTCTGACATAAATGTCGGATCGCGGTGGTTGCTTGTAACATTTTCACGGTTTCGACGACCGGCGCGATGTGCGCAGGCGCAGCGACGACCCTCAGTTTAAAAAACTACGACAGCTAGTTGGTAACTCTTTTGTCTTGAGTCCGGCTTTCTTTTGTGAAAATTGTGTTTTATAATCACTTTCCGCTTTTAATGCTTATTGTGTTATCATTGGACTTCTTTTCTAAGAAATAGACATTGATTACATTCTTGGTAGTGTAAATAAACTAACTTGTTGTGATACCAGTGTTTTTGTGTTTGCCTGGATTCCCGGATATCGTACCAAGGAAGCATCCAGGTATTTACGGTGCATCATCACACATCCCCAAACACTACAGTATCAACAGCTTGCCCAGTTTGAGCGTACAATAATCTTTTATAAAATAGTTATACATAATAATAGTACACATGACCTCCACATGTACCGCGGGCCGCGGTTTGATGACCACTGGTCTAGAGCTATGACGCCGTTGACGGACATCCCTAAGAATAATTTTAGTCCATTTTTGTTGTAAATAATATCTGGAGTGCGTAAACGCACCTCCGCATTAAAAAAAATAATAAATCTGGAGTGTGTAAATGCACCCCGCTGAGCGGTCGCCACGCGGTCCGGGCGCGGGCGTAGTTTTGCTACTGAGCACTAGATGTCACTCATGGGCTCGAATCTTTAAAAAAAAACTCCCTATTTCCCACCATAGACAAATGGTAATTTGCATTTTGACTTTCCCAATTACATTCTCTATGCCCATTCAAGGCTGCTCGAGTTGCAAAATGTCAAAGTCCATCAATCTTTTCCTTAAAATTTTCAGCAGTTTTTGTGCTATCTTTTTTAATGTTAAATTAAAGTTATTGTGTTAGTTATGTAAAGTGTTCGTGCTTATCGTCTCCACTGAACTGTTACAAAACCACACATTCATTGTGTTTTATGCGTTGGTGTTCAAACATTGGTATTTATATAGTGTATTTTTGCATCCTGTAAAATATTGTGTCGTATGCCGAACTACAACTGCAGGCAAAGCATAATTAGGAGACAACGTATTCTGAAATAGTTAATTAAGACTCAAGTGGGTGTCTAATATCAATAATAACTGTGCAAAACTGAAAAACTTTATCTTACGAAAGTTAACCTAAAAATGTGAATAATGAAATTGATGTGAATTATGAATAAACATGAAGTAGCACAATATTTAGTCTTATTTATTAACTTACAATAGGTACATAGGATACTCATGAATGACTGACACACGCTAATTTATTTATATTTGTAATGTAAAAATATCCATATATATATTTATGATTCAAGACGAAGATTGATTCTTAAGTATAAATGTAAAAATAAACTATGAAATAAATTTGAAGTTAGGAACTATTGACATATTTTATTTTATAAAAAATTAAGATAAAAATACTAATGTATTAAATTAAAATTAGACTAAAAATTGTAACTTGACCATTTGTAACACTGAGACATAATGTTTGTAGTAAAAATTTAAACAATCATTATAAAAAGACCCTGAAATATATATACACCAGGGGAATAGGCGGAGAAGAAAGAAAAAAAAAAAAAATATGTACATAGGTTTTAAAAATGGTAAAATAATAATTATATTTTAATCGGAGAATTGAATATTATGGAAACAGGAATTAATAAATATTTATAAAGCCAAAAAAAATACTGTCGCCATGTTTTAAAAAGTACATAAATGTCAAACTCTAAATTACCAGTCCGCTATTGGTTGTTCATAGATTCCTGCCTGATACGTAGTGTCTGTGATGTCACTTTATCTTTCAAAGTTCTTCCGCTTCACACTAGGTGGCGCCATGCCGGTCATACTAATAGTGATGGGACAGTTTTTAAGATTGTGAACAAGTTATCAAAATTACGTCACTCGTTTTACCACGTTAGTTTTACTTACCACTTTATTTAATATTTACTAAATATAATATAGTTTTATTTATAAGCAGATTTTGGCTGTATTTTTACTACCTAACTTCTCTGTAGTCTATGGTCTCTAGTTATAATTGTTCTATACTAAGCCGAATGATGGTGACGTCAGACAATCATTATGAACAACTTTTACTATGGAGCCCACTCAGAATACAAAAAAAGTCAGCTGTTCCATATTTAATTACCGCTGGAATCGACAATATGTATGAAACAGATGAATCTTCCTCTCTTCCGGATTGTGCCACCATAGTAAAAGTTGCTCATAGTGATGGTCTGAATCACCTCTTCTTGCACAGCTGGATTGTCTGTGGTCTATCAGTCTCTGGCAGAGATATCCTAAGCATTTTTGGGGTTAGAAACCGTCTGTAAGATGTCCCTCTAATGACCATTCCTGCTAATTATAGATATTCGTGTATTTAAATCTATTTCTAGACTTTGCTGATGATTTAAGAATTGCATAGAAAGAAAATTATTAGAAACCGATAGAAAACCTACGCGTATATCTACCTAGTGATGTAATTTCGATAACTTTATCACACTCTGAAATATACTAAGCGCTACACAAGTCGGCGGATGAGAAATTAGTCTCAGATGACACTTCGCCGTGATTCGCTAATAATTGCGCATGTCTACACAATGCCGACGCCGCGTGGCGTAGTGTTGATCACGGGCGTAGGGATTACGCAGGAGGCAAGAGGTTGGTGGGCGGGTGTGCCCCAGCGTCTCGTCTTTCTGGCTCCCGAGCATACAAATATTTCGGCTTTTGCGCAGCGTTCTGCGCAAAACTTCCCATCCGACGACTTGTGTAGCAGTGTGGCGCTAAATAATACTGTCCCACCACTATTAGAACTATCGGCATGGCTCTACTTAGTGTAAAGCGGCAGAACTTTGAAAGATAAAGTGACATCTAGTGCTGAGTAGCCTAACTACGCCCGCGCCCGGACCGCCGGACCGCCCGACCGCCGGACCGCCCGACCGCCGGACCGCCCGACCGCCCTAGACCGCTCGTAAGAACGCGCCAGTTTGCGCAGGTACTGCCGTACCGCCGGACCGCCCTAGACCGCTCGGACCGCTCTACCGCTCCGACCGCCTCTGTTTGCGGATCGCTTAATCACAGACTACCATGGGCTGGAATCTTAAAAGAAAAAAAATTGCCCTTATTTTCCACCATAGACAAATGGTAATTTTCATTTTGACTTTCCCAATTACATTCTCTATGCCCATTCAAGGCTGCTCGAGTTGCAAAATGTCAAAGTCAATCTTTTCCGTTTAAATTTTCAGCAGTTTTTGTGCTATCTTTTTAAATGTTTTATAGTTATTATGTTAGTTATGTAAAGTGTTCGTGCTTATCGTCTCCACTGAACTGTTACAAAACCACACATTCATTGTGTTTTATGCGTTGGTGTTCATACATTGGTCTTTAAGTGTATTTTTGCATCCTGTAAAATATTGTGTCGTATGCCGGACTACAACTGCAGGCGAAGCATAATTAGGATACAACGTATTCTGAAATAGTTAAATAGGACTCAAGTGGGTGTCTAGTATCAATAATAACTGTGCAAAACTGAAAAACTTTATCTTACGAAAGTTAACCTAAAAATGTGAATGATGAATAAACATGAAGTAGCACAATATTTAGTCTTATTTATTAACTTCCTATAGGTACATAGGTTTTAAAAATGGTAAAATAATAATAATATTTTAATTAGAGAATTGAATATTATGCATACAGGAATTAATAAATATTTATGAAGCCAAAAAAAGTTCTGTCGCCATGTTTTAAAAAGTAAATAAATATCAAACTCAAAATTACCAGTCCGCTATTGGTTGTTCCAAGGAATTTCTAAACTAGTATGTAAATTCCTTGGGTTGTTCATAGATTCCTGTCTGATACGTAGTATCTATAGTAGTCTGCACAGGTAATTTTGAGTTTGACATTTATTTACTTTTTAAAAAGTCATTTATTTACTTTTTAAAAGTCAGAGTTTGACATTTATTTACTTTTTAAAAAGTCTGTGCAGACTACTATTAAGATAGAGTGCGTTTAATCAAATAGTTCCTATGCCGTCATTGGCACCCCTGCAGGAGTGCAAAGAAAAAATTATATGCCCACACTTATTTGCATCACTGCCAACATGACGGCATAGGAACTATAAGATGAAACGCACTAAACTCACAGACTTCCCAATAAAGAAGTCTGTGACTAAACTACATATCAGACAGGAATCTTTATAACAGATATATACTGGTAATTTTGAGTTTGACATTTATTTACTTTTTAAAAACACGGCGACCGAAATGGCCACAGAACAGCCTTTCTCTCTTCTGTGGAAATGGCGACAGTAATATTTTTTGGCTTCATAAATATTTATTAATTCCTGTATGAATAATATTCAATTCTCCAATTATTATTATTTTACCATTTTTAAATCCTATGTATGTACCTATAGGAAGTTAATAAATAAGACTATATTGTGCTACTTCATGTTTATTCATCATTCACATCAATTTCTAAGGACATTTTCAGGTTAACTTTCGTAAGATAAAGTTTTTCAGTTTTGAACAGTTATTATTGATATTAGACACCCACTTAAGTCCTATTTAACTATTTCAGAATACGTTGTATCCTAATTATGCTTCGGCTGCAGTTGTAGTTCGGCATACGACACAATATTTTACAGGATGCAAAAATACACTTCAAGACCAATGTATGAACACCAACGCATAAAACACAATGAATATGTGGTTTTGTAACAGTTCAGTGGAGACGATAAGCACGAACACTTTTCCAAGTTAATGTTCTATCTAAATAAACACCTAAATATCTGACACAGTCTACAACAGGTACCTATATGATTATCATTTATTGAAATAGTAATTTGATCCCTTTGTCTGCCTTTGCTAAACAGACACAGTTGAGTTTTTGAGAATGATACCTATTTGTAAGCCTATTTGATCTAAGCATGACGAAACCCAAGATATGCAATTCTGAATATCCGATGTACTATTATCTATATTCACATCTTGAACATAAAAAACAAAGTCATCAGCAAACTATAAGGCATACAATTCATCAATAGACTGACATATTTTTGCTGTCACTATGTTAAATAATATAGGAGACATTGGATCTCCATGGGCTAGACCCTTGCCAGTCCATCTTGGTATAGAAACATCATCTCCATCCTCTTTGATACATAAACGCCTCAATCTTAAAAATTCGTACAAATAAATGCAAAATTTAGATCCAACTTCAATTTGGTATAATATCAAAACCAATTGGTCCACCAAAACATTATTGTATGCGCTATCTATATCTAAAAAAACAAGCGAGAGTGGGAACCTTTTTAATAAAACCAGCCTGTATATGTAATACTAATCGGGCTAGGCAATCTACACTTGATTGACATCTACGAAAGCCCGAAGTATTAGGAGACAGAATATTGTTCCGTTCAATAAACCACTCAAGGCGTTTAGTCATAGTTCTTTAGTCTAAGAAGGCTTTAGTCTTGGAAAAGACACATAGGTACAAGAAATTCATGTCTTTTAAAGAAACTGGAAAATGTGATAGTCGATCCCATAACGACAATAATCAATGACTGTATTGGTACGGGGTCGTTTCCTGACGATATGAAAGTTGCCAAGGTTGTACCGTTATTCAAAAAGGGAGATGTCACCAACTGCAACAACTATCGTCCGGTGTCTATCCTTCCTAGTCTAAGCAAAATTTTTGAAAAATATATTACCGAGGAGCTTGTGGATTATATGGTTGAGCAAAAATTTTTAAGCATTCGTCAGTTTGGTTTTCAAAGGGCCAAATCTTGTAAGCATGCAATAACTCAACTTAGGACTGATATACTTACGGGTCTCGAAAAAGGAGAAAAGACTTTTGGAATTTTCTGTGATTTGTCAAAGGCCTTTGACTGCGTTTCACATGAAATCTTAATTGCAAAATTATACCATTATGGCGTCCGTAATAGAGAGTCAAAATTATTGAAATCGTATTTGTGTGATAGACGGCAAGTTACCGAGGTGAATGGATGTAGGTCAGACATGGGCACGCCAAGCATGGGTGTTCCTCAAGGTTCCATACTGGGACCAAATACCAGTGGTAACCAATCAGGTAGATGTAGTTTTGTTTGCTGATGATACCAGTCTTGTAGTTAAGGACAAAAATTATAACTGCATCAGTGGTAAAATAAGAAATATTATTGAAAATATTAAACGCTGGTTCGCAGCAAACAATATGATATTAAATGTTGATAAGACACATATAATTAACTTTAACCTTGGGACAAATAGAAACTCACAATCAAGCTCTGTAGTTAATCAAACACTGAACGATTTAAATGTATCGCTTTCAAATGATGTTAAATTCTTAGGAGTATGGCTTGATAGAAAACTAACTTGATAGGGAACTATCTAAAAAACAGCTACATATGCAATAAAAAAGATAAGGGAACTGGCAGGGGCAAGTGCGGCACGCTCTGTGTATTTTGCCTATTTCCATTCACTTCTGACCTATGGCATACTGTTTTGGGGTTCGGCTGCCGAATGTCACACAAAGAGAGTGTTTCTTTTACAAAAGCGAGCTGTGCGCTATAAAAGCTTGACTCGTGTAGAGGCGCTTTTAAAGAACTGGGAATCATGACCATGACGGGAGAAATTGTATACCAAAATGTATTATATGTTTTAGAAAATGTAGCGACTAACTTCGCTACATGTGGCTGTGCACGACGGCTACGATCTTCTTTATTTATTTGGCAAACTCTTTCGGCAAAATATTCCAAATTCAAAATTATTAGTGCGATTCGCGCTTGACTCTTTCTTGTCAAAGAAAAACAGTGTATATAAGTTTGTGAAGAAAAATAAAGGGTTTTTGATTTCGGTGATCCTGTAGTTTCCCCTCAGACGAAAACACCAAGCTCCACACCAGCATTAGGGTTCCCTCGGGCAGACGCGCTCGTGGGGAACATTTGTCCTCCGAGCCGGATTAGAGATGGTGTTGACTCGTTCCGTGAAGGCAAAGTTTGCACGTCGCACCGACGTCGACGGCAATCTTCGGGAGAGCACCTCGGGAGTGACGCAGGGTGCACCGCCGCCGCCCTCCTCCCACGCTGAACCACCCGCGCCACATACGGGAGAGCTTGAAGCCACCGAATCAAGCATGGTGAGAGTGACGCAGGGCGCACCGCCGCCGCCCTCCTCTCACATTGCGCCGCGCCCAACACAGCCCGCCGCCTTAGCGACACCGGCGGTCACGGCTGTCGACACGACCTACGACAGCGGCGCACCGTCAACTTTACTCCAAAAACCAGCGGCAACCGTTTCAAATACACGTGTATCCAATGTGTCATCTTCAAAACGTTCGAGTAGACGCTTGGAGCGCCAACTGCAGCTCGCGAAGGCGAAAGAAGACCACATCCGACTGCAAGTAGAGCTCGCTGCAGCCCGCATTGCCACCCTGGAAGCTGAATCTCACGTAGACGACGAAGAAGATGCGCGCACCACACTCTCGGACGAAGACGGAATGCGTAAAATCCAGCGTATTGATTCCTGGCTTCATGAGGTAACACCGCCCCGGCAAGATAATTTTCTGGACATAGCCCCGGCGTCACCACTTAACCTGCCGCCTCCGAGCAAAGCGCCTGTGACTGTACCTAAGTCCGACATCGCCGAGCTCGCTGCTGCTATCACGCTAGCCGCTCGTCCGGGTGGACCGAATTCGTCAGCGAAATATTATGCCGAGTTACCATTCTACGGAGGGTCGCATTTAGAGTGGCTATCTTTTAAGGTGGCCTATAACGAGTCCGCTGCGAATTACACCGCGACGGAAAACACAGCGCGACTTCGTCGCAGCCTTAAAGGTAAAGCTCGCGAAGCGGTAGAAAACTTGCTCCTACACTATACAGAGCCTGCGGAAATAATGAATTCGCTCGAGTCTAGATTTGGCCGACCCGAGGCTATCGCGATTACTGAGCTCGAGAGATTGCGTGCCCTGCCAAAGCTAACCGATAACCCAAGAGAGATTTGTATATTTGCAAGTAAGGTTTCCAACATCGTTGCCGCGTTGAAGGCGCTGGACAGAGTGCATTATTTATACAACCCTATGATTACCTCCGCGACTTCGGAGAAACTGCCGCCGACGCTTCGATATCGATGGTTTGAATTCGCCGCGACACAGCCAGCCGATGAACCAGACCTGATGAAACTGACACAGTTCCTTCAGCGTGAAGCTGAGTTGTGCAGCCCATACGCACAACCTGAACCCGAGCCGTCAGCTAGAGATGACCACCGCAGGCAGAACAATCAGAGGACATACGCGACGCAGGCGGCCGGTGAGAGGTCCTGTGTTGCGTGCCGTCAAGCGAGCCACTCACTACCCGATTGCCCTGAGTTCAAAGCAGCCACAACGGATGATCGCTGGGACATAGCGAAGGCTGCCAAACTCTGCTTCCGCTGCTTGCGACTGAGGAAACGACAGCACCATTGTAAAACGCGACGATGCGATATTGACGGGTGCAGTTTCAGTCACCATCACCTTTTGCACCATCTCAAAAGGGAAGCACAGAAACCTAAGGAGGAAGAAATCTGCACATCGACATGGACAAAGAAGCTTCCTTTGACAGCTTACCTAAAGATAGCGCCAGTCACAGTTATAGGACCGGCGGGAGAAGCCAACACATGGGCTTTATTAGACGATGGCTCTACTGTATCTTTAATAGAAGAAAACCTCGCTAAGCAAGTTGGCGCTGACGGGCCAATCGACCCGCTATATATCACCGCGATTGGAAATAAAAAGGTAGACGCTTCAAACTCACGTCGAGTTCTACTGACTCTACGCGGTCGCGACAGTGACTCACAACAACTAAAGCTCCACACCAGCATTAGGGTTCCCTCGGGCAGACGCGCTCGTTGGGAACAGTAAAAATGTTCTCCACGAGCGCGTCTGCCCGAGGGAACCCTAATGCTGGTGTGGAGCTTGGTGTTTTCGTCTGAGGGGAAACTACAGGATCACCGAAATCAAAACCCTTTATTTTTCTTCACAAACTTAAATACACTGTTTTTTCTTTGACAAGAAAGAGTCAAGCGCGAATCGCACTAATAATTTTGAATTTGGAATATTTTGCCGAAAGAGTTTGCCAAATAAATAAAGAAGATCGTAGCCGTCGTGCACATTTAAAATGTTCCCAACGAGCGCGTCTGCCCGAGGGAACCCTAATGCTGGTGTGGAGCTTGGTGTTTTCGTCTGAGGGGAAACTACAGGATCACCGAAATCAAAAACCCTTTATTTTTCTTCACAAACTTATATACACTGTTTTTCTTTGACAAGAAAGAGTCAAGCGCGAATCGCACTAATAATTTTGAATTTGGAATGTTTTGCCGAAAGAGTTTGCCAAATAAATAAAGAAGATCGTAGCCGTCGTGCACATTTCTCCCGCCGTGCAGTGTCCCTGTAGCCGGCGACGCTGCATCAATCTCGGTGCACGGCGGCTTCCGTCGGCAGTACTACGATCTTCTTGACAGGTCGTCTTAAGATACCTCCCGTGGTTCGCACGTCGACTACTCGCGTCACGCCGTCCGCACCGGGGTAGGTCGCTTCAACTATTCCTCGAGGCCATGTGTTGCGTGGTAGCGTGTTATCGACGACAATTACGATGTTGCCAATCTTGACGGCAGGCCCTCGGCTGTGGGGCTCCCGCCGGTTTTGAAGTTCTGGCAAATATTCGCGTACCCATCGATCCCAAAAAATGTCGGCGAGTCGTTGAGAAGCGCGCCAGTGCGCTCGGCTCATGAAGTCGTAGTCATCGAATGAGCCAGGCCTTGGTATCATTGCAGGGCCGCCTAGTATAAAATGATTTGGCGTTAGTGGAGCGGGGTCGTCTGGGCTCACAGACACATGCGTGAGCGGTCGGTTGTTGACGGTGAACTCCGCTTCTGCTAGCAGCGTAAGAAACACTTCAACGCTCGGATGTCTTGGCTGTTGGGTGGCAGCGAGAGCTGTCTTTACGGCGCGTACCATTCGCTCCCAAGCGCCTCCCATAAAAGGAGCGCCGGGCGGGATAAAGCGCCAGCGGATTTGACGCTGTGACGCCTCTTCTTCAGTGGCTTCGTCAAGAGCTCGTCTTAGTTCACGGTCAGCACCACGTAGGTTTGCACCATTGTCCGACCAGATCTCTGTTGGGGTTCCTCGGTGAGCAATCATACGGCGGAGCGCCATAATTGCTGAACTAGTACTGAGCGATTCTGTCGGTTCAAGATGAATTCCTCGGGAAGTCAGGCAGGTATATATAGCTACATAATGTTTTTTCGTACTGCGTCCATGGGAAATATTGTACGGACCAAAATAGTCGAGTCCTATAAAGGTAAAACTTCGTTGATGATGCGCCAATCGAGTCAGAGGGTGATCGCCTGTAGATGGCTGCGGAGGCGTGTCCTTACGGATCCGGCATGGCAGACATTGGCGGATGACCATCTTTGCAACGGGTCGGATGCGCAGTATCCAATAAGATTGGCGACATTCACTTATGGTAGCTTCAACCCCGGCATGATGAAGACGTCGGTGCATGTAATCGATCAGTAGCTTAACCTCGTAGCGATTGCCATCTAGTATAGGCGGCGAGGTCATCACGCTGTCGGCCGCCGTCAAGTGGTCGATCCTACTCTTCAGTCGTAATACTCCATCTATATAGGTTACCGCTAGACGGTGAAGTCGGCTAGAGGCAGCGACTGATTTCCCAGCTCGTAGACTTTTCATATCAGAATAGAAAGCGCGCTCTTGACTCGCACGCCAAATTAAAATCTCAGCGCGGCGTATAGTGTCTGCATCGACTACGGCGTAGACCGTTGTAGCTACACGGCTCGTTGACGGCACAGAGGCCTTTGTAGTTATAGCTTTCTTATTTTTCTCCCATGTCGGGTCTGTTTGTGGATTTTTCCTTGTTCGTTTAAAATAACTTCGTTCCTGTGGGCGCCGACAGAGGTCGATAAATTGTAACACACGAGCAGTAGTGCGCAGATAACGCTCCCATTTTGAAAATCGTTCAGGGTTCGGCGTAGCTTCGTCGAATGCAGTCAATGTTTCAGTAAGCGCGGAGCAACGTTCCTCTCCTGTGTGATCAGGTGCGCATAGTGTACGCGCAGTGGGCCAGTTGTCCTCAGGCAGTGAAAGGAAGTCAGGACCTCTAAACCATCGATGTTCTGCAGTGAAGTTGTCAGGTACGTCTCGGGTCGCGTCATCAGCAATATTCAATTTGGTCGGTATCCATCGCCATTCACTAAGCGTAGTGTTCTCTTCTACGGCGGCTACGCGATGTGCTACGAACGGTCGGTAAGCGCGCGATCCGGTACGTAGCCAAGTCAGGACGGTAGCGCTGTCGGTCCAAAATATTTTCGAATCTGGCTTTCGGTCATGCTCAATGACGGTCATGGCCATGCGGCTTCCCATGACTGCAGCTTGCAACTCGAGCCGCGGTATAGACATCAATTTGAGCGGCGCAACACGTGATTTCCCAAGGACGAGGGATTTTCTCACTTCACCGTCAGGCCCTTCAGCTCGCCAGTATAGTGCGGCTGAGTAAGACGACTCACTAGCGTCGACAAATGTGTGGAGTTGAAGCGTTACTGCGTCCGAGTAGCCGAGGTAGCATCGTGGTATAGTGACGTTTCGCAGGCGCTCGAGATTACTCAACCATGTCTTCCACTGTATGCTGAGGTCGATGTCGATTGGTGTGTCCCACGCTGTCCCTCGTCGGAAAATCTCACGTAAAATCTGACGTGATTTTCCAGTCACTGGTGCTATTAAGCCAAGCGGGTCGTAAATCGACATTATAATGCGCAAGGCCTGTCTCTTTGTAGGCGCGTCGCTTCGTAACACCTCTTTAGGTATTTTCACCAAATCAAGGTTAAACCCTAGTACATCGTCGTTCGCCCTCCTCCCACGCTGAACCACCCGCGCCACATACGGGAGAGCTTGAAGCCACCGAATCAAGCATGGTGAGAGTGACGCAGGGCGCACCGCCGCCGCCCTCCTCTCACATTGCGCCGCGCCCAACACAGCCCGCCGCCTTAGCGACACCGGCGGTCACGGCTGTCGACACGACCTACGACAGCGGCGCACCGTCAACTTTACTCCAAAAACCAGCGGCAACCGTTTCAAATACACGTGTATCCAATGTGTCATCTTCAAAACGTTCGAGTAGACGCTTGGAGCGCCAACTGCAGCTCGCGAAGGCGAAAGAAGACCACATCCGACTGCAAGTAGAGCTCGCTGCAGCCCGCATTGCCACCCTGGAAGCTGAATCTCATGTAGACGACGAAGAAGATGCACGCACCACACTCTCGGACGAAGACGGAATGCGTAAAATCCAGCGTATTGATTCCTGGCTTCATGAGGTAACACCGCCCCGGCAAGATAATTTTCTGGACATAGCCCCGGTGCCACCACTTAACCTTACTCACTTATAACTTAGACACCGGTCACGTAACACCAAAAATACTTATTGGCCAGGACAACTGGCACCTTCTAACGACAAAGGAATTGCGATCGGGACGCCGCGACCAACCGGTGGCCTCGCTGACTCCTCTTGGTTGGGTTATTCATGGAGTACATGCTGATAGACAAACACGAGTGCATTTTGTGGCGCACATGACCACTGAAGACAATATGGACGACGCCCTCCGCAACTATTTCGCGGTAGAGGGCCTCACAGTTGCTATAAAGTCGCCGATAAATGATCCAGAACAACGCGCGTTGCGCTTATTGAAAGAGAGAACGATACGTCTTCCTAATGGACGTTTTGAGACACCGCTCCTCTGGCGCGACCAAACCATTAGTATGCCGGACAACTACGCATCTGCACTCAATCGTCTCACATCTATAGAGAGAAAATTAAGTCACGACCCAGAGATGAAACGACGATATCACGAACAGATGACCGCACTTATAGACAAGGGTTATGCGGAAGTGGCGCCACCGACCACTACAGCCGGGAAAACTTGGTACTTACCGCACTTTGCAGTACTCAATCCTATGAAACCAAATAAATTACGAGTTGTACACGATGCGGCCGCCAAGACTAAAGGAAAGTGCCTGAACGATTTCCTCCTGACGGGACCAGATCTACTCCAATCACTACCTGGAGTCCTCATGAGGTTTCGCCAACACGCCATCGCCGTTTCCGCTGACATAACGGAAATGTTCATGCAAGTCGGAGTTCTCGAAGAGGATCGTGACGCCCTCCGCTACCTGTGGCGTGAGGATTCGGCCCGACCTGTGACGCAATTTCGTATGAAATCTGTCATTTTCGGCGCGACTAGCTCGCCGGCCACAGCGATATATGTAAAGAATGAAAATGCAGAACGACATCGCGAACAATTTCCCGAGGCTGCAGATGCCATAGTACGAAACCATTACATGGACGATTACCTTGGTAGTTATCGAACATCCGAAGAAACAAAAAGGATTGCGGCTGAAGTGCGAGATATTCATAAAAGAGCGCATTTTAATCTCAGAAAATGGAACTCAAACGACGAAAATGTCCTAAAGCAACTGAGTCCTGAGGCCGCGTCGACTGACGTCACTCTGACAGACAAGACTGGCGTCGAGCGTGTACTAGGCCTAGTGTGGAGGACGAACGACGATGTACTAGGGTTTAACCTTGATTTGGTGAAAATACCTAAAGAGGTGTTACGAAGCGACGCGCCTACAAAGAGACAGGCCTTGCGCATTATAATGTCGATTTACGACCCGCTTGGCTTAATAGCACCAGTGACTGGAAAATCACGTCAGATTTTACGTGAGATTTTCCGACGAGGGACAGCGTGGGACACATCAATCGACATCGACCTCAGCATACAGTGGAAGACATGGTTGAGTAATCTCGAGCGCCTGCGAAACGTCACTATACCACGATGCTACCTCGGCTACTCGGACGCAGTAACGCTTCAACTCCACACATTTGTCGACGCTAGTGAGTCGTCTTACTCAGCCGCACTATACTGGCGAGCTGAAGGGCCTGACGGTGAAGTGAGAAAATCCCTCGTCCTTGGGAAATCACGTGTTGCGCCGCTCAAATTGATGTCTATACCGCGGCTCGAGTTGCAAGCTGCAGTCATGGGAAGCCGCATGGCCATGACCGTCATTGAAGAGCATGACCGAAAGCCAGATTCGAAAATATTTTGGACCGACAGCGCTACCGTCCTGACTTGGCTACGTACCGGATCGCGCGCTTACCGACCGTTCGTAGCACATCGCGTAGCCGCCGTAGAAGAGAACACTACGCTTAGTGAATGGCGATGGATACCGACCAAATTGAATATTGCTGATGACGCGACCCGAGACGTACCTGACAACTTCACTGCAGAACATCGATGGTTTAGAGGTCCTGACTTCCTTTCACTGCCTGAGGACAACTGGCCCACTGCGCGTGCACTATGCGCACCTGATCACACAGGAGAGGAACGTTGCTCCGCGCTTACTGAAACATTGACTGCATTCGACGAAGCTACGCCGAACCCTGAACGATTTTCAAAATGGGAGCGTTATCTGCGCACTACTGCTCGTGTGTTACAATTTATCGACCTCTGTCGGCGCCCACAGGAACGAAGTTATTTTAAACGAACAAGGAAAAATCCACAAGCAGACCCGACATGGGAGAAAAATAAGAAAGCTATAACTACAAAGGCCTCTGTGCCGTCAACGAGCCGTGTAGCTACAACGGTCTACGCCGTAGTCGATGCAGACACTATACGCCGCGCTGAGATTTTAATTTGGCGTGCGAGTCAAGAGCGCGCTTTCTATTCTGATATGAAAAGTCTACGAGCTGGGAAATCAGTCGCTGCCTCTAGCCGACTTCACCGTCTAGCGGTAACCTATATAGATGGAGTATTACGACTGAAGAGTAGGATCGACCACTTGACGGCGGCCGACAGCGTGATGACCTCGCCGCCTATACTAGATGGCAATCGCTACGAGGTTAAGCTACTGATCGATTACATGCACCGACGTCTTCATCATGCCGGGGTTGAAGCTACCATAAGTGAATGTCGCCAATCTTATTGGATACTGCGCATCCGACCCGTTGCAAAGATGGTCATCCGCCAATGTCTGCCATGCCGGATCCGTAAGGACACGCCTCCGCAGCCATCTACAGGCGATCACCCTCTGACTCGATTGGCGCATCATCAACGAAGTTTTACCTTTATAGGACTCGACTATTTTGGTCCGTACAATATTTCCCATGGACGCAGTACGAAAAAACATTATGTAGCTATATATACCTGCCTGACTTCCCGAGGAATTCATCTTGAACCGACAGAATCGCTCAGTACTAGTTCAGCAATTATGGCGCTCCGCCGTATGATTGCTCGCCGAGGAACCCCAACAGAGATCTGGTCGGACAATGGTGCAAACCTACGTGGTGCTGACCGTGAACTAAGACGAGCTCTTGACGAAGCCACTGAAGAAGAGGCGTCACAGCGTCAAATCCGCTGGCGCTTTATCCCGCCCGGCGCTCCTTTTATGGGAGGCGCTTGGGAGCGAATGGTACGCGCCGTAAAGACAGCTCTCGCAGCCACCCAGCAGCCAAGACATCCGAGCGTTGAAGTGTTTCATACGCTGCTAGCAGAAGCGGAGTTCACCGTCAACAACCGACCGCTCACGCATGTGTCTGTGAGCCCAGACGACCCCGCTCCACTAACGCCAAATCATTTTATACTAGGCGGCCCTGCAATGATACCAAGGCCTGGCTTATTCGATGACTACGACTTCATGAGCCGAGCGCACTGGCGCGCTTCTCAACGACTCGCCGACATTTTTTGGGATCGATGGGTACGCGAATATTTGCCAGAACTTCAAAACCGGCGGGAGCCCCACAGCCGAGGGCCTGCCGTCAAGATTGGCAACATCGTAATTGTCGTCGATAACACGCTACCACGCAACACATGGCCTCGAGGAATAGTTGAAGCGACCTACCCCGGTGCGGACGGCGTGACGCGAGTAGTCGACGTGCGAACCACGGGAGGTATCTTAAGACGACCTGTCAAGAAGATCGTAGTACTGCCGACGGAAGCCGCCGTGCACCGAGATTGATGCAGCGTCGCCGGCTACAGGGACACTGCACGGCGGGAGAAATGTGCACGACGGCTACGATCTTCTTTATTTATTTGGCAAACTCTTTCGGCAAAATATTCCAAATTCAAAATTATTAGTGCGATTCGCGCTTGACTCTTTCTTGTCAAAGAAAAACAGTGTATATAAGTTTGTGAAGAAAAATAAAGGGTTTTTGATTTCGGTGATCCTGTAGTTTCCCCTCAGACGAAAACACCAAGCTCCACACCAGCATTAGGGTTCCCTCGGGCAGACGCGCTCGTGGGGAACAGTGGCGCCACCACATGCGCCTCGAGGAAGTAACGTCAGCCAATCACAAGCCGAGGGCTGCATCGCACAAACGAAATTTACAGCGGCGGCCGAACCATATCAAGACCTAAGAATACACTGTCGGATAGCTATCCCCGAGCACAACACCTCGCTCGGTGGAGTACTCCTTTGTGAGCGGTTATCCTATCATCATCATCATCATCGTGTGGACGACCTCATAGTCCAAAAAAATATAAATAGTTTTAATAAAGCTTGTGATTATTATGGCCATAGTTGCAGATTTCAAAATAAGCTGGTACCACCTTACAGAAGACTAGCAAAAACATCTAATAGTTTTTACTGTCTAGGAATAGATTTTTATAATAAGATCCCAGAAACTGTAAAAAGTAGTGCAAAAAATGATATCCTTAATTATGTGAAAGAACATCTCCTAAACAAAAGTTATTATAAACTGACAGACGCCATTTCAGATAAAAACATTTTCAAGAATACGTGAGCTATATTAATTTTTATGATTTGTGCCGTTATATTTACTTGTTTTTTTAATTTTAATTATTATGTTTGACGATGCTATTGCAGATACCTTTTTATATGTTATATTCATGACATGATATTTTCCAAGTAAATTAACTTTATAAAATATAATTTTGTTATACGTACTTGACGATGCTATTGCAGATATCTATTTTTATATTCTAATTCTGACATGATTTTTTAAATAATTATTAGTAATTTCTGGTATATTGCATAGGTACTGTTGCAGACACAGAACAGCAGAACTAAATTTCCTTCTCTCTTCTGTGGTTGCAGATAACGTAACTGTTATTAGTATGTGCTATGGCCACATCTGCGCCCTACGGCGAAGTTTTCGTCACTGGGGGCTCATTCATCTAATTCAAACGGTAGTAATTGGTTGTTCACGATTTGAACTACTACCTGAAGCTGGACACACACGCTGCGATGATCGCATCTATTCATCAGATCAGTCCAGCGAGGTCCTAATATAGTTGCATTGCCAGTAGGTAGTTATTGAGGAATCAAAATGACACCCCTATTTTAATCGAAAAATATTGATTTAACAAAAAAAAATTGGCATCAAAGTTGTAGAAAATCAAATTTTAAACAACTTTTGTTCCTATAACTTCTGCTGAAAAATTGAAATAACACAAGTTATTGAAGAAATGAAATGGTACAACCAACTATTTAAAAAAATATCGATCCTACAAAAAGTTGATGGGAATCAAAGTTGTAGAAAATCAAATTTCAAACAACTTTTGTTCCCATCAACTTTTTGTAGGGTCGATCTTTTTTTAAATAGTTAGTTGTACCATTTTGTTTCTTCAATAACTTGTGTTATTTCAATTTTTCAGCAGAAATTATCATAATAAAAGTTGTTTAAAATTTGATTTTCTACAACTTTGATTCCCATAAACTTTTTGCAGGATCGATAATTTTTTAAATAGTTGGTTGTACCATTTCATTTCTTCAATAACTTGTATTATTTCAATTTTACAGCAGAAGTTATGGGAACAAAAGTTGTTTAAAATTTGATTTTCTACAACTTTGATTCCCATCAAATTTTTGAAGGATCGAAATTTTTTTTAAATAGTTGGTTGTACCATTTTGTTTCTTCAATAACTTGTGTTATTTCAATTTTTCAGCAGAAGTTATAGGAACAAAAGTTGTTTGAAATTTGATTTTCTACAACTTTAGTTCCCATTAACTTTTTGTAGGATCGATATTTTTTTCAAATAGCCGGTTGTGCCATTTCATTTCTTCAATAACTTGTGTTATTTCAATTTTCCAGCAGAAGTTATGGGCACAAAAGTTGTTTGAAATTTGATTTTCTACAACTTTAGTTCCCATTAACTTTTTGTAGGATCGATATTTATTTCAAATAGCCGGTTGTGCCATTTCATTTTTTCAATAACTTGTGTTATTTCAATTTTGTTATTTTAAATAATTTTATAGGTAAACATAATATAATTAAAAGCATTGTTATCGGACGTTTTCAAGAACATGTAATGTGTCTACGAAATAAATTGAATTTGACTTTGACTTTGACTTGACTTTGATGTCAAATGTTTAAAATTACTTAATATCCTCAAAATTTTAGCAGGCTCTTCTTGGGGAGTTCACCCGAAACATCTTCGAAGGGTTTATTTATCGCTAATTAGAAATAGAATTGATTATGCAAGTTTTATTTATGACAATGCAGCCAGGAGTAATCTTTTGAAATTAGACAGAATCCAAAATGCTGCATTACAAATCGTAGGTGGTTTCATTAAAACGACTCCAGTTCACGTCATGGAGCATGAAATTTGCGTACCTCCACTCTACTTGCGACGTACCTAAATATTTAGCCACTAGGTATTGTCTTAGATCACAGTCCGCGGCCTGCAATCTTACGATTGGTAGATTGGATTGGTTTTTGAATCTAAATCTTTCAAAATTGAAGAGGTGGCCTCTACTACTATCAGTTTATAACGAAACCAAACATGAAAAAGTGAACATGTGTAATCCTTGTTTAGTTTGAATACTTGGGTTACAAATATAGATATGAATTTCATTGAAATCAATGTGGATAATATAAGAGGTCCAAATAAGAGCATGATGCTACCGTATTAAAATACAATACGCTACATATGTTGGGGAACAAATATAATGATACACTGATGGCAAAGAATATACAGGGTTACTGGTTATTGAACCTATTCCTTCTAGTAGCTTATAGGGGGCGCTATTATCAACTAATTTGACCACATATACCCCTATCCAAAAGTTAACCATTTCCGAGAAAAAAATTATTAAAATTATTAACTAATTAATAATGATAATTAGATTTTCTTGATGTTTTCCTGTGGTAATTATTTAAAGTGGATACCTAGTTCAGTTTTTGTTACTCATAATGATAGCCTTATGTCTCTGTTAAGTAAAAATAAATAAATGATTGTTCAAAACCGTCTAATTTTTTTTTTTATAACCTTTAAGTCACCTTACATCGATAAAATTTAAAAAATACTTAAATAATTTTTTTCTCGGAAATGGTTAACTTTTGGATAGGGGTATATGTGGTCAAATTAGTTGATAATAGCGCCCCCTATAAGCTACTAGAAGGAATAGGTTCAATAACCAGTAACCCTGTATAATAATACTACGCTGATGGTTCTCAAACGAACGAAGGGCGTGGGGCAGCTTTTTTTGATCCCAGTCGCAATGTGAGATAAAAACGGAACCCTATTACTAAGGCTCTGCTGCGCGCTGTCGAATTACATATTATGCCATCAATAACAGGCGCAGTATTTCATCATAAAGCATATAAACCTAGAGCGTAGCTAGTTGTACACATTATTGACTTGCAAGATTGCATTCTTACACATTTATTGAAGAATTAGTTTTTGTATATCTGCGATGCCCTATAGAACAAGGTCCATAAGTTTACTTTGTATTGCTCATATACCAATTGTGTATTTTCATAATTATATGTAAAGGTTTACTCATCATTGTGATCTGTGCGTCCTAAATTTAGGCAAAAATGTAGGGTTACCCTATTAGAAATATAGTTCCGACCACAGAAGAGTGAGATAGCAATGTGTAGGTATTTGACTCAAATAGGTATTAGGAGTGCACTCTCCACCTTTACCTAAATCTCCGTGGAGATATTTCTAAATCTGGCGCTATTTGTGGCCATATTAGGGAGAAAATGAAATAGTTTGACGGCAACACTGGTCACAGCTGTTTTGTGTTTATCAAGTCAAGCCAACAGTTTTAAATTATAAATAATTACGTTTTACCCATGCTTAGTCCTACACTGTAATCGGTATTACAGTATCGGCCTTTTAATAAGTGCACTGCTACACATAGGCCTACTCACAACGCTGGGTCAGTGTGAATCGATTGATTTATTTGTCTCTTTTTGATGTTGATCAGACAGTGTGTTAAAGAATGAATAAACATTAACAGTAGTAGCTGCTTTATGTTAGTATCAGAAGGTGGGGGAGGGCGAGCGTCGTTGCCGTTCGCGGTATTCAGAATGAGCCGTTCGAGCGGCGCGATGACGGCTTCGGAGGCAAAGGAACTTTTCGAGGCGACGGTGTTCGAGCAGCTGATGCGGGAGGTGGAGCACGGCGCGCCGGCCGCGCGGCTCTCTGCCCGCCTGCGCTCTGCGCTCGAGAGGTAAACACATCATTCATTGAACAAAATCATCGGAACCATTGTATGTATTTTACTTACGTGCGACGCACGTTCCATACATTTTTTGGTGGGTTTTACACAAAATGTATGGAACGGGTGTCGTCCGGCCCGACCCGCGGCCGCCTCTTCCTAATATAAATCATCCCTAACTCGTTATAAAATAAACTAAAATTGCCTTTATTCAAATCAATTCAATAAATCGTTATGCCCCTTTTTAAATAAAAAGCAGTCATTGTGCTTGCAGTAAATAAAAATAGTCGAGCTGATTTTACCATACAATGATTGTTGCCCAAGGCTAATATTATCTAATGGTTCCTCAAATATCTGTAACATATTATTCAATTTTGCCTCCACTGAAAGCAAAATAAATATCTAACAATGGGGGGTCGGAATTGGTAGTTCAGTTGTATGTACCTACTTGCAGACAGAAAGTCAACGTAAGCAAAACATGGATAAGACCTAAAATCCCAGGAATCCGTGAGATTCCCAAAATATTCCACTGATAAAAAAGGACAATGCGTAATTAGTTTATGATATATACTAATATAGGTACCTAGGTACTCTTTGTTTATAACTGTTAGTTACAAGTCAATACCTAGCATATAGAAAGTTCATATCACACTTCAGAAAAACATGTCTAAAATTAAGCAAATTGACACGTAAGTATTTTATAATACCATATTATTATTTATGAATAAAAAACTAAAAACACATTCACTAGATTCATTCATTTTCAATTAATTTCACTTCGGGACTTTACAGTTAAAGTAAAGATCCTAGTCAAAATAAGTAATGTCTAAAATTCATAAATAAGTCCAAAAAATTTAGTCATAAGTATATTTAAAATTCAGACATGAATAATGTATATTAACTATGAAATCAATTACATTTAATCACAACATAATCACAACTAAAATTCTAATATTATTACAAGAATAAAGTACGTTTTTAAATATAAAGTAGGTTTTAAGTTCAAAAGCTAAACCATGTTTCAATATGCTGTTTGTTTCAACTACGAGTATATTGTTTTCTTGAAATTTTTTAAGTTTACAATTTTATAAGCTTTGACAGAAAATAAAATACGATTTTTAAAGTTTAACACTTTAAACCTCCGAAAAGAGTAAGTTTAGAGGATCCCGGAGGCATATCCATATTCTTGACGTCACGAAATTGCAAGTACATAACATCGAGCTAGGACCTATTCTGACCTCTTTTTATAATTCTTTCATTGAAATTGAAAAAAGTGGTTAATTCAATTAAAAAATCCAGTGGACAGTTATTGGGTATGTTATTTGCTGGCACACTTGTAATTCCTTTGTTGCAGCTCTTTGTTGTCCATATTTAGAATGGTTGTTTTGATTTAGCTCTGATGCGGTACTTGCGTGTTATAAATAAAGAGTGACTTGGAATGGGTTCAAGTCAGTCCTGTCTGCAAGTCCGAGAATATCTATTGAGCTAAAGGAAAGGAACAACGGGATACCACCATACTCACAAATTGCACTTTATTTTTTTCATGGGCGCGTGGTTCTAACAATATAAATAAAAAATAAAAATAGCTTTTATTCACTAGTAAGTATACCTTACAAAACATTACTCTTATTTCTATTTCTTAAATACTAAATCCATCCATCCATCCATCTCCATCCATGTTGTCCATCTTGGACATAGGCCTCCTCTAGAATTTGCCAGAGCTTCCTATCTCTGGCAATAGCTTTCTGCAAGGATGCGTAAAATAAGGATTTCTCCTCTTCATTTGCTTGCTCCGTGGGTACATATACTTGTATTATTTCCATGGTTCACTTTGTCCTTCAATAATCAAGTCTAAAATGGAATATCTTTCTGATTTGCTTCTAAATTGTATGAGACTTTTTTTAGGCGCTTTTTGACCATAAATCCTACTCCGTGCAACCCTTTCGTCTCTCCTTTAAAGTAGAAAATATAATTTTTATATTCTCTCACTTCTTCACCTAATCGGCGTATTACGCTCATTCCTAAGATGTCCCAGTTGATTTCTTCTCATTCATATTCTAGTTCTGCTAGTCTGTCATCCGTTCGAAATGTTCTTGAATTTAGAGTTGCTATGAATACTTTGTTATTTCCTTTTATTTTCTTGGTATGATGATGATGATGATCTGTTTGAAATGATTTTAATTTTATAGTGCATCACACACTAGGTTTTTCTCAAAGAGTTACTTTTCATGATAAACATTTCAAAAATTCGTCGCGGATGCAGGATTCGAACCTTGCGTCTTCGGATCACTAACCGGACGCTCTGACGACTGAGCTAACCCGCTTGTAGAATTTGTTAGTGCAACATTGTAAAACTAGATGGCGCTAGTATCGCCCATCTAGTTTCTGCATCGCGATGGTGTTATGCTTGCCAAACTAAGTATGGCATTTTATGATTTTAATAAATCAACCAACACTGGAGAAAGAGAAAAACAATATTTTCTTTCTCCCTCACACACCCGCCCTTAGGACTTGTTCACCGCTATACTGACCCCGCGGCGAATTTTGTGAAGTGTTTATCATTTTAAAATTTTGAAATGTTTATCATGAAAAGTAACTCTTTGAGATAAACCTAGTGTGGGATGCACTATAAAATTAAAATCATTTCATGGATTTAGCAGTGCGACATCTCTCGTCAATATTCAGAAGTTCTTATAACTTCAATTGAGTGATAACCTGTCTAATACGGGTATCACAGGTGGCGCCGCCAACGCTATAAGTTGGTTAAAATGATAAACACTTCACTAAATTCGCCTCGGGGTCAGTATAGCGGGTTAGCTCAGTGGTCAGAGCGTCGGGCTAGTGATCCGAAGACGCAAGGTTCGAATCCTGCATCCGCGATGAATTTTTGAAATGTTTATCATGAAAAGTAACTCTTTGATGATCATCTTCTAGCTAGAGGGTGATGGTCTGACGTCCCAAGGTGACCAGCCTAGTTGGGACCTTTTGTTGTTGTTTTTTAATGTTTGTTTTGTGATTTGTTAGTTTCCCGTTCGCTGCCGTTGTTGTTGAATTTCAATTGCTATTGCTTGCTGCTAGTCCCGCTGAACGACAATGACCTTGATTTATCGAAGAAGTTTGCTCTGCTCATCTTAGGTTTGTTATTAGTTTTAGTGACAGCAACACTGTTTGGTGATTCTGAGGGTGATCACTTCCTCTTATCTGTCTTTTCTTTGATCACCAAGCGGTCATAGTATATGAACCCCTCTTTGCTTTTAGGTATCTAAGTCCTCCTGGAGTTTGTTTTTCAGTTCTTTCCTCTTAAAAAGTATTTCCTTAGGATAGTCCTCTGTAACATAGATCGGTTCTGGTAGGTGTTTTTTGTTTTTTAGCAGCTCCATTTTTCTCCAATACAGGGTGAGAGTTATGCAGATAGGTCGCGTCTTACCTTCATTTTTCTAACCGATTCTGTATGCGTTACTGATCTCCCATTTATCCCATGGTTCTAGACTAGCTTTCTCACTGACGACATTAAGATTAAGATAATGAGATTTAGAAAATCTGAGTAAGTAGCTTCGGATTCCTGAACACCATGTATTATAAAATTATTTTTCTTGGATTGTTTTTTAAGTATTTAGTTTTTGATTTCAGCCTTTCTGTCTCTATCTTTAGTTTGTTCATGTCGTCCACTAGTGGTTTAAGTTGTTCGTCCATTGTTGCAACCATTTTTTTTTTTTTTTTTTTTTTTTTTTATTGACAGACTACAAAACTGAATGAACATTTTAAAAAAACATAAAAGATTTACATAAAATAATAACTAACGAGCACATCCATTCTTCTAGAAGTAGTCCTAACATGCTTAATTAATAGCTACAAGTTAAACTTAAAGATGAGATAACAAAAAGATAAGTATACCATGTTTTGGTTTATATGAGCTGTTTGTTGATTCATCTCCTCTTTTATTTTCATCCATAATAATTGGAATTGGGGATCCATTCTTGTCGAAAATCTACCAAAGCAACTTATTTTTCTAACAATATAGCTTTTAAAAAAAGAATTGTTGTAAATAGGTATGTCATATGTAATATCAGCAACATTTTATTACAGTATGGTCAGTTTTTGGTTGGGTGACTACATGTGGCATTTATAACACATAGACCTTGCCGAGGTTAATTTCACAATTCAATAATCACAATGGAATAAAAAAAAACCTGTGAAGTCTCTTCCGTTTGTTTTAGGCCTAGGAACTCGACCTACATGAACTTACTATGTCTGGGAATAAACATTTCATATGTAAGATGCCATGTTTGTGCACAAACTTTATGGCGGCCGAAAGGTCGGGCTCCACTCGGGCTATCTGAGATGTCCCCGCTCGACAGGACGAGCCTGGCAGGGGACGGGTGCCGGGGGCGCGGGAGTGAGTACACAGCACTCGTGTTGCAGGCTGAGCCCGGCGCAGCGGCGCTCGGTGGTGTCGCGCGTGGGCGCGGGCGGGCGCGCGCCGCTGCTGGCCGCGGCCGCGCGCGGGAACGCCGAGGCCGTGGAGTACCTGGTGCACGTGTGCGGCGCGCCGCTGGAGCAGCGCGGCACGGTGGGCGCGCACCGCGTCACGCCGCTGTGGGCCGCGGCCGTGGCCGGCCGGCTGGCGGCCCTGCGCGCGCTGGCGGACGCGGGCGCGGCGCTGGACGCGCGCTCGGACTCGGGCTCCACGCCGCTGCGCTCGGCCGCGTTCATGTCGCGCGCGGCCGCGGTCCGCTTCCTGTGCGAGCGCGGCGCGGACGTGAACGCGCGCAACCACCGCGGCGGCACGGCGCTCATCAACGCCGTGCAGTGCGCGCGGCTGGCGCGCTACCTGCTGGCGCGCGGCGCGGCCGTGGACGCGGCGGACGCGCACGGCCGCACGGCGCTGCACTACGCCGTGCGCGAGCAGCGCGCGGACTCGGCGCGCGCGCTGCTGGCGGCCGGTGCGGACCCGCGCGCGCGCTCGCTGGACGGCGAGGACGCGCTGACGGCGGCGGCGGCGCGCGGCGGCCCGGCGCTGCTGGCGCTGCTGGAGCCGCGGTTCCCGGCCGCGCGCCGCGCCGACGCGCTCGAGCTGCTGGGCGCCTCGCAGCTCGACGAGCTGGACGACGTCGGCGCCGCGCTCGATTCCTGGCGACAAGCCACCCTCATCAGGCGAGTGTCTACACAACGTACATTCTTATTTCAACACCTGTGAACACGAATTCGTCTAAAATGGAGACTCTTGCGCCCAACAAAAAATACCTATAAGTTTACTTTCGTAGCTTGAAGAAGACTGAAGCTGCGAGACTCGCAAAGACATCGAGATCAAACATCATCTACCCCGTCCGCCTCTCGGGAGGTGATATAACTTTGCGATGGTGCGCTTTACGAGTAGGATCAACTCCCCGACCGAGATTTCTGCGGATCGAGGGGTTCCGTTGTTTTCCGGGAGCAAATCGAGCTTCCGACTCCAATGCAATGAGTATCGTTTTATCTAGGTCGTATCTTTAACTAGGATAAGGTCATCAATCTGGAAGGAATTTTTCCAATCGGCCCTCTGCGTCCGCTACTGCAGAGATGCAAATACTCCAATGATTAAAGATGCCAAAAGTGTTGGCCCGTTCGTTGCTGCATTCGATACCGCGACAAACGACTCTCCTGTCTCATGTTTACCTCTCCTCAGAGAGAACGACAGGTTGTTGATGAAGTGATGTGATGGTGTGGCAGGTCGGTGGGCGTGGTGTACATCGAGAAGCAGCCGGTGGCGGCGTGCCGGGCGCTGCGCGCGCGCGAGTGGCGCGGCTCGGGGGAGCTGGAGGCGCTGGCGGCGGCCGGGGACGGCGCGGCGCTGCGCACGCAGGCGCTGCTCGTGGCGCGCCGCGTGCTCGGGCCCGCGCACCCCGACACGCTGTTCCGCTACATGCACCGGTCAGTACCTACCTACCGTCAGCCGACCTACACTACCGGCTCGGGGGAGCTGGAGGCGCTGGCGGCGGCCGGGGACGGCGCGGCGCTGCGCACGCAGGCGCTGCTCGTGGCGCGCCGCGTGCTCGGGCCCGCGCACCCCGACACGCTGTTCCGCTACATGCACCGGTCAGTACCTACCTACCGTCAGCCGACCTACACTACCGGCTCGGGGGAGCTGGAGGCGCTGGCGGCGGCCGGGGACGGCGCGGCGCTGCGCACGCAGGCGCTGCTCGTGGCGCGCCGCGTGCTCGGGCCCGCGCACCCCGACACGCTGTTCCGCTACATGCACCGGTCAGTACCTACCTACCGTCAGCCGACCTACACTACCGGCTCGGGGGAGCTGGAGGCGCTGGCGGCGGCCGGGGACGGCGCGGCGCTGCGCACGCAGGCGCTGCTCGTGGCGCGCCGCGTGCTCGGGCCCGCGCACCCCGACACGCTGTTCCGCTACATGCACCGGTCAGTACCTACCTACCGTCAGCCGACCTACACTACCGGCTCGGGGGAGCTGGAGGCGCTGGCGGCGGCCGGGGACGGCGCGGCGCTGCGCACGCAGGCGCTGCTCGTGGCGCGCCGCGTGCTCGGGCCCGCGCACCCCGACACGCTGTTCCGCTACATGCACCGGTCAGTACCTACCTACCGTCAGCCGACCTACACTACCGGCTCGGGGGAGCTGGAGGCGCTGGCGGCGGCCGGGGACGGCGCGGCGCTGCGCACGCAGGCGCTGCTCGTGGCGCGCCGCGTGCTCGGGCCCGCGCACCCCGACACGCTGTTCCGCTACATGCACCGGTCAGTACCTACCTACCGTCAGCCGACCTACACTACCGGCTCGGGGGAGCTGGAGGCGCTGGCGGCGGCCGGGGACGGCGCGGCGCTGCGCACGCAGGCGCTGCTCGTGGCGCGCCGCGTGCTCGGGCCCGCGCACCCCGACACGCTGTTCCGCTACATGCACCGGTCAGTACCTACCTACCGTCAGCCGACCTACACTACCGGCTCGGGGGAGCTGGAGGCGCTGGCGGCGGCCGGGGACGGCGCGGCGCTGCGCACGCAGGCGCTGCTCGTGGCGCGCCGCGTGCTCGGGCCCGCGCACCCCGACACGCTGTTCCGCTACATGCACCGGTCAGTACCTACCTACCGTCAGCCGACCTACACTACCGGCTCGGGGGAGCTGGAGGCGCTGGCGGCGGCCGGGGACGGCGCGGCGCTGCGCACGCAGGCGCTGCTCGTGGCGCGCCGCGTGCTCGGGCCCGCGCACCCCGACACGCTGTTCCGCTACATGCACCGGTCAGTACCTACCTACCGTCAGCCGACCTACACTACCGGCTCGGGGGAGCTGGAGGCGCTGGCGGCGGCCGGGGACGGCGCGGCGCTGCGCACGCAGGCGCTGCTCGTGGCGCGCCGCGTGCTCGGGCCCGCGCACCCCGACACGCTGTTCCGCTACATGCACCGGTCAGTACCTACCTACCGTCAGCCGACCTACACTACCGCACCCCCGTTTTGAACTGTTTGACAAAAAAGTGGGGAGTTGTTGTTGGCGTTAAGGTCCTGTTGTATGGGTTGAAATAATAGACGAACGTGTTTCTGTTAGGAAGGTGTATTGGCAACTAAACTGACCTTCGATACATTTGCAGAGGACTGTATATAAAAATAAAGTAGGTAGGTAAATATATCAAACATACCGCCCACCAAAAACATTTTGTTTTTCTTATAACGTGAAACTAAAAAATATGAAATTACCCTTACATTTTACAACTACATAAACTAATTAGGTAGGTAATGGTATGACTAAGCACTATAGGTAATAGTTACTACTGCATTTTAAACTCTTAAATAATATAGACCTACTAGGTAAAATTAGATAACATTATTCGTATTTGATTATAAATATGTGTTTAGTTATACGAGCTGAGACCATAGGTATTATACAAACAATTCTTAAAACAATCTTATTTAATTACTATAAGCAAGAAAACAGATGAATAGAAATGTGTTTACGTAATTTATCCAGAATAATAAACTACTTCTTTGCTTTGATATCTTAATATGACAAATATACCTATTTAAATTACAATAACAATTTGAATTCTCGTAAAAGTTACATGACAAAATAACTAGGTGTTTCGTACTGAAATAAGTACGTTATTTTCTACTACTGTACGATTATAGTTTTATTTAGCATGATATACATTTTATGTTTATATTCCTAACAATAGACAGACTAAAATAGTAATAGATTGAATAAACAACTCAGAATAAACATAAGCAAACGGTCAAGTTGTTACCTAAATGTTTTAAAACAATCATTAAAAGTAAACAAGATAGTTAGGCATGAATTCATTCACAAGCCGTTCGCCGCGTCTGCCTGCATGTGCAGACACAGAATATGCAATATGTATTGCAAGTTGCAAGTTACAATAACAAGTTTGCGTAATACAGGGCCGTACTCAGTTACGATCTATTTATCGACTTGTTATTGTGAAAAATATTATTACATAAAAGTTTTCAACATTAATTTTACATCTTTCTAAATTTAGTTAGACACTAATCAATTATGAAAAATGCTTATTAAATTGTTGAATTTAATCATCATTTATAGGAAGTGGACACAACTTAAGGACAGAGCGTTGAGTTATTTTACCGTGATATTTTAAGCTGTACACTCTGCACACTCCGTCGTTTCCTACATGTTTTTGAACAATGCGACCCATCGCCCACTTACCTGGTGGTAGCTTATCTTCTTTAACCAAGACAATATCTCCTATGTTGAATTCAGGTTTGCGACGATGCCACCGAGGCCTGTTCTGTAATCTAACTAAATATTCTGACTGCCAACGTCGCCAGAAGTGTTGTACTACCCTTTGACAATGTTGCCACCTAGATAAACGACTGATTGGAATATCAGATAAGTCAGGTGCTGGGACATTGATTGGAGCTTCTCCGACCAAAAAATGACCTGGTGTCAAAACTTCTACTATTTCAGGATCGTCGCAGTCTGTTGGGCACAGAGGCCTTGAATTTAAACATGCTTCTATTTGACACAGTACAGTTGTGAATTCTTCGTATGTCAAGTTTGTATTAAGTATTCTCTTGAGGTGATGTTTGACTGAAGCTACTCCGCTTTCCCATAATCCCCCGTGAGTAGGGCTATATGGTGGTATGTGATGCCACTGAGTGCCATCTGCTGCTAATAAAGGTTGGAGCTGACTAGGCATTTCAAATTGAGCCTCCTTCCATAATTTAGCCAATTCTTTGTTCCCAGCAACTAAGTTGGAACCATTGTCGCTCCAGATATGAGAACATCTGCCTCTGCGTGCGACGAATCTTTTGAACGCATTTACAAATGACTCACAATCCAGAGAACCTACTAATTCTAGATGAATACATTTTGTGGACATACAGACAAATATAGCTATATATCCAAGGCTACATTTTGCTCCACGAAATCTTGATGTCAACAGCTGATATGGTCCAGCAAAATCTACGGCAGATTTCAAAAATGCGCGAGCGGGTGTCACACGAGCTTCAGGTAAGTCACCCATAATTTGTTCTCTATTTTTAGCCTTTTGTTTTGCACATATTAAGCATTTGTGTATACGTAATTTAACTGCGCCTTTCATTTTCAGAATCCAGTAACGCGTTCGCAGGTAAGTCAAGGTAAGTTGAACTCCCCCATGTAATGTTCTTTTGTGTGCGTCATTTATGAGTAGAGGAACTAAATCATTGTTGTGTCCAATAATAATTGGATGTTTTTCATTTTCAGGTATCTTTGCATTCCTGAGACGACCGCCCACCCTGAGCATATTCTTCGAATCTAGAAATGGATTCAATGTTTTTAGTCTACTCGTCTTCTTAACTGGTCTTCCTTCTTTTAGTCTTAATATGTCTTCTTCAAATTCTTCTCGTTGAACTCTTTTAATCATAATTTCTAGAGCTTCTTGTAATTCATGTGTTGTTATTTCTTTCGCATCTTTCTCATTTGACTTTTTGTAATTTATAAATCTTCTCGCATACACAATGACTCTTTGCAGTTCTATCAATGTGTCGAATTCCTTCAGATTGATTTTCCTTTCTTCTTCCATGATATCGATTGTGGTGTGAAAACATTTTCTCTTCTCTAGCTCGGTATCATGGATTTCTACCTCCATTGATGGAATTTCCTTTGATTTTAGCCATGGCGGACCATACCACCACATTTGATCGTGTGCTAGAGCTGCAGGCGAAGTGCCTCTTGTAGCTATGTCCGCTGGATTTTCAGCCGAAACAACATGATAGATTCTATTGTTGCCTATGTTGTCTAGAATCTCGACAACTCGATTACTGACAAATGTATTCCACCTTCCAGGATCACCCTTCAGCCATGACAGAACGACAGTCGAGTCAGTCCAGGCATATATTTGCTCATTAGGCAATCCTGTTGCTTCTCTGATTTGTTTCAGTAATCTGGATAAAATCACTGCTCCTAAAAGTTCCAGTCTCGGAAGTGATAAGGTTTTCACTGGAGCAACTCTTCCTTTTGCAGCTATAATTCCAGTTTTGATGTCGCCATCTTCGGTTTCTACTCTCATGAAAGCAACTGCTGCATACGCTTTCATCGATGCATCAGAAAATCCGTGTATGGTTGTATTCTTTATTCTTGATTTTGTTGTCCACAGCCATCTTGGGATGTTTATTTCACTCAAATTCTCAAATCCTTGACGTAATTTTAACCATTCTTCTTTCAGATGCTCGCTTACTTCTGTGTCCCATCCAATTCCTTCTAACCACAATTTTTGCATGTAGATACGAGTAGGCGCGATTGACGGAATTAGCCAACCAAGCGGGTCAAATAGACGCTGTAGCTCGGATAACACAATTCTTTTTGTAACCTTTTCAGGAGCTGGTGGTTGTATGAGATGGTATCTAAAAGCATCTTGATTGATATCCCAGGTTACGCCAAGTGCCTTGACTGTGCCTCTTATGTCAAGATTGACATGTGTAACATGTGTGCTTCTCTCATCATGTTGAAACTGTTGTAAGAACTGAGCATTGTTTGATGCCCACTTATGCAATGTGAAACCTCCTTTCCGAAGAATGTTTTTGACGTCTTTTGCTACTTCTAGGGCTTCTTCTACAGTATCCTGTCCAGACATCATATCGTCCATGAAGAAATCTTCTTTGATTGTTTTAGCAGCTGCGGGATGATTTGCTCCTTCATCTTCAGCAATTTGATGCAGCGTTTTAACAGCAAGATATGGTGCAGAAGCAGTCCCGAAAGTTACTCTCAGAAGACGGTAATCTTGCACTTCTTCATCTTCATTATCTCGCCACAATATCCTTTGGTAGTCAGAGTCTTCTTTTGTAACCAAGATTTCTCGATACATGCGTTGAATATCTGCGATGAAACAAACCCTTTTCATTCTCCATTTTATGATCAGATTGCGCAAATCGTCTTGAAGTTGAGGTCCTACAAGTAATTCTTCATTTAACGAAATGTTGTTTGTACCTTTACTTGATGCGTCGAAAACCACTCTGGTTTTTGATGTGTCTTTATCTTCACGCACCACTGCATGATGAGGTAAGTACACAGATGGATTTTTCTTTTCATTTTGTGGAATTAATTCCATGTGATTCATGTCTTTGTACTCCTGTATAACTTTCTTATATTCTTCTTTCAGTTGAGGTTGTCGCTGGAATTTCCTTTCCAGTTGTTGTAGTCTCTTTAATGCAATATCTCTCGTCTCTCCTTCAACTGAATGTGGTTGCGATGTTTTGAATGGTAGCTTAACTACATATCTGCCTTCATGGTTTCTGGAATGTGTATCCTTAAATATCTCCTCACAGCGTTTTTCATCTGCAGTGTAAGCTCGTTTCTCGGTAGGCTCTAATTCCCACATACCTTTCAGCATGTTGTCCAGATCCGCATGAATGTGTAGTGACAGTATATCTTCTTGCCTCTCCTCTCCTGATTCTCCTAATAGAATCCACCCTAACCTTGTGTGTTGCGCGCTTGGTGAGGTAGTGGAACCTTGAATAACACCGCTTTTCAATATACTACTATATACCTTTGAACTCAGTAGAAGATCTATCTTCCCTGGTTGGTTGAAACTCGGGTCTGCAAGTGGAAGTCCTTCAATGTGTTGCCAGGAACTCGAATCTATAGGCTTTTTTGGAAAAAAAGTTGTTAATTTACCTGACATAACATAAGCAACAACCTTGAGATTGAATTCTTTGTCGTACCTGGATAATATCTCAAAAGTCGTTACATGAGTAACAGACGCCCTCGCAGAACCACTCCCTAATACGTGCCCCTTGACTGGGGTTTTGTGTGAATTTAACATTTGAGCTGCCCGTTCGCTAATTAATGTTACCTGAGCACCTGAGTCAATAATCGCCCGCAGTATTGTAACATTCCCTAATCCGTCCCTGACTGGTACCAAAGCGGTTGCTAGCAGGCCGGGTGAATCGATGCACGTAAAAAATGACGATACTGCAGATTGAATTGAGCCCTGATTGGGTTGTATTTCTTCTTCTTTCTTCTTCTCTTCTACATGGGTGTGTAATGAAGACTGTGTGGATGGTTGCTTGTCTGAATTTTCAGAAGTCTCCCTTGAATAAACATGCAAAAGAGAATGATGACGTCGGCCACAAATTCTACAATTTGTTTTAAGACGGCATGAGTGAACAGAGTGCCCTGGCAAGAAACAATTGAAACACAATTTCTTACCCTTTATGAATTCGCTCCTATCAGATTGTGTCAACTTACAAAATTGTTTACAATTGGATATCACATGGTTTTCTGCGCAAAATGCGCACGTTTTATCCTTTACTATACCTATACCTTGCGACGGGGATGATGTATTGTGTGTATGTAATACCCTTTCGCGAATGCTTCTTGAACTGGTACTTGACGACGTAAGTTCCATTGTGTGGATGCGGCACTCCAGAAAGGTCATCAAATCTGCCAATTTGGGTAACTCCGCTCCGAACTTCTTGCTAACGTCGTCCTCCCATTCTTTATGGGTGTCTGGATCAAGCTTTTGTATGACGACATAAATTACAATTGTATCCCATGTTTCGGTGTTTATGTCGGAATTAGTTAATCCGGTTAAGCATTCCTGTGTGGTGTCCATCAGTTGTTTCAACTGCGTCGCTGATTGTGCGGTGATCTTTCTTTGATGGAACAATCTTTTCATTATGGCGTTAACTACGAGTCGCTTGTGACTATACCTTTTATTTAAGCACTCCCAGGCGGGTTTGTAATTATTATCAGTGATTTGGTATGACCTTATGGTTGCAGCGGCCTCGCCTGAGAGGCACGACTTCAAATAATGAAGACGTTGCACGTCGCTCAGCGTCGGGTTGTTTGCAATTAACGACGTGAAAGTGTCTTTGAAATTCTGAAATTCCTCGTGCAATCCTGAGAACTTCGGAAGGTCAATGCGTGGCAACGATACTACTCCTTTGGTGTTAGAGGCAGTTGGAGTGCTGGCCGAACTGGGTGACGCTGATGTTTCAATAAGCTCTTGGATGTCCGTTCTGGTCGACAAGTAGATCTCTTCGATGTCGCAATAACTTATAGGTAACGAACATTGCTCCTGCGCCGGTAATTCGTTGTAGCACTCTTTGTAAGTATTCCAACTTTCTATTAGATGCTCCATCCGCACCTTCGCATAAGCATTCGTTTTTCGAGCCTTTGCACATTTTTTGAAGTTTTCTTGTGCACGGATTATCACATTCGTAATCTCGTTGATTTTGGATTTGTTTACGTCCGGTTTGCTCATAATGACACTTGCACAATCTTGTGGCGTAAAAGGTAAGTTTTTAAACACTAATCGTCTTGAATTCACGGTTTTTTTCACTGATTTAAACGTTTTTACTGTTGCAGAAAACTGGCGGCCATTACGCGTCAGTATGTGGAAAAAAATATCAATCCGGTTCGATTATGACCACTATGTTGTTGGCGTTAAGGTCGCTTTTCCTGTTGTATGGGTTGAAATAATAGACGAACGTGTTTCTGTTAGGAAGGTGTATTGGCAACTAAACTGACCTTCGATACATTTGCAGAGGACTGTATATAAAAATAAAGTAGGTAGGTAAATATATCAAACAGGAGTGATAAAGTTAGACTTTAATAAATAAATAAATATTAGGGACCATCTTACACATGGGGCATTCCACGCGAAGCGGACAGATAAAAAAGATCGATGTTTTCGATTTCGGTAATATTTGAGTATATTCTACCTATACATGTCCTTGATACGTGTGCCTAATATTTTTGTAATATAATGAATAGTTAAGGAATTAAGGGGCTTTGAAATTTTGTTAACGTTTGGCACGCAGTACTTCAAAACCAATTACGAGTATCATGTCATAAAAACCACTGAATTTATTACTTCATTTTGTGATCTTTTTAACTGTATTTTTTGTTAAGAAAAATTGTTTTTTTTTTCCTGAAAAAAATACGATTAATATTTTTTTTCTGAATTTTCATAAAGTTAGACCATTTCGATTTTTTTTATTTCTTGTCTAAAAATAGCTAATATTGTATAGAATATCCTTGCTAAGTTTTATAATGGGCGTGAAACTGGATTAGGAGCTAGACTGGAAATACTGCCTAAATGTGGTGTCCGTCGTCCATCGGTAGAGGGTTGTGTCGACGTAAATTGCATTTACAAAGTTGTAAAATTATAGATTAAAATAATTAAACCACTGAATTTATTACTTCATATTCAGAGCTTTTTTATTGTATAATTATTTGGAAAAGAAAAAAAATCTTTCAAATAAAGGCGATATAATTTTTTACGTGAATTTTCACAAAGTTAGAACACTTAACACTTATTTTTTGTCTGAAAATAGCTAATATTTTATAAACCTAAAATATTACCGAAATCGAAATCATCGATCTTTTTTACCTGTCCGCTTCGCGTGGAATGCCCCACATGGTCTCTGACCCCAAACTAACCAAACTTGTGATATGGCCAGAGACTGAAATACTACATAATAAGTACATATTTGGCTAATAATACTTTATAAATATTCTAATACTTTATTTTTGTATTTTATCATAGTTAAGTTGCGTTCTAGATGTTGTTTCTATTTATTTTCTATTTGTTAATGTTAAGATGTAGCGTGTATTATTTGCATGTTAGGTTATGTTCGTCTCATAAATATTTGCCCTGGGTCAAACCCACGCCTCTTTGACCCAGGAATTAGGGTCACTAATCCATCCACTGACACTGAGCCATCGAGGCAGTTTAGGAGATGAGTAAATGAAAAGATACTTGATAATTGTTATGAATGAGTGAGTGTATATTGGTGGTGATGCCGCAGGGGCGCGTGGTACATGGACGCGGGGGACTGGCGGCGCGCGGCCGAGCTGTGGAGCGCCGCGCTCGCCGAGCGCATCCGCGCGCACACGCTGCTGCACAACGGTACATATATTATGTTTATTTTATTTACGGTAACATTTTTTAGTAAATAAAATATGTTAAGGGGACGGTACCCGACAGTAATTTTCGCCAATTTTGACACAGAATAAACAATAGTTTGACGCGCGCCATCTGTTCGATTCGGCGTGAACCAAGTAGGCAGCGCGTTGGCTAAGTTGACATGACGTCTAATGTATGAACCTATACTGCCGTTTTTTAACTAAAGTGCAGTTAAGTACCAAAACCATATTTTGAGATGACATAAGGGTGACATAATTAAAAAAAAATATGCTACTTCCTAACTACAAGTTTCTTGCAAAACTTTTAAATACCAAAAAATACAACTTAAAAGTTATTTCAGTCAATGCAGCTAGCAGTCAAAATTGTTTGCGTAAATTAAAGAAAATAAAAATTTGTTATTTTCTGACAGCAATCCTTAAAATTTCAAGTCCCAAAAACATGACCATAATACCGTAATACATACTTTAACGGCATTTTTGCTAATAGTTTTGACAGAATTTTACAGTTATATTTCAGACTGAAAAAATATTATTATGGTAGGTACTAGAAAACTTTAAAAGCCGCTAAATACGCTAAAGTCAGTATAACGGCAATCAAGACAAGTAAATTTAAATAATAATTCAATATATCTTTTGCAGTAGCATTTTTTTATATTTATTACATTGCCTAAATGCGGCTCTTTACAAAACTTGTAATGATTACGGCATTTTAACTATGCATCACATTCCATAATTAACTAGTAGTCCGCCCCGGACTTAGACCTCGCGCTATTCCTATTTTTTATCATAAAAATACTGTGATTTCAAAAAATAATAATAAAATTGGTATGAAAGTTAGGCGAATTCTTTTTAGGGTTCCGTACCCAAAGGGTAAAAATGGGGAACAATAAAATCATACTCCTTTTATTAACAATTATTTGTATGGTGTGTTAAGCCTATGCGGAGACAACAAATACGTAATATTCGTATAGTGAGTTGTTATTCGACAACGCAACCTACCGCCGACGCTCCACCACTATCCACAACTTCGTTGTCCGTCTGTCTGTCCGTCTGTCTGTAACCAAGCTGTATCTAATGAACCGTTATAGCTAGAAAGCTGAAAGTGTATATTTAAGGGGGGCTCCCATACAACAAACCTGAAGTTTTAGCCGTTTCTCGCTCGATATCAATAATGGTAACAGGTAAATGCTTGAAATATTCACAGCATATTTAGTTGTATATTCAATTTAACAATAAATAATTAAATTAAAATAAAACAATATTTAAGGGGGTTTCGTACAGTACGGAACCGTTCGTGCGCGAGTCGTACTCGTACTTGGTCGATTATTTAAACAATTTTGAATGAAATAGATTACATTAGGTGAAATATTTAAAATATAAGTTTCTGCCTAAAATTGCTATTGTTCTGCTACAATGTTTGAATTATGCTACACTGGTCGTACTGAATGGAATCTAACACTCGCAGAAGTCGCATAATATAGCATATCGGGCTTCATAGAACAATAATGTTTGCGACAACTCCTACTCTATCTGAACGCTCCTGCACGGGGAGCATGGCAAAGGGACAATTTGTCTTTCCATCATTATATCCCTTCGAAGTGGAAATAAAGTATGCATTGACAATGACAACTGACATTAAAAGTAGATAAAATTGTTTGTTCCCTTTGCCATGCTACCCGTACTGACGTGAAAATGACGTGACGTGACGTGACGAGAATGAATTAATTCCGAACAGTCGCGGAATCGGTCTAAAGCAAGCTATGAGTTTATTTCATACAAAGTGGCGACACCCGTCAATACGGCTCAAACATGAATTATTCTGACATTGACCTGAGTAAAGAGTTACAATAATCGGTCAAGTACGAGTCGGACTCGCGCACGGAGGGTTCCGTACTGTATGGGAGCACCCCTTAAATATTTATTTTATTTTAATTTTATTATTAAAGGGAATAAAAAACTAAATATTCTGTGAAAATTTCAAGCATCTACCTGGTACCATTATTAATATAGAGCAAAAAACGTCTAAAAATTCAGGTTTGTTGTATCGGAGCCCCCCTTAAATATTTATTTTATTTTGTTTTTAGTATTTGTTGTAATAGCGGCAACGGAAATACATCATCTGTGAAAATTTCAGCTGCCTAGCTATCATGGTTCATGAGATACAGCCCGGTGACAGACAGACAGATGGACAGACGGACATCGAAGTCTTAGTAATAGGGTCCCGTTTTTCCCTTTGGGTACGGAACCCTAAAAACAACTGCTTAGTGAAGTTTACACTTTGATAGCACTAGGTGGCGCTAGGCGTCCAAAATGGGCTTGGTATTACATAAATATTCTTACAAATTATTATATATATATTATCATGAAATTTGCCTTAACAATTACAAACAAAATATTATTCTGAATTATGCGTGAACATGAGCGGTTATTCTTACAATTTTAAATAAAATACTCGAGCGTGCAGTAATATTACTCCGCAACTCCCGCAGAAAGTGGCGCCGTTTTGCCTCTTTTTAACACCGGTCCTGGTATCTTCGACATCACTGAACAGAAGATGCTCATATTCGAACTTAAAAATTCTATATATATAAACTACGTGCATGCTAAATTTCATGGAGATCAGCTGAGCGGTACTTGAGTTATCGTCGAACAAAGAAACATACAAACATACATCTGACAGCTCAAGTGCCGGCTCGTCCCAGTAGACTCAGAGACCTCGCTAAAGCTCGGTCAATAAAGAATTATTTTCTTTATCGTGAATAAGTCTGCGCTAAACCACCAACTCGCCTGATGGTAAGCGACGTTGTGGTAGAAGATGAAGCACGCAGATCTAGAAGATACCTATTCACTTTGACTTTGAAAAGCTTTACATTATATCTCTAAGGAAACAGGAAAGCAGGAAGACTGATCTATATTATTCCCGGGCGGTAAGAATCAGAAATGTTGAGTCAAACCGCTTCGAACGTATCGAAGGAAAATCAGCAGTGTAGGGGTGGTAATATGGCGTCCTCCTACTTGTCCTGTAGTAAAAACGGGATGGTAGGATAAGGTAGGGTGCAGCTCAGATGCACACTCTCCGAAATGAATCCTATAGAAAATGGACTGACTCGCAACCCTACGGCGATGCTCCAGGCTATGATATTTTTTGCAACTAACTTTTCATCACCTATAAGCCAAACATCAAACCAGTCCACCGATCCCAAGGCCTTGAGCTGATACTTAGCCGAGCCATCCCAAAGTCATTGGCAGCAGCATTCCAGACATGAACGAACTTGTGCTTGATACAGAGTAAGCTACTTTCCCGGTGTGAAATACCGCCTGACCTTGTTCAGGATACCCAGCTTCTTACCAGCCAATTTGGTCCTAGATTCTAGGTACGTGTCGTAGTTCAATGTGGAAGTAAGTGTTAGCCCCATCAGTTTAAGGCAGTCTGTCACTGTTAAAGGAATATTTCAATTATTCTAATTGAAATCAAATACAACAATAAAATTAACTCTTCTTGTTTTGACTAATGTCATCAGATGAAGACGGGCTCCCCTCGCCCCTTTCCGTGTCACTTTATTCACTCGATACGCTCTTCAATATCTGTTTGTCTCAGTGGTCTTACAGAACACAGACACACTATGCTGGAATCAAAACAAAAAAAATCTGGTGTGGCTGAGTCGTGGACGCAGCCGTGTATTGTACGTGAATACGTCTCGTATTTGTCTCGGTCATATGGTTTTTTATTGATACCACTTTATTACTTTTGAAATGCTCTTTCCAACCGTACCTATGCAATATTTGTATTTCTATCTGGCTTTTTGACATGTCAAGGCTGATATTATAATTTTGTAAGCTTTTTTATATTTTATCGCCTAATTCGTGATATTGGTTATAATTTTATAGGTTTAATGCCAAGGGCAGCTGGCGACCCTCGATTGAATGCTACTTGAATTTTAAAATATATTTTTTTTGTATGTACCTATTCCATGTTTTAGTTACCATATTTTGGCAATAATCTGACGAACTTTAAGTAGTTAGATTGATTCTCATGTATGATTTGTCACTAATAACTGTATTCTAACTATTGTATGGTTTGAAGAATTATAACTTAGTATGTATAAAATTTCAACTGATGTTTTATACTTGTCTGACCGTGTAACATATTATCATAATGTTATTTTATATTATTCATATTATTATTGTATCCAAAACTTTTCACTATAGTTATACTATATACCTATCTACTGAAAACGAGAGCGCGCACAATGTAAACTTAGGCAATTCTCCACTTCATGGATTACCAAAAAACAGGCCTAGCCGAGTTTCGAACCCACTGTAAAGTATGTTTGTAATTTCCCTTATCATCCAACAGCTATGTAACAATTTTTCTCAAATAAATATATTTAAATTTCAAATTTCAATTTCAGTTACAGTCATAATAATACACTAATGTTTTATCCATAATTGATAGATTTTGTTAAGAGCTAACTATTTAATACAGAACAAACGCCTTAACTTCTCCGAATCAAAAGTTATACTAAATATAAATCTCGATACGCATCAAAGTTACCTCAAATACTCTTTTAGTTAGGTACTAAGGTAAGACGAAATGTATAATTTCGTTACATCCATTAACAATCACATAATTTCACTTTATACACTAATTTTACAGACTGTTCACGCCAAAAAGCGCGCTTTTGATATAAGTAGTTAGAAAACTGGAAATGCTGTTAGCCATGATAACGAAATTGGCGGGAATCCGCAACTGTCCACGCGCCTGTCCCATTTAAACCATCAAACACTTTCACCCGCGCCGTGATACAGGCGCCACGCCGCGCCGCTGCGTGAGCAGAATAGCCAGAACTGATTCTGTTCACGCAGCGGCATTTTAGATAAGTTATGTTGTATAGCAGCAAGGAATATAGTCTAGAACAATATTTAAAAAAAATGCTAGACCAATTTATAACTGCCGTTGTATACCAATTCCATTTGTATGCTGACAAATTAATATTTTATGTAAAATCCTTTAATGCGGATAATTTTTCTGATGACAATGACCTCAGAAAAGTGAAAATGACAAAATGTCAGTTAACGGTATTTTAGTTAAAGGACGAGGAGGAGTATAGACCTATAGACATCATTATGGCGTAGCGCAGATTGAAAATTGAGAATATAATTATTCAATAATTTAAAATATGTGAATATTTAGTAAAATGTAAAATAATAATTTCAAAAAAGAGTTTGTAAAAAAAAACGAAATTTATAAATCACCGGCGAAAATCACAAGGCGAAATTAGTATCTACATCAAGGTCCAATTATGGGACCAACCAATCCAGAATCAGCAAATCAGCTGTCCCATATTTGTATTTTGTCGACAAGGTACTACCTACAATAAGTACAATGGACTTTTTCTATGGATCAGCTGACTTTTTCTTGAGTTTGGGTTAGTCCCATTGTAAAAGTTATTCTTCTTGATGTATTTAACTCGCCTATAAGAGGTTATGTATAAAATGTACGTACCTATGTTTATTTTAAAATTCCAAATGGAAATAATCATCATTTTGACTTCTTGATTTTGAGAATGGGGCATTTTTGATAGGCAACCCGGACAACTTAGATATTATGATAATTCGTAATCCTGCGCGTAAACCGCGTGCCGAACTTGAAACCTTATAAATTAACAATGTAGAACAAGAATATAGAAATTGTCGTCGTACGGTGAAGTTAGGCAACGCCGCTGAATACATGGAAGTCATGCAACCGCGCCTTCATATGCAATAATAACGCCTGTCATAATTATGCGAGCAACGGGATTTCTGAATGAAAAGTTTTCAGCAGGCGTTATCAGTATTTTATCTGTAAACTTTATTAAGCGATAACATTTAGAAAGAAATGTTCGTTTAGGAAAAAGGTGCTAATATCTCAAACAACTTATTTAAGTTTAATTCAAAATGAACCTCTCCGATTCACGAAAAATCAGGACAAACAATTATTACAAAACTGCTGTAGTAATACTTTTTAATAGTATTTTAAAGTAGTTCCAAATATTAATAATAAGCATTTTGGATTTTATTCGCTAACTGAAGATATGTTTAACAAGATTTACTAATTTAAAATCTGCCACACCTTCAACAAAGATCAGGAAATGAGTCGAAAACCGCTCAATTTGCCCACCTCGTCACCTTAAGTTTTGCCGTTTCTGACCGTAAATCACCGATCGACACGACGAAAACTAATTACTGTCTGTTCACAGTTATTTTACTTCTGACTTTTGTCGCTGTCTCTGTCTAATTACATCATAACAGGTTAGCCAGGGGCACAGCGGGAAATGTCAGAGGTATAATAACTGTGACTGTATATAGCTCTTTCTATCTTGTATATTTCTCATCCGCCGATTAGTGTGGCGCGTAGTGTGGTACTACTCTCCAAACGTGTATGCCTCGTCTGGGGAGTAATACCCCGACTTACGGGAATTCGGAGATACGCGGTTTCCTTTCTGATCACCGCGCGCATCGGTGCGTTCGTTTTTTTTTTGCATTTATCGAATGTATGCATAAAATGTTATGCATGCAAAGTTGAACCGTGAGTTGGGCGGCTATCGCTCGGTCCCGGCTATCGCGTAAGTCCGGAGTATTAGTGTATTTGTAGGAGGTTGTTCCGGCGGCGACATGACGTGTCCGTGTTGCAGACACGAGCCAGACGCTGTGCGTGCTGACGCGGCTGCTGAGCGAGCTGGGCGCGGGCGGGTGGGGGGCGGCCGGGGGCGAGGAGGCGGGCGGGGGCGGGGTGCCGCCGCTCGACGTGCTGCTGGACGTGCTGCGGCTAGTCGTCGCCGCGCTGCCCGGTGAGTGAGACACACGCGGGTGGGGGGCGGCCGGGGGCGAGGAGGCGGGCGGGTGGGGGGCGGTGAGTGAGACACACTTTTTTGAAGTGAAAACTTCTTCAGCGGCTTTGTGCACTTTTTGGGATGGGTAAAAATGTTAAACTCGCGCCAGGACTCGTATCCTGATTGAAAATTCGTAAGATTGAGGGAGAGCAGACCGCCGATATCCCCCCCTCTTTCTAGGACGCTTACCTATATAGCAGTTGTCTCGCGACTAAAACGTCTTTAGCTCCGTGTATTTCATGGCGCTTACGCGTTTCGTTCAACATCATGTAACAACATGTCGCCCATATACATGTTTTACACCGCGTAGGCTATTAACTGTCCGTGTCTGCCGGCACTCTCAAAGTGTAACCCGTTTTTAGGGTTCTGTACCCAAAGGGAAAAACGGGACCCTATTACTAAGACTTCGATGTCCGTCTGTCCGTCTGTCTGTCTGTCACTGGGCTGTATCTCATGAACCATGATAGCTAGGCAGCTGAAATTTTCACAGATGATGTATTTCGGTTGCCGCTATAACAACAAATACACAAAAACAAAATAAAATAAATATTTAAGGGGGGCTCCCATACAACAAACCTGAATTTTTAGACGTTTTTCGCTCTATATTAATAATGGTACCAGGTAGATGCTTGAAATTTTCACCGAATATTTAGTTTTATATTCCCTTCAATAATAAATAATAAAATTAAAATAAAATAAATATTTAAGGGGGGCTCAAACAGTACGGAACCCTCCGTGCGCGAGTCCGACTCGTACTTGGCCGATTATTATTATTCTGTATAGGTTTGCGTTTAACTACTCCCTCTTCAGCCGCTGATTTTATTTGTTATTTCTGTTTACCGATTGTTTTTAATTATTTTACTTTATACATCGACGTGTCCAAGTGTTCCCATTTGTGTTCCTACGGAAATAAATGTTTTTGACTATTGACTACATACTGCCTGATGTTAAGCAGATATGCGGCCTAGAACTCTAGAGTAACACGCTTACCTGTAAGATACCCATTCACTCGGGATTTGACGATACTATGATGCAGCAAACTAGGATGCCGGGGCCGCATTGGACGGTGGCTTGCGTCCAAGCTTGGCTAGGAATCGAATAGCCAAGCCAATCAGAGTCAATTATCATTATTCGGATTGCGTCCAATGTCAGTCCAAGGTCGATCCACACATTGGAGCGTTGGAAGCATTGTGTATGTGTCCGTGTTAGTATCGGTACGGTAACGTGTCGTGTGGTGGTGGCAGAGGGCGCGCGGCTGATGCGCGTGCGGCCGTGGTGCGCGCGCCAGGCGGAGGCGTGGGAGCGCGCGCTGCGCTGCGTGTCGCACGTGGCCGCGCTGGCCGCCAGGGAGGCCGCCGAGGAGGCCGCCGACCGCCAGGACGACCTGCTCGACCTCATCGTTCAATTGGTGCGTACTTTACACACGCCCGGTCACTCCGGCTTCTGCTTCCATACAGTACCTACACATGTACATGAGGGGTAAATATCATTTAGGGCTCAATATCATAATAATGATTATGTCGTCCCCTGAGAGTTTGGCCGATTTTTGGACTTTTGCATATTAAATCACAAAAAATGTACACATTTGTACACACTTAAATGAAGTGCGGGCTAAATTGCTGTCAAACTTCTACTCTTTCTTTTATGTTTTGGCGTCGCATTATTGTGCATTTGCCAGTGTCAAGTATTTAGTTTTAATCATTTTTGATATTTTATCAAAATAGTCATTGTCACGTCATAGTCCAATAAAGTCGCGGTCAAGTCCAAACATAGTCCAAGTCATATCTCAGTTAAGCAGTGGAGACTTTACTTTAGATTACTGTATGTGATTGGTCCATACTCGGTTCGAGTCCGAGTATAGACCAATCAGATACAGTAATCTGAAGTCAACTTTTATTGGCCAGTAAACCAAAATCAAGCCAATCAGAGTAAAGATTAGATATGGTTATCGAATCTTACCAAAACAACTTTTATTTATGCAAAAATCCTAACTTTTTTGAGTAAGATAAAGAAATATCCTAGCCGATGTCTAATTATCCGTGTTATTGCAAAACTTCTAAGATATTTGCATAAAACGGTGTAACAAATCTTACTACGACACATGCATCTCGTTAACACTGCCTACTCACGGTAGCAAAACGAGTCTTCGTAATTTTACGGAGAGTAGTAGTTTATTTGTGAATGGTAAAAACACAATAAATAGAATTTCGTTCGCTGACTGAGTGCATGCGCCCTACGTGAGGACGAGCGGAGTACGCGCCACGTGTGGGCTCGACCAACTGTGACCACAATCACTATTCTAATAATATTATGAAAAAAAAACAGTATACAGGGTGTTAGGTAAGTATAGCAGCCCTTAATAGGTTGTTCAGTATCATTTATAGATGCCAAAAACGATGAAAAAAAAAGGGTAACCGCCGCACACTGTACAGCGCTTTTCATGTGTGTGTTGGACGCGTGGGTTACTATAATTTAATGCTGTATTTGTAAAATTAATCTTAGAAAAACTAAGCAAGCTATATTCGGAATTTTACTAAAACTCTTTAATTAATTTAATTTTCCATAGTTTTTTTGATAACACTTAACAATTACACCCTGATTTTAGTAAGATTTTTTGAACTCAAGTATTTTTGTAGGTAGGTATATTTGCGGAAGTTGGTATTTTTGAGTATATTTTGGAAAAAAGTGTTGTAAAAAGGTATTTTTGGATAATATTGTTAAAAAAAGGTATTTTATTTTAATATATTTGGGTAATTAATAAGGGTAATTTGTGCAAAAAATAACCTGGATTTGCGATTTACGAGGAACTTTTGGTGGAAAATAGTGAAATATACGGTAAAGTATATGTTTTGGGGTGCTTCGGTATTTTTCCGAAATTTAAGGATTTGACACACTGGATACGTTCTGCGGTTAGGGATTAGGTAAAGCTTAACGCAGCCCGCATTGTGTATGAACAGCGTTGTCGGTCAGGGCAATCGTGCGGGCAACAGCGGTCGACCGCGGACCGCTGCCTCACCTCGTGTTCCCTCCGTGTGACCGGACGATCAGATCGCATGTACCTATCCATACAAAATATACAGAGACTGACAATGCTGTTCATACATAAAGCGGGGAGCGTACAATTTGACCTGACCGCCGAATGCAGACCGCATCCAGTGGCCAAACCCTTCAATCTGGGCGCTCCGGCACTCGGCAGGTGCGCGTGGACCCGCGCACGCTCGTGGGCGGCCAGTCGCTGCTGCACGTGGCGAGCTCGGCGCTGGCGGGCGCGGGCGGGGAGGGGCGCGCGCTCCGGCCGGGCCCGCCGCCCGCGCCCGCGCGCGCCGCGCTCGTGCGCCTGCTGGTGCGCGCCGGCGCGCCGCCCGCCGCGCCCGACCGCGCCGCGCGCACGCCGCTGCACGTCGCGCTGCTGCCCTACAACTACCACCGAGACATCGTCGAGGTAACGTAACATCGATCAACATCGTGCGACCGTTCGCTCTACGAATGACATCGGGACCTCCATTTCTGAACTTGTAGATACTAACTTTTCAAATCGCATACATTCGTTATTTCGTTCGCCCTAACGCAGATCTTCGACGTTCGTTCCCGGATTTATATACTCGGTCTCGTGACCGTTTACGTACCCGTACGGGTTCATGAACACAGTCATGTGTTGACGTGAATACGTTTACGTGAGCAAAATGATCTCGAAATGGCAACGCTTCCCCCTCCACTCCCTGCGATGCGTCACAATTATCACTTGGCGTAATGAATTCTTCGATCTTTAAGCGATCCAACGGTGTAATTAAATTTAGGATGAAGATGATAGCTCTGAAGATGCAACACCAATCTGTATCCTCCTAAATAGTTATCATTCGTTTTTTGACTTGTCTCCCTGTATTGCAATTTTAAAGACGTATTAGGGTGTAATAATAAGTGCGTGGTGGGCAGGCGCTGCTGGAGGGCGGTGCGCACGCGTGCGCGGTGGACGCGCGGGGCGTGACGCCGCGCGAGCTGGCGACGGGCGACGCGCGCCGCCAGCTGCAGCGGCGCGACACGCTGGCGTGCCGCGCGGCCCGCGCCGTGCCGCCGCGCGCGCCGCTCGACACGCTGCCCGCTACGCTGCAGCGCTTCCTGCGCCTGCACCGCGCCTCGCCGCTGGCTCTCGCCGGACCCGCCACCGCGGACTAGGCGCGCCAGCTGCAGCGGCCCGCGCCGTGCCGCCGCGCGCGCCGCTCGACACGCTGCCCGCTACGCTGCAGCGCTTCCTGCGCCTGCACCGCGCCTCGCCGCTGGCTCTCGCCGGACCCGCCACCGCGGACTAGGCGCGCCAGCTGCAGCGGCCCGCGCCGTGCCGCCGCGCGCGCCGCTCGACACGCTGCCCGCTACGCTGCAGCGCTTCCTGCGCCTGCACCGCGCCTCGCCGCTGGCTCTCGCCGGACCCGCCACCGCGGACTAGGCGCGCCAGCTGCGGCGGGCCAGGCGGGGATCACGCAGGCTCACGTCACTGGTGCTTAAGACAACAAGTAGCAAGGTGTGTTATGCCGCAGTGGAGGGGAACACTGGATGTTGGTAGCGATGATGCCGGCGGCGCGCAACCGCGGCCTCTCTTGAAGGGGGCGGCTGGACGGAGCATCTATCCATACCTATATGTAGGTACATAATAAATAAATGAATCGTGGTCTTTATTCTCGCTAAAACTTGAGAACGGCTGAACCTATTTGGCTAATTTTGATCTTGAAATATTTGTGGAAGTAAAGGGAAAGTTAAACTTTGAGAAAATGTATAAAAGTTGCGAAAAAAATAATAAAAACATGAATTTAATTTTCCCATACAAAATGTTCCTGCATGTAAAAGTTGTCATGGACAGTTGGTGAGATGAAGTTCACCGGGTCGGCTAGTAGGTTTATAAATATGTTTGACTTGTAAAATAATATTTGATCTCTCGAGCATCATACCAGAAGCTCACGAATTTCGATTGTGATATTAAAAAGATTGTTAGATTAGAAAGGTTCCAAAACTAACTGTTTGAAACCAGAAAATGGTTGACGTAAATATGTAGGTATCTTCCAGGTAAGCGTGTTACACCCTAGACCGCATATCTGCTTTACACCAGGCAGTGTGTTGTGTAGTCAAACGCAAATGACGTATATGAAATTAAAAAAAAGGCAACCATTCAAGTTTTACTATCCAGTATCATAATTCGGCCGGTTTCATTTTCGAACAGTGTAAGTGTAGGACGAATTAATTATCTTGGCGACTGCAAAGCTAGCTACAGGCCGCGCCACACAAGTTGGCGGATGTCAAGTTGGCTACAAGCTGCGCAATATCCAATCCTGACGTGGAAGCCGCACGTTGATTGGTTATTGCGCAGCTTGTCGCCAACTTCACATCCGCCAACTTGTGTGGCGCGACCTGCGCGAAAACGAAACTTCTGTCAGCTTCAGTCGGATTCCGCCTGTACGAATACTTCTTTAATTTTATGTAGGGTTAATAAAGTTTAGTATGTAAAGATCTGTTTTGTGAAACATGTGTAGATATTAAGGATAACAGGCCCGATATCAGACGCGCCATCGTAATTATAATTTAGAGCCTCCCTGTTTCTGTTTCACTTTATGCATTTGATAGAGAGAACATTATTTTATGTTGCGATTAAATTTACAATGGCGCCTTTAATTTTTTTTCTAATATGTATCAATATGTATCAACTATGCTAAGTGTCGTCTCATTTGTTTAAAAAAGTCATAATACTAACTATAATTAACTTAATGTGTCAGATATTTCTGCATCTTATTGGTTTGTATAACCAATCAAACCAATTCTTTCTTTGAAAACTATTGGTTATCAATACTACTATGGGTAATTATCAGGTGTTGCCCTAAAAACTATTTTTTTTAAATAAAAACATCAAATTGTATTAATAATTGTTTTATTTATAAAAAGCCTTAGATATATACATTTCTTATTTACAAACAGTCAAAACGACAAAATAGAGATCCTTGTAATAGTAATGTTGTAAAAAATGAAAGCACTCGGGATTATACACGCGCTTATAAATATAATATCAGATCTTCGTGGACGGAGTTCGTTTCAAACTGGGGACAAGTTAGATTCAGAATATAACACCGGCTTTGATTATATTATGCATCTGTCTAGACCGGCGAATTGGCTGAGCAAAAACGGCCCAAAAATGTTAGCTATACAGGGTTATTCCTAATCATTTAGCACCATTTTAGGGGCTTATTCTGTACATCAAAACCAACAACTTCTGTTCTCTGCCTTTTGTCAAAACTAAAAAAAAAAAACAGCTGTTCCATTCATTTTGCCACAGGTGAAAGATATTTTTCTATGGAACATTTTTTTTTAGTTTTGACAAAAGTTTCAAATCAAAAGTTGTTAGTTTTGATGTACAGAATAAGCCCCTAAAAGGTACTCGTATATGGTGCCTATGCTACATAATCAAAGGCCTAGAAATATTTTAAAAATCGTGCAGGTAATGCGCTCCCCCCCACAACCCCGGGGTGGACCGACCTCATTAAGGTTGCAGGATCGCATTGGACCGCTTCTGACCGGTCTTACTGGAGATCCTTAGGGGAGGCCCATGTCCAGCAGTGGACGTCCTAAGGCTAATGGACGGAATACGTTTAAACGTTCCTAAATTGAGCATTGTCTCAAAACGACATAAATTATGTAAGAAATGTTTTGGACATATTTTAATGTGCAAGTTTTAAGCTGTTGGTGCGTCGATAGCATCTTCTGCGATATGAACTCCACTTAGGTGGAACTAGTTGGTTTCCTTAATTACTAGTGTTACCACCAATTTTACTAGCTTACTACCAGTAGTAAGAACGGTAAATGTAGCTGTCATTTAGACATCTGTCATAATATGTATTTGACCTGAAAAAATCTATTACTGCTTGGCAGTACTACGGGAAGAAAATATGACCCATGATACTGGTAGTACAATAGCTGTCATATTTTGTTTGTTTTTGTTATTTTAGTTTTACGGTAGTAACAGTATTTTTTATTATTGTTTTATCAACTTTCAACTGCAGTAGTAAGAACGGTAATTCAGTCACAGTTCTTACTACTGGTAGTAAGATTGGATATCGGTTGGTTTGTGATCTCGATACAGTTGACAGTTGGGTTCGTGAAGGCAAACACTGAGTTTAGACACGGTAATGATATCTACAGTATTCCGTCTTCATACAAACGGTCGGAACGCGGATCATACCTACGCGCCTCGGAGCTCGGAACACAACGGTCGCAGGGGCGCGCCGCAGTGACGAACGAACGTGTGAATTTGTATCAGTGAGCGTGCGATTTATTTACCAGGCAGGCAGCCCTAGCGCGTGTTACGTACTGCATGACCATTGACCACGCGGGCTATTTCAAGGACAGCGCCGAGTCACAATACTGTTAGATACCATTACCATGGTTTAGAGAATTATGTAGTGAGTAAATACTTCCCTCCACTAAAGCTTAATTAAAATACGCGTGTCATATTAATCATGGTCTTAAAATGTAATACAAGTAACCTCACTCTCAACACAATTTAGATGGTGTGCAGTGACTAGGCAGAGACAGTGACATATATCAGAGGTAAAGTAACTATGAACGGACTGTATTTGTCATGCCAGGGGAGCAGGGGCCTTATTGTGTAAGCGCTCTGACGTTCGGCTACGCTTTTTCTCCTGCTCGCGCCAGTTACTCACGCCGGGAGGAAAAGCGAAGCTGAACGTCAGAGCGCTTACACAATAAGGCCCCAGGTCTGCGGGTAGTGTAGTGTAGTGTATTGGGGTTCAGCAGGCGAGCCGCAGCGTGGCCGCGGCGGCCGCGACGAAGGCCGCGAGCGAGGAGAGCGGCGCGGCCGCGGCCGAGCGCGCGCGGCCCAGGCTGCGCTTGTGTCGGTCCACGATGAACATACGACCGCCCATGCCTGATACAACACACATACTAACTATATTCACACCCAAACAATATTACGACAATGATGACTCGTGTCATACTAAATATTGTCTATTTATTCAAATTTAACTTAAATAACATAAAAATATAAACTTAAATGACCTATCTAAACTAAATTATCTTATCCAAACTAAAATATCATATCTAAAGTAAACTAGTTAAAAAGACTGTTAGAGACTGTTTAAAGCTACAAAAGGTTTAAACAGTCTCTAATCTCAAGCAACATGCCTAAAATGCTGGGAATAGCGAGGCTGACTTTCTGTCCAAAATACAGGCCAGTTCGTGCGCTTTCTTTTAATCTCCCCGACAAATCTTTAAATTTGAAAAATCGCGAGTCGCGGTCTCAGCACAAGTGGTGTGCGCAAGGCCCTTTGTCCGCTCGCGTCTTAATTGATTCTATGTATTAAGAGATAAACTATTTAAACTGTAAGGAATGTATTATAGCGTATGTATTATCCACAGATTTTTGCGGTTGTCTCTAATAACCTGTTGTATAGATATCTGTGGGAGCGGGTTAACAATAATACCACACGAAAAAATTACATCAGGCGCAGCAGGGTGCTTGCAATAAACGGACAATTTTCTGGCATTAGGCAAAAAATACTAGTGTCTCATTTCCACTTGAGATTTTTTAAAATTTACTCCATGACAGAGGGGTATACGTTTGAGGCTTCATTAGTAGCTAATTCCTCTAAGTTGCCAGCAAACATAAAACCTTCGTCTATCTATACCAATATTATAAAGAGGAAACATTTAGATTGTTTGTTTGCATAGAATAGGGTCCGAAACTACTGCACCGATTTGAAAAATTCTTATCCTCCTTACTATTTGTCTGCTTTAGCCAATCGTGCCTGGACGAAGCCGGGGCGGGCAGCTAGTATACTGAGCGCCACACAAATCGGCGGATGAGAAGTTAACCGTAGATGACACTTCGCCGTGATTCGCTAATTATTGCGCATGTGTTCACAATACAGACGTCGCGTGGCGTAGTGTTGAGCACGGGCGTAAGGAGCGCGCGGGAGGCATGAGGTTTGCGGGCGAGTGTGCCCCGGCGTCTCGCCTCTCTGGCTTCCGTGCATACCTATATTTCGGCTTTTGCGCAGCGTTCTGCGCATAACTTCCCATCCGCCGACTTGTGTGGCGATTAGTATATCATATAGTACCTGCGTGCGTAAACGAGTGACAGTCACAATATCCGGTGAAGACGAATTGGGCGTCATAGTCGAACCCGCCAGCGCGTCGGTACAACTCCAGTATAGCGAACGATCGAACGCTACGTAGCGTGGGTCGAGTGTCGTCACTAGTCGCACTCGAGAGGCAGTCGATGCGTGTGAACCAGTAACATGGGAGGTGGAACGGTTACCTGCGTGCGTGAAGGAGTGGTAGTAGACGACGTCCGGCCAGGAGGAGTTGGGCGTGACGGTGAGGTCGGCGGGCGCGCCGGCGCAGCTCCAGTGCAGCGAGCGGTTGAACGCGCGGAAGGAGGCGTGCACGTCGCGCCTCGGGTCGGCGGCCGGGTCCGCGCGGGCCCGGCAGAGCCCGCCGGCGGCCGTGGGCGCGAGCCGGCCGCGGCGCGTCACGTGCACGCCGGCCAGCACGCGCACGGCTCGCTGCGCGCGCTCCGAGAGCCGCTCGAGCCCGCCGCGCGGCTCGCCCGTGATCACCAGCGGGTGGTACTCCGTCGCCGAGTGCGGGTCGTTGCCGCCCGACACCTGACACACGCACACACACACACAACAAACATTTTATTTTTCTCAATCATGCTGGTAGTTGTGAGCATTTCTTTGACAACCTTCTTCGAGATAAATCAACATTGCAGTGGTGGCCAAACACATGCAAGTTGTATGAAAATCCATTACTGTCGTGTTTTGATTGATTAGATGAATTATGTACTGAGAAGTCATATACAAATACCATATTATATCCTGTTATTTATAAATCGAACGATTTTTAATCCAACAACAACAAACTTCAATCGCGTACAGAATTCAAATAGTTCGCTGGAATTGTTGCATACAATTTTAGACTATAGTTGATTTATCAAAAACAGCTCAGCCGATTTCGATTAAATTGAAATGGGACCACCTTTGAAGTATGACCGATCAAACAGAAAAGTTAAAAACCAAATCATATTCAAAATAGGCTTAGATTTAAAAAAAAGAAGAAATGCAAAACAAAAGTACCAGGCGCCCAGAACAAAACAGAGCTTATACTAAGCGCCACACAAATCGGCGTGGATGAGACGTTAGCCGCAGATGTCACTTCGCCGTGATTTGCTAATTATTGCGCATGCGTATGTGTGCACAATGCCTGTACAAATGGCGAAGTAGTGAGCTCGGGCGCAGGGAGCGCGCGGGAGGCATGAGGTTGGCGGGCGGGTGTGCCCCGGCGCGAGGCTCTCGCCGCGGGAGTGTATACCTATAACTTCCCATCCGTCGACTTGTGTGGCGCTTAGTAGTATACCTGCCTTTTCAGTAGTCGGCTATGATCTCATCGATAGGTTCTGAGTTTCCTCAATGAAGTTAATTTATTCGCATTATCTGAGAAAAGTACTATAAAAGCTTTGACCACAACTAAGCATTGATGCCATTGATGGAATCACGCATGTGTGCACGTCCATCAATGCCTCTATTGGTGGCCGCTGCATTAATGTACTGTCACGCGGTAGGCGTGCGCACGTTGTTTACGTGTAAGAATGCTGCTATTTGTTTACTTCAACGCGGGCGCGCGCAACTATGACATATGCTGTAGCTGTGGCTTTGTTTACCGTGTACTGTATTCGTTTATTTGGTGTTTTTTTTTTTGTATTGAAGAACAATAGAGTTTTTAGAACTTTCACTTGTTTACTTTGTCAATGGCATTGATTACTCTAGGGATTTCTAGGCAACTTTTTGTCAGAAATAAATGGAGAGATGGTTATTGTTTGACTCCGTTATCGTGTTTACTATCGGATTGAAAGCATCTCGTGTTCAAGTGTAGTACCAGTGATTGTGAAGTGACAATAGTTTGTGTGAATATCAGTGCCAGTGTGAAGTGTTTGTGCGAACCAGTTGTGTCGTGTGCTTTGTGATTTTGTGAAGTGATTGTGTGCAACAAAGTGCAAAGTGAATAATCGGCGTTTAACTGATTATCCAATAACCCATGTCGTAAGAGTATTATTTACCTTGAAGGTGTATGTGAGGGCGCGGCGCAGCTGCAGGTCGGGCGCGAGCTGGCCGTTGACGTACCAGGCGAGGGGAGCCGCCCCCGCCGGGCCCCGCCCGCGGCCCGCCACGCCGGGCGCGCCCCCTGCCGGGCCCACGCCGAGCCGGAACACGCGCAGCGCCGGGTCGAACAGCTGCGGCGTCTCCCACGGAACCACCGCCTCACGCACGCCGCTGGAAACATACAATAGTACGTTAGTGCAGCGGCCACCAAAAGATAAGATAAGAAAAAATATTGCATAATATTGATTCATTAACATGCTCGTCTGGTTTAACATTTTTACTAATAATGACACTAGATACAGAAATACAGTGTTGAAGAATTGCAGAGGCATTGATGGACGTGCGTGAGCCCATCAATACCTAGTCGTTGCCAAGGTTTGTATAGTAGGTACTTTTCTCATATAATGCTAGAAAATCAACTTCTTTGAGGAAACTCAGAAACTATCGATGAAAACCTAGCCTACACTGTTGAAAGGGTAGGTAAGCTCTGTTTTGTTCTGGGCGCCTGGTACTTTTGTCATGCATTTCTTCTTTTTAATTTGTAAATCTAAGCCTAATTTATTATGATTTGATTACAAAATTCGAATGATTCGCTGGAATTGAGAATCGAGTAATGTTAAATTTTCAAAAACGGACCACCATAAATAGGGTCACTTTTGAAGTATGAACTATCAAACAAAAAAAGTAAAAAATCAATTCATATTAAAAATAGGCATACAAAAAAAGAAATGTAAGACAAAAGTACCAGGCGCCCAGAACAAAACAGAGCTTACCTACCCCATGAGCTTACCCAAGTTCACACGGGTAGGTCCTGAGTTTCCACCCCAAAAAAAATGAAGTTAATTTCCTTAGAAAACACAATAATAAACTGTTCCAATACAAATAATAAAATTGCCATACCCTTATCAGAGTCATATGTATAACTATATAAAACATGTTAACTATGAACCGCATGTAAATTTCATATGTTGCAATAAATGATTTGAGTTTGAGTTCAGCTTACACAGTGAAAGGCTCGCAGTCGTATACGGGCGGCTGCTGCGTGAGATGTATGGAGATGTCCCGCCGGTGGTACAGCCGGTGGAAGGAGGGCTCGTCGTCCGCGTCCCGCCGCCCGACCGCCCACACCACGTGCACGGCCCGGTCCGTCGGCCACTCGCGGTCACCCGGCTCCGCTGTCAAACGGTGCTCACATTTCAAATATAGAAGAGGAACTATGTACATTGTCCAACAGCCTGAGCTTCTAGTGTACACTCTATGGCTATAAAAATATTCAGTAAATTGCCAAATAATCTAAAAGATGTAACATATTATATCATTTATTAACAATAAGAGTCATACATTTACAAATTTCTAAATTCCAATCCAAATTATAATGTTAGAAACAAGTCACATGTTACATATAAAATACAATATGTACGAAGTACATGCATTGTAACTTTGTGCCGACGCCGCAAAACCGCGTGCGCCGGTGTCTGTACCTATCATATTTTCTATATTAATAAATCAGTTCGCTTTCGACGATGAATTCGGGTGGTTTCATTTACGCCGCTCTATATCATTACTTTCCCCGGTTCTCATTTCGAGTGTAAGGGCTTAACAACCCCTACAATAAATAAAATCTATAAATCGAAGGAGAAAACTGTTTCATAAAACAATTTAAAAATTAGCCTATTATCGAATTGCTATTACACATTAGACGAATTTTTTAACAATAATTTAGAAAACATAAATATGTTGCAATAAAAGAGTTAAGAATATAATTCTAATCGTTATTTTTCCTCCTATTTGATAATCCTATTCATCGAGGCAAAGCCGCCAGCATTCTGGCCGCGTTACCCTCTGCGACAGGGCTTTTACAATAGTTTTTTTTTTTTTTTAGTTTTAGTGATTTTTTTTTTAGTATGTAGTTAGAGCTGTAAATAATGCTTTTTAGGGTTCCGTACCCAAAGGGAAAAACGAGACCCTAATACTAAGACTTCGATGTCCGTCTGTCTGTCTGTCACCGGGCTGTATCTCATGAACCATGATAGCTAGGCAGCTGAAATTTTCACAGAGCGTTCCACATTTTGTCTGTTCATATGAGGAATGAGGATGTGAAACGCTTGGTTCTAACGCGCGGGATGTCCACCATAAAAGGGTGTCGCTTTGGTCGCGTCTGTCTAGCCGTAGGTACGATAGAAGGAAGGGGCGGGTGATAGGTAGATACTCACTAGGCTGCAGGTTCCGTCGGTAGGAGACGACCGTGAGTCCGTGCTCGCGGCGCGCCGTGAACACCTGGTTGGAGTCCTGGCCGCCGAGCACCGAGTCCCGGCACACGCCCTCCCACCGCCCCAGCACCTGCTCACACCATCACATTACATTACATTCTATGTTCTATACAGCACGAGGAGGGCATAGACAGTGACGTCTACATATGAATGATGTATACATATCACTAAGTAAAGAAGTACTTTCTGTAGAATTATTATACCGAGGAGTCATGAGGACAAACACTTGTCTTGTTAAGTTTCCATTCTTAATCATTTTACACCGACACAGCATATTACATTTTTTTTACCAAGAACAGTGAAAGGGCAGTGATGCCATGGTGGCAGCACTGTGTGGGTTCGTTCACAATAAATAGCTTTATGATATACCTTATGATGCGTTCATATTATTTAACACTTCCGAGCTAGGCGGCAACCAGCTCACTGTTATGAACAGTAGCAGAACGCGTGGTGGCGAGCGGTAACGGAGCAATACAGTAAAATGTTGGAATGACGCCACGACGTTCCATTCCGAGCGTTCGTAGACTCCGCCGTCAAGTTGTTGCAAGCAATGTTACCTGCAGGCGCGCGCGGTCACGTTACCTGCAGGCAGGCGGCGCGCGCGGTCACGTTACCTGCAGGCAGGCGGCGCGCGCGGTCACGTTACCTGCAGGCAGGCGGCGCGCGCGGTCACGTTACCTGCAGGCAGGCGGCGCGCGCGGTCACGTTACCTGCAGGCAGGCGGCGCGCGCGGTCACGTTACCTGCGGGCAGGCGGCGCGCGCGGTCATGTTACCTGCACAGCAGGCGGCGCGCGCGGTCACGTTACCTGCGGGCAGGCGGCGCGCGCGGTCACGTTACCTGCAGGCAGGCGGCGCGCGCGGTCACGTTGTAGTCCACCGCCACGCCGCGTTGCTCCTTGTCGTGGAAGTAGACCACGGCCACGTCGGCTCCCAGCATCGTCGACCGCTCGCTGCTGCCGGAGATGCCGAACGCCATGTACTCGTCCGGCTCCAGCTGGGAACAAGTACACAAGTCGCCGTACTGCTGTGCAAGACGCCATCTGAGCCGACTCCCTGGACGCAGGCTGCCGACCTTCGGGATACTCGAGCAAGTATCTCGACCTACTCATATTCGAGATACGAGTGCGCGACTGCGCAAACTATACCTGTCAAGTCTCGGAAGGTCTTTTAAACCATCTACGGTATTTCTTTTATAAATAATAATAATAATAATAGTAAAAATCTGTTTAAAGCGATAAACACGTATGCGATCCCAGTGCTTACGTATTCTTTTGGGATTATTAAGTGGTCACGAACAGATATCAATCAGTTAGAAATTAAAACTAGAACGACATTAACAAAATATAATAGCTTGCATCCAAAATCAGCGATTGAACGCATATCAGTCAAACGAGCAAAAGGAGGAAGAGGCCTTATAGATTTGAAGGTGCTTTGGGAAGGCCAGGTCGATAATCTAAGGAAATTCTTTTACAATAAAGCTGAACATAGTGATTTACACCTAGCCATTGTAGAGTCTGACAAAAACTACACACCTTTAAACTTAAAATCCAGAGACAGCCAGATTCGATCACCAAAAACTGCAGAAACCGATAAATTAAATACCTGGCGTAGAAAAGAATTACACGGTAGACATATACATGACCTTGAACAAGACCATATTGACCCAGAAGCGTCTAATAAGTGGTTGAAGCTAGGGTCTCTGTTTCCTGAAACAGAAGGTTTCATTATCGCGATACAGGATCAGGTTATCAACACCAAAAACTACAGAAAGTATATAATCAAAGACCCTAATATGCAAAATGACAAATGCAGGAAATGCCACCGACAACCTGAGACCATACAACACGTAACTGGTGCCTGCGCAACTTTAGCCCCAACAGATTACACTCATAGACACAATCAAGTAACACACATAATACACCAGAAACTAGCTCTTAAACATAAACTCATACCAGACAAAATTGCACCCTATTACCAATATAATCCAAAGCCTGTATTGGAGAGCACCAGACACAAATTATATTTTGACCGCGCAATATTAACCGACAAAACCATCCACAACAATAGACCTGATATCACATTAATTGACAAACATAACAAAATAGTATATTTAATTGATATTGCTGTACCCAATACCCATAACCTACATAAAACAATCACAGAGAAAATTAATAAATATACAGAATTAAAAGAAGAGATCATACGAATCTGGAAAATGAACAAAGTTTACATCGTGCCTCTGGTTCTGTCCAGTACAGGTGTAATCCCAAAACACCTTCTCCAATCATTAAAAATAATAGATATCGCCGAGCAGACATATATGACTATGCAAAAGGCTGTGATACTGAACACATGCCGCATTGTCCGGAAATTCTTGCAGGAAGATCTTAATAACCACGAAGTAGAAAATGATGCTCACTTGGCTTAGGCCCGTGATCTTCATTAAACCGAAATATCCTAAATATTTCGAGAATTACAACACGTATAAATATGAAAATTTTATAACGCTTCCCATACTAAGTTTATATCAAAGAGCGCCGCCAACGCTAAAATTTGGTAGATAATGATAAATACTTTACAAAGGCGTGTGTTCAGGATGCAACTAGCTTAGTTGGGCGAGCGTCGGGCTACTGATCCGAGAGAGGTAGGTTCAAGTCCTGCGTACGCGACAAATGTTTGAAGCGTTTAGCACAACAAATAATTATTTAACGCAAAAAATGGCAAAAACAACTTCTATCGTGTACAAAATTCGAATAGTTTGCTCAAATTGATGTATACAATTTTTGCATTAGGTACTGTTGATTCATCAAAAACAGCTCAGCCTGTTCCAATAAAATTTAAATGGGATCACCTTCAGGAGTATGCCTTTTTGAAGTCAAAAAAGATTTCTGATTTGTTTTACAATTGGCGAAAATATTTATGAACATACACAAAAAATACATTAGCCGAACAAGACGAACATAGAACCTTCTCCTTTTTGGAAGTCGGTTAAAAATAACTCTTTGTTGATACAAAAATGGATAAACATATTCTATTTAATATAAATATATTAAATCTGATCAGATTAAGAACTCCCCATTGATTGAGTTAGATTTTGCACAGAAAAACGACATTAGTAATGGATGTGATGAGGATATTTACCATGGCGGCGAGCTCGAAGGTGACCTGCGGGCCGAACACCTCCCAGGAGGCCTGGTAGTCGCGGTGCAGCTGCCGGCACGCCGGGAGCGACGACCTGATAATACAGAACAGGCTTCATTTTTGAAATTCGATCGCCTAGGAGCACAAACATCTAAGGGCCTACGTTACGAGTCCGCGTGCGCACGGAGCGGGCGCCCGCTCCAAACTTCCGACGCGGGCCTAGGATCCGCGGCGCGGCGGGCGCCCGAGGCTAGTAGTGCTAGAACAATTGACGCCCGCCGCCCGCCGCGCGCACAAACCCGTCGCACGCGTCCGCGTCAGACAAAGATAATGTAATTTGGCGGCAGAGAGAGCTGCTCCGACTTATCTTTCAATACGTACACGCGAGGCGAGTACACGCGCACACGTAGCTAAGGCCCTAAATGTAACAGATTGATAGCACTGTTGTCACTTGAGCCAATTCTCAACCACAAAAATCTATGGACAATGTTAAAAAATGAGATAAGATAAGATATATTTATTGGCCTTATAACTACAAACGTTACACTAGGCAAGTCAAATTTACAATTGTATAACAATGCATAAAATTCAAAAATAATAATAAAAATAAAACAAAACTTAAGTAATACAATATCAATTAGGTAGAAACAATTATTATAAAAATTAGCAAAATTTAAAACTGTTAGGTAATACTAGGGCTTAAAAATAGGTACTAAAATACAATATAATGTCACGCAATTATTAATAGAATATGAGAAGTCGAATAAATTAATGACATTATTGTTCTTCCTCATAATACAAGAATGAAGATTCTGTCAAATGCATTTTTATAAATTCATTGACGAGAATGGACAAGACTCGAAAAATAGTTTTAGTTTCCTCTTGAAATCATTGAAATGTAGCTTTGTTATGGCAAATGTATCGGAATTTGATAAGTATTGACGTTCCGTACAATCGACACCGAACCTAGATATGTTTCATGTCTCTTTCTAATTCATGCCATATTAAATCAATCCATATCTTTCAGATTTTCTCGATCGACCGCATTATCCCTCTGGTATCTCTGTGCCTAGGAGCGTATACGGAACTTTGGCAGTGACAGTTCGAAAACCATTCGCCATATTTGTTTTGTTACTTTCTTTTATTAAAGTTCCGTTTCAAGAGTTTTGCATATGTAACCGATGGTTTATTTTGAAATTGCCATGTCCGGTACTAAAGTTCTGCGTGAAATGGATATTTAAAAAAAAAACGAGGAAATAACGTCCGTAAAGTTAAGTATATATTAGAAGCGTTCGAAGTTCAAAAATAGAGCCCCAGCTGTTTACTCATTCGCTGTGCAAAAATTAAGCTCCGCCTTGAAATTTGTTCGCCATATTGCCGAGACGCCAAACCGCACTTCAAATGTCTTGTGTGTGTAAGTTTACAGAATAATAGAATATTTTATGAAGTGTAATAGAGACCACAAACCATAGTAGAAGTAAATAATTTATAGATTACTAATTATTATCTAGTAAGTGGAACTTTGAACAAAATGTTTTAAGTTGATTGTTAATAAAGGCTGTCATCATCATTAAGTGGAACTAATGTTTCCTCTTTTAATTACGTCGCTCTCACGGGGTCAATGTCACTAAGTTAAGACTCTAGTCTGTAAGAACTTTTGTTGTAACAGAGCATCCTTACATAGTATAAAATAAAGTCGCTATTTTTGTCTGTTTGTTTGTCTGTATGCTTAAATCTTTAAACCTACGCAACGGATTTTGATGCGGTTTTTTTTAATGGATAGAGTGATTCAAGAGGAAGGTTTATATGTATAATACACCTGTGCGGAGCCGGGGCGCGTCGCTAGTTGTATAATAAACGATTAAAAATAAATAAAAAAGGATAAGTTTTAGATAATTATTATCATTTTGTGGTGACCATGACATCGAATTTTGAACCATAAGGCACTTCCTGACTCTTTCTTCTACACCTTAACTGCACACCGATTTTGTATCAACATTTTTTTTGCTTACTCTGTGATATTACTAAGACTAGCGACCCGCTCCGGATTCGCACAGCTGTATTATACATGTAAACCTTTCTCTTGAATCACTCTATCTATTAAAAAAACCGCATCAAAACCCGTTGTGTAGTTTTAAAGATATAAGCATACATAGGGACAGACAGCGGGAAGCGACTTTGTTTTATACTATGTAAACGCCTTGTAAAAAGTCATTATCTCTGTAAATAATTTGGTACTGTATCATTTATTTCTTTCTGTTATTACTTTATGTGCTTTATATATTTTATGTATGTTTATCTGTGTTGTCTATTTATGTAGTAGTATTATTATGTTAGGTATTGTATGTAGTATTAGTATTTAGGTTTATAGTATAATTTTTACTATTTATTGTACTCCCCGTCAAATATTTTTAGCACATTCCTTTCCGTACATGGGTTGCCTGGAAGAGATCGCTTCCAGCGATAAGGCCGCCTAGTGTTGCAATACCTTAAGAGTTTCACTTGTGTATTTTTTTGTAAATCTTATTTTGTGTGTACAATAAAGAGTTATTTGTTTGTTTGTTTGTTAGAGTAAGTCGACACGTACTTGTAATCATGTTGTTTCCTGTTCGCGGGCGGCACGTTGAGTCCCTCGGAGACGAGCGCAGTGGCCAGACTCCGGCCGGCGCCCGCGTCCCACACGCTGAGCCAGTTGATGTCGAACACCGTGCGGCCGCCGGGCAGCTCCAGCTTCACGTCCTCGCCTTTGTATACTCGGAGAGACTCCAGGCTGAAATCCGCAAACAACACGATTAGCTCTGTACACTCTGTTAACACAGGGTTACAGACATTTAAAACAAATAATTTTTTTTTATTTTTTTTTTATTCTGAATAGGTTTGCGTTTGACCACATACTGCCTGTTGTTAAGCAGATATGCGGTCTAGGTTGTAGCACGCTTACCTAGAAGATACCTATTTACTCGGGATTTGAAGACGCCCACATTGTACATTAGCGGGAAGACAGACCCAGGCAAAGCGTTCCACATTCTGGCTGTTCGTATGAGGAATGAGGATTGTAGTGAAAAATAAATCATAAAAATAAATAATCAGCCAAGTACGAATCGAACTCGCGCACGAAGGGTTCCGTACTGTATGGGAGCCCCCTTTAAATATTTATTTTATTTTAATTTTACTATTTATTATTGAAGGGAATATAAAACTAAATATTCCGTGAAAATTTCATTTCTGGTGCCATTATTAACAAAGAGCGAAAAACGTCTAAAAATTCAGGTTTGTTGTATGGGAGCCCCCCTTAAATATTTATTTTATTTTGTTTTTAGTATTTGTTGTTATAGCGGCAACCGAAATACATCATCTGTGAAAATTTCAGCTGCCTAGCTATCATGGTTCATGAGATACAGCTCGGTGACAGACGGACAGACAGACAGACGGACATCGCAGTCTTAGTAATAGGGTCCCGTTTTTCCCTTTGGGTACGGAACCCTAAAAAGCCTTATATTTCCGATATTCAATAATAACACAATTGGCAATTTAAAATTTACAAAAATTATAAAATAAAGAATGTCGTGTATATCAGGAACCCCTCTCAGGTGAAGGCCTCCTCCAAAGAATGCCATGTTTCTCTATTTTGGGCTATTTCGTGCCATTTGGAGCCAGCGATTTTTTTGATGTCGCTCTCCCATCGTGTGTAGGGCCTTCCTTTGTAGCGCTTACCTGGTGGTCCTTTCAGATAGACATTTAGTCAAATATATTTATTTAAAACGGAGGTGAAACACCAAAAAAAGAAACACAGAACAAGCCGAAAGTTGCTTAAATACCATCCCTACATAGTGGACGTACCACCTGCTCGTACTAAGCGATTCGCTTCTTCCTTTATAATGCGGACCGCCAGGGATTGGAATGCCTCCGTCATTGTTTAACAATAGGTATCATGACTAAAAAAACATAATTAAGTAGTCCGTCAGATAGACTATTAAAAAATATTAGACACATAGTTTTTCTTTTGTCAATTAAACATAAATTGATGAAGATATAGCCCGTCAAAGTTCCGCGTTAAAAAAAGTAAAGACTTCTGTAAGAAATGTGACGTCACGACCCCCACTCCCAAACTTTGACAAGGTTTATCTTTGTCATTTGTTGTTTGATTGACAAAATAAAAAATACGTGTTCAATATTTTTTGATAATCTAACTCACGGGCTAGTTATAATGATGATGTTTTCTACCTAGTTATCATGCCTATTACAATTTGGATACCTTCAAGTCTCCTAGATCTACATACTCCATCTTCGGCTACAACTTCGTTTTCCATCAGGCGAGTTGGTGGCCAAATGTAGCCTTGTCTTGCATAAAAAAATTAAAAAAAGAACTATTAATAACGATTCTTATAGAATATTTTCAACTGGGACAAGTCCTGTAAAAGTAATTCAAAAAATCTGTCGATGTACTCACTATCCGTCCTCGTCGGGTATCTTGAAGCCCTTGGGCGAGGGCTGCGGGCCCACGCCGGCCCAGAAGTACACCTCCTGCCCGCTGCCGTCGTACCGGAACTCCGGGATCCTGACGACATGCCCTCATTGTACCACTACACAGCTTATACCACGGAACCAGTGGTCACGGACGGAAATATGCGAAATCGGTAGAAAGACTAATCGGTATAATCCTAGCGACCGAATTAACAAATAAAAATCTTCGCCCAAGAAATATCGGAATATTTTTACGCTTTTTCAGTACTTGAATCGTAAAGTAGAATCTGATCGCTACCACTCCACTCTAAGTAGTCCTTCCTACCTATCCTCATTTTGAAAAATGCTTCATCTCGGTAGGAGAGGCGCCAAATCTGTAGAAATACCGGAAACTCGGTAGGTTTTAGAGCACTGCATGGAACAAATAACGGCGGCTTCGAACTTGTCGCTCACAGCTCGCTAGTTGAGTGTTCGTTTTATAATAATAATAACAAACTTTATCTTCAGATAACCGAGATCCATACACAGCATTTTACAGAAAAATATTACTCATAAAAATAATCCTCGTTGTTCATGGAACTGTTAATAAACTAAAACAGTACTGGCTACAGTAACACCCGCATGTTATAGTTACTGTCAGGAAGGTGACTACAGTAACACCCGCATGTTATAGTTACTGACAGGAAGGTGGTGGCGGTGAGGAAGCGCACGGGCTGCGAGCTGACCGCCCCGGCGCCGGCCAGCGCGGGCAGCTCGCTAGTATGATAGTTACTGACAGGAAGGTGGTGGCGGTGAGGAAGCGCACGGGCTGCGAGCTGACCGCCCCGGCGCCGGCCAGCGCGGGCAGCTCGCTAGTATGATAGTTACTGACAGGAAGGTGGTGGCGGTGAGGAAGCGCACGGGCTGCGAGCTGACCGCCCCGGCGCCGGCCAGCGCGGGCAGCTCGCTAGTATGATAGTTACTGACAGGAAGGTGGTGGCGGTGAGGAAGCGCACGGGCTGCGAGCTGACCGCCCCGGCGCCGGCCAGCGCGGGCAGCTCGCTAGTATGATAGTTACTGACAGGAAGGTGGTGGCGGTGAGGAAGCGCACGGGCTGCGAGCTGACCGCCCCGGCGCCGGCCAGCGCGGGCAGCTCGCTAGTATGATAGTTACTGACAGGAAGGTGGTGGCGGTGAGGAAGCGCACGGGCTGCGAGCTGACCGCCCCGGCGCCGGCCAGCGCGGGCAGCTCGCTAGTATGATAGTTACTGACAGGAAGGTGGTGGCGGTGAGGAAGCGCACGGGCTGCGAGCTGACCGCCCCGGCGCCGGCCAGCGCGGGCAGCTCGCTAGTATGATAGTTACTGTCAGGAAGGTGGTGGCGGTGAGGAAGCGCACGGGCTGCGAGCTGACCGCCCCGGCGCCGGCCAGCGCGGGCAGCTCGCTAGTATGCTAGTTACTGACAGGAAGGTGGTGGCGGTGAGGAAGCGCACGGGCTGCGAGCTGACCGCCCCGGCGCCGGCCAGCGCGGGCAGCTCGCTAGTATGATAGTTACTGACAGGAAGGTGGTGGCGGTGAGGAAGCGCACGGGCTGCGAGCTGACCGCCCCGGCGCCGGCCAGCGCGGGCAGCTCGCTAGTATGATAGTAACTGACAGGAAGGTGGTGGCGGTGAGGAAGCGCACGGGCTGCGAGCTGACCGCCCCGGCGCCGGCCAGCGCGGGCAGCTCGCGCGGCGCCGGGGCCTCGAAGTCGTCCGGGACGTAGACGTCGCCGAACGTGTTCTGCGAGTCGATGTCGTAGACGGCGAGCCACTTGATGCGCGAGATGCGCTTGCCCTCTGGCAGCTTCAGCAGGACTTCGGCGTTGTAGTAACGCTCCAGGATGTTCGTTCTGAAATTACAATCATCAGAATATACGTTAAGTAAACATGTAAAAAAACAACGGGTTGCACTACGGGAGTGCCGGCAGAAGTGAATACTTGAACATATAAAGTACTATTAAAATGTAATTGTAATTTATGTAATTGACATTGAATTTAATATTGACATCATTATGCTAATTTTATCGTTTCTTTTTTTGTGAATGATGCAACTATATTAATTACTATTTAATTTGGTACTTAAGTACGATACTTATTGGTAAGATTACCTATGTGTGATTTATGTTGACATGTAACTTATGTGAATAAAATGATTATGATTATGACTATCATTTATGTGGTAAAATACAATATTACACACGCAGGAGCAGGCATACATTTTTGCCACACGGTAGTAAGAGGGGGGATATTACTTCCTCTCTACGCCGCGGCGGCGGTCTACTCTCGCTCTGTCCTACGAATTTCCGATCAGCTTACGCGTCTGTCATGACGCGTATTTAACATTTTTTGCCCAAAAAGTGCACAATGTCGTTAAATAAATTTTCGCTTTATAAATTATTCTCATACTTTATATTTTCTTGATATTTTGATTTTTGTGCTGTTCCATAGGAAACTTATTTTTTCGGGATAAAAAGGAGCCGTCACATTCCGACTTTCAAACTAGTTTCGTGAAGTTTCATCATGAGGAACAAACCAATAAACCAATAGTCCGAGATCCCACCGCAAGAACCTCCCGCTCATAGCGAACACGGTTCAAACTAATTTTTTACGTAATTATTTAAATAGGAGAAAATATAGGATTGCCTTGCGAAATTTAGCCGCAAGTATTTGTAATAATGTTTAATTAATTTATAGGAAAACATTTCCTTCATTTGTTTTTTAATATAAATGTATTGAATAGGAGAATACACATAAACCAGGTTGCCTTGCGAAATGTAGCCGCTAGTATTTCTGATTGAAATGATTACAAATAATTATGTAAAAAATTAGTTTGAACCATGTACGTTATGAGCGGGATGTTCTTGCGGTGAGATCTCGGGCTACAACAAACACACTTCTGGATTTATAATATTGAGTAAGATGATGTTGTCTGGATGATGGTTTGATGGATAAAACCAACTCATTATGTAAGCTATAATTAACCATAGTAATTAGCAATTAATTGAATTAGGTAGAAATAAATTTAATATCCTAAAATTTAAGATATTTGTGTACACTTTTGTGTGTAACAACAGTGTGAATAAGAAAACTAGGGATGTAAAGAGCTATAAATAATAACAAATAACACATTTATTGTTCTAAAAAGTTTTCGGCAAACAACTCTGACACATGACTACTGGAAATGTACTGGTTTAAAATCTTCCAATTGTACCTAATTACATTCTGGTGTCTTTAAGTAAGTATTATTAATTACATCATAATTACATTCTTTTACAAAGAACTAACTATACCGTACCAGACCAGCGGATCAGTGGATGTACCAGCAAGCGCAGCATAGGACGTCCACCCACAAGGTGGACAGATGACCTCATAAAGACTGCAGGATTGTGCTGGATGCAAGCTGCTACAAACCGGTCTTATTGGAGATCTTTAGGGGAGGCCTACGTCCAGCAGGGGACAACGTATGGCTTCAACGAATGAACAAACAAATGAATGAACTATACAGTAAAGTAATACTAACTTCCCATTTTCATCGGGTACAATGAACCCCTGTGGCCCGGGGCGGCCATTGTCTCCCGACCAGAAGAATGTGTCGTCTCCCGTGCCGTCGTAGTTAAAATTCACTAACAACACCGTCCAGTCGTCTACTGCATACACTTCTCCTGACACCTGGAATTGTAAACATATTATGTTACTTATAATATTTATTTGTCAAAAGAATTTTTACCTTCTTCATCCAAAGGTCCACTCTGTTCTTAAATGTATTCATAGTCTTTATAGGCTGAATCATACAAGTTGGCAGATGTGAAGTTAGCTACAAACTGCACAATATTCAATTCTGACTGAAGCTCACATCAAGAAGCTCTGCATTGATTGGGTTTTGCTCAGTTTTAGCTGACTTCACATCCGCATTTAACTATTCGGCCTATACAAGCTGTGCGAAACCCAATCCTCGCTCAGCTGTTAACTGAGTTTCAGTCAGTATTGGGTTTTGCAGAGTTGGCGGCTGTCACAGCCACCAATGAGTTTGATTTGGCTTACTATCAACTACTATCACTCACTGGTATGCTCGAATAGCATTTGAATCTATTTCCTTATTTATTAAGACACCGAGCTTTGGCTGTTCCAGGATAAAGTTGAGATATTTAATTAGCTAACTTTTACATAAGTAGGTATGAGTCACTACTTAACTCTGAAAGTTTATTTATTAATTGTCATATCTGTGACTCAGAGCAAAGCAGAAAATATTTTAAAAGGTCAGAGTTTTTTTCTATCCTAATCAAGGTTTTTGATAGTCAAACTTTCAAAATGGTTTAACTTTAGTGGAGTTTGAGATGATTTCTGTGAGTAATACCTGGTGATGGTAGGAGTTGAGCTTGCCGATGAAGCTGCCTCTGTATGGCCCATCCTCCTCCTGCGCGGAACAGTCTGAAACGCAGCCAGAGTGGCATTGAACACAACAAAACAACGCAAGAGAAAGTTCCACACACTTGTGAATTACTTTGAACTCCTGTCGTACTCGTACCTTGGATAACTAGTGCGACGAGCACTAAACATAATTTCCACATTTTAGGCTTAGTTTTACTACTTAACACTATTTAAAACTTTAACATTCCTATAAACTTTTATCAACACATTTTTATCTTGGTTTCGTAAACTCCTATTGGTACTTGTTTCGTGACGTGACTGAACGAGTTTCCGGTTTTTGACAACTAGTATTGCTAATTTTGTTTTCCATTGTGCAACTTGGAAGTAACTTTTTGTAAGGTTAGTGTTCTGATTGGTTGAAACAATTATAAAGCTCTATACTACCAATCAGAAAGAAGGAACTTAACTTTCACTTTCGCAGCTACCAACATGACCAACACGAACAGACTCAAAAGAGCCTCGGAAATTATGACGTTTCAATGGCAGGGCTGCCAAAAGAAAACTTTTATTTTGAATGTATTATTAATTGTTCTGTGTAATGAATCCCCAACAAAGTTGGTAGGAGGTTCACTTACGGGGCGGGATGTACTATGTAGGTACCTATTTCGAGTTAACTGTTTAACTGTGTCTGTTTGTCGCACAACGCGCACAGTAGCTAGGAAAGGAATGGAGAATGGAGCGACGAAGGTTCTTCTAGAGCGATTAATTCAATAAAATCTTTGCTCGGACGTTTTCTAAATATTTAATGTTACTTTTACCACGATGTGTATTTCTGTTGCTAATAATCTTAAGAAATATAATTAGTAGATTTTTAGGATAGCTAAAAGCCCGATTACAGAGGCGCCAGCGTAAAAATAGCAAGCATTATCTCTATCGAATGCCTAAAGTGAAAAAGAAACAGAACTATGCTATTTAGCTAATATAATTACGATGGCGCCTCTGTAATCGGGCTTATAGTAGGGTAATAATTTGATGCCTATGTTGTACAATGGACGTTTTACTCTAATAATTCTACAGAGCTAAGTATTACCAGTACAACAATAATTCAGTTTTCTATTAGAGTGCTATGATATTTTGCGCAGGCGTTATTCAAGTTCAACTAGGCGAAGCTGGGCTTAGGTTTGTTCAGGCGCTTCGAATGACTTCCTTAACGAAAAAGAAAATAATAGTATTGTACTAAGGTATCGGGTTACTGTTAGAATATTGCTTTCTAGTAAAACAAAATAATTGTGCATACTACACATCATCCGTATTGGACCTATAGGGCCTATTGTTTACTTAATGATACAAATACGGTGATCGGAACAAACTTATTATAGGTATTTATTTCTTATACGGAGATGGATTGAACAACAAAATAACATAATCACTACAACGGCTTCTCTTTAAAATTTATTTGATGAATTACAATGATAAATATATCGTTAGGTAATATTATTGTCTTAAAACCTAGGTTAGGTTTGTCTAGACAATCTCGTCTCTTATATTAACAGTATTAAATAAATATTACAGCGTATTATTACGAGTATAGCTTACATTCGGCGTCCTAGTTTAGGTGTTTATACAAATAGAACTGTAGTTACCTAGCATTCGAATAGCCATCTGAGTGCACTCGGTTCGAGCTAACTCGTCCCTAATGTGAACACCGGGCTTAATTACTCTCATCTCTCACATTATCCTCTGGAATCTCTGTGGCCAACACACATATGGTCATGGATGGACTATGGCCGAACTCCTCTCGTTTCAACAAGAGGCCTGAACATAGGCACTTGTATTGGATATCCTACGGCAACGGGCGTTCCTAACTCAGTTCCTACCATATAAATTTTCTGGTTCATCCCAGAAACAGTGAATATAAGTATTTCATTTTACTGGGGTGGACAAAAGAAGACAGCTCCCCCTAGAAAGTCTCTAGCTGAAGACATTGGTCTTCAGCTGATACGATCAAATTAAGAAGCACGTTTTGGCCGCATGTGTAAAGTGTAGTCAAGATTTAGGCGGAGTCGTGCATCACCGTGTGACCTGCGGAGGCTGCGGAGCATTGCATAACCCGTGAGGGGCGACGGCGGTGGCGGTGGTCGGTGGTGGCCGGCGGTGGCGGCGGCGGCGCGCGCGCAGTGTCCCGCCGACGGCCGCGCGACTCGGCCGCGCTCGCGAGTTCAGTGCACACACACCACACACACGACCATGCGCTCCCGGGCGCCGCTACTACTGCTGCTCGCCGCCGGTCAGTATAACACTTCATTCATTAGTCGGATACTAATAAATATTGTTCATCCTGAACTCTTCAGCGGAGCGTAAAGCCTTCCCCTGCTACATTGATTAATTTACTTTGAAAAATATGTATCAAATTACTTTTTCGTGTGCAGTGTTAGAAGCTTTTCAGGACACCGTCTGACCCAGCGTCTAACTACACTAATTGAATACACTCATAATTTTACAAAGACACTTTGGGCAACATAATATTATTCTTGGATTTAATTAGGTAGATACTTACCAAAATCTATACTTGCGATTATGCAAAAAACGCAATTTCAAAATAAAAGTTTAGGTGCACTTTTTAGCCCCCGACCAAATAATAATAATACTACGCCCCTACGCTACGCTACGCTATGTTTTTTATTGGGAGATTTTGATTGTGTATGATGCCTTCGTTGCGATCGTACAAATAAACCGATTAAGATTTAGTTTTCTGTGAAAGGTGACTTGAAATTTTGATAAAGGTGTTTATTTGTTTTTAAATGCGTACCTACTTAATGGCCAATAATATAATGTGACCTAGCATAGCGTATAGTAATGCGACCAAGCACCGGCCCCGGAGTGCGAGAGTACGGTATAGAAAGCGCGTAACGGTGGACAGTGCCACTTACATACAGATGGGATTAATGTTAAATTCGTGGTGCATAACTGGATGCTCCAGTTGCGGTACACCAGCGGGAGATAGCCATCGGACCAGCTCCACAACGGTACATTTATATTTGCAACCGACGTGATTATGTTCTCTCTTCAACACCGAGTAAGCGAGTACCGCGCAGAGATCTGGGGCTTTATTTTTGACTGATGTTCGAACGCCTTCCACCCATTCGAAAGTAATAAATGAAGCTCCTGGGATATGTGGAGAAGAGGGTTAAAGTTAGGGTCCGTTAAGGTCCAATGATAGGTCCATTGTGACAGAGGAGTCCCATTTTTGTTGAGGTAATTAGCAAGCAGTGTGGAAGAATTCAGGAGGTCTGTTTAGCTAACAGTATTTGGGAGGACTCTACTAATGGCGAATTTGATGTTACTTTGAAATCGAGATATCTAACTGGTGACAAATAACCTATCAAATATTTTGTATCAGTCTCAGATTCGAGTAGGTATTGTACACCATTTTTTAGTTCTCTAGAATTGATAGCAAATGCAGGAATTACAAATCCTATGTTAACGTTTTCAACCAGAAGCATTTAACTTTCCAAGTATAAAAGCTAAATTAAAAATAGGTTCGTTTCTTAAACTCATTCTTTTTAACTCACAAATAAAAACACAGATACCTTCACATGTAAGTCATTTTCTGCTCAAGGGCGGTGAAAAACGCGATGACCCAAGAGGTGAGCTTTCAAGATTACCTCGACCGATTGTTAGTAGAGCACTAATACGAGTAACAAACTCACTCATACAGACTCAACAAGCTAAGTAAATTCTTCTTATTGAGTCGGATGTTATTTTTTATGTAGCTACTTACGATAGGTATATAACTTTCGCTAAGAGGAAGTCTATTAATCGCCTTTCAATCATTGATTTTTATATTCCGAATCGGAGTTGGTGGAGCGTTTACTGCTAAATTACATGGTACCTACATACAATGTCTGTAGATGTATTGTATGCCCTCGGGCTATAAGTGGAAGGTTGTTATTGGAGCAAATAATCGAATATAGTCGTCAGCTCCTCGGAGACCGGCGCTTAATTGCTAGTCGGAGAGCTGAATCGCCACGAGAGCAGACCTGGATCGAATAACTCTCGGACCGAGCCGACTTGTGGTCTAAATCGATCCTTTAAAGTTTCAAGCACTCGATTAACTTTAAACTTACGTAACCTTTGCAAATAGTTTCAATTTTGGAACTCGTCATGTGAAACTCCTGACCTTAACTCGTGTAGAGACATGAGAGCCTACTTGTACGTTTACCTTGGTTAACGCTTTAGTGCCTACTTCTGAAAACAAATAAGAGCTTTAGTATTTACTCAGCTGAGGTTTCCTGAGCAATTAGATTTAGCTAGCTCGTGTCTTAGCGGGCTGAGTGCCGAGTCAGTGCCGGCAGGATTGCTACATGTCCCCACCAGGGGCGAATGAAGGATTTTTTGGGAGGGGCCTGCGTACAGTTTTCTTGAGCTAAACGTATTAGTAATTATATTCTTTTGCCCAAGTTGAGTGAAAAATCAACGAAAGTCTACACAGCATTAATACCTTTTGATTGTTTTATTGTTATTTTGATTATTGCTCCTGTGTGTTCAGTTATTCTGTAATTTTATAATTTTAATTTATTGTATTGACGATTCTAAGCACATGTAATATGTCTATTGAATAAAAACATTTTGAATTTGAATTTGAATTTGAATATATTACCCTTTTTTGACAACGCTCTAGATTAATTCATATCATGTTTAGGGGTTTGGGTTTAGTTTACAGGGAGAGAGTTTGATCTTGAGGGCAGGATTTGTCAAGGTCAACGCTGAATCCAACGGTCTTCTGAGCCCCCGAGCCACCTCTATAGATTCGCGACTGTTGCCGACGCTGTTCGTTAGTGACCTACAAGTTCATACGGCTCCTAGATAATAGGAGTCCTGTGTCCCGCCCCAAGGTCCCGCCTATTCTTGAGCTAAACGCGTGAAAGCCAATTTACAGCGATACCATTTTGCTGGCATCAGATTTGTCGCCTTAGCGTAGAACTAATGGCTATAAGGCCTAAATTGCGACACATGTAAATTAAGACGATGGAATTATCTACCACTAATGTGTCAGCCAGCTTTAACTTTTGGTAGATGCAGCTTTTAAGAAAACTAAAAATGGATAAGTACTTTAACAACATGGTATAAATTATGTAATGGACTAAAACGCAAATGACTGTGGCCACAAAGTTCTCAGATGGAGATACGAAATACGAACCAGCAAGCTTAGCGAGAGACTACGATGATCTAATGAAGACTACAGGAGCACGTTGGATGCAACACGCTTCCAAACGGTCTCTAATTTGAAATTTTTAGGAAAGGCCTATGTCCAGCAGTGGACATCCTACGGCTAAAAATCATCACTTGATGCTAAAAATTGACAAATTTTCAGATATAAATGTTTTCCATTGTTGGAGTGTAAGGCTAAGGTCCCATTAAAATATATTAGTTATGTTTATACCTACATGCATTACCTGTAAAAATATATAATATTCACACCCGAATGATACTAATGGAAACATAATATTATGTAAATAGCATACTTGTGTAGATATATCTACCTAATGCAACACGATTCTTGGCTTTACATAATCTCGCGCGGAATCTCATTCTTGTTTTTGTTAGGCTTTATACAAATGCTCGAAGACTAGTTTATGGTCTGTAGGTATTATTTTTGTCATTGTAAGTTATTTGGGATTCTTAAAATCAGGTCTTCGCATTGATATAGTAATAATTATGTAAATGTGCGGCGAGCGGCGCGGCGCGGGCGTCTGAATGTTGGCGCCGGCGCCTCGGTCGCCAACGCGTGCTCTAATTCTTAGGCGATCAGATATTCTTCTTTACACTTACTTAACAAGCTTCTCAAAATACAGAAAAAACTGTATTCTGAAATGCATTCAAGCCTTTTTAAGACAGGTTTTAGTATTAACTTATAGAGCGTAAAAAGAGGTCTGATGCAAACCCTACGCAGATTTTTAGATAAACGCCTTACTCTAGTACCTAGGGAGATCTTGAGCTTGAAATTATGATGATAGTTTTTGGCGTCTTTTTAATACATGTAACCTTTAGCTACCAAATGGTCTCTGCCACTGTAATATCGTTTAAAAAACTATTTATAACGTAGGTATGTTTTTAGTACTCTGTGTACTGAGGTCTAATACCAACCAATCTGATTCGTAAAAAAAACTCTATAGGTAGTAGAAATTTTGCTTGCTGTGTTTTCGTAATATATGGAATATATAGAACGAGGTGTTCCTCGTGGACCAACTGCTTTCTTAGAACATACTCGTAGATGAATAACGCTTTTATTTTACCTATATCGCGAAAAAAATACGCGCTTGACCACCGACACATCAAAAAATGCCAAAAAAACATCACGTGATTAATGGATGGCCCCTAGGTACCTAACTGTAGACTTTGAACGTACTAGCAACATATATACTTCAAAAATAAAGAAATTACTCTATGTGTAAATGTAGACAGACATATTTGTAGCACTGCTAATCAGTCTTTATCTTTTTCGTCGTGTCGACGATCCTCAAGATTTAATGGTTTTCTCCCAGTGCTAAGCCACACTCATCCCGCACAGAATGCCCTCGTAGAGTCAGTTAGGCTATGAGTGAGCAGAATAGTTGGAGTGTTGATTGACAGGGCGAGCCCACACTGGCTACCATTAGCTTACATTACCGAAACGCAAAAAGAAGTGAAGAGAGAAAGCGCGCACCGCGGGTCCGTGCGGGTTGCGTCACGCGACGGCACAAATTGAATTAGAACGATCATCCGACTCGCGAGAGAGAGAGAGCCGACTATTGACCAAATTAAATTAATCAAGAGCTAAGTTTCGCAAGGTACCGGTAAAATGTCGTCTCACTGGCTTTGCACAAGTTTGTCGCTCTATGATCAGCATTTTATTAGGGGTTGCAAAAGTGTGCGTGTGTAGGAAGTAACGGGAGCCGAGTTCATGGTTAAAATGTAACTTAGCTTACTTATAAATAAAAAATTTCAACGTTCTAGCTATCACGGTTCATGAGATACAGTCTGGTGACAGACAGACAGACAGACGTACAGACGGACAGACGGACGGCGCAGTCTTTGTAATAGGGTCCCGTTTTTACCCTTTGGGTACGAAGCCCTAAAAAGGTCCAAAAACAATCTGTATCAGCCTTTTTAATAGTCCACTGCAGGAAACTGTCTTTCAAGCCATGGCAGCACTCAGTTGTCACTGATCCGAAAACTAAACATATTGAATATTAGTTCGGTGATCGCTATAATACACCTAGTAAAACTAAGCTATGAGCTACGCTAAGATGACATATTTAATTCTAGTTTAGTTTGTTTCTACTTGGTTAGGTAAATTTTGAATCAGATAAATCAGGTTTGTTTGGCAGAAAAGGTCAATTTTAGGACATAGGATTTCCTCAATGTTCTTCCGTCCTGTCAGAGCGGCGACCTCCTTGGACTTTCTATTATAGCATCAATTGGGTCGTAGGAGTGGTTCAGGTCTGGTTTTGCATCCGCTAGTAAAAATTCATTAAGTAGGTACTCATAACTTATTGTAAAGTAAAGTAAGAACAGCTAAATGTGGAACGTTTTTCCACTAGGTTTTCAAATCTCAAGTAAAAGTAAATAGGTATCTTCTGCAGTAAAGCAGAATGCGGTCAAACGCTGACTTATTCTAGACATAAAAGTTTATTAAACACACAAACTGTATATTAATGGTGGTATAATTTTCATATTAACAACAGTCTATCCTAGCGGACATGATTTTGGCTTCATAACTCTAACTTACATTGTAAAGTTTGCGTGAACTTTTTTTTAAATCGAAATTGATTAATAACTTATTTAGGTACCTATCCGAAAACTAAAGTAAAAGTTTTGTCTATATTTAATTATTTACCTACAAGATATCTTACCCAGATTTGAGATCATAAAACCAAGTAGATACATAGCAGTTATGAATAGTAAATATTTCACATTCTTATTCTTTAGCTAGCGAAAGGTGATCTGACCGTCTTATAACATAATTACGTGAAGTGGACTGAAATATGCGAGTACGTATGTATACATTCGAGATTATATTCAGTGAAGCAACTGTTATTATGTCCGTCTGCGGATACTGCGCAATGACCCGTAGCTAGAGTGGTAATAGGAGAATCACGAGTACTGACTGCGACACAGAACATAAAATAAATAAAAATGCAGTTTCAGTACTAGATTTGCCTAATCATAGTATTGTACTAAAATAATTATTTTTCGCAAAAAATTGCATGACCGACTTCACCTGTGTAAAAAATTACGCACGGATCGATGTTACACTTTTCACATAATTGTTGATTTATCAAAAATGGCTCAGCCGATTTCAATAAAATTTAAATGGGACCCATTTTGTTTTTTTTTTATTCTTTTATTATTTATCCAGGGTTTTATGACATGACCCCCTTGTACACTTAACAATTATTTTTTAAATTAACAGTTGATTGCGTTCTGCAAGAGCTGCACGGTATGCGTCGTACAACCCTCTGGCATCCTTTGAATCAGGTTTAGATAGCACGCTATTACATCCTCCCACTTGCCAGATAACATGATTACTGTCAAAAAGTTGACGACGCAGTCCTTGGTTCCAGGCACATTCCATTAAAACATGGTACACATCTTCAATCGAGCCACAGCGGTCACACGAGGGTGAATACTTTTTCCAAAGAAAAAATAATTATTGAACTCGTCCGAGTTACTACAAAAAAAGTTATGCGTGGTTACACATAAAAAAAATACGCGTCGAATTGAGTACCTCCTCCGGTTTGGTTCGTCGGTCAAAAAATATGATTCGAGCCATTCACGATCTTACGCAGTTAGGACAAAAACTGCTATCATTTATGTGCATAGATTGATAAGGAAGACGGAGCTTTATTAATTTCATCCACCAGCCATAGGGTGTCCACTGCTGGACATAGGCCTCCCCTATGGATCTCCAATAAGATCGGTTGGTAACGGCTTGTATCCAGCGCGATCTCCTTGTGGGTGGACGTCCTACGTTGCGCTTCCCGGTACTTGCCAATCCGTTGGGCAACTTTAAAACGCTGTAGCCCACAACTTGTCTCACAAATATTTTTACATGCGACATTTGATTCTAATATTGTTATACCTAAATCTTTTATCTACATATATAAAAATGAATGTTTGTCTGTATGTTCTTTATAGCATCATAAACTATACATTTGATCATGTGATGATCTTTAGCAAAGTTGTTGTGCATGAGCTAAAGAAGGTTTCCGAGTTCAAATTGATTTTAGTTGGTGGCGTTGCAACGCGCGCAGGGATCAGCTGGTGTAAATATAAATAAGTATTCTATTCTTTTCAAGTTATTTGAAAAATAAGAATTGAGCGTGAAATATTTGATCTGATAACGTGGTAGCCATCGTGGCTTACGATTATACATTTACCTACTAAGATTTTCAAGTGATTAAATTAATATTAATTATTCAGATTGACAGTTAAATTAGCAAAGATGAGTAGGCAAGCTTATATCACTATTTTTAACTGACTTATAAAAAGGAGGAGGTTCTATGTTCGTCTGTATGTATTATGTTATTTCTTTTTCAGTGTTTCCTACAAAAAATGTAATTGTTGTACCAAATCAAAAAATATTTTTATTTCGAAAAGGTATGCGCCCGTGGTTGCCCCATTTAAATTTTATCGAAATCGGCTGAGCCGTTTTTGAAAAATCAACAATAATGTAAAAATTGTATACATCTATTCGAGCGAACTATTCGAATTTTGTACACGATAGAAGTCGGTATTGCCATTTTTTTGCGAAAAATAATTATAATTTAGGATCAACTAATCAGTCGCCGAGTACAACTGATATTACATTCATTTATCTAACAGCCGTAGGACATCCACTGCTGAACATAGGCCTTCCAATACATTTCACATAAAATAAATCTGCATCTCTGTGAAGAATCAAATCAATTTCGGTCAACTTTAATCCCAATTCTGGCTTTCGCAATAGCAGTAAACAACTGACAGCCATAACGACCTGAACTAATCAAACCAGCTTTCTATTGCATCAAGAAAATAGATGGAATTATAAATGTAAAACGTAGACAATAAGCATTATTCATCGGATCTCGCAGATGGCGCCTCTCTGCCGCTAAATGAATGCACTCAGAGAATCATTAGTTTAATTACTTGGATGAAAACATAGAAACAGCAAATCGAGAGATTAAAGGAAACCTTTCATTGTGGCGCGAACCAGACGAGGGGGCACTGAATGAAGAAAACGACTTGTGCCCATTTTGTGGAAAATGTTAATAAACATTTATACTGCAATTCTTTTGCAATTTTACGGTTCCGTACCCAAAGGGTAAAAACGGGACCCTATTACTAAGACTCCGCTGTCCGTCTGTCTCTGTCCGTCTGTCTGTCTGTCCGTCTGTCTGTGTCAGTCTGTCTGTCCGTCTACAGGCTGTATCATAGCTAGAAAGCTGAAATTTTCACAGATTATGTATTTCTGTCGCCGCTATAACAACAAATACTAAAAACAGAATAAAATAAATAATTAAGGGGGGCTCTCATACAACAAACCTGATTTTTTAGCCGTTTTTCGCTCAATTTTAATAATGGTAACAGGTAGATGCTTGAAATATTCACAGAATATTTAGTTGTTTATTATTCACATTAATAACAAATAATAAAATTAAAATAAATTAAAGGCTCCTATAAATACAGTACGGAACCCTCCGAGCGCGGGCCGGACTCGTACTGGGCCGATTATTGAGAAGTATTAGGTGGATTAGTTAGGTTTTAAAGTGAAGTAAGTATAATGTTAGGTTTAGTTTCACTAAGACTAGATAAGTCCTATAGTAAAGCAAAAAAATGAGGTCAGTTTATAATAAATTAAATAAGTCGTAGTAATGTCAAAAAGCGCCAGTCTTTGTGGGTGGACGTCCTACGCTACCCTTGCCGGTACGTGGTCTCCACTTGAAAAATTTCGACCCCATCGGATAGCTAACATCACTTGAAACTTTTGTCATTTACAGAAGTTTGACAACATGTGTGTAAACTTGAGCCTGGTTTCTAAGTGATCGATTCGGAGCTGCAGGATCGTCTGACTAGCGGCCGATCAGATAACAGATTTCAATAAGGAAAAGTAAAGATGCTGGGAAGCCGAACACTCGCCTGATTACATCGTGGGAGCGCTTCTTGCCGATATTGGAGACATTACAGCTTGGGAACACAATGGTTGCTTCATTTTTGCACGTGTTTCTGTTGCGCCGCCGTGTCGCCGCGTTTTCCTATTTCTGTACACAAGCGATTTAATTTAGATAATGTGAACAGGTATTTAATTTCTGTTGTTGGTTATTGCTGCGTTTTTTGTCCCTTATTTTTACCGAAACACGATGTTCAAGTCAGTACAGTCGGTTGTAGCCAGCTTTTGTCAGTCCTATACAGTACCTGTCTTGTTGCTTTAATGTGTATTTTGTTAATACCAAAATCTTTGGTAGTAATTCGAAGAAAGGACTGAATTAAGATTGCTTCCAGCCTGTTTCTAAAATATTTTTCAAGGAAGACCTTTATCTGTGACTTAAATGATAGCTAATTTTAGATAGAAGTCTCAAACAGTTAGGTATTTAGGAATATATCTGTATTCCACAGATTAGTAATTCTATGTTTCATAAAAGTACGTACATAACTGCAATAAAAATTTACAATAACCTGCCGCAAAATATAAAGTCACTACGTGGTAATGCATTACGAGATATCTAAAGATATGGTAATGTATTCTATAATCTTGAAGAGTAGATACTTCAAGTATACGAGTCCATTTAACTATCAATTTAAGTTGGTTTAGTATATTATAAAGCCAAATAACTCAACATTGTTCCTATTCAATTAAATTAGCTTAAGGAAATTATTGTATGTCCGCAAGGATACAATCCGTTGATACCAAAACATTGTAACACCTTAGTTTTACACGTTATTTTTTTTATTTTATTGAAATTTATCCTAAGTATTTATTTCCATAATTATATATACCTTATCCCCCAATTTGCAGACTTTTCTGCCCAGTGTACATACTCATGATTCAATAGAACCATGCGTTGTCCACTTCAAGCTCCCAAAAGGGGTCCGAGGTTACACAGTACACCAGTCTTGACAGGGGAGCTGGCCTAAGTCCCTGTCACCATGGGAATATAACCGTACTGCATACCGAACTCATCATAAACGACAAATATTTACACGGTATTGCACAATAAAGATTTATGATTATAATTTGAAACAGTCACAAGCTACGGCAGTATACTCGTAGTGCCTCGTCACGTAGAGAGCGCGGGCGCAGCTGCATGCGAGCAGTAATGGCCACTAAACGCCTCCGAGCAGCCGTAACAGCGAAAACTCGCACTCACTACGTTTTCCCACTGAGAAATTGTTTACGAAAGTTGTGTGTGTAAACGTGAGAGTAATTTTTAGAGTACAGTGAGAGTTCACAATTATGGTGCCTATAAATATCTTGATAGGTAATAAAATTGAAGCTATTAATTAAATTGAAACCCATCACCATATAAAGCAGAATGCAAGCCGTGTCGTACTGTTCCTTCAGAGTTCCTTTTGACTCTAAATACACAGTTTTTTTTTAAATTTAGGCATATATGCAAATCATTTTTTAATAAACAACACTTTTAAACCTAGATAACATTTGACTGAGTCACGAAAAACTGCAACTATGTAGTTAAAAACCAACCCTCTTGACACAAAAGTTTTGCGCACGCTGTAGGCAATGTTTAACAGTCCAAATGCACGGTTAAACAGTGTTTAAAACATGTTTAAATCTTTTTTGGGAAGGCGGCGAGTGACCACACTAGAGTGACACACGGGTCATTCCGGCCAATCTCGTGTATACTGCGCCTAATTCAAGTCTAATGCCATAAGTCATAATATTATTATACGGTGACTTTCCTCACTATTATGGAGGTTGAAATTCTATTAAATATATTATTCAAATCCTCCACCCACTCAAACCTTTCCTATACCAAGTCCTTTTCTTTGAGAGCGTTCCTGCTGTGGCATGAACTGCCTGTTGTTTTTAGACAGGCTAAATCCCTCCCAATATTTAAGAGTCTCGTTTATCAGCATTATCTTTCCTTATGTTAGCTAAAATTGGTATATATGTATTTGTATATATGTATGTATGTAGGTTATGAGATATGTATATTACGTATGTTTATAAAATACCTACCTTTATCTGTTTATTTTTATTTTATTTTTTGTATCTAAGTATTTTGTATTCTCTCTCTCATTATTTATTTCGCAGTATTTATACACCACCGACCGTATTTCTATTTTTCGTGTCCAGTCCATCCAAAGGTTACCTGGTAGAAATCGCCAAAGGCGATAAGGCCGCCCTTGTACAACATTTTTTTGTGTAGTTTCTGTTGTACCTATATTACTGTAATTTTGGTGTACATACAATAAAGATTTAATTAATTTTTTTTTAATTTATTATATTTTCAAAAGCATGTTAACAAGAAGTGCGGAACGAAGCGAGCCGCGCCGGCGCGGGCCGGCGGCGCCTAAATGCATCATTTATGAGAAAACCTTGACATTTGGCCCGAGCTGTGCTAAACACCTTACTCTAATACAATATAAAACGCCCATATCAATACTGCAACGCGTTCTTAACGCTACATGAGTTAATCTTTTCCGCAACGAACTTAAAATCAAATGTGCAGTAAAATGCGGAAATGTCAAAAGTTCAATCGATAGCATACGAGTAAAATAAAGACTGATTCACACAAATCAGTCAAGCCACCATCACGTCACAGTTCCGTCACTGTCACGATATTCATTTCATACCTCAGAATAAGGAAAAACAGTAGAAGTGACATAAAGTAAGAAAGTTATGATGCATGATTCCGCAAACATGGCGTCGAAAATCTATAGAAACTGCTATGTAATCTAGACACAAATGACACTTGAACTGCTGATCAAATGTCAAATTTGATTTCACAAAGCTGGTCGACAAACTTCAAACGTCTCCTAGGCAGGGCTTTTATTTTGAACTTTATCGTCATAGCAATAATGCCATGTCATTTCAAACACCGCCCCTGTGATTCATACATTCCCTATGAACGTATCCCCACATGTCATTGACCGTCTCAGTGTCGTCACTCGTCACCGGCAAATACAGTAAACAACAACAACAATACATATATTAGGCCCAATATTATAAAAGCGCCATCGTAAATTTAATAGCAACTTAAAAAAAAATCTATCGAATGCATAATAGTGAAAAAGATACAGGAATATTCTAAATTGCTAATATGTATAATTACGATGGCGCCTTCATAATTGGGCGTATAAGCTAAATAATAGTAAAAACTATAAAAAAACTATCTTTATAAATTACATTACGGTGCAATACATTAATATTATGGGACTTTATTTTCTTTATTTAGATGCCGTGTTAATAAGAGAATCACCATTTCACAATGTAGCATAATTTAACGACTTATATACTATTAAATAGGAGGTACCTCGGAGTATATTTTTTTTGTGTATGTTCATCGATATTTTTGCCAAATGTGAACGATGCGAACGAAGGGTATAGTCTCGAAACGGTCTCATTTAAATTTTACCGAAATTACCTGAGCTCTTTTCGACAAATAATCAATAATGTACAATATGTACATGGATATCTCATCGATTCGTGCAAACTATTCAAATTATGTACACGGTAGAAGTCGGCGGTGCCATTTTTTGCAAAAAAATAATTATTAAAACAGTTGACATTTACTGAATTATCTAAATTACTAATGTAAAGTTTATGTGAGGGCCTTTCGAATGAAATAAAGAGTTAAGTATAGATAGGAAGTATCTACCAAGAAACTACTCGTAGTTAAAGACAGGTAAGTACTAGCAGGTAGTATATAAGTAGTGATACAGGCACAGCGCAGTCCGTCTAGGAGGCGGATTTCTCTTCCTGCCTATCACTAATGGCTTTACATTCTCCAGGTTCATACATATCATTATTGCTATTTATATAATACTTTAAAAAATATTCGAGGAGTTACTAAGTTCTTCATTGTATCTAGATAGGAAATTAACTTAGTATTCTCAGAATTATTTTTCGCCAAATATGGCACAACTATTAATCATTGCTATCTACGCACAAAACTCGACTAGTTCGCTCGAATCTATGTGTGCCACTTTTAGATTACTGTTGATTAAAAATCATTCAACTGATTTCGATATAATTTAAATGGAACTACTTCTGAACCATGATCTATCAAACAAAAAAAAAAAAACATCAAATTCGATTCATTATTAGTGGACAATCGTGTAACGTACATAACACAAGTATTATATTAAAAAAACTTTTGTTTAAACAAGCTTTTACTGAACAAGTACTCGCCAAGACGAATCAAACGAGTCGAAACTCGATAGGGTTGCGTCCTTTCATTACAGAGTTCCTATGACCACCTTCCAGCTCCATCATCAGACCCTGGTTACCATTGAAAGACAAACTACTCGCCAAAACCATTCAAATGAACCCAAACTCGATGAGGTTGTGTCGTTTCATTGCTAAGTTCCTTTGGCCACCTTCCACCTCCATCATCAGATGATGGAGTCATGATAATATTGCATTGTCACGCGATTTACACATGTACGTAAAATTCAGCTCAATCGGTAACCGTGTAGATCAAATTTAACTTGCAAGATTTGATTACAGACCGACAGACAGACAACGCGACAGGTGAACCTAATTAAAACTTGTAAATTAAAATAACATTCAATCGCATTCAGAGCCTCCTATTTGAAGGCAGTTTAAATGTGACCTTTGTACTGTAAGCATGCCACTGTCTGCAACACGCGTAGAGTGCGCTTCTGGTTGTGTTGTGTTGTGACTGTTATTTCTCTGTGCTTATTGCACATGACACTCAGATTTTGTGTGAAAATAGAGAAGATAAATTGTTAGCTCTAAATCTGATTGCAATACTTAAGGCTAAGATTTCCTTTCGTTCTGTTAAAACCCCAACAAACTGCCTTTTGTAGTAAATTATCAGAAATTTCACCGAAAAATGTAGGAAAAATACGAAGAAACGAAAAGGAAATGTCAAGCTGACTCGAAAAAGCAAAGGATATCTGAAATACGGATCGAGCGATGCAATTTATCGAGACTCGTTCTGAGCTTTGTTTTAGCCGTTTTTGTCGCCGCCAGCCGCCACGAGCCACTATTTATATTTTCCACATTCCAATACTTTAATCTGGACACAAAAAAGGAAACCCGTTTTGAGAAGAATGAGCTCGTGACGAACAATAAAGTCTAGACTGCAGCTTTTGGCGTTATCTAACAAAATTGATGGCCGAAAAACATACTAACGATCCTTTGTATTTCTATGACAACTGAACCGGCGCCTCTCAAGGATTTTAATGATACGTAAAATACTTACAAATAAATGGTCTCGTTTCGCAAAACAAAAAATAGTATATTATTAACCAACATTTTATCACACATTCAACGATTTTTTTATGATAACTTAGAAAACATTGTAATTAACCGTTCCAATACCTACATACAACAAAGTTGCTATACCCTTACAGGGTCAATATACAGACCATGTTACTTTAGATCCGCACGTAAATGAGAGTGTCTTTTTTGGTTGGTATGTTACTGTTTAACGCAGCAACAAGGCATCAATTTGAATATACTCGTACATATTTCTAGCGTGGATACAGTTCTAAGGTCCTGGAACAAAAAGGTCCTTTTCCTGGACAAAAAGAAGCCTATGGCACTTCATAGGCTACTTTAAGAAAAAAGGAAAGTAGCCTATGGCACTTCATTGGCAACTTTTTGTAAAAAGTATAGTCAGTTAAATGTAATTATTCTAGAATAACATTAGTCTAAGTTAAGTCTATAAAAACCTCTAGAGGTAGAAGCTAGAGTACTTTATATGTATATTGTATAACACCTGTATTACCTAGTTTCATAGACAAATAAATTCATTCATTCAGTTTTTGTAGTAGGATATGGCAACATATTTATAACAACATAGGTATTTATACATTGCGAAGTACCCGCTACATGACATTTTAATTGTTTAATGACTTCTAGTTGAGTTGTTATCTCTCCTTGTTTTGCCAGTGTTGTGCTTTGGTGACTTTTTACGGTTTTCATGGATTCCATTACGTTCATCATGTGATCCACAGTGTCTTCAGGTCTCGTATAGCGATTTCTAGTTCTTTAATCGTCATTTTACTATTTTGTCGAATAAAAAAAACACAAAAGCAAAATCACAATCGGGTAAGTACTTACTATCCACGCAGACAAGTAAAAGTAGCCTATGGCACTTCGTAGGCTACTTTTTTTCAGGAAAAAATAAGAATCCTGTGGGAACCGCAGGTAAAGCTATTACTAGGTATATAATAAAATATGTTCCAATAAATTATATTATTGAGTGGCACAGGTATTACTATCACACATTTGCTAGTCGTAACCATGTGTAGCCACGACGAGGGGCTAGAGCGATCTGGCCTATAGATTTATTTCCATCTTTCTCTGTCCTAAAAATCTTGTTATGAAGTTGATATTTGGTTCATATTAATGGCATTTTAGACGCCGTGCTTGACATACTCGTACCATGCGTGCGTGCGTGCTTGACATACGAGTACCATCTAGTTTTTTGGCGCCAGTATTTTTTACACAATAATTTTGTTCTTCTTTTTGGAGAAGTGCTAAAAGTATTGGGCAGTGCTTATGACATAATACATATTTTCATCACTTACTGTTCATAAAAAGACCTAAACAATAAAAAACTATTGTCTAACTTACAGGCCGCTGAGTCGCTAATATACCGAGGATAGGATTCAAATTTTAATCAAACTCCGTATCTGGTGTTAGAAGTATCTATTTAAACAAGTGCGCCACCGAAATGTATCTTAATTCTAAAGACAGAGTCGAATGTGCGTTTTAACTTTTCCTGTGGCGCCATCTATTGAAATATTTGCATAACTTATGATAAACATAAACATACCGCCCACCAAGAACGTTATTATCGTTCTTACAACTCATTACCGCCCACCGTGAGGTCATGGGGGTATGCTAAATACAGAACTTCATTTCATTGAATTGAGACAGGCTTCAATTTGAGATAATACCGTTGTCATTTCTTCGAATGTAAGCGTCGAGTTTCCTATGACACGTTTGAGATGAAACTTGGTAGACTTAACCCCAGCTTCCCACAGACCACCAAAATTCGGAGAGTGGGGTGGTATGAAATGCCATGAGACCTTGTTGTTGCTTAACCACTCGCGAATTTCTACGGCTACGGTAGATTGCTCTATATCCACCATGGCACGAAGTTCTTTAGAAGCTCCTACGAAGTTAGTGCCGTTGTCGCTCCAAATATCACTTACATATCCTCTTCGGGCAACGAATCGTTTGAAACCTGCAATGAAACCTTGCGCGGTAAGGTCACTGATCGCTTCTAAGTGAATAGCCTTCGAAACCAAACAAATGAAAAGACATATGTAGCCTTTGTAACTGCGATTGCCGCGTCCCTTCGAAATCCTAATATTTATCGGTCCTGCAAAATCCACACCGCTGCTACTAAATACTCTGGCTGGTCGAACTCTTGCTGCTGGCAACTGGCCCATAAATTGATTTTGAGTGGACGCTGCATGTCGGACGCAAGTAACACATTTATGGACGTATTTTTTTACCAAACTTTTGGCTGACACTATCCAATATTTTGTACGCAAATATGTCAACATTAACTTGGGACCACCATGCAGTGTTGTCTTGTGAGCTTCATCGATGATCAAATGGGTGAAATGACTGTTGCGCGGAAGGATGATAGGATGTTTGGCATCATGTGAGAGATTAGCGTTTTGTATTCTTCCCCGAACTCTCACAATTCCTTTGTCATCCTTGTACGGATTTAAGGATTTTAATTTTCGTATGTCTTCCTCCAATTCGAAGGCTTGACATTGACGAATGCAACAACTCAACGCTTCTTTAATTTCTGAGCTCTCTATGTATGGTTGGAACTTATGCATCTTACTTTTTACTTCCTTTATTTTTAAAAATCTACGACAACGAGCAACTATGCGAAGAAGTTTCAGCAGTGATGAAAATTTTGTCCATATTGGTGGGCTATTTTGTGAATCATTGACTGATACGAAGGCCTTGATCTTTCGTTTTTCTAACTCGGTTGATTTCGATTTTGGTCTTTTATATTCAATGTTACGCTCTCTTAACCACAATGGACCTTGTTGCCACACACTATTTTGAATTAATTGCTCGGGCGTGCATCCTCTCGATGCTATGTCTGCGGGATTTTCATGAGATTTTACGTGTGACCACTGGGTGTTGTCCATTTTGGTTAAGATTTCTGAAGTTCTGTTGGCGATAAATGTTGTCCATTTGCTGGGATGGCTGCTAAGCCAAGACAATACTACGGTTGAGTCCGTCCAACCATGAATGTGTGCACTGTCAACATTCAACACTCGTGCTACTTCAGTGATTAACTTCGTAACTAGCACTGCTCCCATCAGCTCAAGCCGTGGTATTGAAACCTGCATAGTTGGAGCTACCTTTGTTTTGGCTGCTATGAGGTTAACATGTACCAAACCGGCTGCATCTATTGTTCTAAGATATACTACTGCAGCGTATGCGGTACTACTTGCATCGCAAAAGCCATGGATCTCTCTACATGCATCTTTATCTGTGGTTTTCATCCATCGAGGTATTGCAATTTCATGTACCCGGAGAAGCTCTAACCGGTAAGTCAGCCACTCACCGAGAAGTTCTTCGGGCAGTTCTTCGTCCCAATCTATGCCAGCCAACCACAATTTCTGTATCATAACCTTAGCCACAATCACACAGGGCGCGATCCAGGATAAGGGGTCGAACAGGCGAGAGATATCAGAAATGACCTTTCTCTTTGTGATGGGATTTTGCAAGACGGGAAATTGCACCGAGTAATGGAATGAATCTGATTCTTTATCCCATGTGAGTCCCAAGACTTTTACTACTTCGTTCATCTTTATTTCAACCTTTTCTTTCTGATTTTCTAGTTTGTCTGTCACCACTTCAGCTAATTCCTTGTTATTTGTGATCCATTTCTGTAAATCAAATCCACCCATGCCTAACAGCTTCTTCATTTCTGTGAAAATCTTAATACCTTCTTCTACCGTTTGACAGCCTGTCAACAAATCGTCCACATAAAAATCTGTTTTTACTCTTCTGGCAATTTCAGAGTTTTCTGCGCCTTCATCAGTAGCTAGCTGTTGCAGTGTTTTCACAGCCAAGTATGGTGCAGATGACGTGCCAAACGTAACTCTCAATAATCTAAAATCTTGCATTTCAGATCCTGGATCATTTCTCCACACCAACCGCTGAAAATCAGCATCTTCAGAAGCAACGGTGACTTGTCGATACATTTTCACTATGTCTGCGCTAAGACATATTGGATGTGTACGCCATCTCATTATAATATGACGTAAATCTTGTTGCAGTGTGGGGCCAACCATCAAGTTATCGTTGAGAGAGACTCCGTTTGTACCTCGGCAAGACGCATCGAAGACTACTCTTAGTTTGGTTGTGACTTTGTCCTCACGTATTACAGCGTGGTGTGGCAGGTACACGCCTTCAAACTGTGCATTTTTATCCGACACAACCTCCATGTGGCCAAGGTCCAAGTACTCTTGCATTACTTCAGCGTATCTAGTTTTCATCTTAGGATTATTTTTGAAACGATGTTCAAGGTGAGAAAATCTTTTAAGGGCAATTTGTTTTGATTGACCGTACTTACATTGGGGATCTTCTTCATTGAACGGAAGTCGCACGATGTACCTCCCTGTTGAATCCCTCGTAGTGGTCTTACTGTAAAAGTCTTCACAAAATTGCTCTTCTTCAGAGAGCATTTTTAAGTCGAGAAAAGGTTCTGATTCTAGTTGCCAAAATTGCTTAAGTAACTCGTTGTCCTCTGCATGGGCATGCATGCTTATCACAGTATTATGGTGACATGTGGTTTGGGGAGACTCATGACTTTCGTCTTGATAAACTGGACCCGATAAGATCCAGCCTAACGCAGTTTTCTGGGCTGTTAACAAACTATTGGGAGCCTTTACCATACCATTTCTCAATATTTGGCCATATACATCAGCTCCAAGTAAAATATCTATTGTATTTGGATTGTTAAAATGTGGATCAGCTAATTTGATTTCTGCCAATTTCGGCCAATTAATGTATTCGATTTTTTCAGATGGGAGCAAACTCGTGATTGCATTTAGTACATGTGCTCGAACTTCAACTTGGAAATCAGGATCATGGCGTGATTGGATGGTCAAAGCGACCATGTACTTAGAGGCTAAGTTGCCCCGGTCACAGCCTAATCCAGAGATGACACTTCGGTTGGGTATCTTTTTGAGACCTAGCAGCTGGACAGTCGATTCTGTGACAAAAGATGCCTGTGAACCTTGATCTAGTAAGGCTCTAAGAAGTTGTGTGCTACCATTACTCGCATGAGCCTTTACGATGGCGGTAGCTAATAGAATTTGGCTAGGCCTGGTCTGCTTCGAGAAATGTGCGCTCACATTCGAAGTTGACGCAGAATTGTCTAACTCTACGCTGACATCTGACGCTGTGTTTACTTCTAACTCCTCTTCTGGTTTAGCTAAACAAGAGGTATGCGACTCAACAGATGGCGGGGGATGAATTAAAGAATGATGGTTTCGTTTGCAAATGCGGCATCTTGTAGAAGACCGACAAGCATTTGCTGAATGATTTCGGCCCAAACAATTGAAGCAAAGTCCACTGGTTTGTACGAAATTGTACCGGGTGTCGTAGTCAACAGCACAAAACTCTTTACAATTCCATATTTTGTGATCACCTTTCTTACAGTATGGGCACTGGTTGAGCTCAGTATTTGTGTCTGTAGAGATTGCGTGCATTACCTTGGGTTTTTGGTTCAAAGATTTTGGTTTGGATTTGGGATTCAGAAACTCGAGAGATCGAAACCTGGACTCTAAAAATTCTCTCATTTGATTCAAAGTAGGCAACTCATCTGAAGTACTAATTTTAGCCTCCCAAAGTTTTCGCGATTCAGAGTCCAATTTGGTACAAATTATGTGCACGACTATAACGTCCCATGAATCAACATCAATATTCAAATTCTTTAAACCATTCAAAGTATCATTTGTTGTGTCTAACAAATCCTTAATTGCAGTACACGATTCAGTTCCGATACTAGACTGACCCATAAAACGACTCAACAAACAATTTGCAAGAAACTTCTTATTGTTATACCTGCCATTGAGGATAGACCATGACTCCTGATAGTTAGCGGCTGTGATCGGAACATGCCTTAAGAGCTGTTCTGCTTCGCCTGAAAGATGGCCTTTCAAGTAATGCATTTTCTGCACATCGTCTATTGCGTCGTTGTTATGTATCAGTGATAAGTAAAGATCACGAAAGGTGGGCCACTCAGCGTATTGACCGGAAAATGTTGGGATTGTAATTTTTGGAAGACGTACACTGCATTCTGCTTTATTTACATTGGGAGAATTCGAAAATGTTTTATTCTTACAAATTGAATTTATTGCATCTTTTATATCTAATTTGTAACTGATATAGGTCTCTTCAATGCTTTCATAAACTTCATTTTCAAAATAATCATGCTTCAGAATGTCATCAGTAGCTTGAGCTGATAATTTGGAGTGATTTTCTTTAACAATACTCCATTCCTGTTCCAAATTATCAAGCCTGATTTGTAAGTAAGCTTCTTTAACTAAACGTTCCTTTGGCGATTTCTTGAAATTGTTGTGCCCTCTTTCTATAATTTTCTTAGAACCCATCAAACAATTGATTATGGATGACATTTTGAATGCAATTTAGTGATCTTATTTGCCCAACTTCCCAGTCTTTAGTAATGTTACAACTCTTTCGCTAAATTATTCTAAGTGTTTTACAGCAATCAAATTCTAGGTGAAAACCGGCATAGGTTCCCCGTAGTATCAACTTTAGAGAAATTATTCTAAGTTAATGGTTACATGCAAGAAATATTACAAGTTTGAATTTTGAATTATTATAAGTCCAACTAATATTCTTCACCACGCTAAGTCGATGATATTTTGTCACTTCACAATTACACAAAGTTGAAAGTATTGTACTCACGATTTTCACTGGCAAACCAATTTGATCACTAAGGTTCTTCTGTACTCCTTGGTTGTAGTATGATGTCGTCCGAAGCTCCGTTTTCTTCAAAAGAAAGCGCCCTCTAGTGCACCTTCCACCAATCGCACCGATCCTCTTCTCGGATCGTATGCGATGAGCACCGTGTTCAATGGCAGTCCACCATCGGTTTCTAGTGCTTGCTCCAACCACACCTGAACTTGATTATGTAATACTCGACAGATCGCTGTCTGTCCGACTCTGAAGGACCATGTCTAACTTACAGGCCGCTGAGTCGCTAATATACCGAGGATAGGATTCAAATTTTAATCAAACTCCGTATCTGGTGTTAGAAGTATCTATTTAAACAAGTGCGCCACCGAAATGTATCTTAATTCTAAAGACAGAGTCGAATGTGCGTTTTAACTTTTCCTGTGGCGCCATCTATTGAAATATTTGCATAACTTATGATAAACATAAACAACTATTCATAAGTCTCCTACAGTTTTAGTGAAAGTTTTAATAAAAAATATGTGTACAATTCGGAAAGGCGTGATTATCTCCGCGCCAATTACAAATATATAATTAAATCGAGATGTGAACGAGGTGTGGAGCTTTAATGGCCGGTGTGGCCTTAACCTGGAGCAATTTTCCCACACGCAGGCCAGTCGGCGGGGAGTGAAGCTGTAACGTATAATACCGTGTAATGCGCGCGCGCCGTTATCAGATGTTATGATTATGTAGTACAGTGCAGTCTATGATTTCTGTGATTGCGGTGTTATAGGCAGGGCGAATCAAACACCTTGAGGCCTGTGATGTCAGCTACAAGATGCGGATAACCCAATCCTGACCTCTTGGCAAAAAAACACGTTTGTTGTTTGGGGGCCCTTTAATATTTATTTTGTTTTGTTTTTAGTATTTGTTGTTATAGCGGCAACCGAATTACATCAACTGTGAAAATGTCAACTATCTAGCTATTACGGTTCATGAGATATAACCTGGTGACAGACAGACGGAGAGACGGACACACGGACAGGTGGACAGACGGACGGACAGCGGAGTTTAAGTAATAGGGTCCCGTTTTTACCCTTAGGGTACGGAACCCTAAAAAGGGTAATATATTTTTTTATTGTCGCCATTCATTTGATTGAATTCAGATTTGAAAAATTATGCCCTAATAAACTACTAGTTTGTTCAGTTCCATTGAGCGCGATGGTTTCCCGAAGTATCGGCAAAGTGAGTAATGGTAACACCGCGGAATTCCTCACTCGCGGCTGTGGGTCGCAACGGTATCCGCAGCGGTACACGCCGCCGTACCCCACTAACTATTACTAATACTATGGTACATTTCACAAAACTACTATACTGGCTGACAGATCAAACACTTTTACACCCTAAAATATATTTACATTTTATTCGAATCATCAACACGACTAAATAAGATAAAAACTCATCCGAAAATCACATTGCGTTGCGAAAAAATCAGCGGTTTCAAATTCATATTTTGCTAAAAATTGGCATTTATCAATTAAAATTTAATAAATTGGGATGATTGTGTTATTATGATCCACCAACCTGCACTGGGCCAGCGTGGTGGATATGGCCTAATCACCCTCCGTGGGTAGACCTACGACCTGCAGTGGACTATTAAATAAAAAGGCTGGTACAGTATAGTACAGTGTTAGCATGAGTTAGTTCCATTCACAATACCTATGGCTTCGTTTGTCTAGTCTGCCAGTGACCATGACTGATGCAGCTCGATCGAAACGGGATAATAATGCGCGATTAGTCCCATAATAAAAGAATAACAGGACAACATGTCACGGTTCTTATGTAGATATACTATTATCTAGACACGCGGAAGCGTGTCCAGCCAAGTCTCTAAGAAAAAGAAACTGGCGACGCGACGTGTGTAATATTACACGAACCATTACGAGCCACTTTTGACCCCTTCATAACTCGAAAACTATTTAACCTATATATATGAAATTTAGCATATTTATTAAAGTTCTTTAGCTTATCTACAATACAAAATTTCACTAACTTTGCTTTGACGGTTATTGAAATATTAACGTTTAAAAACCGGGGTTTCATTGACTGATTCACTCACTGACTCACTGACTTATAGATCAAAAACCTAACCCACTTTCAGATGACCTAGAAACTTGATATTTGGCATCAAGCTAGACTATCAGGCATATACAAAGGAAAAAATCTAAAACTTTGAACTTTTACCCCCCAAACCCATATGATAGGGGATGAAAGCTTGTATGAGACTTCCACAAATTTTCATGCTAAAAGTCTAAAAATTGACATAAAAACTACATGTTAGAAATAATAAAACACGTATTTCAGGATTTTTAATAAATCAGCCTCCAACCCCTAAAATTGGGGGATGAAAATGTGTATGTCACTTTCGAAATTTTTGATGCCAGAAATCAGAAAATGGATAAACAAACTCGTTGTAATTGATAATAAAACATAATTTCAGGATTCTTAATAAACCACCCCCAAACCCTAAAATTGGGGGATGAAAATTTGTATGTCATTTTCGAAACTATTGATTCCAGAAGTCAGAAAATGGATATACGAACTCGTTGTAATAGATAATAAAACATAATTTCAGGATTCTCAATAAATCACCCCCAAACCCTAAACCTGGGAATGAAAGTTTTTATGACACTTTTGCAAAGATTGATGCTAGATGTCAAAAAATTGATAAAGGGACTCTTTATTACAAATATAATAAAACACGTATTTCAAGATTTTTAGTAAATCTCCCCCTAACCTTAAAAACTAGGGGTTAGTTGGTATGAGACTTCCGCAAGTTTTGAAGCTAGAGATGTGAAAATCGATAAAATTACTCCTTTTAGTAAACTACAAAAAGAAGTGAAATCCAACAAAAACATTTTCATGTGAAATGAAGCCAAGTCACAGTTCCCACTTTCAAAAAGTTTTCAGATCTCACGTAAAGCCAAGCTTCTAACTCTACACGCCTTACTCTACAAGTTCTTACTTCACAAACTCTATACCTTAGTCAATAAATGCGGCTTGGCTGTTTCGCTAACTGCGCATGGGCGTAAAGTGAAGACTAATTCACTAATTCTGTTATACAAACAGTTCTTGTTGTAACGAAACGGCCAAGTCACATATATTGACTAAGCTGTAGAGTTTGTGGAGTAAGGACTTGTAGAGTAAGGCGTGTAGAGTTAGAAGCTTGGCTTTACGTGAGATCTGAAAACTTTTTGATAGTGGGAACTGTGACTTGGCTTCATTTCACATGAAAATGTTTTTGTTGGATTATAGATCAAGAGGGCTTATATTTCTATCCTATTGTCTATATTCGAGTCCCTCTCGAATCTCCCCACATAAGGAAAACACACACCAGCGTTTTGGCTGCAGCATTTTCCTCACATTGTGAAACTTATAGCTTGTTAATACACACACATGCAGACATTTATCTGCTTCTTTGTCTATTGTGTAGAGCCGACAAGTCTGCTGACATAATTAACCTTTACAAATGACCTTTGCTATTGTTATTCAATGTTTGTTATAAAATTAAACAATGTTTACAGTATAAAAGATAAAAGCTCTTCAATGCTACGTTTTCAAATTTTTTTTAATTGTCTGTTACTTTTACAGATAAGTAACTAACTACCTAGATCGATTACTTATTATATTATGTATCCTCAATCTTAGGGCGTTCACTTCACAGTTTGAGCTATAGTTTTCTTATAGATTTGCATTGGAAGCTGCGTGTGTCCAGCGCATTCATGCTGTCTTAATCGGATCATCTGTACACCTTGTAGATCGTAATCTTACGCAAAACGAGCTATGCGTTTGCCTGATGGTAAGCGTTACGCATGACCATGACAGGTTCAAGACCACTCAGAATAAGACCCTGCGTAGCATAACACACATACTGGTACATACATAATTATGTTTGTAGATCTCAAATTACTTATTATGTTGCCTAGAAATTTTGCTGACAATATTACCCTTATTTTTTTTTAATATAGCCCCTGGCTCAGTGGAGTTGCGACCTCAGTCTTATAGTTGACTGAACATAGTGTTTCATTATACGATGAATTTCCCACGGCTACTTGTCACGCCCAATAAAACCGTGTTCGGTTTCACGGAGCCGACGATTACACCAATAAACTTACGCAATTAACCACTCGGATGACGATGTATGGACCACACACGTACTTACTTGTACATTTCAGTTTGAATCGCAATACGAGTCACATTATCCAATAAAAAGTATTGAACGCCAATTTTCTTTTTAGGGTTCCGTACACAAAGGGTTAAACGAGACCCTATTACTGAGACTCCGCTGTCCGTCTGTCTGTCACCAGGCTGTACCTCATGAACCGTAATAGCCAGAGAGTTGAAATTTTCATAAATGATGTATTTCTATTGCCACTAAAACAAAAAATACTAAATACAGAATAATATAAATATTTAACCACACAACAAACGTGATTCTTGTGGCCAGAGGGTCTCATATGGTACGGAACACTTCATGCGCGAGTCCAACTCGTACTTGGCCGATTTTTGGTTTTGATTATGTCAGGTTAATTATTAACACGATTTACAAACTACTTATTCAAATTAAGAAATAAAACCGTTTTATTGCTTTCATTTTTGGTAAATTGGCAATTATGTTACTGCCTTAAAAATATATTTGGTAGTTTTTAAAGGTTGCTCATTTATTAGTTGCTTAAATCGCAGTCATTGTACAATTTCGGCAAATCGGGGATCAGGCGAGGCCAAACTAATCCGCTCTGCAGTTACCAAAGATGGTTTTATGAAAGCTGCAATCGAGAATTGGAGTGTCTGTCTGACGCGGGGGCGATTCATTAGCCAAATAGAGACTAGATTACAGCATCATATTATAAGCCTTAGCACGTCAACTGGTAGACATCGGCCTCCTCTAAAGATTATTTTTCATCCGTTTTTTTTTATCCTATATGCCTCAGTGCCTCAAGACGAGAGTTTTCGATAGTTGTGTGTTGCCAGTGTTGACATATGGAACTGAAACGTGGTATGAATAAGCTTAAGATAGTCCAACGTGCTATGGAGAGGGCTATGCTTGGTGTCTCTCTGCGGGATCGAATAAGAAATGAGGAGATCCGTAGAAACGTTAGAGACGTAGCCCAGCAGATTAGCAAATTAAAGTGGCAGTGTGCATGGTACATAGTTCGAAGAACAGATGGCCCATGGGGCCGCAAAGTTATCGAATGGAGACCACGGACCAGCAAGCGCAGCGTAGGATGTCCACCGATCAGGAGGACTGACGATATAATAAAGATCGCAAGAACGCGCTGGATGCAGGCCACTTCCAACCGGCCTTATTGGAAATCGGCTGATAGATAGATTATTTACAGGGAACGACCTGTTGGAAGCTGCTTGAAAGCAGTGTGTTTTTGGGTTCTTGTTTAGATCATCGGTTGATTACGCTCCGCTTGCCGGTACGTGGTCTCAATTCGAGAATGTTACTCGTACCCCATTACTTCTCTATTCTAGGAGCTATGTGCCCTGTCTTTGCTCAACTAGCTTATCGATTAATCTGTGTCGGTAACTTTGTCCACGAATCTCCTCATGCCTAATTCGGCAAACTACAGTCTAGACCACAATTAAAGCAATATTATGCAGGTGATTAGAATATTATAAGGCCAGTCACAGACGTTTCGTAACTTCGGTGCATTGTTTGGCGCGACGGAGCGCGGGGCTGGGAACCGAACACAATCACAACTCACGGATTAATAACTACAATAGACTGGCCGCCAATAGCAAAGGCTAAGCAAGGATTTGACAACTTGATTAATTACGTTCATTTATACAAATACATTATTTATGACTATTATTATAATAGCTTTCGGAACTATAAAGTAGGTTCGTATATTATGCTGGCTGGGTGGCGCTGGCGTCAGATTTCAAGGCGCTTGAGGGCCTCTGACATGTTTTTTTTTATGAAGAATAGGGCTACATTTGGCCATCAACTCACCGGATGGAAAGCGAAGTTGTAGCCGAAGATGGAGTACGTAGACCTAGAAGATACCTATTCTCTCTTGACTTGAAGACATCGACATATTAAATTTATTGGAAAACAGATGGAACTCACAATGTTACGTATCATCCAAGTTAGCACTTTGTTGTTCTGTAGCTAGCGCTGGCGTTTTATGCTCAGGTACGGTAATTCTACACCGTGTGATCAAAATTTCAATATCAGAAGCTGCTAAGTCTTGTCAGATTCTTTCATCGTGAATAATCTTAATTGCCACAATAAATGCCCGTATATCTCATTGAACAAGATAGCCGGCTTCCATTTAAAATGAAGTGTTGAAGTAGTTAGACAACCCGTGCAACCATTTAAAGTGAACATAAGAGTGTTGAACAAGCTAGGCAGTCGCACGACAATTTGAAGTGAATATAAGAGTAGATAATAATAAGTGCTATGTACTCGAGTCACCTACGTCAGGGAAGTGAAAGTCGCTCCTTCACCTGTCGCATCGCCTCGCTAACAAAACCGAAATGTCACGGACTACAATGCATCTGTTGAACCATTCATTCAATGCCTTTGTATGCCATTTGCCCGTATTAAATAGGCTAAGTATCTTGAATACTACTGGACATAAAAGCCAGATTCTTACTATGAAGTATACCTATTATCTTCATCTACGCTAATAAAATTTTTTTTTAAGCTTTAGCAAATTGAGCACATTATTCTTATAATAGTTATGAGGTATTTATTTATCTCGTATTTTCAGTGCATGTTTAGTTCCGTACTAAAATAATATTGTAGACTAATATAAAATACGTTATTTGTTTGTGTTTTTGTTACCAATAAGCTTTTATACTACTAGGCCAATTAAAAAAAAATCTTTCAACAGTATTAGAAATCTAAACTATTTTTGAGTAACATGAAAGCAGGATGAAGCCAAAGCAGGTAGCAAGTCTACTTTAAAATATATGTTTTGATAGAGTCAAATAATTAGGAGGACGAAGAAGGTTCACGCTTTTTTAGAAGATATAAAAAAATCATCAGGTTTTAAATTAAAATGAGTAATTATTATTCTAAAAATAGACAATCGCTCAGTGTTGTGAGTGCTAAACATTAGTATGTAATTCATTAGGCATTATAAACCAATAAAGCCTTTGGATAGTAACCCGACACGCGAACAGCTGGCGACGGCAGGTGTGTCGCGGGGTACGGTTACCAATAACACGAGCTCTTTATAATTTTGACAATATCTTGTATTGCTTTTTGTTTTCAAATATGTTATAATGATTGTATATAAACACGGTATTACGATGATGATGATAATGATATAAGACATTCAAAACTGTTCATAAACTTCGTAAGGAGGCCCAACTATGCTCCGTGCTTTCCATGGGACATGTCACTGTGCATAAAGAACTTAAATTATATAATTTTATCCCACTGATGTAAATAGACCTTTTTTAGCATACTATATTCACTTAGTTAATTGTAAATTTGTAATCAAATGAGACTTTTTATTCACCCGTATCAATATCAAATTCAAAATAAAATAATTCATTCAAAATAATGTATGTACAATACACTGAAAAATCCACCATCATTTTGTACTTGAAGCGTTTCAATTACATAAAACAAAAAAAAAACTACACTATCAAATTAATCAATACAAAGATCACCACTGTGCATAATAAATTGAAAAATCGGTTCCATCTAGTTTATCAACGTGTATTCGTCACGATGTGTCATAGTTAATTTAGCAGACCGCCCGTGGAGCCACCAGGTCTGCTCGAGAATTAGCCGGGCGTGTAATGAAGACGCCATTAACATACAGATGAGCTGTAAGAACAGCTGGGCTGCGGGTGATGATCGCATTCGCAGGCGAATAGTTTTTTAAATGGAACCTTTATTACCCGGCCGTCAGTTATACGGATTTGGAATTATCCGAACTTCCATCCGCAGTCACATTGTTTCACATTATTGTTAATTTATCAAAAATGCTCTACTGTATAAAAAAATCTTACCTATAACGCGAACTAATAAAACTGTAGGATCGCGAGGATGCAAGACACTGACAATCAATTGCGGACGTACTACGGATTATAATTTTATTTTGATACTCGTATGATAATGAAGAGAAATAAAAGTCTTCTATAAACTTCTATTCGATATCTAGATTTATTGGCGATTCCGCACAAGTAGAAGTAAAATAGTAAAATAGGCGCGTGATTAGTATAAGTTATCAGAGATTTTAAGCCGTTAGCAAGCCTCCCAGACATTTACGAGTAATTATAATTTTATATTAACATAATATTATGAAGAATTGTGTTATTGTAATCGCATAATTGTAATCTGATGTAACAATGCTGTTACTAAATAAATTATTGTATAGCCTTAATCATACAAGTCGGCGGATGTGAAGTTAGCTAGAAACTGCGCAATATCCAATCCTGACTGAAGCTCACATAAAGCTGTGCGTTGATTGGATATTCCAGATATGAAGTTAGCCAAACTTCATATCCGCTGACTTGTATGATTCAGCCTATATCTATTGATTGCCGCTCAGAGTATAGAACTAGTTAGTTCAAAACGTGCTATACGTGAAGTTTGAAACTTTTGGTTAAATTAGATATACATAGGTAATAGTGTGAGACGAGACATTTTCGATCAAAATCAAAGTTGCGTAATCAGAGAGCTGATGTCATGGCGGTGCCCTGCTGACATCAAACTTAATAACTCCCGTAATTAATGGTTATTGCTATTAATTAGTGACTGGTTTTAAATAAAGGATGACTTAATTCTAAATTAGAAATATGAGCTTTAAGTTATGACGAATAAATAAAAATTGTCAGAAAAATACGAGGTGTAGTGTCATCGACACGAATTCGATTAGTGACCTCATTATTAATTAAATTATTTTTGACTTTGTTTTATACTATGTAGTGATGATACACCTGTGCGAAGCCGGGGCGGGTCGCTAGTAAAGCATAAATTTCATGTTAAACTGGGATGAAATAGGGATTTAGATTAATAATATCATTGTCATATCAGTGGTAGGCCGTTCGTTCACTGACAAACGTACCTACCTATTATGTAGGTTTCTTCTATAGATTTTTAAAAATAACTGTTGAAAGTGGCTAACAACCTCGTTTACCAGTGACTTTCGATCGGTCGACTTTATAAATATAGATCTTTCGCAGTACTGGAATTTATTTGCGTAATTTGCGGCTCCATTGGCCATAACTTTTCCGTGATCATCACATATCATTTTAAGCACATTTATCATAATTTTGACTCACTTGTCTAAGACCCAAGTTCACCAACGCTTGATTAAGTTAAACGTGTGATTGCTGTATTTAAAAAACGATTAAACTCGGGGTTTAGACCCTAATTTAATTTATCAACCGTTGGTTAAATCTTAAACAGCTTTTTATCGAAATTTTGCTGTTCAGCAAGCAAAAACCGTTGGTTAAATACAGTAATCACCTTTGAGGAAATAGTAATATAGCTCGATGGTAATCACACGTTTAACTTAAACAAGCGTTGGTGAACTCGGGGCTTACTTTAACATTTAGAAATGCTGAAATAATTTATTGAATTTAATTAACATTAAATTCAATAAATTATTTGAGCATTTAAATTATTTTCAACTAGCTTTTACCCGCGGCTTTGCCCGCGTTATATTTTGATTTTGGCTTATGTTTATGTTGGCTGCGAAACCTAACCTAACCGAGAAATATCAAAATACCTTAGAGGAATGCTTTTGTTGGTTAAGTTACGGTTGGAGTGTATATACAACCTCGAGTGCCAGCCTCTGGGCTGGCACTCGAGGTTCAGCCACTTTTAATTAAAGCAGCTGAGAGGATGGCCGGTAGGTTGCATGCCTTATGAGGAGTGTCACAACTTAGGCGGGCTGCAGTGCCGCTCTTGCGACGCTGCATCCGAGGATTTATTTTTTATTATGTCGCGAAATATCCCTGACATGATCAGGGGTCTTAATTACAAATGAATAAAAACTATACCTATATTTCAATGTTTTTGGCTGTTTGCAGTTATAACAAACATTACAATGGTACAGCAAAGTTTATACCTACTTGTTCCTAATTATTGCTTTTTTACAAATATTTGCAAAATTTCGATAAAATTGTTTCTAAGGTTTTTACGTGTTAGATTAATTCCAATTTTTGGTCTAAGTCGGATCTCTGCTTTCCATAACTTGGGCATTCCAAGATTATGTGCAGTGGAGTCTTCTCTTTTGTGGGTTCACAGATGCACGATGGGCTTTCCCTCAACTTAAATCGATGTAAGTATTGGGAAAACTCACCATGCCCCGTCAGCACTTGAGTTATGATTCCCACTGGTGCTATTTCTCTTACGATCTTGTATGCCGCCCTTGCATCCGGAAAATATGTTTTGGTTACCGCCGCTGTGTGTCCATCCTGATACCGCCGGTTCCACTCGTCAAGAGAGTCCTTTCGGATTTCTCGCTTGACGAATGAAACGGGGCAGTTATCGTAAATAGGTCTGCACTTCGAGTGCAGTGCTGCTTCCTTTGCTAGCTGGTCCGCTCTCTCATTTCCCTCCATCCCCGTGTGCGCTTTAATCCAATAAAGTTTCACTATCTTTTTTTGTGCGTGTAGTAACTTTATGTGAGCTTTGAATTTACTGCTAAGGGATGGAGGGAAGATACGCCAACTACCGTTTCCAGTGCAGACCTGGAGTCACAAAAGATTTTTGCTTATTCGGTAGCCTCAAGAAGTGCCAATAACTCGGCCTGGTACACGGAGCACCAATCGGCCAATTTCAGCTTGCGGGTACTGATCTCAGCGGCATCATCCCAAATGGATAATGCCGCCCCAACTTTCCCTTTAATTTTGCTGCCGTCTGTAAATATGTCAATTTCTCGGTTAAGATTTTGCTCTAGTGCTGCTCCGTCTGCCAGGCATATGAACTCCAGCTCCTCCTGCTGCGCTGGGTGTGGCTTCTTTTCTGTCTCTCTATCTCCAGTTACTTGCTGGGAATAACCTTTCTTAGTTTCAAAAAGCAAGGCTGCTTCCTGGACTCTGATATGACAGCCGAGGATTAGGGGCCGCGGTGGGATATATGGAACTGGTGGTGTGGGTGCCGCCACCTACCCTACCTTCCGCTAGGCCGTCAACGTGTTGGCAGAGTCAGTGGGGCTGCAGGGGAAGAGAGGTGTCGGTATCGCGATGGCCGTTCTCACTGCCCTCTGCAGTTGAAGAGGCAGGCGCTGGGCTACTATGACTGACCCGTTGCACTGGGACCAGGGCGTTGGAATGCTGTCTGACGTTCAGTACTGGTTAGTCCCGAGTGGTGGATGACGATGTGTCTTGTGCTCCGAAACACTCCGTCATTATAGCGAGAGCGCAAGCTCCGTTATGGAGCCCGAGTCTGGGCTAGCGCTGTTAAGTGCCGCGAAGGAGTGCGAAAAATGTAGGAACGTCCTAAACTTGCCATGACAGGTTATTTCTGGCGCTTAGACGGCTGCTACCGCAGCCCGCTCACTTAGTTTTTATCCTATCCTACGGGAACTGTTAAAGTTTTTGCGATAAAAAGTGGCCTATGTCACTTTTCGTCTTTCAAACTATATTCAAGCAATAAGCCAAGGCAAGTTGCTCCGTTGCTGAGAAAAAAATACTGTTAAGTCCTACTTGAACCACAATTTTTTCGGGATGGAAAGTATCCTATGTCACTTTCCGTCTTCCAAACTATGCCCACCCCAAATATCAAGTCAATCCGTTGCTCCATTGCTGAGAAACAGTTCTGTTATTGTCCTATCCCATGGGAATCACGAATTTTCTCGAGATAAAAAAGTATCCTATTATCACTTTCTGTCTTTTAAACCATAGGTATCCATACCAAAAATCAGGTCAATCTTTTGCTCCATTGCTGCGTCAAAGAGGAACACACCAACAAACTTTTCGGATTGATAATATTAAAGTATGATGATTCTGTACCATAAAGGTAGAATAAAGAAACATGTTAAACCTCTAATGATAGAAGATTTGAAAATATTTTTAATGTCAGACAAAATGACGGCCTGGTATTAAACGTCATAGGAACATGTAGCATGCAGAGGGAAAATAACATTTTATCCAATTTTAATGTCAGTTGTCATTTTCAATCCATACTTTATTTTCTCTTCAAGGGGATATAATGGTGGAAAAACAATTCGTCCCCTTGCCATGCTACTTGTGATTTATAAAAGTCTGCAGACAATGTCACCTGTCATCCAATTACGTTTGGCTGTGACGTTTCGTTAGTCCATATTAGCGTCATAGAGGAATTAATCACTTAGCGTCTTTGTGATAGTGGCGACAGTTTCGCTTTCGATGGTTTTTGTCATGTCCTACAGGAACTATGCAATTTTTCGGGATAAAAAGTATCCTAAAGCTCCTTCCGCCTTTTAAACTATGTCCACGCCAAAAATCAAGTCAATCCGTTGCTCCGTTGGTGCGTGAAAGAGTAACAAACCAACAAACCAACAAACTTTTCGGATTTATAATATTAGTAAGGATTATGCTGGAACGACATCTAAAACAGTTATTTGTTTATGAATGGGTCCGAACAGTCCGACAGTGGCTCAGTGGGTCGCGCTGCCGGGGTCGCTGGTAATGGCTCGCGGGTTCATTACTGAAGTTTATGCATCACTTCTTTGCATATTTTACTTTGACATTGACATTCATTCCGTGTGTTGCGTAAGGTTCCGTTTTATTGGTTGTTATCGCAGTTTACGTGTTTATTCTTATTTTATTGCAAATTTGGGAAAAAATCCGGTTAAGTATCTAGAGCGCATGGACTGTGAGTTCCGTATGAATGGATGAGTTTCTTTCTTTCTTAAAGACGTTTTCTAATATGATTAACAAAAACTTACTACCGAATTTAATAAAAAAAAATGATGCACACATTTATGCTTATTACAACTCCAAAAGTACACTCATTATTATAAACCAAAAGTATGCTTTTTGGCATTTTGATATAATTCATACTCTTTCACGCCGCAACAAGGGAAGAGGTCGATTTGATTTTTTCATGGTTTTAGTGAAGAGAAGAGAATCTGGAAGAGATCGCTTCCAGCGATAAAGCCGCCTAGTGTTGCACTACCTTAAGAATTTCACTTATGTATTTTTTGTAAGTTTTATTTGTGTGTACTTCTTCTTCTTCGTCCTCTTCATTACTGAAGGTCGTGCCCGTCTAAAAATGCTTTCACGGAATCAGTGACGAGCTGCTTCCACGCCGCCCTATCTTCGGCTCTCTTCAGAGCAGTGGAAACTGGAAGCCCGGTTATCGACTTAATCTGATCAGACCAACGGGTAGGTGAGCGTCCACGTGGTCTTTTGCCATCTACTTTCCCAACTACAACCAGTTTCTCGAAATTGTCTGGCTGCCTACGGGCGATGTGACCAAAGTAAGTCAAGACTCGTTGATAGCAAATTGTGGAAAGCCTAGTCTTAATCTTTAATTGCTCAAGAATGGACTTATTGGTGCGTTTCGCTGTCCACGGTATGCGTAACATTCTCCTCCAACACCACATTTCGAAAGCTTCGATCTTTTTTCGGTCCACCGCGCGAATTGACCATGATTCGGAGCCATACAAGAATATCGAGAATACCAGCGTTTTTACGAGTCTCATTTTGGTTGCGTTGGAGATATTCCTGTTTCGCCAGATCTTCGTCATCTTGCTCATGGCGGCTTTCCCCATCTGTGTACGTCTCCGAATTTCTTTCTCGCAGCCTCCTTGATCGCTGACCATTGAGCCCAGGTACACAAACTCCTTCACACATTCCAGATCAGCCAGTTCTCCTGTGCGTGCACTCTGTCCAGCTCGGTCAATGATCATAACTTTGGTTTTCGATTTGTTGACCGAAAGTCCGACCATCTCGCTTTCTCGCTCTACCCGGCTGAACAATTCTGCAAGTTCGTGCTCGGAGGATGCGAACAACGTGGTATCATCTGCATATCGTAGGTTGCTGATTTTATTGCCACCGACCGCGATGCCTCCCTCCCACCCTTCCAAGGCTCTCCTCATAATGTACTCGCCATAAATATTGAAAAGAGGGGGAGATAGAATGCATCCCTGACGAACTCCTTTTTCTGGCTTAAAAGGCGCCGACACCACATCATTTAGCCTAACCATGGACTCTCCATCATCATATAAGCTCGCGATCAGTTGAACTAAGTGCGGAGGTACTCCCATTTCCTGAAGTATTGTCCATAGTGGTTCCCATCTCACACAATCAAACGCTTTCGAATAGTCAATAAAGCACATGAACATCGGAACATTAAATTCCCGGCTTTTCTCTATCAACTGCCTCATATTGACTATTTGCTCTCTAGTGCCCCGGCCTTTGACAAAACCAGCCTGTTCACTTGGTACAATAGTGTGTAGTGTGTAGTGTAGTGTGTACAATAAAGAGTTATTTGTTGTTTAATAAGTTTGAAGGTCAGAAAGTATCTTGGGCTACTTTTATTTTGGAAAAATAAAAGGTTCTTAAGGGATAGTACAATAACCAAAATATCACGTGGAAGAAGTCGCAGGTAACCTACACGGAATAAAAAAAAGTAAAAGCTTAAAGCCTAAGCCATTGAAAAAATGTGTTAGATCACACGAAATATACTCGTAAGTCCCAAAAATCAAAACTTACGTTATGATCGAGAGCATAACAGCGGAACAAAGTTTGTAGGTCACATGATACAGCAGCACAACACGCGTGAAGCCGTGATTACCTCAGTACTCACAGTTCCATTATTCCCATCCTCGCATACCGCACGCACTGTCCGCCATTTTCCCCTATTTCGTAACGCAGTTCCCACCATTCATCACCTGTATCCAAATGCCACTCGCGGCTTGATGGCCCATTGTTACGTGTAGGAAGTTCGTGTATGAGGTGATTGAAATGTCGGGTACTTGGCCATTTAGGCAGCATGTGTAATACAAAGTAAAGTAGCAAACAAAAAGCTTTTCATTGCAAAACTTTTCAATGTATTTCAATTGCAATTAAGCGTGAAATAACCGTGTTTCATCTGAGTATAGCTTAATAAAAGCATATATACTATGTTAACATGGCCAGGCGAAGTAACGACGGGTTAAATAGGGCAGTGACAAGAGTGGTGGTCCTCACCCTTTGTGGCTAGGCCTACGTCCAGTGGACTATTAAAATGGTTGGTACAAAAGAGTGGTGGCCGAGGCAAGGCAAGCAGAAAGCTGGTCGTCCGGCTGCAAGATGGCGAGACGATACTTTGAAAATCCTGGTTGAACCTGGGGCCTTATTGTGTAAGCGCTCTGACGTTCGGCTTCGGTTTTTCTCGGGAGGAAAAGCGAAACCGAACGTCAGAGCAGCCAGACGACCAGCTTTCTGTTTAGCGCTTACACGATAAGGCCTGTGGACACGATTAGCACAGGACCGAGACAATTGGCACCGTAAGAGAGTGGCCTAGCCAGTGGCCCAGCAGTGCCTACAGATAAGGCTGCGGATGATGATGTTGTTAAACTAATTTGAATATAAAACTCTCTACCGCTGGCACAGGTACCTGCCGACACGAGCAGAAGCTAATCATAAACGTGTTTACTAACGTGTTTGATGTATAGAAGCAAATGTTAAAAATACCTAAATATTTCATATTTCTTCCTGTACTCTCTTTTACGTCTGTAATCTCTCTCTCTCTCACCTAAGATTGCCTAAATGAGATCAACTTTTAGGGAGAGGCCTCCAGGTACTGTAAATGGTACTAGTATAAACTCAAAATTAACTAAATAATTTATTCAAAACAAGAATTTCAAAATTAACACTAGTTCCATTATTTCGAGATCCATTTTAAATGGAACTAGTGTTGTATATTATTAACAGTAGTTCCATCATGGAACTGTTAATGGTACTAGTACCGACGGACCGTTGTTTAGTTCGTAAACTTTTGTATCTCTGATTTCTGTGACAACAAATCAATAAAGAGTTTATCTATCTATCTACGAGAGTTGCAACCTAAACAAGATGTATTAAGTTTTATTCTCAAAAATCAATTTAAAATAATGCTTTTTCTTTAGTGATCTATTGATAAGAATGAATTTTTACTATGTTAATGATCCTTTTATCTAATATTATATATAATTTTAATTTTGATATCAATTTCATTTAAATTATTTTTAATTTTGAAGAATATCAGTATTTTTAAATGAAAATGTAATATAAAAAAAGTTTGTGATATTTGATACTAATTTGATTTTAGTTAATTTTAAATTTTATTAGTAATTGAATATGAATATGTAATGTAAATATTCTAATACCTGTTCTAATTTTCATCTGACTAATCATTTTATTTTAAATATTGTATAAACATCTAAGGGAAGGCTATCCACCAAAATACAGGTGTCATACCTAGTTTAGTGGCCAAGGCTGAATCTTTCTATGATTGTACCTACCAAGCAATAAAATGTTTTTTTAGGAAGTATCCAATTTGCGATGTGATCTGATTATTTTTGTATGCGCACGGCCTCGCGTGCTTTCGTTCCGCCAGTTCGCGCCATCAGCGTGACATCACAGTGGTGATAAGCAGAACTGTACCACTGGTTGGTCACCACCACCAAACAATGTCCGTTGTGACATGTATAGTGAAATAATATGCTATAACAATAAACTAGCTACGTTGTGATGACACGCCGCAAGAGGCGTGAAGGCTTGCGACACTGGGCACATTTTTACAAATTACTGGCGTGATTATCAACTTTTTGGATCGAAACGGTTCCAAAACGGTTACAGGTTTTTTTACTATAGAGTAGTAGATGAGCTGAATGAGGATGCGTGGTGGATATTTTTCTTCGACATCGCTCGCGCACCTATTTGTGTGGTGGATATGATATCCAAAGTTACAGCTAGCTAGATTGTTTGGGATAAAACTTTTGGTTGTTCGATATGCTCATAAGTAAACTGAGACTACTCTGTAGTTGTACTTTATAGAAAGTCGTTATTAGGTTCTTCTTGTATGTAAGTGTGGCTTGAAAAAAATACATTTTTTTTATCTGCCCGAAGATGTTTTATCCGAAAGCGATTGAATATAGTTGCATGTAAAGTCGTGTAAATATGTATGTTTAAGTATTATATTTTTTTCTGAAAGAGTTATTTATACGTCTTGGAGTATTTTGCTTAACTATCTATTTAACATAATATTTGTGATAAAAATACCAGCAAAAAACACATAGTTAGATTATGAAATTCTAAAGTAATATTCCTAGGTACTTCTGTAACGTAAATTTTACGAAAAAAAAAACATCAATTTTCTATTCTAAGAACTGTAACAACTTGACATGTCATTTGGAGTCATCCAGCTCATTCAGGTCAAACCTACACTTTCTATAAAGTGTAAGCTCATCATTGAGTGACTCTACTCGACATAGAGACATGTAGAGCGAGCGATGTAGAGCAGATCATTTGCATGGCGCTACCTAGAGCAATGGCTCTACGCTTTCTCGACGGATCTTGTGCAAGGAACCGGTATAAGACCGGTACTAAACATTATATCACTTTGAACGGTTTAAAAATGTACTATTTTTACTTTATTATGCAAGCTGTGACAGATATTTTCCCTTTTTACAAGTTTTTAATTAATTTGCAATGGATGTACCTATGTGTGCATGTAAGTTGGGGTAGAATCTTGCAAGTTGAATTTGACTAACTTCCTGGTTTCCGATCGAGCTGAAATTTTGCACGCATAATTATTTATATCGCGTGGCAATGCAATGATATGGTACCGTGGTGCTGATGTGATGATAGAGTCGGAAGGTGATCATAGAAACTTCTGTACTAAAAAAAAACAGTCCCGTCGTGTTTGGGCTCGTTTTACTTGTCTTGGCTAGCACTATGCTGCTACATGATATCCAGGACATCAAAAGCTCGTATTTTTAAAAAGTTATATTTTTATAATAGTTTATTTATCGGATGGCCAATAAATAGTCTGTAAGAGCGTATATTTTGCAGAGTTTTTTTTTTATTCCATATAGGTTTATGTTTGACTACGTACTGCCTGAAGTTGAGCAGATATGCGGTCTAGGATGTAGCATGCTTACCTAGAAGATACCTATTTACTCGGGATTTGAAGACACCCACGTCGTACTTTAGCGGGAAGACAGACCCAGGCAAAGCGTTCCACATTCTGGCTGTTCGTATGAGGAATGAGGACTCGAAACGCCTGGTTCTAACGCGTAATAATAGAATAAACTATACAGTGTACGGGGCTGATAACAATAATGACAATGCTACAACAATGCTGCCCTAAAGTACATGTAGCTAGTAAAACATCCAATCAAGCAATTTCTTGACGGGCATGTTACTTTTCGACTATGCGTAGCCAACTTGATTAAAGAAGGCAATTTATCAATTCGGATTTATTTATTTTAATTGAAGATGCGACTCTGTTTGTAAAACTTTTGTTGTATAATTTGCAATGTTTCGTAGCATTGCGCGCGCGTTGATATCTTTTGTACTAATACGGAATGCGCTACGCCGCGGTGCTAGGTAACGATGCCTTGTGTTCTAACATTTCCTTAGAAAGGTTGTAAATGATAGGTTTGCTAGCCCAGGAGGCTAGCTAGGATTGGCTAGCCTTGGCGTCAGAGTTCTTAACCCGTCTTAAGACCTCTGACATAAAACAAAAACTGTTGAAACAACCGAGCTCATTATTTAACACGTCATACGATCCACGATAGCGCTCAGTTGCAATTGCTACCCACAGTCACCCATCTGAAAATTAACCATGCCGAATGCTGCTTAACTTCGGTGATCGTTAAGAAACAACGAGTGAAACTACGCTATGAGCGCGACACGTTATTCTCTGCGTGAGTTCACTAAACTTGTACTCTTCTTATTATTACAAGTAGTTCTGTTAACTCGTGGAAAACATGATGTTCATGCTTTCTAATCTGCTTGATGAAGTTAATGACTTTTCCGTTTATATCTCTAGTAACGAATACAGTGTAATTAAGAAAAACAAAACTTATTCGATGTTTTATAGATACGGAGTACACAGAAATAGCAACAATGCTACTTTACCTAATTTTTGAAGTAATAGCTTCTACAGCGGCGTTTTGCACTTTTTGGGATGACTCACGTCAGGACACGTGACCTGATAGAAAATTCGTAAGACGGCGCAGGGCGCTGGCGCGAGTGTGCGTGTGTTACATTGCATTTTATCACATAAATGATAGTATTTTATGTTCCAGTTTTCACTTCTGCCGGCACTCCCGGAGTGCAACCCGTTGTATTTTTTAACAGCATCTTTTGTCGTACTCGTACAAAGGACACACTTGTATAATCTATTCGCACTGAAACTTTCAAAAGTCGTTCATATATTTCTACTTTTTGGGCTTTATTTTGAAAACTTCACTGGATAGGTCTGTACTTAAAAAAATATAGATTTTCGATACATCTTTTTGATTGCCATTTATTAGACAAGGAGAACAACAATTTATATATAGCTCTCAAAAAGCCCAGTATGTTGTTTGTAGGCTTATGTTCGGGCATAACATTTTTTAACATCTTGTTTTGTTTAATTATACATACTTTTTCTTTTTTTATGATTTGGCGTCGCATTATTGTGAATTTGCCAGTGTCAAGTATTTGTAATATTTTTTTTATATTCTATCAAAATATTCAGTCGTAGTCACGTCATAGTCCAATAAGGTCCCAGTTAAGTCCAAACATAGTCCAAGTCACGCCTCAGTTAAGCAGTGGAGACTTTACTGGAGGCGTATTAGGAGTTTTGGTAACAACATGATACGTCACATTGTATCACTTGCCTACACTCATGCACGTAAATCAGCTCACAATAAACAAAATACCACAATTTTTCACTAATTATCACTGATAAAAACAAAAGTTTAACAAAATTATACAATGAGGCGACATGATTTTGCCGCGTTCCCAACAAAACTCTTAAAATTCTAGTTAGACATCAATATAGTAAGAGTATTTTTTTGAAAATAATGTTGTTATTTTAATATTATGAACTATTTCGATCAAGTCTACGGAACTCCAACTCTGCACTACAATCTTTCCGCTCGACCACAACCCGGGAATGTTCAAGGTTAACGGTTTAGGCCATTCATGCTCCAATTCAATCAATTCATGTGAATAGTTATTTCCTCGACTAGCGTGTGAACTGTATTTGTTACGTCACTGTTACGTTTGTTAAAGAGAGTTATAATGTAGTTTCAACTGAGTACAGTCACGGTGATGATATCCAACAGTACTGTGACTCAGCCCTGTCCTTGAAATATATATCTACAGCACCGCGTGGCCACGCATGACGTATCCCGCGCTAGCGGCAGCCCTTCAGTATTTTAATTTCATCTACCTATTTTTAACCTACTTGCGTTTTTGGGGTTCCGTACTGAAAGGGAAAAACGGGACCCTATTACTAAGACTTCGATGTCCGTCTGTCTGTCTGTCTGTCCGTCTGTCACGGGGCTGTATCTCATGAACCATGATAGCTAGGCAGCTGAAATTTTCACAGATGATGTATTTCTGTTGCCGCTATAACAACAAATACTAAAAACAGAATAAAATAAATATTTAAGGGGGGCTCCCATACAACAAACCTGAATTTTTAGACGTTTTTCGCTCCATATTTATAATGGTAACAGGTAGATGCTTTAAATTTTCACAGAATTTTTCGTTTTATATTCACTTCAATAGTAAATAATAAAATAAATATTTAAGGGGGGTTCCCATACAGTACGGAACCCTCCGTGCGCGAGTCAGACTCGTACTTGGCCGATTATTTCTAGATTTGAACCAAATTGTACCTATGATGATGTAAAATTATTATGTTTATTACAAAAAATAAATTCGTTATGAATTAAAAAGGAAGTGTTCAATGAAAAATCATAATATTGCGTTTTTAATGTTTTTATGGTTCCGTATTAAAACGAGGAACCATAAAAATCTCTGGTATCTCTGTGGATTTAAATATTACAGTTCGACACTAACACGACACTTTAACTGCAATTATTCGTTCGTTCGTTTTAGCCATAGGACGTCCACTGCTGGACATAGGCCTCCCCTAAAGATCTCCAATAAGACCGGTTGGTAGCGGCTGCAACTGCAATTGTCAAACTAACATATTTATGTGTAAAGTTATGTACCGCAGTCTTATGAAAGTAGTACAGAGACTTTTATTTCTAACGGTGAGTAACAGATTTACAATAAATCTGCCTAAACTTTACTATAGTGTTGCACGTTTAGTCATTCACCTAACGGTGATTGAAAGGAAAGGCAAGTAATGTATCTCAGGTGTAGTTCGTCATATGAAAGTCAAAGTGAGTAGTGTGAGCGCTCGTCGCCGCGCAAAAATGCGAGAAAGCGAACGCAGGGAAAGTGAATTCGACGAGACCGTATCTCGCGTCGCCTGCTCTCGTGCCATCGCTCCATCTTCGCGAATACTGCACTAGCTGTCGACTAACATTAAGGTTCACTACACTGACGCGTAAGTGAACTGTACCACTCGTAGCGTAGTTTGACTAGGTGTTTGTAAGCGATCATTGAAGTAAAGCACCCGGTCCCGTACCTATGAGTTCTTTGGAATTTACGTACGGAATTTCACACCACTGGTTTTTCAGTGAAGGAAAACATCGTGAGGCAACCTGCGTGTCCGTAGAAGAAATTAGATGGAGTGTGTGAATCCACCAACCCACACTGGGCCAGCATGGTGGACATGCCCCGAACACTCTTCGTGGGTAGATTTTTACGTCCTGCAGTGGACTATAAAAAAGACTAGTACAGAAATAAATCAAAGTTCGGCACTGTCAGTCTTCGGATGAGTGACCGCGGGTAATAATTACAACTGAGCACTACCGTGGCGCGGACGATACATTAAATTGTAGGTCCCGGGCATTTTTAACCGTTTAGCTATGTTAAAGGCCTTCAGTTAGCTTAAAAACTCTGACTCCAGGACTAATCACCAGACCTATACGAGTTAACTTGCTATGCCTACTAGCTGACAGGCTTCCTAGGCGTTACTAGCAACATAGCGCATTAGTTGTTCACTACATTTTATACAGAAAGTTATTTTTTGTACAGAAACTACCAAGAATGGGTGTACTTATCATTATGAGCTGTTTTCACTACGGGACTAACTACAACTGGAGTCCTTATCCATACTAAATATTATTATTTAAAAAATATACTAGTTTATGTGAATTGTTTCACTGTTATCAAAAACCGTTATATTATTTTTTTGTGCCCTAAAAAAAATAATATTGTAGAATAAGATTATTTTTGTAAAGTCACAGTAACGCCGCAGGTGCGATCGTGCCGCAACAGTTGTCATATCGTCGGTGATACTTCAAAACCGCTTATGAGCACTTTGTAAATACCGCGTATCTACATTTTCTAAATTTTACAGGAGGAAGAAAAAACATCATATTTCAACAGTTTCTCAATGTTTTCTTGACTGAACTGTTTTGTGATATCTCTGCACCCTACTTTACTAGTATGGTAAAAATAATTTCCCCTAATCCCCTTAAATTGCAAAATAAATCACTTTCGCGGTATTGAATTTAAAAAATGATATTTTTTTGGCATAATCACAACAAATACGTGGTTTTGTAAAACAAATCTTTAGAAATCAGTTCTTTATTTAGCTTAGGAATTACAAATATAAATCAATACAAATTTGAAATATAACATACTACAAACCTCTGCGAAATAACGTTGTTATTTAAACTGAAAAAATAAGCACGAATAGAAATTCGCGCTTACTTTGGTATTTGAGCAGAAGCTCAAAATACCAAAGTAAGTAAGTTAAACAACAACATTTGTAACTTATTTCAATGGTTGAACTTCTCAAAACTTACAACATAGGTATTAACTCTAACATAACTATTATTTTTAGATCTGACATAGTATTTTGGTCTAGAAGAGAGATCAAAGTTAACATTTCAATTATTATCAAAAACACAACAATACTTTCGCCTATCTTAAATCAGCAAAATTGAACTCTAATCAGTCGTAATAATCACAGCAATTTATAAAATATCACAAACTGTTTAGTTTAGATTCGACATAGTCTTTAGGTCTCTAGAGATCAAAGTTAACATTCAATTATTATCAAAAACACAACAATAATAATTATTTATCTTATTACAATATCTTAAATCTACGAAATCGAACTCTACAGCCGTAATAATCACAGTACTATTACAATTAAATGATTATATTAATCAGACATTACTTAAAAGGTAAATTGTTGTAGAATTCGTGACAATCACTCGGTATGACACTTTTAAGTTCTTGTAGGTGATCATACTTTGTCTTTGCTATAGCTTGTCTTGAATGGTAAAGTTGGGGCACGTGGTCAATTAAAGATGATACTTTCTTAGGTCTTCGCGGCAAAGGAGTAAAATCTTCTGAAAAGTTAAGTTTGTAGAAAATTGTGCCATCAGGATTGTATCTCAAAACTCTTACATCCACCACACAGTGATCACCTGCTCCTCGCCCGGGTCTGATGGAATCGTAAATCTGATAGTCTTTGGCAGCAAAATCTTTGAAGAAAGTATAGTCAGGTGTATAAACTTCGTAGGGGTTCGGAGCCCTCCTGGCTTCTCTTGTGATGGTGGCGTATTGTGAAGGTAGAAAAATTTCGCGATTCTTCATCTTTCTCTCGATTATCGAGTGCACCGAATCGACCTCCATCTGCGTGTGACCTTTTTCTAGGTACTTTTGTGTGATCGTTACATTTCTGGCCATTGCTAATCGTAAAAGCGCATTAGACACGACAGAATTTCTATTTTGCGCCGTACAACCGTCAGTAAAGATAACGACATCTTTAGGGTCATCATCCAGTAACCTGGTCACATAATCCACAAAAAATGTTGCGTATGTTGACGATTTTAAATCACAAGCTGTTTCGTCGAACCAATAACAAGTAGCTCTGTTATTTCCTAGGTTGTACACGGAAAAGTTGTGAACTGCAAGTTTCGTCTTAAAATACAGAGCACTGGCATTTAAGAAAGGGCACAGCTTTACAGCCTGAAGATCTGCTGTTATAACATGTATTGTACCTTTTTGTGCAGCTTCTTTATCCGAATTCTTTTCTTTTCTAGCCATTTCCTTTAGATCTGTGTGTTTTTTATACTCTGCATCCGACAAATTGCCCACTTTATGAGCACTACACATGTCACAGGCATCTTTTTTAGGTTGAAAAATACCTATATTCTCCTGTAATAGAACATCTTCGAATAGCTTCCTAGATGCAATAGGATCATTTCGTGATTGTGAGTAGTCCACGTAGAGTCGGTATAACTGTGATTTGGTTTGAATCAGGGGCTCCAAGTAAAGTTTGGAAGTGGACTGTCTGCAGTAATGCGATGGAAGTTTTGGCAACGCGTTTATGTATTTTTTAACTAATTCTTTTTTGGATACTTTGACTCCGACGTCTTCTCTGTGCACAGATGTAGGGTCACTAGTTTCTGTCTTGTCTCCCAGCCAATATCGTACAGTCCACTCTCTAATGCCTAATGTTTCAAGGAATGTCTTAAAGCAAACTCTTTCTTTTTTATTATTTACTTTCAAGTAGTAAATTTTAGAGTCACTTCGCCTTGAGTTAGAATTTTTGGTTTTTCTTTTAGTAGGTTTTTTATCAATCATTGAGCATACATACATTTTCTTTTCTGCCCAACTCATTTTCCAATATGTATCAAAAATGTTTTTTCTAACGTCTTCTGTTAATTTAGCGCAGTACATACTTTTACCGCTGAAACATCGCTTTGACATACACAAAGGGCCCATCATTCTTGCTGGTTTTGATTCATTTTGAACATATTTAGAGCCAATTTTTTTAAATCCAACATATTCTTTGCCCAACATCCTCTGTCGCTTATTTTTTTGCCTTTGCCAATTATTAGGATTGCCTTTACGTTTCCTCTGGTTCTTATTTTTATCTCTTTCCTCCATGTCTCTTTCAGGAAACCATTCGGTATTATCTGGTGATAAAGGTTGTAAATCTGTGATTTCGGATAGTGGGACAAAGGATGGATCAGCCACAGAATCATCTGACGAAAAGTCGCCATTATTTTTTTGCTGTACAGTATCATCATCGACGTCGATGTTGTTAGGATTGTTGTTTTCTTTGCTAGCTATTAGCTCTTGTCCATAAACTATTGATAGTGTATCTAACTCCGATGTCACGATATCATCGTGTGAGATTTTTTCTGCTTCTTTGATTGGCGGCGAGGGGAACTGCACCAACTTTTGTTTTTCCTGATTATTTATTATTTTATTTCTTTTTGCCAGTAATATCTTACGTTTTTCGTACAAATCTTGGAGAGTAACGACCTTTTCGTTAATATCAGCATTTTCGTCTTCCGACATGATGACAAGTTTTATTCTCGATCGTTATTTCTTCTTGATCTATTACTCATCTGAAATCAAAGAAGTGATAAGTGAGTACCTAGTTATAGTGATAACAGTGAGTGTGCGCGAAGGAGGGAGTGTATGTGTGTGTGTGTGTGTATGATGTGTTTGAGTATGCGTGTGTAGAAAGATAGGGAGAGATATAAAATTTTTCGTTTATTTTCCTAGTATTCGTAACCTGTTATTAGGTAAGTGGTAAGGTAGGTAGCTAAGTAGGTGCTTAAGTTGAGTAAAATTTAACAGACCACAATAAATTGTAAAACTAAGGGTTCTTCATAGAGTTATGTCAATATTTATTAAACTCATATGTATTTATTGCAAAACCGCGAAAACAGACTTTTTATAGCAAACTTGCGTGCAATACCGCGGGTAATCTAAACAATAAAAATACAATCAAATTATTATCAATCTAGCAAAAGAGTCTCACAAAATACCAATAGTATTATGTAAATATGGCATTAAAGAAAGGGCATAAATAAACACAATGTACTTACCTGCCGGATAATCTCAGGAAATCATTTTTTTCGAAGCACTCACTACACGCGTTGCGATATGGTTGAAAAAAACGTAAATACGCTGTATTGCTGCCAAACTAGCGTGATCAACCGTTCCGCGGTTTTGTTTTGACAGCAAAACAGGCGCATCTTATTGGCTATTAGAGATCGTGTGACATCTGTCACGAGCGAATCAGCGTGAGGAATCTGTTGGCGCGATAATTCAATTTCGCTACTTTTGCAGATACGCGGTATTTACAAAATGCTCATAAGCGGTATTGAAGTATCACCGACGATATTAATCTCTGCATGTGAAGTTTCTTGCTCCACCCGCGCCGTCGTCGGCGGCGCCTCGATCGCTTCCGCCCAGGATGGCGGTAATGTTCGCCAGGATGTCGTGACGTCACACCAACTTCCCTCACTCAGATACGCACGTACAATAGGCACCTTATGTGCCTCTACCTTTATCGGATTAAGAAATTAATAAACGAAGTGCGCAAACGAAATTGCTAACAATACAAATTAGTAACAGTTTTAAGTAGTTTTAGTTTCATTTCTCTGTGATCAATAAACTAAAAGTATCCTTCCCTAACTTATTAGTACATTCATCATTTGTGGCACTAATTTATGATATACTATTGACCCCGGCTTCGCACAGGTGTATTATACATATAAAACTTCTTTTTGAATCACTCGATCTATTAAAAAATCGCATCAAAATCCGTCGCGTAGTTTTAAAGATATAAGCAGACAAGACTCGGGGACAGACAGCAAGAAGCGACTTTTTTTATACTATGTAGTAGTATGTAGTGACTTTGTACCTTCTGTTTTAGTTATTAATATTTGTGCACACAATCAAGAGTTATGTCTGTCTGTCAGTATATTCAGATCTTAATAAAAAAGATTGAGAACGAAACAAATTGTAATCATATACCTACTAAACTGTATATTGTTTACTGTTTGGGGCTGAGTTACCCGCGTCCGTAGGAGGTTACACTTTACGTGACGACATTTGTGTAAGACGTGTCCGCGACCTTGAAAAGCCTGATTTCTCTGTTAATCTAAAGCTTTTCAAGGTCAGAGTGAATAGGTATCTTCTAGGTCTGCGTGCTTCATCTTCGAGCACAACGTCGCTTACCATCAGGCGTGTTGGTGGTCAAATGCGGACTTATTAGCGTTAAAAAAAAATATAAATAACTAAATTTAAAAATAAAAAAAATAATGTATATTATAACTATGTAAAAAATTAGAAATAACACGAACATGATTACCTAAACAATAATAAATTTATATTACAAAGCACAACAGATCAGTATCAGTTCCATCAACTTGGCATTTTTTTCCTGTTTATCAGTTCAAATTCGCTTTTGTTTATTTTTTGGTGTCATCAAATGATAAAACATAAACTAAAAACCCATTGAGAACTGGATCGAAATCACATGGAATATATGGTATGGTATGGTAGTTTAGCAATTTATTTACAGTGATGCCTATCTCAACTGACTAAAACTTTGTGTAGAGCTTTTAAAACCTTTTCAGCTCGTGTAAGTGAAACTAGCGTATGAACGAACCGAACCTATCCAGTCTCGTCGTCATCGCACTAATTAAACTCCACATTTTGTGCGTAATTAAAAAGCCGAGGCCCAGTAAGGCTCTAGCACACAAGCAACTGCGATTTAATTGCTTTTCAAAAGCTCAATTTCCAATGCTTTAGTTTGAATATAAAGACAAGGTGATGTTTTGCGCATATGCTCATCATTAAGAACAATAATTCTATTATCTAGGTTACGCACCTCGATCTCATAGAGGAATTCTGCCGTTCCGTACAAAGAGTAGGTTAATCTCTGACGAAAGTAAGGAACAGCTGAATTTAATTCCGCAATTTTGTAGCTGTCTCATACAAAAACATAGTTGCCTTATCAAGTCGCTAACAGGATTTTAAACTCAGCAACTTAAGGCAATCGTGAGGTGCCAACTTGACCAGAAAAAAACAATAAGCTGTTATCTACCTCTAAATATTATCCGATATGAGTGTTTTTTAAAATGTAATCAGCACTTTGATCGCTAAGATTATACGTTTTATTTTTTGCAATTTTTCAAAAGACCTTAAAGTTATAATCCTCTAAAAATTTATACTTTTACGTAAAAACTTAACTGACAAAAAAATAAGACGTACAAGCGTGTGTTAGATAGGAGATTTTATTATAATGTTCTATATCACTTAAAATAGTCGCTATGCTTGATTTATTGGTCTAAAACTATTTCTTTACCTTCTATTCTTATAAACAGACAAATCAAGACACCATATCCGCCATTGCTTGTTGTGTTTGTAATATTGTTTATTCATGTGTTATTCTGTAGTCAAAGTGATTGTGATCCTATCAACTATTCCCTGATAGTTGATAGGGTAATATTTAATAACGATTACAAGATGTATTAAGTAATATAAAACTTACAAGTAGCTGAATAGAACTGAGAAAATTCATGACGTCCGAATGTCGGCCATTGTTGTTTACATACACCATTTATTTAATACTGTGATTTCATAATGTTATAGATGACTTGAAACGTATCAATAATTGTTCTAATAATTCTAATAAGTATGAAATACAGTTTAAGATGATTTTATGTTTAACAATTGTGTAAAATGGAGGCTACCACCGTGCCCGCCATCTTGCTCGTTCCCTATTGGTTGTTGGTAATGTTTACATCGAGCAGTGGTGGTAAGGCATGGTGGGAGCTTGTGAAATCAGTATAAAACAGTCTGTTGGCGCGGCTTTGCACTCTTGGTATCATTGAGTCTCTCTTAGTGTTCGCCCAGTATCCTAATAATAACGTTAGACAAATCTTTGTCGCTTTGAGTCTCACATAGCTAGTTATTCTGAGTGTCTGTACTTTTATATTCGAAGCCAAGCCGAGTGAACGTCGCCATGTTGCTAAAGTTAAGTACCTTGTGTAATATCTAAATTATGTGACTGATCATTGTACATTGTATCAAAAGATTAAAAGATCATATTGATAGCGTCTGAGTTTCTTGCCACTTCTTCTCAAGACGTTTAGGGCTTTACGAACGTGGCTTAGAGTCTTTGCAATACATGGAGGTACCTCTCGGGACCCATGAGGTAAAAGAATAAACAAAGAATACTTACTTACTTGTTTCCTTTACTAATTTAGAAACCTCAAGTTAGGTAACTACCCTCACAAACATTTAAAGGATCAGATTGATGAGTTTCTTCAAATAAGATTTCCATCCTGACAATGATATTTTGATAGAAAACAATGTAAATAAAGTAACCGCCTTTTTAACCCTGATCTAACACGTGCAATATTTCTTCAAGTAATTGATACCAAAAACATAACATTTTGTAACACTTTCAGGGGTGAAAAGAGTTTTCTCCCGGAACGTAAATTTTATAAAAATGAAGGTACCGAAAATTTTCTCGACGTTCTACAGAAAATGCGAAAACACTGGTCGATACACGATCCTCTTACGCCTAATACTCGTATTCTGGTTTCGCATGCAAAGTGCTATTTCAATATTGTGCGGCCAGAAGCAGTATGTAAAAAAACTAGAGCTCAAATGCTAAAATTCGTCAATCTGTCCAAGCCTTTAGAATCTCATTTGACTACGCAACTATAACTATAAAGCGCTGCGTCGACCTGAATGAAACTAACACTGGCAAACATTTCGAATGAAAAGAAGCTTCACTGACCTGCCTTGAATTCATTTCCACTATTGTACGGAATATACTAGTTAAGTAGAGCCTGTAAATTGTCTACAACTTCCTGCAATTTATTGCACGTGAAACTTCCAGTAATTGTCCAAGTTGAAAAAACTAAAGCTGTCCGTTAACTAGTAAACTTCTCAGCTAGCTAAATGCATGGCAATTTGAGGCTGCATGTTTTAGCATGTGGGTCTGTTTTTAGGGTTCCGTACCTAAAGGGTCAAAACGGGACCATATTACCTACTAAGACTGTCCGTCTGTCTGTCTGTCACCAGGCTGTATTTCATGAGCCGTGATAGCTAGAACGTTGAAATTTTGCCGCCATAGCAACAAATACTAAAAACATTTAAAAAAAACATTCAAATTAAAATCAATCTTTTACCCTTCTAGCTCCCCAAAAAATAGTTTTCACAAAATAACTAGAAATTAAAAATGGGCCATTTTACATTTAGTTTCCTCGTTCTTATATAAAAGCAGAGAATTTAAAAACGGCTAGAGAGAATAGGCTGGTTATCCGCTAACGAGTGCGGAGATGTAACGATCATTATGTAGATTGACGCGTATTTAGGTATTTAACTCGCCCGGACCGGGACTAGTCAGGGATCTGGTAGCCTTGTGGCAGATGCGACTGAGTCATAGGTCTTAGAACATTAGTTCTAATAATCGGCCAAGTACGAGTCGGACACGCGCACGGAGGGTTCCGTACTGTATGGGAGCCCCCCTTAAATATTTATTTTATTTTAATTTTGTTACTTATTATTTAAGGGAATATAAAACTAAATATTCTGTGAAAATTTCAAGCATCTACCTGGTACCATTATTAATATAGAGTGAAAAACGTCTAAAAATTCAGGTTTGTTGTATCGGAGCCCCCCTTAAATATTTATTTTATTTTGTTTTTAGTATTTGTTGCTATTACAGCAACCAAAATACATCATCTGTAAAAATTTCAGCTACCTAGCTGTCATGGTTCATGAGATACAGCCCGGTGACAGACTGACAGACAGACGGACAGACGGACATCGAAGTCTTAGTAATAGGGTCCCGTTTTTCGCTTAAGTACGGAACCCTAAAAAGGGAAATGTGCCTTTATTTTCTATCCATCCATCAGCCGTAAGACGTCCACTGCTGGACATAGGCCTCCCCAATGGATTTCCAATAAGGCCGGTTGGAAGCGGCCTGCATCCAGCGCGTTCCTGCGATCTTTATTATATCGTCAGTCCACCTAGTCGGTGGACGTCCTACGCTGCGCTTGCTGGTCCGTGGTCTCCATTCGAGAACTTTACTGCCCCATCGGCCATCCGTTCTCCGAACTATGTGCCCTGCCCATTGCCACTTTATTTTCTATAACTAAATACAATACTAATTTAAATGCTAAAGCTACTATTACAAAAAAAGCATTGGATCATGTACATACCCTTAAAGGTCTAAAGATAATCCAAATGCTCGCGCCCACTGCCAGTTGGCAGCGTGCCCAGCATGCTGGCAGCATTGCCACGCTGAATGGCAATGCTTATCCTTGAGCCAAATAAACACCAGCATTCTGGTCACGCGTCGCGTATAAAATCGTTTCTGTCTTGCTCGCACTAGTTAGTTATTTTTAATGCAAATATAGCCTATTTGGGCTACAACTTAGCTTTCCAAAACGCGTGTTGATGGAGTATGTAGATTGTAGACCTAAAAGATACCTGTTCACTCTTGCCTTAAGTATATCCATATTGTACCTAATTGTCAGGAAACAAAGACGGAGGTAGGGTATTCCAATCTCTGGCGGTCAGCATTATGAAGGAAGAAGCAAATCGAGCAGGTTGTATGTCAACGATGTAGGGATGGTATTTAAGCGATTTCTGGCTAGTCCTATTGTGAAGATGAGACGAAGAAATTAGGTCACGGAGTTAGTGCTTATGACGTGGTGTAGAATCATTATCCTTACTAACATTATCCGGAAGTGTATTTGTTGGTTTATTGATTTGTTCCTCTTTAACGCAGCAACGGAGCAGATTACTTGATTTTTGGCATGGACATAGTTTGAAAGACGGAAAGTGACATAGGTATTATTATTATAGGTATTATCCCGAAAAAATAAAAGGTTCCTATGGGGTAACACAAAAATCAAAATATCACGCGGGCGAAGCCACGGACTAAAACTAGTACTCAATAAATAATCCGCGCTTGACCACCAACCCCTGATGGTAAGCGAAGTTGTAGTCTAAGATGCAGAATGCAGACTTAAAAGATATCTATTCACTCTGACATTCCAGTATTTTAAACCATTGAGATAAGTTAGATGCCTTAAGCTGGCTTAATAACTCTGACACTAGGGCTGACCATCTATATACACACAAGCTAAATACTCGTAGCTTGCCAACAAGTAGTAACAAGAACAAATGAACCTCTGATTATTTCCGTTCCCGACATTTCCCGGAGCGCGCCCGTCGGAATCCCGTCGATATATGAAGAGCTTTCTCCCGGAATACCTACAGAATTTCCTCGCCGTAATCCACGAATAGAATTTCAAATGAGAGTTAATGATAGACTCGTAGGCTCAGGAATTATGGAAATAATTCTGTTTCGGAGGTCTAGGTCAGGGGAATGCTTTATTTTACTATGTTTTCTTTTATCTTTATCTTTACTGAGTAGTTTAATAACAGTTTAGAAAAACCTTGGAGTTGGATCTTTTAAGCTATTGCATAGCTTCTATCGCGGGCCTTGAGCGCGGGGACCGAATCCAGAAATTCCGTAACGAAAAAACCTCACGCTCCCCACTCCGACGGGCAAGGAGGTGTGGCTTGAAGGCCGTGCATCGTCTAACGTCGTTTCAGTTCGGCAGTCTTCGACACGGCGTTGTGTGCGATTAGACGTATTGTAAAATTATGCAATAGCTTTACCGCGGCAGTCCCCGAGTGCCACACGTCTTTTTTTTTATTGTAGATACCAAGCCACTCAGAGAAGTGCCAAGTCATTGAAAATTGAACTTTTACAATGCGAAAGATTTTCTGTAAATATTTTCTTGGAAGCCTTCAAAACTACTACTTAAATACGCTCTATAGGTAGTTAGTTATATTTATATAACACATCTTATAAATAATTGATTCTACTGCATGATTCTAGCAAAAGAAAAATTATAGTGTAATGAGTGCGAAATTTTTATTTAGAACATAAATATTCATATTAGACTTCTCGAATGTTTTGATGTATGAAAGATTAGATCGAACTCTACGTCAAAACCCAGTCTTATTCACAGTTTGAAACAACATTATAAAATGGGATTATTCCAGTCTATCGCCCGGGGGAGAGAATGGAAGAAAAAAATCTTATCTGTCCCCCGTTTGATCATCGGGGGTCAGACCGACGAGTTATTTCACTCCTCAGCAGTGGAGTCTGTCCCCCGACTAAATGAATTATTATTTTTCCTGAATACGCCTACATTACAAGTAAAAACAAAAAGTTATCGTCATAATATGGTTACCAAAGTTCCTCGGTAATGTGCGAATATTTCGCGGGGAATTGACGCTTTGTTGGCCCAACGAGTTCCGCTTCCGACCACAAAACAATTGCACATAATGCATCTCTATGGATCTCTCGTCCGACTAAAAACCACACCAGTAAGCACCTTATTTTGTCTCTGTTAAAATTCACTTTTGTTTAAACTGTCTGTGAAACAAATTTACAGTTGTGTTGTACAAATTTCAGTCTTGTTTCCTGTGATATTAGTTTCAGTTTCCATGGAAAGGTGTGGAGTAGAGTTATGTCAGAGTTACGCAAGAAGATGCGTCGCTGCAAGCTGCGCTCGACTCAGTTTTGAAAGTAAACATTGTGCTGAGAATGGGCAGGCTCTGGGCTAGACAATAGTTCGTGCTAACTGGAGTGTAGGTCTTGGTTTTGGTTTAATCATCACCGTCATTAACCGACTTCCAAAAAGGAGGAGGTTCTATGTTAGTCTGTATCTTTTTTTTTGTGTTTGTTCATCGATAATGTCGTTAATTGTGAACCGAATCGAAAAATTATTTTTTAGTTCAAAGGGGTATACTCCCGAAATGGTCCCATTAAAATTTTACAGAAATCGGCTGAGCCGTTTTTGAAAAAAATAACAATAATGGAAGCAATTCGAGCTAATTATCCGAATTTTGTACACGATGAACATCGATAATTTCGCCAATTGTGAACCGAATCGAAAAGTTATTTTTAGTTCGAAACTTACTCCCAAGGTGGGAGTAAGTATACCCTTAAATGGTACATTTAAATTTTACAATAATCGGCAGAGCCCTTTTTTGATTCAACAACAATGAAAACAATTCCAGTGAAATATTCGAATTTTGTACACGATGGAAGGCGGTTTTCCATTTTTTGCGAAAAATAATTATTTTAGACTACATTTACCATTAGACTTCTGACTCACTACTGAGAGTCTGGCTTCTGTCTGCGCTTACATTGATTGAGTCGGGATCGACAGATTAGATTAGAAACATTCAACAAATATTGGGATAGACTGTTTAGACTCCATCAAAAAAGCAGAGTGAAGCAGGATGGATCATTGGAGTCCTTGAGTCCATTACATAGATCACATTTTTACTTAACAAAACACAACGTGTAGATGTGTTTTGTTCTTTGCTATGCATGCATAATTCTATAATACACCTCATAAAGCCAGCTGTAGCCTTACGGTATTATTTGAATTTAATTTTAACTTGAAAGCGTCTAATAATTCGGTGAATACCGACTGCACGCACGAAAAAGTATCACGTTCCGCCTGAGCCGAGCGTGCAAGTGAGAGCGCGGAACTAGTGATAGAGAGGCGCGATCGACGTAAGCGTTCCGCTTGTTTCAGTTGTTGATTCAACTATGTTTTCATAAGACGTCATCACGTAAAATTATCGTTCTTAAACTACCGACTTTCCAGATAAAAAAAAATTTACTTGAGTTTATTTACACACCCATTTCCGTTTCGATCCGTTTTAGTGGGCCTAAATCGGTAAATTGACCCTAAAAAGAAACTTATCCAAAACACACTGCAATTAGTAATTGTTAAACAAAACAACCAATATTAGAAAAACCGGTTACAACTAAATCTCACAACGAGATGTAAAAGTGAGCTTTAACAACGGCGCTTATAACTAGTATTAATAGTCGGCAATTAGAGGGAAAGTGACGATAATCAGAGCCAGAGCCTAATCCCACGAGACAGTAGAGCTCAGGGTCACGCACACTGATACAACACTTATTTTGTTATTACCCACACATAGAATGACTATGACTGCCTCGGTGGCCTAGTGGTTAGTGACCCTAACACCTGTGCCAAGAAGCGTAGGTTCGATTCCCACCCAGGGCAAATATTTTAGTAAAACATGAGTTTTTGCTATCATATGTGTCTGGATGCTATTATCTACATCAGTATGTATTATATCAGTCTCTGGTAGCCACATTATAAGCTTTGCTTGGCGACTTTGCCCGCGCAGCATTGCCTGACACTCTGACCTTTTAACTATATTCATGTAATAACACAATAAAATTCTTCTTAAAGAATATGTGTCTTGCGGTTACTTAACTTAATTATTTGATTTGATCCTAAATTTTATATTGCAATTTCACTAATTATAATTGGTAGTCCTGTTTACGGAGGGCGCTGGTAGCCAGTAGCACAGTTTAATTACTGGTACAGGCACCAGCCAGACCCATAACCTATTTATGTAATTATGTTTGATTCTGGATTTTGTATAATTACGACTAGTATTTAGTAACTTTCGACATCTATTATATATTTATAGTTCGGCCGTTCAGAGAATGCGTTCCTGACACGTCATATTGAAAAAATGTTTTTGGCCGATATCTCGGAAACTAAGGGCAAAAAACTAATTTATGTTTTTTTCCTTATGCATTCTTCTCTCTCTGTTTATATAAATATTTATTCTAATAGTTAGACGATTTTTCTAATTTTATTCTAATAGTTAGTTGTTTAGTGTTATTTATAATATGTATTCTGGTTTTATAGTATATTCATAGATATTTGTACTTAAACACTAAGACGTATGTAGTATTGTATGTGGTAGACTCGACTTGTTTTTTCTTTTCTTAATTAATTTTAAGATTAGGCCTGTTATTGGCTATTTATATACATCTGTATAATTAAGTTTAATTTTATTTTTGTGCTGTTGGCCTGTAAATAAATAAAAATAAAAAATAAAATAAAAACATAAAGATAATTATTGTAGAAAATAAAATTTCGCATCTTTTGTTTCAATTGAACTTTTTTGTAAAACTTACCGTTTACGATTTATGGACCATTTAATGTTTTAAGGTCCATTTTGAATCCAATGAAATTTCATTAAATGGGAGTTGAGTGCTGTTTGGTCACTTCAGCGCTTACTTGTATACCCATCTTGTACATTGAAAGAACCAACTATTGTAACGCTTGGAAAATGTGAAGCTGGATCGCTTGTAAAGTGTAATGCTAGTTTCTGAGGTATGAGGTAAAGCGTTCAACATTAAAATGTAAGGTAGATAGAAAGCTATGCTAAGGTGTGATAAATAAAAGTTATAAAGTAAGTAATGTTGGTTTTATTTATGCTAATTTTAAGTTACATGCCTGAGGGGCGTAGATCGGTATGAGACACCTTATGATCTATGTGCCGGAAGGGCTTAATATTAAAGACTTAGGATTACTGATTGCCGGAGGGGCTTAAGACTAAATTACTAATTAAATGGTACAATAGAATGGGCGCCAGGACTATAGGTCCATAAAATACAAGGGCTGATAGTTGCCGGCTATCAGGGTAGAACAGGGCGTGTGGTCGAATACCTACTTCACTGAGTTTGCAACCAATTTTATATATGCTCTGTCTTAGTTAATTATTTAAGTTAATTGAGTAATAAAAGCACAGCACGAAAGGTAAGAAAGGCGCAGCCGTTGGCTGCGTTACCAATAATACTCGGGGGTAGATTCAAGTCGGGCCGGTAGCCACGTCGTCCACGGCGGAAACGCGCAGAGAGAAGCAGCAAGAAGCTAGTAGCGGTCTCGGGGTGAGACGCAGAGAGAGGCCACGTCGCCGCACGGTGAGGGACGCGCCGGAGGAGGCTTGCCGCGCCTGGGAGTGCAGTTGTAGACCACAGTTTCTATATGTAGAACAAAAAAAGAAACCCTGTCCGAAGACAGAAAACAAGTATGAATGTCTTGTTCTTTGGTCAGACCTCGCTTGAAGAGCGAGGCCCTCCATTTCAAGTTGGGGGTGGTAAGCCGACAATGATATCGGATGCGACACGTCATCGGGTCTAAGAAAATACTGACAAAGACAGAGCCTAACCGAGACAGTAGGAATAAGAGGCTAGTAAAAACTTACCCTAATGTCTTAGGGGTTTCTTTTCGAGGTTTCGAAATCAGTCCAGCCAAGCGAACTTGCGCCACGTCGCACGGTGTTCGTCGTTCGGGGAACCAGGGTGTCGGCGTGCGGTCCTGTTCTCACTCGATTTCGGTGGTTTTCTGTAGAATCAAGGGACAATTCCTTTGGTTCTTGTACAACAAGTGAATCGTTTAGAAAACCAACCTTGCCGACACGTACCTTCGTTAGGACGCCGCTACGGCCTTGTTTCCCCTTCGACCCCGTGTACGCTCAGTTGGCTGCTTGCTGGACAAAGAAAGACTCCAGTCCGTGTAACACGGTTTTATGTGATTTTATTTCACTCCGACCGAATTTTAATATTTTGTTCTCGTTCCTGACCTAGTTTGTTGACACTTGACAGCCAAGTCGCCGGCAGATCCGACTTAAGCTGTCAGTGACTTTTTGTAAGTTTTTGGCACCAACGTACCCGACGATTTGCCAACACTAGAGTGTTTTGGCACCTATTTGCCAAAACAGGGTTACAATACCCCTCCACCCGGGGAAAGAATTCACGCAGTGAATTCGACGGCTGCCCTCAGCCGAAAAGTATAACAACAAGAACGAGTAGGGAGCAACAAAGAAATGGGCAACCTAGCCGCTAGAATATTTAGTGGCTATTTGCCGAACAGACGAAATACAGACCAAACGATAAAAATAAAAGACCCTTATAACTAAAAAAAGTGTCAAAGTACCCTGACTTTCTAGAGTTGAGTGAGATAATCAGGAAAGCAAACAACTGAGTGGAAATGTTACTTTGACTCCGCAGGGAATTTAAGATTGTTAAAAAACATAAAGGTACCAAATTATGGAGTCAGTTGGACCAAGAACCGAGGACTGACTCAAGCATAATTATGGCTTCTTTGTTTTTAACTGACAAGATTTTCCTGTAAGCGGTATTAAGCCAAAAAATTTTTTTTTTAGTTAGCATATAATCTGTGGTTAGAAGTAAAACAAGGATGCACGAAAATTATGGAGTATGTTGGACCAACCCGAGGACAGACTCAAGCATAATTAAGGCACTGTTTTAACCACGATTTCTAATTTAAGTATGATTCGAGGTTGACTTGGTAAGTATTGCCAGTACAACTAAGAAACAAAGCTACTAAAATATATGCATTCCAATGCCCGCTTTCTTCTGGAGATTGAGCTTAAAATTGAGCGAATATGGGTTACTGAAGCTAAAATTGTTGGAATTTGAATGTTTTCAAAGTCAGGGGTATTTCACTTCTAAATCTAGGTGCATTTAACCTAAACTTAAGATACGGTGTAACTATTGTTACATGTTAGTGCTAAAAAATAAATATAGTCAAAGTTTGGAGTGGGGTTCTTCCTACCTGAGGGTGGAATCCCTTATTTATGCCATCGCCGGGGAAATCATACTATTATGATAAGAAAAATGAGTAAATTCAGGTGTGACCATCGGTGTCAGTATACAGAGTAATGGTACTACCTATGGAGGGCAATACAAGAAGCTGAAAGGAAAATGTTTGCTAACATGATGTAGAAGGAAGTATAATAAGAATAGTAGCCTAGAGACGGCAAAAGAAGTAGAAGGGAAAGTAAAAAATCGAAAGAAGAGATTTAGCATTTAGGTGGACCACGTGTATCCGAAAGGTAGGAAACTAGAAAGAAAGGGATGCCTTTAGAGGAGGCTTATGTTGGAGGGTAAGATATCAAAAGTGGACGCCGATAGTTTAAGAAGGCAATGCCTTGAGGATGTGACCATCTTAGTGGGCACAGGAGGATCATTACTACTTAAGGTGCGCGCGCAACCTTAGTGTAGTAAAGAAATGGGTGTGTTCATTTAGTGTGACCACATAGTGGATCAGACTAGTGGACACAGCTAAATGATACAGTCTAGTCAGGTATGTAGTTATAGGCTTCAGTTAAAGAGTTCTACCACCGCTCTATTGTATGTCAAGTATGTAGTTATAGGCTTTCGTTAAAGAGTTCTACCACCGCTCTGTTGTATGTCAAGTATGTAGTTATAGGCTTGCGTTAAAGAGTTCTACCACCGCTCTATTGTATGTCAAGTATGTAGTTATAGGCTTTAATTAAAGAGTTCTACCACCGCTCTATTTATCGTCTACCTTTAGGGGGTAGCGAGTGCTAATCGGTACTGCCTTTACAGGACTCGCCTGTTGACAGGACCGACGCTAAGATACTACTTTTAGAGAGTAGCAAAGAGGCATCAGCACTGCCGTTAGTGGGCAGGGCTGAGCAAGAGATACTACCACATAGGGGTAGTATAGCAGATTGGTACTGCCTTTAGTTGACAGGACCAACGCTAAAGTACTACTTTTAGAGAGTAGTAAAGAGGCATCTTTTAGAGTAAAGAGGAACTTTTAGAGTGTAGCAAAAGGTACTACCTTGTAGGGGTAGTACATTGGGTGTCCAACGAAGTGGGCACACAAAAGGGTCAAGTAAGGTACTACTAGGGGTAGCACATTGGGTGTCCAACGAAGTGGGCACACAAAAGGGTCAAGTAAGGTACTGCTCAAGACAGCACAAGTGGTAGAAGCAAGTTTTCAACAGTACTGCGTAGTACTGCGTACAGAATATACAAGGTACTATCTTTAGAAGATAGTAGGACAGTACTGAGTAAGTAGTACATGTGAGTATCAGCAAGTAAATAGTATAAATACTGCCGGTAGTGGGTAGTATTGTCTATTTAAAGTAGTATTTCTAAGCTAAGCTAAAATGATAATTGCTACCGAAAGTAGGAAGCTAAAGATTATTATTCTAGCTTAGAAGGGTAGTATTAAGGTACTAAGGGCTACAATATAATAGCTTATCTTAGTTTGTAGGACATAAGGACTGCACTCCAAGTGGTCTAAAGGTAAAGAAAGAGAAAAAAAAAATTTTTTACTACCGATTTTAAAATTAAATCCTTAAGGACTTAGTTTCCAGGCACGAATTATGCGATAAAAGTTAACAGTCAAAGATTGAGAAAAAATATTTCATAACAAATTAAATTACGCAGTTTTGTTGTTTCTATATGGTTTACTGATAATATTCTTCAGTAAATTAGTAAAAGATTATAAAAACAGAATTGACATTGTTTTTCCTACCATCTTATAGAAAACAAAAGCGTTGTTACAAACGCCTTGTTTGCAAACAGAATAATCAACGAATCTACAGTAAGTATTGCAAATGACAACTTCTGACCGTTGTTTTCCAAGAATTTAGTGCTATAACCAGTGTAACTGCAATTGTTTCTCTTTGTTTCAGGTTCCTGGAAAGATAGAATGTGCAACAATACTAATCTATCTGAAAGATTTCTCCAAACATGTGTGTGATAGACTGTTCCTAGTGAATAAAGTGAACGAACAAAAGTTTACCAGAGGACTGCGAATCATCCTATAAAGATTCTCTACTGAAGATGAGAATGTAAGAGACGTCCCTACTTGGAAGACTAGGATCAGTTCATAACGTCTGAAACGTTTTGCTTCAGGTTCAGGCATGGTGACCTAACATCCTGATTATTCTCTTTCCGAGATTATGTAAAGATCGCTGTGAGAGTTGACGAAGCTAACAATATATGAATATAGTGCTGTTTTTGTTGTTTTATTGTGCCAAGATATAGAATTACTAGTAAAGTAATCGTAAAAGTAATAATATTCTCAGGCGATTACTACAATATGTCGGTTACCAAAATGTTCAATGTCGAACATGATTCGATATACTGAACCCTTTGTTTCCGGCATATTCCTAAGAGGTAGTAAAATATTTTTCAATAAAGACATTAAATCGTGCTGTTTAAGTTTAAGAGATATTCAATTTAAGTTTGACAAACAGAGACTAAGTTGTAATAGTTTAAATAAAGTGGTTGCAGATCAGCTTACAAATGTATGAAATATCTAAAATACTAGCGCAGGTAGTTTTAAGTTGCCTAATTATTGCTTACAAACTGCTATGTTCACAATTTATACTAATCCTATAAACATAATACATTAAACAATATTTCACCGCAACAATTTCTTTGTGAAAACTACTTTAGCATTTATTTACAGTACCTACTTTGCAACAATGCAGATAAAATGAATAATGTAGGTAAGTACTGTTAACAAAGTTTAGTTTCAGTACAATATTTTGCAATAATGCAAATAAAATGAATAGTGTAGGTAGGTAATGTTAACAAAATTTTGTTTCAGTACATTATTTTGTAACAATGCAAATAAAATGAATAATGTAGGTAGGTACTGTTAACAAAATAATGCAGGTATACTATAGCAATGAATCTGAAAATACAAAAACTGCCTAAAAATGAGAATTACAATACCTATTCTGTTAAATCTTACAGCTATACTGCCCTGCAGTCCTTAAAACGCAGTATCTGACTTTTTGACGTTTTTGAGTTAAATATTGATCCGTAATGGGCACGCCATAAGGAATCGAACGATGTAATCGGTTTTTGATTATCGCAACTACAAGATAGTAAAAAACAACTACCTCAACGCAGTAACTAGGAATGTTTTATGCAAACTGTAACGATAAACTATCTAAAATACAGTAAGAGCAATTACTGTATTTTAATAGCTTTGTTTTCCCAGATAAAATGCAGTAAATGTCGTCACTGCTACAAAAAAACGGTTGCCATAACCTTAAAAATATCGTGAACACATAAACTAAAATGCAGTAAATAGATAATGTACTGAAAATATGAATACTGCAAAGTTTATTTTTATTACTTTTCAAAATGATTACAGACTAGTATGCAGTAAGTTACTAAGACGTGGTGTTTAAGATGGCATCACCTATTTTTTCCATACGGTCAAAACAAAGTAAAATGCAGTGAAATTAATTGAACTGTCTTTTATTTATATCATAGGTTACTTTTTGTTGTCAATGTTACTAATTAAATTGCAGTATTTTGGTTATTTACTGCAGTATAATCGATAATATCTATCACTTAAATAATTACCTTTTTGCAGCCTAAATTGCAGTATAAGTCGTAATTACTGCATTTTAATTGGTAATTCGAATCAAGTCATTGTATTCCACTGTTTTCGTGGAGTTTCCTACTGCATTTTAGCTAGTATTTGTCGCTCAATCAGTCGCGTGCCGAACGCCGCGCCGTGGAAGGAGGACGTCGACAGCGCGTGGCTACTTGTTTTGTGTTGTAATTTCGTTGTTTTTAAGGTTTCTAAATACATTATGATAACACATTTACATTTATCCAAATCTATCACCTATTTCTAAGACCTAATTTTTACATAATACTTGTCACATTGACATGAATGTACAATGATAGATCACGTTATTCTATTTTATGGAATATTGGTTACATTACAAGTATAATCCTACCGCTCAACTTAGTACTGAGACAGGACTTAACTCAGGACTGAAACAGGTGTGGGCGGCGGGTCCCTACAGCCCATCATCATCCGGGTTCTTCCCCCCCGTGTTTGGCGAGGGTTAGGATGCCAACTCGAGCTTGCGCTCTCTTCGGCGGCTGGACGCTTCAGCTATCGAGCTGAGGGGCAATGTTGGGAGGATGCGAGTACCCTTTCCGTCCGCGAGGACGGGCGGCTTTTCTCAGCACCCTCGCTAGCCACTTGTATGGCCATCGCTGGCCACATCTTGGCTTGGTTGTACTGGGGTGGCCATTCTTTGGCTTGGTGGTACTCTCTTCTTAGTTTAGGCCTCATCCCTATTTTGGATGCCGCTTGGTCCCTCAGAGTCCTGCTCCGTGTCCGAGCCATCCAAGAGGAGATCTTTAGGGAGGGCACGCCATGTACGTTCGGCAGGGAGGCGTGCGTGAAGCGGCGCAATGTTGTTCAGGTGGGGTTATGGCCCATTGTCCGCGCGGACAAACATGCCGCGCGACAGACGAGCCACGAACTCCCCCACGGTTTCGATTCGCACGTCCCGGGCGATAACGTCATTGCGAACGTACCGGCCGGCTCCCGAGATCATCGTCAGAGGGACGTTTTGCACCACTTGCATCTTTTTCTTCGGGCTGGCAGAGCAGAGCGCGTACCAAGCGGGCGCTGCGTAAGTTAACCAGGAACGAATGTAGGTCTTGTAAATCCCTACTTTGGTCTTCAGTGGCAGCTTAGAGCTCAGCACGGGCCGCAGCAAGGCTCGAACAGCCTTCGCCTGGTAAACGGCGTGCAAGGTCTGCGAGCTCATGCGAAGGGCCCGGTCGATGTAGACACCCAGGTACTTGCAGGTGCTTTCCCATGCAATGTCTTGTCCTCTAAGCTGCAGTGGCTTCATCAATGGTGGTAGTCTTGGTGATCTCCCGGTCAGCAGCGCTGCCGTCTTTCCCACGTTGATGGCAATCCGTCATTTATCGAGCCATTCTGGCAGGATGTCTAGGACTAGTGGATCCTGCCAGCGGCTATTCTCTTGTTCCTGGACGACGCAATGTTAGCGCTATCGTCCGCGAAGAGGGCGAGGACGACTCCCCGTTCTCCTGGTCTGAGGTCTTCCAGGATCGGTATGTCGTCCGTGTAAATGGCATAATAGAATGGTGATGTGCAACTCCCCTGAGGAACTCCCGCAGCCATTCTTCTGTGTCCGGAGCTGACGTTCTCAACGGATACGTAGAACTTGCGGCCTTCAAGGGATGACGCCGCGACTCGAACTAGCGCGGGCGGCGCCGTGGTGCGTCCGTACTACGTCCGTAGTTAAAACATACGGAAGGAGAGCATTTGTTTTGTTATGTATACTTAGAAGAATACCTATGATTATTGTTCCTAGATAGTTATTTAAGTATTTAAGTATGTCTGAGCAGTTCTATTGAAAGATCTCATTAGTTTTTATTGCATATTTCAGTTTTCTCGTAAGTATTATTGACAGGGCCAGATTTAGGGGAGGGTAACCGGGGCTTCAGCCCTGGGCCTCCACAAAAGAGGAGTCCCTACAAACAGAGACTTCGGGAAAAAACCTTTCAATATCCGACTTATCAGACTAGTAAACAACTCTCCCTTCGATATTTTTTTCACTGTTTTACTTTTACCTAAAGTACTTGATACAAACATGATTGTATTGTTCTTAAATATAAACAGAAATCATAGATCTATATTTGTTCAATCCGATCAGGCAATCGATAAAATATCAAATGTCAAATGACCCTAATAAGTATTTGCAATTTACTACCCATCTTCAGGAAGTATTAACTCCCTAGACCGATAAATATTATTTATTTTATTTGGAAAATAATTTTGAACCAGGTTGCCTCCACTCTTTTGTTGCCCCGAGGCCTCTAGACCTCTAAATCCAGCCCTGATTATTGGCAATGTTAATCATAAATGTTATAAGTGATTTAAGTTTTAATTACTACCTCTATACTGTGAGTGAGACTAACCCAAATTGCTATGATATCACAAAAGTCTGAGCCATAATAGTCTTAATAAAAATAAAAAGTGATTGTGTTGATTTTTGTTGATGTTGAAGTGCAGTGTTGATTTCTTACTATCTATATCTTTAATAAAAAATATTTTGATCGAAATACTCTTTCTTACTCCATAAAATAAGTAGCTTACGTAATTTAGTCAATAATTATTTACATACTGCACCTACATTTTATTCAAGAGACACATTAAAATGCAGTAAAATAAATCTGATACTGCATTTTAAACGGCAAAGTAGTACATGTCCCGCGTAATTTTGCAGTACTAACTCAATATTACTGCATTTTAATCTGATTATGCGAACTTTTTCACTAAATTTTATATGTCGTAACTGCTCTTTTTTGGGATCTTTTTTTTCAAAATCGTTTTTATTTATCATATAATAATCTAAGTGCGTATTTTCTTTCGTGAAGTCTTTCTTCGAATTCAGATGCGCCCAATGGCATTCAAAACATACGTCATAAAACCTTGTAACATAGAAAAAAAACAATTCAAAAAGTTTTTCGCGTTTTTCTCGAAACCGCGTTTTTGCTCATACTGCATTTTAAAGGCTGCACGGCAGTATAGGGTACACAAGGATTAAAACAACACAAATTTCTTTTTCAAAATTGTTCTTGTTTATTAGTATGTTAGTACATTCTAGCTGCCTAACAGATCCTACCTAGGTAATGAATTGATTGCAAATTCAGCTTAAAACCAGTTGAGGCGCCACTGTAACGCTTTTAAATGTGTTACAGCTGTAACGCTTTAAGATGTTCTACCGGGATAGCCGGGTAGAAAAGGGCGTGAAAGCGAGAGTACCTAACTTCTCTGAGTTTGCAACCAATTTTATATATGCTCTGTGTTAGTTAATTATTTAAGTTAATTGAGTAATAAAAGCACAGCACGAAAGGTAAGAAAGGCGCAGCCGTTGGCTGCGTTACCAATAATACTCGGGGGTAGATTCAAGTCGGGCCGGTAGCCACGTCGTCCACGGCGGAAACGCGCAGAGAGAAGCAGCAAGAAGCTAGTAGCGGTCTCGGGGTGAGACGCAGAGAGAGGCCACGTCGCCGCACGGTGAGGGACGCGCCGGAGGAGGCTTGCCGCGCCTGGGAGTGCAGTTGTAGACCACAGTTTCTATATGTAGAACAAAAAAAGAAACCCTGTCCGAAGACAGAAAACAAGTATGAATGTCTTGTTCTTTGGTCAGACCTCGCTTGAAGAGCGAGGCCCTCCATTTCAAGTTGGGGGTGGTAAGCCGACAATGATATCGGATGCGACACGTCATCGGGTCTAAGAAAATACTGACAAAGACAGAGCCTAACCGAGACAGTAGGAATAAGAGGCTAGTAAAAACTTACCCTAATGTCTTAGGGGTTTCTTTTCGAGGTTTCGAAATCAGTCCAGCCAAGCGAACTTGCGCCACGTCGCACGGTGTTCGTCGTTCGGGGAACCAGGGTGTCGGCGTGCGGTCCTGTTCTCACTCGATTTCGGTGGTTTTCTGTAGAATCAAGGGACAATTCCTTTGGTTCTTGTACAACAAGTGAATCGTTTAGAAAACCAACCTTGCCGACACGTACCTTCGTTAGGACGCCGCTACGGCCTTGTTTCCCCTTCGACCCCGTGTACGCTCAGTTGGCTGCTTGCTGGACAAAGAAAGACTCCAGTCCGTGTAACACGGTTTTATGTGATTTTATTTCACTCCGACCGAATTTTAATATTTTGTTCTCGTTCCTGACCTAGTTTGTTGACACTTGACAGCCAAGTCGCCGGCAGATCCGACTTAAGCTGTCAGTGACTTTTTGTAAGTTTTTGGCACCAACGTACCCGACGATTTGCCAACACTAGAGTGTTTTGGCACCTATTTGCCAAAACAGGGTTACACTATGTAGTTACGGGTGCGGACTGGTGCGACTGGCTCGACAGAAACACTGGGCCCAGTAACTAGCTCAAGGCAAACCGAGGACATTTGGCTCCGACATTCTCGGCACAAATGTCAGCCTCTTCGCAGAAAACATTAACAGCGTTTAATCGAAAGAGATCATGTGTGCTTTGCTGTTTATGAACAAACTTTCAAGTTAAGGTTGCTTAGCCCAGTGGCGTGCACACAGTTTTAAGACAGGGTAGGCAGAAAATTTTACACACCAAAAACACGTTGGGTTTGGTTCGTCGTCTTGTCGATTGATAATGTAGGTGATTGCCAAATGCCAGCTCAAATATCCGGTGTAGCACGACCTATCTCGATAACTTGTTTTTTTTTCACCGAAAGATAGTTTTGAAATATCATCGCATCATATTTTATAATATATCGCATCATATTTTATTTTCTCAATACACACACCATCTGAACAACTTTCACAGACAACATTATCCATTTTTCACTCTATTAACAACGTTAAAATCCTAAATATCTGATAGCGTATTCACAAACACAATACACATCAAACAATATGGCGACTATTGATTGACTATTGAAATTAGTAGTAAAAAAGGGAAGTATAATACCACAAAAAATGATGGCCATCTAAATGTATAAAATTCAATGAAACAATGGTCTAAAATAATTGCATTGCATAGCAAACTTTTTTTCGGAAATGTTCGGTACGAGTCGTAATTGTTCGTGTTAGCTAAGCAAAAAGACACTGGCTTTTCATGCAGTTGTGTGCGTGATTTTTGTCATTGTGTGTCAGCAAAGCCCACGTAGCTATAGGAACGCACACACATTAAATCCGCATGACCACGACTTACCACGAGAGCACACATACAAAACATTAAGAGATCCATAGTTTGTGTCTTTGCCGTGGCAAGGGCGGGTGGCGCTCGTGCAGCGCGTATCGGTGAGCGGTGATGCGAAATTACCTTCGATCTTATCTTAATGATACCACCGGCACTCGATAGGTGGAGCTGGTTCATGATTTAAGTTTTTTATGTTATTTTGTTTATTGATAAAATATTATTAGATCTATTATCAGAACCAGGGTAGGCAGTGTCTTTCTGTCTTTATGAAGCGTCCGCCACTGGCTTAGCCATGTCAGAGGCCTTCAGGCTTAAGCGTTTTAACACCAGAGCTAGTCACCAACACTATATACGAACATGTAGCAACTTCAAATATTTTCATACAGGACCGTAAATTGGATGTGAACTTAAAAATACGTTCAGTTGAAATACTGAAATCGTTGACTTGTGCTTTTTTCTAAGCTTCATAAACTTAGGTTTGATCGCGAGAAAAGCAGCAATAACACTTAAGAAATAAACTACCAATTTTTATTATGCGAGTATCCTTTTTTAAAAGAACTAAACTCTAATCAAAAGTCAGCACGTGCAGTGTTTGAGATGTTTTATTGCGATTAGCACTTAAGATGTTTAATTCCATTAGCCCTTAACTTTCTCTGTTAAAAATTGCTGTTCAAACAACACGCATACAATGCAGTGTTTCTGCATACTCCTTAACGATTGAATAACTAGCAGAGCAGTATTTCCCCAGGCGCGATCTATAGTCAAACCGCTAAACTCAGACATCGCCTGCGCGGGTACAAGGGCGCGGGGGTAGACGACAAAGGGGGACTGAGACAGGTGCGGGCGCCGGGGACCCGCTGCCCGCGCCTGTCTCAGTCCCCTGTGTCGTCTCCCCCGGCGCCCCTGTACCGCGCAGGCGATGTCTGAGTTTAACGGTTTGACTATAGTCAAAAGTCCCTCTAAAACTGCTGCACAATGTGTCGCAGTGTTGTGTGCTGTATCAAAATAAGGAAGCCGTGGTGATCTAGTGGTAAGAACACCCGCCTCACAATCGTGGGGTCGTGGGTTCAAATTCCGGTCCCGTACCAATGAATTCTTTTAAATTTATGTACGGAATCTAGCAACCACTGGCTTTTCGGTAAAGGAAAATATCGTGAGGCAACCTGCATACGTCTTTAGAATAAATTCGATGGCGTATGTGAATCCACCAACCCGCACTGGGCCAGCGTGGCGGATATGGCCCAATCACCTTTCGTGGGTAGACCTACGTCCTGCAGTGGACTAATAAAAAGGCTGTTACAGTACAGTATCAAAATAATAGGTACAAGAGTGGCGTCAAGTGACTCTTTATGCGCAGCTTGTATAAAGAAGTTTGTGTATTGTTGCAGGCTGGTGTGCGAGCGCTACCGGCGCGTACTTCGGCAAGGAGATCGGACCGCTGTCCCAGCTGCACCACGGCGTGCGCGGGCGGGTGTTCGCCATCGACAGCCGCACGCTGTTCCTGCAGGACTTCCACTACGACGGCGAGGGGCCCGGTACGTACCATTATACACATTTATAATAACCACTCAACACTCAAGCTGATCACAAACAGACCGGTCACGCAAACGCTGACGCGGGCGCTAAAAGAAGCATCTGTCACCGACCACATCAACGACAGATTTTTAACCGATTTCCATAAAGGAGGGGGTTTTATGTTCGTCTGTATGTATTTTTTTTTGTGTATGTTCATTGATAATTTCGCCAATCGTGAACCGAATTGAAATATTTCTTTTTTAGCTCAAAAGGGTATACTCCCGAGGTCCCATTCAAATTTTACAGAAATCGGCTGAGCCGTTTTTGAAAAATCAACAATAATGTAAGCGATTCGCGTGAAATATTCAAATTTTGTACACTATGGAAGGTACCATTTTTTTGCGAAAAATAATTATTTCTAGACATTGCGTAGCTTTTTAGAGTTCCGTACCCAAAAGGTAAAAACGGGACCCTATTACTAAGACTCCCCTGTCCGTCCGTCTATCCGTCTGTCTGTATGTCTGTCACCAGGCTGTATCTCATGAACCGTGATAGCTAGAATGTTGAAATTTTCATAGATGACGTATTTCTGTTGCCGCTATAACAAAAAATACCAAAAACTGAAAAATAATATTTAAGGGGGCTCCCATACAACAAACCTGAATTTTTACCTGTTTTTGCTCGATATTAATAACGTTGACAGGTAGATGCTTGAAATATTCACAGAATATCTAGTTAAATATTCACTTTAAAAATAAGTAGTTAAAAAAAAAATATTCAAGGAGGGCTTCCATACACCAAACGTAATTTTTTTTGCTCGATATTAATAACGGTACAGGAAGATGCATGAAATATTCACAGAATATTTAGTTGTATATTCCCATCAAATCAACGCATAAGCATTGCCATTCAGCGTGGCAATGCAGCCAGCATGCTGGGCACGCTGCCAACTGGCAGTGGGCTTGAGCATTTGGATTATCTTTAGACCTTCAAAGGTCTGAGGGTGATCCAATGCTTTTTGTGTAATAGTAGTGTAGTTTTGTTGTAGTTAATAAAGGCACTTTTGCCCGTTAAAAAAATAAATAATTAAATTAAAATACATTAAAGGGGGCTATCACACGGTTCGGAACCCTTCGTGCGAGTCGGACTTGCACTTGGCCGATTATTTGAATTAAAAATCGTAATGTTATTTAGGTAAAAACAAGTAGATAGAAAATGGCGGATCTGCAATAAGCCAATATAAGTAATGCTGACACGAACAACGCAAGCCAATAATAAAGACGAGGAAAGCCTCGTCGCGCTGTATTGTAAGCTTTTCCTCAGAGTGAAAATATGCCATTACACTGAATAATAGGTAGGTAGGTACGTAATGTATCTTGTGCACAAGAAGATATCTTTATATTGATCGCGAGCTTAACCTAATTAGTCTTTTTGTAAATCTGTGTCAGTCGTAGTGCTTCTATGGTTAATAGCATTGACTTGGCACTTTTTATAGTTAGTAGGTATCCTATATCAATTTCTAAAAGAAAGAACTACCAACTGGGAAGTGTTTTTCAGGATTCCGTTGCCAAAGGGTAAAAACGGGACCCTATTAATTCGACTCCGCTGGCCGTCCGTCCGTCCGTCTGTCTGTCCGTCACCAGGCTGTATCTTATGAACCGTAATAGCTATACAGTTTAAATTTTCACAGACAATGTATTTCTGTTGCTGCTATAACTAAAAGTACTAATTTATTTGTATAATCACTTTAAAAATAAATAATTGAATTAAAATAAAACAAATTAAGGGGGCTCCCATACGGTACGGTACCTTTCGTGCGCGATTCTGACTCGCACTTTGATTATTTTACTTTGCGTTCTTACATCCTCTATCAACGATATCCTACTAGATATGTCTACGCCACAGAACAGCCTTTCTCTCTCCTCTGTGGTCTACGCTATATCAACCAGTGATTTTTTCATAGAATTAGAACGAAAGTAATAGAATAATTACTAAATGTTGCTCAAATAAAACATGTCATAGCTGTCTTATTCATATCTGGTCATATAGCACACACGAGAGTGAGTGAAACGAAAAAAAAAACGCACTGTCTGTTGTCAAACGTCAAAATTACAAGTTGGTATATCAGACTCTTTAAAATTTGGTTCCACTTGTCTTTTGCGATATGATCGAAAATTTGAACCCTCTAGTTCCTTCAGAAAGTTCATATTTCTGATCATGTTACCTTCCTACTTTCTACCTTTTTGAATTTGGACACCCGAGATAGCTCAATGCTAGTTTGTGAAACCCTTCAAAATTACTAAGTTCGGGTGTATGTGCATATCTAGACTAACACCATTAAATTCCATATTTAAAGTGGGACAAAGTGATGTTTATCTCTTGCTACTTTAGTCCTTATGCTGAGGCCTTGCCTATTTTCACTTCTATTCACAAACCTACCGGAATCTCTTGAACCGTTGTTTCTAAAAAGCTAATGTTGACAAAACAAGTCAGTTTCCTCTGTTAACAACTTAAGTCGAATATCAGGTCCTAGAGTCGCTAAGCCTCTTGTAATAATATCTGGAGCGCAGCAAACTCATGCACTTAGAGGCAGACTTCCGAGCCAAATGAAAATTTACTCTGTGCAACTTATTTAAAGTCTCTTTTAGCTTGGGAAGAGGTATTTATATTTTGTAAGCGTTTTGTTTGTTAAGATAACCACAATATGGAGTATTGTACAAACAGTAGCGCAGATTCTAACCGTCTTATCATAAAAGTATTACGCACGCACACACACAATGTTTGACAGTATAAATTGCACTGTTATACAGTGTTTAAAGCGTGTTTAAATCTTTTATGGTACGGCGGCAATTGTTTGAAATTGTTACTAACATGCGTGACGTTGGACTTAAGAAAGCGACGTAGGTAGTCAAAACAAATAAATAAAGAAAACAAAATGCCTTGAAAACCAGAACAAATGATTATTTCTGGGTAAATATGAATCACTACTTTATTTTGAGTATTCAGTTAAAACACTCTAATTTAAAGATAGGAAAAGTGGTCTATTTGTACTGAACAACTGATACAAATATATATTGCTAGTATAATATGCAAGGTAAAAATAGGTGGATTAACAAAGCGAAAATTTAAGTTTGGCGTGAATTATCATGCAACAGTTGCAATTAATTTTTTTTTTTTAATATCATACATATAGTTGTAAATTTATTACTAGAAACATCAAATTAAATAAAAAAATAACCCCAGACTTCAATCTTTACAAACGGATTTTAAAACACTCTCGATCACTAGGTAAATACTTATTAGGGTTCCGTACCTCAAAAGGAAAAAACGGAACCCTTATAGGATCACTTTGTTGTCCGTCTGTCCGTCCGTCCGTCTGTCAAGACCCTTTTTCTCAGGAACGCGTGGAGGTATGAAGCTGAAATTTATATCAATTACTCAGGTCTACTGTCCCTTGAAGCTGTGAAAAAATCAAACTTCTAAGCCAACGCAATCAAAAGATACAGCCGTTTATGCCGCAAATTTTCGACACTTGCAAGGGAATCAAAACCTACAGGGTGCTTCCCGTGAACTCAGAATCTTGAAATTTGGTACGAAGCAACGTCTTATAGCATAGATAAAGGAAAAATTACGAAAACCATAAATTTTTAGTTACATCACATAATATATATTTTTTTAATAATTTTAACCTTACTACCCATTTCCTCATAAACGCGTAGAGGTATTAAATTGAAATTCATACCAAATACTCAGGTCTATAATACCTTTAAGCTGTAACAAAATCAAACTTCTATGTCAACGCAATCAAAAGAAACAGCAATTTAAGCTGCATATTTTGAAACTCGCAAGTACTCGCAAGGGAATCAAAACCTAAAGGGTACTTCCAGTCGACCTAGAATCTTGAAATTTGGCATGAAGCAACGTTTTATAGCACACATAAAGGAAAAATTCCGAAAACCTTAAATTTTTAGTTACATTACAAAATATATATTTTTTAATAAATATAAACTTATTACTTTTTTTGAAGAACTTAGAACTTTGTAAACCTTGCAGGTTTGTACGGAACCCTCGGTGCGCGAGTCCGACTCGCACTTGGCCGGTTTTTTTATTCATCAATTACCGGTCAGAAAAAAACACGAAAAAAGTGAACTCGTATAGATCGGGTGGCTAGGTAGCGGAGTTTTTAAGCCTCTGACAACAAAAACATGTATAATAACAATAAAAATGGCTAAACTGTTTTCGATTATTTGTGGCTTATCTTATTATTATTATAAACGTGAAAGTTTGTAAGGATGGATAGATGGATGTATGGATGTTTGTTACTCTTTCACGCAAAAACTCCTGTACGGATTGAGATGAAACTTTGCAATTATATAGCTTATACATTAGAATAACACATAGGCTATAAATTATAATGATATAGTGTACATTTTCCATATTATAACAATAAGTGTTAAATAAGTAGGAAAAATTGTGCCATCTGCGAGCTATTCTGGCGTGCGCTCCAAGAAAAGTCAAAAAAGAACTGTCAAATCAAACAAAAATGTCAAATCGATTTTTTTTGTTTTCCACTTCCTTTATTAAGGGTGGTAAGGTGAAACATCATGCGGGCGAAGCCGCGGGCAAAATCTAGTTCTAAATAAAACTGTTTTTTTTTTTAATTTCTTTAGTAAGTCGTTAGTAAGGTTACTGTGAATATGTTAATACTGCGTAGCAGATGTGCTCTGAGTTTAATGTAATGAAAGAAGAGTTGCTCAAATTGGAGTGAAATGCACAACTACCGCTCTACCGGCTCTACCGTTCACGTGCACGTTTCTAGAGTTATTGAAATGTTCCTTTTGTATGCTCTACGTTTCTTGCTCTCGTTCATAAAACGGGACGTTTACTGCCAGTTCTGTTTTATATGAAATACAATCTAAAAGGCAAGTGCTTTTATTAACTAGAACAAAATATAATGGTAGGTATTTACTAAACTACAAACTTAAACTACTACTAAAACATTTTATTATTTTTTTGATTTGTGAAATCTTGGGCTAGGCCCGTCCCTTTGATAGGCACCAATGGAGCTTACACTAACACTAACACTATTAAGAGGCTCTTTATAATACATATCATGAAATAAAACTATCACTTTACAGAAGTAAACGTTTTAAAAGATCCGTATGGATTGATGTCCATCGTAGTAATATGGACTAATGAGGTGAACTGCTCAATGATAAGTATCAAGCAGAATTGGGCTTGAAAATGAGTACGGTATCCGCCTATAACATCTCATTACAATAGTTGTGGCGGTTTCATTTTATTTTGTCTGTTATTAACAATCTCAATCAACATTATGACAGTATAACTCAATAAAACCAAATTGTGAACGAACAATAAAAATATTGAATGTTAGAGGTACTCTGTGCTGAATTTGTGAATTAAAAAAGCGACGCTAATTACAAGTGCAAAAAATAACTCACATCGGTGTTTAATGTCTATTTGGATTATTGCCTCAGTGATAAAATATGTCACAAAATTCCGTCTTCGCATCATAAATAAAGCGTCAATAGTAAATAGAGCAGATAATGTGGAGTCAACACGTAACTTTCATAGCGTATTTTGACTAGGTGTTTGTTTAAAGCAACGTTCGGCACGGTCAGTTTTCTGGATGGGTCACCGCGGGTGGCGCTACTGCGGCTTGGATTCACGACTGAGCGTTACCGTAGCTCGGATGATATATCAAATTGTAAATGCCGGTTGCTTTAATCGTTTAGCCGTGTCGGAGGCCTTCGGGTGGCTTAGGGATTCTGACACTAGGACTAGCCACTCGACCTTTATAAACATAACACGTTACTCGTATCCATGTAACGTTGCCCCTTGTTGACTAAAATTGTCGTGCTTGCGGGTCATTACTGGCAACTAATCTGGTAACCAGTATCAGACCAGAGATAGTGGCCAAAAGAAAACGACATCGCGTGCTAGAGCGAAGCGATGCCTAAGTCTTCATTATCAGATCTAACAGTTCACTTAACAGTAGCAGTTTTGCCGCGTTACAAAGAAATGGCTACCTTTAAAGCTTCAATTGGCTATCTATCTATGCCATTTAAATGATAATTTTTCACCTAAAATAGCACAACCGACTTCAACATAGCAATCTATGTACATGGAATAGTTCGCTCAAATCAATGTACCTATGCCATTTATAGATAATTGTTGATTTTTCAAAAGCTAACCAACCCATATTGATGAAATTTATACAGACCAACATCAAGGTATAACCTTACAATAAAAATCAAAATCGAAATCAGAGTACTCTGTAAAATAATATGAGTGTTCAATGTTCATTACATAACAAGAATTGTATATATTTTTTTTTAAAACTAGCTTTTTATGAACAAATACTTGCCAAGACGAATCTAACGAGCCGAAATGGGGTTGCGTCGTTTCATTACAGAGTTCCTATGACCACCTTCCAGCTCCATCTTCAGACCGTTGAAAGACAAATACTCGCTAAGACCATTCAAACGAACCCAAAATCGAGGAGGTAGTGTCGTTTCATTGCTTAGTTCCTTTGGCCACCTTCCACCTCCATCATCAGATTAGCACCATGTCATCATAATATTGCATTGTCACGATATGAATACACAAGTCACGATATGAATATGATATACGAGCTGAAATGTGCATAGTGCATACATGTGTATGCACTATGCACATTTCAGCTCAATCGGTAACCGGGAAGTGGATCAAATTTAACTTGCAAGATTTGATTACAGACCGACAGACAACCAACGGGACAGGTGAAACTAAATAAACGCTTACCTTACCGTACCTATAAGGGTCGACTTGAGTACCTCCTCTGTTTCGTCGGCCTAAACTATGATTGAAATAAAACCGCAGATTAATGTCTCTCATGCACTCGTATTCAAATTAATTTACGTTACCTAGTTGTCTGTTTTCGTATAAAATTGAAACTCTTTTGCGGAAAGATCGCGTAAACTACATTGTTAGCATAAATAACCTGGGAGCTTGCCTTGTTGCCTGCATAATGTCCGCGGTATGAAGCGCAGTTCTCGCATATTTTTCGCATTTTGTCCCAACACTGCGCAGTTTCGGTGTCGCATAATGCCGCGCGACGATTCAGCTATTTTGCGGAGATACTCGTAAATTAGCATGTGCTTTGTCACTAACACAATGAACAAGGTTTGTGAAATAATTTTCATAGAACAATGTTGGGTATTTTGACAAGCTACTCGTTTTCTATCTAAATTTAAATCAACATATTTATTTGTGATTAGCTGACCCGGTGAACTTCATCTCACCATCTGTCAATTGTTAATGAGAACTTTTACATGCAGGAACATTATGTATGGGAAAATTTAATTCACGTTTTTATTATTTTATTCACTACGTTTTCATATTTTCTCACCGTTTAAATCTTCCCTTAGCTTCCACGGATATTTCAAGACCAAAATACCGATTCTCGAGTTTTAGCTAGACTAACAACCACGATTCATTTTTATATATAGATAGATTACATTTAACCAAAAGCAATATTTCTATACTGGACTTTAGGAGTACATCCTCACAGTTCTTGGATTATCATACAAGAACACCTTGATTGTACCTACTCTTTTTTGGTGGATTAAATATAATTTCACTTCAATTCAATTGCCATTCAACTACTGCCAGAATTAATTTAATACGTTAAACAGTATGCTGAGTTAACTTAGTCTACTGTATCAACTACTCACCACTTCGCTACCTCCTTACCGTGGACAAATGACGTCACACGCGTGTATGCGCCTTGCATACGTCACCGGGCACAAAGCATACGTCACGACGTAAAGCATTCCACGCTTTGTCCTTTGAGGCAATTACGACCCGCGCCCGGCTGTCTCTCCTCGCTTTGTGTTTCAGTTTAATTATTGTTACTTCTATTTCAATTTGAGAATTTACTTTATAGTTTCTAGCCTGCAATAAGTCTGTCCGTCATTGTTACTTGAAGATTACAATATGGATATCTTGAAGACAAGAGTGAATAGGTATCTTCACACTCCATCTTTGGTGGCCAAATGTAGCCCTAAAATGAATATATAATTTGATAAATTATTTTATACCTGTGTAAAGGTGAACTACTGGCAAAAAAAGTGCCCGTGGTCCACCTAGGTGGACTAAGGTGTACCACCGACAAGAAAAAAACGCGTGGTCCACTTAGGTGAACTAAGTAGGTGAACCACGACCGACCCCTGAATTAAAAAAAATAAGAAAATAATTCTGAGTAGGGTTCTCACAGTAGGGGTCTTTTATTAGCTCTGGACCTTCGAGTAAATATCTACAGAGCCACAGTCCCAATTCGAAAGTACCTATAAAAAAAATGTCCGAACACCATCATTAAATTCAATTTTTATTTATTTATTTCAATTAACACGGTATGTACACTAATTACGTTAATATATGTAATATACGTTAATAAATGATAGTTATTACAATTAGAATTAAACTAATATTCAATCATTAAATTAAGAAATAATAAAATGAATCACATATACGTATACATTGAATTTTAAAATTAATAAACAAATAATCAATACAAGTACTAAATAAACAAAAACACTTACGTCACACTTTAATCATACATACCGACTTAGATATTTACACAATGACCCGTTTTCTCGAATCTCGACGTTATGTCTCCTAATTAGTGCTTGTGACCGAGCACTTAGGCATCGCGCGGCGTTGTAGTCGGCTTGCAATCGCCTTACGATCTCTTTGACCATTGCTTTGGAATGCAATGTAATAATATATCTACGTTTGTCTGGAATGCACTGATACGTAACTCATTCTTCTAGAGCGCATAACTATTGTTACGAGATGGGTTCTTGGATAATCAGTTAAAACGCCGATTGTTCACTTTGCACTTTATTGCACAAAATCACAGTACACACGACACAACTGGTTCGCACAATACTTCACACTGGCACTGATATTCACACAACTAGTCACTTCACAATCACTGGTACCGCACTTGAACACGAGATGTTTTCACTCCGGTATAAACGCGATAACTGCCACGAACGAAAACCATCGCCCTATTTATATCGGAATAAGGGTTCTCTAGAAATCTGTAGAATATTCGGTGCCATTGTGACTGACAAAGTAAACAAGTGTAAAGTTCGAGAAACCCTATTGTCCTTAATTATTACGAAAACACCACAAAAAATCTAACAAACAACAAACAATAGACGCGACACAAAGGCCGGTGCCGCCTGAGTCATAAAACCATAAATCTCGCGATTAGATGTAAACAACTCGCCGTCGTACCGCGCGCGGCCACAGATTAATAAATAGTTACTAACGGCGTGGCCTACTGCGTAACACCACCTCCTCCCAAGACATGCTCGTCCCGAGCATCGTTGCATCCGTGATATCGCGCCAATCGATCCACGTGAACTATTTTGGGGGCACCTCGAGGTCCTTTCTGTATGCGGAACGTCACGTCGTTGATCTTGGTCACCACTCGGTACGGTCCATCCCATTTGGCTTGTAGCTTTGGAGACTTCCCTTTGCTGCGTATGGGATTGTGCAGCCATACCATCGAGCCTTCCTCGAACCCAGGATTGTTAGCCCTTCTGTCGTATCGAGTCTTCATTTTTTCAGATGCTTGCTGGCCATGCTCTCTAATGTGCTCATAGATATCGTTCATCTTGTTCCGGAGGTCACTGGCGTACTCAGTTATGGGTTGTGGGGAATCCGGTGGAATGCCAGTTATTAAGTCGGCTGGTAGCCGTAATTCACGTCCAAAATTGGCAAAAGCGGGAGTGACATTTGTGCTCTCATGAACAGCACTTCGGTATGACAACAAAAATGGCTGGATATGCTTGTCCCAATCCCGTTGTTTGCCTCCGACTACTTTTGCCAGGTACCTCTCCAGAGTTTGGTTGAATCGCTCCACCATTCCATCTGATTGCGGGTGGTAAGACGTTGTCCTTGTTTTGTGTGCACCCATTAACCGGCACGTCTCTTGAAACAGCTGAGATTCAAAATTTCTTCCTTGGTCACTGTGGATTTCCAATGGTACTCCAAATCGACAGAATACTTCATGCACCAATTTGTCTGCTATCGTCGATGCCTCTTGGTTCGGAATTGCGAAGACTTCCGGCCACTGGGTGAAGTAATCCATGACGACAAGGAAGTACTTGTTGCCACTTTCACTCACAGGAAATGGTCCGGCCACATCCAGTGCGATTCGCTCCCATGGTGCTCCAACATTATACAGCTTTAATGCTCCTCTGCTGCGGGTATGCGGACCTTTCACTGATGCACAGCTCGTACATTTCCGTACCCAGTCTTCTACGTCATCTCTGCAGTTGATCCAGTAAAACCTTTCTCGAATTTTCAAGAGCGTCCGTTTCACACCCAGATGTCCTCCCGAAAACCCTTCGTGGTACAGCTTCAAAACTTCGGGTATCTTTGCTCTGGGTACAACCATTTGGAGATGGCACTGATTGCCACGAGCATTTTCCCATTTTCGGCAAAGTACTCCCTCCTGAAGCACCAGACTATCCCATTGCGCCCAATAGCTCTTTGTCGTAACACTCATTGAAGCAATAGCACTCCAGTCTGGCTTAGGGGCATCTGATTCCATCCATTCAAGAATCGGCTTGATGTCGGCGTCTTCTTCTTGTGCAACCTGAAGGGTTTCTTTCCATTCATCGCCGATGTCAGCTTTGAGCATTCTGACGGGCACTGAATCTTTCGACTCGTGTCTTGAGCAATGCTTGCAGTCCTCTGAGCATGGCCTTCTTGACAGTGCGTCCGCGTTGCCATGAGATTTTCCACTGCGATGCTCCGTGGTGAAGTCAAACTCTTGTAGTTGCTCAATCCATCTTGCCACTTGGCCTTCGGGATCCTTAAACTGTAGTAGCCACTTAAGAGCAGCGTGGTCGGTCCTCAGATGGAATTTTCGCCCGAGCAGGTACTTGCTAAAATGTCGCAATGTCTTCACCACTGCAAGTAGCTCCTTTCTGGTCACACAGTAGTTTCTTTCCGGCTTGGACAGGGATTTGCTGAAATACGCAATCACCACTTCTTGGTCTCCTTTTCTTTGTGACAGTACTCCTCCAATGCCGGTGTTGCTGGCGTCAGTGTCCACGATGAACTCGTTCTCTGTGTTCGGAAAGCCAAGAATAGGCGTATTGCAAAGTCGCTCCTTTAGTTCTTGAAAAGCTGCGTCGCAATTTTCGTCCCAGAGGAAGGGTCGTTTTTCCTCAGTCAGTCTATGCAACGGCTTAGCGATGTCAGCAAAGTTCTTCACGAATCGCCTGTAGTAGGAACATAGACCCAAGAATGCTCTAACTTCCGTCTTGTCCTTTGGCACAGGCCAATCCTTGACAGCACTGACTTTTCCTGGATCCGTCTGCACGCCAGCTTCCGAAATCACATGTCCCAGGAAATTCACTTGCCTCTTGAAGAAGGAGCATTTCTTCGGACTCAGCTTGAGATTGGCTGCGCGAATCTTAGTCAATACTCGTTCCAGGTTTTGCAGGTGGTCTTCGAAGGTTTTCCCCACAATTATGATGTCGTCCAAGTAGACAAGGCATGCATCTCCGATCAATCCAGCGAGCACTAACTCCATTAACCTTTCGAACGTAGCGGGGGCGTTGCACAATCCAAACGGCATCACTTTGAATTGCCACAGGCCTTTTCCCGTAGAAAATGCGGTCTTCTCCTTATCTTTAGGGTCTATTTCCACTTGCCAATACCCGCTCTTCAAGTCCAGCGTAGTAAACCACTTCATGCCCGTCAGTGTATCTAACGTGTCATCGATCCTCGGCAAAGGGTAGCTGTCCTTCTTCGTTACGTCGTTGAGTCGTCGATAGTCAACGCAAAACCTCATACTGCCGTCCTTCTTTTTAACTAGAACCACTGGGGAACACCACGGACTGGATGAAGGTTCTATTACACCAGTGCGCGCCATGTCTTCGATCATTGTCTCGACTTCTTTTTCTCGTGCCACTGGTATCCTTCTTGGCCGCTGTCGAATCGGTGGCACGCTTCCTGTATTTATTGTGTGCTTCACTAATCCAGTCTTCCCGTTGACGGCATCATCGAGAGCAAATATGTCAGTGTAGCGCTGCAGCATCTTCTTTGCCATCAGAAGTTCTTTTTCGGACAGGTCTTCACGGGAATCTTCCAATAGCGTTGACACGTTGTAACTCCCAGCGCAATTGTATTTCTCCTTTAGTTGTTCTTGGCATCTGCGCATCCAATCTACTTCTTCACAAGTACCAATTGGGGTTCCTCCTTTGATGAGCTGCTCCTCGTTACTTGTGTTGAGCACACGCACCACAGCAGTATTAGTAGTCCTCACCAGAGTTCGGGCCAATAACCATGGTTGATCACCTTCTGATTGCTCTATTAGCACACATCGTCGTTGATGTCCCAACTTCGGCGGTAATCTAACTGCCACAATGGTCTCCGATCTAGGTGGAAGAACTGTTCTCTGCAGACAATAAACTTTTCCTGATGTGGCGCCTTCCATGAAGATTTCTTCTCTTCCACACTTCAAGATTCCTTGGTTGACGTCTATCTCGCAATGATGTTCTCGCATGAAGTCAAGACCCAGAATGCAATCGTCGACTATATCAGCCACAATGACTTTGTGTTGGAAAGTTTTCTCACCCAACTTTAACTCCACCAGCTTCTCTCCTCGGACGGATATGTGCTGACCGGTCGCTGTCAGAAGTTGAACTGTTTTGCAGCTTTCGAAGTTCGGAAGAAAGCGCTTAGCCAATCGGGAACTGATGACAGTACGAGAAGCTCCAGTATCCAATGTCAGCTTGCAAGAAGTTCCATTGATGGCACCATTGATGATCAGGCTGTTCCCATCGTGAGCTTGTGAGATCAAAATCTTTGGCTTTTCTGGCCCGGTTAATACTCGCCATTTTCCGCTTTCTTCAGCAGGTCGTTTATTCCTCCATAGTGAATGCGTTGCCACACGATCCGTTCGTTCTTCCAATAGTCGATCGTCCCTGGTTCGGCATGGCTTTGGGCAATTCTGCCATAAATGGCCTCTCTCTTCACAGTTGTAGCATCTTGGGCTAAACCTCGTACGATGCGACGCTTCTTTAACTTCCTTTAAGTGTTGAACATCCCTCGCTGGATTTCGTACAGCTTCCACTTCCAAGGCTTGGGCCAAAGCTTCCTTTAGTGTTTTGTGATGCCCGAGTTTCACTGCAGTTCTAACTTCGAAGTCTGCTATCCCGTTAGAAAACGCTTCCACTAGATGCTCGTCGTTGGGTAACGGTGCTGACTGATAAGCCTTCCGGAACAGTTTCTCCACTTCGACAGCCCACTGCTGAAGACTTTCGTTGCGACGTTGCACCCTGTTCTTTAACTGCGCTCTGTACACACGCTCCAGGTGCTCATCGCCGTAGCGACTCTCCAACATTTCCATCAATTTATCGTAGGTCACTTCCTTGCCCACAGCATCAAGAATACTCAGGGCTTCATCGCGAAGGCTCATGATGAGGGCGTTCTTGGCTTGGACCTTGTCCCATCCATTAGTCTGAACGGCGGCGTCGAATTGAATTTTGTAGGCTGACCATGACGATGCCCCGTCAAAAGGCGTCACTTTAATCTTCTGTGAGGCTGGCGTGAAGATTGTAGATGCAGCGGTTCCATTCCCAGACTTGATGACGTTCAACGTTTTCCTCACGTCGGCGATTTGTGTTTCTGCCTCGAAGATGCGAGATTCATACGCCTTCATCTTTGTATCGTGCTCCTTTACGCTAGTATCAAGCTGCGTGACCGTGTCCTTGACCTCTTTTATCTCCTTGCCCAAAGTCTTTTGCAAGCTTGAAAGCAGCTCTTCTTTTTGGCGAGCCTGTTCTTCTCTGTTGCTGCGGGCCTGTTCTTCCAGTAGACGAGCCTGGTCTTCTTTGTTGCGGTCTAATTTTTCTTCCAGCTGGCGAGTCATAGACTGCATCATTGACATCAATGCTGCCATATCAAATGCCGCAGGAACCGCTGGTGCCGTTGCAGGTGCCACAGTAGGTGCTTCCGAGTGCCTGGAGTCGTCTTTGGTTGCCTCTGACTCGCTGGCTTCCATTAACAGCGAATCGTTTCCGAAGCGTCGTTGGTCGACCTCCTCCCGGCGGCGCTCCTGCTCCTCTTGTCGGCGCGCTTCCTCCTGTCGGCGCTGACTCCGTGTGCGCGGCGTCTCTTCGTCGTATGGTGTTACCGGCATTTTCAATTATCCACCCTTCTGACACCAAATGTTACGAGATGGGTTCTTGGATAATCAGTTAAAACGCCGATTGTTCACTTTGCACTTTATTGCACAAAATCACAGTACACACGACACAACTGGTTCGCACAATACTTCACACTGGCACTGATATTCACACAACTAGTCACTTCACAATCACTGGTACCGCACTTGAACACGAGATGTTTTCACTCCGGTATAAACGCGATAACTGCCACGAACGAAAACCATCGCCCTATTTATATCGGAATAAGGGTTCTCTAGAAATCTGTAGAATATTCGGTGCCATTGTGACTGACAAAGTAAACAAGTGTAAAGTTCGAGAAACCCTATTGTCCTTAATTATTACGAAAACACCACAAAAAATCTAACAAACAACAAACAATAGACGCGACACAAAGGCCGGTGCCGCCTGAGTCATAAAACCATAAATCTCGCGATTAGATGTAAACAACTCGCCGTCGTACCGCGCGCGGCCACAGATTAATAAATAGTTACTAACGGCGTGGCCTACTGCGTAACACTATTAACTTCAATGCTCAACGTACTCAAAGATTAAATTTCACGAAACATGAGCAATAACTTAGAAATAAAACGCGATATAGTTGGAGCAGCGATCCCGGGCGTCGGTCGCCGGATATCGCAGATTTCCTCTCCACTTGTACTGCGACTACTTCTTTCAATAAATTTTTATTTCTCCCACATTTTGGTATTGTAGAGCATTAATGCTACAGTGGATAATATTGCTGAAATATTTTAAAGGAGTTTCGATCTGTTGTAAAATGTACTGATAAGCGCAGCGTAGGATGTACACTCTTAAGGTTGACTGACATTCGAACCTTACAAGATCGCGCTGAATGCAGATATGAACAGGAGTTCCTCGTGGACCAACTGCTTTCGCACAACTAGTCGGACATCCAAAACACATATTCCTAATGGCACAACTACGCACAACTAAGCTCAACTATACATAATTTAATTTTTTAGTTATTCCTTGAGATACAACTACAATCAAAATTGGTACTAATATTTAGGGAAAATCTAACACACCCTCTGACCCTAATCTACGTAGTAATATTAAATATTCTTTGCTAAAACTAAGCAGGGATTTTGATTTTACTGCCAGAGACTGCTAAACTGCATATACATTAAACAATACGGTACAGTTTGGAACACTACAAGTTAATGAGAAGTAGAGACCGAGAGACCCATAGAGACCCGTAGACCTGCCTAAGGATTGAGATTTTCTAGCGGTTCAAGGGTAAAATAAAAAAATGTGCATGTACATGTTCTTGCAAATAAATAAATATCTAATATTAGACTAATCGTATAACATCACTTTTTAATTAAAAAACACACTTATTCACATGGTCAACAGAAGAAATAATAGTTCCTATAATTTTGAAACATGGCCGAGAAAAAAATAAAAAAAATCGAACAAATACGCGTCGGACTCGCGAGTCCGACTAAGGGTTCCGTACTGTTTGGGAGCCCCCCTTAAACATTTATTTTATTTTATTATAATAAAGCAACTAAATATTCTGTGGCTATTTCAAGCGTCTACCTGTTACCATTATTAATATGGAGCGAAAAACAGCTAAAAACTCAGTTTTGTTATATGGGAGCTAAGTTTTTTTTCTGTTTTTAGTATTTATTGTTATGGCGGCAACCGTACAGCATCTGTGAAAATTTCAGCTTTCTAGCTATAACGGTTCATGAAATACAGCCTGGTGATAGAAAGACAGACGGGCAGACGGAGTCTTTAAGGGTCCCGTTTTTACCCTTTGGGTACGGAACCCTAAAAATAACAGTTATGATTTAGTGAAACTTCACTGGATTTACACACTAATATCAATCAAATCTATCTATATCTCCAAATTTTGAGGTCATGTGCATTCAATTTGAAACCGTATTTGAAATTCGTAAGGTACAGAATACTGTTGCCTTGCGTAATGCCAGGTGGATGATATGGCTACTTTCCCTAGATCTCTTAATATGATGGATGGTTGAAGAAAACTTAGATTAAGGCACAGACACACGCTGCTGAAAAATGTGCTTGGGAGTAGGTACTTGAGATTAGTTTTCTTGTAATTTGTAAAAATGTGTCTCGACTTCCAATCATAGAAATTAGTTAATGATAAAAACTTACTTGCTGTCTGTAATTTTCAGTCAGCTATTTAGTTTTTAACCGACTTCCTAAAAGGAGGAGGTTTAATGTTCGTCTGTACGTATTTTTTTTTGATAATCGATAATTTCGCCAATTGTGAATCAAAAATTATTTTTTAGTTCGAAAGGGTATACTCTCGAGGTGATCCCATTTAAATTTTACGGATATCGGCTGAGCAGTTTTTGAAAAATTTACAATAATGTAAACAATTCGAGCAAAATATTTGAATTTTGTACACGATGGAAGGCAGTCATACCATTTTTTGCGAAAAATAATTATTTATTCAGATGTCAATTAGTTATAGTACCTACAGCACTCGACTGAACTTGTGATTTTTTTTCTATCGAACTTGTGATTTCAACGTTAAGGGCGACGCCCGTCTGTCGCCGAACTTGAATGAATAATGGGAAAAAGTGGTCTTAAGCACTCCTCCTCAGGCATTCTTTTCGTTTGAATATAATCTTAATGACTTTTGTTGTCTGCGAACGACTTAGTGTTAGTAAAACTTACTTAAACTTATTGAAGAACCTTTTCAAAGTTTTCGAATTATCACCCACGGGACGTTTGTCTAGAATACTGGAATAAGTACTCAGGGTAGTTCATCTAAAGCTAAACTTTGTTCAATCAAAAAACAAACTAAAGCAATCGCTTCCATGATATGGATATTGGCACTATAATCTAACAGTTGGTTAATAGTTGAACACAATATGGGATAGTGAAGTAGCAATAAAGTGAGTGGCAAAAGTAAACACCGGCTGAGTGTAAACACTACTGGGTAAAAATAGAAAATTGGACTTAAAACTGTGTCAAAATAGATTTATAGGCCGAATCAAACTTGTTGGCGCCTGTGAAGTTAGCTACACACTACGCGAAATACAATTCTCGAGCAGCTTGAAGCTTAGCCTATATAACATTTCTTAGGCTATCTCAATCTTGTATATTTTTAAAACTTACACTTAAAGATTTAAGCTTTGCTATGGACTTTGCTTTAAGTTCAATCGTTCACGGGTAAACAGATCTAACCATCATGATGTTTGTTCCAGCGGCGTACTTCTACGTGGGATCATCAAAGTCACCGAGCGCGGCGGGCGGCGCGCGCCTGCGCGACGAGCGCGGCAACACCGGCCCGCTGCGCCGCTACCGCGGGGAATCCCTCACGCTCTCGCTGCCCGACGGGAAGACCCTGCGCGATGTCAAGTGGTTCTCGGTCTGGTGCGACGACTTCTCGGTGAGCTGTTACTTTCTTCTGTTTGTAATTTGTGATCTGTAGAGTTGCGCTTGCGCGGCTAGCGCGGAGAATCCCTCGTGCTGTCGCTGCTCGACGGGAAGACCCTTCGCGATGTCAAGAGGTTCTCGGTCTGGTGCAACGGCTTCTCGGTGAGATGTTACTCTCTTTTGGTTGTAACTTGTTGTTCTCTAGCGCTACGCCGCGGCTACCGCGGGGAATCTATTTTGCTGCCTGATGCAAAAAGAAGACTGAAGACTCTGCGCGATGTCAAGTGGTTGTCCGTTTGGTGTGCTGATTTTTCGGTGAGATGTTACTCTATTCTTTTCTGTTTCTACTTACCTGGAGTTCTATAGAGCTGCATCATTTCTGTGAAAAGTCACGCACGCTCTTACAAAAGACCATGCGCGATTTCGGGTGGTTTTTCGTTTGGTGTGATGATTTTTCGGCAAGAATAAACAATAAATATCGACAAAAATACGTAAAAAATACGGCGGCCACTCACTTCCCCCATCAATACCAAATTTTTTTGTCTTAACCTCCATTAGCATCTGCAGGCTCTCAGCATACTTATTGAGTTCTACCGATTTCTTTCGGAAACATTTACAAACAATACAAACATTAATGAATTGTTTCAGTTAATCACATTTTTTGGTATAGTACCTGAATTTTATAAAGAATCAAGGATAAGAATATGTATCGAAGACTGTGCTTCTTGTAGGATGCAACAGGCGTGCAAATCTGAGTAATTAGTTAGCTAAAAATAATTTTTGACCCGTTTTGACAAATAATTTTGCAAATCAAGCACATGTGCGAAAAATGTAACACGCTTAGTCTTAATGTCCACTCTGTCAAGAAAACAAGATGTTACATTACAGAGTATCCGAGCTAGCAACAGTGGTCCCATCTGATTTTCGTTTGTTTCCCATCTCCGACATTTTCTGAACACATGTGGTGATCCCGACCTTGACACCGGCGAGTGGCAAGGTTCCGCCTGGAGGGATCCCGCGGCTAATTGAGGAAAACCCGCGACTACCACTTCTAAAACAAATATATTAGCCTTGTACACGAACGCTATTCGGGGGATTAAGGAAAAGTCACAAAGGAACGATAAACAGGACTTGGAGAAATGAAACGAGGAGAAGTTGACGGTACTACGTACTTGTTGTGAATTAAACGATGTTTTCGTGGAGTAACACTTTGCTGTAGAAACTAGAGTGTCTTAAGTGTAAGCCAGTTAAATAATTCTGACTCAAGTTGGGGATCCCACTTGAATTCGTTTTTCCATTGAGCGATTTTTTAAATTTGAAATATAAAAATCAGCCCCTTATTGTCTATGCATTTTGGTCTTAGTTTCGATTTCCTTCCTTCTCACTCGTATGGCTGGAGCAGGACAAAACGCAGTATCCAAGGCCACTGTACGCACACAATAAAGGAGCTAAGGAGATTTCACAATAATCTATTTTAAGTTGGATAGGACCATTAAACTTAAGTGCTTTTAGCACAACAGAGATGAAATACCAAAATAAATATTATATTCAAAACAAAAATTTGGACAATATAGGAGTTGTTCTGGGTTTGAATGCTTATAATACTTGTCCTCGTCTCTGTTGTTTAGCATTCCCGAAACATCATTGTTGGAAGCTAAGAGTGTGGAGCGCTATTTAAGCCTACACAAGTCTCATCACACATTGTTTTCGTGCAGGTGAACTTTGGCGACGTGACGATCCCCCGCGAGCTGGACTACCCGAAGCCAGTGAAGGTGGCTGCACTCCGCGGCGTGCACGGCGTCTCTTCTGACCCTATCGTGGTTGTGGACGCACAGACGCTGCTGGTTCCCAACTTTTCCTACGATGGCGAGGCACCTGGTGAGTTATTTTATGATTGGTGCTTGCTTTTTACTTTCGTGTGTGACTAGAAGTATATCCTACCATGGTGGTGGATGCACAAACGCTACTGCTTCCCAATTTCTCATAAGATGGTGAGACACCTGGTGAGTCGTCGATACGTTTCTATTCATAGAGGTGGTAGATGGGATCATGGGATAAGTTGAAAAGTTTGCAGATAGACCTTACTCCTTAGATTAATAATTAGTCTAGTTCTGGAGCGATTCCAATTATTAATCGAAGCCTTACTCATTTAAAATTACTAAAACTTTACGATGCCTTGCAGATTAAAAAATCAAATGGCCTCCAAGTTAGCCTACTGTAGCTGTGGTATAAACTTGAGTTTTTCTGCAGTGCTCATCAACATTTGTACTTGCGAGTTTAAACATTTACTTTGCCTGAATAAACCAACATTAAAGCATCGATGCTCATATTATTATGTGGCAAACTCACGCTGGGGGCAGGATTATCGAGGAAACATTTTCTGTGGAAATGAAATCATATCGTCTCGTCATCTGCATCCAAACAGCTGGATTCAGAATTCAGGGAAAACACAAAGAGTAAATTAATTGGCAAGATTTTTTTTTTTTTTATTTTAGCCGACCTCCTCCACCAAGTTTCCTCCAAATGGTTAATTGGAGTACTTTTCCAACGTACAATTTATCGACTTGTAAATTATTATTGTACGTGGGATGACGTTCTTTAAACAGTATATTTTTACATTGAGGTTTCTATTTCCAAATATTTATTTAACAATTTATTTACATTAATTTATTGCTTTAATATTACAAAATTGGCAAGATTTGAACAGGCCGCAAATCAGATTTTGGTCTCTTGTAAATAGAAATAACGTTTCTTTGGTTAGGAAAACATCCCCGTAGTCGAGCGAATCCAGTAGGTTGGCAAGTGAAAATAGCAGTAGGCAAGGCATAGTACGAACGCGGACGATGGAATCTAAAAATTCTCCAGTGAAAATCATGTAGCACATCGAGTGCGTAGATAAGATGATTGCAAGATCACGCTGGACACAAACTACTTCCTGTCTACATCATTCGAGATATACCTATAGGGAAAAGAGCTTCCTTACAGCTTTCCAGCCGTCATGGATAACCTATTGTATGATAACCGTGAATGTGAGGATGCGGTTTAGAAAATAAAAATAATAGTGACCGTTACGACATATATTTTGTTGTCATTTGACAAGAAAAGTAACCTGGCAGTCCTAAAAAAATCATAGTTATTCGTATAGAGCTGTGTATAAGCAGCGGTCGAAAGGATAATTACAGGCTATCTGACCATTTGAATAGGTCCTCTAGTGATTGCCGGAATGCTGTACAGTTTCTAGGAAGCCTTTGTCAGTTTTAGCTTGATATATGACGGTGATACTAAAAGTGGCCATACACGATGCGATGATTTGATCAAATTTTCGCTTCATGCCAACTGGGAGCTCATTCAGTTAATGAAAAGGTAGTAATTGGTGGTTCACGATTTGAACCACTACCTGAAGCTGGGCTCACACGAAACTATGATCGCATCTGTTCATCAGATCAGTGCAGCAGGGGCCATGTAGTATCATCATGTACTTAACCATTGCTGGTAGGTAGTTATTGAAGAAACAAAATGACACCACCCATCTTATTCGAAAAATATAGATCATACAAAAAGTTGATGGGAATCAAAGTTGTAGGAAATCAAATTTCAAACCATTTCGGCTCTGATAATATCTCATAAAAATTTAAATGACACCTGTTATTAAAGAAATAAAATGGCACCACTATCTTATTAGAAAAATATCAATCCTAGAAAAAGTTGATCAAAGGTTGGGAATCAAACTTGTAAAAAATAGAATTTCAAACTACTTTGGATCCCATATCTCATGAAAAATTCAAATAACACAAGTTTTTAAAGAAATAAAATGGCACCACTATCCTATTCGAAAAATATTGTCGGAACAAAAGTTGTTTGAGATTTGATTTTCTACAATTTTGATTCCAACAACTTTTTGTAGGATCGATATTTTTTTAAATAGAGTTGTACCATTTTGTTTCTTCAATAACTTATGTTACATAAATTGTCATCAGAAGTTGTCGGAACAAAAGTTGTTTAAAATTTGATTCCCATCAACTTTTTGTAGGATCGGTATATTTTTTTAAATAGTTGGTGGTACCAATTTGTAACGATCCTGGTCGCGAAACCAGATTGTAACAAACCTAGCCTATCCTGACGCTGAAATGAAAACAAACCTATCCTAGCCTGCCTAATTAACCTCATTTATAAACCTAAGAAGTATTGAAACTATTTTAAGAAACCTGACTAAATTAAAATGTCTATGAAAATGATTATAGAAACTTCATTTGCCTTCAATGAATCCTAGCTTTATTTCAAACTAGCTATGCGTCCTGTTTCCACCTGATAGTGATGAAATTATGAAATGAACCTCATGAAAGAAATATCCTAAGATGTTAAGAATGCATGAAATATCGATACAGACATTCAATATGATCCTAGCTTACATTTCATAATGATAAATAACAAGAAATACAAAAAACGTAACTATGAACCTCGTATGAAAATATACACGTATGAGAATTCACCATACCACATCAAACCAGTGTGGCGGACATAGGCCCAATCTTTCTATGATAGACCTCCTCTTTTCCTCTGATGTCCATTTGTACATTAATTATTATTCACCAGTAAATCATCCAGAAGTCTAATGCAGTACTGATCTGGCCGACTCGCAGGAACATCATCTGCTGAACAATTCTATACCTACTATGACATATCTATTTAAAAAGTGATACGATTATACGAAACCAAATCCTCTAGGAACATCCTCGTTCTTTGATCGAAAACAACTTTCTTCCAACTTCCACTTTTTAGACCAGGAACAAAATTCTCCCAATTAGTAGACTCTTCTCTGCTTTTCCCTTCAAGAATTTGCGGCACTCAGTTTAAAATTACCTAAAATCTAGAAAATCACAACATATTTCTACAATTTTTCCCAGTCAAGTCCCTCCTGTCAGTCCTGTCAAATTCCCTGTTCTTTTTTTTTCTCTTATTTTAAATTCTCAAGTTCTGCAAAGAGTTTTTATACCTTGATTGAAGTTCTGTTGCTTTTCTAAAATGTATTTATTTTCCTGCTTGTTTGTAAATCATTTGAATGGAAAGTTTCTTTAGATAACATTAGAAAGAATTATAACCTCATGTGAGATACTCCTGACCTACAAGAATGCCTTATTCCTATGCCTAATTACTCAGATGTGGACGATCAAACCATCTGAGGTTTGTTACAAATTCATTTCTACAATAACTTGTGTTATTTCAATTTTACAGCAGAAGTTAAGGGAACAAAAGTTGTTTAAAATTTGATTTTCTACAACTTTGATTCCCATCAACTTTTTGTAGGATCGCTATTTTTTTTAAACAGCAGGTGGTACCATTTCATTTCTTCAATAACTTGTGTTATTTCAATTTTACAGCAGAAGTTAAGGGAACAAAAGTTGTTTGAAATTAGATTTTCTTCAACTTTGATTCCCATCAACTTTTTGTAGGATCGATATTTTTTTAAATAGTTGGTGGTACCATTTCATTTCTTCAATAACTTATGTTATTTCAATTTTTGATCAGAAGTTTTCAGAACAAAAGTTGTTAACGATTAGATTTTCTACAACTTTGATTCCCATCAACTTTTTGTAGGACCGATATTTTTTTAATAGTTTGTTGTATCATTTCATTTCTTCAATAACTTGTGTTATTTCAATTTTTCATGAGAAATCATCAAAATCAAAGTTGTTTGAAATTTTTTCTGCAACTTTGATACCCATCATTTTTTTGTTAAATCAATATATTTCGAATAAAATAGGGGTGTCATTTTGATTCCTCAATACGAGTAACTACCCACCTACCGGCAATGCAACTATATTAGGACCTCGCTGGACTGATCTGATGAATTGATGCGATCATCGCATCGTGTGTGCCCAGCTTCAGGTAGTAGTTCAAATCGTGAACAACCAACTACTACCGTTTGAATTAGTTAAATGAGCCCCCAGTGACGATAACTTCGTCGTTGGGCGTAGTTGTAGCCGGACCATTATAGGTTGGCGTACCTATATCAGATCATAGAGCTATTACAATTACAACCAGAGGGATAATCTGATTGTCATGAAAAATACCTATCTCATTTCAGTGACTGTTGCCGTATTATTCTCCCGATAACCCTGTTTGCCGCCTACGCAAAAACGACGGGGCGTTATAGTTATAGAAGAAAGAAAATTGCACATCTAGATACCTTTTTCGTTTTATTTGAAAAATATCAATCATAGAAAAAGTTAATGGGAAACAAAAATGTGGGAAATCAAATTATTAGCAACTTTAGTTCTGACCATTTCTCGCGTAAAATTAAAATTACAAGAGTTAATCAACATTCAGGAAGTGGTTCAAATCGTGAACCACCAATTCCTGCCTTTTCTTTAACTGAATGAGTGCCCAGTTGGCATGAAGCGAAAATTTGATCAAATCATCGCATCGTGTATGTCAAACTTTATACCTACGTGAAAACGATAGGGCTGTTGAATATCAGGGAGTGGGCTTGAGCATTTGGATTATCTTTAGACCTTCAAGGGTCTTTGGTTGATCGCATTGATTTGTTGGTATGTAGTAGTATTTTAATTGTGTAGTTTAGCATAAGATAAGATAAGATAACTTTATTGTTATTAATGGAACCTAATACTATTACAAAAAATATTGCATAATATTGATCCATAATATACTCGTCCGGTTCACCATTTTTTTTTTCACATTTTACTAATATTATTATTTTTACAAGGTACACAAATGCCGTTTCATTAAAAAAAAAAACATCCAAAATATTATTAAATTCATTAAAAAGTATACATAATGTTAATATCTAAAATCAAATAATTACTAAGTACAAATCGCAGGCTGTAAAGAGGCTTACGTAGTACGTACATAAGTAAGTAGTGTTGTTATTTGCTGTAGTTAATCTCTATTAAGTGCCTCTGCACTTGCCATTAAAAAAAAGAAGTATAGACCGCAATAAATTATGATATGAAATAATGTGTGAGCAATAAGTGATTTGTTATGCGTAGTTTTGATTATAGACCATCGACTTGTAATTTTTATCTTTTTTGATGTCATTGACATTTGTACAAAATAGTCTCTGCTACATCTACATCGGAAAGACACATTTCATCTCTCGGATTCTGTGGTACAAACCCATGTCCGCACCAACCCCTCGAAAGCTCAGAACAACAAAAGTAGCCCTAGCGTAAAAGAAAAATAAATTCAATGTTGCCATCATTGTAGGTAAGATAACGTAGCAACCCTATGCAGTACACGGAATATTGTAGAGGCTGCCAGCACGGAAGCACGTCAATCGTATTACGGGTCACAGAGCAGATCTCGGCGACATAGCGCTCGGATTATCTTACACCTTGTGGGAAGATCGCTCTACTTCACTAGTAGTCTAGTAGTTCGCTCTACTCTGTGTACAATATGAATAGACTATGTGTTTTTATGCAAAATAGTGCTATATTTGGCCACCAAGTCGCCAGATGGAAAGCACAGTTGTAGCCATAGATGGAAAGCAAAGTTGTAGATAAAGTGCCTATAAAACAAAAAAAAATGCCAAGTCGTTGGTGCCTATTAAAATATACTTGTCATCAGGATATGTCGATTATTGTCCTGATTCGACATCATTATAATAGCAGGCAGCATAACTTTTTTTTTAAATTGTCTATCACGTAATTTTACTATCTGAAAAGTATCACTATGGAGTACTTTTAAGATGAATTCACTAGTTCAACGCGCGAAATTCGTCAGTCGAGTAGTGTCAATGAAGTGTACACAATAGTGGCAGTTTATGCACAAGACCCACTAACTAAAATCTAACGCTTTGCCTGAGTCTGTCTTCCCGCCAAAGTACAATGTAGCTGTCTTCCAATCCCGAGTAAATAGGTATCTTCTAGGTGAGCGTGTTACATCCTAGACCGCATATCTGCTTAAGGCAGTGTGTAGTCAAACGAAAACCTAAACGAAAAAAAAATCTAAGGTGAAAATCAGTTGATGCATTCAAGTTCATAAACTAACCACTAATTGGGTTTGTACGTGTATGTTACTCGTAAACGCTATCTATTCATAGCTGCCAAATAAGTTTTTGTAAACTTAAAATAAGTTGTTAGTTAATAAGTACTTATAAGGCAAAAAAAACCAAAAAACTAATTAATGTCTCGCTCAATCGTTCAGCCTCCACTTAATATATAACCCACTTATAATAAGTGAGTGCAACATAATGATGAGCATAATATACCTATGGAAGCTACATCTTGCACTTTGCAAAGCAACATTTGATACATTATACTAGCTATAGCTTTGCTGTTGCTGTTCTGCATTTTGGCTGTATTCACAGAGGTAAATTAACATCACATAATTATGAACATCTTTAACTATGGAATCAACCTTGATATCGCAAAAAGAAATCTTCTGTTCTATACTTGTCTTTCCATAGAAAAATAATAATAATTTTGTTGAACTTTTAAACAAATGTTGTATGTAGTCAACAAGCAGTTTGTACTACAACTACAACAAGTCAGTAAAACTTATAGTATAGGCTACGAAATTCATAAACAAGCCGCTTTTATACATAACAGTAATTTACCATTATCTAATATACCTAACAATGAAATAATTGACCATAAAGTGATCCATTCGATAAACGGCCAATATTACTGTGTATATTCTGTGATGACGTGTTAATCTGTGCAATATTAACAATTAATATAAATAAGCGAATCGATTCCAGGAAAATGGCAGCCGCTAATGAGACGGGAAGCGCATATTGAAACTCATTAATCAGTTGCCCACACCGGTATATACCATACACTTACATTGTAATATTTTACTTTATAAAATATCGTGGTCTAGTGGTAGTAACGCTATAGGTTCAAACCCCTAATCCCGTACTTAATAGTTCTTAGGACAAAATCAAGCATTGTTACATAATAATATGACTTTTTTAGGGGACATCTAACACACGGGAATGTTAACGGTTAGTAGTACGGTTTGTAAGGCACATAACTAGTCGTCAAAAGTAGTTGTCAGAAAAAAGTTTGTGCTTTCGAAATGTATTGTTTACAGATTTTCTTTGTATAAATTTTGATGATATTTATTCTATTTATTTTTTCTCGAAAAATATATTTAATTTTTCACGATATTTTTTAAATTTATAAACAATTAAATAACATAGTACCTACTTAGTTAAATTAAGCGTTAATATAGTATCTATCTAGTTAATAAAGTTATCAAAGTTTGTCCTAACACAGGCTCAGGTACTCTTTTTAGGGTTCCGTACCCAAAGGGTAAAAACGGGACCTCATTACTAAGACTCCGATGTCCGTCTGTCACCAGGCTGTACCTCATGAACTGTAGTAGTTAGACAAGTGAAATTTTCACAGATGATGTATTTTTGTTGTCGCTATAACAAAAAATACTAAAAACAGAATATGTACAATAAATATTTAAGGGGAGACCCATACAACTAACGTGATTTTGAAGAGTTTCTTTGCTTGCTATTAATGGCAAGAGGAGTGGGGCTAAGGGGGCTCCAACACGGTACGGAACCCTTCGTGCGCGAGTTCAACTCTCACTAGGCCGAGTTTTTAAATACAATTAAGTCCGCGTTTGCACGATGTGTCGCACACACAGAGACTTATAAAATACCTTTTCAATCTAAATTGGAACTCTAGAGTAAAAATGTTTGAAGAACTCATTTTAAAAACATGCTCAAGTATTGCGTATGATTCATGCAGGAGTACCCTCTTCATCAAAGAATAATAAACAAGCGTTGTTTTTATCCCCGTCCCATCTGAGACGCTCCAACGGCAATAAATGCCAAATTATGAACATCTTTGTGAAGTAACGGCCGTTTTTCAACGTCGATTGCCCGTGCCCCTGTGTAACGAACAACATAACGGCCGTTAAACGACCCCGCGACCGTGCTACGTGTCTACGAGAGATGGCTTTATTTTAAACATGTGGGGTGTTTAGCCTTTTAAACTTGGACATAGAAAATAATAATTATATTCTGCGTATACTAGGTGTTGCTTTTCAATGTGTAGCGACTTTTAGAGCTATATTAATAAATAAGGAGTTACATTGGAATAGTCACTTCGTGTTTTGTAAATAAATCGTAAACGGTAAGTTTTACAAAAAAGTTTACTGGAAACAAAAGGGTTTTATTTTCTACAATAATGGTATCTATGACTATTGCCCTAAAGTGCATAGTTTCCGAGATATCGGCCAAAAACGTTTTTCAAAGATGGCGCTAGAAGGTCCACCTGGATCTGTCAGCATTTTGTGATTTTATGCTCAGTAAGTGATCCTAAACATTAAAAATTTATGGATTGGAAATTTAGTCCAATGTTGAATTCTATTTTTACTGAGCCATTTAGAAGCCGTAGTGGTCTAGTGGTAATGACACTCGCCTTACAATCGTTAGGTCATCAAATCCCGGTCCCGCACCAATGAATTCCTTGGAACTTATGTACGGAATTTCACTCCACTGGCTTTTCGGTGAAGGAAAACATCGTGAGGCAACCTGCATACGTTCGTAGAAGAAATTCGGTCAAGTAATGTATAAATAAAAGTAATGTCGGTCATTTTAATATTTGCTAGAATACGAATACATTTTTATATATCATAAATATTTCTTGTTTGTTAGCTGACGGCGATTAAATTCTATAAGTCGGACCCTAAAGATTAAATAGAACCTAGCTCTAACTCAATAACTATTCCTAATATGACGTGCTCTTGTGAATACTTCCCGGGTGATATACCCCGGACCAGGAATTTTCTTCTGCAAGTTTAAACTATAAGTTACACTCTAAGTTTCCGAAGTTGGGCTAAGTTGGGCAGTTTGTCAAGCTCGATGTCTTTGCTGGCATTCAGTGATTCTGGCTCATATTTGGCTCAAAGAGTGTGGATGAAGTTTGGCATAAAACTTTGCCAGTCGCTCAATAATGTGTTTCTGTGAATGCTTAATTTTGCATGTTTGGCACGATATTTTTTTACTAATGATTTTGACTTCTAAATAGGGGTTTAGGCCGCCAAACTCTGACACTAGGGCTAGCCACCCGGCCTATACGATCTTACTTACTTTTTAACAGGGGTTTGGCATTTTGTAGTATTTTTTTTTTAAACTGTAGGATAGTTAATTTTTTAAAAGTATGATTACTGTGCTTATACAGGTATACTCGTAGGTACACTATACAGTATTTAATGCTGCTTTGTATCTCTATGGTTTACAATTTATTAAAAGTAAACGGACTGTGATTTAATCATAATTTCAGCATTATATTGATCCAGTACCTAATTTTGGAGTATTTAGTTCATTACTCAGATACTTTATCTGAAATTCGACAAATGACTATGTGAAATTCAATTAAAAAGTAGCCATTTTAATCCCAAACAGAGTAATACAAGTATTATCGTAGTAAGAATTTTCAACTAAAGTAATAATAAAAGATCCAGTCGTCTCTTGCTTATTTACGAGCAATTAGAACAAGTTTCTTCATGTATTACAGTTACACGTATAATACATTTAATAACGTAGTAGTACTAAGTTAGTTTAAGCGCTGCCAACTTAATATAATGGTTCTTTCACTTGGCACACATTGTTTCCTAGCTAGTGTTTCTAGAGAACAGTTGTTTACCCGCACACGGTTCGACGACTTACGGTTCTTAATCGTCACACTTTGTAACGGGGAAGAAAATCGGTTTTATGATTACGAGTAAGACAAACTTAAGTATTCTTGCGCAAACAGGTTGGTTACTCTCAAAATAGAAATAATATAGAATAGAAAATTGAGATGCAAAATTACATACAATAAAATGTATACCATACATAATATTATTATGATAATGTTAGAAAAAAACTTGAGCTTTCAAGAATAATACAATGATACTGTCTTACGCTGCATTTGCCAGTACGTGGTCTCAACTCGAGAAATTTCGACCCAATTGGTCATGAGCCCTCCATGTTCTGAGCACTGTCCACTGCTATTTCATTTTGCCAATCCGCTAAACTACCTATGTCGGTAGCATTGGTTATTCGACAGGTCTACTCATTTCTGATTCAATATCACAGCATTCAATTTTTCTTGCATATGTATGTATAATTGTCATTTTGAGAAGTTTTAAGAGATACGTTTGGTTGCAGACGCCAAATTCTGGGTGGGTCGCGGCGAGGCGCCGAACCCTCAAGGCATCCGCATCCCCGACGAGAATGGCAAGGAGTCGCCGCTGCGCAAATACGACAGGAAGACCATCGTGCTCACTCTACCTGGGGTAAGTCTAACTTTATCTGACTGCATTCATCTAGCTAGCTCGGGGTATAGCGATCGGAAAGGAGGCGCCGCTGCGTAAATACAACAGGAAGACCATCGTGCTCACTCTACCTGGGGTAAGTCTAACTTTATCTGACTGCATTCATCTAGCTAGCTCGGGGTATAGCGATCGGAAAGGAGGCGCCGCTGCGTAAATACAACAGGAAGACCATCGTGCTCACTCTACCTGGGGTAAGTCTAACTTTATCTGACTGCATTCATCTAGCTAGCTCGGGGTATAGCGATCGGAAAGGAGGCGCCGCTGCGTAAATACAACAGGAAGACCATCGTGCTCACTCTACCTGGGGTAAGTCTAACTTTATCTGACTGCATTCATCTAGCTAGCTCGGGGTATAGCGATCGGAAAGGAGGCGCCGCTGCGTAAATACAACAGGAAGACCATCGTGCTCACTCTACCTGGGGTAAGTCTAACTTTATCTGACTGCATTCATCTAGCTAGCTCGGGGTATAGCGATCGGAAAGGAGGCGCCGCTGCGTAAATACAACAGGAAGACCATCGTGCTCACTCTACCTGGGGTAAGTCTAACTTTATCTGACTGCATTCATCTAGCTAGCTCGGGGTATAGCGATCGGAAAGGAGGCGCCGCTGCGTAAATACAACAGGAAGACCATCGTGCTCACTCTACCTGGGGTAAGTCCAACTTTATCTGACTGCATTCACCTAGCTAGCTCAGGGTATAGCGATCGGAAAGGAGGCGCCGCTGCGTAAATACAACAGGAAGACCATCGTGCTCACTCTACCTGGGGTAAGTCCAACTTTATCTGACTGCATTCACCTAGCTAGCTCAGGGTATAGCGATCGGAAAGGAGGCGCCGCTGCGTAAATACAACAGGAAGACCATCGTGCTCACTCTACCTGGGGTAAGTCTAACTTTATCTGACTGCATTCATCTAGCTAGCTCGGGGTATAGCGATCGGAAAGGAGGCGCCGCTGCGTAAATACAACAGGAAGACCATCGTGCTCACTCTACCTGGGGTAAGTCCAACTTTATCTGACTGCATTCACCTAGCTAGCTCAGGGTATAGCGATCGGAAAGGAGGCGCCGCTGCGTAAATACAACAGGAAGACCATCGTGCTCACTCTACCTGGGGTAAGTCCAACTTTATCTGACTGCATTCACCTAGCTAGCTCAGGGTATAGCGATCGGAAAGGAGGCGCCGCTGCGTAAATACAACAGGAAGACCATCGTGCTCACTCTACCTGGGGTAAGTCCAACTTTATCTGACTGCATTCACCTAGCTAGCTCAGGGTATAGCGATCGGAAAGGAGGCGCCGCTGCGTAAATACAACAGGAAGACCATCGTGCTCACTCTACCTGGGGTAAGTCCAACTTTATCTGACTGCATTCACCTAGCTAGCTCAGGGTATAGCGATCGGAAAGGAGGCGCCGCTGCGTAAATACAACAGGAAGACCATCGTGCTCACTCTACCTGGGGTAAGTCCAACTTTATCTGACTGCATTCACCTAGCTAGCTCAGGGTATAGCGATCGGAAAGGAGGCGCCGCTGCGTAAATACAACAGGAAGACCATCGTGCTCACTCTACCTGGGGTAAGTCCAACTTTATCTGACTGCATTCACCTAGCTAGCTCAGGGTATAGCGATCGGAAAGGAGGCGCCGCTGCGTAAATACAACAGAAAGACCATCGTGCTCACTCTACCTGGGGTAAGTCCAACTTTATCTGACTGCATTCACCTAGCTAGCTCAGGGTATAGCGATCGGAAAGGAGGCGCCGCTGCGTAAATACAACAGGAAGACCATCGTGCTCACTCTACCTGGGGTAAGTCCAACTTTATCTGACTGCATTCACCTAGCTAGCTCAGGGTATAGCGATCGGAAAGGAGGCGCCGCTGCGTAAATACAACAGGAAGACCATCGTGCTCACTCTACCTGGGGTAAGTCCAACTTTATCTGACTGCATTCACCTAGCTAGCTCAGGGTATAGCGATCGGAAAGGAGGCGCCGCTGCGTAAATACAACAGGAAGACCATCGTGCTCACTCTACCTGGGGTAAGTCCAACTTTATCTGACTGCATTCACCTAGCTAGCTCAGGGTATAGCGATCGGAAAGGAGGCGCCGCTGCGTAAATACAACAGGAAGACCATCGTGCTCACTCTACCTGGGGTAAGTCCAACTTTATCTGACTGCATTCACCTAGCTAGCTCAGGGTATAGCGATCGGAAAGGAGGCGCCGCTGCGTAAATACAACAGGAAGACCATCGTGCTCACTCTACCTGGGGTAACTCTAACTTTATCTGACTGCAATCATCTAGCTAGCTCAGGGTATAGCGATCGGAAAGGAGGCGCCGCTGCGTAAATACAACAGGAAGACCATCGTGCTCACTCTACCTGGGGTAACTCTAACTTTATCTGACTGCAATCATCTAGCTAGCTCAGGGTATAGCGATCGGAAAGGAGGCGCCGCTGCGTAAATACAACAGGAAGACCATCGTGCTCACTCTACCTGGGGTAAGTCCAACTTTATCTGACTGCATTCACCTAGCTAGCTCAGGGTATAGCGATCGGAAAGGAGGCGCCGCTGCGTAAATACAACAGGAAGACCATCGTGCTCACTCTACCTGGGGTAACTCTAACTTTATCTGACTGCAATCATCTAGCTAGCTCAGGGTATAGCGATCGGAAAGGAGGCGCCGCTGCGTAAATACAACAGGAAGACCATCGTGCTCACTCTACCTGGGGTAACTCTAACTTTATCTGACTGCAATCATCTAGCTAGCTCAGGGTATAGCGATCGGAAAGGAGGCGCCGCTGCGTAAATACAACAGGAAGACCATCGTGCTCACTCTACCTGGGGTAAGTCTAACTTTATCTGACTGCATTCACCTAGCTAGCTCAGGGTATAGCGATCGGAAAGGAGGCGCCGCTGCGTAAATACAACAGGAAGACCATCGTGCTCACTCTACCTGGGGTAAGTCTAACTTTATCTGACTGCAATCATCTAGCTAGCTCAGGGTATAGCGATCGGAAAGGAGGCGCCGCTGCGTAAATACAACAGGAAGACCATCGTGCTCACTCTACCTGGGGTAAGTCTAACTTTATCTGACTGCATTCACCTAGCTAGCTCAGGGTATAGCGATCGGAAAGGAGGCGCCGCTGCGTAAATACAACAGGAAGACCATCGTGCTCACTCTACCTGGGGTAAGTCTAACTTTATCTGACTGCATTCACCTATCTAGCTCAGGGTATAGCGATCGGAAAGGAGGCGCCGCTGCGTAAATACAACAAGAAGACCATCGTGCTCACTCTACCTGGGGTAACTCTAACTTTATCTGACTGCAATCATCTAGCTAGCTCAGGGTATAGCGATCGGAAAGGAGGCGCCGCTGCGTAAATACAACAGGAAGACCATCGTGCTCACTCTACCTGGGGTAACTCTAACTTTATCTGACTGCAATCATCTAGCTAGCTCAGGGTATAGCGATCGGAAAGGAGGCGCCGCTGCGTAAATACAACAGGAAGACCATCGTGCTCACTCTACCTGGGGTAAGTCTAACTTTATCTGACTGCATTCACCTAGCTAGCTCAGGGTATAGCGATCGGAAAGGAGGCGCCGCTGCGTAAATACAACAGGAAGACCATCGTGCTCACTCTACCTGGGGTAAGTCTAACTTTATCTGACTGCATTCACCTAGCTAGCTCAGGGTATAGCGATCGGAAAGGAGGCGCCGCTGCGTAAATACAACAGGAAGACCATCGTTTTCACTCTACCTGGAGCCAAAGTCCAGTTTTATCTTATTGCATCATCCATCTACCTAGTTTGGGTTATAGAAAACGGCAAGGAGGTGCCACTGCACTAGTATAACTGCAAGACTATTGCGCTGAGCTATATACATGGGGTAAGGAGTTTTACCTGACTGCATCTACCAAGCAGGTTTAGGGTATAGGAAACGGCAAGGAGGTGCCACTGCGCTAGTAGGTACAACCATGAGACTAAGTCTAATTTCATCTGCTAGCGTTCTTAATAGTGTCTGCTGCTTTTAGCGGGGCACTTGCGTGGTCATGGATTAATTACGTGAAGCAATTTTGACTTTCTACGTCTGGTGAGATTGAGGTCGATCTCCTAAAAAAGTGTGACACCACATTAATGGATGCCCATTTACAACTGCAGATGAGTCTTGTAATAAGACACACGCCTTTCCTTTCACTAATTATTTCGTCATGTATGTTCTTCAGGAGCTGACCGTATTCGACATCGGGCACTTTGCCGTGTGGTGCGAGGCGTTCACTGTAAACTTTGGACACGTACCGCTGCCGCGTCGCCAGCTCTCCAACGTACCGCCTAGCCTCAAGATGCTAGGAGTGTCCCCACAGGTACGTTCAATGTTAACTTCGAGCACGTGCCAGCTTGCTAACGTGCCACCCAGTCTCAAGATATTGGGAGTATCTCTGCAGGTACGTTCATTGTTGACTTTGAGCTTTGTTGACGTGCCGCTACTACACCGCCAGCACGCTAACGTGTCACACAACCTCAAGGTGCTAGAAGTGTGCCCGCAGGTATACTCATTATTATGTTTAAAAAGACACGACGCGGTGGCTACGTTCGGCAAAAACCGGTAAACTGCCAGCAAGGGCAGCAATGACGATCAAACAATGTTCTTTTGAACATGATGGGAAGCATTGACAGAAGTACTACCGAATACTTCAACTGAGGCAGGTGGGTTAGTTTAAGTCGTCTTAGGAAGAAGCAGCTTTATTACGTTTATCACCGTAAGTACCTACTGGGGTATAGTTTTTTATGAGCCAACCTATTTACCGCTACGACAGAGTATCTTTGATAAGTTTTTGAGTAACAATTACTACTTCACGAAATAAAAAAAGTAAAGAGAGGAAAACAAAAGAACAATCAACATGTGTTATATTACGACCTGATTTTCACAATCATTAGGAAATAACCAAATTTTATTTTGCTAACAAAATAATTAAGTGTATTTGTCATAACCATTTTCATCCTGTCACACGGTAATTAGAAAGTCATCGGATATATTAGCGATCTCGTGCCTGTCTTGTAGAAAAAATGTCATCAATCATTTCAATTACTTAGTCATACTTTCTCATAGTTTCAACAGCTTGCTACTCTTCACAACTCACCTTGCCACGTAAAAATAGGCCATAATAATATTGACTTAAGCTTCAATTAAACTTGCGCCACATTTCAATAAGTAGGTATCTTAAACTCATCGACTTTCAAGCCCAGTTCGATTGGCGCAACAGAAGTGCTACCACTTATGACTTACAATCTTCTGCAACCGATCGAATGTTTGGAAACATCGACTAGAGGAATATCTCTAGGTTTTACAAGCATTATTTCATTTTGAAATAAACCTTAAAATTTCTAGCAATAGAACACACATTTCGTTATATTTTGATAAACATGGAATAAAGCAAAAATGTGTCCTAAAGTTCAAATGATTTGATAGTTTTTCGCCAAAGTTTCAACACTATGATGAGTTGCAAATACATGGTTCTGAATTCTGATATAGAGGGACCGCGTTGAGCAATAGTTTGTGTAAGAAAGGTCAATGATCTCTAGATTGTATAAATAAAGTACGGTTATCGATTCCCAAGGTCGCTAGTTTGTTATGACTGTCAAATGCTAGTTAAAAATAACCTCTTAAGATTGTTTACGTTAGTAAAAGTAAGGTATCTAACTACTTCACTTACTATTTTTGTGTGTTGGTTTAACCTTCAATAGATAACCGTTTTGCTTCATTGTGTACAACCAAAATAACAATGTTATTTTATTTGGTTATAGTAAATATAAAGTTACAGCATGACTAGGCCATAATATTTCCAATCTTGAGATTTCAGTTTGAGTTCTAACGTATTTTTCAAAAAATACTATGTAACTATTAAAAAGCTGTGGGCTCAAACGCGGTCCTGTATCCAATGAGTTTCTCGTAATTCATAATAAACTCAAACTCAAATCATTTATTGCAACATAAGACATTTACATGCGGTTCTTAATTAACATGTTTTGTATAGTTATACATATGCCCCTATGTACGGATCTATTACATCACTGGCTTAAAAGGAAACATCGTAAGCAACCTGTATACATACGTCCATATGAGAAATTCGATGGATGCGATTCGAATGTGAATCCACCAGCCCGCACAGAGCCAGTGTGGTGGACATGGCCCACAATCACCTTTCGTGGACAGATCTTTTAGGTATTTTGAGCAAACTGTTAAAATACCGGTACAATAAAATACATTAACCAACAGTAGGAAAATAAAACTGGGTCGAAAATGTCAGCAAATACTCAAAAATGCCGCGTCAAAATACTGCACAGTAATTTCACGTGATATTATTTCAGTGGGTTTTATATTTTCTCGTGACAATATTCACTGATTATTTGGTTATTTATCATCCAGTCAACAAAACTGGACTTGAATATAACACAAATTTTCAGCGCGATTCATATTTTTTAACATTGCGTGAAAATTAATTTTTAATCATGACGATGCAGAGCGTTCTTTTATCGTTTGTTGTATCGTTTTCAGTAGGATGTATTAATTTTAAGTGAGTTTTTAGGGTTCCGTATCCAAAGGGAAAAAAGGGACCCTATTACTAAGACTGCGATGTCCTTCTGTCCGTCTGTCTGTCTGTCCGTCTGTCACCGGGCTGATCTCATGAACCATGATAGCTAGGCAGCTGAAATTTTCACAGATGATGTATTTCGGTTGCCGCTATAACAACAAATACTAAAAACAAAAAAAAAAATATTTAAGGGGGGCTCCCATACAACAAACCTGAATTTTTAGACGTTTTTCGCTCTATATTAATAATGGTACCAGGTAGATGCTTGAAATTTTCACAGATTATTTAGTTTTATATTCTCTGCAATAATAAATAATAAAAATTTAAATAAAATAAATATTTAAGGGGGTTCCCAAGTACAGTACGAAACCCTCCTTGCGCGAGTCCGACTCGTACTTGGCCGATTATTTTTTTTTATGAAAGATTGTTCAAATCCTTACTAATGTTAAAAATTAAAATGAATTTTTGCTAGTTGTTTGTTCCTATTTCAGGCAGCATTCAGCATTCAGCATCTGGTAGACTTGTTTTTTTGGCACAGATGTCGTTGAAAGTTGAAAGCCAAAGAGTATCCCATAAGATACTTAGCATCCTGAAAAAATAAAAGACTCCTATGAGATAGCAAAAAACACTAACGAAACTCTCAAACTGGCGAAACGCGGCCAATAGGTATCTAGTCTAGTTGTCTATATTTTACTAATCAGATGTTTAATAAAACTCAATCTAACCATAAATCAGCCATAGAGCAACTCCTAGCATACAACATAGGCCTCCCCTAAAGTAAATTCGTATAGGCCGGGTGGCTAGCACTGGTGTTAGAGTTTTTAGGCCGCCTGAAGGCCTTTGACTTGGCCAAACGGTTAAAACAACCGGGACCTGCAATTTAACGTGTTATCCGAGCCACGGTAGTGCTCAGTTGGAAAATGCCACCCGCGGTCACCCATCCAAATACTGACCGTGCGGAACGTTTTGCTTAATTTCGGTGATCGCTGACAAACACCTAAACAGCTTCCCCTATGAATCTCCTATAAGACCGGTTGGAAGCGGTTAGCATCCAGAGTGATTATGCGGCCTTGATGAGATCATCTGTCCACCTTGTCGGTGGACGTCCTACGCTGCGCTTGCCGGTACGTGTACTCGAGAACTTTTTGACTTTATCGATCGTCGGTCTTTTGAGCTATATAACCTGCAAACTGCCACTTTCACTTGCTAATCCGTTGGGGCTATGACGGTAATTTTGGTTCTTCTACGGATCTTCTCATTCCTGATTCGATATCGCAGAAAAACGATTATTAAAACTCAATAAATTATTCCAATGCACCCATTGGTGTCTTATTTAAACTACCGCACCTGTACGCTATAGTTACGATAGCGAATTGAGAATGAATTATCCAGTAAGGCTATCGGAATACATTTGAACGGGCAACGTTATCTCTTCCGGTAGAGCGGGCGCGAACAAGCCAGGAGAGTCGTTGTAGAGTCCACGGGTCGACGCTCTACGCTAATTGTCAATAACTAGGGTTGGAGTAATACACTAGTTTTTCTCACTATAATATACTAAAAAAATTGGCGTGATAACGTCTTATAAATTGATAAACGCCGGCTGCAGGCTACAAACTCGTGACTTCTTGTCACGTTCCGCCTGAGCTGAGCGTGCAGGCGAGGGCACGGAGCAAGCAATAGAGAGGCACAATCGGCCTAAGCCGATAATGACAACATTTTTTTTTTCAATAAAAAACATTTCTAAATATTAAAACTTACGTATTTAATAATGCAAATCACACTTCCTTCAAAAAAGTTATGTTTCTTTAATAAAACAGAGTTCTTTGGGAACTTTCAGTAAAAGTTCAGTGTGACAGACTAATAAATCATTGTTTCATTGTTTCAAGGTATTTTGGTACTCATTAAAAATATAGATTACAAGTACTAAAGAAAATATTATTTCTAAATAATATCTATTAATGCAAGTTTAGTAATACAGCTTGCAGAATATATGTAAAAACAAAAACAGTACCTACAACTACCACTCACACCCTCAGATAAACACAGCAGAGAAAACACTCGTACATCCTTGTACACGGCCATCATTAATTTAATCTCCCAGTAAGTGCAGTCAAAGCGCTGTAGAGTCGGTGTCGGGTTGCTCTCCCTACCTCACTACCGAGCTTTCAGCGCCTGGCTCTATCGGGGGCGTGGTGTCATGCTCTAGAAATGATGAACGACGGCTTCGATAGCTCTATCCACTCAACGTCCTATGGTAAAGTAAGTAAGTAAGTTCGTATAGGCCGGGTGGCTAGCCCTGGTGTCAGAGTTTTTAGGCCGCCTGAAGGCCTCTGACATGGCTAAACGGTTAAAACAACCGGGGCCTACAATTTAACGTGTCATCCGAGCCACGGTAGCGCTCAGTTGGAAAATGCCACCCGCGGTCACCCATCCAAGTACTGACCGTGCGGAACGTTGCTTAACTTCGGTGATCGCTGACAATCACCTAGTCAAACTACGCTACGAGCGCTACTATGGTAGAAATAGTACTATCATACTGTACCAGCCTTTTTAATAGTCCACTGCAGGACGTAGGCCTACCCACGAAGGGTGATTGGGCCATATCCACCACGCTATCAGACTACTATCATACTACCGGTACATAATTATGAAACTAAATACAATAACTAAAAAAAGCTAAATTGTGAACTGTATATGTTTAATTTATAAATCAACCGATCAATCGCTTATTTATTTTTGACACATGTTAATATACAATATCAGATGATCCATAGACTCCTGAACTAGTGTTTCAGGAGCCAATGGCTTCTACAGAGTAACAATTTTATACATTATGTCAAGACAAATCGAGTTTTTACCGAATTTTTAAAATAACTTTGTAATATAATAATTAAGAATTAATTTTAAAAACAGAAAAGCGTATAATTTTGTTCAAAATCTCAGATACTATTTCACAATAATTTGCTACAGTTAACAAATTATTTTCTCTAGTTGCCAAAATAAAAACAAAAGTGAATAATAACAAAATTTTGATAGATACTAACAAAATATCGTTATAAATTAATAAGATAATATAGACGCTAGTATAACGAAAATTATTTAGTTCAGTCCTGGCGTCAATATGTAAGTCGCCCAAACGCAACTAAATTGTTGAACATAGATAAGTAAAGATGTCCTTAGGACATCCGTCATTTCAGTTTCAAACCTTCAGTCCAAAAACGATGGTCTCGCTGGTTGTCAGTTTTCCAATTAATATACCAATTTTCGATCCCACTAATATTTTAGCATGTATTTGCGGCTTTAAGCCACTTCTAACTGGTCTTATTGGAAATCTACAGGCCTTTGTCCAAGAGTGGATGTCCCGAGCAGATGAAATGATAAATGATAATGATCAATATCTATACTAACTAATAGTATCACACAATGAAGGTCAAACGTCTAATTTCAAATTTTTTAGACTGTCTGATTTGCACGTTTGTATTGAGATACATTGATCTTTTTAAAATAAAACTCTTTATCACCACAACGCTTACTTCCAAAATTTACTCACACCATTAATTCTCTCAATCACCGTACCATATAAGATTTTCCAAATGCAAGGCTTTGTGCTCGTATTTTATATTAACTCAATAAAATGCTATTAAACCTCGCCAAAACCCGTGCCCCCATTGTAGCCGCGGGACGGCGGCAGGAGGGGGCACATTTATCACGCAGAACAGAGCAGAGGAGCGGAGCAAGGGGGGCTGCATATTTGACCCGATTCTGTTGGGCCCCGGCCAACTAGCACTGCTGCTGGCAATTGAAAACTATCGGAATGAAGTTAGTACTTCAGCTGTATGTTATAACCTACTTTGGTACATAATTTGTAAAGTTCAGACCAACCTGCCACAGTGATATGGCTCATCTTTTTATTGTACATGGAATACTGATAAAATTTCTTGTGGCCATTGCTTCACTGGTGTTTTTTTATTTCGTATAGATAGATAGATAGATAGATAGATTCATTTATTTTCAGTAAGGATAATTACATACATTGGTATACAACAATATACTATGAGCAACACCTTACGAATTGTCAAAATAACAATTATTATTCAATACTCAACAGAATTATTAGGCATGATTTTACAATAAATTAATTATTTGGTACATTACATAAAATTCAAATACAATATTAAAAAATTAAGATGTCAGAAATACCTACTGTAATTGAAATATCATGTTTGCATTTGACTATTGATACTGCTTGTTGCTAAGCAGATATGCGGTCTAGGGTGTAGCACACTTACCTAGAAGATACCTATTTACTCGGGATTTGAAGACACCCACGTTGTACTCTAGCGGGAATACAGACCCAGGCAAACCGTTCCACTTTCTGGCTTTTCGTGTAAGAAACGTGGATTGGGCGTTGATTGTGAATTAAAAGGCTCTTCTTGCAATATGTAGGTATTTGTTATCTTCACGTCAAAGAGTAGCTTCAGCAGCGTCTCTGTGTTAGCAGGACAGGCAATAACTTATGACCACCTGGAAACTATAATAAAAGTTAGAGGAATTAGTGAGAGTCTATGCCATACTTATCTCACGCTTACTGTAATAAATTGATTTAACTTCGCATTCTACTTTCATTTTCAGAGAAATTCTAAATTCCTCTGTAGAGATCGTTGAAACTAAACCCTAACTTCATATAAAGTTTATATTTAATAGAAACTGCTTGCTCAGTTCTTAAAAACATTGCTTGTTAAGACCTAATTGCGGACTAGCGTCGAAGCTTGTAACTAATATGAAAGCTCACTGGCTTATAAAATACGCAATGCCACTTAAGCTCTATCAAGATAGTCATAAATTCAGAATTGTAATCTAAATCGTGACTAGCCACATCATGCGGCCAGTGTGTGACCTAGTTGGGTCCGCGTGTTGTGTGGACGTGTATGAGTTGTACGGTCGTGTATGGATTGTATGAGATGCAAGGATGCACGCTGCACGCCGCAAGTGACCTTCGACTTTCGAAAGCGAGTCAACGACCGCACGATGGCTCGTGACACGGTTTCCACTCACCCATCAAATTCATAATTACACCATAACAGTTGCTATCCATTCATCAGCCCATTTAGGTAAAGTTTCGGTAAAAAGGTTTCAAGGTCAACGAGATTGTAGTGCTTTTGCCAGTTGCAAAAAGTGTTTAAACAGACGTAGTTGATAATAAATGAGTTGACATCTTAAGAAATGTGATATTACCAAACTTTAACCTTTGCTTTAAGAGCTTCTTCACAATTTCGTCTTTCATACATTTTCTGCAGACTTTATTTGACTGGAGAATAGTTTATTAATGTGTTGAATTACAACGACTTATAGTGGTGGTCACTCGTGGGCTTGTTCACGATAACAAATACATACATAAATAGTAGTCACACTTCCATATCTCATCATAGTAACATATTGCGGTATACGACGTGATAAATGAAAGCAAAAGTATTCTTTAGCATAAGATCAAATAGAAAACAGCTGATTAGTAAAGCACCCTTAGTCCCGTCTCGTCTCGTGGCTCCCGTCCCGCTCCCGCCCCGCATATCTGAGCGCAGGTTTCGTGTTGCAGAGCCGCAACAAGGAGCTGGTGCAGGGCACGACCGGGACGAACGCGCGGGAGCGCAAGCGGCGTCCGCCCCCGGCGCACGTGGACGCGACCACCTACCGCCCCCACCTGCGTCCAGGCACCGGCCCCCTCGCAGCCCTCACCGACCCCCTCTCCGACCACTCCTCGCTCCACCGCCGCGCCGACTCCTACACACCACCCGCACAACAACTCATCCAAACCGACAAAGACCCATCCGACCAGAAAAGCTCGCAAGCCTTACAAGAAAATGACGATATCCAACAACAATTGCCACAAGATTATCAACAGAAACAGAAGTTTCATCAAGATTATCTACAACAATCAAAACTGCAAGCAGATTACCTGCAAGATCAGCAGAAAGACCTTTACCAACAGCAGGCAGCAATCAACAGGCAACAGCAGCAGCTGATCGGCAACCAACAGCAATATCTACATCAGGCGCAAGTTGCACCCGAGTACACGCAGCAACAGCGATTGCCACAACAATACCAACAAATCAAAGTACAACAAGACTATCGACAGCCAATCTATCAACAAAACCACCACATTATTCAGCCGCAGCTATACCAGCAGATACAAAATGATAATTTCCAGCAACACAGGAGTCAGGAGTTGTACTATCCGGATCAGAATTTCAACCAGCAAGTGTTATACCAGAGGCCGCAACAGAATGATCAATATATCCAACAGAGAGCGTACGAAGACGCGTTGTTGAGCCAGCAGTACCAGCAAGTGCCCCAGTATCGGCTGATACCGTACCCCCAGACAGGGCGGTACTGAGGGCGTGACCTTGGCCTAGATTCGCCAGGGCCGGCGTGAGAGCGTTGTGTAATGCGATGCGGCTGATACTTGCGACATCATCCTTTCCTTTTGCTATTCTTCATCGAACCCCCCTCCTTCCCCACACGTGGCGAGACAGGCTTGAGACGAGCCATTTTGTAATGTCTGGCTTTACTTTTACTTATCTATCGTGACTGATGATTTTGATGACATGCCTTACAAAAGAATATAACAGGAAATCAATTTCAATTGAACCAATTTTAAATTCACGGAACTTAGGATCGGATAGGATAATTAGGATCATAACAATGTTTTAAAAATGTTTAGTTGAAACTTCCAGATGCTGTTAAAATATTTAAATAATTCTACAGATTGTTGCTAAAACGATCATAGCTCACAAAAACAAAGCCAAAAAATCCAACAAGGTAAATTATACTACTTAAATTTAAACATAAAACAGAACAATATTTTCTATACCCATATATACTTTCCACATAAATTACAGTCTAACTAATAATAATGACTGTTAGTCTCAGGTTTTAACGCTTACTGTGGCCGAAATATATTTAGACTAGAAATGGTCAAAACTTTGAATGTCAGAGTTACCGAAGCTCTATACGTGTATCATTTATCACTAAGTAGGTGAAAGTGTAATTGTGGCGACCTTTTAACCGCGACAGACAGACCGACCGACCGACAGACCCACTCACTTCTGAACCCAAGCTCATTTACCTAGACAAGTAGACAGATAAGTTTATAAACACTAATCGACTGTTTTAAACTACCTCGATCTATTTGTCATTTTTAACCGACTTCCAAAAATGAGGAGGTTCTATGTTCGTCTGCATGTTCATTAATTTTTTTAGTTCATCGATAATTTCGCCAATTGTGAACCGAATCAAAAAAAATCTTTTTTAGTTTGAAACTGTGTACTTCCGAAGTTGTCCCATTTAAATTTTACAGAAATCGGCTAAAACGATTTTGAAAAATCAACAATAACGTAAACAATTCGAGCGCAATATTATTCCTTTACAACCGGCTCAATATAGGCATAAAATCATCAAAAAAAAATTGACGGGAAAACCATGGTGATTTTGTGAACGCAACCGGTTTCATACGATCGTGCGGTTATCTGCTCATCCCGCACGAACGTATGAGACCGGTTGTGTTTACAAAATCAATATGGTTTTTGCGCCAATTTTTTATCGATCCTCACGATTGTATTGAGCCGGTTGTAAAGGGTTATAATTTTGTACACGATGTAAGGCGTTTTTACCATTTTTTGCAAAATTAATTATCAAATATACTCGTATTTATTTGTGAGTAAAAAGTACATACTTATCAAATTTAATGTAGATTAACAGACGTATAATGAAGACGTATCAAGTATTTAGAAATAAGACAGTGCAATATTACAAAATGTCGGTCGAAATCCTGAAATTAATTATCTCAATACTGAAATTGATTGGTTAGAATCCGAACAATAAATTGACTGATTACACGACGATTAAATAATCACGATTTGGATCAGAACTGTTTTAAAGCAGTTTCTTTTTTACGTTTTCAATGATTTACTTGTAGCGCTCGTAGTCGTGTTTGTCAGCGATCACCTAAATTAAGCAATGTTTCGTAAGGTCAGTATTAGGATGGGTGACCGCGCGTGGCATTTCCCAACTGAACGCTAACGTGGCTCGGGTGACACGTTAAATTGTAGGTCCCGGTTGTTTTAACCGTTTAGTCATGTCAGAGGCCTCCAGGCGGCCTAAAACTCGGGATAGCCACCTGGCCTATACGAACTTACTTATGTAGGTACTTACTTTTTCAATTAGCCGACTGTATAGCAAACCAGATGATTTGAGACAAAGACTTTCATAGTGCCGCTGAGAAACCTAAGTATAGAAACTTCTTTGAACTGTCAATCATAGAAAGCTCAGCGGGTTTTTGCCTAGCACCCACGCGTTCTCGTGTCATTTAAAATGTTGCTTTATCACTCACTAAAGAAGGTTTATATTCCAGTCTTTGAATTTTGGTCGTGAGTACTAGAGAGTCAACATTTAGGTATGGCCTTCAAGATATTGCCGATTGAAGCAAACTCAAAGTTCTTGTTCTCAATTCGCTCTAATGAGGCAATTAATCAAAGCTCGATCCGCTCACGATTTGTACAGACAAACATTATGGTAATTAGTTACACATAGTAATATAACGCGATCGTCGACGCACGATCTTTGATCTAAACCATGATAATCATATATTTGGCGAGTTATTTGATAGACAGATTATTTAAGGCAGAAGAGTAACTTGCAATAGAATTTGGCTCAAAGAATTTCGCGTAGAAAGTTCCCGACGAAGAAAATAACAAATTATACCGTCTCACGTTGACTGCTACCTATAATCGCTAGGATGTGTTTGACATCAATGAATTGAGTAAAAAACAGAAAAAAGTGAAAAGTTACTATCCCCAAGCTACCCCCTAAAGCGCTCAGCACCATTTTGCAATTCCGCCGCGACGTACTAAAATTGCGATTTTTAGAAATAATATATTTTATAGAGTCGTAATGGACTAGCTCTACTATTTCTATACATATTTGTCTTTCTAGTTTGTATTATGTTAAAGTGGGATGACACGATCCCGTCAACTCTTGTTAGATTATAAACAAAAGACGCGCGTGCCCAGATTCTGGGAGGCTGGGCGCAGTGCCACTTTCTAAAAAAAAATCCCGCCCAGATTCAAGTAGCACGCCACCGAAGAGGCTACTAAATATAACTAATGTGGTATAAAAAAAATAAAAATCATCTAAAAATGGCATAATAGTGAGAAAACTATTCGCATTTTGCAATGATTAAAGTCAGTTTTGGCATTTTTGGACAAAATATACTTAATAATTTAAAGTTATTCTTCTGTATTAGTCTGGCGCAATCTTTGCTGATTGGCCAATCTGGCGGCCGTATAAACAGCAGTTAGAGGTGCAGCCTCTCACCGGACCTTGACTGCAGCCCTATACTTGAGGAAATATAAACATTCTCATGTTTATTCTGCTTTGGCAAATCATAACAATGTAGCTTTGATCTTCACTTTACATCTACTCATTATAGATGCTTGCAGGCAGCCTAAAAAGTCTACCAAGGCTAGCCGACCTATGGCCTATACGAACATCTTAATTCACTATTTTTACCAACTTACAAAATGGAGGAGGTGCATACTATGTTCGTCTTGAATGTATTTTTTTTGTGTATGTTCATCGATATTTTCGCCAATTGTGAACTAAAAATCTTCTTTCGAAAGAGTATACTCCCGAGGTTCCATTTAAATTTTATTGAAATTGGCTAAGCCGTTGATCATGGATCTCACATCAATTCGTGCAAACTATTCGAATTCTGTACTCGTTGGAAATCAGTGGTGCGTTTTTTTTTGCAAAATAATTATTTCTATGAATAAATTCGCGTTTAACATCAATCTTACCTGATAGTAAGCGATGATGTGGACGAAGACACAGCACGCAGATTTAGAAGATACTTAATACGTGCGTGTGCGTGCGTCTGAAGCTTATAATTATCTGCCCGGAAACAAGATAATCATGTTTCGCGAAAAATCGCTATACGGACATCCACCGTGTACAGAATTCAGATAGTTTGCGCGAATCGATGTGACACCCATATACATTACTGTCGATTTATCAAAACGACTCAGCTGGTTTCGATAAAATTTAAATGGTCCCCTAGGGAGAATTGTCTTACGAACAAAAACAATTTTTTTTGAATCGGTGGAGAATTTTTTTGTTTTTTTTTGGAAATTTGTGAATCGATCTCTTTCTAACTAAAAATATTTTTTGAATCGGTTCACAATTGGCGAAAATATCGATAAACATGCACAAAAATATACATACAGACGAACATAGTCTCTCCTCCTTTTTGGAAGTCGGTAAAATCCAGCAGTCTCTTCCATTCCCTGGCCGTACGTACGGATCAGAAACATTGAGTCAAACCGCTTTGTACGTAGCGTAGGAAAATCAGCAATGTATAATAATATATTTATTTGTTTACTAGCGACCCGCCCCAACTTCGCACAGGTTTATTATACATATAAACCTTTCTCTTGAATCGCTCTATCTATTTAAAAAAAACGCATCAAAATCCGTTGTATAGTTTTAAAGATATAAGCATACATGGGGATATAGGGACAGCGGAAGCGACTTTGTTTTATACTATGTAGTGATAAGGATAGTACTTTTTAAATCTTTGTAGATACCGTAACAAAGTTCTCTTCCAGGCAAAATTCAAGACTCCGCAAAATATAGCCGCGTAGATGGAGTAACCTCCATATGAGAAGCCATATTTCCCTCCCGGCACTCTGTATGCAAACGCAAGCGATTTTGAAACACGATACGCCACACATTTTGAAAATTGTCAAGTATCCAAATATTCATATGTTTGTCTAAATCTTTACACAGATCGTCATTCATTCGGATAGATGATCAAATAACTGAAAAAACTTAAATAAAAAAATAGCTCAGTACGTAATTACGTTATAATTATTAATGAAATTAAATATGCCATATTAACAGTAGATTCGTCGAAATAACTGTGTTGAAAATATACATGGTTAGTAGTAATCAATCAGCATCCTTTTAGGGGTTATTCTGTACATCAAAACTAACAACTTTTGAACTACGACTTTTGTCAAAACTAAAATAACTAATATAAATTAAAAATTTAAAAAAACCCCGACACATTGACAACCATTTTGGGCACATTTGTAGAATGTTGGTTCTTCCATCCCCACTTTAACCCACCATAACTCTTAAACGGCTCTATCGATTTTTATAAAATATAGCTAAGAACACTCTCGATTAAGTCTCCTTTCATCCAAAAAAAAAACTAATCTGAAATCGGTTCAGTGGTTCGGGCGCTATGATGCCACAGACAGACAGACATACACACAAACAGACACGTCAAACTTATAACACCCCTCTTTTGCGTCGGGGGTTAAAAAACAGCTGTTCCATACATTTTGTCGAGGGTAGATAATATTTTTTTATGGAACAGCATTTATTTTTTTGATATTTGATAAAAGCCGTTGAACAATGGCTAGCAACCATTTTGATGTACAGAATAAACCCCTAATAGGATGCTTATTGATTACCACTAACCTTGTTTTAATTATGGTCGAAATAAATATTTTATCATGGTTATGACTTTAATGATCTGGACTCAGAAAAAACTGACTGTGTTAGCACTCATTAAATACTATCACAAAATTATTGATAAGCACTCAAGTTTTTAACACCAGGCGCTGAATTGTAAACATTGCTTGTCAGTACAAGCTATCCAAGCCTAGTCCCATTCCCTCCTATATTCCCGCCTTTTCCATTTATCAACGTAACTCCAGGGTAAACCTGGTGGATAAGACCGGTGGATCCTAGTGGATAAAACCGGTGGATAAACCATCTTTAGCCGCATCGCGAGAACTGGCCAGTATGTAACCATTAGTCTAGCTCTAGCGGGTTAACCGGGGATTGCTTCCATGTGTGCTTTAACCGAGCGTTAACCTACGGTTAAACTTTGTTTAGTAATTTGTAATTTTGTTAATTTTGAATATTACTCTAAAACATGCGCACTTTACATAGACACTCATTTAATTTAGTTCATGTCTAGTTCAAGCCATTTGGTATTTTTGTCATTATCTATTGAACCATGTAGAAACATACGGTTTAAGCTTACTACGACATGAAGTTAGATATACATATATATTTTTGGCTTATTTTATTTCGATAGATGTGAGGTAGTATTCATAGTATCGATTTCTACTACTGTTACTGTATATCGTTTCGATATTATCGATTCGGTTTTATACAGTTTCTAAACTACACTAGTGTACACAAAACATTAGAAATCTTGCTTTACTAGACTTTGCTATAACTTGCCATTAGTTTAAAAATTAATCATTTAGTAGAAAGTAAAAATAATGTAAATACCTATTGTTAAACTTTACTGATCATATTTAGATAGCATTCGTAGCCTTTTCTTGCCAAAGTAACAAATTTATTTCATACTCAAAACTATCCTATAAACAAAGTTTGATACAAAAGAAATACAATTTTAGCACATGGAAGGAATTCTCGGATTTACTTAGGTATATTAAGCTTAACATAATTATTAACTTTTATGTAAGATTTAAATATGTAAAAATAACTTAATGATTTATATTCATGACGTTAGGACATGTATGATTATAAATATTGAAACACTCGGCAAATACTCAAACTAATAATTTTAATACTCCAATAACTCTGTTACGAAATACTCAATACGTATAAATAAATGTTTTTAAATATTAATAAATACTTGGTAGTGAAATACTCAGTAACTACGAGTACAACCAGCGTCGACTGTGATAAATAGAGGTTGTAATCCTGATATCTTATTATTGTGATTGAATTTTATTGTTTTTATATTTTAATGCATATTATGTTAATTATTACGATAATTTTGAAGAGGGTAATAAAGATTGCCATTTTATTTTGGAGTTTTCTTTGGATTTTTAAAATTAATGTTTGGAAATCATTAAACGTCGAGCGACATCTAGACAGGTACTGCGGCACAATACTAAAAGTATTTTACCAAAGTTAAATACAAATATTTTTTTTTGTGAGACCTATGGTTTGTCAGATAAACCATATATAAACGATTTGTACCCATTTTTACAAGCTTTTATTTAACTTGCAATGGATGTACCCATGTATGGAATAGTATGTGAGTTCGAGTGGAATCTTGCAAGTTAAATTTTACCAACTTCCCGGTTTCCGATTGAGCTGAAATTTTTCACGTATACTCGTATGTATATCACGTGACAAAGAAAAAATATGGTACCATAGAGCTGATCTGATGATGGAGTCGAAAAGTGACGATAGGAACTCCTGTACTAAACCAAATAGCCCCGTCGTGTTTGGGCTCGTTTTACTTGTCTTTGCTAGCACTCTGCTGCTACATGATATCCAGGATCTCAATAGCTTGTTATTAATAAGTCATATTTTTATAATCCATTCATCCATCCATCCATTAACAATAGGACGTCCACTGCTGGACATACACCTCCCATATGGATGTCCAATAAGACCGGTTGGTAGCGGCTTGCATCCAGCGTTGCATTTTTATAATAATTACAAGCTTTTATTTAGTTTCACCTGTCCCGTTGTCTGTCTGTCGGTCTTTAATCAAATCTTGGATGTTAAATTTTATCCACTTCCCGGTTACCGATTGAGCTGAAATTATGACATGGTGCTGATCTGATGATGTAGCTCGAAGGTGGCCAAAGAAACTTAGCAATGAAACGATACAACCTCATCGAGTTTGGGTTCGTTTGAATGGTTTTGGCGAGTAGTTTTGTCTTTCAATGGTAACCAGGGTCTGATGATGGAGCTGGAAGGTGGTCATAGGAACTCTGTAATGAAACAAAGCAACCCTATCGGTTTTCGGCTCGTTTGATTCGTCCTGGCGAGAACTTGTTCAGTAAAAGCTTGTTGTAAAAAGAAAAGATTTTTTTTAAAATAATATAATTTGTGTTGCAAGTTGGTTTCGACTGGTTATGTTAAAGTTACGCAGGTGATTATGTCCAGTGGACGTCCGACGGCTAGTAATGGTGATGATGACGCGAAGGTTTATAGAAAGTAGGTTTGTTTTGTTCGGCTCAAGAAGTTATTATGTAGTAGCTGCCCTAACTACGCTTTCTTTACAAGGTCTCCAGTCGATTACGGGTCCGGTTCAACTCGGCCGGCTCCGGTGGGCCCAGACTGGACGGAGTATGTATATACAGAGGGACACGTCAGCAGTATTTTTATAAATGATTATAAAAATGTAACCTTTTAAAATACAAGCTTTTGACATCCAGGATATCGTGTAGCAGCAGAGTGCTAGCCAAGACGAGTAAAACGAGCCCGAACACGACGGGTCTATCATGTTCTCAATCGGAAACCTGGAAGTTGGTCAAAATTAACTTGCGAGATTCCACCCGAACTTACATACTTACAAACATCCATTGCAAGTTAAATAAAAGCTTATAAAAATTCACATGTTTTATGTGTCGTTTACATTATTAGATTTTTGGAAATATGAAGGTCTTCGTCTATAAGTGACTTTAACATAAAAGAGGCAACACAGACGTAATCTTTTAGCGCTGATGAGGACATTGTCGAACACCAGTCTGCGTTAACTACATAAAAAACATGATATTAATGTTTTAGTCACTGATCTGTAATAAAGTTAGTAATAGGAATAGCTAGTGTGCTAGGAATAGTTATAGTAGCTTACAGAGCACGGCGTAGGTAGGTCTCATTCCTAAGTTTAAGTGTTGCAGCTATTCAAATGGTGAAGGAAAACGTGGTCCGAAACGACCTCTTCCTACACCGTTCTCACCGTTTCGCCCCTCGGGGCGAATGGTGGCCTTCAAAAAAAACTTTCGCGATTCGCCCCGTGGTGCGAACCGCTTGCAGGGCGAAACGCCGCAATACCCAAAACGTCGCGATGACACACTTGCATGTCTGAGTTCTTCAAGTTTTCTAAAATATTATGTGTATGATAGATAGATAGATAGATACCATTTATTTTCAGTAAGGAACATTACATTCATTAGTATACAATATAATATACTACAAGCAACGTCCAACGAATCGTCAGAAATAACAACCATTAATTATTGACTTTCAAAATTATTAAAAACAATTTTACAATAAATTAGTTAAAAATTCGGTACATTACATTAAAAATACAATATTAAAAAAATAAGATGTCATATATACTGTAATAAAATATCTGCAATAGAATTGTCAGAAATAACCATTTAAAATTAATAAAATATCACATCGCAGTTACATGTCAAAAATAGCATAATAACACTCTAAAGTATCTGCAATAGCATCATCAAAAGTAACTATTTATGATAGATAAGTCTATCAAATCATGACAAAGAACTCAAAAAGATAGGTAGGTACGTATTGATATAAGCCATAATCTAGCAAATACATTTTTATAGTCCTTGAAATCATAACCAGTTCTACATCTGTTTTCATGTAATTTCGTCTTTGCCCAAGGGTAGCCAGGGGACGGCAAATGTACCGTGAAATAATGCCGTCTCCGACATGCCGCCCGATCGCTCACCGTTGTTAGTTGCCTTACAGTTTTACCCAGATTAACACTAGATCGGCCTAATACGCCTGTTCGATTACATGTCGGCACTCGGGTCAACGGCTACAACAAGGAGTTAAAGTTTTGCGGGTTGCCGATCGAACATGGAGGCGTGATAATGTTCTTTTAAGCGTAAAAAATATTTGCAGGGGCCTAATTAATTAATACTTAGTAATGTGGGTCAAGTGTGCGCATTTAAACTATGATGCGTATCAAAAAGAGCTCTGAGAGCGATATTTTAATCTCTAATTTGAATAAATATTTAGCAAAAAGTGGTGATACCCGGCGAAACCGGGGGCGTATTGGTTTTCATCCCCTCACATGAAAAATGACGCTGATATTATGGCGCCTTAAGAACCAAAATATTATGACAATTTACTCACAATTTTTTTTTTTATAGGGCAAGTTTTTATGGTATAGACATTTATTAACTACCACTAAACACTAGATATACATAATCTAAAACTACATAAACTACTACTACATAACAAGAAATTGGATCATCCACAGACCCTTGAAGGTTTATAGAAAATCCAAATGCTCAAGACCAGTTGACAGCGTGCCCAGCATGTTGGCAGCATTGCCCACGCTGAATAGCAATGCTTATACGTTGAGCTAAATAAAAACCAGCATTTTGGTCACGCGTCGCGTCCACCAGACGCTCAGAAAGACTTTTGAAAACAAGATGAGCCCCCACGGACCCAATGTCTCGACTCCAAACGGCTCAAATATGTAACCACTGCCGAGGTTATCATATGGCTGAATTGTACTCGCAACTGCCCAGATTGAGTCTCCCTGTTTTCCCATTTATGCTAGGTCACATCTGTGACCTGTGACTGTAACTGTGGTAGTATGAAAGGACATGTTCTTTTTTGTATGGGACTTTGGCTCAATGACGGGCTCTAAACTATAATAGGGAGAAAAAACAACTTAATTCGATAAGGAATAGTGTTTCTTAATCAAACAGTCAATTAAAAAGCAAACATTTATTTTGCTTTGCGGTATTGCCATACCAACCGCCATTAAAGACATCCACCATGTTGTGCATCATGGATGTAAGAAAGGAGTCAATCGGCAACAAGATTAAAAATCTGCAGATTTAACTGTCACGGTTGTCCAAAAAAGTCAGCGTCTGTCAGGTTTGCATTACATCGAAGTCCATTATCGTAACCAGGTCGTAATTAATAAGAATCGAATTGTCGCAAACGCAAAGATGGCGGAAAATTCATTGACTGCCTCGGTGGCTCAGTGGTTAGTGACCCTAACTACTGGGTCAAAGAGGCGTGGGTTCGATCCCCACCCAGGGCAAATATTTATGTGATGAACATGGGTGTTTGCTCTGTGTCTGGGTGTAGTTTAGTTACCATCTATATAAGTATGTATTTAAAAATATATAAGTAGTATATCAGCCTCTGACAGCCATATCACAAGCTTTGCTTAGTTTGGGGTCAGAGGCCGTGTGTAAGATGTCCCAAATATTTATTTATTATTTATTTATTATATCATGGGTTGCTAGGCCAGCGATAATGATAAATGTTTTGGTTTTTTTCCAAAGCGTTTGGATTTTTTTTAGTATTTTTTCGTGGTTCGTCATATTTTTGTCTATAATATAAAAGCGTGCTAGGTCTGGGCCAGGTTTGAGCACATCACCTTTCACTATGGTATATTACCTACTTGTACTGTCGTCGTACTGTGTACCAGTTAACTTTCACGACCTAGAGTACTCCACGTAATAAGTGTAACATTACCTCGAACTGTAGCTGCTCATTGCGTAGTTTGACCAAGTGTTTCTTAGCAATCGCCGAAGCTAAAAAGATCAGTTTCCGGGTGGGTGATCGTGGGTACCATATACAACGGTGCATGGCTCGCATTGCACGTTAAATTGTGGGTTCCGGTTGTTATAATTATTAAGCTATGTCAGAGGCTTTCAAGTGGCTTAAAAAATTGACAACTTGGCTAGCCCAGCCTATACGAATATTACTTGACTTAAAAAGAAGAGGCAGCCACGGAGGTTCGCCATAGCTTTACCTTATTTTTTTTGTGATTGAGCGATGAAATGAGCATTAAATTCGCTTGATGCTAAGCTTCAGGAATACCTAAACCTACCCATCTTAAACCGCATGTTGATGTCAATACGCCAGTTGGCGTTAACGCTTTTAAACGAAAAGGAACTCAGCGCTCCAGCTATGAAAAACACAGAGCTAGGTCAAAGTTGATCAAAGCACTAGATAGTTGATATGCAGCCAACTTCGCCGGAGAAAGTTTTAACGACACTGGACCGATAGCGCCGCGGGCCACGACGGCGACGACACGACATTACTTGATAATTTGACGTCATTTCGTCAACTATTGTGCCATGTTGGTTTTACCATAATTATATGTTAACTGAATAGTAAAACTTTGATCTGATTTCTGATTTGGTCTGATTTTATATGGGTATAAATGTTTGGAAGCAACTCGTAAGCATGTATGTATGTATGGTGGCCAACGTAAAAAAGAGATGTTAGGATGCCTATTCACTCTGAATTTAAAAAGCTTCAGATCATAACTGTCGCATTTGCATCCACATCAACGCAACAGCATAACTAACTTAAATTGACCACAGCACATTAGCCACTAGGGTAGCCAACTAGGGTAGAAGCAGACTTAATAATTATTTTTTTATTGAAAAGAGTATACTTCGAAATTGGTCCCATTTAAAATTCATTGAAATCGGCTGAGCAATTTTTGATAAATCAACAATAATGTGAAAAATGTAACATCGATCCGTGCGAAATATTCGCGAATTCTTTACACGGGTGAAGTCAGTCTTGCTATTTTTTTTGCGAAAAATGATCTTTATAGAATTGAGTTGGCTTGGGTAGACGTTGGCTGGGGATGCGCACAAAACATTCATGAATATCATCCCCAAACCAAGTAAATATGTATCTGTTCTGATCGTTTATTAGTTGTTTAGTCAGAATGCAAAAGACAGCAGTCACAAGTATTGAACCCCAGTCATCCGTAGCCATGTCTATCAGTCATATGACGTCCAATGCATAAGCCTCTTCTGTTGATCTCTAATAGGACCAGTTAGTACCGGCTTGATCCTGCGGTCCTGGTTGATGAGATCAGCTGTCCACCTCATAGGTGGACGTCCTACGGCGCGCCTCCCAGTACTATATAAGCCTTTTTAATAGACCACTGCAGGACGTAGGCCTACCCACGAAGGGTGATTAGGCCATGTCCACCACGTTGGCCATGTGCGGGTTAGTGGATCTACATATTACACGTATCGATTTTTTTCTACGGACGTAAATGCAAGTTACCTCACGATGTTTTCTTCCACCGAAAAGCCAGTGGTATGAAACTCCGTACATAAATTTCAAGGAATCCTGGTACGGGACCGGGATTTGAACCCACGATCTCACGAATGTAAGCTGGGTGTCATTACCACTAGACCACCACGGCTCCCAGTGCTTGCAGTATAATAACGTGGTGCATGTTGTTGACAGTCGAAGCTGAACTGCGAGGTGTTGCTGGACGAGCTGGCGTTTGAAGTCCGCTGGGCAGTCGCTGGAGACAGCATCGTCATGCAGCTCGTCGCCAAACTGGGTACGTACCTTCACCCCACACTCTGAACCAGATTCTTTTAATAGAGTACTCACGAAAACGATTGGTCCTGAAGTCAGGGTTGCTGAAATATGCCATCATTCTTCAACGAGCATACTTTGCTACATAAATTGATTAAGGTGTAGAATTTGAGAATTAAGGGCTTATGGTATGGAGTTAGGGTGTGTAGAGTTAGGAGCTGAGCTCTACATGAGTCTGATGACTTTTTGAAAGTGCTAGCTATAGTCTCGTCTTCGTATCATTTCAAATATTTTTCATATTTTACAAATTTTCCGATACTGTTTGATATAGGCACATCAGCTACGATGATTACCTATCTATACAGTTCGAAATTTAATTGTTTTCGTTGGTATTCCTAAAACTCAGAATGACTGAACCGTATTGGCTCTTATTACTTTTCATTTATTTGTTAAAAAATGTGGAGAAGGTTCAAATGATAGGAAAATTTAAAAATGTTGTAAGAAAAACATAAAAAATCTAAGTCATCTCTCATGTAAAACCTGTGGAAGTAGCTTTATTTGGCCATCTGTGGCGCTATATGGCAGCGAAATTAAACTGGACCGAATTGGTGTTATATATGAAGGCAATATAAAATTCACCAAGTCAGTTAGCAAATAAACAAATAATCGTGTTCTATGCTTTTGTTTCCAGAGGACGGCGAGTACATGTCGTTCGGAATATCTGGCGATCCGCACCACTCGCAGATGGTGGGCGGCGACGTGGCGGTGGCGTGGGTGGACAAAGACACGCTGAAGGGCGCTGCGGAGGACTACTACCTCGACGCCAAGAGCCAGTGCGCCGGCGTCAGTGGCTCGTGTCCTGATGACAGGCTTGTGGTAAGACTTCTAGTTTTCTACTATGTGGTTGTACGATCTTTTATTAGTCATCTAGTTTCTAACGCAGCGGTGGGATACTACCTTGACGCCGGAGCCAGTGCACCAGCGTCAGCGGCTTGTGTCCTGATGACAAGCTTGTAGTAAGATTTCTAGTTAAATCTACAAACCCGCACTGGGGCCATCGTGGCGGATAACGCCCCATCTCCCTTCCTGGGTAGGCTTACGTCTTGCAGTGGACTATTAAAAAGGCTGGTACAATACTATTAGGCGCGTTAGTGGTCAAACGTAGATTTATTTGTGAACGATACGAGTAAAACGTAAAGTTTGGCATGGAGTAGTTTTGGGAATTTCCATCAGCACGAATTGCGATTGAAAGGCTATATTCACGGTTAAATAAACAGTACCAGAAACTCAGTTAGAGAATAATAATATATTGTTCTGGCTACAAAAATCTGAATTAGGTATTGATTAGTACATCCATCAATCATCCATAGGACGGCCACTGCTGGACATAGGCCTCCCTTATGGATCTCCAATAAGACCAGTTGGTAGCGGCGGTATTGATTAGTAAACTACTCTGATAAAAGAATGACTTTTTCATATTTAGTTAATCTCGAAACAAAAATAGGCCAGAACAAGTGACTATCCGCCTGTGTCTGCTTATTTTTTTCTGAAGAACAATATATTTCCATCAACGATTTAAAATTAGGATTTCACTTTGAAGTCCTATTGGAATAAAACAATATAAAATACTATTTTGAGTTTGGTTTTGATAATCACCCAAACAATGCATAAGTAAGGCTAACTATAACTACTACTTGAAGGGTACTCATATTGGATCAGCTCATATGACTGCATCTCTAATACCTATAGAACATAATCTCAAAGACTCTCTACACCCTAGACCACTTTACTTAGAGTCAGGGACCTAATTGAATTCCGTAGAGCCACTGAAACACGGAACATGTAGCTATTCAAGTATACACTACATCAGTGATCTCGAAAGACAAAATTCGAAATTGGTAGAACTGCCCAAAAATATCGGTATTTTCGTATAAAAATCGGTACATGAGGATTTTCAGATTTAAACTGATAATAATGTTCTTTATAGCCTGAAGTCACTTCATCTTGGGTGGTTGGGGAGGTCCCCTAGGGGAGTCTGATCACGACACAAATAAATTAATAAATAAATATTTGGGGACATCTTACACACGGCCTCTGACCCCAAACTAAGCAAAGCTTGTGATATGGATGCCAGAGACTGATATACTACTTATACATATTTATATAGATAGTAACTAAATAACACCCAGACACAGAGCAAACATCTATGTTCATCACATAAATACTTGCCCTGGGTGGGGATCGAACCCACGCCTCTTTGACCCAGTAGTTAGGGTCACTAACCACTGAGCCACCGAGGCAGTCACACACACAAAGTAGCCTAACGTCCTCTTTTACGTTTCGTTGCAAACGTGAGGTAGTTATAGTTATTTATTTATGCAAATCACCATGTACATAGAAACTTAAATAGTATTAAAGGCTAATTATTAGTTCTAATAATATACATGTATACCCTGTTTGATAGGGTGTGGCATAATTTTATACTAATTGTACCAGAAGTTCGGTAGAAAATCGGGATTATTTGGCCTAATAGACCATTCTTTGTAGGAAACTTGAAGTTCGGTAGAAAATAGGGATAATTTTCTAGTAATCTCAGAAATCGTTGAAAAATTTCTTGGATGAAGAAATTTTGACATGATCCATGACAGGTGCAAAATCGGTAGAAATACTGAAAAAATAGTTAGGTCGAGATCACTGCACTACATACAGAGGACTTTGCTGAACAGTACCTAGCATAGGCAGCAGTGAGTAACAGCTTAGTTAATAGCACCATCTAGCCTTGATATTAACACCGAGATATTAAATGCAGAAGGTGCAGCCTCTAAGGTATCAAATATAGTTGAGGAGCTCTGTTTTCTTACTGAAGGTTCTTAGGAAAAGTGGTCAGTAGTGAAGATATCACACCAACACGCAACACATATTTTATTTGTTAATACATACAAATCTTTTATTAATTATTTAGGTCTGCTGTGCGTTCTCTTTTCCACCTTTTTAGCATCTGTTACACCATGGTGTTGTATAAAATTGTGACTTGGCGTTGTAAACAAACATTATATGAATAATTATTTTTCACAAAAAAATTCAAAACCGCCTTCTATATTTCGCTTGAATTGCTCACATTATTGTTGGTTTTTTCAAAAATGGCTCAGCCGATTTCTAAAATTTAAATGGCACCACCTCAGAAGTATATCCTTTCGAACTAAAAAGGAATTTTTCGATTCGGTTCATAATTGGCGAAATTATCGATGAACATACACAAAAAAATACATACACACGAACATAGAACCTCCTCCTTTTTGGAAGTCGGTTAAAAAGATATAAATCTTTCTTTTCCCATCGAATCACTCATCACAAAGGCTTTACGTAAATTAAAATTTAAAAATTAATTATTGATTGAGTGTTATGGGATAAGTAAATAAGCATTTAAATACTATATGTGACGAATACATATTATATTCGTTACATGTTACCGCTTGCATTTCACTTATAAATAAAGAGGTCATAAAGAAGGCATAAGAGCTTATTTTAGATGACCTGATTTTATCTGCGAAACTAAAACTTCTCTTTCATTTCAAAGGTGAACTTGTAGATCTCTCGGCCTATAAATATCTATGTTCGAGAGATTCCGAGGTGGATAGTAATCTGGGATAGATTGCTTTGTAGCAAATAAAGGGCAGCGAACCGAGCGCCGTCAGCCGCAGATCAAGGCTAGAGCCCGAGATATCACTCTACTGAATACTTAGTACCTACAGCTTGGTTTGTTTCTATGGGAAGTAGACTGACTAAGAGACATAAGTACGAGTATATTCTGTTATGATAATCATGTTGAGATTTAATTATGTACTCTAGTGCGTAGTCTCCACTCGCAGCAAGCGTAGAATAACGTTCCGTTAACGTTCAGCGTTCCAGCCATAACGTGCAAGATAACGATAGGTTCACGCTGATTCCAACCAGTCTGTTTAGAGATCCTTTAAAGTTAGTTTGTATAGGCCGGGTGGCTAGCATTGGTGTCAGTTTTTAGGCCGCGTGAAGGCCTCTGGCGTCATGGCTAAATGGAGATCCATTGGTGGTATGCCTATTTCCAGAAGTGGAAGTTCTATGGCTGATGGATGGATGGTTATCGGTTGTGGTTCCTTCTTGACATAGTTGATATTAATTTGGTCTTCTCTTTAGGTACAGAAAATCTGAGTTCGATTTTTAGTCGGGCAAATATTGGAATGATAAATTTAAGAATCTGTTTTGTTCTGGGTCTAGGCGTTATATTTGCTGAAATGAATACATTTTTATCGGTGCCAAATTCTTTGGGCGTACATGTTACGTAATATAAACAGTGATAGGTATAGGAACTTTGAAAACTACGATGTACGTTCTTTGCTTAATTATGTGTCTACTAAAACTAACTAAAACTGATTTTAAAATGTTTCCTTACAGGAAGGAACTAAATCAATCCGCGTGCTAAACGCAGCCCTAGTCAACGGGTACTCGATTGTGACGTACCAGCGCAGCTTGAAGGCGGCCGACCGGCTCGACCTGCCCGTTCTGACCAACCAGAGCCAACCCATCATCTGGGCGCTCGGGCCGCTCAACTCGCGCAACGAGGTCTCCTACCACCACCACTTCACCAAGGTAAATCCATTTGACCAGCGCAGCTTGAAGGCAACAGATAGGCTCTTGCTCACGAACCAAAGCCAGCCCATCATCTGGGCGCTCGGCATGATCAACTCTCGCAACGAGGTCTTTTACCACCACCACTTTACCAAGGTACGAGTATTACTGTCCAGTTTGTTGAGTTTTTATCTGTTTAAAAGTTTTAGTACTATAATTTGAAATCATTATTGTATGTTTCAGGGCGATAAGTTCTTGGAGTTCGGGCGACCACCAGTATGGAACTGCCCCATGCCAGAGGGTGAAGGGGAGCACCGCCCCGCGCCGCCACAGCAGAACCAGAGGCAACCCGCCAAGGACAATGTAAGTTTTATATTACATAATTATTTGTAATTTGTAACATCACAGCTACAAGTTGCAAAAAACTTAATCCTGTCATAAACTCACTCAACAGCTGCGTTAGGGTGGGGGTTTGCGCAGCTTGTGACTAACTTCACAGCTTCCAAGAAATATGATTAGGCCTATACAAGTAATTCAGTCTTGTATTGTATTGAGTGAGGAAGAAGTGAAGTGCTTGGGAGTATAGTCCTCGTACTTGTTCCTTTGAATTCCATAGCCGTGGTGGTCTAGTGGTTGTAACGCTGGCCTGTCATTCTTGAGGTCGTAGGTTCAATCCCGGTCCCGCACCAATGAGTTTCTTTGGAACTCATGTACGGAATTTCACACCACTGGCTTTTCGGTGAAGGAAAACATCGTGAGGCAACCTGCAAACGTCCGTAGAAGAAATTCGACGGCGTATGTGAATCCACCAACCCGCACTGGGTCAGCGTGGTGGATATGGCCCCAATCACCCTTCGTGGGTAGGCCTACGTCCTGCAGTGGACTATTAAAAAGGCTGGTACAGTACAGTACAGTAATTGTTCCTTTAGTTAAGAGTTCACGACTTCAGTTTAGTTGAGCTGATGAACCGATTGCTTTATAAATGTTATATGCTCTAGACTTTTGGTGTCTTATGCTTTAGACTTTCGGTGTATTGTTTCAATATTTGTATCCTAATGAGTGAATGATGGTTGAGAGTTTACTAAAATTGCTTGTTTACAAATCTCAAGAAACTTTTGACTTCAAAATCTTTTAATATTGCAGAGTTCTCGCATCAAGCCCAACCCGGTGCCCACGCCACGACCTGTCGCCAAGGTCCAGCCGTGGGACATCCCCGCCATCCAGTGCTACGAGCCTCCAGATGGCGTGTTCTACGCTCAGATGGGCCCCACTGGTGGAAAGCAAGGATACTCGGCTATCACTGGTAAGGACTTTTCCTTGAGAACTCGATGCATGATCGTGAGAAAACCCTGAGACTCAGTGGTTCGTGTAGACAGATGGTGTATTTTACGCTCAAAGGGGCTTCAACGGAAGGAAGCATAGGTCGTGCATGCAAGACTATAAGAAAATAATCGGTCAAGTACGAGTCGGACTCGCGCACGGAGGGTTCCGTACTGTATGTGAGCCCCCCTTATTTTTTTAAATTTTATTATTTATGTATAAAGTGAATATACAACTAAATATACTGTGAAAATTTCAAGCTTCTAACTGTTACCATTATTAATATAGAGCGAAAAACGGCTAAAAAATCAGGTTTGTTGTATGGGAGCCTCCCATAATTATTAATTTTATTCTGTTTTTAGTAATTTTTGTTATAGCGACTACAGAATTACATCATCTGTAAAAAAATCAGCTTTCTAGCTATAGCGGTTCATGAGATACAGCTTGGAGACAGACGGACAGCGGAGTCTTAGTAATAGGGTCCCGTTTTTACCCTTTGGGTACGGAACCCTAAAAAAATGAATACGAAACAAAGAATATGGATAAGGTAGCTAGGGATGTGTAAAGATTCTGAAATAGAAATAATAAACTGCCAATCGTAGCGTCTATCTTTAAGGTGGATAGAAAATGAGAGGATTGATTAAAATTTCTTGATAACGTTAGCTACAAGTTGTATACAAAGAGCCTTATCGGAAATATATAGAGATAGGCGTGCTATGAAAGATAGACACTATGAAAATAATGTTTTGAAAAGAGTCATATAGTTTTTGATTACGGCGAAACCTTTAGGAATGTTCTGATGATCCTGTGGAATTCCCAAGGACTTAATATCAAAAAAACTTGATACTTCCAGGACACGTAGGCTGGGGCATATCGTGGTACATCAACGGGCTGCTGATCCCCGAGATCAACGTGGTGCGCGGCAAGAAGTACACGTTCGTGACCGAGGGCGGCGTCGACCCGAGCGTGCCCGCCAAGTACCATCCCTTCTATATCACCAACGACCCCGTGGGTGGATACTACCACAAGACTGACGAGGAGAAGAAGGTAGAGAAGAAATATGTCCATTAATTTTGACTTTGTTTTAATACTTTGATGACTTATTGTATTTCCCTTGCCCTAGTCGTGGTCATTTTAATCGTGGTTCATAGTGCGAACAGGTTCTGATAAGTTTTTTAGATTTTATGAGTGGATTGACACCATTGGTGCTTATTTCAGTGAAGGAAATCTTTCTGAAGAAATATACATGGGTTCAAAGAAAAAAATGAATGACTATGTGAGTCTAACAATCTGAAACTATGTCAGTGATAAATAACGCCTTATCACTCTTTGCGTGTAAGCCCATCAATTATTACACACTGGTATCTTCCATACCAATACTATAAAGAGGAATTGTTTATTGTTTAATTGTTTATTGAGATATAAACGATTCACACCATTTACATATACCTCACAAGAATTATTAGAAACAAATCGAAAATAGAATTAACTTAAAAAAGATACCATTATTCTTATTAGGAAAGATTTGGTTGTTTGTTTGCATCGAATACGCTCCGAAACCGATTTGAAAAATTCTTTCTCTGTTGGAAAGCTGCACTATCACCGGTCAACAACAACATATCAACATATTTAACAACATCAGGCAGTATGTGGTCAAACGCAAACCTATTCAGAATTAAAAAAAATATTTTCAAAAAAATCAGGGATCCTTACTTATGGTCTTCTTTAGCCGATCGTACCCGGGCAAAGCCGGGACGGGCAGCTAGTGTTGAAGTAAAAACATTTAATTTCATTTTAGGGAATCGAAATCTACGCAGGCGTTCGCCGCTCTCGAGCTGGAGACCTGGTCCCTACGGGAGTGGGCCGCCTCTGCAACTGGACTCCCGACAGCGAGGGTCCCGACGCCGAGGAGTACCCCTCCTTCGGCGCCTACCAGCGCTCGCTGACTCTAGTCTGCGAGGAAGGCGACCCTGGCGTCGTCACCTGGACCCCCGACAAGAACACTCCCGACACTGTCTACTATCAGGTGACCCTTCTCCTGGTATACTGCATGACGTTCTCTTTACATAATTCTTTCACTGACCAGATATCTAGAGCAGAATGAAATAAAATTTGTATTTATTTATTATTTTATCTTCATGAAGAGCCTAGCATGTTTGCATCAATTTGTAAATTATTATTTATCTTGCTGGTTAAGGACATTACAAGTCAAAGTATGTGACAAATTGACTGAACATTATTGTAGGTTCATAACTATGTACAATTTTTATCCTCTATGATTTAAGGTAATATTTCTAACACTATCTTTCAAACATCATTTGCAACCGCCTTGTGTACATAATCTTTCATCTGTTTTCTGTTTCAGCCTTCAAGTCTTCTCTGTGCATGAGATTCGATCTGAACTATCTGATGGTGATTGAATCGTTTGTAAACATAAAACTGTTGTTTTAATAATCGTTGTTATGTTTCAGTGCTACACTCACCGCCACCTCGGGTGGAAGATCAACGTTTTAGATGAGTGTGACGAAGCAGAGGCGGAAGAGAGCCGGGTCATAGAAACCATCGCTCTTCCCGAAGACCTTGATAGCATGGAGTCTATACAGGTACATAGCCGCGTCGCTCCGGACAATATCCTGGATCAACGCAAAAAGTTTGAGAAAATAATCAATACGAAAAATAATTATGACAATTTCAGCACCATTAGCGGACTTACCGGCGAAATTTTTGAGGAAGACGATAGAAACCAGTTGTATGCAAAGGAACAGGAGTTTGAATTGCCAATATCCAACGGACAAATCAAGGAAGTCATACAAGCCGTCGAGAATATTGAGAGTAAAATGAAGAATGACATCAGAAATAATGTTTCGACGATAAAACCTTTGAGTCAGTACCAAGTTCATGAAGAAGTTAAAGAAATGTTTGTTCCAGAACAACCGATAAGAGAAAATGAAGAGTATATTATTGAAACTGGAAAAGTACCTGAAACTTATTTCTTACCTCCAAATCAAAAGCCTTTGACTCTTCAGTCGGTATTACGACCGAATGGACCAAAGCCAAGTGGACATATGAGACCGCCATTCAGAAGACCAGCCCCTCCAGAAATTAAAATGCGAAGACCTCCACCACCCATGTTTCAAAAGGTTAACGGTGGATACCCATTACCCTTGCCAAATGGTCACGGCCCTCATACAATGCAAAAGAAACCTCAGAATCATCAAAATAATCGTATGCCACCAAATATGAACATGAATCGTCCACCCATGGGAAATATGCCTCCAATGAAATCGATGCCTTCATTGTACCCAAAGCTCACGTTCAATCAAATACAACATAAGCAGCCACCTAAGCCTAATGGCCCCGTACAAAGTATTATTTTAGGAAAACCAGTTTCTCCCAACTCACAGATTCAGTTGCCGACACAAAGTCAAACGCTAAGTTTAGGTCAGAGTGATATAATTGTCAATCAAGTTGTCAAAAGTCAGATCACATTGCCAGGCAGTATTGATGCTATTGCCCAACATAGCTCTCCTCAAACGTATCAGACGGGTCAAATCATATTAGGTAAGCCGATGGAACATCCTAAGCCTCTAGATCAACAAATGATTCAGACAAAACCTCAGATTTTAAGAACGCCTCCTACTCCACCACCGCAATATTTCCAGTCAACGACTCACCGCATGAAATTAAACAACATACATCACGCACAAAATGAAATCAAATCTTCCGACTTCATTGGGGAATCTACTGACACTTCGACTATTCGACCTGCCTTGAATACTGGGTTCAAACCGGATTCAATTGTGGTTGAAAGCGGTTTTAAGCCAATCATAAGGGAACCACTAATGGCAGCTGAAGATAGAATAGCAGAGTATGAGGGAAATCCAAATTCTAACAGGCGTGAAGATACTGATGTCGAAGAAGATTACGAAGAATCTCCTCAAATCATAAATCACGCATACCCTAGTGAAAAACTAACTGAATCGTTTGAACCTATGTTCATTCCTTCACCTGAAGATCATCTGTTGCCAACGAATGATAGGACGAAGGAAATATTTCCGAAAAACCACGCAAAAGAAGATAGACCACATCCAGTTTATGTCAAAACAGAAACAGAATTGAATGCTCTATTTAGCAAAAAGAATATGGAAAGAGAAGTCCCAGATATGGTAATGGAATCTGACAGAGTCAGTCCTCATTATTTACCACCAGATCCAAAGTTCCCCAAAGAGCAGTCGCAGAAGCTTTCTAGCGAACAAACGTTTACTACTTACGATGGAAAAACCGTCTCTGCTGCAACGCTTATAAGCATCCCTGAAGTAAATAAAACTAGTTCTAAAATATTCTCTTCTAAGCTTCCTGCAAACACTGAGCTTCTTCTAAAACGCCCACAGTTTGGCCCTTTTAAAGGAGAAATTCCTCCACCTGTCTCAGCCCATGTAGTGCAAGACTCAGAACTCAAAATGGCTGATATCAACTCCAGAACAACAAAATTAAAATTAGTAAACCTGCACAGACCTGACAAAATTAATATTGATGATTTGCAAGCCGATGGCAGTGAAAAACACGAAGTTACGGCAAAACCAGATGAAACAAGTAAAGAAGATGATCAAGAAAATGAAGAACAAGAAGAAGAATATGAAGACGAAGAAGAGAGTGAAGAAATTGATTCAAAGAAAAGAAATAAACGAGAAAGCAAAGCAACACAATTTGAAAAAGGAGAAGTTGAGCAAGTCCAAACAAATGGGCATAGTTTAATGAAGAACCAAATCGAGTATGACGAAAAAGTAACAAATTCTGCGAGAATTTACAGACTTTCGTCGATCCCGATAGTATTATTAATATTATGGTCGAGAATAATCTAAATTATTTAACTAACTTATTTATTGGACTAAATGAAGCCTTGCCATCGAATGCATTTCATACGGTTAACTGGATTGTATGGGTCGAGCTGTGGCCGATTCTTCCTTCTGCTGAAAGTTTCTAGTATTATTCTCAGCCTCACTTGTTACCACTTACGCAATGCAATTCAATACTCCGTTAGTATATAAGGGTTTTGTAAATATTTTTTAAATGTTTATTATAATAAAAATAGTTTTTAAATTTATTCCGTTCTTTTATTATCACACCTTAACAAAAAATTATGTGCATTCTGAAAAAAAGAATATTTTAATGGCTCTTTTTATCGAAAAAAAGTAGGCATTTTACAATTTATTGTAGCAACATTTACCTATAACAAAACTACCTAGAAGTATCGAATTATAGATCTTTCAAAGAAATAAATGACTGTGCACTTACTATCTTATTTCTTTTACACAAATAACTAGCGACCCGTCCCGGCTTCACACAGGTATTATACATTATTATAAACCTTCTTCTTGAATCAATCTATCTATTAAAAAAAAAAACAGCATCAAAATCCGTTGCGTAGTTTTAAACATACAATACAATACAATTCATTTATTGGTAACTTCAGTTACATGTCATATAAAATAATAATAATAATAATTCACAATTCATTCCATTTGATTAAACGACAGGTATATAATATAATAATAATAAGAAACAAATTGTTATCACAATTTTAACATAAATAATAACAATGGTTTTCATTATAAATATAAAAATTGGTAGTCGTTGTTAGACCATTTACGTCATAAAACTGTTTAGTCAGTAACCATGTTTTTAATTTTACTTTAAAGGACATGACGGAAGGTGCATTGCGCACTTGCTCAGGGAGTCTGTTATAAAAAGCAGGGCCCGAGATGTACACTGACTTCTCGGACCTCGCGAGCCTATAAGGAGGTGTCACCATATAAGCATACATAGGACCATATTTCACCACCAACTCGTCTGATAGATAGCGACGTAGTGGCTGAAAATAGAAATAAAGCAAAAGTAAACTGAGCTTAGGCCATTGCCTGATACAGCATTTCATTATTTGCTTTATTTGATTATACAGGGTTATTTCTAATCAATTAACAACTTTTGTTCTGCGACTTTTGTCAAAACTCAAAAAAAATTAGCTGTTCCATACATTTTGTTGCGGGCGGACGACATTTTTCTATGGAACAACAATATATTTTTTTTTGAGTCTTGACAAAATTAGCAGAATAAAAGTAGTTAGTTTTGATTATTTTTTTTATTGGAAGTTCGTAAACAGCCTTATGCCTAAAACTTACACTAGTTGAACAACACATTTTTCCGTAATTACAAGCATAACGCCTAAAAAACGAACCCAACTTACATAGAAAATGAACTAATAATTAACCTGTTTTACAAATATTAAACATAAAAAAGCTACAATTTTAAAAGAAACAATGTATTAAAAAAAAACTAATTATGAATTTACTCGAAAAATAAAATAATCCTTTCTGAAAAAATAGGAACAGAATAGGAAAAAAAACATCAATCAATATCCATCAGTCCTAGTAAACGTTTCAAATTAAATTTGAAGGAGGCTAGCGAACCTGATTTAAATATGTCGATATTTTTGCGTATGGTTTCGCTGTCGTAGGAAGAACACATACGTACTAGGGGGGAATGCAACAATATATTTGTACGACACCTCGGTAATTTGAATGTATTTTTCCAAGGCACTCTTCTGGGAGGCTTTGGTACTTTAAAAGTTATTTTCTCTAATATGTCTGGACAATCAACATAGCCGTTTAGCAATTTATAAAGCATTACTATGTCTGTCAACTGGCGACGCTTTTGAAGAGTCATAACATTATAATGTTTCCGTCTCGACTTGTATGAGTATAACGATTTACATTTATTTTCTATGAAGGCTAAGTGATACAGAAAACGTTTTTGTACCCGCTCCAATCTATCTGCATGTATTTGATATCCAGGGTTCCACACGACCGAACAGTATTCAAGAATACTACGAACGAGACCATTATACAAAAGTAAAGAAAGGTTTTTATTCTTAAAGATTTTGGCTTGCCTTGAAACGAATCCACCCATTTTACTGGCTTTCCGTGTAATAGAGTTTATATGCTCACGAAAATTTAGTTGGCTGTCGACAATTACTCCAAGATCTCGGACAGATGACACCTCATTTAAGACTGTATTATTAATAGTGTAATTTGCTACAAAAGGTTTGTGCTTACGCGTGAACCTAATAAAAGAGCATTTGGAAGCATTTAAGCTCATTTTATTTTTTTCACACCAAACACTTATATTATCGATGTCAGATTGAAGATCTTCCACATCTTTTTGATTTCTTATTGGTTTGTAAATCTTAAGGTCGTCTGCAAATAATTTTACTTTTGATTTGACTACACTGGGTAAATCGTCAATAAATCCCACAAAAAGAATGATGATGTACAGATAAAGTCCCTAAAAGGATGCTAATTGATTAGAAATAACCCTGTAAAATGATTTTCCTATTATTTTCAATTAATAAAAATCACCATTTAAAGAAATGTCATATTTGTAAAATATGGCAGCGTGATGGCGGCCTTGAACAAAACTCAAATTATAAAATACGGAATTCCATAGTAAGTAGATAAGCATTAAATACGGTTATTTTTTATGTGAATTATTTACCATATTTTTTAAAAGCTTTTTTGGGTTACAGTACAAAGTCTGGGGTGACTTTTCAAGAACTTCTTTCATCATGATCTCTACGTGGGAATAATTATGTAAACAGCAAGAAAGCTATAGCTGTAGATCTCCAATAAGACTGGTCAAAAGCAGTTTCCAGCAGATTCTCACAGTAGAACTGCTTCGTCTATTCCTAACTATCGACCCAAACCAAGCACCTAGATTAGTAATTAAAATGAATTAAGTAAAATAATTCTTCGATCGTCGACTTTCTTATTTAAGGTTTTGTCTAGTTAATCTTGACCTCTGCGGTGGTGCCGGGCGTTAAGCACGCGACGAAACTTCTTTGTGATACGAGTGAAGTTGGCGAGCGCCACCAGTCCACCACCCGTACCACACTCTCTCGCGGCTTGTCGCTGGAAGCCATTACATTATAAATTCAGTTAATCTTGAGCAGCGTGTGCACGTGGTGTATCTTCTTGGTGATGCGAGTGAAGTTGGCGAGCGCCTTCTCCCGCGGGTACTGCGAGTCCACCACTCGCATCACGCTCTCCCGCGGCTTGCCGCTGGGAACCGTTATATTTATCGGTTATAACCTCATTTTATAAGACGCAAAGTAAGAGTTACTTAAAGCTCATTTTCATTGGTCGTTAATTCAGTTGTTATACAGCAGGCGGGGAGTCCCCGAATACGGGCTATCGACTAATGAAAGTAGACTATCTATATCTTAGTCAATATACGGCATACGAGTATTCCCCGCTGACCTAACAACCAGTGAAATTCATCGGTTGGTGTAAAGCAAGCGTGGCGCGGGGACTCGGTATGTCTGCTCAGTGTCACTCTTTCAAAAAAAATTCGCGGTGAAGAATAAACAACAATCCGTAAGCGGGCCCTATCGACTAATGAAAATTGCTATCACATGCTGGCCCTGTGGCATGCTTAAACAGAAATCTCCCGTGCCCCGCATGCGGGCTATGAAAACGAATAAATTTCTGTTCACGCATGCTATAGGGACTGCATGTTGAGGTCTCTATGGCACGTGTGAACGGAAATCTCCCGTAACCCCGAATGCGAACTGAAACGACCAATGAAAATGAGTCGTTTGGATTGTATTTGAATTGTGTTTAATATTTTACAATATTGGTTAAAGGAAAATTTTGTGAAGAAGCCTTTACAAGTCTGTCAGCCCAACCGGATCAGCGATAAAAATATGCTCCAAGTGCTCGATGGCAGACGTTCATTAGATCTATTAAAAAGACGGATACGAAACAAAAAGAACACCTACGACCTACTAGTTTTTATCCACGGCTTCCCCACATTGTAATATTTTAGTTTTTGAGCGATTCACCTAAAGTGATATTACATTTTAACGGATTTGTATTCTGTATTCTATGAAACTCTCCGATTAATAAATAATAGTAATGAAAAAAATCAAGCCGATCCGAATCTCCATCGCTGCGTGAAAGAGTAATGAACAAACCAACAATCACACTTTCGAACTAAAAGTAAGGTCATATAGACTATAGTGGCTAGCTAACTTTCGGACTTATAACATTAGTATGGATTTTAGGACTATAAAGACAACTTACTGCCTGTTCTTAAGAAGCTTGGCAGCAGACATGAGTGGCAGTCCGGCGCAGTCGACGACGTTGACGTCGCTTCCTCGGTGCACCAGCTCTTCCACCACCGACGTCCGCGCTCCTTGGCATACTGCCAACATTACAAGTCAGAGATTCATGTAGTTTTAGGTCAATTTCAGGGAGGCAAGTCAAGCCCGATTACAGAGGCGCCATCGTAATTATAATAGCTAAATAGCATAGTTCTGTTTCTTTTTCACTTTAGGCATTCGATAGAGAGAACGCTTTTTACGTTGCTATTAAATTTACGCTGGCGCCTCTGTAATCGGGCCTATCATCCTCAACCGTATTTGAGACAAAATTGCCCGTATTATTTGTACGTAATTTTCATACAAAATATTTTTTAGTAGATACTGCTTGACTCGGCGCAGAAGGGCCGACCACAGCCACCGGTGGTGAATTGGTGAAATTGATAGTATGCTAGCGCTATATTTGTACTTATCGCGGATTACTGTAGCGAGTGGCCGCCACCGGCCACACGTGGGCGCCGCGTTTTAACAAAATGTATAAGAATTCGTGTGAACTGCTTGTCACTGGCCACTGGTAGCTGTGGTCGGTGGCCTGTCTGCGCCAAGCATTAAAAGGCAGCCGTAAGCCGCACTTTGGGTTCCTCTAGGAACTAAAAGCCATATTCGCATTAGGAAAATTCCTATATAAAATTGAGATAGGGTTAGTCACTGGTCTGACTAATATTTATCTCTCTTGTGATATATGAGAAGACCATGTTCAGGGTCACCTTGCATGATCGAATAAGTTGGACGGACTATTTGATTGGACAGTAGTAACGAGCTGGATGCAAGCCACATCTTATCAGTACTACTGAAAATCTATAGAAAAAGCACTGCGTAGTGATAAACATATCGGGACCTCAAAATAAACAATCAAAAACAACAATGTCGATTAAAACTTTATAAATATTAAAAATTTAAACAGGGTTATTTCTAATCAATTAGCATCCTTTTAGGGGCTTATTCTGTACATCAAAACTAACAACTTTTATCATAATTAAAAAAAAAACTCAGCTATTACATTTACATTACATTTTGACGAGGGTGAATGATATTTTTCTATGAAACAACAACTTTTTTATTGAGAATTATTAGAAGTCGTAGAAAAAAAGTTGTTAGTTTTGATGTACAGAATAAGCTAATTGCTAATTAAAGAATGCTAATTGATTAGAAATCACCCTGTATACAGGGTTATCTGCTCACCCTGCAATAAGCCAAAATGAGGTAATTAAGATTATCATTATGAACAACTTTTGCTACGAGTATGGGGTCTACCCGGAGTTCGAGAAAAAAACGGGTCCAGACTCGTGGTTACACCGCTTTGTTACACCAGTGTGACTACGAGTAAACTTTTTTACTCGTGGTTACACCGAGTGGTGTAACCACAAGTAAACTAATAAAACGTAGGACTCGTGGTAATACTGCTAGTGTGGGGAAATAAAACAAATCTGTACTATGTATAAGATGACCTTGTAAACCTGGGATTCCAGAGAGAACCCAGAGACTAAATATATATTGCTCAGAATATATACTAGTACCATACTATATTTTCTTTGCTAGTACATACTACGTGTTTAACTAAATTCTAAGAATTTCCGATCCCTACTCAGCAATAAAAAAAAAAAATTTTTACAGCTGTTTCATACAATTTGTCAATTCCGAGTTGCAGTTATAGTTTAATGCTGTATGTTAGTTTTAAAAATTACTAGAGACCCGCCCCGGCTTCGCACAGGTATATTATACATGTTAATCTTCCTCTTGAATTATTCTATCTATTAAAAAAACCGCATCAAAATCCGTTGTGCAGTTTTTTAAAGATATAAGCATACATGGGGACAGACAGCGGGAAGCGACTTTGTTTTATACTATGTAGTGATGATGGAAGCCAATGTCCTGTAGCGGTCAATTTACAGTAGAAGCAATGATGAAATACTGACGTGCTCTAAACAGTGGCGTCCAGCCGTTGTAGTCCCTGGCCTTCACGTCTCCGCGGTCGAGGATGTAGCGCAGCATGTCCAGGTCACACGAGTCCACGGCGTAGTGCTCTGCGCGCAGACCGTTGCAGTCACGGGCCTGGAGAAAATTGTGCGTCTAAATTATTAGACTTTACTTAATATTAGAGTTATTTTGATTGTTAAAATTTACATATTTGTTGTTGGTTATTTATTAAAGCTAAGATATTTCCACGTTTGTCTCAAGTTTGCGCAATCTTCTTTGGTCACGTTATCGCTATAGGGTGAAGTTAAACTTTATTGAGTATGTGAAGTTAGCTATAAACTGCTCAAAATACCACTTTAGCACATGAATTTGCTACTGTGCGACGAGTCACCCCCTGTCCACAGACGTAGTTAAGTTAGAGTTATACTATACAAGCGAAACAATATCAGGACACTCAAATTCTTGTGGCAGCGACTGTTTTATTGACTCTAGACTCTAGAGGTTAAAGCGAGAAACTCTCTTTTATTCTTTCTTTTTTCTTATAAGAGAAATACTTTTCTTGTAAGTAGTTTTCCTAAAGAACAAGTATCTTGTTACAAGTCCCCTCTTAAGCAGTAACTCAGTAAAATTCAGATCATCAGCTACCAGCTTTAAGAGGAGGGTATAAGACGGGGTGAACAATAATGGAAAAGTTTGTTTCAACATGAAATAAGGTAAACTATTATAGGCTATTATAGGCTCTTCACTAAATAGTATAAAACAAAGTCGCTTCCCTGTCTGTCTGTCCCTATGTATGCTTATATCTTTAAAACTGCGCTACAGATTTTGATAAAGTTTTTTTTAATAGATAGAGTAATTTAAGAGGATAGTTTAAATGTATAATACACCTGTGCGAAGCCGGGGCGGGTCGCAAGTTTAATACAGAAGAATTCTGACAACAATTGAAATTAGAAGGAGCCGCTTTGGACAACATGACGATTTAGTGAAAATCATAATAGAAGGAAAAGTAGAAGGCAAGAGAAGACTACGGAGAGCATTTTTAGATTAGAACAAAGAGACGGTAGAAGTCACGTCGTACAGGGAGATGAAGACACTCGGTGAAGACCGCGAGACGTGGAACCTGCTCCACCTACAAGAGTCGCGCTCTTAAATTTTAAATGAATGAATGAAAAGAGGATCTGTACTTTAAAGGTGATCTTCCTTCTCCAGCAGCAGCTCAGTGAGTGCTAGGTCCCGAGCCTGCACGGCCAAGTGAAGCGGCGTCTGCCTGGTCTACTTCAGTTCCGAGAGTTGGAAGAGCTAGTCTATATACCCTTCAAAGTTATACCATACTATATCCCCTAGAATAGGCTCCATACTTTAAGATCAGCTCCCTTCTCCAGCAGCAGTTCAGTGAGTGCCAGGTCCCCAGCTAATACAGCCAGGTGGAGCGGAGTCTGCCCCGCCAATGACGGCTGATCCACTTCAGCTCCGAGGGTAAGGAGGAACCGGACTGTGTTTATGTCACCTGGAACATTGTCAAGTTGTACTCATTATTGATCAAGCAAACGAAGTATAAGAGAGAGACTCAGTTTTGATTTATATATAAATAAAAACTATAATAGTGATGGCAGCCTCCGACGGATATTCTTCCGCGAGATATACCCTCTCCATTCCGTCGTGGGTAAAAAGGAGGGAAACTTGCTATAGCGCTGTTTCAACCGTTTTGATAATATTTATAACTAATCGATTTTGATAATAATAATTGAAAATACTACAGTATTTCTAAATCCTATCAAGATTTGCGAGTATGAGTATGAGTCGATATACACCACTACTTTTTATGAACATCTAAAAAAAAATGTAGGTATCAGTACACGATGTAAAACATATGTGTACAGTTAAAATTTAAAAAAGATCTTAGGTAGCCTATTTATTTAGGTTTTATTTTATCCGAAAATTAGACTAAAATTATGCACATAATGTCAATTTCATTCATGTATCGCTATAATGAACGCAAAACAGCTGTAGTTGGAGTCTAATGGATTAGAATAACCAATTATTTCAATTTTTAAGGGATAATTTTAGGATATTGATTTATTAACTTTTTATTGCATATATATGTTTAGTATCGTGCACTGATACCCCCAAATTTTTTTTAGATGTTCATAAAAAGTAGTGGTGTATAATAGGCTTATGAAGATTCAGTTGAACAGACGCCAGAGCTGTTCGAAGAACTACTCGTTATTAAGATGTTAAACTGTAGGGTGTGGTGCAACTTGGGGAACAGATTGCAGATGGCAACGAAACATTAATTTATCATATTATATAATATACCAATTGTTTAATTCGTTTTAGAACAGTTCCTAAGAACAAAACTAGATGGCGTTAGTATCGCCTTTAAACGCACTAGCATTGTATTACCAGATTTGTATCAACTATGGCAAATAAATTCAGTTTCCTACCTAACACGTAACGTGTCTCATTTAGACCAAGGAATTCTCTCACTTTACTACACCAATAACAAATCATATGAATCACGCATACTAAGAACTTCTCAAATAACATGCTAAGATACTTTTATTGTACATCATATTAATAGGCTTTTGGCCGCAACCTGAGTGAAAAACTGTGAATAGTAAGAGCATAACGCATGATTTGACATCCTGTTTAAACCAACCAACTAGCCGAGTAAATAGGTACCTACAGCCGCAACATACTTTTCTCGAAGCCATTCAGACCATTTTCAAGCCTTATCGTTTTGTGGAACCTTGTTAAGGATAAAGCTGAACGTCTGAGCTGTTTGGGTTGGTTACAGATCATCCATAAAAATATAAATGAAATCCCATCAAAATCAGTATGTACAACTCGAGCAGTTCTTAGTGAAAGTTGTGAACTCAAATGCAAACACAGGTCGGTTTATTTATTCAGTACTTGTCTATGAGGCCATCTATCCAACTTGATGCTCCCATAGAAAAGTACTGAATAAATAAGCTGAATTGTGTTTACATTTCGATCTCACAACTTTTTACAGTAAGTCAAGACAAGACAAAGATGTTTATTTACTAAAATTGAAATACACGAATACATGAATAACAGTTAAAATTTGACAAGATAATTAGATTCAGGATTCACAAGCAAAGTATCCTTTGGTCCCTCCTACACTAGGCTCGAGGCTCGTGTTGTGGGTACCATACAGAAAGTTATCTAGTGGTGACATTCTGGAGTAGTCCTAAATTTTATAAAGAAATACTGATTTATCGAAATCTGAAATTAGTGATATTATATAAACTTTTAAAAAACAATAAGTGCTCGAGTTGTTGTATTTATTACACGCTATATTTTATGGAATGGGAAATGTATTACAATTTTGTTTGGACGAAAGCTACTTCCAACCGATTCCAATGATTTTTTTTAAAGGAGAATGAGGATTTAATCCAGCAGAGTACATTCAAAGCTCCATAAACGATGATTGGAATTTACAATCATATCACTTAATAGATAAAAAGTAACAAACAAAACACATTACCAATCGCCTCATATTTTCCATACCTGGCAACGGGTAACTTTTTAATTACCTACGTTGCACTTGCCCGCCATTGTTCAGTGTAAATAGAAGCCAGAGAGCAAAAAGCAATACTGTTAAATTAACAATTGTGTTGTTTGTTGTAAGTGTATAGTTCGCTGTTGTATGATTTATAATAGATATGATGGCCGAGATGGGCAAGAGGGTAGTAATACTTACCTTTCAATTGTGAAGTCCATCAATGTCAATGGCGAATACCTCACTCACCTTCGGTTTGCCGACGATATAGTAGTCATGGCAAAATCGATGGAAGAGCTCAGCACGATGCTCAAAGGCCTCAATCGGGTTTCTCAACAGGTGGGTCTTACGATGAACATGGACAAGACGAAAGTTATGTGTAATTCCCATGTTGTACCCACCCCGATCTCTGTTGGGAACTCAGTTCTTGAAGTCGTTGACTCGTACCTCTACCTAGGACAAGTAGTCCAGTTAGGTAGGCCCGACTTCAAGAAAGAGGCCAATCGCCGAATCCAACTCGGCTGGGCAGCGTTCGGAAAATTGCGTAGCGTTTTCTCGTCCGACATACCTCAGTGCCTCAAGTCGAAAGTGTTCGATCAGTGTGTGTTGCCAGTGATGACTTATGGCACTGAAACGTGGTCTCTTACTATGGGCCTTATAAAAGGCTCCAAGTAGCCCAACGAGCTATGGAGAGGGCTATGCTCAGAGTCTCTCTGCGAGATCGAATCAGGAATGAGGAGATTCGCAGAAGAACCAAAGTTACCGACATAGCCCAGCGGATTGTCAAGATGAAATGGCAGTGGGCAGGGCACATAGCGCAGAGGACTGATGACCGAAGTTCTCGAGTGGAGACCAGTACGTACCGACAAGCGCAGCGTAGGACGTCCACCCACAAGGTGGACGGATGACCTCATTAAGACCGCAGGATCACGCTGGATGCAAGTCGCTACCAACCGGTCTTATTGGAGATTCATGGGGGAGGCCTATGTCCAGCAGTGGACGTCCTATGGCTGATGGATGGATGGATGGATGGAATTGTGAGGTCAAGGGTTCAAATCCCGTCCTGTACCAAGGTGTACTTTAGGACTTATGTACGGAATTGTACACTACTGGCTTTATACATCGTGAAGCATCCTGCATACGTCCGTAGATGTAGAATTCGATGGTGTATGTGAATCTGCCAACCCCATCAAAATTAAGAAAAAATGCCAAGTCGATTGCCAACTTGCACTGGGCCAGCGTGGTGAAAATGGCCCAGCCACCCTTCATGGGTAGGCCTAAGTTCAATAGAGGACTATTAAAAAGTCAGCAAAGCGAGATGAGCCATACGTACGCTTGATGTTAATAAGTGTTACAGGTCGCGGCATATAAGTCTAGCGCTGAGCGAAGTGTGGAGGGGGTGGCTGGGCATGAGTTTAGTATGGCGGTCAACATGCGCAGCCATCCCTTCCACAGTACCATCAGCGCTTGACTTACATGCCGCTACTTGTACGCATGTTCAAAACAGGTCTGCACCACTTTGAAATTAACACTATGTAAGTATTTGCACACCGGTGCAAAACCCTAGATGGCACAGCAATGCGCTCGTCTTTCTGTGATATGAAGATCCCAAGGTCTCATTTTGTTCTGAAATATTCTAGATTAGTTTTGCTACCAACGCATTTATTTACCTTTTTTAACCGCCGTAGCAAGAGGGGTGTGCCCGGTGTTAGAGTTTACGATCTCTAACAAATCTGGACGCTCTTCTACCATTGCTTGTACCTGAAAATTTTATTTTAACTTATTACTGTTATTGTTACTTACAAAATATCATAAAAATTATTACATTATAGACGTGTGTTTATCACTGTCCGTAGAAAGTGTAGTGGAAAATTGACCCCAATTGATTAGAATGTTTTGCACGTCTAATCTGTTAATTTGGAAGAAAACGTTGTGAACATTAATATAATTAAAATACCTCTAGATTAAGCCGAATTATAGAGGCGCCACTGTAATTAAAATAGCAATTTAGAGTAGCCCTGTTTCTTTTTCACTATGTGCATTTGATAGAGAGAGCACTATTTTACGTTACTATTAAATTCACGATGGCGCCTTTAAATTGGGCCTAAAGCGTACTTTAGAAAAAAAACAGATATTGTGTACAAACGCAGAGATAATTATAATTATTTGGACATCGAAATGACGGGCAAGTGCCTTTATTGATTACTTTACTAAACAATAAAACTACCCACTTTAGAGACTACTACGTAAAATTGGATCATCTATTAAAATCTATAATCTAAATACTTGCATCTTCTGCATGTTGGCAGAGTGACTGTCCAGCTTGCTGACAACATTGCGGAATGGCTTTTGGTTTATATTCAGGAATTTATAGATTTGCGACATTCAACTAAAGATAAGAGATGTCGTGCTCTAATTTTCCTAATTCACTGACTAATCTATACATGTTTTATACATATAAATAAAATTGGAGTGTCTGTTTGTAATATTGAAATAACCGTTTTTTACTACATGTATATGAATATGTATACGGTACATACACCAAAAACCAAAACAACATTTTTTACCATTTTTGTCTGTGTGTTTGCTCCGGCTAATCTCTGAAATGTCTGAACCGATTTTGACGGGACTTTTATCGGCAGGTAGTTGATGTAATAAGGAGTAACTAAGGCTACGTTTATTTAAAAAAAAATGTTTTTATATCGCTAAAAATATACTATCAAAACTATCGGCTAACGCGGGTAACACCGCGGGGCGCAGCTAGTAAAACATAAGATTTAAAAGTATCAACAAGACTCTCAAACCAAATAAGACAAGACTACTAAATGAAATGCGTTTGAAAATGTAGTTAAATTAATTTACTAGTTTCTTGAAAGATGCACTCTAACCGTGGGCAGTGAACCGAAGCCCTGTCTGCGCGATGGAAATTAATTATTCTGGGACACTGCTATTGATTTTACTTATTTTAACTTCTGCAAATAGCCTTTATTGGCTAAGCGTGGTGGCGTTGGACTTCGCATTTTATCGCTATCGTGCCGAACTCGCGTTACCCAAATTAATGAATGAATAGGATGAAATAACAGTGAACAAGCCACAAAACACGCATGTCTAATGATTGGTGGTGTTGATAAGTTCTGATAAGAGAATAATCAGAGTAAGAGATACATTCACAAGGCAGATATGATGGCCTAATTAAAACCACAGGATCACATTTAATTTAAGCCAATTTCAACCTGTATTGTTAAAGCTTTATTAGGAGAGACTCATGTCTAAAAGTAGATTCTTATACAGCAATGACGATAGTAAAACAAGCGAGACGGATTGTGAAGTCCAACAGATAGAAGTCCCAATGTCACCGAATTTAGCCGATAAGTCTTCTGGCTGCAGTTGCTCTAATAGAATGAGTCAGTCCGCTGACTGTCCCTTTTTTACTTTTTTTGTACTTGATTAAATTTGCTTATTTGAGTAAATAAACTTTTTACTTTGTATCTCTAGAACTGCTGAGTTTTTATGCTAAGCGACATTTGTCCGTTTAATTTTATGGTAAGCAATTATGTGACTAGACTACGCACTGATTGAAATGGTATTGGACCAGAATAGATTGCTTTTCTATTTTTATGGTTTTTTACATTGAACATCTTATTTCTTGACGAGTTTTTACAAGTAGCATTTCATAAACTAAACTAACATACCTATAATACCATTACTTACCATACTTTATTTACAAACCTAAACAAATTAATAATAAAAAAAGAATGATGAAAACCCTTATCTAAAAGCCCACTGCCAGCGGGCACAGTTCCCAAAATGCTGGCCCCATTACCACGTTGGATGGCAATACCGATCCTCTGGGCAAAAGAGGATTAGTATTAGGATTATCAATTTTATGGTTTTTTTTTTTACTTAATAGTAAAATTATTTAAAAGTTATAGCGATGAGTGCAATCCTACTTATGCATAAATAACCATTGACCTCCTAATGATCTCTGGTAATTTATGCAATTATTACATCAAACGTAACAAACCTCAAATTCACATAAAAATCAGCTGATCCATACAGTTTGTCCAATTGTCCATTGTCATTGGACGTTTTCTTTGGAATGGCTGATTTTATTTTGCGAATGCGGGGTTGGTCCCAAGCAACGTGTAGGACGTCCACCGATCAGCTAGGTCGATGATCTAATCTAGATCACAGGATGGAGCTGGATACGAGGCGCTAATCTATTTCATAAGCTGAAGGCTGATTAATTCATAGGGGAGGCCTGTATCGAGCTGGATGTATTCTTACATAGGAAAGCCCTACGTCCAGAACTGGACTTTCTAAGGCCAATAATGATGATGTGAACAGTAGTTGATGTATAGGCTGAATCCTCAGACCAAACAAAAAAATCAAGACAGAACGTCGTGGACAATTTTTATACATGTGGTGAGTGCGTCGGTGTTGCGCCGCCATAGTTCGATTGACGAGCCAAGGCGTAGTTTCGTTGTAGGTGTTTGTGCGTGTAATTGTGTCTGTACACGGCGAGGCGTAATTTTGCCGGCCTCACTTGTTTGTTTCTCAACGTTCTGTCTTGATTTTTTTATTTGGTCTGAGGCTGAATCATACAAGTCGGCGAATGTGAAGTTAGCTAAACTAAACTTCAGTCAGATTTGGATATTACGCAGCTTGTAGCTAACACATCCGCCGACTTGTATGATTCGGCCTATACCTACCTGTTTGAGGTATCCGCATTTGACGGCCATACTGAAGCAGACTGGTGAGGTGCCGTCCGAGTCGGTGTTGGTCCACGTCTCCTGCGACCACTGCGACTCCAGCCACCGAGGAGCGTCCGCGCTGAAAACAATCATACCACCAAAATACAACGATGTCTTGGTCAGCTGATTTTACCCCTCAGCACTCCATAGTAGAATCAGAATCAGATTATCGTTTATTTTTTTTTTTTTTTATTTCGAATAGGTTTGCGTTTGACTACACACTACCTGATGTTAAGCAGATATGCGGTCTAGGATGTAACACGCTTACCTAGAAGATACCTATTTACTCGGGATTTGAAGACACCTACATTGTACTCTAGCGGGAAGACAGACCTAGGCAAAGCTTTCCACATTCTGGCAGTTCGTATGAGGAATGTGGACTCGAAACGCTTGGTTCTAATGCGTGGGATGTCCACCATAAAAGGGTGGCGCTTTGGTCGCGTCTGTCTAGCCGTACGATAGAAGAAAGGGGCAGGTGGGACCAGATTGTGCAACTCCTGGGCGCACTCACCGAAGTGTATCCGATAGAAGGCTGATAAACACGCTACGCAACGTCGATGCTCGAGACTCTGCAGCTTCGACTCAGTCAAAGTTTCATTGCCTATCAGCCTCCTGGCTCGCCTTTCAATGGACTCCAAAGCCTCCAGCTGGTATTTGGCAGAGCCATCCCAAAGGTGAGAGCAGTATTCCATGCAAGACCTGACTTGCGCTTTATAAAGACTAAGCAGTTGCTCAGGTGTGAAATACCGTCTCACCTTAGAGAGAACACCAAGTTTTTTTGAGGCTAATTGCGCTTTTGACTCTATTTAAGAGCCAAAGTTGAGAGTCGATGATAGCGTAACGCCTAATAGTTCCAAGCTGTCAGTTACCGGAACGGATACACCACAGAAAGCAGGAGACAATTGAAAGGGCCTCTTTAGGGTTTATTGCTATAAAACTGGTACATAAGTTGTTAAAAAATGATAAGAGAAGTATCACAGTCTTACCCTTTTCGGGCGTGCAATATTTTATACAATAGATTTGTATTTTTTATAGGTATCTTATATCTACCATAATACACACACAAACAAAATATATTTCAAGTAACATAACATCATTAAAACCAAAATTATTAAGCCATTTTACTCTCACTCTTGACCCATCCATCAAACATAGCCAGTGCCACTGCTAGACATAGGCCTCTATAGATCTCCACTAAGACCGTTTGGCAGCGGTTCCGCATTTAATGTTAGTTGTCTATGTCAATTCCCTTTCGGCCGCGTCTGTAACCCAGTTTTGTAACCCGTTACAAACGAAGAAACAATTTGTACTCGATTTTCTCTTCGATAGGATGAATTGGTGGAGGAACAATTTATCTCTTTGCTATGACAGTGCTATGGGGTGCTGTAGAGCATAAACCTCCTCCCTATTCAACCAATTACTTTATGATGTAATTGGTTGTTGTTGGTTGTACATGATGTATTTCTGTTGCAGCTATAACAACAAATACTAAAAACAGAATAGTAATTATAATTAAGGGGGGCTCCCATACCACAAACTTGACTTTTTTGCCGTTTTTCGCTCTATATTAATAATGGTAACAGGTAGATGCTTAAAATTCTCACATAACATTTAGTTGTATATTCATTTCAATAATAAATTATAAAATTAAATAAAAATAAAAATTTAAGGGTCCCATACAGTGTGGAACCCTCCGTGCGCGAGTCCGACTCGTACATGGCCGATTATTAAACTACTCGTACAGGATTTACGTGGGATATCTTTGAATAATTTCTTTCATCCATGATTATTGACGTGACAACGTCTTATAAATTGGTTTGCCGGGTGACACTTCAAGAAACTGCGTTACGCTCCGCTCACGTTATGCGCTCTCATTCGTCTCAAAGTCGTTGTCACGTAAAACTTTCGCCCGTAAACCGACTTTACAGGCAACCAATTTTTTGTTACTCATGATTGACACATTTGCATCACATATTTTGACTATAGTCACCGCGTTGCCAACTGAGTCGTGCAGCAATAAATCATTTCTCTATGTCTATCTCACTAGTCACTCGCACTTGGTGGTCTTATGGAGCCGCATAATGATGTGAGTAAGATGGTTATAGGCGCATATCACATAGAAACATAGTAGATACTCGTAGTATTGTGGTCCTGAAAAGGTAAGACCCACGACTCAGTTGGTAACGCGGTGACTATAGTAACTCACCTTCTTACGTCATCACTACCCTCGGCCGCTCTCTTCATCGCATTAACAAGCTTTATAGCTTCTATTACTTTCTTTATATCAATTTTGGTTAGTGTATCTTTACTTTTCGCATCACCTTTGGCATCCGTTTTAGTTTTATCGTCACTGCTATCACTAAGGTCTTCGCTGTTTCTATTACTAGTACTAAGACTTATATCTTGATATTCGTCAGGTTCTTCATTCAGTTGTTCCATTTTCTCATAGACCGTATATTCGTCGCCGTAGTGTTGAAGTGCTAGCTCTGCCAATTGGGGAACAGCTTCGGCTTTCAGTATCACCTTTATTCTGAACTTGTGTGGGTGTCTCGGTGCTAGATTGTCGATTCTTTTCAATGTTTTCCCGCCACTGAAATTACGAGGATAGTAAATTATTTGGCGAATGTTGAATTACTTATTTCTATTTTGTCTTATGATATTGACCATTGCAAATAATGAAGTAAATTTTTAATCGCCGGGTGGCTATAGTTCTTATGTCACAGTTTTTTTTTCCACCTGATAACATAACTGAACGGGACTAAATTTTTACAAGCCTTTATAAAACTTGCAATGGTTGTACCTAAATTTGGGTGGAATGATCAACTTTCCGGTTTCCAATTGAGCTGAAATTTTACAAGCAAATGTGTATCGCGTGACAATGCGATAATATGGTACCATGGAGCTGGTCTGATGATGGAGCCGGAAGGTGGCCATAGGAACTAATGTACTAAACAAGATAGACCAGTCGTGTTTGGATTCGTTTTAAGTACTTGTCTTAGCTAGCACTCTGCTGCTACATGATATTCAGGATCTCAAAAGCTTGTATTTTAAAAAGTTATATTTTTACAATAATTTATAACGTGTTATCTCAGCAACGGCAACGCTTAGTTGTACATTACTATTACTATGATAAATGTAAATAAAGTAGGTATTATTATCACAAGTTGTAGAATATTTTTAGTCATTAAAAGTCTCGTAGTGTATTGTATAAAATAGTTGTATTTTATTGAATGATCTAATTTGTGTAAATTCAACTAGCACTTTTTATAGGACAAGCTATCTAAAATGACGAAGTTTAGGCTCTCGATGCATTCTGGTGACAAAAATAAATATAGAAACATAGCTTTAAGTTTTATAGCTCTAAACTATCTTCTCTATTCATAATCCCGGATGAAAAGCTGCATTTATCTCGTGAATCGAATAAAGCGTCCGAATTCACGTGTCCAGGGGCTCTATAATGGAATCATTAGAATGGCTGAACATAATTAAGCGTAAATGGTCACGCGGCCGAGCGCAGGAGCGAGCATTGAACATTTAAATGCATGTGCTAACGGGAGAAAATGCATGTGATACTTTGTGAAACATTTCTAATGTTTTAAAAATTGGGTTATAGAGGTCGGATTTTTCAACTTCGCACGGTTAGGTCGTATACGGAACTTGTATGGAGCACTCAACTTCCACAGACAATATAGGTTGTTTTCAAACAACCTGTCAAAGTTCTGTATACGTTCCCAGGCGTTCGAAGTTAAAAATGAGACCCATCGGCTTGGCATTTTTTCTGATTGAAAAATTTTGACGACGAGACGATGATGCGTTTTTTGAACTTCGAACTTACTAGGCACGGTAATGATATCTATACCGTGCCCTAGGATCGTATACAGAACTTTGACAGTGGCAGTTCGAAAACCATCCGCCATTTTTGTTTTGATAGTTCTTTTCCTTTTTAATATTATTTTGTTCTATTTCACAATTTCTCCCTTTGCAGTCTATGGTTTCTTTTAAAATTGCCATGTCCAGTTTAGTTTTGCGTAAAATGAATATGTTTAAATAAATTTTGGAAAAATGTCATCTGTAAAGAACCGAACGAGGCGTTCGAAGTTTAAAAACCTCACCCCAGGTCACAGACATAGCTCCGGCCGATACATCAACATTAATTACTCGTGAAAACATTTAAATACTCGTAAATAAACACGACATTTGGTACCGCTTTGAAGTAGAAAGAGAATTTACTATCCACGTGTCGTGACTTTAGCTGTGTTAGCTACATATTAGTAAGTTTGTATGGCTAGACTTTGTACTACCTATAGCTTTAATAAAAACCTATAGCCTAAGCAACGTATAGAAAGATGTGTACGTGCTATTCATGTGTACGTTAGTTGATTATGTATTTTTATGTGGTTGTTTTGTATGTGTATGTGTTTGGTTTCTGTAGCAAATAAAATAATGTATATTGTCTAACGATCAATTTTTCTGACTTACTGACTGTTAGTCATCCATCCGAAAATTTATCAGACTGATGATATTTGCAACTAAGGACCTGATTACTGATTTTGTGAAATCTAAAAATTGTGCTAATTTATTTATAAAAAAAATTAATTAGGTAGAATTTTTGAAAAATTTTTACCAGACGATTCCAAGGGCCTGTATGTGTCTACGGAATAAAGAAATGTTGACTTTGACTTTGATGGTTTTAACAACTTAGTGTTATGTCAGAGGCCTTATATCAATGAAAATACCAAGCCGATGGGCATATATTTACAGAGTAATCTGTTTCACCCTGTACTAAGCCAAAAGAAAGTAATAACAAACCCAACAAACCCAAAATTAGAGAAATAAAAATGTTGCTCCGTACAGAACTGTAACTCGGAATCGACAAAATAGTTTTTTTCTCGAATTCCGTTGGTAAGAGTTGTTTATAATGATGGTCTGAATCACCTCCATTCGGCGTAGTACATCAGTTCTGGATAACGCTGTATCTTGAAGAAATATGAAAATAAAATAAATGGTGACATTTTTCTAGTGTTTTAGTGAGATAGGAGCCTTAACCAGACTATACTAAAGGCTTTATTCGTACTATTGACTCTAGTGGAATTATTTACGTTACAAACGAAGCTATTCAGACATGTTATTTCATTAATTGGGCCTCCATCAGTGTCACCAATAACTAATTAATGGAATGGAGTGGCGGATCCAGTTTCAATTATTTTTATTTTTACCTACGCTGTGAGTAATTTAGTAATTACTTACTTTGCTGTAATGTTCGGATATTTTTTGATATAGTTTGTAAGGGTATGAGAAAAGTATTTAGGCTCAATTGAAACTAAGGCTGTAAAGTTTTCACCTCTTTGAACAGAAACATTGAACATATTGGACTCTTAGAAAAATCGGACATATCCATCACCTGGCAAAGATCGCTATCAGCGATAACGCCGCCCATTGTTACACTGTTTATGTATCTTTGTTTCTTCTTTTTGTTTATTTCTTGGTGTGAAATACGAGTAAAGAGTTTATCTATCTAAAAATAAATATTAGGAGACTTCTTACACACGGTCTCTGACCCCAAAATAACTTTGTCTATCGTGCTATTGGTGACCTATTTTACCGGTATAAAACCATCCCGGGCAATTATTTTCAAGTCTCTAGAACAGAATACACTTAAGAATACACGTTCTCCAGAAATATTTCCAGGCCAAAGTAAATGATGGTGTCTTACTCGTAGGAGTGAGACACCTAATACAGAACGTTCCACTTGGGTAGATTGTTGCTCTTCTCGAGCTGGTAGAGTAGACGGTGATCGATTAAAGCGAAGGGTTTCTGTGCCCAGGCCAAAGTGATGTCTCCTAAACGGCGCGCCACCACTCCGGTTCAGACGGTTGCCACAAAGTGAACTTGGAGATCAGATAGGTTTGGAGCCTACCAGTTTTCCAAGCTTACCAGTCCCCACCAAACAAGAGAAATGATGGTCTATGAGGTATAGAGAGATGTATACCTGTATAGGACGATCCACTTGGGTAGATTGTTGTTTTTCTCGAGCTTGTAGAGTAGATGATGACCGAGGAAGGCGAAGGGTTTCTGCGCCCAGTCCAGGGTGATGTCTCCGGGACGGCGCGCTACCACGTCTGGCGCGGAAGGCTGCCACGAGGTGAACTTGGAGACCAGGTACATTTGAAGATCAGAAGACGGATCCATGGTCTCCGGACCAGAAAGAGTGGGTGACCAAAGGATGCTGCTGGTCTGAAAGAGATAGAAAGGTGTCTTTTATAGAACAATCGACAGCTACTACAACATGGAGACTGGGAATGTTTGGAGATTAGAAAAGGTAAGGCAGTAAAATTAAATCATAGTCGAGCTCGGATTTGTTTACTCTGTACCCAATATGTTCTAAAATACGAAATCTGATTTTGGATCATATTAGCGTTGCATCATAAGTTTAAGTATTCGGTTGCGTCATCATGAGTGGCACTTAAAACTGACTGAGCGCTATCGCAGTTTAGATGATCAATCATAAGATTGATTGTGATTTTTACCTTATAGCCAAGTTGAAGCCTTCTAGGGCTTTTCTGAATAAATAAATCAAAACAAATTGAAATTACTAAAATTGAATTTCTTCGACACCAAAACTACGAGTATCTACCTAGATATGCATGAATACTTATGTACTTATTTGTGTTGTTTATAAGATCTCAATACAGGTCGCTTTCGTTACCAATAACTGAAAATATCACTGTAACATAGAAACTTCAGCAAAGACAGAAGCAATCGATGTTTACGACTTTTTCTTTTACTCGTCAAGGCCCTTGACGCAATTAAATATTACGAAAACATATTTTTATCGACGCCTAGCATCATTTATAATGCTATGAAGAATAGACAAAATTTCACTCGCTAATGTAATAATTGAGTGAGGCAGGATTTGTTAACATAAAAATGGCTTATCTTTTTTTTTTTTTTTTTTTTTTTTAACTTTATTAAGTATTTATTTTATGACAAGTGACATTCATTTATTTCAGGCAAAACTTATAAAACATTTCATAAACTTAACTATATATTACAACTACTATGCTATATGTACAAACCTAAACAAATTAAAAAATAAAAATCAAACACTTGAGCTAAAAAAAAAAAAAAAAATTAAGTATATATATATATGTCGATGAAAACCCTAATCTAAAAGCCCACTACCAGCGGGCACAGTTCCCAAAATGCTGGCCCCATTACCCCGTTGGATAGCAATACTGATCCTTTGGGCAAAATAGAGGCCAGCATTTTGGTCACGTGTTGCGACGACCAGGCGTAATGAAAGATCTTTGTATATTTTTTTTGCTCCCGGTCCCCACGGTCCTAAAGTTTCGACCCCAAAAGGTTCAAATACATAACCACTGTCAATGTTCACATATTTGTTCCTTTTGAGGCCTTCTGCATACTCAGCCGCAGCGCCAGCCCTACTCTGAGTCCTTGGAAGATGGGACGGAGCTAGAGTATCAACGCACGTGGCGTCCCATACTAAAGGCCGTCCCATCTTCCAAGGAATCAGGGTCATCCCATCGGGTCTTTTACCATCGCTGCGAGCGAGGCCACTTGGCTCTAGGATAGCCGCGCAGTTAGCGGTGGTTAGAGCCCGGCGGATGACGTCATTCAGACTGGCGTGGCGCGGAATTCTGCCTGCGCTCTTAATGCAGGAAAGACCGTGGTGTCCAAGGTGGTCAACCGCAACGCCGCACTGGCAATGATGGGGAGCACAGCACGGTGCGCCCAAGCGGAGACAAGTTGCAATCCTGAAAGTGGATGAATCTATTAAAGTGCCGGTGTTCGGTGATGGCAAGACCTGTAGCCACAAACCCGATTCCCACTCAGCAGCCGCTAAAAGACGGGCACGATCTGTAGAGCTTGAACACGTATTCAGGAGTTTGTTCCGTGTTAGCTCACAGATCGGCCCATCCCATAAACGCTGTGAGGATGGTGATTTAGGGAAATCGGTATTTGGGCACAGGACTGTCCACGCATCTCTAGCCTCAACCATGTTATCTTTATATACTAATATATAATTCTACTGTACGTGTGTAAGTAAATCCTCCTAAACGGCTGGACTGATTTGAATGATTTTTTTTGTATGCGTTTGCGTGGCGCCCTGGATGGTTTAGATTCAAAAATCAGCCCGGGAGATGGCGCTGCAGCGGGTCCGCTAGTAATTTATATTCTACTAATCTATGTTTTGCGCTAGCTTTTTTGCTTATTGGAAATCCATAGTGGGATATGACTAGCCCCTAAGCCGCTACCAACCGGTCTTATTGGAGATACATAGGGGAGGCCTCTGTCCAGCAGTGGACGTCCTGTGGCTGATGGATGAATGGATGGATATGACTAGCTGTGGACTTCCTGCGGCTGATAGATGGATGATGTGATGAAAGAAAATACAGCCGCTTGGATCGGAGATTGTTCATTTTTGATCACGAGGTCAAATCTCAAGGAACGAGGGGTTCCTCGTGGACCAACTGCTTTCGCACAACTATAGTTCGGCCGTTCAGAGAATGCGTTCCTGACACGTCATCTTGAAAAAATTCACTGACGACACAAAATCAGGAACGCATTCTCTGAACGGCCGAACTATAGTTGGACATACAACATACGAATTCCATTCAATTGAACATTAGAGTTTATTGAATAACAAATGATTTGGTTACTTACTTCTTCCCTATATGAAATAGAATGCAGTAATTTTTTCAAACCATATATTCAAAACACTGAAAATTTTAAAGAAATCAAAGAAAGAAAAGCTAGAAGTCAAGAATTCACTTTTCACAGCTTATAGAAGTTGAACGAATACAGCAACTTTAGCTCTCTACTCAAATGAAGTTTGATCGATTTTCAGTTGCCACAGTTGGTTAAAACTTGGTAAAAATCTTTCTGAGGTATTTTAGACTCTACGTGAACTGTATAAGAGCTAATTTTAAGGTTGTGCAATTGGGGTTGAACCGATGTTTGGAAGGAAGCCAGCGGCAGTTCGTTGCAAATTTTGAGCATGGAAAAAAACAGACGAAATTTTGCGTTAAAAAATTACTGTAACATACACTGGTGAATATAGGCTTACCCAAGACGTACAATTGGGTCATATCCACCACGCTGGCCCAGTGTAGGTAAGTTGATTCAAATACTCCATCGATTTTTTTAATACTACGTACATAAGCTGAATAAAGCGCAATAGGTGCTCGTGCGTCTTTAAAATTGTACGACGTATACTAAGCGCCCCACAAATAGGCGGATAAGAAGTTAGCCTTAGATGACACTTCGACGTAATTCGCTAATTGTTGCGCATGTGTGCACAATGCCGACGCCGCGTGGCGTAGTGTTGAGCACGGGTTCAGGGAGCGCGCGGGAGGCATGGTTGGCGGGCGGGTGTGTCTCAGCGTCTCGTCTCTCTGGCTCCCGCGCATACCTATATTTCGGCTTTTGCGCAGCGTTCTGCGCATAACTTCCCATCCGCCGACTTGTGTGGCGCTAAGCATACGCATTATGAAACCTAGCTTAATATAAGTTTGCTAACAGATAGTAGCGATATGAGCTCTAAAGTTCCTCTCTTTATCAATAGTTAATCCTAGATCCTTGGTGTCATCAACCCTAACCATCAAAGTATCACCAAGTCGGTACTGATTCAGAATCAGTCTGAACATCTTTACTCTACTTCTCATCCATTCGCCGGTGTGTCCAAACCATCAACTTCACTATTGGATTATAATTTTTAAGGCCCTTTAAGTGTCTGCGGATGGACCAATTGGTTTTTATGCAGTAATAGACCCGCCAAACGTTGTTTTGGGATATTAATTTTAAAAAAATATTACCAAAAAAAATTTGCGATTATAATTGCGTTAATAGCTACCCTATCTTTCATATTGGATCAAACTGCAAACAGTGTACAAAATTTGGTTAAAATCGGTCCAGTAGTTGAGGAGTTCATCGCAGACAAACAATGTGATACATAATTTTTATATCTATAAACAAAAGATGTAGCTTTAGATTAGTTAACACATAATTTATCAGGGCAATTGCCTTATAAAAAAAACTTCCACTTTAGTGCCATTACTATAGTTCAGACGCAATGCATTTCATTCAAATGCATCTAAAGAGTATTTCTAGTTTCATCCATGTTCAATGGAAGAAAATAAGTATCAGTTACATATTCGCTAAATTAAAGTTGTTGGGTTCTTTTCAGCGTGAAATTACAATTTTCTCGTGGAAATAGCTATTACATTTCCAGCTTAAAGTCTTTGACATATATCTACAAAATTTTAAGAGACGTGGAAAACTCTGAAACTTTCAGGTGAAGAATCGTTGAGCCGTTTTCATTCACAAATTGAAAATAGAGCTTATAATAAAAAAAAAGGCGTTCGTATAGGCCGGGTGGCTAGCCCTGGTGTCAGAGTTTATAGTCCATTGAGAACACTGCTTATATTTTGTTGCTATACTATTATTTTTTGACAAACCAACTTTATACAATCATGCCGGAAACAGCAACAGTAATTTTGAATTGAGAACCTTCTACTATTTAACCGACTTCCAAAAAAAGAGGTTCTATGTTCGACTGTATGTAGGTATGTTTTTTTGTGTATATTCGTTGTTATTTTCGCCAATTATGAACCGAATCAAAAAACCTTTTTAGATGAAAGGGTATATTCCCGAGGTGGTCACCTTTCAAATTTATCGATATCGGCCGTGCCGTTTTTGAATAAACAACAGTAATGTAAAAATTGTAAACATCAATTCGAGCGAACTATTCAAATTTTGAACACGATGGAAAAAATGGCAAAACCCATTTGCCGTTTTTTGCGAAAAATAATTATTGGAAATAGCATAAATTTTGCAATTGCGACTTTTATATATCTATACCATCCATCTATACCAATATTATAATGAGGAAAGATTTGATTGTTTGTTTGCATTGAATAGACTCCGAAACTACAGAACCGATTTGGAAAATTCTTTTACTATTGGAAAGCTACACCAACTCCGGATGTCATAGGCAATATTTTCAAAAAAAAATTGGGATCATTACTAAAACTCCCATATCATCATTATATTCATGTCAAGCAGTGGTCTTGTGAGTGATGGGTTGATGGATGGTTGTTTATCTTTACCGTCTGAAACTAGCGGTGATTAAAAATCAGGAAAAAATCATTTTTACCAACGGTCAAGCTAAAATAAAAATAAAAACGGCCAAGTGCGAGTCGGACTCGCGCACGAAGGGTTCCATACCGTGTTGGATCCCCCTCAGCCCCGTTACTCTTGCCATTATTAATAGCGAGCAAAAAACCCCTAAAAATTACGTTTGTTGTATGGGAGCTACACTAAAATATTTAAATTATTCTGTTTATATAGGTAGTATGTGTTGTTATAGCAGCAACATAAACACATCATCTGTGAAAATTTCAGCTGTCTAGCTATCACGGTTTTTGAGATACAGCTTGGTCACAGACAGATAGACGGACAGACGGACATCGGAGTCTAGGTAATAGGGTCCCGTTTTTATCCTTTGGGTACGGAACCCTAAAAAGGAGAGGGGTGGAAATGTCGATATAGCAATAATAGGGATAGAGGTGAGGGAAGTTTTCAAAACTCATGAAACATCACAATGAGGGTAGAGAGTCGATTCATGTGTATTTAAATTTTCGTCTAAATTTTCACTACCTCAGTGGGTAATAGTACATTATGATATAAGTGCGGTAAGTTGAAAATTACAGCCGAGGCGATATTGCTAGCCCGAGCCGTAGGCGAGGGCTATATGGAAGCAGAGGCTGTAATTTTCAAAGCGCACGTATGTAATACGACGTTTAATAACATATTTGCGAGGAAATTAATAAAACTCTGACTTTGAGTGAAAGTAGCATCGTGCGTTTTACATTACAATAATGTACAAGTGCCGTAATGTCTCTCACTCTCTTGAGTGAAAGTAGGAGAAAAGAGACAACAGAGTTCTGCAGTCGGCGGCGGCGTGCGTTTTACATTACAATAACGCACAAGTGCGTAATGAAATACATTACGATATTGAAATTGGTGTAATTACAGCCACTTTACGAGCAAATATGTTATAAAAAACATTAAGTTATTAACGGATGACTCCTCGGCTAAATGAACTTCTGTAGAGCGATGTTCTTACACTTAGTTATGTTTTATGAGCAGCTATTTAAGTTTTAAGTCGGTTATAACTTTTATCTTAGAGTTGATTGAGTTGCAAGTTTAAGTTATTTTTTACTCTTGGCAATAAACGTCTACATTGAAACCAATAGCATCGCGGCAACGCTGTAATCTGCTGTTGTATGCGTCTACAGATCCGATTTATTTTATTATTGTATTGTATTTGACTGCCTCGGTGGCTCAGTGGCTATAGTGACCCTGACTACGGGATCAAAGGGGCGTGGGTTCGATTCCTTCCCAGGGCTAGTATTTATGTGATGAACATAGGTGTTTGGATTGTATCTGGGTGCTACTTAGGTATTATCTATGTAATAAATATGTATTTAAAATATGTTTAAGTAGTATTTCAGTCTCTGGCAGCCATATAAGAAGCTTTGCTTCGTTTAGTGTCAGAGACCATGTGTAAGATGTCCCCTAATATTTATTTATTTATTATTTATTTACTTTTCTATTAGTTTATAAAAGAACTTGCCCTATTTAGAAAAAACCTTTTTTATTTTAATTTAAAGAAGTATCCCGCTATTTTTAACTTGATAGCAATCTTCTTATATACTACAGGTCGCGCACTAAAATCACTAGATAAATACCCGTGGCCAAGATCGACGCGACTCGGTCGAAACGTCAGGATGATGAGGTATTTATTTATCTCGTGATTTTAGTGCTCGATTGCCCGTAATATACAGGGCCTTAGGTATTAATAAACGCAATAACGTTAAAAACTCAAAACCTTTTAAGGGCGGGTCTAGTACATCTAGACAATTTTTGCACTACGACTTTTGAAAATTCGCAAAATAAAACTCGCTTCTCCATACATTTTGCCGCGCGTTGACGAACTTTTTGGTTATTCATGATTTTCCAAAAGTCCTAGAACAAAAAGTTGTTTGTCTAGATGTAGGTACTAGACCCGCCCTTAAAAGGTTTTTGCGTTTAATACCTAATATGACACCGTATAAGAATAATGTGTTCAAATCGCGAAAGCTTAAAAACAACAATTGATAGCAATCTATAAACTAAGCAAAGGTCTACAACGTAATTCTATCCATCCATCCATCAGCTATAGCACGTCCGCTGCAAGACCAGGTGGATAGCGCCTTGCCTCCAGTGCGATCCTGTGGTCTTAATGAGGTCATCTGTGCACCCAGTAGGTGGACGTCCTACGCTGCGCTTGCCGATTCGAAGGTCTCGTAGATAAATTTTCCAATGAAATGAAGCTTCTGAATTTATAACTACCATAATAATTACCTAACAAGTACCTATTGTATTTAAAAAACCTTTTTTTGATAACAGGCTTTTACTGAACTAGTACTCGCCAAGACGAATCAAACGCTACAGAGTTCCCCCCCCCAGCTCCATCATCAGACCCTCGTTACCATTGAAGGACAAACTACTCGTCAAGACGATTCAAATGAACCCAAACTGGATGAGGTTGTGTCGTTTCATTGCTGAGCTCCTTTGGCCACCTTCCAGCTCCATCATCAAATGGCAATATTATGATGACATGGTCATCATAATATTGCCATTTATTGACGGAAACAACATTATCACGCGATTTACACATGTATGCAAAATTTTAGCTCAACTGGGAAGTGGATCAAATTTAACTTGCAAGATTTGATTACAGACAACGGGATAGGTAGTCAAAATTGAGGATCGCGGGTTTTGTTTTTTAAAAAGACAAAAATTGATTTTTACTTATTTAATACGTCTGATCATATTGAGAGTTGAATTATAACTAACTTACAACTGAACTAAAAGCTAACGGGAGCGGTGTTATCTACCGCCTCCCACGGTAATGCATGCCGGACCACCGTGGAGCCAGACGCGCACTCAGCGGTTTTGCCGTCTGGCTATTCTCGGTAGTGGGCTAGTGGACAACAGTAATAGTTGCTGTCGGTGCTCCAGCATACATGACTCCTTCCTCCTTAAGATCGAAATTATCGCGCGGATTTTCTTTGCCACGATAATTTCGTCTGTAAAAGTATACTGAGACACAAAATGCAAAAACTATGACTAAAATTACATATAAAATTAAAGTTCCTACGCTTATTCTCTTCATGTTAATCGCACTATCACGTTCACTATATTGACTCATTTCACTTTCACTTTTCACTAAAATGCTGGATAGTTGCTGCAGGTTGGTGAGGTCCATCCCTTTTACGTTCAACGGCTCCATAAAGCGCGTCTTCTCCGGCGGCATTAATTCAGGCAGGTTTATGATGGGTAATGCAGGTAGAGACATTCTTCCTGAGTGCTCTCGATGTCTTCTCATGACTAAGCCTTTAACTTCGGCTTCGCAATCGTCGTCTGTAGTCACGATGTAGGTCCCTCGAAGGTGGTGGTGAGTTATCTCGTTCCCGCAGTTTTGAGTGAGGAGGACGTCAGTCCTAGCAAACACCATCCATCGGCTATCCTGTATTTTCTCTACTTTTACCTCTTCTACGTCAACTGGTATCTGGTGACACTGAGTTGTATCTGATGCGAATCGGAGCAGGTCGGCAATGCAGGTATCCTTAACCAAGGAGGATGAGTTGTCTTCTTCACAGAGAAATAGGTATTCTTCTATTTCCTTACAGGGGCGTGATAGCGACACTGTTTTCAACCTTTTCGTCAGTAAATAAGGAAATTTTGGCAGGATAAGGTGAGTTTGGCTACAGGAGTTTGTAACAGGTAGGGGAAGGACCTTGTAGTATGTAAATGTATCGTTTTCTACAAGGGGTATGTCCATAATGAAAGTTATTTGATTTTCCTTTGCGTAAGCCTTTAGCTCTATACATTGCTCTAATTTCAGTAGATTTTCAAAGTTAGCCGTGAACATGAGTTTACCTTTTCGTTCTACATCCTTAAGTATTAACAACAATTCGTTAGGGTCTAAAATGGCTTGATGTAACATTCCTAATTTACTAAAAGCTACAGTAGTTTCAATCTCGTTCAATATGGTATAGAAAGTTTGGAAATTATGGAAAAATAAGTGATATGTGTTAATGATCTTGAGCGTATCTGTAGTGGCGTTATTACTACTTAACTGTTGTTTAACTTCCCAAATTGCCTTATCCAATTGAATGAAATTGTTCTTAGTATTGTTCGTAATATTCACCAATGACTTCAGCATTTCTGCGACCACTGTTACTCTTTTATTTTCTGCGATTTGCGTCGATTTTACATTTTGTATTAACGCGTCATACTTCATAGCGTCGTCATTGTCTAAATTTCCGGAAATTAATTTGATTATCGATCCCAGGGGATTTAGGAGGCGTTTAACTCTTTTAACAGGAATTAGCTGGTTTAATTTCTGCAGTGTAATATTTTTGATAAAATCTGTCTGAGTCTTTATTTCATTGATGCCTGCGTTAATGGGTTTGTTTCCGAAATAGTTCTCTACATGCTTATTCAAATCTACATATCTATTAACATTAAAATCTAAATCGTCTCTGATTAAACTTAAATCTAGGGTTTTAATAATAGACCACTTATCACTACTTATAAGGGCTTGACCTTCTTTGATCGGGAAGATCCCGGGGTTATCCCTGATCTGCTGAAGTAGAAGGGCCAGGGCAGCTGACGTCTGCAGCAGGACCAGGGCGCACCTGTGAAGGACGTTTTAAATCCTTAATTGGTGCTTTAGTCTCACGACCTTTCATTTTAATCGGTACTATGTTCCTGTCTAATTCACCTACGACTTCCGCCTTTTCGTACCGCGGTTTATCCTTGCCTCTTCTTACGTTTACGCCTTTTACGAAAACTGTATCTCCCTCATTTACTTTGAACTCTTTTTCTCCTCCAAGTTTCTCCTTGATTTTCTTTTTGATATTTATAGCTTTATCGGTTAAATATTTGTATAGGAATTTGATACGGTTTTTGTGATCTTGTACTAGTTTTTGTGTGTATTCCCTGTTAAATTCGACATTAAATGGATTTTTAGAGTCGGTGTGACCGAATACTACTTCGAAAGGCGTTAGTCCTGTGGTGGAGTGGATTGTGTGATTATATGACATGAGCGAGTAGGTCATTACTGACGCTGCGTCTGTGAGTTTGTGTTCGTATTTGGCAAGCCGATAAATTTCGATAAGGGTTAAATGAAACCGTTCGACCACCCCCATTGAGTTTGAGTTATGTGGGGTACCAATATGCAGGTCTACCTTATAGAGGCTTAAGGTTTCCTTCAGCAGGGCGTTATTAAATTCTGACCCGGAGTCGGCACTGATTTTATGTGGTACTCCATACATAGAAAAATACTTAATGAGAGCCCTAATTATTTCAGGTGTGGTTTTGTTCTCAATCCCCATGGCTTGTCCGAGTTTGCTGAAAGCGTCGACTAAAGTTAGGTATGATTTTCCTTCTATGGTGAAGACATCTATGAAAATCTCTTGGAATGGTTTTGTTTGGGTCTGTGTGAGTTGTAGCTCTGGTTTTAGTGGTTTCCTGTCGTATTTCATAGTTTTACAGCCGTCGCACGAATTTATTATGGTGGCTACTGTAACCTCCATGTTATTCCAATAGTATGTTCGTTTCAGATGCGTAGTCGTCTCTTTTATTCCTCGGTGACAGGTTTTTCCAATGTGGTACTTTTTCGCAATCTCTTTCTGCTCATTTTCATCTTCAACGTATATGACCCTCTTGGTACATTCGAAAATCTTTACGGTATCCTTTTTAAATAATTTGGTAATTACTTCAGCAAATTGTTTCCGGTGTCCTTCGTCTTCAAAATAGATGAAATATTTAAATTTTGGTTTAATGTATTCTTTAAGGAACTGTTTCACTAAATCTGGTCTTTCCAGTGGTAAGTGGACTTCCAAAATCTTTTGTTTTGGCCTTGATAAGTCCTTAACTGTCAATTCTCCTCTGAACCAAGTGTGTACTAAGATTTGGTTAGATTTAGTATCTATGGCCTCGTTCATAATGGGAATTCCGGAGGAATCCGTTTCGTAAACGGAATGTTCCGTTTCCGAGTGTTCCGATGCTGTCAACGTGTCGCTTGTTGCGGATGGAATAGAAAAAGGAGACCTTGGTTCGTATAGAGGGGTTAGCGGGCCATATTCTGATTCGGATGACAAGACGATTGTGTCCTCGCTTTGATCTTCTTCTGATTCTGACAGTATTATCTGGTAGACGGTCATATTGTCGCCGTCTTGAGTTTCTTTATCTGTTTCCTTTTTTTGGATTTGTTTTTGTTTCTTTTCTACGTTGACCTTCATAGAGTCGACGTCCTTCTCTATCGCGTTGACTTTGATACGCGATAAGGCATCCGCTACACAATTTTGTTTGCCTTTTTTATAGATGATGTCATAGTCGAATTCTGCCAAGCGGAGCTTCCACCTGGTGAGCTTGCTGTTATGTTCTTTCATATTATTGAGCCAGGCAAGGGGTCTATGGTCGGTATAGATGGTGAACCGCCTACCGTATAGGTATGGCCTGAAATGCTTCACGGCCTAAACGATGGCTAATAGCTCCTTTTCTACGGTACTATACCTGGTTTCAGCGTCATTCAGGGTGCGACTGGCATAGGCTATTGGTTTATCCGAGCCTATGGGGCCCTGGGATATTACTGCACCAACCGCGAAATCAGACGCGTCAGTTGTGAGTATAAATGGTTTTGAGAAGTCCGGGAATTGCAGGATAGGCGCATTCACTAGCAGCTCTTTACATCTCTCAAAAGCGCCCACAAATTCGTCTGTGAGTTCTATTTTGTTTCGCTTTTTTAAACAGGACGTCAAGGGACGGGTGATTTTGGCAAAGTCCTTAATAAATTTACGGTAATATCCCACTAATCCCAAAAAGCTTTTAATTTGGGTAGTCGTTGTTGGTATTGGGAAGTTCAGAACGGCCTGTATTTTATCATCATTGGGTTTAAGTCCATCCTTAGTTATCATATGGCCAAGGTAAAGTACCTCCTTGCGGAAGAATTCACACTTGTCCAATGTCACTTTCAGGTTTGTTTCCCTCAATCGGTCGAAAACCATACGCAACTTCTCAATGTGTTCTTGCAGGCTAGATGAATACACGATTATATCATCTAAGTACACAAGGCAATGCAGTCCTTGTAATCCTCTGAGCACGTTGTCCATTGCGCGCTGAAACGTAGCTGGTCCGGTTTTTAGACCGAACGGCATTCGGGTAAACTCGTAGTGACCCGCTTGCGTGGAGAACGCTGTCTTTTGTCGGTCTTCTTCCCTCACTTCGATCTGGTGGAATCCGCTTGCTAAATCGATGGTACTAAAATACACAGATTTCCCTAATTTGTCAAAGAGATCAGCGATATTAGGCAGCGGGTATTTATCATCCGTGGTTACTTCGTTGAGACGTCTGTAATCTATGACCATACGGTATTTTCTTTCACCTGATGCGTCGGTTTTTTTGGGTACCAGATGTACTGGCGCGCTCCAAGGTGAGTGCGATTCCCTTATGACGTCATTTTCTAAGAGTTTGGTCACTTGGTTTCGGATTTCTTCGTTGTAGAGGGGTGGATGTCTATACGGTCGAATAAATATGGGGTCTTCATTTTTGGTTCTAATTTCGTGTTTGACCTTGTTTGAAAATGAAAGTGGTATACCTTCGCAGTGGAAGATGTCTCGATATTCAGTGCATAACTTTTCTATAGCTTCTCGTTCTTCTTTATTGGTGTGGTCTAGCCGTAACTTTTTTAGATTTTCTTTTAGGAGTTGGTCAACCTCGCAACTACTCGAGGTTACGTTTGTGTTACATACGTCGCCCTCGTGTTTGGTTACTTTAAGTGGCTTAGCAAATGCCATTGAAATGGTGTCTTCTGAAGTATTTTGAATAACGGTGTAGGCGAATGAATTTTCACACGTGACAAGGGCACTTGGCATTCTTACTCCTTGTCCAAAATCAACAAAATCTATGATGGCCTCGCCATTTTGTAGATCGGTTGGGACTTTGACTCTTGATTCCGTTCGGGGCTCTAGTAGTATTTCGTACGGTGGGTTATATATAATTGGTATGTTTGCGTAGGGTGTCTTTAGGATCTGGTTTTTCATGTCGATTTTAGCTTCCAGTTGCTTCAATAGGTCGCTTCCTATTAGACCATCGTAGCGACTATCGACGTCATACACATAGAACTTGTGCTTGCCTACGCATTGGAAGGTTTTTAATAGCGGTATGCAGATAGCCTCACTGTGCTGGCTACGGGCGTGTGTACTTATTACCTCGAACGGCTCGTAGTATTTGAAAGCTGAAAAGTATTCGTCCGCTTTTGCAGGCCTAATGAAGGACCTTGTACTTCCGGTGTCAATCATGAAGCGTGCTTTAATTTCGGGTATTACTATATGCGGTAGTTTTAGAACAGAACTGCAATTTAGCTCTATTATTTCGGGTGAAAACTGGAGGCTGTTAACTGAAAATTTTCCATGCCCGTCATATCTGCGTATTCGTACGCCTCCCCAGGCATGTCATGGGCTTCCGGGACCTCTGTATTGTACATGTAGTTTTCATCGTAGTATGCGGCATCGACACTTTGCTCAGTGGTTTCCTCTACAATTTCGTTATTGTAGAATACGTTTTCTGTGTCCGCCGAGGCATTCAACATGTTTTGCCTCAGTGGTCGGGCTGTCCTCATCGAGACGTCCGGTTCTTCTAATGGTTTGGGGCGATTTGCGTTTGGCGGGATACCGAATTTAAATCCTTGGCCAAAATGTTGTTGCGGCATAGGTGGTCTTGCGAAGTTTGAGTTAAATGGTGGTCTAGGACCTTGAAAAAATTGAAATTTGGCCGTGGGGCGCCGAATCTGAAGTTCTGGGGCCCGGCATTTGGATTAAATCTGAAACCTGTTGGCGGGGTGTTCATTTGAAAATTGGGTCTAAAACCAATCTGTGGGGGTGTGTTTTGTGGCTGAAGGCCGAATCTAAAACCTTGGGGTTGTTGCGGTATCCCAAACTTAAAGCTTGGGTTAGGCGCTGCGACTTGGTTTTGGTTTGGTATTCCGAATTTAAAGTTATTATTAGAAATGTTGCTTACTGTTTTAGCGGGTGCGGCCGAGGCCTGTCTCTGTTTTTGTTTGGCATTAAATTGCGTCATGAAGTTAACTTCTTCAGTGACGATGCTCAACGCGGCCTCTAAATTGGGGCACCCTTTCAGGCGCACGATGCGAATTAGATCTTCAGTGAGGTTGTACAGAAATACATTTAGGGCCATGTTATTATATACGATCATTTTAGCCGCTTTTACTCCTTCGTCGGCTAAAAGATTAACCTTGGCAAAGAGTGTGCTACGGGTCTGCTGTATCCTGTGACAAAAATCTATGTAACTTTCCCCGTTGTTAATACGCATTTGTTCTAATTCAATCGCGATACACTCCTCGGAGCGTGGGTCGCCGAAATGCTGAACTAATACATCTCTGAGTGCGGGCCATGAGTTTATGTCTTCGCGCTCACTTAGTAAAGCAGCGGCTCTACCATGCAACCTACTGGTAATTGCGTGAAATACATATTGTTGCTGTACTGCATTAGTTGTTGAGCTATATCCGTTATAAATGTACTGCGATTTTCTTATAAAAAGATTTAGCAGATTTTGTTCCCCCTCATATTTAGGTATTATACATAATAAATCTTTGGGTACTATTCTCACCGTTTGGTCTACCATTTTGATATATTTATCTTAACACAATTTATAAACTAGTTTAACTAAGTACTTGAAATTATAGCGACGATGTCGGTACGCAATTGAAAATCAAATAACGATTATTTGGTCTAACCAACGGAAATAAATGAAAACAGGGAATGGAATGCGAAAAGGTTTACTCACATAACACCCGTCTTCATCCTTCTGCTGTAGTTAGTAGTGCCTTGTAAAAACTGCCGCGTCCAATGAAGACAAATTTATTTGTTGGTTCGGATTGCTGCGAGCTCGGTCACTGAATTTAAGAAACCGTAACTACGTGTACGCGCGAATATCACTTTACGACTTTACGCGACGTATCCCAGCAATCCTACCGGCTGCGCCAGTCAAAATTGAGGATCGCGGGTTTTGTTTTTTAAAAAGACAAAAATTGATTTTTACTTATTTAATACGTCTGATCATATTGAGAGTTGAATTATAACTAACTTACAACTGAACTAAAAGCTAACGGGAGCGGTGTTATCTACCGCCTCCCACGGTAATGCATGCCGGACCACCGTGGAGCCAGACGCGCACTCAGCGGTTTTGCCGTCTGGCTATTCTCGGTAGTGGGCTAGTGGACAACAGTAATAGTTGCTGTCGGTGCTCCAGCATACATGACTAGGTACTCGTAAAAGTAAATAAAAGCTTGTAAAAATGCCCTACATTGTTATTGATAAAAAACATCAAAACTACGTTTTAGCAAAATAAACACTTACGTCTGCTGTTCCTAAAATTAAAACATAACTGAAGTACAACAGTGTTCCCGGCACTAGAGCCCCATTTTCGAGGCAATTACATCTCGCACGACCTTACAGCTGGATCTAAATCGCACAGACCATTGCACTTCTGTCCATGTTTTAGGCGACCCAAAAGTCCTCTCCACGGATCGACACTATTTTTCAAGAATAGTTCGTGAAGCGGTGGAAATCAAAAAACATAAAGATTTAACCAAATTGGTTAAATCTTTATTAGATACCGTCAGTGTAGTGTGTCGGAGTGACAATTTTGTAAGTTCAAGTTGAATTGGCGGTACCAGCTGATTCATATTCCAGTCTACCCGTGACCACAACCGATGCAACTCGGTTGAAAAGTCGGGATGATGAGGTAGGTATTTATAGTTTGAATGCGCGATTAGTCCCGTAGTACATAATAATGACATATTTGTAAACACATTTAAACATTGCTTTTAAACTGGAAATATAATAGCAATTTCCACTATTTCTTTTTCAGTTTTAAAAGAACCCAACTACTTTAATTTAGCAAAAATTTATTCATTTATTTAACACTTTATTGCACACAATTTTGTACAAAAGGAGGACTTAACGCTAAATAGCATTATCTGCCAGTCAACTTATAGGTAGAAGACATTGGAAAGTAGGCATGAATAAACAAACAAAGAGATAAATTAACTAGAATTAACGCAAATCAGAACTAACAAGTAATATACAGTGAAACCTGGATAAGAGAGAGTTGAAGGGACCGCCATCTAATTCTCTCTTATAGAGGTTTTTCACTTATCCAGGTTTCTCACTTATCCAGTTTCAGAAGTGGCTTCTCTCTCTTATAGAGGTTAAAAATACGTCTGATTTGTATGTAGGTATCTCGTTATGTTCTCTCATCGAACAACACCACCTCTAGTACTCTAAGCGATGTAATTCGACGTATGTTCCCACGTAACTTAATACTAGAGATAAGCGGCCGGTTCGCAGAAACAAACCGAGCACTGGTCTTATCAGTAGAGCTGACTATGCGTCTGCGAATAAGACCACCTAGATGCCTAAGTTATCTTGTAAGATGTATCAGTGTATTTTATTCATTAATTATAGTGCCTTCGCATCGGCAACATCTTAGTTTTATTTCTAGTTTTTAAGAAACATTCTCTCGCGCTTCCGAAAGTTAACTGGCGCAGCCGGTAGGATAGTCGGCTGCTGCCAGCGCGAAAAGTTCGCTCTTAAATTCGGTGAATTTTCCCCGCGTTGTGCAGTATTAAGTAAACGGTGTTAATACTGAATTCAGTTGTATCCGTTCCGGCTATCCACACGAACCAAACAAATAAGTTATCTACGGGCGCAGAAGATGCAGGTCGGTTGGTGAGTAAGCCTTTTTCGCCTTCCTTAACCTTCCACCCCCATTTTCCTCGAATATTGTAAATTTAGACCTTGGTCATCGGTCAGATTTGCTTGTGTTAATTGTAGTATTGCAAAATTTGGTCTTAAATCGACTGAATTGTGTTAATTAAGATATATAAATAGTAATAGTATCGGAACATTTAATCTCAAATCGATTGAATTGTTTTAATTAAGGACATTTAATAAAAGTAAGTAATAGTATAGGAACATTTAGTCTCAAATCGATTAAATTGTTTTAATTAAGGATATTTAATAAAAGTAAGTAATAGTATCGGAACTTTTAGTCTCAAATCGATTAAATTGTGTTAGTTAAGGATAGATATTTAATAATAGTAACAGTTTTAGATAATTTTGTCTCAAATCGATGAAATTTTGCTAATTAAGGATATAAAATTTAATATTAAGTAATAGTGTCGGTATAAACTCTACCGAGACTCTAAATTAGGTTTGAATTATTTTATTTTAGTTATAATAAATTTAATTAGAAAAGGCGCAAGAACATAGAGCTGCTACTCTTGCACAAATGGGAATCCTAAAAAAGGATGCTCTTAAACTTCTGCTGGAAGAAGTAAACTTCAAGGAACAAGAGACAGGGATGAAGTCAAATTTACTAAGATCTCAGTTTTCAATGCCTACTAGCCAGAATACCATGAGACCCGCGATTCCCGCGCCTCAATTCCAGTTCGGTATACCTGGGAACCAAAATTCAAATAGACCACCGGTTCCAAGGTTCGCACAGCTTCAATTTGACTACCGCCCGCAGCTAGGCTCCGCACCTCAGTATGGTAAATTAGGCCCACAATCAAGACCGCAGCAAGGGTTCAGACCCCGATTAGGGACGTCCCCTCAGCTAGGTTATAGGCCACCCCAATTTGGGTACAAACCACCCCAATTTGGGTACAAACCACCCCAATTCGGGTACAAGCCACCCCAATTCGGGTATAAGCCACCTCAATTTGGGTACAAGCCACCCTATGAACCACCTCAACAAGTTAACCCGTTGCACTTGCAATCTGGCGACGTATCCATAAGGACCGCCCGTTCTATTGGATTTAAGCTTAACGAGATAACCGGTGACGACGATGAACAAAATTTTTACCCCGATGATACTTACCCTTATACTCACAAAAACGACATGTACGGACTATACAAATATGACCATTCAAACGACTTCGAATACAAGTACCCCACTAATCATGAAACTTGCAAAAAGTTGTAGTAAGTTTGTATATGGCTCATTTGTGAATTTCAGACATCATCTTGCAGGAACATGTCACTTACATAGATCTTATTGTTATGTTTAAACTTATTAGAAATTATTTTATTATGTTACTGTTATATTTCGCATGAAAGATTACGTTTCAAATTTGCAGGGATATAGCTTCCCAAACATACCTAAATGTAAGTAATTAACATTGTTGCAAAAATGTGATTGGGACGTTACATAATAAAACGTTGTGCAATGTAATTTTACTAGCTTCACTGTCTGGCATTGCCTGTACTTTACCAATGAAAGTTTCTGAAATGTTATAGTATAACATTGCGACAATAGCTTTATTGTTATATTTTTTTATCAACTTTCCTACAACATTACGAATTGTTCTTTTTATTTACCTAACCTATGTAAGTAATGTTGCTGGAACTTAATTTTCGAAAGTTATCAAATGTTACTGTAGAGTTTCTTACTTAACATTGAAAAACTAGATGGCGTTAGCATCGCACATTGAAATTCAGCATCGCGGTGGCGTTGTGTTTGCAGAAATTGGTATTCCCATTTGTAAATTTGATTATAACATTCCTTACAGCGGATAGAGGAAAAGTCTCACACACACCCGCCTCTAGGACATGTACTTAGAACTACGGCCTCAACAAAATTTAGAAAAAAAATGATTTTTTTTGAAACTGAAAACCTAGAAATCTAACTTTGCGACAACTAAATAAATGCAAGCATTGCAAAACTAAATAAATGCAAGCCATGTGCAAGTTTCATTTGGAATATTTTGTAACCCTTTAGCAAGATAGATGAGACAAGTTACTTTTACCTTTCAAATTTAAGGTTGTGGAAATGTTAAACGTTATACTTGCGGAAAGTTAAACTTACAACTTTCAGATATATTTCATGTGTAATGTTGCATGCAACTTCACGTTTTAAAGTTTAAAAAGGTTTAGGAGATCAACTCTGGGCAAGTTACAAGTTTATCTACGGCGTGGCCGTTAGGGCTTCGTTTCAAGCTCGCTGTAAGCTTGCATGAACGTTGCAACCTTATATTTGTGAGTTACAAGCTCTTTGATGTTACTTTCAGAAATGTTATTGCAACTTTTACTTGCTTAACAGGACCCTTAAAGAGACTGTTATCCGAGAAAATAATTTAGGGATATCATCTTATGCGTTAGAACTATATAGTTTATTCATGATTAGTTTTAGGACTTTATTCATTAGATTAAGCGAAATCGAAACCGCTCTAGCTCTAAGCAAGAGCTCCATACTACACCAGTCTATAATTAATTCCACCAAACTGCTAAACCATTTGAACTTGATAGCAGAATCTAGAAACCTGGTATATGTATCCAATGAATTTAATTTAATTAAGATTGAGGAAACTATTGATGTTAAATCTTTTATTAAAAAGAACCAAATTACCTTTATATTGGAAATCCCTCTGACCGATAATGTTACGTATAACTATTTTAAATTGTACACATTACCCATCTTCCTCAAACCTGAAAACCTAACCATTGCCATATTTCCTAAGTACCCATTCCTATTGGCGAAAGGGCTGAAGTATCAGCCGATCCCAAAGCCGTGCCGCTCACTCTCTGCTGGAGACGAGTTTCTCTGCGACGATGACAACCGCGCCCCTTACAGCGGACCTTCCTGCTAGGAAAAACTAATGAGATACGAGGACGTCACTGACATCTGCAAGCAGCACCCCATTCACTTCGAGGATGTGAAGCTGCAGAAAATAGATAGAAACAACTGTATACTATTCACCAGATCGGAAACAATCCTCACAGAGACCTGCGGCGAAGAGGCTTCGAAGCAGCAGATATGCGGAACGCATGTTGTGACGCTGAACAGACCCTGTGATGTCACTGTCAACGGGACGACCATCCGGCACCACCGTCTTTACACCGAAGTGGACCCAGGGACCCCACTACTCATCATCAACTTACCAAAATTACGCGCGGTCGAAGAAATATCCAGTGCACATGCACTCAATATACGAGAGATTGCACTTGACGAAGTTAAATACATGGCCTTTGCTTTGAAGAACAGTGAAATTTTCGGTGATAGCAAAGAAACGGACTCTATAATTAGTGTTATTGCATTAGGATTAGTAGTATTAAGTATAGTTTTGATTATTTTTTATGTTTCGTACACCAAAAATAATCCTTTCATTCAAAATTATCGGAATCCCTCTAAAATCGAGCGCTCCGATAATTTTTCGCTTAGGGAGGGAGACGTTATGTTCTCTCATCGAACAACACCACCTCTAGTACTCTAAGCGATGTAATTCGACGTATGTTCCCACGTAACTTAATACTAGAGATAAGCGGCCGGTTCGCAGAAACAAACCGAGCACTGGTCTTATCAGTAGAGCTGACTATGCGTCTGCGAATAAGACCACCTAGATGCCTAAGTTATCTTGTAAGATGTATCAGTGTATTTTATTCATTAATTATAGTGCCTTCGCATCGGCAACATCTTAGTTTTATTTCTAGTTTTTAAGAAACATTCTCTCGCGCTTCCGAAAGTTAACTATCTACATGCGTGAAGAATGATAAGTATGTTTATAAATAGTATTTAGGTACTAATTGTTCGGGTTGTGTTGATTATAATTGAACATAGATGATTATTTTTTCATTCTAAAAGGCACTTATTTAAAATTAGGAAAATTAAAAAAGTCGAATCTTTTTAATATTTCCATGTCCTAAGACCACAGAGACTGTATTTTCTTTTATTATTTTATAAAAGTTGGATTCTGATAAATCAAATTCATTGCGTATTTTATTTCGAGATTTTCCACTTTTGAACGCATTCAATACCAATCTTAAGCTTATCACTTAACGATTTATTTATTTATTCCTAAATATTTATTTATTAACACCGAACCTTTCTCCTCAATTGTTACTCAACTATAGTAAGTTTGACCAATAAGATAGTGTAAACGCACATGTGGCTATCCCAAAAGAATGTGACACAAAAATAATGTTAGGTAGATGAAAGAAAATCACAAAATAATTTTGAATAGAGCACTATTTCAATAAACAAGACGCACGTGTGGCCATTCCAAAAAATGCGATACAAAAACAATGTTACTATTCCCACAAAATACAAAAAAATGTTTGAATAGAACACGATCCGAAATCAACGGTAGTTATGTAGTTCCACGAAATTTAAGAATGGGTCATAAAGTGCAGATGTTTCATTACCCTCAACTCTCGCTTATAGAGGTTCAGAAAAGTAGTACTCTCAGTTATAGAGGTCCATGAGGGAAAAACAACTCTCTCTTATAGAGGTTTTGGTCTCTCACTTATAGAGGTATTTGAGGGGTAAAATGACGGGACCTGGGAATTACTCTCACTTATAGAGGTTTCTCACTTATCCAGTTCTCAGTTAGCCAGGTTTGACTGTATATCAAATAATAATACAATTATTAACTTTCGAAATAGGGCGCAGGATTCGGGAAAGAAGAGGTGACTCCCGTTCTACCTCGTTTCTGGTGCAAAGAATGTCCATCGCTATCCAACGCGGCAATGCAGCAAGCGTTATGGGCACCTTTGCACCAGGAACAATGAGGGGCGGGTTATTTGATTTATTTTCTAGGTAGTATATATATATTTTATTTTCTGTTATTGCTATTAACTTTAACAAACTTTACTCTCTAAGCTTTGTAGATATTTAAATTTAAATAAAATACATAAACTACTATAACATGATAACTAGTAAAGGATAATAAGCTTATCCTATGTGTTCGAGATTTTGGACAACTTTAAGGCGCTTAAAGACAGCCTTCGAAGGCGCTTGCCGAATAGTAGATGGAAGCTTATTCCAAAGGTATTAAATATGTAAATGAAGAGTAATTTTGATAACTACTTAATGTCAAATTACCCATTCATTAATGTTATCTTTATGAGACGTTACGGAAGATGTAAAATTTTGTATTTGACAAAGATTTCTTTGGCATTTTTTGGTGTTCGCAAAACTACACAACTAAGTATAATAGTCATAGAGACATAAATGTAGTGTAATTTTTAGCTTATAATTATAGTTTAGCTAGCTGTTATAATACTTGTGACTCGCTATAAAACAAAACAACGCTATTAAGCTTTTTTTTTAATAATATATTAGGCCCTCAGTATTTGGAATTATTTTGGTTTTAGATTAATAAAAACGAAACGATTACTTTTAGAAATGTAAATTTAGAGTGTATCTAATTTATAAGCTAGACAAATTGTAAGCTGTTTGTTTTGGCACTTATGACTCGTCAAGTAGCAATTTTCCGATAGAGTTTGTGACTACGCTACTACAGTTGTTTAAAGCTATTTTATTCTTAGATTAATAAAAACAAAACTAAAACTTTAAAAAATATAAGACCAGTGTCCTTGTTTATCTTATAAATTGTCGGAAACATCGTTCAGCGCAATTTTTTGCCTGTAATTATTCACCTTTATGTTTTGGTACTTATATGACCCGTTAGGTAAGCGAAGAGTTTTTCCGATAGAGTTTGCAACTAGGCCCTTAGTTGTTTGGAGTTATTTTGGTCTATTAAGACGTCCCCCAATATTATCAAAAACGAAACTGTAGTACAAATGTAAACTAGAGTTCCTAGTAGATCTACTCCCTTGTTTCCAGCATAACTTTTGCTTGTAATTATATTCAGCTCTCTGTTACGGCACTTACGACCCGTTAGGCAATCGAGCTCTACCGAAAAAAACTGGACTAGTGTTTTCCCATAGAGTTTGCAACTAGGCAAAAACAGTTTGGAGCTATATTGCCTGCAGTCCCGAGCTGGCTCACATGTGGCCCAGAAGGCTGGGTCCAAACGCCTGACGAAGAACGAACGTCGCAGCGTAGAGCTATCGATCGACGCGCGGCCAGTCGGCGCTCGCCATCCGAGCGCGTCACCCGTGTCCGCGTCTCTATCGACAATCCCGTGCAGTACCACTCGCAGTTCCCACCAAGCACCACTGCCGACACCACCAGGTAAATACCCCGCATCTATACATACTAATTATCGCACCATTTCTGCTTGGTTTCCTATAAAGACATTGTTGTCAGATTTCCGTCAATGTTTGCAGTTCCAATTGTAAAAGATGACTCATGACGCTTATACAGCTGATTGGTGACTGCATTGCAATTTAGTCGGGTAATATTCCGCAATTTGTAGTTGTACTGTAATATTTTCCCAAAAACAAGGTTAAGTAGAGCGGGTTGGGGCGTTGTTTGTACATAATATAGACGTTATTTGTATTCCATACGTTTGCCTTATCATTTATCAGAATTAAGCTGTAATGTTGTATTTTGTGAGGATATTGAGCGAGCGCGCGAACTTCTTCCTGACATCATTAGGGGGATAGATTATCCTTACTCGTTAAGCTCTCTTTTTTACATTTTCCTAATTGCTTCTAAAGCCTGTACGTTTTTTATGTAAATTTCACGGGTTTCGTGACGTCACTGTGTGTACTATAGAGCCTATAGAGTGCTGAGCTATTCTGAGCCTTATGTCTTAGAGGCATTGACAATAGAGTTTGTAAAGGTAGAGCAGTGACAGTGTATCTGATAGCATCTGATATCTGTATTACGGTAGTTCCGTTATGTACGACTGCTATCGCTATCTGGTATCGTAATAATCTGTCCGATTTATATTATTCATAACATTTTTATCGAAAATCATAATCAGCTGTTATAACTGTAGCAATGTAGGTCATGTGTGTTTTACTTAAAGAAAGCAAAAAGAAAGGGTGAGAAAGACTTGAAATAAAATAAATTAAGTTAACTGATTTTTATAAATATTTTTTACCAATAGAGCCAATTATATTCCAAACTCAAGAAAGTATCTCTAAATTAACCCTTTTTAATTTATCTCTATTCAAGGCCGTTTAGTAACTGAATATTATTCTAAAACATCTTCTGAAACTAAAATTAATTCGTAATTCTAATTATGCTAATATTTATTTTAGCTGGGTATCTTCCACGATGCTCCGATTATGTTTTAAGTTTAATAGAGCTTAGTAGCTCTATTAAACTGTTTAAAGAGGTAGAGCCTATAATAGTCTAGTATCTAAGCGAGTTAACCTATATTAAGTTATCGTGATTAGTTAGGTATATAATAAGGGATCTACAGATCGAAGATATTAAGTCTCCATGTCTAATTTATCAACATCATAACATAAACATTTCAGCTATATTATGTCCTCTGTTGGACATAGGCCTATCTATAGATCTCCAAATTGCCGGTATACCTGTTTACTGAGATATTTTTAAAGATTTTCCAAGCCAGAGTGATCTTTTAAATTACCTTCTAAGTCTATGTGCTTCATCTTCGACTACAACGTCGATTACCATCAGGAGAGTTTGGTAAGCCACCAAACTCTCCTGATGGTAATGGACATGGACGCGGACTTATTGACGATTTCCAATAAGATCATTGAGAAACAGTTAGTTTCCAGCGCTTTCCGGTACGTGGTCTCCATTCCAGATGTTTTCAACCCTATTGGTCAGATTTGAGAACTTATCAGTTCTCCTTGCTATATGCCCTGCCCACTGCCAATCTGACTTGCCGATCCGCTGAGCTACGACATGAACTTTACTTTTTTGAGGGATTTACTAAGGAGTTAGATATCTCCAAGACGTCCCGAGATAATAAGTCATGACAGACGGACAGACAGACGGACAGAATGGCATTAGAAAAGACTGAAAACAAGATGGTAATACAACCTATAAGGTTTCTGTTTTTCATTTTACAGAACTCTGAAATACTACTTGAAATATATATTTACAACAAAGAATCATTTAAAGTTAGATCATTAAGTCTTTTGAAGTATCAATCTATTCATTAACTAGAACCTATCAATCCCTTTACAATTCTGGAATTCTGAATTGATTCCTCTAATTATATTATTTTACTTTGAAATTCTTTGAAAGAAGCTTTAATTTGAAAGTCGGCGAAGGGAGACAGGCAAGAATAATAATAAGAATTATAAATTAACTAGCGACCCGCCTCGGCTTCGCACAGGTGTATCATCACTACATAGTATAAAACAAAGTCGCTTCACGCTGTCTGCCCCCATGTATGCTTATATCTTTAAAACTACGCAATGGATTTTGATGCGGTATTTTAAAGAGTTTTATTTTAAGAGTGATTCAAGAGGCAGGTTTATAGGAGAGTGTTGTAGATTTATAATAATGTATAATGTAGTTTTTTAGTTTTGCCATACTGGCAACACTACTGTCACTCTAAATATAGAATAACGCCGACAACAACGACGCTCTTTTAACTTTGTTTGTTTTCTGTTAATAACTTTAAATAAAAGAACCTGTGAATACGTAAAGACTGAGTTTTATCTTCACCTAACGAAACCCGACGAGTAGAGATATTCGTAACAACTGTATAATAGATACACTTGTGCGAAGCCGGGGCGGGTCGCTAGTTATACAAAATATAAACTTTTCTCTTGAGTCACTCTATCAATTTAAAAAAAAAACCGCTTCAGAATCCCGTTGCGTAATTTTAAAGATATAATCATACAAAGGGACAGACAGACAGGGAAGCGACTTTGTTTTATACTATGTAGTGATAGTGAACAAAGTATAAACGTTCTTAAACTCAAATTAGTATCCTGCACGTTTGCGTAATCCCATATCATTACAAAACACATGTAATTTGAAAAAAAGCTGTCAAAAACATTTGATGATTTTAACTAAATTAAAGACGTACGAGTATGTAGTCTTTTTACAAGCTTTTAATTAACTTTCAGTGGATGTAGGTACGTATGGAAGTAGGTGGAAATTTGCAAAAAAAAATTACCAACTTCCCGGTTTCCGATTGAGCTAAAATTTTGCACGCACGTGTATATCGCTTGACAATGCAATAATGGTACCATAGAGCTGATCTGATGATGGAGTCGGAAGGTGGCCGTACAGGAGTTCCTGTACTAAACAAGATAGATAGTGTTTGGGTTCGTTTTACTTGTCTTGGCTAGCACTCAGCTGTTAAAGAATATCCAGGGTCTCAAAAGCTTGCATTTTTTTAAAGGTATATTTCATAATCTATTCTTTTTTGAATCGCTTAATTTAAGGACGTCGATCGATTTTTCGATTTCTTCTGATACTTGAAAATATATAAATCAAAACGAACTTTTTGTGCTTTATACATCACTAGCGACCCGCCCCGGCTTCGCACACGTGTATTTTACAAACAAACTATTCAAATAAACTACTTCCCCTTGAATCACTCGTATCTATTAAAAAAAACCGCATCAAAATCCGTTGCGCAGTTTTAAAGATACATGCATGCATGGGGACAGACCGCGGGAAGCGACTTTGTTTTATAATATGTAGTGATATGAATTTTGATTGATCAATATATGCTTACACCATGCTTATATAGTTATTATTTTTAAATGATTCAATAGTGTCGTACTCAAATTTGCAACGGTACGAGTGAGACAGCTGTACCGGTTGAAAAAGCATTATGAAAGTCGGTAAACGGAGATATACGAGAGAGAAGAATTATAAATGAAGGCGAATATACGTCACTCAATGATGCAGAGGAATCTACATAATACTGTAATCAGATAAGCCCTCTGTGCGGTGCCCTTTTGACCTAGTGCGAAAACGTGAAAACATATAAATGTGAGTAGGTACTGTACAGGCGGATTCAAACTTCTTGACGGCTGTGATGTTAGCTACAAGCTGCGTGAAGCACAATCCTCACGCAGCTGTTAAGTGAGCTTCAGTCAGGATTGGGGTTTGCGAAGCTTGGAGAGCATCATGGCTATCGAAAAGTTTTTTTGACCTATATCAGCCTTTAATGTCTTCCACTGTATATCTACTTTTTTTATACATACTTGGTCATCATCATGTTTTTAGCCATAGGACGTTCACAGTTGGACATAGGCCTTCCCTCTAGATCTCCAGTAAAATCGAATCCATCCATCCATCCATCAGCCGTAAGACGTCCACTGCTGGACATAGGCCTCCCTAATGGATTTCCAATAAAGCCGGTTGGAAGCGGCCTGCATCCAGCGCGTTTCTGCGATCTTTATTATATCGTCAGTCCACCTAGTCGGTGGACGTCCGTAACACCGAACGTCCGTACCGAACGTCCGGACGTCCGTAACGTAAAACCGAATAAAATGAATGAAAGAATGAACACTTTGTTATTAACATTAAAATACAATAGAGAAAAATGGAAATAAAAGCGACTTTTAACTAGTGCATCAAAAGGCGGCCATATTGTTTATAGCAATCTCTTCCAGACTATGGAAGCGGCTTGCATCCAGCACAATCCTGCGGTTTTAATGAAGTCATCTTTTTACCTTGTGGGTAGACGTCCTACGCTACGCTTGTCGGTACGTGGACTCCACTCGTGAACTTTTTGATTCCATAAGTCATCAGTTGGCCATGTCATGTGCCTTGCCCATTGCCATTTCTTGCCCATCCAAGTCGGCAAGGAAGATAGGATGGAAACAGCAAATGAAGCCGAATGTAATGTCGAATTAATGAAGCAAAGGAGACGCCTACACGCCGACTGTAAATCAAATAAAGGCCTACCGTGCGCTTTGCCCTTTTGACCTACTACGAATATATAAAGGTATGTGCGAGTACGGGTACTTGTAAAGACCGCAGATCTTAAAAGATAGAACATGCTGTGGACTTAAGGCAATTGTGAACCGCCAGCTTGTCCATACAAAAACAATAAGCTGTTATCTACCTCTGAATATTTATCCGATTTGAGTTTTTTTTTTCATGTAATCAGCACTTCAATCGCTAGGAAAATAAGATATGCGTCTTAGTTTTTACAGTTTTTAAAATGACCTTAAAGTTATAAGCCTCTAAAAAGACATGTTTATACGTAAAACCATGATTAAAAATAAACATAAACTAAAAACTTTGCTGAAAAACAATACTTGTGAGCGTGCAATATTTCTAACTGAAGTAATTGACACCAAAAACATAACCATCCATCCATCCATCAGCCATAAGAAGTCCACTGCTGGACATAGGCCCCCCTATGGATCTCCAATAAGACCGGTTGGAAGCGGCTTGCATCCAGCGCAATCCTGCGGTCTTAACGAGGTCATCCGTCCACCTTGTGGGTGGACGTCCTAGGCTGCGCTTACCGGTGCGTGGTCTCCACTCGAGAACTTTTCGACCCCATCGGTCATCAGTCCTCTGCGCTATGTGCCCTGCCCATTGCCATTTCAACTTGCCAGTCCGCTGGGCTATGTCGGTAACTTTGGTTCTTCTACGGATCTCCTCATTCGTGATTCGATCCCGCAGAGAGACTCCGAGCATAGCCCTCTCCATAGCTCGTTGGGCTACTTGGAGCTTACTACCTAAGGCCCATAGTGAGAGACCACGTTTCTGTGCCATAAAAACATAACATTTTGTTACAATTTAAGAGGTGAAATGAATTTTCTCTCGGAACATAAATTTTATAAAAATACTAGCTGACCCGGCACACGTTGTTAAGCCATATAAATTATTTCTAGGTTAAAAAAATGTTAAGGGTGAACAACCCTTATCACTTAGACTTAGGGGTATGAAAAATAGATAGTAGCCGATTCTCAGACCTACTGAATATGCATATAGAATTTGGTAAAAATCAGTAAAGCTGTTTCGGAGGAGTAAGGTAACTAAAACTACTCGTATCATTGTGACACGAGAATTTTATATATAAGAAAATACCGTGAATTTTCTGGATGTTCTACAAAAAACGCAAAATCACTGGTCAGATTTAGAATCCTCTTAATTTTGCGTGAAACTTTATGATTAAAATTATAACTAAGTAGGTACTCGTAACGCCAATAAAATAACACAGTATACTCACAGATGACAACGAATCATACATATGAGCTCACACAACGTATTCTGCAATACATTTTTCAAAAACATACAATTTGCGCTGTAGGCTGCTTAATAAGTAAGTAAGTTCGTATAGGACGGGTGGCTATCCTTTATGTCAGAGTTTTTAAGCCGCCTGAAGGCCACGGAAGGAAGGAACTCAGCCACGGTAGCGCTCAGTTGTAAATGCCACCCGGGGTCACCTCTTCAAAGACTGACCGTGCTGAACGTTGCTTAACTTAGATGATCGCTAACGAACACCTAGTCGAACTTCGCTATGAGCGCTACTTAAAAACTGACACCCAGCTTATGTGAACTTGCTTTACTTAGTAATGATACTAATAAATTAATAGTTTTATAAACACTAGAAAAACACGATTAGTCCGTTACGTGCTCTTTTTCACAAATGCAAACACGACTATGATACGATATTCAATCATGGAATACCAGTGCCTACCTTCCGGCTTCATCATCAGACTTTGAAACCTAATCGTGGTCAAAGTTCACTACAAGACTTTTCTAAGAAATCCAAAACAACTATGATACGATTTTCTATTATGAAGTTCCAGTTCATATCTTCCGGCTCCATCATCAGATCAGTTCGACAGTACCAAATTATTGTATTGTCACCAGAACTACATACAGCTGCCAATTTTCATTACGCTACGACCCGCGGAAGATGGTTAAATTAGTTACCTTAGATTTCATTACGTGTTAGTTACATTCACGTCGACCTATAAGCGTGTTAAAAACAAGACCTTTCTATAGATATCTACGGTATAGACTGTGTACTTATTACGATTGCCACGTTGTGAACGAAGCCTTCCGGGTAGACATGCTAGGGGCTTCGTTTTCAACCCCCGATCAAAGGAGGGTGTTGTAAGTGCGATGTTTGTGTATCTAAATAAAATATAAAAAGTAAATTATTTGCATACAGGATTATTAGGTAATAATGTAAGTAAATATTTTTCATACCTCAAAGCATGAGAGATGTCTACTGTCTATGTGTTTGTTTATAGAATTGTACATGTAGATGTATACAATTCTATAATCTATGATTTAGTTTTTATATGTACCTATAAATGTACAATTGTAACCTTACAAACTGTTGAAACTATTCTAAAATAGAGTTTTTGGGTAAAAAGTGATGTAATCGAAATGGTTTTGCCTATTTCTCAATTAAATCTCTTGTGAAGTGATATTGGTTTATTTGTTTACTCAGAAATAGATTGATACAGAAATACAGCTATTTGTAACAAATAATTAGGATCAATTAATCAAAAGTGTTTACTGACATAAATTAAGCTATGGAGATACGTATAAAAAAACTAATGAAGCCTGTGGTTCCTGAATTAGCCAAAGGCTGAGCTACGAGAACCAGGGTCTTCTCCTATTTACGACCAGTTATTTAATAAATCAAATCATTTATTCAAATATACTCTTTTACATATTAATGTTAATATGGGAACATCGAACAAAGTAAACACAAACAATTACCTAATAATACCTAAAGTAATGTAAGTAGTTGGAACTCAGTCTATAGAAGAAATGCCGTGAATACGTTTTTTATCGATGAAAAATCAATAACAAAAACAGATCAGTAACATTTTTGCAGCTAATTTCGAATGGGTATCTAATGATGTATTTATGGAAACTAGCGTGGTTTTCGCTGGCTTGTGGAAACACGTGTGCTTTATTTTATACTAACTTACTTACGTTTTATTTTGGTTCTCTCATGCGACCCTTTTATTTAAAAAAGTAGCCAATGTCACTTTCTGTCTTTCAAACTAAGTCCATGCCAAAGTTGAGCTCCGTTGTTGCACGAAAAAGGAACAAATCAATAAACCAACAACTTTCATGTTTATAATATTAGTAGGGAAGTAAGGATTTATTGTATATTAGTAAAGATGACAAAGTATCTATTAGTACCTACTAATATCTGATACTCTCTTGAGTTTCCAACGCTATTGCTACTAGGAATGTTCCTGATCAAATCTGTCAATGTTAAATGATTGAAAGGTACAACTCTGAATATTATTGATGATACAATTAATCTAATTTGTCCAAATAGGTACAAAATCGAATAATTGAAACGTCAAAATTTGGATCAAATTATAGCTTTTGACTAAGGATATCGATATGTAATCAGATTATGAATGTTGTAAGTAAAAGTGAAGAATTAAACGTTTTGAGAATTAAACCTGTATGAAACGTTTTGAAAAAGTTTTACAGGAATTATCGAAATTCATTTTATTGCAATTTAGTTAAAACTATATAGGTTAGACGATTATATGGGGGAAGTGCATATGTCCAGCAGTGGATATCCTACAGCTGAAAATGACGATGACCAGTTTAAAAAATACCGCTTCAAAATTGGTCCATTCAGTAGGCATGATGAAATAATTTGTCCGTCAGATAGACTGTCAAAAACTAATAGACAAATATTTTTGCTTTTGTCAATTAAACAAAAATTGATGATGATGTTATAGTCCGTTAAAGTTCCGTGTGACGTCACAAGCCACACGTCACACGCCATACAAATCACGCCTCTTTGACCCAGGAGTCAGAGTCACTAATCATTGAGCCACCGAGGCAGTTGTATTGCAATACAAAACCTTCAAACCTCTTCTCTCATCTAACCAGTATTAATAGTCGCTGTATAAAATCTCCCTCCTAATAAGCCGTTCCCATTCTTCTCCATGCATCAACATATAACCATCAGTTCCCATTACCAGTGTAAATGGATATGCATTTCTTCATTAGCCGGCTAATACCCGGCCTTCTCTGGGTTTAATACTTTCGCTGTGGTTGTTCCCTCTAAAGGCACTTGTCTCACGAGAGGCGAGTAGGGCTAGAAACAAGAAACGTAGCGAGTAGTAGATAGTTACAGTAGTTTTGTCCATACACTTTATAGGGTTATTCAAATAGATACGCTAATCAGAGAGGGAGTGATTCAGACCATCGATCGTTATGAACAACATAAAAAAATTACAACTCGGAATCGACAAAACGTATGAAATAGCTTTTTTCTCGAGGTCCGGGTTAGTCCTATAGCACCTAATTATTGTTAGTTGTTAATGTTTTGTGACGTTTTCACATTTTTTTACTTACTATTTTTTTCAACCAACTTCCAAAAAGGAGGAGGCTCTATGTTCGTCTGTAGAAATGTAGTATGCGAAAAACGGATCAAAAATCAGGTTTTTTTTTGTATGGAAGCCCCCGTTAAATCTTGTTCTTTTTTTTAAATGTTTTTAGTACCTATTTGTTGTTATAGCGGCAACAGAAATACATCATCTCTGAAAATTTCAACATTCTGGCTATCACGGTTCATGAGATACAGCCTGGTAACAGACGAACAGACGGACGTACAGCGGAATCTTAGTAATAGGGTCTCGTTTTTACCCTTTGGGTACGGAACCTTAAAAATGTACCCATACATCAATTCTAGCGAACTTTTCGAATTTTGTACACAAAGAAATTCGGTTTTGCCATTTTTTGCGAAAAATAATCATTGTAAGTAATACACGTATAAGTAACATGTATGTTTGAAATAAATAAATACCTAATAGGTAACATGGTTAAACTTGAGATTCTGAATTACTCTCTTTCGTTCAAAAAATAGCTTACAGTATCGCCACAGTTTTCGCTCTTCCGACGGTGGTGAGACAGTGGTGTAAATAGTTTTGTTGAGGGTGTAATGTTCGAGGGCTGAGATCTGAGTACATCTGTTAGTTTCCTTTGATGTAAACACATTTAGTAGAAAGAAACTGCTTTTGCTTTGATTCTTTTGTTCTATATAAAATAGCTCTAGCGACATAACGTTTTACCTAAATTTTTCTACCGTGGCTCTGAAAACAAGTACAATTGTAGGCCCGGCTGTTTTAACCGTTTAGCGGCAGTTCAGGCGGTTTTAAAAAACACTGACATCTACATACTTTTATCTACATTTTTCCCAAATGCACAGAATGCAGTGCAATGTTGTATCAACATGTTAATGACATCTTTAAACATGTTATCGGTATCATTTACTTATCTATGTGAATAGATAAGTATACAAATCTGGTTTTCAAGTTATTGGTACACTGAAGTAAATTGGTTAATCACGTGCTATTCCACGAGCTATGCTCGGAGTCTCTCTGCGAGATCTAATCTGTAATGAAGAGATCCGTAATGGAACCAAAGGTAATAAAATAGCCCAGCGGATTAAGTAAGTTCGTATAGGCCGGGTGGCTAGCCCTGCTGGCTTAGCATACAAGACCACGACAAGAGTTTATCGACGTGTGCAAAGGTGACAGATATATGCTTCATCATAACTCTGTCACGTTCTGACACGTCGATAGTATAATTTTATGGTCCGTATGCTAAGACCGCTGGTGTCAGTTTTTAGGCAGCCTGTTGACATGGCTAAACTGTTAAGACAACCGGGACTTACAACCTAACGTGTCATCTGAGCCACGGTAGCGCTCAGTTGGAAAATGCCACCCGCGGTTACCCATCCAAATACTGACCGTGCGGAACGTTGCTTAATTTCGGTTTCAAGTCGGTTATATACATCGGTTATATAAGTCGAGCCTCTGCCTCGGTGGCTCAGTGGTTAGTGACCCTAACTTCTGGTGTGGGTTCGATCTCACCCAGGGCAAATCGACTACGGAAATATGAATTAATGTAAGGGACATTTTGGTGATTTTGAGTTATATACATCGTTGGATTCAGAATTCCGAGCTCTATCGAATGGTATTTATAACTTTTTAATATCTTGAAAAAAATGTCGCTTACCACAAAAAAAAGTGAGCAAAAATATCAAAAATAAGGGGTAAAAAGTACGTTAACAGACATAAAAAATGCAATATGCCTCATACGTTAATTTTCTCATCCTATTAACCAACTGATTTCCCTTACGCTATTACAAGTTACGTTTTTCAAGTCCGATGTGCCTCTTACATCAATTTACAAAAATATACACTGGCCCTTACGCAGACAAACAAATGTTAATTGAAAATCAAACAAACTTAAACAGGCAGAGGTTTTTATAGGAAAGTGGTTTGATTCCAGATTTATAATTTTTGCAGCCTCTACGGGACATGTCCTATAATAGTTATGGCCTCTTACATTAATATTCGACTACGGAAATATGAATTAATGTAAGGGACAAAAGGCCATTATTCAGGATCGAGCCAAAAAACGATCGCAATTTTTTTATTTCTTTATATCTTTTTTGTTTCTTGTCTGATTTAAATGACTTCTAGGGCAAAATTGCATAAAATTTTGAACTGTTTATGTTAAAGATATCATTATTTGAGATATCCCTGTAGTTTAGGAATTGACATGTCCCTTACATTATTTTTTTCTGTTTAAATGACCAAAATTTTTAAAAAAAAGTTAAGGTAACGTACATCTCATAATCAAATACGAGGTAAAATTGCAGTGAAGGACATCGTTTCAATAGGTTTTTTTAAAATAAATAGCCCCAAAAGTTTATCTTAGTCATTTGTTTTCCATGTAATTATATTTAAAAATGTGTCACTGACGCTAAGTTAAAAAAAAAAACGTTAGAACACTTTTTAAATAATAAAAAACTAACGTTCATTATCATAAAAAGACTGTAGGAACTTTTATATTCAGTCTTCCATAATATAACAATAAAAGCTTCCAAAAAAAGTTAAACTACGTATAAATCTTTGTAAATTAAACAAAATCATAATATAGTTCTGAACCATGTAACAAGAATAGTACTTATAAAAATTAAATTGGTTTCTTTTATGGCAACAGTTGTTTTAATTATTTGTGGAACTATGATTAAGTTTATCCTATTCGTTTGACAAAACAAGGAAAGGCATGATCATTATTTCAATTCACTAAAGATGACTGCAACTTACTAGGCTTGTATAGGTATAATATGACTTTTCAAGACTTTCCTTGTGTTGTCATATTAAATTTACAAGATGATATTAACTTATGTATTTACTTATAATTAATAAAAACAACATTTAATAAATAATAAAAACAACATTCCCAGAAGCTTTCACGCGGATTACCTAAATCTTCCGCATGATGGTGCAGTTTTAGACACTTCATTGGAAACAGACGAAGAATATGAAGACAAACAGAAAATTTTAGGATTAACCTCAAATGAATGAATAATCATTTAAATAATCAATAAATCATGAATAGATGATGATGAATAAGCATTTATTTTTTCTTCACTATAATTTAATCATGAAAGCATTGCTACAGAAATGTTGACTAAGATTTTCTCATTGTTTTGATACTCGTATTTATGTTAATTCTGGTAAACATTATTAACAAGTTATTATCACAGTTAAGATAATTCTATGACTTTCATTGGACAATACGAGGAAAGTCTTGAAAACATATAGCCAATTTGTAACTGTCACTTAAAAGCGTTTGAATCCGGTTTTTCACGTCTTTCCTTTTGTTGTAAAATAAAAGAAACTTACTGGATAAGATTCATCTTACAAATAATTTACTTGCTAAAATCGAGGTTATAGTCTTGTTATTTTTTAATAGCTTGTAATAGGTAAACAATGGATATTTAGGTGCCCTATTTGTTTTTGTTTAATTTTGACTGGACATGTTTCTAGGCATAAGTATTTTATCATCTATTTTAATAGATTTTATTGTTTCTTTATGGAAGACTAATAGTAACTAACTTATATTTTGACTTTTTAAGACTTTCCTTGTGTAGTCATATTAAATTGACAAGATTATATTAACTTATGTATTTACGTAACACTAGGAACTATTGCAATCAGCCTTGCCTTATTGCCTTACGCCTTTTATGTGCCTGATTGCAATAGGCAGTTCCTACATGGTAGTGTTACGTAAATACATAAGTTAATATAATCTTGTAAATTTAATATGACAACACAAGGATAGTCTTGAAAAGTCATATTATACCTATACAATAGTACGTTGCAGTCATATTTGGTGAATTGAAATAATGATCATGCCTTTCCTTGTTTTGTCAAATGAATAGGATAAACTTAATCATAGTTCCACAAATAATGAAAACAACTGTTGCCATAAAAGAAACCAATTTAATTTTTATAAGTACTATTCTTGTTACATGGTTCAGAACTATATTATGATTTTGTTTAATTTACAAAGATTTATACGTAGTTTAACTTTTTTTGGAAGCTTTTATTGTTATATTATGGAAGACTGAATATAAAAGTTCCTACACGGTCTTTTTATGATAATGAATGTTCGTTTTTCATTTTTTTTAAAGTTTTCTAACGCATTTTATTTTGATATTACTTACTTAAAAGTATTGCAGAGTTTTAATTACATAAGAAGTTGTTTATGTTGTTTTTTTTTTAACTTAGCGTCAGTGACACATTTTTAAATATTATTACATTGAAAATAAGTGATTATGATAAACTTTTGGGGCTATTTATTTAAAAAAACCTATCGAAGCGATGTCCTTCACTGCAATTTTACCTCGTATTTGATTTTGAGATGTACGTTACCTTAACTTTTTTTTAAAATTTCGGTCATTTTAACAGAAAAAATTAATGTAAGGGACATGTCAATTCCTAAACTACAGGGATATCTCAAATAATGATATCGTTAACGTAAACAGTTCAAAATTTTATGCAATTTCGCCCTATAAGTCATTTAAATCAGACAAGAAACAAAAAAGATATAAAGAAATAAAAAAAATTGCGATCGTTTTTTGGCTCTCCTGAAAAATGGCCTTTTGTCCCTTACATTAATTCATATTTCCGTAGTCGAAATATGCGATGAACTTAAGTGTTTGCTCTGTGTCTGGGTGTTATTTAGTTACTATCTATATAAGTTTGTATTTAAAAATAAGTAAATGTAGTAGGTGTATCAGTCTCTGGCAGCCATATCACAAGCTTAGCTTAGTTTGGGGTCAGAGGCCGTGTGTAAGATGTCCTGAAATATTTATTTATTATTATTATTATAGGCGAATCATACAACTTGATGACAACTCAATCCTCTCGAAGCTGTTAATGAGTTTTAGTCTGGACTGGGTTATCCACAGCTGGTAGCTAACATCACAGTCGCTAAGATGAACCATACATAGTATTATTATTTATATTCTTTGGTTGAACATCACTGCCACTAACCGCCTTACCACAAAAGTTTTACGCACGCTTTACACAATGTTTAACAGATCCAATTGTATGGTTAAACAGTGTTTAAAGCGAGTTTAAATATTTTAATAAATAATAATAAATTTAGTAGGATACTACTAAGTAGTTTACTCTGTGGCGATGCATGTTTACGCGCGTCAGCGATTTTGCCGATCTCTCATACACTTAAGCCCGGCGCTCTCATACGACGCCACAGTTGGTCCATTACCTCCGCTCTATGTACTCGCGGGTTGTACAATAAATCAGATGATGTAATTCAGTGTTTGATTGTGATGACGTAGTATGCCGGATGTCCTATCTCCTCATCTCCCGACGCGCCAGCTATACTAGATTGCCTACAATACCTAATCGGGCAAAACTCTACCCGCTGCCGCCCCTGCCCCCGCACCGCAACCGCTGTCATAGCGAGCGCTGCGCGCCGCGGCTCGCAGTGCTATGCGAGACGAGCCCGCGTGCTAGTACTCCAACCTTGAGAAAGATCGCCAAATGCGATCGAAACTACAGTAGTATCCTACTAAAATCAAACGTGAGTAACACCTGTGTTTTACTTAATTAAAATGTACGAAAACCACGTTAGTTTCCATCGTGTTTAAATATTTTGTGGTAAGGCGGTAAGTTATTAGATTCGGCCTATTTCAGCTTCCCAATATGGCCGTTGGTCATCTCATTGACATGCAGAGCGGCGGAGGCTGTCGCGTACAATATCCCGCCATCAGGTCTATTGTTCCACGTTTTCCTGTATTACTGTCTCTTTCCTTCAATTAGCGATTATGGCGTCTTATTGCCGTGTAATCAGCAGTAATTGAACGTTTTAATTAGACATTTACGCTCTGCTGCCTGCTTTCGCTGCCGGAAATATTGGCCGAAATAAGAATCTACTTCCGCGGCAAATAAGTCGTCGAAGTCGTAAGATCATAAGTCGAATAAGCAAATTGAAATGGCACTGAGCTGAAGAGCTGAGAGAAAACCGGTAGAACCGTAGAGCTTTTAAATAGAAAACGCGAACTGGCCTGCGCAGCGTAGGACGTCGATCGACAAGACGGTGAGACCGCCAAGACCATGACCACTAAGACAGACCGCTGAAACGTGCTGGATGCAAAACGCTTGCAACTGGTCTTATTGGAGATTACTAGGAGAGCCCTATGTCTAGCGGTTGACGTCCTATAGCTAGCTGGAATTTTAGGATAAATTGAGATAGATTTCACAAGTCAGTAAAATTGATAAGTTTATATTCGTTCCAGTTGAATTTTATTTTTAGTTAGCCGAAACAAGCCTCAGAGTGTCGAGTGAGAGTTTTGTAAATCAAATCGAATCACTTTTACGTCGCGTTTATCGAACGCATCGAGCACACACTCGAGCATATTGACACACACACTAGAGTTAGCCAATCACAGACTTTTCCGCGCTTGTGTTCGATCGGTTTGGCGCTCGTTACATTACCGTAAATAAAACTCACACTTACGAGCAGCTATTCAGTTTTCTTAACGTGACACAACCACCACTATCAACCGGTCTTATCGGAGATCTATAGGGGAGGCCTATGTCCAGCAGTGGACGTCCTATGGCTGATGGATATGGATGGCGTATGGATGGAACTCGACACAAGATGGCGCTGTGTCATTTTCATAGAAATCCCATCTAACGTTAACGCGATCAAGCAGGTTTCGAACATTGTTAAAAACTTCCACTCGGCCCTCTCCTTTCGGTTTAAGCAAATTTTCGAAATATTTTAAGTGCTAAGACTGGCCCGAACCAACCAATTCCAGAGGCTAGCCGCTCTATAAAGCTAGCCGCCAAAGTAATTGCAACGAAAATTGAATTTCCAACCCTAATTTCTCAAACTAAAGGTCGCTAATAGCAGTTTCCAAAAAACATCAAACGCTGTCGCAAATTGAAACCGCTCCAAACCCACTAATTACTTCACAGTATGAATATTATAAAACATAATTAGTCCTCACAGCTTTAAGCTAAACCGAACTTTCCTAGCATAAAAATAGTGACTAATTTGGCGCGCGTGTGATGGTTTAATTGTACGTGAAATCAAAGTTGGTTTTGCTCGGGTCACTGAAAACTGAGGTGACCGGTGTAACTTGACCTCGCGGTTCAATACATTTTCTAGAGTAATAAAATTGGCTGCATTTCACAAGGTACTGTACTGTACCAGCCTTTTCATTAGTTTACTGCTGTTTAAAAAAAATTTAAGACATGGCTTCTACAACATATATTTTATGACAAATTTCAATTTATGAAATTACCAGAAGTAAATAATAAATTTGATTATGTTTACTGCAGAACGTAGGCCTACCCATGAAGAGTGATTGGGCCATATCCACTACGCTGGCCCAGTGCGGGTTGGTGGATGCACATACCTACGATATCGAATTTCTTCTACGGACATTAGTATGCAGGTTACCTCACGATGTTTTCCTTCACGGAAAAGCCAGTGGTGTGAAGTGTGTACTATAAATAGGAATAAAGAAAACAAACAAACATACAATTTACGCGCAAAAAAAACAATACCTCTCCTTGGCAGTCGGCGAAAACTTAGGATTTTGCCTCTTGTTCCTTCTTTTATGCACAAATATATGTTTATTTTATTAAGTCGAAGGTGCACTGATCATTTTGCGAAGAAAACACGTCAGTGTCCAATGATATGCAGTTTAATACGACGATAAACTTTATCGTTTCTTTAACGGGAGATATTGAGTCACAACGTCCCATATTAAACGTTTTTTCCCCAATTTTCTGAATCGTTTTATTGTGCATGTTATGCGATTGTGAACCCATCGTTAAGTATAAAACGTTCTCAATTTCACTTTATGTTTTTGTCTTACTTTTTGTAAATTGGCTAAAAACAAATGTTATAGGTTGTCTACGGAGGTACCTTAAGCGAGAGGATAGCGAAACAACCTTGCGGTGTTTTCAGAGAACCCACTTATTCAAAAACAAACAAAATAGTTTCGTATGCAAGGCGAACCAAACGCCACCGCGAGCTAACTCGACGCATACGCCATCTAGTTTACTTATGTTAGAACTAATTAACTAACATTCAATATTTTATAGGTAACAGTTTAGACATAGGTCGAGTCAAGCATCTTGGCAGCTGTGTAGTTAGCTTAAATCTGCGGATGACCCAGTCGTGACTGAAGCTCACTAATTAGTATAAATAAAATAAATAAATAAATATTAGGGGACATCTTACACACGGTATTTGACTCCAAACTAAGCAAATTTTGTGAAATGGCTGCCAGAGACTGATATACTACATATACATAATACTTACATTACTACATACTTATATAGATAGCAACTGATTAACACCTATAGTTCAGCCGTTCAGAGAATGCGTCCCTGACACGTCATCTTGATTTAATGAAATTTCATTAAATGGACCATAAATCGTAAACGGTAAGTTTTACAAAAAAGTTTACTGGAAACAAAAGATGCGAAATTTTATTTCCTACAATAATGATCTTAATGTTTTTTTTGCCCTTAAGTACATAGTTTCCGAGGTATCGGCCAAAAACATTTTTTCAAGATGACGTGTCAGGAACGCATTCTCTGAACGGTCGAACTATAGACACATAGCAAACACTTATGTTCATCATATAAATACTTGCCCTGAGTGGGAATCGAACCCACGCCTCTGATCCAGAAGTTAGGGTCACTATCCACTGAGCCACCGAGGCAGTCAAAAATATGCGAGGATTGTGTTAAATCCGCATCTTGTAGCTACGAGTAACATCACAACTGGCTTGCTAATCCGTTGGTTGGACAAATCCACCACGCTGCGCTGGTCCAATGTTTTTTTCTTTCTTTCATTGAGGTAAGTTGATTCACAGCCACCATCAAATTTCTTCTACGAAAGTCTGTCGTTTTTAGGGTTCCGTACCTCAAAAGTAAAAAAACGGAACACTAATAGGATCATTTTATTGTCCGTCTGTCCGCCTGCAAGACCGTTTATCTCGGGAACGCGTGGAGGTATCCAAACTATTCGGTTAGTCAGGGTCGCTTATGTTGCAAAAAATCGCATATTTTGATACTGTCAAAGGAATCAAAACCTAAGACATAGGGGAAACGTGTACAAGATGATCCCGTGAGGTAAGATGATCCCTATCGATTGCGGCGAAACTATTAACGCCACCTAGTGACAATCTATGAAAAAACGTAGGCCCTAGCATCCCCGCACCTCAGTCAATCAATGATGGCGGTCTGTGTGATGCACTTGTTTTAACAAGAAAAATAAAAAATTGTGTTCGTTTGATCTAAGGTAAGGTTTACTTTAAGCTATAGTTACTTTTATTGTATAATGTCAATTGCAATTCTATTTGTGTTTGTAGCTTTCTAGTATGATATATTTGGGGTTTTGCTTGGCTTGGTTGCAGTGAAATGCTTAGAGGTTAAGTTACCGAGCACTTCGTAAAAACATGAGTTTGGGGCAAGACGATTACTTGCCAAGTGTACAAGATGATCCCTAGGGATCATCTTGTACACTTGGCCTTATTTATTAATAGTTTGTGTAAAATTATTTAAATAGTGTTTTTATATTTATGTAAGAGTAGAAATTAATTTTTGTTTAAGGCACTGCAACGTCGTATTAAGGATGCCGCGAAATTATAAAAGAAAAACCACTCGCGGAGAATGGTCAGATGTATCAATGATTGCTGCTCTGGATGCCGTACGTGATGGGATGCCTTATAAGACAGCAAGTAAGCAATATCTTGTGCCCCTTATGTCTTTAAAAAGACGTGCTAAAGGAAGCAACAAAGAGGCTTTCGGCGCAACAAAATATTTGGGAGGGAAAAAAACTGTTTTCACAGTCGAACAAGAAAATGAACTTGTGCAACACATTAAAGATATGGAGTCCAGAATGTATGGCCTTACGATACAAGATGTATTGTCATTAGCATTTCAGTTAGCTGTGAAGAACGACATTCCACGCCCATTTCGAGGAGAAAAAGCTGGTAAGGACTGGTTGAGGGGATTTCGGAAACGTCATCCAGATATAAGTCTTCGTGCTCCTGAGGCGACATCCACTGCTCGAGCGCGTGCATTTAATAAACCTGTAGTGGATAGGTTTTATTCCATCCTTAAAGATGTACAAGAAAAAAAACAATTCCCGCCCCACCGCATATATAATGTCGACGAAACAAGCATTTGCACGGTGCCCACTAAAAATACAAAGGTGTTTGCTGGAACTGGACGAAAGCAAGTAGCGAGAGTTACATCGACCGAAAGAGGAGAAACTACAACTGCTGTAATTTGCATGTCAGCTTCCGGAACATTTGTCCCACCGATGTTTATTTTTAAAAGGATTCGTATGAAGATCGAGCTAATGGACGGTTCACCGCCAGGTTCTATTTGGGCGTGTAATTCATCAGGGTGGATGAATCTAGAAGTTTTTTCGCAGTGGTTTGATCATTTTGTACGACACACAAAACCTTCCGAAGATGATCCAGCTCTGTTGATTTTAGACGGCCATCTTTCCCATACGAAAAATCTGCAGGTCGTTTTAAAAGCAAGAGACAACCATGTCACCATTGTGTGCTTGCCACCTCACTGCACACATAAATTGCAACCACTAGATGTGAGTGTCATGTATCCCTTAAGTATTTTCCACAACCAATCACTGGAAAAATGGATGAATAACAATCCTGGTAGACCGGTGACTGTGTTCAAGATTGCAAAGATTTTTGGTGAGGCTTACTTAAAAGCTGCGGTCCCAATTAATGCCATAAATGGATTTGCAAAAACTGGAATTTGTCCATTAAACCCAGATGTGTTTTCTGAAGTTGACTTCATTGCTGCTGCGACCACAGATGTTGAATTGGATGAAGAAAATTCAGGACAAAATAACCTACCAAATGCAGAACAGGAGGAGGAACCCCCACAATTGCTAGACATGGAAAGTGCGCGTCACAAAACACTATCGCCTTCTCTTGAGGAACAACTCTTGGAACGACAACTTTTAACGCCGTTACCATCCACAAGCGATGCAATGAACAGGGCTGAATCACCATCAATTCTTGACGACAACAATCCCGGGCATTTCGTTGTTACACCAGCCCAGATAAAACCATTGCCAAAAATTGACGGTAGAAGAAGTTACTTGAAGAGAAAGAAAGTCGATACGTCTATTTTGACTAACACACCGTATAAAAACTATTTGGAGGAAGAGACTAATAAAAAAAAAGAAAAAGAGAATAAAAAGATGAATAAAGTGCCAAAAACCAAAACTAAAGCGAAAGGAAAAGGGAAAGGTGTAGGAAAAGGAATGTCAAATAAAAGGAAGAAAGTTTCGTTCATTCCTGAGTCTGAGACATCTGACGAAGAAGACACAGAATGCATTTTCTGCACTGAAGCATTTTCAAAAGACAACATGGGTGAAGGTTGGATAAAATGTTCTGCCTGCCAAAAATGGGGCCATGAAGCTTGTGCGGGAATAGACAGTGATGATCCCGAAGAGTTTATTTGCGATTTGTGCATAACAACTCCGGGTAAAAAGCGTCTAATATTCTAAGATAATTTTGATTAAGTATATGAAGATATAGTTGATTACGTGCATTGAGATAAAGTTGACTAGGTGTATGAAGATAAAGTTGATTATTGATGAAAGTTGATAATATAATTTTGATTTCAAAAAATTAAAATGGTATAAGCTACGGCAATTTTTTATTTTTCCAAAATATGTGCAATATGATCAGGGAATCATCTTGCCCATACCCTAGGGATCATCTTGTACCTTGGGTGTACAAGATGATCACTTGGCAATGTTTTTTAAAAACGCCAACCTTTGCTTAAAAACTTGACAAACTGAATATTTTGAATATGCCAATCACTAGAAAGATACATTACGTCAACAATATTCGTTAAAAATCATATCAATGGTAAAAAGTACTCCTGATATGAGCATTTTCCCTTAAGGGGATCATCTTGTACACGTTTCCCCTACTTCCTGTTGGCTTACAAGGCTAGAACTATGAAATTTGGCAAACAGCATTGTCTGATAGTACTCATATTAGGATAATATGAAAACTGCACATTTTTACTTAGGTCCCGAAAAAATAGGATCTGCAATGCAAGAGATAAGGGTCAAAATTTTAAAGGGAGGTGATCGTATCATGTGGATCATCATATGAAAGAGCTTTACTGGCACAAGCTAAAACATATTTTAAATTATTTTTACAACATGAAACTTTCGATTTGTGACGAGAAATGTATGAAATATAATTATTTTTTATCTTTTTGTACGTTTTGATGGATAACTAACGCCGTCGCGATGACCAACTTCGCCCTAAGGTTACTAACTAAATTTAGTTCCTGTTTTTTGAGATTTTTCAGGATTTGTACGGAACTTACGGTGAGCGAACCTGACTTGGACTTGTCTGGTTTTTTTACGATGTTTTAGGACGAGCGTTATATTATCACTACTCTCTCTACTATTGTTTGGATAGTTTTTTAATATTGTATATTCTGTGGCCTGAGGTCAGTCCCCAGTCAACCAGCGATGGCGAGGGACTTCGTTTAAATGGATTTGTAATGTAAATGAAGGCACTTACAGTTACAGTCCGATAACAAGTCACGTGTATTTAACTGAATTAAAACAGCTTTGCACGAACGCTGTTGCAAATAAAAGCTTTTTAATAAATAAGTATTATAAATTGCTATGTACCGATCGATAGGTGAAGGACGTTATCGAGTTTATGAAATAACTACTTAGCTTTTGCCCGCGGCTTCGCCCGCATGATATTTCGAGGCCCTACCTTACCACCCTTAATAAAGGAGGTGAAAAAAAAACGATTTGACATTTGTTCGATTTGACATTTGTTCGATTTGACAGTTCTTTTTTTGACATTTCTTGAAGCGCACGCTAGAATAGCTCGCAGATGGCAGAATATTTCGGAAAATTTACGCAATATCTTTAAAATTTATAGCCTATGTGTTATTCTGATATTTAATTGCAAAGTTTCATCTCAATCTGTTCAGTAGTTTTTGCGTAAAAGAGTAACAAACATCCATCCATCCATCCTTAGAAACTTTCACGTTTATAAAATTAGTATGAATTGTAATTTACAGGAGAATAATAATTGTACAGATTGTACTCGTATGTAGAAGTACTTTAAAAAATAAAAGTGCGTTTTCTCTTACACCACTCGTACGAAAAATATACACGAGAACGAGAGAAAACAAAACTTGTGTATAATGTAAAAGAAAAAATATTACTTAGCAGTCCTATTCTTTTCCATGAAATATAAATGAAAATAAACACAATATACCTAGTCATGTCGCCAGCCACCGGTCATGGCATATTTGTCTCGTAAGCATATCATGTTTACGTCTGGACACCCACGGCAAATGGCGTGATCATGAGACCACCGGATGCTGACACAGCGACTCACGACCACCCAATAAGTTAGACTAAGCTCTAGATTTAAATAACATTTTATTTTCGTCATTCTGTATTCGGTCACTGCGTGACACACTCGCCTTTTATAATTAATTGAATTTTAATTAAAATTAGTTTTTAAAAATACAAAGGGCGTTTCCCTAAACAAGTCTGGCGCAGCCTTGTGGATTTTCCACAATTTTCGCGAGTTACGGTGTTGCAGCGCCCCTAAATCGGTACGCGATACGGTGATTTCGCGAAGACGGAAAACTACGAACCAAACAAATACGACTCCCCGGGAAACGCGTGGACCTAGTGACCGGCACAGAATCAGGAGGACATGGGATCGAGCAGCCTAATGTGAGTAAACCTTTTCACATCCTGCTCTTATTTTCCCGTGACTTTTCCCAATTTTCCCCTCGATTTACATTATTGAGTGGAATAGCAGTAAGATTATCTGATTTTGTTTTACACGCAAATAGGTAATTAATCAGATTAGTTTTAGGTTAATTCTCTTAATCACAATTATTAAGTGAATTAAAATATTAATTAAGTAAACTTTCCGCAATTAAAATTATTGTGCGAAATAATTTTAAGTAAGTTAAGTAACTGATTTGTTTTACACTTGTATCGGTAAAAATTCAGTGTAATTTAAGTAAGTAAAGTAACTTTTAAAAAATGGAATATAGAGTAATTCCCAAAGAAATTTTAGGTATAATTCCGAAATATGACGGAGATGAACAGCAATTAAATTTATACCTTTCAAAATGTGATTATGTGGTCAACGGAAGTAGAATTGCGGGAAACCTAGCCCAAGAGCTATATATATTTCATTCAATTACCAGTCGGTTAACTGGTAGAGCCGCAACTCTACTTAGCGATCACCCAAATATAACCAATTATGAAGCTCTCAAAGAGTTACTTACTCAACATTTTGGCGACCCGCGCTCAGAAGAGTGCATTGCTATCGAATTAGAGACCCTTAAATTAAAAACCGGGGAAACATACATACAGTTTTGCCATCGCATACAAAACGTTAGAAGCTCACTATTTGCCAAAGTTAACAGACTCGCTGACGAAGGCATTAAAGCCGCAAAAATGATAGTATACAACAATACAGCTTTAAATGTATTTTTATATAACCTCCCAGAAGATATGATTCGCATTGTGAGGTTAAAAGGAGCCCCTTCATTGGAAGCTGCACTGAGTATCGTAACTGAGGAAGTTAACTTTAAGTTCCAATATGACGCCAAAAATAAATTACTTAAACAAGCCTCAATACAGCTACCTACGATGAGCTCACAAGCTACACCAAAACCGTTCAGCGCACCTCCAGTTTTTAGGCAAAATATCAATCCGACGCCAATGCCGACATTTAAATTCGGCATTTCCCAGAACCAAGGTTTTAGACCAAATTTACCACAACAACCACGTTTCATGCCACCCATGCAAAATCCTCATAAATTTGGACAACCACAAGGTTTACCCCAACGTACTTTCGGCCAAACGCCCCCACAACGCGCACCGTTCCAGTACGGTGGCTACAGATTTGGTATTCCCCAACAACAAAATTTTAAATTCGGCATCCCGAACCAACACCACCCGAATGCCAATCAGTTCAAGTTCGGCATACCCAACCAGCAGATACAACCACCTAGACTTCAGGAGTCAGACGTCACAATGCGTACGGCACCTGTTAGGCAAAACCTTATGGTTAACGAACTGTTCTACGACGAGCCCAGTCAAGAACAAGCTGAGTATGGTTATGGTTATGGTTACGAAGATAACGTAGAATACGCTATGAATGATTGTAATTATACTGAAAACGTTAACGAGTTCGACTATTCGTACCCTGTAACTGAAAACGATAGTAACGATACCGATACAGCCGCCCACGCGGAAAATTTTCAGGCAACAGCCTCGCAGAATGTGGTGAAATAATTAATTTAAATTATTGCGATAGTATCCTTAAATTACCACACGTGGTAATCCCCGAAATAAACTCAAAATTCCTAATCGATACCGGAAGTAGCCGATCTTTTATTAGCCCCGCCAAAGCGCAAGAGTTTTTCGATGATTTTAGGTACTATGAACCATTTAAGGTGATTAGTACACACGCGCAAAGCACGCATGATGAAGTAATATATATACCCTTGTTGAAAACATTTAAAAGCACACTTCGTCAAAAATTTTACGTCTATGACGTAGACAAACGTTATGACGGCTTGATAGGGTCCGACCTTCTGTCGAGACTAGGCGCAAATATTGATATGCGTAACCAAATGTTGGTAACGCACAACGCGAAAATCCCAATTATCTACAATCCACCCTACGAGGTTGAGATTCCACCGCGATCTGAAATGAAAGTAAAAATTCCCACGGACTTACAACACGGCGAAGCAATCTTAGATTTCTTACAATTTCAGGAAGGCGTCCGCATGCCAACCGCACTCGTCAAGTGTGAGAATTATTTTGCGGAAACAATTATACAAAACACAACAGAGACTAAGACCATTATCACGTTCAAAGAGCCTTTTCAAGTAACGGTTTTTGAAAACGAGGAATGTAAGGTAAACGTTATGAAAGATGACTGTGTGATTGATGATTTACTGAAAGAAAATTTAAGAAAATTACGCCTAGATCATACAAATAAACAGGAACGTGACGCTATTGCCAAACTATGCTACGAGTACCGAGATATATTCTATTGCGACCAACTACCACTGACTTTTACAAACCAAGTAAAGCACCAAATTAGAACAACCAACGAAGACCCGATATATATTAGACCATATAGACACCCACCGGTTATAAATGAAGAAATTCAAAAACAAGTAGATAAGCTTTTGACAGACAATGTGATAGAAGAGTCTCACTCACCCTGGAGTGCACCTGTGCATTTAGTGCCCAAAAAATTAGATGCATCAGGCGAAAAAAAGTATAGAATGGTCATAGATTACCGACGTCTTAATGAAATAACGGTAGACGATAAATACCCTCTACCTAACATAACGGATCTTTTCGATAAAATAGGCAAATCCCAATACTTTACAACAATAGATCTCGCCAGTGGCTACCATCAAATTGAAGTAAATGAACGTGATAGGGCAAAAACCGCGTTTACAACACAAGCAGGACATTTTGAGTTTAAAAGAATGCCATTTGGCCTGAAAACAGCACCGGCAACCTTTCAAAGAGCCATGGACAATGTACTACGAGGCCTACAGGGTATGCATTGCCTGGTATATCTTGACGACATAATAGTATTCTCTAACAGCCTGGAAGAGCACGTCGAGAAACTTCGAAAGGTATTTGATAGGCTTAGAAAGACAAACCTAAAGGTAACCCTGGATAAATGCGAATTTCTCAGGAAAGAGGTCCTTTACCTTGGACATACGATCACCAAGGACGGCCTCATGCCAAACGATGATAAAATAAAGGCAGTATTAAATTTCCCACTCCCGCGAACTGCTACGGAAATTAAGAGCTTTCTCGGCTTAGTTGGCTACTACAGAAAATTTATCAAAGATTTCGCCAAACTCACTCAACCCATGACCGCGTGTTTGAAAAAAAGAAATAAAATAGACTGCACCAAACAAGAATATATAGACGCATTCGAAAAATGTAAAGAGCTTTTAACAAACGCACCGCTCTTGCAATTCCCGGATTTCTCTAAACCATTCGTCCTTACAACCGATGCGTCAAATTTTGCCATAGGCGCAGTCCTTTCCCAAGGACCTATAGGAAGCGACAAGCCCGTAGCCTATGCGAGTCGCACGCTAAACGATGCAGAAACACGATACAGTACAATAGAAAAAGAGTTGCTTGCCATAGTATGGGCAACCAAGCATTTCAGACCTTACTTATACGGAAAGAAATTTACTATTTATACAGATCACAGGCCGCTAGTTTGGGCAAAATCGATAACTGAACCTAATAGTAAACTAACAAGATGGAAATTGCGCTTAGCGGAATTTGATTACGATATAATACATAAACAGGGAAAACAAAACTGTAACGCCGACGCTTTATCCAGAATTAAGGTAAACGCACTAGGAGAAAGCGACAACGTTTCGATGAAAGTCAATATAGATAAAAAAGAGAAAAAAATTAAACGACAGCAACCTAGAGGCGAAACCGAACCTGTCCCCTCTACGTCACGAGAACAACCTACATCCATAATAGAACCTTCAACTGACTCTGAAGAGGTAATATCCATATGTAGCTCAGGTAGAAGATCTCCCTACTCGATTCCATCCGAAGGCAGCGTCACTGCAACTGCCTCTGAAGGCCAAGACGAAACAGATACTATAGGTACAATCCATTCAGCCGACAACTTAGACACCGATGGTATCCTTATATTACAGGAGGCTATAGACACCAAGCCTAATCAGATACTCATACACACATGGAATAGGAACGAATTGTCAGTCAAAGATTTGTCTAGAGATAAACAAAAGGTATTAGAAGTCCACCTACCCCTAAATAACACAGAACTGATTAAGCGATTCCTGAAAAATTATATCAGGCCCAAAATTAAATACTTTTTCTATTTTGAAGACCCAATACATCGCAGTCAGTTTTCGGAAATCAGTAGATTTCTTTTCCAAAAAGGAACAGTAAAGTTTTACGAGTGTACCAGGCGTGTAGTTTATGTAGAAAATGAGGAAGAACAGCGCCAAATTGTACTTAAATATCATGTAGGAAAAAATAGCCATAGAGGAATTAAGGAAACTCTGGTACACCTCAGACGCACATATTATTGGAACAATATGAGCGAAACAGTGTCATGCATCATAAATGCATGTGAATTATGTAAAAAAATGAAATATGACCGAAAGCCACTTAAACCGGAACTACAATTAACGCAAACACAAATCAGACCATTCCAAGAATTATTTATCGATACTTTCACAATTGATGGAAAATCATATCTGACAATAGTAGATGCCTTCAGCAAGCTGGGCCAAGCCTTTGAAATCAGCGCAAAAAGCACCCCTGAAGTGGTTAGAGCCCTTATAAAGTATTTCTCCTTGTACGGAACACCGAATAGAATCAGCGCAGACCCAGGCACTGAATTCAATAATGCATTGATGAAAGAAATGCTATCATTCCATAAAATAGATTTACACATCGGCACACCCCATAATCCTAACTCTATGGGGGTTGTAGAGCGATTCCATTCAACCATTATAGAGATATATCGAATTGCTAAGTACGAACAAAAGGTGACGGACGCTGCGTCTGTTATGAGTTATGCAATTATGTCATATAACCACACAATTCACTCTACCACAGGCCTCACTCCGTTTGAGGTAGTTTTTGGACACACTGAGGCAAACACGGCATTCCATGTAGACTTTAACAAACAATTTACGCAACAATTAGTAAAAGAACACGTGAGGCGAACGAAACATCTGTACGAATACTTAACCGACAAAATTATTGAAACGAAAAAAGCCGAAATTAAGAAACGTGGGGGAGATACAGATTTTGACATAGATGTAGGCGATACGGTCTTTATCAAAGGGGTAAACGTTAGGCGAGGTAAAGACAAACCGCGATACCAAAAAGCTCAAATAACTGGAGCCATACATAGGAACGTCGTACCAGTTACTACTCAAAATCGAGCTACCAAAGTTCCTATTAAAGACATCAAGCGCCCTCCACAGGTTAATCCTCCTGGTGGCTCAAGCGGGAGCCCTCCAGCTGCAACGGATTGACAAGAACCCTGGACTGTTACCCATAAAAGAAGGTCAAGCAGTCGTAAGTCATGACACCTGGACTGTCATTAAGATCTTAGACTTAAAATCTTTATATGAGGAACTAGAATCTAATATTAACAATTACAAAAGTTTAAAAAACCAGGTAAAGAACTATTTTAAGGGCAACACCGTTGAAATAGACTTTACCGAAATAGAGAAGCAAACCGATTATACTATGAATATAACTATAGAAAAGTATAAAGAACTGATTCCGTCAATAAGATATAAGCGTGGCTTAATCAATCCCCTCGGTTCACTTATTAAAGCTATAACTGGTAATCTTGACAATGACGATGCTATAGAATACGAAAAATTGATTCAGGAAGTAAAGTCAAAACAAAATCATCTTGATACCAAAATGACGATAGTTGCCGAAATGTTGGGTACATTTACGAAAATGGCTAACTCTACCAAAAGCAATTTTGACCCCATTGAGGAAAGCATTCAAGATATCAATCGAAATCTCAACGACTCCAAATTAATACAAACCAATAACAGAGTTGTTCACATCTATAATGCATATATACATAATTTCCAAACCCTCTACTTAAAACTAAACGAGATTGAAACAGCTATTGCTTTTGCTAAAGTTAAACTATTACACCAATCAGTTATAGACACAGATGAACTAATCGCATTGTTAAAGAAAATTGAGAAAACTGAAAAACTTGTATTTACGGTAAACATGGAAAACATTGTTAAAATAGAGCAGTGTATAGAGATGAAAGCGTACATAAAACAAAATCAGATAAAATTTATTATGCATATTCCTTTAATACGAAACGAGGTTTTTAACTACATAAAATTGATTCCCTTACCCGTTCGTAATCCAGACACCGGCCTTACCTCTCTAATCATCCCTAGGCATCCCTATATCCTTGTGAAAGGGTTGAAAGCTAAGCCGCTCTCCCAGCCATGCCGTGAGGTCGACGAAGCCCGTTTCCTGTGTTTCGAAAATGACGCATCACCACTAATTGAAGACAAGTGCGTCACCGATCTAATGAAATTTTCCATGAATATTTCAAGTTGTCACCCGGTTCCCGTAATCATCAAAGACGTAAGAGCCGATTTAATACAACCCAATCGCTGGATCATTTACGCAAATTCCGACACACTCCTTACTAAATATTGCGAAGAAGAAACCACCCAAGACACCATAGCCGGAACGTACTTATTAACTATGGACGACGACTGTGAAGTAAAGATAAAAGAATTGAAGCTCAAAAAACACCAAGATCAGGGAAAGAACGTTATTGACAGCAAGCTCATTCATTTACCTGCGACACTGCGGAACGAGTCAGACTGTACGCATGGGATGAGACCTGTCAACCTTAACGGAGTCGATCTTTCGGATACGCAGTTCCTGAATTATTTATTGCAGAAAAGTGGAAGTGAATTTAGTGATAGTGAAAGCCATTATAGTGCATTAGATCATAGGAGTGTTAGCATAGGAAACCTTATATTTTGTGTAATCCTTGTAATCGGCCTTGTATTAGTAGCATTTAAGCGTAAAATTAAGTTTTTATGTAAAACTATTCGGGATCATCCCCACCCTGTGGATAATCCCGAACTTGAGGAGGGAGGAGTCATGTCGCCAGCCACCGGTCATGGCATATTTGTCTCGTAAGCATATCATGTTTACGTCTGGACACCCACGGCAAATGGCGTGATCATGAGACCACCGGATGCTGACACAGCGACTCACGACCACCCAATAAGTTAGACTAAGCTCTAGATTTAAATAACATTTTATTTTCGTCATTCTGTATTCGGTCACTGCGTGACACACTCGCCTTTTATAATTAATTGAATTTTAATTAAAATTAGTTTTTAAAAATACAAAGGGCGTTTCCCTAAACAAGTCTACCTAGTATTACGATCAAGTACAAATATACAGAAATGCCCTCGATCATCGCTCGAATTCCACAACCTGATCCCTTATTTCCTTTTCACAACAGAACAAGCCGGAAGTTGCTTAAATATCATCCCTACATAGTCGACGTACCACCTGCTCCTGAGCGATTCGATTTTTCCTTCATAATGCGGACCGCCAGGGATTGGAATGCCTCCGTCATTGTTTCCTGACAATTACAATTTGAATATCTTCAAGTCAAGAGTGAATAGGTATCTTGTAGGTCTACTATACTCCATCTTCGGCTACAACTTTGCTTTCCATCAGGCGAGTTGGGGGCCAAATGTAGCCCTAAATCGCATTAATAATTATTTTTAGCAAAAAATGGCAATACGGCCATTTCCATCGTGTACAAAATTTGAACCTTTCGCTCGACTTGTTTACATTATTGTTGATTTTCCAAAAACAGCTCAGCAGATTTCTTTTAAATTTTAACGGAACCACCTCGGGAGTATACCCTTTCGAACTAAAAATAATTTTTTGATTCGGTTCACAATTGGCGAAATTATCGTTGAACATACACAAAAACACACATACAGACGACCATAGAACTTCCTCCTTTTTGGAAGTCGGTTAAAATAAACAGAACAACAATGAAAATTCGTATTTTTTTCTGTGTCTGGATGTCACGGTGAAGGAAAAAATTGAACAGCAACATGTACACGTTCGGAGAAGAAAATCCATGGCATAATGTTTATTTACCAAACCGCAGTGAGCCAGCGTGACCGATATGGCCTAATCGTCTTTCGTGGGCAGGCCTACATTTAGCAATAGACGTTTAAAAATGATGTATAACACTACTTTTGTTGTTTTTAAACTTTCGAAATTTGAACACATTATTATTATGTACTTTTCTAAAAATGCGGACAATATGCAGACGGCAATAAAGTCGTCGTTACACCACTATTCTTTCTTCTTGAATTGTGTCTTATTTTATTATGAAAACAACTCGCGGTGTAAAGTAAATTAAGACAAAGACGTTATTATGATAACTAGGTTTTGCTACTTGAGTGTACTTACAATGACAGTATATAAACTTTGAGACTCGATATAATAGACTATTATTATCACCCAAATTAAAAAAAATACCTAGTAAGCGTTATTTCAATTTTAGGTATAGAAAACTAATCAAAGTGTTCTTTCTCTATGTAGGCTGTTTCGTTACAGACTATTAATTTATTTAATTTATATTTTTAACCGACTTCCAAAAAGGAGGAGGTACTATGATCGTGTGTATGTATTTTTGTTTTCATTGATAATTTCGCTAATTGTGAACCGAATCAAAAAATTCTTTTTTATTTCGAAAGGGTATACTCCCGAAGTGGTCTCATTTAAATGTTACAGAAATCGGCTGAGCCGTTTTTGAAAAAAACCAACAATAATGTAAGCAATTCGAGCGAAATATCCGAATTTTGTACACGATGAAAGGCGGTTTTGCCATTTTTTGCGAAAAATAATTGTCATTTGTACGTTCAAAATACGTTCGTGTAAAAAAAAAAACTGTTTACCCTCTTACTCTAACATGGAAACTAACACAGAAGGACAGAGAAAGAATTGAGGCTTTCGAGATGTGGTGCTGGAGATGGATGGAAACAATCAGCTGGACAGAAAAGATATCGAACCAAGGGGTGCCAAACATCGTGAAAGAAAAAAGAAAACTGCTAACAACAATCGAAAATAGGAGAGGAAAGATGTTTGGCCACCTTTTACATGACAATCTTATGAAAACCATAATAGAAGGAAAGGTTGAAGGAAAGAGATGAAGGAGAAGACCACGGAGGGCATTTGTGGATCAAATTATGGAGAAAGTAGATGTCATTTCGTACAGAGAGGTAAAAACACTGGCCGAGGACCGCCACAAGTGGAATTTGCTCACCGACAAGAGCTGAGCTCTTAAATTATAAATGGAAACACACTCTTAAAGGCTACGAGGGTACTTCTTCGTAGACAAAATTTTGGACTTCTATGGGTTTATTTCTGAAACCGACTAACAAAACGGCGTGTATTTTTTTTTCTATACAGCTTAGCTTTAACTCTAATTGGGACAAGTAATATTTTACAAATAATTGCAGTCTAAGTATAAATTAAAAATATTTGAAGTTTGTTCTTCTGATTCATATGCCGCGTCCGCTTGCCATTTTTTGAAAGAAAATGATCGATATCGCATTTTCCCGTTGGTAAACCATTATGAATTATAATTATATCAAAAGGAAATGAATTGCTCTTTTATACAAAAAAAATATATCAGTTATTACTACCTTAGTATGTTAATAAATAGGCAAATAAGAAGTGTCCGGCACATAATACTGATTAATATGGAGTATGTTTCGCTTGACCGTGCTTGGTCGGGTGATGATGATGAGAGTCTGACTTCCCGCGCGAGGGGAAGCCAGTAGTGCAACGCACGAGCTAGAAGGTGGAGATGCGGCTGGTTCGCTTGGATCCCGGAGTTACAAAGATAAATATCTGATTCATCTGTGCTTAGTTCAGGTGGCATTATGATTACAATGCCTACTTTATAAAATTCAGTTTATTGTTTTACAACTTCAATCTGTATTTCGTGTAATGCTTTTGGGTTATAGATTCAAGTGGAAAAAGGACAATACTGAAATCAGTATGTATGATGAGTTATGCATGTATGACGGCAAAATCCTGAATCATCTGTGCCTGATTCATATGGTCAAAACACCATATAAATCATAAAATGTATACTGGAAAAGCTTCGGATACAGCCCAACAAGACCTCGATGACGACAGCTTTTGGATTGAGACTTCGTCAATCGATGAAAAAATTACTACTCTAAAACTTACCAGAGATGTCATATCGACCCTTCATCAGAAAACCGTAGATGATTGCTCAGATTCTGACGATGAGGGTAATAAAATAAACTTACAAAAGAGTCTCACGCCACTGGTGAAGATATGATTACTCCACCTTCTTTTAAACAATCAAGATCTCGTCAACAAGAAAAAGTTTTTGAGGAATACATTGAAATTTCACTATGGAAACTAACGTGGTTTTCGTACATTTTAATTAAGTAAAACACAGGTGTTACTCACGTTTGATTTTTAGTAGGATACTACTATAGTTTCGATCGCATTTGGCGATCTTTCTCAAGGTCGGAGTACTAGCTCGCGGGCTCGTCTCGCATAGCACTTAATTAAAAAAAATACATTGAAAGTAGGTACTTAGATCGGGCCCTTGCAATAAGCTAAAGATTTTTTTCTTGTGGTATTATTTATAGTTAACGGTACCTTAGAAAAATAACGGTACTAAGAAAAATATGTTTCTTTGATAGTTACCAAGAAAGATTATTGTCAGAAATTCCACTTATGTGTAATATAGTGTAATATATACTTACACTAATATTTTTTTTATTATGGAATATTATAAATAAGCTAAGTCTTTAAGTATAATAAACAGGATTCGTGAGTTGTACATGGAAAAAAATATATTGTACCAATTACTATACCAACTCTCAAGTACAATACCTTTAACTAAGTATTACAATTTAATACTGTTTTAGATTTCTAAAATGTATTACAAGAAATATTGTTAATTCATCAATTTTTTCCGTGCTATGATTGTTGTTTTCATATATACAAATATTTTTCCATATAACACAGCCAAATTAAGTTTTTTAATTTTTAATTCTGATTAATCTGTTATCAATTCTGATTCATCTGGGCTCAAAATATTTGAACGTAGATATCTTGAAAATTACTTTATAAAAACAAGTCCCTTATTGAAATATATGTTCTTTAGTTACCTTTTTTACATATGAGCATGTGTGACAGAGCTGAAAGTGAAACAAAATTTTGGCCAGATGAATCAGTCGAAGAATGAAATTTCGAAGAAGTACCCACAACTATTAAAGTGAAAACCTTTCGTACTGTCTCCACCGTCTATACGATACTTAAGTCTAAAAACATTTCTAAGTTCATATTTTTTAGAACAGCGCTATCTCATTAAGGCGAAAATAAAATAAGTTCTTTTATTTTCGTGTTGTTTTTATCTTATAAAATAAATGTCTGTGTAATGGCCTGTTCAAAATTATTAATATACATTTTAATAGTCGTACCAAGTAAAGTCGTACTAAATAAGTAGCCGTGGTGGTCTAGTGGCAGTAACACCCGCCCTGCAATCGTGAGGGTTCGAATCCCGATCCCGTACCAGTGAGTTTCTTTGGAATTTATGTACAGAATTTCACACCACTGGCTTTTCGGTGAAGGAAAATATCTTTAGGTTCGTAGAAGAAATTCGATGGCGTATGTTAATTTACCAACTCGCACTGGGCCAGCGTGGTGGATATGGCCCAATCATCCTTCGTGGGTAGGCCTACGTCCTGCAGTAGATTATTAAAAAGGCTAGTACTAGATATGTAAAGAAGATTCAGAACAAGCCTTGGTGGTCTAGTTGGTACCTAATACCCGCTTTACAATCGTACGACTGTGGGTTTAAATCCCAATCCCGTATCAATCACTTCTTTGGAACATATGTACGGAATTTCACACTACTGGCTTTTCGGTGAAGAAAAAGATCATGAGGCAACTTGCGTAGTTGCGTACGTCTTTAGAAGAACTTTGAATTATGTATATGTGAATCCACCAACCCAATGCACTATTCAATGTTGGAAGAGATTGCTGTAAGCAATAAGGCCGCCCTTTGTTGCACTAGTTTTAAGTTGTTTTTTTTTCCTTTCTGTGTATTTATCTGTATTCAAACTGTGCAAACAATAAAGTGTTCATTCAGTCATTCAATGTTGTGTGAAAGAATTTTAATATAAATGAGCGATTTTTTCACTCTGTGAGTAATAATTGTATCATCATTGGTTTTCTACATAGTTGTGATTTTAAGTAGATAGTTTTGTCAATTTAGGTCCCTGTTTTATCGAGACAACAAGCTGAATAGTCGTTGCACTAGACTAATTGGAACATAGCATGAATGATATAGCTCTCCGCAGTCAAATTATCATTTCGGGTATAAATGCTGACAATTCGTGAGCTGTTGCAAAATCCACACGAAGTCAGCGTGTAATTACAACGTTAGATCGCTGCATCGCTTTACGTGCAAACTTTGAGTGATGTTGCTAAGTTATGTTTAGATATATAGAGCTGTGGTAGATGTTAACGATAAATAAACGCATTTAATTATGTTTTTACAACTTTTATCACAAATAATCGAAGGCACACTATCCTCCAATTAAAACATGATCTCTACGCGACTACCAACCAACCTCGTAAAGCCCAAAAAACACCAAACAGGCAGCCGTTGCACATGCGATTCCATCAGTCAGCTATAGAACGTCCACTGCTGGACATCGGCCTCCTCTATAGATTTCCAATAAGACCGGTTGGAAGCGACTTGCATCTTGTCTGGATAAGATGATCCGTCCACCTTGTGGGAGCACTTGCGATTAAATGTTATAGACTAGGTCAATGATATTAATTTATTATGTTATCATTATCATTCGGTTCGCTTTGTTAGTCGAGAGGAAACTCGAAGATTAGCGTGCCATTGTTCATTGAAGCTACATTGTTTATATAAGGTGACGTCATAGTGGTTGGTATTAATTCATATAATAATAGTATTGCTCGCTATTTTTTCATAGGAATAATGTACCTAAGATACTCAAACTTGGTCATTGACTGATGCTCAGAGGCTTAACCTTGGGGTTCGCCAAAGGGCAATGGAGCGCAGTATTATAGGCATCAAGAGGACGGACATATTTAGAAACACAACACTGCGTTCTATCAAAGGTGTAGTTGACGTAGGACAAAAAGCAGCTAAACTAAAATGGGATTGGGCGGATCATGTGGTTCGTATGCACCCCGAGAGATGGGCCAGGATCGTCACACAGTGGGTAACGTAGGGCAGTCGAAGGCAGGGAAGGCCTAAAAACGCTGGCGTGACGATCTTGACACTTTACGGGAAGGTTGGCGGGATTTTACTACAGAACGCGATAAATGGAAGGAAGTGGGGGAGACCTTTGCCCAGAAGTGGGACAGCATAAGTTGAGAAAAAATGTACCTACTTGATAGGTGCAGTTTCAAGTATTTGCAATTTTGTAGTAGATATGGCCGTAACTATGAGCAATTGTTTTATTTTCCATGAAAATAAAGATTTAACAGTAAAATTCCATGTTTTGGCAGTCAAATTCCATAGGACCATATAGGAAAAAGTTATATATATTGATGGTCTGAATACAACAAATCATTATAAAACTACGTACCTACGTTACTACTAAGTAGGTACTTAAAAACAATTGGACCGTCCATAGACCCTTGAAAGTAGAAAGATAATCCAAAATGCTCAAAAATACGCTGCCAGCTGGCAGCTTGCCCTGTAGCATAAAATTATAGTCGATTTAATATCAACCAAATTTGAATTATTCTTCTGGGAAGTCAAACACGCTCTAAAAACCAACATTTTATTCTATAGTCTGACCGTTTAACTGAGTCCACGCCTGCGCGGGTACAGGGGCGCGGGGGTAGACGACAAAGGGGACTGAGACAGGTGCGGGCGGCGGGTCCTCACTGCCCGCACCTGTCTCAATCCCCCTTTGTCGTCTACCCCCGCGCCCCTATACCCGCGCAGGCGTGGTTGAATAAGATGTTGGTTTTTAGACTATAAATTAAGAAAACTATCTACCAGTGTCTTTCAAAGAAATTCTGTATTTGTTTTCTTTCAATCGAGCTTGTAAGTAGCAATAAAAACCCGAAGTTAGTTGATCAAGAAAAACATTCATTTCTTAGTCCAAGGTATTGTCCTCTCTGAATAAGAAAATAAATAGAAAACCTTTTCAGGACAGAACCTCATTTCACAAGAATAGTTTACGCACAGAAAGGAAACTACTCTATATTTTGCTCACTTTAGACTTACACATGTATGTTTGCACACATCTGTAGATTTGACTTGTAGATAAAGTTACGGTTGATACATTTATGTTGTCACAATTTGAAAACCAACTCGTATTTATTTAAATTAATCTACAATAATTTAGATATTACTTTGTTCATGAAGTTGTTGAATCTAGACACGCGGCAGCGTGTCCAGCCAAGACAAAGAATAAGGAACTAATGGCGACGCAGCAGGCGGGTGTGATACATTGTTACGTGAAACAAAAGATGTAGTGGTATAAAAAGAACGCTTGCCGTGCATTGCAAGTTGTGAGTTCAAATCGCGGTCTTCGTACCCTAATTTTTTTTGCAATAATGTCCTACGGATTTTCACACCTCTGACTTTTTAATGAATGAGGAGTTTTTTACATCTGTAAATGCAATTTGATCATATAATGTGAGTCCAAGAATAGACGTGTATCGAATAGTAGACTATTACTCGTAAAATAAACATGGTTCAGTATAATGTAGATTCTCGTCGTGGTTGAAATCAATAACGAACCTCGTCGTGGGTTCACCTATAAATCTCCAGTATATCCAGTTGCAAGCGTCTTGCATTCAGGGCGATCCTGCAGTCTTGAAAAGGTCATTTGTCCACCACGTGGATGGATATTCTTCGCTGCACTTGCCAGTACGTGGTCTCCACTCGAAAACTTTTCGATTTCATCGGTCATCAGTCCTCCATCCGTTGCTAAACATACGAAGTAGCCCAGTAGTAGTAGTGTTTATGCCTAATTTATTTACTAAGTACCCGCAAATTTATGTTTTAACTAGCGATCTGCCCCGGCTTTGCACAGGTGTATTATACATATGAACCTTCCTATTGAATTACTCTGTCTATTAAAAAAAACGCATCAAAATCCGTTGCGGAGTTTTAAAGATATAAGTTTACATGGGGACAGACAGCGGGAAGCGACTTTGTTTTATACTATGTAGTGATAAGTAACCTATTTTCTAACTTTACTATTGTTACCTTAAAGGTTTAAAAGGCGTCTCTAGCCTATAAGACGATGATTTTTTTTACTAAATGTTATTTAAGCCACGTAACGCAAAAAATACATTGTATTAACTTTTGTTAAAAAATAATTTTAGAAATCAAAATCAGTCCTCCGTACAATTACATCCGTTACATAAATTATAGGCCTCGCCCGCTGGCATTTAATCATAGAGCTATACCTGTCAGGCGGTTCATCTACCGATCTTCTCATTTCTGATTAGATCTTGTAGAAAGACAGGGTACTCAAGCTGGTGAGATTCAATATTGCTCCAAATTAAGCACTTTCGATAGCATTTTTAGGGTTCCGTACCCAAAGGGGAAAAACGGTCCTATTACTAAGACTCCGCTGTCCTTCTGTCTCCAGGCTGTATCTCATGAACCGTTATAGCTAGAAGGCTGATTTTTTTTACAGATGACGTATTTCTGTTGCCGCTATAACAATAAATACTAAAAATAGAATAAAAATAATATTTAAGGAGGGCTCCCATACAACAAATATAATTTACTTCGCTCGCCTCATTTAAAAATATATAGGTATGCCTTTTGCAACAGCATCCAAAAACGATGCCCGCCAACGTAAGTTGTCAATAATTAATTAATTTGCCGCTTCAGCCCTGTATGCATACTTTACGCGGGAACAATACCGGAGTCCGCCGGACGTACCTTCGACGCGGACGTGCGCCCGGTTTATATCGGACTTAATAGATGCTCCGGGGTCAAAATAATTCCTCAAAAGGTCAGGAAATAACAAAATCGCCCAAGTACGAGTAGGACTCGCGCACGAAGGGTTCCGTACTGCATGGGAGCCCTCCTTAAATATTTATTTTATTTTAAATGTTGATTATTGAATTGAATATACTCGTACAACTAAATATTCTGTGAATATTTCAAGCATCTACCTGTTACCATTATTAATATCGAGCGAAAAACGGTTAAAAATTCAGGTTTGTTGTAAGGGAGCCCCCTTAAATATTAATATTATTCTATTTTTAATACCTATTTGTTGTTACAGCGGCAACAGAAATACTTCATCTGTGAAAATTTTTCAGCTTTCTAGCTATAGCGGTTCATGAGATACTTACAGTCTGGTGACAGACAGACGGACAGCGGAGTCTTAGTAATAGGGTCCCGTTTTTACCCTTTGGGTACGGAATCCTAAAAAGGGTTATTATGGGGTATAAACATTAACTAGGTAATTGGCCTGTACCTGGCTACCCTTTGAGGCACGGTTTGCCTTGTCAATTAAACGAAAAAATCATAAAGATGTACGTGACGACAGATACATTTTGTACTGAACGCGTGACGTCACGTACATCTTCATAATTATATTTTTGTTTAATTGACAAAAGCACCTTCAGGAGATCACTTCTATAAAAAAAAAAAAACAAAATGTCGATGGCTAATAACCGTTAGATACAAGTAGCGGCACCTAAGTCTAGCGCTGAGGGTAGTGTGGAGGGGATGGCTGCGCATGTTGACCGCCACACTAAACTCATGCGCTGCCATCCCCTCCACACTTCGCTCAGCGCTAGACTTATATGCCGCGACCTGTACCCTCTACTGTTGTCATGTTTTGTATAATTTATGACAGAAAAATATAATAGGTACACAGGTACGTATCCAATATTTTTCAGTAAATTTATATCTTTTGATGGATTATTTACAATATCTTTTCGGACGGTTTTATTTAGTTACAGTTTTATTTTAACTTGAGATAACAATAGTTTTATTACTCGTTAAGTGGCAAAAGTCAGCAACTCTATCAAAAACAGTTAGTTGACTTTCCTTTTTACGAACAGGTTATGTTTCGCCATTTTACAACTGAGCTGTACAATAAATATCATAAGTGTACAAGTAGTTAGGTACTTAATTAGTTTTAGTATTCCTACACCTATTGTTAACACATTGTACATAGTATATTTTGCACGAAATCGGGGAGCACATTATTAATTGTCAGTGTCGTTTTGTTATTAGGGTTCCGTACCCAAAGGGAAAAAACGGGACCCTATTACTAAGACTCCGCTGTCCATCTGTCTGTCTGTCTCCAGACTGTATCTCATGAACCAATATAGCTAGAAAATTGAAATTTTCATAGATGAAGTATTTTTGTTGCCGCTATAATAACAAAGACTAAAAACAAAACAAAATTAATGAAAATGAAATTTATTAGCTTTAACAAATAATTAATGCTCCCATATAACAAACCTGATTTTTTAACCGTTTTTTGCTCTATATTAATAATGACAATAGGTAGTCATGTCGCCAGCCACCGGTCATGGCATATTTGTCTCGTAAGCATATCATGTTTACGTCTGGACACCCACGAGAAATGGCGTGATCATGAGACCACCGGATGCTGACACAGCGACTCACGACCACCCAATAAGTTAGACTAAGCTCTAGATTTAAATAACATTTTATTTTCGTCATTCTGTATTCGGTCACTGCGTGACACACTCGCCTTTTATAATTAATTGAATTTTAATTAAAATTAGTTTTTAAAAATACAAAGGGCGTTTCCCTAAACAAGTCTGGCGCAGCCTTGTGGATTTTCCACAATTTTCGCGAGTTACGGTGTTGCAGCGCCCCTAAATCGGTACGCGATACGGTGATTTCGCGAAGACGGAAAACTACGAACCAAACAAATACGACTCCCCGGGAAACGCGTGGACCTAGTGACCGGCGCAGAATCAGGAGGACATGGGATCGAGCAGCCTAATGTGAGTAAACCTTTTCACATCCTGCTCTTATTTTCCCGTGACTTTTCCCAATTTTCCCCTCGATTTACATTATTGAGTGGAATAGCAGTAAGATTATCTGATTTTGTTTTACACGCAAATAGGTAATTAATCAGATTAGTTTTAGGTTAATTCTCTTAATCACAATTATTAAGTGAATTAAAATATTAATTAAGTAAACTTTCCGCAATTAAAATTATTGTGCGAAATAATTTTAAGTAAGTTAAGTAACTGATTTGTTTTACACTTGTATCGGTAAAAATTCAGTGTAATTTAAGTAAGTAAAGTAACTTATAAAAATGGAATACAGAGTAATTCCCAAAGAAATTTTAGGTATAATTCCGAAGTATGACGGAGATGAACAGCAATTAAATTTATACCTTTCAAAATGTGATTATGTGGTCAACGGAAGTAGAATTGCGGGAAACCTAGCCCAAGAGCTATATATATTCCATTCAATTACCAGTCGGTTAACTGGTAGAGCCGCAACTCTACTTAGCGATCACCCAAATATAACCAATTATGAAGCTCTCAAAGAGTTACTTACTCAACATTTTGGCGACCCGCGCTCAGAAGAGTGCATTGCTATCGAATTAGAGACCCTTAAATTAAAAACCGGGGAAACATACATACAGTTTTGCCATCGCATACAAAACGTTAGAAGCTCACTATTTGCCAAAGTTAACAGACTCGCTGACGAAGGCATTAAAGCCGCAAAAATGATAGTATACAACAATACAGCTTTAAATGTATTTTTATACAACCTCCCAGAAGATATGATTCGCATTGTGAGGTTAAAAGGAGCCCCTTCATTGGAAGCTGCACTGAGTATCGTAACTGAGGAAGTTAACTTTAAGTTCCAATATGACGCCAAAAATAAATTACTTAAACAAGCCTCAGTACAGCTACCTACGATGAGCTCACAAGCTACACCAAAACCGTTCAGCGCACCTCCAGTTTTTAGGCAAAATATCAATCCGACGCCAATGCCGACATTTAAATTCGGCATTCCCCAGAACCAAGGTTTTAGACCAAATTTACCACAACAACCACGTTTCATGCCACCCATGCAAAATCCTCATAAATTTGGACAACCACAAGGTTTACCCCAACGTAATTTCGGCCAAACGCCCCCACAACGCGCACCGTTCCAGTACGGTGGCTACAGATTTGGTATTCCCCAACAACAAAATTTTAAATTCGGCATCCCGAACCAACACCACCCGAATGCCAATCAGTTCAAGTTCGGCATACCCAACCAGCAGATACAACCACCTAGACTTCAGGAGTCAGACGTCACGATGCGTACGGCACCTGTTAGGCAAAACCTTATGGTTAACGAACTGTTCTACGACGAGCCCAGTCAAGAACAAGCTGAGTATGGTTATGGTTACGAAGATAACGTAGAATACGCTATGAATGATTGTAATTATACTGAAAACGTTAACGAGTTTGACTATTCGTACCCTGTAATTGAAAACGATAGTAACGATACCGATACAGCCGCCCACGCGGAAAATTTTCAGGCAACAGCCTCGCAGAATGTGGTGAAATAATTAATTTGAATTATTGCGATAGTATCCTTAAATTACCACACGTGGTAATCCCCGAAATAAACTCAAAATTCTTAATCGATACCGGAAGTAGCCGATCTTTTATTAGCCCCGCCAAAGCGCAAGAGTTTTTCGATGATTTTAGGTACTATGAACCATTTAAGGTGATTAGTACACACGCGCAAAGCACGCACGACGAAGTAATATATATACCCTTGCTGAAAACATTTAAAAGCACACTTCGTCAAAAATTTTACGTTTATGACGTAGACAAACGTTATGACGGCTTGATAGGGTCCGACCTTCTGTCGAGACTAGGAGCAAATATTGATATGCGTAACCAAATGTTGGTGACGCACAACGCGAAAATCCCAATTATCTACAATCCACCCTACAAGGTTGAGATTCCACCGCGATCTGAAATGAAAGTGAAAATTCCCACGGACTTACAACACGGCGAAGCAATCTTAGATTTCTTACAATTTCAGGAAGGCGTCCGCATGCCAACCGCACTCGTTAAGTGTGAGAATTATTTTGCGGAAACAATTATACAAAATACAACAGAGACTAAGACCATTATCACGTTCAAAGAGCCTTTCCACGTAACGGTTTTTGAAAACGAGGAATGTAAGGTAAACGTTACGAAAGATGACTGTGTGATTGATGATATACTGAAAGAAAATTTAAAAAAATTACGCCTAGATCATACAAATAAACAGGAACGTGACGCTATTGCCAAACTATGCTACGAGTACCGAGATATATTCTATTGCGACCAACTACCACTGACTTTTACAAACCAAGTAAAGCACCAAATTAGAACAACCAACGAAGACCCGATATATATCAGACCATATAGACACCCACCGGTTATAAATGAAGAAATTCAAAAACAAGTAGATAAGCTTTTGACAGACAATGTGATAGAAGAGTCTCACTCACCCTGGAGTGCACCTGTGCATTTAGTGCCCAAAAAATTAGATGCATCAGGCGAAAAAAAGTATAGAATGGTCATAGATTACCGACGTCTTAATGAAATAACGGTAGACGATAAATACCCTCTACCTAACATAACTGATCTTTTCGATAAAATAGGCAAATCCCAATACTTTACAACAATAGATCTCGCCAGTGGCTACCATCAAATTGAAGTAAATGAACGTGATAGGGCAAAAACCGCGTTTACAACACAAGCAGGACATTTTGAGTTTAAAAGAATGCCATTTGGCCTGAAAACAGCACCGGCAACCTTTCAAAGAGCCATGGACAATGTACTACGAGGCCTACAGGGTATGCATTGCCTGGTATATCTTGACGACATAATAGTATTCTCTAACAGCCTGGAAGAGCACGTCGAGAAACTTCGAAAGGTATTTGATAGGCTTAGAAAGACAAACCTAAAGGTAACCCTGGATAAATGCGAATTTCTCAGGAAAGAGGTCCTTTACCTTGGACATACGATCACCAAGGACGGCCTCATGCCAAACGATGATAAAATAAAGGCAGTATTAAATTTCCCACTCCCGCGAACTGCTACGGAAATTAAGAGCTTTCTCGGCTTAGTTGGTTACTACAGAAAATTTATCAAAGATTTCGCCAAACTCACTCAACCCATGACCGCGTGTTTGAAAAAAAGAAATAAAATAGACTGTACCAAACAAGAATATATAGACGCATTCGAAAAATGCAAAGAGCTTTTAACAAACGCACCGCTCTTGCAATTCCCGGATTTCTCTAAACCATTCGTCCTTACAACCGATGCGTCAAATTTTGCCATAGGCGCAGTCCTTTCCCAAGGACCTATAGGAAGCGACAAGCCCGTAGCCTATGCGAGTCGCACGCTAAACGATGCAGAAACACGATACAGTACAATAGAAAAAGAGTTGCTTGCCATAGTATGGGCAACCAAGCATTTCAGACCTTACTTATACGGAAAGAAATTTACTATTTATACAGATCACAGGCCGCTAGTTTGGGCAAAATCGATAACTGAACCTAATAGTAAACTAACAAGATGGAAATTGCGCTTAGCGGAATTTGATTACGATATAATACATAAACAGGGAAAACAAAACTGTAACGCCGACGCTTTATCCAGAATTAAGGTAAACGCACTAGGAGAAAGCGACAACGTTTCGATGAAAGTCAATATAGATAAAAAAGAGAAAAAAATTAAACGACAGCAACCTAGAGGCGAAACCGAACCTGTCCCCTCTACGTCACGAGAACAACCTACATCCACAATAGTACCGTCAACTGACTCTGAAGAGGTAATATCCATATGTAGCTCAGGTAGAAGATCTCCCTACTCGATTCCATCCGAAGGTAGCGTCACTGCAACTGCCTCTGAAGGCCAAGACGAAACAGATACTATAGGTACAATCCATTCAGCCGACAACTTAGACACCGATGGTTTCCTTATATTACAGGAGGCTATAGACACCAAGCCTAACCAGATACTCATACACACATGGAACAGGAACGAATTGTCAGTCAAAGATTTGTCTAGAGATAAACAAAAGGTATTAGAAGTCCACCTACCCCTAAATAACACAGAACTGATTAAGCGATTCCTGAAAAATTATATCAGGCCCAAAATTAAATACTTTTTCTATTTTGAAGACCCAAAACATCGCAGTCAGTTTTCGGAAACCAGTAGATTTCTTTTCCAAAAAGGAACAGTAAAGTTTTACGAGTGTACCAGGCGTGTAATTTATGTAGAAGATGAGGAAGAACAGCGCCAAATTGTACTTAAATATCATGTAGGAAAAAATAGCCATAGAGGGATTAAGGAAACTCTGGTACACCTCAGACGCACATATTATTGGAACAATATGAGCGAAACAGTGTCATGCATCATAAATGCATGTGAATTATGCAAAAAAATGAAATATGACCGAAAACCACTTAAACCGGAACTACAATTAACGCAAACACAAATCAGACCATTCCAAGAATTATTTATTGATACTTTCACAATTGATGGAAAATCATATCTGACAATAGTAGATGCCTTCAGCAAGCTGGGCCAAGCTTTTGAAATCAGCGCAAAAAGCACCCCTGAAGTAGTTAGAGCCCTTATAAAGTATTTCTCCTTGTACGGAACACCGAATAGAATCAGCGCAGACCCAGGCACTGAATTCAATAATGCATTGATGAAAGAAATGCTATCATTCCATAAAATAGATTTACACATCGGCACACCCCATAATCCTAACTCTATGGGGGTCGTAGAGCGATTCCATTCAACAATTATAGAGATATATCGAATTGCTAAGTACGAACAAAAGGTGACGGACGCCGCGTCTGTTATGAGTTATGCAATTATGTCATATAACCATACAATTCACTCTACCACAGGCCTCACTCCGTTTGAGGTAGTTTTTGGACACACTGAGGCAAACACGGCATTCCATGTAGACTTTAACAAACAATTTACGCAACAATTAGTAAAAGAACACGTGAGGCGAACGAAACACCTGTACGAATACTTAACCGACAAAATTATTGATACGAAAAAAGCCGAAATTAAGAAACGTGGGGGAGATACAGATTTTGACATAGATGTAGGCGATACGGTTTTTATCAAAGGGGTAAACGTTAGGCGAGGTAAAGACAAACCGCGATACCAAAAAGCTCAAATAACCGGAGCCATACATAGGAACGTCGTACCAGTTACTACTCAAAATCGAGCTACCAAAGTTCCTATTAAAGACATCAAGCGCCCTCCACAGGTTAATCCTCCTGGTGGCTCAAGCGGGAGCCCTCCAGCTGCAACGGATTGACAAGAACCCTGGACTGTTACCCATAAAAGAAGGTCAAGCAGTCGTAAGTCATGACACCTGGACGGTCATTAAGATCCTAGACTTAAAATCTTTATATGAGGAACTAGAATCTAATATTAACAATTACAAAAGTTTAAAAAACCAGGTAAAGAACTATTTTAAGGGCAACACCGTTGAAATAGACTTTACCGAAATAGAGAAGCAAACCGATTATACTATGAATATAACTATAGAAAAGTATAAAGAACTGATTCCGTCAATAAGATATAAGCGTGGCTTAATCAATCCCCTCGGTTCACTTATTAAAGCTATAACTGGTAATCTTGACAATGACGATGCTATAGAATACGAAAAATTGATTCAGGAAGTAAAGTCAAAACAAAATCATCTTGATACCAAAATGACGATAGTTGCCGAAATGTTGGGTACATTTACGAAAATGGCTAACTCTACCAAAAGCAATTTTGACCTCATTGAGAAAAGCATTCAAGATATCAATCGAAATCTCAACGACTCCAAATTAATACAAGCCAATAACAGAGTTGTTCACATCTATAATGCATATATACATAATTTCCAAACCCTCTACTTAAAACTAAACGAGATTGAAACAGCTATTGCTTTTGCTAAAGTTAAACTATTACACCAATCAGTTATAGACACAGATGAACTTATCGCATTGTTAAAGAAAATTGAGAAAACTGAAAAACTTGTATTTACGGTAAACATGGAAAACATTGTTAAAATAGAGCAGTGTATAGAGATGAAAGCGTACATAAAACAAAATCAGATAAAATTTATTATGCATATTCCTTTAATACGAAACGAGGTTTTTAGCTACATAAAATTGATTCCCTTACCCGTCCGTAATCCAGACACTGGCCTTACCTCTCTAATCATCCCTAGGCATCCCTATATCCTTGTGAAAGGGCTGAAAGCTAAGCCGCTCTCCCAGCCATGCCGTGAGGTCGACGAAGCCCGTTTCCTGTGTTTCGAAAATGACGCATCACCACTAATTGAAGACCAGTGCGTAACCGATCTAATGAAATTTTCCATGAATATTTCAAGTTGTCACCCGGTTCCCGTAATCATCAAAGACGTAAGAGCCGATTTAATACAACCTAATCGCTGGATCATTTATGCAAATTCCGACACACTCCTTACAAAATATTGCGAAGAAGAAACCACCCAAGACACCATAGCCGGAACATACCTATTGACCATGGACGACGACTGTGAAGTAAAGATAAAAGAATTGAAGCTCAAAAAACACCAAGATCAGGGAAAGAACGTTATTGACAGCAAGCTCATTCAATTACCTGCGACACTGCGGAACGAGTCAGACTGTACGCATGGGATGAGACCTGTCAACCTTAACGGAGTCGATCTTTCGGATACGCAGTTCCTGAATTATTTATTGCAGAAAAGTGGAAGTGAATTTAGTGATAGTGAAAGCCATTATAGTGCATTAGATCATAGGAGTGTTAGCATAGGAAACCTTATATTTTGTGTAATCCTTGTAATCGGCCTTGTATTAGTAGCATTTAAGCGTAAAATTAAGTTTTTATGTAAAACTATTCGGGATCATCCCCACCCTGTGGATAATCCCGAACTTGAGGAGGGAGGAGTCATGTCGCCAGCCACCGGTCATGGCATATTTGTCTCGTAAGCATATCATGTTTACGTCTGGACACCCACGAGAAATGGCGTGATCATGAGACCACCGGATGCTGACACAGCGACTCACGACCACCCAATAAGTTAGACTAAGCTCTAGATTTAAATAACATTTTATTTTCGTCATTCTGTATTCGGTCACTGCGTGACACACTCGCCTTTTATAATTAATTGAATTTTAATTAAAATTAGTTTTTAAAAATACAAAGGGCGTTTCCCTAAACAAGTCTAGGTAGATGCTTGAAATTTTCACAGAATATTTAGTTGTATTTTCACTTCAATAATGAATAATTAAATTAAAATAAAATAAATATTTAAGGGGGGCTTCCATACAGTACGGAACCCTCCGTGCGCGAGTCCGACTCGTACTTGGCCGATTATTATTCCTAGCTAAGCCGTTTGTATAAACGATTCCCAGCGCACAATGTTTTCATATTGAACGTTTTCAATATGGCAACTCAAGGATGTGATGTTATAAGGCAGGCGCCTGCCAAATTCCCCGTACCTATTGTACAGCCAAATGCTCTACTGAAGGTTTAAGTCTACCGCGACAGTGGATTTGACACCACAGATACAATGTTCTTACATTGAATATGTTCAGTTTAGTAATTCAAGGATGTGGTGCTATAAATCAAACGTATCAAAAATCTGTAACTTATGTTATACCGAGAATGTAGGTAGACTGGGGGATCACAGTCTTAGTTGACACCACAATCTTTTTACTTAGTTTTATTTAGTTTCACCTTTCCAGATGTCTGTCTGTCGGTCTGTAATGAAATCTTGCAAGTTAAATTTGATCCACTTTCCGGTAACCGATTGAGCTGAAATTTTGCATACATGTGTAAATCCCATGACAATGCAATATTATGATGACATGGTGCTGATCTGATGATGGAGCTGGATTGTGGCCAAAGGAATTTAGTAATGAAACGACACAACCTCATCGAGTGTGGGTTCATTTGAATGGTCTATGTTAGTAGTTTGTCTTTTAATGGTAACCAGGGTCTGATGATGGAGCTGGAATGGTGGTCATAGGAACTCTGTAGTGTAACGACGCAACCCTATCGAGTTTCGGCTCGTTTGATTTGTCTTGGCATGTACATACTTGTCAGTAAAAGCGTGTTTTAAAAGTTTTGGATTAAAAAGGTTTTTTTAATTATAATAAATTGTTACATTGAAAGTTTTCAATACGAGACTCAAGAATACGGTGTAAGGCAAGCGCCTGCCAAATTTTCCTGTACCTATTGTACGTACAGACACCGTAATATATTATTATGAAGGTTTAAGCCTACCGCGACACTGTAGCTATTTCACATCACAATGTTTTGAAAGGAATCAATAAGGCAAATTCAAGAATAAGGCAGGCGCCAGCCATTGTGGTCTATTGGTATTGATTCCCGCCTTACAATTCCAGTATTTAAATTTTAACCGAAATGGTTGATTTCCGAAAAACGGCTGTTTTTGGAAAATCAAGAATAATTCAAAATTGTATGTACCAATTCCAGTGAACTATTCGAATTATGTACGAGATTGAAATAGATTATGCAATTTATGACGAAAAATAAATTATATTGTGGCTGGACTAACAAATCAATAACGAACAACAATCATTTATCACGCGCCAAAGTGTACATTTGTTTTTTATTTTTCAATAAACTGCTTTCTATATAGAGCTACTCGTATTATCGGGACGTAAACGTAACCGTCCGCGCAAAAGTACCTCGGGCCACCGTGAGTGAGCAACTCGGTTCTGACGAGGCACAGGATATCTCGCGCGAAATTCGTGAGCTTCGTAGCGATATGATGAAAATGAATGAACAATTAGCGAAATCAAATTCTCTCATAGAATCCTACGAAACAAAACTAAGCCATTGCGTCTCCGTAATAGCAGAATACGATCAAAAACTCAATATTTCTGCTTCGCTTATATTGGGCTACGAGAAGAAATTTGAGGATTGTGGAGCCCAAATGCAGATGCTCATTGACAAGTTAAATAATCGCGAGGCAGGCCCCTCACTAGTCGTACCGTCACCGACACCGCCGCGAATGCAGATTGAGTCTAAGAAACAGTCTGCGAAGGAGCAATACGAGCACACGCGCACGACGACCGTGACCTACGCGGCTGCCTCAACCCCGCCCCCGATCGCTGCTCCCGCGAAGAGTTCTGGTTGGAGGAAGCGCGCCGGTTCGCGGACGATGGCGCAGCAGACTGACGTGCCCGCGGACGCCCGTACTGGTGATTGTAGTACGTTTAATCAAGCTGTAACCACGAATAACTCTTGTGATGACGGATGGGTTACGGTTCGGAATCGCAGAGTTAAGAAATCCGAACAACCTAGAAGAACCATAATAAAGGGAAGTGGAACGAACGATGATGAACTGAAAACCGTAGGGCGTACGAGAAAAATCCACGCGTGTTTCTTTGCACCGGAGACAACAACCGACACTATCGTATCTTACATGAGAAGGAAGAAGAATAGCGATAGCTACCGCGCCGAGAAGCTTAAGCTGACCCATGGACATTACTCGTCTTTCGCCATTTCTGTACCAGACAATCTTTTTGATTTCTTTATGTCCGCTGAAAACTGGCCTACTAGTACGCAAATTAGCGAGTGGTTTCGCGGGAACGGGCGGCGCGCGGGATGCGCGCCCCGTCAGAACTCGCGCGGCCGCGCCAGCGCCGAACCCGCGCCGCTCGCCACCCGCATCACCGCGTCCGATGCCAACAAACAATACACGAACTAAAAATTCGTTAACTATCTGTCACCAAAATATAAGATGTATCACCAATAAAACTAAACAACTCGAGGTCCTATTGACAAAGGAATTATCCTGCGATATATTAGTTATCACCGAGCATTGGCTTCGGGAACATCAATTAATATCTGTTACTTTGTGTAATTATGATTTATTATCGTTTAGCTGTAGAGAACTGATAGCGCATGGCGGAAGTTGCATCTACGTACTGTTATATCCACCCTCTGCTAGTATTAGTGTGCCGTCTGCACCACCGTCAGCATTCCTAGCTGTTCGGTAGACTTTCATGGGAAAGTATTTTAGTCTCTCTCGATCCTCCAACGCGACAAGGCTGCAAAAGGACATTTTAAATCAAATCAAAATTTAATTCCAATTTAATATTCAACTTCGTTCTAGTTCAAATAAAATTCTTTTTTTAAAAAGTGATTTTCTTTGGTCCGTATAACATTTGGTGGCAGCGGTGGGATCTCAAAAAGGTCCCCGGTCCGTCTCCAGTTTCAAAGAAAAGTGAACACAGAGAACAAAGTGAAATCTAGTTTGAACCCAGTGTGTTCCCGCTGTATCTTCGCCGTGTCTCCACTGTATTTTCTCCGTGTCTCCACTGTATCCTCGCCGTGTCTCCACCGTATTCTCGCCGTGTCTCCACTGTATCCTCGCCGTGTCTTCACTGTATCTTCGCCGTGTCTCCACTGTATCCTCACCGTGCCTTCACCGTGTCCTCGCCGTAGACCAAGACCAAGCTTACCCCAGAGAGATTCAACAACATCGCATCTGGCACCCAGAACTTTCTCCTCGTCGGGCTCCGAACTTCAGACTCCAAACTCAAGACTCTCCCGACACTCACCGTGCCAGCTCGCCGCAATCGGAATGCAGCTTATCGCAGCCGCCTACGCGTCATCATTTTCATTTGGGATCTTCTCCTCCTGTATAAAACGTAGGAGTCAGGAAACAGCTTCGAGGCGAACCTCCTTACTGTGGCTGGACGCTACACCACTCTGGATGTAGGGCATTGTAAAGGGAGGGCGCGAGTACCCAATCCCGACCGCGAGGTCGGGCGGCATCTCTCAGCGCCTCTCCCCGCCATTCTGGCAGACTAACGTCGGCCGTCTTGGCTTATGGTTCTCAGATTCGGAGTCCTCACAACCTGCAACCGCCGGGTGCAGGCGGCATCTCCTCCTCTTCGAATAGGTGTTCGACGTGACGCACGTCGATCCGGTGGCGTACTCGGTCAGGCGAACGCAACTTCAGATGGTTGAACTCAGGAGTAAACTCGACCAAGTCCAACTGAAGCGCGGAGCAAAGCTCTCTCGGCCTGCCGGTCTCGTAGCGATGCGGAGATGGGGAGTGGGATCGCTGGCCCGGCTCAAGCGCGCCGCCGCGCGAGCCAGGCACCACGTCTCTAACTGCCCCTTTGGTAGATGGTCGTCGAGCGCTGTGTCGACGACGATGGTCGAGCGGCGTCAAGCTCACGCGTATGGCGGAGCGACGCCTACTCAGGTAGGTACAGTTGTGTGCCTCTAGGCACCGGTTGCAGTGAAGCGGCGCCGGGGGAGAGACTCAACCCCGGCCGCCGAGGCAGGCCCGCGTAGTGGCGGAGCCCGAGGGGGGCCGCGCGTCGCAAAAGCGACAGCAGCGGCACCAAGGCTGGACGTCGCGACGCTGGGCGTCGCGAGATGAGGGTCAGGTGATGTGGCGCGATGCGCAGGAAGTCAGGTGGGTTGTATGTCCGGTTGAGTGCGCCCCGATCAAAGTCAAGGGGCGCGTGAGGTCTTGATGGGAGTAGGCGGCCGGCTTCAGCCCACTCGGTGGGGCACACACGAGTTGGCGGAGCGGGCCGCACCGCCGTCGCTTCGGGTCGTCTGCTTCTTGACCGCCGCGCGCTGCGTCACCGTATAAGCCCTACGGGAGCGGCGCGGCTAGCTAGACGTCCCTTGTCGCTTCGGCGGGGTTGGGGGCCGCAGTCGCGTCGGGTCGTCGGCCTCGTCAGGTCGCCGTGCGCGGCGTCACCGGGCACCAACCGGGAGGCGGCGCGTTGGCGGGCCTGGCGCAAGCACGTCCCTGGTCGCGTCTGCGGGGTTGTGGCCTGGACTACGTCGACAGGCCGCTGGAGTGTGCGTCGCTCGATATACGAGCGGCGCGGTGTGCTCGGGGCGCATTACGCGCACTCGCCGATGCGTCATTCAAAGTCGGCAGGCGCCGTGTGCGCTTGGGCCGAAGAGGGTGGTTTGCTAGGCCACCCTCTGGTCGTTTTCAGGTATTTTATCGGGGGAGGCGAACCTCGACCCCGATGGTGGCTTCAGATGCGGCGCGTCTCGGTGGTGTCGCCTCGTCCGCGGGCCGGTGGGTTTCCCGCCCGACGGCGTGCACACCGTCAGGACATGGAGCCATGCAGCCCTCGGTCGAGGCAAGGCAGGCGATGGCGCGCCGGTGCGCCGGGCGAGCGACCGCTCGAGCCCGGCGCTGGTTGACTTGTCAGGTGTGGGTGGACGACGCGGAGCAGCTCGACGCGTCGTTAAGTGGTGGCAGTGGTGGAGGGACGCGATGCTCGTTCCGGGACAGGTCGCGCCCGGGCACAACAGCCGGCGGCGTAATCACGCCCCTCTTAGGTTATTCCAGGGCGGCCGCGGCTAGGTCGACATTTGCGGGGCAAATGCCAGTTCAGCAGGCGGCCGCAAGCTGGCGCACGGTGCGCACGGATGCGCTCGGTGCTTGGGTGCGGCACGCCAGGGCGACCCGCTCGACGTCGCTAGCAGACGGAGCGAGGCCGCGGTCGGCGGCGCGCGCGGGGAAGCGCTTTTCTGTAGGCGCTCGATCGCTGCGGGGGTGGGGGGGGGACCCGCAAGGGCCCGCACCCCCGCCCGTGGTCGCGGTTTACAGAAAAACTGTAGCCTCAAGCGCGTGTTGGGAGCCCGAGCTCTCGACCAAGCACGGCGAGACCCGCCTACGCGTTCCTGTAAGTCTTTGGTCATTGTTATTATAAAGCTCGATTCACATTCAAACAAATACTTATTTAGAAATCTATTCGTTCTGATGACAATTTGATATTTAAATTAAGAAAGTATTATGCCAAAAGCGGAAAACGATAAACTTTCTCTTACTATCCCCGAAACTCTTGTGACGTCACATAAGAGTCACTCCGCACCCATTTCCACTAAAGGTCGTATTGAAGCCGAGATTATGGACCTTAATATTCTGCTGAAATTCATTAAACCTTACGACGGCAACAGAGAAACCTTGAACTCGTTCATTACAAATTGTGACAACGCATACGAGCTCGCGAATGAACTTCAAAAGCCTGTACTATTTAAATACATGCTATGTCAACTGCAGGGCAAGGCAGAAATCGCCTGCGCAATAAAAGATTTTTCAACATGGGACCAACTCAAAGAGTTTTTAAAGTCCCAGTTTTGTGAACGCAAGCATTACGCCCATTTACTCACAGATTTGCAAGAAAGTAAACAAGGTGCACAAGAGACCGTGAACCAATTCGCTCTTAAAGTGGAAACCTGCCTCTCACAATTATTCACAGAAATCTCACTATCCCATACGAAAGTCAAGGAAGTTGCTGGCCGCACCGCAGCCATGGAGGACCTCGCCCTTCATCACTTTTTAATAGGTCTCCACCCGCGGTTATCCAACATGGTGAGATGCAGGTCGCCAAAAACATTAAACGAAGCAATAAATCTTGCTATTTCCGAGGAAAGAATCCAACAAAGCCTCTACAAGCGGCCGCAAGTAGAACACAAATTCCCAAATAATCCTAGATCTCAAGGCCAAATTTCGAAGCCAAACAATCAATCATCATCCAATACGAATCCTAACAGACCAGTCATTTCGTGCCGATACTGTAAGGCCTTAGGCCACGATATTAAAGACTGTCGCAAACGCGAGTACAATAACCGTCTCCGACAGAACGAACAACAACAACCTTCCAGTTCTGGCTATAAGCCACCACAGAGACAATTCTCCCAAATCCATTATGTTACGAGTGGCATCGCTGATAACAATGGTTACGAAAGCGAAGGTCACGACGAAGTAGACTATGATGCAATGAAAAAAAACGAATAATCGTCTCGTCCCAGTGTCGTGCGGGACTTCACCCCTTCAAAACCGACACCAAAGCTACGACCCCGTTACATGGAGGTCCTAACAATTGCAAATCTAAATCCACTGTATCCACTGTATCCGCGGTATCCACCGCATCCACTGTATCCACTGTATCCGCGGTATCCACCGCACCCACTGTATCCACTGTATCCGCGGTATCCACCGCATCCACTGTATCCACTGTATCCGCGGTTTCCACCGCACCCACTGTATCCACTGTATCCGCGGTATCCACCGCATCCGCTGTATCCACTGTACCCGCGGTATCCACCGCATCCGCTGTATCCACTGTATCCGCGGTATCCACCGCATCCGCTGTATCCACTGTATCCGCGGTATCCACCGCATCCACTGTATCCACTGTATCCGCGGTATCCACCGCATCCGCTGTATCCACCGTATCCGCGGTATCCACCGCATCCACTGTGTCCACTGTATCCGCGGTACCCACCGCATCCACTTTATCCACTGTACCCATCGTATCAACTGTACCCACTGTACCCACTGCACCTCTCTGCAAGCAAAATCAAGTCGCTGTTTACGAAATCACGAATGATCCTACAAAAATGCTACTTCCTCATGTCCTTGTGGACTCTAACACATCCGATATCCCACTGTCTCTACTCGTAGATTCGGGATCATCCATTAGTCTAATAAAGCGATCCTGCATACAAAAACAAATAAAACTCACTAAAGAAGTGATCCATCTCAAGGGCATCGACCCGACCAAAGATTCAGTCCAAACTCTCGGGCATTTTCAATTCAAAATGCTACTCCCGAAATCTAGCCTTACACATAAATTCCATGTAACCGACGAAATCAACCTTCCCTATGACGGGATAATAGGCACAGACCTACTCAACGCCCACAGTTGCAACATCGACTACGACAATAATGTCCTACGCCTGGGGAAAATATCATTAAAACTCCACTTCTGCGACCCCACATACATCATTCCTCCTAGGACAGAGACTGTAATAGAATGCTCTGTACAAAACCCGCAAATAAAGCAGGGTCTTATTCTCGATCAAAGTCCATCAAAAAACCTATTAATTGCCAACTGTCTAGCCCGAGTGAAAGATAATAACAGAATCAATATATCTGTTATCAATACTTCAGAAGAACCTTTAACCCTAAAATCAACGCTCAACTTGAAGCTCACTCCCATTGAACCCTCTGAATTCTGCGAGACCTCGACTCATTCCATAAACAGTATCAATACCTCACCTCCAAAGGATTCACTTACTCGAACAAAGGAGGTACTTAATCAGTTACGCGTCTCTCACCTCAATAGTGAAGAAAAAGAGGTCCTTTTTCAAATATGCTCTGATTTCTCTGACATATTCCATCTCCCAGGAGAACATCTTACTTGCACCGACGCGATTAAACACGAGATAAAAACTACAACTGACGTTCCCATACATACTAAATCGTATCGATTCCCCGAAATCCATAAATACGAAGTCAAAAAACAAATGCAAGAAATGTTGAACCAAAAAATTATTGAACCTTCAGACTCTCCGTGGTCTTCCCCCATCTGGGTGGTCCCTAAAAAGCTAGATGCGTCTAATGTACAAAAATGGCGTGTCGTGATAGACTACCGGAAGTTGAATGATGTCACAATTGGCGACACTTATCCGATTCCCCAAATCACAGAAATTCTTGACCAATTAGGGAACAGTAAATATTTCTCAACCCTGGACTTAGCTTCCGGGTTCCATCAAATCCAGCTTTGTGAAGCCGATAAATCTAAAACTGCATTCAACGTCCCTGAAGGACACTTCCAGTTCACCCGAATGCCTTTTGGGCTGAAAAATGCCCCTTCAACATTCCAAAGACTGATGAATACGGCCCTCACTGGGCTACAAGGCATCCGCTGCTATGTCTATTTGGATGATGTAGTCTGCTACTCCCATGACCTCGACTCTCACATGAGTAACCTAGTATCAATTTTCCAAAGACTTCGAGATTACAACCTAAAACTTCAACCGGACAAATGCGAATTCCTGCGACATGAAGTCGCCTATCTCGGACATTTAATCACCGAAGAAGGTGTCAAGCCTAACCCCGAAAAAATAAAAGCAGTAGCGCAATTCCCTGTCCCAAAATCACCCAAGGATATAAAATCCTTCCTTGGGCTAGTTTCTTACTATCGTCGCTTTATTCCTGACTTCTCAAAAATGGCAAAACCTCTTACTAATCTCCTCAAAAAGGACGTTCCCTTCAATTGGGAAAATCAACAACAAATTGCATTCGAAAACCTGAAACACAAGTTGTCCACTGCCCCTCTTCTTATCTATCCAGATTTCTCCAAACCGTTTGTACTCACCTGTGATGCCTCAAATTACGCCGTAGCTGCCGTAATTTCTCAGGGACCCGTCGGCAAAGATCAACCTATAGCCTACGCATCACGCACTTTAAACAAAAGTGAGACAAACTACAGCACGACAGAAAAAGAGCTTTTAGCCATCATATTCGGGTGTAAAACCTTTCGCCCGTACCTTTTCGGTAACAAATTCCAAATAATCACAGACCATCGACCATTGAGGTGGCTTTTTAATCACAAGGATCCAAGTAGTAAACTACAAAGATGGCGACTAAAGCTTGAAGAATACGAATATGAAATAGTTTACCGTAAGGGTAGGCTAAACTCAGTGGCTGACGCTCTATCCAGATATCCAGTCAACCCAGTTATTCCTGAAAACGACTCACCCCGTGACCTCGAACTCTTAGACTTCAGCCCTCATAATGATAACCTAGGGGTTGATTTCAATCCACTGAATCCTCCTACACCCGTTTCTAACGAAGTCAATTTGCCTCAATCAGCCGAAATCAATGTGCCTCAATCCGCCGAAGTCAATTTGCCTCAATCAATCGAAATTGATGCACCTTCGACTGAAAATATCCCTTCAGTCCAAAATGATATCTCTGAATCCTTACAAATTCAACCCGATACCCTTGCGGTTTCATCACCGCTTTCCGAAAACCTTAATGACACCGATTATTCTACCTTTTTAAAGGAAACGACAAAAAACACTGACTATAATACGAATTTAAAAGAACACAACCAGTCTTTGTCGAAGACGTCATCCGAAATACTAATTGTCCCAACTTCAATAGACTTAGACGAATCGAACCCATATATCACCGAAATACTGTCAAATCTAGGAGACGCTGAAGAACTCCACGATGCTGAAAAAGAACTCTGTTCCTTTAAGTCAATTGAACTAAACAATAAAACCATTTACTTAGCTTTTACAAAAGTGCACCATTTCGATGAAAGTACCTACCAAGATATTTTCAAAACCCTGAAAGCCATCAGAAACGAAATCGTAGTTACACAAAATAAAAATGAAATTGCTATTTCGGACTTTAAAAGTCCCTTCGAAAAACTTTCATTTGCAAAGATTTACAATATGTTAATTCACCTTTTCCACAACACTAATATAACAGTTAATATTTACCATAATAACATTATATATCCCACTTTGAGCGAAATAAAGAAAATACTGCGCGAAAATCACGATATACCTATTGCAGGCCATTTAGGCTCGACCAGAATGCTAAAACGAATTCAAGAACAATTCTATTGGAAAAGCATGCGATCCGACATCGAAAATTATGTTAGGGATTGCACTCTTTGTCAACAGAACAAAACTCTTAGAAAAATTAACAAAGCCCCGATGCAAATCACTACAACATCTACCACCCCTTTTCAGAGGGTGGCATTGGACGTGGTCGGACCTCTGCCAGAATCTGGCTCAGCCAAATTAAAATACATTCTGACACTCCAAGACGATTTAACAAAATACTCCATCGCTTACCCAATCCGCTCAATAACCGCGGAAGAAACGATGGAATGTCTAATACACTTCATATCACTATTCTCCATACCCAAAAGTATTTTGACAGACCAGGGCTCAAATTTCACTGCCGAATTATTCAAAAAAACATGTGAATTCCTCAAAATAAAGCAATTGTGGAGCAGCCCTTATCATCCTCAAACCCAGGGCGCGCTTGAACGTAGCCACTCCACGCTTAAGGAATATTTGAAATCGTTCGTTGACTCCAATCAAGAAAACTGGCCCAGATACGTATATACCGCTATGCTAACATACAACACAAGCATACATTCCACTACCAACTTCAGTCCCCACGAATTGCTATTCGGTCATAAACCATACCTACCTAACTCTATTTTTGAGGAAAACTCTGACCCAACTTACCCAGATTACCTGAAAATGCTAAATCACCGCCTGAAACTATCACGAGAGAAAGCTCTAGCCAATATTGAAAAATCCAAGGAAAAATCTAAAACCTATTACGACACACATACTCGCCGTATCCAATACAAAGTAGGTGACTATGTATACTTGAAAAACCATCTTCGTCTCAGAAAAGCCTTATCGCCGATCTGGAAGGGGCCTTATAAAATCATAAAGGTTCATAGTAACAACACCGTCACCTTGCTGATAAATAGACGGCATGTGACACATCATTTCGATGAAATCAAACTCTCTAATAATAATCCACCCGAAAACTAATTGCTTAATTAGTTTACGTAACTCTAAATCTTTTATTTATTTATTTCAGCGCCATCGTCGGAGCGAGCGCTAATTTCATTGAACCCATTCATACGGGATCCGGATTATATTCCGAATATGTAGGAAAAATGAAAATCAAAGACGGGAACCTTAACATCTTGATTCCTGTCGATATATCTTATATACAACCTCATATAAGTAATCTTAACGTAGTTTTAAGTAACTTTAAGTTTTTATGTAGAGAAACTGACGTAATGGAAGCATCTGAATGTTACGACTTGGTAGAGCCACTATCTGTACGGTACAATGATCTGGTCAAAGAATTTGAGTCGATTTCCCACCTAATAGACACCAAAATCAAACGGTCCGCTTGGATAGGCATTGGTGGTTCTATCCTAAAAACTATATTCGGAACTCTAGATGAAAATGACGCCTTGAAGTACGACCAAGCGTTAAACTCTGTACAACTCGATGAGAAAAAACTAGCTTCACTCGTTAAACAAAACGTCATATTGACGTCATCAGTAGTTAATCATTATAATCAGACTATCCATAAAATAACAATGAATGAAGCTATTTTGAACTCCGCTATCGACGAGCTCTCAGTAAATTTGAAAAACGTAACTTTTATTTCAAATGAATCACTAATAAGGAATAAATTAAATAGCATTTTGATTCGTCTCGAGACCTCATTACTAACGTTATCATTTCGCCTTGAAGACATAACAAACGCCGTGCTACTCAGTAGTAAAAACATAATACATCCTTCCATAATAACACCTATGCAGCTATACCGAGAACTCGCCGATAACCACCTACATCTCCGTGCAGGTGTTAGCTTACCTGTAAGCTTAGAATTAAGTAAAATGTTTTTAGTCTTAAGTATGTCTCGCGTAGTTTCTTATTTTTATAGCAATAAGATTATTTTTGTATTAAAAATTCCTCTAGTTAACCCAGAGGAGTATTATGTGTATCGCAACTTACCTCTACCTATCCCATACGACATCTTAAAGCCCAACACTTACAGCGTAATTATACCCTCTAGTACCTACATAGCAATGACCAAAGACAAAGCACGTTATTGTACGTTGAGTAAAATAGACCAGTGTGAGAACGCCAACCCTGAAAATTACATCTGCGACATCCCCAAAGTGCTATCGACAAGTGAAAGTCCAAATTGTGAAAGTGAATTAATAACGCGTGTGGTGACGACATTACCAAAACAGTGTGAAACAAAATCTATTTTCGGCTACGTAAACATTTGGACCTCCGTTGGACAAAATAAATGGGTTTATGTTCAATCAGAACCCACTAAGCTAACCATAGAATGCGGTACTTCTAATACATACAACAAAAATATTGTTGGCACGGGTATATTGACCCTGCCTACTCATTGTGTAGCATATAGTAAAAGCATCAGATTCATTCCTATGTTGGACTATGGTAATGTTAGCGTCAACATTATTAATAAAGACTTTAACATTATCAATGAATCATGCTGTACTATTGATAAGATAAGTAAGATTACGCCACATGTGTCCCCTATTAAGCTGGAAAATATAAATTTAGAAAACTTAGGGTCGAACGATAAGATATTAAATAATTTAATAGATAATTCGGATAAAATCATCAATGAAAGTTCTTTCTTAAGCCAATATGGGACGCATTACGCGATAAATAGCATTAGTTTTATTCTTATTTTAATTGCTTTATTTGTAGCGTATAAATTGTTTAACAAATATTTTTATAAGTCTGGCCGCAGCCTTAATATTCAAAATGAAACGCAAGACTCGCGTAGACTTTCCATTTCCACTATCTATAGTAACCCGGCGGCTGAGCCGCGTCTTAGGGTAAACTAAACATAAACTTCAGTGGCATTGCAACCCCGAAGTTTAGTCTTCTGCGGGGGGTTGTTATATCCACCCTCTGCTAGTATTAGTGTGCCGTCTGCACCACCGTCAGCATTCCTAGCTGTTCGGTAGACTTTCATGGGAAAGTATTTTAGTCTCTCTCGATCCTCCAACGCGACAAGGCTGCAAAAGGACATTTTAAATCAAATCAAAATTTAATTCCAATTTAATATTCAACTTCGTTCTAGTTCAAATAAAATTCTTTTTTTAAAAAGTGATTTTCTTTGGTCCGTATAACAGTACGAAAGGGTAGGAAGGTGGTGAACAGACAAGATTTTTGTGACTTATCGCAGGAGCAACTATTTGACGTGTGTGCTGTACATTTATTAGAAGACGACATTCTGGTTGTAGGGTTGTACCACTCAAACCTCACTAGTCACTCAGTTTATTTAGACCTCTTCGAACGCCTCCTTTACAAAGTTACTAATGAAGGCTTTAAATGCATCATTGTAGGAGATGCGAACATCGATTTTTTACAGAGCTCGAGTGCTCAAAAAAAGCTTAAAGATATAATCGCTAGTTATAATTTTGTCCAGTTAGTCAATCACCCTACTCGAGTGGACGGAGATAGTAGAACGCTTCTGGATCATATATATACTAATATGTCTACAGAGCGCGTCTGCACCGTAGTTAACGTTAACACACAGCCGCTTAGCGACCATAACGCTCAGCGTCTGATAGTGGAAGAATGTGCCATCCCCACCCCCACTCACCGGCTGACCCGCAGCTTCACTGCGGCTGATAAAAATAACTTTATCAACGCCCTTGAATCTGTTGATTGGGACCTTGTGATAGACAAAGCGGGACAAAACTGTGAGTCCTTGGCTACTTCACTCATACTCATTTTAGCAAGCTATTTTAATACGTGCTTTCCGCAAAAAAAACGGTCCAATTTAAGTAGTAAGCATTGGGTCGATACCGAAGTACATAATTTGAAACATCTACTGAATGATATCGCTCGATTAAGAAAAATATTTCCTACCAACGAACCGCTACGGGTCAAGTATGAAGAAATATCGCTCAAATATCTAAAGTTACTAAAAACTAAGCGTGTAACATTTTACTCAAATATTATAAAAAATACCCCGCGTTGTATGTGGCGCGTAATTAACACGGAGCTAGGGCGCGGAACCCGCGAAAGAGTTGACTTCACTGATCTGGTACGGGACGAGTGTGGTCAGAAATTCGAAACCAAAAAACATTTGGTTGACGCGCTGAACCTTGAATTTGTTTCAGCTGCGATAAAATCTGGGGCTCCTGTGGCAAACAATAGTCGCGCGTTAGCGGCGCTGGGTGACGACTCATCCGCCAGCGATGTATCAATCCGACTTGAACCCTTTTCACCTAGCGAAATTGTTACGATAGCTACTAAGCGCATTGCCCCAAAAAAAAGTTCCGACCTTTACGGCCTGTCAGCCGATCTTATAAAATCGGGTATAGTGCCTTTAGCACCTGTTCTAAGTAGACTTTTCAACTTATGCATGCGTGAAGGAGTGTACCCATCAGCTCTTAAAAAAGTAAAAATTAGCCCCCTCTACAAGGGCAAAGGGAAAAAGTCTGATCTTAAGTCGTACCGTCCGATCTCTCTTGTTCCAGCTATTAGCAAGGTGTTTGAAGTAGGGCTTAATAGAAGGGTTTTAAACTACGCGCTCCAAAGAGACATCCTATCTGATAGGCAATACGCATACCGGGCCGGGCGCTCAACCACAGACTTAGTGCGCGAAGTAGTGTGGCAGATTCTAAAAGCTCGGGAGGCAGGATTGCAGGTCGCTCTGGTCTGCTGCGACCTATCACGCGCCTTTGACACGGCGGACCACCGACTCATTGCTCAAAAATTAGGTTTCCACGGAATGCGCGGCCCTTCCGGGTCGTTGATAATCTCTTTTACGTCAGGAAGAACGCAAGTCGTCGTGGGGGACAAGGGTCGCGCCTCATCCGACGAGCTCGAGAACGAGATAGGCGTGCCCCAGGGATCCTGTTTCTCGAACACTATGTTCAGTCTTCTCTTGAATGACTTGCCAGATGCCATCGTCGACGCGGAGATATACATGTATGCTGACGATGTGGCCGCAGTGATTACTGCGCCATCATCTACTCAGCTGCATCATAAGATAAACTCTGCTGTTAGTGAACTCGATGAGTGGTTTAAGTCGAATGGCCTAGCACTGAACAAAGATAAAACCTGCTTTTTGACTTTTAATCTCAACGGGAGATCGGAAGCTAAGTACTCGGTAACGATCGGAAACACCGCGCTCCAGCAGGTCAACTCAACAAAGTTACTAGGGTTCCACATAGATAGCGCCCTCACGTGGGAGTCACATATACAGGAGCTATGTGGGAAGCTGAGCCGCTCGTGCTTCGCGCTCAGGCGGCTCGCGAGCACGGCCACGCGGGACGTTGTGCGCTCTTGTTACTTTGCCACAATCCATAGTAATATTACGTACGGATTAGAATTGTGGGGCCGCGCCGCGGAGTACAAGAGAGCTTTTTCTATGCAAAAACGGGCTGTGCGGGCCATTTTCGGGGTTTCGGACGACGTGTCTTGTGTGGAGCTCTTTAGGGAACTGCGCGTACTGCCACTGCCGTGCGAACTAATCTATCAGGTGGCTCTTTTCACGCACAACCATTTAGAATTATTTGAGAGGAAAGGTACCTATTTAAGATTAAATTTAAGAAGCAATGCTAGGAAAAACCAACTGGTGACTCCTTCTCATAAGCTGGCGAAATCGGAGAGGTCTGTATATATTGGTGGGCCCGCTATATACAACCGAATACCCGTAGAAGTTCGGGATGCACCTTCCGCTGGGTCGTTTAGGAATAAATTAAAATGTTGGCTACATGAGCAACTATTTTATGACGTAAATGACTTTTTAAAATTACCTGAATTGTATTAAGATTTAGTGACTAATTTGGAAATTGTCAAGTATTATCTATTTTTATTTCATGCTATATTGTATAGTGCCCTAATGTAATGTTTACTTTTTGACTTGTAACAAATGGTGTTATGAATAAATGACTATATGACTATATGACTATATTACAACCAGAGGGATAATGTCATAGAATAATGACCAGTACAAGAAGGAGTACTAAAATAGCAAGAGAATACATCTCTTTGTCTCATTTTAATTATGAAATTTAAAAGGTGTTAGAAAAAGATGTACATATACTCGAACTTACGTAATTTCGAAGGGTATCACAAACTAGGATTGAGCTATCGGAGGTGACATGAGATTGTCATCCCATAAGCAACATGCTAGTGTTGTAACTGAGTCGATTAAAATATCGATAAGAAAATATATTTATTTTAACGTCGCAACAATGATGGGGTGTTTTAAGTTTACGTGTCTATGTGTATATCTGTGGCATTGTAGTTCCCGAACAGATAAACTGACATTAATTAATTCATTTAAAGGTAAATCAATCGGGAGTGTTCTGATCTATATTTCATCATTGTTGAAAATAATTATCTGAATCATTTCAAGATTATATATTCAGCTGCTTGGGCTGTAGATCATCTATCAGTCTGACATTCATACCTACAGATAGCGCGCGAGTTGAATGCAGTCGGGGTCTGAGGTAAAGAGCGGGAGCATCTTCCCCGCTATCCGCCCGCCCCACCTCACGCGCCTGGGCGGGTTGGGCGTGCGGATAGCGGGGGGAGACATTCGCATTCCTAAGCATTGCATTCAACTCGCACGCCTACAATAATTTGTATAAATCATGTCATTATTATACATTTACATATCAGAATAGTTTCGACAAAGCTCTCACTCTAGAGTGTGATACCTGTAATAACAATAATGTAGGTACCTACCTTACATTTTTGAGGAGTTGCTTCGAAGTGAAATATTGTTTGATTTAGTTTTAATGTAGGTACATCATTTGGTTTTAGACGTCGATGTTTAATATTTTCACCCACAAAGCAATCTTCCGAAAAATGATAAGAACAAATGTGGCTGTGTGGTTTTGGTGTCCAGTTTGGTCTTGAAATTAGTGTAATCCATTGATTTTTAACTACTTCATCTCTGGGAAATCTAAAAAAAAAATCGGCCAAGTACGAGTCAGACTCGCGCACGGAGGGTTCCGTACTGTATGGGAGCCCCCCTTAAATGTTTATTTTATTTTAATTTTATTATTTATTATTGAAGAAAATATAAAACTAAATGTTCTGTGAAAATTTCAAGCATCTACCTGGTACCATTATTAATATAGAGCGAAAAACGTCTAAAAATTCAGGTTTCTTGTAGGTATGGCAGCCCCCCTTAAATATTTATTTTATTTCGTTTTTAGTTTATCGTATTTGTTGTTATAGCGGCAACCGAAATACATCATCTGTGAAAATTTCAGCTGCCTAGCTATCATAGTTCGTTCATGAGATACAGCCCGGTGACAGACAGACAGACGGAAAGACGGACATCGAAGTCTTAGTAATAGGGTCCCGTTTTTTCCCTTTGGATACGGAACCCTAAAAAGTAGTGTAAGTATAATCAAAAAAACATCGATACAGTCATTTTACCACAGCACTATGACGTGATAACCTGAACTATTATTTTTTGTAAAATATTGAATGAAAATTACACAAATTATTCCAAAATGTATGTAAAATCTCGTAATAATATAATTTAAAACAATTTCTGTTAGACGTAGCTGTTTTTAAATCACAAAAAGTGTATATATTCCAACAAAACTCACCGATGAAAAGTCACTAATTCATTCTTATTATTTTTTCGGGATGAATGCGATGTGCACCCTTTTATAAGACACGCCATTTGATATAAAATACACCATTCATAAAGAATTTATACAAATTTACATAGTTTTAGCACTTTGAAACAGTTATTTCTAATAAATTGTATTAAAACTCGACAACCGGCATTCGGTGTTGACAAACCATAGCCACGCAACCACTGACAGTTGATCTTCACAAAGAAGATCGCAGCTCCGTTATGTATTATTTTTGATTTAGTAGCACTATACTTATACTATTATTTATTCTGTGACAAATTAGAACCAACTTTTAACCATTTTGACATTCCAACTTGTGATTTTGACGTTAGACGGCAGACGTTGCGTTTTGTTTTGTTTCATCCACTCTTGCGTATGCTGTATAACCAGATATGAATAAGAAAGCTGTTACACAGTTTTTATTTGAGCAAAATTTAGTACTCCCTCTAGTACGTTATTTCTCTAAGAAAATACCATTCCATTTTTAATTACACGACATCCAGCGTGCTAATGCCGCCAGTATAATGGGTACTTTTGGCCAGGGCACCATTAAGGTGGCCTGTTTGATTAAGTTGTTTTTGACATGTAAATTGATTATTATTTACTTAAGTAATTTTAGAATTGAGTTAAGAACCGTATGTAAATTTCATATGTTGCAATAAACGATTTGATCTAAACGAAAAAAAAAAAAAAAAAGAAAAAAATTACACGACATATATGAGTTCACTTAGTAATTTATCTAGCCGCAAAACACAACAAATATGATTTTTCATTCAACTTTTGCCGGCTGCTGCTCGCATGGATTTGGCCAGTACAGCAATTCCGATATATCTCGAAGAAGGTTATCAAAGTAATGCTCTTATCAGTAAGCAATTGAGAAAAAAAAATAGTATAGCACCTCAAAGATGTAGTGTTCCGGTGCGTTGCCACCTTAATCTTTCTGTTCCTTTTATGTCGTATACAGTATGGTATATTTGTCTGTCATATAGGGTGTACATTACGCAGTACTCCTCATATCAAATATTATTCCTACTCTACGTTCGTAGGTATCGGAGAATTTTCCAATGTCGCTCCGAGCGTAATAGTAGAATTATTATTTCATGTTGCGAGAGCAGAGGTGGAATTTCGTGTAGAATGCAATCTAGTCTTTTTTGATGGTATTTTCTTTTAGAAAAGCCTCACTACTGTTATTAATACTCACATACATAACTTCGAAAAGACGTGTGTTTACGTACCTTCCTTTGAATTTGAGCTTTGTATTTAGTTTTCAAACCACTATTTCAAACAAAACAAGAGTATTTCAATTCGATTTACATAAGTAAACATATACAGACAAAACATGTTTGTTTGTATCGTGTGCTTGTGACTTTATAATCACAAATGTTTTTAACGGAACAGATTTGATCGTGTATTGATTCAAAATTGTTTTAATTGAGACATAAATAAGTAGATACCGTCGTTCTTCGTCTTTTTAGCCATAGGACGTCCACTGCTAGATATAGGCCTCTCCTAAAGATCTCCAAAAAGACCGATTAGTAGCGGCTTGCATTTAGCGCAATCCTGTGGTCTAAATGAGGTCATCCATCCTCTTTGTGGGTGGACGTCCTACGCTGCGCTTGCCGGTACGTGGTCTCCACTCAAGAACTTTCCGACCCCATCGGTCATCAGTCCTCCCTGCTATGTGCCCTGCCCACTGCCGTTTCTTGCCAATCCACTGGGCTATGTCGGTAACTTTAGTTCATATAAGGATTTCCTATTTCTGATTCGATCTTGAAGAGACACTTCGAGCATACTAATAAGGTCCGTAATAATTATCAATAGTAGATGTACGGGAATCAAAAGTCTGCCTTAGGCCTTATTTTCCAAAAACATAACTTCGAATTGCCGTATCAATACTAACCACTGTTTTAAAGGTAAGTAAAAAAAATCTGATACCTACCCAACCCTCAGACCAAATAAAAAAATCAAGGCAGAATGTTGAGAAACAAACGAGGTCGGCAAAACTACGCCTCGCCGTGTAAAGACACAATTACACACACAAACACGTACAAAAAAAGTACGCCTTGGCTCGTCAGTCGAACTATGGCGGCGCATCACTGAGGCACTCACCACATGTATAAAAAACTGGCTCACTTGTCTTTTCACGACGCTCTGTCTTGATTTTTATATTTGGCTTGAGACCCAACCACCGTCACATCATCACATTTCGACATACTTAGTAGGTAAGTAGGTATTGTGTGGTAGAAAGTAACAAAGTCACAATGGCGTTTTCTAAGCCCCCTTTGATCTGATAAGCAACCTTCCTTCCCCTCACGGAAGGATTTCGCAGTATCGCCGGATTTTTGCACAAATCTGCGAATATACTGGAGGGGAGGAAATTAGGTTTTCCGACGAGTGTCTAGGAAACTTACACTGTTACGGTAAACAAGTGAATCTATAAATATTGTTCTTGAAACTACATAAGCTCGGAACGTGAATGAATTGTAACTACAACAGGTTTTGTTGGAAATTCCATTGGTCATCCAATGGAGGCCTATGTCTAAAGGTAGACGTTCTATTACTAATATGATTATGATGGAGATTGGGGTGTTGTATACGTAGATCCACATCGTAACCATCTTACTGACTAACATAGGTATCTTTGTATGTATGCTGCTTATTATAGCGACGAGGAAGTTTCTTTGACGCTAACAGAATTGACTGAAACTGAATGAGCTTTCTCCCTCAACAATCACGTGCGAAGTATTTGAAACAGTACGATATGTAGACAACTTTTGTCATTTCCTCGCTGAGGTGGGATGAAAAGTTACGTGTTGCACTCAACTGCAAAGATTTTTCACCTTGTGCTCTTTTGATTCCCTCGCTAACGCTCAGGATTCTAATTTTTGAATCCTTCGCTTGCTTGGTCATCAAATTGAACACGCGATTAAAAATCATCTTTGCAATATTATATAACAAATAACTATTACAATTATACATTTAATAACCACTTAGCTTTTCTCTTATATTGTAAGCTAAGTCTTACAGCAAAAATATGAGATATACAAGCATTAATATATTTAAATGCCACAAAACAGACATTCACATTTTATTATTGTCTCCATAACTAAGCGATTATTGAGCTTACTCCCGTCTGAGAAGTTCCACTCGCTTAGGGTTACCAAGATTTAAGCTCTTCTTACTAGTTAACTTCTAGAAAAAATAGAATTTCTAGAATTTGCGTTTAGTGGTCTCTTTTTGACCGACGAACCGGAGGAGGTACTCAATTCGACGCGTCTACTTTTTTTTTTTTGTATAACCATGCATTTTTTTTTAATAGTCCGATTTCAATAATTCCTTTTTATTATTGGAAAGACTACATGAAAATTGGTCCCATTTAAATTTCAGTGTCATTTTTGATGTATCAACAGTAATGTGAAAATGCTACATAGATTCGTGCGAAATATTCGCGAATTCTGTACACGGGTGAAGTCGGTCATGCTATTTTTTGCAAAAAATAATTATAAAAGCTGATTTTTTTGTACTATCTTGCTTTAGCTACTTTCTTATAATCTAGACTGCACTAGAAGACTTCTTCTCCATGGGATATAGAGTTAGTTTAGTTGCTTTCTGTTGACTACTTTTAATAAATAAAAGCTTCCAGTCATTTAAGCATCTTTTCCCCTGTACAATATTTGAAAATTTGCTTTTTATTTAAGAAACACACGTATATTTTGCTCATTTTACAAAGCACTGTGAGTTTTGTAAGAAAGGCTGTGGTGCTATTACTCGAATCTTGATATAGACCTAATTAAGTCGAAACTATAATTGAAAGGACTTAAGAAACAACTTAAAAATACGTGAGTGATTTTGTTCCCGTTCCTGTTTCCCGTTCTAATATTTAAAGTAGCACTAAGTATTCATCATCATTTCGTAGCAATGGCTAGTAAGATTTTTATTTGTTTTACAGTTTTAGTCTAGTTTGAGGATGGCAACACAGCATGTGGGTAACTTGTTATACGTTTACAGGGAATTCAGAACGTAGATGTTGGTAACCCTGTAGATCAAATTATTGTATTTGTTTTTTCATTTTTGCATAATATTTACATAAGATATGTTATCAAATCTTTTGGGAATTGAAAATTGAATTGAAAATTTTTCTTCGGACTTTTAAAACATTTCCGTGCAACCCTACATTTACTGGAGCCTACGGATAGATTGACGGCGTTCAAACGACGTCTAGATCTAGACAAATGTAGCGTCTAGACGTTGTCGCTCATCCCGAGGTTGGCGTGGTACATTATTTACTTGTGTCGATTAATATTGCTCTTTGCGATTGGTTTTGTTAAGTTATGTAGGAAAATGTGATCAGCTTTTTTGTATTAATAGAAAGCCTGTCCATTGTTTATATAACTAAGCAATTTTATAGAGTCTAGTCTTTGCCATTTGTTAGCTTACAAATAGATTAAACGGTTCGCCGCCACACTAGTTCCATTCAGAATGGAACTAGTGTTAATTTTGTGTTTACATTAGTACCATTCACAGTTACATGATGGAACTACTGATAATGATTTTTAATACCAGTACCATACTTATAGATATAAACAAAACTGTGGCGTATAGATCTTCTTCTCTAATCGGTGTTTCGAATATTTTTGAACCGACGAAACGGAGGAGGCTAACAAGTCGATGCGTATATTTTTTTTTTACTTTTGACCACGTAAAAAGCTTTTTACAAAGTAGTTCGATTTTGATGTTTTTTTTCCGGTAAATCATACTTCAAAGATGGTTCCATTTAAATTTTATCGAAATCGGCTGCGCCATTTTTGATATATCAACAATAGTGAGAAAATTACTACATCTATCCGTGCAAACTATTCGAATTCTGTACACGGTTGAAGTCAGTTATGCCATTATTTGGGAAAGTAATTAACCAATATATTTCCAATAAAAACATGTTATTCATATTTTGACTGACGAACATTTTGCCACCTTAGTCAAATGGAGTTTAGATACAAAATGTTCTAATCAGAACTTCTAAATAATATAAGCTAATGTCTACTAAACTAATACTAAGTTTAGGTATCTAAAATAATCACATTTAGTTTCCCTTACGTAATACATTGGCATTTTCCAAACCTTTACTATAGTAAGTAATTTACCAAAGTCCTATTGTGTGAGGTAACACCAAAACCGATACAAAGGTGGAGGCGAGGAAATACCAACTTCAGGGAAAAGGTTTTTGTGCTGGTAACACTGGGGCGTGTTTATCGCGGGTATTCAGACTTTTTGGTCGATAGCTATAAGCTTACTTAGATGTTTTCAGGGTTAGCGAAGTAAAAAAAACTGTTGAAGAAGAATTTCGTTTTATTTAGGGTTCCGTACCCAAAGGGTAAAAACGGGACCCTATTACTAAGACTCTGCTATCCGTCTGTCCGTCTGTCTGTCACCAGGCTGTATCTCATGAACCGTTATTTAAGTTGGTCTATAATACAATTTGTTCTGAGTCGTCTCATTTTTATGAATAATTTATGTACAAAATTGTTTTAATTTAAACCGTCGCTTCAGGTACATAAATTTTACAAAAAATTGGAACATTTTGTAATACGAGTAGCAAAAAGATGTGTGCAATTTTTAATTTTGGGATCTTTTTATTTAATCTAGAAAGGATGAAATTTTGTCAATACAATTTTCTTATGTTGTTGTGTGTTCAATTACAATATTTTCTTTAGTTGCTGACCAAGTATAGCGTTATTTGGAATAGGTCGAATCATACTTCTTGACGGCTGCGATGTTAGCTACAAGCTGAGGATAACCCTGAACTGAAGGAAAACCCTGACCAAAGGTCACTGAACAGCTTCGTGATAATTGTGTTATCGGCAGCTTGTAGTTAACTTCACAGCCGCCAAGAAGTATGATTCGGCCTATTTCAAATAACGAGTCATCCGGGCCACGGTAGCGCTCAGTTAGAAAATGCCACCTGCAGTCACCCATTCAAAAACTGACCGTGCGAAACGTTTCTTACTCGTAATTTTTCGGTGATCGCTGACAAAAATTTACCTAGTCAAACTACGCTACGAGAGTTAAATTTTAGGTCCCGGTTGTTTTAACCATCAAGCCAAGTCAGAATCCTTCAGGCAGCCTAAAAACTCTGACACCAGGGCTAGCCACCCGGCCTATACGAACTCACTTATTCCAAATAACGTTATACTTGGTCAGCAACTGAAGAATATATTTTGTACGAGTAGGTAAGTGTACACCAGTCACGACAACACAAGAAAATTGAAAATTGTAATTGAAAACAAAATTTCATCCTTTCTAGTTTAGATAAAAAGTTCCCAAAATTAATAATTGTACAAATTGTGTATTCGGTCTATACCTCTTTAAGACTTTACTAAAGATACTAATATCACACTATATTTCAATTATATTATGTGCATTAATACATTCCTTCTTTCTGGCAATGTACTCCCCATGCCATGTATGAAGGTTGATCCTTCACCTTTCATAAGCTTTTCTTTGATTTGTTCCCCCACCGTCTATCCTGGGTGTTTGTAACTAGACAATATCAATACAATATAGCATTTTGCTACTAGCATAGCAGTTCTCCAAATAGTAGACATCTAGACATCATAAGACACATCGTAAACATCATAATTTAAATATCATATAATCTATGATATTTATATTCTACATTGATATTTTATATTATTCTGACATTATTTAATTTTGTATTCAATTGCCTCTCTACAGCATTTAATCTTACTCGTATTGTTGAAGTATGTAGTTACTTATTTTAATCATTTTTAGGGTTCCGTACCCAAAGGGAAAAACGGGACCCTATTACTAAGACTTCGATGTCCGTCTGTCCGTCTGTCTGTCACCGGGCTGTATCTCATGAACCATGATAGCTAGGCAGCTGAAATTTTCACAGATGATGTATTTCGGTTGCCACCATAAAAACAAATACTAAAAACAAAATAAAATGAATATTTAAGGGGGGCTCCCATACAACAAACAATAGAATAGAAACGCTTTATTGTTCACACAATCGAAATTATTACAATAAAAGAGTACAATATAATTATAATAGTGCGACAATCGGCGGCCTTATCGCTTAGAGCGATCTCTTCCACCTGAATTTTTAGACGTTTTTTAAAATAAAATAAATATTTAAGGGGGCTCCCATACAGTACGGAACCCTTCGTGCGCGAGTCCGACTCGTAGGTACTAGGCCGATTTTGTTTTAAATTAAATTTTGCGATTATGTATTGTGAAATGACGAGATCTATTTTGCGGTACTACATATTAATATACAAACTGTTGTATATTTAATTTTAGTATTAAGCTCAATCTGCTCAATACATCAACAAATGATTCTAATTCACTGCGACACATATGTTTAACTGATCTTCATAAGCCTAAATCTCGATTCGCTCTTTGCCGTTTTAATTCAAACTCACAAATCTTGTTAGGGTTTAGACACTTAACAATCTCGCCAAATATTATCGAAATTGGCTGGTAATTAGCGATAAAATTTCCCTCGTTTTGAGTTAAATTAAATTAACAATTATTTTTCGCAAAAAATGGCGAAACCAACCTTCCATCGGAAATTCAAATAAAATTCGGAAATTTCGCTCATACTGCGTACATTAATAAATGGGACCACCTCGAGAGTATATCCTATTGAACTAAAAAAGATTTTTTCGGTTCGGTTCACAATTGGCGAAATCATCGATGTACATACACAAAAAAAAAACATACAGACGAACATATATAACCTCCTCTTTTTTGGAAGTCGGAATCTAAAAACCCACCGTTGATTTGCGTTGTTATAAAAGTTTTCCAGCGCTACAGCGCTACTAAGTAAATGCGTATCGCGTAGAGCAAAGTAGCAAGTGGCGTGTACCAGTAAAAGGTTTTTTGTGTAGCGCGCGGGTTGTTCCCGACTACAGCAAATGTTTTTTCAGTATATCGTACATGGTTCCTTTGGGATCGTACAATAATAACATCAGGCTCGAAAAGGGGTATTTGAATTCGAAAATATTTGGAAAAAAGTCAGGAAATATCACAAGTCACGTAACGTGGTTTTGTACTTTTATATAACGGGACTAAAGTTGCGTAATTTGATAGTTACAACAAAAATAGTTTCGATTGCATTCGGTGGTCTTTTTCAATTTGGCGAGTACTAGCGTGCGGAGCAGTCTCGCAATAAAATTATTAACTGCTAAATGCAGTCAAAACTACAGTCCTTATGACCATCAAATTACGTGAGTGCAGTAACACTATTTAATATATAAAATAGGGTGGGATATAATGAGACATCATGTGTATTTATTTTTCTTCGAGCGCAAAATCAAACAGTGGCACGTGGGTTTAATTCACCATTGCTAGGCAACGAATTTCTCTCACGTAGTAGTTCAAACCTGTGAATATTCTGAAAATTTCTGTTTGTACCAAAACATACTTGTAATTCTGGGTAAAGGAGGGAGAGGTGGTAGTCTTAAACTTCAGTACAAATGATATACTAGCTGCCTGTCCTGGCTTCGCCCGGTTACGGATGAGTTATAGCTATAAACCTTCTACAAGAAATATTCTAAAAGATGAAAACCGCATTGCAATCTATTGTCTAGTTTGGAATATATGAGACACACGCATAGACAGACACAAAAATTGCGGTTTTGCTTTACACTATGTAGTGATGCTGAAGTTCTAGATCATAGCACATGGCATCACCAGAGAGGGGGTTAAAAAGTTGCTAAAAATCAAGTGATTAATGTAGGACCCCTTTGGACAAACTACATCGGGGCATGCGGAGAGTTTTATGACGGGCTCTTTCTTTCGGTTGGTTTATAGCCGCGTTGTTTGCATTCGCAAATACTTATCTGGGAAATAGATCTGGGTTTAGGGTTGCCATGTATAGGTACCTATTGAAATCAAAAAGGTTTTTTAATTTCAAAGTTTCAAAAATGATAACAAAGTTTAGGTACAAAGTTCAGTATGGACCCTGTTGGACACTACATACTCGAGTGAGAGTGGTCACTTATGTCAATAATATAGGTTACAAAACATTGAAATTAACAAGACTATAAATTATATAAAATCTTCAGAATAAATATCACTCACTTTCGACTCAAAAACTTAACAATTCCGGATTTATTTAAATTAATAAATAACATCACATACCTAAGCGATAAAGTAAGTAAGATTAAGTGTAAGTTAAATTTAACACAGGAACCGCTATTAATGCGAGCGCTGCGCAGTGATAGACAAGCCCGCGTGCTAGTAGTACTCCAACCTTGAAAAAGGACGCCAAATGCGATCGAAACTATAGTAGAACGTCTATTTTTCTTAAAGAGTGAGTAATTCCTGTGTTAAATTCAGTTAAAATGTGTGAAAACCACGCTAGTTTCCATAATCAAAAGGCAGTAAGGCAGAAGGTAGAGGCAAAACCCTAAATAAGCAAAAAATACGTTTCAGAGTACCGTTAAAATGTGAGGAGATTTAGAGCATAATTCACAGAGTCCCAGTCTGTACAGAACCATTAGTCATGCAGCCGCAGATGGTGCGGAAGGGTTCCCGACCCAAATACAAAAACAAATCGCTTTTTCTTACTGCACGCTGCACGCGGTCTGTAAAATGGCCCCCGTATTTTGAAAAGTTTTCGGTAAATTATGAAACTTTATTCCTATTTTGGGATCAATAGAATATTCTGGATTGTAACCCCTTTTGACATATAGGTTAAAAGCCATTTCGGTAGTATAGCTGTCTTGTTCGTGCCAAATAATTATAGTGTATGTTTGACTGCCTCACGGGCTCAGTGATTAGTGAACCTGACTTCTGGATCAAAGAAGCGTGGGTTCGATCCCCTCCCCACCCAGGGCAAGCATTTATGTGATGAACATAGGTGTTTGCTCTGTGTCTGGGTGTTATTTAGGTACTATCTATATAAGTATGTATTTAAAATAAGTATAATGTAGTATATCAGTCTCTGACAGCCATATCACAAGCTTTGCTTAGTTTGGGGTCAGATACCGTGTGTAAGATGTCCCCTAATATTTATTTATTTATTTTATTTTATTATTATGGTTTTTAACAATACTGAGTCTAAATTAATCAAATATGTACAATCTCAAGTAAGAGAAAGGAATTCACATTTGTAATAATTAGTTACTATTTAACCTCCACTTTTAGACTAATGCCTCTCCTATAGATCGTTAATAGGTTGGAAACGACTTGCATCTCGCATGATTGTGCAGTCGTAATGAGGTTATCTGCTTACCTAGTAGGTAGGTAGGTAGATATCCTACGTTGCGCTTGCCGTAGCAATGTTTTACTTTTAAAATTATATTTTTTATAGAACTTTATAGGTTTTTTTCCTTTTTTTTTATGGCAAATGCCTTTATTAACTACAACAAAATACAACACCACTTATATGTATAGGCTAAAACTAAATTCGGTGGAGCATCAGAAGTCTTTCTGAGCGTCTGGTGAACGCGACGCGTGACCAAAATGCTGGTGTTTATTTGGCTCAACGTACCTATAAGCATTGTTATTTAGCGTGGCAATGCAGCCAGCATGCTAGGCACGCTGCCAACTGGCAGTGGGCTTGAGCATTTGGATTATCTTATACCTTCAAGGGTCTGTGGATGATCCAATTGCTTTTTATGTAGTAGTAAACTTTATAGGTATTCGTTCGTATGCTAAAAATGTATTGTAAGGCCAACCACGTAACAAATGATCCAATATGGTCGTAGTAGGGTTGGCAGTGTTGGCACCAACCAAATTGGAACATCTATGAAGACTTTAATGGATTAAAAGCTACGCATGTGTCGCTGGTCCTTATCTGCCACAGGACGGGGGTTGGAAGACAAATGTGGCAGCGCTAAGCCCGCCTGAGTTATTGCGCGACTTCCGGCAGCGGGGTTTGTCAACAACCGCCTTCCGGTTCGTTTACGTCCTAATAATGAAGGCAAATAACGGTAAAGCAAGCAATCATAGATGTTCACGGGGAAGAAATCGAGCATGAAACGTACATAATATTTGCCTTGTGTTTCTATTGAATAAGTATCAAATTACCTATAAGTTATTGAAAGAAATGGAAATGAAAAAAAAAAACATAACAATGACAAATTGAAACCAGGCCCTTCTATATAAATGTGTACCTAATGTTTGATTAGTATAAAGAGTCAAATAAGTAACGTATTGGTGGAAACCGTAATGTTATTTACTAAGGAAATAATGAATTGAATTGAATAAATCGGTTGAAATTTAGTTATGTTAAATATATGCATTTTGGATTACGTGACTCATGTACAGAGAAAGCCTTATTTAGAAACCATCATACTCATTTCTTCAACATCACGTCCTATGCTGCGCTTGCTGGTACGAGTTCTCCACTCGAGAACATTTCGAACCCATCGGTATTCAGTCTTCCGTGCTATGTGCCCTGCCAACTCAACTAGCCAATCCACTGGGCTATGTCAGTAACTTTGGATTTTCTTTAGATTCAGACACTCTAAGCATAGCCCTCTCCATAGCTCGTTATTTGCACTTATTTTATCACTACATAGTATAAAACAAAGTCGCTTCCCGCTGTCTGTCCCCACGTATGCTTATATCTTTAAAACTACGCAACGGATTTTGATGCGGTTTTTTTAATAGATAGAATGATTTAACAGGAAGCTTTATACGTATAATACACCTGTGCGAAGCTGGGACGGGTCGCTAGTTTTATTATAAAGGTACACAGAACAGGATACATAGGTACAACAAAGAGCTAAATTGTAAACAGCAAAAGTACTGAACTGGAAAATATCCCTCAATTTGCGTACGTACACAACATAATAGTAGAAGTAAATCTCAATGAAAGCAATGTGTGCATGCCCTGAGCATTCATGCTCGCCATCGAAGGCTCCTTCTTGCGGCGGCGTCGTGTGTCGGGTCGTTCTCTTCCCTCAAATATGGTCGAGGAGAGCGATGGCTGGCTCATTCGTCACACTCGTGATCGGGTGCTGCATGCGGGTCGCCGGTTTGCTCGCGGCATTCACGCAATGCACTGAAACTACTAACTTAGACTAAGATTTAAACTAACCTCTCTCTATAGTACAGTCGAATTCTTTAAAATGTAACTACTCAACAAAGGGCACAGACCCTGGAGTCTGTGGGCACTTAACATCCGAAGCCAGTTGGCAGACGACACCTAAGATATGCTGTGTTTTCTTAGGAGTTTTTTTTCTTCAGAATAATCCGTAATTTTTAAAGATAAATGATTCAGTATTTTTTATATGTAAATTATTTAAGTATTTCGCCTCTAGAATAATAACTTTACCAAGTTTCAATACTTAGAATACTTCTAATAATTAAAAATAATTCGTAGATTTGCTAGATCTCGCAAAATACCGAGATCTTGCGAGATTATACCTCTTAAATCTTGCAAATACCGAGTCTAAAGAGTTGCTGCAAGATTGCACTCCCTACATCGTACTGCAAGCCTAATGCCGCAGCACATACTACAGAAGTAAAATAAACAATTGAGAGAATGTCAGGTCACACCTAAGCATGACCTGGCATCCTCTGAGCGGCGAGGATGGCCAAGATGTATTTTCTAAATTTATACAAGTTGTTGTAATATATGTCTACTTGGTTACTGTGATCAGACGAGATATCATTGCATTGGTGACACATGCGAACAATAACAAATATAGTATTGTTCGCCTTCCAATAAATGTTTTCTAATTTTTCTTTGCAAACACATAGGTTAAAAAGAACGTTCCAATTGGGACTGGTTATAAAACCTAAAGGTTTCAGTTTAAGTAAGACTCAACAAGTACTTATTTATTAATAAGGCCCATAATATTGTTTATTTTAATAGTTTCGTCTCACACTAATTAGGTAAATTGAGTAGATAGATAAACTCTTAGAAGTAGATAGATAAACGCACACCAAGAAATAAACAAAAAGAAGAAACAAAGGTACATAAACAGTGTAACAATGGGCGGCCTTACTGAGTCTTATTGAGTCTTACTGGAACTGAAACCTTTGGGTTTCATAACCAGTCCCAATCAGAACGTTCTTTTTAACCAATGTGTTTGCAAAGAAAAAGTGGTCAAACATTTATTGGAAGGTTTAAACATAGATAAAAAAAAAACTAAATATTCTTCGCAAAAATTGGTAATACCGCCGCCTTCCATCGTGTCCAAAATTCGAATATTTCGATCGAATTGTTAACATTATTGATGATTTTTCAAAAATGGCTCAGCTGATTTCCTTAAAATTTAAATGGAAACACTTCGGGAGTTTTACCTTTTAAACCACAAAATAATTTTTAGATTCGGTTCACAATTGGCGAAATTATCGATGAACATACAAAAAAAATACAAACAGACGAACATAGAACCTCCTTCTTTTTTGGAATTCGGTTAAAAATACGCATCAAGTACGTAGAATGACGCTTAATTAATCTGGAGTTTTTTTTTAAATACGTTGCAAACATAGTACTCATCAACAAAGCAAATTAACACAAACGTGCAGTGTAGGTTTGATTTCACGCTATCGTATGTAAACAAGAGATTAGCGATATCGAGCCGCTATCGCCGCCTGTATCAGATAGATAAGCTAAGTTATTGTACGGCATCTCATCACGATGTAGATGTCACAGGCAATCTGTATGATTCCGCCGTTTACATACGGCGTCGTCAGCATAAAAACATAAGCAAACTAACATAAAAGCAGTTATGTAATATGCCGAAGCCAAAATGTATATTGCCGTGACATTATATAATTATTATGCCTAAACATTTGATTGACAATTGAAACGCCGTCTATATAATTCCGCGGCATAACAAAGTAAATATTTTGTATCCATAATGTGCGATTCGTAAGGAAATAGTCTTTTTTTTTTTTTTTTTTTTTTTTATTCAATATAGGTTTGCGTTTGACTACATACTAGTCTACTCAGTTGCTTATGTTTTTCGAAAACAGAACAACTTAACAACAAACCGCCTGCACATATACTTTACAATTACGTTGATGGTGTCCTCACTTATAAATAGCATCTGTTCTCAAAATTTCACCTCTAAAATACTTCAGCATGGCAGAATATAATCAAACTTTTCTCTTAATGAAAAAAATTGGAAGCACAGAATTGTTACATTCAATGGCATTAAATTGCGATAGATTCTGGTCTTTGTAATTTTCTAGAACCAAATTTCTTACTCCTAGTAACCAGTTCAATTTAATCCCAGACAATCCCGATACTCACTCCAGGATTAAAAGAAAAAAACAAAAGGCCAGTGCTAAAATGAAGGTTGTGCAAGATTTTCTTTAAAGTAAAAAATAGCCGTTCAAAATGCCGATATTATATTTTTGCACCGTGTCATCATTTTCCGTTATACTTGAGTTCTTTTGAAGTCGCCCCGCCTGAGATCCTTGCACGATGTACTGTACTGCACAGTACGTAAGATTTACTCAAATATATTTGATAAAAGTTGTATCACTACATATTATAAAACAAAGTCGCTTCCCGCTGTCCCCATGTCCCCATGTATGTTTATATCTTTAAAACTACACAACGGATTTTAATGCGGTTTTTTTAATAGATAGAGTGATTCAAGAGAAAGGTTTATATGTATAATAGTACACCTGTGCCAAGCCGTGGCGGGTCGCTATAAATATCTCAGTAAAGTAAGTTCGTATCGGCCAGATCTGATACAGCTAGTTCTGGTGTCAGAGAAGGTGCTTATGTCGATCAATAAAAAAAATATGTGACAGTTCGTTTTTTGGCGATTTTGCAATGGGTCCCATGGCAACAGTTGTTCATATATTATGATTGAACTATGTGCCAAAGAATATTCCGTGGTTTTGCTAAGCTACACCTTCTATTTTATTTAACTTTTTATACTTATACAAATCCGCTTCTACTACTATACATCTTAGAAATTAGTCAAATTAGTTGTGATATTCAAAGTTATTGTGAGAGAAAAGGCACTATTTAATTAGTAAATGCATTCTGAGTGTAAAAGTCAAGTTTAATGTTTGTGTTGATTCTAATCTAATAATATATGAAATTTCAAAAATCGATGTTACAATCGAGTTTTAATATACATATACAAAGTAGAAATAATATTTTTTACTCGTGTATAATATAGCAGTTTATTACAGTTATAGTATTGATGTGTCATAAGTATTGAATTATATCACTGTGTCAACGTAAATAGCTAGCACTGCACAAATGTCGCACGGCTTTAATGATCAAAGGGTGTAATATGGTGGAATATTACAACTTTTCACATGTTCAAGTCTGCTCAAGCGCCCTCTTGCGGCGCGGATAACAAGCTCAATGCGTATAAAGCTCGGGTACTCTTTGATGTGTCTATATTGGAGTTTTATATTGCTTACAAGGTTTGATAATTTTGTTATTAGATTATTTTTAGGTTTTTATGAGAGGTTGTTAATTAAGCTGAGATTTAATTTAATTAAGAGCGTTTATAAATTTTGTAGCATTAATGGTGTTTTGGCTTTATTAATGAAGACTCAGTAATTCAATCGTTTATTTATCAACCTAGTTTTAACAAAAAAGTACTTACACTTTTTATCGTCATTATGATAAATAAAATTTCCTGTTGGGAAATTCGTTGTAATAGCAGAACTATTAGATAAGAGTAACTAGCTATTCGAAAAACAAATTAGTGACATCATCAATTTAGTCGTAGTAGTAGCTTAGTCGGACTGTAGGACATAGGCCTTCTCCCTCTTTGGCCAATCTTTTCTGTATTGTGCCAGACTTCATGTTTTACCGATGTGCTTACAGAGTTGTTTACATTCTCATTACTTAGAATTTAAAATCCAATTACCCAGCTAATTTTGTCTGAAAGAGATTACAAATAGCGATAAGATCGCCTCTTTTTATTAATTTTGTTCTTCTTTGTGGCGTCGGTAAAATTCTCTAGTATTGTATAAAAAATAAACAATTTATTTTTGTCAGATTCTAAAGAGTACAAAGGAGAGAATTAAAATAATTATGTAATACGTACCCAAACAAGATCTGAAAATGCTTGTAACAATTGAGTTTACAAAGTCTTCGAGAATTCGGGAAACTTTCAGATAATTGATTAAATGTGTTTATGAGAATAAACAGTTACGTTATTACCTCGACGAATTACAATTCAATTCAATTTATTTAGTAAAAATGCAACTTACAATGACTGTAGGTCGCAGCCGTCTTTCACCGGCACAGAAAACACTGTAGTAGTAGAGTACACTGTAGTAGTAGTTGTAGTATTTGAAACGGCCGAGCCGCTATGCGCCCGACCGGTTTGGAATCCCCTACGGCGCGCGTATTCCCCGATGAAGAAGTACTAACTACATCGAAACCGGTCGGGCGCATAGCGGCTCGGCCGTTTCAAATATTATCGTGAGTGTATCCGGTTTTTCATATAAAATTTAATAATGAATCCTCACGCTAGTTTCAATGAAGTGACTTTAGTAAATGTTTATTTGGTATTAGGCACAGATATACAACAGTATTGACTATATTATTAAGATAAACGCGGTGCGCATCGGCGCACCCGCTCGCTATCCGGCAGATTTGCTACTAATGTACAAAATGTATGAGGCGGTCGCGCTGAAGGCGCGGCCTACCTCCTAATATAAATAATTCCTAAAAAACTATTGGAAACTACCTTACAGCTAATTATTACTGAGCGCGTCGCTAACAATGACAATACCTAAATACTCGAATATACTATAGGTATTTTACAGACAAAAGTTTTAGTTAAGAATTGTTCGTCATAATGTTTAAAAATATTATGATCATCAGCCACTGTACCGAGCTTATATGAGTCCACTGTGGAACATAGGGTGATCCACGAAGGGTATTACGGGATTCAGTTTTAGAACCCGTGAAACACTAGTTTAGGGTATAATACAGGTCGCGGCATGTAAGTCTAGCGCTGAACGAAGTGTGGAGGGGGTGGCTGGGCATGAGTTTAGTATGGCGGTCAACATGCGCAGCCATCCCCTCCACAGTATCCTCAGCTAGACTTACGTGCCGCTACTTTTACCCCTTTCTTTGCGGCAGCAGTTAAATTGAAAAGAGCAAAATGTCGATGTCATCTCATACGCGTCGACACCGGATGGCGCTCTCAAGCTTTTCTCAACTTTGAAAAACTTATTTAAACTTATGCTGGATTCCAGTTTCCATTGTCACTCATATGTAGAAATTTTGCTATTCAATCGACAACTTTAAATCGATTTCCATACGTTGGACATGTTAGAATCGAAGTTTAAGTAAACCGTGTCACTTCGTTCACCGATCGTACTTATATTGTTAACCGACTTCCAAAAAGGAGGAGCTTCTATGTACGAGCACGTTTTTTTGTGTATGTTCATCGATAATTCCGCCAATTGTGAAACGAATCAAAAAAATAATTTAGTTCGAAAGGGTATACTTCCGAAGTAGTCCCGTTTAAATTTTAACGAAATCGGCTGAGCCGTTTTTGAAAAATCAACAATAATGTAAACAATTCGAGTGAAATATTCGAATATTGTACACGATGGACGGAAGGCGGTTTTGCCATTTTTGCGAAAAATAACTATTTAGGTCGTAGTGTAGTTGTATTTGATACCTACCTATAGTCTTGTATGGCTTTTTAATACAGCAACTATTTTTTATACCAGAAAATACAAGAAATGATAAGCATACTTTATAACAAATTCTTTATAATAAATATAAAAGTGTCTGTCCATTGTTCAATCCCACAAAAATATCTCCAAACATACACACTGAAGAATCAAACTTGACGGCTGTGTTGTTCTCTACAAGCTGCGCATAACCCAATCTACACACTGTACAAGAAGAATCAAACAACTTGACGGCTTTGTTGTTCTCTACAAGCTGCGTATAGCCCAATCCTGACTGAAGCTCACTTAACAGCTACGCGAGGATTGAGTTATCCGCTATAATGTTAGTTTGTAGCTATGAAACATCTCAGCCGCCAAGTTGTTTAATTTATTATAATAATAATAGTATAATAATATATTTATTTCAGAACAAGTCCATAAAATTTACAATTCAATAATACAAAATTAGATTAAATACAAATGTCACAAAAAATAATAAGAAACTAATTTAATATGCAGATCCGAATATTATAGTTTAGGTAGTTACCGTAGCCTATACCGTATGATTTGGCCTATACTTAGGCCGTTAGGTTAAAGTGGAAATGGACAGGCCATATAATAAGAGGTATCGAAAAATGTAATAAACGGATTGTACTTTGGCATCTAAAAAACGCAAAAAGAAAAAGTGGCAGACAGGTCAGAAGGTGGGAAGACGAGATAAAAGCAACGGCAGGAAAAACATGGACCAGAGCAGCGCTAAACATGGTAGAATGGAAAGGAATGGAGGAGGTCTTTGCCAAAGTTGGGCAAACAGACATAGTTGCCGATGAGGACTCACCTGAGGAGAGTGATAACGTTTAAAAATTAGCTAAATATTGTGAAAATTGTCTGAATAAAGGCTTATATTATTATTATACTTAGGTTGCATGTGAAGTTGTGTGATGTGACTTCCAGTGAAATGACATTTGGAAGGCCTAACGGAAATTGGTTAAATTCAAACTTCGAGGTTTTCTGCTTGCGAAATTTTTGATGACCTAAATAAATAATTTTCATTAAATATCTACATTTCAATAAAGAATTTATAATTAGTGTTTCTTCAGACGACATAGTTATTATGCTCACGCTATAATACAATTTCGTTATTGGGCAGATACTCAAATTGCAAAATAAATTGTTTCATGTACAAATATTAAAATTTGGTCTTATACAAAAAGTTGGTTTTTGTGATGAATATGGTGATATCCCAGAATGTTTCTATGGTCTAGACTTTAAGAAACACCTAACATCTAGAATTATTTATCTGTGCTTGGGTGTTAGTTGCTTTTTAGGGTTTCGTACCCAAAGGGTAAAAACGGGACCATATTACGAAGAATCGGCTGTCCGTCTGTCACCAGGCTGTATCTCATGAGTTGTGATAGCTAGAACGTTGAAATTTTCACAGATGACGTATTGCTGTTGCCGCTATAACAACAAATAAGACACCATACAACGAACCTGAATGAGAATAATATGTTTTATGCTTTAAATATTATGTGTCTAATACTTTTGTGTGAGTGACTCAGTTATGAAAATGTTTTCATCGAAAGTTTGTAGACAAAACTACTTTTCTAGCTAAAAAAAAATCTTTGAAACCGGCTTAAATTCAGCATCATATCGTTCAGCATGAATTCGACATTTTACCAGATTTTAGATTTCACAAAATGTATTCCCTCCTAAAACGTAAATTCCCGTAATAGTAACGAGTTCTAAAACGCAGTTCAGAATTTCATTCACTTTGAGGATTTCATTTTATGAAAAATGCTGAACGTTTTTCGGGGAATGTGCAGTTGTACACTATGTACAGCGCTTTCCAATTAGGCTTTAAAAAATATTCGAAATTTTGAGCGAGCTCCAGGCTGCAGGCTAGATGTGTTAGCATTCTCGGTAATCCACCCCAACTCATAACATAATCCTAGAAAACTATTAAGTACGTATCAATATATTATGAGTAGTTTAACTAGGTGTCTGTCAGCGAGGAACATTACCACGGTCAGTCTTTGGATGGGTGACCGCGGGCGGCATTTACAGCAGAGTGCTACCGTGGCTCGGAAGTCGTCTATGTAAAGGGCGAATAATTTGTGTAAATAATTTGTAATTTTAAGATATAATTTTAATATTCATTCAAATGTAAAATGATATGAAAATGTATTAGTACGCTTCATTGGATTTTAATTGTTATGTTTGTGTTTGACCGCAGCAGCTCTTTTATAAATATGACCCAATTCAATTTATCTGTTTATTAATTACTAGCTGTCCATCCCGGTTTCGCCCCGGTACGGACATATTTTAAAAGTATAATAGAAAAATACGAAATCCTACTAATATTATAAACGTGAAAGTTTGTAAGGATGGATGGATGGTGTTTGTTACTCTTTCACGCAAAAACTACTGAACGGATTGATAAACTTTGCAATTATATAGCGTATACATCAGAATAACACATAGGCTATAAATTATAATGATGTTGCGTAATTTTTCCATATTATAACAATAAGTGTTAAGTAAGTAGGAAAAATTCTGCCATCTGCGAGCTATTCTAGCGTGCGCTCCAAGTATTGTCAAAAAAGAACTGTCAAATCAAACAAATGTCAAACCTTTTTTTTTATTATTTTCCACCTCCTTTATTAAGGGTGGTAAGGTAGGGCCTCGAAATATCATGCGGGTGTTAGAATAATAATGTTATAATAATAATAATAACGATTACAAAATGTATTAAGTAATGTAAGACTAATTGTAAGTAGCTAAATGGAACTCGGAAATATCATGACGTCCGAATGTCGGCCATTGTTGTTTACGTACACCATTTATTTAATACTGTGATTTCATAATGTTATAGATGACTTGAAACGTATCAATAATTGTTCTAATAATTCTAATAAGTATGAAATACAGTTTAAGATGATTTTATGTTTAACAATTGTGTAAAATGGAGGCTACCACCGTGCCCGCCATCTTGCTCGTTCCCTATTGGTTGTTAGTAATGTTTACATCGAGCAGTGGTGGTAAGGCATGGTGGGAGCTTGTGAAATCAGTATAAAACAGTCTGTTGGCGCGGCTTCGCCTCCTAATATCTCTTAATATCTCTGAGTATCTTTGAATCTCTCTTAGTGTTCTCCCGGTATTCTGATAATAACGTTGGAGTCTTGCTTAGCTAGTTATGCTGAGTGTCGGTACTTTTATATTCGAAGCCAAGTCGAGTGGACGTCGCCATGTTGCTAAAGTTAAGTACTTTGTGTAATATCTAAATTAAGGTGACTGATCAAAAGATTATACTGATGGCGTCTTGAGTTTCTTGCCACTTCTTCTCAAAACGTCTAGGGCCTTGCGAACGTGGCATAATTATTGCAATACATGGTGGTACCCTCGAGGGACCCATGAAGTATATGAATAAACAAATAATACTTACCTACTTGTTTACTTTACTAATTTAGAATCCTGAACATTAGACAAGTACCCTCACGAACATTTTAGGATCAGATTGAAGAGTTTCTTTGTTATTAAGTTAGAATCAGGGTTGCTGCATTAGTTTAAAGTAAGATTTCCATCCTAACAGTAATATTTTGGTACAAAATAGACAAAGTAACCCCCTCTTTTGACCCTGATCTAACACGGGCAAGCCGCGGGCAAAATCTAGTTAAGATATAAACTAACCTACGAGTATCTCTCTGAGACTCTCTCGTTTTATTTGCTCGGTTAATAAATCCGAAATAGTGTTTGTTTGTTACTCTTTCACGCAGCGAGGAAGGATTGACTTGATTTGTACAATAGATATAGTCCTAAGGTCGGAAAGTGTCATACACTTTTTTTAAACTAAGAATAAAAAATTATAAGAGATTTTAATTATAGTATAGCAGAGATGTTATACTTTAATTAAAATGTGCAAAAGCCACGCTAGTTTCATAAGGGATAGAAAAAAATATAACGCGCGCGAAGCCGCGGTCAAAAGCTAGTAAGAAATAGAATTAGTAATCCATCCATTTATCAGCCATAAGACGTCTAATGCTGGACATAGGCCTATCCAATGGATCTCCAATAAGACCGGTTGGTAGCGGCTTGCATCCAGCGCGATCATCCGTTCACCTTGTGGGTGTCCACCCACATCCTACGCTGCGCTTGCCTGTACGTGGTCTCCACTAGAAAACTTATCGACCCCATCATCAGTTCTCCGCGCTATGTGCCCTGCCCACTGCCATTTCAACTTGCCAACCCGCTGGGCTATGTAGGTTACTTAATTAGTAATCAATCAATAACAAATGACCTTAGAAACATTGTCTAGACTCCATTTATTGATAAGATAAATTATACGGAACTCAATAGAGGTAATTCAGTAATAATAAACGGATTAATCTGTAGAAATGGACCCGAACTAATCCGTTCTATCAATTTTCTTGCGACCCAAGGAGCAAATGTATTAATAACAATTATTATCTTTGTTTCAGTTGCCCAGCTCACTTCGCCGTAGACTGATAAAGGTAAGTCGTACTATATCAATTAGTCCGTATAGAACATAGGCCTACCCTGGTATTTTACCGATTTCCCAAAAAGAGGATGTATTTACTATGTTCGTTTATGTATTTTTTGTCTATGTTCGTCGATATTTTCGTCAATTGTTTGAACCGATTTGAAAAATTCTTTTTAATTTCGAAAAAGTGTACTCCCAAAAGGTCTCATTTAAATTGTACAGTTATCATCTGAGCTGTTTTTGATAATTCAACAGTAATGCACATGGATGTCACATCGATTCATGCAAAGTATTCCAATTCTAAACACGACATCCGACTTCTGCAGTCGGTGGTACCATTTTTTGCGAAAAATAATTACTGCAAATAAATTTCTGTATAATGGTGAAACTGATTTCATTATTATATTAGTGTTTAAATCTTAAATCCTATAAATAATTGTTTGTCACCAGACGCTAGGTCTGTTCAATACAATTTGGAAGAACAAATGGATGCGCGTTATAACTGACAACAAATTGAGATTTTCAATCACTCACTGATTACTTACAATACTGATTTATTAATTCAATCATTCAATTTTATACTAGATTTAGATTATTGAAATAAATAATATCCAATGTTGGACATAAGCCTATCCTGGAAGAACAGGCGACATCCATTACGCCGACCCAGTTTTAGGTTTGTGTTTTACATCGAATTTCTTTTACGGATATAATTATCCAGATTGCCTCACGATGGTTTCCACCCTGAAAACATCAACATTACTTACTTTTTTATAAGGTGAGAAGTCTCACCGACCCATTAGTGAGACTTTCCAAGCTTCCACCAGTGAAAGGGCTCCATAATTAAATCATTAGAACGGCTGAACGTATACGTATATGTTCACGAGATCGAGTAAAAGCAGGAGCGAGCATTGACAATCTATGTTTGTGCAAATGAGAGAGCGTAGCATGCGATCCTCTCCGAAAGTTAGAAATGTTTCAATAATCAGCCAAGTACGAGTAGGACTCACGCACAAAGGATTTCGTACTGTATGGGAGCCCCTTTAATTTTTTTATTTTTTTAAGTAAGCATGCAGCAAAATATTCTGTGAATATTTCAAGCAACCACCTGTTTCCATTATTAATTTCGAGCGAAAAACGGTTAAAAAATCTGGTTTGTTGTATTCAATTTTTAGTTTTTGTTGTTATAGCGACAACAGAATACATCATCTGTGAAAATTTCAGCTTTCTTGCTATTCATGTGATACAGCCTGGAGACAGACAGACGCACAGAAGGACAGCGGAGTCTTAGTAATAGGATCCCGTTTTTACCCTTTGGGTACGGAACCCTAAAAATTAGGCTCCTGGCCTAGAATATTTGATCATAGTATATTCTATAAGTTATATGCTCATATAACATAATAATGCCAAAAATGAATTATTTTTCGCAAAAAAATGAAAAACTGCCTTCCATCGCGTATAAAATTTGAATATTTCGCTCGAATCGCTTACATTATTGTCGATTTTTCAAAAACGGCTTTTTGGCAGTAGGTTAAAAAAAGCCTAAGTGTCAATACGCAAGTGGCTAGCGTACCTAGTTTGTATACCGAGTTTCGTTAAAAATGCGACCTGTATAGGAAAATCACCATACGGACAGGCGAAAGCAAAATCGTTGTGTCGAAGTAGATACCTTTGTTTCGCTTCGGTCAAAAATTAAAATACCTTCGCTTCGGCAAAAAAAAAACTTGATAAATTCATACTAGGGCTACAGTAAGCTAAGAAGCACCGTAGGCTCGGTACAGCTTACTTTCGGTGTATCCATCAAATATTTATGGCACCGTACGAACGGCGTAATGGCGCTGACGTAATAACGCCTCGCGCGTTATGCTCGCCTGGTACCCGCTTACACGTACCTTGAGGATTTGTTTTCTTTACACTTGAATTTCATTTGAATTATTTATTTATATTTCGCCAAAACACTTGAATTTCGAACAATTAATTTTTATTTATTTTTCTCCAAAATAGGACAACCGAATTTAATCTATGTACAAAATTCTAGTTCAGAAATCTTAGTCAAAAGTAGGTAGGTAAAAGAATCTTGGAATTTGAGATAATCAGCTAGAAACTCGTAATTAAACTTGTATAGGTATTTTAACATCCTAAATGTTTTCTCAAATACTACATTTGATACGGTGTCCGTGACCATTAAAAATCTAAGGTGAAGGTTTTTTCGCTTTTTAGGGTTCCGTATCCAAAGAGAAAAACGGGAACCTAAAGACTTCGATGTCCGTCTGTCTGTCTGTCACCGGGCTGTATCTCATGAACCATGATAGCTAGGCATCTGAAATTTTCACAGATGATGTATTTCTGTTGCCGCTATAACAACAAATACTAAAAACTAAATAAAATAAATATTAAAGGGGGGCTCCCAAACAGTACGGAACCCTCTGTGCGCGAGTCCGACTCGTGCTTGGCCGATTATTTTATGTAATATGATAAAATATATATATATAACAAAGAATTCAATTACTTCCACCTTTTATCTCAAAATGTTTTTACCTTGTATCGTTTTCAAGATGGAGGGTGGAGAGAGCGCTGATTCATTTAAGGTTAACTGGTAGTCCCAAGATGAGAGCTTAGAAATACTTTATGAGCACTACTAACTGCTAATGGAAGTTCAAATGCTGTAGTCACGACAAATTGGTGTAAATATCAATCGTGAAAAATAGCCATGCTTATAAGCTCTACACGAAAGAAAATTTCTTATATATTTTTTTAAACATTCTGAAGTCCTTACCGTTCCACTTCCGTCAGCCATATATTTTACATTTATACAATGATTATTAAATCTAAGAATGCTCTCTGTCCAATTTAAAATGACCCGCGTGCAGTGCAAATGCTCAAATATTTCAAGACCTTTTTGGAGTGGTAATAGCAACTATTGTTTAATCTGCGACTGCAAGCCACCAATTTAACCCGACCTGGATTTTATACAAATACTCTACCCTTTAGGGGTCTAAATAAACTGGGCTCTACAAGGCGCTATGGATTACATAAAGATAGATACCTAGGTGATTTGCGTCGCTGGTTTTTCGGAATTAACCGATTTTCCGGTTACCTGCGGGGTCTGGTTTTATTTGCGGAACGTTCCGGTTGGCGGGAATATTACTCTCGGGGGATATTGAATTTGGAATCGATAGATATTCTGTACCTAAGTTTTGGAACTATTAACTAGTCCTTCGTTATATAACTGGATTTAGAGTAAGTAATTGGACTGGAACAATTGGGATTGCTTCAAATATACGTGTGTCTAATATGTTACGTATTTGTCCTTACTAATCCTTATGCTTACTAAATATTACCAATTGTGTGTTTCTTGGTTGGATTCTCTTTCACGCAAATTAATTTCGAATAGGTCGAGTGGCTAGTCCTGGTGTCAGAGTTTTGAAAGCCGCCTGAAGGCCTCTGATATATCTAAACGGTTAAAACAATCGGTACCTACCATTTAACGTGTCATCCTAGCTACCATAGCGCTCAGTAAATGCTATCCGTGGTCATGGTCACCCATCCAAAGACTGACCATGCCAAACGTTGCTTAACTTCGGTGAGATCGGTGAGACGCTGACAAGCACCTCTTCAAATTACACTATGTACTATTTTTCACGCATAAAATGGAACGAGGGATTGACTTAATTTTTCTATGAATTTAGTTTAAAGGTTTAAGAGTGCCATAAGAGAAGCTGTTATCCCAGAAAAATAAAAGGGTTCTCTTGGGAGGGCGCAAAAATAGCAAAACTGCGGGTAAGCTGGTGAGATCGTAATAATTATGAAGATTTAAAAGCATTCATGAAAATTTTGTCATAAAGCTATTCTGTTAATTTGATAGCTATTAAGAATAGATTTTTCTATTTTTCAATAGTGAAAAACACAATAGTGAACAGGATGTTTTAAGAACTATTTTTTTTTGCGATTTCAGGATTAGTTCAATAGCAAAAACCGTTCATATAATATTGAGTATTATAAAAGACGTACCTATAAGGCACCTTATTTATGTCCTTTATAAATTTCAAAGTAACTTATACGTTCAGCCAAAGATCAATGAAGTTTTGGTTGGAAAAGCCGATTTTTTTTTCGGTTTAAGGATCATAATATTTCGATAATTCCAAATAAGTATTGTGTAATATTTACGATGACAAAGTTATTCTTTAATACCTATAGTTCTTATTTTGCGGCAGCCACATGTTCTACCAATAAACTAACTACGAACATCGAACGACGGAACCGCCGCGTTTGCTTTCCATCGCTGTTCGCGCGTTCGAAGGACGTGCATTGACCCGCTGGTTGCGATCGATGGAGTTGGCGCGCTGCCAACCGTCGTTGGTCGAGACTGCTGGCTCCTTGCCACGTCTGTTGTCCTAGTACTCGGCTGTCTCGAAGGAGTTTTTGGAAATAAGATTTGAAAAGAAAGACACCTATTTAAATTGTATTTGTCAGAAGTAAGTACGGGTCTTGGAGCAATGACAAGACTGGAGCTCTCGTATTTAATTGGACGATAAAACATATCGTCGCTACTGCTTTATCTCACAAAAGTTTGTCATTAGATAGAAAGAGACGTAATCATACAGCAACTACCATCTTGAACGAAGTGAAGTCGCATTTTACTTGTCAAAGTGACCAGCTGGTGACTCGCTGTTTTCGAATTTTGTGATATATTTTTGTTCGGGAAGTGTTTAGGTATGAAATACTTTTTTATATGAAAACTTGAATCTTTTTTCTTGTGATGGCTTGTGTTACTTATGGCTATAACAGCCATAGTTCAGAGAAAAGTGAAGAAAATAGAAGCGTAGCATTTCATAGATAAGACGGTTTTGGATGGTAAACTTGGCTTCATTGAGATTTCAAGACAGGGCCGATCACGTACCTCTGTCTCTCTCGTTGCGTAGTAATTTAGAAGAACACGATCAGATACATTGTAAATGTTAATATAATACGAGAGCTCCACACTTGTCATTTCTCCAAGGTACGGGACGAATCATACAAGTCGGCGGATGTGAAGTTAGCTACAAACTGCGGAAAACCCAATCAAGGCGCAGCTGCATGTGAGCTTCAGTATGAATTGGGTGTTATGATGACTCCACAGGATGACCCAATGCTGGCTGAAGCTCATTTAAAAGCTTCGCGAGGATTGGGTCATCCGCAGCTTGTAGCCATGAAAAAATTTGATTCGACATATGCAAAGGTCAGGTAAAATCAAATAACACAGCAAGTGAGCACCAAGGCTTTAAAATATTCCTAACCGTGAATGTTTCCGAAGGGTTTTTATTTAACAGCGAAACGCGCTATGCACACTAAAAACACAAATACCTAGTGTGTATGTTAGTTTCTTAGAGATGCAAATAAAGTTTTCTAATTCTAAACTCAAAATAACAGTTATCTATACTAATACTAATATACTAATAATATAATAAAGAGGTAAAGTTTGTGAGATTGTGAGGTTGTAAGGGGTAATCTCTGGATCTACATAACCGATTTCGATAATTCTTTTACCGATAGAAAGCCACATTATCTGTGAGTGTCATAGAATATAAAGTAAGCGCGGGCGAAGCCGCGGGCATAGGCTAGTATACTAATAATATAATAAAGAGGTAAAGTATCCGCATGGATTGTAAGGTTGTAAGGGGTAATCTCTGGATCCAATGAACCGATTTTTAAAATTCTTTTACCAATATAAAGCCATATTATTTGTGTCATAGGTTACAAAGAAAGCGCGGGCAAAAGCTAGTTTGTTATACTTTTTAACCGCGTGCTCAACTTTGATGACAGAGCAAGCGAAGGATACTAAAATCTAAAAGTGCTTATCACGCATTTAGCTCCAAAATGGAATCACACTATGGGGAAATAGTGTGAACGCACAAGAAGGAGGTAGATATTTGTCCTACCGAAAAAAGTATTAGGATGGAGAAAAATAATAATTTATTAAGATAGAATTAAAATCAAATATCTTAGCTAGTGAGCACCAAGGCTTTCAAAAAATTCCTTACCGTGAAAGTTTCCGAAGGTTTTTACAGAAGAACCGCTCATGTGCGCTGTAATCTAAATTCTTTCAGCCCATTAGCTTTTTAAGCCACTGCCCAAATGGAAACCGGCTTTCGTCTAAGGAAGGTCACGTTGGGTTTTAAAAAAAACTCGCCAAAGCGAGTGTACACAAACTTACGTGAAGCTGTGGTAGTCTAGTGGTAGTCTAGTGGTCGTGGGTTTAAATCCCAATGAGTTTTTTTTTTCCAATCATTTATTCATCAAATAGGTACCGCAAATGTACACTTTTTGGAACTAACTTTGGAAATGATTTTAAATGATTCTTCAGTACATAATAAGCACACTGCATTTATATATCCGAGAGATATACTGTATTAACAATGAAAATTAGTGTTAAAGAATTGATTTTCAAGATCCCGCCAAAAACGACATTCTGTGATGGCGTAGGTCTTGTGACCCATGTGACGTCACACACTAGTAAATAGCGTTAGTTAATACGCTAGTTCACATTCAAAAATTGACAAAAGATACTTAACAAATAACTTACAGATCCAATAATTATTACTCCAAAAACATAAAACACAAATTACACAAACAACAGTCAATCAAGAAAATTTTGCTTACTAGCATGTGACGCCACCAGAGTTGCCACCCTTCTTACGAGTGTTTTCGTAACAGATAAAATATTATCAAAAAACGTCGTATCTTATTTCAAGCAAATTGCGAATATTATACATATTTTAGTTTAAATAAATAAAATGAAATAAGTATGTCTTTTTCAGGCTATTAGGTATCTGTAAGTATTATCATTATCACAATCAATAGTATATTTTCAATGTCGTCAGCCTGTATACGTCGTCCGTAGAAGAAATGCGACAGCGTAGGTATATGTAAAACAAGACTGATCTTCCTGGAGGATCTAAAAGGGAGGCCTGTGTAGAGTAATGGACGTGTTTAGGCCAATAAAACTATGTTGATACGTAATTAATATTAATGCCAGTTATAACAGAATTAAATTGCAATTACTTCCATTATGATGCCATCATAATGACAAAAGTTAAATACATCCAAATATTAGCGCGATCGCTAACACAGTGTAAAAAATAGCAGAATAACAACACTTGGGAGTTTTGTTCGGGATATTAATGTGTTTGTTTTGCTAGTCTGTGGAGATTGAGAGCCGTTCGAGTCGTAATGGCATAGATTACTTACCGGAAGTTAGGGAAATCATTAAATTCTAAGTTTTGTGGTTAACGACTTAGAGCTGAAAGTCGTTTGAAGTTTTAGGTAATCTAATAAAATGCGAGATGGAAATTCAAAGGAAATTCTTTGATGGTTGGTGGCTTTGTGGTTGCGGCGATTGTTTTCTGTGATGACATGTGTGGGTTCAAATACCACCAATGCTTTGATTAAGACCCAATTTCACTGGACGATGTTTGTTAGTTCTTAATGAGGCATTCGCTGATGGGTCTTTAAAAGTAACAGAACTGTTGGATCATTTTCTGTCCTATGAAGAAAATATAACAAATCGTTAGTAAATCCCACGTTAAGCAAATTGTTCACTCTATGTTCATTCTCATTGTAATACGACCTAATCGAAATGTTTGTATTTGATATATCATTGCATGTACATTTGCACAACTTTCTTCTTAATTGCATGTAATGCTATGTGACCAATTTTAAATAACGATCACTCTGTAGGATTATAATGCAACCGGCCTACTTTTTATTTTAATACTTAGGTAAAATGTCAAACTTGACTGAAGTTATTTTTGTGCCTCCTGTGAAAAGTGATATAAGTCAAAAATCACCATTTTACAGGAGAGCAAAAACAAGTTCTAAAAAAATCTAGTTCGTGAACTAAGGGGCTTTAGTTACATTTAAGTACCTCGTATTGTAGATAATAAATAACAATCTGTAGGTTGTACCTTTTTTATTTTTAATATATGTTTAAATTACGTGGTAGGTGATACAAGTACAATTAAACCATTTTGCATCTATTAAGTTGTTTTTGTGTAAATTGATATACAAGAAGTTGAAAAACGTAATAGCTCATTATAATATGTTCTTAACCAAGTGTTGCTCAAACAAATAATAATCATATTAACCTAAAGATTACATTGGTTCACTTGTCTATCTGTATTATCATAATTTACTTGAATTGTATCAGTTTGCTAAAATTCTAGTCTTTTGAAATATGTGTTGAATGATACAAGTCTAGTTATACCCCTGATTAAACTACATATTTACCGTGTAAATAGATACCAAAAAGTTCGCATTTTTTTCTCATCATTTTTTATCTGTCAAAATTAAAAAAGGGTAAGACTCGACTTGGGTCAATCGTTACAGGAGGAACAGATTTGATTGATCTTTTGACAATCAGTAGGGGAGAATAGAGCAATAACGGTCAATTTAGCGCTTTTAAAATAAAATTCACAATATAAATTATAGCTTTATTAGCAACATAACATAGCTGTTCTACATTATCGGACTATTATTTGACATCAAAACAATCATCTTTGGAGTATTCGTCTAATAGATACTTCAATATAATTTAAAAAAATGGCTATGACTACCATTGTACACACACGACCAATATGAGACAATGGATTTCCGGATCATCATCATTTACGCAGAAGTCCGCAATATCTACGTTAGTCAATGAGAAATCGCTTTCTTCTTGAAGAACTTTTTAGCCTTTTTAAAGCTTTCTTTTTAGTCTTTTTTTTTTAATTTCTATTGCCTTTTTGTGGTTAATTGACGCAACAGACTTAATGGAAACAAAAGAGTTAAAACATAAGCAAAAATATATTTTGATTTGAAATTTCTTTTTATGAGCGTGACCATGTTTCCCCGCTGACCACCATTGCCCTGTTTTCCCCTCTAAGATCTGTCATCTGGCAGCCTGTCAACTGTTAACGGACCTCAAAAGCAGTGATTAGATTTAACATTATGTCAAGAGAACTAACAAAGCATTAGCGCATGGTGGGACACTCGATAACGTAGACAGTCTGTTAATAGCTCTAACACGGCATCAAATATTTGACATCGCTCGGTGAAATTAGGCCTAAATTGACTAAATTAATGTATTTTATACACACAGGTACCGTACGTACCGGCAAGCGCAGCGTAGGACGTCCACCCACAAGGTGGACGGATGACCTCATTAAGACCGCAGGATCGCGCTGGATGCAAGCCGCTTCCAACCGGTCTTATTGGAGATCCATAGGGTAGGCCTATGTCCAGCAGTGGACTTCTTATGGCTGATGGATGGATACACACAGGTCGTCGTCAAATTGTTTTTTTTTAGTTATTGACTTTATAACCTCTAGATGGCACAAAATTAAATTAACTGTGACATCACATAACCATGGATGAATGAATGAATGAACTTTTTATTGTTAACACTAAAATACAATACTTACAGAAAAATATACAGGAGGGAACAAAAAGGGCGGCCTTATTGCTAATTGCAATCTCTTCCAGGCAACCATTTTATCTAGAGAGGAATTTAATAAAAATAGAAAAAAACGGAGTACGTAAGTAGCAAAAGAGAGTAGATTAAAAAATACTTAGTACGAATAATAAATACTTACATAACAAGCTAAAATTCGAATACATTTAGTAACTACACCCTAATATGACCGTATTATAATGAACACAAACACACATACGCAGACACACCTACCTGTCGGAATTCAAGTAATCCTCGAATCTTTTACGTAGTCGTAAATTAGTTAATATAATTATATTTTTCCCAATTCTAACAAAATCAGTCCCATAAAAATCTTTGGGTATGGTGACTTCCTTTTATAATACCGACTCAATTTCAACCATATAGCGACATTGTGCAAATAACCTCGACATTTTATAGAGTATTTTTCGTAACAAAACAAGTTTGCTCTAGCGTGCAGCAAACTGGAGGGAAGGGTCTCTACATGTATACAAAGGAGGGTAGTTTGTAAGGAAACCTTCTACAGGCTATAGAGTTCTTACAAGTCTCAGTAACAGTTTTGGTATCATAACTCACAGATATCGCGATAGAAGTTATGTCGAAGAGTTATTTTTAATCAATTTCCAAAAAGGAGGAACATAGAACATATTCTTTTTTTAAACATCGCGATTTGAGCACATCAGATTATTGTCTACCCGTGACGACGACCAATGCCACTTGGTTGAAACGTCGGGAGAAAAAGAGGTACCTATTTAATTAGTACATATCTCATGTTTTATTACGCGATAAGTCCTGTATTAACTTATAAGGGTAATAGAACATGTTCGTCTGTATGTTTTTTTTGTGTATTTATTCATCAATGTTTTAGGCAATTGTGAACCGATTTGGAAAAATCTTTTCAGTTCGAAAGTACGAGTATGCTGCCAAATGGTCTCAATTAAATTTTATCGAAGTTGGCTAGGTCTAAGAAATGTGGAATGCTTGGCCTGGGTCTGTCTTCCCGCTAAAGTACAACGTGGGTGTCGTCAAATCCCGAGTAAATAGGTATCTATAGGTAAGCGTGCTGCACCATAAACCGCATATTTGCTTAACATCAGGCAGTATGTAGTCAAACGCAAACCTATACAAAATAAATAAAAAAGATGTAAAAACTGCAAACATCATTATTCTGCGATGCATATTTCTTAAACTTTTTTTTGTGGTATATGAGCGTTTGCTTCATAAAAATATCTCGCGCACCGGTAACGAAACGCCTCTCTAAATTTCTATGCTTTTACACAATTTACAGAGTGGTTACAACAGTGTCGGTAACTACAATCTATAGAGTAGTTACAACCGAGTTAGTTAGTTTACTGCCGGTTTATGTAGCAAATTAATTGAATACTCATACTATAGAAAGGAGATATTGCAAAAATATATAGAAATTGGGCCACCAAAGGGTACAGTATTTCATAATTTACTTCGTTTCTTTCGGATAATTATTTTCCCGTTATTTTTTACAATAACAGTGTCCATTAAAAGTAATTTCATGTATTCGGATTGAAAATTACATTGACATTGTTTAAAAATAAGGCAGCCATACTCTTCTTCTTTTATATTTTGGAGTCGCATGGTTTATGCATTTGCTAGTGTTACCTATAAGTATGGAACCTTTTTTTTGTATTTTATCAAAATAGTTACAGTCTAAGTCACGTCATAGTCCGAAAAAGTCGCGGTCAAGTTAGACCTCAGTAAAGCATCGGCAAACTAATTATCACTGATAGAAACATATTTCACAAAATAATAAATGCGGCGACATGATTTTTTCCCGTTCCCGCCAAAAACCACCCGACCATACTCGACTTGAAACATTAATAAAATGTCACAAATAACAAAAATAGGCTAAAGGCATGTTTAAAACCGATTTATATATTATCCTGAATTCTTATAACAACGAAAAGAACACGTTTCATTGCAATTCGTTGGATGATTTTTTATTGTTAACTATTTCAGGATTTAAACACCTCGTAGTCAAAATATTTTATTCAGCATTCTCCGATCTTAGAAATATATGGTTACAAACATTTTTTTATTCTTCACTCCATTTTCACATCATTGATCCTCCTTAGTTACTTTCCCGCCAAAAAGTAAGTATTTATCCTTCATTCTCGTTTTTTTTTAATATATAGATCTAACTTGTCCCGTGAGTTTGATTACTAAAGAGGTTTCTATGTGCTACGTGATCTTCATACACCATTATAAGAATACAGCAATGTAAATGCGGGGCAAGTTACTTCGAAATAATTCACAGTTGTTTAGATCCATTTATACAGAAATATGATATAATATAATACTTATAAGAGAATATAAACAACATTATACTCATCACACTATTAATGATGGTTTTACAAAATTAATATAACGAAAAAAAAATTTTCTTGATTATTTACGATAAACAGGAAAATAAAAACAAACCTCTTACACGTTTGCCTTCGACTTTCTCGGTGACCCGCGACTTCACCAAGTAACAACATCCTCCTTAGGGCCAGCCCAGTGGATATGACTCGTAGGCCTAGCCTATGTTCAGCAGTATACTTTTAAAAATTACAGATAAATGAAAGGTAGATACATACATATACCGTGTGTCTCTGAGAGATCTAATAATACTAATGTAGTACCTACGTTATTATGAACAACTAAAGATTGCTGTTGATCCCATAATAAAAAAATCAACGAAATAAATGAAACAAAAGAAACGTATAAAGTCTTGATCGAAGTATAAAGTACCTATAAACGTAAAATTTGATGTATCATTAACGTCTGAGAAGTTTTGCTAACAAAACTAAACTCTTCAGTGCATTTTTTACATGTAGGCTATTAATTCTATGTAGGTTATATAAAAAAGGTTATATGTGACCAAAATAGCAGTAATTCAATAACTGAGCAAAAATCAAATTGGAAAATGTGAAATTACTCATAAATTAAGCATTTACTGCGGTTGATTTACTCTGCGCATTTATTTATCATAGTTTATCGGATTTTTTGAGCTACTGTACCTAGTCTTAGCCCTTTTTGCAATATCACCTTTACGTTGACAAATAAACTCTCGACGCAAAAGGAGAATTGTTATAAATGGAACGCATAATGCATACACATAAGAGAGTGCGCCCAGGAGTTGCACAATCTGGTCCCATCTGCCCCTTTCCTCTATAGTATCGTACGGCTAGACAGACGCGACCAATGCGCCACCCTATTATGATGGACAACTAAGTGATTCGAATCCACATTCTTAGGACTTAGGAATTGCATAGGACGTAAAAAATGTGTATAATGTAATTTATAAGAAATAAGCATTGTGTGCATGCCCCGAGCATTCATGCTCGCCATCGAGGGCTCCTTCTTGCGGCGGCATCATGTGTCGGGTCGTTCTCCTCCCTCAAATATGGTCGAGGAGAGCGATGGCTGGCACATGTGTCACACTCGTGATCGGGTGCTGCTTGCGGGTCGCCGGTCTGCTCGTGGCATTCACGCAGTGCATTGACTAACTTAGGCTATTTCAAGTACCTACTAACACTCTTTGTATAGTATACCTAAATAATTGTAAATGTTAGTTAACAAAGGGCACAGACCCTGGAGTCTGTGGTTAATAAATTTTAACTAAAAAAAAAAAAATTCATATTCTTTATACGAACAGCCAGAAGCCCAGAATAAATAATATAGATGTACTGTACTTTCTATCTCGCAAAAAAGATCTTGCAAAGTCGGCCTAGACTTTGTACAGTAGCGCGCGTTAAATATGCTTAAAAAGTAAACAGAAAAAAAAACAACGGTATTTTATGCCAAATTACTACGGAATTTCGTATTTTCTAATTTGATTTTTGTTCAAAGCTGCCATATTTTACAAGCAACGTAAAAAGATAATAAGATGCGAAAATGTGTAATTCTTTTAAATAGTGCAATCACTATTAAAGAAAAAATTAGGAATGTCATTTTCTTCACTATTACTACATAGTATATAACAAAGTCGCTTCGCTGTCTGTCTGTCCCTATATATGCTTATATCGTTAAAACTACGCAACGGATTTTGATGCAGTTTTGTAATAGATTGAATGATTTAAGAGGATGGTTTATATGTATAATACACCTGTGCGAAGCCGGAGCGAGTCGCTAGTAAACAAATACAGCAAATAATTAAATACTGTCTAAGGTTATGGTTAGGTTATGGCCTAAGTTAGATATATTTTTGCATTATCACGTTTGTTGTGATAACGTCTTATAAATCGATGAACGCCCGTTGCACGCACGAAAAAGTGTCACGTTCTACCTGAGCCGAGCGTGCAAGCGAGAGCGCGGAACAAGCGATAGAGAGGCACGATCGGCCTAAGCGCTCGGCTTGTTTCAGTTCTTGATTCAACAATGCTTTCTTATGACGTTATTACGTAAAATCGTCGTCCGTAAACCGACTTAGCAGACAACCATTTTTTTTTTTCTGTTTGAAAGGTTTATAGCCACTATGACTTGACTGAACTTGATGAAAAACAGTGCCATTTTTCCAATATTTATCACAACATCGTCAAAGGCCCTGCCACTGCACAAAGGCTTAAATATTTCATGACGTCACGTGGAACCTGCAGGCTGTATTTCTCGTATGACGTTATCGTTAGCGCTTGCGGCCTTATATAACTATAACACCTATTTCCTTCGGTGTTAAATTCGCCTATAATCCTAAAGGCATTCTAAAACTGTTTGCGAGCGTAATAACATCAGAAACTAAATTAGCTCATAAAGCATTTCAAAATTACGATAGCACTCGTAATATATTCATGGGACATTATTATTATTTCTATAATACTGCTGTAGTATAGATATTTTACAGCCCATATTGAGGTTGTTCATAATTTGAATTCACAAGCGAGTGTATTCATATGTAAAACAGGTCGTTTCGATAGGTCAGCGAGTAAAGTTAATTATTTTTGGTTTTTGTTTTCTAATTTACAGATAATCAGTTCGTTGTTTGTAAAAAAAAACTTTAGTGGCCATGAAAGTATAACCCTAGACACCAAAATAGTGGTCAGTTTATGCACAAGAGTCCACTTGTATACTTAAAATGAGTGGTTTATCAAAGTACGAGTCATAATCGCGCACGGAGGGTTCCGTACTGTATGGGAGCCCCTCTTAAATATTAATTTTATTCTGTTTGTTTTTATAGCGGCAACAGAAACACATTATTTGTGAAAATTTTAACTTTCTAGCTGTCACGGTTCATGAGATACAGCCTGGTGACAGACAGACGGATAGCGCGGTCTTAGTAATAGGGTCCTGTTTTTACGCTTTGGGTACGGAACCCTACAAAGCAAAAAAAAAAAACAAAAAAGCGCGATGAGCTTGGAGGAAATATCTACAGAATCATAATCATAATCATATTTTTTTGGTAATGGTCTTAAATTACAGGTCATACATTTTCAATTAAATTACAGAGGCACAGTCCCTATGTGAAAGTAGTAAAAAATGTCTGAGCGCCGTCATACATAACGACTTAGATATTTAAATTAAATAATTCACAATGACCCTTTTTCTCGAATCTCGACGTTATGTCACCTAATTAGTGCTTGTACCCGAGCACTTTGACATCGCGCGGCGTTGTAGTCGCCTTGAAATCGCCTTACGACTAGCTAAAAAAAGCCTGCCCACTACGTAGCTTGGGCAGAGTTTTGGCTCGGACACTTTTTTGCACGATTGTGACATACATATTTGATCGAAGGCGATGAGAGACCGAGACAATCAGCCAAGTTACAGCTTTCTTCTCGTTCCTTCTCTCTCTCTCTCTCTCTCTCTCTGACTTTACAGCAATGAGTTCTAGGTTCAATCTAAAGCAGGTACAATAATGTCTTCGTCGCGATATAATAAATATCTTATAAGTAAGTGGCACACCCTAGATCACATGTCTTGGCGTTCATTTTCTATTGTACGATAAGTCCGTAATTATCTGCTTGCCATGAACTAGGCCAAAAGAGGGTGATCCACCATCATTATGAACAATTTTTACTATAAGGCTAACCCAAAATTCGAGAAAAAATATTTCCTTGCCCTGTATTATGCCAAAATGCCTATCATATTAACAACTTATGCTTTGTGACCAACCCGAAATTCGATAAATTATTTCTATTTACATTAAACCTATATGAAAGTTTTGAATGACAATATAAATAAACTATCACCACTATCACCAGCCACCAAAACTCATCGCAACAATAAAACCCATCGGAGCAGTAACGGCGTTACTGCCGTTACCCGCTATCCGTTATCCGTTATTTGTCCCCCGACCTCACAGGAAGGTTACATCCTCGTAAAGTATTACAATTCACGGGTGAGTTACTCCATCGATATGATGTTGTCGTTACATAACTATAACGTTACATGGGATATTGTGCTATAATGTGTTGTGATATAAAGCTTAAGTTCAACAAAGACGATCTTGCAAAGTGGGCTCAGACTTTGTACAGTAGCCCAATAAAGCTTTAAAATATGGCAAAAAAATCACAGACAGAAACAACGGTACTTCATTCTTTATTTTGAATAAATATTTAGTGTTTTTCCGCTATGTTGTTGCAGGCAACTAAGTTGTTAACTATAGACGTGTCGACGATGAGGTAGTGGACTGTAAACACTATGTTGGATGGGTGTCCTAGTTAACAGTTATAAATAGTTCGTTTCGTACTTAATCACTTTATTCACACTTTACACACAAAAGTTCACAATGTTTCAGACTTAGGGTTAAAGCACTATTTAAACTCTGGCTTTAGATCACTATTGAACCACTTGTTCAACACTGTTCAGACTTACGGTTCAAGCACTACTTAAATTCTGGCTTGAGATCACTTCGGAGAACTTGTTCCGATTGCGCGTACAATATTAGACTTAGTAAGATCGTAAGACTATACAAGACTGACTACTGCGCGCTTGCGCAGCCCTTTTATACTAAATCAACTACTTGGCGGTTCGTTCCCCTGACCAATCAGAGCTCTCCGAATGTTCGAGAACCTTCCCTTCTTTCTTCGGGGCCTGAGTAGGTAACGATGTAACGCGAAGGTTCTAGAACACATTTCTGGAAAGTTCTAAGAAACGAACATGATAAAACTCGAATGTTCGAGAACCTTCCCTTCTTTCCAAGTAGGTAACAATGTTTCGAGAAGGTTCTAGAACACCTTTCTGGAATGTTCTATGAATCGAAGTCGAATGTTCGAGAACCTTCCTTTCTTTCTAAGTAGGTCGAGAAGGTTCTAGAACGCATTTCTGGAATGTTCTATAAATCGAACTCGAATGTTCGAGAACCTTCCCTTCTTTCTAAGTAGGTCACAATGTATCGGGAAGGTTCTAGAACACCTTTCTAGAATGTTCTATGACTCGAATTTAATCGAACGAAAAGAAATAGCTGGAAAACTAAATCGATTCTACATACAAATTAATGTTGATTGCTTAGGTTTTTCTTGTATATCCGGCGCAACAATCCGTCGACTCGCCTGTCCCTAACATTCTCCCCCCGGCGAAGCCCTGGCGGAGCCCTCGATCTGTAGAATAGCGAGTCGTGTTGTGGGCCGTCGAAAAACTCCATTGCGGGTGCGTACTTCTGCACAGCGCACACGCCCATCTGGTCCAGGGTATGTTTTCTCTACTATGCCCCTGGGCCATACATTTCGTGGTAGTCCAGGATCTACTACCACGACCAAGTCACCGACACTCAATTCCTTAGTTGGTGCCGAAGACCCTTGTCTTGGCACCAAAGTCGGCAAATACTCCTTCACCCATTTTTCCATTCTTCTTCTCGGCCCTGTAGTACGCTGCTGCTGCAAATGCAGTTTCGCTGGCGTCGCAGAATATATGGAGTTGTCGGCTGACAACTCCCCCCGTTGGGCCGTAGCATCGCGGTAACTGCAGATCCGCTATCCTACTCGTTCCCTTCAGCCAGTCCATGAATGGTTCAGCACATTCTTTTGACAGCGTCTGATCCCAGGTTAAGTTCTCTCTCCACATCTGCTGCAGCAAGATCTTCCCTGTAATGCTGTAGCAGCTGAGAAGTCCAAGAGAATCGTAGAGAGACATCACTGCGCTGAGTGCCTCCCTCTTTGTCGGTGGTCGTCTCAACTCTCTTACGTCTCGACTGACGCGATTGAGCGCTGTGTTAAAGCCCAGTGTGTCATTTGACGAGTCCCAAGTCAGCCCCAGTGTCTTTTCAAGAGGCTGATGTCCGGAGAGTAGCTGTGTTCTGGTCTTTGCTCTCAGCTCCTCCGGAATCATGTTCAACACCATAGTGCTGTTCGAGTTCCAGCCACGTAGCACAAATCCACATTTCCGATGGATCTCGTCAACCTGTCGGATGATCGTGGCTGCTTTGGACTCGTCCGTGTAGCTCTCCACGAAGTCGTCCATGTAGTGAGCCTCCTTTATCGCCAGTGCTGCCTCTGGATACTGCTCCGCATATTCCTCAGCGTTCTTGTTTCTAACGCTGTGGGCCAGAAAAGGTGAACTTGATGCGCCGAAGATCATTGATGTCATCTTGTACACCTTTGGCGGGTTTTTACGGTCATCACCCCGCCATAAGAACATCTGGGCCGGCTGGTCTTCCTTCCGAATCTTCACTTGGAGGAACATCTCTTGGATGTCAGCCGTTACTGCGATCTCGTTCTCCCTGAAGTGGAACAGTATTTTTTGCAGCGACTGCAGCAAGTCCGGTCCCTCCAACAAGAAATCGTTGAGACTAAGTCCTTGTGACTTTGCTGCGGCGTCGAAAACCAAGCGTACTTTTCCTGGTTTGTTGGGGTTGGTAACTGCAAAGTGCGGCAGGTACCAAGCCTTTGGGTTTTGTGGCTCACTTCCCTCGCAGAGCTCCGCGTAGCCCTTTTGGAGCAGGTTCTGCACTTGCTTTTCATATTCCATCTTAGTAGCAGGTGCTTTGTCCAGCTTCTGTTCCAAATTTCTCAGCCGCCTCCATGCCATCGCGTAGCTTGGCGGCATTCTTGGTTCGTCCTCCTTCCAAGGGAGGCCCACTTCAAAGTGCCCGTCGACTCACTTTGCAGTTTGGTCAAATATTTCGACGGCGCGCTCCTCAGACTTGTTCTTTTTTGCTTTGAGAGATACACCCAAAGCATCGATCTCAAAATGACGTTCTACCAAGTCTTCCAGACGGTTCCCATTCATGCTGAATACATGAAGCACTTCGTGTGGTCCTTGTTTCAGCACCGTCCTCGGTAGTGTCCCATGAATTACCCAGCCGAGATTTGTCCTCGATGCCGCCGGCTGGTTTCTTTTCCCAATTCGCAACTCCCGGGACACGATCAAGTCCCAGTTGTCCGCCCCGAGGAGAAGTTGTGGTCTGCGCTGCTCATAACAGACGCTCTTCTGGTCGAGATCCATCAGATGGTTCAGTCGCAACAGGTTGTCTGGGATTGTCTGCGACCGAAGCTCCATGTTCTTCATTGTCCGCGCCCGAACAGCGTGGACCCTTCCGTCAACGCCTTGTACCTTGAGTTTCACCTGTCGACTCGAAGTATCCTCCTTCTTCATGGATACTCCTCTGATGCTGAGAGGTTTCCTCGGACCTTCAGCCCCGATTTCTCTTGCTACTTTGTCGTCCAGCAGAGTGATAGTAGACCCTTCATCGAGCAGCGCGTAGATCTTTTTCTGTCCTCGTGGTCCAGAGACCGTGACAGGACAGATCTTCAGCATTACCTCCCTAATCGTGGTTGTCGTGGTGGAGGTCACTGACTCGACGTCCTTTTCCTTTTCGCTGGCTTGTGGCAGTTCGTCAGCGTGTAGCAAGGCGTTATGTGGTCGTCGACATCCATTTACCCCGCAAGGTTTTCCTTTGCAGTTGATACGGCGGTGACGACTTGCTATGCATTTGAAGCATAGCCCCTGTTTCTTGGCAAAAGCCCAACGATCATTCACTTCCATTTTCAGGAATTTGGGACACTTTGCCAAGACATGTTCTCCAGTGCACTTGCCGCACTTGTACTTCCGTTCTTGGGAGTCATCACTGTCGGCGTCGGTCATCGTGTACACTGGCTTCTTTTTGGTCACTGTGACAGAATGCGCGACTTCCTTTTTCTGAGTTGCTGCTTGGGTTTCCACTGAGACGTACCCATATTTTAGTGTTCTGTCCGCCTCTTTCATGAGAAACCTGGAAAGGACGATGATTTCCGGATCCAACGTTCCCGCGTGTTCTTCTGCATACCTGCACCAACTTGAGTGCAGATGAGGGCTGAGCTTGGCCAGAACGATCCTTGTCAGCGTAGGATCACCGATGTACCCCTTGTTGTCGATGGCACGTAGCACGCTGACCGTGTTCTGCACCTTAACTGCGAACGTGTTCAACTCGGTTGCAGTTGCACCTGGTCGTAACTGCAATTGTCGCAGCTCCTGGATAGCTTTATCAATCAGCACCTCTGGCCTTCCATAGCACTGCTCTAGGGTATTCATGATGATTTCTGGATCATCCACTGTATGCAGGAGAGAACTCACGTGTTCTCTTGCAGCTCCTCGTAGGCAGTTCCTAAGTCGTGCCATGTTCTCAATTTTAGAGAACCCATACATGCGAGTAGTTTCTTTCATTGCGGCTTTGAAAGAAAACCATTCACCGCTGGCGCCTGAAAACAGCGGTAGCTCGTAGACCTGTCGTGGTGGCGGTCGGTTCTGAGAAATCTTCTCTAATGCTTCCACCAGCTGTTCAATACCTCGTGACCTAGAGGCTGATCTTGATGGCGTTGGTGACTTTGTTCGTGAACGTCTGTCCCTGGAATGGCTGCGTGTCACCTCCTCCCGTCGGTCGCAGGGAAGAGTTCCGCGTTCAGGATCTGCACGCCGTTCACCATCCAGTTGTTCACCAATCGTCGTGTTCTGTATCCATTGCTCGATGTTCGAAGTGCCCGGTCTGTTCGTGTCCACTTCGGACCCATGAATAAGCTCGATGTCAAGGGCAAGTTGCCGCTTGATCCGCTCGGCTTCCAAAGAAACGTGCTTCATGAGCAGCTCCAGGCGGTCCGCCGCATCAGTTTGAAGTTGGCGTATCCTGGATGCACTGCCCGTTGATCGCACAGACGCCTGTGACCGTGCCGGTGACACGTCGCGCTGTACAGCCGTGATAGCGTGAGGAAGCATTTCTTCCCCCTCCCTGGAGGGTCTCACATGCCCTCCGATCAAGGAGTCCTCCCCCCGTGGTAAGGTGACGAGAGGCACGTTAGTTCCACGGTGTTCACTCGAAGAGCATGGTGACTCTTCAAACCGTATAGCACGGCGCGCTTCAGCCGGGTTGGCTTCTTGTAACCCAACAGCCGGCGTACTTGACGCGTCTTCAGGTCCAGCTCCACTTCGCGTTTGGACCATTTCACAAAACTCAGTTGATCACTCAGTCAAAATCTGGACCAAGATACTGGTTCACTACTTTCAATCCGGCTCGAAGGACCAAGAAACTGTTAACTATAGACGTGTCGACGATGAGGTAGTGGACTGTAAACACTATGTTGGATGGGTGTCCTAGTTAACAGTTATAAATAGTTCGTTTCGTACTTAATCACTTTATTCACACTTTACACACAAAAGTTCACAATGTTTCAGACTTAGGGTTAAAGCACTATTTAAACTCTGGCTTTAGATCACTATTGAACCACTTGTTCAACACTGTTCAGACTTACGGTTCAAGCACTACTTAAATTCTGGCTTGAGATCACTTCGGAGAACTTGTTCCGATTGCGCGTACAATATTAGACTTAGTAAGATCGTAAGACTATACAAGACTGACTACTGCGCGCTTGCGCAGCCCTTTTATACTAAATCAACTACTTGGCGGTTCGTTCCCCTGACCAATCAGAGCTCTCCGAATGTTCGAGAACCTTCCCTTCTTTCTTCGGGGCCTGAGTAGGTAACGATGTAACGCGAAGGTTCTAGAACACATTTCTGGAAAGTTCTAAGAAACGAACATGATAAAACTCGAATGTTCGAGAACCTTCCCTTCTTTCCAAGTAGGTAACAATGTTTCGAGAAGGTTCTAGAACACCTTTCTGGAATGTTCTATGAATCGAAGTCGAATGTTCGAGAACCTTCCTTTCTTTCTAAATAGGTCGAGAAGGTTCTAGAACGCATTTCTGGAATGTTCTATAAATCGAACTCGAATGTTCGAGAACCTTCCCTTCTTTCTAAGTAGGTCACAATGTATCGGGAAGGTTCTAGAACACCTTTCTAGAATGTTCTATGACTCGCCAAAAATGGCACAGTTGACTTCAATCGTACATGGTAAGAATGGTTCGCTCGTATCGGTCCACCATTTTTATAATTGTTGATTTTTTTCAAAAACAGCTCAGCAGAATTTAATAATATTTTAATGAAACCACCCTGAAGTATGATCTACCAAACAAAAAAAAGTGTCTTGAAAACCGGTTCATAATTGGCGGAGTAATCGAGTAACGTACGTTGAAAAGAAGAAAGTCGAATTTTGTATCTTCTTTTTAAAGTGATAAAATCTTGTAAATCGATGAACGCCGGCTGCAAGCACAAAAATCATCGTCACATTCCGCCTGAGCTGAATGTGCAAGCGCGAGCATAGAACAAGCGGTAGAGAGGCACGATCAGCATAAGCTTTCGGCAAATTACCGTAAAATTATCGTCTATAAACCGACTTTACAGATAACCAATCATTCCGTGTTTAAATTGTAGCAATATTGAGAGCAAAGTGGGATGGATTCGCGGAATGTATCGAATTATGGCTCTCAGTTCGGAAGGGAACGATTCAAATCAGTAATTTAATTACAAAACCTATATTGCACAGATGCGGACCGACGACGTAGAGGACGCGGTAGGATTAGTTCATTCATTAATTTCATAGCAGGTGGAGTAGGTCTATAACTTAGCTGTTCAGTTGACGCCGTCGCAAGTGGCACAAATTCAAATGACGAATTCAAAATGGCGGCTGACGCACATGTAGTTCCAATTTTGCCCACCTGAACAGGTAAGTTCGTGGCACTGTAAGTGTTTCTCTCTGTTCCAAAAGAGAAGCGATTGAAATTAGTAACTTAATAACAAAACCTATATTGCCCAGATGCAAACCGGCGCAGAGAACGTGGTGGGATTAGTTCATTCATTCATTTATTCTTTCATTCAAGAGAAGCGATTGAAATTAGTAATTTAATTTTAAAACCTATATTGCACAGATGCGGACCGGCGTCGTAGAGAACTCGGTAGGATTACTTCATTCATTCATTTCATAGCAGGTGGAGTAGGTCTGTAACTGTAGCTCTCCGTTCAAAAAGAGAAGCGATTAAAATCAGTTATTTAATAACAAAACCTATATTGTACAGATGCGAACCGGCACAGATTCACAGTAGGATAAGTGATGACTGCCTCGGTGGCTCAGTGGTTAGTGACCCTAACTACTGAGTCAAAGAGGCGTGGGTTCGATCCCCACCCAGGGCAAGTATTTATGTGATGAAAATGGGTGTTTGGTCTGTGTCTGGGTGTTATTTCTAACTATCTATATAAGTGTGTATTTAAAATATGTATAAGTAGTATATCAGTCTCTGGCAGCCATAACACAAGCTTTGCTTAGTTTGGGGTCAGAGGCCGTGTGTAAAATGTCCCCAAATATTTATTTTTTATTTATTTATAGTTACTGCCTGCTAAAAGTTTCATAAAGAAAACACCACCTTTGGGTGCACTTAAAAGCGAACCAAGTCGTGCTTTTCGAATAGATGAGATGAAAAGGTCTCCTTTTTTTAGATTTCTCCTCATAAATTGAAAAATACCTATGGTAAAAATAATCAAAAACCTGTTTTACTTTGCGGGAATAAAGTTCTTTCAAAAGATACGATTAAATCACTTTAAAATTAGGGTCTAATGGGGTCCACCTTTTTTTGCATTTAGGCCATATTTCTTGCGATTTAATTTAAAAAGTACAGTTGTCTGATTTATTCCTGTGATGTGTACTCTAAGACTCTTTGCCAAACAAAGTTCTAGAGCAAAGCCAAGTGCCATGTAGGTTTTGATTCCCTAGTGAGTATCGAAACATGCCTTTTTTGTGACGTAAACGGCTCTAACTTTTTTTCACGACAACCAAGAAGTTTAATTTTTACATATCTGCAAGACGCTACAGATTTCCGTACAAGGTTTTAATTTCAACTCGATGCCTTTACGCATTCTCGAGATAGAAGGTCTTGACACACGCACGGACAGACGGACAACAAAAAGGATCCTATGAAGGTTCCGTTTTTTCTTTTTGAGGTACAGAACTCTAAAAAAAACAATGTGACGAAGTAATTTGCAGCTCAAAACTAGCAAATAACTACAGAACTATGCAGCATGCGAATAGAACTTTCATTTATTCCTGATCTGCTAGACAATGATATGCCAGATTCACAGACATATTATAATATAATCTATTGATTATACAAGTCATACAACTTAAGTAAACTTTAATGTACTTAATAAACATGGCTACTGGTAATCAATTAGCATCCTTTGTAGGGACTTAGTCTTTACATCAAAACTAACAACTTTTGTTTTGTAAAATGATGCTAATAGTAATCCTAAAATAAAAAAGAACTTAACATTACAAGTCACTGAATTTTCACGTACGCAATTTCTACAGTAATGATAAATAATAATAAACAAAGACAAACGCCGTCGCACCATTTTCCCTCATCAAAGTCTAGGGCTTTTTATTCAACATCGCATATTAATACCAACGAGCTAAGAAAAAAGAGGAGGTGGCATCAGATTTTTTTATCAATGTATTTTGACTTTTCCACCCAAACTGTCTTTGTAATAATTATGTTCCCATTGTTCCATATTTTTTTGGTGAATTCGTTATTTGCTCTGCGCAGATAATTGGTTTAATAGCTTAGTGCCTGGAAGCGCTTTTTTTCTGAGGAAGCGCGGAAATCACATCTGCATATGAATGCATGTGCTTGATGTAACTATATCGAAATTTTTTCAGTTAACTATGTCATGGCGGCCATATTGTGTTCATCCAGCCTTATGCCCTAATCTGTAGAATGTAGGTATTTCGTGTCTATATCATATCCTTACATGTCTATGATTAAGCCTTAGTACACACGAGAGTCATCAGTTTACCTTCTGCCGCCTCTGTGTACGGATTGGGCGCGAATTGATTACATTGTGAGGGCCCCGTAAGGGCCCCCCGGTACGGGTTGTGTGTTTAATTATCGCACAGATTACGGGGCCTTTGATAGGCCTTAGCTAGGGCCTTTATAAGGGTTTGGGCAAACTGTATCGACTTTACACCGGACTAGGCTGGTTGAACCGTTGCTTGTTTTCAAATGGGAGTTTAAGAATTGATTGGGTTGGAGAGTTTTGTAACTTATGTTTATTTTTCATACCTTTTCTGTGTGGGCAATAACATTATTACTAACTACTAAGTCAGAAATTATATCGACGTGACGATAGTAAGCGACTTGAGCTTTTCTTCTTCCTTTTGCTTTTATACTTTGGCGTCTTATGATTTATGCATTTGCCAGTGGAGCTGTCAGCTTAGAAACTGTTTATTGATAGTGAATGAACTTTTCCTTTCTATGATAAAGGCATTTTTATTCGATTCCAGAGTTGGTATTGTAGTGAATTTTTTTTTTTTTTTTTTTTTTTCGAATAGGTTTGCGTTTGACTACACACTACCTGATGTTAAGCAGATATGCGGTCTAGGATGTAACACGCTTACCTAGAAGATACCTATTTACTCGGGATTTGAAGACACCTACATTGTACTCTAGCGGGAAGACAGACCCAGGCAAAGCGTTCCACATTCTGGCAGTTCGTATGAGGAATGTGGACTCGAAACGCTTGGTTCTAATGCGTGGGATGTCCACCATTGGTTCACCTTAACATACTATAATTTTATTTGCTTTCAAATGGTTGTGAGTACGTTACCCGGGGCTCCATAATTGGATCATTAGAACTGCTGAAGGTTTGCGTAAATGGTCACGTGACTAAGTAGGAGCAAGAGCGAGCATTGAAAATCTATGCCTGTGCGAACGGGAGAGCATAGCATGCGATTCTTTGCGAATGTTAGGAATAATTCTATCATTTCGAAAATTTGACTCCAGTAACCGAATGGATCCCAGTATAGGTCATTGATAAAGGTGTCGGATCCTGGAAGGGGCTTTGTAATTAGGCAGGATAGGATCGATGGACTGAGGGGATTAAGGGGGTGAAGGGGGATTACGAAAGGTTTAGGTAAAGTGTTCTTAATTGCCAGGTCACCTGTGAAGGTTGTCTTATAGAAGCGTTTTGTCGGAACATTTTGACGAATCAAAAATGAACTGTATTGTACTATACCAGCCTGTTTAATAGATCACTGCAGGACGTAGGCCAACCTATGAAAGGTGATTGGCCATATCTACCACGCTGGCCCAGTGCGTGTTGGTGGATTCACATACGCCATTGAATTTCTTCTACGGACGTACGTAGGCCACACGATGTTTTACTTTGTCTAAGCCAGTGGTGTGAAATTCTGTACGTAATTTCCAAAGAACACATTGGTACGGGAGCGAAACTTGAACCCACTATATTACGACAGTAAGGCGGGTGTTACCTACTACCATTAGACCACTAACGCTTCAAAAAAGTATTTTTGTGGGATATTTACTTAAGATTGTACCTGTCAGTACTGATGACCTTTACCCCACAAAGGACACACAGACAGACGTGCAAAAAACCGACTCTATATGGAGTTTGATGTATTTTCTTTACTATGTTCATGTATAAAGAATTGCATGGTAAAGTACGTGTAACTTCTGAGGAATACGATGAAAGACAGCTATTCCATTAATCTTATTGAGAGTCAATGAACTAATTTTGTCTGGAGCAACTGATTTATTTATCCTCCTGGTGAGACCCAAAGATAGATACAACTTTATTTTTGAACAGAACATAGTAGGAAATATATATCTATCTAAAAATTGATCATTTTCCTTTCTTCGGTGAAAAATTTAATGAAACCATCAAGTGTCTGATTTGGTCCATAGTTCAAGCATTTTTTGCAAGGAAAACGATATCAGGCTTCTCAGGAGGCAGATTACGTTGATTATCCCATAGTAAAATTTGATTAATTCATAATAATGACATGCATAACAAAATAGAACAGAACACAGAGCTAAGAAGCCCAAAGCTATTTCTATGGTTACTATAAAATGGCGGCCATTTAGAGTTCACTCACCCGTACGCCTTAACTTGTAGGTATTTCGTGTCTGTATGCTTACAAATCTATGGAAGGGAATTTTTGTATTTGAATGTAGCTGTCACACAAATTGCGACGTGCATTCACTTCCTCAACTTGTAGGTATTTTGTGTCTGTATTCTTATATATCTATGCAACGGAATTTTTGTATTTGTATGTAGCTTTCACACAAATTGCGACGTGCATTCACTTCTACCACTATCCGTCTCATCCTTGCTTATAGAAATCTTTATTCTTATTCAACAGTGGTGGTTGCAATAAATTCCCCACTTTGCTAGGAATAATATTTGGCATGTACAAATCAGACACGAAACTCCAATATAGTTTTACTTTAGTTTTGTATTTGAAACTACTTTAAATCAATATATATTCTTTACTTGACTCTATTCTCAAAAAAGTAGTTGTTCCATAAAAAAATATCGTTCACTTTCGACAAAATATATGGAACAGCTGATTTTGATTTTGAGTTTTGACAAAATTCGCAGAACAAAAGTTGTTTGTTTCGATGTACAGAATAAGCCATTAAAAGGATGCTAATTGATTAGAAATAATTTATTGTATTGATCCCATATAAGTAGGATATATAAGGGGTTAATTTTATCAAATAACAATGATATAGAAATATGATATGAACACTGAACAGCCTAGAATATCCGTCAATAACTGGCCGCAGAACGTGCCACCCGCTTTTCCAAATAGACAAATGTCATGGATTTTGGTCGAATATTGTTTAAAATACTGACCAAGCGTTATCAGAAAAACCTTTTTCAGCAGTTAATAAACTGAAAACTCCCATCTCAGTACGCTTACATTGAAAACCTAACAGTAATTTTTCATAAAATTTTGTACTAACGCAAATTATTTATAATATATGTACATAGGTATTATGGAACGAGCAAGTTTTCTGCTTGTTGTGAAAAATCAGCAGTGTATCCGAAATTTCATTAAAAATGTAAAAACCCCCAACTAAATAAGATTTCCATCGTAGCTAACAAAATGACTTTAATACAACTGAATTCATTTTGATGAAACATATGTAAAGACACTAGAATAATTCACCTTTCAAACAAAAATGTAAAATAAACAAAATCAAAATCAGTTCTACTATGATGACGTCACATACATACATACACACACTGACACGACAATCCTATATAACACCCCATCGTTTTTGCGTCGTGTGTTAAAATTATTGAACTCTATCTTGATTGTAACTCCATAGCGCAAAACCTTTCATAACTCTATTAAGTGTTAATTTAATGTAGATATACACTATCATGAATCGGTATTCAGCTTTATGTACTGCCTGCTCCCTGCTCACTGCTATCTTAGCTTGCTGATTCGTTATAGTTTACATTTCAACCTGCATACGTCCGTAGAAGAAATTCTATGGCGTGTGTGAATTCACCAACCTCTACTGGGCCAGCGTGGTGGATATGGCCCAATCACCCTTCGTGAGTAGGCCTACGTCCTGCAGTGGACTATTAAAAAGGCTGGTACAGTACAGTACATTGAACTACTATGCGGTTAACGATAATTCTACACGATGTAGCTATTACGGGATCCGGTGAACGTAACGTTAACGAGATAAATTGATCGACGACGTGAATTTAACACCGTGTATGCACGTTATAGTCGATGGAAATTATAATCTTGGGTCATTTCGCTTCATTGAATATATTTACTAAAAAACATACAAAATGTGACGTGTTTTAAGTAAAAATATTGTAACGGTGGGTGTGAAGACGAAGCTAGTCGTTGCGTATTAGCAAATATATAAGTCAGCAAGAGTGAGGGCGAATTTCTGCGTAGCTTATACCTAATTTCTTTATGTTTGTTCAATATTTCTTGTTTAAAAGAATCTGTATCCCAATGTACCTAAATCTATATGTATAAAATGTATCGTGGTCGTTAGTCTCGCGAAAACTCGAGAACGGCTGAACTGATTTGGCTAACGTTGGTCTTGGACTATCTGTGGAAGGTAGGGGAAGGTTTAAACGATGAGAAAATTAAGGGGTGAAACAGTATAAACGTGAAAATAATTTTCCCATACGATGCAGGAACTACATGTAAAAGTTGTCATTGACAAATAACAGGTGGTGAGATGAAGTTCACCCGGTCAGCTAGTAGTATTTAAAATTATGATAAAATAACGTAGAAAGCAGATTTTAGGGCTCCCTACTCAAAAGGTAAAAACGGGACCCTATTACTAAGACTCCGCTGTCTGTCTGTCCGGCTGTCATCAGGCTGTATCTCATAAGCTGTAATAGCTACAACGTTGAAATTTTCACAGATGACGTATTTCTGTTGCCGCTATAACAAAAAATATATACTATAAACAAAAAACACAAATCACATGTTTCACATTGTATCATATATTACAAATAGCATAATAATAAAGTGATCGATCCGTGTGAACTATTCGAATTCCGTACACGGTTGAAGTCGATTATACCATTTTTGGCGAAAAAATATTATTATCCAGTGTAGTTATTTATCAGAAATAACAGATGTCGCATCTGCACAAATAAATCAAACATTTCTGCATTTATTGTGTTTGTACTGCCAGCTGGCAGTTGATTGTCATTGTAATTTTTTATGGAAATATGAATTACGTAAAGAGCTATACTGTTTGTAAATTCAAATGAAATTAATTACGAAGAAGTCACAAAATGTACTTAAAAATACCTAAATAGTCTTATTCAAGTGGGTGAGGCTTAAAAGTCGTGTGCATCGTGTTGGACATTTTTCACTGGTTGCTAACGAGTATGCACGCTAACTAATAAATAATTTATATTTAACCATCTTTTAGATTTTATTTCTTTAATTCTTCAAAGAGCGAGGTCTCCCATATTTAGATCCACAAACACACTAAGTACGTGGTTAATAGAATTTTTAAATTCTAGATCTATAAAGATGATAAACATAAAACACGCTTCAATGTGATTTCACTCATGTGTATGTTATGTGTACGCGTAGCTCTCTAGTTCGTAGCTCCGTAGCGTCGTAGCGTGTCCGTAGCACTCGACACTCGTAGCACTGCTACAAAAATCGAGTACAATAATCTCTAAAACAACTAAATGTACTAAATTGTCGTGTTCGATGTTTTCGTTCGAGTTTTTGGCTCGATCGCGTAAAGTCACGGAATGTTTAGTAGATTGGTACTTGTTTCTTTTACGGATTTAATCAATTGTTGATTAAGCCTTATCGATTGTTGATTTATGTAACGAGCTATCGGAATTCGGGGGAAAGTAATAAAAATTGTTATTTATGCGGCGTTTTAATTTGATAACTTGTTGAAGTAATTTGTTAATAAGTTTTAATAAAATTGAAATTAACAGTTTGATGGGAAATTAAATCTACGTGATCATAAGCAGATAAAATATCATACAAAACTTTATGACACTTTTCAAGGATGGTGCCATAGTAAAAGTTGTTCATAACGATGACGAAAACTACCTCTGGTAATATAGAACGTGTCGAAAGAAATATAATTCTTTGTGAAGTGTAGAGACTTTTCATTTTGATGGATCAGCTAAATACTAGCTCGAAACTTTAGATTCGATTGAACTTCGTACCGTGCGGATAATTGGGAAAAGTAAGCTTGTCGCTTCCAAACTGAAAAGCCTGGAACACAGGCATAAAGAAACGTGTCTGGCAATTTTCTATAGGCTCTATTCCGGCAAGTGTGCGCTCCTACTCCACGACCTGATTCCTTCATCTCCTTTTCACAACAGAACAAGCCGAAAGTCGCATAAATACCATCCCTACATAGACGACGTACCACCTGCTCGTACTAAGCGATTCGCTTCTTTTTTTTATAATGCGGACCGCCAGGGATTGGAATGTCCTGCCTCCGTCATTGTTTCCTGACAATTACAATTTGGATACCTTCAAGTCAAGAGTGAATATTTTATTTTATTTACAACATTAATAGGTGGGCATTTACAGGTCGGCCCCAATGCGCCCGCCTATATTACATTACAACTTAAGATATTATAAAATATAAGATTTAAACATTATAAACTACTTTAAAAATAATTTTAACATAAAAAAGTTGTGGTAACAATATTAATAATCATCAAACAAGTAATATATGAATACATATACAATAAAAATAGAGCAACAAGAACTCATTCTGGTGGTTTAAGAATTAGATGCTTAACCCTACCACCAACAACGGACACCTTGACTAAGTCGCAGCTGCAAAGTCTTGAGCATCGACGTAAGGTGGCGTGTTTGTCGGCCTTTTATCGGATACACTTCGGAGAGTGCGCTCAGGAGTTGCACAATCTGGTCCCACCTGCCCCTTTCTTCTATCGTACAGCTAGACAGACGCGACCAAAGCGCCACCCTTTTATGGTGGACATTCCGCGCTTTAGAACTAAGCGTTTCGAGTCCTCATTCCTCATACGAACAGCCAGAATGTGGAACGCTTTGCCTGGGTCTGTCTTCCCGCTAAAGTACGACGTGGGTGTCTTCAAATCCCGAGTAAATAGGTATCTTCTAGGTAAGCGTGCTACATCCTAGACCGCATATCTGCTCAACATCAGGCAGTATGTAGTCAAACGCAAACCTATATAGAATAAAAAAAAAAAAAAAAAAAACCATAAATATCAATTGTCGTTCTTGCGAACATCAGCTTCAGTGTAATTAAATATATCTAGATCTGAGTTTCGTTTCAGTAGAGCATTAAGTGTAGCCAGCGCTCTAGGCACTGGTGCCAACCTAGAATAGGTATCTTCTAGGTCTACATACTCCATCTTCGGATACAACTTCGCTTTCCATCAGGCGAGTTGGTGGCTAACTGTAATGATCCTCCATACAATTTGTGGACTTGTCCTTTGTGAACTGTTTATCATTAGTATCAACACCGAATACATACTTATGAGACAATATCGTATTTTAAATCTTCGCCAACCTCGTTCCCAAAATACAAAATAAACCGGATAATTTTCAGCAACACGAGTCTATCCCTGATTATGCCCGGATATACCGGATATGGCCGGATGATAACCGGTTATTAACTCGCGGCCCGAAACCGGAGACACCCTCCTTAATATACTGTAACATACTTCTCTACCGTGGATAAGAAGCATTCTTATTATTTCTCTATGGTACTCGTAGTACCAAGTAAAGGTTAATTTTTCAAAGATGAAAAATGTACTATGCAGCTCTATTCGAATATTGCCTGGTGTGTTAATAAAGTTGACAGAACATTTCATAAACTAATCCATAATTATATTAAAACTACTAAATTATAAAATGATATTTGTAAAGTTATAACCACATATTTATGTATTATGTATTTATGAATAATTGTATTGAAACTGAATCATAGATTAACTAAAAGGTTAAAATTTATCATTTTTAGGATTCCGTACCCAAAGAGTAAAAACGGGACCCTATTACTAAGACTCCGCTGTCCGTCTGTCTGTCTGTCTGTCTGTCTCCTTGCTGTATCTCATGAACCGTTATAGTTAGAAAGCTGAAATTTTCACAAATGATGTATTTCTCTTGCCTGCAAAAAAAAAAAACTAAAAACAGAATCAAATAATTATAAAGGTGGGCTCCCATACAACAAACTTGAATTTTTAACCGTTTTTAGCTCGATATTAATAATGGTAACAGGTTTGCTTGAACAATTCACAGAATATTTTATTTTGTATCCAATTTAATAATAAATGATTAGTTTAAAATAAAATAAATATTAAAGGGGGGCTTCCTTCCTGCGCGAGTCCTACTCGTACTTAGCCGATAATTTGCATAAATATTGTCATAGAAGAGAGAGAATGAATATAGTTTAGAAGTCAAAACCTGTCATGTACCTGTACTTTTTATCCCGGAAAATAAAAGGTTCCTATGAAATAGCACAAAAAAACAATAACCACGGGCAAAGCTACGAATAAAAGCTTGTTAAATAATAAACTAAATTAAATCAAACTTATACAGTCGGTTAATAGCTACTTATTAAGTAGAATAGACATCTTTCTGGCCTGGGCCGTTTACGAATCCTAGTATTGTTCGTATTTCTATTGACATTTCTGGACTATTACATATTACTAACTCGCAAGCTAACTTGAAAGTTATTTCTTAGTTTATAGAGATAATTATTGAAGCCGGTAGTAAGTTTATTAATTCAGCATTGTTAGCCAAATTGCCTATAAATTAGGTGTATATCTAATTGTGCAATTACGTAGTCTGCTTGATAGTGAACTTGGTTATTGAGATACGGTTGTAACTGGTAAAACTGTATTATTTAATGATGTGAAGCGTTCTGAAATCAAATGTCGCCATTTCCTGTATGATGAGCATGGCTAAAAAATAGATATTGAGGTTTATCGATACTACAAATGAATGACAAAGATAAACCTTGCCAAAGTTTGGGAGTGGGGGTCGTGTATAGAGATAATACAACCAGAGAGCGCTGTTGTCGCTTGAAGCAATTCTAAACCACAAAAATAAGTGGATAATCTTGCCCAGAACTGTGCAAGATTTTACATACATTTTTGGGTTGCGAATTTCTTCAAGCGACAACAGCGCTATCTCTCTAAACTGTCAAATATTAATTGGAATTTGAAACTATCGGGAGAAAAACACGGCAACAACCACTGAATCGAGACATTTTTCATATCTCTTTCAAACTCATTCCATATTAAATCAATGATTCTCCAGATTTTCTCGATCAATCACATTATCCTTCTGGTTGCAATAGCTCTGTGGGGTTGTGATATCACTTCTCTGATAGAAGTCTATACATTTGAATGTGATTCGTGAAGTCACCCGGAACTTTATCTTTATCAATTTTTTTTAAATTGACAAAAACATATATACCATGTCTAATATTTTTTAAATCTGACGGACATAATATATTTTTTAGTTATCATGTCTATTGAAGGAAAAAAGATCACACGTGATTAATAATGACAAAATATTTCTTCTTGTTTCAGGTACAGAACCTTCAGTAAACCAGTTCCCGGTATTTAGTGTATTAACACCGTTGGCTTTTCGATAAAAAAAAAACATCGTGAGGCAACCTACATACGTCAGTAGAAGAAATTCGATGGCGTATGTGAAAACACCAACCCGCACTGCACCAGCGTGGTGGATATGGCCCAATCAACCTTTCTGGGTAGGCCTACGTCCTGCAGTGGACTATTAAAACGGCTGATACAGTATACAGTGTATTCATATACTAACAAGTCGTATTACTTGAGCTAATTTCACTCGTTTCCAAGTATTCGGTAGTCCGAGGCCTCGCCGGAAGCCTTCTAAGTGAGGCGCTGACCCAGATTGACTACTATCGGCACTGGCTCTACTGTGGAGGTAGTTGGAGACATCAATCCCTTTTAAGTTTTGCGACTGATGTTATATATACCAGCTGTAAGATGTCCCATGTTGCCCTCATAAGCCTAAAACACTATCTATACCAATAGTATAATGAGGAAAGATTTGATTGTTTGCATTGAATAGGCTCCGAAACTACTGAACCGATTTGTAAAATTATTACACTGATGGGAAGCTACACTATCCCCAGTGAACATAGGTTTTATTATATTTTTGAAAATATTAGGGATCCTTATTTCCCGGGTGAAACCGGGACGGGCAGAAAGTCTAAAAAATATTTTATTTTATAAATACTATGACTTGAAAAATTACGTAGATCAGGTGCGTAATTTTACTAAGTTGTGCGGACATATTTTTTTTCAAAATACTCATAAGCTTGGTTTATACCACTCATGGGGGTTGTTATCAGGGCAGATTGTCCACACATATGACTACCATATAAGTTTACAAAATATCAGCTTAAAACGGTTTGTATTTGTGTGAGGAATTCCTCGTGGACCAACTGCTTTCGCACAACTAGTTGTGCGATCAGGAATATTATTTTAAAATCTTTCCCGAAGGTACAACTAAATAAATGTAATTAATTTCAGTTCCCGATTCACAACTACAAAAACATATTGGCTACCGTATTTCCACATCCAAATTGCGGTGTACAGAGAAAAAAGGCCGTATATGGCGTAGTGGCTCAATATGCCATTTTAACCAAAAAAAGTTCTAAATGTTTCAATAATAAGACCGGTTTGGGAAAAGCAACTTCGTTCTATACACACATAATAACATAGCAAATTTGATATATTGTACTTAATTAAGTTAACGTCTAGCTCCAGCATAACTAGATTATTATCAAAATCGAATTACACACGCGACAGGATTTACCCTTGGCCATTAAATGCCATTACAATACGAAATACGATTGTTTATAGCGGCAATACAACGGGAATATTGTTAACATGGTTCTCACGTGTATTCGAACAATGGATTAGTATATTGTAGGGATACTCGTATGTTGATATAAGTAGTTGTTAATGTGTGAAAAATGTAAAGTTGCATCGTGCCGGATAAAATCATGCTATAGAAAGACTATGGCCAGAGTTTCTCTGCGAGATCGAATAGAATAGAATAGAAAACACTTCATTGTACACAGTAAAAATAAGACAACAGTAATACATGAAAAACTTATTAGTGTAGCTCAAGGCTTATTGATCAGTAATCAGAATATTTGTGGACGAACTTAGTAACTGACATAGCCCAGCGGATTAGTAACTTGAAATAGCAGTGGGCAGGGCACATATTTCACACGTTTATTATTTTTAATTAAAACATTTCTGAAAAAAATAAGATGTACAAGCGTGCAATATTTCTTACTCAAGCGGTTGACACGAAAAAGATAAAATTTTGTTACAATTTAACGGGTGAAAAGAGTTTTCTCCAGGAACTTAAATATTATCAAACATGTACCACGAATTTTTTCGATGTTCTTCAGAAAACGCGAAAACACTGGTCGATCAGAATCCTCTTAACACGAATATTCGCCGTAGCCTGCCAGTGTAGCCCCAGCATTACAGCATAAAACGATGAATGATAAACGACTTGTCATAGCTTGTTGACAATTTTAGGTACATATATAATATATATACTTTAGATATGTAGGGTAGATATAGCCGCGTAGCCATTCTCGTAGCCCGGCGTATGCCTGCGTAGACCCGTCATTGTATGTATATTACGTAGGCGCTCTACAGCATGGCTGATGGACACTGAGAAAAATAAAATCGGCCAAGTGCGAGTCAGACTCGCGCACGAAGGGTTATTAATATCGAGCAAAGAACTCCTAAAATCACGTTTGTTGTATGAGAGCCCCCCTTAAATATTTATTTAATTCAGTTTTTAGTATTTGTTGTTATAGCAGCAACGGAAATACATCATGTATGAAAATTTCAGCTGCGTAGCTATCATGGTTTATGAGATACAGCCAGGTGACAGACAGCAGACAGACGGACAGACGGACATCGAAGTCTTAGTAATAGGGTCCCGTTTTTACCCTTTGGGTACGGAACCCTAAAAATAGTTTTTTTTTTTATTATTTTTATAATAATTGACCCGTAATTGTTATAACTAATAAAATTCGTGTCAAAATTAATTGGGTGTTAATTTTTAATCCAATTTCGATGTAATCTGTAATGATCTTAAGTGTCTGTATAATATTGCAACTACTACTCTGATAAAAATACGTGTTGTCCGATAGAGTTCATACTAAACTTTGTACCAAAGTAACTTGTACAGCAAGATGCCATTAATAAATAAAATAAAATAATTCCTAGGCTTAGTTGTTGGATAAAGAACACGTTCATTTAAAAATCTGATATTTATAAATCTCGTGAAGTTTTCCTTTACCCAAACTTTAAACATAACCTTATCCAGATCAATAGAGTACTTACTGAGCTTTTTAAGAAATAGTTTTGGTAATAAACTAAATTGTTAAAACAGTGCTATTATTTTTCACTGACAACTGTTAGTGATTTAATATCATTAAGGTACCTATTAATTATAGAAATGACAGTGGTATTATCGCTTAAATATGATAAAAGAAATTTCTATCTTCTACATTTTCTCTGTTTTCAAACAAAGTGTATAATAGTAGTTTATGCAACTGTCATATAATGAAGGGTATTAAAACACGAGTGTGAGTTTATGAAACGAGCGCAGCGAGTTTCATAATAGTAACGAGTGTTTTAATACTCGTGTTATATGCAGTTGCATGCACTACTTTATCTTCATTAATAATAATAATAAAAAAAAAACATATTGCGAAACATTAAATTCACGCGTACGTGTATTGTCACAGTGAACTTGGCGCCATTAAAATCTAACCAATGAGAGCGCAGCTGCGCGCGCAGGGCCAATCAGGAGCGAGCGCGCGATGTTATAATGAGATTTTACGATATCGATGTGGATATTATAACATAATGTGAAATTGCTTAAATTGAGTGTTTTGTTGTCTGCGCTATAACAGTAGTCATTATAAGTCAAGTATTGGAAACATAAGTAGAATGTTACAACATTAGTGTAGATAAAAGCTCTTACACAATTATATTTTAACATCGCTACAGCGCTACAAAATGCTACGAGGCTCTACGAGGTGCTACAAGACGCTACGAAAATCAATTATTGTATACTTAACCCTTTGACGCAAACTAAATTTGTCCAAGATTATGAAGTTTAAGTTCTTAATTTCTAATTTATTTTGGGTACTCAATTAAGAGCATAAGGTTAAAGTTTTGGACTGACGATAACTATTTCAACAATTATGTACAATAATTATTTAGATTATGTTAGGCAACCTAGCTTCAAATTCTATTCAAAATGAGTTAGCTGGATCATTTAATTAAATTTTACAAGAAGGTAAAGTAATAATTTAGCACGTGTTTTTAATTCGCTTCATATAATTTTATAGGTTAATTATTATTTGGTAACTGTGAAATTTGACATTTCACAGTTACCAAATATATGAATATGAAAAATATACGCGTCGCCTTGAGAACTTGCTCCTTTTTTTTCGGTTAAAAATAATTAAATTATTACATTTAATTATTTTTAGCTCAGAGGACTGACTCCCAATGGGGCCGAAAAGTTCTCGAGTGGAGACCACGTACCGGCAAGCGCAGCGTAGGACGTCCAATTACGAGGTGGACAGATAATCTCATTAAGACCGCAGGATCACGGTGGATGCAAGCCGCTTCCAACTGGTCTTATTGGAGATGTATAGGGGAGGCCTATGTCCAGCAGTGGACGTCATATGGCTGATGGATGGCTGATGGATGGATGGATGTCGTACAAGGCGGCTAATCATCTTTCCCCTTCTATTTTTAATTAATGTCAGAACTCTACTTTTCTCTTTCTCCATTTCGAGCACTTGGTTTGTGTTCTTTTCTTTCCCAACTGATATTTTTATTCATTTCAAATACCACATCTCAAAAATCTCAAGCATTTCCTTAGATTCTTAATTTTATACATGATGGTTTTACCATTTTTAGCGAAAAATAATTATAGATTTGAAGAAATTCTTTTTCTGTAAATTTTGTGTGCTAACAACCGATCGTTTCAGTTTAAGTGAAGAGACAATTAAATGATCTTTGCTCACCAGTATAGTTTTATAATAGCTCAACTTAATGCGCAATTATGATCTTTACCAAGTTAAAACCATTATAACATTTCCCTGTATATTAATAACTAGGGATCCGCCCCGGCTTTGCACGGGTGTATTATACATAGGTATAATTAACCTTCAACCTTCCTCTTTATCTATATAAAAAAACCGCATCAAAATCCGTTTCGTAGTTTTAAAGATATAAGCATACATGGGGACAGACAGCGGGAAGCGACTTTGTTTTATACTATTTAGTGATAATACTTTAAAATTAAGATGTTAAAAAAATACCTATATCAAAATGTTTTATGACTAGGTACATGTCATATTTACATCGATTAGATTATGTAATTTCATTCATTTGCTTTCCATTTTTAATTTTTTATCACCATACTTATTCCAACATACAATATTACACAAAATATGTGTAATATTATAGAAAACTGAATTATATAAGCCGCATTATTCGACCGCGTTCGCCTCTAAACTTAATTTTCCGAAACGTAGTAATATTTTCCAACAATTTTTAATCTAATATGCAATTTTGCAGCGCTCCTAAGCGTTAAGTTGTTCTCAAACTTAACGATAACTTGAAAATGAAGTTTTTATGGTTAAGATTTATGCTTAAAGGAAATTACACAAGTTGAAGTGAATACTCCACTCGATTTGTGAGAAATATTGCGACTGACAGGAAGTTGCTTTCGTTTAGTGCTTAAGTTTTAAACTTGTTTAAACAAGTGCTTCACTTTGGATTCCTTATCTACCGTTTATTAGTTACGTCTAGTTGATTAGTGAATGGATTAGAAATAAACGCAGGAAAAAAAATTGCTGTTTGTTTTGAAGTTAATTTTTTTTTTGGTATTTTAACTATTTGTCACACCGGCCTGGATTATTGACCTTTTGGCTGCTTGAATGAATGAATAAACTCTTTATTGTTAACACAGAATACAAACAAATACACAGAAAGGAAAAAAAAAACAACTTAAAACTAGTGCAAAAACGGGCGGTCTTATTGCTTACAGTAATCTCTTCTAGGCAGCTTGTTGTCTTGGATGTCTTATTTGTAGTCATATATTGTACAGTCTGTAGTTGACTGAAACAAGATATGATTATTCTCAATCAAAAAAATTAAATTGTATGCAATAGCATAATTTGTACTATGAGCAATAATACCCCACAAATCGTCAAATTCAAAAAATTAATTATTACAATAAAGAACAACCAGGTCAAAATGTGATTCACTAACATCTCCGTAATCCTTCAAATATCATCAATAAAAAGATTAGTATACCTTTAAATCAGAATATAAATCACGTAAGAAAAATAAACTTGCAAAAACAACGTTAGTTTTCATAGTGAAAAAATCATCAAAGTTTTTGATAACTGATTACACAAATGCGACATTCGAAAATAGACAATAAAATACCTATCGTAATAGTTATTTGCTGCCCATTCTGTGGTTTCTTTACTGGCCAATAAATAATAGAATGACTATCAAATATACATAATTCGGAAGACTGGGCCTCGCCAGCGGCTGTAAATCTCTGGCCCACTTTACAGCCCTGGTGTTATCGGCGTGAACTATATCTCCGCTATAAACTGACCTACTAGCGTCGTGGAGGACAGTAAATAAGCTTCTTTTTTGAAATGGATGTTTTGTATATTTGGTTCAAAAATAATGTTTTTACATCATAAGTACTTGTTTTTGAAAATATGTTGTGTGATAATATAGTATCGACCTCGCGATCGGGAGGGGTACTCGCGCCCTCCCTTAACTTTGCCTTGCAGATAGTTGTTAGCAGCGTCCAGCCCCAGCAAAGAGGTCAAACCTCGAGGCTGGTACCTATCCTCAATACAAGAGGACTAAATGAGGCCAGACTAGACTGATAACATAGTTTGGTTTTAAACTCTAATTCATAAAAAAGTTTAAGTCAAAATAAATATAGGTAAAATAGGAAGGCCAAATGGTCAACGTAGACGAGCTTCCGAGACGTATATAAGAATAAATCTAAAATTGTTGTGTATAACCCACTTAATAGGATTTTAAAACCTTATAAATTGGTATATCAACATAGACAAACTTGCTCATTAGGAACTGTCTTTTTTGACTGCCTCGGTGGAGCACTGATTGTGGTGTCCCACAATTTTGCTTAGTTTGGGGTCAGTGACCGTGTATCGTACACACCCCTAATATTTATTCATTATAATTAATTTATTTTCACTGTGATTTACCAGAAAAAAAACATCGTCATATTCTAGTTATGGTTCGAATCACACAACTTGGCGGCTGTGATGTCAGCTACAAGCAGCGGATAACTCTTAACTCAGCTGTTAAGTGAGCTTTAGTCTGGATTGGGTTATTCGCAGCTTTTAGCTAACATCACAGGACTCGTTGTATGATACGGACCATACGATACAGTAAATTAACGAAAAGCTTCATAATAAGCCCATTACGAATATAATTGTACTGTACTGTCCCAGGCTTTTTAATAGTCCACTGCAGGACGTAGGCCTACCCACGAAGGGTGATTGGGCCATAGCCACCACGCTGGCCCAGTGCGGGTTGGGGATTCACACCCGCCATCGAATTTCTTTAAGAGACGTTTGCAGGTTGCCTCACGAAGTTTTCCTTCACCGAAAAGCCAGTGGTGTGAAATTCCGTCCGTACATAAGTTCCAAAGAAACTCATTGGTACGGGATCGGGATTGAACCCACGTTCTTAAGATTGACCGGCCAGCGTAACAACCGCTAGACCACCATGATATAATTGTATTATTTCAATATTATCTTTTCTTAATATGTAATCTAGTCAAAAGTAAATAACTGTCTTACCATCTACCACCACTATCTTAGCCTTCCCACCCATAACTCGACAAACCCTAAGATGTCAGCAATAGGGGCCATATTTGCACAACGATTTATGATAGGTAGTTTATATGGCAATCAGCAGACTTGCCAAGAAAGCAATAAAGGAGACATGGGCCGGACTAAGGGCTTTGATAATGGGGGCTTAAAAACAAAATTACAACGACTTTTATATGTTAATTCGTAGTTTATCAGCCTTCAAAGTCGGTAAGTTGCTGATTTGATAAAGTACAATTTATATTTATTTTTATTGCTACCGTTCAATACAATAATCTATTATGAGACCACTGTACAATAATTATTTCTAATAGCGGTTTAATGACAATATCAGTAAATGTTAAGTTACATACAATAGTGATTAAGTACAGTCCGTGGTGGTCTAGTGATAATGACACTCGCCTTACAATTGTAAGGTCGTGGCTTCAAATCCCGGTGCCGTACCAGTGAATTCCTTGGAATTTATGTACGGAATTTCATACAGCCTCTGGCTTTTCGGTGAAGGAAAACATCATGAGGCAACGTCCGTAGAAGAATTTCGATGGCGTATGTGAATCCATCTACACGCACTGGGCTAGCGTGGTGGATATGGCCCAATCACCATTTGTGGGTAGGCCTACGTGCTGCAGTGGACTATCAAAAAGGCTGGTACAGAACAGTGATTAAATATTCACATAGGTGAAATTGTTAATTTCTTGTTGCGTTCTTAATAAAATTCTTAAAACAGAAGTTGAGCACAAATTTTCAAGATCTGTGATTCTTTTTTTAGGGGGTTTTAGCCCTCGTGGCCCCGCCCTAAAATTCGTTAAATAAAGGACGTTAGGCCATCATAAGTTAGGCGTTGGTTGGACCCTTGTTAATTTTGAGACGTTGAGATAACACGTGGAGGGGGGAAGGGGAGGCAGATACAGAACATTCTTTGATGGCACCCAATCAGGTTAATGTACGTAAGATTCTGTATAAATATGAATAATAAGCATAATAATTTGCCAAATGGGAAATCAGGGCTTCCCTACAATGCCCCTAGCCAAATAAATATACACATATATATTTTATAACGTACGCCTCAGTGTTTGTAGCTTAGTTTGTGTGTGTTATGAGCAACAGTAACCACGGCCAATCTAAGGATAGCTTTAGAATCAACGATATCCTGAATTTTACAAGCCGTTGATTGAACCAGGGTCCTTATTGCGTAAGAGCTTTGACGTTCGGCTTCGCTTTTCCTCCCGCTTGCTCTCGTGGCGTGAGTAACTAGCGCGAGCATGAGAAAAAGCGAATCTGAGGACAGAGTGGCAGATTTTAACAATCTTCGAAATTTGCCCGATCGCGTTTGGTATTATTTCTATGGAAATGGCACAGCGCCATCTTGTGTCACGTACAGAAAACTGAATGGGTCAGTGTAAGTTTTATTTACGGTAATATAACGAGCGCCAAACCGATCCAACACAAGCGCGGCAACGTCTGTGATTGGCTAAGTCAAGTGTGTGTCGATATGCTCGCGTGTGCGCTCGGCGCGCTCGGTCAACGCGACGTAAAAGTAATTCGATTTGATTTCTAAAACTCTGAACGTCAGAGTGCTTATACAATAAGGGCCCTGGTGTTATTTTACGGCAAGATGAACTTCAAATCTTAGTTTCCAATAAAGTACGATTACATTAATGATTACCAGGGCTAGCCACTTGACCCTAGTGAAGTAAGTGCATAGGCCGGGTGGCTAGCCCAGGTGTCATCCTTAAAGTGGCCTGAAAGATTCTGACATGGCTAAACGGTTAAACACCCGAGACCTACAAATGAATGTGCTATTAGAGCCATGGTAGCGCTCAGTTGTAAATGACACCCGCAGTCTTTGGATGAGTATCCAATTACTAACTGTGCTAAATGTTACTAAACTTTGATGATCGCTAACGAACACCTAATTAAACTACGCTATGAGCTCTACATATCCGGTCCCTACATACTTACTTTATTCATTACACATACGTTTCAAAAACATTACCTTTTTTCCACAGTTGGGTCAAAATACTGCAAACAGTAACTGAGCTGCAGTGAGCTGCGATAATACCCTGGAAGCCGGCACGTGGGTATGGGAGCGAAATGCGGCTTAAATTATTCAAACTATTATAGCAGTATTAAACTTTTCTCGTTTACTTATAATTTTTTTCCGCAAAAAATGGCAAAACTGCCATCCATCGTGTACAAAATTTGAATATTTCGCTCGAATTGTTTACATAATTGTTGATTTTTCAAAAACGGCTTAGCCTATTTCTTAAAATTTAAAAGGGACCACCTTTCGAACTAAAGAAAATTTTTCGTTCGGTTTACAATTACCGAAATTCCGAAATTTGGGAAGTAGGTTAAAAATATTTTCTGTCGAGAGAATAGTATTTGCGCCGGCCCAGTTCCGAAAATTCTGGCCCCCTTGCCATGTTGTCAGTTAAAGCTCGTGGAAAAGAAAATGTAATAATACTACGTACCCGTGAGCCATGGCTGATGGGTGGCAGTCCACCCCTGGAGGGTATCCACCGGCACGCCAAGGCCGTCGGTGGTCGATACTGGAAGGCCGCGCGGTCACTGCGAATATACCCATTTGTATCATATTTATAGTAATTGGAATAACAAAGCTAACAAACAAATGATATAATAACCGTCGCTTCCAACCGGTTTTATTGGACACCCATAGAGGAGGTCTATGTCTAGCAGTGGACGTCATATGGCTGATGGATGGATAAATACTAATAGTGTAGTATGTGACTTCGATGGCGTATGCGAATCCACCAACCCGCACTGGGTCAGCGTGGTAAATATGACCCAATCACCCTACCATACTGATGTTCAGCTGTGTACTATATAAAAGTAAAAAAAAATATGCAAAAGTCCGGTACAGTATGACATGAATGCAATTGGGTCAGCAAAAGTAGAGTTAAAGCAACTAAATACATTTTGCCTAAAAAAGACAGTGACAGACATGCTTCAAAAACTCTCCTACAAAGACTCTGAGAGCTTGCTCTCGGTATTGAGATAATCGAACTATCAAATAAACACGCACACACACATACACACACACACACACACGTAAGCTCGCACGCATAGTATATGGTATTCTATAGGTATAGGTATTATTGTAGTATTCGTTAAAATTGTAATTAATTGAATAATTGAAAAAAAATTGCTTTGAAGAGATTTTATAACTATTGTGAAAATAATTTATGATTATTGTTATTTGCATTACATTTTGAACGTTGACTTCCGATATTTAAAAAAAAAATTTAGAGTGTTTTGTTAATAGTAAGTAAATTAAAACATTTTCCTTTTTCTTCTCAATATGACGACGTCAATCAATTATTATTTAATGTAGAGACATCTTTATAAGAAGAGCACGGATTTCCGAGACACAAGCTTAAAGCTTAGTTCGGCAATCCATAGCTCATGAATATTGTAGCTAATAAATAAGTTCATTGTAAGTTGTAAATTATGTTAAATTCTATACATTTTAAGTTTATTAGCAAATATCATTTTAAAAAAAATTATGAATGAGTACTGCTATTTTAAAATATATGTCCTTAGTTTAAGAGCACTAAATTATATATTACAGGATTTTATTTTATTTATTAGGCACTCATAACAGACTACAGAAAAAACTTTTTTTTTTTTTACAATTTTTGACCGATTCTGTGGTCCAAAAGAATGAGCACACATCAGGATTATCTAGAACTGGCGAACTAAGCTGAAAGGAGATGATTCAGACCATCATTATGAACAACTTTTTCTATAAGGACAACCCAGATTTCGAGAAAAGAAATTATCTGTTTCATGCATTTTGTCGAATCACAGTTGTAATTTTGTATGGTTGTTTTTTTTTTGGTAGTAGTAATAATGATAAGCACTTCAAAAATTTGGCGCTTGCGTAGGAGGCGAGCTGGCTCAGTTGGTTAGAGCGTCGGGCTAGTGATCCGAAGGGGCAGGTTCAAATCCTGCGTTCGCTTCAGATTTTTGAAATGCTTATCACAAAGATAACTCTTTGTGTATTTTTGTAATAATTCATTTAGACATCATTTGCAAATATCCTCAAGGCTTTTCTTATCTTAATAAAAGCTATACAAAATTCAATTGTCGCAATAAATACCTACAATTTGTTCACCGACAACCGTTTCCAGCAAATCTAGTCAAATTATCGGGATAGCGTTTCAAAATGTTCCCCGAATTCCCATTCAGCTCCACACATCCATCAAAGCTTTATTTAAAAGCAGATTCAGGAGATTCTTTCTGGGAAATCTCTTTAGAATTTGAGAGTATCTTTTGAGAGATTTTCATTTGAGCAGCAATAATTGTAAGGCTTTTAACATGTCACTTGGAGAGGAGATTATGTCGCCTCCGTGTTTGGTGGCTCGACGCTTTGTGTTTTAGGTAACTGAAGTCATTGGAATACTAATATTTTAAATAAGAGGACCGTGAATCGACCAGTGTTTTCGCGTTTTCTGTAGAATATCAAGAAAATTCGCAGTACATTTTTGATAAAATTTATGTTCTGGGAGAAAACTCTTTTCACCCTTAAATTGTAACAAAATGTTATGTTTTTGGTGTCAATCGCAATATTGCACGCTCATACGTTTTATTTTAAAGAAAAGTTTTAAGTTTATATAATTTTCAGCCAAAGTTTTGCGTTAAAATTTTACTTTTTCAAAGCTCATAACTTCAAGGTCATTTAAAAAAACTGTAAGAACTAAAACAAATAAGCCTAGCGATTGAAGTTTTGAATACTTAAAAAAAACTTAAATTGGATAATATTTTGAGGTCGATAATACTTATTTTTTAATATAGATATGATGGCGCCACACACCGTCTTAACTAAAACAAATCCGATACATGATATTATTAGCTCTTTGGTGAAGGAAAACATCGTGAGGCAACCTGTTTAAGTTCATCAAATAATTTCGCAATCACCTTTCGTGGGTATGTTCAGCAGTGGACTACGTATTATAAACGCCGGTATAGTTAGATTGGTTAAAATGTTTGAATTAAAACCAAATATTATTTTGCAAATTGCAGAAACTTTATGCTCATCATAATCAAGAACTTTTATTTTGAAGATGAAGAATTCAAGGAATTGTTAAGTCCCTTGTCGAAGTCAAAAGGAGATTCAAAACGCGTGAACCATCCAGGAATGACGAATAAATGAATTTTGAAAAAAAAAATGGCCGGAGTAAAGTTGTTTACCAGCACCAAGCACTATTATTTACTATGTGGTATTATTATTTAAAAAAATTCTACCTACCCTTCCTAAATTATTATATTTCGCGAAAAAAGGCAATTAATTTTGGCGATTTGGTCAGCGTTCGTTTTATACTAGCAAGATTGTTAGATGTGCTCGTGGGGTAGTTGCGATTTTTCCTCGCTTCTCATATGAGTCCGTGTCCAGGTACGATATTAATCGTAAGACGTCTAAAGTTATACATTGAGATTTCCTATGTATTCCCTAATGTCCATTTGAGAACGTCATACGTTACGTTGGCCGTTAGACGATTTCTATTCGAAAACTTACATCATACTACTGGGCATTCAATCTATCTAAAAGCTATGCGCCCTGCCCACTGCCATGCTACTTGCGGCACAAACGCCGTCACTATGATAATACGAGTACCTACACTGCTTTGCGGAAACTGACATTAAATATTTTCTCGCAGTCAAAGTAATTTATTGATAACATTTGGTTCTGATTTATGAACATATAAGATTTATATACATCTTAGCTATAGGAGCTAAGATGCTTTTCTTTTTGTACGTATACTATAGAATGTTTAAATGAAATAATGTTGGTAGAAATGTTTAGTATAATTAGTATAGCTACACATTAGGTGATCGCATTAGGTGATAGAACCTGTCAAGATAGTTGTATTGTGGAAAAAAAAATCTTATATATTCATAAACCTTATACTCGTACTTACATTGTCTTTTATAATACAGATTTGTGTCATTTTTGGTGACAATTCGTGGGTACATTCCAATTTGTCTGTCCATCTGTCTGACAGATGGGCAAAGGTCTCAACGGAGTGGGTTCCTCTGTCCAGTCGAGCCCGAGGCCGTCCTCCAACACGATGGCGCGACGAAATCAAGAGGTTTAAAAAAGATTGAACGGAGGTAGCATAGAACAGAAAAGAATGAAAGGAATTGGGGGAGACCTTTGCCCAGCAGTGGGACAGTACAGGTTAAATATATTTAAAAAAAAAAAACAATACTGAGTTGCCTAGTGAGTACCTGCACTTAGTAAGTATATGACGTAAGTGTTACTCATATTCCTGGGGTTTTATTTTCTCGAAGAGGTATCAAAAGTAGAGTATGCACCACTAGAACCTAGTTTGTCTTCGCCTTGGGCGACTTGAACCCCTAGCTTCACTCAGGACTCTAAATATGTCGCCCGTGACGTAGGACATGACTTGGTTCTCTTGGTACATAATCTTCTATTACATGTTTACAGGTCATAATCGATCTAGCGTAGGTAGGTACATTATTGTTTTGTAGGTAACTTTAAAAAATCCCTAATGTATAAAGAACAAGCTTGTGTTGATTTTACGTTGCGCGGCTCGTGTCGGGTAGCTCTGACCGCCGTGGCGTTGACACTCGAACAGCGTCATCAATCACGGCTGATGAAGGCTCGTCAACTGTTTCAGGGTTTCCGTGCCATTGAGCGATCTTTATTAATTTAAACCGGCATTTAAATTAGCCGCTTTGTATTTTGATCTCGTAATTAAAAAATGTTTTTGTTCTTTGCAGCGATATGCAGTATGATGCAGTTGAATTTTAAATTTAAAGTATTCAATTTCCATTCAATGAAAAATTGTGTAATGACATAATTACCTACTCAAAAGTTATTTTTTTGCCTCATAATGATATGTCAGTGTTTTAGCCATACAATGTTCACGGCTACACATAAGTTACCCCTTAATTAGATTTTAATAAGATTTAGATTTTCAACAAGGCCGGAGTGAAGCGACTTGCATAAAGTTCAATCCTGCAGCGATGACGTCATCCGTCCGTCTTTCCTATGAACGTCCTACCTGCCTTGCCTTTACGTGTTCTCCACACGACATCTTCTGAAACTCATCGCAATCAGTCCTTCCTGCTATATGCCTCGTGCAATTAGCATGATCACTAAAAAAAAATAATTAGTTCGTGAGATAGACAATCAAAAAATATTTGACACGTATTTTTTCTTTTGTCAATTAAACATAAATTGTTGAAGATTTAGTCCGTCAAAGTTCCGCGTGACGTCACAAGTTCCATACAAATGTATAGACTTGTGAGAGGTGCTGTCACGACCCCCTTCCAAACTTAGACAAGGTTTATTTTTGTCATTTGTTGTTTGATAAACAAAAGAATAAATACGTGTCCAATATTTTTGGATAATATAACTCACGGACTAACTATAATAACGATTTTTATACCCAGTCATCATGTCTATTGCTTTTTAAACTTGCCAATACGCTAGGCTATCTCATAAGTACTGTATTGCCTTCAAATCTAAAAGGAAAAAGAAAAGTACGGTTATCGTTATCAACGATAACATAATCACAGTTACGTTATCGGCAACAGTAAGTTCATACAACAGAAATTACTAATCTTTATTAAAAAATGTCATGTCAGAATTAGAATACAAAAATAAAATCTGCAATGACATCGTCAAACATTATAATTAAAATTAAAAACAATTAATAAAATGCTAAAACTGCATAAATCATAAAATTAAAATAGCTCACATATTGTTAAAAATGTTGTTATTTGAAATGGCGTCTGCAAGTTTATAATAACTTTTGTTTGGGAGATGTTTCTTAACATAATTAAGGATATCATTTTAAACACTACTTTTACAGCTTCTGAGATCTTATTATAAAAATCTATTGCTTTACATCAGGCAGGATGCGAACAGACCCGAACCTTTGCAATATTCACAAAAACGGGTGAAACAATAATTGATCATTATATCAAATTTTGAACGTTCGTTTTATGCCTATTATTAATTTCCTCACCACATTTCATCATGTAACCGGGTGGTGATCGCGGCTCGCACGTCCGCAAACCAATTACGGCAACAAAACGTTCCAATCGACGCAGAATCAGCACTAATCAAGTTAACGTGCTGCTTACACAAACTAGCTAATGCAGAGGTGCACTGCGGGTAGAAAACTCTCTTATTTTTTTAAATTAAAATAAGTAGTTTGGCTCTTTTACTAGCTAGCATAATAAAGCTATCTAATTTATTTTAAGTCACGGCTCAAGCGCTGGCTTGTTGAGCACGCATTTTACAGTTACGAGGAATTTATTAATTTTAAATCGTAATCATTGAGTAATGAGTATAAATTCCCATTATATGTTTGGTGACATTTTTTAGTTTATTATACGTTGACATTGTTGTAGTATTTTGTGAGCAATAATTAATATTTATGGATTGTAGACATCTTTTCGTGCTTAATTAAATATAGAATTGTAATTAATTGAATTGATTGTCTAATTAAATGACAAATAATTGTCTTTTTACAAGGTAAAAAGTACGAAAATTATATTTGTAGAATATTAAGACGCGATGTTTATAACTAAATTTATATGATTTGGATCAGAATGTTATGAATGAAGTGATTATAATTACTATTGCCATAAATCTTATTATTTTTTTTGGACATTTTCATTTTTATTTCCAAAATAAGACAAATTCATGATGCAGCGTTCATAGCTTAGTTTGACAGGTATTTCTTAGCAATCACCGAATTCAAGCAACATTTTAGTACGATCAGTTTTCCGATGGATGACTGCGGGTGGCATTTGTAACTGACCGCTTCCGTGAATCGGATGACACATTAAATAGAGGTCCTGATTATTTTAACCATTTAGCTATAACATAGGTATGCGAATAACTAAAAGCTGACACCAGGGCTAGCCACTCAGCCTGTATCGCCATCCCCTTTTTACTACAGGACAAGTAAAAAGACGCCACATTAGCACCCCTACACTGTCGATTTTCCTTCGATACGTACAAAGCGGTTTGACTCAACATTTTTGATTTGTACCACCAGGGAATGGAACAGTCTTCTTGCTTTCCTATTTCCAAAGAGATATAATCTAAAGCTTTTCAAGAGTGAATAGGTATCGTCTAGGTCTGCGTGCTTCATTTTCGACCACAACGTCGTTTACCATCAGGCGAGTTGGTGGTCAAGTGCGGACTTATGCGTGATAAAAAAAGAATTGCAAATTACTTTTTACCTACTTTTTTACCTTCCTACTACGTAAAGTAAACGTTTCAATCGACGCAGAATCAGCACTAATCACATTAGCGTGTTATTTACACAAACTAGGGAATCCAGAGGTGCATGGCGGATAGAATAATAAAAAAGAATAATTAAAAGAATAATAAAAAAGAATTTTTTTATTTTACCTAAATTAAGATTTTTAGTTCTTTTACTACCTAGCCAGAACCCTTTTATGCATTATTCTCTAATATTGTCTTAATTTTTAAGACATTGACATTTTTATCACAAAAAAACCTGCGATATTAATAAGGAAGGAAGTTCGTTTAGGCCGGGTAGCTAGTCTTGTTGTCAGAGTTTCAAAGTCGCCTGAAGGCCTCTGACATGGCTAAACAACTAGACCTATAATGTAACGTGTCATCTAAGCCAATGTAGCGCTCAGATGTAAATGCCACCCACGGTCACTAATCCGAAGAATTGCTTAACTTCGATGATCGATAACGAACACCTAGTACAAACTACACTATGAGCAATAGTAATAAGTTGAGCCGAAATGTGAGGAGTTAGGAGCGTTTGCGTTTAGCGTAGCGAGAAACAAAACAAATGCACAGTGCGCAGTGGTGTTTAGTTTTTTGCTGATCAAATTTGGCATTTTTCAATGGATTTATGGAAAACAACCCTTTCCGTTTTGGTGCAGCATAATAAAAAATGGCCAATTGCGAGTCGGACTCGCGCACGAAGGGTTCCGTACCATATGGGAGCCCCATTCCTCTTGCCGCTATTAATAGCGAGCAAAAAACTCCTAAAAATCACGAGCCCCCTTAAATATTTATTTTATTCAGTTTTAAGTATTTCTTGTTATAGCGGCAACAGAAATACATAATCTGTGAAAATTTCAGCTGCCTAGCTATCATGGTTTATGAGATACAGCCCGGTGACAGACAGACGGAAATCGAAGTCTTAGTAATAGGGTCGCGTTTTTACCCTTTGGGTACACAACCCTAAAAATGGTGTAAGATTTGGAAAGTAAAACGATGGGACAACGTGCTTTTTCTTTTTGCCGCGAAAACTTTAATTACGCATCTACCTTTTATTATTGTAACGTTCCAGCGCACGCAGTCTGATCACGCGCGCCGGACCGAAGGATAATTAGTTATGGATAATGAAACAACTTCGGCGTTACGTGCAACGGAACGTAATCATCCACCGAAGGATATTTTTGGAATGTTTATGACTTTATTAGATTAGTTTGTATGATAGTGGATGTAATTAATGTTGTGGCTGCGATGTGCTTTTGGCTTGTTATTAGTTAGATTATATCCAAACGGAACATGCTTATTATGAGCAATAAAGTTTTGTAGTGGAAATAGTAATTTAAGAAAATATGACGTAAAGGCATCAAAGTAACTTTATTTTTAGGGTTCCGTACCCAAAGGGTAAAAACTTGACCGTTTTACTAAGACCCCTGTCTGTCCGTCTGTCTGTCTGTCACCAGGCTGTATCTCATGAACCGTAATAGCTATAGTCAGTTGAAATTTACACAGAGGATGTATTTTTTGTTGCCACTATAACAAAAAAATACTAAAAACGGAATAAATTAAATATTTAAGGGGGGCTCCCATGCAACGAACCTAATTTTTAGGGTTCTATACCCAAAGGGTAAAAACGGGACCCTATTAATAAGACTTCGATGTCCGTCTGTCTGTCTGTCCTTCACTGGGCTGTATCTCGTGAACCATGATAGCTAGGCAGCTGCAATTTTCACAGATGATGTATTTCTGTTGCCGCTATAACAACAAATACTAAAAAGAGAATAAAATAAATGTTTAAGTGGGCTCCCATACAACAAACGTGATTTTTAGGAGTATACGGTACGGAACCCTTCTTGCGCGAGTTCGACTCGCACTTAGCCGATTTTTAAACCGTTTTTCGCTCGATTTTAATAATGGTAACAAGTAAACGCCTCAAATAATCACAGAATATTCAGTTGTATATTCACTTTAAAAGTAAGTAACTAAATTAAATTAAAATAAATATTTAAAGAGGGCTTCCATACAAAAAAACCGGCCAAGTGCGAGTCGGACTCGCGCACCGAGGGTTTACAAAGTTCGTTCATTACGACAAAAAAAGTAATAAGTTTATATTTATTAAAAAATATATATTTTGTAATGTAACTAAAAATTTAAGGTTTTCGGAATTTTTCCTTTATGTGTGCTATAAAACGTTGCTTCATGCCAAATTTCAAGATTCTAGGTCGACTGGAAGTACCCTTTAGGTTTTGATTCCCTTGCGAGTACTTGCGAGTTTCAAAATTTGCGGCATAAACGGCTGTATCTTTTGATTGCGTTGGCTTAGAAGTTTGATTTTTTCACAGCTTTAAGACACAGTAGACCTGAGTAATTGATATAAATTTCAGCTTCATACCTTTACGCGTTCCTGAGAAAAAGGGTCTTGACAGACGGACGGACGGACAGACGGACAACAAAGTGATCCTATAAGGGTTCCGTTTTTTCCTTTTGAGGTACGGAACCCTAAAAACGTGCGGTACGGAACCCGTAGAAGCCGTACCCGTAGTAGTGCGCGAGTCCCAATTGCACTTGTTCGATTATTCTGGTGAAAATGTGAAAACCGACTACAAAAAAATGGGGCCTTATTCATTGTATTCCGACTTCAGCATGTCCCTATTCAGTGGTATAGACTACTAGTATTTACTATTAGGTCATTTTTAGGGTTCCGTACAAAGGGAAAAACGGGACTCTATAACTAAGACTTCGATGTCCGTCTATCCGTCTGTCTGTCTGTCTGTCTGTCACCGGGCTGTATCTCATGAACCATGATAGCTAGGCAGCTGAAATTTTCACAGATGATGTATTTTTGTTGCCGCTATAACAACAAATACTAAACACAAAATAAAATAAATATTTAAGGGGGGCTCCCATACAACAAACCTGAATTTTTAGACGTTTTTCGCTCTATTTTAATAATGGTAACAGGTAGATGCTTGAAATTTTCACAGAATATTTAGTTTTATATTCACTTCAACAGTAAATAATAAAATAAATATTTAAGGGGGGCTCCCATACAGTACGGAACCCTCCGTGCGCGAGTCCGACTCGTACTTGGCCGATTATTATACGAAACTATGCAAAAATATGGTTTTCGTATATTTTTATTAAAAAATTTATGACATATGATACAAGGATTAGTGATATGAGGATACTGACTATTAGGAGCAACGAATACTAGGACGTAATTTTTATGATTTTCAACATTAAAGCTAAGGTAATAATTCGAATCAATAGGGTACGGATACTTCAGTCGACGGAAACAAGTACACTTAAAAACATCATATTTTCCTCTTTTCAGTAAATAAAAATAATGTCTCAGTAAAACTTTTCTACTCAGTGATAAAATGTAGAGAACTAAAAGTGTAGAGTCTTAAATACCTGCAGGATCTAATTGCTCGGTAGAGCACGGAGTGCGCACGAACTTGAGGGGATTTAACAAACTGGTGGAGTCAATTACGTTTTATCTAGAGAGCGTACACTGCAAGGATTGTAGAGCAAAAGAGTTAGCGGTTGGGGTTGAGCTTCATAATAAACAAAATACCTACAGATGTGACAAAATTGAACATCCAATACTAATATTATAAATCCAAAAGTGTTTGTTCTTTTTTTACGCAGCAACATAGCATCGACTTAACTTGATTTGTACATTTGAATTAACTGATATCTATTTATATATTTGAAATTAGCAAATTTGTCAAAAAGCACTCTGACTATTTTAACAAAGCCTGTGATAAAACGCACAAAATTAGATCGAAATATAAAACTAAACTCGTGGAACCAAACTCTATCTTAGCAATGCACAGTTCTAGCCCAAATTCTATGGCTATAAAAATATTTAGTAAATTGCCAAATAATTTAAAAGACATCGAAAGAGAAAACTATTTCATAAAACGACTAAAAATTATCCTATTATCGAAATGCTATTATACATTAGACGAATTTTTTAACGATAATTTAGAAAACATAATAATAAATCGTTCCAATACAAATAATAAAATTGCTATACCCTTAAAGGGTCATTTTTATAACTATACAAAACATGTTAACTAAGAACCACATATAAATTTCATATGTTGCAATAAATGATTTGAGTTTCATTTTTGGCATACACAGTTTGAAAGGCGGAAAGTGACGTAGAATACTTTATATCTCAAAAAATACTATGTTCCCATGGGATAGCACATGAATTAAATTAAGCTAGTAAGTAACAAATATTTTTGTTGGGAGTCTAAGTAACACGTACGCTAGCTTTTGTCCACGATTTTAATTGTTTAATATTGATTCATTTTTCATCATTGCACTAACTATGCAAAAAGTCAAGTCTTACTTGTTACTTACTTGTAGTAAGGATCATGATATTAGCAATAGATGTCCTGATAATCTAGAATAGTCTCATCAAGGGAAACAAGAAAACTAAAACATCATATTATTTACCTCTTTCCAGTAAATAAAATTCAATGTTTCAGTGATAAAATTTTGAGAACGGAGAATGTAGAGTCATAAATCGTTATGTTCTCTCATCGAACAACACCACCTCTAGTACTCTAAGCGATGTAATTCGATGTATGTTCCCACGTAACTTAATACTAGAGATAAGCGGCCGGTTCGCAGAAACAAACCGAGCACTGGTCTTATCAGTAGAGCTGACTATGCGTCTGCGAATAAGACCACCTAGATGCCTAAGTTATCTTGTAACATGTATCAGTGTATTTTATTCATTAATTATAGTGCCTTCGCATCGGCAACATCTTAGTTTTATTTCTAGTTTTTAAGAAACATTCTCTCGCGCTTCCGAAAGTTAACTGGCGCAGCCGGTAGGATAGTCGGCTGCTGCCAGCGCGAAAAGTTCGCTTTTAAATTCGGTGAATTTCCCCCGCGTTGTGCAGTATTAAGTAAACGGTGTTAATACTGAATTCAGTTGTATCCGTTCCGGCTATCCACACGAACCAAACAAATAAGTTATCTACGGGCGCAGAAGATGCAGGTCGGTTGGTGAGTAAGCCTTTTTCGCCTTCCTTAACCTTCCACCCCCATTTTCCTCGTATATTGTAAATTTTGACCTTGGTCATCGGTCAGATTTGCTTGTGTTAATTGTATAATTAGACAATTTGGTCTCAAATCGATCGAATTGTGTTAATTAAGGATATTTAGGTAATAATAGTAATAGTATCGGAAAATTTAATCTCAAATCGATTAAAATGTTTTAATTAAGGATATTTAATAAAAGTAATAGTATAGGAACATTTAATCTCAAATCGATTGAATTGTTTTAATTAAGGATATTTAATAAAAGTAAGTAATAGTATCGGAACTTTTAGTCTCAAATCGATTAAATTGTGTTAGTTAAGGATAGATATTTAATAATAGTAATAGTTTTAGATAATTTTGTCTCAAATCGATAAAATTTTGCTAATTAAGGATATAACATTTAATATTAAGTAATAGTGTCGGTATAAACTCTACCGAGACTCTAAATTAGGTTTGAATTATTTTATTTTAGTTATAATAAAATTAATTAGAAATGGCGCAAGAACATAGAGCTGCTACTCTTGCACAAACGGGAATCCTAAAAAAGGATGCTCTAAAACTTCTGCTGGACGAAGTAAACTTCAAGGAACGAGAGACAGGGATGAAGTCAAATTTACTAAGATCTCAGTTTTCAATGCCTACTAGCCAGAATACCATGAGACCCGCGATTCCCGCGCCTCAATTCCAGTTCGGTATACCTGGGAACCAAAATTTAAATAGACCACCGGTTCCAAGGTTCGCACAGCTTCAATTTGACTACCGCCCGCAGCTAGGCTCCGCACCTCAGTTTGGTAAATTAGGCCCACAATCAAGACCGCAGCAAGGGTTCAGACCCCGATTAGGGACGTCCCCTCAGCTAGGTTATAGGCCACCCCAATTTGGGTACAAACCACCCCAATTCGGGTACAAGCCACCCCAATTTGGGTACAAGCCACCCTATGAACAACCTCAACAAGTTAACCCGCCACACTTTCAATCCGGCGACGTATCCTTAAGGACCGCTCGTTCTATTGGATTTAAGCTTAACGAGATAACCGGTGACGATGAACAAAATTTTTACCCTGATAATGCTTACCCTTATACTCACAAAAACGACATGTACGGACTATACAAATATGACCATTCAAACGACTTCGAATACAAGTACCCCACTAAGCATGAAACTTGCAATAAGTTGTAGTAAGTTTGTATATGGCACATTTGTGAATTTCAAACATCATCTTGCAGGAACATGTCACTTACATAGATCTTATTGTTATGTTGAAACTTATTAAAAATTATTTTATTATGTTACTGTTATATTTAGCATGAAAGATTACGTTTCAACTTTGCAGGGATATAGCCTCCCAAACATACCTAAATGTAAGTAATTAACATTGTTGCAAAAATGTGATTGGGACGTTACAATATAAAACGTTGCTGCAATGTAATTTTACTAACTTCACTGTCTGGCATTGCCTGTACTTTACAAGTGAAAGTTTCTGAAATGTTTTAGTATAACATTGCGACAATAGGTCTATTGTTATATTTTTTTTTTCAACTTTCCTACAACATTACGAATTGTTCTTTTTATTTACCTAACCCATGTAAGTAATGTTGCTGGAACTTAATTTTCGAAAGTTATCAAATGTTCCTGTAGAGTTTCTTACTTAAAATTAAAAAACTAGATGGCGTTAGCATCGCACATTGAAATTCTGCATCGCGGTGGCGTTGTGTTTTCAGAAATTGGTATTCCCATTTGTAAATTTGATTATAACATTCCTTACAGTGGAAAGTGGAAAAGTTTCACACACACCTGCCTCTAGGACATGTACTTAAAACTATAGCCTCAACAAAACTTAGAAAAACAAATATTTTTTTAGAAACTGAAAACCTAGAAATGTAACTTTGCGACAACTAAATAAATGCTAGCAATTCAAAACTAAATAAATGCAAGCCAAGTGCAAGTTTCATTTGTAATATTTTGTAACCTTTTAGCAATATAGATGAGACAAGTTACTATTACCTTTCAAATTTAAAGTTGTGGAAATGTTAAACGTTATACTTTCGGAAAGTTAACTTAACAACTTTCAGATATATTTCATGTGGAATGTTACTGCAACTTAACGTTTTAAAGTTTTAAAAAGTTAAGGAGATCAGCTCTGGGCAAGTTTACCTACAGCGTGGCCGTTAGGGCTTCGTTTTAAGCTGGCTGGAAGCTTGCATGAACGTTGCAACCTTATATTTCTAAGTTACAAGCTCGTTGATGTTACTTTCAGTAATGTTATTGCAACTTTTGCTTGCTTAACGGGACCCTTAAACAGACTGTAATCCGAGAAAATAATTACAACAATATAGTTTATTCATAAGTAGTTTTAGGACTATATTCATTAGATTAAGTGAAATCGAAACCGCGCTAGCTCTAAGCAAGAGCTCCATACTATACCAGTCTATAATTAATTCCACCGAACTGCTATACCATTTGAACTTGATAGCAGAATCTAGAAACCTGGTATATGTACTCAATGAATTCAATTTAATTAAGATTGAGGAAACTATTGATGTTAAATCTTTTATCGAAAAGGACCAAATTACCTTTATATTGGAAATCCCTCTGACCGATAATGTTACGTATAACTATTTTAAATTGTACACATTACCCATCCTCCTCAAACCTGAAAACCTAACCGTTGCCATATTTCCTAAATACCCATTCCTATTGGCGAAAGGGCTGAAGTATCAGCCGATCGTAAAGCCGTGCCGCTCACTCGCTGCTGGAGACGAGTTTCTCTGCGACGATGACAACCGCGCCCCATACAGCGGATCCTCCTGCTAGGAAAAACTAATGAGATATGATGACGTCACTGGCATCTGCAAGCAGCACCCCATTCACTTGAGGATGTGAAGCTGCAGAAAATAGATAGAAACAACTGTATACTATTCACCAGCTCGGAAACAACCCTCACAGAGACCTGCGGCGAAGAGGCTTCGAAGCAGCAGATATGCGGAACGCACGTTGTGACGCTGAACAGACCCTGTGATGTCACTGTCAACGGGACGACCATCCGGCACCACCGTCTTTACACCGAAGTGGACCCAGGGACCCCACTACTCATCATCAATTTACCAAAATTACGCGCGGTCGAGGAAATATCCAGTGCACATGCACTCAATATACGAGAGATTGCACTTGACGAAGTTAAATACATGGCCTTTGCTTTGAAGAACAGTGAAATTTTCGGTGATAGCAAAGAAACGGACTCTATAATTAGTGTTATTGCATTAGGATTAGTAGTATTAAGTATAGTTTTGATTATTCTTTATGTTTTGTACACCAAAATTAATCCTTTCATTCAAAATTATCGGAATCCCTCTAAAATCGAGCGCTCCGATAATTTTTCGCTTAGGGAGGGAGACGTTATGTTCTCTCATCGAACAACACCACCTCTAGTACTCTAAGCGATGTAATTCGATGTATGTTCCCACGTAACTTAATACTAGAGATAAGCGGCCGGTTCGCAGAAACAAACCGAGCACTGGTCTTATCAGTAGAGCTGACTATGCGTCTGCGAATAAGACCACCTAGATGCCTAAGTTATCTTGTAACATGTATCAGTGTATTTTACTCATTAATTATAGTGCCTTCGCATCGGCAACATCTTAGTTTTATTTCTAGTTTTTAAGAAACATTCTCTCGCGCTTCCGAAAGTTAACTAAATACCTGCAGAACTCAAGCTTGGTAGAGCATGGAGTGCACACGTACTTGAGGGGATTTTACAAACTGGTAGAGTCAATTGTGCTTTATCTGGAGAGCATACACTGCAAAGATTGTAGAGCAATAGAGTAAGAGGTAGCGGTTACGTTTTGTGAGAAGTTGTATTTTGAGTTGTGAAGAGTTTTTGATTATAGTTATTGAACAGTGAATAATCTAATATTAGTTTCAACTTAAAATAACTAGTAAAATTTTAAATTACATATTTCTTATTTCGTTTTGTCTTTTTTGTGGTTCATTACCCTCTATGAGAATATAAAAGGCGTGTGGGCTACTTTCCCACACTATTATTTATTTACGTACAAATATCTACACAAATAAATATTTATATATTATATTATTATTTGTATACATAAATATATCTTAAAAGTACATACATTATTATCATAAATAATATTTATTATATATTTTACTTAGATTTACAACTGTAAACAATTGGACGAGCGATATCGGCTGGTGTTAGGTTATTTAACTTATCCCGTCCCTACTCGACCGCACTGCGCTATCCATACTATATCTATAGCTAGATGCGCAAACGCGCAGGTAAACCGGCGAGTCGAGTGCGGAAACAGTCAGCCAACACCTTTGCCGCGGAGCGCATGCCGCTGTTATCGATTTTAATACTGCGATATAATAATTGATTGCTCGTGCTCATTAAACCCACGGGGAAATAATCGTAAGTGTGGTTTTTATTTTACATTCACCCCTACCACACTTACACTGGTGACCTACATTTGTGACACGAAACATGAGCAAGCAATTGCAGCCGGACGATACCACCGGCAGATCCAAGTCGCCGTCGCCCGGCACTAGTGATGGGACAATGTCGACAAATCGCGGCGATGTTTTTAAAGTTGGAGTTCGAGTTCCACCATTTTGGCCGGAGGAGCCGGAGATTTGGTTCGCGCAAGTTGAAGGACAATTTGCTATTTCCGGTATAACCAATGACGCCACAAAGTTTAATTACGTCATTGGCCACCTTGACAACCAGCATTCGAAGGAGATCAAAGACATTATCATTAGTCCCCCCGCGTCTAACAAATACGAGAAGCTGAAGAGTGAACTCATAAAAAGGCTGAGCGCGTCGAACGAGAAGAAGATCAAGCAATTACTTATGCATGAGGAGCTCGGTGACCGCAAACCTTCACAGTTTCTCCGCCACCTGAAAGGTCTCGCCGGCGCAGATGTCCCGGACGATTTTTTGAAGACGATGTGGATTAGTTGCCTCCCGCACGGAATCCAAACGGTACTTGCAGGACAGCCAGCAGTGATTTCTCTCGAAGACTTGGCAGATTTGGCAGATAGGGTGAACGACCTTGCTTCATCCACGCCCAGAGTTGCTTCTATGGAGAATGCAATACCCAGCTCACTCCTCAGCGATCTCACGAGGGAAGTAGCCGAACTCCGGAGACAGGTCCAGCAGCTGACGACAGGAAGGAATAGCAGATCCCGCTCCCGTAATTCTGCAGGCAATCGCAGTTCTTCTCGGCAGCGATCCCAGTCGAACTACAGAAAATTTCCTGTATGCTGGTATCACAGCAAGTATGGTGAGAAAGCCCGCGCATGTGTCCGCCCCTGTGACTACAAGTCGGAAAACTCAACGGGCGGTCGGTAATGGCGACGAACGACTGCCCTTCAACTGCTACTGGTCGCCTGTTCGTTACCGACCGATCGTCAAAGACGCAGTTCCTCGTCGACACAGGCAGCGACTTGTGCGTCTTTCCCCGGTCAGCGCTGCGTGATCGTCGTTCACTGACTGGATACAACTTGTGTGCTGCGAATGGTTCTGATATTGCTACCTACGGCTATGTGAATTTAGATCTCGATTTTGGATTGCGAAGAACTTTTGTATGGCGTTTTGTGGTTGCGGACGTAACCAAGCCAATAATAGGCGTTGATTTTTTAAATTATTACAGCCTCATTGTAGACTGCCGTAATAAACGTTTGGTAGATAATCTTACTTCGGTAACGACCACAGCCACATTAGCCAATTGTAAACATGTATCTTCGGTAAAGGTCGCGACTGGTAAGTCAATATACCACAAAATTCTTGACGAATTTCCCGATATCACTCGTCCAGCTGGTAGACTACACACTACACCACACAACACTGTCCATCACATTCGAACGACCCCAGGCCCTCCAGTATCTTCTCCCCCTAGACGTTTAGCCCCGGACAAACTTAAAATCGCTCAGAAGGAATTTCAGTCGATGCTGGCCGCTGGTACGGCCAGACCTTCTGAAAGCCCTTGGTCGTCGCCTCTGCATTTAGCGCCCAAAAAGAATAATGGTTGGCGTCCATGCGGCGACTATCGCAAGCTGAATGCCCGAACGATTCCGGATAGGTATCCGATTAAGCACATTCAAGATTTCACTCACAGCATTTCAGGCTGCAGCATTTTCAGCACGCTCGATCTTGAAAAAGCCTATAATCAGATACCTATCAACCCAGAGGATATTCCTAAAACCAGCATTACGACGCCGTTTGGAATGTTTGAATTCCCGTACATGACTTTCGGTCTGCGAAATGCGGGTCAAACGTTCCAACGGTTCGTGGATGAAATGACCAGGGGATTAGATTTCGTCTACTGTTATTTGGACGATTTTCTAGTTTATTCTAGAACAGAATCTGAGCACCAAGAGCACCTGCGACAGGTCTTCCAACGGCTGAAGCAGTACGGCATGTTGCTAAACACGTCGAAATGCGTCTTCGGTGCCAGTGAGGTAACATTTTTAGGTTACTCAATTTCAGAAAGCGGAACGAAGCCACTAGATTCGAAGGTACAGGCGATACAAGATTTTCCTGCCCCTACTACAGTGCGCCAGCTCCGAGGTTTCCTGGGCATGCTCAATTTTTACAGGAGATTTCTTCCGCAAGCAGCACAAACCCAGGCTCCTCTACATGCCTTGTTGACAGGTACAGTAAAAGGGTCGCAGCCCATTCAGCTCACCGGAGTAGCTTTAGATGCATTTCAAGCTTGCAAGGTAAGCTTAGCTAACGCCGCTTTACTGGCTCATCCAGATTGTGCAGCCAAACTGGCTGTAGTAACAGACGCGTGTGATAAAGCCATCGGAGGCGTATTGCAGCAGTACAAAGACGGTGCATGGGAACCCTTAGCTTTCTTTTCGAGGAAACTAAGCCCTTCCCAAGTGAAGTACTCGCCTTATGACAGGGAGTTGTTGGCCATATACGAGGCTATTAAATATTTCAGGCATATGCTCGAAGCCAGGCATTTTATAATATACACTGACCACAAGCCGATCAGTTTTGCATTCCACGAGAGGAAGAACAGCTGTTCGCCTAGGCAGTACAGGTATTTAGATTTTATCGCCCAGTTCACCACGGACATCCGCCATATTTCCGGCAAGGATAATATTGTAGCGGATACATTGTCCCGTATAGAAGAACTGGAGAAGCCAGTAAGCCTCGAAAAACTAGCCCAAGGTCAAGCCTCTGATCCGGAGCTCGAAACACTTTTGAGCGGAGGAACATCACTTCAACTCCAGAAGTTGCACATTCCTGGTAGTAAGATGCCTTTATACTGCGATACTAGTTCTGCAACTTCTAGACCCTATGTTCCGAAGTACTTCCGAAAACAGGTTTTCAATAGCCTGCATTGTCTAAGCCACCCTGGCGCCAACGCTTCGGCAAAGTTAGTAGCCGAGCGATTCGTTTGGCCAGGTATAAGAAAGGACTGCAGGGATTGGTCACGCGCTTGCATTTCATGCCAGCGGGCGAAAGTCAACCGTCACGTGACTTCACCGCTTGGCACATACAACTTACCACGTTCCCGTTTCCGGCAAATTCATATTGATCTCGTAGGTCCGCTTCCCCTTTCACAAGGCTATCGTTATTGCTTGACGGCTGTAGATCGCTACACTCGATGGCCAGAAGCAACACCCATCGAGGACATTACAGCGGAAACTGTGGCGAAAGCCTTACTGTCAACATGGATCGCGCGGTTTGGTTGCCCGGAAGTCATCACGACTGACAGGGGCCGTCAGTTCGAATCAGCTTTGTTCCACCATTTATCGGAGCTAGCTGGTTTTGAACATAAGCGTACGACTGCGTATCATCCGTCTTGTAACGGATTAGTCGAACGATTTCATCGCCAACTCAAAGCGGCAATAGTATGCCACGCTAACGAAAAGTGGACAGAATCATTGCCCTGGGTCTTGCTAGGCATAAGAACTTCTTTCAAGGAGGACTTACAAGCTTCCTCAGCTGAGTTAGTCTACGGAGAGACGCTAAGACTTCCCGGCGAGTTTCTCGAGCCGACTGTAAGCGGTACCACAGATATTTCTGAATTTTCCGCCAGGCTCAGACATTTCGCCGAAAAATTGCGTCCTGTACCACCTTCTCGGCATAATAAACCCAGAGTGTTCATTTACAAAGAACTGGATACCTGCGAGCACGTTTTTCTCCGCGAAGACGCCACGCGAGGTTCCCTCCAAGCTGCTTATTCTGGGCCACACAAAGTGCTTAGCAGAGGCGACAAAGTATTCAAAATTCTTCTGAAAAACAAAGAAACGACAGTTTCGATTGACCGACTAAAACCGGCATTCATACTGTCTGTTCAAGAGGATGAACCCTCTTCTAGACCCCTAGAAAATTACGTAACTCGATCTGGTCGTCGTGTGCAATTCCCCGATTTTTATCGTCTAAATTGACGTGACCGGGAATGGCATTTACTAGATTAAAAAATTAATGATTAAGTTAATATTAATTGTTAGATCACATATAAAAATCTGACACTAGGTCTACACACTTACCTTACATATTTTCTTTATATATTTATATCGCCCTGGTCTGGCTCTGGAGGGGGGTGGTGTGGGCTACTTTCCCACACTATTATTTATTTACGTACAAATATCTACACAAATAAATATTTATATATTATATTATTATTTGTATACATAAATATATCTTAAAAGTACATACATTATTATCATAAATAATATTTATTATATATTTTACTTAGATTTACAACTGTAAACAATTGGACGAGCGATATCGGCTGGTGTTAGGTTATTTAACTTATCCCGTCCCTACTCGACCGCACTGCGCTATCCATACTATATCTATAGCTAGATGCGCAAACGCGCAGGTAAACCGGCGAGTCGAGTGCGGAAACAGTCAGCCAACACCTTTGCCGCGGAGCGCATGCCGCTGTTATCGATTTTAATACTGCGATATAATAATTGATTGCTCGTGCTCATTAAACCCACGGGGAAATAATCGTAAGTGTGGTTTTTATTTTACATTCACCCCTACCACACTTACAGGCGCATCATATTTTATTGTAATATTATTATGTAACAAAACATAACGTAACAATTAAATTGTAATTAAGTAGGACTAATAATAAAGCAACTAACAATATTGCGTATGACGGACATTTACATTATACATTCGTATTTTATTTCCACTATGACTAAAATAACACTAAAACTTAAAATAAAACCTAGTCTAAAAGCCGAGGGGCTTACGTTACCCTCTGCCGAGGGGCAGAGGGTAACGTGGCCAGAATGCTGGCAGCATTGCCTCGCTGAATAGCAATACTCAGCTTTTGAGCGAAATAGATGCCAGCACTCTGGTCACGTGTCACCTCTACCAAACGCCTGGCCAAATCTTTGTAAAGAGTATGAGCGTTATATTATATTATATTGCGTTCGATTTTTTTGACACTGGACACTAACATGTTCCAAATTCAAAAAGTACGCGGCAAAGATAATTGCAGCGCACTAATAATAAAAACTAATTACTCCCCGTTAAAATTTCTTATAGAAAACACTACCTTTGGGTGCACTTAAGGGTGAACCAAGTCGTTTTTTTCGGAAAGATGGGACGAAAAATACTTTTCAGCTACATTTTAACAAAATCCATTGTTGGCAGTTGAAGACCTTTTTTATTTCGTTCCTTACTTGGAAAACTATTATGAAGAGTTATGTATGAAACTACTAAAAATATATATTCCAAATTTTCAGTTAATAATATTTTAAGTGTCTTACACTCTCCACGATCACCTCTTTGCATATAGCCTATTGCATGCAAATGCAAAGGAATTGCAGACTCTAGTCACGTGCTACATTCCCGTCGGCTTTAAACGAATTGCCCATAGCTCTATCCACTAGAATAAAACTATATTTACAATGAATTTAATGTAAAATTCATTGCAAAGAAACATTAAAAGAATTTAATGTAAAACGAGAATCATTTCGTATTCAGAATACGCAAGTAATAACTTCAAAGTAGAGACAGTAGATTATTTAATTTTGTTTTGTGCTAAGTGTTCGGAAAATTGCGTAACGTCTTTTCATCCGACATACACGTTAGCAAATCTAATTCAATGTAATCTCATTTTAGTTCATCGTTATTATTTGAGTGGTGTAAACCAACAAACCAAACCAGCTGGTGGGTTCCCATAACTCTCATATGGCAACATTGTGTTGTTATTTTTAGATGAGGTTAATTTAACTTTTATCGTTATTGTTTGTTTATTTTTCGTGGTGTTCTTGGATTAATGATTGGTTAGTTTGTGATGAATGGTTGCGCGACCAAACATTAATCTAAGGTTATGTATTGTTTTTAACTTTATTGTTAATGATTTGAAATGTACTTACATTCATGACGTTTCATAAGTGTATCTTAGGTACTTAATTGAAATAAATATATTTGAACTTTGAACTATATACCTCAGTGCCTGAAGTCGAAAGTGTTCGATCAGTGTGTGTTGCCAGTGATGACTTATGGCACTGAAACGTGGTCTCTTATCTCTGGGCCTTAATAATAAGCTTCAAGTAGCCCAACGAGCTATAGAGAGGGCTATGCTCGGAGTCTCTCTGCGAGATCGAATCAGGAATGAGGAGATGCACAGAACAACCAAACTTAACGACATAGCCCAGCGGATTGGCAAGTTAAAATGGCAGTGGGCATGACCAATGGACTGATGACCAATAGGGTCGAAAAGTTCTCGAGTAGAGACCACGTACCGGCAAGCGCAGAGTATGGATGGATGGAAGCGTTTAAAAAATTTTTTTGAAGGTTGTGAATTATTAAGTAATTTTATTGTTTTATTCTTTCAGGTAAGCTTCTTTTGACTTGGCAGATTATGGTAAGATTTTGACTCATTTATAATGGAAATATTTGCCTGCAAATAACCCAATCCTAGAGCAATTGTTAAGTGAGCTTCAGTCAGAATTGAAATATCCGCAGCTTGTAGCTAATATCACAGCAGTCAATAAGTTTCATTCGGCCTGTGAGAAATTTACTCTAACAATTTTTAAATATATGTTTATAATATTGGTTTGCGTTCGACTACAAACTGCCTGATTTTAAGAAGATATGCTATCTTGGGGGTAGCATGTTACCTAAATGGTACCTAGGTATTTGCTCGACATTCGCAGACAGATCGTATTGCGCTTTTTGATTGTTTTGCAATTGAACATAGTCCTATCCTGACCTGGCCTAAAGTGGCAGAAATCGCCTCCAGCGATAATGCCGCCTAATGTTGCACAAGCCTAAACATTTCACTTTTGTATTATTGTTCCTTTTTTATATTCGTGTAAAAAGTAATTTATTTATTACTAGCGACCCGCCCCGGCTTCGCACAGGTGTATTATACATATAAACCTTCCTCTTGAATCACTCTATCCATTAAAAAAAACCGCATCAAAATCCGTTGCGTAGTTTTAAAGATTTAAGCATACAGACAAACAAACAGACAAAATAGCGACTTTATTTTATACTATGTTTTGATTTAATATTTGTAATGGCCGATTGGGCCACGGCTTCAACGTGTCGAAAATTTACATGTCCAGCAGTAAATGTCGTATTGCTGAAATATGAGTGTTACTATTTACTAGTGACCCGCCCCGGCTTCGCACAGGTGTATTATACATAAATAAACCTTCCTCTTGAATTGTTCTATCTATTTAAAAAAACCGCATCAAAATCCGTTGCGTAGTTTTAAAGGTATAATCATACACGGGGACAGACAGCGGGAAGCGACTTTGTTTTATACTATGTAGTGATGACAAAACTTAAGTAAAATTTCGAAGTTGTCGTCCAAATAAAAGAGATGGAGCCAGAAATATTGCTCCAATCCTGCACGGCAGTAAAGTTGTGCCTCAAGGGCTCGGTAAAACAGGAAGTACCAGCGTTATACTCGTACCAGCCCTCCAGGGCGGGCTTTCGTTTGATTTCCTGCCCACTGCGTACTTTGGAAATGATTTTTGATCAAAAAGATTAGAAAAAATAATCGGGTAAAAATAAATGAACACAGCCGTGTGTTGTACGTGAATACGTTTCGTAATAGGTGATATTATATCATATTATTGTCGTTATAGAAGCGATTTTAGTATCTTTACTTGCATTATTTCAACCATCTCAGCTGCAACTGTACTGGCACCGACGTTGATCCGTTCGGCCCTGAGGTTCGGCGTTTTTGAAGTTGCCGGCCCTGCTTGAGTCGGTCATAATGGTGTTTTACTGGTACCATTAATTTGCTTCTGAAAGGTTATTTTTAAATGTATGCGATTTCCGTATTTCTATTTGGCTTTTTGACGTGTATAGACTCATATATACATACATATATTATATAAATAATAAATAAATATTAGGGGACATTTTACACACGGTCTCTGACCCCAAACTAAGCAAAGCTTGTAATATGGCTGCCAGAGACTGATATACTACATATATTTACTTATTTTAAATACATACTTATATAGATATTACCTAAAATAACACCCAGACACAGAGCAAACACCTATGTTCATCACATAAATGCTTGCCCTGGGTGGGGATCGAACCCACGCCTCTTTGATTCAGAAGTCAGGGTCACTAACCACTGAGCCACCAAGGCAGTCATTATCTTTTTACAGTTTTTTTTAATATTTAACACTTAAATAATATTTGTCGAAATTATTTAGTAGGTACCTATCTAAATTCTAACAATATTTGCAAATATGAACCAAATCGGTCAATAGCGAGTTGGGATATAGCTTAGTAAAGATTCAGTTAAAAAAGTTATGTGCCACAAAATTAAACGTTAGGGCTACTGCAATTTAGGATAGGTATCTATGCTTGTGCATTTTTTAGCACAGATTTACTCAAAAATGACATAAATATGTAGTCGCGATGTCTATTGCTTTGAGAACTACTAGTATCTTACTAGTTTCACACCGCTGGCTTTTTGGTAAAGAAATAAAATGTAGTCGCGAGGTCTATTGCTTTGAAAATCTTAGTATTTTCACACCACTGGCTGTTAGGTGTAGAAAAAAAATCGCGAATCAACCTGTATACGTGAGTAGAAGCAATTCGATGACGTGTGTGAATCCACAGACCCACACTGGGCCAGCGTGGTGGATATGGCCCAATCACCCTTCGTGGGTAAGGCTACGTCCTGCAGTGGACTATTTATAAGGCTGGTGCAGTATCCAACATGTCTTTTATTCAGAGGTTTAGTCAGACATCTATGTATCTCCAAATACAATTTAAGCTACACAGCTTAGTTAGCAGTGACTCCCTGCCCGTATATTACGAATCCTACATCAGTAAGGCAAATAGGTAGGTAGGTACAATAGCAAACAGGCGCCGTAGGGCGACGTTCCTTCAAGGAAATAGGGTTTTGTGCCTCGCTGCGTGACGTCATTTCCCGCCACTTATGCTGATAGGGGAGGGTCGCTACCCAATATTTTAGGCTTTCACATGTAAAAAACAACTTTTGAAAGTAGCAAGCTTATTTGTAAACTATAAGTTCTGTGAATAATAAATAGTTTAAAAACACTAGAAAAACACGCTTTGTCCATTACGTGGCCTTTCTCACAAATGCAAACACGACTGTCGACTATGATACGATATTACAACATGGAATGCCAGTGCCTATTTTCCGGCTTCATCATCAGACCTTGAAACCTAATCGTGGTCAAAGTTCATTACAACACTCTTCTAAGAAATCCAAAACAGCTATGATACGATTTTCCATCATAAAGTTCCAGTTCATATCTTCCAACTCCATCATCAGATCAGTTCGACAGTACCATATTATTTTATTGTCATCAGAACTACATACAGCTGCCAATTTTCATTACGCTACGACCCGCGGAAGATGTTTAAATTAGTTACCTTAGATTCCATTACATGTTAGTTACAAACACGTCGACCTTATATAAGCGTGTTAAAAATAGATGAGTAGCAGTACATACGATTTTTGCAACAGCTGTTAATCAAACTTTTTATTTGCTGTGATGTTAGTTACAAGCTGTTCAAAACCCAATCCTGACCGAAGCTCACTTAACAGCGGCGCTAGGATTGAATTTCGCGCAGCTTGTAGCTAACTAACATCACAGCTGCCAAGTTGGTTGATTCGACCTATACAATTTATTTTATGTAGTGGCAGTGAGTCTATGCGGTCGAAAAGTCCTCAAGTGGAGACCACATACTGGCCAGCGAAGCATAGGACGTTCACCCTCGAGGAGAACAGATGATCTCATAAAGACCGCAAAATCAGGCTGGGTGTAAATCGCTTCTAACCGGTCTTATTCGAGATCCATAGGGGAGGCCTATGTCTAGCAGTGGACGTAATGTGCTTGATGGATGGATATACGGATATTTATACAAATAATAACATCCAGACACAGAGCAAACACCTATTTTCATCACAAAAATGCTTTCCCTGACTGGGAATCAAACCCACGCTTCCTTGGCGCAGTAGTCAGTGTTACTAAGCAGTCATTTAAAACATTTTATTCATTCCTCCGAACCTACAGGAACCGAAATACCAGCCAACACAAGAATTTCAATGTTCTCTTTCAGTCTAGATTGTGTCGGCACAAAACTTTTCAACCATTGTGGGCCACAATGGCCACAATACGGCGAATATTTCGTATTGTGATGGGACACGCTTTATCTGTAAAAATGGTAAAGCAATTTCCCAAAATGGGACAAAACTCTACCGTCCTCCTTTTGATAAAGAGATATGTTATTTTATTTAATTCGTTTACCAATTTATACATAAAAATTGCAAATACTTTCACGCGTCATCATAATCGTGATTACTCTACAGTACTCTACAAATAGGCCAGATTTTTTTTTATAAAACCAGTCATAAGTGGCATGCGTACATCGCAATCCGTCCATTCATCCATCAGCCACAGGACGTCCACTGTAATAAACTTTTCGATATCATTGTGCCCCTATAAAGCATGCGACCACGAAAATCGACAAAAAGAACTCATTTCGACGTGTGAAAAAGTGACAGTTATATACCTTGCCATAACGCTATCTCGTTCTGACACTACGAACGAAATAATTCGTAGCGCGCATTCTAGCTCGGCTGGTCATCAGTCCTATATGCCCACTACTGATTAAATATGCTAATTCGCTGGAATACATTAAGCTATTTTACCTATCTAAAATCATCTATACTATATTTTTCATTCCCCCGAACCTACAGGAACCTAAATACCAGAAAACACAAGAATTCCGATGGCAGTCCTCCTTCAGTCTAGATTGTGTCGCACAAAGCTTCCCAACCATTGTGGGCCACAATGGCGTCACAATACGCCGAATATCTCGTATTGTGCTGTAGCACGCTTTACTCATGGAAGTTAAGCTTTAAGTATATTGGATTTGGGAAAATGCATTCTAAAGTGGCACATAATTTTGCCACCGACCCTTTTTTAACCGAATTCCAAAAAGGAGGAGGTTTTATGTTCGTGTGTATGTATTTTTTTATGTGTATGTTCATCGATAATTTCGCCAATTGTGAACCGAATCGAATAATATTTTTTTATTTCGAGTAAACCCTACTCCTAAGGTGGTCTTTGAATTTTACAGAAATCGGCTGAACTGTTTTTGATAAATCAACAATAATGTAAACAATTCGAGCGAAATATTCGAATTTTGTACACGATGGAAGGCGGTTTTTACGAAAAATAATTATTATCGGACAGCTAGACAATAGAAAATGCATATCATACGCTGTCCTACTATAATACTTTATCTAACTACGTGCTATGGCTCTCCATAGTAGCCTTTAGTAGCCCTCTGGCTTTGTTCGGAATTTTTATTGCGAGATCAAATTAGGAATCTGATCAGCAGATGAACCTAAGTATGTCAGGTTAACGAATGGCAGGTATGTCTGTAAAGTACTCAAAAAGAGACCGCGTAGCGGCAGGCACAGCGTAGGACAACCACAGGCTTCTTAGGTGAGCCTACTATTTAATCTCGTCCAACGATCGACAATCTAATATAATGATTATAAAAAATTAAAAATTTTAAGGGACATCTTACACACCGTCTCTGACCCCATACTAAGCAAAGCTTATGATATGGCTGCCAGAGACTGATATACTACATATATTTTAAATACATACTTATATAGATAGTACCTAAATAACACCCAGACACAGAGCAAACACCTATGTTCTTCACACAAATGTTTGCTCTCGGTGAGGATCGAACCCACGTCTCTTTGACTCAGAAGTCAGGGTCACTAACCACTGCGTCACTAAGGCTATAAACGTAGGAAAGCGCTGCATACAAGCCGTTTCCAATCAGGCTCATTAGAAATTTATAGAAAAAACCTATGTCCAGCAGTGAACATCTGACGGCAGATAAATGGCTGATCTTAAGCACTGGTAGTTAGACTTAGTACAATATTGTTATAAAAGAAACAGGGCTATATTTTAAAGCAGTTTTATAGTAAAACGGACATAAAATGTGCATTCCATCTCCTTGCTTACGGCGACACGTTTTAACGCTGTTTTCAGCTTAACTTTGTATTTTATGAGAAACTTTATCACGGAATAGTGCTTGATATCGCGGAAAGAGACTCTGATTTAGTAGTTTAAATTTTCGTGTGAACGTGTTTTTTTTTATTTTTTTTATTTCATATACGTTTGCGTTTGACTACATACTGCCTGATGTTGAACAGATATGCGGTCTAGGATGTAGCTCGTGTTAGATTAATAATGTTATTATAATATTTAATAAGATTACAAGATGTATTAAGTAATATAAGACTTATTGGTAGCTAAATGGAACTGAGAAATATCATGACGTCCGATTGTCGGCCATTGTTGTTTCCATACACTATTTATTTAATACTGTGATTTCATAATGTTATAGATGACTTGAAACGTATCAATAATTGTTCTAATAATTCTAATAAGTATGAAATACAGTTTAAGATGATTTTATGTTTAACAATTGTGTAAAATGGAGGCTACCACCGTACCCGCCATCTTGCTCGTTCCCTATTGGTTGTTGGTAACGTTTACATCGAGCAGTGGTGGTAAGGCATGGTGGAAGCTTGTGAAATGAGTATAAAAAACAGTCTGTTGGCGCGGCTTCGTCTCTTAATATCTCTTAGTATCTTTGAATCTCTCTTGGTGTTCTCCCGGTATTCTGATAATAACGTTGAAGTCTTGCTTAGCTAGTTATGCTGAGTGTCGGTACCTTTTATATTCGAAGCCAAGCCGAGTGGACGTCGCCATGTTGCTAAAGTTAAGTACTTTGTGTAATATCTATATTAAGGAGACTGATCATTGTATATTGCATCAAAAGATTATACTGATGGCGTCTTGAGTTTCTTGCCACTTCTTCTCAAAACGTCTAGGGCTTTGCGAACGTGGCATAATTATTGCAATACATGGTGGTACCCTCGAGGGACCCATGAAGTATAAAATATATACAAAGTATACTTACTTACTTGTTTCCTTTACTAATTTAGAAACCTCAAGTTAGGTAACTACCCTCACAAACATTTAAAGGATCAGATTGAAGAGTTTCTTTATATTAAGTTAGTATCAGGGTTGCTGCATTAATTAAAAGTAAGATTTCCATCCTAACAGTAATATTTTGGTAGAAAATAGATAAAGTAACCTCTCTTTTAACCCTGATCTAACACACGCTTACCTGTAAGTAAGTAAGTGTTATATCTGTAAGTATCACATTTTTGCTAACCGTTAACCGCTAAAACCACATAATTACGAGTATATCTGACCAGAAATCGCAGGTTACAACCAGGTTTGAGGGGTTAGTATCTGTTTATGTACATGATGAAGAGCTGATGTCGACATTAATTTGACTCTCAAGTAGTAGTTACTAGTAACCAGTAATCATAATAGCAATAAGAAAAAAAATACTTACTAAAATTGAAAAAAACTTTTTTAAACAAACTAAATAATAAGCTTCGAGCAAATATCTGTAGAGTCACAATCGTGTAAAAAAAGTGTCCGAGCCAAAACCCTGCCCAAGCTACGTATTGGGCAGGCTTTTTAGTTAGTCGTAAGGCGATTGCAAGCCGACTGCAACACCGTGTGATGCCAAAGTGCTCGGTTACAAGCACTAATTAGGTGACATAACGTCGAGATTCGAGAAAACGGGTCATTGTGAATTATTTAATGGAAATATCTAAGTCGGTATGTAGGTATGTCAGCGATCGGAATTTTTCACTATTTTTACTTAGGGACTGTGGCTCTGTAGAAATTTGCTTGAAGATAATAAGTGAAGAAAGTAATTGGCATCATAGTTTATAAAGAACTCATTCATGCTACTTTGACATTATAATAAAATTAGCTATTAAAGCTAACGTTATAGAGATGTGCCGCAAATTCTACTGTTCGGAGAACCAATAGTAAGTATCACAACAATCTATATTGACTGCCTCGGTGGCTCAGTGGTTAGCGACCTTCTAGGTCAAAGAGGCGTGGGTTCGATCCCCACCCAGGGCAAGTATTTATGTGATAAACATAGCTTTATATAAAGCATTTGCTCTATATAAAATAATGTGCTCAATGCTATATAAGTATTTATTTAAAAATATGCATAAGTAGTTTATCAGTCTCTGGCAGCCATATCACAAGCTTTGCTCAGTTGAGGGTCAGGGGCAGTGTTTAAGATGTCCTCAAATATTTATTATTTTATTTATATCAATAGCAAATTGCATGAACATTTAAAAATAGAATTTCAGGATTTATATCCAATACGTGGCGGAAGTTTTTTCAATAGATATTGTCGTCTTCGTCGTTTCAGCCATGTGACGTCCACTGCTGGACATAGTCCTCCCCTAAAGATCTCCAATAAGACCGGTTGTTAGCGGCTTGCATCCAATGCAAACCTGTGGTCTTAATGAGCTCATGATGTCCTACGCTGCGCTTGCCTGTACGTGGTCTCCACTCGAGAACTTTTCGACCCCACGACGGTCATTGCAATGTGCCCTGCCCACTGCCATTTCAACTTGCCAATCCAAATCCATTGCAAATCAAATGTCGGTAACTTTGGCTCTTCTACAGATCTCCTCATTTCTGATTCGATCTCGCAGAGAAACTCCAAGCATAGCCATATATATTGTAGTAGAGACTTATTGCGAGGCCTACATTACTTTGAAGGACAAAGTAGAGGCAATACAGAGCATTACGGGCAGTAAAATTAATGTCCCAATGCGACTTAGTAAGACTTTTTCAATCAATGTGGATACTTACGCTTGATAGTCGGTGCGTACTATCGGAGAAGTGTTGTTCTGGTAACTACTTACTCTTATGTAGTCCTAGTACCGAAGTATAGGCTGAATCATACAAATCGGCAGATGTGAAGTTAGCTACAAGCCGCGCGAAACTCAATCAACGCGCAGCTTTATGTGAGCTTCAATGAGGATTAGATATTGCGCAGCTTGTAGCTAACTTCACATCCGCCGACTTGACTGATTAGGCTTATAGGAGTAGTTAAGTTTTTCAAGTTTTATACGTGTTCGATAGAGTTAGTGTAGACTATAATTTTGTATGAAAATGAAACTAGTAGGTACTTAGTTTATGCTAACCCGAATGAGTATTTAAAAACTTGACAACTAATGCTAGGAGTACTGAATTCAAAGTGAAGTATTTGAACTAAGTATTAAAGGGACTTTAAATTTAGAAAATAAATTCAAAATATTTCTACCATATACCGCATATCTGCTTAACAACAGGCAGTATGTGGTCAAACGCAAACCTATTCAGAATAAAAAAAAAAAAAAAACTTAGTGGGAAAATGTTTGCCTTAAGATCGTTAGGTCGGGGGTTTGAATCTCAATTCTATAATATCTATTCATATTCATTTGAATTGAAAACATTGTGAAATAATCAGCCAAGTGCGAGTCGAACTCGCGCACAAAATGTTCTGTATCGTATAGATGCCCCCCACCATATTTATATTTAATTTTTGAAGGGAATATACAACTTAACATTCTGTTAATATTTTATGCATCTTCGTGTTGCTGTTTTTATAATAATATCGAGCAAAAGCATCACGGTTTTTGTATGGGAGCCCTCCCTTTAATTTTTAATTTATTTCAATTTAACTATTTATTTTTGAAGTTAATATTAAACTTAATATTCTGTGGAGATTTCAAGAATGTACAGGTCACCGTTAATAATACCGAGCAAAAAACGGATAAAAATTCAGTTTAGTTGTATGGGAGCCCCCCTCAATTTTTTTTCTGATTTTACTGTTTGTTATTATAGCGGCAACATAAATACGTCATCTGTGAAATATTCAACGTTCTAACTATCATGGTTCATGACATACAGCCTGGTGATAGAAAGACGGACAGACAGATGGACAGCGTAACAGCGATGACAGTCTTAGTAATAGGGTCCCGTTTTTACCCTTTGGGTACGGAACCCTAAAAATTTGCATGCGCCTGAAGAAGATGATGCGAATCCTCTAATCCGGGACTGTGCTAGCACTGTTTTTCAACAGTGAATTATTATGGGTAACGATTGTTTAAACCGTTTAGCCATGTCAGAGGCCTTCAGGCGGCCTGAAAACTCTGACACCAGGGCTAGCCACCCGGCCTATACAAACTTACTTACTTTAGTAAATTAGTATAGGTTGACACTTTATTTAATACACTTCCGCACACTCGTTTCTCAGGGCACATTTCTCAATCGTCACTCTATAGCAAAATCGTTTTACGAAATGACAAATCCTAAACTTTCCCAACTTATAATCAAGTGTCCCTAATAAAATCCTTCGAAATCTCCGCTAGTTTGCAGCGCAAACAACAGATGGAGCTGAACCCAAACTCAGCCGCCATAATAAAATAGAGGCTTGTGTTTAAACGCCTACCAGAAATGCTCTTTTGCTTCCAAAAAATTGGAATATATATTGCATCTATATACCTACCACACTAGATAAATGCTTACCAAATTGTGTTTCCAGAAGAAAAGCTATTTTTATTTGTATTGCATACCATAAAACTGTTTAAACATAGTTTAAGTTTATTTTAGACTAATAATTCAGACCAAATATTTGGAATTATTGCTGACTCTATTTACTAATACTTTATTTCACGTACTTCCCTTCATTGTAATATTTCTTGCCTAGGCAGAGTAAGTGGAAAGCTTTCAGACTGATAAAAAACCTTACAATCTACTGGAAATGTACTGTTTTCTATTAGTGGAAGGTTTCTAATCTTTTATAAAAAAAAAAACTAACGACCTACCAACTACTACATTGAAACAATAATTGGTGAGTATTTATCCATTTCGACAAGTTTTATTTTGTTTGCTACTTATTGTTAGGTTAGGTTATTTTGGTTAGCGTTTAAATTGTTCCCTATAACAAATATGGCGGCTCAGTTTACGATTGCGTCGCGATTTTATTGCCTCAAGGTCAGTGGTATTTGAAGGGCTAAAAATAAGTGAGAAGGCTACAAACTTTCTCGTAACTCACGTGGAGATCTTTTCTTTTGATAGAGAAGCTTCATCGTTCTACGTGTAGTTATTATTCTTTTTTTACCAACTCCCGAATGAAAGTAGTTTTTGTTCAGGCTATTTTTTTGTTTGTATTTTTGTTGCGAACTGGTTTAGGTATTGTTTCTTATCTTGTGTGAAGGATGCTATTGCTTAAGACATGTTTCATCGAAAATGTTTAACCTTGGGTCAGTAACTTTTTGGTCAAATTAAACGTAATTTTTTAAGTTATTCCAGAAAATTTATGAAGCATAAAAATTGAATAGGAATTTTTGTGTGGTATTGATTGTTAACTTTTTTTAATTCTGAATAGGTTTGCGTTTGACAACATACTGCCTGATGTTGAGCAGATATGCGGTCTAGGTTGTAGCACGCTTACCTAGAAGATACCTAGTTACTCGGGATTTGAAGACGCCACTTATTGTCAAAAGACAATTATTTGGTTATAACCAGTCAAACTTGAAAGACCACAAAGTACAGAAACTTTAATGCAAGGAGCATGATAACCATTGGAGAGCGCGTGGGCCCCTTTTTTCTTGAAACAACAGGTCACCGATTTTAAGCGGGGCGAGAGGTAAGCTCCGCTGGCTGTAATTGGCTGACGCCAAAATGACGCAATGACAACAGTTCTTGTAGTGGTGCCAAAAATGTTACTAGCAAAATATCGATATCGATATTTTTGACTTATCAGTTTTCTAAGGATTTGTAAGCACTGCGTACGTAACGGGTGCAATTTCAAAATAAACAAATAAAGTGTAAAAAAAAAAGATTATTCATTACATCATTAATTTCAAAGTAACTACATTAAAAAAACACGGCCAAGAGTGTGTCGGACACGCTCAAATGTGGGGCTCCATAGTTATGTATTTGCCTTAAACAACTTCATTTTGTTTAGAAATTCGTTTTGAACCTTATACGAAAGCTTTAAGGAACATTTCGCTTCGCTTTCTCCACTTATCCTCCTTGCTTTAATGCGTCCAAAATATGAAAAAACTTAAAAAAATTACAAAATAGGTGATTGGCATTTTTATATGTTGGATCCGGGGGACAGACTGGAACAATACTTGTTACTATTCATATTTCATTATCTTCTCAAATGAGAAAAACTTATTTTATTCCTTTCAAACTCACGAGCCGAAGCGTCTCAAGGGCCCAGTGGTCTCAGACGTCTTTATACTCGGACATTTACAAAATAATTTTGAACTTTTGAAGGACGTTGGGTAAAGCGAGTGTGGACATTACAGATTCGAACAGAGCAGACAATGGAAGCTGTATTTGGTCTGGGAATTCAGATCGACTAATACATTCCGACGTTTGAATTGAGTTTGTTGATTACTTACTCAATTACATTGATTTTCTAAGCAGTGTACAATTTTAAAATTGAGGTATGTCGTTCTATTGTATTTTTCTTTATTTCTGATTTTTTGCTCGTTACAGGATATCATTTCACCTCATTGTAACTACCTAAAGATGCAAGAGTTATAGCGTTTCTTTTCCTTGTTTTAAGTCCCTGATCAACGTACAAAATCAAACCGCGGTTTTAAAGTTTCTCTGTTGTTATACCACCATACGGACACAGTATAGAAAAAACTTTAAAACCACGGTTTTATTTTATACGTCGATCAGGAGCTTTATATAAGAAAACAGTTTTGGATATTACAAACAACCACGTATAGAGCGAATAAAGCTTGTTTGTGTAATGAACTGTAATTTACAATTTTAGGGCTTGTGTGTATTGTATACGATCGAGGCCTTTTGATATTTTCAATTTTAATATTAGCATACAGCCCAATTTATTGTCAGCTTTCAAATAATAACAACAAACAACAATATTTTACATATAAATGATCTGAAAATTATCCCTTGTTCAGGATGAAATGTTGACCAAAGTTTGTAGCACTCGGTCCACTGTGCAGATCAACAGCGTAGTAAAACGTATAACAAATTATTTCCATATTTTACTTTCATTTATATGCTAATAACTAAAATAATATTCATATTGTTCCCCCAACACTTGAGAATTTTATTTTGAATATTTCAGAATATGTTCAGCTTTTATTTTAAAGAATGGAGTAATACTTTACATTTGTTTTACGATTCAAGAGTGAATAAAGGTTTTTATGTAGGTATTTTATGGACTTTTAAGAGGTGCTTCCGTGTCGGAATGTTGATGAATTACTGAGATTTATGCTAGACTTCGGTTTTATGTTAAATTAATATTATGAAACAAAATAAGCTGCTAAGTAAATCGTGCTTTTCTTTGTACTGACTCATAATTGGTGAGGTAGACTAAATAAGTCATTAACCCTTAGCACCACTGAAGGCCAGAAAAGCGTGAGGTGCTAAGAGTTAACCCTTAGCACCACACGCTATTTCTGGCCTCGCATGTACACACGTGGGGGAGCGAGGTCCCCCAAAAAGAAAAATCCTATATCAGCACCATGTTTCATCACTAGACTAGTTATTTGGCCCCACAATAAATAAATAAAATATATTCTTTGAATGAACAACGAGATTGGGCTGAAAGCAAGTCGCTTCCAACTTGTTCTATCAGGATTCATAATGGAAGGTTATGGCCAGGAGTGGATGTCTTATACGGCCTGATGGATGGATCGATAGATAGATAACTGCTGACAACCCTATTTTCACCTTGTGGGTGGACGTCTTATGCTGCGACTTCATTAAAGACGGCAGGATCGCGCTGTATGCATTCCCCTACCAACTGGTCTTATTGGAAATCTTTAGGGAGGCCTATGTGCAGCAGTGGACGTCCTTTGGCTGAAACGACGACGACCTCTATTTTCACACTCAACGTGTTTGTACTTTACAAAACAACCCCCTGTACTATAAAAACAACATCTCAAAAGAACTCAAAACCATTACAACTTTCCAATGTGAAATTTAATTTTAAATCCGCAACTTCCTACTGTGCAAGCAATAAAAGTTGCCACTGCGATGTGCACACAGTGGGCATAGCGGGCAAAGTGGGCACAGTGGGCACAGTGGGCAAGTGGTTAAACCAGCATAATGCAGTTTGCGAACAACATTGCTATTCGAAATTCTAATTGTACAAGTTTGTCGAGTACGCACCGTGGTTAAATGTGAGGTTTTTGGTTCGTAGTCTTTTTGTTTCACTGTGGGATGGTGTGGGGGAAGAGTTTTAAGTGTATTTGTTTGGAATAAAACTCTGATTGTATCCGGTAATTATAGTACCATTTGCTTTTAAAAAAATTACGTTAAGTTAAAGATTACAAACTCTACTAAAAACAGAAAACTTAATTTTAAAATTGACCAGTTAGAAAACCCTTGACTTTGACTTTTCATTAGGTTTAACTAAATTACTACCTCGACAAAATCAGTTTTCAAAACAAAAAAACAACAATAAAATTGGTCTTTTTGTTTTAGAGCATGCTGTAACAGACAGACAAACAGGTACACAAATTTACACATGTCAAATTGATAAAATCCTCTCAATTGTAGCGCTCATAGTAAAGTTTGACTAAGCTGCTAAAAAATACTAAAGAGAAAGCCAGCTTTTCTCTAGTGTTTTCGAGACTTGTTTCACTTTCAGTGATCAATAAAGAACAACAACAACAGTTCAATCCCTTCCCGTGGGTTGAATCCCTTCTTTTAATCAACTTCCAAAAAAGAGCAGGTACCTCTGGTAGTCTAGTGTAGTAGAAGGTCTGTTTGTCTGTGTGTTTTTTTTGCCTATGTGTTTGTTTTCATTGATATTTTCGCCAATTAGGAACAATTTTCTTTTTAATTAGAAAGAGTATACTCTCGAGGTTCCATTTATATATTGTAGAAATCGGTCGAACCGTTTTTAATAAATCAACAATGATGTACATGGATGTTACATCGATTCATGTAAGCTATTTGGATTCTGTATACGGTGAAAATAGGTGGTGCCATTTTTACAAAAACTAATTATGAAGTCTATAATTTAAAATGTCCCCAATACACATCCGAATATTTTTTATTCTACTCTTAGCTTCACAAGACAACGGCAACATGTCGGCGGACATGAAAACATGCTAGTGAGTGAACTCTGCACGCCGCGCGTGCTGAATACACAATCGACAAATTTGAGAAACACTGGATCCACAGACAGTGATTGATTTCCCACAATATTCGCTTTAATTACCACTCAAGTTACATTATCAGAACCTGCGCAAAAGTCGATTTTTAGGTGTCATCTAAGATGATTACCACTGTATTAGTGTTAGCATTGTACTACAGATGTATCTTACATAAATCTTGGTTTTGGTTACTTAGCACGCGCTGGACTTTCGCATGTCGTCGCCGTTGCTGTTTTAGCTATAGGACGTCCACTGTTAGACACAGGCCTTCTCTATAGAACTCTTATAAGACCGGTTGGAAGTGACTTGCAACCAGCGCGGATGGGAGCCTCCTTTAATTATTAAATTTATTCTGTTTTAGTATTTGGTGTTATACCGGCAACAGAAATTTATCATCTGTGAAAATTTCAGCTTCCTAGCTGTAACGGTTCATGAGATACAGCCTAGAGACAGACAGACAGACGGATAGACTCAGCGGAGTCTTAGGGTCCCGTTTTTACCCTTTGGGTACGGAACCCTAAAAATGAAGAGAGAATGTTGTCAACAAACAAGTGAGGCCGGCATAAACTATGCCTAGCCGTGTACAGACACAACACACACATGTACACGTACAAACAAACTATGCCTAGGCTCGTCAGTCGAACTATGGCGGCACAACACCGACGTACTTACACATGTATAAAAAACCGGCCTCACTTATCTGTTCACGACGTTCCACCTTGATTTTTTTATTTGGTCTGAGTTGATTATATTATTGTAAAACTCTTTAAATAAGTTGAACCTAAAAACATAACCTAATTACTTAATTCACAAGACAACGTTCGTTTGACATTTTTCTTATAATTTTATTTGTGGTAATTTTTTTGACATGTACGTAATTATTTAGTTTTTTTTTTTTACATTAATTAATTATTATATTTTTTCTGTGAATTTAATATGGAATTTAGAATCATAAGTGTTATCGTTTTGGACTTATTGTACCTACTCTGAATGTTGTATTGTTGACTCGTCACACGCCTTGGCGTTGCTGTTAGTGTGACAAGTAATGGAATCTAAATAAAATAAAAATAAATAAATAAAACGTGTCTCAATGCGGGCCGACACGAAAACACGCCAGCGCGAAGACTCGACACACCGCTCGCCATAAGAATACACAATCGAAAAATTTGTAAAACGCTAGATCCAGATACAGTGATTGATTCCTGCATATTTGTAAGATGTCCTCTAATATTTATTTATTTGCCACATTAGTAAGACCTGTGCAAAAGTCAGTTTAAGGTGCCATTTTAAGTGAAAACAATAATTATTAGACTGATTAGCAGCAACTGCAAATGCTTGCCAATGCTTGCATTATACGATAGATAAGCAGAACGCGCCATCTTGACGCAAAAAAATTGCATAACCGGCTTCAACCATGTACAGAATTCGAATAGTTCGCACGGATCAATGTAGTAATTTTCATATTATAGTTGATTTATCAAAAATGGCTCAGCTGATTTCAGTAAAAAAAACGGGATCATTTGTGAAGTATGATGTACCAAACAAAATAAGAATTATTGAAATAGGACATCTCTGTAAAAAGTTATGCGTGCTCATACGAGTATATAAAAATACACCTATATACGCGTTGACTTAATAACCTACTCCGTATCGTCGGTTAAAAAAATGATTACATATTTTAGAATCTCATATAAGAAGTTAGAACTTCTACGAGTAACTTCTGATTTGAGTCAAAATCAATCATAGCATAATTTAAAACATACCATCATTATAAGACAACATGTCGCGCAACATACCATTCTAAGACAATATTCTACTCGCTTCTCAACACGAAAACACGCCAGAGAGCTGAATACACATTCGACCAATTTGAGAAACGCTGGATCGAGAGACAGTGATCATACTATTCGCGCCACATACCTGTTTGTAAAAAGTTGATTTTAGATGTCGTCTGAAGTGAAATTAATTTACTGTTCGCATTTTTACTGCAAGTATACAAAACCTGCCATCTTGTTTTTAGCTATCTAGTGCGAAATGCGTATTCCGTAAATAAAAATTGTGGTTATTACATATAACTAGCACCTCTTTTTGGATTTAAAAAGATGCTAACATGTCCAATTACACATCCTAATAGGGTAGTTGACTAGTATTGAATTACTTAAACGTATTAAGATTACTGAATTCTGCAATTAATTATGATTCGTAAACTGAAAATAACTAAAATTGGGTAATCCAGTTCAGAGATATAAGCTTGTTAAGAGTTTCGTAGGGATTAAGAGGGGATGCTTTGTCCCTTTCCCACATAGCATAGTATGGCGAATGTATGACACTTACCGTGACGTCATATTCTGCCGTAGCGCGCTCTTTGTCTAGCAAGAAAATAAAATGATTGTAATTTCTTTATTTCTACGTTGATTTTATTTTTTGTTTTCAATAATCGGCTCTGTTTATGGTTAGCTGTTACAAGAGGACATCAAAAAAATTGTCAACTAGCCTGCAACTCCCAATCTTACAACGTGTAGCCACGCGTTTCGAGTCCACATTCCTCATACGAACTGCCAGAATGTGGAACGCTTTGCCTGAGTCTGTCTTCCCGCCAAAGTACAATGTACCTAGGTGTCTTCAAATCCTGAGTAAAAAGGTATCTTCTAGGTAAGCGTGTTACATCCTAAACCGCATATCTGCTTAACATCAGGCAGTGTGTAGTCAAACGCAAACCTATACGAAATAAAATAAAATAAAAAGCCACCTCGCGGTCCGACACGAAAACACGCCAGAGAGCTGACTCGACACGCCGGCTGAATACACAATCGACCAATTTGAGAAACGCTGGATCCAAAGACAGTGATTGATTTCCTACGTAAATGTGTCGGGAAATTATTGCCAGATTAGTTGTGTCAAAATTTTCCGATACGATTTGCTTGTTTTAAGGATGAGGGAATTATTTCTTTTGGTTGTAGCTCATTTGTATATCACATTGCAAAATGTTTTTTTTTTTTAATTTAGATTGTGCCTATGCTACGCTATTTGTTTGCCATTGCCACGGTAATGATATCTAAATTACCGTGCTATTGGAGTGTCGCTTCTAACATTGTTTGAATGTTAAAAAAGTATGCGTAATTTTCTACTAAAAAGTGTAGTATGATTCAGTAGTTTTGGTACAGTTCCAAAAAAATTACGTAACGTTTGTAGCGTATAAAATAGGTTGAATAGCAAATATCAGTACCTAGTTAGATCTGATGTTGTCTAGAAAAGCTTGAGTGATTTTTAGGGTTAGGTTTAAAGATATTTATCCTCAATTTAAGTTATTACATCGCTTCCATGAGAACACAACTAAATATAATTATGAATAACAGTTCGTCGTCGCTGAGAAAACAATTTTTAAATAATACATAATGTAACTGCTTTTAAAACAAACTTATAAAAACAAGTGATACCTACATGATAACAAACATACATACATGGTTCCGTACCCAACGGGTAAAAACGGGACCCTAATTACTATGACCCCGCTGTCCGTCTGTATGTCTGTCTCCGTCTGTTTGTCACCAGGCTGTAGGTATCTCAAGAACCGTTATAGCTAAAGAGTAGATTTTTTTTTGTTTCAAGTTGACTCTACTCACTTTTTTAACAAAGATAAGGTGTGGAATAATTATAACCTAGATCAGATTATTGGGAGATCAGACCAGAATACGGGTACAACACCACTTAAAGATAACAAGGACTATATTACCCTGATAGCTTTAGGTAATGAGAGCTAGGTTAATCCTCTAACCCACACCAGCGTGGCTCTATCGCCCTTCGTAGCAGGCCTATATTAAGCAGTGGTCTTCTTAAGGCCGGTGCAAAGCAAAATCCACGATTTTTATAACATTCATACTAACTAATTAATAACAATAAATCTTTACATGTACTTGCCAACGAAGTGTAAAGATGATGAAATGATATACTCAGTAATGTATTTATTCGTTTTGCTAATATGTACTACCTATGTGTTACCATGGAAATTGACGTGGTTTTCACACATTTTAAACGATATACCTAAAACGGGACTCACTCACGTGTTCGTATAGTCATAACACGACTATAGTATCGGTCGCGTTCGGCGACCTTTCTCAAGTTGGCGAGTGCTAGCACGCGGAGCCGTCCAGCAATGCACATCAGTTCAGTGCATATATAAAATATGTGTTACCAACCAAAATTATCAACAGTGTACTTATCTACACTGAGCTACCTTCTGAATTTTGATTTTGATTTCAATTTTGAGTTATTTTTATCTTTTGCGCATGATTCTGTATTATATTATTATGGTAAATAAATTTATTCTTATTATTAAAAAATACAGTTAGATGTCAAACAATCACATGGACAATAAAATTAAAAAATTCAACAATGCATACCTACTTCAGCACAATACAAGACCATCCATATATTTTCTCCTCTATATCTTATGTACTAGGACGATATCTATATCTTATGTACTATCTTTATAGTTCAACAAGAACAAGAAACACCAACTAACCTCACACCCACTCTGCCTTCAAGGCCTTGGATATGGTCCAAACCCCACTTTAAACAACCTTTGACCCATACATTAAGTACTGTTTCCGAATAAACTGCCCCTCTGATCTCTGCGGCCGTATTTGGGCATAAATTCTCATTATCGTGCGAATTTATCGAAGAATTTGACTTCCAAATGGGACCAAAGGGAGGCCCTTATCCCTGATTGGACAAGATTGGCGCCGGATAAAAATGAGGGCAAAAGGATTTTAAACTGCCCATGTTACCTAAGATTTAACCTCCACCTAAAAATATCGGCTTTAATCATAAGCTGTTTTTTTTTTACACGGATCGATTTAGGTATCATCGATATAGTAATTTTCACATTTCTAAAATTCAATAAAATTTAAATTTGACCACCTCGAAAGTATGATCTACCAAACGTAAACTCATCAAAATCGGTTCCTAATTTTTAAAGTAACATAGGTACATACATAGAAAAAACTCTCCCTCCTCCTCACTAATTACATTCCTTTGAATCTTACATCCTATCGAAGTTAGTTAAAAACACGAGATAAAAAACGTGAAGTGGAGTCCCTCCGTGCGGAAGAAGTGAAACAGTGCTTTCATACCCCCTCCATGGCAGCGTTAAGCGTTTAACGCAAACTTGTTCGAAGTCGCATTTGAAGTTCCACTTCAATAAATACCTCATTATTAGTGCGCAATTCGTCCCGTAGTGTAAGGATAATGTATTGTGTTCAAATCGCTAAAGTTTAAAAATAACACGGAGTTTTAAGTTTGGCGTGTGTGCCGTTGGGTCTATGTATCTACCTATTTATGCCTGTAGCATTGTCTTTTCCAACGAATGTTTCAATAGAGAGTAAGAGGCACGCGCAAACATGTCAGGGCCTTTCAATGTGAAGATGGAGCAGGAATACTTTACTGACAGTCTGATCTCGTGACACAGAAATACCTGTATGTGTTTTCTAAATAATTTTATATATATATGTGTGCAATGTGACCTGTAATGATAATGCATGAATAATTCTATAACATCATTGTGATATAACCGTAGTTAAAAATATATTACATTGTTTCAATATTGATGTATATTTTTTGCATGAAATGTAGCGTAATGAAAAATTCTTTATTTATTTGGTTCTGCTATAAAAATCAGTTAACCTATCATCGGTGTTTTACGCTGAACTAGTCACCACGTTGCCAAATGCTATTGATAAGCTCCATGAATATGCTAGCAATATAATTTGGCGTATAAAATCCCCCAAAGTTTCTGCCGGTCATAAACCGTACGACTTTAAACTTTTCCAATTAGCCGACTTCGTAAAAAGAGGTGTTCACTACCATTACTCCCAAAGTCAATAAAGAAAGGTAATAAATTAAAATTCGGCCGACGAGCGCGCCTCGGACTGAATAGCAATTTCATTCACTAGAATTAGTACTTTATAAATTAAAAGTCTCTTTTATTTCGATAGACTTGATAGGCATTTAGCAATCAGTTTTTTTGTAATCTAAAAAAGTTTGTTTTGTTTGATAGAATTAATCAGGTTTTTGGGATAGAAATTCAAATCATTTCAATTCAGATAAGGGTAAGTTCCTACGGTAGAAAACTAGTATCTACCATACAGAGTATACTATACATAATATCAATATATATCACGAAGAGTGATTGGGCCATATCCACCACGCTGGTCCAGTGTTGGTGGATTCACATACAAACACTATCGAATTCCCTCTACGGACGTTTGCAGGTTGCCTCACGATGTTTTCCTTCACCGAAAAGGCAGTGGTGTGAAATTCCGTACATAAATTCCAAAGAACTCATTGGTACGGGACTGGGACTTGAACCCATGACCTCACGATTGTAATGCGGGTATCACTACCTCTAGACCACCACGGCTTATTATGTCATCAATTGAAGTAAAATCAAATTGTAAGTGGACGTTTGAATAATAAAATAATGGTTTAGCCAATAAACGTAACATTGGTACCGCCGCCATTCTAACCACTTACAATAATACATTCCAATCGTAAAGCCTTCAAAATAACATCAACAAAGTTCACGACCCCTCGAATTACCCCCACCCCTCATCCCCACCCGCTCCCCTCCACAATAATTTAGGCCTCATGATTAAATAAACATTACGGAGCGGGCAAAGGAATAAAATTTTATATTTGCTGAGATACCAACCTCAAATATTCAGGGACCCTGATATTTGGGGCCCCTGATATTCAGAGGGGTCCTAATTTCAGTCGTGAACAGAGCTTCATGTATGATTCTTACTTGAGATTTTTGCGTTTGTGCTGAGATATCAAAGAGTCAATGTGGGCGGATACGTCTCGCGATTTACTTAAAAATGCTTTTGGAGATGCTTTTGTAGAAACGGAGAAGCTAACTTAAGTAGAATTTATAAGTATATTTAAGTGATAATATTATAAGACTACACTTACGTATGAAAGCAAGATGAATGAATTATGAGAATAGTATATTTGGTTCTTAAATATTATACCAATACTTACCATGGAAACAAAAGCTCTACTGCACGAGAAGCATGGCAAAGGGACAAATAGTCTTCCCACCATTTTATCCCCTCGAAGAGGAAACAAAGTATGGATTGAAAATGACAGCTGACATTAAGAGTGGATAAAATGGTTTTCTCCCTTGCCGTGCTACCCGGGCTGAAGTCTATTGTGTTTCATACAATAAAATTTCAAACATCAATTATACGGTCGTGGGTTCAAATACTGATCACCAGCATTAATACTTAGTCCGTTTTTAAGGATCCCACTGACCATCACACCAAATGGATGTCATCCATTCGATGTTATGAGTTTGCGTCTTCGTGGTTAGAAATGGCGACACTTTTCATTGGTTTAGCGAGCGTTTTGGCGTCAATAATAGTTTGGCAACTGGCTGAGTACATTCAAGCTAAATCATCTTTGGATTTCTCTCTATGTACATTGTATTTATGGTTACCTATTTCTTCAAACAATGTTTTTATAAATAATATTTTTTCGCAAAAAATGGCAAAACTGCCTTCCTTCGTGTACAAAATTCGAATATTTCGCTAGGATGGTTAACATTATTGTTTATTGATTTTTCAAAAACAGCTTAGCCGATATCTATAAAATTTAAATGGGACCATCTCAAGAGTATATACCCTTTCGAACTAGAAAAAAATTGTTCGATTCGGTTCACAATTGGCGAAATTATCGATGTTCATCGTGTACAAAATTCGAATATTTCGCTCGAATTCTTACATTATTGTTGATTTTTTCAAAAACCGCACAGCCGATTTCTGTGAAATTTAAATGGGACCACTTCGGGAATAAATTCTTTCGAACTAAAGAAGAATTTTTAGATTCGGTTCACAATTGGCAAAATTAACGATGAACATACACAAAAAAATTACATACAGGCGAACATAGAACCTCCTCCTTTTTGGAAGTCGGATAAAAATGAAGTCTAAACTTAAATACACTAAATTGGCAACATTGGCCACATCCATTTGGATGTCATCCATTTGGCGTGATGGTCAGTGGGGCCCTTTACACCACTGACTATTATTCAGTGAAGGGAACCGTGAAAAGAGTTCGGTGAGGCGGATGCCTTACAATTTTTTTTCTGCATACTTCCGTAGAAAAAATTTAATGGCGTTTGAGAATCCACGAACCCGTACTGGGCCAGCGTGGTGGATATAGCCCAATCACCCTTAGTGGGTAGTCTAGGTAGGCCTGTTCACTGGTGGACTGTCAATTCATTAATTGTCTGTATCAGCCTTTTTAATAGTCCACTGCAGGACGTAGGCCTACCCACGAAGGGTGGTTGGGCCATTTCCACCACGCTGGCCCAGTGCGGGTTGGTTTCATTCATTAATTACCAATGATAAATTGTAATTACATAATTTAATCTATCAAATACATTATAGTACTAATATGTACTTAATATGAATTGTATAGAGGTATGTATGTTTGATTCTATTTATATTCACTATTGAAAATTCTTGTTTTGAATAAATATTTAGTGTATTTCCGCTCTGTCGTAGTCATATAAGTTAAGGGTACTATTCAAAATCCAAATTAAATCACAAACAAAATTAGTAATTAATCATTAAACTGTATCATGGTTCGACTATGGTTAGGTCAGGTTAAAAAAGTTACGCTTTGGTATGTTTACAAAACATGAATGAACCTGAAACAATTTTTTTTAATTAATCCGTTTAAAATAATAAAAAATAATTAAACCTGTAACAAAAATAGTGACTAGTAATCTATTTAAAAAATGTAGTTAACCTGAAAATAATATTTAATTAATATGTTAAAATTACAAATATAATCTATTTATAAAAAATGGTATAAAATAATTGAAAAAATACTCAGTCAATAAATAGCACCCCTATTCTTACTGTACTCTATTCGACACGTGTTTCGCCTCTAAACGAGGCATCTTCAGGACGTGTTGACTCTTCGAGCTCACTCGCAAGAACACTTGTTCTTGCGAGTGAGCTCGAAGCACCCCTAATGTTCTTGCGAGTGAGCTCGAAGAGTCAACACGTCCTGAAGATGCCTCGTTTAGAGGCGAAACACGTGTCGAATAGAGTACAGTAAGAATAGGGGTGCTATTTATTGACTGAGTTTTTTTTCAATTATTTTATACCATTTTTTATAAATAGATTATATTTGTAATTTTAACATATTAATTAAATATTATTTTCAGGTTAACTACATTTTTTAAATAGATTACTAGTCACTATTTTTGTTACAGGTTTAATTATTTTTTATTATTTTAAACGGATTAATTAAAAAAATTTGTTTCAGGTTCATTCATGTTTTGTAAACATACCAAAGCGTAACTTTTTTAACCTGACCTAACCATAGTCGAACCATGATACAGTTTAATGATTAATTACTAATTTTGTTTGTGATTTAATTTGGATTTTGAATAGTACCCTTAACTTATATGACTACGACAGAGCGGAAATACACTAAATATTTATTCAAAACAAGAATTTGAAGATGAACTTCCGCAAAGTAACGCCTGATTCAATAAACTATTCACTATTGAGTTGTAAATAACAATTTAGAAAACTTTTAATATGAAAAACCATTATTACGCACGTTTTAGCTCTAAACAGGAATAATAATGAAACATTTTCCGACTTTCAAAAAGGAATAAGTTCTATGTTCGTCTGTATGTATTTTTTTTGTGTATGTTCATCGATAATTTCGCCAATTGTGAACCGAACCAAAAAAATATTTTTTAGTTCAAAAAGGTATACTCTTGAGCATAAACGAAACGGCTGAGCCGTTTTTGAAAAATCAAAAAGTAATGTTAACAATTTGAGCGAAATATTCGAATTTTGTACACGTAGGAAGTCGGTTTTACCATTTTATGCGAAAAATAATTATTTAAATCATATCTGTGTACATTGCAGTAAGCCCTTTACAGTACGATTGATTACTCGTAGGTGCAACACATTTTCATTATTTATTTCATCTACTGCCACTTTACCTCTCTACCACGGCTCTAGCGTTTTTATTTTTATTCTATTAAGCTATCATAACCTAAAAGCAACTCTTCTTCAATTCCTCGCCTCATAATCGCGTAAAATTAAAGAAAATGCTGGAATATTCAGAATTCCTTTCAGGAAACTTGATATCTCCCGTGAGTTGACCCTAATTGGTTTATTTTATGGCTTTGTCTTGTTTCTACCCGGCTCTAGAAGTTTGTTTTTCTGGGAAATATTTTTGGTGCTATTTGTCTCCGCTCTCATTAATATTGTCTTTAGTATTATGAATGTAATTGGGTTTAGAGAACGTCAGTTTAGAAGGTTTTTAAGACGGTTTTTTGCTTAGTTTTTGACGTGACAACGTCTTATAAATTGGTTTGCCAGGTGACACTTCAAGAAACTGCGTTACGCTCCCCGCTCACACTTCATGCGCTCACAATGAGAGCGAGTGAGAGGCACGTAAGTGCATCTCACTCGCTCTCATTAGTCTCATTCGTCTCAAAGTCGTTGTCACGTAAAACTTTCGCCCGTATACCGACTTTACAGGCAACCAATTTTTTTTTTTCAGCAGGAAGACTGTTCCATTCCCTGGTGGTCCAGGGAATGGAAACTTCTTCCTAAAAAACTTTTTGGAAATGTCTTCCTGCTTTCCTGTTTCCTAAGAGATATAATCTAAAGCTTTTCAAGGTCAGAGTGAATAGGTATCTTCTAGGTCTGCGTGCTTCATCTTCGACTACAACGTCGCTTACCATCAGGCGACTTGGAGGTCAAGCGTGGACTTATTCGCGATATAAAAAGTGTGTAGTTTGCATTTTTCTAATTTGTACCTACCTATCTATTATTTATGGATTTGGAGTACATTACGTTTTTTTTTAATATCTACTGTATATTTTATCATGTTTTCACGTAGTTGTACGTATTAGATGTGGTCCTAAAGTTATGGGATCTTAAATAGAAACCTCGCTGTCCCGAGCGCGGCAAAGGATGTTAACCGAAAAAATTTGACCAAGACTGATAGACGGTCTTATTAAAAGTGTATTGGAGAGATTTATGATCAGCAGTAGGTATTGTACGGCTGAAATGATAACGATCTATTTATTTTAATATTTTATATTACGGGAAATTATTTTTCATAGTCATTATATAGTACGACTGTAGTTTCGATCGCATTCGGCGGTCTTTCTCAAGTCGAGTGCTGGCACTCCGAGCCGTCTCTCTTAGTTTCCATAATAGAACGATCTATTTAATTTGCCTGCATTAATATCCAGCTCAGAAGCTATAGGACTTCTCTCAAACTAAAAGAAATATTGTAATAAGATAAATGTCTGTTAATTTGTTGACATTGTGTTCCTATGGCATAAATTATTCAATTAAATTGAATCACGTCATCTTTTTCTGTCTTATCCACTGATTTCAAGTAGTATCTACACTACTCACTAAAAACAATTTCAACTAATAAATTCTTTCCACAGTGACATGCAACAGCGTAATGTGTTTCAAATGTTTCAATTCCGGACCAAGCGGAAGTAAAAGCGGCCTACACGTGTCCCAGTGATTTATTTGTCAATGATCGAGATTCAATATCCCCCTTCGCCGACAAACTGGAAATAATTCATTTTGCGCTCGCTTCGCTTCACTCGATTCGCTTTTTGCACTTCGCGCTCGCTTTTTTAGCTTTTTATTTCGTAGAGTCATTAGTTGCCTTTTACAGTTAAGGTTTGATGGCGGGGCTTGTTGTATGTTTACATTTTACTGTGCATTGTCTTAATTCCACACCGGGATAAGCGCTACCTCGTATTGGTCTTGTCTTTGAGGCGTTCAATTATTTATTAAATTCACATTATTTTCAATGATTTACAGACTTCAATTTCGATATAATTATAGTAATAATGATTTTATTCTCGCAGAAACCCAGTCTAGTTCATATTCTACATGACAAAATGTACTAAATAATACTATGCAATCAATTTTCGGAATGACTGAAAATAATGTTATGAAAATACAAAACCAAGTTGTAAAGTTTAAAGTAAATCATAAGAAGTTTTTATAGAAGCTCATTCTGTTTTTTTTATTTGTCTGTTTAGCAACTAAAAATGAACATTCAAAGAAAACAACGACTTACACATTTTGAACTCTTCTTGTTGCTTTTTAACAGCCCGCTATCGAACATAATTTATACGTACTTACCTAAAATGGTGATAAGAATAGAATCATCACAACTACAAGTACACATAATTGACTTACGCAAGTCAACGCACCTTACTTCTAAAACGAAACTTAATCTAGCAGTGTTGACTCAATGCAGTGCGCAATGACCCGAACAGATAAACGGATAAAATAGAGTCTTAATTACAAACAATGTTTATTTTGTTACGAGTTTCTTTGAATAAAGTACTTTTTAGACTTTTTTGTGTTTCGTTTGAATGTCTTTTGAAAGCGGGTGTTGTTTGTTCCGAGGATCTTTTGAATAAATTGGAACTGAGCAAAGACAAAGAGAAATGTAGAAATACTAGGAATACCGCAACTCTAAATTTATTATTTTTCCTATCCTGAAAATAAATGTCGTTGTCTTAGAAATGTCTTTGAGTTGTCATTTTTAATTTTTATTTAAAAAAGCTAGTAAATATAATACAATGTAATATTTTGCAGATATTACATTGTATTATATTTACTAGCTTTTTATTATTGTTAGAAGGTTTTTCGAAGTGAACGCATCAAAATCCGTTGCGTAGTTTTAAAGATATAAGCATACATGGGGACAGACAGCGGGAAACGACTTTGTTTTATACTATGTAGTGAAGCCATGTAGAGAATTTTAATAGGAACCTATAACAATTGCTAGTAAAAAAAATATTACGATCATACATTTCAATACAATAAATAACATACATAAGATAAGATAATTTATTTATTCACAAAAAACCTAACCCAAACACCAAACACACGGTAATGATATCATTACCGTGCCAAACAATAGAGATTCAATTTGAGTACTTATTAACTAAACGAAAAATTTACGATTCTGTTAGGTACAAAGGTAACAAGTAAAAGCACTAATTGAATTTTACAAAATTACCGGAGTAGAAAGATGGGTATTTAATAGATTTTAACATCGTCTTGTATTTCTAGTATTACTACTACTATCATTACATATTTTATTTTATTGCATTCTCTACATGGCAAGGTAACATGTAGAATTAAAGTCGGCCATTTTGTTTTATTACATTATCATGTCGCGTAGTAAAGAGATTGGGGGGCATTCATTCGTGTAATGAACACATGTGTTAACTCCCCAAGTTAATGACATTTTCAGAATGAGAAACTTTTCAACGACATTATCTCGACATTCAGTTTTACATTGAAGACATGAATAAAAATTGCTTGGAAATCAATTTTTATTAAGTTTACTTCGTCGTTTCAGCTATTGGGCGTCCACTGCTGGACATAGGCCTCCCCTACACATCTCCAATAAGATCGGTTAAAAGCGGCTCGCATCCAGCGCGAACCTGCGGTCTTAATGAGGTCATCCGTCCACCTTGTGGGTGGACGTCCTACGCTGCGCTTGCCGGTACGTGGTCTGCACTCGAGAACTTTTCGAGCCCATTTCTCTCCATAGCTCGTTGTGCTTCTTGGAGCTTATTAAAGAGGCCCATAGTGAGAGACTACGTTTCTGTGCCATGAGTTTACTTCGAAGATGGTAAATTGTTTTATGGCTTCATTGCTACATTTTGATTGTACATTACTACATAATATTAATATATAAGCACAGTACGCGTCATCCATCCATCTATCCATCAGCCACAAGATATCCACTGCTGGACATAGGCCTTCCCTATGAATCTCCAACAAGACGACTCGTTAAAATGAATTTGGCATAAAGCAGGCTAATGTCCAGTTACGGATATCAATTAAATTTTCAATAAGTCAAGATAAAATCCACGACCAAAAAATAAGGAGATTCTATGTTCGTCTGAATGTATGTTTTTTGTGTATGTTAATCGACATTTTCGCCATTATTTTGTGAGCCGATTTTAGTTGGGAAAGGTATACGCCAGAGGTAGTCCTATATAAAGTTTAATCGAAATTAATGAGAAGCTGTCTTTGAAAATCCTTACATAGTATAAAATAAAGTCGCTATTTTCGTTTGTTTGTTTGTTTGTCTGTATGCTTAAATCTTTAAAACTACGCAACGGATTTTGATGCGGTTTTTTTTAATGGATAGAGTGATTCAAGAGGAAGGTTTATATGTATAAAAATTCCCGAAATTTCCACGGGAACGGGCACAACGCGGGTAAAACCGCGGGGCGCTGCTAGTTCAATATAAAGCAAAAATTTACCACATCGATTAGAGCGAACTATTCGAATTTTGTTAATTAATGAGGTTGATTGTCCCATTTCTGAGAAAATTAATATTCTAATATACTTTAAAACCTACATACTTAATAAAATAATAGGTGGCCTTAAGCCTAAGCCTTAAATTAGTAATCCAATCGGGTCGAGCGTTGTCCTCGTGGCATTTGATAATCTCTCTTGAGGTCGCGCTGAAATGAACCTGACCTTCACTAATTGTTTTAAAAGAAAGGTCGTTTTAATCTGTGGATCATGATTATAAAAAGTTTGGAAAACTTTGAAGGACAACTGACATGCTCCATACATTTTTGGACCAAGAAATGAAAAAGGCGGCCAAAGAAATTTATGTTTATACTAGCGACCCGCCTCGGCTTCACATAGGAGTATTATACATATAAACTTCCTCTTGAATTCCTCTTTCTATTAAAAATGAAACCACGTCAAAATAATAATAATTGCGTAGTTTTATATAAGCGTACATAGGGACAGACAGCGGAAAGCGACTTTGTTTTATACTATGTAGTGAAATTGATTACTGTCAATGATGAGGTATTTCTGTTGCCGCTAAAACAACAAATACTAAATACATTATAAAATAAATATTTAAGGGGCTCCCATACAACAAACATGTTTTTTTTGCCAGAGGGCTTCCATACGGTACGGAACCCTTCATGCGCGAGTCTGGTTCGTACTTGACCGATTTTTATAGGGTATATGTACCTATAACCTACCCGCACGATATACCTGCACTGCACGACATTGATTTATTTACAACGTCCGATTTGCAGTTGAGGCGTTTATTAAGTGTTGCATTTTTTGATTCATATTGATGTACCTACCTAGAAATTGTTGTGTGTATTATTTATATGAGATGTACAGCGACGATTTAACACTTTTGTTTTTCTTTAGCATAGCAGTGGAAGTTTATAATAAAATAAAATAAAATGAAATAACCTGACTAAAATCTAGAAAGGTATAAAAAAATGTAACTAGATAGGTAGCTACTTTCATTTGATGAACATTATGTTAGTATGTGTGTTTAAATTTTTCTTTAATATTTATGGTTATTTCAAAATTCAGTCATTTCGCAACTAACCGACATTTTCTATCGCTCTTTTTAAAAAAAAAACTGTAGGAGAGGTCTATGCACTCTGGAAGTAGACATTTAATACTAAAATAAACGAAACTAAGGCTAAAACGATGATGACCTTCTTCCAAGTTTAATAAGAATTAATCTGGAAGTTTTCGAAAAGTCTTGTCTGCATCACTTTGCCATTAAAATACAAGTAAAAGCTCTCAATCCCCGATCTTTGGCAACCCTCCAATACATCTTGAACGCATTTTAAAACTTTGTGAAAGGTCGCTGCATCCCGAGGGGTTTTCTCTCGGACGGAACTCTAAAGTAATTGGAATGTGACTCTGGTTCCGTAGGCAATTTGGGTCGATTTACGACTGAGAAATGTCCAGGGATGGTGGGGGGGATTTTAATTTGGTGGCGTTGCTGATCATAGGAGAGTAGGTATTGATATTCTAGTTGTACATTTTGAAATAGTAACCTTATCCTTACTTCCTTACTATATAAATCCAAAAGTTCGTTTGTTACCCCTTCACGCCGCATTTGAGCAACGAATAGATTTATTTTTTTGGATAAATGTAGTCTTCGATCAGAAATACACTATTGTGTATTCTCGATCGAAGGATATGGTTCAATGGTTGGAGAGTGTTTCTTGTACCCTAAATTAAACGTCATTGCGATATTTGTTTGAAAGGGGAAGACTACGGAGGGCATTTTTAGATCAAACAAAGATAACATTTTCTTCCTTTCTTTCCGTCTATTATAATTTTCACTAAATTGTTATTATCGTCTATAAGTTCTAAAACAGGGCACTCCCTGCGTCTAGTTATTATGTAAGTTTGATCCATAACGGAACTAGAACGAAGCTATCGATTGCGAGCGATTATTGGATAGTACTTAATAATAAATATGACGATGTTACGGGCCCATCCCTAGTCTAGTCTTTATGAATAGAATATTGTGAAACTAGTACCTTTTTAAAAACTAATCCAAAAGTTACAAGAAATCTATAATTATGTAGACTCAGTCTGGGATCATTGTATAATTTACTACAATATATTATTATGTCTTCCCTACCCTCGGTGTATTTTTTTTGTATTAACTTATTTACGCAACTTATATCGTTAATTTAGACTACACGTGACCATTAATTTTAATCAATACTCATACGTAAGGCACTCTGTCCCACGACAAAGGAATTCTCCTAGTGTGGGATCTAGGGTTCACCTACAAGTATGTATAGTCCACGGACTCAATGTATTTAGATATTTATTCATTTACTAGACGACCCGCCCCGGCTTCGCACAGGTGTATTATACATGTAAACCTTCCTCTTGAATCACTCTATCCAATAAAAAAAACCGCATCAAAATCCGTTGCGTAGTTTTAAAGATTTAAGCATACAGACAAACAAACAGACAAAAATAGCGACATTATTTTATACTATGTAGGGATTGCAAATAATTACATACATAATTCAGTTAAAAAACTAGATTAACTAAATCTATGGCATATAATTATACCCTGTATTGAGGGCACAGCAAGTAAACTTAAGTTACAATTGCAATATTACATACTTAACTTAGGTACATACACAATTACACAAGGTACGAGTACAATTGCATTATAATTTTAGACACCAACAGTGGCATTGATTAACTGCATAAGAATTTGCTTATTCGATAAAATTTTAACCATTTTGGGAGCATACCCCTTCTATTAAAAAAAATCGGTTCACAATTGACGAAAATGAACATACATAAAAAATACATACAGATGAACATAGAACCCTCTCCTTTTTTAAAATCGGTAAAATTTTATGAAGTTAAAGGTTCCTGCTAGCTCTCACTATGGAAACTAACGTGTTTTTCGTACATTTTAATTAAGTAAAACACAGGTGTTACTCACGTTTGATTTTTAGTAGGATACTACTATAGTTTCGATCGCATTTGGCGATCTTCCTGCTAGCTATGAGCTATCTGAGTAATATTTTATGGGTTAGTAAATACATGTTGATATATGCATTATTTTGCAGGGACTACATTATAGGTACCTAGGTATACAAATAATGTTATTTATCCTAATTCGAGATTGTAAAATTAAATGATAAAACAATACAATTTTAGACGAATTCTAGAGTTAAAGCTCTTTCCTTATTCTCATTAACACTTTGAATGTTTAACCATAATATATATATTTAAATCCCTAATGTCACCGTGTTACATTTCTTTTTAAACCGACTTCCAAAAAGGAGGAGGTTCTATGATCGTGTGTATGTATTTTTTTTCGTGTGTGTTCATCGATAATTTCGCCAATTGTGAACCGAATCGAAAAATTATTTATTTGTTCGAAAGGGTATACTCCCAACGTTTTTTCATTTAAATTTTACAGAAATCGGCTGAACCGTTTTTGATAAATCAAGAATAATGTAAACAATTCGAGCGAAATATTCGAATTTTGTACACGATGGAAGGCGGTTTTGCCATTTTTTGTGAATAATAACTATTGCTAAAAAAAAAATCGGTAACATTTGCTTTCATATCCAAAAAGAGTTATAGCACACTATAGCTCGGTGGCCAATAAGTGTCATAAACCTCACAGGCTGGCGTTTTAAGTACCTACCTATATGATCATTATGTTATGGAATAAATAAATATCAGGGGACATTTTACACACGGTCTCTGACCCCAAATTAAGCAAAGTTTGTGATATGGCTGCCAGACACTGATAATATATTACAAATACATATTTTTAAATACATAGGTAAAGTAAAGATAGTAATATCTAGACACAGAGCAAACACCTAAGTTCATCGCATAAATGCTTTGCCCTGGGTGGGAATTGAACCCACGCCTCTTTGACACAGTATTTAGCGTCACTAACAACTTTGCCAACGAGGCAGTCAATATTTAGGCGGATAAAAAAATTGTGCAGATTTTGTTTAAAAGTTTATAATTTTTTTTTAGGTTTAGGTACTAAATTCTTAAAAATCGGCTAAGTGCGAGTCGAACTCGCGCACAAAGGGTTCCGTACCGTGTTGGAACCTCCTTAGCCCCATTCCTCTTGCCATTATTATTAGCGAGCAAAGAAACTCTTAAAAATCACGTTTGTTGTATGGGAAAAAATGTTTATTTTATTGAGTTTTTAGTATTTGTTGTTATAGCGGCAACAGAAATGCATCATCTTTGAAAATTTCAGCTGTCTAGCTATAGCGGTTCATGAGATACAGCCTGGTGACAGACAGACGGACATCAGAGTCTTAGTAATAGGGTCCCGTCTTTACCCTTTGGGTACGGAACCCTAAAAAAGTTTAATCTTACTAATAAGTCAAACTTTGTACCTAAATGGGTAAGTTTAATCGAATCTTAAGTTTTCCTAATTTCAGGTAAGCTCGGGTCTAATTACTTCGGAGAACGACATCCGGTGAGTTCCGGGGAGCTGTATCGGTCCTTTACCACTTAAATAGTTACTTTTATCAGTTTTAGACAAAAACTGGGACAAGTGGCCGATTTTGGTATACTGGAGATTTATTTTGGTATCTAAAAATACCTATAAGTATTATTGTTGCTGAATTGTTCCAAACCCTTTGAAGAAAGTATGAATTTTTTGTCCGTGTATTTTTTTTGTCATTTTATGATTGGCTCTATAGTGAAAGATGTTATTAGTGAAAAGCATATATGTTCTTGAAAATTGTACTAGAATATAAAGCAATATTTCGTACAAAACATGTAACAGATGATAGTATACATACCTATACAGTTTTGTATACGGAAAGTTTAATAATAAAGTAATTTACAGCAAACCTGTATATACATAAATACTAAATACTATACATAATAGGTAATATATTAAATACATACTTAAGCAAAATACCTTATTTAATACTCAATACCAATACATACGAATCACTACTTTGCGTGCTTTTTGCAATCTTACAACAACAAAATTAAATAATATTTACTAAATTTATTACTAATACTACTAATGATTTTTTGTATTACTAATTAACGAGTTTTTTTTTTTTTTGGAATATATGATATTCACTACGCATGTATAGGAACATAAGAATTATATTTTGTAAACATTTAATATAGCACTTTTGAACAGTTTGGAAAGGAACTGGCCACCGCGACACAGGGAATCCTACAGCGGCGGCTAGAGAATATAATGATGGATAACAAAGTCAAAATTAATACATACTAAAAATAAATACTTATATAAAATTCACTCACTTAAGTACAAAAATATTGAAATAACTTCAATTGAAAGCAACCAGATAAACGTGTATCAGTCGCCCCTCCCGTCTGGCCCGCCCCACCACGAGACGTACTATTATGTAGGTAGAGGGTCAGTCACGCGGCCCGCGGCGTAATCACTGCATAGTATAAAACAAAGTCGCTTCCACTGTCCCCATGTCCCCATGTATGCTTATATCCATAGAAATATTGTGCCATAAAAAATTGTGCACTGGAACAGAGTTCACCCGGTTTAGAGCATTGTATATAGACTACTGTATATTAAGATACTATTATACTAGACTATCAACTATATGCCTTAAACGCGTCCTTGAATACTTTGGCCATATTGCTAGAAAAGACGGTGATAACCTAGAGAAGCTAATGGTTACTGGCAAGGTAGAGGGGAAACATCTTCGAGGCCGCAGTCCGATGCGTTGGTCCGACCAGATCCGCACCACATTGGACTCCTCAGTGTACGACGCGCTGCATGTCGCCGAGGACCGGAAAGAGTGGAAGAAAATCATCCGGGAGAAATTGGTGGAAGGTGGTGGTCACGACCCTCAGAGATGAGGAAATCGACTGGAAGAGGATATTAAGATAAGATAAGATAACGTTTATTGTTTCAAACTGTGTACATAAAGGTGTTACATAATAAATTTCGGACACACCAGTTTGTCCTAACGGACATACAATATTAGTTAATGAGTAATAGGTACATACTGACCTCTCTGAAATAGCATTTACATAATAATATGATATTTACTACATAACATTTTTCTAAACTTTCTACACTATTTATTATCTTCAAATAATTTATGTACTCAGAGTTACGATAAAAACATTTCTTTGGGTACAAGTTCAAATTTCTTAGACTGCTAAAGAAAATATTTACAATTTATTTTAAGAAATCGAGGCTTCAATCAAGTGAGACAACTATATTAGTCGCAGCTACGTCAGTCTTATTAAGCCAACTAAAGTTCCAATTTGAGACCAAATAGATTAGATGTCGTGAAACCATTTTGCAAAAGAAAAACTAAATGATTTTCTTCAAATAAAAGTAATACCTTAAGTAAAATTGATGGAAAGAAACCCAAGTAAATAATAGAAAGAAGCCCATCTTATTGCTTGGCTGGTTATTATGAAGTAAGCTTATTTTTGTTTGTTATACCCTAATTCAGTAGGGTTGCCAAGGGGTTCTTGCGCTTGGTTGCTTTTCAAATATTTGTTGTCAACATCATTAACTTTCAGGTAATTTTTAACTTGTTTAAAACAGCCTAAATAATTTATTTTTGGATGACATAATCAATGATTAACTTGCAATGGATGTACCATAGATAAAGAATGAAGACCAATCCTTAATCTATGGGATGTACCTAAGTATGTATGTAAGTTCGGGTGGAATCTAACCAACTTCCCGTTTTCAGATTGAGCTGAAATTGTGCACGTATATGTGTATCGCGTGATAATGCAATAATATAGTACCATGGAGCTGATCTGATGATGGAGTCGGAAGGTGGCCATATAAACTTCTGTACTAAACAAGATAGACCCGTCGTGTGTGGCCTCGTTTTACTTGTCTTAGCTAGCTCTCTACTGCTACATATATCCTGGATCTCAAAAGTTTGTATTTTTAACAAGTAATATTTTTAGAATATATTTATTCTAGATTTATTCACGTTTGACCTCACTCAAAAACTTATGGTATTACCTACTACCATCAGAATTAGGTCAACAATGTGTTAGATTACTATTAAGGCTGAGGGCTCGAGTTTTAGTATGCAATTTCAATGTTTAATTCCGAATTTGTGACTTTTATAAGTGTTTGGTAGGTACTTACATTATTTATCTAGTTTTTACAGCCGCTTTCGAATAATTTTGTTTATTTTGTGTATTAAATTTATTATATTAATATGATAGTGGTATATTTTTTTATATGGGGCAAGTGCCTTTATTAACTATGCCGGAAGCAACTATGGGCCAAAATTACCACCAAGTGGCATCCCAACTGGGTCCGGCCACTTGACAGGCCCCGAAAGAGATGGCGCGACGACCTTGACACCTGTGATAGGAACTGGTACACTTCAGCACAAAACCGTCAAATCTGAAAAAAATCGGGAGGCTTTTGCCAGCAGCGGTACACGACAGGCTAACAACATACCTAGTACACGCAAGTTGAACTCATTTTGAAACGGTTTGCTTGTAATCAAACTGTGGGGGTTCAGCTTATATATGACGAACGTCATCTAGAGACTTAACGCTCGCGTGTTCATCTGGCTAGTGGGGTGGAATAAAATAACTGGACTCCTTAGTGATCGTCATATTATTATTTTCTGAATACTGAATTAATTACATTTTTTTTATTATTATTTGAATTGTTACACTCCATAGACTCCGGGGCCTGTGCTTTTTAAGATTTACATTTTTTTTAAATTACATTTGAACAATATTGCTTATAACTAAAGGCTTAACAAAAGGACTCTAGAGGTACACTAAAATAAATCTAAATCTAATTAAATTTTGAAAATACGATTTTAAACTACGATTAAAATTATTTCTTTATTATTTTCCAAAAACTAGTTACAAATCTTTGTTGGAATTAATTACATTTTGATGATCGTGTTGTTACTAGCGCCTAGCGCGGCTCGGCGCTCACACATCTCGCTTGTAATGTAAACAAAACCGCGAAGACAGAGAGCTCATTCATAATTACACGGTCCTACAAAACATTCCTTACGGAACTCGTTTTATCAATGCATCAGCACAATTCAAAATGTCCGTTTCATATATTTCAGTGACCACATTTTTTACGTCTGACGCGAAACATTGCTCTGCCCCGACGGACAATTAAAATACAAATGGATGCGGCATCCATTCCCGAGTTTTTTGAGGTTGGGTTTGGTATTGTTTTTAACCGACTTCAAAAAAGAAGGTTTTCATTTGTCATTTTCGTATGTATGTGCTTCCAAACTGAAAAGCCTGGAATGGCTGGCAATTTCCTATGGGCTCCATTTCGGCGAGTGTGCGCTCAAACTCCACTCCATGACCTGATTCCTTCATCTCCTTTTCACAACAGAACAAGCCCGAAGTCGCATAAATACCATCTCTACATGGTCGACATACCATCTGCTCGGACTAAGCGATTCGCTTCTTCCTTCATAACACGGACGGAGGGAATTAATGAATTACAATTTGGATATCTTCCAGTCAAGAGTGAATAGGTATCTTCTAGGTCTACATACTCCATCTTTGGCTACAACTTTGCTTTCCATTAGACGAGTTGGTGGCCAAATGTAGCCCTATTCTGCATAAAAAAAAATGTTACGCGATTACAGCGGCAATTGGAAACCTATTTTGATGATTTTTTCGTTTAGATCATACTCCAAATGCCGATTTTAATAAAAGTAAAAAAGGACCACGGCATTTAAGTCTTACAGAAAACTGCTCTGCTTTTTCAGAAATCAACAGTAAGGTAAATAATCGGCCAAGTACGAGTCGGACTCGCGCACGGAGGGTTCCGTACTGTATGGGAGCCCCCCAAATATTTATTTTATTTTTATTATTTATTATTGAAGTGAATATAAAATTAAATATTCTGTGAAAATTTCAAGCGTCTACCTGTTACCATTATTAATATAGAGCGAAAAACGTCTAAAAAATCAGGTTCGTTGTATGGGAGCCCCGCTTAAATATTTATTTAATTTTCTTTTTAGTATTTGTTGTTATAGCGGCAATAGAAATACATCATTTGTGAAAATTTCAGTTCCCTAGCTATCATGGTTCATGAGATGCAGCCCGGTGACAGACAGACAGACAGACGGCCAGACGGACACCGAAGTCTTAGTAATAGGGTCTCGTTTTTCCCTTTGGGTACGGAGTGTTTTTAGGGAACCACTACATCGATGATTTAAGCTAGGTATATCGATTCGTGCGAACTATACTAATTCTATACACGGTCGCAGATGGTTGAGTCATTTTAGCGAAAAATTATTAAAACTACCTTTATAAAATAATAAACTAATAACTAGTAAGTTCTCCAACCAGTAGGCCTCGCATTTTGACTCCCTCTGAACCGATTTACTTAATTCACGTTTTGAGAGAAGTTGTCGGTTCAGCACTTTCAAAGATTCAGCCCTTTTGTTAACTGCCGTGGCAATTTTATTTTGTTGGGTTTATTTTAATTTTTAATTAAATCTTGTTCACATGTGACACGAAACATTATTCTACCCCAGACAATTAAAATACAAATGGATGTGGTCGCCGTCCATTCCCGCTTTTGTTGAGGTTGAATCAGATATTGTTTTAATATAAACAGACAGTCAGGAGAGCGGTTGACCTAAAAACATGATGGAAATAATAGTAAAACGAGAATGAATTGTTGGATTTGTTTTTTTAAACCGACTTCCAAAAAGGAGGAGGTTCTATGTTCGTGTGTATGTATTTTTTTTGTGTATGTTCATCGATAATTTCGCCAATTGTGAACCGAATCAAAAAATTATCTTTTAGTTCGAAAGGATATACTTACGAAATAGTGTCATTTAAATTTTACATAAATCGGCTGAGCCGTTTTTGAAAAAAAACCAACAAATATGTAATTAATTCGAGCGAAATATCCGAATTCTGTTCACGATGAACATCGATAATTTCGCCAATTGTGAACCAAATCGAAAAATTCTTTTTTAGTTCGAAAGGGTATACTCCCAAAATGGTCTCATTCAAATTTTACAGAATTCGACTGAGCCGTTTTTGATCAATAATAATTTAAACAACGCGAGCGAAATATTCGAATTTTGTACACGATGGAAGGCGGTTTTGCCATTTTTTGCGAAAAATAATTATTATATTGAGATCAAATGCAGTTTTAACTGCAACAAAGTAATAGTAGGTACCTACGGCGTACCTGATTGACTATGTGATGAAAGTGTCTCTGCATGATCAGCATTTCAGCCGTAGGACGTCTAATACTGGTTAAGTCCAGCATAATATTGTGCTGATTTCCTGATGGATTTCAGATGACCTACTGATAATTTATTCATAACGGTAAAAATACAAGCGAAATAGTAAAGTACCTTATTGTACAAGTAGCGACACGTAAGTCTAGCGCTGAGGGTACTGTGGAGGGGATGGCTGTGCATGTTGACTGCCATACTTAACTCTTGCGCAGCCACCCCTCCACACTTCGCTCAGCGCTAGACTTATAGGCCGCGACCTGTACCAGCCTTTATAAATAGTCCACTGCAGGACGTAGACTTACCCATGACGGGTGATTCGGCCATATTCACCACGCTGGTCCAATGCGGATTGGTGGATTCACATACGCTATCAAATTTCTTCTACGGACATACAATGCCTCACAATGTTTTTCTTCAATGAAAAGCCAGTCGTGTGAAATTCCGTACTTACATAAATTATAAGTTCCAAAGAATTATTACTTATCCTCTTTAATTTTATCAGACGCCTTTTTAATATTTACATTTATGTTTTAAGTTTTGTATAAGCCAAGTGTTTGCAAAACAATCATGTTAATAAGTTTTTATAGTACTAGGATGGAATTAACACTGGTATTGTATTTATTAAATTAATTGTGTGTAAATTAAGAACTTTTGAAATTGAAAAAAAAAAAAATGTTTTTCTTCAATGAAAAGCCAGTCGTGTGAAATTCCGTAGTTACATAATTATATTATAAGTTCCAAAGAACTTATTGGTACTGGTAAACATAGACTTAGGTACCCATGGAGGATGATTGTGCCAACTTGATAGATTTTCTATCAAACTAGCTCATGGCAAGGCTGGATGTCTGTTTGTTTGTAATTGTTACTGAGTAATCATCATCATCATCCGCAGCCTTCTCTATCTATACTGCTGGGTATACTGAGTAATAATTATTTGTAATTATCAAAAATCCAAAAATATTGGTTTGCTTGTTACTTGTTTACGCAGCAAAGGAAAAATAAATCGACCTAGTTTTCTTTGTTTGGCTATATTTTAAATGTCAGAAAGAATTATAGTCTACTTTTTATCTCGAAAAAAAAAATTATCCTTTGATGCCATAACATAACACCACACGGGCAAAGCCGTGGGTAATATCAATCAATAAATACATTTGTCAATATTTCTAACTCATTTCGTTTCAGACATAGGACGTCCACTGCTGGACATAGGCCTCCCCTAAAGATCTCTTGCTTGCATCCAGCGCGAACCTGCGGTCTTAATGAGGTCATCTGTCTACCTTGTGGGTGGACATCCTACGCTGCGCTTGCCGGTACGTGGTCTCCACTCGAGAACTTTTCGACCCCATCGGTCATCAGTCCTCCGCGCTATGGCCCTGCCCATTGCCACTTCAACCTCCCAATCCGCTGTGCTATATCGGTAACTTTGGTTCTTCTACGGATCCCCTTATTTCTGATTCGATCTCGCAGAGAAACTCCGAGCATAGCCCTCTCCATGGCTCGTTGGACTACTTTGAGCTTACTAATATAGCCCATAGTGAGAGACCACGTTTCTGTGCCATAAGTCATCATTGGCAACACACACTGGTCGAAAACTTTCGACTTGAGGCGGCACTGAGGTATGTCGGACGAGAATACGCTACGCAATTTTCCCTCACATATACGAGTAGATAGATAGATATAAAATAATAGTACGTTTTTCGATGACTGTTTGGAATTGGCAGTTAGTCTCAATTGACTAGTTCTTGCCCTTATTGACCCGGTAATGGACACACGAGAGACAAGTGGCGGCTGACATTGACATGGGTATGAATTAATATATTTGGGAAGAAAGTTATGGGCACAATGTATTGCATTGTTATTTTTTTCTGTCAAAAGGTGAAATAAAACATGCGTTATTATATTGAAACTGTTAATTATGTTGTTTTTTCTTAAATGCTGCTTATTTTCTATAGTTTCAACTTCATTGTATAAAATTCAAGTGTAAATTGTGTAAAATATCAGAGCACTTTTTTAATTTTAACAAAAAATACAATAGAATGTTGCTGACTAAGTTATCAGAGCACTTAGTCCAAGTTTTTAGCGTAGTATACTTACATTTTCTTTGATGTGTTAAACGAATAAGATATTCAGTGTAGTCGTAATCCTTACTTTTAAGGAATAACAAACAAGGTAATAAGGTAACATGTTTTTTAGATTTAAAATAGTTAAAAAAAAACAGTTTTAATCATTAGTAATCAGGCGTTAGCGACGTCGGCCTGAAGTCTGCAATGCTCAAATGGGAGTGGGCGGGACACGTGAGTCGTATGCACCCAGACAGATGGGCAAAGGTCTCAACGGAGTGGGTTCCTCTGTCCAGTCGACCCCGAGGCCGTCCTCCAACACGATGGCGCGACGAAATCGAGAGGTTTAAAAAAGGTTGGACGGAGGTAGCACAGAACAGAAAGGAATGGAAGGGATTGGGGGAGACCTTTGCCCAGCAGTGGGACAGTAAAGGTTAAATAAAAAAAAAAACATTAGTAAATTAACAGACTGCTATTTTAGAAAATCTGGTTAGTATTTTTAATCATTAACTTATATACATCATTGCGCTAAAACCATTTATGATAGATGAGATAAAGTTTATTTCACATCAAATAATTTGCAGCTATGTCCATTATTCTTATTATTTATTTTATTACACTATTACACAAATTTATTTAACATATTTGTAGGTATAATTCCAAGTTTCAACACTTTTTAAGTTAAGAATATATAAATAAACTAGCTGACCCGGCGAACTTCGTTTCACCATCTATCATCAACTGTCAATGACAACTTTTACATACAGGAACATTTTGTATGGCATAATGAAATGTTTTTACTATTTTTCTCGCAACTTTTACAAATTTTATCACCGTTTAAACCTTCCCTTAACTTCCAAAAATATTTCAAGATCAAAATAAGCTAAATCGGTTCAGCCGTTCTCGAGTTTTAGCGAGACGAACAACCACGATTCATTTTTATATTGACTACTTCATTTGTATCGATAATGGAATCGATCGACTTTAATGAATGTATTTGTCCATCAATTTTACTCTGAATGTTTATATTTAAATCATCTACATACTTATTTTTTGCTGCTAAAATGGCTCTTTTGCTCAACCAAGCATGATTTTTGTATTTCACACCAATTTGGAAACGCTTTTAATATTAATGCTTCTTTTGTGAAAATTTGGTGGAAAAGCAAAAAGGCCAGTAGTAGTGTCAACAGGAATTCTCTCATTGCCATTGTCTAATAATGTATTTGAAAACATTTCTGCCGATAAGTCATTTTTCAATTTCACTCGCATATTGGTTGTTAATTTAAGTTTTTTACGTATCTCCATAAATTTGATGCCTTTAGGCAAGCATTTTTTTAAAATTTCGTATACGTTTGCGTTTGACTACACACTGCCTGATGTTAAGCAGATATGCGGTCTAGGAGATGTAACACGCTTACCAAGAAGATACCTATTTAATCGGGATTTGAAGACACCTACATTGTACTTTAGCTGGAAGACAGACTCGGGCAAAGCGTTCCACATTCTGGCAGTTCGTATGTGGAATGTGGACTCGAAACGCTTGGCTCTAATGCGCGGCATGTCCACCATAAAAGAGTGGCGCTTTGGTCGTGTCTGTCTAGCCGTACGATAGAAAAAAAGGGGCAGGTAGGACCAAATTGTGTAACTCCTGGGCGCACTCACCGAAGTGTATCCGATAGAATGCTGAAGAACGCCACGCTTTGTCGATGCTCTAGACTTTGCAGCTTCGACTCGGTTAAAGTTTCGTTGCCTATCAGCCTCCTGGCTCGCCTTTCAATGGACTCTAGAGCCTCCAGCTGGTATTTGGCAGAGCCATCCCAAAGGTGAGAGCAGTATTCTATGCAAGACCTGATTTTTTTTTCAAGACATTTATTTCATCAGCATCTGTTGATTTGGGAATGACAGGTAGCGTTTGGCGAAAATCACCAGACATTAGAATCATCGCACCTCCGAAGAGGTTCTGATTGCTACGTAAATTTTTCAATGTTCGATCGAGTGCCTCTAATGCCCGTTTGTGCGACATCGTACACTCATCCCAGATAATTAATTTACAATTTTGTAGCACTTTTGCCATTGCCGAAGTTTTGGTTATATTACATGTCGGTTCATCCATTGTTTGCAAATTTAATGGCAGCTTAAGCGCAGAATTAGCAGTACCTACGTCTAACTTTTAACAATGTAGCAGCAATCCCTGATGAAGCTATTGCTAGTGCTATTTGACCTTGAGCCCGAATTGTAGGTATCTAATATTAATGAAATCAAGTAAGTTTAACCAGTTCCACCAGTGCATCAATAAAAATCTTCCGAAATTAATCCTCCATTGCCATCATTTGATTTCAGCTTTCATAATACCTCTAGTACCGTAACCTGTTTTTTGCTGCCGATTTAAAAGTGGGACTTTGCTTTGTAGGTACGGATTGACTCAAAACATTTATGTCATATTGCTGTTCTCGTTCAAATTCTCGATTTAATGCATTTTGCATGGGTCGATTAGGTGCAGCATCTTGCCGGACATCATCGCGCACAAATCTTCTAATGATATTAATACCTCATTATCTGTTTCTGCGCAAATTTCAAGTTCAGAATTTTCTGTTATTAAGCGTATCCTATGCAAAATGTCTTCAGCCATACTGTCTTCGTATTTGTTCCCCGAATTATGTGTATTTGATGGAAAGCAGGATGAAAAAAGGATGGCAAAAAGTGATCGAATTCGAAAAATTAGAACTTAATTTGTTTTATTTTTTTATATACAAACCTTGTTCTGGCTATAACAAACACAATAAAAAAAAATTAGCGAAATCGGTTCAGCCGTTCTGAAGTAATGCGCGTACATACATTTCGCAGATTCATTTTTATATATATAGATAAATATTAAATATTAGGGGACATCTTACACACGGCCTCTGACCCCAAACCAAAGAATATATAATAATACTACCCCAAACTAAGCAAAGCTTGTGATATGGCTGCCAGAGACTGATATACTACATATACCTACATCTTTTAAATACATACTTATATAGATAGTACCTAAATAACACTCAGACACAGAGCAAACACAAATGTTTGCCCTGGGTGGGGATCGAACCCACGCCTCTTTGATCTCGAAGTCAGGGTCACTAACCACTGAACCACCGAGGCAGTCATATGCATATGTTACATTATAAGGAACAAGTTTTTAATATTATAGGTAGCAGCGATTACAACATTAAACCTATTTAGGCAGAAGCGATAACCTTTTACCGCCCGCGGGCATAATATAACTTCTAGAAACATCGAAGTCGATAATTCCAATTGATTCAGATAATAATCGTTATTCAATCGAGAGCCGCCCTCAAAATAATTGATTTGTTTTGGAACAAGAGTTGGAAACTTTGGAATTGATTGGAAGCTTTTAAATGAGTCGAATAGATGAGGACAGGTTCCGGGAATTCGACAGTTTCCGGGAATTCGACTGCTTCGCGGAATTCGTCAGTTTTGACTCTTGTCTCTTTTTATCTCATTATATATAAAAGTTGATGTATCTTGGTTACTAAGTATGTACAAAATATTAAATATGAATATTTCTGGCAAGTATATTGGTAACGGTGCACTTTACGGCGGCGGCGCCTACGCAATGAATAAAATTAATGAGATTAATTAATTTTTGAGAATGTTGTAATCCAACATAATTATCATTGTAAAAATCAGCCTATGTACTCGTAATTTGATTTACAATTGTTAAGTACAGATTAATCCTACATTCGCAACTTTACGATCGAGCCGGGAGTTATTAAAAATTCAATAAGTGGACGTGACGGAAACTGACGCAATAGTTATTTGAAAAATACTCTCATAATTAATTTCGCAAAAAATGGCAAAACCGCCTTTCATCGTGTACAAAATTCGAATATTTCGCTCGAATTGTTTACATTATTATTGATTTATGAAAAATGGCTCAGCCAATTTCGATAAAATTTAAATGGGACCAATTTCGAAGTATATTCTATCCAATAAAAAAAAGAATTATTGAAATCGGACTACTATTAAAAAAGTTATGGGTGGTTACACATAAAAAAACAAAAAAAATATATACGCGTCGAACTGATTACCTCCTTCGGTGGTTTGTCGGTCAAAAAGTACAGTAGATTATTAAAAATCGGCCAAGTACGAGTCGGACTCGCGCACGAAGGGTTCCGTACCGTATGGAAGCCCTATTCCTCTTGCCGTTATTAATAGCGAGCAAAAAAACTCCTAAAAACACGTTTGTTGTATGGGAGCCTGCTTTAAATATATATTTTATTCTGTTTTTAGTATTTGTTGTTATAGCGGCAATAGAAATACATCATCTGTGAATATTTCAGCTGCTTAGCTATCATGGTTCATGAGATACAGCCCGGTGACAGACAGACAGACGGACAGACGGATATCGAAGTCTTAGTAATAAGGTCCCGTTTTTACCCTTTGGGTACGGAACCCTAAAAAACCGGTAGGTATACTAATAATACGGTGAACTGGAGTATCTGGAGTATCAACGGGCCCCAAACTCAGCTGTAGCAAAGAAAGAAAAATTGTTTTCCAACACGGCTAGCATACGCGCCATGACATAATTTTATCAACGTGTCGAAATAGGACAAAGTTATGGTAAGGCTTAATAAATCTTTTCACACTTCGATAAAATTATGCCATGATGCGTATGTGAACGTACAGTTTACGAACATATAATATAACAACATTGCCCGTACTATTTCATTCTTTTCAATGTTTCAAAATGTTACTTTTATGTTTTAAATGTATGAAAACTGCTGCATGCGGGTCGCCGGTTTGCTCGCGGCATTCACGCAAAGCACTGAAACTACTAACTTAGACTAAGATTTAAACTAACCTCTCTCTATTGTACAGTCGAATTCTTTAAAATGTAACTACTCAACAAAGGGCACAGACCCTGGAGTCTGTGGGTCAATAATTTAAATTATAAAAAAAAAAAAAAATGTATGAAAACTACCGCAATGTGTTTCGGGCAACCGACCATGCTTTTAGCTTTTTTCTTCGTAACAATAGCATTTTATTTCGGTTATAAGTAACTTCGGGCACAAAGCCTCGGGTCGGCTTATCTCATATTTATTGACAATAGAAAGCTCTATGCAATAAAATTGAAATGCTCATCGCATTTTCACTTGCTCTTACTTTTACGTTTTCTTGAATAAGGGTGATGGTACACTGCGATCAAAGTCAATCAAAACCGGGAAAAAAAATGGACCCAATGTCTAACTTAGGCATCCACGATTCTGGCCCAAATTCCATGACTATAAAATATTCAATAAATTGCCAAATACTCTTAAATATATCGGAAAAGAAAACTGTTATCCGACGTAACATTAGATAAAATTAGTAACAATAATCAAGAAAACATAATAAGAATTCGTTCCAATACAAATAGCAAAATTGCCTTACCCTTACAAGTAGCGGTACTGTGGAGGGGATGGCTGCGCATGTTGACCGCCATACTAAACTCATGCGCAGCCACCCCCTCCAAACTTCGCTCAGCGCTAGACTTATAGGCCGCGACCTGTACCTACATATATACATAGGAGATCATATGTATAATTATACAAAATATGTAAATATTTCATATATTGCAATAAATGGTTGATTGATGATGTGGTGTCATGGCACGTCAATGAAGATAAAATAAATAAAAAATTATTGACCGAGCGGACGAAGTAATAGAGTCTTAGTTTTAAATCGACAATTTTGGCTTCGTCCGGATGTTGATTCTCCACTACGAGTTATACATACAGCGAGCGAGTACAGGAGGGAGTGTTGAAGATCTGTGTTAGTGCAAACAAGACAGCGAAGTATGATAAAAGCGATTTCTATTGCTTCGAAAATTGAGTTCATAATTTTTTTTGTTAACGCAAATAAACTACTCGCCTGATGGTAAGCGACGGTTTGGTCGAAGATAAAGCAAGCAGATCTAGAAGATACTTATTCACTCTGACCTTGAAAAGCCCTAGATTATACCTTTTAGGAAACAGAAAAGCAGGAAGACTGTTCCATTCCCTGGAAGTACGAATAAAAATGTAGAGTCAAACCGCTTCGTACGTATCGAAGGAAAATCGACAGTGTAACTGTGGCAGCCGCATGAAATCCTGTCCCACTACGTTGCGCACCGCCTCAGTATACCTCGACCTTTATGGTCTTACTACATCCAAACCATAATTCATTTTCTCAGCAAGGATAAGTCATTTGGAGAGTAAGTTGGGGAGCGTGCGCCAATTCAGATATATTTTTTATTATAAAATCCTTTTTGGAACTATTGTTATGGCATTATAGTCGAGCGCTAAGTGAATAGCCCCTCGTAGAGTTTTATAGGCGAGAAAAGAAATGAAATGTCAAAAAAGAAAGGTTTTAGCTGTCTAGGTTTAGTAACATGTGGCTATAGGTCCACTTTGTATTAGGTAAAATTTCTCAGAAAATGAAGTAGGTATTTGGAAAGATCCTATATTCACTTATCTTATTTGTATGTTTATAAGGCCTGGCATTTGAATATGACATCAAATAAACCGTATTCTGTTATTTTGCTCAATATAGTTGCAACTGATTTTGTTTAAATTACATGTTAAATGCCGATTTTTAAGATACCTCATGATAGGGCTAGATGCAAGCTGCTTATGGCTGGCCCTGCTGGAAAACTATAGAGAAGGCCTATGTTCAACAATGGATAGCCTATGTCAGATCATGGCAATGATTACTTCCATCCATCCATCAGCATTAAGACGTCCACTGCTGGACATATATAGACCTTCCCAATGGATTTCTAATAAGGTCGGTTGCAGGCTGCCTACATCCTATGATCTAAATTAGTATCGTCAGTCCACCTGGGTAGTGGACGTCTTACGCTACGCTTGCTGGTCCGTGATCTCCATTCGAAAACTTTACGGCCCCGTCGATGATCTTTATTACATGTTCGCTTGACAATGTCGTGTCCGAACACAATATAAATTCAACGCGAAGCGACGTGTTCAACATTGGAACCTTCGCTCATCCCTAAATTGCAGAAGAAAACACAACAATTAAGGATATGAATTCCCACATTACTCGCGATTATTCGATCGCCAGTTCCAATCGAGTCGAGTCGATGTGAAACGAATAATCGATAAAATTAACAATTTATCGCTGGCTGGGCGCGACAACGCGTGAAATACGGACCGATTGTTTAACTTACGGCCTTAATGGCTTCGATTCCACTTTTAATCGAGATTAAACATTTTGTGAGGCTACAATTATGTAGGTTTTATTATTTCTTTGTGTTCCAATTTTAAAAAGTAATTTAAATCCGTGTAGCTCAAAGACCAATGGAACAGAAACGTTCCGTATTCGCTTGGTTGATCGAGTCCCAAACGTAAAAATTCGACGTCGTACTAAAGTCGAATGCACAATTTATCCAGCAGATTGGCCAGTTAAATTGGCAGTAGGCAGAGCAGTAGTGAGTGAGTGCGCCCAGGAGTTGCACAATCTGGTCCCACCTGCCCCTTTCTTCTATCGTACGGCTAGACAGACGCGACCAAAGCGCCACTCTATTATGGTGAACATCCCGCGCGTTAGAACCAAGCGTTTCGAGTCCACATTTCCCATACTAACTGCCAGAATGTGGAACGCTTTGCGTGAGTCTGTCTTTCCGCTAAAGTACAATGTAGGTGTTTTCAAAGCCCGAGTAAAGGTAGGAGTAGGAGTAGGTATCTTCTAGGTAAGCATGTTACACCTCAGACCGCATATCTGATTAACATCAGGCAGTGTGTAGTCAAACGCAAATCTATATGAAATAAAGAAATATAACACGTTGGACCGATGACTGATGGGGTCGAAAGTTCTCGAGTGGTGACTTCGTACCGGCAACGGAGCTTAGGACTTCCCACAAGATGGATTGACGAACTTATCAAGATCGCAGTATCGTGCTGGATAAAGGCCGCTTTCAAATCGAAAGCATTTTCGAGCGAAATTCGAGCCCAACGTTGCTTAATTTCGGTGATCGCCGACTATCTAGTCAAACTACGCTATGACTATTAAAACGGCCTAGAATTAAATTAATTAAATTGTATTTATTGAGCCATTAAAACGGACATGCCAATTACATTATAACTCACAATATATTACATTAAAACACTAACATTATCTTCAAAATTAATAGGACGTCACAAAAATAAATGTCAAAATAATAATAGTGCAATAGTTGTCAACAAAATTAAACTAATAAAAATAAGAACACATCATTCATAATACTCCAAAAAAACTACACAATGTCAAGAGTCAAGACTAAGGTCCGCATCCGTTCCCTCACGCCCAGCCCACTGATCCAGAAGGGAAACCTTCTTGAAATAATCGCCAGAAGTAGTACGGTCAATTTAGCTGAAAAAAGGCTAATTTTGCGTGAACGTTAGGGACACCATTGCAATGAAATCGTGAAATACCCCATCGATCCCATGTGTGCAATTTTTTTTTCAAGGTCAAAGGTACCAAATATAGGTTTTCTACCATAAGTGCCTTTTGTTAACTACAACGAAACTACGCTATCTACTACTACATAAAAAGCATGGGATCATTCACAGACCTTTGAAAGTCTAAAGATAATCCAAATACTCAAGCACACTGCCAGTTGGCAGCGTGCCCAGCATGCTGGCTGCATTAGGTTTTCTTGATTTTTCAGCTAAACTGTTAGGTTAATAATAAAAGTATTTTAGACAATATTATGTAGTAGATCATGCAATATACAAAAACTATTCTGACACTTTTATTCACAACACTAACCATTTCTGAGAAAAAGCGATCTGATTCTTTAATTTGACTGTACTAAATTATTTAAACAAGAGAACAGCTTACGCTGTGGGTAGTCTTGTCAGTCACTGTTTGAGTTTACTAAGTAAGATACAATTTAAACTAAAATATGACTTAACTTTGTAACAACTTTGTCTTATCATTTAAGTAAGCTAACTGACGAATTTCCAGCAATATCTTGCCTTCATTTAAAACATTTCAACAAATTCGGAACTCCTGTAATCAAAAACTCTGTTTTCAGTAAGTTAAGTTGTAAAGTTTCTTCCATAAACGCTAAATGGTTCTCACCTTTAAGATCTAGTGCTTTGTCTTGAATAATTTCTGGGAAACGTATTTGTTACAATAATTTTTTTATTGCTGTACAATTTTGGAAAGACTCTTGAAGATTTGTTTTAAATAAATATTAGAGGACATCTTACACACGGTCTTTGACCCCAAACTAGCAAAGCTTCTGATATTGGCTACCAGAGACTGATATTCTACATATACATATTTTTTAATACATACCTACATAGATAATAATATTATCATATTATCACTGTCAGTGTGGTGTGTCGCGGTGACAATTTCAATTTGAGTGATACGGCGTCGCATTTAGTCTGCCCGTGACCACGACCAATGCAACTTGGTCGAAACGTCGGGAGGAGAAAAAGAGATACTTAATTAGCTCATAATCTCAAGTTTTATTGCGCGATAAGTCCCGTGTAGTAGTATGATAATGTGTTCAAATCGCGAAAGTTTAAAAATAACATAGATAATAATACCCAAACACTGAGCAAACACCTACGTTCATCACAAAAATACCCTGACTGGGAATCGAACCCATGGTTCCTTAGTGTCACTAACCACTGAGCTACCAAGGTAGTTGGTTTCGTGGTTATAATAGAAAATTCAAAATAAGGTAGTTGTGTCCATATACCAGTCTTATCGTTTGTTCCTTTAATAGAAAATCTTACATCACATTTATAAACCACATTACATATCAATTCGCCCAACTGATAAGATATTTATAGTCTTGGCGACAAAGTTATAAGCCGCTTAGGACTGACTAAGTTAAGTGATAAAGTAACCAAGGCTAATAATTTAACACAAAGACACCTCACTACCACCCCTACCCTGTCGATTTTCCTTCAATACCACAGATCAGGGAACAACTGATCTGTGTTCGATACGTACGAAGCGGTTTGACTCAACATTTCTGATTCGTACCACCAGGGAATGGAACAGTCTTCCTGCTTTCCTGTTTCATAAGAGATATAATCTAAAGCTTTTCAAGATCAGAGTTAATAGGTATCTTCTAGGTCTGCGTGCTTCATCTTCGACCACAACGTCGCTTACCATCAGGTGAGTTGGTGGTCAAGCGCGGACATATTCGCGATAAAAAGGCTATAATGGTGATAATGTCTTAGTTTAGTTTTTCTTTCCAAAGCTAACTCGGCTTCGTTAGTCTGATGATCGCTAAAGACCATCTAGTCAAGCTGCACTATGAGCGTTGGAGAAGCAGTAACTTACGGTGACTTGAATGAAAGTTCTCTAAGTCTACACACACTCACACACACGACTCAATGTATCACGCCTACGTCAGTTGTTGCTATAAATAGACCAGCCCTACCGCTTCCGATATTCCACAGGGTTGTCAAGGTAGCAGTTGATTATTTTATCTACAAGACTAGCGACCCGCTCTGGCTTCGCACAAGTGCACATAATTATAAACCTTCCTCTTGAATTATGTACCCTATCTATTAAAAAAAAAACGCATCAAAATCCGTTGCGTAGTTTTAAAGTATAAGCATACATAAGGACAGACAGCGGGAAGCGACTTTGTTTTATACTACGTAGTGATGATCATTTTAATGAAGTGACTTTAAAAAATTGTAATAGTTGTTGGGGGGTTAAGTTAGATTTAATTTGAACAAAAATGGTGAAAATATTATTAGAGACTATTCTGAAAATAAGCAGTAAAATAAAAATGGGCATTAATATGCCCATGGCTCGCCCGCCCGAACAAATCTTGGCAATTCGCACAAATTGCTTTGTTTATCAGTATAATAGTAGGTTCTATCATTAATGTGGTTAATAACAATATCACCCACGCATACTCGCGCAAGTGCCCTGCGCCACGAAGCAGCAGAAGCAGGAAAACATTTCGCCGCGCGTTATAAAGAGGGGAAAGGGGATATTACTTCCCCTCTTACGCCGCGCGCGTCTACTCTCCCTCCGTCTTACGAGTTTACGTGTCTTGACGCGAGTTGAACAATTTTTAACCCATCCTAAAAAGTGAACAACGACGCTAAAGACATTTTAAATTCAATAAAAATGACAAATGCAAGTTGGGCTCACCCACCGGAAATCACGTAATATCGGCAATTTCATGACACTGGGAGCCAAAATAAAAACAAAAATTAATATGTGTGTGGAAAATACGAGTATATTTTATTATTTTACAATTTCCTTATAAAGTATAAATCACACATCGTAAAAATGTTTTAGCTTGTACGGGATCCTAAAAACACTGTAAAAATATAAACAGAGAAAGTTTTCACGTAGCACAAATGTGCGACGTGATGTGATCAACTTAACAAATGAATTGACCTAAAGTCGACCTTTTCTCAACTATGTCAGTTGATCTTATCGATCCTTTATAAATAGGTGGCAACCCTGCCCGCCGCGTTAATATTTCACCAGGGTTGGCCCGCGCGAGATATACTACTTGAAAAAGTGAAAACAAAGAGAGCAAAGAATGAAAGCCAACTTACAGGGTCGTGACCTTAAACCAAGTAGGTATATAAGTAAAAAAAAAAAACATTTTGTACAAGAATTCTTGTGTATCGGTAACCATTTCCTGTGACGAAACTTGCTTTGATTAAATATATTTTCTTCAAGGCCACGTTTTCAAATTATCGTTTGTTTCCTTTTTTGAGTCCATTGCGAAAAAATAGTTAAAAAAATCATAATCAAATCTAAATAAGACACTATTTTTACAGCTACAAAAGCGTTATCTCTCTAGTTATAATAGCTCTGTGTTTTCATCATAATTTTATCAACTATAGGATGTCCACTGCTGGACATAGGCCTTTCCTATGAATTTGATATGTGATCTCGTCGATTTTTAATAAATAGCGCTCATAGCGTAGTTTGACTAGGTGTTTGTCAGCGATCATCAAAGTTAAGCAATGTTCGGCACGAAGAGTCTTTGTATGAATCACTGCGGGTGGCATTTACAACGGAGCGCTACCGTGGCTCGGATGATACGTAAATTGAAGATCTCGGATGTTTTAACCATTGTATCATGTCAGAGATCTTCAGGCGGCTTAAAAATTTTGACACCATGACTAGCTACCCGGTCTATGCTTACTTACTTTATAAGAAGGTGACAGCCCTATTGGCTGCTTTAATATTTCACTAGGGTTGGCGCGTGCGAGAAATAGAACTTGAAATATGGACGCGAATCGATAAGCGGTGCAGAGGGAAATCAGAACTACAGATTTAGCTGGTGTTTTATTATTCAACTCTTTGGTACTATCCTAGACTAATACCACTATACTGGAAAAGAGTGGGAGTGTATTTTTTTAACCGACGAAAAAACGGAGTAGTTTCTCAAGTCCTTCTAGTAGCTGTAGTCCGGGTTTTAGTCCTTTTGACCAAACTACTGCAACTTTTCAGTTGCAATAGTTCGCATATCTTTTTTTCTTATTTTTGTCCACGCATTTACAAATTTTTACGTCGTACGATTTGGATATTTTTTTATTGGAAAGAGTTTACTTCGACGTTGGTCCCATTTAAATATCGAAATCAGCAGAGCCATTTTTGATTAACCAACAATAATAAGAAAAAAACTATTTGCGAATTCTGTACAAGGTTGAATTCGGTCATGCTATGTTTTGCAAAAAAATAACTATTCTTCAAACTCAAAGAGTTATCTTTGTGATAAGCATTTCAAAAATCTGAAGCCAACGCAGGATTTGAACCTGCCCCTTCGGATCACTAGCCCGACGCTCTAACCAACTGAGCCAGCTCGCCTCCTACGCAAGCGCCAAATTTTTGAAGTGCTTATCATTACCACCAACTTATAGCGTTGGCTTTAGATTTTTGAAATGCTTATCACAAAGATAACTCTTTGAGATAAAATCTAGTGTGGAAAGCAATGTAAAATAAAAATCATATCATTGATTTAGCAGTGCGTCATCTCTCGTCAATCTTCAGAAGTTTTAATAGCTTCTAGTTGAGTGATAACCTGTCTAATACGGGTATCACAGGTGGCGCCGCCAACGCTATAAGTTGGTGGTAATGATAAGCACTTCAAAAATTTGGCGCTTGCGTAGGAGGCGAGCTGGCTCAGTTGGTTAGAGCGTCGAGCTAGTGATCCGAAGGGGCAGGTTCAAATCCTGCGTTGGCTTCAGATTTTTGAAATGCTTATCACAAAGATAACTCTTTGAGATAAAATCTAGTGTGGAAAGCACTCTAAACTAAAAATCATATCATTCTTCAAACTTTTGACCAGTTTGACTCTAGAAATGTAGAGTACAATGTAGAATTTATATGACCTTTCAATTCCGTTTTGCTAGCGCAACTTCGCACTGAGATTAATTTATCTTAATTTACCTTTGAGTGCTTTCTCCAGAAAGCAATACAGCTTGTACGACATTTTCGTAAAGTCTTCGCTATAAATAAAGTAGGTAGTTAACTTTCGGAAGCGCGAGAGAATGTTTCTTAAAAACTAGAAATAAAACTAAGTTGTTGCCGATGCGAAGGCACTATAATTAATGAATAAAATACACTGATACATCTTACAAGATAACTTAGGCATCTAGGTGGTCTTATTCGCAGACGCATAGTCAGCTCTACTGATAAGACCAGTGCTCGGTTTGTTTCTGCGAACCGGCCGCTTATCTCTAGTATTAAATTACGTGGGAACATACATCGAATTACATCGCTTAGAGTAATAGAGGTGGTGCTGTTCGATGTGAGAACATAACGTCTCCCTCCCTAAGCGAAAAATTATCGGAGCACTCGATTTTAGAGGGATTCCGATAATTTTGAATGAAAGGATTAATTTTGGTGTACGAAACATAAAACATAATCAAAACTATACTTAATACTACTAATCCTAATGTTATGAGACTAATTGTAGAGTCTTTTTCTCTGTTATCACCGAAAACTTCACTGTTCTTCAAAGCAAAGGCCATGTATTTAACTTCGTCCAGTGCAATCTCTCGCATGTTGAGTGCATGTGCACTGGATAGGTTCTCGGTTGCGCGTAATTTCGGAAGGTTGATAATGGGTAGTGGGGTCCCTGGGTAAGCTTCGGTGTAAAGGCGGTGGTACCGGATGGTCATCCCGTTGACAGTGACATCACAGGGCCTATTCAGCGTCACAACGTGCTTTCCGCAAATCTGCTGCTTCGAAGCCTCTTCGCCGCAGGTCTCTGTGAGGGTTGTTTCCGATCTGGTGTATAGTATCCAGCTTCACGTCCTAGACGTGAATGGGGTGTTGCTTGCAGATGCCAGTGACGTCCTCGTACCTCATTAGTTTTTCCTCGCATGAGGGTCCGCTGTATGGGGCGCGGTTGTCATCGTCGTAGAGGAACTCGTCTCCAACAGCGAGTGAGCGGCACGGCTTTACGATCGGCTGATACTTCAGCCCTTTCGCCAATAGGAATGGGTACTTAGGAAATATGGCAACGGTTAGGTTTTCAGGTTTGAGGAGGATGGGTAATGTGTACAATTTAAAATAGTTATACGTAACATTATCGGTCAGAGGGATTTCCAATATAAAGGTAATTTGGTCCTTTTTGATAAAAGATTTAACATCAATAGTTTCCTCAATCTTAATTAAATTAAATTCATTGGGTACATATACCAGGTTTCTAGATTCTTCTATCAAGTTCAAATGGTATAGCAGTTCGGTGGAATTACTTATAGACTATATGGAGCTCTTGCTTAGAGCTAGAGCGGTTTCGATTTCGCTTAATCTAATTAATCTAGTCCTTAAACGACTTATGAATAAACTAAATAGTTCTAACGCATAAGATGATATCCCCAAATTATTTTCTCGGATTACAGTCTCTTTAAGGGTCCCGTTAAGCAAGCAACAGTTGCAATAACATTACTGAAAGTGACATTAACGAGCCTGTAACTTACAAAGATATGGTTGCAATGTTCGTGCAAACTTACAGCGAGCTTGAAACGAAGCCCTAACGGCCACGCTGTAGATAAACTTGCCCAGAGCTAATCTCCTAAACTTTTTAAAACTTTAAAACGTGAAGTTCCAGTAACATTACATATGAAATTTATCTGAAAGTTGTAAAGTTAACTTTCCGCAAGTATAACGTTTAACATTTCCGCAACTTTAAATTTGAAAGGTAATAGAGTAACTTGTTTCATCTATCTTGCTAAAAGGTTACAAAATATTACAAAAGAAACTTGCACTTGGCTTGCATTTAATTAGTTTTGAATTGCTAGCATTTATTTAGTTATCGCAAAGTTACATTTCTAGGTTTTAAGTTACTAAAAAATAGTTTGTTTTGTTTTTCTAAATTTTGTTGAGGCTATAGTTTTACTCGTAAGTACATGTCCTAGAGGCAGGTGTGTGTGAGACTTTTCCTCTTTCCGCTGTAAGGAATGTTATAATCAAATTTACAAATGGGAATACCAATTTCTGCAAACACAATGCCACCGCGATGCAGAATTTCAATGTGCGATGCTAACGCCATCTAGTTTTTCAATGTTAAGTAAGAAACTCTACAATAACATTTGATAACTTTCGAAAATTAAGTTCCAGCAACATTACTTACATAGGATGGGTAAATAAAAAGAACAATTCGTAATGTTGTAGGAAAGTTGAAAAAAAAAAAACAAAAGACGTATTGTCACAATGTTATAGTATAACATTTCAGAAACTTTCATTTGTAAAGTACAGGCAATGCCAGACAGTGAAGTTAGTAAAATTATATTGCTGCAACGTTTTATTTTGTAACGTCCCAATCACATTTTTGCAACAATGTTAATTACTTACATTTAGGTATGTTTGGGAGGCTATATCCCTGCAAAGTTGAAACGTAATCTTTCATGCGAAATTTAACAGTAACATAATAAAATAATGTTTAATAAGTTTCAACATAACAATAAGATCTATGTAAGTGACATGTTCCTGCAAGATGATGTTTGAAATTCACAAATGTGCCATATACAAACTTACTAAAACTTATTGCAAGTTTCATGCCTAGTGGGGTACTTGTATTCGAAGTCGTTTGAGTGGTCATATTTGTATAGTCCGTACATGTCGTTTTTGTGAGTATAAGGGTAAGTATCATCAGGGTAAAAATTTTGTTCATCGTCGTCACCGGTTATCTCGTTTAGCTTAAATCTAATAGAACGGGCGGTCCTTAAGGATACGTCGCCGGATTGCAAGTGTGGCGGGTTAACTTGTTGAGGTTGTTCATAGGGTGGCTTGTACCCGAATTGGGGTGGTTTGTACCCAAATTGGGGTAACCTATAACCTAGCTGAGGGGACGTCCCTAATCGGGGTCTGAACCCTTGCTGCGGTCTTGATTGTGGGCCTAATTTACCAAACTGAGGTGCGGAGCCTAGCTGCGGGCGGTAGCCAAATCGAAGCTGTGAGAACCTTGGAACCGGTGGTCTATTTAAATTTTGGTTCCCAGGTATACCGAACTGGAATTGAAGCGCGGGAATCGCGGATCTCATGGTATTCTGGCTACTAGGCATTGAAAACTGAGATCTTAGTAAATTTGACTTCATCCCTGTTCCTTGTTCCTTGAAGTTTACTTCTTCCAGCACAACTTTTGGAGCATCCTTTTTTGGGATTTCCGTTTGTGCAAGAGTAGCAGCTCTATGTTCTTGCGCCATTTCTAATTAATTTTATTTTAATATAACTAAAACAAAATAATTCAAACCTAATTTAGAGTCTTGGTAGAGTTTATACCGACACTATTACTTAATATTAAATATGTTATCCTTAATTAGGACAAATTTATCGATTTGAGACAAAATTATCTGATACTAGTACTATTAATAAATACCTATCCTTAACTAACACAATTTAATCGATTTGAGACTAAATGTTCCTATACTATTACTTACTTTTATTAAATGTCCTTAATTAAAACAATTCAATCGATTTGAGATTAAATGTTCCGATACTATTACTTACTTTTATTAAATGTCCTTAATTAAAACAATTCAATCGATTTGAGATTAAATGTTCCGATACTATTACTATTCTTAAATAATATATCTTAATTAACACAATTCAATCGATTTGAGACCAAATTGTCTTATAATACAATTAACACAAGCAAATCTGACCGATGACCAAGGTCTAAATTTACAATATTCGAGGAAAATGGGGGTGGAAGGTTAAGGAAGGCGAAAAAGGCTTACTCACCAACCGACCTGCATCTTCTGCGCCCGTAGATAACTTATTTGTTTGGTTCGTGTGGATAGCCGGAACGGATACAACTGAATCCAGTATTAACACCGTTTACTTAATACTGCACAACGCGGGGAAATTCACCGAATTTAAGAGCGAACTTTTCGCGCTGGCAGCAGCCGACTATCCTACCGGCTGCGCCAGTTAACTTTCGGAAGCGCGAGAGAATGTTTCTTAAAAACTAGAAATAAAACTAAGTTGTTGCCGATGCGAAGGCACTATAATTAATGAATAAAATACACTGATACATCTTACAAGATAACTTAGGCATCTAGGTGGTCTTATTCGCAGACGCATAGTCAGCTCTACTGATAAGACCAGTGCTCGGTTTGTTTCTGCGAACCGGCCGCTTATCTCTAGTATTAAATTACGTGGGAACATACATCGAATTACATCGCTTAGAGTAATAGAGGTGGTGCTGTTCGATGTGAGAACATAACGAGGTACGACTACAGATATCAAGCTCATAAAATAATCCAATATTTTCTTCAATTGTTAATATTAGGTCCTAATTTAGTAAAAAAAAAATATATATTTGGAAGACGATGAATCACACAGATTTTGGAGATCATAACAAAATATTATCAAATACTGCCTCGTTGGCTCAGTGGTTAGTGACCCTGACTTCTGGATCAAAGAGGCGTGGGTTCGATCCCCACCCAGGGCAAACATTTATGAGATGAACATAGGTGTTTGCTCTGTGTCTGGGTGTTATTTAGGTACTATCTATATAAGTATGTATTTAAAAATATGTCTATGTAGTATATTAGTCTCTGACAGCCATATCACAAGCTTTGCTTAGTTTGGGGTCAGAGACCGTGTGTAAGATGTCCTCTAATATTTATTATTATTCACATATTCATTTATTTTCTTAAATTTAAGTTTTTTTACAATATTTATATAAAAGAACAAAATACTATAAAAAACCTAAACCTAGAGTGCCGCCGGCAGCGGGGCAGGGCCCAAGCTACCGGTGGTTGGGGCTACAGTGAGAGGAACCTCCTGACGATGCGCGCCGTGTCCAGGATGACTGCCTTCTGTATTTGACCCTTGACCCAACCGTCTAGCGAGAGCCTCTTAAGATGGTGGTCGAGACTCTTCGCTATTAAGCCGTTTACCGAAACGACTATCGGGACAATGATCGTCGAGTCCACATCCCACATGGCGGTAACCTCGTGAGCCAAGTCCAGGTACTTGCTGAGCTTGTCCTTCTCGGCCTTCATGAGGTTCTCGTCATGTGGGATGGTGACGTCGACGAGCACTGCCCGGCGCTGGGACCGGTCGACCACCACGATATCAGGCCTATTGGCGACAATAGTCCTGTCCGTGATGATAGAGCTGTCCCAGTAGAGCAACGCACGACCATTCCCGAGAACTGGCGCCGGTGCGTACTTATAGTACGGCACCTCAGACTCAACAAGGCCGTATCGAAGAGCAAGTTGCTGATGGATGATCCTGGCCACTTGGTTATGCCTGTGCAAGTACTCGCCGTTGGCAAGATGAGAACAACCAGAAGTAATATGCCTGAGTGACTCTCCGGGACGGTGGCATGCCCGACAAATGTCGACCGTACCGTCCTTCAGGATATACTTCCGGTAGTTGTTCGTCAAGACAACTTCGTCCGCAATTGCACAGGCAAAACCCTCGGTTTCCCCAAAGAGGTCACCGAAGCGTAGCCAGGCCACCGACGCGAGCAGGTCCACATCGGGTCCTGTTAGGGCCCGATAGAACCGCCCATGCAGCTCCTTGCTCTTTCATACCGCCTTGCGATCATTGGTGCTGAGCACCGATGGCCTACGCCAGTTCTCGTTCGCCAGAGAGAGCGGGGTGAGGCCTCTGTCAACCGCCACCACATCGCAATGCATCCCACGTCCGCTGTTTCGGAAATAATCCCGGAGACTGTACACTTCGCGGTTGTGGAGGTCCTTGGCATTTTTAAAAGCCTCGGCCACCACACTTCCGCGGAATGTACAGTCTCATGACAGACGAGCGCGGGTGTAGCATGCGATGCAATGTAAGCAGTCGACGGACCCTCCTATCCAGGGCGTCCAGCTCAGTCTGAGTCCACCTCAGTATGCCAAAGGAGTACATCATCATCATGGCTGGCACATGCGTCACACTCGTGATCGGGTGCTGCATGCGGGTCGCCGGTTTGCTAGCGGCATTTACGCAATGCATTGAAACTACTAACTTAGACTAAGATTTAAACTAACCCATCTCTATTGTACAGTCACATTCTATAAATTGTAACTTAGTAAACAAAGGGCACAGACCCTGGAGTCTGTGGATCATTAATTTAAATTGAAAAAAAAAAAAAGGAGTACATCAGCAACGGCATCACCCAACCGTTGAAGGCGCGCACCTTGTTGCCGCCAGACAAAAGACTATTAAGTACTTTTGCCAGGCGACAAAAGAAGCGTTCCTTCACCGATTTCTTGATGTCCACTGCCGATATAACCAACGACTCTGACATACCGAGGTACTTGTAGGTCTCGGCTTCGGAGAGAGACCTGATAGTCATCATCTCAATCTGTTAGGCAATCTCATAGAGAGTTTGAATATGGCGGCGGGATTGTGAGTGGTAGCGATGCCGCTAACGCTTTTGCTGCCTATTTTAAATCGGTATTTCTGACTAACGCGCCGACCTTGTCCGCTGAGGATGCCGATCGCGAGGCAGACAGCCCTTTGTGTTCGTCTCGTATCGCGGTGGACAACGTCAGCCCGCGGGACCTGTCTCAGGCAGTTCGTAGGTTGAAAGCGAGTTCATCGGTAGGACCTGATGGCATACCACCGTATATTGTGAAAGACTGTTATGAGTTTCTCAAGATGCCTCTTTTATTCTTATTTAACTTGTCATTAAGTAGTGCGAAATACCCATCGCAGTGGAAGCTGTCCAGAGTCACTCCTATACCTAAGGATGGTTCTAGGTCTAAAATCGAGAACTATCGGCCCATAGCAGTTTTATCGGCGCTTGGTAAAGTGTTCGAGACTATCTTGAACCGCGAAATAACTAGGCAAATCGATGCGCAGCTGAGTGATGCACAACACGGATTTAGAACGGGCCGATCTACGGCTACTAACCACATAAATTTTGTGGATTACGCTGTTGCAGAAATGGACCTTGGCAAGCAGGTAGATGCGGCTTATTTTGACTTCAAAAAAGCATTTGATCGCGTCCATAATGATATATTGTTAAAGAAATTTTCAGAGATGGGCTTCGTTCCCAATTTGCTCAAATTTTTTTCTAGTCTTTTTTCGAATCGCCAGCAGTATGTCCAACTTGGAAACTATCGCTCGGACCCGTTTTTGACCTGTTCTGGAGTGGTCCAGGGCAGTACGCTCGGTCCGACTGAGTTTACCATAATGATTAACGACTTGCCCGGCGTCGTTAAGACGGCTAAATGTCTCATGTTCGCCGATGACCTAAAGCTGTTTTTGGGTGTGGAATCTGAGGTAGATTGTGAGGCGTTACAGAGGGACATCGATAGTGTCGTGGCGTGGAGTGTAAGGAACCATCTTGAATTTAACGCATCTAAGTGTAAGACTATCTCTTTCACTCGGTCTCGTTCACCTATTTTCCATCCTTACGACATAGGCGGTGCCCCTCTCGAGCGCGTAGATCGCATCCGAGATCTCGGTTTGACTTTGGACGCGGAGTTGACTTTCAACGACCATATTGTCGATGTGTGTGCTCGTGCTCACAGGTCACTTGGGTTCGTTTTGAGGCAGTCCCGACGATTCCAAGATAAGAGTACGATCCTGGCCCTCTATTATGCGTTTGTACGGAGTAAATTGGAATACAACTCCATAATCTGGGATCCCCACGAAAGCAAGTACAAGCTCATGGTAGAGAAGGTGCAGAAACGATTCGCTCGTTGTTTATATAATAGAGCTTATGGTTATTACCCATTCTTGTATCCGTCCCTTTTCGTAGCGGGGATGGTAGGTATTGATACTCTTGAGCTCAGGCGCAAGTGTGCTATTATGGTACACTTTTACCTGGTGCTTCGCAATAAGGTCGACAATCCGGAGAGTCTATCGCGCCTTGCACTCGTCGTACCGGGGCGGGAGCGGCGGCCGCGCGTGCGGCGCCTGCTCGCGGCCCCGCGGATGCTCACGTGCACGTCTCAGCACGCCCCCACAGCCCAAGCCGTCTCATTGCTCAACGGTTTCCTTGCTCAGCACCCGGATATTGACATTTTTGACGTAAAATTTGGCTTATTTGTGAACTATTGTATCAATTTCCTTAGTTATAATTATTTTTGACTGACATTGTTATTTGTTTTCATTTAATTTTCTTTAGTACATAAAACTTGACATTAATTAATTACTGATATTGGAATTTATTTACTTGTTTGACATTTTTCTTATAATTTTATTTGTGGTAATTTTTTTGACATGTACGTAATTATTTAGTTTTTTTTTTTTTTACATTAATTAATTATTATATTTTTTCTGTGAATTTAATATGTTATTTAGAATCATAAGTGTTATCGTTTTGGACTTATTGTACCTACTCTGAATGTTGTATTGTTGACTCGTCACACGCCTTGGCGTTGCTGTTAGTGTGACAAGTAATGGAATCTAAATAAAATAAAAAAATAAAATAAAAATCTCAGAAAGTTGTAGATTTGGAGAATCCACAACTTTCTGCTGTAGCTGTACATGCATGACCGCACACTTATCTACACCGAACTCCATCCTGATGGCACTGCTAAAAACTTCAGTTGTTTTTAGCAGCTCCACCAGGTCTTGGTATTTCGGTGCAAACAGTTTGTTTGTTTGTTTATTATTATTATTATTAATTAGGCAAATATCAATCAGACAACAGTCACTGTCCAGTATGTAATTTCAAAAGTCAAGAAATATTTAATGGGAAAAAATAGTCAGTTCACCTTTCTCACAGGTAGACCAAATAAAAATAGATTCCGTACGTCAGTCTGTCTGTGCGTTTCTAATCACTTGGTACCTTTGTCAAGCGTCGCGACACTCGCGACGGGAGTACAACAATATTAGGCTACGTACCACACCAGAAATGTGAATTGAAGAACATTTTATATCATCATCATTAAATGATTTGAATCACCGGATGCGTTCTGCGGTCACCGGTCCGGGCAAACTGAACGCAGCCCGTATTATCTATGAACACACCGGACGTGTGTCAAATCCTTTACTGTAGGTCTACATGGGCACTCACGACGTCATTTCTAGGTAAACGGACTATTATTTTTGAAGTGATAATTTTTTAGCGGCCTTGTGCACTTTTTGGGATGGATAAAAATGTTAAACTTGCGTCAGAACACGTGACGTGGTCGAAAATTCATAAGACGGCGCAGGGCGCTTGTGGGAGTGTGCGTGTGTGACATTGTATTTTATCACACTAATGATAGAACTTTAATTGTTCAAGTTTTCATTTCTGCCGGCATTCCCGGAGTGCATTGTTATTTTTGCACAGTCATCATATCTGCGCACCCTGTTTTAATTAGCTGGGCAACTTTGGTAGCTCTGATAAAAAAAAATTATGACGAAGTAGGTACCTCCATCAGTGGAATCATAAAGTAGCAGAATCATCACGTTTTTGCTTGTTATGCCTGATAGAGCTAGCTGCATTTGACCTTATTTAAGCACTTGCCTGATGGAAAACAAAGCTGTAGCCAAAGTAAGAGTACCTATAATTATTATAAACTTTAAAAAGCCACTCTTGCCTAAAAAATGTCCAGATTACAATTATCAGTAAAAATATCGAAGATAGGGCATTCCAGTCTCGGGCGGTCCACGTTATGACAGAGAAGACTTACTTACTTAGTTCCAAGTGGTACACAGGTAGTGGCTCCATGTCTTCTTCGATTTGTCTCTCCGTTGTATACCAGCCCTTATTCGCTTATTTCGCAGTACCGTCGCGTTTTCTTCTATGCTGATGTGTTTTTTATATTTTGGGCACGTAACGCGATGGACTGACAATGGACCTAGAAAATGGAAAAGAAACATTTTAGCGAAAACGTTACAAAGGTTGACCTGGGTCTGTGTTATACATAATTAAATACCTTTTAGTGACAATGCAAAGGCAGATATTTATTAAATACATGTAAAGTAAGTTAGTTCGCGGAGACTTGGTGGCTATAGGCCTGGTGTCAGAATTTTTAAGCCTCCTGGCATGGTTAAACGGTCAGAATAACCGGGACCTAGAATTTAACGTGTCATCCGAGCCACGGTAGTGCTAAGTTATAAATGCCAACCGCTGTCATCCATCTGAAGACTGACCGTGCTAAACGTTACTTGACTGAATAGTCATTAAAATAGCTTGTAAGTTTGAGTTTAAGGTGTAAGTAAGTTCGGCCGGGTGGCTAGCCCTGGTGTCAGAGTTTTTAGGCCTCCTGAAGGCCTCTGACATGGCTAAACGGTTAAAACAACCGGGATCTACAATTTTACGTGTCATCCGAGCCACGGTAGCGCTCAGTTAGGAAATGCCACCCGCGGTCACCCATCTAAATGCTGACCGTTTAAGGTGTGACTGCACCGATCCTCTGTCTTTCTTACACAATACCTCATCGTCATCAGTCCATCTTGCTCTTGACACGTGTTTCCTCCCCGGCCTAAGGTTGTCACTTTGCCACTTTTTTGTTCCGTTTGCTACAAGCGTATAAGTCTAGCGCTGAGCGAAGTGTGGAGGGGATGGCTGCGCATGAGTTTGGTACGGTGGTCAACATGCGCAGCCATCCATAATATTATTGGCTACAAATAAATAAATTATAAATAAATAAATAAAATTATTATTATTAAATAAATTATTACTATTATTATCCCCTCCACAGTACCCTCAGCGCTACACTTACGTGCTGCTACTTGTATCTGAACAATGTACAATGTTATCCAGAACTGGTGTATGTTATGTTTCCAATATTTGACTTATAATGACTACTGTTATAGCGCAGACAACATTTAAGCAATTTCACATGATGTTATAATATCCACATCGATATCGTAAAATCTCATTATAACATCGCGCGCTCGCTCCTGATTGGCCCTGCGCGCGCAGCTGCGCTCTCATTGGTTAGATTTTAATGGCGCCAAGTTCACTGTGACAATACACGTATGCGTGAATTTAATGTTTCGCAATATGTTTTTTTTTTTTTATAAGTGAAGATAAAGTAGTGTATGCAACTGCATATAACACGGGTATTAAAACACGAGTGTGAGTTTATGAAACGAGCGCAGCGAGTTTCATAATAGTAACGAGTTAATACCCTTCATTATATGACCGTTGCATAAAGTACTATTAGCTTACCAAAGCACGTTTTGGAGGTGAAACAAACCATTATTATGAACAACTTTTTGATAGATGAAACGGAGGTAGCTACCTACTCAATTCGACGTATATATTTTTTTATAGCTTTTTACGTAGTGGGTCGATTTTGATAATTCTTATTATATTGGAAAGAGTATACTTCGAAATTGGTCTCATTTAATTTTATCGAAATTGGCTGAGCCATTTTTGATAAATCAACAATAGTGTAAAATGTGCTACATCGATCCGTGAAAAATATTCGTGAACTCTGTACACGGTTGAAGTCGGTCATGCCATTTTTTGCAATAAATAATTATACATGAAGCCAAACTAAAAATCGAGAATATGTTAGAAAATTTCCTTTGCGCCTTATTATAAATTTAAAAGTATAAACTACACACGAAGGAAAATATCTCAATTTTGGAACACTACCTACGTAAAGCTTTCTCTATCCATTTCAATATTTAAGTAAAACTCCGTCTAAAGGTTTAAACATCACCAGGAATGAGCGAGCTTATTTGTTCCATTAGAAGAGCAACTCTCTACTAAGTATAAGGATATAATACCTTCCTATAAGGGATATAATACCTCTTAAGAGTAACAATATAACCTAAACCTGAACCTTATTGCTTTTGAGCATTACCAGCGTTTCCTTTCATTCTGTACCGTGCCACGCAGTACTGGAGATTGCAACAACTTCCGACAGAAAATTACTCAATACTCAATAATTTATTACAATAATTTTATTACGAGATGGGTTCTTAGATAATCAGTTAAAACATTGATTTTTTACTTCTGCACTTTATTGCACACAATCACTTCACAAAATCACAAGACACAACTGGTTCGCAAAAAACACTTCACACACTTCACTGTACACGAGATGCTTTCGCTTCGATGTTAATCGCGGAAATAACCGAGTCCGCCAAAGGTTGGCCGGTCTTATTTATACGACACCCCTGGTGGGGCAGATTCTACTGGTCTAAAAAGTGAGTGGAATCTGCCCCACCAAGATGAGACGAGTGGGGCAGATTCCACTCCAAAAAATGAAGAAGTGGAATCTGCCCCACCAGTGGGGCGCTTTGGTGGGGCAGAGTGGAAGTACTCATTTATACCCGATATAACCATCTGAAATCTACTAGTTCATTCGCTACTTTCCTCGAATTAATAGGACGCTAACAAAGTAAACAGGGTGTAAGTTCGGAAAGTTATATTGTTATAAAGTGACAAAAATACAAAAAAAAACGAACAACAGAATCGGATGACCCACGACCGCAGATTATGTCGTAGTTATTGCGCGCGCCTACTGCGTGACGTTATGTAATATAAACATGCGGTTCATAATTAGCATGTTTTGTGTACTTATACATAAAACCCTATAAGGGTAGCAATTTTCAAACTTACGTTATTGTTTGTGTTGGAACGATGTAATATTATGTTTTTTAAATAACCGTTAAAAAATCGTCTAATATGTAGCATTAGGAAAACAGGATGATTTTTAGTTGTTTTAATTTATCAAAAAAGTTTGCTTTTTCGATATCTCTTAGATTATTTGGCAATTTATTGAATTATATTACTATCACCATTTTAAACCTTAAAGTTGTCGTGGAACAATAAAGCTTATGTACTGCTGAATCTCGTAAACGTTCCGCTTAAATTTCACGCCCCACCGCCGAGGAATTATACTAATGCTTGGCAAGTGCTTTATGTTAATGTGTTACAACTTCCTCGCAGTCTCTGTGACCTACTCTGCACGCCTTCTCTGGAGCCGCTCTACTCTGTGGGAGAGATTTGTTGCTATCACACAGATCTAACTAACCATAGAATAAGAACAAAGTACTAGAAACAGTACTAAAATAGCAAGAGATATACATTCTGTTCCATTTTAAATATGAAATTTAAAAGGTGTTAGATAAAGATGCACACACTCCCGAACAGCGGAGTCTTAGTAATAGGGTCCCGTTTTTACCCTTTGGGTACGGAACCCTAACAATCAGCTGTTTTACACGAAATTGCAACTCGGAATCGACAAATGAGGAAGCTCAAATTCTATGGCTAATATTCAGTAAATTTCCAAATAGTTTAAAATATATCGAAACGAAAAACTGTTTCATTCAACAAATAAAAAGTTTCGTACAAACCAAATACTATACATAAAATGAATTTTGTAATCATATTTTAGAAAACATGACAAACTATTGCTTTAGGCCGATTCCAGAAGCATGATAATAATGCATTTTTCTATAGATAAATGTAGATAGATAGATAGAACGATGGATATAATTTATTTGAGGTATATTTTTAAATGTACTTAAAATGACTTTTGTAACGGTACGAATAAAACACGCGGCGGGCAAATTCTTGGAAATCTGCTAAAGGGATGGCGAGCATGCCTTCGCCGCCCGCGTCCCGCGTCCGCACCCCCGCATAGCTCCTTCTACGCACCCTGTCCGCTCGCAGGTAGTCGCCCAGTGAGTCCCTGCCTCGCGACACCGGCGCGCGCGCAATTATTGTTACTCTCTATCTGTGCTATTTTGTGTCATTGGAGGCATTAAACCCAATGCAACATAACTAAGTGTTTCTTTAAGCACTGGATAGAAATACCTCACCGCCGCCGAGCTATAAGAGCATATGACTAGAGCTGTGTAGGAGTCTCTCTTACAATGGCGCCCATCTAGTGGCCACTGCGAACATTGATTCCAGTGCAGAACCACCCTGCTTCCGTCGCGTGCGAGAATCTACCGACGCGACGCTACCTAGTCAAAATGCCGCCAACCACAAGGCAGACGAAGAAAGACCACGAGCATACCGAGAGCAGCGGCGACGAAAGACGCGAAGAAGACTACGATCCCGCGACCGCCAGCTCAACTCTCGCGCCAACGACGCAGTCCCCGACATCGATCGAAGAAACGCGTCGCGACAGCGACATGATCACCATCAGCGAAGCCCAACTCGCGCGTCTCCTAACGAACGTGCTGAGAAACGTGACGGATGCGTCACCTCCGCTGCATCGTACGACGACGCCGACTCCGTCATCGAGCAGCGTGCTTCTGCCGGCTGCGCCGACGGGAAACTTCTCTCGCTGCACCGCGCGATTTGATGGCGTATCCCGATCCGCTGATGAGTTCGAGGCCTTCATTGACGCTATCACCGTCTACAAGGAGTGCACCTCGATAAGTGACGAGCACGCCCTCCGGGGCCTGGCAATGCTCTTCACCGACCAGGCCGCCGTGTTTTGGCGAAGTATAAAATCGTCCGTGACATCGTGGGAAGACGCCCTCCGCCGCCTACGTGCGATGTACGGCGCCCCGCGCCCGGCCCACAAAGTGTTGAGAGACATTTTTGCAAACGAACAAAGTGCTGACGACCGCACCGAAGCGTTTATATGTGCAGTGCGTGCCAAGATAACGGAACTTCCGTATAAGTTACCGTCAGTGCTACAGACGGACATAATCTATGGACTGCTAAATCAGAAGACCCGGAATATACCCCTCAGGGGTTGCTAGCAACACCGTTCTCATACAAACCTAGTCTGAGTCCCTGTTTGTACCCCTCAGGGGTCGATAGCAACACTATTCTCATACAAACCTAGTCTGAGTCCCTGTTTGTACCCCTCACGGGTCGATTGCAACACTATTCTCATACAAACCTAGTCTGAGTCCCTGTTCGTACCCGGACCAGCTGTTAGAGCGAGCAAGGTATGTGGAAGAAGCTATGTGCGATGTAAATTCCGCTAATATATTGAACGCACCCGCGGCAGCGACGCGTAACAATTCTAGCCCTCCCGATAGCGAAGCGAATTGTTACACCGCCAATTTGAACGCTACGTGCGTCGATACCCGTACTTTTGCGCACTCGCCCTCTTGTTCGAACATGTGTAGTACCGACCCGCGTTCTAGTAACGATCCTCCGCCGATCACCATGGCGAAACGTATCCGCCCGCGTTGCACGGCGTGCCGTCGTTTCGGCCATGTGGTGGCAGAGTGTAGGTCCGTAGATAAAACCGGAGCGAATAAAAAAACCGACCGCACCGAGCCAACTAGCGCGACAATGTCATGCTACGGATGTGGTAAGCTCGGCACGGTACGATCGAGATGCGAGACGTGCCGTTCCAAAAGCGAGTTCAGGACCGTCCAATTTAATAACGTCAAAATCGACCGTTCACCTCAGTCACGCCCGACCGTGCGTTTAAAAGTGGCTGACCGTGTGGGTGTCGCTGAGCTGGATACCGGCGCCACCCACAGCTTAGCAAGTTCCAGCCTCTACGCGATACTTAAGGCCAGCGGTGCGAAGTTCGTAGAGGAACGCCGTACGGTGACATTCGCCGACGGTAAGCAACAGGTAAGAAATATACTTACTTGCAATACTACGGTAATGTTGGGGGGACGCAGCATACAGTCCTCATTCGTAGTGTTACCAGGAGCTGGCAACAAGACCCTCCTTGGAACGGACTTCATCGTGCGCGCAGGTATTGTACTTGACCTTCCACAAGGTACCTGGTGTTTTGCTAACGCACGTCACGCGAAGTTCCCATTCGTGAAGTCGTAGTCCTTCCATCAGCTTTACCACCCAGCGTCGATGCAGAATCGATGCGCATTGACGCTGAGAGCCCACGAAATACAACTGACGTTAACTCTAGGGGGAGAGGCCCATCAAACAGCGGCTACGTCCTCCCCGGTGACGACGTTGACTCTAAGGGGAGAGGCCAGTCAAACGGCAGCTACTTCCTCCCCAATGACTTGATGAATCGATGCAGACCTAGGCCTAACGAAACAGCTCGCCAAGTCGCCCTTAAGCGCGGACTGACGAAAGCTGCCGAGACGGTAGAGCACGCGAAGAGCTGCGCGAGGTATCAGGGAGCTCAGCAGACTGCTGCATCACCCCTGTCCCCAGTTCCGGCTCCGGCCTCCGCCTTCGGATTCAAGGTAAGTACAAGGTCTCTCGAAGCAAACAATGTTTGGCCCGATATTATTACGCAGGAGACCACAATCCTCTTAGGACACGAGGACAGACCGCGAAATTCCTGCTACGAAAGGACGGTCTAGACAAGGTGGCGAAGATTGCAAGCCCTACGTCGCACGAGCTAGCATATCCGACGACAGGTGAGTTTGGTAGCAAACGTCACGTCTCGCAATCCGCCTCGTACACCGGTTCTGTCACTTTACCTATGAGAGAGAAAAGACGTCGTGGTCGACCGCGCAAACTTGGTTGTCCTAGCCCGAACGCGAGGGCGCTATGTTCGAACTAGAGGGGGAGGATGTAACGGTACGGATAAAACACGCGGCGGGCAAATTCTTGGAAATCTGCTAAAGGCATGGCGAGCATCCCTACGCCGCCCGCGTCCCGCGTCCGCACCCCCGCATAGCTCCTTCTACGCACCCTGTCCGCTCGCAGGTAGTCGCCCAGTGAGTCCCTGCCTCGCGACACCGGCGCGCGCCCAATTATTGTTACTCTCTATCTGTGCTATTTTGTGTCATTGGAGGCATTAAACCCAATGCAACATAACTACGTGTTTCCTGAAGCACCCCCGGATAGAAATACCTCACCGCCGCCGAGCTATAAGAGCATATGACTAGAGCTTTGTAGGAGTCTCTCTTATAATGACGCCCATCTAGTGGCCTCTCTTACACTTTTATATTTATTTGCCGATACCTAATGACCTTTCGTAATCCAATTATGTATATTGCCATTAGGTATGACCCAGATCATAACAAAAGGAGCACAGTTTTTCATATAATTTTGTAAATAAAATCCACATTTTCTTGTACAAAAGCTGACCATAATAATAACATACTAGCTTCTGCCCGTGGCTTCACCCGCGTAATATTTTGACATAAATATCCCACAGGAATCTTTTATTTATTGGAGTTAAGAAGTAACCCATGTCTCTTTCCGACTTTTGAACTATAATATCCATGAAAAAAAAATCAAGTCAATCAGTTGCTCTATTGCCTCATAAAAGAGTAATAAACCATCCAACACACTTTCGAATTTATTTATTTATTTTCGAATTTATAACATTAGTAAGATTTTTTTTGTACAAAAGCTAACATAATATGATATAAGTAAAGCAGTCCTGACCTGTATCCAAGGCGTCCCGACCGACCGGCGCCGCGACGTCGCCCCCGCCCGCCCTAGAGGTATATTGAGCATGTTTGCTCAGATATTGCTGTATCGTCTTAATATATATGTTGCCTGGCTCGTTTAATCGTATAACGTTTTAATAGTGCATTAGTAAACATAGGTTACTCACAAAATCGTATACAATAAACAGGTTTTTAGACGCCGTTTAGTCCGTCTGTCATTAGGTAAAACGTAACCTACGAGTATGTCACTCTCTGACCTTAGAACTATATCCATGGAAAAATCTAGCCAATCCGTTGCTCCGCTGGTGATAAAAAGAGTAACATACTCGTACACTTTGAGAATTATAACATTACTAAACAAGTGTTAGGAATGTTAAAAAATCTCTTTACTTAAAACAAGTTTTTACTAAACAAGTTGTTTTAACCGTTTAGCAAGTCAGAGGCCTTCAGGCGGCCTAAAAACTCTGACACCAGGGCTAGCCACCCGGTCTATACGAACATGCTTTTACACAAGTACTCGCTAAGACGAATCAAACTAGCCGAATCTCGATATGGTTGCGTCGTTTCATTACAGAGTGTCTATATTTATGACCACCTTTCAGTTCCATCATCAGACCCTGGTTACCATTGAAAGACAAAATACTCGACAAGACCATTCAAATGAACCCAAACTCGATGAGGTTGTGTTGTTTCATTGCTAAGCGCTTTTGGCCACCTTCCAGCTCCATCATCAGATCAGCACCATTCAAATTCAAATTAAAATTCAAATTCAAATTATTTTTATTGAGATAAAAACGAATACAATATACATTTACATTTATCTCACAAAATTATAAGTATACAGTCAAAAATTAAGATAAGAATACAATAAAATAGAAAAAAAAAACAAAATGTCAGGAATTAAATCGTAATGTCAAAGTAATAAAATAAATAAATTATTGTCATATTATTCCAAATGTCAATCTATGAGTCATGCAGCTCAAAAATTTCAATAGTGCTGTTTACACGATTACTATTGTCCCATTGATCAATTAGATTTTCACAATATGTTCTAAAAATAGTTATTACAGTTTTCCAGTTGTCAAAAATAATATCGAATTCAGTATTGGCGGCCAGGAGCGCATTGAAATGTTTGCGAGCGCGTACTAAAGGTGACATAGAGCGTGCCATGGTGCGACAATGTTCCACGTGAAATAAATTAGGCAGTCGGCCGCGCCTGTTCACAGGGACCCCGGGTCTATCTGGCACAAACATCACGCACAATAAATCATGTAGCTCAATAGAGTCTACTAAGCCCCTCAGCACTTTAAGGCAGACAGTGAGTTGTTCCAGTGTCCTTCTCACTTCTAGCGAATTATATCCGAGATGCCCAAGCAAAAACTTAGTGGGGTACATAAAAGGATAGTATCCGTACTGCTTTTTATAAAGTGTCCTTAGGAAGGCCTTTTGCACTTTTTCGAGCAATCGCGTGTACGTGACATGATGCGGGTTCCAAACACATGCGCTTGACTCTAGCTTGCTTCTGACCAAGGAATCATAAAGGGTTTTTAATACCTGTGGATTCTCAAAATCTTTCGCGTTTCGAAGCACGAACCCAAGGCGTCGGTAAGATTCTTTGGCGAGGTCAGACACGTGATCGTGGAAAGTCAGACCACGGTCGAAAGTGACCCCCAAGTCCTTTACAAGGTTAGCTCTATGTATGGCGGTTGTGTCCAGGCAATAATTAAAATGTATTGGGTTCTTTTTCCGGTCAAACGTCATAACATTGCACTTACTAAAATTAAATGACATCTTATTTTTCACGCTCCACTCATAAATGTTATTGATGTCATCCTGTAAGCGTAGACAGTCTCTGTGTGATTTTATTTCGAGGAAGAGTTTAAGGTCGTCGGCGTACAGGAGACATTGAGCAGATGACAGTACTTTAGGTAAATCGTGAATCATCATCTGAAAGTACAATGGTCCGGTTACGGAGCCTTGACTTACCCCAGATCTAGTGTGGTAAGGTTTCGACTCGTAAATCCCGTGCCTCACATACTGACGCCGACCCCCCATGAGGTCCGCTAAGAAACGCAAAAGACCCGGAGAAAAGCCAAAAGATGACGAAAGCTTAAGTAACAATATATCGTTATCAACTTTATCAAATGCTTTTTGGAAATCGAAATATATCACGTCAACCTGGGAACCATGATCCATAGCCTTCGAAATATAATCGACCAAACACAACAGATTAGTATTTACGGAACGCCCTGGCCTAAAACCGTGCTGTTCTTCACCAACATATTGTCTGACTTGTCTGTATATTTCTTTGTAGAGTATATACTCAAAAACTTTAGCAGGTGCACATAAAATTGCGATTGGGCGATATTCTTCCACCAAGGTTTTTTTATTGCTCTTTGGGATGGGAGTCACCCTAGACATCTTCCACTGATCAGGATATTTCCCATTTCTAAGTGAAAGATTCAATAAGTGAAACAACGGTATGGTTAGATGCTTTTTACCGGTTTTGAGAATAAAGCTAGGCAAGCTATCGGGTCCTGGCGAGCTGCTTAACTTTAGCTTATTAATACCGCGCTCGATGTCTGAGGGAGATACTTCTGGTAGAGTGACGTACCCACTATGAGCAGATTGCTCCAAACACAAGTTTACATTTAGTGCTGGAAGATCATCTTGGAAAACGCTGGAAAAATAGTTAGCGAATGCCTCCGCTGCCTCTACACCGCTACAAATATTTCCTTTATATGTGACACGCGGTTCAAAGCCCCCCTTTGACCTAAGACTATGTACGTGTCTCCAGAAGTGTTGAGGACACTGTTGTAGGTTCTCTTCTATGCGCGCCATATAAGATTTGTACGCTTGAGATATGCGAGACTTTAAGCAGGCCCGCACCTCCGAAAACTGTTCATATGACGTAATACATTTCGATTTCATCCAGACTTTATGTAGTTTAGTTTTAAGTTTAATGCCCTTTATAATTTCTGCATCAAACCACACTGGATACCTGTCTTTAGCCATTCGCCTAATCTTTTTAGGAACCGAAGCATCGAACAAACTATAAATGATCTCATAAAAAGCATCTGTTGCCTTTGTGATATCGTTACATTCAATGACAGGAGCCCATGAAGTGTCCTCCAGCATTGACAAATAGAGTGGCATATTTATCTTATTGAAATTCCAATCACGTGATGGGTCAATATTACTTGGCTGCAGACGAACACCAGTGCCGCCAAACGGTCGAAGCGTTACCAAAATCTCGAGCGCGGGATGGTACAGCGCATCAATCACGACGAACCCTTCCGCGGCTTCGCGCACGCATACCCGCTTCGATTGCGGCTCATTGCACTCCTGCGCCAACACTACGTCAAGAATGCCGCCATGAGAGTTTACAATTTCATTATAGTCTACTAAGTTACAAAATGTCAGAAAGTAACAATAATAATTTTTAATGTCGTTAGAGGCACTATTCATATTAATGTCACCTAAAGCAAAAAAACTATGTTTCGAAGTGGACAGAAAGCTTTCAATATTACAAAATATATTCATATAGACCGCATCGGTAGCCTTTGGCTTAATATAAACCACGCACACAATAAGAGAAGTACCTCGATAAGTGACACACGCCCACAAGTCTTCACCCAACTGCGACTCCAGTTCTTTTCGACGATTTATTGTCACTCCCGGTCTAGCAGCAAGGAGGACCCCACCGCCACGAGACCCTCGATCTTTGCGCAGGAGAGTCCACCCGTCCGGCACCACTTCGGCATCCTCTACTGAGTTGTCGAGGAACGTCTCCGTAGCAGCTACTAACACATGGTCCGAAGCCAGTAAGCTAGAATACCATGACGTTAATTTAGTCTTCAAACCTCTAACATTTTGATAGAAGATATTAATCGTTGGTTGTTTCTTGATGCACGGCTCACTGAACGCCGACCCCACGCTGAAACGTTTCACCATCCGATCTAGGTTTGTGTTTTTTATAATTAATCCATTTTTTTACTCGTGCATTTTCTGGCCAGATGTTTACAGAAAAGCATTTCTCGAAGCAGTCTTCAGGAACTCCTATTTTAAAGGAGTTATAATTCTGTGAGGTCCGTAATTGCTCTACCGTGATTGCTCTCTGTGGGCATAACTCGTTTATATATGTTTTTACCTCTTCCAAATTCGATAACATGTTCCAGAGATGAAAATGCTTACGTGACTCGGCCGCCCTAAGCGACGTCACCGCAGGCCCAGCTACACAGCGGAGAGAAACAGACTGGCGCGTCTTCTTATAGCGTACCTCCGTCCAGTTTTCATCAGCTGTAGATTGCGATTTCAGATGAGTGTCCTTTTCTGGAGGCAGCAGATTTTTACACGTAGAGATCAATGTGCCGACGGAAGTTCCGCTCATGTCAATGGAGATATCTGACTGCTCATCTTTTTTCTTTTTCCTACAGCTTGACTGAGGAGACGTGCGGCTCGAGACAACAGAGCGCAGAGATGCGTTTTCCGTTGATGGAGCAGGCGTCAAACACGGTGTCTTGTTAGAGTTCGACTTTACTGGAGAACCGACGGGTACATGGCCGCTGTTAGAGTTCTTGAGCTTTTCGACAAGTTTTCCTATCTGATCTCCGTATCGCTCTATCTTTCTCTCGTAGTCTACAATGACCGAGTTCGACAAGGAAAGCTTTTGCTCATACTCTGCTATGATCAATGTAGATTTACTGAGTTGCGTTTCATAAGAAGCAAGGAGAGAGTTTGATTTAGCTAATTCATCTCTCATCCTAGTCGTTTCGGTTCGTAGCATTCGGATTTCGTAGGCCAGATCCTGATCCTGAGTATCACGTTCAATAGTTTGCTCCCCAGTGGGAATTCTCGGAGCTTTCGTGCGCACCGTAACGTTCGCATCTCTGTTTCTCTTCGTAGCACCCACAGGGGTAAGGCTATTATCGCCTCCCTTTTTAGTAGCACAACGGCATTCGGGACATATCCAAGCCTTCATTGGCGAATTAGTTGTAGCCTTTTCCCCAGTACACAAAAGATGAAAGTGCTTGCTACAGCTTTCAAGTGTACAACCATGCACACCATGTCATCATAATATTGAATTGTCACGCGATTTACACATGTATGCAAAATTTCAGCTCAATCGGTAACCGGGAAGTGGATCAAATTTAACTTGCAAGATTTGATTACAGAACGACAGACAGAAAGTAAATAAAAGCTTGCTAAATAGGGTCTAAAAAAATGACAATTCTAACAGTTTTAAAAATCATTTCTTACAAATGGAGTAGTTTCTAGCATGCAAAAAATATTAGAAACGTGACCATAACTAGCGCATTCTTTCACTTTTAGGTAATTTGTCACGTTAGCTTTTAGAGCAGACTAATGTTTAGTTTTCTAAATCAATGCCTTTAGGGCCTAGCATGTGTATTGTTTTACACACTTACCGACTTTTAATTTAAAAAGAAAACAAAACTACATTTGATTCAGTATCCTCGACCTGAATTATCATATTCATTTTGATGTATGAAATTGGTTGTTACGTATTCCTAAAAATATTCCACTGGCATTTCAGTCAAGGACAACATTGTGACAAAAGCTGCACACAATTTCAAATTGAATCAACGTACATTATAAGACACTATTACCCTTCGTGCGTAGGCCTCTGTTCAGCAGTAGATTATAAAAAGCTATTATGCTATTATAGTCTCTACAATTCTTTCTCCAATACCTACCTATAATTGAATTATTTATTTCAGGCAAAACTTATAAAACATTTCATAAACTTAACCATATATTATAACTACTATGCTATATGTACAAACCTAAACAAATTAAAAAATAAAAATCAAACACTTGAGCTAAAAAAAAAAAAAAATTAAGTATGTATAGATGACGATGAAAACCCTAATGTAAAAGCGTAATGAAAGATCTTTGTATATTTTTTTTGCTCCCGGTCCCCACGGTCCTAAAGTTTCGACCCCAAAAGGTTCAAATACATAACCACTGTCAATGTTCGCATATTTGTTCCTTTTGAGGCCTTCTGCATACTCAGCCGCAGCGCCAGCCCTACTCTGAATCCTTGGAAGATGGGACGGAGCTAGAGTATCAACGCACGTGGCGTCCCATACTAAAGGCCGTCCCATCTTCCAAGGAATCAGGGTCATCCCATCGGGTCTTTTACCATCGCTGCGAGCGAGGCCACTTGGCTCTAGGATAGCCGCGCAGTTAGCGGTGGTTAGAGCCCGGCGGATGACGTCATTCAGACTGGCGTGGCGCGGAATTCTGCCTGCGCTCTTAATGCAGGAAAGACCGTGGTGTCCAAGGTGGTCGACCGCAACGCCGCACTGGCAATGATGGGGAGCACAGCACGGTGCGCCCAAGCGGAGACAAGTTGCAATCCTGAAAGTGGATGAATCTATTAAAGTGCCGGTGTTCGGTGATGGCAAGACCTGTAGCCACAAACCCGATTCCCACTCAGCAGCCGCTAAAAGACGGGCACGATCTGTAGAGCTTGAACACGTATTCAGGAGTTTGTTCCGTGTTAGCTCACAGATCGGCCCATCCCATAAACGCTGTGAGGATGGTGATTTAGGGAAATCGGTATTTGGGCACAGGACTGTCCACGCATCTCTAGCCTCAACCATGTTTGATATTTTTACAGCACTTTGGCAATTTTGAAGAATTTTGCAGATCAATTGTTGATTGCTATGGACTGAAGAGAGAAAAGCAGGAAGAGCAACACCAGAAACAGAACGAACACCTAAACCTCCAAATCGCACTGGAAGTGATGCTTGCAGCCACTCTCGATCCTTAAAATTTATATTCAGGGTAGAAGCCAAAGTGTTCCTAATGATTTTATCTAAATTATGTTGTAGATCTGGATACTTCCATAGCTGACAACAACGCACAAGGTATGTAAATTTAGGTACAAACAAGCAGAAGCGTATGATGGTAAATGCCATGTGGGTATTAATTTTGATTAATAATTATAATTAATTATAATTATTAATCAAAATTAATACCTATTAATAATTTTAATTCTTTAAACAATATTTTCAAGGCTGGGGTTAAAAAGCTCGGTCTTGTTTACCAGGCGCTCATAAAACGTGATTATTATAAAAGGACAAATTAATCAGTTACGTAACATCGTAATACCGCTGGAGTGATGTCGGCACCTGAAAATACGCTAATGAGGCGTAGAGATATTGATACACGTGTAACACACGTATTTAAACGTGTAGTTAACATGTACCTATGGGAATGTAATAGTAACATGTGTAGAATAGGCATAATGACTGGGTAAAAAAATCATTATTATAATTAGTCCGTAAGTTAGATTATTTAAAATATTTTTGAACTCGAATTTTTCTTTTCCCAATCAAGCAATAAATGACAAAGATAAACCTTGCCAAAGTTTGGGAGTGGGTTTTGCATCAACTAAAATCTAAGGTGAAAATCAATTGATGCACTTACATATGTAAATATTATGCTGACCATATTTTGATTTTTCATGCAGTTTATTTGATTCGGGTGCTGATCGAGGAATAAAAAAGTACGTACCTAAGTTCGTATAGGCCGGATGGTTGGCCCTGGTATCAGAATTTTTAGGCCGCCTGAAGGCCTCTGACATGACTTAACGGTTAAAGCAACCAGGACATACAATTTAACGTGTCATATGACCGAGAGATTAATCTTGTTTTTCCACAATAAAGAACTGTCAGTGGGCTTGAGCATTTGGATTATCTTTATACCTTCAAGGGTCTCTGGATGATCCAATTGCTTGTTATGTAGTAGTAGTTTTTGTAGTTTTAGATTATATAAGTCTTGTATTTAGAGGTAGTTAATAAAGGCACTTGCCCGATTATAAACCTGTCTATGGTTAACTCTATAAGAAAAAAATAATTTTCCAGTTGACAACCTGATCTCACGAGACTTCAAGTAAACTTTAACAGTTTCCCACTCCTAACCTAAACTTTATTACTTCAACGTCATATCGACTTACCTTATTGAAGAGAGCTTGCTCCGCTAAGTAGATACTATAAAATATTCGGGCCTACTCGGGCTCCGAAAAAACCCCCGTGTAATTTATTCAAGAGTTTCTACCACAACTCTTGTGTTACGCCGCAAGCAAACTTGCCAGTAAAGGGGATTTGCAGAAGATGTATTACGGTGGAATTCGGATGGTCACCTGAAAAACAAACATATTTTATCAGCTTGAAGCCTTGGAAACGGTGGACCGGCGTGCTGTTCGGCTTATAGGCGATGAAAAGTTAGTTGCAAAAAAACTTCATAGCCTGGAGCATCGCCGTAGGGTTGCGAGTCTGTCCATTTTTCATAGGATTCATTTCGGAGAGTGTGCATCTGAGCTGCACGACCTTATCCTACCATCCCCTTTTTACTACAGGACAAGTTCCTACTTGTCCTGTAGTACTTTGTAGAAACATAGTTATATTATGCTTCAACATTGACAAAAAATATACATTTTTATTTGTTTACTAAAATCAGGTATTCATGAAAATCGGGCCTAAAAAATAATAATTTAATTTGGATAAAAAACTGTGGATATGGGACCTCCACTCCTTTGTTTTCTGTCGTCATCTCTCTTAATTCGGCTCTGTCCATTAATCTCCTAAATATTGGCAAAAACTATAAATTTAAATTAAATTTGTTCACCCCAACCAAGCACTACTGAAAATCTTGGCTAAAAAAATTTGTCAATTTATTTATAAAAAAATGTGGGCATGGGGCCTCCACTCTTTTGTTGCCCCGAGGCCACCATACCTCTAAATTCGGGCCTGTCTTCTTTGCTCAGCCGTACAATGAGTCGGGAAGTACGTACTTGCTCGGAACTAAGCCTATAAAACGACGTTTCATTTGTGATTCAATTTCATTCGGAATGCGAATGTATTTCACATAGTTCTACCGTCTCCCACTCGAATAATAGAAATGTAACTACCTTGAACTGTAGTAATTTCGCGCTGGATGCAAGCCGCTTTCAATAGCTCTTATTGGAAAATTGTTGGGTCTGTGTCTTACGTTAGAAGTCTTCCAGTGAACACGATGATGATGGCTAATTTCGTAGCATATACTTTTATATGTATTTCGCTTTCGAGCGGCCTTTTTAAGAAATCTATCTATGGCCTAGGCGTTAGCTCTCCATGTTTAACAGTGAAGGTCTTGCAGCTGACATGATGATGAGAAAGTCAGATGTTATGCCGCCTAAGGATTTTTTTTACATCGGAATGGAAAGATTTCCTTAATTCATCGGTAAATAATCGGCACTACTCTTTTTTATTCGACTACAAAATAGTTTATATGTGTTAATTTCATAACAAACATTCTTAAAAATAACTTACGAGTACATCTACACTTCACGATCTAGTCCTAACTTGCAAACAATACGCGCTACATAATTAACATTAACAGATTGAAAAAAAAGGGAAACAATATCTAGAACGCGACTTAACTAAGATTCAAACAAAATAAAGTATTGGAACACAACTTACTAATAAAAAATGAAAAAGAAAATGTCAACGGCTACACCTAGTTAACCTAAGCTACACTGTGAGCTTTATGAGAATAGCGATGAGAGAGAAAATGCTTGTGTAGTAGTATCGCTAATGAACTATTAAAAATCTGCTGAAATTAGATAAATCTGCTCTCTTTGCTGACTATTCAGTCATGTATACTCATGTTTATCATGTGTACACGTTCAGTATTTGGATAGGTGACTGTGGGTGGCATTTTCCAATTTTCCTAACCATCTAGCCATGAGGCCTTCAGGCAGCCTAAAAACTCTGACACCAGGGCTAGCCACCCGGTTATACGAACTTACTTACTAACTATTCAGAGCCTGCTCACAGTGTGAAAACGACTCAATCAAATCAAATGAATCCCATCATAGTTTTAACGCAGTTTAGATAGCACGTGGCAATGGCATAGATACTCGTACTGGCTGAAGCAGTTGGTTGTAGGTACTAATAAGGTGTAAATGAAGGTAGATTTAAATGTAATTTTATATAATTTTTTTTAAAATTTAAAAATTAATTTGTTCACATCTTTTTTTCTCATTTCGGGCGCCCAAGATACAGGCTTAGCCTAGTTTGGGGCCCACAGATATTATCTTATTACTCGTATATATCATTGTTCTGCATGAAAATATGTATAGGTACCTAATGTTGTAAAAGTCAAATTTATTGTGTATTTGTATTTTATGCATGCGATTTTAGGATTAGGTAATATAAATGAATTATGTAATTTTTCTTTTGGTAATAAAATGATTTTATTTATTATTATTTGCAATTTGTGCTTACACATTATATAAATTGGTTACTGTTTTATGTTATTAAAAGAAACTTGTCGCAGGGTTATTTTTTTGTCCGTTTGATATTAGTTATGATTACCCTTGAATCAGGGGGCTCACCAGAATATAGGCGTTAAGTGTTGGGACCTCCCAGCACTCAACATATGTTGTTGAGGTGTCCCTTTCGACATTTTTTTTTCATTTAATGTTTTTTTTTTTGTATTGTGTATAATTATATCGAATAAAGTTAATTTAAATTTATTTATTCCATTTCAAGCATTTAAAGTAAGACAAACGCAAATTGTAAGGTCACTAGTTAGTTATTGTTATGGTAATGTTAATTCAATCAATTGGCTAAAGCGTTTCAGACTCGTGCATTGTTTTTTCTTCGTAAGCAAATAGCATTTCTGCAATGGGTTTACAAATTACAATGCTCTACACAGCTCTCTACACTTTCGTTCCCCACTACTTTGGTAGAGTTTGTGCCTACTGTATTCACTTAAACTCTTTATTTAAGTAGATATATGTATTTAAAGAAGGCCTATGGTCTATGAACTCCATGGAATGGTTTCCCTTACCTATATACGAGATTATAAGGGTAGTTATGGGCGCTATGCAAAATAATTGGTGATTTTGGGAAAGGGTTATAGCGTGGAGGGCGTTACGCGAAATGGGCCATGAATAAAACGCAGGCATAACAGTCAGTTTGTATGGGGTTTTGTATTATCTAATCTTACAAAGTCATAAGCCGCCGTATTGCCTAAATCGTTAACAAAGCCTATATAAATACAAGTATATTATACGTAGGCATATCCTTCTCGCTACTAATATTATAAATCCGAAAGTGTATTTGTTGGTTTGGTGGTTTGTTTCTCTTTCACGTAGCGACAATTCAAGGAATTGTCTTGATTTTTAGGGGTATTGCGGCGTTTCGCCCCGTAAGCTGTTCGGACCGTGGGGCGAATCACCCATGACTCTTTTTGAAGGCCCCCATTCGCCCCGCGGGGCGAAACGCCGAGAACGATGAAGGAAGAGGTCGTTTCGGACCACGTTGATAGAGTAACATGGACATAGTGTGAAAGATGGAATATGACTTATGCTACTTTTTATCTCAGAAAAATAAATAATTGGAAAGCACAAGAAATAAAATACAACGCGGGCGAGGCCGCGGGTAAAATCTAGTAGGTATCTAAATATATGAGTCCTCAGTTGATTTCCACTAAGACCGATCGGAAGAAGCTTTACATCCAGCGTTTTAACGGACTTTATAGTCTGTCCAACTTGTCGGTGGACCTTGAACATCCGTATTATTAGTCGTAAGACTCCCATTATGGATTTCCAAAAAGCCCAGTTGGAAATAAAACTATAAGCGAAGCGAAGCGGAAGCGGATATTAAAAATATATTACATACGTTTCAGTCATTTTTACCATTTCAAAAGTTGAACTACTGACAGGATAACCTTAAAGGCCGGGTGGCTAGCCCTGGTGTCAGAGTTTTTAGGCTGCCTGAAGGCCTCTGACGTGGCTGAACGATTAAACTCCTTCATTTGAAAATATTTAATGAACGTGACGCAGGAATTATTATCGTTACTTACATTCTTTTATAATGATCTGATTTGTGGAAGTACGAGTACTATAAACCTTTGCTAGGTTTTTAGTGTCGCCTGCATATTTGTATTTTTTTTAACCCATCGTTGATGATACAGTAAATAGTAATAATAATGTTTAATAGTTCAGCAAACTTTTTTATAATAGAATATATTATTATTTAAAATAATTACTTTATTAATTTATTTTATTATCACTGGTTTAGAGAAAACCGGTATCAAAATTGGTCCACGCTTTTGCGAGTTGCGATGACACATATGCACAAATCCCTGTGTTACTTAGGGTGGTATAGAGCAAAGAATACAAGACGAGTAAGAATACTCCGGCAAAATGCAAAATTCAAGTAAAAAATGTACCCAGATTTTCATGTCGACAAAAGAATTTAGAGAAAATCCTGTCGAATCGGTTTATGTCGACAGACGCGTGCTGAGTGGCTCGTTCTAAGCCAATAGTGAATGGGGAGCTGGCAGGGGCATAGGCGGAGCGACGAGCGGAGCCATAAGCAGAGCGGGTTTAAGATCTTAATATGCGTATTGCGTATTAATACTTCAAGTTACTTGTTGGTCCAAACAAAAAAAACCTGATTTTGATTCCTGATTGTAATTAGGAATTACATTAACGCTATATTGACACACATCAGCAAAATTTGTGTTCGAACTTTCCTTGCAAAAATCGAACGATAAAAAAAATCGGAAAATTATATCAGACATGAGTACACTCGACTATGGTCGCCTAAAAGGAAGAAACATCGGAAATTGGGTGTCTGATTTGCCGTTGTAATCACCGTTGATAGCTGATTGTCGATTTTTCTATAATTATTTAATGATGATGTAATAAAGAAAAACATACTTTTTCAAGTTCAGTATTAAAAATAGCTCTACACCAATCAACATACATTTACTCATACATTTTTTTCGTCTACGTACGAAAAAAAATACGGACGCGAAGTGAAATTATTCTTGTATTATTCGTTCGTGTTTGTATATACTTAAATTACATTTATAGTAACCACACAAAACGCAACTGTCTGTCACCGTTTGCATAAACTTTTCAAACATATACATAAGACTAGTGTAAACATATTTATCTTTTTAATTATTAATTAATATCCCGACAAATCATAGTTCTTAATAGCTTTTTCTCTTGCAATATAACCGCACCCTGTAGAGACGTACCATTGGAAACTTCAAAGAGCTTGTCCGTATTAAAATGCATACTCTTCACTTTGAACTGGCATTTTTCAAGAACTCCGTGATATTACTGTATTCTATTATTGTCATACTTCTTTCTCATCTATTATTCTTTATGCTTATCCTGCTTTTATTTTTATGCTTCGTTTCTATGCTCGCTTCATTTCTATTATGTTCATTTTATATTTGTTAACTATAGACGCGTCGACGATGAGGTAGTGGACTGTAAACACTATGTTGGATGGGTGTCCTAGTTAACAGTTATAAACAGTTCGTTTCGTACTTAATCACTTTATTCACACTTTACGCACAAAAGTTCACAATGTTTCAGACTTAGGGTTAAAGCACTATTTAAACTCTGGCTTTAGATCACTATTGAACCACTTGTTCAACACTGTTCAGACTTACGGTTCAAGCACTACTTAAATTCTGGCTTGAGATCACTTCGGAGAACTTGTTCCGATTGCGCGTACAATATTAGACTTAGTAAGATCGTAAGACTATACAAGACTGACTACTGCGCACTTGCGCAGCCCTTTTATACTAAATCAACTACTTGGCGGTTCGTTCCCCTGACCAATCAGAGCTCTCTGAATGTTCGAGAACCTTCCCTTCTTTCTTCGGGGCCTGAGTAGGTAACGATGTAACGGGAAGTTTCTAGAACACATTTCTGGAAAGTTCTAAGAAACGAACATGATAAAACTAGAATGTTCGAGAACCTTCCCTTCTTTCCAAGTAGGTTACAATGTTTCGAGAAGGTTCTAGAACACCTTTCTGGAATGTTCTATGAATCGAACTCGAATGTTCGAGAACCTTCCTTTCTTTCTAAGTAGGTCGAGAAGGTTCTAGAAAGCATTTCTGGAATGTTCTATGACTCGAATTTAATCGAACGAAAAGAAATAGCTGGAAAACTAAATCGATTCTACATACAAATTAATGTTGATTGCTTAGGTTTTTCTTGTATATCCGGCGCAACAATCCGTCGACTCGCCTGTCCCTAACATTCTCCCCCCGGCCAAGCCCTGGCGGAGCCCTCGATCTGTAGAATAGCGAGTCGTGTTGTGGGCCGTCGAAAAAGTCCATTGCGGGTGCGTACTTCTGCGCAGCGCACACGCCCATCTGGTCCAGGGTATGTTTTCTCTACTATGCCCCTGGGCCATACATTTCGTGGTAGTCCAGGATCTACTACCACGACCAAGTCACCGACACTCAATTCCTTAGTTGGTGCCGAAGACCCTTGTCTTGGCACCGAAGTCGGCAAATACTCCTTCACCCAACGCCTCCAAAATTCGTCAGCAAGGGCCTGTCCAGCACGCCACGTGCGACGGTCAGCGTTATCGCACGGTCCGGTCAGCGGTAGAACCACTGAAGAAAGACCCCAGCAGAAAATGGTTCGGTGTTAGAACTTCGGGGTCATCTGGGTTGACTGAGACGTGTGTTAGCGGCCTAGCGTTGATACTGTGTTCCGCCTCAGCCAGTAAAGTTTGCAGCGTCTCATCTTTAGGCACCTTTTGGTTCAACGCTGCCCCAAGAGCCACCTTTACCGACCTCACTAGACGCTCCCAAGCACCTCCCTGGTTGGGTGCCCCTGGCGGGATAAATCGCCATGTCACTCGATGTAGCAGGCCGTATTCCTTTAGGGCTGGTGTCCACTCAGCGTAAGCGGTGCGTAACTCAGCATCAGCTCCCTTAAAATTTGTAGCGTTGTCTGACCAAATGACTTTAGGCCAGCCACGCCTTGCAGCCATCCTTCGAAGTGCCATTATGGCTGAGTCCGTAGAGAGGGAGTGCACAAACTCTAAATGAACTGCCCTTGTGGTGAGGCATGTGAACAATGCTCCCCACCGCTTCTCGTGACGTCTGCCTACTGCCACCATCATTGGCCCAAAAAAGTCCAGGCCACAATTTGTGAACGGTCGATGAAAGGGTTCCAGCCTCGCCGATGGCAAATCTCCTGTTACTGGAACCTTTGGCTTTGATTTCTTTATTTTGCAGAGGGCGCAGTTCCTTGCAGCTGCTTTCACGGCTGGCCTTAGCCGCAAAATCCAATAGCGCTGCCTCAAATCATTAACCACGCGTTCCTGGTTCGCGTGCCCTGCTGCCTTATGCTCCTGTAGGATCAGGAGCTTAGTAAAGGGGTGTCGGCTGTCCAAAATGATTGGTCGCTTCACAGCTGATGATACATTTGCCGCGCCGATCCTTCCATTTACGCGAAGAATTCCCTCATCCAAGACAGGATCCAGTTTGTAGATCTTACTCCTGACCATGACGGTCTTGCCTTTTTGGAGAGCTTTGATCTCTTCTTCGAAGCTCTCTTCTTGGCTCCTTTTTATCCAGAGCCGTTCTGCCTCTTGTAGATTACGGCTCTCCAGTCCTCATGCCTTCTTCTTGCAAGCATCTATGAACGCCAACACGTATCCCGTTGCCCGTATCAATCGTTCATAGTTTGAGAATCTCCTTACGTCTGGGAGACCCTCCCATTTCTGACTGGCTTTGTCGATGTAGAAAACCTCATTGTCCTCTTGCAAGCTCTCAGGACTACCGAAATGAGGCCATGACTCCCTTGGCTCCTTAAGGAACTCTGGTCCTGAAAACCACCAGTCCCCATTTCCCGGTATGTAGCCTGTGCGTGTTGCGAGGTCAGCTACATTGTAGTTCGTCGGGATCCAATTCCATTGCTCTGGACCCGAAGACTCTGCAATCTCCCCTAACCGGTGAGCAACAAAGGGAGTGTGCTTCTTGGTTGACTCGTTCTTGATCCATTGAAGCACCGTCGTAGAGTCCGTCCAGGACATTGTTTTGTCCGTTGGCCATCGATGTCCTTCTTTGACAGTGGCAGCCAAACGAACCCCAATGAGAGCAGCTTGTAGCTCCAGTCTTGGTATTGTTTGGGCCTTCAATGGAGCTACTTTAGCTTTGGCGGCCACCAACATCACGTCCACTTTTCCATTCTTCTTCTCGGTCCTGTAGTACGCTGCTGCTGCAAATGCAGTTTCGCTGGCGTCGCAGAATATATGGAGTTGTCGGCTGACAACTCCCCCCGTTGGGCCGTAGCATCGCGGTAACTGCAGGTCCGCTATCCTGCCCATTCCTTTCAGCCAGCCCATGAATGGTTCAGCACATTCTTTTGGCAGCGTCTGATCCCAGGTCAAGTTCTCTCTCCACATCTGCTGCAGCAAGATCTTCCCTGTAATGCTGTAGCAGCTGAGAAGTCCAAGAGGATCGTAGAGAGACATCACTGCGCTGAGTGCCTCCCTCTTTGTTGGTGGTCGTCTCAACTCTCTTACGTCTCGACTGACGCGATTGAGCGCTGTGTTAAAGCCCAGTGTGTCATTTGACGAGTCCCAAGTCAGCCCCAGTGTCTTTTCAAGAGGCTGATGTCCGGAGAGCAGCTGTGTTCTGGTCTTTGCTCTCAGCTCCTCCGGAATCATGTTCAATACCATAGTGCTGTTCGAGTTCCAGCCACGTAGCACAAATCTACATTTCCGATGGATCTCGTCAACCTGTCGGATGATCGTGGCTGCATTGGACTCATCCGTGTAGCTCTCCACGAAGTCGTCCATGTAGTGAGCTTCCTTTATCGCCAGTGCTGCCTCTGGATACTGCTCCGCATATTCCTCAGCGTTCTTGTTTCTAACGCTGTGGGCTAGAAAAGGTGAACTTGATGCGCCGAAGATCATTGATGTCATCTTGTACTCCTTTGGCGGGTTTGTCCTGTCATCGCCGCGCCATAAAAACATCTGGGCCGGCTGGTCTTCCTTCCGAATCTTCACTTGGAGGAACATCTCTTGGATGTCAGCCGTTACTGCGATCTCGTTCTCCCTGAAGTGGAACAGTATTTTTTGCAGCGACTGCAGCAAGTCCGGTCCCTCCAACAAGAAGTCGTTGAGACTAAGTCCTTGTGACTTTGCTGCGGCGTCAAAAACCAGGCGTACTTTTCCTGGTTTGTTGGGGTTGGTAACAGCAAAGTGCGGCAGGTACCATGCCTTTGGGTTTTGTGGTTCACTTCCCTCGCAGGGCTCCGCGTAGCCCTTTTGGAGCAGGTTCTGCACTTGCTTTTCATATTCCACCTTAGTAACAGGTGCCTTGTCCAGCTTCTGTTCCAAATTTCTCAGCCGCCTCCATGCCATCGCGTAGCTTGGCGGCATTCTTGGTTCGTCCTCCTTCCAAGGGAGGCCCACTTCAAAGTGCCCGTCGACTCTCTTTGCAGTTTGGTCAAATATTTCGACGGCGCGCTCCTCAGACTTGTTCTTTTTTGCTTTGAAAGATACACCCAAAGCATCGATCTCAAAATGACGTTCTACCAAGTCTTCCAGACGGTTCCCATTCATGCTGAATACATGAAACACTTCGTGTGGTCCTTGTTTCAGCACCGTCCTCGGTAGTGTCCCATGAATTACCCAACCGAGGTTTGTCCTCGATGCCACCGGCTGGTTTCTTTTCCCAATTCGCAACTCCCGGGACACGATCAAGTCCCAGTTGTCCGCCCCGAGGAGAAGTTGTGGTCTGCGCTGCTCATAACAGACGCTCTTCTGGTCCAGATCCATCAGATGGTTCAGTCGCAACAGTTTGTCTGGGATTGTCTGCGACCGAAGCTCCATGTTCTTCATTGTCCGCGCCCGAATAGCGTGGACCCTTCCGTCAACGCCTTGTATCTTGAGTTTCACCTGTCGACTCGAAGTATCCTCCTTCTTCATGGATACTCCTCTGATGCTGAGAGGTTTCTTTGGACCTTCAGCCCCGATTTCCCTTGCTACCTTGTCGTCCAGCAGAGTGATCGTAGACCCTTCATCGAGCAGCGCGTAGATCTTCTTCTGTCCTCGTGGTCCAGAGACCGTGACAGGACAGATCTTCAGCATTACCTCCCTAATCGTGGTTGTCGTGGTGGAGGTCACTGACTCGACGTCCTTTTCCTTTTCGCTGGCTTGTGGCAGTTCGTCAGCGTGTAGCAAGGCGTGATGCGGTCGTCGACATCCATTTACTCCGCAAGGTTTTCCTTTGCAGTTGATACGGCGGTGACGACTTGCTATGCATTTGAAGCATAGCCCTTGTTTCTTGGCAAAAGCCCAACGATCATTCACTTCCATTTTTAGGAATTTGGGACACTTTGCCAAGACATGTTCTCCAGTGCACTTGCCGCACTTGTACTTCCGTTCTTGGGAGTCATCACTGTCGGCGTCGGTCATCGTGTACACTGGCTTCTTTTTGGTCACTGTGACAGACTTCGCGTCTTCCTTTTTCTGAGTTGCTGCTTGGGTTTCCACTGAGACGTACCCATATTTTAGGGCTCTGTCCGCCTCTTTCATGAGAAACCTTGAAAGGACGATGATTTCCGGATCCAACGTTCCCGCGTGTTCTTCTGCATACCTGCACCAACTTGAGTGCAGATGAGGGCTGAGCTTGGCCAGAACGATCCTTGTCAGCGTAGGATCACCGATGTATCCCTTGTTGTCGATGGCACGTAGCACGCTGACCGTGTTCTGCACCTTGACTGCAAACGTGTTGAGCTCGGTTGCAGTTGCACCTGGTCGTAACTGCAATTGTCGCAGCTCCTGGATAGCTTTATCAATCAGCACCTCTGGCCTTCCATAGCACTGCTCTAGGGTATTCATGATGATTTCTGGATCATCCACTGTATGCAGGAGAGAACTCACGTGTTCTCTTGCAGCTCCTCGTAGGCAGTTCCTAAGTCGTGCCATGTCTTCAATTTTAGAGAACCCATACATACGAGTAGTTTCTTTCATTGCGGCTTTGAAAGAAAACCATTCACCGCTGGCACCTGAAAACAGCGGTAACTCGTAGACCTGTCGTGGTGGCGGTCGGTTCTGAGAAATCTTCTCTAATGCTTCCACCAGCTGTTCTATACCTCGTGACCTTGAGGCTGATCTTGATGGCGTTGGTGACTTTGTTCGTGAACGTCTGTCCCTGGAATGGCTGCGTGTCACCTCCTCCCGTCGGTCGCAGGGAAGAGTTCCGCGTTCAGGATCTGCACGCCGTTCACCATCCAGTTGTTCACCAATCGTCGTGTTCTGTATCCATTGCTCGATGTTAGAAGTGCCCGGTCTGTTCGTGTCCACTTCGGACCCATGAATAAGCTCGATGTCAAGGGCAAGTTGCCGCTTGATCCGCTCGGCTTCCAAAGAAACGTGCTTCATGAGCATCTCCAGGCGGTCCGCCGCATCAGTTTGAAGTTGGCGTATCCTGGATGCACTGCCCGTTGATTGCACAGACGCCTGTGACCGTGCCGGTGACACGTCGCGCTGCACAGCCGTGGTAGCGTGAGGAAGCATTTCTTCCCCCTCCCTGGAGGGTCTCACATGTCCTCCGATCAAGGAGTCCTCCCGCCGTGCTAAGGTGACGAGAGGCACGTTAGTTCCACGGTGTTCACTCAAAGAGCGTGGTGACTCTTCAAACCGTATAGCACGGCGCGCTCCAGCTGGGTTGGCTTCTTGTAACCCAACTGCCGGCGTACTTAACGCGTCTTCAGGTCCAGCTCCACTTCGAGTTTGGACCATTTCACAAAACTCAGTTGATCACCCAGTCAAAATCTGGACCAAGATACTGGTTCACTCACTCTCAATCCGGCTCGAAGGACCAAGAAACTGTTAACTATAGACGCGTCGACGATGAGGTAGTGGACTGTAAACACTATGTTGGATGGGTGTCCTAGTTAACAGTTATAAACAGTTCGTTTCGTACTTAATCACTTTATTCACACTTTACGCACAAAAGTTCACAATGTTTCAGACTTAGGGTTAAAGCACTATTTAAACTCTGGCTTTAGATCACTATTGAACCACTTGTTCAACACTGTTCAGACTTACGGTTCAAGCACTACTTAAATTCTGGCTTGAGATCACTTCGGAGAACTTGTTCCGATTGCGCGTACAATATTAGACTTAGTAAGATCGTAAGACTATACAAGACTGACTACTGCGCACTTGCGCAGCCCTTTTATACTAAATCAACTACTTGGCGGTTCGTTCCCCTGACCAATCAGAGCTCTCTGAATGTTCGAGAACCTTCCCTTCTTTCTTCGGGGCCTGAGTAGGTAACGATGTAACGGGAAGTTTCTAGAACACATTTCTGGAAAGTTCTAAGAAACGAACATGATAAAACTCGAGTGTTCGAGAACCTTCCCTTCTTTCCAAGTAGGTTACAATGTTTCGAGAAGGTTCTAGAACACCTTTCTGGAATGTTCTATGAATCGAACTCGAATGTTCGAGAACCTTCCTTTCTTTCTAAGTAGGTCGAGAAGGTTCTAGAAAGCATTTCTGGAATGTTCTATGACTCGAATTTAATCGAACGAAAAGAAATAGCTGGAAAACTAAATCGATTCTACATACAAATTAATGTTGATTGCTTAGGTTTTTCTTGTATATCCGGCGCAACAATCCGTCGACTCGCCTGTCCCTAACAATATTTTAGTTTGTAGTTTTTATTCTCTGGAGAATGATTTTAAAATTTTGAAGGTTTGTAAATGAGTGCGGATTATGACTGTACAGCTTCTTTTAGTTATTGTTTTAAATCTCTTTACAAGTGAAACTTCATATATCGACTATTGGAAATGATTCGAGAAGTCGGAACTATGAAAAATATTAGTATTTTGGACTCAAAATATAGATGTTAAAAAGTAAAATAAATAAGAACCGGATAAATGAAAGTACGAGTATGAAGTAGAACAACGCATTTTAGGATATTTTATTATAACGCTATATACTAGTATAGCTTCCATTAAAATATTTATATGACAAAGGCATCTCATTGACATTTTGCCTCTGTTTTCATCATAGAAATATAAGTATATAGACACAACATACCTACAAATTAGAGCGTACGGCTGAGGGGACACAATATGGCCGCCATTACAAAGTCAACCTATAAAGCATCTACATGCATCTTGTACTTATGCTAGTCCCTATCACTATTGTATATTTTTGCAGTAAAAAATATGATGAATTTATCAAAGAAATATGTTAACAATGGGAACATATTAAGAAGAAAATGTGGGCGGCAAAATGTCAAATTACATAGATAAAAAAGCTCTTTAACAGCCTCCTTTCTCTTTACTCATTGGTTTTCATCAACGATATCCACCCTCAAAGGGGAGAGTGGGCGCGACTCTTCCTTGCAAATACCTTGACGAGACAAACCGAGAAATACTTAAATTTCTTGATATTTCAAGCCGTATTGTAAAGACGATTGTTGTAATTAAGTTACGTTTGGTTTTGACGAGATTTTTGATGTTGGTGGGTTGCTTTTGGACTCAATTAGGCATCTAGGCAAGATTTAGGTTGTTGCAAGCTGTACTTCACCTTTAAGTTTCGTCGTCGTCGTTTTTTTTTTATCTCGTGTAGTTTTGTGTTTGACTACATACTGCCTGATGTTAAGCAGATATGCGGTCTAGGATGTAACACGCTTACCTAAAAGATTCCTATTTACTCGGGATTTGCAGACACCTACATTGTTCTTTAGCGGGAAGACAGACTCAGGCAAAGCGTTCCACATTCTGGCAGTTCGTATGAGGAATGTGGACTCGAAACGCTTGGTTCTTATGCGCGGGATGTCCACCATAAAAGGGTGGCGCCTGGTTGCGTCTATCTAGTTTATATATTAGTCCGTTTAAAATGAATGAAATAATTTTATGAAATTAAATAATTCATTAATATGTCTAGTTACAACCACTTCTTAAATTAATAGTCAGTGTTGAGCATCAGAAAGTATCTCGTCACAAAAATGACAAAATAAATAATAAAATATAAACAGTAAATTTAACAATAAATCGGTTTGAGCCATAAGATGCCCACTGCTGGACTTAGTATTCCCCTATAAATCTTCAAAAATATCAGTTGGAAACATCTTGAATGCATCTTTTCATTGTAATCTTAAGATAAATCATATAATCATACAACAAATCTGATTTTTCAGCCGTTTTTCGCTCGATATTAGTAATGGCACAGGTGGATGCTTAAAATATTCACAGAATATTTACCTGAATGCTTACCTTAATAATGAATAATTAAATGAAATTAAATAAATATTTACGGGGGGCTCCCATACAGTACGGAACCCATAGTGCGCGAGTCCGACTCGTACTTGGCAGATTATTTATATGATATTGAACTTAGCACTATGAGGATGGAAGTCTTTGGCAGCGTTTACCATATTCAATTTATTGCAACATATGTAGCATAATTTACATGCGGGTCTTAAGAGCGTCGCCTAGTCCATACATAAAATCTTTTCTTCAAAAGTAACAAAAATACAACGGTCAAATCACAAGATTGGAAAAAATAACTAATATTTTTGATAAACATCGATATCGATGGACATCACTAGAGCATCGACAAAAATATCGACTATTACAACATCCCTAGTGCTTGTGTACGTATAGATTTGAACCTCTCTCACCTCGACCCTACCCCCGCATCGTGCGATAGGGACAATTGCAGCTCAGAGCGATTTCTACCTACAAAAAACTTGGCGAGACAACGTTTCGTATTACGCAGTTTTCTTCAAAAACTTGATCAATCAAATATTTTTTATGTCAAAATTTAAAAAAAATATGTGTTCATGATTCTGTCATTTTATATTTTGTTAGATGTTATTTAGTCTCTTCTGGTTGGTCTCTAAAGACGTCGGTAATAATGGTGAATATTTTTGTGATTTTGAAGGGTCATATTTTGCCTCATAATTAATTTATCAAGAAAAAGAAAAGACAGGGTAGTCTAAACAGCTACCCGCCCCGGAAAGATTGGATCAACAAAAACTTACTTGATATGATAAACCGAAGAAATATGATGTGGCATGATTTGAAGAAATCACACGAAGACGATGTCTTGAGGCAAAAATTTTTGGAACAGAAAAATAACGTACACACAACTATACAAAAAACTAAAAATCAGTACTACTATAACGCTTTTAAGAATTGCGATAAAAATCCTTTGAAAATGTGGCAACTTATAAATAATTTAACTAATAACAAATCAAAAAATCAATCAACATCTATAAAACTTAATACATCTAGTGGTCAGATCTCAGATAAAAAGCAAATAAGTGAATGTTTTAACTCTTTTTTCTCTAATATAGGTGCGGAACTTGCTGATCAAATACCAAAAGAGTATCACTCAACAACACAAACCCTAGTTGTCAATTCCAAATGCGATGACCATCTCACCGAATTAAAACCGGCTACTCCAGACGAGATATCAAAAATTATTGATAACTTAGACTCAAATACTAGCGCTGGCATAGACGGTATTACTACAAAAATGATTAAATGTGTCAAAGATCTATTAATTGTCAATTTAACGCAATGCATAAATAAATGTTTAGCTGCAGGCCGATTTCCAGATTCTTTGAAAGTAGCTAAAGTGACTCCTATTTATAAATCAGGTAATAAAACGAATCCTGGAAACTATCGACCGATATCGGTCTTACCTATACTTTCAAAAGTGTTCGAGAAAATTCTACATAATAGACTTACTGAATATTTGGAATCCAAAAATTTTTTATTCAAAAAACAATACGGCTTTCGGCCAAAATCAAGTACTGTCGCAGCTGCCGTTGACCTAGTAACGTCGATAAAACTGAACATAGACAAAAAACTGATAAACTTAGGAATTTTTATCGATTTAAAAAAAGCTTTCGACACAGTCAGCCACAAAAAGCTCTTGTCAAAATTAAAAGCTATTGGCATAACCGGATTTGCCTTTAAGGTTTTTGAGTCATATTTATCAAATCGTTATCAGATTACTAAAATAGATGGAACCGAGAGTATACCACAATTAATCACATACGGCGTTCCACAAGGTTCTATTCTCGGGCCTCTGCTGTTTTTGATATACATCAATGTGATATTCACAAAATTGGACTTCAGGGGGATATTACTTTATACGCAGATGACACTAGTTTATTCTATTCCGGTAATTCTATTAATCAAATCATTGCAAATGCACAACGAGACTTGAACCTTCTTGCCACTTGGCTATTATCGAACTTGCTAACTATTAACACTTCCAAAACAAATTACATAATATTCTGTGCGAAAAATAAAAAGATCAACCTTTAACCAGTTATCAATTTACGGTAAAACAATAAACGAAGTTAGTAAAGAAAAATATCTGGGTTTGATTCTTGATAAGCAGCTAACGTGGAAACCACATTTAGAACGTATTAGAAGCAAACTTACGTCTTTAACAGGTGCTCTTCGAAGTATGGCCCGATGTCTTACTAATCGAGTACGTTACATAATATATAACTCTATGGTGAAACCTCACTTAGATTACTTGATCGAGGTATGGGGAACGGCAGCTAAATCAAATCTGGAAATTTTGCAAATAGCCCAAAACAAAATCATCAAATCTCTATTTCAGTACGATTACCTCACACCTACAACCAAAATTTATCAGGAAACTAAACTTATGAATATACCACAAATATACAAGTACAATACATGTATTCTTATTAGAAAAATTGTAACAAAAGATATACATACTCAATTAACGTTTTCAAAGAGAATTGATGTCCAAAAAGTTTTAACGAGACAAGCGAATAACTTATGTTTAGCAAAAAACCCTAGAACAAACTATGGAATAAAAAATATAAAGTTTGAGGGAGCTTACCTGTACAATAAATTACCGAAAGATATTAAACTAGCTAAATCATTACCAACCTTTAAAAAGTTACTAAAACTACACGTGCTAAAAGATGCTTCGTATGTATAAATTTGCATGTCAAATAATAGTAATAAAAAAATGTTTATTTTAGGCAATTATAACACTCTTAATAAACCATTAAAATTCGTAATATAATAAATATCAACTAAATATATATTTGATGCCCACAGCTGGGCATAGCCGTCTCCTTAGTTTCTCAGTATAACATTACTCCAATCATAATAATTATTATAGAATAAATAAATAAATAACAAAAAAGTATACCTACCACAATCCTTATATTAGATATTATTAAATAATAACTTCCCAAATTTTTACTCACGAAAACTAACTAACATATATATATATTTTCTAACTTAAACCTACTAAAATATTAATACTTAAATACATGTACAAAAGTAAATTAAAAACATAAAACTTAATCTAAAATAAAATATGTCGTACTAAAATAATAGGTACATGTTTGATATTGTCAAACACAGTGTGCCACAGGCTTTATGTCGCAGCCGATTGTTAGCTAGCTCGTTATGTTCTCTCATCGAACAGCACCACCTCTAGTACTCTAAGCGATGTAATTCGATGTATGTTCCCACGTAACTTAATACTAGAGATAAGCGGCCGGTTTGCAGAAACAAACCGAGCACTGGTCTTATCAGTAGAGCTGACTATGCGTCTGCGAATAAGACCACCTAGATGCCTAAGTTATCTTGTAAGATGTATCAGTGTATTTTATTCATTAATTATAGTGCCTTTGCATCGGCAACATCTTAGTTTTATTTCTAGTTTTTAAGTAACATTCTCTCGCGCTTCCGAAAGTTAACTGGCGCAGCCGGTAGGATAGTCGGCTGCTGCCAGCGCGAAAAGTTCGCTCTTAAATTCGGTGAATTTCCCCCGCGTTGTGCAGTATTAAGTAAACGGTGTTAATACTGAATTCAGTTGTATCCGTTCCGGCTATCCACACGAACCAAACAAATAAGTTATCTACGGGCGCAGAAAATGCAGGTCGGTTGGTGAGTAAGCCTTTTTCGCCTTCCTTAACCTTCCACCCCCATTTTCCTCGAATATTGTAAATTTTGACCTTGGTCATCGGTCAGATTTGCTTGTGTTAATTGTAGTATTGAAAAATTTGGTCTTAAATCGACTGAATTGTGTTAATTAAGATATATTATTTAATAATAGTAATAGTATCGGAACATTTAATCTCAAATCGATTGAATTGTTTTAATTAAGGACATTTAATAGAAGTAAGTAATAGTATAGGAACATTTAATCTCAAATCGATTGAATTGTTTTAATTAAGGACATTTAATAAAAGTAAGTAATAGTATAGGAACATTTAATCTCAAATCGATTGAATTGTTTTAATTAAGGACATTTAATAAAAGTAAGTAATAGTATAGGAACATTTGATCTCAAATCGATTGAATTGTTTTAATTAAGGATATTTAATAAAAGTAAGTAATAGTATCGGAACATTTAGTCTCAAATCGATTAAATTGTGTTAGTTAAGGATAAGTGTTTAATAATAGTAATATATCAGATAGTTTTGTCTCAAATCGATAAAATTGTGCTAATTAAGGATAAAATATTTAATATTAAGTAATAGTGTCGGTATAAACTCTACCGAGACTCTAAATTAGGTTTGAATTATTTTGTTTTAGTTATATTAAAATAAAATTAATTAGAAATGGAACAAGGAACAGGGATGAAGTCAAATTTACTAAGATCTGAGTTTTCAATGCCTAGAAGCCAGAATACCATGAGACCCGCGATTCCCGCGCCTCAATTCCAGTACGGTATACCTGGGAACCAACATTTAAATAGACCACCGGTTCCAAGGTTCGTACAGCTTCAATTTGACTACCGCCCGCAGTTCGGCTCCGCACCTCAGTTTGGTAAATTAGACCCACAATCAAGACCGCAGCAAGGGTTCAGACCCCGATTAGGGACGTCCCCTCAGCTAGGTTATAGGCCACCCCAATTTGGGTACAAACCACCCCAATTCGGGTACAAGCCACCCCAATTTGGGTACAAGCCACCCTATGAACAACCTCAACAAGTTAACCCGCCACACTTTCAATCCGGCGACGTATCCTTAAGGACCGCCCGATCTATTGGATTTAAGCTTAACGAGATAACCGGTGACGACGATGAACAAAATTTTTACCCTGATGATACTTAACCCTTATACTCACAAAAACGACATGTACGGACTATACAAAATATGACCATTCAAACGACTTCGAATACAAGTACCCCACTAAGCATGAAACTTGCAATAAGTTGTAGTAAGTTTGTATATGGCACATTTGTGAATTTCAAACATCATCTTGCAGGAACATGTCACTTACATAGATCTTATTGTTATGTTGAAACTTTTAAAAAATTAGTTTATTATGTTACTGTTATATTTCGCATGAAAGATTACGTTTCAACTTTGCAGGGATATAGCCTCCCAAACATACCTAAATGTAAGTAATTAACATTGTTGCAAAAATGTGATTGGGACGTTACCAAATGAAACGTTGCTGCAATGTAATTTTACTAACTTCACTGTCTGGCATTGCCTGTACTTTACAAATGAAAGTTTCTGAAATATTATAGTATAACATTGCGACAATAGGTCTATTGTTATATTTTTTATCAACTTTCATACAACATTACGAATTGTTTCTTTTTATTTACCTAACCTATGTAAGTAATGTTGCTGGAACTTAATTTTCGAAAGTTATCAAATGTTACTGTAACGTTTCTTACTTAACATTGAAAAACTAGATGGCGTTAGCATCGCACATTGAAATTATGCATCGCGGTGGCGTTGTGTTTGCAGAAATTGGTATTTCCATTTGTAAATTTGATTATAACATTCCTTACAGCGGATAGAGGAAAAGTCTCACACACACCCGCCTCTAGGACATGTACTTAGAACTATAGCCTCAACAAAATTTAGAAAAAAAAATGATTTTTTAGGAACTGAAAACCTAGAAATGTAACTTTGCGACAACTAAATAAATGCAGGCATTGCAAAACTAAATAAATGCAAGCCATGTGCAAGTTTCATTTGTAATATTTTGTAACCTTTTAGCAAGATAGATGAAACAAGTTACTATTACCTTTCAAATTTAAGGTTGTGGAAATGTTAATCGTTATACTTGTGGAAAGTTAAATTTACAACTTTCAGATATATTTCATGTGTAATGTTACTGCAACTTCACGTTTTAAAGTTTAAAAAGGTTTAGGAGATCAGCTTTGGACAAGTTACAGGGTTTATCTACGGCGTGGCCGTTAGGGCTGTAAGCTTGCATGAACGTTGCAACCGTATATTTGTAAGTTACAAGCTCGTTGATGTTACTGTCAGAAATGTTATTGCAACTTTTGCTTGCTTAACGGGACCCTTAAAGAGACTGTAATCCGAGAAAATAATTTAGGGATATCATGTTATGCGTTAGAACTATATAGTTTATTCATAAATCGTTTTAGGACTTTATTCATTAGATTAAGCGAAATCGAAACCGCTCTAGCTCTAAGCAAGAGCTTCATACTACACCAGTCTATAATTAATTCCACCGAACTGCTATACTATTTGAACTTGATAGCAGAATCTAGAAACCTGGTATATGTACCCAATGAATTTAATTAAATTAAGATTGAGGAAACTATTGATGTTAAATCTTTTATCAAAAAGGACCAAATTACCTTTAAATTGGGAATCCCTCTGACCGATAATGTTATGTATAACTATTTTAAATTGTACACATTACCCATCCTCCTCAAACCTGAAAACCTAACCGTTGCCACATTTCCTAAGTACCCATTCCTATTGGCGAAAGGGCTGAAGTTTCAGCCGATCGCACAGCCGTGCTGCTCACTCGCTGCTGGAGACGATGACAACCGCGCCACATACAGCGGACCCTCCTGCGAGGAAAAACTAATGAGATACGAGGACGTCACTGGCATCTGCAAGCAGCACCCCATTTACTTCGAGGACGTGAAGCTGCAGAAAATAGATAGAAACAACTGGATAGTTATTCACTAGATCGGAAATAACCCTCACAGAGACCTGCGGCAAAGAGGCTTCGAAGCAGCAGATATGCAGAACGCACGTAGTGACGCTGAACAGACTCTGTGATGTCACTGTCAACGGGACGACCATCCGGCACCACTGTCTTCACACTGAAGTGGACCCAGGGACCCACTACCCATCATCAACCTTCCGAAATTACGCGCAACCGAGAACCTATCCAGTGCACATGCACTCAACATGCGAGAGATTGCACTGGACGAAGTTAAATACATGGCCTTTGCTTTGAAGAACAGTGAAGTTTTCGGTGATAACAGAGAAAAAGACTCTACAATTAGTCCCATAGCATTAGGATTAGTAGTATTAAGTATAGTTTTGATTATTTTTTATGTTTTGTACACCAAAATTAATCCTTTCATTCAAAATTATCGGAATCCCTCTAAAATCGAGCGCTCCGATAATTTTTCGCTTAGGGAGGGAGACGTTATGTTCTCTCATCGAACAGCACCACCTCTAGTACTCTAAGCGATGTAATTCGATGTATGTTCCCACGTAACTTAATACTAGAGATAAGCGGCCGGTTTGCAGAAACAAACCGAGCACTGGTCTTATCAGTAGAGCTGACTATGCGTCTGCGAATAAGACCACCTAGATGCCTAAGTTATCTTGTAAGATGTATCAGTGTATTTTATTCATTAATTATAGTGCCTTTGCATCGGCAACATCTTAGTTTTATTTCTAGTTTTTAAGTAACATTCTCTCGCGCTTCCGAAAGTTAACTAGCTACAATCCGGGCCGCGTCGGCCGGCAACAGAAGTAAATAGTAGAACTACCTCACATAGGTAAAAAAAAATAAAAAAATGGAGCAACTGATTTTTGGGTACTTTTGTGTATTTTGAATTACTTTCGATGATTTTCTAGTTTGTTTTTTCCTAAATTGATTTTGAAATATCTTATGTTGAACTTTTGATTTTAATTAACGCATTTACAATTTCAAGATGTCATGAAAAAATTTTATTGTAAAAATCATAGGTTGAAATATTGTTTTTGTTAGTCAAATATTGTCTTTACTTCTGTGTGTTTTTGTTTTATATTATTGATTTATATTAGTCTGCGCGCTGCGCTTTGTAGCAACGTAATATGTACATAGATGAGTGTGTAATCTCAGTAAGTGAATTTTTGTAAATTCTTTTTGAGATTAATAAAATATTCTTAAACCACAGCTAAATTTAATTTTATGACAAAAAATTGAAGCTCTATAAATATTTTCCAGGAAGAAAACAGCGTAATACGTTTGTATGGAAAATTACAGATCACCGGGGCTCTTAATTAACATGTTTAGCATAAGTTATACATAGTGACCCTATTAAGGTACAGCAATATTGTGCGAAGCGATTTATTTATTTCCCTATTCTGTTTTATTATCGTCCCATAAATACTCGTTAAGTAAATAGCATTTCGTGATAAGTAGTTTCTTCAATACTATTGCAAATTCGACTTCTTCTTCAATTTCCTTAATTTCAACCGGAATTTTATTAAATACTAGCTGCCCGCCCCTTAGCTTAGCTTAGCCCGGGTACGATTAGCTAAACATACAGATTTTATAAATATTGTGCCCTTATACCTACCACGTAATGTAGGTAAGGGAGTTTTAGTAAAGGTCTCTGTTTTTTTAAAAAATATAGTATAGTATATGTCATCCGGAGATAGTGTAGCTTTCCAATAGTAAAATAAAATGTATAAATTCAAATCGATTCAGTAGTTTTGGAGCCTATTCTATGCAAACAAACAAACGATCAAATCTCTTCTCTTCATAATATTGGTATAGATTTTAACAGCCATTGAACTTGGCTTGGCCATTGAGCAAATCGATAGTTTTGCTTTGAATAAAATGAAATTAAGTTTACTTTGGGATCTGGCTGGATGGACCAGTTGCTTGTATACTCGTATTTCTCTCATAAAGCTACTATATCATTACAAATATTATAAAGCCAATGAAACTTACCACCAATATAGGTATATAATATTAAATTAATGTCGCTACAACAGCAAATACATTACAGATAGTAAACCGTCCGCCTGCTGGTTATTATCTGTTAGCAGTTAATTTAGATAACGGCCCGATTATTCGGCAAATTGTACCATGATTTATTGCACACAAGCTATATTTCATGTATGTAATTAAACTTTCAAACTACATCGGCCTGGTGAAATGACGAGATTTTAGAAAAGTTTGTTCTTACTAATGAGGGACCAAGCTTCCATCTATATCTATACTAATATTATAAAGAGGAAAGATTTGAATTTTTGTTTGTTTGCATTGAATAGGCTCCGAAACTACTGAACCGATTTGAAAAATTCTTTCACTGTTGGGAAGCTACACGATCCCTGGGTGTCATAGGCTATATTGTATATTAAAAAAATTAGGAAGGCTGCTAGTCGATGTATAAAAAATTGTTTTTCGCAAAAAATGGCAAAACCGCCTGCCACTTGTGAACCGAATCGAAAAATTATTTTTTAGTTGCAAAGGGTATACTCTCGAGATGGTTTCATTTAAATTTTACAGATTTCGGCTGAGCCGTTTTTGATAAATCAACAATAAGTAAACATTTCTAGCGAAAAATTCGAATTTTGTACACGATGGAAGGCGGTTTTGCCATTTTTTGCGAAAATAATTATTTAGTTCTGTTGGGTTTTAATCTTTCCTCACTGTAAAGGCTATTTTAGAGGGACATATGAGGTATGATTTCGAAATGTAAAAAGATTGAAGCTTAGGGAGGAGACTGACTACTGACGACCTATATGAACGTACTGGCTATATTTCATAGGGCTAGCCACTTCTCCGCACGTCTCGACAGCTCATTCGATTACTCCGTAATTGCCCGCCTGAGTGGCATCCCTACTGCGTGATCGAGTTATGGTGAGACTTCACTAGCTTTGCCCGGTGGATCCACTTATAACTTTATACAAATACAAATATTTTACTGGTACCACCATATTTACATGTCAAATTACTTACAAAAGAATAAATACAAATTTATAAAATTACAGTTAACCGATACAGTGCAGTCAATCTCCTTTTATAATATAAATTAGATAATATAATATCTGTAAAAAAGTCAATCTTTTTTCTTGTAAATTCAGTAAATCTGCGACATCATAAAATAGGTAATTTTTGGCCAATTTATAGGGTTCCGTACCCAAAGGGTAAAAACGGGACCCTATTACTAAGACTTCGGATGTCCATCTGTCTGTCTGTTACCGGGCTGTATCTCGTGAACCGTGATAGCTAGGCAGCTGAAATTTTCACAAATGGTGTATTTCTGTTGCCGCTATAACAACAAATATTAAAAATAGGATAAAATAAAAATTTGAGCTCACATACAACAAACGAGGAGTTTTTAGGAGTTTTTTTGCTCGCTTTTAATAACGGCAAGAGAAATGGGGCTCCCATACGGTACGGAACCCTTCGTGCGCGAGTCTGACTCGCACTTGGCCGATTTTTATTTAGTTTAGTTTTAAATGACGCGGCGGAAGGTACATCACGCACTTGGCCGGGTATTCTGTCATATGACAACGCAAGCCTAGCACGCTTGCCCTTCGTTGGTAGGCTTATGTGCGGCAGTGAAAGGTACAACTTATGCCCGCAGCTTTGCCCGCGTGGTTTTTATATTTTATCTTTCTGGGATAAAAAGTAGCTTATGTAACTTTCCGTCTTTCAAACTATTTCCTTGCTAAAATGAAGTCAATCTGTCGCTCCGTAGCTGCGTGAACGAGGAACAAACAAACACACTTTCGGTTTTTAACCCCCGACGCAAAAGAGGGGTGTTATAAGTTTGACTTGTCTGTTTGCCTGTCTGTGTGTCTGTCTGTCTGTGGCATCATAGCGCCCGAACCACTGAACCGATGTCAGTTTAGTTTTTTTTGGATGAAATGAGACTTAATCGAAAGTGTTCTTAGCTATGTTTTATAAAAATCGATTGAGCCGTTTAAGAGTTATGGTGGGTTAAAGTGGAGATGGAAGAACCAAAATTCTACAAATGTTTGTTAAAGTGTTTTTGTGTCGGGGGTTTTTTAAATTTTTAATCTAAGTTTTGTACAAAGTTATTTAATATTAGTAAGTAAGGATGTTTTACTATTAGGAGCTTCAATGGCACAGATATTTAGATTTGTATACTTTACAAATTCAAGTGAAATTTAAAATGTTATTACTTATACAGGGTTATAGACTGTAAGGACGGGTCTAGACAAACAACTTTTGTACTACAACTTTTAAAAATTTGCAAAAAAAAATCGCTACTCCATACATTTTGCTGCGCGTTTACAAACGGTTTGACCGACGAACCGGAGGAGGTACTCAATTCGACGCGTATTTTTTAATTTTTTTTTTATGTTAACCACACATAACTTTTTTATAGTAGTCCGATTTCAATAATTGTTTTTTTTATTGGAAAGAGTATACTTCAAAATTGGTCCCATTTAAATTTTATCGAAAAGCGGCTGATTCATTTTTGATAAATGAACAATAATGTAAAAATTGCAACATCGATCCGTATGAAATATTCACGAAATCTGTACACGGGTGAAGTCGGTCATGCTATTTTTTGCTAAAAATAATTATTGTGTGAAAACGCTGATGTTTTTTCGTGATTTTCCAAAAGTCCTAGAACAAAAGTTGTTTGTCTAGATGTACTAGACCCACCTTTTAAAGGTTTCGCGTTTAATACCTATGACTTTGTTTACTTATTTCATATCTGGTGAAAACTGGATTAACACTGGATATTTTACAGTAAACAAATAACGTTAAAACCAGCTATGAACTTACTACAATATAATACAAGCGAAAAACTACGGTCATTAGTTAGCCATGGAGAAAGAACCTCATTAAAAAACTAAGCCCTACTTAAAGCAACTATGCAACTGGGTCGCGACTCTCGAGCTCTCCGACTAGCAATTAGTCCAAGAGCTGACGTCAAAAGTGCTGCAACATTAGGTCGAGTGACTCTTTGACTACACACGAACATAGTTAAAAAGGTAAGGCTTTGGTAGACGAGACTCAAAGTTACATAATTTTTATAAAAGAAAATGCTATAAGTAATTTAACTGCATTACTTATAATTACTTTTGAATTTGTTTTGCTCAATAACAGTGACGAAAAAAATATATATGTCCATTGAAAGCTTTTTAGGGTTCCGTACCCAAAAGGTGTAAACGACCCTATTACTAAGACTCCACTGGCGCTGTCCGTCAGACTGTCCGTCTGTCCATCTGTCTATCACCAGGCTGTAGCTCATCAACCGTGATAGCTAGGCTGCTGAAATTTGCAAAGATGATATATTTTTGTTGCCGCTATAACAAAAAAAACTAAAAATAGAATATAATAAATATTTAAGAGGGGCTCCCATACAACAAACGTCATTTTTAGGAGTTTTTTTTGCTCGCTATTATTACCGGCAAGAGGAATGGGGTATCTCCCATACGGTACGGAACCCTTCGTGCACCAGTCCGACTCGCATTTGGCCGATTTTTTAAGAGCGAATCAACGCTCGTACGAGTTGCGCGTGTGCCATAATTATTTATTGCAAAAAATGGCATCACCGACTTTACCCGTGTACAGAATTCGCGAATATTTCGCACGGATCTATGTAGCATTTTTCACATTATTGTTGATTTATCAAAAATAGCTTAGCCGATTTCGATAAAATTCAAATGGGATCAATTTCAATGTATAATTTTTCCAACATAAAAGAATTATTGAAATCGGACTACTATGTAAAAAGTTATGCGTGGTGACACATAAAAAAAAATCAAATACCTATACGCGTTGAATGAGTAGGTACGTCGTTTCGTCGGTCAAAAAGGCGCACCTATACGCGCCTACATACTAATATGCTTCCAAAAACGACCTTATACGCGCGTATAAAACGCTATTCTGAAGCCTCCTTTATAAATTTCATACAAAGAGGAGTGAGCGTTTAGAACTATACTAGTAATTGCCGCCTTAATGAGATAATTAACGCCCAGGTGGAGAGCAACCACATTTGTTGGAAGTAGGTTAAAGAGGCAAGGATTTGTAATTACTGTTTCATTCAAGTGTGAAATTAATGTGAAAGTTAAACGATTATTAAAATACGATATTAGCGCGGAGGACTGATGACCGATGGGGTCGAAAAGTCCTCGAGTGGAGACCACGTACCGGCAAGCGCAGCGTAGGACGTCCACCCACAAGGTGGACGGACGACCTCACTAAGACCGCAGGATCGCGCTGGATGCAAGCCGCTACCAACCGGTCTTATTGGAGGTCTTTTGGGGAGGCCTATGTCCAGCAGTTGACGTCCTATTGCTGAAAAGAAGAAGAAGAAGAAACGATTATCCGGAACTAATGTACTAAGGTGAAAGGAGGTCATTAAGACCATCATTATGAAATTTTTCTAAGCGGCAAACCCGGAATTCGGATAAAAATTAGCTGTTCTATACTTTCAATACTCAATTTTAATGATACTGGTACAATTTTATTTTTAAATTGTATTCTTATATTTTTTTTGTGTACCTAATACTACTGATCTTGTCAAATCTAAAGAGTGTGCTTATTTATATTTACAGTTTCATTAGGTAGTTTAAAAATTGTTACCAGACGATTCCAAGTGCCTGTATTGTGTCAACGAAATAAAGAAATTTTGACTTTGACTTAACTTTGACTTCGACGATTCCGAGGTACCACTTTGAACGGAACAGCTGCTTTTCTCCAATCACCAAGCCCCCCCCATTATGAAATTTGTTCAATATGATATCTTCAGCACCCTAATATTAGTTCCAGTCAGTACATAGAAAACCCTTTGATGAGTAGTTAGCACTACGTGAAAATCTATAGTTGGGGAAACAACTCAATCAACCATACAACAAACCTGAATTTTCAGCCGTTTTTCGCTCGATATTAATAACGGTGACAAGTATTTATACTTGAAATATTCACAGAATATTAAGTTACATATTATGCGCTCCAAAAACATATTATAATTAATTTAGGTAAAATAAATAAAATATTTAAGGTGAGCTCCCATACTGGTAACGTGATTTTTTTGCTCGATATAATATAACGGCAACAGGAAGTTGCTTGAAATATTCACAGAATAATAAGTTGTATAAACCCTCCAAAAACAAATAACTAAATAAAAATAAAATATATTAATTAATTATTAATATGTTTCCATTCGGTACGGAACCCTTTGTGCGCGAGACCAACTCGCATTGGCCGATTATTTAACATTGAATATTATCACTGTATTTATGCATTGAATATTTATTATAACCAAGGTTTAATAATAAATCTAAATTGTATAGTAGAATGAACCCACTAACAGTACTACAAATCACTTATACCGCTTCACGTAGCACATTCTACGCCGTAGCACAGCCGCTACGCCGTAGAGCAGATTAACAGATTACTGCGAAACGGTTATATCGTCCCCGTAGTTGGAAAATTAAATAACTCAGATTTTGTAGTTCTGAGATAAACGCGATTAAGTGTTTTTTTTTTCAGTCAATATACATTTGTTAAAAAATGTGAGACAATTTTACTGTCGGTACTTTTATATTTTGTGGACTTGATTACCTTTTACATTATGCTTTAACAAACTGAACTCTATCTTTAACTATAACTAAATAACACATAAAAAATCAAGTTGTTTAATTTTGCCACAACTGTCATTTATAACGTTACTACAATTAGCTACTTTTTTCGGCTATTTATTTAGTTTTCCTACAACCTAAATACATTCGTTAGATTAAAATGTCGTGAAATAAATGCAGTTATTTAATTTATCAAACTCGAAATATTTTTAAATGTAAAAATTTGTGGCTTTGTACGTTATTATTACTTTGATTTTTTGTAACTATTATTGGTCTCATATAAAATAAAAGCTGTATTATGATATTCATAAAGTTATATGAAGGAAGAAATAGATAAGTACAATAAAATTTAGAAATAGTGTATTGTAATCACATACATAACATACCACAAACTTAAAAAAATAATAAAATTACACCAATTTTATAACAAGTGGAACATCTTAAATTACAACAACTTAAATTATTCTTTTAAATCAAAACATAAAATAATTTGAACCCAAAAATTACAAAATCAGAGACCTAATTACAAAAGACATACTTAAGTAGTACGCAAAACTATGAAAAACTGAAAATAGGTATCAATTAGAATTAAAAAATATAATTTTGCATCAAATAGAAACATAATCGAAACAGTACCTACTATAATCCTATTCTGTGTTAAAACTCAAAAAATTAAGATTGTTTGCACCTAAGCCATAGGTCAGTACTCAACTAAAAAATGAACAGCAAAACAAAGGTACAGCAATCATTATAAAACTTTAAAACGACTCAATTCAATTAAAAATATTTCGTAATAAGGTAAGTAAAACACAACTTAAATAAAACTCACAACTCAAAAACTAATATGACACTTATCAGGTACATTGAGTACATCAATCAACAACTTCTAATATCAATTTACTAAGAACTAAAAGTACCTTCATAACACAATAAAACATAATTTAAATTCAAAATAATTGAAATGACTGTACTTAATCAATACTTAAATGTAAACTTTAAAAAAGATATAAACATAGTACCCGTTAATTCAAACACAGCGTACGTAATCCCTTCTAAGTTACAGTGAACAGGCTCCTTCTGGGTAAGCTCACTCCATCGCAGACTTTGTCTCTGTCATCTCTGATCAAGACTAGAATTAAGAGCATACCCATCACAAATAATAAAAAAAGTATAATTTAAAAGTAAATAACAAAATATGACTCTAAAGATAAACATTACGTTAATTTAACAATGTAAAACCCTTATTGTAAAATCATTTTACTCATGCTGTTACGGTTTACAAGTTTAGTTTAGTTTTCTGCACTATGTAGAGCAGGGGGCCAAAATAAGCTTACTCATCGACTTCAGATGAATCAGAGGAGCGTGGTGGACACTGATCTTCGTTTAAACACGGTAAACTTTCGTACCAGCCGTGAAGCTCTTTAGGAATTATATTTTTCTTACAGAGCTGTAAAAGGTCTTTCTTTTTTTGTTTTGTTATAGGAAGATACTGTTTATATGCCCGGGGAAGATCTTCAGTATTTATAGTAGGCATTTCCGAGTTTGGAGTTCTCCTAGTCGGTCTCCCTTGCTTACAAAGAGTATGTAGTAAGTGATATGGCCCATCGTAATCGTATCTGTATTTAATGAAACCAGGTAACTCCTTTTCAAATCTAAGACATTTTATTATCAACCAGCACACTTTCTCTCCATTCTCCGCTATAATTTTGTTTTTAATTATTTTCGAAGCAAGTGCTTTTACATCAATCATGTCTTGATATGACAACTCAGTTACATTATATGGAGTTACGTTTTTATTTTGTCTTTTTGATCTTGCCCGTAGCATAATTCCCTTCCAATCTATTATAGAATACGTGTCTGTGTACCTTTTTTCTTTTTCTATGGCACTATGCATTGAATCTACTTCCATAAAACTATGACCACTTTCCAGATACTTCTGTTCTAATACTTTGATTGTTTTATGCGTATGTACTAAGTACAATAAAATGCTGCTATATGCTGATTTCGGTTTTGTCCAGAGCACGTGTCGGAATAAATGGTGACGTGCGTTAAAACCTCGGGAAGATTCTCAATCCATAAATGAATAGCAGATGCTATTTCAACACTGCCTCTTTTGCCGTTTATTTCCGTCCAAATCATACAGTGAGCGTCGTTCTGAGGAGGTTTAAACTCATAAATAGATAAATTATATAAATTTAATTTTCTGCAATAATACATTAGACTATCTGCAGTCGATGGAATCTGCAGTAGACTTTGCAAGTCCATAGTGACACACAAATATGATTCATCTTCTTCAGACTTCTTTTTATCCAGCTCTTTAGATCTATAGGATGCATCTTTTAGCTCTTTATGTTGAGTATACTCATTTAGAAGGTTTATATTAGTTTTATCTTTTTATAATTGTTACATATGCTACATTGATCCATCTTGGGGTGATAGAACGCTAAATTGTATTCTGTACCAAACACTTTCTTATAAATGTTTAATTTGACTGGCACTTTATTGCTTTCTTTCATTTTCTTCACATACAAATCATTTTTATCAATTTTTTAGTTGAGGGAAAATTCAACAACTCATGTTATTTAATTTATTTGATATTCAACTTATCATTGGCCACAGTTATTAATTTATTTACTGAGTTATTTATTTTTCCTTAAAAAAAATTGTGTTTGTCTGAAGATATTTATTATTCCATCTGTTAGACAAAAACGGCTATCATTTTGGAACGGAATAAGATACGAAAATGACTGTTAGGCTTAAATATTTGGCATGTTTTAGGTGTTTTGAAAATAGGGAAAAGTCAATATCGCCAAAATCGGACTTATTTAATTTTCCAACTACGGGGACGATATAACCGTTATAGATCACTTAGCTGTTAACTGGAACTATAAATAGTAAAGGGTGTCCAACAAGTGAGTCATTATTTATTTTCTAACTTTTTAAAATAAGTTTTATTGTGACGTGCCTTCTGGTGGTAAGACGTCACCATCTGTCGCCTATACAACCACAACGTAAACAATGCGTTGTTTACTTTTCAGATTTATTATCTGTTTACGTGCTTATTCTCGAGTATAGTTTTACGGAAAAGACTCCGAATAAACACTGAAGTTTAAAACTTTCAGGAAATATTACTAGTGAAAACAAGTGTTTATCGTGTATTCTTATTAAAATTTAATTTAGTTGTAACCAGCGCCTTTTTTATAGTTACCCTAATATAATTTAGATGTGTTTGACTTCATTATAAAGTTCTTGTCTTTTACCGAATATTACTTTAAGAAAGTTTTAAAGTTCTAGGATATCATTATTTTAACCAAAAATTGCCAAAATCAGCTGTTTCGTACAAGAAATTCAGCGACTCTTAACAAAATGTAGAAATCAGTTAATTTTTTTTTTTTTGCAATATCGAGATTGGGTAGAAATTAATCGTAATGATCATTACAATAATATCGTAGGTATAATATGTTCGTCATCTAAGGAAGCAACCTTTATAAAGTTGGTTTTTTTGTTTCAATAAATAATTATGATGTTCAGTTCATGTCAAACTCACTACAATCACTAAAATAATCATAAAAGTCATAAAAACCAGAACGATGAAAACTATTGGATATAAGTAGCAATTTATTCGGATTTATAAAACACAATTCTTGTTTATACGTGATTCAAGCAACATGCTGTATACGGCCGTTATACAGATGCTATAAAGCTTTAGATCACGAAGCAGCAGTAAAATAGCTGTAAAACTGCTGACGGCTGGAACTATGCTTTATTGAGACACTTGCTGGAAATATGAAATGGGAAAATTTTATTTGGAGATACTAAAGATACTCCATAAAGATTATGTTATATTTACTCCAATATCTGTACTAACTGTATTAAATTCTATTGAACAAAATATCTACAGTACAATTTATTTATTTTTTAGTTTATTATCAAGGTTAAGTTTTAATTTGTTATTTTATTTAAATATCTTATTTAGAAATTGACTCTTATGAAATAGAAATTAGGTGCGTTTTAATCTGGAAATATTGAAACAAAAATTAAAAGTAATTGTTTTGTTTTCAGGTAATACAACTTTTTGAAGAGTTATTTGCATTAACAGCAAATGGTAAGTATGAACGCGATATGAAATATTTGCTTTAATATAATAATGAAGTGAAGTATAGGCCGCAGACGAACCAAAGTAACCGAAATTCAGATGACATATTCAGTGATTCGCTCGAGGGAAACTCGCTCGCGCGAGCGAGTTACCGCCATTCGATTTTACCTATTTTTTGTGTCGTTAAGTCGCTCGCACTTACAAAGTACAGACATAAGAAAAAGTATTTAAACCAAATAAGTTGAATACTACACAAACAGCCGTGGCTATGACCACGTTGGCTGATTAAGTTGGAAGTTGAGTACTGACTTATTACCTTACATTCCATTTCATTTACATTTCGATTTAGACATGCAGAATAAAGGGAGTGATTTAGTGTTATTTTTTATCACATGCATAAGTAAAATTTCTTATCTTTTTTTTTTATATTTAGCAAAGTTTTTAGATACTTTATTTGTCAGTATATAAGTATGGTAAGTACACTTTATACAAAATAGCATACAATAATGTTATCAGGATTAGTTGAAATAGCAGTGGGGAGGGCACACAGTTCAAAGAACTAACAACGGATGGGACCATAAAGTTCTCGAATGAAGATAAGGTACAGCAAGCGCAGCGTAAGATGTCCACCTACTAGGTAGACTGACGATATAATTAAGTCTGCAGGAACGTGTTGGAAGCAGGCTGCTTCCAACTGATCTAATTGGAAATTCATGGGAAGGGCGGTCCATCCAGCAGTGGACTGCTAAGTATGTTTCTCATACAAAATATATATAATACCCTGCGACGTACAACCGAATACCCGGACACGTGCGCGATGCAACTTCTGCCGCGTCTTTTAAAATCAAGTTGAAAAAATGGCTACAAAACGAGCTATTCTATGATTTCAATGACTTTTTAAAATTGCCTGAAATTATAATAGTTTAATATTGTATTTAATAAATTAATATCCGTTTTTAATTTAATTTTATCAACACGAAAGACATTGATTTATTTAAGTTATTATTCATTTAGCATTGACATTTAACTATTGAATCCTTTTTTATTATTTGTATTGAATTGTAGGTATCCTATTTTATGTAGTGTAACAATTGATGAATTGTATAATTGATAGCTAATATAATTGAAATAATCGTATAATTAATGTGACATGTAACAATGGTGTTATTAATAAAAATATTGTATTGTATTGCATACAACTAAATACAGCCAGCTGTTAAAAAAACTAAATTCTCGACATTTTTGGTAATTTGAGGATGGCTGCAACATGGAATCGCGGAACAAAACATAAACTGCTCCACTTTTGATAAATCAACAATAATGTGAAAATTACTAAATCGATTCGTTCGAACTATTTGAATTCTGTACACTGTTGAAGTCGGTTATGCCAATGTTTGCGAAAAATAATTATGCTTGAAGTGGCTGTTATAATACCGACTCAAAAAGAGTGTTATAACATTAAATTCTATAACTGTACATAAACTACGTGAATGCTAAATTTCATAGAGCTCGGCTGAGCGGTACTTGAGTTATCGTCGAACAAAGAAACATACAAACATACATTTGACAACACAAGTGCCGGCTCGTCCTAGTAGAATCTGACACCTCGCTTACGCGTCAAAACACACGTCAACTTGTGTTTGTCTATACATCTGTCTTTTGTGAGAAATAATACCTATAGAAATCTAACTTAGCTGGAAGGCTAACACCCCTGATGCCGCCATCTGCCGGCCATTGTTTCAGTTTCATTCCTTTTGTGGAACTTTGGCTTGAATCGAGCTTTGTGCGACGTGTTGGCGGAAAGAATTGAATTTCTTTTGAAAGCGGTTTAATTGTTTGTTTCTATGAAATGTCACATTCTTTTAGTTACGCTGTGTTGCATAGCCCAAGCATTCATGCTCGCCGTCGAAGGCTCTTTCTTGCGGCGGCGTCGTGTGTCGGGTTCTCTTCGCTCAAATATGGTCGAGAAGAGCGATTGCTGGCACATGTATGTGTCAAACCTAACGATCGGGTGCTGCTTGCAGGTCGCCGGCCTGCTCGTGGCATTCACGCAGTGCGCCGACCAACTAACTTAGGTTAAGATTTCAACTGTGTACTAACTCTTTTTGTCCAGCACAATCAAATACTTTAGTAAATTTTAGTCCACAAAAGGCACAGACTCTGGAGTCTGTGATCACTAATTTTTCAATAAAAAAACCTTTCTTCAATATAAAATAAAAAACGCTGATTTACTGGAATATGGTGATGAGACCATTTTTCGTCGAGTCCCAAATAGGCACCGATATGAGCGGCATTAAGTATGTGGCAGCTCAGAGCCGGTGGAACGTTTGTCGTTTGCATCCGCCCTCGGGGGCGACTCGTGGGCGGAATAACAATCACGTCGGATCAGGTACTAGGTATAAACTACAGGTACTATAGATAGGAATCATCAATATGGAATGAAAGAGAAAAAATGCCAGGTCGATGATAGGAAGTGATATACTTACAAATCAGCTGATCGTTAATCTACACATTATTTTCATCTTTAAAAAAATCCAAAATACTGGCGGCCACATTTCGCAAGGCAGTCTGGTATATAATAAACATATTTGCTCGTAAAGTGGGCGTAATTACATAATTTCAATATCGTAACGTATTTCATTACGCACTTGTGCATTATTGTAATGTAAAACGCACGCCGCCACCGACTGCAGAACTCTGTGGTCTCGTTTCTCCTACTTTCACTCAAAAGAGTGAGAGACATTACGGCACTTGTGCGGTATGTAATGTAAAACGCACGATGCTTCGACTGTTGCACGACTTTCTCTCAAAGTCAGAGTTTTATTAATTTCCTCGCAAATATGTTATAAAACGTCGTATGACATACGTGCGCTTTGAAAATTACAACCTCTGCTTCCTCGCCTACGGCTCGTGCTAGCAATATCGGCTGTAATTTTCAACTTACCGCACTTATATCATAATGTACTGATGTGTTCTTTTATTTAACACATTTATATAAGAAACAGATTAGGGATAGGTTTTCCTATAGATTGATTAAACATTATTGGGTTTCAAATGCTTGCGGCCAAATTTAGCCAGGCAACTCTGCTTAAGTGTGTTCTCCTACTCATATGATGCGTGGGGGATTGGTTTGAACCGTGTGCGCTATGAGCGGGATATTCTTGCGGTGGGATCTCGGGCTATTATACGTACAATAATTTTACTTTCAGAATATCAGCATCCGTAACTTTGTATCTATTAGCAAAAATTTAAACGCAAAGAAAAAATGTCAACATATAGAGGTTCCAAATCAAATGAAAAATCATATTAGATTTCCGCGACACAGGCCTAGCCTAGTGCGGAATCGCAGTACTACGTTTTGTTTCTGTAAAACTGTCATAAATATATGTAATATTGTTTTTATGATATGTACCATGTGTGTAATTTTTTCCTATGTTTGTGTTACTAAAAATATTTTCATTTTTCATCTAAATCTTATAAGTAGTTATAATCTAGATACGTAAAGAAGGTGTCTTTACGTATCTAGATTTTAACTGATGAGAATGTTTTGTGATGTCTGAAATAAATTATTTTCATTTATTTACTAGCTTTTGCCCGCGGTTTCGCCCGCTTGGTATTTTATTTTTTTGTGCTATCCCATGGGAACATATTATTTTTCTGGGATAAAAAGTAGCCTATGTCACTTTCCGTCTTTCAAACTATGTATACCAAAAATTAAGTCCACCCGGTGCTGCGTGAAAGAGGAACAAACCAACAAACATAATTCTATATTTATAATATTAGTAAAGAAGTCAGGATCAGGATTTGGCAACTTAAAATGGCAGTGGGCACGGAGAACTGATGACCGATGGGATCGAAAAGTAAGTGAGTGGAGACCACGTACCGGCAAGGACGTCCACCCACAAGGTGGACGGATAACCTCATTAAAACCGCAGGTTCGCGCTGGATGCGATCCGCTTCTAACCGGTCTTATTGGAGATCTACAGGCGAGGCCTATGTCTAGTAGTAGATGTCAAATGGCTGAAACGAGGACGACAACAACGAAGGATAAGGATTTTATTGGTACAATACGTATATATACGAAATGTAGCCTTGAAAATAAATTATTTGACTGGTGGAATGATTGAATGTCTGACCCTATGAAGTTTTACTATGGAAATTTACGTGGTTTTCACACATTTTAAACGATATTAAACGGGACTCACTCACGTGTTCGTATAGTCATAACACGACTATAGTTTCGATCGCGTTCAGCGACCTTTCTCAAGTTGGCGAGTGCTAACACACAGCGAGTGCATTGCGAGACGGCTCCGCGTGTTAGCACTCGCCAACTTGAGAAAGGTCGCCGAACGCGATCGAAACTATAGTCGTGTTATGACTATACGAACACGTGAGTGAGTCCCGTTTAATATCGTTTAAAATCCCTATGAAGTTACTCCTACATAATACCTCTTATGTTCTGTAATTTTGAAAATCTCTTTCTCCCTCCGTCGTTGTCGTTATTTCATCCACTGGACTTCCATGGGGAACATAGACTGCCTCGGTGGCTCAGTGGTTAGTGAAACCGACTTCTGGATCACAGAGGCGTGGGTTCGATCCCCACCCAGAGCAAGCATTTATGTGATGAACTTAGGTGTTTGCTCTGTGTCTGGGTGTTATTTAGGTACTATCTATATAAGTATGCATTTAAAATATCCTTACATAGTATAAAATAAAGTCGCTATTTTTGTTTGTTTGTTTGTCTGTATGCTTAAATCTTTAAAACTACGCAACGGATTTTGATGCGGTTTTTTTTTAATGGATAGAGTGATTCAAGAGGAAGGTTTATAATAATATGTATAATACACCTGTGCGAAGCCGGGGCGGGTCGTCTAGTGTATAATATATGTAGTATAATATCAGTCTCTGGCAGCCATATCACAAGCTTTGCTTAGTTTGGGTTAGAGACCGTAAGTAAGATGTCTCCCTATATTTATTATTATAGTGTAATTAATTAATTTAAATTCTTTAATATAAGACCTTTAATAAGACTGGTTAGAAGCGGCTTGCATCCAGTTATCTGTCCACCTTGTATGTATGTATCCACGTCCTATGCTGCGCTTGCCGGTATGTGGTCTCTAGAGAACTTGTCTTTCTACATTATTTCGAGCTTACTAGTATGTCATGCACGAATAACCCGCAAATCGAATAATTCAGATCATAAAATGTGTGTGGTGAGGTAATGTAATATTTGATGAATGAAAATATAAATAACTAGCAACCCGCCCCGGCTTCGCACAGGTTTATTATCCATATAATCCTTCCTCTTGAATCAGTCTATCTATTAAAAAACTGCATCAAAATCCGTTGTGTAGTTTTAAAGATATAAGCATACAAATGCGGACATGGGGACAGCGGAAGCGACTTTGTTTTATACTATGTAGTAATAGTGAAAAGAGTCAAATGTTCCCGATTCCTGCGTTTATATATTATTCGTATAAAGATTCCCTAAACTGGTAGAATATAAATCCGTCTTGCTAGACGGCGCCAGCTCTCCTTTGTGGTATACGAGTATGCGACATCAGCTCCACACAGCTACTATACATTCCCTTCAACCATCCAGCGTCCAATACCAATTGTCTCCTGGCCATTGAACGCTGCGTCTCGATAGGGACAATAATCGTCAAACAAAACCGGCAGTGTTTGCCTGCTGCTAGCAATGGTCGGGAATTCTGTCGATCCGAGCCAAAGGGTAGCATGCATGAGCTTGGACGTAATCTTTGAATGGATACACGTCTTGTCACAGCAATGGATTATGTTTGGAGTTTCTCAGGATAACGTACGTAGGTACTGTCATACTCTAAGATGATATTTTACATATAATTATTACGAGGTCCCATAGTAAACTCTCATAATGTAAGCTGCATACTTCGAGCACATATTTATAGAGTCACAATCGTGCAAAAAAAGTGTCCGAGCCAAAACCCTGCGCCCAAGCTACGTAGTAGGCTGGCTCTTAGTTAGTCGTAACGCGATTGCAAGCCGACTACGCCGCGCGATACCAAAGTACTCGGTTATAAGCACTAATTAGGTGACATATCGTCGAGATACGAGAAAACTGGTCATTGTGAATTATTTAATGTAAATATCTAAATGGGTATGTACTCGTATGACGGCGATTGGTCAATTTTTTACTACTTTCACTTAGGGACAGTGGCTCTGTAGATATTTGCTCGAAGGCTGCATACAATAAAAAAAAAGATATAAAAAATAAATTTCAGTCATGGCCCAAATTAAAAAGAATAAAAATTGTAAAATAGAAATAATATTACTCATAAAATAATATAGTATAGTTTCTATCTATCACTCTCTCTCATCTTCTTATTCGTTCTCTTCATTACTGAAGGGCATGCCTGTCATAAAGTGCTTTGACGGAATCAGTGACGACCTGTTTCCATGCTGCTGTTCTGCTTTCTTCAGAACAGTGGGAACTGGAAGGCTGGTTATCAAATTTATTTGATCAGATCAATGAGCTGGTTCACACACATGACAGTATTCCGGATCCAGTAACAACGGGGACACTGATCCGTTTTATCGTATCAGTATTTGTGCTGTAAATGCTGTGTGAATATTACCACCAGTAGCGAAGGATCAGTTAAAAATAATACTGTAAAATCGGACGCTATGTGTACGCGCCCTAAGAGCTTTTGCCATCTACTCTTCCAATTACAACCAGTTTCTACCACCAGAATATCTTCTCGCATCACAAGGTACCTACAATAACCTACATACCCCAACCTATAACTTACATTAAATTGAAGACATCAATAACAATTGTCAACTGTTCACAGCTACCACGTGAATAGATATGTCTAATCCTATCCTGCACCATTGATTGGGATTTAGTTAGGGCTTTGTGCATATTGAATACTCTCTCATAGTTCCACTGATTTTAGGCGACGCTTTGTTCGATATTTCATTTGTTTAATTTTCTTTTTTCTATGTAGCATGTTTAAATCATTTTCAATTACGAATATTACTATATCACGGGGTAATATGAAACTACTTTACTCTCAATGTTAACAAGTAGTATGGAAGTAAGTATAACTTTGAAATCCAATATGTTTTGTCGGTCACGTATTAATAAAATGTATTTTAGTGTAGATAATGACAGTACTTAGATAACGTTATACTGGAGTCGATCACGTAGTAAATTAAGTTCATTTTTGTCTATAGTTAATAGCAGTACTCAGATAAAGTTAGTACTGATGACAATCATCGGTTTAGCAACTCGTGTGAATAGACATGTCTGATCCGCTCCTGTACCATCTGGATTTAGTTAGGGTTTTGTGCTATATTGAATACTCTCTGATGGCTGCTCTACAGGCGCCAATTTGGTGGAGCTTTGTTTGGCATTTTATTGTTTAATTCTCTTTTATCTTTGTAACTTGTGTTAATAATTTATAATAATTCTAAATTAAAATTTTACTGTATCACAAAATAATTGATTTTTGATTTTGATAATTCCCTCAAAAAAGGTTCTTGCTATCGTGCTATTTGTAACCGATTTCGATAATAGTTATTTAGCAATATTTCTTAGTACTTATTTAAATCCTAACAATATTTGCAAGTATGAACCAAATCAGTCAAGAACCACTCGAGATATAGTCATATGAAGATTATTGAAGATTAAGTTATAAGGATGTGTCGCGAAATCTACTGTTTGGAGAGCTACTAGTATTAGACAGGTGACATCAATAACTATATTGACAATTATCAGTTCACAGCAACCATGTGAATAGACATGTCTAATCCGACCCTACAGCGCAGCGTCCGGATTCAGTTAGGGCTTTGTGCATATTGAATACTCTCTGATGGAGGCACTACGAGTATGGGCGCCAATTTGGTGGACCTTTGTTTGGCATTTCATTGTTTAATTCTCTTTTATCTATAAAACTTGTGTATATAATTCTAAATTACGAATTTTACTGTATCACAGAATAAGTTAAAACTTATTGCTAACTTAATATCAAGCAGTGTGCAAGTAAGTATAACTTTGAAAGTTTTATCGATCACGAAATAAAAATTTGTTATAATGTAGTAGGTGGTAGAACTTAGATTATATTAGACCGGTGACATCCTCAGGCCAAAAAAAAAAAAAAAACAGAAAATGTTGTGAAGAAACAATTGGAGCCGGCAAAACTACTCGCCGTGTACAGACACAATTACACATACATACACGTACAACGATACTACGTAGTATTATTATATATTCTTTGACGATACTAAGACTTGGCTCTTCAGTCAAACTATGGCAGCCCCAACACCGACGCACTTAACACTTGTATAAAACACCGGCTTCAGTTGTCTGTTCACTACGTTCTGTCTCGATTTTTTTATTTGCTCTGAGATGACTTCAATAACTATATTGCCAATTATCGGTTCATAGCAACCACGTGAATATACATGTCTAATCCGATCCTATACCATCCGGATTTAGAAAGAGCTTTGTGCATATTGAATACTGTCTGATGAATGCACTACGGGCGCCAATTTGGTTATAGGCGTACATTTTTTCGGGATTTCAATGATCAGTTTTCCTTTATACAGGTTTACTGGCAATCAATTATTTGATATAATTAAGGGCTTATTCTGTACATTAAAACTATTAACTTTCGTTTAACGACTTTTATCAAATCTCAAAAAAAAAATGCTGTTCAATAGAAAAATATCGTTCACCCTTGACAAAATGTATGGAACAGCTGTTTTTTTGTACATATTTGACAAAAATTGCAGACTAAAAGTTGTTAGTTTTGATGTACAGAATAAGCCCCTAAAATGATGCCAATTGATTACCAGTAACCCTGTATATACAGGGTGACTGCAAATTGATTAACTTTACTGCTGAATTTAGTTGTGATCATTACTATGACCAGCTATCACTGTGGAACTACCCCCGAAATCGCAAATGAGAAACCTGCTATATAATACAATATGACTTGATAAAATTTAGCATCAGTTTATTAATTTTTCGTGAATTCGCAGTTCATCGTACAGAACCGTAGTAAAAGTTGACCTCTGAAATAAAATAAATAAATATTCATATTCAAAATTACTTAATTTCAGGCAATTACCCATTTGGAACAATAATAATAACTAAATTCAACAATGATCGTTAAAAGTAACGTTATACAGTCAAAAAAAAAAATATAAGGAGTAAAATTGTAAAAAAAACATTAAATTATAAAGAAAAATTAGAATAGTAAGAATTGAGCAAAAAATGTCAGTCTGAATAATAAAATAATGCAATTCAATTAACACAAAATCAAAACAAGTCACAGAATAATTAAACAAATTTCTTCTAGCAATAACTTCGTTAATTGTGATACTGTTAATTACATAATTTTTAATCTGGGGGTACGATAGCGCCCCTGCCAAGACGAGCCAAGCGAAGCGATTTGTATTTCTATTTTTATTTATTTTCAAATGTATCTTGGTGTGACAATAATAATGAAGAATATATCTATTCAAAAATCCAAAAGTCCCTATACCAAATTTGTAAAACAACACCCTATAAAACAATTCAAAGAACATATTCTTACATAAAAAGATTAGCCGTCTCAAGGCAAATCTTCCAGTACAATTTTCATAAACAAATTCCAATCAGCTTCATTAAATTTTCCTAACAAAGTCAATCAAAGCTTTAATAAGAAACCACACGTGAAAGACGACCAACTTAGTTCTACACTTACCTAGCTTAATCATAAAACTAATATATAGGACAGAAGATTGTCAGTTTGGCTAAGGAAACGCGACGGTGCTGCTCATGCCAATTGTTTACTAAGTTGGTGACACAGCCTCGAAACTTCTCGCTCGAAGAATGCTCTCCTTTGGAGAAAGGAAGTTTATTAAATGGTCAGCAGTAAATGCTTTGGTTAGCAATATTTAATATATTTTTAGGAGTTTATATGGTTGGTCATATGATAGTAACATTGATTCAAAATGTGAAGTATAGATCAAGTATAGGTATATTCCTTCCGAAATATAATAGTAAACAAACCTGTCATCTTTTTTTTTCGCAAATAAGTCCGCGCTTTACCTTTACCTTTGGTCGAAGATGAAGCACGCAGACCAAGAAGATAACTTGAAAAGCCTTGGATTATATCTCTTAGGAAACAGGAAAGCAGGAAGACTGTTCCATTCCCTGGCGGTACGAATCAGAAATGTTGAGTCAAACCGTTTCGTACGTATTGAAGGAAAATCGACAGTGTAGGGGTGGTAATGTGGCGTCTTCCTACTTGTCCTGTAGTAAAAGGGTAGTATGGTAGGATAAGGTCGTGCAGCTCACGACAAAAAAAATTAAACTAAGTTAGACAGATGCGGTAGAAGCGCCGCTTTTGTTTATCTTTTCAATTAAGTAAAGATGAACAGATGGGTTGTCTGAAAGAGATCGCTTCCAGCGATAAGGCCGCCTTCTGTTACACTAGCTTAAGTATTTTTTGTATTCCTGTTAGTTTTAAATATTTTTTGTGTACAATAAAGTGTTTTCTATTCTAATCTAAATCATCTTGTATTTTAACAATGGACGTTAATCGTAAAGCAACACTAAGTAGAAACTGAATTAAGATGTGACTGCTGACCATTTACACGACACTCCGCATAAATCCAAAGTTTCCCACTGTCTCGAACCCCCGGGAATTCCTCAATGTTTACGGATAAGATGGATTGTAACGTGATTATGTGTGTAGTTTGAAATACAATTATTGGTATGTAGTTTGGAATATATAATTGTTTGTATGTAGTTTCGAATATGCCTAATTATTTGTACCTATGGGATTTCAACGATAGTTCAGTTTAACTCAACGAAGAGTTAGTAATGGAGGAATAGTTTAGTCAGTTGACTGCCTCGGTGGCTCAGTGGTTAGTTACCCTAACTTCTGGATCAAAGTGGCGTGGGTTCGATCTCCACGCAGGGCAAGCATTTATGTAATGAACATAGTCATAGTCATTTATTCGTAATAATAATATTACATGTCACAAAATAATTAAATAATTGTAAAATGAAATTAAATAATTAAACAAAATTATAATAAATACCTACTTACAAAACATGTAAGAGAACCACATTACAATTTTAATTAATAAGTGTTAAAAAATAAGTGTTTCCTCTGTGTCTGGGTGTTATTTAGTTACTATCTATATAAGTAAGTTTTAAAAAAATATGTAGTATGTAGTATAACAGTCTCTGGCAGCCATATAACTAGCTTTGCTTATATTGGGGTCAGAGACCGTGTGTAAAGTGTCTTCTAATATATATTTATTTATAGTTATGCAAGACGAGTCCGACTCGCGCACGAATGGTTCTGTACATTTTAATTTCATTATTATTTTTGAAAAAGGAACCATCATCATCCTACCCTTATCCCACTAGGTGGGTCGGCACAGCACGTTTCCTTTCGCCACTTCACTCTATCATACGTCATTTCATTATCAACTCCTTTCTCTCGCATATCATCTTTCATGTTATTTTAGAAGGGAATATACAACTTAATATTCTGTGAATATTTCTTGCATCTTACTGTTGCCGTTATTGATATCAAGACAAAAAAAATCACTTTCGTTGTGTAGGTGTGTAAAAATAAACAGAGTGTAAATATAAATTCTAATTCAATTTCATTATTGATTTTTAAAGTTAATTTTTAGTTATTCTGTTAATATTTCAAGCATCTACCTGTCACCGAGCGAAAAACAGCTAAAATTTTAGGTTTGTTGTATGGGAGCTCCCCTTAAATAATAATATGTTTTTGTTCATTGTTTTTGTTGTTGTAGCGGCAACAATATTACGTCATCTGTGAAAACTTCATCGTTCTAGCTATCACGCTAGGCGTTCATCAATTTATAAGACGTCATCACATCAAAAAAGCCTCTGTTGTAAATAACGCTCGCGCTCATCATCCCATCCCACCCATCCGAAGACTGACCGTGCTGATCGTTGCTTAACTCCGATGATCGCTCACGAACACCTAGTCGAACTACACTCTAATCGCTACAGTTTTTCAGTGAAACCACGCCTTTAGATATCGACACAAACTGGGTCGTATCCGTATCTTCACTTCCGGTGTCTTCCATGACAGCTGACAACTTGACAGTAGAGAAAGGAATGAGGGTAGAAAGACAAGGCTATCGCAGTCACAATGTCGTGTTTGTGGGTTGTTTAGACAAAGGGGTTGTCAATGTAGTTTTTCTCTTAGAAGAACCAGTGAACTGATCAAAGGTTATAACAGCAAATAGACAAACTCGTAGATGATGTGTTTGTTTTTGTATCCGAAAGTTTTTCCGGCGGTTTCTAAAAATAAAGAGATTTAAAGTAAGAGTCAGCGACAGCCAGATCTTTGTTATTTTATAAAACCCCATGCATGTCCCCAATTAAAATAAAATAATTTAGTCAATTTTAGAACTCTTAAAATTAGACTAGGAATTTATCTTAGTTCTAAGGAAAAGAATCCTAGAATTCAATATTAGAACACCGTAGATAAAACCTAGGTCATAGGCTTTTGTAAATATGATTGAACCTTTTTAGGGTTCCGTACCCAAAGGGTAAAAGCGGAACACTATTACTAAGACTCCGCTGTCCGTCTGTCTGTCTGTCCGTCTCTAGGCTGTATCTCATGAACCGTTATAGCTAGAAAGCTGAAATTTTCACAGATGATTTATTTCTGTTGCCGCTATAGCAACAAATACTAAAAACAGAATAAAATTAATAATTAATGGAGGCTCCCATACAACAAACCTGAATTTTTAACCGTTTTTCACTCGATATTTATAATGGTAACAGCTAGCTTGAAATATTCACATAATAATTAGTTATATATTCAATTCAATAATAAATAATTTGATTACAATTAATATTTATGGGGGCTCCCATACAGTACGGATCCCTTCGTGCGCGAGTCCTACTCTTACTCGGCAGATTATTTTCTTTCATTTTCCGATTTTGTGTACTTTATAGGTATTGATTTTACCTATAAGTAATATTAAAAGATCTTGGTATCGGACTAAGTAAACGAAACACTGTCTAGAGACCAAAGATAATAATTGGAAAGAAAATTGAAAAGATTTCCCCAGGATAATAAGAAAATGTATTTTATTACCTTTGGGGTGAAATATTATGAAACTGGTAAACATTGCGAAGGAATAATAGGTAAATAAAACTGCTGATATTGTAGTCTGTCTGTACTTCTCATAATAATAATTGATTTGTATTGAAAAATTACATCTCACATAAAACAATTTAATGTTTAATTATTTTTCGCAAAAAATCGCAATACCAACTTCCACCGTGTACAGAATTCGAATAATTTGCACAAATCGATGTGACATCCATGTACATTTTTGTTGATTTATCAAAAACGGCCCAGCCGGTTCCGATAAAATTTGAATGGAACTGCTTCGGAAGTAGGTATATTCTTTCGAACTAAAAAGATATTTTTTTTAATCGGTTTACAATTGGCGAAAATATCGATGAACATACACAAAAAACATACATGCAGAGGAACATAGCACCTCCTCCTATTTGGAAGGTCAAAAAGTCGTTGTCAAAAAGTGAAAAAATAACTGTAAGCGATAAGATGGTCTTTAGTGCCTTTCTGCTATTAATTTGCGTTTGAATGCAAATCGCTTCCACTGATTTAAGTAAATTCGTATAAGCCGGGTGGCTGTACCTAGTGTCAGAGTTTTCAAGCCGCCTGAAGGCCTCTGACATGGCTGAACGGTTAAAACAACCGGGGCCTACAATTTAACGTGTCATCCGAGCCACGGTAGCGCTCGGTTATAAATGCCACTCGCGGGCACCCATACGTAGACTGACCGTGCAGAACGAATCAAATCAAATCAAAAATTCAAATTCAAAATATCTTTATTTCAGGCAAATATACCCATATAGAACAATAATTCACTAGTATTTAAAACAATGGTTGTCAATATGTAATACCTACTATAGTCAAAATAAAATTATAAAAATGACATAAAATTGTACAATTACATAATCCTTACATACTCGTATTATAAAATAAAGTCGCTATTTTCGTTTGTTTGTTTGTTTGTCTGTATGCTTAAATCTTTAAAACTACGCAACGGATTTTGATGCGGTTTTTTTAATGGATAGAGTGATTCAAGAGGAAGGTTTAAATGTATAAAAATTCCCGAAATTCCCACGGGAACGGGCACAACGCGGGTAAAACCGCGGGGCGCTGCTAGTAAATAATAAAAAGTAAAATTGGACAAATTGGTTGGTAAATTGGCGGCTATGCTAGAGATTTAGAAACATTGAAATTTAAGTAATGTTAAAAAACGTAAAGATATTATACATAACACGTTTGTGACGGATTGGAAAAAGTTGTTTAATTCATTTCAAATAAAAAGGGGTTTCTTTAGAGCCTTTCATATGAAACCTTTTCTCGGAAAGATGTAAACAGTTTCTCGTGAATCTACTTTGTTGACTCTCCTCTTTGTGTTTTTAGGCTCAATGGCTCAGATTATGACTTCAGTTTATGACGGCTGTATAATTTTATTTAATATTTATTTTATTACAGCGTTTTTTATAGTTAAATCTCTAAGTATTGTAAAGAAATGAATATATAAAAATAAATAAGTTCCTTATTCACTATCACTACATGTTATAAAGCAAAGTCGCTATTTCTGAGTGTCTGTCTGCATGTCTCGACTACGGAAATATGAATTAATGTAAGGGACATTTTGGTGATTTTGAGTTATATACATCGTTGGATTCAGAATTCCGAGCTCTATCGAATGGTATATATAACTTTTTAATATCTTGAAAAAAATGTCGCTTACCACAAAAAAAAGTGAGCAAAAATATCAAAAATAAGGGGTAAAAAGTACGTTAACAGACATAAAAAATGCAATATGCCTCATACGTTAAGTTTCTCATCCTATTAAACAATTGATTTCCCTTACGCTATTACAAGTTACGTTTTTCAAGTCCGTTGTGCCTCTTACATCAATTTACAAAAATATACACTGGCCCTTACGCAGACAAACAAATATTAATTGAAAATCAAACAAACTTAAACAGGCAGAGGTTTTTATAGGAAAGTGGTTTGATTACAGATTTATAATTTTTGCAGCCTCTACGGGACATGTCCTATAATAGTTGGCCTCTTACATTAATATTCGACTATGGAAATATGAATTAATGTAAGGGACAAAAGGCCATTTTTCAGGAGAGCCAAAAAACGATCGCAATTTTTTTATTTCTTTATATCTTTTTTGTTTCTTGTCTGATTTAAGTGACTTCTAGGGCGAAATTGCATAAAATTTTGAACTGTTTATGTTAAAGATATCATTATTTGAGATATCCCTGTAGTTTAGGAATTGACATGTCCCTTACATTATTTTTTTCTGTTAAAATGACCAAAATTTTTAAAAAAAGTTAAGGTAACGTACATCTCATAATCAAATACGAGGTAAAATTGCAGTGAAGGACATCGCTTCAATAGGTTTTTTTTAAATAAATAGCCCCAAAAGTTTATCGTACTGTTAGTTGATACTGGTACAATTTTATTTTTGATTCATATTCTATTTTGGTATAAATTAAATATGTTGTTTGTGTACCTAATACTTGATCTTGTAAAATCTAAAGGGTGTGCCACTTAGTTGTATTAAAAATGTAATTTGGTAGAATTTTGAAATATTGTTACCAGACGATTCCAAGTGCCTGTATTGTGTCTACGGAATAAAGAAATTTTGACTTTGACTTTGACTTGACTTTGACGTAGTCATTTATTTTCTATGTAATTTTATTTAAAAATGTGTCAATGACGCTAAGTTAAAAAAAAAACAACATAAACAACTTCTTATGTAATTAAAAGTCTTAAGCAATACTTTTAATAAAGTAATATCACAATAAAATGCGTTAGAAAACTTTTTAAATAATAAAAAAACTAACGTTCATTATCGTAAAAAGACCGTGTAGGAACTTTTATATTCAGTCTTCCATAATATAACAATAAAAGCTTCCAAAAAAAGTTAAACTACGTATAAATCTTTGTAAATTAAACAAAATCATAATATAGTTCTGAACCATGTAACAAGAATAGTACTTATACAAATTAAATTGGTTTCTTTTATGGCAACAGTTGTTTTAATTATTTGTGGAACTGTGATTAAGTTTATCCTATTCGTTTGACAAAACAAGGAAAGGCATGATCATTATTTCAATTCACTAAAAATGACTGCAACGTTACGTACCTAGGCTTGTATAGGTATAATATGACTTTTCAAGACTTTCCTTGTGTTGTCATATTAAATTTACAAGATGATATTAACTTATGTATTTACTTATAATAACTGATAAAAACAACATTTAATAAATAATAAAAACAACCTTCCCAGAATATTTCACGCGGATTACCTAAATCTTCCGCATGATGGTGCAGTTTTAGACACTTCATTGGAAACAGACGAAGAATATGAAGACGCACAGTAAATTTTAGGATTAACCTCAAATGAATGAATAATCATTTAAATAATCAATAAATCATGAAACAGATGATGATGAATAAGCATTTATTTTTTCTTCACTATAATTTAATCATGAAAGCATTGCTACAGAAATGTTGACTAAAATTTTCTCATTGTTTTGATACTCGTATTTATGTTAATTCTGGTAAACATTATTAACAAGTTATTATCACAGTTAAGATAATTCTATGACTTTCATTGGACAATACGAGGAAAGTCTTCAAATCATATAGCCAATTTGTAACTGACACTTAAAAGCGTTTGAATCCGGTTTTTCACGTCTTTCCTTTTGTTTTAAAATAAAAGAAACTTACTGGATAAGATTCATCCTTCAAATATGCTAAAATCCTTGCTAAAATCGAGGTTATTGTCTTGTTATTTTTTAATAGCTTGTTATAGGTAAACCATGGATATTTAGGTGCCCTATTTGTTTTTGTTTAATTTTGACTGGACATGTTTCTAGGCATAAGTATTTTATCATCTATCTTAATAGATTTTATTGTTTCTTTATGGAAGACTAATAGTAACTAACTAATAGGTATAATATGACTTTTCAAGACTTTCCTTGTGTTGTCATTATTAAATTGACAAGATTATATTAACTTATGTATTTACGTAACACTACTATGTAGGAACTATTGCAATTAGCCTTGCCTTATTGCCTTACGCCTTTTATGTGCCTGATTGCAATAGGCAGTTCCTACATAGTAGTGTTACGTAAATCCATAAGTTAATATAATCTTGTAAATTTAATATGACAACACAAGGAAAGTCTTGAAAAGTCATATTATACCTATACAAGCCTAGGTACGTAACGTTGCAGTCATTTTTAGTGAATTGAAATAATGATCATGCCTTTCCTTGTTTTGTCAAATGAATAGGATAAACTTAATCATAGTTCCACAAATAATTAAAACAACTGTTGCCATAAAAGAAACCAATTTAATTTTTATAAGTACTATTCTTGTTACATGGTTCAGAACTATATTATGATTTTGTTTAATTTACAAAGATTTATACGTACTTAGTTTAACTTTTTTTGGAAGCTTTTATTGTTATATCATGGAAGACTGTATATAAAAGTTCCTACACGGTCTTTTTATGATAATGAACGTTACTTTTTCATTATTTAAAAAGTTTTCTAACGCATTTTATTGTGATATTACTTACTTAAAAGTATTGCTTAAGACTTTTTATTACATAAGAAGTTGTTTATGTTGTTTTTTTTTAACTTAGCGTCAGTGACACATTTTTAAATATAATTACTTTGAAAATAAATGATTATGATAAACTTTTGGGGCTATTTATTTAAAAAAAAACCTATTGAAGCGATGTCCTTCACTGCAATTTTACCTCGTATTTGATTATGAGATGTACGTTACCTTAACTTTTTTTAAAAATTTCGGTCATTTTAACAGAAAAAAATAATGTAAGGGACATGTCAATTCCTAAACTACAGGGATATCTCAAATAATGATATCTTTAACATAAATAGTTCAAAATTTTATGCAATTTCGCCCTAGAAGTCATTTAAATCAGACAAGAAACAAAAAAGATATATATAAAGAAATTAAAAAAATTGCGATCGTTTTTTGGCTCTCCTGAAAAATGGTATTTTGTCCCTTACATTAATTCATATTTCCGTAGTCGGTCTGTGTATTAAGCTCCATTTTCTAAGCTATACAACGGATTCGAATGCGGTTTTCACTAACTTTTAGAGTGTTTTAACGAGAAGGTTTGCAGCTATAACTATTATATCTAGGCGAAGTCGGGACGGGCAGCTAGTCTTGAAAATATAGCTCTGATTGAATAACGCAAAAGGCAGAGCCACTTAAAATATGTGTACCTAGTCAAAGTCAAAGTTCCTTTATTCCTAGACATTACAATTGCACTTGGAATCGTCAGATAACAATGTTTAAAATCCAGTTTAAATAATTTAAATCTAATCACAAATAGGTACTTACATACGTTTCAAGATTTCACAAAATATACTTAGTACAACAAATAACATAGCTAGGTACAACTTAAAGAAAAAATATAAATCAGTCTCATCCACCCGTCAATTTATTAGATTGATATAGTTCGGCCGTTCAGAGAATGCGTTCCTGACACGTCACCTTGAAAAAATGTTTTTGGCCGATATCTCGGAAACTATGTACTTAAGGGCAAAAAACATTAAAATTATTATTGTAGAAAATAAAAATTTCGCATCTTTTGTTTTTTGTAAACTTTTTTGTAAAACTTACCGTTTACGATTTATGGACCATTTAATGTTCGCACGTTCGACCATGTAATGTCAGGAACGCATTCTCAGAACGGCCGAACTATAATAACCGATTTAATTGAAAAACTGTGTGTAGTGTATGTTTTTGCAATTAAAATATATCTTATCTTATTGTATACTTTTATAGGAACGTTTGGAAGACAGCAGATCATAGCGTCTGCGTTATTTTATCGCGTATTGCATTATTATCATCAGGGTTTTTGACTCACTTTAAAACTTGCCAATAATTAACCTAAGGAGATGATGATTGACATCTCCATTTGTGGCATGATAGTTCAAGAACAAAAACCAAAGGAACTGATTTCTAAGGTTCCGTACCAAAAGTGTAAAAACGAGACCTTATTACTAAGACTCCGCTGTCCATCCGTCTGTCTGTCTGTCTGTCACCAGGCTGTATCTCATAAGCCGTGATAGCTAGAACGTTGAAATTTACAGATGACATATTTCTATTGCCGCGATAACAACAAATACTAAAAACAGAAATAAATAAATATTAAAGAAGGGCTCCCGCACAATAAACCTGATTTTTAGCGGTTTTTCGCTCGATATAGAACGGTGACAGGTGAATGATTGATATATTCAATTCAATATTCAGTGAAAAGTTTAATTTTATTTTTTTGTAAAGACAATAATGAAATTAAAATAAAATGGTTTAGGAGGGGCTTCCATACAGTACGGAGCCCTTCGTGCACAAGTCCGACTCGTACTTGGCTGATTTTTATGTAGTTTCCTTTGTTTAAATTCTGATGAAGTCGAAATAGTTCTTAGCCGCTAATTCAATACAAAAAAAACCTTAATATTATAATATGTTTCAGTTTTACTCTTGTTACTTTCGTAAGAACTCTGAAAGTAATAATATTAATTATTTTTAGCAAAAAATGACAAAACCGCCTTCCATCGTGTACAAAATTTGAACATTTCCCTCAACTTGTTTATATTATTGTTGAATTTTCAAAAGCAACTCAGCCGATTTCTGTTAAATTTAAATGGGACCACATCGGGAGTATTTCCTTTTGAATTAAAAAAGAATATTTCGACTCAGTTCACAATTGGCGAAATTTTCGATGAGCATACACAAAAAAAAAACATACAAACGAACCTTGAACCTTTCCTTTTTGGAAGTCGGTTAAAAATAATTTAAATTTAGGATGGATAGACAATATAGCGCAGAATGTTCAAATAGGTAAATCAAACAAATTCTCTTTGAAAATCAGGGATAAATATCTTTAAAGATGGCTTGGAAATTGTAATTTGGTTGCTGTATTGTGCCAACATGCATACATTGGTGTTCTCAGTTGGTGTAGTTGCAATAAAGCACACAAAGGTGAACAGCAGTTTGGCTCGACGCCAGGCGATCAGCGCGGATGTGCTATCGACTTTACGAGTGAAATACTGCACGACAGAAGATTGCATCCCGAGATATTGATTTTGTCAAAAACGTAGATATTTTCTTGTTCATTTTTAGACTCTAAAAAACGGTGCACGTCATACTACTGAAGCAGTTTTTAAGTGTTCCGTACCCAAAGGGCAAAAACGGGACCCTATTACTAAGACTTCGATGTCCGTCTGTCTGTCACCGGGCTGTATCTCATGAACCGTGATAGCTTGGCATCTGATCACAGATGATGTATTTCTGTTGCCGCTATAATAACAAATACTAAAAACAGAGTAAAATATATATTAAAGGGGGCTCCCATACAAGAAACGTGATTTTTAGGAGTTTTAGTTTTTTTGCTTGCTTTTAATAACGGCAAGAGGAATTATGGGGCTCCCATACGGTACGGAACCCATCGTGCGCTAGTCTGACTTGCACTTGGCCTATTTTTTTCATATGAATGCTAACGTAATCGAAATGATGCGATTTTAATTAATTAGTACTTTAAACGACATTGCATTTTTTATGAACATTGGAAAATGAATGGAAAACTTAGTTTCCGACAGTTGTGAATTAACCATCCCACACGGGATTAAAAAGGTAGATAGGTATGGCTTATTTACTCAATAAGTTTTGTATTGAACATTAGATTTTTCTCGAAATTTTAGAATCGATTTGTAGTCACATTCTAATTGTTAGTAATATTATAAGTCCGAAAGTTTGTTTGTTCGTTTGTTACTCTTTCACGCAAGCACCGAATAAACTTGATTTTTGGTATGGATATAGTTCTGAAAGTGACATAAGCTAGGTACATATTATCCCGGAAAATAAAAGGTTCCTGTATAATAGCACAAAAATTAAAACATCGCGCGGGCGAAATCACAGGAAAAAGCTAGTTTGTTCATAAATTTGAGTACGACCCCTTTCGCCTGTATATCACAGCTGCAAGTTAGTACGAAGTTAGCCAACTTGGCCCCGGAGTCCCGTAATGGCCCTTCCCGGGGCCAACCTTATAAGTTAATGGGTTTCGGAACGCGGAGTTCCCGAGGTTTGAAAAGATTTGGAAGGTTTTGAAATATCTGAGTGGTTCGAATACTTAGCAAGTTTCGTATGTGTAAATTCTATTAAGTTATGTGGCCTTTTGATTAGATGCTTTAAGTTTCAGTATGCTTTGATGGGATATAAAGTTATACTCATAATTTCATAATAGATAATTAAATAAATAAATATTAGGGGACATCTTACACACGGTCTCTGACCCCAAACTTAGCAAAGCTAATGATATGGCTGTCAGAGACTGATATAGTACATATACATATTTTTAAATACATACTTATATAGATACAACCTAAATAACACCCAGACACAGAGCAACACTATGTTAATCACATAAATATTTGCCCTGGATGGGAATCGAACCCACACCTCTTGGAACCAGGAGTTTGGGTCACTAACCACTGAGACGCCGAGGCAATTAATTTGTTCATGATTAAATCAATCAATCTATACTAACAATATATTTTATAGTTAGCTATTATATTCAAAAAAAGCTTACAAAAAATTTAAATATAATTAAAAATATACCTTTTTGTTTTTGTATGGCCAAATTGGCACTTCATACGAATCGAGTTTTTTTTTAGCTCAAGTGATCAATAACTAGATTTATGCATCTTAGTTTTTTAAGTTTTTTTAATGACCTTAAATTTATTAGCCTCTTCAAAAGTCAAATTTTTACGCAAAAATTTGGCTGAAAAGTATAACTGTGAATTTTATTTTTTGAATTTAAAATTCAGATAAATTTTCAGATTAAATTCAGATTTCAGAAAAATCGCGGTATTTCTTGATGTTCCACAGAGGACTTGAAAACACTGGTTGGTTCAGAATTTTCTTAATAATTTAGTTAGTCTGTTTCAATTACATTTTAAGAGTAGAGTGGAGTATTTGATTGATAGGTACCTACAACTGGTATCCTATTGAGTCTTTTTATATTTTTTTAGCAAAACCTTTGACCTAAGAAGCCTATGACCAGCAGTAGACTGCGAACCCCTGGATGAACTGCTTCCAACCGATTTTATTTAACTGGATGGAAGCGGCTTGCACCCAGATGTTCTACGCTGCGCGCCGGTACGTGGTTTCCACTCGAAAACTTTTCGCATCAGTAATCGGTCCCTCTTGCCATCTATCTTGCCTACTGACATCTCAACTTGCCAATCCAATGGGCTTTGTCGGATAATTTTGGTTCGTCTATGGATTCACTCATACCTTTCTATCACAATAAAATAAGTGAATAAACAAGAGTTAAAACCTTATCGTTTAGCTAACAGTTGTAACACACTTCACAAAGATGTACACAATTTCTTTGCATTTCGAGTTGACATTGGAAGTAGGTATTTGCTCCGAGTTCGATATCGCTCGAACCTAACTCCAAAATAAAACCGACACATTCAATAAACGAAAAGAGAAAACGAAACAAATACAGGACGTTTAAAATGCATCCCTCGTCGCTGTAAAAAGTTTCAACAAACAAGAAACGAAAAAATCGCACATACGAATCTGTTGGCAACCCCTACAATCCAATATGCAAACCACAACCGAATTCCGATCTTAACACAAAGTTTTAAAGCTTAAAATATCTTTGCTGTTTTGGTCAGATAGCTATTTTACAGAGTTCAATTTGAAGCGATTCTGTGTTTTATAGCTGTGCTTTACAGTTTTTTTTTGAGTGAAAAAGGCTTGTTGAATATTGTAGAGGTTTTTAGGGTTCCGTACCCAAAGGGAAAAACGGGACCCTATTACTAAGAATTCGATGTCCGTCTGTCTGTCTGTCTGTCAGCAGGCTGTATCTCATGAACCATGATAGCTAGGCAGCTGACATTTTCACAGATGATGTATTTCTTTTGCCGCTATAAGAACAAATACTAAAAACAAAATAAAATAAATATTTAAAGGGGGCTCCCTGACAACAAACCTGAATTTTTAACCCGTTTTTCGCTTTATATTTATAATGGTACTTATTAGGTAGATGCTTGAAATTTTCACAGAATATTTAGTTTTATATTCACTTCAATAATAAAATTAAAATAAAATAAATATTTGAGCGGGGCTCCCATACAGTACGGAACCCTTCGTGCGCGAGTCCTACTCGTACTTGGCCGTTTATTTACGATAGCCTGCATTGCAAACTGTTTCATAAGCTGTTATGATAGAACATTTCCTGAATATTTACAGCCTGTAGTTGAATATTTTAGTACTGATGTCTATAAAATAGTATATAAAACAATTTGTCAATTAAATCGCATGCTTATTTCCATATTTGTACAGTAGTAATAATATATTTTTGACTCCATTTTTTTGGATAAGCCGTGGCTTAGTATAAAAATGTTTACTTCAGAATTTTAAAATCGTGCGTTTAAATCCCAACCTTTATCAGTGAAATCGTCAAAAATGATGTACGGATTTTCACACGATTACTTACTATATGTACTTACTTGCATGTTAGAAAAGTATAGGTATCTGTAATCTGTATACAAGATCTGTCAAAAAAGGGTTTAAGATAAATTTAGGTATTTATAAATTGTCTTGTTCATGTTAGGTTCCAAATAGCGTAAAACCGCATCAAAGTATATCCATTCATGTAATAAAATTTGTAAAAAGGGCAAGCCTTTATTAAGTGCAACAAAATACCACATTGTACATAGGCTAAATTTCATACCTACTGCGTTTTTGGTGAAGGAAAACATTGCGATCAAAAAAACAATCATAAAGAAAAATTAATCTAGTGACTCAATAATATATTTAAAAAAATTGGCTGCGTATGTGAATCCATCAAAGCTGCAACTGCGTAATGGATGTCCTAAATGCCCTTCAAACGTGGACCTATGTCCAGCTGTGAACTATCTATATAACTTATTAAAACCAGCAACCTTAAGATTCTTAGACCCAAGTTCACCATCCATCAGCCGAAGGACGTCCACTGCTAGACATAGGCCTCCCCTATGGATCTCCAATAAGACCGGTTGAAAGCGGCTTGCATCCAGCGCGATCCTGCGGTCTTAATGAGGTAATCCGTCCACCTTGTGGGTGGACGTTCACTAACGCTTGATTAAATTAAACGTGTGATTATTGTATTTAAACAACGATTAAACTCGGGTTTTAGACCCTAGTTCACCAACAGATGTTAATTTATTAACTGTTGGTTAAATCTTAAATAGCTTTTTAACGAAATTTTGCTGTTCAGCAAGAAAAACCGTTGGTTAAATACAGTAATCACACGTTTAAGTTAAACAAGCGTTGGTGAACTCGGGACTTAGTGGAGCATTCTGATTGTTCACTACGCAACGACTTAACAAAATATACCTTAAATCAGTGGTTCCCAAAGTTGTCTGGGCTACGACCCATCTAATACAAGTTTACAAACCCGCGACTCACTTCTAGGAACTTTGACCGTTACTAACGTATTGAAAGACTTTTCTACTAACTACATCAAAAAGGGTATTTTAATGGGAAGGATGAAATTGTTTCCTATGTTTTGCAATTATAGTATTTTATTGAATCAGGCGTTACTTTGTGGAAGTTCATCTTCAAATCCTTGTTTTGAATTAATATTTAGTGTATTTCCGCTCTGTCGTAGGTATATAAGTAAAGGGTTACCACTCAACCAACCAAATTAAATCACAAACAAAATAGTAATTAATCATCAAAATGTTTCAAGATTCGGTTATGGTTAGGTTAACCTAACCTAAAAAAATGTTAGGTTAGTTTTTTTTTCTGACCTAACCTAACCTTAACCTAACCAAAAAAAATGTTAGGTTAGTTTTTTTTTTCTGACCTAACCTAACCTTAACCTAACCTAAAAAAATGTTAGGTTAGTTTTTTTTTCTGACCTAACCTAACCTTAACCTAACCTAAAAAAATGTTAGGTTAGTTTTTTTTTCTGACCTAACCTAACCTTAAGCTATAATGATTTCTTAACCTCGGGAGTTTACCCTTTCGAACTAAAAAATAATTTTTCGATTCGGTTCACAAATAGCGAAATTATAGATGAACATATACAAAAAAAATACAGACGAACATAGAACCTCCTCCTTTTTGGAAGTCAGTTATAAATTAGATAGGTGCCACAAACCTGAGACAATCTCCCCCTAAAATCCCAAGCCCTTGATTCACGGAGATCCTGCGGTACTTTCGAATTATGCGGCGCTTCCGAAACACCAATATTACGATGCGAGGACTAAACGGTTCTTTTACAATCTCGATTTACAAGATATTTTTCGACGTATTTCTAAAAAATAGACTTTGTTTGCATGTTGGATAAGGATAAGTATCTGTAAACTGTGTACAAGCACTGTCAAAAAAAGGGTTACATAATTAGATTTATAGATACATTTTGGTACTCATAAATTGTCTTGTTCATGTTAGATTCCAAATAGCGTAAAACCGCATCAAAATCTGTCCATTCATGTAATAAAATTAGTAAAAAGGGCAAGTGCCTTTATTACGTACAACAAAATATCACATTGTACATATAGGCTAAAACTACTTATACTACTTCTACTTAAACAGCAATTGGATCATCTACAGGCCCTTGAAGGTATAAAGATAATGCAAATGCTCAAGCCCACTGCCAGTTGGCAGCGTGCCCAGCATGCTGGCTGCATTGCCACTCTGAATGGCAATGCTTATACGTTGAGCCAAATAAACACCAGCATCTGGGTCACGCGTCGCCTCCACTAGACTCTGTAATAAATAGGTTATTAGATTAACATATTTTTTTGTCTGTATTTTGGTGTAATTGTAAATATCTTTTAGCTCTATTTTCATATTGTAACTAAAATTGTCTGTGTTTAAAAATCGGCCAAGTACGAGTTGGACTCGCGCATAAAGGATTCCGTACTCACCGTATGGGAGCCCCTCGGCAAAAAAAAACACGTTTGTTCTATGAGAGACCCCGTTTTAAATTTATATTATTCTGTTTTCAGTATTTGTTGTTATAGCGACAATCGAAATACATCTACTCTCTAGCTATTGCGGTTCATGAGATACAGCCTGGTGATAGACAGACGGACAGACGGACGGACAGCGGAGTCTTAGTAATAGGGCCCCGTTTTTACCCTTTGGGTACGGAACCCTAAAAACGTCAAAGTCTTTATGTTAACAATTCAAGCAAAGCCACAAAGAACAAAAGCGTATCGCCAGGCTCAGGTGACAAACCAACAAATTCACAATTCGCAAATCACATCAAAACGGGACAAGCAAGGCTGATAAGAAAACAACCCGACAACCCCTTCGGAAACCCTTCTCGAAACTTCCAAATAATACCTCCACAAAGAGATACCAGAAAAGTTATGTTCGTAATATTACTTAGATCTTGACGCTGAGAAACAAAAACAAATTATAAGTTTTTGCTTTAAGTATTTTGGAATTAGGCATCTTTTGATGTTAGGGTGGTGAAAAAAATGTTTTGAGATGATAGAGTAGGGAGTTTTTATGTTAGATTTTAGGTTTTATCATAAAATAATGTAATATCTTTTGTGCAGTAGACATTTTGCTGTACTTACTATACGATTCATTATTACTTTAGCAGCGGTATATAAAAGTGTTGACGGAAGACGTTTTTTTTAATTAAATAATATATCTATTTCTGTGTAGTTATTGATCGATATTAGAGCGGAAAAAAGTAAAATTTGTACGTATGTTATAACATATATAATCAAATACCAGCTCAAGTGGGTTGGAATGCTGTTCTAGTGGTTTGATGGTGAAAATATGCCCAATTTTTTTCATATTTCCAGTGACATTAACTTCAACTTACTTAAATTGTTTCACAAGTAAAGCGTATAGCGTTGGCGGCGCCACCTGTAAATTGATGTATAAGTTGGTTAAAATGACACTAAAAAAAATCGGTCAAGTACGAGTCGGACTCGCGCATGGAGGGTTCCGTACTGTATGGGAGCCCCCCTTAAATATTTATTTTAATGAAATGAAATGAAATGAAATGAAATGAAATGATATTTATTTCACAAAAAATAGAGTACAATCAAGGTGTTATTTGTAGTATTTGTCCAATCTATTTTGCCATTCCTTGGCATGTGAAATATACAATAATGTCTTTTATTATTTTAATTATATTATTTATCATTGAAGTGAGTATAAAACTAAATATTCTGTGAATATTTCAAGCATCTACGTATTACCATTATTAATATAGAGCGAAAAACGTCTAAAAATTCAGGTTTGTTGTATGGGAGCCCCCCTTAAATATTTATTTTATTTTGTTTTTAGTATTTGTTGTTAAAGCAACAACAGAAATACATCATTTGTGAAAATTTCAGCTGCCTAACTATCATGGTTCATGAGATACAGCCCGGTGACAGACGGACAGACAGACAGACAGACAGACGGACAGACGGACATCGAAGTCTTAGTAATAGGGTCCCGTTTTTCCCTTTGGGTACGGAAACCTAAAAAAACAAAGTCAGAACTGCGAATTAGCTCAGTTGGGTGAGCGTCGCGCTAGTGATCCGAAGACGCAAGGTTCGAGTCCTGCATCCGCGACGAATTTTTGAAATGTTTAGTTTATCACAAAAATAACTGTTTGAGATAAACCTAGTGTGGGATGCACTATAAAATTAAAATTATTTCATTATTTCTACACATCTACTAAACTATAATTAACAAATTAATTGATCAGTTTCAAAAAAGATTATTAGTTATTGCCGTTGATCTTTTCGAAATAAACGGATGTTTTTCCATACAGGATCAAATTAACTGTTAACTAAGTTATAAGCTTTCAAAATGATGCCTGAGTTTCATACCAAACATAAAGCAATTTACAGCTAAATAACACACAAGTTATCAGCACAATTAAGCAAAGTCTTAATTCTAACGACATATATGAATATAACGGCTCGTAACGGGCGTTGTAACGACGAACTGTCCATTCTGTATTGTTCGTAACGACTCCAAGTTTGGAAGCTTCCTATGGGAGAACTTCTAACAATAGGTACTTATTACTCGTATTATGAAATAAATGGTAGAATAATATACTTTTGGGAAGTAGCTATGTGACGAGATATATGTAAGAAGGTGGGGGAGATCTTTGCCCAGCAATGTGATAGCATAGGTTAAGAAACGATTGAAAACAAGCTTGTGATTTGAAAGGGAAAACAAACATTCATTTCTTTTTTTGTTTTTATAGATTTAATATTGAATTGATTTGTTGGCATTGTAATAGATTATTTAATTTTAATTAGTGTTTAGTTTTTAGAGTCAGATTTTCAGGAATATATTATGTCTATACTAGGTCTATTCGTTTGACATTGTACATAACTTTAGTTTTCTGTAATTATTTTAACTTATAAGATTGGTGTATAATGTTGTTTATAGACTTAAATAAAAAAAAAAAAAATATACATTTTTTTAACTTTGGCTACTAGCTACATATGATCCAGGGTTCTACCCGAGCTAATAACCCGTCTTCATCATCTGCAGCTTTATTTATCCTACTACGGGTGTAAACCGTAGGCCTCTACATTATATCTATTTGCAAGCTTGTCTTATCCATCCATCCATCAGTCATAGGACGACCACTGCTGGACATAGGCCTCCTCTATGGATCTCCAATAAGACCGGTTGGAAGCGGCTTGTATCTAGCGCAACCTTGCAGTTTTATTCAGACCTTCTGTCCACCTCGTAGGTGGACGTCCTAAGCTGCGCTTGCCGGTACATGGTCTTCACTCGAGCACTTTTCCACACCATCAGTCATCAGTCTTCCAGGCTATGTGCCCTGTCTACTGCCATTTCGACCTGCCAATCCACTGGACTATGTCGAAAGATTTCATTAGACTATACATATAACTTACTCTACAAAAAGACCTAGTGTTTAAAAATTAACAATTTTTGAACAATACCGAGCACATCCACAGGGAACTAGTAGTATACAATAAAGTGTTCAATTTTGCGGATCGCCTCAAGCAAGGAAAATCCTATTCCACGTGCCTATACTTATCGGGCTTAACTCACAAAGGTTTCTTACTCAAGCAATTTATATTATGTTGCGGAGAAATACTTATAGTAAACGTATTACGAAAATGGTATAAATTAGGTATTGCGTAGGCATGAAAATATTTTACAAAATAAAAGGTTTGAAAGAATATTTTGAAGATCGCAAAGTAGTTGACTATGATATATTTATGTTAGATAGATAGATACCATTTATTTTCAGTAAGGAAAATTACATTCATTGGTATTCAATATAATATACTACAAGCAACGTCCAACGAATCGTCAGAAATAACAATCATTAAGTATTGACTTTCAAAATTATTAAGGACAATTTTACAATAAATTAGTTAAAAATTCGGTACATTACATTAAAAATTCAATATTTAAAAAAAAATAAGATGTCAGATATACTGTAATAAAATATCTGCAATAGAATTGTCAGAAATAACCATTTAAAATTAATAAAAATATCACATAGCAGTTACATGTAAAATAGCATAATAACACTCTAAAGTATCTGCAATAGCATCATCAAAAGTAACTATTCATAAATAACTAAAGCTAATATTTAATTAATTAATTAATGTAAAAAAAATCGCTGTATATGGGCTTCGTCAAAATATCTACCTACTATTAAATAATAGGGACGTACAATTTTATGAATTAGAATAAATAATATTATTTAGTCAGGTTGAATTTTATAATCCCGGTAATCACTTTTGATATAATCGTCAATTTTGTACAAGGTTTTAGAGATTAGAAGATTCCTAACATTAGAACAAAAATCCCTATCAGTGGTAGCATTTCTGATACAGGTCAGCAGTTTATTGTATAGCTGCTGTCCAATTACTATCGGATTTTTAGTAGATCTGTGCAATCTATGCCTTACTACTAGCAATCTGTCCTTATGGCGAAAATTCACATTTTTTGTTTGTTCACCACGAGTTTGATACGTATGTAGATTTTCGCGAACATATTTCACAATTTTAAAAATATATACCGACACTGATGTTAGTATTTTTAAGCTCTTAAAATATACTTTAGGACTAGAAACACACGTAACTAAAACTTTTTTTGTCATCAGTTTGAACGACGAAACGGAATACTTTTTATCCCAGAAAAATAAAATGCTCCTATGGGATGGCACCAAAATTAAAATAGGTACCTCGCAGGCAAAGAATATATAATAATACTATCGCAGGTGAAGCTGCGATCAAAAGCTATTTTAAAATAATAATCGGCCAAGTAAGAGTTGGACTCGTGCACTAAGGGTTCCGTACTGTACCTATGTTTTGTAATATTTTTTTATTTCAATTTCATTAATTATACATACAACTTAATATTCTACGAATGTTTCAAGCATCTACTTGTAACCATTATTAAAATCGAGCGAAAAATGACTAAAAATTAAGATGTGTTGTACCGGGCTTTCCGTAAATATTTATTTTATTATGTTTTTAGTATTTGTTGTTATAGTGGCAACAGAAATACATCATCTGTGATAATTTCAGCTTTCTAGCTATAACGGTTCATGAGATATAGCCTGTAGACAGACAGACAGACGAACAGCGGAGTCTTAGTAATAGGGTCCCGTTTTTACCCTTTGGGTACGGAACCCTAAAAAATAATGAAAATTTTCTTCCATTAAAGATCCCTGATCTGATAATGTCCACAGAAATATGAAAAAATATAATTTCCAAACAAAAAAAAGCGAGAGGAATAAACCGTCTATTCAATCGATGTTCATTCCAAGCCGCCGTGTCATGTGTGAGGCAATTTCAATCATATTCTGATAGCATCAGAGTGCAGAGTAGAATGTGCGGGAGATGATTTAATAAGGCTCTTGGCAGAAGGGTGGGTGTTATGCGGCTTCCGCTATGCAAAGTTACGGTGAAAACAGTACTTGAAATACTGATTTTCTTTTAGATTTGTTATATTTATCTAAAAGCAGCATGCAGTGTTGATTGGCCTATGGTATGTGAAATCTCAAATAAAAAATCATCATCCACCACCATTAAATACCAGCATAGTACATCCTCAAACTCATTAATATAGCATATACAGCAATAATTCATAATTCATTGATTCTGCTTCCATAAAGTACATGGTGGTAAAAATATAGAGAGAGTACAAAGTGGCATATTGACCCCGTCGGGCGCAGCAAAAACAGAACAGAGGAAGGCATCATAATTAGGTCACATTAATTCAAAACACGAAATCATAAGTAAATAAATGTCCATAAAACTTACAAATTAAAATTTGAATAAAAACGTTATAATGTCCAAAAAAGTACCACAATGCATGCAAGCCCTTCCTAAACGGTCTTATTATATTCCTTATCCAGTACAGTCTTACATCTCTCTTCAAATAAATAAAAATGAATCTTGGTTGTTAGTCTCGTTAAAACTCAAGAACCGCTGGACTGATGTGTCTAATTTTGATCTTGAAATATCTTTGGAAGCTAAGCGAAGGTTGAAACGGTGAGAAAATTTAAAAAACATTAATTTTCCTAAACAAAATGTTCCTGCGTGTAAAAATTATCACTGACAGTTGACAGGTGGTGAGATGAAGTTCACCGGGTCAGCTAGTAATAAATAGTAATTCTCCGAATAGACCTCACACCTATGTCACTAAATCATCATAAACCTATATCTCGACACTATCTTGACCGATTTCGTAAATCTCAATAGAATTTGAATACTTACTTACTAAAGATATTTGCTGAACTTTATCAACATCGATTCATATACCACGCTACAGCTATTTTCCTTCTTTTTGGGAGAAATCCTTCCCAATTTAAAATCAATAAATAAATATGTATAAAACTTGTGTGTACCTATTATTTTCATCAATATTGGTTAAAAATGTGACATTTAGAGGAGAATCAACCTCCGGAAAGACGAAAGCAAAATCGTTGAGTTAAAATTGAGTCCTCTCTTACTTCGTTTTAGTCAAATTACTGACCTGAATACATTCAATTTTCATAGACCAATGAAGGGAATATAAGATAGCTGCGAAAGACTATTTTATTTTCCACTTCTTTGTTGCCAACAGATCTAGTTCCCCTATACATCACGGCCATTACCATCCGAATGGCTCCCAGCACGTCGGTATTTCATTCTCTCGCCATCGACGCTCATTGATGCTTCTGTTCTATTCATTTGCTGGATTTGTGAGCTCGGCGCGCAATGTATGCTGTGTAAATTGTTTGCTTAGTGAAAAGTGTTGTTTTTAACAGACTTCCAAAATGGAGGTGGTTCTATGTTCGTCTGTATGTATCTTTTTTTAGTGTCAGTTCTTCGACAATTTGGCCAATTGTGAGCCGAATCGAAAAATTCTTTTTTAATTTGAAAATATATTCCGTAGTGGTCCCATTTAAATTTTACAGAAATCGGCTGAGCCGTTCTTGAAAAAGTCAACAATAATCTAAGCAATTCGAGCGAAATATCCGAATTTTGTCATACAAGATGAACATCGATAATTTCGCCAATTGTGAATTTAATCGAAGAATTATTTTTTAGTTGGATAGGGTATACTCCCGAGTTGGTTCCATTTAAATTTTACAGATATCGGCAAAACCGTTTTTGAAAAATCAACAATAATGTAAACAAAGCGAAAAGTTCGAACTTTGAACACGATGGAAGGCGGTGTTGCCATTTTTTGTGAAAACTAATTATTAAAACGCTTATATTAGGTCGACGTGTATGTAACTAACATAAATGTATTGTAATGTAATGGAATCTAAGGTAATAGTACAGATATAAGTGCGGTAATTTTCAAAGCGCACGTATGTCATACGACGTGTTATAACATATTTGCGTGAAAATTAATAAAACTCTGACTTTGAGTGAAAGTAGCATCGTGCGTTTTACATTACAATAACGCACAAGTGCGTAATGAAATACATTACGATATTAAAATTGGTGTAATTACAGCCACTTTACGAACAAATACTATATGTTATAAATAATGACCATCTTCCAAGGGTCGTAGCGTAATGAAAATTGGCAACTGTATAGAATAATCAATGATTTTTGCCCTTAAGTGCATAGTTTCCGAGATATCAGCCAAATACGTTTTTTCAAGATGGCGCTTGAAGTTTCACCTGGATCTGTGAGCATTTTGTGATTTTATGCTCAGTATATTAAAAAAAAATTGGATCGGAAATTTAGTACAAAGTTGATTTCTTTTTTTCCTGTACCATATTGATTCATTAACATGCTCGTCCGGTTTAACTTTTTTACTACATACAGAAATGCAGTGTTATCTAAAAAATTTATCACAAAATAATATTCAATTCATTGACTTAATGTACCTAATGTGAAATACCTAATCATAGGCCTTTCAATATGTAGATTCTTAATAACACCGGTTGGAAGCGACTTTATCCTACATGTGTACCATCCACCACAGGACGTCCACTGCTGGACATAGGCCTCACCTATCGATTTACAAAAATCCGGTTGGAAGCGGCCTGAATACAGCGCGGTCCTGCGGTCTTAATTATATTGTCGGTTCAGTTGGTGGAAGTCCTACGCTGCACTTGTTAGTACGTAACACGTGCCAGTGTCCAGTAAAAAAAATTTAATCTTTTTAAATTGATTTTCTAATATAGGTATCTGTAATAGTTAAGGATCAGTTTCAAAATTATAAATCTCATAAAACATAATATTCTTTTAATTCCATGTTTAAAACGTAATTAGGGGCCGCCATTGTGCACAGGGACCGCGTTAGGGAGGGGTATGTAACCAGACGGGGCGGGGGTTGTTAAATATTGTGTGTTATGACTAACGTTAATTAAATCCTTTGTTTATGAATGTTGGTATTAATTTCGTTTGTGAAATTAAGGGTTCTTTAACTATATTTCAGAAGAAGTAAGGTTACAGATAACGTATTTAATTTAAACAAGTGATAAAATGTGTAGATAATTTTTTGATCATCATCCTGTGTCGACCCACTGCTGGGTATAGGCCTCCTCTCTTATGTGCCATTGTTCCCTATCTTTTTTATATTTATTTTATTTATTTATCTTGGGCCAATCTCATCCAAGCCTGACCAGCGATGGGTCTGATGTCATCGACCCATCAGGCTGGTGGTCTGCCTATAGAACGCTTATCTGCTATTGGGAGCCACTCAGTCAGGGATCTACTCCACCGGGCGTCACCACGCCCACGTGTCCTGCCCAGCGCCACTTGAGTCTCGTAATACGGTTTCCAACATCTGTGACTCTCTTCCTTTGTCGGATGTCCGTATTACGAACTCGCTCTTTTAAACTGATACCTAACATGGAACGCTCCATTGCATTTGTGCGACTCTCATTCTGTATAAAGCCTCTTTTGACTAAAGAGACTATAGAGAACTAGCAACCCGCCCCTACTTCGCACAGGTGTATTTTGAATTCAAACCTTCCTCTTAAATTACACTATCTTTTAAAAAAAAACGCATTAAAATCCGTTGCTTAGTTTTGAAGATATAAGCATACATAGGGACATACAGACAGCGGGAAGAGACTTTATTTTATACTATGTAATGATGAGAACGTTAAGTTTTTGATACAATAAACAAATTAAGAGAGGTATTCGCTTTAAGTCCACGATTTTGCTTCCGTCTATCCGAATGTATTTTTTTTGTACAGGACGCATTTTTCAACGAATCTCAACTAAACTTGGTTAATTTTTTACTAAGTACCTACTATATGTAGAAAATATTTAAAAAATCCGACTCAACATTATTGCGCTTCGTCCCTTAATTTTTCAGATTGATATTTATTCAATAACAGATATATGTTACCTACACGCCAAACATTACATTAATATGGTATGGAAAAACATCCAAATTTACAACTGAAAATTAAAAAAATACATCACAAAAAATCGTATGATAATAAATAATAGTGAATTAACAGAAAACAAAACATGTACATACAGGTAGCGGCACGTAAGCGCTGAGGGTACTGTGGAGGGGATAGGTGCGCATGGGGACCGCCATACTAAACTCATGCGCAGTCATCCCCTCCACACTTGCGTCAGCGCTACACTTATATGCCGCGACCTGTACTATGTAGTCCAAATTTATTTTTACTCAGTTTTTATTCAAAAATATTATTCCAAATGATACTGAATGCATTTTATACGAAAAGCGTGGATTTATGAAAATGGAACACATTGTTAACCGCAGGCAGAAAGATATCGGGAGCCACCATTTTCATTGTAAATTAAATTAAATTTTTACTGGAAATGGAATGATAAGTTTTATTCTGATGTATAAATTAAAAAAAATAATATGTCTAGATGACGATGATTTACTTTACGGTTTATTCATAATTTACTTATATTAGAATTCGCAAAAATCGACTCTGTAGCCATAGCAAATTGTGTACGGAACATCATTTTTAACCCCCGACGCAAAAGAGGGGTGTTATAAGTTTGACGTGTCTGTTTGTCTGTCTGTCTGTCTGTCTGGCTGTGGCATCATAGCGCCCGAACCACTGAACCGATTTCAGTTTAGTTTTTTTTGGATGAAAGGAGACTTAATCGAGAGTGTTCTTAGCTATGTTTTATAAAAATCGATTGAGCCGTTTAAGAGTTATGGTGGGTTAAAGTGGGGATGGAAGAACCAAAATTCTACAAATGTGCCCAAAATGGTTGTCAATGTGTCAGGGATTTTTTAAATTTTTAATTTAAATTAGTTATGTTGCTACCTATTATGAGTCTGCTATATAAAAAATGTAGGTACACGTGTGCATGACGTGCTGCCGAAACAGACTTGACTTATAAGAAAAGTTATCGAGTAGAGACCACGTATAGGCAAGCATAGCGGACGTTCACACATAATGTGGGTACGAGTAGAAGATTTCATTAGGATCGCAGGATTGTGCTGGATGCAAAGCACTTCTAATCATAAACTAAAACAAATAAACTTTGGCTACTCAATAAAGCAATTTACAAGTAACAACACATTACAGAGGGATTTAGTATCAGTTTATATAGAACTACAAACTACAGCAGTATCTGTGTGGCTCCATACATTTATGTAACTGCCCTTCAAAAACGAAGTGAATTAACACACACTAGACAGAGAGTTGTCTGGCAGAAATTGCTTTTATCGAAAATACCGCCTTTTGAGCATCTCTTCTGATTTTTTTTCTGTTACTTGTTTCTTTGTTGTCAAACCACACTAAACGACGATACAAAACGATAAAAAAGTTTTCGTTTTAGTTAGTTTTAGTTGCGAACGGGATAATATAAATTGTATATCAAATAAATAATCGCCTATCAATACATACTCATCATTTATATTCTTTTTTATATCAAATAACTTATTTCACTACAAATAAACTAAATGTTTAACAAAACTCAAACTGCAGATAATTCGAAATTTTACATCAATATATATGTAAATTAGTGAAGAAATTAGATTAGGTGTGATACAAAAAATAGGTTAGGTTATGTTAGAACATGACAAAACAACGCACGAGCCGAGCGAGCGAAGCGAGCGTGCCGCGGCAGCGGCCGGCGAAGTGCCAGAAGCGAATCGCCTTTAACAGGTATAATGTGCATTAAGATTATTAGCTGTGCATTGATGAAAAAGCTTTTGCTTTAGGAAAAATCGCTGTACGCTGCGAAAATAAATTGTAGTGTGTTTAGTGATATTTTGAGTTGAATATTATGCTGTGCAATCAGTAATTTTGATGGGAATTTGGAATCTTATTGCATAGAAAAAGGATATTTTTTGATTTGCGTTTAAATACTACCCGAAGATGGAACGAAGTATGTTAGGTATAAAACTATCTGATCGAGTCAACAACAAAACAATTCGAAACAAAACCAAAGTGAGAGACATAATTAGAACTATCAGAACACTAAAATGGAATTGGGCAGGACATATTTGCAGAATGGAACATAATAGATGGACTAGGAAGGTGACGGAATGGATACCAAGAGAACAGAAGAGGAAAAGAGGAAGACCGAACAGACGATGGGAAGATGAATTTACTCAAATACTTGGGAAGACATGGACGAGGACAGCAAGAGATAGAAAGCAATGGTCGAAGCTGGGGGAGGCCTACGCCAATATGGCGACATCTACATTGAACTTGACAGAAACATCAAATTGACACATAATTAGTTATTGGATAATGGACATTACTATTGGTTATAATATAAATTGACATAAAATAATAATATTAAAATAATGTGATGATAATAATTTTGAAATAATGTACAAAATAATAGCAATGTCAAAATAATGTTAAAAATAATGTATTACTGCATGTAGTTGGAAATAAAGGCTTTTTTACTTTTTACTTTTACTTTTACTACCCGTTGCGAACTCACACTAAGGCCTTTACCTTCTAATTCAATTCCGTTACAAATATAACTTCATAAGTTAGCAGTGAACAACAACAATTCTAATTAAATGAAGTTGGGCAAATACTTCTGAAGCTCTGGAGCAATTAGGCCAGAGTCGGCACGTCAAAGGGAGAAGAGAGTTAGTTGCAGGCAAGTTAGGAAAACCTTTGTAAAACAAAGCTCTCGGAGCACAAAGAAGTGTAGTGAGTTCAGTTGACAGTTAGTGCCTTGTCTCACCAGACCGAAATTCCAAAATCGCCAAAAAAATCCACTAATTCATTCACTCTTTTTCACACAATTTCTTTGAACTTTTAGTACAAAACAGCTGTTTTTTGCATATTTGGGCTAGGAAAATCTTCTTCTGTAAATATAAAAATGAAACGCTATTTCCCTGGGCCACGGCATCGCGCGTGAACGGCTAATTTTAATTTCGCTAATTCCTTTTTTGTTATGTTTTTTATTGGACATCCGGACATTTATAAAAATCGTCCAAGCAGATGGTACAACAATTTTCCGATCTCAAAGCATACGCTTCGCTCTCTCTGTTAATACAATTTTAATATCTTAATTATTAAATTAAATTAAAAATCTTTTTTTTTTTAAATAGTACAATCATAGAAAGTGCAGACATAGCCATGCAAACTAGGTGAGTTCACACTTCATATCACACCTGTATTTTGATGGATAGCCTTCCCTGGATTGAAGCTTGGTTTGGTATGTACAGATGATCAGGTATATAAAAGATTTACAACTAATCAAATGAAGTCTTTGTTTCACATTTTTGCTTAGTTATTAATTATAAGTTATTAATAATGAAATACCATAATGACGAACATAATATTTCACATCTTAGTGAGCTCTGTGAATCCGACTTTACTGTCTGTGAATAAGTTACAACAAAAATAAGAATAAAATAAATGTATCACTACATAGTATAAAACAAAGTCGCTTCCCACTGTCTGTATGCTTATATCTTTAAAACTACACAACGGATTTTGATGCAGTTTTTAAATAGATAGAGTGATTCAAGAGGAAGGTTTATATGTATAAATACACCTGTGCGAAGCCGGGGCGGGTCGCCAGTATTTTTATAAATTGTGTCGTCTACTTGTAGTCTTTTCCACTGTTTACTTTGTGGATAGTAGAACTTCGAGTGGTTTCGAGAAAGCGAGTGAAACGTACCTGCAAGTGAGAGGTGTCAACAGCTCTGTATACCTACATCCGATATTGCTACCCTTTGTCCGGCTTGTGTTCAATTATTCCATTTAGCTCGCTTTTGATACTGTAGTCTTTGTTTTAGGGGTTTATTCGATACCTATGCAGCAGCCGTGCATTGTGTTTGCCTGCTTTGAATGCAGTGATAGGTACTATGTCACCAATGTTGATCTAGGTTACCAAATTCAAAAACAGTCCTAGGAATTGCTAACATTTTTGCAACAATAGTGTCAATCACGCTTTTTAGGGTTCCGTACCCAAAGGGTAAAAACGGGACCCTATTACTAAGACTTCGCTGTCCGTCTGTCCGTCTGTCTATCTGTCTCCAGGCTGTATCTCATGAACCGTTATAGCTAGAAAGCTGAAATTTTCACAAATGATGTATTTCTGTTGCCGCTATAACAACAAATACTTAAAACAGAATAAAAGTAATATTTAAGGGAGCTCCCATACAATAAAACTGATTTTTTTGCCGTTTTAAAAATGGTAATTCGATATTATAATGGTAAAGGTGGATGCTTGAAATATTTACAGAATAGCTGCGTGCTTACTTTAATAATAAATAATTAAAATAAAATAACTCCGACTCGTACTTGGCAGATTTTTTAAATATTTAAACTCTTAACAAAAAAATATATTTTGAGCAAAATTGTTTCATAAATTATACCGTCGATGTAAATGTACTCTGTTTTTAAGACTGGCCGCCTGTTCGGATACCAAAATGATTCCATGTTTTTATTATTCTTCAAATGTTTCAGAAAGTGGGATGGCGGCCAGCCCCAAATGGAATCTTCAAGTCATTTATTGTGACTTGACTGATTGTACTAATGTAAATAGTTTTTATTTCCACATTTTTCTTACATGAACAAGTAAATGTGAAGTAAATTTCAATACTCCATGACGGAAATCTCCATCTTAAACTTTGCAAACACTACTAGAGTGTGCATCTGAGCTGCACGACCTTATCCTACCATCCCCTTTTTACTACAGGACAAGTAGGAGGACGCCACATTACCACCCCTACACTGTCGATTTTCCTTCGATACGTACGAAGCGGTCTGACTCAACATTTCTGATTCGTACCGCCAGGGAATGGAACAGTCTTCCTGCTTTCCTGTTTCCTAAGAGATATTATCTAAAGCTTTTCAAGGTCAGAGTGAATAGGTATCTTCTAGGTCTGCGCGCTTCATCTTCGACCACCACGCCGCTTACCATCAGGCGAGTTGGTGGTCAAGCGCGGACTTATTCGCGATAAAAAAACTACGTATGAGCTTAAATAGTCTACAAATCTTCACAATTTTAATTACAACTGAAAATGTCATTGAAATATCACGATAGTTAGTAGAATTTATACTTTACATTCTTGTAAAACGGTGTATTATTCCAAAGCGGGATGGTGAAATGCTCCAGGGTACTCTCTGAGTTCGCAATTTGTTTCGAATGTAGGTAAACAGTTTGCATTTTTAACTAATTGAACATTTACGATTCAAGAGCTTTGATTGTGAATGCAAGTTTTGCAGGTATTTAATACTTTGAACATACTGAGAATTAGTTAGTTGATTAGCGAGAAATAAAATTGTTGTGATCGGAACAGAATTGTATTTTGTTCTTTCACCGTTTTATGTCCACTGCTGAACTTATGCCTACCGATACAGGACAATTGTCAATTTCTACCATGATGGTTCAACGTGGGTTGATGTATGGATGATGATGATGATGTTGGTCATCGAATTTCTTCTTCGGACGCATATTTTTTTTTTGTATTTTTTTTTTGGCATATAGTTGTACGAATATATGCAAATTGTTTTTGAAATAATAAGGCCATTGATGTGTTAATACTTAAATAGTTCCTTGGACGCGACGCATGACCAAAATGCTGGTGTTTATTTGGCTCAACGCATAAGCATTGCTATTCAGCGTGGCAATGCTGCCAGCATGCTGGGCACGCTGCCAACTGGCAGTGGGCTTGAGCATTTGGATTATCTTTAGACCTTCAAGGGTCTGAGGATGATCCATTGCTTTTTATGTAATAGTAGTGTAGTTTAGTTGTAGTTAATAAAGGCACTTTTGCCCGTTAAAAAAAATAGTTCCTTAGTCGTTGAAATAATACTAATTCAAATAAAAAAAAACTTTAGTCCAGGCAAGTATGAAATAGGTAATAAAAATATATATTTAATTCTAAAAATCTCCATATTTTAGTTACAATTAATAATGACATTGAAATATCACGCTATTTAGTAGAGTTTAAACTCTACAGTCCTTGTAACACGGTTTATTGTTCCAATAGCGGAATTTTAGTGGATGCTACAAGGTACTCTCTCAGTTCGCAATTTGTTTCGAATATACGCAGTTTGTATTTTTAACTGATTGAACTTTTACGATGCGAGAGCTTTGATTGGGAATGCAAGTGAATACTTTTAACATTCTGAAAATGAGTTATGAAAACCTGCTTAGTTGGTTACGTAGAAACTTAAAACCTACCATAAGTATTTTGAACTTTTATGTAAGAGTCTTAATTACTTTTATGGTGGACATTCCGCGCATTAGAACCAAGCGTTTCGAATCCTCATTCCTCATACGAACAGCCAGAATGTGGAACGCTTTGCCTGGGTCTGTCTTCCCGCTAAAGTACAATATGGGCGTCTTCAAATCCCGAGTAAATAGGTATCCTCTAGGTAAGCGTGCTACAACCTAGACCGCTTATCTGCTTAACATCAGGCAGTATGTGGTCAAACGCAAGCCTATTCAGAATAAAAAAAAAACTTGAAATAAACGTTTGTTTTAGTAAAAATAGTTATATAAAAATAGTGTGCTGATTACGGGCGTTTGTCCACCGCCGCCGTCGCCGGACCGTCACCGAAAACGAGAAGACGGCACCGAAGTAGCGGTATAATATTATATATTTACTATAGCCCCGTGTCCACCACGCGTCCGTCACTAGAGGGCCGTCCTCCTGGCCGCCGAGATTTCGAGTAGATCGGTGTGACTGCTAGAACTTGGAAAGATTTTGAAGGGCCGATGTGCCGGCAATACAAAACACGTTTTTAGGGTTCCATACCCAAAGGGTAAAAACGGGACGCTATTACTAAGACTTCGCTGTCCGTATGTCCGTCTGACTGTCTGTCTCCAGGCTGTATCTCATGAACCGTGACAGCTAGAGAGCTGAAATTTTCACAGATAATATATTTATATTGCCGCTATAACAAAAAGTACTAAAAACAATATAAAATAAATATTTAAGGGGGGCTCCCATACAACAAACATGAAATTTTTGCCATTTTTGGCTCGATATAATAAAGGTAACAGGCAACAAAATATTTAGTTAACTATTTACATCAAAATTAAATAGGTAATCAAATAAATATAAAATTTAGTAAAATATACTAATATACCATATGAGAGCATATGGTACGGAACCCTTCGTGCGCCAGACCTCGTACTCGTAATTCGCCGATTATTAAATTTGTCCACACACTGCCGTCTCACCGTACACGTTAGCTCGGTTATTATTGAAGTGAAACTGCTAATGCGACTTCCAAAAAGGTTACGTTAAGCGTTTAACGCTACCATGGAGGGGGTATGAAAGCACGTTGTGTCGAAGTTTCACTTCTTCCGTGCAGAAGGACTCCACTTGTAGTTTTTTTTTGTCTATCGTCAATTATCATAACATAATTGTAATAATAATCGGCCAAGTACGACTCGGACTCGCGCACGGAGGGTTCCGTACTGTATGGGAGTGCCTTAAATATTTATTTTATTTTAATTTTATTATTTATTATTGAAGTGAATATAAAACTAAATATTCTGTGAAAATTTCAAGCATCTACCTGTTACCATTATTAATGTAGAGCGAAAAACGTCTCAAAATTCAGGTTTGTTGTATGGGAGCCCCCCTTAAAGGTTTGTATTATTATCTTTTTAGTATATGGTGTTGTAGCTGCAACAGAAATACATCATCTGTGAAAATTTCAGCTGCCTAGCTATCATTGTTCATGAGATACAGCCCGGTGACAGACAGACAGACAGACAGACAGACGGACATACGGACATCGAAGTCTTAGTAATAGGGTCCCGTTTTTCCCTTTTGGTACGGAACCCTAAAAATTAACGTAGGCCTTCCCGAATAGTGTTTGGGCCAGTGTGGATACGCCATCGAATTTCTTCTACAAAGGTAGGTATGTCTTCCTTTTTTCGACTACCTCAGTGGCCCAGTACTTAGTGATCCCGACTCCTGGGCCAAAGAGGAGTGAGTTTGATTCCCATCCTGGTCAAGGGCTTGAGAGGCGAGCTATTTCCCGCTATAGCCATCATAGCCTATGTTTAGGAAACCACAGCTTTTTCTTCACATAAATCATGATTAAATCCATTATTTTGTTCCAGGTAAAACCAGATGCAAACACTAACAACCGATCTTCAAAACCCCACAAATTTTGCAAGAGGTAAATAAAACACTAGTTCTTCTAAACAAGCACAAGTTCCCCGCCCTAAGTTGTGATCTCTACAGCGTGTGGAAACCACAAATTACGGCGGTTCAGCCGCGCGGGAGATTTACGCTCCCTGACTAATGTTGCTGAAATCAAGTGCTACTCGTGGTTCTCGATCTTGATTCAAAAGTTATATATTTCTTTTTTGTGTTGACGATTTTAAACCCATTGCGGGTCATTTTTCATCATCATTATAAGCCGATGGACGTAGTTTTGTATTTTAAAATAGGTTCACGTTTGACTATACAGGGTTATTTCTAATCAATTAGCATCCTTTTAGGGGCTTATTCTGTACATCCAAACTAACAACTTTTGTTCTGCGACTTTCGTCAAAACTCAAAAAAAAATGTGTTGTTCCATAGAAAAATATCGTTCACCCGCGACAAAAGGAATGGAACAGCTGATATTTTTTTTAGTTCTGACAAAAGTCGCAGTTCAAAAAATGTTATTTTAAATGTACAGAAAAAGCTCCTAAAAGGATGCTAATTGATTTGATATAACCCTGTATATCTCGACTGCGTTAGGATTGCGCAGAATGCTGTCTAGGATGCACACGTACCTAGAAGGTACCTGTTGTAATGTTAACTATCGCCGTTTTGGCGTTAGCTGCAATGAATCCTTGCTCAAATCCTTGCAATTGTTTCTGCCCAATGCCATTTCAAGTTTTCATTTTTTTTAAGTGTTTAATTGTACAACATTTTAACTCGAAAAGATTAAATTCGAGAACTCGTAGTAGCCCACCTCTGTGTGCCAGACTGAAGGCAATATTTCAAGTAGTTTAACTGCCGAGAGCGCAGTAAACAGAGCTCCGATATTGCAATCGATTAGCGCTGCACTTTCTGTATTGTTCTCTGACCTATTTTTGTAGATTTACAGCGTTTGTTTGAAATGTAATGGAGAACAAATATAAAATTAAAAAAAAAAAAACCAAAAGTCACATATTTATCTCCTATCACGCCTGCATATTTGCGTAATATTAGACAAGATGAGGTCAATTGCGTTACTACTTATCTTCATTTAAAAAATCTAAAACCAAGATTTTTACCATAAAAAATTTAAATCTAAATTGTTTAACCCTCATATATATAAAAGTACAAGTTATTCGTAGAGTCAAAGTCAAATTTTTAATTATAGTTTGCATGTTACAATTGTGGTATAAAAATGATCATGGCTCAATACAAACTTGCCTATCCAAGGCTTGCAACGTTGCTGGCAGCTCTATTTATTATTATTAAATCAAATCAAATTATTATTACAAAATTAAAAGTCTAAGTACACAATATTCTAGTAAAATTAATATTTATTAAGAATAAATCTACGTGCTTCATTTTTAACCACAACTAATACGCGATAAACAAATCTCAGTATAACTAGAGGTGTTATACATTTACAACTGAATACACTTCTGTAACATAAAGGTCGATGTTTTGTAACAGGAAACTCCTTAAAAACTGACCTTTTTCCGTTGGCTGAAGATATATTTCCGCTACATGTGTGTGTGTAATTTATGTTGTCTTAATAAATACGAAAACACCGACCTGAGAAAAATATCTTGCAAAAGATTAAAAACAGACAGATATACAACTCTAGACCGATTTAAACTAAATGTAAACTTCATTGTTGATTTATCAAAAATAGCTTAGCTGATTTCAGTAAAATTTTAATGGGACCAATTTCGAAGTATTCTCTTTCTAATATAAAAAGAATTATTCAAATCGGACTACTTTGAAAAAAGTTATGCGTGGTATACATAAAAAAAATACGCGTCGAATTGAGTACCTCATCCAGTTCGGTTTGTCGGTAAAAATCTCGACTGTCGATGTAAACTTAGGTTCCTAGCTATGTTTATCTACACGGTCATTTCTATTTGCCCTGTACTAAGCCGAAAACGGGTGATTAATACTATCACTGTGAATAACTTTTAACATGGGGCCATCCCAGAATTCGAGACAAAATAAATATTTGGGGACATATTACACACGGTCTCTGACCCCAAACTAAGCAAAACTTGTGATATGGCTGCCAGAGACAGATATACTACATATACATATTTTTAAATACGAGTACATACTTATATAGATAGTAACTAAATAACACCCAGGCACAGAGCAAACACCTATGTTCATCATCACATAAATACTTGCCCTGGGTGGGGATCGAACCCACGCCTCTTTGACCCAGAAGTTAGGGTCACTAACCACTGAGCCACCGCAAAACACTTCGAACAGGTATTGTTAGAAATCCACAGGAAGCATTAAATTGGCTAGAGATATTATCTAGGGGAACAGCTGCTTAGTTTAGCTCACTTCAGAAAAATATATTTTTAAAACAATACTTTCTATAGAAAGTATTGTTTTTCAAGATTTCCGAGGTGAGCAAAGAAGGCTTTTTAGATTTAGGATATTAAAATTTTGATGACGATGTCTAGGAGTGGACGTCGTACGTCTGATATTGATAATAAAAAATATATCATAAATAGTTCACTATAAACTTTGGGTACGGAACCTGTCCGTCTGTCCGTCTGTCTGTCATCAGGCTGTATCTCATGAACCATTATAACTAGAAAGCTGAAATTTTCACAGATGATGTATTTCTGTTGCCGCTATAACAACAAATACTAAAAACAGAATAAAACTAAGATTTAAGGAGCCCTCATACAACAAACCTGAATTTTTACCCTTTATCGCTCGATATTAATAATGGTAACAGGTAGATGCTTGAAACATTCACAGAATATATATAATTCAATAATAAATAATTTAAATAACATAAACATTTAAGGGGGGCTCCCAAACAGTACGGAACCCTTTGAGCGCGAGTCCTACTCGTACTTGGCCAATTTTATTTTAGAATCAATATAGTATTATCTTTCTGTTCTTCCTTCATCCGTGTCCCGGTCCTTTGTTCCGCAGTTCTTCAGCCCAGGTTGTTTGCTCTGAGTGTTTACTCAACTAAGACGGGCTTGTCTTGCTGTGTTGTTTTTGAGCAAATCGTTCGTTTGAAAATGCTGTTAAGCCATTCATTGGAACATTATTATTTTGATTTTGCTTAGATACTGTTAACTAGTTACTTTTTTATAGTCCGACATGTTTATAAAATCTCAAGTTGATGAGATTAGTTTCAATGAGAGTTGTTACGAATAGGCAACTTTTACTATTAGACCAACCACGTGAATTGCTAAAACTTACAAAAGAGACCGAAGGCCCGTCGGTCGTCCCAAGTACAGACTGTTGATTTTTTTAAAACGGCTCAGCTGATTTTGATAAAATTTATATGCGACCTCTAAAGTATGATCTACCAAAAAAAAAAAAATCGGATCATGATTAGTGGAGTAATCACGTATACATACGAAAAACAAATGCAAGTGGAGTCCCTCCGCGCGGAAGAAGTGAAACTTCGACGCAACAGTGCTTTCATACCCCCTCCATGGTAGCGTTAAACGTTTAACGCAACCTTGTTGGAAGACGCATTAGAAGTTGCACTTCAAAAAATATTCAGTCGAATCTCTTCCGAGAACCTCCGTTTTTGTAGTCAGTTAAAAACGATAGCTGAATATTTTTTCCGAATAATTTATATTGTGAATGAATAGTCCTGTTGCCAACTGATTTATTTTATTCTGGAACCGTCCACGCTCGCGCCGGACTACCAGACGGCAGTCTGACAGCTGTCACTCCAGCCAGATGCCAGTGATTAATTATTTTAACGCAATCCTGTGAAAAAACATTTATTTCAGTTTATAGCATTGGGCTTTGGCCGACAGAACAGACAGTCTGTTCAAGGCTCTTTTTAACATAGCGAACTTATAAACTGTTGCTATTTTTGATTTTAGACGTGAGGGCAATTTTTTTTCTTCTTATTTTGCCGTGCCTGACGAGGCCCGCATTTCTAATTTTGTGTATTTTTGTGTACCTACTAAGTACTACCTCTTTCTTCACCATCTTTGAAAATGTGCAGATAATACTTTAATAACGGTCTGAAAACAGAAAACTACAGGTACGACACATGGATACAATTTTCAAACGTTGTCTTAAATACCGAAATCATTTTCAGAATAAATTCTAATTACCTATAAGTATTGTAAATAATTTTGCCAAATGATTTCATTTTACTCTGAAACCGTCTATGTCCGCGCCAGTCAGTCAGATGGGAGTCTGACAGCTGTCATTCCAGCCATCTGCTAGTTATTAATGATTTTAACGCAATTCTATTGGACTACAGACCAGACAGCGTGTTCAGGGCTTTACTCACAGTTACCCATCTTGACAAAATCTAGGCTCGCGGTATTCACTGTAGTAGTTTTAGTACTAAGCTTGATTTAGATAGGGGAAAAAGTGAGAACGTCTGCTTGCTGGCCCTGGTGTCTGCCAGAGTTTTTAAGTCGCTTTAAATGCCACCTGCGGCCGTGGATACGAAAACCGACCAACTGACAGATATTAAACATTTTTTTACTCGTTTCATCATTTTTTACTCATTTTTTTTTACTCGTCATTATGAACAACTTTTAAATCGTCAATTGTTATTAAACAATCAAACCCTAAGAACGACGATATAATCAAGATCGCAGAATTAATCTGGATGAAAGTCGTTTTTAACCTGTTTTATTGATAATTCATAGGAGAGGCTTATGTACAGCAGTGAACTTCCTATGAGTGACGGATCCATCCATCCGGAATTACACGCAGTACAAGAAAGATATTTCTTATCCACACGACAAGAAACAATCTATTACAGTCCACTATTATGTTCAGAATTTCTGACCGATCCCTACAAAATTTCTCAAAGAACACCTAAATCATGACGTCACAAATCCAAAGAATAGAAATACCAAAACCTTTATTTTCCATAATCAAAGAGCAGAGCACTAAATTTTAAGGTCCTTTCAAGTTCTCACAAAAATAAATCATTCGCACCCCGATGCATAATCGGGTCAGAGGCGTTATCGTGTTCGGATTTATCTGAGGACCGCAGTGGGCCGCTAGGATTGGATAACCGAGAAGATAAGGGTAATAACGGTTTACGGTATGAGGTCATACCTTTTTATTGAGGCATCTGAAAATTACAATAAGTACACTAAATCGAAATAATTTTGGTTGTAAAAAAGGATTGAAACATTAATACGTGGTTGACAGAAAAATGTTTTACTGTCTTGGTTTTTTTTGTAAAACACAAATAACTTAGAACGGTATAGAGTGCGATAGCACTGTTGCCACCGCGCAACTAGGTCGAACTATCCACGACCATGCCCTGCAGTTGCAGTGGAGGATACTGCGAATAAAAGTAGGCAAAGCATGCAGCGATATAAAGTACCCTTATCATTTTTTATCAACTGCGATAGAGACTATGAGCAGTTAGGGGCCTCAACAACAACAACACCAACACTTAGCCTCGCCAACTGATGTTTGTAGGTGTTGGTTCTCGGAATCGGGCGGAGATTCAAAGAAATTAATGTCATATTCACTAAATCATACTAAGATTGGATTAGAGTTTTAAGGTTTTTGAATTTTTTAAGGTCCCTAACCGCGAGCGGAGTCGCAAGTTCACAATTGTCAAATCAATTCACGACAATCTATTCATCCGTTGAGTACATAAGTATAAAGTGTTTCTCAATAATTTTAGGATGTAATTATGCCCAACTTTTACTTTGGTACCAACCATGAAATCGGGAAAAATAATCAGATGTTTAAGAATAATTAACCGCTTTCAATCCCTGGCTAAGATTGGGCGGCAACTGGGACAGCATTGTCGCGCCGTCTTTTGTCCCATTGTGGGCCTAATAATGCTGGCGATGTGACTAGCTTACTTACTTACTATGTTGGCGCAGCGACCCAAATTGTGTCTTGGCCTCCGATACTACGTGTCGCCACTCTTCTCTGTCTTGGACAAGTTCCTGCCAGACATCAATCCCAAGCTTGCGATCTTTTTCCACTTCATCTTTCCACCTGTACTTTGGACGGCCAAAGTAGCTAGCTTTGTGACTAGCTAATCTTGACTAATTGTGGGCCACTTTTAACGGCGGCGGTGTCTCGATCTTGTCATTGGCAAGATAAGGCAGGTTTTGCAGTGGTGGAAATGATTTGTGAAGTCGGATTTAAGTACCAGTCTTTGCTGATTGAGCTGCTAAGCTGTAGTTGAATTAATATTTAAATAAGTACTTAGGAGGTTAGTACCAATAAAACCTAATATATTGAAATCAATCCAACCGTCTACGCTATTATTAAGTAACAGGTATTTTTCTGTTCCAGGATGTTATTTTTTTATAGTAGTAAAATCGGGCAAAATGCCTTTATTAACTACGACAAAACTACACTACTACTACATAAAAAGCATTGGATCATCCACAGACCTTATGTTATTGTTCTAAACGTTTTACCCAACTAATAGTTAAAAAAAAAAAAAATAGTAAGGTACCAACCACGAATATGGGAAAAATAATCAGCTGTTTCATACACTTTGATGAAATTCCACGAATTTATTACATATGATGCAGTAACAATATTTTTACTGCGATTTAAATTTATTGCCGATCTCTTTTTAGGGTTCTGTACCCAAAAGGTAAAAACGGGACTCTATTACTAAGACTCCGCTGTCCGCCTGTCTTTCCGTCTGTCCGTCACCAGGCTGTATCTTCATGAACGGTGATAGCTAGTACGTTGAAATTTTCACAGATGACGTATTTTTGTTGCCGCTACAACAACAAATACTAAAGACGGAAAATAATAAATATTTAAGGATGGCTCTCACAAACCTGATTTTTTGGCCGTTTTTCGCTCGATATTAATGAAGGTGACAGGTAGATGCTTGAAATATTCATAGAATAATTAGTTAAATTAGTTAAATGTATTTGAAATCATTGTATATTGACATGAAATAAATAAATACGAAATTAAAAAAAAAAAACTTAAATATATCCTAAGGAGGACTTCCATACGGTACGGAACCCTTCATGCGCGAGTCCGATTCGCACTTGGCCGATTATTTTAGTCGGTAAAACTCAAGGGAAAGGTAATTTCAGTAACCGTACCCTTTGTTATCGAGGAAGCAGGAACTATTGCCAATGAATCGGAACAACCCGTCGTCGCCGGGGGTTCAATTAATCTCCCCTCTTTCATTCTACCCCCCACCCCCTCTCTCACCCCCTCCCTTTTCAGCACCTCTTTGACGGCACCCTTGTTAATCTCCACTACACATTTCACATACACACACTTCCGAACAATATAGACATTTGGAGAGTTTGGTTAAGTATAATTGTACTAGCCTTTTTAATAGTCCACTGCAGGACGTAGGCCTACCCACGAAAGGTGACTAGGCCGTATCCACTACGCTGGCCCAGTGCGGGTTGGTGGATTCACGTACGCCATCGAATTTCTTCTACGGACGTATGCAGGTTGCTTCAAGATGTATTTTTTCACCGAAAAGCCAATGGTGAGAAATTCCGTGCATAAATTCTAAATTACCAATTGGTACGGGACCGGGATTACCCGTCGCCGGTAGGTATGTTACAAATATAGCCCAATACTGGTGACCCAGTGAACTAGGCTGCTCCGGCGCTCCAGGCTGGCGGCAAGCCAAATGTAACCAGCAATCGATTCTGGCATTATTCCTACGCTTACCCTGAATTGGGTACAACTGGTTCGCTGAACCTATTTTGTAAGTAAAGGTGGAATAGGTAAGTACATTTTACTTACCTATTGTGTACAATTATTTTACGCTAAGCATAGCACACCGACTTAAATCGTAATCGACAAAATTCGAATAGATCCAACCAAGTGAGATAATCATACTTACTGAACCATTCTAGATATTTATGAAGTTAAGAAGACGTGGCTAAACGGTTATTGTAATGTAACGTATTGTATATCTTAAGCCATATTACAGGCCTTCAAAACTCTGACACCAGAGCTAGCCACATAGCCTATACAAACTTAAATATGAAATTAAGAACCATCTGGATCACATCAATATTCAAACGAAAAACAACATCAATTTTCTTTTTAATTTATAAAACACGAGTATGACATACATTGCACAAATATACATAATGCACAAATATACAAGCACACACGTTCAACCTTTTTAGGTCAGGGACTAAAAATGGACAAAACCGTACCATTGAAAGAGGAAAAATTTAAATAATAATTTATCGCGAAAAGAGATCTTTTGGCGTGAAAAATGCACGCCATTTTTTGCTGAACGCCATCAAATATGAGCCATTAATTTAAATTGGTTCTGATGGAAATTCTGGACCGTCTTCAACTTTGGAGCAGATTTTTTAATCAAGACTAACGATCAAAACTTTTTTTCCCACAACGGAACGGATACGGTATATGCGTTAGGGGTGAGAGGATGTTTGTGCGTTTGTGTGTTTGTTTGTGCAAGCCTATATTGCCGTTTTTCTTCAAAACCACTTAACCGATTTTAATGCAGTTTTCAGTTGTGTGTTTGAATTTAATTGGTGCAACTCAAATCACGAGCTTGAATTACGTAAGTAAATCTCTTTAGAATGTTGTAGGTGTGTTCTTGTAGCTAAAATTTTTGGATTTTCTACAGAACACTTTTACACACAACACTTATAGCCCCCGAACACCGTTTTCGTTTTCACAGAACACTTATAGCCCCCGTGTAGATCTCAATTCTTCTGGTGGCGTACACTTTGGCTGAAATTTTACGTAACTTACTTTCAGACCTATTTTTACCACCTCATTCTGGTTTTTGAAGGATATCCCAATCTAATTTCCTGAGGTTTTACCAAAAGCACTCTGCGTTCGGTTTTAGGGTCCCATCGTAAAATTCTCGGCGAAATTTGGCTAACCCACTTACCAATGGCCTTAGAATCTCTCAAATGTTATACAGAGCTTTTTCTCATTTTTAACCGACTTCCAAAAAGGAGGAGGTTCTATGTTCGTGTGTATGTATTTTTTTTTGTGTAATATGTTCATTGATAACTTCGCCAATTGTGAACCGAATCGAAAAATTCTTTTTTAAAAGGGTATACTCCCAAGGTGGTCCCATTTAAATTTTACAGAAATCAGCTGAGCCGTTTTTGAAAAAACCAACAATAATGTAAACAATTCGAGCGAAAATTCGAATTTTGTACACGATGGAAGGAGGTTTTGCCATTTTTTGCGAAAAATAATTATGCAGATAAATATTACTTTATATTACAAGACCTGTTAAAAACGGCTTGCATCCACCGTCCACCTTGAGGGTGGACGTCCTACACTGCGCTTACCGGTACGTGATCTCCACTCGAGATTAAGTTTTCGATCCCATCGGTCATCAGTCCTCCGTGCCATGTGCCCTGCCCACTGCTATTTCAACTTGCTAATCCTCCGGGCGAGGTCGTTAATCTTGATTTGTCTTCGGGTCTGAGACATTTCTGATTCGATCTCGAAGAGAGACCCCGAGCATAGCCCTCTCCACATCTCATTGAGCTACTTGGAGGCTATGTTCAACAGAGGACTTTTAAAAAGGTTGATACAGAAATGTTTGATTTCTTTCATCTTCCTCTATTAGTGAATAATATAAATAACTGGCCAAGTGCGAGTCAGACTCGTGCACGAAGGGTTCCGCACCCTGTGGAAGCCCCCTTACTATGTTTTATTTTAATTTATTAATTATTTTTGAAAGGAATAAAACACAGATCTTCCTGTGTACCGTTATTAATATTGAAAAAAATCATTTCATTTGTATGGGAGCCCCCTTTAAACTTTAATATTATTTTAATTTATTTATTTATTTTTAAAGTGTATATATCACAGAATATTTAACCAAATATTCTGTGAAAATGTTAAGCATCTACTGTTACCATTATTAATATAGAGCGGAAAACGGCTAAAAATCAGGTTTGTTGTATGGGAGCCCCTTAATATATTAATTTTATTCTGTTTTTAGTATTTGTTGTTATAGCGGCAACAGAAGTACATCATCTGTGAAAATTTCAGCTTTCTAGCTATAACGGTTCATGAGATACAGCTTGGAGACAGACAGACAAAAGGCTGCTTTCCGTCTGTCTGTCTTAGTAATAGGGTCCCGGTTTTACCCTTTGGGTACGGAACCCTAATAAAATACCCACTCGGTTTGTGTACGCAACCGAGTACGTTTTCACGGCCCAGTGCGCCCGCTTCAAAGATGTCAGCATCATGTCCGCAATGGGATGGAATAATTTCGGCGTTTTTGATCACCAATGAAGAGTTGAATTAATTTTTGAACAGTTGAGTGGAATAATGGAAGTGGCATGTTTCTTTTATATTATTAAAATAGGACATTTTACTTCAAATAAATATAAACAGCGAAATAAATCGTTAACGTACTTTTCAATTTCAGTGTAGGTATAACTGATACTTATACTATGTTCGTATCTATAAACGGAACTAAAATACTTACAAAACGGTTGATTTCTTGTCATCACTTCACTATGACTATGACAACATAGTATAAAACAAAGTCGCTTCCCGCTGTCTGTCCCCATGTATGCTTGTATCTTTAAAACTACGCAACGGATTTTGATACGGTTTTTAGTAGTAGAGTAATTTAAGAGCAAGGTTTATGTGTGTGAACCTGTATGAAACCTGGGCGGGTCACTAGTTTATTTAATAAAAAAAAATGTGCAAGATCTACATTACATTGTACAGTAAAATTAATAAGCAATATTTGAATGTATTGGGTGGAGTTACTGGTACCTAAATCTAAGATATTTCAAATTTATTTAAGTCAAATGTATCTCAAAAAATACATTTAAAACCGATTCATTAGTTTGAGCCATAATACAAAGCAATAGACCTAAATTACTCATACACAAACGTCAGTCATATAATACCCCTAAAAGGAGTTAAATTTTTGAAAAGAGTACCTACAAGTGGTTAACGAGCATTAATTACCAAGTATACTATCATGGTATCATAAATTAAATTAAGTATGTATATTAAATGTACAACGTATCGTACAGAAATTAATTATTACCTACTCTTGTGACTTGTGTTTTATGTACGTTAGCACCAATAAATATCTGTGTCTGTATCTGTAAATGTATAATCCAACAAAAACATGTTCATGTGAAATGAAGCCAAGTCACAGTTCCCACTATCTAAAAGTTGTCAGATCTCACGTAAAGCCAAGCTTCTAACTCTACACGCCTTACTCTACAAGCCCTTACTCCACAAACTCTACAGCTTAGTCAATATATGTGACTTGGCCGTTTCGTTACAACAAGAACTGTTTGTATAACAGAATTAATTAAATAATCACTTTACGCTCAGGCGCAGTTAGCGAAACAGCCAAGCCGCATATATTGACTAAGGTGTAGAGTTTGTGAAGTAAGGACTTGTAGAGTTAGAAGGTTGGCTTTACGTGAGATCTGATAACTTTTTGATAGTGGGAACTGTGACTTGGCTTCATTTCACATGAAAATGTTTTTGTTGGATTTCATTTCTTTTTGTAGTTTACTACAAGGAGTAATTTTATCGATTTACACATCTCTAGCTTCAAAAGTTGCGGAAGTCTCATACCAACTTTTAACCCCTTGTTTTAAAGGTTTGGGGGAGATTGACTAAAAATCTTGAAATACGTGTTTGATTATATTTGAAATAAAGATTCCCTTTATCAATTTTCGGACATCTAGCATCAAACTTGCAATAGTGTCATACAAACTTTCATCCCCCAGTTTGAGGGTTTGGGGGGTGGTTTATTAAGAATCCTGAAATTGTGTTTTGTTATCTATTACAACGAGTTCGTTTATCCATTTTCTGACTTCTGGCATCAAATGTTTCGAAAGTGACAAACAAATTTTCATCCCCCAATTTTAGGGGTTGGGGGCTGTTTTATTAAAAACCCTGAAATACGTGTTTTATTATTTCTAACATGGAGTCTTTATATCAATTTTTAGACTTATAGCATGAAAATTTGTGGAAGTCTCATACAAGCTTTCATCCCCTATTAAATAGCGTTGGGGGGTAAAAGTTCAAAGTTTTAGATTTTTTTCCTTTGTAAATGCCTGATAGTCTACCTTAATGCCAAATATCAAGTTTCTAGGTCATCTGGAAGTGGGTTAGGTTTTTGATCTATAAGTCAGTGAATCAGTGAGTCAGTGAGTGAATCAGTCAATGAAACCCCGGTTTTTAAACGTTAATATTTTAACCGTCAGAGCAAAGTTAATGAAATTTTGTATTGTAGATAAGCTAAAGAGTTTTAATAAATATGCTAAATTTCATATATATAGGTTAAATAGTTTTCGAGTTATGAAGGGGTCAAAAGTGGCTCGAAATGGTTCGTGTATTACACACGTCGCGTCGCCAGATCCTTTTTTTTTGACTTGGCTGGACACGCTTCCGCGTGTCTAGATATTCATAAAAATTTACTATTAACCGTTCTTAGAACTGGTCTTTTAAGTTGAGACCTAATTTTACATTTTGTAGCTTACGTCCACAATAAGACTAACCAACGTCCAAAACACGCTAGTCAACGTAATGAAGTAACCAACAGTCACCAAAAACCACCAAAATCCTTTTCAAAGAGTATAATATTAACAAAAGCTGGATTATTATCTAAAGGCTCCATTGTGTGACGTCACAATAGCACCGATGACGTCACACCACTCCAGCTCATAATGAAGATGTGACAAAGAAAAAACGGCAAAGAAAAATGCCCCTGGAGGTCACAATTTCTCCGAAAGAATGTTAATGCAGGTTTATTCTTAATTATACCTCTTCAGGGTATTTTCCTTGTCTTGGAGTGAATAGCTCCATGATTTCCGTTTTTCTGTGATTCTAATGATCATGATAATGACTTTGCACATAAAAATGTCTACTTTAGCAAGAAATAATATGTATTTTGTTGCCGCGGATGTCTAAAAAAATATCGAGTCACAAAAACATCTTGCAGACATATTGTTTGTAGGATAATATCAGTTTGTATTTAGCAAATGAAGTAGTATTCTAAGCTCCGAGTTCACCAACGCTTGTTTAAGTTAAACGAGTGATTACTGTATTGAAACAACGGTTATAGTTCGGCCGTTCAGAGAATGCGTTCCTGACACGTCATCTTGAAAAAATGTTTTTGGCTGATATCTCGGAAACTATGTACTTAAGGGCAAAAAATATGATCACTATCGTAGAAAATAAAATTTCGCATCTTTTGTTTCCAGTAAACTTTTTTGTAAAACTTACCGTTTACGATTTATGGCTCATTTCATGAAATTTCATTAAATGGACCTTAAAAATTTTTTACCTTAAAACAACAAACAAGTTTTACAAAAAAGTTTACTGGAAATAAAAGGTGCGAAATTTTATTTTCTACAATAATGATCTTGATGTTTTTTGACCTTAAGTACATAGTTTCCGAGATATCGGCCAAAAACATTTTTCAAGATGACGTGTCAGGAACGCATTCTCTGAACGGCCGAACTATAGTGGTTGGTGAACAGCAACATTATGTTAGCAAGCTGTTTAAGATTTAACCAACGGTTAATAAATTAAGCACCTGTTGGTGAACTCAGGTATAGGACCTGAGTTAACCGCTGTTGAAATACAGTAATCACACGTTGAACTTAAACAAGCGTTGGTGAACTCGAGTTCAAGATCCAAGTTCACCAACGCTTGTTTAAATTAAACGTGTGATTACTGTAAATAATAAACTATGGTTAAACTTGGGTCCTAGACCCGTGATAATCAACATATATTTAATTTATTAACCGTTGGTTAAATTTTAAACGACTTGTTAGCGAGATTTTGCTGTTCACCAAGCACTAAACGTTATTTCAATACAGTAATCACACGTTTAACTAAAGCAATCGTTGATGAACTCGAGTCTAAGAGATTATATATTATGTCTCTATGGTTTTACCTGATTATGAATATAAAGAGGTTAATTTTCTAATAATAATACAGTTAAACCTTATATTTTCTTCTTGACACGTAATATACGAACACCAAGTTATAACGACTGCTAAAGTAAGGTTATATAGGCAGGGTAGCTAGCCCTGGCGTCAGAGTTTTTAAGCGGCCTAAAGTCCTCTGACATGGCTAAACGGTAATCATTCGGGGCTTGCAATTTAACATGTCATCCGAGCCACGGTAATTGCCACCCGCGGTCACCCATCCGAAGACTGACCATGCTAACGGTTGCTTAACTTCGATGATCGTTAACGAAGACCTAGTCAAACTACGCTACGGGGCGGCTAAAATGTTTTCATGAATAACATGAAAATCCTACATAAGTTTTCTTCTCATCTGCCCCTTTCTTCTATCGTGCGACTAGAGTGCTAGACAGACGCGACTAAAGCGACACCCTTTTATGGTGGACATCCCGCGCGTTAGAACCAAGCGTTTCGAGTCCACATTCCTCATACGAACCGCCAGAATGTGGAACGCTTTGCCTGGGTCTGTCTTCCCGCTAAAGTACAACGTGGGTGTTTTCAAATCCCGAGTAAATAGGTATCTTCTAGCTAAGTATGTTACACCCTAGAGCGCATATCTGCTTAGCATCAGGCAGTGTGAAATTAAACGCAAATCTGTATGAAAAAACAAAAACAATTAACAATTATATATTATGTCTATTTCGTCAATGAATTAAAAGTTATAAAATGATAAAAAATTTAAATGACACTCTGCATTTGTGTGTATCATGTATATCATTATTAGTAATCTATTATGAAAAAATAAATGTTTAACCGGACGAGCATGCTAATGAATCAATATTATGCAATATTTTGTTGTAATATTAGGTTTCATTAATATCAATAGTTCCTGTACCAGCCATTTTAATAGTCCACTGCAGGACGTAGGCCTACCCGCGAAGGGTGATTGGGCCATATCCACCACGCTGGCCCATTGCGGGTTGGTGGATTCACATACGCCATAGAATTTCTTCTACGGACGTATGCAGGTTGCCTCACGATGTTTTCCTTCACCGAAAAGCCAGTGGTGTTAAATTCCGTACATAAATTCCAAAGAACTCATTGGTACGGGGCCGGGATTGAACCCACGACCTCACGATTGTAAGGCTGGGGTCACTACCACTAAACCACCACGGCTCTATAATATCAATAGTTATCTTATCGTATCTAATAGCCCTTTATCACAAGACGCTCATAAGTGCAGTGATATTTAAGCTAAAGTATAGCCCTGTAAGGGGTCATCGTCGCTCCAATCTCCAGCGGCAGTCTCCTCCAATAACGAAGTTACTAGCGCTGGAGGACAATCCAATCTCAAACAATCATGATCTACGAGCCACTGTGATTGGAAACTTCTAAATAAAGTACACGATGTATGATTTTTAGGGTTCTGTACCCAAAGGGTAAAAACGGGACCCTATTACTAAGACTCCGCTGTCCGTCTGTCTGTCTGTCTCCAGGCTGTATCTCATGAACTGCTGAATATAAAGCTGAAATTTTCACAGATGATGTATTTCTGTTGCCGCTATAACAACAAATACTAAAAACAGAAATAAATTAATAATTAAGGGGGGCTCCCATACAACAAACCTGACGTTTTAGCCGTTTTTCGCTCTATATAAATAATGGTAACAGGTAGATGCTTGAAATTTTCACAGAATATTTAGTTGTATATTCACTTCAATAATAAATATTAAAATAAATAATTAAGGGGGGCTCCCATACAGTATGGAACCCTCCGTGCGCGAGTCCGACTCGTACTTGGCCGATTATTTTTTCAAACTAAGCAAAGCTTGTGATATGGCTGCCAGATACTGATAAACTACTTATATTTTTTTAAATACATCCTTATATAGATAGTTACTAAAAACACCCAGACACAGAGCAAACACCTATGTTCATCACACAAATACTTGCCCTGGATGGGGATCGAACCCACGCCTCTTTGACCCAGAAACCACTAGGGCCACTAACCACTGAGCCACCGAGGCTGTCAATTATCTACGATACAGTGTTATTCGTTCGTTTGTTCGTTTCTACCACAAGACACCCACTGCTGGACATAGGCCTCTCCTAAAGATCTCCAATAAGACCGGTTGGTAGCGGCTTGCATCCAGTGCGATCCTGTGGTCGTCCGCTGCGCTTGCCGGTACGTGGTTTCCACACGAGAAGTTTTAGACCCCATCGGTTATCTGTCCTCCGTGTGTGTGCCCTGCCTACTGCCATTTCAATTTGCCAATGGCCGTTGGGCTATGTTGGTAACTTTGGTTCTTCTACAGATCTTCTCATTTCTGATTCGATCTTGCAGAGAGAATTCGAGCATCTCTCTGTAATAGTTCATCCCAATAGCTCAGAACTGTACAGTTTTCTTCTCTTTACAATAGTTTTACACTTCTTACAACCTACAAATAAGTAGTAATAATAAATTACATAAGTATATACCTAAGATTTTTATGATATTTTAAATTGGCTCTTCTTGGTATTGGCTTCGGCTTCTCCGTCAAAACCCAGTAATTGTAAGACAAAATTGAGTTTGGAGGTTACAAATACTTAAATATAAATAGTCACATATTACAGTAATGTTTGCAAAATATATCTATAATTTTAGATTTTATTTTTAAATACGACACAACATTACAACAGGGTATTAAGAGACCATAACCATTTATATCTTTCACAGACCGTATTCACTTTAAAATATGGGAATATAAATATAACCAAAACTTTTGTCCGAAAACCCTTTTCTAAATGTTCCAAAAAAGCGTCGGATTGGCGAAATTAGGCAAGTTCACCGCGGTCCGCCAATTATAGCGATTACATCGTGTTACCTCGAATAAATCACCCTAATCCTACCCTGTTGCCCTACACGGGGCACACTGGGGCAGTGGGGCAGTTGAATAATATTACTTTTGTATAAACTAGCGACCCGCCAAGGCTTCGCACAGGTGTATTATGCTTATAAACCTTCCTCTTGAAACACTAGATTTGTTGTATGGGAATACCCATACAACAAAATGTGTATATTTATTGTATGAGTACCCTTGAATATTTAAATTATTCTATTTTAGTATTTGTTGTTATAGCGGCAATCGAAATGCATCATCTGTGAAAATTTCAAATCTCTAGCTATTATGGTTCATGAGATACCGCCTTGTGACAGACGGACAGACGGAAAGACGGACAGCGGAGATATAGCTCGCGTTACCTAAAAAGAACGCTGGAGCTTCAAACTGCCCACAACGAAATTTAACTCCTATTGCTTACGTGATAGGAGTTAAATTTCCTTGCTGCAAATAGAGTTGCGTACTAGGATATTTAACTCCTTACGTATGCAATACGAGTTAAATTTCCTTGTGCGCAGTTTGAAGATCCAGCGTTCTTTTTACATGACGAGACCTGTAGTCGGTTTTCGAATTCATGTACACGCCTTGCAGAGGGGTTAGTCCAGGTTTACACGTAAATTGAAACTACAGATGTTTCCGTATGGCTCCATACATTTCTGTACAGCGCCCCTGGCGTAAACGAGGAAGAACTAACCAAAATGTATGGAGCCACACGCAAACGCGAAAGTTTAAGTAAACTTTGCAAAACCTGGACTAAGGGCTCAGGTGTAGATAAAAAACAAACAAAAGAAATGTTATGAAATTAACTTTATTCGACATGATAATAAACAATACAAGAAAACTTATAATAAAAAGAAATAAAGAGTCAAAAGGGACTAACCAAAGGCAATAGATGAAAGTTTCAAAAAATTATCTATAGTTACAACTCCACTGTTTTTCTTGTTCACACAAGCTACCACACAGGGTCGGACCCGAAAGTTGCCAGAACTTACCGACAAGTCCCGAGAATTCCCGAAAACTCTCGAGGGTGGGCGAGGTATGCTAATTAGCTATTTGCTTTGTCTATAATTGTTCTTGGATTAGTTTCCTTGGACAGTGGCTAGTTCCGCATTTAGTTTAGTTTAGTTGTGCCAGTTTAGTGTAAGTTTGAATGCTTGGGCTTACATGGAGACTAAACTTTCTTTTGTTCTTCAATGTATGTTAAGATACCCCCTCGAGGGTATGTGTAGATTTCTCTTCATATGTTTTGTGAGAAATGGTAGAATTTACTTTTTTTCAATGTATGTTAAATGTGTTAGGAGTATGATAAATTATGAAGATTTCTGTTAAAAAGTTGAATAAGACAAAGTTAAGTTGTGAACCAGAAACATTATAATAGTAGGTACCTACAAAGCCTTCGATATACACGTTCAGCACGGTCAGTCTTCGGATAGGTGACCGCGGGGGTCACCTATCCGAAGACATTCGCCGTCAGCATTTACAACTGAACGCTTCCGTCGGATCGGATGACAGGTTAAATAGCAGGTCACGGTTGTTTTAACCGTTAGCCATCTCAAAAGTCTTCAGGCGGCTTAAAAACTCTGACGCCAGGGCTAACCACCCGGCTTGTACGAACTTACTTACTTTTAATACAGGTAAAGAACAATGAAAATAGTTAAATTTAAACGGCTAAGATCCATTTTATTTTGTCGAATCTTTACTGTACTGTCCCGGCCACTTTAATGGTCCACTGCCGAACACAGGCCTACCGACAAATGGCGATGGTGTATCCCCATTGCCTCTAGTAGAGGATTTGCTTTGCTTACTTAAACTTACGCGTTTGCGTATGGCTCCGTACATTTTTGTTAGTTTTTCCTCGTTTCCGCCAGGGGCGCTGTACAAAAATGTATAGAGCCATACGAAAACTAATCTCCCATACAACAATCCTGATTTTTTTAGCCGTTTTTCGCTCTATATTAATAATGCTAACAGGTAGATGCTTGAAATTTTCACACAATATTTAGTTGTATATTCACTTCAATAATAAATATTTAAAGGTCCCATACAGTACGGAACCCTACGTGCGCGAGTCCGACTCGTACTTGGCCGATTATTTAAGCTTGATAACGATCTGATGATCGTTATCAAGCTTAAATAACATTTCATTTGTTTATTGATATAAACAAATGCAATTTTGTTCATACACCCCCATAGGACTGGAATGATGCCCTCGATATAATGCAATTGTTTATTTTTTCCATTAACTACTTTTCTACTTAAAAGTACAGATAAAAAAGTGAATCGCGGGGCAAATCGCCGATGACTCTTTTTAACCCCCGACGCAAAAGAGGGGTGTTATAAGTTTGACGTGTCTGTTTGTCTGTGTGTCTGTCTGTCTGTCTGCATCATAGCGCCCGAACCACTGAACCAATTTCAGTTTAGTTTTTTTTTTTTTGGATGAAAGGAGACTTAGTCGAGAGTTTTCTTAGCTATGTTTTATAAAAATCGATTGAGCCGTTTAATAGTTATGGTGGGTTAAAGTGGGGATGGAAGAACCAAAATTCTACAAAGGTAGGTTTTTGTGTCGGAGGTTTTTTAAATTGTTAATTTAAGTTTTTATTGAATGCCCCTTTTGGCCCCGCTCCAAACAATGTGGGGCGAATGGGGGCCTTCAAAAAGAGTCATCGGCGATTCGCCCCGGGGGCCGAACAGCTTGCGGGGCGAAACGACGACATAGCCTATCCAACCATATTTATAGGAACAACAGAAATTGTTCAAATATCTTAGTGAAAATATTTCACGAAACATGACTTCTGTACAAATAGCTACCGTCCATAAAATCGGTCATTTAATCTGCGAGAGAAAATGGTTAGAGCTCCCGGACCCTGACGTTGCAGCTTACAAATGGCTGGTAATGAATTGTCACCCGCGCCGCGGTGTGATAGGATCCCACTAGTGAAGATATTCTGGTGGAGATTTATTTTAGCGCATCAGCTCACATAGAGATCTATTGAAGCGGAAAATATTCAAGAATCTCGTTTGTCAAGATTTTTCCGAAGCATATTAGAGTAATAAATCTAACAAACTAGCTGACCTGGCCTAAACTAGCAAACTTGGTTTCGCGCAATATCTTTATAAATTATAGCCTACGCGTTATTCTAATGTATAAGTATTATTATTGCAAAGTTTCATCTCAATCCGTTCCGTAGTGTTTGCGTGAAACAGTAACAAACATCCATACATACTCACAAACTTTCGCGTTTATAATATTAGTAAAATAATAGTATATTGGATGTATCCTAAAGCGAGTGCCAGTTTATGGCTCTTGTTACCACAAAAATATCTGGAACTAGCGGTCCCGGTGAACTTCATCTCACCATCTGTCAAGTGTCAATGACATTTTGTACATGCCGGAAAATGTTGTATGGGAAAATGAAATCCATGTTGTTGTTATTTTTCTCGCAACTGTTATAAAATTTCTCACCGTTTAAACCTTCCCTTAACTTCCACAAATATTTCAAGACCAAAATTTTGCCAAATCGGTTCAGCCGTTCTCGAGTTTTAGCGAGACTAACAACCACGATTCATTTATATATATACATATATAGATAGATATAGATATATAGAAGATAGAAGATTTACGGCGTTAAAATGTCAAAATTATCATACATACGAGTATAATATTTGAGATATAAAATCTCATTCACCGAATCCAGAACATCTTTCATGGCTTATGTTCAATTCATGTCGTATTTAATCTCTTATTATACGGGGTTATTAATAATCAATTAGCATCCTTTTAGGGGCTTATTCTGTACATCAAAACTAACCATTTTTTTTCTACGACTTCTGCGAAAACTACAAACAAACAGCTGTTCCATACATTTTGCCGAGGGTGAACGATAGTTTTCTATAAGATAAGTCGTTAAAAAAAAGTTAGTTTAGATGTACAGAATAAAAGGATGCCCCTAAAAGGATGCTAATTGATTATCAATAACCCTGTACACATAAATTATTGCGATCATTACCTAACCTATCTCTCTAGGATCTCTCTAGCAACGACGTTCCGATGTGGTTTTATCGTAGGAGCCAGTTTCGTGGCTCCGATAGCTGCGATGAAAAATTGATGGCTACTATTTGTCATCTGTCTGCAGATCCATCTTACCTACCTGAGGTTTCTTGTCGCTGTGACTAATGAATGGTCCTGTCACAAAGCTTGTATGCTCGGGTACCTCTAAAAATGACAAATTCTCAACGCTTGTAAAGCTAAATAGTCATGTAACTCATTATTATAAACTGCTTTTACTACTAGACCAACCCACAAAGCGAAAAAATCTGCTACTCCGCACCTTGAATATCAATCAACTGTTTTAATGAAACGGTCAACTTTCGTTTCGCGATTTTGAGGTTTATAACAATAATAATAATATATATTTATTTCAGAACAAGTCCATAAAATTTACAATTCAATAATACAAAATTAGATTAAATACAAATGTCACAAAAAATAGTAAGAAATTAATTTAAAATGCAGATCCGAATATTATAGTTTAGGTAGTTACCGTAGCCTATACTGCGATTGGACACCTGAATGATCGACGTGCACCTTAGTCCAGTGTTTTATAAAGGGGGAAACGATATCCATCCTCCAGGTAAACAATCGCAGGTAACTGTTGGGGCTGCCGCGGACACGGCGCATCAGGGACGCGGCTCGTTTTCGTATGATAGCTGCAAAACTGTCAATATGCGCGTCCGCAAACATACCTCATGCGCTGCAGTACGGCGGCAGCCTCATCAATGCCCTAAATCCATTGATGTATTGGGTTCGCAGAGCGGTTAGTCCCATAGTTTATATTTTTATTCATAATTATTTTTTTGCGTATATGGTTAAGGTACATTTCAACACGGGTCGAAGTGTATAGTAAGTTTTCAGTGCCATATTTTTCGGCATGCAATTACACAAATGTTTTTAAACTATTTAACTACTCGCGTATTATATTATTATCATGCAAGTGAAGCGTATTCTTTCTAAACATCTTTCACAACCTTTCACAATTAACATTTTCAGTTTTCATACCATACACCATAGACAACAAATTTACCTATCAAATAAGCTGCCTGTTCAGGGCTGTACTTGTCTGTGAATTCCAAAATTCATGAAATAGTAAAATGAAAGTTAGATAACAATATAAAATAAGCAAATGGAGGTAAAACATAATAACTACATAGTACTCGTATAAAACAAAGTCGCTTCCCGCTGCCTATCTTGCTTATATCTTTTAAAAAACTACGCAACGGATTTTGATGCAGTTTTTTTTTTAATTGATACAGTGATTTAATAGAAAGGTTTACATGTATCATACACCTGTGCGAAGCTTGGGCGGATCGCTAGTTAATAATAAAACGTCAAAGAAAATGTCAGATACAATTACTAAATTTTAACTTGCATACAATAATTATGGATTTCATAACCATTTTTTGGCATCGGGAGTGTTTCCTTTACACCGAGTCATCATTATCATTATAAGTCGTAAGACATCCACTACTGTACATAGGCTTTCCGGCTCCCCTAAGAATTTTCAGTGTATATAAGACGCTGTTGGCGCCTCTCTACACCAACTTGACATTAAATCTTTAATACTGAAACTGCCTAACTGCGGGCTCACTAGGGGTGCGTCTTACTTCCTAATTACTTCCTGCAATAGGGTTGGTGGCTGCACGGGCTAGCACGAGCTACCACCCAGTACGCAGTAACTGGTCGAGCGTCGCTCATACATCTCGCTTGCACACATAATCGCTGATTCAGAACTCATTCACTCTTACATGGTCCCCCTACAACGCCTTAAAAACTCTGAAATCTTGGCTAGCCATTCGGCTACTTACGAACTAACTTATTTATAGGATCAGTTAGTTGGAAGCGGCTTGCATCCAGCCTATACAATACACCCAGTTAAATTTTAATATTAGATTTTTTTATCCGAAAGGGCCTTGTAGTAAAACAGGCGCTGAAGTCCAAACTGGCAAACACTTGAAACTTTCTACTTTGGAATTTTTAGGGATTTCTGGATTTAAGTGGTTTTATGGATCCTTATCCCCGAAGTTTTAGTTTATTTTGAGAGGAAAAGCAAATGCTTTCATCAATAATAACAGCGTCATTTTGAAGGTATTTATTTTCTATAATAATAGATCTACAAACATAGATGGCATACATTATATCACGATCTATTAAATTTACGAGAAAATGATTTTAATGAATTTTTAATTTATTTTATTCGATTTACCTATATACCCCACGGGTAGTTGAATAACTATAATAGCATCAAAAAAAATCTCATTTGTAACTACGTATGTATTTATTTGTATATTTTATAGATTCTGAAAGTTCACTGGGTTAGCTAGGTAATTTAGTTGGTTGTTACTTATTAGTCTAGTAATATAATTAAAATATTGTTATATCGCTTTAGGTAATTATAAACTGTACTTTAACCATGTCAGAGGCGTTTATAAAAAATCTAACACCAGGATTGCGCCTGAACATTACCGTACTTTTATGTTTTTCTTGTCAGTACTATTCAGTAGATGTAGACTGAATAGGTATTTATTACAAAAGGTACCTATAAGACATTCTTTGAAAATACGAGTAAAACCTACATTCTATCACAAGCTGTCTAAGAACGCTGAGAGAATTTAACGTCAATATTTTTGTTTCATCTGTAGTAAAAGTCCATATCCTTGAAATCATTGGTTTATTGTTTCACTTCGTACAGTATTAATATTTCCTTTTTTCGTCACTTATAAACCATATCTCACTTATATATAGCTTATATGAATTTGGGCAGAGTAACAGTGTAAACTATGGAGGTGCACATCGCACCGCTTCACCGAACAGACTGCCGACTTTCTTTCGCTCCTCTACGGCCATGCTTTTTCCCCTTCCAATTTTAAGTGGGGTAGTCCTTCAACCGACTAGGCAGTCAAATCAAAACAAATAATCGATTAATATCTGAGTCAAATTAAATACTTATTTTAAAAAAACAAATACCATTAAAATACTTAAAACCTAACACTCGTCCGTCCTGACCCCGTGCATGTCCTCATGCACGTTGCCAGGAGAACCTAACACATGGCCAGTCAAAAGCGAAAGAAATATGCAACTGATGAAAAAAAAAAATCACAAAAGTTTAGTCTACTTTAAATGGTGAAAAACATCAAACTTACTCGTATGTACAGAAACTGTAAAATCATATTGAAAAATTTACATCCATACACTGTATTTAGTTACTTTTACATTGCAAATCGAATATCTTTGAAAATAATTTATAGGTAAAATCAATTATGTTGCTGCGTTTTCCATTCCTTTATCGCGGCAACCATTTCTTTTTCTTACTCGCCGTATTTAAATTTCATTCATTTGTTAGAAATCAATTTGCAATACAAAGTAATTCTATTCTTATAATATAGATTTTATAATTAATCTATCGATATAACAGTGAAAATATAACATTTGAATACACAAACTGTCTAGTTATATTTGAAAAACTTATATTTTATCAATACACTGTATTGGGTTACTTCTACATTGCGAATCAATCAACTTATTCATAAATAAAATCAATTGTGTTGCTGCGTATTCCATTCTTGTATCGCAGCAAACATATGAATATTTTTCTGACTAGCCCCGTATTTCGAATCCATTCATACGGCAGAAATCAATTCGCAATGCAAAGCAATTCCGTTGTATAAAATATATATCTTTAAGTATGTATTTTAAATGTTTAGTAAAATTGCTTTCGCTAATTTCACCACGTTTTGTATCACTTTTTGGTATCAATTTTGGAATCACTTTTTGAATCAATTTTGGAATCACTTTTGGAATCACTTTTGGAATCACTTTTGGAATAACTTTTGGAATAACTTTTGGAATCACTTTTGGAATCATTTTTGGAATCACTTTTGAAATCACTTTTGGTATCACTTTTTGTATGTTTCGGCACGTAATTCGCTGGTCGCAGGACAGGCAAGTCGAGACCGAATGCCGTCTACGGTGAGGAGTCACCGTGCGACATTCGGATGTTGTTTGGAGCCCCCAGCGCCACACTGTCGCTGTGGCGTTTTGGCGCCCCGATGACCGCCTGCCATCGACGCACAGCTGTTACAGGCGGCCAGCTGCCACAGGCGGCCAGCTGCCACAGGCGGCCAGCTGCCACAGGCGGCCAGCTGCCACAGGCGGCCAGCTGCCACAGGCGGCCAGCTGCCACAGGCGCCCAGCTGCCTCAGGCGCCCACCTTGTTAGAGGCACCCATCTTGTTGGAGGCGCCCGGCTTGTTGGAGGCGCCCAGCTTGTTGGAGGCGCCCAGCTTGTTGTAGGCGCCCAGCTTGTTGTAGGCGCCCAGCTTGTTGGAGGCGCTCAGCTGCTCGAGGCGCTCAGCTGCTCGAGGCTCTCAGCTGCTCGAGGCGCTCAGCTGCTCCAGGCACCACCCAGCTGCTCCAGGCACCACCCAGCTGCTCCAGGCACCACCCAGCTGCTCCAGGCACCACCCAGCTGCTCCAGGCACCATCCAGCGCCATGTCACTTAGTCACAGGCTATCACCTGGCGGCACTGTATCGTTTCAGCCGCGCCCAAACCCGTTTTACCCGTTTCAGCTGCCCGCACAAAGAACTATATCGCCCGGCCGCGCCGTGTCACCCAGCCGTCGCTATATTGTCGCTGATAACTTGTTTTGTTTTTAAATGTTGAGTCTGTTATACTTAAATAAAATTATTATTTATTTATTTATCCATTGCTGCGTAGTCCATTCTGTTTTCGCAGACCATATTTGTTTTTTTTTTTTTTTTATAAAAGTACTGTATGCCCATTCTATTCATACGGTAGAAAACTATCCATATTGCAAGCCCATTCCATTCTTGAATTACGAATATGAAACTATATGTGTGATACGAGCCTGTTCCATTTTCGTATCAGGAATATCTGTGAACAAAATTAGCATACCATTAAACTACATTTTTTTTCCATGAGATACTGTAATGCCATTACAATATGAAATTCAAAATGATATTCAAGTTATGACGCTAATCATAGTTGTAAATTACAACAGAAATGCAAACCAGTTCTATTTTTGCATTACAAATAATTAAGTCTCTAAATTTTTTTTGTTAACTATTTACTCAATTAAATCAATTAATGCGCTTTATAAATTTACTGCAACATTATAAAGTGCCAATTTTAGTATGGATTTCTGTTAGGTACTCAGTTTTACGGAGTAAAACATGAAGATGTCTATCCAGTCACTGTGGCAGTTTAAATCTTTGTGTAGCTACCATAATTTACACAATAATTAGGTATGTATGAAAAAAAATCTTACATGTCGCTAGGACAAACTGTTGAGAAGAACAATTAGTTTTAATTGCCTGAAGAACAAAGACTATTTGTTGCACTGACGCAGTAAGCAACAGAAATTTGCTTTCCTTTATTATTATGTGAAGTTCACATTAATATTCAAATCATGGCAACATATCAATAATTACCATGAAAATAATTTACACGATGTTAGTATATACAGACAAAACAATGTTTTGCAATTTCATTGATTTTATTTTATGAATTAAATTTATTTATTCAACTGAAAAATTATCACAAATTTATCGTGAATCCATTGACACAGACTAGTATAAAACTGTCTAACTAGTATAAGAATGTCTAGTCATTTCTTGTAACTTGTTTGTTACTTATATTCTGTAAATATTTCATAAAATACTGGCAATATTCCAATAAAGTTACTGGAATATTTTAAACTGCCATGACTAAAACATTGGTATTTTTATCTATAGTTATGTGTAGGCTGTGAAACAATTCTCACAGAATACTCATCTGTAGCCTGAAGTATCGACGTGCAGTAAATCCAAGTATTGCATCCCCCTTTTTTTTAATTTAGAGGACTATTACTTATTTTAACATTCAGGTCATCACATTAATGGTTCATTTAACTGTTTAATTTAATTTAAATCTCCATTGTATTCCCCTGAATCAAATATTTAATTATTTTTTTAATAATTAGCCGGCAGAGACACTTTAGGTAGGTAAAGTTATCTTTCAAGCAAGTGCAAGTGTTATATTTATTAATTGTATCACTCATCAAATAACAACGCCATGAGGGACAACGTCGTACTGAACATTATGATCAATGCTAATCAATAGGGTGACACTGTTTCAACGTTATTACAACAATTTCACCCAGATTAGATACGTTTAGTTATAGTTATCAATTATGATTAATTCCTTTTATAAATTTTGTACTTATTTTCATAACTAAACGGTATATGATCCATATTATATAGCTTCTATACACATAATATGAATATATTGATTTATATATTAAAATAATTGCCTTGAACCAAATGAGACGACTCGATAATCATAGTTTGCGATTTTTCCATGCCAAGTCAAAATCTGTACGAACAAGTGTGAATGACTCGTACCTATATTATTGCAATGTTTGGAATCAAACTCATTAATTATGAATTGTTACTCTTAAATGTATGTTTATCAATTTAACATAATGTATTTCCATAATCAAGTGAGAAAATAACAGTAACGAATATGAATAAAGTTAGACATTACTGTGATAATGTCAGTTATAGAATATTAATATCTTAAAACTTGCATAGCCTTCCTAACGTAGGTACGCATTGAATTTCCCCCTTTTTTTAACACGGTATAGGTATGTACCTATCATTCATTAATTTAGACTTGTACTCGTAATCATTGCTATTATGCAAAAAATAAAATTATCTATCGCAACTCGCGGCAAAATTGCTGAAGCATTTGCTGCCTATGATCTTTTCTGTCTTGTGAATCCTGTAATATTTGTATTATCTAATTTAAAGCTATATGAGCTTTGAGCAAAACAATCTTGTCCAATTATAGTTTTGTTTCTGGTGTACATGGACCTTAAAACGATACATTAGCGTGTATAATGTAATTTACTTTCACAAATGTAGGTAGGTGATCAAATTTTCTTCAGTTTGAAAACATTATTCAAGGCTTCACACTCATTAGGTACCCGTTTATTTGACGAAGATTTATGTTTTTCTCTTATGTTGTAAACTGATCCCTGATACTTATTAGAATTTCACAACTAGGTATAGTTAGACGTGTTCCCTTTGACTACTACTTATGGTATATGTCACGTCATGATTAACATTGAATATGGTGCTATCTATAAAATCTAATTTCATTATTAAAATAAAATTTAATTTTTCCCAACATGATGTATTTTGTCGTTATTCTAAAAAATTTACACTAATTTATCCCAATGCTAATTCTGCTTACAGTTATTTGTTTTATGTTTCTGGAATACAATTATAGGTACTTATTTATTTCAAACTTATAAATTTTTAAACCACTAAATTATTCATTATTATACTTTTTCGAATTTGAATTTTCCGAATAGGTAGGAATGAATATCAGAAAGCCCTTTTTTGATGTTGTCAAACACCCATTTCTTTTCTCTATGATTTCTCGAATAAGACAATTACGCGAAGTCATTTTATAACTCTGCTGAGGTTAACAAAACTGAATGCAAGTCCACTGCAATTAGCCAACCTATTGAGCCATATTTGGTAGCTTTGTCTCTTCCACGGATTTTGTTTTTTCTAATTCGATTTTGATAAAATCAATATTTACATATTTTTGAATCACTTTTCGTCTCAAAGCCCCTCGTTCAGCATAGGACTATTAAAAAGCTGTACAGTACACTTCAACTACAATAAATTATCAATAGCAATTATTTATCTGATAAAGATATGATTATATAAACGTTATTTCCCCATTCTTTCATCAATATCAATAGATCGTAAAATGTGCACACATTTTAAAGTTTGAGTTATCAAGTCTACTAAAATTAAAATGAATATGTATCTTTAATACGTAAATTACCATTTATATTACAAATTTGTAGGTAACTAGTAATAATTATTTTATTTCGTATTTTCTTTCAAAACCACTGAGCAATGTTGGTTGTAGCACTGAGCCGTGGTGGTCTAGAGGTAGTGACGCCCGCCTTACAATCGTGAGGTCGTGGGTTCAATCCCAGTCCCGTACCAATGAGTTCTTTGGAATTTATGTACGGAATTTCACACCACTGGCTCTTCGGTGAAGGAAAACATCGTGAGGCAACCTGCATATGTCCGTAGAAGAAATTCGATGGCGTATGTGAATCCACCAACCCGCACTGGGCCAGCGTGGTGGATATGGCCCAATCACCCTTCGTGGGTAGGCCTACGTCCTGCAGTGGACTATTAAAAAGGCTGATACAGTACAGTACAGTACAATGTTGGTTACGATTGTATGCTATCATACGCTATTTGTCAATGTAGGTACCCATATAAGTTGTATGAAATGAAATTATTCAAACAAAATCTTAGATTATAATTAGAAAATTGGAACGCATACATTCGTCCTATATGATACTGTCAATCTAAATAACGCGAGATCTCAAAGGGGATAAAGAATCAATATTGGCAAATATGAACAATCTGAAGAGCTGAACAACTACAAGTTTTAGACGATTTCTCCTTATCAGATGTTCCATTTCTTCTTCATTCGGAAATAAAAGGTTGAATTAGTTCCAGCACAGTTAGGTAGTTGTATTTTTACTTTAATCTATCAATTTTGCATGAAAATTTACAGATTTAAAATCATAATTTAATCTTCGTTGATTTTGTCACAAATCTAATACTTGCAGGTAGATTGGAAATTTAACGTTCTTTGTGTAAATGCATCAAATTTGTACAAGCATAAAATGCTGCAATAGATTACTGCGACAAGCCTAGTAACCAGTACATTTTTTACAGGTTATAGGTCTTGTTATTTAAAACAACTTGTCCCAACTGAGTATTTATAACTTACATTTACATTTATTTAACCATCTGCAAAAATTGCAAGATCCAGCAAAAGGGTCCAAGATGTATTTTTTGAAGGTGCACTTAATATTTTAAAGTACCCGCTACTTAATACTGTAATCGTATGATTTTTTTCTGACAGTTATGACAAATACGCTATTATATAATGTTATAATGCCTTCACTGTTATTAAGCGCCGATAGACAAAGGTATGGGACCTTTGCCTACAGCCAGCTGTCGATGATTATGTAGTTTGTTAGGCATAAAAGAGCTCTTGACTTCGTAGATATCATAAAGGAACAAACTCACAGTTAGCTCTGCAGACGGAATATTCTCAGGCTCGGGAACTCCGCGTTGATCATGTTCCGCATCTGGCACGTAGGTCTTGGCACTTCTGATTTGTAGTAAAAGTCCATATCCTTGAAATCATTGGTTTATTGTTTCACTTCGTACAGTATTAATATTTCCTTTTTTCGTCACTTATAAACCATATCTCACTTATATATAGCTTATATGAATTTGGGCAGAGTAACAGTGTAAACTATGGAGGTGCACATCGCACCGCTTCACCGAACAGACTGCCGACTTTCTTTCGCTCCTCTACGGCCATGCTTTTTCCCCTTCCAATTTTAAGTGGGGTAGTCCTTCAACCGACTAGGCAGTCAAATCAAAACAAATAATCGATTAATATCTGAGTCAAATTAAATACTTATTTTAAAAAAACAAATACCATTAAAATACTTAAAACCTAACACATCCAATATCACTATTTTCAATATACAGTAAAGAAAACCAGAGAAGTAAAGCTCTTCATTTTCTAAAGAAATCGAATGACGTGCCGCACGCTCCTGAACTAGTCTTTTAGAAGTTTTTTACAAACCAATCTGCACTCGGGTACCTAGTTTATACGAGTATTACAATGTGTAAAACTTTTTATGTCGCATCTTAGGTAGATAATAAGCCCGATTACAGAGGCGCCAGCGTAACTTAAATAGCAACGTAAAAAGCGTTCTCTCTATCGAATGCCTAAAGTAAAAAAGAAACAGAACTATGCTATTTAGCTAATATAGTTAAGCTGGCGCCTCTGTAATCGGGCTTAATATCACAATGTGATAAAAAAGCTTGTAAAGAACACATCAACTTGGCATCGACATTTTTTTTTATCAAAGAGCTTGGAGTTTCCGATTTAGCTTTACGGATTCGTTTTATCAAATGTTCGATGTGTCATTCTTATAAATATTTATTTCTAAATTCTTTTTGATTTTACATAAACGGCTCAGCCAATTTTTATAACATTTAAGTAGAGACCACTTTTGAAACTATGAGTTTTTTTTATTCAGTTCACCATTGCCGAAAATATCGTGTACCTGAATATTATTATTTTTGTGTGTGTTCAAACACAAAAAAAACACATAGGTACAGACGAACATACCTAGTACTTTCTCCTTTTTGGAAGTTGGTAAAAAATAGCTTTTTTTCGATATTTTTGAATTACTTTGGTTATAATTATGAATCCCATGCTGTTCTATAACATGTTTGTCATCTAAAGCTACATACACCGGGTACTGTATAAGTCAATAATTTTAATGTAATAATCCATAATTTCTTTTTCCCGCCTCATTGGACGCCCTCTTAAAACAATTCGTCGCGTCAACCCTGTAGGGGGTAAGGGAGGAGGGGGGATGAGAAACATAAAAACATTTTTACATTCGCTGCGTGTTACTTTTTTATTTTTCCATCCGGTACGGACTTGAAGAAATTATTGTTGGCATAATAAAAATGCCGGAGATAACAAATACGGCTGTAGGTAATTTAAATTAGCCAAGTTTTTAACTACAACAAGTTTGTCGTACTTTGGTCACATCATGAGAAATAGCAAATACATACTATAGTTCGGCCGTTCAGAGAATGCGTTCCTGACACGTCATCTTGAAAAAATGTTTTTGGCCGATATCTCAGAAACTATGTACTTAAGGGCAAAAGACATTAAGATTATTATTGTAGAAAATAAAATTTCGCATCTTTTGTGTCCACTAAACTTTTTTGTAGAACTTACCGTTTACGATTTATGGACCATTTAATGTTTTAAGGTCATTTTAATGAAATTTCATTAAATGGGCCATAAATCGTAAACGGTAAGTTTTACAAAAAAGTTTACTGAAAACAAAAGATGCAAAATGTTATTTTCTACAATAATGATTTTAATGTTTTTTGCCCTTAAGTACATACTCGTAGTTTCCGAGATATCGGACAAAACATTTTTTCAAGGTGACGTGTCAAGAACGCATTCTCTGAACGGCCGAACTATACTCCAGCTCATCATCCAGGGGAAGATTGCCGGAAAGAGAAGTGCTGGTAAAAGGCGGCACTCATGGTTAAAGAACCTGCGGGACTGGTTACCACCTCATTATTTAGAGCAGCAGCTTCAAAAATTACAATCGCCCTGATGCTGTCTAACCTCCGATAGGAGTGGAACTACAAGAAGAAGAAGAATTTTTTAACTAAAAGAACTAGAGGAGGGTTTTTAACATGATAACTTCCTACAAATCGATGAACGCTGGCTGCACACACAAAAAAGTGTCACGTTCCGCCTGAGCCGAGCATGCAAGCGAGAGCACATACAAGCGCACGAGAGAAGAGAAGCACAATCGGTCTAAGCCTGAGGCCTATGTTCGGCTTGTTTCAGTTGTTACGTTGTCACGTAAAATTGTAATCCGTAAACTGACTTTACCGTCCGTTGTACCGTCGTATATCCGTAACCGAAGCCGTGGTGGTCTAGTGGTAATGACACTCGCCTTACAATCGTGAGGTCGTGGGTTCAAATCCCAGCCTCGTACCAATAAATTTATGTACGGAATTTCACATCAATGGCTTTTCGGTGAAGGAAATCAGTAAATTAATTTAGCAATGTCACATTTTTGTACACCTAATTTTTTTGTAATTATTAAGAGTAAAATAAGTAACGTATTGGTGGAAACCGCAATGGTATTTATTAAGGAAATAAAGAATTGAATTGAAGAATTGAATTGAATCGTGAAGCGTATACGTCCGTAGAAGAAATTCGATGGCGGATGTGAATTCACCAACCCACACTGGGCCAGCGTGGTGGATATGGCCCAGTGTCAGTGCCCAGTATTTAGAAATATGGTTTAGCTCATAGTACTTAACACTACATTATTTAAGCATAACATTGACTGTATTATGTTTTGTGTACCAAATAAATAAAAATAAAGGTTTCTGATTGATTAGGAATAACCTTGTACATAATAAAGCAAAAATAAGCTACAAAATCCTAGCTTCAAGTCGTACACACAAACTTACAAGATAGTCATTCTAAACTACAATCCCAAAGTTCTAGTCTGCCCGCATTCAACTAATCAATACTCTATCTGTACATGCAAATCGCATCGCTAGAGGGCCAGCCACTGCACGCGATTGGCCCATTACATTTGCATATAACAACAGTTTGAAGCACAAAGGACGCTCGCTGCGGTTTCTGTCAACAAACTATTACAATTTCCATCTACATTAGATAGAGGATGTAGAACTTGTAATAATGGTTGTAAGGCAAAGTGCTGCCATCTTTGTGAATCTCAACACACATTAAACAATATTTTGACTGAGCGAACAAAATTAACGAATTAGACGATGCAAAATTGTCGATTTACCCACTAAACCCCGAGTTCACCAACGCTTGTTTAAGTTAAACGTGTGATCACTGTATTTAACCAACGGTTTTTGCTTGCTGCACAGTAAAATTTCGTTAAAAAGCTGTTTAAGATTTAACTAACGGTTGATAAATTAACATCTGTTGGAGAACTAGGGTCTAAAACCCGAGTTAAATCGTTATTCAAATACTGTTATCGTACGTTTAACTTAATCAAGCGTTGGTGAACGTGGGTCTAAAAGATTTCCGTTTTAAGGTGAAACTACTTGACGGCACGAAATCAGATTTGGCGTCGCTTAAAAATAAATCATATCTCAGCTGTATTGTCTGAAGAAGAAATAGATTCGATAATAAACAGTATATATAGTGCGTGTGCACCCATTGCAATATAATTTTGTTTTTATTTGTTTTAAAATACCTATAATTATTACCTGACACGGCTGCGTACTAAATGCGCATAAGGATGTATCCGTAGTAAATTATGAAAAAAACTGTTGAATAGATTTATTTGATAGTTAAATATATTTATAGTTATTTAAACTAACAAATATGTTATATGACCTAGGCCGCCATTTTGATAAAAGATGACTAGGTTAGTTCTTCTATGATTTTTTGCATCCAAAGTTTCCTAAAAAATTGAGTCAAAATTCAAATGTTCCAAGGCTTATATCATTTGAGTGAAGATGTTTTTTTCTTAGTTTTATTAGCAAGAAGAATAGATTTTGTAAAGAAAAATTGATATAAATCTTAGTTTTAGATATTCGACAGCAAACACTGGTGTGATTACCTACTGACGTTTGTATTGAGAGATGAGCGACTTGTTTACTCTTAAATCGATATTTTCGCTCTCGTATGTCCGGATGGTTTATATTTTCTATCTATCTATCAGCCGTAGGACGTCCACTGCTGGACATAGGCCTCCCCCATGGATTTCCAATAAGGCCGGTTGGAAGCGGCCTGCATCCAGCGCGTTCCTGCGATTTTTATTATATCGTCAGTCCACCTAGTCGGTGGACGTCCTACGCTGCGCTTGCTGGTCCGTGGTCTCTATCCGAGAACTTTACGGCCCCATCGGCCATCCGTTCTTCGAACTTTGTGTCCTGCCCATTGCCACTTTATATTTACTATAGTTAGCAATTTTCTAACTAATATTAATCGATACATTGTGCACAGATTTCAGATGTATTCAATAGGGGACGTAGGTATTTACTTCAAAAAGAGGGGAAGTGAGTAGGTCTACGTTCAGCAGTGGTCTACGAAAAGACCGGTTACAGTACAAATCTCTTATCCATGTTGCAAGAATGTCAAACTCTCCAACTAGCTATCATCTGTCCTCTTCAAAAGCTCTCCTAAACTTGTGTCAGCGACGGTTACTAATTTCGGGTAATTGTCTAAATGAGGGTAGACGCGAATAACTTTGAGTGACGTCACGATCGCGCGGGGCATTTGTTACCGTTATTGCCACGTTCTTGGGGTTTTGTTAGTGACACTTAACACCAGCGTTTAAATAAGTTTAAGTCTAAGTTGTTTTTCTTGTTTTATTTATTTAAAATTCTTTTTGTTATATTTTATTCCATCTTGTTTATCTTTGTTTCGGCTAATTTTGTAAACTAAAAATTTTTCTTTGCCTACAAGTTAATAATTTTAAAAATGTTCTCCAACAAAAATATCGCCTCCTCCACCACAGCCCCTATCACCGCTACGAAAGCGAGGACTCTCTCAGTCCGATCGGTGGCATCTTCGCTACATAAAAGGATCCTCAAAAAAAATATTAAGGCCACCAAGTCGGAGATGACACTGACGCAGCTACCTATCGATGAGAGTCCATTCGTGCCGCCCCAAGCCCCCGCGGCGGAACTCCGCGCCTCCCAGTCCCTGGATATTCCGCCGCCGCCACAAACTGTCAGTGATAGCTCCTTTGCATCGTCTTCGGTGCTAGAGTCGAACTCTGTGTATGTGGCGGCAGTGGATAAGGTCGAAAACTGGGAACAGTGTGGGATCTCTCCGCCGAAAAACCTAGACCTTGACGGCGAAGAATCGGACAGCGTATCCGAGTTGTCCAACTCAACCCCTTCCGTCCAAAACAGGAGAGTCAGCATGCTAGTTGCACACGGCTCCAGGCGGACCGGGGTGGAGATGGACATGGCCACGAAAGTGGCAAATGATGCGCTGCACCGAGGAAAGGACGCGTTAGAGTCATCCGCGAACCTCAAGCGCGAAATAAAACTAACGGCCATCGAGAGTCTCCAGACTTTATATGAAATAGTCCTTTCCCTAGCGGATTCCAGACATCGCCATATAGCAGATAAGGAGCGTGAGCGGACCAGGCACGCCACGGAGCTGTTGTCGGCAGAGAGGGCGCATCTCAAAGCAACGACCGCTCTCCAACAGAACCTTATTCGTGAGGTAGCTCTAGTCAGAGAAGAAATAGCGGAAATAAAAAGGGACTCAAAAGCCATAAGAGACTGGCAGAGCTTCGAGACGAGAGAGCCGCACCAACAAATAAAGGAGACAGCAGACATGATAAAGGCGCTTAGTAGTCACATGAAAGGAGTTTCAGAGAATAAAAGCATCGATCTGGAACCTCTGAGGAGAGATTACATCGGTTTAAAATCAGGAATGGATATTCTTCAGAGGCAGATGGATGAGCTTAGAAGAGAAACACATTCCGAAAAGGCAAAAACCGTTGAGATTCTCAACCGAAACGCTGACGCCTTGTCGAACCTCCTCTCGACTCCTCCTCCACCTCCCCCACAGTACCCGGACTCCCTCAAAGAACTAGAAATAAAATATCCTATCTAAACTAAATTATCCTATCTAAACTAAAATATCTTATATCTAAATTACACTAATTAAAAAAATTAGATACTGTTTGAACCTATAAAATGTTTAAACAGTCTCTAATCTCAGGCAACGTGCCTAAAATGCTGGCCGCATTGCCTCGCTGAATTGCGAGGCTGACTTTCTGACCAAAATACAGGCCAGCATTCTGGTCACGTGTGCTTTCTTTTAATCTCCCCGACAAATCTTTGAAAATCTCTAGAGAACCCGGCCCCCACGGTCCAAGTGTCTCTACCCCAAATGGCACAAATGAATATATATATGTCGGGGACTGAGACTTATCGTGTAAATCACCCGCAATCGTTATTTGTGGGTCGTCCATTAGTATGGCTCGCTGGCGGTCTCCAGTTGTCCATCTCACCAAAATAAACACTCTGTACTACTACAACGGGTGGTTTTGTTGACCTAGTGTCACTTGGTAATCAATTTAACAAGAATTTTCGAAGATGAAAACGGATTTTAAAGTCAATAGGTTGGCACGGGTGCAATGCCGCCTTGCGCTCGGAATAGAATGAAGTTTCTCACCCATCTGTCATTTCATTCCGACACAAGCATGCAGTGTTGCCACGTGCGACCCCATTCAGGTGATACCCACTTTAAAATCATCACTATTGCTATCAACTAAATGCAACTATGCTGTCTCGCTCCGTCACGGCCATCCTGCATCTTCATACGTCCTCGTGTGAATCTTCTTGTTCTCTTGCCATAACAAGGTCTACAAGATAGCAACCACACTAGTTGTAACTCTATGGGGTCGTTTCATATTTTCTCGCATATTCGTAGTCACACCGACTTCTCACATTGACTTCTCACACAGACTTCTGACACAAACTTCTCACACAGACTTAATTCTCACGTAGGTTTAATTATTACACCGACTTTTCACACAAACTTGCCACACAGGATTGTCACACAGAGTTGTCACACTGGGTTACCACAAAGAGTTAGTACACAGAGCTACCTTACAGTTACTAAACAGAGCCGCATCACAGGGTTACCACACTGAGATTCCACACTGAGTTATCACACAAGCATTTTACACAGGGTTTTCACACAGAGTTACCACACAGACTTGTTACGTGGAGTTGTCACACAGGCTTGTTGCACGGAGTTGCCACACAGGCTTGCCACACAGGCTTGCCACACAGGCTTGTTACACGGAGTTGCCACACAGGCATGCCACACAGGCTTGTTATACGGAGTTTCCACACAGGCTCGCCACACAGGCTTGTCACACAGAGCTTCCACACAGGCTTGCCACACAGGCTTGTCACACAGAGTTTCCACACAAGCTTGTCACACAGAGTTTCCACACAGGCTTGTCACACAGAGTTTCCACACAGGCTTGTCACACAGAGCTTCCACACAGGCTTGTCACACAGAGCTTCCACACAGGCTTGTCACATAGAATTTCCACACAGGCTTGCTTCACAGGCTGACCACACAGGATTATCACACAGTCGTATCACACAGGATTACTACACAGGCTTATCATACAGGCTTACTACACAGTAGTACACAGTCATACCACACAGGATTATCACACAAGCTTACCACACAGGCTCACTACACAGTCGTATCACACAGGATTACAACACAGGCTTATCATACAGGCTTACTATACAGTAGTACACAGTCATACCACACAGGAGTATTACACACGCGTATCACAAAGGTGTATCACACAGGCGTATCATACAGGCGTATCACACAGGCGTATCACACACGCGTATCACATAGGCGTACCACACAGGATTACTACACAGGCTTGTCATACAGACTTACTACACAGTCATACCACACAGGCTTACTACACTGTCTTACCATACAGGCTTACCACACAGGTATAGAAACACACACCGAATACATATACCGTCGTCATTGTTGTCATGATATCGTGCTGTATATTGTCATCAGGTACGGCATTAAATAATAGTGACACTGAAAATCCGTGAATCTAACTTAATTGAAGTTAACAGTGAACATTAGAACCCTCGATTCCTACAAATGTGACTGCGCTATTTTGTTGCACATCATGATATCTTCCCACGTTACTTTCTCTTATTAGAGAACAATTCAAATCGAAACAAAATGAAAACTGCTCACCGGATTTGAAAGATGATCGATCGCTGGTTGGATCGCAGGTGTTGACTCGATGCTCTACTCGTACGTCACTACCTTCTTCGCACAACGCGATGCAACGTGTCTATTCTCTCCGCAGTAATTGTGCGAAGGTGGCACTTTCGTACACCGTTTTCACGTTTGCTGAGTGCCCGCACTTTTTGGGCATTGTGCTGCGCTGATCAATGAGGCTGTATCCTCATGCCGTGGGCGTTGTTGTGATACCACTTCTGATGTCGGGGACTGAGACTTATCGTGTAAATCACCCGCAATCGTTATTTGTGGGTCGTCCATTAGTATGGCTCGCTGGCGGTCTCCAGTTGTCCATCTCACCAAAATAAACACTCTGTACTACTACAACGGGTGGTTTTGTTGACCTAGTGTCACTTGGTAATCAATTTAACAAGAATTTTCGAAGATGAAAACGGATCTTAAAGTCAATAGGTTGGCACGGGTGCAATGCCGCCTTGCGCTCGGAATAGAATGAAGTTTCTCACCCATCTGTCATTTCATTCCGACACAAGCATGCAGTGTTGCCACGTGCGACCCCATTCAGGTGATACCCACTTTAAAATCATCACTATTGCTATCAACTAAATGCAACTATGCTGTCTCGCTCCGTCATATATTAATATATATTTAGGTTATACATACATACAATTGATATTAAGAGTTGTGTTATCATCATCATATCAGCATTTGCACTGCAAACACAATAAGCATAATAATTAAAAATATAATTAGTCCGTCAGATAGATTATTAAAAAATATTTGACACGTATTATTCTTTTGTCAATTAAACAATAATTATAAAAATATAGCCCATTAAAATTTCGCGTGACTTCACGAGTGTCATACAAATGTACAGACTTTTGTGAGAAACGTGACGTCACGACCCCCACTCCCAAACTTTGACAAGGATTATCTTTACCATTTTTCGTTTTATTTACCAAATAAAAATTACGTGTCCAATATTTTTTGATAATCTATCGGACGAACTAAGACTAATTATCATAATGATGTTTCCAATCATCATGCCTAATACACTTTTTTGTGTCGCCGAAAATCACCATTTTGTTTGATTGTTGTTTCGGAGTGATCCCTCTGTACCACTATTTATTTATTCTGTAGTTAAATAACATATCTCAGTGGAATCGTTATTTCAATGTCATCGGAGCAAATGGCATGGATTACCCACGCTGGCAATAGATACCGCAGCGTGCGGTAGCTGGATGAATGCCAGCGTAATGGTAACAGCTGTTATTTAAATACAACTACATTACAGAAATAGGCTACAAACTAAGTTGTGTTAAAATTGTTATCCGATTTCCAAAAAAGGAGAGATTCTCAATGCCACTTTATGTTTGCGTTGTTTTTGTACGTTACACGTGTTTTTGCTATGCGTCGGCTAAATTTCGTAATTCTTTTTAATCTTTTGAAGATTTTTCCAAATTGTCCTACAAAATTTACATATTTTAAATTTCTTTGATTCTGTAGCTCAGCAACTGCAATAATAATATTGATGTGAATTTGAAAACCTACTTAACACCTGATAAACTATTTTTTAGACTGAGTTTTAAAAGAGTTAAGTACTCAAAAGTGTATGAAATCAGATGTTACCTACTATAAATAATTATTTTTCGCAAAAAATGGCAAAACCGCTTTCCATCGTGTACGAAATTCGAATATTTCACTCGAATTGTTTACATTATTGTTGATTTATCAAAAACAACTCTGCCGATTTCTGTGAAATGTAAATGGGACCACTTTGGGAGTATACCCTTTAGAACTAAAAAGAATTTCTCGATTCGGTTCAGAATTGGCGAAATTATCGATGTTCGTCGTGTACGAAATTCGGATATTTCGCTCGAATTGCTTACATTATTGTTGGTTTTTTAAAAACAGCTCAGCCGTTTTCTGTAAAATTTGAATGGAACCATCTCGGGAGTATACTTTTTCGAACACAATTGGCGAAAATATCGATGAACATACAAAAAAAATACATATACACAAACATAGAACCTCCTCCTTTTTGGAAGTTGGTTAAAAAAGCAGATATTTGGATCGTTAAGTTCCATAATTGTGACAAGTTTCCTATCTTACACACGGGCACACTTACTTACTGATTTTCGAATGTAATATTTTTTCTTTTTCTACATTATCTTCTGGATGCAAGCCCCTTCCAATCGTTTCTTAGTGAAAATCTATAGGAAAGAGAAGTATCCCGCAGATACATCTGACTGTATTGTAAGCTATACAGGGTTATTTCTAATCAATTAGCATCCTTTTAGGGTCTTATTCTGTACATCAAACCTAACAACTTTTGTTCTATGACTTTTATTAATTGTCAAAAAAAAGTGGTTGTTACATAGAAAAATATCGTTTGCCCTCGAAAAAATGTATGGAACAGCTGATAGTTTTTTTGAGTTCTGAGAAAAGTCGCAGAACAAAAGTTGTTAATTTTGATGTACAGAATAAGCCCCTAAAAGGATGCTAATTGATTAGAAATAACCCTGTATATCTGTACTCATAGCGTAGTTTGACTAGGTTTTCGTAAGAGATCATCGAAGAAGAAAAACGATCAACACGATCAGTCTTCGTATGGGTTGGACAGCGGCTGGCATTTTCAACTGAACGCTACCGTGGCTCGGATGACACATTAATTGTAGATCCCGGTTGTTTTAACCATTTAGCCATGTCAGAGGCCTACAGGCGGCTTAAAAACTCTGACACTAGGGCTAGCCACCCGGCTTTTTTAACTTCCTTTGTTGCTAACGTCTCCGACTTGTGTTGGAGGAGAAGTCTGACGAAAATACAAAAAAATAACGTCCTACCTTATATGGCTCATGTGAGTTGTTGTTGTTTTAATAATTGACCGACGAACCACCGGAGGAGGTACTCAATTCGACGCGTATTTTTTTTTTATGTTAACCAACCACGCATTACTTTTTACGTAGTGGACCGATTTCAATAATCCTTTTTTATTAAAAAGAGTATACTTCAAAATTGGTCCCATTTAAATTTTATCGAAATCGGCTGAGCCATTTTTGATAAATCAACAATAATGTGAAAAATGCTACATCGATCCGTGCGAAATATAAGCGAATTCTGTACACGGGTGAAGTCGGTCATGCTATTTTTTGCAAAAAATAATTATGAAATGATATATTCGTAATACTTCGGCACAAGTATTTTAGATCAACTAAGTTCTAGTAATTCACGTTGTAGTAATACAAACCGCAACCTGTGGTTATCGGATCAATTTCCACCTAATTGTAGCGTGGATAATTACATTACACATAACCAACATATCTGATATTATAGTTTTCAAATAATATTACCTTCTTTATACTAGAGATTTACCCCGAATTATAATAATAAAATATTTAGTAAAATATATTATGGCTTTTCATGTTTATAAAGTTTTTGCAAGACGTTTTCAACAAATTAGTGAAAAGTAACACAGTTCCTCAACGGAGGCCACGAATTGGCAAGTTCAGCGCAGTGGATATTATATTATACTAGCGACCCGCCCCGGCTTCGCACAGGTTTATTATACACATAAACCTTCCTCTTGAAAAATTATATCTATTAAAAAAACCGCATCAAAATCCGTTGTGTAGTTTTAAAGATATAAACATACATGGGGACATGGGGACAGCGGAAGCGACTTTGTTTTATACTATGTAGTGATGGCCCAATAACCCTTTGTAGGTAGGCCTATATACCTACATCCTGCCATGGCGCGTGGGCGTATAAAGAGGCTGATACAGGTACAAAGCGGACAGATGATGTCATTATACAAGGTTATCCAAAACTGGTGTAGGTACTAAGCCAAAAGGAGGTACCAACATTTCGAAAACTTTTACTATGTTTGATATAGACATAGACATAGACAGCTTTTTACTGTGACAAAAATACAGAACAAAAACCTTAACGTATAGTACAACATAATAAATATTAAAACTTAATAATTATGCAAAAGAAATTCAGTCTATATTTCTGTCACAAACCAGCTCCACCTCAGCGTATGCTGGTTAGGAACCAACCAGCGCTGGTCTTCCGGTGGAGCCGGCAGGTGACGTCACGTGGATTGAAAAAAAAACCATATTGAGCTAGTCCAGCCAAGCAAAATGAAAATAAGCCAAAGAAAGGAAGAAAATTATCACATCACTGTGATACTACTGTGATATCGACCTGATCCGCAGTGAAGGTGTTAATTATTATACATGCTATAAGTATACATTACAGCTGCGAAAGTGATAAAGGCAATGTCATATGTAAAAGCTAGTTTTATCATAAAACCCCTCTCAATTTTCGTAAAAGCTTAAAGCATTTTTCAACAATAAAATAATTCTTTCACGACAAATAGATACTTAACATCCGATTTCGTTCTTAGCGTTTCTTCAACTTGTAATATTTCTCATTATACGAGGAGCACATCAAAAGAGGGATATTAATCTGTTACTTCGCGAAATGAATGAGCACGAATTCGAGATGTTCTGAAGGACAAGTCTTTTTCGCCAGGTGTGGCGCTGGAATTACTTTGTTTGAAACATTTTTGAGATATCGTTTTTGTGTCTTGAGCTTTTTGGTGATAAATATTATGATTTTTCTTTATCGTTGTCGTTACATATATTAGCCTTGGGAAGGATCCATTGACACAGGACTTATTTCAATATTACACCCGATGGATTGTAAGCTGTCGAAGCCGTAGCGCTCATACTGTAGTTTGGCCAGGTGTTCGTTAGCGATCATCAAAGTTACAACAACGCTAAGCGCGGCAAACCCCAAGCTTGGACATTTGAGCATCAATTCAGTCAATGGCCAAGTTTGAGCAAAGTACACTGTATAAAAATAATTATTTTTTGCAAAAAATTGCATGACCGACTTCTTCTCACCCGTGTACAGAATTCGCGAATATTTCGCACGGATCGATGTAGCATTTTTCACATTATTGTTTATTTTTCAAAAATGGCTCATCTGATTTTAATAAAAAATTATGGAACCAATTTCAAAGTACATTCTTTCTAATAAAAATAGAATTATTGAAGTCGGACTACTATGAAAAAAGTTATGCATGGTTATACATAAAAAAATATGGTACGCGACGAATTGAGTACCTCCTCCGGTTCAGATTATTCTCCGGTTCCGTTCGTCGTCAAAAATGACAATGTCATACTACGAGCATATGAAAAGAGATTTTAATTTGTTACTTCGCGAAATGGATGAGCACAAATTCAACACGTTCCGAAGGACAAAAGTCTTTCTCGGATAGAAACCAGGAATTACTTTGTTTAACATGTTTTTGGATTTTTATTTTGTATTTTCGGCTTTTCCGTGATAAATATTTGGACTTTTCTTTATCGTCTTCGTTGTATTAGCCATGTAAAAAAAAGGTAAATTAGTAGATATAGTACAACCCGGTCAGAATATCTGTGCACCTCGCTGGAATGCGGCGCCTCTCCCGCTTCCCCTGTCACCTCTCCGCGCACTCCCCGGTGCGACAGTACGGTTAGCATCTTCGTTACACGTCCCGATAATAATTTACGTCCGGACGGTATACTAGACGTCCGGTAATATATATACGTCCCGATAATTCGATATGACGTCACGAAGTCAGGTGCACAGATATTGTGACCGGGTTGTACTTGCCTTTCTGCAGATATCCGATATGACCAGTTGTCAGCTCCATGCACCCAGCGCCGCTTTTATGGAAACTATACCTTCACACAACTCTCATGACGTCAGAGACCGCGTTGCCGTCGGGTATATTTTCAAAACCAGTAAACTAAAATCATTTCAATAAAGCGTACCTTTATCTAACATTTGTGACGTCACTGTCGCGTGTTGATATCGGGTATACATTGAGATTTAGTATACGCCCCGCGTATTTTAAAACATACCCGACCGCAACGAAGCCATCGTTCGGTACGCCGCGCAGCAGCGGCCGGCGAAGTGCCAGAAGCAAACCGCCTTGATAGATTAGGTGTGAAACAAAATATAGGTTAGGTTAGGTTAGAACATGACAAACAACGCACGAGCCGAGCGAGCGAAGCGAGCGTGCCGCGGCAGCGGCCGGCGAAGTGCCCGAAGCGAACCGCCTTGATAGATTAGGTGTGAAACAAAACAAAAAATCATCCATCCATCCATCCATCAGCCATAAGAAGTCCACTGCTGGACATAGGCCTCCCCTATGGATCTCCAATAAGACCGGTTGGAAGCGGCTTGCATCCAGCGTGATCCTGCGGTCTTAATGAGGTCATCCGTCCACCTTGTGGGTGGACGTCCTACGCTGCGCTTGCCGATACGTGGTCTCCACTCGAGAACTTTCCGACCCCATCGGTCATCAGTCCTCCGCGCTATGTGCCCTGCCCATTGCCATTTCAACTTGCCAATCCGTTGGGCTATGTCGGTAGCTTTGGTTCTTCTACGAATCTCCTCATTTCTGATTCGATCTCGCAGAGAGACTCCGAGCATAGCCCTCTCCATAGCTCGTTGGGCTACTTGGAGCTTACTAATAAGGCCCATAGTGAGAGACCACGTTTCTGTGCCATAAGTCATCACTGGCAACACACACTGGTCGAAAACTTTCGACTTGAGGCACTGAGGTATGTCGGACGAGAAGACAAAAAATAAATAAACCTAACCTACAAAATACACGTCCCTTTATCTGATACCTACCCCAAACGGATGTTGCGGTCGGGTATATTTTGAAATCCTTAACACGACGGTTCATATTTTTAAAGTATCCCTAAAACAAATGTTGCAGTCAGGTATATTTTAAAATCCTCAACAAGGCGGTACATATTTTTATGGTATACCCGAACTCAACACTATGGAGCGTTGAGTAAAGGTATAGATTCCATATAAGCCCCAGCGCCATCCTAGGCTTTTAATCACATCATTTAATTTTGTCCGCTAAATAATAATAAATTATTATAAAAAATAAACTTATTAAAAATACAAGCTTTTGAGGTCCTGGATTACATATAGCAGCAGAGTGCTAGCCAAGACAAGTAAAGAGCCCAAACACGACGGGTCTATCTTGTTTAGTACAGGAGTTCCTATGGCCACCTTCCGACTCCATCATCAAATCAGCTCCATGGCATAATATTGTTGCATTGTCACACGATATACATATGCGTGCAAAATTTCAGCTCAATCGGAAACCGGAAAGTTGGTCAATTTTAACATGCTAGATTCCACCCGAACTTACATACATACATCCATTGCAAGTTAAGTAAAAGCTTGTTAAAAGTATGAAAGTAAGTTCGTATAGGGTAGCTCGCCCTGGTGTCAGAGTTTTTAAGCTGCTTGATGGCCTCAGACATGGCTTAACGGTTAAAAGTTACCGGGATCTACAATTTCACGTGTCATCCAAGCCACGGTAGCACTCAGTTGGAAATGCCACCCGCGGTCACCCATTCGAAGACTGACCGTGCCGAACGTTGCTTAACTTTGGTGATCGCTGTTAGTCTCCTAGTCAAACTACGCTATGAGGGCTACGCTATTTATATTTTACTAAGACTCCGATGTCCGTCTGTCTATCTGTCTCCAGGCTGTTTTTCATAAACCGTGATAGCTAGACAGCTGAAATTTTCACAGAAGATGCATAGCCGCTATAACAACAAATACTAAAAACAGAATAAAATAAATCTTTAAGCTCCAATAAGGCTCCCATACAACAAACGTGATTTTTTGCTCGCTATTAATTACGGCATGAGAAATGGGGCTAAGGAGGCACCGACACGGTACGGAACCCTTCTTGCGCGAGACCGACTCGAACTTGGCCGATTATTCTAGTGCGTGACGTGTAGTGTTATAAAACTTATACGAAAAATTGTATAAGTTTTATAACAATAATGGTAAAAAGCGGATGCCAAAGAAAGTAGACCTATTATTATTATGTTTAAACAGTGATATTTTGCGTATTTATACGAAAATAAAGTAAGTACTAACTCTCTATAATAAAAAAAAATAGAATTGCTATTTAGTAGTTGATCCTATAATAAGCTCTGTACATGTACAATAGTTGTTGCTATGCACAGTTTGCAAAGATAAAAATATTACTTGACATTGATTTGATGTAAGTAATTGCTTATTATTACTATTTTTAATTATTTGTGAACTGTGTATTATTCTTATTATTACTCGTATTAATTTGTAATCTAATCTATTATTATTTTTATTTGACATTGTTTCTATTATTTTGTACTATTTTGATCTTATTATTAATTGATTATCCTGACATGACGTGTGAATAGTATTTATGTAATAAATGATTATGATTATGATTATTATGGATATATATTTTTTTGAGTACCTACTCATGCCTGTATAAAATATGTTTTAAAATTGTTTAGTCGTTACTTTAATAAGTTTTAATCGTTACTTTGATGTTTAGTGAGTTCCATATTCTTGTAAGAAAAATAGTTCAGCCTGTATAAATAATATTATTGCTGTTCTAACAACTTTCAACTGCAGTAGTAACAACGGTAATACATTTACCATTCTTACTACTGGTAGTAAGATTGTTAGTAACACTGGTAATAAACCAATAAAATGTGTTTCTACACTTGCTTTTTAATCTGACACTAATCTAGCATGTATTTTCTCTCAAAAGTGAATTATACGTAATTCTTAGAGAAAAAAAATATCTTAAACCAGAAATAGCTATTTATTATATTTTGATTAAATTCAGCATATTAGAAAAGTAAAAACCCCAGTTTTGGCCCAGTACTAAGCCTACCAATTTGCTTCTTATTTCCAACAAAAATTTCATACTTCGCCAGATCGTAATTTACCCTTTTTCGACCCCAAAGGCGTCCGAAAGTCTTTGAAACGCTTTCAACTTCAGTTAAACCTTTTTGTGCTCTTTACAAAGCATTTTGTTTATTTGCTGGACCAAAAAGGGTGAAACATTAAGATAAGGATGGTAAATTAGTGTGCTTAGGAAATTAAATGCGAAAATGTCGAGTTTTTGTTACTCATGGTTGATTTTAAACACTGAAAGAGTTTGGTTAGTATATTAAATAGTAGGTAGTTTGGTTACGGTAGACTTCGCGAGAACAAACACGTTTATTTATCGACTAGCCCTTGCTTACTGAAGATTCAGTTAATCATTGAGGTGAACCAAACAAGCGAACCATCGCATGTGCCCAGTTTCAGTTAGTGGTTTAAATCGTGTACTACCAATTACTACCTTTCAATTAACTGAATGAGCTCCCAGAAAAACTAATCAGTTCATCGCACGTACGTATATGTATGCCCACTTTAAGGTAGCACCTTACGTAACTCCCCTGAAAGCGTTTTTCTTACGAGAAAATACTAAAGGCGCAATATTGTTGTATATCCCGGGATCACTTTCATTCCTTTCCCCTCTCGCCACTTCCTTCCCCTCCCCTTGCCCCTCCGGATACCTAAATCGCTTTCTTGATTTATTTTACATCAGGAAACAGATAATCTCTTCATGATAAACAGCGAAAAATGTTCCATAGAGAAGTTACAAACGATTCTACACCTTATTACTTCACTCTTGGCTTCCCGTTTTCCTTACCATGTCTTGAGGAAAAAATAGAAAAAAATGTAAGCGTTTTGTTATACGATTTCGTATTTTGTGATATAAAGGATAGGATTCCAGTTTGAACGAACCGAGAGAAATATTCATAAGTTATCGAAGCAGGTGATACAGCAATCAATCTCTGATTTACAATTAACAATAGAGCGAAATAAAAATACATCATCAGGGGATGATGTATTTTTATTTCGCTCTATTGTTCCTTATAAAGGAAGGTGTGAAAGAGAGACGAGATAAAAGTAATGGCAGTTATATAGATAATGGTTTTGATGTATTGAGGAAAATTTGGTCACTTTTTGTTATTTATTTTGTTCTGTTGGAACCATTTTTTCCCGGAGAAGTTAAGTTTGTTTTGTTTACTTGTCAACCCCTTGGCTCAGATGTCAAATACGAGTAAAGATGTGACTTGAACTTTTTGGCTTTGAGAAGGGATATTTTTTAGTACTTTGTGGTTTTGTCATTTTTTGGCACTTTTAGGGTTCTGTTTTGGAAGGAAAATTAAGAACATAATACCTATGCCACGAAAATTATATCTAACAGTATTCCGTCTTCATACAAACGGTCGGAAAGCGAACCGTAGCTACGCGCCTCGGAGTGCGGTATGCTCTGGTATGCTAATCAGTCGCGGCGCGTCGTAGTGACGAACGAACGTGTAAATTTGTAACTAGTAATCGTGCGATTTACGTTTTTAGAGTTCCTAGCTTTACTACGGAACCCTAAATACATCAAAGAATACTATATGCATTTTTATCTACACTAATGTTGTAACATTCTACTTATGTTTCCAATACTTGACTTATAATGACTACTGTTATAGCGCAGACAACAAAACACTCAATTTAAGCAATTTCACATGATGTTATAATATCCACATCGATATCGTAAAATCTCATTATAACATCGCGCGCTCGCTCCTGATTGGCCGCCCTGCGCGCGCAGCGGTGCCAAGTGCGCGCTCGCTCCTGATTGGCCGCCCCGCGCGCCAAGTTCCCTGTGACAATACACGTTTATATTAGTGGAGATAAAGTAGTGTATGCAACTGCATATAACACTAAGTATTAGTTACTCGTTACTATTATGAAACTCGCTGCGCTCGTTTCATAAACACACTCGTGTTTTAATACCCGTGTTATATGCAGTTGCATAAACTACTATTATTGAACGCTTCTTTCTGCATTTACAGCAAATTTCTTTTATGTAATAAATATAATAATTTTACATCATAAGAGATAGAAACTAGAAAGAAACTCAAGTAGGTAATGTGTAAGTAGATGAAATTAAAATACTGAAGGCGGGCAGCCCTAGCGCGGGATACGTCATGTGTGGCCACGCGGTGCTGTAGATATATATTTCAAGGACAGGGCTGAGTCACAGTACTGTTAGATATCATTACCATGCCTATACATAACATTCAGTCAACTAATTAATTAAGATTAGATTTGACAACGTTTGAATACTAACATTTCTTTAGTAAACGGTTTATGCAATAGGATACCTAGTGTACAAGTACCTAATGCAAAACAAAAAAAAACTGCCTACTTCAATAATGGAGGTATTTTTTTTCTGGAAGTAGATACTATAATTTTTTAAATGAGTGAAACAAGTTAGTTGAAGTGAAACTTCTAATGCGATTTCCAACAAGGCTGCGTTAGACGTTTAACGCTACCATGGAGGGAGTATGAAAGTACTGTTGCGTCGAAGTTTCACTTCTTCCGCGCGGAGGGACTCCACTTCACGGTGTTTTGTTTTATTATTGTCACAAAAAATAGCTGGAAGATCTATATATACTTACTTACAACTATCGAAATACATTTTTGAAGTAGAAACTTCTTTAACGGCGCCATGTACTTTTTGGGAAGGGTCCATCCATCCATCCATCAGCCGTAAGACGTCCACTGCTGGACATAGGCCTCCCCAATGGATTTCCAATAAGGCCGGTTGGAAGCGGCCTGCATCCAGCGCGTTCCTGCGATCTTTATTATATCGTCAGTCCACCTAGTCGGTAGACGTCCTACGCTGCGCTTGCTGGTCCGTGGTCTCCATTCGAGAACTTTACTGCCCCATCGGCCATCCGTTCTCCGAACTATGTGCCCTGCCCATTGCCACTTTAATTTGCTAATCCGCTGGGCTATGTCGGTAACTTTGGTTCGTCTGCGGATCTCCTCATTTCTGATTCGATCTCGCAGAGAGACGCCGAGCATAGCCCTCTCCATAGCACGTTGGGCTATCCTGAGCTTATTCATAAGGCCCACAGTAAAAGACCACGTATCAGTTCCATATGTCATCACTGGCAACACACAACTATCGGGAACTATTAGGAAGGATTATTAGGAAACTATTGGGACTATTAGGACTATTAGGAAACTATTGGGAAGGGTAAAAAATGTTAAACTCGCGTCAGGGCATGACGTAACCTGAGGGCTAAGTTAGAGTTTTGCAAATCAAATCGAATTATTTTGACGTCGCTTTAACTGAGCGCGCCGAGCACACACGCGAGCACATTGACACACACGCTTGAGTTAGCCAATCACTGACGTTCCCGCGCTTGTGTTGGATCGGTTTGGCGCTCGTTACATTACCGTAAAAATACTCACACTTAGCTAGTCAGTTTCCTCTACGTGACACAAGATGGCGCTGTGCCATTTCCATAGAAATCACATCAAACGTTAACGCGATCGAACTCTAATTTAGCCCTCTGATCGAAAATTCGTAAAACGGAGGGAGCAAGTTTTCACTTTTGCCGGCCCTCCCGGAGTGTAATCCGTTTTTTTTTAAACCATTTTCTTCTTTTTCAGGTACTGACTAAAAACAGCATCTTAGAAAAGTCGAAACATTGTAAAAATAAGTGGATAGGTGCGTAAAAACTCAGGAAATCGTATCCACTATATTAATTATTATAATGTAAAGGGATACTTATTACTATCCACCAATCCGCACTGGGCCAGCGTGGTGGATATGGCCTAATCACCTTTCGTTGGTAGGCCTACGTCCTGCAGTGGACTATTAAAAAGGCTGGTACAGTACAGTACTTACTACTAGGACCGAGGATCATCAAACGGCATAGATTACAGGAAAAGGGTGTTTAATATTAATCTTGAATGCATTCCACAGACTTCCTCTCAAAAGGTAGACCGCCAAATTATGTGTGCTTCATGTGATCAAGATGATGATACGCAACTTCACTCTAATCCATCTGTCTATCATCCATCAGTCAAATAACGTCGACTGCTGGAAATAGTCCTCTCCTATAAATCTTCAATAAGACCCGTTGAAAGCGGCTTGCATTCAGCGTGATCCTGCAGTCCTGATGATCTGTTTACCTTGTAGGCGGATGTCCAACGATGCACTTCACTCTTTTCTTCTAAGTAAAGCTTCGAGCAAATATTTATAGAGTCACAACCGTGCAAAAAAGTGTCCGAACCAAAACTCTGCCCAAGCTACGTAGTGGGCAGGCTTTTTAGTTGGCCGTAAGGCGATTGTGCTTGGACAAGCACTAATTAGGCGACATAACATCGAGTTTCGACAAAACGTGTCTTTGTGAATTATTTAAATATCTAAGTCGGTATGTATGACGGCACTCGGACATTTTTTTACTACTTCCACTTAGGGACTGTGGCTCTGTAGATACGAGTATTTGCTCGAAGAATTAGTAAGGATATAGAGCTCGACTTAGCTTACTTTATAGGTAAGAAAGGCGCTTACTAACTTACTTCTTACGGCTGAGACAACGATGATACGCAACTAACTTCACTCTAAGTTACTTATCGATTTCTTCCAAGGAAGGCTATAATAAGCTCGTCTTAGCTTACTTAAAAGGTAAGTGAGGGGCTTACTAACTAATTAAAATCACTTAAAAGTCTTATAGGCTTAGCAGATAAAGCCGAGCGTATATTGACGCGGGCTGCGGACACGGCCAAATTCATTATTCACTGCTGGCTTTCGTTTCTTATAATAATTATGTGTATAATAAGCCCGATTACAGAGGTGCCAGCGTAAATTAAATAGCAACGTAAAAAGCGTTCTCTCTATCGAATGCCTAAAGTGAAAAAGAAACAGAACTATGCTATTTAGCTAATATAATTACGCTAGCGCCTCTGTAATCGGGCTTAATGTGTAACTCGTTCTATGGCAGATCGTGTAAAAACTTCTTATTATATCGATATGATAAAAATCTCAGATACAATGTGAACAAGGTTGGCATATCAGAATCAGTATCCCGTTTATTGTATATAACTGCGGTACATAAGTTGAAAAATATAAGATCACATCACAGTTTTATCCTTTTCGGGCGTGCAACATTTAACAAAATATTTATTTTTGTCAGTATATTCTATCGTATATCTACGACATACATAAACAAATATTTTTTTCAATAGGGCAAGTGCCTTTATTAACTACCATTAAATACAAGACATACATAATCTAAAACTACACAAACTACTACTACCTCATTTACTCCTACCTCCCCGTAGAGGTTTAAAATTTCACTATGGAAACTAGCGTGGTCTTCGCACATTTTAATTATGTCAAACACAGGTGTTACTGACGTTTGATTTTAGTAGGAAACTGCTACTATAGTTTCGATCGCATTTGGCAACCTTTCTCAAGGTTGGAGTACTAGCACGCGGGCTCGTCTTGCATAGCACCTACTAAACCTAAACCTAAACTACTACTACCTACAAGACAAGACAAGCAATTGGATCATCCACAGATCCTTGAAGGTCTAAAGATTATCCAAATACTCAAGCCCACTGCCAGTTGGCAGTGTGCCCAGGATGCTGGCAGCATATTAGATAGATATGGCATAAGATCAACTACGGCTAGTTACGGGTTAAAAATAATGATGAAGATGGTTTCCTGACCCCGTGTTCGCTACCACGACTCGCGCGGGTGTGACTGTGTCTTAAAAAGTTACCTGACATTTTGGCGAATGTCAGAGGTCGCTAAATATAAGAAACTAGCTGACCCGACAGACTTCGTCCTGTCAAAAAGATTTGTAATGTGGCAGTTTTTGTGCCTACGTATTTTAAAAAATTCTCCTGAACAGAACCGTCACCCTGGTGATAGGGCGTTGTGAATAAAAAATAATTAAATAAAACATATATAAGGATTTAAAAGTAAGTAATCGCTTTATTGTTAATCATGTGAATCATAATTATTATTATTATCATTGTAGTGCTTTGTGGTATACGATGTTTTTTGTTTGATTACCTGGCGCATAGATAAACAAATCTGATGGTTTTCCAACACGGGAACAGGCAACATACAGTTGACCATGTGAGAAATACATTTGTTGCCCCAAATGAAGTCATTTGAAAGCAATTGTTATATTGTTGGATATGTGTCAAAAAGTGTCTAAAATCTGTTCCTATTCCTGAAACCAATGAGTACAATGGTTCTGGTGGTGGATCCAATGGTATCAATTTCACTTTACCATTTGCGCAACACAATCCATTGGCTTCGTTTTTGTATTTTAATGCCTTACAGTGTGAGCAAACCGAGTTCATAGAACCAATAACAACACATTGGTAGTTACTGTAGTCAATTGACACATCGTAACTGAAAGCAGCTCGATTCAAACTTGCGCGATTATTAGTTGAATGTCGCGCTCGCGCTTCACGCGTTTGTGATATCCGAATTCTTTCACGTTCATTACCGTCGTCACGTTCTTGTGCAGTACGATTAGATCGGTAATTAGCTTGGTTTGTAGCATTTCTGGTTCTTCTACCTAAATTGCTTCGTCTTATAGGAGGCATATCAAATATAAATTATTTTTTCACCAATCACGAACTAAACAAACACTAACTAACTAAACACTCTGCACAAAACACGATATACGAATTTGTTTCGTGTATCAGTTGACAAAAGCAAACTCAGTAGATTAGGTAACAGACAACTATTTTTTTTTTTAAATTTGATATGACTTGAAGTCAAATCCTTTTAGGCCGTACGAATTGTTTTATTTATTTAAAATTTGTATATTAAAAATAATAAAACACTGTTGGTAACGCGATTTTTGTTTGACTGATGTAATGACGTGGAAACTGATGCATTTTATCTCGCGTGCCGAAACTAATACAAAAGAAACGCGAGTTTCGGAACGCGACATTAAACTCCTCCAACTATGTATTCTGTGCTCCAACGCACACACGCACATTGTTTTGATAGATATGATCTTTGACGTTAGGAACACACCTACATTGCTTAGACAACAGTGAGTGCTTGTAATTTAATATGAACTTTATACCATAGCAATAAAGCTCAAATTGACTACGTTTTAGTTAGAAATCATTTGTATGGGAAAAAGAAAAGGGCTATTTTTAGGGATTTTCCAGCAATAATTCTAATTTTTCTCGCCGTAAAAACCATCCTTGAACTTCAACAAACATTTTAAAAAAAGATTTGGCCAAATTGGTCCAGGCGTTGTTGAGTTATGCGCTTACCAACACATTTTGCGATTCATTTTTATATTATAAGAGATATCAGCAGTCAGACGACGTGGAGCAGAATCTCTGGTCCGTAGGGAAACGAGATAAAAAGCTCCTTGAAAATGTATCATTTTATATCTACCAACTTAATAAAGTTCAGATACATCGTACTCTGACTAAGCTTTCTTTGAGGCTGATAACGCGCGAAATTAAATTTTGGTTTTTTTTTTTTTGAATTTACACATTAAACAACTCTTTGTAAGTTTTTCTAAACTCATTTAGCGGTCATCAAGAGGCAGTGGTTACGAGATACATACATCTAAAGTCTAAAATATTGGCCAGTCTATACACAAAAGTGTTTCAACTGAGTGATAAAGTTAGTGGACTCTTGTGCATAAACTGGCCACTCTTTTGGTTTCTTATACCTCGTTGACACTACGTGTTTGGGGCCACTAAATGAATTATTGTAAACTTACCATGACCTGTAAATAAAAACCCAAAAAAAAATTATCGTTCTGACCTAGTAAATTCACGATAACAGCTGCGCCAGGACTGGGTTTAGCGCATTTTGTTGTTGATTTCACAGCTACCAAGAAGTTAGATTGGCTCTTACCAGACAACAGACAAATTTCCATTCAATATACTGCCATCTATTACTCCGCGCTCGCAACACTACCACTTTCCCACATTAGCAAATAGATGTCACTGCCTCATTCCTATTTATCACCAACAGATGTCACTGTAATAAATATTCATTTTCCGCCACCTCCGTGCTATGGCGTCGAACTTTTTCTATACTAGAATGGATCCCAAATTCTATTTAAATGCTAATACTCTGACCCTCGGTACAGCGTTTGGCGCAAATGGGGTAGTAAAAGACACCCCTTACTTGTTTCAGGGTAAATTTGATGCGACACATTACTTTTATTGGTCATGTATGTAAAAGTTTGTATCGCGTGTGATCCTAATTTTATTAGTTTGGACCCTACTTTCTTAATAAGTGTCGCGTGAAAGGTTAGAAGTGTTTTTGTTTATGAGTTTTGTTTGACTGGTGGAGTGACGATGCTGTATTTTTGTTTGAGAGTAAGCAATAAGCATATTTGGACCCGCACTGAGCCAACGTGCTGGATATGGCCCAATCACTTTTCGTGCGTAGATATACGTCCTGAAGTAAACTTAAAATTTTGAAACTAAGAAAGTCAATAATCTCTAAATAAAAAAATATTTTAACTATCCTTAAAATTTTAGGTAAATTACGTGTGTAAATCTCCGGATTTTTCAGTAACTAGTTTCGCTTAGGCTGGGTGACTAGCTCTGCTGCTATTTTTTAAGCTGCCTGAATGCCTCACACATGGTTAAACTACGTTAGCCATGATAGTAATCAATTGGAAATGCCACCCGCGGTCACCGATCCGAAAACTGGCAGCGGATCTGACTTAACAATAAAATTCGGTAATTATCTCCGGACTTTCAAATTTTCCATCCATCCCAAGCGACACAGTACCGCCATCTGCCGTAACTCATCCGCATTTACACAAAAGAATTAAACAAAATGTTTCGCGTTTACCCGCATTCGACGTTATCTGGGAAAATGTTTTATTTCACCTGAAATATGCTTTGGACTGGAAATGTTTCGTTTTTTAGCGCTTTTTGTTTGTGGTTTTTTGTGGGAGACATTAAAGAGATTAGTTTTTTTGCCAAGTTTGACCATCAAATATGAAAAAGAAATGGAGGAAAAGGAAATATAGATTCAGCCATAGGACGTCCACGGCTGGGCATAGGCCTCCCCTGAGTATAAAATCATCAATAAAACCGACAGGACACGGCTCGCATGCAGCGCGTTACTGCATTCCGGATGCATACCCACTGCTATTTTAGATTTCCAATCCGCTGGGATCTCAGACCAAAAAAAATAAAGACAGAATGCTGTGAAGAAACTAGTGAGGCCGGCAAAAACTATGCCTAGCCGTGTACAGACACACACATGTACACGTACAAAGAAACTATGCGTAGCCGTGTTCAGACACAACACACACATGTACACGTACAAAGAAACTATGCCCTGGCTCGTCAGTCGAACTTTGGCGGAGCACAGTTTTGGCCTCACTTGTCGGTTCGTTCGTTTGTCTTGACGTTCCGTCTTGATTTTTTTATCTGATCTGAGGCTGGGCTATGTCGGTAACTTTGGTTCTTGTACAGATCTCTACGTTTCTGATCTCTAAAACTAGTCCTGATCTTACACTATCGCATGTGAAGTTGGCCGACGTGAAGTCAGTTACAAGCTGCGCAATATCCAATTAACGCGCAGGTTTATGTGAGCTGCACTTTGCAGTCAGGATTAGATATCTCGCAACCTGTAGATAACTTCACATCCACCGACTTGTATGATTCAGCGTATAGGTACGTAGTATTATTATATATTCTTTGGTATAGGTGTAATTATTGACAAATTAGTAATTAAATTTAATTGATTCCACCCCGCAAAAAGACTCTAGGTACCAATCTACTCTCTTTACAAGCTTTTATAAATTTACTTTCACCTGTCCCGTTGTCTGTCGTTCTGTAATCAAATCTTGCAGGTTAAATTTGATCCACTTCCCGGTTACTGATTGAGCTGAACTTTTGCATACTTGTGTAAATCGCGTGACAATGCAATGTTATGATGACATGGTGCTGATCTGATGATGGAGCTGGAAGGTGGCCAAAGGAACTTAGCAATGAAACGACACAAGCTCATCAAGTTTGGGTTCATTTGAATGGTCTTGACGATTAGTTTGTCTTTGAATGGTAACCAGGGTCTGATAGTGGAGCCGGAAGGTGGTCATAGGAACTCTGTAATGAAACGATTCAAACGAGTTTCGGTTAGTTTGATTCGTCTTGGTACTTGTTCAGTCAAGCTTGTTTAAAAAAAAGAAGGTTGTTTTAAATATATACATTTTATATATAATATTGCAACACATTTGAGGTTGAAATGGGGTCAGTAGCTAGTGGTAATTTTTTTACACGAATAAACTTAATTGCGAACAGATTCCGACGAGTAATTGGCAGCTTTGGTAGAAAATGCCCGTAAAATGGTTTCATCGACGGTTTCAGATTAAAATTTCCGCCATTTTGCTGATTGCTCGATCAGCAAAATGGCGGAAATTACACAACATCAACAAATTCACAGAAAATAATACTTAACATAGTAAACAAACAGAGTCAAATGTCACAGTAATTACAGGCGAAGACAACTTGCAAAAATAACTGAACGAAAAACATCAATTAGAAAAAAAAACACAATTACAAATTCGAAATACAAAAATAATACTTAACATCAAAAGCAAAAGAAACAAAAATTGAAAAAAAAAAAATATACCTATTAATTGTTAAATTATTACGCTAATGCTCAGATTGTCAGAGACCTTAGAGTAGTTTTAAACTTGTTGATGCTGTCACCAAAAATTTCAATATCCGTTTTCTTTGATGTAGTGTTGTACTGACCCGTCATCCTAGCGATGGGAGAATTAAGTCCCAGGTTGGAACGGGAACCAGAACAAGAAAAGATATTAAAACGTGATATTCTGGGCAAAGTTCGCGGATTAGTCCGGGATAGCTCGAAAAGTAAGTCTGGTGTATTCAAGATACCATTAGCGAGTTTAAAAAAGAATAAAAGGTCAATCGTATGTCTACGATGTGTGAGCGTTTGCATTTTGAAGTGTTTGAGTCTTGCCACATAGCTCTCTAGATCCTTCCCGAGACAACACGAGTAAGTTAAATGCCACAAGAACCTTTTTTGCACACTTTCCAATCTCTTATTATGAATATCGTAGAAAGGATTCCATACCACGCTACAGTATTCCAAGCCACTCCGTACTAAAGAATTGTATAACATTATTTTAGTACTCGGTTCTACTGCCAAAGCAATCATTATCTCCTTTAATTTAGCGACTTAGCGACCAAAGCGCCATCCTTTTATGGTGAACATTCCGCGCGTTAGAAACCAATGTTGTGCACACACGCGCAAGAATTAGCGAATCACGGCGAAGTGTCATCTGCGGCTAACTTCTCATCCGCCGACTTCTGTGGCGCTTAGTATAGGTACATTTCGCGCTCATTACGTTCTCGTTTGGTACAATGCTTCCTCTGCTTAGTTCTTGTCTTCTGTTTTAATCGGAAAACGATAAAAGTATAGATCGAATCAAGTAGGTACTGAGGTATTACAGTATTTCAAATTGAACATAATTAACCAGAAATATAGTTTACAAATACAGTTCAGTAAGGGAACCCCTTTAGGGTTCGCGCCATGGAAAAGATTGAAAAACACTGCATCATCACTACATAGTACTCGTATTATAAAACAAAGTCGTTTTCCGTTGTCTGTCCCCATGTATGCTTATATCTTAAAAACTATGCAACGGATTTTGATGCTGTTTTTTTTAATAGATAGAGTGATTCAAGAGAAAGTTTTACATGTATAAATGCGAAGCCGGGGCGGGTCGCAAGTTGTACAATATTTTCTTACCTCTCATACGAAACACAAAAGTTTTATTTCACAAATCAAGTTATAATGATAGACAGACAAAGCTGTCGAAAGTGTCGGGACGAGAAGACGCCTCGTCTTGCAGAAGGTCGCCCATTGTCACAGGGAACAGCTGCGCTGACACATTATTAAACAACTTTCTACCTACCGACCTTACGTAACAGACTTACTCGTAGGTTTTATAATAAAAGTTTTGTTGCCAAGAGTTGTATAGAATTAAACTTCTTCTTCTTCCTAGAAATCAAAATAGTGTAATTTATGCACAAGTGTCCACTTACTAAAAACTAAGGTGAAAATCAGTTGATGCACTTTCGTACATAAACTGACCACTAATTTGGTTTTTAGGGTTCCGCACCCTAAAAAAATAAAAGGATCATTACTAAAACTTCCCTAACTACTTTACGTGGTTGGTATATTGCCACAATATTTATACATTACACTTTTATACATTACACGATTACACTTTAGAAAATCATACACGGGGAATGCCGGGGTGGGCAGCTAGTTAATAATAAAACTATATTGTGTTGTGTCCAAAAATAAATAAAATAAAAATCTGGCGCTTTTCCAAGCAGGCTCCAAAGAAAGCAAAATACATTTCATAAACATACAATAACTTTATTAAAATAACTGTTATCAATGCACATTTCCTTCGTGAAACTGGCGGAGATGCAACATTTTCCATAAAGTTTTTACGGAAGGTTATCAAATTGCGGACGCTCGTTAATTTAACTGCATAATTGCTCACCGTCGGACTTTTTACGGCAAGACTATAGTCATTGATACAGTACGTAAACTTGTGACATCATATTTTGATCGTTTTATTAAATATTTATTTTCAATTTCAAAATATCTTTATTTACACCTTAATAGTTACATAATGTATAATTATTTTTCGCGAAAAATGGCAAAACCGCCTTCCATCGTGTAAAAAATTCGAATATTTCGCTCGAATTGTTTACATTATTGTTGATTTATCAAAAACAGCTCAGCCGATTTCTGTAAAATTTCAATGGGACTATTTTGGGAGTATACCCTTTTGAACTAAAAAATAATTTTTCGATTCGGTTCACAATTGGCAAAATTATTGATGTTCATCGTGTACAAAATTCGGATATATCGCTCAAATTGCTTACATTATTGTTAGTTTTTCAAAAACGGCTCAGCCAATTTTTGTAAAATTTAAATGGGACCACCTCGAAAGTATACCCTTTCAAATTTAAAAAAACTTTTCCGATTCGGTTCACAATTAGCAAAATTATCGATGAACACAAAAAAACGAACTAAAACCTCCTCCTTTTTGGAAGTCGGTTAACAAGTACAAATTTCAGTGTTTATTATTATCCTAGTATTACAAAAATATGCTATTATGGTAGCCTAGTTGTTATGCAAGCACTTGGTTCATTCAAAACTTAAAATATGCATAAAAACACAGTCTGCCCGGATCTTTATCTACCTTACAGGACGAATTTTTCAAAGAAACTCATGAAACTTAGTAGACAGGTTATATATAACAATTATTGGATTTTTTTGTCGTCGGAGGGGGGTTATATCCCACCTCTGGCTTTTCGGTGAAGGAAAACATCGTGAGGTAACCTGGATACATCCATAGAAGAAATTCTACACTGGACCAGCGCGGCAGCGTAGTGGATTTTGCCCAATCAACCTTCGTGGGTAGGCCTACGTCCTGCAGTGGACTAACAAAAAGGCTGGTACAGTACAGTTCAAATGTTAGTTAGGATCAGTTAACTCATATTTAAATAATACCTATCATAGTATTAATAAAATTTAAATAAGTACCTAATATTAGAAAGTATAATATAAGTAAATTGACATAACTTGTCGTTAATATAGGAGAAGACGCTGGTTCCCGTAGTACAGCCCCTGGCTAGTTCGGGAATCAGAGGCTTCATTACTTTACATGTACCTTATTTTGTGACAATAAATTTTTTTTATTGATTGATTAATTTATGCTTCAGTACAGGTCGCATTATTCAACGATCACGCTGGCGCTGTGCGGGTTGGTGGATTCACATATATGCCATCGATTTCCTTCTAAGATTTTTCTTTTACTGAAAAGTCAGTAGTATAAAAATCTGTACATAAAACACATGGGTACGGTATAGGTGTGTACCATAGTACTATTACACGTACAGCTGGCTTGCAGCATCGAATTTCGCAGCAGCGTCGTATTTTGTCTATCGTTTCATAGGAACTTTTTTATTTTTCGGGCTAATAAGTGGTCTACATCACATTCCAATTTTATAACCATATTCATGCTAAAAATCAAGTCATCCGTTACTCTGATGCCGCGTAAAAGAGTAAGAAACCAAATCACAATAAACTATAAATTGAGACAAGGATTTTAGTTTAATACAAAAATTTTGATCCATTCCATACAAAGTACTTCATCGGGCAAACATATTTTCACCCAACTGTGTGACGGAGCATCTGGAACTGAGTCAGCTCGCCTCAAAGCAGTGTCCAAGAAGGAGTCAGGTGCCTGGCTTCATGCCCTACCTTCGCCTTACTTGGGTACGCTGCTGGACAACGACTCCCTCAGGGTAGCTACGGGTCTTCGACTCGGTTGTTCAGTGTGCGAGCCCCATGTGTGCGTTTGCGGTGCGAGGGTAGAGCCCAATGGATACCACGGGCTCAGTTGTACTAGATGTCTTGGACGCAGACCTAGACATCACGCAATCAATGAGCTTATTAGGAGAGCGCTCATTTCAGGCGAAACCCCGTGCGCTTTGGAGCCCCCGGGATTATCGCGCGCTGATGGCAAAAGACCCGATGGACTCACGCTGATTCCATGGCGAAGGGGTAGGTGCCTTATCTGGGATGCCACGTGTGTAAGCACATACGCATCGTGCCACCGCACAGCCACGCAGCGGACCGCCGGTGCAGGGGCAGAAACGGCGGCAAAAGGCAAGCGCCTTAAATACTCTGCCCTGGAATCAGCGTACGAGTTTATCCCATTTGCCGTCGAGACGGCGGGCCCGTGGGGCGAAGAGGCAAAAAAATTCATCTCGGATCTCGGCCGTCGTCTGAGAGAGAGGGGGCGTGACCCGCGTTCTGGGGATTACTTGGTCCAAAATATCTCACTGGCTATTCAGCGCGGAAACGCTGCCAGCATAATGGCGTGGCCACATTATCGCCCTACGGCGAATCTTCGTCACTGGGAGCTCATTCACTAATTCAAACGGTAGTAATTGGTTGTTCACGATTTGAACTACTACCTGAAGCTGGGCACACACGCTGCGATGATCGCATCTATTCATCAGATCAGTCCAGCGAGGTCCTGATATAGTTGCATTGCCAGTAGGTAGTTATTGAGGAATCAAAATGAAACCCTTATTTTAATCGAAAAATATTGATTTAACAACAAAAATATTGGCATCAATGTTGTAGAAAATCAAATTTTAAACAACTTTTGTTCCTAAAACTTCTGCTGTAAAATTGAAATAACACAAGTTATTGAAGAAATGAAATGGTACAACCAACTATTTGAAAAAATATCGATCCTACAAAAAGTTGATGGGAATCAAAGTTATAGAAAATCAAATTTTAAACAACTTTGATTCCCATCAAATTTTTGTAGGATCGATCGATTTCTGCTGAAAAATTGAAATAACACAAGTTATTGAAGAAACAAAACGGTACAACCAACTTTAAAAAAAAAATATCGATCCAACAAAAAGTTGATAGGAATCAAAGTTGTAGAAAATCAAATTTTAAACAACTTTTGTTCCTATAACTTCTGCTGAAAAACTGAAATAACACAAGTTATTGAAGAAACAAAATGGTACAACCAACTATTTTAAATAAAATATCAATCCTTGAAAAGTACTTCATTATGAAGTTCATCTACTGTGAATTTCTCTACTGCGTCAGCCTTTATGCACTTTTTGCAAAGATAGTCGATAGCGTCATTTTTTGCGGGAAATTGGGTGAGTCGTTCATTATAATAACGAACGTAACGACGTTGTTCTAACGGCCGCGATGGCTTCAGATGTTAACGCCGTTCGAAGAGATAACGGATTGCCAATTTTCTTCCGCGAATGTTGTTAGTACTTGAATAATGCTGTTTGATAACTTTAAGGCTTTGTCGATACTTTTTCTTCTCTTTTCGTTATGGTTTACTGTTATTTCTTTAAGCGATCTATTTATTTTAGGATATTAATAATATAGGTGTGCCATTTTGTTTCTTCAATAACATGTGTTATTTCAATCTTTCGTGAGAAATTATTGGAACCAAAGTTATTTAATATTTGATTTTCTACAACTTTGATTCCCATCAACTTTTTTTAGGATGGATATTTTATTAATTAAGATAGGTGTGCCATTTTGTTTCTTAAATAACTTGTGTTATTTCAATCTTTCATGAGAAATTAGCAGAACCAAAGTTGTTTAAAATTTGATTTGCTACAACTTTGACTTTTTGTAGGATCGATATTGTTCGAATAAGATAGGGGTGTAATTTAGTTTCTTCAACAACTACCTACCGGCAATGGTTAACTACATTTGGCCTCCGCTAGACTGACCTGATGAACTGATGCGATCATCGCGTCGTGTGTGCCCAACTTCAGGAATTGGTTCAAATAGTGACCCACTTATTCCTACCTTTTCATTAACTGAATGAGCTCCCAGTTGGAATGAAGCGAAAAACTGATAAGTTCATCGCATCGTGTATGGCTTTACAAATCTTGGATTCAAAACTTCAGATAGGTTACAATGAACCCTGAAACCACAACAATAACAGATGTTTCGTAAACGTACAAAATTCAATGACTTTTGACTTGTATGAAACGACAGATTTTTGACCGACGAACCAAACCGGAGGAGGTACTCAATTCGACGCGTATATTTTTTTTATGTGTAACGCGTAACTTTTTTCGTGGTTTTTTAACGCGATTTCATTAATTATTTTTTTATTGGAAAGAGACATTTTTTTCTCATTTTCCAACTGAGCGCTACCGTGGCTCGGATGACACGTTAAATTGTAGGCCCGGTTGTTTTAACCGTTTAACCATGTCAGAGGCCTTCAGGCGGCCTAAAACCTCTGACACTAGGGCTAGCCACCCGGCCTATACGAACTTACTTACTTTTATTGGAAAGAGTATACTTCGAAATTGGTCCCATTTAAATTTTATCGAAATCGGCTGAGCCATTTTTGATAAATCAACAATAATGTGAAAAATGCTACATCGATCCGTGCGAAATATTCGCGAATTCTATACACGGGTGAAGTCGGTCATGCTTTTTTTTTTGCGAAAAATAATTATTACTGTCTAAATTGCCGATATAACCCAGGGGGTTAGCAAATTGATATAAAAATTGAGTAGGGCATATAGGTAGTTTGTAGAACGAATAACCGTTATAATTTCGAATGAAGCCCACGAACCAGTAGCGCAGCGTAAGACCAACCGTAGATAAGATGATATCGGTACAACACGCTGGATGCAAGCCGCTTCCAGCTGGTCTTATTGGTAATCATAAGTCTATGTCCAACGATGAGCGTCCTACGCCAGGCAATGATTATGAACTATCTGTAGCGATCAGTAGCGCTCATAGCGTAGTTTGACTAGGTGTTCGTTAGAGATCATCGAAGTTAAGCAACTTTCAGCACGATCAGTCTTCGGATGAGTGACCACGGGTGGTATTTACAACTGAGCGCAACCGCAGGTCGGATGACACGTTAAATCGTAAGCCCCGGTGTTTTAACCGTTTAACCATGTTAGAGGCCTTCAGGCGGCTTAATAACTCTGACACCAGGGCTAGCCACCCGGCCTATACGAATTTACTTTTACTTTATTCATATAATTTATTACAAATATATCTGTACTTTTACTCCTCTCTAGATGGCAAAGTTGCCTGCGCTCCGAGATGCAAAATTACTCTTCTTGCCAATTTGCTTTGTCCGTACACACATGCATGTAAAATGCATGCATGCAGTTTGAGTGGAACTTTCATGCAAAACTGTTGGTAGTGATGCCTTGGAACTCGGATAGTTGGGTTTTTATTTATCTTTTGTCTAGGTAAAAGTGTAAAAGGACTTTGTAAACGTTTCACTAGCTACTTACCATGTTGGTAACACCTTTTAGTTTTATTGAGAATAAGGTATATTCGTAGGATAGTTGATTCAATCAGGCGTTACTTTGCGGAAATTCATCTTCAAAACTTTGTTTCCAAATAAATATTTAGTGTTTCCTACCTTGTTGTAGGCAAATAAGCTTAAGAGCCCTATTCAATACATTTCTTTTTCTTATTCGATGTGGGGGCGATAAGTCCTGCACTGACGTCCCGCATGGGGTGTTTTGTGCATTTCCCCCTCCAGCGTCTACCCGAGCCAGCCCAGCTCCTTCGAGCCAGCCCAGCTCCTTTTCAATACATTTGTTTCAATACACTAATGTACAATTATTGTAATATTATTAAGCATTAATTACCAGTTTTGTTTTCAATGATTAATTAATGTACTTATGTATTGAATTGGGCCCTTGAATTTATTTGCCTAGAACAAAATAGCGGAAACACACTAAATATTTGTCTTCATAGGGAAAAATAAAGCCTATCTAAGGAAAATTCGCAATAACATAAAACAATCCGGTAAAATTATTGGTTTTACGTATTGTTGTAAATTAAGTTTAAAAAAAATTGAATAGGTATCGCTTTAGACCCACCGTACACCTGGCCATACCACTGGCGGTAGGTACGGTGGGACTTTTAAAGTTAAACGGTACCACCGAAAGAGTGAACCTAGTGATGTGCTGACCTTTGAATATGTTGCTCGATTACTCACAGGCAAGTAATAAAAAATGCATGTTCATTATCTATCGATACGGTGAAATGTTTTGCGATTGAATAGTGAAACCTTTTTCGTTTCATGTTTAATACATTTGAGTATGTAACCTGTTACGTTTTTCAAATATCATCCTATTATCTATCTCCAGAGCTTTCACCGTCCTTTGAATATTATTATTCCTTGTATTGAGGTTGTCATGATAAAGGAGTCTTATCCTGGAAGACGACAGCAGCGCCGCCATTTCTTAGTGTAAGGAACACGAACTACGGAGCTCCTTGAGACACTCCGAGCTTCGGGGGCTAAGACAAAGATGGCGTTATTTCAATCATTTAATACGTAAAATAAAAATAGTAATAAGAATCGAATATTTTAAACGCGAAAGTTTGTATGCAATAACTACTAAACGGATTGAGATGAAACTTTGCAATAGTAAGGCTTATACTTCAGAATAACACGTAAGCTATAATTTATAAAGATATCATGCGTGAAACGAAGTTCGCTGGGTCAGCTACAGTAGGGACAAGATAATAGGTCACTTTTGACAGTTCATGTATGCAAAGAAAAATATACCTTACACTAAAGGAATAAAACTCATGAAAACAATATTGACGACGACCGATAATTGTTCTCGAAGACGGCTTGGAGTTTTATTCCTTTAGTGTAAGGTATATTTTTCTTTGCATACATGAACTGTCAAATGTGGCCTATTAAAATGACTCCACTTTAGTATTCAATATTTTTCGCCAGAAAAGGCACAACCGACTTAAATCGTATAAAATTCAGATAGTACGCTCAAATCGGTTTACAGCATTTTTAAATTGTTATTGATTGTTCAAAAGCAACTAAGTCAGTTTTGATAAAATGTAAATGGGACCACTTCTTAGTATGAATGATCCACTAACCAAAAAAAAAGAACCATTAAAATAGGTTTATAATCATAATAGGTTCATAACCACCTTTTTTAAAGTTGATTAAAATATAACGTAAATTATTTCAAAAAGTCAAGCACGGCGACTCATTTGCGTTAATACCAACATGATTCCAGGTGCTCCCGTGTTGTGCCAACAGAATCCGCCAGCAATCATTAAACTCGACCCGTCTGTGCAGCCGCCCTGCCAACTGCCGTTTCGACTTGCCAATACGTTGGGCTATGTCGGATAACGTTCATCCTTCTCAACCAGTACCTACCTTCCTATAAGATTTACAGCATAATCCACCAAAAAATATTGTTCTTGTTCCTTCATTCTATGTACTTAAATTATCGTTCTCGTTCTTGTTTCTTTATACCTACTCGTTCTTTTGTAAGACAGCATTCCACGCACTCCGTATTGTAACAACAGAATCCGTCGACAATCGTAAAACTCTGCCCGTTCCTTACACCCGCCATTTTCCCAAAATTGGACAAAAGTTTAAAATTATGTCTTATTTACCCCATTCTTTCCCCCGATGAGGGTAAAGGCGCGTTTACACGTGTACGCTCTTCATGGAGCGATTGCAAGTTGCAACGCGTAGACCGCGCGGTCGTGCCTGCCAACCGTGTCCTTGAGGAGGCTTATGTTCAGCAGTAGATTATCAAGAAGAAAAGTGCTGTACATTACTATCCAATATATAGATAAACTCTTTATTGCACACCAAGAAATAAACAACAAGAAGAAACAAATATACATACAGTACAGTGTAACCATGGGCGGCCTTATCGCTTACAGTGATCTCTACCAGGCAACCTTAGGATAGAGAGGACAGAAAGCGTATAAATAATGGACGGGGTGCGCTACTATCTACCTAATACTGTTTTTTTCTATAAGCCAGCTCTCATTAGCAAGATTAACGTCGTGTAGTTTAAACCCACCCTCTTTTTTTAGCCAGGGGAAATCTTTTAAAGATACTTACCACCACACCTCGGGGCATGCGGGTGGTTATGTGGGAGTCCCCGCCCATTGCTGGACGGTATACCCACCTAAACCCCTGGGTGTTCCATCACTGCGCCTGGTATCGGGGTTACGGGCACGCTTCCACACTCCTCCGCGGCACCCGACAGCGCTGGTCTAACTCAGGCCTCATTACGGAGCATGGGCTCCCGCCAGAATGACGATGTGCTGAACACCAGACACATCATCACCCACCACCTGGGACAAACCAGCACTGGGCGTCAGGAAACACCCGTGTCCGACTGCACTGGTCCCAATGCAACGGGTCGGTTGAAGTCCACTACGGCTGCAGAAGATAGGGAGAGCGGTCGACGACATACCGACACCCCTCTTCCCCTGCAGCCTCACTGCCTCCCCTAAAGCGTTGGCGGCACCCGTTAGGGCCGTTGGCAGTATGGATAGGCAGCGGCACACTCGCCGCCTGTCCATCCCGTAACCCTTAGGGGTAATTCCGTTCGCCTTTTACACGTAGGTAGGCCTATGTTCAACAGTAGACTATTAAAAATCGGTACAATATTAAGACAGAACACAGAAAACGTACTCAACGATAATTACTTATAAGTTATTAAGTACCTAATCCCAAAGTGGTCCTATTTATCGAGCCGTTTTTGATAAATAAATCAACAATAATGTACACAGATGACACATCGATTCGTGCAAACAATTCGAAATCTGAACACGTTTGAAGTCATACGCCCTTTTTGGCGAAAAATAATTATTCTACACATATTATACAACTAGCGACCCGCCCCGGCTTCGCACAGGTGTATTATACATATAAACCTTCCTCTTGAATCACTCTATCCATTAAAAAAAACCGCATCAAAATCCGTTGCGTAGTTTTAAAGATTTAAGCATACAGACAAACAAACAGACAAAATAGCGACTTTATTTTATACTATGTATTGATTCTTACCGCGCAGTCTGTAAGCAAATTTTCGCACTGTGTAAACCCGCCCTAGGGGGGTAATTCCGCCCGCCTATGACATAATTCCCGAGAGCGCTCGGGGCAGACGTTAAATCAGTTTTATGTCTCATTTTATGCCCGTGACGGCATTTCGAGTATTGCATGGAAGGAGCGAGACGCTGCGTACTTACTTGCGGTGGTAGTACATCCAAAAATGTTTAGGCCGATCCATACATCTTGGTGGTGGTGATGTTAGCTTCAAGCTGCAGAAAACCAATCCTTGCGCAGCTGCTAAGTGAGCTTCAGTCAGGATTGGGTTATCCGCAGCTTGTAGCTTACATCACAACCTTTGTTATAATCATAATATATATTTAGAAACTTTAATGTAAAATACCTACCTATTAATCTTTAATGTTGTATAAATTAAATAAATGTAAATGATAGTGTGTCACCGGAGACAGGAATCTAAGCAGCTGTAACACAGGATTTCCTAGTACAGCTGCTTACGAGACGCTGTAACCTACCGCTTTTATAATAACTCTAATTTAAAATTTAAATAAAAATGTTTATGTAGGTACCAACATTTGATGTAATTTAATTTTTGTGAAATAAATGATTGATTGATTGATTGACAACCACCAAATTGTAAGATTCAGGCTATACCTAATGTTTTTATTGATCGTGTGCACGAAGCGAGGAATAGTATCAGTTTGGACTCGACAATTTTGTTTTCGTCTGTCCGGGTGTTGATTTTCCGCGACAAGTCACATTTTTCAAACGAATTCTAACAAGATTTGTAAGTATGAACGAAATCGGTCAAGAGCGAGTCAAGATATATTTCGAAGCTTACAAAAATTTAGGTAAACATATGCAAGATCTACTTTTTGGAGAGCTATTAGTGTAATTGACGGGGTAGGAAAGAACTAGGGCAATAGTGTACATACATTTATTGCAGTACAAAAAAGTAAAAACATCAGAATTTTAATTAGTTCTTCGAATTCGATTTGGAATGTCTGACTCCAGTTAGAATTGACCACAGTATAACTACTAATAAAATAGGATGGGGCGTTAGGTCCGCCGAACAAATTACACAATATCAAGTTGAATGTCATAAAAGACTTAGGATAATTGATTTTCCATCTGATTGTGAGAACTGTGCCGATCGATACTGTCATAATTCTACTCATAAGTTAGTGATTGATAAGTTGTATTCCGACATCGTAACTGCGTTATCACAAGCGTCTTTGGAGGGGAGAGTAAGTGAGCGTAAACAGGTTAAAAACCGGTCAAAAAAAATCGTAGGATGGAATAAACACGTTAGTGAAAGCCACAGGGCGGCCAGAGCGAGTTTTCAGGAATGGTTACTGTATGGAAGCCCTAAAACTGGGGATTTTTACAGAAAAATGTGCGAAACTAGGAAAATATTTAAGTCACGACTAAAGTGGTGCCAGAAGCACCAAGAACAGCTAAAAATGGACATGCTTGCTGCTAAGCACTGCGCTAAGGATTTTAGTGGTTTCTGGAAAAATACAAATAATCTGAAAACTCGGCCTGGTCTTCCTGTTAGTGTGGATGGTACGAGTGACTGCAAGTTAATTGCAGATAAGTTCAAAAACAAGTTTTTTGTCAAGTCGCCGTTAGGTCCTTCAGTGGCTCAGTTGTCGGGCGGAGCGCCTGGGGAATGCGTAAATACTAGAATAAAGGCTAAAGATGTGTCTAGGGCTGTGGCGTCTATTTCTAAGGGAAAATCTCCCGGGCACGACGGCTTGAGCGTGGAGCATGTCCAGCACGCTGGACCTCACATGTCTAGAGTGCTGGCCTTGCTGTACAATCTGTGTATATCTCACTCATACCTTCCTGACGACATGATGAGAACTGTTGTTGCACCGGTGGTAAAAAACAAAAATGGTGACTTGTCTGACATATCTAACTATAGGCCTATATCTCTAGCCACGATTGTTGCGAAATTATTTGACAGCATTCTTAATTCACAATTAGATAAATACCTAAAGTTACACAACAATCAGTTTGGTTTTCGACCGGGACTGTCTACAGAAACTGCAATATTGTGTTTAAAGAGTGCTGTCAAATACTATACTGAAAAAAATACGTCTGTTTACGCCTGCTTCCTCGACTTATCCCGCGCATTTGACCTCGTCTCTTACGACATTCTGTGGAAGAAGATGAGCGAATCCCTAGTACCGGATGAACTTATAAAGATCTTTAAGTATTGGTATGGGAACCAGTCGAACAGGGTGAAGTGGTCGGGCACGATGTCGGAAGCGTATAGGTTGGAGTGCGGGGTGAGGCAGGGGGGTTTGACCTCACCCTCTTTTTCAATCTGTACATTAATGGACTGATTGAGGCGCTCAGCGCACAACATATCGGTTGTCATATAGACGGCGTTTGTTTCAACAATATTAGCTACGCGGACGATATGGTGTTGCTGAGCGCTTCAGTCTGTGGAATCAGGAGGCTTGTGAATACTTGTGAGAGTTATGCTGCAGCTCACGGGCTAATATATAATGTCAAAAAGAGCCAGTGTATGGTTTTTCAGGGCGGGCCGAGGAAAGTAACCGATATGCCATCTATAAAACTGAATGGCTCACCTCTCGAGGAGGTAGATGCTTTTAAATATTTAGGCCATATGGTTACATCTGCCCTGAAGGACGATGCGGACGTTGAGCGGGAGCGGAGGGCGATGGCGATCAGAGCGAATATGTTGGTCCGCAGGTTTGCTCGGTGCTCCGCCGAAGTTAAAATAACTCTTTTTAGAGTATACTGCACCTCATTTTACACCTGCAGCCTGTGGTCTTGTTTCACGCAGAAATCATACAACGCCCTTCGCGTCCAATTCAATAACGCGTTCAGGATGTTGTTGGGGCTCCCTCGCTATTGCAGTGCATCGGAGATGTTTGCCGAAGCTCGTGTAGATTGTTTCTATACAATCATGCGAAAGAGAGGCGCGTCCCTGGTGCGGCGAGTGCGAGGGAGCACCAATGGCTTGCTGGCCGCGCTCGCCGAGAGGCTCGACTGCCCGTATATACAGCACGCGTGTGGGTTGCACCTTGCACACAGAGATGAAGTCGTAGCCAGAATTTATTGAATGTTAATGTTGTAAATTATGAAATTAATGTTGTATAATTATGTTAGTAATTTTTAATGATTTTTAAATGTGTTTCCAAATCATTTTTATTGTATTTGTAATGTGACTGATAACGTATTTTTTTTTAAATTCTTTAATGTTGAGTCTCTGATACTTGAATAAATGAATATTTAATTTTAATTTTTTTTTTAAATTAAAGTGTCTAATTTATACCAAGTTAGATACATGCAGTGGTAGTTAAGTTACAGAAATGTAATGTTTTTTTTGTAATTGACGGGGTAATAAGGAACTAGGGTAATAGTGCAAGGCAGTGCAAAAAAGTAACATTTTCATTAAAACGTATTTAGTCACTATAGTCTGACCGTTTAACTGAGTCCTCGCGAGACAGGGACAGAGACAGGTGCGAGCGGCGGGTCCCCGCCGCTCGCATTAGGTATTTACTTAACGTATTTACTTACATGTAATTATTGTATTGACGAAAATCCATGACATTTTAATTGACCTACTTCTATAATCTATGATTGTATATTGATATTATATAATTATTATTCTGACATTATTTAATTTTGTATTCAACTACAGCATATAATCTAATTGTTGAAGTAGATAGCTATTTCTATTAAACATTTTTTAAATTTAATTTTGCGATTATGTATTGTAAAACGACGAGATTTGTTTTGCGTTACTTCATATTATTAAACAAACTGTTGTATATATAATTTTAGTATTAAGCTCAATACAATCAATAAATGATTCTAATTCTAAAAGCTATCATTATCATTTAGCTACAACTATCTTTAAAGCCTTTCAAACACCATATAAAAAACAAGAACTCCAAACACTAATAAAGCTAAAATCGAGATAGTTAAGTAACAGTCGACTCGATAAACTACTCGTATCGCCGAACTCACTCCGCAGCCGGTTCTACCCAATTAGAACCGGATAATTCCGGTTAATACCGGTTACAGGCGGCATTGTGCAGCTGAGCTGAGTTATAAACACGCGAGTTAGTGCTAGTTGGATTGCATTACACATGCAATGGGATTTGAAATGGGACTGTTGGAAACTTATGTGTGTCAAAATGTATATCAAAGGAGATATTTCAAAAATGTATGGAGATTGGGCCACTACCTTGTACAGTATTTCATTATTTGTTTTAAAAAATAATGAATATTATTTACAGCTTTACAAAATATGGCAGCAATCACAGAGTTACCAGAAGGATAATGTGGTCGATTGAGAAATGAAAGAAAGAGATGTGCTGATTGAATATGGCATGAGTTAGAAAAAGACATGAAAAATACTTATGTCAATTCTGTGGCTAGTTGCCGTAATTTAGTCCCGATAGTGTCAAATTCTTGTCATATTCCAATAAGTACATATATTATAATTTGACAGTTGAGAACGAGCGATAGTGATTATCCATACATTTTTGCGGTTGAGAATAGCCTCAAGCGACAACAGCGCCATCACTCTTGTTGTAATAGCTCTTTGGCAGCAATACTCGACTTGAAACTTAACAAAAATGAAACGTCTAAAATACTGCCAGTTTTATAGAACAAGCGAAGTGGCCGAGTAGGGAGCTATTCTTACAAACGTGAAAGGACTTAGATTCAAACTCTGTCACGGACCAGAGTACCTAAGAAGTTTTTTGGAATAATATGTACCTACCTACAGATTTATTCACCATGCATTGACTTTTAAGTGAAAGAAAACATAAATATGGTACCTATTGAAGAAATACAATGGCGTATGAAAGTCCACGAGCCTGCACTGGACCAGCGTGGAATATTTAGCCAAATCGTCCTTCGTAAATAGGTATAATTTTATGCTCAGTAGAAGTACAGTTACAGTACCTATACCTATTTGTAATCTTTCTTCTTTTTCTTATAATATGAAAATGAAACGTGGTTGTTAGTCTCGCTAAAACTCGAGAACGGCGGGACCTATGTGGCTAATTTAGATTTTGAAATATCCGTGGAAACTAAGGGAAGGTTTAAACGATGAGATATTTTAAAAAGTAGCGTGAAAAATAATAAAAACTTGAAATTAATTTTCCCAAACAAAATGTTCCTACCTGTGAATGTTTACAGTATTTGGTCGCCGGTGGCGCTAAGGTGTTAAGAAGTTCACCGGGTCAGCTAGTCCTGTTATATTTATTTATTATTATATGTCGTTCTCCAGTTTGGCGTTTTTTTTTTCTAATTACAGTAGGTACCCTTATTAATTTTTCAATGATTTGACATTGTAATAGTAATAGTAGGTATTACTGATTATGCAAGCCCGATACGTAAAAACTTACAGCGGATGATGGCTGTTAATTCAAAGCATCAATAAAAAATAATAAAGAGTATTGTAATAGGCAAAAAGTGTCAAATTAGAGAACAACCGATATAGGTAGGTAATAGGTAATTATTCTCTTTTAGATTTTCAGCAGGTTTATTTCATTAGAGCAGCATGTATTCAGTGAATATTTGTGAGCGTGAGATTTGCGTGTTTTTTATCTTTGCGAAATACGTGGAATGACGCATAATAATAATTATAATATATTGATGGTTTAAGAAAAAATAACGCCTTAAATATACTTATTTATTATATAACATTTGAACTTATTTATTACTTACTTATTTATTTACAATATTTGAAGAATATTTGAACTTGCCTACTGGCAAGTTCAAATATTCCGGCCCTGGTAAGTATCAGATTCTTTAAGCCGCCCGAAAACCTTTAACATGAACCAAGGTCTACAATTTAACGTTTCATCCGAACCACAAAATCGCTTAGTAATTGTAAATGCCACCCGCGGTCACCTATCCGAAGACTGAACGCAAAAAAATCTTATTACAAAATCGTTATGGACATCTTAAAATTTTGTTCAAGGGTTTTAGTTTATCTTGTAAGTAAGTAATTCAAATAATAATTATTATTTAAAGTTAGTTGTTATATTTTTCTCAAAAACTAGAAAGTAAAAATACTTCTTAAATACGAAAATAATGTAATAATAAAATACTTCTTAAAAATAAAAAGTAAATAAAATAATAATAGAAATGCTACAAAAAGAAAATTATTGACTCCCATGGTATAGCGACATCTGTTGACGTGGTCGTGAAATATTTCCCATAAGACGAGGGTGGTGGACGGCGGGTGCTGCCGTGACTGTGCACTCAAGTTACTCGCGAGGGGAGACAGGAGTCGCTACCAGTTGCTAGCAATTTATTTTTTAACCAACGAAAAAACCGAGGAGGTATCAACTCGACTGTATACCTGTTTTTTTTGTATGTAGATATGTTACGCGTTTACTTTGCCAATTTATCAAGAACCGATTATGATAGGTATTTTTTTTAGGGTTCCGTACCCATACCCAATGAGTGAAATCGGGACCCTATTACTAAGACTCCGCTGTCCGTCCGTCTGTCTGTTACCAGGCTGTATCTCATGAACGGTGTTAGCAAGAACGTGGAAATTTTCTAAGTAGTTAAATATTCTCTTCGAAAACAAATAATTTAATTAAAATGAAATAAATATTTAGGGGGGGCTCCCATAACGTGATTTTTTGCTCGATATATTAATAGCATCAAAAATTCACAGAATATTAAGTGAACATTAATTTGAAATATTCACAGAATATTAAGTTGTGTATTGTTGTTATTAAAGGTAAAATAAATAATTAAATTAAAATAAAAAACATAAAGAGGGTCTTCCATACGGTACGAAACCCTTCGTGCCCCAGTCCGACTCGCACTTGGGCGATTCCGATTTTGATGTTTTTTTTTGTCCTACCTTCTTCAGAGGTTGAATTTTATCGAAATTCGTTAAGTATGGTTTTTGAAAAATCAACAGTAATTATTCTAAAATTTGTATGGTAGTACGAGTAGATGCACTGATTGTGGCCAATGACTCGGTTTTAGAAATTTGGTGTCAAAAATTTTCCCTAAATAGTTTATAAAAAAAAATGTCTTAGCACCGTGAATATTGTTTGTGTCAATGTTAATACTTGAATATTTCTTTAAAAATATTATTTTAACAAAAAATTTGTTTACAATCATTATTAAAATTGAAAGTGCGAAGTGCAAGCACGATCGGTGCATTTTCCCTACATCTGGAACAGTAACATCCTTTTTAATAGTCCACTGCAGGACGTAGGCCAACCCACGATAGGTGATAGGGCCATATCCACCACGGTGACCCAGTGCGGGTTGGTGGATTCACATACGCCATCGAATTTCTTCTCCTTCCTTCCTTCACCGAAAAGCCAGTGGTGTAAGATTCCGAATATAAATTCCAAGGAATTCATTTGTACAGGCCCGGGATTTGAACCCACGACCCCACGGTGTCATTACCATTAGACCATCACGGCTTCTATATTAGTGTTTAGTTACATCGATTCGAGCGAACTATTCGAATTTTGTACGATCGAAATCGCGCGGTTCTAGAAAAATAATAAACCAACCTCGCGCCAGTTTTCGCCAAGATTTGTCAATTTCTGTCTTCAAATAGCAAGACAGCGATAAAAAACACGGTCTTTTCATTACTTCTGTAACACCGCTCCAGGCACGTTCGTCTTGCAAAACGAAAAACTTTTAAACCTTATAAATCCTGATTTTTGCGGCGACAAAACTTTCTTACTTAGTTTTAAAACATCTTGGAATTTATGGAGTTGTTATTTATGAAGTTTATTTAGGTGATGTTGAATTGTGGCCACCTGGATACTTATACTTGTTCTGTACTTAGGTATTAAGTTACAAAGCTAGCTAAAGTTTTCTTGCCACTTTGTGGTTTCGTGGCGTTTTAGTGGGACTTCTAAGTTCTACACAAATATATTTTTTTGGAGCGCTCGTAGCGGTGATTGTCAGCGATCACCGAAATTAAGCAACGTTCCGCACGGTCAGTACTTGGATGGGTGACCGCGGGTGGCATTTTCCAACTGAGCGCTACCGTGGCTCGGATGACACGTTAAATTGTAGGCCCCGGTTGTTTTAACCGTTTATCCATGTCAGAGGCCTTCAGGCGGCCTAAAAACTCTGACACTAGGGCTAGCCACACCTACTTACTTTACTTTCACAAATATTTTATAACTTATGAAATTACTACGTGTTTTTTATTTTATTTAACCTGTACTGTCCCACTGCTGGGCAAAGGTCTCCCCCAATTCCTTCCATTCCTTTCTGTTCTGTGCTACCTCCGTCCAACCTTTTTTAAACCTCTCGATTTCGTGTTAAAATATCATAATTATTGAAAAATAAATGAATAGAACAAAAGTGGCCTTGCATACATCATCGTTATATTAGTCGTCCATTGTTGAACATAGGCCTATCGCACAGATCTCTAATAGTTAGATAGATATTATTGTACTCTTTATTAATTCACGCATCAACCATCCATCAGCCATAGGACGTCCACTGCTGGACATAGGCCTCCCATATGGATCTCCAATAAGACCGGTTGGTAACGGCTTGCACTCAACGTGACCCTGCGGTCTTAACGAGATCATTCTGTCCACCATGTGGGTGGACGTCCTACGCTGCGCTTGCCGGTACGTGGTCTCCACTCGACAACTTTTTGACCCCATCAGTCATCAGTCCTCCGTGCTATGTGCCCTGCCTACATACATGGTACAGAAAAATAGAGAAAAATAGATACTAAAACATCTGAAGCAACCGGCGGCCTTAACTCTGAAAGTGATTTCTTCCAGGCAATACCGTTTGGAAGCTGTTTGCATCCAGTATGATATTGTGGCTTTAATAAAGTCGTTATTTCACTTTGTGTTTGCTGGTACATACGTGGTCTCCATTCGAAAACTTCGGCCATCAGTCCTCCGTGCTATGTGCCCGAACCAATGTTATTTTAACCCTTTCAGACCATAGAATAATAACTCTATGTTTCAGACCATACGTGTACAATTGTAGACATAAATTGTTTTGATAATAAAAACGTAAGCAAAATATTCTTTCACTTCAATCCTATTGTATTCGTTCGGTCCATTTATGCTTCATTCAAATAATACAAGTAACGTAACATCTCGTATTGAAAAAATTTAAAAAACCCCCGACACAAAAACCTACCTAAAAAAAGTACGAAATATTTGACAACCATTTTGGGCACATTTGTAGAATTTTGGTTCTTCCATCCCCACTTTAACCCATCATAACTCTTAAACGGCTCAATTGATTTTTATAAAACATAGCTAAGAACACTCTCGATTAAGTCTCCTTTCATCCAAAAAAAACTAAACTGAAATCGGTTCAGTGGTTCGGGCGCTATGATGCCACAGACAGACAGACAGTCACACAGACAAACATACACGTCAAACTTATAACACCCCTCTTTTGCGTCGGGGGTTAGTAAAGAACGTCTCGGTCACTTTTCGACTTTTATTTTACTGTCACCTGTCCCGTTGTCTGTAATCAAATCTTGCAAGTTAAATTTGATCCACTTCCCGGTTACCGATTGAGCTGATGCATACCTACATGTGTAAATCGCGTGACAATGCAATATTATGATGACATGGTGCTGAACTGATGATGGAGCTGGAAGATGGTCATAGGAACTCTGTAATGAAACGACGCAACCCTATCGAGTTTCGGCTCGTTTGATTCGTCTTGGCGAGTACTTGTTCAATAAAAGCTTTGTTAACTTATTAATCCATCAAATACCTTATTAAACAAGATAATAAAAGACATGAACTCTTTCCAGCTGCCTCAACTAGGTCTAGATTCGCACAAAAAAAGTATGGTAATATAGCTGCAAGACTGTATACAAAATTGAATAAGGAATTACATATAAAAAAAACACAGTAACAATGAAATAAAGAAGGTCCTATTAAATTGGCTAAAAAAATATGATTATGAAGGTATTGAAATTCTACTTGATAGTTTATTTATATAATGTATTTTTTGTTAAACATTGGTATGCGTAATGAAATATATTTATGTAAACATTTTTTTTTGTTAATTTTTCAAATTATTGATTAATGTTTTCTTTATAATCTTTGTTTTGTATTATTTTTTGATGTTAATGTATAAATAAGTATGTTTAATTTATAGCTCAATTCATATGTTTAAATTAAATTTACTTATCAGATTTCGTTTTTGTTTTCTAAATTATTTAAGACAAGTCAAGTTTTCTTTATTATATAATCTTTGGTTTGAAATATATATATTTTCGTCAATGTATAATTTAGTATTTACAATTTATATCTAAATTCGATTATTTTTTTCAAATAAGTTTTTAAGATTACGTTTTTTTTTTCCAAATTAGTTAAGTCTACTTTTTATTTTTATTTTGGCATGCTTTTTTTTAAATATTAACATGGAGAAGCCACTGGCTCCTGAGACACAGTCTTAGACTAGTTCAGGAGCCTATGGATCATGTACTACTGTAACACGTTTATTATGTCAAAATAAATGATTTGTTTGTTTGTTTTGTTTGTTTGTTAAATTACATTACCCAAGCTGTGCGTAATAACCTAGTAGGAAATCATTCGCCTTACAAGGGTGAGACGTAAGTTCAAATCCGCGCAAGGTAAATTGACGTCCGACAAAGATATTCCGTGGCATAGCATATACAGCCAATCCTGGATAAGAGAGAGTTGAAGGGACTGCCATCTAATTCTCGCTTATAGAGGTTTTTGTCTCTCACTTATAGAGGTATTTGAGGGGTAAAATGACGGGACCTGGCAATTACTCTCACTTATAGAGGTTTCTCACTTATCCAGTTTTCAGTTAGCCAGGTTTGACGCTATAAATCTACCTCCCGCACTGGACCAGCGTGGTAGATATGGTCCATTTTAAACCGACGAAAAGGAGGAGGTTCTCATGTCGACGCGGATATTTTTTATGTGGCGTAGGCTTAAAAAAAAAACTTTACGGAGTAGGTAGTCCGATTTCAGTAGCTAATTCTTTTCTTGTTTGGTAGGTCATACTTCACATGTGGTCCCTTTTAAATTTTATCGTAATAGGCTGAGCCAGTTTTGATAAAACAATAATGTGAAAATTATCCGATCCGTGCGAACTAGGTATTCGAACTCTGTACACGATTGAAGTCGGTTAAATGCCATTTGCGGAAAATAATTATTTCTTCATGGGTAGATCTATGTTCATCAGTGGACCTGTAGAAGATATGGACAGTTAAAATATCAGTACTTTTGATATATTATTAGAATTTACCATACTATACAAACGACGTTCTACTTTTTCAGAAGCACAATTACCTAACTACGATGATCTTCACTAATTACACTTTTAAATCCCCGATGCCACAATTGATTCCGAGAGTCGTAATCGGCTTTAATGGTTCTAATCGGGATCAATCGATCACATTTTAATCGCCACGATTTGCCGGAGGGAGGACATCCCTCAGGATAAGGAGGTTCGGAGGACTTTTAAATTATGATCCATTTTTCCAAGATTTTATTTTTATCTTGCCTAGCTTAGTAGAATAATCTTTCTTATATATAAAAATTAATCGTGGTTGTTAGTCTCGCTAGAGAACGGCTAGACCGATTGCGCTAACTTTGGTCTTGAAATAACCGTGGCAGCTCGGTTAGGAATGAAACGGTGAGAAATCATTTAATGTTACACAAGTTATGTAAAAAAATATTGTACTGCTTAGTTAGGACTTTAAAGTAGGGATGAAATTACATTTTTGTTCAGCAGAAGACGTTTTACGATCGATAATGGTGATGATGACTCGTAGGTGTTGTTTTACCAAGTGGACAGGTTTACAGAGGTATCTATAATTAAGTATAACTTATCGTTTTGGACAACTTTGCTGTGTTTACCTTACTGCAGTCACAAAAATAAAACCAGCTGTAATACTTACAAAAAGTTCATAGAATTGCGATAAAATTCACGGAACTTCACTGCTGTACATAGGCCTCCCCAATAGATCTCCAATAAGACCGGTTGGAAGCGATCCTGTGGTCTTACTAGGTACCTAATATACTCACAAGATAATAATTATGTTCACCTTCTAGGTGGTCCTATGCCAGTACGTTGTTTGTGTTATAAATACCTACAATAATTATCTAAAATATATCCGTTGACGCCCAGAAAAAACCTGAATTAAAAAAAATCTATATAAACTGGCGAGATTCCAAAGTGTTTAAAATTTATACTATTTTTTTTTTGTTTGTTGCAGGAGTAAAGTAAATCACAATGGCGGCGTTCGTGGCGAAACAAATGGTCGGCAACAAGCTGAGCGCCGTAAAAGGTAAGCGATATAATTATCATTTATCAACAATATGTATATAAAACACAACAAATGTACGACTACCTAGGTATAAAGCAAGTGAATCTACTGGTCCTTAAAGGTCTAAAAAATTAAGCAAAATTAAAATTTTTGAAAAAAACCCACAACGTTAAAAATCTCATCGAAAAAGAATAAAATAACTCAAAACCCCCGACTTAAACCAATTATTATGTTACGAATTATTATAATAGACGTAAAAATACTTTCTAAAAAGAATTGATATCTTGAGAAATTGGTAATAGATATACTAAACAATGAATATCGATGTTAACAGTTTTTTCCTAACGTGTCTGTTTCTCGAAGATATAATTAGATGTAGCGATAATAATTTTACCATACAATACAATACAATACAACAACACTTTATTGACACCAAAAAGAAAACATAACAAAAGAAACAAAGACAGAAAAGACACAAAAGGCGGTCTTATCGCTAAAAGCAGTTTCTTCCAGACAATCTCTCTTGGATGCAAGGAAACATAAAGACGACAAGGACGGTGTAAACGTAAAAAAAAAGTAAAATAATGAAGAAAGTTACTACAAATTCCTAATCAACAATAAAATAAACTACATAATAATAGCCATACATAAATACTTATAATAATACATACAATAAAAATAAACATACTTAGATGCATAAATATATTACAAATAAATTAATGACGAGGAGTTATATGAGTATCAGTCAGAGAGAGCTTTGAGAGATAATGTTTCTGAACCTGGACATAATACCATAATACATAACCGAGGAATATCCGTCGGAGGCTGCCTTTCCTGTATGAAATTTCAACAAAAATTTAATCATACTCATAAGTGTATTTTATGTCGTCAATAAACATGTACAATTCTTCAATAATTGTATTCACGTCACTAGAAAAACTTTAGCTGGGTTAATGACAGCCCCGACGGATATTCCTCAGACGTACGGGCAGGCTTTTTAGGGTTTCGTACCCAAAGGGAAAAACGGGACCCTATTAATACTAAGACTTCGATGTCCGTCTGTCTGTCTGTCCGCCTGTCACCGGGCTGTATCTCATAAACCATGATAGCTAGGCAGCTGAAATTTTCACTGATGATGTTTTTCTGTTCCCGCCATAACAACAAATACTAAAAAGAAAATAAAACAAATATTTAAAGGGGGCTCCCACACAACAAACCTAATTTTTTTGACGATTCTCGCTCTATTTTAATAATGGTAACAGGTAGATGCTTGAAATTTTCACAGAATATTTAGTTTTACATTCACTTCAATAAAATAATAAATTATAAAATTAAAATAAAATAAATATTTAAGGGGGGCTCCAATACAGTACGGAACCATCCGTGCGCGAGTCCGACTCGTACTTGGCCGATTATTAGTTAGCCGCAAGGCGATGACAAGCGGACTACAACGCCGCGCGATACCAAAGTGCTCGGTTACAAGCACTAATTAGGTGACATAACGTCGAGGTTCGAGAGAACGGGTCATTGTGAATTATTTAATGTAAATATCTAAGTCGGTATGTATGACGGCATTCGGACATTTTTTACTACTTTCACTTAGGGACTGTGGCTCTGTAGATATTTGCACGAAGACTTCGACAGAATATAAATATCTCGCGCAATACACCACAACAAAGCAAATCGCAGGATCGAGACACGCCTAGATATATCAAAATCGTAACTTATTTTTGAGTCGTGCGGGATTTTATTTTGCGAAAGGGATACCTAAAAATATAAGCACCTAACAGGTAGAGGATATCCCAGTCAGCATTGTCTCAGCACTTCGATAGAATATAACTATCTCGCGCGAGACATCACAATATTGCGAGTCCAAACGATTGGCCAAATCGTCAGCCGAGCACGTCTTCCGCTGCACAGATTCTGATAACATCTTATCGCGAAAACTTCCGACGGTTCAGCGATTTGTACTTCGATTACTATCTTTTATTCTAGGTAAATGTTTGAATGGTTCGCTGAAAAACTGTGAGCAATGTCATTTTGATCTAGTTTTTAGGGTCCCATATCTGGAAACAAAAATATCTAGATCTAGATAACATTACTGTGGTATTGCTAATGATTCACAGTCACCCCTAATATTTTTTCATAAGAAAGACTGAAATGACAATGTGATGATACTTTTAACTTTGCTTACCTATACTGTACCTGCATAGGCCAAGTTGGCGGTTGTAAAGTTAGCTACAAGATGCAATAGCAAATCAAAGTGCCGCTTTATGTGAGTTTCAGTCAAGATTGGATACTAAGTATATTGTGGTTATTGCTGACAAAAATATTTAAAATAAGACCAAATTCTAATATCCGAGCCGACTGACTCAACCAACACCACATTTTCAATAATGGATAAGATTGAAATGGCGACCAAACGGAAGGTGCTCAAATAATATCGACACCTCTTAGCGAGATTTAGAGCAGGCGTTTAAATAAATGGCGGACTAATTTAGATAATGTTGCAAGACTATCTGAAATCGGAAAGATTTTTTACAACAGATCGGAAAAACAAGGATGTAACCGCGATTCAAAGGAAGAAAGCCTTCTCGTCCTCAATCCATAAGCCGTAGAACGTTTACTGTTGGACATAGGGCTCCCTAATTGTTTTTCAATAAGCCCAGTCAGAAGCGGCTTGCGTCCAGCGCGTTTTTGTCATGATGGCAGGTTAAAAATTCTTCGTCTGTATGTATGTATATTTGTTTTGCATAATATGTTCATCGTTCACGGACCTATAATACGTGTTCACTGAATGAATTCACAAAATAGCTGTTTGTGTTAATGTTAAGCTATAGGAGCTTAGATGCTTTTCTTTTTGTATTTCTTCTGTTTGAATGAAATAATGATGGTGGAAATGTTAATATAATTAGTATAGCTACGCATTATCACATTAGGTGATAGGTAGAACCTGTCAAGATAGTTGTATTGTGGAAAATAATTAGAATAGAATATTTTCGCCAATTGTGTACCGATTTAAAATATTTTTCGAAAGAGTGTACTTCCGAAATGATCTCATCGAAATATCGAAATCGACTGAGCCGTTTTCGAAAAATCAACAAAAATGTACATGGATGTTACATCGATTCGTGCAAATTATTCGACTTCTGTACACGGTGGAAGTCGGTGTTGCGATTTTTTGCGAAAAATATTTGTTTATTTATGATTTAGTAAAAACCATAAAAACTTACAATATTTTGTTACCTAATATCGCATGCCGAAAGGCTGAATACGGCGAACTACAAAATATTATTCTGTAAGTACCTACTATGTAAACAAAAAACAAACTCGAAAACTACCTACATAGGTATTTAAATCGAATTTAGAGTTGAACTTAGAGAGCTTAATAACCACACTTCGTGATCATAAATATATAAATGAGATCCAATGAATTAATATTCTAAAAATATATTTATTTCGATAAATTACACAAATTACGAGATATCTTCAGCGAAAAATTATGTACAATTCATTATCATTAATGCTAAAGCTTAATTTAATCTAAAAACTACTAGTAGATATTATTTATTATTTCTATAAATTTATTTTGTTAATTCCATTTAAATCTATTTTTACACTTAATTCTAACATCTATATTTCTAATTATAAGTACTTAAAAGTACAAACTAAAACTTAATAAATAACTGCTATCAACTAAAGTCCATACAATATTCCTTATTATGGAACAAACTTATCAACACTCTCTTTCTCATTCCCCCTTTTAAGTCAGGGCTATAGCTGTCCTTGTCGCACTCTTTCATGTAAACTTTTTGAATTGTTTCGCTCGAGTCGGGTACGAGCGATTGTTTTCGCTTTTTCGCTCTTTTTCGCTCATTTCGCTTGAGGAAAGCGTGGTTTTGCTCATTTTCAACGTCTGCCATTGGTGAATGGAACAGCTTCTTGCTGATTGGCTGTAAGCTCGGCTGCCTGATTGGTGAATCTGTTTCCATCTGAAATTAGAACAAACACTGTTAAAAAGTAATTTAAAGGTTTCATTTTTTTAACAAATTAAAATAAGTACTTAGACCGCGGGATCGCGCTGGATGCAAGCCACATCCAACTGGTTTTATTGGACAATTATAAGGGAGGCCTATGTCTAGCCGTGGACGTATTATAGCTGATGAATGGATGGAAAACAAGTAGTTGAGAACTACCTATAATAATATCAACATGCATATTATACTTCATGCATATCGTATGAGACATGGAGACCGGCAGACGGACCGACTTTGGTATACTTTTAAAGGTTTCATTTTTTTAACAAATTAAAATAAGTACTTAGACCGCAGGATAGCGCTGGATGCAAGCCACATCCAACTGGTTTTATTGGACATTTATAAGGGAGGCCTATGTCTAGCCGTGGACGTATTATAGCTGATGAAAGGATGGAAAACAAGTAGTCGAGAACTACCTTTAATAATATCAACATGCATAATCGTATGAGACATGGAGACCGGCGGACAGACCGACTTTGGTATACTTAGACCCAAGCTCAGCAACGCTTGATTAAGTTAAACGTGTGATTATTGTATTAAAACAACGATTACACTCGGGTTTTAGACCCTAGTTCACCAACAGATGTTTAATTTATCAACCGTTTTGGTTAAATCTTAAACAGCTTTTGCTGAAATTTTGCTGTTCAGCAAGCAAAAACCGTTGGTTAAATACAGTAATCAGACGTTTAACTTAAACAAGCGTTGGTAACTCGGGGCTTAGAACTCAGTTTACTTTATTATTGAAATACTCATGTCTGCCTCCCTTTTTAATTATACTCAATTTTTGATCTTTTGGGTTTCAGTAGTAAAACAAAAGACCCTTATAAAATTGTTCTGTCCGCCCGTCGATCTGTACGTCCGTTTCAAAGTCATAAAACCTACAATAGCATTTCTAAAACATTTCTGTCGTTTTTAAAGTGAAGCTTCTGGCTCTTTTACCTATTTGTGTGGAGCCCAAGCGTAACAAAAACATTTATTCAAATCAAAGCTCCGGCGAGTAATTCACGGAAAGAATGTAAGCCCCAGAGATAAACCGACAAAAGAGGTAATTACTACGGGACCCTTCGGCGAAAAACGGGCGAAACAAGTGCGGTTACGTGGCAGGTAGAATTCGCCGGAAAAAACAGCATGACCGACTTCACCCGTGTACAAAATTCGCGAATATTTCGCACGGATCGATGTAGCATTTTTCACATTATTGTTGATTTATCAAAAATGGCTCAGCTGATTTCAATAAAATTTTAATTGGACTAATTTCGAAGTATACTCTTTCCAATAAAAAAATAATTATTGAAATCGGACTACTATGAAAAAATGTTATGCGTGGTATACATAAAAATAAATATACGCGTCGAATTGAGTACCTCCTCCGGTTTGGTTCGTCGGTCAAAAAATTGGTGTGCCAGTTCTAATAGCTAATTTGCTTAACATCAGGCAGTGTGTAGTCAAACGCAAACCTATACGACATAAAATAAAATTATTTGCCTTAAAACACTTTTAACCATATTCACTTGTCCATTGACTCTGTCAACTATACTGGTCTGAACTATACTCGGAATTTAATTTGATTCCAGATTTGACATTAGCTACTGTCATTTTAGACAGTTTTTGACAGTACATACTGTCAAAAATGACAGTAGCTAATGTCAAATCTGGAATCGAATTAAAATTCCGAGTATAGTTAATAACTGTATCTCAGAGCCAATGGCTTCTCTCGTTACAAAATCTAGCAACAAAATGTTATACAAACAAAAGACTGCCGTAGAAGAATAAGCACGACTGGGTAAAAAAACATTGTCATAATTGAACCTGTCATTTCGAAAAGGGCATAAGGTAATTTATTTTAAATATAATTATCATCATGTTTCATACATTTTGTCGATTCCGAGTTGCAATTTTTTATGAATAACCTGTTTTATTTTTCTCGAATTTTGGGTTAGCCCCATCGTAAAAGTTGTTCGTAATGATGGTTTAAATTACCTCCTTTGAGTATGCAGAAGGCCTCAAAAGGAACAAATATGCTAACATTGACAGTGGTTTTATATTTGAACCTTTTGGGGTCGAAACTTTAGGACCGTGGGGACCGGGAGCAAAAAACATTTACAAAGATCTTTCGGTCGACGCAACACGTGACCAAAATGCTGGCCTCTATTTTGCCCAAAGGATCAGTATTGCTATCCAACGTGGTAATGGGGCCAGCATTTTGGGAACTGTGCCCGCTGGTAGTGGGCTTTTAGATTAGGGTTTTCATCGTCATCTATACATACTTATTTTTTTTTTTTAGCTCAAGTGTTTATTTTTTATTTTTTAATTTGTTTAGGTTTGTACATATGGCATAGTAGTTGTAATATATAGTTAAAGCTATTAATTACCTCCTTTAGGCTTAGTACAGTGTAAGCAAATAACCCTGTATATACGCGTCGACTTGTAAACCTTCTCCGTTTCATCGTTTAAAAAGAGCACTTCCACTCTGCCCCACCAAAGCGCCCCACTGGTGGGGCAGATTCCACTTTTTAGACCAGTGGAATCTGCCCCACCAGGGGTGTCACGCGATTTTAAACTAAATTGTTAGGGCCATGAAGTGTGAAATTTGACTGCAAAATTTTAATCATACGTGTCTAATATTTTTTGATAATCTATTTGACGGCCAATTAGGTTTAAAGGTTTAAAGAATTTTATTTTATCATTCAAGACATTTCTGTCGCTTACATGATAAAAATAACCAAAATTACTTTTTAAAATTTCGTCGTCACACTCAATACATAAATATAAACATAAACAACCAAAAATTCGTGAGAAAGCAATTTACAAAACTAAATCAAACAAAATAACCCGACTACCAACTAGACTTCAAAAACTTTTTTTTTAATATTTATTATTAATTTTTTTCAATTAATTTTTTTCAATCATAATACAGTTTTTGCCGACCACTGCTTGCATGTATTTGGCCAGAGTGTATTTCTGATCGAACTGGCCAGTACAGCAATTTCCGAAGAAGAATAAAGAAATATTTTTAAGTGCCTTTTTAACTACCACTAAATACAAGACTTACATAATCTAAGATTTGAGAAAGGTTATTTTAATAAATCTTACACAATCTAGCATAGGTATGTTGACGTATTTACGCTAAATTCCCGAGAGATAAGCCGACAAAACCGGTAATTATTACGGAACCCTTCGGCAAAAACCGGGCAAACAAACAAGTGCGGTCCACACTGGCTCCAGCAGGTAGAATTTCTGGCCCGGATAACGATTTGAAACTCACGGCAAAGAAGATAATTATGTATAATAATACTGCTCACGGTTTGCTTTAAATTCAAACATTGGTTTCTTTAGGTTTATATGTGGTTTTGAAGATACTCGCGAGTGATTGGAGCTTGTGAAATAAACTTTATCAAGTTTACAATTTAAATGCCACAGTCTCGATGATCTAATATCTACCTTAAGTACTTGTTAGTATTTGTTTTATTTTTTCAATGCAATTCCTCGAAAAATGTTCTGATTGACATCCCACTTAGTTTCTTGGGTTCCGTACCCAAAGTGTATAAACGGGACCCTATTAGTAAGACTCCGCTGTCCGTCTGTCTGTCTGTCACCAGGCTGTATCATCTTATGAACCGTTATAGTTAGAAATCTAAAATTTTATCAGGTGATGTATTTCTGTTGCCGCTATAACAACAAATATGTACTAAAACAGAATAAAATTAATATTTAAGGGGACTCCCATACAACAAAACTGATTTTTTAACCGTGTGTTGCTCGATATTAGTAATGGTAACAGGTAGATGGATTTCTACCTGTTACCATTACTAATATCTTCTTTAGGGGAAAAGAAAAGTGGTCAAAATCAATAATGCACTGGTTCACGAGTCACAAAAAACGAAAACGCGGAAGACCACCGAGAAGGTGGGTGGTGGACGAAATAAAAGCTATGGCAGGCAGTGAATGGTCAAAAACAGCCAACGACAGAGACACATGGAGACAACTGGAGGAGGCCTTTGCCAAGAAAAGGCAAACAGACATTGGCGTCGACTTATAGATGATTGAGATAAATAAATTAATTAGTAATGATAATTGAATTGATAAATAATTATGTAATGAATTTTTAATTTTGTAATATGATGTTTGAATAAAGGCTTTTTTATTATTTATTTATTAACAGGTAGATGCTTGAAATATTAGTATAGAATATTTAGTTGCACATTCAATTCAATAATAAATAATTAAATTCAAATACATATTCAAGGGGGGCTCCCATACCTACAGTACGGAACCCTTTGTGTGCGAGTCCTACTCGTACTTGGCCGATTATGATTGTTTTATGTAAGTACAGTTGTATTAAAATCTAATAATTAGGTACCTGCGTCTATTTTTGCACAATACACCAGAAATACTTTACATTTCATAAAAGTGTAAGTTTGTTAAGAAAAACACGTTTTAAATAAAACAACAATTGGACCACCGAAAATTGTTAAATACCTAACATAGCATGAAAAGTAGTAAAAAGTTCTTACTACCTACCGTATCACAATCCGACATAAATTCCACGGACTCGTTTAATATATTATTTCTTATTAACACTGTTAAGTTTTCTCTTGATATTGTGTTTATCGGGGTTGACACTTCAGACGCCATTTTAAAATATTCAAAATGGCGGACGGCGCACGCGCGTATCTCCTGTCGTGGTTGTAGGCGGACTGACCAAAGAACACCCAAAGAGAATATTATAATACTGACGGGGTGACGGGCGGGATAGGACAAAAAAAAAATCTGCCAAGTACGATTCGGACTCACGCACGCAGGGTTCCGTACTGCATGGGAGGCTCCCTTTTGTATATATTTTATTTTTATTAATTAATTTATTACTAAAGTGAATATACAACTAAGTATTCTGTGAATATTACAAGTATAGATCTACCTGTTACCATTATTAATATCACGCGAAAAACGGCAAAAAAATCAGGTTTGTTGTATGGGAGCCTCCCTTAAATTTTAATTTTATTTTGTTTTTAGTATTTGTTTTATAGCGGCAACAGAAATACATCATCTTTGAAAATTTCAGCTTTCTACCTATAACTGTTCATGAGATACAGCCTGGTGACAGACAGACAGACGGACAACGGAGTCTTAGTATTAGGGTTCCCATTTTTACCCTTTGGGTACGGAACCCTAAAAATGGATTCTTTCCGTGGATGTAGGAGGAGGCAAGGTTACACGGTAAGCTCCGCGTGACCACAGTGAAGTTGTCTGCCTTAAAGCATTGACTGCCTCGGTGGCTCAGTGGTTAGTGACCCTGACTTCTGAGTCAAAGAGGCGTGGGTTCGATCCCCACCCAGGGCAAATATTTATGTGATGAACATAAGTGTTTGTTCTGTGTCTGGGTGTTATTTAGTTACTATCTATGTAAGTATGTATTTAAAAATAAGTATATGTATTATGTAGTTTATCAGTCTCTGGCAGCCATATCACAAGCTTTGCTCAGTTTGGGGTCAGAGGCCGTGTGTAAGATGTCCCCTAATATTTATTTATAATTATTATTTACTTATTACCTGCCCTAGTTTCATCAATACCTTTTGACGTGATAACTTCCTATACCTACCTAAATCGCCGGAAGCTGGCACGAAAAAGCATGACTCTGTCTGTCAGGTTCGGCCTGAGCCGAGCGAGCAAACGAGAGCGCGGAACAAGCGAGAGAGAGGCACGATCGGCTTACCTAAGCGTTCGGCTTGTGAGGCGTAATGACGTTATAATATAGGTACCTACCACGTAAGATTATCGCCCGTAAACAGTTTCAAAAAGTAGTGAAGTACCTACGTGTCGAGTCACGCGTATGATAGGCTATGATCCTAGGTTACTGGCAACTGTGGGTAGCAGCGGTGCAGCTTGTTGTGGAGAGGGTGGTTGCGCATGTTGACCGTTTAGTTTTAGTTATGTATGTATCTCCTACAGGGCGATGTGGTCGCTAAGCGACAAAGCCCTTTAAAATTAAATAAAAAAAAAAAAAAACTAAACTCATGCGCAGCCACCCCCTCCACACCTCGCTCAGCGCTATACTTATATACTGCAATACTGGTTGCGGTATATAAGTCTAGCGCTGAGCTATGCCACTCGGTGACCACTGTACTAGATACTTACCTACACAGCAAGCGAAGGCAACAGCTGGGGTTTCAAGATTTTCGCAATAGCATCATTCTTTGAAAAACTGTTCGAGATTGGAGGCGAAGCGTCCACAGACCTTATTCCTGTACATATACGAAAGGAAAATCTACTACTGATTTGGTAGAATGCTCCGATTCTACAGGCGTCAATGGACAGTTGCATCCTTCAACGTTCAAACAGATAGTCATGACACAGCGTGCGTAAACCAACAAGATTAATTGCACTTTAAAGTGCCACAGACAGACATACAAATACACGAACATATAAAACGTTTGAGACACCTCATATACCACTCTGAATAAAATCATTTTAATGTAATATAAAAAAAAAACCTGCTTTATTAAAAGTAAACAGCTCTCGGGATAGGCTATGCGCCAGGACAGGAAAACATTGGATGTTACGCATAGTATAAAAACATTTTGTTTTAAATTATTTTTATTATGTTATTATCAGTACATATTTGTTTGTACAGTCACATGCATTATGTGTAATCCTTATCACAGTTATCTTAATTAACGTCATACTATTTTATTTTATTCGTTAGATTCTGTTATATATGAGCCTTATTTAATTCATAATTACCTATGTCAATTTTTGACGTTGAAAAAGTCAACATTTTATTAGTCGTGTCAAAATCGCTGTCACATTTCTACCGAAAGTTTTAAAAAGAGACGGCAATATTTTAAGATGCAAATAATTTTACTATGACATCAAAATTGATTACACTTTAAATTTATTATTACAAAACTTTCGATGTGAAAGTGTTTTGATGTTACTAGATAGATTTTTGTCACTGTATAGATAAGAATACCTAGTTAAAAGTCATACCGTAAAAATACAATGTATACTTAACCATTAAGTACTCAGTTAAACATAAACTTTTCATTTTATATCACCTTATAAAATCGTGTCACAAATCAAAGAATGATTTTATTTGTTATCATTTCATAAAACATTAAACCCATAACTGCCAAATAAGAATAAAAATTAACGTGTGTTATTTTTAAATTTCGCGATCTGAACTCATTATTTTCATATACTACGGGCCTAATCGCGCACTGAAAATATGAGATAATATAATAATGTAAATCATCTCTCAATACCTCATTATCCCAACGCTTCGAACTAATTGCATCGATTGCGGAGACTGAATCTACCGGACTACTAGCAGTAGCCCGAGAGGTAAGCGCAAAAAATTGCAACTACTTTCTAAAAGCGGAAATTTTGGTATTAGGTACATTGTCATGGTGGTGTACAACAATACCTCGGAATCAGTCAGCTAGGATGGCTAACGTTTGGCGGGGATATCCGTTTGAATTTTTAAAAAATAAATGTCATCTTGCAACTACTTTTTAAACCTGAAAATTGGTGTACGGGTAGAAAAATAACCATAAAAATGTTTGACCACAGAAAATTACCTGAAACAAGTAACAAGGCCGGTCAGTCAGGCTTTAAATTAGCGCCGCTTTAAAGCCTGACTGACAGGCTCTGTTACATGTTTCACCTAATTTTCTGGCTGTGGTTAAACTTTTTTTAGTTATTTTCCTACCCGTACACCAATTTTCAGCTCTTAAAAGTAGAAAGATAGTAAGTAGATAAGCAAGGTACTCATTAATTTAAAAAAAAATCGAAAATTCAGCTTTTAGAAAGTAGCTGCAAATTTTTGCGCTTACCTCCCTGGCCACAAGAAGGTATTATTTATTTATCTCGTATTACATGAGCGCGATTAGTCCCGTAGTAAATAAAAATAATAGATTTTAATCTATTCAAATTTTGGTCAATTGTTTTCAGTTATTTCAGCATAGTAAGTTAAAATTTAACCCGCTCCAGTTCTGGTTAATAATGTCTTGCTTATCTCGCGTCAAAATAGTATTTTTCTTCAGCAAATTCTTCGCCAAAATAAGTCCATTGTCAGTGATATCAAAGTCCACATTGAAGAATGCCGAACTGGGAAGTTTTTTCAAATCATTTTCATCCCCTTTTTCTTCGCCCAAGTTCAAAAAATTCAAACTTCTCGAGTAATTTTCGACCATCAAAAGTTCTTCTTCTACCATCTTTCTTTTGATATAAAAAGCTACGTTACTCACTGTGTAGTTCAGTTCGCATTTTCGGGCGAATTCTTTGAACTCGATTAAGAATTTTCTTAAAGGGATCATGTGGGATTTGCAGTACTTCTTGATCATGTTACTTGTGTCAAGGATTTCTTGGGTGGTTGTCACGCTGTTTTGCGCTTTGAGGTCTGTGAGGGCTTCCATTTTGAAATTGGTGTCGTTTGACAGTACGTTGACGTCTTTCATGTAGTTCTGGATGTTGTTTAGAGCGTATAGTTTGGGGAAGATAGATTCTAGGTAGGGGGAAGTGGGGGGAGGCGTGGTGAACATGTTGAATTCGTGGTAGCGGCTGGAGGCGCGCCGGTCGGCTGGCAGCTTTTCTTCCTGAAAATGAAAAGAAAGTTGTTCTACATAGTTGCCTCGAGCGCGAAATTACAATGTCAAGTGCAGAAATAATCAAAGAAAACAATCCGATCCATACTGGGTAAACTAGTTTACTGGTAAAAATCAGCTGTTAGATATTTTTTTGTCGACAGTTTATGAACAATTTCTATGGATTAGTTGATTTATTGTGAATATATTTCATAATCATATTATTTGAATTTCATTATTAGATACCGTTCATCGATACCAATATTGTACCGCATTGCGCCCGCCCGTAAGAACAATGAGTGGGAGCGTGAGCGATATACTGAGCCATCCCTCTGCACCGCTCCCACGTTTTACAACCAAGTGTGCACGGAGATAAAAATTGGACTATAAGGTATAAAATAGATATAGACCACACACCGGCAAGCGCAGCGTAGGGTGTCCACCGACGATATATAAAACCGCGCAGGAACGCGCTGGATACAGGCTGCTTCCAACCGGGAAAAAATGAAATCGGTAGGGGAGGCATATGTCTAGCAATAGACGTTCTACGGCTAATAATAAAAACGCGGGAGCACACCAAGCGCAAAATCGTTTAGACATTTTTAATCATCTGCATGGGTAGCATGGCAAAGGGAAAAAACCATTTACCCACTTTTAATGTCAGTTGTCATTGTCAATCCATACTTTATTTCCTCTTTGAGGGGATATAATGCTGAAAAGACAATTTGTCCCTTTGCTATGCTACCGGTGCTGAAATATGTTTTATCCTAGCTTTTGGGAAAATAGCTCGTTACGTTTTTCTTTATTACGCATAAAAATATGCAGATAAATACGTACGAGGGTCTCCAAATTGTGGTAGTAGTTGCACACATCTTTGAAGCTGTTTCTCTGGCCACAATGCATCCACACTATGAAAGCGCGTCGGACCGTTGCATTCGAGTAGGGGGGAGAGCGCGACTCCAGCAGCGGGTGGGGGCCGTCGATGAAACTCACGCTGAAAAAAAAACAACTTCTGTGAACACGACGCGTATGGGTGCTCATTAGCAATGTATTCATATGGCAACGGCGCTATTAAGAGTAAACAAGTCGCACATCACTCCATACAATCGTCGGTAGGTAATAACACCAGTGTTTGCTGTTGGATACGAGTATCTAAAACTAAGATTTATATCAATTTGTCTTTACAAAGTCAATGCTTTTTACTAATAAAACTGTGAAAAAAATTATCCACTCGAATGATATACTCGTAAGCCTTGGAACATTTGAATTTTGACTAAAATTTTTAGGAAACTTTGGATGCAAAAAAAACACAGAAGAACTAAACTGAGTCATCTTTTATGAAAATCGCGGCCTAGCTTATATATTCGTTATCTCAAATAACTATTATTTAAATATGTCCATTCAACATTTTTTTTGTTAATACTTTACTACGGAGAAATCCTAATGCGCATTTAGTACGCAGCTGAGTTAAGTAATAATTTTAGGTATTTTAAAAAAAATAAGAAGAAAATTATATTACAATGGGTGCACACGCACTATATCTACTGCATACATATTTTGTATTTAATTTGAATGGTTGTAGTATATTTATATATGTTTCGTAAGTGGTTCTTGATATACGGACAATAAGGTTCTATGTTCGTCTGTATTTTTTGTGTATGTTCATCGATAATTTCGACAATTGTGAACCGAATCGAAAAATTATTTTTTATTTTGAAAGAGTATACTTTCGAGGTAGTCCCATTACAATTTAACAGAAATCGGCTGGGCCGTTTTTGAAAAATCAAAAATAATGTAAACAATTCGAGCGAAATATTCGAATTTTGTCACCGATGGATGGCGATTTTGCTATTTTTTGTGAAAAATAATTATTTATTATTTAGTATAATGGCACCCTATAAATAACTTTCTTTTAAGTGATCATCGATAACGATGTTGTAGTGGTGTTAGGTACGTTAGGTCTTGTGAGGTATATGTAAATGGTGTGAATCGTTTATATCTCAATAAACAATTAAACAATTAAACAGTTACAGCCATCTCATTCCCACATTTGGTTGTTTGAGTAGGTAGGCAATAAATAGGTTTTGGTTTTCCTAAAACCGTACCCATATTGTGCTTAACAATTGCAAAAGAAATCCGGTGACTACCTGGGGCCTTACTGCGTAAGCGCTCTGACGTTCGGCTTCGCTTTTTCTCCTGCTCGCGCCAGTTACTCACGCCACGAGAGCGAGCGGGAGGGAAAGCGAAACCGAATGTCAGAGCGCTTACACAGTAAACCCCTGGTTAACTACTAATTAACCCCCTGTATTTCCTGTGTTTTGTTTTCGTCAATAAAATATTGTCTATTGTCTAATGGTTAAAGTTTCATCAGGTACCATGTTTGTTAGTTCTTATTATTTATACAACAGCTGTTTCATAATCTATTAAAGGTTTTTGCATAAGTCATAAAACAAAGTAGTTAGTGAAAACAATCCCTAGCAAGTAAACCAGAGGTAAAAAAATTGGCGAAAAGAAATCTATTCGCTTTGAAAATATCAATTGATATTATAAGTCGGCGGATGTGAAATTAGCTACAAGCTGCACAATATCCAAACCTGTCTGAAGCTCACATAAAGCTAAGAATAACAATACATAAGCGTTGTTATTATTCGATTTGCTGTAATTTGCATTTTCTTTGTAATTTGACATGTAACTAGGTATGGTGATATCAATAAATTATTTGTATTTAAGAACGTTGTTCATAATGACGATCTAATATCACTCCTCTTCAGCTTAGCTTCCCTTCCTGAAAAACCCTGTGGAAAGAATTCGTCGTCGTCGCCGTTTTAGCCCTAAAACATGCACTGCTTGACATAGGCCTCCCCTCTCCAATAATACCGGTTGGAAGCGGCTAGCATCCAGTATCTCTTGTGATCTTAATGAGATCTCTCATTTACCTTATGGGTAGACGTCCTATTATATGGATATGCTGCACAAACAGCTGTTTCATAAACCTATTACCTAATTAAGGTTTATGTGTTATAGGTTTTCTATTTTTAACCAAATTCATAACCTAATGAATTTGGTTAAAAATAGAATATCTTATGCCGAATCATACAAGTCGGCGGCTGTTAAATTAGACACCAGGTGCGCGAAACCCAATCAACGCTTATGTTATTCAGAGATCTGTGGAGCCAACGCTGAAATCGATAAATAAAATCAGCTGTTTCATATATTTTTTCAACAAACAATTTTGTTTGGGGCAGTTGATATATTTTTCTCGAATTCTGTGTTTGTCCGTAGAAAAGTTGTTCATTGTTTGGTGTCGTCTGAATCACCCCCTTTCCGTTGTGAAACACGCTTATTGAATAACCCTGTATGACTAACAATGATAAAACTATCATATTTAATGTGTTTTATCACGTAGATAACTATTATTTTCAACCAACAACAAATCAGGAGGTTCTCAATTCTACTGTATGTTTTCTTTGTATGTTACGCGATTATTCCAGCAATTATATAAGTAAAAGCAAGTAGCGGCACGTAAGTCTAGCGCTGAGGGTACTGTGAAGGGGATGGCTGCGCATGTTGACCGCCATACTAAACTCATGCGCAGCCATCCCCTCCACACTTCGCTCAGCGAGTTACATACAAGGTCGCGGCATTATAAGTCTGATGGACCGGCCACACATTCGCGCTACGGCGAAGTTATCGTCACTGGGGCTCATTTATCTAATTCAAACGGTAGTAATTGGTTGTTCACGATTTGAACTACTACCTGAAGCTGGGCACACACGCTGCGATGATCGCATCTATTCATCAGATCAGTCCAGCGAGGTCCTAATATAGTTACATTGCCGGTAGGTAGTTATTGAGGAATCAAAATGACACCCCTATTTTAATCGAAAAATATTGATTTAACAAAAAAATTATTGGCATCAAAGTTGTAGAAAATCAAATTTTAAACAACTTTTGTTCCTTTAACTTCTGCTGAAAAATTGAAATAACACAAGTTATTGAAGAAATGAAATGGCACAACCGGCTATTTGAAAAAAATATCGATTCTACAAAAAGTTAATGGGAACTAAAGTTGTAGAAAATCAAATTTTAACCATTTTTTGTTCCCATAACTTCTGCTGGAAAATTGAAATAACACAAGTTATTGAAGAAATGAAATGGCACAACCGGCTATTTGAAAAAAATATCGATCCTACAAAAAGTTAATGGGAACTAAAGTTGTAGAAAATCAAATTTCAAACAACTTTTGTTCCCATAATTTCTGCTGAAAAATTGAAATAACACAAGTTATTGAAGAAACAAAATGGTACAACCAACTATTTAAAAAAAAATATCGATCCTTCGAAAAGTTGATGGGAATCAAAGTTGTAGAAAATCAAATTTTAATTTTTTTTTTAAAGGAACAAAAGTTGTTTAAAATTTGATTTTCTACAACTTCGATGCCAATTTTTTTTTGTTAAATCAATATTTTTCGATTAAAATAGGGGTGTCATTTTGATTCCTCAATAACTACCTACTGGCAATGCAACTATATTAGGACCTCGCTGGACTGATCTGATGAATAGATGCGATCATCGCAGCGTGTGTGCCCAGCTTCAGGTAGTAGTTCAAATCGTGAACAACCAATTACTACCGTTTGAATAAGATGAATGAGCCCCCAGTGACGAAAACTTCGCCGTAGGGCGCAGATGTGGCCATAGCATGAGACTTATATGCCGCGACCTTGTATGTACCGATTTTAATGGTCTTTTTAGGGTTCCGTTCCAAAGGGTAAAAACGGGACCCTAATACTAAGACTTCGATGTCCGTCTGTCCGTCTGTCGCCGGGCTGTATCTCATGAACCATGATGAAATTTTCACAGATGATGTATTTCTATTGCCGCTATAACAACAAATACTTAAATACTAAAACTAGAATAAAATACATATTTAAGGGGGGCTCCCATACAATAAACCTGATTTTTAGCCGTTTTTCGCTCCTATGCAGTACGGAACCCTTCGTGCGTGAGTCCAACTCGCACTTGGCCGGTTTTTATTTTGTTTTGTGGATTAAAATATTTCAATAGAATTGAATTCGGTCGATTGGTTTTTGAAAAATTAACAATAATTTTAAAATGATATACCTACCCACTTACATTGATTCGAACGAACTATTTGAATGATTTTTAAAACTAGTGCAATTATTGCAGTCGATTGTGCCATTATTGGCAAAATTAACTAATAATAACTAAAAAGTAGACAAGATTAAGCAAAATAAAAAAAATTAAAAAACCCACGATAGTAAAAATCTCATCGAAAAAGAATAAAAGACGTAATTAAAAATTACGTCTTTTATTTGGGAACATGCATTAAGCTACCACGTACACATTGCTGAAAACAGAATTGTAATCGGACATTTCGTTTTGATGATATTGCAACATTGTTTTGCACTAATATTGTGGCGCCCCCTTGTGAGTTACAGCCATGACACCTGTCTAAGAACATGAACTCATCAAACACAAACCCGTTATTGAAAACCGCATCAAAATCGGATCATTAGTTTAGAAGATAGGTGAGAACATTACTTTGCACAAACGCACACACATCTCTCACTCTAAAAGCATATACCTACTCCGTTCCGTCGTGGATAAAAATAGCATATTATTATGCAAAAAATAAGCAAACATACCTTGTACTCATCTCCTTTCCTTTAAGCATAGAGAAGTTCATTTTACACACTTGTTATATTACTAATCACTGTAAAAATTTAAAATTAATTCATTTGACTTAAAACTAAGGAAATTACTGGTTAAATTAAATCATAACTTTTTATCCGACACGTCAAACTGGCCCGGACACCACGCAAGTGTAAACAAAATGGTGATACTTTTTCTAAAACTACCCTAATATTGTAGGATTAGATACTTTGTTTCACTACCTGCTCTTTAAATAATAGTTAACAGTAATTGTTAACAGATGTTGATTGTTTGCTAAAACCGGACAAGTGCGAGTCCGACTCGCCGAGGGTTCCTTACATATATCACCCAACCGGGAACTATATTAAGTTGTTAAAAACTTACGGTAAAGTCATTGGATAAACAAGGGAATCGTGTATTTTAATATAATTTTTTTATTGACCGACGAACCAAAGCGGAGGAGGTACTCAATTCGACGCGTATATATATTGTTTTTGCATAACCACGTATAACTTTTTTCGTAGTAGTCCGATTTCTCTAATTCTTTTTTTATTGTAAAAAATATACTTCGAAATTGGTCCCATTAAAGTTTTATTGAAATCGGTTTAGCCATTTTTGATAAATCAACAATAATGTGAAAAATGTAACATCGATCCGTGCGAAATATTCGCGAATTCTGTACACGGTGAAGTCGATCATGCTATTTTTTGCTAAAAATTATTATTTCATAAAGCGAAAAACATTAAAAATAATTTAAATATTTTTTAGCTTCATGTACTAATGAAGTTCTTTCATAATATATTAGTAAAACTTTAAATAACTTACGAGTTAAAATTAAATTGATATAAAATGATTACAATAAAAAGCCAGATTTTTTTCTGTGCACTTAATAAGACAATACTTTTTGTCTTTCATAGTTCTATGTCAACGGGAAGTACCCTAAATGCTTGATTGCCTTGTACCTACGTTGTTATTGGTGACCGCAACGGCTATAACTTGTTTTTTAAATAACTGAAAATTTTGATTGTTTCAAAAAGAACTACAGTTATAGTTTTAGTTTCAATTTGATATCTGTAGCGCTCGTAGCGTAGTTTGACTAGGTGATTGGCAGCGATCGCCGTAGTTAAGCAACGTTCCGCACGGTCAGTACTTGGATGGGTGACCGCGGGTGCCATTTTCCAACTGAGCGCTACCGTGGCTCGAATGACACGTTAAATTATCGGCCCCGGTTGTTTTAACCGTTTAGCCATGTCAGAGGCCTTCAGGCGGCCTAAAAACTCTGACACCAGGGCTAGCCACCCGGCCTATACGAACTTACTTACTTTTATTTCATATCTTTAGGGCGCGTTTATATGGCTATGACTATGACGGCCGCGCGGCCGCCAAGTGATCGTGGAGCGGACGCCGCGCGATCGCCGCGCAGTTAGTTACTCACAAACAATTTCAACGTTAAGTCCTGGTTTATAAAACATATATTTGCTATGACTAAACTGTTAGTACGGACGCGACAAATTTCTTGCGGTCGCCGCGCGGCGAAATTTGTCGCGTCGTCTAACAGCAGCCTCATAGAAAAAAAATCTATCAATAGTGTCAGCCAGAAGAGAGGTGTGAGCTTGACAACATTAAATTAAATGTCATAAGCTCCACTGATGATGCTTCCAAATGGACGGCGCGGGCGTCTAAAAGTCTACAGGGTAATCCAGAACTGGTGTACTAAGCAGAAAGGAGGTGATTCAGACCATCATTATGAATAACTTTAGCTAAAGCGCCAACCCGGAATTCATGAAAAAAAATCAGCTGATTCATATCGAGTTGCAAAGTGTGGAACAGCTGTTTTTTTCTCAAATTCCAGGTTGGCCCCGTAGTAAAAGTAGTTCATAATGATGCTTATGATGGCCTTAATCGGGTAAGTAGTGGGCGAGCAGATAACCCTGTTTAAGTAGGTATAGGTACCTATTCTATTTCTGGTATATTTTTAGACAATGAATGTGTCAAATATGAATGAAGTCAAATATGACTTCACTAAATTGGCAACATTTACCACTAAAGTTAAGTAATGTTCGGCACGGTCGGAATTAGGATGGGTGACCGCGGGTGGCATTTACCACTGAGCACTACCGTGGCTAGCTAGGCATGTCAGAGGCCTTCAGGCGGCTCAAAAACTCCGACACCAGGGCTAACTACCCGCCCAATACGAACTGACGTACTACACTCATTCTTATTATGTCATCCATTCGCACTTTTTGTCAGTGGACCCCTGAGGCATTATTTTTTACTTTCGTGCGGCTTGGACACATAAGTAACTTTGACAGAATGTATGGAGAATCCGTAAGGCTGCAGTTAGACGACGCGACAAATTTCTTGCGGCCGCCGCGCGGCGACCGCGCGGTGACCGCGTACTAACAGTTCAGTCATAGCAAATTTATGTTTAATAAACTAGGACTTAACGTTGAAATTCTTTGTGAGTAACTAACTGCGCGGCGATCGCGCGGCGTCCGCTCTTCGATATCACGGCGGCCGCGCGGCCGTCATAGTCATAGCCATATAAACGCGCCCTAAAGTTTCGTATGCTACTCGTACATGCGACTAAGCAGTACGAAAGTTAAAAATAATGCCCCTGAAGGCAGTCTGTTTCAGTGTATCGTGAATAGACCCTAAGGAGGTGAGACTTTAGTACTTAATATTCTCGATAATAGCATTCAATAGACTCGCAATAATATTCCAATAACCAATAACCCGTCAACGAATCAATATAAAATTCAGTTCATCCGTGCCATTGTTCTAAATACGTTCCGTGGCACGCAGGAATGCGATCGGCGATACGCCGCAAATATCGGGCGGAACGGAACGTAAGGAATGTCGCAAGGATGCGCTAGGGATGGGCTGATATCGACGTCTCGGTTGTCGATGTCGATATTGCATTTGATGTAATAATTACTTTATTATTTTAATTTTTCGTTCTATTTGGGTAACTATATCTATAACTAATGACATGTAATGTAATTTAACTGTTTAAGTATAAGAAGGTACTACGAGTATATTCTATTTAAAGGAATTAAAAGCATAATTTATATGCATTTGACGTAAAAATAAAAATTGAATATTGTCAGCTTATAAGGAGTTAAGGATACCTACCATCATCCAATGCTTAAACTTGTTGAACTTAAACTTTTGAACTTTATTAATTTTTTGAACTTTATTAAACTTAATGGACCCATGGTTTGTTCCTGTGTCCAGTGCTTAACTTTGTTAACTTTTATTACTGCGCAATTTTACTGTTTGGATGAGATTTGTCTGTATCTAATAAAAGTCGGTTTATCAAATACGGGCTTTTATTACAGACAGAGAGCTTAAAATAATCAAGATGATATATTTTCTTTACTAATTTTTATTTGTGCGCAGTCATTTTTACCTTTTAAAATTTTATAAATCGATAAAGCCTAGCCATCACTACCACTTACTATAAATATAAAATTTCAGTGCCAATAATTTCATAGCCGCCAGTTATTCAGGTCAAACGGATCCACTCCGTCATGGAAGCGCATTCTTCCACGCTCCATCTTGGATCCCACCGTCCCAGCGTTATAAGAGATAAAATGTCTGCCGCAAACCCTTTGGAAAGAACTTAGAAGCTTTAGTTAATGGATTGGTTATGAATTTTTGAAGACATTTTTGTTACAAAGTGAATTTACGTAAAACTGAAAGTATGTAAGGTAACTTTTGGGGTGACTTTTTTTGGCTGTCATATCGGAAATTTAATAAACGAGGCACATGTTTTTTTGAATAATAGAAAAGTTCTAACAGTTCTTGATATTTTTATACACATACCTATCGAAGTAATTGAGCTAAATGAGCTGCACATAGTCGATACCCGTTAGCTTACTGTTTTATAAACTTACTTTGCAATCACAAACCAACATAATTTTCGAAATGCTCAAGTAGCTGACTTAAAGTATCCAAAAATGTGAAACTGATCCAGAGCGGAAACTTCTTAGTTCAAATAACTTCCAAAGATCCTGGGGCGAGTTAATTGGAGTAAACTATTCACGTCGCCGGGAGTTACTTAATACGTCTCTGGGGCATCCTGCTAGTTATACTTTACTGCTAGGTACTTAAGTTTTTACTGGCACTTTGTTTGGTGTTAAGACTCGTTTTGCATAAAAACAATTTGTTCATTTGAATACGCAACTGAATTATAATCTTGTCGGTTTCTATATTAAATTTACCAGATCAGATAATTTAGGCAGTTTTAAAATTGAAAGTTTTGCTTGTTTTGGCACAACTCAATAACTTAACTAAGTATATAGAGGTAGAATCATCAGTACCATTTAACATTGTGTTGTGATCTTTCATTGTTGAGTCATATTTAAGTATTTTTTAAGCAACCGCAAATCAACTTTTAGTAGGTACAGTTGACTATACTCTAATTTATTACCATCATTTCAGCTACCTACAGGATAACCACTGATAAACATAGGCATCCCTTATAGATCTCGAGTAAGAACAGTTAGAAGCAGCTTGCATCCAGCACCATTCTGCGGTCATAATGTGTCGTCTGTCAATCTGTAGGGTCTTACGCTGCGCTTGCCCGTACTTACTCTCCACTCAAGTAATTTTAGACCATTTCGATCATCAGTCTATCGCGCTTTGCTTTGTCCATTGTCTTTTCTGCTCATTGCTATTGTAACTTGCCAATCTGTCTATCTAATTAATGCAATAAAATAAAATCAATCTTAAATGAAATCATTATTTCATTGTACTTTCAAGAAACGACTAGGCAGTGTTATTTTTAAGTTCTCGTGATGCCACAGTGACATTGGAAATAAAATATCTCGCCAGCCTTTTTGGTTTAAGTAACGAACAAAAAGAATCATTCAGAAGTGTAATAAAGTCAGCAACTAATCCTGACTGGCAGAAAAACCGTTAGGGACTAAGGAATGTTATTATTTTGTACATTACTAATGAAATAAAATAAATCTTAAAACAATAATTACTGTTCATAAAAAATGGCAAAACCGACTTCCATTGTGTACAAAATTCGAATAGTTTGCACGAATTGATGTATACAATTTTTATATAATTGTTGATTTTTCTAAAACGGCTCAGCCGATTTCGATATAATTTAAATGAGACCATCTCGGGAGTGTATACCCTTTTGAACTTAAAAAAGATTTTTTTGATTCGGTTCACAATTGGCGAAATTATCGATGAACATCCACATAAAAATACATGCTGATAGACGAACATAAAACCGCCTCCTTTTTGGAAGTCGGTCAAAAAGTAATCGATAGCAGATGTAGAAACTATCCCATCACTATCCATATAGAGGGGCGTGGAAGACGTGTCGTCGCCATGGTGACGGAGACGCCAATGCTGTGAAGTCACTGGTGTCGAGTTACTAGCGAAAATGCACTCGATTTATTTTTATTATCTGTACTGTTATGTACCGCCCACCTTTGATAGACAACTGTTGAACATAGGGTTACCTGCGAAGGTTGATTCATGGTGGCGGGTGCGGGTTGCAGACGTACGCAGGTTTGAAAAATTTCAGATTCAGATAAACTTTATTGTTAACTGTGTTATATAAAAGATATATAGAATCGTTTTCGTAAACGGTAAGTTTTACAAAAAAGTTTGATGCAAACAAAAGATACGAAATTCTATTTTCTACAATAATGATCTTAATGTTTTTTGCTCTTAAGTACATAGTTTCCGAGATATCGGCCAAAAACATTTTTTCAAGATGACGTGTCAGGAACGCATTCTCTGAACGGCCGAACTATAGCTCACCGTAACGCCACAACGGTTCTCTTTTTGCACATACTCTGTTACCAAACGAGCAACAATAGCGGTCGGTTGGAAGAACCAACAGCGGACACCCATCCGAAAACTGACCATGGCTATCGTTGCTTAGCTTTGGTGATCGCTGAGAAACTTAGAACTAAGAAGCTGATGGCGATGATAAGGCAAAATCAAAATTATTCGTGGCTGTCAAATCAGCTACAAGCTGCGCTAAACCCAAACCCTGTGTACTTAACTGTTATGTCACCTTCACTCAGGATTGGGTTTTGCGTAGCTTGTTGCAAACTTCACAGACGTCAAGAAATTTTATTCGGCCTATATATATAATTATATAGGCCGCGTCACACAAGTTGGCAGATTTATTTATTAAATAAATATTAGGGGACATCTTACACACGGTCTCTGACCCTAAACTAAACAAAGCTTGTTATATGGCTGCCAGAGACTGATATACTACATATACTTGTTTTTAAATACATACTCGTACTTATATAGATAGTAACTAAATAAGACACAGAGCAAACAATTACGTTCACCACATAAATATTTGCCCTGGGTGGGGACCGAACCCACGCCTCTTTGACCCAGAAGTTAGGGTCACTAACCACTGAGCCACCGAGGCAGTCGGTATATTATTTATTTATTTAAAGTAAAATGTTCGCCACACTTACAGCTACGCAAAGCGTGCGACGAGCCAGCAAGATTACAATAATTAAAATTATTTGAAATTGTACTTACATAATTGTAATAACACAATAATCACAAAACTAAATCACAGTCTAATAAAAATTAACAATTACAAAATCACTAAATAATTACGAAATGGAAATGTTGAAATGACGTTAGCTACAAGCTGCGCAATATCCAATCTTGACTGAAGCTCACATAAAGCCGCACGTTGTTTGGCTATTGCGCAGCTTGTAGCTAACTTCACATCCGCCAACTTGTGTGGCGCAGCATATACCTACCTGATAGATGTGTACCTTAGTACAAGCCTGGCAACCCTGGTGTCTATATCCTCGGCATTATACGGCGCGATCACGCTAACTCCCGTTTACGACTTCGGATTTCCGTATATAGGGTGACGAGTAGAACATGTGTAGAGATACAACTAATTTATTTTATACTACACCTGCTCGGAAAGTACCTTGATACTTTATCAAATTTACGGTAGAAAGTACGTCATTGCATATCGAACAAATATGCGGGGAGAAAACGCATCTGAGCGGGATAGAAAAGTGTATGAAAATCCATTTCTTACGTGGTTTTTCTTTTTTAATTTTGGGTAAGACTATGCGCTGGTAACCTAAATATCAAAAGCCAAAAAGTTTTTACAGTGAGTTTTTATCTCCAAGTTCGCAAAATGACACTGGCCACTAGCTGTGTGTTGGATGGTGTCAAACAATTTGAAAAAAGAACATGTGAAAATTGCAGACGCCATTGGCGCCATTTTCAAGTGTTACATTAAGCTTCACTAACTGCAACAATTTCAATATAAATTTCAATTAGTAAAGATTTAGTTTTTTATTTTCCTCGTAAGTGTAGTATAAAGCACTATGTATCACTCGAGAGAAAGTGCGATTCCCGATCTCGGGTGTTTTAAAGCCCTCGCCTACGGCTGGGGCTTCAAACGACACCCTCGACGGTAATCGGTCACTTTCTCCTCTCGGTCTCCTACTTGCTATATACCTACCTAATATAGCAAGTAACCAAGGGAGCTAGAACTGTTGAGATAGTAACTCATGTGATTTTCAAATTCTCACGATACCTCGGACTAATAAGTAATGGACCGTTGGACCTTTAGATTAATGATATATAAAACAATAAGGTAAAGGTACCAGGTAGAATAGTAAAAGAACGGCAGTTCGGTTTAGTCGGACCTATTGGAAGAACCGTTAGGGACCGCTAGGTAGAATAAGGAATGTCTGTACTTTGCACATTATTTTATAGATCTACTTTTAAGCATGTTTTTGAACCCTTATGAGCAAGAGTTATAACTAGATCTGCTCTAAAAAAATCAGGTTTTCTGTAATATAATAGTAGTTTATGCAACTGTCATATAATGAAGGGTATTAAAACACGAGTGTGAGTTTATGAAACAAGCGCAGCGAGTTTCATAATAGTAACGAGTGTTATATGCAGTTGCATACACTAATTTATCTTCACTAATAAAAAAAAAATAAAAAAACATATTGCGAAACATTAAATTCACGCGTACGTGTATTGTCACAGTGAACTTGGCGCCATTAAAATCTAACCAATGAGAGCGCAGCTGCGCGCGCAGGGCCAATCAGGAGCGAGCGCGCGATGTTATAATGAGATTTTACGATATCGATGTGGATATTATAACATGATGTGAAATTGCTTAAATTGAGTGTTTTGTTGTCTGCGCTATAACAGTAGTCATTATAAGTCAAGTATTGGAAACATAAGTAGAATGTTACAACATTAGTGTAGATAAAAATAATTAAAACGGTCTATCCAAATTTTATTAGAACATCTACGAGGTGGCGAACTTTGTACCGCCAAAGTCATTTGCAAGCCAGTTCGAAATCGTGCCTTTGATTAGTTACTTCCTTAGTTGCAATGTTTTGGCCTAAAAGATTGTTCCATTTTTAGGGTTCCGTACCCAAAGGGAAAAACGGGACCCTATTACTAAGACTTCGATGTCCGTCTGTCCGTCTGTCTGTCTGTCTGTCTGTCTGTCTGTCACCGGGCTGTATCTCAGGAACCATAATAGCTAGGCAGCTGAAATTTTCGCAGATGATGTATTTCTGTTGCCGCTATAACAACAAATACTAAAAATAAAATAAAATAAATATTTAAGGGGGGCTCTCATACAGTACGGAACCCTCCGTGCGCGAGTCCGACTCGTACTTGACCGATTATTAAATTACACTACAGCATAGCTTAGAATAATCTGAATAATTTCAACTAAGCTTTGAACCAATAAAACTGTACCAAAATGTCACATACCTTTAAGTTCCTATATCCTAGAGGTATTTCTCTGTTTTCTACTCCTTGCATACGTACCGCATATAAATAAATACGTACGTATACGCCACATACATTTTTATACGGGATCTAAAACAGATATATCTCGCAATCGTATGTTTATGTATTGAATGCTATTGGAGATGTGAATTGTGATCTCTAGATAAAAACTACGGATGAAAAGGTTTATTTTATTGAGGAAAATTAGAAAATAGCCGAGAGAAGCTATACGTATCAGTCTAGTAAGGTAAGCTCGTATAGGCCGGGTGGCTAGCCCTGGTGTCAGAGTTTTTAGGCCGCCTGAAGGCCTCTGACATGGCTAAACGGTTAAAACAACCGGAACCTGCAATTTAACGTGTCATCCGAGACACGGTAGCGGTCAGTTGGAAAATGCCACCCGCGGTCACCCATCCAAGTACTGACCGTGCGGAACGTTGCTTAATTTCGGTGATCGCTGACAAACACCTAGTCAAACTACGCTACGAGCAGCCTAGTAGGAAGTGGGAGCGTCTCAGAATGTTTAGGTCGTGGATTCAAATCCTAGTCCCGTCTCAATAAGTTTTTTGATTTCTTTTGCAATTAAGTTTTTGACCTCCACCTCGCCAATGGTAAGCGATGTTATGGTCGAAGATGAATGACGCAGAATTAAAATAAGAGCATGTGAATAATTGAAACTAACAAACACCTAAATAACTTATGAAAATAGCTAGCACCTAGTGAATAATGTAACTTCAACTATAGTATTCTTAACTATTTAATTTAACTTAAATCCCAACAAAACTTGAAAAAACATTTCAGAAACAATAACTATTTAAATTAACCTACTTAAAATAAAAATAAACTTAAATGTACTCACTAAAAAAACTGAATAATTAAGTTGAATGAGAATACATAGGTACAATAAATCTTAAATAAATATTAGGGGACATCTTACACACGGTCTCTGACCCCAAACTAAGCAAAGCTTGGGATACGAGTATGGCTGCCAGAGACTGATATACTCGTACTACATATATGTACATATTTATATAGATAGTACCTAAATAACACCCAGACACAGAGCAAACACCAATGTTCATCACATAAATGCTTGCCCTGTTTGGGGATCGAACCCACACCTATTTGATTCAGAAGTCAGGTTCACTAACCACTGAGCCACCGAAGCAGTCAATACATCCAAGTGCAGGTGTAAGACGTCCAGCAACATGTTTGACAGACGACCTGATTAAAAAAGAATTAATAGACATAATGTATGGAACAGCTGATTTTTAAATTCCGTGTAGACCCCATAGTAAATCCGTGGTGGTCTTATGGTAAAAGCCGTGGTTGTCTAGTGGTTGTAAAACTGGCCTGTCATTCTTGAGGTCGTGGGTTCAATCCCGGTCCTGTACCAAAGAGTTTCTTTAGAACTTATGTACGGAATTTCACACCACTGGCTTTTCGTAGAAGGAAAACATCGTGAGGCAACCTGCATACGTCCGGAGAAGAAATTCGATGGCGTGTGTGAATCCACCAACCCGCACTGGGCCAGCGTGGTGGATATGGCCCAATCACCCTTCGTCCTGCAGTGGACTATATTAAAAAGGCTGGTACAGTACAGTACCTGTAGTAAAATATGTATCTACCTACATAGTGATGGTCTGAATCACCTTCTTTCAGCTTGGTATAGCCATGTCAGAGGCCTTCAGGCGGTCTAAAAACTCTGACACCAGGGCTTGCCACCCGGCCTATACGAACTTACTTTTAGCTTGGCACACGTACCCTTCTAGGTATGTTACCTATTGAAAGGATCTTTATTATTTCTATTTAACCTTTAATGAATAAGAACTATACAATTTCATTGAGGTAAAAGGTTTTATTCAACCTTTTCCCTGTGGCAGTGTTGCCACTCTCTTCCGAGTTGTCAATAAAGTATCAAGCTGATCTTTATAAAGGTTATTGAAACTATAATACTGGTATTATCCGGATAAAAGCCGACTGACATGTTTTCACTGGATTAGGGGTGTCGCTATAGGTATTTGGGAGCTAAAAATAATTTTATTTATTTACCAACATTTCGTTTTTTATACGGATTATTTTTCATTATTTTGGTTTTTCGTATTTTTTCTGTAAGATGCTACATAGTATTATTATTATTGAAAAGCAATTTTTTTATCAAAGAGTGACGTCAAGACTAGCCACCCAGCCTATACGAACTTACTAATGTGTCACTGTTTTACAGTTGAGCTTGATACTGCTACCTATAACTTGAACTGCAAGCAGTGCAAAACAGACGTTAATTCAATTTAATCGTTTATTGCACCACAAATACATACAACTCTTAGTCTAATTTATAAACGTATGTATATAACATTTATGTAAACTTAAAGATACATATTTATGGACCCTGTTTTAGAGTATTGCAATTGACTTAAACACTAAGTTAATAATAGGAACAGTTAGGTATCAGTTAGGTCTAATTTAGTTTCTCTGGTTCGCAGTATCGAAACATTTTTCGTCTAAGAAGTCCTGTATTGAGTAGTAGATTTTGGCCATAATAATCACTTTCATTTTTCTTTTAAAAATGTTTTTGTTTGTTTCGTTTCTGATGTTAGTTGGTAGCTTGTTGAATATTTTTACGCACACACACACACTCACACACACACAAATAAACAGCGCAACTGCATAATAAGTATGTTGTGAAGCTGCATAAATTTGTTTGGTAGCATATTATTTATTTATACTTATCATATATTGACCTTAAGTTTAGTTTTTAAGTTAATTTATGTTTTTAACGGCTGTTGAAAAAAATACATTCTCATTTTAAGTGTAAAAAGTTAGCAAATAGGTAGCTAATACATAACAGTAGGTACTTATTCAACTTTTTACACCAACGTAGAAAAAACCTTCAACCCGAGCAAACGCGAGTACAATATCCCAAATTTTTCCCAACGAGTATTTTGACATGGCAAGTTTTTTACGGCACATTTTTACACTCCATTTGTACGGTGCCTGGAGTTCTTTTTATTCCCGCGTAAAACGCATTGTACGTGACCGCGCGTAATACGACTTCTACGCTATGAAAAGCCGAGTTTTTAACTACTGCCTACTCACTTATATAGCTCTACTCGCTGAAAAGTAGAAATTAGAAAGGAATGTTAACTTTGATATTCTGCTCCAATCTATAACATGAATGCTATATACAGGGTTATTCCTAATCAATTAGCTTAGCATCCTTTTAGGGGCTTATTCTGTACATCAAAACTAACAACTTTTGTCTGTGTTGTAAAAAAAAAACACCTGTTCCATACATTTTGTCGCGAGTGAACGATATTTTTCTTTGGATCAACATTTTTTTTACTTTTGACAAACGTACTGAACAAAAGTTGTTATTGTTTTGATGTACAGAATAGGCTCCTAAAAGGATGCTAATTGATTGAAAATAACCCTGTACATTATATTTTCTAATAAAATAAATCAAGTTCATGTATGTTACAAATAAAATTAATGATTGATGAAATGATTTATGTACCTATCCTTCTTCATCTAATTTATTATTAAAATTTCTTTGATTTCTATCATATAATACCTATAGAAAATAATGTAGGCATTTGGCTGTAAATTAGGGCCACCAAAGTGCAGGCTCAGCCTAGCTTGGCCCATCAAAAAGTCACAGACTATTTTAATAAGCTTATTAATTGTAAATTATTTTTAGTTATTATACCTTTAGTAAAACAGTAAAACAACATACCCATATTAAAATGCTGTCGAAAACTCTGCTGTTGTTAATTAGTTTTGTAGGTGAGTAGTTAAGTAACAAATTATTATTATTATATTTATTGCAAATATATACATAATTCAGTTAAAAACTAGTTTAACTAAATATATGGCATATATACCATGTATTGAGGGCGCAGCAAGTACAAACTTAAGTTACAATTACAATATTACATACTTAACTTAGGTACATACACAATTAAGCAAGGACAATTTACATTATAATTTTAGACACCAACAGTGGCATTGATTAACTGCTTATTGCTTAAGAATTGCACAAAAAAAAACGATTTTTTCCCGCTGCCTCTAGTGCTTCACCTTAAATCACTATGTAGTTTGTCTTTTGTAAATCGGTCGTGATTGCTGCAGTTAGGCCAAAGTCAAAGTTCCTTTATTCCGTAGACATTACAGTTGCACTTGGAATCGTCAGATAACAATGTTTAGAATACAGTTTAAGTAATTTAAATCTAATCTCAAATAGGTACTTACATACGTTTCTATTAAATACGTTTCATAGGCAATATTTATTAATAGTTAGTTAATATTAATAGTTAGGCAATGCACACTAAAATGTTTGAATTTTCATAATAAGTACATAAATGCTACGCCAGTTTCTATAAAATCAAACATCTATGAATTTTGTATTCAGATCCCTAAGTCCAGGTTTTGCGTGGTTTACCGTTCGCGTGTGGCTCCATGCATTTTGGTTAGTTCTTCCTCGTTTCCGCCAGGGGCGCTGTACAAAAATGTGAGCCACACGGAAACAGCTTTGGTTTCAATTTACGTGGAAACCTGGACTAACCCCTCAGGTTTTGCGTAGTTTACTTGAACTTTCGCGTTCGCGTGTGGCTCCATACATTTTGGTTAGTTCTTCCTCGTTTCCGCCAGGGGCGCTGTACAAAAATGTAAAGAGCCATACGGAAACAGCTTTGGTTTCAATTTACGTGGAAACCTGGACTAACCCCTCAGGTTTTGCGTAGTTTACTTGAACTTTCGCGTTCGCGTGTGGCTCCATACATTTTGGTTAGTTCTTCCTCGTTTCCGCCAGGGGCGCTGTACAAAAATGTATAGAGCCATACGGAAACAGCTTTGGTTTCAATTTACGTGGAAACCTGGACTAACCCCTCAGGTTTTGCGTAGTTTACTTGAACTTTCGCGTTCGCGTGTGGCTCCATACATTTTGGTTAGTTCTTCCTCGTTTCCGCCAGGGGCGCTGTACAAAAATGTACGGAGCCATACGGAAACAGCTGTAGTTTCAATTGACGTGTAAACCTGGACTAACCCGTCAGCACGCTATTAGAGACGTTGAGTCTTTCTAGAGATTTTTTATATACTGCTAATATTATAAACGTGAAAGTTTGTAAGGATGGATGGATGGATGTATGTTTGTTTGTTACTCTTTCACGCAAAAACTACTGAACGGATTGAGATGAAACTTTGCAATGATATATCTTATATATCAGAAATAACACATAGGCTATAAATTATAATAATATTGCGTAAATTTTCCATATCATAACAATAAGTTTTAAGTAAGTAGGAAAAATTCTGCCATATGCGAGCTATTCTAGCGTGCGCTCCAAATATCAAAAAAGAACTGTCAAATCGAACAAATGTCAAATCGAATTTGTTTTTTTATTTTCCACCTCCATTATTAAGGGTGGTAAGGTAATATCTAGTTTTCACATATTTTTCTATTCTATTTTTTTTTTTCAATTATGCAACTGGTAACCCTGGCCCGTGGCCGCTCGACCGCGCAGGGTGTCGCGGCGCGATATCTCGCTCCGCCGCCTCCGAATGCGGCAACCCTACACGATTACACTTTATTTATGTGGCAACACCAATTATTTATACGATGACTTGAGATACCGAGCTCGTGAAAAATCTACGTTAGATTTGCTTGGAATTCTGTGGAGAAAATATTTAGTTGAGAAGATTCTCAAAGATTTGGAAAAATTATTAAGATTATTTTTGCGATGCGATGATTCGTAAGAAAGCCCTTCTTTACGACGGCGAGTGCAAAGCAGCCGCAATGGTATTCTATAGATGATTGCCTCCCGGGAAGACTGCCCCATCGCTACCTACATAGTATAAAACGAAGCCGCTTCCCGCTGTCTGTCCCCATGTATGCTTATATCTTTAAAACCACGCAACGGATTTTGATGCGATTTTTTTAATAGATAGAGTTATTCAAGGGGAAGGTTTATATATATGTATAATACACCTGTGCGAAGCCGGGGCGGGTCGCTAGTCCAGAATAAATGGATGCGTGCAACGATGGGCGAAATACTTTAATAAATTTAATTTTCACATCTTAATTTTACAATCTAATTTATAGATGCGTGTGTGTCTGAAATAAATGATGAATTGAATAATAAATTGATTTTTTTACTGAAATGAAATGCCCTTCTTGCCTAGTGGTCAAAATGCACCAGGTATTGTAAAAAGCTTCATCATTGGCCTTACTCACCTTCAAGAGATTGTTTTTTTAATCGGGCAAAAGTGACTTTCTTAACTACAACAAAATACAACAGCTACTACTTAATATGCTAAAACTACCTACACTACTACGAGTACTACATAAAAACCATTGGATCATCCACAGACCCTTGAAGTTCTAAAGATAATCCAAATGCTTAAGCCCACTGCCAGTTGGTAGCGTGCCCAGCATGCTGGCAGCATTGCCAGATATTGTTACATAGTATCCGTCCGGTTACATTTACATCTATGCTCGTGGCTAAATAAGCTGATACGGGAGTCTCGAATAAAGCGTGCCACAGACAAAAAATCTAACCTCAAACATTATCTCGAATTCTCGAACAATCCGCATCCATTTGGCGCTCGCGGCCCACATTGTGCGTATAATTTGGCCCCTTCCGGTCCTCGAGAGGGCGCTGCCGTCGGGCGCAATTTCCTCCGCGCGCTGCGTTTGACACCCTGTATAGAACTCTCTTTACACCCTGTATAGAGCCTCTTTGCGATCATAATTGCCCCTCTGTGTAGATGGGGCTTAATATTCCATTTTTGAGATGGATTCGATGAGTATTGTTCGATTGGGTTTCTTTTCTGTGCGTAATTGTTGGTGTCGTTACTACCGCGAATATAGATCACACCCTACTCCTAAAAGAAGGGGAAATTATACCAATTAGCAAAACGGTATTTTGGCGTTTTATATCTCACTTTTGTTTAAAACAAGTTTTTACCCGCGGCTTCCCCCGCGTGTTATTTAGATTTTTGTGCTATCTGGGAACCCATTTATTTATCCGGGATAAAAGGAAGACTATGTCACTTTCCGTCTTTCAAACCCGAGGCCCTACCTTACCACCCTTAATAAAGGAGGTGGAAAATAAAAAAAAAACGATTTGACGGTTGTTCGATTCTACAGTTGTTTTTCTTTTTGACATTTCTTGAAGCGCACTCTAGAATAGCTCGTAGATAGCAGAATTTTTCCTACTTAACACTTATCGTTATATTATGGAAAATTTACGCAAAATCATTCTAGGTAACATATAGCCTATGTGTTATTCTGATATATAAGCTATATTACTGCAAAGTTTCATCTCAATCCGTTCAGTAGTTTTTGCGTGAAAGAGTAACAAACATCCATCCATCCATCCTTACAAACTTTCGCGTTTATAATATTAGTAGGATATAGCATGTGAACTGATATAATCTTCTTATGTATCGTTATCTCGTATCACAGTGTTTGTTATCGAACTCCTTAGAAACGGCTTGATCAATTTTAAGGTTTTTATGTTTATTTAGTAAGTCCTGAGAATAGGCTAGTCGCAGTCCACACTGTAGTCTGCTGCTGTAAAGTACAGTCGGCTGTAGAATTGTGGGTTAGTATGGGTTATATAATTTAGGCCACTTTGAATTTAATGATTATGAAGACAACTTAAATATGTTGTAGTCATTGTACTCGTAATATTGTTATTCTTAGTCTTCGTGGTATTTTTAGTTCTATTTATCGCATCTGCACAGTGATATAGCTAAGTTTTTACAGCGTAATTTCTAGTAATTAAGAGTCAATACAACAACATTACAATTTAAATACAAAAATAATATTTTTAAATTTGGTTTTTGCCATTCACACAAACAATATTAAATTTACAGGTTTACCTTGAAAATAATCTGCATATGCAATAATTTTGACATTAAATGACCAAAACCGGGATAGTGACCACAACCGGTATATTTGCCATACCTATAAGTAAACGCCAACTAACAGTGCTTCCTTCAGCATAGAACCTAAGCCCCGAGTTCACCAACCCTTGTTTAAGTTTAACGTGTGATTACTGTATTTAACCAACGGTTTTTGCTTGTTGAACAACAAAATTTCGTTAAAAAGCTGTTTAAGATTTAACCAACGGTTGATAAATTAAACATCTGTTGGTGAACTAGGGTCTAAAACCCAAGTTTAATCGTTGTTTAAATACAGTAATCACATGTTTAACTTAATCAAGCGTTGGTGAACTTGGGTCTAAGTAAATAAAACATCCTCCGCGATATAGCAGCGTTTTCTCTCCCCTGTCAGTACGGTGTGATTAATGAGACGGTTGATTAATTGACCACGTGGGAACACTCCGACTTAATCACGTGATTCGTGTGGATTACGGCACGTCACGCCACGACAGGGCACGTTGGGATGTGGCACGTTGGGTAGGAAGCTAGATTTTATTATCATTATACATCACATTACACATACTTATATAATTTTTATCATACATAAACTTATAAATGCCAGCGTGTTGGTCAAGTGGTTTAAAATGTTGTTCTTATTTTTACTGACTTCCAAATAAGAGAAAGTACTATGTTCGTCTGTATGGATTTATTATGTACTATGGTCATCGATATTTTACTATTTTATATTGTATTAAGAGACTTACATATTTAACTTATTTACTTAAGAGTTTACTCTTGAAGTGGTCCCATTTAAATTTTATCAAAATCAATTGAACTATTTTTTCAATATCAACAATCATCTAAAAAATCGGCCAAGTACGAGTATGAGTCGGACTCGCGCATGAAGGGTCCCGTACCGTATGGGAGCCCCTCGGCAAAAAAAAACACGTTTGTTGTATAGGAGCCCGCCTTAAATATTTTTACCTTTTTTTTGTTATAGTGGCAATAGAAATACATCATCTGTGAAAATTTCAACTCTCTAGCTATTACGGTTCATGAGATACAGCCTGGTGACAGACAGACGGACAGCGGGGTCTTAGTAATAGGGTCCCGTTTTTACCCTTTGGGTACGGAACCCTAAAAGTGACATACATAATTTAAGCGAATTATTTGAATTTTGCAATGACTGAAGTTGGTAGTGCCATTTTTTACAAAAAATAATAATTGTCTTTCATCACTCTGTGTCTTTCATGATCAACATTTTTATTAAATGGTTTTATTTAAGTTCACTTGCCTGTTTTTTAGGTCAAATCTAGTAATTGAAATTTAACCTCCTTCCCTTGGATATGATATTTGATACACAGCTTTAGTTTCGAAGACAATACAATTTTATGTATTCAGTATTGATGTAAATAAAAGATGACGCCCGCCACAAATTGGCAATTTTTTTTTTTTACACAACCCCCTCAAAATTGGTATCTAATAAAAGGGCTTTTCATGTAGAACACAATTTTAAGTAACAAAACAAAAAGTAAAAACATACAAAATTGGTATAAATCTTTTTAAACTAAACGGTTTTATGTACTAAAAGCTAAAAAATAATATCTCAAAAATAAAATCGTGAGGCGCAACGTAAATAATGAAATCTTCCAGGCAAATGTTCCATAATTTTGTTTTTGAGTTATTAATTTTTAGCTTTTAATACATAAAACCGTTTAGTTTAAAAAATATTTTTAACAATTTTATTTTCAAAGTTATTTTAAGGTTTTCGCAATTTGAACATGATGTATTGTAAAAAATGAATGACATTCCTTTCAATCCTTGTCGAGAAATTATCCCAATGGCTCTTGTCCACTTCCTACTATTTTGACCTACAATATTTACACAACTGTCCAAAAAGAAGCATTATTAAGTGAAATGATTCTGTCTTCCAATTCTATTCCACCCCGTTGTTCCAAACCCTTGCCTAACTAAATAAACAAAAGCAAAAGTACCAGTGGCACAAAGCATTTATTAATGTAGGGGGCGCTACGATCGCAAATCTTATTAGACGGTCTTTGATTACGCAAATCAGGGTTCTTAAAGCGAGCCCGGGGAGGCTAACTTCATTATATGGAGCGGGTGCTGCGTTTGGCCTGGCCAGTCACTCGGGCCAGTTGCTGGAAGCAGACATGTTTCTATAATGACTCAGTGGGTCAGTGGTAAGTGACTCTGACTCCTGGGTCAAATAAACGTAGGTTCGATTCCCACCCAGGGCAAGCCCTTTGTGATAGGTATACAACGGTGTTTGTTCTGTGTCTGGATGTTGTTATCTATATAAAAATATGTTAATGTAGTAAATCAGTCTGTGGCAGCGATATCACAAGCTTAGCTTAGTTTGGGGTCATAGACCGTGTGTAAAATGTACCTTAATATTCATTGAAAATCATCCCTAGTGTATTTTTTAATGTATTTTAATCATTGACTTGGCTTTTTTTTGTTTTATAAGTAACATCCTCATATTGAAGTTTAATATTTGTTTTTCAATTATTGGTTATTTTTCTAGATCATAGTTTTAGATTATGTTAACCTAACGGATTGACATGTAAATGATTTTTTTTTATATTTAATATGAATATTTATTCATTTTAAAGTTGACATCTTAGTATTGGTGTATTACGTGATGGTTTTTACGTCAATTTAACTTGAATTAAACAGGCTTAGTAGATTATAGAACTTAAAATTGTTACTTACATAAAAAATGTTGAGGGCTTATAGGGGCTGATAACTGATGAGTTCTAAATTGAATATCTCATAAACTTAGACTGCTGACGCGATAAGAATAAGAGGTTATCATAGTGACTACTTGGAAATAGGTACTATACTCAACCATAAATATAATGGAATAATTATCAACGTCATTAAAAACATCGTCAATCTTATTATTTGGCTTCTTATGTTTATATGATAAATTTTCAATTAAAACGGTAAGAAATAAATAATTGTATTCAAAGGATTTCGACAATCTTGGTTAGCTCATTTGCCCATCTTGTGATTGTAAAAATGTGGATTGTATAAAATCTAACATGTAAGTAATTCAGTCTAAACAGAAAGCACGTCAAGATTTTTAAGTCAAGTGCGTATATTTTCGCTTCCTTTAATAACATCTTCCTGACATTGTAATTAGTAGTTTTTTTTTACAATTTTAAACTATTTTTTGACCGAAGAACCACCGGAGGAGGTACTCAATTCGACGCGTACATATTTTTTTATGTGTAACCACGCATAACTTTTTTCACAGATTTAAATAATTCTTTTTTTATTGGAAAGAGTATACTTCGAAATCGGCTGAGCCATTTTTGGTAAATCAACAATAATGTGGAAAATGCTACATACGTGCGAAATATTCGCGAATTCTGTACACGGGTGAAGTTGGTCATGCTATTTTTTGCTAAAAATAATTATTTACTGCTAGAATCTTCGGGCAAATATCTTCAAACAACGCCACACGCCGCAGTTTTACAGCTCGAATCTACTCCATTATTCAAATTATACTGTAATTTTGATTCCAATCATCACTATTCAAAATTTACAGTAACTTCAAAGTTACTCGTACCAGTTCCAGTGACTCGCCCCAGTAGCTCGCTCGACCCAAACTCGCGACAGTCGAGTGCAGATCTGTCGAGGTTAATGAAACGAAACCGTCTGCCATAGAAACTGTTGATTTACTTACAATAAACATTTCTCTTGCCGCTGACGGCTGTTGAGATAGATATTCTGCTCTGTTTTGTATCATTCGGAATATTAAGAAGATTAATAGAATTAGTGAAGAAAATAAGATTGACTATAAAACACAAGCCGAAGGTGCCACCAAACGCACATAAAATGGACAGCTAACATCCAGCCCCAGGACAGTTATTGATGTTTGTCTCGCAAATCTGTGTACTGTACTGTACCAACCTTTTCAATAGTCCACTGCAGGACGTAGACCTACTCATAAGCTCAGATCAATTACAAAATCAAGACAGAATGTTGTGAAGAAACAAGTGAGGCCAGCAAAACTATGCCTCGCCGTCTACAGACAAAACACACACATGTACACGTACAAAGAAACTATGCGTAGGCTCGTTAGTCGAACTGTGGTGGCGCAACACCGACGCACTCACGCATGTATAAAAAACCGACCACGCTTGTCTGTTTACGATGTTCCATCTTGATTTTTTGTTTGGTCTGAGCTCACAAAGGGTGATTATCGCAAATCTGTTCGGCAGGGAATTGAATATTAGACTTTCTATATCAGAAGCAGAGTTATTACCAACTGCGCCATAAAAGATGTCGCTACGCCAGGAAGACGCCATTATGTCAGGAGGGACGTCTCTGCACCAAGAAAGACGTCGTTGTGTCTATAACATACACACTGATGTCCTCGCATGTACTTTCCTAGGACATTCACTGCTAAAATTGGGTAGGTACATTAACCATGTGAGGACTGATCAGTAACCACTCAAAAGTAGGAAAGGAGATATTGCAAATATACATAGAAAATGGGCCAATAAAGGGTACAGTATTTCATAATTTGCTTTGTTTATTTCGGAAAATGATTTTCCCGTTATTTTTTACATTAACAGTGTCCATTAAAAGTAATTTCGTGTATTCGGGTATTAAGGTTACATGTGACCAAAATGACAGTAATTCAATGACTGAACAAAAATCAAATTGGAAAATGTGAAATTACTCATAAATTAAGCATTTGATGGCGTTGTTTTCCTCTGCGCATTTATTTATCATAGTTTAACGGATTTTTTGAGCTACTGTACCTAGTCAGAGCCCATTTTGCATTATCTTCTTTTCGTGGAAAACATCATCACAGTGACTTTGATTTAACAAGCTTTAGACCTTGTTGACCAGTCGAGGGCGAATTCTTCGAGGTTAAAGAAACAAACCCGTCCGCCACAGAAGCTGTTCATTTACTTACAATCAGTAAAAAGTGGTCGGATGCTATGCAAACAACAAGAAAGCTGGTATCAAGCAGGCGAAAAGATTCGCCACAAATTTGTCCTCATCCACGTATATCTTGAATAAATCACTAAACCGTCGGATCTGCTCACTCAGCAATAGTCGGGAACTCTCAGCATGGTGTAGGTACATTAAGCAGTTTTTACAATAAGTCGCGCGGGATCGGCGGGATGTCACGTACGGGTACCCTTTCACAGAGTATTATACTTAGTTCTAATGGTGCTGGGTTGTGGGGCAAGGTAGGGACTGTAGCGGGTAAAATATATGGGTAATGATGCATAAGGCATAATTTCACTATGGAAACATAGGGCGTAATTTATTTCTGAGGATATGTCTATGTTCATCAGTCGTCTTTCGTTCGTTGTTTTAGCCATAAGACGTCCACGGCTGGATATATTAAATATTGGGAGACATCTTACACACGGTTTCTGGCCCCAAACTAAGCAAAGCTTGTGATATGGCTGCCAGAGACTGCTAAACTACATATAAATATTTTTAAATACATACTTACATATATTAGATAGTACCTAAATAACACCCAGACACAGAGCAAGCACCTATGTTCATCACATAAATGCTTGCCCTGGGTGGGGATCGAACCCACGCCTCTTTGATCCAGAAGTCAGGTTCACTAACCACTGAGCCACCGAGGCAGTCAAAACTTATGTGAGCTTCAAGTACTTACGTTACAAGGTATCGGTACTACTACAAAAAAAAACATAAGTTTGGTATGTGGTTATGTATTTGTATTTTGTGCAAAGGCGGCGCACTGTGTGGACGACGTACGAGTATACCACCACCCACGGCTCAGCGCCTTAGGGGTGTGTAGACCAAAGTTGGCAAATCTTTGTTTTGAATAATAAATAAATTTGCCTACAACACAACAAAGCCGCACTGGGCCAGCTTGGTGGATATGGCCCAATCATCCTTCGTGGGTAGGCCTACGTCCTGCAGTGCACTGTACAGTACAGTACAACAAAGCGGACATACACTAAATATTTATTCTAAACAAAGATTTGAAGATGAACTTGTGCAAAGTAACGCCTGATTCAATCAACTACGCGATTGTGCGTGTGTGATATTGTATTTTTCCACATACATGATAGTACTTTTATAATGATAAGTAAATCAACTCGTGCGAAATTATTCCATAACCTTTCTAAAATATTCAAAAATGCACAACGTTCAAGTTTTCACTTCTGCCGACACCCCCGGAGCGCAACAAAATGTAAATTGACCACAGGAAATTTTAGTTAAATACTTGAGTATAATATATCTGTAATTCTGTACCTACTGTTACGAGTTCAAATCGCTTGTCACTTGTACCACAGGCGCGGGTTTTCGCCGCACTAGCGCCGCAATAAGTTAGAATTGTCCTAATAACGCTCGCGTCGGAAATGAGCGCGATAATAGCACATAGTGTCTGAAATATGGCACGGGGATGAACACGCGACTGCGAGCGGGAGCCAAGTCTCCACTTAAATAATCAATTGTTAGACTTAGAGATTCAATTGCTTTTAGCAACAAGGCTGCCCATTCGAAAGCTTTTCATTGCTTTATAAAAATTTCAAAAAAATGTTGCTGCTGTCTGTCGCCATGTATGCTTATATCTTTAAAACTACGCAACGTATTTTGATGCGGTTTGGAATGGATAGAATGATTCAAGAGAAAGGTTTATATGTTCAATGCACGCATGCGAAGCCTGGGTGGGTTGCTAGTTTAGCAATAAAGCTGTCCATGGCGACACTATTCGTGAGCTTTAATTGTTTTTTAACAACTTCAAATAAGGAAGAGTTACAATGTTCGTCCAAACCGATAAGCATGATGAATGGAAAAAAAAACAATAATTATAGTTCGGCCGTTCAGAGAATGTGTTCCTGACACGTCATCTTGAAAAAATGTTTTTGGCCGATATCTCGGAAACTATGTACTTAACTTAAAACTTATGTAAAAACTTAACTTATGACGTGTCAGGAACGCATTCTCTAACGGCCGAACTATAGTGATAACGTATTGCATTGTACGTATTAATTTTTAAAACAAAGTCCACTGTAACCTGTCACTTAATACTCGAATATTGATTGCTTGCTTCATAGTGAAAGCATTTGAAAAAGATTCGCCATTCGGTGGCAAACGGCGCGGGAGCGTTACATATGGATGACCCTGCTCAACTCTTCCCTCAGATTAATATGGATGACCCTCCCAAGTAAATCACGTTTTACAATCATTGTGTTAGAAAGCTTTAACCGACATCCAGATAAAGAAGCTAACAATTCAGGTTCTCAGTAATTAAATGCCAATATTTTTGTCTGGTTGTTAAAGTCTGGGTCTACGGTGAAATTTTCTTTAGAACTCTTATACCAGTTATTTGTATAACCGCCATATTTTTTGTTCGTTTTACAGTATGTATGTTGCTCAAAAAATAACAAAAGTCAAAATAGAAAATATTTTTTCTTCAAAGTAAATTAGCATCAAATGACGTTTTTTGCACCCCATTTGTTTGCCATATTTTTAAATTTATTTTGAAGCATAGGTCAAAGTCTAGGGCTAGGTACTGTGAAATATTTTCTATAGAACTTTTTTTAATATTTTGTATAGGTTTCCGTTCGACTACACACTGCCTGATGTTAAGCAGATATGCGGTCTAGAGTGTAACACGCTTACCTAGAAGATACCTATCTATTTACTCGGGATTTGAAGACATCCACGTTGTACTTTGTGCAGGAAGACAGACTCAGGCAAAGCAACTCGAAAGCTATGTTTTCTAGGTACTGGTAACAGTGGTGTATTGGTGTTTATTATTTACTACTTTTTTCCACACCGTACCCAGACCGCCGCTATGACGTCACGAGGTCAGGTGCACAGATATTGTGACCGGGTTGTAATTAATGATGTGTGATGTCCTTGCAATCTGTTTTTAGAAGTGAACTTCTAATGCGACTTCCAACAAGATTGCGTTAAACCTTTAACGCTACCATGGAGGGCGAGAACATTAAGAACAATACGAAGTTTCACTTCTTCATCGTAATTATATTAGCTAAATAGCATAGTTCTGTTTCTTTTTCACTTTAGGCATTCGATAGAGAGAACGCTTTTTACGTTGCTATTAAATTTACGCTAGCGCCTCTGTAATCGGGCTTATTGTCTATACAAATAAAATGGCGCGTTTTCCTCAAAGGCGGTAATTTACACCGTAAAGTAAGAGAAAACTTATAAAGTCAGTAAAGTAAGTACGGCTATATGACGGCACTGCTATCCTAGGAACCCAGGACTACAAAAGGAACTCTCTCGAACTATTAAATTAAATTAAATTTCGCCAATAAATTCCAACTACCCGCAAAATACACCAGCAATATCCCAAAATCCGCGAGGTGTCCGACGAAATCGGCCCACTTCCGGTCGAGTCCAAGATGGCGCACAATTTCCGGTGTTCTGCCGCCATTATTAACTTGCCCGCGGCACTTCGCCGTTACACGGCCCGAATCAAAGTTCTTTAAAATATGTTAAGCAATATTTTAAAAGTTGAAAATTCTGGAGTTTTTAAATTTAAGCTCTATCTGAAATTTACAAACAAAAAGATTTTGTTTTGCGAGTGAAATAATCTAAAAATGCTGATTTTATACGGATGTCAAGACAATTAAATGTACCTACTAAGTACTTACTTAAATATTGTAATATGAATAGAATAAGCAGTGGTGGTCTAGTTGTAGTAAGTCTCGCCTAACATCCGATCAAGTCAGGTTCAAATCGTTTTTTAGGGTTCCGTACCCAAAGGGTAAAAACGGAACCCTATTACTAAGACTCCGCTGTCCGTCTGTCTGTCTCCAGGCTGTATCTCATGAACCGTTATAGCTAGAAAGCTGAAACTTTCACAAATGATGTATTTCTGTTGCCGCTATAACAACAAACACTAAAAACAGAATAAAATAAATATTTAAGGGGGGCTCCCATACAACAAACCTGAATTGTTAACCGTTTTTCGCTCGATATTAATAATGATAACAGGTAGATGTTTGAAATATTCACAGAATGTTTAGTTGTGGTGTGTATATATAATTCAATAGTAAATAATTAAATTAAAATATAATAAATATTTAAGGGGGGCTCCCATACTGAATTGTTAACCGTTTTTCGCTCGATATTAATAATGGTAACAGGTAGATGCTTGAAATATTCACAGAATGTTTAGTTGTAGTGTGTATATATAATTCAATAGAAATATATACAATTAAATTAAATTAAAATATAATAAATATTTAAGGGGGGCTCCCATACAGTACGGAACCCTGCGTGTGCGAATCGTACTCGTACTTGGCCGATTATTTACGGACGTAGGTATGCAGGTTGCCTCTATCCATGTTTTCCTTTACCGAAAAGTACTTACTAAGTAATAGATAATTATTTTTAGCAAAAAATAGCATGACCGACTTCACCCGTGTACATAATTCGCGAATATTTCGCACGGATCGTAGCATTTTTCATATTATTGTTGATTTATCAAGAATGGCTCAGCCGATTTCAATAAAATTTAAACGGGACCAATTTTGAAGTATACTCTTTAAAATAAAAAAAGAATTATTGAAATCGGATTCCTGTGAAAAAAGTTATGCGTGGTTATACTTTAAAAAAAACCGCGTCGAATTGAGTACCTCCTCCGGTTCGTTGGTCAAAAAGTAAGAAAATATCCCGAGTAAGGTTTCCCCCCCGGCTGTCCGTCACCCCTCCCCTTCCCCACTCATCGCCGGTAATTGATGGCCCAATTACACTCTGATTCGGATCCACTACCATTCCCCAATTAAAGCATTTCTTTTGCTATTAGGTACTTAGTCGGTTTTCTTAAGAATGACTTGTCGAATTAGGTGGCAATTTCAAATTAAACAGACACAGACATCTGTAAATTAAACAGACATAAATTTTTGACACGCGATAGAATGAGAGGGGGATATTACTTCCTCTCCTCTAGGCAGTGATCTAGTCTCCCTCCGTCTTACGAATTTTCGATCAGGTCACATGTCCTGACGCGAGTTTAACATTTTTTACCCATCACAAAAAGAGCACGATGCCGCTAAAGATATTCACTTCAAAAATATTTATTTAGAACAACATATAATTTAGGTTTTGGGAGAAAACACTTTCACCTCTTAAATTGTAACAAACTGTTACGTTTTTAGTGTCGCTTGAGTAAGAAATATTGTACGCTCGTACGTCTTACTCTTTCAGAAATCTTTTTAGTTTATGTATACTTTTCAGCCAAAGTTATGCGGAAACTTATGAGGAAATTTTTAGAGGCTTATTACAGTAAAAACTAAGACGTATAATCCTAGTGATTGAAGTGCTGATTATGTGAAAAAAAACACTTGAATCGGATAATATTTAGAGGTAGATCTATAACAGCTTATTGGTTTTGTATGGTCGAGTTAGCGCCTCACAATTGCCTTAAAAGGCCAGTACTGTTTTTTTTTATCGCGAAAGTCCGCGCTTGACCACCAACTCGCCTGATGGTAAGCGACGTTGTGGCCGAATATGAAGCACGCAGACCTAGAAGATACCTAGTCAGTCACTCTGACCTTGAAAAGCTTTAGATTATATCTCTTAGGAAACTGGAAAGCAGGAAGACTGTTCTATTTCCTAGCGGTACGAATCAGAAATGTACTGTGTGGCATGGATCGCTTAAACCTCCTCTTTTTGTATTCGGTTAGTAAACACAGCGTAGAATAAACAATACACATCAAAAGGTAATATAATGAATGGGCTACAGTCATTAAGACGTATGATGCTATATCCATCAGGAGTGAGCGATGTAACCCAACCCTTCGCAAGGGTGGTTATACACCGCAAATAAACAGAATTACACATAAATGGATTTTCGGTAAACTAAATTTCATATATCATCAGTCCACCTAGTTGGTGGACGTCCTACGCTGCGCTTGCCGGTGCGTGATCTCCATTCGAGAACTTTCCCAGATAGCATTTTTGGTAGCGGTTACGAAACTAGTCGTTTTAGTGTCGACTAGTTTCGTAACGGCTACCAAAAATGCTATCTGGGTTTACTGCACAATCGGCTATCTGTTCTCCGAACTATGTGTAAAATGTACATCAGAGCTAAACGACCTTATGAGTCTTCGTCGATTCGCCCCGCGGGCCGAACAGCTTGCGGGGCGAAACAACGACAGAGCCATCCTACCAACCCCTTTTTACCATATAGCATATTTTATAGATGTGGTTGGTGGTGAAACGCTGACAGGCTGACATTATAAATACTATAAAGCGACAAAAAAAAAGAAAGACTCTGATTACCACGCTTATACTGTTGATTTTCCTGCAATATAAACGAAGCGGTTTGACTCAACATTTCTGATCTATACAGCCAGAGTATGGAACGGATTGCCAGCTTTTCTATTTCCCGAGAGATAGCTGAAGTTTTCCAAAGTCAGAATGAACAGGTATCATCTAAGCGTTCTTTATTCTGCATGATTCATCCTCGACCACAACTTTGCATACTATCAGGCAAGTTGGTGGTCAAGCGCAGACTTATTCGAGGTAAAAAAAAAACGGCTCAAAGCCAAACTAAATCCGGTAAAACGCTCTCCCGTGTAAATTAATTCCCCTATCTATTTTAACACTACCTGTTTCCAATGTTATCCGGATTGCTGTATAAATCATCCGGTTCCAACCAGGGACTGAATTTGGTTAAGGTGTAGGTAGAAAAGATACCGGTATAAAATAACCGTAGCGCTTTTTGCATAGTTATTTTATATTATACATTTGAAGTGTTTATTTATATAAAATAAAAGTTTAGTGTCCTAGTATGGGCGCGTGAGATATTGTAGTTTTCTTTTTGGATTTATTTTTAATGGTTAAATGTATACAGGGTTATTTCAAATCAATTAGCATCCTTTAGGGGCTTATTCTGTTCATCAAAACTAACAACTTTTGTTCTACGACTTTTATTAATTCTCAAAAAAAAAGTTGTTGTTCCATAGAATAATATCATTCATCCTCGACAAAATGTATGGAACAGCTGATTGCTTTTTTGAGTTTTGACAAAAGTCGCAGAACAAAAGTAGTTAGTTTTGATGTACAGAATAAGCCCCTAAAATGATGCTAATTGATTAGAAATAACCCTGTATAGGTATAGAAAATTTCTTTTAAATGTTTATGGCTGCGTTGCCAATATTAGTAGGTAGGTAGGCAACAAAAATCAAGGGTCAAGGCAGCGTAGAGCCATAGTAAAAAAAAGTGTAGCATTTCACGACTTAAATGCATGTCGTTCGATTGTTTTCTATGGGCGTGTGTCGCGGTTTTTCTTACAATGATTTCATTTATTAAAATGCTAGTGATATAAAAACCAATGGAGTTCATTTAAACGGGGTCGGGATCGTACCGTTTTCCTACTAAACTGCCACGGACACTTCTCATAGTAAAATATAACTTTTAGATATCGAAATAAAATGGTTTCAACTCACTTTTAACCGTTATATCATCATTTCGGTTATATGATCCGCTTTGAACCGGGAAAAATCGATAGGATATGTGAATATTAAATTAATATTCACATCAATCACAAATTATTTGAGGGGGTAATTGAATTGATTGACGTTTTATCCGAGTTGCTTTAGACCCAGTCAAGATGGGCTACGTAAGGATTTTTTTTGTATAAAAACCAACATTTTGAAGATTCATTTCATTGAATTGAGCGGGACCGAGCTTGAACCAACAACCTTTTGATTTCTAGGCGAGCGCCTTCCCACTAGGTCCCTACGACCTTTCTTTTTTATGTGTAATTTTTTGAAATATTCCAATCAAAACGGCTTCACGTATTATCGTTAACCGTTATAGCTTTTATCTTTTCGGTTATTCGATCCCTACCAAACTGCTTTGAACCGGTTCGGATCGGATCAATCACAATGACATGGAGGATTCGATGCATCGCTCAGAGCCGGGAAAAATCGACAGGATATGTAAATAATAGAGGGGGTAATTGAATTGATTTTTGTTTTATCCGGGTTGCTTTTGACCCGGTCAGGATGGGCCATGTGTCTGGTTTTTGTTATTTGTTTGGTTTGTTTCAATGTTTTGGAATGTAACTGAAGTGAAACTTCTAATGCGACTTCCAACAAGGTTGCGTTAAACGTTTAACGCCACCATGGAGGGGGTATGAAAGCACTGTTGCGTCGAAGTTTCACTTCTTCCGCGCGGAGGGACTTCACTTGTAGGTATTTTTTATTTTTACCAACTTCCAAAAAGGAGGAGGAGGTAGTATCATTTAAATGTTATCGGCTGAGCTGTTTTTGATAAATCAACAAAAATGTACATGGATGTTACATCGATTCGTGCAAATTATTCAATTCTGTACACAATGGAAGCCGGTGTTGCGATTTTTTGCGGAAAATAATCATATTATATTTACTGGACAACAACATAATGTATACCAACATATCCTATACAACTAGCTACAAAATCTTAGAACCAAACTTTGTATGGAAAAATCAATTAAGCCCACATACATTGTCGGGCCAGTAGGTATTGTTTTCACCCAACGACCCTCGAAACGCGTAATGGTTGTCGAATGACTTGCATTCCTCAATGACTATCGCTCGCTTCACTAACAAGGCGAATCGTAGTGCGGGGTGATTAATTTTAGTGGCAATTAATTTGATACTTCAAAGTTTCGATGAATATTATACTTAGTTATCTTACCTTTTACTCTACTATTACTTACTCTTTGACATTACAATTATAATCATCAATTTCATATACGATGTATATGACATTGAAGTGTTCTGTATGTATGAAATATATTATTGCTATTTGTATTTAAAATTTGACTTGTAACAGTGGTGTTATAAATAAATGACTATTACTATTATTAAACTAGTAGTTCTCCGAACAGTAGATCACGCGACACACCTCAGTTCAGTTAAACAACTGAATCCTTCAGAAGCCTACATCGATCTTGACCGATTTGGCTCATACTCGGAAATCTTGTTAGAATTTTTTTAATTAATTTATGCAAGAGTTTAACCAACTTAAAAAAGGAGGAAGTACTATGTTAGTCTCTACAACAAAATGCCATGTCGATGGTTCATCTGTATGAATTTTCTTTTTTGTGTATGTTCATCGATATTTCCGCCAATAGTAAAACAATTAAAAAACATCATTAGTTCGATATGGTATACACCTGAGGTGGTCCCGTTTTTTAAATCTTATTGAAATCGGCTGAGCCCTGTTTCAAAAACTAACAATATGTTATGTAAAAATTGTATACATCGATTTGAGCGAATAATTAAATAATTAAAAGTTTGTACACTATCGAAATTGGTTGTACCATCTTTCTCTATCTATCTTCTTTCTTCTCTATGATATAAAAATGAATCGTGGTTGTTAGTCTCGCTAAAACTCGAGAACGGCTCGACCGATTGGGCTAATTTTGGTCTTGAAATATCCGTGGAAGCTAAGGGAAGGTTTAAACGGTGAGAAAATATAAAAATATAGTGAGTAAAATAATAAAGACATTAATTGAATTTTCCCATTCAAAATGTTCCTGCATGTAAAAGTTGTCATTGACAGTTGACAGATGGTGAGATGAAGTTCACCGGGGCAGCTAGTTTTAAAATAATTATTTTTCGCAAAAAATAGCATGACCAACTACACCCATATACAGAATTCGCGAATATTACGTACGGATTTATCAAAGATGGCTCAGCCGATTTCAATAAAATTTTAATGGGACCGATTTCGAAGTAAGAAAGATTTTGGAAGATGGAAAGATTCCAAAAAAAAAAGAATTATTGAAATCGGACAACTACAAAAAAAGTTATGCGTGGTTATACATAAAAAAAAATACGCGTCGAATTGAGTACCTCCTCCGGTTTGGTTCGTCGGTTAAAAATGGCGAAAAATAATAATTTGTCTCGAAATGATCCTTCTGTGATAGTATTATTTATTTATTCTGTGGCACTAGCATAAATATGAAAATGACCTTCATAACAGTTTCAATAGGATACCGGTTGACATCGGATATTTGGATGGAGCAGTGAAATCGAACGGTGGCTATCTATTATATAGGTAGCTATCTACTGACAGCTCTGTACAGGTTGATAAATGGATCAAAAGCTAACGAATTTGACAATTAATTTCTCTTGTATCAATAACATTTTATTTGTCATGTTGCGACAGTTTCAATTTTATGTGAGTGGCATTTTTTTGCAAAAAAGAACCGAGAATTGAAATAATACAGATTTATTTAGAAAGGTGAACTAAGTTTGATGCTAATGGTGATGCTTCCGACCACTGAATAGTTTAAAAAAACAGATGTCTGTCAGTCTGTAATCAAATCTTGCGAGTTTTTGATCCGCTTTCCGGTTACCGATTGAGCTAAAATTTTGAATACATGTGTAAATCGCGTCACAATGGATATTCGCCAAAGGAACTTAGCAATGAAACGACACAACCTCACCGAGTTTGGGTTAATTTGAATGGTCTTGAGGAGTAGTTTGTCTTTCAATGGTAACCAGGGTCTATGGAGTTGGAAGGTGGTCATAGGAACTATGTAATGAAACAACGCAACCCTATCGAGTTTCAGCTTGTTTGATTCGCCTTGGCGAGTTTTTGTTCAGTTATAGATGGTTTAAAAAAAAGTTTTTTTTTACTATAATATATAGGTATACTTGTTCGTTACGCATATATGTTAACGCAGTTTTTCCGCCAATCATGAACCGATTTGATTTTTTTTTTCTATTTTGTAGATCATTATTATTTCAGAAATGGTCGCGTTAAAATTTTATCGACGTCGGTTGATTGCCGGGGTGGAAAATGGTCAGTAAAGTCAGTAAAAGTCAGTTTTTTGGGCTAAGGTCAGTAAAAGTCAGTTTTTTAGAAAAATGGTCAGTAAAGTCAGTATTTTGAGGATCAAGGGCTAAGGGTAAGGTAAAAGTGGTGTAGTTTCTGTAGATTGAGGTGACAAAAATGCCGTTTTGGAGTGGGGAGTATCTTAAAAATAACCAGCAACAGAATGTCTGAAGGACAACGACATGGTCGCCGTAAATATGGCCAAAGTGATGCTTAGTACATTAGCGAACGAAAGAGAAGAGGAAGAAAAGATTCAAAAATGTGTCGACAATAAGAAAAATAAATTAATAACTTCTTTCTATATTAAAAAATATTTTTTTTGTGTAATATACAAAATGTTTTGTTCAAATTAATATTTATATTGTAATATTAAGTTATTTTTAATAATAAAATGCGGTGCAGGTTTGCTATGGGGATGGTGGAGGCCAAACACAAAAACATTTTTCTTAATTATTTACAATCATTCTCCATACACTATTAACAAATATACTTAACTAACAGCAACTAACATTCGTATGGTGTTATATTGACCGACCAAGGTTCAGTATTAAACAAATTTGGTCAGTATTTTAGGGAGTTTTAGTCAGTAAAATCAGTATCTTTGGCCATGGACTCAGTTTCCACCCCGGTAATTGGTTTTTGTAAAATTAACATTATCTAAAATTGTATAGGCACATCGACTCTAGCAACTTATTCGAATTTTTTACCATACGTAGATCGCATTAAAGTAGGTTGTACTATTTTTGACGAGAAATAATTATCAGAGTAGCCTGTAGACATTTTACCCAGTAATTTCATTTCAATAAGCGCTATGTCATTCCGTATATCGTTTGAGGGCGCTTTTGTCGACAGCACCGACTATTATTTCTTCTGTGACACTACTATCTTGTATAAAGGAATAGAAGGATTCTGGAAATTTCGCTAAACTGACATGTATGAGATAGTGCCGCCGAAGTACTCTATACTATACCATTTATAGGTGTAGTATTGTTGAGCGTGTTCGCGAATTACAGCCAATGTCTTTCTTTGTAAAGTACCTTACCTACACGGTTTGCAACTTTCAGAGATGTACTTATATAGGTACTCATCATTTTTAACAACAATAACTATGGGACTGTAGGTAAGGTGAGCACGTCAAGAAATACTTTTGACTTTGTAGTTTAACTTTATCAAAGACTTAACGAGTTGCATGCTCTAATTTAATCAAGAATTTATTTAAAAAAAAAAAACTTTTTTAAAACAAGCTTTTAACTAGTAAACAAGTACTCGCGAAGACGAATCAAACGAGGCCAAAGTAGATGAGGTTTTGTCGTTTCATTTCAAAGTTCCTTTGGCCACCGTCCAGCTCCATCATCAGACCCTGGTTACCATTGAAAGACAAACTACTCGCCAAGACGATTCAAATGAGTCCAAACTCGATGAGGTTAAGTCTTTCATTGCGAAGTTCCTTTGGCCACCTTCCAACTCCATCATCAGATCAGCACCATGTCATCATAATATTGCATTGTCACGCGGTTTACACATGTACGCAAAATTTCAGCCGAATCGGTAACCGGGAAGTGGATCACATTTAACTTGCAAGATTTGATTACAGACCGACAGACAGACAACGGGACAGGTGAAACTAAATAAAAGCTTGTTAACAGAACCTTTTTAAATAATATTGCCTGTTTGTACATGTACACCTACTAAATCCCTAACTAATTTTTATTATTCTCAATAGGTATTTGAATTTTGACTGTATTTTATTTTCTCATTGCTATTTAATTTTTACAATTTTTTGCTCGATCCCAATGCATGTTGTCTTCACCTATAATTATTGTGACATTTTGGCTTCTATTTTTTATGTATAATCTTTTGACAATGTATTGATGCACACAATGTTGGTGAACTGAAATAAATAAATAAATAAATCCCTATTGCATTTGCCACCAGAGAGAATCCTGCATGAGATTGCTATTTATTTCCTCAGATGAAATCACCATCCAATACAGCTAGTCGTGTGAAAGTTAATACTAATACGCACACGTAGTCGTCCGTCTGTCAATATATTAGTGGCAAAGTGGTGGAAAAGTGGCGGGTGAGGTTACGGGCCAGAGCTAGTTGATAAGCGGTAGCGGGAAGCGCTGATTTGGCCGCGGCAGTCCATGCCATAATTATTTTTCGCACAAAATAGTAAAACCGCCTTCCATTGTGTACAAAATTCGAATATTTCGCTCGAATTGTTTACATTATTGTTGATTTACCAAAAACGGCTCAGCTGATTTCTGTAAAATTTAAATGGGACCTCGGGAGTATACCCTTCGAACTAAAAAGAACTTTTCAAATCGGTTTACAATTGGCGAAATTATCGATAAACATACACAAAAAAAATACATACACACGAACATGAACCTCCTCCTTTTTGGTCGGTTAAAAATTAAATAAGTGGTGACAATAAAACGATCTCATCACTATTTGATTTTGAGTTTTACAAAAAAGTACTTTTGTATAGGCCAGGTGACTCTGAAAAAAATGCCACCTCACAGATTATGGTGTCATCCGAGCTACAGTAGCGCTCAGTTTTAAATATTACACGCAGTCACTCAGCCAAAACCAATAAAGTGCAAACCTTGCATTTCCAAAAAGAAATAATTCATTGTTGTTTCACATTAGTGATCAGTTAGAAACACGATATCATAGCTATAATCAGAATATTTTTTATTGGTAATAAGTATGTCTTAAATTACAGGTCATACATTATAAATTAAATTACAATAGCTTGTAATTAATAACATCGCATTACTCATTACACACGAAAGCAACTAAATTCAAATATAAAATTATGTCAAATATTTTTAAAATAAAGTACCTACTGTAAGAAAAACTCCATATCCTTGAAATCATTGGTTTATTGTTTCACTTCGTACTTCCTTTAAACGTCACTTATAAACCATATCTCACTTATATATAACTTATATGAATTTGGGCAGAGTAACAGTGTAAACACTGGAGGTGCACATCGCACCGCTTCACCGAACAGACTGCCGACTTTCTTTCGCTCCTCTACGGCCATGCTTTTTCCCCTTCCAATTTTAAGTCGGGTAGTCCTTCAACCGACTAGGTAGTCAAATCAAGGTCTCCAAATCAAAATAAATAATCGATTAATATCAGAGTCAAATTAAATACTTATTTTTAAAAAACAAATACCATTAAAATACATACTTAAAACCTAACACTACCTACTTTATAAAGTAAAAATGATCTTGATTCTAATTCGGTGAGTTGTGGCGAAAAAAAACTGTAAAAATTATCGCTAAACTCATACAATAAGTTCACTCCACATTTTCGATTGACATATCGACTAAATGCACTTTAATGCATTCTAGTGCAAGACACATGGCAATGCTTATACGTTGAGCCAAATAAACACCAGCATTTTGGTCACGCGTAGAAAGACTTTTTTCTTGATGTCGCCATGTAGGTTAAAAATAGACCCAAACAAGCCAAAACATTTCCAAAACAAAACTAAAACTAGGCGCCACAGAACGGCCATTGAAAAACAAAAAAGCGTATCATTAAGGGTATCACAATCAGCTAAATAACGCGTATCACATTACCGCCCTCGGTAATTACCAACACAAACACACTTCTGTTCTACTACGGCTACACACACATGCATAAACTGCAGAATAAAACAGTATCACATCTTGTGATACTTCTTTCACCTGTATTTTTTTTTTTGTCCAATGTTACTTGGATTTATCCGCTGTTTGCAGGTCAACTCTAGAGTTTCTTTCTTTAATCTGAGAAGTATCTTTGCAAAAACTTTTTTTTTTGTTTAGAAGATTGCGACGATTCCGAAAAAAAATATGCAAACTGGAGTGCCTACCAAAATTAAATAGCATATTTTATTTTACTTATTTTTAGCTAAATTTGCATTTTCTTCTTCAATTTAACTTCAATCTTATTTTTTAACTGTATAGGATTTTTTTACCGGGATTCTTGGACATTGCTCCACCAACAAGAGTCTAGCTCCTAAATTAGAATGAATGAATACTTTTCTGACCATAGAATGTCGATACAACTTAAAACATCTCCTCTATCCTCTACAGCTGAAGTGGAGCCACTTTAAATGACCCGTTGCACTGGGACCAGGGTGTTCAGATACAGGTGCTGTCCGACGCCCAGTGCTGGTTCGATCCCGAGTGGAGGATGACGATGTGTCTGGCGTTCCGACACATCGTCAACGGCGCGGAATGGAGCGCAAGCTCTGAGGTGGAGCCCGACTAGAGCTGGCGATGTTATTTATTTATTTTATTTATTTCTTGTTATCAACAGCGTTACAATACATAATTATCTTACTAAAATAAAAAACACAAATAAGGCCAAAACAGATTACAATAATTTAGAATACAGTTAAATTACAATTATATTAACAACAATGAAATCCTAATAAAAGTGCATACATACATTATTAAAAGTATATGTGTGTGTGTGTGTTGAGGCCGCGGATGAGTGCGAAAGCGTACCCGTAGCCCCGACGAGTGCTAATTATTATTTTACTAACAACATCCCAATAAAATTCTAATACATTGCATACATTATTAAAAGTGTATACTCATATTCATATTCCTTTATTCATACAACAGTATACGTCACAGATCGAGTACAATAGGACAATTCCAATAATTTCAATAATCAAATGTTATAAGTATTAACATGTCAATAACAGTGATAGGTACAACGGTACAACAATAAATTAAATAATCAATAATAATAAGTCAAGCACAAGTTAATATTAAAAATAACAATTAATTTAAAAAACAAAAATAATAACAAAATAAAATAGAATGTCATTAAAAAACAAAAAATAGGTGTGTGTGTGTGTGTGTGTGTGGGTGTGTGTGTGTGTTGAGGCCGCGGATGAGTGCAAAAGCGTACCCGTAGCCCCGACGAGTGCTGTGGTGGAACATTTCAAGGTTTTTAATGGTAAACCGACTAGTAAGCGGATCTCCCACTCATGGCGCGATGGTATCCATAAAGAATTTTCCCTGGAAAAAAAAGTATGAAAGCTTACTTTTAAACGTGTGATTTTTTTATTTCTCCGCTCTCACTTAGCTTATCCGTAACATAGTATTTAAAGAGGCGATCAAACAGAAACCGGACGCGGTCCCTACTGCCTGAGTCGGCCGGCGACTGCAGGGGTGTCGCTGAGAGAATAAGAAACGTATTTACTAGAGCCACTTGCGATCCGTAACTTTATACCTAAACGGAAATAGGGTTGTCAGGTTAAAAATAAAATAATCATACTTAGTTTTTAGTGAAGAAAATCATCGTGAGGTAACCTACGTCCGTTAAAAGAAATTATTTGGCGCATGTGAATCCACCAACCCACATTGGGCCAGCGATATGGTCCAATCATCCTTCGTCGGTAAGCTTATGTTCAGTAGTGGACTGAGACTTGGTAATCCCGAAGAAATAAAAGGAAGCGGGAAAAACTGCGGGTAAGGGCTAGTAGGTAATATCAATGTAACTTAATTTTCTAACAAAAAGCAATTCGTATGTCAATTTCCTCATATTTATTGTATTTATTATCCTCTTTGACTTATTCCATTCTTTTTCTTGTATCATGTCTCTGTAGCTTGGTATCAAATATAAATTAACAATAAATGTAGATTTCTCAGCGTAACAGCCCTGCGTTGTCCATCAAACGCCCTCCGCTAAGTATATCAAATGAATTGTAAATGAAATCAGCGCCGAGTGGCGGCGAGTTTTATCGCCCCTCCCCCCCCTCCTTTCCTTGCCTCTACCCCTCCCCCTCCCCCTCGCCCTTGTGCCCCTAGCCGACTGACCGAGGGAGTTGCGAATATGTTACACGAAAAGATTTCGAAAAACGCTTACCTTACTATGTGTTAAGTTTTGGTTATAAAAGTTTTTTGATTAACAAACAACAATGTAAAATTATTTTCTATCTAAAGCTAACAGAACTATACTGTCAGATAACAATATAAAAAATAAGAAGAAAGAAATGCTACGCCGTAGCAGTGCTACGTCGAACATACTATAGTCTTTGCTGCATTCGTTGCTTAGTCGTAGCACTATCTACGATTATTGCTACATCGTAGTGCATTCTACGACCGTAGCATTGACTACAATATTACACAAAAGTATTTTGATATAGCTCTGAATATTATGTCGATGGAAATGTAACATGAACGTATGTTTATTTTTTCATAGTTAATTGGTTAAACAACTATATACTCGTATCATGTTCGCGTTATATGAGTAAATGAAATCGTAAAATTGCTTATTTTGTCTTGTAAAACCTAAAATACAAACCTCTGAATATATATGTTGCAACAAAGACAAACTACATACACTGTTTCCTCGTTAATCAATCAAATATTAACGAATTTTCTTTATATTTTCAGGTAAACCAAAGAAAAATATCAACAAAAATGAATAGTACCGTAAGTAAGCCGTGAAACCTAAGAGTAGCCGTGGTGGCTTAGTAACACTTGACTTATAATCATGAAGACGGTGGTTCGAATCCAGGTCCTGTACCAATGATTTCTTTGAGACTTAATTAATGCATTTTCACACCACTGGCTTTTCGTTTCAAAGAACGGATGGCCGATAGAGCCGTCAATTTCTCGAATGGAGACCACGGACCAGCAAGCGCAGCGTAGGACGTCTACCGACTAAGTGGACTGACGATATAATAAAGATCGCAGGAACGCGCTGGATTCAGGCCGCTTCCATACAGCCTTATTAGAAATTCAGGGGGGAGGCCTATGTCCAGCAGTGGACTGACTCCAGAGTATTGTTGTACACTACCATGATAACGTACTACCAAAAATTCAGCTTTTAGTAAGTACTTAGTTGCATTTTTTGCGCTTACCTCGGGAGGTAAGCGCAAAAGAAATTGAATATTTGTAGCCCCCGGGCTACAAATATTTTACCAACATGGCTATCATTTAAAAAAAAAAAAGATATTTTGAGCTGAACACAGGCGTAGCTACGAAGTGCGACAAGGCCAAACCTCCACGCTGGCCCAAATTGGGTTGGTGAATTCATACGCCATTGAAATTCTTCTACGGAGGTACGCAGGTTGCCTTACGCATGATATTTTCCTTCACCATAAAGCCAGTGATGTGTTTATGTTAGTTTGAAAGTAATGTGTTATATTTTTATTCATAACCTTATCTGTTTTTTACTCTTTACATAAAAGATTTCAAAGTTAAGACATTCTTTGGAGCAGTTGGGAATTCTCTTTGTAAAGTTGTTAGCTTGAATGTTTGTATTTTTATAAAAGCTCAGTTTTACAACTTTGAAAGCTTATTTTTGTTTTGTGTAAAAATTGAGATTTCAGGTTTGCTTTTTAATACTTTTGGTTTGATAGTTTTAGAAGTTTGTTTATATGTGACTAGCGACCCGACCGGCGTCACACAGGTTTATTATACATACAAACCTTCCTTTTGAATCACTATCTATTAAAAAAACCGCATCAAAATCCGATGTGTAGTTTTAAAGATATAAGCATACATGGGGCCATGGGGACAGCGGAAGCAACTTTGTTTTATACTATGTAGTGATGATATACGAGTAAGTGTGTATTTTAAAAGTCACATCAAAAAGGATTGGAAACCCGTAAAGCAGGCCTATGTCCAACAATGGATGTCCTATGAAATGGAGCTATTATTTTTTCAGTAGAGACATTAAATTTCTTACGAATAAATTTTCTAAAGTAGGTACGCATTTTCTAAAAAGGACTGCAATTTTTTTTATAAAATACATACATTTTAGTAATTGAATCACGGTACTGAATCTATTCTTACACGACAATCACTTTGACCCAGATCGCAATTTGCGATAGGAATATACATTTTACTCGAGAAGGAGAGAGACAGATATAGTTTTGTGATTCACGGATAATTTGATAGTAATAGTACGGGCGCGGTAAAAGGTTTTGACATTTATTTTTACGGTAATGCGTACGTTGTATAGTGCGAATGATTGGGTTGACTGTAGAGCATGTTAAGAGGTACTTATAATTTTTTAGTCTTTAAGCAAGATGAATCCTCTATAACCCCAAAACTGTGAAAAAATATCAGCTGTTACCTATAAAAAGTTCATCGACTGATGACAAAATGTATGATTATGTTATTTCTTTCCTTGTTTCGGGATTGGCCCATATATAGTAAAAGTTGGTCATATTGCTGTTATTACTGTAATTCCCATGTTGTACCCACCCCGATCTCTGTTGGGAACTCGGTTCTTGAAGTCGTTGACTCGTACGTCTACCTAGGACAAGTAGTCCAGTTAGGTAGGTCCGACTTCAAGAAAGAGGCCAATCGCCGAATCCAACTCGGCTGGGCAGCGTTCGGAAAATTGCGTAGCGTCTTCTTGTCCGACATACCTCAGTGCCTCAAGTCGAAAGTTTTTTGACCAGTGTGTGTTGCCAGTGATGACTTATGGCACAGAAACGTGGTTTCTCACTATGGGCCTTATTGGTAAGCTCCAACTAGCCCAACGAGCAATGGAGAGGGCTATGCTCGGAGTCTCTATGCGAGATCGAATCAGAAATGAGGAGATCCGTAGAAGAACCAAAGTTACCGACATAGCCCAACGGATTGGCAAGTTGAAATGGCAATGGGCAGGGCACATAGCGCGGAGGACTGATGACCGATGGGGTCGAAAAGTTCTCGAGTGGAGACCACATACCGGCAAGCGCAGCGTAGGACGTCCACCCACAAGGTGGACTGATGACCTCATTAAGACCGCAGTAAATGAGTCCAATTTCTTACTTATTCGAGTATACTTTTTCGAAATAAAAATGAATTATCGAAATCGGACTACAATGTAAAAAGGTTATGCGTGGTTATAGATACAAAAATATATATGCGTTGAATTGAGTACCTCCTCCGTTTCGTCGTCAAAAAATATAATTTAAGCGCTTACTTATACTCTTAGGTATGTTGGTCTTGTCCACAGACTTATATAGGTCAATAGACGACACGAACTCGTATAAATTATTCCTTGAAGATATATTAAATTCCTCAATTAAGATTCAGGCATTCAACCACTAGCTCATACTCGTACGACGGTTGATGCAACTCATTTGAATATTCTATTTAATCTACACACGAATCAACCAGAATTTATTAGTTAAATACTGAACATAGGCGCACTCAGGTTTAGTCAGATTCTTTCAAAATTATCTGATTCAAATTGTACATGTTTAGGCTCTGTTTTATACTATTTTTAAGCAATTTTGTCAATATGTTGATGTGTATTAGGCCAATTATGAAGGCGCCATCGTAAATTTAAGAGCAACGCAAAAAGTGTTCTCTCTATCGAATGCCAAAAGTGAAAAAGAAACAGAAATAGTCTAATAAGCTATTATAATTACGATCGTGCCTTCATAATTGGGCCTATTATGTAGGTAAATTGAATCCCTTCAAATTTTAAAGCAAAGTCGCCCGTTTTAAGCGTATCACTGTGTACGAGTACCTGTCTGCTTACATCTTCTAAACTACACAATTGCAATGTGATTTTCTACATGTTTGATATTATTATTTCCTTACGTTCATAGTTGTAATTAAGTCGTACCAGGGTGAACCCAGGCAGCTAGATTGTAAATTATATAACATAAATAAGATTACTTTTCTTGGTCTAAGCTCGCACACACACATTTGAATTCACTTCATTGTAAAGTTGGTTTTTGAAAAATATTCTGACTTATAAATCGATGAAAGACCGTTGCGCGCACGAAAAAGTGTCACGTTCCGCCTGAGCCGAGCATGCAAGCGAGAGCGCGGAACAAGCCATAGAGAGACACAATCGGTCTAGGCGTTTGGCTTGTGACGCATAAGAGGTTATACTTAACGCAAAATTATCGTGTGTGAACCGACTTTACACACAATCAATTAAAATTTTAAGGATCTTGTAATAGCGAGGAAAACCACAGGACACAGCGTGTACGACAGCTAACGCATGATCCAATAATACAAAACAAAGAGCCATAAGTACATGCAATTTAATATAATATTCAAATTGTGTGAGTCCTGTCGGCATTCGGAGATGAGCGATAACGTCCCGAGCGACGTGGTTTGAATAATCTATCCGGTTTCATCCGGTTTCATTTTATTTTAGCCGGTTTTAGGCCGTTGATGACAGACGTCGAGCCCAACAGATTGGCAAGTTGAAATGGCAGTAAGAAAGTTCGTTTAGGCTGGGCGGTTAGCCCTGGTGTCACAATTTTTAGGCCGCTTGAATACCTTTGACATGGATAAACGGTTAAAATAACCGGGACCTCCAATTTGACGTGTCATTTGAGCTACGGTAGCGCTCAGTTGGCAAATGCCACCCGCGGTTACCCATCCAAATACTGACCGTGCGGAACGTTGCTTAATTATGGTAAAATAGCAGTGGACAGGACACATAGCGCGGTGGACTGAAGACCGATGGAAAAATTTCTCCAGTGGAGACCACGTACCAGCAAGCACAGGGAAGGACTTCCACCCACAAGGTGGGCGGATGACCTCATCAGGACCGCAAAAATCGCGTTGGATGTAAGTCGCTTCCTACCAAAGCCTTCGGTCTTATTGGAGATCTATAGGGCAGGCCTGTGTCCAGCAGTGGACGTCCTATGTCTGGTGGATGAATGGATGGATAGTGATAGACGTTAGATAGTCGAAGTGGCGGAATGAAGACCACGTACCGGCAAGCGTAGCGTAGTACGTCACGATATGGATAGATGACCTTATTGAAACCGCTAGATCGCGTTGGGTACAAGCAACTTTCAATCGATCTTTTTGAAAATCCATAGTGAAGACCCATGTCAAGCAGTGGACGTTCTGAAGAATGAGTTTTACTTGGTTTAAATTTTTATCCGGTTTTATTTTAACCGGGTTTAGGTGGCTAATGAATTGACTTGTAATAATTGGTTTATCCAATTAAGTAAACGAAAAAAATGGGGGATACTCTATATAAGGCTTTTCTGCAATAATAAACTACAGGTTTTAAACCGCGGCTTCGACCGCGTGATATTTGAGTTTTGTACTATCCCATAGGAACCTTTTAGTTTTCCGAAATAAAAAGTAGCATATGTCACTACCCGATTTTTGGACTATATCCAAAATCCATGCCGAAAATCAAGTCTACTTGTTGTTCTGTTGCGGCGTGAAAGAGTAACAAACGAACAAGCCATTTTTATATTTTAAGACTTCCAAAAAGGAGGAGGTTCTATTTTCGTCTGTATGTATTTTTTTGTGTGTATGTTCATCGACAATTTCGCTAATTGTGAACCGAATCGATTTTTTTTTTCTTTAGTTTGAAAGGGTATACTCCCGAGGTAGTCCCGTTTAAATTTTACAGAAATCGCATGAGCTGTTTTTAAATAATCAACAATAATGTAAACAATTCGAGCGAATTATTCGAATGTTGTACACGATGAAAGGCGGTTTTACCATATTTTTGCGAAAAATAATTATTAATTTTACTAAGCATAGCTAAGAACCATTACAACTAAAACAGCTTAAATGCTGATGAAAAACCTGTAGCTACAAATACAGATACAAAATACAACACTATAATACACATATAAACAAAAACTACTCATTGTTTGTGCTGCGTTAAAAACAGACAGAAATAAAATTTCAGTTTGTTTTAAAGTTTCCAAGAGAGCTCATAATATTTCTTGAAGGCAATATTTTCATTTCTGTAAATTTAAAGTAAGTAAGAGTAACTGGGTCAGTTTTTAAACCGTGTTTATTTGGAAACTAGCGCCAGGTTTTAATTTAGCTCCGAATAGAATTTAAAATTGGACTCTACTATGTGTAAATAAAGTTAAACTTTGTGGAGCTCAAATTCTTAATTTGATGTGAGAACTAAAAAGATTTGAAGATGGGTTCCACGTTTTAACCATTTCATCATCATCATTTTAGCTGCAGGAGTTTCACTGCCGAACAAGCTAGATAGGCCTCTTCTATAGATCTCTAATACAAAAAAGTTCATTCATTTATTTTCGACAAAACGTATTTTTAAACTTAATTATTTTAGGCTACTTCCGACTTGGTCTCTTAGCGAAAAATGTTCATAACGATGAAAATTTATAATAAGGCCGGTTGGAAGCGGCTTGCATCCAGCCTCATCGTGGTTCATGTCCTCCGCTGTTTTCTACGTAACCATAAAAAAATTGTTTTGTTATGCAATAATTGTTTTATTTTTAACACCCTATGTGTAGTGTAAAGTTTCATTCTAAAGTAAATTTGGTTTAAGTAGTCATCCGTTTATTCATTAGAAAAACGATAGTAAGTGGTATTACACATATAAAGTGATTCACACAAACGACAGCTACAGCTCTAAACAAACCCCTATCCGATAGAAAACTAACTGAAATAAACCTTCTATATCCAACAACCTCTGTCAAATGCATGCTATAATACTAAATTACTTAATGCATCGACCTATAAAAGATTTAACGCACTCACACTAGCAGCAAGCCACGCCCACCAGTCGGCGCTCCTTTGTTCTTACACACACATGCGCAGTACGCAACTGCAGCGCCGATGTGTGCGTTAAGGGGCATGATATATATTTGCAATTATTCTTCCTTACATTTTATTTATCGATGTTACTTGTATTGGCTATTGAATTCGGGTTTTATTGCTAAAAAATTCTATCATTTCCATAGTTATAGACTCGAAATTTTCCTTATAAAAGTAGGGATAGGAATTGATAAGGGACAGAGAAAATCCGCAGAAATACATAATTACGATCATTAACAGAACAGCCTTTTAGAATTATTTTCCATTTCGCATCTCCGAGTGACAATGGCTGAAAGATTTTCTGCAGGCTCTTAAGTGTGCGAGCGAGACAGCGATGCCAGGAGCGTGTGTGCGTGCTGACGGCTGTACGTGTGACAGCATAAATACGAGAGGCGCCACGATTTTCTAGCATTCGGCGTCCGTCGCTCGCGTCGGAACGACGTCCCCGCGGAACAAAAATGTCATAGCTTATTACGATACATTTTCTCTCTTCTTCTTCTTCTTTCTAACGATACGTATCATGTATTGTCTAATGTAATTTTGGTGCTCAATTAAAAAAAGTATTTTTATATTTGGACTTATGGAGCCTTGTTAGTAGGTTGTAGGGTAGTATATATTATAGTATAGAAGTGTGATAGAGCAGCCAGCAAGATGAACTTCATAGGTAAGTTGTGTTTTAACCGTTTAGCTTGCGTTAAGTTTCGTTTGTGTTTAGTGGCTTTAAGTTCTACTTTGGATTGATTTTCTTTTATTTCGCTTCTGTAAACTTATTCTTCCTTCTCTTTTACATAAATTATTTTACTTTGTATTCAAACATGTTTTATGAGCCTTTCTTTTGAGAGTATTTTGAAATTAGATTGCTGCGGTTTGGTAAAGGCTTTATTATTTCTTTTCTTTGGCTTAAGTTTACTTGTAACTTCTTTTTCATCCGGTTAATATTGTGTACTGCATAATTTAAAGTATCTACTTTTAAAAATTACTTCCTTTGATTTCCCCAATGCAGAATATGTACTTTGTAATGTGATTATGTTGGCAGCTTTGAACTCAGTTAATGACTTGACTGAACTAGAGTCAAATTATGGATTTATATTTTAATATCATCTTCAATAACTGAAGCATAGCACTGGTCCAATAGACTAAGTCTTATCAATCATTGGATGGCTATCAGCCAGCATTACATCTGTGCGCTACTGTGACTCGGATGAAACAAAATAGTAAGCTCTGATTGTATCATTTAGCTTTCAGACGGCTTAAAAAACACTAAGTCCTATACAAAATTACGCTAAGGCCAATCCTAGTCTAGAAGTTTCTCTAGCGATCTGTCATAACCCCAGCATCGATGCGGCAAATCCATAAAGCCTCACGCCCATAGCCCTGCCTGCGTCGAGTGTACGCATTTGACCGAGTTCTTTCAAGGCTAGCCTCCTTGGCACCCCGCCAACTAGGTTGGAGTTCACTCCGACATACTACGGATATACCCGGAGCCCGTAACAAATGAACCGGATTGACAAAAACCGGTTGCTGGCAAGAGCCACTAAACCGGATAAAAAATGGCAAGAGTGCCAGAAATGCTATTTGTCAAAAGGCTCCTAGCTCGTTTTAAATGCCCGAGTTACACCTATATTGTAAGGTTTGTTTTTGAGGTTGGGTCTAAATTGTAGGCTTTGTAGGGGTAATTGGTTGTAAAAAAGCAGTAAAGGTCTAATTTATCAACACGATTGGGACGGTTTTGTGAGTTAAAGCTGGGTTTTTGAAACGAAAACTGAGATACGGTACGCCTTGTTGATTAAAGTGAAAAAGAAAGCAGCGTATATTCTATTCTGGGTGTAGGTAAACACTAAGTTTTAGGCTATATATTCATACTTTGAAAAATTACTACAACTGATTATGATATGAACTAGCTGACCTAGGCTAGTTCAGTTCATATCAGAACTAGGCTTCGTTCGGTAAGAAATGAATTATAGCTAGAAATATTCTGGAAGATATTGCAATATGTTATGTAGTTTACACAGATCTCAGCAGATCTCTATACAGAGATACATACAAAAAGGCGACTTTACTCTTTAATATGATGCAATAAAAAAATATATTTTAAGCTCGCGCATGTCCGTAAGTTTTCCTTAACATCAATAAATAATTGTAAAAAAACTACAAAATATCTTTATCCTTATTAAAAGTCTCCGGCTACTTTTTGAATGTAGGTACAAAACTTATTTCCTTTTGTCTTGATTCTACCTATTTTCTAAATAAAAAAGTTGATAAACTAATGTTACATCTTTAACAGGATTAAAAATAAAAGTCGTAGCAGCTCTTATTAGTGAAATCTACCCTGTTGGAAGCATAAAAACCTATTATTAATTCAGTGGGTCTGGCTGAATGCCAACGGCTGGCAAGTGATCCGGTCATTAGATTACTGAAATATTCTGGTTTAGACCGGTTCCCAACATTGATTTTTCTGGAGTTTATTTTGGGAGAAATAAAGACTGGAAGAATCAGAAAATGAAATTACATTGCTTCTATGAACAATTGTACAGTTTTTATGTTTTTAATGATTCGAAAGTTATATGAATATTAAATTTAGCTACCTATACTCTAAATTTTAATCACAAAAGAGGTGTAGAAGTGTAACGGTAACGGAAAACTCATTGATACGGGACCGGGATTTGAACTCATAAGATCGTGGGTTTAAATTCCGGTCCCTTCACAATGAGTTTTCTGTGCTTATCTTATAAGCGGATTTTCACTCCTTTACTGGCTTTTCGGTAACAAAATCATCGGTAGACTACCGTCATACATCCGGTCTGTAAAAAAAATCGAAGTTTCTTGTGAATGTGAATCCACCAACCCGCACTGCGTTAACCTGACAGATATGCCAGTAGGCTCAACAGTGGACTATTAAAATCCGGCACAGTAAAGTGCAGTACAATAAACGAAAAAAATAGAGTACAGATTACACGTCCTAGAGATTTTAGAATTAAGTGACTCTATAAATTGAGTATCATCAAATTACCGGTTGGTGTTTCAAACCGGTTATTGAATTCTTGGATCTTATCCGGGTTGGATGTATCCGGTTTAGCGGTTATTTGTATTTCCACTCCAATTTCTGTTCTGATCTAAAATTATTGTAAATGATTTGTCAATATTGTTTTAATTAAATCTGGCTGTTGTAATTGATTTATGAAAAACATAAATGTATACCTTCATAGAAAATGGATTCGATTTTCATGACGTCACTTTTGTTTAGATATATATACCTACACGTATGCGTCATTATTTCATAACGCTATCTAATAGACATTCTAATTTTGTCAAATTACATGTATTCTGTGTAATTGTAACTCTTATTGTCCTTTAATAATTTAATCATATGGCATTCTCGTCATAAGAAATTTCAGTATGAAAATAAGCATTATAAAATCTCAATTATTTTTAAAGTCAGAATTGACGTTATGTTTTGTTAGAAAGACATTTCGCGCATTTTCTCATTTTGAACAAATAATCAAATATCGGTTAGTCACAAAGTGGACAGTTGACCTCATCGCCTTGAGACCGGAAGATAGTGCTGGATGCGAGCCGCTTCTATAGCAGATGCCTAGGTACAGCAGCGGTCGTCTTATGGTTAAAAGTACGACGGCGAAAAATGGGTCGATTATAGAATTTAAATCCAGCCAAGTAGCAAGTTACCCAGTTATGTATTACATTATTGGTTTCCGTCATGAAGCGGTTATTGCTGCCTCGGATCTTATCCAGCCAGGTTTCAATTTATTTCTTAATATTGATGTCGATATCTCTTGACTTTATTTAGCTTTCCTTATCATCCACATTCGCAGCTATCTCTATCCCATTGATGGATAATATAGGTCTTACGGCGTCATTTGTCTTGGTCATGTGCGCATTGTTTTCAGATTCTACACATGATTATTATCAGCTTTATTCCTAATTTATTAATAGTAGTTTATCTACACTAATGTTGTAACATTCTACTTATGTTTCCAATACTTGACTTATAATGACTACTGTTATAGCGCAGACAACAAAACACTCAATTTAAGCAATTTCACATGATGTTATAATATCCACATCGATATCGTAAAATCTCATTATAACATCGCACGCTCGCTCCTGATTGGCCCTGCGCGAGATTTTAGAATGGCCTTAGATTTTTTATTATTTTTATTAGTGAAGATAAAGTAGTGTATGCAACTGTATATAACACGGGTATTAAAACACGAGTGTGAGTTTATAAAACGAGCGCAGCGAGTTTCATAATAGTAACGAGTGTTTTAATACCCGTGTTATATGCAGTTGCATTGCATATATGTGGATATTATAACATCATGTGAAATTGCTTAAATTTAGTGTTTTGTTGTCTGCGCTATAACAGTAGTCATTATAAGTCAAGTATTGGAAATATAAGTAGAATGTTACAACATTAGTGTAGATAAAATCTGTTATAAATCCCACCATAGTGAAAAGAGAAGGAAATGTAAAGTATTTATTTATTATTATGTGTTCCTCTGTGATATGTGGTATCACATCTCTTAAACGAATGAACTTCAGAATATTAAGATTTTCACATTTATTTTAAGCAACATAAAAATGGCCGGACTTTTATTATATACATGTCGGGGACTAAGACTAATCGTGTAAATCACCCGCAATCGTTAATTGTGGGCCATCCATCGGTACGGCTTGCCGGCGGTCTCCAGTTGTCCATCTCACCAAATAAACACTCTGTACTACTGCGACGGGTGGTTTTATTGACTTAGTATCACTTGGTAATCAATTTAACGAGAATTTTCGAGGATGAAAACGGATTCTAAAGCTAATGGATTGGCACGGGAGCAGTCCGCCTTGCGTGCGGAATGGCATGACGTTTTTCGCCCATCTGTCAAATCATTTCATTCCGACACAAGCCTGCAGTGTTGCCACGTGCGACCCCATTCGGGTGATACCCACTTTAAAATCATCACTGTTGCTTTTAACTAAAACCAACTATGCTGTCTCACTCCGTCACGGCCATCCTGCATCTTCATACGTCCTCGTATGTTTTTTTTTATTTCTTGGCAAAACAAGTAACTAATGCGTTAGTTAGCAACCACACTAGTTGTAACTATGTGGGGTGGTTTCCTATTTTCTTTGATTGTCACACAGAGTTACAACACGGAGCTACCACAAGGACTTACCACACGGATTTACCACACGGAGTTACCACACGAATTTACCACACGGAGATACCACACGGAGATACCACACGGAGATACTACACGGAGATACCACACGGAGATACCATACGAAGATACCACACGAAGATACCACACGAAGATACCACACGAAGATACCACACGAAGATACCACACGAAGATACCACACGAAGATACCACACGAAGATACTACACGAAGATACCACACGAAGATACCACACGAAGATACTACACGGAGATACCACACGGAGATACCATACGAAGATGCCACACGAAGATACCACACGAAGATACCACACGAAGATACCACACGAAGATACCACACGAAGATACCACACGAAGATACCACACGAAGATACCACACGAAGATACCACACGAAGATACCACACGAAGATACCACACGGAGTTACTACAAGAAATTGCCAACCCAAAGATACCATACGGAGATACCATACGGAGTTACCACAGAGAGTTACGAGTACCATACAGATTTTCCATACAGAGCTACTTAACCACACAGAGCTGCCACACAGTTACAACACAGAGAGCTTTCACACAGGCTTTTCACACAGACATTTCACACAGAGTTACCACACAGACTTGTTACGTGGAGTTGTCACACAGGCTTGTTGCACGGAGTTGCCACACAGGCTTGCCACACAGGCTTGCCACACAGGCTTGTTACACGGAGTTGCCACACAGGCTCGCCACGCAGGCTTGCCACACAGGCTTGTCACACAGAGTTTCCACACAGGCTTGTCACACAGAGCTTGCACACAGGCTTGTCACACAGAGTTTCTACACAGGCTTATCAAACAGGCTTGCTTCACAAGCTGACCACACAGGATTATCACACAAGCTTACCATACAGAATTATCACAAAAGCTTACCACACAGGCTCACTACACAGTCGTATCACACAGGATTACTACACAGGCTTATCATACAGGCTTACTACACAGTAGTACACAGTCATACCACACAGGCGTATCATACAGGCGTATCACACAGGCGTTTCACACACGCGTATCACATAGGCGTACCACACAGGATTACTACACAGGCTTATCATACACACTTACTACACAGTCTTACTACACAGTCTAACCACACAGGTTTATCACACAAGCTTACCTTATAACAAATAACAAATCATAGTGTTAGCTGAAATATGTTAGTATGTGTAATGACGTGTATTAGTTGTTATCAATAAAGAGTATGAGTATGAGTACCATACAGGCTTACCACACAGGTATAGAAACACACACACATACACACACACACACAGAATTCATATACCGTCGTCATTGTTGTCATGATATCGTGCTGTATATTGTCATCAGGTACGGCATTAATAATAGTGACACTGAAAAATTGTGAATCTAACTTGACGCTATTAATTGAAGTTAACAGTGAACATTAGAACCCTCGATTCCTACAATTGTGACTGCGCTATTTTGTTGCACATCATGAGATCTTCCCACGTTACTTTTTCTTATTAGAGAACAATCTGCACCCGAATCGAAACAAACTGAAAACTGCTCACCGGATTTGAAAGATGATCGATCGCTGGTTGGGTCGCAGGTGTTGACTCGATGCTCTACTCGTACGTCAATACCTTCTTCGCACAGCGCGATGCAACGTGTCTATTCTCTCCGCAGTAGTAGTGCGAAGGTAGCACTTTTGTACACCGTCTTCACTTTTGCTGAGTGCCCGCACTTTTTGGTCATTGTGCTGCGATGATCAATGAGGCTGTATCCTCATGCTGTGGGCGTTGTTGTGATACCACTTCTGATGTCGGGGACTAAGACTAATCGTGTAAATCACCCGCAATCGTTAATTGTGGGCCATCCATCGGTACGGCTTGCCGGCGGTCTCCAGTTGTCCATCTCACCAAATAAACACTCTGTACTACTGCGACGGGTGGTTTTATTGACTTAGTATCACTTGGTAATCAATTTAACGAGAATTTTCGAGGATGAAAACGGATTCTAAAGCTAATGGATTGGCACGGGAGCAGTCCGCCTTGCGTGCGGAATGGCATGACGTTTTTCGCCCATCTGTCAAATCATTTCATTCCGACACAAGCCTGCAGTGTTGCCACGTGCGACCCCATTCGGGTGATACCCACTTTAAAATCATCACTGTTGCTTTTAACTAAAACCAACTATGCTGTCTCACTCCGTCATACACATTTTAATTTTTATATCACGGGCTGTGCTTTTGAAGGCCATCAATGGAGCCGTAGCCAGCATTGAGAGGCCCCTTTACAAACATGGGTGGTAGGAAGAGGAAAACTATTGTAAAAACGTTTTTTTTTTTGTATGTTCATCGATAATTTCGCCAATTGTGAACTGAATCGAATTTTTTTTTTCTAATTCGAAAGCGTACACTCCCGAGGTGGTGTCATATAAATATTACAGAAATTGCCAGACATTTCTGAAAAATTAACAATAATGTAAACAATTTGAGCGAAATATTCGAATTTTGTACACGATGGAAAGCGGTTTTTCCATTTTTTGCGAAAAATAATTATTGGTGTCAATCGCATGAGTAAGAAATATTGCACGTTCATAAGTCTCGTATCGATTCCGAGTTGCTATTTTGTATGGAAAAGCTGTTTTTTTTCTCAAATTTTGGGTTGACTCCATAGTAAAAGTTGTTCACAATGATTTTAGTAGATAACCCTGTACTTAGAAATTAAAGTTAAAACATTCAGAGACTACTAACTATGAAAAGTCGCAACGAACTTGCACTATCATATTCGGCTTAAAATATGCAAAAAACTTAGGTAGTGTAGATAAAAATCTAGCTTGAGCTAAGTACTTTTTCATGTAACGGGTTCTTAGACTAGAAATGGTGTTAGGAAACTACATTTTAAAATATGGATTTTTAGAGAATATGGTAGATAGAGATTATATTTTTTATGCAGAATTGGGCTGCATGGCCACCAACTCGCCTGATGGAAAGCAAAGTTGTAGCCGAAGATGGAGTATGTAGACCTAGAAGATACCTATTCACTCTTGACTTGATGATATCCAAACTGTAATTGTCAGGAAACAATGACGGAGGCATTCCAATCCCTGGCGGTCCGCATTATGAACGAAAAAGTGAATCGCTTAGTACATAATATAGTAAGACTTCCACTCAAAAGGTGAACAGAGACTGATTGATTGCCTCGGTGGCTCAGTGGTTAGTGATAGTGACCCTGACTTCTGGATCAAAGAGGCGTGGGTTCGATCCCCACCCAGGGCAAACATTTATGTGATGAACGTAGGTGTTTGCTCTGTGTCTGGGTGTTATTTAGGTATTATCTATATAAGCATGTATTTAAAATATGTATATGTAGTATATCAGTCTCTAGCAGCCATACTCGTAACACAAGCATTGCTTAGTTTGGGCACAGAGTCCGTGCGTAAGACATATTTATTTATTTATTATATATATTCGATTTCATTTGGAAAATATAATTTTGTTTCATTCAGATCCCAACCACAGCCACTTTATTATTCTGCTCTGATTTTTGCTCATCCAAAGGTAGCCTGGCAGATATCATCTAGGGAAATAAGGCCCCTCTTGTGCTTCCTAATTGTAAGATGCTTGCTCTGGGGATCGAACCTACGCCTCTTTGATTTAGGAGTCAGGGATACTTACCTACTATTGAGCCATCGAGGCAGCATATACCTACTACAACTACAAACACTATTCTATTATACAATTAAACTAGCGACCCGCCCCGGCTTCGTACAGGTGTGTTATACATATAAACCTTCCTTTTGAATCACTCTATCTATTAAAAAAAACGCATCAACATCCGTTGCGTAGTTTTAAAGATATTAGCATACATAGGGAAACAGACAGGGAACCGACTTTGTTTTATACTATGTAGTGATGGTATAACAGTATAGTTTCTCATCTCATTCTCATTTTTAGATATCTAAGTGTAATTCTTGAAACAAATTAAAAAAACTTCTCGCAACAAAATCGTCTAAGTTCAGCAAATAAATTTGTAGATTTTTTCTTCTTTAACTAGAAATCCTCTTCCCGCAGCATTCAGAGAACTTTTAATGAAGACGCCAAAGCTGGCAGGACCTTTTATCTCTTTTTACTATATGCTTTTAGATAGAGATGCCCGTATTTTGTACGGGGTCGTATTTAGGACGCCAAAAATTTTAATAGTCTTAAAATCCTTGCTATTTAAATAATACTCGTACTCATTTATTAATACAAAATTGAATAGGTCAAAAAATTATTTAGATACAGCAGATAGTTATGATCGGTTTATTACCTGTATTACCGTGTTACCAATCTTACTAACAGTAGTAAGAACGGTAAATGAATTACTGTTGTTCCTACTGCAGTTGAAAGTTGTAAGAATAGCAATAATAAATTATTCGTGTTACTTCATAGTTATATGAGTTACACATATAAAACATCACAATAAATTAAAAAAATGAGTAGTACACAATTTAAATGTCAAAAGAATTAAATTTAAAAAAATAAATCAATTGACTGTAGGGAAGAATAAAATTACAAAATCATACACGTACATTATAGTATACAAATTTCTGATATTTTACACAGTCATTTTTTACGTCATAAACTATTTCATAGAACGCCTGACTGTCAATCCAGCAATAATATTATAGATCCTTAAGTGTGTTTGTTGATATGTTTATTATCTACTCATTCAGGCAACAACAGACCAACGAATCGGTTTTATTTCGGCATGAATATGGTTCAAAGGTCAAAGACTGTCATAGTCTACTTTTTGTCCAGGAATAATTTAAGAGTCCTGTGGACACCCGCGGTTAAGGCTAGTAAACAATATATATATTTTTTTTAATAATTATATGTATTTGTACAAATAACATCATAAGAATGAAAACCATGGGGTAAGTTAAATCTCAAAACATGAGAAGATATAATTTTTTTCTCAAAAAATGGCAAAACCGCCTTCTTTCGTGTACAAAATTCGAATATTTCGCTCGAATTGATCACATTATCCCTTTACAACCGGCTCAATACGATCGTGAGGATCGATAAAAAAACTGGCGCAAAAACCATATTGATTTTGTAAACACAACCGGTCTCATACGTTCGTGCGGGATGAGCAGATAACCGCACGATCGTATGAAACCGGTTGCGTTCACAAAATCACCATGGTTTTATCGTCAATTTTTTTTAATGATTTTATGCCTATATTGAGCCGGTTGTAAAGGGTTATAACAGATTTTTCAAAAAGGGCTTAGCCGAATTCTTTAAAATTTAAATGAGACCACCTCGGACACCCTTTTGAACTGAAAAATATTTTTTCGGTTGACAATTGGCGAAATTATAGATAAACATAGACAAAAAAACACAAACGAACATAAAACCTCCTCCTTTTTGGAAGTCAGTTAAAAATATATCAAGACAGTTTTCAAACCTTTCTTTTCTAAATCCATTCCAGCACCAGTAAAAACCTAAAAGCCCTCCATTCATGAAACTGTAAAAAACTTTTATCCATAACATCAAAAACGCCGTAAACCCCGACTGAATTAAAATTCCCTCGGCCCCGTCCTAACGCCGCCCCTGCCCTAAAGTAGTGGCCAAACAGTACAAGAGTATGCTTTCAGCCACCCGCAGGAGAGCAGATTAACACTGTATACATACGCCTTTATACTGTCTATAGTAGGTATCTACTAGAGCAGATATTTATACAGGGTGGAGAGCCGACGCTGACACTAAATGAAATCACGTATTTGGCCCCACGTTTAAAAGCTTTTTACGTAATGTATAGAATTTAATTAATAAAGCAATTTACTTAGTTACTAGCTGGCCCGCCCCGGCTTCGCCCGGGTACGATTGGTTAAAGAAGACAGATTTTATGAGTATTGTGCCTAATTACCTATCACGTAAATCGCTACACTCACATGAACACAGTTATTTTAGCGCGTTTTCATATTACAGTAAGCAAATATCTTTTCCATAGAACACCCACTGCTTAACATAGGGCTCCCTTATTAGATCTTGAATAACACCGAATAAAACCATTGCAAGAATTTTGCATCCAGCGTCCATCCATGTATCCACCAAAAAATGAGGTTCGCAATTCGACTGTGTTTCATTTTGTATGTATGTTACGCGATCATTTCGTCAATAATGAATCAATTTTGTAGTAGAATCGATCGAATCGTAGCCTTAATCTGTTCGACTATTTACATAAAATAAATATGGTTTTTGCCTATCTAAATAAAAGTAATTTCGTATGGGTCGGGTGGCTATCCCTGGCTTCAGAGTTTTTAAACGGTTAGAACATTAGAGACCCGCAGCCCGCAGTCCATCTACATTTCTATCAACGTAAGTTAGTTGACGTTCTAATATACACTTGTTTTTGATCTTTTCTTCATTCGAGTACTTTGTAAAATATTAGCCATCAGTTCTACTTCTACGCATTGTGTGCCCTACCTAAGGCCTCTTCAACTTGCTAACCCAAAAAGCTGTAATGGAACCAATGGAAACGCTGGCATCCAACGTGTTCCGATGGTCTCTACCAGATCTTAGATTCACGTGAAGACCTTCTCTACACTTGCCAATACATTGTCTACATTCGAGAACTTTAAAGGCCCCTCGATAGTTCGTTTTACGTACTATGTATGTGTCAGGACACTAACTCAACTATCACTACAACAGAAATTATAAATCGTCTGTATGTCGGTTGCCTAACTTAGCTTTTCCAAATCTGTAGGTACTACATAAATAGACGCATTAATAGAGGAGGGATATAGTCGTGGTGGTCTAGTGGTAGTAACACCTATCTTACAATCGTGAGTTGATAGGTTCAAATCCCGATCCCGTATCAATGAGTTTCTTTGGAACTTATGTACGGAATTTCACATCACTGGCTTTGTACTGGCAAAATATCGTGTGGCAACCTGCATACCTACATCCGTAGAAGGAACTGGATTACGCATAGGAATCCACCAACCCGCACTGGGCCAGCCTGGTGGATATGGCCCAACCGTAGGTAGACTCTCGCTACTCAATAGATTACAACGCGGTCGCGGTATCATGTCTATTTGATATTACCTCTTTATACTTTCGTCAAAATTGTAAGCAGTATAAAGAAAAAGTCTTTTTTTTAAAACACTTTAGACGATACATTTACATTCGATGCCCGGATGCCCTATATTAATCTGCCAACCCGCACTGGACCAGCGTGGTGGATATGGCCTAATCACACTTCGGGGGTAGGCATATGCAGTGGACTATTAAAAAAGGCTGGTATAGGTACAGGTACCTACAGAAATAGCGGAGATAAAATATGGTGATGCCCAGCCACGGTAATGATATCATTACCGTGGCCTAGCTCGCCGAGCGGGGTGAGCGGTGACCTCGCGATTTTTTTCTAATACTTACCTACATTTTTAAACTCATGATATCTTTCTAATTAAATATCTTACCTACATTTTTAAACTCATGCTATCTTTCTAATTAAATATCTTAATTTAAAAGGCATATAAAGGTCCTGAATTATTGTTGAATATAAAGTAGTTTATTTTGATAAGGGTTTATATAATATTATACCATGATATAAATTAAGAGCATTTTCTTGATGATTACTTGTCAAAATATTTTTTATTGGTTGTGGCGGCTCTTCAATATTGGGGAGGCTAACTTTTCCAGCTGCACAGCATATACCATTAGGTTCATCGTCCCATTTTTTTGCATAACACTTAGGGCAAATCTTATTCATGGTTCTTATTTGGACGGAAGGCTGTTTAGCAAAATCTATTTGTGGATCGTATCTGAATGCTGATCTGTTACTGTGAGCTAAAATTTGAGTTCGAACTCTAGTTGTTAACGTATGTTGTCTTTCTCTCTGATCTCGAAGGCGTTGGGAATGCTCAGAGTTCGAGTCCGTAGTGCGAGTTAGAATTTTATTTCTATTATTTTGCTCCTCAAGCCGCTGCGAACGCTCGATACTCGACTCTCTGGCACGCGATTGTGACGCGTATTCTCTCCGGCTTGCAAGACGATTTTCAGTTTCCCGTGAAGATTCTTCATTACGACGTATTTTTGATGCCGTCGCCTGGGAACTATGTCTAGAAAGATAAGATCTTGATCACAGAATAGGCCCTATTACACAGGGCACAGAAGGAGCCTCTTCATACAAACCAAGACTTGGAAATGTGAAAAATACAATTTGTACCATAGACAACTTTTGAGTGAACTTGCAACTTCAAAAGTGATTACCCAATTTTATAGGGGAAATTTTTACAAATAAAATTATTAAAGAGAAATCACATGACTATAAACAAAGCGTATGTTAACAACTGTAACAATGCTATGTCGAGTCTCAGCAATAATTAAAGAACGGAACGACATTTTCAAAAAAAAGTGTTGGTTGGATCTTTTCCGCTTGATTGGTTCGAAATAAAAAGGCTATTTTGATGTTAGTGAAAATTTTTGATCAAATTCACACATATTTACATATTGATAAATAGTTACGTAATGACTTATTACAATAAGTTGTCTAAAGTTATTGTGTCCGGCATTGAGTTGTTACTAAAGCAGTATTCGGGAATATAATATATGTCGGAGAAACATTGATCCCGCTGACATCGTCATTAGTGGTTGCGGGCTTAGTGGGCGTCATTAGGGTAAAATGCGAGCACAAAACACTATATCACAAGTTCACACTATTTATTCTGTTCACACTTTAGTTCTGGTAAATTCACTATAGTAAGTACAGATAGGAAATCAACAATTAAGACTGAGCAGCGAGTTCGGGGCACCGATCTTACTTTATTTATTCACTCAACAACGATCCAACTCGATCGCTAGCTCACCCGCCAACGGTGCCGCAAAAAACTGTCAACCAAAAACAAAGCCAAGATGGCGCCTCGACCTCGCTCGAGGCACATACTCTGCTCTGATTGGTCGTTACGTACTACAATTGTCAAAGCTTTTATTAAATTATTAAGATTTGAAGTTTAAAAATAATGTTACAAATCAATTGGGATTAAATTAAGAATTTTCAAAATAATTACAATGTAAACAAACAATTTTGTGCTTTACGAATGCAAACAACAATCAACTCGACTCGTAGCTTCCTCCGACATATAATTAAAAACAATTTAATAAAATTGGCAGCTGCTTGTCATTACATGCTACGACATATGGAATATGCTAGTCTGTCTAGTGTAGGGACTAGGTTTCCAAAAATAATTTATTTTACTTTAGCGAACTACTTTTATCCACCGATCGGCCCAAACTGGATCTCTAGGAAATCTAAACAAAATGTATAGGGAAATTACAAAAATATCTTGTGGCAACACTGAAATAACTTTGAAATAGGGATTTCAAAATACACGATGAAAAGAATCGATTCCTAAATGTATTTGAGTCTAGCATGACGTCATATCATGTTAAGTTGGACTAGCCTTGAAATTTCGATTAATCTATTCACATCTTGATTCTTTTTAATCGATGGACTTATGTAATTGTAAATACGTTTTATCGTTAATTCCAGAAGTTATCGACAAAAATTAAAAAACACTAGTATTAAACAACAGCTGGCAGCCTTAAGTACCGCTAAATTCATCAAGCTTTAACCAAAGAACCTTCTCTTTTTTGTAAATCGGTTAAAATATGAACACATCACGTGAAACACAAATCGATCCGCTTCGTTGTGTTTAAGAATTGTCTTACATCGCCGGCCGCCCGGGTCAAAATCAATTTTGACCTTAACGTTAATCGATTTGACGAGTCATTATTCGATCTCATGCAGACATTTTCCGACATTCCTAACTGACCATAGAGAAATTTTCCACTCTGTTTACATTTTCAAATGATTTCATTTTATTTATTTTGCTTGTAAATCACAAAGATAATATTTATTACTTAGGTACCGGTGGTATGTGACAGTGCCTTTCGTTATTTCTTTTGAAACCGTTTAATTTCGGCATGATAAAATGGCGCAGTTCACCATATTTACCTCGTTGCTTTGAGACGCGACCGCAACGCCAGTTTATTGCAGACTAGTTATGGATTGGTGGATTTCTCTATGATTGGTTGATATTGGTCGGCGACATTTCATTTTGTATGATTAGGTGTCTATCTTTAAGGTCGCTGATCTTGATCTGCTGGGCATTTTAAAATGGTAGAAAATATAACTTAATTGCCTTTGTACCTCATAAATGATTTGCTCACTGTTGAACAGGAATTATGACGGAAACGGGCCTGCAGCTACACAGTTAAATTAAATAATGCTGAATATGTGTTTGAGCAATGAAATTTATAATTCAATGTGTTTAAAGCTGTAAACTGTTAGCTGTTTATATTTCAAACATTTGACAGAAGTGACACACTTATTTTTGGTTGCTAGGGTAACAATAAGCAATAGACTATGACAGTTAAATAATACATACTTTTTACATATTCTCATTTCATAATATTTAAATTATAGGGTAATTTTTTTACACCTTGAGTTACGTTATTGAAGTTTTAGCAAGGATCCCTATTTTTTTTGAAAATGTAGTATAGCCTATGACATCCGGGGATTGTGTAGCTACCCAACAGTCAAAGAATTTTTCAAATCGGTTCAGTAGTTTCGGAGCCTATTCAATGCAAACAAACAAACAAACAAACAATCAAATCTTTCCTCTTTATAATATTGGTACAGAGGTATAGATGTACAACCACGATAATGCTAATGATAATCTTACAGTACTCTGGCTCAGCCCTGTCCTTGAAATATATAGGGTGTTTTGTAGAGGGTCCGACAAACCAAATGGGCGTGTTCGGGGACCCATTTGGAGAATACAAGTTGGCCAAAAAAATCCCTGACCATCTATTTTTTTTTTTTGTTAATTTTCCGGCTTTCACCAAAATTGTACCTATTTACCTCCGTAACATTTGTAAAATTTGTTTTACACAGGATGTTTGTACTTATGTTTGGTCTCTGATACATTTTTAGGCCACGTAACGTAAAATTAGATATAATTCAGAGCTAACTGATGTAGACCTCATAGAGTGAAAAAACGGAACCAATTTTACATCAAAGTTCAACTTTAATGTAAAATTTATTTATTTATTTTAACAACAAAAAAAATCTTTAAAAATAGGTCTAAAATAGAATAGGGGTCTAGGATTTTTTTTTGGCCAACTTCTATTTTTCAGATGGTTCCCCGAACACGCCCATCCCATTTGGTTTGTCGGACCCTCTACCAAACACCCGGTATATGTAATATTTTATATATACATACAGCGCTACGTGGTCACGTAGAACTTATCACAACGCTAGGGCTGCCCGCCTTCAGTATTTTAATTTCATCTACTTGTTATCTTCTTGAGTTTCTATCTAATACGATTTAAATTTTTAAATAGATGAAAAAAATCGATGTGAATGAAAGAGGAAGCTTTCAATAAAAATACGTATTGTGTTTTTAATGTTTTTAGGGTACTGTAGAAAAACGAGGAACCCTAAACGTATAAATCGCACGCTTATTAGTTACAAATTCACACGTTTGTTCATAACTACGGCGCGCCGTGACTGACTAGCTTACCGAGAACATACCGATCTCCGAAGCACGTACAATCCGGTCATAATATCTGTGCACCTGACTTTGTGACGTCATATCGAATTATCGGGACGTATATACATTACCGGACGTCTAGTATACCGTCCGGACGTAAATTATTATCGGGACGTGTATCGGCAACGAAGATGCTAACCGTACTGTCGCACCGTGGAGTGCGCGGAGAGGTGACAGGGGAAGCGGGAGAGGCGCCGCATTCCAGCGAGGTGCACAGATATTCTGACCAGGTTGTAGGTATGATTCGCGTTCCGGCCGTTTGTATGAAGACGAAATCCTGTTAGATATCATTACTGTGGTACAACTTTCTAATCTTCTTAAACTGAAGACGAGAAAATAATCAAAAATCAAAAAAAACATCAAAATCGATTCAAAATTAGCAGAATAACTGCGTAACAAACAAACAAAGATTTGCACAAACAAACAAACATTCTCTCACCCCAAACGCATATACCATCTCGGTTCCGTCGTGGACTTCGAGCAAATATCTAGATATTGGTTGTGGATAAAAAAAAATCGGCCAAGTACGAGTGGGACTCGCACTTGAAGAGTTCCGTACCGTATGGGCGTCCCTCGGCAAAAAAATCACGTTTGTTGTATAGGAGACCCCCTTAAATATTTATATTATTATGTTTTTAGTATTTGTTGTTACAGCGGTAATCGAAATACATCATCTGTGAAAATTTCAACTATGACAGACAGACGGACAGACAGACAGACGGACAGCCGAGTCTTAGTAATAGGGTCCCGTTTTTACCCTTTGGGTACGGAACCCTAAAAACAACACACTCAAACTGAGAACTTCCTCTTTTAAGTCGGTGGAAAAATAAAATAAATCTCTATAGTAATCTTCGTAGTAACACGACTTGCTCTGTATTTAAGTAGTACAGGAATGTAGCTTGAATGCATTTTAAATGTAAATGCAGTAATTACTTTCAGTGCATGGAGCTAGGGAGCCTAAATGGGTTAGTGCTGGTTGTAACCTAGATTTTGAGCACCAGTGCAGAGGAATGGTTCTGGGCACGTTTTCGGGTTTAATTACACATTAAGCCCGATTACAGAGGCGCCATCGTAATTATATTAGCCAAATAGCATAGTTCTGTTTCTTTTTCACTTTAGGCATTCGATAGAGAACGCTTTTTACGTTGCTATTAAATTTACGCTGGCGCCTCTGTAATCGGGCTTATTGTTGCTTTAGGAAAATCGACCTTACTTCTTTACTAATATTATAAATCCGAATGTGTGTTTGTTGGTTTGTTCCTCTTTTACGCAGCAACGGAGCAGATTACTTGATTTTTGGCATGGACAAAGTTTGAAAGACGGAAAGTGACATGGGCTACTTATTATCCCAGAAAAATAAATAGTTCCCATAAACATACTACGCTGCGCTAACTATGAATGATTTCCATTCAACAATTTTTAGGATTCCGTACCCAAAGGGTAAAAACGGGACCCTATTTCTAAGACTTCGATGTCCGTCTGTCCGTCTGTCTGTCCGTCTGTCACCGTGCTGCATCTCATAAACCATTATAGCTAGGCAGCTGAAATTTTCACAGATGATGTATTTTGGTTGCCGCTATAACAACAAATACTAAAAACAAAATAAAATAAATATTTAAGGGGGGCTCCCATACAACAAACCTGAATTTATAGACGTTTTTCGCTCTATATTAATAATGGTAGATGCTTATTATTTAATAATATTATTTATTTGCTTATTAGTATTAATAAGGTAGATGCTTGAAATTTTCACAGAATATTTAATTTTATATTCCCTTCAATAATAAATAATAAAATAAATATTTATGGGGCTCCCATACAGTACGGAACCCTCCGTGCGCGAGTCCGACTCGTACTTGGACGATTATTTCAAATTCTAAGCCTTTCTGACTAGCATTTTAGCATGTTGATTCGTTGGGCTAGTTCAGATACGTATCAAAATGTCTTAGAATATGTCTTTTATTTGGCTCAACGCACAAGCATTGCCATTCAGCGTGGCAATGCTGCCAGCATGCTGGGCACGCTGCCAACTGGCAGTGGGTGCGAGTATGGATTATCTTTAAGACCTTCAAAGATCTGTGGATAATCCAATGCTTTTTGTGTAATAGTAGTGTAGTTTTGTTGTAGTCAATAAAGGCACTTTTGCCCGATAAAAAAAAAAGAATATGTCCGTTGTCTTGAAAATTATTAAGCAATACGTACTGCACCTGTAAGTAGCAATTTAGATTTCAAACACTCATAACTTGTTTTGAAAGTCCAAGCTTCTTCTTCAGTACAATTTAAATTAAAAAATATTTTTCGCGAAAAATGGTAAAACCGCCTTCCATCCTGTACAAAATTCGAATATTTCACTCGAATTGTTACATTATCGTTGATTTTTCAAAAACGGTTCAGCCGATTTCTTTATAATTTAAATAGTACAACGTCGGTAGTACACCTTTTCGAACTAAGAAATATTTTTTCGATTCGGTCTACAATTGGCGAAATTATCGATGATCATACAAAAAAACATACAGACGAACATATAACCTCCTACTTTTTTGGAAGTCAGTTAAAAACTAATAAATAAGATAGCTTATAACAATAACATTAACTCGACTACAAAAAAGATAAAAATATCTGCTCTATTCGATGTTTTTGGCAATTTCAAACAAACTACTATACTTTATCTTCTGCCCATCAATTCGCGTGCCAAATGCCCATAAGAAAACCTTCACCTGATACGAAAAACATTCGCTATCGCGGATAATTGACAATGAACTTTAACTACATACAATAAAGCTCAAATACTCACAATCGTTTCAGGTAAAGTCGCCTTTATCGAAATACTAGCTTTTACCTGCGACTTTGCCCGCGTAATATTTTGATTTTTGTGCCAACCCATGCCTTTCATTTTTCCAGGATAAAAAGTAGCCTATGACATGTTTCAACTTATTTAGACCAATATTATAAAGAGGAAAGATTTGATTGTTTGTTTGCATTGAATAGGCTCCGAAACTACTGATCCGATCTGAATTCTTTCACTGTTGAAAAGCTACACTATTCCCGGTGAACATAGGCTATCTTATATTTTCAAATAAATAAAGGGATCCTTACTATTTGTCTCCTATAGCCAATCGAACCCGGGTGAAGTCGGGACGGGCAGCTAGTTAACTATTATGTATATGAAATGATTTTTTAATTTTTTATAGTGCATCCCACACTAGGTTTATCTCAAAGAGTTCTTTTTTTATGATAAACATTTCAAAAATTCGTCGCGGAAGCAGGATTCGAACCTTGCGTCTTCGGATCACTAGCCCGACGCTCTGACCACTGAGCTAACCCGCTATACTGACTCCGCGGCGAATTTTGTGAAGTGTTTATCATTTTAACCAACTTATAGCGTTGGCGGCGCCACCTGTGATACCCGTATTAAACAGGTTCACTCAATTGAAGTTATAAGAACTTCTGAATATTGACGAGAGATGACGCACTGCTAAATCCATGAAACGATTTTTTAATTTTTTACAGTCTCAAAGAGTGAAAGAGTTATTATGTATATCCATGGCAAAAATCAACTATATCTGTTGCTCTACTACTATATCCGTTACTTTACTCTACTTTATCTATTAACTTATAGTGTGTTTTATTGTACCTATGTGAGAACAAATAAATGAACTGCTCTATTGCTGCATGAAAAAATAAAAGACAAACACACTTTCCAATTTGTAATATTAGTATGGATTGGTCGAAATATAAAAACGGGCAGAAGGTTTTATGTCGTAGCTTAAGCAAGTTAAGGTTCAAGTTCGAAGACAATACAGGATTGTAGTAATAAATTTTAGTACTTATACCTTTATACAGGGTTATTTCTGATCAATTAGCATCCTCTTAGGGGCTTATTCTGTACATCAAAACTAACAACTTTTATTCTACGACTTTTCTTAAAACTCAAAAAAAATCAGCTGTTCCATACATGTCGAAGGTGAACGACATTTTTCTATGAAACAACAACTTTTTTTGAGAATTTAATAAAAGTCGTAGAACAAAAGTAGTTAGTTTTGATGTACAGAATAAGCCCCTGAAAGGATGCTAATTGATTAGAAATAACCCTGTACAGGTATTATCAAAGTATAATGTAGTCGAGTATTGGGGCAGTTAGGAATAGGTACAGTTAACAAAGAAACAGGGTAGTTATGAGGTAGAAAGGGCGTGTTTTATTTGCCGGTCGATATTTAGGTCAGGATTTGCGAACTAGGCTCGAAGGCTGGCGGTGGTCTAAGGTGTAAGAGATTATACGATATTTATTTAGAAAGCTTTCCACACTAGGTTTTTATCTCAAACAGTTTTGTGATAAGCATTTGAAAAATCTAGAACATAGAAAGCGGGCTAGTTCAGTTGAGAGGGCGTCGGACCAGTGCTCCGAAGGGGCAGGTTCAAATCCTGCAATCGCTTCAGATTTTTGAAATGCTTATCACAAAGATAATTCTTTAAGATGAAATATAATGATAAAAAAATATAATATGATAATAGCACTCTAAAAAAAATCATATCATTGATTTAGCAGTGCGCCATCTCTCGTCAATGTTCAGGAGTTCTAATAACTTCCAATTGAGTGATAACCTGTCTAATACGGGTATCATAGGTGGCGCCGTCAATGCTAAAAGATGGTAGTAATGATAAGCATTTCCTAAATTTGGCGCTTGCGTAGGAGGCGGGCTGGTTCAGTTGGGAGAGCGTCGGGCTAGTGATCCGAAGGGGCAGGTTCAAATCCTGCGTTCGCTTCAGGTTTTTGAAATGCTTATCAGAAAAATAACTCTTTGAAACGTAATATTATAATTATGTCTGTATTGTTCATAAAGAGAAGAAAATTACCGTTTTCCAAAGAAAAATTCAGAATGCTTTTGAAACAGAACAAGGAATAGTTTAGACTCTGCGCCAAGTCCGAAGGCATAATTTGGGAACTAAATACAAGACTAAGGAACTAAGCGATTGTGGCGCCATGTCTATCAGTGGTAACGCGAAACCTAAATCTGTGTTTTCTATCAAATAAGTTCAACTTCAAATTTAAATTCAACGAGTTCCTTTCTTTTGAATGTGCTACAACTTATACTCGTAAAATTGGGTAGGATGTGGTATATATAATCTATACACTTATACCTTTGTATAAGTTCTTTTGTTGAAGCGTGTTGTACATGATTTTGATACATAAAATCGGTATATACCACTTGAAGAAAATATATTATACACTCAGAACAAATAAAAAAATCAAGACAGAATGTTGCGAACAAACAAGTGAGGCCGGAAAAACTACGCCTGTACAGACACAATCACACACACATAAAGGTACAACGAAACCACGCCTTGGCTTGTCAGTCGAACTATGGCGGCGCAACACCGACGCACTCACCACATGTATATAAACCTCACTTCTGTCGACTGTTCAACGACGTTCTGTCTTGATTTTTTTATTTGTTCTGAGTGTAAAATATATTTTCTTCAAGTGATATATAGCGATTTTATGTATCAACATCATGTACAACACGCTTCAACAAAAGAATTTATACAAAGGTATAGGTAGGACAATCAAAAACCGTCATACAAAACACATAGAAAGTCAAATAAATTGCTTATTTTCTCAGTAACAGAACCAGGTGAAATCAAAAATCAAAAGAAAAAGAAAACTTAAAATTCTTCAGAAGTGCTAAACTTGCGCCAACGGCCCGCGCAATAGTTTACATGTTCGGCTTGCGTGCGGCCCGCTTTGTTAAATCAACTGAGCTACTGTGTACCGCATAGGAATTACGCGGTACCTTGTTAAACTATATACCTGATGTAGTATTTTACGTTTCAGTGTGTCTATTTTCGATCATACTTAATCAAAATTTGGGTGAAACAACGTCAAACAAACTTTCACACAATAACACAAATCCATACATTCAAGTCTGGTCCAGCAACCTTCTCCTGTGATCCTAAAGTGATTAATAACAGACTGAATCTTCGTGAGCAGGTTCGATTAGACGAGACGCCCAGATTACTTTTATAAAAAATTCTCGATCGAGGTAGCTAAAGTACTGCGCAGGTATAAAACATGTCGATTTGGTGGGGTGTCGATATTGTCACAATAACAGCAAGCTTTTTAGTTTAATATCGAGGTAAAGTATAAACCCGGAAAACAATTGTCCTTCAAAATGGATGATATGACTGGAGCGTCCTCCACTCCGAATGTGTCCAAAAAAAACATATTGGGCACACTGCCAACTGGCAGCATTTGGATTATCTTGTGACTTCTAGGGGCTATGGATAATCCAATTGCTTGTTTTATAGTAGTAGATTGTGTAATTTTAGATTAAATAAGTCTTGTATTTAGTGGTAGTTAGTAAAGGCACTTGCCCTGGCAAAAAACAAGTTGTGTAGTATTTATTAGGAATGCAACAATTTTATCGACTTATATGCTAAAGCAATAACTACATGCACTATTTCAACACACACGCTCGTTAAAATTTTTTTACCGACTTCCAAAAAGGAGGAGGTACTATATTCGTCTGTATGTTTTTTTGTGTATGTTCATCAATATTTTCGCCAATTGTGAACCGATTTACATTTTTTTTTGCAGTTCGAAAGAGAATACTTCCGATGTGTTTCCATTTAAATTGTATCGAAATAAGTTAAGACGTTTTTGATAAATCAACAATAATGTACCTACATGCAAGTCACATTGATTCGTGCAAAATATTCGAATTCTGTACTCGGTGGAAGTCGGTGTTGCGATTTTTCGCGAAAAATAATTATATGTAGCTCTTGCTAATATTAATTTAGCCAATAAGTCCATATTTTTTTTAGATAAAATATATTAAACCACAAATACACAATCCTGAAAAATCTTCAGAAGTGCCCAACTTGTACCACCGGCGGCCCGCAATAGTTTACATGTTCTGCTCGCGTGCGGCCCGCTTCGTTAATTCCAAAGGCTACTGTGCAGAACTATGCGGCGCTAGTTAAACTATGTACAGTATTTAATGTTACTATTATGCCGATTCACGAGCTTAAACTCTTGTTACTCGTTTACACGTGTAAGTGTGCGTATTTTCTAGTTTGGAGGGTAGATATAAGGTAGGTAGATCTAAGGTAGGTAGATATAAGGTAGGTAGGTACATCATTGATATTTTAGCTTATTCTGATGTCAACGCAGTAAACAAAGAGCTATTTTGAAGTACATAGTTGTAGGTTTTTTTGTGATATATAATCCGACCGCTTAACTTAGACCTCGCCTGCGCGGTACAGGGGCGCCGGGGGAGACGACAAAGGGGGACTGAGACAGGTGCGGTTCCTTTTTGGAAGTCTGAAAAATAACTATCTCCCAGCGCCCCTAAGGCGAGCACTAAGTTAAACGGTCGGATTAAAGCTATTTTTACAGACTTTCAAAAAGGAAGAGGTACTATGTTCCTCTGTATGTATTTTTTGTGAATGTTCATCCATATTTTCGCCAATTGTGAACCGATTTTAAAAGCCTTTTTGTACCTAAAGACTGAGACTTTATATTCCCGAGTTGGTCCCATTTAAACATTACCTAAATCGGTGAATCGATCAACAATAATGCACATGAATGTCACATCGATTGCGAACTATTCGAATTCTGTACACGGTAGTAGTCAGTGGGGGCATATCTGGACATTTATTTTCTCGCAGGAGGTATGAAAAGTAGGGTATGCACCGCTGGAACAAAGTCTATCATTTTTGGGCGGCTTGAACCCCTCTCTATGCTCAGGACTCGAAATAATTTAGGAGCAGCTTATAGAGTCAAATTCAGCTGTAAAAAAAAAGGACACTATAAACACTTAAGGTAAAAAGTGGTTTAAGTCAACTCCCGTCCTAGTCTCATCTAAGTTTCCAGAGCAGAACGAAGAGCTAAGTTGTTCGATAGAATTTATTGGGTTTTATCTCTTTATTATCTTTCTGTTATATAGTGAACGACGACAAACTACACTAGAAGTTCTAGCTTATTTTTAGCCAAAACAACATGAAACGAAACCAAACCCTGCTATCAAGCTAAAGCCTTCAGTACAAAGAAGTTAATGTACTTAGGCTCTGAAAATAGTAAAAAAATAATTAATGGTCTTCACACACTAACTCAATGCCCATATCTACAAAACTACACACTAGTAAATATCACGCACACTCATAAACCTAAGGCTTTACTATGAGTTTCTTTGGTAAACGAAAACTGTTGTCGTTTTTGTTGTTTGTTTTTTTTTTATTTAAGTGCATTTAACTACATACTGTCTGACGTTAGCAGATATTCTGTCTAAGGTGTAGCACGCTTACCTAGAAGATACCTATTTAATCAAGATTTGAAGACACGTATGTTGTACTTTAGTGTAAAGAGAGGCTCAGGTAACGCGTTCCATATTCTGGCTTTTCGTATAAATAATGTGGATTCAAAACGCTTGATTCTGACGTGCGAAATGTCCACCATACAAGCATGATGCTTTGGTCGCGTCTGTCTTGCTGTAAGATAGAAGGGGGGATGAGACCAAATTGATTTATCCATATCCATACATACTCGTATTTCTCAGTTCTTCCACGTTTCTGCCAGCGCCGGCGCGGTACAAAAATGAATGGAGCCAGACGGAAACTACTGTAGTTTCCGTTTACGTATAATTTTATACTAAGCTCTAGCTTTCACTTAAACAACGAGTACTCAGACCAAATGCCACCCGCCTCGTGTGGGAACAAAAACTATTGCGTTCAGTAATGTACGGCTTGAGCTGTTTTATTATTAAAACCGCATTATTCCAGGAACAACGCCATGCCTGTTCTATTTTGAGGTTTACGACCCCGCGATTAGGCGTATTTTTCTAGAAAGTTTGCAATGTAAGACTATAATTTTGATGAGTAGTTTTCTTGAAATCATCATAAAAGTTTGCAAAGGATTGGATTTACTTAGCAAATTTAAATTTTGGACTAAGCGTGTGAATAATGTATAAGAAAACAATGATGAAGCGGGCTATGCCCAGAGTCTCTCTGCGAGATCGAATTAGGTATAAGGAGATTTGTAGACAAAGCAAATGGTACCGACATAGCCCAATGGTTTATTAATGTGAAGTTACAGAGAGCGGGAGGACGTAAAACCCGCCCCTAACCAGTCTTATCGGAAATTCATAGGGCAGGCTTACGTCCAGCGCTGGGTGTTAGAGTTCGTGCAAAAAGAGAACGGTCGTGGCATTACGGTGAACTACGAGTAACAAGGAGATTTTAATCAGTAGTCAATGCACCGACTACTTGTTAGACGCGAGCCTACTGATAAAAAACGAATTGGTGTCTACCAAGTATCAAAAACTTTTAGTTGTACTAGCAATGACAGTGCAGCGTTGTTAACGTAAGAAAATTAGTAAAATGGCACACGGGCGACCTCACCTACGACGCTTTTCTTATTGCACGAACTCCAATAATGATAATAAAGCAAATAACACTATCATCTCAGTCATAAGAGATTTCATAGCTGGACATATGCCTCGATATCTCCTATAGATTTCTAATAAATGCCGTTGCAAACAGCTTGCATCGCGCTCAAAGGTTCATATTTGACTTCGTCTTGTTCACTTTGTAGACCGATGTTTTACGCTACCCTTGCCTTTATGGTCACGATATGTGGTTACTTCATTTGATTGATTTTTAGGGTTCCGTACCCAAAGGGTAAAAACGGGACCATTACTAAGACTCCGCTGTCCTTCCGCCTGTCCGTCTATCCGTTTGTCACCAGGCTGTATATCACGAACCGTGATAGCTAGACAGTTGAAATTTTCACAGATGCTAAATCTGTTGCGGCTATACAACGAATACTAAAAACAAAATAAAATAATTATTTAAGGGGGGCTCCCATACAACAAACCTGAATTCTTAGCCGTTTTTAGGTAACAGGTAGACGCTTGAAATGTTCACAGAATATTTAATAATTCCCATACGTAACCCTTTGTCTGCGAGTTCGACTCACACTTGGCCTTTTATTTGTATCTATCTCGAATAAAAGCAATTTTCCTTTTTTCAATCAGTCTAAAAAGTTTCTTCCGAGACATATCTAAAAAAAAAGAAGTTTCTTACAACAACGGTCACGTTCACTTTCCCCTCACGTGCCTTTGTCGTTGTTTTTCGCGACTACCCTCAAATTGGGATGTTTTTGTTGACCTGCGTTTGTCGCCAGTTTCGTGGAATGGTAGAAAAACATGAAAGTACTCGTAAAAAATAAACGTAAGAATGTTACTTGGGTAGAAAGATGTTGGAAAATGTTGAAATATACCTTACTTTTAGTTACAAATGTCTTATATGAGGCGTTTATTAAATAAATACTTTAACAATGTCTTAAACTCTACAGGCAGACAGGCAGTCAGAGTCGTTTAATTTCAAATTGAAATAAATAATCAACCTCACTTATGACACTCAAAATTTTTACCCAAAATTTAGTCATAAGTACTTTAATTAAAAAGTAAACTTCCATTTATAACTTAACTAGACGACCCGCCCCGGCTTCGCACAGGTGTATTATACATATAAACCTTCCTCTTGAATCACTCTATCCATTAAAAAAAACCGCATCAAAATCCGTTGCGTAGTTTTAAAGATTTAAGCATACAGACAAACAAACGAAAATAGCGACTTTATTTTATACTATGTAAGGATGTAGTAATACTTTTCGTAGACTGGATCCAAATATTTCATGCATTTTTCTGACGACGAAAGCTTTACTGGGTAAACTCTTTTTCACGTTTATTTTCCAACCGTACTTTCCAAACTTAAAAAACTTAAAGTCAATACTTTGGTGCCACCGAGTTGTTATTACCTGTCTGTGTGTGCCTTTAAGCTGAAATCTCAATTCTCAGTTCAGTAAGCCTCTAACCAACTACCCCCTAATAAGAGACGAACGTTTCCCCTCTGCAGGGAACTTAAAGCCCAGAATCTACCAAAATGGAGCGAAGCGGGGATAGGCCGAGCTGTACCAGTATTGTCTATGCATTCTGGCGTTTGGATTGACTTTTCCTCCCGCTCCCTCTCGTGGCGCGAGTAATGAGCGAGAACAGGAGAAAAAATGAAGCCAAACGTGAAAACACGTATACAATACAGCCGCTGGCTGGAGAGAACATTGTATGTTGTTTTTAAACTTTCGATATTTGAACAAATTATTATGACATACTACGGGACTAATCGCGCACTAAAATCACGAGATAAATAAATCCCTCATACAGTCTACCCGTGACCACGATCGATGCAGCTCGGTCGAAATGTTTAGTACGCGATTAGTCCCGTAGTATCCAGGGCAAGTTTAGTACATCTAGACAAACAACTTTTGTTCTAGGACTTTTGGAAAATCACCAAGAAAAAATCAGCTTTTCAATACAAAATGTTCGTCAACGCGCGGCAAGCGATTATGGAGAAGCGATTTTTTTTTTTGCGAATTTTCAAAAGTTGTCATTCGTAAACCCGTTGTAGAAATGTCATATTGATTTTTACAAATCACAGCTCCTTCTGAGCTGTACTAGACTGACTTTTTCTTTAACTTCTTTAATGAACGACACAATGTTTAAATATGTAATAAAAAAAAATCCTAATGGAAAAAGCATACTATAGTATCAAGGATTATATTTCTGACAGGGATTCGCTGCGCGAATTGACTTGTGATTGACTTATATACCATATTATTATTGTGATTTTCGATTGATTGAATTTTTATTGTTTTGTTATAGTATAATTTTAAATTGTTTTGTGTTATGTAATTTATTTGACTATTTTTTGTAAATGTTGACATTCATAAGTGTACAGTGCTGTACCTATATTTGAGAATAAATGAACATAGGCCTGCTTACGAAGAATAAATTGTTAATATCCACGACGCAGACTCTACGCAGTATACAATTTATTCTTAGGACTTAAGGCTGCGCCTAATGCTAGGAAAAAATCAGATTTTACCCGCGCTTCTTGCATCGCCCGCTATTATCTATGCGGCTTTGTTTAGAGTCGAAAATCGCATGACACGGTTTATAACGATGTTGGCTTCGAGCTCCAGCTTATATTTTTAGGTGGGTATTTATTTACTTATTCAAAATTTAAGCATGCATTAAAAAAACTAATTGATTACTCGGCTAGAACATTAGCCTGGCTACGTAATTTTTCAAAAATAATGTGGTGTTGTCGCTGGTAATTTCGAGCATTTGAAATAAAATGTATTTTTTTATGATGCGAAGTTTTAATTTTTTTCTAAAGTAACCATATTATTTTCCAATATTCTACGCGATTACTCTGCTACTTTAGATTTTTTTCTTTCCCACAGTATTTTTGTAATATGGATGTTTGTGTGCGTTACCTTTACACCACGTCTTTAAAAGTACACCTTTCGCTTGATTTTGGCATTAGGCGCCCCCTTAAGCTGGTTTTCTTACGATGCTTTTCTTCACCGAAAAACCAATAGTGTGAAAATCCTCACTAATATTACAAATCCAAAAGTGTGTTTGATGGTTCGTTTGTTACTCATTCACGCAACAACAGATTTTCAAATATCATGAACTTTTGGCTGTGTAGCAATGTAGCACGCGCCTTTTACCGTTGTATTTCTAACCGACTTCCGAAAAGAAGGAAGTTCTCCTCCTCCTTCTCCTTTTAGCCATAGGACGTCCACTGCTGGACATAGGCCTCCCCTAAAGATCTCCAATAAGACCGGTTGGTAGCGGCTTGCATCCAGCGCGATCCTGCGGTCTTAATGAGGTCGTCCGTCCACCTTGTAGGTGGACGTCCTACGCTGCGCTTGCCGGTACGTGGTCTCCACTCGAGGACTTTTCGACCCCATCGGTCATCAGTCCTCCGTGCTATGTGCCCTGCCCATTGCCACTTCAACCTGCCAATCCGCTGGGCTATGTCGGTAACCTTGGTTCTTCTACGGATCTCCTCATTTCTGATTCGATCGCGCAGAGAAACTCCGAGCATAGCCCTCTCCATGGCTCGTTGGGCTACTTGAAGCTTACTAATAAGGCCCATAGTGAGAGACCACGTTTCTGTGCCGTAAGTCATCACTGGCAACACACACTGGTCTATTTTCGTCTATCTGTATATTTTTTGTGTATGTTCATCGATATTTTCGAAAGTTGTGAAGTGATTTCAAAAAATTATTTTGTAAGGGTATAGGTATACCTACTCCCGACGTGGTCCCATTTAAATTTCATTGAAATCGACTGAGCTGTTTTTGATAAACCAACAACAATGTAAAAAAAATAAACATCGATTCGAGCGAACTATTCCAATTTTGTACACGATTGATGTCGGTTGTGCCATGCGAAAAAACATTATCTTCTTGCAAAGCCATTTTCTGCAAAAAGTAATTATGCTACTTGCATAGCTTTTCTTTTTATCGCGAATAAGTCCGCGCTTGACCACCAAATCACCTGATGGTAAGCGACGTTGTAGTCGAAGATGAAACACGCAGACCTAGAAGATATACCTATTCACTCTGACCTTGAAAAGCGTTAGATTATATCTTTTAGGAAACAGGAAATCATGAAGGCTTTTACATTCCTTGGCGGTATGAATCAGAAATGTTGAGTCAAACCGCTTCGCACGTATCAAAGGAAAATCCACAGTGTAGCTGTGGTAATGAGGCGTCTTCCTACTCATGTGTTACTAGTATGACATTACTACGATGGGCCTACAGACTACAAAGTTCTACCTTTTTCTGCCTATCTCCATTTTGCTTTGGTAGAGTCTAGCCCTAAACGAGGTCCAGCTGGACCACAGGAACTTTTAATGAAGTGCAAACCTCCGTCACAAACAGACGGAGCTAGAGCGGCTGGATACGTCTCGTTTACAAAGAATATGTTTTTTAACTGCTTCCAGCTAAACGCGACGGAGTTGTGAAGTTCGGCAAATTGCAGCGCTGTTTTGTTTTTCTTGTAAACCATTTAATTTAACTTATTTTTAGTAAGATATTAGGCCCAATTATGAGGGCGCCATCGTAGTTATATTAGCAATTTAGAATATTTCTCTTTCTTTTTCACTTTAGGCATTTGATAGAGTTATTACGTTGCCATTAAATTTACGATGGCGCCTTCATAATTGGGGCTAATGTTACAATAACTGGTCCAACGTTCATCGTTTAAAACAATGTGCGGTAGGTACAACATAAGACTGCGTTATGCAAGAAGTTTAAGTTTGCGTGCATTTTTCCTGAAGGTTTTGTTCCTGAAAACATTATGTTTTAATCTAAAACGCAGTAATTTTTGAACAATATTACACTACCGCGTAGTTGTTTTATAAGAAGCAGTGAAATGGTCAAACATCTTTGTAAATAAACATAATTATATTACTTAGTTGCATAAAACAAATCTTTATTTTAAATCATACTAGCGACCCGCCCCGGCTTCGCACAGGTATATTATACAAATAAACCTTCCTCTACAGTGACTCACACTCTATCTATTAAAAAACCCGCATCAAAATTCGTTGCGTAGTTTTAAAGATATAAGCATAAATAGGGACAGACAGCGGGAAAGCGACTTTGTTTTATACTTACTATGTAGTGATGTTTTACATATTTTATTTCTATCTGCCTGCATCTGCCTCTGACATGAAAAACTAACTAAACTAACTCTCTACAAAGCATGCTTCAAGAACTGAGCGTAGCAAGCCTCAAAGTTGGACAAATGATGAATCGGTCAAAGACAAAGATCATGACCAACAACAAGAAACATATGGTAGTAGTAGACGGGCAAGCACTAAATTTTGTCGATGAATACGTATTATAGGTATACTTTGGCTCAGATAGTTTCCTTCCAGAACCGCCAATACAAGGGAATTGAACGTCGCGTCGAAAATGCTTGGAGGAGCTACGTACTGGTATATGGTTTTAGCGATATAGGCAAAGTGCTTTTCTTGTAAGGAGTACATGAAAAGCACTTTGCTTATATCGCTAAAACGCAAATTGATCGACATGTGTATCTTGCCTGTCCTAACCTATGGTGCGCAGACTTGATCACTGACCGATTCACAAAGGTCCAAACTTGAGGTCTGCCAAAGAGCAATGGAACGCAGCGTGCTTGGTATCAAAAGAATTGATAGAGTCCGCAACAGCACACTGCGTTCTATGACAGGGGTAGTTGATGTCGGCCGAAAAGCCGCTAAACTAAAGTGGGATTGGGCGGGACATGTGGCGCGGATGCACCCCGATCGATGGGCCAGGATCGTCACGGAGTGGGTGCCTGACGGACGACGCAGCCAGGGAAGGCCCAAGAAGCGCTGGCGTGACGATCTTGACTCATTCGAGAGGGGTTGGCAGGAAGTTGCGATGGATCGCGACTCCTGGAAGGAAATGGGGGAGACCTTTACCCAGGAGCGGGACAGTATAGGTTAAAAAATCAGAGTATAATATCGTAGGAGCTTTATTGTTATTGAAACCATCGTTTGATATTTAAAATTTCTGTTTTATGCAAAGCTTTTTTTTACGGTGATTTATAAGTACAATATTCATTTTCCATTTTTCTGTAATTTCATACCAATTGTACAAAATAAATCACATCAGCCGAGAGTGGTGGTCGTGGCGAGTGTTGCCCGCCTGATAACCCGAGACATTTATTGTTTTAACTGGTAAATTACTAACAATCAATTCAATGAGTAAATTAACATAAGAGCTACCTATATCATTACGAGTATTTAAGCCATCGTTTGTTATTTATATTCCTAAGTAATGAAAAGGCTTGTCATACACTGATTTGAGTTAATAATCGGCTAAGTGCGAGCCGGACTCGCGCACGTAGGGTTCCGTACTGTATTGGAGCCCCCCTTAAATATGTACTTTAATTTAATAATTACATAATTATTGAAGTAAACATACAATTAAATATTTTGTGAATATTTCAAGCGTCTACTTGTTACCGTTATTAATATCGAGCAAAAAACGACAAAAAATCAGGTTTGCTGTAGGGGGAGCCCCCCTCAAATATTTATTTTACTTTGTTTTTAGTGTTGTTATTTCGGCAACAGAAAAAAATTATCTGTGAAAATTTCAGCTTTCTAGCTATAACGGTTCATGAGATATATTCTGGATGCAGACAGCTGGACGGACAGACAGACAGACGGACAGCGGAGTCTTAGTAATAGAGTCCCGTGTTTACCCTTTGGGTACGGAACCCTAAAAATGGTGTCGTATTTTACTATAATGTTGTACCAATTGTACAAAATAAATCACATCAACCGAGACCAGAGGTTGCCAGTGATAGTGTTGCCCGCCTGATATGTGTCGCCATTTATTATTTTAACTGGCAACATTGCAGCAAACGGGCTACGCATTCATAACACGTTATCTTCAAATGTTATATGGGTGTTTTGATATAGTCAAAATTACTGCGACAACAGTGGATAACTGTTATTAATTTATTAACATAAAACTAAGTTATAATTATTATAATATAATTATTATAAAATCATTTTGATAAACCGATCTTTATATTGTAAATTAAATCAGATGTTTCATTGATCAATGAAGTAAAGGCCACGCAAAATTATTATGTAGAGAACATGTACAAGCAAATGCAGCGTAAGACGTTAACGCTGAAAAAACAGGTTAGGTAACCTCATAAATAGGTAATAGCATACCATCGCTCAAAAAAAAAACATTAAACAGAAACTGAAAAACTGTAATAACTATTTATACTACACCTGCTCGGAAAGTACCTTGATACTTTATCAAATTTACGGTAGAAAGTACGTCATTGCATATCGAACAAATATGCGGGGAGAAAACGCACCTGAGCGGGAGAGAAAAGTGTATGAAAATCCATTTCTTACGTGGTTTTTCTTTTTTAATTTTGGGTAAGACTATGCGCTGGTAACCTAAATATCAAATGCCAAAAAGTTTTTACAGTGAGTTTTTATCTCCAAGTTCGCAAAATGACACTGGCCACTAGCTGTGTGTTGGATGGTGTCAAGCAATTTGAAAAAAGAACATGTGAAAATTGCAGACGCCATTGGCGCCATTTTCAAGTGTTGCATTAAGCTTCACTAACTGCAACAATTTCAATATAAATTTCAATTAGTAAAGATTTAGTTTTTTATTTTCCTCGTAGGTGTAGTATAAAGCACTATGTATCACTCGAGAGAAAGTGCGATTCCCGATCTCGGGTGTTTTAAAGCCCTCGCCTACGGTTTGGGCTTCAAACGACACCCTCGACGGTAATCGGTTACTTTCTCCTCTCGGTGAACAATGTACTATTTTTGGACATATTCTGAAAATCTAATTGATCAATGGGACAACAGTAACCGTGCAAACAGCATTTTTGAAATTTTTGAGCTGGTTAACTCATAGTTTGACATTTGGAATAATATGACAACAATGTATTTATTTTATATTACTTTGACATTACGATTTATTTCGTGACTTTTGTTATTTTTCTTATTGCATCGTTTCATTCTACTCTGATTTTAATTTTAATTTATTGACTGTATAGGTACACTTATAATTTTGTGAGGTAGATGTAAATGTATTGTAGTCGTTTTTATCTCAATAAATAATTTGAATTTGAATTAATAGTCACTAAATAATTTGTTGGATGCCAGCCGTTTTTAGCCGCCCTTATTAGCGATCTAGAGAGGAAGCCGATGTCCAGCAGTGGACGTTCTATAGTTGAAATAATGATACCTAATGATAGCTTTGTACTTGTGTTAGATCTGTGACGTACAAATTCACGCAGCTCTGACACCAGGAGTAAAAGTAATGGGCTGGCCATTACTTTTACTTGCTTATTTTACTTACGACAAAATACCCACACAAACATACTCATACATGAAACATTTTTTATTTACCGACAAAATAACTTAAGCTACTTCTAAGCCCCAAAAAACTTGAAAAACACAAATCAAAGTGGGAACAAGAAACTCGCAACTCCGACTTATCACCCATCGCTTACTTAACTTAGGGTTAACTTAACTCTAACTTAACTGTAACTTGACAGTTAAGTTCTTCACAATTACCATAACGAGCTCACTTCGTTACTTATTACTTTCAAAGCCCTTTTGTCTTTTGAATTCCTGTAATTTTGAAGTTACTTTTAAGCAGGGCTGGCAATGCTAATGTTCTGAAATCACCGTAAAACTTTACTTATTTTTCATGGTAGCAGGTACAGCTATTGTATTTTATAAAATTTTTAGTTTCAGTATTTGAGAACTCCTCTAAAACGGTTTGACCGATTTTTATGATTTTTCGTGTATATTTAGCAGGTAATCAATAAAAACAATTTATTCATATCAATTGCCCCAAGTCAACAAAAAAAGAACAATGTTTAACTTCGATCCATTTCCAGACAATACAAATATATGTACAATATTGTACATATAAAGAGATTGTAGCTATTTGCCAAATACGGTTTCGCTCGCGTTTTTAACATAGGAACTTAAAAAATCACAACACGTGAATTTTCAAAACCCACACGATTTAAAACTACAAAACTTGCTTAATTAATATAATGACAGACAAATGCAGTCATACAGTTTTTTTATTCACAAGAGATTTTTTCGTCCTATTTTTTTTTTGGCGTAGGTATAATATATTTGGCGTAACATTGGCCGTTTAAAAGACGCAATCAGTAGAATCTCACACCAGCCGTATAAAAAGCTAATTTTGGCAATGTACTGTACTATATCAGTACCATGAAGGGTGATTGAGCCATATCCACCACGCTGGCCCAGTGCGAGTTGGTGGATTCACATACGCCATCGAATTTCTTCTTCTGACATATGCAGGTTGCCTCACGATGTTTTCCTTCACCGAAAAGCCAGTGGTGTTAAATTCCGTACATAAATTCCAAAGAACTCATTGGACATCATCTATCCATCCATCAGCCATAGGACGTCCACTGCTGGACATAGGCCTCCCCTATGGATCTCCAATAAGACCGACCGAATCATTGGACATGGGACCGGGATTTTAACTCACGACCTCACGATTGTAAGGCGGGCATCCCTACCATTAGACCACCACGGTTTATTTACGGATAATTTTGGGAATATCTAGGAGCTTTTCCGCAGTTATTCCTCCTTCTGCATATGTCTCATATGCATATAAATTCCAGCTCACTATAGCTCAATTCCCCGAACTAACAAACTTCTAGAACAACCCTCGTTCAAGCTGTAACTTTGTACCGTGTATTGATTCAGCTATTAATAGGCTGGCGCCGCTTGCTACATAATTGTATTATTGGACCATGACTCGATACAAAAGTATCGATGTTGAACGATTTATAGGGAAAAGTAGTATCGATAAAATTTGACTAAGTGTAATTTAAGTTTTGCTTTTCAAACATGAACTACTCGAAAAGTTTAAATGATTTATAGAAATAAAATATTCGTACATAAATATCCATCCATCAGCCATAGAACGTCTACTGCTGGATATAGGCCTCCACATTAGGTTTCCAATAAGACTTGTTGGAAGCGGCTTGCATCCAACGCGAACCTGCGGTCTTGATGAGGTCGTCCGTCTACCTTTAGGGTAGGCGACTGGGCGTCCTACGCTGCGCTTTTTGGTACGAGGTCTCCACTCGGCCCCATCGGTCATCAGTCCTCCGTGCACAAACTAAAGGATACTACGTATCCTCCGTGCTACGTGCCCTGCCCACTGCCATCTCAACTTGCCAATCCGCTTAGTTAAGTCAGTAACTTTGGCTCTTGTACTTATCGCTTCATTGACCACGTATCGGCAAGCGCAGCGTAGGACTTCCGCTCATTGTGGACAGATGACCTCATTAAAACTGCAGGGTCACGTCGTATGCAAGCCAACCAGTCTTATTGGAGATCCATAGGGGAGGCCTATTTCCAGCGGTAGACGTCCTATGGCTGATGGATGGATGGAAAGACAATCAGACTGTAACCTAGTTAGATTTAGCTTTATGTGTTATCGGGAAGCAATTTAGACAATATGTGACATATTCTTGTCATTAACTATAACAGTTTTTATAGACCCAAGTTAGTCAGCAAGGAATTTGTAATGTTAAATGTCCAAGGGTGCGTTTTTTGAATTTCGACCGCCTCGGATGTGTATGTACTTATCTTTACGGATGTTTTTTTTTTTCGAAATTGTTTAAAATTATTCATTATTTCACGCAAAACTTTAGTAGTTGAGATGGCAATTTAAAAAAAAAACATAGACTGCAAAGTGGGAAATCGAGAAATGGAACGTTAAAAAAAGAAAACTATCAAAACTAAAATGACGACATAAATGGCTGTCACTGTCAAAGTTCAGTATACGTTTCTTCTTCTTATTTTAACTTAGCGTTGCATTATTGTGCATTTGCCAGTGTCAAGTATTTAGTTTTAATTTTTGATATATTTAACAAAATAGTCATTGTCGTAGTCACGTCATAGTCCAATAAAGTCACGGTCAAGTCCAAACATAGTCCAAGTCATACCTCAGTAAAACAGTGGAGACTCTTCTAGAGGCGTCTATGGAGTATTGGTAACAACACGGAACAACATGATACGTCACATTATATCACTTGCCTACACTTATGAACATAAATCAGCTCATAATCTACGAAATACCACAATTTTTCACTTATTATTTATCACTGATAAAATCACAAGTTTAACAAAATAATACAGTGAGGCGACATGATTTTTCTGCGTTCCCGCCAAAAAACCAATATACGTTTCTAGGATGTTCGAAGGTTAAAAAACCGCACCCCAGAATAAAAACGTTTCGTTTCACAGACATCAAATATAATCGACTGGTACGTAAGTACGTACATATCTAGTTATAATTCGTATTTTTTCGACAAAAGAAGCTGAAGGCAAGTAGACACGCGATGTTGTGAAAAAACGTCTGAATACGTAATGTTAATGTACTTGTACACTATTATCGGTATTTATCGACAAATTCAACGGAATAAAATATCTCTTTCATTGGATATTGTCAATAATTTCGAATCGAATGATCATTCGCTTTGACAACGTTGAATTGGAGACAAATGAAGTCACGCAATTGTTTTTACATATTAATGCCGCGGCCACACTCTGAGCATATTTCTTGTTATTCTTCTTCTTTTCAGCAATAGGTTGACATCCACTGTTGAGCATAGGTCTCTCTTATATATATGTGAAAATCCGTACATAAATTCCAAAGAACTCATTGGTACAGGACCTGGATTTGAACCCACGATCTCACGATCGTAAGGTGGGAGTCACTACCAATAGACCACCACGGCTTCATTAATTTATCATCTGACGTCAAATCATAACTACTAGTCTACCGTACTACCTCCGACCGCTACAAATCGGCAAGCTAAGCACCTGGCCCCGTCGTAAACCTATCTTTCCATCGTTTGTTCAAGATTTGTATGTAGGTGTGTTGGATTCGGCTGAAATGGTCCGCAGTATCTGGTATTTGGTCAGCAATTTAAGTGAGGTCAAAACATGTTCTACAAAAGATATAATCAGCAAAATGACGTGTGAACAATTCAAAATCACAAAGTATGAGGACATATTTTAGTGTTAAAGTGTTGGTGTATTACTACACAAATGTCAAATTGCTTTGTGAACAATTGAATCAAATGAAGACATTTTTAAGCTCTAAAGTGTTTTTTTTTTTCAAAAGTAGAGGTATCCAATGTTTGTAGTTTTTTGTCACTGTATAAAACTGATTTTTTCCTATTTCTGATTGAGCATCACATTCATATGTTTATAAACGATAAATGACAAATAACAAAACAATCCTCTCTTATAAAGACTTTTAAGCTACGAGTAGCATACACTCTTATAGATTTTTACTATACTTTTTGCCGTACAGAGTTTTCATTGATAAGCTTAAAAAGGTTATACAAATCTTTGTCTTGATTACTTACTTGCCAATACAACTAAGTTTTACAGTTTTTTAATGACTTCGAAGTTATACCTAAGCCATTTAAAAATCATATACTTACGCAAAAAAGTATTCACTTACAGAAACTAAAAACTTAAAAAAACAACATAGAGTGATTGATTCATTATTTGGCGAAACATAAATACTTATGAATTTCACAAACGTTCTAATTCAGTTTTGTGTCTGGTAGCTAAATCATGGCCCTAATTCGACAGCTGACCATTATGATATCCTCCATATTATTACATTATGGCTAACATGGCCGTCGCAGGTCCCCGAGGCAAAGAAGATATTACATAATACAATGTACATTATACTCCCATTGTTTCAAAAGAAAATAGGCGGGAAAATAGGCCTTATAAGTTTTGTTATGCTGTATTCGTTTGTTTCGCACGTGGTCAGTCTCTTGAGATATTTCTCTCGGAAAAATTGCATTTGGAACTAGAATTCAGATTATAAACAACGTGATTCTATAGGAACCCTATAGGTTTTTTAGGGCTCCGTACCCAAAGGGTATAAACGGGACCCTATTACTAAGACTCGGCTGTCCGTCCGTCTGACCGCCTGTCACCAGGCTGTATCTCATGAACCGTGATAGCTAGAATGTTGAAATTTTCAGAGATGATGTATTTCTGTTGTCGCTATAACAACAAATACTAAAAACAGAAAAAAAAAAACAAATATTTAAGCGGGGTTCCCATACAAAAAACCTGCTTTTTAGAAGTTTTTGGCACGCCATTAATAACGGTGACACTTTTGTCACACACGGTGATTTTCACAAAATATTTAGTTAAATATTCAAAAATAAATTATTTAATTAAAATAAATATTTATGGGGGGCTCCCATACAAGAAACGTGATTTATTTGCTCGATATTAATAACGGCAACAGAAAGAAAGAGTGAAAGATTTAAGGAAAGAATTAATAGTAAAATTCACCGATCTTTAAACCATTTCACCTCAACATCCCAACACCAGGGCTGCCCACTCAGCCTAAACGTCCTCGCATTATACCTACGACCTCTTCCATTGAGCACAGCCATTACCAGTAAAAGCCTATGACAGAAGGGTCGGAAGTAATCACAATTCTCCTTTATACTTTTATCAGGCCCGAGATATGGAGTACTTTATAAAGGGTATTTCTTAATATGTTATTTATTGATAGTTTATTTAAAGGGATCATCTGCGGAAACTATATTTTTAGAGGAAAATAGATATTGGTAATATCTACTCGTATTTTGTGCTTTTTTGAGGAGTGAACGTGAAACCATGAGCCGTGGTGGTCTAATAGTAATGACATCCACTTTACAATCGTGAGGTTGTGGGTTTAAATCCTGGTCCCGTACCAATGAGTTTCTTTAAAACTTATGTACGGAATTTCACACCACTGGCTTTTCGATGAAGGAGAACATCGTGAAGCAATCTGCGTCCGTAGAAGAAATTCGATGGCATATGTGAATCCACCAATCCGCACTGGGCCAACGTGGTGGATTTGGCCCAATCACCCTGCGTGGGTAGGCCTACATCCTGCAGTGGACTATTTAAAAAAAAAAAGCTAGTACAGTACAGTAGTTATAGTTCTATACCTGATTCATTTTATACCGATTTTTGGTACCAATATACCGATGTTTCACCGATTCCACATTTTTTCGTTCGAGAGCACTGCCACCACGCTCGCCCGGTGCTGGATAGTAGATCACTGACCTCTGAGAGAGCACTGACCTCTGTACAAAAACATGTAATTCAAACCTGAGATATTTGGCGATAAGAAATCTATTAATTTAATGGCCTTGTTTGTCCGTAATGACGTGAATAATGACGCCATTAACCGTTATTTTACGATATTGTTGTTTACGTAAGGAATATTATATCTCCTTCATTTTCTTGGGATGTATTTTGGGGTGCCGTTTACCAAAATAGGATTTTATATTAAAGCTGGCTTTTTAATAGTCTAAGCTGAATATAGGCTTGCCCATGAATGTGATTAGATCATAGCCATCACGCTGGCCTAGTGAAAGATGGCGGATTTACTTACGCAATCGAATTTATTCTATGGACGTACACGAAGTTTTTCTTCATTTTTTTGTCCTGAATATAACATACGTGGTACAATAAAAACTACTGACAAACAGCGCATCGGTTTGTTGTGTGAGGAAAACCGAGGGTTCGATGCAGTAGAAACACCATTATTACAATAATACTTTGCAGATTTATTCATCCATCACAGTGTTCTTTATCTTTAAAAATAACTAATCTAGACAAGTTCTTAGCTCCGACGGCTCGACCAGAATGCTTCACCACAAATTCATTTTAACCGACGAACCAAACCGGAGGAGGTACTCAATTCGACGCATATATTTTTTTTTTATGTATAACCACGCATAACTTTTTTCGTAGTAGTCCGATTTCAGTAATTCATTTTTTATTAGAAATAGTATACTTTGGAATTGGTCTCATTAAAATTTTACTGAAATTGGCTAAGCCATTTTTGATAAATCAACAGTAATGAGAAAAGAGTAACATCGATCAGTGCGAAATATTCGCGAATTCTGTACACGGGTCAAGTGGGTCATGCTATTTTTTTTACATTTATTTATTAATTTTTACGACTTCCTCTATAATAGCCAACCACAGCTCGTTTCCTGTTGTAGTCTGTGGTTGATTACCACCCTTGAACTATTGTGTCGAAAACCGCACATTATTTAAAATATGCAATTTTTGCCCAAAACCCAATAGTTGGCAGGGTAGGTTCACTTTAGGTAAATAACTTAGTTACTATGTACAAGCAGATAGAAATACATTCCCGTGTTATGGGTACATGTGGACAATGTAATGTCAGTATCAATTTACCATTAATACATTTTGTTTTTATATTATTCTAAAATTTGATACAATTTGATTTGCTTTCTAATATGTATATGTATAAATTTTTTTCGAAAGCCAAATTATGTTCTTCTTCTACTTGTTAATCCGCTGGGCTATGTCGGTAACTTTGGTCTGTCTGCGGATGTCCTTATTTCTGATTCGATCTTGCAGAGAGACTCTCAAGCCCTCTTCATAGTACGTTGGGCTTTATCACTATCACTACATAGTATAAAACAAAGTCGCTTCCCTGTCTGTCTGTCCCTATGTATGCGTATATCTTTAAAAATACGCAACGGATTTTGATGCATTTTTTAATATATTGAGTATTTCAAGAGGAAGGTTTATATGTATTATACACCTGTGCGAAACCGGGGCGGGTCGCTAATTTATAATTAAAGCCACCTTACTCATTTATTAAAAGTAGGCAATGGAAAACGTTTAAACTATCACATTACCACACAAGCTAGTCTGTAATCACACTGGCGGCGTAAGGCTTCCTCATAATTGAATTGAATCGCACGAGTTTGCAGTCGAACCGTGGTAGGTATACGCGCACTACTCGTAGGTAATTATAATCGACAAAATAGAATACCTATATTATGAAAATAATAAGTTGTCATGTGCGTGTCGTCGACACTGTCGAGACACGCGTACGATAGGATTCCGTAGATGGTGACGATAATTATGATGATGATAACAACCAATTTTTACGATGTCATCAGATGGTTGACTACAAGAATAACGTAATTCAGTATGAAATATTTAGTACAGAGTTTGTGAGGTAAATGACCTCTGAGCTAAGTGATTGTTTAAATATTTAAATTTTCTTATAACTCAAAAAGTTATGATTACACAGTGCTTAAAATAATTTTCAGGGAAAGTTTTTGATGGGGTCTATAAACTTGCATACTTTAGAAATTAAGGGAGGGAGGGGGCTTTAATCAACTTTGTCGACCTGTAACTCACCAATGGTACATGTGACAAAAAATCGTTAAGCAAACCTTACATTTATTTTAAAAATCCTACTCAACGATACACAGCATGAGGGGGTGGGCTTGAAAAAAAAAATTCATATCCACTTTACATGTATGGCAGCTAACCCCTTAAATACACAGTTTTGATTTTTTAAGTACTATAATTAAGATCTATACCTAAGCTATCATAATATAAAAAAACATGCAATTTGCAAAATCGCAACCCGGAATCGACAAAAAGTATACAACCGCTGAATTTTTTTCTTAATTCCGCGTCGGTCACGCAGTAAAAGTTATACAAAATGATGATCTGAATCACTTCTTTTTGGCTTAGTACACCAGTTCTAGATAACCCTGAATAGCTAGAAAAAGAGATTTCTTAATTTCACCGCAGACAAATAAAACCGGTCCACGAATATCCAGTCCGCAACCCTTCACGTCTACCGACTCGCATAGTTCCCCTCTCTATTAAAAATCCAACATGGCGTCTAATTTCCCTCCGAATATGAGGCTGTCCACGCGATGCAATGTCTGGCATCCATTGAGCCAACATTGAGACCGCGTGACTATGATCTATTCTGCCGGAGTATTAAACGAAATTCCTTCACTATGACGCCTGAACAATTCAATTTACCCCCGAGTTCAATGCGAGACAGCCCCTTGCTGGGACGGAGTCAGGGTAGGGCGGGGGCGACTTTAACTTGGGGCAAATTATACTTTTCAACTATTTCAAACTTGACTTGATTTTTTTTTTAATTTTGAAATCCATGATGATTATTTTAATAGTATTCATTCTAATAATGCTTACAATTACAATTATAACTGTATGATTAATGATGAGTAAAAAAAGACTTTTTTTCTTACTTTTTATTTCAAATATTTTTATATGAAGGCTATTAGATGACATGTAATTTAATAGTTTGTTGTCTTTGACAACAAACTATTAGTTAGTAGTTGTAGATAGTAGTAAATAGTTTGTTGTCTTTGACAACAAACTAGGTAATTAAAAAAACAGCGAGCCGACAAGTAACTTTCACTTACAAACAGATCCATCCAGAATTAACATCTCTAATGTAAAGTCGCATTCAAACAAATGTTAACCAACTTAACAAAGGGCCATCGACCTTTTTTTCTCTTACATTCCATATTGATGCAAAGGGCACAGAGCCTGGAGTATGTGGTATTCAAATTAAAAAAGAAATAAAACAAATCGCCAATTAGTAAAAAAGCAATATTTTGTCTACTTCCCCCTTTTAAAATATCACCTGTGTCTGTACCTCGCCATAAGAATTGCCTTCGCCTAACTTCAATACCCATTAAGAAAAGGCACTTGAGTACGTGCCGAATACGAAATTCGATTGTTAATTGATGATACGCCGCCGAATTTTTCTCCTCTCTATTTCCCGCCATTTTTTTTCTTCTTCCTTGACTTTTTTTCTAAATTCCTATTGACGTTCGGTTTTCAAATTAAATATACGCTTCGGTATTTGAATGTTAATGGACTTTTGTTAACAATGATTTCGCGGCTTTTGTCGTTCTTTTTGTATTTATTTTGTGTTTTAAATTGAACAGCTCTAACATATTTTTGGCTTAAAAATTAAAGCTTAAAATAGACTGAAGGTTATGTCAAAACCATTAATATATTTTATTTACCTCTGTGATCAAAACCTATAGTTTTTAATAACGAAATATGAAGCATTTCTGCGCCATTTTTCTGCGTCTACATCCTAAACTTTTCTAACAAAAACTACAGTATTTCAAACACGTCAGCGCCTAATTAGATAAAAACCCTTTTTCTAAAGTGAACTGAACGGAAAATAGGGGTTTTCCGTCCTTCATGCCTGCGTTCGACGTGACGAATGCCCAGATTGACGTGAAAATCGCGAAATGGATTTTTGAATACGAGGCCATATTGGTCGGCCATGTTGGGGCGCCATGTTGGCCACTCGACCGGACGGATCCGGTTTGAAGCAGTTAGGGATGCCAAATGTGCCTATAATTGCGTTACGTTTCAATTGTTTTCACGACGAAATGATTACTGGTCTAATCGATATTGTTTAAATTTACCTAAAGCTAGGTTTGTAGTAGGATTTACAGGATAATTACGTTTTTGTAATGTTAGTTGATATTCCATTTTATTTATGTATTTTATTTGAATTTTATCATTTGAAGAGTTATTAATAAATGGTTATTTAATCATTTTTTTCGTATATGTTTGCGTTTGATTACGTACTGCCTGATGATAAGCAGATATGCGGTCTAGGGTGTAGCATGCTACCTAGAAGATACCTATTTACTCGGGATTTGAATACACCGTTGTACTTTAGCGGGAAAATAGACCCATACAAAGAGTTTCACATTCCAGCTGTTCGTATGAGTTTGTGTTACAGTTATCTCAATATATCTATTAAATGATTTAATTAAGATCACATCATATACGCTGGATACAGTCCGCTTCCAACGAGTATTAACTCTCATTGGATACACATTAGTACAGCCTACGTCCAGCTGTGGGTGTCCACATAATGCAGAGGTTAAACACTTAGAATAAGACCTTGATTTTCCATGTAGTGAACAAAGTAACGAAACTCAAAAAAGGTCGTCTCGAATTATAAATCTAGCGAAATATTTTAATTAAATAATAAGGTGATTTATTAATTAATAGCCTAAACCATAAATAACCGCAAATTGTTATCTTTTGAGGTTTTGTGGAGATCGCACGGGAAGGGTTAATTGAGTTTTGTTAATGAACCTTTGGGGAACCTTTGAACCCACTTATGTATCGAAATACGCTGCTATTTTAGATATTTCAGATAAATATGATAATTACTGTTTTAAATTGGGTAAGTAAGTAAGTTCGTATAGGCCGGGTGGCTAGCCCTGGTGTCAGAGTTTTAAGCCGCCTGAAGACCTCTGACATGGCTTGACGGTTTATTTAACCGGGACCTGCAATTTAAAGTGTCATCCGAGTTACGGTAAATGGCTCAGTTGGAAAATGCCACCCATGGTCACCCAGCCAAATGCTGATTGGGTATCTCGTTTCCTATAGAATTCACATTTCGATTTAACAGCGTATTCAACAAAAATAGTCAAGCAGCATAGCATAGCATGAAACTTAAATAACATGAAAAATATAGTTGCAAAGCGTGGAAAGATATTTCTTGACAATCACTGAAGTGAAGCAACCAAAAACAGTCAACTGCGGGTGAAATTTATAACAGAGCACACCTGAGTCGCGTTTGTTGTTGTTTTAACCGTTAAGCCATGACACAGAGTATCAAGATTTGCCAAACAATACAAGCTTGCTACTCTTACTTGAGTGAAAGATAAAAGTTAAAGCGTTCCGAAAAATAAGAGGGGCTGCAGCTGTGTGAATGATCAAACATGCGACATACAGCTATTTCCTAGTAAGCAGCTACATGACTGCATGTAGCCTTATTATGAGGGACTCATTACTTTAGGATAGCTATAGATATAAAAATTCAGTAACGTTTCGAATTAGAACGAAAATAGAACACATAACTAACTTGTTTCTTTCTCTTGTTGTCACAGGCGCAGTCGGTGGTGACGGCGATGACAGCGATGATAAGGAAAAGGAAGAGGAAGCAGAACGCGAGCGGCAAGAGGCCATCCGCGAGGCTGAGGAGCGGCGCAAGGAGAAGCACCGCAAGATGGAGGAGGAGAGGGAAAAGATGAGGCAAGAGATTAGGGACAAGGTGCGTACCATGCTAAACTTAATTCCTATTAATTTATAGCAGTTGTTAAAAGAGCAAGAAGTAAAAGAACGACGCAAGAAGAAGCACCGCATGACATAGGACAAGAAGGAAAAGATGATGTAAAAGATTAGGGATTCTGTATGTAACGTTAATGTGGTTGGTATAGAGTTGATTACAAAAGGAAGAGGAAGCAGAACACGAATAACAAGTGGTCATCTGCAAGGCCGAAGTGCCACGCAAGGAAAAGTACCGCAAAACAGAGGAGGAGAGGGAAATGATTGGACAAGAGATTAGGGACAAGGTATGTATCATACTGAACATTATGTCTCTAAAGCATCAAGTAGTCAGTCATCAAGTAGTTAAACAGCGACATAATAAAAAGCACTGTAAGATGGAGAAGGAGAGGAAAAATATGAGGCAAAAGATTGGGGGCAAGGTTTTTCTGTAGGTACGTACTAAACCTTACATTTATAAAAATAGAGTAGAGTCTTTCTATATACTCGTAGTAGTCTAGCAAGGAAAAACCAGTGGAAGTGAACCACCAAATGGAAGATGGACAAAAGAAACAAGACATCAGGGACATATTAAGGAACTTACTATGTTCTTCTGATATTCGTAAAACTACAGCTGTTCTTAATCTTAATATTTTTTTCGATACTTCGTACCTTTTTACATAAATAGCTAACCCAGAGTTTCATACATTTCCCACCATAATTTCCTACAGGTACATTACAATAGTGCATATATCCGCCACTCGACGCACAAACGTCCTAAGTGAAAAACTCGTTAAACCAATCCAGTGCACAAAGCGCGCGCACAATTAACCCGCTGTCGGCATGTAGGTCGAGCACTCGTAAGGCGCCCTCTACACGAGAGGTAATTTGTTCGGGCCTTTATGACAGTTTGTCGAGTTTGGCACGAGTGTTTGGCCGATAAATAAACTCGACGCGAAATTAATAATGATTGGCGTACAATAGTATTTTTTTGCATTGATTGTATTGTTTTCATACCAATTATACGTTAATAAGATCGTTTAGTTTAGATTAGATAGGTAATAGACATGATGACTAAAAAATATAATTAGTTTTTCAGATAGAATATCCAAAAATATTAAACACGTATTTTCTCATTTGTCAATTTATTCAAAAATTGATGAAGATATAGACCGTCAAATTTTCTTCCGCGTGACACCACAAGTGCCATATAAATGCACAGACTTCTGTAAAAAAGGTGACGTCACTCCCAAACTTTGACAAGATTTATCTTTGTCATTTGTTGTTTGATCAACAAAAAAAAAATAAGTATCCAATATTTTTTAATAATCTAACTCACAGACAGTTCGGCTGTTCAGTATAATAATTGAAATAATACTACGAAATATACGACAACAATAAGTAAGTTTAAGCATAAAACAGTCAAATTCACACTTAATTCCCTCTTTAGAAGTCAGTAAAAAATCGCGGGAAAACAGCTGCAATCAAGGATTTTGGTAATACATCCATGGCTGCAATATCACAAACGTCGAACTCTGTAGTAAAACGCGTGGCACATGTCGAGTAATTCTGTCCGACGCGTCAAGAGCTTTCTGCATGCAAAGGGTAATTTTATGTTGTACATAATATGGCCACATTTATGGCTGTTTGGATGAGTTGAGTGATAAATAACAGGTACACGGGGTTCTCAATGGGATTACAAATTGCTGTTTTTCAACTGGATCATCAATTTTACTTTACACTTTTTAGCTGTTTTACAGTATGTTTTGGTTATAAAATTTGCTTGTGTATTTTACAACACTTCAAAACTTTATAAAATATAGCAAGCAGTATTTTTACCCACGACAGAAGGGTCACAGTATTCGCGTTTTGGGTAATTATCTGAGCATTTAAGTTTAATAAAAATGAACAACACTGCCATGGTAACGTTTGGTTCCTAGTTTAGTTTTTAACTATTAATTTAAAATCAAAATTAATAGTTTAAAACTAAAATAAAATACACTTATTCAGAAACGGTGTACAAAGCCGATAGAGGAGAATTCAGACCAACACATTATCAAAATGTTCTATGAGCCAACCCAGATTTTGAAAAACACCTGCCCCCTACTAAACTGCAACTCAAAATTGACAACATGCGTGAATCAGTTGATTCCTATCTCGAATTCCGGGCTCCATCGAAAACCTCTTTTATCTATTAATCTTTTTCTGAGTAGCCATCAAGTTCCATCAATTTTGTGTAATGTGAACGAAAATATTAAACCATAGACAGACACACAAACTCAAGTCAAACGTAAGTTTCATATCCTTCTATTTGCACAGACAGTCAAAAATAACCTTAACGGATCTTCCAAGGCCAGTAGCTTAATAATAATAAATTCGCGAGTTAATTTACAAAAATATCATAAACGGGCTCGCTAAGCACCATCCTCCAGTAAACTAATTTAAAAAATCTTCCTAAGACGGCTTCCACTCAAAAAATTAACCTGGAACTGACATTAATCTCGGCCGAAATGAAAAAAACGCACATCTTCATTAAGGGAACAGAAAACCTCGGGGGAACATTTCACTTATTTTTAATTAAAAACTCTATAATCTGCGCTCGGATATTCACGGAATGTCATGAACAATTTTTTCGTGACCATTTTTTCCGTTTTCCGAGTTATGTCGCTTTGCTCTCGGGTATTCGAATTTCCTTTTTTGTTGTTTTTACATTTTTTGTTTGACGTGTGACATGTTCTAACCAAGTTTGAATGGTGCGCGAATCTTCTTTGGCTTCAAATTCTCTGAATATTTTTCTCAAAAATATGCTTTGGCGTGTTTACCTTTGGATATACGAAAATTGGTTTTGTTTGCTTTGGATGTTATTTTTTTATACACGAAAATTAGTTATGTTTTCTCGTATGTGCTTTGGATGTTATTATTTTATACAGAATTCCAATAAGAGTTTTACTAAAATCTGTAAAATATTGTTTAGATAATAACATAACTACTATTTACACATATGGAAAATAATGCCAAGTCGATAACTGTTTAATAGGTACTTAGTAATGCTAAAACACCAACATAAAAAACATGAAAAACTTGGTCAACAGATTTTAACTGAAATTCCTAGCATTAAACTTAATAATTTAAACTCATATGTGATGGGCTGTGATGTTATCTACAAGCTGTGCAAAACTCAATCCTGACTGAGGCACACTTAACAGCTGCGCACGGATTGAATTACGCGTTGCTTGAAGCTAACTTCACAGCCGCCAAAAAGTTTGATTCAGCCTAAACTAGCTTTTACCCACGGGATCGCTCGCGTGCCATCCTAAAGAAATATTTCATTTTTCGGGATAAAAATAGCCTATGACATGCGCCGTTGATACTACGGCGTAGAGCTAGCGTAGCAGCTTCTACGCTACTCGTAGCAACTCGTAGCACTTGCTAGAGTAAACTTTCTACTTACCTGCAACTTCTGCAAATTTCTTGCCACTCTAAATTCTACATTAGCTTTTAAGCATTCAACGCACGCTAAAAGCTTAACTAACGCTAAATTCTGGGTCTAGTTTTATGAATTAGTTTAGTGCTGAAACACTCGGGTCTTGTGTTTAACACCAGCTCGAATAGCTTAATATATTTCCGTACTTAAAGTTATGAATCGTTTACGCAATAATACTTCACTATAATAACTTATTTTAAATTAAAATCGCCTTTTTGTGGGTTATTTCTAATCAATTAGCATCTTTTTAGGGGCTTATTCAGTACATCAAAACTAACAACTTTTGCTCTGCGATTTTGTCAGAACTCAAAAAAACAGCTATTCCATACAATTCGTCGAGGGTAAACGATATTTGTCTATGGAAAAACAAAAATAAATTTTGATTTTTGACAAAAGTCCCAGAAGAAATGTTGTTAGTTTTGATCTACAGAATACGCCCCAAAAAGGATGCTAATTGATTAAAAATAACCCTATATATCCGTTTCGATCCTCTAAACTACACAACAGATAGTAATGTGGCTTTTGACTTAAATAAAATTCGTTCCTAACTATGCGATCCAGCAGTGCTAGCATAAGGACCGTCGGTAACGATAAATCGGTAATTTTATCGTGAAAATTGCAATTATATCTATTTATCTACAGTTGTTAACATGGCAGTAAAACTTACCGACGCGAAACGACAAAATGTAGATAAGAATGAACATTTATTTTATCTGTGGAACTTTTATCGACAATCGCTAACATGACGGGTTATTTTTTTATCGAAATTTGACGTTTCAACGAGACTTTATTGTCTTCTATCATTTTGACGACGACAAGACAAAAGTAAAGAAATACCTAACAATCCTTTCAACCACATTTTCCTTGAAACTTCCATGTTTCCAGCAACAGACCCAAACAGAAAAAGATTATGAGTTTAAAATAGAAATGCACAAACTTAAACTGCGTAATTACGTGTTGCATACTTATATATAAATATTTTCACAGGATATTTTTATTTGATTATTGTTGTCACAAACTTGTTTTCAAGTTGGGAATGTGCTGCCAGCGCTTATTTTCTATAAAATAACGACCCGAGAAAAAAAATGTGCGTGATGGAGGACGACAAGTAATATTTCAAAGTTATATAGGTAAACTATGCTTATTAAGAATTTTATTTATCAATATTTGTACATTTTTTATACATAACACTATTTATGAATGCTGACTGCACGCACAAAAAACCATGTTTTCATATGACGTTACCATTTTTTTTTGAAATGTTGTGATCAATCCTTCATGCGATCGGAATGTTCGATTCGGATTCGGGGAACACTGTATCAAATTAAAGAAACACAGCGTTTATAAAAAGATAATGAATGAACTTAAGCAAAATTGCTACATTATAACGATGGAAATTATTAAAGGGCAACATCGATCTTATCGTAGCGACAAGATTTTATCGAGGACGACAATTTTGTCTAAAGTGATCGTCATGTTAACAAAAACAAGTATTTTGTAGACATCGGTAAAATTTATCGCGACGATAACGACAAGTGTCGTGCCTGCCATGCTAAGGCTGCAGGACGGGCTAGCTAGCAATACCCACTCGTAAGCTAATGCTCGAGATTTCGCTACGGCGTAGATCTCATAGCGTAGCAGCTACGTTACGTGCTACGCCGTAACACAATCTAAGCAAACAACTACAACCGAGCTACATTTTTTAACACGATTATTTTTTTATAACTTGCATCATTTCTTTGTATTATTTTACAATATTTATTAAAACTAAACTTGCCGTGGTGTGCCAGCAGAGTAGAATAGCACCCCCCTCTTGTACCAGGTGTCGTAAAAGCCGACTGAGGTACTACGGAACCGATTGATGGCGGTATAACCATCCTAATTTGGCGTAGCCTAAATGCCACAGGCCAGTGTCGGGGAGCAGCGGCACTGGTGCGAGGAGCTACGTCCTGCGATCGCCAACACGCTTGCCCAGCGCGGCGATTATGGGCAACAACCCCCAATGAATTTAAGCCACACAAATAGGCCCCCAGTCCCCGGCGGCTCCGCTATCCCTGGCTCTGGTAGCGGCCACGGTAACGGCGGAGAGGGGGGTGCGAAGAATCTCCGGCAGACGCCCCGCTACCACCCCCAACGGAAACTGGCCCTGGCGACACACAATATACGCACTTTGAGGACGGATGAAAAGATTGTTGAGCTGGAAGAGGAGATGAGTAGGTTGCGCTGGGATATTTTGGGGTTATCTGAAGTCCGAAGAGAGGGTGAGGACACGATAACTCTGAAATCGGGCAACCTATTCTACTACCGGGAAGGCGACCAAAAGTCCCAAGGTGGTGTCGGGTTTCTCGTCCACAAGTCCCTCACTAACAACATCGTAACCATCGACAGTGTTTCGAGCAGGGTCGTATACCTAATACTCAGAATATCCAAAAGATATTCGCTGAAGGTCATTCAGGTATACGCACCGACCTCGGCACACCCAGATGATGAAGTGGAGACTATGTATGAGGACATAAGTCGGGCCATACATATGTCTGAGACCCACTTTACTGTTGTTATGGGGGATTTTAACGCAAAGATAGGCAAGAAAATTGATGATGAGCTGAAAGTGGGGCAATTTGGGTACGGGCAACGGAACTCAAGAGGTCAGAGGCTGGCTGAATTTCTGGAGAGAGAGGAACTCTTTATGATGAACTCTTTCTTCCAGAAGCCGCCTCATAGGAAATGGACCTGGATAAGTCCCGATGGTTCCACGAGAAATGAGATAGACTTCATTATGACCAACAAGAGACGAATATTCGATGATGTCTCCGTGATCAACCGGGTGAAAACCGGTAGTGATCACAGATTGGTAAGAGGCACATTGAATGTGAACGTTAGACTTGAAAGGTCTCGTCTGATGAAGTCTACGCTCCGGCCTACTCTCGCCCACATCCAAAACCCCGAAAGCTTTCAGCTAGAGCTCTCAAATAGTTTTGCTTGCCTAGAGAATCTTGCGTCGGTGGATGAGATCAATAACAGGCTCGTAGAAACTGTCCAGACGGTGGGTTCTAAATTTTTTAGACCACGCCGTTCATATAAAACCCAGAAAGTATCCGATCACACTTCAGACCTCATGGCTGAACGACGTTTGTTAAGACTGCAGTCTACTAGGGACGCTGCGTCATATAGGCAGCTTAATAGACAAATTTCAAAATCCTTGCGGCGTGATATACGTCTCTTTAAAACAAAACAAATTAAAGAGACTATCGAGCGAAACAAAGGCTCCAAAGTGTTTGCAAGGAATTTGTCTATTGGGCAAAGCCAGCTGACAAAGCTAAAGAGAGAGGACGGCAGTATAACGTCGACCAAGGCAGAGGTATTGGAGGAGATCGAAGGGTTCTATGGACAGTTATACGCTTCGGTAGCTAAGCCTGTTGACAGCACGGCTAAAGACCCGAGAGCCAAGCTGACTCGACACTTCACCGAAGACATCCCGGACATCAGCCTGTACGAGATTAGAATGGCCTTGAATCAGCTTAAGAACAACAAGGCACCGGGTGATGACGGAATTACTTCAGAGCTTCTGAAAGCGGGTGGTAAACCGGTACTTAAAGTCCTTCAGAAGCTTTTCAACACCGTCGTCCTCGAGGGCATAACGCCGGAAGCATGGAACAGAAGCGTGGTGGTGCTATTCTTTAAAAAAGGTGACAACACCTTATTGAAGAATTACAGACCCATCTCGCTTCTGAGCCATGTTTATAAGCTGTTTTCAAGGGTCATTACGAATCGTCTCGAGCGCAGACTTGATGACTTCCAGCCTTCCGAACAAGCCGGCTTCCGAAAAGGCTTTAGCACCATGGACCACATCCATACGCTGCGGCAAGTTATACAGAAGACTGAAGAGTATAACTTGCCACTTTGCTTAGCGTTTGTGGACTATGAGAAGGCCTTTGATTCGGTCGAGACATGGGCTGTGCTTGAGTCTCTTCAGCGATGCCGTATTGACTATCGGTATATCGAAGTGTTGAAGTGTTTGTATAATAACGCCACTATGTCGGTCCGAGTACAGGAAGAGAGCTCTAAGGCGATCCCTTTGAAAAGAGGCGTCAGACAGGGAGATGTGATATCTCCGAAACTGTTTACTGCCACTTTGGAGAACGCCTTTAAGCTCCTGGAATGGAAAGGATTTGGCATCAACTTCAATGGCGAATACATCACTCACCTTCGGTTTGCCGACGATATCGTGGTCATGGCGAAATCGATGGAAGAGCTCAGCTCGATGCTCGAAGGCCTCAATCGAGTTTCTCAACAGGTGGGTCTCAAAATGAACATGGATAAAACAAAAATCATGTGTAATGCCCATGTCGTACCCACCCCAATATCTGTTGAGAGCTCGGTTCTTGAAGTTGTTGACTCGTACGTCTACCTAGGACAAGTAGTCCAGCTAGGTAAGTCCAACTTCAAGAAAGAGGTCAATCGCCGAATCCAACTCGGTTGGGCAGCCTTCGGAAAACTGCGTGACGTCTTTTCATCTGATATACCTCAGTGCCTCAAGACGAGAGTTTTCGATAGTTGTGTGTTGCCAGTGATGACATATGGAACTGAAACGTGGTCTTTTACTATGGGCCTTATGAATAAGCTCAGGATAGCCCAACGTGCTATGGAGAGGGCTATGCTCGGCGTCTCTCTGCGAGATCGAATCAGAAATGAGGAGATCCGCAGACGAACCAAAGTTACCGACATAGCCCAGCGGATTAGCAAATTAAAGTGGCAATGGGCAGGGCACATAGTTCGGAGAACGGATGGCCGATGGGGCAGTAAAGTTCTCGAATGGAGACCACGGACCAGCAAGCGCAGCGTAGGACGTCCACCGACTAGGTGGACTGACGATATAATAAAGATCGCAGGAACGCGCTGGATGCAGGCCGCTTCCAACCGGCCTTATTGGAAATCCATTGGGGAGGCCTATGTCCAGCAGTGGACGTCTTACGGCTGATGGATGGATGGATGGATTAAAACTAAACGGCTTTACAAGAGGATATCTACAATTAAATAAATCTATCTAAATCTAAATAAATTATAAATGTAAGCTATTTTCAACAGTAAACTTGCCACTTGCGGTCCGATCCGCTTCTGCCAGTTTCTTGCCACTGTAAGCTCTATGGTATTATAGCTTTTAAGCATAAATTTAACAGACGCTAAAAGCTGCGAAACGCTCAAACTGGTTTTATACATCTGTTGAGTGCTGAAGCACGCTGAGTGCTTATAATAAAGCTTATATTTCCGTGTTTATAGTTAGAAAGCTATGTAACTTAATATCATGTTAAGGAATTAAAAAATATTTTATTGTGATTCTTAGTTGACTTTAAAAAAGAGTTTCGCGATGTCGCATTTGGTTCCAAAGTAAAAGCTGATTATATTGATGAGTACACACATCTCAAAAAGTCTATGGGCTTTAATAATTATTTTTCGAATAAAATGGCAAAACCGCCTTCCACCGTGTACAAAATTCGAATATTTCACTCAAATTGTTTACATTGCTGTTTATTTTTCAAAAACGGCTCAGCTGATTTCTGTAAAATTTAAATGGGACCACCTCGGGAATATATACCCTTTTGAACTAAAAAAAGATTTTTTCGATTGGGTTCAGAATCGGCGAAATTATTGATGAACATACACAAAAAAAAAGATACAGACAAACATAGAACCTCCTTCGTTTTGGAAGTTGGTTACAATGCAACAACCTGCACAGTTTTTTCACCTGATTCTTTAAAGTCCTTAAAGTAAAAACTCTTCATCGTTTATCTTACTATAAGAAAGTTTTCGTTTTCATAGAGGTCAAATGAAAAAATTCAATATTCAGAATATTCCCTAAAATTTCCTAAACTAAGTAAATGAAAAGAGTCAAAGGAAGTAATCTCAGTTCAAGAAAGTCTGAAAATAGGTCTCTTGCCCTTCATCCATCCTTTTCTAGAACACAGATTAGACTACGGACAGAAGGACAACTCTCAAATGGGTGAAGTTGGAGATATTTGTAAAATTTATATTAACTTAGCACGCGTTACATAAATTATTTCACACATTAAAATATAGATTATTGGAAATGCCATGGTTTAAGATTTCAAATTTAAAAAAAAAAAACTAGAACTTCACTTAATAAAAAAATTAAAACAAAAATAGTTACTACCTTACTACCTTACAACCTTACATAGTAGTTGATAGTAGTCGGTCATATTAGGTACAAATATAGTGGAAGCGTCGGACATTACGAATTTACAATGTATGTGATGTCTACACCTGATTTAGCTACCGTAGGTACTGTTATGTTCAATGTTATTTTAGAGCAGTTTACATTGAATTTTAAACTATATTTTTTCCTTATGTCCTATCTACTTTGTGTGTGGATATCTTACGCAGCGCTTGCCTGTGCGTGGTTTAACTAGTTTATATTATGTGTCTATCTTTGTTGTCATCTATAAAAGTTATCCTTCTGCCCGTCTAATCTCCGCATAACATCGCTCAATCGTCCTGCTCGCGAGATTACGGGCAATTCCGCCGGCGCTAGTGCCACAAATTGTGCGAAAGTGGCACTTCCCTTTAGGGGGTGTTTATTGCCCCTACAGAGCCCCTATACAGCCCCGCAAGGGGGTCACAGGCGGTTAACTTTTATTTCTACGCCGGGTAATTTTCTAGCCTTTTCGAGACTGTTGGCGACTGTTGAAGCTGAATATTTCATATTTTGTAGTCGGAAGTAAGAAGTCTAGCTTTTTATAGGAGATTATCCATCCATCTCTTAGTCGTAGGACTTCCATTGCTGGACATAGGCTACCCCTATGCATTTTCATTAAACCCCGTTGGAAGCGGGCTGTATCCAGCGTATTCATGTGGTCTTAACGTGGGTGTCTTCAAATCCCGAGTAAATAGGTATCTTCTAGGTAAGCGTGCTACACCATAGACCGCATATCTGCTTAACATCAGGCAGTATGTAGTCAAACGCCAACCAATAAGGAATAAAAAAAATATATCGTCGGTCCATCTAGTCGGTGTGTGTCCTACGCTGTGCTCGCTAGTACGCGGTATCCAATGAAGAACTTTACGGCCCCATTGGCCATCCGTTTTTTGAGCTGTGTTGCCTGCCCACTGTCATTTTACAGGGTTAAACACTAGAAGAAAAATAATTTCGTAGCCTAGAACACCTTCGCTTTTTTGCCATTTATTTCAAAGTATGTGCGATCGTGCTACGCGATCTTATCCTACTATTCCCGTTTTACTACAGGTCAAGTAGAAAGACGCTTCACCCCCACCCCTACTTGTTGAGTTCCGTCAATACGTATATTTAACTTAATAGTATTATTATTGTATAATACATAATGTAGATTGGTTGATTTCTGTTTCTGATAAATGAATTATTCAATTTCATATTAATGTGTTGACATTTTAGATTTAGTAGGTACTATTTTTTATATTTTGCTATGACATTTATTTATTCTATTGCAACATTCTATTATTAACACCATTATTTTTTTATTATTGTTATATTGTAATTTATTTTTCGCCATTTAAAAAATGTGTTTTTTTGTATTACATTTATGTAACATTTTTATGACGTGAAAATTGACATTTCATTAATTAATTACTTATGACTTAAAGAAGCGGTTCGTATCAACATTTTTGAAAATAGAACAACTGACAGTTTTCTTTTTTCCGGAGAGTCCAAGACCCAAGTTCACCAACGCTTAATTAAGTTAAAACTGTGATTACTGTATTGAAACAACGATTAACCATGGGTTTTAGACCCTAGTTTACCAACAGATGTTTAACTTATCAACCGTTGGTTAAATCTTATACAGATTTTTAACGAAATTTTGCTGTTCAGCAAACAAAAACCGTTGGTTAAATACAGTAATCAAACGTTTAACTTAAACAAGCGTTGGTGAACTCGGGTCTAATTCAGGTTATAATCTGAAGATTTTCAAAGTTAGTAAATAGGTATTTTCTAAGCCTGAATGCTTCATCTTCGACGATAACGTCGTCTACTATAAATCAGGCGAGATAGTGGTTAAGCACGGACTTATTCGCGATAAAAAAATAGAAGCTAACGTACCTACCACGAATCCTTATTTCAACCAAATTTTCGACCGGCGAAAAAACGGAGGAGGTACTCAAGTTTTTGTCTATAACCACGCGTAACTTTTTATAGAGTAATAGGATTTTGATAATTCTTTTTTGTTGTCGAGGGTATCGTTTCTATTCATTTCGTTCTCTTCGAAGTAGGTCCCATTTAAATTGTATCGAAATCAAACTCAAACTCAATTCATTTATTGCAACATATGAAATTTACATGCGGTTCTTAGTTAACATGTTTTGTATAGTTGTTATATATGACCCTATAAGGGTATGGCAATTTTATTATTTGTATTGGAACGATTTATTATTACGTTTTTAAGGGTCAACAATAGTGTGAAAATTTCTACGTTGTCCCGTGCCATATAATAGCGAATTCTATAGTTGGACACACGGTTGAAGACGGTAATTCCATTAGTTGTTAAAAATAATTATTATTGATCTAATTTTTTTCTTGTACTCAAAATTTTAAGGCTTATATTCAACAGTGGACTCTTTATTATAAAGCTGGTACTGTAAAATAGATATATATATAAATAATAAATTAATTTAAACAATATATACCTACTTTCATTAGCTTCACATCTGAAGCACAGCAAATGCATTTAAATAAACCAACAAACTAATCCTACTTTATACAGGTAAGGCTTATATTCAACAGTGGGCTATTTATTATAAGGCTGGTACTGTAAAATAGATGTATATAAATAATAAATTAATTTAAACAATATATACCTACTTTCATTAGCTTCATATCTGAAGCACAGCAAATGCATTTAAATAAACCAACAAACTAATCCTTATACAGGGTGTAGTCCTGGCAGTGTGTACACAGAGTGTTTGCGCAAACCGGCCAATCAGCGCGCGTAATGTCTCCGTTTAATCTCGTGGACAAACAGACGGACGTACAAATATTACTATACATACAGATATTTACAGACAAACATGTTTGTGTTTTGTATGGAAAGTTTTGTAATTTTGATTTCAGGATGCGCTATGCTTTCTAATGAAATCTGGAATTTGGTATTTTTAGACATTAATATAAAAAGAAGCCTACTATAAATTTTATACTACTATATACTCAGTATAGACCAAATTGGGCGTGACTTATACTACACTTAGTATCTTAGTAATTGGACTCTTAAAGACTTTTTTAAATTTCGTTACTTGGCATAACATGTACTTCTTGGGAAAAATCTTTGCACTGACACAATTTTTTCATCATCATAATCAACTTAGTACTTATAGGGTACTGATGATGTCAGTACAATAATTTTCCCATTCAGACACACTCGTATTTTAGTTCGTCAATTTGCTAGTTACTTTACAATCACTAATTTGTAATAAATATTTTTCGCAAAAAATGGCAAAACCGCCTTCCATCCTGTACAAGATTCAAATATCACGCTCGAATGGTTTACATTACTGTTGATTTTTCAAAAACGACTCAGCCGCTTTCTGTAGAATTTGAATGGGACCACATTGAAAGTATACCTTTTCGAATAAAAAAAGAACTTTTCGATTCGGTTCACAATTGGCGAAAATACACATAAAAAATGCATACAGGCGAACATAAAACCTCCTCATTTTTGGAAGTCGGTTAATAAAATAAATATCTGCTTGCAATTAAACTTAAAGTCAAAAACCCTGCCCTCACCCCGGAAGTTCCTTTGAGGCGACCATTTAGGCTGCAAATTTCATTACGGGAGTCAGGCGGCGCGCGCGAGTAATGGTGCGCGCTACGCGGGTATTCGGCCGGTAATGTACTCGGAACAGTTTTAAAGTGTCTAGTTTAGTTCCGGAGAACTTTTGTAGTGGTAGTTTCATTAGTTTGGTAACTCTCATGGGTGTCATTTTTGTAGTGCAACATCACTATCACTACATGGTATAAAAAAGTCGCTTCCCGCAGTCTGTCTGTCCCTATACAGGGTTATTTCTAATCAATTAGCATCCTTTCAGGGGCTTATTCTGTACATCAAAACTAACAACTTTCGTTCTACGACTTTTATTATTTCTCAAAAAAAAAAGTTGTTGTTCCATAGAAAAATATCGTTAACCCTCGACCAAATTTATGGAACAGCTGATTTTTTTTTGAGTTTTGACAAAATTATAATGTTATCAATGTTATTAGGGTTCCGTACCTAAAGGGTAAAAACGGGACCCTATTACTAACACTTCGATGTCCGTCTGTCCGTCTGTCTGTCACCGGGCTGTATCTCATAAACCATGACAGCTAGGCAGCTGAAATTTTCACAGATGATGTATTTCGGTTGCCGCTATAACAACAAATACTAAACACAAAATAAAATGAATATTTAAAGGGGGCTCCCATAAAACAAGCCTGAATTTTTAGACGTTATTTGCTCTATATTAATAATGGTACCTGGTAGATGCTTGAAATTTTCACAGAATATTTAGTTTTATATTCCCTTCAATAATAAATAATAAAATTAAAATAAAATAAATATTTAAGGGGGGCTCCCATACAGTACGGAACCCTCCGTGCGCGAGTCCGACTCGTACTTGGCCGATTTTTTTTACTACTTTCACTTAGGGACTGTGGTTCTGTAGATATTTGCTCTAAGATGTCTTCATAGCTTCTTTCGAGAAAAAAGACAAAAGCCATCGCGGTCCCATTTTTAGGCTAAGAGCTCACAGTACGGGCCGTGGCCTCGGTTCGATTGCGATCGCGCCCGAGGGTAGATTCCATCATCATCGCGATGTAAATTCAATTTCAATCCCATTATGACGTCGATCGTTTTTGGGGAATATTTTTGCACTGAGACGATTTTTCATCATCATAATCACCTCAGTTACTATATTATACATTATTTGTCAGACGTACACATCATACGACGTTTTACATTTTTTTGAATAGCGAATCAAAGGTCTCTGTTTTAACTCGACGATTTTGCTTCGGTCTGTCCGGATATTGATTTCCTTTAGGTAGTATTCAATCGAGTGCCTATTAATTTGAACAAAGCGAAATTGAATTCGAACTAAAGGCGGAAATATAGAGAAATACTGAATGGGCGACAAAAAGCCAGCGAAAACAAATGCCTAAATCAGCGACTAAATATTTAAGATACTAAGTGTTCCGCTTGTTTCATTGTGACAGGGTCACGTTGGATGCAAGCCGCTTCCAATCGGTCTTATTGGATATCTATAGGCGAGGCCTATGAACAACGGCACGTTCTATTGCTGATAATAATGATGATTACTTTTTATTTCACACCTAATCTACATAGGTAAGCGATTTACATCTGGCACTTCGCCGGCCGCTGCCGCGGCACGCTCGCTTCGCTCGCTCGGCTCGTGCGTTACTTGTTCTGTTCTAAACCTAACCTAACCTATCATTTGTTTCACACCTAATCTTTATACATTTCCTCCAATAAATGGAGAAATTTGCTGTAAAGAGCGAATTGAGATAGCGTTTGAAGCTTCAGTGAAAAGTCGTGCCGCGAGGTTTAAAACTAAAACTGTTCAGAAAACTACAAGTTTTAGATCGTCATTAAAAAATACAAATATCACCTCTTACTTTCACTTGATTTATCTCACGGATCTCTAAAAGAGGAACAACCGAAGGGTCGAATACCTCATAACTACAACAATTAGAAGTTTCGGCCCTCCGAGAGGAAGTTGTCCTCATTAGAGTCCTCGTTATTGGACGAATTAATGATCGGGATATTTTTCGAATAACTTTATTTGGTAGGTAACTTCATTTATTACTGTACATTTGTGGATACGAGTATATCTTCAAGCAAATATTTACAGAGTCACAATCGTGCAAAAAAAGTATCCGAGCTAAAACTCAGCGCAAGTTACGTAGTGGGCAGGCTTTTTAGTTAGTCTTAGGCGATTTCTAGTCGACTACAACGCCGCGCGATGCCAAAGTGCTCGGTTACAAGCACTAATTACGTGACATAACGTCAAGATTCGAGAAAACGGGTCATTGTGAATTATGATAATCGACAGAAAATAAAGTATTGACTAAACAATGTATTAACCACAAATTTGTTTAGCTAAAATAATTTTTGATAAATCAACAATAACGTGAAAAATGCTACATCGATCCGTGCAAAACATTCGCGAATTCTGTACACGGGTGAAGTCGGTCATGCTATTTTTTGCGAAAAATAATTACTGATACTCCAACTGAAGGATTAATTATATAATTATTTTTTTTATACCCAGGAATCACATCTATTGTTAAACATTGGTCGTAACCTTTACATCGAAAATAATTGTTGATATCAATAACATATTATGTTGAACACTAATTGTACAAGAGGGCGTGTGCATATTTTATAGGGTTCTGTTTCCAAGCCCCCGACCCGTGTTCTATATAATCGACAGGTAATAAAGTATTAAATACGATTGTCTGCCACACGCCTACTGGCTCAGCTAGACACGCGACTTCATTAGGGTTACCATCCATAAGACGTCCACTGCCGAACATAGGTCTCCCTTATGGATCTTTGTTGTAGGCCCCATTCACCATCAGTCCAAATGGATGACATCCATTCGATGTTACGAGTTTGCGACTTCGTCGTTAGAAATGGCGACTTTTCATTGGTATAGCGAGCGCTTTAGCGTCAAAAATAGTGCAGCAACTTGTCTGATTACCTTCAAACTAAATCATCGGTGGATTTAACTTTATGTACATAGAATTCTGGCTACCTATATCTTCAAACAATGTGTCTGTAAAAAATGAAGTCTAAATTTAAATACACTAAATTGGCAGCATTAGCCACATTCATATGGATGTCATCCATTTGGACTGATGGTGATTGGGGGTCTTTATATGGGGCTTGCTTCCAGCGCGATCCCGCGGTATAATCTGTCCGCCTTCTTCTTCCTACTACTTTCGACACTCAAGACTGAATTAGCTTGCTGGATGCAAGCCGCTTCCAAATAGCTTTATTAAAAGACATTTATAAAGCCCCTAATCGACATATAATATATAGTCGAGGAGGGCGAGGGCTGGCACACGCGTCACACTCGTGAACGGGTGCTGCTCGTGCGACCGGACTGCTCCCGATATTTATTTTTATTTTATTTTATTTTATTTGGAAATTCATTCACTTGTTCATTAGCTCTAATCAGTGCAACAGTAAACAAAATTTTCAATACGGTATACAGTTATGTTAAGTTGAAAGTGATTATAAATTACAAACAGAGTCGAACCAATCATTAGCAATCTTGGCTTTAATTTTAGATAGACGTGTATTAAACAAGTCAAATTCAGGAAAGTCAATAAGATTATTAATATAATTAGGTGATCTACTAAAGAATGAATTCTGCCTGTAACTCGTATAACTTTGATGACTTTGAAGGCTAATAGGATGTCTGAAGGACCTTGAGGGAACTCTTAAATTTATCATGGAGAGAAGTTGAGGAGAGTCAATCTGGTTTTGCGCTATTTTAGTGAAAAAGGTAATGTCTGCTATTCTACGCCTCTCATAGAGAGGAAGTATATGATGTCTACGACATCTCGATTCATAATTGATGTCACGTTTTTTGCACTTAAATTGTAGGAATCGCAAGAAGCTTCTTTGTATCGTTTCTAGTCTGTTGATGTATACGTTATATTGTGGGTTCCAAATTTGCGAGCAATACACGCAACAGTCGTAGTTATAGTTAAAATTTTAAATTAATCCTCTTCTGAAGTCTTTAAGTTAGTTTTAAGAAATATTCCTAAATATCAGAAAGAAATAATGTATGTCATAGAGAGCACAGACCCCGGAGTCTGTGATGTGTACCAAATCGATAAAAAAAATCTACTGATAAGACTTCGACTTTAAAACTCGGTTTTAAAGATTTCGACTTTAAAACCATGGTTTTAAAGGCTGTTTGGTTCGTCAAAATACAAAATGTTGTCATATTCGAAGTTTGAAAATTTGTGTTATCTCGCTGTAGCGTACAACGAAATTAATAAAAATAGCGAAAACGCTCTTATAAATAGGTATGGGTTAAGAGTTGGGAATAATAAAAGGCTCGGATATGGCACACCAATTTAATCTAAGAATTGATAGTAGAATTAACAGACAACATAAATTATTTGAGAATGTCCGAAGAATTCACCACCCGAAAGAGAAATAGCCGTAGTGTTAGCAACACTGTGTCGTAGTTTTAAAGTCAAAATCTTTTAAAATACAAATTAGGAAGCTTTAAAATAAATGAAAACGAGCAGATGAAAACCCTAGCTTTACCCAATCAATTCTAACAAACGTTTTATTACGCTGCCTTGAATTAGTTCGTGTCGGGGTGTTTTGTAGACACGGCGCCACTGTCGCACGTGCCACTAAATAACTGAAATGAAATGAAAAAAAAACGAAAATGTCCCATGAAAATAAATCCACTTCGATCAGTGTTTTATAACCTACTAGCTTTTGCCCGCGGCTCCTCTCGCGTTTATTTTGATTTTTGTGCTATCCCACAGGAACCTGTTACTTTTCCGGGATAAAAAGTAGCCTATGTCACATTCCAGTCTTTGAACTATATTCATGCCAAAAATCAAGTTTCTCCGATAACAAACAAACTTACCTTTACGTTTATAATATTACTAGCGACCCGCCCTAGCTACGCACAGGTCTATTATACGTGTAAACCTTCCTCTTTTTTCACTCTATCTATTAAAAAACGCATCAAAATCCGTTGCGTAGTTTTAAAGATATAAGCAGTCTGTCCATAGGGACAGACAGAACGGGAAGCGACTTTGTTTTATACTATGTAGTGATTAGGGAGAGGGAATGTTAGGGATTCACTAGGATTTTAAATTGACAGAGGTCGTCATTATTTATTGGTTTGTAATAAATTATTTTTTGACACATACTTGTCTTCTGTGTACTAGGAGATTATAAAAAATGCTGTCAGTAAATTGTTGATAGAACATTTAACGTTAATTGCGTTACTGGTCTATTTTGATTGTATTTTACTAATCTTTTTGATAGTATTTCACTGACTGGAATATTTCTTCCCGAAAATTATCGTAGGTATTCGCTGAAAAATTGAGTAGCGCTTAGTTTAAGTGCTTGGGTATTTTCAACGATCATCGAAGTTAAGCAACGTCCGGCACGGTCAGTCTTTGGATGGGTGACCGCGGGCACTTACAAGCGCTTATGTAGCTCGGATGAAATGATAAATTGTAGGTCCCGGTTGAAACTACTTATGTTACATTAGGTACGTCAATTTATCCGATAAGTCATACTGTAAGTATTATCCACCGAATTCACAAGCTTGGCCTGGTCCTTTATTAGGCATCAATGGAGCCTGAGCCAACATTCAGAGGCCCCTTTTACAATTTTGAAATATAAAAACAGTAGTAGGTATAAAAAGGATAGCGTTGTAGACATGTGGCATATAAAAAGACTTGAAATATTGAAATTGGGCTATTGTGGTAAAATGTTAAATGTTATGTAAAATTGGACTATGGAATGAGGTCTAATAATAATAATAATGGAATGAGGTTTACAATATTAATAAATAGTCACACTTATTATTATTGTAAGAGGAATTGAGGCATAAAAACTCTAACACCAGGGCCAGTAATCCGGCATTTATGAATTTGTCTTATTGGATTAACAAAATTAATTTTTGGCTAAAATGATAGCCAAGCCGGGGGGCTTGGGGAAGGCTGAATACTTTGCTCAAATCGATGTATTGTAGATCATTTAAATAATATTGATGTTTTCAAATATAGTTCAGGCGATTTCGATAAAATTTAAAAGGTCTATCAACACAAAACAAAACAAAAACAATAATCAAAATCGATTTATAATTGGCGGAGTAATCACGTAACATACCTACAGACGAATTGATAACCTTCTTTTAAGAAAGTCGGCTAAAAGGCTTAAAGCTTAACACTCCTTTTCACGTCGCAAATCAATAAAGGAGTTCACGGAAAACGGTCCCAATTTGTTTTTAATTCCGGTTAAAGGAGTTCGCGTCGTGTGTGTCGAGTGGGCCTCGCGCACGTACTGTTTGGTGTTTGTATCTCTAATAGTGTTTGTTTGCGAGAAAAAGGTTAAAAAGCCAAATACGACAAATACTTGAGAGAGAAAACAGACTGATTTAGTCGGATTTTGGAGTTTTTGCGGGAACGTGGAGATATTACGTCGACGCATTGTATTATTTTATAAAAGAATACGTTTCTTTCAGTAAGAAATCGGCCAAGTACGAGTCGGACTCGCGCACGGAGTGTTCCGTACTGTATGGGAGCCCCCCTTAAATATTTATTTTATTTTAATTTTATTATTTATTATTGAAGTGGATATAAAATTAAATATTCTGTGAAAATTTCAAGCATCTACCTGATGCCATTATTAATATAGAGCGAAAAACGTCTAAAAATTCAGGTTTGTTGTATGGAAGCCCCCCTTAAATATTTATTTTATTTTGTTTTTAGTATTTGTTGTTATAGCGGCAACAGAAATACATCATCTGTGAAAATTTCAGCTGCCTAGCTATAATGGTTCATGAGATACAGCCCGGTGACAGACGGACAGACGGACATCGAAGTCTTAGTAATAGGGTCCCGTTTTTCCTTTTAGGTACGGAACCCTAAAAATGATTAAGTTGTGAAAAGTAGTGTCATTAAATACGACCTGAATTACGGGCATAGGTGTTTAATAGTCGTTTAAGAGATACGTATGGTACGACAGACAGACACAATACGTATCGCTTAAACGACTATATATCTATATATCTATTTACCATACGTACTCATCAAATTTTTATTCATTTCATTCGTAAAAAAAATTACACTTCAACAATGTACGTTTTTAACAAAAAAAATACATTAAAATCAATACTTACATGTTAATAATACAAAATAAAAATATCAGCAATCAAATTACATGTAGGGAATCAATTATGTCATTGTAATAAATAAAAGATAAATTATACACATATATATGTACACTCACACACTCATCAAACTTATTAGAGCCATATTTCTTTACTAGGCACGATCATTTGAACTCAATTACCATATCCGTAAAAAGAAAAAAAACTTAAATTTAAAATTTAAAAAACCCCCGACACAAAAACCTACCTAAAAAAAGTACGATAAGAATTTTGGTTCTTCCATCCCCACTTTAACCCACCATAACTCTTAAACGGCTCAATCGATTTTTATAAAACATAGCTAAGAACTCTCTCGACTAAGTCTCCTTTCATCCAAAAAAAACTAAACTGAAATGGGTTCAGTGGTTCGGGCGCTATGATGCGACAGACAGACACACAGACAAACAGACACGTCAAACTTATAACACCCCTCTTTTGCGTCGGGGGTTAAAAATAAAACACAATCATCAATTAAATTTCCCGATATCCAACCTCTACGGTAGATAGGTACCTATTCATCGTCAAATAATATTAGTTTAGTTTAGAGCAGGAATCTATAGCGTCGGCGTCAATTTCGAGAGAGATGAGTCGGTAACTAGTTTAGCGCTCCCTGAAGCCCCCTGATGCCCCCTGATGCCCCCTCCCCCTCATGCCCCTTCAGTTGGCGGTGTAATCTTGTGCAATTTATCGCTGTTAAATTGTTTAGTGTTTTAGTGAAGCTTAGGCATCTGTAGTAAAAATAGTATAACTACATAGCTGTGAGTTAATTTGGCGTCAACCAGATAAATTGTAGAAAATAATCAGCCAATTGGTGATTCAAACTCACGCACGAAGGGTTCCACATTGCATAGGAAGCCCCCTTTAATATATTTTATTTTAATTATTTATTTTTCAAGTGAATACACAACTAGATATTCTGTGAATATTTCAAGCATCTACCTGTTTCTGGTATTAATATCACATCAGTTAATCATGTTTCTTGAATAGGAGCCCTCCTTAAATATTTATTTAATGTAACAAATGTAAATTATAATGTAAAAATTGTACAATTAAATATTTTGTGAATATTTCAAGCATCTACCAGTCACCATTACTAATATAAAATTCTAGTAATGTCGTATAAGGAGCCCCTTAAATATTTATTATTTCTGTTTTTAGCATTTCTTGTTATAGCAACAACAAAAATACGTCATCTGTGAAATTTCAACGTTCTAGCTATCACTGTTCATGAGTTACAGCCTGGTGACAGACAAACAGACAGACGGACAGCGGAGTCTTAGTAATATATAGGGTTCCGTTTTAACCCTTTGGGTACGGAACCCTAAAAACTAAAATTCAGTAAAAATCTAAGTTTTCTTTTAATATTTCAAGTAGAATATCCTTCTTTCACTTAAATAACAATATAATATTAGAGATATTTTTTTGAGTTTGTCACAGGGTTGGTATAATTTTTGGGCTGTTTAGGCTCTCGGAAAAAGGGGAGTCGCTTTTGAATTGTGCTTTTGGGATTTCTTTTTTTTAAGCTTAAGTTATATTTTTTCTTAACCATATACATAATTAGGTAGTAGCATACAGTGCGACACAAAAGACTTGAAAATAAATGAGGTCGCCACCATCGCTTTGTTAGCATGTTTTTCATTATTTTTTCTTTATGATACTGTTTTCCTCCACAAAATAACACAAGAACGAGAAAAATGCTAGGATGTTAACAATGATTGACAGGTCAGATTGTGGTTCCAGCAAAAGTGGTAATTTAGTTCTCGAATAATTAATTTCTTCTCTTTTGCGTCGCACTGTAGATGTGTTCAGACTTCCGATTTTGACTTCGCAATTCAGTTAGGTAAGTATTGAATTTGATATATATATTGTAGTAGGTAAGTACTCGCCATCAAACAGAAAGACTAGCTGCATTTGGATGACATGCGCTGTGTCCAAAATTTACATTGACATCGATCAATACATAGGTACACACATCAAAAGAAGGATGTCGGCAGCTCATACATACGAATACCTGTTGTATACGAATACACTCATTTTCTCCCAAGTTTATTTCTGAATATTTTATGTTCTTCAGAGCAATTCATGACGCTTCTAAAACTGTTCTGATATGTACAATTTCGTTTTTAATGAAGTTTTAAAATATTTGGCTACACTATCATTGGTAGAGGATTTAGATGGTAAAAACAATAAAAAAATCATTGTAATTTTTCTGGTGGTCTAATTTTAATTTTAACTAGTGATATGAAAACAGCAAATATCACTATATTTTTGAAGCACTTATAATTATTAGAAAAGATGTTTTGTTCCATAATTGTAAATTAAAAAAAAAATGTTTTGACAGGTCGAAACTCGGCATCCTTCTTTCCATTATATTCACTCCACATTAAGAGACAGAAAGAAACTAGAGAGCAGTACTAGTTTAGAATAGTTTTAGAGGCGTCACTATTTGAGCACAAAAATACTTTTCTTTTTCATGTTCGAAGTAAAAAACTTAAAGGACCGTGCAAGTATAACAAACTTTTTTTCTGGCCGTAGGCGGCAGTGTCGCCAGCAATTTTCCGGTTCGTTCGCGCATTCCTACCGCGCCGCTGGGCCGTGATCGCCTTTATACGGCAACACTGGTGGATTAGACTAGGTATCTTAAACACAGATGCGGTGAGGCCTAGCACAATCTGTATCGAAAAAAATTGGTTTTCTATAAAGTCAGTTTACAGACAATAATAATTTTACGTGCTAACGTCATATGAAAACATTGTTGAATCAACAACTGAAACAAGCCGTATGGTTAGACCGGTCGTGCTTCTTTGTCGCTTGTTCCGCGCTCAGCTCTGGTGGAACGTGACACTTTTTCGTGCTTGCTGCTGGCGTTTTTATGTCACGTTAAAATATGGCTAAATAATACCTAATAAAAGGTATGATAGCACGTTACGACGACATTAGTAACGCCGATCTTTTATATTTTACTCGCAGCAAGAATGGTCATATTTTTACTGTAGGTACGAGTTTATACAGTCCAAAATTCATCGAGCCATCAGCCATAGGACGTCCACTGCTGGACATTGACCACCCATTTGTATCGCCAATAAAGCAGTTTGGAAACGGCTTGCATCAAGCGCGATTTGAGTTCACCTAGTGGGTAGATATCCTATGCTGCACTTGCCCGTGCGTGGCCTCCATGCGAGAACTTTACATCAGCCATCCGTCCTTTGAACTATATGCCCTGCTCAATACCCTTTAAACTTGCTAATCAGCTAATATACCTCGATTACTTTCGTCTTTCTGCGGAGAGAACTTCGAACACAACCTTTAGTAGATAGATAGATAAACTCTTTATTGATTCACACACACATAAAACAGAAAAATAGAGAAAATTAGATACTACAATATGTGAAGCAACCGGCGGCCTTATCACTGAAAGTGATTTCTTCCAGGCAACCTTATGATGGAGAGAGATGGTACAAAAGAAAAAAAGACGAGGTGTGCTAATTTAGAGGACACTTTAAAAATAAAAAAGAACTATACAATAGACATATACATACAAATATTATAAATACTAATACATAAATATATTATATATTAAACTAAACTAATAAATACTTTTAACTCCTAACATACACATATAACCAATGTACTCGTATAAGTAAACAAATACAATAATAAGCAAACTACAGAAATTAATAAAACACCCAAAAACTAAGAACTATTTGAAGATTGCGACAGATATAATTTTTTTACCTCCTCTTTAAAAACAATTACGGACGGGGTCCGTTTAATGGAATGGGTAGTATTTAATTTTTAACTGAGAATACTTATTAGATGTTTATTTCAAGCGCTAGAAAATATTACTAACCGTTTTCTCTATAGTTATTTTACTCTCGCAGTCGTTTAAAAGTCACATAACACAAAATCCTTACACTGTACAGTAAATTCGACCCAATCCGTACAATGTACATTCTATAAACCTTTCTGGTGTAAACTAGAATGTAAATCCATCGGGACGCGATCGGTGGAACTAACGCGGGGGCGAACGGTGGAAAATTGCTAGGGGGCGCCACTTGCCGCCGATATTATGTGCCAGGCTCTACGAGCAAATATCTATAGTCACAATCGTGCAAAAAATGTGTCCGAGCCAAAACCCTGCCCAAGCTACGAAATGGACATGCTTTTTAGTTGTCGTAAGGCGATTGCAAGGCGACTACAACGCCGCGCGATGCCAAAGTGCTCGGTTACAAGCACTAATTTGGTTACATAACGTCGAGATTCGAGAAAACGGGTCAGTCTGAACTATTTAATGTGAATATCTAAGTAGGTAAGTACGACGGCGCTCGGACATTTTATTACTACTTTTACTTAGGGACTGTGGCTCTGTGGATATTTGCTCGAAGGTCAGGTTACGACCGTACGCTTAGCATAATCTCTAGAAAATCTTTGTGTCATGTATTTCTTCGGAAAAAAAAATGCTTATAGTTCTCGCCGTATACGGTTTTAAGAGGAGTGTGATTCAACCACTGTTTTCGCGTTTTCTGTAGAACGAGAGAATTTCCGGTACATTTTTGATAAAGTTTACGTTCTAGGAGAAAACTCTGTTCACTCCTTAAATTAACAAAATATAACGTTTTGGTATCAATCGCTTGAGTAAGAAATATTGCACGCTCATACGTCTTATTTTTGACCGACGAAACGAAGAAGGTACTCAATTTATTTTTTTATGTGTAACCACGTATAACTTTTTACATATTAGTCTGATTTCGATATTTTTTTAGTGGAAAGAGGATACTTCGAAGTTGGTCCCATTTAAATTTTATCGAAATCGCCTGAGCCATTTTTGATAAATCAACAATAATGTGAAATAAATGCTACATCGATCCGTACGAAATATTCGCGAATTCTGTACACGGTTGAAGACGGTCATGCCATTTTTTTGCAAAAATAATTTCAGAAACGTTTTTAGTTTATGTATACTTTTCAGGATAGGGTACAGTTGTGCTCTTCACTATGACTCACTCCAAAATGGCGAAGAAAAATTTACTGTTCTATAAATTTTAACTTTTTGTATGGACCGGCTATTTTTCTTAATTTCAGTTTCAGTCCCATAGTGAAAGTTAGTTCTTAGAGATTTCCTATGAATTTAAAACAAAAATTATTTTACAAAAAAGTTGTGATATCCATTAAGTTTATTCGTCGCAGAGCGTTTTATTTCGATTCTCTCGTAAAAGCCGAACCGTAAACCAATAAGTGTCCAAAACATTTACGGTACAACAATAATACACAAAATATACGACGCAGTAAACATCGTGTTATAAGTATGAAACAATAATACAAACAGCTTTTCTATTTTGTATTAAAAATAAAATATAAATCTGCTACGTATTCGTGGTTCGAAGGTTATACCAATGGTATTATTTGCTATACGTAGTAGATACGTTATACATACACTTTAATACACTAATATTTCGTTTATTAATTTTTGTTTGTTACTTTTACTAAATAATATTTAGTTAATGAAATCAATGTATTTTTTTTTATTTAATTTGAATTATCGTGATTTATAATGAGAAAATTAATTTGACTTATTATTTGTATAATTAAATTAGATTTTTATTTTATATTTAATGAAATCAATGCTTTTTTGTTTCAATTTAATCTTAGGATAATTTATTATCTACTAGGTAATCAACTTCCTCCATGTAACAAAATATAATGACGTGTAACTTATTGCTATAAATAAATGAGTAAGAGTATGAGCGTACTCCCATTATGACAAGAAAATACAAGGCAAATGCCTGAAGTTTACGAAGTTGCGCTCCAGTCTAAAAACAACTGAGTGCTTACATGGTCAGAAGCTTTCAGGCCTTATCACCCACTGCATACTTAAAAACTTAGGCTTACTAACACTAAAAATATTACCAATGATATTTTCCTATAGGTACGTAGATACGTTATACAAGCTCCTATATTGACAAGAAAATACAAGGAAAATGCCTGATGTTGACGTAGCCGCGCTCCAGTCAATGCCGTGGCGAAATAACTGAGCGCTAGCACAGTCAGAAGCCCACCCTACACAAAACTTATTTACACTGTGACAACGACACTGCAATCACGACAAACAATACAGCTGTTTCATAATAGGAGGTAAATGAACATGCAGATTTCCAGTTTGCAATATAATTTAGATATTTATTTATTTTCAAGATCACGTATTTAAAGTTAATAATAATCGGCCAAGTACGAGTCGGACTCGCGCACGGAGGGTTCCGTACCGTATGGGAGCCCCCCTTAAATGTTTATATTATTTTAATTTTACTATTCATTATTGAAGGGAATATAAAACTAAATATTCTGTGAAAATTTCAAGCATCTGCCTGGTACCATTGTTAATATAGAGCGAAAAACGTCTAAAAATTCAGGTTTGATGTATGGGAGCCCCCCTTAAATATTTATTTTATTTTGTTTTTAGTATTTGTTGTTATAGCGGCAACCGAAATACATCATCTATGTGTCATTCAGCTGCCTAGCTATCATGGTTCATTAGATACAGCCCTGTGACAGACGGACAGACAGACAGACAGACGGACATCGAAGTCTTAGTAATAGGGTCCCGTTTTTCCCTTTGGGTACGGAACCCTAAAATTCTTAACATAAGACTAACTAACTTACAGGTACATGTCACCCTGTTTCATAGAACATGGCAAAGTTTTAGCTAAACAGTGTACTTAATGGAAAGAAAACATTTACAAGAGTCTTGCAAAAATAACACTAACAGTAAATTTGGTGCTAACAGTTAGAGTTCACAATTACTAATGACCAAATTATGTTACTTATTTTTAGTATTAGAAACCTATCTAGCTAGAGATAGCTATAGATAGATTTATCTAATGTAATCTTAAAAATTACGATAGTAAAATTTATTGTATTTACAAGCTATGTAAACATCCGTGCACCGCGTGACATACGGTCGGACAGTAGAGTGACAGTAATAGGGTCCCTTATCCCTCGGGAACGAAACATACAAAATAAAACGCAAAAATCACTGGACATAAAGAGGTTTAATATCTTATTTGTCGAAGGATTTTGCCCTGTTGGTGCATAAAATTTTGAATTTTATGCAATTCTGTTTTCATTTGCTACTAAACTATATAACTATATAAAACATTTGCAACTACTCAGTAATAAAATGATTTTAATTTGCATCCCACACCAGGTATATCTCAAAGAGTTACTTTTTATGATTACATACATTTCAAAAATTAATCGCGGATGCAGGATTCGAACCTTGCGTCTTCGGATCACTAGCCCGACGCTCTGGACCACTGAGCTAACCCGCTATACTGACTCGCGACGAATTTTGTGAAGTGTTTATCATTTTAACAAACTTATAGCGTTGGCGGCGCCACCTATGATACCCGTATTAGACAGGTTATCACTCAATTGAAGTTATAAGAACTTCTGTATTGACGAGAGATGGCGCACTGCTAATCAATGAAATGATTTTAATTTTATAGTGCATCCCACACTAGGTTTATCTCAAAGAGTTACTTTTTATGATAAACATTTCAAAAATTCGTCGCGGATGCAGGATTCGAACCTTGCGTCTTCGGATCACTAGCCCGAATCCTGCATCCGCGACGAATTTTTGAAACGTTTATCATAAAAAGTTACTCAGTAATACATTGTTATATTTTCTTTGGTAATACTTGCAGTAAGTATAGCATTGAATGAAATTCATTCACGGAAAGCGTATTTTTCAAGACACGAGTGCTTGAGTGTATCTATTTTGTGGAATGATAAATTAAGTACTGGTATTTGTGACATAATTTTTTTGTATTGATGTTGACTTGCATCATAATCAGCAATTTTTGTACAAAATGATGTAGTTTTAATAAAATACTTTCCTTTTTCGCTGTCGCCACTTGACTGATGTACTGGAAATAGTCACCGTACTTGAGTTGCGAACCCTACCGAATTTGTTTTGCGCACCGTAATCGCTGACGACAGACTATTGATTTTTATTGTGTCGTTTAGAAACTAACATGAACTGCTGGATATTATGTGCCCCTGGTTGCTGTTTTTGCTTTAGATAATATTACTTGAGTTGAAAATATACATTTATCGTTAAACTGTTTATCAAGATCAAGTAAACTTCCAGGCCGTAATAGCTTATTATTTAAATTATGTTAAATTAAATAGTTTTTAACCTTTTTATTCAAAATGGTTAAAATTTTACTAAGTTAGTATAAGATGTATATTTTTGGCCGCTACAGTAAATTATTTATTTTTTATTTATTTAATAGCTACAGGTTTTCACGAATCTCTACGAAGATTGGTACACATTTTTAATAATTTTTCAATTGAATTTCCCTCTAAAAGTGGTGAAAATTGCCGTAGCGCTATCTATCAGCCGATTCTCATAATATTTAGCAAGGTCGTTTAATATCTGAATCATAACAAGATTTGCAAGTACAAACCAAATAAGTCAAGAGCGAGTCGAGATAATTATGAAGAATCAGTTAAAGAGATGTGCGGCGAGGTCGACTGTTTAGACAACTACTAGTCTTTGTAGGTATTGTAGAACTTCACTGAATATATCCGATACCATCCAATGTAAAAGAATCCCAATGTCTATAAAACAAGTAGCAGACAGAAGATCGAAGAAGAGTGAAGAAAGAAGACGGTAGAAGAAGAAGCTCATAGATGTGAAATTGACTCTAGTAGGGAGTCCGTTTTAACGCGCGACTCCCTAATCGAGTCAGGTTGACTTCTTTGAGGCTTTGTCGACGGGAAAGAGAAAAGAAGATTCATGAAGGAAAGAAGATACTGGCGAAAATTTAAAAATAGAAATAGTTAACTTATAAGAAACATATATACCTACTGCAATAAATTATTTGAATTTAGGTTTTGACTCGAAAAGAAAAACAACCAACGGATTCTCGCACTCTGGTGGTGAAGCCTTAATAGCTACTCTAAAATAGAGTAGATAATACCGCTTCTCTTTCAAATTTTTTGCTAACCTGTTTGCTATGTTACTTAGTTAGTACTTATCTTTGCAGTGAGTAGTTTTTAACAGACTTCCAAAAAGATGGGAGATTCTATGTTCGCCTGTATATATTTTTTATGTATGTTCATCGATATTTTCGCCAATTGAGAACCGAATTGAAAAATATTTTTAGTTCGCAAGGGTATACTCCTGTTTAAATGTTATCGAAATCGGCTGAGCCGTTATTTGAAAATTTGAACAGACTTTGAGCGCACTATTCGAATTTTTTACTCGATGGAAGTCGGTTTTGACATTTTATTGCGAAAACTAATTATTCAATGAATGATTTCTTTCAACGTCGGTTTCGACGCCTAGAACTGTTACACAATGCTAAATACATCGCATAAATCATAAAAATTCATGTAATATCCAACCATTTTTCACATTTACCTTCATTAGGTAAATTCACCGGATTATAGCCACAATGAATTATTATGGCAACACAAAAAAAAACATCGGGAAATGTGCCACAATGAATTATTATGGCAACACTGAAAAACATCGGGGAAATGTGCGCATAACAAAATTATACGGGAAACACGGCTTAGAAGGCCATTAAGTATGTTTTTAATTACGTATTTTGTAAATGAGTGGACATGCGGCCCTTAACCTACGAGTTTTGCCGCTTTTCCGTTTTACATCCTCGTGACGTAAATTATTTATTTTATAACATTTTCTTTTTATTATTACCGATTTTAAAAATGGAACTTTCCGTTTGATTGGTAATTTTATATGTAAGTATGTTACGCGATTACTCAGTATTTTGTCAGTACAAAATTACCCATTTATCATTTACACAAGGATTTTTTATCCAAACATTGTACAGTAAGTATTACATCACATTTTTATGTAATACATCCATGCATTTACTAGAGAGGACCACAGATCACTAGCGTAAAAACGAAATTGTAAAATGTTCCGAAACTTTAAAAAAAAAGTAGAAGTACTGCAGAATGTCCCAGTAATTATTCAAACAATTAAAGTTATCTGTTATCCTATTCTCTCCTCTGTCAAAGACAAAACTTAGGTACGATATTATTTCCGAGCCGGTGTAATTTTACTAAACATCATTTTAATAAGCTGTCAACGCGAAAGAAGATCACTAACCGTAATCTCAAGCGCAGAGGAATAAATCTTAGCAAAGATATAGTTGGCCGAAAAATTGCAAAATTATTTCTGCAATTTAATTTTGAAATGAATATGAATAAACAACTTACCTCATCAACGAAAATCATTAAGTATTGTGATAAAACGTTGTATTGTAATGTAATGTTAGTAAATGGCAAAAAAAAATGCCTATTTTTGTATACCAATGAGTTTTTCGGAATTTACCAGCGTGGTGGATATGGTGGTCAGCGTGGTCAATCACCTTTTGTGGGTAGGCCTACGTCCTGCAATGGACTATTAAAAGGGCTGGTACAGTACAGAACAGCTTATTTTTTTAATAATTGTCATTGACGTGGTAAATGATTATTATTGTTCGTTCATATTCGTTTATAATTCATTTTTATTGCATAGCACCACTGTTGAATAAATAAATGTTAACATAAATACATTTACAAAGTTAAGAACGGGAATTGTAGACTGAGTGACGAAACGCAAGCTTAGTTTACATCATAAGGCTTTCTATAACTATTTCGTCGACTATTAATTTTGCAAACGTGTCAACAAACTATCAGTTTAAAATAATATGATTGTTTTTAAGTCTGACACACGATTCAGTCATTTACGGATAATTTTAATAGGTAATCTCTAGCACTATTTTTTGTTACGTTACAATAATGAAAAACATGTTTCATGTGTGTAATGAAAAGCTTAAAATTTGCCAAAAATATAAGCGATAAGTAAATAAAATCTCTGATTAATTATTCAACAAAAATATAGACCAGCCAGTCTAGGTTATGGGCATAATGGCTTTTTATGATGATGTCTAAGCATTTTTTTTCGTTCAGGAGCCATTTCTCTGCCAAGATTTTCTCCTCAGCATCTACGCCGTCTTGTCTCGCAGACTAATGAGATCTCAAGGGGGTTGCCAGCAGGAAAAATGCTTTTTAAATTAAAATAAATTTATCTTGGTCTCGCTGGTAACCCAAAGGCTGCATCTAATCAATTCCAGATTAAAATGAAAGAGGATTGCTCTGATGTTCACAGATGTATTTTTACTCAATTAAGCTTCTGATAAGCCGATAAGATGGGATTTGTTTCCTTAATTGGATTAGATTTTTTAACACCAGTGATATTGGGAATAGAATTCGTAAGTCAATTGAGATGTTATGTTTTCTTGTAATAGGGATGATGACTGGGTAAAAAAAAACATTATTATAATTAGATCGTTAGTTAGATTATTAAAAAATATTGGACATGTATTTTTTTGTCAATCAAATAATAAATGACAAAGATAAACCTTGTCCAAGTTTGGGGGCTCGTGACGTCACTAGTGTGACGTAGTCTGCACATTTGTATTGCATTCGTGACGTCACGCGGAACTTTAACCGGCTATACCTTCGTCAATTTTGTTTGATTGACTAAAGAAAAAATACGTGTCTAATATTTTTTTTAAATCTATCTGACGGATTAATTATATTTTTTAGTCATAATGCCTATTGTATTTACATAGCATGATAAAGATATACTTATTACAATACTTTTTTTTACATTTTATTTTATCCAAAAAAGTCTGATCACTACAGTATATTTTTATGAGACCATTTTATAAGTCTACTCTACTTAAATAAACACAATCGCATAAAGTATCGTATAACAAATACACATAAATAAATATTAAGGAGCATCTTACACACTGTTTCTGACCCCAAACTAAGCAAAGCTTGTGATATGACTGCCAGAAACTGGTATATTACATAATGCATATTTTTAAATACATACATACATACTAATATAGATAATATCTAAATAACAACCAGACACAGAGCAAACACCTATGTTTATCACATGAATACTTGCCCTGGGTGGGAATCGAACCCACGCCTCTTTGATCACGTAGTTAGGGACACTAACCACTGAGTTACCGAGGCAGTCAAATACATGACAGTAATAATGACAACATTTTTTTCAAAAACCTTTGATTTGATTCCAATAATATTAACAAAAGTTTTATAACATTTTTATTTATACAACCACACAATTATCACTACATAGTATAAAACAAAGTCGCTTCCGCTGTCCCCATGTATGTTTTTAACAAAAGATTTTGATGCGTTTTTTTAAATAGATAGAGTTATTCAAGACATACATTTATTAGGTTTATATTATGTATAATACACCTGTGGCGAAGCCAGGGCGGGTCGCTAGTAATATTATAATTTAAGCCTCTTTTGTGAAACTTCTTTATAAAAAGCTCTCTTTGTCATAATTTCGTCTCTAATATTCCTAAACGTTACAATTCGATAACATTTTGCTCTCAATTCTCGTTCACATATCGATTTAATCCGACCACCGACTAAAAAGTTTCACTTCAGAAAAAAACAACTTTAAATATTGCCTCTGAATATTCCCTAACTCCCAAAAGACATCATAATGTAGCTACAAAAGCATAAAAATATAAATACCCGGCATTATCTCGGGACTGTGGTATTTACTGAGAAAGCGGCCAATTTATTTGATTGTGGCAACACTGGAGCAATCGGAAATCAGCGCTGTACCGTGGGGAAATTACTGACTACACTGGAGTCGAGTTCGAAAGCATGGCAACTTTGTAAGATGGGGTGCGTTCTAGAACCGCTTTTTGACTCAAATGGATTGCTTTGCTTTGACAATTTAAAATACGAGTATATTTTACCGGTTCGCTTTGACTGGGACATCATTTTTGTTTAATAGGTAGGTAAATGGAGAACTCATATTTCGATCAGTGGCATTTCAGAGCTATCCTTAGGAGTTATTTCGGCCTTGAAAGGTGGTTTTTGTTTTGTAATATTGAGTACGTCATTGTTAATCTATTGCTGAAGTTATAGGCTTTAGTCTCTGTATTACTCCACGTTACCAGACCACAACGCTCGAAGATGTTTTTATATAACTACTCGAATTATGTACTTTAATACAATTTCATTGGCCATGGTTGTAAAATACAAGTTGACAGAACAAACTAATATATCTTTCAAAACTTTCTCGGAGTATTTTAAAAGCTTTTTTAGTCTTACAGGTTTCTTATAGTTACCTACGAGTGCAGAAAATGTGCATTAGCGCGTGTGCAACTTTGAAAATGCATGGGTGTTTGTGTCTTTAATTTCCGACTTAGGGTTTAATAGTACATTGTTCACCGAGAAGAGAAAGTGACCGATTACCGTCGAGGGTGTCGTTTGAAACACCCGAGATCGGGAATCGCACTTTCTCTCGAGTGATACATAGTGCTTTATACTACACCTACGAGGAAAATAAAAAACTAAATCTTTACTAATTGAAATTTATATTGAAATTGTTGCAGTTAGTGAAGCTTAATGTAACACTTGAAAATGGCGCCAATGGCGTCTGCAATTTTCACATGTTTTTTTTTTCAAATTGTTTGACACCATTCAACACACAGCTAGTGGCCAGTGTCATTTTGCGAACTTGGAGATAAAAACTCACTGTAAAAACTTTTTGGCTTTTGGTATTTAGGTTACCAGCGCATAGTCTTACCCAAAATTAAAAAAGAAAAACCAGGTAAGAAATGGATTTTCATACACTTTTCTCTCCCGCTCAGATGCGTTTTCTCCCCGCATATTTGTTCGATATGCAATGACGTACTTTCTACCGTAAATTTGATAAAGTATCAAGGTACTTTCCGAGCAGGTGTAGTATAAAAACTATTTTAGGATTTTAGGTTTCAATATAAGGAATTTGATTCAACCATAAATTAGACCAACAGCTTTTAGGCAGCCTCAATCTCTGCCATCGTAACACTAAAAGTGATTTAGGTACTTACAGAAATTACCTGCGATTATCCGAACTTGCGGTGGAGGTGTATCGTCGATTTGACCAAAATAGTTTAAAAAAATATTTTTCCACCTATCAGACGGTTTAAATACTCTAGATGAAATTCGCTTCTACGGGTTTTATTGGAAATCCATAGAGAAAGCCTATGCCCAGCAGCTGTACATCGTCCACGTACCGCTGATAGGTATGATGTTGATCCGAATTTATCCAAAAGCAAAAATAAGCTAACGTTTGACATCATTTCAAAAACACACAGTACTATTCCAACGGAATACCCTATTTCTGTACTGTACTGTACCAGCCTTTTTAACATTCCACTGCAGGACGTAGGCCTGCCCACGAAGGGTGATTGGGCCATATCCACCACGCTGGCCCAGTGCGGGTTGGTGGATTCACATACGACATCAAATTTCTAATACGGACGTATGCAGGTTGCCTCACGATGTTTTCCTTCACCGAAAAAGCCATTGGTGTGAAATTCCGTATAAAAATTCCAAGAATTTAATTGGTACGGGACCAGGATTTGAACCCACAATCTCACGATTGTAAGGCAGGTGTCATTACCACTAGATCACTACGGCTGGTTATATATGCTTGCCATATTTCTGACAGGCTAATAATTTTGAACCTTGTCCGTTTCCAGTACAAAATCCCGAAGAAGGAGGAGGTGGTGGAGCAGCAGCAGGCGGAACCTGACAACCCGCTCATGAGGAAGAAGAAGACGCCCGAGGAGCTGGCGGCGGAGGCCGAGCTAGAAGACCAGGACGAGTTCACCAGTATGTATACCTTCTACTCTATCATGCAACCCTAGTATAAAACTTGCTCATGATGTAGGAGAGCAGGACAAGTTCATTGAGTTACAAGAGCAGGACTTGTTCACCAGTCAGAATACCTTTTACTCTATCATACAATCCTAGTATATAAACCGCTCATGAGAAAGAAAAAGACGCCCGAGGAGCTGGCGGCGGAGGCCGAGCTAGAAGACCAGGAAGAGTTCACCAGTATGTTATACCTTCTCTTCTATCATGCAACCCTAGTATAAAACTTGCTCATGATGTATGAGAGCAGGACAAGTTCATTGATTTACAAGAGCAGGACTTGTTCACCAGTCAGTATATCTTCTACTCTATCATACAATCCTAGTATATAACCCGCTCATGAGGAAGAAGAAGACGCCCGAGGAGCTGGCGGCGGAGGCCGAGCTAGAAGACGACGAGTTCACCAGTATTTGTTTACCTTCTACTCTGTCATGCCAACCTAGTACATAACGTGTCCATGACAGAAGATCGAAGAACGAATTCACTAGCAAAGCCTTTATATATAGTTTACTAGCAACCCGCCCCGGGTTTGCACAAGTTTATTTTACATATAAACCGTCCTCTTGAATCACTCTATCTATTAAAAAAAACCGCATCAAAATCCGTTGTGTAGTTTTAAAGATATAAGCATACATGGGGACATAGGGACAGCGGAAGCGACTTTGTTTTATACTATGTAGAGATAGTGATGATGACAGGCACTTACAGCTCTACTGGATGTATCAGTATGGCAAAACCACGCAGAAGAACCGAAGAAAGCCCGAAGTACTATAGATAGTACAATAGTAGATTATGTACCAAGAGAACCAAGTCGTGCCTTACGTCACGAGCGACAAATTGAACCCTGAGCGTAGCGAGCTAGCGAGGGACTTGACAGTTACCTCCCGAGCGCAGCAAGGGTGTTTTAAGATATTTAAGTTTATTCTCCTCTACGTAAAGTCAAAATAAAGCACGCACCGTCTCCTTGGTTAACTGACGAGATACGCACACTTATGCACAAAAAACTAGTGGCCAGGAGTAGGCTTAAATATCGGGAAACCGACGTTAACAAGGAAAAATATACTAATCTGCGCAATATCTGCAATAGAGCGTGTAGGGACGCACAACGCCGACATATTCATACCTCTGTGGAAAACGGAGATCCGGCAAAAGTCTGGAAATTTCTCAGATCAATGGGCGTTGGTAAATCTCGTGAAAACAGTATTCCTAGAAAATTAGACATTAACTTGTTGAATCAGCATTTCTCGGCTTCCTCTAATTTTGACGGACCAGTAAAGGCTGCCACATTAAAAAATCTTTCTTCTCACCAACCTCCCGATCATGAATCCTTCACGTTTGATCAATTTTCCGCTTGTGACGTTAAGAAGAGCATACAGTCAATTTCCTCTAATGCTGTCGGCAGCGATTGCATAAGTCGAAGAATGATCGTACCCATTCTAGATGAGATCGTCCCAGTCATCCAGCACCTCCTTAATTTTTCCATATCCTCGGGCACCTTTCCAGCTATATGGAAAGAAGCTCAAATCACTCCACTTCCTAAAAAGTCAAACCCTGATTCTTTCTCAGATTTCCGTCCAATCTCCATCCTCCCCTTTTTGTCAAAAGTGTTGGAACGGCTTGTCTATCAACAACTATCATCCTTCCTTATTAAAAACAATCTCCTTAACCCGTTCCAATCCGGTTTCCGTGCTGGCCATAGTACTGTCACAGCTCTTACAAAAATTACTGACGACATAAGGGATGGTATCGGTCATTGTTACTTGACGGTGTTGTCGCTACTCGATTTTAGTAACGCCTTTAATAACGTAGATTTTGACATTTTGCTGGAAATTTTTCGCTCTCTTAACGTATCTCCAACGGCAATTGATTGGTTCCGTAGTTACCTGTTTGGACGCCGGCAGCGCATACGTATAGATGACTCCTATTCTTCTTGGTGTCATATTTCTGCTGGTGTACCGCAGGGCGGTGTTTTATCTCCACTTCTTTTTGCGATTTTCATAAATTCTATCTCCAAACAACTTACTTCATCCTATCACCTCTATGCAGATGACTTGCAAATTTATGTCCAGGCTCCTTTAGGGCAGCTGCATCAGGCGATTGAAATCACTAACAGTGACCTTGCACGCATTCGAGATTGGGGCAAGTCATACGGCCTCAAGGTTAACCCGACTAAAACTCAAACGATAATTATCGGGAGTTCCCGGATGATATCCAAAATCGACTGGTTTCATCTCCCTCAAGTAATGTTCGACGGAATTCCTATCCCTATAAGCGAAACAGTAAAAAACTTAGGTATACTTCTTGACAGACAGCTCTCTTGGCATCCTCAGCTGGCAGAGGTCAGTCGAAAAATGTTCGGCTCTGCAGCGTCCCTTAGACGTTTGCGGAATTTCCTTCCGATTACTACTAAAACTGCGCTTGTGAAATCACTCCTATTCCCAATACTGGATTACGCTGACGTTTGCTATCTTGACTTAACCGAAGAGCAACTCGATAAGCTCGAACGTTTACAAAATTTTTGTATTCGGTTTATATTTGGCCTGCGCAAATATGACCACATCTCCGATTTTCGCCAAAAGCTCAAATGGTTACCCATCCGCTTTCGCCGTAATAGTCATATCCTTTTTCTTCTTTATAAAATCCTATTCGTTCCTTCTACTCCTGTCTATCTTAAAGAACGCTTTGAATTCATTCAGGGTCACTCAAATTCTTTGAGATCCTCTCGTGCCCTGAAACTAAAATTCAAATCCTCCACCCACTCAAACCTTTCCTATACCAAATCCTTTACTTTGAGAGCTGTCCTGCTGTGGAATGAACTGCCTGTTGTTATTAGACAGGCTAAATCCCTCCCCATAAAAATCTCGTTTATCAGCATTATCTTTCCATATGTTAGCTAAAATTGGTATTTATGTATTTGTATATATATATGTAGGTTATAAGATATGTATATTATGTATGTTTATAAAATATACCTTTATCTGTTTATTTTTATTGTTGTATCTAAGTATTTTATTTCTCTCATTATTAATTTCCCTGTATTTATACACCACCGACCGTATTTCTATTTTTCGTGTCCAGTCCATCCAAAGGTTGCCTGGTAGAAATCGCCAAAGGCGATAAGGCCGCCCTTGTACAACATTTTTTTGTGTAAATTCTATTGTATATTACTGTAATTTTTGGTGTACAATAAAGATATATTTATTTATTTATTATTTATTTATTTAAGTTAAAAGTATTACAAAGAAGAATAAAATGTTAGAAAATTCAATGCGTTTACCCGCATAGGTTTACCAATTTTTTTATTATTTCACTAGTTTTTGCCCGCGGCTTCACCCGCATGATATTTTTATTTTTGTGCTATCCCATGGGAATCTTTTTTTTTTTTTCGGAATAAAAAGTAGCCTATGTCACACTCCGTCTTTCGAACTAATACATGGCAAAAATTAAGTCAACCTATTGCTCCATTCATGCGTGAAAGAGGAACAAACCAATAAAGCTACAAAATATACACTTTCGGATTTATAATACCTATTAAAGATGATTGATTTACATTTTATTTTTCTATTTTTCAGAACTGAAAAACACCATCGAATCGCAAGTGAATGAACTAAAGTCTCAGATCGAGAGCAAGTGCGTGATGCAGTGAGCGTGCGGCGAGCATGTTCGCCGAGCATCACCGAGCATCGACGAATGCTCGGCGCTCGCCCCCACGCCAACATTATTATATTATCTGAATACATGATGTAGCTGTGCTAAGTTGTTACGACGTTTCACAAACCGGTCAATCACAACCCCCAAACCCTGATTTTTTTTAATGAAAATAAGAAAAAAAATATTATCATTCGAATATCGTATCATTCGCGCTCAAAAGCGCGGCGCTTTCTCGAAGAGACACGATGTGAAAAAACTGTTGCAATTTTAATCTCTATTCTTTTGTACTAAACAGAGTTTCAAAATATTAATTTCGAAATTCGAACCGAATGATATGAGACGTATCATTTGTTTTGCGAATTCTGATAAGTCATTTGAAATTTGCATGGAAATTCAATTCTACCGAAAGAAATATAGATTTAAAAATCAATGTTTTTTACGCTACCGCGTCTCGATCCAGAGAGCGTCGCGCCAATATTCGTAGGAGAGATTCGATTCTAAATTTTTCGGAAAGTAGTTGGCTAGTGGCGCGTTGGTGCTTGTTAATGAGCAATAATATTTTTATACATTCATAAAAAAACACGGAGAGCGGCCCCCGACTACGGACAACTCGGCCGTGAGGCCAAAAAGTCATCGAGCGAACCCGAGCGGAAAGCTGAAACGAGTTATCTAACCCAAGTTTAATATGTTGACGCTTGTGATATATTGTTATTTAAGTGTAAAGAACAAATAAATATAAAATACAACTAGAACGGCAACTGTAATTTATTTAAAATGAGGGAAAATTGTATTATAAGATTCTAAACTTTAGCACGCGTGTAGACTCATCGCTCTGTACACTTCTATCGTCTTCTGCCTTCATTACATTGAAATAACAATGTATTCGTTTTTCGTGTTTGTTTTCATCCAAATTCCACTCGGCTTGGTGTTAAAATTGTTGTAAAAAGTAAATCGAACGCCGGTGAAGTGTCGCTTGCTCTCTCTCGCCCTTCTCTCTGCTCAGTGGGACTTTGCCACTTCTTTTTAGATCTGTACGACTGTGCTATGGCTCTATAAGATCATAGATAGCAGTATAGATCTTTGCAATTTCATCACGGATCTGTGCTACTGCGTTTTTTATCTACGCGGCTATATAATATTGGATCTGTATTCTGCAACGCCTGTTCTATTTATGCGGCAGTGTTGTGGATTCATACACTTAACAGATCTACTAAAAGCCACGCATTTGTCGATACGACTCTATCCTAGACCTATTCGACATCGTTATGGTTATATGTGTCCGTGTCGACTTCCTCAGATGCCACTGCACTGCATCGTAGATCTATATGACTGCGCATGACACGCTCTATAGACAAATATGTCTGCTATTGATCTTTTGCATGCGTGCTTCAGCAGTGTCTATTACTGTGTATCAATGTTTCTGTTAGGTGTAAATACCTGTAATGGACCTAGCCTTAATACCCACATCGAAAGTAAAAATACATTGTTGTTATTAATCTACTAAGAGGATCGCGTTGTCCATTTCGTTCTTGCATGTCTAAACTAAGATCGGTGTTAGTATGTGTAAATGTAGATAACACATTAATCACGTTGTTTTACAGTTAAAATTAGTGTAGAAGCGGTTTCAAATCTAATTCGATGTTTACGCTTAGGTATTAATTGTAATGTACGAGTAAAATGATACACGTTTGTGAGCAAATTTTTCGAGCGATTAGGTAGGGACGATTGTGACGGAGAGGGGTCGGGTTTTTTGGACATGCAATGGAACGTAGGATATCAATATAATGTAATATAAACACACAACAAACAAAACTACACAGAAACACAAGCACTCGCGTCGAGAACATTATTTGCAAGGAATCCAAGATCAGAATTGAAGGTTTGGAATGTTACCTATTAGATCATAGCTGACTGCGTTGACTTAACGACTAGAAATAAAACATTGAAATATGTACTTTACCTTTCATTTGAGTTTCAAATGACAAAATTCGATTTAACAACGTCATCATTGTGTCTTATATACATTGTAAAATTTGTTATTTGAAACTCTGCTCTGACGATATATCTATGAGATTCATATTTGAATATTTTATTTTAGTTGTTTTCAAAATGCAGTTTGCAATGATCAAGAAACAGCTAATGGTTCGAACAATTGTGTCCACATTTTAAGCTACAAATGCAAAAGATTTGTTAATCGTCAAAAGCTGTGATATAATGAATATATTATAAAAAAACGCTGGATGCGGACGAGCCGCTCGCGTTGTTTCTTCTCGCTTCTTCTTTGACTAACTTTAAACAATCTTTGTCTCTTCTTAAATCTCTCAAATTTAAAAATATCAAACACTATCAGCACATCATGTATTTGTATTATTTATACATAGCTTCGCTTATTTATTTTACTATAATTTAGTTTTATGAATTTCAGGTCAATTATATTCTACCTTCACTTACACCTTCTCAATGTGTCCGGACTATTTAAAATATGTCTCAAAAAAGACTCATATCAAAAATCAACGTCATTGAAACCTTTTTAAACATAATTTAAATAATCTAGGATGAAGATACACTATTCTATATACAAAGCTAAATATCTTGTTGTAAATACGAAAAACAGTAATTTCTGATTGTTTATTGAAAGCTATACTATTTTTCTGACATATAAAATCGATATTTTCTCGCACTTGTACTCGCACACGATGTATATTTTCATAGCTTGATTCAATAGGATATTTATTTTGAGCACGCATAGCTATCATGATAACTATATATTTCAATATATATATATAAAGATGGGCTATGAATGGAAGTTTACGCCCCGTCCGGTTGGCATTTCACAATCTATATGTAAGTTAAATTCACGAGTGTTATAACCTAGCTCTTAAACATAGTTCTATGTGCATGGCATTAGCTAACGGTTGTACGTAGATGCAAATAACAATAATAGTTATAAGATCTCAGGACCTCTATAATTCAACCTGACCAATAAGATAACCAACTCACCCTCACTGTGTGTTAGCTATTTCTATATTAATCTATCCCTATCTTCATGGTATCTTCGATCTATGTAGTGGAACCTAGCTGCGCCCTTCGTTGTTATCTTTCATAGTAGTAGTAATTTTAGATAATGTTATTTTGGTATTTAGCGTCGTCTTAATATCGGTGTTTTAAGCTAACTGTCACTAATTTTGAAATTAACGATATATGACGTATAATTATATATGTTATGTTAATTCTTATATAAGTAATTTAAGTCCTAAATGAAAATATATTTCCGATATGTTTTTATTTGTATGGTTGTGCATGAAGATGGTTTCGAGTTTGTGATGGCTCTGGGGAGTTTTCGGTGTCGTTTTCTCTTGATTCGTCTATTTTATTTGTTTCTTTTGTATTGAACTGTAATTAGATGCTTGAGTGAGCTCTCTTCGTCTAAGCTTTCGGTGTTGAGTGTTTAGTATACACGTTATATTATAACTAGATTAAAACATTGCTTCAAAACGCAAGGAATTTGGGTGATAATGAAATAGTTGGTATATTGTGTTTTCTATGTACGTAATATTCTGTGTGTTGATAGTTTTCTTATATGTAGGTACCGTATACTTTTATGAAATTATATAAAGTACTTTTTTCATAATAGTACAAGATTTACACATCGTTTTTGACAGTTTTATGTGTTAAACATTTCTAAAGTATTTTTATGATTTTCTTTTATATTAAAATTATAGTAAATTTATAAGGAGGTTTATACAAGGTAGAAGTGTAGCATAGTCATAATAAATGTACGTTATTTAATAGTCGAGCTAAAGTTACAAATCTTTGTTTCTATCCGTAGATTAATTTTAAGAAATTCAAGGTAACTTTTGACCAATTTTTTAGATTTCCCACAAAAGATATTTATGTATATTTGGATTCCATTGATCTTATGACTCTTATATTCAGGGTAAATATATATAAATCTATTATATTTATAATTTCTGTTTTATTTAGATTGTTTAGGAATATTTATGACTTTTTGGCTTGCAATGGCCTGACAAATCCTTCTTCATGTGATCTTTTTAATATATTTGGGATTCTCTTAAAATATTAGAACTTTTTTGTTTCTTAGAAGTGTTATAATGGTATATATTACCGTTGTTAAACGTTTAATTGAATAAACTAGCCTATTATAGTTGCACTAGTCTAGATGTAGGGGAATGAATGTCAAGATTGTCTGGTGATATATTTATTCTAATCAAATTTCTATATGAATCTTTATGATAGTTAAATCTTTAAAAATATATAATAACTTTTGGCTCTAGAACTAAAATACCTAGAAAACTAGATGTGAGATCTTATACTGCCATTTTATGTGGTTGATGATTTATATATGGATAGTTATAAATATGTCACTTAGACAATTTGTTGAAAGAGGGCATCGATTGTCTAACATTTGAAAGAACAGGTAAATAATATATTTCATGAAATATTTATTCACTACCAATAAACACTACCATACGATCGGTGTGTAGGAATATTTATTCTGGCAACATACCAGCAATTAATGCCAGAATATATGAAGCAGAATAGTTTTCAAGAAAGCAAATAGAGAATTTAGAGACAACGACACTATGTTCCACTCACGAGAGCTTCTTTACACATAACGATGCAAACATCCTTGAGTTTTCAAATTGTTCAGTGTTTTCAAATTTTCGAATAGTATAAATTTATATCCAAAGAACTGACATTAAAGTGCCAGATAAAGCAATATTGCGTGTTGGTTTTGTTTTCTATTATTTAAAATATTTTTACTATTCGAAAATCTTATTATTAAATATTTATCGCTAATATATTCGGGAAATAAGTATATAGGAATTAAATGCCTCATTATCTCTGCCAATAAATTTGTTGTGAACCCAAAGTACGTAAACTTATTTCCCTAAAATATCTTGTTTTATACAGTGGTTGCACATTGGCCATATTTGTCTAATACCAATGCACCAATGTGTTTATTGAATTTAAGTAAACATTTGGTATCTCAAAATTAGTACACACATTTGTACATTGGTCCCAAAAGATTTGTCGCAAATTTGACCAATATGTAACCGCTGCAATAGGATAGTCATAATTGGCCAAGAAAATCACATTTTAGGGCGTTAGCTTTTAATATTAGTGACATTCTAGTGTTAAATGCAATTTACCTTAAGGAAACAATGAAACATAAAGAACGCGGTTCGAATGTTGTATTGTTATTATAAAAAACGGTTAGTAGTTTATCCACATTTAGAATTATGGATTATAACGAAAGGTTATTGTTGAAAAATGTTTTAGGTGATAATACGGATTGAGCTTTAGTGAACCTTGTTGTTGACAAGTTAGTTTTGTTCAGCTGTTTCTGTAATTCTGCCTTCTCTGAGCTATTGCAGAGTGTCTACTTACCTATTCAGATGATCAACAAAACATCATTAGCCCCACTAACACCTCCAGCTTTCGAATTACTCTCGTGTTGTTTATAGCTAACCGTTTGGTCGATTGCAACGTTATCTACTTCTGATTGCTGATTACAATTACAATCGCTCGATGATTCTTCATTAAAATTTCTTTTAACAAATTGATCAAGACTAATGTCTTCTTCATTAGGACCATTCATGATATGTTTTGTGGTGTGTGTATTATAACTGATACCTACTTTATAACTTTTAGTATGTAACTGGATATAGTTTGTGTACCTTGTTTTTGTTACGAAATATATATTTTTCTTTCTTTCTTCTACTTTTTACTTTGAAACCACTTTCATCTGAATAGATAATTAGATACAACTGTTGCCCTGTGTCCAAACCTTCACCGTAGTACTTCTGAAAAGCTTGTTTGCTGTCACTACGTTACTTACTGTTGCAAGGCATTGTTGTTTACTTTACAAGGTCCCGATTAGTTACGTAAAAGGTTTAGAGATGGCCATTTTCATGTGAACGGTTTAATGTGAAAATGGTTCATCTAACATGTTGTTAAATAATAATAAACTACATTGTACCACTATGAGTCGTTTTATTTTATTACTAAGAATTGTCTCAGATTACTGACATTTAATTACACCCTGTTTTCAATATTTTCATAAATATGAATGCGTTTGACGCTCTTCTGTCTGAGGTTATCAGAGATGAAATAGGATTGCTGAATATCGGGCAAAAGTGCCTTTATTAACTACAACAAACTACAATAGGTACTACCTTATATGCTAAAACTACATACACTACTACTACATAAAAAGCATTGGATCATCCACAGACCCTTGAAGGTCTAAAGATAATCCAAATGGTCAAGGCCACTGCCAGTTGGCAGCGTGCCCAGCATACTGACACCATTGCCACGCTGAATGGCAATGCTTATGCGTTGAGCCAAATAAACACCAGCATTTTGGTCATGCGTCGCGTACACCAGACGCTCAGAAAGACTTTTGAAAAAAGAATGATTGCTGAATTGATGAAGTTGAAGATGAAATCCTGTGTGGTAAATTTACCTCACAATGAATCTCAAGTTTATCAATCTTACTATAATATTATAAACGCGATAGTTTGTATGTATTGATGTTTGTTACTCTTTCACACAAAATCGACTGAACGGATTGAGATGAAACTTTGAAACAGTAATGCTTTTACAGCAGTATAACATATCCTACTAATATTATAAACGCAAATGTTTGTATCTATGGATGTTTGTTACTCTTTCACGCAAAAACTACGGAACGGATTGAGATAAAACTTTGCAACAGTAATGCTTAGGCATTAGAATAACACATAGGCTTTGATTTACAAAGATACTACTATAATATTGTAAACGCGAAAGTTTGTATGTATCGATGTTTGTTACTCTTTCATGCAAAAACTACTGAACGGATTGAGATGAAACTTCAACAGTAATGCTTATACATCAGAATAACACATAGGTATAAGACTCGCTACAATATAAAAACTTGAGCATCAGTCTACCCGTGACCACGACAGATGCAACTCGGTTAAAACTTCGGGATGATGAGGTATTTATTTATCTTGTAATTTGAGTGCGCGATTAGTCCCGTAGTACATAATAATAAAACTTGAGCATCTTCCTCATTTTAAAATAACAATAGCTAAAATTAATTTTCAATGGCATGAATATGTGTATATTGATAGGTATGGATATACACATATTTTGTATATTTTTATGACTCTTTATTCAAGTATTATTTATTTTGTTTCAATTAATTTCGCTATTATTGTACACCCCGTCCCTTACCTTCCTCTATAATCCTTTCCTCTCTTAATCAAGTTGCCTGGAAGAAATCGCTCTAAGCGATAAGGCCGCCGATTGTCGCACTATTTTAATTATGTTGTACTCTTATATTGTAATATTGTCGATTGTGTGAACAAAAAAAGCGTTTCTATTCTATCCTATAACAACAAAATACAAGAATCCTTAAACAAAGCTTTATTTACAACAACTTACACTTAAATTATCACTGTATAAAACTAATCTAACAATTTGATACCATTCCAAAATTTATTCATGTTCTTGTTGAGGTCAGATAAAATTTTCATGAGATTCCCTACTGTATTTTTAATAAAGCCTGTTTCCGTTTCTATCAAATCATCTTCTTTATCAATTTTCAAATGATTACTTATTTTAGAATCATCTTCAATGTAATCAATGTTTTCTTCTGATAAGTCTTTCAACTGTTTATGTATTTTCCTCAATATTCTCCACATTTTGGCATTTTCTTTAGGTACTTCAATGTCATTTTCAGCAGATATTTCTACTTGATCTTTGTCTGCGTTTCTCCGGTTCCTAATACTCGGAGGTTTGTTGTCTAGAGGATTTTCTATTGTTTGCTCTGTCTTGGCTTTGGTTACCAATTTTCGAGATTTACTCGCCTTTGGTTGAATTTCACTTACTTTGTTCTTGAATAATTTGGAACCTTTTAAATATTTGTTTTTTCTTAGACGCCTAGTTATATTACGTTTGGGTAGTCTCAGTATCTTTGGAAGCATTCCTACAGATTTCTTTTCAGGTTCCTCGTCTTCTTTTTTAAGTTTTCGTAACACCCGTCCTCGATTTTTTAATCTCTGTATTTTGTCACTAAGACTCTCGCCAGTTATTTGTCGTTTTGCTCTATCATTGTTTGATTTATTTTTGTACAACTCTTGAACTTTATTCAAATCATTATTGAGATCATTTATTCTGTTTATCAAGTTTTTATTAGTAATATCTTCGACTGAGTCGTTTTCATCGACAAAATCTACAATAACATCGAGAGAGTTGTCATACTTATCAAAATCTTTGTGTAAAATTGATCTCTTAGCCTTGAAGTTTTCATTTTCTTCATTCTCCATGGTAGCATCTTCATCGTAATATTTTTCAGTGCTGTCTGCCTCGTCGTAGCAAGCGTTTACTTTAGTATTGGCAAGGACCCAGAAGCCAAAACTTCTAGCTGGTAGATTGAGAAGCAGAGTCTTGTAGGGACGAACTCTCTTCACGACTGGTTTCAAGTCCCCTTCGAAGTACATTGGTCTTCCGTTTACTTGTATATTTCTAAAAACAAGAAAATATATTAAAATTGTGGTTATGACTAAATATAAACATAAAATTAGAACTGATCAGTCAGGTTTATCCAATATATCGATAATTATCTCTATCTTGGTTTTATCATTAAAGCGCAACAAGTATAAAGCTAGTAGGACTTGTTTATATAAGTAAATAAACTAAAGATGCGATGTTTCCCTCAAAATTTTGTAATTTTGTACAAATACGAATGTGATGATCATCAGTATCCAATTAGTCGTGAAGCTAAATATTCCACAACGTAATTCTGTAAAATGGATAGAGCTCAGATAAAGGCTCCCCCTAAGCTAAATAAGATTTAAGAGAATGGGCAAAATCGGTCAAGAATCAAGATAGGCTTATAAAGATTCAGATAAACAGATGCGAAGTCTACTGTTCGGAGAAATACTAGTATAATATAAAGTTACGAACTGACCCGGTGAACCTCATCTCACCTTCAGTCAACTGTCAATGATAACTTTTACATGCAGGAACATTTTATATGGGAAAATTAAATTCATGTTTTTATTATTTTTCTTACTACGTTTTAGTGTTTTCTTACCGTTTAAACCTTTTCTTAGTTTCCTCGGATATTTAACGACCAAAATTTGCCCAATCGGTCCAGCTATTCTCGAGTTTTAGCGAGACTGACAACTACGATTCATTTTTATATACAGGTAACCTTTAGCTTAGCATCCTTTTATGGGCTTATTTTGCACATCAAAACTAGTAACTATTTTGTTCTGCGACTTTTGTCAAAACCAAAAAAACAGCTGTTCCATACATTTTGTCGAGAGTGAACGACATTTTTCTATGGAACAGCATTTATTTTTTTGACATTTCAGGTTGTTGAACTAAAGTTGTTTGTTTTCATGTACAGAATAAGCACCTACAAGGATGCTAATTGATTGCCAGAAACCCTATATATTATATAGATAGTTAACAAAAATATACCCGCTGCTATCACGGCCCAGCACAAACTGCATGACGTCTCCCCCCTCCTCCTTTCTATCCAGCTTGACTGAGAACCTCGCGGGTTCGTCATCCATGTTGACTCCGAAAAGCGTGACGGCTCCAGGCACCGCCTTGTGACGAAGCGATGTACAGTGCGCGAACAATATGGCCGCTTCTGGCTCCATCTCGACGTCGAGGACTTTGGAGCCGACGAGGTTCTTGAAGAGAAGGGCCATGTAGAAGCTCTGGAATGAGGGTAAAGGACTTATTAACTTAGGAACTAGTTGTAGTTATAACTTAAACTGTGTATGATGATAATAAGAAACATTGTTGGCCTAAACCAATCAGCCAGTCCACATTACTAGCCAGCTCGTCTTATGATGACCAAGGTGAGTCTGTCAGCTTGACACACTAGGGTCACACTCTAGATAAAAAATATCAGGAGCATTATTAATTTATTTATTTCAGTAAAATTAACCGATCATGCATGTAAAAGAAAAAAAATGCCTGAAAAAAATACTGAAAAACTCACCAAAGAGAAATACGTTTCTTCATCCAATTCTCTGAAATGGTGTTCTGTTTCTTATAGGGTGGCCCAGCCCAGTTAAGCAGTCCGTACCAAGCAGAAAGGAGCTTGCTATGACTGACAAGTCTGAGAAGATTGAGCCAATCACGTTTGAACTCCTGAGTCAATTAATCATTGGAAAACTTACCAAAGAAGGCTGGTACATTTCCTCCCCCAGCTCCCTAAAGTGGTGCGAGAAGCCGTTTTTTGGAATCATTCCAGTCTGTCCCCCGCAGCATGGTCCAGCCCAGTCAGCCAGTCTGCGGCTCTAGCCAGCTCATCCTTCCCTGACCAGGAGGCCCCCGTCAGCCAGAGTGTGGTCTCGCCATGGTTAGGGAATTTCAGCATCTTCAGCCAATCGACTTTTCACTTCTGAGTCAATGAATCATTGGAAAACTTACCAAAGAAGGCTGGTACATCTCCTCCCCCAGCTCCCTAAAGTGATGAGAGAAGCCGTTTCTTGCAGCATGACCCAGCCCGGTTAACCAGTCTGCGGCTCTGGCCAGCTCGTCCTTTGCTGACCAGGGCGCCTCCGTCAGCCAAAGAGGAGTCTCGCTGTGACTGAGGAGTTTCAGCAGCTTCAGACGGTCACGCTCCGACATACGCTCCAACTCTTGGGTCGACGAGTTGCTGGAAAGCAAAAATATGATGATATAGGTACAATATTTCCATAGTCCCTAAGTACCTCCTGATTGAATTTAAAAAAAAAAAATATTTTATTGAGATTGAAACAATTTTTCAAACATTCACATTCACCTCGCATTAATAACATCAGATTCAAAAAATTAGTACAATTACAACAGAAGTCATTAAATCAATTAAGTGAAGTCAATGGGAAATAAAATTAAAAATAGTCAAAATACAAGACAAATAAAATTATAAAATGTCAAAATAAATGGTAATTAAAATTATAAAATGTCAAACTTTTTTTTTGTCAGCCTATTGTGTCCCATTGTTGGGCAAAGGCCTCCCCCACCTCTTTCCACTTTAATACAATCTTAACTTTAATAATATCTAAACAATGATGAATTTCTGCAATGACGAGCAGTTAGCAGTTATGTGATATTTAATACTAATGTAATAATAATAATGTTATAGGTTATAGCAATCTTGCTGGTGAAATGAAATATGACCTATTCATAATATGGTCTACCACCAAAGTGTAAGATTTCAATCGTGATTTTTAGTTTTTTATCGTGATATTCAGTTCATAAACATAGTGAAGTTTGTTTCGCAAACTTAATTATTTTCTATTAATAGGTTTCTCAAACAAACTACTTGTCCAGAGATAACTTATCGAATATCATAATATCGTTGTCTTGTGACGTGTCTACACTCTCGCACCCAAAGAACAACGTAGCATCGATCATTAATTATTCGATCATTAATTAATTATTATTAATTTGGATTATCTTTAGACCTTCAAAGGTCTGAGGATGATCCAATGCTTTTTGTGTAATAGTAGTGTAGTTTTGTTGTAGTTAATAAAGGCACTTTTGCCAGTTAAAAAAAAAAATATTCGATAAAGTGACATAAATTCATTAATTAATCCTTAAAATCGGTTAATCAGCCTAAATCAGAAAGTGACATCATCAAACTTCCAATAGTTCCAATGTAGCAAGATAGAGGGTGTTGAACAAAAACTTCCAGAGGTGTAGGTTATACAACATGCTCAATAATGCTCATTATTACAAACCACTTTGTGAGAGTGTGCATCTGAGCTCCACGATCATACCATCCCCTTTTTACTACAGGACAAGTAGGAGGACGCCACATTACCACCCCTACACTGTCGATTTTCCTTCGATACGTACGAAGCGGTTTGACTCAACATTTCTGATTCGTACCGCCAGGGAATGGAACAGTCTTCCTGCTTTCCTGTTTCCTAAGAGATATAATCTAAAGCTTTCAAGGTCAGAGTGAATGGGTATCTTCTAGGTCTGCGTGCTTCATCTTCGACCACAACGTCGCTTCACATCAGGCGAGTTGGTGGTCAAACGCGGACTTATTCACAATAAAAAAAAACTTTAACAACGAGCCAATTGCGAAATCACGGAAAAAATCATCTGTTTTCTACACATTTTGTGGAGAGTAAATAAACTTTTCGCAAGGAATACCTGATTTTTTCGTATTTTGCAAACGATCTCATAGTAAACTTTGTTCACAATGATATATTTTATCTTAAGAAATGAGGGTTTAAGAATTGTAACACCCACACCAGGTTTAACCACCCGGTCGGGGCCTACACGAACTTATTAATCAACAACATCATCATCCTGCCCTTTTCCCACTAGGTGGGGTCGGCACAGCACGTTTCCTTTCAACATCATCATTGTCTGCTGTAAGATCGCGTTTCGAATAGAATTCTAGTAAAAAAGTAGCAATTTTACTTGCTTCTAAAAAAATGGTATTGGGTCTACATTCTTACCCATTCAGCAGTATAGCATCCATCATATCATTGGACAAGGTGACGTAATCCTTGAAGTCGCTCTTGGAGTCAGCTTGGAGGCAGTGCGTGACGTCACCGCCCACCACCTTCCACTGCCCCGCGCGCCCCGGCGCGAAGGTTTCGATGATCACCCCAAGGGTTTCCAGATCGTTTAGGTATTCTTCTATGGACTGATTGCGACATTCTGAAGGAAAATGTTCTTATCAATAACTCCAACAAGAAAAAAAAATTGCCTTTCGCACGTCATGTCAGTTAAAACAAAATAGAAGGTACCAGCAAAATGAATCACTTAATTGTGGTCTATTAAAATTAGTATAAATAAGTCTTTTGGGATCTGACTAGGCCTCGACCAGACTGCAAATGCACCAACCGAATGGTGTGGTGGTGGTGGTGTGTTAACACTCGATCAAGAAAACATAACACGTCTAAATGTAAAGATACTCTATGCCAGCTGCCAGAGAATACCCCAGAAGTCAGTATGTTGGGAGCTGTAGAGGTCTCACATGTCAGACTAAATCTTCTCTTCGTTATCGAGTGCGAACATCAAATCAAACAAAGGTATAGGTATTTAACTCTTTCTCTTGGACAAGTTTCCGTTATTTTTCTTGGAAGTCTGATTGTACTGTACCAGCCTTTTTGATAGTCCGCTGCAGGACGTAGACCGGTTGGAGTGTACGAAAGGGGGCACTGAGGAAAAAAGACTTAGAAAAATTTGCACTAAAATCCTACACCTTATGTAATCTTCGGGATCCGGTGGGATGTGGGAGTATAAGGGTGGGGGAACCCCTGCACGCACCCGGAGGTCACTGACCTTGAATCCAAGATCATTGACCTTGAGTGACCTTGACTCCAAAATAGTCGGTTTTGACAACAAAATCATTAACCTTGACTGACCTTTACTCCGACCATCGACCTTGACTGTCTACGCCTATGTCATTTTCGGGATCCGGTGGGATGTGGGAGAATAAGGGTGGGGGAACCCCTACTTGCACCCTGAGGTCACTGACCTTGACTCCAAGATCATTAACCTTGAATGACCTTGACTCCAAAATAGTCGGTTTTGACAACAAAATCATCAACCTTGACTCGTAGGTTAGGTTAGGTTTGAACAGTGACAACAACGGAGACAATCTGTCCTTACTACGAGTTTAGGTCGTTCCTATTTATCCCAATCAACTCGAGGACTTTGCTAAAGTATTTCGACGTCATAGGTTAGGTTAGGTTTGAACAGTGACAACAACGCGCGAGCCGAGCGAGCGAAGCGAGCGTGCCGCGGCAGCGGCCGGCGAAGCGCCAGAGACAATCTGTCCTCATTACGAGTTTAGGTCGTTCCTATTTATCCTAATCAACTCGAGGACTTCGCTAAAGTATTTCGACGTCATAGGTTAGGTTAGGTTTGAACAGTGACAACAACGCGCGAGCCGAGCGAACGAAGCGAGCGTGCCGCGGCAGCGGCCGGCGAAGCGCCAGAGACAATCCTGTCCTCATTACGAGTTTAGGTCGTTCCTATTTATCCTAATCAACTCGAGGACTTCGCTAAAGTATTTCGACGTCGTAGGTTAGGTTAAGTTTGAACAGTGACAATAACGCGCGAGCCGAGCGAGCGTAGCGAGCGTGCCGCGGCAGCGGCCGGCGATGCGCCAGAAACGACTTATCAATGCGGCTGACAACGCGCACATTATTGTTTTATACCCTTTAATAAATCTTCTGCAAAAATAAAACAATTATCAGCAGGATCTGCACCGGCAATTTTGGATTTGGATTCCTCGTCTCCCTCGTCCAGGATATACCCTGGGATACTCAGGATCAACGTTTCCATACACAGTTTTGACCTCCGATGGGTATAAAGTTTTTTTTCGGTACTTGTTTGCGAGAGGGGCGCTCTTATGAAGGAAAAAAGACATTGATTATTTTTCACACCGTGTGGTATTCTGGCAACCCCCCTTTTTTGTGTTGGGAATTGGTAGAGGAGATACTCAGGATCAACGTTCCCATACACTATTTTGACCTCCGGTGGGTCTAATTTTTTTTTTCGGAGCTTGTATACGAGAGAGTGCGCAGTTATAAAGGAAAAAAGACATTGATTATTTTTTACACCGTGTGGTATTCTGGCAACCCCCCTTTTTTATGTTTTTTTTTTTTTTTTTTTTATTTGAATGTTACACTCCACAGACTCCAGGGTCTGTGCTTTTTAAGATTAACATTTTTTTAAAATGATTTGAACAATATTGCTTATAACTAAAGGCTTTACAAGAGGACACTAAAATGAATCTAAATCTAATTTTCTTTAAATACGATTTTAAACTACGATTAAATTAATTATTTATTATTTTCCAAATAACTACTTATACTGCTCAGGGCCTCCATCACCGCCGCGTTCCGGTCTTTAATGGCCATCTTTAAATTATAGTCTAAGATGACCTTAGGTGACGCGGTAGTCGCACGCCGCACAAAGCGGCTGATGGCGTCTTCCTCGTTGTCGGCGAAGTATGTGAAGGACCTGGTGTGCCGTGATACTGCGACGACCGCGTGCGAAACGCTTTCGTGCAACCTCATATTGGCCTTGATTTTAATGGCGATGACAGAGTCGTATGTCAGACCTTGAGCTTCGTGGATGGTAAGGATGCGCGACCCTGACCCCTCTCCATACCCTTGGCTGATAAGGGTCTCCTTTTCTTCTTGAGTGTGAACCAAAAAGAGGGTGTTGGGGAGGTTGTGGGGTATTAGCGCACCCGTGTATCTTTTCTGCTCTAGAGATCTGACTTGGATTGCTGAGGAATATACACCCGTGTATATTTCCCTCAGTGAATACGCTACATCCATGGGGTTCCGGTGCGTACATAACAACTCCTGGCTGATGTTTGCGACCAGGTTAGGGCGATGGTACCTCATCTCAAAGAGGTTTTCTCTATCGATATAAGGTAGCTGATTTACGTCTCCGATGAGGATAAGTTCACTGGCACCAGACAGCCTCAAAGCCATCACTATGGCTCCAGAATGATTCATGAGAGCCTCATCCACCATTAGACGGTTGCAACTCTCGAAACTTCGGAAACCATTTACAAGAATGGAGGCCATGGTACGCACCTTAGTTCTTACTAAGTTACCAATACGGTGCGCCAGTTTCTCTCTTAGATCTTTGGCTGCTTCAGTTGTTGTGGTGATGATAACGTCCTTATCCACATCGAAGTGTCGTACCACCCAAGTTGTCTTGCCGCAACCGGGCACTCCATTAACCCACTGGATCTCGGGTACCGTCCAGTTGTCCCACCGCGCCTCGACTCCAGGACTGCCCTCGATGGTTTTTGCCATGTCAGCAATCCTGTCGTCCAGCATTATTTTGGTACACCTGGCGGTAACCACAATAGGGTCCTCTGGTGGTGTCACGTACTTCAGTTTTCCCGTCCGATCCGTCTCATCCTCATTTAGGGCCACGAATCCTTTTATTGCATTATAAGCAGCCATATATTGACCTCTCATTGTTCCCTTGATGACATGGGAAGTGTCGTTATTGTATATGGCTGCTTCTGCTTCTTCCAGTCTCGCCATCAATAGACTCTCATTTCCTAGCCGAAAAGCCTGCATGATGTTTTTGCAGTTCCTGAGATTGACTTCTCTAGTCGCTCTCGTTATAGCTAAGAATTCTATGAAGGCGTTTCTGGCGTGATCTGTTGCTGTTGAGGCGGGAATATAGAGGGGTGGAGTGACCTGTCCCATGTCCGCTCTGGTTGGAGCCGGTTGCCTTGTTCGAGGTGTTGTTTTCGTGGCTGATTTAGTGCTGTGCCATTTTATTTTCGGTGTTTGTAGGAACAAGCTCTGTGCTGCGGCGCTGAATGCTGTCAGAAAAGCCGAAACTTGACCTCTACTCTCGTTGCTACTGCCACTATGCTGTTTCGCGGCCTTTTCTGCCGATATTCTTTCTTGTACCCTTTCAGAACCGCTTTGATTGGATGAACATGGAACAGGGTGTCCCCAGCTGTCGGTTGCAGAGTTTTCTGACGAAGACTTCAGAAAACTTAAGTTTTCTCCCCTGTCTTCGTATATGATGACCTCATGATTTTTAGAGGCCTCCAGGCAACTTAGCCGGTCCGCGACTTCTCCTGTCCAGTGCGCTACAACCATGGCGTCGACGCTTATCACTCGGGAGACACTGTCTGCGTTTTCACCTAGTTTCTTTAGCAGTAAACCTGCCTGTGTAAATGGAGTCTCGGTCGTCCAGTCAAACAGTGCAATCGTTTTATTTTTCGATCGCACCAGTCGACATCGACAGCCCGCAACATCCAGTATTGGCATCGCATCGTAAGTTTTCTGCTTCATGGTGGTTTTAGAGGTGCTGCCATTGAGCAGACATGCTAGTCCAGGTGACAGTCGGACACGTTTTTTGTTCCGGGTGAGGCAGAAGCTTATTCCAAACCTCTCTTTATTGTTTCCCTTTTTTATGTTGGGAATGGGTTGAAGAGATACTCAGGATCAACGTTCCCATACACCATTTTGACCTCCGGTGGGTCTAAATTTTTTTTTCGGTGCTTGTATACGAGAGGGGGCGCAGTTATAAAGGAAAAAAGACATTGATTATTTTTCACACCGTGTGGTATTCTGGCAACCCCCCTTTTTTATGTTGGGAATTGGTAGAGGAGATACTCAGGATCAACGTTCCCATACACCATTTTGACCTCCGGTGGGTCAAAATTATTTTCGGTGCTTGTATACGAGAGGGTGCGCAGTTATAAAGGAAAAAAGACATTGATTATTTTTCACACCGTGTGGTATTCTGGCAACCCCCCTTTTTTATGTTGGGAATGGGTAGAAGAGATACTCAGGATCAACGTTCCCATACACCATTTTGACCTCCGGTGGGTTAAAATTTTTTTTTCGGTGCTTGTATACGAGAGGTGGCGCAGTTATAAAGGAAAAAAGACTGATTATTTTTCACACCGTGTGGTATTCTGGCAACCCCCCTTTTTTATGTTGGGAATGGGTAGAAGAGATACTCAGGATCAACGTTCCCATACACCATTTTGACCTCCGGTGGGTCTATCAATTTTTATTTGGTCTTTTTGTAGGATAGGTCAGTCAACCCGAGTCAAGGTCGAATATTCTGGAGTCAAGATCGATGATTCTGGAGTCAAGGTCATTCAAGGTCAATGACCCTAGCGTCAAGGTCAATGACCTCAGGGTCAAGGTCATTCAAGGTCAATAATTTCGGGGTTAAAGTAATTTAAGGTCAATGACCTAGGGGACAAGATAAGTCAAGGTCAATGACCTCCGGGTGCGTGCAGGGGTTCCCCCACCCTTATACTCCCACATCCCACCGGATCCCGAAGATTACTTATGGCGTAGTATTTTAGTGAAAAATTTTCTAAGTCTTTTTTCCTCAGTGCCCCCTTTGGTATCCTCTGACCCGTAGACCTACCCACGAAGAGTGATTGGGCTATTATCCACCACGCTGGCCCAGTGCGGGTAGGTGGATGCACATACGCCATCGAGTTTCATCTACGGACGTATGCAGGTTGCCTCACGATGTTTTCCTTCACCGAAAAGCCAGTGGTGTGAAATCCCGTACATAAATTCCAAGGAATTCTTTGGTACGGGACCGGGATTTGAACCCACGACCTCACGATTGTAAGGCGAGTTTCATTACCACTAGACCACCACGGCTTCTCGGAAGTCTGATTAAATGGCTAAAATCTAAAGATAAAATCTAATGTAGAACTGCGCATACCGTATCCTAGCTGCCAATACATGTCTCCAACATTAGCCTTTTCAGCGACTGTAAGAATGTTGAGCGCGGTGTTGGGGTCCCACATGCCGGAAGACATCTTCTCTTCATTGTTGAGCGCGAACACCAGGTCGAAGCCGGTCGACTTGGCCCATTGGACGAACTTACGCCAGTCTTTGTGGGACACCTGTAAAATACAATTATTTTTTGCAAAAAATGGTAAAACCTTCCATCGTGTACAAAATTCGAATATTTCGCTCGAATTGTTTACATTTTCACCCTTCGTGGGTAGGCCTACGTCCTGCAGTGGACTATTTAAAAGGCTGGTACAGAACAGTACAGTTTACATTATTTTCAAAAACGGCTCGGCCGATTTCTGTTAAATTTAATTGGGACCACCTTGGGAGTAGGTATACCCTTTCAAACTAAAAAATCTTTTTTCGATTCGGTTCACAATTGGCGAAATTTTCGATGAACATACACAAAAAAACACACAGACGAACATAGAACCTCCTCCTTTTTGGAAGTCGGTTAAAATAGTTTTTTTTTAGTTATTAAAATAAATTATACGTATTATAGATAGAGTATGAGTATTTTCGACGAAAACATTGTAATGAGATGATCCAAAATCTCGTTTTTGACACAAAACAGTTCTACTCGTGTCTCAACATGATGCTCATTTGAAAAGGTATAAGTTAGTTTAAAATGTTTTATAGAATAAAGACCAGATTAGGTACGAGTAACCTCAATACAAATATTTTATAATACAAATACAAACTAATTCACGGCCCGGCTATGAAGGGGTAAGCAAATGGTGGCTGACTACAGCAGACACCATGACAATAATTATATTCTTTGCTGGAAGAAATACCCACCTCAATCTTCGGATGATTCCTCTTAAAGCGGCTCTCAAACACCTCCAAGCTCTCTCTGCCTTTCGTCATCTCTTGGGAGAAGTCGTCTGCAAAGTCGTCATGGAAGTGCACGTCCCGAGGAAGATCGTCTACCTCCTCGATGGCAATGGTTGCGTTGTGGAAGGAAAGGAACGAGGTGGATGGCCCGGCGATGCGGATGTAGGCGGGAGTCAGGGACGATGCCATGCAGATACATTCTTTGCTGAAACACAAGAGCATTACATTACGTTTCATTAAGATAGGTGGCTAGCCTTCGTGTTAGAGACTTTAACCTGCCTGAAGACTTCTGGCATGGCCAAACGGCGCGGTGCCAAGAATAATTATGAAAAACTTTTGGCCGGAAAAATAAGCGGTGAAAACCAGTAAATGATTTTCGTTCACGAGACATTTTCTTGGGGCCTTAGAGTATACTACGTGAGCTCTACGTTTGATTGTGGAAATAACGTGCCACGCAGTCCAACATAAGGTTTTGCTGTGGCAATGTGGCATAGTCCAAAATTACCGTAGCTAATTGCGATTTCGCAGTTACCCGCGGGTCGAACCTAAACACGATTAAATAAATAAATATTAGGGGACATCCTACACACGGTCTCTGACCCCAAACTAAGAAAAGCTTGTGATATGGCTGCCAGAGACTGATATACTACATATACATATTTTTCAATACATACTTATATAAATGGTACCTAAATAACACCCAGACACAGAGCGAACACCTACGAGTATGTTTATCACATAAATGTTTGCCCTGGGTGGGGATCGAACCCACGTCTCTTTGATCCAGAAGTCAGAGTCACTAACCACTGAGCCACCGAAGCAGATTGGCGAAGGTCCGAGGGAGATGGCACTATAAGTGAGGTCTATTCCCAACAGTGGGATAAAGAAGGCTGATGGATGATGATGACGATGAGTCCAAAATTCTGCGTGGTGAAGACTTGTCATGGACATAATAACATGTAGGGCGAACGCATAGCTCGTCTTTTTATTAAACTGCAGAAAAAAGTAATAAATCTTAAAGATAAAATAAAATACATCGTCATTAATGATACGAGTTTATTAGTAAAGCAAAACAAATAATGTAATTCGTGCAATTTTGTTTTGGATAATACTCAAAACGGAGCTAACATTATAAATCTTAATCAAAGTTCTATATCTATTCTTCCTTATCAATAACAAAATCCCTGAGCACTGTATGAACGCCTATACCTACTGTTAAGGCCTATACGTACGTAGGTATATACGTTTAACCTTGCAGAGGACACGCGTAATGAAAACGTACTTAAGATAGATCCGATTATTATGTCAAATACTTATGTTTTTAATTAATTGGCATATTTTGGCATAGTAACTCCTTATCAGCAAAAATATGGAGATTACGATAACATTATCAGTCGTATCATTTTTCGGAACTTGGATACGATTGTTCAACGTTTAGCGCAATACGTACCTACCTACTATTTTTCCTTGTGTTATATATTCGAGAAACAGATGGCCAAGGCCTTATCGGCTAAGCGGATGGCTTTGGTCTATATCCACATGTAGCTGAAGAAATGAAAGAAATATTAGCATCAGCAGCGATGTCCAACGCAATCAGAAATCGTTTATTGCAACACTATGTACAATGTTCTTAGTAATAAATAAAATAGTTCCAATAGTGGACCCTAACGGGCGTGCAATAAAGATGTCTTAACTTAGCTAGACATAAGTTGAACTCTATTTCTCGAATTTCTACATGAAATTTATCACAAAATTATTCAAATTACTTATATATATTCTACACTAGCGACCCGCCCCGGCTTAGCACATGTGTATTACACATATAAACTTTCCCCTTGGATCACTCATCTATTTAAAAAAAACTGCATCAAAATCCGTTGCGTAGTTTTAAAGATATAAGCAATTAGCATACATGGTGACAGACAGCGAGAAGCGACTTTGTTTTATACTATGTAGTGATTATAAATCTACTTTAATGTACCTTAATTAAGTTATAAAACAAAAACATAAATTATATATTTTTTTTAAATACCTAAGTGCCTACAAAGAGGGTTCATGTGATTAATAATAATATATTACTAAGTATTTACAATGGAATGCATTAAAAAAGTTTTGTACCTGCAGTGGACTATAAAAAAGATTTGGTACGGTACCGTACAAGTAGCGGCACGTAAGTCTAGCGCTGAGGGTACTGTGGAGGGGATGGCTGCGCATGGTGACCGCCATACTGAATCCATGCGCAGCCACCCCCTCCATACTTCGCTCAGCGCTAGACTTATATGCCGCGACCTGTACAATAGTATTTGTTCGTAACGTCTCCAACTTGTTTTGGAGGAGATGTCTGACGATTTGACGAACATACAAATAATATTTACATTGTACATTTTATATTTTTCCTGACATTATTTAATTTTGTATTCAATTGCCACTCTACACCATTTAATCCAACTGTTGAAGTAGATACCTGTTTATTTTAATCATTGTTTAAATTCGTTGCGATTATGTATTGTGAAATGACGAGATATATTTTGCGGTACTTTATATTATTGTGCAAACTGTTGAATAAATAATTTTAGTATTAAGCTCAATACATCAATAAACGATTCTAATTCTAATTCAAAAAAAAATTGGCCAAGTGCGAGTTGGACTCGCACACGAAGGTTTCCGCACCGTATGGAAAACCCTCTCAATAAATTTTATTTAATTTACTAATTATTTTTGAAAGGAATATACTACTTAATATAATATTTCAAGCATCTTCCTGTTGCCGTTGTTAATATCGAGAAAAAAAATCACGTTACATGGATGGGAGCCCCCCTATATTTATTTTATTTTAATTTACTTCTTTATTGTTAAGTGCTTATTTAAATTATTTATTTATTTAATTGTGTCTCTGACAGCCATCATATCACAAGCTTTGCTTAGTTTGGGGTCAGAGGCCGTGTGTAAGATGTCCCAAATATTTAAAAAAAAAAATATCTGTGAATATTCTACCCGTCACCATTATTAATATCGAGCGAAAAACGCCTAAAAATTCAGGTTTGTTGTATGGGAGCCCCCTTATTCAAGATTTTTTTCTATTTTTAGTATTTGTTGTTATAGCGGCAATAGAAATACGTTATCCGTGAAAATTTCAACGTTCTACCTATTACGGTTCATGAGATAGGTACAGCCTGGTGACAGACAGACAGACATACAGCGTAGTATTGGTAATAGGGTCCCGTTTTTACCCTGTGAGTACGGAACACTAAAAAGATCTACCTAACGCCCTTAAAAAAACATTATCAAGATCGCGGGAACACGCTGGATGCAAACCGCTTCCAACCGATCTTATTGCCTTTGGAAGTCCATAGGGTAGGCCTTTGTCGAGCAGTGGGCGTGCTATAGCTGATGGATGGGTTTTAAATATCGTACACCGGAAACATTTCAATTTGGATCGCAAGCGCTGAAGCGAAACCTTACGACCAATGATGTTAATGTATTCAATGCTTACGACATCACATCAAGACGCAAAATTGCCAAAATAGGTGAAGACTCATAATGACTAAAAAAATATAATTAGTCAAACAGATTAGGTGTCAAAAACTATTAGACACGTATTTTTTCATTTGTCAATTAAACATAAATTGATGAAGTTATAGCCCGTTAAAGTTCCGCGTGACGTCACGGGTGTCATACAAAATATGTCTAGGCTTTCACAAGAGTTGTGACTTTACGATCCCCACTCCCAAACTTTGACAAGGTTTATCTTTGCCATTTGTTATTTTATAGACAAAAGAAAAAATACGTATCCAATATTTTTGATAATCTAACTCACGAACTAATAATACTTAGTAATGATTATTTTACCCAGTCAATCATGCCTATTGTTGCACAAAATTAAAAGACAAAAAAGTGCAAGTGGAGTCCCTCCGCGTGGAAGAAGTGAAACTTCGACGCAACAGTGTTTTCATACCCCCTCCATGGTAGCGTTAAACGTTTAACGCAACAAGTTTCACTTCAAAAACATTAAAAAAACAGACTATGTTTACTCTTACCTTCGATATTTTTCACTGCTCGAAAACAAATACTTAGGATCAATTGTAAAGCTCAGAAACCGACTGTCGATCAAATTTACATGGTTTTCTGTTCCTATTTTAACACTGTACGTATCACCGCTAACTGTCACCAAGACGCTTAGAAATATCGAAAATATTATGGAAGACATGTTTGTTATAAGAGATTAAACCATTACTAATGCAAATGCATTGAGAACGGCTTTTATTTAACTGTGTATAGTTAGAAATGTTGCGGTGCGTGTAGTGAATTTAGGTGTTTCAATAAATGTCTAAATCCACGTACCGACTTACGAGCACGCACGTTGTTTGCTATGTCGTAGCCGGTTTGCTTATGTCGATCATTTTCCTACACTCTACACGTAGGTGCAGCTTAATTTGAGTCGTTGACAGCGACCCATCCTACGAAATGCCACGAATACTAACCTCAAAACTAACCAATACTAACAAAGAGTCAAGAAGATGCAAAAAAAATGCCCTTTTCCATTTATTTATTTCATTATAGGTAATTACAAACAAAATATCAATAATACCTACTCGCAAACCGTATGAGATGCAAATCGATCACAATGATGTTATTGGAAATCTGTAGGAAGGCTTTGACCAAAGTAAAATTGAAGGCCTAAGCTGTTCATAGCGTTCGATCAACTTAGGACAGCGTCAGTCGTACCGTACCAGCTAAAACGGTACCGATGTACGTGGAATACCCCCAATATGAAAATGAGGTATCTTTGTCGCACTAAGCACTAGTAGGTTTATTTCTATCTCGTTTTTGTCCCAACAATGGAAAAATGAGGAAGTGTTATGTTATGTCCAGTTAGTAATAAAACCATTTAATCTACTTTTAATGTCAGTTGTCAATGTTAATTCATACTCTGTATCCACTCCGAGGGGAGATATTGGCGGAAAGACAATTTGTCCCTTTGCCATGATATGAGCGCAGTAGATAGATAACTGATGATACCTAACCTTAATGATAATCAAGCGTAACATTGAACGAAGTACATATATACACAACGAAGAATTAATTCTATATCACAAGTTATCTTTAGTCATCATTTGAAATGCCTGCTTCCCCGCACGGTTACAACATGAACGTGCTCGCAAATTCGCCAACTCTGCAAAACCTCGGAATGCGTAGTAACTACTCATTTATATTGTTTTCCAGTGTTATACAATATAAGAAACACGATCTTATATGGGAGCAGGCACGTTACGCACGTACCTATGGTGCATCGTTGAAATTCTTTACATGGCCCGACAACTGTACTGTACTAAAACAGAAATAATTATTTTTCGCAAAAAATGGCAAAACCGCCTTCCATTGTGTACAAAAGTCAAATATTTCGCTCGAATTGTTTACATGATTGTTGATTTATCAAAAACGGCTTAGCCGATTTCAGTAAAATTTAAATGGAACCACCTCGGGAGTATACCCTTTCGAACTAAAAAAGAATTTTTCTATTCGGTTCACAATTGGCGAAATTATATATATATATGATGAACATACACAAAAAAAATACAAACACACGAACATAGAACCTCCTCCTTTTTGGAAGTCGGTTAAAAAGTGCCACGTCGATGACTGTACTGTACCAGCCTTTTAATAGTCCACTGCTGGACGTAGGCCTACCGACGAAGGATGATTGGGCCATATCCACCACGCTGGCCCAGTGCTGGTAGGTAGATTGACATACGTCATTGAATTTGTTCTACAGACGTATGCAGGTTGCCTCACGATGTTTTCCTTCACCGAAAATCCTGTGGTGTGAAATACCGTGTATAATTTCCAAAGAACTCATTGGTACGGGACCGGGATCTGAACCCACGATCTCACGAATGTATGTATCAGTATTATAGAAGTAGTATTATAACCGACAACACAAGGAGGGAATTATGTACCTATGTTTACGGAGTGTTTATCTAGAAGACGCTGCGACTGACCTATTCTAGGATAATATTATCATGGGACTAGCGACCCGCCCCGGCTTCGCACAGGTGTATTATACATATAAACCTTCCTCTTGAATCACACTATCTATTAAAAAAAACGCATCAAAATCCGTTGCGTAGTTTAACTATCAATATCACTACATACTCGTAGTAAACAAAGTCGCTTCCCGCTGTCTGTCCCCTTGTATGCTTACGAGTATATCTTTAAAACTACGCAACGGATTTTGATGCAGGTTTTTTTTAATTGTTAGAGTGATTCAAGAGGAAGGTTTATATGTTTAATACACCTGTGCGAAGCCGGAGCGGGTCGCTAGTTAAAGATATAAGCATACATGGGGACAGACAGCGGGAAGCGACTTTGTTTTATACTATGTAGTGATTCATTGACCATTATGAATGACCATCATTTACCAATACTGTACCACCATTTATTTAGAGTTTGGTTTATGGGACCGTGAGGTCGTGGTTTCAATTTTCGATCCCATCCCAATGAGTTTCTTTGGAACTTATGTACGGAATTTCACAACACTGGCTTTTCAGTGAAGAAAATCATATAGAGACAATCTGCATACGTCCGAAGGTAGAAGATATTCGATGGCGTATTTGTGAATCCACTAACCCACACTGGGCCAGCGTGGTCGGTATAGGTATGACCCAATATATCACTCTTCGTGGGTAAATGCGAAAAATAAAATAACTAAAACAACCGGTGCCAACAAAATTAAAACGTGTCTTCCGAGTCACGGTAACACTCAGTTGTAAATGCCACCCGCAGTCACCCATCCGAAGACTGGCCGTGCTGATCGTTGCATAACTTCGATGATCGCTAACGGACACCTAGTCAAACTACGCTATTATTATAAACTGAAAATGATGATGACTTAAACGTGTGTTTAATTGGTTGCTGAAAGAAAATTTCCGTTGACGAATCTGAGTTATCTACAGATTCAATCAATCAATCAATAATTATTTATTCATATAAAACGAACAAGTAGGTACATTGATTTCTTAGATACCTACATTAACATTGAAACATGCCTATTTGTAATACAACCATTACTTAAAACATATAGGTAAGTAAGTAGGTATTAGTTTTAATTTCTGCTTTGTAAATAATCAAGATTCACCCTACCGCCCGAACTACTGTATTTCGGGCGGCAGTTTACCTCTCGCTCACTTACTAGACTACAACGGAGACGGACGACTTCAATGGATCAAGGAGAATAAATATACTTACACAAATCAGACGATTGCTTGAACCGACAACAGTTAAAGTGAAGGTGTTGTGTTAAATATGTATTTATGTTTGTTACATTACATTACACGCATATAGCCCAACGGATTATAACTTGACATTGGAGGGAAAACATATGGTCATCAGCTGTAGATCTGTACCGCTAAAATGATTGCAAACTGATTGCAGCAGTAAACAAGTGAATGAAAATAAACATTTTCATCTTGAAACGCTGGAAACATTCTTCTTCAAAAAACACGTAACGGTTGTTTTGAACTATAATTATTATAGGAGGAGGTAGGTACTCATTAGGTATAAAATACTAGGTAAGTATAGTACTTACTTATAGGTAAGTTTTTCGGAGTTATTAAGATGAGAGATCTGGGTTGACCCCATAGTATATAAAATAGAACTAAGTTCAATAACTACTGAGCGGATTGAGTATAGAATTAGAACTAAGTTCTAAGCGGATTTAGTTGGATTGAGAAGGTACATGTCGCGGCATATAAGTCTAGCGCTGAGCGAGGTGTGGAGGGGGTGGCTGCGCAAGAGTTTAGTTTGGCGGTCAACATGCGCAGCCATCCCCTCCACCAAGTCTAGCGCTGAGGGTACTCAGCGCTAGACTTACGTGCCGCTACTTGTAGTTTTTGCATGAAAGAGGAACAAACATACAAACTTTGCGTTTATAATAAGGAAGTAATGAAGTGAGTGGGATTAGAATTTCAGAGATTGAATGAGCTATAACTGGCCAATGCTGGCACAATACTATACTAAGCCCGATTACAGAGGCGCCAGCGTAGTACTAATTACTTTGATACCGCCATTTCTTGGCCATTGAGACTGGTAACACAAGACAGCTGTCAAATACTTTTTTGACATTAGTCATCGTAAAATGATATCTCCGTATTTATCTTTTGAATTACTTAGATTTTACGGCGTTATCTTTGCAATTTGCCAATATTCAGAGTGCCTGTAGCACTTAAGTGCATTATGTGACTAATCTACTACACGTACAATGAAAGAGCCATGTGAAAACATCCGGAATGCCTAATGGCCTGACTATTGTTTACCTCTGTGTTATTGAGTTAATTAATGTGAATAATGGAAGAAAGCAGTGATAAAAGCGATGAACAAGCGCCCCAGAAGAAGGAACTACCATCTAATCTTCAGAAAATATGCCTAGTGTGCGGGGATAAAGCCCTAGGATACAACTTCAACGCGATCTCTTGCGAAAGTTGTAAAGCATTTTTTCGTAGAAACGCATTAGCGAGTAAGGAATTCAAGTGTCCGTTCACGAACAACTGTGTTATAACAGTGGTAACGAGGCGGTTCTGTCAGAAATGTCGATTGGAAAAGTGTTTGGCGATAGGTATGGTGAAGGAGTTCATAATGTCAGAAGAGGACAAAGCAGAGAAACGTCGTAAGATAGAGGAGAACCGAGCGAGAAAACGGCAGCATGGGGACACGGAAGACACAGTATCTAGCTCTAAGAACTTTAAACGGGATGAGGAGGCGGGCTATATACCAGAGCCAGCCAGTCAAACTCATTACGAGTCATTAAATAGTACAAGTTGTAGCCCGAGTAGTACAGTTCAATCTCCACTCAGTGTAGACTATGAAACCTCACTACCTCCTTACAATTACGCACCAATGCCGCCAGTGTCTGAACAGCCGTATTCCATGAAGGTTTACCCAATAGATGAGAAGTCAGTTATAAATAGAGCGGTATATGACCAGCGGGTTGTAGATTCATACAATATGTATGATAATGCTGATAGCAATATGTATGCGGAGCTGCCTAAACAGAATTGTATAAGGTAAGGATTTCTTTTTCTGGGTAAGGGGCCGTACAAGTATTACATAAGCAGATTTATTACAATTATTTACCCCCCTTCCCCCTTTGTCAGCAAAAGTAAGCCAAGCTCTTACCCCTCCCCCCATTCTTACGTAAACATTGGTACCTGTATGCATTTTTCTTTTTTAATTGATTCATGAGCTGCAGATTTAATTCTAGAAATAAGAAAATAGATTTAGGGTAGTGGACTTAATACACACATATGCGTAAAAAAATTAATAACTATTGCTGACGTAATCACCATCTAGACCCCCCCACCCCCCATGTCATCAAAAATAAGCAAAGGATAAACCCCCCCGCCCCCCTATAGTGCTTACGTAATACTTGAACGGCCCCTAATTACTACCTAATGTTAAACTGTGAAAAATGATATAAATAAATATTAGTGGACAAATTACACACAGTCTCTGACCCCAAACTAAGCAAAGCTTGTGATATGGCTGCCAGAGACAGATATACTACATATATACATATTTTTAAATACATACTCATATTTATAATACCTAAATAACATCCAGACACAGAGCAAACACCTATATTCATCACTTAAATATTTGCCTTGGGTGGGAATCAAGCCCACGCCTCTTTGACCCAGGAGTCAGGGTCACTAACCACTAAGCCACCGAGGCAGTCTAAATATGTGGTTTAAGGTGTAGCTTGCTTACCTAGAAGATACCTAATTACTCAAAATTGTACTTTAGCGGGAAGACAGAGTCAGGCAAAGCTTTTCACTATTATTTATTCAACTTTAGTACCATTTAAAGTGTGTTTTCGTAATACTATTGGAAGTTGGCAGAATATTAAGACTTTTTTTTTTTAAATATTTTTTTTTTTATTTTTTTTTTAATTGGCAAAAGTGCCTTTATTAACTACAACAAAACTACACTACTATTACACAAAAAGCATTGGATCATCCTCAAACCTTTGAAGGTCTAAAGATAATCCAAATGCTCAAGCCCTCTGCCAGTTGGCAGCGTGCCCAGCATGCTGGCAGCATTGCCACGCTGAATGGCAATGCTTATGCATTGAGCCAAATAAACACCAGCATTTTGGTCACGCGTCGCGTCCACCAGACGCCCAGAAAGACTTTAAAAAGACTTTTTTTTTTAAGACTTTTTAATTGATTTGAATAAATTAAACATATTTGTGATTCAGATTCTATAATTCTAATTCATTTTTATGTCCTTGTCATGGGAATTGCCATCGTGAAATTGTAAATCAAACGAACATGTGATGTTCGATGACAATTATGTGAGCAGCTTCATTCGAAGCGATTTATTGTTTACATACTGTAGGCCGCGATCCAGCCCCAACCTTGCACGGATTTTTAGAGATTTTTTTTTTTTTGATATCTTTTTTAGTCTGTGGTTATATCCCCTTTACAAGTTACACTCCTGATTATATGTCGGCTTATGATTTCGAGTCATTTTGTTTAGAGCTTATAAATTCACATTTTACTTTGTAGGGATGGGTGTAGAATTCTGTACGCGTCTTAGCTGTACACAGGGAGGGTATGGATAAATCGCTTCGAATGAAGCTGCTCACATAATTGTCATCGAACATCACATGTTCGTTTGATTTACAATTATGTTTCGCAGCTTCATTCTTCGCGATTTATTGTTTACATACTGTAGATGTTCAGAGTAGGTAAAATGTGAAGAGATACACTTTAGTACCTATGTATAATCAGTGTTTATTTGCATATGATTGTCATTTTACAGCTTAGCTTAGAATTTACAGGTACTAAAATTGTAATAATATGAGTATATACCTATATAATTCCGTAACATGAAGATGAATCGTAACAGATTTCCACCAAAAGACAAAACTGTTGTGGCAAATAAATTTGTTACTATTTGTTTGTCTGTTATAAAATTTAACAAAGACTGAGGAGGGATCTGTCCATCCTGCAGTTTTTCGAATGAGGTCAATATTGACTCTGAGTCTTCTGGCTGTGGATGTAGCTGCTTGTCGGGTACTATGCCCACCATAGATTGATGTATCCATACCACTTTTAAAAAATAATGCCTTTTATTCATTTTCCCATAGTTTGTGAAGATATTTTTGAGTGTGGTGTCTTGTAACTAACAAATAATGAATTGTTTTTCGAAGTATACTTGTTTTACTAATGGAAGCTTCTAGGCACCTGCCGGCTTAGGATGCGCGCCACGAATTATTCCTTTCGTAGTGTCAGAACGAGACAGCGTTATGGCAAAGTATATGTATATCTCACTATGGAAACTAACGTGGTTTTCGTACATTTTAATTAAGTAAAACACAGGTATCTGTTACAATTTACATGTTGATTAGAGTTCTTTTCGTGGCTTTTCGTAGTCGCATGCTTGACTGGCTGGGCAAATTTCAAGTCGATTACCTATATTAAAATAAGGTAACTAGATTACCTCAAAAATGGTTGAGTGGAATTTGGTTTTGAGATGTTTATTATATTTGGTATCATAATTATTACATTGCGAGGCGACTGTATTTCGATATCGATAATTGTATTAATTACTACGTTTGAATACGATGTGCACTTGTGCAGTAAGCAAAGGCGCTAGGGTCACAGTCTTTTTTGATATACCTAGTTTTGAAGTCAGTACCTTCATTTGATCCCTGTTGTGCAATAATTAGACTATAATTTGATCCCATGTTAAACTATGTTTAGGGTTGGTAGGTTTTAGCTTGAAAAACTCCTTTCATAAATCGCTTAACCCTATCGTCATCTGAATTTTCTGGTGATAATGAAAAGGCAGATTTGTAAAAGTTGGCCGTGTCATAAACATTATTGCTTTGAGAAATTAATACGTAGTAATATAGCTCAATGCACTATTGGGACGAATGTACTACTAGTACCTATAATTATAACTGTGGGCATTACAGTAATCTCTCCATGCCTTTATGCAATGGCATATTGCTTATAAGTTGAATCAGATAGTGAGGATAACATAATTTCTACCATATTGAAGGACAAGTCTTTCTTCAATATTGCTTCCCTGAAAGCCTCCAGTGTTAGGTACAAATTGTAATTTATTCTAAAAGGAGAGGTTAGCAATTTTACACTCGGTTCAAATATATGGGATCCGAAATGATTAATTTGTAAAACAGTGGGAACCACGATTGAGTAAGCCAATAAAGGACTATAACTATACCATCTGCTTTTTCTTTTAGAATTTTTTTTTTTTTTTTTTTTTTAGTTCCCTTGTAATAAAAGAAAACGGTGGAAATGCGTAACAGAACTTATTCTTCCAGGAAATGGTAAATGCGTCGACAGCCCCTGCTTCTATATAATTTTTTCAAGTTACATACAAATGGCATTTTGCATTGCATTTGCTTGCAAACAGATCAATCTCTGGTAGCCCAAAATTACACATAGGTTTGAATACATATGCTACATACTCTACTACTCCCATTCTGTATCTAAAAACCTTTTCCGGGATAAGAACAGAAGACTGTTAATTTACGCATTTCCCACACTTGCCATATTTCTCTAGAAATGATATTCAAATGTTCATATTGTATGTATAAGTGTATGTATCATACCAAATGCTGAATAAATGAATGAAAATGAATGAAAAAATTGAACACATCTCATTCTATTTATACATACATGATATAACTGTTACTTTGTCAAATCACAGTACAATTTTTAAGTCGACAACCATTTCTTATTCATTTATATGTAATGTTTTTTCCCGTTCCTTCTAATATCCAGAACATTCCTGTTCATTACAATATGCACCGTAACCAGTGAATGATGCATCTGAATATATCTCTATATGAAACTGATCTGAATCAATAGGTTTGTAACCCTGATCAAAACATATTATTTAACCACTAAAGCTAGTCATCTTTTAAACTTTCATGAATGTTCACTACTTGTTCATAGCTGCGGTTATGTAAAAAGCAAGAATATTTAAACTGTTCGAAGTACTTGGTGTACAACCATGAGTATTGGACCGCAGGGCACGCTGAAATTAATAATTCTACAAAGCGAGCAAAATCCCGTAATTTACACGAACGTGTTTTTATCATAACAGATAACTTGTATCTTAGATTATTTTTCTCAGCGGGTAGTTATAAAAGCAAGTTTTTTGAGTCAATAATAAAGTCTAGAAATTTTCATTGAGTTTTCGGTAAAGGGCGGCTTTTTTCGGAGTTAACGAAAAAACCCTAATTTTTCCAACAAAGATCTGGTCAAGGTAAGGTTATTTTTACATTCGGAAAATGTTCTACGGAAACACAAAACGTCGCCTAAGAACACAACATACATTGAACGATGTGTTTTTCTTAGAAATTCCATTACAGGTTTGAGCAATGTGGTGAAAACCAATGGCGCAGTACATAAGCCGCAAGGTAAACAATTAAATTCACAAAGAACACCATTCAAAACACAGGTACCTACATTCTATAGGATTTTTGCACGGAAATAAAGAAACAGGGTGCTAAAATCTATTTTCCCATAAAGCAATTTTTTGTTGTTAACTTTAAAGCCTATATATATATAAAAATATATCGACAACTTTGTTGAGCTGTTTTACACTTAAGATGAATATTTTCATCATAGACATTTTTCAGTCTTTTACTAGGTTTTTAAGTTCTATGGGGGGTAGATTTAAATGGTATGGTATAGCCCCATATCCAAGAAATTAATGTTTCATCATTAGTAAATTCAACCCAATTGTTGAGAAAATACTGAAGTCGTCCAGCATATTGTACCTGGTTCCGCGGCGGAGCTGCTGTTCTCGCTTTCCGCGAGCGTGCATTGCTGCTCGTTGACTGTCATTACGGGTAGTTGTTTGGTCTCGTCGAACGTTGTTTGGCTTGTAGTCCGTCTTGCGGTGTTGAGGTACGAAGTTTCGGCCGCTATCGTTGTTGCTTCCGCTTGTGTAAGCTACATTTGGGCGCTGAAATTTATGTTTCTGTGCGTTTTTCATGGCATCACCGGCTTGCTGAATACTTTTAGCTGATTTTACTTTTTCAACTCACAAGAATTTAAATTTTCACCAAACAAGAATTTATCTCTTATCGACTAGATGATAGATGAGGGCGTCTCTTAATTAAGTGTTTGTTGCCGATATAGCGAAGCCTCTGCGAGTTCTCGTGTCTGAATAGTGAATGTCACAAAATAGGCGACAGACATCGCTTATTGGTTTTATAAGCTTTTGTTTCGAGATCTCATTTGTTAATATTAGATCGGTCACTGATGCCAGCGCGGACAGGGCAGCGCCAAGTTGTTCTTGCTTGTGGCCGAGAGAGGTGTTCCGCTTCACCAACGAATCAGGTAAGGCCGCCTTTATTTCTGGGTTGAGGGTAGCCTGTAATAGGCGCTCGAGACTGCCGTGAATTACATATTCTTTCAACATATTATCTTTGATTTCTTGAGGCAGCCCCTGATCGAGAATATTTCGCCGTCGGTAGGCAATATCCAATATGTATGGGCGGACCCAAAACAAATTTCTGGCTTGAGGGCATCACCCCGCAGCCATAGGATTTCATCTGACAAAATTTCCTCTCCAGGAGCCCCGTCATCTGCTTCTTTAGCAGGTTGTGGAGGTGGTGGTGGGACCTGCTGCGGCAACACCTAGCTCGAAGCGAGTGCCGAAGTTAGGGCACGGGCGGGATGATGGCAGTTGTGACGATGGCGACACGCAAATTCGTCGTCGTACAGGATTGGATCCGTGATAACACTGTTCTCATTAGAACATGTTTTATAACAAAATAGTGACAGTAACAGCCCAAGTATAGCAGTACGCATCACTTTTGTACGTGACAGAGGTAACCCAGGTATGGTATCCTCGCATCACTTAGCAAGTTGTTACTTGCTATTCCACTTTTGGATCTTCCGGCGAATTTCTTCTTAGTTGTTTTCTTTTCTTCTTTTTCCCAAGTTCAGAGTCCGGAATACTGCTTACTACTAACTTTGGCGAGATTTGTAGGTTGACGTGCGAAGGCTTGAGCACGGAAACGCAGAATGACTCGAAATCATAAGCCGACATATAATCAGGAGTGTAACTTGTAGAGGGGATATAACCACAGACTAAAAAAGATATCAAAAAAAAAAAAAAAACTAAAAATCCGTGCAAGGTTGGGGCTGGATCGCGGCTACAGTATGTAAACAATAAATCGCGAAGAATGAAGCTGCGAAACATAATGACAGTTACATAGAATGGATGACATATTGTATTTACCAAAATAAGTTGTTTGATTATTTATATTGATTTGTGATTTGCAACAATTTTGAGACATTTTTGTGTTTCTAAAACAAATTATGTTATAAAAAGTTTTTCATAATCCTTACTATTATAAATCTGGTTTCATGTTTGTTGATTCATTGAATTGCTTGTTAATTTTCACACTTAAACAGACAGATGTATTGACCTGATTTTTGAAGTGAAAACTTCTTTAGTGGCATTGTGCACTTTTTGTGATGGGTAAAAAATGTTAAACTCGCGTCAGGACATGTGACCTGATCGAAAATTCGTAAGACAGGAGGAAGAGTAGACCGCCGTCGCGGCGTAGGGGAGGAAGTAACTCTCTTTATACCGCGCGGCGAAAATGTTTGCCTGCTCCTGCGGTTTCGTTTTAAGCGCGCCGCTTTGTGCGAGTGTTCGTGTCTGATATTACCACATAAATTATAGTACTTTATATGTTTAAGTTTTCACTTCCGCCGGCATTCCACGAGTGCAAATCGGTGTTTATTCTTCATGGGTATAGTTTAAAGATTGGTGACTGTCAGAGGCTACTTATTAGGTATCCCTGAAAAAAATGTAAGGTTCCTATAGGATTACCTGGGAATATTATAGATGCCCGTCCCGGCTTCGCTCGGGTACGATTGGCTAAAGAAGACAAATAGTAAGGATCCCTAATTATTTTGAAAATATAATATTGCCTATGTTCACCAGGGATAAAGTACCTTTCCAACAGTGAAAGAATTTTTCAAATTGGTTCTGTAGTTTCCGAGCCTATTCGATGCAAACAAACCAACAAACACGCAATCAAATCTTTCCTCTTTATAATATTGGTATAGACTAAACATTTCTTTAGACATTCATATCTGAAAAGTGAAATTCTTACAACCTATTTTTCTGTTGTCCACAAGTAATACTTTTTTCTTACTAATTTTAATAACAGTTCAAAGTTTCCAGGAAATTATTACAAATAAAATTATAAAATAAACTTTTTCCTTGAAATAGCCCCACTTCCGAGATGTGAGTCAAAGTCAAAGCTGTAGGAACACTAAATAGGCATCAATAATGGTCTGATTCCTGATGATGTCATCGCATGATCAGAATAAAATGCTTGTGGTTTGTGTGGGTGCACTATGGCTACTGATTTGTCCTTTTCTCAGAATAACTTCTCTGTCAATGTGTTGTTTTAGTAGGTTTAGATGTGACAAGTCACATAGCACATAGCGCGGAGGACTGATAACCGATGGGGACGAAAAGTTCTCGAGTAGAGACCACATACCGGCAAGCGTAGCGTAGAACGTCCACCCACAAGGTGAATGGATGACCTCATTAAGACCGCAGGATCACGCTGGATGCAAATTGCTACCAATCGGTCTTATTGGAGATCTATAAGGGAGGCCTATGTCCAGCAGTGGACGTCCTATGGTTGATGGATGGATATGACAAGTCACACAGAGATGTGAAGCTCCATTTTTAACCAACTACCGAAAAGGTTCTATGTTCATCTGTATGTATTTTTTTTGTGTATGTTCATCAATATTTTCGCCAAGTGAGAACCGATTTGAACAGCTATTTTTTTAACCCCCGACGAAAAAGAGGGGTGTTATAAGTTTGACGTGTCTGTTTGTCTGTGTGTCTGTCTGTCTGTGGCATCATAGCGCCCGAACCACTGAACCGATTTCAGTTTAGTTTTTTTTGGATGAAAGGAGACTTAATCGAGAGGTATCTTAGCTATGTTTTATAAAAATCGATTGAGCCGTTTAAGAGTTATGGTGGGTTAAAGTGGGGATGGAACAACCAAAATTCTACAAATGTGCCCAAAATGGTTGTCAATTGAAAGTTTGTTGTCAAATATTTTTGTGTCGGGGGTTTTTTTAATTAGGTATATTATTGTTTGGTAGATCATACTTCAAATCACGTTTAAATTTTATCAAAATCGGCTGAGTTGTTTTTTTAATAATCGGCCAAGTACGAGTAGGACTCGCGCATGAAAGGTTCCGTACTGTATGGGAACCTCCTTAACCCCCTTCCCCGCTACACCACCCGCTACCCGCTGACATCTTGGGTACTTCGTCCCCGCCACCGTCTGTCACCCCGCGGGACGGTCGCGCACGAGATAGGGCTATAGGAACAATATCATCAAATAAATAACAAATAGTAATAACAGTTGTATTGTGTATATATGTTTTGTCCAATTTCAGATCAATCCTAACAAATGGTGACAGGCGAGAAGTGTACAAGGAAGCTAAGCTGCAGCACATCTGTGAGGAGATACCATCCACCAGCAACAACCCTGATGTCAACAAGGCGCGGGATATTCTGCAAGATGTCGAGAGGTATCTTCATTAGGGTTCCGTACCCAAAGGGTAAAAACGGGACCCTATTACTAAGACTCCGCTGTCCGTCTGTCTGTCTGTCACCAGGCTGTATCTCATGAACGGTGATAGTTAGAATGTTGAAATTTTCACAGTCGACGTATCTATGTTGCCGCTATAACAACAAATACTAAAAACAGAAAAAAAAATTAAGGGGGGCTCCCATACAACAAACCTGATTTTTTTGCTGTTTTTCGCTCGATATTAATAATGGTGACAGGAAAATGCTTGAAATATTCACAGAATATTTAGTTAAATATATATGCTAAAAAAAAATAATGAAATTAAAATACAACAAATATTTAATGGACAAGAAACATGATTTTTTGCTCGATAATAATAACGGCAACTGGAATATGCTTGAAACATTCACAGAATATTCAAAAATAAATAATCAAATTATAATGAAATATATTAAGGGGGGCTTCTATACGGTACAGAACCCTTCGTGCGCGAGTCCGACTGAAACCTAAAGCCCATGATGAAAATCAATGTTGTGACAGAACATGGAGTATGCAATTGTAGATCTAGAACACTCAGTATGCTGACCCCTATTACAATAACACAAGGACCCTAATTCTCCAAACAGTAGACCTTGAGTAGATCCTATAACTCGACTCGCTCTTGACCGATTTCGTTTACACTCACAAATCTTGTGTAGGTACATAGCGGGCGGTACGGGTGTGCAGGGGATTGATTGCGACACTAGCTCGCATTTATTTAATAATTCGAATGTTTATAGATAAGACAGCGGACCCCCACACACATACTCGCGGACCCCTAGGGGTCCGCAGACTACAGGTTAAGAAACGATGATCTAGAAGATACCAATTCACTCTTGCCTTAAAGATATGCATATTGTAATATCCAGAAACACCACTGAATTTTCAGTAAAGGAAAACATCGTGTGGCGCTTGGCATATGTCCATGGAAGAAATTCGATGTCGCATGTGAATACACCAACCCGCACTGGGCCGATATGTGCCATCAACCTTTCGTGGGTAGGCCTACGTCCTGCAATAGACATTAGAAAAGTACTATTACAGTACAGAGTACAGACAAATTGTCAACTGACAAAGATAGGGCGATCCAATCCCTGGCGGTTTGAATTATGAAGGGGGAAGCAAATCGCATGTTTTTCAAAAAGTTGTATTTGTGTTTCAGGATAGAACCCAACTCTATGGAGTCAATACTGTGCGAGGCGATAAAGCTGGAATTCGAGGCGTACACGTCAGTCAACCCGTGCAGTGGCTCCTCCAGGGAACTCAATGAGGTATGACAATCAATAGATACAGTAACAATACTGTGCAAGGTGATGAAACTGGAAATCGAAGCATACACGTCAGTCAACCCGTGCAGTGGCTCCTCCAGGGAACTCAATGAGGTATGACAATCAATAGATACAGTAACAATACTGTGCAAGGTGATGAAACTGGAAATCGAAGCATACACGTTAGTCAACCCGTGCAGTGGCTCCTCCAGGGAACTCAATGAGGTATGACAATCAATAGATACAGTAACAATACTGTGCAAAGTGATGAAACTGGAATTCGAATCATACACTTCAGTCAACCCGTGCAGTGGCTCCTCCAGGGAACTCAATGAGGTATGACAATCAATAGATACAGTAACAATACTGCACAAGGTGATGAAACTGGAATTCGAAGCATACACGACAATCAAAAGATATAGTAACAATATTGTACAAGGTGATGAAATTGGAATTCGAAGCATACACTTCAGTCAACCCGTGCAGTGGCTCCTCCAGGGAACTCAATGAGGTATGACAATCAATAGATACAGTAACAATACTGTGCAAGGTGATAAAACTAGAATTCGAGGCGTACACTTCAGTCAACCCGTGCAGTGGCTCCTCCAGGGAACTCAATGAGGTATGACAATCAATAGATACAGTAACAATACTGTGCAAGGTGATAAAACTAGAGTTCGAGGCGTACACTTCAGTCAACCCGTGCAGTGGCTCCTCCAGGTAACTCAATGAGGTATGACAATCAATAGATACAGTAACAATACTGTGCGAGGCGATAAAACTAGAGTTCGAGGCGTACACTTCAGTCAACCCGTGCAGTGGCTCCTCCAGGGAACTCAATGAGGTATGACAATCAATAGATACAGTAACAATACTGTGCAAGGTGATAAAACTAGAGTTCGAGGCGTACACTTCAGTCAACCCGTGCAGTGGCTCCTCCAGGGAACTCAATGAGGTATGACAATCAATAGATACAGTAACAATACTGTGCAAGGTGATAAAACTAGAGTTCGAGGCGTACACTTCAGTCAACCCGTGCAGTGGCTCCTCCAGGTAACTCAATGAGGTATGACAATCAATAGATACAGTAACAATACTGTGCGAGGCGATAAAACTAGAGTTCGAGGTGTACACTTCAGTCAACCCGTGCAGTGGCTCCTCCAGGGAACTCAATGAGGTATGACAATCAATAGATACAGTAACAATACTGTGCAAGGTGATAAAACTAGAGTTCGAGGCGTACACTTCAGTCAACCCGTGCAGTGGCTCCTCCAGGGAACTCAATGAGGTATGACAATCAATAGATACAGTAACAATACTGTGCGAGGCGATAAAACTAGAGTTCGAGGCATACACTTCAGTCAACCCGTGCAGTGGCTCCTCCAGGTAACTCAATGAGGTATGACAATCAATAGATACAGTAACAATACTGTGCGAGGCGATAAAACTAGAGTTCGAGGCATACACTTCAGTCAACCCGTGCAGTGGCTCCTCCAGGTAACTCAATGAGGTATGACAATCAATAGATACAGTAACAATACTGTGCGAGGCGATAAAACTAGAGTTCGAGGCATACACTTCAGTCAACCCGTGCAGTGGCTCCTCCAGGTAACTCAATGAGGTATGACAATCAATAGATACAGTAACAATACTGTGCGAGGCGATAAAACTAGAGTTCGAGGCATACACTTCAGTCAACCCGTGCAGTGGCTCCTCCAGGGAACTCAATGAGGTATGACAATCAATAGATACAGTAACAATACTGTGCAAGGTGATGAAACTGGAATTCGAGGCTGACACGTCAGTCAACCCGTGCAGTGGCTCCTCCAGGGAACTCAATGAGGTATGACAATCAATAGATACAGTAACAATACTGTGCAAGGTGATGAAACTGGAATTCGAAGCATACACGTCAGTCAACCCGTGCAGTGGCTCCTCCAGGGAACTCAATGAGGTATGACAATCAATAGATACAGTAACAATGCTGTACGAGGAGATAATGCTGTATGTAACTCGAGGCGTACACTTCAGTGAACTCTTGCAGTGGCTCCTCCAGGAAACCCAATGAGGTATGACAATCAATAGATACAGTAATAATACTGTGCGAGACGATTAAACTGGAATTCGAGGCTGACACGTCAGTCAACCCGTGCAGTGGCTCCTCCACGGAACTCAATGAGGTATGACAATCAATAGATACAGTAACAATACTGTGCAAGGTGATGAAACTGGAATTCGAAGCATACACGTCAGTCAACCCGTGCAGTGGCTCCTCCAGGGAACTCAATGAGGTATGACAATCAATAGATACAGTAGCAATGCTGTACGAGGAGATAATGCTGTAACTCGAGGCGTACACTTCAGTCAACCCGTGCAGTAGCTCCTCCAGGGAACTCAATGAGGTATGACAATCAATAGATACAGTAACAATACTGTGCGAGACGATTAAACTGGAATTCGAGGCTGACACGTCAGTCAACCCGTGCAGTGGCTCCTCCAGGGAACTCAATGAGATGACAATCAATAGATACAGTAACAATACTGTGCAAGGTGATAAAACTAGAGTTCGAGGCGTACACTTCAGTCAACCCGTGCAGTGGCTCCTCCAGGGAACTCAATGAGGTATGACAATCAATAGATACAGTAACAATACTGTGCGAGACGATTAAACTGGAATTCGAGGCTGACACGTCAGTCAACCCGTGCAGTGGCTCCTCCAGGGAACTCGATGAGCTATGACAATCAATAGATACAGTAACAATACAGTGCGAGGCGATAAAAATTGGATTTCGATAAATATAGTTTCACACTCGTAAATCCCAATCAAACTTCCCGTCGGCTGTGAAGTTAGCTACAAGCTGCGCGAAGCCCATTCCTCACAGCTGGTATGATCTTGTTCAGTAGTTCTCTGAACAGCAGACCTCGCACCTGTTTAATTGAATCCAAATCCATTGAATTGAAGTCGCAAAGTAATTAATAATTTGCCATACCCTTAAGGGGTCATATTTATTTGACATTATTATAACATGTAATCTTAGAACTGCATGTAGAATGACATAAATTTTTGTTACATTACGTGTTTACAACATTACCTATGTTGCAATAAATAATTGAATTGAATCTTCATATGCCTCCATTTTTACTTACTCGTAACAGAGTTAGCATATAATTTAAAAATCTTACCAAAGTTTATTAAAATCAGCTGAAATAATAGCGCGACAGCAAATTTTTCGCCGACAACATAAAAAAAACCATAGGGGATCCATAGGGAGGCCTATGTCCAGCAGTGGACGTCCTATGGCTGATGGATGGATGACATAAAAAATACATAAATAGAACCCGTCGTGTGTTAAAGAGAGAATAAACACCCGGAGAGACAAAAGCATTCTGCAATGGCGCTGACGCTTAACTTAACGCTAGTAAATAGCGCTAGTTAATACTAGTAAATACGTTAGTTCACTTCACATCCAAAAAATGACAAAAGATACTTTAGAAGTAACTTACTGGTCCAATAATATTATTCCGAAAACACAAAACACAAATTACACAAACAACAGTCAATCGAGAAATTCTTGTTTACTAGCATGTGACGTCACCGGAGTTGCCGCCCACATTAGAGCTTTTCCGTCACAGATAAAATATCAAAAAAAATATCGTATTTTATTTCGTGCAATTTGTTCAAATTATACATACTCGTATTTTAGTTTAAATTAAGTGAAACATGTCTTTTTCAGGCTATTATCTGTAAAGATTACCCTCAGAGTAAGGAAAAACAGTAGAAGTGACAAAGTAAAAAAGTTGTGTTGCATGTTTCCACAAACATGGCGTCGAAAATCCATAGAAACTCGTAATCTAGACACAAATGACACTTGAACTGCTGATCAAATGTCAAATTTGATTTCACAAAGATGGTCGACAAACTTCAAACGTCTCCTAGGCAGGGCTTTTATTTTGAACTTATCATCATAGTGATAATGCCATATCATTTCAAAAATCGCCCCTGTGGGATTACCACATTCAATAGTATAGTTTCAATGTTGTAAAATCCTACTAATATTATAAACGTGAAAGTTTGTAAGGATGGATGGATGGATGTTTGGATGTTTGTTACTCTTTCACGCAAAAACTACTGAACGGATTGAGATGAAACTTTGCAATAAAATAGCTTATATATCAGAATAACACATAGTCTATAAATTATAATGATATTACGTAAATTTTCCATATTATAACAATAAGTGTTAAGTAGGAAAAATTCTGCCATCTGCGAGCTATTATAACGTGCGCTCCAAGAAATTTCAAAAAAGAACTGTCGAATCGAACAAATGTCAGATCGTTTTTTTTTATATTCCACCTCCTTTATTAAGGGTAGTAAGATAGGGCCTCGAAATATCATGCGGGCGAAGCCGCGGGCAAAAACTAGTAGCCTATAATTTCCTTTCATTTGCAGGTGGAGCGAGCGAAGCTAAACGAACTGATAGTAGCTAATAAAGCTCTCAACGCGCCCATCGACGACGACATGTCCATGTTAGTCGGGGACACCGTGCACTCGGCTTCCTTCAAGGTAAGGCATTCAATGAAATCAAAATAAACCGTTCCAGTAAAAATAATAATAAATGAAAAAAAGACGTTGTTTGGTCAACTTCGCACTAAATTTTCGATCCAATTTTTTTGTTTAAAAACGTTTAGAATCACTTACTGAGCATAAAATCACAAAATTACTGACAGATCCAGGTGGAGCTTCAAGCGCCATCTTGAAAAAACGTTTTTGGTCGATATCTTGGAAACTATGCACTTTAGAGCAAAAGTCAAAAAGCTCTCTTGTTTCTTCGCCTCACAAAAGCTGTGATAAAACGGTAAAAACGTGTAACGTTACTGAACAGGAACGGATAAAATAAATAAATATTAGGGGACATCTTACACACGGTCTCTGACCCCAAAGTAAGCAAAATTTGTGATATGACTACCAGACAGACTGACCAGACACTGATATACTACATATACATATTTTAAATACATATTTACATAGATAGTACCTAAATAACATATTATCCAGAATTCATTTTCATCACATAAATTCTTGCTTAGGCCGGAATCGAACCCACGCCTCTTTGATCCAGGCGAAATGTAAACCTCATTCGCTTGAGCCGTTTCTTCGCCGTTGAAAAGCTGTCACAAAAATGAAAGAAACGGCGGCGAAGAGAAACGAATGAGGTTGACTTATGTTCCTATTCAGTAACGTCACACGTGTTTATACTCCGCGCCACACAAGTTGATGGATGTGAAGTTAGCCACTAGCTGCTAGTATCCAATCCTGACGAGACGTGACGTGGAAGCCGCACGTTGATTGGCTATTGCGCAGCTAGTGGCTAACTTCACATCCATCAACTTGTGTGGCGCGGAGTATACGTCATAGAACGAAGATCGACTGTTTTATAACAGCTTTAAAGGCTTTTGTCTCCAAATATTATGTAACTTTGCTGATCTGTTAAGTCCGTTTGCAGGATTGCGGCAGCGAGCGCGACCCGCGATTAGTAGCCATAGTGAACTTCACGGCGATCGCGATCCGGAGGCTCATCAAAATGGCCAAGAAGATCAACGCTTTTAAAAACATGTGCGAGGAAGATCAGGTATAACATGATCCAAACTTAAGGATGATCGTCTCGGTCAACGCGTGAATTCATTTTTTAACCCCCGGCGAAAAAGAGGGGTGTTATAAGTTTGACGTGTCTGTTTGTCTGTGTGTCTGTCTGTCTGTCTGTGGCATCATAGCGCCCGAACCACTGAACCGATTTCAGTTTAGTTTTTTTTGGATGAAAGGAGACTTAATCGAGAGTGTTCTTAGCTATGTTTTATAAAAATCGATTGAGCCGTTTAAGAGTTATGGTGGGTTAAAGTGGGGATGGAAGAACCAAAATTCTACAAATGTGCCCAAAATGGTTGTCAATTGAAAGTTTGTTGTCAAATGTTTTTGTGTCGGGGGTTTTTTAATTAGGTATATTATTGGGTTTTTGCCTTTTACAGAAAAACTACTCATTTTCTTGCCTCATCTGGTTAACACTATCTATTTATGGCCGCCAAATCGATTTTTTGTAACTTACAACGCGCAGTTTATTTGAAAACACCAAAAAAAAAATTTCGCGCGCTGACCTAATGAATTCACCTTGATAAATAATTAAATCATAATTATTAATACATAAATCAACAATGAGGAATATGATTAATGGGGTATGTGCACACGAAGCGAGTCGTTGCGTTGCACAGTGGCAAATTTGTCTGTCAGTGAGGGTGAGGAGAAGTGTACATTTTTTTAACCTATTGTTGATAATAAATACAATAAATAATTAATAAAGCTTACTCAAATTCAAATACAAAATATTTTTTTTGACAAAAACAATAGTGTGATAAGCAGCATATAAAAAAATACTGGTAGGACTAATAGTTTTTATTTTTCTTTAATATTTCCAGATAGCATTATTAAAAGGCGGCTGTATAGAGATGATGGTGCTTAGAAGTACGATGAACTATGACGACCAACAGAACCAATGGAAGGTGAGTAAGAGCGCTTTCCACATATAGGCGTTTTTGTCGCGCGACGTACACGTACGTTAACGTACAGGGAAAAAATAAGCACTAAATTTCCGATCCATTTTTTTTATAAGGTTTAGGATCACTTATGACATAAAATCACAAATGGCTGACAGATCCAGGAGCTTTAAGCGCCATCTTTAAAAAAAGTTTTTGGTCGATATCTTGTAAACTATGCACTTTAGGGCAAAAGTCATGTAGACTATTATTGTAGAGTAGATGTATAGAGTGTATTATAAGCTTGTAAATAATTATTGTTTGAATAATTACCGTTACTACATTTTTAATACGCTACGCTAATTACATTTTTCTTAAGGTTCATTCGGGTAGCCTACTGATGGCAAAATTAACAGTTGAAAACGCCAACAACGATCACATTAAGCGTTCGTTTTGAGAATGTGTGTGCAAAAGTGGCTTTTTTAACTGTTTTCGTTCACAAAAAGTAACTCTTTGAAAATTAGAATTATTGGCGAAATGGGCGAAATTCTCAAACCAACGGTTTACATCAAGGCTAATTTTGCAAATGGTAAAAATGCCATTACAGACTAAATCAAACTTTTTGTCGGCTAAGAAGTAAGCAACAATCTGCGAGAAACCCAGTCCTCGCGTAGCTGTAAATTGAGCTTCAGTCAAGATTGTGTTTGCGCAGCTTATAGCTAACATCACAGCTGCCGATAAGTTTGATTCAGCCTGTACAAATATATTATTTATAACTATATTTTGCCCGCGGCTTCGCCCGCATGATATTTCGAGGCCCTACCTTACCACCCTTAATAAAGGACGTGGAAAATACAAAAAAAAAACGATTTGACAGTTCTTTTTTGACATTTCTTGGAGCGCACGCTAGAATAGCTCGCAGATGGCAGAATTTTTCCTACTTAATAATTATTGTTAGAATATGGAAAATTTACGCAATATCATTATAATTTATAGCCTACGTGTTATTCTGATACATAAGCTATATAATTGCAAAGTTTCATCTCAATCCGTTCAGTAGTTTTTGCGTGAAAGAGTAACAAACATCCATACATTCATCCATTCATCCATCCATCCATCCTTACAAACTTTCACGTTTGTAATATTAGTAGGATCTTGTTTTCAAAAAATCTGAAATCCAAGACTTGAGTCAAATAAGTTTTTAATTTTGTACTTTAATTTCAGATACCCCACCAAAAAGATTTCGCGGGCATACGCACTGACGTGCTAAAACTAGCGAAAGGCGACATATACCGGTCGTACGAAGTGTTTATTCGCTCGTTTCCTGCGGCGTGGAGCGCTGACGAGAGTCTCATCCTTATCTTGTCAGCTGTACTACTCTTCACACCGCAAAGGCATAGAGTGGTGCATTCTGACGTCATCAAGTTGGAACAGGTTAGTCTTAAAAAAAAATATTTTTCCTTGTGTAACATCCTGATTAAAAACTTTGCGCTTAAAACAGTTTAATATCCTTGTTATTTTAATTTTGGAGGCACCTATTATTTATGGTACACATTATTGTATTGTTCAGGTACTGTTAAAGGTAGGATGGCTGAACTTTAAGTCACTTTGTCTGAAACTGATAAGTTGAGATGGAATTATTAGTCAAGAAATTGAAGTAAGGTTTGGTAACTTACATACGTATTCTAAATACTTATGTACATGTGTAATATATGTCCTGGAACTAACGAAAGACGACATCTACGTCTACATCTCATATGAAGATTTATTTGGTTGTTTCCTGCGACGTGAGTTCTGACGAAAGTCGCATCCTTATTTTATCAGCCGCATTGCTGTTTACTCCACAAAGGCATAGAGTGGTGCATTCTGACGTCATCAAGTTGGAACAAGTGGGTGCTTTTTTGACGTACCCTTACAATCGGCCATCCTGCCGAAAACTTACATTTGGAGCAATACGGACAAAACATATTTTGTTTTCTATATTAATTATTTGATATATTATGTATGATTATATTATAATTGATTAGAGCAGTACAGTTAATATAGTAGTAGCTATATTGTTTTTTTTTTTCTAATTCTACTTGCATTTTGCTTTTCTATCTGCAAAATGGTTTAGCAATACAACTAATGAAAAAAAACCGAGATTCTTCCGTATCCTGTTGAATCAGAAGACAATTTTAACGACATACTTTTCTTGTTGTGAATACTTTTTGCGTTAGAATCAATGCTGGCTGACATTTTAACTCTCACCAGTTTTAACTAAGTGTCAAAAAGACGTAAGTTCTCAAATCGACTGTATTTTTTTTTAGAACTCCTACTACTACCTACTACGGCGGTATCTAGAGAGCGTATACCCGGGTTGTGAAGCGAAATCAACCTTCCTGAAGCTCATACAAAAGGTCCTCGAGTTGAGGAAACTAGCCGAGGAAGTGACGGGAGTGTACCTCGACGTTAACCCTATAGAACCTCTGTTGATGGAAATATTCGACCTTAAACATCATGCTGCATGACTTTAAGCATTTAAATTAAAATCACCAATTAAATGTAATATTTTTACATGTCAATAGGTTTAGACAGAAATTATATAAGTACTATGTTCTGAAAATGTTTTGCTTCATTTTTCGACTACCTCGGTGGCTTTGACCCTGACTACTGTATCACAGAGGCGTGGATGCCATTCCCACCCAGGGCAAATATTTATGTGATGAACATAGGTGTTTGCTCTGTGTCTGGTTGTTATTGGTAATTAACTAAGTATGTATTTAAAAATATGTGTATGTAGTAAGTCTCTGGCAGCCATTATGACAAGGTTTGCTTAGTTTGAGGTAAGATACCCTGTGTAAGATGTCCCCTTTTATTTATTTATTACTATAATGTCTATAGATCATCCATGGTTGGATATAGGGCTCTTCTACGTCTCCTATAGATTTTCCATAGATCGGAAGCGGCTTGCATCCAGCGCGATCCTGCGGTCTTAATCAAGTCATCTGTCAGACAAAATGTTTTTGTGTTATTCTTAAACTACGGGACTAACGTTAAGTATATTAATATTGAATGTTTATTTATCTCGTATTTTTAGTGAAAATTAGTCCCATAGTATAAAAGTAAGTGTTTTTGTGTTCATCCATATTATTATTATCCTCTTATTTAGTGTATAAGTTCTGTCTTTACCTGTACATTTATATCTTCTGCCTGTTATCTTAAAATCAGCATTATGTAGTTTTTATTCTGATGTACAACTCATTAAATTTGGCTTACAATTGGTTACACATTTTATATTAAAAGTTTTTATTTTTGTTGAAATATCTGGCGTCAATGAATAAAGAGTTTATTTATCTTATCTGTAAGAAAGAGTAACAAAATTAAGTTAAATAACATTTTAGTAGATTGTTTATCAAAATCTAACTAAAGGGTACCTATCTAAGTAATTATACTTATAAATAAATAAAACTATTGTAAATACAGGAACGTTATCAGCGGACCATTTTGTTAAGTGAAATTTTGGAAATACCAATGAAAAGTTGACTTTCTCAAATTGGGAAAATTAAGAAGTAATCAAAGCTTTTATAAGTGGAATAATTTTGTTTAATCCCCTTGAGTATTAAAGATTCATACTAATGATTTAGTATATTTATATTAAGTTTATATGAAATGGTTAATATTTATTGGACAACTATGAATTATTAAAATTTTATTATTATTTTATTTATTTCGATAATTATATTACTCGACTTGGAGGGGGTGCATCAACGCTCCAAAATGATATCTTGTTAATTTGTTTAAGGAAAAAAAATATTTTAGATTGGTTACTCATTTAATTCTAGCATTTTTTTAGAAACTGGAATTGTAACAAAAATAATGAAATAGATGATGATGATGTGAATTGGTAAAATTCGTATCCAATTTACATAGTTTAGTGCCAATTTTTATCAGAGATTAAAAAAATGTTATGTATCTTTACCTATTTTATACTGTTTCCTAAACTAGATATACCCATATTTATCCTAAAATTATTCTTGTAACTAACTTATTTTTTACCCGACTTCCAAAAAGGACGGTTTTCAATTCGTATGTGTGTGTTTTATCCAATCGAGTATAGTTTAGGAAACTTGAACATTTATTACATTGCTATGTTTAATATTTATAAAATATTAGAAATCCGTGCCTAAAGAACGGAAGTACCTTGTCTTAGTTTTACACAAAATATAAACTGTTGTTTAGTTCAATTGAACATATCAAATGGTGTATTAAAGATATTTAGTGGTAATTATAATTTAAAGAAACTATTTAGTTACTTTGTATAATTTTACTGCCGACCGAGAAGGTCTGACCAAAAGTTTTATTTCGAGTGGCATTTTTTGCGAGCTGTTTTTTTTGGTGTCATATTTTTTATACTGCGCTATTTTTACACGATTGCCCAAAAAAGGAGTGGTCGTTTTTGGGTTTTATTTGTAAAACTTTTTATTGCTTAGGACAGCGGTGGCGTCATATAGCGCCCGCAATATTACTGACTTAATAAGTTCTCTCGCGTGTAACGGTGACAATAGTCATGACTGGATAAAAAAAACAGTATTAAATTTTCCGTTAGTTCTTGAGTAAGATTATAAAAAATATTAGACATGTACTTATTTTTTTCTTTTGTCAATCAAACAATAAATGTTGTCAAAGTTCGGGAGTGGGGGTCGTGACGTCACTTCTCTGACTCAAGTCTATACATTTATATCCTACTCGTGATGTCCCGCGAAGTTTGACGGTCTAAATCATCATCAATTATTGTTTAATTGACAAAAGAAAAAATACATGTCTAGTATTTTTTGATAGTCTATCTGACGGACTAATTATATTTTTTTAGCCATCATGCCCATTGGTTGTTTAAATCCAAGCAATTCTTGTCCATATCTTATTTTGACGATTGAAAATAAAACTTAATTTGTTTTAAAAATTTTAGACACGTATTGTTTCTTTTGTCAATTAAACAAATACTGATGAAGATATAGCCCTTATAGCCCGTTAAAGTTCCGTGTGACATCTCAAGTGCCATACAATTGTACTGTCGGCGCGCGAGTTGAATGCAGAGCTTAGGAATGCGAATGTCTATCCGCTAACCGCACGCCCAACCCGCCCAGGCGCGTGAGGTGGGGCGTGCGGATAGCGGGGGGAGATGCTCCCGCTCTTTACCTCAGACCCCGACTGCATTCAACTCGCGCGCTATCTGTATAGACATCTGTGAGAGAGGTGACGTCACGACCCCACTCTCAAACTTTGACAAGGTTTATCTTTGTCATTTATTATTTGATTAACTAAAGAAAAAATACGTGTTCAATATTTTTTGATAATCTAACTCACGGAATAATTGCAATAATGTTTTTTTTTACCCAGTCATCATGCCTATTATTTTTAGATCTTGCAATAGAGCATGTTTAAGAAACAGACGACTTGAGAAAAAAACAGTGGCTCTATTTTTGAACTTCGAACGACTTGGATGCATACAGAACTTTGACAGATTGTATGGAGGATCTCTATGTTGTCTATGGAATTTGCGAATACTCCATACAAGTTCCGTATACGACCAAACCGTGCGAAATTCAAAAATCATGCCCCAGACCCGAATTATAATAATATTTAGAGCGACAAATGCGTTCAGTGAAAAGCCAGTGATGTCCAATTCCGTACATAAGTTCTAAAGAAATCATTGGTATGTCACTGGGATTTGAACCCACGACCTCGTGATTGTAAGGCGGGTGTTACCACCACTAGACCACCACGTCTACCATCCTTATATGCCAAGCGTGTGGCGCTTAGCAGAAAATTATAATATGCCTAATTATTACATATTTGTTATTTATAAAATAAATCAATTAATATTATTTATAATTATTGTTAAAAAAGAATATTTTAAATATAAGCAATGTTTATACAATAATGTAAATACATAATCTTTATTATTAGGTACCTAAGGCATGTTGTTGTGTAAAAAGCAAATATTTTTATATTTAGTTTTTGATTAATATTAAGTGCAATATGTAATATAAGTGGACAAATATAATATTATAATTTGTTAAAGAGTTGTTTTTTTTCGGTTAATAGTAAGGGTCTTCGCTAAGTTGAACGTGCGCGGCAGGTGCACGGAGCGGAGCCCGCTCCAGACTTCCGACGTGGGCCTAGGATCCGCGGCGCGGCGTGGGGCGGGTGCCTGACGCTACATCTAGTGGTGCTAGTGCCCCCTGGGCAGAGTCCCAAGGCGTCCAGCCCCAGTAAAAAGGGAACCCTTGAAGCTGGAACCTGACCATAACCAGTATATGGAGAGGATACAATCCACTTATACTATGTAGTGATTTACACCCTTCCTGAATAACCCTGTACAATGAACATTTCCAATAAAACCGGTAGGAAGCGGCTTGCATCCAGCGCGAGTCAATGTTATCCTTCCTTACATAGTATAAAACAAAGTCGCTATTTTCGTTTGTTTATTTATTTGTTTGTTTGTTTGTCTGTATGCTTAAATCTTTAAAACTACGCAACGGATTTTGATGCGGTTTTTTTTAATGGATAGAGTGATTCAAGAGGAAGGTTTATATGTATAATAACACCTGCGCGAAGCCGGGGCGGGTCGTCTAGTACTTCAATAACAATAAGTCATCACAGAAATCAAAGTCAATTTACTTTTACATTATTTTAATTATACAATAAATAAGTGCAAGCAACAAACTAATGGCAAACTTAATGGAAAAAAAAAACTTACGTAATCACAACACAAATTCAAGCCTCCTTGAAAAAAATAAACAACTAAATAATCAAGAAATAAATAACTAGCTCTGTGAAATAACCTAGCTAGGCTAAACTATCTTGTGCCAACTCTTCAAGCTTTTGTCTTCAATCCCTAAAGCTAACTTCATTTCTATGAATAATTAACTTCCACTCTATTAAAATCGTCACGATTTCCATCCTCATCGTCCGTGACGTCATCGACACAATCCTCGAAAATCTCATCCCCACCAGATTCGTTCACATCTTGAGAAAGCTTAGAATCATCGAGAAGCAACGTTTCATCAGCTTTAGAATCATTTCCTATTCCAGAATCATCTGTAACTGACAAATCTTCTCTTTCCGCGTTATTTGCAACTTTGAAATTGTTTGCAACTACATTAGGGTTTACTTCATTTGCGTTACTGGCAACTTTCGCACCGTTTCCAGTTTTATTATCATCTGTTGGAACATTTTTAGCTGCAATATTAATGCCGTTTACGTGTGAACAAGATGGATTATTGAAGTCATCAGGTTTTTGAGTGACTTCAGCGTTGTTCTCAGTGAAAGTCTCTTCGAGTTAAGGGTCCTGGTCTGTTGTGAGGGTCTGTTCTCCGTCGAAGGTCGGATCCTAGTTGATGATGAGCAATGACAAACATAATGAAAAAACTTACATAAGTATAACACAAGTTTAAGCCTCTTTGAAAAAAAAAAACATCCTTTTTAAAATCTTGTGCTTACTTCTCAGGCTACAGGCTCAGGTACTTATTTTTTGTCTTCAATTCCTAAAGCCAGCTTCATTTCTATAGAATAATTAACTTCCACTCGATTAAAATCCTCACGATTTCCATCCTCATCCTCCGTGACGTCATCGACACAATCCTCGAAAATCTCATCCCCACCAGATTCGTTCACATCTTGAGAAAACTTAGAATCATCGAGAAGCAACGTTTCATCAGCTTCAGGATCATTTCCTATTCCAGAATCATCTGCAACTGATAAAATCACTTCTCTTTCTACGTTATTGGCAACATCGAAATTATTTTCTACTACAACTACATTAGGCATTGCTTCATTTGCGTTACTGGCAACTTTCCCACCGTTTTCAGTGTCATTATCATCTGTAGCAACGTTTTCAGCTTTATTTTTCATGTCGTTTGCATATGAGCAAGATGGATTATTGAAATCTTCAGGTTTGAGAGTGACTTCAGCGTTATCAGTGAGAGTCTCTTCGAGTGAAGGGTCCTGATCTGGAGTGAGGGTCTGGTCCTCGTCGAAGGTCGGATCCTGGTTGATGATGGGCACGTAGTCTCCGGCGCGCCATCTCTGTTCTGCCATGTCCATGTGAACTTCCAGGATTCGGGATACTTCGGGCAGCTGTAGGAGAAATAAAGATATTTTAACAAAGATGAGATAAAGTTTTGAGTGACTATGTGTCTGACATAGCCCAGCGGAATGGCCAGTTGAAAAGGCAGTGAGCAGAGGCATAGCACGGAGGACAGATGACCGACACAGTTCAAAAAGTTCTCGGGTGGAGACCACGTACCAGCAATCTTAGCGTAGGACGTCCGAATGTGTATACAGACACGGGTGGACAGATGACCTCATCAAGATCGCAGGATCGCGGTGGATGCAAGCCGCTTTCAACTGTTCTTATTGGGATCCATAGATGAGGCCTATGTCTAGCAGTGAACATCCTTTAGCTGATGGATGGATGACTGTGTCGATATACCAAGTTCTTTTTCTTCGTGTTGATGGTTCTAAAATAGGTAAGATCATCTATACAAGCTTTGCCCAGTGGTTATCGACTACCACTCCAGATTGAGAGGCTTCCAAAAGGTCTCAGAGTATGCAGGTGTTTGGGCACTGAGGGCAGGACAATAGGTGATCAATTGTCTGCACTGTTCCACAGTCACACTTGACAGAGTTCCCGAAAAAATACCTCATTTGGATATATTAAATTTGCAGCGGCCAAGTTGGGCCCGGAGCCGATTCAACGACTTCAACGTTGGCTATGCTAACTACCAACTTATACCAATAGTTATCTACAGACATAACATGCATGTGCACGTTTCTACATAATTTTCTGTTCGCAATATCCGGGAAACGGTAAATCGTGGTATTCAGAAAAGTGGCTCATCAGAGATTGGTAGCCATAAAAACTCACAGTATAATCATTATCAAGCTGATCAGCGATCTTCTCAATGATAGCATTCGTCTTGTTATCGATAGCACCGGCGCGGCGCGAGATAGCTTCAGAGGCGAGGAAAGCCGCTCGTTCTTCGTGAGCCAACGTTCTAGCTAACAGCTCTTGGGCCACCGCATCGTCCATTGCTGCGTTTTCCTCGGGGTTAGAGCGGTTTACGCCTGTAACGAACATAAAATATCAAGGAGATCCATACTCATATTTATAACAATAAGTTACACGTCATCATAGTTTGTTAAATGGAGGTAAGTTGATTACCTAGTAGATAATAAATTATAATAAGATTACATTAAATTAAAAATAGAAGACTTGACCTCATTAAATTCAAAATAGGGCAAATTTCATTATACAGATAATAAATCAAAGTAATTTTTCCATTATAAATGACAATAATTCAAATTAAATAAAAAGAAATAATACATTGATTTCATTAACTAATTAATATCTAACAAACAAAAATTAATAAAAAGACCAACAGTGTATCAAAAATTGATTCAGAATGTTGTTTGTGGAAAGAGCTACATCAAGCAAAAGACGTCCTGTTGCCGATGTTACAGTAACAAATTCAACATGTATAAAAACTTTTTTTTTAAAGATCAAGCTTTTACTGAACAATTAATAAATAATAAATATCAAGGGACATCTCACACACAATTATTCACCAAGATTAATCAAACGAGCCTAAATTCGATAGGGTTGCGTCGTTTCATTACAGAGCTCCTATGACCACCTTCCGGCTCCATCATCAGACCCTGGTTACCATTGAAAGACAAACTATTCGCCAAGACCATTCAAATGAACCCAAACTCGATGAGGTTGTGTCGTTTCATTGTTAAGTTCCTTTGGCCACCTTCCAGCTTCATCAGATCAGCACCATGTCATCATAATATTGCATTGTCACGCGATTTACACATGTATGCAAAAATTCAGCTCAATCGTTAACCGGGAAGTGGATCTTCAACTTGCAAGATTTGATTACAGACAACGTGAAGGGTAAAAGTAAATAAAAAGCTTGTAAAAAAGACTAGGTACTTATATATTCTCGCTCACGTCACTTTATCCAAACTTTAAGATGTTATCCGATTCAGAATGTTGTTTTTGGGAAGTACTACTTAAATCATGCAAAAGACGTCCTGATGCCGACGTTACAGTAAAAAAAAAAAATATAAATAGCTATATACCTTGCGACGGGAAGCGATCATCTTCGTAAGAGTTGATAGTCTTGATGATAGCTCGCTTCGCTTCATCCTCCGTCACACTTGACATGTTGTCGGTAGAACATGCTGCTCGCGCTTCCTCTGTAATAAAAAAATCTTAAAATGGAAAAATGTAGGATGACATCGTTATTGATCGAAGCGAGGCGAAAATCTTTGCTTCAAGTCTACGATTTTGCTTTCACCGGTCCGGATCTTCGAGCAAATATCTGTAGTACAATCGTGCAAAAAAGTGTCCGAGCCAAAACCCTGCCCAAGCTATGTAGTGGGCAGGCTTTTTAGTTTGCAAGCCGACTACAATGCCACGCGATGCCAAAGTGCTCGGTTACAAGCACTAATTAAGTGACATAACGTCAAGATTCGAGAAAACGGGTCATTGTGAATTATTTAATGTCAATATCTAAGTCGGTACGTATGACGGTGCTCGGACATTTTTTTACTACTTTCACTTAAGGACTGTGGCTCTGAAGATATTTGCTCTAAAGTCTGGATGTTGATTTTTGTCCGCAGGTCGTATTTTTCAACGAATCTCGACGAAGCTTGGTACACAGGTTTTGTAAATTAGTGGATTTTTTAAATAGCTAATGGATTTTTTATTGGACTTCCCTACCAATTTGAGAAAAATATAGGTACCCCGTTATTCTCTCAAAAAGGGGGGAAATTGCTGTTGCACATTTTATCAGCCGATTTTGATAATATTTAGCAAGATTGTTTAGTATCTAAATTCTAGTAAGATTTGCGAGTATGAACTAAATCGGTCAAGAGCGAGTCGAGATATACTCTTATGAAGATTCAGTTAAAGCGATGTGTCTCAAGGTCTACTATTCGGAGAGCTACTAGTTGTATTGCTTCTTTTAATCTTTAAAGTTCCACAGCAGATACTAAAAAAAATATTGGAGTTGAGACATTGGGTCCGTGGGGGCCGGGAGCTCATCTTGCTTTCAAAACTCTTTCTGAGCGTCTGGTGAACGCGACGCGTGACCCAGATGCTGGTGTTTATTTGGCTCAACGTATAAGCATTGCCATTCAGCGCAGCAATGCTGCCAGCATGCAGTGGGCTTGAGCATTTGGATTATCTTTCGACCTTCAACGGTCTGTGGATGATCCAATTGCTTGTTATGTAGTTGTAGTTTATGTTAGTTTTAGATTATGTATATCTTGTATTTAGTGGTAGTTAATAAAGGTAAGTACTTGCCTTATTAAAAAAAAAAATTAGTTATACCTGATATATCTTGAATATATCCAACACTATGTGACCTTCCTCCGATACGAGTTGTCTTAGAATTGCCTTTTGCAACATTTTGACCCTTCCTATCGTATTTAGATTTAGCGGAAGCATCACCACCACAATCTTTTGCTTCACTGGCTTTTCCTGTGCTCTGGATACTTCTTCTTCTATCACACTTTCCTCTTGCTTCAGTAACTTGAGTTTTCTTCTCACTATCCTTGCCTTTTGCTTCATCACCTTTATTTTCATTTTTCTTGCCATCTTTTTTATCTTCATTATCGTCACCTTTGCCGGCATTCTTTTTAGCATCATCAGCGTCAGTACCCTTTGCTTTGTCACCATTGCCGGCTTTCTTTTTGTTATCTTTGTCTTTAACTTCATCAACTTTAACCGCATTTTTACCATCACCTTGCTCTTTAGTTTTATCTCCCTTTGTTCGGGTTTCATTACTTTTGGGAACATTTTGGCCGCTTTTCTCACTATCTTTTGGCTTAGCTGAAGCAGTTTTAGGTCTAATAGTTATAGCAGGTGGAAGCGTGACTTGTATTGAGTCGGAACTGTCCGAGTCATCTAAACTATTTATTGATACTGTTTCATTGGAAGATGCTGCAAAATCAGTACAATGAACAACATTAGGTACGTGAAAATTATCTCAGTTAAAATGGAAAAGACTTTCTCTCGTACAAAGTCAAGGTTAGTGGCTATATTAGATTGGATCACTGCGGGTTTCGTCTCGCTCGATCAGCTGGAGAATATGCGAGACAAAAGTCCACACGATTGAGTTCGGGATCGTAAGGTTCGTATAGGCACTATAGGCCGAGTGGCTAGATCTGGTATCAGTTTTAAGCCGCCCAAAGGCCTCTGACATGGCATGGCTAAAGCTTGTCGTCGTAAAAGGTCGTGGTAGATCTTTGAAGAACTGTGAATTTTTATTTTTAAGATACCTACGTTTAATCATCTAACGAGCTTTAAGAATCGTCACAGTAGTAGCGCTCATAGTAAATAAATAAATAAATAAATATTTGGGACATCTTACACACGGCCTCTGACCCCAAACTAAGCAAAGCTTGTGATATGGCTGTCAGAGACTGATATACTACTTATATATTTTTAAATACATACTTATATAGATGGTAACTAAACTACACCCAGACACAGAGCAAACACCCATGTTCATCACATAAATATTTGCCCTGGGTGGGGATCGAACCCACGCCTCTTTGACCCAGTAGTTAGGGTCACTAACCACTGAGCCACCGAGGCAGTCACAACTACAATAGTGTAGTTTAACTAGGTGTCTGTGAGCGATCACCGGAGCTAAGCAATGTTCGGCAAGGTCAGTCTTCAGATGTGTGACCGCGGGTGGCATTTTCAACAGGGCGCTACAGTAGCTCGGATGGCATGTTAAATCGTAGGTCCTGGTTAGCCATGTCAGACGCCTTCAGGCGGCTCAAAACCTCTGACAACCGGGCTAGCCACCCGGCCTATACGAAATTGCTTAAGCTACCCCATGTCACTATAGGTCGATCATACAACTCTGCGGCTGTGATGTTAGCTGCAAGATGCGGATAACCCAATCCTCGCACAGATGCCAAGTGAGCTTCAGTCAGGATTGGGCTATCCGCAGCTTGTATCTAACATCATTCGAGCTATACGAAGTTATAATAAAGATAATCTTACGCCCAGAGTCAACACGCTCCTCTCCGATCTCATAACGAACGGGAGCAGAAACTGCCGAGCTGCCTTCTGGTGGAACATCCTTGTCAACATATCGGAACAGCATGGCGCCGGGCACGTGACTCAGGCGAGCTTTCTTCTCGTCTAAAAGTAGCACATTTCAAAATATAAACTGTACGGTATACATCTAGCTGGTAGTCTTTATGCCTTATTAGCAGGTAAGCCCTAAGTAGCGTAACGATGACTAAAGATAAGCAAAAATAAGCTATGGAGATGGCTATGCTCAGAGATGAGGAGATCCATATAAGAATAAAATTTACCGATAAAACCCGCAACCGGTTGGAAAGTTGAAATGGCAGTGAGCACACCTAGCACGAAAAGGACAGCAGGATTGCGCTGGATTCAAGCTGCTTCCAATCGGTCTTATTAGCTACCTATATAGGGGAGGCCTATATCCAACAGTCAATGTCCTGTGGCAACATGGATGGGTGGTCTTCTGGCTGATCTTGTCATATTTGAGCTACGGTTTTGTGACCCTTTTAGTGCAGTTGCTGGCATCTTGATACCATTGGGATAAAAGGACACAGTTGTTAAGATCGGTCAGAATTGACCAAAATACAGTAGTGTCGTAAATCGATAAAGGCTAAAATGAAGATGAATACGAGTACTCAATGGCCAAAACATGTTCTAAATATGTTAAAAGTTTATTTTCTTTGTTCCCGAGTTTACATTCATGTTATTTGAGATTCCCATGATGAGGGTTCGATACCACACCCCTTCATATGCCTCTTCAGGACATCTTTATATCTGAGATACTAGCCTCCACATTTACGCTTCCTTTTTTCAAGTTCTCCTTTCATCGGACATTCGGAACACGTGCCCACACCATCTCAGCTGCCGCCTCATCAAGTAAGCCTCCACTCTGCACACATTCGCATGCCTGAGAACATCTGTGTTCCTGACGCGGTCAGACCACTTGATGTTCAGAATATCACGTAGACATTTTAGGTGGAATCGATCAAGCGCGCGAATGTGACGTTGATACAAGCACCAAGTTTCTGCCTCGTATAAGATGTTAGGCAGAACAATGGCCATGTACACCTTCATTTTTGTGTCTAGCTTAATGTCATGTGATCAAAACACTTTGATGCGCAATTTGCCAAATGCAGCTGAAGCGGCTCTAATTCTGCTGTTAATCTCACAGTCGAGGTCACCTTGGGAATCTCAGGCTGTCGACCGTAACTTACCGTAAGTCATGGAGACAACAAGTACATACCAACGTGAACGCATTTGAGGACCAAAGGAGGAGTGATTTAGACCTAAAAAGAGACCATCTCAAAACAAACCGCCGTCCAACATTACATACAATTACATAAATGGAGTCCTCACATGTAGCCACCGTCCCAGGACATTCACCGCTAAAATTGTGTACATCAGCCATGTGAGAACCCATCAGTAACCAGACCCATATACGGAAAATGGTCGCCGTAGCCGAAATCGGCGTGGAAGACATCAACGCATCATGTTATTTGACCACACTCACCGGGTTTTTCCCCGTATCTTTATAGTATTCACTTACTAGGTTTTTCCCGTATCTTTTATGGTAAGTATATGACAACACTTACCAGGTTTTTCCCCGCCAGTGAGCTGACTCAACGCGATCCTGTCAAACGCGTTGTCATTCCGGTACGTAGTGTACAGAGTCTTCTCTTTGATCTCGTGCGCAGGAGTACACTCTTTTGCCGCATAAAATTCGTCCATAGTCTTCTTGTCGTAGTTTTTCTGGACAGTCATGAGAAACTTATTTTTTAAAGAACGAGACAACAAAGAAAAACTAAAACTCAAGAAACAATTTTAGACTGAATGAATGAATTGACTAGGAATTGAACCTGAACACAGTGCAGAAGGTAAGTATATTTTATTAATTAGCAAACAAATAATTGAAATTGATAAAAAACTGCATAAAAACTCTAAAAGCTGTTCACTCAGTTGATAAAATGTATTTCTTTTGCGGTTACAGGGTTTATCTCACAGAAAAAGTTGATTATGATTCACAATTACGGTTTTCAGCTTGGCAGGATAAGCTTGCGACAAACACACAGAGATCTAACTAACCAGAGAGATAGCGGTGTTGTCACTTTAGGACATTCTGAACCACAAAAATGCATTGAAAATCTTATACTAAGCGCCACATAAGTCGGCGGATGGGAAGTTATGATTCGGAACGACATACTGGCACAGGACCTGAAGGCTGAACCGGTGAGGGAGTTCGTAGCTCGGTTGGCGCGTCGAATGTACGACCGCGTAGACAACGGGCCACACCCTCATCTACAAAACATCGCCCCACACCACGCACGTCCACCGGACGTTAACAAACGAACCTGGCGCTCTCTCCCTCGAGATCTCCTCCTGGAGGAAGACGAAGAGGAAGTAGGCGAACCTACATGAGGCTCTCATTAAGAAGACACAGATCACCAACGCCATGATGGCCCACAAAGCCGTGATGGCCAACGGGCTGAGAGGGGCTTGAGGTACCAATCGCCCTCGCGGGCGTGTCGGACGCTCGCCTCTCCCATCAAGCCAACCCACCATCCTCTCCATCCTAAGCTAGTGGAACTTGGCAAGAAGTTGAGACGACCTAGAGAAAAACCCGGTAATAACTAGGTACTGTCTAACTTATACCATACTAGCTGACCCGGCAAACTTCGTTTTACGCAAGTTATTCTAAAGTATAAGCATTACTATTGCAAAGTTTCATCTCAATCCGTTCAGTAGTTTTTGCGTGAAAGAAGAACAAACATTCATACATACAAACGTTAGCATTTACAATATTTCTAGTCTTTATTAATTAAAATTCCCTAAAAGTTAAATACGAGTACAACAGCGGTGACGCCGCTTTGAGTTACACTAGCATAAGTTTTTCTTGTATTACTGTTCTTATTTATTTTATTATTTTATTTTGTGTACAATAAAGTGTTATCTATATATCTATCTAATACAACAGAACATGGTCAACCTTAAAAATTAAACACACAACTCATCTCCGACCGTACCCGGCGCAAAAGACTCCAAAATGCTGACCGCATTACCTCGCTGGATGGCGATGGCAATCCTTTGCACCAAGTACGAACCGGAGCGGGAGTCATTAGTCTAATTTACAATATACACATAAGTAGAATTAAATCAATACATTCTCCTTCAGATTTTCTAGATCGACCACGTTAACATCGCCCTGATATCTCTGTGGATAGTCATATTATAACCTGATACATTTTCGTTGTAACGAATAAACTAACCATGGGATCAACAGGCGGCTCTCCCCTGGCGATCCTGGCCTCTCTCTCCTCCTGCTCGCGGTCTAATTCAGCGAATATCTCCAGATCTTCGGCGCTCGGCTTCACATCCTCTTCATCGAACTCTTCGTCCACGTCGTCGGGGTTGTTCATACGCTTCATGTAGTTGATTAGGGCCACACCTTCGCCTTCGTTTTGGACTAGAAAGTTATTTTAGATATTTATTTATATCAGCAAAAACACATACAATTAGAGCTTGTATCTAATTAACTACATGTCACCCTGTTAGATACGGCATGGCTGATTTTAGTAATTGAGAATACAGTGTAATTAGTAGTATTCCAATAATAATTTTTCGCAATAAATAGCATGACCGACTTCACCCGCGTACAGAATTCGCAAATATTTCGCACGGATCGATGTAGCATTTTCCACATTATTGTTGATTTATCAAAAACGGCTCAGCCGATTTCGATTAAATTTAAATGGGACCAATTTCGAAGTATACTCTATCCAATAAAAAAATAATTATTGAAATCGGCATCGACTACTAGGAAAAAAGTTATGCGTGGTTATATATTAAAAAAAAAATATGTATATACGCGTCGAATTGAGTACTTCCTCCGGTGGTACCTCTGTCAATAAATAGGTAGCAATTATAATGTAGGCTGGGATTCATGAACAATGTCTAAATAATTATTAAAATTTTTGAATTTAATGTCATATATAATACTATATTAGAGTAATTTACTTACAACTAGGTTAACTAATAGCCTAAGTTAATAGTTATGTTTTTAGACCTAAGCTGAGATCAAAATTTATCATCCAATAATCGGCCAAGTACGAGTCGGACTCGCGCACGGAAGGTTCCGTACTGCATGGGAGCCCCCCTTAAATATTAATTTTATTTTTTATTATTGAAGTGAACATAAAAAGAAATATTCTGTGAAAATTTCAAGCATCTACCTGTTACCATTATTAATTTAGAGTGAAAAACGTCTAAAAAATCAGGTTTGTTGTATGGGAGCCCTTAAATATTTATTTTATTTTATTTTTAGTATTTGTTGTTTTAGCGGCAACAGAAATACATCAGCTATACATCAGCTGTGAAAATTTCAGCTGCCTAGCTATCATGGTTCATGAGATACAGCCCGGTGACAGACAGACAGACAGACGGACATCAAAGTCTTAGTAATAGGGTCCCGTTTTTCCCTTTGAGTACGGAACCCTAAAAAGTCAGCTATGTCATAATAACATTTTTGTATTAGGAAGTCTCGTTATTTCGTTTGAAAGGATTTGTCTAGAGTTTCTTTTTTTAGTGTACCTGGGATTTTCTTATACATTTTTATGGACATATATTTGGAGTTAATTATACAGGGTTATCCAGAGCTGGTGTACTTAGCCGAAAGGGGGTGATTAAGACCATCATTAAGAACAACTTTTACTATGGAGCCAACATTCGAGAAAAAAAGTCAGCTGTTTCATACAAAATTGTAACTCGGAATCGTCAAAATATATGGAACAGCGGTTTCTTTTGGTCGAATTCTGGATTGGCCCAATTGTTCATAATGATAGTCTGAATCACCTCCTTTCGGCTTAAGACACCAATTTTGCATAACCCTGTATACTACGCTGGCTGGTGCATCTTTTCAACTTGAATACATTTCAGTACCTACCATAAGCGTAGTATTATTATAATTCTTCTTTACCATTAGTGTTCAGTTATATGCTACAAACACAAATGATATTCTTGAGGAGGCAGAAAACATGTTTGAATAAAAAGTGCAAAAAGCAAATACAATGCTCAAAATTTCAAATGATGAAATTCTTACCAGATGGTCTCCTATCTTCTTTTTTCGTCTCCACTTCAGTCTTCGCTTCGGCCTCTTTCTTATCTCCATCTGCTCCCTTGCTTTCTTTATCTTTTGCAGCATCACTTTCTTCCACCTTGTAATTTGTATGTTTAGATTCTGATAAAGGAGCTTCTTCTGTAGAAACTTCTTGAATAGTAACCTTTTTCAAAGACTTCCTCCTTTCTTTTTGTTTGGGTTTATCTTTGATTATCTTTTTATCGAGGTCTATTATCTTATTCCCTTCTTCAATGATTCCTGTACGTTCTTGAACGATATTTTTGTTTGATTTAGCGTTAGCTTCTTTACTATCTTGTATTTTCTTCTCGTACTCCCCGATTATTTCCATCAGTGGTTTTTTTTCCACCATTTCCGTTTTTTCACATGCGTCATCGACCTCTTTAATTTTCATTTTGTCTTTCTTAACTCGAGATTCTGAAATCAAAGTATAATTGTTACAATTTTTTGATTCTCTTGATTATTTATTGTTATTAAAATGTTTAACATAACGGGTTTCATGTTCACTATCACTACATAGTATAAAATAAAGTCGCTTCCCGCTGTCTCTCCCTATGTATGTTTTTATCTTTAAAACTCTGCAGCGGATTTTGATGCTGTTTTTTTAAATAGATAGCGTGAGTCAAGAGGAAAGTTTACATTATGTATAATTCACCTGTGCGACCGGGGTGGGTCACTAGTAATTGATAAGTGTTACTTTTGTCTGTTGCAATACAATGAAATACAATTTTTATACAGATTTTATTATTTGAAAGTTACAAATGAAATTTAAATAATATTCTTAACCATACCTTCAAATGTTTTGCTAGCGTTCCTCTTTTCTGCAGGTGGCTTAGACTGGAATAACAAATTGTTAAGTGCCTCAAAGTCGTTGGTAAAACCGCTGAAAATAAATTAAAAATCGTATTATTTACATACTCTTACGAGTATTTATCAGCAAGGGTCAGAGAAGAACAGAAGCGAAGGTACACCTATGTTCAAGAGTGGGTTAACATAAGCTGATTCAGACTTATTTTAATTTTATAAGATACATATTTATGAGTGAAAAAGACTCAAAAACGCAACTAGAAAATAGCGTACCTACTAAAGAAAGTCTAGTGCAATAATCTTACACCACACAGATTCGCGTTGTACTTATTCGTATCTTTCCATTCGGGCTTCCATTTTTAAGGTTCCGTACCCAAAGTGTAAAAACAGGACCCTAATACTAAGACTTTGCTGTCCGTCCGTCTGTCACCAGGCTGTATCTCATGTACGGTGATAGCTAGAAAGTTGAAATTTTCACAGATGATGTATTTCTGTTGCCGCTATAACAACAAATACTAAAAACAGAATAAAAAAACCTTATTTATTTAAACCCATACAACAAACCTGTTTTTTTTGCCGTTTTTCGTTCGATATTAATAACGGTGTCATAATGGACATTGCAGCTTCTTCTGAAGACTATTGTCTAGTGTGATCTATCTAAGCTTACGAGCTGCCTGGAGCCTGTGTCTGATAAGAAGCCCATCCAGTAGTCTACAAGAGTATGCTGCTGCGAAGGTTCGTTCTTTTCCTCATCGTATTTTAAACAAGATGCTTTAGAAGCAGTCTGGATCTTCTGAACGAGACGCTTACCCAGGTACACTTGAAACTATAGCTTAGACGTCGGAGCTTCTTCAGAAGACAATAGGTATTGTCTAATGTGATCTGTCCAAACTTACGAACTGACTGGAGTTTGTACGCTTGCCCAGGTGTAAATGGGACCACTCTATCTTGGACGTTGGAGCTTTAGGAGACAATATTGTCAAGTATGATCTGTCTAAACTCACGAGCTGCCTGGAGACTGTATCTGATCTCCTCGGAAGCCCATCCAGCAGTCAGCAAGAGCATACTGCTGCGAAGGGTCATCCTTGTTTCGTCATATTTGAAACACGATGCTTAGACCACTCGATCTTGGATGTTGGAACTTCAGGAGACAATGTTGTCTAGTATGATCTGTCTAAACTTACGAGCTGCCTGGAGTCTGCGTCTGATCCCCTCGGAAGCCCATCCAGTAGTCCGCGGGAGCGTGCTGTAAAGGCTCCTCTTTTATCTCCTGAACAAGACGCTTGCCCAGGTCTACTTGGGACCACTCGATCTTGGACGTTGGGGCTTCTTCTGGAGACAATATGGGAAGAACTGTAAAAACTTCAATCAAGGAGAGCTTCTCTTTTTGAGTACAGGTCGCGGCATAAAAGTGTAGCGCTGAGCGAAGTGTGGAGGGCATGACTGCGCATGGGTTTAGTATGGCGCTCACGATACGCAGCTATCCCCTCCACACTACCCTCAGCACTAGACTTACGTGCCGCTAAGTGTACGAGCTGTTGTTTGTTTCTTTTCTTTTTTCAAAAACAATGTACCTACTTCAGTCTTTGTACCCATATTCACAACCAATAAAGAAAACGTGATGTCACCAGTAAAAATAAAATTAAAAGAGCATTGAATATTGTACAAAAACACGAATCATAGCTTTTTCTTTGACGATGGCACAGAAAAAATTCTCTCGTAACAGTGCCGTAGGTAAGAGCAGTCAAGTCTGGACGCGGATTGTGACTACAATCATGGAAAAAAAATGTCCGAGCCAAAACCCTGCCCAAGCTACGTAGTGGGCAGGCTTTTTAGTTAGTCGTAAGGTAAGGCAATTGCAAGCCGATTACAACGCCGCGTGATGCCAAAGTGTGCGATTACAAGTAGTTATGCGCTGAGGGTACTGCTGGTTTGCCTCTTTGCTATAATTACAGAGATAGATATCCCTTGTCTATGAACAACTTTTGTTACTATGTGACTTTTCTCACCTTCTTCCTTCTCGCTTTCGCTAGTACTGTCTTCGCTCGTGCTGTCCTCCTCTTCAGATCCTGACAGCATATCGGCCAGGATTCCATCTTTCTTCTCAGCTGTGTCGGGAACTTCCGGAACATCTGGTCCTTCGGAAACTTCTGAACCTTCAATAGCTCTGAGGGTACCTTCTGCTGCTGGTTTGTCTTCTTCTTCCTAGATTAGGTACATTGTCAAGATAATAAATCTCACGGCGTTTTGACATCGTCGTTGTTTCAGCTATTAGACCTCCACTGCTAGACATAGGCCTCCCCTACAGATCTCCAAAAAGATCGGTTAGAAGTAGCTCGCATTCAGTGGGATCCTGCGGTGAGACGAGGTTATCTGTGGTGATGCGGTCAGTACGTTTTAACTTAACTTTCAACTGTGACTTCAAAAAAAGGTGGTTTTCAATTCGACTGTGTATTTTTTTTTGTAAGTTGCGCGATTACTTTGCTGTTTATAAACAGATTTTGATGATTATTTTTTTGTTTAATAGATCGTAGTGTAAATATGGTCCCATTACAATTTTATTGAAATTGGTAAAACCCTTTTTGAAAAATTAACAACAATGTAAAATTTGTACACATCGGTTCGGGTGAATTATACGAATTTCGAAATTGTTTATTTTCGGATTTATCAATTGTTGACTTGTAAATATTGGCTGTAAGAACCTTCGGCGGCAGACCGAGTTTCTCACTCTCCTCTTTCTCTCTTGCCTCTCGGAGTGCCTTGTTCTTGTCCCTCATGTCGATCAGGTAGCGGACACTCTGCATCACCTTCTCCTGGTCTTTGGCTATCCACCTGTCACAATAACTTATCAGTTAGGGTACTACTTAAAGTGTTACCTAAATCTATAAATCAAGAACAAGTTTAATGTCATTCATAAAATTGAACACTCCTGACAATATTTGCTAGAGGTTATTAAAAGATCCATCCATCCATCAGCTATAGGACATCCACTGCTGGACATAGGCCTCCCATATAGATCTCCAATAAGACCGGTTTGTAGCGGCTTGCATCCAGCGCGATCCTGCGGTCTTAATGAGGTCATCCATCCAACTTGTGGGTGTTTGTCAAGGATATTTGTGCTTTAAACGGAAGCTGCATCCGGTTGGTTCCTTTCATTTCTGAGCTACGATACTACACTAGACAGCAGACACATTCACTTAGGGCACTTTAAGTCACTCTTTTGACGTGACAACGTCTTATAAATTGGTTTGCCGGGTGACACTTCAAGAAACTGCGTTACGCTCCGCTCACACTTCAAGCGCTCTCATTCGTCTCAAAGTCGTTGTCACGTAAAACTTTCGCCCGTATACCGACTTTACAGGCAACCAATTTTTTAAGTCGGGATTTATAATATTATTGCTTGCTTAAATTTAAATGAGTAGAGAAATCTAAGTTACTGAGCACCCAGCCAAGCTTAGGATCAGCAGATCTGAAAAGTTTTGAAATAAGTAAGTCAGTAAGAAATCAGTTAGTGTAAGCCGTGGTGACCTAGAGGTAGTAACATCCGCCTTACAATCGTGAGGTCGTGGGTTCAAATCCTAATCCTGTACCAATGAGTTCTTTGGAATTTATGTACTTACGAAATTTCTCACCACTGGCTTTTCGGTGAAGGAAAACATCGCGAAGCAACCTGCATAAGTCCTTAGAAGAAATTTAATGGCGTATGTGAATCTACCAACCCGCACTGGGCCTGTGTGGTGGATATGGCTTAATCACCCTTCGTGGGTAGGCCTACGTCCTGCAGTGGACTGTTTAAAAGGCTGCTACAGTACAGTACAGAGGAATCAGACCTTCTCCTTTCAGCGATCTCTTCCTGCACCCCTCCCTTCTTCCAGGCCTCGGCGCAGGCGCGATCCCGAGGGAAGACAGGCCGGTTGTCCAGGTTGAGCAGCTCGGCCAGACGCAGCGTCAACGTCTTGCGGTACGCGGGGATGTTGCGCACCACTGGATTACCCGTCAGAACCAGCACTAAAAATAGATTAATCTGATCAATACACTGATAAAGCTATGATGGCCTAATCTAATGGTATCAACCTTAGAAGAATTACAAGTAATAGAAGTATTTCTATAATTTAACTAAATAAAAACTACGGTACAGCTGTCTTATTCATATCTGGTTATACAGCATACGCGAGAGTGAGTGTAACAAAAAAAACTCTGTCTGTCACTTACGTCAAAATCACCAGTTGGAATATCAAAATGGTTAAAAATTAGGTTAAACTTTGTCTATTGTCTTTTTCGGAAATTTGAACCCTCTAGTTCCAGTAAGAAGGTTCAAATCTCTGATCATTTTACCTTCCTACTTTTTACTTTTTTTGAATTTGGACAGCCGAAATAGCTCAATGCTAGTTTGTGAAACCCTTCGAAATTAAGTACCCAAGTACGGGTGTATGTGCATCTTTTTCTAACAACCTTTTAAGTTTCATATTTAAAATGGGACAAAGTGATGTAAGATCTTGCTATTTTAGTACGGTTTCTATTACTATTCTAATTATATGGTAGTAACAGCAAAGAATATATTATACTTAATAATACTACGTATGTAACAGACACCAGACAATCGTGTGTTCAAACCCCGGTATTGGTACGGCCAATAAGTTCCTTGGAATTCATGTAAGTAATTTCACCCCACGGACTTTTCGGCGAATGAAAACATCGTGAGGCAACCTGCATACGTCCTAGAAATTCGATGGCGTAAATCTATAATTATATGTAGATCCACTAACCCGCACTAGATCAGTGTTGTGGGTATGGCCAAATCCTACCCTACGTAGGTACAAGGTACCATCCTACCCTACGTCCTGCAGTAGATTTCTTAAAGGCTGGTAAAGTACAGTACCTACCTACAGTAATATACCTACTGTTGAAATTGCAGGTTGAGTTGGACACGTACACACATTGTTATCTATATAAGACCAAGGCAGATGACAATATAATAGGAGTCTATAGCTGTATGTATCTACCCAGCAATTGGAAAAACAAAGGAATAATTATGATTCACGAAGACTTGTATGGAAAAATATGCTAGCCGTCTTAGGTATGGTCAGTTACCCCAGCAGGAGTAGATAAAAACTTAAATCTCGATTTTAGCTTAGGCAATATGCAACTTTGTGCTTGCTTTTATTGTGTCCTCTTTTGAATTTATGTAGGTGCCTAGTTATTGTGGTCAAACGCAAACCTATTCAGAATATAAAAAAAAAGTTCCCCGCAACTAAGTCTTTGACCATGCTAGTTAAACTCGGAATTTTAATTCGATTCCAGATTTGACATTAGCTACTGTCATTTTTGACAGTACATACTGTCAAAACTGACAGTAGCTAATATCAAATCTGGAATCGAATTAAAATTCCGAGTATAGGTTATAGTACCAACGGTGAGAAGTTTATGACACAAAGAATTTATAAGATGTAGCATAGAGTTTGTGCAAAAAGAGAAGGGGCGTAGGTGAGGTCGCCCGTGTGCCATTTTACTAATTTTGTTACGTTGACACTTCTCTGTCATTACTAGTACAACTAAAAGTGTTTGATAGGTAATTGGTAGACACCAATTAGGTTTTCATCAGTACCTACTCGCGTCTACCAAGTATAGTCGGTACCTTGCACAGAACAGCAGAACTCTCTATCTTCTCTGGTACCTTGGCTGCTGATTAAATTCTTATTGTTAGTTCACCGTAACGCCACGACGGTTCTCTTTTTGCACACACTCTATCAGCTACAAGGTTAGGTAGATACCTTTGAGCATCGCCATGGCAGCCAGAACATCCACAATGAGTGGGTCCTCTAGCCGGTTGTAGGAGAGATCCAGCACCGACAGGTTGTTACAGGTAGTCAGGTGCTGCAGGTCGTCTGGAAAACGAAGCTGTTTTAACAAGCCTTTCAGACGTAGTGTTAAGTAAAATAATCGGCCAAGTGCGAGTCGGACTCGCGCACGAAGGGTTCCGTACCGTATGGAACCCGTTATATTTTTTATGATTTATTTTTGAAAGGAATATGAATATACCTACCAACCTAATATTCTGTGAATATTTCAAGCATCTTCCTGTTGCCGTTATTAACATCCAGCAAAAAAATACGTTTCTTGTATCTTAAATATTTATTTTATTTAAAGTATTTAAATTAAATATTTATCCAAATATTCTGTGAATATTTCAAGCATCTACCTGTCGCCATTATATCGAGCGAAAAACGGCATAAACTTCAAGTTTGTTGTATGGGATCCATATATATTTATTTTTTCTGTTTTTAGTATTTGTTGTTATAGCAGCATCAGAAATACGTCATTTGTGAAAACTTCAACGTTCTAGCTATCACGGTTCATGAGATACAGTCTAGTGACAGACAGACGGACAGCGGAGTCTTAGTAATAGGGTCCCGTTTTGACCCTTTGGGTACGAAACGATCAGATTAAAACCGAAGCATCGCGCTGGATGCAAGCTGCTCACATTGATCCCATTGAAAATCTGTAGGAGATACCTAATGTCCATCAGTGGATGTCCCACAACTGAATTTTTTTTATCGGGCAAAATTGCCTTTATTAACTACAACAAAACTTCACTACTACCTATTACACAAAAAGCATTGGATCATCCTCAGACCTTTGAAGGTCTAAAGATAATCCAAATGCTCAAGCCCACTGCCAGTTGGCAGCGTGCTCAGCATGCTGGCTGCATTGCCACGCTGAATGGCAATGCTTATGCGTTGAGCCAAATAAACACCAGCATTTTGGTCACGCGTCGCGTCCACCAGACGCTCAGAAAGACTGAAATGATAATGAACGACGATTTCACTAGATCTCACCGACAGTAGCGAGCATGTTGTGAGCGATACTGAGCGTGTGGAGGTCGGGAACCACATCCAGGTTCTCGATGCGGGTCACGAAGTTATGGTCCAGGTTCAGGGTGTCCAGCTTCGGACACCCCTGCAGGTTTTCTGGAAGTCAAACCAAATGTATTTAACAAAGACCAGGGGCCTTACTGCGTAAGCGCTCTGACGTTCGGCTTCGCTTTCCCTTCCGCTTGCTCTCGTGGCGTGAGTAACTGGTGCGAGCAGGAGAAAAAGCGAAGCCGAACGTCAGAGCGCTTACGCAGTAAGGCCCCAGGGTTGGGCAGTAAGTATTTGAATTACTTGTAGACTCAGTGGCGTAGCTTGCCTTGGCGGGGCCCCGTTTAAAAATTTGTTTGGGGCCCCTTACTTATGAAGGGAAGATTTCTCACAAAAGAAAAAATGTTTGCTTAGAATAAAAGAAGTATTTATTCATCATAATTATCTATCAGGTCTTTTTTTAGGCAAACTGATTTATTGAATCATTTATAGCTCATGATGACTCTAGTTTTTCTAATTTTATTAATTTTTGCTTACGCACGTGAGGGGCCCCGTGGCCCGGGGCCCCGTATAGTTGATACGGCAGATAGGGCGGTTGCTACGCCCCTAATAGTGGTATAATCGGCGCCACACAAGTCGGCGGATGGGAAGTTATGCGCAGAGCGCTGCACAAATGGCAAAATATAGGTGTGCGCGGGAGCCAAAGAGACGAGACGCCGGGGCGTACCCGCCCGCTAACCTCATGCCTCTCTCGCGCTCCCTACCCCCGTGCTCACTACTTTGCCACTTGTGTAGGCATTGTGCACACATGCGCAATATTTAGCGAATCACGGTGAAGTGTCATCTGCGGCTAACTTCTCATCCGCCGACTTGTGTGGCGATACTTATGGTGAAGTGACAGGTGCCCGCACGGCACGGCTCTCTGGTTCTCCACTAGTCTAGTGGTAGTGACCACGCTCCGTGGGTAGGCCTATGTCCTACAGTGGACTATTAAAAAGGCTGGTACAGTACCTTTAACAAGACGGAGTACTTACCCAGCTTCCGGATAACATTATAATGCAGATAGAGACATTTGAGCTCAGCGACCGTGTCGAGGCCCTCGATGCGCTGGATGCCGTTGTTCTCCAGGAAGATGCACTTCAGACCGGTGTACTCTTCCAGATTCTCGATCTTGGCGAAACCCTGACGACAATGCGAAAGCTTTCAAACATCAAGTTGGACGACATACTAAGTGACCGAACCAAACAACTTTAAAAGTAGTAAATTTTGCTATTCGATTTTTGTAGGCGCGACGAAAATGTTTTTTCTTATTTCACTCCAAAAATTGAAGCAGTAAACTATGCCCCACCAGTGGAGCGGCTTTGTGGGGCAAAGTGGAATCCGCCATTTTTAAACAGCTTTAAAATTATATTTAAGCTAAAATAAATAAATAGACATATTTCAATGCGCGTCATTATTTTACTCAGATTAAAAATAGCACGTAGGTATAGGCCGCGTCACACAAGTTGGCAGAAATTAAGTTAGCTACAAGCTGCGCAACATCCAATCAACGCACGGCTTTGTGTGAGCTTCAGTCAGATTACGCAGCTTGTAGCTAACTTCACATCCGCCAACTTGTGTGACGCGGTCTGTAGCACCATATGGAAGTAGGTACCTACTCTTCAATCGTGTCATTCATCACTGTTTTTGCGTTCATATGTACTAGGTATTTAGGTAGGCATTGAAGTATAATACACGTATATTATACTTGAATGTAGGTAGGGGTCGGCACAGTATTTTTATTACTACCTATATCTTAATGATAATATCTTTTTAGACGTAGAAACCAAAAACATTGCACTATCAATTAATTACCTAACCAAATAGGCAAATGAGTAGATAGGTAGGTATTTTATAAAATACAAAACTTGCTAAAATTTAAAACACAATTTTTGTCTAGCTAGCTAATATTTTGCGTCGCCTATACCTATATTTCAAATTACAAAATTATCATTATAATAGTTCAACTAAAAAAAAAACTAGCTCAACAAAAATAATATCAATGACTCAACTCTGAAATAAATGTAGACCTTGTAGAAAACGTATCATAATTTCGGCACATGCGCCACAGAGCAGAGTGGCGCAGTGGAAGCGTGCTGGGCCCATAACCCAGAGGTCCGTGGATCGAAACCACGCTCTGCTAGGATCTTTTTGCACTTTTTTTTTATAGATTTAGGAGACGAAATGAGCAACAGCTACAACGCATGACAGTGAATAACTGAATATTTATTACGCTCTTTTTTGTAGAATCAAGCAACAAGACAAAATATACAATACAAGGTATAAATTGGCCGAATTAAACTTCTTGGTAATGTTAGCTACAAACTGCGCACATCCCCTCTCTTGCGCCGCTAACATTATACGCTACTGCGCAACCACTCGCCTAGTGTTCACAACCGCCAAGAGGTTTGATTCGCCCTATAATCACTAAGTACATACATAGTATTGTAGCGACTAACTTCGCTACATGTGGCGCCACCACATGCGCCTCGAGGAAGTAACGTCAGCCAATCACAAGCCGAAGGTAGCATCGCACAAACGAAATTTACAGCGGCGGCCGAACTATATCAAGACCTAATGGACCGGCCACACATTCGCCCTACGGCGAAGTTATCGTCACTGGGGCTCATTCATCTAATTCAAACGGTAGTAATTGGTTGTTCACGATTTGAACTACTACCTGAAGCTGGGCACATACGCTGCGATGATCGCATCTATTCATCAGATCAGTCCAGCGAGGTCCTAATATAGTTACATTGCCGGTAGGTAGTTATTGAGGAATCAAAATGACACCCCTATTTTAATCGAAAAATATTGATTTAACAAAAAAATTACTGGAATCAAAGTTGTAGAAAATCAAATTTTAAACAACTTTTGTTCCTTTAACTTCTGCTGAAAAATTGAAATAACACAAGTTATTGAAGAAATGAAATGGCACAACCGGCTATTTGAAAAAAATATCGATCCTACAAAAAGTTAATGGGAACTAAAGTTGTAGAAAATCAAATTTTAACCATTTTTTGTTCCCATAACTTCTGCTGGAAAATTGAAATAACACAAGTTATTGAAGAAATGAAATGGCACAACCGGCTATTTGAAAAAAATATCGATCCTACAAAAAGTTAATGGGAACTAAAGTTGTAGAAAATCAAATTTCAAACAACTTTTGTTCCCATAACTTCTGCTGGAAAATTGAAATAACACAAGTTATTGAAGAAATGAAATGGCACAACCGGCTATTTGAAAAAAATATCGATCCTGCAAAAAGTTAATGGAAACTAAAGTTGTAGAAAATCAAATTTCAAACAACTTTTGTTCCTATTACTTCTGCTGAAAAATTGAAATAACACAAGTTATTGAAGAAACAAAATGGTACAACCAACTATTTAAAAAAAATATCGATCCTTCAAAAAGTTGATGGGAATCAAAGTTGTAGAAAATCAAATTTTAAATAACTTTTGTTCCCATAACTTCTGCTGTAAAATTGAAATAATAAAAGTTATTGAAGAAATGAAATGGTACAACCAACTATTTAAAAAATTATCGATCCTGCAAAAAGTTTATGGGAATCAAAGTTGTAGAAAATCAAATTTTAAACAACTTTTATTCCGATAATTTCTGCTGAAAAATTGAAATAACACAAGTTATTGAAGAAACAAAATGGTACAACTAACTATTTAAAAAAAGATCGACCCTACAAAAAGTTGATGGGAACAAAAGTTGTTTAAAATTTGATTTTCTACAACTTTGATTCCCATCAACTTTTTGTAGGATCGATATTTTTTTAAATAGTTGGTTGTACCATTTCATTTCTTCAATAACTTGTTATTTCAATTTTTCAGCAGAAGTTATAGGGACAAAAGTTGTTTAAAATTTGATTTTCTACAACTTTGATGCCAATTTTTTTTTGTTAAATCAATATTTTTCGATTAAAATAGGGGTGTCATTTTGATTCCTCAATAACTACCTACTGGCAATGCAACTATATTAGGACCTCGCTGGACTGATCTGATGAATAGATGCGATCATCGCAGCGTGTGTGCCCAGCTTCAGGTAGTTGTTCAAATCGTGAACAACCAATTACTACCGTTTGAATTAGATGAATGAGCCCCCAGTGACGAAAACTTCGCCGTAGGGCGCAGATGTGGCCATAGCATAAGAATACACTGTCGGATAGCTATCCCCGAGCACAACACCTCGCTCGGTGGAGTACTCCTTTGTGAGCGGTCATCCTAACATCATCATCATCATCATCGTGTGGACGACCTCATAGTCCAAAGTATAAAACAAAGTCGCTTCCTTGTCTGTGTGTCCCTATGTAAGCTTATATCTTTAAAACTACTCAACGGATTTTGATGCGGTTTTTTTAATAGATAGAGTGATTCAAGAGGAAGGTTTATATGTATAATACACCTGTGCGAAGCCGGGGTGGGTCGCTAATAATAATAATTTGACTAGCTAAGTGCAGGTGTAACTGGTGTAAGTAGGTAAAATGTAAGTAGCGCTCGTAGCGTACTTTGACTACCTATACTTCCGCCAAATTCGATGTGAAATGTTTACCAACAAAGCGTTGCCTAGCAACCACTAACATCAGGGGTAGAGAACTTTTTTTTCTAATGCTCAATTGTTCACTCTTCTGCCCGTGGCTTCACTCGCTTTATTGAAGTTTATAATGAGATAGGGATCTAAAGATGAGAGAGGGATCTAAAGGCTCGTATACAAGAGCGCCGAATTGTATCGACTATTTGCATCTCGATTATATTTAACGCGATTTTGTACTTTAAAAAACTAGTTAAACTCGCACTCCAAGGCTTCCGTACTGGCATGTAAGTAGATAGGTACTTACGTAAACTATTAAAACATTACTAGGTACTATAACTCAAACTATTAACCGACTTCAACATTGAACAAAACATTCCCAATTGTTTGAGATTTCTGCACTCAAACGAAAAAATGGCTAGGGTTGATGCAAATTTCAATGTAAGTAATTACTGAATATTGTGATTTCTTTTAAAACTCACTTCTTGGCAATTTGTTATTGCTATTGATCTATAAATATAGTAAATATGACTTTTCGATTGAAATTACGAAAAGTCTGGACGATTTATATGACAAACTGTAGAAATTCTGATATCCGTAACACTGTCTTGAAGTGACAACCCTAAAATTGACATTTTTTTGTTTGTTTACATTTATTTCACATCGAGTTTGGCTTTAGTAGGTGTTTGTAAGCGATCACCGAAATTAAGCAACGTTCCGCACGGTCAGTATTTGGATGGGTGACCGCGGGAGGCATTTTACAACTGAGCGCTACCGTGGCTCGGATGACACGTTAAATTGTAGGTCCTGGTTGTTTTAACCGTTTAGCTGTGTCAGAGGCCTTTAGGCGGCCTAAAATCTCTGACACCAGGGCTAGCCACCTTGCCGATACTAACTTAGAATAATCATCATTATGAACAACTTTTACTATGGGACCGATTGTGAAATCACGAAAATAACATCATCTGTGCCATACATTTTCTCGAGAGTAAATAAACGAGTGTATAAAAGATTTTTAGGAACAACTTTTTATTCGCAATTTTGTAGTTGATCCTTTAGTAAATAACAACTTTTGCCACGGTAATTAGATATCATTACCGTGCTTTTACTATGCAACCAACCTCCAGATTATGTATAGTGCGACATAAAATAGTACAAATTAATTATTCGAGAACTAAAAAGTCACTCTTGCTGGAACCACTACTTATGCTGTGTTATTTTGTGGATTGTGAATCGTTAGAAAAATAATTATGAACAATGCAGAATAAACGCTGGCAAAGCAATGGTGGCGCCCTCATTTATTTTCAACTGTTATGTTGCACTGTAGTAAGTCTACTTTTTCCTATTCTGAGGACTGAGAACCAAACCCAAAATCGCGAAAAAGTTCAAAATGTACCTACAACAACTCGACAAAATGAATGGCAAGGCTTTTCGGGGTTGGTCTCATAATTAATTCGATTAATCTAATAGGCCCTTACCTTGAAATGCAGATACAAAATATCATTCAAATACGGCGTGCAGTACAGCTTGTGCTGTCTACAATGGTTCTTTATAAACTCCTTGGTCATCCGCGGAGTCTTGTTCAACTCTTCCATCTCCTTCTCGAGCTTCTCTTGGAACTCGCGCTGTCTCTTTCGCTCCTCTAGTGCTTCTTTCTCCTTTCGCTTTTCTCTCTCCAGTCTTGATCTTTCCGTTGGGGTTAGAGCTGCAAAGAGTTTTTTAAAATTAGGTTTTATACCTTTGTAATAAAGTCATTAGATTTTTTTACAAACCTTTTTCTATCTTGCCTTCGCCATTATCATCAGTGGCTTTGATTTCCGAATTAAACTTCTCATCATCTCTAAGATGATCTCCTTGAGCTTTCGTATCCACTTCAGCGCTTGGTAATTCACAAATTTTAGCGTTCTCTTGAGTAGTCTTCTTCCTATTCTCTTCTCTTTTTAGCAGACTGTTAGCCAGTCGTAAAACTTCCTGATTATCTTTCATTTTATCTTTGATGTCATAGAGGAGGTTATCGATTCTCTTATTTCGGTCACGTTCGCGATTCTTGTACTCAGCGTATTTTTTACTTTCTTCGTCCATTTTAGAAAGGTCAACGTCCCAAAGCTCTTTACGAACTTTTTCATCCTTGCTATTGGTATCACTGGTTTCAATATTTTCGGAAATAAGTTCTTCTTGAGCTTCATTTACTTTGTCCAAATTTTTACTTAGATCTTGGCTAGACTCTATTACAGGATGAAGAACTGCGTTTGATTTTTTCAAAATCTCATCTACTTCTTTGATAAAACTTTTGCATTCCTTGTTTCGTTCTTCGTACCTCTCTTTGCTTTGATTGATTCTTTCTTCGTGGCATTTTAACTCAATGTTCAGTTTACCAATAGCATTGTGTATATCGTCAATTTGAGTGTCCGTAACATTGCTTATAGGTTCATCAGGCTTTTCCTCTGAATTCAATTTCCCTGCTTGGATTATTTCCATATTTTTAGCTGCCCTTGCTTCTCTTTCACGTCTAAGATTATCACCTTCTTCTTTAATTTGTTGATACGCAATATTAGACTTTCGAGAATTTTCAAGCGCAACGTTCACATCGTTTAAAAGTTCATTCATACTGTTTAGTTTATTTGTTATATCTTCTCTAATCAGAGTGCTCAAATTTTCAGCACCCTCAACAATGTTACGTGCAAGATTTTTCATTTCTCGGAATTCAAATTCTTTGTTGTCATTATTTTCGTTGTTACTTATTTCGTAAATGTTTTCAAGAGCATTATGCAATGTATCTTCCATTCTTTTATCAAATCTTTGAGGGTTATCTGACAATGCTTGTATGGCATCGGCTCTTGGTGACTTTTCATTTGTTTTCTGTAAAGATTCTTCTTCGTCTTGTAATATTTCTTTTGCTGTATCAACTGCATTAAGAGAAGAAGGACTATTGTTTAAGACGGTATTGATATTACGTAAATATTTCTCGGTATCCTTTAGCTTTGCTTCAAAGGTGTTAGGAAAAGCATCTTCAACATTTATTATATCTTTGCCTTGAACACAAAATGCAGATTGCGGTATTGATTTTGGTATCCCGCTTAAATCAGGTGGCACCGGATTATCTCTCAAAGATATATTCATAGCTTCATTAATAGAATATGATTCCTTAACTTCTTCAAAACAAGATTTTCTTATTTGACCTTTCACAAAATGAACAGAAGAATCTTTTAATATTTCATACGATGGAATTTCTATAGTTTGGTCAGAATTCGGGTCATCGTAATTATCAGCCATTTTCATAAGCATCTCTTTGGTTTCTTGATATCTAGTCTCGTAAGATTTGTCAGTGTATTTGCTGACTTCCCTTTCTATGGCGTTGTACTCTTCTTCTTTTTCAGAATCGGAAGTTTCATTATCATTAATTTCTTTTAAAATTGCTTTTTCTACTTTAGTTTCTTTTGCTTCAAAATCGTTAAGCGTCATTACTAAAGATTGCATATGTTTGTAATTAATTTGGCTGATCTTTTTTTTGTCACCTGCAGCAGAATCTATTTCTTTTCTCATATCAGCGTACTCTGCTACTTTTAAATCAGTTATTGGTATTGCAATCTCTTTACGATCATCAGAGGAGCTGGCAATTTGAATTTGTCGAGCTTTTTCTTGAATAATTGGATTGTTTTTCAGCATTTCTTTAATTTCTTCAGTTGATAAAGGTCTCGTGTGTTCCTCTATTTTAGTGAACGGCTGACCTGTCATGACTTCATATTCAGACTTCACTTCACCAGGACAAGAAGCAGCAATGTAAGGCTTTTTGCCTTCCTTCAGAGGTCTTAATTCATTTTCTATAGCACGATCGATAGTTTCTTGCGATACTTTTATACCTTCAAAAAAAACTTTTAGCTCTGCTCTTTTCTTTTCTATAAACTCAGGATCAATATCTTTATCTTCAGATCCCTCCATTTGAAATTATTTTTTTCTTCTCCGATTTTCGCAAATATCTATTTTGACAACATTAAAAACTTTGTTTATTGTCTCCATAGCAACTTTCAGTTTTTTGTGAATGGCTAATCAATATTTAAATATGCTTGTAAATAGGAAAAGAGTTTGAATACCTACCTCATTTTATTATTATCATGAGATAATGTAACTTGGATATAATTTTTATAAAAGTAGTTATTGTATGTAGATAAATGTCAAATGTAGGTAGGTATATGTTTTATTTTGTACATCATTGTTTAGCTTGCCTATTCTACCAACATGCGACACAACCACAACGAAGCTGGCACTGTTTTCGATACCTACAAGGTGAATTCGGACCGATTTGAGGATTGGTAACTTATTTAGAATTGCCCAAAATTCAGGAAATTAAAAAAACGTAGGGGAAAATGACGCTAACGATTACAATGGTTACAATGGATATTGCCTGAACTGAAGGTATTATTATATCTTCTTTGCCTGAAGTATTGAAATATCATCCAAGGTATACACGCACATTATGCAAAATACAGATACAAACATGTCTTCGTAAACAGAAATCGTTTATTGCAACGCTTTGTCAGCTGCTGAAGTCTCATTAAGATAGATTACCTACCAATAAGGCTTGACCAGTTGAATATGCGGTTTTCACAAATAAAATGTTACATAAAATTATACTGAGATTTCCGTGTTAATAATGTTTTATTTTATTTGGAATGTTCACAGAGATACCAGAGGGTTAATGTGGTCGATCGAGAAAAAAAAGAAAGAGATTCAATAATCTAATATGACATGAGTTAGAAAGATACATGAAAAATATCTCGATTCAGAGGCTAGTTGCCGTGATTTTCTCTCAGTAGTGTCAAATTCCAAAACATTTTTGACAGTTTTGACAGCCATGGGCCAGATTTTCCATACATTTATGTGGTTGAGAATTGCCTCAAGCGACAACAACAGCGCTATCTCTCTAGTTGTAAAAGCTTTGTAGGAATATTAAAGCAGTAGCAGTGGTAGCCCTGACTTCCTGACTGTCAAACAGTGTTAACACCTTAGCCCTTTTGAGGCTAGATCTAGCACTTTTACCGTAGGTGAACTCGTTTTAGCCCGTAAAGGTAATGAACATAAGTTGTTAGTTTTGATGTACAGAATAAGCCCCTAAAAGGATGCTAATTGATTAGAAATAACCAACAATTGAAAAAACTTATACTGAAATCACTAAAACTTAAACTAAAAGCAAAGTAAAACTATTCTAAAAGTCCTGTCGCAGAGGGTAACGTGGCCAGAATGCTGGTAGCATTGTCTCAATGAATAGCGATCCTCAGCTTCTGGCCAAAATAGACGCCAGCATTCTGGTCACGTGAAACATCAACCAGGCGCCTGGCAAGGTCTTTGAATAAAATGTATGCGTCTGGCCCCCACGGACCTAAAGTTTCAACCCCGAACGGCACAAAATGGTACATTCTGTTCAATGACTCATTTTTGTGACGTTTGAGGTTTTAAGCTTTGGCTTGCTTTTAAGTTTTGCCTCGTCTGTTGTGCCAGAAAGATGAGACGACACCAGTGTGTCAACTCATGTCACTATTTTGTTTATTAATAATCAATTTATAATTATATGTATTACGTTTTATTTGATATTGAAAAAATTTAGCACAATTTTTAACATATTTTTAGAGCAGTTGGCATAATTCACAGACTTAAACTTAGACTTCTGTATTTAAAAATCTGTGGCACAAGCATAATTTTGGCATAATTTTAACACAATGTTAGCATATTTTTATTGATCATGTTGGTAGCACTGCTCCGCGGCGCGTTGTATTTTTTTATTCAGTGTCTTTAGTATGTAGTCTGTGTTTTATTCTATTTCTTATCCTCTGAGTTCTACCGTGGTATTATTGTATCATCTTTGGTCCTACGCTAACAAACAAAGAAGCCAAATACAACATAATAATCTTCGCTGCCTCCAGCACGCAAATGTAGTTCTCAATGGTAAACAATACAAAAGGGATAATCAAAATGACCGACGAAAGGAACTTTCGGTCGTCGTACTACGAAAAAGTTGGATGCCGGGGCGTAGAAGAGAAGAAGTCTCTTGAAATACTGATGAAGGAGAAGCCGTGGGACAAGGTGAAGCTGAAACACTTCTGTTTACGTTTCACCGTCCCTGCTGCGTACAGGAATTTGGTGTGGAAAGTTCTCCTTGGTAGGTAACAAATATTTACAATTTTCATTGTTTACTTCTAGTATAACTATGCAAAAGTCACTTTAACGGTAGTTTAATTTCTTATAGTCGGAGTTTAAAACTGTCTGAAGGTCTATAACATGTTATTTTTGTTAAAATCAAAATATTCATTTTACCCGACCCTGGCTCTTGTTATCATATAAATACTGATGATAATGTAGATATTTTGATAACCCAGTATATAGTCATTTATTCATAACACCATTTGTTACCAGTCAAAAAGTCTTAAGGGTATGTCTATGGTCCGCCTTTGACTTAAGCAGCTCTCTAACCCATTGCTGGATATAATAGGCCTCTTATAATATTGTTACCGTTGTCTAGGTTCTGTGCTGTTCTTGGAATTCTGTAGACCCATCTCACTGCTGGACAGTCATTCAAGTTAATTTCATAGTCCGAATCGTACAATTTGGCTGCTGTGATGTTAGCTACAGGCTGAGGAAAGCCCAATCCTAACTGAAGCTCACTTAACAGCTGCAAGAGGATTGAGTTATCCACAGCTAACATTGCAGGAGCCAAGTTGTACAATTCATACTATACCTACTTAGGGGCCATTCAAGTATTACGTAAGCAGATTTATTGCAATTATTTACCCCTCCTCCCCCCTTGTCAGCAAAATTAAGCAAAGCTCTTACCCCCCCTTCCCATGCTTACGTAAACATTGGTACCTGTATGCATTTTTCTTCTTTTATTAATTCATGAGCAGCAGATTCAATTTTAGAAATAAGAAAATAGATTAAGGACTCTTTAACACACAAACGCGTAAAAAAATCAATAACTAATGCTGACGTAATCACCATCTAGACCCCCCCACGCCCCATGTCATCAAAAATAAGCAAAAGATAAACCCCCCCGCCCCCCTATAGTGCTTACATAATACTTGAATGGCCTCTTATGTATTAATAAATAAGACTTTTGTTTGAAAAAATATTGCAGATATTCTCCCAGTATACCCTGACTCACACCAGTTCGTTGCGGAGCAGCGCACGGAGCAGTACCAGGATCTACTGTACGCTGTGGAGATGCTCGACATGGTGGACCCGAAGGCTCCACGGGACAAGGTCCTCATGGAGATGTGGCTGCTGGAGATGGAGGAAAGGAAACCACCCTTGTTCCCGGAAACTAATTTCTCTGTATGTATTATACCTGATAATACTACTTAGTATAAATAATAAAAAACTGGAAATCACCCTTTGTTGGTAGGCCTATGCTTTATAGGTGAGCAGTGTATACTGATGTGCCTATAATAAGCTGAGTTGAATAAAAATTAGTATTTATATGTCAAGAAAACTTTTTCCTTTTTTATCCAAAGGCCCAGTCTATTCTTAAATGTGTTTATAGTTCTTGCTGAGATTACATCCTCAGGCAACCTATTCCAATTGTAGACAACTCTATTGCAGAGGATGTGGTGTGCAGTGTTGGTTTGTGATGGTGTAGGCTGTAAGAGGAATTTATGGCGTCTGCTATCTTAGTGTATTCATTCTGCCAAAATACAAAGCATTAATATGAAACTGTCTTGTTTTGGATTTTACAATCTGTCTGACTTACCACAAAAGATTTAAACACGCTTTAAACAGGGCAATTTGTACTGCTAAACAATCTCTAAAGTGTGTGTAAAACTTTTGTGGTAAGACAGTATATATTTTAATTAGTAGATATTGAAACAGATAAAGTTTAATTCGTAAGCAGATTTGCCAACTTATCTTTAACATCAAACCATCTTAAAATGAGGTCAAAATAATTAATATAGCTTGTTTAACACACTTCCAGTCTGCGGACACTTTCATACCAATCACCAATGTCCTGTTGGAGCTATACGAGGATGAGGTGGACGTCTACTGGTTTGCCAAGAGCCTGACCGAAGTGGTCCGTCAAATGCAAAAAGAAATACCAAAGCTGAAGGAGGGGACTCTTACTTTATTGGAGAAGGAGGATGGAGAAGTCTATACGTAAGATAAAGATCCGTAGGAACCAAAGTTTTACGCCGAATCATACAAGTAGTGAAGTTAGCTACAAGCTGCATGATACCAAATCAATGCGCAGCTTTACGTAAGCTTCAGTCAGGATTGGATAATGTGCAGCTTGTTTGTAGCTATTTAGTACAAGAACAGTATTTGTATGATTCAGTCTATACCAACATAGCCCAGTGAATCAGCAAGTTAAAATGGCAGTGGACAGGGCACATACATCAAAGAAAAGATGGCCATAAGCCTTGAGGTTCTCGGATGGAGACCATGTACCAGCAGGCACAGCATAAGACATACAGTCGTACACTGACTAAGTGAACTGACAATACAATTAAGTGGACTTCCTATGACCAATGGATGGATGGATGTTTTTTTTATTCAGTAATTTTGGGGACCTTTGCCCCGGGAACAATTAGGGGCGGGTTATTTGACTGAGTTTGTATTTATGATTTAGTATGTTGTGTAATTTATGTAGATGTGACGTTATTGTACTTGTAAAATATTTTGACATTGATTATATTTAGTAAAAAAAATCTTTAGTTTAATGTAAATAAACTTCAGTAATTTGTTTTATAATGCTGTCTGTGTTGTGCCCTGCCCTGCCCATTGCTATTTAAACTTTCCGAAAGTTGATGGTTCTCATGTGTTTAACAGAGCTTTGTTATATTAGTTAAAAGTCGTAATGCTCTTGATCTCTATATAACTTATTTAAGTTATGCTGTTTTTTTCAGTCATCTCCTGGATATCAATGCCTTGGATCTGTTGCCGCTTACAAAATGGTTCAACTGCTGTTTTGCCGGAGTTCTGGATGAATCTTCTTTAGCCAAGTAATGTTTCATTTTCTGTGTGACACAAAACAGTAGTAGTTAGTAGAAAAATAAAATTGTTCAGGAACTAAATAACACCTAAAAAGTTACTAAAAGCTGGAAACACTACCTGAGCCGTCAGTCATTGTTAATTTTCTTACATTTTTCTTCTATTGTGTTATTTTGTGGACTGTGACCAGAAAAACAGTGTAATCATAAACAAAATAATGCAAAATATGCTAACAAAGCGATGGTGGCGCCCTCATTTATTTATAATTCATTTAAGTCGCATTGTAACTACATACAAAATGGTATACTTTTTTACGAATATAATGCAATTTTGTTTTGTTTCAGGATATGGGACAAATTATGTAGTGGCGCGCCAAAGATACTGTCATTTACAGCTGTAATGCTAATTATTACAGTACGTCGCAATATTTTACGAGCTAAAAACGCTGATGAAGTGCTCAAATGCGTTACCGAGGTATTTTTATTTTTAGGCTTTATGATGCTTGTGGCACAAGCCAATTTATTGCATTTATTAAAAAAAAAAGTTTTGACCAGTGTTGCCATGTAATTGAAACAATCAAAAATGGTAGATTTTTAATCTGCCTTTTTTACAGATGTCCGATCAGTGCGAAGAAGTTGTAGCCAACAAAGCCATTGACCTGTGGCAGTACTACGGCGCTCAGCCACAGAACGATCAGCTTGCGAAGAAATGATGTATGACCTTCTAATGGGTTGAACTCATTAGAAGGAAAACAGGAATTGTGAAGTGCAGTTGGTGAAGAACTGGACGATCGTATACATTTCTGTATACATAAAATTACTCTTTGATCGTATACTTGTAGTGTTTAAATCGGCCTTAAAATAGTAGTGACGTGCTAAATGTAAACCACGAACATGTAAAGCGAGAAGTTGATATAATTTAAAGCGTTGTAAATAGTAAATAAGGCTGGCTGCTTTAAATTAGACTCGTTTTTTAATATCTGTGTATTATTTTAACCCTAGACAGAGTAGACAGAAACCTTCCAGTCTAAAACTTCACGCTCCTCCACTAATACGATTGCTTCAACACGTCACAAATGATATTATTATAGTAACTTTGTCCGTGTGCATAGCAGAAAGCTCTACAATATTATTTTCGATCATAAAGGTACATGTTGTTGTACAAGGTACAGGTAGATGTGAAGTTAGCCACTAGCCGCATGTTATTGCGCAGTTAGTGGCTAAACTTCACATCCATCAACTTGTGTGGCGCGAAGTATAATAGACTGAAAGATCTCTAATAAAATATTTTGAAATTAGTTACAAAAAAAAAATGCTTCATCAATCGTTACTTGTATGGTTGTTCGATGATGGCTTTAACACTATAATTTTTACCTAGGTACTTTTTTTTTTTTTATTGATGTGTGAATAAACAAAATACCTATTTTTTTGTCGTACACACCTGTGTCTGGTAGAATAGAGTAGTAGAAAATGTTTGTCTGTGATGGCAACACTTTACCTCTCGCCATTTTGCGAGAATGTCAGCCAAATCATCAGATCGAGTTTTTATTTAATTTTTATGTTATTTTTCGGTGGCTATCCTGTGATTTTGTGTTTTAATTTTCGTTTCAACAGTTAAAAGAACAAAATGGATCGTTTTATTAGCATGTGGAAAGTGCGGGAGTTGGCGGACAAAGTGTAAGTTGTTTCATAGTTTTCTCGAGATTTTATGTAAATTAGAACCATCTGTGGTCATATTACAGTGATATAAACGCGTTTTTTACACATTCATGTGTAAATTGATAATAATATACGTGTATTTTTGCTTTACTTTGGTCTCATCGCGTCACATACTTGGTTCGAATATTCGCTCAAAACGTTTTGTAGCTAAAGAATTTCGTTATCTTAACTTACCTGCAGTTACAAACTACACACTACCGGCCAGATAAACATGGTAATTAGTTAATTACTATGAATAAGGTACCTATTTATACATAGACATACTGTTACTGATTTATAATGAATGGTGAACCCTTGTGAACCTGTAGACCACTTTCAAGGTTCTAAGATAAAAAAACACTTGTCTGTAGATAATCAAGTGTGGTAGTGACTTAGTGAGAGACCATTACAAAAATACTGTAGAAATTTGAAAGAACATCTCTATATCCGGAGAAAATGTCACAAACTTAAGACTAGTTTGTAAGAACTTTTGTTATAACAGTGCTTTGTGCAATAAATAAATAAACTCTGCCCTATGTTTCCATTGGATTCCACACAAATTAAATACCAATACAATACAAATCTAATATGTACTGAGAAAAAAACCTATGGTAGTTAAATAAAAAATCTGACAGCAGCCATAGAAATGGCTAACCATTAGCTACAAGCTGCGCAATAACCAATCAACGTGCGGCTCTATGTGAGCTTCAGTCAGGATTGGATATTGCGCAGGTTGTAGCTAACTTCACATCTGTCAACTTGTGTGCCGCTGCCTATACTCTGTATTTTGTGGATTTTTTTTTCCTTTTTAATATGATGTTAATTCTTTTTGATTGATTTGTCCTCCTGACTTGTAATGGAAACTTTCAATGAATATGCTTAGTCCCTCCATTATCATTATAATTTCATTATTATATCAGCTTTAAAACGGGCTTTTAGAGATTTCCAATAGAACTGATTCAAAGCGGCTTGCATTCACCCTTAAATTGTAGGTCCCGGTTATTTAACAGTTTAGCCATGTCAGAGGCCTTCAGGCAGCCTAAAAACTGACACCAGGGCAAGCCACCTGGTCTATAAGAACTTACTTATTCACCCCTTTTGATTAGATCATTGATCCATTTTGTCAGTAGTCATCTTACACTGAGGTATGTATTCAAGGACTTTATAGTCATAACAACCATCTGTGTTACAATTCATAAGCCCTGCCTATTGCCATGTAAACTTGCTGATCAACTGGTATAGAATATCAGTAACTTTGATTTGTCAGTGGATCTTGATTGGCATTTGCATTGATTGATTGATATACTGTTGTATCAGTAGCTTTGGTTTGTCAGTGGCTCAGAATAATGACTAAAATAATAGAAACCATACTAAAATATCAAGAGATATACACATCACTTTGTCCCAGTTTAAATATGAAATTTAAAAGGTGTAAGAAAAAAATGCACATCCATGTGCATCTTTTTCTAATGTTATTTTGAAGAGTATCAAACTGGCATTAAGCTATCTCGGCTGTCCAAATTCAAAAGGATAAAAAGTAGGAAGGTAAAACAATCAGAGATTTGAACCTTCCGCTGGAACTAGAGGGTTTAAATTTTCGATCATATTGCGAAAGGCAAAGTTGATCCAACCATTTTGACATTCCAACTTTTGATTTTAACATAAACCGACAGACAATGCGTTTTTTTGTTCCACTCACTCTCGTATATGCTGTATAAACAGATATGAATAAGACAGCTGTAACATAGTTTTTATTTGAAAAAAAATTAGCAAGGTTTCTATTACTTGTCATTATTCTAAGGTCATTATTCCTATTCTGATTTAGATAAAGTTTTTACACTGTATATTTCTATACTAACTTTATTTCTGGATTCCTACAGGATTAAGTTTTTCCTGGTTAAAAAGTAGCCTATGACACTTTCCAGCCTCTGTATACTATATCCATGTTAAGATTATTGGATATAATATAATAAATCAAATTTATCTATTCCTCTGTGGCAGTGAAAAATAATAATGAACAAATCAACAAACACACTCATTTATTATAACTATTATTACACAGTTAAATATAATATCTATAATGTTATAATGATTACTGTAATGTATTTGTCAATTAATACATTTATCATTGGTAAAGATATCGCATCTTAAGTGTTTTCTTAACATGTTCCATTATTCACCAGAAAACTTTCTGCTATAGGCTGAATCATACAAGTCTGCAGATGTGAAGTTAGCTACAAGCTGCGCAATATCCAATTCTCATTGATACTCACATAAAGCTGCGCGTTAGTTATTGCGCAGCTTGTATCTAACTTCTCATCTGCTGATTTATATGATTCAGTTTATACTCAGCTTGTGTTGGATGTTGTGTTATTTTATACGCAGTTGTGTGGATGTCTCTTTTTTTGGTGATAAGGATGAGTAAAAGAGAAGGAACTAAATTCGTTCATTCAATTTCACGTCTAATTATAACTTTGTTAAATACTTTTGGAGGCGCGAACGTGCGTGAACCCCGCGAACTCCGTCTACATTATCGCAGCTTTATGAGAGCTCTAGTCAGGATTGGATATTCCGCAGCTTGTAGCTAACTTCGCATCCGGCGTAATTAATAATAATTAATTAATCCGGCGGATTCGGCGTAAATGAAGCAGGATGTATAGAAACAACTTTATTTTGAAATTAAAATTGATTCTGTCATGATGACTTTGCATCTTACTTGTATGTGCATGAAAGGGGCAGGTTGCCAAATGTATTCCATTCTTGTCTGACAAAGAGCCGGTTGGTTATTGCGACATATTAACTATCACAAGTGATAAATTAAAACTAAATTACTTACTAATATAATAAATCTGAAAGTGTGTTTGTTATGCTTACACACAGCAACGGACTGCCTCGGTGGCTCAGTGTTTATATGACCCTGACTTCTGAATCAAAGAGGCATGGGTTCGATTCTCACTTAGGGCAAGCATATACATGATGAACATAGGTGTTTGCTCTGTGTCTGGTTGTTATTTAGGTACTATCTATATAAGTATGTATTTAAAATATGTTTATGTAGTATATCAGTCTCTGGCAGCCATATCACAAGCTTTGCTTAGTTTGGGGTCAGAGACCGTGTGTCCCCTAATATTTATTTATTATTATTATTATCTAAGCTACTGAAGCAGTTATGCCAGCAGCCCAGAGCCACGCTCTGCTACTTTAAAGAGCTGGGCTGACTTGGGTAGACGCTGGAGGGAGGCACAAAATATCCTATGTTGGACGTCAGTGCAGGACTTATCGCCCCTACTTCCAATAGCAATTAGAACTCAAGCCTGAATCGGGAAGTGTGCTCTGCTCAACACATTAATGCAGAAACATAATAAGTTCATTATCACACATCAAAATCTGACACACTTATAAAATAAACTAAGTAAATTGATAGTAAAAATCTAGGTATAATAATATTTTTGATAAGAAAGCAGATAATATCACAATGTTAATGTGATGTTACACCTAACCCTGAAATAAAAAGTGCAAGTGGAGTCCCTCCGTGCGGAAAAAGTGAAACTTCGACGCAACAGTGCTTTCGTACCCCGTTGGTAGCATTAAACGTTTAACGCAACCTTGTTGGAAGTCACATTTGAAGTTTCACTTCAAAAGTTTCACATCAAAAAACAATTATGTTATTACTAAACCATCAAGATAATAAAGTAGGAAATAATGCTATGTTTTGAGTCTCTCTGTGAGATCAAATCAAAGATCTGTAGAAGAACTAAAGTAACCAACATAGCCCAGTGGATCGGTTAGTTGATAGGCAGTGGGCAGGGCACATAGAATGGAAGGCATAACAGATGTGGTCGAAAAAATTCTCAAGCAGAGACTACTTACTTACTGCTAAAAACAGCGTAGGATGTCCATGCAACCACGAAGTGAACTGAGACATCATTAAGACTACAGAATCGCGTTAGATGCAAGCCATTCTTATTCAATTTCAAAAGTTCTTTATTTACACATAATTAACTTAATAAATACAAAACCAGTGTAAATTTAATCCTAGTACTATAAAAACATTACATAATGCTTGTTCTGCAAACACTTGGCTTAAACAAAACTTAAAACATAAATATAAATATTAAAAAAAGGCGTCTGATAAAAATTAAAGAGGATAACATACAACAACTAACAGCCATTCTTATTGGAGATTATAGCAGAGGCCTATGTCCAGCAGTGGAGCCTATAGCTGAATCGAACAAATGTTAATAACCTATTAATAAGCAGATACTCCGGTAGGCTGTCATTGGCGTAGATAGCTCTTATCAGTGGCTTATCTGCTATTCTTATGTCATTTGTTTATATGTATGTATTGGTATTTACAGTTTTGCTGATGACACCTATGTTTTCCTTGTACATTTTACCTGCCTCTACTACTCATACAATGGAATGTATTTATTTTATTCTATACAGGTAGTAATGAATTTTCGTTGTAGCAAAATGGATTATACAAATATACACCTACTAGACGACCCGCCCGGCTTCGCACAGGTGTATTATACATATAAACCTTCCTCTTGAATCACTCTATCCATTAAAAAAAACCGCATCAAAATCCGTTGCGTAGTTTTAAAGATTTAAGCATACAGACAAACAAACAGACAAAAATAGCGACTTTATTTTATACTATGTAAGGATTATGTAGGTGCTGGTAGCTTATAATTTAGTGTGTGTTATTGTGTATGTATAGGTGGGATCGCAAACCCTGGTGTCAGAGTACAGCTATTTAAATTTTACCCCCTTCCTTTTGAGTGTTGACAAATAGACATGATATTTGGTTAACACATTAGTTCTGAAAATAACTATAAAACACAAAAATCTCTATAAAATACCTCTAATATTTTTTTGCAAAAAATTGCATGACCGACTTCAACTGTGTACAGAATTCGCGAATAGTTCGCACGGATCGATGTAGCATTTTTCACAATTATCAAAAATGGCTCAGCCGATTTCATTAAAATTGGAATGGGCCAACTTCGAAGTATACTTTTCCCAGAAAAAAAATAATTATTTAAATCGGACTACTATGTAAAAATCGGCTAAGTGCGAGTGAGACTCGCGCACAAACCACGAAGGGTTCTATACCGTATAAAAGCCCCCCTTAGTATATTATAATCTAATTATTTATTTTTGAAGTACATAATTGTACAAATTAATATTCTGTGAATATTTAAAGCATCTTAAAACTGAATAAAATAAATATTTAAGGGGGACTCCCATACAACAAACGTGACTTTTTTGCCTAGGGGCTCCCATACGGTACGGAACCCTTCATGCGCGAGTCCAACTCGTACTTAGCCGATTTTTTATTTACTTATATGTTAAAAAACATCCTTAATAACATGAAACGATATGAACATCTGCGAAGACCTTGGAGTAACCTTTCTCTCTCTGTATCATTTGCTTGCATAATCGCCGAGAGCCGCCAACCTTGGGCTCTCAACTTGGTTTTTTATTGCACTCAGATGGTAAATTATTCAAAACATTGACGCCGATATGTTGAGAAAATAATCGTCCAAGTGCGAGTCGAACTCGCACACGGAGGGTTCCGTACTGTATGGGAGCCCCCTTAATTTTTTTTTTATTATTATTGAAGTGAATATGTATACAACTAAATATTCTGTAAAAATTTAAGCATCTACCTGTTACCATTATTAATATAGAGCGAAAAACGGCAAAAAAATCAGGTTTGTTGTATGGGAGCCCCCCTTAATTAGTATTCTTATTCGATGTGGTAGCAATAAGTCCTGCACTGACGTCCTGCATGAGGTTTTGTGCATTTCCCCCTCCAGCGTCTACCCAAACCAGCCCAGCTCCTTAAAGTAACGGAGCGTGACTCTGGGCCGCTAGCATAACTTCCGTAGTGTATGGGAGCCCCCCTTATTTATTAATTTTATTCTATTTTTAGTATTTGTTGTTATAGCGGCAACAGAAATACATCATCTGTGAAAATTTCAGCTGCCTAACTATCATGGTTCATGAGATACAGCCCGGTGACAGACAGACAGACGGACATCGAATTCTTAGTAATAGGGTCCCGTTTTTACCCTTTGGGTACGGAACCCTAAAAATGATCCATATCTTTTGCAATGTATTATTATTAGCTGACCCGGCGAACTTCGTTTACGCTATACTTTTATTAATAGCCTAAGTGTTATTCTTATGTATAAGCATTACGATCGCAAAGTTTCATCTCAATCTGTTCAGTAGTTTTTGCGTAAAAGAGTAACTAACATCCATACTTACAAACATTCGCGTTTGTAATATTAATAGGATTAGTTCTTCGAACAGAAAACCTAGCCAGTAAGTAAGTTCGTATAGGCCGGGTGGCTAGCCCTGGTGTCAGAATTTATAGGCCGCCTGAAGGCCTCTGACATGGCTAAACGGTTAAAACAACCGGGACCTGCAATTTAACGTGTCATCCGAGCCACGGTAGCGCTCTGTTGGAAAATGCCACCCACGGTCACCCATCGATATACTGACCGTGCGGAACGTTGCTTAATTTCCAGTAGGTATACGCCGAATCATACAAGTAGGCGGATGTGAAGTTAGTTACAAGCTGCGCGCAGCTTTATGTGAGCTTCAGTCAGGATTGGATATTGCGCAGCTTGTAGCTAACTTCACATCCGCCTACTTGTATGATTCGGTCTGTATACAGGGTTATTCCTAATCAATTAGCATCCTTTTAAAAACAAATCCATAACAAATTATAATATTATATTTTGTCCACTTATATTACATATTGCACTTAATATTAATCAAAAACTAAATATAAAAATATTTGCTTTTTACACAACAACATGCCTTAGGTACCTAATAATATAGATTATGTATTTACATTTTTAAACGATATAAAACGGGACTCACTCACGTGTTCGTATAGTCATAACACGACTATAGTTTCGGTCGCGTTCGGCGACCTTTCTCAAGTTGGCGAGTGCTAGCACGCGGAGCCGTCTCGCAATGCACTCAAATATATTTATATCGTTTACAATGTGTGAAAACCACGAAAATTTCCGTAGTAAAATGTATTTACACTATTGTATAAATATTGCTTATATTTAAAATATTCCTTTTTAACAATAATTATAAATAATAATAGAATATTAATTGATTTACTTTGATAAACGAATAATAATTAGGCATATACGAGAACAGGGTTATTGTTAATCAATTAGCATCCTTTTAGGGGCTTATTCTGTACATCAAAACTAACCACTTTTGTTCTGCGACTTTGTCAAAACTAAGAAATTATAATAAAATCGGCCAAGTGCAATTCGGACTCGCACACGAAGGGTTCCGTACCGTGTGGGAGCCCCCATTCCTCTTGCTGTTATTATTAGCGAGGAAAAAAACTCCTTAAAATCACGTTTGTTGTATGGCAGCCCCCCTCAAATATTTATTTTATTCTGTTTTTAGTATTTGTTGTTATAGCGGCAACAGAAATACGTCATCTGTAAAAATTTCAGCTGCCTAGCTATCATGGTTTATGAGATACAGCCCGGTGACAGACATACAGACGGACTTCGAAGTCTTAGTAATAGGGTCCCGTTTTTACCCTTTGGGTACGGAACCCTAAAAATGTATGGAGCCTGTGTATTATGGCATTTATGGCGCATGAACACGAAGCGAATAGTAGTTTATGCAACTGTCATATAATGAAGGGTATTAAAACACGAGTGTGAGTTTATGAAACGAGCGCAGCGAGTTTCATAATAGTAACGAGTGTTTTAATACCCGTGTTATATGCAGTTGCATAAACTACTTTATCTTCACTAATAAAAATAAAAAACATATTGCGAAACATTAAATTCACGCGTACGTGTATTGTCACAGTGAACTTGGCGCCATTAAAATCTAACCAATGAGAGCGCAGCTGCGCGCGCAGGGCCAATCAGGAGCGAGCGCGCGATGTTATAATGAGATTTTACGATATCGATGTGGATATTATAACATCATGTGAAATTGCTTAAATTGAGTGTTTTGTTGTCTGCGCTATAACAGTAGTCATTATAAGTCAAGTATTGGAAACATAAGTAGAATGTTACAACATCCTTACATAGTATAAAATAAAGTCGCTATTTTCGTTTGTTTGTTTGTTTGTTTGTTTGTCTGTATGCTTAAATCTTTAAAACTACGCAACGGATTTTGATGCAGTTTTTTTTAATGGATAGAGTGATTCAAGAGGAAGGTTTATATGTATAAAATTCCCGAAATTCCCACGGGAACGGGCACAACGCGGGTAAAACCGCGGGGCGCTGCTAGTTAGTGTAGATAAAATTCGTTATGTCATCTGCGCGGGAAGTGAGGATGAGCGTAGCTTGTCGCTGAACTTCACAGACATATAATTGGCCTCTTGTTAGTACAGCGAAGTTATGACGGTCTCCTGAAACTTATATATTATTAACCGACTTCCAAAAAGGATTTATAATATTAGTGAGGATTACTACTGTACAAAGTATGTATTTGCAAAAATGAAATTGAAATTTAACGTGTAATATAGTTCTGTCCTTACTATTTAATTGTTAATGTATTGTAGAATTTGTAGATCAGGGAAACTTACTCGACAAGGTTTAATAAAACTGAGAACAGAGACGCTATCGAAAAGGAAAACTGTTTTATAAAACAACTTAAAATTATTCTATTATTCAAATGCTATTATACTCGTACGTTAGACGAATTTTTAACGATAATCTAGAAAACATAATAATAAATCGTTCCAATACAAACAATAAAATTCCCATACCCTTATAGGGTCATATGTATAACTATACAAAACATGTTTTTTTAACGCAAATAAGTCGGCGTTTGACCACCAACTCGCCTGATGGTAAGCGACGTTGTGGTCGAAGATGAAGCACGCAGACTTAGAAGATACCTATTCACTCTGACCTTGAAAAGCTTTAGATAATATCTCTGGAAACAGGAAAGCAGGAATACTGTTCCATTCCCTGGCGGTACGAATCAGAAATGTTGAGTCAAACCGCTTCGTACGTATCGAAGGAAAATCGACAATGTATGTATTTGTGTCATGTTCATCGATAATATCGCCAATTGTGAACTGAATTGAAAAATTCTTTATTAGTTCAAAAGGGTATACTCCCGAGGTGGTCCCATTAAAATTTTACAGAAATCGGCTGCGCTGTTTTTGAAAAATCAAAAGTAGTGCAAACAATTCGAGCGAAATTTTCGAATTTTGTTCGCGATGGAAGGCGGTTTTGCTATTTTATGAAAAAAAAAAATTATTAGTTTCTACTGTATTTAAATGATGTATTTTGAAAACTAGCCGTCTTACTAGTAAAGTTTTAAGCACGCTTTAGACAATGTTTAACAGTACTAATTACACGGTTAAACAGTGTTAAAAGCATGTTTAATTCTTTTGTATGGTGGTTATAATTTACATATGTTATTCGAATTTCCTCATTCAACTGTGTTTTTTGAATAATTAATTTTTTCTTATGAAATAAATTAAACCATATAAAAAGTTCAATTATAAATGCAAATTACTATTGACTCGACCAATCTTGATGTTGAGGCTTAATTCTTATTTTAAATACCTATCTTTATTACAAAGCACTTATTTATCATGCTTTTAAGTGATGTAGGTATGTGTGTGAGAATGTAAGTCTCTCCCACAAAAACATGTAAACACAAAGAAAAATCAAGTCATATTCCAAAATCTACTTTTAAATCTTTTGTTTATTATAAAATTACATTAATTTTGTAGTTTTTTTTTCGTTTTTAGGGTTCCGTACCCAAAGGGTAAAAACGGGACCCTATTACTAAGACTCCGCTGTCCGTCTGTCTGTCCATCTGTCTGTGTACAGGTTGTATCTCATGAACCGTTAACCGTATTTCTGTTGCCGCTTTAACAACAAATACTGAAAACAAAATAAAATAAATATTTTTAGGGGTGGCTCCCATACAACAAATCTGAACTTTTAGCCGTTTTTCGCTCGATATTAATAATGGTAACAGGAAAATGGTCACGGAATATAAAGTTGTATATTCATTTCAATAATAAATAATTAAATTAAAATAAAACATATTATTGGGGGCTCCCATACGGTACGGGAACCCTTCGAGCGCGAAACCAACTCGCACTTGGCCGATTATTAATATTTTTTTTTGACAAACTTGATACAAAAACATGAAAATAACAGTAATTTACGATCTGTTTTCCAAATCAAAAGATATCAAAATCAACTTTTTTTGTATACTTTACAAGTATTATGTATTCAAACCTGCATTATGTACGAGTGAGACAGCTGTGGTTGGTTGAAACGCCGTTACATACCAATACTACAAAGCACTCAATGATGCTGTTTAACATTATCACTACATAGTATAAAACAAAGTAGCTTCCCGCTGTCTGTCCCCATGTATGTATCTTTAAAAAACTACGCAACGGATTTTGATGCGGTTTTTTTTAATAGATAGAGTGTTTCAAGAGGAAGGTTTATATGTATAATAAACCTGTGCGAAGCCGGGGCGGGTCGCTAGTTTATCATACTTTAAAGCTATGTTCACACATTGATCGAATTGAAATTGGCTTTCAATGATGAACTAATTTAGTTCAATAGTTCTTAGAGATTTCACACCACTACTCATAGCGTAGTTTGATACGCGTTACTTAGCCGTCATCAAAGTTAAGCAACGTTCAGCACGGTCAGTTTGGATGGGTGACCGCGGGTGGCATTTACAACTGAGCGCTGCCATGGCTCGGCTGACACAAACTGTGGATATCGGTGGTTTTGACTGTACCAGCCTTTTTAATAGTCCACTGCAGGACGTAGGCCTATCCACAAAGGGTGATTGGGCCATATCCACCACGTTGGCCCAGTACGGGTTGGTGGATTCACATACGCCATCGAATATCCTCTACGGACGTATGCAGGTTGCCTCACGATGTTTTCCTTCACCGAAAAGCCAGTGGTGCGAAACTTCGTACATAACTTCCAAAGAACTCATTGGTACGGGACCGGGGATTTGAACCCACGAACTCACGATTGTAAGGCGGGTGTCACTACCTCTTGATCACTACGGCTATACCCATACTAATAAAGCTTATTTATTTTATTATATTATTATAAAGGTACACAGAACAGGATACATTCAATTAAGAGCTAAATTTTATGCAGCAAAAGTACAGAACTGGAAAATATCCCTTAATATGCGTACACAGTGCACAGCATGATTGTAGCAGTAAATCTCAATGAAACAAATTTTAAAATTAACAATAAAGCAAACATGATATTAACATTAATAAACTATTACATTATCCCCCAGAACAAATGTGGTGATGAACTACACGGAAGTGGAGGGCAAGGTCCGCGAGGCGACGTCGGATGAAGCCTGGGGGCCAACTGGGCAGCAGATGCAGGAGCTGGCGCTGGCTACCTTCACATACGAGCACTTTCCTGAGGTCATGTCCATGCTATGGCGACGTATGCTCCACGACAACCGCTCGCATTGGCGCAGGACTTATAAGGTAACTATAGAGAGAGATAGAGAGGGAGTGGGATGGAGACGGCAGATGCAGGAGCTAGCGCTGGTTACCTTCACATACGAGCACTTTCCTGAGGTCATGTCCATGCTATGGCGACGTATGCTGCACGACAACCGCTCGCATTGGCGCAGGACTTATAAGGTAACTATAGAGAGAGATAGAGAGGGAGTGGGATGGAGACGGCAGATGCAGGAGCTAGCGCTAGTTACCTTCACATACGAGCACTTTCCTGAGATCATGTCCATGTTATGGCGACGTATGCTGCACGACAACCGCTCGCATTGGCGCAGGACTTATAAGGTAACTATAGAGAGGGATAGAGTGTATATTGTAGAAAGAGGGAGTGGGATGGAGACGACAGATGCAGCAGCTGGTACCAGCTAACTTCACATACGAGCACTTTCCTGAGGTCATGTCCATACTATGGCGACGTATGTTGCACGATCGACAACCGCTCGCACTGGCGCAAGACTTATAAGATAACCGTAGCATTTTTAAAATGAGATGTCGGTTCAAATATATCGTAAGGAGACATCACTACAGCTCGTCGTAAATCTAACGAGTGCGAGCGAGGCAGAAACAAAAGATCTTAGCCAAGGTTCGATGGAGAAAGACAAATACAATACTCTAGATTTGCGAGGCGATGTCAGATCTGGGGCAAACTGGACAGCAATAATTATTATTAATAAATTTCCATATGTAGTCTCCTGGGGTTTAATTTTTATTAAGCGCTAAAACAATATTTTTTTAAAAGAAAAAAATATGTTATACTGTAGCATATCTTCTGTTGGCAACCCATATCTGATACGTACAAGGAATAATTTCATTAGATCGGAAAAAAACCTAAGTCACCTCTGTTATGAACGAAGATCTTATTTCTTGACGAGTTATAACTAGATTTAAAAAAAAATAATTTAATGTATTAAGTAGTAGCTAAAGAATTGGCAAATCACATAAAAGTTGTTTTTAAACTTTCGCGATTAGAACACATTATTACTATGTACTACGGGACTAATCGCGCACTCAAATTACGAGATAAAAAAATACCATGGTCACGGGTCCTAGTCATAGATAGATCTCGTAATTTTAGTGCGCGATTAGTCCCGTAGTACATAATAATAATAAATCACATAAAATACTTAAAAAGTTGACTCGATAATTTTGTATTATTCATATTCATATTCATTTATTCATACAGTTTAGTACACGTCAATAAAATAGTAGTAATTATTGGTCGACCAAAACATTCGATTTGATTATACGTCAGTAAAAAGATCTATAAATGTAACAAAACATAATATATACTAATTTAAATTGTGCTCATACATTACTACAATATTGTTATCAGTTATATTACAATAGTCATATTCAATCATTCCAATTCTATCAGTTTAATTATCAATAATGTGAATATAATATCAGTAATTCAATTAATGTTAAAAATGTCAGATAAAAAAAAATAATAATAAAATAGGAACGTCACTATTAATTTTCTTTGTTAATTTCAGCATACGAAGACGCGCACCCCTCGTCCCCGGTATTTTCCATCTCAAAAATCGATAACTCTGTTGTTTTGTGATTTTTCTCCTTGTAATTTTTTTCACGTATTTGTGAATACCTAGGCTATAAAAGAAATCAAACACCATCATTTTAAAAATTATACATATTTCGTAAAAAATTGACAAAGATAAAGTTATACAAAATTTCATGCAAAAAATTAAACAGTTATATTAAAATAGCAATAAAAGTTACACTTTTGCTTAAAATAAGTTTAAAACTAAATTATTATGTAAGTATACAAACAGTTACATGATAAAAAAATTAAAAAAATAGTGCTTATCCTACTCATCACTTATTTCCAACAATTCTTTAGCTTCGTCAAATAATTCTTTAGATATTAGAAAACTTTGTCTACTTAAGTTAGATATATAAGGATCAGATGTATATAACAAAAGAACGTCTTCGTTTGTTGCTGATCTGGAACACTTCCTAGCGTGATGTAACCTATATTTCTTGTAATCTTTATTTCGGGCTTCCTGTGCATCTTCGGATAATTGTCCTATAGGCAAAACTGCATAATGTTCTATTATTTTAGCACCATGTATAAGTACTTTATGGACTGAAGATGGCATGTAGTACCAGTTATATTTGCTTACATATAACTGCGCGGTTATCAATGTATACTGGCCGAATTTTTCTGCGTTTATAGGGAATCCCGATGACATGGTTTGAAGAATTACATATAATCTCTTGATTAATTCTTCATCAATTCCGGTTATCTCTGCAGAGCATTGGTAATTTTGGAAAAATCTCCTTGCCGTATTTCCGTCATTGCTATTACCGGAACCTTGACGTGGTTTATCAATATGCAAACCAAGCACTTCTCGGAAACGTTTTTGGACATATTTTTTCTTGTCTTCTTTAAGTTTCTTGTTATCTGGAGTTGTTGCAGACCACTTCTCAAATCCTAAATTGTAAGAAATATGGAGAATCATTTTCATAAATCTTATCCATGCGTGTAATGTCGACAATCCGTATTTAAACGCATTTTCATTTTCAACTCTCGTTGTTACTTTTAAAAGATCATTCATTTGTCTGGGAGTTGCTCCACAAACAGTGCAAGTAGCACTGGATGATGTGTTCGTTAACACTTGAGCAACTTTCCCATCAATCATTGTCATAAACAGTTCATGTTTAACTTCGATGACTTTATCGTCTATTGCCACAAGAGTTGGAATCAATTGATTAATTTTGGCTTCAATTTCACTGACAACCGCTGTAGTTTTTTCGGGTGTTTCTTTTGCAAATTCTAATGAAATTGGTCTGCAATATCTAACGGACGAGCAAGTAGGGTTTTGCCATATAACTGCAGAAGTTTCCTCGTCTACTAGTCGCAGTGGTACAAGGGACACTATAAACAAATTACGCATATTGGGCTTTGGTTAGATCTGTTTCAATACACATACTTAGTGCCTCCTCTTTTGTAAAGGAAAGAGCATTATCTGGATTGAGTATGTTTTGTAGAATAACTTTTTTCTCTTCTTTTTCTGTATTTCTGATAATAGTCACAATCGACGCTTCGTCATTTTCACCCATGGATCGTAAACCTTGCACATAAGCGTTACGCACATGACCCATTCCATACTCCTGGACCAGTTCCATATTTTTTCGTTTCTTTGTATTTTCCGAACACTCGTCATATGGCTTTGTTGGTCTACCACGATCACCAGAAGTATTCAAGCCAGAATTTTCAGATGTTGAGGTACTGCAAGAGTTCAATGGTACTTTAAACTCATCATTTAACCAATTTGAGTATAGGTTCTCAAAACGGTCTGGCTTTCTTTGAGCTTTTCCATTTCTGGTTGCTACTTGATGTTAGATTTTTTTGAATACTCTGTATTACAGTATTAACGTCTGTTTCCGATAATTGAAAGTTGTCCAACAAATATTGTTTGAGGTCTGAAGTACTTTTACCTTTTATTATTTGATCACATAGATCGCGTCGAACACAAACGAATTCACTCATTGTTAGATAATATAATTGTTTTTTGATAGTTAATTGTTACTGAACACTTTGATGAATAGTATGCTGAAAACACTGGTATATAAAGGTCCAATATTTTGGTGCCTTGTGCAAAAAGCATGAGACAATTGATTATGACAGTACTCACCGAAATAGTGTAATCAATACTGATAATTACTACAATAGATAAATAGTACTTCCGCAGCAATAAAGTTTATCATACCTGTGGTTAAGATGTTCACCGCAAACAAAAGTGCCATGGGAAGATTATTTCAAATATTATAATGGTAGTTTATGAATTTGTTTATGTATGCTTCTATCATAGAAATGGTAAAAGAAAAACAATATAGACGTCAAAATACAATAATAAGACAGAAAAAAGAAGAACCGTAATTTTCGGAGATTTTTTTATGTTTCCCTGATTGACATTATTGCTTCTAAATCACTTTGGCGCAAAAAAGGCGCAAGATTTTTTTTGATCCTCATATTACTGAATAGGTAAGCTGTCTAATAGAGTGATTAACTTGACACCGGCAGCTTTCGGCAACAAGGAAAACTCCAATTGTAATAAAAAAAAAACGAAAATTTCTTTACTTCACTAAAAAAAATATTAAAAAATAAAATAAATAGATATTTTATAAAAATCTAATATGGTTGCAAAGTGTACATTCTAAGCTATCTAATGATGTATAACACTGACATGCTTTCTTAGAAAACTTTCAAATAATTTTGTGTTGAACTTCCTTAACGGTAATTTAATTGGCATGAAAATATTTATGTCCAATGTTTGAGGTTCATTTTATAAACGTAAAACTAAGTTTTTTTTTTTTTTTTTGTAATTTATCTGTAAGCTCTATTCTTTGAGAGTATAAAACCATAAAGAACTCTATGGATTTACGACTTTCGTCGAAACCATTTTCGAGTTGGAAAATACCGTTTTGTCCCATAGTGCGCCGTCCCACTTTGTTCGCAGAGCGCGTCTACGCTCGATACGCTCTTAATTTTGTAATAAATAATTATTTTTGCCAATATTCCAGTGTCTCCTACTGCTGAGCTACCTGGTCCGCAACGGGTCTGAGCGAGTGGTGACGTCAGCGCGCGAGCATATATACGATTTGCGTTCGCTGGAAAACTACACGTACGTCGACGAAGTTGGGAAGGATCAGGTCAGTATGACGAATGGTTACCTGCTCAGAAGAATTACAAGTAATAGAAATATTGCTAAATTTTACTCAAATAAAAACTACGTTACAGCTGTCTTATTCATATCTATAGATATACAGCATACTCGAGAGTGAGTGGAACAAAAAAAAAAAACGCAATGTCTGTCGCATACGTCAAAATCACCAGATGGAATGTCAAAATGGTTAAAATTTGGTTAGATTAGGTAATTTATCTTTTTCGGAAATTTGAACCCTCTATTTCCAGTAAGAAGGTTCAAATCTCGGATCTTTTAACCTTCCTACTTTTTACCTTTTTGTATTTGGACACCCGAGATTGCTAAATGGCTCAATGCTAGTTTGTGAAACCCTTCGAAATTACGTAACTTTGGGTGTATGTGCATCTTTTTCTAACACCTTTTAAATTCCATATTTAAAATGGGACAAAGTGTTGTATTTCTCTTGCTATGTTAATACTGTTTCTAGTACTTTGTTCTTATTTTATGGTTCCCTGCTAGAAACGGTCTAGACGATAAGGCCGCCATTTAGTCACTCAATTTTTAACTACCTCGGAGGCTCAGTGGTCAGTGACCCTAGCTTCTGGATCGAAGAGGCGTGGGTTCGAGCCCCACCCTGGGCAAATATTTATGTGATGAACATAAGTGTTTGCTTTGTGTCTGGGTGTTATTTAATTACTATCTATATAAGTATGTTTTCAAATTATTATTATACATATGTATAATATCAGTCTCTGGCAGCCAAATGTCAAGTTTTGCTTAGTTTGGGGTCAGAGACTGTGTGTTAGTTGTCCCTAATATTTATTTATTTCTAATTTTGAAATTCAAAGGAAAGGCCTATGTCCAGCGGTGGATGTCTTGCGGCCGATGGATAGCCAAAAATGATATCTAGCGATAGAATTAGAATATCGACCCGCACTTTACAACTTATTTACTATTGTAACGTTACCCACAACACTCGAATAGCAAAAATTGCGACATCGGTTCAGCTTGTTTCAATTTTGCCAAAAATATAAATTAAAAAGTCTATTATACTAAGCGCCACACAAATCGGCGGATGGGAAGTTATGCGCAGAACGCTGCGCAAAAGCCGAAATATGCGCGGGAGCCAGAGAGACTCGCGCCGGGGCACACCCGCCCGCCAACCTCATGCCTCCCGCGCGCTCCCTACGCCCGTGCTCACCACTACGCCACGCGGTGTCGACATTGTGCACACATGCGCAATAATTAGCGAATCACGGCGAAGTGTCATCTGCGGCTAACTTCCCATCCGCCGACTTGTGTGGCGCTTAGTATAAGTCTATTCGGATTACTTTTTAACCCCCGACGAAAAAGAGGGGTGTTATAAGTTTGACGTGTCTGTTTGTCTGTGTGTCTGTCTGTCTGTGGCATCATAGCGCCCGAACCACTGAACCGATTTCAGTATAGTTTTTTTTTTGGATGAAAGGAGACTTAATCGAGAGTGTTCTTAGCTATGTTTTATAAAAATCGATTGAGCCGTTTAAGAGTTAAGGTATGATTCCGATCGCGGCTGCAGGCAGCAGCAGCAGGCAGCAGTGCTGCCGCTGCACTACCGGTCCCCATACATTTACTATGAGTTTATATGAGAGTACATTCCGAGCTAAGCAGCAGCAGCACGGCAGCACTGCAGCGGCAGCACTGCCGCGCTGCAGTGTCGCCCTGCCGCCGCGGCAGACCAGTAGTGTCGCGACTGCAGCTACAGCGAAAACAAAAGAGCATCGCAAAATAGGGGAGAGGTGCCACGAAAAGGACACGTATTGGAAGTGATAACTCACATAACCGGTAAAATAAAAACAATTTCGAGACATCATTATTTTTTTGTAAAGCAACCTTATAGCAAGTTTGTCGGCTAACTTCATATATTCTTATCATTTCAAACATGGCGGTTTCGTGCTAGTGATAGTATTGTAATTGAAAAGTATTTTATTTATTCTGGTATAGTTGAGAAACGTTTCTTTGAGTACTGCAAGATAACTATTTATTAGCGGATCACTGTTTGAGATAGGTTAGACATCCACAGATTCAGATAAAAAACACTTAGAATGAAGACAACGGGCATAGATTAAAAAAAAATGAAAATTAATTAAATGGAAAATGATTAAAAGTGTCTGGATCTTGACTGATTATAAGCTAAAGTATTAATAGATTATTATTTTTATGTTCATTTCATTTGCCAAAACCTTGCAATATTGTACATTTCTGTTTAAGTTTGTATTTCATATAAAAGTTTTTAATTGTATTAATCTTTAAGATCAAAACGGTAGGATTTAATAATAACAATAGTTTCAGCCACTCTTAAATTTGATATTTGTAGTTATTGTACACATGTTTCCTCAAATTAAGGTACTGTTCCTTTCATTAATTTCTATTTCTCTTATAATACATTCCAATTATGAAAGGGACAAAATTAACTTTTTTTAAATGCGTAAAGAAACATCTAATAATTGATTAATGATCATTATTGCATTTCATTTCAATAGTTAAATAATAAATGCTTTCTATTCAAGTCTAACAATTATTTATTCCAAATATTTATTCAATAACATACAAGGACCTCAAAATCAAAAATGTACCTATCATGCCACCTCTCCCCTAAAAGGTCCGTTTTGTCATTTGTCTTCGAGACGTAGCTAGTGATGTAACCATACGATTCGGTACTCGATACTCACGATAAATCGATTCAAGTTTGCATGAGTATTTGATCGATTTGAAAATGTATGGTAAAGTGCATTGGATTAAAGTTCTGAATAGAAAATGGAAACTAAACTTTGATATTGTTGGTATTTTAAATGATAGTATGTTGGGAAAAGTCAATTTTCTTTCATTTAATATTTTTGAATCGCAAAAAAGAGGAAAAGTCTGCAGAAAAATATTCAGTCAATAATTTTCTTAAGATCGTGATAGCACTAACAATGACGATTTTGATAATTTACATTTTTTTTTTGTGTAATTTGACAAAGTATTGCGAGCTCTATCGACGATATTATTTATTTTGAAATGTCAATGAAAACAACCTAGATATAGAGTCGGAATGCAGACGGATTAGACTTTTCTACACAGTACAACGTTGGGTGAATAATTCCGCCCCCCGCGCCTAACTCCCGCGCACGTCGTATTTGTGCCACCACCCTTGTTCTAGGAAAGGTCACGCGGATCAAATATTTTATATTTTTTTTATTTAATTATAATTAGTAACATGCTTCTTTTAGTCTGCTTTTATAAAACGAATCTGTTGATTTTCTTTTACGAGTAGCATAAAACAACAACACATTATCGTCCTCTTCTTCCTCTTCCAATAATATAAATAAAAGTTTGTCATCAATCGACATCTTGCAAATGAATGAAAACACAACGGCAAACATCACTACGTGCAGCGCGACACTGCTGCCGTGCTCGGAATCAGCGCGGCAGGCAGCACTGCAGCGGCAGCACTGCTGCCTGCTGCTGCTGCCTGCAGCCGCGATCGGAATCATACCTTTATGGTGGGTTAAAGTGGGGATGGAAGAACCAAAATTCTACAAATGTGCCCAAAATGGTTGTCAATTGAAAGTTTGTTGTCAAATATTTTTGTGTCGGGGGTTTTTTAATTAGGTATATTATGCGTTATGTATGCTTTCTCAAAATGTCGTTTTAAAAATAAATAACATTGTACGTACAGGGTATAAACGTGCGGCACAAAGTACGCGAGCTCATCGACTTCATTCAGGACGATGAACGACTGAGAGAGGAGAGGAAAAAGGCCAAGAAGAACAAGGACAAATATATCGGTACGTACCTACTCTTCATATACAGGGTTAGTTACGTTAGGTTAGTACGATTCTAAGCGCATTTCCATAATATGTCCAATGAATTAAACAATTATTTTTGATAGTCAGAACTGTAGGGTGATTCTGTATCAAACGTGCTCGTAACGCGCTCTAAGTTTTATCAGTAACTAGCGACCCGCCCCGGCTTCGCACAGGTGTATTATACATATCAACTTTACTCTTGAATCACTCTAACTATTAAAAAAAAAAAGACGTGTGGCACTCGGGGACTGCCGCGGTAAAGCTATTGCATAATTTTACAATACGTCTAATCGCACACAACGCCGTGTCGAAGACTGCCGAACTGAAACGACGTTAGACGATGCACGGCCTTCAAGCCACACCTCCTTGCCCGTCGGAGTGGGGAGCGTGAGGTTTTTTCGTTACGGAATTTCTGGATTCGGTCCCCGCGCTCAAGGCCCGCGATAGAAGCTATGCAATAGCTTAAAAACTGCATCAAAATCCGTTGCGTAGTTTTAATACATATAAGCATATAGTATAGGGACAGACAACGGGAAACGACTTTGTTTTATACCATGTAGTAATTATTACCTGAATCACCTACTTTCGCCTCAGTACATCAGTTCTGGGTAACCCTGTTTAGTATATTTTTACTATTAATTCATAGGCCCAATTATAAAGGCGCCATCGTAATTATAATAGCTAATTAGAATATTTCTGTTTCTTTTTCACTTTAGACATTCGATAGAGAGAACACTTTACGTTGTTATTAAATTTACGATGGTGCCTTCATAATTGGGCCTAATATCTGTGTTCATTAATTTTTTATGTTTGTTCTAAAGTTCTTGGCCGAATTAAATTTAATTGTGTCTGTGAAGTTAACTACAGGCTGCGCAAATCCCCACTCTACGCCCCCGACATATGAATTTGCTAGTGCGCAACGACCCTCGTGTTCACGAACGCGATTAAGTTTGATTATAGCCTGTATATCCTATACTCGTAATATTTCATTTTGATTCAATATCTCAATTAGCGTTTAACGTTTTTGCATATACAGGGTTATTTCTAATCAATTAGCATCCTTTCAGGGGCTTATTTATTCTGTACATCTAAACTAACAACTTTTGTTCAACGACTTCAAAAAAAAAAGTTGTTGTTCCTTACAAAAATATCGTTCACTTGCGACAAAATGTATGAAACAGCTGTTTTTTTTTTAGTGTTGACTAAAGTCACAGAACAAAAGTTGTTAGTTTTGAGTGTTGACTAAAGTCACAGAACAAAAGTTGTTAGTTTTGATGTACAAAATAAGCCCCGAAGGATGCTAATTGATTAGAAATAACCCTGTATACATACAGTAAAAAAAAAACATAAATAAATTCCTATTTATGTACAAGATATGAGATTTATGACCCATTGGCGAATGCTACACGCCCGATATTTATAGTGATATTTATCTAGTAATATTTTGGTATACTACACATACGATACGAATAGCATCAGTACGACGGTATAGGCCGCGCCACACAAGTTGGCGGATGTGAAGTTAGCTACAAGCTGCGCAATATCCAATCAACGTGCTGGCTTTATGTGAGCTTCAGTCAGGATTGGATATTGCGCAGCTTGTAGCTAACTTCACATCCGCTAAATTGTGTGGCGCGGCCAATTTTATTGAGTACACTTGTAAGTTTCGTATTACAATATAAATAAAGCTAGCGTTGCTATTATATTAAAAAAAAGATTGCTTTGAAGACATATAAAGCGAAAGAAATGGCCGAAATATTGGTTTCAAGATAGAGAAAAATGTACACATCTGAATTTATTAAATCAGATTCGTTGATTTGTTGTGTGTTTTATTTTATTATTTGATTTGTATAGTAGCGATAGCATTGAAAAGACGTATAAAGCGAAACAAATGGGCGAAATATTGGTTTCAAGATAGAGAAAAATATATACATCTGAATTTATTAAATCAGATTCGGAAATACAAGGAAATGGATGACTTTGACAATTATTTTCGCATGCTTTGAACATCTGCTAGAGTTGGTCCATCGCAGACAGAATGAATACTGTTACGAGATGGGTTCTTGGATAATCAGTTAAAACGCCGATTGTTCACTTTGCACTTTATTGCACAAAATCACAATTCACACGACACAACTGGTTCGCACAAACACGTCACACTGGCACTGAAATTCACACAACTAGTCACTTCACAATCACTGGTACCGCATTTGAACACGAGATGTTTTCGCTCCGGTATAAAACGCGATAACTGCCACGAACGAAAACCATCGCCCTATTTATATCGGAATAAGGGTTCTCTAGAAACCTGTAGAATATTCGGTGCCATTGTGATTGACAAAGTAAACAAGTGTAAAGTTCGAGAATCCCTATTGTTCTCAATTATTACGAAAACACCAAAAAAATCTCTCAATAGGCCGACACAAAGACCGGTGCCGTCTGAGTCATAAAACCATAAATCTCGCGATTAGGTGTAAACAATTCGCCGTCGTATCTCGCGGCGCGGCGGCTTACTGCGTGACAATACTGACGCGATAAATATCGATGAGAGACTCGATGCTCGGTATTTATCGACGATACTTGATACAGATCGTGGATTTTTGGATTTCTAGAAATCAAGCGATCCTTATCACGGTACGTGATACACTATATTACACGCTCGATAAATATCGCGAAAGTTTGTAAGTATGGATGAATAGATGTTTGTTACTCTTTCACGTAAAAACTACTGAATGGATTTTAATGGAACTTTACAATAAAATAGTTTATACATCAGAATAACACATAGGCTACAATTTATAAAGATATTGTGTGAATTGTCCAAAATATGACGATAAGTATCGAGTATACCTCGCGTCACCTAAAAAGAACGCTGGAGCTTCAAACTGCGCACAAGGAAATTTAACTCGTATTACATACGTAATAGGAGTTAAATATCCTAGTACGCAACTTTATTTGTAGCAAGGAAATTTAACTCCTATCACGTAAGCAATAGGAGTTAAATTTCGTTGTGGGCAGTTTGAAGCTCCAGCGTTCTTTTTAGGTGACGCGAGGTATAAGTAGGAAAATTCTGCCATCTGCGAGCTATTCTAGCTTGCGCTGAAGAATGTCAAAATAAACAACTGTCGAAAGGAATAACTGTCAAATCAATCGATGAGCCCATTCGATAAATATCGAACGTGTAGCATTCGCCAATGACTCAGTTCAGTTTAAAGTGACCGCAATTTTTTCATGTCATCTCCGTCACTCGTGTAGTCCCGCCATCATGTCGTCTCACTCGCACTTGTGTGTGCAGGCGTGTCGTCTGTTTCAGGCATGTCGTCGGAAGCAGCCGTTATGGGGACCAGGGGAGGGGGAGGCGCGGGGTGGGGGGAGTACAGCGACCGCGCTTCTAACTGGGGTCAGTATTACTCAAACTAATCTTTACACAAAATCTGCTGTTCTATACACACTACACAGTAATAGTAGATTATATACCCAAGTCTTGTCTTACCTTATACAACAGTCTTGACCTGCCTTCGAGATTGTGTTGAGATAGTAATGACTCGTTTTACGTTGAGATTGTACGACATAGTGAGTCATTTTCAAGCAGGTGGTATGAAAAGTACTATGATCGATCTTCGATTCGACGCGAGCCAGAAGGTTGATAGACAACGACACTTTGAAGTCGCAGCTGCAAAGTCTCGAGCATCGACGTAAGGTATACTAAGCGTCACACAAATCGACGGATGAGAAGTTAGCCGCAGATGACACTTCGCCGTGATTCACTAATTATTGCGCATGTGTGCACAATGCCAACTCCGCGTGCCGTAGTGGTGAGCACGGGCGTAGGCAGCGCGCTGGAGGCATGAGGTTGGCGGGCGGGTGTGCCCCGGCGCGAGTCTCTCTGACTCCCGCGCATACTTATATTTCGGCTTTTGCGCAGCGTTCTGCGCATAACTTCCCATCCGCCGATTTATGTGGCGCTTGGTATAGCGTGTTTATCAGCCTTCTATCGGATACACTTCGGTGAGAGCGCCCAGGAGTTGCACAATCTGGTCCCACCTGCCCCTTTCTTCTATCGTACGGCTAGACAGACGCGACCAAAGCGACACCCTTTTATGGTGGACATCCCGCACGTTAGAACCAAGCGTTTCGAGTCCACATTCCTCATACGAACAGCCAGAATGTGGAACGCTTTGCCTGGGTCTGTCTTCCCGTAAAAGTACAACGTGGGTGTCTTCAAATCCCGATTAAATAGGTACCTTCTAGGTAAGCGTGCTACTACCTAGACCTATCTGCTTAAAATCAGGCAGTGTGTAGTCAAATGCAAAGCCATACGGAATATACAGGGTTAATTCTAATCAATTAGCATCCTTTCAGGGGCTTATTCTGTACATCAAAATGAACAACTTTTGTTCCACGACTTTTATTAATTCTCAAAAAAAAACTTGTTGTTCCATAGAAAAATATCGTTCACCCCCGACAAAATGTATGGAACAGCTGATTTTTTTTTTGAGTTTTGACAAAAGTCGCAAAACAAAAGTTGTTAGTTTTGATGTACAGAATAAGCCCCTAAAAGGATGCTAATTGATTAGAAATAAACCTTTATACAAAAAAAAAAATATTTCTTTTATTGTAATTTGAAATGTTACTTTAAATTAATGACAGTGATTATTTATTTCCACTTAAAAACATAATTATTATTCCATTAAATAAATATTAATGGCGATTTCAGAAGAGCCCAAAGAAAGGAATGAAGACGAAGAATATGACAAAGAGGACTCCGATGGAGACTATGGCTACAGAAAGCCGAGCAAGTTAGTATAACCGGTTTATTTATAACTAGCGACCCGCCCCGGTTTCGCACAAGTATGTCGGATCCATAAAAAGGCTCCGCATCGGTTATGTTTCTTCAATGTGGTAATGTTTTATACCACTGACCCAACAATGCTTCAGTGTGGCGTGGCGTGGGTTTAGCGGGCGAGGAGATAAAGGCGACGTCACGAACAATCAGTTTATTTCACAGAAGATTACGTATGATTACAATTATAGAGAACTTTAAGCGAAGGACATGGCGTTCCGCAGCGTAACGCACGCTGCCACCATTCTATCAAGAATCACCAGACTTGAACCGTCCTAATCTCAGTTTTCCACAACTTCTTCCGAACAAGCTCTATTTACAACTTTTTCTGACATCTGACATGTCACTTCGCATTTTCCCGCCCATCGGCCGATCATGCGATGTCACTGTCACCTCCTTGGAACTAATCAGCAGCGTTTGTTACAAGCGTTACCCCAGGAAAGTTGCCACTTCCATTCCTAGTCCTTCGAAATTATACTAAGTGGCACTATTTAAAAATAAACTTAAAGCTATTGTCCCGTTATATATATAAACCTTCCTCTTGAAACACTCTACATATCTATTTAAAAAAAACCGCATCAAAATCCGTTGCGTAGTTTTAAAGATATAAGCATACATAGGGACAGACAGCGGGAAGCGACTTTGTTTAATACTACTCGTATGTAGTGATATGTGGTAGCTCTTGTTTTTGAATGGAGATCATGCAACATAAAATGCAGCGTAGGACGTCCACCGACGATTTTATCACACCGTCGGCGCCACAAAGTTATTAATTTAAATTTAAAGTTTTGACTGCCTCCGTGGCTCAGTAGCTAGTGACCCTGACTTCTGGGACAAAGAGGCGTGGGTTCGATCCCACCCAGGGCAAACATTTATGTGATGAACATAGGTGTTTGTTCTGTGTCTGGGTGTTATTTAGGTACTTTCTATACACCACTACTTTTTATGAACATCTAAAAAAAAATGTAGGTATCAGTACACGATGTAAAACATATGTGTACAGTTAAAATTTAAAAAAGATCTTAGGTAGCCTATTTATTTAGGTTTTATTTTATCCGAAAATTAGACTAAAATTATGCACATAATGTCAATTTCATTCATGTATCGCTATTGCATTCATTCCCTTTGCTAGCTCTCTCGCTCGCAAAAGCCCGCCCACAATTTTATTACCTACATGTCTTGCAACATGGCTAGCAAATAATTTAAAAAAAAATCAAGTAAGTAAGGAGAAGTGAAATAAAAAAATACATCTGTAAAATTACAAATTATTTTATTCTAATATTCTAACCTTCCCTTCATACTTTACCGGGGCTTAGGACCGGCAAAAATACTTTTCTTTTGGTAAAATAGGTAAATACCTAACTGTAAAAAAACTGAATAAAACAATTTCAATTTAACATTCAAAAACAAGAAAAGTATTGTTGGCGTATTTAAAAAGTTAGAATCATGATATTTACAATAATTACCTACATTATTTACAAAATTTTAAAAATTTATACGTATTTTAATTGTCCTTCAAAATGTCCACCTCCATTGGCAATGCAAAGACGTGCACGTTTCACCAAATTGTTTTTTAAAGAGAGAAGCACGCTTCTCTGCTGTTTAACTTCGTCAAAAGCGTCCAATATGCGCTGTTTCAATAATTGTACACTATCTGGCTCACTTATGTACACTCGCCGCTTAATCTCACTCCATAAGAAGAAATCCATGGGTGTAAGGTCGGGAGAGCGTGGCGGCCATGCCACTGGCCCACCACGGCCGATCCACTGACTTCCAAACTCTTCCGTTAAAAACTCTCGTACTGCGCTGTAGTAGTGCGGTGGCGCGCCATCCTGTTGGAACCAAAGTCCTCGCAAGCTGGCTAGTGGGATGTCATCCAGCATTGAGGCGACCATAGTCCGAAGCAGATTTAAATAGGTTTCTCCAGTGAGCCGTCCTTCGATAAAATAAGGTCCCACAATGTTGTCATTTAAAATGCCTGCCCAGACATTTACACTGAACCTATGCTGAAACGAATTTTCCCGCACAAGCATTGGGTTTCGGATTGACCACCAGTGTTCGTTGTGTTGGTTAAATAGTCCGACTCGCGTAAACATGCATTCGTCTGAGTACAACACATTTGTTTCGGGATGGCTTATGATCCAATTACAGAACGCTATTCTCGGTTCATGGTCAATAGTCATTAGTTCTTGCACTTTTCTGTAATGGTAGGGATGCATTCCCGCCGAATTCACGATTTTCCAGGCACAGTACTGGCTTATGTTAAATTGACGGGCGGCGTCATTCGTACTGCGTCGAGGATCTTCTTCAAAGAACGCTAGTACGTTGTCGTACAAGTTTTGAGAATACGCCGGCCTTCCAACTCCCCGAGCATGTGACGGCGTAAAAAATGTACCGTAATCTAGTAAACGCTGATATGCATTTACCACTGTATGAGCGTTTGGCTGTCGACTGGTTGGATACAATTCTCTGTACATGCGTAATGCAGCACTCTCATTTTCACCACACAAAAAGTACGCACGCAGCATAGCCACGTACTCTCGAGACGAGAACTGGTAGGCCATCGCGACACGAAAACAACACGAAAACAACCGAAAAAATCGAAATGATCCGAAAAATCGAGATGCGTACGCGCCGCGGTAATTTTTGGCACTGGCCGGGCCGGACTTGTCGTGCACCACCGAAAGGGGCGCACGGGGAGAGGGGTGTGGCTTGAGCTTTGACGCGAGTTTGCTTTCCTTTGCGCGGTAGCCGCCTGAGAAATTATGAATGGTGATAAGTACCTACGGTCTTGTTTACGCAAAACAGCTGTAGTTGGAGTCTAATGGATTAGAATAACCAATTATTTCAATTTTTAAGGGATAATTTTAGGATATTGATTTATTAACTTTTTATTGCATATATATGTTTAGTATCGTGCACTGATACCCCCAAATTTTTTTTAGATGTTCATAAAAAGTAGTGGTGTATAAGTATGTATTTACAAATGTATATGTAGTATATCAGTCTCTGGCAGCCATATCACAAGCTATGCTTAGTTTGGGGTCAGAGACCGTGTGTTAGATGTCCCCTAATATTTTATTTAATTAATTATTGTCTAAATAATCGTATATTATTTCCAGAGAGAGCGTGTACCGCGACAGTGAGGTGATCAGCTCGAGCCCTCCCCGCCGCACCCCGCTACCCTCCGCCGGGAACCCCAAGCCTCTGAGCATCAACCTCAAGAGTCCCGCTAAGAAACCCAACACACCTGTCAAGAAAATCGACCTCGGTGAGTTGATAGGTCATACATTCTCATCTATAATATACTAGCTGCGCCCCGCGGTGCTACCCGCGTTAGCCCGAGATAAAAGTAGCCTATATGTTAATCCAAGGTCTAAGCTATCTTCACACCGAATTTCATCGAAATCGGTTCAGCCGTTGCGTGAAAGAGTAACAAACATCCATCCATCCATACTTACAAACTTTCGCGTTTATAATATTAGTAGGATTACCTATTAAATAGGTGCTTAGACATTTTCACAGGTAATGGTAATTTGCGCACAATCTTTCAAAAGCAACTTTAGTGTCTCAAGGTAAACGACTATGGGGCCAACTACAAAACGCAAAAATGGGCTATTCTACAGAAAAAGTTCATTCACTTTTTTTTTATCGCGAATAAGTCCGCGCTTGACCACCAACTCGCCTGATGGTAACTGGTGGTGGTGATGCTATCGACAAAAGGTATGTAAAATCTCTAATTGTGGGTATCAACTTCAAGATCTCTAGCAAAATCTCAACACGTAAAAAAGATTGACTGACCTCTGTGAGTCGTAGGCCTGTCTGTGTCTGACAGTAGGTGTCTCGTGATAGCGCAGCGTAGGACACCGCTGGTAACGTGAAACCTCTGAGCATCAACCTCAAAAAACCCAAAACTCTTATCAAGAAGATTGATCTAGGTGAGTTACGACTCACACTAGAGTGCCGCCGGCAGCGGGGCGGGGCCCAAGCTACCGGTGGTGGGGGCTACAGGCTGAGGAACCTCCTGACGATGCGCGCCGTGTCCAGGATCACTGCCTTCTGAATCTGGCCCTTGCTCAGAAGAATTACAAGTAATAGAAGTAATGCTTAATTTTACGCAAACAAAAACTACGTTACAGCTTTCTTATTCATATCTGGTTACATTACACAGGATACGCGAGAGTGAATGGAACAAACAAAAAACACAATGTCTGTCGCATACGTCCAAATCCCCAGTTGGAATGTCAAAATGGTTAAAATTTGTTTTTTCGGAAATTTTAACCCTCTAGTTCCAGTAAGAAGTTTCAAATCTCTGACCATTTTATCTTCCTTCTTTTTACCTTTTTGCATTTGGACACCCGAGATAGCTCAATGCTAGTTTGTGAAACCCTTCGAAATTACGTAAGTTTGGTTGTATGTGCATCTTTTTCTAACACCTTTTAAATTTCATATTTAAAATGGGACAAAACGATGTATATCTCTTGCTATTTTAGTACTGTTTCTAGTACTTTGTTTTTAATCTATGGGCTTTTGACCCAACCGTCTAGCGAGAGCCTCTTGAGGTGTTGGTCGAGACTCTTCGCTATTAAGCCGTTCACCGACACGACTATCGGGACAATGATCGCCGATTCAACACCCCACATGGCGGTAACCTCGTGAGCCAAGTCAAGGTACTTGCTGAGCTTGTCCTTCTCGGCCTCCCTGTGTCTGACAGTAGGTGTAACGAGTGACAGCTACCGACTGCTGGTAACGTCAAGCTTCTAACCATCAACCTCATAAGTCCCGCCAAGAAACCCAACACACCCGTCAAGAAAATCAACCTTGGTAAACAGTTATGATAGGTTAGACTACCTTAAAAAATATAACTAGACCGTCAGTTAAATTATTTATCAAATATATTAGACACGTAGTTTTTAGGGTTCCGTACCCAAAGGGAAAAACGGGACCCTATTACTAAGACTTCGATGTCCTTCTGTCACCGGGCTGTATCTCATGAACCATAATAGCTAGGCAGCTGAAATTTTCACAGATGATGTATTTCTGTTGCCGCTTTAACAACAAATACTAAAAACAAAATAAAATAAATATTTAAGGGGGGCTCCCATACAACAATCCTGCATTTTTAGACGTTTTTCGCTCTATATTAATAATGGCATCAGGTAGATGGTTGAAATTTTCACAGAATATTTAGTTTTATATCCACTTCAATAATAAATAATAAAATTAAAATAAAATACATATTTAGGGGGGGCTCCCATACAGTACGTAACCCTTCGTGCGCGAGTCCGACTCGTACTTGGCCGATTATTATTTTGTAAATTAAACAAAAAATTATAATGATATAACCCGTTAAAGCTCCGTTTGACATCATGCTTAAGTAGACATTAGGCCCAATTATGAAGACGCCATCGTAATAATTACTGAGAATAAGCTATTACTGTGGCTTAATGTAACCCTTCAAATTTTGGTCCGTTTTCAGTAGAATACTTCGATTAAAAGTAAATAATATTTCTGTTTCTTTTTCTCTTTATGCATTCGATAGAGAGAACACTTTTTACGTTGCTATTAAATTTATGATGGTGCATTCATAATTGGGCCTGTTATCATTTTATAATGACGTTAAATTTTAATGTGTCAACCATAATCCAATGTAGGTACTTGAAATTCACGGATAGGGTCAATTTTTTTTCCTGTTTCCAGGTGCCGCGGCGTCGTACGGCAAATCAGGTGGTCCTCCGCCTCCCACGCCTCCCCCCTCAGCGGCCGTGGTAGAAAACTCTCAGGATTTGCTCGACGATCTGTTCAAGACGTGTCCGGTGCCGGGCGCGTCACCGAGCACGGGCAACGCGGGCAACACCGGCGGGCTGCTGGAAGATGACTTCAATCCTCGGTGAGTGGGCCGTAGTGTAGGAAAACTCTCAGGATTTGCTCGACGATCTGTTCAAGACGTGTCCGGTGCCGGGCGCGTCACCGAGCACGGGCAACGCGGGCAACACCGGCGGGCTGCTGGAAGATGACTTCAATCCTCGGTGAGTGGGCCGTAGTGTAGGAAAACTCTCAGGATTTGCTCGACGATCTGTTCAAGACGTGTCCGGTGCCGGGCGCGTCACCGAGCATGGGCAACGCGGGCAACACCGGCGGGCTGCTGGAAGATGACTTCAATCCTCGGTGAGTGGGCCATAGTGTAGGAAAACTCGCAGGATTTGCTCGACGATCTGTTCAAGACGTGTCCGGTGCCGGGCGCGTCACCGAGCACGGGCAATACGGGCAACACCGGCGGGCTGCTGGAAGATGACTTCAATCCTCGGTGAGTGGGCCATAGTGTAGGAAAACTCGCAGGATTTGCTCGACAATTTATTTAAGACGGGCAACGCGGGCAATACCGGCGGGCTGCTGGAAGATGACTTCAATCCTCGGTGAGTGGGCCATAGTGTAGGAAAACTGGCAAGATTTGCTTGACAATTTATTTAAGACGGGCAACGCGTGCAATACCGGCGGGCTGCTGGAAGATGACTTCAATCCTCGGTGAGTGGGCCATAGTGTAGGAAAACTCGCAAGATTTGCTTGACAATTTATTTAAGACGGGCAACGCGGGCAACACCGGCGGGCTGCTGGAAGATGACTTCAATCCTCGGTGAGTGGGCCATAGTGTAGGAAAACTCGCAGGATTTGCTCGACGATCTGTTCAAGACGTGTCCGGTGCCGAGCGCGTCACCGAGCACGGGCAACGCGGGCAACACCGGCGGTCCTACTATAATTTCGATCAAATTTGACGATCTTTTTCAAGATTAGAGTGCTAGCACGCGCCGGCTTGTCTCGCACAGCATAGTACTGTACTAGTTAAGTGTAAAAAATACCTGTGTTATTTTATAATCAAAATAAAGAATGATTATTTTATTTAGTGAAAACAGGTTTTTAATTATTTTTACGATCTACACGACCTTATCTTACCATCCTCTGTTTACTACAGGAAGTAGAAAGACGCCACATTACCACCCCTACACTGTCGATACGTACGAAGCGGTTTGAGTCAATATTTCCGAGTCATACGGCCAGAAAATGGAACAGTCTTCCTGCTTTCCTGTTTTCTAAGAGATATCGTTAGCCGCATAATTGACTCTCCGAGTCGATTGGTATCGGCACATCCCTAACGCGCGCCAAGAGAGGGCACAACACTAGCGACGCTACAGACTTAGACAGGAACGCGCAACAGCGCGCGATAGTATCTTTTGTAATATTGATAACGATTGGATTAAAAGTGTAATTGGTGCTATACCAGACTTTATAATACGCCCACGATCGACCACTAACAAAATAAGGGAAATCAGGCGCATCCTTTAATAATATGTCTAAAGCTTTTCAAGATCAGAGTGAATAGGTATCTTCTAGGTCTGCGAGCTTCATCTTCGACCACAACGTCGCTTACCATCAGGCGAGTTGGTGGTCAAACGCGGACTTATTCGCGATAAAAAAAGTCTAATTTTTTATGTATGACCCAAAAGGCTTGCGTTTGACCACAGCATTTGTATTGCAGAGCGGAAGAGCCGAAGCCCCCTCGAGACGAGTTCGGCGACTTCACGAACGCGTTTGGCGCTCCGCCCCCCGCGCCCGCCGCCGCCCCCGCCGCCCCCGCCGCAGACAACACGGAGTTCGCCGACTTCAGTTCCGCCTTCAGCTCTGGCGATGTGTTGAATATGGCGCCAACAGTGCAGAATAATTGTAAGTATCGAGGGCAGCCGGGTGGTAATGTGGGAGTCCTCGGCGATTGGTCGGTATACCCACTAAAACCCTGGTTGTTCCACCACTGTGCCTGGGGTCGGGGCTACGGGAACGCTTCCGCACTCCGTGGACCAAAACACACCAAAACTAAAACTAAGACTTGACCGAAACCAAGCTTTTTTTTTTAGGTAAAAATAAATGCGTGTAAATGAATAAATAGTTTATAATTATTGTAGTCTAACCGCTAAATATACAATGTTGTATATGCCTATAATTGGTGATCTTATCAGTCCTGTGTATTACTGTATTTTAAATTTTTATAAGTGTGTTGTCAAGGAATTATAAACGATAATTCAAATTATGAAATAAATACTGTCACGCTTAAAACTACACAATAATTAACATGAACACAGTGAAAATATTTTAAATACTTAATTTGCCTAGATGACAAAAGTCAGTACCTACAGTCCTCCGAGTGAAGCCCCTCTCCCAAACGTGCCCATCAAGCTGCTAAAGTTCGGCCGTTCAGAGAATGCGTTCCTGACACGTCATCTTGAAAAAATGTTTTTGGCCGATATCTCGGAAACTATGTACTTAAGGGCAAAAAACATTAAGATCACTATTGTAGAAAATAAAATTTCGCATATTTTGTTTCCAGTAAACTTTTTTGTAAAACTTACCGTTTACGATTTATGGCCCATTTAATGAAATTTCATTAAATGGACCTTAAAAAATGTGGCGCGGCGGGACGTGCTTGGAGCGTAGAATGGTAGCCCACCGGGCCTGGCTCTGGCGTGGGCAGTCCCTGGGACAAGCCGGGTCCTTCCGCTGGTATGTGGTGTTCCCCTTTCGTGGTGCGGGTCACAATAGGCGAGGAAATAAGGAGGTTCGCGAGATGAGAGACACTACGCGGCACTACGGAGTTACAAGTTTGTAATTAATCCGAAAAGATGCGTACGAGAGGGAGGTCAGGAGCGCAATTTGTGCAAGAATAGAATGGCGACCGACGCTTAGATTCGAACGACACGGATGTGGATATCGTGTCTATGACATCTAGTCATGCATAGACTATCCTTTTATAGTTTTTTTAGGATTCCGTACCCAAAGGGAAAAACGGGACCCTATTACTAAGACTTCGATGTCCGTCTGTATGTCACCGGGCTGTATCTCATGAACCATGCTAGCTAGGCAGCTGAAATTTTCACAGATGATGTATTTCTGTTGCCGCTGTAACTATAAATACTAAAAAGAGAATAAAATAAATATTTAAGGGGGGCTCCCATACAACAAACCTGATTTTTTAGACGTTTTTCGCTCTATATTAATAATGGTAAAAGGTAGATGCTTGAAATTTTCACAGAATATTTAGTTTTATATTCACTTCAATAATAAATAATAAAATAAATATTTAAGGGGGGCTCCCATACAGTACGGAACCCTCCGTGCGCGAGTCCGCCTCGTACTTGGCAGATTATTCTAGGTTGGGGTGCCAATAAAGAACAGTACGCGTTTAACTCGCCTGCGCGGTACAGGGGCGCGGGGGTAGACGCAAAGGGGACTGAGACAGGTGCGGGCGGCGGGAGCAGGTGGTACGACAACTGTGTAAGGATGGTATTTAAATATTTTAGGTCTGTACTTCAAGACGACGATTTTGCTTTCGTCTGTTCGAATGTTGATTTTGTCTACAGGTCGCATTTTTCAACGAATCTTAACAAAACTTTGTACATAGGTTTATGTATCAATAGTAGTTTTTTTTGCCGTCGGCGATTTTTGATTAAATAAATGAATATTTTGGGGACATCTTACACACGGCATTTGACCCCAAACTAAACAAAGCTTGTGATAAGGCTGTCAGAAACTGATATACTTACTACATAATCTACATATTTTTAAATACATACTTATATAGATAATACCTAAATAACACCCAGACACAGAGCAAACACCTATGTTCATCACACAAATACTTGTCCCAGGTGGGGATCGAACCCACGCCTTTGACTCAGAAGCTAGGGTCACTAACCACTGAGCCACCGAGGCAGTCAAATTGCGATTGGAGGGGTATTTTTCTCTACATGGGCGGAAATTTATTGTCACGTTATTTATTAGCTGATTTCGATAATATTTGGCAAGATTGATTAGTATATATTATATCTTATAACAAGATTGCGAGTATGAACCAAATCGGTCAAGAGCGAGTCGAGATATAGGCTTATGAAGGTTCAGTTAAAGAGATATTATGTCCAGAGGTTTACTGTTCAGAAAACAAATTGTTTAATTACATATATTAATTTTATTTTAGCAGGCCCCACGTCTAACTTAGACCTACTGAGTTCGCTAGCGGGCCCCCGGGGCCACCTTTGGGAGCCCCCCTGGCAACCCACTGCTGGACCCTCTCGGGGGCTTGTATTTAGATTTTTATGTCGGTCTTTTTAATACTGTTGAATAAGGGTTTCAAGGGCGATTCGGCCACATCTGACACGTTATCTTAGTGTGTGTTAGCGAATTCATATCTAGTCTATATTAGACGTATTATATGCTCTATAAAACTATTTTTTACCAAAGTATGCAAGTTCGCTCCAAGCTGTATGTATATTTGCGTAATGTTTTTTTAAATAAATTATTGCATAACCTTTTTTTACTAAATCAAAATGTAAAGTTATTTTAGGTCACAAATATCGTATAATAACTTGGAATCCTTGTTATTTTCCAGCTGGTCCGACGTCTAACCTGGACCTCCTGAGTTCGCTCGCGGCGCCCCCGGGGCCCCCACTGGGAGCCCCCCTGGCTAGCCCCCTGCTGGACCCTCTCGGGGGCTTCGAGCTGGACGCGCTCTCTGGACAACTAGCGGCTACCACGCTGCAACCGCAAGGTAAATTATTCGTATTAATATTTTGAAACTAAGGTTGAAACCATAGTCAACGCTTCTTGAACACAACTACAACCCGGTCACAATATCTGTGCACCTGACTTCGTGACGTCATATCGAATTATCGGGACGTATATGCATTACCGGACGTCTAGTATACCGTCCGGACGTAAATTATTATCGGGCCGTGTATCGGCAACGAAGATGCTAACCGTACTGTCGCACCGGGGAGTGCGCGGAGAGGTGACAGGAGAAGCGGGAGAGGCGCCGCATTCCAGCGAGGTGCACAGATATTCTGACCGGGTTGTATATATTATCTTAACAACTGTGTATATTCATCATAATGTTAGTTTTACATGATACCGTGATTATAGACCGAATCATACAAGTCGGCGGATGTGAAGTTAGCTACATGCTGTGCGAAACCCGATCATCGCGCAGCTTTATGTGAGCTTCAGTCAGGGTTGGATATCGCGCAACTTATAGCTAACTTCACATCCGCCGACTTGTATGATTCGGCGTATAATAAGGTTGAAACCATAATCAACGCTTGTTGAAAACTAACTTTATCTTGACAGCTGTGTAAATTCATCATAATGTTCGTTTTACATGATACCATGGCTACACTTTCAACATAATGACTGCCTCGGTGGCTCCGTGGTTAGTGACCCTGACTTCTGGGCCAAAGTGGCGTGGGTTCGATCCCCACCCAGGGCAAACATTTGTGTGATGAACATAGGTGTTTGCTCTGTGTCTGGGTGTTATTTAGGTACTATCTAAATAAGTATGTATTTAAAAATATGTATATGTAGTATATCAGTCTCTGGCAGCCATATCACAAGCTATGCTTAGTTTGGGGTCAGAGACCGTGTGTAAGATGTCCCCTAATATTTATTTATTTATTATTTTTACTTGAGTCATTTCCCGTTACATAAATTATAAAATATCTTCAAAGTTATATAATTTATGTTAAAGAGTTATCTTTGTCATAAGCATTTCAAAAATCTGAAGCGAACGCGGGATTTGAACCTGCCCCTTCGGATCACTAGCCCGACGCTCTAACCAACTGAGCTAGCCCGCTTCCTACGTAAGCGCCAAATTTCTGAAGTGCTTATCATTACCACCAACTTATAGCGTTGGCGGCGCCACCTGTGATACCCGTATTAGACAGGTTATCACTCAACTAGAAGTTATTAGAACTTCTGAAGATTGACGAGAGATGGCGCACTGCTAAATCAATGATATGATTTTTGCTTATCACAAAGACAACTCTTTGAGATAAAATCTAGTGTGGAAAGCACTCCAAACAAAAACCATATCATAATTTATGTTGATAGTCAAAATAGTATAAAGCAGTATGTAGCATTCAAAATACATGTGACATTGCATGAGTAGTAGTATGTTTACTGTTAGTGAATCAACTGTTTTGGGCACATTCAGGTTTTTTTCATTTCCAGGTATCGGAAAGTCGACTCTATCGCACCGAGATAAGATCCTCCGCGCAATGGACCACCTCATTAACGCTATACGTTCTATAAGCAGGATCAAAACGGATAATGACGTGTATAACCTCAAAATGTACTTTGATAATCTGTTACAATTGCTCCCAGGGCCTGTAACAACGCAAAAATTGACTCAAGTTGATGAAAAAGTTATAATTAACTCGGTTTTTGATGAGTATTCGGTGTTGTTGGGGACTGTAGTCCGTATACTGATGCCCCAATGGCCGCTTTTCAAAGAAGAAATTACGGCTTTGTTTCTTATTGAAGACGGATTTTTTGTCAGCAATGAAGCGTTGACGATTATTACCGGGTTTTTGAAAACTGAGTCTAATATCGACGTGTTAAGAGCGTTTTCGCATATTCTAGTGCGATATATAAAAAGCGATGCTGTTTTTGTTGCTATAGTAGACAGTGGGAGCTTAAAAGATATATCTAGCGAGGAAAAATATAGATATCAAGTAGAGTGGGATAATTACGTACAGTTGCTGGTAACCCTGCCTGAGAGACTCGCAAATAAACTGCAAATGGATACTCCAAAAGATTTTTCTCATGAAAATTACGCGTATCATTTAATTTTCCACCTGTTTCGAGTGTTTGAATTTATATCTGATGCGTTCTTTTATAAAGGTGTTCAATACGATATGGTATACTTATGTCATTTGGTGTCGAAGATTGTGACCAATTTCAATATGGGCGGCAATTCGCCCGCCATTTTGGATTTCGTTGACGTCATCATTTCGTGGTACGATTATAATAACACGGAGACGAATAAATTCATCAAAAGGAAACTGATTCAGATCCTCCTACAGCATTTGAGTCGTGAAAGCATCGATACTTTATCGATTATGTTCCTTAATCGATGCCAAATCGATTACGTGAAAGATCGACAGGTTATATACGAAATTCTATTGGATAGTTTCGACTGTAGCAAGGATTGGGCTGAAATTTTAGCATTCAAATTGCCGTTCTACTTCAAACCTAAAGATTATAAAAAGACTTTAATGGCTGAGAATCTGGTTTACTATATTTCCACTATAGAAAACAATGTCGAAGGTCTTAGTGACTTAATTTTGAGACTGGCTCGAGTGTGGGCCGATGTCAAACCTACGAACGTTTCTAATATAAATCAGCACATTTTTACATCGCAGCTACTGATTTTAGCAATAAAATACCGTACTGTAATAACTTTACGGGACAAACTCGATTGGCAACTCACTGAGCTCAAAACGATCCTTTTCAAAGGCATGAGTAAACATCTAGATGTTTGGTTCCAAGAGTACCAATGCGTCGGTATGACTACCATAGAAGTTGTGCTCAAAACTTTGGCAGATATTGACGTAGGCGATAAGGAAGCAGCGAGTTGTCTGAACTTCGAATATTCCACCATGGGAGAGACTTGCGTAGAAATGAACAAAATACTAAGACACCTCGCACAAAGATGCCTCATCGATAAAGAAAGACGAAAGCCGAAAAACTATAAAGTAAGGAAAATCAACAGAAATGAAATACTGGACTCGATGGCCAATAGAGTGTCAAATGTGAAGCCAGAACCCACTGGCAACACTCTAGTCACTTGCGCAGTCAAAAGTCAGGAGCAAACGAAAGAGATCGTAAAAGCTATCATATCGGTCAAATTAGACGCGTTCGAAAGAGAGGGAAGACCCGTCATAGAAGATCTAGATTCTGATGACGATTTAGTGCCATACGACATGAGTAATGACCTTCCAGTTACAGCTAAAATGCAGCCGAAATATCTCAGAGATCTGATAAACAATATTATTGAAGTAAAAGACGCTGAAAACTTCGAAGCTTGCTTAGACGTTGCCGAAGACCTAGTCAACAAACAACTAAAGCTGGAAACTCCTAAATTAGTGACGGAATTACTCGATATATTCCTGCATTTGGACGAAAAATATCACGTGGACGATTTTGAGCAGCTAAAGTTCAATACATGCGTTGCGATTCTTTGCAATCAACCTAAAGTGGCAGCCGAACACATATGCGCCGAAATACATACAGATGTCGGTAGATACTCGATAGCGTCTAAAATTTTCATGCTGGAAGTACTATCCGAAGCAGTCACCAGAATAGCTAGCATCAAACCTGATACAGACACGAAATTAGAAAAGCAAGTGTTATGCAAAGAGGACGAAAATGTCATCCTACCAGCCGAAGAAATCATTCGACGACGACTTATAAACAAAACGAAATATTTCCACTCAAAGCGACCTCATCCATTCTCGAAAGCTAAAAGAAATGAGTTCTCAGCAATCGCAGACAGTTTTTTCTACCCCCTAATAGGTGGGTTCGGGTATAAACAACTAACATTGAGCTTATACAATCAAAAACAGGACATAGACAACATACTTCTATACAAATTCCTTGCAGTCATCGCTAACGTCGTTTATTCGACTAAGAATTGTCTGAAATGTCCCCAATATTGTTGGGAAATTCTCCAAATGGTGATGCATTTGCGATACGCTTTGGATACTAAGCTGCAGATCGGTGCGTTGTCCATATTTGCGGCAGTAATAATGGCTTTACCAGCGAGTATTTTGCGAACGGAGTTCTTTGATCAACTGATGGAGATTCGAGCTTGGTTGATAGATTGTCTCGCCAATATCGATTTGACGATGTCTGTAGAAGGCCCGAGGGCAGAGTTGGGGGTTTTAGCGGGACAAGTGCTGAGTATGGTCGATAAGGCGCTGGCAACCGAGTGAAGTTAGTTGTAAGGATAAATGTATGTAGCGAAGCTTAGTCCCCACCGCCAATAAAATGTTTAAATCTCGTTTCTGATGGCGTTGGTTTTTGGAAGGCTAGTGGAGTAGGTGTTTTTTGTATTCATATTGAATTAAAATTGGAAATATTTACAGTCAATAAACTAGAGAGAGAAGCCGTGGTGGTCTAGTGTCAATGACACCGCCTTACAATCTTGAGGTCGGGTTCAATCAAACCCGGTCCCGTACCAATGAATTCCTTGGAATTTATGTACGGAATTTCACACCACTGGCTTTTCGGTGAAGGAAAACATCGTGAGGCAACCTGCATATGTCCAAGATATAAATTCAATGGCGTAAGTGAATCCACCAACCCGCCAACGTGGTGGATATGGCCCAATCACTATCTACGTCCTGCAGTGGACTATTAAAAAGGCTGGTACAGTACAGAAAGTAGAGAGAGATGGACTCAAAAGAACTGGGTATAGAATCATTTTATTAAATAGCTTGTACTGTACCGGCTTTCTAATAGTTCACTGTTGAACATAGGTCTACGAAGCCACGAAAGACGATTCTGCCATGCTCATACCGCCAGCCCAGTGCGGGTTAGTGAATTATGTATGATAAATTTTGCAGAAAAGAAAGTTTCCTCATGTGCAAAATATGTTTTTACTTATTTTGTCAAAAAGGAACTAGCAAAAACCTGCTAGTTTTTTTGACACTAAATGGGGATGTTCACTGGGTATTAAAAATCATTATTTAGTCCGTCAGATAGATTATTAAAAAATGTTGGACACGTATTCTTTCTTTTGTCAATCCAACAGTTAGTGACAAAGATAAACCTTGTCAAAGTTTGAGAGTGGGGGCTCGTGACGGCACTAGCCGGTACATTTGATAGCGGTTAGTGACATCACGCAGAACTTTAATAGGCTATTTCTTCATAAATTTTTGTTAAATTGACAAAATAAAAAATACGTGTCTAATATTTTTTGACAATCCATTTGACAGGACTAATTTTATTTATTTAGTAAACAAGCCTATTTTTTTTTTAATCAGTACCTTCTATACTAGCCTTTCAAACGTCGAAAGCCTACATTTTACTTACTACCTTCCCTGTCTAATTTTTACCTATAGATCTCAGAACCATCTAACGCACGGTAAGTCTTCAGTCACATGTATTTTGAACACTGCTCAACTTGGTTTCACTATATCTTCGTAATAAATATACACAATTTATCAAATAATAAACTTTATCGATAAATAGTGAAACCATTTTCCAATACAGATAGATACGTTGATATTTTTATACTGAGTATTTCTCTAGACCACGGACATGTTCAAGGATACAATTTTACTCTTCATTGTGCTTCGAGCAAATATCTATAGAGTCACAATCGTGCAAAAAATGTGTCCGATCCAAAACCCTGCCCAAGCTACGTAGTGGGCAGGCTTTTTAGTTAGTCGTAAGGCGATTGCAAGCCGACTACAACGCCGCGATATGCCAAAGTACTCGGTTACAAGCACTAATTAGGTGACATAACGTCGAGCTTCAAAAAAGGGGTCATTGCGAATTATTTAATGTAAATATCAAAGTCGGCGTATGACGGCGCGCAGACATTTTTTTTTACATATTTCACTTAGAGACTGTGGCTCTGTAGATATTTGCGCGAAGTCATTATGTCATAAATTTACTATAGTACTGACCCTGGAACTAAAAATGCTCATACATTTTCGACACCAAAATGCATGCAACATCTGTTTTATTTTCATGATTTCGGGGTTGTTTCCATAGTAAAAAATGCAGTGCATACAATCTAGAACATGTCAGCCGTTTAAAGAAATGTTCAATATTTTCTTGTTGTCAATTAAAAATGGATATTATAAAATATTTATTTATACTTGTATATATTTCTGTAACAAGAATACAATTCAAAATGCAAAAATAAAGCTCAAACCAATTCTTGTTACCGAAACCTTAACTGTGTTTGCCTCCCATCCAGGTTTACAACCAACGCCCGTCGGGTTGTTACAACCTACAACCAGCCAACAACCAGCGCCGACAACCAACTCGAAACCGACTTCGACCACCAAACTCGGGGCTACTTGGGCCGATACATCTTCTATTAACATTAACGTTGATAATTTATTAGCCCCTAGATCGCCTAAAGCAGGACCTATGCCTTCTATGAATCAACTTAAATCGAGTCCTAACAGCCCAGCTCATGCAATAAACGCCCCCCCTCCAATGATGGGGGGTTTCACCCCCTTTATGGGCCCCAGTCCATTGAACAATATGAATAATAACTTCGCGAGTATGGGCATGAATAATAATATGGTGCGACCTCCTTTCGCGAATCAGAACTATTTTATGCAATGATACCTGTATCTGGCTGATTGCCAGAGTGGGTAGACAGGGAGCTTACGGAACAACGGTTGTATGTTCAAATGCTGTGACAAATTTGGATAGAAAATCAAAAACTTTGAGGATAAAAGTAAACTTTAGAAGTTGCTAACCGAATCAAAAACTTTGAGGGAAAAAGTAAACTTTAGTAGTTGCTAACTGAATCAAAAACTTTGAGGGAAAAAGTTAATTTTAGTAGATGCTAACTGAATCAAAAACTTTGAGGGAAAAAGTAAACTTAAGTAGTTGCTAACCGAATCAAAAACTTTGAGGGAAAAAGTAAACTTTAGTAGTTGCTAACCGAATCAAAAACTTTGAGGGAAAAAGTAAACTTTAGTAGTTGCTAACCGAATCAAAAACTTTAAGGGAAAAAGTAAACTTTAGTAGTTGCTAACCGAATCAAAAACTTTGAGGGAAAAAGTAAACTTTAGTAGTTGCTAACCGAATCAAAAACTTTGAGGGAAAAAGTAAACTTTAGTAGTTGCTAACTGAATCAAAAACTTTGAGAAAAAAGTAAATTTTAGTAGATGCTAACTGAATCAAAAACTTTGAGAATAAAAGTAAACTTTAGTAGTTGCTAACTGAATCAAAAACTTTGAGGAAAAAAGTAAACTTTAGTAGTTGCTAACTGAATCAAAAACTTTGAGAAAAAAAGTAAATTTTAGTAGATGCTAACTGAATCAAAAACTTTGAGGATAAAAGTAAACTTTAGTAGTTGCTAACCGAATCAAAAACTTTGAGGAAAAAAGTAAATTTTAGTAGATGCTAACTGAATCAAAAACTTTGAGGGAAAAAGTAAACTTTATTAGTTGCTAACCGAATCAAAAACTTTGAGGGAAAAAGTAAACTTTAGTAGTTGCTAGCTGATTTACTGTAGCCTTATGTACACACTGTTGAGTTTCTCTAAGTAGAGAAGGACAAATAGATAAAAAATTGGTTGTATGTAAAGTCTGTTTACGGACGATTATTTTACGTGATAACATCATGTGCATAACAAGTCGAACGCTTAGGCCGATCGTGCCTCTCTATCGCTTATTCCGCGCTCTCGCTTGCACGCTCGGTTCAGGCAGAACGCGTGACAATGAGTCATACTTTTTCGTGCGTCCAGCTGGCGTTCATCGATTTATAAGACGTTATCACGTCAAAAAGAAATACAACTAAATTTACCCACTGTTGGAGTTTCTGTAAACATATTTTGAACAAATAATATGCCGGTGGGACAGCGGCTGTATTTTTCTTCGAAATGAGGTCGATTTTGTTCCAAATGTAACAAGTAAATATTTAACATACTATAGACGGACAGACAGACGGACAGCGGAGTCTAAGTAAAAGGGTCCCGTTTTTACCTTTTGGGTACGGAACCCTAAAAAACAAAAACAAAATATGAAAATGAGCCCAAAGTGAAAATATTTAATGCAATTGTTTTATTCTTTCCAAATGAATAATATGAACGTAGGGTTCTATTAATCCCATTGAAATAAAATACCCAATTAAATCTTCAATTCAAAATAGCCCCTATACAAAAGCCTACAAGGTCTAAAAATAATTTGTCACAGATCTATTTGAAGATACAAAATCGTTGCTCCAAAGCCGCGTAAATAAAATAAATTTAAGTAAATAGTAATAAATACAGAAGTGGGTATCTGAACTAGATGTAGTTCGAGATAGTTTTATACGATTTTGATATTAAATACCACTCGGTTTGAATTCATTTTCGTTTGAAACCCGCCAAGGACACAATAGAAATAGTAAGGACAGTATTCGAACATCAAAATGTCTAAAATAATCAACCAAGTACGAGTCGGACTCGTGCACATAGGGTTCCGTACCGTATGGACGTCCCCCTTAATATATTTTATTTTAATTATTTATTTATTTTTGCAATTAATATAATAAAAATAAACTTAAAATTCTGTGAATATTTCAAGTATCTTCCTGTTGCCGTTATTAATATCGAGATAGAAAAATCACTTTTCTTGTATGGGAGCCCCCCATAAATATTTATTTTATTTAAATTTAATAATTTATTTTTGAAGTGAATATTTAACTAAATATTCTGTGAATATTTCAAGCATCTAACTGTCACCGTTATCAATAGCGTGCAAAAAACGGCTCAACAATAAGGTTTGTTGTATGGGAGCCTCCCTTTAACCCTTTCACTGCTGAAAACACACACGTCTGTGTTTTCGATTCTCACGCCCCGCGGCTACTACACACACCAGGCGTGTGCGGTAGCGTCTTCCCGCGCCTTGCGTGTGCGTTTTAGAATTAGCAGGCACCTTAAAAAAAGTACCTCAGCAGTGAAAGGGTTAATATTTATTTTTAGTGTTGTTATAGCGGCATCAGAAATACGTCATCAGCGAAAATTTCAACGTTCTAGCTATCACGGTGCCTGAGATACAGCCTGGTGACAGACAGACGGACGGACAGCGGAAACGTACTGTCCTTACTATTTTATTGTGATTATGTTGTAGAATTTATAGATCAGGAAAACTTACTTGACAAGGCTTTATAAAGCTGAGAACAGATCAGCGTTATAATGTACAGGTGACTTCGAATTCAGCAATTTTCTAGGATAAATGCGCAGACCAAATAGAAAAGTCAAGACAGAATGTTGGTGACAAACAAGTGAGGCCAGCAAAGCTATGCCTCGCCGTGTACAGACTCAACACACACATGTACACGTACAAAGAAACTATGCCCTGGCTCGTCAGTCGAACTAGGGCGGCGCAACACCGCAACATAAAAAAACCGGCCTCACTTGTCTGTTCACGACGTTCCGTCTTAATTTTTTTTACTTAGTCTGAGGATAATTTTGTAACCTTATTGTATTGTATTTTTTTTTTGACATTCACAAGTATACATAATATCTATGTTGAGAAATAAATGAAATGAAATGTGAATCGTCAGGGGCTGGAATGCCCTGCCCGTCATTGTTTCCTGACAATTACTGGATATATTTGATACAAGAGTAAATAAGTATCTTCTAGGTCTACACACTCCATCCTCGGTTACAACATCGCTTTCCATCAGGCGAGTTGGTGGCCAAGTGTAGTCCTATTATAATAAAATAAAAAAAGTGTACGTAAAATAAATAGCATGTCATCATACTATATTTAGCGTTTTTGGTTGTCAATAAAATTACTAGTATTCCTAAAAATTTACTAAAAAATTACAAACGAAATTCTTAAAGAGTTACTTTTTTGATAAACATTTCACAAAATTCGTCGCGGATGCAGGATTCGAACCTTGCGTCTTCGGATCACTAGCCCGACGCTCTGACCACCGAGCTAACCCGCTATACTGACCCCGCGGCGAATTTTAAAAAGTAACTCTTTGAGATAAACCTAGTGTCGGATGTACTATAAAATTAAAAATCATTTCAACGAAATTCTTGTCTCGACTCAGCTTTATAATGCCTTATTGAGCAGCCCTAACCTTACATATGTGTTTACGTTAGTTCAAGTAATACTAATATGATTAGGTATTCCATTATTATCAACTTTTTACTAGGAGACCAAACCGGAAATGGCAATGAAAAATCTGCAATTTCATACATTTTGTTGAAAATCGTAAAACATTTTGTTTAGAATAATTGATTCTATTTTTTGAATGTCGTTTAACGTTTTGTTTGGAACAATAGATTTTTTAGAGTTTTCAGGATTAGTCCCATAGTAAAAGTTGTTCGCAATGATGTACCTTATGTGTGGTTGCAGTATTACTTGATCTTTTGTAACCACGTATGATAAATTAATATAATGTTAGGTGAGCTATTTCGAAATAAATTCACCCCACGGGAGGAAAAGTAGTTTTTCCCAATAAAGTGGTGCATATCATCATAATTATATCACTATGATATTATTTTAATTCATTTCTTTAAAAGTATACTTAAAAACTTTCCCTTTTTACATGGTTTGTTGTAAAAAAATATAGTTAGATACATTATAATTTATTTAGTATTTTTTGTGAAATTTAACGTGTAATATAGTAACATATTGTATTTATTAGGTAATCCGTATTTTCAAAGCCTTAAATTGCTCACTTCACATTCCTTTTAGTTTCTGTGTAAACGCAAATTTATTTTAGATTTTTCTCTACTGACTGAATAAAAACAAGATTTTTGACTTGTGCCTATATTTTATATCATATACAGGGTTAATAAGCCCGATTACAGAGGCGCCAGCGTAATTATATTAGCTAAATAGCATAGTTCTGTTTCTTTTTCACTTTAGGCATTCGATAGAGGGAACGCTTCTTACGTTGCTATTTAGTTTACGCTGGCGCCTCTGTAATCGGGCTTAATGTTATTTTGACCATCTTTTAAGAAGGCGAATTCTGTACATCAAAATTAACAACTGTTGTTCTATGACTTTTGTGAAATTTCAAAAAGAATATTATATTATGTTCCGTAGAAAAATATCTCTACAAAACGCATAGAACAGATTAATTTTGGGTTTTGACTAAGGTTTTAAAAATAAACTCTGGTATTTTGATGTATAATGTATATGCCCTTAAAATGACGTTAACTGATTTAAAATCGAGCTGTATATGATAGAATTTTAAATAGTCTTTTGTATTTGTGATTTGTGGTTAAAATCCAACTTATTAAACCGTTTATTCCATTACTCTCTGTACATTTTTTTCTAGTTTTATTTACTGAACAAGGTAAATAATTTATCAATACTTAAATAGATAATATATGTATGTACTCTATTGTGCTAAGAATCGGTAAAACTCTGAGTAATATAAAAGTTAATGTAGTTATAGCATTAGGTATTGTATCAAAAATGTGCAAAATATTTTGTGAAATGTCAATGGGTTTAACAAAATTATGTACAGTGCTTATATCCGTATATTTATTTTAATTGTGCATGTATAAATACAAAAAATATAGATATTCTCCATTTCTACTATGTAGTTAGTATTATTCTTTCTTTTTCATCCTTAACATAATATATATTTGGGTATTGTATTGCTGCAATGCCTATTTTGAATTACTTTTTCTATACTATCGTTTTCAACTTTTTATTGAACCAAAAATGAAAATGGTTCAGATGGCGACGATAGATGGCGCTGGTTGATAAATGAGTAATTTTTTGGTTCATTTTATTATTTTTCTCTCTAATTTGAACATTCGAATTTCAAATCTTAACTAATTAACGTCTATTTTTCAACAGCGAATTGTAAATCCATTGACATGAATTTAAATATGTTATTGCACACAAATATCGTAACGTACCTTGTAAAGTCAGGTTGTAGTTGTACTAGTTGTTAAATATCCGATGTTTAATATCTATTATAGAATATTTTTATACCCGCTTCTATTCGTTGTAACATAGATATGGAAATAATGTAGCTAACATTGAAAATTTCATCTAAAAGCGATTTTGTGCTCTGTACTCTAAGACTCATTGGGCAAATTGGAAAGTCTTTATTCATTTCATGTAAAATATATGTATAGCATCTGTAACATTAGATTCTTTAATAAATGGTTATCTGCTTGCTCTGTAATAAGCCATAAAGGGTTATTAAAACAATCATTGTAAACAAATTTTACTATGTGGTCAACCCGTAATTACAGAAAAGAAATCAGCTGTTCCATGCAAAATTGCTATTCAAAATCGACACAAAGTATGAAACAGCAGATTTTTTTTCCTCGAATTTCGTTTTGGCTCTATAGTAAAAGTTCATAACGATAGGCTGAATCACCTCCTTTCGGCTTGGTACACCAATTCTGGATAACCCTGAATTTTATAATTTTAAATAGGTAATTTTCTATAGGACGAATCAAATTTCTTGCTATATGTGAAGTTAGTTACAAGCTGCGTATATCCCCCCTTCTCACGCAGCTGATATAACGAATTTGCTACTGCGCGATGACTTGCGTCGTGCTCACAGACGACAATAAGTTTGATTTTGCCTTAACAATTTTTTTGTTGGCCCCATAGTATTCATAACGAGATTACGCAGATAACCCTGTATATGCCCAAACATCATCAGGTGTATACATACAGTTTGGTAATTATAATTATAATCAATAAAAAATGTAGTAGTGTCAATAAATCGTAGTATTAAACGTTGTTTATTGTATAAGTGTTATATTTATATGGGAATTGTGTATAAATTGACATGGTACGGACGAGGGTGACATTTTTGTATACTGACGAAAATATTAGGAAAAAAATCTTTTATATGTTCTAAAAATCTGAAGCAAAAAATGCGAGAGCGCGCCGAGTAATGAGTAATTGATTTTCCATATGAAACGATATATCTAATTTTACTTAAATGTTTGATGAAGTAATAAATATAGTGGTTGGTTAATTTAAACTTTATTGCTTAAAACTTAAGTGTGTGTTTAGGCACAATTAAATACATTGTCACAAAAATAATATACACGGTTACTGGTTGCTTATGCACAACCTCTTAAGGTCGACTTAAGTACATCAAGATAACAATATGGAATCTTCCCCAAAATGAAGAAAAAAAACAGCTCTTTGATAGAATAAATTTGTTGTCCATCCTCAAATTTATGGAACAACTTAATATTTTTCACGATTACGGAGGTTGGTCCCATAATAAAAGTTGTTCATTGACATAATTTGTCGTAAATATGTGAGAAGACGCTGGTTCCCGTAGCACTGGCTAGTTCGGGAACCAGAGGCTTCATTATTTTTCATGTAGGGCAGGTGCACCGGTTGTGGCCATCTTAGTATCATTTGTGGCCACTTTGAATTTTAACGATTAATTATACAATTTAATGTTCAAATAATATTTTAAAAAATGTAATTTGAGATTCACACAAACAAAATTTATGTTGTTACATTGTTTATAATTACCATATATGCAATAATTTTGACACCAAAATAGCCACAACCGGGTTAGTGGCCACAACCGGGGCACCTTAGTTTATATCAATTAATTTTTTTGATTGATTGATTGGTTTATTTTGATGTACTTAAGTTGTACTTAAGAAGTTGTGCGTTAGATGCCAGTAACCCCGGTATACACAACAGCAATATATACAGTTTTCACGCGCTCTTGTTATTTTCAAAATAGTGACTCATGATTATCAAAAACGACAAATTTCAAAGTAAAGTCGACAATAATAGTCTCGAACCATGGCTTTTAAATTATCTTATTCCATGAGTCACTGTAAAGAAAAACATTATAAAATAATAATGCTTCAAATGTACTTAATTTGTTTTATTAATGTACTAAGGTTTTTTTTTGATAAAATTGTGTTGTTTTAAATTTAATTTGCATTTACACTCATTCCGTTTTGATTTTTATGTTGTGCTAGGCAGCTCTGGAGATTAAATTAAAATAAGTTATGATATCACTTGAAAAGTAAGTTTAGATTTTACCGTTTTAGCCTAAAATTATTTTGTCTCGAAGGCAATAAAATGAAATTCCATATTAAGAAGAGATTATTTTAAAATTGTGTTAAATAGATCAATTTTGTTCATATGAATCAGCATTGGGACCAAAGTATCAAAATTGTTTTCATCTGGCGACGTAGAATTGTGTTGACAATCGAAAATAAATTAACTTTTTATGTTTTAGAGTTTTAGTTACATTATTCATTATCATTTGAGAATCAAAAGATTTCTATTTAATCCTGTCTCTTTCGCACTGTCGCGTCATAGTACACGCGAAAAAGAGACGACATGCGACATGCATGAGATTATATTATAGATATTTGATGTTTTGGATAGCACCGATTTTTAGCCACGAGATAATCTTCTGACTTGCCTTTCTTTGTCAGTTCTTTCAAAATTTATCCTCTTAATATTTTTTTATAGGATTATTAGCCAGATTATTATCTAGCCATTATAAAACCGGTTTCGTTTTTCGAATATTTTTTGTAAGCTATCATAGATACGGCTTGACCGATTTTGATGGCACTTTTGCAGTCGGATTTAATGTTTTTATTTTTAAACCGTTCGTTCACAAATAGTAGGACGTCCTACTAACTTAAGACGTACGACGTATGAGAGTATTCGTAATCGAAAACTTCCATAGTTTTTTGTAAAACACAGCCATGGGGAACGAGGTATGGCTACACGAAAACTACTTTGGCTTTCGTTATCGAATAATCTTATACGGGGTTATTCCTAATCAATTAGCATCCTTTTTGAGGCTTATTCTGTACATCAAAACTAACAAATTTGGTTTGATACTTTTGTCAAAACTAAAAAAAAATTGTTGTTCCATAGAAAAATATCGTTTAGCCGCGACAACACGTATGGAACAGCTGATTTTTTTTTAGTTTTGCCAAAAGTCGCAGAACAAAAGTTGTAAGTTTTGATATACAGAATAAGCCCCTAAAAGAATGCTAATTGATCAGAAATAACCCTGCAGTCCAAATCAAACCACTTGGCTGTGATATTAGCTACGAGCTGCGGATAACCCAATCCTCACGCAGCTTTTTAGGGTTCCGTACCCAAAGGGTAAAAACGGGACCCTATTACTAAGACTCCGCTATCCGTCTGTCTGTCACCAGGCTGTATCTCATGAACCGTGATAGCTAGGCAGCTGAAATTTTCACAGATGATTTATTCCTGTTGCCGCTATAACAACAATTACTAAAACTAGAAACTAAATATGTAAGAGGGGCTCCCATACAACAAACGTGATTTTTAGGAGTTTTTTGCTCGTTATTAATAACGGCAAGAGGAATGGGGCTCCGATACGGTGCGGAACGCTTCGTGCGCGAGTCCTACTCGCACTTGGCTGATTATTAAGTAAGCTTCAGTCAGGATTGGCCTATCCGCAGCTTGTAGCTAACATCACATCCGCCAAGTTGTATGATTCGGCCTATGCCAGTCGCACGCTCACCGATCCCTTACTGAACGGTTTAAATACACGCAATCAGAGTGCTTTTGTAATATGGTGCGTTATTATTTACAATTTTATTTATATAGACATGTATAATAAATATTTGGTAACCGAGTGACATCGTATATTGAATTGATAAAATAATAGATTTAATTACAAATGTAATTTTTTTTTTTAGTTTTTACCGGTGTCATTTTGTTGCCAAATACCTAAATAAGTAGATATTATTTTTAAATTATGTTCTTCCATCATAATTTCAAAGGGAGATTCAAAAGCAATAATTGTCTGTTTCTATTTGTAATTTTTAATTATATCAAATGTATATTTCATCGTTAAGTGTCATTATTATTATTCGCACAATTATATTATTATTTAATTATAAATGTATGTAGTGAATGACGGATACGGATATAAGTATATGTTGTTCAAATCAATTGTAATATTAGGCTGAAGTATTGAGTGCATGGTTGTTACAGAAAGATGTATTAAATAAACTTAATTACATGATCATTTTTGTTTTTTTTCAATAAAGTGTTATTGAATTTGAAAAAAAAATTGAAAAAGTTATCAGATTTGTTACAGCAACGCCCCTACCGTGCGTAACAGGTACTAATTTGTCAGACAATATATTGACGACACAAGTACCTATGCTAAGCGCCACAAGTCGACGGATGAGAAGTTAGCCGCAGATGACACTTCGCCGTGATTCGCTCATTATTGCGCATGCATAAAGCTTTGTGCGCATGTGTGCACAATGCCGACGCCGCGTGGCGTAGTGTAGAGTACGGGCGTACGGAGCGCGCGGGAGGCATGAGGTTGGCGGGCGGGTATGCCCCGGCGCGAGTCTCTCTGACTCACGCGCATACCTTAAGTTCGGTTTTTGCGCAGCGTTCTGCGCATAAATCCCATCCGCCGACTTGTGTGGCGCTTAGTATACCGTTGGTGCTTGCGCTCTATTTACAGATACTCAAAATGGTGGCTCTATGATTATAAGGGTATAGTTGGCGTTCTCTATTTGCTGCTTGAGCTTCAGGGTCAGAAGATGGTCGGTAGTGTCCAGGAGGACTGAAGAGTAAGCCAGGTTATCCTCAGGGATAGTGAGGTTTTGCGCGTGGAGGACCACTTCGGATGTTGGCTTGGTCACTGTTAGCTTTGGAACAAATGTTTTTATTCTGATGTAATGTCCTTTACTGTAACCACCCTTCGTGGGTAGGCCTACGCCCTGCAGTGGGTTATTAAAAGGCAGGTACAGTACAGTAATATGCTTCAGAGGTCGAAACGGAAAATTGAATTATTCTCGCACTCAGAGAAACACATACTTACGCACACCTTTTAAAATAATAAAATCAATCCAGAAGTTGCTAGAAAAATTAACTGTTAGGACACTTTGTATGGACAGTTACAGCTTATTTTTACGCGATGCAAGCAAATTCGTATAAGCCGGGTAGCTAGTCCAGCTAGCTTAGCATACCGCACGACGACAAGAGTTTATCGACGTGTGAAAAGGTGACACGTATATACTCCACCATAACTCTGTCTCGTTCTGACACGTCGATAGAATTATTTTGTGGTCCGTATGCTAGCACGGCAGGTGTCAGTTTTTAAGCTGCCTGAAGGTCTCAAACATGGCTAAACATTAAACCGGGACTCATAATTTGACGTGTCATCCGAGCCACTGCAGCGCTCAGTTGTTAATGCCACCCGCGTTTACCTACCCATTCGAAGACTGACCGTGTTGAACGACGCTTTATTTTAATGATTGCTAAGCAAAACTTACAAAAAAAATACGCTACTTGTTTTCGATGTTGCGTCGCGATGTCAGTCCCACATAGCCATGGTAATGGTATCAAACAGAATTGTGACTCGGCTCTGTCCTTGAAATGAATCCCTACAGCCCACCGTGGCCACGCAGAACTTATCACGCGCTGGGGCTGCCGGCTTGGTATAGATAAATCCCACACCTGGTCTACGACTGTTGGTGTAGGTAGGTATACCGAGAGTATGAAGACGGAATACTGTTAGATACCATCACCGTGCCGTAGCTAGAGTATTGTAAATGATCGACCAGTATTCAGCCAAGACGGCCACCAGCCAACCAGCTGAGAGGGTGCTGGAGCCCTCGCGGACGAGTCGGAAGCTCGCACCCTCAGAAAAGTTCCCTGCGGGCAGTGTTCCCGCAGCGTCCAGCCGCAGTAAAGGGGACATCCTCGGGGTTGCAACCTCGCTCCCTCAAAGGAGCAAGATGAAACCGTGGATTGATCTATCCGTGGGTATACTAAGCGCCACACAAATCGGCGGATGGGAAGTTATGCGCAGAACGCTGCGCAAAAGCCGAAATATGCGCGGGAGCCAGAGAGATTCGCGCCGGGGCACACCCGCCCGCCAACCGCATGCCTCCCGCGCGCTCCCTACGCATTGTGCACTCATGCGCAATAACTAGTGAATCACGGCGAAGTGTCATCTGCGGCTAACTTCTCATCCGTCGATTTGTGTGGCGCTTAGTATATTCGAATTATCTTACGGAAATATCGACGACGCCGTAGAAGCTGAAGTTGGTGGCGGTGTCGATGTCATAGAGCAGCCTGACGTCATAGTGGTGCGGGATGACGTCACCAGGCAGGCGGAGCGCCCTTCCCCCCGCGAGGAGCGAGAGGAGTAGCCATATGGCTAGCCAGCCCATGTCCGGAACTGAATATAGCAATAAGTATGATAAACGGTTGGATAAATAAGCAAGGCAAGGAAAGTAATGGAAATGCATAGGTGTGAAAATGAGGTTTTTAATATTTCGTCTTCGTCGTTTCAGCCATAGGACGTTCACTGCTGGACATAGGCCTCCCCTAAAGATCTCCAATAAGACTGGTTGGTAGCGGCTTGCATCCAGCGCTATCCTGTGGTCTTGCATGAGGTCATCCGGATGACTGATGACCGATGGGGTCGAAAAGTTCTCGAGTGGAGACCACATACCGGCAAGCGCAGCCTAGGACTAGGGTTTAATATTTTTTTTTTTATTTAACACTTAACATCGGGAAAAGAGGTAAGTATTTAATTTCATATCTCATTTTTTGCGCGATAAGTCCCGTAGTATGTATAGTCCGAATCATACAAGTTTGTGGATGTGAAGTTAGCTACAAGCTGCGCAATATATGGTCCAAAGTGGTGACCCCGACGTGATGAACACCCCTAGACGAAGTACACCATTATCAGCAATTACATCAAGTAGACGAATCACCAGCCAGAACTCCAGCCTCATCATCAGCTCCAAAGCAGCCGACTCACCGCGCTTCCTGGATCCTGATGCAACCAGGCACCCGCTCGGTCCCGACTCACTGTGGATGGCTCAATCCCGACTCACCGTGGATCCTGCCCGGTCTCGACTCACTGTAGACCGCGAGCAACCTGCCTGCACCACTGGCACGTGCTTCAAGACTCAACTCTGCAGCATCACTACAAATCGACTACTCGTCTGGAAGGGGGAGTGATGTTGCGACTAACTTCGCTACATTCGCTACAAGATGGCGCTAGCTAAGCCACAATTTCTTCCGCCCGCCAATCACAGAGGCGTATCGCCGCGCCTCAGCCAATCAGAAGCCGAAGCCTGCATCGCGCAAACGAAATATTCAGCGACGGCCGAACCATACTAAGACCAAATGTTACAAATGTCAAGTATATTTTTCTTGTATTAATGTTGATTCGTTAGTACCGCACTGTTAAATGATTAAGTAATTATTTACTGTTTAAGGAAGGATACCTACTGATAAATACTGTAGTAGATTACCTTAAACAATAAATAATTACTTAATCATTTAACAGTGCGGTACTAACGAATCAACATTAATACAAGAAAAATATACTTGACTACAAAACTTACATTAACATTGCATATAGCTAAAAAAGGTAAGTATTGTGTGGGCAACAGCTAGTTCAATACTGTAACACGGAGTGATTGCAAAAACATTAGTTACTCTAGGATGATTGTCTGCTCGATGTTATGACCAACTTTCACTATGGGTCCAAGTAAATAAAAGAACACAAATAAATAGAAAAATAGTTTATTCACTTATTGGCATACATAGGTTGCCAGCACCTCAGTTTTCCGACGACTAGTCGCGTACTTGACACTATATAAATTAATTTGTTGTTGAAGCAAGCGGGAATACACATTTTTATAATAGTACAACCTCACTTACTTCTCTAATCAAATACAAGATGTTTCTTTGCAAAATGCAGGAAAATTTCAAGGTGTATTTAATCATCATTAGGGACAAGCAACTTTACAATGGCACCAATTTTAAACTGCACAATCTCGAAAAAAATCAGCAGTTACATACAAAAAGAAAGTTCAATAACTTTAGACAAAATGTATGAAACTGCTGATTTTTTTTCAGGTCTCCTAGGTTGGTAAAAGTTGATCATAATGATTACTTCTAAGAGTCCTTACAGTTTGCAAAATAACACCTTGTATACAGCAATTAAAAACACGGTAAGAAAGTAATAGAAACAAAAAACTAAAACTGAGCATCGGAGCATTAGCTCGGGAGAGAACTGGTGCCTCACAAACTTCTTATATAATGATAACAATAAGATTTTTTTTTACTTGCTGAGCTTGTCGAGAAGGACAAGCTCAGCAAGTACCTTGACTTGGCTCACGAGGTTACCGCCATGTGGGATGTTGACTCGACGATCATTGTCCCGATAGTTGTGTCGGTGAACGGTTTAATAGCAAAGAGCCTCGACCAACACCTCAAGAAGCTCTCGCTAGACGGTTGGGTCAAAGGCCAGATTCAAAAGGCAGTGATCCTGGACACGGCGCGCATTGTCAGGCGGTTCCTCAGCCTGTAGCCCCAACCACCGGTAGCTTGGGCCCCGCCCCGCTGCCGGTGGCACTCTAGGTTTAAGTTTTTTTATAGTATTTTGTTCTTTTTTATAAATATTGTAAAAAAAACTTAAATTTAAGACAATAAATGCATATGTGAACAATAAGATTTATGTAACTGACATGTTCCTGCAACATTATGTTTGAAATTTACAAATGTGCCACATACAAACTTACTACAACTTATTGCAAGTTTCATCATGCTTAGTGGGTAGGTAGGTATCTAATCCTGACCGTAGCTCACATGAGCTCCGCGCGTTGATTGGATGTTGCGCTGCTGTAGCTAACTTCACATCCGCCGACTTGTATGATTCGGCCTATAGGGGAACGGAGTGTTGTATCGTACAGCGGCCATTTCCGTACACTTCAAAATAATAAGAAGAAACCGAGAAACATGTGTTTGTCTCTGTTGGACGCATTCCTTGTGTCTTGTTTCGCCTTTTCGCATTCTTTGGCATCAGTCCGGGCCATGGCGCCGATGAAAAATGTGGGCACGTGATTGCGTACCGATTTTTATAGTTTTGTGACATCGAAAAATAAGACTTAACTGGGTTTGGAATACAGTTTTTTGAAATGACGGCTATTTATTTAATTTGTTGATGAAATTAGAGAAGATTTATGTTGTTACTAATACTGTATCGAGTAAGTTACAGCTAATTTAGACGGTTAAAGGTAGAAAATTAATTTCGGGAAATTCCGTACATTGTACGGTATAGTCCGAAATACCGTAAAATGAACGGAATAATACTGCTACAAATTACTAATTGATTTTTCGTTGTTTGTGTCATTTTTTAAAACAGTTATTTATTGTTTATCAGCTTACCAAAACAAAAACGTGTTTGAGTTATATACATATCTTTTAATAACCTATAACATATGTACTAATTTTTAGATGGCTGTATTTTGCGAATAAGTATTTCTGATAACTATTTGTCTGCACTTTTCTGGTAAATACTGACTTGTGATAAAAATGAAACCTTTTATTATCGATAATATGCCCATAAACCGAATTTAAAAAGGCTTTTAGACTTGTACGATAATAGACGAACCGTGTACGGAATTACACTCAAGCGTCGGGTAATTTCGTAAATGCCTCACATTCAAATTATTAAATTTTTACAATATTACATATTTTTAAATTTGCTCTTCTATTTACTAACACGTTTTATAATATATTTTACATTATCTGGAACGTGACACTAGGCCTCAAGCTGAACTAATTTGTAGAAAAAATAATTTAAAGTTAAGTGTACGGCAATACCCTTCCCTCCCCTAAGTATAAGGATAATATGAATAGGTGTATTTGTAGCTGATATACAAAGAGCAATAATTCCACGAAATAACTAAAGTAAATAAATAATCGGCCAAGTACGAGTCGGACTCGCGCACGAAGGGTTCCAAACTGTATGGGAGCCCTCCTTAAATATTTACTTTATTTTAATTATTTATTATTGAAGTGAACATACAACTAATTATTCTGTGAATATTTCAAGCCTCTACCTGAGTCAAAAATTAGAATTATCAACAAAGATCATCAAAAATAAGCGACGCCACATAAGTAAACCTGCCGTATTGAGCAAGATTCAGTCTCTCGATAAATCACTATCACCACGAAAAATTTAATTAAAAATAATAGTGAATAATAAATAAATTACGTTAATTGCAACGGGTACAACACCAACGGGTATTTGTTAGTAATTGTCCTCTAAAGAAGGAAACTTGAACTGAGAACTTTGACATACCAACAAGAATACACTTCCAACTCTGTCGAACTCTGTACTTTTTGTTTACAACTCTGAAAGTCTGCGAAGAATATCCTTCTTTGAGACGAAGATACCTCTTTTCAATAGTAGCAAAATCTAACAATATTCTTAGTTTTACTCAATTTTTTTTAATTCTAAATAGGTTTGCGGTTGACCACTTACTGCCTGATTGAGCAGATATACGGTCTAGATTGTAGCACGCTTACCTAGAAGATACCTATTTCCTCGGGATTTGAAGACACTCACGTCGTACTTTAGCGGGAAGACAGACCCAGGCAAAGCGTCCCACATTCTGGCTGTTCGTATGAGGATTCGAAACGCTTGGTTCTAACGCGCGGAATGTGCCACCATAAAAGGGTGGCGCTTTGGTCGCGCACGTCTGTCTAGCCGTACGATAGAAAAACAATTAGTCAAGAATATGCCGCAACCTGTACCTTCTTAGAATTTAGCTCTTTTCTAGGTTTCGTAATTTTATAACTTTTCTTGTGTTTCCTATGAGACTGGCATAACCAAAAAGGTTCAAAGTACTTACCCAAATTAAACCCTGAACGCCGCCGTCCTGTGCTGAATACACTGAATTAAAAAATATTACGTTTCTTTTACAAAAAAATAACAGGAAAAATAAAATCCAAAAAGTATTTAAGCAATAATTTATTCGTGAAAAATTGAGCGCATAGAAAACTAGGCCTAAACGAAAATAATTCTTAATTATTAGCTAAATTAAAATAATCATAAAATTAGCTTATTACAATTCATTGTAGGACTTCATTAATTAATACTGAAAATAATCGTTAAAAAATAAATACCATTCATAATCACCATTATTCATTTTAAGAGCCCGGGTGATCTGTAATTTTCCATACAAACGTATTACGCTGTTTTCTTCCTTGAAAATACTTATAGAGCTTCAATTCTTTGTCATAAAATTAAATGTAGCTGTTTAGACTACTCTGTCTTTTCTTTTTCTTGATAAATTAATTATCAGGCAAAATATGACCCTTCAAAATCACAAAAAAATTCACCATTATTACCGACGTCTTTAGAGACCTACCACAAGAGACTAAATAATATGTAACAAAATATAAAATGACAGAATCATGAACACATATTTTTTTTAAATTTTGACATAAAAAAATACTTGATTGAAATAGTTTTTGAAGAAGAAAACAGCGTAATACGAAACGTTGTCTCGCCAAGTTTTTTGTAGGTATAAATCGCTCTGAGCTGCAATTGTCCCTATCGCACGATGCGGGGGTAGGGTCGAGGTAAGGGAGGTTCAATCCTATACGTACACAAGCACTAGGGATGTAGTAATAGTCGATATTTTTGTCGATGCTCTAGTGATGTCCATCGATATCGATGTTTATTAAAAAATATTAGTTATTTTTTCCAATCTTGTGATTTGACCGTTGCATGTTTGTTACTTATGAAGAAAAGATTTTATGTATGGAATATAGGCGTTTAGTTGCTGCAACATATTGCAGCGATTATACAGAATAACGTGTTGTATCCGCAGACATCTAAATGAGTTAGGCGCAGAATAACCAATTCGCATAATGCCTAAGTAATCCGGGAATGCTCAATTGTACGAAAGAATAATTCTATGAAGGCCCAATTCTAAAAATGCCAACATAATTTTGATGAATTATCTAAAAAAGTCACACATTTTGAATACATATAAGGGCTCACCGGTACCTAAAACAACCTCCTTTGGCGAGTTAAGTACATCATAACTTTTACTATGGGACCGACCAGAGCCGAATCCGCGAGAAATATCAACTATACCATAGAAAAAGTCCGTTGATAATGGACAAAGTGTATAGAACAGCTAGTTTTTATCGCCAATCCGGAGTTAGTTGCTCCCATAGTAAAAATTGTTCTTTTTAAACCTATTAACTTTGCCCTAAAGAGGTGGTGCTTTAAGTAAAGCACAGAATGCTCAATTCTCAATATGGCAAAATAATTTCAAATAGAATACACACATTTTCATTTTCAAAAATCACCTTATTATTATTTATTTTGCCATTTTGAGAATTGGGCATTCATAGAATTGGGCATTCTTAAAATTGAGCTTTCTCAGAACTATGTGCCATTATTAGAATTCTGCGCCTAAAGCGAAATAATGGCTCTAATCAGGAAAATCACGTGCTCTCTAAAATCGTGTAATAACTGTACCTAACGTATAAATATTTAAATATTTAATTATCCTTAGTCCACCTACCTAAGCGAAAAACGTTCTATTAAATTATTCAAGTATCAAAGACTCAACATTAAATAATTAAAAAACACATAATCAGTCACATTACAAACACAACAAAATAAATAAATCTAGATCTAATAAAATAAATAAGTTCTATGCTGCGCTTGCCAGTATAGGTAGCGCCACACAAGTCGGCGGATGAGATGTTAGCCGCAGATGACACTTCGCCGTAATTCGCTAATTATTGCGCATGTGTGCACAATGCCGACGCCGCGTGGCGTAGTGGTAAGCACAGGCGTGCACTTGGGAGGCATGAGGTTGGCGGGCGGGTGTGCCTCGGCGTCTTGTCTCTCAAACTCAATTCATTTATTGCAACATATGAAATTTACATGCGGTTCTTAGTTAACATGTTTTGTATAGTTATACATATGACCCTATAAGGGTATGACAATTTTATTATTTGTATTGGAACGATTTATAATTACGTTTTCTAGATTATCGTTAAAAAATCGTCTTATGTATTTCGATAATAGGATAAATTTTAATTGTTTTGTGAATCAGTTTTCTTTTTCGATATCTTTTAAATGATTTGGCAATTTATTAAATATTTTTATAGCCATAGAATTTGGGCTAGAACTGTGCATGGTTCTCTCTGGTCCCTGCGCATACCTATATTTTGCCTTATGCACAGCATTTGCCTAACTTTTCATCCGCCGACTTGTGTGGCGCGGATTGTAGGTGAGATCCATTCGAGAAAACAGCCTCATCGGCTATCCGTCCCTTGAACTATGTGCCTTGCCCTCTGTCATTTTAACTTGCCAATCCACTGAGTTTTGCTGAAAAGTTCAAATACTTAGAAGTGTTTCAATCAGTTTGTCTCTACTCTCTACCTATTTTGTGAATATTCTGTCCTGGATTTCTATGATGTGTGCCCTACCCACTGCTGCTTTATTTTGCTAATTGTTTTAACTATTTTTAAACGTAAGTTTTTAAAGTAGAACCAAAGTATGACAAGCAATTCTCCAAACAGTGAGCCTAGCATCTGATCTGTTTAATTGAATTCTCCATTCAATTAAACAGATGCGAGGCACACTTCGCTGTGATGCGCTAATTATTGTGCATTATGTGCACCATGACAACGCCGCGTGGCCTAGTGGAGTTCACGGGCGCAGGGTTCGCGCGGGAGGCATGAGTTTGGCGGTCGGGTGTGCCCCTTTCTGGCTCCCGCGCATACCTTTATTTTGCCTTTTGCATAGCGTTCTGCGCCTAACTTTCCATCCGCCGACTTGTGTGGCGCGGATTTTACGTGAGATTCATTCGAGGGAAAACAGCCCCATTGGCTATCTGTTCATTGAACTATGTGCCTTGCCCTCTGTCATTTTAACGTGCCAATCCACTGAGTTTGGAGAGAGCTGAAAAGTTCAATTAGAAGTGCTTTAAATGCTTTAATCACTTCATATCTACCTACTTTGAAGATGTTCTATCCTGTATTACCTACTATGGTGTGTGTCCTACCCACTGCTGCTTTAATTTGCTAATTGTTTAATTTTTTTTACTGTGTTCAAAGTAGAACCAAGGTGTGAAAAGCAGTTCTCTAAACAGTAAACCTTGCATCTGTTTTATTGAATCTTCTAATATTTTTTATATTATGGGACTAATAGCGGAATGAAAATATGGTAGGTACCATTTAAAAGGCAAGAAGTTTTAGATGTACAGGTATACAGTAATATAACGAAACCCTATTACTAAGACTCCTCTGTCCGTCTGTCTGTTGGTCACTAGGCTGTACCTATCTCATGAACCGTAACAGCTAAACAGTTAAAATTTGCACAGATGTTTTTTTTTCTGTTTCCATTATAACAACAAATACTTACTAAAAATAGAATGAAATAAATATCGACTTCAACTGTGTACAAAATTCGCGCGGATCGATGTAGCATTTTCACATTATTGTTGATTTATGAAAAATGGTTCAGCCGATTTCAATAAAATTTAAATGGGACCAACATTGACGTATACCCTTTCCAATAAAAAAAAAATATACGCGTCGAATTGCGTACCTCCTCCGTTTCATCGGTCAAAAAATAGAATAAAATAAATATTTATTCATACCATACAACAGATGTGAGTTTTTGTGCGATAATTATTAATAATCACAATAGGTAGACGCTTGAAATATTCTCAGAGTATTTAGTAATATAATATTACAATTTAAAAAACAAATGATTGAATTGAAATACATAATTGGCTACCATACGTTACGAACCCTTTCAAGCGCGAGTCCATATTTATTTTAGTCTGTAGAAGAACTATGTAAGATATTTCCATAAAAAATAATCAACTTAAAATTAGAAAGAAGTAATTTCAGTCAAGATATATAATGCAAACTGCAACAGAAATTAAATAGCCAAATTGCTACTTTTACTCCCTGCTTTGGGTTCAAGATCAATGTATATGATATGATGTTAGTTGGGTACATATTATGTTTTTGTCAAACAATAATAAAATAATTTGAAAGAAAATAAATAAGCCTATAAAGAAAAAATAACCTATATCACAAATAATGTAGCTTCCTACTGGCAGAAAAATAAATAATCATTGGCAGGATTATTATTGTTTGCTTTCTGCCATACCTACTAGAAAACCAGATTATACGTAGGATACGCGTAAAATAGCTCTACGTACGGCCTAAATCAGGAACAAATTCTATGCTGCCAGGAAATTCAGAATGCTAGTGATATAACGTACGTGGCGCCACGACTCGCGCGCAGAGTTATCTTGTGCGCACTCTACGTAATATCATATTTTGCTACAATTCAAAATAAAGTATCGGTCAGCCACGCTGGTTCTTTGAGGTGCGGGCGGGGTGCGGGGACAGTTCGTGCGCAGTACGCACACAAATACAATTGCATCACACACACATTGAAGCTCCCTGGTTTGGGCGCATCGCGACGGCAATAGTTTGGTCCAAATACCTATTTCTCAATTTCTTCGTCACTAGGAGACGCTCTTAATCATCATAAAAAAATAGCTACACAATTATGTATGTACACCCTCGCCAAAAAAATCCGTTGAACGCAATGCAAAAATATATGTGAATAAAATATAGGTACTAGAAACAGAGCTATAACAAAATTATCCTGGGTCATTATTTTACACTACGGGACTAATCGCGCATTAAAATTACGAGATAAATACCTCATCATCACCTCAGTCTACCCGTGACACGGTAATGATATCTAACAGTATTCCGTCTTCATACAAACGGTCGGAACGCGAATCATACTACGTAGTATTATTATATATTCTTTGATCATACCTACGCGCCTCGGAGTGGGGTATGCTCTCGGTATGCCAGTCAGTCGCGGCGCGCCGTAGTGACTAACGAACTTGTGGATTTGTAAAGTAAGCGTGCGATTAACGTTTTTAGGGTTCCTCGATTTACTACGGAACCATAAAAACATCAAAAACACTATATTATGTATTTTTATTGAAACACTTCCATTTTAATTCACAACAATTTTCTTTTAAAATATAATAAATATTATAATTTTACATCATTACAGGTACAGTAAACCCGATTACAGAGGCGCCAGCGTAATTATATTAGCTAAATAGCATAGTTCTGTTTCTTTTTTACTTTAGGCATTCGATAGAGAGAACGCTTTTTACGTTGCTATTAAATTTACGCTGGCGCCTCTGTAATCGGGCTTAATATGATTCAAAACTAGAAAGAAACTCAAATAGGTAAAAAGTAGATGAAATTAAAATACAGAACGGTTGCTCCTAGCGCGTGAGACGTTCTGCGTGGCCACGTGGCGCTGTAGATATATATTTCTAGGACAGAGCTAAGTCACAATACTGTTATATATCATTACCGTGTCTCAGTCTACCCGTGACCACGTTTAAATAAAATAAATAAATATTTTGGGGACATCTTACACACGGCCTCTGACCCCAAACTAAGGATAGCTTGTGATATGGCTGCCAGAGACTTACATATACTTATTTTTAAATACATACTTACATAAATAGTTACTAAATGATGTAACTCGATCGAAACGTCGGGATGATGAGGTACCTATTTATTTATCTCGTAATTTTAATGCGCGATTAGTCCCATAGACCGTAGTATATAATAATGATGTGTTCAAATCGCGAAAGTTTAATAACAACAATCATGATGGTATTTAAATAGCGCAGCGGCAAGCCATCATCGGCGAAATTGACAAAAAAAATACTTATTTTTATTTTATGTTAGCATTTAAATTTTAAAAATCACTTTGAGAAAAACTGCGCGGTTTTAGCGAGAGTGTACATAACAAACAAAAAGTTAATTATTCGTTATTCAGTCTTAAAAATAAAACTAAAACTTGGAATTTCAAACAGAAGGAATGACTTATAGTTAAAATAGGCTTAAAATAACTGGACAGAGTGTTCTTTTCTTTATTTAGTACTAGCGACCCGCCCCGGCTTCGCACAGGTGTATTATACATTTAAACCTTCCTCTTGAATCACTCTATCTATTTAAAAAAACCGCATCAAAATCCGTTGCGTAGTTTTAAAGATATACGTATACATGGGGACAGACAGCGGGAAGCGACTTTGTTTTATACTATGTAGTGATAGGTTTGAATACATACATACCGCCTGATGTGCGGTCTAGGGTGTAGCACGCTTACTATTGTTTAAAATCTAGGATTCTAGGATATCATTGTACTCATCATTATGATTTATGACTAACTTTTACTATGGGACTAATAAAAAAAAATCGCGATTTTGTCAAAGTCAATGACCGTTTTTATGGATTACTTGACTTTTTTGCAGTTTCAGGGTTGTTTATAGTAAAGGCCTTGTACTTATTAACAAGACTGTCCACCAACATTTTTGTTCAGCCAAATGAGATCTAATTGCATAGCTTTAAGGTAGCTATTTCCTTAACAAATTGTAGTTAGGCGAAACCGGTCGTAGCATTTGTGGGTCCGTTGGTGGCTGTGTCCTTGTCTGACGTCTTAAAGACGTCTAACGTTGAAAGAGACACCGCTACTTTGGAACCCGCTGACTTAGACCGTTTTTAGGGTTCCGTACCCAAAGGGAAAAACGGGACCCTATTACTAAGACTTCGATGTCCGTCTGTCTGTCTGTCTGTCACCGGGCTGTATCTCATGAACCATGATAGCTAGACAGCTGAAATTTTCACAGATGATGTATTTCTGTTGCCGCTATAACAACAAATACTAAAAATAGAAAAAAAATATTTAAGGAGGGCTCCCGTACAAAAAACGTAATTTTTAGGAGTTTTTCGCTCGCTATTAATAACGGCAAGAGGAATGGGGCTTCCATACGGTACGGAACCCTTCGTGCGTGAGTCCGACTCGCACTTGGCGGATTTTGTCATTTGTAAGTGCGCAATCTAGTTACAACTAAAAGGTCTTTGAGTAAAGTAGTTCATAATGACAAACACAATGATATTTTAGAATGTAACGGTCCTGACCTTCAGACTTCTAGGCAGGTACACCCTGATGATTTCAGATTTATAATGATGCTCTTTTTAACCACCGACGAAAAAGAGGGGTGTTATAGTTTGACGTGTCTGTTTGTCTGTGTGTCTGTCTGTGGCATCATAGCGCCCGAACCACTGAACCGATTTCAGTTTAGTTTTTTTTGGATGAAAGGAGACTTAATCGAGAGTGTTCTTAGCTATGTTTTATAAAAATCGATTGAGCCGTTTAAGAGTTATGGTGGGTTAAAGTGGGGATGGAAGAACCAAAATTCTACAAATGTGCCCAAAATGGTTGTCAATTGAAAGTTTGTTGTCAAATATTTTTGTGTCGGGGGTTTTTTAATTAGGTATATTATTATTTTTATACTTCATAACATTATATTATTCCTTACATTTTGTGGAAGATTCAAAGATAAAATTATAGTAGCCAAATTATGGACGTATTCGCAATAAAAATATATTTATAACTATGGATTATAGAACACACAAAATAGTAATCCATCACTTTCTAGTCTAGAGGGTTATTTAAAAAGAATGTACCCACTAAGCCATAATAATTTAAGACCACCAATAATGGTGGTATTTAATAGCGGAGCCGTGGTGGTCTAGTGGTACTGACACCCGCCTTACAATCGCGAGGTCGTGAGTTCAAATCCCGGTCCTGTACCAATGAGTTCTTCGGAATTGATCGTACATCAATTCCGAAGAACTCATTGGTCAATTTAACACCAGTGGCTTTTCGGTGAAGGAAAACATCGAGAGCCAACCTGCATACGTCCGTGAAGAAATTCGATGGTGTATGTGAATCCACCAACCCGCACTGGGCCAGCGTGGTGAATATGGCCCAATCACCCTTCTTGAGTAGGCCTACGTCCTGCAGTGGACAATTAAAAAGGCTGATACAGATACAGAATAATGATGGTCTTAAATTATTTACTATGTGATCAACCTGGAATTCGAGCAAAACATTTTCTGCTTCATACATTTTGTCATTGGCAATTTTGTATGAGGACGCTGTTTTTTTTTCTCTAATCCGGGTTAGCCCCATGGTAAAAGTGGTTCATAATGCTAGTCTAAATCATCCCCTTTAGGCTTACACCCTTTTTGAATAGCCCTGTATTTTGAAAGCTCTTATAAGGCTAATAATTATATTTTTTCTAAATCATTTAGTATGAATCATCTCTCGCCGACTTTGTAAGTAGACCCTTTATGAATAGCCCTAGATTTTGAAAACTCTTACTGTACCAGCCTTTTTAATAGTCCACTGCAGGACGTAGGCCTACCCACGAAGGGTGATTGGGCCATATCCACCACGCTGGCCCAGTGCGGGTTGGTGGATTCACACACGCCATCGAATTTCTTCTACGGACGTATGCAGGTTGCCTCACGATGTTTTCCTTCACCGAAAACCCAGTGGCGCGAAGTTCTTTTCATAAGTTCCAAAGAAACTCATTGGTACAGGACCGGGATTGAACCCACGACATCAAGAATGACAGGCCAGCGTTACAACCACTAGACCACCACGGCTTAAAACTCTGAAAAACTCTTATAAGGCTTATAATTATTATTTTTCTTAATGATTTAGGATTTAAATCCGTATTTTAGTGTTTCCCAAAACATGTATTTTACACAACTGCCCAAATAAACGTGACTATAGTCAGAATAATCACTGTTACACATATCCATAGTTTTAAACATCTTTGGGCGAAAACAAAACGAAATATAATTGTGAAGCAGTTTTTTTTTTACTAAAATAGTAAGTATTCGTTATCAAATAAGCTTAGAAGTAACATTGGATGGAATTACAATACTGAATAATTAAATAAACTGGGAAAAAACTAGACAGCTTTTTTATTGAACACAAAAAGTACCGTTGTCTTTGTTTTACCGAGCAAAATAAGCATAAGATTAAGAGAGACAAAGAGAGAGCAAAAATGTATATATCCTAGGTCGCCACACATTTATTAAAAATACTTCATTTCATAAAATACATATTGTAGCTCAGTAAAAACTGACTTTGCACTAAATTTCTGATCGTTTTTTTTAAAATAAAGTTTAGGATCGCTTACTGGGCATAAAATCACAAAATGCTGACAGATCCAGGTGGAGCTTCAAGCGCCATCTTGTTTGAAATTTTATTTTCTACAATAATGGTATCCATGACTTTTGCCCTAAAGTGCATAGTTTCCGAGATATCGACTAAAGACGTTTTTACAAGATGGCGCTTGAAGCTCCACCTGGATCTGTCAGCAATTTCTGATTTTAAAAAAATTAGATCGAAAATTAAGAGCAAGTTGACCAAAGAAAATGTCTATTTTTACTGACCTATTGAGATTCGATCGAGTTAAATTCCTTTTGTATTGATTGCCTGATTTACGGCAATCAATTTAAAAGGAATATAAAATTGGAAACCTATGTACATAGCGTTATCTTCTATTTTACAAAAACAATATGACAATAGGGTTTGTGCGTTATTCATCCAACCTATCGCAATATGTACGTATACTAAGCGCCACACAAATCGACGGATGAGAAGTTAGCCGCAGATGACACTTCGCCGTGATTCGCTAATTATTGCGCATGTGTGCACAATTCAGACACCGCGTGTCGTAGTGGTGAGCACGGGCGTAGGGCGTCATTGGGCGATTCGGTATTTTTCATAATAAATTAAAACAAATTATAATGTACCCACGATTTTTTATAGTATAATCGCACACAATTTACGATAAAGAAGAAAATGGAAATACTACATGAAAAAAATAAGACCATGGCCAGCTCGATTATCATTGCCTAACACGGGCATTGCAAAGAGGTTCTATTATATAAAATCGAACAGATACGGGTTGAGATTGTATAATGACAAATAATGGGTCAGTTTCGAGCAGGTGGTATGAAAAATAATAAAATAAATACAATTCTTTATTTGGGCATAAGTTTACAAACTGACTGAAGCTTACTTGACATCTCCGCGAGAATTGGCTAATTGACTCTCTGAAGAAGGAAATGTTGACTGGTCATTAATTAATCAAAAGTATTAGGATTAGTGAATTCTGCAATTAATTATGATTCGTAAACTGATAGATAATCTGATTATTTTTTGTGTAAAGAATAATCAGTAGATAGTAGCTGCTTTATTGTATTTTGATGCAGTTAATAAAGTCACTTGCCCTATTAAAATACTAAAAGAGAAACCATAAGTTAAACCACGAACAGATAAAAAAAAAAAAAAATTAAAAAACACATATTTTAGATTTTTCGATACTTTCGTTGTTTTCTTTAGAGCCATTCCTTAAACATATTATTCCTAAAAATACAGTGTAATAACAATAGTGCGCATACTTATATTCTAGAGAGTAAATTTCACCATTTTGAAAACACCTTTAGATTTATAACATATTCACTGCTGAAAACACGTATGTGTTATTTTCCGTGTGAAAACACACGCATGTGTTTTTTTCAGCAGTAATTGTGTTAAATTTTGTGAGCATTTTCCTTAAAATGGCCGGTGAAATGAAGCGTATATTTTTGTTCTAGCTAATGAAATAGTGAGCAGTATGTGATGTTTTGTATAATATTAATCTAATTGCCCGTGGGTAGAAAAAATAACGTAATCGCTAAGGCAATGTTGTAATGGCTTAAAAACCATAGAATAAATAATGGTTTTGTCCCTAGGGAATTTTTCTCAGTTTTCTGATGTCTATAATGTTTACATTCTGATATTGCTGCCAAATTCTGATTACGAAGAGAAAAATCCTTTTTTTTTTTTCAACTTTACCATACTTGGACTTACCCGCAAAGATGTTTCTATCTCGTTTCATTGGACCGAAATAAATTGAGACAGAATTACATTATTTGGAGATTTTTTTGGAAAGCTAGAAGTGGTGAAAAATTTAAGCAAAAAATTAATGCAATGGTTAATGATTCATTAAAAGCATTTCATGTTAACACTATGCTTGTTGTAAGTTACCAAGTCTACATTAATTTTAAAGAGCAAAATTTTCATAGGCTCTTTTTGAGCCAATGCGTTGACTGAAATTCGTGTTATGTGAGAAGTCTATTACTATAAAGGTCGCTGGATAGTAATATTCACTGAGGCAATTAGATTTTAGATCTTTAAGGCACTTTTTAAAACTATAACTTAAACAAAACTATCCAACTTTTAACTATAAAAATCAATTAAAAGTTGACCGAACTTAAATCTAATCATGTTATTAATCAAAATTAATTAATTCACGCGAAATAGCTACAATCATCATAATCTTATTAATTAAAGCATAAAAATTAATTTACCTACAGTTAAAAATCACATTTAAATTAATTTAAAATCTAAAAAATAATCTTATACATAATTCAATTGGAAATACAATAATTAAAATAATCATCATTGTTTTTTTTTTGTGCTTTTTAACAATTATTTAATTTAATTTTAAAATACATTCATTGTCATTTATTGGAATTATAAAATAACCAAAACATTTGGTTAAAATAAATTAGAGATTCTTTCGAATATAGGAAATAATTAAATTAATTAAAATAATCAGTATTACGATTAAAAAAACGCATTAAAGAATCTCACTGGATGGAGTAACATAGTTATCTCTTTCCAATAAGTGTGATCGATATTGACATCTCTTTTCTAAGAGAATATTTTGTTATGAATAAATGATAAGTCCGCACATAGTGTCGAAACACGTTCAAACACGTTAACGACACTACAGTATGATGTTAATTGTTAACGATTCTGGTAATTGCATTGTTAACAATACCTATATATCAAATTGTTAACTACACTGCCAAATTCAGTTAACAACTTTGACAATATAATTATAGTTAACAATGACATATATGAAAATAGTTAACGAAGCCGCGATAAAGGTTTTTTGGTCACGAAAAACTCTGTTCGTTAGCAATTTTGATATTTTTAGCAATTTCAACGATTATTGCATATGCAAAATTGTTTACGACACTATCGAAAGTCGTTAACAATACCAAAATTATTAACGACACTATCGAAGAATGTCGTTAACAGCTTTATCAGTCGTTAACAGCTTTATTAGTCGTTACCGACTTTATCAGTCGTAAACAACTTTATTAGTCGTTAACAATTTTATTAATCGTAAACAATTTTGTGAGTCGTTAACAATGTTGGAAGTTGTTAACAAATTTGCTAAGCAAATGTGAAAGACACAATGACATATTAATCAATAGATTCAACCATGATTAGTTGACGGGCAGAGGGTTCAGTACATACATGATGGATTCATTGAACGAAGCGGCAACAGAATAGTTTTTGGTCGCGAGGAACTCTGTAGTTTTGTTTCTGTACGACGTTTCGTTTGAGCGGATCTCGATCGTCTGGAATAGATAGATAGATAAACTCTTTATTGCACACACAAGAAATAAACAAAAAGAAGAAACAAAGATACATAAACAGTGTAACAATGGGCGGCCTTATCGCTGACGCGATCTCTGCCAGGCAACCTTAGGATGGAGAGGACAGAAAGCGTATAATGGACGGGGTGCACATTAATTAAAAAAAAAAGATTATACATCATAAACATTCATACTAATAAAATTGATATAAATACTTAAAATACCTAAAAATAAAGAAAACATTACATATGAAAAAATAATAATAAAAGAAACCTATGACTTAATAATAAACTAATACATAACATAAATTATAATATACTACTTACATAAAACAAAATAAATAACAACAACAACAGTTACAAAATTAAAGTATCAACATTTTCAGCAGGTAATGGTTATTAACCTGAATAGGCAATTTTTACTATTTATTCATTAAAATCAACAGCCCTTAAAAACATAAATTAACTTAAAAACTAAATAAGTTTAGTAAGCCAATAACTGATTTATACTATGTTACTAAAGATTTAATTTAATTTTAGATTAAAAGAGACACTGTGGAAATGCATAGAGGCCCTTGGTATAAGCCCTTCGAGAAAATATCTATAGAGTCACAATCGTGCAAAAAAAGTGTCCGAGGCAAAACTCTGCCCAAGTTATGTAGTGGGCAGACTTTTTAGTTAGTCGTAAGGCGATTGCAAGCCGACTACAACGCCGCGCGATGCCAAAGTGCTCGGTTACAAGCACTAATTAGGTGACATAACGTCGAGATTCGAGAAAACGGGTCATTGTGAATTATTTAATGTAAATATCTAAGTCGGTATGTATGACGGCGCTCGGACATTTTTTTACTACTTTCACTTAGGGACTGTGGCTCTGTAGATCGAAATATAGGCCGAATCATACAAGTCGGCATCACATGAAGCTGCGCGTTGATTGGATATCGCGCAGGTTGTAGCTAACTTTACATCCGCCGACTTGTATGATTCAGCCTCTTCCTTATCTGAATATTAGGTTCAGGCCGAATAAAATTTTTCGCCGGATTCTTCTTAAAGTTAGCTACAAGCTGCGCGAAAAACAATCCTCACGCAGCTGTTAAGTGAGCTTCGATCAGGATTGGTGTTTGCGTAGCTTGTAGCTAGCATCATAGCTAAAAAGAAATAATAAGTTAATTAGGCGTAGGGAAATATTCCCCAGCCGTATTATTATGACATGGCTCGATAAATTCGGCGGCTATACAGTCTAAATCAATTTATTTAGTGTACCGAGGCAGGCATAATACTCGGGTGCAGAATACCGAGTTACGGACTCTTGGTGCGTTAGTTTGGTAGGTGAGTGGTTTCGTTGGTAGTTGGTTTGGTTGGTGGTAGGTAGGTTTGGCTGGCGGTTGGTTTGATGGTGGTTGGACTCGGCAGCAGCTGCACATCGTCGTATGGCATGTGCTGCAGCACGGGCAGCACGTAGACTTCCTACGGCTCTCAGACTCTTGGTGTGCTGGTTTGGTTGGTGGTTCGTTTGGTAGGTGGCTGGTGTGGCTAGTGGTTGGTTTCGTTGGTGGTTGCTAGATGGTTTGGTTTGTGATTTTGGGCGGTGGTTGGTTTGGACAGTGATTGATGGTAGGTTCGGTAGATGGTAGGTTTAGTATATGGCAGATTTGGTAGATGGTAGGTTTGGAAGATGGTAGTTTTGGTCAATGGTTAGTTTGGCTGAAGGTTGGTTTCGTTGATGGTTGGTTCGGTCGGTGGTTGGACTCACCAGCAGCTGCACATCGTCGTAGGGCACGTGCTGCAGCGCGGGCAGGGCGTGCGGCGCGGCTAGCAGCACGTAGTCGCAGCGCGCGGCGTCCGCGGCTAGCAGCACCGTGTACAGAGGCAGGCATAGCACTCGGGACCGGAACACCGAGTCTTGGCTCTCCGACTCTTGGTACGATACCTGAAATAAAATTAGACACTAGTATTTCTCCGAACAGTAGTCCTCGCGATACATCTGACCGATTTTGTTCATACTCGCAAAACTTGTTAGAGTTTAGATGTTAAACAATCTGCCAAATATTATAAAAAATCGGCAGATAAATAGCGCGACAGTCATTTTTCCTTTCTGAAGGAAATAACCTCAAACAATCAATCAAAACAATCAAAAATTGCCGGTATAAAAAATATTAATATAAATAACCTGTGTACAAAATTTCGTTGAGATTTCGTTGAAAAATGCTACCTGTAGACAAAATTCAACATGCGGAGAGACGAAAGCAAAATCGTCTTGTTGAAGTACCTCGCTTCGCTTTATAAATCGATGGACGCCGGCTGCACGCACGAAAAAGCATGACTCATTGTCACGTTCGGCCTGAGCCCAACGTGTAAGCGAGAGCGCGGAATAAGGGATGTAATTTTTTATTTATCAATAAAGAATCTGTATCTGAGAGGCACGATCGGCCTAAGCGTTCGGCTTGTGAGTTACCACGTGAAATTACTGTCCGTACACCAACTTTACAGACAAACAATTTATTTGTCGCAAATAAGTTCGCACTTGACCACCAATTCAAACGATGGCAACATAATACCTAGTGGCTATGAATGTTGACGAAAGACAGTTCTGGGGTATTCAGTATAGGACTGAGACAGGCATGTGCAGCGCTCGCGTTAGCCCTTAACGCCAGGTAATCTCTGGCGGCCGCGCGCACTACTACCCCGTCCCAGGCGCGGGTTGTCTCTATATTACATAAAGTATACCTATGTAGAGGTTACATTATAATCTCACCTCTCGGGGGTGCTCAGTGTAGCTGAGGCACGCGTGGGCAGCCCTGGCGTTAGCTCGCAGCGCCAGGTAGTAACTCGATGAAAGATGATAATGGCTGGTTTGTGGTTAGTTTCGGTTGGTGGTTGGTTTCAGTTAATGGTTGGTTTCGGTTGGCGGTTGGTTCCGTTTAGTAGTTGGTTCGTGATGGATGTTTGGACCTATATCACCTATGTATAATTAAAGAAGCTCACCTCTCGGGGGTGTTCAGTGGGGCTGAGGCACGCGTGGGCGGCCCTGGCGTTGGCCCTCAATGCTAGGTAGTCCCTCGCGGCCGCGCGCACCACTACCCCGTCCCAGCCGCGGGTAGTCTCGAGGTAGAGGGTAGTTTGCGAGCGAGGACCGGAGGGTAGAAACTCTATAAATGTGCCGTTGGTCTGCAACAGAAAGGTTTTCATTTGAGATTGTCCATTAAGGTGAATTTACTGGGTCAGCGCGGGCAATTCTTTTTTTTTAGAGTTTTGGCATTTACAAATAATTTGCTCATTGTAAGTTTACAAAAACTCATTTAGCGGCCATGAATAAGTAGTATCAACGAGGTACCTATATATATCAAGAAACTTAGAGCAAATATGTAACTAGAGTTCTCAATTGCGTATAGGTATGAGAAAAAAGATGTGCTATACATACTTAGATAACTATAGTCATAGTCTTTTATTCATAACACCATTTGTTACAAGTCAAAAAGTAAACATTACATTAGGGCACTATACAATATAGCACGAATTAAAAATTGATAATTGATTGATGACATATACACGTTGCTATGATTTTTTCATAATTTAGACTCTAGATTATAGTAAAAACCTGCATAATACTACCAGAAGAGATAGAAAATAGATAATAGTTCATAAATATGTTGATTTACTTAAGCATCTCATCAAAAACTCAACAGTAGTTTTTGCGCGAAAAATTTGTCTGACTACGACGTCTAGGCCGTGCGTCGTAGTCAGACAAAAAAAATACGCAAACAGAGACAAAAGATACTAGTTTCGTTCTGTTCACACTTTCATAATTGCACATCTCGCCCTCTTACTTTTGTAATTATTATTATTTAGCGCTCTGTCTAGTTATATACTTCACTATGATCTAGAAACCACTCTCACACACACTACGCTCGCCAATACGTAAACAAATATGTACCTTCGATCAGCTACCACGCTATCTACTTGCCTACCACTTCTAAATTTTAGTAAAAATCACGTATATAAAATACTACTCATAATATTTTGAATGAATTTGTATAATAAATAAAAATCTTAAACCAGATTGGTCTAGGTCAGGTGGGTAGGTACCTATAAACTTGGATTATTGTTATTTAAATATAACTTTTCTACGTGCAGGGCTTGCACAATGGATTCCTACTGAAATGAATCCACTGGGTATGTACCTATACATGTATTGTGAAATGCGTGGTTGCGTTTAGGTGTGCAAGGTCACCGTACGCAATGACTTAATCGAATTAATCGAAACTTGCATTACTCTTACTTAGATTTATAGCCTGCCTACTATGTACGTATGATTACCTTGTGTTTCTCAGTTAAGTGAATTTTTTGTTAATTCTTTTGAGAAATAAATATCTTAAACCAGAAACCAAAATAGTAGCCAGTTTATGCACAAGAGTCCACTAACTAAAATTTAAGTTGGAAATCAGTTGTTGTATGTAACTCGTAAACGCTACCTATTCATGATCTCTTTTGAGTGAAAATGAGTTTTAGTAAACATTAAATGAGTAGTTTACCTGTAAAAGGCAAAAAAACCCAAAAAAAAAAATTCGCTCTGACCGAGACAATCAGGCTTAATCCGCGATTTCACAGTACTAGTTGACTCGAATCCAGTGAACTCAGATGATACTAAGACTACTGTCCGTCTGTCTGTCACCAGGCTGTATCTCATAAACCGTTATAGCTAGAAAGCAGAAATTTTCACAGATGATGTATTTCTGTTGCCGCTAGAACAATAAATGGTAGAAACATAATAAACTTAATATTTAAGGGGGGCTTCCATACAACAAACCTGATTTTTTAACGGATTTTCGCTCGATATTAATAATGGTAACAGGTAGATGCTTGAAATATTGACAGAATATTTAGTTGTATACATATACAATTCAGTAATATATGTATAATTAAATTAAAATAAATATTTAAGGGGGGCTCCCATACAGTAGGGAGCCCTGTGTGTGTGTGAGTAGCATTTGAGTAGCCATCTGAGTACACACTTAGTCTAAGTAACTTGTCCAGTAATCACATCAGTTTTGAGATATATCACATCCAATGTCAATAATATTATCCGAGGTTTCGTGAAATTCGTAGGATTTTAACGAAAATACGATTTCACAAATTATTATTATTTATCATAATACAAGGTTATCCAGTACTGAAAATACTAAACCGTTAAGGAGATGATTCAGACTATTATTATGAACAACTCGAATCAAGAAAAAAAAAACAGCTGTATAGTACCTGCCGGACATATTATTAATGCTACCAGCGGCAAGCCCTGAGAGATGTTACTTACAATCTTGCCCAGCAAGTTGCCAACTTATAATCTTCTCCACCAAGTTGCCGACTTACAATCTCTCCCAGCAAGCTGTCGAGCACGTCGACAGAGGGCGTAGCTGCGGGCGCGGGCTGCGGCGTGCGCGGGGGGCGCGGGGCGAGGTGCAGCTGCCGGACATAGGCCACCAGCGGCGCCGAGCCCTGCGGGATGCGGGCCAGCTCGTAGTCTCGGGACATGTTAAGACGAAACTGCGCTGCGCCCAACGCTGTAACACACAAATTTTAATGTTAAACAATTATTTGCTTGCCGAAAGGGGGTTATTGCGACCATAATTATAAAGTACTAACTATTTACTTTTTCTAGAAAAAAAATCTGCTGTTCCATACTAAATTGCAACGCAAAAACGAATCGACAAAATGTATGAAACAGATAGATTTTTTCTTATCACCGGCTTGTTTAGCACCAGCTACTGAAATGTAGGTAAGAGTCATCTGGCAGAATGTATAATTAATGCAAGCCAATCCTCCACAAACAACCTTCGAAACCAACTTAATGGCGTTCAGTATGTAACATAATTATTTTTCGCAAAAAATGGTGAGACCGCCTTCCATCGTGTACTAAATTCGAATATTTCGCTCGAATGTTTACATTATTGTCGATTTTTCAAAAACGGCTCAGCCGATTTTGTTAAATTTAAATGGAACCACCTCGGAAGTTTACCCTTTCGAACTAAAAATATTTTTTCGGTTCGGTTCACAATTGGCGAAATTATCGATGAACATACACAAAGAAAAAAATACATACAGATGAACATAGATCCTCCGTTTTGGAATTTGGTTAAAAATACAGTTCATTCGTTTGGGAGATATGATGCATGTATCAAATTGAACTCTGTTCTCTGACTTGCCTTGTATAACTGACAAGTTATAAACGGCCAATAAATAAACAGATGTTTATTTTGGTTAGAAATTAAAAATTGACCAAGTGCTAGTCGGCCTCGCGCACGAAGGGTTCCATACCATGTTGGAGCCAATTTAGCCCCATCTCTTTTGCCATTATTAATAGCGAGCAAATATTTACTTTATTCTGTTTTTAGAATTTGTTGTTATAGTGGTAACGGAAATACATCATTTGTGAAAATTTCAGCTGTCTAGACGGATAGCTAGACGGTAGCATGAGATACAGCTTGGTGACAGACAGACGGACATCGGAGTCTTAGTAATAGGGTCCAGTTTTTACCATTTGCGTACGGAACCCTAAAAACCAACTTACCCACTGTATCCATATAAATGAGCAGCATGGTCATAACGGTGACGAAAGTAAGCACAAACAGCACCGCCGGCAGGAGCCTCCGATACAGATCATTGGGCTCCATCTTGGTGAAGCTGGGCAGCGTCATGCGAGGAGATGGAGCCACCACTGGAGTCACTGGCTTGTCTGGCACTAGCTTCGGTGGCGGGAGGTCTTTTGGTCTTTCGGCAGGCTCGGTAGGTTCTGATACTTCGGGTATAGGGTTTTCTTGGATCTTCTGAAATGAGACGGTTCATTACAATATGAGATTATAACACATTACAACATGAGATTATAACACATTACAATATGAGATTATAACACATTACAACATGAGATTATAACACATTACAATATGAGATTATAACACATTACAATATAAGATTATAACACATTACAATATGAGATTATAACACATTACAATATGAGATTATAACACATTACAATATGAGATTATAACACATTACAATATGAGATTATAACACATTACAACATGAGATTATAACACATTACAATATGAGATTATAACACATTACAATATAAGATTATAACACATTACAATATGAGATTATAACACATTACAATATGAGATTATAACACATTACAATATGAGATTATAACACATTACAATATGAGATTGTAACACATTACAATATGAGATTATAACACATTACAACATGAAATTATAACACATTACAATATGAGATTATAAAACATTACAACATGAAATTATAACACATTACAATATGAGATTATAACACATTACAATATGAGATTGTAACACATTACAATATGAGATTATAACACATTACAACATGAAATTATAACACATTACAACATGAGATTATAACACATTACAACATGAGATTATAACACATTACAATATGAGATTGTAACACATTACAACATGAGATTATAACACATTACAATATGAGATTGTAACACATTACAATATGAGATTATAACACATTACAATATGAGATTGTAACACATTACAATATGAGATTATAACACATTACAACATGAAATTATAACACATTACAATATGAGATTATAACACATTACAACATGAAATTATAACACATTACAACATGAGATTATAACACATTACAATATGAGATTGTAACACATTACAACATGAGATTATAACACATTACAATATGAGATTGTAACACATTACAATATGAGATTATAACACATTACAACATGAAATTATAACACATTACAATATGAGATTATAACACATTACAACATGAAATTATAACACATTACAACATGAGATTATAACACATTACAATATGAGATTGTAACACATTACAATATGAGATTAAACACTTTTTTAATGTCCTCTTTCACGAACTTTTTTCCTCTTTCACGAAGCAAAGGAGCAAAAGATTGACTTAATTTTTGGCATGGACTTGAGTTTGAAAGACAAAGAGGCATTTAATTTATTTTAATTATTTATTTATTTGTTTACAGGCAACCAGTTTATACTGCTGTATATGTATCTGATGTGCCTATATCAAGCAGTCAAATAAAATTAGAATTTATCTGTCAAAGATATTTTTTTCCTTCTTTATCCAAAGGTCCAGTCTATTCTTAAATGTGTTTATAGTTCTTGCTGAGATTACATCTTCAGGCAACCTATTCTAATTGTAGACTATTGCAGATGATGTGGATGCTATTTTTGATCCCTGAAAAATTCATAAGAGATAGCACAAATATCAAAATGTCACACAAGCAAAGCCACGGGCAAAATCTAGTTTTAAAATATATGGGTAATCAGAAGGTAGCAAGTGTCAGTATACACTGGTCGCACATAAACAAAACCCATTGGTAAGCTTTTTGTCAACCGGTTTTTCGGGGTCATAATCTGATGGCAAAATATAATGTCATACTTTAGTTAAAGTTAGTAACTATAGAAGACCTGTATAGATTTCTCTTAAGGCTGCGCCTAATGCTAGGAAAAAAACAGATTTTACCCGCACTTCTTGCGTCGCCCGCTATCATCTATGCGGCTTGGTTTAGAGTCGAAAATCGCATGACACAGTTTATGACGACGTTGGCTTCGAGCTCCGGCTTATATTTTTAGGTGGGATTTTATTTATTTATTCAAAATTGAAGCATGCAATGAAAAAACTAATTGATTATTCGGTTAGAACAATTGCCTGGCAACGTAATTTCTCAAAAATAATGAGGTGTTGTCGCTGATAATTTCGAGCATTTAAAATAAAATGTATTTTTTTTATGATGCGAAGTTTTCATTTTTTTCTAAAGTAACCATATTATTTTCCAAAATTCTACGCGATTACTCTGCTACTTTAGAGTTTTTTCTTTCCTGTAGTATTTTTTAAATATGAATGTTTATGTTAGTTACCTTTACACCACGTCTTTAAAAGTACACCTTTTGCTTGATTTTGGCATTAGGCGCCCCCTTAACTCATACAGACAGATTTTTTCCAATAAAATATGTTTTTATTCTCATCACCATTTCCCAATTCTATTTTTATAGATAAAATTAACACAGAGCTTGCACGTTCTCCGCAGGCCAAAGTAAACAAACAGTTGACACACAGCATTCACAAAATTTATCTAAAGGCTTCTCAGTAGTCTTACTGAAAAACTAGAGAGTCCACAGAATAAAAACTACTAGAATTCCTTCGAGCAAATATCTATAAAGTCACCATTGTGCAAAAAAGTATGCCAGCCAAAACCCTGCCCAAGATACATACTTAGTGGGCAGGCTTTTTAGTTAGTCGTAAGGTGATTGTAAGCCGATTGATTACAACGCTGCGCGATGCCAAAGTGCTCAGTTACAAACACTGACACATTTTACTGACATATTTTAACTACTTTCACTTAGGGACTGTGGCTCTGTAGATAATAGCTCGAAGTAGATTTGTAACGCTGTTGCAACTTGAGGGCAATTCTCACTTAAATGTATGGAGTATCTGGCCTAGAGTTGTCAAAATTGCCAAATATGTATTGAAATTTGACATTCCTCAATGAAAAATTGGGCAGCAGGCACAAAATCTTTCATGTCTCTTTCCAACTTGTGCTGAGTCAATGCATCTCTTTCAGATTAGCTCAATCTATCACATAATTTCTTTAGGATATCTATGATAGTCATGCATGCATCAATGCATCTCTTTCAGAGTAGCTCAATCTATCACATAATTTCTTTAGGATATCTATGATAGTCATGCATGCAGCAGTGATCATCCTACCATTGATATACGATGAAGATAATCACTTGATAGTATAAAACAAAGTCGCTTCCCGCTGTCTGTCCCCATGTATGCTTATATCTTTAAAACTACGCAACAGATTGTGATGCGTTTTTTTAAATAGATAGGAGTAATTCAAGAGAAAGGTTTATATGTATAATACACCTGTGCGAAGCCGGGGCTGGTCTCTAGTCCAGATATAACAAACCCTAACAATATTGTGTTTCAACTGGCTTTTCTTCCCCTATTACGACATAATTCTTCTTTATCACAAGCCTAGCCTAGGTTATAGACAAAGAATGAGCCTTGCCATTATATTGAATTTTCACAATGTAATTTAACATTACAAGAATTTGGGACACCAATTTAAAACATTTTATAATTCCCTGATAATAATTTCACTTGAGATTTTGCGACAGAAGCCAAAGTAATGAACAAGTAATGAAACCTTATGACATGCGATCCCTGGAGCAGGTGTACACACGGTACACACAACCTTTTTGTTGACAAAAAAGGAGGATTTTTTAAACATTCGATAACCCCTATTTAGTTAAAATATTAAAGTGAATAGCTATAAAGGGTCATTATGGATATAATTTGGTTAATTTACTTACTTTATCGGCCATGGTAGAGCTTTAATTATCAAAAAACAACGAAAGTTCCGAACGATCTTAGCGTGATACTCGTGCACTTTATATTTTAAAATGTCCGTGAATTGGAAATAATTTTCATTTCCGTGTGATTTAATATACGTAACAACACTGAAATAACTCTTAATTCCTACAAAATTGTACAAAAAAGTCTTATTTTCACAATATAAACACAACAAAACCAAGACAGCGTGAGTCACTCAGCCAAAACCGGTGTTACCAGTTTATAAGTTTATTTTCCTGCAAGGTTTATTATAATTATATTATTATAAACCTTGCAGGAAAATATCTTATATCTATAAAATATATAAAATATAATATCTGGGACAGCTTAGGGATTATTTACATTAGGACGGGGTAGGGCGCGGGACGGGCTGGACGTTCCATATATTTTTGTACTGGTCCATACGACGCCCGGACGCGGCCCGTCCGGGCTTTTACACCAAATGTATGAAACGTGCGTCGGACCACGTCCGGCTTGCCCCGCGCACGCCAGCTGTTCCTAATAAACGAACACTGTTGAATTTAATTATGAAAAGTAAATTTAATTATTTATTCGATGCTTTAAAAGAGATTTTGATACATTTTCACCTCAAGTCGTAAGTAGGCCAGGCGACTGGCCTGGCAGTCGCCTTGCTCAAACATTATACTTAGTTGTGAAATATTTACTTAGAGGTATTAGTACAGGTTTACGAGTAAATTGACACTAAAACTGTTTCCGTATGACTCTATACATTTTTGTATAGCGCCCCTTGCGGAAACAAGGAACAACTAACCAAAATGTATGAAGCTACACATGCAAACGCGAAAGTTTAAGTAAACTACGCAAAACCTGGTATATAGGCTCAGATTTCAATGAGTAACCGCGGTTGTTTAGTCGAACCATTCCAACTACTCAAAAGACGATTGTCCTTCTACTATCCAGAGCCTTTAGTACAGGTTTTGCATAGTTTACTTTTGCGCGTTTGCGTGTGGCTCCATACATTTTTGTTAGTTTTTCTTCGTTTTTGCCAGGAGCGCTGTACAAAAATATATAGAGCCATACGGACACTACTATAGTTTCAATTTACGTGTAAACCTGTACTAACCCCTCAGACCAGGAAAGCACGGGACTTTTCGAATGCGAATTCAAACAACTAATAAGAGTACCGCTAAGATAAAGAAGAGGTTGAATTTTATCTATCTTCAGTCTCTTATTAAAATTTACACTCATTTTATTTAAAAAAAAAAATACACGTAATAGTACTCGTGGATTGATTAGAATCGTGAATTAAAAGAAACAACATGGGTAATATAGGAAAAAGGTTTTATTGTCATACATTACACAGAATTATAACAAAGTCGGAACATATTTTTTAGGCAATATTTTACATGAACTCTCCTAGTCAAATGGAAAAGCTGATATTATAACAAAATAAAGTATTATTTTATTACTACAAGCTTTAGGAATTGTGCCATTACTAATTAAGTATTGGTGATTATAGCTTACAAACAATAAAATAATCTGTTTAAGATCTGTTTAGAAGGACAACAGAGCAATTTAGTGAATAAAAGTAATTAACTAAATTGAATGTGAATAACTTTCAGCGGTAAAAAAGGATAGCACTATGATTTCCATATTTCAAATGTATCAATAAAGTTTTACATTCATTAGATACACTCAGAAAACATTAGGCAGAATATTTCTAGATGATGGATATTTTTACGATATCATTATACTCGTCTTTATGGCCAACTTTTACCTGAGACTAGCCCTGAAATTTCGAAAAAAATGCTTCATATTATACAAAAATCATCGTGTTGTTTTTAAATTTTCGCAGTTTGTACACATCATTATTATACATATCCTACGGGACTAATCGCGCACTAAAATTACGAGATAAATAAATAGGTACCTCATCGTCCCGACGTTTCGACCGAGTTGCATCGATCGACCAGCTGTTTCGCACTTCAGTCTACCCGTGAGACTGAAAAGCAAAACAGCTGGTACAATACCACTAATTCAATTTCAACTTGAAAAATGTAAATTGAAAAATAAAAAAATATTGTCTTTACCTTCGGTCTTAGTCTCGCTCCGGAGCGAGACCAAATATTCATTTAAGGCTTCTACATTGTTAACCATGACGTGTGGACTGCTAATTTTCATTTCAAAACTTCAGGGTTGGTCTCATAGCCATAGTTGGTCAAATTGATACGTACAATGATATCCTAGAATATTATGAACATGGTCTAAAGATACGCGCTGTATCAGCTGTATGATTGAACGTTATAAAAACTTAGCTAAAACCAGTTTACTTCTTCTAAGCTTAAAATGCCTGTAAACTCGAACTTATACATTTAAATATTTTATATACGTTATGAGCTATAGTAAAATTATGCGTCGTTAAATATTTAATCAGGAAGTACATATATTTTTCTTTGAATAAAGATTTAGTCAGAACATGGATTTTATAAGTGTAACTGCCACTCAAACAAAATTCAAAATTAGCAGCCACTGCTACCGTCGTGCATGAACTACCTACTGCTGGCAGCGTGCATTTAGCGCGTTGCTGTAGTCTGGATCAGATTTATATGATAACATTACATTTACAAACAAAAATTAGTTATTATGATTATAAAAATGCTGCTTGGAAATACAATAATCGGCCAAGTGCCATTTAGACTCACGCACGAAGAGTTCCGTGCCGTAAAAAAGCCAGAAAAATATTTTATTTTAAATTAATTATTTATTTTTGTTATGTTATACAACGTAATATTCTGAGAATATTTCAAGCATCTTCCTGTTTCCGTTATTAATATCGAGCAAAAAAAATCACGTGTTTTGTACGGGAGCCCCTCTTAAATATTTATTTTATTTATTTATTTTTGAAGTGGATAGTTAACTACAGAATATTTAGTTAAATATTAATTCAAAAATAATAAAGCCCCCCATAAATATTTTTTTCTATTTTTAGTATTTGTTGTTATAGCGGCAACAGAAATACGTCATCTGTGAAAATTTCGACGTAACTACTAGCTATCACGGTTCATGAGGTACAGACAGATGGAACTGAGACGAACAGACGGACAGCAGAGTCTTAGTAATAAAGTCACGTTTTTACCCTTTGGGTACAGAGCATTAAAAAGTAAAGAAGTAAAAGAGTCTTGTATTACATCTTATTTTTACCGACTTCCAAAAAGGAAGAGGTACTACGTATATAAGTAGGTATACATATATTTTTTGTGTATGTTCATCGATATTTTCTCCAATAAAATAATCCAATTGTAAGCCGATTTAAAAATTTCATTTTAGTGGGGAATAATTTATTTACACAGAAAAACAATAAAAAACTTAAATAACATTTTCAAACTAATACTAAAACTTAAACTAAAAAAAAACACAAAATAAAATAAAACCTAGTCTAAAAGCCCTTCGGCAGAGGGTAACGTGGCCAGAATGCTGGCAGCATTGCCTCGCAGAATAGCAATACTCAGCTTTTGGGCGAAATAGAAAGAAAAATATAATAAATATATCTTTTTAGTTCGAAAGAATATACTTCCGAGGTGGTCTCGTTTAAATTTTATCGAGATCGGATGTGCTGATTTTGACAAACCAACATCACAAGTCACAATGTAGGTACAGTAAGTGTACGTGTCACATCGATTCGTGCAAATTTAGAATTCTGCACACGGTGGTAGTCAGTGTAGTAATTTTTTTGCGAAAAAAAATAATTCAGAATAGTAAGTATCTGACTGGTTATTAAAATAAATTAGGTAGGTAAATATGATTTTTTTTTGTAAAATAATGTGAATCGTCACTTGAACTTTTTTGTATTCTCGTAACGCATTATTTTTGTCAAGATGTTTTATTAATCGAAGAAATATACAATCTAACTGCAAAAATAAACAAGATATAATATTAATATTTTTATAAAAATGTCGTAAGCAAAGCTGTTAGGTCAATAAATCTATAAACTTATTTATTTTATAAACTTTATAATGTAATTTGTATTAGATACCAATTTAGCTAATCTAAAAAATCTTAGCATAATGACACTTAAATAATTACAAAAAAATAATACAAATGTTTCAATGTTTCAACAGACTAATAAGAAATCAACGAATGCAAAAAACAAAAACATTGTAAATTTTAATATTGTCTATATATTACTAATTGCACTGTTAGTAAAATTGTTCAACCATAATTTAATGAATTATAACTTTTTTAAATCTCTTAAAATTAACAGAAATTTGTGCACCAACAACTACGTCTACAAAGTGATAAAATTGATTTAAATTTACTCTATAAGTTATTGTCATATTCTGTCGTCTTTTTAGTAAGATTTTATTAAATATTTTTCCTATAATACTTTTGTAAATTTTGACGATTGCAAAAATCATGTAGTACTTTATAAGTAATGCGTTAAAACAGTATGTACTATGAAATAAGTACATTTTTATTGTCACACTTTACGACTAAGTAATAAATACATAAATATAAGTAGTTATTTATAATTTTATGAAAAGTATAAAACAACATTAGAAAAGCCTACTAGGCAATACTCATCTAGATGGTTTTTCGTAATAATATGTAGTTATCACCTACAATGCAATTCGTTTACGAAACACATGTTTTAATAATCCCTAAAAGTTGATAGGATTTAGATACCTACAGTCCGTGGAATATTGTCCCAAATAGCTCATAGTAGGTACAATATTCAATAAATACCATGGGAAAATTTCAAAAAACATGGCGACATACCTGTTTCTTTCTGAAAACGAAACAGCCATTTTTAGTTAACCTAACCTTTTTTTAAGCTTGTCGTGTTAGATAACCAGGCGATAATTACCAAATTATATGAAAATAATAAAGTAGATTTTGAATTTATGTATTTTATTTTTTGATCAGAGTAAATTCAAAATTCCAAAACTCCAGTAACATTTCACCGATATTTTTCGTTCTTTGGGAATAACGTTACTTTCTGGGTTTAATGTCAAGAAACAAGGGGGTAACAAAGTAACCTTTTGTAGATTAGCATTGATCACTACAAACTATTTTTTTTTTCTCGTTCCATCTCGTTATTATTTGAATTTGGATTTCTAGAAACTTATCAAAAAGATCGCGAATTACAATTTGTAATCGATTAAAGTAACCCCATTCCACGATACCTAAAGCCTAAACCTTGCGATAAAAAACAGTGCAAAAAGCTACTTATAGTTTTTTCATATACTTTAAGTTCATGAGCATAATAATGTTGTAATACTTTGTAATAGGTATTGATGGAATTGAATTAATAGAGAATTGATGTCATGTAGGTAAACTCTACATATTATGTAGTATTAAACGTTTCTTATATTATGGAATAGACCGATTTATTGTCAATCGTTTTCATTAATTTCTAGCTTTAAAATTGTATAACCATTATTTTTAAATAACATCATATTTTCTAAATCTATGTATAGTATAATTTATATAAGTATGTCTCAAAATGGTTTTACGTTAAAGTTTATTGTCAAAATTACAAAAAAGTACAGTTACTTCAAATTTTTAAGATAATTATTTTTATCAACAATTGAATGTTCATTGTATTTGTTATAGTTGTACATTGAATTATAATCTATTCTTAAAATAAAGGACTTATATCTATACTAGTCATTATTGTCAAGCACATGACGAAGACTAATATAAGTACTGAGATTTTTTATTGTCATTTATAGTCAAGTTAAAACCAATTAGCCAAACTTTGTTCTTTCATGAATCCATAAATATTAAATACATAATTCTATTCATATATAACAGTCAGAAACATTCACACAAATATACCTAATAATGTTTTATTAGATACAAAAGATTGTACATGTTGTAATTTCATGTTAATCCTACGAGATGGTTGTTAAAAAGCCTATGTTAGAAAGATACAGCTCAAATCTTTTTACACGACTGATATGAAATTGATATTAGTACGTAGATTGACATTAATTACCCAATTTTAAAATTATCTGTACATAGAAACGCGAGTTCTGTTATGCAACATGCTTTAGCCAACAATATATCACAATCCCCATTCGAGTAACGACGCAAACTACGTAAAATTTTATTTAGCAAACACAGGAAACAATTAAAGTTACATTTCTACACTTATATGATTAAATTTAATAATAAATTGTAAATATAATATGTAATACATAATAAATATTTAAATTTTATATATAATTTTAAGAAAACTCCTAAAAAGTAAAACGTTTATTGTCACTATCAATTATAATTTGTAAAACATTCCTATCAAATTCACGTATCGATAAATTCAATTTTATTATTGTCAAAAATATTTGCCGAAATTCGGTTAATCCTTTGCGATATTGCAACATTTTCTTCATTTCGCATTCAACTGTCACAATGTCATCAAACTTTGACAGGTGACACTGGCAAACATACCAAACAAGTGAAGCCATTGTAAAATTAAAATTGAAAAAAAAAACACTTTACGCGGTAAAACATAACCTCAAAAACCTGTAAAATACAAGCAAAAACCGTTGTAAAAACGTCGCCACCGAGCGGAAAACCCTTTTAGTGTGGAACTCGCGTAGTTACAGCACTCTTATCTCCCGAAGAGGTTGCGGAGGGCCGCCATGGCGATGACAGCGAGCGAGAGGGGAGGAGAGTGCGCCGAGTTGATGTTGGAGCGCTGGTCCGAGGGGAACGGGACGGGCGTGCCTGGCTCCACCACGTGGATCTTCCAACCTAAGTTGTTGTGGGTGTAGCACTGGAAATAAAAGTAGGTAAAGTTAATTCGTATAGGCCCAGACGATCTATAAATAACTATACTTCCGCCAAATTCGATGTGAAATGTTTACCAACAAAGCGTTGCCTAGCAACACTGACATTTTTTTCACATCGAATTTGGCGGATGTATAGCGGACCCGGCGAACTTCGTTTCACGCAATATCTTTATAAATTATAGCCGATGTGTTATTCTTATGTTTAAACATTACTATTGCAGAGTTTCATCTCAATCCATACAGTATAGTGGTTTTGCGTGAAAGAGAAAATATCCATATCTACATACACAACTTTCGCGTTTATAATATTAGGTAAGTACCTAGTAGGATAATTGACTTTCGAACGCAAGCTTGACGATAGCTTACTCGGATCTCGGCGTTGTATGGCTCTAATTATTATTTTTATACAAAGTAACAATAAGGATTTTAAGTTGTTATAACACTTTCGCGATTTGAACACATTATTATTATAAACTACGGGACTAATCGCGCACTCGAATTACGAGATAATAAAATACCATATCATCCCGACGTTTATCGGTCGTGGTCACGGGGAACTCCCCCGGGGAAGTCCCCATGCAACTCGGTTGAAACGTCGGGACGCTTTATTATCAAAATGTTATTTGTTGGCGCCCAACGTGGGGCAAACTGCTTGAGCACTTTCTGAAGCCACCTAGCCGACTGAAACTAGAAGCCACCAAGCCGGGCTACTCTTAAATGCTTGTGACAATGGTATTTTGCACCTTCTATCCATCCATCCATCTTCCATAGGACATCCACTGCTGGACATAGGCCTATCCCATGGATCTCCAATAGGATCGGTTGGAAGCGGCTTGCACCCAGCGCGATCCTGCGGTCTTACTGAGGTTATCCGCCCACATTGTGGGTGGACGTCCTACGCTGCGGTTGCATTTTGCACCATACCTGGTAGTACACAAGGTCGGGAGTCTCGTGCGCCACGGTCCAGTTGAGCACGGCTGCCTCTCCGTCAGTACAGTTCAGGTTGAGAGTCTTCATATAATCCTCGAAGGTTTCGGTATTGGCGGCTTGGTCGATGGTCTTGTGGGTCCATTCGCAGTATCTTCCCGCTGGGAAGAACAAAACAATATTAAAATAAAAAAATGGCTGTTTGTATACTAAGCGCCAAACAAGTCGGCGGATGAGAAGTTAGCCGCAGATGACACTTCGCCGTGATTCGCTTATTATTGTGCATGTACTGTGCACAATGCCGACGCCGCGTGGCGTAGTGGTGAGCACGGGCGTAGGGAGCGCGCGGGAGGCATAAGGTTGGCGGGCGGGTGTGCCCCGGCGCGTGTCTCTCTGGCTCCCGCGCATACCTATTTTTCGGCTTTTGCGCAGAGTTCTGCGCATAACTACCCATCCGCCGACTTGGGTGGCGCTTAGTATAAGGTCGGTTTACGGACGAGAATTCTACGTGATAACGTCATATGAAAACATTGTTGAATCAACAACTAAACTAAAACAAGCCGATCGTTCCGCGCTCTCGGTTGCATGCTCGGCTCAGGCGAAACGTGACACTTTTTTATGCGTGCAGCCGGCGTTGATAGATTTAGAAAACGTCATCACGTCAAAAAAAACAACGCAATAAGATTCCTATCGCAGCTAACAAAAGAGCTGAAACTTTTTAAAGGACTGAACCGATTTTGATGAAACATTATCTACAAACACTCCCGACAAATTATTTTTGCATAATTTATGTACTTACCTAAATTTTTACATAATTATTAAAACTTTCAATGCTGGTGTTTATTTGGCTCAACGAATATGCATTGCCATTCAGCGTGGCAATGCTGCCAGCATGCTGGGCACGCTGTCAACTGGCAGTGGGCTTGAGCATATGGATTATCTTTAGACCTTCAAGGGTCTGTGGATGATCCAATGCTTTTTATGTAGTAGCAGTGTAGTTTTGTTGTAGTCAATAAAGGCACTTTTGCCCAGTAAAAAAACCTTTCAAACACAAAAATAAACAAAATTATAATCGATTCATTCATCCATTTAGCGATGACTGTTACTACGCGACAGTACTGTACCGGCCTTTTTAATAGTCACAGGGAGGATCGTGCCATATCCACCACGCTGGCCCAGTGCCATAGATTTTATCTACAGGCATATGCAGGTTACCTCACGATGTTTTCCTTCACCGAAAAGCCAGTGGTGTGAAATTTCGTACATACATTCCAAAGAACTCTTTGGGATGTGAACCCACGACCTCAGGATTGTAAGGCGGACAATACCTGCAGTAGGGTAGGGGTATCCCTCAGTGTCATAGGCCACTCCAGCGAACACACGCTGTCGACGACGCTCCTCTTCCTTCTTCTGGCTGAACCCTCCTTCTGAGGAGTCGCTGATGTAGAATGGATGGTATCTGAGATGGAGAATAAATTTATTTAGAACTAGATTTTGCCCGCGGCTTCGCCCGCCTGATAAGGTAGGGCAGGCTGAGAAGGCCCACTTTTTTACAAAATCAAATAAGTCTTTATTTTATCATCTCAACACAATAAAAAACGTGGTTATGAACCCTTCGTTCTCTTACTAATATTCAAATAAATATATTTTTTAAGTTGTGTAGATAATTTGCATGTTTTTTACCTTTCTTAAAAACCCTTCTTTTGGGCCTTACTAAACGTGGCATGTCTAATAAGGCCCTGACAATAATATAATTATTTATCACGAAAGTAAGAACTTGAGATTTAAAATTTACAAAAATATGTAAATTGCAATATTTTTCGACTTGGACAAAAGTGAATCCTAACTGATATCAACAATAGTTCATAAGAAAAAAAAATATTTCTGCTAGGTAGCAAAACAACCCGTACTCAGCCCTTTTTAACTTTTTACGGGAATTATTTTAATACAGTATATGTTTTTTTAGAGTTTATGTTATGATTCGGAATTTAATTTCAAGATTTTTTATAAATAAATACTTCCATACTTTGGGCCTTGATAGACAACACTGGGGTAAAAGGCCCAGCTATAGGGTTAGAAGGCCCAAATTATCTTTTCGGGATAAGACATGATATTTGTTGACCTGAAACGAAATATTTTCTAACAAAATACTCATAAGATGAAATTTCGATCACAGAAAAAACAATAAGAGCATAGGCATGTTATGTACCTACCTACTTCATATCAACAAAAAAAGAAGACAAAAAAATTACGCTTCTTGGAAAAATATATTATTTCAACGACTATTTGAGAAAAACAAGAACAAAATAAAGACATTTTTTTTGTCAAGACCCAATCAAGCCTTGTAAGGCCCAAAAAAGTAACTACTTGGGCCTTCCAAAACGACTTGGGCTTTGAAACCCAAACTAACCATTTTCGTAATAAATTTGATAAAAAAATCACAATCTAAAACTAAATAGTGTTAGGTAATGATTAAATAAACACTTTAAACTAATCATCTGCTTAAAAGTCTTGGGATATACAACAGAAAACTTACTTTTTGTGTCCGAGAAAAATAGCAGGATAGGTGACGACGTCCAAGCTCGGCGAGAAAAGTGGCGACACTGACAAAATGGCGGTCGCCAGCGGAACGCTGCAGGCGCATTCTGCGTTCCTATTGGTCCGTTACTCACGTGACTAGAGACCAGTGCGCTATGAATGTATTTAATGTGTTTTTTTAAACTTGGGCCTTACAACACAGCGGGCCTTCTCAGTCGGCACTACCTTATTTCGAGGCCCTTCCTTACTACCCTTAATAATGGAGGTGGAAAATAAAAAAACAAAAATTCGATTTGGCATTTGTTTGATTTGACAGTTCTTTTTTGACATTTCTTGGAGCGCACGGCTAGAAAAGCTCGCAGATGGCAGAATTTTTCCTCCTTACTTAACACTTATTGTTAAAATATGGAAAATTTACGCAATATCATTATAATTTATAGCCTATGTGTTATTCTGATGTATAAGCTATATAATTGCAAAGTTTCATCTCAATCCGTTCAGTAGTTTTTGCGTGAAAGAGTAACAAACATCCATACATCCATCCATCCATCCATAGATCCTTACAAACTTTCACGTTTATAATATTATAGTAGAAAGTAGGATAAGTAGGATAATATTAGTAGGATAAATTGAACTAAAATCCCGTTTAATAATCAGAAGAATTGATTCAGCCCTTCGAGCAAATGTCTATAGAGTCACAATCGTGCAAAAAAGTGTCCGAGCAAAAATTCTGCCCAAGCTACGTATTTGGCAGGATTTTTAATTAGTCGTAAGGCGGTTGCAAGCCGACTACAACGCCGGTTACAAGCCCTAATTAAGTGATGTAACGTCGAGATTCGAGAAAACGGGTACCTAATTGTGAAATATATAATGTAAATATCTAAGTAAGTTTGTATGACGGCGCTCGGACACTTTATTGCTACTTACACTTATGGAGTATGACTGTGTAGATAATATTTGCTCGAAGATTCAGCCACGAAAGCCGAAGGTAACGCAACCACTGCACGAATAAATAATAACAAGTACAAGAAAATAGTATAACTAACTACCCTCAAAAACTTCTAACACTGCTACAACGTACCATACTCTGGATACCAAAGCCTATTTTTTATTATTATACTTATTTGCCTAGCTGCTTGATCAAATAGCTGAAATTCAGGCCGCTAGTTGAACGGACCTGTTTAGTAAAGAGGCCAGGCTGTTAATTGATCGGCTAATTAAGCTAGTTGGCTGGGACATTTACAGGGTTATTTCTAATCAATTAGCATCCTTTTAGAGGCTTATTCTGTACATCAATACTAACAACTTTTGTTCCGCGATTTTTGTCAAAACTAAAAAAAAATTTTTTGTTGTTCCATAGAAAAATATCGTTTACCCGCGACAAAATGTATGGAACAGCTGATTTTTTTTTAGTTCTGACAAAAGTCGTAGAACAAAAGTTGTTAGTTTTGATGTACAGAATAAGCCCGTAAAAGGATAACATATCAAACATCGTTCAAATTCTCTACGTTTGATGGCAGTACCTCACATCACAAGACATTGGCGAAATTGTGAAACACCTTCGCAGAAGCCACAAATCAAGAATTGGTTGATTGATTGGATGCTAATTGATTAGAAATAGCCCTATATAAGCACATACACGCCCGACTACCCACATGTCCGGGTAGTTCTGTCCGCCATCCATAGACAAAATTGAATTTGGTGCACGCGAGGCGTAAGAATATTTTTGTCAGACGTCGTTAGACCTCCAGCGAGTACGGTTGAAAGTGAGGTTGCAGAACACTGACAGCTTCGATGATACTGAGTGAACATTCTTATTAGTTAGTACTCTAAGTATACTAAGCGCCACACAAATCGGCGAATGGGAAGTTATGCGCAGAAGGTTGCGCAAAAGCCGAAATATAGGTATGCGCGGGAGCCAGAGAGACTCGCGCCGGGGCACACCCGCCCGCCAACCTCATGCCTCCCGCGCGCTCCCTAAGCTTTGTGCACACATGCGCAATAATTAGCGAATCACGGCGAAGAGTCATCTCTCATCGTTTTGTGTGGCGCTTAGTATAATTAGGTATCGGTAATCTGTGAACGTACTTAGCCGGGTTGGTGTCATCGTTCCCCCCCTCCACGATGAAGGTGTAGCTCTTCCCTCTCTCCACGTACAGCTCCGGAATGAGCTGGTCGTTGATGTACCACGCGATGCCCCAAGATGGGTGCCCTGGGAGGAAAGGAACATTTATTAGCATTTTATCACGATTCTTTTTTAACTTCTAACATTTCAAAGGACAGCTCAATTAAAAGAAATGTCTAAAAAAAACAAAGAAAATATCTTTTATTTTAGAGTGCTTTCCACACTAGATTTTATCTCAAAGAGTTATCTTTGTGATAAGCATTTCAAAAATCTGAAGCGAACGCAGGATTTGAACTTGCCCCTTCGGATCACTAGCCCGACGCTCTAACCAACTGAGCCAGCTCGCCTCCTACGCAAGCGCCAAATTTTTGAAGTGCTTATCATTTCTACCAACTTATAGCGTTTCGCTTCAGATTTTTGAAATGCTTATCACAAAGATAACTCTTTGAGATAAAATCTAGTGTAGAAAGCACTCTAAAATAAAAATCATATCATAGATTTAGCAGTGCGTCATCTCTCGTCAATCTTCAGAAGTTCTAATAACTTCTAGTTGAGTGATAACCTGTCTAATACGGGTATCACAGGTGGCGCCGCCAACGCTATAAGTTGGTAGAAATGATAAGCACTTCAAAAATTTGGCGCTTGCGTAGGAGGCGAGCTGGCTCAGTTGGTTAGAGCGTCGGGCTAGTGATCCGAAGGGGCAGGTTCAAATCCTGCGTTCGCTTCAGATTTTTGAAATGCTTTTCACAAAGATAACTCTTTGAGATAAAATCTAGTGTGGAAAGCACTCTAAAATAAAAATCATATCATAGATTTAGCAGTGCGTCATCTCTCGTCAATCTTCAGAAGTTCTAATAACTTCTAGTTGAGTGATAACCTGTCTAATACGGGTATCACAGGTGGCGCCGCCAACGCTATAAGTTGGTAGAAATGATAAGCACTTCAAAAATTTGGCGCTTGCGTAGGAGGCGAGCTGGCTCAGTTGGTTAGAGCGTCGGGCTAGTGATCCGAAGGGGCAGGTTCAAATCCTGCGTTCGCTTCAGATTTTTGAAATGCTTATCACAAAGATAACTCTTAAAGAAAATATCACAGAAAATTGCATAAATGAAAAGAAAGATAAAGAATTTCTTGGTAGTTCTGGTTGACTGAATAATTTCAGTCAATGATAGCACAGACGAAAGCCCGGTGGTGCTAGTCCAGGTTTACACTTAAATTGAACATGTAGCTGTTTCCGTATACATTTTTGTACAGCGCTCCTGGCGGAAACGTGACCCGTTTTCTTAAATCTTCAAGTTATGTCATCTAATTAGTGCTTGTAGCCGAACACTTAGGCATCGCGCGGCGTTGTAGTCGGCTTGCAATCGCCTTACGACTAACTAAAAAGTCTGCCCACTACGTATTTTGGACAGGGTTTTGGCTCGGATTTTTTTTTGCAAGATTGTAACTCTATTGATATTTGCTCGAAGGCTCTGTATGATAACTCATCATCCAAGGCAGTGGCCTCGCCAAAATTGCAATCCTTGGGACTTCGCAAAACATAACTTGCCCACAAGTGGTCCATTAAGTAGGTACCTACTTAATTTGGTCAAGTACTTAATGTTTTGGTGTTTCACCGCCACTGCGTAGAAGGTTCCCTGCTGGGCATAAAATGTCCTCTAATTTTTTTAGTAGGTTATCCTTTTAGTTTGAAATGATGAATAGTTGGTGCAAGTTTACAAGGTTCAAGTTACTTATTTCACTGTTGGACAATTTGTGGAGATCCCATGCCGTAACTACTTTACCGGGTTATGATCTTCGTTTGCGAAATAAATAGAAAATAATCGGCCAAGTACGAGTCGGACTCGCGCACGGAGGGTTCTGTACTGAATGGGAGCCCCCCCTTAAATATTTACTTTATTCTAATTTTATTATTTATTATTGAAGGGAATAAAAAACTAAATATTCTGTGAAAATTTCAAGCATCTACCTGGTACCATTATTAATATAGAGCGAAAAACGTCTAAAAATTCAGGTTTGTTGTATGGGAGCCCCCCTTGAATATTTATTTTATTTTGTTTTTTGTATTTGTTGTTATAGCGGTGTTATAGCGGCAACCGAATGCATTAACTGTGAAAATTTTAGCTGCCTAGCTATCATGGTTCATGAAATACAGCCCGGTGACAGACAGACGGACAGACAGACATCGAAGTCTTCGTAATAGGGTCCCGTTTTTCCCTTTGGGTACGGAACCCTAAAAATATGGTTGTATTGAAGATGAATAAGATCTTACCAGTTCTGAAGAATCCGTTGTTAATGTCATTGCCTGCATGAAACAATGGATAAAATTGTCAAGAACGCTACAAGGGAAAGAAAAATAGAGTCACAATTTATTATTTTGTTGAGTCCATGGTTCAACCCTGCCGAGATCAATAATTGTCATTCTGCAAACATCGGCTTCGTTGCAATTGAATAGATCTAGATCTGAGTTCTCCACCGGCTTTGTCTGTGCGTTCTGGCGTTCGGCTTCGCTTTTCCTCCCACTCGCTCTCGTGGCGTGAGTAACTGGCGCGAGCAGGAGAAACACGAACGTCAGAACGCGTACACATTTGATGCGCCTCTCGGACCGTCCCCTTGTGAGACACAAAATCCTCAATAATGCACACTTACCGAAATGTCGGGCCAAAATGGCTGGTCTGTCCGGCTATTAGGTTTGGCAACCCTACTCATCAGTGATGGGAGTGTAGCCACGCACACCGGCGGCGGGCCCGATGCGCACGGTGAAGTTAGTGACGCCATAGATGCCACGGCTTGGGGCCTGAAGCTTCCAGGGTCGCTCAATGCACCAGTAGTAGACTCACCAGTAATGGGAGTGTTGCCACGCACACCGGCGGTGGGCCCGATGCGCACGGTGAAGTTAGTGACGCCATAGATGCCACGGCTTGGGGCCTGAAGCTTCCAGGGTCGCTCAATGCACCAGTAGTAGACTCACCAGTAATGGGAGTGTTGCCACGCACACCGGCGGCGGGCCCGATGCGCACGGTGAAGTTAGTGACGCCATAGATGCCACGGCTTGGGGCCTGAAGCTTCCAGGGTCGCTCAATGCACCAGTAGTAGACTCACCAGTAATGGGAGTGTTGCCACGCACACCGGCGGTGGGCCCGATGCGCACGGTGAAGTTGGAGACTCTATAGATGCCACGGCTTGGGGCCTGCAGTGTCCAGGGTCGCTCAGTGGATCAGTAGACTCACCAGTGATGGGAGTGTAGCCACGCACACCAGCGGCGGGCCCGATGCGCACGGTGAAGTTGGAGACTCTATAGATGCCACGGCTTGGGGCCTGCAGTGTCCAGGGTCGCTCAGTGGATCAGTAGACTCACCAGTGATGGGAGTGTAGCCACGCACACCAGCGGCGGGCCCGATGCGCACGGTGAAGTTGGAGACTCTATAGATGCCACGGCTTGGGGCCTGCAGTGTCCAGGGTCGCTCAGTGGATCAGTAGACTCACCAGTGATGGGAGTGTAGCCACGCACACCAGCGGCGGGCCCGATGCGCACGGTGAAGTTGGAGACTATAGATGCCACGGCTTGGGGCCTGCAGTGTCCAGGGTCGCTCAGTGGATCAGTAGACTCACCAGTGATGGGAGTGTAGCCACGCACACCAGCGGCGGGCCCGATGCGCACGGTGAAGTTGGAGACTATAGATGCCACGGCTTGGGGCCTGCAGTGTCCAGGGTCGCTCAGTGGATCAGTAGACTCACCAGTGATGGGAGTATAGCCACGCACACCAGCGGCGGGCCCGATGCGCACGGTGAAGTTGGAGACTCTATAGATGCCACGGCTTGGGGCCTGCAGTGTCCAGGATCGCTCAGTGGATCAGTAGACTCACCAGTGATGGGAGTGTAGCCACGCACACCAGCGGCGGGCCCGATGCGCACGGTGAAGTTAGAGACTCCGTAGATGACGCGCGGCGGCCACGGTTTGGGGCCTGTAGTGTCCAGAGTTGCGAGGCCAATACAAGTGTTGTCGTTCTGAAAGAACAACAGAATACAATTAGATTGCACTTCGTTAAAAGATAAGCCGTGGTGGTCTAGTGGTAGTAACGCCCACCTCAAATTCGTGAGATCGTGGGTTCGAATACCGGTCCAGTAACAATTAGTTCTTTGAAACTTATGTACCTACGGAATTTCATACCACTGGCTTTTCGGTGAAGGAAAAAATCGTGATGCAACCTACGTACAGCTGTAGAAGAAGTTCAGTGTTTGTAAATCCACTAACCCGCACTGAGTCTACGCAGCAGCGTGATGGATATGGCCCAATCACCTTTCATGGGTAAAATCGATATCTTCCAGCACGGGAAGCATGGCAAAGGGACTAATAGTCTTTCCACCATTATATCCCCTCGAAGAGGAAATAAAGTATGGATTGACAATGACATCTGACTTTAAGAGTGGATAAAATAGTTTTCTCCCCTTGCCGTGCTACCCGAGCTGAAAACCTTTGGATGTGAAAAAAACGTGTAAATGGTATGGACTCACCATAGCCCCAAAGTCGAGCTGAACATCGCTCCTGGTGGTATCCATGAAGGAGTGCGCGTTGGCTTCGTACCGCGAGTTGAGAGGCCCGAAGGCCGCGATCACGGACTGGGAACGGGACGTCAGGACTTCCTTGTCTCGGCTGGGTTCCTTGGCTGCTAGCGGCCGGCGGTATGTGATGGTTGTCACGCCGTCTTTCTGGTGGCCCGATACTGGGGAACAGAGTAAATTATGACTACTTGTTGTGCTGTTTTTATCAAAATTTCCTAGCATTTTTCGACATAATAAAAATATCATTTTTGCTAAAAATGGCACAACCGATTTCAACTGTGTACAAAATTCGAATAGTTCGCACAAATCAGTGTATCATCGACGTAGTTCAAATACTTAGCCGACCCCGATAAAATTTGATTTAATAGAATTATTAATTTAAAATTTAATCATCACACTTCTGAGTTATGATCTTCCAACCAAAAAAAAGAATCATCCAAATCGATTCAAAACTGGCGGAATAATCGCGTAACTTACATACAAAAAAACATACAGTCGATTATAGAACCTCATTTTTTGAAGTAGGTTAAAAACTTACCAAGATCTACATCATTAGTGCCTCCAACCCTAAGGTCAGGACACACGCCCCTCTCTCCGTCACACTGTGCCAAGTGTGTAATGCTGTAGTCCACCACTCGAGGTTGATACACCCTGAAATCATCAAACATCGAGACTTTAGATTTCAGTAAAGCATTTGACGTTGTTTCACGTTTAACTTTTTCGATTTATTTTAAGTTCTGTTAATGCATAAAAAGCCGAAGAGTCCTAAAATTATTCTTAGTTTGCTGTTTTTGTAACATAATAAAGATTATTTTTTGTAATAAGTAGAATAATATTTATGCAGCCAGCATGCTGGGCACGCTGCCAACTGGCAGTGGGCTTGAGCATTTGGATTATCTTTTGACCTTCAAGGGTCTGAGGATGATCTAATGCTTTTTATGTAGTAGTAGTGTAGGTAGTTTTAGCATATAAGGTAGTACTTATTGTAGTTTGTTGTTGTTAATAAAGGCACTTTTGCCCGTTAAAAAAATAAATAAATAAATAGTTCACCAATTTCATTACTGGAGTGCTCCAAGGGAAAATACATTGTTCTAGATTTTTGAGTGTGTTTATTTGAATGGTTGAATCTCATAATATCATTATTTGTATTGTGTGACATAGACATACTAATAACACAGATTTATGCACGCCAATATAATCAATTAATCATCTCTATCGCTCTTACCGATAAGGCCGCCACTTTTAGCACTCGATCTGTTTTTGTATTTCAAGTTTTTATTCAATAGTTTCTTTAGTATGCCCAATAAAGAATCTCTGTCAATCTATATCAATAGATAATAATCACAACTTACCTTAACCATCCAAATAGGAACTAACAAAAAAGAAATGTAGTGCAGTGTAGTAGTGTAGTGTCACATCCGCCAAGTTGTGTGATTCGGACAATAAAATAATTATTTTCAGTGATCATTGAAAGGAAATTAAAGAAGTTAAAAATACCAACCTAGTATCCCAATAAGCGACGACTACATCAGCATCCAACATGGCCGGTCTGCCTTCAGCCCCTGATATGCCGAAAGCCATGTATTGCTCGTTGCGGAGTCTCGCTGACAGCGTTATTTGGACGTGATCTCCCTGGAAACGAGACGGAATAATAATTATTTTATTTTTTAAGGAAAGGAGGATTCTGATTACAATGGAAAATAGAAGGAGAAAGATGTTTGGCCACCTTGTACGACATGAAGATGTAATGAAAATCATAATAGAATCACTCGTTCCTTCTGGCCATTTTCAGATCAGATTAAATTCTCTAATAAGAGATTCATTGGCAAAAATTGTTCTTTTTAATGACGTAATCTCCAAACATCCGCTGCAACTGCTGCAAGGCAAATACCAGGTATTGCTTCATGTTCACACCTACTTCAAAATAGTTTTTAAAATAAATGCGGACTGGTGAAGTAAACAAAAATTCAGCAGTCAGCAATAGTACTCATTAAGCCGTGGTGGTCAAGAAGTAGTGACGCCTGCCTTTCAATCAATATAAGGTCATGCCAATTGTAATACCAATGTAAGGTCGTGGGTTTTAATTGTATTTTCACACCACTGGCTTTTCGGTGAAGGAAAACACCGTGAGTATTCGTGAGACAATATACACACGTCCATAGGAGGAAATTCGATGGCGTATGTGAATCCACCAACCCGCACTGGCCAGCTTGATGGATATGGCCCAATCACCCTTCGTGGGTAGGCCTACGTCCTGCAATGGACTATTTAAATAAAGGCTGATAAGGGGTGAGTTAGCAAACAAATATACATAGGTTAGCATACTCATTATTGTCTATATCAAATTAATTACGGCTAGTACGTAGTAGAATTTTTCAGAACGACATGTTACCTTCACTCGATTCTCATTAAAAGCTTGAATGGAAATAAAAAATAAAGAAATTGTATTATTATCTTATCAGATTAAAAAGTTAAAAACAATTTATTAGATTTCAATAAAGAAAACAACACATTACTAAAAGAGAACCATAGCGTTTCCTGCAATTGTAATTCTTCCAATAAATAAAATAAATTGATAAATAGCGTGTAAACTTTAATTTCAACAAAATAAAAATTCAATTGATGAATTGTATAATTGATAGCTAATACAATTTAAATAATCGTATAATTCATGTGACATGTAACAATGGTGTTATTAATAAAAATATTGTATTGCATTGTATTGTAAAATTGATAAAATATTTAATTCACTTTTACTTCGTACGAATTTAATTAACTTTGATTCAGTAGCTTTTCAACCAAATCTAATAAAATAGAACGAAAATTGGATTGGTGTCACCCAAGGCTCTGAACTAGGTTTCCACTGTTTAAAAGTGTTTTACTCAAACAGTAATTTACTAATGGTAATGATAAAAAAAAAAACTATAATTCTTACCTGTAACTCCCACCGCACTTGCAGCCTCTTATCGAGTATTTCCTTGCAGTTATTGGAAGCGCTATATGGCGTTTGGGAAGTAGTCGAGCTTGTCTGTAACAGTAACTTAGTTTAGCAATAATAATTTGAATAGATAATAAATTCATTGATCTTATACATATTCATTTATTCGCAGACATGTTTGCAATAGGTTGGCATTAGTACTTAAAAATCGAGGTCCAAGTTCTTTCGGGATGCAAATGTCTTACATAGTAAGTACAGCCTTATTAGACTCACTCGTATTAATAATATAATAGCTAGAGCTAAAAATAAGAATAATATTTTAGAGTCTTATTGACTAAAATTTAGAATTCTTATTTCTGAATATGAATATAATGATCTTCCTAGATACTTTTAGGACGAAATTGTATTCTAAAAGGATTACCAAATGTTATTGTGAAAATATGATATCGTCGTGAAATATTAAAGCTATTAACCATGCACCCAAAATATTTCAATCCCGTAAACCAAACATCTAGATAAATTATGGTAACAAATCGCCTTGTTTTTCCATAAAAAATGATTAACCACAAAGATATCAGAACTATGAAGAATGTTAATAGAAAATTTAATAAATAAAGATTAAATACTCACAGGGTTATACCACCAAGCAGGCTGTAATAAATGAAATCCAAATCCGTGGAAAGCAGAGAAGAAAATAAATTACAATTGATTATTAATACAAACATTTATTAAAACAGTAATATGATAGAAATCAATAATATCATAGACAGTCTTTCATTTGATTTTGAGAACTAAGACTCAAATACTGATAAGTTCAACAAAAATGATGTAAAAAATATCTCGGTTAATGATGAATGAGGCAATTAAGCTATGTAAGGTAATCTAACCGATAAATTCGGAAATAAAAATCTTCCAGGTTTTAATATTAACAACTTAAGAATAGAATTTCAGCCTTAGTTAGCAAAACTTTTAAACCAATCAGAGAACCAAGATGGTTGCTCATAAGTCTGGTGTTTGATAGGTTTTACAACTATTTTTTGAGATTTGATGGGTTTTCGTGATGGCTTCTTTTTAACCTGTAAAGATTATGACCAAGGTTACCGTGAGATAATTAGAAGAAAAAAATATAGTTAGTCATCCTTAGTAAAGCTGCTGAATATCATAAGATACAATATAAGGATTAGCACAAAATTGGTTAGTAAATCAGAAAAATCGTTAAAAATATTCTATAGCCAAACTTATTTTTTATTTTAAACTGATTTTTTTACTAGTACGTATTCAATTCTATTCGCGATTCATTGGATGCGCTAAATCACTTCAACATTACCGACTTAAATAGGTTCTCAGTTTTCTAGTAAGTATTTACCTACGTTCATTCTGTGGCTTCCTCTTTTCACGATCCGTTCTTAAAACTAAGCTTTCGTTTTTTCTTTCAAATCTTTTCCTCATTCTCTCTATTCTTTTTGATTTACTTCCTACTCAGAAATCTCTTTCTATTCAAGGCCTGCTGCTACTTTGATTACTCCTATTCTCACATCTTTTTAAATATTTTTTTATTTCTGAAAAATTATCAAGCAACATTGGAGCACCCGAGCCAGCCGATCTTTCTAATTTATTTCCCAGATACATCCCTCTTATTCCAACTGCTTTGTAATTTTCTCCTTTCTCACACACATTTTTCTCTTTGCTACTTCCTAGTTCCTTCCTTTCATTCTTGCTCTCTTTTTATCTAATTCTAATTCTTTTTTTCTTCCTTTCTTTCTTTGTACTCACAGTGATCTTCGTCTGCCCCAAAGCTGGTGGTACGTCCAGATCTTTCGGTATATAGACATGTCCGAAGTTGTGTCGGTACTCCACGCACCAGACGGCAAGCCAGTCGATATCGTACGCCGTCAGCTTGCCTGGAAGCTGGATCTCTATGTCCTCGCCTTGGTAGCCGCGGAGGGGGTGCAGGGAACCCATTTCGTTGGGGACCTGGAATTTTTAGATATTTTTAGTAAGGAGTCACAGGAATCTGACGCACAGTTCTTGCTACTACAGCATAAATAATGCTATTTTGTCAAAGAAATATTTGATCTTTCCGAAATGATTAGGTCTTGCGTCATTGTAATAAAAATTAGGGATTTAAACTATTATGGCGGCATATTAGTAAACTCAGAGTTACTTCTAAGTGTTCTGAGTAGTTAGTCCGTGTTTTGTCTTTTACAAGAGCTCTAAAATTTTCAAAAAATTTATAAAAGAACACGACAAAATACGTCTTGATTAACTAACTTCTAGACTAAACTAACTTCTCTGTAGGTGGCTAATTTTGAGCACGCTGATGTTACCAAACTGGTAAAAAGGGTTCAAAGTATGCCAAATGAGATATATCTAATAGGTATCTAACCTTGGTTCCAAAAGGACTAGGCTCCGAGCCATTCCCGACGAAGACGAAGACCACGAAGTACGGATCAGGTCCTGCGCCATCGTGAAGATTAGGGATGTAAAAAGTCTTCGCGTCGAGGACACTGATGTTGAAAGATCGTAATCCAAGATCCAGGGACTAAGAAATGAGCGTACGTCCAAGACTACTGTCAAAGAGAACGATCAGAAATATCTTACCTTGGTTCCAAATGGACTAGGCTCCGAGCCGTTACCGACCCAGAAGTAGGCATCAGGTCCCGCGCCATCGTAGTGAAGATTAGGGATGTAGAAGGTCTTCGCGTCGAGGACGCTAATGTTGCCAGATCGAAGGCCGTGGGCCAGGCGCTTGAACTCCGGCAGGACTCGCGGGCGAGGTGGGTCTAGGCCGGGGGGGATGAAGACATCGCCGAAGTTCACCTGAAGATAGAAAGAGTTTCTTTTATTTAGCATTATGTTTTTAAAGTAAGTTCGTATAGGCCGAGTAACTAGACCTGGTGTCAGAGTTTTAAGGCCGCCTGAAGGCCTCTGACTTGGCTAAACGGTTAAAAACAACTGGGACCTACAATTTAACGTGTCATCCGAGCTACGGTAGCGCTCAGTTGAAAAATGCCACCCGCGGTCACCCATCCAAATACTGACCGTGCGGAACGTTGCCTAATTTCAGTGATCGCTGACAAACACCTAATCAAACTACGCTACGAGCGCTACGAGCATTATGTTGTTTATAAAATATATTATCGTCGGCGTCACCATCGCATTTCTAGGATGATGTACAGGGTTCTGTTCTCCCTGTAGGTACTAAACCGAAAGAGGGTGACTAAGACCATCACTATGAACAATTTTTATCTACGACCCCATCGTAGTGAAGTAACTCCAAATTCGAGAAAAAAATCAGCTGTTCCATACAAAATTGTAACTCGGAATCGACAAAATGCATGAAGCAGCTGATTTTTGCGATTGCAACTCAGAATCGACAAAATGTATGAAGCAGCTGATTTTTGCGATTGCAACTCGGAATCGATAAAATGTATGAAGCAGCTGATTTTTGCGATTGCAACTCGCAATCGACAAAATGTATGAAGCAGCTGATTTTTGCGATTGCAACTCGCAATCGACAAAATGTATGAAGCAGCTGATTTTCGCGATTGCAACTCGGAATCGACAAAATGTATGAAGCAGCTGATTTTTGCGATTGCAACTCGGAATCGACAAAATGTATGAAGCAGCTGATTTTTGCGATTGCAACTCGGAATCGACAAAATGTATGAAGCAGCATAAGCTGCTTCGCAAAAATCATTTTGCGATTTTCCACTTCGAGTTCCGGGTTGGCTACTTGTTGGGTTAATGGTCTGAATCACCTCCGTTCGGCTCAGTACTTACACCAGTTCTGGATAACCCTGCATAATCATGAGAAGGACGTCCATTACTTAGACAGGGGTCCGCAATAGAGTTACAATAGGATCGATTGCAAGAACTTGAATCGAGCGCTGACCTTCTAGATCGCTTATCCATCCGCCTTTTGCATGGGTGAATGTTTTCATCCCATCAGCTGTCATTCCACGTGATTATTATATCTCTACAACATTCTATATTTGTCTTTCTTTGGTTCTGTTTTACCTTTCTTTATTAGGACATGGTACTGTCCACAGCTTATTCAAACTCAAATCATTTATTGCAACATATGAAATTTACATGCGGTTCTTAGTTTACTTGTTTTGTATAGTTATACATATGACCCTATAAGGGTATGGCAATTTTATTATTTGTATTGGAACGATTTATTATTATGTTTTCTAGATACGATATCGTTAAAAATATTATTCCATCTAATACTTAAACCAATTCGATGTTAAAGCAAGTACCTACCTATCTTTATATTCATAAGTTTCATTACTTACTTTTACCTGCCTTTTTGAGTCCACTGAAGGACGTAGGCCTACCCACGAAGGGTGATTGGGCCATATCCACCACGTTGGCTTAGTGCGGGTTGGTTGTTGGTTTCATTACGTAAAATATCTCAATCATTCAAGGATATTGTCAACTGACTACTTGTTGTGCTATTTTTGTTAAAATTTCCTAGCATTTCTCGAGAAAATAAAAATAGAGACGAACCAAGGGATCCTAATGAAATGTCCACGACCTATCCAGTAGGTACAAGTACCTACCTTCCTAAATTGAAAGCCCTTTGACCGTCTCAACGAAATATTCAGAGAATAACTCATTCACCAAGTTCTATTCATGACTTTTAGCTTTCATTGTATCATAAATAATTGGTAAGTGTTGAAATGGCCATGAAATGAAATTTTGATCAGCACATCTTTTCTAGCTTTGATCTGTCATGGACATTTTTCATGCTTGACATCATGCAAGGGTGTATTTTTTGTTTGTCTTGTCTTGTCATAGAATTGAGAAGAAAACTATAAAAATATCTAATATTTGGTTAGCATAATTTGTTTACTACATGTCACTTGCTGTATGCGTCTATTTTTGTCACACGCGCCGCCCGGGTACTTAAAGAAAAAACCCTCTGTAGATCTCTATTCAAATCTGGATTTCCCGCTGACCAATTCAGTCAATCCCACGATATTTGAGTATTACTTACTAGTTGACCCGGTGAACTTCATCTCACCATCTGTCAACTGTCAATGACAACTTTTACATGCAGGAACATTCTGTATGGGAAAATTAAATTAATGGCTTTATTATTTTACTCACTTTATTTTTATATTTTCTCACCGTTTAAACCTTCCCTTAGATTCCACGGATATTTCAAGACCAAAATTAGCCCAATCGGTCCAGTCGTTCTCGAGTTTTAGACTAACAATCACGATTCATTTTTATATAATAGAAAGAAGATAGATATAGATAGATAGATAGAAATTCACTATTATACTCACGGTTTGAAACTATTTATAATATAGGTACGTAAAGCAATACATAACGAGATTTCGTCCAAATTAGTACCGAACGAGCGATCTTATTCAGATCGGCCAGTGAATGAATCCAATTGTCTGGTAAATACATGATAGTACTTATACCTATCAGGGGAAAACCTATGGTTGTGTGACGTTATATATAGTTACGTACATGTATTATTTTCGATTTATTTCCTAAAAAAGAGGTTCTCAATTCGTTTATAGAAGCTTGCGTGGTTTTCGCATATTTATGAGCATACAGGGCGGAGAGCTGACGCCGACATTAATTTAAATCACATAGGTATTTGGCGTTCTGTTTTAAAGTCTTCGACATAATTACTAAGAACTATCTGACCCGGTGAACTTCGTCTCACCATCTTTCAACTGTCAATAACAACTTTTACATGCAGGAACATTTTGTATGGGAAAATGAAATTAATGTTTTTATTATTTTTCTCTCCACTTCTATAATTTTTAAACCTTGCCTTAACTTCCACAAATATTTCGAGATCAAAATTAGCCAAACCGGTTCAGCCGTTCTCGAGTTTTAGCGAGACTAACAACAACGATTCATTTTTATAGATAAAGATTTCTTAAATAATTATATTTACCTAGATAGGTATGTAAATCAACATTTTGGAGCAACCTGTATCTGAACAGCGATTTGGGCTATTTTGAGATTAGTCAAAATAGCGGGAATACAATCAATCAATTCTTGATTTGTGCCTTCTGCGAAGGTGTTTCACAATTTTGCCAATGTCTTGTGAGGTACTGCCATCAAACGTAGAGAATTTGTACGATGTTTGATGTGTTACCTGTATTGGATAGGCAACAGTTTTTGGATTTTATACCATTCACCAACGGAACAAACACAGTATACGCCTATACGGGAATACTAACAGCCCGTTTACAGGTGGTTCACAGTTTTTTTTTACCTCTGACACGTAGCTCTGACATTTGTCGCTGTCTCTGTTTAACCTGTCAAGGTGTGTAATGACTAGACAGAGACACTGAGACAAATATCAGAGGTAAAATAACTGTGAACTGACTGTAGCTATTATGATTAGCCTAATTTCAAAATGGCATGAATGAATTCCTTACAGAGATGCCTAATTAGGTACTTCCTTTATTTATGCTTTATCTTATTTTTTCAATTTAAGATTTTTTTTCTTATTGCTTTTATAATTTACTGGTTAGTAGTAGATACTATTTGTTGCTCAAATTTTTGACTGCGACAGAAATCCACCCTCTATATGAACTTACATTCGTAAATTTAATTAGTCGAAAATAATTATTTTTCGCAAGAAACCGCCTTCCATCGTATACAAAACTCGAATATTTCGGTAGAATTGTTTACATTATTGTTGATTTATCAAAAACGGATCGGCCGATGACTGTAAAATTTAAATAGGAAATACCTTGAAAGTACCTACCTATACCCTAAACAACTAAAACAGAATTTTTCGATTCGGTTCAAAATTGGCGAAATTAACGATGAACATACACAAAAAAATACATACAGACGAACATAGAACCTCCTCCTTTTTGGAAGTCTGTTAAAAACAACTTCAAGTCCACAGATAAGGTTAGTATCAAGATGGCCAAACGTCAGTTTTGGCGGGAACGCGCGAGCATGCGCGTCCGACATGATCGATATTCTTTACTTTACATGTTATTTGTTGCCGGCACATTATTACCTTCCAACATGGGAAATACCAGAAAGACTGTCGCGCTAAAAAGGTAAAAATTAGTACTATCCATATTCAGGTACATAGCCCAACGGATTGGCAAGTTGAAATGGCAATGGGCAGGGCACATAGCGCGGAGGACTGATGACCGATGGAGTCGAAAAGTTCTCGAGTGGAGACCACGTACCGGCAAGCGCAGCGTAGGACGTCCACCCACAAGGTGGACGGATGACCTCATTAAGACCGCAGGATCGCGCTGGATGCAAGCCGCTTCCAACCGGTCTTATTGGAGATCCATAGCAGTGGAGTCCAGCAGTGGACTTCTTATGGCTGATGGATGGATGGATATTCAGGTTGGGTTGCTAGCCCTGGTGTCAGAGTTTTTGAGCCGCTTGTAGACCTCTTGCTAAATAGAATAGGTATAGAATTACAAATTACGCCATATCCTTTTGGCTAGCTTTAGCTAAAAGTAGGTACTTAACTCTAAATACCTTAATAAATCCTAGATATTATTTTCTTTATTCTTTTACCTCAAATCTGATAAAGTAGGTCTCGTGAGTACGGTATGAACCGTTTTTATTTAGGTACTTCAACTTTTACCACCTGGGAGGCCTATGTCCAGCAGTGGGCGTCCTATGGTCGATATAATCACGACAACGAAGTCTGATAATACCCATACATTGGTACGGTGATGAACCTTTAAGTTTTACCACCTATTAAGGGGTTTCAAAGACACGTTAAATTGTGTGTTCCGATGGTTTTAACCGTTAGGCCATGTCAGAGGCCTTCAGGTAGCTTAACTTAACTTTTTTTTTCTTTTTTACACACGGTCGCTGACCCCAAACTAAGCAAAGCTTGTGATATGGCTGCCAGAGACTGATATACTACTTATACATATTTTTAAATACATACTTAATAACACCCAGACACAGAGCAAACACCTATGTTCATCACATAAATACTTGCCCTGGGTGGGGATCGAACCCACGCCTCTTTGACCCAGAAGTTAGGGTCACTAACCACTGAGCCACCGAGGCTGTCAACTTTGACCTAAGACTAGGACCCAGCCTATACGAAGTTACTTACCATCCGAAGTTATTATCACAATAGGCACAATTATGAAGGCACCATAGTAAGTATATCAGCTAGTTAGCATATTTCTATATCTTTTTCACTTTAGGCATTCGATAGAGAGAGCACTTTTTACGTTGCTATTAGATTTACGATGGCGCATGCGTAATAGGGATGTTTACTGGGCTTAAAAATCATTATTATAATTAGTCCGTCAGTTAGATTATTAATTAGCAATCAAACAATTAGTGACAAAGATAAACCTTGTCAAAGTTTGAGAGTGGGGGCTCGTGACGGCACCAGCCGATTACATTTGATAGCGGTTAGTGACGTCACGCGGAACTTTAACGAGCTATATCTTCATCAATTTTTGTTAAATTGACAAAAGAAAAAATACGTGTCTAATATTTTTTGACAATCTATTTGACGGACTAATTATATTTTTTAGTAAACAAGCCTATTGGGCCTGTTGTGGAAGCTAAATAAGAATGAACCTGTAGTATACCCACCGTGAACCGCCTGCACCACACACTGAGCCACTTGATGTCCCTCAGCCGTTTGCCGCCCGGCAGTCGAAGCAGGATGTCAGAGCTGGAGTGGGCTGACAAAATCGGCGGGTCTCTGGAACGGAGAGAATAAAACTATTGTCATTCAACTTCAATACAGTGGACTAATGTAAGATATGATAAGATTATCATTTATTTCCACAAACACAAATTACAAAGGAATCAAGTATAGCATGTAGAGTAGGGAGGGGGAATGGCGTTCACTTAAAGAAAACATGGTGTATTTTTTAAATTATTTAATACTAGCTGCCCGTCCCGGCTTCGTCCGGGTGCGATTGGCTAAAGAAGACAGATTTTAAAAATATCGTGACTATCACGTGTGTGTTTTCGAGTTAATTTATAGCCTATGACACTTGCAAAGAATGTGGCCTGCTATTGGTAAAAGAATTTTCAAAATTGGTTCAGTAGATCCAGAGATTACCCCCCTACAACCTCACAAACTTTACCTCTTTATAATATTAGTATAGATAACGCAAAATTAAGAAAAGCATCAAAGTCTTTAATTAACGAGTAATCAACGATTTATCTCGTTTGCGCGATGCAGGCCTCGGCTTGTGATTGGCTGATAGGAGGCGTTAGTTCTGCTAACAGGTGCGCGTAGGTGGCGGCGCCACAAGTAGCGAAGTTAGTCGCTACAAGTGATTTAATAATGTAGTGAAAAAGCCGTGATGGTCTAGTGGTAGTAACACCCGCCGTACAACCATGAGGTCGTGAATTCAAATCCCGGTCCAGTAGCCACGAGTTTTCTGGAACTAATGAAAGGATATTCACACCACTGGCTTTTCGGTGAAGGAAAACAACGTGAGGCAACCTGCATACGTTCGTAGCAGAAATTCGATGGCGTATGTGAGTTCACCAACCCGCACTGGGCCAGCGTGGTGGATATAGCCCAATTACCGACTACGCAGTCTTTAAATCATACTCTTCGTGGGTAGGCCTATGCCCAGCAGTGGACGTCCTACGGATGACAATGATGATGCTGCCTGGATTATTATGCATAGATATTAAGAAATCAAATTGCTAGGGAGCTTCGCGGTGATAACTCACGCCATTACGAAAATATGAATAACAAAACAAATCGTTAGCTAATTAAATAAACATAATTACAGAGGGGGAGCGCCAGAGGGTGGCTTTTAGGGGATGATAGAACGAAGCTCTTTCCTTGTATTAAACAACTGGGTACAAACTTTTACGGTCTATTTTTAGAATTCGCGTTATTTGGATCACTCAGAAGTTGTCAATTTTGTCTCTGTTTTGGGTATTTACCGTGTAATCTATTTGAATAAGTTTTAATAGATCTTTTCTTTCAATCTAAGGAAGCTTCAAGCTATCTTCAAGTAGCCCAACGAGCTATGGAGAGGGCTAGGCTCGAAGTAACGAAAAAGTATGCGTGAAATAAGTTCATTGAATCAGGAATGAGGAGATCCGCGGACAAACAGTTAGGAGAAGGAAAAATAAAATCGGCCAAGTGCGAGTCGGACTTGCGCACGAAGTGTCAAGCATCTTCCTGTTGCCGTTATTAATATCGAGCAGGAAATAACATCAAATAAATATTTATTTTATTTTAAATAATAATTTTTAGAGTGCATATTAAACTTAATATTCTGTGAATATTTCAAGCATCTGTTCTCCCTGTCACCGTTATTAATATCAAGCGAAAAACGGCAAAAAATCCTGTTTCTTGGTGGGAACCCCCTTTAAAAATCTATTTTATTTTAAAATGCTTAACCGTGCCAAATTCCAACAAATCCGCATCTCTAAACATCTCAACAATCCGCATCAAATTCCGCCCAGCCAACTCTACTACACCCTGGGGCGCCAAAAACGTCGTCCTGGGCCCCATCCGTCACGGCGCCCCTACAATTTAACCGTTTCCTACTGTGAACACTAATACTCAGTCCTTAGCGTTTAGGAACCATGCTCACTAGCTGTCTTGCTGTATTTTGCTGTACTTTTTATGGGAACGACTAATATAGATACAAAATACATACACAACTCATCCTGGGTCCCATCCCTACCCAATGCCAACTTTGTACGAGTACATGACTTAAATCAAATCTCTAAATATGTTTGTCTTAGTTTAGTGTATTTTTTTTAGTGTATTTCCGCTCTTATACATGGCTATTCTTAATCAATTAGCATCCTTTTAAGGGCTTATTCTGCACATCAAAACTAACAACTTTTGCTCCGCGGCATTTGTCGAAATTTAAAAAAAACCTGCTGTTCCATACATTTTGTTGAGGGTGAACAATATTTTTCTATGGAACAACACTTTTTTTAGTTTTGACGAAAGTCGCAGAACAAAAGTTGTTAGTTTTGATGTACAGAATAAGCCCCTAAAATGATGCTAATTGATTAGAAATAACCACGTATAAGACAACACAAAAAGAAATACACTAAACTAAGACAAACACATTTGGAGATTTGATCTAAGTCATGGACAAAGTTGGCATTGGGACTAGTATAAATTTTGTGTTGATATCAACAATTTCAGCAAATAAGGATAGACTGCTGAGAGAATACCGGAGATACCGAAGAGACTACCGAATTGTACATAATATAATTATTTATGTCCCAAAAAGTGGCGGGTAATGAAACCTTCCCATCAAATTTTACCATGCTATCCTACCTCTACACCTCCAAAAGGCTTCAAAGACGCCGTCCTGGGCCCCATCTGTCACGGCGCCTCTACATTATAACTGTTTCCTACTATGAATACTCACTACTCAGTCCTTAGGGTTCAGGGACTATTCTTACTGTTCCATCTCTTCCTGTTCTGTACGACTCACGGGAACGTCAAATGGGGAGGTTTCTAAGTCATACTCACTCTCGTAAGTCATTGATAAATTTGCCACGGTTTCTCCAAATAAGTACTGACTACTGATTGACCAACGGAGAAAGAGCGAAAATGATTCAAACACATTTTTGTATAAATTAGTTATAAGTTAACAGTGTCCCAAAGAGAGACCGACTCTGTTGCCTTTCCATAAAATTTCCCAGTCAACTTCTGCCTGCTGGTTACACCAAAAATACCATAATGGGCCAAATTTGTCACAGCAAAAGTCCTAAAACATCAATCAGTAGATTTTTGCAATATTTCGTCGAATATGATGATGATTATTTTCCATGAAACAACTCCCTACTGCAGATATGATTAATAATTATTTTTAATAAAAAAATAGCATGACCGACTTCACCCGTGTACAGAATTTGCGAATATTTCGCACGGATCGATGTAGCGTTTTTCACATCATTGTTAATATATCAAAAATGGCTCAGCCGGTTTCGATAAAATTCAAATGGAACCAATTTCGAAATATACTCTTTCCAATAAAAAAATAATTACTCAAATTGGACTACTATGAAAAAAGTCATGCGTGGTAATACATAAAAAAAAAATACGCGTCGAATTGAGTACCTCCTCCGGTTCGTCGGTCAAAAAGAAACTTCTTTTTAAACTCATCGAAAATAATATCCCAAAAATCACGTCCCATTTACGCAATATCCGTGACAAAAGTTCCGCGACTTTCGCAAAATTTACAGCAAGATTTGCAGTGTATATGGGTGTTTATTCCCCGTAGGACCCGGCACCGCCCCGGGCCTTATTGCGTTTAATTTATTGGGAGCGTGCCCCGTTTAGGAAAATTTGGCTAATGGTTTCACCAAGGCCGCTTGAAGAATTCAATTTGCAACTTCGAGGCTATGCCCCAAATTGTTGCAATTGAAGCATTGGCAGCACATTGAATGATATATTATTTTTAACCGACTTCCAAAAAGGAGGAGGTTCTATGTTCGTGTGTGTGTATTTTTTTTAAAAGCAATTCGAGCGAAATATCCGAAATTTGTACCTACCCGATGAACATCGATAATTTCGGCAATTGTGAACCGAATCGAAAAAATCTTTTTTAGTTCAAAAGGGTATACTCCCAAGGTGCTTCCATTTAAATTTTACAGAAAGGCTGAGCCGTTTTTGATGAATCAACAATAATGTAAACAATTCGAGCGTAATATTCGAGTTTTGTACACGATGGAAGGCGGTTTTGCTAATATTTTTGCCATATATGTATAATTTGACCATGTTAGACGGAACTAAAAACAGAACAACTCTGCAAAAAGAATCTCTTTACCTGTCGCATAGCTGTTCTACTAAATCGTAGGTATAGAAATAAGAAATGCTAAGATGGAAATCTCCAATTCCAATAAACAACAAAAATTGTACATAAACCAAAACTCACTTAATGAGACAACGCAAGCAAAAGAGAGGCCCTTAATTCAACAGCGGACATCCTATAACTGTGATGAAATCCAAAATACAGAGAATATTCTGAGCCTAACAATCAAAGGCCAAATTGAAAAATAATAACTATATTTAGTAACACAACTGCCCGTCGTTGTCATGTCCTTTCGTCACATATATAGAAAATCAATAGCGGCATGTCAACACGCCTTGCCGTGTTACATTTAACTTGGTCTAGTTCTAGCTATTATTATGTTTTGTAATTGCTAGAATTACTTTATAGAACGGAGTTGGAAAATTTTCAAGGAAGTTTTCAAACATTTACCTATACTTATCGAGTCAAGCTGTTTAGTTGGCCTTTCGTAAGGTCTTCATGTTCTGTATCGTGCATAAGCTATTTGATTGTATTGTGACTTCAGTTTTTCTGCTGCCGATAGAGCAATTGGGCAATTTTGCGGAAGTCGGAATAAACAAATATGTTTAAATATTATTAGGGGAACATCTTACACACGGTCTCTGACCCGAAACTAAGCAAAGCATGTCATATGGCTGACAGAGACATATACTACATACACACATTTTAAATACATCCTTACTAATATTATAAATGCGAAAGTAACTCTGTCTGTCTGTCTGTCTGTCTGTCGCGCTTTCACGCTAAAACTACTGAACCGATTTGAATGAAATTTGGTACACAGATAGTCTAGAGCCTGAGAAAGGACATAGGCTACTTTTTGATTCGAAAAAATAGTTTTAAAGGGTTGAAAACGGGGGATGAAAACGCATTGGCTAGAATCTTAGAAGAAAAAACTTATTTTCTAACATGACACATGGTAATTTGCATCTTGACTTTCCAAATTACATTCTCTATGCCCAATGCCCATTCAAGGCTGCTCGAGTTGCAAATGTCAAAGTCAATCAATCTTTTCCTGTAAAATTAAGAGAAGGTTACATGTATTTTTTCAGTTTAATTACGTAGTTTTCATTCTAATAGGTATGCCTACAAAACGCGAATCTAGCGCGTAGTTCTAGCGGAGCTCGCGTAAAGAAAATTGCTAGAAGCCAAGAGTCTGAAGAGCACACTTAAACGCGTTTGACATTAGATGCCGAGCGCCATGCATCTCAAAGAGCTGCTGAGACTCAAGCAAAACCAAGCGCGTCGAATTTTAGATGCTGAGCGTCACGCAGCTCAGAGAGCTGCTGAGACTGAAGTTAAAAGTCAAGCGCGGCGACTTTTAGATGCTGAGCATCACGCAGCGCAAAGAACTACTGAGACTCAAGAGCAAAAAACCAAGCACGTCGAATTTTAGATGCTGAGCGTCACGCAGCTCAGAGAGCTGCTGAGACTTAAGGAGAAAGTCAAGCGCAGCGACTTTTAGATGCCGAGCATCACGCAGCGCAAAGAACTGCTGAGACTCAAGAGCAAAACCAAGCGCGTCGAATTTTAGATGCTAATCGTTCGACGTTAAGCAAAAAATTGCATAGTTCCTGTAGGACAGGACAAAAACTATCGAAAGCAAAACTGTCGCCACTATCACAAAGACGCTAAGTGATTAATTCCTCTATGACACTTAACGAAACTTCACAGCGAAACGTAATCAGATGACAGGTGACATTGTCTGCAGACTTTTATAAATCACAGGTAGCATGGCAAGGGGACAAATTGTTTTTCCACCATTATATCCCCATGAAGAGGAAATAAAGTATGGATTGAAAATAAAATGTTTTATTCCCTCTATACCTATGCTACATGTTACTATGACGTTTAATAACAGGCCGTCATTTTGTCTGACATTAAAAATATTTTTAAATCTTCTATCATTAGAGGTTTAACATGTTTCTTTATTCTACCTTTATGGTACAGAATCATCATACTTTAATATTATCAATCCGAAAAGTTTGTTGGTTTGTTCCTATTTGACACAGCAACGGAGCAAAAGATTGAATAGATTTTTGGTATGAATACCTATGGTTTAAGAAAAAGAAAGTGATAACAGGATACTTTTGTATCCCGAGAAAATTTGTGATTCCCATGGGATCGGACAATAACTGTTTCTCAGCAATGGAGCAACGGATTTACTTGATTTTTGGGGTGGGCATAGTTTGGAAGTCGGAAAGTGACAAAGGATACTTTCCTTTCCGAAAAAATTGCGGTTCCCGTAGGATAAGACAATAACTTTTTCTCAGCAACGGAGCAACGGATTGCCTTGACTTATTGCATGAATATATAGGCAAACCATTTAACTCGCGGAACGCCCGCGGGTTAAGAAGGGAGCGGGGGGAGATGTTATCGGGTGGGTAAGAGGGGTGAGACGTGCGCTCTCTGCTCCGCGTACCCCTGTCACCCACCCGGTAACATCTCCCCCCGCTCCCTTCTTACCCCGCGGGCGTTCCGCGAGTGAAATGGTTTGCCTATAGTTTGAAAGACGAAAAGTGACAAAGGCCACTTTTTATCCCAAAAACTTTAACAGTTCCCGTAGGATAGGATGAAAAGTAAGCGAGCGGGCCGCGGTAGCGCCAGAAATAACTTGTCACTTCATGTTTAGGACGTTCCTACATTTTTCGCACTCCTTCGCGGCACTCAACAGCGCTAGCCCAGACTCGGGCTCCATAACGGAGCTTGCGCTCCCGCCATAATGACGGTGTGTTTCGGAGCACAAGACACATCGTCATCCACCACTCGGGAGTAACCAGCACTGAGCGTCGGACAGCATTCCAACGTCCTGATCCCAGTGCAACGGGTCAGTCATAGTAGCCCAGCGCCTGCCTCTTCAACTGCAGAGGGCAGTGAGAACGGCCATCGCGATACCGACACTTCTCTTCCCTTGCAACCCCACTGCGTCTTCCAACAGGTTGACGGCCTAGCGGAAGGTAGGGTAGGTGGCGGCACCCACACAACCAGTTCCATCCCACCGCAGCCCCTAATCTTCGGCTGCAGCGTCGCAAGAGCGGCACTGCAGCCCGCCTCAGAAGCAACACTCCTCATAAGGCAGGCAACCTACCGGCCATCCTCTCAGCTGCTTTAGTTAAAAGCGGCTGCACTACGAGTGCCGGCCTCTAAGCTGCCTTGGGGGAAAGACCAAAAAAGAGGGAGACTTCGAGCGCCGCCTTTTCAGCTGCCTTAGACCTCCCCTGCCACGACAAGGCGGGAATACACAGGGGGGTTGTATATACACTCCAACCGTAACTTAACCAACAAAAGCATTCCTCTAAGGTATTTTGATGTTTGTCGCTTAGGTTAGGTTTCGCAGCCGACATAAACATTAGCCAAAATCAAAATATAACGCGGGCGAAGCCGCGGGTAAAAGCTAGTACTTACATAAATAGTACCTTAATAACACCCAGACACAGAACAAACACATAAATGCTTGCCCTGGGTGGGGATCGAACACACGCCTCTTTGATCCAGAAGTTAGGGTCACTAACCATTGAGCCAACGAGGCAGTCAAAGAAACACTTTTTTGAGAAACACGTTTGGAGAAACACAGTAATTTACTCAGCAACAATCTATCTCTGTTTTTTTTTCATGCAAAAATATCCTATCCGTCCTATAAAACATCAATAACCCACCTAGTAACATAGTCCTCCGGGTACGGCACCAGAGTCCCTTCAGGGCTGGGCTGGGGGGTGTCTCCCACCCAGAAGTAAGCGTCCGGGCCGGTGCCGTCGTACGCGAACCCACGCACGAAGACCGTGTTCTCGTCGACGGCGTACACCGTGCCTCGGATGCCGTGCGCGTACTGCGTCAGGCGCCCGATCATACGCCCGTAGTACGGCTCTGGCCGACGGGACTCCACTACCGCTGGAACAAGGGAGAAGGTACATTAGATGGTGATTTTAACGTCACTTTTAACGGTATCTAATTCGATGGTTTAGAAGTGTATTTTTAAATATTAGGGGACATCTTACACATGGTTTATGACCCCAAACTAAGCAAAGTTTGTCATATAACTGCCAGAGACTGATATACTAAATAAACATATTTTTAAATACCTACATACTTAGATAGATAATTACCAATAACAACCATACACAGAGCAAACATCTATGTTCATCACATAGATATTTGTCCTGGGTGGGAATCGAACCCACGAGTGTCACTAGCCACTGAGCCATTGAGGCAGTCAAAGTTTGTAGTAGAATGAATGACTTACGATCAAAAACTTTGGAGCCATTATTAGATAGTTATGGTGCCAGATTTGTTTTTTTTTTAGAGACTATAATCCTCTCTTACTATTTTGATCAATATCCTTACATAGTATAAAATGAAGTCGCTATTTTTGTCTGTTTGTTTGTCTGTATGCTTAAATCTTTAAAACTACGCAACGGATTTTGATGCGGTTTTTTTTAATGGATAGAGTGATTCAAGAGGAAGGTTTATGTGTTACACCTGTGCGAAGCCGGGGCGGGTCGTCTAGTTAATTTATAAATCTTGCTGAAGATAAAGATAAAATATGTTTATTGCTTCGAATTGTGAACATAGAATAAATGATAATAAATATTCTGGTACATCTTACACGCGGTCTCTGACCCCAAACTAAGCATAGCTTGTGATATGACTGCCAGAGACTGATATACTAGATACACATATTTTTAAATACATACTTATATAGATAGTAATAAAGTTTTCAGTTATGTACTTAGGAGAGTTTGCATAGGAGGTTTTTTGAACAATATTTCAAATGCCGTACCAACTATAAGACTAGCCGCAATACCACAACAAACACTCCAAAAAAACTATTAAAATCGTCGTCAAGTACAACAATACACAAAATATAAATCATGAAAATCAGTTCAAAAACAAAAGAGCAGACAAACCGTAGTTATTCCGTCCCCAAGGAGCACTTACCTTTCCCTAGCTAACACGAGAGTCATCCAAGTAACAAGCGGGTGTTGCCAAGAAACCGACGCTGTGACAAGCTTAATGTGACTTCTTTATTCTTAGGTATCTGTCGCGAGGGTTACACCTATTTTGTACTGCACCACTACTTGTAAGAAGAGAACGTAAAGTCTGGAGTGCTTCAAGGCGGTATATTTGGGCCAACACTTTTAGTTACAAAAACATTTTTCTTTGTTTTTAAAACAGGTTTGCGATGAACTACATTCTGCCTGATGTTAAGCAGATATGCGGTCTAAAATGTAGATCACTTACATAGAAGAAATTTATTTACTTACTCGGCATTTGAAGACACCTACGTAGTTAGGTACCCTAGTGGAAATACAGTCAGGTAAAGCGTTCCACATACTGGCTGTTTGTATAGGTATAGAATATCCACATTCTGGCTGTTTGTATAGGTATAGAATGTCCACATTCTGTCTGTTTGTATAGGTATGGAATGTCCACATTCTAGCTGTTTGTATAGGTATAGAATGTCCACATTCTGGCTTTTTGTGTAGCTATAGAATGTGGACTCGAAAAGCTTGATCCTAACGTGAGGAATATCCACAATTAGATGTTGCGCTTTGGTCGCGACTGTTTTAGCTAAACAATAGCTAAAGTAAATAATAATGTACCTACCTAAGAATAATAATAAGTTAGTTCGGATAGCTAGCTCTTGAATTAAGATTTTAGGCCTCTTGAAGTTTACAACAGAAGACAATAGCGTAACCAAATAAAACCAAACTGTAAATTTCAATTTACAATTCAGTTTAATTTCTAGAGTCATACAATTACAAATTCTTAAATTACAATCCAAATTTAGCTTTCATGATCGTGCGAATGTACCTAATGAGCGCACCATCTTTTTTATTTTTGTTTCGTATAGGTTTGCGTTTTACTACAAAGAGAGATATGCGGCAAAAGTGGCATCTTCATCAAGTGGCAAAATCTTTTCTCATATGCCTGAATACCTATTTGTTTATTTGAATGTTGCATCCCGCATACAAGTCGTATTTTGTATGATTCAGAATGAACATTTTTCCCTGCAGTTATTCCAGCGTCCCGAAGGAGCACTTACCTGTCCCGACACGAGGGCCATCCAAATAACAAGCGGGTGTTGCCAAGACACCGTCTGTGACAAGCTTAATGAGACCTCTGTACCTCCATGGATGTACTATGGGATGGACCGGCAATAAGGCGCTCAAAGGTCTTCGAAAACTAACCTGCACAGTCAGCATAATGCTCCACAATATCGAGCCTTTTCAGGAATAACATCGCAAGCGAAATTTGTATTTTTATCGATTGATAAAGTTAGATCGTATTGATAAAATTATGTCGTGTTGCGTATGCTAGCACGGCTAGCTGAAACTATCTGCCATGTAATGAAATTATTGTTATCTATTGATAAAGTTATGTCGTGTTGCGTATGCTAGCACGGCTAGCTGAAGCTGTCTGCCATGTAACAAAATTATTGTTATCTAAACCGAGTGGATAATGTAACTGTGTATTTTTTTGTCATTGATTTGTGATACTCGACAGACACTAAACTTGTGTCTGTGTTTTTATTACTTGCATTACGTTTCGACTATAAATGTGGTATTAGTATTGTACCTACTGTAAATATTGGCCTTTTAATATTCCACTGCAGTGCGAGTATGCAGGATGCCTCACAATATTTTCTTTCACCTAAAAGCCAGTGACATCAGTAGAGTACTTCAAAAATGTCACTTTTTTCATCATGGATGTGGGTCATGGCAATTTTAGGGTCCAAATTAGCTTGAGGTCATGTAACTTTATTCCATCCATCCATAAATCAGCTATACGACGTCCACTGGACATACCTATGCCTCCCCTAAGGATCACCAATAAGACCGGCTGGAAGCGTCTTGTATCCAGGGCGAACCTGTGGTCCTAATGAGGTCATCAATCAACCTTGTGGGTGCACGTCTTACGCGGCGCTTGCCGACACGTGATCTCCACTTGAGAACTTTTGGACCCCGTAGGTCATCAGTCCTATCCTACGTGCTATGTGCATTGCCCACTGCTATTTTAACTATAATTTTATCACCTTTGCCTTTTATTCCTACATCCATGGTATTTCAGATGTCTGTCGCGAAGGGGATTGATTTATATTGCACCGCTGCTGTCTGATGTTTCGGATGAGAGCTTTGGAATAGATTGGATTTGTGAATTGGATTTTAATGAATATTTTCAGTTTACTACAATTCAAGTATCTTCCTTGTTCACTTTGTATATTGCATGGACATCATTATAAATCGGTAAGTACTTACTTTAACGGAGTGGGTAAGTACGTTATTTTTTGAAAAAAAAAAACTATTTCTGGTTAAATTGAGTTAACTTATTTATAAATATGACCTGGCAGAATGCACACTAAGGACTTTGATTGCGTAATACATAATCAAAAAGTAAGAGATAATTAAAAAAAGTTATAATAATGAAAATACAAATTTAGTGCATGAAAATTAAGTTACCACATGCCTAAAAATCTTGAAATAAGGCACTGATTTGGCCGATGCCGTAGTTATGTAATGTACCTCGGAACTATAACTAAAGCCAGTTGGTACCTTATTTTACAACCAAGTCTGTAATCTTATAATATTTTATAATTCTTCCCAATAACCTAGAACTGTACAATACCATCTTTTTACAATAGTTTTCCTTCCCACCATTCAAAAATTTTATATTTCGTAAGATTTTTGTGATGTAAAAGGATGTCTTGGTATTGGCTTTGACTCTACTAATCCCTTTAAAATGACCGGGTCATAAAGATCCGTTTTTAGTGAGACAAATAAAAGAAAAATAATAATTAACCATCCTCTTATTCTACTTCTTCTTCGTCCTCTTCATTACTGAAGGTCGTGCCCGTCTAAAAATGCTTTCACGGAATCAGTGACGAGCTGCTTCCACGCCGCCCTATCTTCGGCTTTCTTCAGAGCAGTGGAAACTGGACGCCTGGTTATTAACTTAATCTAATCAGACCAACGGGTAGGTAAGCGTCCACGTGGTCTTTTGCCATCTACTTTCCCAACTACAACCAGTTTCTCGAAATTATCTGGCTGCCTACGGGCGATGTGACCAAAGTAAGTTAAGACCCGTTGATAACAAATTGTGGAAAGCCTAGTGTTTCCACAATTTGTTCCTCCTATTAAAAAGCTATAATTTCTACTCCCAGCCCAAGCACTAGTAAGTCATCAGTTAATAACACATTTAAGGATAAAGGGCCAAATCGGTGTATTCAGTCCCCCAACGTATTTACCCCGTACCCTCCCCGGGAGGATATTTTGATTGACGCGTCACCCCGGAGGGGATACGCTGACGGTAGGGGAATTCGGGACATCGTGTACAGATAAAAGAAATGATCGATTTGAAAAATTGTGTAGTGGCAAGTTTGAAAGGGAACTTTGTACGATACCAGTCATTGAGATTGCATTGAATGAAAATAATGTTTAATTACCAACTTCCTAGAATGAGAGGTTCTATGTTCGTCTGTAAGTAAGTATTTTTAACCGACTTCTAAAAAGGAGGAGGTTCTTCTGTACGTATGTTTTTTTGTGTACATCGATAATTTCGTCAATTGTGAACCGAATCAAAAAACTATTTTTATTTCGAAAGGGTGTACTCTTTATTTTATTGTTGATTATGAATTTGTAGTAACTTTCTTCATTATTTTCCTTTTTTTACGTTTACACCGTCCTTGTCGTCTCTACGTTTCCTTGCATCCAAAAGAGGTTGTCTGGAAGAAATCGCTTTTAGCGATAAGACAGCCTTTTGTGTCTTTGTTTCTTTTGTTATGTTTTCTTGTTGGTGTCAATAAAGTGTTGTTGTATTGTATTGTGTACTCCCGAAATGGTCCCATTTAAATTTTATCGAAATCGGCTTAGCTGTTTTTGAACAATCAACAATAATATAAAATTGTGTACATAAGTTTTATTAACATATGCAACTATTCGAATTTTGGATACGATCGAAGTCGGTTTGGCCATTTTTCGCAATAAATAATTATTTTCATAAATGTTCATCGATATTTTCGCCAATGGTTTAACTATATCCAAATCGGCTGAGCCGTTTTTGGAAAATCAACAATGTAAAAATTTCTAAACGGATGACACATCGATTCCAACTCTCCGAATTCTGTAAGCGGTAAAAGTCAGTTTTGCCTATTTTGGCGAAAAATAATTATTTTGAAAACATTATTCAATGAAAATTGGATAGGCTAGGAATTATCAAGCCAGACTATCTGAAAATTAATACTCTGATATGGATAGCAGGAATAACTGAGAGATTTTCTTTTGAGAAAGCTCAACGAACGTTATATTCTTATTTAATACGTGCTTATTTTATATTGATTTTATTTTGTTCTAAATTGGTTTTAATCGTATCAGCAATTTCCACCAAACCGCACTGGGCCAGCGAAGCGTGGTGAAAATCACCCTTCGTGGGTAGGCCTACGTCCTGCAGTGGACTATTGAAAAGGTTGGTACAGTACAGTACAGTACAGTATCAGCAATTGTAGGGTTTGTCTAGTACTTAATATAGCCATATCTAAGACTTAGGTCCTAAGTAGTTTATTAGTAAAATCTCAAAGAGTTATCTTTGTGATAAGCATTTCAAAAATCTGAAGCGAACGCAGGATTTGAACCTGCCCCTTCGGATCACTAGCCCGACGCTCTAACCAACTGAGCCAGCTCGCCTCCGTCAGTTGGTTAGAGCGTCGGGCTAGTGATCCGGAGGGGCAGGTTCAAATCCTGCGTTCGCTTCAGATTTTTGAAATGCTTATCACAAAGATAACTCTTTGAGATAAAATCTAGTGTGGAAAGCACTCTAAAATAAAAATCATATTAGTAAAATGCTTTTAATATCCTATATCATTAAAAAGCAATGACTTCCACACACAATCAGAGATTCAAAAATCCATTCCAACCCTTCATAATGGCGGCAACAATTTCCCATCTTATGATTAACCACCCCGTAACTCGGAAAAATGACATCGCGATAACGCGTGGAGACAGCCCTGGCAGGGTGGCCATGCTTTATGGGCTTTTCACAGTTACAATACAATGTCTATGAAAGATTTTCACAGTTACAATACAATGTCTATGAAAGATTTTCACAGTTACAATACAATGTCTATGAAAGATTTTCTGTACTGTAGGTACCCACTTTTATTAGTTCCCTGATGAACACAAGCTTACACCGATTGAGTCATTCTACGCTGGCCCAATGCGGATTACTTTATCAGATACGCCAATTTATTCTACGGACGTATGCAGGCTACGTCACGAAATTATTCTTCGTGAAACGCAATTCTTTAGGTACATTACATAAATACAGTTGTATCTAGAAGTCGAAAGACGGGATGCGCAAATACGTGGCGTTGTAATAATCTTTGTCATGATTTATGAATAGTACGGTTAGTCCTTCTCTATTAGGAAACTGCGTCCTAGTCCTTCCATCCCTGTTCTTGGTTTACTTTGTTTAGTAGATACTAGGAGGTATTAGCAAAAAAATCATTAACATGTACTTATCCTACATTAAAAAGTATGAATTAGAATTAGAATCGTTTATTGATGTATTGAGCTTATTACTAAAATTATGTATACCACAGTTTGTACAATAATATAAAGTACCGCAAAATATATCTCGTCATTTCACAATACATAATCGCAAAATTAAATTTCAACAAATTTAAACGATGATTAAAAATAAATAGCTATCTTTTTTAACAATTAAATTAAATGCTGTGGAGAGGCAATTGAATACAAAATTAAATAATGTCAGAAAAAATATCAATGTACAATGTAAATATCATAGATTAAAAAAGTAGGTCAATTAAAAATGTCATGGTTTTTTGTTCAATACATACCTAATTACAAAATTAAACTTAAAAAATGATTATGAGTTTTAAGATGGATTAGTTTAAAGCCGTTTCAACATGGAGTGAAAAATCCCCAAAATATTTACATGAATGAATAAAGCTGGGTTCACACCGAAAGTCTGGCTACCCTACCGCAGCCACCCTCGGCAGGGCGCCGCCCCAGCACGTACACTTAATACAGTTTTGTCTCAGCATTTCGATACTCATTTGTTTCTAGAGGGAGAAAGATGGCGGATACGCTTCAAATACGCGGCGAAAATCATCATCATCATTAATACAACGCAGCTTTGTAGTTCAATCATGTAATAGTATCAGAGTCTCTCAGCGAGATATATTTAATGAGACTTAAGGAGAACAAGGTGGGTCGACAATATCATCAATATTGCGGGTCAAACCTGGACACGATTGACAAAGGACTGAGGCAGATGGCACTATAAGAGAGAGGCCTATACCCAGCAGTGGAATAAAGAGGGCTGTGGATCATGATGTTGATGACGATACCAAGAACCAAAGTTACCGACATGATCCAGCGGATAAAGAACTTGAAATAGCAGTGGGCAGGGCACATGACCGATAGAAAAATCCGAAGCCAAAAATCAGCGAACGAAGTGGACAACACCTACTCGTACGAGGGCCTCGTATAAGGGATGGGTACCTACTGATGACTTCAGAATCGCGCAAATGTAAGTCGCTTCCAACCAATAAATATAAAAATAAAAAATATTTAGGGACATCTTACACACGGCCTCTGACCCCAAACTAAGCAAAGCTGTGATATGCCTGCCAGAGACTGATAAACTACTTATAAGTACATATTTTAAATACATATTTATAAAGATACTTAGTAACTAAATAACACCCAGACACAGAGCAAACACTACATAAATACTTGCCCTGGGTGGGGATAAAACCCACGCCTCTTTGACCCAGTAGTTAGGGTCATTAACCACTGAGCCACCGTGGCAGTCAACAGATGTTATTGGAGATCCTAGTCCAGACTCACTGCCTGAACTGAAATGACTGAAAAGAGGAAGATCGTATCGCACTCATGACGTGGTATCTTGATTAAGTGTTTCTCAGCAATAACTGGTGTAAAGCAGTAGACGCTAGTGCAGTCACTTATAAAATGAGTGACCAAGGGTAAGTTTTAAAACTGAGCGCCTACCGTTGCTCGGATGATACGTTACTTTTCATAGAGCGCGTGTTTATTTATCCATCAGGCTAACACCAACTACAACAACAATTTTATTCATTCCATATCTCATCAGGCTTGTACTGCTTTAGTCAAGAAAATAATCGGCCAAGTGCGAGTCGGACTCATGCACAAAGGGTTCCGTACCGTATGGAAGCCCCCCTTAATATTCTTATTTAGTTATGAAGGGAATATAGGTACAACTTAATATTCTGTGAATATTTCAAGCATCTACCTATCACCGTTGTTAATATCGATCGAAAAACGGCTAAAACTTCAGGTTTGTTGTATGGGAGCCCCCATTAAATATTTACCATATTCTGTTTTTGGTATTTGTTGTTATAGCGGCAACTGAAATTTACATCTGTGAAAATTTCAACCGTCTAGCTATCACGGTTCATGAGATACAGCCTGGTGACAGACAGACAGACGGACAGCGGAGACTTGCTAATAGGGTCCCGTTTTTACCCTGTGACCTTTGGGTACGGAACCCTAAAAATAGGTAGGTACCCAAAGTATTTTCTCTCTGATTCAAGGTTTCAAAATTTCAATAAAAGCCTGTTTATATCCACCAAAAGTTCCACTTTCTAGAATAATCTCGCCTCCCGCCGATCAATTGAATGTATTATGATAATGTGCGCGGCCGTTGGCGGGAGCACAAGGGTGCAGGCGTGGAGATCTAGAGAGATGACATGTCTTCACCCGATGTGCGAGATCGGGAAATAAATACATCGTCATCATCGTCTGACCGATTGGGTACTGAACCAGCCTTTTTAATAGTCTACTGCAGGACGTAAGCCTACCACAAGAAGGGAGATTGGGCCATATCCACCACGCTGGCCCAGTGCGGGTTGGTGGATTCACATACGCCATCGAATTTCTATTACGGTCGTATGCAGGTTGCCTCACGATGTTTTCCTTCACCGAAAAGTCAGTGATGTGAAACCGACCGATGATGTGATGATGTGTCCAATGATGGTGTGACCGATTGGGTAGATGACATCAATCAAGACCACAGAGATACGTCCATCCATCAGCCGTAAGACGTCCGCAGCTGGTCATATTATGCCTCCCCTATTGATTTCCAATAAGACTGGTTGGTAGCGACTTGCATCCAGCGCGTTCCTGTTTTAAATTTTTAATATACCATCAGCCCGCCTAGTCTTTGGACGTCCTACAATGTGCTTGCTGTTCCGTGGTCTCTATTCGAGAACTTACTGCGCCATCGGCTATCCGTTCTCTGAAGTAAGTGCGCAGCCCACTGTCACTTTAATTTGCTAATCCGCTGGGTTATGTCGGTAACTTTGGTTCGTCTGTGGATTTCCTCATTTCTGATTCGATCTCGCAGAGAGACACCGAGCATAGCCCTCTCCATAACACGTTGGGCTACCCTGATTTTATTCTTATGGCACACGTTAAAAGACCACGATTCAGTTCGATATGTCATCACTGGCAACACACACAGACCACAGAGATACCAGAGGGATAATATGGTCGATCGAGAAAATCTGAAAGAGATGCATCGATTTAATATGGCACGTGTTAGAAAGAGACATGAAAAATATCTCAATTCGGTGAAAGTAGTCGGATTATTCTCCGCGGAACGTCAAATTCCAATACATATTTGCCAGTCTTGACAGCTCTAGGCAAGATTTTCCATACATTAATGTGGTTGAGAATTGACTCAATTAGTGACAACAATAGTGTTGTCTCTTTGACCTAGACACATTATGTAACAAAAAATCATGTGATGATTTGATTTGATTTTAAAATTATATTACTGGCGTTACAATTCGTATGCGTGAATTCACCAGAGTTGTAGGTTCCCACTAGGTCAAAATGACATGACCCATCTAGCGAGTTCCATGGCTGTATTCTATTTATGGGAATTTGAGGTGTTAACTTGATGCCATGGGATGGCGGAGTGAATAAGGATAATGCCTTAAAGATTTACGGTAACAATATCAGCCTTAGGAAGCCCACTGGAAATAACGCGTTAAAAAACGTCAAAATAGACAAAAATATAGAAAAACCGCGAGGTCATGGGTTCAAATCCCAGTCCCATATCAGTAAGTTTTTTGGAACTTATGTACGTAATTTCTTGAAGCTTACTAAGAACTAACTAAGTTATTAGCTTAGCAAGCTATTGGGTACAGGTAGCGGCACATAAGTTTAGCGCTAAGCGAAGTGTGGAGGGGATGGCTGCGCATGGGTACCGTTATACTTGTCGTAGGAACATTTGATAATCCGTTTTCAAGGTGAATTAAGTAGCGGCCAAAAGAACAAGAATCCAGGCCGCAAATATACCCAAAAAAAGAAACACCAAGGTCCATAATGGACCAATCACATACAGTAATATAAGGTGAACTCTTATTGACCAGTAAACCAAAATCAAGCCAATCAGAGTAACAGTTAGATATGGTTATCAAATCTTACTAAAGCAACTCGTATTTATGCCAAAATCCTAACTTTTTTCAGAATATAATTTCAGATAAAGAAATATCATAGCCAATGTCTAATTATCTGTGTTTTTGCAAAATTCCTAGAGTTTTTGCAAAAAAACGGTTTATCAAATCTTACTTCGACATTCTCAACCATATGGAAAACAAAAACTTCCCAAGTCGATTGTTATACTTTACCCATGAGCAGACATTAGTCTCCTTGCTTCACTCAGCGCTAAACTAACGTGCCGGGATCTGTAGGTAAATCTCTACGTTCAAAAACGTCAGAAAAACGAAACATTCCTTGTTAATCAATCCCCTCTCGAGACGTCCCGTGAGGGAGGAGGGGGGAGACCCCTAATCTGCTAATCTCCGAAACACAGCTCTTAGCGAATACATTTACACAACGCCATTGTTGGTTGTAAGCTCGTTCGCTTTATGGAGGGGCAGTTCGTAAAACGTTATGACCAGCTTGGGAGTGCTGTTTCTGAAACATTTTAGCTGATCAATTTAGTGTTCTAGAAACTTTTACACTAGTAGTTCTCAGAACAGTAGATCTCGCGACACTTCTCTTGAACTTTTTTTTATATATTTGGGGACATCTTACACACGGCCTCTGACTCCAAACTAAGCATAGCTTGTGATATGGCTGCCAGAGACTGATTCACTATATATACATATTTTAAATACATACATAGATAGTACCTAAATAACACCCAGACACAGACCAAACACCGATGTTCATCACACAAATGTGATCGAACCCACGCCTCTTTACCCAGAAGTCAGGGTCACTAACCACTAAGCCACCGAGACAGTCATCAACTGAATCTTCACAACCCTATATCTTGACTCGCTCTTGACTGTACTGTGTCAGCCCTTTTAATAGTCCACTGTAGGACGTAGGCCTACACATGAAGGGTGATTGGGCCATACCCACCACACTGGCCTAGGGCGCGTTGATGGATTCACACACGCCATCGAATTTTTTCTACGGACGTATGCAGCTTGCCTCACGATGTTTTCCTTCAAACCCAAAATGAAAACCCAATGGTGTTAAATTCCGTGTTTCAATTTCAAAGAATTCATTGGTACGGGACCGGAATTTGAACCCACGACCTCACGATTGTAAGGCGGGTGTCACTACCACTAGACCACCACGGCTACTACCACTCTTGCTCTTGACTGATTTAGTTCATAATCGCAAATATTGTTAGGGTTTAGATACCTGATAAAAATCTTGTCATATATTATCGAAATTGGTTGATAAAAAACGCGACAGCGAATTTCCCCTTTTTTTGAGAGAAATACCCCTATCAAAAATTGCCGATGACTAAAAAAACTGTTAAAAAATTCTATTAGGTAAGTTAGTAAGCAAGTTCGTATAGGCCGGGTGGCTAGCCCTGGTGTCAGAGTTTTTAGGCCGCCTGAAGGCCTCTGACATGGCTAAACGGTTAAAGCAACCGGGGTCTACAATTTAACGTATCATGGCTCAGTAGGAAAATCCCCGCGGTCACCCATCCAAATACTGACCGCTCGCTGTCGCGCTCGTAGCGTAGTTTGACTAGGTGCTTGTCAGCGATCACCGAAATTAAGCAACGTTCCGCACGGTCAGTATTTGGTTTCTGTTAGGTAATAATTATACCTATACCTACAGGGTTATTATCCTAATCAATTAGCATCCTTTTAGGGGCTTATTCTGTACATCAAAACTAACAACTATTGTTCTACGACTTCTGTCAAAACTCAAATCAATCAGCTATCATGTCAGTGGCTAAAAGAGATAGGTAAAAATATTATTATCGGGTTACTGATTAGTTACTCGTAGGAACAAACATTAAAAGTGGTTTCCGTACATTCAAATGGACAACTTTTCCTATGGAATCAACTCTGAAATCGCTATAACCATGGGATATCATACAAAAAGGTCGTTGACATTCCACAAAATGTATGAAACAGCTGATTTTATGGAAGATGAATGGTAACTTATTAAATAATAACAATTGTAACATAACATTTAGTATTGTAACATAATAAAATCCTAAATAGCCTGTGTATAGCTTGTGAAATTACTACACTATATTGCAACTCTATTACTAAATTGTAAATAATTTTATATAAACACCTATATATATATATATATATATATATATAAATATATTTACATCCCGCTACATTTCTTGCGTCCACCATTGAAAAATCCCATAGTAATACTGCGTCCACCGACTTACTGCGTCCGGTATACGGACGCAAGATTATTTTCACCTCTAATCACCGCCATTCGACACCTATAGGCACTGGGCACCTATAGTAAAAAAATCGTTGGGACGCAAATTTACCTCCAGAGCGTCTGGACGAGTATAATGAAGTTCACCGATTGTCCGCTGGCGGCGCTGCATCGGTGTATATTTTTTTGCTGTATATTTTTTTACAAATTGCCGATAATATTGCGTCTACCCCGAAATGAGACGTTGCCACTTCGTGCAGTGCGAGTAGTTGCCCTTTGTATTGAATGCGACGTTGCCGCTCGGGTGCGTGGACATGCCGCGTGCGCCGATAGTTTTATTTTCTGCTCGTGAACTTTGCGGACGCTATAGTACTCCGTACGAAAGGATGCAATTAAAGTTGTGCAGTATAATATTGTGATGAATGTTGAATATAAGTTATTCATTTTGATGGAAAATGGTAAAGCCGATTCATTCATAGGAAAGTCTTTAGATTAGATGCATTTATCTATGGAAAAAGACCTAGAATGTGAAATTTTAGAAATAGAGGACGTCTTAAGCGTTGCTGAAAGTAAAAACAGACTTCAAGAAAAAAACCGGTTGGAAACAGCTTGTATCCAGCGTGATCCTGCGGTCTTGAAGAGATCAAGGTGTCTTCAAATCCCGAGTAAACGGGTATCTTCTAGGTAAGCGCGCTACACCCAAGACCGCTTATCTGCTTTCATCAGGCAGTATGTAGTCAAACGCAAACCTATTCGAAATAAAATAAAAAACATCTCCAGTGTCGAACGAGAAGACTATGCAGTTTTCCGAACGCAGTCCAGCCGAGTTGGATTCGGCCATAGACTCTTTCTTGAAGTCGAACCTACCTTACTGGAGTACTAACTTGTCCTGGGTAGACGTAGGAGACAACGACTCGATTGGGGTGGGTACGACATGGAAATTGCACATGATCTTCATCTTGTCCATGTTCATCTTAAGACCCACCTGCTGAGAGACCCGATTGGGACCTTCGAGCATCGTGCTGAGTTCCTCCATTGACTTTGCCATGACTAACGGAAGCTGAGTGATATATTCGCCCTTGATATTGATGCCGAATTCTTTCCATTTCAGGAGCTTAAAAGCATTCTCCAGAGTAGCACCAAACAGTTTCTGAGACATAAAATCCCCTTGTCTAACACCTCTTTTAAAGGAATTGCCTTGAAGCTCTCTTATTGTACTCAGACAGATGTAGTGGCGTTGTTATACAAACACTTCAACACTTCCATACAGCGATAGTGAGTTACACTCTTTTGCACAACTTGTGTTGTCATCTTTCTTAAAAAACAGGACCACCACGCTTCTGTTCCATGCTTCTAGCGTAACGCTCTCGAGGACAACGTAGTTAAAAAGCTTCTGACAGACTTTTAGTCCCAGTATTCCACCCGGTTTCAGAAGCTCAGGTGTGACGCTCTATAGAAAAAAATCTCGCAAACACTTTGGAGCCTTTGTTCCGCTCGATGGTCTCTTTAATATGTTTAATATAGGTCGAATCATACATGTCAGTGGATGTGAAATTTGCTGCAGACAATATGAAACCCAATCAATGCGCTACTTTAGGTGAGCTTCGGTCTGGATTGGATATTGCGCAGCCTGTAGCTAACCTCACATCCGCCGACTTCCGTTGTTGATCTCTTCCACCGACACAGTGTTCTCTTGGCATGCAAAGCGGTTCCAGAGCTTGAGTTGAAAGTTCTCGCAGTTGTGGATATGGGGACGAGTAGGTCGGAGCGTGGACTTCGTAAGGTGTGACCTTTCGATCTTAACGTTAATATACAATGTGCCTCTTACGTTTTTGTGATCGCTACCGGTTTTCACTACATGGATCACGGAGACATCATTGAACACCCGTTTCTCAGAGGTCATGATAAACTTTTATGATTTCATTTTTTGTGGATCAATCGGATCTCATCCAGATCCACTTTCTGTGAGGCAGCGGCGGAAAGAAAAGTTCATTCAATATGAAAAGTTCTTCTCTCTCCAATAAGTCTATCAACCTATGGCCCCTGGGGTTCTCAGCTCAACTTTCTTCTGCCCATCTTTACATTGAAGTCTCCCATAACAACAGTAAAAGACGTATGATGTATGACCCCACTTACGTCCTCATACATAGTCTCCACTTCATCATCTGGATGTGACAAAGTCGGTGCGCACACCTGAATGACCTTCAGGGAATCCCTCTTGGATATTCTAAGTATCAGGTTTCAACCCTCCTTGACACACTTTCAAGGTGATAACATTGTTAGCGAGGGACCTGTGAACGAGAAAACCGACAACACCTCCGCTGGTAACTTTCCCGGTTCTACTGCAGGTTGCCGGACTTCAAGGTTATCGTGTCATCTCCCTCTCTACGGACTTCAGATAACCCTGAAATATCCCAACGCCACCTAATCAACTCTCCTTCCAACTCTTATATAACTGTTGCTCGAGTATTGTACTTTTCACATGCCATGTTTTTGTTGAGATCTCACATTTCTGTTAGTGATGGTCTATCACCAACATGTCCTCTCGTAGGGGGTTGCTCTGCCCTGTCCTTACCCTACCCCCTACCTAGCCTCTTACCTGAACCCCTACCGTGTCCCCTACTGTGCCCCATACTGTACCTTCTACCGTGCCCCTTACCCTTGGCCTAAAAATTACAAATTTGAATGTAGTAAGAACATAAACTGAAATTCGAAGTCAAAACAGTAAAGTTATCTTGGTAGGTAAGTTATTTTGTTATACTTGTGTTTTTATCAGTGATAATTAGTGAAAAATTGTGGTATTTTGTTGATTATGTGCTGATTTACGTGCATGAGTGTAGGTAGTTGATGAAATGTGATGTATCATGTTTTTCCGTGTTGTTACCAAAACTCCATAGACGCCTCTAGTAAAGTCTCCACTGCTTTACTGAAGTATTTTATTTTATTTTTTATTTTATTTAAAATAGGTTCGGTTACAGACAGTAGGTTAACATTAGATAACAATAATATACTTAGTACAACATTTTGAACCTAAGGTCCAATTATAACCGCACACAACTTAGCCAACTTAAAAAAGGTTACACAGTACACAATTAGTTACAGTAAGATCAAATTTTGAGATTTAATTTAAGATTTAAAATAAAAATTCAAAAAGAAATTCAAAAGAAATTATTAACAGCAGATTTAAATGATGCATAGCTGCAAGAAAACATGTCTGGGGGGTTAGATATGTCATCATATGCACGACACATCCTAATCAAAGGACTGTTCCGTGAGACGTTATTGAAAGCGGGTGTCGAGTTGAAAAGCTGAAACTTACGAACCGAGCGAGATGGTACTCTGAAGTTGATATTACCTAACAGCTCACTGCCAAAAGCACCGTTGACTATTTTGTATAGGACACATAAATCTGTTACAGTTCTGCGACTATCCAGGGTTTTCATATGGAATTTTTTTAATCTGTCGGAATATTCTTTGACTTTGCGCCTTAGACCCAATCTACAGCATAATACACGCAAAAATCTACGCTGAATGGCTTCAAGTCTGACCACGTGCGTGTCATATATTGGGTACCAGACCGAAGAACAATACTCTAGAACTGGCCTCACCAGACTGTTGTATAGCATGATCCAAGTGGCGATACTTTTGAACGGCTTAGCTGTACGCAGAATAAAACTTAGCATTCTACTAGCTTTGTTGGCTACGAAATCATAATGAGGCCTAAAAGAAAGTTTAGAATCAAACATAACGCCTAGGTCTCGAAAGAGTACAACCCGATTAAGTAGAGTTCCGTCAAGTTGGTAATCGAAACGAATGGGTGATTTATTTTTCGTAAAACTGATGATTTGACATTTACTTACGTTAAGTGACATGTGATTGACTGCACACCAGTCGTTAATTAGATTAAGATCTTCTTGAAGCAACATACAGTCAAGTCTAGATTTAATTCTTCGAAATATCTTAATATCATCTGCGAACGCCAGAAAGTTACCATTTAAATGATCTAGCAAATCATTGATAAATATCAAAAATAACAGCGGTCCAAGATTTGAACCTTGCGGCACACCTGACGACGCCGTGAACGGAACAGAATCATAACCGTACAAAGAAACTAGCTGAGACCTGTTTAATAAATAGGAACTTAGCCATCTGTGCAGATTCCCGTGAATGCCATGATGATCAATCTTTTTTAATATGAATTGGACTATGTTTGGACTTGACCGCGACTTTATTGGACTATGACGTGACTACGACAGTATCTATTTTGATTAAATATTATTAAAACTTAATACTTGACACTGGCAAATGCACAAAAATGCGACGCCAAAACATAAAAGAAGAAGACGGAACCAGTGTACCTGAATAAAAGTAGTGTGAATATCTATAATTTTTAAATTTTTGTAAATACAAGTTTCACCGAAAGAAATATGGCATTTGATATAGAAGTCAACATTCACATGAAGTTTTGAAATAATGCCTGTGGAAATGGTGGACGCAGTAAACCAGTATGAGAGAACGTGCAATAAATATTAAGTACTATAGACGCAACAAAAACATCAATATTGATTGGAATATATAAAAAATATTCGCTAGGACGTGCAAATGTACATGACGTAATAAGTATACCAGAATAAATGGAGTGTGAATATCTACAATTTTGAACTTTTTGTAAATACAAGATGCACAGGTACATGGCATGGGATACAGAAGTCAACATTCAAATGAACTTTAGTGATAATGACACTGGAAATGGTAGACGCAATAAGTCGGTGTCTCAGCATGGACGCAATTTCTACACCGTGATGTATAAATATATATATATATATATATATATAAATATATATACATATACATATACATATATATATATATATATACATTGTTAGACTTAGCATAAATTAGTAATTAGTAGTTAAGAGTATTGTTCTCATGCAGCGCCCTAACAGGGTCTATGTTTTGTACTACAATTAGTACTATAGTTGTTATGTGGTACATGTGGTCGTTTGAAATTTAGCGCCAAATATTTAAATTAATTCAGATTTGACTCGTGGCGCTAGTGATGAGTGACTTTGCTATGTCGTTTCTGTCGACGTGCATTCTTATAGCAATTTGGAGTGCTAGCTCAATATAATAAATTAAACCTTGACAACTTTGCAGTTGTAAATAACTTATATTTCTATAAAACGTTAATAGCTAATTTATTTTAGCTAAAACTTATGTGTGAAAATAATAATAACATGAGCTGATGACAAGACAAGGGCTTCATCATCGCCAAAATATTGCGTAAGTAGAAACGTGAGCTGATTGTGAAGAAAATTAAAAAAAAAGAGATGTCAGATTATTGTCATTGTAAAACTTGAAAAACAATCTCTAATTTTTGGTTGTAATCGTTCCATTTTTAGTATTTAATCAATAAATTGTGAATTAATGGTTTCTATTTGTATTATTTAGGTTCCTGTCTCTCATAGCAGCGGTGGTGGGATATCCATCATGACCTTTGAAGGGCTGTGTGAAACTTGCGAACACGTGAAGAAACTGAGGAAAATCTGAGAAAGCCTTGAAGATTTAAACTAAATATTAATGCAGAGACCCATTTCGCAAGGAAACAAACCAGGTGATGTTTTTTTTGTATGATATATTGGCAACGCAGAGTGACGAGATCGCAATATTTTACTTCTAACCTCAACTTTGTTCTTCTTTGGTTTGTGATATAGAAACGGTAGATAACTAAATATTACATGCCATTGTGACTGCCTGTAAGTACTTTCAAAGGACTACACTCTCCTGTTGCATCGAGGAAGTGTTTTTGATGTAGGTAAAGTATGAGAATTGCAATAGTCTGTTACAGAGTTTTCTGCCGAGTGCTGGTCTTCAGCTGAGATGGAGGATGATCCATACGGTTTACTTCCGTAGTCATTACATTATGACAATTGTGATATTTATCTCTTTGTTTTCCTTCAAAAGCATTATCTCTTCTTCATTATCTGATCGATTTGTATAACACTCACAAACAGACGTAAGTCACAATTAAACCTTGAAGACCTAGTTTCATATTCGGCTAATTTAGAGTTATAATTAACTAGCTACTTTGTCCGGCTTCACCCAGCTATGAATGAATTATAGGTATAAACCTTTTGAAAGAAATGTTTTATACAATAGCGGAAAACTGCATTGCAATCTGTTGTATAGTTTAGGTCATTTAAGAGAAAACAAAGGCACACAGAGATAGAGACTGCTTTATAATGCGTAGTGATATTGTTATAGAGCTAATGCAAGTTGTTTTTCTGGCAGAGAATGAAAAATGCAGTTCCAAGCTGAAGCTGATCCAGTGTGGCTAAGAAAGATGCTGCAGTACTACAAGCAATGTAAGAATGCTTCGAGGCATATGCCTCATGCTAACGGCTACACACTGTCTTCAATTCCCCGTGCAACATGATCATCTACGCATTCCTCATGAACAGAGAGCTGATATCTGACAGTGGATTTTATATGTTATGAATGAGTAATAGGTAAATAATTTATTTTGTTCATGTTTATTTTTGATTGTTGCAATAATGCCAGAATAAGTGTTGGAGGTACTAAAGTATTTATTAGTGATAGCTGGCTATCTTCCAAAATTATTTTTAATCTAGAATAATATTACAATTTTACTGTTATGTTGGTTGTTGCAATGGAAGAACTGATAATTAATTATGTTGAAATAAAATACCTTCGCTAAAATATGGCCAACCTATCATGGCTGAACTATCTGTCTTTACTGCTATAACATTATCTATGTAATTTTACATTCATGTATAGATTGTGTCAATTTAGTGGAAACATCCTAGTCCAGGGTTTCTCAAACTATGGGTCATGACCCACTGTCGAGTCTTCGGCGAATATATGAATCGACCCTGCCTGTAGAACTAACCCTGCAGTACCAGACTGCCGTGTTATTTAGTTTTCAGTAAATAGAGCTCAGCTGTGTTGTGTAATGCTATAGAGGAAAATATTCAAAGACGTCTAATATCAGTCTACTATTATCATTATCATAAATTGAGATCTTAATGCTGAGACATTTAAAAAAAAAAATAGACCTTATGATAAATAATTGAATATAAACAATGTAATTGTAACAGTGTAATTGTAAGATCAAATACTAATCACTACATCTTTGATGCTCATAAAGAAATATAAAATGGAAACCAAAGTGTTCTGTTTAGCCAACTTCACATAAAGTAGCATGGTTTTCACCTTAGATCTTTAGAAAAACTCATTTTATCAAAGCTGTCTTGATATTTTAAAGGTGTGATAGTGTAAACTGTACTGAACATCATTTCCTTATTAGGCTTAGAGACAAAATTAGATTTTTGACGCAAATAAGTTACATGATAACAAATCCACTGGCTGTGAACTAATTTCACATATGTAATTTTCAGCCAGTGGCTTTTCTCAAGCTATTACAATGTAAGAATGTGTAAATTGAATTCATAAGTCCTTATAGAATTTTACTATGGAAACTAACAGGTTTTTTTTTTTACACATTTTAATTCTTTGTACAACGGGTGTCTACTCATGTATTAAATTAAAAAGAAAATTTAAAATTTACGAAATATAATTGGTTAAATATAATTCATAGAACCAATTGATAAAATATTTGATATTATGTATTGTAAAAAAAAAAAAGAACTTGGTAAATTCGTAATTTCGTCAAAATATTAGTAATTAGTGCCTGAAATTAGTAATTCATTCCTGGCATAGCCTTGCTTTTCAGAAATAGAACAATGTGGAACGGTTTACAGGGCTGATCGCCAAAGTAGAACTAAAGTTATTGTATAAGTGTGGACCTGAAATAAGTTCACTTTCAGAGTTTTGTTTTTCTGTTTACCTAATTGAAGTTATTTTTATTGACATTACTTACATTTGCTTCTTTACATTCAAATCGCTCTTTCTTATAACTTCGCACAATTTTAAGCAATATTTATTGAACAACAACAACAAAGATTTTTTTTATGTCATCACTTACTGAATTTTATAAATTTTGACTTAATTACGAAGTTCATTTGTTGGCAATCTGTCACCTTCCTGTAAAGGCGACATATTAATTTTGTTTTTGTAATTGTTTTTATTATTATTATTTTGATGCGTTGTAGTTCTGTAGATACGCCGTTCTAAAATAATTGCTTTTGAATGTACTTAATAACCATTTCTTGACTGTCATTTGTGTCGGGTTATTTTTAATCTACAGATAAGTATAAAAGTACCTATAGAAAGTCATTGGAAGTTTTGAATAAGAATGATTTAAGTATTGGCCTTATAACATAACTAAACAATAGAAATAAAAATTTGAAAATAAAAATTTGCAGAAGCTTTCATTGATAATGATTTTAAAATGACTTCATAGCGCATCAGGGATGGTCGAGCAGTTTTACATTCTGATTGTTTTAGTGCCTTGGTTGGATTAATATGAAATATTTGATGTCGCTTATTTTTTTTTTTTATTTGTAACCAAGTCAGTTATACTAAATTAAAATGCAGAAATAGTCTGTTTAGTACAGATATTCGATTCTTAGATAAGATGATGTTTCATTTCAGTAATGCAAATAATGTGAATGTAACTTTACTTTTCCTGTAAGTTAATGCGTCAAGTGTTATTTTTGCCTATTGATATTGCCACTCTTTTGATGTTATGGTATATGGAATCTAGTAAGTAAAAATTCTAGGTAAACCTTGATTTTTATGTGAACAGTATAAACAGTGGAAACTCCATTATCCGGATTTTTGAATATCTGAATGCTCAACGACACTAGTTAGTCCGGTTAATCGAGTCTCCACGTAGATTGTTTTTGAAACTGATGTCTTTTTTTTGCAACCATGGTTGAGCTAAGCATATAGATCATTTATTGATTATTATTTATTGATCATTTATTGTTATAATCTTTATTATTTCGAGAACAACCGGCTGAATAAGATAGACATGCCATATCTGTTGTCTTTCCGGTAAGATTTAACGTATTTTCGCAATGCTTGCACTGATATATGTATGGTTTTTACGTGATTCTACTATTTCCATATCCTTGTCCTCTTTCCTTCTTCCTTTCTACTGATTCGCCAAAGTGAGATATCGGAATGGTTGAGCTTTGGCCTTCCTGGGCAATATGTCATGTGATTGTGATGAGCCTGGGGTCAGTAGGTGATACCTTTTCCTTCATCCTCTTTACTGATTTGATGAGCGAGACACCGGAATGGTGTAAGCTTGGAGTGGTGGTTGACTTGATCGGTGGTACCTTTCCCTTCATCCTCTCTACTGATTTGATGAGCGAGACACCGGAATGGTGTAAGCTTGGAGTGATGTTTGACTTGGTTGGTGGTACCTTTTTCTTCATCCTCTCTACAGATTTGATGAGCGAGAAACTGGAATGGTGTAAGCTTGAAGTGGTGGTTCACTTCCTTTATTCTTTCTGATTTAAAAATATATCTATCCGCGTTGATGCAAGCCGTGTTTTACCTTTACTTTTTTTTACTTAAACTTACGTCAAGACAACGGAACTGGCAGTGTTACTTCTGTTTGTTGTATCGTACATTGTTTGACTTTCTATTGCATCTCCATGCATCTTAAATTCCTAATTTAATTATTCTCTTCATAACAAAACAAACCTATTAATCTATTGTTTGCACTGTGAAGTTAACATTGCACTATCTACTTTTATTACACTCAATCAAAATGTTTCACAGTGAAAATAATAACTGTGATTTTAAAATGTTTATAATAATTTTACGTCATGGCACCCACTAAGCATGAAACTTGCAATAAGTTGTAGTAAGTTTGTAAATGTCACATTTGTAAATTTTAGACATGTTGCAGGAACATGTCAGTTACATAAATCTTATTGTTATGTTGAAACTTATTATAAGTTATTTTATTATGTTACTGTTATATTTCGCATGAAACTTTATATTTCAACTTTGCAGGGATATAGCCTCCCAAAAATACCTAAATTTGAGTAATTAACATTGTTGCAACATTGCGATTGGAACGTTACAAATAAAACTTTGGAGCAATATAATTTTACTAACTTCACTATCTGGTATTGCCTGTACTTTTGCGACAACTAAATAAATGCAAGCCACATGCAAGTTTCATTTGTAACCTTTTAGCAAGATAGATGAGACAAGTTACTGTTATCTTTCAAATTTAAAGTTGTAGAAATGTTAAACGTTATACTTGCCGAAAGTTAACTTTACAACTTTCAGATATATTTCATGTGTAATGTTACTGCAACTTCACGTTTTAAAGTTATGCAAAGTTTTGGAATTCAGCTCTGGGCAAGTTACATGGTTTATCTACAGCGTGGCCGTTAGGGCTTCGTTTCAAGCTCGCTTTAGCTTGCATGAACTTTGCGGCCTTGTGTTTGTGAGTTACAAGCTCGTTGATGTTACTTTCAGTAATGTTATTGCAACTTTTGCTTGCTTAGCGGGTAGTGATTATTTACTGACAATGTTATTACTATTAACCCATTTGTGAATAGAAGTAATCTTATTAATCAATATAATTAGGGCGCAATCTTATTAATTAATAACCTTTAGGGCTGTTATATTGTGATTTTGACACATTTCCTGATGTTTGTGTTTTTCTTAAATTATTCAATTAAGCTAAACCGTAATAATTTTGTTGCATACACTTTAAAAAAAAAGAAAAAAAGTATTAATTGGTTAAGACAGTACTGCTACATTATTTCCTACATTGTTTATTGAACAACAAATTTAGATTCAAATGACCATGTGGTCGTAAAATATTAAAATAAAAATAAATGTTATTCAGAATCTCTTCCAAAATTTATTGTCTTTTAAATTAAAGTGTCTCGCACAATGCAATTTTGGCGTAACGTTTAATTTACGAATAAATTCCGTAGGTGCCGAACATGACGTAAATATTATAAATTATAAAGAGGATAAAAATATCTAAGATATTGTTAATTTATTAATTTATTAAACATTATGAAAAACAAATAGAACAATCGTGGAAAATTCCATTATTTATAACCATAATATTGTAGTAGTAATATTGTAACTTTCCAGTACTGTCTATGTTTGTAACATTGTAAGGTGTAATAATTTTACGCCCTTTCTTTGTTTATTTAGACTTAATTTATTTGTTTTATAATTGTTACGAGTAGTTAAGGTGTTGATGATCCTTGTCGATGCATTTGACATGTTATTTTCACGTATTCTGTAAAGTCATAATCGCAGGGTCGCGATTGAGCAGAATGGCCGTGTGGTCGTTTGAAATTTAGCGCCAAATATTTAAATTAATTCAGATTTGACTCGTGGCGCTAGTGATGAGTGACTTTGCTATGTCGTTTCTGTCGACGTGCATTCTTATAGCAATTTGGAGTGCTAGCTCAATATAATAAATTAAACCTTGACAACTTTGCAGTTGTAAATAACTTATATTTCTATAAAACGTTAATAGCTAATTTATTTTAGCTAAAACTTATGTGTGAAAATAATAATAACATGAGCTGATGACAAGACAAGGGCTTCATCATCGCCAAAATATTGCGTAAGTAGAAACGTGAGCTGATTGTGAAGAAAATTAAAAAAAAAGAGATGTCAGATTATTGTCATTGTAAAACTTGAAAAACAATCTCTAATTTTTGGTTGTAATCGTTCCATTTTTAGTATTTAATCAATAAATTGTGAATTAATGGTTTCTATTTGTATTATTTAGGTTCCTGTCTCTCATATACACTACATTGTGCAAATAAAGAAATAAGTTTTTTAAAAGAAATAAAGATTTTATGACGATTTCAGGGTTGGCCGTCTTGCAATGTAAAGAAAAGTGAGAAAGAGAACTTAATGGCAGGAAGCTCTATCATAGTCAGTCTTTCCACAGAAGAACAACGTGTGTCTTCAAATCGTATCCCTATTTCTATAATATCCAGCGTCAAACCTATAACTCATCGTATATTGGTGCTCCGCGTTACCACTGCACCGTGACAGTCATTTTCACATTATTCTCTTAAAACCCCAACTCTCAGAGCTAAGCTATCCAAATCGATGCACTCAAGATTCGATCGTTTTGGGGTTCCCTGTACATGTAAGGAAATGTTGTTTAAATAATCGTCTAAGTGCGAGTCGCACTCGCACACGAAGGGTTCCGTACCGTGTTGAAGCCCCCTTAGCCCCATTCCTCTAGCCGTTATAAATCGCGAGCGAAAAAACTCCTAAAAAAAAACTGGTTGCCTGTAAAGTCGGTATACGGGCGAAAGTTTTACGTGACAACGACTTTGAGACGAATGAGAGCCGCCTCTCGCCACTTACGTGCCTCTCACTCGCTCTCATTGTGAGCGCATGAAGTGTGAGCGGGGAGCGTAACGCAGTTTCTTGAAGTGTCACCCGGCAAACCAATTTATAAGACGTTGTCACGTCAAAATCACGTTTGTTGTATGGGAATATTTAATTTATTCTGTTTTTAGTATTTGTTGTTATAGCGGCAACAGAAATACATCATCTGTGAAAATTTCAACGTTCCAGCTATCACGGTTCATGAGATACAGCCTGGTGACAGACAGACAGACGGACAGCGGAGTCTTAGTAATGAGGTCCCGTTTTTACCCTTTGGGTACGGAAACCTAAAAATTGCCCAAAAATATCGTATCCACTTGGATACGGATATATTAAGCCCGATTACAGAGGCGCCAGCGTTAATAGCAACGTAAAAAGCGTTCTCTCTATCAAATGCCTAAAGTGAAAAAGAAACAGAACTATGCTATTTAGCTAAAATAATTACGATGGCGCCTCTGTAATCAGGCTTTTTGAGGCTTTAAATTTGTGTCATTTTAAACGCATTTTTCTTGCAAGCGAGTACCTACTCCATACCATTTTTTTCGTCAAGCACCAAGCATGTCTATTACAGTAACTCGTTTGTTCCAGTCGCTAATTACGTTTTATTATTTATTCTCAGATTGACTGAATATAATAATCTCGAGCTGAAGACAACCAAAATAAATTTGTACGTACGGAACCCGTAACGCTTGAGACCCTCTCTCAAGAATGGCCCCTGCAGGGCGCAAGGGGAATAAACTGTTTATACAGCTTTGATGACGCGGGGATATTAGACTCGGTTGTAGTGGGGTGACGAAACGGCGAGAAGTTGAACCCTGTAGTAGCTATAGACGTGATTTTTCTTCTGTACCTACCCCCTGTACTGGACCGGCATTTAAGAGCCCCGGTGATCTGTAATTTTCCATACAAACGTATTACGCTGTTTTCTTTCTGGAAAATATTTATAGAGCTTCAATTTTTATTCCACTATAAGGCTACCATAGAGGGCAAATGGGGATCCAGTGCCTTAATGATTAACACTATCCACCACGTTAACTCAAATTAATAATGGTATACAGGGTTATTTCTAATCAATTAGCATCCTTTTTGGGGCTTATTCAGTACATCAAAACTAACAATTTTGTTCTGCGACTTTTGTCAAAACTTCGGTAACATTGGTTTTTCTACGTATTTCCTCATTCCTGATTCGATCTCGTAGAGAGACTCCGAGCATAGCCCTCTCCATAGCTCGTTGGGCTACTTGGAGCTTATTAATAAGGCCCGGCCCATACATACCGAGCGTACAAAGCGTAAAAAGGAGGATGTTCTATGTTCGTGTGTATGTTCATCGATAATTTCGCCAATTGTGGACCGAATCGTTAAACTCTTTTTTAGTTCGAAAGGGTATACTCCCAAGGTGGGCCCATTTAAATCCTTACATAGTATAAAATAAAGTCGCTATTTTCGTTTGTTTGTTTGTTTGTTTGTCTGTTTGCTTAAATCTTTAAAACTACGCAACGGATTTTGATGCGGTTTTTTTAATGGATAGAGTGATTCAAGAGGAAGGTTTATATGTATAAAAATTCCCGAAATTCCCACGGGAACGGGCACAACGCGGGTAAAACCGCGGGGCGCTGCTAGTTTTATATACGAGTAAATCAACAATAATGTAAACAAATCGAGCGAAATATTCGAATTTTGTACACGATGGAAGGCGGTTTTGCGAAAAATAATTTTTGTCGAGTATTTTTGTTTGGAGGGATTATTCCCTCAAAAAAGGGGGAAAATTGCTATCGCGCAAATAATCTGCCGATTTGATCATGTTTGGCAATATTATATTTAGTATCTAATTATAAAAAGATTTGCGAGTACTTAAAAACCAAATCGATTAAAAGCGAGTCGAGATATCGACTTACGAAGATTCAACTATAGAGATGTGCGGCGAGGTCTACTGTTCAGAAAACGACTAGTATAAAAGCTTTAAGTTTCTCGTTGCATACTTTTTGACCGACGAAACAGAGGAGGTACTCAATTCGACGCGTATATTTTTTTTATATAAAACCACGCATAACTTTTTACATAGTAGTCCTATTTCAATAATTCTTTTTTTATTGGAAAGATTATGCTTTGAAGTTGGTCTCTTTTAAATTTTATCGAAATCGGTTAAGCCATTTTTGATAAATCAACAATAATGTGAAAAATGCTACGTCGATCCGTGCGAAATATGTATTCGAGAATTCTGTACACGGTTGAAGTCGGTCATGCCCTGTATTTGCAAAAAATAATTATAACAGAATAAGAACAGCTGCCCTATCAATTCAGTACCGCTTACTGCTGAACCTAGGCTTCCTCGAAGGCTTACGACATGTCCTATCTCGTGAAGTCTTTGGTTTCTTTTATGAACTTATCACAATAATTTAATAGTTTAAAAAACACTAGAAAAACACGCTTTACGTGACCTTTCTCACAAGTGCAAACACGACTATGATACGATATTCCATCATGGAATGCCAGTGTCTATCTTCCGGCTTCATCATCAGACCTTGAAACCTAATCGTGGTCAAAGTTCATTACAAGACTTTTCTAAGAAATCCAAAACAGCTATGATACGATTTTCTATCATGAAGTTCCAGTTCATATCTTCCGGCTCCATCATCAGATCAGTAATTCGACAGTAGGCACCATATTATTATATTGTCATCAGAACTACATACAGCTGCCAATTTTCATTACGCTACGGCCCTTGAAAGATGGTTAAATTAGTTACCTTAGATTCCATTACATAGGTTACAGGTCAACCTAATAACTAAATAATAAAATGTCAACACACAGTTCATACCTATTTCTCATGTAATGTTAAAATTCTTAAATTGCTTAAAATCTTTATTTCTAAAAACACGCAAAGATAACATAGAAATGACAAAACTAATCATCTTGAGAAAATCACTCGACAACAATAAACAATGAAACAGTGGCCTTGGATCGGCTTTAGAATCTGACACCAGGGCTAGCCACTCGGTTTATACGAATTTATTTGCCGAATGTAGAATTATGTGACTATGAGTGTGTAGATTTACCAGCTTATAGCTTATGTATATTTTTTCAATGAATTTAATATTATTTTGTGATAAAAATTTTAGATAACACTGTATTTCAGTATCTAGTGTCATTATTAGTAATAATCGGCCAAGTACGAGTCGGACTCGCGCACGGAGGGTTCCGTACTGTATGGGAGCCCCCCTTAAATATTTATTTTATTTTAATTTTATTATTTATTATTGAAATAAATATAAAACTAAATATTATGTGAAAATTTCAAGCATCTACCTATTACCATTATTAATATAGAGCGAAAAACGTCTAAAAATTCAGGTTTGTTGTATGGGAGCCCCCCTTAAATATTTATTTTATTTTGTTTTTAGTATTTGTTGTTAAAGCAGCAACAGAAATACATCATCTGTGAAAATTTCAGCTGCCTAGCTATCATGGTTCATGAGATACAGCCCAGTGACAGACAGACAGACGGACATACGGACAGACGGACATCGAAGTTTTAGTAATAGAGTCGTTTCTCCCTTTGGGTACGGAACCCTAAAATATGAAAATATGGTAAACCGGACAAGCATGTTAATGAATCAATATTATGCAATATTTTTTGTAATATTAGGTTCTATTCATATCAATAAAGTAATCTTATCTTATTTATTTATTTATTTATTTGCGCATAGAAAAATAACATTACAGTTATAACCATTGCGTTACTTATCTTATATGTAGACTTAATAAGCAAAAGGCTGTAGATATTTCTAGAAAAGACGGATACATTGTTTATGTCGCTGATTCTAAGATATAATTGTATTGTATGCATCTAATGCATAATTAGGACCAAAATATTAATTATGATCATAGAAATACTAAAAATAGTCAGCTTTTACTACGAGATTAACCCCCAAATTAAAGAAAATCAGCTGTTCCGTGGCGGCTCAAGACTTTTTTCGGAGAATCAATGGGATGTACCACTCATAGCGTCAGCTATCATCGAAGGTAAGCTACGTTCGGTACTGTCAGACTTCCGATGGGTGACCGAGGGTGGCATTTTCAACTGAGCACTACCGTGGCTCGGACGATTAAATAAATTTTACTTACTTTTAATTGGATTTTTTGGATTATATAATATTAATTCTTTAAGACAGTTTCGCCAAAACTTGTTGACGCTGCTGGTGACAAGAGAGCTGGCTCATTCCTCGCACAGAGAATCTCTCTAGCCGTTCAGCGTGGGAATACAGCCAGCGTTCTTGGCACCCTACCACACGGACACAGTATTTGTTTCGATTTTTAGCCTCTGTGTATTTATTTATTTTATTCTGTATATAGGTAGGTTTCATATTTTTGGCGCATTTGTATATATTAGGTAGTTTAGAATTATATTTCAATGTTTTTTAAGTAAGAAAAATAAACGATTTTATATTATTGTATAATATAATTATTGTTTGAATAAGTATCTAGTTCCTAGATCCGTAGTCGTTATTAGATGCGGCCATGTACTAGATTCTATTACATGACCTAACGATTGATTTTAAAGACTTAATAAGATAATCGTAAAACTATAAAAGCATAGGTAGCAATCGAGATCAACGAGAACTAGTCTATGACCTCATACACAGAGACCATGAACTTTGCCTTGGCTCTACATATAAGGACATCTACACAGCTGTTCCAAGATTTATCTTATCGATTTATAGTCATTATCATTTCAACTGGACACTTTTTACTACAGGACAAGTAAGAGGACGCCATATTACCACCTCTACACTGTCGATTTTCCTTCGATACGTACGAAGCGGTTTGACTCAACATTTCTCATTCGTACCGCCAGGGAATGGAACAGTCTTCCTGCTTTCCTGTTTCTAAGAGATATAATCTAAAGCTTGTCAAAGATCAGAGTGAATAGGTATTTTCTAGGTCTGTGTGCTTCATCTTCGACCACAACGTCGCTTACCATCAGGTGAGTTGGTAATCAAGCGCAGACTTATTCGCGTTAAAAATAAAAAAAAACATAGTTCTTTAGTACTTACATAGATTTCAAATTGGCAGATTATAAGCCAAACTTACCACCATAGCCTAGCAATAAGTAAGTAAGTAAGTTCGTATAGGCCGGGTGGCTAGCCCTGGTGTCAGAGTTTTTAGGCCGCCTGAATGCCTCTGTCTTGGCTAAACGGTTAAATAACCGGGACCTACAATTTAACGTGTCATCCGAGCCACGGTAGCTCTCAGTTGGAAAATGCCACCAGCGGTCACCCATCCAAATACTGACCGTGCGGAACGTTGCTTAATTTCGGTGATCGCTGACAAACACCTAGTCAAACTACGCTACGAGCCTAGCAATTTGGCAAGTTGAAATGGTAGTAGAGTACATAGCACGGAGGACTGATGGCCGTTAAGGTCGGACAGTTCTAGAGTGGAGATCACGTACCAGTAAGTGCAGCATAGGACGTCCACCCACAAGGTGAACGGATGAACTCATTTAGACTGCAGGATAGCGCTGGATGCAAGCCGCTTCCAACCGGTCTTATCGGAGATCTATTGAGGAGGTTATGTCCAGCAGTGGACGTCCTATGGCCTATCGCTGAAATGAAGAAACCAATCGTGACCTGCAGACAGTGCAATTTTGCGGAATTACCTAATAACATCCTAGTTCTGAGTGTTTGAATCTGTACTAAGTAGGTAGGTACTTATTTGAAAAAACACACACTTGCTTACCATTCTTCACGTGAAAGCTATTTAAAATAAGTTATATTCCAGATGAACATGAATGAGGCTATTTATCAACCATAACAAAGTTGAGCTGCTCGATCATCATAATTTGTCCCATTAGTCCACTCCCGTGTCTTCCATCCGTTTACGGAATATCAACAAGACAGGTAAACAAAAACAGACTAAGTACTGGCAACGTGCAACACTACAAGAAAATCGTAAAAAAAAGTGCCACCAACTTAACTGACCCGGTGGCGGCGTCGCTACCGTCGTATAAAATGCTGCCAATAACTTATGTTATGCCAAAATTCGGTGAAATTTTGTGAGTGTTTGTTTATGTATGTTTTTCCATCCATTTCTGGCTATTGAAGTTTCAAAATAGCGTCGTTAGTTCCTCTTTCGACCACCGGGTCAGATAAGTTTGTTGCAATGTAGCTTGACGGAAAATAACAACAAAACAGGTAAACAAAAACAGGCTACTGGCAACACTACAAGAAAATTGTGGAAATCGACTCACCGGCGGCCAGGAGCAAAAGGAGCACGCAGCGGGCGCGGAGCGGGGGCGGGCCCGGCGGCGTCATTGGCGGAGCCCGGGGGGCGGACTACCCCACAATATAATAATATACAGCCTTCGCCCACCACGCAACTTTCACGGCACTTTCAGCGAATTTCCCGAATTCTACGTGCGGTTTTTCCTTTTTTTCTCCGGATTTTGCGAAGGATAAAACCACTTTTTTAATCTGTTTTTATTTTATTATGATCCAACAGGATCAACAATTTTTTTAAATTTTGTGCGTGTTTCACATCACTATTTTTTTTTAACATTCGAATCTCAGGATATTTATTTCCTTTTAATGTCACTCGTTTTGAAAGTTCGATTTTTAAGCGCGGTCTTTTAATCTCGTTTGTGACGTTTTACATACACGCGCTTTTTAATGTTACTTTTTAAATTGGTTTTCTTTTTCGTAGTGTTTTATTGTCACTTGTTTTTTTTTTATTTGGTTTGTGCGCGTTCGCAGTCAGCGGTTGCGCGCGCCGCACTGGTTCACTTTCACTTCACTTCGTACTTGCGTCACATTTGTTATGTTTTGCTTTTGAATCACTTGTATAATACTATTTGTCGGTAAATATATTTTTCTTAATCCTAAGTTTTATTGTCGCCATTTCTGACCAGTCTTAATTAATTTAACATAATTTATTGTCGTATTTCTTGTGCGATTAATTCATCTGTAAAAAAAATCAAACAACTAGGTACCTAAGAATTAAAACGGTGGCCCCGAAAATGTCAACAAAATATTTTTTGAATTATATATTACTAGAGCCATTTGAAATGTCTTTCTTACCGACTTCACAATTTTAAACCGAATTCAAAAAAGAGGTTACTATTTCGGTTGAATTTTTTTTTATTTTAGGACAACAAGTTCCTAACTTTATAATGATGCACAAGTAAACGTTAACCTTTCAAATGGATTTCATGAAAATCAGCTGTCAAATTTTATCTAAACCAATTCTATCTATCATAAATGTCCGCCTTATTATTATTTGTAAATTTAGGTACTTTAAAGTAAGTACCTACTCAGTCAGTCATTTGTCTTTTACAAGTTAATTAAATGACTGAAAAGAATGGGACTGCCATGTGTATTTGTATAAAAGTCCCAAAACTAAATTGGAATAAGTAAAAACCAAAAACAAAGACTAAAAAGAAGAGACAAAAGATGGACTACTCCAAAGAGACTCTAAATTTTACTTATAAGACGATATGAGTCTTACGACATTTTTTTTTATCAAAAAAGCATAATCCATTTGCCAATCACATTTGGGAGAGGCTTAAAATGCCAAAATCAATAGTAAACTTGTGAAACCGGTATGTTAAACAGCCTGGTGCGTCTAGGCTTTCGCTTACATCATTTTATCGATTATGGTACAGTTCATTCAACTTTTACTTTATATTTTTTAGCTAAAAAGTATTTTCACTTTAGCGTTCTATAAATAAAATAGTCACTCGGCTTTTTACACGACTGCAAAAGAAGTGTATTGTTTTCTAAACAGGGTTATTTCTAATTCTATCAGCATCCTTTTAGGGGCTTATTCTGTACATCATGTACAGCTGATTTTTTGAGTTTTGACAAAAGTCGCAGAAAAACATTTGTTAGTTTTGATGTACAGAATAAGCCCATAAAAGAATGCTAATTGATTAGAAATAACCATGTATACAAAATCTAGCAAATTGAAGAAGCAAATAAATAAAGTAAAACACAAGCAATAAGTAAGCAATTATATCTAGCTTAGCATGCGTTTTGGGGTTCCGTATAGCAATAAACCTTAATTATTCCTATTTGAAAATAGACTAACAGGCCCCAATATTAAGTGTGTAGGTACTGCATTTGTGACCGTAATATGTCAAATTATTGGAAAATGTCGTCTAAATACATACCTACATAAAATACCTAAATACATTATACATACCATAACATTCCTACATACACCTTTCAATTTGCACACAATTACCTACCAAGTACTAACACAAGTCTAAAATTAACAGTTTATAAATCCTGGAGTATGTAAGTCAGTCAGTAAGCCGCCACGTCTCTGACATTGATAAACCGGGAGCTACAAACGTGTCATCCGGGCAACGGTAGCGCCACCTGCTGCGATCAACCCTCCAAAGACTGACGTTGCTGAACGATGCTGAACTTCGGTGATTGTTGACAAACAGCTAACTAAGCTACACTACGAGCGGTCTCATTTACTATTCAAATATTCTTTTTTCAACCTTACGACATCCAAATACTTAATTATTTTTCGCAAAAAATGGCAAAACTGCCTTCTATCGTGTACAAAATTCTAATATTTCCCTCGAATCGTTTACATTATTCTTGATCAAATAAAAACGGCTCAGCCGATTTCTGTAAAATTTAAATAGAACCACCTTGAGAGTACCTATACCCTTTCGAACTAAGAAAGAATTTTTCGATTAGGTCCATAATTGGCGAAATTATCGATGAACAAACACAAAAAAAACATACAGACGAATATAAAACCTCCTCCTTTTTAGAAGTTGGTTAAAAATACAGCAAAACTCTAGCGCTTATATTTTTAAAACATCAAAGAGGTTCCGCTCGGGAGAGCACCTAACTTAATTTAACGAAGTCTGTACTTACACTTACTTATACTTAGAAAAGTATATCGTTTAACTCTACCCACCGTACGGACGACCTTTCGGCTCGCGCCCACGTTTTAAATAAATAACGAAGAAAGTAAATAAATATTGATACTTTCAGAGTTTTGCAGCTAAAGGGAACAAGTTTTTTTAACCGAATTCCAAGAAGGAGGAGGTTCTATGTTCGTCTGTAATTTTTTTTGTGTATGTTCATAATTCCCCCAATTGTGAACCGAATCGAAATTTTTTTTAGTTCGAATTGGTATAATCCCATTTAAATTTTACAGAAAGCAGCTGAGCCGTTTTAAAAAAAAAATTGTACACGATGAAAGGCGGTTTTGCCATTTTTTGTGAAAAATAATTATGTAGTCCAGGTTTGCGTTTGACTACATACTGCCTGATGTTAAGCAGATATGCTGTCTAGGGTGTCGTACGCTTACCTAGAAGATATCTATTTACCCACGTTGTATTCTTTAGCGGTAAAAGGTTTTTAAAAACAAGATTTTAGGTACTAAAAGCTTTCCGGATAGTAGAACTCGCGAATATAAAGGCAGCATTTTCGAGTAATCTCTATAGGTAATGTTATCCAAATTGTACAATTTCTATAGGTACATGCAAAAATATTTCCTACTAGCTGCGCCCCGCGGTGTTTCCCGCGTTAGCCAGAGATAAAAGTACCCTATGTGTTAATCCAAAGTCTAAGCTACCTTCATACCGAATTTCATCCAAATAGGTTCAGCTGTTTGAACGTGAAAGAGTAACAAACATCCATACATACTGACAAACTTTCGCGTTTATAATATTAGCAGGATTACATTAGATGCAAGGTTTTACTTCACGACACATTTATTTATAATTAAGAGAGATTTAGTAGGCCCCATAGTGAAAGTTGGTCATAGCGATGAGCACAACAACACTCTATAATATTGCTAAGGAGTTGGCCATCACTCCGTATAATAGATATTAAAATGTAGAAATATGAAACAAAACCTTGTCAAAGATTTTTCGCAAAAACTTGGCAAAAGGAAAACGAAAGGAAAATAAAAGCCATGGCGAAACAAACACTTTTTACGGTTTTATAAACCCTTTTGTTACCCAAAAAAGTTTAAGGGTTTAACCCTACCCTTGGTGTTATTAAAATTCAACTGTTGGAAAAGTTTTCTTCGCGAGGTTTCAGAGGTATGATCACAGAATACAAAACAGTCATAGACTAATAGCAGTACGGTACGCATTTAAAATAAAAAAATCGGCCAAGTGCGAGTTGGACTCACGTACGAAGGGTTCCGTACCGTATGGAAGCCCCATTCCTCTTGCCGTTATTAATAGCGAGCAAAAAAAAAAACACGTTTGTTGAATAGGAGCCCCCCTAAAATAATTTGTTTTATTCTGTTTTTAGTATTTGTTGTTATAGCGGCAACAGAAATACATCATCTGTAAAAATTTCAGTTGCCTAGCTATCATGGTTCATGAAATACATCCCTGTGACAGACAGACAGACGGACAGACCGTCAGACTATATTTCATTTCAAAATCTATAAAAATAGTACTAGATAAAATAGGACACCTACAGTTCAATTTTAATCTGTTAGCGTGAGATAGGAAATAAATTTAAAAAAAAAATTGATATTTTGAATAGGATCAACTTGAGATACAGACGGCGCAAAGCGTTTAGGGTTCCGTAGTAAAGCCTTAACTTAAGTTATGTCTCCGTTGTGTCACAAAGTCACAAAGCCTTATTACTTGGACATGTATAATCCAAATTGGCTAAATTATCGTCAACATTTTAAAATGTTATATTTAAAAATATTTTTAAATTTTATATTTAGCTTAAACATGTAAAGTGGGAGTGATACGCTATTTTCTTACTCAGTTATTTATTTTTCATGATGTAGTTTTGTTACTTTAACAATAATTTTATATTATTCATGTAAACGTAGGTATAAAAAATGCATCTACGTATTTAAAAACTCAAACATATTCCCCTTATTCGTCTTAAAAATCATTATAGAATAAATCCTGTCGCTAGACTTTTATTATAGCCATCTTAAAACATGTTTGCGTTTCGTTGTGGGTTAATTTAAACATGTTTTGCCATATTAGTAATGGACTAAGCCAACTAGATAATAGCACAAAAGATCCTAAATCTGATACTATTATCATAGAATAAATCTCATTATTTACTGTCAAAGGCCTCATGAGATATAATAGGTACCGTACGCGTCTCTACTTCATTATACAATATTGTATTGTATGGTTACCGCTATGTGGCGAAAATACCGTTTTGGATACCATTTACATACAAAATATACAGGTATAGATCATACAAAAGGTTTTTTATTGCTCTTGTGACACATACCTACTATACTTATTACAATACAGGACTTTCTATAGATGTTAGGTACTACAAGATATAATTTACATGCCAAAACGTTCTCTTGCGCAGTTTCACTTATATAAATAAAGATAAAAAAATTGCAATTGAATCTCCAAAACACTAGATTAGATGCCTATAGTATAGGAAGAATTATACAAGTCGGCGGATGTGAAGTTAGCTACAAGTTTCGTAATATCCAATCTTGACTGAAGCTCACATAAAGCTGCACGTTGATTGGATGTTGCGCAGCTTGTTGCTAACTTCACATCCGCCGACTTGTATGAATCGACATATACTTATTTTGTCTGTCATAAAATTATGCACATTACATTGTAATTTTTTTTAAACTTCATCTCTTTTTAATTTATGTTTTTTTTTCTCGTATTACGAGCTGGTTCTATGGTCAAAGTTGTAGCAAAAATAGCTTTGTTTGTGTTGTTTAGCAGCTAGGATGCTTTTCTTTTTTTGATTCCCACCCAGGGTAAATATTTATGTGATGAACATAGATGTTTGCTCTGTGTCTGGGTGTTATTTAGGTATTATCTGCTTATAGAAGTATGTATTTAAAAATATGTATGTGTAGTAGATATATCAGTATCTGGCAGCCATATCACAAGCCTTTCTTAGTTTGGAGTCAGAGACCGTGTGTAAGATGTCCCCTAATATTTATTTATTTTAATAAATTGTTGATAAAATTATTTCCCATCCATTATAAGAATTTATTGGTACATCTACCTACCTATAGCTACACTATCACATTACCTGTCAATGTAGTTGTGTATTGTGTAGAAAATAAGTAATAAAAAAAACACCAAGGTCTGTGTCTCGTTGAGCAATGATTGCAATTTTCCGCTTCTACGCCAAATTAAAAGCTCATCCTCAACCTTATTGACGTTGAACAAATAAAGTAGGTAAACATAGGTAGCAACCACGGATCACACGAGATGTGGCAGATCGTCTCAACAGGGGCGTAGCTACAGCCATATCAATGATACGGGGCACCAAGTGACATGGTGTACTAATTAGTGTTCCGTACTCAAAGGGTACAAACGGGACCCTATTACTAAGACTCCGCTGTCCGTCTCTCCATCTGTCTGTCTGTCTCCAGGCTGTATCTCATGAACCGTTATAGCTAGAAAGCTGAAATTTTCACAAATGATGTATTTCTGTTGCCGCTATAACAACAAATAAGTACTAAAAACAGAATAAAATTAATAATTAAGGGGGGCTCCCATACAAAAAACGTGTTTTTTTAGACGTTTTTCGCTCTATATTAATAATGGTAACAGGTAGATGCTTGACATTTTCACAGAATATTTAGTTGTATATTCACTTCAATAATGAATTGTAAAATTAAAATAAAATAAATATTTAAGGGGGGGGGCTCCCATACAGTACGGAACCCTACGTGCGCGAGTCCGACTCGTAATTTGGCCGATTATCTTTTTCTCTTTCATGTTGCATTTAACGAACAAAAACGACGAACTGTAGCAAATTAATAGCTTTTACTTAGCTTTGTTGATGATTAGTTGCAATATGACCACTTCACTTCTATCAGTAATGAAGTAGGTAATTGCATAGATATTGCTTTTACTGCACTAAATTAGGATCGTTTTGCTTTTACTTGATGTTTTTCCGCACATCATGCGTCCTTTTCCCACCGGTACTCTACTTCTACAGCATTTTTAGTGCTACAATCTGCGTCTTTTTCACGTTATGTAAACGTTGACTCGAAGTTTATACGACTGATGAAGTAATCACAGGAATCTTATAGAACTAGTCTGCAAAATCAGAACATGACTGCGACAGTTATAGCACAATGTTTTGTTTTTGGGTCCCCTAACTAATTTTGATTCAGGGCCCCTCCAAGGCTCGCTCGCCACTGCGTTTCAATCTTGCAGACACCTAATGCCGTACCTATTTGTACGAAACTCTACTCAGAGAATCACTTATAAATGTCCTTTGCGACCTTTTAAGATCTTATATCTATGTGGTAGGTGCATGTACCCATTTTACAAGAGGTACAAGAAAGTAAGTACTTTCCGTTGTCTGCAAGAGGTGACGTCAAAAGTAGATTTTATGAAAAATAAATTAGATAGAGATTATTAAAATTTATCAGATGGGTACGGGAAAAAATGCGCTCACACAACACTAATTTTGCAATATTGTTTCTAATACATGCGTTTTGCGGTGTATGAGTATTTACTACATATGTTTCTCGCGTGCCGGATAAACAGAAGGCCTGTCTATAGATCTCTGTGGTTTGATTTAAGTACCTATAGTGGCAGTGATTGCCAAATATCAACGAAGATGGTGGTCTACCAAGGACATCCATTCTCTTAACGTGGAATCAGCGACACAAATACCTAAGCATCTAAAATTTATTTTTGAGTTTCGTACTGATCAAGCGAGCGAATCGTAAAAGTAGCAAAGATGGTAAACATCCTACAAATGTGCGAGTGCGGTTTAAAGCCCGTCAAAAAACACTAAGTGCTTAGTAGTGATTATAAATAGCTATGGGTAATTATCTACCGTAGACACAGTCATGCTCATATCCTGCGATTGGCCACTTGGCCACGCCGATATCCGTCTAGTCACAAGGCAGTTTTTAACCGACTTCCAAAAAGGAGGAGGTTCTATGTTCGTGTGTATGTATTTTTTTGTGTATGTTCATCGATAATTTCTCCAATTGTGAACCGAATCGAAAAATTATTTTTTAGTTCGAAATAGAGTTCCGAAGTGGTCTCATTAAAATTTTACAGAAATCGGCTGAGCCGTTTTTGATAAATCAAGGATAATGTAAGCAATTCGAGCGAAATATTCGAATTTTGTACACGATGGAAGGCGTGAATTGTGCCATTTTTTGTGAAAATTAATTATAGTTTTTGCGATAGCGTTTAGGTACAATCAATTCATATACCTAGTATTTTTGTTGAATCTCGCGGTTTTGTTACCAATGGGATAGAATAGAATAGAAAACACTTTATTGTACACAGTAAATATAAAACAACAGTAATACATGAAAAAACATTAATGTAGCTTAAGGCGGCCTTATCGCTGGAAGCGAAGAGATATTAATCATCTTTACACTATTGTTGATGGTTTTCACAACATTCATTGCTTTTTAGGGTTCCGTAGTAAAACGAGGAATCCTTATAACTCCGTTGTGTCTGTCCGTCTGTCCGTCGGCCCGTCCTAATATTAAAGCTTTTTAACTACCACATTTATGAACCAAATAGCATGAAATTTGAGATTATGATAGTGTCAGTGTTAGTGTATAGGTCTCAATTTAAAAAAAAGTGAAATTTTTGAAATAGCGTATTGAAGGGGTAGCTCCCATACATGCAAAGTGGGGATGAATTTTTTTTTTCAACCCCAAATTGTGGGGTATTGTTGAATAGGGTTTTCAAAATGAATGTTAGGTAAGCATTTTATTGTCATGTGTACCATTTAGGAGATATAGGTCGCCAAAGTTCAAAAATAGTTTCCCCCCACCCCTTAATTTCTAAAGTACCTACATACTGTGCACACAGCATCTTCAAGTTTTCTGAGTTTACAGACCATAATAAAAACTTTCTTTTAAAATTATTTTGAGCACTGTGGAATGAAAACTTTTTGAGTTATAAAGAAAAATCGAAATGTCTAAACTCGCACATAGCTCAGAGGTCATTGACCTTACAAACATACATCTAACGACATAATTAAAATTAGGTAGTTTTTATCATCATCACAATCATCGTCACAATACTCGTGTCTCGACACGCACTTGACAACTTATTTGAACAATGCACCTATTACAGACAGAAGATTATAAATATAGCGTCTAGATAATCAATTTTCTATGAGTAGAAATTACGTCAAAGTTGCAAAATAAGTATGTGATTTTTTTTCAAGCTAATTAAATTTAAAATGTAGATAAAGTCTGTGAAATAAAATGAAATGAAATAATTTATTGCTTAAAACTGTGTACAGTAAGATCTTCACAATTTTTAACACCAAGCACTTTACTTATTATTGTACTTACTAATATATCCTAACTATTCAGATACTGTTCGTTTACATATTTTATGTACTTATAAATATTTTTTAAAAGATTATTGTACGCTCGAAATGGGCAGGCTGTTGAATCCAATTTTTTGTAACATCTTTTTACACGGCTTAACAATAAACGTTTTCTTATTCTTATTTAATACAGTTTTGTCTTTACAGACATGACTGGGTTCCTTCTAGTCACACTTCTCTTGGCTTTCTCATCATTCTCGTGGCTCATTTTATGTTTTGATTATGTGAATTATTTTTATATGAAAAAGCGCTCGTTATCCTGATTAAGGTTTGTAAAAAATACGTTACTTGTTTGCAAAAATACATACATACTACGCATCGAGTAGAAGTAGGTATACATATAAATAACTACATATAACATGCAAAACACGTTTTTTTATTACAACCGCATGCAGACCTGATTACAGGATTGTGTGGCACTGTAGACAAAAGCAGTTTGCAATCATCATGCAGCATATTCCCACAGTGATAATGAGATAGTGATCTGTCTGTTTTACAATACGCTGACCGGTCTTTGGTCTCCGTGCGAGAACTTTGCTACATTTCTTTATTAGTAAATTTCACATAATTCGCTGTGGGCCACAAATCAAAAATTTATGAGTCGTTTTTTTCTAAATTCCTAGTAAATATGGTAATTATTTGACGGAACAAAAAGACACAATTTTAGTATTAATATTTGGCGTGGCGCTTTTGCGTTTTATCATCGAATTGTGACTGCATTATTTTTAACGGTAGCGTAAAATACGAACTGAAAATTGCAGATTTTCTTCATTTTCACAGACGAAGAACCGGCATAATTTCCCGATCAAAATCGAAACCGCAGTTCAACAAAACATTAAGCACAAATAACTCCCCCTCCTTATCCATCTGAAACTTAATACCCTAAAAACACAGCCCAAAAACCACAATGGCAAGCACGGAAAGGAAAAATCAATCTTTCACTGTGTCGATCTATCGAAATTTGAGCGCTGCATTTAAACACTTTTTCCTCCAAACTACTAAAAATTTTAACACCAAACAGTTCAAAATATATTTAAATTACTGAATAAAGTGTGAAATTTAAGAATTTCAATGTTTAAATTACATTTTTGGTATATTTTGTGTGTAACGGCGCAATACGCGCTGGCCGCGCCGCGGCTAAGGGTGTACTAAGCAATTTTGAAAGGGGAGACAAGTAATAGAGGATTTCCCGAATTCCAGGGAATTGTTTCAAAAATTATGCTGAATAAAGGGGAGCTCAGATTTAATATAGTCGCCTCATCTTATATTCATGAGAGGATCCAGATTTTATAACCAAGTGGATACATAAATTATCGTGTTATTGTCTTTTAGAAGTACAGTCGATATTGCTTAGAGTTTAGAAATTAACTATCCTTACTTAGTGCTTTACCGATCAATAAAATAAATATATATTTTTACTGGTTCGAAGCTTCACTTGAAGGTTCTAGTCTAGGGGCAGATTCAGATTCAGATTCAGATCATTTATAACATGTCAGTCCTACAAGGCAAGTCAGTTTACAGAATTGAAATATAAATTAGATAGAGTATTAGATAGAGTAGTTTCAAGCTTAAAACTAGTAGGTATTTAGCATAAGTGTTGTTAGCTGCCTGTTTGATATTTCATATACTCGTAGATAGGTAATTGAAATCATGTCTCTCATAATATTAGTACTTATTCTAATATAAGTGATAGAAGGCGATTCAACTAGATGCTTAGTAGACTATAGGTCATAAAAACAATCATGTTGTCTGACGGATCTGCTAATAGGCATATTGCAATTATTTTTATTTCACTTCTGACTAAAAAAGGAGTGTTACAAACATGACATAATATGTGTCTGTGCGACTGTCTCTTTAATCATATCTTCCAAAACAAATAATTAGGCCAATTTTAGCTAATTTAATTCTAATTTTAGATAGGTTAAAATCTGCATCAAGTAGATTTTATTTATTAGATTTTTAGTAGTGAGCTGTAAAAATCTACTTGATGCAGATTTAATTTAAGTTAATCATTTAATGATTAACTTTTCGCATTTACAGCTTAACAGTAAACTTCCTGGCTCCAGAAATTTCTCGAATTACACACAAAAATAACGCATACACACCCAGAAATTTTGAAATAAATAAAAACAGCGGGTTGCACTCCGGTAGTGCCGGTGGAAGTGAAAACTTGAACGTAAAAAGTACTATCATTTATGTGGTAAAATACAATATCACACACGCACACTTGCGCAAGCGCACTACGTCGTCTTACGAATTTTCGATCAGGTCCTGGCGCGAGTTTTTTTTTAATTTACCCATCCCAAAAAGTGCACAATGCTGCTCAAGAAGTTTTCAATTCAAAAACCATATTTAAATTCTTCATTCAAAAATCTACCTACTTGTCCCCCACTTTAAAGGCATACACAGTCGTCAAACCTTCGTTAAGTAAATGGATCAATTATATTATTTACTATTTAAAGCTATAAAAGGACAATGTTTATCATTATTTGACTTTAACTGTATTGACGTTGACTTGAATAAATAAAACATTTACTTCAAAGCTAATATAATTCGTAAAAATTAGGGACAGCGCACTACAAACTAGTAAGGGGTAAGGGAGGTATACTTTAGATAGATTAGTTTTCTGGCTTCACTTTTGAGCGCGAAAATCTTGATAATTTTATCCGAGTTCGCAATTTTTGAGGTAAGGAACACCAAAAAGTAGATCTGGTATGTTTTCGAAAATTCAAATTTTATTTACGTAACGATGTTTGGTTTCAGCAGTATCTTAAAATAGACCTTTGAACTTTGATTTTAATGCCTCATTCTGCGAGCAATTAAGGTAATTTTAGCTCCCGTACCCGATTAATATCTCATTAAAGTCTTCCTAATTGATATTATACGTATAAACGCTGTAGAGTTACAGTTCATGCCAACCTTTTTGGTAGATCAAAATAAATATCACAATAAAAAATAGTAGAATTTAGCATTACAACAAACTTTTGAAAGGATTTTTTGGTATTATTTGAATATTTAAAACAGTTAAAGTCAAGTAATGATGTACATTGTATAACTAACCTAAACACTATTACATATATTCAAGGGAGTTATCGACCTGAGTCAACAACTCCCTAGTCAAACAAGATATGTTTGATATTTGAATATTTGTAAAAACTGTAACCTGTGGTTGATAATACAAAAAAAAAATCACAAGACCCTTCTGGCGCTGTTGAGAGTACATCAGCCTTCGAAGTAGAGGTTTCCGGCTTCAATTTCCGGAAGATAATAATAAATAAATACTTTGGGACATCTTACACACTTCCTCTGACCCCAAACTAAGCAAAGCTTGTGATACGGCTGCCAGAGACTGATATACTACATATACATATTTTTAAATACATACTTATAAAGAGTTATTTCTAATCAATTAGCATCCTTTTATGGGCTTATTCTGTACATCAAAACTAACAACTTTTGTTCTGCGACTTTTATTAAAAAAAAAATTTTATCAGCTCAAGCGCTATTATTTCAAAGATATTTGGTAAGATCGTTTAATATTTGATTTCTAGCAAGAACTGCTAGTGTCAATCAAATCGGTCAAGAGCGAGTCGAGATAAAGGCTTATGAAGATTCAGTTAAACAAATGCAAGGTCTGCCTACTGTCCAGAGAACTACTAGTTATAGAGTAGTCATAAAGTTTGGCACGCACTGTTTCGTGTACTATGACGTGGAGAAGTCATTTGTCCCACTCTGGCAACACCGGCACGCTACGCCGCCCTGCGTAGCGCCGTAGACCCCGCCCGCTACGTCGCTACGACGCTACGACGATACATTTTCCCATGATTGTAGTATTGGATAAGTACACGTGGTATGTATTTAAAAAAATATTGATTTACATTATTGAAAAATAATGTTAATGTACGTTATTTCACTGGTCCACAGTGGTTTTGTTGCCCTGGATGTAAAAGTGGTATCGAGTAGCTCTATGCCTACCATTCACGAAACTATGAATGGTTTTGAAAGATTGGCTCTATTTTTTTTAAATCTTCATTTTAATTTTTTATATTTAGTACAATATGAAAAACATAACAAGTAGGTATATATTTTTTTTATTAAAAAGATATATGTTTTGATACTTAGTTAATATGTATAAAAGTAGAAAAGAAGACAAAAAACAAAAAAAAAATTTCAAACTTCCTTGCCATATTTTCTTAGGAAAAAATCTCATTTTATAGACCAGCCATAATCTGCCATCAAGTGACGATCCAATCTACCTTTCTTACCTGGTACCTTTCTTTCATCACTTTTAGATCCTGGTGGATGCGCTCTCCCTGTTCCACACTTAAATGACCCCAGAATTTCAGAAAATCTATTCATCTGGCTCAATAAAACTGGTGGGACCTAAATGAGGCAACAGATAACGCCATTGAGGTGGCCAATTTTTGGTTAAAAGCCGGAATATAAAATTTTTAGCACGCAAAATCGACTCGAAAAGAAGAAGAATAAAACTGGTAAGAAAATCAAACTTTACAAAACAAAATACGCCAAAATCAGAGCCAATTCAGCACTTTCATGAATATATTAAAAAAACTGTGGACTTGAAAATATATAAATCCGTAGAGATATCCAGGGCAACACATTTCTTTTTTTTTGTAGACTTGTAATTTTTTTTTTGTATCACGGTGTAAGATTACGTAAATAGTAATAGAAAATTGTGTGAACACGGAATTTTCTCCCCTCCCTGTGGAGGCTTATGTCCAGCAGCGGACGTCCTATGGCTGATGGATGGATGGATGGAATTTTCTTACGCCGTCGTTACCAAAAGTAACAAAATAAGAATCCTTAGTTAATGGGTACATAGTTTGCCTGCAGCTATCATTTACATGAATCTCTATTCCAAAGAGCTAGTAAAAAAAAGGTAAAAAAAATGGCAAAACTACCGTCCATCGTATACAAAATTCGAATATTTCGCTCGAATTGTTTTTACATTATTGTTGATTTTTCAAAAACCGCTCAGCCTTTTTCGCCCCATTCGGTCAAATATATTTGAGCATTTAGCAAAATGGGTCTCTAGGAATCAGCTCTTGGGATCTATTAATTTAATTGCTTCTTATGTAGAAGTAGTTTAGCTTTATGGTATTTGATTGTCTCGAAAAAAGCTCTTGACAGAAAAAGAATAACACCTGGCTTTATTTGCCACTCTTCCTTAACCTAATAATAATATGATTATTATTATTTTTCACCAAAAATAGCACAACCGACTTGAAAGTTACAATCTACGTACAACATTCAAATACTTACATAGTCCTTTCCTTACATAGTATAAAATAAAGTCGCTATTTTCGTTTGTTTGTTTGTTTGTTTGTCTGTATGCTTAAATCTTTAAAACTACGCAACGGATTTTGATGCGGTTTTTTTTAATGGATAGAGTGATTCAAGAGGAAGGTTTATTTGTATAAAAATTCCCGAAATTCTCACGGGAACGGGCACAACACGGGTGAAACCGCGGGGCGCTGCTAGTATAAAATAAAAACGCTATTTTTGTCTGTTTGTTTGTCTGTATGCTTAAATCTTTAAAACTACGCAACGGATTTTGATGCGGTTTTTTTTAATGGATAGAGTAATTCAAGAGAAAGGTTTATATGTATAATACACCTGTACGAAGCCGGGGCGGGTCGTCTAGTAAAGAATATAGAATAGAATAGAATGGAAACGCTTTATTGTTCACACAAACGACAATCACTATCACTACATAGTATAAAACAAAGTCGCTTCCCGCTGTCTGTCCCCATGTATGCTCATATCTTTAAAACTACACAACGGATTTTGATGCGGTTTTTTTAATAGATAGAATGATTCAAAAGGAAGGTTTATATGTATGATAAACCTGTGCGAAGCCGGGGCGGGTCGCTAGTATAAAAATATAATTATTTTTCGCAAAAAATAGCATGACTGACTTCACCCGTGTACAGAATTCGCTAATATTTCGCACGAATCGATGTAGCATTTTCCACATTATTGATGATTTATCAAAAACGGCTCAGCCGATTTCAATAAAACTTAAATGGGACCAATTTCGAAGTATACTCTATCCAATGAAAAAGAATTATTGAAATCGGACTACTATTAAAAGAGTTATGCGTGGTTACACATTAAAAAAAAAAAACAAAAAAAAAATATACGCGTCGAATTGAGTACCTCCTCCGGTGGTTCGTCGGTCAAAAATCTATTTATATAAAAATGAATTGCTGTTCGTTAGTCTCACTAAAACTCGAGAACGGCTGAACGGATTTATCTTATCTTAGTCTTGAAATGTTCGTGGAGGTCTAGGGAAGGTTTAAAAGGCGAGAAGTGAAACGAAGTTCGCCGGGTCAACTAGTAGTACAATAAAATTAAAATAGTGCGACAATCGGCGGTATCGGCATCAGAGTTTTTGGCAATACATATACGATACACACACCTCGAATAATTACATACATACCTCGAATCGAAGTATGTACTTATGTCATTATTAGATTATTGTTTTTCAAAAAGTAATCAACCAATTTTGGTACAATTTATATTCGACTAACTTCAAGGCAAGTACCTATATGCATTCCAATAGAGAGAAAAAACAGACTCCTCTGCAAAAAGTTATGTACTGTACTGTACTGTATCAGCCTTTTTAATAGTCCACTGCAGGACGTAGGCCTACCCACGAAGGTTGGTTGGGCCATTTCCACCACGCTGGCCCAGTGCGGGTTGGTGGATTCACATACGCCATCGAATTTCTTCTACGGACGTATGCAGGTTGCCTCACGATGTTTTCCTTCACCGAAAAGCCAGTGGTGTGAAATTCCGTACATAAAATCTAAAGAACTCATTGGTACGGGACCGGGATTTGAACCCACGACCTCACGATTGTAAGGCGGGTGTCACTACCTCTAAACCACCACGGCTTCAAAAAGTTATGTGCATTCACACAAAAATATAGACGCAATCGACTAAAGTACCTCCTACGTTTCGACGGCTTAAAACGTAAGACATACCTACAACAACAGAGATATTTATAACCTAAGTGCAATAATGCTACAATAACCCACGCAACAAGCTCTACCAGACAAATCCTCCTCCCCCGCTATAAAATCATAACAAAAATATCGTCCTACTGCACACCTTCGCAATAACGTCCTGATCTAATGTGCATTAAAATAATCGTCAGCGCGCCCCGTGCGTCCCTCAGTGTGCGGTGGCCATACGATTCCAATTTAACGGATATTACCTGTTTTTTTTTTTGGATAATTCCTCTTTACTAGAAATAACGATTCCTAAAACCAAACCTATAAAAAAAACATGCAATTGAAGTCCCTCTGCGCGGAATAAGTGAAACATCGACATGGTAGCGTTAAACGCTTAACGCAACCTTGTTGGAAGTTGCATTAAAAGTTTCACTTCAAAATAGTTCGTTTGCTTGTTCTGATACTGAGTTGTTATACTTGTAGGAGCAAGATGGCACGCATGTCGGTATTCTGGCACTGTGGCATCATTGTTTTTTTTATTTTTTATTTATATTATTTATACAAATCACATATTCAGTAAAATCTGTGTAATGAACTCTATTAGTCAAATTGCTATAAATCATAGCAAAAATAACGTCTTACTGCACATTTTCGCAATAACGTCCTGAACAATATGCATTCAAATAATCGTCAGCGCGCCCCGTGTATCCTTTGGTGTGCGATGGCCACCCGATTCGAATTTAGTGATTTTTTTTTCCAAAAAATATTTTGGCAAACACCTCTTCACTACAAATAACGATTCCTAAAACCAAACCTGTAAAAAATAGTTCGTTTCCTTTTTGTGATACTGGGTACAGTAGGACACTGTAAGGACCAAGAGGACACGCATGTCCGTATGCTGGCACTGTGATATCATACAAATATTTTTTATAAATATTATTTATTCAAATCACATATTCAGTAAATCTGTGTAATGAACTCTACTAGTCCAATTCTTGTCCCCTGCTATAAAATCATAGCAAAAATAACGTCCTACCGCACACATTCGCAATAACGTCCCAATCTCATATGCATTAAAATAATCGTAAGCACGCCCCGTGGAGCCCTTGGTGTGTGGTGGCCACACAATTTGAATTTAACGGATATTACCTGAAGAATATTTAGGCAAATACCTTTTAACTTGAAACAAATTATTCGTAGGTCGCTAATGGTCAGAACAATCTGATCAACAGCATCGCACGGCATGTCATTAAGCTAAATGTAGAATGCGCGGGATTTTTCAGACTCCTTGCTCATTTTTATCGACGTGAAAATGAAATAAAATAAAGACGTTTTCTTACAGGTATAATTTAATATAGTTACGAAGATTGTATAGAAAATAACGGCTTCATTTTTTAAAATGAAGCCGATATGAACTAAATATGAATAAATTATAATTATAATTGCCAGCCAGCCTTTATTAAATGCCCTTGGAGTAAAAATTCAAAACATCCAAAAGTTCAATATCAAAATACAATAAATTAAAATCGAAATGCCAAGTGTAAAAAGGGAACAATGACATTTTTTTAGTGTAGCGTACCTACTTAGTAGAAACGCATTAATGTTTTTAATAAGAAATATAATAATTGGTACAGCGTAGGAAAAATATTTTTCATGTTCTTTCAACTAAACTCAATTTAAATTAGAAGTTAGAGGAACATAAATGGCTTGCACTAAGTGCAGCGAGCGCCAATTGTTATGACATTTTTTAACAAAATACACATAAGTGTGCAAATTAGAAAAAATTAGAAGCTGCCCGTCACTTCATTTCGTATGACGTCTGACTCCATAAACTCATCTACCCCCTCCTCCTCTACACTGCTGAGTACAGCTAGTCTGTTATATGAAAAAGATAATATGTCCTCGATAAAAACCGTAGCGTGGCCACCCTGGTACTGACGCGAGGGCGTCCCCTGTTTGCACTCTGCGGTGACTGCCGCGTTCGATGCGATTTGTAATGTTTATATCAGGACACTACAGGGCTATCTGCTTACCCTACTAAGCCAAAAGAGGGTGATTAAGACCATCGTTATGAACAACTATTACTATGGGGCCAACCCAAAATTTGAGAGAAAAAAGAACGGTTCCATACAAATTGCAACTCAACATCAATAAAATGTAAGTATAAAACTTGGGCAGAGTTTTGGTTCGGACACTTTTTTTGCATGATTGTGACTCTATAGATGTTTGCTCGAAGGGTTCAGACCATCAATCATTGCGAACAACGAACAAAAGCTTTTCGCAATGATGGTGTGAATCACCTCCTTTCGTCTTAGTACACCGTTTCTGGATAACCCTGTATTAGAAAATACATACCTAGTTACCGTTAATGTGATCTTAAATCCCAGATAAACATCCTCAAACAAGATAAAAATTGTCCTGAATAATTTTCGTAGCGTGGCCGCCATAGTGCCGACGCGAGGGCGTCCCCCGGCCACGCTGTCTGCAGGGACTGCCGCGATCGATGCGATTTGTAATGTTTACACGCGTCTGACTATCACATTACATAATTATTGTTAATTAGCAAAGTATTTATATGGCAACTTTGTTTAAGAAATAATTGTCTATGTTAAGATTCTCCTTGATGTCTTTGCCTGTATCCGCTTCCTGTCTTCGCTCGCTGACAGAGCTATTGATAAGTATTGATTTTGTGTATTAGAAAATAAAAGAACCAAGTTACATCAGAACGCTGTTTTATTTGGAGTCGTCTGTAGAAGATCCATCACCTAAGAATAATAAAAGGTTATGGGCCCAGACCACATAAGAAAACGGCCCAAAACCTAAAACAGCACAGAAAATGGAGGACGAAAAGAAAAATCGTTTTGGCATTGTTCCCTTCGCCGGTACAGATTTCGGGAACTGGTTCTACCGTTTAAAAATAGTACTAGAAGAATTTGAATTGCTAGAAATCATAGAAGAACAGAAAAAAGAAGCTGATATATCAAAAACAAGAAAATGCAAAAGCATCATTGTGCAGAGCGTTGCAGACAGCCATCTTGAAATTATAAAAGATTTAGAAACTCCACATCAAATTGTAGAGAAGTTAAAAGCTACATATTTGTCAACTGGAATAACGTCTCAACTACTAGCAAGAAAGAAACTGCTTACGCTAAAGTACAACGAGAAAAATACACTCAATGATTTCTTTCTAGAATTTGACAAGCTTGCGCGTCAACTGCGAGAATCAGGTGCAGACCCCTCAAGGGATGAGCTGATATGCTATCTCCTATTGGCTATGCCAAAAACCTATGAAAACATAGTATCAGCCATAGAAACCATCAATAGTCAAACCATAACTATGGAATTTGTAAGAAGAAGGCTCCTTGATGAAGAAACCAAAAAAAAAGGACTAGTAGACAGTGAAGAAAGCATTGAAGTGTTTCAAGCTAGAAAAGAAAGGCGTTCACCAACATCTAAACCACTAGAGAAGAAGTACAATAAAGACAAGAAACCATTTCCGTTTGAGTGTTACAACTGCGGGAAAAAAGGCCATATGAAGTCAGAATGCAGGTTCAAGAAGAATAGAAATACAATGGCCACAGAAACAGAAGATCAAGAAGAGTGTAGCCTTTCATTCTTTGCAGCGGACAAAGAGGTTTTGGTGTCAAGCTTAGAAAATATTATAGAATTTGTCTGTGATTCTGGAGCGACAGACCACCTAGTAAACAGTGAAGAATTCTTGCAAGAAAAAGAAACACTAGAGAAGCCGATTGTGATAAATACAGCAAAACAAGGCGAGAAGATAGTTGCTACAAAGAAAGGAAAAATTAGGGAAGAAAATATAACAGTCAAAGATGTGCTATATGTACCAAACAGCCGATGCAACCTGTTGTCTGTAAGCAAAATGGAAAGGGCTGGTTGCAAGATAGAATTTGATGACAGAAAAGTCAGAATATACTATAAAGAAAAACTAATTAAAGAAGGAAATCGTGAAAACAACCTGTATAAGATACAATTTAAGTCAGAAATTGAGAAACAAGCACAGAAAGCATACAGTGTTGGTAACGAAGAATATGAATGGCATAAGAAGTTGGGACATGCATCTCAAGAAAAGTTACAGAAATTAAAACAAAGAAAGTTGATTTCATATGAGAACAGTAATTCAGAAAATTTATGCGAACCATGCCTAAAAGAAAGACAAACAAGGCTACCTTTTCAAGAAAAAGAAAGAAAGAACAGTAATAGAATACTAGAATTGATACATAGTGATTTATGTGGACCGGTAACTCCCACTACACATGATAACAAGAAATACATACTGACATTCATCGATGACTACAGTCATTTCGCATACATATACTTAATAGAAAGCAAATCAGAAGTCCTTAAGTATTTTAAATATTATGTGAACATAGTAGAAGCACAATTTCAAACAAAAATATCAAGATTGAGATGTGATAATGGAACAGAGTACAAGAACAAAGAATTTAATGAATATTGTAATGAGAAAGGAATACAAAGAGAGTTTACAATGAACTACACTCCACAGCAGAATGGAGTGTCAGAACGATTTAATAGAACGTTAGTTGAAAAAGCCAGAACTCTGTTGGCTGACTCAAATTTCAACAAAGAACTTTGGGGAGAAGCGGCTTATACAGCAACCTACATAATCAATCGATTGCCAACCAAAAACGGAATCATTCCAGCTGAATTATGGTTTGGGAAACCACCAGACTATAAAAAACTGCAAAGTTTTGGAATCGAAGCATATGTACATCTCCAACCACAATATAGAGAAAGAGGAAAGTTTGAAGAAAAATCAAAGAAATATTACTTGGTTGGATACTGCAACAATGGATACAAACTATGGGATACTCAAGAAAGAAAAATCATAAGAGCTAGAGATGTGATATTCAATCAAGTACAGAAAAATAAACAAGAGTGCTTTTCACATCCCTATTATGAAGAAGAAAAAGAGCTGTCAAAAATCCAACAACAACAAGGATTACAACAGCCAGAACTATTGGATAAATCACTGGAAAACTCAGAAAAATTAGAAAATATACCTAGAGAAGAGAAAAGAACAAGAAAATTACCATCCTACCTAAATGATTATGAGGTGTATCATTGTGCACTATCATGCATGGGAGAACCGAGTACCTTACAGGAAGCATTAGAAATTGAAGAAAAAGAACAATGGAAAGAAGCAATGAAAACAGAGCTAGACTCACATGAAAAACACCAGACTTGGACAAGAGTACAAAGACCAAAAGATAAGGAAGTGATAGAAAGTAGATGGGTATTTAGAAAGAAAGATAAAAATATCTACAAAGCAAGGTTGGTTGCTAAAGGTTTTCAGAGCAATGATTATGAAGAAACTTACTCACCTGTGGGACGAGTGACCACACTCAGATGCTTGCTGGCACTTGCAAACCAAGCTCAATTGCATGTCGAGCAAATGGATGTAAAAACGGCTTTTCTCCATGCTTATGTCCAGGAGGAGATTTATATGGATTTACCAGAAGAAAAAGGATCGGAAGTTTGTAAACTTAACCGTTCTATTTATGGACTGAAACAAAGTCCCCGCTGTTGGAATGAGGCCTTCCACTCATTCATGTTAAAGAATGGTTTCCAAGTATCTAAACATGATAGTTGTCTGTATGTGCAACATGAAGAAAACAGTGCTAAAGTGTATTTATTTCTTTATGTTGACGATATCCTTTTAATAAGTTCAAGTGAACACAAGATAAGTGAAGTAAAAAGTGCATTATCAAAACAATTTGACATTATCAATCTGGGACCTGTGAAAAAGTTTCTAGGCATTGAAATAGAAAGAGACTTTAATAATAAGAAGTTAGTGTTACACCAAAAATCTTACATACAATGTGTACTAAACAAGTTTGGCATGATGGACTGTAAAAGTGTATCGACCCCATGTGAAGTTGGACTGAAACTAGAAAAAACCGATAAATTCTCATGTAAGTTTCCCTATCGTGAACTAATAGGTTGTCTAATCTATCTGGTTATATGTACTAGGCCTGATTTGTCATATACAGTTAGCTATTTCAGCCAATTTCAGAACAATGCATGTGATGAACACTATACCTTTTTAAAAAGAGTGTTAAGGTATCTAAAGTCAACAGCTGATTATGGCTTGATCTATGAATGTAATACAAACATTGAAAATACTGCTATGGGGTACTGTGATGCAGACTGGGGGTCTGATAAAGTTGACAGAAAGTCCGTATCAGGATACTGTTTCTTGTTATACAATAATAATGTTTCATGGTGTACTCAAAAGCAAAAAACAGTATCATTATCATCTGCAGAAGCAGAGTACATGGCTCTCAGCCTTGCATGTTGTGAAGCTGTGTGGTTTAAAGGCCTTCTGTCTGATATAGGAATTGAATGTAAAACTTTAACCATTTGTGAAGACAATCAGTCATGCATTCATATTGCTAAAAATAGAGAAAATAGTAGGAGAGTAAAACACATTGATATAAAACACCATTTTATTAGAGATTTGATACAAGAAGGGCAAATTACACTAAAATATGTACAATCTTCAAAACAGCTGTCTGACATTTTTACAAAAGCACTATGTAAACCTAAATTTGAATATCTACGGATCTTATTGAATATTAAGAAGTATTGATTATAGAAATGTAAGTTATTATCAAGTAAGTTAGTTCATAAGTTAGCTTTTAAAAATAGCTAGAATTTTAATTAATTAGAAGTGTCACAGATTAAGTATATCCAGAAGGTAAACTTTTATGTTAAAGATTAAGTGTATGTTCAGATGGGCAACTTTGCTGTTGTTTTTAAACTAAGTTTATTTTTAATACAAAGTTGAGGAGGAGTGTTAATTAGCAAAGTATTTATATGGCAACTTTGTTTAAGAAATAATTGTCTATGTTAAGATTCTCCTTGATGTCTTTGCCTGTATCCGCTTCCTGTCTTCGCTCGCTGACAGAGCTATTGATAAGTATTGATTTTGTGTATTAGAAAATAAAAGAACCAAGTTACATCAGAACGCTGTTTTATTTGGAGTCGTCTGTAGAAGATCCATCACCTAAGAATAATAAAAGGGTTCAGACCATCAATCATTGCGAACAACGAACAAAAGCTTTTCGCAATGATGGTGTGAATCACCTCCTTTCGTCTTAGTACACCGTTTCTGGATAACCCTGTATTAGAAAATACATACCTAGTTACCGTTAATGTGATCTTAAATCCCAGATAAACATCCTCAAACAAGATAAAAATTGTCCTGAATAATTTTCGTAGCGTGGCCGCCATAGTGCCGACGCGAGGGCGTCCCCCGGCCACGCTGTCTGCAGGGACTGCCGCGATCGATGCGATTTGTAATGTTTACACGCGTCTGACTATCACATTACATAATTATTGTTAATTAGCAAAGTATTTATATGGCAACTTTGTTTAAGAAATAATTGTCTATGTTAAGATTCTCCTTGATGTCTTTGCCTGTATCCGCTTCCTGTCTTCGCTCGCTGACAGAGCTATTGATAAGTATTGATTTTGTGTATTAGAAAATAAAAGAACCAAGTTACATCAGAACGCTGTTTTATTTGGAGTCGTCTGTAGAAGATCCATCACCTAAGAATAATAAAAGGGTTCAGACCATCAATCATTGCGAACAACGAACAAAAGCTTTTCGCAATGATGGTGTGAATCACCTCCTTTCGTCTTAGTACACCGTTTCTGGATAACCCTGTATTAGAAAATACATACCTAGTTACCGTTAATGTGATCTTAAATCCCAGATAAACATCCTCAAACAAGATAAAAATTGTCCTGAATAATTTTCGTAGCGTGGCCGCCATAGTGCCGACGCGAGGGCGTCCCCCGGCCGCGCTGTCTGCAGGGACTGCCGCGATCGATGCGATTTGTAATGTTTACACGCGTCTGACTATCACATTACATAATTATCTATATCTAATCTCACTGTACAGGGTCATAGGTATTAAACGCAAAACCTTTTAAAGGCGGGTCTAGTCTAGTACATCTAGACAAACAACTTTTGTTCTAGGACTACAAAATTCGAATATTTCGCTCGAATTGTTTACATTATTGTTGATTTTTCAAAAAGCTCAGCCGATTTCTTAAATATTTAAATGGGACCACCTCGGGAGTATACGAGTAGGTACACTTTCCAAATAAAAAAATCAATACAGATCACAATTGGCGAAATTATCGATGAACATACACAAAAATGGAAGTTGCAAACGTAAAACGGATCATTATGAATACTTTGTATACATCTATTCTTTAAGTTATTATCTTCTACCCTTTTTTGAATAGCTTTTTTTATGAATTATACATTTAAAATTTGTGCACTTAACCTATGGCAAATTTTCGTTTAAGGTACCAATTTGGTTAGGTAAAGTACCGATTGTAAAATTGTTAAATGAAATAAGGATGTGAAATCATCGAGCTATATTACTACGTAGTAACGTAAGTAATATTTCCTCAAAGTGTGAAATAAACATTAGTTAAACCTTGTATATTTAAATCCCTTTTTTGATATATAAAAATTAAATAACAATAATTGTAATAACAAAGCTAAAGATGAAAATTAATTAAATTAAAGTAATTACACAAAAAACATTGAATAGATTAGTAGTTCATTTATAGTAGTACATAGTAATGGTTTCATATGGAATTTAATTTGTATGTATTTGTGTATTTGTACTTGATTGGGATAATATTTAGACTAGTATTTAACTCATATTTAAATAATACGTCTCATAGTATTAATTAAATCTAAATAAATAATATTAGAAAGTTTAAGTAAATTGACATAACTTGTCGTCAATACAGGAGAAGACGCTGGTACCCGTAGTACAGCCCCTGGCTAGTTCGGGAATCAGAGGCTTCATTACTTTACCTGTACCTTATTTTATGTCAATGAAAATTTTTGATTGATTGATTGATTGAATATATATATATACATACAGACGAACATAGAACCTCCTCCTTTTTGGAAGTCGGTTAAAAATCAATTTACCGCCCGGTCAAAGTCATCACAAAGTCAAAACCAAACTAAACTCGATACGTACCTACTACCTCTACATCACAGAGATATTACAACTAGAGAGATGGCGCTGTTTTCGCTTGAGGCAATTCTCAACCACAAAAATGTAGGTATGGAAAATCTTGCTCAGCGCTGTCAAAATTGTCAAATATGTATTGGATTTGACACTACTGAGAGAAAAACACGGCAACTATCCACTGAATCGAGATATTTTGATGTCTTTTTCTAACTCATTCCAAATTAAATCATTGCATCTCTTTCTTTCCTCGATCGTCCACATTATCCCTCTGTATCTCTGTGCTCTACATATTCTATCGTTTGCGCATGGTTTGCGCCCATTCACAGACCTCGCAAACCAAAATATTTCAACAGCGTCTCGGAGGGGCGGATTGATTTCCCAAATAACTTAAGTAGGTAATGCACGCAAATCTCGGATTACTCCCCGCCGGGTAGCGAGCGATGGGGGGGGGGGGGGGGGGGGGGGGGTGATCGACGGTACCGCGGTAGGGACCTACAATGTACTGACCGTTTTTAGGGTTCCGTACCCAAAGGGTAAAAACGGGATCCTGTTACTAAGACTCCGCTGTTTTAAAAATATAACTTTTTAAGAATACAAGCTTTCGAGATCCTGAATATCATGTAGCAGCAGAATGCTAGCCAAGACAAGTAAAACGAGCACAAACACGACGGGTCTATCTTGTTTAGTAAGTACAGGAGTTCCTATGGCCATCTTCCGACTCCACCATCAGATCAGCTCCATGGTACCATATTATAGAATTGTCACGCGATATACATATGTATAGATTTTACAATTAGTATTGATTATTAGTATTAGTATTGAGCTGAAATTTTGCACGCATATGCGTGGAATCGGAAAACAGGAAGTTTGTCAAAAACTTGCAAGATTTCAACCGAACTTACATACATACATAGGTAGGTACATCCATTGTAAAAAAAATACTTGCTGACAAAAATGCAGCAATCGGAATTAATTTATTATTAATTTTTATACGTTAAAAATCGAGTTCAAGTATTTCTAGGTGACACGTCCGTCTGTCTGTCTGTCTCCAAGCTGTATCTCATGGACCGCGGCTTATCCGTAAACGGAAACCACAGTAGGAACAGGCCGAATACACTTTTTACTACTACTTCGGATAACCCAATCTAGACCGGCAAGTAAGCGCAACAACGGTTTTACACCAATTTTCAGCTATTAAAAGTAGTTGCAAAATACCCATTTTTAGGGTTCCGTACCCAAAGGGAAAAACGGGACCCTATTACTAAGACTTCGCTGTCCGTCTGTCTGTCTGTCACCGGGCTGTATCTCATGAACCATGATAACTAGGCAGCTGAAATTTTCACAGATGACGTATTTCTGTTGCCGCTATAACAACAAGTACTAAAAACAAAATATATAAGGGGGGCTCCCATACAACAAACCTGAATTTTTAGACGTTTTTCGCTCTATATTAATAACGGCATCAGCCTAGGTAGATGCTTGAAATTTTCACAGAATATTTAGTTTTATATCCACTTCAATAATAAATAATAAAATTAAAATAAAATAAATATTTAATCTCTCTAGCTCCCATACAGTACGGAACCCTCCGTGCGCGAGTCCGACTCGTACTTGGCCGATTATTTATTTTTAAATTCTAACGGGTTCCATAAAACGCTAAGCTGACTGAACCCGGGGGCTTGTTGTACACCACCATGACAACAAATGAAAACCATTATACCTGTTCTGTACTGTACCAGCCTTTTTTAATAGTCCACTGCAGGACGTAGACCTACCCACGAAGGGTGATTGAACCATATCCACCGCGCTGGCCCAATGCGGGTTGGAAGATTCAATACGCCATCGAATTTCTTCTACGGACGTATGCAGGTTGCCTCACGATGTTTTGCTTCACCGAAAAGCCAGTGGTGTGAAATACCGTACATAAGTTACAAAGAACTCATTGGTACGGGACCGGGATTTGAACCCACGACCTCACCTGTGTGAGGCGGGTGTCACTAAAGTGGAGTCATTTTAATAGGTCACTTTTGACAGTTCATGAATGCAAAGAAAAATATACCTTACACTAAAGGAATAAAACTCATGAAAACAATATTCACGACGACCGATAAGTGTTCTCGAATACGGCTTGGAGTTTTATTCCTTTAGTACAAGGTATATTTTTCTTTGCATAAAATGAAATGTCAAAAGTGACCTATTATCTTGTCCCTACTTTACCACTAAACCACCACGGCTTCACCCACTACCACTAGACCACGCCACGGCTTACCTATACCTACCTACCTACTTATATGTATAGTTTTGTATTAAAGCAATTCACGCCTTATGTTCGAATTCTATACTGACTCAAACCTCTTTCTAAAACTCAAAGGTTCTGATATTGATTTTCGCATTTACTTTTTTCCGATCTAATCTCATAAAAATCATTTTCATTTGAATTTGATCCAAAAAACTGATAAAAGTAACGCCCCTACAAAAACTAAATAGCAACAAAGTAAGCCGGGTGGCTAGCCCTGGTGTCAGAGTTTTCAAGCCGTCTGAAGGCCTCTGACTTGGCTAAACGGTTAATACAACCCGGGCCTACAGTTTAGCGTGTCATAGTCATCCGAGTCAAAGTAGCGCTCAGTTGTAAGTGCCACCTGCGGTCACCTATCCGTAGACTAGAAGTTATTTATTTACATACTCTACTTCGAAGCAGTTTGGTTCCGTGTCACCTAGAAATACTTGAACTCGATATTTTAAAGTATAAAAATTAATAAATAATAATCGGCCAAGTACGAGTCAGACTCGCGCACGGAGGGTTCCGTACTGTATGGGAGCCCCCCTTAAATATTTATTTTATTTTAATTTTATTATTGAACGGAATATAAAACTAAATGTTCTGTGAAAATTTCAAGCATCTACCTGGTACCATTATTAATATAGAGCGAAAAACGTCAAAAAATTCAGGTTTGTTGTATGGGAGCCCCCCTTAAATATTTATTTTATTTTATTTTTAGTATTTGTTGTTATAGCGGGAACCGAAATACATCATCTGTGAAAATTTCAGCTGCCTAGCTATCAAGGTTCATGAGATACAGCCCGGTGACAGACGGACAGACAGACAGACAGACGGACAGACGGACATCGAAGTCTTAGTATAAGGGTCCCGTTTTTCCCTTTGGGTACAGAACCCTAAAAATTAAATTAAATTAATAATTAATTCCGGTTGTTGCATTTTTGTCATCAAGTAATTATTTTCAAAAGCTTTTATTTAACTTGCAATGTATGTACCTAGTACCTACCTATGTATGTATGTAAGTTCGGGTGAAATCTAGCAAGTTTTTGACGAACTTCCAGTTTTCCGATTGAGCTGAAATTTTGCACGCATATGTATAACGCGCGACAACGCAATAATATGGTACCATGGAGCTGATCTGATGATGGAGTCGGAAGGTGCGGCTATAGGAACTCCTGTACTAAACAAGATAGACCCGTCGTGTTTTGGCCCGTTTTACTTGTCTTGGCTAGCACTCTGCTGATCTGCTATACATGATATTCAGGACCTCGAAAGCTTGTATTTTTAAAAAGTTATATTTTTCAAATAATTTATTACATCCTGAGTCTCAGACAGGGCTATACTTGGAATCTCTCTTCGATATCAAATCAGAAATTATATTTCTGTAGAAAAACAAATATTACCGACGTAGCCTAACGGCCCTAACGGGTAAATAAAAGTTAAAATGGTAAATTGAAATGGCAGTGGGCAGGGCACATAACGGAGGACTGATGACCGATGGCGTACCGTTGAAAAGATCTCGAATGGAGAACGCGTGCGGGCAAGCGCATCAAAGGACATCTACCTACAAAGGTGAGTTAGGTCGGATTGAAAAGGCAATTTCAACTGGTCTTATTGGAGACCTTTATGAGAGGCCCATCTAGGTATCTATATAGGTATGTCCAGCAGTGGACGGAGGTTTTCTAGTAAGTAGTCGCTGGTGATAAGGAATTTGTTAGTAATAATAATCATCAGAAACAAGTGTAGTAAACGGCAGACGTATTTAGCATAAAAATCTAATTCAATTTCTTATCAAAACTCGAAAAAATATAATTCATAAAATATATTGAAACTTAGACTGCTAGTGTCATCTGTTGAGAAAAGCAGGAAACTGGAAGTTCTAACAAAACCGTGAGCTAATGAAGTGGAACGCAATTCGAATTCAAAAGCAATCACGTTTCGTTTTATTATTTCAATTAAAGTTTCTACCCTATGCAATAGATGGCGCTTCAAAACTTTATTCGCTGTCTTTTTTGTTTTGAGTTCTCATAGAATCAAAGCCAAAAAAAATTGGCGGGAAAAAGTAGGGTTTGTACGAAAAAAAAAAACAACTAGTGCTTGCTGTTAGTCTAATAGCAATATTAATTATTATAGCTGTTTTCGTTACTGTTAAAGTGTTTAACTACAAAAAAATTTTATTCATTTGTTTTAACATCTTAGATAATTTTTTTACAAATTTATCCATGTAAAAAAAAAAAACAAAATAATATAAAAACATTATGAAAAACTTAACCCAGATCGCTTTTTTGGTAAGCTAGGCTTCTCAGATTTTTTTTACGATACTTACCTACGTAATAAAAAGTCTGATATGAATGACAAGAATAAATTTTCGACAAAATATAAAATTATTATTTATATTAGTATACATTGCCTATAATGTCTAGTTACAATCATAATTTATTATTATTATTTTTCAAATGTTATTAAAAATCTTTTGAGTTTCTCTTGTGCATGTTTTTGTCCAATGTTATTATGCTAAATAAATATATTCTTATTCTTCTTATTTTTGTCGACTTTCTTATCTTCTGTGAAATGTGTTAGGAGTTACTAAATAATGATTATGTCAAAACAAACTGTAACAAGTAATTAATTATGAAACAGACGATGCTATCAGCAGAGTCTCGCAGCAGGGTCACATAACGCTGAACTGTGATGCGACTAGTGTTGTGACTCATCGGCAAACATGACGCGTTGTCATGCCATTCTTTTTGTCTTTTAAGAAAAAAATAAATGTAGCTAAGTTAAAACTTAATAATTGTGTACATCAGTATTCGTAGTGTTATGAGTAGCATAATTTTTGCGGTTTGGTAAATGATTCATTTCAAAATAGTTATTTTATGTGATGGGTTTTGTTTTCATTGAGAAAAGTGACTAAGACAACATAATAATAATTACTGAATTGCAAAGAGAAAACAGACGGTTGGTATTCACGCATTTATTACGTCAATATTATAGGTAAGTTTGACTACTTGAGTACTTATCACTAAGTGGAAAATAATGTTGTTTCATTCCAAGTAATGTCTGTTTTGAGTTCCTTGGAATTTTCTTTCCGCGTAAATAGTTCAAACTGCAACGACGTTATTCTTGTTTGAGTAAAACTGGAGCTATAATGAGCCTTAAGTGGTATTCGATCAGTCGACAAGATTGTTTCAAAGGAAATAGGTTGATTCATGTCTATATTTAGAACGTTTTCGAACACTAAGTGCATTGTTTTCGAACTTAAGTTGTGAAGATTGTATTTAGTAACACATTCTACTGTGGATTACATGCTTTATTTTTTATTGGTATCATCATAAAGCTTTTTTAAAATTCCTATCTAAGTGGTAAACAAGCGGACATGCCTCATAATGGTAAAAGGTCACTTCTTAAGAATCGTCTCAATCGAAGTTATTGTTTTGTTTCTCTTATTGACTAATATCGATAGATAGTGTTTGAGTCAGTTGACTTCATGATGTGATTCTACTTTTTCTACATATTCCCGAGAAAAAATACAAATAAAAAACAGTCAAACTGTAATTTACAGAATATAGTTAGTTTCAAAGATTTTCAGCACAGTGCAGGCCCTAGCTACATTCTTTAAGGACAGGGCCTAAAAATGTACTGGTAAATATACATAACCTGGTAAACCCAGTCAGCTCAATATTTAATCCGGCTGTAAAAGGAGAAAGTTGTCTTCTTCACTCTTAACTGTGTTTATTGAGAGTTCATGGCTACGTTAATTATGCGAAGGCTTGACAAAGCCTTTGTTTGAAATAAAACCATCCACATAATCCAATTTACAATAATAATTATGATCTCGAAGAATGTATAAAGAAAGAGCTATAAAATTAATTCCTCACGTAATACACCCAGCCGTATGTAGTAGGTACTATAATATCTTCATGCGAAATCGATCAAACTGTCGGTATGTCTATCCAGCTTAGCCTAGTTTAATTTTCAAACTAATATGGTACATAATTTCTATAAATCAAACTTTTTTTTTTGTTATCAATTATCCAGTAATCATTATTTGCTAAACATTGATATTTTCTTGTTGCCCAGGAACACGGTATAGGTTGAAGTAAAAGTTAAATATTTAGACAATTTTATAGGTATAGCTTCAAATTCAATATAAATTCTCTTGTAATCATCATATTTTTCTGCCTTAAAATGTAAGACACTGATTTGGATTATATTTAGAACTTCAAGGGTCTGTGGATGATCCAATTGCTTTCTATATATTAGTAGTGTAGGTAGTTTTAGCGTATAAAGAAGCACTTATTGTAGTTAATAAAGGCACTTAAAAAAATGAAAAGACACTGATCGCTAAATCTAAATAATCACTGAACATCTAAATCTGAATAATTGGATCAAACTTTGAGATAATAAGCGTCAATAAATGTTATCAACCTCTCAAGATAGTTGAGAAAACAATCACGTTCTTATCTCGGTATCCCACTTCGGACGTGTTAACAATTAAACATCACTTATAACCAGAGTAGGCAAGTACGTGTAAATGTAACGTTATATTCTTATCGTGTCAAGTAAGTAGCACAATTGTTAGTAACCTATCTTTTAGGAAAAAGAATTTGGCTTAAGTATATATTTTTGAAATTATACTTAAAGCAACATTATAGCACAGAGTTATGCATCGTGCTCTGATAACATCCATTAACAATCAGCTGTTTCTACACATTGATGACAATTCACTATCCGGAATTCCAATGGCGTAATAAAGATTAGAGTTTTCGAGTGCTTGTTACCGTATTTCCTCGTTAACAAGTATAATAAATGTAATCACTGATAAATTGTATTCCACTAAAACTGTTATTTTCTTCAATGATTCAGATAACCCTTTACAACCGGCTTAAGCAAGAAATTTAAAAAAAAATTGACGCGAACACTATATTGATTTTGCGAACGCAACCGGTCTCATACGATCGTGCGGTTATCTGCTTATCCCGTACGATTGTATGAGAGCGGTTGCGTTAGCAAAATCAATAATAATATGGTCTTCGTGCAATTTTTTTGTCGATCCTCACAAATATATTGAGCCGGTTGTAAAAGGATAAAGGCAAAACACGTAGACGCAAATAGCTACAGTGTCCCTTCCTACGGTCCGCCTTAGAGTAAAAACTTTTGTAATAAACTAGTCCTGTCAACTCCCACACAACAGGATCGGCCCGGAATGGGACAGGCTTGGATAAAGGGAGATTAGGGGTAGGCCGGGGCTTACAGATCTAGCGCTTTTATTTATTATTTATTTAATAACTAAAACGGAACAGTAGGTACCACTTACATTAGTTACAAAAAATCAATTTAACACAAATTATACAAATCATTAAAATCTTATAACAAAAGTATAACTTTAGGTTAAGGGACTTCAAAATAAAGACCTAAAGCTACATGGATTAAAATTTCCAATGATACTTATTGCAATATTTTTTTTTTTTTGAAAGGCTGGACTCAGAAAATTCATATTGAAATTAAATGTTGATTTTAGATGATTAAGTACATAATTGACAAACTATACGAAATAAAAAAATATATATTTTTAGAGCCTCTCAGAAGTAAAAATCCTCATAGCAATGATGAACTTTTTAGTGGAACTGAGTGTAAAATTGTATATACATAGTTTAGCAGTCGACATACATAAAGTTCACTGTCATTCTACAAAAACAACTATTTTATTTGGATATTCAGGGTTAGCCTCGTTGTCAAAATTGTCCTGTTGACCTTTATAAATGTCAGGAACAAAGCTTGTATAGAACATTTAGAACGCAACCCTAGATACGAGCCTGGTCCAACTGTGCAAAAACATGTGGGTGCCAGTTATGTCTGATCACTCTATAAACTGTTCTAATTAAGCCAACTGCGAAATTTTACTCTTTTATTGTTTAATTGCCGTCGATTGACATTAATTAGCTCAGTTTTTGGTAAATAACGATTAAATAGCCTTCCTTATTCCGGGTCTTTTCTAGACGACTGATATTTTAAGACCCTTTGGTTGATTGCACTTCTCAGTTTAGCCAACTTTACTATGGGACCAACCCAGAAATTGCGGTCAAAATTAGTGGTTCCATGCATTCTTTGTATAGCTAATCTTAGGTTAGTTTGCACAGTTGACCATAATGATGAACACGATGAGATAACCATGTCCGTTACCTAGAAATACTTCTAGAATTATGTATTTAAAAAAACATATTTACTAGCAAAGAGGGAGATCATTCAATCTACAGAAAACGTTAGTAAAAAAAAAAGTTATAAGCCTAATAGTTCATGAAATATAGCATCACAACGCTTAAAATCAGGCTAACAGGAAAGGCGAGAAGGACAACATAAATCCGTTGTGATATCGTGTAATCTCTCCATATAGAAAAGGGGACATTTTTATGTGGTCCACATCACATAATCCTGTGTTCATAAAGTTGGTTGCTAGATTTTATGAGCTCGCTCGCGAGGATAACAAAGATACAAAAATAGGTTGCAGCGGTCAATGCTCTCAAGATCATAATAAATTTATTATTCGCTCTTAAAATGTATTTCGAAATTAAATTCATGACATGAGTCAGAATATTCCATCCAGGAAGTAAAACGCACGTGGCGGCGTATTCACGCCTTTTTATTTGCATCTTTTAGTGAATTTCTTGAGACGGTTGTTAATTTCACGCTGAGAATCTGTGATGCACGTTGCTATGTGCCTGGTCTGTTCATAAATAATATCTCATTCATTTAGTTGGTAGTATTAAAATTTTATTATTGTGTCTCTCGTATACGTTTTCTTGATAATGAGTTCATTCTGGGATTGCTATTAATATCCAGATAAATGAAAATATTGAAAGTAGAAATGCCGATGGGTAAAATATGGACTTATTTTTATCTGTCTGTAAAAAGGTTTCTTGGAACAGATAGTTTTTCGCAACGAGAACACCCACTACCCAGACATGTTTGATAAATCAGCATAAAACTCACATTGGAAATATACAGCAATGGCTTATGGCTTATGTTGGGTGTTCTCAACAGTGGTTCTTCTACGGCTCATCTCATCATCATGCCAGCTGTAGGACGTCAACTGTTAAATTTGAATATAGGCCTCTCCAATCGATTTGCAATAAAACCGGTTGGAAACAGCTTTCATCCATGTTTTTGAGGTCTTAGTGCAATGACAGCTAATACTGTGATGATTATGACGAATTTCACTGTACAAAAACTTTAGTTACTCAAAGTTAAATGATAGCTTCAGCGTGACCATTAAACTCTTGGTCACAATACTCCGTTACCATTAATATGCCTACACCAGTCATCCTATTCAAGTATCTACTAATGACCACATTGTTAGTATTGTTACCGAGTTGGCTATCGCAATCAGCTTTCCTTGTTGGTCAGTTTGGGAACATCCATATGTTATTCATTATTAAAAGAAAATCAGGGACTCATTGGTAAATTAAACTTAATATTAAAAAAAATGAATCAAGAGTGGTAAGTTGCTAAGCCACTATTAAAAGTGAATCCATTGTCAATAAAAAATAAAATGTTCTAAGGTGTTTTTAAAAAAACTGCCATATATTTTGGAAAAAAAACATCAGATGGCAAAATCTGTGACCTAAATGGATGCTATACCTCTATAGCATCAAAATAAGGACTAACAAATAATTTTCGTACCTCATTGTCCAAAACTTAACGAGACATCCTAAGAGACTTGTTTCTTCAGTTTACTTATCAAAATTTTGAGATAAAATCCGTTTTCGATAACCATGTAGAGAAAAGAGATAGTAATAAAAGTTTTGTAAAAACAATGTGATTTATGGAAGGCCCATACAGTGTACAGGGGTACTAACTACTGTTGGCAACGCTTCTCAAAACTACCTCGTATGACCCTGTTTCCTAAATATGGAAATGTTTTTAAGGCCATCCGCTGTTCTTTAATAGGAGCGGGTTTTTGCTTGCACTTTTACAGCTTATTACCCAGTACTTTATTTGGCTTCTTTGATTAATGTTAGAGTGTAAGTACTGTGAGTACACAACTAACCAACCTTCAACTAAATATTATTTCGTCATCGCGTCCCAGAGTTATAATTGCTTTGGAACATGTTTTTGAATATTATGTTATTTGATGGATTGTTCTCATTAAAATCTAGATATACTGCGTGTTCTTGCGATACATTGATTATAAGAACTTGCTAAAATATGTGACCCACTTCTTTTCGTTGCTTTTGGAAAGCAGACAATTTCTAAAATTTAGCTCTCAAGCTGTCTAAGAATCCCTTAATTGATGATTTTAATTTAAAGATACTTTATAATATGAAAAAAAACCTACATCTATATGAATTAGTATCACGATAGAAACAAAATGTAACTAATACGATATCCACTAAGTTTTAAATACCGGTAAAGTGGTACAATTAGGAACAAGGAAAATCTCATAACGTATCTTATTTCAACGATTCAATGTATCCAATCCGACGCCCCTATCTAAGCGCTAGCGGACATTAGCACACGAAGATTAATGCTTTGCATTGGAGCTCTTGACAATTAAATCACTTTACAAGTCGCACAATTTGAGCCCCGCCGGCCCACATGGCTCGCTGTCTTGTCTTGCGCTATAGACAAGCAACACGCTGTTTGCTCGTTTCTCTGGAAACAGTTTAAATTTAGAATTTCCGTTCGTCCCTACTTGGGTGAAATGCATTCAGTGCGTTTTCTCATTGGACTTTGACATGTGGTAGCTTCAGTGTGGAATAGTGTTTCGTTTTGTGGTCAATTCTCAGACTGTGACGTGCGATTAATTATTTCGCTGTGACGTAATGTGAACTTTTTATATCTATTATTGTAGTGCTCGAAGGTTCATGTTAGGTATTTGGTGAGAACATTTTTTGTTCTACCCATATACTCAACTCAATCTAAGTTTACGGTCTTTGAACCGATGATAAATTCAGAAAAATATTTGTTACTATATTTGTTGAAAATGAAATGTTTCGGTAATTACAGGTAGATATAATAATAACAACTTCCTTCCTTTTGGCTTGTTATAAATTATCCTCATGCATTCGGACATTACATGGAGTTTCAATATCATTATTTTTAATAATGTTCTACTCTTATTTCATTTTTAGCTTTCGCTCAGATATGATTCTACTTATTTTGAACCAGGTACCTACATTGGTACATAGAAATATGCACATGCACACTTTATTGGTTTCTTAAGTAAAAACAAAACAAAGAATTTTGGAAAAACGGGACAAAGAACGAAAAATTGCATTAAAAGTTTTGTCAAAAATTTAGGGAAATTTAAAACAAGACAAGTTAAATACAAAATTAAACATCTATCTACGCACCTACCTAATCCTTACGAAAACATAAATTCTGATATGTGGATATAAATATCAATAATTTGGAAAAATATGTACACAAAAATTAAAGAAAATACTAGAACTAGGTTCCTACGCAAATCAATGAGGAGTAATAGGTATTCTACGAAGACGCATAAATATTGCGGTTACTAATACACATTGATAGCTTATCGACACAATACAATCATGCAACAACTTCTAAATAAATGCTAACGAGATTCCAAGAAGGATATCACACGTTATGCTACGAAAAAAACTATGATACAGGTTTGAACGTAAACAATAAGCGTAAACATGAAGCCGAGTGACTCACAATGACGAAGTTTTCTTTATCATATCACAGTCATACGCATTCGTTAGCAACCTTAGTCGCGATCCAACTATCAAACGAAAATTACCGCTACACCTCACGTTTTCTACATTTTCTTTATTGGTTCCAGCCTCCAGGGATTCAAGGCTGCTTTATTGAGTGAACGCAAGTGACATAGTTATCGCGCATATTATTTCCGCCGATATTTTCCTCAATAGTGAGAACAAAGAAATATTTGCAATTTTTGTAAAACACTCGCGATCGACGCACCAGCCTGTTGATATAGACACGTGTCAAGGCTTGCATACGTGAAAACGAGAGGATGCGAGCGTTCGACGCGCGCGTGCAATAAAAATCGAATGCAAAAATGATTAAAAGGAACGGTGATAATGTGTTTGCGATCGCGTCGAGCAACAATCAGTGTCAAGGCGCGCGGGGTGCCTCCGTCTCGCTCTGTTCTGGCGGCGGCGCTACAAGGATACCTCGAGCCACTACCGCCAGGATGACGCCGCCCGATGCGCACCACAACACCAAGGAGGCAAATATTGCGCTGTCCACATACGTCGAAAAATGGAAAAATAGATACGAGGAAGCTGAAAGAAAGCACAAAACCTGTCTGTTAAAATCAGAAAAAGGTAAATATAAATTTTATTTTATGCAGCAAAAATCCTACAATGCAATAAAATTCGTTTTGTTGTGAAATCGCTGTTGCGCATGCTCCTCAGTGAACGTATGCAAAGTAGTTTGAAGGCTTTTCTCGTATTTGCGGGTTATAGGCGATGATAACCTGTTGCTTATCATATTAAATCTTGAGATCCTCCAATGCTAGCCCGAGTGGATTAGGTTTTTATGTGGTTTTCAGTAGGACCGTTGTAATTTAACACCCCGAACATCATTTTATATCTTTATCGCTTTTACTCACAGGCTACTATAGATACTACGGACCTATCTTTTACTTAAAAAGTATGAATTAGTTGCAGTTAAAAAACTACTATTTAACGGTTTAATGGGCTATTTTTGGATTGTTTTGTTTCCCTTATTTTTAGCACAACACTAGCTTTGTTTATGTTTTCAAAATGTCAACAAAAACTGTCAAAACACAACCGATCGTTTTGGTTTTTTTAGTTTTAATTCGTCTGTTTTGTGTAACTAAATGATTTCAGATTCATTTTATTGTAAACTAATAATTGTGTTATTTTGTTCAGTGTTTTGAACGGAGTGTTAGTCATTATTCGCTCATTACGTCGTAATTGCAACAAAGACCGTGCAAAGTTTCGTATCGTATTAATGTTATTTTTTATTAATTCCGCAATTTTTTTGTGAATATAAGTAGGTACTTCATACTATTCGTTAATTACAATCCTAGTTATAGTGAAAAGGTATCGGCATATTTTTATTGTTGTTATAACTATAACTGTTTATCTTCTCCATAAGGTTTGCTAGGTACCTATTTTACATTAGTGGTAGTTCATACACGAAATTATCTTAAAATTTGTTATTAGTTAAACAAATCCATGAAGTAATTTTATAGGTAAGTACTTACAATAAAATTAATTAGTGTGTCTCTATTTTGTGCTTTCATTAGAACGGAATTATTACATTTCTAATGAGTACCTTGGTACTTAGAAAGTGAAATTTATTGCTTAAAACTTTTAGGAAATTGAGAAAATAAATAGTTTATGTCTCAACAGTCTGTCCTAACTCAAAAGTGTACGCCTACAATTGAATTCACAAAATAAAATGTGTCATTGACTGTTACATTTAGTAATAAGCTCTAATGACTCACAAAAACAGGAAAGTATAAGTTTTATAATAGCGCATAAAAGGAAAACGCATAATGAGCTCTTTTTGTGCCAATGAGAATATTTTAAAATATGTCAAGCCCTAAATTTGGATTAAAATGTTTTCAGCAAGACTCACTGTAGGTACAATACTACATTATTTTGTATACTTAGGTTGAATCATACAAGTTGGTAGATGTGAAGTTATGTACAAGCTGCGCATTGATTGGATATTGCGCAGCTTATAGCTAACTTCACATTCGCCAACTTGTATGATTTGTCCTATACCAAAGTAATAATAGTGAAGCAATGGTCAAATAGGTTGACTACCTCCGTGGCTCAGTCATGTTAGTGACCCTGACTTCTGGATCAAAGAGGCATGGGTTGGATCCCTACCCAGGGCAAATTTTTATGTGATGTACATAGGTGTTTGCTCTGTGTCTGGTTGTTGTTAGTAATTATGTGTTATTTAGGTACTATCTATATTATAAGTAGGTATTTAAAATATGTACTCGAATATGTAGTACTTACCTATATCAGTCCCTGGCAGCCATATCACAAGCTTTGCTTAGTTTGGGGTCAAAGACCATGTGTGAGATGTTCCCTGATATTTATTTATTATATCATCCATTTCTCAATCACTATCCATGCTACTGGAGTAGTTGTGTTAGGCTGGAGTAGCTCAAGTTGCTAGGAGGAGCCGTGGTGGTCTAGTGGTAATGACACTCGCCTTAGAATCGTGAGGTCATAGGTTCAAATCCCGGTCCCGTACCAATGAATTCCTTGGAATTTATGTACGGAATTTGACACCACTGGCTTTTCGGTGAAGGAAAACATCGTGAGGCAACCTGCATACGTCCGTAGGAAAAATTCAATGGCGTATGTGAATCCACCGACCCGCACTGGGCCATTGTGGTGGATAATAGACCAATCACCCTTCGTAGGCCTACGTCCTGTAGTGGACTATCAAAAAGGCTGGTACAGTACAGCTCAAGTTGAAGTTGGATTCCTCCTAACAGTATAACATAGGTAGGTATAGGCTAAATTAAACTGAGAAGAAAAAGAGGTACTTAATTAGCTCATATCTCAAGCTTTATTGCGCGATAAGTCCCGTCTAGTAGTATGATAATGTGTTCAAATCGCGAAAGTTTAAAAATAACATAAATTAAACTGCTTGACGGATGTGAAGTTAGCTACAAGCTGCGCAATATCCAATCCTGACTGAAGCTCACATAAAGCTGCATATTTGTAGCTAACTTCCCATCCGCTGACTTGTATGATTCTGCCTATGCAAGCAGATCTTGTACATAATGATGCTGTGAGGGCATCAACAACTTATATTTACCAACTTCAAAAAAAGAGGAGGTGCTATGTTTGTCTGTGTGTATTTTTTTTTGTGCATGTTTATCGATATTTTTGCCAATTGTGAACCGATTTAAAATTCGATTCGTACCGCCAGGGAATGGAACAGTCTTCCTGCTTTCCTGTTTCCTAAGAGATATAATCTATAGCTTTTATCTAGTATACTTCCGAAGTGGTTCCATTTAAATTTTATCGTAATGGGCAAAGCCGTTTTTGATAAATAAACAAAAATGTCACATCAATTCGTGCAAATTACTCGAATTCTGTACATGGTGGAAGTTGGTGTTGCGATTTTTTGCTAAAAATAATTATGAACAATAAATAAATGTTTCAGCAAAGCGTGAGCATGATGACTTACAAAGAAGACACAACATCCTTTTGGAAGAGAGGAACCACTTGGATGGAGAGCTCCGAGTTAGAGAGAGAGAGCTGGCGCAGCTCCGACTTGCTTCGGAGAAGCTTTTCACCGAGTACCAGCAGCTTAAGAACCAGCATGAGGTGGACGCTGGAGTCATGCACAAGTGAGTACATACTTACTGTACTAAAGTAAGTTCGTATAGGCCGGGTGGCTAGCCCTGGTATCAGAGTTTTTAGGCCGCCTGAAGGCTTCTACATTTATTTAATGTACTTTACCAGTCTTTATAATAGTCCACTGCAGGACATAGGCCTACCCACGAAGAGTGATTAGGCCATATCCACCACACTGCCACTGCCTCGGTGGGCTCGGTGGCTCAGTGGTTAGTTACCCTAACTTCTAGGTCAAAGAGGCGTGGGTTCGATCCCCACCCAGGGCAAACATATGTGTGATGAACATGTAGGTGTTTGCTCTGTGTCTGGGTGTTATTTAGGTACTATCTATATAAGTATGTATTTAAATTTGTATAAGTAGTATATCAGTCTCTAGCAGCCATATCACAAGCTATGCTTAGTTTGGGGTCAGAGACCGTGTGTAAGATGTCCCCTAAATTTAATTTATTTAATTTAATATTTAATATAGATCAAATAACAAGTAACTACTCACAAACAGCTCTCTTCACCAGAATGTGTCTTATACACAGAGATTTACTCCGAATTATACGACTTATTAACGGCGGTAAGTTCAGTTCAGTTAAGTTCAGTTTGGATTGAGCTATCTGCAGCTTGTAGAGTTGGTGCAAAAAGAACCGTCGTGGCATTACGAAGTTAAGAAAGTTTACCTCAACAATAGGTCACAATAATCGGCCAAGTACGAGTCGGACTCGCTCACGGAGGGTTCCGTACTGTATGGGAGCCCCCCTTAATTTTTTATTTTATTTTAATTTTTTTTATTTATTATTGAAGTGGATATGAAACTAAATATTCTGTGAAAATTTCAAGCATATACCTGATGCAATTATTAATATAGAGCGAAAAACGTCTTAAATATTCAGGTTTGTTGTATGGGAGCCCCCCTTAAATATTTATTTTATTTTGTTTTTAGTATTTGTTGTTATAGCGGCAACAGAAATACATCACCTGTGAAAATTTCAGCTGCCTAGCTATCATGGTTCATGAGATACAGCCAGGTAACAGACAGACAGACAGACAGACAGACGGACATCGAAGTCTTACCAATAGGGTCCCGTTTTTCCCTTTGGGTACGGAACCCTAAAAAGCAATTTCTTGTAAAAGTCACGCCAAAAGGTGAAACATTTAAAATCGTTAAATATATTATCAGGAAGCGTTGGCACCTTGACAGGTTGGAATAATGGCTGTTTAATGTGTCTGCCGTGTTATCTTAGTTTCGGGGGTCACGGCAGGGTATAGGCATTCTCGATAGCTATTAAAACGGTTAATATATATTGTAGGTATTATGATACGGGTGATAGATGAGCTGAGGTCAAGAACCTGTCAGCACACTTTAGGAAAGACAATATTTTTGATTATTTATTAGTTTACTAGCTTTTGCCCGGGTGATTTTTAGGGTTCCGTACCCAAAGGGTAAAAACGGAACCCTATTACTAAGACTCCGCTGTCCGTCTGTCTGTCTGTCTGTCACCGGGCTGTATCTCATGAACCGTGAAAGCTAGGCAGCTAAAATTTTCACAGATGATGTGTTTCTGTTGCCGCTATAACAAAAAATACTAAAAACAGAATAAAATTAATATTTAAGGGGGGGCTCCCATACAACAAACGTGAACTGCAAGAGGAATGGGGATCCCATACGGTACGGAACCCTTCGTGCGCGAGTCCGACTTGGCCAATTTTTATTTCAATCAGATTGAGAAATTTCGTAGTCACAGCCGCCAATAAGTTTGATTCAGCCTGTACAGTATAATTATTATTTTATTATAATATAATTTCGTGTATATGTCTATATTAGGTAAGCGTGCTACAACCTAGACCGCTTATCTGCTTAACATCAGGCAGTATGTGGTTAAACGCAAACCGATTCAGAAAAAAAAAATATGTTTTTTTTGTAAGATATTTTTTTTCATACATTTGTTTATGATACACCACCAACCACATTTTTGGACTCTGATTTCTGTCCATCCAAAGGTAGCCTGGAAGAAATAACTCAAGGTGATAAGGCCGCCCTTGTACCACTTATTAGGTGGTACTTTGTCTTTGTCAATACTTTGTTATTTAAGCTGTTATTTGGTGTACAATAAAGTTATAATGTAGGTCTTTCCGTAGCTCGGATGACACGTTAAATTGTAAGCCTCGGTTGTTTTAACCGTTTAGCCATGTCAGAGGCCTACAGGCGGCCTAAAAACTCTGACACCAGGGCCAGCCACCCGGCCTATATGAACTTTCTTATAATGTATTGTACAGTACCTACCACCATAACGCCTCTGAGAGTGTTTCTAAGCCTTTATCTTCGTTCCAGGGTGATGCAGCAAGCTGGAGAATGGTACAAGCAGAACAAGCAGTTGAAACGGCGCAGCACGGCGCTGCTGCAAGCTCTGCCGGCCAGACCCGTCGACATTGACTTCACTGACTCTAACGATGCAGGTACCTGTACCAGCCTTTTTAATAGTCCATTGCAGAACGTAGGCCTACCCACGAAGGGTGATTGGGCCATATCCACCACGCTGGCCCAGTGCGGGTTGGTTTGTCGTAATGGCAGGTACCTACTCTATCTCTATAGTATCTTACTCATATTAGTGTTATTATGGTCTAACGTCTTGTCATGTGTCGGCTACACCGTAATGTACCTAAAAACCCTTACTATGCCACTAAAGTAACTATCGATAGAGATACAACTGCTAACGGTTGCCTTAGGCCCTTCGCACACGAGGCGTAAGCGTAGTCGTATCGTAAGCGTATCGTTACGACGCAACGCGTACGAGACTCGCGGAGTGCAACACACGAATCATTGTGTAGACGTATCGTTTTGTAAGATCTCAGTTGATATCATGGCCAAGTTGAACCAGTTTGAACAATCCATTCACTTTTTCAGTCAAATTGAAATTAAAAGTCGTAATAAGTACAAAAATTCAAATACAATTACATTTTTAAAGTTTTTAATGTACTTACAGTTAATTTTTTACGCTTGTTTTTCGTACTGACAGCAAATATCTCCTACGTCGTAACGATATCTCCTACGTTGTAACGATACGCTTACGATACGACTACGCTTACGTCTCGTATGCGAAGAGCCTAAATTAACTAAAAGTACTTAACGCGGGCTTGTTAGCTGACAGTACTCTGACAAGACTGCCACCAAAAACTAAAATAATTATGGCTTTTCCTTCTTTCTACGTGAGATGGAGCGAATGTTGGCTAGCCATTTAACAACCAAGGGAACTGATGTATCCAAAGATCCAAAGACAATCTTATGTGTGTGGTTATAAAGTTGATATGTTAAACAAACCATAATGGGCTATCTACCAACGCGGCAACTAACAAACACCCAGTTAGGATACCCCCTATGCATAAAAGAGTAATCCTCCGGGCGAGGTGTTGTGCCCGGGGATAGCTATCCGACAGTGTAACATTTGATCTTGATGTGGTTCATCCGCCGCCGGTAGAAACTTAGTTTGTGCGATGCAGGATGGATGCAAGATTCGGCTTGTTATTGGTTGACGGGCGGCGCTAGTTCTGCGAGCAGGCGCGTAATTTTTGGGGCTCCGTACACAAAGAGTAAGAATAAATATAATACCCTATTGCTAAGACTCTTCAATCCGTCCGTCTATCTGTCTGTCTTTACCAGGATGTATGTCATGAACAGTGATAGCTATAAAGTTGATATCTTCACAGATGATGTATTTCTGTTGCCTCTATAACAACAAATACTAAAAACAGAATAATGTATAATTATTTAAGGGGGGCTCCCATTTATAACAAACATACATTTTAGCCGTATTTTGCTCGATGTTATTAACGGCAACATGAATGAAATATTCACACAGTACTTTGTTGTTACATTAACTTTAAAAATAAATAAATATAATTCAATCACATTTTAAAAATTGCTGAAAAATGTCAAAAACCATAACTATTAAAACTAAACCTTAAATTAACAACTTATACTAAAACAAACTTATGTACACTAAAAATAAATAATGAAATTAAAGTAAAACATATTAAGGGAAGCTTTATGGAAGCGTACGGTACGGAACCCTTCGTGCGCGTGTGGGATTCGCACTTCCCCGATTATTTTTTGAATGCTCACATCCTCTCCCTTCAATCCAATCTCTAAGTAATACCTTGTGATTCCAGCATCAGACACAAGCAGCAACGAGGAGGTGGAGTTCCTGAAGCAAACGGTATCGGAGCTGAGTCGGCAGATCGCCTCCCTGCAAACTGATCTCAACACGGCCAAATTGCAAGAATTTGAGGCGCATGAGGCTAATGTGGCGCTTGCGCAGGTAATAAGGCCTTTTTCTTTATTCCAGGGTATACAGGCTTATTGGTAATCTGGGCGAAGCCTGGACTGGCAGCTATAGTTCGGCCGTTCAGAGAATGCGTTCCTGACACGTCATCTTGAAAAAATGAAATTTCATTAAATGGGCCATAAATCGTAAACGGTAAGTTTTACAAAAAAGTTTAATGGAAACAAAAGATGCGAAATTTTATTTTCTACAATAATGATCTTAATGTTTTTTGCCCTTAAGTACATAGTTTCCGAGATATCGGCCAAAAACATTTTTCCAAGATGACGTGTCAAGAAGAAGTGTGTAGAATTACAGATCGTCTACGATAACATGCGCATTCGCTCGATGTTAGCGCTCTATATTAATAATGGTAACAGGTAGATGCTTGAAATATTCACAGAATATTCAGTTGTATATTCACTTTAATAATGAATAATAAAATTAAAAAAAAAAAAAATTTAAGGGGGGCTCCCATACAGTAAGGAACCTTCCGTGCGCGAGTCGAACTCGTACTGCGCCGATTATTATTTGCTATTTCATGATTACCCCAAGAAATTTGAAATACTACATAAAATAATATAGCAAAATTTGAAAGACTTAAAAAGCTGTTCACTCTACCAATATCCACCACTGTAAATAATCCAAAACGACAGCTAGTGATTAATATGACTATCCACCTTCTCCCCAGGAGTTGGAAGCCTGCCAGGCTCGCTGCAGCAGCCAGGAGTCGGAGCTGGCCGAGGCTAAAGGAGCCCTGGAGAGGCACCACCGAGTCTCCAAACTCCTGATGGAAGAAGTCACAGCTCTCAAGAATAACGCTGACGATGACCGGCAGATGGCTGAAACGTGAGATACATATCATAAACTCCTTATTTCCACCTTCCTCCCAAAAGTTGCAAGGCAGAAATGTGAGCATTATATCAAGAACTCTTCATTTCCACCTTCCTCCTAGAAGTTTCCAGGCTTAAACGTGAGTATCGTAGCAGGAATCCCTCATTTCTACCTTCCTCCCAGGAATTTCCAGGCTGAAACGTGGGTATCATATCAGGAACTCTTCTTTTCCACTTCCCTCTCAAGAGTTACATCCAGGAGTCAATTGGTAACTTCCTCCCAGGAGTTGTAGCCAGGAGTAGGAGCTGGTGGAAGCCTGATTCTCGGAGAAGCACCACCGAGTCTCCAAACTCGTAATGCAAGAAGTCACAGCTCTCTAATAACGCTGACGATGACCCGCAGATGGCTGAAACATGAGTATCATATCAGGAACTCTTCCTTTCCACCTTCCATTCAGGAGTTACATCCAGGAGTCAGCTGGTGAAGGCTAGAGGACCTTTGGATAGGCACTACAGTCTCCAAGCTGCTGATAGAAGAAGTCACAGCTCTGAAGAATAACGCTGATGATAGCTGGCAGATGACTGAGACTTGAGTATCATAACATCAGGATCTTCTCATTTCCACCTTCGTTCCAAGAGTTGCCAGGCTGAAACTATTTATTTATTTTCTATTAATTTTGATTATTTATTTTCCACACTTCCAGATACAAAACCGAAGCGCGCGATGCGAAGAAACGCGTAAAACTCCTCACTCATCAGAGCACACTTTTAATGGGAGACTTAGACCTGGATGAGAGGCTCATGATGCTACTCAAGGAAGTCGAGGAGTTGAAGGAATCTCTGGAGGAGCAGGACCAGAGGCATCGGGACCAGATCGAAGAGTTACAGGTAATTATTGTCTTCTTACAGGACGTGATCCTATATAACTAGCGGCCCGTCCTAGCTTTGCATGTGGACATCAGATTTTTTTGTAACTATGACCATTTTTAGGGTTCAGTACCCAAAGGGAAAAACGGGACCCTATTAATAAGACTTCGATGTCCGTCTGTCTGTCTGTCACCGGGCTGTATCTCATGAACCATGATAGCTAGGCAGCTGAAATTTTCACAGATGATGTATTTCTGTTGCCGCTATAACAACAAATACTAAAAACTAAATAAAAAAAATATTTAAGGGGGGCTCCCATACAGTACGGAACCCTCCGTGCGCGAGTCCGACTCGTACTTGGCCGATTATTATTTATGACTTATTAAATTCGTAATATCCATTGAATGGGATAGCCCATTTGCACATTTCAAAAGTAATCTATATTAATTGAAACAGTCTAGAAAACAATTACAATATGTAACATTATTGGATGAGGATTTAAACAGAAGTATGAATAACTGGTCTAATTATGATCGGTATTTCTATTAACTTTTAAAATGTAAAAAGCAGTTATTGTGACATAATGATAATGATAATTTTATTGGTAATTGTACAATACACACGTCAGATATAATTATAATAAAATAAAAATTGAAAAATAATACCCATTAAGTAGGAACGTAAATACAATTACATAATTACATCTTTGAGGTGAACATTGTTATTAAAAAATGATGTAACAAATTTACAATTTTATTCAATTTTTGGAATGAATTCCTTGACGCTATAGGGTGCCATGTCAGTAAGGAATATTTTAAGCTTTCTTTTGAATATTGCAAGAGAAGCTGCGTTTTTTATAATATTTGGCAAGGCATTGAAAACCCTTACTCCAAATATTCGGGTGCACTTATGGGACTTAGCTAGCTTCAGGATGGCGTGAGTGGTAAAATTTCCTTCTCTCCTGCCATGTTTTCGATGCCCTGTCGTTGATAATAGTTGAACATATGGTATTGCGAAGTTTTTTGTAGATATTGATATGTTCTTTAATATTAGGGCCAATTATGGCGGTACCATCTAACTAGCTAACCGACCTAAAGGCCTCAAATTTGCTAAAAATCCTAATCGTATTACGGAGTCACCATTTAGAAATGTCACTGTCACTGTCACATTCAAATTTTAAATCGAATGAATGAAAACCAACTAAATCTAACTACATTTAGAGATTTAGGCGAATTTGGTATTCTGGAGACACACTTTTAGAGCTGTCTGACGTCATCTTTAAGAATTTTAATGAATTGAGGTTATGTTTTTAACCAGTACCGAATTAGATGGTGGTTAAAAATAATTAAGCTCAAAAGTAAGTTATAAAGAAGAAATGCTGTGTTTTTCTCCAATTAAATGTACTTAGTTACATTTAACATAGCTGATGGTGTTCCTATAAATATTGATTTTAGTTATATTTCATGTGAATTCGCGATGACAAAAATGTTGACGAAACTGTCTTACATTGATTTTCAGCAAAAACTAGAATGAAACAGCTGGACTTAACGAGTCAAATTAATCCACCTCATCATACCGACCACATTTTTGTTGAAACAAAGAAAGGATTACCATTTTGTGGAAAGCAAAAATAAGAAGAATGTACTTCTTATTTTTGCTTTCCACAAAATGGTAATCCTTTCTTTGTACACACAGAAATGTAACTAGGTAAGTAATTTACCTAGTTACATTTCTGTCCATGCAATTTATTAATCCGTAGGATCACACTAGATGCAAGCCGCATCATATATATATACATACATACCGATCTTATTGGAGATCCATAGGGGAGACCTATGTCCAGCAGTGGACGTCATATGTCTGATGGAATGTATTAATAGTAGCTATCTAATTATAATAAGCTATCCATTACATCCAATTAGAAATGAGGATATGCATAGAAGAAGCAAAGTAATTAATATAGCTCCGCGGATTGACAAGTTGAATTAGCTGTCGGCTCGGCAGGGCCCATAGTTGGGCAACTGACAGAGTCAAGTTCTCAAATGAAGATCACAACAATCGGCAAGTGCAAAGTAGGATGTCAAAGTGTACAGATGTTATCAAGACTGCATGATTGTACTAAATGTAAGCCGCTTCCATATAGTCTTATTAGATATCTCTAGCGGAGGCCTATGTCATTAATAATTCTTATGTGAGCTAGCCTATGACAGTAGAATTGTGCTTTAAACAAACTTAAAACCCTATTTGCTAAAACATACATAGGACCCGGCATTATGGGCGGATCTCAAACTTCTTGGCCGCTGTGAAATATGCTACAAGGAGCGCAAAACCCAATCCTGACTTCAGTCAGCCTACAAGCAGCATGAGGACTGCGTTCACACAGCTCGCAGCTACATCCACAGTCGCTAACAAGTTTGATTCGACCTATACCAGCGAGAATAGTGAAATATTGCACTAGGGTAATAGTTGTAATTTGATAATTATTTATTGCTTACATTTTATAAGTTGTTATTCAGTACCCATGTTATGGTTGCTTGTTTGTTCTACATATATGTAGAGAACGCTATCAGGTTTTGTACATTTTGGTATTTTTGTTACTGACTCTACGTTTCAAATAATTATGTAGTAGTTATACACATTTTTATCGATTAAATTAATTTCCAGATACCTCTCGATGACCAACTTTAGAAACAAGACTAGGAAGTTGTGAACCAGTTCGATGTATAGTAATGGCCCTAATATGTAATCATCATCCTAAATTGATCATTGTGTCAAGACTTCAACCAGGAGCCATAACAAGATGAGGAAGATACAGATTGTTATATCGGCTAAATAAATGATAGACTTGATTATATTGTGGTTTGTATTTTCCTTGGCAGGGCAAAGCAAAACTACAGAAAGAAATAAGAAAAGATTTAATTCAATACAAAAATAATTATTCGATACAGTCATTCAATTACCAGGCAGTTTTTAATATCAATCACTTTTTATTACCCATCAGCTTTATTTTACCTATCACTTGATAAAGGTAGTTAATTACTAAAAATATATTAGTATTCAGTAGGTAAGCTTCAGCTTAACAAATAACAGTCCAATAAAAGATCACAAGAACACCACATCAATTATAATATGAAATGCTTTCTTCTATAATAGGTATTCAAATTCATTTATTTTGTGTCTTATTTATGTACAAGTCAGGTTACAATATTTATATCAATAAGTAGAATGTAACAAAACACTTATTTACAATTAATAATTTAGAACATGTGTTAAAAATAGTAGTAATGACTAATCATGGATAATATATTTATGTAAGAAAACTTAAAATGTAAACTATAGCATCACTTAAGTCGAATCATACAACTTGGCGGCAGTGATGTTAGCTACAGGCTCCCAATCCTTACTGAAGCTCACATAGCATCTGTGTGAGGATTTTGGTTATCCACAACTCTTATCTAACATAGCTTGGTAGGGATAAGTGTACCAGCCGAACATAACAGCTACCTAGTGGTGTGTCTCGGTCTACAATATTTAAGGACTTTTATAGGCTAAATCAACTTACAGACCGAATCAATTTACAGACCGAATCATACAACTTGTCGGCTGTGATGTTAGCTACAAACTGCGGATAGCCCGATCCTGACTGAAGCTCACTTCACATCTGCGCTTAGGGTTGGGTTAGGTTAGGATAAGTGTACCAGCCGAACATAATAGCTACCTAGTTGTATGTCTCGGTCTATTAATACAATGTTTAAGGACTTTTATAGGCTATATCTAACTTTTTGGCTGCTTTGAAGTTAGCTACGAGCTGTGCAAAACCCAATCCTGACAATCTCACATAACAGCTGCGTAAGGTTTGAGTTTTGTGCAGCTTGTAGCTAATTTAGAACATAAATATTTTACAGACCGAATCATACATCTTGTCAGCTGTGATGTTAGCTACAAACTGCAGATAGCCCGATCCTGACTGAAGCTCACTTCACATCTGCGCTAGGGTTGGGTTGTCCGCAGCTTGTAGCTAACATCACAGCCACCAAATTGTACAATTGAATATTTAAGCAACCTGCATCTAGCACTAACACAGACACAAACACTGATATTTTACACAATTTCACATTTTTAGGGAGTTTGCCTTCTCATGGTTTGTCTTAGTACCGTCATTGGTGTTTTCAATGTAGTAATCTTTAGTAGTAAGCTTGGAAAGTGCTGTAGACCACCTGCAGACGTTTTAGCCGCTGCTGATCTGAAAATAAAAACAACATTTATATAGGTACTTACAACTTTTTTAGTTTTGAGAAAAGTTTATTTTCCTGGAAACAAGATGACAATAGAAGTCTGTATTTTCCTGTAATTAGCGAATACCTACCTATTTACAGCCTGTTTAGCTTATTAACTGCTCAAAAAGCCTTGTTATCTTATTACGATCAATTCGTTTAAGCATATTTCTTGTCCGCCGCAGCAATACCTATTGTGTGTGATAACGCCTTTGGATCCTTTATATATATGTTTTACGCTGGCTGGGACTATTATTTACCGAAGCAAAGCAAAGCAAAACGAAATAAAAACCAAACAATTTTGTTTTGTAAAATATAATAATGGTGGGAGTGTTACCACAATATGAATTAAAAAAACCCCGGCTTTACTTTCGTCCCGGTGTCTTACGTTGTTGTTTTGTTTTTAATGTGATGAAATACGTTATACAAACGATCTTGGTAAAGTTTTATATCGCGGAAATGAATATTTTTTTTAAATTAATGTATGCATTTTATACGCTTATGATTAACAACAACATTAACTCTAAACTTTACTCAAAACTAAAATCCTATTGACGGATAGTTGTTCTACTAAAAGAACCATTTGCGCTGCATAATTATGTGCACTTGCACTGAATGCGTTCTGTGGTCTGTGGCTCTTTTTCTGATTTTCAAACGTATACGTATTAACTTTGACAGATAGTACGAAAGATCCGCAAAGTTGCGTATATGACCTAGCCGTCTTCATACAAGTTTAATACTTACCTACGTCAAAAATAATGTTTCTGGGACTCTATTTCTGAACTTTGAACGGTTTGTACGCTTACGGCACTTCGACAGATTGTGTAAAGAATCCGTAAAGTTACGTTTACGTCCTTGCTGTCTTCATACAAATTCCGTATACGGCCGAGCCAATACGAAAGTCAAAAACAATGCCCCGGGGGCACGATTTTTGAATTTCGAACGCATCAGAACTTTGACAGATTGTATGGAGAATCCGTAAAGTTGCGTATTCGTCCTAGCCATTTTCATACAAGTTCCATATACGGTCGTGTACGAAACTTAAAAATCATGCCCCTGGGGCATCCCTTTTGACTTTCGTACGGTTCAGACGTGTAGGGAGCTTGTATGGAGGGAGAATGAACTTTACTACGGATTCTTCATAAAATCTATGAAAGTTTCGTATACGTTGAAGTCGTTCGAAGTTCAAAATAGAGCCCCAGGTCACTTGCTTAAATGTTTTTATTTATGAAGCCCGAAATACTATTATAAAAATTGTTTAAGCAATAATATGTGGAAGTGGTAATTAACTTGTAACACTGACTACCTCTTTCTTAATTTTTAAATCGACGAAGCCACAGATAATATTAAAAAATTGAACTAAATCGCTGTCAAGCCGGTCACTTGATGGTGTGTAGACGGCATTACATTATATTTTTAAGTACATTTTTTTATCTGTGAACTTCCTTTAGACGAACCTAAACAGAGTTAGCCATCGTTCAATTTTTAACTAAGTGGTGTCTTTATAATAGCAGTTTCTGACTAATTAACTTTAATTTAAGCAGTCACTAACTTTAGAGAATTTTAACGTGGTGACTCTGGAATTGGCCCTAATGTAGAAGATACTTTTGTTTTATCATCAATAGTTTCCGCAGCGCATGCTACTAAAGACGTTTTAGGACATTTTTACACCTTGGGTTATAAGGATCCGTAATCTTTTCTAGCAATAAATATAGCCTATGTTACTCAAGGTGAATGTAGCTTTCCAAGGGTGAAATAATATTTGAAATCGGCACAGGGGTTTTCGAGTTTATTCATTACTAGATGACCCGCCCCGGCTTCGCACAGGTGTATTATACATATAAACCTTCCTCTTGAATCACTCTATCCATTAAAAAAAACCGCATCAAAATCCGTTGCGTAGTTTTAAAGATTTAAGCATACAGACAAACAGACAAAAATAGCGACTTTATTTTATACTATGTAAGGACAAACATACACACACACACAAAAAAATAATTTTTTTTTGCACTTAAAATATTAGAGTAAAGTAAAGGAAAGTAAAATTTATTGCACAAACTGTGTAAAATGGTGGTACAATTTTTTAGTATCAACAGTAACAGTAGTGTAGAAAACTTCTCGTGTAGGCCAAGTAAAACTCTTGGTGGCAATGAAATAAACTGTATATTTACCATTTAAAACTTTTTATAAGAAAATTGTATGTATGTCAATAAGTTGAAATGTTGTTTTGGTCAGTAAATATTTTAAATTTTTTTTTTTTTTTTTTAATGACGTTAGCTAAAGACCGCGTCAAACAAGTTGGCGGTAATGAAGCTAGCTACAAGCTGCGCAATATCCAATCAACGCGCGGCTTTGTGTAAGCTTCAGTCAGGATTGGATATTGCGCAGCTTGTAGCTAACTTCACATCCGCCAACTTGTATGATTCGGCCTATAGGTACCTACCTAAATACAAACTGCAATAAATAATTTTTAGTTTGAATTTGGATTCCAAAACAGATGAGGTTTGGGTTCGAATTTTTTGTCTGTGTCAAATAAATACAAAAATAGCTGCCGTGGTGCCGTATAAGCCGCGGTGGTCTAGTGGTAACGACACCCGCCTTAAAATCGTGAAGTCGTGGGTTCAAACTCGGTCCCGTACCAATAAATTCCTTGGAATTGATGTACGGAATTTCACACCACTGGCTTTTTGGTGAAGGAAAACATCGTGAGGCAACCTGCATACGTTCGTAGAAGAAATTCGATAGCGTATGTGAACCCACCAACCCGCACTGGGCTAACGTGGTGGATATGGCCCAATCACCCTTCGTGGGTAGGCCTACGTCTGCAGTGGACTATTAAAAGGGCTGGTACAGTACAGTACAGTTAGAGCTAGCAGATATTCCTGTTTTTCTTATCACTGTTTTTAAATTGGTTTTTCAGTTAAAACTCGCAGAAAAGCACGAAGACACGGACATTCTTCTTTGGGAGGAGAAGATAAAGTTAGCTGAAGAAGATGCTCAAAGAGCACTCGAGAGAGCGGAAAAAGCAGAGCGGAAACTCACCGACGCGGAGCGGAAAGCGAGCGAAACTGAGCGGAAATTGAACGAAGCGGAACATAAGCTAACTTCCACAGGTAATAGCTACAACTTTTACAGGAAAAAGCTTAAAAAGCGAGCGAAAAAAGCAAAAAGGAAACTTATTCGAACAGAAATTAACTTCGACAGGTAAGTAATACTTTGTTTTGAGTTATTATAAAGTTGGCAGAAGAGGACGCGCAAAGAACACTCGAGAGAGCGGAAACTAACCGACGCGGAGCGAAAGGCGAGCGAAACTGAGCGGAAATTGAACGAAGCGGAACAGAAGCTAACTTCCACAGGTAATACCTACTTTATTTTCAATGCATAGAAGAAACAGAAAAAGAACGCTCGGACTAACAGAGAAATAAAGCGGAAATTCAAAGATGCAGAGCAGAAAGCGAGCGAAAATGAGCGAAGCGGAACAAAAGTTAACTTCCACAGGTAATATACCCATAGGTTATTAAACAGGAAATTGTTCAAAAAGCGATCCATAAGAACAATAAATTACCGTATTAGAACGAAAAGTGAGCGAAACTGAACGAAACCGAACCGAAATTGACATCGACAGGTAATATAGGCCGCGCCACATAAGTTGTCGGATGTGATGTTAGCTACAAGCTGCGCAATATCCAATCCTGACTGAAGCTCTCATGACGCCGCAAGTTGCGATTTGCTATGACGCAGTTTGTAGCTAACTTCACATCCGACAACTTGTGTGGCGCGGCCTATACTTTGTTTTAAGTTAAGCGAAGCGGAAACTCACCGAAGCGAGCGAAACTGTCGGAGCTCTCTGAGCGAGTCGCCGGCAAGTTAGCTACAAGCCGCGCGAAACCCAATCAACTTGCAGCTTTATGTGAGCTTCAGTCAGGACTAGATATTGCGCAGCTTGTAGCTAACTTCACATCCGCCGACTTGTATGATCCGGCCTGTCCCCCGCGTCACGTATAAACCGAATCATACAAGTCAGCGGATGTGAAGTTAGCTACAGCTTGCACAATATCCAATCCAGACCGTAGACAGAGAAGTAGTTTGTGATACAGACCGAAGCCCAAGTTGATTGGGTTTAGCACAGCATGTAGCTAACTTCAACAGTGTATGATTCGACCTATAGTCATTATTTTTCGCAAAAAATGGCAAAACCGCCTTCCATCGTGTACAAAATTCGAAAATTTCGCACGAATTGTTTACATTATTGTTGATTTGTATTCCGGGATTCCTACCATCCCCTTTTTACTACAAGACAAGTAGTAGTTTATTATTTTTAGGGTTCCGTACCCAAAGGGAAAAACGGGAATATTACTAAGACTTCGATGTCCGTCTGTCTGTCCGTCTGTCACCGGGCTGTATCTCATGAACCATGATAGCTAGGCAGCTGAAATTTTCACAGATGATGTATTTCGGTTGCCGCTATAGCAACAAACAACTAAAAACAAAATAAAATAAATATTTAAGGGGGGCTCCCATACAGCAATCAGGTTTGTTGTACGGGAGCCCCCCTTAAATATTTAGACGTTTTTCGCTCTATATTAATAATGGTACCAGGTAGATGCTTGAAATTTTCACAGAATATTTAGTTTTATATCCCCTTCAATAATAAATAATAAAATTAAAATAAATAAATATTTAAGGGGGGCTACCATACAGTACGGAACCCTCCGTGCGCGAGTCCGACTCGTACTTGGCCGATTATTACTACAGGACAAGTAGTAGTTTATTATTTAATATGTTTTATTATTATTATAATATTCGAATATTGGTATAGTGATTTTGTTGTTATTATAGGTCTACCAGAATCACATGGCATAAAAAATAAAAATAAATTGTGATTTACATATGGCAATGTCAATTGTTATATCAAGAAACTCGTCGAGATCGTTATATCAATTGTTATATTAAGAATTGTTTATCTTGTAATTATAACAATTGACATTTGCCATATGAAAATCACAATTTGCCATATGAAAATCACAATTTATTTTTATTTTTTATGCCATGAGATTCTGGTAGACCTATAAATGTAATGATTTCATAGTTAAATAACTATGTATTAAATAATACACATTATTCATGACTGAATTTTTAAAAAATATTAATGACAATTTTTTTTTGGACTTTGTTATGAATTTTAGACATTACTTATTTTGACTCGGATGTTTACTTTAACTGTAATGTCCCGAAGTGAAATTAATTGAAAATGAATGAAGCTAGTGATGTGTTTTAGTTTCTTCATTCATGAATAATAATGATATGGTATTATAACATCTTACGTGTCAATTGCTTAATTTATAGACATGTTTTTTTCTTAAGTGTGACATGAACTTTTAATATGCTAATGACTTGTAACTAATAGTTATAAATAAAGAGTATATGAGTATACATATACATGAGTAGGAGGACGCCACATTATTAATTCCACCTCCTTTATTAAGGGTGGTAAGGTAGGGCCTCGGGTTTAAAAGACGAAAAGTGACATAGTCTTCTTTTTATCCCGGATAAATAAAGGGTTCCCATGGGATAGCAAAAAATCATAATATCATGCGGACGAAGCCGCGGGTAAAAACTAGTGTTGCAATAAATGACTGAGTATTGTTATTTATTTTACAGATAAAAAACTATCAGAAACTGAAATAAAACTGCTAGAAACGGAGAAGAAAATGGAAGATACCGTGCGGCGGCCGAAGAAGTCGAACCTCATGTCTAGGATTAGCTACTTTGAAAACGGCGCCAGCGTTAAAGAAGAGAAGAAAGAAGATAGAGAAGAGAAGAGAGAAGTTGAAGAGATTAAAGAAGTTGTTGAAGAAGTTATTGAAGTTGTCGGTAAGTTTGTTTCTAGATTCTATAGGAAAGTTACTTTCTGTAGAACTATTTCCTCGGTGCCTCGACTGCCTCGGTGGCTCAGTGGTTAGTGACCCTGACTTCTGGGTCAAAGAGGCGTGGGTTCGATCCCCACGCAGGGTAAACATTTGTGTGATGAACATAAGTGTCTGCTCTGTGTCTGGGTGTTATTTAGGTACTATCTATATAAGTATGTAGTTAAAAATATGTTTAAGTAGTATATCAGTCTCTGGCAGCCATATCACAAGCTTTGCTTAGTTTGGGGTCAGAGACCGTGTATAAGATGTCCCTAAAATATTTATATATTATTTATTATTATTTGTAGGCTCTCTTAGTGTCATTAGCTTAATCTTCGTGTCATTAGTCTAATTCTTGTCTTTAAATGAAAGACAAGAATTAGATCGTAGTCTTCGAGCTAATATCCATAGAGTCACAATCGTGCAAAAATAGTGTCCGAGTCAAAACTCTGCCCAAGCTATGTAGTGGGCAGGCTTTTTAGTTAGTCGTAAGGTGATTGCAAGTCGACTACAACGCTGCGCGATGCCAAAGTGCTCGGTTACAAGCACTAATTAGGTGACATAACGTCGAGATTTGAGGAAACGGGTCATTGTGAATTATTTAAAGTAAATATCTAAGTCGGTACGTATGACGGCGCTCGGACATTTTTTTACTACTTTTCACTTAGAGACTGTGTGTAAATATTTGCTCGAAGATAGCAGATATAATTAATTAATTAATTAGATATAATTGAGACCGCAGGAACGCGCTGGATGCAAGCCGCTTCCAATCGGGCTTATTAGAAATCCATAGGGGAGGCCACTGCTGGACATATCCAGCAGTGGACGTCCGATAGATCGCAGTTTTTTTACCCACAGTTCTTCTAATACAAGCTTTAGGTTTTTATTTAATACTAGCGACCCGCCCCGGCTTCGCACAGGTGTATTATGCATATATATAAAAAAAACCTTCTTGAATTACTCTATCTATTAGAAAAAACCCATCAAAATCCGTTGCGTAGTTTTAAAGATATAAGCATACATGGGGACAGACAGCGGGAAGCGACTTTGTTTTATACTATGATTTATTTGTACTACTATTAATTTTTACTACTAGTGATTTATTTGTTTAATGAATTATGTATAATAATGCTATTGCTCTAACCGTGTCTTAACACATAAATTAGCGCCCATAAATTAGTCCCCATGTATGCTTATATCTTTAAAACTACACAACGGATTTTGATGCGGTTTTTTTTAATAGATAGAGTGATTCAAGAGGAAGGTTTATATGTATAATACACCTGTGCGACGCCGGTGCGGGTCGCTAGTCTATCAATAAAACCTAAAGCCTTGACACTTCTCTCTCAGAAGTCCATACATTTGTCTATACAAATGTATGAACTTCTACTTGACTTGGACTATGGGCTCATGACGTCACTAGTGCGACGTAGTCAAAGTGTCAAGTGGGAGTTTTGCAAATCAAATCGAATTACTTTTACGTAGCACACACGCGAGCACATTGACATGCACGCTTGAGTTACCCAATCACTGACGTTCCCGCGTTTGTGTTGGATCGGTTTGGCGCTCGTTACATTACCGTAAAAATACTCACACTTAGCTATTCAGTTTTCTGTACGTGACACAAGATGGCGCTGTGCCATTACCATAGAAATCACATCAAACGTTAACGCGATCGAGTTCCAGCAAGAAACTCCCACTTAGCCCTCAGTACATTTGTAGCGCACTCATGACGTCATGCGGAACTTTAACGAAATTTTTTCTTTAATTTTTGTTTAATTAACAATTAATTTTTTAATCTATCTGATGGACTAATTATAAGTTTTTAGTCGTCATGCCTATTCTGCCGATTTTACATTTATTTTATCATCAATTCACTAATTGTGGTATTTCTTTTCCAGCGCCGCCTGCCCCCTTAGCTGTGTCCCCGCCCCCTCCCCCGGCTCCTATGTGCCCCCCACCACCTCCCCCGTGTCCGCCCCCTCCCCCCGTATGTCCTCCTCCCCCGCCGCCGCCGCCCCCTCCGCCACCAGTGTTCAACTCGAGTGGGGATGATATGGCGACCATGCTGGCCAACAAGCAGGGCACACTCAAACGGAGCAAGCAGAATGGAGGTGAGTCATCCATACTAGTTTATATATTGGAGGAGTTTTTATGTACTCTTTTTTAGCGTCGCTCATCCTCTCCCCTTCAAACCCCCGCCAGCGAGGTTTTTTGTATGTCAGCCCCCTTTAATTATTAATTTATTCTGTTTCTAGTATTTGTTGTTATAGCGGAAACATAAATACATCATCTTTGAAAATGTCAGCTTTCTAGCTATAATGGTCCATGAGATACAGTTTGGAGACAGACGGACAGCGGAGTCTTAGTAATAGGGACCCGTTTTTACCCTTTGGTAACGGAACCCTAATAACCCATGTGTGTTGTCCGCAGAGGCTACAGGCGGCGCGATAGACGCGATAGTCGACCAGATCAAGGGCGGCAAGTTCCACCTCAAGTCCACCGAGCAGAACTTCCTCGAGAAGAAGCCGAAGGACGAGCAACAACCCGAGGCCGTCAAGGAAATGTTGGCCATCCTCGGCACGCTGAGGAAACGACGCAGCGTCAAATCCTGACCCGCCGGGTTTAGGTTAGTGATACACTATAAAATCTATCCCAGATTAACAATAATATTTTTTTAACAAAATTGATAGTTTCTTTTGTTGAATCTTTTCATTAACAACAGATTTATTTTTGCGCTCGCTACGCTCGCGTTTAGCAAAACTGGTTGTTTCTTTAACTTGATTCTGTACGTTCGTGAAAAAACAACTGATCATTTTTGCGCTCGCGTTTAATAATACTGGTACTTATTTTATTTTAATTGATTCTGTTAATTAGTGGAAAAAAACTATCGTTTTCGCGCTCGCCACGCTCGCGCTATTATAAGTGCATGACTTAATAGTCTAAACTAAACCCTGCATATCACATAGAAAAATACGTATAAAAATAAAAAATACGTACAAGGATTTGTATAAAAGAAATTGATCCGTTTTTTTCTTGTAAAAAAAACAAGTTTTTATTAATTTGATACTTCTTTTCAGATGAACCCACTGGCACAGCATTTTCCTAAGACAATACTGAACTGAAGTCTGCGTATCATATATTATACATATATAATTTTAATGCAAAATCAAAGCGTACAAGTTTAATTATGTACATTTTTATGACCCGACCAAGTACACCAACTTTTTATATATGGCAGCGTTATTTGTGTTCGTTTGATGTTACATTCTATTTTTTTTCTAAACGGCGAAGACTAATATTTCCAAAAAATACTGAATACAATGTTTGAAATATCTCTAAAGTGGCAAATGCATTGCCTCGCGGGGTCTAATACTGTATCTATTGACTTGCTCTCTGCACTCAGTCATATATTATTAATAATAATAGTATTATAATAAATACTAAAACAAAATAATGTAACATATCAAAAAATTTATAATTCTTTGTGTATAAATAAATATTTATATGCATTTACTAAGGCTGCCATTACAAAATTGCCATTATTTTATATACAAGCACATCTCTATAAATTAGATATAAATTATTGAAATATTTATATCATAAATGATATTTCTTTTTGGGTATTTGGGTAGACAAATTTTGGTGTATTTTGTGAGTTTTTATACATGATCTGAATACTCTAATATTATGTTAAGTTTTCTTTTTATATTAATTCGATGAATGAAAGGTGCTTATAAGGGTCAGCGCAGACGAGCGTGGTGCCAGCCACAAACGCTGACGTTTAAAGAAAAAGAAGCGCCCATTGGCTACTATATTATTGGCTGTGCACGCATTTAAATATACGTTTTACAGATAAACTCAAAGAAATGCTCTCTCACCATCATTACGCACAACTTTTACTATAGGGCAACTCGGAAAAAATCAGCTGCCCTATACAAAATTGCAACTCTTTTTCTCGAAGTCTGGGTTGGTTCCATAATAAAAGTTTTGAAGTTCGAAATATGTAAAACAAATAAATATTTAAATGTGAAAAATCGGATTGTTTTTTAAAAGCTATATGATGTTTATTTTCATTCAAGTATAGCACAGGTATTATTAAAATAAGATGTGTTAGCACCTGGACAAGAAATTTTTATTCCCGGATGCTAACGTCTCCCAACGTGTTAAATAACATTTAGGTAATTTAAAGTAAATTAAAACTGAAAAAATATGTGCAAAAACCACGCTAGTTTCCATAATCATATAATATGATGTATGATAAACGTCGGTGGCGGCTTTTTTGGCTGTGGCAAAACGTTCGTTTGTGATGGCACTAAATCATAAACAGGTGGTTTATACTTATTATAGTAAACAATTTTTACTAAGGGGTCAACCTTAAAATCACCAAAAATATTAGCTGTTCCATACAAAAACTTCATAGATAAAGCACCAAAAAAAAACAATAAACAAATTTTAAAGTAGTAAGTAATAAAATCAATGTGGTCTTTTGAAAAAAAAAAATATGGCACAGCTGATTTGTTTTTCACAATTTCAGGGTGGGTCCCGTAGTAAAAGTTAAAATGATGAGTAAAATAACCTTTTCTTTACATAGTACATAACAAAATATAGCTCTTAATGTCTAAATTGAGTTTCATCACTAAATGATATTTACAACGACAATGTTTTATACAAAATAATAATTTTAAATATAAGGCATTCCTTTATAAATAATGTAAGCAAAGTGGATTTTACATAACTATTTTTATGTAGATTTTTAGTAATACCTAATATAAATATACAGGGTGCTTTTAAATATTATGACAAAGCTAAAAATATTTCCTTTTGTCCCTTAGCTGTTTAATAATGTATGATTTGTTCTAAAATCTTTACACAGGCGTGATAACTAGGTAAAATAAAACATTATTATAATTAGTCCATAAGTTAGATTAAAAAAAATATTGGACACGTATTTTTTCTTTTGTCGATCAAACAATAATTGGCAAAGATATACCTTGTGGGGGCTCGTGACGTCACTAGTGCGACGTAGTCTGTACATTTGTATAGCACTCATGACGTCACACTAAATTTTTTTAAACTAGCCCGTTAAATTCATCAATATATTTTGTTAAATTGACAAAGGAAAAAATACGTGTCTAATTTTTTTTTAATCTATCTGATGGAATAATTATATTCTTTAGTCATGATGACCTATTTGTTTACGAAATGTATAATTTTCCAATAATGTTCGGTTTGCCAAAATCGCATTATATTGTGAAAAATCGAACATTATTCCAAAATTTTACAAGCTTTCTAAGATTTCAAAGTAATTATTTTTGAAATTTTTTTATTATTATTATACTGATGTTTCGCTACAAGACAGACATATTTTAGCATATCACTGTACTCATTATCATAGTCTTTTTCAAATAGCAAGTCACTTATGACAGGTCTATAGAACGTAAATTATCACGTAAATACGTCATGTGACGTCACACCTAAAGTTGAATATTTCTATTTATCAGTGAAAACATTAAGCAAATTACAAGAAAAATTACTAAAATAAACGACAAAGAACGCAAGAAATAGAATAAAGGTTATTGATTCGCGAATACATTTTCGCATTCACTTTTCAATTTAATAAAATATTAAATTCGTTAAATTGTTATGTTACGTGCTATTGCCGATCGTGACGTCATGGTGAGAGCTGGGAAATCGACTATTGTTGAAATCGAAGAATATCGAAAACAAAACATATTAATCGACTCGATATAAGCAAGGGTTATCGTTAATCTGTACCCCTAGTACAAAAATTATAAAACATGTAGTGCGTATTCGATACAAAAATGTATGAAAAACTTAGTTTCCATTTACCTCCGATGTTCACATAGACAATATAATGGATAATCAAATGATTATAAATCTGGAAGATTCGTCAAATGATGATAATGATGATAGCTCCGATGACGAAGTGGCGAGGACATTATTTCCTAAATAAATCTTTTTTTTACCTGTCACTTTTTTATTTCTTTTTGATTCCTCTAAACCTATCGTCTAAGTAAGTCCTACTGACTAGTAGATAAATTCACAAAACACTTTTAGGTATAATGTTCGATAACTTCGATAAGTACATAAAATCGAAAATAATCGGTAATTACAAATCGAATAAGGGTGCGGTACATCATTACAATTATCAATGTATGTTTGACAGCTGACATATCGGAAGTGTCATAAGTGACTAGCTATTTGAAAAAGACGACCACCGTTTACTATGAAACCAATCGCAAAATCTAAAATCTTTTCGTGGTTGTTAGTCTCGCTGAAACTCGGAGAACGGCTGAACTGATTTGGCTAATTCTGATCTTGAAATATTTGTGGAAGTTAAGGGAAGGTTTAAACGGGGAAATAATTATAATAATATAAGATGCGAGGAAAATAATAAAAAAAAATCATTTTCCCATACAAAATGTTCCTGCATGTAAAAGTTGTCATTGACAGTTTACAGATGGTGAGATGAAGTTCACCGGGACAGCTAGTTATAAATAATAATTGGCCAAGTGCGAGTTGGAATCGCGCACGAAGGGTTCCGTACCCTATGGGAACCCCCTTAGCCCCATTTCAAGCTTCTACCTGTTGCCGTTATTAATATGGAGCAAAAAAATTACGTCAGTTGTTTGGGAGACACCCTTATATATTTATTTTATTATGTTTTCAGTATTTGTTGTTATAGCGGCAACAGAAATACATCATCTGTGAAAAATTCAGCTGCCTAGCTATCATGGTTTATGAGATACAGCTTGGTGATAGACAGACAGACGGGCAGATGGACAGACGGACGTACAGCGATGGTCATAACGATGAGTTCAACAATATTCTAATATATATTTATGTAGTCTAGAAAAACCTAACCTAACCTAAACCCCTAAAAACCTTTTCATGAAAAAACCTGTTTCCATAATTACTAGTATTATTCTTCAAAATATTAATAATTCTTTTCTATTGCCTATTTGAAAGCACTTTGTATAAAAACTAGTATTTTACATAAAAACCTATGAGAATTGTTTGAAAGTTACCGTCAGTGCCATTGTATACAACTCATCAAAATTGATGCATTTTATTGTAAAGTATTATTAGTTATTTGTAATAAGATTTATTATTATTACAGAATAAATATTAATTTTAATATAGTCATTGTTTTATTTGCGCCTTGTATCTTCTAAATTTTAATATAGACAAAGAGCTCGGTATGGAACAGCTGTTTTTTTTTTCGAGTTTTGACAAAAGTCGCAGGACAACAGTTGTTAGTTTTGATGTACAGCCCCTAAAAGGTGGCTAATTGTTTAGGAATAACCCTGTATATCCAGACCTATAACTGATAATAATGATGATTAGTGGAATAGCTGGTCAATTGTCACCAAACGAGATAATCTAAAAACCTTTTATTATTAACAGCAGAAGTGTGAGTCATCAGACACTAGACATGCTAGGTACTGGTACCTACAGGTAGCGACAAAAAATATCTATTACCTCATATTTGTTGGCCTTCAAGATTGGGCCGATCCCAGCACAACGGTCGCTTTCCACCGCTCAGGGCCGGTCAGCACCAAACACTGATCTCTACCTACACGCAAATATAAGAATATTTTGAAGCCAATACTTAGTGATGTTGGCTACAAAAACCAAACACTACTTTAGATATGCTCTTCTATATAGGCCGATTCATAGGTACCTACAATATGGAGGCTGATCACTAAGTTTGATTTTATTTAAAATGTAAAATATCAAAATAAATGTAGGTATGTATTTAATATTTAATTCAAAATATGTATTCATTCAAAATCAATTATTGAAATCTTACCCATATTATTATCCGAAATCTTAATCTAAAATAATGACTATCAAGTATCAATGAAAATGTGCAATTCTTAGATGACTGGCTCTGTTCTGCATTGTGAATCCTGCATGTTCCGCAAACATCAGTCACTACCTACTCACTGATATGATTGTTCTGCTTACCCGCTTTTATTACGGCAACTAGTGCCCATAAAAAAAAAAACATGTTTGTAAACAAGATTTTATGAGATTCCATAGGTACTCATACTCACACCTCAGCGCCATTGGACATATTTTTCTTGGTATCTCCCGGGCGCCCAAGATACAGCTTAGCCTAGTTTGGGGCCCACAGATATTATCTCATTGTTCTGCATGAAAATATGTATACCGAATGTTGTAAAAGTCAAATTTATTATGTATTTGTATTTTATGCATGCGATTTTAGGATTAGGTAATATAAATTAATTATGTAATTGTTCTTTTGGTAATAAAATTATTTTTATTTATTTTTATTTTATTTGATGTTAGCTACGCCGTCGGAAAGTCAACTATAGATTCCCTAGGCTCAATTATGAAGGCGCCATCGTAATTATAGAAACTAATTAGCATTATTTTGTTTCTTTTTTACGTTAGGCATTTGATAGAGAGGACACTTTTTACGTTGCTATTAAATTTACGATGGTGCTTGTTTTCGAGTTCACGGTTTTGTTATAAGTAATGACATGATAAGCCTAGTTATAGTGTGCAATAGACAGGGCACACACCTCCCCCCCCCCCTAAATATTTTTTTTTCTGTTTTTAGTATTTGTTGTTATAGCGGCAACAGAAATACATCTGGGAAAATTTTACCTTTCTAGCTATCACGGTTCACAATATACAGCTTGGTGACAGACGGACAGACTGCAAAGTTTTAGTAAACAGGGTCCCGTATTTACCCTTTGGGTACGGAACCCTAATAGGTAGAAATATCTCGTATTTAGGTAAGTGTAAACATTTAAGAATGTAGAAAAATAGATAAATATGTGTAGATATAACACATATATGTGTAATTTTTCTCAAAAAATTAAATAAAAGCCAAATCGCCACTGAGCATAATTATTAACAGTTACAGTTATACTGGAATATCATCTAAGTATGTAGGTATAAGCGTTTTAAGCCTAAGCGCAACAGATTACCTCCCTTGATACCGCACTTCGATCGGGCTTGGCGAACTATTTTATCGGAACCTTCGAGATTCTAACAGCGAGTCATTACTTTAACCAAGACTGTTACAGGTCGCGGTATATAAGTCTAGCGCTGAGCGAAGTGTGGAGGGGGTGACTGCGCATGAGTTTAGAATGGCGGTCCACATGCGCAGCCATCCCCTCCACAGTACCCTCAGCGCTCGACTTACGTGCCGCTACTTGTACAGCCAGAGGGTTAGGTAAGTACTTTGTAATAGATAATTAAAACAGGTGTTCGGTAAAACATTACAATTTTTTTAAAACAACTTGAAAGTGATTTTTACCTAATAGACATTTTACGTAATAGGTGTTCGTTAGCCAGCGACCTGAGAGTTGCCTTATTTTAAAAGGATGATGGGTTCTTAGAAACTCCAATTTGATTAGAACAGCAAGATAGCATAGGATGCAAGCTGCTTACTACAGAGTTGATTGGAAATCTATTAAAGAGGCCTTAGCCTATAAATCCTATATCCAACAGTAATTTTTTTTACAGCTGTTTAATGACGACTAAAAAGTTCCAGAATTAGCGAAAAAAACAATATTCCCTGATTTTTTACTATTTAATAAGTTATATTATGACCTTTGTTTTTTAACACGTTATCTATGCGGTATAACCAGCGGTTGACAGTTAAGTGGCGCTTACTTATATCATTGTAGAGAATCTGAATGCAATAAAGACTTTTACACTGTCCGATTTCTTGCCACATTTTGAATTGGTAGTCTTAAAAAAAAAATAACTTACCTACCCAATAAGTACCTACCTTCTTAGATAAATCCGCCGTTGCGTGGACGTTTACCGCCAAAAAGTTTTGTTTTCTTGAACGTTTGCGTGGAAGGTCCGTTACCCAGATATAATAGTTAGGAGTTCTGCTAGGCAGAAATAAAGAGTTTCCCGATTTGACTGTTTTTTTTTGTGTGGATGCATTAGGTATAGTTATATCTCGATGCCGGTAAGAGAATCAGGAAACTTCTGCAGCCCGTTACCAGGCAAAATGACGGCAGATTGACAATATCGGTGATAGATTGCACAAAGCACTCATCTGGAACGCTATCAATGTCGATAAATATATTTAACAAATTGCCTAATGAATTAAAATCCGAAAATAAGGATACAATATTTTTAAATAAGTAATTTAAAACAATTTCTAATAACTAAAGCTACAGTGGACGAATTTTTAAATGACAAACATTGACATTATTTATAGTATTTTTGTCATTTATTTTTTGACATTATAATATACTTACTTATTTTGTTTTCGTTAGCATTTTAATTTGTAACTTTTAGTGGACATTTATTTACTTACCATATCGTGTTTTTGTTTCATGAAATATTAATTAATATGACCTATTTATGGTGCCTTCTTCTGTTCTGTTTTTGCTGCGCCCGACGGGGTCCATATGCTTCTTTGTGCTCTTTATATTTTTTACCATCATGTACTTTATGGAAGCAGAATAAATGAATTGTGAATTATTATGAATTTAGCACCCCATGCGAGACGTTAGTGCAGGGCTCATTGGCCCCCACATCGAATTGTTAGTTTAGTGGTCAGGTTATGGTAAACGAAGCATGGGACGTCTACCAGCCTTCACTGTAAGTGTAACAGCCTTTTTAATAGTCCACTGCGGGACGTAGGCCTACCCACGAAGGGTGATTGGGCCATCCACTACGCTGACCCAGTGCTGGTTGGTGTATTCACTCACGCCATCGAATTTCTTCTACGGACGTATGCAGGTTGTCTCGCGATGTTTTCCTTCACCGAAAAACCGGTGGTGTTAGATTCCATTCATAAATTCCAAGGAATTCATTGGTACGGGGCCGGGATTTGAACCCACGATCCCACTTTTGTGAGGCGGGTGTCATTACCACTAGACCACCACGGTTTAGGTCGACGATAATAATTGTAAAAATGAAGTGTCCAGGATAAAATTGACACAGGACCGAGATAAATGGCGAACAAGAAAAGAAACCTATGCTTAGCAGTAGTTAGCTCGTAGTCTCATGAGCTGATAATGGTGATGATATTACCAGATTTCTCCTCTATTAGTAAGATAAGATAAGATATTTGTTTTACTCATAAATACCTAACCCAAACACCAAATAATACAGATTCAATTTGAGTACTTATTAACTAAACGAAAAATTTACAATTCAGATAGGTACAAAGGTAACAAGTAAAAGCACTACCTGAAATTTACAAAATTACCGGAGTAGAAAGATAGGTATTTAATAGATATTAACATCGTCTTGTATTACTAGTGGGCCCCAAACTAGGCTAAGCCTGTATCTTGGTGACCCAAACCGTGAGTTAACGAGTAGAATTTCGCGCGACTACGTAAATGTGTTCGTATTACTAGGTATATAATATACAGTATGCCTATTCTGTACATTTGTTATTTGCAGGAGTAATATTTTATGAATACAAATATTAATGTGGGTCGAGATTTCATGAACACATTAAGAGCGTAGCCTAGTGACAAAGAAATTGAGAAATAGGTATTTGGACTAAACTATTGCCGTCGCGATGCGCCCAAACCAGAGAGCTTCAATGTGTGTGGTGATGCAATTGTATTTGTGTGCGTATTGCGCTTGAACTGTCCGTGTGTGTGTCGCACCCCACCCGCGCCCCAAAGAACCAGCGTGGTCGACCGATATTTTATTTTGAATTGTAGCAAAGTATGATATTACGTAGAGTGCGCACAAGATAACTCTGCGCGCTATTTGATTTCTGTAGGCGTTGCAGTTTACATTGTATATTTTGACTGAAATTACTTCTTTCTAATTTTAAGTTAATTATTTTTATGGAAATATCTTACATAGTTCTTCAGACTAAAATAAATATGGACTCGCGCTTGAAAGGGTTCGTACCGTTAGGAGCCAATTATGTATTTCAATTCAATTATTTGTTTTTTATATTGAAATGTTATATTACTAAATACTCTAAAAATATTTCAAGCGGTAGACGCTTTTGTTGTGATTATTAATAATTATTGTGCAAAAACTCACATCTGTTGTATGGTATGAATAAATATTTATTTTATTCTATTTTTTGACCGATGAAACGGAGGAGGTACGCAATTCGACGCGTATATTTTTTTTATTGGAAAGGGTATACGTCAAAGTTGGTCCAATTTAAATTTTATTGAAATCGGCTGAGCCATTTTTCATAAATCAGCAATAATGTGAAAAATGCTACATCGATCCGCGCAAATTCTGTACACAGTTGAAGTCAATATTTATTTCATTCTATTTTTAGTAAGTATTTGTTGTTATAATGGAAACAGAAATATATCATCTGTGCAAATTTTAACTGTTTAGCTATTACGGTTCATGAGATAGGCACAGACTAGTGACCAACAGACAGACGGACAGAGGAGTCTTAGTAATAGGGTCTCGTTATATTACTGTATACCTGCACATCTTAAACTTCTTGCCTTTTATATGGTACCTACCATATTTTCATTCCGCTATTAGTCCCATAGTATAAAAATTATAGAGGATTCAATAAAACAGATGCGAGGTTTACTGTTTAGAGAACTGCTTGTCATACCTTGAACACGTTTAAAAAATTGAAACAATTAGCAAATTAAAGCAGCAGTGGGTAGGACATACACCATAGTAGGTAATACAGGATAGAACATCTACCAAGTAGGTAGATATGAACTGATTAAAGCATTTAAAGCACTTCTAATTGAACTTTTCAGCTCTCTCCAACCTCAGTGGATTGGCAAGTTAAAATGACACAGGGCAAGGCACATAGTTCAATGAACGAATAGCCAATGGGGCTGTTTTCTCGAATGAATCTCACGTATAATCCGCGCCACACAAGTCGGCGGATGGAAAGTTAGGCGCAGAACGCTGCGCAAAAGGCAAATTATAGGTATGTGCGGGAGCCAGAAAGGGGCACACCCGCCCGCCAAACTCATGCCTCCCGCGCGCTCCCTGCGCCCGTGCACTCCACTAGGCCACGCGGCGTCGGCATGGTGCACATATGCACAATAATTAGCGTATCACAGTAAAGTGTGCCTCGCATCTGTTTAATTGAATTGAGAATTCAATTAAACAGATCAGATGCTAGGCTTACTGTTTGGAGAACTGCTTGTCATACTTTGGTTCTACGAGTACTTTCAATACTTACGTTTAAAAAAAGTTAAAACAAATAGCAAATTAAAGCAGCAGTGGGCAGGACACACCATAGAAATACAGGATAGAATATCCACAAAATAGATAGAGACAAACTGATTGAAACACTTCTAAGTAATTGAACTTTTCAGCAAAACTCAGTGGATTGGCAAGTTAAAATGACAGAGGGCAAGACACATATGGAATCGGCAGATGGAAAGTTAGGCGCAGAATGCTGTGCAAAAGGCAAAATATAGGTATGCGCAGGGGCCAGAGAGAACAATGCACAGTTCTAGCCCAAATTCTATGGCTATAAAAATATTTAATAAATTGCCAAATAATTTAAAAGATATTTAAAGACGAAAGAGAAAACTTCTTCATAAAACAACTAAAAATTATCCTATTATCTAAAAGCTATTATACATTAGACGATTTTTTTAACGATAATCTAGAAAACGTAATAATAAATCGTTCCAATATAAATAATAAAATTGCCATACCCTTATAGGGTCATATAACTATACAAAACATGTTAACTAAGAACCGCATGTAAATTTTATATGTTGCAATAAATAAATTGAGTTTGAGAGACAAGACGCCGAACACATCCGCCAACCTCATGCCTCCCGCGTGCACGCCCATGCTTACCACTACGCCACGCGGCGTCGGCATTGTGCACATATGCGCAATAATTAGCGAATTATGGCGAAGTTTCATCTGCGGCTAACATCTCATCCGCCGACTTGAGTGGCGCTACCTTTACTGGCAAGCGCAACATAGAACTTATTTATTTTATTAGATCTAGATTTATTTATTTTGTTGTGTTTGTAATGTGACTGATTATGTGTTTTTTTAATTATTTAATGTTGAGTCTTTGATACTTGAATAATTTAATAGAACGTTTTTCACTTAGGTAGGTGGACTAAGGATAATTATATTTATACGTTACAGTTATTACACGATTTTAGAGAGCATGTGATTTTCCTGATTAGAATCATTATTTCGCTTTAGGCGCAGGATTCTAATAATGGCACATAGTTCTAAGAAAGCTCCATTTTAAGAATGCCCAATTTTCACAATGGCCAGGTCTAACAATGCTCAATTCTCAAAATGGCAAAATAATTAATAATAAGGTGATTTTTTTAAATGAAAATGTGCGTTTTCTATTTGAAATTATTTTGCCATTTTGAGAATTGAGCATTCTGTGCTTTAATTAAAGCACCACCTCTTTAGGGCAAAGTTAATAGGTTTAAAAAGAACAACTTTTACTATGGGAACAACTAACTCCGAATTGGCGATAAAAACCAGCTGTTCCATACACTTTGTCCATTATCAACAGACTTTTTCTATAGTATAGTTTATATTTCTCGCGGATTCGGCTCTGGTCGGTCCATAGTAAAATTTATGATGTACCTAACTCGCCAAAGCCGATTGTTTTAGGTACCGGTAAGCCCTTATATGTATTTAAAATGTGTGATTTTATTTGAAATATCCTAATCAAAATTATGTTGCCATTTTGAGAATTGGACCTTCATATAATTATGCTTTCGTAGAATTGAGCATTCCCGGATTACTTGGGCATTATGCGAATTGGTTATTCTGCGCCTAACTCATTTAGATGCCTGCGGATACCACACACGATATTCTGTATAATCGCTGCAATATGTCGCAGCAACTAAACGCCTATATTCCATACATAAAATCTTTTCTTCAAAAGTAACAAACATACAACGTTCAAATCACAAGATTGGAAAAAATAACTAATATTTTTAATAAACATCGATATCGATGGACATCACTAGAGCATCGACATAAATATCGACTATTACTACATCCCTAGTGCTTGTGTACGTATAGGTTTGAACCTCCCTTACCTCAACCCTACCCCCGCATCGTGCGATAGGGACAATTGCAGCTCAGAGCGATTTATACCTACAAAAAACTTGGCGAGACAACGTTTCGTATTACGCAGTTTTCTTCTTCAAAAACTATTTCAATCAAGTATTTTTTTATGTCAAAATTTAAAAAAAATGTGTGCTCATGATTCTGTCATTTTATATTTTGTTAGATATTATTTTGTCTCTTCTGGTAGGTCTCTAAAGACGTCGGTAATAATGGTGAATATTTTTGTGATTTTGAAGGGTCATAGTTTGCCTCATAATTAATTTATTAAGAAAAAGAAAAGACAGCGTAGTCTAAACAGCTAAATTTAATTTTATGACAAAAAATTGAAGCTCTACAAGTATTTTCCAGGAAGAAAACAGCGTAATACGTTTGTATGAAAAATTACAGATCACCGGGGCTCTTAACTAAGCTACTCGTACATCACAAACAAACCGGTCGAATCGTATCGTGACGTGTGAGTCCGCTCTCCGCCTCCACATTTATAGCAAGCCAACAGTAACCAGTAGTGGTCGGGTCCTCGCTTCGGACACACGTGAGTAATTTCCTCTATTATCTACCTCTTAACATTACGAACTATTTCTCTGTCTTTCGTTTAAAATAACTCAACTTTGATTAGATTTTAGTTTTGGACTAAAAGAAAAGTGAAAGTTCATGGTAGATACCTACTAATTGATAAGAATTGGTTTTAAACGCAAAGGTAGCTTATATCTATGTTTTCGTTAGTTTGCTACTTAAATATTCCAATCTGTTTATTTTACAATTTAGACGCATCTCTCTCGATATTCTACTATTTACTTGGTTGTTTGAGAAGGATCATTTGTGATTTTTATCATTATTAAATGTGTCTTATTCTCGCCTAACTAAAAGGAGTAAATAGTTCAAACTCAAATCATTTATTGCAACATAAGAAATTTACATGCGGTTCTTAGTTTAACGTGTTTTGTATAGTTATACATATAACCTATAAGGGTATGACAATTTTACTATTTTTATTGGAACGATTTATTGTTATGTTTTCTAGAAAGAGTTCGTCAATGCTAATGCGTTTTTTTGTGAGTGCGATTTCTTCGCTGTCCGCGAACCGATTTACAGTAGGTACATGAATGTATCTAATTCGTTTTTTTTGACGTATAAGTACATGTCATACGAGCTACGGTAGCGTTCAATTGTAAATGTCAAATGCGGTCACCCATCCGAAGACTGACCGCACTGACCGCTACTGCTTCGTTTCATGATCTCTAAAAGCAGTCACTTAATCTTTACCTATATTATATCTACCTAATAGTACGTAGTATTATTATATCTTCTTTGCCAATAGTAGGCTTATATTATCTAATTATTATGCAAAATCCTACTAATATTACCTAATATTATAAACGCGAAAGTTTATGAGTAGGTATGTATGGATGTTTGTTACTTTTTCACGCACAACGGCTGAACCGATTTGGATGAAACTAGGTGCGAAGGTAGCTTAGACCTTGGATTAACACATAGGCTACTTTTTATCTCAGGCTAACGCGAGTATAACCGCGGGGTGCTGCTGGTATTAGATATTATTTTGTAAATGTTATAGTTTGTAATTTTATTGTAAGTAGGTATGAGTTATGCAAGTACATATTTAATTTAGGTTCCTACGACGATTGTTTTAAAATCTATCCTATTGTTCGTCTCTTCGTCTACTTTTTATTATTAACCGACTTCCAGAATGGGAGGTTACAAAGGTTTATATTTTTTTAAATACCTATACGGGTCAATTAAATTTATGTGTGTGATGTGGATATAGCCGTAGGACGTCCACTGTAAGACACAGGCCTCCCGTAAAGATATTTAATAAGACGGGTTGGAAGCGGCTTGCATCCAGCGCGTAGGTACCTACCTACTTGCTGTCTTAATCAGGTCGTCCTGCCACCTAATCGGTGGACATCCTACGCTACGCATCTTGGTACGTGGTCTCCACTATATTTGTATTAATATCAACGAATTAGCATAAAATAATAATATTTTCCTTCCTTGTTTCAAAGTAACAGGTAAATAGTCTAAGCGTACCTATACATATTTATTAATCACTTATTTGTATTACTCATCGCTGAAGTACCTAGGTCAGCTAGCAGTCACTGAATTAAATATTTTATGACGTAGATATTTTGGAGACAAACCTATAGTGAATTAATTGTAGTGCTCATAGCATAGTTTGACTCGTTGTTTCTTCGATCACTGAAGTAAAGTAAAGTAAAATTTATTGCATAAACTGTGTAAAATGGTGGTACAATTTTTTAGTATCAACGGTCTATCCTAGCGGACATGCTATTTTTAGCTTCATAAAATCTAATTATAAAATATATTATTGCTTATCCGAAAAACTAATCTAATGAAAAATTACATGAGATCATGATAAGTAAATATTGTACACTCCAAAATAATAAAGAATAACATTACATACATTACAACCATACTCCAAGTTATGTTAAGCAACATTCGGCCTGGTCAGTTGTCGGATGGGTGACCGTGGGTGGCATTTATAACTTAGCGTTATCGTGGCTTGAATGGTCAGGAAAAGCTCAAGCTTGTTCTTGATAATACAATTTTTTTTTTCGCAAAAATGGCACAAACTACTTCAATCGTGTATAAAGTTACACTATATAATTTTTACATTATTTTCGATATTTCAAAAATGGCTAAACCGATTTCGATAACGTTTATGTAGGACCACCTCAGTTGTAGGTATAACCTTTCGAACTAAAAATAATTATTTAAATCGGTTCACAATTGACGAAAATATCGATGAAAATACACAAAAATAAATACAGATGAACATAGAACCTCCTTCTTTTTGGAAGTCGGTTAAAATATAAAGAGTTACAGTGACGCGGTCAAACACCTAGCCAGGAGTGTCACAGTAATGTCAAGGTTAGATATAAATGAGTTCAGTAGTACTCGAAATTCCTAACCAACTATATGATTAGGGTTATCAGACAGCTAAAAAACCCGCTAGGGATTGTCCTGGAATTTCGTGTCTGATTATACCAAAGACCTTGTACTTACTAAAGCTCTAAAAGGTTATAAATCTGCTAAAGGTTATACTCATATTATAGGCCGAATCAAACTTGTTGGCGGTTGTGAAGTTCGCTACAAGCTGCACGAAACCAAATCCTCGCGCAACTTCAGTCAGGATTGGGTTTTGCGCAGCTGAGCCAGGGTAGCATGCCAAATGGATGAATTGTCTTTCCACCATTATCCATCCATCCATCCATCCATCAGCCATAGGACGTCCACTGCTGGACATAGGCCTCCCCTATGAATCTCCAATAAGACCGGTTGGTAGCGGCTTGCATCCAGCGTGATCCTGCGGTCTTAATGAGGTCATCCGTCCACCTTGTGGGTGGACGTCCTACGCTGCGCTTGCCGGTACGTGGTCTCCACTCGAGAACTTTTCGACCCCATCGGCCATCAGTCCTCCGCGCTATGTGTCCTGCCCACTGCCATTTCAACTTGCCAATCCGCTGGGCTATGTCGGTAACTTTGGTTCTTCTGCGAATCTCCTCATTCCTGATTCGATCTCGCAGAGAGACTCCGAGCATAGCCCTCTCCATAGCTCGTTGGGCTATTTGGAGCTTATTAATAAGGCCCATAGTAAGAGACCACGTTTCAGTGCCATAAGTCATCACTGGCAACACACACTGATCGAACACTTTCGACTTGAGGCACTGAGGTATGTCGGACGAGAAGACGTTACGCAATTTTCCGAACGCTGCCCAGCCGAGTTGGATTCGGCGATTGGCCTCTTTCTTGAAGTCGGACCTACCTAACTGGACTACTTGTCCTAGGTAGACGTACGAGTCAACGACTTCAAGAACCGAGTTCCCAACAGTGATCGGGGTGGGTACAACATGGGAATTACACATGACTTTCGTCTTGTCCATGTTCATCTTAAGACCCACCTGTTGAGAAACCCGATTGAGGCTTTCGAGCATCGTGCTGAGCTCTTCCATCGATTTTGCCATGACTACTATATCGTCGGCAAATCGAAGGTGAGTGAGGTATTCGCCATTGACATTGATGCCGAATCCTTTCCATTCCAGGAGCTTGAAGGCGTTTTCCAAAGTAGCCGTAAACAGTTTCGGAGATATTACGTCTCCCTGTCTTACGCCTCTTTTTAAAGGGATCGCCTTGGAGCTCTCTTCCTGTACTCGGACCGACATAGTGGCGTTATTATACAAACACTTCAACACTTCGATGTACCGATAGTCAACACGGCATCGTTGGAGAGACTCGAGCACAGCCCAAGTCTCTACCGAATCAAAGGCTTTCTCATAGTCCACAAACGCTAAGCAAAGTGGCACGTTATACTCTTCGGTCTTCTGTATAACCTGCCGTAGCGTATGAATGTGGTCCATGGTACTAAAGCCCTTTCGGAAACCGGCTTGTTCGGAAGGCTGGAAGTCATCAAGCCTGCGCTCGAGACGGTTCGTAATGACCCTTGAAAACAGCTTATAAACATGGCTCAGAAGCGAGATGGGTCTGTAGTTCTTCAATAAGGTGTTGTCACCTTTCTTGAAAACAACACTACCACGCTTCTGTTCCATGCTTCTGGCGTGATGCCCTCGAGGACGACGGTGTTGAAAAGCTTCTGGAGTACTTTTAGTACCGGTGTTCCACCCGCTCTCAGAAGCTCTGATGTGATACCGTCATCACCCGGCGCCTTGTTGTTCTTGAGCTGGTTTAGGGCCATTCTAATCTCGTACAGGCTGATGTCCGGGATATCTTCGGTGAAGTGTCGGGTCAGCTTGGCTCTTGGGTCTTTGGCTGCGCTGTTGACAGGCTTAGTGACCGAAGCGTATAGCTGTCCATAAAACCTTTCGATCTCCTCCAATACCTCTGCCTTGGTCGACGCTACACTGCCATCTTCTCTCTTCAGCTTTGTCAGCTGGCTTTGCCCAATAGACAAATTCCTTGCGAACACTTTGGAGCCTTTGTTCTGCTCTATGGTCTCTTTAATATGTTTAGTATTAAAGAGACGAATGTCGCGCCTCACGGATTTCGAAATTTGTCTATTGATCAGCCTATATGACTTTGCATCATCGGAAGACTGCAGTCTCTGTAAGCGTCGTTCGGCCATGAGATTTAGAGTTTGATCGGAAAATTTTTGAGGTCTATTTGTACGACGGGGTCTAAAGAATTTAGCACCCACCGTCTGGACAGTTTCTACGAGCCCGTTGTTGATCTCGTCCACTGACGCAAAGTTCTCCAGGCAAGCAAAGCGATTTGAGAGCTCGAGCTGAAAGCTCTCGGGGTTTTGGATATCGGAAGGTGTAGGTCGGAGCGTGGACTTCATCAAGCGTGACCTTTCGAGTTTAACGTTTATATCCAATGTGCCTCTTACGATTCTGTGATCACTACCGGTTTTCACCCTGTGTATCACGGAGACATCATTGAATATCCGTTTCTCGGTGGTCATGATGAAATCTATCTCATTTTTCGTGGAACCATCGGGGCTCATCCAGGTCCACTTCCTGTGAGGCGGCTTCTGAAAGAAAGAGTTCATCATGAAGAGTTCCTCTTTCTCCAGAAAATCAGCCAGCCTCTGGCCCCTGGGGTTCCGTTGTCCATATCCAAATTTCCCCACTCTCAGCTCATCATCGCTTCTTCTGCCCAACTTTGCGTTGAAGTCCCCCATAACAACAGTGAAGTGGGTCTTAGACATACGTATGGCTCGACTTACGTCCTCATACATAGTCTCCACTTCATCATCTGGGTGTGACGAGGTCGGTGCGTATACCTGAATGACCTTCAGCGAATACCTCTCAGATATTCTGAGTATTAGGTACACAACCCTGCTCGACACGCTTTCGATGGTAATAATGTTGTTAGTGAGGGACTTGTGAACGAGAAAACCGACACCACCTTGGGACCGCTGGTCACCTTCCCGGTAGTAAAGCAGGTTGCCGGACTTTAGGGTTATCGTGTCCTCCCCACCATTATATCCCCTCGAAAAGGAAAAGAAGTATGAATTGACAATGAAAACTGTGGTTTTTAGGGTTCCGTACCTCAAAAGGAAAAAACGGAACCCTTATAGGATCACTTTGTTGTCCGTCTGTCCGTCCGTCCGTCTGTCAAGACCCTTTTTCTCAGGAACGCGTGGAGGTATGAAGCTGAAATTTATATCAATTACTCAGGTCTACTGTCCCTTGAAGCTGTGAAAAAATCAAACTTCTAAGCCAACGCAATCAAAAGATACAGCCGTTTATGCCGCAAATTTTCGACACTTGCAAGGGAATCAAAACCTACAGGGTGCTTCCCGTGAACTCAGAATCTTGAAATTTGGTACGAAGCAACGTCTTATAGCATAGATAAAGGAAAAATTACGAAAACCATAAATTTTTAGTTACATCACATAATATTTTTTTTTTTAATAATTTTAACCTTACTACCCATTTCCTCATAAACGCGTAGAGGTATTAAATTGAAATTCATACCAAATACTCAGGTCTATAATACCTTTAAGCTGTAACAAAATCAAACTTCTATGTCAACGCAATCAAAAGAAACAGCAATATAAGCTGCATATTTTGAAACTCGCAAGTACTCGCAAGGGAATCAAAACCTAAAGGGTACTTCCAGTCGACCTAGAATCTTGAAATTTGGCATGAAGCAACGTTTTATAGCACACATAAAGGAAAAATTCCGAAAACCTTAAATTTTTAGTTACATTACAAAATATATATTTTTTAATAAATATAAACTTATTACTTTTTTCCTCATGAACGCGTAGAGCTATCAAGTTGAAATACTTACTTAGTACTTAGTTACTTAAACGATAAAGAGATCTTTGTCTTAAATTTATGCTCCTCCATCTTTCCCCATTGTAATGTTATGAATTTCATTTTGCAATAAGATTACCATAGTTATGACTCGATTGTCGTAATGAACGAACTTTGTAAACCTTGCAGGTTTGTACGGAACCCTCGGTGCGCGAGTCCGACTCGCACTTGGCCGGTTTTTTTTCCCTTTGCCAGGCTACCCATGCAGGGGTGGCTTTATACATTTCCCAGAAAGACCATTGAAATTTTGCCGTCGAATCCCTACTTCTACAAATCGAAATCCTACTTATCAATGAATATTTTATCCTGTAAACAAATAGCTTTTGACACTTTATTTAGGTACTAGCAATCCATCGACAGCCAATAATAATTCAAGTGTACCCATTATTGAAGTGAAACTTCTAATGCGACTTCCAACAAGGTTGCGTTAAACGTTTAACGCTACCATGGAGGGGGTATGAAAGCACTGTTGCGTCGAAGTTTCACTTCTTCCGCGCGGAGGGACTCCACTTCACGGTTTTTTTTTAATTTTTTTTTTAATTTTTGTAATTATAGTATAGCAGTTGTAATACTTATATGGTTTAGTTTATGAAATGTTATTGGAGTTTTGTTGCAACAAATGGAGAAATATCAAAGTAGCAACCCATAGTAAATTAACGACTGGAAAATTAAATTCATAGACTTAAAAACTTCCCCTCCAGAATCAATTTGTTGTAACTAATATCAACCTTCCCTTCTCAAAACATCAAGAAACTACAAGTTGCCGGCAGTTGATTCGGCCTACAGTAAATTACCAGAAAACTATAAGGGGTCTATTGGTAATGACACTCCCCTTACAATCGTGAGATCGTGGGTTCAAATCCAGGTCCCGTACCAATGAATTCGTTGGAATTTATGTACGGAATTTAACACCACTGGCTTTTCGGTGAAGGAAAAATCGCAAGGCAACCTACATACTTACCTACGTCTGTAAAAGAAATTCGATGGCTAATGTGAATCCGCCAACCCGCACTGGGCCAGCGTGGTGGATATAGCCCAATCACCCTTTGCGGTAAGCCTACGTCCTGTAGTGGACTGTTAAAAAGGCCGATATAGTACAGTACAGTATAAGTTTCCGACAGCAAACTACCAGGAAACCATAAGTTACTAGCAGCTCTCCAAAACAGAGTATGGCAGCCCTACTTGGCCCATCGGCAGCCAATTCGCCGTGACACCCGGGGTCAGCATTAGATCACCGCGTCCCACGGAATATTAACTAGCTACGACTTACTAATCAACAATTACACGCGTCCACTACGTATATTTGCTACTTTTGATGCTTTTATTGTATCTTCTAATTAATATCCACTGGACTAATTATGGTAGAATAGATTTTTTAGACTAGATTTCATGGTTTTTAGGCGGCATTACTGTGAAGCCTGACTGAAAGGCCTTGTTACTTGTTTCAGGTAATTGGCTTCCATCAAACTCTTTTTTAATTAGTTATCTATCTGTACACCAATTTTCAGCTTTTAAATGTAGTCGGAAGATACACATTTTTTTAAATTCAAACCGGTATCCCCACTAAACGCTAAACATCCCAGCTGACTGAATTCAGGGTATTGTTGTACATCACCACGACAACGTAATACCAAAAATTCAGCGTTTAGAAAGTAGTTGCATTTTTTGCGCTTACCTCCCGGACTAATAAGATATAGACCCCACTGGAAGCACCAACTTTCAAATAAAATAAGAATCATAAAATCGGGTCCCCTAGTCGAAACATCAACAAACATAAAAAAATACATTATAAACTTGAGAATCACCTCCTTTTTTGAAGTCGGTTAAAATACCTGAACGGCCAAATTACCAAGTTCTTTCTTTAGGTTGGGAGTGGTAGGAAATCGGCCTCCTTTGACTATCACTGATTCACTACAGAGGCCGACAGATTAGGCAAGATACCGCCGAATCAAGTGTTTCGACAGACTATTTGCATTCGTAATGCGAGGCTTTAGTCCTTGTAGAAATGGCTATACATCTTACAACTTGTAAAATCGTCGCAATAACATATTCTTCCCTATGCTCATTCTTGAGAAGTCGGGTAAGGAGCAATATACGCTATTTCATTTTTTAGGGTTCCGTACCCAAAGGATGAAAGCAGGACCCTATTACTAAGACTCCGCTGTCCGTCCGTCCGTCTGTCTGTCTGTCACCAGGCTGTATCTTATGAACTGCGATAGCTGAACAGTTGAAATTTTCACAAATGATGGATTTCTGTTGCCGCCCTAATTTTTATCTTACTGACTTGAATCTTGAATCTGCATTTTTGAGCTGATGAGAGTCCAAAAGTTAAAATAGTTTTTCGGTTTTACAATGTAACCCTGTTTTGGTAAATAGGTGCCAAAACACTCTAGTTTGGCAAATCATCGGGTACGTTGGTGCCAAAAATTTACAAAAAGTCACTGACAGCTTAAGTCGGATCTGCCGGCGACTTGGCTGTCAAGTGTCAACAAACTAGGTCAGGAACGAGAACAAAATATTAAAATTCGGTCGGAGTGAAATAAAATCACATAAAACCGTGATAGACGGACTGGAGTCTTTCTTTGTCCAGCAAGCAGCCAACGGAGCGTACACGGGGTCGTAGGGGAAACAAGGCCGTAGCGGCGTCCTAACGAAGGTACGTGTCGGCAAGGTTGGTTTTCTAAACGATTCACTTGTTGTACAAGAACCAAAGGAATTGTCCCTTGATTCTACAGAAAACCACCGAATCGAGTGAGAACAGGACCGCGCGCCGACACCCTGGTTCCCCGAACGACGAACACCGTGCGACGTGGCGAGTTCGTTTAGCTGGACTGACTTCGAAACCTCGAAAAGAAACCCCTAAGACATTAGGGTAAGTTTTTAATAGCCTCTTATTCCTCCTGTCTCGGTTAGGCTCGGTCTTTGTCAGTATTTTCCTAGACCCGATGACGTGTCGCATCCGATATCATTGTCGGCTTACCACCCCCAACTTGAAATGGAGGGCCTCGCTCTTCAAGCGAGGTCTGACCAAAGAACAAGACATTCATACTTGTTTTCTGTCCTCGGACAGGGTTTCTTTTTTTGTTCTACATATAGAAATCGTGGTCTATAACTGCACTCCAAGGCGCGGCAAGCGTCCTCCCGCGCGTCCCTCACCGTGCGGCGACGTGGCCTCTCTCTGCGTCTCACCCCGAGACTGCTACTAGCTTCTTGCTGCTTCTATCTGCGCGTTTCCGCCGTGGGCGACGTGGCTACCGCCCCGACTTGAATCTACCCCCGAGTATTATTGGTAACGCAGCCAGCGGCTGCGCCTTTCTTACATTTCGTGCTGTGCTTTTATTACTCAATTAACTTAAATAATTAACTAACACAGAGCATATTTAAAAATTGGTTGCAAACTCAGCGAAGTAGGTATTCGACCACACGCCCTGTTCTACCCTGATAGCCGGCAACTATCAGCCCTTGTATTTTATGGACCTATAGTCCTGGCGCCCATTCTATTGTACCATTTAATTAGTAATTTAGTCTTAAGCCCCTCCGGCAATCAGTAATCCTAAGTTTTTAATATTAAGCCCTTCCGGCACATAGATCATAAGGTGTCTCATACCGATCTACGCCCCTCAGGCATGTAACTTAAAATTAACTATAATAAAACCAACATTACTTACTTTATAACTTTTATTTATCACACCTTAGCATAGCTTTCCATCTACCTTACATTTCACATTGAACGCTTTACCTTCGAAACTAGCATCACACTTTTAAAAGCGTTACAGTACAGTACCCCTCCACCCGGGGAAAGAATTCACGCAGTGAATTCGACGGCTGCCCCCAGCCGAAAAGTAGAATAATAAGAACGAGTAGGGAGCAACAAAGAAATGGGCAACCTAGCCGCTAGAATATTTAGTGGCTATTTGCCGAACAGACGAAATACAGACCAAACGATAAAAATAAAAGATCCTTATAACTAAAAAAAAGTGTCAAAGTACCCTGACTTTCTAGAGTTGAGTGAGTTAATCAGGAAAGCAAACAACTGAGTGGAAATCTTACTTTGACTCCGCAGGGAATTTAAGATTGTTAAAAAACATAAAGGTACCAAATTATGGAGTCAGTTGGACCAAGAACCGAGGACTGACTCAAGCATAATTATGGCTTCTTTGTTTTTAATTGATAAGATTTTCCTGTAAGCGGTATTAATTAAGCTAAATTTTTTTTTGTTAGCATATAATCTGTGGTTAGAAGTAAAACAAGGATGCACGAAAATTATGGAGTATGTTGGACCAACCCGAGGACAGACTCAAGCATAATTAAGGCACTGTTTTAACCACGATTTCTAATTTAAGTATGATTCGAGGTTGACTTGGTAAGTATTGCCAGTACAACTAAGAAACAAAGCTACTAAAATATATGCATTCTAATGCCCGCTTTTTTCTGGAGATTGAGTTTAAAATTGAGCAAATATGGGTTACTGAAGCTGAAATTGTTGGAATTTGAATGTTTACAAAGTCAGGGGTATTACACTTCTAAATCTAGGTGCATTTAAGCTAAACTTAAGATACGGTGTAACTATTGTTACATGTTAGTGCTAAAAATAAATATAGGTAAGTCAAAGTTTGGAGTGGGGTTCTTCCTACCTGAGGGTGGAATCCCTTATTTAAGGCATCGCCGGGGAAATCATACTATTATGATATGAAAAATTAGTCAATTCAGGTGTGACCATCGGTGTCAGTATACAGAATAATGGTGACGCCGATAGTTTAAGAAGGCAATGCCTTGAGGATGTGACCATCGTAGTGGGCACTGAAGGAACATTACTACTGGAGTTGAGCGCTCAACCTTTTTAGTGTAGTAAAGAAATGGGAGTATAATTTAGTGTGACCACATAGTTGTACAGGCTAGTGGACACAGCTAAATGGTTAAGTCTAGTCAGGTATGTAGTTATAGGCTTCAGTTAAAGAGTTCTACCACCGCTCTATTGTATGTCAAGTATGTAGTTATAGGCTTTCGTTAAAGAGTTCTACCACCGCTCTGTTGTATTGTCTAGTATGTAGTTATAGGCTTTAATTAAAGAGTTCTACCACCGCTCTATTTATCGTCTACCTTTAGGGGGTAGGGAGTGCTAATCGGTACTGCCTTTACAGGACTCGCCTGTTGACAGGACCGACGCTAAGATACTACTTTTAGAGAGTAGCAAAGAGGCATCAGCACTGCCGTTAGTGGGCAGGGCTGAGCAAGAGGTACTACCACGTAGGGGTAGTATAGCTGATTGGTACTGCCTTTAGTTGACAGGACCAACGCTAAAGTACTACTTTTAGAAAGTAGCAAAGAGGCATCTTTTAGAGTAAAGAGGAACTTTTAGAGTGTAGCAAAAGGTACTACCTTGTAGGGATAGTACATTGGGTGTCCAACGAAGTGGGCACACAAAAGGGTCAAGTAAGGTACTGCTCAAGGCAGCACAAGAGGTAGAAGCAAGTTATCAACAGTACTGCGTAGTACTGCGTACAGAATATGCAAGGTACTATCTTTAGAAGATAGTAGGACAGTACTGAGTAAGTAGTACATGTAAGTATAAGCAAGTAAATAGTACAAATACTGCCGGTAGTGGGTAGTATTGTCTATTTAAAGTAGTATTTATAAGCTAAGCTAAAATGATAATTGCTACCGAAAGTAGGAAGCTAAAGATTATTATTCTAGCGTAGAAGTGTAGTATTAAGGTACTAAGGGCTACAATATAATAGCTTATCTTAGTTTGTAAGACATAAGGACTGCACTCCGAGCGCTCTAAAGGGAAAGAAAGAAAAAAAAAATTTTACTACCGATTTTAAAATTAAATCCTTAAGGACTTAGTTTCCAGGCACGAATTATGCGATAAAAGTTAACAGTCAAAGATTGAGAAAAAAATATTTCATAACAAATTAAATTACTCCGTTTTGTTGTTTCTATATTGTTTACTGATAATATTCTTCAGTAAATTAGTAAAAGATTATAAAAACATAATTGACATTGTTTTTCCTACCATCTTATAGAAAACAAAAGCGTTGTTACAAACGCCTTGTTTGCAAACAGAATAATCAACGAAGCTACAGTAAGTATTGCAAATGACAACTTCTGACCGTTGTTTTCCAAGAATTTAGTGCTATAAACAGTGTAACTGCAATTGTTTCTCCTTGTTTCAGGTTCCTGGAACGATAGAATGTGCAACAATACTAATCTATCTGAAAGATTTCTCAAGACAAATGTTTGTGGTAGACCAAGTGAAAAAGTGAACGAACAAAAGTTTACCAGAGGACTGCGAATCATCCTATACAGATTATGAACTGAAGATCACTCATTAGGATATAAGAGACGTCCCTACTTGGAAGACTAGGATCAGTTCATAACGTCTGAAACCTTTTGCTTCAGGTTCAGGCATGGTGACCTAACATCCTGATTATTCTGTTTCCGAGATTATGTAAAGATCGCTGTGAGAGTTGACGAAGCTAACAATATATGATTATAGTGCTATTTTTGTTGTTTTATTGTGCCAAGGTATAGAATTACTAGTAAAGTAATCGTAAAAGTAATAATATTCTCAGGCGATTACTACAATATGTCGGTTACCAAAATGTTCAATGTCGAACATGATTCGATATACTGAACCCTTTGTTTCCGGCATATTCCTAAGAGGTAGTAAAATATTTTTCAATAAAGACATTAAATCGTGCTGTTTACAAGAAATTCAATTTAAGTTAGACAAACAGAGACTAAGTCGTAATAGTTTAAGTAAAGTGGTTGCAGAATCAGCTTACAAATGTATGAAATATCCAAAATACTAGCGCAGGTAGTTTTAAGTTTCCTAATTATTGCTTACAAACTGCTATGTTCACAATCTATACTAATCCTATAAACATAATACATTAAACAATATTTCACCGCAACAATTTCTTTGTGAAAACTACTTTAGCATTTATTTACAGTACATACTTTGCAACAATGCAGATAAAATGAACAATGTAGGTAAGTACTGTTAACAAAGTTCAGTTTCAGTACATTATTTTGCAATAATGCAAATAAAATGAATAATGTAGGTAGGTATTGTTAACAAAATAATGCAGGTATGCTATAGCAATTAATCTGAAAATACAAAAACTGCCTAAAAATGAGAATTACAATACCTATTCTGTTAAGTCTTACAGCTATAGGGTACACAAGGATTAAAACAACACAAATTTCTTTTTCAAAATTGTTCTTGTTTATTAGTATGTTAGTACATTCTAGCTGCCTAACAGATCCTACCTAATAATGAATTGATTGCAAATTCAGCTTAACAGGTTCCCTGTCCCCATACATACGATTTTGGAGCATTACCCATGTCCCGCGTTTTTTTTTCGGTTTTTGAACTCATTTTGAACATAAATGAAAATGTATGTGTATTTTGTAGAATATTATAATAAAAAGCCCCTAAAAAGAAAATAAAAAAAATGTATCAATTATGATACATGAGCGTATAGAGTGAGTTTTTATTGTCACACGTCCGATGCATCAAATATAATGCATAACATATCGAGCGGCGATTGTGAATACCCGCGTCATTTACAATGAGCACACGAGATCTGCTATAACTGTCTTGGACGTGCAAGAAGCAATGATTCGTCATTGGCTTGGAGAAGCGGCGAAAAAGAAAAATTACAGACAACAGACCAGATCCACAAGTTCTGCAGTAGCTGCTACACATACACACCATCTTTCACAAATACCTCGGAAAGATGGAAAGCTCATTCGAAAGCGATGTGTCAATTATTACGCTAAAAAGAGAGCAGAAGGAGGAAATCCATTGCCACAGGTGAATACAGAATGCACGGATTGTGGAAAATGTTACTGCCTACCTTGTTTCAACGAGAAACACTCGCAACAATGAGGGTAGTTTGTAAGTAAAAAGTGTTCCTGCAAATTACAAATCGTTCTGTAATAATAAAAACTTATGTTCCTAAATGAATCTATACATTACATTCCTCAATACTAACTTTTACTTTGTACCCGTAAAATCATCCTAGAAAAAAAAATGTCACGGCAAGCATATGAAACAATCAACTTTTTTTACCTTGTATTGTTTATTTACACGATATCCCCCATACGTCCCAGTACTCAAAATTACGATCACAACGCCACGTCCCAAAGTAAAATGGGTCTGAAATTGGCACTACTTTTGCTCATATATGAGTCACGGACGTGTGAAACACGGTACAAAAATTGTGTGATGAATCATATCTGATGCATGGGACAGGGAACCTGTTAAAACCAGTTGAGGCGCCACTGTAACGCTTAAACAATGTGAAGCTAGGTTTAAAAGGTATAAGGTAAAGCGTTCAACATAAAGGTAAGGTCGATAGAAAGCTAAGGTGTGGTAAATAAAAGTTATAAAGTAAGTAATGTTGGTTTTATTATAGTTAATTTTAAGTTACATGCCTGAGGGGCGTAGATCGGTATGAGACACCTTATCATCTATGTGCCGGAAGGGCTTAATATTAAAAACTTAGGATTACTGATTGCCGGAGGGGCTTAAGACTAAATTACTAATTAAATGGTACAATAGAATGGGCGCCAGGACTATAGGTCCATGAAATACAAGGGCTGATAGTTGCCGGCTATCAGGGTAGAACAGGGCGTGTGGTCGAATACCTACTTCGCTGAGTTTGCAACCAATTTTAAATATGCTCTGTGTTAGTTAATTATTTAAGTTAATTGAGTAATAAAAGCACAGCACGAAATGTAAGAAAGGCGCAGCCGCTGGCTGCGTTACCAATAATACTCGGGGGTAGATTCAAGTCGGGGCGGTAGCCACGTCGCCCACGGCGGAAACGCGCAGATAGAAGCAGCAAGAAGCTAGTAGCAGTCTCGGGGTGAGACGCAGAGAGAGGCCACGTCGCCGCACGGTGAGGGACGCGCCGGAGGACGCTTGCCGCGCCTTGGAGTGCAGTTATAGACCACGATTTCTATATGTAGAACAAAAAAAGAAACCCTGTCCGAGGACAGAAAACAAGTATGAATGTCTTGTTCTTTGGTCAGACCTCGCTTGAAGAGCGAGGCCCTCCATTTCAAGTTGGGGGTGGTAAGCCGACAATGATATCGGATGCGACACGTCATCGGGTCTAGGAAAATACTGACAAAGACCGAGCCTAACCGAGACAGGAGGAATAAGAGGCTATTAAAAACTTACCCTAATGTCTTAGGGGTTTCTTTTCGAGGTTTCGAAGTCAGTCCAGCTAAACGAACTCGCCACGTCGCACGGTGTTCGTCGTTCGGGGAACCAGGGTGTCGGCGCGCGGTCCTGTTCTCACTCGATTCGGTGGTTTTCTGTAGAATCAAGGGACAATTCCTTTGGTTCTTGTACAACAAGTGAATCGTTTAGAAAACCAACCTTGCCGACACGTACCTTCGTTAGGACGCCGCTACGGCCTTGTTTCCCCTACGACCCCGTGTACGCTCCGTTGGCTGCTTGCTGGACAACGAAAGACTCCAGTCCGTCTATCACGGTTTTATGTGATTTTATTTCACTCCGACCGAATTTTAATATTTTGTTCTCGTTCCTGACCTAGTTTGTTGACACTTGACAGCCAAGTCGCCGGCAGATCCGACTTAAGCTGTCAGTGACTTTTTGTAAATTTTTGGCACCAACGTACCCGATGATTTGCCAAACTAGAGTGTTTTGGCACCTATTTGCCAAAACAGGGTTACAACAATACCTAATTCAAAAAGTTGTTTCTTATTGCCATTGCAATTAGTTTTTTAAATAATTGATGAGAAAGATGGAAAAATAAGGGGGAGGCTTTTGCCCTGTATTCATTAAATAAATAAGTTCTTGTTTTGAATAAATATTTAGTGTATTTCCGCTCTGTCGTAGTCATATAAGTTAAGGGTACTATTCAAAATCCAAATTAAATCACAAACAAAATTAGTAATTAATCATCAAACTGTATCATGGTTCGACTATGGTTAGGTCAGGTTAGAAAAGTTAGGCTTAGGTATGTTTACAAAATATGAATGAACCTGAAACAAAATTTTTAATTAATCCGTTTAAAATAATAAAAATAAAAAATAAATAATAAAAAAAAAAAAAAAATTTAAAAAAAATATTTTTATTATTTTAAACGGATTAATTAAAAATTTTGTTTCAGGTTCATTCATATTTTGTAAACATACCTAAGCCTAACTTTTCTAACCTGACCTAACCATAGTCGAACCATGATACAGTTTGATGATTAATTACTAATTTTGTTTGTGATTTAATTTGGATTTTGAATAGTACCCTTAACTTATATGACTACGACAGAGCGGAAATACACTAAATATTTATTCAAAACAAGAATTTGAAGATGAACTTCCGCAAAGTAACGCCTGATTCAATAAAATAAATAAGTATTAAGGGACATCTTACACATGGTCTCTGACCCAAAACTACTCGTAAGCAAAGCTTTTGATATGGCTACCGCCTGCCGCCAAAGCCGCCTGAAGGCCTCTGACATGGCTAAACGGTTTTAAAAGAACCGCCATCCAGAATCCGAGCCACGGTAGCGCTCAGTAGTAAATGCCACCCGCGGTCATCCATCCGAAGACTGACCGTACTGAGTATTAAGTAGGTATAATAAGGGTATATAGGACAAAAAACACAAGGAAAGTAAACAAGGAAAAAGCGGTAAATATTACCATTTCTTTGTCACACAGGAATTCTTTGTTTCGGGACATCTGAAGAACCAAATAATATATGCAAAATTATTCCCATTTGGTCTCCGTATGGTTCCAAAATCTCGTTTTGTGAGGTCAATGGCAGTCATAATGTCTCTGGTCATTGATTTGTATTTGGGTGCTATTTAAACGATCAGCAGGAACAGGCAGCAGGACAAGCCGGGCCTGTCTTGAAATACTAGATAGCAAAAAAATTAAAATAGATTTGGGAGTGAATAAATAACTAATTATGAAAAAATAATCGTTACAGAAAAACAGGTTCATTAAATGAGCCATAAATCGTAAATGGTAAGTTTTACAAAAATGTTTACAGGAAACAAGAGATGTTACATTTTATTTTCTACAGTGATGGTTACCATGACTTTGCCCTAAAAAAACGTTTTTGGCCGATATCTCGGAAACTATGCACATTCCGAGATATCGCCCAAAAACGTTTTTTTCAAGATGGCGCTTCAAGCTCCACCTGGATCCGACAGCATTTTGTGATTTTATACTCAGTAAGTGGTCCTAAACCTCAAAAAAAAATTTGGTTCGGAATTTTTCCTGAGGTATTAAGATTCCATTTGTTTACCTCATTACTTCCAATTATAGATTTACAATAATAACGTACCAGAAATGTTGCATCAAACCGTTTCGTACCTACGCATAGATGGAAACTAACCATGTAACCTATATGGAATAAAAAAAATGGTAGCAAGGCGTCTTTATTTTTGTTCTGCAGTAAAAAGGGGATGTTAGAATAAGGTCGCGTAGCTTTGTTGCACATTCTCCTAAATGAATCCCACAGAAAATTGACAGACTCGCAACCTTAGCGGTGCTGTAGACTATGAAGTTTTCTTACAATTTATATTTCTTCACCAATAAACCGAACAACACGCCGCCTACAGGTCTACTGATTTTAAGGTTTATCAATATCTACGATCCGCTGACCAATTCAAATATACACCTAAATAGTACTTTTATCTACACTAATGCTGTAACATTCTACTTATGTTTCCAATACTTGACTTATAATCACTACTGTTATAGCGCAGACAACAAAACACTCAATTTAAGCAATTTCACATGATGTTATAATATCCACATCGATATCGTAAAATCTCATTATAACATCGCGCGCTCGCTCCTGATTGGCCCTGCGCGCGCAGCTGCGCTCTCATTGGTTAGATTTTAATGGCGCCAAGTTCACTGTGACAATACACGTACGCGTGAATTTAATGTTTCGCAATATGTTTTTATTTTATTTTTATTAGTGCAGATAAAGTAGTGTATGCAACTAATTACATATTGCCCAACCACGGAAACTGCTGCGTCGCTGACCCCGTTCTAGATTCAACACGAGGATGCACCGAGGCACGAGCTACAGCATCAGCGCTTTGTGACGTTCGACCGAGGCGACCTGCGTCTGCCTCCTAGTTAGGTGAAGCAGTTCCGACTACACATCAGTTAGGCTCACTAGTATAAATTAACTATAGTTTTAATTGTAATTTCATTTATTTTAATTAAATCTTTATAAGGACATTTGGTTTTTTTTTGAAATCCTCCGACTGCAGCTACATATTTGGCGCAGTCGTTGTAGGATCCTAGAGTCAGTGCGCGGCGGTTTAGTGCGGTAAACTTCATATTTTCCGGATCGATTTTCGCTACTCGCTGACAGGCTGTCTAGCCCTCATCTGGGATCCAGAACCTACAAGCCGCAGCCCGGGGGACAAGTATCCAGCCTTCGATACGCAGAGAAGACCAAATGCATATGTAAGTGCGCAAAACTTTCTTTTTGTGTTGCTTCCTGGACTCCACCTCGTCCTACCCTACCTTTAAGTACCCTTAAATTTTCAAAATTTTCCACCCTAGGAATCAGGGTGACCGGGGGGCTGAATCTCGTCAGTCTCACCGTTTTAGTACGTTAGATAGTATTAGAGAAGTAGATTTAGATACAAGTAATTTAGAGATGTCTGATAGGCCAGACTTAATCTTTAAGGCCCTGCGGCCAGTTCCCGATTTTGACGGGAACCCAAACGTTCTCACACGTTTCATTAAGATATGTGACCAGCTAGTAGAGACTTATATGAGCGCTACCCCCGATGGTCAGTTAGGCAATTTGTGTCTACTTAATGGCATTTTAAATAAAATAACGGGGCCAGCAGCCACCATCATCAACTCAAATGGCGTTCCTGATAATTGGTTAGGGATCCGTGAGTCCCTCATAAATAATTTTGCCGATCAAAGGGATGAAACAGCCCTTTATAATGACCTCTCCTTAGCCACACAAGGACAGCGCTCGCCTCAGGAGTTTTATGACTATTGTCAGTCACTATGTAGCACAATTATGACCTATATAACTTTACATGAATCCTTACAAACGACTATAGAATCAAAACGCACATTGTACAAAAAACTAGCTATGCAAGCCTTTGTGCGAGGTCTACAGGAACCTTTAGGTTCGAGAATTAGGTGTATGAGACCGCCAACTATCGAAAAGGCATTGCAATATGTTCAAGAAGAAATGAATATATTATATCTACAACAGCGCAATAATGAAATCCAACCAAGGGTGAATAGTTTTAAAATTCAACCCTCGTTTACACCCCCTCAGCCTAGGATGCATTTCCAGCAACCAGCAGTAGCATCTACTAGCCAGAGGCCTATGCCCATGCCCATGCCTATACATGTACCACCGCAACCGTCTAATTTTAGACTTAGTAATAATAATAACCCTGTTAACCAACCCCCTATTCGAATGCCGACACGCACCCAACAAATGTTCGGCGCACCGCCACCAAATTACAACGCGCGTAGTAATATGTTTAGAATGCAACCAAGGTTTCAACCACGAGGTTTTCAACCCCAAGCATTTTCATCCCCTAAACCAATGAGCGGAGTACAGCATTATTCGCCCAGATTTCTACCCCCTACTCCGCCTAGACTAAATGGACACGACTGGACTAAGCACGGCAACCCTCCACCGACTAATTATTTTAAAAGCCGCGAAATGAATTTTAACGAATGCGGCAATCACGAATACGAATACTATTATGACCCTAGTGATTACGGATATGAGCTTCATGAGTATCCTTTATACGATCAGGACCCATACGGCTACGCGGATTGTGAAAATTATAGTCCACAAATTACCGAAATCCAGGACACTTCCGAAGTGGCTCAGGAGTCACAATCCTCATTCCATGAGGAAAATTTTCACAAGAATCCCATCTTAGACAGGCCAAAATAGAAGTTAACTTACAGACACAAAGACAGCTACCATACATCCAGATAGAAAATCCACGATTAAAACTTTTAATCGATACCGGCGCGAACCAGTCATTCCTTAGCCCAGAAGCTGTAAGTAAATCTTATCCTCACGTACCTCTAGATTACGACCCTTTTGAGGTTACGAATGTTCATGCCGTTAGCCAGAACGATTTCTCTGTCACGGTACCCTGTTTTCCGGAGATAAACGACAATGACCCGATCAAACTTTTCGTATACAAATTTCATAATCATTTTGACGGACTGATCGGTCTTGATTTGCTTACCAAGTGGGAAGCAAAAATTGATCTTAAACAACTGTGCCTTATAACAAAGACAGCAGTAACACCGATTTTACTTCATGACTCGCGCAATGTTAACCTGTACGAGGACATAATACCGGCACAGAGTACAAAGCTAATTCGGTTACCGATTGACGCGCCTGATGGTGAGGTTTACATCCCGGAGCAAATCCTCTGTAACTGCGTCATTCATGAATGCGTGACCAGCGTAGCACAAAACAGAGGTATCCTGGAAGTGGAAAATCCCCATAATAATGACGTAGTATTTTCCATTGACAGACCAGCTCACGCCGAATTGTTTAATATCGAGTGCACACGCCCTAAGCAAGTCCCTGCGCGTACCAAAGACGTACTATCGCGACTTCGCACCGACCATCTTAACGAAGAAGAAAAGGCTAACTTGACAGCTCTTTGCTCAAAGTATGCGGACGTGTTTTACATTGAAGGTGAAAATCTGACCTTCACTAACAAAATTAAACATCGCATTCGCACCACCGATGAAATCCCGGTGTATACAAAGAGCTATCGTTACCCTTTTGTTCACCGACAAGAGGTTAGCGACCAAATTAACAAAATGTTGGCGCAAGGTATCATACAGCCTTCTGAGTCTGCATGGAGTTCGCCCATCTGGATTGTTCCCAAAAAGATGGACGCGTCAGGCAAACAGAAGTGGCGTCTCGTGGTGGATTTCCGTAAAGTGAATCAAAAAACCATAGACGACAAATATCCGATTCCCAACATATCTGATGTTCTGGATAAGTTAGGAAAGTGCCAATATTTCACCACCCTCGACCTCGCGAGTGGCTTTTACCAGGTTGAAATGGACCCAGCTGACATCCAGAAGACCGCCTTTAATGTGGAACACGGTCACTTTGAATTTCTAAGGATGCCCATGGGTCTGAAAAATTCACCTTCCACTTTTCAAAGAGTGATGGACAATATCCTCAGGGGACTGCAGAACCAGGTCTGCCTGGTCTACTTAGATGACATCATCGTCTTCAGTACCTCCCTACAGGAGCACATAACAAACCTGGAGAAAGTGTTCCAAAGACTACGAGAATCCAACTTCAAAATACAAATGGATAAGTCTGAATTTTTGAAGTTAGAGACAGCCTACTTGGGACACATTATAAGCCGCGATGGTGTAAAACCAAATCCGGATAAAATAACTGCAATAAAAAAATATCCAATCCCCAAAACGCCTAAAGAAATAAAACAATTTCTTGGACTTGTGGGATATTATCGCAAATTCATCCCGGATTTCGCACGCATCACAAAGCCATTGACGCAGTGCTTAAAGAAGGGTAAGAAAATTACTTTTACCCCTGAATACGTCAATAGTTTTGAGAAGTGCAAAACTCTTTTAACCAATGACCCCATACTGAGGTATCCCGATTTTGACAAGGAGTTTCTCCTGACAACTGACGCTTCAAATGTCGCCATCGGAGCTATCCTCTCCCAGGGTCCAATAGGATCGGATAAACCGATTTCTTACGCATCACGTACTCTAAACGATAGCGAACTGAACTACAGTACTATCGAGAAAGAGCTCTTAGCCATAGTGTGGGCTACTAAGTATTTTAGACCCTACCTATTTGGAAGGAAATTTAAAATACTCACAGACCATAAACCACTTGAGTGGATAATGAGTCTGAAAGAACCTAACTCACGCCTCACTCGCTGGCGGCTAAAGCTCAGCGAATACGACTACACCGTTCAGTACAAAAAGGGTAGAGCGAACACCAATGCTGATGCTCTATCGCGCGTAGAGATTCACACAAACGAGCAAGCAGCTCTGATTGATGAGATCGACGAACTTAATTCTATTATGGGAAATCCTTCTGATTCCGTGATTGTCCAACCTAACTCCGAAACCGTAACAGCACCCGATATTGGATCAGGTACTGCGACTGTACACACTAGCGCCGAAGACCCTATACTCGAGGTCCCCATTAGTGACGAGCCTCTTAATAAATTCCATCGACAAATAGTCTTCACCATAGTCAATGACATAAAAAAACGACCTGTGGTGTCCAAACCTTTTGACACGCACACTCGCGTTTCCTTACAGGTCGCTGAAGACAATCTCGAACAGGACGTTGTAAACGCTATAAAAGAATACGTTACCCCGAAAATTAAAACAGGAATTTTAATTAACCCCCCATTAGGATTATATTCTATTATTCCCATAATTCAAAGAAGCTTTAAAAGTTCAACTATGAATCTCGTACTGACAAAAGTCGAGCTTGAAAATGTCAAGCCTTATCTCAAACAACAAGAGATTATTAAGCATTACCACGAAGGTAAAACGAACCATAGGGGAATCAATGAATGCTACCTGTCACTGTCGAAAAAATATTTCTGGCCTAAAATGAAGGATCAGATATCCAAATTCATCAATGAATGCACAGTTTGTGGTCAGGGAAAATACGATCGTAATCCCATAAAACAGCGTTTTAATGTAGTACCACCACCTACAAAGCCCATGGAAATAGTTCATATGGACTTATTCACCGTAGATAGTGAAAAATACGTCACATTCATGGATGCGTTTTCAAAGTACGGACAAGCCTATCATCTTCGAGATGGCACAGCCATAAGCATTTTACAAGCCTTGCTTAAGTACTGTACACACCATGGCTTACCATTTACCATAGTAAGTGACAACGGAACGGAGTTTTCCAACCAACTGTTCTCTGAATTCCTAAGAACCCATAACATACAACATCACAAGGTTCTTCCACATTCACCAAACGACAATGGAATCATAGAACGTTTTCACTCAACCCTACTAGAACACCTAAGACTCCTCAAATTGCAACGCAAAGATGAGCCAGTGGTAAACCTGATACCGTATGCCCTCATTGCCTATAATAGCTCAGTACACAGCTTTACCAAATGTCGTCCTTATGACATTATAACAGGACACTTCGATCCAAGAGATCCAGTAGGAATAGACATGACACAGCACTTACTACAGCAATATACCCAAAACCACAGAGACCAAATGAAGTTAGTATATGACGTCATTAATGATTCGGCCTTGCACAATCGAACTTCTTTAATCGAAAATAGGAATAAGGATAGAGAACCCGAGACTCAGTACGAACCACAGCAACAGATTTTCGTTAAGAACCCGCTTGCTAGCCGACAGAAGTTAGCGCCTAGGTACACTAAAGACACGGTTCTCGCGAACTTGCCTATCCACATTTATACGTCACGAAAAAAAGGTCCTGTAGCAAAAGCTCGCCTTAAGCGAGTGCCTAACAGTGCTAAATTGTTACAGAATACTGACGGCGATGGTGATGGTGATGGCGCATCTAACTCGCGCACAGGAGATAAGACTTGAGAGTCTTAACGACGGTCCTGGCATCCTCCCCTACAAACTAGGACAAACTCGGCTTATAACGCACTATCATAGCTTTCTGCAATATATCAAACTAGATGACCTAGAGAGTAAAGCTCTCGAAATTAAGTCCCAATTAATGAGCTTCGAACAAAAACTCAGCAACGATACATTCTCTCTATATGAACTCCAAGTTAATTATGTGTCACAAAAAATCGACAAAGTTTTAGAACACCTGAGAAGTTTTGAACCTAACCGGATAAAGAGAGGTCTAATCGACGGTTTAGGTTCGGTAATCAAAAGCCTCACTGGCAATTTGGATTATCAGGACGCAATTCGATTTGATAATGCTATCAAAAATATAGGAGACCACGAACATAAAATTGCTGCCGAGTTAAATACCCACATTAGCTTGAATAAAGAGTGGATGGCTCAGCACAACTTAGTCATCGAGCAGTTAGTGCAAAACCAAGAACTCATCAACTCTACTTTAGAGCTGATAATCGATAGTAACGCGTATAAAGACAATAGTCTCTTAAAATATGCTCGTTTTGGCCAGCTATTGACTATTATAACAGAAAATGTAGACGATTTAGCTAAGGAAATAATTAGGTTAGAAAATATTTTAGCTTTTGTGCGTACATCGAGTACACACCATTCAATGGTAGACGTAAATACTTTAAGAAAAATGGTAGATAAGGTTAGATTAATTTACGGGGAAAATAGGGTAGTAACCTTAGATTTACGTGATTATTATAGTATTATTAAGCCCGGTTCATACTTTGCCGGAAGACAGGTAGTCATAGTTTTTCAGATTCCTATAGTCACTTCTAGTTCATATGACTTATACAAACTCTCGGTCGCCCCTAACAAACGTAACCAAGTCCTGATCCCACCCTCCCCATACCTAGCAACCAATAAGGAGGCATATGCGTACATGGAGGCTGAATGCCCGAAGGTAGACAAGCAGTACCTCTGCGTGAAAGAAAACGTCGCCCAAATCCACAAACAACAGGACTGTGTACGGGACCTTATCTCTCATCATTCGCTAGAACACTGCAACTTCACCACCGTCGACTTGGAAACTGAAGCCATCGAGCAACTGAGCAACAGGGACTACATTGCAACCTTCCCTCACAACACCAGAGCCCATCTACAATGCGGACGAGAAGAATTTAAACAACTTCAGGGAAGCTACCTTGTAACGTTGCCGACGAATTGCACTCTATCAACGCCCATGTTCATTATAACTAACCAAAATGAAGAAATATCCGGCAAACCGCTATTGATCACAGATATTACCTACAACTTTACGGACAATACTCCAACATCGAGGATGCTCCTGAAATCTATTAACCTGGAAAAACTACACAACGCCTATAATCAAGTCATGATGCAGCCGGAGATGAAATTGAATACGGATACAACGTACACCGTATACCACACCACCATCCCTCTCTACATATTACTGTGTGGCGCCTGCGTACTCATCGTAGTCCATTTCTACCGACGCTACTCCCACAAGCGTTACGAACCCTCCAAAAAACAAGAAGAGGAAAAGCAAGCCACCCCCAAGTATGAAGAGGTTGAGCAAAAGACTTTTCCAGCAACATTTTCACTAAACGTTGGAAAATAGTTGCTGGTCTGCGGGTGGAGGAATTACATATTGCCCAACCACGGAAACTGCTGCGTCGCTGACCCCGTTCTAGATTCAACACGAGGATGCACCGAGGCACGAGCTACAGCATCAGCGCTTTGTGACGTTCGACCGAGGCGACCTGCGTCTGCCTCCTAGTTAGGTGAAGCAGTTCCGACTACACATCAGTTAGGCTCACTAGTATAAATTAACTATAGTTTTAATTGTAATTTCATTTATTTTAATTAAATCTTTATAAGGACATTTGGTTTTTTTTGAAATCCTCCGACTGCAGCTACATATTTAACTGCATATAACACGGGTATTAAAACACTCGTTACTATTATGAAACTCGCTGCGCTCGTTTCATAAACTCACACTCGTGTTTTAATACCCTTCATTGTATGACAGTTGCATAAACTACTATAAAATTTTCGTAAATCCATTTGTTAAAGTCACCAGAAGCACAGTAATGATATCTAACAGTATTGTAACTCGGCTCTGTCCTTGAAATATATTACAGCACCACAAAAGAAATTCGGTGTGAATTAAACAGGAAGTGTTCATTAAAATACATAATATTGCGTTTTTGATGTTTTATGGTTCCGTAGTAAAACGAGTAACCATAAAAACGTAAATCGCACGCTTACAGTTCGGCCGTTCAGAGAATGCGTTCCTGACACGTCATCTTGAAAAAATGTTTTTGGCCGATATCTCGGAAACTATGTACTTAAGGGCAAAAAAACATTAAGATCGTTATTGCAGAAAATAAAATTTCGCATCTTTTGCTTTCAGTAAACTTTTTTGTAAAACTTACCGTTTACGATTTATGGACCATTTAATGTTTAAGGTCCATTCAATGAAATTTCATTATGGGCCATAAATCGTAAACGGTAAGTTTTACAAAAAAGTTTACTGGAAACAAAAGATGCCAAATTTTATTTTCTACAATAACGATTTTGATGTTTTTTGCTTTTAAGTACATAGTTTCCGAGATATCGGCCAAAAACATTTTTTCAAGATGTGTCAGGAACGCATTCTCTGAACGGCCGAACTATAATGTGGAGTCATTTTAATAGGTAACATTTGACAGTTCCATTATGCAAACAAAAATATACCTTACACTAAAGGAATAAAACTCATGAAAACAATATTGACGACGACCGATAAGTGTTCTCGAAGACGGCTTGGAGTTTTATTCCTTTAGTGTAAGGTATGTTTTTCTTTGCATAAATGAACTGTCAAATGTAAATGACTCCACGTTAGTTTGTCTAGTTTAGTAAGTTAGTAGTGGGTTTGTAACCCTCACGTTCGTTCATCTCTCTGCGGCGCGCCGCGGCTGACTAGCATACCGAGAGCATACCCCGCTCCGAGGCGCGTAGGTATGATTTGCGTTCCGACCGTTTGTATGAAGACGGAATACTGTTAGATATCATTACCGTGACAGAAGCGTTTGACCCCTCCCCTGTCTACTCGTATGTGTAGAAATAATAATTTTGCATTGACACTCGTTTGAAAATGATTTGCATGTGAGAAAAAAGTCATTATTATGCTGCGGAGCTAGGTATAAATCGGTAAGATACCGTTTTTTATCGGTGGGAGGTATTCTAAATGTCACATATTGAATTCAATGCCCGGGGCGCGGATGATGTACGAGTATTGTGTTATTTTGTTCACTGTTTAGGATCCTGCCTGATGTTAGGTTATATGTTTCGAATATGTATTGAATATATGTTAGGTACTAATACACTATCCGAATATGTGTTTGTTGGTTTGTTCCTTACTCACGCAGCAACGGATAGACTTAATTTTTGTCATGAAAATAGCTGATGAAAACAGTTTGAAAGACGGAAAGTGACATAGGCTACTTTTTATTCCGGAAAAATAAACGGTTCCCCAATTAATATTTTTCGCAAAAAATGGCAAAACGGCTTTCCATCGTGTACAAAATGCGAATATTTCGCTCGAATTGTTTACATTATTGTTGATTTTTCAAAAACGACTCAGCCGATTTCTTTAAAATTTAAATGGGACCACTTCGAGAGGATACCCTTTCGAACTAAAAAATATTTTTTTGATTCGGTTTACAATTGGTAAAATTATCGATGAATATACACAAAAAAATACATACAGACGGCCATAGAACCTCCTACTCGCTCCCTTTTTGGAAGTCGGTTAAAAAATCAAAATATTACGCGAGTGGAGTGGTGAGCAAAACCTAAGTATAATATATTATATTTATAAGTATGTAGCTTTAGGCTGCCTCGTAAAATGTGGTTGCGGAGGGATGTGTTATAAAATGGCTTCATTTGATGGTTCTCCCTCCCACCAAGCTGCCCCACTGATGTGGCATAATCCACAGCTACATTTTTTGGCGTGGAATCTGCCCTACTCGTTTCACCTTGGCAGGGCAGATTTTACGTATAATTTAGACCGGTGTAATCTGCCCCACCATGGGCTAGTCGCCTTGCTTAGCGCAGCCACGGTAATGATAGGTATCTAACATTACCGTGGCGCAGCTCCTGTGGAAACAGATTAGCGGGGCGAGGTATGTAAATTATACGATTCTATTAGTTCTAACGAACTCATCCCTCACTACGTAGTTTGACTAGGTGATCGTTAGCGATCATCAAAGTTGCGTAGCGCTCGTGTAGTTCAATGGACTAGGTGATTGTCAGCGATCACCGAAATTAAGCAACGTTCCGCACGGTCAGTACTTGGATGGGTGACCGCGGGTGGCATTTTCCAACTGAGCGCTACCGTGGCTCGGATGACACGTTAAATTGTAGGCCCCGGTTGTTTTAACCGTTTAGCCATGTCAGAGGCCTTCAGGCGGCCTAAAAACTCTGACACCAGGGCTAGCCACCCGGCCTATACGAACTTACTTATCAAAGTTGAGCAACGTTCAGCACGGCCAGTCTTCGGATGGGTGACCGTGGATGGCATTTACAACTGAGCGCTACCGTGACTCGGATGACACGTTTAATTGTAGGTTCGTGTTCTTTTAACTATTTAACCATGCCAGAGGCCTTTAGGCAGCTTAAAAACTCTGACACCAGGGCTAGCCACCCGGCCTATACGAACTTAGTATATCCCTTACTACGCATCCTTGCACATCTTTAGAGGAAATGCCAGCCACCAGGGCTAGCATAATAACCAAATAACTATATTCATACGTTGCCCTTTTTTGAAAAACCAGAACAGCTAAAAATAAACCTAATAAAGATAATTTTAAAAGGTTTCGCGAATGTCAGATTTCTCGAAATACCTTGAGGTTTCTTCCTGCAGTGGCAATGTCAAGTGCGATGCGAGCGTAATATCAATACAGTTAATTATGTGAGGTCGACTGGTCTGTCTGTACGTAAACTAGGTATATTTGTAGATTATTGACTAGGTATATGTAAAAATAATTATAGTAATCCACTGCTGAATATAGGTCTATGGGTCTACACATGTAGAGGCGTTGGGCCACGTCTACCACGTGTCGATTCACAAACGCATGGAATTTCTTCTACGGACGTATGTAGGTTGCCTCATGATGTTTTACTGGGCTAGCGTGGTGAATATAGCCCAATCGCTCTTCGTGGTTAGGCCTATGTTCGATCAATCCATTCATCAGTATCATATTATAATAGTGTCCCCTACGGATCTCTATTAAAACCGGTTGGAAGCGGCTTGCATCCAGCGCGATGCTGCGATCTTGATGAGAACATTGGTCCACAATGTGGTGGCCGTTTTACGGCAAAAAAGCCGTGGTGGTCTAGTGGTAATGACACCGGCCGTACAATCGTGAGGTCGCGGGTTCAAATCCCGGTCCCGTACCAATGAGTTCTTCGGAATTTATGCACGGAATTTCACACCACTGGCTTTTCGGTGAAGGAAAACATCGTGAGGCAACCGGCGAGGAGACACGAGCACCGCATATACGACGTGAAGTTAGCTACAGCTGCGGTGCTTGTGTCGCCTCGTGGAGTGTGTGGCGGCACCATCACAGCTATGTCTCAACTGTGCGATTACGCTACGGTGCCTAAATAATCGGCCAAGTACGAGTAGGACTCGCGCACGCAGGGTTTCGTGCTGTATGGGAGCCCCCTTTTAATATTTATTTTATTTTAATTAAATTATTTATTATTGAATTGTATAATACAACTAAATATTCTGTGAATATTTCAAGCATCTACCTGTTACCATTATTAATGTCGAGCGAAAAACGGTTAAAAATTCAGGTTTTTTTGGATGGGAGCCCCCCTCAAATAATAATTTTATTCTGTTTTTATTATTTGCTGTTGTAGCGGCAACAGAAATACATCATCTGTGAAAATTTCAGCTTTCTAGCTATAACGGTTTATGAGATACAGCCTGGTGACAGACAGACAGACGGACAGACGGACAGCGGAGTCTTAGTAATAGGGTCCCGTTTTTACCCTTTGGGTACGGAACCCTAAAAACTACAGCCACATTGAACGATATCTTTTTTGGATAACTGATGAAAGGAGATTTTAATTAAAAAAAAATACCATCCCCCTCTCTGGATTTGACGTTTAAAGTTTTGACAATACGATTTAACCTGTACATATTTTTATTTACTTTGTCTTTGCATATTTTATTTATTTATATAATTTTGTGACATGGAGAAATGTGTGAAATATTTGAGATTTGAATGTGTTTACTTTTGTAGTCAATTGTGAAGTTATTTACTTGTTTTATTGTGAGTAAATAACCCTATATTGTTTTATGTTTAGTACACTTATTATACTTTATGGCTGGTGATAACCAAATAAAATTCACATGTTGCCCTTTTTTGAAAAATCGTGTTATATAGCCGTGGTGGTCTAGTGGTAGTGACACCCGCCTTACAATCGTGAGGTCATGGGTTCAAATCCCGCACCAATGAGTTCTTCAGAATTTATGTACGGATTTTCACACCACTGGCTTTTCGGTGAAGGAAAACATCATGAGGCAACCTGCATACGTCCGTAGAAGAAATTCGATGGCGTATGTGAATCCACCATCCCGCACTGGGCCAGCGTGGTGGATATTGCCCAATCACCCTTCGTAGGTAGGCCTACGTCCTGCAGTGGACTATTAAAAGGCTGATACAGGACAGTACAGTATGGCTGGTGAAAACATTATCGCAGAAGACCGCGAGACGTTGAAGTTGCCCCACCGACAAGAGCCTTTGCTTTTAAGTTACGATTATGATGATTAGGTAGTACCTATGGCTGTAGCTACGTGGTGGGAGTAGTGAAAATTCACGTTATTCGGTTCTTCGTTCCCTGTAAAATGCGCTGCATTAAACATACGCACTGTTCACGCTTAGTACTGACCAAAAACTGGTGACTTATTTTGCTTGCATTTGTCACGCTAATTTGTCTAAAGCGTGCGTTAAATTTTGTGGTAAGACGGTGAGTGTCTAATTCCTCTATGAAATTGCAGATAATTTCTGTGACGAATTTATTGATAGACCGGTTAACAAGGATTCGCTCTGCATTAACCGTATTACTTCTTTTTAGAGTTCCCTAACTGAAAACTAGTGAAAACGGAACTCTGTGCGATTTGAAAATGGGATTTCAAATTCAACTTTTGTAGATACCTATACTTGTACGTGATTTAATTATTTACTTCATAGTGAAATTAGTGAATTGATTTTTGTAAAATAGCCAATTTTGACAAAAATAAATGATTTATTCTACAAAAAAATAATGCCATCATGAGTTTGCTCTATAAATTCCGAATTAAAAGAGAACTTACAATTTCTGCATTAAAGAACCTCGGCTTGCTAGTTCAACCCGCACTTGACTAGTTTTTGCTGTTGTTTTTTATATCCTTACATACACTATAAGACGTAGGTATTTTTACATACAAGTCAACAAATGACAAACCGGTCCACCGGGCTATTGTTCTAGTATATTGTCCTTAGTAAATTCAATAGGTACATACTAAGTACATATAGGTAAATTATGAATGCTAAGAGCTACATTAGCTACCTACTTTTTACTGCAATTTTGTTCTTATTTTTTAACCGATTTCAAAAGGGAAGTTCTCAATTCGTCTGTAGGTATGGTTTTTTACGTGATTAATCATTTATTTCATAAATACTATTTACACGTCATGTCAGGATAATCAATTAATAAATAAGATCAAAATAGTACAAAGTAATAGAAACAATGTCAAATAAAAATAATAATAGATTAGGTTACAAATTAATACGAGTAATAATACAAATAAATTACTTCGCCAGTTATGAGCTAATTTTGATGGTTCTTTTTGTTTGGTAGATCATACTTCAGAGGTCCCATTTAAATTTTATCGAAATCAGCTCAGCTGTTTTTTTGAAAAATCAACAATAATAAAAAAAAAATAGGTATACGTCGATTCTGACTTATCTACACGATTTAAGTCGGTTGTGCCATAAATGACGAAAAACTATTATTTATTGGTCTTAGTTTTTTTTTTTTTTTTAAGGTACCTTGGTCTTAGTCAAAATATTCAATTTAAATATTTATTTTTTGAAAAAAAATGGCAAAACCGCCTTCTATCGTGTACCGTGTGTATCGTACATAATTCGAATATTTTGCAAGAATTGTTTACAGTATTGTTGATTTTTCAAAAACGACTCAGCCAATTTCTGTAAAATTTAAATGAAACCACCTCGAGAGTATGCCCTTTCGAACTAAAAATATTTTTTCGATTCGGTTCACAATTGGCGCAATCATCGATGAACAAACACAAAAAAAAATACATACAGACAAACATGGAATCTTTTTGGAAGTCGGTTGAAAAATTAGATATATGTGTTAATATTGAAGAGTCGTGGCTATATATCACGTCGGTTTAGTTTAATAACCTTTAAACCATCCATAACATTAACTAAATTAAATATTATATAACTAGGTATATTTCATAGAAATAATAAAAATCGGCCAAGAGCGAGTCGGGCTCGCGCACGAAGGGTTCCGTACCGTATGGGAGCAACATTTCTCTCGCCGTTATTAATAGTGAGCAAAAACTCCTAAAAATCACGTTTGTTGTATGGAAGCCGCCCTTAAATATTTATTTTGTTTTATTTTTAGTATTTTTTGTTATAGCGGCAACAGAAATACATCATCTGTGAAAATTTCAGCTGCCTAGCTATCACGGTTCATGAGATACAGCCCGGTGACAGACAGACAGACGGACATCGAAGTCTTAGTAATAAGGTCCCGTTTTTACCCTTTGGGTACGGAATCCTAAAACGCTGTTACTTACGGGTTATGAAGACAGATAAAATACGTGAAAACCACGAAGACCACGTTATCCTTACATAGTATAAAATAAAGTCGCTATTTTCGTTTGTTTGTTTGTTTGTCTGTATGCTTAAATCTTTAAAACTACGCAACGGATTTTGATGCGGTTTTTTTTAATGGATAGAGTGATTCAAGAGGAAGGTTTATATCACTTATATGTATAAAAATTCTCGAAATTCCCACGGGAACGGGCACGACGCGGGTAAAACCGCGGGGCGCTGCTAGTAATTTCTATAGTAAAAACAGCTACTCGAACTACGCTATGATTGTGCTCTACATATAGGCTGAATCAAAGTTCTTGTCGGCTGTGAAGTTAGCCACAAGCTGCGCGAAAACCAATCCTCACGCAGCTGTTTGTGAACTTCAGTGAGGATTGGGTTTGAAGCAGTTTGTAGCTAGCATCGCAGTCTCTATGTATGTAGTCTATTTGGCCTATACCTACCCGGTAACGGCGGAGAAGGGGGTGCTAAGAATCGCAGGCAGACGCCCGGCTACCACTCCTGTAAACGGCACAGAAATGTGGTCTCTCACTATGGGCCTTATTAATAAGCTCCAAGTAGCTCAACGAGCTATGGAGAGGGCTATGCTAGGAGTCTCTCTGCGGGATCGAATCAGAAATGAGAAGATCCGTAGAAGAACCAAAGTTACCGACATAGCCCAACGGATTGGCAAGTTGAAATGGCAATGGGCAGGGCACATAGCGCGGAGGACTGATAGCCGATGGGCTCGAAAAGTTCTCGAGAGGAGACCACGCACCGGCAAGCGCAGCGTAGGACGTCCACCCACAAGGTGGACGGATGACCTCGTTAAGACCGCAAGATCGCGCTGGATGCAAGCCGCTTCCAACCGGTCTTATTGGAGATCCATAGGGGAGGCCTATGTCCAGCAGTGGACTTTATATTCATATTCATATTATTTATTGGTATCAAAAATATAAAAGATACACGTCAATTAATTATAATAATTACATTCGTTATTATTAAAATAATAATATCATTTATAATAATATAATCTTTGCTTAGTAGCAAATAATTAAATTGTACTGAATTGAAACATAATATTACAAAATAGTTGTCTTGTGTTTTTATAGATAACAACAAATAATAATATCAATAATCATAATCTTCTTATGGCTGATGGATGGATGATACCTACGACTATTTAATTACATATTGTAGGTAATATACCTACATATTTTGAAGTAGGTATAATTACGTTATGGCCCCGCATAAAAACACACTAAATATGCGAAAATCATGTAAAATGCATAACATGACATGAGGGCTTTATTTGCATACATTTTAGCGAATACAGATAGCTTATAAGTACGAGTACATATGTGTTATATCGGCCACGGTCGACAATGACAGAATTTATTGACCATTCATAATCACGTGAGGGTTGTTTTGTTTCCATTTTATTGTTTCCTTTGGTTTTCCTTTTAGGTCTTCTGGAACTTATACATTGACTTCGATCACACTGAACATACCTACTCAAAGCTTGATACTTTGTAAGAACTACTTTGTAAAATATAGATAAGATAATTTATTTATTCATAAATACCTAACCTAAATATCAAACAATTAAGATTCAATTTGAGTACTTATTAACTAGACCAAAAATATTTAAAATTACAAACCAACAACACAAATTAGATAGAAATGTAACATAGACATGAAGTTAAAAGCACTAATTGAAATTTACAAAAATACCGGATTAGGAAGGTAGGTACTTATTAGGTTTGAATAAATATTTAGTGTATTTCCGCTCTGTCGTAGTCATATAAGTTAAGGGTACTATTCAAAATCCAAATTAAATCACAAACAAAATTAGTAATTAATCATCAAACTGTATCATGGTTCGACTATGGTTAGGTCAGGTTAGAAAAGTTAGGCTTAGGTATGTTCACAAAATATGAATGAACCTGAAACAAAATTTTTAATTAATCCGTTTAAAATAATAAAAAATAATTAAACCTGTAACAAAAATAGTGATTAGTAATCTATTTAAAAAATGTAGTAAACCTGAAAATAATATTTAGTTAATATGTTAAAATTACAAATATAATTTATTTATAAAAAATGGTATAAAATAATTGAAAAAATACTTAGCCAATAAATAGCACCCCTATTCTTACTGTACTCTATTCGACACGTGTTTCGCCTCTAAACGAGGCATCTTCAGGACGTGTTGACTCTTCGAGCTCCGGAGTGAGCTATAGCTATTTATTGACTAAGTATTTTTTCAATTATTTTATACCATTTTTTATAAATAAATTATATTTGTAATTTTAACATATTAACTAAATATTATTTTCAGGTTTACTACATTTTTTAAATAGATTACTAATCACTATTTTTGTTACAGGTTTAATTATTTTTTATTATTTTAGGCTAAGCCTATGTCTTAGTCTTGGTGACCCAAACAGTGAGGTACTTAATGAATAGAATTTCGCGCGAAAAAGAACTATGCTTTCTGCCACGCTTTCTTATGTAAAATACTTATCAATTTTTTAAGTTAATTAAGCTTATCTGAACATTTACCTACCGGTGGCTATGTACTTTTGTCTTTCACATACGGATATTGATGCAATCTAGTAGAATTAAATTTAAGAACTTTTAATTAATTAGTTAGGTTAACGATCGGACGTTTACATTATGCAGTGAACAGTTTCATATAGAAGATGTAGTATTGTACAAACAATACATCCCTGAGGTACGCCAACAACATTGGTGCAAAAATTGTGTAGTTTTTATTTTAAATTAATTGGGTAATAGGGAATTGTATGAAAATATAATCTGTAAGAAAGTTGATTTGTCGAACTGCCTAACCTAATTAAACAAAATAAGATCAACCGTACTACAAGCTACCCTAAACTCTAAACTATTTTTGTATTTTTTTGACACAGACAAAAAATTCGAACCCAAACCTCATCTGTTTTGAAATCTAAATTCAAATTAAACATTGTTCATTGCAGTTTGTATGTAGGTATAGGCCGAATCGTACAAGTTGGCGGACGTGAAGTTAGCTACAAGCTGCGCAATATCCAGTCCTGACCGAAGCTCACGTAAAGCTGCGCGTTCATTGGGTTTCGCGCAGGTTGAAGCTAACTTCACATCCGCTGACTTTTGTGATTCAGCCTCATTGGTTGTTTGGTCTGTAACTATGGACCTTAGATTTAGATTCATTTTAGTGTCCTCTTGTAAAGCCTTACATACTTAATAAGCTCCAAGTAGCACAACGAGATATGGAGAGGGCTATGCTCGGAGAGTCTCTACGAGATCGAGAATGAGGAGATACGTAGAAGAACCAAAGTTACTGACATAGCCCAGCGGATTGGCAAGTTGAAATGGCAATGGGCAGGGCACATAGCGCGGAGGTCTGATGACGCGCACCAGCAAGCGCAGCGTAGGACGTCCACCAACAAGGTGGACGGATGGCCTCATTAAGACCGCAGGATGGCGCTGGAAGCAAGTCGCTACCAATCGGTCTTATTGCTTATTGGAGATCCATAGAGATATATATAGGTCTATATCCAGCAGTGGACGTCCTATAGCTGGTGGATGGATGGATGATGGATTGGTGGTTTAAAAGTTCAAGAAATTCAAAGAAAGTTAAAAGAAATGTTTGTTGCAGACACCATGGGTTGGCTAGCAACAGTAGGACTCCTGTTCGCCCTCGGCCTCGCCCGGGGAGGGGCGTACCTCCTGCCCGGTGACGTCATCCCGCACCACTATGACGTCAGGCTGCTCTACGACATCGACCCCGCCACCAACTTCAGCTTTTACGGCGTCGTCGATATATTGGTGAGTAAATCTATCCTTACTATTCTTATCTTTAAAAAAATAAACGTGACTGTGGGCAGGGCATATAGTTCGGAGAACGGGTGGCCGATGGGGCAGTAAAGTTCTCGAATAGAGACCACGGACCAGCTAGCGCAGCGTAGGACGTCCACCGACTAGGTGGACTGACGATATAATAAAAATCGCAGGAACGCGCTGGATGCAGGCCGCTTCCAACCGGCCTTATTGGAAATCCATAGGGGAGTCCTATGTCCAGCAGTGGACGTCTTACGGCTGATAGATGGATGATTCTTATCTTTACTAATATTACTGATCGAGCGTAAGCGAAGATCTCCGGTACAACGCGGCGATTTTGCTTTCGTCTGTCCAGATGTTGGTTTTCGTCTACAGGTCGCATTTTTTAACGAAATTTGGTACACAGATTCTATACAGGGTCATAGGTATTAAACGCAAAACCTTTTAAGGGTAGGTACAGCTAAGTAGACAAACAATTTTTATACTACTTTTGATAATTCGCAGAAAAAAGTTCGCTTCTCCATACATTTTGCCGCGCATTGACGAACTTTGTGTATGAACAAGCTGTTTTTTTCTTAGTGAGTATTATTTGCGAGTGAGTATGAACCAAATCGGTCAAGAGCGAGTCGAGCTATGCGCTTATGATGGTTCCAAGAAAGAGATGTGTCGCGTAAATGACTTGAAAATTTGAGTTGACAATATTAATATTTCTTTGTTTTCTGTCTTTCTTTTGAGTTGTGAATATTAATATATCCTTGTTTTCTGTCTTTCTTTCAATCAGCTTGTAAACAACTGTTTTAAAGTGCGTCAGAATAACAACTTACGAAAATGATTTGTTCTCATGACAAAGTACTGAAACCACATAATTATAAACAGTCACTTTCTGTGTCTTTCATAACTGAGAATGTCTTAGGATTGAGTCGTGGAGCATCTGAATTTCAATGTGGGTTAGCTCCTTACAAATTATTTTCTATGGATTACAGATTAAAAAAGGAAACTTAACTAAGTAAGTACTACCTATTTGGAATACTTTTCTCTTTAACCACCTGAATTTATATGAAAAATTATGTAAATTCTTATCTGTAATGTTAATATTTTTTAATATTTATATTGAAACTTACACTTATCGTATTGTAGAGAACAGTTTAGGTACCTTACATTTAGATAATAACGTGAAAGATAGTTTTCATTCATTCAGAATTTTAAACGAGCAGAATTAAAAAATTAAAAACATGTGTATACGTACTGAACTTTTAACGCCAAGCGTATACAACTTTTACAGACAAAAAGTAATACGCTACTGAAACGATAGCACTAGCTCACAATAGTTTAATCATCATCACTATCACTACATAGTAAAAAACAAAGTCGCTTCCCGCTGTTTGTCCCCATGTGTGCTTATATCTTTAAAACTACGCAACGGATTTTGATGCGGTGTTTTTTAATAGATAGAGTGATTCAAGAGGAAGGTTTATATGTATAATACACCTGTGCGAAGCCGGGGCGGACCGCTAGTTGATAATAATCAATTGTAAAATCGGCCAAGTGCGAGTCGGACTCGCGCATGGAGGGTTCCGTACTGTGTGGGAGCCCCATTCCTCTTGCCGTTATTAATAGCGAGCAAAAAACTCCTAAAAATCACGTTTGTTGTATGGCCCCCTTAAATATTAATTTTATTCTGTTTTTAGTATTTGTTGTTATAGCGGCAACAGAAATACATCATCTGTAGAAATTTTAGCTGCCTAGCTATCATGGTTCATGAGATACAGCCCGGTGACAGACAGACGGACAGACGGCCAGACGGACATCGAAGTCTTAGTAATAGGGTCCCGTTTTTACCCTTTGGGTACGGAACCCTAAAAACAAAAGTCTCCTAAATATATTTTCTTAAATCCCGCATTACTCAAATTGATTCCATGTCCTTTCAAGAACAATCCATATAATAGATTTATCCGCAAAGCAAATTATTACGAGAATGTGAGAATGTGAATTTATAGATGCTTACAGAAACCGGTCGATGGGCCGTTGAAGTCAATAGAAATGATTGGCACAGGTGGCCATAGTCAATTTAATATTCTTAAGTAGTCTCGTAACGACATGACGAGAATCGCTAACCACCAGTGGTTTCTTCAAGGTTTTCCTCTGCTATTCACCTTTGGGTTTATGAATACTTGTGTGTATTAAGTTTGTAAACATGGTCAGTTGTTTACAGATGACGCTTTTTATGTCAATATTATTTGCCCGTGACTTTGCCCGCGAAATTTTGACTTTTGTGCTATTCAATAGGAACCAGTTATTTTACCGGCATAATAATAGCCTACGTCCCTTTCCAATCTTTGAACCATATATTGGCAGACGCCCTGGTTATGTGCAGCGCACCGGCTGTGGCCAATTTTTTATTTGAAGCCTTATAAATAAAAAACAGAAAAGATAATCGTTTTAGGCTCTTTTTGATACGTGACTTTTATAACACCGCTTGCGTATTTTTTTTTTTTTAAATACCGTAAAAACAAAAAGTGATACATTTTCTGATCTCTTATGGAAATCGTAACTAATTTGTAATTATTTTGATCGTTTGCAAGTATTTTGTTTCGAATTCGATTCAAATCTACTAAATAATGTTCTAGAATAATATTGTTAAGTTAATTTGGATAATTATTTGCTTTCTAGTACTCACTTCAAGCAAAGTGTCCACAATTGGGACGTCTACCATACATGCTAAGTCTGTCCGTTGCTCTATTGCTGCGTGAAAGACTAGCAAACCAACAAAAATAATTTCTTATTTTTAAGATTGTAAGGACTAGAAGTAGTTTTGTATGTTATTTCTTTTGGTTGTTTATTTCATAGCTATACTATGGCGCAGTACCTAAAAATTGTCAATGTAAGTAGGTACTTACTTGGCATCTACCTATATGTGCTTACCTATCGACCTATTCGAAACTTCCGTTGAATCTTCTTATTTATTCATTCCGACCTATTGTTTTTGTAGGAACCATTTAGTGACATGGTTTTCTTCAATTTCTATGCCTATGAAAGTCTAAGTAGGTATGTAATTGCCTGTTACAGGGTAGTTGTCAATCTACTATTTTTTTTTAATTAAAATTTATTAACCACAGACCCCAGGGTCTGTGCCCTTTGTTAACTAACATTTACAATTATTTGGTTATACTATACAAAGCGTGTTAGTAGGTACTTGAAATAGCCTAAGTTAGTCAATGCACTGCGTGAATGCCACGAATTGAATCTACTATTCAATTAGTTTTATTGATTTCAAGTCAAAGGCACGCTTTTGAAACGTAAACAATAATATAATACAATACCATTCATATTAAAATTAAAATCACGAGTCAATACAAAAAGAAACATGTACAATAAACTGCTGTGTCTCTAGTGCATTGTCAAAATGTGTGCCAAGTTTTTAAGGTATTGTATGATGTATACAACGTTATTCAGAACTGGTGTACTACTAAGCCGAAAAGTGGTGATTATGACCATCATTACGAGTACACACAAATTTTACTATGGGCCTAACCCCGGAATTCAAGAAAAAAAACAGCTGTTTCATATATTTTGTCGATTCCGAGTTGCGATTTTGTATATGGAACAGCTGATTTTATTTTCTCGATTTCTGTGTTGGCGCCATAGACAAATAAACAACTTTTTAACCGACTTCCAAAAAGAAGGAGGTTCTATGTTCGTCTGAAGGTACGTATATTTTTTGTGTATGATTATCGATATTTTTGCCAATTGTGAACCGAATCAAGAAATATTTTTAGTTCGAAAGAGTATACTCCCGAGGTGGTCCCATTTTAATTTTAAAGAGTTCGGCTGAGCCGTTTTTGAAAAATCAACAATAATGTAAACAATTCGAGCGAAATATTTGAATTTTGTACGATGGAAGGCGGTTTCGCCATTTTTTGCGAACAATAATTATAGTTTGTAATGATGCTTAGTTGGTACAGGGCAAGCAGATAACCCTGTATAAGTGCCTATCTGTATACCTATATTATGTGACGCTCAATTTTGTTGATGCGTAGCGAGCTAGCGAGTAGCCTTGTACCGGCTAGACAATTTTATGCATGACCAACTTCATTTTATAACTAATGACCCAATAGTATATATAAAACCTAGCCTTGTGAAGTAAAAAGTTATAAATCAATGTTACTGTTAAACGATCGAAAGCGAATGTTGTAATGTGAGTTACAATGTCACCCGCTTTGTTCGATGTGGTGTAGTCGGTCTATTGATAAGCATTGTCGCGGGTTTTGTCCGTTTTGTCACGGTAATGATTAGATATCATTACCGTGGTTCTGTCAATCAATGTAAATGACATGTAGGTAGGTATAGCGCATAGGGGCGGTGTTTAAAATGACATGGCACTATTGCTATGACGATAAAGTTCAAAATAAAAGCCCTGCCTAGGAGACGTTTGAAGTTTGTCCACCATCTTTGTGAAATCAAATTTGACATTTGATCAGCAGTTCAAGCGTCATTTGTGTCTAGATTACATAGCAGTTTCTATGGATTTTCGACGCCATGTTTGTGGAATCATGCATCACAACTTTTTTACTTTATGTCACTTCTACTGTTTTTCCTTATTCTGAGGTATAGCGATGCTTTCACTTGTAGGTCCCGTTTTATTCCATTTAAGACTGACGAAACGGAGGAGGTTTACAAGTCGACGCGTAAATGGGATCGCCTCGGGAGTATACCCTTTCGAACTATAATAGTAGTTTATGCAACTGTCATATAATGAAGTTCCATGTTACTACACTCGTTACTATTATGAAACTCGCTGCGCTCGTTTCATAAACTCACACTCGTGTTTTAATACCCGTGTTATATGCAGTTGCATACACTACTTTATCTTCACTAATAAAAATAAAAAATAAAACATATTGCGAAACATTAAATTCACGCGTACGTGTATTGTCACAGTGAACTTGGCGCCATTAAAATCTAACCAATGAGAGCGCAGCTGCGCGCGCAGGGCCAATCAGGAGCGAGCGCGCGATGTTATAATGAGATTTTACGATATCGATGTGGATATTATAACATCATGTGAAATTGCTTAAATTGAGAGTTTTGTTGTCTGCGCTATAACAGTAGTCATTATAAGTCAAGTATTGGAAACATAAGTAGAATGTTACAACTTTAGTGTAGATAAAATAATTTTTCGATTCAGTTCACAATTGGCGAAATTATCGATGAACATACACCAAAAATAAACATACAGCCGAACATATAACCTCCTCCTTTTTGGAAGTCGGTTAAAAACAGTAAGTAGTTCAGATGTGTGCGAACTTCATTTGTTTTGACCACAGCTGCACTATTAGTTTGCTTGCAGCTGCTGTTCTGTTCCAAATGGCACCTTTGTACGACTGATTCATCCATTCTTCCATCACGCATAGGACGTCCACTGCTGGACATAGGTCTCCCCTATGGATCTCTAATAAGACCGGTTGGTAGCGGCTTGCATCCAGCATGATCTTGCGGTCTTAATGAGGTCATCCATCCACTTTGTGTGTGGACGTCCTACGCTGCGCTTGCTAGTACGTGGTCTCCCCTCGTGACCTTTTCGACCCGATCGATCATCAGTCCTCCGTGCTATATGCCCTGCCCACTGCCATTTCAATTTGGCAATCCCTTGAGGAATCCGCAACTTTGGTTCTTTTACGGATCTCCTCATTCCTGATTCGATCTCGCAGAGAGCTCCGAGCATGAAGTCATCACTGGCAACACACACTGGTCGAACATTTTTGACTTGAGGCACTGTTGTATGTCGGACGAGAACGGCTACGACTGATATAAATATTGAGCAAATTATATACCTACTACCTAAGACCAAATAAAAAAATCAAGACAGAACGTCGTGAACACATAAGTTAATGAGGCCAGTTTTTTATACATGTGGTGAGTGCGTCGGTGTTGCGCCGCCATTGTTCGACTGACAAGCCAAGGCGTAGTTTCATTGTACGTGTTTGTGTGTGTAATTGTGTCTGTACACGGCGAGGCGTAGTTTTGCCGGCCTCACTTGTTTGTTTCTCAACATTCTGTCTTGATTTTTTTGTTTGGTCTGAGCCTACTACGTCAGGTAACCTAAATACGAGTATACCTAAGGACTCCAAACGGCATAGAAAGTTGAGAATTACCATAGTAAATGGCACCGTCCCTATTGTTACGGACTTGTACGGTGCACCATTGTCTCGCTGAAGTCTTTGCGTTAGAAAGTGGAATGACAATTTTTCCAAGTGATAAAATGTAGGTGACTTAGTCACGGTAATTATAGATATCATTACCGTGACTCAGTGCAGCCACTAAACGCCGTCACCAAAGTTTTTAGGGTTCCGTACCCAAAGGGTAAAAACGGGACCCTATTACTAAGACTCCGCTGTCCGTCTGTTTGTCTGTCTCCAGGCTGTATCTCATGAACCGCTACAGCTAGAAAGCTGAAATTTTCAAAGATGATGTATTTCTGTTGCCGCTATAACAACAAATACTAAAAACAGAATAAAATTAATAATTAATGCTCCCATACAACAAACGTAATTTTATTGCCGTTGTTTTGCTCCATATTAATAACGACAACAGGTAGATGCTTGCAATAGGGTTAAGGGTACGGAACCCTTCGTGTCTGTACATTTAAGTAGAATAGTAGTTAATGGAAAAAATAAACAATTGCATTATGAGGAGTAACTTAAGTCCGTCTTTGCCTATTACAGTCATATGAATTTAAAGTTTAAATTCATATGAAAAAGTTTAAATTTTAAACTGTAAAAGGAATAAAAAGACAAAACATGCACTAACTATACAGCGTCATAGGTATTAAACGCAAAATCTTTTAAGGGCGGGTCTAGTACATCTAGACAAACAACTTTTGTTCTAGGACTTTTAGAAAATCACGAAGAAAAAATCAGCTTTTTCATACAAAAAGTTCGTCAACGCGCGGCAAAATGTATGGAGAAGCGATTCTTTTCTTGCGAATTTTCAAAAGTCCCAGAACAAAAGTTGTTTGTCTAGATGTACTAGACCCGCCTTTAAAATGTTTTGCGTGTAATACCTAAGACCCTATATAAACACCATCATCATCCGCAGCTTTCTCAATCCCACTGCTGGATATAGGCCTCACTTACGGTGCCATTTGTCTCGGTTCTGTGCTAATCGTGTTCAGCTAGCTTAGCATACGACCATGAAAAGAGTTTTGTCGACGTTTGAAAAAGTGACAGATACTCGTATATTTACTTCACCATAACTCTGTCAGTCTGTGTGTTGCCAGTGATGACTTATGGCACAGAAACGTGGTCTCTCACTATGGGCCTTATTAGTAGGCTTCAAGTAGCCCAACGAGCCATGGAGAGGGCTATGCTCGGAGTTTCTCTGCGAGATCGAATCAGAAACAAGATCCGTAGAAGAACCAAAGTTACCGACATAGCCCAGCGGATTGGTAGGTTTTTTTAAAATCTTTATTTATTGGGAACTTCAGTCGCTACGCGACTATGTCAGTTCCATTGTTACATTTTTAGATTTACTTTGCACTACTTATATAATATCGCACAATAATTTGCAAAGTGTTCTAACCGCCTCGCTTAGCGGAGCGGATAAAACACTTTGTATTTTACCAACATCGAGAAGATTGGAACCGTACTGAGCCAACATGACCGCTCTGACCGACTGAGTCCGGGAGCACTCCACCAGGAGGATTGGTAGGTTGAAGTGGCAATGGGCAGGGCACATAGCGCGGAGGACTGATGACCGATGGGGCCGAAAAGTTCTCGAGTGGAGACCACGTACCGGCAAGCGCAGCGTAGGACGTCCACCCACAAGGTGGACAGGTGACCTCATTAAGACCGCAGGATCGCGTTGGATGCAAGCCGCTACCAACCGGTTTTATTAGGGAGGCCTATGTCCAGCAGTGGCCGTCCTGAAACGAAACGATAACTCTGTCTCGTTCTGACACGTCAAATTCCAGCTGTTTAGACTCTCGTCAGCGCTCAACTGTAGGTAAGAAGTATAGGTACCTACTTGTTTTACTAGTGCTATAAGTCATCTACAGACGGGTACTTTCTAAACTGTTTGCGTAACCTGTGATCTAAGTTTTGATATAACTTATGCAAGTTATAATAATACTAGATTTTGCCCGCGGCTTCGCCCGCATGATATTTCGAGGCCCTACCTTTACCCCCCGCAATAAAGGAGGTAGCAAATAAAAAAAAACAAAAATATTAGATTTGTCATTTGTTTGATTTGACATTTCTTGGAGCGCACGCTAGAATAGCTCGCAGATGGCAGAACTTTTCCTATTTACTTAACACTTATTGTTTAATATAGAAAATTTACGCATTATCATTATAATTTATAGCCTATGTGTTATTCTTATGTGCTATATAATTGCAAAGTTTCGTCTCAATCCGTTCAGTAGTTTTTGCGTGAAAGAGTAACAAACATCCATACATCCATCCTTACAAACTTTCACGTTTATAATATTTGTAGGATATATAATTATGTAGGTATAAAAGGTAGGTGGAACGTGAGATTAGTCGGTTTGGCTGCATTTTGTTTCATTGGCGAAAGGCTGGGTAGCAAAGAATAGCTACCTTAAACACGTTTCGTTATCATTTAACCGGCTTCTAAAAATGAGGGACGTTTTAAATCGGAATGTAGTTTAGTTGTGTGTATCAACATCATTATCATAGCAGCCGTATAACATCCACTGCTAGACATAGGTAGGTAGGTTGATTTTCAATGAAATAATATTTCGTCTAGCATACGAGTATTTTTGCGATCTCGATCAGATGGTTTTTACGTATATACTTAATTCGCGATTTGTTTAATATTCGAGATGTAAAATAATTTCACGAAATGGTCCTAAGTAATTTTTTAACCGACTTCTTAAAAGGGGGAGGTTGTATGTTCGGCTGCATGTATTTTTTTGTCTATGTTCATCGATAATTTTCGCCAATTGTGAACCGAATAGAAAAAAACTTTTTTAGTTCTAAGGGTACCTATACTCTCGAGGGTTTAGCCGTTTTAAAAAAATCAACAACTAATTTAAACAACTCGAGCAAAATATTCGAATTTTGTACTCGATGGAAGGCAGTTTTGCTATTTTTGCGAAAAACGATTATTACTTTTGCTACTAATGAGATTTTTTACTAGGCACTCACTAGAACCATCTAAATTGAATGATTTGAAGCAGTTCTAGTAAATTGTTAGCGCGAAATTTTTTACAGCAAAAGTATTTTTAGTTCGGTGTAACCCAGGTTGAAGTTTATTTGTCTACAAAACTGCAGCTCACTTGTACAAACAATCTAATCAACGTTATTCAACTGGGTCAAATTAAACGTTGCAGTTGAAATTGCTCCAGCGTGATGCAATATTGTTCATGTAATGTTCCTCGCTACTGTTAGGTACGAGTACTATTGAAGATGAGCTTAGCGATAATAGGTAAGGTATTTCACTATGCCCCCCGACCGCCTAAGCAATAGCAATCGTAATAGCAATCGTTTATGACTTCATTTTAGACATTTGGCACCGCCTATGTGACGTTAGCCATCAAAATTGTTCATTCAACGATTGCTTTCGCAATCCGCGCAAAGCAATTGATGGCTAACGTCACATAGGCGGTGCCAAATGTCTAAAATGAAGTCATAAACGATTGCTATTACGATTGCTATTGCTTAGGCGGTCGGGGGGCTGCTGGAAACTAGCGTGGTTTTCGCACATGAGTCACGCGCGTCACGCATAGCACTGAGTGCTATGCGTGACGCGCCCGCGTGCTAGTTCCTACTCCAACCTTGAGAAAGATCGCCAAATGTGATCGAAACTATAGTAGCAGTTTCCTACTAAAATCAAACGTGAGTAACATCTGTGTTTTACTTAATTAAAAAGGTACAACCCGGTCACGATATCTGTGCACCTGACCTCGTGACGGAATTGATTACAAATTATCACAGATTCAGTATTATCTATATATTTTTACCAATTCTGTATCGGCAACGAAGATGCTAACCGTACTGTCGCACCGGGGAGTGCGCGGAGAGGTGACAGGGGAAGCGGGAGATGCGCCGCATTCCAGCGAGGTGCACATATATTCTGACCGGGTTGTAAGGTATTCTTACTAATATTAGAAATCCGATAGTGTGTTTGTTGGTTTGTTATCTCGGTACTCTTTCACGCAACAACAGATCGACGAACAGCGCAGTTTAGAGCGTGGAGTGCCGACTTATACAGGGTTATCTGCTTGCCCTGTATTAATCCGAAAGGGTGTAATTAAGATCATCATTATGAACAACTTTTACTATGGGGTTAACACGGAATTCGTAAAAAAAATTAGCTACATTTTGTCGATTCCGGGATGCAATTTTATACGGCACAGCTGATTCATTTTTCTCGAATTCCGCGTTGGCTCCATAGTAAAAGTTGTTCTTACAACACAACTGGAGGCGCGCGATGTTCGCCTCGCCTCAGAAGGCATTTGAGCGAAAAGAGACAGAGCCTCAGACTGAACAGAGGAAGAAATGTCTCAGTCCGCCTCAAGTAGAAGTGCACTAGCACCCTACCAGGAGGGATATCTTGGTATTAGGGATATTAAGTGTACCAGCCGGAAATGGGCAGTGCGCCTATCCATACCAGAGATAGCTCGGTAGGGATAAGTGCACTACACAAATGGTCAGAGCACCTATCCCTACTGGTAGAACTAAATTTACAGAAAGTGCACTTATGCACCAGCACGGGTAGCACGGCAAAGGGAGAAAGCCATTTTATCCACTTTAAATATCAGTTGTCATTGTCAATCCATACTTTATTATTTCCTCTTTGAGGGGATATAATGGTGGAAATACAATTTGTCTCTTTGCTACCCGTGCAGGAGGGATAGCTTGGTAGGGATAAAGTGTACCAGTCGGATCAAATAGTCACAAATACAACAAATACAAAATACAAAATAATTTATTACCACAACAAATATATACATTAGTTACAATTACCAGGGGGCCTCAAACTCGGCCAAGCCTGTATCTTGAGGTCCGGTGTAGAATTGAGCAAACACCCAAATGATTTCAAATTATTTCTATATTCAACTACATATCCGTTTTTTTCTTATTTCAGCTCACAGCTACCAAGCCAACATCAAAAATCGTCCTCCACGCGCAAGAATTCAACATATCCGAGGAGAAGGTGACCCTGGCCGGGGCAGCAGACCCCCCGACGGTCACCGGAGTCTCCCTCAACGATACCTTCAATCTCCTGACCCTGGAGCTGGACCAGTCTCTCCAGATGGACGAGAACTACACCCTGACTATACCCTTCTATGGTAACTTGAAGTTGGGGCTGGATGGAGTCTATATCAGCAGCTATGCTAATAAGAACTCTAAGGCTAAAGAGTAAGTTGTAAATTTTGCCACTGCATTTGTGTCTGCTTGTGTCTATTTCATGTCATACTAACGATCCGCGGCTTCGCACATGTGTATTATACATATAAACCTTCCTCTTGAATCACTCTATCTAATAAAAAAAACCGCATCAAAATCCGTTGTGTAGTTTTAAAGATATAAGCATACATGGGTACAGACAGCGGGAAGCGACTGGAACTTTTTCAGGAAAATACCATTTTAAAGCACATGCTGCATGCGGGTCGCCGGTTTGCTCGTGGCATCCACGCAGTGCACCGAAACTACTAACTTAGGCTAAGATTTAAATAACCCATCTCTACTGTACTAACTCTCTTGGTACAGCGAAATTAAATAATTGTATATTTTAGATAACAAAGGGTACAGACCCTGGAGTCTGTGGTTAGTAATTTTCCGACAAAAAAAAAACAAGTTTTGCGAAGAACACTTCTCCTTTAAAAAAAACGGTTACGATGTAATTTCACATAGTCACAACATAAGGTGGTGGGGTTTGTCACAAGGTGGACTCGGGACGGATGACCTCATTAAAACCGTAAGATCGCCAAGATCGCAGAATGCAAGCCGCTACCAACCGGTCTTATTGGAGTCGTTTAGGGAAAGCCTATGTCCAGCAGTGGACGTCTTATGACTGATGGATGGATAGATGATGGATGTTTTTTTCTGAAAAGGCACGACATCTGAAGGGAAGGTGACCATGACCAGATTTACGAGTAAGTATGAATAAATGTGATCCTTATGGTCCACAGCCACACACTCCACGAGGCGACACGAGCACCGCAACTGTAGCTAACTTCACAGCGTATATAAGTATACAGTCGGCGATGTGAAGCTAGCTACGTTAGTGTGGCGGCATCATTTTGGCTGTGAATCCTGACTGGAGCTCACTTAGTTATCCGCATTTTGTAGCTAATATCACAACCGCCAAGATGTTTGATTCGGCCTTTAGTAAATAGAGGATGGTAGAATAAGGTCGTGTATAGGCCGCGCCACACAAGTTGGCGGATGTGAAGTTAGCTACAAGCTGCGCAATATCCAATCCTGACTGAAGCTCACATAAAGCCGCACGTTGGTTGGCTATTGCGCAGCTTGTAGCTAACTTCACATCCGCCAACTTGTGTGGCGCGGCGTATATAGTCCTGGCTATAAAGCATGCGACCACGAAAAGCGACGAAAAGAACTCATTTCGACGTGTGAAAAAGTGACAGTTATAATCTTTGCCATAACGATGTCTCGTTCTGACACTATTACGAACGAAATAATTCGTAGCGCGCATACTAGCCCAGCTGATGCATATTATACAACGCCTTTAGAGCGTTGATGGGGCTGCCGCGATACTGCAGTGCGTCGGGGATGTTTGCGGAAGCGCACATAGACAGCTTTGGAGCCATTATGCGCAAACGAACCGCGTCCCTGATGCGCCGTGTGCGCGCCAGCTCCAACACCTACCTACAGCTGTTCGCGTGGAGGATGGACCTGGACTGCCCAATAATGCAGCACTGGACGAAGGTGCACGTTGAGCATTCCGGGTTCGGACCCGGACTAAACGTTAAGGTAGTTTTAAGTATTTTTAATGGTTTTTTGACTTGATGTACTCGTATATGGATTTTTATCTAAAATAAAATGATTGAATTGAATATTCCTATTTCCCCAGATACCTCATCGCGTCTCAGTTTGAAGCCATCTCCGCCCGTAAAGGGTTCCCGTGCTTCGACGAGCCTGTATACAAAGCTACCTTCAGGATGGTCATTGGACACCACCGGGACTACACCGCCATTTCCAACATGCCACCTGAGAAAGCTTCTAATAACAAGTAAGCTATTTTATGATATGATCAAGATTGTTCAGTTGTTGTTTCAGTGGCCCAGTGGTTACTGTCCCTAACTCCTGGTCCAAAGATTCACCCTGGGTTAAACGAAATGAAATAAAGTTTATTTGACTTGATTATGGTACACAATACAAAAAAAAAAATTAAATTAAAAAGAAATAAAGTGTCGAAAGGGACTCACCTCAGCAATAAATGTTGAGTTCTGGAGGTCCCAACACTCAACGATATTCTGGTGAGCTGATTCCCTGGGTGGGAATATGGGTGGGAATCCAACAAGGTTCGATTCCCACCCAGGGAATCAGCTCACCAGAATATCAGCGTCCAACAGGGTTCGATTCCCACACAGGGCAAGTATTTATGTGATGAACAGAACACATGTGTTTTCTCTGTGTCTGGATGTTATTATATTCATACCTACATATCAGTAAGTCATCTTTGTCCCAGGAGCCAGGGTCACTAACTACTGGGTCATCGAGACAGTCAAATTCAACTCTATTAATAAGCCATTAGAGTATTGTATTTTCGATTTCAAGATTTGGTAAAATTTTACCACCAGGATGTGTAGTGATTGTAAACGGCTTCTACTATGGGCCCTATTGGAAGTCCGTAGGTGTGTAGGTCGTCACATCCAGAGGACATAGACATCCATATCAGTGGAAGTCCTACAGTTGAAATAATGTTAATAATGAAGCAATTACTTAAAGCAATAGGCTAGTTGACAATATTTTTTTCATATCCTTTTGTAACAGCCAACAATAAAAAGAGCCTATTATCGAAAACAAAAATAAAATCAACTTAGAAATAAATTAGTTACAACCATATTTATTTTCTTGCTAGACAAAGAGCGAACTATGGCAGGCTATGACGTCACTGCCCGTAAGTGTCATACATTCGCCATTCTATGTTATGCTATGTGGGAAAGAGACTAGGCATCCCCACTTTATCCCTTTCAAAATCTTTACAAGCTTATATCTCTGAACTTAAAAAGCCAATTTCAATTATTTTTTAACCCCCGACGCAAAAGAGGGGTGTTATAAGTTTGACGTGTCTGTTTGTCTGTCTGTATGTCTGTCTGTCTGTGGCATCATAGCGCCTGAACCACTGAACCGATTTCAGTTTAGTTTTTTTTTGGATGAAAGGAGACTTAGTCGAGAGTGTTCTTAGCTATGTTTTATAAAAATCGATTTAGCCGTTTAAGAGTTATGGTGGGTTAAAGTGGGGATGGAAGAACCAAAACTCTACAAAGGTAGGTTTTTGAGTCGGGGGTTTTTTAAATTTTTAATTTAAGTTTTTTTTTCTGTTTCCGAATCATAATTAATAGCAGAATTCACTAATTCTAATACTTTTAACTAATTCAATACCAGTCAACTAATATGCCGTAAGTGTCACGTGCGCATTGTTAAAACAATTCGCAAGTGAAAGAGTACTTACGGCATATTTACTGCACACCTTTTAAACTCTTAATCAAAGCAATCAACATAATTGATCTGATACGTAACTTCATAAAATTAATTAACTAGAGTGCTTTTTTAGGGTTCCGTACCCAAAGGGTAAAAACGGGACCCTATTATTAAGACTTCGATGTCCGTCTGTCCGTCTGTCTCTACGCTGTATCTCATGAACCATGATAGCTAGGCAGCTGAAATTTTCACAGATGATGTATTTCTGTTGCCGCTATAACAACAAATACTAAAATCAGAATAAAATAAATTTGTAAGGGGGGCTCCCATACAACAAACGTGATTTTTAGGAGTTTTTTGCTCGCTATTAATAACGACAAGAGGAATGGAGCTCCCATACGGTACGGAACCCTCCGTGTGCGAGTCTGACTCAAACTTGGCCGATTTTTTTTTATTACTTTCCCAATGTTATGGTCGTTACCTAAGTGTAGCTTTCGTAAATAAGATCAGAATATCAGATAACAGTTGTGTTGTGATCGATTTTCAGTGCCCTTGAGAACTACTGGCCGTGGAGCGTCGTCGAGACTACGTTCAAGTGAGTATAGTACCTATGTTGATGTTGATTTATGTTCAACCCACGCTATTACTATGTACCTAGACTACATAGAGTCTTAGTTTACTGTGGTACACCCTTAGAAGAATGGCAAATAATAGAAACCTTGCTAAATTTTACTCAAATAAAAACTACGTTACATCTGTCTTATTCATTCTATTAAATTAAATTCTTTATTTCCTTAATAAATAACATTGCGGTTTCCACCAATACGTTACTTATTTTACTCTTAAATGTCTAGTTATACAGCATACGCGAGAATGCACAAAACACCCCATGCGGGACGTCAGTGCAGGACTTATCGCCCCTACATCGAATAAGAATATGAATAAGCATACGCGAGAGTGATTGGAACAAAAAAAGCATACGTCAAAATCACCAGTAGGAATGTCAAAATAGTTAAAATTTGGTTCCACTTGGTCTTTTGTTCTTTTTAGAAATTTGAACCCTCTACCTCTAGTTCCAGTGAGAAGGTTCAAATCTCTGATCATTTTAACTTCCTACTTTTACCTTTTTGAATTTAGACACCCGAGATATCTCAATGCTAGTTTGTGAAACCCTTCGAAATTACGTAAGTTCAGGTGTAAGAGTATGTGCATCTTTTTCTAACACCTTTTAAATTTCATATTTAAAGTAGGACGAAGTTATGTATATCTCTTGCTATTTTATTACTGTTTCTATTACCTACTTTAGTTCTTATTCTATGGTTCTTATTCAACCCACGCTATTACTGTGTACCTAAACTACCTAGCTAAAGCCTTAGTTTAGTGTGGTACACCCACGCAGGTAATGTTTATTTATTTGATTTCAAGTCCTATTCTTCGTCCGGAGGCTTAAGTAATGCTCCACACGCTACTCTTGGACGTCGAATGCATACTGAATTTTATTTGGTCTGATATTTTGCAGTAATAGTCATGTCACAAAAGAACTCTTAATATGACGGTAAATGGCAAAACCGGGAGGGGAAGAACAAAAAAAGTGTGGATGAATTGTGTGAAAGATGACATGCGAGAGAAAGGAGTTGATGATGAGATGACGAATGATAGAGTGAAGTGGCGAAAGGAAATGTGCTGTGCCGACCCCACCTAGTGGGATAAGGGCAAGATGATGATTATTTTGCAGTTAATATTGCACTTTATTTCGGAAGACTACTTAACATAACAACTAACAGAAGTGGGATACTTCACTAGACGGGTTTTGCAAAAGGCACTCAACACTTTAGTTTTATGTACTGCAAAAGTTGTAGATTATCAAGTATTATCGCAATTCGTAATATTGTAAACCTTGACTGGAACAGGAAATTGCGTGTGATTATTTCGGAAATTTCTATGTGTGTCATCTATAAACTATGTAATTATCTCGCTAAATGCTCACCCGTGGTGACAATTTAGCACTTGTGGCTTTAGATTGGCCAATTACTCTGTTGGCGCTGCAATTACCTTTTCATTATACTTAGCTAGTAGGTATAATTGTGGGCATTGACGAAGAGGTCAAAAAGTTTTCAAATTACAGACGAATATGTAACTGCTTTAGCCTACGTCTACGAAACGTATTATTTTAATTTAAGGAATAAAAAAATCATTTCGATCACCTTCCATTTTTACCAAGAATATCACTTGGATCTTCCCTGTCTTTGATCTGTTGACCATTTGCATAATTTTAAACATTTAGTTGAAAACAGACAAAGCTGTGGTGAAATATACAGACATATGGCACGTTTTCACATGTTGGTAAAATTATCGTAAAATAGTGCGTACCTAAGCCAAACATGCTTGTATTGCTGGTCTTCAAAATGCTTTTTTGGTCTCCTTATCATTTTTTCCCTTCCACCTTCTTATTACAACTTTTCATTACTTACGTATTCTATAGACCAAACTTTAAAGGCGCCGCAACGTAAAATAGTGTTCTCTCTATCAAATGCATATACAAATATGAGTAAACAGGTCTTCTCTAAATAGCTTTTATAATTACGATGCGATGGCGCCTCTAATATTGGGCCTATTGTCGTAGTAGACATACTTGCTCGATGGTGTCGAGTTAGGTTCGTCAAAAGCATAATACAATTATTCGTTACCTCCAGGAATGAGCAGGCCGCATTCGTGTGGGATCACTTCGAGAACTCAGTCCCCATGTCGACATACCTGGTCGCCTTCGTGGTCGCAAAGTTCTCCTACGTGCAGTCGCCGGCCGGTCTCTCCAATACGGTGTTCAAGATCTGGGCCAGGAATGATGCTATCGACCAGGTGAGGGAATTAAGCTTATACTTATAGCCAATGATCTTATATATAAACTGAGGTAGATGCGTTATCTAGACACGCGGCAGCGAGTCCAGCCAAAGTGTTCAAAGAAAACTGGCGACGCAGCGGCCGTGTGTAATATTACACGAACCATTTGGAGCTACTTTTGACCCCCTCACAACTCAAAAAATATTTAGCCTACATACATGAAATCTGGCACATTTACTAAAGTCTTTTAGCTTATCAAGAATCCAAAATTTCATAAATTTTGCTCAATCAGTTATTGATATATTAACGTTTAAAAACTCGTGTTTCATTGACTGATTCACTCACTGACTTATACCTAACCCACTTCCAGATGACCTAGAATCTTGATATTTGGCACCAAGGTAGACTATCGGGCATAAATAAAGGAAAAACTCTAAAAACTGAAAATTATTGATTATTAGTACTATTAACAAAGTAATTGTAAAATTTACCTAACCAATTCTCCAATAAATGGCGGTAGCGTCGCGAGGCACTGAGATTTTCGATAGATGAACCATGCCATTTGTGATAGTAATAAAATAAATTCTAGATAACTTTTTCAGAGATAAGTGTACTATGATAATCATGATGTAACTAATAATTATTTCTGAACAAAAAGTTATGATATCTCATCAAAAACAAAAATGTTGTAGGCATATTCTTGTAGCTTAAACTTTAGGATTTTCTACAGAACACTTGGCCTCCGTGTTAGATCTCAACTGTTTTGGTGGTGACACTTTGGCTCCCATTTCACATTTATGTTTTTGATGAGATACTCTGCTTAGCGTGGCGAACTCAAGTCAAGGTAATTAGCTTGAGTCAAGTCAGTCGCGCCTTGTCTTGTGCCGACGTTACACACCGACTCACACGTACAAGGCGAAACTTAATAGCAATCAATGCTATCCGAGTTTAAGGCTTTGCTAATAAGTGATAGAAACAATGCTGCAAATGAAGATATATTCTACCTAAGTAGGTTCAACAGAATTTCGCTACGTTTTAGGGCTATTTAAAATGAATATTATAACGTCTCTATTTGTGAAACCTTATTGCTTATAGCTCCTACTGTACTGTAGCGGCTTATTAAATAGTCTGCTGCTGAACATAGGGCAACGAAGCTACCCATGAAAGGTGATTGGGTCGTATACGTATCACTTTTTTTAGAAGTGCGTTAATGTTCTTTTCTTCATTGTTTTATCATATGGTTTGAAAACGACTAACTTTTTTACGAGGAGAAATGTTCGCTAGATAGATAATAATTAGGGCCCTATTTATTAGATATAAGCATATTATGATATTTTGCATGCTTTCTCGTACATAATATTTTTATTAATGATACAAAATCCTATATTTACGTATATTTGCATTAATTTCTAAAAGCACGATCATTATTTTATTTGTAATTTAAAATCAAAATTATTTTTTATGCTAGAAATAAATGCAATAAGGGAGGGCGCTGTAAGCCGAAACACTGGCCACTGGCCTAGTTCGGTAACAGATAAGTACATAAATAGTGTAATTTTTTCTAGGTGATTAAGATTGATTGAAATGTTGTTTGATGAATAAAGAAGTAATTAATTTATAATTGTGGGATTTTACCCATTAAACCCCCTAGGCGGCCAGACTTTGTGAGCTCTTGGGAGCTCCGAGATCACCAAGAGAACGCACCGGAGCACTTTGAATTCTCGTCTAACTGGACTTGACGTCTTTGAAGTAGCCACACACGTTGTCGTCCTCCCGGGCTCGTTTAAGTGAATGGAAAGGATCCTACCTATCTGTAGCTATCCACGAGCCTACAGGTCCCTTTTTAGTAGACTCTTACTGCAGTTAAGCGATACCGATTCCATTGTCCATTGCCCTGCGGCATCAGGCTCATAAGTATTACTGCCTAGATTCTGGTGTCCTTTCGATGTTTTACTTAACTTTATAACTTTTTCCTTTCCCCAGGCTACGTACGCGTCCACCACTGGCCCCAAAGTGTTGTCCCACTTCGAGAAGTGGTTCAACCTGTCGTTCCCGCTCCCCAAGCAGGACATGGTCGCTCTGCCTGACTTCTCCGCCGGAGCCATGGAGAACTGGGGCCTCATCACTTATAGGGAAACCACGCTGCTGTATGACAAGCTGCAGTCTTCTTTCCTCAATAAGGAACGAGTTGCTGAGGTGAGTGTACAGTTTCCAAGGCTAGTGTGCAGTCATTCCCAAGGTAAGTGTGCAGGCGTTCCCAAGTAACTATGTATAGTTGCTCCCAAGGAAAGTGTACGCTTACGTTGGAAGCAACTATATTGTGCAGTCGTCCTAAGGCAAGTGTGCAGTTGTTCCCAAGGTAAGTGTGCAGTCGTCCCCAAGGTAAGTTTGCAGTCGTTCTCATTGAAAAACCGGGCAGGCGTACCCAATGCTAAAATTGTTGTTCTCAACTTTAGTGTACGGTTTTACCTACGGTCAGTGTACAATCGTTCCAGAGTATAGTTTACAGTCATTCCCACTCCAGAAGCAGGACATGATCGTTCTCCCGGACTTCTCCGCCGGAGCCATGGAGAACTGAGGCCTCATCATTTATAGGGAAACTACGCTGCTGTATGACAAGCTGCAGTCTTCTTTTCTCAATAAGGAACGAGTTGCAGAGGTTAGTGGACAGTTAGGCTAGTGTGCAGTCGTCCCCATGATAAATGTGCAAATTACCATAAAAAACTTGATAAAATTAGCTCATGGTGGTAGCATTTACAACTGAGCGCAACTGATGCTTAGATGACACGTTAAATATGATGCCCCGGTTGTTTTAACCGTTTAGTCACGTCAGAGGCCTTCAGGCGGTTTGAAAACTACACCAGTCACCCGGCCTATACCGGCCTTAGTGGAGGGATAGATTGATTTACTTATTTTATGCTGATTATATGTATAGGGAAGAAGAAGTTTCAATCTTCTCCGTCGTGTCGATGATCAATATTTAAATGGTTTTCTCGGAGTACTTAGCCACGCTCATACCGCAGGGAATTGCCTCGTGAAGATTTTGCATAGTGCACGAAAAGAGGTACTGCATAGTTTGTATAGATTTTCAGCCTTTTTAATATTCCACTGCAGGACGTAGGCCTACCCACGAAAGGTGATTATATATTATATAGTTTGTATACTTAAACGCAAATCCCAAATCTTCAAATCGCGCTGCACTTGCTGTGTTCGAATATTTACTTAGATAATAATACAAGTTTTAATGAGGGTAACGTAGGTACGTAAAAACAAAACTAAATAGAGCCTATTCAGCGATTCGCTTCATCCTTCATGATACGGTACCGCCAGGGATTGGAATGCACTATGTTTGTCATTGTTTCCTGACAATATGGATATTTACTGGGTATAAAATCATTATTATAATTAGTCCATCAGTTAATTAGATTATTAAAAAAATTTGGACACGTTTTGTTTCTTTTGTCAATCAAACAATTAGTGACAATGATAAACCTTGTCAAAGTTTGAGAGTGGGGGCTCATGACAGCACAGCACTAGCCGGTACATTTGATAGCGGTTAGTGACGTCACGCGTAACTTTAACGGGCTATCACTAACTGAAAAAAAATATGTGTCTAATATTTTTTTACAATCTATTTGACGGACTGATTATATATTTTTTTTAGTAAAAAAACCTATTACTATCTGGATATCTTTATGACAAGAGTGAATAGATATCTTTTGGAAGTTCTAGGTCTACATACTTGGCTACAACCTCGCTTTCCATCAGGCGAGTTGGTGGCCAAATGTAGCCTTATACATATTAATTTAAAAAAGAAATTGTTTTTCAGGTGATAGCGCACGAGCTGGCCCACCAATGGTTCGGCAACCTGGTGACGATGAAGTGGTGGTCCGACCTGTGGCTAAACGAAGGCTTTGCGACTTATGCTGCATCCGTGGGAGTGAACGCGGTAGAGCCAACTTGGAGAGCTGATCGGGGGTACGCGGTGGACAATATCATGTCCGTGCTCAATCTGGATGCTTTGGAGTCTTCGCATCCGGTAAGTCTTACTCATATACTTTCACCTGTCGCGTTGTCCGTAATCAAATCTTGCAGGTTAAATTTCATCCACTTCCCGGTTACCGATTGAGCTTAAATTTTGCATACCTACATGTGTAAATCGCGTGACAATGCAATATCATGATGACATGGTGCTGAACTGATGATGGAGCTGGAAGGTGGCCAAAGAAACTTAGCAATGAAACGACACAACCTCATCGAGTTTGGATTCATTTGAATGGTCTTGGCGAGTAGTTTGTCTTTCAATGGTAACCGGGGTCTAATGATGGAGCTGGAAGGTGGTCGTAGGAACTTTGTAATGAAATGATGCAACCCTACCCTATATAGCAACGAAATGACATAACCTCATCGAGTTTGGATTCATTTGAATGGTCTTGGCGAGTAGTTTGTCTTTCAATGGTAACCGGAGTCTGATGATGGAATTGGAAGGTGGTCATAGGAACTCTGTAATGAAATGACGCAACCCTGCCCTATATAGCAATGAAATGACATAACCTCATCGAGTTTGGATTCATTTGAATGGTCTTGGCGAGTAGTTTGTCTTTCAATGTCAACCAGGGCCTGATGATGGAGTTCGAAGGTGGTCAGAGAAACTCTGTAATGAAATGACGCAACCCTATCGAATTTCGTCTCGTTTCATTCGTCTTGGCGAGTATATTTGTTCAGTAAAAGATTGTTTAAAAAACTTTTTTTTTTTAAATATAATAAGTACTTGTTATTACATATGCATAATGGTTTTTCTCCCCAGGTGTCAGTCCCGATCGACGACCCGAAGCGCATCGGAGAGATCTTCGACGAGATCTCGTACCGCAAGGGCTCCACTCTCATCCGCATGATGGTCGCGTTCCTCGGGGACAACGTCTTCAAGGAAGCTATTCACAAGTAATATATCTCGTACCGCAAGGGCTCCACTCTCATCCGCATGATGGTCGCGTTCCTCGGGGACAACGTCTTCAAGGAAGCTATTCACAAGTAATATATCTCGTACCGCAAGGGCTCCACTCTCATCCGCATGATGGTCGCGTTCCTCGGGGACAACGTCTTCAAGGAAGCTATTCACAAGTAATATATCTCGTACCGCAAGGGCTCCACTCTCATCCGCATGATGGTCGCGTTCCTCGGGGACAACGTCTTCAAGGAAGCTATTCACAAGTAATATATCTCGTACCGCAAGGGCTCCACTCTCATCCGCATGATGGTCGCGTTCCTCGGGGACAACGTCTTCAAGGAAGCTATTCACAAGTAATATATCTCGTACCGCAAGGGCTCCACTCTCATCCGCATGATGGTTGCGTTCCTCGGGGACAACGTCTTCAAGGAAGCTATTCACAAGTAATATATCTCGTACCGCAAGGGCTCCACTCTCATCCGCATGATGGTCGCGTTCCTCGGGGACAACGTCTTCAAGGAAGCTATTCACAAGTAATATATCTCGTACCGCAAGGGCTCCACTCTCATCCGCATGATGGTCGCGTTCCTCGGGGACAACGTCTTCAAGGAAGCTATTCACAAGTCATTTATTATTCGTAATATCGACTATATTTGTTAAAATCTTTTTTTAAATCATAACGGCTCTGAATATGCGATAGCAATGGGAGGAGAAGACCACAAAAATGTGGAATCTGTAAATAATCAGCCAGGTACTGTACCCTATGGGAACCCCCTTAGTCCCATCTCAAGCGTCTAACTGTTGCCGTTATGAATATGAAGCAAAAACCGGTAAAAAATTACGTTTGTTGTATGGGGAGCCCCCTTAAATATTAATTTTATTATGTTTTAGCTCTTTTGTTATTATAGCGGCAACAGAAATACATCATCTGTGAAAACTTCAGCTGTCTAGCTATCACGGTTCATGAGATACAGCCTGGTGACAGACAGACGGACAGCGGAATCTTAGTAATAGGGTCCTGTTTTTACCCTTTTGGTACGGAACCCTAAAAACGATAAGCGAAAAAGGATTTGATTTTGAGGTGATGTATTCTATAACAGAGTGAAATAGTAAAAGTTTACCTACCTATTGTACCTAAAACTAGCCCAAAAGTTGGATAGGGTCGAATCAAGAAGCTGTTGAATGATTTTTCGCTTGTGAATGATTTACTTCTTATCAAGGTTTAAAGTATTTAAGAAAACCTAGTGATCAAGCATAAAGTGATGATGCTTGGTTCTGTTTTGTACCTATAACTATGCTGCTATACGTCATACAGGTCTCGTTTCAGCTAGAAACGGCTTAGACACAATCAAGCATTTTGTTGTTATCAAAAACTGACAGAAACTTCGAGCAAATTTCTACAGAGCCACAGTCCCTACGTGAAAGTAGTAAAAAATGTCCGAGCGCCGCCATACATACCGGCTTAAATATTTGACCGAGCGTTAGCGAGGTCTCTGAGTCTAATGGGACGAGCCGGCTTTTGAGCTGTCAGATGTATGTTTGTATGTTTCTTTGTTCGACGATAACTCAAGTACCGCTCAGCCGATCTCCATGAAATTTAGCATGCACGTAGTTTATAAATATAGAATTTTTAAGTTCGAATATGAGCATCTTCTGTTCAGTGGTGTCGAAGATACCAGGACTGGTGGTAAAAAGAGGCAAAACGGCGCCACTTTCTGCGGGAGTTGCTTGGGTCAAATCTAGTAAAGTAAAGTAAAGTAAAGTAAAGTAAAGTAAATTTTTATTGCTTCAAACTGTGTCGGTACATAGGTGTAACAAATGGTTAGTCTCAACAGTTTGTCCTAGCGGACATGCAATAGTATAATTAAGTTATAGCACTACCCAACGACTCAATTACAAAGGTAATGGTATAAAATGTACCATTTGCGTTTCCTACATCTAGTAATAATAATATTATATTTAACTTTTCATATGTATTTACAAAACTAGAAATATTTACTTATATATATTAGATATATGTTACACTATATTTTCAAGATCGTCTATTTAGAAAATCAATTATTTGAAAATTCCTACTTCTATATAAAAATATACCACTTCTGTACGAAATTCTACTTCTATATACAATAAAATACTGTGGTCAACTTTTCTTGGATATTTACAACATCAGGAATATTTTTATATCTTTAGTTACACTATATTCTCGAAAACGTCTATTTAAAAAAGAAATATACTTATTCATTTTATTTTATGCTTCCTACGTATATACAAAATTATAGTAGCTTATTTGTACTAGATAATTGAGATCATTTTTATTGTTAAAATATTATTATTTTAGAATTTTCACTTATTTATATGAAATTATAATGGCATAATTAAATTAGATTTCTACATAAAGCATCTGTCTACAAATATTGTTATTTACATACATTATTAATTAGACGTACATACATTAGAATAATCGAATTTACTTATAGTATAGGTATGAGCCTGATCCATGAGTACATGCATAAAATTCATTCATGTCATAAAATGCTTTTTCAGTTAACCATTTTTTTAGAGAATTTTTAAATCTATTTCCATCTAGTGCCTTTATTTCAGGGGGTAAATCATTGTAAGTGGTAATAGCTGTCATATATGTGCTTTTATGAAACATTGTGTTGTTAGCCTGAGGGATATTTAAGTTATATTTGTGTTTTGAACGTAAACTATGTGGCCGCAAAGATTTTTGGTCAGTAAAATTGTTTGGATTATTTTTGACAAACATACATAGTTCTAGTATAAAAATGCTAGTAATAGTCAATAATCTTTTTTCCTTAAAAATGTTTCGTAGTGAGTCGGTACTATGTAAATTGTAAATAGCTCTAATACAACTTTTTTGCAGTTTGAACGTACTTTGGACATCAACTGAGTTACCCCAAAAGATTATACCGTACGTTAAGTGAGGGTAAACGTTGCCGTAGTATGCATTCCTTGCAATCTCTTCAGAGGAGACATTTCTTAATATCGAAAGTGCATAGCGATACTTCGAAAGTTTCGCATTTGTTTGAGATACATGTTGTTTCCAATTCATATGGCAATCGATAGTAACACCCAAAAATTTAGTTTCATTTACTTCATTCACTTTTGTATTGTTATAAACAATATTTAGCTGTAGAGGCTGAGTTTTATAGTTTCTAAATTGAATTATCTTTGTTTTAGAGATATTTACTTTTAAATTTAGTGTTTCTAATGCTTCGACAATTTTTTCTAATGTATGTGTTATTTCTTTTTCAAATTCTTTTTCATTTAATTTTTGTTGTGGTATATACACAGTAGCATCATCAGCAAACATAGTACAATTATGTTTAGTTGCTAAAGGCAGATCATTTACATAAATCAAAAACAATAATGGCCCAAGAATGCTGCCTTGGGGGATACCTAAATGTATATTTCGGAAATCTGATTTAATACTTTCGATTGTTTTGGTTTTTCGGTTATAAAAGTTTATACTTGTACATTGTTCTCTGTTTGAAAGGTAGCATTTAATCAGTTCTAGGACTAGGCCTCTTATTCCTATGCTCTCGAGTTTATCTATTATTTTGTCATGTGAAACGCAGTCAAACGCTTTTGACATGTCGAGTAATAAGGCTACACCTTTTTGTTTATTGTTTATATCTTCCCATACCTTTTTTAGACAATCAAATATTGCTGATGTTGTGTTTTTGCCTTTTTGGAAGCCAAACTGATTTGAATTTAAGATATTGTTTTCTTCCAAAAAAGACAGTATTCTGGTGTATAATACCTTTTCAAAAATTTTCGAAAAACAGGGTAATATAGCTATTGGTCTGTAGTTTGCCATATCATTTGTAGGTCCTTTTTTATGTAAGGGTCGCACTATGGATTTCTTTAATTCACTAGGGAAACGGCCTGTTTCGATTGACAAGTTAATAATGTGTGATAATGGTTCTGCAATAAAATCTATTGTACTTTTTATTGCCTGTATGGGGATATTATCATGTCCTGCACTTTGTTTGTTTTTTATCTGTTTGACGATGTTTTTGATTTCTTGAGGACTAACTGGCTTGAGATATATGCTTCTACAGCTTTTTTGAATTACCAGGTCTTGTGTTAGATTTTTCCCGTCATTTTTGGTTATATTGGTAAAGTATCTGTTGAATGAATTGGCTATATCTGAGGGGTCTGTGATTTCAATGTTGTTGATTTGCAAACTGTCAATAGTTGAGGGAATAGTGTTTGTTTGGGTAGTGTTTTCTTTAATAATTTTCCAGGTAGCCTTGCTTTTATTGTCACTTGCATTAATATAGTTTATGTTTGAAATTTTTTGTGATGCTGAGACAATTTTTTTCATTGTTTTACAATATTTTTTATAGTCATTCAAACGTTGTTTGTTTTTGCTTGTTATACATTTTTGGTACATTTTCCTTTTATTTTTACTAGATATTATAATGCCTTTCGTCTTCCAGCTCACTTTCTTTTTGTAAGTTATTTTTACTTTTTCAGTGGGTATGCATAAATCGAACATTAGTTTAAATAGTTGAATAAATTCTCGGTAGGCAGTTTCTGCGTCCTGATGTTTATATATTTCAAGGAATTTGACTTGTTGGATGTATTTGATAAATATGGGTAAGTACTTTTTAACATTTTGTTTTTCTACATACCAAAATTGTTCTCGGAAGCTCAAAGTTGGTATAGTGAGAATTTGCGCAGTGTGGTCAGAAAAATCTGGTTCGACTGTTATTATTTGTGTTTTGTATTTTTTAATGTTTGTAAAGATATTGTCTATACAAGTTTGAGATTTTTTGTCTATTCTCGTGGGTTCTTGTATGGCTGGTTGCAAATTTAATGAGCCTAGTGTATTCAGAAACAAGTTGGTTTTGTTGTTTTCTTCAAGCGTATTTATATTGAAATCTCCCGCGATGAATATTTTTTTCTTATTGTATCTTTTCCTGAGAGTCATGTAATTGAAATTCGACCCTCTTCCCGTTGACTGATTGATCTGATATTTGGTACACACCTTTAGTTCCAATGACAATATAATGTTATTAATTATTAAATATTTTGTATAACTTTATATATTTAAACAATTCTATATATTTTTCAACATTAAATATGTTGGAGCGCTTTACGCAAAGTTACCTTTTGAACCATGCATATACTTAGTTACTAAGCACATTAGTTCAATCTTAAAAATCATAGATGGCTCCGTTCATCGAGCGACAAAATCCTGAATCCTGCAAATGACTTTTGTAATGAATTTAGTGAGCTATTTGATGTATTTTGTTATCTTTGCGTTTTCGGTACGGCAAAATAAACCATCGGTCTCGGAGTTTAAGAGATTTACTCGAGGGAAGTTTTCGGTGCTTTCTGCTTTTGACTCTTTGGAGGACGCTTGTCGCGCTCAACAAAGTGCTCATTCTTAAGGTGCGCAACGAGGGCAATAATTGCTCGGGACACGAATGGACTAATCTGGAGCAATTAATGGAGCAATTTCAATAAATTGTGGCAATTATTTCGGCGATATTGCTCCTAATTGCTCCAGATATTTCATATCGCTCAATGTCACAGATACGAATTGACGAATACCCAATGGGCTTGGAAATTCCTAGCAATTTTTGTATATATCTCATTCGCACTTGTTTGTTTTGCGGCTTGCTGTCTTGCTTCCGCGGGGAGAGCGAGAGGTCGGGTGGAAGTAGTTGATGAAGTTGCGCTGTATCGCTCATTATTGTATTGCGCAGCATTGATGCTTGTTACCGTTGTATTCGTAAATTGCTTGATGTAGTCGTGACGTCATAGTTGACGAGTATTGACTGGAATTGAGCAATTTTAGTTGCCCGTGTAAGCGCACCTTTACGAATATTTATTTAAAATCCTTATTTAAATTCTGACAGTACTTATGTCAAAAATCCAAATTTTTATGGTCAGTGTCAGTTTCTTGTGAAAGTTTTTGAATATTTTGTTAAAATAAAACAGGACACTAAAAAAGTGATGACGAGAATCTTTGCCTCATTGGCGTCATATGAGTAAACTGTTGAATATTGGCACTACTTTCGGCTGTGGCTACTTAATCTGAACATAGCGTTCAATAAGCCTCCGTGACACTTACTACCACTAGAGCCGTCTGCGATGGCCTTTCCACCTCCCTGTGGTATCGACTGCTACGGGGCATTCTCCGTCGGCTCTCCTGTTATCAACGGGATAACTCTTCGCAACGCCTACTACTGCAGAGCTAGCTGCAACGGATTTTCCAACTCGCTGTGGTATCTGCTGCTATGGAGCGTTCTCCAGAGGCTCTCCTGTGACCGACTAGCCAGCTCTCCGTGACCTCTACTACTGCGGGGCCGTCTGTAACGACTTTTTCCGGTCTCTGTGGTATCTACTGCCATGGGGTGTTTTCCTACGGCAGTCTTGTGATTGAAACCTAGCTCTCCGAGACATCTACGACCACTGGGGCTTTTTGCAACGGCCTTTCCAACTTTCTGTGGTATACAGGGTCTATTTCAATGGCCTTTGCAAAAACGTCGTGGACTTTCTTCTTAGAGTAGCTCGCAGAGTGTGTACGTTTAGGTTTGATGATAGCTAGAGGACTGTATGTAACGTTTACTTATCTTTTAAATAAAATTGTAAATAGATGCTAAATTTTGTTGGTTTAAATAATTTACGCTCGAACTAAGTAAAGAATCCCAAAGTAGGTTTCTAACATTTTTTCTTAATAGACTTTCTAACAGTGTATAGGTACCTACCTACTAACATTGTAACGTTCACGCTGAACGCCCCACGATTTATTTTTGAGTCTGATCAATGCTCGAGTGATAAGAAAATTAGTGCGTTGAATGCAGTACTTACCTAGGACACGGTAATGATATCTAATACCGTGCCTAGGACTACCAAAATTATTTTTTATCTTTTAGTACATTCTAACAGTAACTTCTCAATAAAACCGTTTATATATTTTATATGTTAAATGAATAACCGCTCTCTTTGTTCTTTGAAGCCCTATAAGCTATGCGACTTCTGCTAGTGTTAGATTCCATTCAGTATGATCAGATTTAGCATAATTCAAACATTGTAGCATAACAATAGCAATTTTCGGCAAAAACTCATATATTTGAAATATTTTACCGAATGATATATACATTTACTTCACTCATCATTGCAAAACTTTCATACCAATATTATTATATATTTTTTTGAAATCACAGTTTTTATGATATGAAATAGGAATAGCGCGAGGTCCAAGTCCGGGGCGGACTATAGTTACATTAAATAATTCACAATGACCCGTTTTCTCGAATCTAAACGTTATGTCACCTAATTAGTGCTTGTAACCGAGCACTTTGACATCGCGCGGCGTTGTAATCGGCGTGCAATCGCCTTACGACTAACTAAAAAGCCTACCGCGTAGCACAGAGTAGCTTGGGCAGAGTTGTATGGCTCGAATATTTTTTGCACGATTGTGACACTATAGATATTTGCTCGAAGGATAGAAGTGATTATTGTTCAGAGAAGTCGTAGCAAGTCTTTTGAATTCTTTGTCCTATTTTACAGTTACCTCGTCAAGTACTCGTACAAAAATGCAGAACAGGACGACCTCTGGCGCGAACTGACTGAGACCAGCGTGAAGTACAACGCTCTCACACGGAACGTGACGGTCAAGAAAGTGATGGACACGTGGACCACGCAGACTGGGTACCCGCTGTTGACGGTGCAACGAGATTATTCTGCTAATACACTTACCATCACACAGGTCAGTTCATAAAAGGACATTCTTTTTCAGAAGGTGTCTAATTCAAAAACTCCCAACAATAAATAAATAAATATTAGGGGACATCTTACACACGGTCTCTGACCCCAAACTAAGCAAAGATAAAAAACTTGTGATATGGCTGCCAGAGACTGATATACTACATATACATATTTTTAAATACATACTTATATAGATAGTACTTAAATAACACTCAGACACAGAGCAAACACCTAAGTTCATCACATAAATGCTTGCCCTGGGTGGGAATCGAACCCACGCCTCTTTGATCCAGTAGTCAGGGTCACTAACCACTTAGCCACCGAGGCAGTCACTCTGAACAATGACGAAGAAGAAGGGTTATAATTATTTCATGCTCACGATTATTTAGTATGCTACTGCTACCTACTCGTATATCAGCTTTATCTATTGTACGACCAACTGTTAAATTTAGGCCTATTTTCAAAGAGTGATTGGCCATGCTAGCAGATTTACAGGTAGATTTAGGTACATTGAATTTATTGTCTAACCTGCATATAACTATGCCACGTGCTTCACGACTTATTCCTTCACCAAAAAGGCAATAGTGTAAATTTCTATACATAAATCCCAAAAAACTAATTCATATGGAGCGTTTGAACTTACCTCTTAACGATTCCAAGGCAAGTGTTCTCCCATGTCGTTAGGTCACCACAGCTCATCATTACCATTGTTTCAGAAACGCTACCTAGCTCTTGGCGCGAAGGCAGTCTCGACCGGCGCGTGGTGGGTGCCCCTCAGTGTGCTCTGCCAAAATGACGTGCGAGATCCTCCGGCGCCGCTGCAGTGGCTGGCTGATGATGAAGGCTTGAAGGACGTCCACCAGTTTGACCATGGCTCAGGACAGGACGAGTGGGTGCTCTTCAATCACGACATGATCGGTGAGGCATCTACCTAGCTCTTGCAGTGAAGGCGGTTTCGTCCGGCGCGTGGTGGGCGCCCCTCAGCGTGCTCTGCCAGAATGACATGAGAGATCCTCCGGCGCTGCTGCAGTGGCTGGCTGATGACGGGGGTTTGAAGGACGTCCTACCACATCCATCAGTTCGACCACAGTTCCGGACAGGGCGAGTGGGTACTCTTCAACCATGATATTATCGGAGAAACAACTACCTAGCTCTTGGCGCGAAGGTGGTCTCGTGAAAGAAACACCGGTACCGCTGCAGTGGCTTGCTGTGGATGAGGGCTTGAAGGACGTCCACCAGTTCGACCACGGATCTTCCGGTGCCGCTGTAGTGGCTGGCTGATGATGAAGGCTTGAAGGACGTTCACCAGTTAGATCATGACTCTGGTGGAGACGAGTAAGTGCTCTTAGATCATGATATGATCGGTGAGACTTTTTCATCCATTCTTTGATCAGGCGTAGGACGTCCACGCTGGACGTACTTAGTTCTTCTTATGGATTTTAAGTAAGCCCGGCTTATAGCGATCTGCATACTGCTTGTTGTTGAGACCTCAATTATATCATTGGTCCACGTAGTCGGTGGACGTCGTACACTGCGCTTGTTGCTTCATGGTTTCCATTCGAAAAGTTTACGGTCCTATCGGCAATCCGTTCTTCGAACCATGTGCCCTGCCCGCTGCCATTTTGTAGTATGTTATATGTAGTGGCAATTAGTGAAACGTTTTGCAACAACTTTTTGATTGTATTAATTTATTAAATTTTATCTCTACTTCAAATGATTTTCAAACTCTCAAATTAAACCCCCACAACAATAGCAACTCAAAGCTCGAAAAACAGTCCAGGAAAAATACACTCTCGTCTGTATTACTTTTATCGTTTTCAACTATTATTTTTGTCCTTCCAGCCCCGTACCGTGTAAACTACGACCCACGCAACTGGCAGCTGCTGACGGCAGCTTTGAGGAAAGAACACAGCACCGTCCCAGTGCTGGGCCGCGTACAACTGCTGTCTGACGCTTTCGAGCTCGCCTGGACAAACAGACTCGACTACAACATCGCACTGCAGTGAGTCCATCTAATCATGCATCTTTCGGCTAGGGGACGTCCACTGATCGGTGACTTTCATTTCTCTATGGATCTCCAGACTCCAAGCATAGCTCTCTCCATAGGTTACTTGGAGCTAATATGGAGGATTAATAAGATCCATTGTAAGAAACCACGTTGCAGTGTCATAAGCACAATCTGCAGCCTAAGTTACAGCACAGCCCGGACACTGCGATTCTTCATTCAAAATCAGCTGTCTTACGCACACTATACAGTAATTACTCACAGACAAAACACATACGCACGGTCGCTACACGTGCATTTGTGTGCAAAACGTCTATGGCTGTCAGTGATCGTCACGACGTAACAATATGCCGCGTGAGTGAGACAGTTGCGTACTCGATTTGCAAAAATGAATGTAAATCTAGTGCTTTAAAAAGTATAACAATTACTTAATTTGGAAGCATTAACAAAAAGTAACCGATCTACTTCATTTGTAAGAAAATATCAAGAGGAAGTTACCAAATAATGTAAAATAAGTTCCTAATATTTATCCTTAGGAAAACATTAAAATTTCTTGTTTGGTTGTTGACAAAAATAAATTTGTTCTATACGTAGTATTATTATATATTCTTTGGCTACAGTGAGTATTAAGTATTATTGTTAATTTATTTTAGCACAGGAACTGGTAGATGACACTAAAATAGTAGCAGCGGGATTGAATAACCTATGGATGAAGATCATTAAATTACTGCAATTTTTGATTTTGATGTTATTTTTAGTAAACTGGAAATCATCTTCTAGCGTATGAAGGTTGATAGTCCTTCTAGTAATTTTGATTTTTATTTGATTAGGAGACAACCATCCAGTTTTGGGCATTTTCCATCTTACACTAAGCTGTGCCCTCTTAAAGTGAAATTCATCGCGGTATTATATAGTCAATATTATATGGAGAAAATGTCGAATATAAGTTTCAAATAAAACTACACGTAAATAACTTTCAGGTTAGCTGGGTACCTGCAACAAGAGGAAGAATATCTACCACTAGACACGGGACTCCGAGCTCTGGCGAAGATAGAGAACGTGTTAAAACGGCGTCCTGAGTACGGAGCTTTCCAGAAATACGTGCGGAAACTCGTGGGACAAACGTATGAGAAGGTCGGAGGACTGGCCGCCAAGAAGATCATGAATGGAGACGATCTGAATAGTGTGAAGATGCAGGTCAGTGGACAATATCAGTCGGTACAAGTAGTCTGTTGACTTTGGGACTAGATTTGATCGTACTTCATACCTACTTACCTATATTGCTTTTTTTAGTTTTTTAATGAGCAACATAATCACATGAGTTACAAAAAAGTAACATAAAAGTAGGGAACGAGTACCCACCTTTATAGACTATGAGTTCTGGCTTCGCATTCTGTCTTGTTCACTCCCATGACGCGAGTAACAAATGCGAGGAAGATAAAACGCAAAGTCGAAGGTCACCGCGTGTACACGATAAGGGAGCTGGTTCGTGTTTGGGGACACAAGCATGTCAGGATGGACGAATGTCAGAGTTTAAGTAATTACTGCCTAAAGAAATTCCTGTCAAAAGTATTTAATCATTTTGCAATGGCAAAAATAAGTTTAAGTACCTATATAATTGATCAAAATGATCAAGACTTCAAGACCTAGATAACAGCTATGTTTTATGTATCAGGTGATGACGTCGAACTGGGCGTGTCGCATGAAGGTGCCCGGCTGTGAGGAGAACGCCATGGAGCTGTTCCAGAGCTGGATGGACACTGAGAACCCGGACGAGAATAACCCGTGAGTTTAAATATTTACATCTACTACCTACTTATCGTAATAAAAGTAAGTAAGTTCGTATAGGCCGGGTGGCTAGCCCTTGAGTCACAGTTTTTAGGCTGCCTTATCGTAGTAAAACTTACCGTTCCGTTCAGTACAGTGTTGGTCATGTAGGTAGGTATTCATCTTAGGTGGTCTACCTTCGAAGGGCGATTAGACAAAATCCCAGTTGCGGGTTTATGAACGCAACTGTCTAATTCTAGACGGAGGTCAAACATTTGTATCGACATTGCATATTGTGTTTTGGACTTATGCCCGTTTTCACCAACGATCCCTAAACTACACCCTAACTAGGAATCCCTTAAGCTAAGAGCCCCCCTAAAGTTGACCCTTACCTAAATTCGTTTTCACAGCGCTAAGTGACACCTAAATAAGGGATCCCTAGTAAAGTGACATTTTATTTTTAGTCTATGGTTTTCAATAACCGTACTTTTACCGATTTATTTATTTTGTTGATATTTTATAGAAAAAACATCAAAAATACAAGAAATGTGCTTTATTGATAATATAATTTGAGTTTTTGGTAATATTATGCATTATAAATAATAGAAAAATCACACATTTTCAGGTTTTATGTAGGTTGAAATAGTGGCCAAATAAAAAAAAAACAATCTTTTGTTTGTTGTTGTGAAAGCCGCTCTAGCGGCAAGCGCGGGAGCGGCCAGCATCTGGCTCCGCTCGAAAAGCCCTGAGCAGGAGATATAAAATTGTATTCCTATGGATAGAAAGACAACTAAGTTTATGTAAGTACTTATGTACTTACATACTTGCTGGTCTCAACAGAACACATCGCTGGTTGTATACGACTATCACAAAACTTTAGGCGCCCTTCAATTAAGTGTTTCTTTATTTTGTTTATGTAAATCATGTTTTGTTTTTTGTGTACTGTGTTATATTTTGTCCCATAAATAAATATTTAGTATTTCTGTACTTTAGAATAAATTAATTATGTAGTTAAATATTTTACCTACATACTTCGAATTGTGTTCTATTTTCTTTGATCAAAATCTGAATCTTTTCACAAAGTTTTGGTGGTCGTACTTCGTTAAAAATTTAATCTTTCACGGTAAATGCGTAGTAACTTAAATATATTTAAGCTCAATAGCAAGCCCACTGTTTATATATCACCCGTATGCTCTAAAAAATCGTTCAAAAGCTCTACAAGTAAAAATGCCACGATAGTTGAAACCGCCACTTAGCGCTATGGGGTCGACCTTCGGCCCCGAACCGTTGGTGAAAACGAATTTACTGTTAGGTGTCCCTTAAATATTTTTAAGGGTCCCTTAAAATTTAAGGATCGTTGGTGAAAACGGGCATTAGTGTATCAAATACGTTACCCAAAGCAACAGTTTCTTAAAATAATATATAACACAATCCTGAACCGCTGAATCGGACAAAATATAGTGAAACATTTAATTTTTATGTTTAGACTTGTACCCTATGCATACCACATATATTTGACTTGTGATAAGAGCATACTAAACAGAAAATTAACCCGTTAATCTGTACCTAGTAAGATTTTTTAACCATTTCGCTCCAAATTGTTTGACAGAACCTTACAGTCAGTCAGTTCACTGGCATTCTTAGGTATAATTACTAGCCCGGGAAGTGAAAGGAGGATATATTTTGTCTTACGGTTAACCTATGCTCGTATGCCCCATATACCTACCCGTCATTGTCTCATATAACTGGATTTTCTCTCTCCCCAGCATCCCAATCGACCTCCGCCGCACCGTGTACTGCGTAGGCATCGCGCGCGGCTCGGTCCGTCACTGGCGGTTCGTGCTCGCGCGCAAACAGAACGCGAACGTAGCGGCCGCCAGAGACGCGCTGCAGTTCGCGCTCACCTGCACTAGGGAGGTCTGGATTCTGCACCAGTGAGTACTCGCCTTTATCATAACTAAGTGTTTAGGTATAATAACAGATAGATAGATGATAGATAGACAAACAGAACGCGAGTGTAGCGGCCGCCAGAGACGCGCTGCAGTTCGTGCTCACCTGCACTAGGGAGGTCTGGATCCTGCACCAGTGAGTACTCGCCTTTATCATAACTGAGTGTTTAGGTATAATAACAGATAGATAGATGATAGATAGACAAACAGAACGCGAGTGTAGCGGCCGCCAGAGACGCGCTGCAGTTCGTGCTCACCTGCACTAGGGAGGTCTGGATCCTGCACCAGTGAGTACTCGCCTTTATCATAACTGAGTGTTTAGGTATAATAACAGATAGATAGATGATAGATAGACAAACAGAACGCGAGTGTAGCGGCCGCCAGAGACGCGCTGCAGTTCGTGCTCACCTGCACTAGGGAGGTCTGGATCCTGCACCAGTGAGTACTCGCCTTTATCATAACTGAGTGTTTAGGTATAATAACAGACAGATAGATGATAGATAGACAAACAGAACGCGAATGTCGCGGCCGGCAGAAACGCGCTGCAGTTCGCGCTAACCTGCACTAGGGAGGTCTGGATCCTGCACCAGTGAGTACTCGCCTTTATCATAACTGAGTGTTTAGGTATAATAACAGACAGATAGATGATAGATAAACAAACAGAACGCGAATGTCGCGGCCGGCAGAAACGCGCTGCAGTTCGCGCTAACCTGCACTAGGGAGGTCTGGATCCTGCACCAGTGAGTACTCGCCTTTATCATAACTGAGTGTTTAGGTATAATAACATACAGATAGATGATAGATAGACAAACAGAACGCGAATGTCGCGGCCGGCAGAAACGCGCTGCAGTTCACGCTAACCTGCACTAGGGAGGTCTGGATCCTGCACCAGTGAGTACTCGCCTTTATCATAACTGAGTGTTTAGGTATAATAACAGACAGATAGATGATAGATAGACAAACAGAACGCGAATGTCGCGGCCGGCAGAAACACGCTGCAGTTCGCGCTAACCTGCACTAGGGAGGTCTGGATCCTGCTCCAGTGAGTACTCGCCTTTATCATAACTGAGCGTTAGCGAACATTAGCGAAGGACTTATTTTAAGTATAGTGGAAAAAGAACGCAAATGTAGCGACCGCGAGAGATGCTCTGTAATTCGCGCTAACCTGCACTAGGGAGGTCTGGATTATTTCATCCTTCTCAACTCTTTGATCATTTTTAGTAACAGACTATTAGACTATTAAGGTAAATATACAATACAAATAGTTAATAGAACGCGTGATAATCGCGAGAGATTAGTTGTGATTCGCGCTTCTACATTTTTATCAATTTCTGTACCTATGTTTTGTACCTCTAATTTCTTTTCACATATTTTGGTTCAACAAGGATTTTGACGAAAGTTTCTTGTTCTTGCCTCACAGATACCTCGATTGGGCAATCACGGATGGGTCGGAGGTGCGTCGCCAGGACTCTGCGAGCGTCATCGTAGGTGTCATTCACTCCAACGTGGGATACTATGTCGCTAAAGATTTTATATACAATAGGATACAAGATATTTATGCTGCGTAAGTTATCTAATTAATTATTTTTAGTATACACATCAATCGCAAGTATAGTTGAAGATTCTACTCTACAGTACTGTCATATATCGGGCAGAATGTTAGCAGATGTATTCCTAATATTTGTTTTATTTTTTTTCTTTGGAAAATCAAAAACATTTTTGATCAAGCATAATATGAAGCATGCCTAGAAGAACAATATTTTTAATTTTGGCTTTTGTAAGTATCCTAAAATCTAGGATGCAATTGCAAAGCCTTCCGGCTCATAACTGACGGCGTATGTTTTAATACTTTATACAACGGGAATGCACTCACGTTTATTTTCATAGTCATTACATAGTACGACTATAGTTTCGATCGCATTCGGCGATTTTTCTCAAGTTGAGGCGAGTACTAGCGCGCGGAGTCAATTCGCATTGCACTGACTGCGTATGTTTTTTTCTCATTAAATATTTATGTCCCGCAGGTTCAACAGCCAGGGTCGCAGATTAGGCAGCATTATCAAAGTACTACTGGATCAGTTCACGACACAACGCGAGCTTGATGAGGTAGGCTCTCTCTTTACTACTATTATTTATAATCTTTTGTTATACAGGGTTATCTACTTGCCCTGTATCTACTAAGCCAAAAAGAGGCGATTAAAACCATCATTATGAACAACTTTCACTATGAGGCCAACCCATAAAAAGCTGTTCATTATGATGGTTTTAATCATCCCCTTTAGGAATTAAGGATAACCCTGTATAAAATATTATGAAATGCCTTTTAGTAAACTTGGGTTTTTTTACTGATCATGTCTCACTTCTGCATCATGCCTATCAAATTTGACCGCTTTCAGTTTGTCATTTATTTATATTTAGTTTTAGTGCCTACTCTTTTAATGTAATTTGTGAAGGCATTTCCCTGATTAGAAAAAATATAAAAAAACGTCTTTTAGCTAAAATTGCCCTTCCATACAAAACGCTCATTACGAAAATACTAAATGACTTATTATGTGATACTTGCAGTTCCTGGCGTGGAAAGAAAAGAACTCGAAATATTTACAAGAAGCGAAGTTCGGCGTCGAACAGGCGATCGAAAGGGCACAAGTCAACATCGCTTGGCTCAACAAGAACGCTAACAATGTTGTGGACAGGCTCAGGGAGTTCTCTAAGTAAGATTGTAGTGGTGTTTCAGGGGTGAAGAAAAACTGTTGATTTTTGCGTAGTTAATTGTGGCTTAACAAAAAATCCGCTTTAGATTAAAAAAAGCTAAGTAGATTAATGAACTATATATTTTTTGTCAGGCTATAAATAAATATGTAGCATTCGTACGTAGTCCTCTAAAATCGCTTGACGTAGCATTGTTGTAGTTTAGTATAATTAACTTAAGTAATTGGGACCAAAACATGACATGTTTGTGACTTAAACTTGTGACGCAAAGACTTTATATTAAAGGGGTGAGATTTAAAAAAAGTAGTTCAGCTATACCGAGATATATTCAATACCATACCATCAATACCAATTCAATACCATTTTAATTAAGTATAACACAGGTGTTACTCACGTTCGATTTTAGTAGGAAACTGCTACTATAATTTCGATCGCATTTGGCGATCTTTCTCAAGGTTGGAGTTCTAGCACGCGGGCTCGTCTTGCATAGCACTGTGCTATGCGAGACGAGCCCGCGTGCTAGTACTAAAACTTTATCCTACTAAAATCGAACGTGAGTAACACCTGTGTTTTACTTAATTAAAATGTGCGAAAACCACGTTAGTTTCCATAGTGATATATTCAATACCCAACCATTAAACCGTCTCGGCAGTTAAATTCTGTTCTTTTCTGATAATCCTGAGCGAATAATTGTAGATTTAAAAATAAATAGGTAAATATTTTGGAATATTTTTTAATTTAAAGTCTTTGTGTGTGCATTGCTTCTGTAGAAAAGAACACGCGTAGAACGAAATCAGTACCTATAATATGTATTATCTAACTTTAGTTTTGGACAATGTACTTAAATGTTGACTGTATAATTAATCTATTTTAGTTACTATACAGATCAAGATGTTGATTAGTTATTTATATATACACTCATGTAAATCATGACTCGTTGAAATGTACCTAAATGCTAATATATAAGTGCTACACGTATATAATTTTATTGTGACGCATTTAATGTACTACTAGAAAATATGGCCATAATTTAACTTTAATATAAGAGTGATATAAATTTAACACACGTTAACTCTTATTTTTGTTGCTTATTTCCTACTGACACCTAAATCATAAAATATCATCAGCTTATGATCACTCTTGTAATAAAAGCACATTCAATGTTTTCAATGTAATTTAAATTAGGTACCTATATTTATGGTAGTGCTGTGCAGTTCATGAATGTGTAGAAAAGCTCTTGCCGAAGAAGAAAATGTTTTTTAAGGTAAGCGATGAAATAACGCACGACTAAGCACCGCTATTTTTTAGCTAAATTTCGCGCATATAACACTGACGATTCGCTAGAGTTCGCGATCTTAGTGTGACATACGAGATATTCGCTGAAATTTGCGTTTCTATTGTTATATGCGGGTGATTCACGAAAGTACGCGTTTTAGTGTGACACGAGAGATTCGCTAAAATTCGCGTTTTTATTGTTATATGCGAGTGATTCACGAAAGTTCGCGTTTTAGTGTGACACGAGAGATTCGCTAAAATTCGCGTTTTTATTGTTATATGCGGGTGATTCACGAAAGTACGCGTTTTAGTGTGACACGAGAGATTCGCTGAAATTCGCGTTCTTAATTTCTTAGGGCCTAAAGTTTACGTACTCAGTCGCACGTCTGTTTTCTTCTCTTCTGTCTGTCCTATTTTAAATCGTTAACAACTAGACAGTATGATAAATCCTTTAGAAATGTGGCAGAAATGAATTCATAAAATCAATTTTGTCACAAAAAATAATACCTATAACGGCATTTACGATATTATGATATATACGATATTAATGCTTGTAGAGTTTAACATAATTATTTAGGTCATAAAATCAAAACACGCAAAATAAATAGGTAGGTAATATAGTTTAGTTTATTCTTACTAAATAATATATTTTTGTAGGTGTATACATATTCAACTGAAATCCCAAAAAACAGTCACAAAGACATTTTTATTTCGCTAACATTTATTTATCTTAATTGGCATAAGTAGCGGATCAAAATATGTATGTCTTCTTCTTCTAATTTCTTTATTTCAATAAATTTATTTAAATTTTTGTTTATTGTAGGCCAGAAAAACCTAAGTCCGTGGGGCGTAGACCTGTGCGCTTCTCGGGCAACAGCTTTATAGCCTCCTTGTTGGCGATACACAACTTGACGAGTCCTAAAACACATCTCCTTGGGTTTCGCGCAGAGAAAAGAACGCGATTAGCACCTGATGATTACTAAATCATTCATTTCATTCTTCTGTAATGTTTTCCATCGCCAAAAGGATCATATCGGAGACCTGCATAATGGTTTCCTTCAACAACGTACTGTAGGTACTGTACGTAGGCCTACCCACGAAAGGTGGTATTCCACAACGTACGGAAAAGAAATTGGTTGGTGTAGGTATGTGAATGTGAATCCAGCGTCTAAGCCAGCGTGATGGGTATGGCCCGATTGACTTTAGAAAGAGATTGGAATATATCCACTCTGGAAACTATCCGTAGACCTATTACCACTCAATCACTACTGGATACTTACCTACCTACATATCTGTGCGTACCTATAGGGTAGGTCTAGGTATGTTACTTGTTGAAATTTTATGGCTAGACCGAATTCAATTTAAATTTTTCAGTAGGTATATGGTTCCCTCAGACCAATTAAAAAATCAAACAGAACGTCGGTTTTTTATAAATGTGGTGAGTGCGTCGGTGTTGCGCCGCCATAGTTCGACTGACGATCCAAGGCGTAGTTTCCTTGTGCGTAATTGTGTCTGTACACTTCGAGGCGTAGTTTTGCCGGCTTCATTTGTTTGTTTCTCAACATTCTGTCTTGATTTTTTTTATTTGATCTGAGTTGGTTCCATAATTAACGTTGATCATAATGTTGAGTATACTTGATATTCTAGAATAACGTACGTCGTCTAGGGACACACCCAGTATAATTTAGTGTAAGATGTTTTTATTAGTAGGGCGACCATTTCTCTGTCAATACCTACGTATTTATTATGTGTAACTTTGAAGTACCTACATTATTAAGTATTTATAGTTATTGTATTGTAGTGTGTGTATCATTTTAAAGTTATTTCGATAGATAAACACAAAATCTGTTGTGAACTTGTGACTAATATTTTAATAGTTAGCAGGATTTTTAAGCGATAATTCCGTCCCAGTTGTTAATGAACAATATTTTTGTAGAACTAATTTGTTAAATAAATACAAAATGAAAATGAGATTAAAATGAATTATGTTTATATTTGTATTTTTTTTTATTCATTTATCCTAAATTCCATATTAACGGCGACGAAAGTAATAATTAAATCAGTAGGTACAGGGTAGTATGAATGTAAATTGATGTATTGATTGGTTTAAATATATTTTTCTGAATAAAAATAAAATACCTAGTCATGAACACTTTTCCATAGATTACGAGTATAGTCGTCTATAAAAGCTGTGTTTATAAATTAACTTAGCTATTTCAATAAACATGTCTCATCTGCCGGGCTAGGATGCGCACCACGAAATATTTCTTTAGACGTGTCAGAACGAGACAGCGTTATGGCAAAATAAATGTGTTGTGGTGTAAACATAAATATTCATAAATCAATATTTAAAAATAATAAGATAAAAAATATCGCAACATAATATGTCAAAACATATTTTTAAACGCTAGCGTTTTTAGGGTTCCGTACCCAAAGGGAAAAACGGGACCCTATTACTAAGACTTCGATGTCCGTCTGTCTGTCTGTCACCGGGCTGTATCTCATGAACCGCGATAGCTAGGCAGCTGAAATTTTCACAAATGATGTATTTCTGTTGCCGCTATAACAACAAATACTAAAAAGAGAATTAAATAAACATTTAAAGGGGACTCCCATACAACAAACCTGAATTTTAAGACGTTTTTCGCTCTATATTAACAATGGTAACAGGTAGATGCTTGAAATTTTCACAGAATATTTAGTTTTATATTCACTTCAATAATAAATAATAAAATTAAAATAAAATAAATATTTAAGGGGGGCTCCCATACAGTACGGAACCCTCCGTGCGCGAGTCCGACTTATACTTGGCCGATTATTACCACATAGCGACGCGATTGGCGACCGGTATAAGGTGGACATACACGGTGCGATGATTTGATCAAATTTTCGCTTCATGCCAACTGGGAGCTCATTCAGTTAATTCAAAGTTAGGAATTGGTAGTTAACGATTTGTACTACTACCTGAAACTGGGCGCACAGAACGCGATGATCGCATCAATTCATCAGATCAGTCCAGTGGAGGCCAAATATAAGTAGTTAACTATAGCTGGTTAGTAGTTATTGAGGAAACAAAATGGTACACCTCCTACCTTTGAATTAATTGAATGAGCTCCCAGTTGGAATGAAGCGAAAATTTGATCGAATCATCGCATCGTGTATGCCCACCTTTACTCGACGCGCGGACTGATGACGCGCTCGCTCCTGCCGGCAAAGATAAGTACCTACCTAACCCGCGCGCAAACATTATTCCTTTCTTTTAAAATCGTTATTTCATATTTCTGTGATTGTTCTCTTTTGTAAATTATTGTGTAGCTAAAAACATTGTTGTAACTACGTGGTGAACAATAAACAATCAGTTACAATTGAATTTATTATAGTGACTATTTATTCACACATCCCTGGCAATCACCCCATATTGTCACTATTTGACATGTCGAAAAGAGTTCTTTTCGTGGTCGCATGCTAAGCTAGCTGGTATCAGAGCCCTTAGTCCAGAGGGGTTAGTCCAGGTTTACACTAGGGTTTGTTCCCGGGAATTCTCGTCCCGGGAATTCCCGGGAAATCGGTCGGTCTCGTACCCGGGAAATTCAGCTCGAGAAAAGTCGAGACATCGAGAAGTTTAAATAAACATTTTGTGTCAGTGTATAAACATTTTGTGTGGTCAGTAAGATTAGGAGCCGGCTGTCTGATAAATCTATTAATGCTTTGGTTTATCTTAAGGCATATTTCATAAGAATTAATAAGCAGGCTTAAAGACAGTTATATTTTTCGTATTAATAGTAGATAGATATCTCTTATTTAATTACATTAAAACTGCCAAAAATTGTGATACCATACCACCCACATAGTGAGATTAGTGAGTGATCTTTAGTTATGATGAGAAAAATTATGAGTGTTTTTAGTTAAGATGTTTGTTTTAAGCTGATTGTTAACAAAGATTTTGTTTTTTATTAAAGATTAGTGAGATTAGTTATAATAAGAAGAAGTATGATTGTTTTTAGTTAAGATGTTTGTTTTAAGCTGATTGTTAACAGAGATTTTGTTTTTTATTACAGATTAGTGAGATGAGAATTGATGAGATTAGTTATGATAAGGAGAAGAAGTATGATTGTTTTTAGTTAGCAATTTTGTTTTGAGCTGATTTTTTATTGAGAACTTGTTTTTTTTGTTAAAAATTATGTTGATTTTTTTCATGTAAAATAAACATAGTTAAATTAAAGACTCTTTTTATTAATTAAACAAAAATTTAGACGTATTTTATTTTTTCTCGACAACCCGAGAAGACCCGAGAAATCAGGCTCGAGAAGTCTCGACACCCGAGAACTAAAAAACCTCGAGAAATCGGAAACCCTAGTTTACACGTAAATTGAAACTATTATACAGCTGTTTCCGTATGGCTCCATACATTTTTGTACGGCGCCCCTGGCGGAAACGAGGGAGAACTAACCAAAATGTATGGAGTCACACGCGAACGCGAAAGTTTCAGTAAACTACGCAAAACCTGGACTAAGGGCTCAGGTTTTGCGTAGTTCACTTAAACCTTCGCGTTCGCTTTGGTTAGTTCTTCTTCGTTTCCGCCAGGGGCGCTGTACAAAAATGCATAGAGCCATACGGAAACAGCTGTAGTTTCAATATAATATACGTGTAAACCTGGACTAACTCCTCAGATGGGTGAAGGTCGATCTTCCTCGGGTCTCAGACCGTATTATTAAAATCGAAATTTTTATAATTAATTCCAACCTTGACGTAGTAGGTACGAGGGTAAACAGGAATTACCCCTACACCCACCGGTGGTGGAGGAAGCCAGTGGGTGTACGGATAGCAGCCCTATGTTATTGCCCGTCGCCGTGTTATATACAGGGTTATTTCTAATCAATTAGCATCCTTTTAGGGGCTTATTCTGTACATCAAAACTAACAACTTTTATTCTGCGACTTTTGTCAACACTAAAAAAAACAAATGTTCCATACATTTTGTCGAGGGTAAACGATATTTTTCTATGGAACAACAATATATTTTTTTGAGTTTTGTCAAAAGTCGCAGAACAAAAGTTGTTAGTTTTGATGCATAGAATAAGCCCCTAAAAGGATGCTTATTGATTAGGAATAACCCTGTATAGCGTATACGTTAAATAAATTACCTATCAACTACCTACTAGCTATTAGGATAAAAGTAGGTAAACGAACGCAATCCTTTCAGGGAAGAGCAGTCGCTGTACTTCAGATCGTTCCCGCTATCAAAAAGCTATGAGAGCCTCACCGGCGGCGCTAGTCGGAGCAGTATCACCACCACTATCATATGTGTTTTATATCTATTTGGACGGATCACATGATACACTCAACCTGTACCTACTTACATAGGATTTATAAGCGAGTAAATATCTATTAAAGTATTTTATGGGTTTTAATTCCAATAGGCAGTCTTTGTATTACGGTGTCTCCCAGAGGCGTAGCTTTTCTTATTTCATATAGATTTGCGTTTGACTACACACTGCCTGATGTTAAGCAGATATGCGGTCTAGAATGTAACACGCTTACCTAGAAGATACCTATTTACTCGGGATTTAAAGACACCTACATTGTACTTTAGCGGGATTAAGAGACTAGCAAAGCGTTCCACATTATGGCAGTTCGTATGAGGAATGAGGATGTGAAACGCTTGGTTCTAACGCGCGGACTGTTCACCATAAAAGGGTGTCGCTTTGGTCGCGTCTGTCTAGTCGTACCTACTATAGAAGAAAGGGGCAGGTGGGACCAGATTGTGCAACTCCTGGGCGCACTCTCCGAAGTGTATCCGATAGAAGGCTGATAGTCACGCTACGTCGATGCTCGAGCAAAGAAGATGTATAATAAATAATACTTGAAACTGCAGCTTTGATTTAGTCAATGTTTCGTTGTCAGCCCCCTGGCCCGTCTTTCAGTGGACTCTTAAGCCTCCAGGTGGTATTTAGCAGAGCCATCCCAAAGGTGAGAGCAGTTTTCCATGCAAGACCTGACTTGCGCTTTATAAAGACTAAGCAGTTGCTCAGGAGTGAAAGCTTAGCCTGGGCGAAGTCCTCTACGGCTTCCGACTCAAAAACGGCCTCGTTAAGCTTTTTTAAATGCGATGCCATCCATCAGCCATAAGAAGTCCACTGCTGGACATAGGCCTCTCCTATGGATCTGCAATAAGACCGGTTGGAAGCGGCTTGCATCCAGCGTTCTTAATGAGGTCATCCGTCCACCTTGTGGGTGGACATCCTACGCTGCGCTTGCCGGTACGTGGTCTCCACTCGAGAACTTTTCGACCCCATCGGTCATCAGTTCTCCGCGCTATGTGCCCTGCCCATTGCCATTTTAACTTGCCAATCCGTTGGGCTATGTCGGTTATCGGCGATGCCATCAGACTTAAAATCCCAGTTTATTACAAGCTTTTCTTTACTTTCACCTATCTCGTAGCCTGTAATCAAATCTTGAAAGTTAAATTTGATCCACTTCCCGGTTACCGATCGAGCTGAAATTTTGCATACATGTGTAAATCGCGTGACAATGCCATATTGTGATGACATGGTGCTGATCTGATGATGGAGCTGGAAGGTGGCCAAAGGAACTAAGCAATGAAACGACACAACCTCATCGGGTTTGGGTTCATTTGAATGGTCTTGGCGAGTAGTTTGTCTTTCAATGGTAATCAGGGTCTGATGATGGAGCTGGAAGGTGGCCATAGGAACTCTGTAATAAAACGGTATCGAGTTTCGGCTCGTTTGATTTGTCTTGGCGAGTACTTGTTCAGTAAAAGCTTGTTTTATTAAAAAAAGTTTTGTTTTTAATAATACTGGTTTTAACACAGAACAGACGAATTCTCTCTCTTCTGTGGGTTTTAAAATAAAAAGACCTAAAAATATTGGCTACTTATTACAGATAGATAGGTAACAACAGCTTGGCTTTTGCAGTATTTTTGTATTTTTTGTTGTCAGGTTTTGGCGGCGGGAGGGTTTTGGGGTCCCACTGATGATACTATGATCTGAACGATGTCCTAATTGTCGCCAATTTAGCGAAGTCAAGTTTCATATTTTTACACAATCAGTAGTTAAATAATCGGCCAAGTACGAGTCGGACTCGCGCACGGAGGGTTCCGTACTGTATGGGAGCCCCCCTTAAATATTTATTTTATTTTCATGATTTATTATTGAAGTGAATATAAAACTACATATTCTGTGAAAATTTCAAGCATCTATCTGTTACCATTATTAATATAAAGCGAAAAACGTCTGAAAAATCAGGTTTGTTGTATGGGAGCCCCCTTAAATATTTATTTTATTTTCTTTTTAGTATTTGTTGTTATAGCGGCAACAGAAATACATCATCTGTGAAAATTTCAGCTTCCTAGCTATCATGGTTCATGAGATACAGCCCGGTGACAGACGGACAGACAGACGGACAGACGGACATCGAAGTCTTAGTAATAGGGTCCCGTTTTTCCCTTTGGGTACGGAACCCTAAAAACATATAGTAAGTCAACTTTCGTCGAAAACTGAAAATATTCGAATTGTATTAGCGTACTTTTTATTTAGATACAAATGGTATTTGACTATTATGTTCAACTCATAGTCGCTTATATCGTCGTATTGAACTTTTAAGTTTCTATCTTCGAGCAAATATCTATAGTCACAATCAATCGTGCAAAAAAAGTGTCCGAACCAAAACTCTGCCCAAGCTACGTAGTAAGCAGACTTTTTAGTTGGTCGTAAGGCGATTGCGAGCTGACTACAACGCCGCGCCATGCCAAAAAGCTGGGTTACAAGCACTAATTCGGTGACATAACGTCGAGATTCGAGAAAACGGGTCATTGAGAATTATTTAATGTAAATGTCTAAGTCGGTATGTATGACGGCGCTCGGACATTTTTTTACTACTTTCACTTAGGGACTGTGGCTCTGTAGATATTTGCTCGAAGGTTTATATAGCTTTAATAGACTCGTTAATAAAACATCTCGCAGATTCCAATGATTTATTAACAAAAAATATCATTTTGATAATATTATTCGCTATTTATAACTATCAACTACATCTATGAACTTACACTAATCTTTAAACAAAGAGACAATCCCACAATGGACGTGTTTCGAAAAAACAATACTTAATTTCTTGAACGGAAAAACAAAAATCTTAACTATTTATAGCTACATTATTTTGTTGAATAATTTTATTGTTCTGATAATTTATCGAACATAATTATATATCGTTATAATAATAAAGCCTTCCACACAACAATGTCGTTTTCGATAGGTATTAAATGCTTTCCTTTTATGACAATACACTGCAAGTTCAAATAATTATTTTTCGCAAAAAATCGCACCACCACCTTCCACCGTAATTCGAATAGTTTGCACGAATCGAAGTGACATCCATGTACATTAGTTATGATTTATCAAAAACGGTTCATCCGATTAAAAAAAAATGGCACCACCATGTTTCGAAATAATAAAGTATTTTTTTTCAATCGCTTCACTCTTGGAGAAAATATCGATGAACATGCACAAAAAATATCATACACATACGAACATAGTAACTCCTCCTTTTTGGAAGTTTGTAATAAACGCGATGCGATATAATCAGCTTTATAATTGCTTGTAAGAAACTTGTAATTAGCTTTAATATTAATCTATTTAAGTTTATAAGTTGTTATTTAAAAGCTGTTAGTTTCCGAGAATATAAAAATAAAATGAAAAACAAGTTACAACCGGATTGAAAACCTCCTTCTTTTATAACGGTCAGTTAATAAACAAGACGTTGTAGTTACATAACAAATACGCTAAAACCAAGTTAAGTGCCAGCAATTAGGTACCTACAAGGTATTTTGCAAAATCAAAAACTACGTACGTACAAAAACAACGCAAAAGTGTGTGGAAGGCCTTATAAAAATTGCACAACTAAATACACCTTAAATGCTAAGAAGGCAGTTTGATCTTCGCATCCTTGCTAAACGAAAATAACCTTTGGTTGCGTGCGAACAAAGATCATAGTTGAAAGTATCTGTAGTGTTTTACTTTTTTTTTTAGTGGGATGCATATTGATGGCAGTGGTTCGGTGGTTTTGAGTAATATGTCATGAGTTCAATTCCTGGCGATGAATTTGAAGATTTTTTCATACAATACATATGTACATTTTTATGGACTGCAAAATTTGAACATTACATTATTTGAATTTGTTACAGTAGTGACAGTACAGATTAACCATCCCACAGACTGCTACAGACATATCATCAGCTAGAGTTTGTGCAAAAATAGAACCGTCGTGGCGTTACAGTGAACTAACAATAATATTTTAATCAGCAGTCAATGTACCGACTACTTGGTAGACGCGAGTCTACTGATGAAAACCCAATTAGTGTCTTCCAAGTATCAAACACTTGTAGTTGTACTAGCAATGACAGAGCAGTGTTGTCAACGTAACAAAATTAGTAAATGGCACACGGGCGACCTCTCCTACGACGCTTCTCTTTTTGTACAAACTCTAGTGGCCTTTATTTGAACATAGGTCTGTAATTGGTTGAACACGAGGCCGCAGGCGCTGACTTCAGCTGTCTATGGGACGCTTTATGCAGGTTCATCATCATCATTTCATGTCATTGGCTAAAATATATATTTTTTTGTTTGTGCACATTGAAAACTAATAACTATAAGCTGCTGTATGTATAATCTCGCGAATCCTGACTGAAGCTCACATAAAGCAGCACGTTGATTGGATTTTGCGCAGCTTGTAGCTAACTTCACATCCGCCAACTTGTGTGGCGCGGAATATACTACGGGTGTTTCGGCGAGAGTGTACCAACGGCATTGACATTACATTTTATTTTCCTACGAATTTTCTCATTGAATTTCAAATAGAATGCTGCCCCATTACAGTGGAACACTAGGGACACCCACTTGGCCATTGCAAATTCATTTTTGTTAGTTTTTCGAAAGTTAGTTCATTTCACAATTATCATAAATTAAATGTACATAGGTATAACATAGATTTTTATTTATTTCAATAACGGTTCATGATTGGAATCATCGATATTATATCTTAAGTTTTCTAGTCTTAAAATAAAAAAAAAATGTTTTTTGCCAAATTTATACACCGTTGTTTATACAGGGTCATAGGTATTAAACGCAAAACCTTTTAAGGGCGGGTCTAGTACATCTAGACAAACAACATTTGTACGACTTTTGAAAAATTCGCAAAAACAAATTCGCTTCTCCATACATTATCCCGCGCGTTGACGAACTTTTTGTATGATAAAGCTATTTTTTTCTTCGTGATTTTCGTAGTCTTAGTACAAAAGTTGTTTGTCTATACTTCCGCCAAATTCGATGTGAAATGTTTACCAACAAAGCGTTGCCTAGCAACCACTGACAGCAGGGGTAGAGACCTTTTTTTTCTAATGCTCAATTGCTCACGCTTCTGCCCGTGGCTTCACTCGCATTATTGTAAGTTTATAATGAGAGAGGGATCTAAAGATGAGAGAGGGATCTAAAGGCTCGTACACAAGAGCGCCGAATCGTATCGACTATATGCATCTCGATTATATTTAACGCGATTTTGCATTATAAAAAACTAGTTAAGCTTGCACTCCAAGGCTTCCGTACTGGCATGTAAGTAGGTAGGTACTTACATAAACTATTAAAACATTACTAGGTACTATAACTCAAACTATTAACCGACTTCAACATTGGATGAATGTCACGACAAACTGAACTTTGCAGTTGATTAACCTTATAGATAGAGTACGTGACTCAGCTGCAATGATAAGTTTGTAATCGAAAAAAGTACTTTTTTCGTGATGTAATAAGAAAAATAAACAAACAAACTATAGAAATTCTGATATCCGTAACACTGTCTTGAAGTGATAACCCTAAAATTGATTTTTTTTTTGTTTACATTTATTTCACATCGAGTTTGGCTTTAGTATAGATGTACTAAACCCGCCCTTAAAAGGTTTTGCGTTTAATACCTATGACCCTGTATAAGTGTTTTGCAAAGTGCATGTACACTCAGAGGTGTATAAGCCATTCATTACGGACAACTTTCAGTACGTAAACAACAGCGAAATCGAAATAAAAAAAATACTGCTCCATAAATTTTTCGACAGGCAACTATTTGTATGGAAATTATTTTCGTGATTTTTTGGTCTCATAATAAAAGTTGTCCCTGCCTATGCAAGACACTTTGTAGCGTATAATTTAAAGCTATAGGTATTTTTCGAGACAAACATTCAGGCCATCAAATAATATTACAGTGCCACCAACTTAGCTGTTCAGGTGGACAAAATTGGAACTACATGTGCGTCAGCCGCCATTTTGAATTCGTCATTTGAATTTGCGACACTAGCGACGCCGTCAACTGAACAGCTAAGTTGGTGGCACTGTGGAGTGAAATAGTCACTGATTTAAAAAAAAAAAACTAGGTAAATGTCGATAGGTTAAAAACACTTCTAAGCGGTTTAGACATAATATCTTAGCGGTTTAAATATAGCTCTCAAATAAGATTTTAATTTGCATTAGATCATAATTTTTGTACAATATATTTGCATTTTTAGTGAGCCTTATCACAAAAGTTTTACGCACGCTTTAGACAGTGTTTAGTAGTACAAATTGCACGTTTAAAGCGTGTTAAAGTCTTTTGTGGTAAGGCGGATAGATAGTATTAATCGGTGATCAATCAACCCGCACTGGGCCAGCGTGGTGGATATGGCCCAATCACCCTTCGTATGTAGGGATATATTCAGCAGTGGATTACTTACTTAAGAGGCCTGTACAGTACGTTTAGTGAAATAACGTGAAATCGAGGCCAATATAAGCATTATAGTGCTTAAGAATTAGAAAACCGATTTGCAAACAAAGAGGGAAGTAATCAAAAAAATGCAAGTGGAGTCCCTCCGCGAGGAAGAAGTGAAACTTCGACGCAACAGTGCTTTCATACCTCCTCCATGGTAGTGTTAAACGTTTAACGCAACCTTGTTGGAAGTCGCGTTATTGAAGTTTCACTTCAATAATGTCTGAGAGCATAATTTGAACCGTGACAAAAAGACAAAGGCCTTAGAGCAATTACACTATAATTATGTCTCATTTTCAAATATAATTTAAACATTTATTAAACCCATTTCAAAGAGAAAACTGTCTAAAGCATACTGTGTAAGAAAGAGATGACACTTTCTCTTGAGGTAAAATAAGATAGAGAGAGAAGATAGATATTCGATAAGATATTCGTAAAGGAATAACTATCACCTGTTTTAAATAAAAAAAATATTTTAAGAAAGTTGGCATCTTAAGATCAATGTGCATTTATGTTGTCTCTCTTCTTCTCTTTCTGCTTTATCTTAAACTTTATATAATTTTATCCCTTTCTTACAAAGTATAATTTTGCTTATATTAAGACACTTTTTTCTATCCAAGGTTTGTAAAAAAATGTTACAATTGTAGTCGAATAAGAGTCTATGTGCCATACAGACTGTACGATATTGAACTCTATGCTAGTTGATATTAGAAGTAAAATGTACATAAACAAAACAGCACATATTTACAATAACACATCTAGCTGTTTTCTTTTGAGCGATTTTTCTTTTTGACGCTTTGATTTTAATCCATTTTCACTCCCAAGTCTTATAGATTAAAAAAAACTGTTGCCTGTAAAGTCGGTATACGGGCGAAAGTTTTACGTGACGTTGTTTGTAATTATTAGGTGTTAGTAATTATTATTGACAATAACTGATTAAATCTTAAGTAGGGGGTAGTTCGAGAAAAGTGTGAGCGGAGCGTAACGCAGTTTCTTGAAGTGTCACCCGGCAAACCAATTTGTAAGACGTTGTCACGTCAAAAGAATGCCATGCTGGTGGAAACAGTGTCAAAAATTACTACTACTCAATATCATATATGTAGTTCTAGTTCATATGAAATAACAGATTATTTTTTTGCAAAAAACAGCATGACCGACCTTCACCCGTGTACAAAATTCGCGAATATTTCGCACGGATCGATGTAGCATTTTTCACATTATTGTTGATTTATCAAAAATGGTTCGGCCGATTTCAATAAAAAATTTATTGGGACTAATTTCGAAGTATACTCTTTCCAATAAAGAAAGAATTATTGAAATCGGACTACTACGAAAAAAGTTATGCGTGGTTATACATAAAAAAAAATATACGCGTCGAATTGAGTACCTCCTCCGGTGGTTCGTTGGTCAAAAAAGTAGGTAAATGTTTGGCCATAAAAAAACTATTTTTTTTATCAAAAAAAAAGTAAAAGTCAGCAAGTTTCATTCAGCCTATTATAGGGCGCGTCACGCAAGCTTGTAGCTAACTTCATTTCCGACAACTTTCTTTTAACGTGCGGCTAGATAGACGCGACCAAAGCGCCACCCTTTTATGGTGGACATTCCGCGCGTTAGAACCAAGCGTTTCGAGTCCACATTCCTCATACGAACAGCCAGAATGTGGAACGCTTTGCCTGGGTCTGTCTTCCCGCTAAAGTACGACGTGGGTGTCTTCAAATCCCGAGTAAATAGATATCTTCTAGGTAAGCGCGCTACATCCTAGACCGCATATCTGCTCAACATCAGGCAGTATGTAGTCAAACGCAAACCTATATGAAATAAAAAAAAAAAACTTGCGTGATGCGGCCTATACACACTGACTGTTATTTATTCTTAGTGACACCGATCTATATGATACTAGCGACCCGCCCCGGCTTCGCACACGTGTATTATACATATAAACCTTCCTCTTGAATCACACTATCTATATAAAAAAACCGCATCAAAATCCGTTGCGTAGTTTTAAAGATATAAGCATACATGGGGACAGACAGCGGGAAGCGACTTTGTTTTATACTATGTAGTAATTTCACATATTATATTATAGAATAATTTCTAGAAAATACACATTGATTTGTCTTTTCAAACACAACTAAGACAACTACGTAAATATTCAGTGACGTTCTTTTTGCACTTTTACAAATTACATTTGATACTATTCTTAAAATGATCCACGACCATCTTTTTCTTACTTAGAGAAACGAAAAGAGACAATAATATTCTTGATTATAAACTATATAATAAGCAGAAAGGTCATAGAACTCATAAATATGAAATTCACTATGGGACTAAGCCTCACTAAGCTTGACACCGGGTAAAAATAAACGAATACATTACAGTTCATTGACAATGTACAAAATTTCCGGAGTACTTCGAACAAATATCTACAGAGCCACAGTCCCTAAATGAAAGTAGTAAAAAAATGTCCGAGCGCCGTCATACATACCGACTCAGATATTTAGATTAAATAATTCACAATGATTCGTTTTCTCGGATCTCGACGTTATGTCACCCAATTAAGTGCTTGTGACCGAACACTTTGGCATCGCGCGGCGTTGTAGTCGGCTTGCAATCGCGTTACGACTAACTTAAAAGCCTGCCCACTTTGCCCACCTTGGGCAAGGTTTTGGCTCGGACACTTTGTTTGCACGATTGTAACTCTGTAGATATTTGCTCGAAGATGGAGTAGCTGATTTCTTTTAGCGATTTCAAAGTTCCCATAGTGAAAGTTGTTCCCAATGATCAGTGCTAAATAAACGCCTTTCAAATATTAATTCTAGCAAATTTCTAATATTACAGTACCTATTATACAGGATGTAAATCTGGACGTCGTAAATATTTTAGAATATCATTGTGACTAATCTTTATGACCAATATTAACTATGGCACCAACCATAAAAATAGCTAAAAAGACTGTTCCATGAGACTTCCATGTTCCAGTTGTGGCTCAGTGGTTAGTGACCCTGACTTCTGAATCAAAGAGGCGTGGGTTCGATCCCCACCCAGGACAAGCATTTATGTTATGAACATAGGTGTTTGCTCTGTGTCTGGGTGCTATTTGGTTACTATATATATTTAAGTATGTATTTAAAATATGTGTATGTAGTATATCAGTCTTTGGCAGCCATATCAGAAGCTTTGCTTAGTTTGGGGTCAGATACCGTGTGTAAGATGTCCCCTATTTATTTTTTTATCTTGTCCAAAGTCGACAAACAATAGAATAGCTGCTTTTACGTCCAAAAAGGAGGAGGTTCTATGTTCGTGTCCGTTTTTTTGGTGTGTTCATCGCCATATTTTCGCCAATTGTTAACGGATTTAAAAAAAAAAATTTAGTTCGAGAGGGTTCCGAGGTTTTCCCAATTAAATTTTATCTAAATCGGCTGATCTGTTTTTGAAAAATCAAAAATATTCAAAAAATGATACACATCGATTCGAGCAAACTATCGCCTTACCATAAAAGATTTAAACACGCTTTAAACAGTGTTTAACCGCGCTATTTGAACTGTTAAACAAAGCGTGCATAAAATGTTTGTGGTAAGACGGTTAGATTTTCGTACACGATTGAAGTCGGTTGTGTCAGTTTTGGCGAAGAATAATTCAATTTGCGATTTCGGTGTTGGTTCCATAGTGAAAGTTGGTCATAATGAATACAACGATGAATCTAAAGTATCTTATTCGTTTAAATTTACAGTTTCGTGCATAAAATTATACGTTTCAGTATCGTAGTACAATTGCAGGCCTATGTACATTAGTCCATTGAAAATTCGTATCAAATTCCTGGAGGTGGGTTTCGAATTGAACTGTAATCTCTTTGCAATAAGGTTTATTTTACCAATAAATCATTGTTTTTTGGGTATAGGGTGAATCATTACTGTCGGCGGATGTGAAGTTAGCTACAAGCTGCGCAATATCCAATCCTGACTGAAGCTCACATAAAGCTGCGCGTTGATTGGATATTGCGCAGCTTGTAGCTAACTTCACATCCGCCGACTTATATGACTCGGCCTCTAGTACAGTGCTTTAATATACTCTGATATATAATATTCCAGAATATTTTTAGAGGACAAGTTGGAGGGAAAGAGATAGCGTTACTTTTTACACGATTGTCTAAAAATCCATATCGGATGACTCTAAAAATGTGTCATCCAAGCAACGGTAGTGTTCACTTGTAAATGCCACTTGCGGTCACGTTGGCTTTGGCCTGTAAAGTATTTGATCAAATCTCTTTCCCCCAACACAAATAAAGACTACACAATAAATCATACACGTATATAGATGTATACTAATTACACGTACATACTTTACATCACTATGCACCTCTTGCCGTCCCTGTCGTGTGTGGCCGAGGGCAGGGGCAGGGGCGTCGCAAGGGGGGCGTCGGGGGCCACCGGGGCCGCGGGGGCCTTGATGCTCTCCGGGTCGAACGCGGCGAATGACGAGGACGCGACCGGCGCGCTCAGCGGCAGGTCGGTGTTGATGCCCACGATCTGGGAACAAATATAATAATCACTACATGGTTTAAAACAAAGTCGCTTCCCACTATCTGTTCACATGTATGCTTATATCTTTAAAACTACGCAACGGATTCTGATGCATTTTTTTTAAAAAGATAGAGTGATTCAAGAGGAAGGTTTATATGTATAATACACCTGTGCCAGGCCGGGGCGGGTCGCTAGTTTCATTAATAAGGCGCTCGCTTCTAGCAAGCTCTAGTTGATTATTCAATTTTTCAAGTGCAAGAGTAACAAAAGCCAAAACTCACACTTGCCACTCTTGCACTTTAAAAGCGCGGAATTAGTAAAAATTGCTCTCTTTACATCTATTTTGAAGTTACTGAAAAAATTGTGTCATATATTGTGCAGTTATATTTTTATGTTAATTACTAATTAGGTTTAATTCGTAAAATCACGTTACTCAGTAAAATTTAGTAAATTAAACAATTTTGAAAAAAAATATTTGGTCTAAAAATAAAAACTTTCCAAAATAGATTCTGTCTCATAGTAGTCAAATATTTTCGGTTCGGCAAAAATTACGGTTTTGAGCTCTCTATCAGTAATTTTATCTATGCTGCCAATTTTGTTCAGTTTATGGTACAACCTTGTAGCAACAACCCTAAATTGTTTTTGAGCATACCTTGTGCGTACCATTGGTACAGTCAAAGCGTAATTTTTACAGTCAACTAAAGTAGGTGCAACTTTTTTATGATACCTTCGTATACTTTCGTAGATAAAAAGTTTGCGTATTGATAGTACATTTGCCTTTTCATGGACATCTGTAGTTGGGTGTCTGTAGCGGAGGTACATCATCACCTTGAGGATACAGCGTTGGGCACGCTCAGCTGTTATTAGATGTGTTTTGTCTGCGCTTCCCCATACACATATACAATATCTAATGATGCACACATGTATATAGGTGTGCTTTGTTCATGCCTTTTTTGCTTTTTGTGCTTTGCTCAAGCTCATGAATTTTTCAGCGCTCACGCATTATAACACTGGAGTGGTGTGCTATAGTTATTTTTCTTTTCAAATCTCAAAAAAGATTAACAAATTTTGGCGCTCGCTACGCTCGCGCTTAATTAATAGGCCTGGCCTGGTCTGATATGCTCATTATTTGTTTAAAAATATATCAAATTTCGCGCTCGCTCTGCTTTTAAAGTTACTAGAAAAAGAAAAATTTTCGCGTGATTTCTTTCGCTCAAGTCTTTTTTAAAAATGTTGAAAAAAATGAAAAACGCTTGCGCATAATAGCAATGGGGCGTTCTTTGTTTGTAACTCTTTTAAAATTTCTGTAAAAACTGATACAGTGACAGCGACTTCGTTATATATGTAAAAAAAGTCTTCCCGAAAAGCCTACAGCGGAAGTTATACATAGTCTTCTATCCTTATCTTTACTCATATCATAAATTCGAAAGTATGTTTTTTGCTTTATTACTCTTTTAAGTAGCAACAGCGCAACGGTCAGACTTGATTTTTGGCACAGATATAGTTCAAAGATCGGAGTGTCATATGCTACGTTTTATCACGAAAAATAAAAAATATCCATCAAAAGCTAGTGTCTAATAAGACAGTAGAATCTAAAACAGTGTCGTGCCTAGTGCACTGTAGTCCAGCATGCGACTATGAAAAGCTACGAAAATAAATCTTTTCGACGTGTGAAAAAGTGACAGATATATGCTGCGCCATAACTCTGTCTCGTTCTGACACGTCGAAAGAGAGTAAGTTTCGTGGTCGAGGTTACCAGGTATTGGTCTTTAAAGCACATTTGATACCACATAGCTTTGTAAATATTGTAAATACATATTTTTTTTTTTTTCTCAACCTATGCTGTCCCACTTCTGGGCAAAGGTCTCCCCCACTTTTTTCCATTTATCGCGTTCTGTAGCCAAATCCCGCCAACCTTCCCGGGAAGTGTCAAGATCGTCACGCCAGCGTCTTTAAGGCCTTCCTTGCTTTCGTCTGCCCTCCGGTACCCACTGTGTGACGATCCTGGCCCATCTCTCGGGGTGCATACGAACCACATGACCCGCCCGATCCCATTTTAGTTTAGCAGCTTTTTGGCCTACGTCAACTACACCTGTGATGGAACGCAGTATTGTGTTTCTAACTCTGTCCGTCCTTTTGATAAATACATATACATAAAATAATTATAATAATAAGCGGACGTATTTGTGGACTTTTGTGGAATTTATGGACTTGCCGTCCACTAAATGGGCCCCCCCATAAAGGCTATGGGGGGGCCATTTAGTGGACGGCAAATCACCACCCGCTACGAAATTTTGAAATGGGGCATATATAGCGGGTGCCGAACCTCATTCCATAGTCCAATTTTACACAACATTTAATATTTCACCACAATAGCCCAGTTTCAATATTTCAAGTCTTTTTATATGCCATAGTTTGTCTACAACGCTATACTTTTTATACCTACTGCTGAATTTATATTTCAAATTGTAAAAAGGGCCTCTCAATGTTGGCTTAGGCTCCATTGATGCCTAATAAAGGACCAGGCCAAGCCTGTAAATTCGATTGAATAGAGATAATAATAATAAAAAAATATTAGCCATTGAAACGAAATGATGATGACGTCGCAAGAAATATTGCGTGGTGCGCATCCTAGTCCGGCTGAAAGACTTCTTTTAAATTTTGTCTACAAAAAAATGAGAACAATGACCGTATGAGTTACCTCAGCAGGTTGCCTGGCCAGGTTCCGCCGGAAGGGCAGGGAGATCCGGTCGAGCAGCCTCATCCGCTTCCCGTGCGCGGAGAACAGATCGTCCGCGGCCTCCTCGCCTACCTCGATGGGGGAGCTGTCGGTAGAAGGCTTCCGTTTGCGCCCCACTACTGCACCCGTGGGGCGGATTGTTGCTGCTGGGGAGATATAACTATTTATTAAAACAAAAGAAAAAACTAAAACATAATAATTATTTTTCGCAAAAAATGGCAATTTCGCCTTCTATCGTGTACAAAGTTCGAATATTCTGCTCAAATTGTTCGGTAGTATGGGTTTACTTCTGAACAATTTGAGCAGAATTTCGAACTAAAAAATAAATTTTTCCATTCGGTTCACAATTAGGGGAATTATCGATGAACATAAACAAAAAAAATACATACAGACGAACATAGAACCTCCCCCTTTTTGGAAGTCGTTTAAAAATAATACATATTTTGTATGTATGAACGATACGTCATTGGCGGTAGGATGCAAGGCACGTGATTATCTAGCGTGATGTTACCACAGCGTGGGATTTTCATTTCATTTATTCATGCTCCCATACAGTACAAAATGTTAATAACCAAGTTTAGGTACAAAGTTCAGTATGGACCCTGTCGAGCACTGCATGTTCGAGTGAGAGTGGTCACTTATGTTAATAATATACACAAAACATTGAATTTAACATGACTATAAATTATATAGTCTTCAGAATAAAAATCCACTAAAAAAAAACTCAACAATTTCGGATTAATTAAAATTAAAAAAAAAAATATTGGCTAGCGGCTGAATGCCTGTCACGTGATTAGCTGGCGTGATGATGCCACAGCGTGGGATTGGCTAGCGGCTGAATGCCTGTCACGTGATTGGCTGGCGTGATATTAGCAGAGCGTGGGATTGGCTAGCGGCTGAATGCCTGTCACGTGATTGGCTGGCGTGATATTAGCAGAGCGTGGGATTGGCTAGCGGCTGAATGCCTGTCACATGATTGGCTGGCGTGATATTAGCAGAGCGTGGGATTGGCTAGCGGCTGAATGCCTGTCACTTGGTTAGCTGGCGTGATAATGGCACAGCGTGGTATTAGCTAGTGGCTGAATACCCGACACGTGATTGGCTAGCATGGGATTGGCCGGTGTCAGGACACACTGCGCGTGATTGGCTGGCAGGATAGTAAAGAATTGAAAACCTGTAGAAACTTGTAGTATATAATACTGACCGGTAGGTGCTGGGCGCGGTTTTCCGGCGTTAGGATTAGTTAGCTTGAGTTCCTTGAGCAGTTTGTAGCTGGATCGTCCGCGGATTCCTCTGAGCCCGCGTAAGTAGCCACTGTCGTTGAGGGAGGGGTCTTCTAGGAAGGAGGAGCTCTCGGTTATGTCCATCTCCATTGTGGAGTTGTTGCCTGTAAATTAGAACAGTGTTATCGAATACCTTGCACAAATAAATGAAAACACTTACTACAAAACTCGATATCTTTCATGATTAGTTAACCATTTTCGAAAATCAGACACAATATAAACGAAACTTGGCCTTTTTAAGTCGAAATCGCACTTGAATAGCGCTCCATGGCGCGAGTTAAATATTTATTTTTCAGACTTATACATATCAGCCGAAATCGCTCTTGCGAAAAAAGGATTATCACTTAGGTATAATCATGATATCCATATCGTTTTAGTCATTTTGAAATAAAAATGAATTGTCGTTTTTTGTCTCGCTAAAACTCTAGAACGCGAACGTCTGGACCGATTTGGTTAATTTTGGTCTAGAAATATCCGTGGCAGCTAAGGGAAGGTTTAAACGGTGAGAACATTGATAAAAGTTGCGAGAAAAATAATAAAACCATAAATCTACTTTTCACTCACAAAATGTTCCTGCATGTAAAAGTTGTCAGTGACAGTTGACAGATGGTGTGACGAAGTTCACCGGGTCAGCTAGTCAAGGATAAATAGTATTAGCAGTATTGTACCTGTGTAGTCGGCCATGACCGACGTGGTGGTGCGGTCGAGCCGAGTGCGCGTGTAGGGAGACACTCGCGCGCGCGTGCGGCTGGCCGGACCTAACGAATATATGGAATATTCTTATTCTTGGAATGATTTTAATTTTATAGTGCATCCCACACTAGGTTTATGTCAAAGGGTTACTTTTTATGATAAACATTTCAAAAATTCGTCGCGGATTCAGGATTCGAACCTTGCGTCTTCGGATCACTAGCCCGACGCTCTGCACCACTGAGCTAACCCGCTATACTGATTTTCGCGGAGTCAGTACAGCGGGTTAGTCCTGCACTGACGTCCCGCATGGGGTGTTTTGTGCATTTCCCCCTCCAGCGTCTACCCGAGCCAGCCCAGCTCCTTAAAATAACGGAGCGTTGCTCTGGGCCGCTGGCATAACTGCTCCAGTGGCTTGGATGGTGTACCAGATGGCGATAAGATGATGACACGGTAATGATATCTACAGTAGTGTGACTCGGCGCTGTCCTTGAGATATATACCTACGACGTCACGTGGCCTCAAAGAGCGAACCACGAGCTAGGGCTGCCCGCCTTCAGTATTTTAATTTCATACTACTTACTCGTTACCTACTTGAGTTCCTTTGTAGTTTTGTGTATTAGATTTATTACACTATCCTATAGTACCTACCTATACCTAGGTATAGTGATGCAACCTACATGTATTTATTTATCCAAGTAGGTATTTTACTCTGTGGAAAAAGTTAAATACTTACTTATTCAAAAAAGAAAAAAAATACTAACATATCAATAGCTACATAAAAACTATTTTATTTACCTATTATTTTACATTTTCTCATATTGAAAAGAAGTACGTAAATCGCACACTTATTAGTTGCAAACCCACACGTTCGTTCGTCACTACGGCCGCGCTGCGACTGACTGGTATACCTACTTGTGAACATAGGTACTACGCTCGAGGCGCGTAGGTATGATTCGCGTTCCGACCGTTTGTATGAAGTCGGAATACTGTAGATATCATTACCGTGATGATGATGTCGATGGTGATGACAAAGCAATAGTAGCGACATGCAACCCGCAAGCGATTCTAGTTTCTGACGTGGCCTTGCAATATCACAAAACATGCTCTACCGTTTCATTCTCCTGTAGGCAACCACGACCGAGTGGGCTGTCGGTGGCTCCTAGTTTAAACATTTGACTATTCAAGTTGCAGTGACCAGTATATGGAATACAAAATTGAAATAATTTATTGCCGTAAATAGGCGGCATCTAGCGGCTACAGAGGCTAGAAATCTATAGGCCGACCGCTTAAAATATTGGACACGTATTTTTTATTTTGTTAATCAAACAATGAATGACAAAAATAAACCTTGTCAACGTTCGGGAGTGGGGCCTCGTGACGGGCTATACCTTGCATCAATTTTTGTTTAATTGACAAAAGAAAAAAATACCTTTCTAATCTTTTGATAAGTAACCTATTTTTAGTCATCTAGAGGCCTTTGGAAGTCTGCCTGTATTCGCTTAGATAACCACTAACATAACTAGGATAACACTATAAACTACTTAATGATTAATGATAACCTACACAACAGATTGCAATTAACCTTAGCTATAATTCTGGGACTGGCAGCTAGTACACAATACAGGTGTAATCATAGCGGAAAAAAATCTAGAAGTATATCTAAAGGGCCACCAGTTTAATTTCAAGAAGAATGGGCTTTCTTTACAATCAATGTAATGTACCGCCATTTTGAATTTATTGTAATATGTCTAATAATTGTGTCACCTATTTAAAGTTTTTTAGGCTTTTTTTTTTGACATTCATAAGTGTGCATTATTGTTCTCGTTTAAGAAATAAATGAAAACGAAATCGCCCTAAAAACAGTTTCGGAAATTACCTTCAACGCTTTCCACTTCAATAATCTCGACGTCCATTTTGTCAGCTTTGTCGTCCGACGTGCCATCTTTCGGTTCCTTGTCAACGTCGTTTTGATCCTTCTGTGAGCTTTTCTTCTCTTCTTCTTGAACTGTAAATAAACATAAGATGCTAAAACGTTTTTCCTTGTAATTTATGCAAGAAAATAATCGAAAATATCATACACCTATTCGGCTGGCAACTGTACAGGACCTCAAACTCCGAAATCAGAAGTATAGTCCGCGCCACACAAGTCGGCGGATGGGAAGTTATGCGTAAAACGCTGCGCAAAAGGCAAAATATAGGTATGCGCGGGAGCTAGAGAGACTCGCGCCGGGACACACTCGCCCGCCAATCTCATGCCTCCCGCGCGCTCCCTACGCCCGTGCTCAGTACTTCGCCACTTGCGTAGGCATTGTGCACACATGTGCAATAATTAGCGAATCACGGCGAAGTTTCATCTGCGGCTAACTTCTCATCCGCCGACTTGTGTGGCGCGGACTATAGATATACTAAGCGCCACACCAATATTACAGCATTTGTGCAGCGTTCTGCGCATAACTTCCCATCCGCCAATTTGTGTGGCGCTTAGTATACTACTGGGTCAGAGAGCTAGTTTTGTTGACTTTGATTTAATCGATTGATAATAAACATCGTTTGACCTCCAAAAACAGGGTCCTATAAGTCTGTGGTATTTTATTTATATCTTAAAGGAAAATCCCGATTTCGACGCTGTTTTTTTTTATTTTTTGTAATAAACTGACTTGATCAAAATTGTTCAAGGATACATTTAAAGAAAACGTAGACCAGTGATTCCTGGGTTATGAACGACTCTTCTAAAACAAGTTACAACGAGGACTCACTTTTAGAAAATAACCGTTACCAATATGAATAAAAGACTTTACAACTAAGTACATCAAAAAAGTTATTTTAATGGGAATGATGATATTATTTCCTATGTTTTATAATAATGATAATAAAACTTTATTATCAGATAACAGAGATCCATAGAGCAACTTATTATTTAACATAACTTCTACAAACATAAGAATCTAGGCTTAAATATCCTGGCATCAATAATGTCGCGCCATTCTTTTTACAGAAAAATTGAACAATATAAAATAAAACGAAACAAACTGACACTTTTACAACTAATGTCTCTTAGCTCTACTATATCAAGACTGTGCGTGCGACATAATCGAAATAAAGCATTACACTAATATTTGTATCACTACAAAAAATTGCACTGCAGTATGAAGGCAGCCCCAATAAATTTCTAAAGATGTTGTTATATTGCACGCATAAGGCATGAAGTTATTTTTGCGTATATTTTACCCACAGGTTTTACCATTTACCATTTTTAGGGTTCCGTACCCAAAGGGAAAAACGGGACCCTATTACTAAGACTTCGATGTCCGTCTGTCTGTCTGTCTGTCACCGGGCTGTATCTCATGAACCATGATAGCTAGGCAGCTGAAATTTTCACAGATGATGTATTTCGGTTGCCGCTATAACAACAAATACTAAAAACAAAATAAAATAAATATTTAAGAGGGGGGCTCCCATACAACAATGCTGAATTTTTAGCCTTTTTTAGCTCTATTTTAATAATGGTACCAGGTAGATGCTTGAAATTTTCACTGAATATTTAGTTTTATATTCCCTTCAATAATAAATAATAAAATAAATAAATATTCAAGGGGGGCTCCTATACAGTACGGAACCCTCCGTGCGCGAGTCCGACTCGTACTTGGCCGATTATTTACCATTACAATTTTAACAACTTCAATTCGAGTACGCTTCTACTTTTAATCGTAACGAATTTGATAAGTCTAATTTATTTCGGCATTTAATTTTAGTTTTCGGCGGCCCCCAACATTCGACCTTCCTTCAAGCTTGCGACCCATAGTTTGGGAAAATAGGTTTTCAATTTTTTAATATAATAGACTTTATTTACCTGTGTCGAGTTTCTTGGGCGATTCTTGTTTCTTGTCCAGTTTCTTGGCTTCAGGTTTGGGCGAGTCCGCCGAGCGCAGCTTGCGATCCGAGGCCGCCACTGACTCGTTCAGTTTCAGCACTTTCGAATCTTTCGACTGAAATTCATACCAGATTGTAGAAATATCTCGTTCTTGAATAATTGAGTCTTATAGTATAGCTGTTACAATAGTCTTTATAGGCATCTTCATTGTTTATATTTACAATTATAATATAGCCTATGACACCCGGGGATGATTATCGGTCTTCTTTTCGAGTGGATGTTTCGTTTTTTTTTTAGATAAAATATATTATAAATAAAACATTTTGTGATTTTTAATTTTTATAGTGCATCCCACACTAGGTTTATCTCCAAGAGTTACTTTTTATGATAACACAGGTGGCGCCGCCAACGCTATAAGTTGGTTAAAAATGATGAACACTTCACAAAATTCGTCGCGAGTCAATACAGCGGGTTAGCTCAGTGGTCCAGAGCGTCGGGCTAGTGATCCACAGACGCAAGGTTCGAATCCTGCATCCGCGACGAATTTTTGAAATGTTTATCATAAAAAATAACTCTTTGAAAACATTTGTATTCTTATTTTATTTGACCAAAAAGAGGCCACCCCAATGGCCTTGTCCGTGGCCTTGTGAAGATCGTCTGAAGTGCACGTATCAGGGCAGACTGCACAGTTCAGTAGGTGGGCCATTGTCTGTGGATTAAAGCCACAGATGCATGCTGTGTCCGAGTTGTCTATAAAGCCCCACATCCATGTCGCGCGATTAGACTTAGCGCTTGGTCTACCCCTTCTTTACCGATGTAAAGAAGGGGTCTACTAAGCGCCACACAAATCGGCGGATAAGAAGTTAGCCGCAGACGACACTTCGCCGTGATTCGCTAATTATTGCGCATGTGAGCACAATGCGTAGGGAGCGCGCGAGAGGCATGAGGTTGGCGGGCGGGTGTGCCCCGGCGCGAAACTCTCTGGCTCTCGCGCCTATATTTCGGCTTTTGCGCAGCGTTCTGCGCATAGCTTCTCATCTGCCGATTTGTGTGGCGCTTAGTATAACAATATTATTTGTAGATGGCGCTTTAAAATTTTACCATTTCTTGTTGTAAATTGGCCTCATTCTTGATAGTTTAGGTATATCCTGTGTGTCATATAGATTTTGATGAATTTTGAGTTCAATACATAATACTACATAAATACCAATCCAAATAGGTGCCATAAAATATGGAATACATGTTAGTCAACAACTTTACTATACACTGTACATATACATATAGCTCGTACAAATTCTGAATATGTAACGATTATTAATTTCTAATATTTTTTAATCATTAAACATTTTTGACTGGCATACTGGCTGATTGTTATTCAACATTGAAACTAAGTGAGGTACAATAAGACTTGTATACTGTATAAGCCGAATCAAACTTGTTGACGGGTGTGATGTTAGCTACAAGCTGCGCAAAACCCAATCCTGGCTCAAGCTCACTAAACAGCTGCGCGAGAATAGGGTTTTTAGTAGCTGTTAACTAACTTCACAGACGACAAGAATTTTGATGCGGCCCATACAGGGTTATTTCTAATCAATTAGCATCCTTTTAGGGTCTTATTCTGTACATCAAAACTAACTACTTTTGTTCTACGACTTTTAATAACTCTTAAAATAAAGTTGTTGTTCCATAGAAAAATATCGTTCACCCTCTACAAAATGTATGGAACAGCTGTTTTTAGGGTTCCGTACCCAAAGGGAAAAACGGGACCCTATTACTAAGACTTCGATGTCCGTCTGTCCGTCTGTCACCGGGCTGTATCTCATGGACCATGATAGCTAGGTAGCTGAAATTTTCACAGATGATGTATTTCTGTTGCCGCTATAACAACAAATACTAAAAACAAAATAAAATAAATATATAAGGGGGGCTCCCATACAACAAACCTGAATTTTTAGACGTTTTTCGATCCATATTAAAAATGGTAACAGGTAGATGATGCTTGAAATTTACACAGAATATTTGGTTTTATATTCACTTCAATAATAAATAATAAAATTAAAATAAAATAAATATTTAAGGGGGGCTTCCATACAGTACGGAACCCTCTGTGCGCGAGTCCGACTCGTACTTGGCCGATTTTATTTTTTAGTTTAGACAAAAGTCGCAGAACAAAAGTTGTTAGTTCTAATGTACAGAATAAGACCCTAAACGGGTGCTAATTGATTAGAAATAACTCTGTATAATAATTTAGAATTTGTACTAGACGTTGTTAGAGTGGGACGGCACTTACATCGTCGCTCTCTTTCTCGGAGGCGGGTCTTGGCGCGGGCGTCTCGGGCGTCTTGGTGGCCTTCACCTTCGCAACACACCGGGATTAGTGGGTGATACTATGTTGGTTAGTGGGGTGGGTAATGATGAATGATACCACGCTCTTCTTCTTTTATGTTTTCGAGTGCATAGTTTCTTTTCACAATTTTATTAGCAAGAAGCATTGATTTTGTAAAGTTAAATTGATTATGTATAAACAAGATGTCCTATACGTGGACAGAGCGTGGTAACATTCACATCGTTATGACAATGGGACATGGATGAAAATAGGACAAAACAAAACAGACAATACACAAAGAAAATTGTATGTAAATATGTTAAAGAGCTTATACTTATTATTACGAACAAATTACAATAAAAAAAATTGCAAAGGGCACAGACCCTGGAGTCTGTGGTCGTAATTTTTCAATAAAAAAGAACCAGTTGCTATCAAATTGTTGATAACAATAAGTACTGAAAGCTCTTACTGGCTTAAAACTAAAACTTCTATGAACCAGTTTATTCATAAATATTTTTTGGAGTACTTTCTATCTTTTAATTGGAATGTATAGTAGTAGTGGCGTTAGACTTCGTTTTGTCCTGCTCGCGCCTATTACTCGCTTCGAACGAGCGAGCAGGATGGAAAGCGAAAACTAACGCCATTGCGCTTAGCTGATAAGCGCCACTATAGGTCGAATCAAGCTTAATGGCGTTTGTGAAGTAAGCTACAAGCTGCGCAAGACCCCACTCCTCACCCCGCTTACATGTGAATTTGCTACTGCGCAACGTGTTCACAGACGCTATTAACTTGGATTCAACTTATATCAGCTTATTTTTACGTTTTTTATTACCAGTGACATCTGTAGACCAGCACCATCAATTAAGAACTGCCCCACTCCAAACCATTTCAAATGAATGTATAAAAAAACATATGGTTTGATTCATCCATGCACATAATAGGCGTTTGACAAAAATTAATAAATAGTCCATCAGACAGACTATCAAAAAATATTAGACACGTATTTTTAAACATAAATTGATGAAGATATAGTCCGTCAAAGTCCCGCGTGACTTCACAAGTGCCATACAATTGTATAGACTTCTGTAAGAGAAGTGACGTCACGACCCCCACTCCCAAACTTTGACAAGGTTTATCTTTGTCATTTGTAATTTGATTGACAAAATAAAAAATACGTGTCCAATATTTTTTGATAATCTAACTCACGGACTAATTATAATAATGTTTTTTTACCCGGTTATCATGTCTATTATAAAGACAACTTTATACAACCTGTAGTTCTGAGTCTGACCCAGAAATATAGTAAACGGACCGACCTGTTTATATTTTCACCGACATACATACCTTACGCAAAGCTTTCACATACATTTTTCACACTTGAAACCTCTCTCTTGTCATTCTCCTACAAATCACTACATAGTATAAAGCAAAACCGTTTTTTCTGCGTGTCAGTCTGTGTATCCGCTTAAGGTGGGAACTGACCAACGTTACGAGGTGTAATGTAACATATTACACAGCGAGCATTCATGCAGCCAGTACGTCGTGTTACGGGGAAACCAGCGAGCAACGAGCCGCTCGTTGCTCGCTTTGAGTGCTCCACCCGGCTTTTTTGGCGAATCCTTTGACTGTTACGCGGTTTAGTCAGGCGAAGCACAGAGTTTTGACGAGCATGTTACGCCGATTTTAGAACACAGCGTAACATGCTCGATGCGTAACACACTCGATGCGAATGTTACATTATACCTCGTAACGTTAGTCAGTTCCCACCTTTATATCTTCCAAACTACACAACAGATTTCAATGCGGTTTTCACTGAATATGTCTACCGGAAGATTTATAGCTTTAATTCATTGGTATCCGGACAAAGCCGGCATGGGAAGCTAGTAGTAATATAAAGCGCAAATCGCTAAATCAGAAACACAAGAAACATTCAAATGTTATCAATAAATTACAATATGACAAAAATTCCACATTTTGGACACAATATCTTCAATATAAATCTCTCCTGCTTGGGACACAATATAAATATCCATTTTTTATGGACCTTTGCATTTTAAAAATAAACCTCCAAATTGTTGAACACGGTACTAAGGATTATAAACAAAAAACTATGCGACATGAACACAAAACTTCCACATTGGTGGACACAAAATTATGTGTTACGAACACAAAACCTCCTCATAGATGAACATAAAACCCACACATTAATGAACATAAAACATCCACACTGTTGAACACAAAACCTCGACATTGTTGAACACAAAACTATGCGTTATGAACACAAAACCTCCACTTGTTGAACACAAAACCTCCATATTGATTAACACAAAACCGCCAGGATTTCTCATTAGTTTAATACGAGCACAAGCCCCATAAAACTGAACGTTTGGTACTTTAAGTACCTGGGAACGTCTGGTCAGACTCCTGGAGGGGCCGTCCTCGTTATCTTCGCCGGAGTCGTCGTACGTGAGCTCGGGGAAGGCCTCGTCATCGAGGAGGACGAGGCCTTCCCCGAGCTCGTCTCCGTCGGAACCACTCACCGTGCCAATACCATACGATTATAACACACATACTTAACACACCAAAAGTCCATTCTTTGGAACGCCAAATGTCCAATATCATTCTTTCATACACAGTAAAATACAGACAGCGGAATCACACAAACTGCATTTAGGACTTAAAACCTCTACATTAGGAACACGAACCAACCCTAAACTTGGAACACAAAACCTCCACATAGATGAACACAAAACCTCCACATTGTTGAACACAAAATCTCCACATTATTGAACACAAAACCCACATCGGTGAACACAAAACCGCCAGGATTTCTCATTAGTTTATTACTAACACAAGCCCCATGAAACTGAACGTTTGGTACTTTAAGTACCTGGGAACGTCTGGTCAGACTCCTGGAGGGCCCGTCCTCGTAATCCTCGTCGGAGTCGTCGTACGTGAGCTCGGGGAAGGCCTCGTCTTCCTCGATGACGAGGTCTCCGTCGGAGCCGTCACTCACCGTGCCGTTGGCGTCGTCGCCGTTCGTCGCGCCGCTGTGACCGTTCACCGCTCGGGGCGCCTTCTCCTGGAAACATTTTGCAGTTTAAAGCAGAACTGCACTCATCATCATCATTGTCAGACCGTATTCGCCCACTGCTGAACAAAGGCCTCTATTCAGAACTGCACTAGGAAAATTGTATAGGAGCCTGATGTCAGTTTTTAAGCCGCCTGAAGGTCTATGACATAGCTAAACGGTTAAAACAACTGGAATCCACAATTTAACGTGTCATCTGAGCCACGGCAGCGCTCAGTTGTAAGTGTCACTTGCGGTCGGGCGCCCGAATCTCGAAATCCAAAGACTGACAAGATAATAAGATCAAATCAAAAACTGGTTTTATTCACAGCAGAAATGAAAAAAAATGGTAACATCACATACCTTAGCTTTATCTCCTTTACTCTCATCTTTTTCAGCTTGTTCCGATTTATTTTCTACTGATTTATCTGCCTTTTTCTCTGTACCCTTATCTGATTTCTTATCTGCGGCCTTCTCTGATTTGTCTGACTTTTTCTCAGCTATCTTGTCTGATTTCTCTGAATGTTTGTCCGTTTTTTCTGCACTTTTGTCTGACTTGTCTGCACTTTTGTCCGATTTGTCTGCATTTTTATCCGATTTGTCTGCATTTTTATCCGATTTGTCTGCATTTTTGTCCGTTTTGTCTGTAGACTTGCTTTTGTCTGCTGATTCATTTTTGTCTGTCGGTTTGTCTGTCTTCTCAGCTACTTGTTTGTCTTTTTCCGCGTTCGCTGCTATTTTCTTTTTCATCTCCTTCACTGGAGTATCGGCCTGGAAAAGAAGATAAAATTTCTGTTATTAATTTTTGGTAAAAATTGTTTTGGTATTTTTGTCACTTATATCAAAATGGTTATGATATAGCATAAGCTATAGCTATAGCAGAAAGTCTTACTTTTGGACCAAAACCAAAAGGCCAAAACTATAGTTTTGGACTTCTTGGCACTTGTATGAAAATTATTATAGGGGTATAGACAAACGCATTATCTAAATTATCGCGGTAATTTACTGGAACGACTATGATACCCAAAAATCGTCTAAGACATTTTTTTGTGTTTCAATTCGGTAAGAGGAGTTGAATCACAAAACCTATAAGGGATTCTAAAACGTACGGAGTTAAAAGAAATTTAGATTTTTAGCGACTATTTGCAAAATAATATGAGGGAAATTGCATATTAAGTTGGATTTGTAAGCATACCATTTAATTTACTAAACAAGCCAAAAAGTTTTTTTTTTTTTTTATTCTGAATAGGTTTGCGTTTGACCACATACTGCCTGTTGTTAAACAGATATGCGGTCTAGGTTGTAGCACGCTTACCTAGAAGATACCTATTTACTCGGGATTTGAAGACGCCCACCCACATTGTACTTTAGCGGGAAGACAGACCCAGGCAAAGCGTTCCACATTCTGGCTGTTCGTATGAGGAATGAGGATTCGAAACGCTTGGTTCTAATGCGCGGAATGTCCACCATAAAAGGGTGGCGCTTTGGTCGCGTCTGTCTAGCCTTACGATAGAAGAAAGGGGCAGGTGGGACCAGATTGTGCAACTCCTGGGCTCACTCTCCGAAGTGGATCCGGTAAAAGGCCGATAAACACGCTACCTTACGTCGATGCTCGAGACTTTGCAGCTGCGACATAGTCAGAGTGTCGTTGTCGATCAGCCTCTTGGCTCGCCTCTCAATCGACTCCAGAGCCTCCAGTTGATATTTGGCGGAGCCATCCCAAAGGTGAGAGCAGTATTCCATGCACGACCTGACTTGAGCTTTATACAGACTAAGCAGTTGCTCAGGTGTGAAATACCGTCTCACCTTAGAGAGAACACCAAGTTTTTTGGAAGCTAATTGGGACTTTGACTCTATGTAAGAGCGAAAGTTAAGAGTCGACGAGAGTGAAACGCCTAATAGTTCCAAGCTGTCAGTTACCGGAACGGAGACACCACCAAAAGTGAACTTTTTTAAATCCAGGAACAGATGAACTTAATAGATTTTTCAGTGGAGTTGCTTAAACCTACCAAAAAACGGCAACACAAAGAGTTGTGACACTTATTATTCTCTCTACAAAAGGTAAAAACACCAAAGATGCAATACCCGTTACTAAATCAACACAAAAGCTGTTAAAACAATTTGAATAATGGTTTTATGGTTGAATAGTTTCGTCGTATCTGCGTCACATCACATGTGACAATAGTCTGCTTTTCTACTTGGTCATGCATTATGTAAATTTCAAGTTGAATGCTAGGGCTTTTAGGACCTATTCATACCTTCAGAAAATATTTCTGATTCATACGGACAAGGAATGAAATAAAATTCTTGCTTTTTTGTTTCCTATATAATCTTACGTTTTCCAAAGTTACGAGTAAATTAGGTACTTTTTAGTCTGCTTGTTTCTCTTGCACAAAAATCCCCATGCGGGATGGCAGTATAGGACCTATCGCTCCCACATAGAATAAGAACGTCGCTTACCATTTGTGGAGATAGTAGGCAAAGGCAGACTTAGGGACGGGACGCGCCCGGACGAAATACGGATGGCGCACGATTACATTTTTTTAATGTAGTATAGGGCTACATTTGGCCACCGACTCGCCTGATGGAAAGCAAAGTTGTAGCCGAAGATGGAGTATGTAGACCTAGAAGATACCTATTCACTCTTGACTTGAAGATATCCAAATTGTAATTGTAAGGAAACAATGCGGAGGCATTCCAATCCCTGGCGGTCCGCATTATGAAGAAAGAAGCGAATCGCTTAGTACGAGCAGGTGGTACGTCGACTATGTAGGGATGGTATATATGCGGTATTTAGGCTTGTTTTTTGTGTAGTCCGGGTCCGGACGGGGTTCGAACGGGACACTACAAAAATGTACAAACGCCGTCCGTCCCGTTCTAATACATATAAATAAACCCTTATTGGCAAAGTTTGCCTTGGCTTTGCCAGTTACGTTTTCTGTAATCTGTACCTACTAATAGCCCGGGAGGTAAGCGCAAAAAACTGCAACTACTTTCTAAAAGCTGAATTTTTGGTATAACGTTCAATTCAATTCAATTCTTGTTTGTGGCTTCTGTGAAGGTGTTTCACAATTTTGCCTGGTATTACTTTGTCATGGTTAAACTCTCTTTTAGTTATTTTTCTACGCGTACACTCACTTTTAGCTTTTAAAAGTAGTTGCAAGATACTATTTCTTTTTAATTCAAACTGGTATCCCCACCTAAAGCTAAGCATGCCAGCTGACTGAATTTGGGGTATTGTTATACACCACCACGACAACGTAATACCAAAAATTTAGCTTTTAGAAAGTAGTTGCAATTTTTTACGCTTACCTCTATAAGTATTATGCAGTAGTGTATGCAAGCGTAGTACTGTACAATCTGGGTGCCTAAATCAAACGTGTAATCGGTATAGACCTTCCTTTAATACCGGTCACCCATCTGAAAACCTGACCGTGATGATCGTTGCTTCACATTAGTACCTAATAGGTCATCAGGTCATCGTTTATCACAAACTTTTCCATTGGATCGTTTGTTCTTTTTTATGTGATTGATTTCTTTTATGTGACACGAAACATACCCATAATCGTATTGTTAAAGCGTATAAGAGTAAACAAGTCTCAATTGCACGCAAGCGTCGTATGATTATTTTGAGCCAAGTGCAGTGCTTCGACGATTTTATAACTATGCAGGGCCCGTACCATGAGCACGGTAGTGGTATCTAACAGTATTATACACACACACACACACACACACACACACACACTCACACACACACAGAGAGAGCCTACTATAGTTTTATATAATATTGTAGGTAGGCATAATAATGCACTTATGATTGAATATAAATATTTACTCGTACTTAATAGTGTATAAACATAGTTATAAATTTGCACTTAATTGTTAATAAATCTGTACCCTGCAACACAGGCTCTTCGGAGACCTAGTGCAGAGTGCAGCGCACATAAGTAGACTAAGTAAGTTTTGGAACAAATAAAAATTATTTTTATTATTATATTATTATTATTCCGTCTTCATACAAAACAAACGGTCGGAACGCGAATCATACCTACGCGCCTCGGAGCGGGGTATGCTCTTGGTATGCTAGTCAGTCGTGGCGCGCCGTAGTTATGAATGAACGTGTGGATTTGTAACTAGCAAACGTACGATTCATTTTTTAGGGTTCCTCGATTTACTACGGAACCCTAAAAAACCAATATGTATTTTTATTGAACGTTTCATTGTAATTTCTGTTTTGTAATAAATATAATAATTTTACATTATAATAGATATAAACTAGAAAGAAACTCAAGTAGGTAAAGAGTAAGTAGATAAGTTTAAAATTCTGAAGGTGGGCAGCCCTAGCGCGTGATACGTTCTGCGTGGCCACGTGGCGCTGTAGATATATGTATATTTCAAGGACAGGGCCGAGTCCCAATACTGTTAGATACTATTACCACGGTAATGAAAACTACAGTAGAGTGACTCCATACAAACGGTCGGAACGCGAATCATACCTACGCGCCTCGAGCGTAGTATGTTCAGAAGAATACCAGTCAGTCGCGGCGCGGCCGTAGTGACGAACGAAAGTGTGGGTTTGCAACTAGTAAGCGTGCGATTTACGTACCTACTTCTTTTAAATATGAGAAAATATAGATCATATTGTGCTGTTTATGGTTGTGTATACCTATGTATTTTATTGAATGCTTCCTTTTTCATTCACAACGAGTTTATTTTCTGTAATAAGTACTTAAATATAAAATTTTTGCATCATTATATGTAGGTACCATAGGATAGTGTAATAAGTTTAATACACAAAACTAGAAAGAAACTCTAGTAGATAATGAGTAAGTAGTATGAAATTAAAATACTGAAGGCGGGCCAGCCCTACGGCGTGGTTCGCTCTTTGAGGCCACGTGACGTCGTAGGTTTATATCTCAAGGACAGCACCGAGTCACTCTACTGTAGTTTTCATTACCGTGCTATTACCGTGCCATGAGCTTGTAGCGCGAGCTTGAATAGCATTGAGATAAGGCCTAGGAAATCGTTGCGTGCATTGGTAAAAAAAATTTTTGGCTACAAACGGAGTTAAGCAGTGTTGACCAATGCAACTTACGTGGTATTGATAGATAGATAGATATTATTTATTGTTAACACAAAGAGCACAAGTAACACCGATAACAAAAACATTATAACTATAGCGTGTAACAAGAGGCGGCCTTATCGCTAAAAGCGATCTCGGCCAGGCATTGCTCTATCCCCGAGGATAAAAGTTCGTATAGGCCGGGTGGCTAGCCCTGGTGTCAGAGTTTTTAGGCCGCCTGAAGGCCTCATAGATAAGCCCTAAGGCCTAAGCATAGATATCCAATAAGACCGGCTGGAAGCGGCTTGCATCCAAGGTGATCCATCTTGATTAGTTCACCGGTCCACCATGTAGCCAGACGTCCTACGCTGCGCATATTCTAGATGTCGAAAGTGTTTTAAAAAGCATACCTTTTCTTTTTCATCGCTGAGTATGACAACTGTCGGATTTTGCGACTTCCGCGTGCTCTTCTGACTCATCTGAAACAGGACAAAGTTATTTTTACAAACACAATTACAGTAGCTCGGACAGGGTGTAAAAATGGTTTACATTTGTACTAGGGAACCCTAATAACATTAGTGATGACTGAAAGAACTAAATTTTGGGTAGATATTATAGTTTTCTTTTCTTCTCGTATGATATTGTCGATCTCGATGACTTGTTATTGGCATTTTATGCACAAGGTAAGTACCTGTCACATCTGTTAAGTCAATTACAGTCCGGGAGCCCACTAAGGAAATGCCTAATTAATTATGTATTACTAGCGACCCGCCCCGGCTTCGCACAGGTGTATTATACATACCTATAAACCTTATTGTTGAAACACTCTTAAAAAAACCGCATCAAAATCCGTTGCGTAGTTTTTTTAAAGATATAGGCATACATGGGGACAGCCAGCGAGAAGCGACTTTGATTTATACTTTGTAGTGATTTTTTTACCTCTGGCAGGTATGCTTTAATGGGAATACTCGTGAGACTAATAATTAAAAATAATCGGCCAAGTACGAGTCGGACTCACGCACGGAGGGTTCCGTACTGTATGGGAGCCCCCCTTAAATATTTATGTTTTTTTAATTTTATCATTTATTATTGAAGGGAATATAAAACTAAATATTCTGTGAAAATTTCAAGCATCTACCTGGTACCATTATTAATATAGAGCGAAAAGCGTCTAAAAATTCAGGTTTGTTGTATGGGAGCCCCCATAAATATTTATTTAATTTTGTTTTTAGTATTTGTTGTTAAAGCGGCAACCGAAATACATCATCTGTGAAAATTTCAGCTGCCTAGCTATCATGGTTCATGAGAAACAGCCCGATGACAGACAGACAGACAGACAGACGGACATCGAAGTCTTAGTAATAGGGTCCCGTTTTCCCTTTGGGTACGGAACCCTAAAAACGAAGTTTCTATGGTTATATGCTATTTTACTAGAAGGCGCTATTCTGTGCTGTGTTTATTCTGTGCTAGTTCAAAACATCAAAAAAGGCCTTTACAAGTCTGATTCACTAAAAAAAACTAACTACATTTTACAAAATATACTGTTAAGAATGATAAAATTGAATACAAAAAAATTGCACGTTCATTGAACCCTAAACAATGTAAAATAATAATTTTAAACAATAGCAGAGAAGAATCAATCATCAAATAACAAGTTCATACCGTAACCAATGGCATACAACATTATCCACACTAACTACTAACCAATCTGTGACACAATGCCGTGAGAAAACCATCAAATCATCATCATTATGAACCTTTCGAAAACCAGTCTGTAATAACACCTGTATTATAGTTGCATAGTTTTAGATACCAGTTGTGGTTCATTTGAGCCATAGAATACGTGAAAGGTGCTATGCAATACTGTGTGTAGATCTCGGTAGATGGGTCATGTCTAACGTGACCATTTTATTTTTTGACTCAAAACGGGACATCGGTTTGTACTGTACTGTACCGGCCTTTTTAGGGTTCCATACCCGAAGGCAGTGGCGTAGTGAACCTATACCATCTGAGGCCTGTGGAAAATTCATTAGAAGGGGATTAATAGCCTACCAAGCTACCCCAATGTAGTTTCGTCGGTTATTTACGACAAATTGAGTCTTGAAAAATTTCAACGTTGAAAAATTGAAGCATCTTTTCAACCGGAGTTTTCTTATCAACCGACTTTCAAAACGGAGGAAGTTTTCTTTTTAGCAGTATATATTTTTTATTTTTTCGACGATTTGTGGGCCAAATACCTATCTGCAAATTCTTTCTGTTTCTAAAAACGGGACAATTTTGCGTCCCGGGGGTTTTTTTCAGGACACCGGGACGGATTATTGAAAAACGGGACTGTCCCGTTCAAAACGGGATGTCTTCTTGTTCTAGCAAAGAAATAAAACCAAAAAACTGAGTACATAATATAAAACACAACAACACATGGTTGACAAAAAAGGAATAAATAAGTAATAGAGAAAAAAAGACAAAGAAGGGCACAAAAGGCGATCCTTATACCTGTAGTATAGTTGCATAGTTTTACATACCAGTCGTGGTTCATATGAGCCATGGAATACGTAGAAGGTGCTATGCAATGTATAATGCTGCGTAAAAACTCGAGATATATAGGTCATGTCGTCTTGTTCTAGCGAAGAATTAGAATTTCTAAATAAATTAGAATTAGAAAAAAAACTAATTATACAATACAAAAACATTTCAAAGGATCAAAAGTAACAAAAAAAAACAGAGACAGAGAAAGGCACAAAAGGCGGCCTATATCTCTTAGACCCGAGTTCACCAACTCCTGTTTAAGTTATACGTATGATTACTGTTTTTAAACAACGGTTTTTGCTTAGTTGTTATACGAACTTGACGATGCTATTGCAGATATCTATTTTTATATTCTAATTCTGACATGATATTTTTTTTTTTTTTTTATTCTGAATAGGTTTGCGTTTGACCACATACTACCTGTTGTTAAGCAGATATGCGGTCTAGGTTGTAGCACGCTTACCTAGAAGATACCTATTTACTCGAGATTTGAAGACGCCCACATTGTACTTTAGCGGGAAGACAGACCCAGGCAAAGCGTTCCACATTCTGGCTGTTCGTATGAGGAATGATGATTCGAAACGCTTGGTTCTTATGCGCGGAATGTCCACCATAAAGGGGTGGCGCTTTGGTCGCGTCTGCCTAGCCGTACGATAGAAGAAAGGGGCAGGTGGGACCAGATTGTGCAACTCCTGGGCGCACTCTCCGAAGTGGATCCGGTAAAAGGCCGATAAACACGCTACCTTACGTCGATGCTCGAGACTTTGCAGCTGCGACATAGTCAGAGTGTCGTTGTCGATCAGCCTCTTGGCTCGCCTCTCAATCGACTCCAGAGCCTCCAGTTGATATTTGGCGGAGCCATCCCAAAGGTGAGAGCAGTATTCCATGCACGACCTGACTTGAGCTTTATACAGACTAAGCAGTTGCTCAGGTGTGAAATACCGTCTCACCTTAGAGAGAACACCAAGTTTTTTGGAAGCTAATTGGGCCTTTGACTCTATGTAAGAGCCAAAGTTAAGAGTCGATGAGAGTGAAACGCCTAATAGTTCCAAGCTGTCAGTTACCGGAACGGAGACACCACGGAAAGCGGGAGACAATTGGAAGGGTCTCTTTTTGGCCGAAAACAGACAGGCTTGAGTCTTCGTGGCATTAAACTTGACCAGGTTAGCATCACCCCAGTCAGAAACCGCCTCCAGACTCAAGTTGAGCCGCTCGACCATAGCCTCTCTGTGAGACTCGATCTGTGGCCCGCTGGTTCTTGCATCGGATGTGTAGCTCTCCACGACTGTACTGTCGTCTGCGTACCCAAAGATTCCGGGCTTTAGCAGATCGTTGATATGCAGTAGGAAGAGGGTCGCAGAGAGCACTGACCCCTGAGGGACCCCGGCATTGATAGCCATATGATCTGACGAGCAGCCATCTACGACCACTCGTATCGACCGATTCCTCAAGAAATCTGATATCCATGCGCAGAAATCAGCAGGCAGGCCGTAAGATGGAAGCTTGCCAATTAGGCTCTCATGCCAGACCCTGTCAAAAGCTTTGGAGATGTCCAAGGAGACAGCAAGCGCCTCCCCGTGCTTTTCGATGACCTCACTCCAGATGTGTGTGGCGTACGCCAGAAGGTCCCCAGTAGACCGGTTTCGGCGAAAGCCGTATTGATGGTCACTGAGTAGGTCATTCGCTTCCAGGTACGCCAGGAGCCTGTTGTTAAGGACACGTTCCATACTCTTGCAAAGTATGGACGTGATCGAAATCGGTCTGTAATTGGCAGGGTCGGCACGGCTGCCTTTTTTGGGTACAGGCTGCACGTTAGCAAGCTTCCAAGATTTAGGCACTTGACCTGTCTTCAGAGATAGGCGAAAGAGGCGAGTCAGCACAGGCGACAACTCAGGCGCACAAGTCCTCAATACAATGGCCGGAATACCATCAGGGCCACTGGCCTTGTTCACATCAAGACTGCGGAGAACCTTGAGAACCTCCTTTTGCCGGATATGTATATCACTCATTACAGAGCCACAATTTGGCAAAGTTGGAGGTCTCGCACTACCGGGGTCCAGACGCGAAGACTCAGCAAATTGAGATGCAAATAAATTTGCTTTCTCAACTGCGGTATGGGCCAGCGAACCATTGGGTTTCAGCAACGGAGGCAGTGAGGGGCGGCAGAAGTTCGCTTCAACCGATTTAGCTAGGGACCAGAATGCCTTACTACCCGCAGGGTAAGAAGCAAGCTTATTGCCTATTCGACTAATGTGATCAAAGCGAGCCCTCCGCATAACCTTTTTACAGGACTTAGCAGCCCTATTGTATGCCTTCTTCCTCAGACGAATGTCCCTCGACTTACGGTTTCGAGCATCGGCCCAAGCCAGGTATGCCTGATGCTTTTGCGCTTCGGCGCGTCCACATTCAGGTCCAAACCAGGGCCGAGCTTTGCTAGACAGAGGCACGTCCGAAAATGGGATGAAATATTCCATGGCGGTACGAAGCACATCTGTCACGGCATCCGCGCACGTAGAAGGATCATCGGAAGAGAAGCAAACAGACTGCCAAGGGTAAGATGCAAAGAAACACCGCATCTCATCCCAATCCGCTAACTTGTACCGCCACACTCGCCGTGACCCTTTGGGGCTGGGGTCTGATGGGGAGTAGACGGATACAGACTTCACCAGACAGTGGTCAGATGAACCTAACGGTGAGGAAATCGCCACTGAATAACGGTCTGGATCGGTGGTTAGCAGAAGGTCCAAGCAGTAGGCTGTGTGCGAGTCAACGTCAGGTACCCGTGTGGCGCCTTGAACCAGCTGGGTAAGATCTAGTGTCAAGGCAAGCTTGCGCGTCTCAAGCCCAGCATGGTTAGTGTCTAGGTATGGGTGTAGCCACTCTTTGTGGTGGCCATTAAAGTCCCCCAGGATCACTAATTGGGCCGAAGGGTAGCTGAGTTGAGCAGCATCCGCCGCCTCACTGAGGTATTCAGTGAGTCTGGTTGTCTCCTGGTCCCCGCTATGTGACCGGTATACACAAGCGTAGATAATTTTCTCTAGGCCAGTGTCCGCCAAAGCCCAGAGCACTGAGATAGAGGGGTCTTCAAACCTACGAAGGCGCAGAAAGCAAATGTCATCCCGGGCGTACACGCATACACCCGCACGTGGTTTGAAACGGTGCTCCAGGGAATACCCTGGGTAGGAAAGATACGACACGTCGGATGGACCAGCAATCTGCGTCTCCGTGAGAAACAATAGGTGGGGTCGATCTGTCTCAAGATAATGATGGACAGGTGTGAGATTGGAGTGCAGGCCCCGAATATTGCACAGGTGCACTTTAAGTGAGAGGGAGTGCTGCCGCTGTGTACACGTTCTTTTGCTTCTACTGTTTCTCATAGTTATTTGCGGAGTAAAGTAGGTAGAAAGTCGGTAGTAGAACGAGACGTCACTCTGCAGATCCAGTGGTACAACGCACAAACCACACACATCCAAGGTAGACTAGCCTGGAGACCGCGGGGACGCCCGAGCCCCCCCAAGGATGTCCATCGGGCCCTCTCGTCCGGTCGCCAACCGGCACGATGGCGCATCCCTGGGATTTTTCGACAGATGGCGGGGCAGCCTTTCATGAGTGGCTAGCTCACTACTTGGGCCCCCTACTATCTGCGGTCGGCCAGCGACAAACCGTGCCTCGGATCCCGCTGCCCTCCACGACTAGTCGGCCGATGCGGCAATCGATGCGTGCACCGTATTCGATCCACCAGAGGACGCTACTGTTCCGACCCGACTTTCAGATTGGCGTCACCAGACTTCGCGCCGGAACACGAGCTCAAGAGAGTCGTTTGGCGGCGCGGCTTAGTCTGGTGGGTGGTCTCTCGCCGCGGCTATAGCCTACCACCAGTATGGTTGCTGCCTGGTTAGCACCACCCAGGACCACGTGTGGGGGACAAAAAATAAAAAGGGTTCCTACCCACGGACGAAGGCAGCTCGGTCCCACCAATTTTTTAATAATTATTAGTAATTTCTGGCATATTGCATAGTAACATACTGTTGCCGATAACGTAACTGCTATTAGTATGTTATCGTTGATAACGATAGCATAACGTATTAATATGCTACTTGTTTCCAACCGGTACCTGTTGACATCCAAATTGTCACCTCAAATGACACTGACATTTATTTTTTGCTTGTATAGTATTTATTTGGTATTTAATTTGTTCTATTTTTAATTTGTTGAATCTTGATAATTTTTAGGTGTGTTTTAAAATGAATTTTAATTTTAAGAAATAATTCTATAATTATAATAAGTATTATTAAAAGTATTGTTATCGGACGTTTTCAAGAACATGTAATGTGTCTACGAAATAAAGAGAATTTGACTTGACTTGACTTGACTAGTAATCAGCAAAATTTCGTTAACAAACCGTTTAGGGTTTATCCAACGGTTAATAAATTAAATACCTGTTGGCGATATCGGGTCTAAGACCCAAGTTAAACCGTTGTTTAAATACAGTAATCACACGTTTTACTTAAACAAGCGTCGGTGTACTCGGGTCGTAGTATAATAGGTTTTAAAACTACAACGTCCTAACAGCTTACCTATCGAAAGTGTATGATATTTCATTAATATTACATCAGGTACCAGCTAATACAATACGTACGTAATTATACTAGCCAATTGAATCGAATTTGTCATATTCGAAATGTTTGACCTAATTTGGCACGAAACTCTCCTCAAATTACAATTATACGTAACGCTTATAAATAATTATTCAATTATTACTCATTCACGGAGAACATCAAATTATTCTATAAAGTATTGTATAACCAATACTGCATTCAGAACCTATAATGTTTCGTGAACATGCATTTAGTGGTGCATGAGTATCTGCTACATATAAGTGTCTCGTGCATCTGGTAATAAGAAAGCCTCTCTATAGATTGTATGGTTATTGAGTTAGCACAGATTATGAAGGAAGGGTGAATGAACTCCTACGCAAGCATAGGTTCAATAGTAACTATGATTTATTCTCGGGTGTGATACAATAGAGGTACTGTAGCGATTTAACAGAAATAGAATATTGCATTACAATGGCTAAAATTCCAGTGACATTTGACACACAATGGCTGTTCTAATGAGATCAAGTAGAAAACAGAAAAATCGGGCAAGTGCGAGTCGGCGAGTCGGACTCGCGCACGAAGGGTTCCGTACCGTATGGGTGGCTCATTCTTCTTGCCGTTATTAATAGCGAGCAAAAAACTCCTAAAAATCACGTTTGTTGTATGGGAGCCCCCTTAAATATTTATTTTATTCTGTTGTATTTGTTGTTATAGCGGCAACAGAAATACATCATCTGTGAAAATTTCAGCTGCCTAGCTATCACGGTTCATGAGATACAGCCCGGTGACAGACAGACAGACGGACAGACAGATATCGAAGTCTTAGTAATAGGGTCCCGTTTTTACCCTTGTACGGAACCCTAAAAATTATATTTACTAAAAATGAGGTCAATAAATTAATTTTGATGTCGGTGTCATTTTTTTAGATAAGGAAAAAATGCATTTTTAATAAATGGCTATTCTAATGAGATCAGCAGAAACACACTCGTATAAAAAAAATATTAAAAATAAAAGATGAGATCACCACATAAATATGGTGATATTTTATCGGATAAGGACAATAGACTAGAGTGATCTAAACAAGGTGTTATACAGGGTGGGCCAAGAATTCGTTAACATTTAAATGTAACTTACCGCGCAAACTATTGCCGTGCGGGGCGCGGGCGCGGGCGGGGGCACTAGCTCGCTTCTTGGAAATTTAGTCGCAATGGATCGCTTCACGGGGCCGCAACGCGCTTACTGCGTGAAACAGTTTTATTTAAACAACTTTTCGCTCATTACTGTGAGACGCTTATTTCGCGTTGAATATGGTTTACACGACTTAAGTCAGTGTCCAAGTGCTCCTTTAATAAAGAAATGGGTGAAGAAGTTCGAAGAGACGGGATCTACACTAAATGTGAAACAAACCGGCGGCCCGCGGACTTCTCGGAGCGAAGAGAACGTGCAGCAAGTTTCCGCTTCTGTTCGACGTGATCCAGATTTATCGACACGCAAACGTTCGGCTGAATTAGGATTATCCCGCACATCATTACGCCGTATTTTGAAATTAGATTTGAAATTACATCCATATAAGATCCAGATAGTGCAAGAACTAAACCCTAATGATTTAAATTTACGTAAGTCATATGCCGAAACAATGTTAACTCGATTCAGTAATTTTCACAACATCTTATTCTCTGACGAAGCCCATTTCCACCTAAATGGACATGTAAACAAACAGAATTGCAGGTATTGGAGCAGCGAAAATCCCAAAGCTAAGTCGTGTCTACATTGATAAACCGAATACACTGCGTCAACTTAAAGAAAAAATCATCGAAGAGATGTCGGCGATCTCGCGGCCTCTTTGCAGAAAAGTATTCGAAAACTTTAGGACTCGCTTAGATGAGTGCAAAAACCGAAACGGTGGTCATTTAGACGAAATAATTTTTAAAAAATAAATTACAACTAATTAGCTTTCTCGTAAATAAACGATTTCTAAAATATGTTAAATGGTTTTTTTTATACGATTTTTTCAAATGTTAACTAATTCATGGCCCACCCTGTATTATACTCTCGCAAGCAAAACTGCCGATTATTATTTTCAGTTCAGAATTTTAGAACAATCATTCTGATTCGTACCGCCAGGGAATGGAACAGTCTTCCTGCTTTCCTGTTTCCTAAGAGATATAATCTAAAGCTTTTCAAGGTCAGAGTGAACAGGTATCTTCTAGGTCTGCGTGCTTCATCTTCGACCATAACGTCGCTTACCAACAGGCGAGTTGGTGGTCAAACGCGGCGGACTTATTTGCGTCAAAAAAAAACATTACAAGATAGTGCAATCCACGAAGACGCGCCCCACCACTCCTCCAAACCGTTTATAGTGTGTGTGTGCAGGCTTCCGTCGGTGTTTGGGTGTTATCGGTACACACTACCACACATTCAGTGTGTGCCGATAGCACTCGGTCGTTGGCGGAGGCTTGTACACTCGTCGCCAACGTGTTGGCGGAGGCGGTGGGGCTGCAGGGGAAGAGGAGTGTCGGTATCGCGATGGCCGCTCTCCCTATCCTCTGCAGCCGTAGTGGCAGGCGCGCCAGGCCAGCGCTGTCGGGTGCCGCGGAGGAGTGCGGAAGCGTGCCCGTAGCCCCGACACCAAGCGCAGTGGTGGAACACCCAGGGGTTTTGGTGGGTAAACCGTCCAGTCGGCGGGACTCCCACATAACCATCCGTCTGCCCACGAGGCGTGGTGGTATCTATAAAAGATTTCCCATGGCTAAAAAAAAAAAGCTTGCACACGTGTGCTATGGACGGTTGGGAGGAGTGGTGGGGCGCGTATAGTGGGCATACATCTAAAAGGCTAAAACTAAGTTATACTAAGTTATAACTTGTCTTGATCTTGGTCCATCAAACAAAAAGCGGATAGGACGTTATCTACAAGTTGCGCAATATCCAATCCTGACTGAAGCTCACAAAAAGCTGCGCGTTGATTGGGTTTCGCGCAGCTTGTAGCTAACTTCACATCCGCCGATTTGTATGATTCAGCCTATAATTCGCTATTTCTTACAACTTGTACCTCTAAGACGGTGACGCACAAACGATACCACTACCGACAAGGGCCTACTGATTGCCGTCCTACTAGCTACTACTCAATCTGTGGCAAGAGCACATGTTTGACGGCTACTGCTTAAATAACTACAATAGTCCTATTCAAGTGTAAATTGAATAAGACAGATTAGAAGACATGGTATGGGCATATCTTATAAGTACCAAAAACATAGCTTGTTTGATATTTTTAGAGACACAGTAAGAAAGTTCTAAATTAACTTGAACTCAATTATGGCAGAAAGTGCCAACCCTGTTCTCTAACTCTTCTCACAGCACACAATAATAATTTAACTAATAGAATTTAATAATTTGCATAACCGTAATTTTAAGTTGGTTTCGTAATATTTTTGCTACTTTGTAAAAATGATTGCATGTGGTGCTTCCTTAGAAAGATGATGCATTTAGTCTAAATTGTACTGTACTGTACCAGCCTTTTTTAATAGTCCACTGCAGGACGTAGGCCTACCCACGAAGGGTGATTGGGCCATATCCACCACGCTGGCCCAGTGCGGGTTGGTGGATTCACATACGCCATCGAATTTCTTCTACGGACGTATGCAGGTTGCCTCACGATGTTTTCCTTCACCGAAAAGCCAGTGGTGTGAAATTCCGTACATAAATTCCAAAGAACTCATTGGTACGGGACTGGGATTGAACCCACGACCTAACGATTGTAAGGCGGGTGTCGCTACCTCTAGACCACCATGGCTTTCTAAATTAGTAAATAAGTAATTGATGTTTGTTTTGATGCAGTTGTCAATGTGAAGCTTAGTAAACAAAATAAAAATATTTTGACGTGACAACGTCTTATAAATTGGTTTGCCGGGTGACACTTCAAGAAACTGCGTTACGCTCCGCTCACGTTATGCGCTCACAATGAGAGCGAGTGAGAGGCACTTTTTTTAAATTTATTCAAATTTTAATTTAGGTTAGGTTTATGTTTGTACTTTAGAGAATAAATACTTATGCATACTCTAAGGTTTGAGCACATACTGGCTGATGTTAAGCAAATATGCGGTCTAGGTTGCGGTCTAGCACGCTTACCTAAAAGATACCTATTTACACGAGTTCCTAAGACACATATGTTGTACTTTAGCAGAAAGACATTTTCGTTATGCCTAGAATCAAAACCTAGGCATTGTGAAAGTGTAGTATTACTTAAAAACAGATGTCTTCTAGTCAATGCGAGGTCTCTAGTTCTCTACAAGTAACTTTAATCAAAGCAGGGCCTCTAACAATTGCCTAGAATATCCTGGGTCATTGTATCTTACAACCTTGTGCGTTCACTACCTTGAATCCGTCGTACTTCGTCTCCTATGCGGGCAGTTTGAGCTGAGTAAATAATGCCTATCCTTATCCTTACATAGTATAAAATAAAGTCGCTATTTTTGTCGTCTGTTTGTCTGTATGCTTAAATCTTTATAACTACGCAACGGATTTTGATGCGGTTTCTTTTTAATGGATAGAGTGATTCAAGAGGAAGGTAATGTATAATACACCTGTGCGAAGCCGGGACGGGTCGTCTAGTACTATATATATTAATACCTACTAAAGTCACATATTTACACTCAGCCAAAAAAAAAAAACTGCAAAACTTAGCCATTGAAACGAAATTATGATTAAGATGATGATTAACACTCAGCGTTTCTTTTCCAATAAAGGAAGTCATGCCCAGTGAGCAGCTCGAATACCTATGTAATTTATTTTTATTTTATTAAATACTAGCGACCCGCCCCGGCTTCGCACAGGTGTATTATATGTACATATAAACCTTCCTCTTGAATCACTCTATCTGTTTAAAAAAAACCGCATCAAAATCAGTTGCGTAGTTTTAAAGATATAAGCATACATGGGGACAGACAGCGGGAAACGACATACTATGTAGTGAAACCTTGCCCACTTTTGTACACCAATACAATATAAGAAGATACAGAACAGATAAAATCTAAGTGACAGCAATTATAGGCGAAAATAGCCTGCGTTGAGTATCCACATTCGCACAAAAAATACAATTTAGTTTTCAAATAATTTACGAAATGCTGAATGTAATCACAGAATGAAAACTACTACTAACCTAACCTTACGCGTGAAGCCAGTTGAAGGCTCTTCTTACCACAAAAAAATATAGAATTTTCAGTCGGCAACTATTAAAATTGAACTATTAGATGGGTCGACGACATCAGATCCATCGCGGGACACGCGTGGATAAGATCAGCCCGAGACAGGGAAAACTGGCCCAAGGGAGAGGAGGCCTATTCCCAGCAGTGGGTCGATACAGGCTGATGATGATGATGAACTATTAAAATTATAGAAGTACATACCAATATATTGAGACGTTATTCTCTGAAAAAAATCTGGCCTAACCGATCGAATCGAGATTATCTTTCATGTCACGATGCAACTCTTTCAGATCACTTCGAGCGACCACATTATCCCTCTGGGTATATCCAATCACTAATCTGTACAACACAGCTGCGTACTCGTACATGTGAAAATTGCATAAAGCTGTAATACTGAAGTAATTGTGAATGTCTAAACTCTAAAGTAGTATACTAAGTATAAGTATATGAGCTTGAGCGTCAAAGAAGCAGGAGTAACATACTTTCTCGCTTTCTTGGTCCACTGTCCAATGTTCTTAGGTGCATTAACACCATGAGGAAGTAAAGCGTCTATAAATAGGGGGTCATCTTCCATCTCGACTATTACGACGGGCGCATTATTCTCCATCATAACGCTGCAGGGTAACGCGCACGCGCGGTATTTCACAGGAATGGCAATAAAATGATGGAACCAGAGTAATAGTAATTTCGAATAGCTCTGGAGTCAAGTGTTTATAAGCCGCCTGAAGGCCTCTGGCTTAACGGTTAAAACCGGGATCTACAATTTAACGTGTCATCCAAGCTACGGTAGCGCTTAGTTGTTAATGCCACCCGCGGTCACCCATCCGAAGACTGGCCGTGAGGCGTCGCGAGTGTTCGCGATCATCGAAGTTGGGCAACGCAAGTCAAACTGCGCTATGAGCGCTACTGAAACCAGAGTTAAACATTATTTCATTATCTATGGAAACCAGATTTAATAAGCTGTTTTACATGGTGTTCTAATATACGGTTAGTAAATGGGATTGACTTTTTTACTTGAGTAATGTTAAAGAAATTGAGGTGCATGGCATATAAAGAAAATGAGGCCTCTGACCAGCAGTGGGTCATCAAAGGCTATTAATGTAAAAGTAATACCCACGGCAATCACACGAGGGATATCAAATTCGTGTAGTCATTTAAACAAGAAATACCAATGACGAATTCCATAGACTAAACGTAACGAATTCGAAAATAACCGAACAGGTAAACGACCTGTCTTATTGTAGAAAAAACGTTTTATTTTGATTAAACCCAGTTGTTACGACAAGTGGACAGACATGAGACGAAAGTCACAAAAAAGCCAAAATAAAATCGGCCAAGTGCGAGTCGGACTCGCACACGAAGGGTTCCGTACCGTGTGGAAGCCCCATTCCTCTTGCCGTTGTTAATAGCGAGCAAAAAAAACTCCTAAAAATCACGTTTGTTGTATGGCAGCCCCCCTCAAATATTTATTTTATTCTGTTTTTAGTATTTGTTGTTATAGCGGCAACAGAGATACATCATCTGTGAAAATTTCAGCTGCCTAGCTATCATGGTTCATGAGATACAGCCCGGTGACAGATAGACAGACAGACGGACATCTAAGTCTTAGTAATAGGGTCCCGTTTTTACCCTTTGGGTACAGAACCCTAAAAAGACATTGTATTGACAGACAGCGCACAGATGTGCTCTGTTAGTATTTTTTGTTTGTATTTGGAGTAAACAACGCGTGTTTGTGATTCTGTTGGAACTCTATTACCAAAGTAAGATGATTTTTGGGATGTTCCCTCCCACGTTTTTTCACACGAAACACACGAAGCCAGAAATTGAAACGCTTTATCCGGATCTATCTTTTGTATTTTCTTTCTGAGCCCTTAGTCCGGGTTTTGCGTAGTTTACTTAAACTTTCACGTTCGCATACATTTTGATTAGTTCTTCCTCGTTTCCACCAGAGACGCTGTTCAAAAATGTCAGCCATACGGAAACATTGCGGAAACGATGCTATTGCTGAATAAAACGTGTCTTGTTATTTTGTTCCTTAACTGTGATGTTAATATCCGTTATTGCTGATTGTACCTACCTATTTGGGATTAGATTTAAATTACTCTAAACATTGTTATCTGACGATTCCAAGTGCAACTGTAATGTCTACGGAATAAAGGAACTTTGACTTTGACTTTGACTTAACAGCTTTGGTTTCAATTTAGGTGGAAACCTGGACTAACTCCTCAGGTTTTGCGTAGTTTACTTGAACTTTCGCGTTCGCGTGTGGCTCCATACATTTTGGTTAGTTCTTCCTCGTTTCCGCCAGGGGCGCTGTACAAAAAAGTATAGAGCCATACGGAAACAGCTGCAGGTTCAATTTTCGTGTAAACCTGGACTAACCCTTCTGAGCCTGTCTCTCTCCATCCTAAGGTTGCCTGGAAGAAATCACTTTCAGTGATAAGGCGCCGGTTATGTGTGTTAACTGATTTTTTTTTCTCAACCTTTGCGTTTCGCTTCTGGGCAAAGGTTTCCCCCACTTCCTACCATTTTTCGCCAGGATTTATTTATTTATCCATTTTTAAAAAAAAACAACATTTATTTTATTTATGGGCTAGGATCGTCACACTGGGTACCAGAGGGCAGACGAAGGCAGGGAAGGCCTAAAACGCTGGCGTGACGATCTTGACACTTTCCGGGAAGGTTGGCGGGATTTGGCCACAGAACGCGATAAATGGAAGAAAACCTAAATTAAACTTAGAATAATAAAATAGTTTGCGTATTTTGAAGATTTTAGTAATTACTGGTGTTCGTTCAGTAGTCAAATATCCAACAAGGCTTGATGCCAACGTTTATTACATAAGTGATCTTATGCTGGCGCTATATGCTCGGCCACAAAGAAAAATCAATGTGACCAGAGACTTATAAATTTCGAAGGATGCTCTATTTTAACTGAGAATAATTATTTATTTTTCGCAAAAAATGGCACCACCGCCTTTCACCGTGTACAGAATCCAAATATTGTTGGTTTATCAATAACGGCTCAGCCGATTCCGATAAAATTTAAACGAGACCACCTCGAGAGTATGCCCTTTCTTAAGGTTCTTTTTTTAATCGGTTCACAATACATATTGGCGAAATATCGACGAACATACACAAAAAAACTTAGACATAGTATCTAGTTTTGCAGAAACTTGAATTATCTTATAAAATAAATTATTTGATCGCTCAATATTACTACTAGAATTTTGAAACGACTATAGTGCGTAAGGAGGTGTCATTAAGAACATCATTATGAACAATGTTTACTGTGGGGCAAAACCGTAATTCGAGAAAAAAAATTGACCTCGAAGGCCCTCTATGGTTCATTCCGAATATTAAATACTAGCGTTATTACGAAAAAGAACTCTAACTTTACGGTTTTAAAGCTGATTTTTTCAAAATCACACAAATGGGACAAAAGTTCCCATCGACGTTTGTAGTTCAATTCAAATTAAGTATAGAGCACATTTTCTATTTCAAGGCGGACACAGTAAAATGCGGCTACATCGCCAAGCGCGTAGACTGACCACTAGCGACCATAACATAATCTTATTGAGCAAATAGACAATAGCGAGGCACGTACTCTAGCACTAGCCTTGAAGTCCATCGAGGCCATTGGACGAAAAAATCGCGACGACGCTACCTGTCTCTATGTAGGCCGATTACTATGGACAGGACGTTACCATTCAGCCATTTGGATATTCTACGCCTACAATACGTAATCTATGAAATTATTATGAAGTTCTTGCCATGTTATAATGATCTTTTGACGAGTACTGGTTCTCAAGTCGTATAATATGGTAATTGGATCATTTCCAACAGACTTCAACAAAATGATTTCGAATTTTGTTAAGTAGACTGCAACGATTGCAGTCGATTGTGCCATTTTTCACGAAAAATAATATTGATTGCTTAGTTTTCAGATATACGGTCAACAAGGTTATGAATTTTAAGGGAGTTATCAGTTTTTAGGGTTCCGTAAGGGTAAAAACGGGACCCTATTACTAAGACTTCGATGTCCGTCTGTCTGTCTGTCACCAGGCTGTATCTCATGAACCATGATAGCTAGGCAGCTGATTTCACAGATGATGTATTTCGGTTGCCGCTATAACAACAAACACTAAAAACAAAATAAAATAAATGTTTAAGGGGGGCTCCCATACAACAAATCTGATTTTTAGACGTTTTTCGCTCTATATTAATAATGGTAACAGGTAGATGCTTGAAATTTTCACGGAATATTTAGTTTTATATTCACTTCAATAATAAATCATAAAATTAAAATAAAATAAACATTTAAGGGGCCCCCCTTAAAAATTCCCATACAGTACGGGACCCTCCGTGCGCGAGTCCGACTCGTACTTGGCCGATTATTTTTTATCGTGCAATGAAAATGCTAAATAACTTATGTAAATACAGAATTGCTTTAAATAACAAAATCTCAACATATAATTTTTGCTGTATATGACGTCGTTATATAATAATGATCTTTTGACAAAAACTCGTTCTGTCTTACGAGATGGTATTTGAAGATATACTATTTTTTTTTCTGCTTAGTTTGATCATTGTGCTTCTGAGTGAGTAGGTACGTCAATCGAAGACAGTGTCAAGGTTAGATTCAGATATGTTTATTGTTAAACTGTGGTACAATGTAAAGGTCTTAATAATAGCTTATAGTACCAATAGTTTCGCCCATAATGGACATAGTACATATGTTTAGTAGTTACAAAACATGTCAAAAATTTACACATTTACATTTCAATTTAATACACACGTGACACGTTATTTGACACCGGTTATGAGTTTTAAGGTGCAGTTTATACGATTGTCAGCTATGAGTATCGCGATTTGAAGATAAAACTTAAAAGAGCAGAAATTATAGGTCATGTTGGCTCTTATAGCTTCATAAAATATATCTATCACAAAATATATTTAGTTTTTTTTTTAGCTTAGCACCGGTAGTTCGACAGTAGTAAAACTCTTAGCTAATATCTCTTGGGGGTCACTTCATACGTTTAAAACTTTTTGTCAATGGAGTAATTTCTATATGCCAACTGAGCGCTACCGTGGCTCGGGTGACACGTTAAATTGCAGGTCCCGGTTGTTTTAACCGTTTAGCCATGTCAGAGGCCTTCAGGCGGCCTAAAAACTCTGACACGAGAGCTAGCCACCCGGCCTATACGACCTTTACTTTCATACCCAAAGAGTAAAAACGGGACGCTATTACTAAGACTCCGCTGTCCGTCTATCTGGCACCAGGCTGTATCTCATGAACCGTAATAGCTAGAGAGTTGAAATTTTCACAGATGATGTACCTATTTATGTTGCCGCTATATGTTGTTGTTTGCTAATATGGGCCCTACATGCCTGAAATAAATGAATTTCATTTTATTATTTATAACAACAAATACTAAAAACAGAATAAAATTAATATTTAAGGGGGGCTCCCATACAACAATCCTGAATTTTTTGCCGTTTTTCGCTCGATATTTATAATGGCAACAGGTAGATGCTTGAAATTTTATATTCACTTCAATAGTAAATAATAAAATAAATATTTGAGGAGGGCTCCCATACAGTACGGAACCCTCCGTGCGCGTGTCCAACTCGTACTTGGCCGATTTTTACTGTTATAGCGCTCGTAGCGTAGTTTGACTAGGTGAATGTCAGCGATCACCGAAATTAAGCAACATTCCGCACGGTCAGTACTTGGATAAGTGACCGCGGGTGGCATTTTCCAACTGAGCGCTACCGTGGCTCGGATGACACGTTAAATTGTAGGCCCCGGTTGTTTTAACCGTTCAGCCATGTCAGAGGCCTTCAGGCGGCCTAAAAACTCTGACACCAGGGCTAGCCACCCGGCCTATACGAACTTACTTACTTTTTTACTGTTATTCAGTCTTCCAGCGTTTACCAAACCTATTATTAAGCATCATCAAGACAACAGATGAATAGATCGTTGTAAGACAGCTCGGTACTTCGGTCCTAGAGTACATTTTGGGCGAGCGCCAGCGGTCGTTGCCCTCTGTAATGGATGTGGTCGAAAGGGATCACTCCGTTATGGACTTGATGATTAGGAGTGATAAGTACTGACTGGTGGATGAATAATGATTTATTATAAGCGTTCTGAGATGCTGGGGAGAACGAATTTGTCAGTTATTTAATTGTTGAATACATTAGTGCGTTTGAAGGGATACACTTTCAGAGATATTTGGTTAAGTCGTTTAACATTTTAACAATGTATTACAATGTCAGTGATTTTCTCATATCTTCTTCTTCTTATATAAAAAATTGGCTAAGTGCGAGTCGGACTCGCACACGAAGGGTTCCGCACCGTGCGGAAGTATCCTTAATATATTTTATTTTATTAATTATTTTTGTAAGGAATATACCACTTAACATTTGAAGCATCTTCCAATTGCCATTATTAATATCGAGAAAAAAAATTACGTTATTTTTATGGGAGCCCCCTTTGAATACTTAATTTATTTTAAGTAATTAATTTTATTATCTTTTTTTAAATTCTTGTTTTGAATAAATATTTAGTGTATTTCCGCTCTGTCGTAGTCATATAAGTTAAGGGTACCATTCAAAATCCAAATTAAATCACAAACAAAATTAGTAATTAATCATCAAACTGTATCAAGGTTCGACTATGGTTAGGCTAAGGTTAGGTCAGGCCATAAAAAAAAAAGGTTAGGCTTAGGTATGTTTACAAAATATTAATGAACCTGAAACAAAATTATAATTAATCCGTTAAAAATAATTAAACCTGTAACAAAAATAGTGATTAGTGATCTGTTTAAAAAATGTAGTAAACCTGAAAATAATATTTAATTAATATGTTAAAATTACAAATATAATTTATTTATAAAAAATGGTATAAAATAGTTGAAAAAATACTTAGTCAATAAATAGCACCCCTATTCTTACTGTACTTTATTCAATAAACTTTCTTTTTTTTAACCAAATATTTTGTGAATATTTCAAGTATCTAGTATCTACCCGTTCCCGTTATTGACATCGAGCGAAAAACGTCTTTAAATTCAGGTTTGTTGTATGGGAGCCCCCCTTATTTATTAATTTTATTCTGTTTTTAGTAGGTATTTGTTGTTATAGCGGCATCAGAAATACATCATCTGAGAAATTTTCAGCTTTCTAGCTATCACCGTTCATGAGATACAGCCTGGTGACAGACAGACGGACAGCGGAGTCTTAGTAGTAGGGTCCCGTTTTTACCCTTTGGGTACGGAACCCTAAAAATGAATCGTAGTTGTTAGTCTCGCTAAAACTCGAGAACGGCTAGACCGATTGGGTTAATTTTGGACTTGAAATATCTGTGGAAGCTAAGAGTAGTTTAAACGGTGAGAAAATATAAAAATGTAGTGAGTGATTTATATAATAAAAACATGAATTTAATTTTCCCATACAAAATGTTTCAGTTGACAGATGGTGAGATGAAGTTCACCAGCTAGTCTCTAATAAATATTATGGTTTCTCTAGACCAGCCTACACTACGGACATATTTTAGGATGACAAACTTCGATATTGCGAAAAATAATCAGCTCTTTCGTATATTTTATGAAATGAAATTTTGTCGTGAGTCGATGAACATTTTCTATAGAACATCCGAATCTGTTTTTTTTTTATCGGGCAAGAGTGCCTTTATTAACTACAACAAAATACAATAGGTACTATATGCTACAACTACCTACACTACTACTACCAAGCATTTGATCAAAAAAGCATTGGATCATCCACAGAACCTTGAAGGTCTAAAGATAATCCAAATGCTCAAGTCCTTATAATCAGCTCTTTCGTATATTTTATGAAATGAAATGAAATTTTGGTTTTCTATGGAACATCCGATTCTGTTATAGAGCGATCTTTGAAATGTCAAAGATACACCTTGTCAAAGTTTGGGAGTAGGGGTCGTGACGTCACCTCTCTTACAGAAGTCCTTATATTTGTATGGCACTTGTGACGTCACGCGAAACTTTGACGGGCTATATCTTCATCAATTTTTGTTTCATTGACCAAAGCAAAAATGCGTGTCTAATATTTTTTGATAATCTATCTGACGGACTAAATATATTTTTAGTCATCATGCCAATTGTACATATTTAAGGTTTTTACCATATTTTTTACAACAGTGTGGTAGCTAATAAATATGAATCCAATTCTCGCGTAGCTGTTAAATTAAGTTAAATTACTAACATTACTAATTATTTACTGCAATATAATTCAAGTACTAATGTAGTCTATAAGTTTCTACTAACACCATGGATTATGTGATCTGAATAAAAAACTTTTGATTTGATTTGATTACAGCCTCCAAGTTATAAGATTCGGCCTATGAGTGAAGAGAGTTAAGGCTTCGCTGCGCTTATGTGATCGAATTGCTCATTTCATCGATACGATAAAATTATTATAGTTAGTAAGTAGTAGTTAGTAATTCTATGCACAACTGGCCAAAGAGTATATTATTATAGATGCATTTGGCTAATAAAAACAAAACATTAACATAATTGTACTATGTACGCGTACATAAATATTGCACGCCCGAAGAGGGTAGAACTGTGTTACTATATGAAAACTATTTATAAGACCTTTGTACCAGTTTTATGCAATAAATGATTTCTGAATCTGTATAACATTTTTTTAACATTTTTCTTTTTTAACATACAACATTCTATAAGCTAGTTGGTAATATGACGAGCGGCCAAAGCAACATTTCGGTATGTTTCTAAATATACATTTGCTTAGATATGTGATACTTATCGTATCTCATGAATATGACAGTATAATTTATAACGTTTTATATGTTATGGACGCATCCACAAATAGATCTATACGGTACATTTTTATAGGTATGTAAAAGTTTTGTATGCGGTGTTTTCCTCTTGTTTTTTTTTAGTTTTGTTATTTATACGGTATATTTTTACATTAAATTGACCGCGTTTAACAGGATTATATTTTGTATGTTTTCTAAGAGGTGTTTTATACTAATATTATCTAAAAGAAATGTTCTTTTTGTTATAAACATTTCAAAAATTTGCCGAGATCGCAGGGGATTTGAACCTGCATCTCTTTGGGATTCCGGCCCAGACGCTTTAGCCAATTAAGGTAGATCGCTCAATTGCGATCCTGCCTTTGTAGTGTTTATATTTTATACCAACTTTTACAGCGTTGGAAACCAGTTAAGTAATAGTAAAATAATAAAAATAATAAAGGTAGTTAATAGTATCTACCTACAACTAAACGATAAAAGCAATAACGTAATACACGAACTGCAATAAAATAATTTGAATATCAGAATCTTTCTAGCCCAAAAACGGTATTGAATAGCTGCATACACTGCATACCGGATAGAACTGCACACATACAGGACAAATCCGTCGAGGCATGTGATTGTGGGATGTGCATTGAATAATGCACGGGAATGCATGGATTGCATACAAATACATCCGATACATTCACATAAAATAGTATATGGAACAAGCGACATAACATTATTGGTTACTAATAGCTCTGGCTCTACAAACACATTTCCTTGACGACGTACTTGAGTTTTTTTTTTATCGTGAATAAGTCCGCGCTTGACCACCTACTCGCCTGATGGTTAGCGACGTTGTGGTCGAAGATGAAGCACGCAAACCTAGAAGATACCTATTCACTCTGACCTTGAAAAGCTTTAGATTATATCTCTTAGGAAACAGGAAAGCACGAAGACTGTTCCATTCCCTGGCGATACGAATCAGAAATTTTGAGTCAAACCGCTTCGTACGTATCGACGGAAAATCGACAGTGTAGGGGTGGTAATGTGGCGTCTTCCTACTTGTCCTTTAGTAAAAAAAAAAAAGAAATGTATTTTTACCCAAACTAAAGTACTATGGACTACTTAAACGTATCTTTACTAACCTTTTAAAACTTTAAAAACTATCTAAGATTACTTTTATCTAAATTGCGCTCTAAAATCTAAATAGAGTTCAAGGCCTGAAATGTTTCGCGAGGCCTCTGAATTTACACCCACTCGTTTAACTTTCATATATTATGCTAAATATCTTGTCTCTTCTCAGTATATAGACGTATCCTTAGTAAGGGAACCTTGTTCCCTGATCTGTGGATACGTATCACTATGTAGTATTAAACAGTCGCTTCCCGCTGTCTGTCTGTCTGTCCCTATGTATGCTTATATCTTTATAACTACGCAACGGATTTTAATGCGGTGTTTTTAATAGATAGAGTGATTCAAGAAGATGTTTTATGTGTATAATACACCTGTGCGAAGCCGGGGCGGGACGCTAGTATCTATAAATCTTTATAATATACTCTTATAGTTCGTATAGACCGGGGGGCCAGCCCTAGCGTCATTTTGAAGGCCTCAGACATGATCTGGCAAATAAATGACTATGACTAAACAATTAAAACAATCGCGGCCACAATGTGTCATCCGAGCCACGGTAACGCTCAGTTGTCAAACACCACCCGCTGTCACCCATCCGAAGACTAACTGTGCTAAACGTTACTAATTAGTATTATTTTTTGACGTTACTTATCTTCCGTGGTCGCCGACATACACCTAGTCACATATTGTAGTTGTTAAGTTCGTGTAGGCCGGGTGGCTAGCCCTGTTGTCAGAGTTTTAGGCCGCCTGAAGGTCTCTGACATGGCTAAACAGTTAAAACAACCGGGACCTACAATTTAACGTGTCATCCGAGCCACGGTAGCGCTCGGTTGGAAAATGGCACCCGCGGTCACCCATCCATATACTGACCGTGCGGAAAGTTGCTTAATTTCGGTGATCGCTGACAAACACCTAATCAAACTACGCTACGAGCGCTACAGTAGTTGTTAAACATCTGAACCTTCGATCAGGAATACACGATCGAAGATCTGAACAAAGACGACCTAAGATTTCTCTGCCACTTAGGCAACCTAGGTTTCCAAAGGGGTCAACAATACGTGGAATTTAACTTGCAAATCTGTGCCTTTTGTATAGGAAATATGTCATACATTTGTGACTACTGGTTTGTTATGTAAACTGTAGATAATAGAGGTTGAGAGAATGCAAACAGCTGTTAGAGGTGAAGGAATCTTTTAAGTTGAAGTGTTTGAGCTAATGGAAAAGCCCTTACTAAGACAGCAGACACATAATATCCTATAATAAATTCTTTTTTAGTTTAAGTAAAGCTTTTTAAAATTTGATTTTTTATTTTTATTTTAATTTTTGAATCTTTTTATGCATTGTGTTCTAATTGTAAATTTGACTTACCCAGTGTAAAGGCAATAAATATATCTTATCTTATAATACGATTAAAATTGAATGACGGCTAAGACTACGAATTTTGTACACGATGGAAGGCGGTTTTGCCATTTTTTGCGAAAAATAATTATTGGCTTTGGTTTTCAATTGACAAAATAAGGAAGTTCAGAGATCGCATCAAAAACAACTCTGTCATAATTTTATTATGTTTTGTGAAAAGTCAATGAACGTTTTGTATGGAGCAGCAGATTTTTTGCGAATTCAACGAATATTATAAATTTGAAAGTGTATTTATTAGTATAGTTGGTTTATTGGTTTGTTTGTAACTCTTTCCCGCAGTAAACGGAAGGGTCAACTTGATTTTTTGCATGGATAAAGATTAAAGGAGAGAGTGTCATAGCATAGGTTCTATACCGAAATAGCTGAGAAAACGGCCCAAAAAATATGGTCCATATATGGTGCTTATCCATACAAATTTTGACAGGTTTGACATATTAAGTACGCGTTCATTGTCAAAGACTGCCTCGGTGGTTTAGTGGTTAGTGACCATGACTTCTAGTTCAAAGAGGCGTGGGTTCGATCCCCACCCAGGGCAAGCATTTGTGTGACGAACATAGGTGTTTGCTCTGTGTCTGGGTGTTAATCTATATACATAAGTATGTATTTAAAACATGTATATATGTAGTATATCAGTCTCTGGCAGCCATATCACAAGCTTTGCTTAGTTTGGGGTCAGAGACCGTGTGTAAAATGTCCCCTAATATTTATTTACTTATTTATTTATCTGGGCCTTTTTCTTTTTTGATTAATGTTTGTTTGTCCATCTAAACAGATGTATAATCAAAGCATAGGCTACTTTTTATCCTGGAAAATGAAATATTCCTATGAGATAAAAGATAGCACAAAAAGGACACAAAATCGAGTTTGCAAAGGCTCTACTTTAGTGAATTAGTGACTACGGCCCGTAGTAACCTGAGCCGGCACGCGCCAGTGATTCCACACGCCTCAGCGGTCACCAAGGGGTCCTGCGAAGCCCTACCTACGTGTATCGGCTTTATAGCTCTATTATGGACTTGTGATCTGTGTGATATGCTCTGATAATTATTTTATTTGTTATTATGGTTATTATAGAGTAGGTTGCAAATGGATGCAATTAGCGAGGGACATTTATTTTTGACCGACGAAACGGGGAGGTACTCAATTTGACACGTATATTTTTTTTATGTATAACCACGCATAACTTTATCCCAGCGACCAGCGGGGCAATTCTGTCAACCGATCTCGTCGCCGAAGTGATACACTCCCGAACCCCTCTCGCTTTTCTGACAGTTTTGATAGCTCAAAGCTGTCAAAAAAACGAGAGAAGCTCAAGAACGCGTCACCTTAGCAACGAGATCGCTTAACAGAATTGCCCCGCTGCCCTGTGTATTAGGGCCTATTCTGTGCTTTTTCCATAGTAGTATGATTTTAATAATTTTTTTTTTTATTGGAAAGAATATATTTTGAGATTGGTCCCATTTAAATCGAAATCGGCTGAGGCATTTTTGATAAATCAACAATAATGTGAAAAATGCTACATCGTTCCGAGCGAAATATGTATTCGCGTATTCTGTACACGGTTGAAGTCGGTCATGCCATTTTTTTGCAAAAAAAATGTTCATACTAGCTGCCCCTCTTGGCTTGACGATTAAAATAGCTATAGTATACCTACAAATAGTATACCTATCGAAATGTTCTAAAAGATATTGAAAATCTCTTGTGTAGTTTAGAAGATCTAAGGTAATACACAGACACACACAAAAAAGGCGACTTTGCTTTATAATATGTACCTTGTGATTTATACAATAACTAGCGACCCGCCCCGGCTTCGCACATGTATTTTACATATAAACCTTCCTCTTGAATCACTCTATCTGTTAAAATAATCGGCCAAGTACGAGTCGGATTCGCGCACGTAGGGTTCCGTACTGTATGGGAGCCCCCCTTAAATATTTATTTTATTTTAATTTTATTATTTATTATTGAAAGGAATGTAAAACTAAATATTCTGTGGAAATTTCAAGCATCTACCTGGTACCATTATTAATACAGAGCGAAAAACGTCTAAAAATTCAGGTTTGTTGTTTGGGAGCCCCCCTTAAATATTTATTTTATATTGTTTTTAGTATTTGATGTTATAGCGGCAACCGAAATAGATCATCTGTGAAAATTTCAGACGGACAGACGGACATCGAAGTCTTAGTAATAGGGTCCCGTTTTTCCCTTTGGGTACGGAACCCTAAAAAACCCGCATCAAAATCCGTTGCATAGTTTTAAAGATATAAGCATACATATGGACAGACAGCGGGAAGCGACTTTGTTTTATACTATGTGGTGATGATACCCCGATTAACGCGAATTCGGAGATACACGGTTTTCTTTTTGATCACCGCGCACATCTTCGAGTTTACGACAAATTCGAATGTGTTCCGCGTGGATTTTTTTACGTACGCAGCGCACATTCGGTTTACGACAAGTTCGAACGTATGTACATGCGTTCTTTATACGTTTTTATACTTTATGCTAAGTTGCACCCCGACTTACGTGAATTCGACTTACGCGTCTATCGGTTGGTCCCACCTATCGCGTAAGTATCCCGTAAGTACCTAAGTAGGTATATATCGCGTAATACCTGGATTACTGTAATTTAAATCTAGCCAGCAGAACCAGAATAATAATTTTCCAAAAGTAAAACAGCCACTTGCGACAACGCAAGGACACTGACGATGCCACATTGACATCGGTTCGGCAGTTCGTGTTTTTCGTGATAAAGAAAATCGGATACAAACTCAATAACATTATAGGTAATGAACCTTGAATACATTGCGGTCCATTTTTGGGCAATTGTGTAAAAATTACAATAATTAAAAAGGCCTCTTATTTATTCATTAGAGGCTAAAATAATCCCAGTGCATTTCGCAGGCATGTTATCACAGACAATAAGCCCAATTAAATAGGCGCCATCGTAATTATATTAGCTAAATAGCATAGTTCTGTTTCTTTTTCACTTTAGGCATTCGATAGAGAGAACGCTTTTTACGTTGCTATTTAATTTACGCTGGCGCCTCTGTAATCGAGCTTATTATAACACTAAAGGGGCGACATAATATTCTACATCTCACATCACATGTGTTTAACAAGAAGTAGTAGTAATATAGTTCTAATGTAGTTACTAGTATAAAAATTGGTTGTTTAACAATTTTACAGACAACTCACCACCTCCTCGTCAATTTGAAATGCAAACATGACCAAAATATGCAGCGTTTATCATGTGCAAACACCAGATTGTACTGACGAAGGCCTGATTCTGACCAATATTATATCTATTGCAGCAATATAGTTCTTATTTGGTGACAGTGTAGTTGGTATTAATACTAATCCTTAATATTATAAATCTGAAAGTGTGTTTGTTACTTTTTCAAGCAGGTCAAGGAATAGATAATACATTATCTTTTACATGGATTTAATTTCAACGAGATTGGCACAAGACTGACATGATTGATCAGCAGTGGGTAATTACAGGCTGAAAACAGAGACGATTCCTGATTTATTTTAAGGTTGGAGCGTCACAGGCATGGTAATGGTTTCTAACAGTATTTAGTCTTAATATACAAGCAGTCAGAATTTGTATCATAACTTTTTTTTTAATTCTGAATTATTTGCATTTGACCACATGCTGCCTGATGTTGAGCAGATAAGAGGATACCTACACTCCTCGAAGTTCAGTATACACAACAGTTGCAGGGGTGCGCATGTGGGTTAGTTGTAAGTAAGCGTGCAATGTACCTACCAGGCAGGCAGCCCTAGCATGACTGTGATATGTTCTGAGGGGGCCAGATGGGTCTGTTGGTATTTATTTCAAGAACAGGGATAGGAGTCACAATACTGTTAGATTCCATTTATTACCGTATCACAGGCTACTTTTTATCCTGGGAAAATAAAAGCCACAACAGTCCAAGGTAAAATAATTACATAGTAATATTGAATCGAATAAAACGTCGTAAAAGTCGTTTCCCGCTGTCTGTCCTCATGTATGTTTATATCTTTAAAACTTCGCAACGGATTTTGACGCATTTTTTTAATAGAAGAGGAAGGTTTATATGTATAATACACCTGTGCGAAGCCAGGGCGGGTCGCTAGTTCATTAGAACTATGAAAGTTCTTGATACAGCAATATCATGATGGTAAGAAAGAGACATGAAATCTCGATTGAGGCAGAATTGCCCTTGCGATAATAGGGTTACTACAGGTGTGGCTGATAAAGGTTATCAGTTGTGTGCTTGGCCTCTCTGTAGGTGAATGGATATCTCAAATTTTAGTAGCAAAATTTTAACTGCACATTTATTATTTTTCTGCACTAAATGGCATTACCAACTTCAACCGTGTAAAGAATTCAAATAGTTCACATGGATTAATGTATTATTAGGGAATGCAATCTCGTTATTGTGAGATCTAATTTTCCCGAGATCTTGGCCTTTTTAGCAAGATTGATGTCGGCACACAGCAACAGAGGATGGGATCGACTTGATTTTTTACATGCTTAAAGTTTGAATGTCCAAGAATGTTAAACTACTTTTTATCCTAGAAAAATAAAGGATCCCTTTATTTTTCAATTTTTTTTTTTTTGTTGATAAAAAGTAGTATAAGTACTACAGGATACTAAAAAAATCGAAATACCATGTGAAGGGACAGGCAAAAGCTTGTATAAAAATAATGCTACATACTAGTTTATTTTTTGATCATTTTAAATACTCATGTAAAAGTAATTTTGTATATGTAATATGGTGCTATGGCACATACTCTTAGAATCATTTAGTTATAAATTTGCACTATTTGCACTATCCTTACTAATATTATAAATCCGAAAAGTTTGTTGGTTTGTTGGTTTGTTACTCCATCACGTACCAACGGAGCAACGGATTGACTTGATTTTTGGCATGGACATAGTTTAAAAGGCGGAAGGAGCTTTAGGATACTTTTTATCCCGAAAAATTGCATAGTTCCTGTAGGACAGGACAAAAACCATCGAAAGCGAAACTGTCGCCACTATCACAAAGACGCTAAGTGATTAATTCCTCTATGACGCTAATATGGACTAACGAAACGTCACAGCCAAACGTAATTGGATGACAGGTGACATTGTCTGCAGACTTTTATAAATCACAAGTAGCATGGCAAGGGGACAAATTGTTTTTCCACCATTATATCCCCTTGAAGAGGAAATAAAGTATGGATTGAAAATGACAACTGACATTAAAATTGGATAAAATGTTATTTTACCTCTGCATGCTACATGTTACTATGACGTTTAATACTAGGCCGTCATTTTGTCTGACATTTAAAATATTTTTAAATCTTCTATCATTAGAGGTTTAACATGTTTCTTTATTCTTCCTTTATGGTATACATCATACTTTAATATTATCAATCCGAAAAGTTTGTTGGTTTGTTCCTCTTTGACGCAGCAACGGAGCAAAAGATTGACCTGATTTTTGGTATGGATACCTTTGGTTTAAAAGACAAAGTGATAATAGGATACTTTTTTATCTCGAGAAAATTCGTGATTCCCATGGGATAGGACAATAACTGTTTCTCAGCAATGGAGCAACGGATTGACTTGATATTTGGGGTGGGTATAGTTTGGAAGACGGAAAGTGACATAGGATACTTTCCATCGCGAAAAAATTGTGGTTCCCGTAGGACTTAACAATAATTTTTTCTCAGCAACGGAGCAACTTGCCTTGGCTTATTGCATGAATATAGTTTGAAAGACGAAAAGTGACATAATAGGCCACTTTTTATCGCAAAAACTTTAACAGTTCCCGTAGGATAGGATAAAAACTAAGTGAGCGGGCTGCGGTAGCAGCCGTTTAAGCGCCAGAAATAACCTGTCATGGCAAGTTTAGGACGTTCCTACATTTTTCGCACTCCTTCGCGGCACTCAACAGAGCTAGCCCAGACTCGGGCTCCATAACGGAGCTTGCGCTCTCGCCATAATGACGGAGTGTTTCGGAGCACAAGACACATCGTCATCCACCACTCTGGACTAACCAGTACTGAACGTCAGACAGCATTCCAACGCCCTGGTTCCAGTGCAGCGGGTCAGTCATAGTAGCCCGGCGCCTGCCTCTTCAACTGCAGAGGGCAGTGAGAACGGCCATCGCGATACCGACACCTCTCTTCCCCTGCAGCCCCACTGCGTCTGCCAACACGTTGACGGCCTAGCGGAAGGTAGGGTAGGTGGCGGCACCCACACCACCAGTTCCATATATCCCTCCGCGGCCCCTAATCCGCGGCAGTCATATCAGAGTCCAGGAAGCAGCCTTGCTTTATGAAACTGAGAAGGGTTATTCCCAGCAAGTAACTGGAGATAGAGAGACAGAAAAGAAGCCACACCCAGCGCAGCAGGAGGAGCTGGAGTTCATATGCCTGGCAGACGGAGCAGCACTAGAGCAAAATCTTAACCGAGAAATTAACATATTTACAGACGGCAGCAAAGTTAAAGGGAAAGTTGGGGCGGCATTATCCATTTGGGATGATGCCACTGAGATCAGTACCCGCAAGCTGAAATTGGCCGATTGGTGCTCCGTGTACCAGGCCGAGTTATTGACACTTCTTGATGCTACCGAAAAAGCAAAAATCTTTTGTGACTCCAGGTCTGCACTGGAAACGGTAGTTGGCGTATCTTCCCTCCATCCCTTAGCAGTAAATTCAAAGCTAACATAAAGTTGCTACACGCACAAAATAAAATAGTGAAACTTTATTGGATTAAAGCACACGCGGGGATGGAGGGAAATGAGAGAGCGGACCAGCTAGCAAAGGAAGCAGCACTGCACTCGAAGTGCAGACCTATTTACGATAACTGCCCCGTTTCATTCGTCAAGCGAGAAATCCGAAAGGACTCTCTTGACGAGTGGAACCGGCGTTATCAGGATGGCCACACAGCGGCGGCAACCAAAACATATTTTCCGGATGCAAGGGCGGCATACAAGATCGTAAGAGAAATAGCACCAGTGGGAATTATAACTCAAGTGCTGACGGGGCATGGTGGGTTTTCCCAATACTTACATCGATTTAAGTTGAGGGAAAGCCCATCGTGCATCTGTGAACCCACAAAAGAGGAGACTCATGTGCAGTGGCAGATAATCTTGGAATGCCCAGAGTATGGAAAGCAGAGATTTTATTTAGAACAAAAAATTGGAATTAATCTAACACGTAAAAACCTTAGAAACGAATTTATCGATTTTTGCACAAATATTTGTAAAAAAGCAATTATTAGGAACAAGTAGGTATAAACTTTGCTGTACCATTGTAATGTTTATTATAACTGCAAACAGCCAAAAACATTGAAATATAGGTATAGTTTTTATTCATTTGTAATTAAGACCCCTGACCCTTGCATATACACTCCAACCTTGCATTCCTTTAAGGTATTTTGATATTTGTCGGTTAGGTTATTAGGTTTCGCAGCCGACATAAACATAAGCCAAAATCAAAATATAACGCGGGCGAAGCCGCGGGTAAAAGCTAGTTGTTATATGTAGCAAAGCAGGAGCAAAACAAGGTGCATTAGATCAAAACATTAGGGAACATAGCAGATGCCATATATTCCTCTTACAGCCTACACCATCACAAACCAACACTGCACATCACATCCTCTGCAATAGAATTGTCTACAATTGGAATAGGTTGCCTGAGGATGTGATCTCAGCAAGAACTATAAACACATTTAAGAGTAGACTGGACCTTTAGATGAAGAAGGAAGAAATTTCCTTGACAGATAAATAGTAATTTTTTTGACTCTGCTTGATATAGGCACATCAGTATACACTGCTTGCCTATAAATAAATAAATAAACAAAACAGGTTGTAAGAAGTAGTTTACTCTTAGTACTTGTATCTGGAAGGAAGACTAGATATGATTAGAAACAGTACATTAAAAAATTCAAACAGGTTCTATGCCGGCTAAGCGCCAAACATAAGTATTAAGGTCAAACTTGCAAAAACAGTTTTACACTTCCTACACACTAAGGCAAGTTCCACTATTTATGTTAAATAAGCAATCCTCGAGAATTAAATGACGCTCATACTGTAATATGAGAACCGTGAATAGCTATTAAGCGATGTGAATGTACTTTTTTCAAGTACCTATGTAACTTGATACAATAGGATCACAAACAAGACATACCTACTTAACCTATTTATTTAATCAACTTCTTGACCAAATTTTATAGAATATTATTCCAGTAATTAGCATTTGAATAAAGCATAAGTTCCGGCATTTGGAAGTTACAGCGAATAGAGAAATATTTTAATTGAAAATAATGGCGGGCGGGCGGCGGCTAATGGCGCGGTATGGTATTGTTTAATTTCCCATGAAATTCATAAGAAAATAGAAAATATACTTACGTTTCCGAATTGTAGTTTATACACACACACAAAACAATAACAAAGGACGTAATTATCACCGTAATCTTGTGGTAAATCGAACAAAATTGTCTGATTATCGCGATAGCGTCGCTATGCACATCGTTTTTCCGGAAAGTATACGAATGTTGCCACAACGAGCTAAAAACTTTACCTACCTACTTCACAAAAGTAAATATTGCTTCAAACTGTGTCGGTACATAGGTGTAACAAATGGTTAGTCTCAACAGTTTGTCCTAGCGGACATGCAATAGTATAATTAAGCTATAGCATATATGTTCGAGATCGTTTATTTACGAAATCTATTATTTTAAAATTCCTACTTCTATACAAAAATATACCACTTCTAAACGAAATCCTACTTCCATAATAAAAGTACTGTGATCAACTTTTCTTGGATATTTACAACATTAGAAATATTTTTATATCTTTAGTTACACTATATTCTCGAAAACGTCTATAAAAAAAATATATTTTATTTGATGTTTCCTACTTTTATACAAAATTTTAGTAGCATAGTTGTACTAGATAATTGAGATCATTTTTTACTGTTTAAATATTATTATTTTAGAATTTCCACTTATTTATATGAAATTATAATGGCATAATTAAATTAGATTTCTACATAAAGCATCTGTCTACTTTTTATTTTCTAAAGCTTTTCATGTTGCTCTTTTCTCAGGTTCATTGTTTAATATTAACTATAAATATTGGAATAGAATAGACCGTATGATAAATCCATTCATAATCTCTCAAGCAGCAAACAGCTTTTTCCAATTGTATATTACGATCAACTTATAAAATAAAAATTGCACTGATTCTAAAAAATAATATTTACCACGTTCAAACCAAAATATAAATAAACTCCTAATAAATCAGGACAATTCTTATTAATATTAACACTTCAGTATAACTAGTGTGACCATTTAAATTAAAATTCCCCTTTATGTGTTTAAAATACTACTTGGAAAATTATATTTTAGAACTAATTAATATTATAGTTTTTTTTATTATTGGTGCATTTCAAATCAACAATCATATAACATAATTATACCTACAGGTTTTTACTTTTCCAGAATTGATTCCAACATCCGACACAACAAATTACTAAAGGAATTGATTTCAATTCCTAAATTCAATGATAACATTACTCAATAGATAGGTGCTTTTATTTTAAATTTTTATTGCTGCCTAGGTAGGTACTAATTATAGTATTAGATTCTCTATTTAAATATTATATAAATTTAAATATAGAAAATATTAAGACTAAGTTTATCTTTTAGAAGTTTTATACTTTTTTAGTCCTGATTTGTTTTTGTAATAATTATAGTCAAAATGAGGAAATGCCTATAAAAATGATAATAATTTTACTAACGTTTTTATCGACATTATATAATGACTAGCAGCGCCCCGCGGTTTTACCCGCGTTGTGCCCTTTCCCGTGGGAATTTCGGGAATTATTATACATGTAAACCTTCCTCTTGAATCACTCTATCCATTAAAAAAAACCGCATCAAAATCCGTTGCGTAGTTTTAAAGATTTAAGCATACAGACAAACAAATAAACAAACATATAAACAAACGAAAATAGCGACTTTATTTTATACTATGTAAGGATTAGTAATAGAAATAATTTTCGTATGTCAAATTGGCTAATTGTGTTGTACTGTACATATATAAAATAGATCTTTGTAACCACAATTTCTACCAATAAATACTTTTGACTTTGACTTTGATGAAATTCGGGAAAATTTAAAAACTGAACTTGGTAGTCCTTGAGTTTTTTTTTATGACAGTATCAACTAATGTCAGTGTCACTCTCTCCAACTGTCGATTGTCAAAATTTCAAAACTGTCAAATTCAAAAGTAAGAACATGAAAGAAATGAAAACAAAAGAAAACACCATGTGCTTGGTAGCGCCGCATGAGATTTAATTTAATTCATTAATTCCCTACTTTCATTAGTTTTACAATAAGGCAATGGATTACGTTGTTGGCAGCGTAGCCGCTTTGATATCTGGTAATGTAACGCCAAATCGACCTAAATTAGTGCGAAGAGCGTTAACTCCGACAAAACATCCGCCATCGCCAAACGTTACCCCAAAAAGTGAATTTGTGGATGATCGCTCCATATTCCTGTCACCAACACAACAGAAGAAAAAAGCTGTGGTCAAGAAATCTCCAAAAAGGATATTTCAAAACCCTGATTTGGACGGTACTGAAGAATCTGAAGGTAACTCTTCCCTGGCTAGTCCTAAGGCTGAAAAAGTCAAAAAACATTTAAAAGAACAGCTCGAAGCAAACGATATGGCTAAAAATAAAAAAACTCAACCTAAATCGTCAAGCAGTAACCTGGATAAGTCTTCAAATGAAGTTTCTCCTAGCAAAAAGTCTAAAATTTTAGACGAAAATCCTCAGGCTGGAAATAGTACACCAAAAAAGAAAAAAAGGGGTAATTCTGAATCAAATGCTAATAAAGACGATAATATTGACGAGAAAAATAATCATTCAGATCAAGTAGAAGCTAAAATATCTGAAAATAATGTAAAATCTCCAAAGAAAAAACGTAAATCAATAACAGTTGTTCAACCTTCGGAAGTACCTCAAACACAGAATATTGAACCAAAAGCCTCTGTTCCAAATACAGAGACAGCAACAACACAACCTAATCAAGAAAAAAAGAAAAACAAAAAGAATAAGAAGAAAAATAAGAAGCCACAAGCGATAACTGAAACACCATTTGAAAATAAAGAAAACGCTACTGAAGCCCAAAATCCAAATAAGAAGAATAAGAAACGCAAAAATAAAGCTAAACAAAGTAAACCAGTAACAGAAGAGATAATACCACAGGAATCAAAAGAAATGGATGTAGATGACCAATCAGAAAGTGAATCAGAAGAGGTTAAATCAAGGAATATTCCTAATCCAAATGCTATAATTGAAAAAGATTCAGATTCGGAACATGAATCTGACAATGAAATTGAATCAGAGAATGAACAAGAGAACGAGAAAATATTTACATCACAGAATGAAAACGAACCAGAAAGTTCCGAAGATGAAGAAGAAGAATCCAGTAATAAAAAGAAGACAGAAAGCAAAAAGAATGAGAAAGAGACAGTTGTATCTGCTGACGAAATCAAAAGGACTCTTTTTGTGGGAAATGTGCCATATAATAGTAAATGTAAGAAGACAATCAAGAAGTTATTTAGTAAATATGGAAAAATTGACACTGTTAGGTAAGGGAATACATTAATCTTACTATTATATAGTTTTTTAAATGAGTACTCCAATATTGTGTACCATAATTGTTAAAATTGGATTAAATTAGTCTACAATTGGAATAGGTTGCCTTAGGATGTAATCGCAGCAAGAACTATAAACACATTTAAGAATAGTCTGGACCTTTGGACAAAGAAGGCAAAAATTTCCTTGATAGATAAATACTAATTTTATTCAACTCTGCTTGATATAGGCACATCAGTTTATACTGCTCGCCTATAAACAAATAAATAATGCTAATTAATAATCATCACTTGTTGCAGGATTCGGACAATACCAGTGAAAGATGCGAGAGTGACGCCCAAACTAGCCATTATAAAGAATGAGCTGCACCCAGAGAGAACCACTGTCAACGTCTACGTCAAGTTTTCAGACCCTGACTCTGTCCGCAAGGTAATTACTAATATAGATTTATATTATTTCACCAACATTGTGTACCAATACATTAAATGATAAAGTAAGCAAGTAAGTTCGTATAGGCCAGGATGCTAGCCCTGGAGTCCGGGTTTTTAAGCTGCCTGAAAGCCTCTGGCTAAATGTTTGAAACAACCGGGACCTACAATTGAATGTGTCATCCGTGCCACGGTAGTGCAGAGTTGTAAATACCACTCTATGAGCTCTACAATTACAAAATCCTTCATAGTATAAAATAAAGTCGCTATTTTTGTCTGTTTGTTTGTCTGTATGCTTAAATCTTTAAAACTACGCAACAGATTTTGATGCGGTTTTTTTTAATGGATAGAGTGATTCAAGAGGAAGGTTTATATGTATAATACACCTGTGTGAAGCCGGGGCGGGTCGTCTAGTTTATCAATAAAAAAGAAACTAAATGTAACAATAATTATAGGTGAAGACAACATGCATTAAATTGAATTGAAATAACATAACAAATACTGAAACCGATATGAGGCCTAACTAAATCAGTGTGTATGACACGAATAAATGAATGATTTGCCATAAAACCAGGTGAAATAATACAAAGGTCTTAAATTATTATTATGCTCTCTAGTTTCTACCTAAAATAGGTGTACAGATGTTTACAGAGTATTATAATTATTTATCAATGATTTACTGTTAAAGTTTCAATTTTAGAATTGACATGATTGTACTTTTGTTATATTTGCTTGCTAGTTGCTCATAATGATGGTCTGAATCGCATCCTTTTGGCTTAGTCCACCAGTTCTGGGAAACCCTGTATACTTAGAGGTGTAATATTTTTTAACATGTTATAGGCCGTAGCGGAAAACAACACGGTCGTCAACGGCAACCACCTGCGGGTGTCCCCCAGCGAGCAGACCGGCGCCGAGCACGACCCGCGCTGCGCCGTCTTCGTTGGCAACGTGCCCTTCGGGATAGAGGATGATGTGCTAAGGAGCAAGTTCGAGAAGTGCGGGGACATCACGTCTGTACGGTTGATTAGGGACAAGAAGACTAATGCGGGGAAAGGTGATACTCCATTTTATTTATTTGTTATTACTCTGTTTAACAAAAAAATTGTTGTTTGCTCTGTTGTAGTTTGGGGTCAGAGACCGTGTGTAAGATGTCCCCTGATCATAATGTACAACATAATTTTATAAATATGAAAAGGTGTTTGTTGATTTGTTAATATTTAATATAGTAACGGAAAGATGGCAAAACTTGATTTATTCCGTGGATATAGTTTAGAGATTAAAAGAGTGTCAAGACTACTTTTTTATTCTGGAAAAATTATGTGATTATTGGGCGAAGCGCGGGTAAAACTAGTTTTGGATAAAAAACGTCTTTTATAACAAAATTAGTCTTGTAAAAAAAAAAAAATTATAACAAAACCAGTGGTATAAAAATGTTTTTGTAATGAATAATTAGTCCATAGCATTAAGTACTATTTGTGTACATTTGTTTTGCATAAATAAATAACTATAACTTTACTACAGGCCGAATGCGTAATCCGGTATAGGCCTAGTTAAAGTTATTGACTGCTGTGAAGTTAGCTACAAACTGCGCAAAATCCAATGACTTATCAGCTGCTGACTTACTAGCTTATAGGATTGAATTTCGCGCAGCGTGTAGTTAGTACATACTTTTAAATGTTTTTATTTTTATTTATTTTTATTCGAAAATTTTGCAACCACGGACTCCAGGGTCTGTGTCCTTTGTTAACTAAACACTTTTTTTTTTATTTTACTGTATAAAGAGTATTATAACATAGTTAAATCTTAGCCTAAGTTATAAGTCGGTGCATTGCGTGAATGCCACGAGCAGACCGGCGACCTGCATGCAGCACCCGATCACGAGTATGGCACATGTTCCAGCCATCGCTCTCCTCGACCATATTTGAGGGAGAACGACCCGACACCTGATGCCGCCGCAAGAAGGAGCCTTCGATGGCGAGCATGAATGCTTGGGGCATGCACACAATGCTTATTTTAACAAACGAAAAAAAAGAATACTTTTAAATGTTAATTTGCAATTCTTTCAGGTTTCGGTTACGTGAATTTCGCATCCAAAGATGGCGTCGAATTGGCTCTGGCTCTAACTGAAGAAGACCTCACCATCAAGAATCGAATAATGCGCGTGAAGCGATGCACCCAACAAAGGCCTGAAGGGGGTAAACCAAGGGGAAACAGATCAAATCAACAGGGGGGAAATAGACCACAACAAGGGGGGAATAGGCCGCAATATCAGGGAGGAAATAGACCTCAACAAGGTAGAGGTAATCAAGGACAGGCAGGGAAATGGGGAGGACACGCGGGTAATAGGGGCGGTCAGGGGCAAGGAAAGTGGGGTAATCAAGGACAGGGCGGGCGGGGGCAGGGGGGAAAGTGGGGCAATCAAGGCCAGGTGCAGGGGGGGAAGTGGGGTAATCAAGGGCAGGGGCAAGGGCAGGGGGGGAAGTGGGGCAATCAAGGGCAGGTTGGGGAAGACGGCGCGATGAGGAGGCTGATGAATAAGAGGAAACAACAGGTGAGTCTTTATGCGATTTTGGTATAAACTACAAGCTATTGCAATATCGATTCATTCATTGGTTCACTCCGCCTGTGTCTTTACTGTACTGTACTGTACCAGCCTTTTCAATAGACCACTGCAGGACGTCGGCCTACCCACGAAGGGTGATTGTGCCATATCCACCACGCTAGCCCAGTGCGGGTTGGTGGATTCACATACGCCATCGAATTTCTTCTACGGACGTATGCAGATTGCCTCATGATGTTTTCCTTCACCTAAAAGCCAGTGGTGTGAAATTCCGTACATAAGTTCCAAAGGAACTCATTGGTACGGGACCGGGATTGAACCCACTACCTCAAGAATGACAGGCCAGCGTTACAACTACTAGACCACCACGGCTCATGTGTCTTTACCTTCTCTTAAAGAAGATCTTGCAAACTGGGACCAGACTTTGTACAGTAGCTTAAGATTTCCATCAAAATATGTTAAATGAATGCGCAGAGTAAAACAACCGCATTAAAGGCTTTATTCGAATGGAATTTCATATTTACTGAATTGATTTTTGATCTAGGCCGCCATCACGCTGCCATATTTGACAAGCAATGTCAAAAGATAATAAGATCCGAAAATATGAGATTCCTTAAAATGAACATTGTTAAGAAAGAAAATGATAGGAAAATCATTTTCCCAAACAAATAAAGCAAATAATTGAATACTTTACAAGGGAATGGCCCAAGCTCGATATATTTTTGCATTATCTCTTTTGAACTATAAATTATTCTATTCTTATTCTAACTATGTTTCAATAATAGTATGGAAGGTTTTAACATATTTTTGAATTCTTGTTGAAATTTTTAAAAAGGAATATAAAAGAATACTGTTGAATAAGTGTTATTATCGTATTACTGACTTTTTAGATGACAAAGAAATAACTAATAGTTGACATAACTTTTAACTTTATTAAATCATTTGACATTAGGTTTTTTTTAATTTAAGTAATTTGAAATTATCACTACACATTATTTTAATATTTGACATAATCTTAAATTCTGACATTAATACTTAACTTTTGTTGACATCTTATAATTCAGTAATATTTTTAAATTTTGTTTATTATTTTTGAAACTGTACATTCTCTTCTTAAATTTAATTGTGTGACATTTGTGCGCCACGATGGGCAAAAACACGCGTTCTCTATTATATTTACACCTGTTTACATAAATCGCACCCTTAGAATATAAATGGCACTACGAAAATGTTCATTTTACAGTATGGCCGTTTAAAGTTTTTTTATGTATTGTATGGGTGAAATGAAACTAAAACAATGTAAATAAAGCTTCTTGGTCGACTTAAAATAACAGTTTAACTAATGCTGTTTCAGAATACAGTGGCACACAATAAAAATATTAATTATTTGTCCATGGAGAAGCATTAAAAAAAATTTTTGCATAGTGTCGGTTATTGTTTCATAGTTAATTTTTTTTGCTTAATGACCTTTAAGTAATTATTTTACCTACATTGAATTTATTGAATAAGTGGCACTAAACACAAAGTGCCATTTTTTTACTCACCTCAACAAGAGATTCTCTCCGGTGACTTGTCGCGAACTGGCGTAGTGCCGGTTTATTAATTACCGACCGCAAAATTTGTTACAAATTCATAAGTGACACTAGCGACATCTAGCGAAAATTAAGCGCATTAGAACTACAGGGGTCTTTGCATTAGGCGCGTTTCGTCTTACGCATTTTGACAGTATACTTGACTAAAAAAATAGCGTTTTTTGTATAGTGCCACTTATATTCTAAGGGTGCGAAATGATCTTGATACTTGTTGTCGATTTTCCAGGAAAGCTCCGGCGACGGTCCTCCGAATAAGAGACAGAAAAATTTGAACCAACCGAGCAAGGAGAAGAAACCCAGGAAGGAGTTTGTTGGCATGACCGCTGACAAGAAAAAGGTATGTCACCTTACCATACTACCTTTTTGCCGTCGGCAAATACCTTTGAGAAATGACAAGTGTGGAGCTCTCGTATTATTTTGAACATTTACAATATATCTGATCGTGTTCTTCTTAATCACTACGCAACAAGAGAGACAGAGATAGCGGTACGCGATCTGCCCTGTCTTCAAATCTCAATAAAGCCAAGTATACCACACAAAACCGTCTTATCTATGAAATGCTACACTTTTATTTTCTTCACTTTTTTTGAACTGTGGCTGTTACAGCCATGAGCTACACAAGCCATCACAAGAAAAAAGATTCATGTTTTCATATAACAAAGTATTTCACACCTAAACACTTCCCGAACAAAAATATATCGCAAAATTCGAAAACAGCGAGTCACCAGCTGGTCACTTTGACAAGTAAAATGCGGCTTCACGTCGTTCAAGATGATAATTTCTTTATGATTACGTCTCTTTCTATCTAATGAAAACTTTTGTAAGATAAAGCAGTAGCGACGATGTTTTGTTGTTCAATTGAATACGAGAGCTCCAGTCTAGTCATTTCTCCAAGTGAAAGACAAAAGAAGTGATAGAAAGGAAGTTGTAACGCGTGATCAAAGTGAGATGGCGTCGAAAACGCATAAAAACTACTATGCAATTTTGACATAAATGACACTTGAACTACTGATCAAGTGCCACATTGGCTTGCATTAATATCGCGGATAAACTTCAAAATCATCCTGACCCGAGCTTATATTTTGAATCTTGTTATATTAATAATGCCATCTCATTTTAAACTCCTAATCCACTCTAAATTCATGATGTAACCTTATGATAGCCCCTTTTTGGCAGTCGGCTAGTATAAGGTTGCTTTCCCTGTACTAAGCCGAAGAGGGTGACATTCGTCATCGTCGTTATAGCCTTAGGACGTCCACTGCTGAACCTAGGCCTATGTTCCCTATAGATTTCTAATGAGACCGGTTGCAAACGGCTCGCATCCACCGCGATCCTGCGGTCTTGATGGGTCTCTTCGCTGCGCTGGTCCGTACGTGGTCTCCACTCGAGAACTTTTCGACCCCATCGGTCATCAGTCCTCCGTGTGATTTCCCCTGCTGATCCGCTGGGCTATGTCGATATCTTTGACTTCTATGGATCTTCTCATTCATGATTCGATCTCGCAGAGAGACTCCGAGCATAGCCCTGTCCATAGCTCATTGGGATTTTAGGCGCTTACTGATAAGGCCCAAATCAACATGAATCAATATTGATCGTCCAAGACCCATCCACACATTGGTGTGTTGGAACCAAGACTGTGATTTGTAGCCAACATAGCCAATGTGTGGCTTCTGCCTTCTGGATATCACGTTTCAGTGCCCATAAGTCATCACTGTCAACACATTTCGAATTTAGGCACTGAGGTATGTCGGACAAAAAGGGGTGATTAAGACCAGTGCTAATCCCTCGACTTATACGAACTTACGTTAATGTTTGAATTTAATTTCGTTACAGAAACAGAAATTCGACAAGGGACAAAAGAAGAAGAAAGCGTTAAGTGAAATTTTGATGAAACACAAGAAGAATTCAGAATGAATATGTGATTATGTTGCGTAAGTCAGCTGTTAAGTTATTTTATCTGATTTTGATCATAATATTAAAATTAGTTAATGTTTTAAACAATTTATTTTATTTGCTATTTTTTTTCTTCCTTTCTTGGCATCGTATGCTTTATACATTTGCATACAATGGAGAAGTGTAGTGTAGGATTTATCATGTAGTTTGATGAGGTGACTATCGGCAATCACCAAAGTTAAGCAATGTTCGGCACGGTCAGTCTTTGGATGGGTGACCGCGGGTGGCATTTACAACTGAGCTCTACCGTGGCTCGGATGACGTTAAATTGTAGGTCCCGGTTGTATTAACCGTTTAGCCATGTCAATAGTCAGATGGTTTAAGAACTGAGACCAGGGCTAGCCATCCGGGTCTAAATGAACTTACTTAGTGAAACTAGCTTCAAATATAGCCTTTCTGGTTCAATTCCTAACCAAGCGTCGTTTGAATGATGAATTTAAATATCTGTTCTGGGTAGTTCTTTTCGTCTTTGTTTCTTTTACCACTAAGAGTCCTATGTTTCTATTTTCTTATTAATATAAATCAATTATTTTATGAAATCATTAATAGATTATTAATTTAATTATTAATTAATTAATTAGTCTTACATTAAACCAAATAAATAAAAAGAGGGTAATTTATAATAAAAGTCATATTTATTTGGTACAAGTTTACTGTATAATTGTCATTACAAAAAATGTCAATGTTAGCAAAAATAATCACAGTCTGACACTTCTAAACTATAACATAATTATAATTATAGATTTTTAAATGAATTCGGTACAAAATTACAAATTCTATTTAATTGTGCCAACTGAAGTCGAATAACTCGAAATATCGGTATATCGTACAACCTCATTCATAAAAAATCTACTAAATACGCCTTTTAACCTAAAAACTTACGCTACCTACCCTAAATCCATACAAATTGTAACTTACTGTACACTTACTTAATCCGTATTTTCCTAAATCATCCAAAAGATAAAACAAACATGGCGGACTGGCGACCAATCACAACTGCTAGTTTCAAAACTAAGAGCTATCATTGGTTGAAAAAATACCGTATTTGTTTACTATTGGACAGCTTAGAAAAACACTAATACATGGACCATCGACAATTACAGTTTACTAACAAGTTTTATGACGTCACAAGATGGCGCTTATTCCAAAAACAAGCCAGTGTTGTGATAGCAAAAAATGTGGCTGGATTTTTTTCTTATTTTTGCCTGAAATAAACCATATTGTTATGGCACCATCTTACTCTATGGTAACTCATTTTTTCAGGTATTTATTGTTATAGTGCCCGGTTCACAGACCTAGTTTTATGAAAATCTATAAAAGGTCAAAACAAAGTACTAAAACGTATAGTACAAAGTACCAATTTTCTTACATTTGTTCGAGAAATAGACATGTATTTAATTCAATTCAACAGATTACAAGTTTAAGCTTAGCAGAGGAAGATCATCCCTATTTCAGTACCAGATAAGATTTAAAAAAATATTGAAATGATCAAAAAGAAATATTGAAAGCACAAGGCATAACATATTCGAGGTGTTTAGATCAACAGGCTTTTGAAATTATATTCTTACATGTTAAGTCCACTATCAATGCATACAATTCTTTGATGTCTAAAAAACAGTAAAGCAAAAATTACAAATTGCTATCAAATACATGAATTTACTAAAAGGTTTTCTTGCAATTAATATCATTTTTAAATCAAATTCTTTGATGTCTAACAAACAATAAAACAAAAATTACAAATTGCCAGCAAATACATGAATTTACTAAAAGGTTTTCTTGTAATTAAAATCATTTTTTAATCAAATTGTTGATGTCTAAAAAACAATAAAGCAAAAATTACAAATTGCCATCAAATACATGAATTTACTAAAAGGTTTTCTTGTAATTAATATCATTTTTAAATCATATTCCTTTGATGTCTAAAAAACAATAAAGCAAAAATTACAAATTGTTATCAACACATGAATTTAATAAAATGTTTTCTTGTAATTTAATTTCTGATTTACTACACAATTAAAATGCAAAAAGTGAGTTACAAAGTAACAGCCGTAATATCTACACAGTACAAAATGTATACAAACCCCGTTAACATAGATTGCGTTTGACCAGTCATTATTGCTAACATGCCCCTACCCTACCCTACGGTATAAATATAGACTACTATTTACACAGACTTATAGTCAATAAACCAAATTATCCAACAACCAATCCACGGAATCTTTCGAATTTTCACGCTATTTCTTTTCTACTATTCCCTAAACTAATAAGATTCAAATATTTAGGTATTTCTAAAGGTGGCATCTGCTTATATTACTATTTGCTCAAATAACAAACTCAATCTACTCCTAAAATAATAGTTATACTTCGAGTTTGATATGTCATTAAAAATCTCTTTGCTGTTAACAATGCAATAGTGATTTTTCCATATTAGTGATCAGCTGATAAGTTCAATGACCGAGTCTTTTAAGAACAGTTTGTCATTCTAGATTTTAAAATGAAATGATCAGCTGGTGAGGTCAACGACATTTTTTTGGTGGCTTAAGGTGACAAACTTCTTTATTTTTTGACTTTCATTTGTTTTCTTTCTCGTTTCGTTTCATTTAACTAAACAAGGATAATAAAAAAATATATTTACTAGCGGCCGTTGTTATTTTTATAAAGCCAAGAAAGCCAGCATTTTCAGGTTTGTTATTTTGCGTGTCGAAGGAATTCGTAGATTGTTTGTTGGGATTTAGCATTAGCTACACATATACTATTCAGATTTATTATGGATTGAGCAAAGTTTTTGCATAAACAAAACATTTTTAGTATCAAATAACTGAAAAACTAATGTAATGTTTCTACTTAATAATCTTAGCGATCAGCTGATTAGGTCAATGAACTTTGATTTCAATAGTTTTAGTAACTTATTTTTCTTTCGTTGCGTAATTTTTTAGGCAGTGATTTTGAAACTAATTAAGTTATTTTGAGCAAACTACTGTTATGCTAAACGTATTTAGTTTTTCAGCACTTGATACATTAAACAAGTTTACACAACATAATGATATGCTTAAAACCCAGTTTCTTTCACAAACATAAAATCAGAATTACGCACTGTAAAAAGAATCCAATTACGATGGGGTAACGTGTTTTTGACCGAAACATAAAATAAATTAGAAAAAAAAACAGAAGAATCAAGCGCGGGCTGATTCAAAACCTGACTGCGGAAATTTTACAATTCCAACAGTTCAGAGTCGAAATCTCAAGTTAAATTAAAATGGCAGAGTTCTAATTTCTCTTGAATTTTAGTATAGTTAGAGTGACGACTAAGAAGAGGGCTATCCACGCTAGGGTTGAGACGAAGCCCATGTAGACCTCGGAGTCTGTGATTGGCCAGCCTCTCGTGAGGATGGATCGTAGGGAGTTTGTTGCGAGAGTAAGGGGAAGGCAGAGGGATACGTAGCGAAGGATCCAAGGCATGCCCTCGATGGGCCAGATGACGCCGCTGAGGAGGAGAGTGGGGTAGAACGAGCCTAGAGCCAGTTGGATCGCGTTACGTTCTAGTTCGCATGCGGCTGATATCACGAAGCCGAAGCACATTCCACAAAGACCTGGAAAATAATTGTCGATTAGTAAGTTCATATAGGCCGGGTGGCTAGCTGGTGTCAGAGTTTTAAAGCCGACTGAAGGACTCTGACATGGCTAAACGGTTTATACACCCGGGATACTATTTAACACCAGCCCAGGTAGCACGGCAATGGGAGAAAACTATTTTATCCACTTTAAATGTCAGTTGTCATTGTCAATCTATACTTTATTTCCTCTTCGAGGGGATATAATGGTGGTAATATAATTTGTCCCTTTGCCATGCTTCCCGTACAGGACAGGATAGAGCCTTGTATTTCTGAGACCACATACTAGTAACCGCAGAACTTTCACGGACAAGGTGGATCGACGTTCTAATGTAATAAAATAAACGGTTTCGCAATCCTCGTAGCTAACTTTGCACTCGCCACGAAGTCCCCTTCAGCCAATAAAATGTGCTAGAAATAAAAATAACAATAAAATAAAATATGACCAACCTTGCAACAACGTAAGCATGATAACAAAGACGATGTTGCCGTTGTTCTTGACCCCGAAGACGGATATCATGAAAATCAGCACGAGCGCAGTCTGCCCACACATGACCACAAACTGCGTGACCACGTGCGAGAACAGGATCTCTCCGGGAGACACTCCGGCCACCCACGAGCGGTCAAGGAGACCTTCCATTCGCTCCACGATGAGGGCTGAGGATGTCAGGGCCACGGCTAAGAAGAATACGATCCTGGAAGGAAATAGGGAAAATGTTAGGAATGGTTCACTTGTAAATTTTGAATTCATTTGTCATATACTAAGCGCCACACAAATCGACGGATGAGAAGTTAGCCGCAGATGACACTTCGCCGTGATTCGCTAATTATTGCGCATGTGTGCACAATGCGTAGGGAGCGCGCGGGATGCATGAGGTTGGCGGGCGGGTGTGCCCCGGCGCGAGTCTGTCTGGCTCCCGCTAACTATTACACATGTGTGCACAATGCGTAGGGAGCGCGCGGGAGGCATGAGGTTGGCGGGCGGGTGTGCCCCGGCGCGAGTCTCTCTGGCTCCCGCTAACTATTACACATGTGTGCACAATGCGTAGGGAGCGCGCGGGAGGCATGAGGTTGGCGGGCGGGTGTGCCCCGGCGCGAGTCTCTCTGGCTCCCGCTAACTATTACACATGTGTGCACAATGCGTAGGGAGCGCGCGGGAGGCATGAGGTTGGCGGGCGGGTGTGCCCCGGCGCGAGTCTCTCTGGCTCCCGCTAACTATTACACATGTGTGCACAATGCGTAGGGAGCGCGCGGGAGGCATGAGGTTGGCGGGCGGGTGTGCCCCGGCGCGAGTCTCTCTGGCTCCCGCTAACTATTACACATGTGTGCACAATGCGTAGGGAGCGCGCGGGAGGCATGAGGTTGGCGGGCGGGTGTGCCCCGGCGCGAGTCTCTCTGGCTCCCGCTAACTATTACACATGTGTGCACAATGCGTAGGGAGCGCGCGGGAGGCATGAGGTTGGCGGGCGGGTGTGCCCCGGCGCGAGTCTCTCTGGCTCCCGCTAACTATTACACATGTGTGCACAATGCGTAGGGAGCGCGCGGGAGGCATGAGGTTGGCGGGCGGGTGTGCCCCGGCGCGAGTCTCTCTGGCTCCCGCTAACTATTACACATGTGTGCACAATGCGTAGGGAGCGCGCGGGAGGCATGAGGTTGGCGGGCGGGTGTGCCCCGGCGCGAGTCTCTCTGGCTCCCGCGCATATCTATATTTCGGCTTTTGCACAGCGTTCTTCGCATAACTTCCCATCCGCCGATTTGTGTGGCGCTTAGTGTACCTTAGTTCGTGTCAATACAACGCCTAAATAGAGATTTCGTTTCAGAGGCGTCTGATTTTTGCAGCGTGTCATTTGTGATGAAACCAAATTCTTATATCTACTAGTTATAAACTAATAGTTCTCCGAGCAGTACACATCTCTTTAACTGACCGACAGACAAAACTTTTTATTTACAACCACAATTTAAAAATAAATACTATTTTTTTTTTCTCAACCTATGCTGTCCCACTTCTGGGCAAAGGTCTCTAAATATATATAAATATAAATCTAAATATATCTAAATACTATTACCTATGACAAAAAATATGATTATAAAGTGGCGCTGAATCTTCTTAAGCCTATATCTCGACTCGCTCTTGGCCGATTTGGTTCATATTCGCAAGTTTTATTAGGATTTAGATACTAAACAATCTTACTAAATATCATCGAAATCGGCTGATAAATAGCGCGATACCAAATTTCCCCCATTTTTTAGGGTTCCATACCCAAAGGGTAAAAACGGGACCCTATACTAAGACTCCGCTGTCCGTCTGTCTCTCTGTCTCCAGGCTATATCTCATGAACCGCTATAGCTAGAAATCTCAAATTTTCACAGGTGATGTATTTCTGTTGCCGCTATAACTACAAATACTAAAAATAGAATAAAAATAATATTTAAGGGCGACTCCCATACAACAAATCTAACTTTTTAACCGTTTTTCGCTCGATATCAATTATGGTAACAGGTAGATGCTTGAAATATTCACATAATATTTAATTGCATGCTATTTTAATAATAAATAATTAAATTAAAATAAAATAAATATTTAACACTTTCACTGCTGAAAACACACACGTCTGTGTTTTCGATTCTCACGCCGCGCGGCTACTACACACACCAGGCGTGTGCGGTAGCGTCTTCCCGCGCCTTGCGTGTGCGTTTTAGAATTAGCAGGCACCTTAAAAAAAGTACCTCAGCAGTGAAAGGGGGGCTCCCATGCAGTACGGAACCCTTCGTGCGCGAGTCCGACTCGTACTTCGCAGATTATTAAACTTTTTAAAGGAAAATAAAATCGGCGACGACAAAAAATCCATTAATTTATAGAACTTGTGTACCGAATTTCGTCGAAATTTCTTAAAAACGCGAGAAAAACCAACATCAAAACGGAAGAAAACAAAATCGCTGTGTTAAAACGAAGACCTTCGCTTTCGGTTTGGTCAATAAGACTTACGTAAGAATAACACCAGGAGCGACGAAGTCTGTGAAGGAGGGGTTCTTGCTGCCGTAGATGGGGTCCATGAAGTCGATGGGGATGTCGCCCAGCTTGGGGTTGTAGTGGCACGTCTCTAGCAGGTCCTGAAAAATTGTTTTTGCATGAATTGAGCATATGAGGTAATTAAATTCGTGGCGTTGTTTTATATTAGTAAAAGTAATATACTAAACGCCACACAAATCGGCGGATGAGAAGTTAGCCGCAGATGACACTTCGCCGTGATTCGCTAATTATTGAGCATGTGTGCACAATTCCGACGCCGCGTGTCGTAGTGGTGAGCACGAGCGTAGGGAGCGCGCGGGAGGCATGAGGTTGACGGGCGGGTGTGCCCCGACGTCTCGTCTCTGTCTCCCGCGCATACCTATATTTCGGCTAAAGCGATTCTGCGCCGATTTGTGCCGCTTCGTATACTAAATTCTTATTCTATACCACACTAGGCTCAACACCCTTGTGGTGGATACCATAAGACATTTTCTTTGATTTTAATCATATCATTATGTAAAATCATATGAATAGAAAAGCGCTTTTCTAGAGACAACAAAAATGCGCAAGCCCTTTGCCAGTTGGCTTTAGCCTGCCCAGCATGCTGGCAGCATTGTCACGCTCAATGGACATAATCAGCGTTGTAAATCATTCCAAACATCAATTCGCCCAAAAATCCTTACTAATATTATAAATCCGAAAAGTTTGTTGGTTTGTTGGTTTGTTACTCCATGACGCACCAACGGAGCAACGGATTGACTTGATTTTTGGCATGGACATAGTTTAAAAGGCGGAAGGAGCTTTAGGATACTTTTTATCCCGAAAAATTGCATAGTTCCTGTAGGACAGGACAAAAACCATCGAAAGCGAAACTGTCGCCACTATCACAAAGACGCTAAGTGATTAATTCCTCTATGACGCTAATATGGACTAACGAAACGTCACAGCCAAACGTAATTGAATGACAGGTGACATTGTCTGCAGACTTTTATAAATCACAAGTAGCATGGCAAGGGGACAAATTGTTTTTCCACCATTATATCCCCTTGAAGAGGAAATAAAGTATGGATTGAAAATGACAACTGACATTAAAATTGGATAAAATGTTATTTTACCTCTGCATGCTACATGTTACTATGACGTTTAATACTAGGCCGTCATTTTGTCTGACATTTAAAATATTTTTAAATCTTCTATCATTGGAGGTTTAACATGTTTCTTTATTCTACCTTTATGGTATACATCATACTTTAATATTATCAATCCGAAAAGTTTGTTGGTTTGTTCCTCTTTGACGCAGCAACGGAGCAAAAGATTGACCTGATTTTTGGTATGGATACCTTTGGTTTAAAAGACAAAGTGATAATAGGATACTTTTTTATCTCGAGAAAATTCGTGATTCCCATGGGATAGGACAATAACTGTTTCTCAGCAATGGAGCAACGGATTGACTTGATATTTGGGGTGGGTATAGTTTGGAAGACGGAAAGTGACATAGGATACTTTCCATCGCGAAAAAATTGTGGTTCCCGTAGGACTTAACAATATTTTTTTCTCAGCAACGGAGCAACTTGCCTTGGCTTATTGCATGAATATAGTTTGAAAGACGAAAAGTGACATAATAGGCCACTTTTTATCGCAAAAACTTTAACAGTTCCCGTAGGATAGGATAAAAACTAAGTGAGCGGGCTGCGGTAGCAGCCGTCTAAGCGCCAGAAATAACCTGTCATGGCAAGTTTAGGACGTTCCTACATTTTTCGCACTCCTTCGCGGCACTCAACAGAGCTAGCCCAGACTCGGGCTCCATAACGGAGCTTGCGCTCTCGCCATAATGACGGAGTGTTTCGGAGCACAAGACACATCGTCATCCACCACTCTGGACTAACCAGTACTGAACGTCAGACAGCATTCCAACGCCCTGGTTCCAGTGCAGCGGGTCAGTCATAGTAGCCCGGCGCCTGCCTCTTCAACTGCAGAGGGCAGTGAGAACGGCCATCGCGATACCGACACCTCTCTTCCCCTGCAGCCCCACTGCGTCTGCCAACACGTTGACGGCCTAGCGGAAGGTAGGGTAGGTGGCGGCACCCACACCACCAGTTCCATATATCCCTCCGCGGCCCCTAATCCGCGGCAGTCATATCAGAGTCCAGGAAGCAGCCTTGCTTTATGAAACTGAGAAGGGTTATTCCCAGCAAGTAACTGGAGATAGAGAGACAGAAAAGAAGCCACACCCAGCGCAGCAGGAGGAGCTGGAGTTCATATGCCTGGCAGACGGAGCAGCACTAGAGCAAAATCTTAACCGAGAAATTAACATATTTACAGACGGCAGCAAAGTTAAAGGGAAAGTTGGGGCGGCATTATCCATTTGGGATGATGCCACTGAGATCAGTACCCGCAAGCTGAAATTGGCCGATTGGTGCTCCGTGTACCAGGCCGAGTTATTGACACTTCTTGATGCTACCGAAAAAGCAAAAATCTTTTGTGACTCCAGGTCTGCACTGGAAACGGTAGTTGGCGTATCTTCCCTCCATCCCTTAGCAGTAAATTCAAAGCTAACATAAAGTTGCTACACGCACAAAATAAAATAGTGAAACTTTATTGGATTAAAGCACACGCGGGGATGGAGGGAAATGAGAGAGCGGACCAGCTAGCAAAGGAAGCAGCACTGCACTCGAAGTGCAGACCTATTTACGATAACTGCCCCGTTTCATTCGTCAAGCGAGAAATCCGAAAGGACTCTCTTGACGAGTGGAACCGGCGTTATCAGGATGGCCACACAGCGGCGGCAACCAAAACATATTTTCCGGATGCAAGGGCGGCATACAAGATCGTAAGAGAAATAGCACCAGTGGGAATCATAACTCAAGTGCTGACGGGGCATGGTGGGTTTTCCCAATACTTACATCGATTTAAGTTGAGGGAAAGCCCATCGTGCATCTGTGAACCCACAAAAGAGGAGACTCATGTGCAGTGGCACATAATCTTGGAATGCCCAGTTTATGGAAAGCAGAGATTTTATTTAGAACAAAAAATTGGAATTAATCTAACACGTAAAAACCTTAGAAACGAATTTATCGATTTTTGCACAAATATTTGTAAAAAAGCAATTATTAGGAACAAGTAGGTATAAACTTTGCTGTACCATTGTAATGTTTATTATAACTGCAAACAGCCAAAAACATTGAAATATAGGTATAGTTTTTATTCATTTGTAATTAAGACCCCTTACCCTTGCATATACACTCCAACCTTGCATTCCTTTAAGGTATTTTGATATTTGTCGGTTAGGTTATTAGGTTTCGCAGCCGACATAAACATATGGCAAAATCAAAATATAACGCGGGCGAAGCCGCGGGTAAAAGCTAGTAAACAAATAAAACTAAGTTGTAGCGAAGTAATCTAAAGCCGCCAAATTAGTTTGCCTACACTTAGTAGGGGAGTCCTCCAATGGAGTCTGATCAAGTTATCACGGTACACTCCACTATGCAAATAAAGAAAAGTAGTCTGAATTGCTGACATATTCCGTGTCTTTTCCGACGTAATATTAATGAAGACCAGCAGCCGTATTGTGTACGCATTCTGACATTCGGATTCGCTTTTCCTTCCGTTCGCCCTAACTGGCGCGAACAGGAGAAAAAGAAGACGAAGCAGTCGACAATCACAATAGGCATGATGGCTGGGTAAAAAATCAATAATATAAGTAATTAGTCCGTGAGTTAGATTATCAAAAAACATTGGACACGTATTTTTTCTTTTGTCAATCAAACAACAAATGACAAAGATAAACCTTGTCAAAGTTTAGGACTGGGGGTCGTGACGTCACCTCTCTTACAGAAGTCTATACAATTGCATGGCACTTGTGACGTAACGAGGAACTTTGACGGGCTATATCTTCATATTTTTTTGTTTAATTGACCAAAGTCTAATATTTTTTGATATTCTCTCTGACCTATTCCTTGTCGCTGCTACCCCTTCGAGCAGCCAAAACCGTCGATAGCATCACAGGTTTTAATACTTTTTGAATCACACTATCAGCTTGCTTATTTTATTGATAAACTTAGGACAGAGATCTTACCTTAGCGAAGTCCCGGTAGGAGAACTGAATGTCCCGGTTGAGCATGAGTCCGATCTGCTGGTTGGACATGTCGAGCCACACTTGCACTTCCGACGACGTGATGGTCTCGTTGTCGGCCGTGTCCGCTGTAACGATTACATACAAGTGTTCAGGTTCGCTCATCAGCTAGCGATTCAATTATAGATAACATGCAAGTTTCACGGATTATATCGATAACGAAGAGAGGTTCTAGTTAAAAAAAACCTATGGTGGGGAGGTTGTCAATATTTGTAATTTAACACTGTGCCTAAAACCCCTGTTTCCTGTAAATACATTTGGTAATAATGCCAGCGGCTCCAAGTGTCACTGTGACACTAGGATTGCGAGTTCGTAGGACAGCGAGGAGTCCTTTCGGTAAATACCACCTCCTTCCCCACCCCAGCCGGGCTAGTATGCGCGCCAAGAATTATTTCGTTCGTAGTGTCAGAACGAGACAGCGTTATGGCAAAGTATATGACTGTCACTTTTTCACACATCGAAATTAGTTCTTTTCGTCACTTTTCCTGGTCGCATGCTTTATAGCCAGGATTGCGGTCACTGACATGCATATGCACCTCCCTGAAAATAATCCTGGAGTTTGCTGGTTTGATATCTAGGTTTAACAAAAGTCAGCAATTAGTCCTCTTGTAAACGGCTTCAAAACTTCGCCATTGACTACAAGGTTAGTTTATGAAGTAGTTTGTGTCTTAACAGAGGATCACGAAACGTAGAAATTGTTGCAGTAACAAAAGTAAAGTTACGTTACCCTTACTTTTTGAATCAATGAATGGAGTCTTACCTAATGCCAGCCTGGCGACGAGCGAATCCGTATAGTTTTCATTGAAGTAGAGCGCGCCCCACGCCTCCCCCGCCCGGACGGCATCGAGTGCCGACGTCAGATCAGCGTAGTATTCCTTGACCACGTGATCCTGCAGGTGGTGCAGGTATCGACACGAGAGGTTCTTCATTGAACACGAGGAGTTGAACAGACATTCTCCGTTGGTTAGTCGCACGTCGTCGTTTACTACCGCCTGGAAAACACAGATTGGTTTCAGTATGTTTTATTCGCATTAGAACCGACAATATTATTGTAGCCTAGCTCTGCTTGATGGTATCTCAAGTACGAGTACCTGCCTAGCTACAAAACTGTTTGATATTTTAAGTGGGAGGAGGATTACTCAACTTTATTGAAAAGAGATAGGGACTAAAGTATACTGATGGAAGAAGCTCTGATTGGTAACATTGGTATAACTAGTCTTCTCGATTTATTTCTACCCGGTCCCTATCTAACGATCTGTACGTTACGCGACTGGTCTACTGTACTCCATTTGTGTACTGCCAGTAGAGTAGACCACTTGTCCGGTAGACTACTTGTCTACTTCACAAGTTTACTGGTCTGCTCCACCGGTCTACTGGTCTACTCCACCGGTTTACTCACCAGTTTCAATCCGCTGGGGTCTCGTCCGATGGCCAGACAGAACAGGATGACCTGCATGACCGGGAGTACGAAGATGAACAGCATCACGCCTATGTTGCGCCACATCCGGAGGAAGTTCTTCTGGATCAACGCCTTGATCTTCCCTCGGGAGGTGAACTGTAAATTACACAATGATGATGATAATATTTTTGTGTATTTGATTCTGAATTATTTTTATCGCGAACTAGCTTTTTCCGCGTGGTATTTTGAATTTTGTGCCATCTCCATTGGAACTTATTATTTTTCCGAGATTCAAAGTAGCCTATGTCCCTCTCCTACCTTTGAACTATATCCAGCCAAAAGTCAAGTCTATCCGTTGCTCTCTTGCTGCGGACTAACAAACCAACATACGCACTTTCGGATTGACAATATTTGTAAGGATGTAAGGATAAGTCTGCGTTTGACCACCAACTCACAACAATCGCACTTTTCTTTTAAAACTGTTCATGTTCAAGGCTATGTTTATTTCTTACTCCTTGATCAGGGAATACAAAGATATAGTGAGATCCACGTGAAGAGAGAAAAAGAAGCGAAGGCTTCCCGGGAGTGTTTACATTTATTAGGGAATAATACAGTCTTATGATTAAAGCCGTGGTGGTCTAGTGGTTGTAACGCTGGCCTGTCATTCTTGAGGTCGTGGGTTCAATCCCGGTCCCGTACCAATGAGTTTCTTTGGAACTTATGTGCGGAATTTCACACCACTGGCTTTTCGGTGAAGGAAAACATCGTGAGGCAACCTGCATACGTCCGTAGAAGAAATTCGATGGCGTGTGTGAATCCACCAACCCGCATTGGGATAGCGTGGTGGATATGGCCCAATCACCCTTCATGGGTAGGCCCACGTCCTGCAGTGGACTATTAAAAAGGCTGGTACAGCACAGTGTCTTATGAACGGCACCGGTTCATTCTTATGGAGATCTACTACTCAGCCAGGAGCTAAGGCAGGCCACTGAGAAGGTTTCAGTGGATACACAACAATATACAATATCAAGATGTAGCGACTAACTTCGCTCCACATGCATGCTAACATCAGGCAGGATATAACCAAATTGTAATGCTGTTACTTGATAAAAGTATAACTCACGTTTAAGCAGCTGCCGCAGTCGTCGCAGTCTGGAGTCACCACGCTCGTCATCTTGCCGGGCAGCTGGAACCAGATGGAAACACGATTGTGTGAGATACAGAATAAAATACGTATTGCATTAACGTATACCGTACGTCGGGTATTATGTTATTGGTATAGTGAAATATGGTCCAACCAAATAACTCTTTTGAAATTAGAAAAATCTTATTATTTTGACTGCCTCGGTGGCTCAGTGGTTAGTGACCCTGACTTCTGTGAACAAAGAGGCGTGGGTTCGATCCCCACCCAGGGCAAGCATTTATGTGATGAACATAGGTGTTTGCTCTTTGTGTTATTCAGGTACCTACTGTCTATATAAGTAAGTATTTAAAATACGTTTATGTAGTATATCAGTCTCTGGCAGCCATATCACAAGCTTTGCTTAGTTTGGAGTCAGAGCCCGTGCTTAAAATGTCCCCTAATATTAATTATTTATTTAGTGAGGAGTCAGGGGCGTGCCATAAATATGATTCACGGAGTTCAACTTCTCTCTCCCTGAAACCTCCCTAAACTTACGTTATGAAAATATCTGTTCCAGATAAAGTAATCTCGAACATTTACCACGCGAGCATAGTGAGCGTTTCAAAATTGCTTATTTCTACCCTTTAAAGGAAAAAAGGTAAATATTGGTTCAGTCCCAGTTTATAATCATTGCGATAAACCCACAGAAGAGAGGTGCTCTGTAGTTAGCCTCCGCGCTTCACTGGGAGTTTATCTAGTACATAGTATGTTATTCACGTTTCCATTAGAGGATACACCCTTATCCTCTTATTGGTTTATGGATACGCCGTTGTTGTCGAGGATGAGGACCTCCTTGCTCTGATGTAAGAAAGCCCTAGACCTGCTCGAGATAGCTTGGTCAGATCCACAAAACAGAAAGTTTTTCCTGTTCTCTGGTCAGCATCTACACTCCACTGATAGTTTAATACCTCTTATACTATATTACTCACGTCTCCATTGGAGGCCACGCCGTTGTTGTCGAGGATGAGGACCTCCTTGCTCTGGTGGAAGTTGAGCCCCTTGACCTGCTCGTCCTCGGCCGCGTAGGGCGCCTCCTCGCGCCGCGACATCTTGTTCAGCCCCAGGGCCCCGCCGGATACGTTCAGCTCCACCACCTGGTTCGCTTGACCTGGAACCATAAGTCATAAGTCAATTACGCGTTAAAATATATGTAGGTATACCTAATAAACATTCAATACAATGATGTAAAGAACCAATCAAATCGTTTATTTGCCAAATTAAATAAAATACTTTATGGAGCCACACGAAAACTATAACATTTTTTGTTGACAGAGTGAACGAGGTGAAAGAGGTCTCCATTTTTACTCGACAATTTTAGTTTCGTCTGACCGTGAAAATGAAAGAGAGAAAATGCCATAATCATTTATCGCCAAAAATGGCACTTGTTTTCCTTGGTGCAGTTGGGTAGTACAGTTGACCGGACCACGTTTAAACAAAATTTACAGTCGTACAGTTAGCCGGACTAGGCTTTGTTTTCTATTAACCGTGGTACAGTTAACTGGACCACAGCTCTCGAGCCTTATAAGGAGACTCCAATCAACACATCATTGAAAGGATTTTCGTAATTTGTATTTTGTACTTGCTCAAAAAAAAAAAACACTTACAATCCACGAAATTACAAAAAATTAAAATAAATCCATCAATTACTAGCGAAGCTTTTCCAAGGCATGGCCCAATGTGATTTCTCTGTTTATGAGTTGTAACTGAACCTTTCTTATGGCATCATCTCTCATTATGTGCTCTAGTTGACGTTTCCTAGATATTTTTTTAATTTGGAATTTTGCAACTCTTATTTGCATTTCTTTGTCAATACCATGTAAAGAGTTTAGTAGTCGCAATATATTAACTGAATTCTTATTTAGTGTGCGATTTAACTTCGAATTTCACCCCTCGACTGTATTATTGGTCCGGTGGCGTTCACTAAACACACTAATAAATTCGCATAATTTACCATAAATCCAGTACTTTTCAAAGTAATTAAAGAATTTATCCATATCGGACAGTGCTTCTCCTTTATATTTATATATTGGTGCCTCGTAGTTTGGGTCGTATTTTTATCCATGCCTCGGTTATGGTCTCCTTCGGCAAAAGTGGTAAAGCAGCACACAAGGAAATAATTCGCCTCTCCACTCTCATTTCAGTGTGTACTAGACTCTTGGCCTTTGGCCATACACGTCGTGACCAATGGTAATAGCACCCGATCACTACTACTAATATTCTTCTAATTGAGTTTATAGCAGCTACTTCGTAGTCACAATGCAGTTTTGAGGGATTCCATTTTGCTATTGTTTTAATCAAATAAAGTATTACATCATAACTAGTTTCTTTTTTATCGCACATTTTGCTATTGTTTTAATCAAATAAAATATTACATCATAACTAGTTTCTTTTTTATCGCACATTAACACATATATTAGGGGAATTACGTTTGTAGTTTCGCCCGAACTACCAATATCACCGTGAATAGTGAATAACTGTTATAAGTGTTATAATAAGTGAATAAATGGTGAAAAACAGCTTTTATAAGTTGCGTCAAAAAAAAAATCTTTTATCTTAGGAATTAACTTTTTTGGCTTCTTTTGAGCAAAATATTATAATTCTGTTTTCTTCTTCACTTTAATCAGCTAATATAAAATCTCTGAACTTTCTAGGCACCTCTATACTTTTTGGATCTTTACGTGTTTTCCATGGTCCAGTTAACTGTACCACGGTTAATAGAAAACAGAGCCTAGTCCGACTAACTGTACGACTGTTAATTTTGTTTAAACGTGGTCCGGTCAACTGTACTACCCAACTGCACCAAGGAAAACAAGTGAAAAATGGCACAACCGGCTCCAATCATCGCAATCTACGTGCAAATTTCGAAGTACCTACTCAATAATGTTGTTTGGTAGATCATAATTCATAGGTCGTTCCACTTAAATTTTATCGAAATTGGTTGCGCTTTTTTTGGAAAATCAACAATTAATTAAAAATTGGTAATAATTAACATCGATTCGAGCGACCTTTTCGAATTTCGCATGTAGATTGCAATCTACATACAAGATTGGAAGTCGGCCTGGCCAGTGGCCATTTTTGGCTATAAATAAATCATTATTTTATGTCGAATTTCTAAGCACCGAATCTGCCTTTATTCTTATCCTTACTAATATGATTAATCCAGAAGTGTGTTTGTTGGTTTATTCCTCTTTCACGCAGAAACACACAACGGAGCAACGGATTGACATGATTTTAGGCGTGGTCATAGTTTGCAAGAAGTAAAGTGACAGCCTACTTTTTATTCCAGAAAAATAAAATGGTCCCACGTGCTAGCACAAAAATTAAAATACCACGCGGGCGAAGCCGCAAGCAAAAGCTAGTTTACTATATCAATGTAGTTTTTCCGTATTTTTCCTTGGAAGTATGACATATTCCGTGGCGCAATGGAGCGTCACCTCGACCTGTGCCCACGAGGACATAATTACGCCGTCTTGCTGCAATGGCTTCATCTTGGATGTACACTTTGGCGCGGAAATATCGGCTTATGCCCATCTTTTCACGTTAATAATAATTTTAGCCAATAATGGCATTTAACCGGGTACAGAATTCGAATAGCTCGCGCGGTCGATGTACCTAGTAATTTTCATATTATTGTTGTACCGTACTGTACCAGCCTTTTAATAGTCCACTGCAGGACGTAGGCCTACCCACGAAATGTGATTGGGCCATATCCACCACGCTGACCCAGCGCGGATTGGTGGATTCACATACGCCAGCGAGTTTATTCTACGAACATATGCAGGTTGCCTCACGATGTTTTCCTTCATCGAAAAGCCAGTGGTGTAAAATATCGTACGTAAATTCCGAAAAATTGGTACAGGACTGCGAATTTGAACCCACGACCTTACTAGACCACCAAGGCATTTTCGGAAGTCCGAATCGTTTTTGAAAAATCCACAATAACACGAAACATCGATGGTACATCAACCCGTGCGAACTATTCGAGTTCTGTACATGTTTAAGTTGGTTATGCAATATTTGGTGAAAATAAAATTGTGACGATGTTTTTCTTCACTGAAAACCCAGTAATGAAAATAAGCCTTGTCAAGTGAAAAATTATTTCTTGAATTTTAAATGGTATCTGACTGTACTTCCTATTAAATAACAATAATAATTATTGGTTAACAAGCTATAAGACTAAGCAAGTTAGGTTTATTTGCTATAAGTTTTCAGAAAAACCTAATTGAGGGTTTTATGTGTTATTACACCTATTGTGGTGTTACTATAGGAATAAATTCTGTGGCAGGTGTATAATTTTATAATTGTTACTATAATTATAAATATATAAATACTAGGAAATGCTACGAGTACGTACTATACAGGCTGTTTTCCGAAGATTTGAGACTTTCAACGTTACATATAAGGTGATATTTTGAAAAGTGCAAGGTCATCTAAGTGTAGGTACTTCAGAGGTACATAACAACAACGACAATCGTCAAAATCTTTATATATATAATACTGGTTTAATTTAATTGCGTGTTACTATTTTAAACTGACAAAACCCGATTGTAGTTTTCAGTATTCAATTTCATTATATCAGGTAGTTGACGGAGCTGTGGGCAGGGGACGTAGTATGCAGAACATAATACTTACCTACTTACTACCACTGATTTTATTTCTAATAGTTTTAATCGAAGCGGTCGCGCTAGGTGCTTTATTTTATTTTTATTTATTTTATTTTATTCAATTTCAACAATCAAAAACCAAAACGTTTTTGAGCTTAAAAATAAGTTAAATACCTAGGCTATATCTAAGTACTTAAGAATAATTACAAATTTCAGAGAAGAAAAGAATAGAATTATGAATTAATTCACTAATTTTTGAGAAAAAAACAAATAAATCGGACTTTATTACACAATATAGGGGTGTTGGCGCAACGAAAGTAGGATAAATAGTCTTCTCTCTTTCAAATGCATATAGTGAAAAAGAAACAACAACATTTTAAATTGCGATGGCGCCTATAGAATTGGGCCTATTGCGATAGTTAACTGATCAAAACCCGATTGTAGTTTTCAGTATTCATTTCCATTGCATCAGACAGTTGACGGAGCTGTGGGCAGGGGACGTAATATGCAAAAACTACCACTGATTTTACTCGTATGTCTATGGGTAGACATCTAGAATTAAAGTTTTAAGGTCTGAATTGTAATCCTAAAATTTTGAAAAGGGGTTATATTAAGGGGGAGAGCACGAATTGTAAGAGCCTTTTCGATTGTTCTGTGATGAAATCAAGCAACATTTACAACGGACTTCAAAAAATATGTTCTCAATTCTACTGTAGATATGTACCTATGTTTTTTTTTATCTTACATAAGACAGTAGCAGAGCAAGACAAAATTTTCCTTTTTTTGCCCAGGGAAAATCCTTTACCACCCCGCTCGCCCGATCGGTGTACCCACTAAGAACCCTGGGATGTTGCTGCCTAGTGCTCATGTGCCGGAGCTGCGGGGTCGCTTTCGCACTTGTCCGCGGCTCCAGCAGCATACCAAATATTCCTGTGGGAACTTATATTTTTCGAAGCCCATTTTAATTATTTTGTATTATTCGAGCAGCACAGGATACACTGAGGCACCCGGAGGACAGCGATTTGCGATTTTGGCGACGCAAATTTTAGTATAACGGAGGAGTATAATGCCGCGTGTTTCAAGAACGTTCTAGATGTCTTGTTGAGAACTTCCTCTTATAACTGCGGTGTCAAGGCGCGCCATTACACACGCTCTCTGCAGCCTTGCATTGTGCGCCTTGCGAAATGACGACACGACTTCGTCCGTCTTTACCGTAATATCTACATAATTATATTTTCAACCAACTTCCAATAATTATTTCCTGACAAAAATGTGACGACTGACTTTATAATCGTGGGTATAATCAGTCCCAAGCCAAAAATAGCAGATGAAAGTAGAGATTTTAATCGACGAAACGGAGGAGGTTTACAAGTCGACGTGCATGTTTTTTTTTAAATGTTTGTTCACTCTTAACTTTTTACAGAGTTGTCCGCTTTTGATGATTCTTTTTTTGTTTGGTAGATCATACTTTAAAAATGGCCGCATTTAAATTTTATCGAAATCAGCTGAGCCGTTTTTGATCAATCAACAATAATGTGAAAATTACTACATCGGTCCGTGCGAACTATTCGAATTCTGTACACGGTTTGAGTCGGTTACGCCATTTTTTGGGAAAAATAATGTATGGTGCAATTTTCATCGGGAATCATATTTCTAGAATTCCTTCAAATCTACTGAACCAAAGATTCAAGATTCAAGATTATTTATTTGTCAAGAAACATGGTAATGCAAACAACGTACAAAGTTGCATACAGATCTTTCAAGAGTTTAGAACGCATGTTCTTGCCGTCGTGGCGTGCAAATATCAAAAACAAAATTGCTGAATCTTATACAATTTATAAAAAATGTCAAATTTAGTCTAAAATGTCAAATGTGTAAAATGTCAATGTCAAGATGTACCTATATTAATTATTTTAAAGAATTATGTCAAAGAATTATAACAGGTTTTTTTTTGGAATATTCGCACAACCATTTGTCGAGCTCACGCAAGTACACTCAGAGTAAAGAGATCTTAAACCTTTTAACCCAAAAATGTCGCTAAAACTCTGTTTTTCAATTTAAAAACAGGAACATCATAAAACTGTACTTAAAGTTCAGTTGAAAACTAAATCATTAATACCGACGTTACCTAAAACACAAAAAGTTAAATATTACAAACGTGTCTTCTGGTAATGTCGAACTTTAATGACCTCTAACGTCTTTTGAAGTTAATTTTTTGAGTTCATCGCCACTTCCTACATTTTTTGCGAGCTTACGAGATTATGAAGAACTTGAGTTTATTTGTTTTGCATATAGTCGAGATAACACGACAGAAACGACCTTTGTGCGAGGAAACCTAAAAAAGCATTGTCGCTAAGCTGTCCAATAAAACTGATTTTAGTTGCCTAGACAAAATCACATTTCATAAACGACAATTCCAATAGTTGCCTGATATAACTAACATTCATTCCAATCTACTTACGCATCATTTGCAGCCTTCTTTTTCCACTGCTGGGATACAGGCCTCTTATAGTGCCATAACCCAAACCCACGATGTTGACGATATCGTCAACAAAGTTCTAATAGCTCAAATCGATGTACTTATGCCATTTTTAGTATTTGTAGATTTTTCAATAATAACCGATTTCAATAAAATTTAAATGGGACGATTTCTGAAATATGACTTACAAAACAAATATAAATCATCTAAATCGGTTAATAATTGGCGGAGTAATTGAGTAACATAGATACAAAAAAACATACAGTTGAATTAAGAACCTTTTTTTTTGAAGTCGGTAAATTGTTTTCTTAAATCAAGGCTATTTTTAGGTATTCTACGTCAATCTGACGGTATCAATGACCGAGCCAACACAAGCATACCTAATAACTTTAAACGATAAGCGGATAACCAGTTTGAGATTCTCGGAATCTGACATTAACTTAATACAGGTTTTTTTTACTCATAAATATGTTTTTGACGATTGCTGATTAATTTGTTTAATTACTAACTACAAATTTGTTTATTACAAAATTACGATTTCTAGAAATCGACTTTGTCTAATACTTCTTCGCTCAAATGAAACATCGTGTTTCTATAGACGACGGACATATTCTAGAATAATCTAGAATATCAATGTTGGTACAGCGGCTAAAAATCGAAACAAATACTGTGTCCGTGTGGTAGGGTGCCAAGAACGCTGGCTGCATTCCCACGCTGAACGGCTAGAGAGATTCTTTGTGCGAGGAATGAGCCAGCTCTCTTGTCACAATAGCTCTTTAAATGACATCATCAAAAGGGCGCTTGCCACTATCAACATCCCAGCTATTTTAGAGCCAGCTGGCATAGCTCGGGATGATGGCAAGCGCCCTGATGGCTTAACATTAATCCCCTGGGAGCGTGGAAGGGCGCTGGTATGGGACGCAACATGCGTCGATACCTTGGCCCCTTCTCGCCTCAGTGGGACAATTCAAGAGCCGGAGCCGCGGCGGAGGCTGCCGAAGACGCTAAGCGGCGCAAATACGCATCACTCGCAAGTGAATATGTGTTTTCGCCGCTTGGCGTCGAAACTTTTGACGTCAAGGGTCCATCCCTAAAAGTTTCGCCAAAACTTGTTGACGCTGCTGGTGAGAAGAGAGCTGGCTCATTCCTCGCACAGAGACTCTCTTTAGCCGTTCAGCGTGGGAATGCAGCCAGCGTTCTTGGCATCCTACCACACGGACACAGTATTTGTTTCGATTTTTAGCCTCTGTTTATTTATTTATTTTATTCTGTATATAGATAGGTAGGTTTCATAATTTTGGCGCATTTGTATCTATTAGGTAGTTTAGAATTATATTTCAATGTTGGTACTCATAATTATGGCCAACTTTTGCTATGGGGCCAATCCAGAACTGGCGAAAAAATCAACTGTTGCATACATTTATTCGTGATTTCGAAGTAAAAGTTGTTAAAAAATAAACGACACCTTTTCGAATTATTGATTTTCTAGTTTTCTGGAGTAGCCAAAGAAGTTTTTTTTATCTGTTTATATTTTAGTTGTTAATTTAATTGTCTCCGCAGTGTGCACAATGTAAATTTATCGATGAGTCTTTTGTTGAAAATATCAAGATTTTTCAAAGAAAATTTCAGAATTTCCTGGGGAAACTTACCCTGCCGCCTGGAGAGCTTCAGGAAGACGTCCTCCAGAGAAATGCAGCTGTACATCGTCAGCAGCGCTTGTGGAGACTCCTCGGCCAGCAGTCGACCGCTGCGCATCAACCCAATCTGAAATCACAGTACACAATATTAGAGCATCTTTTGGCATACATGTTTTGTTAGACTTGTGACGTTTTGACGTGATAACGTCTTATAAATCGATGAACGCCGGCACGCACGAAAAAGCGAGCCTGAGACGAGCGTGTAAGCGAGAGCGCGGAACAAGCAATAGAGTAGCACTATCGGCCTAAGTGTTCGGCTTGAAACGCGACGTTTTCACGTAAAATTATCACCCGTAAATCGTCTTTACTACAGACAAACAATTTTTTTATTTAGGGTTATGATATAGAGTTTGTTCGCGCTAAATAAGAAAGGTCTGTCTGCCTGAACTTGCCAGTTAAAAGATGACAGCACATTTTGATGCTACAAGGTAAAGGTCTGCATGGTAAAGTAGCTCGCATAGCAGACGCAGTTTTATCGTAGATCTGTGCAAACTGTAGGTATACGACACTCTCATTAACGTTTTGACCGTCAAAAACACCTACACTTTTTTTTTATTTATTTCTTGTAATCAACAGCGTTACAATACATAATTATCTTACTAATATAAAAAACACAAATAAGGCCAAAACAACACAAATAAGGCCAAAACAACTTGATCAGTATTACCAAGCGCCAACGATGTCTACTTATAATCGTCAAAAAACCAAGCCCAACAAATATAAAATAAATAAAAAACTGCCAAGTGCGAGTTGGGAGCGCGCACGAAGGGTTTTGTACCGTATGGGAGCCCGCTTAGCCCTATTTTAAGCGTCTTCCGGTTGCCTTTATTAATATCTAGCAAAATACGGCAAAAAAATCACATTTGTTTGTATGGCCCCCCTCGAATGTTTGTTTTATTGGTTTTTAGTATTTGTTGTTTTAACGGCAACAGAAATATTATATATGTATCATCTGTGAACATTGCACGTGTCTAGCTATCACGGTTAATGAGATACAGCCTGGTAACAAACAGACAGACAGACGGATGGACGGACAACGGAGTCTTAGTAATATGGTCTCGTATTTACACATCTAATAAATAAAAGCAATTCTGCAGACATGTACAGTAAACTCTACCACATGATACCTTCGCAAGGTACGTACAATAAATGTACCTATCATACATACATAGGCACCTACAATCTACCTGTCTATACACACTACATAAAACCTGGTTTTTCACCTTAGTGACTACAAGTTAAAATAACTCGTATCAAGATATTCAAATGAAGGTGGATATAAAACAGTCGTTCAGTTCATATCCAACCAGATACACCGGTTTAGTAATGTATGGACATTGGACAGACCGCGGAACTGATATGTCCTTCTGCATGTTATACCTTAACTCTGTCCTTTAAACGCATGATTATATTATGTTTACTTTATATCCGCGTAGATGTAATAGATGCTTACATAATTATTCAATATCAGTTGCTGTAGGTATGACCTATGTTGAATGCTTTGCTCAAACCAAGGGGCGAAATAACGTCCTATTCCTTCCACGCGCCCACTACAGGGTAGTTTCTCTATAGACCAGTGTTTTTCAAGATGTGGGTCACAAGTAGTCACAACCCTTGGGGGGTCGCAAAGTCTACAGTAACAGAAAAAATAATGTTTTAAAAATGTATGTTTTTTAAAAGCGGATCTCCGCAGCATCGGATATCTACATGCGAAAAAACATTGGATAAATTTCGCGTTCACTAATACGCTCTCGTTTGGAACAATGCTTCTTTTGCTTTGTTCTTCTTTTCTGTTTTGAAAAGAAAACCATAAAAGTATATATAGTAGGTAAAGTATTACATTATTTCATATTGAATTTAGTTAACCAGAAATACCTGTACAGTTTATAAATACAAAACAAGGGGTTGCGCCATGAAAAAGATTGAAAACGAAGAATGAAGCCTTTTAGTGTATAATTAATGACCTCGGTAATAAAACATGACCACCACTTAATTTATCTATATACGACTAAGCGCTGTCTTGGCTTGGATGACACATTAACTGTTCTTATAAGCAGATACCTACTACGAGACTAATCGCGCACTGAAAATACAAGATAAATAACCTCATCATCGTTTATTTCGTATGTTCAATGTGCGATTAGTCCCGTAGTATAAGGTATACTTGTACTGTACTGTACTGTACCAGCCTTTTTAATAGTCCACTGCAGGACGTAGGCCTACCCACGAAGGGTGATTGGGCCATATCCACCACGCTGGCCCAGTGCGGGTTGGTGGATTCACATACGCCATCGAATTTCTTCTACGGACATATGCAGGTTGCCTCACGATGTTTTCCTTCACCGAAAAGCCAGTGGTGTGTGGTGTAAGGTATACTTAATGTGCTCAAATCGCAATAGTTTAAGAATAACATGACACGTTAAATAGTAGAATCCGATTGTTTTTACCACATAGCCATTTCAGAGACCTTCAGCCAATTAAAAATTCTGACACCAGGGCCACCCAGTCTTTACAAAGTTTCTTGTTCATGTCTATAAATGATTCGAGTCGATGGCAACCTCCCACGCAACAAGTGGAATGTTCGTATCCAACTCGGGTTTTTTCGAGGCTTTTGTAAAACTTTAACCCATTAGTGGTTACATTATACGGCCTGATTACTGATTAGCGATGATAATTATCTGTTTGTCTCTTTCATCCTTGATACGTAATCGGTGCGATAGAATACATTAGCTATATTTATAGGGAAAAGCCTTGATCGCGCTGTGTAGGTACTTGTCTCGATTCCTTAGCGGTGAACTAATTTTATAATGACTGACGTGGAATTTATTAAAGATATTATGTTCCTTTTTTGCTATTGAAATATGCTTGATTTTAGATGAAAAATGTATTTTTGCATGTTTAAATAATTTTATGACGAATGTATGCTGTACGTACTAGTAAATGTTTGTAGTAAAAAGTACAGCATGTCTTCAAAACATATAAAGGCCACGCCACTCTATTTGGCGGATGTGAAGTTAGCGACAAGCTGCACAATAGTCAATCAACGGCTTCAGCAAAATTTATTAACATTAAATACAGAAAAAACACATTATCTTGATTTTAGCATGAGAAGAAAAAAGTCAACAAATGAAGACTCAGAAATTTTTGCTCATTATTGTCAAGACAATGTAAATAGCCAATGCACTTGTACCGCGATAAATAACACAAATAAAATAAAATACTTAGGCGTCATAATAGATAGTACTCTAACTTTCAGACCACATTTAGAAGCCTTAAATAACAGACTTCGTAAATTAATGTTTGTTTTCAAAAAACTGCGACACGTCGCAGATTTGAAACTAATCAGACAAATTTACTTTGCTCTTTGTCAGTCTATAATAACTTATTGCATAACTTCGTGGGGTGGCGTGGGTAAAACTATATTATTAACTGTAGAGCGAGCCCAACGAGCGATACTCAAAGTTGCTACTTGTCGTCCTTTCATTTTTCCTACTAACCTACTCTATGAATCATGTAAAGTACTAACAGTAAGGCAGTTGTTCATACAAAACGTTGTTCTAAAACAGCACGCAGCTCTGCCCTATAGCGCAGAAACAACTAACAAAAGACGGAAATTCAATGTATGTCCTCAACTAACAAATTCAAAACATGCTTTCAGTTCTAAATTTTACAGATTTCTTGGGCCGCTTCTCTACAATAGGTTGAACACGTTACTTAATATATACCCGGTTAATTATAATACCTGTAAAAGACTAATCACTGAGGTCCTTCAAACTATGTCGTACGATGATACAGAGAAATTGTTGTTAATAGTGAAATAAGTTGAAACTGTACAGTTAAGCATTCCTAACTTTTAAGTAGGTTTACAAATGTCAAGTTCTATTTTTAAGCATTAGGTAGACATCTATTTTAACTTAGTCTTCAATTTTTTTAGTTCTGTATAAAACGTTAGGTTTTTAGGTATTTTCAGGTATTTTGTTTAGGTTACTAAGTAAGTATGTCGCACTTTTGCACTGTAATCAGTTTATAGAAGTATTTTACTAAGTTTGTAGCAAGTAGTTATTTTATTTATAAGTATTAAATTTTCTTTTTTTGCTCTTTGTCAGCCTGAAGCACAGGTTTAACCTAGTTCAGGCAAATGTGTGTATGTGTCCTTTTTAAATTGTTTGGCTTTTTATATTGAATTATGGCATTGATGTTTATAAATAAATTATTTTTATTTATTTTTTATTTATTTTTTATTTAAAGAACCAGAGGTGAACCTAGATGGACTGCCGCAGTATTTGGTCCACACTAGCGGTGGGCAACTACTAGCTTTGGTTCGTGTATATAGTAGTTTAAGTAATCGTCTAAGTAAGTTGGTTTCAGAGAACAGGGAACAACAAGACTTACGCAATGCGCCTGGCGCGCTTCTTCAATATAATGCGTAGTGATGATGACAGTCTTGTCTCCGGACGAGGTGATGCGCACGAGATGCGTCCAGATGGACTGGCGGAGCAGCGGGTCCACTCCCACGGTGGGCTCGTCGAGGATCAGCAGCTCCGGGTCGTGCATGAGGGCCACTGCGAACGATACTCGACGCTGCTGCCCGCCACTGGGTAAAAATAAACAATTGGTTAGTTTTGCTAGAACAACGGTAGACAAGATGTTCGGACCGCCAATTTTATCGACGAAAAAAAAAAAGAACGTTTCACTCAAAAATAATCCATTGGGCAGTACGAGTATGTTAGGCTCGACATACACATGTCTATATTCGTTTTCTAAAAAATCAATAACGTCTATCTAGAAGCCACACTTTGAATCTGTCATGATAAAGCAGAAATCCTAGTATTTTGAAGTATAAAATCTCAAAACCCACGTGGAATAGCAGTACATGATATTAAGTTATTTACCGTCTTACCACAAAAGATTTACGCACGTTTTAGACATTGTTTAGCAAACAGGTAAGTCGTTTATTACCCTGATATTTTACTTAAAACATTGCCTTTCAATCCGGGAAGCAATAATGCTTGCATACCACTGCTTATAAGTTTAATGACTAGAGTAAAGTGTGGCAATTCTCCATGGAAATTCTGCTAGAACTCCACAACTACATAATTCTTCGGGTCAATCTGACTGGTACCAACTAATTTCGATCTAAAGCCCCCATTAGCAACACAAAGAGCCGTTTGATTAAAGCCGTTGTTTCATATTCTCCAGTGAAAGTCTCATGACGTAACTCGAGATTGATAGACACCGGCATAACAATGTATGAAATAATGAATATGTTATGATTTGGCAATCATATTATATCTTACAGCTGGTACAACCGTTTACAATAATAATAAATGCGCTGTAATTTTTCATTGTCTTAATTTTCTGCGGTGTTTTCTAGGAATAATAGTTTACAGTGAACATGACATGTCATCAGTGTAATATTATCAACGAGAATATTTTTTCCTAAGTCTTTTGACCTTTTCACCGGCTACAGATGTCGTACTTGTACATTTTTCAAGGCAGAGTACGTAGGAATTTCACACTACTATTACCTACTATGTACCTAATACATAGTATCAATTAAAACACGTGTAACGTGTTAAAAAAAATTAGTTGTAATAAACTCTATCTATTAAAAAAAACCGCATCAAAATCCGTTTCGTAGTTTTAAAGACAAGCATACATGGGGACAGACAGAAGGAAGCGACTTAGTTATATAGGTACTAGTGATACCTAGTGATGATGTAGTTTGTGTGACAAAATAATGCTACTTATCTTATGTACATTTTACTAGAAATTGACATAACTATTTCATTTCATTTCATTTCATTTCATTTATTTATCATTAATTACACCTACCATAACAGTAAAAAACCAATGCGATAGTGTAAAAAACAAAACAATTCATAAAAATAGAAAATTATAAAATGTCAATTTGAATAATAAAAATAATGTCATAATAATAAAATCAATTCATCATGTCAATTAACATTAATAATGTCATTATACCGTCAAAAAAAAAATCTAATTCTATCAAATAATAAATTTACTGTCTAAATAATAGCGTCACAATTTTATGTTAAGTCTCTATAGCAGGCATCAAACAATACCACCCTCTTAAATTCAGGAACAGAGCACACAAACATGTCAATTTTCTGTGCAACTCGATTTAGTGCGTGCAAAGTTCGAACCATCGGTGACTTAGCGAGTAAGTTGGTTTTTGCGCGCGGCACCGCGAACAGCCGCGGCCGGCGCCGGCGCGACACGTACTCGTCCGGCACGCTCAGTCCCATCACACTCAATACAGCCGAATTTGATAAGACGCCCCGGAATACTCTCATCATATAACATGCGAGCGCCACATCCCTTCTCACCTCTAGCTTGTTGTATCCGACCATGCCCAGTACGAACAGAGTCGGATACATGATTATTATCTACTAACTATTGTGATTTATTATCTTTATTCATGTGAAATTAACAAGTGAGGAGGAATTTGTCGTATGAAAAAATCACACAGTCTTGATCGAGAAATTATGTTGCTAGCACTTTATTGAATTGAGTAGTTTTTAAGTACATAATATTTTCTTTCTTGACGGGCGCTAATACCTGATTAGCGTCCCGTAAAATAGCAACAAAAGAGTTATTAGCTCTATTCATCAGGCCTGTGAACCTGTCAGCTTTTTCACAGCTAATCAGCTGGGTAGCCACTAGTCATTTAACCTAAGGGCTCATGCACACCTTCGCCGCGGAAGCGTAGTAGCGAAACTGCAGTAGTTTGTTTGGATATAACTTGACAACTTAATTGTTAAACAAAACAAATACGGGTTACTTATATTGTTTTAGCTTTAACCATTAATATTTAACCATTGACATATTTAAAATTATAATCCCATTTCAGTATACTCTATACATCCAGTGTATTCAGTAAAAGTATTAGGCTATTTTAAGAGAGAGAGCCATAGTTATTTATATTATTAACGGCATAAGAACAGAATTATACGGAATGTTTCGCGGCCTTACCTAGGTCGCTCGGTCTAGCATGACTGACGTGTTTCGTTACGGTTAATCAACAAACGACACGCATCTAAGTGCTTAGACACAACGGGAAGTTAACGGACAATTCACTTAGTTTGTTTCGGTATTTGTTTTGTTTACAACTAACATATCCTGGAGACCAATTTTCGAAATTCTATCGTTATTTATTAAGGTTAGAATCATTTAATAGAATTATTTCTAACGTTCGCAGAGAATCGCATACTATGCTCTCCCGTTTGCATAGGCATATATTTTTACTTTCTTACTTGGTTTGATGACCATTTACACATACGTTAAGCCGTTGTAATATTTCAAATATTGAGCCCCCGGTAGGTACAACAATGGTAGTTTCGCTATTACGATTTCCCAAAGAAGATGTGCCTACTGCTTTATTCCGCTTCGGCCCAGTGTGACTGAGCTACTTCGTCACGGTTACTCAACCAACGACACGCTACAAATGTATTGTGCTTAGACACAGCGGGCCATTAACCGAAAATTCAATTACTTCGTTTAGCTTTATTTTTGCATTGTTATGAACATGTCATAGTAGAAAAGTATTAGAAGAAAATATTAGAAGACATTTTACACACGGTCCCTGACCCCAAACTAAGCAAAGCTTGTGATATGGCTGTCAGACACTGATATACTACATATACATATTTTAAATATACACTTATATAGATAGTACCTAAATAACACCCAGACACAGAGCAAACATCTATATTCATCACCCAATTGTTTGCCCTAGGTGGGGATCGAACCCAAGCCTCTTTGACCCAGAAGTCAGAGTCACTAACCACTGAGCCACCGAGGCAGTCAAAATGGTGGTTTCGCTACTACAGTTTTGCGACGAAGATGTGCGTACCGCGTTATCCCGCCTCGGCCCAGCGAGACTGAGTAACTTCGTCACGGTTACTCAACTAGCGACACGCTACAAATTTATTGTGCTTAGTCAACACACAGTGGGCAATTTAGCGAACAATTCAATTGCTTTGTTTCGCTATTTGTTTTGTATTATTTTGTCACTTTATGCCGTATTGCAGTATGTAGTCAGATAGGTATTAAAGTTGCATTTGAAGATAGTCATTTTCATTCTATTCAATTGTCGTAAAATTAGCTCATAGTCGTAGGAAAATGATATATGAGTACCTACAGATGTAATCAAACGATTAGATAAAAATGGAGATTCAGATGAGTATAATACTGGATATAAACTGCTTCTAAACACCAGGATGTACGTCTTCAGTGAACGTATTACCACAGATTAATTGTCGTTGTCGTTTCAGCCATTGATGACCACTGATGGACATAGGCCTCCCCTGTAGATCTCCAATTAGACCGGTCGGAAGCGGCTCGCACCACAAATTACATAGTAATTACATACATCACGCTTAGCCAACTCACAGTCCAATTACATCATGGTCTCTTTGATGGTGAACTCGTTCTATCATTTACAAAACTACAAACTTACACTCCAATAGAAACCCTAACTGGAGCACTTCGCCAGGTAATAGGTATACAGTTTTGGGTAGGATACAGTTCTCACTGGACAGGGAGTTCCTATCGCTCTTACCACCTTCTAACAGACATACAAAAACCTACTAAGTCTTGGAGGTGGAATAAAGACCCATTCTGGAAAAATAGATAAGTAAAGAAGTCAAAAACGTACCTGAGATTCTTCACCATCCGATTTTCGCTGGGCAGGTCCAAAAAGTCTAGCAAAAAGCGCAGTCTTTCAGCGATTTCCCTCGTCTCCATACCGAAGATCCATCCGAAGTACATCATGGTCTCTTTGATGGTGAACTCGCCGTACAGGGCGATCTCCTGAGGCATGTAGCCTACACGCTTGCCCGGCACTCCGGATCCTGAGGGAACAGATCAAATCATTGACCGACAAACCACCGGAGGAGGTACTCAATTCGACGCGTATATATTTTTTTGTGTATAAAACGCATATCTTTTTCATAGTAGTCCGATTTCAATAACTTTTTTTATTGGAAAGAGTATACTTCGAAATTGGTCCCATTAAAATTTTATTGAAATCAGCTGAGCCATTTTTGATAAATCAACAATAATGTGAAAAATGCTATATCGATCCGTGCGAAATTTTCGCGAATTCTGTACAAAAAATATTTATTTATTCCAAGAATATAAAACATTTTATTATGATTACATGGTGACACAGACTTTATGGGAAAATAATGTTGTAAAAAAACACCAAAATTCGTATAAAGCTGTAGTTAGAATAAAAAAATTAGTCTTTAATATTTTTGAAGATAATTTTGTACAACGTACGCAAAATAACTGCTGAACCTATTTTCTTCCTCTGCTTACCTAATTCATTTTCACAATTCCGATATCTGCTCTAGATCTCATTGTTAGTAATCATTTTCGTCTTTTGTGTCATATTCATGGCATCGTCAATGGGAATCATAATGAGTTGAATGTGACATATTAGTTATTTATTTTATAACTAGCTTTACCTGCTGCTTTCCATAGGATAGGTAGTTAACTTCCTGGAGCGCGTGAGGATGTTTTTAAAAACTAGAAATTAAACAAACGTGTTGCCGATGCAAAGGCACTATAATTAATGAATCAAAATACATTGAGATATCTTACAAGCTAACTTAGGCATCTAGGTGGTCTTATTCGCAGACGTCAGAGTCAGCTCTACTGATAAGACCACTGCTCGGTTTTGTTACTGGGAACCGACCGCTTATCTATAGTATTAAATTACGTGGGAACATATAACCTAGAGTACTAGAGGCGGTTGTGTACGCTGCAAGTACATAACTCCTCCCTCCCTAAGCGAAAAATTATCGGAGCGCTCGATTTGAGAGGGATTCCGATAATTTTGTATGAAAGGGATAATTTTAGTGTAAGAAACATATGAAATAATCGAAACTATACTTAAGACTACTAATCCTAACGCTATGACACTAATTGTAGAGTCATTTTCTCTGTTATAGGTTTCACTAAAAACTTCACTGTTCTTCAAAGCAAAGGCCATGTATTTAACTTCGTCCAGTGCAATCTCTCGCATGTTGAGTGCATGTGCACTGGATAGGTTCTCGGTTGCGCGTAATTTCGGAAGGTTGATGATGGGTAGTGGGGTCCCTGGGTCCGCTTCGGTGTAAAGACGGTGGTACCGGATGGTCGTCCCGTTGACAGTGACATCACAGGGTCTGTTCAGGGTCACAACGTGTGTTCCGCATATCTGCTGCTTCGAAACCTCTTCGCCGCAGGTCTCTGTGAGGGTTGTTTCCGATCTGGTGTATAGTATCCAGTTGTTTTTATCTATTTTCTGCAGCTTCACGTCCTCGACGTGAATGGGGTGTTGCTTGCAGATGCCAGTGACGTCCTCGTACCTCATTAGTTTTTCCTCGCATGAGGGTCCGCTGTATGGGGCGCGGTTGTCATCGTCGCAGAGAAACTCGTCTCCAGCAGCGAGTGAGCGGCACGGCTTTACGATCGGCTGATACTTCAGCCCTTTCGCCAATAGGAATGGGTATTTAGGAAATATGGCAACGGTTAGGTTTTCAGGTTTGAGGAGGATGGGTAATGTGTACAATTTAAAATAGTTATACGTAACATTATCGGTCAGAGGGATTTCCAATATAAAGGTAATTTGGTCCTTTTTGATAAAAGATTTAACATCAATAGTTTCCTCAATTTTAATTAAATTAAATTCATTGGGTACATATACCAGGTTTCTAGATTCTGCTATCAAGTTCAAATGGTATAGCAGTTCGGTGGAATTAATTATAGACTGGTGTAGTATGGAGCTCTTGCTTAGAGCTAGAGCGGTTTCGATTTCACTTAATCTAATGAATATAGTCCTAAAACTACTTATGAATAGATTATATAGTCCTAACGCGTAAGATGAAATACTTAAATTATTTTCTCGGATTACAGTCTCTTTAAGGGTAGTTTCAACCCTTCTTAGACGGGAATCCATCGTTAGTGAGTTTTGCTGAATTAACTCTGTGGCGTTTACTAGGCTGTCTAGCATTTTAGTAACAATCGTGATTTTCTTTGACAAAATAACTTGGTTATGACTCGATTCTGAGGTCAACCGATCATATTTAAGGGCGTCCTCGTGGTCTAGGTTGCCTGTTACAATCTTAATAATGGATCCTAATGGGTTAAGTATCCCACGCTTGAATCGTTGAGGAATTAGTTGGTGATACTTGTCTATGGTTATGTCGCGCATATATTCTGCGTGCATAAACATTCCTATGAATTCGTGCGGAAATGTTTTATTAGATGAAATTAATTGCTGAAATTCTGCTAATTTTGAAATGACTAAGTTGAGATCGGTCCAAATATTGTCTAACTTAATAGTTTTTAGAATTGTCCAACTGTCGGTTTGCATGTGAGCTTGGCCTTTCTTTACTGGCAGAAGTCCCGGATTTCCATCAAGATTTTGCAGATGAAGGGCGACTGCTGCTGTTGCTAGCATCGCGCTGCACCACCTGTGGAGGTCGTTTTATATTTTTAATGGGTGCTTTACTATTTTTCCTTTCGGTTTCTACCTTGACAGGGACAACGTTTTTCTCAACAGGGCCTATTACTTTGGCCTTCTTATAACGGGGTTTTTCTTTACTTTTCCTCTTATTTATGTCCTTTACGAACACTACTTCTGGGAGTTCCACGTCGGTTTCCCCACCTCGTTTCGACCTAACCTTTTCCTTGTCCGCCTTAAGTTTTTCTGATATGTGTGTGTACAGGTGTTTTGTTCGTTTACTGTGGTCTTTTACTAACTGCTGTGTATAAGTTTTTTCAACTTCTAAGTTAAACGGGTTGTCTGTGTCGGTATGCCCAAAGACAACTTCGAAGGGCGTTAGGCCCGTTGCAGTATGTATGGTGTGGTTGTAAGCCATGATGGAATAAGTCATGACAGACGCGGCGTCTGTGCATTTCTGTTCGTACTTAGCCAACCTATAAATTTCTATTAAGGTCGAGTGGAACCGTTCTACAAGTCCCATGGAGTTGGGGTTGTTGACAGTCCCTATGTGTCTCTGTATTTTGTGTAGGCTGAGGAATTCTTTCATGAGCTCGTTGTTGAACTCCGTACCGGGGTCTGAACTGATTTTCTTTGGTATCCCGTAGAATGAAAAGTATTTCATTAGGGCTCTTACAACTTCAGGTGTGGATTTGTTTGGGATTTCGAATGCTTGGCCTAGCTTACTGAATGCATCTACGAGGGTGAGGTAATACTTTCCTTCGATGCTGAAAAGGTCGATGAAAATTTCCTGAAAGGGTGCATCTTGGGTCTGAGTAAGCTGCAATACAGGTTTTATCGGTTTTCGATCATATTTGGTCTTTCTACATGCGTCACAATTATTTATCACGGCTGAAACTGTTTCCTGCATTTTGTCCCAGTAGTAAGTCCTACGAAGCCTAACTAACGTTTCTTTAATACCACGGTGACAGGTCTTTCCTTCATGATATTTTATTATTATTGCCTTCTGTTCATTCTCGTCGTCTACGTAAACTACTCGCTCTGTACACTCGACTAGATTTATTGTCCCTTTTCTAAAGATTTCTATAACGGTTGTACTAAATTGTTTGCGGTGTTCTGCGTTCTCGAAATAGATGAAGAGTTTTGCTTTTGGTTTAGCGTATTCCTTCAGAAAGTTTTTGATTAATTCGGGGTTGTTAATGGGCAAGAAAACTTCCAAAATTTTGTGTTTCCCTATGGAAATGTCTTTGACATGAAGTTCGTTTTTTAGCCATGAGTATACCAGGATTTGATTGGGTTTGGTATCAATGGCCTCGTGAAGGATTGGTATCCCGGTGGAGTCCATATCTTCAGCAGAGTGCACTGTGAGCGTCCTACTACTTGCTGATGGGGACGGAATAACCGGCCTCTCTATCTCTAGCTCGGGTAGCGATATGGTGGATTCGTCAGAGTCTGAGAGGGTCACAATGGAAATCGCGTCACTTTCTTCAGATAATTCCACGGTTGTCGGATTTTGTCGTGTCTGCCTACTCGTCTGTGGTTTAGGTTCTTGGTCACCTATGTTCACTACCATTGAGTCATCGTCGGTCAAGGCGTTAACTTTAACTCTGCTTAGGGCGTCAGCGTTAGTGTTTTGTTTTCCCTTTTTGTAAATTATTTCAAAGTCAAAGTCCTGGAGGCGTAACCTCCATCGTGTCAATTTACTATTGGGGTCTTTCAGGGAGTTTAACCAAGCTAAGGGTCGATGGTCTGTATAGATGAAGAATTTCCGTCCATACAGGTAGGGGCGAAAATGTTTTGTTGCCCAGATAATAGCGAGCAACTCTCGCTCTATGGTGCTGTAACGAGATTCTGTGTCGCTTAAGGTACGGCTCGCGTACGCGACAGGTTTATCACTGCCTACTTGTCCTTGGGAGAGAACTGCCCCCAGGGCTACGTTCGAAGCATCTGTTGTTAAGATGAAAGGTTTGTCATAGTCGGGGTACTGTAAGAGTGGTGCATGTGTCAAGAGTTCTTTGCATTTATTAAACGCGTCGATGTAATTTTGGTCTACTATAACCTTGTTGCGTTTTTTTAAGCACGAAGTCAGTGGTTGGGTAATTTTCGCAAAGTTGGGGATGAAGCGTCTGTAGTAGCCTACAAGTCCGAGGAAACTTTTGATTTCCGTCGTAGTCCGTGGGATTGGAAAGTTCATTACAGCTTTAATTTTGTCGTCATTTGGTTTTAGGCCATCCTTGGTGATGATGTGTCCCAGGTATAGCACTTCCCTGCGCAGAAATTCAGACTTCCCTAACTGTACCTTTAAATTGGTTTCCCTAAGTCGGTCAAAAACTAGTCTTAGTTTTTGGATATGCTCTTCTAGGCTAGACGAAAAGATGATTACGTCATCAAGGTACACCATACAGTGTAGTCCTTGCAGTCCTCGAAGGATATGGTCCATTGTACGCTGGAAGGTCGCGGGGGCTGTTTTCAGCCCGAACGGCATTCTTAAAAACTCAAAATGGCCGTTTTGCGTACTGAAAGCTGTTTTCTGTCTATCTCGCTCTTCTACCTCGACCTGGTGGAATCCACTAGCTAAATCTATCGTACTAAAGTACGTGCTTTTACCCAATTTGTCAAAAAGATCGCTGATGTTCGGTAATGGATATTTGTCGTCTATTGTTATCTCATTTAGGCGCCTAAAGTCGATTACTAGTCGCCATTTTTGTTCCCCGGACGCGTCCCTCTTTTTCGGCACTAAATGCACTGGGGCGTTCCAGGGGGAGTGTGACTCCTGGACTATGTTGTCCTGTAGCATTTTATTTACTTGATGATTTATTTCTTGAGCTTGAGCGGGTGCCTGCCTGTAGGGTTTTACATAAATTGGGTCTTCATTCTTTGTCCTAATCTTATGTTTTACTGCGTTGGAAAAGGTCAGGGGCAATTCGTCGCAATGAAAGATGTCTTTGTACTCATTGCAAAGCCTATAAATTTTCTCATGTTCTTCGGGGTTAGTGTGTTCTAGTTTTAACTTGTCTAAATTTTCAGTCAGTATTCTGTCTGTTTGCGGGTCTGTAGTAGTCACATTAGTCGCATTGAGGTCGCATTTGGTGGTCTCATATTTCGTCACTTGTAAGGGTCGTTTTACTGTAAGAGTCACTATTTCCTCTGATGTGTTTTGTATTACGGTGGTTGCGTATCCGTTAATGCAGTTTACTAGGGCACTGGGCATTCGTACACCAGGACCAAAATTTCGGTAGTCTAATATAGCCTCACCGGAGTGTTGGTCTATTGGTATTCTGACACGTTGTTCCGAACGGGGTTGCAACTCTATTTCATAGTCCAAATTTGTATTGATAATTGGAATATGGGTCGTTTTTGTTCTAAGCACGGAATGCTTTAAGTCTATTATGGCACCAAGTTGTCTTAGTAAGTCATTTCCTATCAGTCCGTCATATCTTGAGTCAACGTTATACAAGTAAAACTTGTGGCTGTCGTCTGTTCGGAATGTGGGCAGAAGCGGAATTTCAACTACTTCGCTATGCCTGCTAGATGCGTGCGTACTAACTACCTCGAAAGGTTCGTTCCTAACGCTTTCGTAGAAGAATTCGTATGCTTTCTGGGGTTTCAAAAATGATCTAGTACTACCCGTATCTATCATTAATTTCGCGTCTATTTCAGGGATGTAAATGTGGGGTAGTTTTAGTGTGGGGTCACAGTTTAGCTCTATCACTTCTTGTCCTCTATGGAGGCCTGTGCTGTAAAATTTTCAGCCAGCTGTTCCTGAGCTGAATCTGTCAGTGGGGTCTCGTATGTCAAGTCGTTGTTGTATACGTCGTATTCAAAGGCGTTTGTAGGGTCACATTCATATTGTCCGTACATGTCGTTTTCGTGGTCGTAGGGATAAGCATCGTCATGGTAATAATTTTGTTCGTCGTCGTGACCGGTTATCTCGTTGAGCTTGAATCCAGTGGGACGGGCGGTCCTCATGGATACGTCGCCAGATTGCAAGTGCGGCGGGTTAATTTGTTGAGGTGGTTGATAGGGTGGCTTGTAGCCAAATTGAGGTGGCTTATATCCGAATTGGGGTGGCTTGTACCCGAATTGGGGCGGTTTGTACCCGAATTGGGGTGGCCTATAACCTAGCTGAGGGGTCGTCCCTAACTGGGGTCTGAACCCTTGCTGCGGTGTTGATTGTTGGCCTAATTGCGGGCGATAACCGAACTGAGGCGCGGAGCCTAGCTGAGGGCGGTAGCCAAATTGGGGCGCGGAGCCTAGCTGCGGGCGGTAGCCAAATTGAGGCTGTCCGAACCTTGGAACCGGTGGTCGATTTAAATTTTGGTTCCCAGGTATGCCGAACTGGAATTGAGGCGCGGGAATCGCGGGTCTCATAGTATTCTGGCTACTAGGCATCGAAAACTGGGATCTAAGCAATTTTGACTTCATGTTATATTGTTCCTGGAAGTTTACTTCTTCCAGTACAATTTTTAGAGCGTCTTCCAGTGAGGTTGGGTTTTTCAACCTAACCAACCGAACCATTTGCTCGGGCAAATTATAAAGGAAGACGTTTAGGGCGGTATGATCATAGATGATCTTCTTCGCGACTCTCATTTCTTCTGAATTTGACTGAAAAACTTTGGATATTAGAATGGCCTTAACATCTTGTATTCTGCTGCAGAAGTCTAAATATGATTCGTGATTTTTCATTTTTAGGGTTTCTAACTCTATAGCAACGCACTCCTCACTCCGAGGGTCACCAAAATGTTGCACTAGGACCTCTTTTAACTCGTTGTAAGTAGTGAAGTCGCTTCGCTCACTAATAACGGCGGCGGCCTTTCCGGTTAACTTGCTCGTGATGCATTTTCACACTTTCTCATGAACAAATTTAGTAATTTAGTTTCCCCATTGAAGACAGGAATTAACCCTAGCATTTCCTTTGGAATTTCCGTTTGCGCAAGAGCGCCAACTCTATGTTCTTGCGCCATTTTAATTAATTTTAATTTAACACAACTATACTAAAATTATTCACTCCTAAATTAAAGTCTGGGTAGAGTTAATACCAATCCTATTACTTAATATTAAATATTCTTAAATAACACAATTTAATCAATTTAAGACCAAATTTTCCAAAATTACAATTAACACAAGCAAATCTGACCGATAACCAAGGTCTAAATTTACAAAATTCGAGGAAGATGGGGTGGAAGGTCAAGGATGGCGAAAAAGGCTTACTCACCAACCGACCTGCATCTTCTGCGCCCGTAGAAAACTTATTTTTTTGGTTCGTGAGGATAGCCGGAACGGATATCACTGAATTCAGTATTAACACCGTTTACTTAATGCTGCACAGCGCGGGGGAAATTCACCGAATTTAAGAGCGAACTTTTCGCGCTGACAGCAGCCGACTATCCTACCGGCTGCGCCAGTTAACTTCCTGGAGCGCGTGAGGATGTTTTTAAAAACTAGAAATTAAACAAACGTGTTGCCGATGCAAAGGCACTATAATTAATGAATCAAAATACATTGAGATATCTTACAAGCTAACTTAGGCATCTAGGTGGTCTTATTCGCAGACGTCAGAGTCAGCTCTACTGATAAGACCACTGCTCGGTTTTGTTACTGGGAACCGACCGCTTATCTATAGTATTAAATTACGTGGGAACATATAACCTAGAGTACTAGAGGCGGTTGTGTACGCTGCAAGTACATAACTAGGTACTTATTTTTTTCCTGGACAAAAAGTAGTCTATAACACTCTACAACTTTTGGACAATATCCATGCCAAATCAAGTGGATCCGTCGCTCTGTTGTTGCGTGAAAGAGTAACAAACAAACCTACAAACACACTTTGATTTAATATAGTATTATTATAGAAGCAGACACGATAAGCGGAACGTGGGTCGTCCGGCAGCAAGGTGGGTTGACGATATCGTTACCATCGCGGGTCGAACCTGGACACGATCGACAAAGGATCGAGGCAGATGGCGCTATAAGAGAGAGGCCTATACCCAGCAGTGGGATAAAAGATGCTGTGGATGATGATGATAGAAGCAGGCATAGAAAATGCCGTACCTTTGGTGCCCGGTTTGCCGCCCAGCACCCATATCTCGCCGCTGTTCAGTTTCCGCCGCCCCACGATGCAGGACAGCAGCGTCGTCTTCCCGCACCCCGACGCACCGAGCAGCCCGTATCTATAACAAAACATCACATTAATAAATAACTAAATCATAGTATTAAGTTTAGTCGAATCGATAGCACGAAGTTGTGGAAAATATCATAACATTCTAAACCAGTCCACTGAGTCTCTAACGTAACGTAACGTGACTTCAAAAAGGACTTCATTTCAATTTTATCGAAATCGGCTGAGGCATTTTTAAATAAATTATTATAAAAATATAACTTTTTAAAAAATACAAGCTATCGAGATCCTGGATATCATGTAGCAGCAGAGTGGTAGCTAAGATAAGTAAAACGAGCCCAAACACGACGGGTCTATCTTGTTTAGTACAGGAGTTCCTATATAGCCACCTTCCGACTCCATCATCATCATGGTCCCATATTATTGCATTGTCACGCGATATACATATGCGTGCAAAATTTCAGCTCAATCGGAAACCGGGAAATTGATCAAATTCAACTTGCAAGATTCCACCCGAACTTACATACATACATAGGTACATCCATTGCAAGTTAAAAAAAGCTTGTATAAAAAACTTCATTGATTGGTGATTGGTGCGAAGTCGGTTATGACAAATTTGGCGAAAAATAATAAGTTATTACAGTGCCACCAACTTATCTGACCAGGTGGCAGAAATAGGAACTAACGACGCCATTTTGAAACGTCAAAATATTGGCTGAATTTTATACGAATGTAGCGAGGTCAGATAAGTTGGTGACACTGTACTTAGGTACTATTGGGTTTGACTAGAATCTCGCCTGATGGTAAGCCACAAGTGGTCGAAAATGAGGCACACATATACAGGGTTATTTCTAATCAATTAATTAGCATCCTTTTAGGGGCTTATTCTGTACATCAAATATAACAACTTTTGTTCTACAACCTTTATTAATTTTCAAAAAAAAGTTGTTGTTCCATAGAAAAATATCGTTCACCCGCGACAAAATGTATGGAACATCTTTTTTTTTTAGTTTTGACAAAAGTCGCAGAACAAAAGTTGTCAGTTTTGATGTACAGAATAAGCCCGAAAAGGATGCTAATTGATTAGAAATAACCTTGTAGATACTTATTCACTCTTACGTCTAGTTTATTCATATACTCTGGTTTATCTTTCATAAAATTATAATGATCGTTAGATTGTCTTGCCTTTCAATTCATCACAAGTACACACACAAGTCGCAGAGTAGGTACACTAGTTCCATGCGTGTGTCGACACACGTGGCGCATGCATCAGCGAGCGCCCTGGGCCGAGGCATTAGAACGGTTTTCAGAGCGGAAAACCACTTCGTCTTGTTGGAGTAGTTGAGTACTAGGACGGCCTTCACATTTCTGATTCTGGCTCTCTTTCTATTCTGATTTTTTTATCAGTTTATGTGGAACATGTCGGTTTTTTCGTAGAAAAACTCAATGCTTAGTTGCCTACATAGGGACCATAGGGGTAGTAATAGTAAATTAAATTACGTATTTGCCGCCAGTAGACTGTTGCAGCGCCTAAGAGGAATCCTTTGTTGTTTTTTTTTTTTTTCTGTATAGACTTTATAATATTTGGGTATATAAACTTAGTTTTATTTTTGTCAATAATAAAATAAATCCGAAACTAGCCGCCCCCCGTGAAATCTGCCGCTCTAGGTTTCAGCCTACACAACCTGCTGGTAAATCTGCCACTGTTCTCCAACATAACTTAATTTCACAGTATTGTACGTATTGCTTGAATGACATTTAAAATTGGGTCCAGTTTCATAACATTCCATGCGTGAACGCAAAAAAAAACTGTTTTTTTTTTTAAATTCAGAGGCAAGTATTGATCTTATTATTTATTATTGGCATGAAATTCTCAGTCTCCAGTAAACGGCCCAAAAAATAAGCCTCTAAGTATGTTGGCTATTTATTTTTTAAGTTGAAACTTTATAGATGCTTCGCTCATCTCAAGACCTCTGACATCAGGGCTATACGAATTTACTTACTTAGTGGAAAAAGAGCCTGACGGCTGTCCAGTCGCCTAGCGTGGCTATTACAAGCATATTTCTTCTATTTTAGAGAATATTTGTGCTGTACCGGCCTTTTAATACTCCACTGGTGAACATAGGCCTACCTAAAAGAGCGATTAACTATATCACTATAATAACATTGTTTATATCAACCTCAAGTTTTTCATAACAATCCATTAAAATAATTCTGTTACCGCAAGTCAGATCGCTCCACGCAACGAGGACGCAGTACTTGCGTCACAAACACACAATCTTCTACCGAACCTCATTTTAAACTCTATCTTTGTATTCATAACGTTTATTTTACTTTAAATGCATAAGCAAACTAGTTTTTGTTCAATTTTGGGCTTTACTGTTGATATTATAGAGTGTATTATTAATGTAGAAGAGCCAGGATGTGTAGCCATTATTTCAAAATCTTCGGGTAATCGTTTAAAATTAATTAGGAGTTTGTCGGTAGATAAGTTTGATGTGGTCAGTGTTTTAAGTAATGCACCGTTTCTTTGTAGTTTTATATAATTTTACCTGAGATATTGTTAGTTATTTAAGGCGTATATTATTGTATTATCTGTCAACGCCCGAAATTTAATTTCTCTTATGGGGGGAGAGACGTAGGAGAACGACCCACACCCATCTTGTAACCAGATGAGGTAGTTCTGCGTGCTTCATCCTCAACCACAACGTCGCTTACCATCAGGCAATTTGGTAGTCAAGCGCGGACTTATTCGCGATAAAAAAAAGATGAAATATTTTTTTAATGAAATGTTATTTACATTCAAGTAGGCTTATGATAGCTTGCCCATCTAAAAGTGTTCATGACTATATTTAATTCAATACTTTTTTTGGAAATTGATAGATAGCCGGTATTTTTTATATTCCAACGAATAGTTTTTAATGTAAAAAATATACTTTAGTAGGTTTGCCTACTTAATTTTGTATTGTTGTCAAGAAGAAAAACTAGTAGGTAAAACGTACTCGTACAACCAATGTCATGTTCGTGTTATTCAAATATCAATGTCAATTTCAAAAATTATTAGACCAAATAAATAATCAAGACTGAATGTTGAGAAACAAACACGTGAGGCCGGCAAAAGTACGCCTCGCCGTGATAAGACACTATTACAAACGCAAACACATACAACGAAACTACGCCTTGGCTCGTCAGTCGAACTATGGCGGCGCAACACCGACGCACTCACCACATGTATAAAAACTGGCCTCTCTTTTCTGTTCACGACGTTCTGTCTTGTTTTTTTTTTTATTTGGGCTGAGTATCTATGAATGTAGAGCACAGTAGAGTTTAACTATATCATATTAGAATAGTGTAGCATTCTCTAGAAACCGGAAGTCAGTAAATACAAGAAATAAGGCATCGGTCTACGCGTATGGTTAATTAGGTATCATTAATTTATTTCAATTTAATTGCTTCCGCAGTAATCACGGTGACTAAGATAATTAAAAAACTTGCTTTAGTGTTGGAACACGAGTATTTAACTACATAGCTTCTTCGCAGTAATACCACAATTGTAGTTATTTTTCCTAATTATTATATTTCAAAATTTTTAGTTAAATTATTGTAATAAATCATCAATTTAGGCCCTATAGTAGAGCTCGTAGGGTAGTTTATTACGTGTTTGTCAGCGATCACCGAAATTAAGCAACGTTCTGCACGGTCAATATTTAAATGGGTGACCGCGGGTGGCATTTGCCAACTGACCGCTACCGTGGCTTGGATGACACGTACAATTGTAGGTCCCGGTTGTTTTAACCGTTTAGCCAAGTCAGGGGCCTTCAGGCGGCCTATAAACTCTGACACCAGGGCTAGCCACCCGGCCTATACGAACTTACTTACTATTGCACTGCATTGACCTTTCTTCCAATAGTCCAATATACAGTGTCAACAAGGTATATACCCCAAAAAAACCAATTTAGTGATCAGTTTATGTCTAAAAGTGCATCAACTAAAAACAAAATCGGTTGATGCACTTTCATACATACAGAAAACTTGGAAGCCATCACATTCTATTTAACTGGGGTGGTTAAATAATCGGCCAAGTACGAGTCGGACTCGCGCACGGAGGGTTCCATACTGTATGGGAGCCCCCCTTAAATATTTATTTTATTTTAATTTTATTATGTATTATTGAAGTGGATATAAAACTAAATATTCTGTGAAAATTTCAAGCATCTACCCGATGCCATTATTAATATAGAGCGAAAAACGTCTAAAAATTCAGGTTTGTTGTATGGGAGCCCCCCTTAAATATTTATTTCATTTTTAGTATTTGTTGTTATAGCGGCAACAGAAATACATCATCCGTGAAAATTTCAGCTGCCTAGCTATCATGGTTCATGAGATACAGCCCGGTGACAGACAGACAGACAGACAGACGGACAGACGGACATCGAAGTCTTAGTAATAGGGTCCCGTTTTTCCCTTTGGGTACGGAATCCTAAAAAATAGAATGTACATAGCACTGGAGTAGAGTAATCTAAAGTTTTCAAAGAAAGAGTGAATAGGTATCTTCTAAGTCTGCGTACTTTATCTTCGACCACAACATCGCTTACCACCAGGCGAGTTGGCGGTCAAACGCAGACTATTCGATTAAAATAATTATTTTTCACGAAAAATGGCAAAACCGCCTTCCATCGTGTACAAAATCCGAATATTTCGCTCGAACTGTTAACATTATTGTTGGTTTTTTCAAGAACGGCTCAGCTGATTTCTATAAAATTGAAATGGAACCACCTCGGGAGTATACCCTTTTGAACTAAAAAATAATTTTTCGATTCGGTTCACAATTGGTGAAATTATCGATGAACATACACAAAAAATACATTCAAACGAACATAGAACCTCCTCCTTTTTGGAAGTCGGTTAAAAATCGGAGGAGTTCGATAACAGACTCTATGATACGATATTTATACATGTACATATTAAATATTAGGATTAAGTTATACCCATTAAAGTATTTTAAACTCATGTAAAATATAATCCTTATATTTTATGACATAAAAGTAAATGACTATTCGTAAAAAGTTAGTTAATTTGACGGAAATAAGTAGTCGAGACAAAACGAGTATTTTGCGAAAAAAACTAGTTATTTACGAGTTGCAAAACCGTCGAGTAAATGGGAATAAAAACATGAATAACTACTTCCTCATTGTCTCTTAACATCGGCCACATAATGTTATTTATGATTATGAACTAACTAGTTGCTTGACCCGGTTCTGTACGTGCGTTTTAAAACATTTTAGCCGACGAAACGGAGGAGGTTTTCAAGTCAACGCGTATATAGGTATGCATTTTATTTTTGTTTGTCCACGCATAAACTTACAGAGTGGTCCGATTTTGACGATTTTTTTTTGTTTGGTAGGTCATACTTCAAATATGATTCCATTTAAGTTTTATCTAAATCGGCTAAGCCATTTTTGAAAATTCAACAATAGTGTGAAAATTGCTACATCGAACCGTGCGAACTATTCGAATTCTGTATACGGTTGAAGTCGGTTATGCTATTTTTGGCTATAAATAATTATTACTTAACGGATAAATAGTAGGTACGAGTATGATACCTACCTATGATACTCTCCAACCTTTGAACTATACAACCTACAAACCAAAAATCATATCAATATGATGCTCTGCTGCTGCGTAAAAGAGTAACAAACAAACCAATAAACACGGTTTGGGAGTATTATAGTACGGCCGTTCAGAGAATGCGTTCCTGACACGTCATCTTGAAAAAATGTTTTTGGCCGATATCTCGTAATACAACATTAAGGTCATTATTGTAGAAAAAAAATCGCATCTTTTGTTTCCAGTAAACTTTTTTGTAAAACTTACCGTTTACGATTTATGGCCCATTTAATGAAATTTCATTTAATGGACAGCTGATTTTTTCGAACAGATAATATTATTCGTTTAAATACGATTCCAACGTTTTCTGTCATATTAAAATAAGGAAGTACAACATACAATTTTCTTGAAGTAAACCATTTAAAAATACCTGTGTTTCTTAGAAAATGCCATCTAACCGGTCTAATAGTTCTAGAGTACGATAAATGAACGAACAAAGATACTTCATATTTGTTTTACTAATAGGAAGTTGATTCCTTTTACGCTTAAACAATTAGTACTTAAAAGGACATGCCACTCTATGAACTACAATTATGACGTCACAACGCTATAATAGATAGCTAAGAATAATCAGCCAAGTGCGAGTCGAACTCGCGCACGAAAGGTTCCGTAAATCCTTACTGTATGGGAGCCCCCCTAAGCTTTTTATTTTATTTTAATTTTGTAGTTTATTGTTGAAGTAAACATACAAATAAATATTCTGTGAATATTTCAAGCTTCTACCTGTTACCGTTATAAATATAGAGCGAAAAACGGCTAAAAATTTAGGTTTGTTGCATGGGCCACAACAAACCTGAATTTTTTTTTCGCTCGAAATATTTATTTTATTTTCTTTAGTAGCAACAGAAATACAGCATCTGTGAAAATGGTAACTCTCTAACTATATCCTATACTATAACGGTTCATGAGATACAGCCTGGTGACAGACATACAGACGGACGGACAGCGGAGTCTTAGTAATAGGGTCCCGTTTTTACCCTTTGGGTACGGAACCCTAAAAAATTAACTCTATGAATTGAGACATATCCTGAACAAATCTAATATACAACGTGTTTATGAAAGGTTTAAGTAGGTATTGTAGGTAGGTACACATGAGGTACCTACATCATAATAAACAACTTTTACTATGGGGCCAACAGGATTCGAGAGATCATTAGAGATAGAATCAGCTGTTTTATACATTTTGTTGATTCCGAGTTTCAATTTTGAATGGATCAACTGATTTTTTTTTCTCGAATTCCTTGTGCGTAGAGACTCTTCTGACTTAGAAACGGATTTTAACAAATCGACGCTAAAAGCATTTGTACTTCAAATAGCTAAGCACATAGCTTACTATGCATTCAAAAATGTATTATATTCTTTCGATTATAAAATGCGTTTTTGTGAAGCATTCTTGTACTTCGCACGGATCAATAAAAATAGTCTAAAGTTTAAGAGCCTCTTAAAAGGACATAACACTTTATTATACAGCCAATAATGTACTTTATATTTAAGCCAATAAGAGAGGTTTTTGTACGTTAAATACCCAATAGATGGTCAAAGTTTAAGAACTCTTAAAAAGACATCGTCCTCCATGATTTAATAACTAACTTGGGATGCAATAATGAATTTTATTTCCAGAGAATTAGAAAGATTATTGTAAAGCATAGTCCACAAATATGTGGTCCAAAATTCAAAGGACCAATCCATAGACAATAAGCCCGATTACAGAGGCGCCAGCGTAAGTTTTATAGCAACGTAAAAAGCGTTCTCTCTATCGAATGCCTAAAGTGAAAAAGAAACAGAACTATGCTATTTAATATATTTAGCTAATTTAATTACTATGACGCCTCTGTAATCGGGCTTATTGTACTTCAATCTACGTTAAAATGTACTCAAAGTGTACTCATCATAATCAGCCTGTGTCGACCCACTGCTGGCTATAGGCCTCATGTGCCATTGTTCCCTATTCTGGGCTAAGTGTACTTCAATAATGTGCTGTATATTACCGACTATAAGGTAAGTTATTGTAAATCACGAGCCTACTATAGTTCGGCCGTTCAAAGAATGCGTTCCTGACACGTCATCTTGAAAAAATGTTTTTGGCCAATATCTCGGAAAATATGTACTTAAAAGGGCAAAAAACATATTTCGCATCGTTCTTTTGTTTCCAGTAAACTTTTTTGTCAAACTTACCGTTTACGATTTATGGGCCATTTAATGTTTTAAGGTCCATTTAATGAAATTTCATTAAATGGGCCATAAATCGTAGACGGTAAGTTTTACAAAAAAGTTTACTGGCAACAAAAGATGCGAAATTTTGTTTTCTACAATAATGATCTTTATGTTTTTTGCCCTTAAGTACATAGTTTCGGAGATATCGGCCAAAAACATTTATTTTTCAAGATGACGTGTCAGGAACGCATTCTCTGAACGGCCGAACTATAGTGATGCGAAATTCAAAGAACTCATAAAAGGGCAAGGTACAATTTTACATACGTCATACATGTTATTTACTCTACATTCAATTATGTATTCTTTTGCCTTGATTATAAGACGCGTTATAATAAACTGTGGGCCCAGTAGTGGTCCAATAAGGGACACAATGGATCCTTTATTTTGATATGCGTTTGTCACGAAGCCTGTAGTGACGTATGTGATAATGATGAAGCATAATAATCAATGTTTGATAGGTTGTGAATCGTTGAGGTCACATAACGCGTTGAATGTATAAGGCTGTATAACTATTAGTAATGAAATGTGTAGAAATATATGCTAGAAAAATGCATAAAATGTATTGAAAAAGAAACAGCAATATTTTAATTTTTTATTAAATGTACGTTGGCGCCTTTAAAATCGGCCATATTGTAGCGCCATTCACCGTTACGAGGAAATACCTCTACAAGTGTTGAATTGATTTCTTCTGCGAATCGAATTGCGAAGGATGTTGACCTCGAGCCGTGAGCCAGAGTTGCCTTGCAACTGTTATGTTATATTTTGAACGAATGGAGAGTGTTTTTTTTTTTATATTATGTCAGCTGTAAAATAAAAAACTTTCAAAAACCAAAAGATGTAAAAATCTGTATACTTCAAACATCATCCGTCTTACCACAAAAGTTTTACGCACGCTTTAGACTAGTACAAATTGCACGGTTAAACAGTGTTTAAACCGTGTTTAAATTTATTGCGGTAACGCGGCATACTTCTAATATTTTACCTAAAATCAATTAAGTAATTGAATGATAGATACACGCAGCTTCGCTCTAAAGCTGTTAGACATTTAATATTATTTTTTTTTAGTACACTAGAGTTATTGGCTTTGACACTCTCCGACTTTTAAACTAAATTAACCATGAAAAAAACAAATTGATCCGTCGCCGCGTCGCTCCGTTGCGCGTTGGTGTCGAAGAGTAACAAACACATTTACACTTTTGGATTTATTATATTAGTAAGGTTACAATAGAAACATGGGATCATTGGCGTAAGGGAGAAGGAAGGGTACTGTTGGATTAAGCCCAGAAAATTGCAAAAAAAATAATATTGTTTCGTAAATTCCAAAATCAATAATTTTTGAATAGGCCGCGCGACATAAGTTGGCGGATGTGAAGTTAGCTACAAGCTGCGCAATAGCCAATCATCTCGCGGCTTTATATGAGATTCAGTCAGGATTGGATACTGCGCAGCTTGTAGCTAACGTCACATCCGCCAACATGTGTGGCGCGGCCTATAGTTACCTTTCAGCCGTTTTATGCAATTTCAAGGTTAGTCTCGAAGCAAAAGTTATTCGTAATACATAGAGCTGTTAATCTCTTCACTTTGGAAAGCATCAACTGTATACTTTTCAAGACTACTTTTATTGCATTTTAGTTTCGTTTTTTTGTTCTAAAATATGATTTAACTGCACTTACATGAGTATATACAAGGTTATCCAGAACTGGTGTACTAAGGCGAAAAGAGATGATTCAGACCATTATTATCAACAACTTTCACTATAGGGACAACCCAAAGTTCGAGAATTAAAATCAGCTATTTCATAAATTTTGTCAATTCCAAGTTACAATTTTGTATGGAACAGCTGATTTTTCTTTCTCGAATGTTGAGTTGGTCCCATAGTAAAAGTTGTTCATAATGATGGTCTGAATCACCCCCTTTCGGCTTAGTACAGAGTTAGCAGATAACCCTGTATACTTATCTATAGACGCAAGAAATAACAGTTCTACTAATTCACTAGTATTCTATGACGCACTGTAAATTTCCCATCGCTTGTTTAATATTTAGAATAGTAATAATTTCCTCAGTACTATGACTTGTTTGATTGCACAGAGATGATCGTCCTAAGTACAGCTAAGTTAGTTATAAGTTGCAACTAAGTAAGAAACCGCAATGAGTCATGGTCGCGGTTCCAAAGTTCACAAGGGCCTTTGCACCGCGCCAGACTAATACATTTTACCTTCAGCTTTAAATAATAAGAAATTAATCTTTGAAGCTATAGTTAAGTATTTCAGATTTAAACTGAGTAAAAATGGATAAGGTGTTCTTCTACGGATTTCGTACATAGAAATACAAAGTTGTAACTAAGAAAGAACATACCTACATACATATATGCTATTGTTAAGGGCAGCGAAAGGTGGTAGCTTTCCATAAGGCAAGGAATAAATAATATAATTATAACGTACTTTTACAAAGAAAGAGCCAATGACAAAATTGTGAGCACTTCCTCACAAGAATTCGTTCACGCTTCTAAAATGTAAACACGCATTTTGATTTATGTTTTAAAAACATTTTTGAACTCTATCCCAAAAATAGCAAAACCGCCTTTCTTCGTGTACAAAATTCGAATATTTCGCTCGAATTTTTTACATTATTATTGATTTTTCACAATTGGCGGAATTATCGATGAACATACACAAAAAAAATACACACAGACGAACATAGAACCTCCTCCTTTTTGGAAGTCGTTTAAAAACGCTCATCTCATTTTCGTTCTCGTGCAAAATTTAAAAATATCATCAATCATTCGTCATAGTATGCCATAAAACCTTCATGATATTCCAAATCTAATCACCCTTAGCTTAGCTACGTCAAAAGAAATGATTAATACGTAAATTCAGGACAACAACCTTTTGAAAAGGATAATCCGTAATCTTCAAAAGGATAATGAGCAGCTGGACCTACATCCCAAAAAGAAGGTAACAACGCGATTATTACCTGCGCCGTTTCAATGCCTCCATCGAGCACAAATTAAAGTAGGGTCTCTAATTATAATTTTTCTCCATGCTTCCTGGAGCAGTGATTCCCAAAGTTGGTACCAATATACAGAAAATTATAAACTCAACCTCATCAGACCTACTACTCGTAGGAAACAAATCGGGCCATACGATATGTACGTAAATCGAAATTCTAAACTACCTCATCAGTCATAGCTAGAAAAAAAATTGGGCCTTACGATATGTACGTAAATCGAAATTCTATTCATTTCTTTATTTTGCGTGTTAATGAGTAATAAAGGTGTTAAATATAACATTATCTGCCAATAACAACCTAATACAAGTTGTGTAAATATAGGATACATAATTATTCTTTAGTAAATGTGTGTAATAAAGAAAATTAATATTATTTTGTCGATTTGACAATTATCATTCTACTTAAATTCAATAAATCGGAGGAGCTGTTCCGTTGAAAATTTTTGGAGTAGACTTTGGTTCATAAGATGATGACGACATGTTAGTTATACTTACTTAAATATTTACTTTCTATTTATTTTCAACTTAAGCATCTTCGATTTTAGTAATATTTGAACGCAATAATTTAGCTTAGTCGATTAATTTATCTTAATTTTATGTATAGCGTGTTGGATATTACCCAATCGCGTTTTGGGGGGTAGACTTATGTTGAGCTGTTAATCTACTTTCTGTGCTATATGTGTAGTCTATTAAAAAGCCGGCACAGTACAGTATCTCAATTAATTTGGACCACACCACCACTAATCGACCCACTGGTCGATCAGCTAATATTGGGTGGACAGAACCAGTGGTCATAGGAAAGGCCTATATCCAGCAGTGGACGTCTTACGGCTGATGGATGGATGCATGACTAGTTGGCCGTACTAGGAACTCATAAAGTTGTGTAGCTACTTTTTAAACAATAATAATTTTAATCAACGATTGTGTCTTCCACCACTCATGACCCATAGTTTGGAAACTACTGTTCTAAAGAATAACGGCATCGAGTATTTATTTCTGTTTTTTTTACAAGCTTTTATTTAACTTGCAATAGATGTACCTATAAATATGTAAGTTCGGGTGGAATCTTGCAAGTTTAATTTGATCAACTTCCCGGTTTCCGATTGAGCTGAAATTTTGCACGCATATCGCGTGACAATGCAATAATATGGTACCATGGAGCTGATCTGATGACGGAGTCGGAAGGTGGCCATAGGAACTCCTGTACTAAAAAAGATGTCGTGTTTGGGCTCATTTTACTTGTCTTGGCTAGCACTCTGCTGCTACATGGTATCCAGGATCTCTAAAAGCTTGTATTTTCAACAAGTATTATTTTTATCGTTTCCAAGTTTTCATTTGCTTGGTTTTTATACACATCCATAGACACACACTGGAAAAAAGTTTAAATTAATTGTATTTCTGTTGCGAGCTATATCAACCGTGGTAGTGGAAACGCGTGCTGTTTTAGAATAAAAAGCCTCTACCACCCATGAAGATTGTACTGAACATTAAATACCTACTTCTTCATAAATCTTTCCATGGTCATATTTGGCCTCAATTTGATATCGTACTAGGAACTCATAAAGTTGAGTAGCTACTTTTTAAACGATAATAATTTATATCAACCATTGTATCTCCCACCACAAGCATGAGTGCCAATAATATAATTTTAATATCCTACCACACATGAAGTTGTGAATACAGTATCTTTTTATGTATCAACTTCATATTCTACAACACATAAAACTGTACCTATACCGTTTTGAATGCTAAACTCTTCTAAGAAACCTATCATAAATCATGACATTCAGTGATTAGCATCGGTGTTCGCGGTAATTTTGGCCAAACAAACGCATGCACCATTGTAACAAGAATGCCCACCTTCCAGCTCCATCATCAGACCCTGGTTACCATTGATAGACAAACTACTCGCCAAGACCATTCAAATGAACCCAAACTCGATGAGGTTGTGTCGTTTCATTAATCAGTTCTTTTGGCCTCCTTCCAGCTCCATCATCAGATCAGCACCATGTCGTCATAATATTGCATTGTCACGCAATTTACACATGTATGCAAAATTTTAGCTTAATCGGTAACCGGGAAGTGGATCAAATTTAACTTGCAAGATTTGATCACAGACAGAACGGGACAGGTGAAACTACTTAAATAAAATCTTGTATACTCCGCGCCACACAAGTTGATGGATATGTGAAGTTAGCCACTAGCTGCGCAATAGCCAATTAACGTGCGGCTTCCACGTCACGTCTCGTCAGGATTGGCTATTGCGCAGCTAGTGGCTAACTTCACATCCATCAACTTGTGTGGCGCGGAGTATAATGATCGTGTGCCAGGCAACTGGAAGGCCGCTCTCTAGCTGTCTACGTGGCTGCTGTGTAAGGCACAGAATTGCACATAGCTAAGACAATGCTTGGTCAGAGGTTAACAATCTTTTGTCCTGCGCCCTTGGGTTGACTTCCTATCGGATTGTGATGAGTTACGACTTATTAGCTGGATAATTGCATATGAGTAACTGTTGGAGTGGATCCAACATCCTTACTGAGAACTTTATGACTGTATGGACAGTTGTTATTTATTTTCCTGTCCGAACTTTGCGGAAGTATTTATTTTAATTACTATCGGAACTGTGGAGTTTTCGATGGGTTTCGTGATTAAAAGGAACGTTGACCGCGTACTTTGACGTACAAAAGGAAAAACATCTCTCATCTACCTTTTAATATTGTCCATTATGGGTGATTTTTATTTTCATTTAAGTGACATGTCAATTATGCTCAGACAAAATATGTCAGCGATGCGAAGAGAGGGGCTTTACGCAGTTTGTAGCTAACTTTACAAACGCAATATATTTTTATCGCGGACAACTCCGCGCTTGACCACCAACTCGCCTGATGGTAAGGAAACAGGAAAGCAGGAAGACTGTTCCATTCCCTGGCGGTACGAATCAGAAATGTTGAGTCAAACCGCTTCGTACGTATCGAAGGAAGATCGGCAGTGTAGGGGTGGTAATGTGGCGTCCTCCTACTTGTCCTGTAGTAAAAAGGAGATGGTAGGATAAGGTCGTGCAGCTCAGATGCACACTCTCCGAAATGAATCCTATAGAAAATGGACTGACTCACAACCCTATGCTATGAAGTTTTTTTTAAACTAACTTTTATCCCCTTTAAGCCGAACAGCACGCCATTAACTTTGATTTGTTGTATACAAACAGTCCACCAACCCGCACTGGGCCAGCGTGGTGCATTTGGCCCAATCACCCTAAGTGGATAGACCTACGTCCTGCAGTGGACTATTGAAAAGGCTGGTACAGATACAGTCATGTTCAAATAAATTAATTGTACAGTTCTCTAGCCTCCACTTTCAATTGTACAGATATAATAGGTGTGCCGGTTGTAGCTATTTGGTGTCAAAATTATTGCATACATGAACAATGCAACACCATAAATATTGTTTGTGTAAATTTCAAAGATTGAAAATTTCTTTAAAAATATTATTTTAACACTACTTAACCAAATCGTCTAATTAATCATTAAATTCAAAGTCGTCACAAATGACGCTAAGATGTCCACAACAGTGTAGTTACAAATCAATTATAGAGTGACCATATGTCAACTTCAAAAAAGCCTTATTTTATTGAGAATTTAGAACAGCCGCAATTTTCATAATAAAATACGGCTATAAAAAGCCAGCCGTAAGCCGTGTTTTGGGTTCCTAGAGGGCCTAAAAACCGTTTAATACGGCAAAAGCATCACTAATAGGTAGGGTACTCACATGGTGCCTTTGGCGACGGTCATGTTGAGGTTGCTGAGCACGTGGTTGGGCCGCTTGTTGGACCCGTAGTGCTTGAACGCGTGCCGCACGCATACCGCCTGCTGCCGCTTCTGCCATATCTGTACACACAACACTCGTTTTAACAACCATTATTATAACCCTAGAATCGCCAAAAGAAAATAAGTAGGTATTCCATCCATCCATCCATCCATCTGCCATAGGACGTCCACTGCTGGACACAGGCCTCCCCTATGGATCTCCAATAAGACCGGTTGGTAGCGGCTTGCATCTAGCGTTATCTTGCGGTCTTTATGAGGTCATCCGTCCACTTTGTTGGTGGACGGATGATCCTACGCTGCACTTGCCGGTACGTGGTCTCCACTCGAGAACTTTTCGACCCCATCGGTCATCAGTCCTCCGCGCTATGTGCCCTGCCCATTGCCATTTTAACTTGACAATCCGCTGGGCTATGTCGGTACCGAGTTTGTAGTGGTCCAGACTGGTCTGCCATGAAGATCTAATGGTCACCACGCTGGCCCAGTGCTGGTGAGGGGAATTCGTATACGCCATCGAAAGCCAACTTTTAGTGTGGGTACAAATAATTATTGACTTTTGACAGAAATTCTGGAATAGCCGTGGTGGTCTAGTGGTAGTGACACACACCTTACAATCGTGAGGTCGTGGGTTCAAACCCCGGTCCCGTACCTATGAGTACTTTGGAATTTATATACGAAATTTCACACCACTGGCTTTTCGGTGAAGGAAAACATCGTGAGGCAACCTGCTTATGTCCGTAGAAGAAATTCGATGGCTCACATACGCCATCCACCAACCCGCACTAGGCCCGCATGGTGGATATGGCCGAATCACCTTTCGGGTAGGCCTACGTCCTGCAGTGGACTATTAAAAGGCTGATACAGTACAGTCTGGAACAGCTGATTATTGCGATTCTAGGTTAGGTCCCATAAAAGTTGGTCATATGTATTGATTATATATTATTACTTTAATTTAATGTATTCATTGTAGCCTTGCCCATAGCACCCTCACACTTCCTAACCAAATATCAATATAACTATAACCATTACCTCCGACATTACCATACTCCTTGAAAATACATAATTATAATAGGTATCTATTCAATATCGAAGGCTGAAATGATTAGCCCGATGTCACTTTGACCCCACGAACAGGTAACAATGAGTTGATACTAGCGGAAGTATGCCGTAGTAGAACTTATTATATCGCTAAGGTTTATCTCACACGAGGCAACCGAAATACAACTTGTTGGCAACGCTGACTCAACCAACTAAGTTATCATTTACAGTTCTAAGAGATTCCTCACACCATACGTTTTTTTAACGCAAATAATTCCGCGTTTGACCACCGACTCGCCTGATGGTAAGCGACGTTGTGGTCGAAAATGAAGCACACAGACCTAGAAGATACCTATTCACGCTGACCTTGAAAGCTTTCTAGGCAGGATTCAATATCGAACATAAATTCGGCGAAAGCTGAGCCACTAAGGGCATTACTAGAATTGCGCGAGCATTATATGCAAAGCTTTATTGACGATTTTCGATAAATTCTGTATAATGTCTAATTATCTATTAGGTCCAAAAATATAGCCTTTTAAATACAAGCTTTTGAGATCCTGGATATCATGTAGCAGCAGAGTGCTAGACAAAACAAGTAAAACGAGCCCAAACACGACGGGTCTATCTTGTTAAGTACAGGGTTCCTATGGCCACCTTCCGACTCCATCACCAGATCAGCTTCATGGTACTAAATTATTGCATTGTAACGCGATATAAATATACGTGCAAGATTTCAGCTCAATCGGAAACCGGGAAGTTGGTCAATTCAATGCTCACTCCCGCTCCCACTCAGCCTCGTGACTACGTTCGAATGGTTCAGTTATAGTTTTCCTGCACCGTGACCATCATATGGGTAAAAGTTGGGAACAAGTTTGTTGCCGTTGCCTCGTGTGAGGACAGTCTAAGCGTACTGCTGATTGTCTAAAGTGCTTCCTTAAGTAATGGCAGCCAACCATTGTGGGTTTAATGTGATCTTTATTGCCTGAGAGCTGGCTTATAGCGGCAGTTATCGTTATTAACAGTGTTTTCCTCCTATACAATACAGTCTAAGATTTAAACTTGATTCAAGTGCATGATAGATTATTTTATTACCTTAAGTCTTACAACTTACTATTCTTTCTTACTAGAATTATACGTACGTAAACCACTCTACCACTAAATAAAATACAAAAATATTTATCCTTACTTATTACTTATTACTTATATTACTTATTTACTTATTTTACTTATATACTTATTACTTATTTACTTATATTTTAATATAATAAATGCGAAAGTAACTCTGTCTGTCTGTCGCGCTTTCACGCTAAAACTACTGAACCGAATTGAATGAAATTTGGTACACAGATAGTCTAGAGCCTGAGAAAGGACATAGGCTACTTTTTGATTCGAAAAAATAGTTTTAAAGGGTTGAAAACGGGGGATGAAAACGCATTGGCTAGAATCTTAGAAGAAAAAACTTATTTTCTACCATGACAAATGGTAATTTGCATCTTGACATTCCAAATTACATTCTCTATGCCCAATGCCCATTCAAGGCTGCTCGAGTTGCAAATGTCAAAGTCAATCAATCTTTTCCTGTAAAATTTAGAGAAGGTTACATGTATTTTTTCAGTTTAATTACGTAGTTTTCATTCTAATAGGTATGCCTACAAAACGCAAATCGAATCTAGCGCGTAGTTCTAGCGGAGCTCGCGTAAAGAAAATTGCTAGAAGCCAAGAGTCTGAAGAGCACACATAAATGCGTTTGACATTAGATGCCGAGCGCCACGCATCTCAAAGAGCTGCTGAGACTCAAGAGCGAAACCAAGTGCGTCGAATTTTAGATGCTGAGCGTCACGCAGCTCAGAGAGCTGCTGAGACTGAAATTGAAAGTCAAGCGCGGCGACTTTTAGATGCTGAGCATCACGAAGCGCAAAGAACTGCTGAGACTCAAGAGCAAAAAACCAAGCACGTCGAATTTTAGATGCTGAGCGTCACGCAGCTCAGAGAGCTGCTGAGACTTAAGGAGAAAGTCAAGCGCAGCGACTTTTAGATGCCGAGCATCACGCAGCGCAAAGATCTGCTGAGACTCAAGAGCAAAACCAAGCGCGTCGAATTTTAGATGCTAATCACTAATGATTATTATTAAACGTTAAGCAAAAAATTGCATAGTTCCTGTAGGACAGGACAAAAACTATCGAAAGCAAAACTGTCGCCACTATCACAAAGACGCTAAGTGATTAATTCCTCTATGACACTTAACGAAACGTCGCAGCGAAACGTAATTAGATGACGTATAACAGGTGACATTGTCTGCAGACTTTTATAAATCACAGGTAGCATGGCAAGGGGACAAATTGTTTTTCCACCATTATATCCCCTTGAAGAGGAAATAAAGTATGGATTGAAAATGACAACTGACATTAAAATTGGATAAAATGTTTTATTCCCTGTGCATGCTACATGTTACTATGACGTTTAATAACAGGCCGTCATTTTGTCTGACATTAAAAACATTTTTAAATCTTCTATCATTAGAGGTTTAACATGTTTCTTTATTCTACCTTTATGGTACAGAATCATCATACTTTAATATTATCAATACGAAAAGTTTGTTGGTTTGTTCCTCTTTGACGCAGCACCGGAGCAAAAGATTGAATTGATTTTTGGTATGGATACCTATGGTTTAAAAGACAGAAAGTGATAACAGGATACTTTTGTATCCCGAGAAAATTCGTGATTCCCATGGGATAGGACAATAACTGTTTCTCAGCAATGGAGCAACGGATTGACTTGATTTTTGGGGTGGCCATAGTTTGGAAGACGGAAAGTGACATAGGATACTTTTCTTTCCGAAAAAATTGCGGTTCCCGTAGGATAAGACAATAACTAATTTTTCTCAGCAACGGAGCAACGGATTGCCTTGACTTATTGCATGAATATAGTTTGAAAGACGAAAAGTGACAAAGGCCACTTTTTATCCCAAAAACTTTAACAGTTCCCGTAGGATAGGATGAAAAGTAAGCGAGCGGGCCGCGGTAGCAGCCGTCTAAGCGCCAGAAATAACCTGTCATTTCAAGTTTAGGACGTTCCTGCATTTTTCGCACTCCTTCGCGGCACTCAACAGCGCTAGCCCAGACTCGGGCTCCATAACGGAGCTTGCGCTCCCGCCATAATGACGGTGTATTTCGGAGCACAAGACACATCGTCATCCACCACTCGGGAGTAACCAGCACTGAGCGTCGGACAGCATTCCAACGTCCTGATCCCAGTGCAACGGGTCAGTCATAGTAGCCCAGCGCCTGCCTCTTCAACTGCAGAGGGCAGTGAGAACAGCCATCGCGATACCGACACTTCTCTTCCCCTGCAGCCCCACTGCGTCTTCCAACAGGTTGACGGCCTAGCGGAAGGTAGGGTAGGTGGCGGCACCCACACAACCAGTTCCATCCCACCGCAGCCCCTAATCCTCGGTTGCAGCGTCGCAAGAGCGGCACTGCATCCCGCCTCAGAAGCAACACTCCTCATAAGGCAGGCAACCTACCGGCCATCCTCTCAGCTGCTTTAGTTAAAAGCGGCTGCACTACGAGTGCCGGCCTCTAAGCTGCCTTGGGGGAAAGACCCAAAGAAGAGGGAGACTTCGAGCGCCGCCTTTTCAGCTGCCTTAGACCTCCCCTGCCACGACAAGGCGGGAATACACAGGGGGGTTGTATATACACTCCAACCGTAACTTAACCAACAAAAGCATTCCTCTAAGGTATTTTGATGTTTGTCGCTTAGGTTAGGTTTCGTAGCCGACATAAACATTAGCCAAAATCAAAATATAACGCGGGCGAAGCCGCGGGTAAAAGCTAGTTTGCCTATAAATATGTAAGAACTGAACACCTTTGATCCAAATTGGCAGGAATCAGCACAAGACCGACAAAACTGTAAATCTCGAGGAGACCTTTGCCAACAATGGGACAATACAGGCTCATAAACAAACAAACATACAAAATTTGTACAAATAAAACAGATTGAATAGTCCCCAGCTACACTAGGGGGTAGCCTGTATCACGGGTAACTGAAGCCAATTACTAAAATATGGTAGAGAACTTGTACTATTAATTTACACTACGTGATTACAAATTATATAAACAAGAAAAGGAAACACAGCGAAAGGTGTGTGTATGTGTGTTCGTGTGTGTGTGTGTGTGCGTATTGTCAGTTTCACATATTGTTGTGAATTTTTTCTGTTAAATTTTAATTTATTTATTTAAGGTATTCCATTTGAATTTGTATGATAAACAGAGTTTCAGTAGGTAGCTTCGTAATCAAGTGTGAGAATCCATTTCTTTACCTTCTCTTTAGCACCATAAAATGTACTACTGCTGGATGCAAGCCGCTAGCAACCTGTCTATTTGGATATCTTTAGGGGAGGCTATGTCCAGCTGTGGACGTCCTATGGCTGATGGGTGGATGAACTAACAGCCACATTAATAAACGCAAAATTGGGAGTAGTTAATTTGCGTTTTGTCTTTTACAAGTGAATTTTAATTAAAAGAAATAAAAAGACAAAACATTACTCTGACTTTTAAAAGTTTAAGATTATAATATCTCTCAGGGAACAGATAAGCCAGCAGACTGTTCCATTTCCTGACGTGCAGTTCAGAAACGTTTAGTCAAATCGCTTCGCACGTATCGAAAAAATATCAAGTGTAAAATTGGTAGGGAGGCGTCTAATTGTCCTGCATAAAAAGGGGATAGTTTTTTGTACTATGGGAGCAGCTCTTTAGATTTTGAGACTTTCAAGGCTTCGCACTTGGTCCATAACGAAGTCATTCTACAAAGTCTGTGCTACAAGAAGTGGCTGATTTACAAAGTAAGCTAATTTTGCCGCCCCTATCCTCAGACCAAATAAAAAAATTAGGACAGAATGTAGTAAAGAAACAAGTTAGGCCGGCAAAACTATGCCTCGCCGTGTACAGACAACACACACATGTACACGTACGAGTACAAAGAAACTATGCCTTGGCTCGTCACTCGAACTATGGCGGCGCAACACCGACGCACTCACAAGTATAAAAACCGGCCTCACATGTCTGTTAACGACGTTCCGTCTTGATTTTTTTATTTGGTCTGAGCCCCTATCATCCAATGAAAAATGTATTATACAAAAAAAAACAATAATTTATTATGATTGTGAAAAGATAGGAAACTTAGTTAACATAAAGTTTGTGGCTGGCACATGTGTACTACTCGTGATCGGGTGCTGCTTGCAGGTCGCCGGTCTACTCGTGGCATTCACGCAATGCACCGACTAAATAACTTAGGCTAAGATTACTCTCTTTGTACAGTAAAATCAAAAAATTGTGTTTAGTTACCAAAGGGCACAGACCCTGGAGTCTGTGGTTACAAAATTTTCATTAAAAAAAAGTTAAGAAAAGAGGCATCTCTTCAGATTTTTATGTATATTGTGACGACTCACCGTGCTGCCGGCGTTGTCGAAAGGCGTCGAGAACTGTAGTTGGCTAATCTTGGTGTCCTTCTCGTCGCCCGGCGGCGACGGAGGCGACGTCTCTCTGTAACAAACAAACACGCACTGTTAGCACTAGGTATAGCAAAACTTCATCATAAGTTCTCGAATAGAGACCACGTATCAGCAAATGCAGCGTTCCTACGCTCCACCGAATAGGTGGATAATATAATTAAGACCGCAGGAACGCGCTTGATCCAGGCCACTTTCAACCGTGTTACACCGTTGTCGTGTTACCGTGTTACATCCTAGACCGCATATCTGCTTAACATCAGGTAGTCAAACGCAAACCTATTCGAAAAAAAAACCGACCTTATTGGAAATCTATAAGGAAGGCCGATGTCCAGCAGTGAACGTCCTACGGCTAATGGATGAATGGATGGAAAACCTCATAGCAATCACTACCACCCCTACACTGTTGCTTTTCCGGGTCCAACCGCTATGTACTTCCAACTGGTTGCCAAAGTAAAACCGTGTAACAACGTCCCACCGCTGCGTTGGTAAAATGAGTGGAAATATTTTCCAGTGTTACAGATAAAGGACACGTCCAGAAAATATATGGAGGCTGGTATAATAATAACCGAAAAATCTAACCGCAATATGCGTTACATCTCGAGAAAGTATTTCCATTTATCATACCATTTTTTTCAACATTAAAAAAATGCAGGGTTGAATAAATATTAAATATTTTTAAGAAGCCCATAAAGCAAGCTTTCCAACGATGCATACATACATCATATTGGTTAGATTTTTCTCTGAATAATATACCATTTATGGACGTTTATTTTAATTCCCTGTAGTCCAACTGTTGGAGACGTACAAAGCAATTGACTTAACGTATCTGATCCGTACAACCAGGGAATAGAATTGCTTTAATCTGAAGCTTTTTAAAGTTAGAGTAACCCTCAAAATAGGAATACCAATAACAACGAGGGTGATGATAATGACGTCACAAAGACTATGGCAATCTCTATCACTAATGAGTGTCTGCTTAGTATGTCTCTCGACAATTGAAGAAACTTCCAGGATACAGCGAAATACACCGTGTGAATCACACGCTCAGAAGTGGGATAACAAGCTAAAACTTGCTGCCGATGACAATGCTGATGATAGTGACGTCACAAAGGCTATGGCAATCGCTATCACTAATGAGTATCTGCTTAGTATGTCCCTCGCTGAATGAAGCAACTTCCAGGCTCCGCCGTCACGCAATCGGAAGGTCCCGCCTTGACCCGCTGACGCAAACCTCGGCCGACGGAATACATTAGTGACATCTGCATTCGTCAGCCGACACTTTGATACTGTTACATTACATTGTATGCTTTTCTTTTGAAACTAGTTTATTAAATCTAACTCTGTTATAGTTATATTCGTAGTAAGAAGCTAGGCTGGCTTGGGTAGACGCTGGAGCAACAAATGCACAAAACAGGGCTGGTCAGGACGTGGTATGAGTAAGCAGGACTTATCAAGTTATCACCTCTACACCGAATAAGAATAGGAATAACTTTACCATTTAGAAGAAACGCTCATGTCGTAGCTTATCAGTGAAGTTAAGTAACATTTGACAAGATCAGTCTTCGGATGGGTGACCGTGGACATTTTCAACTGAGCGCTATGTTAAGAGGATTCTGAATGGATCAGTGTTTTCGCGTTTTCTGTAGATAGTCGAAAAAATTCGCGGTACATTTTTGATAAAATTTACGTTCTGGGAGAAAACTCTTTTCACCCCAAAACAAAACAAAATGTTATGTTTTTGGGGTCAATCGCTTGAGTAATAAATATTGCACGCTCGTACGTCTTACTTTTTTCAGAAAAGTTTTAGTTTACGTATACTTTTCAGCCAAAGTTTTGCGTAAAATACTCGTAATCACTCAAATCGGATAATTTCGAGGTAGATAACAGCTTTTGTTTTTGTAAGGACAAGTTGGCGCCTTACAAATCTCACAATTGCCTTACTAACTGAAAGATCGGTATGTAACGCTATATCAATTCCAAAACAAAGGTCACTTGATCTTTTGCCAGCAAATCATATTTAAGAAAAGTAAGTTTTTAAAAGTCAAGTGCCTCTGCCTAGGGTGTGGTTAATAAAGATTAACCACAACAAAATTTAGTAAAATTACATTCTTAAGCTACATAAAAAGCAATTGGATCCCACAGGCCCTTGAAGGTCTTAATACAATCCAAATGCTCACGGTCACTACCGCTTGGCAGCGCATATAAAAGAAAGTTTAAATGTACGAGTAGGTCAAGTGCCTCCCTGGTATCACAATTTTTAAGCCCCCTTAAGTCTTCTAACAGGAAACGATTAGCTCAGGACCGAGACAAATGGCACCATTAACAGAGAGGCCTATATCTAGCAGTGGGATAAAGAAGGCTGTAGGTGATGTTAAAATCTTCTGACTTGGCTTAACAGAACAACCGAGGCCTACAATTTAACGTGTTAACTATCAATTAGTAGTACTGTAGTACCTAGTATTGATTGTGTTACATTTTGTGAGGTTTTTCTTGGGAATCTGACTAACAAATATTGGTGATGTTGACAAGGATTTGAGGTTGAAATGGCCTTATAAGGTCGTGAGCTTTCTGTTAGAATAAAATAGGATTTTTTGTTAACCTTGTGACTCATAGGTTTATTCCAAAAAATAAATTGGTCTTGTCTACATCTTCCATTTGTAGCCTTTTTTATGTTTTATGAATCCTGTCTATTAGACCAAGATTTACCTGCAAGAGATTGTTTCTGTGATAAAGTCCTCAATCATTACAATATACATCTAATAATATGGTTAATTAATATGTAAGCTCGTGAAGACCTCCAGGTACGATAAAATGAAAAATGAAAAGATACAAAGAGCGCAGTGTTATAAAAGAAACGGATAATATCTCAAGGAATCGGAGAAAAAAGCTCCACAGACGCCCATCAATACAAACAATATAATTTACGTCTTATGATGTAGATATTGCAATTATTATTTATCAAATATTATTGCGATTCAGAAGCGTATTGACAATATACATAGATATAGATTGAAAATAGTTTCATTTCAAGCGGTAAAAATCGACTACATTTTAATTATGTTAATTTCTGTGTGCAACAACAAACAACGTGTAGATAGGTTTATCCTGTTAAGCAAATCGAGAGTTATTGCTCTATTTTTATACATTTTATACAAATAAACTATTTATTATGTTAATGTGTCCATTTTAGATCTGCAAGGGAAACCCTGACACTTAATTTAGGCACAAATAAAACTGGAAAGTCTAGTTTGGACTAGAATTCAAGGTCTAGATTTAATTAGAGATCTACGAGTACGTAAATAGTGTTTGCGGTTTTAATTTAAAGATAGCTGTGTTCTATTTGCGAAAAGGATTTTAGGAGTAAATTGCATGAATTTGAACGAAATTTTCGAAATGTATCAATATCCAACTATTCGTATCTGAGAAAACCAAGAACTTTTACGTCCTGTAAAGTACCTAAATGAGTTAAAAACTTTGTATATTTTAATTACTTAGGACAGTAAGTGATTTCGTGTAATGGTTATAATTATGTAGGTAATGTTTATGTAGATCTCCCTAAAGTCAAATATCAAATAAAAATGGGCTCAAATATACTGAAACGTACAATGAAATTCAATATTATTTTTACACACTTTTTATCAAAATATTCAACAAGTTACAAGAAAAATATGCCATAAATAAAAGTTTTCATTCAAATATCCTCTTTACAAAATTGTAATTATGTTTTTATTGCACCAAGAATCACACCTACGCCCATCTTGTTTTTACAAATTCTTGAGACAACAACAATACCATAATATTCAAAGTTTACGTAATAACTTGATGCACGCAAAAAATATGTACATTGTTTTAAAATCGTAAGAACAAAAGGTCACGCGTAGACCAACATCCGCGTTGCCTTAACTGTAGGATTAACTAAAATGGTAACATTGGGAACTAAATATTTTTTACCACACTAAACGCGGTTCTATGTTTTGATAAATACTAAGTAAGTGTTCGTATAAGCCGGGTGGCTAGCCCTGGTGTCAGAGTTTTTAGGCCGCCGGAAGGCCTCTGACTTGGCTAAACGGTTAGAACAACCGGGACCTAAAATTTAACGTGTCACCAGAGCCACGGTAGCGCTCAGTTAGAAAATGCCACCCGCGGTCACCCATCCAAATACTGACCGTGCGGAAAGTTGCTTAATTTCTGTGATCGCTGACGAACACCTAATCAAACTTCGCTACGAGCGCTACTAATGCTTATACATACTATGATTTTGGAATTTTATCGACAATTTCTATTATAAATGTGTTTGTTTTTTATATTAGGAAGTTGAATTGAATCGATCAAATTTTTTGCGAATTGGAAAGTTGAAATGGCAGGGCACATAGTTTAAAAAATGAGGCCGTACAGTTTTTGAAAGAATATTATGTACCGGCAAGTGTAGCGTAGGATATTCACCGACTATGTGGACCGACGATATTATAGTCAAAATCGCAGGAACATACTGGGTACAAGTCACTTCTAACCGGTCTTACCTATTTGAAGTACATAACGGAGGCCTATGTTCAGAAGTGGTCGTCTTAGGCCCGACGGGTGGATGGATTATAATAAATTCATTCATTCAGTAAAAGTCCCCTTTCATTCAGTAAAATGCTTACTTTTCTGAATTAACCAAAACTTATAAAACTCAGTGAATAAATAACATGTAACTACAATGACTAAAATAATGTTGAATACCTACTTAGTAACAGAAAACGTACTTAAAAGCCAAAAACCTTGATTATTTATTTATGTACAATTATTATTTATACTGTGGTTTTCCACAATTATTATTTATATTAGTTTTTTTAATGGCGTTGCCTTTGTTCTTCTGCCGGATTGCTTTTTTGTACAAAAAGAACATTAATTAAAATATTTTATTGCTTTACAAGCTTGTAAATTTAACGATTTAGTCGCTGAGTAAAACTAAAAAATTCAGTGGGAATGAATGCTTATCTATTAATTTATAATTAACGGAATAATACATACGACAGGCATATCTAATAATTATATTATTATTAAAACCGAATTAAATAAATAATAATAAATAAATATTAGGGGACATCTTACACACTTTCTCTGACTCCAAACTAAGCAAAGCTTGTGATATGGCTGCCAGATATACTATATATACTTATTTTAAATACATACTTATATAGATAGAACCTAAATAACACCCAGACACAGAGCAAACACCTATGTTGATCACATAAATGCTTGTCCTGGGTGGGGATCGAACCCACGCCTCTTTGATCCAGAAGTCAGGGTCACTAACTGACTAACTGAGCCACCGAGGCAGTCACTAACTGAGCCACCGAGGCAGTTAATTATTAAATAATTCATTAATTATTGATTTAGGTACCTTTAGACCTTCAAGTGTCTGTGGATGATCCAATTGTTTTTTATGTAGTAGTAGTTTATGTAGTTTTAGCCTATGTAAGTAGTATGCTCGGCATCAAGATCAGACCGAGTCCGCAACACGGAAATCCTACGAAGAACCAACGTTTGGGAAGACGTATGGAACTCTTCGTACGCGAGTCCGACTCGCACTTGGACGATTATTAGTTCAATCTATGATTGGAAATTTTACGTATTACACTACGTATTATGTTTAGATGAAACGTAGCTACATATAAATGTCTCATAATAATATGTCGTCTAGGAAGCTGCTCTACCTGGTGTTACATAATTACACGTATCATATCCGACGCACGGAGATGGTTCCTTTCTTTTGTGAACCAAATGGACTGCGACGTTTACGAGAGGATCACTACTGTATTATATACACCGACTTTAAAACAGAAGGTTCTCAATTCGACTGTGTGTTTTTTGTATGCGATAACTCCGCCAATTATGTACTAGCTTTATTTTATAGGCGAGCAGAGTTTACTGATGTGCCTATATCAAGCAGAGTCGAATAAAATTAGCATTTATCTGTCAAGGATTTTTTTTCCTTCTTTATCCAAAGGTCCAGTCTATTATTAAATGTGTTTATAGTTCTTGCTGAGATTACATCCTCAGGCATCCTATTCCAATTGTAGACAACTCTATTGCAGAGGATGTGGTGTGCAGTGTTGGTTTACCCGCGGCTTCGGCAGCATGTATTTTAATTTATGTGATTTCCCATGGAAACATTTCTTTTTCTAAAATATTCTATGTATTTATGTAACAGGATAAAAAGTAGACGTGTCACATTCCGTCATTTAAACTATGTCCATACCAAAAATCAATTCAATACGTTGCTCCATTGCTGCGTTAAAGAGGAACAAACCAATAAACTAACAAGCACTTTTTCGGATTTAACATTTTAGTAAGGATTTTGATGATTCATATTTGTTTGGTAGGTCAACTATAGAGGTGATTCCGTTTAAATTTGGTTCTATCGTCGTTTCGCCCCGTAAGCTGTTCGGCCCGCGGGGCGAATCGCCGATGACTCTTTTTGAAGGCCCTCTTTCGCCCCGCATTTTTATCGTAATCGGCTAAAACGTTTTAGAGAAATCAACAATAATAATTTGAAAATAAATACATCGATTTTAGTTCGTATACGAACCTACCTATTTACTCGGGATTTCAAGACACCTACATTGTACTTTAGCGGGAAGATGGACTCAGGCAAAGCGTTCCACATTCCGGCGGTTCGTATGAGGAATGTGGACTCGAAACGCTTGGTTCTAACGCGCGGGATTCCCACCATAAAAGGGTGGCGCTTTGGTCGCGTCTGTCTAGTCGTACGATAGAAGAAAGGGGCAGGTGGGACCAGATTGCCTATGTACGTTGTTCTATGAAGTCCGATGCGCGTTAGTTATTTAGCGACATTTTCCTCAACTCTAGATTCGCACGTAATGAGGCCTTTACAGTGTAATCTTCAATCATCCGTAAACATATACACACACATTCCACAGTATTAAGTGACAAACTTAGTTGTGGTGTCCTGCAGTGCGCCACTGCCGTATTTCCCTAGGAAAACGTTTCCAGCACATATTCTCCATTGCTCTAGAATTATTATTATAACTCAAAGTCAGTTCCAAAAAACGAACTGAATAATAAAACACCAAGTTTAGTAAAAAGAATGCCTAGTTATGATAAAATTTTTCAAACATATCTCTATAAGTATCGTCATATCTATCTATGATAGTCTTTTATAAAATTCTCAGGTAGAGTTTTTGTTTTTCCGCGATACATTATGAAGGGTGTTGAAAGTTTGAAATGTGTTTTTGTAGTTATACATATAAACATCTACAAAAGCACGTTTCATGATTCTGAAAGCACGTGTCTGTGGTAGGTATCGTAGCGACGTGATTCCCAACATTCAACGCTGAAATTCTGATGAGCCTCGTCAAAGGGTAGTAAATACATAAATACGTACGTAGGATACGATACTAGCAATCAAAATAAAAAACATAAAAATCTAGGAATCGCAAAACCGGTTAGAATAAAGTTTTGTTATTCATAAGAAACTTTTTTAAGTGTATCACTGTGTGTCCAACGAAAACTGATAATAACATTACATAGCCAACTGCACAAGTAAGTTGGTGGCTATAATGCTAGTCAATCAAAATTCTCATCACGTTGACCACGTAGCTTCTATTTCTATGGTTTTGACGAATACTCTGAATAGACGATAAGACTCATTGATTTATGGTATACTTGATGTACATTTTTATATGGTAAGCAAGACGAATTAAGCTTCGTATCACAAATACTAATTGTAAGTAGGTACTTATCTTATTGGTTGATTTTATTTAGTCTATCTTTTTTCCACGCTTCTGGCGCAGTTGGTACAGCAATTGTTTGAGAACATAATTACGTGACAAAAGACTAAAAGCTTAGGTACACATCATAGATTTTAAGTCTTAACTTAAGAATAGATTGACAATTGCTAACGATGTGGTATAAATGAGTAAGAGAGAGGCATATACCCAGCAGTGGGACAAAGAAGGTTGTCAACCGAAATAGTGGTACAACGCGGTCTTATCACTACATAGTATAAAACAAAGTCGCTTTCGCTTTCCCTATATCCCTATGTATGCTTAAGTCTTTAAAACTACGCAACGGATTTTGATGCGTTTTGACGTGACAACGTCTTATAAATTGGTTTGCCGGGTGACACTTCAAGAAACTGCGTTACGCTCCGCTCACGTTATGCGCTCACAATGAGAGCGAGTGAGAGGCACGTAAATTCGTCTCAAAGTCGTTGTCACGTAAAACTTTCGCCCGTATACCGACATTACAGGCAACCAATTTTTTTTTTAATAGATAGGGTGATTCAAGAGGAAGGTTTATATGTATAATACACCTGCCTGTGCGAAGCCGGGGCGGGTCGCTAGTTCGCAATAAAAGATGCCAAGATACATATTACTATGTTAAATTCAACGAGGAAGATGCATACCAATAACATCATTGATTATTGTCTAGACTAGACATTATAAATAAGATAAGTTATAACACTAAGCATAAATACTAAGTCAGCACAACGTGCCGGAGACTGCCAGTGACTAATTTACCTCATTGTATGCAGAAATGCAGGATCAGCATACAGCAGACAACGACGTATTGTCATTGATAGCACGTACAGTAATCATATTGATTAACAAAGGGATATAATAAAGGTATATCAATTTATGTACCTATAGGTATTGTTTGGCATCCTTATTTACAGACGAATAACTAATTTATTAGCCGCCAAGGGCTTATTTTTACCTAATTGCTCGTGGCGGCTTTGCCCAGCTAAAAAAATAATAAATAATATAGGTCCTAATATATATTTATAGTCCTATAACCTTCCGGCAAAAATATTTTAAGTTATCTTTTTAACCGACTTCTTAAAAGGAGGAGGTTCTATGTTCGTTAATAATTCGTCGGTTCTATGTTTTGTGTATGTTCGTCGATAATTCCGCCAATTGTGAACCCAATCGATTTTTTTTTTATTCAAAAGGGTATACTTTCGAGGTGGTCCCATTTAAATAATAAAGAAATCGGCTGAACCGTTTTTGGGAAATCAACTTTAATGTGAACAATTCGAGCGAAATATTCGAATTTTGTACACGATAGAAGGCAGTTTTGCCATTTTTTACGAAAAATAATTATTGAAAAATACGACATACAGCAGATTACGGCAGACCAACATACGGCAGTATCATACTGTGTTTACATTACATGTAAACACAGTATGACTTTTTTGGCCACTTGTGTAAGTATATAAATATTGTAGCAAAAATGCAAAACAAAGCCTTGTGTACATGACACAATAATTGTAGAGGTTAAAAATGCTAATTCAGCTGAATTCTTTAGAGGTGAATCCTCTTTGATTATTTAGAAAGGGATATGGCATGTGTCACTTAGTTTGGCTTACCGCAAAATATAGCTACTTTTGGAAAGGGGCATGTAAGTATGTATCATACACACTAATGCATGATTACAATAATACAAGTCATTAATTAAATTATATTTCTCCATATTAATTAAGTTTTGTCCAATAAAGTAATTTCCTTAAGAATAACAAGTCGCTAATTGTTAATTTCTCCGTTTACAATTTAATGACCTTTTTATAGGACACCTAATATGTGAAAAAATATTGTTTTCGTATACTTATTTATAACGAAATTTATAACGAAAACTACATAATCGTGTGTAATTTTATGATAAACAAATGTTACTTGTAGTTTCTTGGAAAATCCCATGCTGAAAGTTTTTATCTTTAATCATGTGGTATTCCGGACAAAAAATAGAATAATAAATTAATTACTTACCAACGGTAATTATATTTCATTTTGTGTTCGCATTTATTAGACCTATAAAATTCAAACTTAATTGAAAACTACAAACTTATAATTTTAAATAAAAATTAAACTAAGTTAGATTCCTTTGTTTTTTGTACTTAAATAACAATAAAAGCCGGCAATAAACATGATGTAAAAACTGTAATTTATAAAATTAAATTACATTACAAGTTTTATAGTCTTAAATCCTTATTTTATTATGTCATTAAAAATTTCAAAGCCTCAGGTCATAAGTCCGGGACCATGAGACCAACTGCATTAATGACGTAAGTATACTGACGTCACTGGTGTGTTAAAGATAATAACAGGGGTATATTAATGATAGGTAATATGTTTGATGTCACAGATAATAAAATTAATAAAAGAGATAGCGCATGAGCGTGTAGTCAACACGAGAAAATTGCAAGGTAATTTAATAAATGTATAAATAAATATTAAGGGACATCATACACACGGTCTCTGACCCCAAACGAAGCAAAGCTTGTGATATGGCTGCCAGGCCAGAGAGTATTATACTACATTATACTTACATAGTTTTTTTAAAATTCATACTTCTATAGATAGTTCCTAAATAACACCCAGACACAGAGCAAACACCTATGCTCATCACATGTTTGCCCTGGGAGGGGATCGAACCCACGTCTCTTTGATCCAGAAGTCAGGTTCACTAACCACTGAGCCACCAAGACAGAGAATTGATGAAGTAGAGACGCGAATGCTGAAATGATTGTGTAATATAAAAATCAATTATGTAGACATCTGTAATGTAAACTATCTACTAGAGATCTAACAGGCAGAGTTAAGATGACGAAATAAAAAAGATGCAGCAGGAAATGGAAAATAAAACGCGTTAACAAAGCGCTTGAAGTTAAAAATGTCGCGTACTTTAAATAACTTTACTATAATAGGTGATTTTTTGTCATAAGCCTGTCTATAACAATATAGGCCACGGCTGTCATAACCCTTCAAACTTAATTATTTGTCTCCTTTATGCGACTCTAGTAAACAATATAAGATAACTTCAACATAAGAAAAAAAATGTCAATTCCTACTGACACAGACTGAGACAGGTGCGAGCGGCGGGTCCCTCAGCGGGTCCCCGCCGCTCGCACCTGTCTCAGTCCCCTTTGTCGTCTACCCCCGCGCCTCTGTACCGCGCAGGCGAGGACTCAGTTAAACGGTCAGACTATAATGTAATAAATCCGAAAATGTGTCATTTGGTTTATTGGTTGCTCCAATTGTAATCTCATTATGTATTAATTTTTGACATTCCGCGTATACAATAGGTACTGAATAATTGATGAAATGTTAAAAAAAACAGGGACCCTGTAGAAACCGCGAGTAAAACTAGTACATAATAAAACCGCTGTCTATTATAATAAATGTCCATGTAGCGCCAAGTTTTAACTCTCAAGCAAACAATGGTTCTCAGCTAGTACATGACACACATACGTAGGTACATATAACACATAACACCAAGTACGTGAGTTTATGTAATAGGTAATAATGTTCATTGAGATGGATGGACCATTTATGGTGAAGAGATGAATTGGATTTAGAAAGCCATGGCTGTTGATAGGCGTATTAGTAGGCTCAATGTAGTGACGAAAAAATACATTGAGATGATCTGCTGTGTGCATTTTTACAACCTTTTATTTAACTTGCAATGGATGTACCTACATAAGTCAGTTTGTACCTATGTACGAGTAAGTTCGGGTGGAATCTTGCAAGTAAAATTTGACCAATTTCTCGGTTTCTGATTGAGCTGAAATTTTTCGCGTGACAATGCAATAATATAGCACCATGGAGCTGATCTGATGATGGATTCAGAAGGAGGCCACAGGAACTCCTGTACTAAACAAGATATCCGTCGTGTTTGGGCTCGTTTTACTTGCCTTGGCTAGCACTCTGCTGCAACCTGATATTCAGGATCTTAAAAGCTTGTATTTTTAAAAAGTTATATTCTTATAATAATTTGTTTAAAACTTTACTTTACAAACTTTTGTAGAGTTCCACTGCAGTGAAAAGGCACATTATCTCAAGCGTTTTAGCGGTAGTGTGTAAAATATTTGCCAATTTTTTTAATGATCGGCCATGCCGCGATGAGATTCCATTTCAAAGTGAACCCAAAAGCACAATGTTAGAATTGTTAATGAGTTTATAATCATTTGCTATCTTATTCACACTAATATAAATTTCCAATGTCCGCTCCTGCTCCTACTCGCGGTCTCCTGACCAATTGACCATGCGGACGCATACGTCCTACGAGCATACGTTCCTATCCCTTTACAACCGGCTCAATACAATCGTGAGGATCGACAAAAAACCCGAAAACTATTTCGATGGTCTCATAGGATCGTGCGGGATAAGCAGATAACCGCAAGATCGTATCAGACCGGTTGCGTTCACAAAGTCAGTATGGTTTTCGAGTCAATTTTTTTGTCAATTTCACGTCTATATTGGATCCGGTTGTAAATGGCTATCGGGCTATCGGTTCAAGAATGAAGCTCCTGATCTCTGGCACCGGTGATATTAAAACAAAATACTTACCAATATAAAAATGTTGTATTATCTACTTTGCAGAAAAGGTTTTAATTTTAACCGACTTCCAAAAAGGAGGAGGTTCTATGTTCGTCTGTATAAATCGATAATTCCGCCAATTGTGAACCGAATCGAAAAAATATTTTTTTATTAGAAAGGGTATACTCCAGAGGGAGTACCTATACTAAATGAGACCACATTTAAATTTTACAGAAATCAGCTGAGCCGTTATTGAAAAAATCAACAATAATGGAAACAATTCGAGCGAAATAATCGAATTTTGTACACGATGGAAGGCGGTTTTGCCATTTTTTGCCAAAAATAATATGTATATTCGCTACATACTTTTAAAAGAGCAATTGGACCATCTAATTCAATTAAATGTAGGCCTGAGACGCCGATTATGTCCGAAACCAACCGTTCTTCGTCCGCCATCCAAAAACGTGCCCCAATTGTCCACGCCACGAGCATGCTTAATACCGATACTATAACGAATACTATAAATAATTACAATGCTCCCAGAACTGATACCGAGGCGGTGGAGCAACGCTTTCGTGGTTATGTCACTATATTGCGCAAGCGCAAGTGGGTCATGATCGCTCTCGCCTTCCGTCGGGGAGATGCGATCGATTGGTTCGGATCTTCGATGTCACTATAAAATTGCTTAGGATATGGATAAAAACGTCAAAAAGTTTTGACACGTTAGAGTCAAATCTAACGTTACAAATGACTCTATACCTCAAGAAAATCAGAATTTAACTCTGCACTAAATTTCCGATCCAAATTTTTTATACATAAGGTTTAGTATCACTTACTGAGTATAAAATCACAAAATGCTGACAGATCCAGGTAGAGCGTCAAGCGCCATCTTGAAAAAACGTTTTTGGCTGATATCTCGGACACTATGCACTTAAGGGCAAAGGTCATTGAGACCATTATTGTAGAAAATAAAATTTAACATCTTTTGTTTCTTGAATTTTTTTTTGTAAATCTTACCTTTTACGATTTATGGCCTATTTAATGAACCGGTTTTTCTATCGCGATCGCACAAGCACAGATTTCCAGCGCTCGCCCCTGTTCTTACACGGTTACGTGACCATTTAAGCATGCATCCAGCCATCCTGATGGATATAAGCTTCTCTCTTATGATACTATATACTTGGAACTTGAGCCAAGATGTATAATGGGTCTTCAATATGTAATAGCAACGGTATGTAATCCCAAAAGTCAAGTCAAGTGCTTGGTTTATTTTGGGACCCATCAAAAATTGTCACGAATTGAGATCAATAGTGATTTAGTCGATGATGTTAAATAGGTACTTTGAAAATCATGTGGCAATTTCAAATTACTTTTACATGTTAGAATAATTCAAATCAATGTTACATTGTTAATATTGGTTATCATACTCTATCATGAGGGGTAGAAAAGAAAGTAGAGAATGGCTGGTGTATTATCACAGAGCTTTAAAAGAGCCTTAGTTAAGGTGACACTTTTGATACTTGTAGTGAAAGATTTCCAAATTTGACTATTTCCTAAACTAGCTACACCACAGCGTTTAAGCTTTACATATATTAAATTCATCACACATGTATTGGTATTGTTTATTTGCACAATGCATTTTTACTCCTAAAATACGAGTAGGTAAAACAGAATAGGCTGCGGATACCGATCTACTTTACTGCCCGTCTGCCTCTATATGTATGTGTATCTGTAAATCACAGATATCTAAAAATAACAGATTGATAATGCTGTTGTCACTTGAAGCAATTCTCAAGCACAAAATGCATGGAAAATCTTTCAAGCTGCTGTCAAAACTGCCAAATGAATATTGGGATTTGACGTTCCTTGTCTAACCGTCCTACGTCACCGTCATCCGACAACAGCCACCGAATCGAGATATTTTTCATGTCTCTTTCTAACTTATGCCTTATTAAATCGATGCATCACTTTTAGGTTTTCGCGATCGACCATATTATCCCTCTGAGCCCTTAGTCCAGGTTTAGCGTAGTTTACTTAAACTTTTGCGTTCCCGTGTGGCTCCATACATTTTGGTTAGTTCTTCCTCGTTTCCGCCAGGGGAGCTGTACAGAAATGTATGGAGCCATACGGAAACATCTGTAGTTTCAATTTACGTGTAAACCTGGACTAACCCCTCTGGTATCTTTGCGAGGCAAGGCAAGCGGAGCGTTGGTCGTCCGGCTGTAAGATGAGTCAACTATATTATGCAAATCGAGGATCGAACTTGGCCACGATTAGCACAGGACCGACAGGCCTATGGCCAGCAGTGGGATAGAGAAGGCTGCGGATGATGTGATGATGATGATCTCTGCGTGTATAACTGTAAATACAGACATAATAAGCCATACTAAGTGTCAACCTTTTTAAAAATGTCAATCATCCAATCGTCTGTGGGCACCGCACTTGACCGGCGGCAGGCTGCCATATATCGGAAACGAGGTAACTATGCCGCCGGCATCCGATTGCGTAAGACGACCTTTCCACGCGATATTTGGCAAGAATATCGCGCCACTGGTGCAAACACGTGTCTTTTTCTACTAGCCTTTAATGGTCTGCTGTTGGACATAGGCCTGTTATCGAAGGACAATTAGGGGCTACCAGCCTGCCACAAAGCTGACTTATTTGCCTCTCTATTTGCATAGAACTCGCGGATTGACGTCAAAAATAAAACTCCAAGTACCTCGCCGCACTGAAACTAATTTTGAATAAAAAAACACCAATTGTCTTTAATGAATAGGCCAATGTTCAGCAATGAACAATTTAAAAGAAGCCAGCACAATACAGTTCAGTCTCATAGAACTCTTTTGTATGGTAGAGCTGATTTTTTTTCTCGAATTTTGGTTTGGCCTCATATTAAAACTTGTCCATATCGATGGTTTTAATCACCCTCTTTTAGTTAGTACAGGGTAAGTAGATAAGCCTGTATAATTATCCACTATACTGGCACAGTTCATTTGTAGTTCAAGTTCGGAAATCTTAGCTCAAAAGTGGTATAAAAAATACCACCTGTCGATAATGATGATCTTGACGTATTCGTTTACAACCATGGCCATTTGTTTGCTTTAAAATAGTGAATCGAAGGCAAACCCGTGTAGTTTCGGCCACGTTACGCAACTGACACTTCGGACACGTGAGGTGGGCGGTGGCCAAGAATTAGCGGTTTGCTGCGAATTAATGGCCTTTTCACCGTACCTCTTGTTTAAGGCTTGAACTTTACTAAAACGGAGTGGAGTGCACATCACTCCCACATAACTTTATTCTATCATCCCAATTTTACAAGTACTACAAAAAAGTAAAAACACTCTTCAAGCGATTTCAATTTACATATCTGGCGCTAAGGGCCATGGAGATGGAATCGTGATACTTGTTTCCGGAAATCTGAAGCTTTTAAAGGTCACATCGAATAAGTATCTCAGCCTGTTTCATATCCAAACACAAAGTAAAAAACAAAATTGTAATACGAATGTTTGTACTTCGTTAAGAAAATATGACGTTTCTTCGATATGACAAGCAAATATGACATTCCTGCACAGAGAGATAGTACTGTTGTCGCTTGTGACCATTCTCAGCCACAAAAATGTATAGAAAATTTTGCCTAGAGCTGTCAAAACTGTCAAAATATAAATAGGAATTTGACACTATTAGGAGAAAAACACGGCAATAGCCAGTGCGTTGAATCGAGATATTTTTCATGTCTCTTTCTAACTCATCCCATATTCAATCAATGCATCTCCTTCCACGTTTTAGTTTTGATGTAGTCTAGGCCTTAATGGCCTTATTGTATAGCTAGCCTGTTTACCATGACTCTTGTCTTTAAAAGGCTCACGTTTGACCACATCCGGTCACATTTTAAGCCTTGAAATGGTTTAAACTTTAACGCGAATACCTCAATGGTAAATATTAACTCTAGACGTATAGAAAAAGGTGTTTTGTGTTCCTCACTTAGTGATAGTTTTTCATGAAAATAAATGTATACACTGGTGTAAATACTGTACCAGCCTTTTTAATAGTCAACAGCAGGACGTAGGCCTACCCACGAAAGGTGATTGGGCCATATCCACCACGCTGGCCCAGTGCGGGTTGGTGGATTCACATACGCCATCGAATTTCTTCTACGGACATATGCAGGTTGCCTTAGGATGTTTTCCTTCACCGAAAAGCCAGTGGTGTGAAATTCCGTACAAGAATTCCAAGGAATTTATTGGTATGGGACCGGGATTTGAACCCACGGCCCCACTATTGTAAGCGGGTGTCATTACCACTAGACCACCACGGCTTCATTGCAAAGTAATACCTTGTATAAGAACCACCATGACGAGCCTATCGTGACGTGATGTGTAGGTAAATGTCCTAAGCTACCTTCGCCAGTCTGTGTTGTCTATTCGAAAGCCTACATTCCTATTAGCAATTAATTTTGCGAGTTAAAGCACCCTAACAATTGACTACTTTCAACTGTGTAACTTTTGTTCCTCTAGTTTTCAATTTAGTAAATCTGTAGACAAAGTCACAATATATAGAACAAAGTCGTCTTTTTGTGTGTCTGTCTATGTATTTTCGTAGAGATATACAACGCAGATTTACTAAATTTTATAACTAGCTGCGCCCTGCGGTGTTACCCGCGTTAACACGAGATAAAGAATAGCCTGTGTGTTAATCCAAGGTCTAAGCTACTGTCGTACCGAATTTCAAATCAGTTCAGCCGTTTATGCGTGAAACAGAAAAAGTAAAACATCCACACATACCTACTCACAAACTTTCGCGTTTATAATATTAGTAAGATATTTATTCCGGAAGAATTCTAGCTATAAATCATTAGTACAGATACAGATCGTTTATTCATAATAAAAATTTACATGTCAAATATAATATTAGGTACATTACATAGTACTAGTACGTTGTACATTTAAATTATTAAATTATATATCAAAGCAATAAAATGTTTAGGCTACAACTTGTCATTTACGTATTCTTTGACCGAATAGTAAGCTTTGCTCAGAAGTAACAGTTTCAATTTAAGTTTAAATATATTATAATATGTAATAGTAGCCGGAACGAGAAGCTAGTTAAGTTATAAAAAGTGGATTTATTTCGGTATCAAACATTACTGCACGAATAATCCAAATATAGACACAAATATTCCATTCGCGACGTAATAATGCAAATTGCATAAGTCGAGTCGGCCAGGCTGTATTATTTGCAATAACCGACACGTTCTCGCTGTTTGTTGATCTTGCGATATTTCTGCTGGTTTGTAATGTGTAAAAATATCTGTGATCTGTTTGTTCACTTTTACTATGACTGCCTCGGTGGCCCAGTGGTTAGTGACCCTAACTTCTGGATCACAGAGGCGTGGGTTCGATCCAGGGCAAATATTTATGTGATGAACATAAGTGTTTGCTCTGTGTCTGGGTGTTATTTAGTTACTATCTATATAAGTATGTATTTAAAAATAAGTATACGAGTATGTAGTATATCAGTCTCTGGCAGCCATATCACAAGCTTTGCTTAGTTTGGGGTCAGAGGCCGTGTGTAAGAAGTCCCAAATTATTTATTTATTTATTATCGTTTACTTCATCTTGTAAGATTTGCGGTTGACATCCAGCGCGCTCCTGCGGTATTGTATCCATTTGAAAACTTGACAATCCCATTGGTCATTAATGTTGCGTTCTATATCTACCCTGCACAATGTTGTTTTAACTTGCTAATCTACAGGAATCCAACTTAAAGTCTTCAAGAAGATTTAAAAAACTATAACCGTCTTACCACAAAAGTTTTACGCGCGCTTTATACAATGTTAAACAGTAAAAATTTACGGTAAACCAGCGTTTAAAGCGTGTTTAAATATTTTGTGTAAGGCGGTAAATGTCTAATAAGGAGACCCAGACATAGTCCTAGTGTTGACGCGATGTTTTATTAAAATGGAAACATGATCTGCTCACACTTCATAGTCGACTGGAAGCAACATATACTACATTGACATATACCTACTTACATAAACACTTTGACGCTATAGGCATATACTTACATAGACTTAGGAAAAATCTTTGCTAACAGATTTTTTTTTTTTTTGCGTAGGCTTACACAAAAGTCCTTTTCAAGATCCAAGATTCAAGACACTTTATTTGTCATTTGCTGTTACGTTACATTTGAAACAGAATAATTATTATTTTCACAAAAATTTGCAAAACCACCTTCCATCGTGTACAAAATTCGAAAATTTCGCTCGATTTGTTTACATTATTGTTGATTTTTCAAAAACGGCTCAGCCGATTTCTGTAAAATTTAAATGGGACCACTTCGGAAGTATAGGTAAAAACACTTTAAGTATACTGTAAGTACACTTTTGAACTAAAAAAGAATTTTTCAATTGGGTTCACAATTGGCGAAATTATCGATGAACCTACAGACAAACATAGAACCTCCCCTTTTTTGAAAGTCGGTTAAAACGGGCATCAAATTCCATTTCTTTGGAAGCGACACGCCATTGATAGACATTTAAATACATATACGTGTATTTGACTTATTAAACCTCTCTTTTAGGTCGGAGGTTGAAGTTTGTCAGCTTTGCCTACAAATACCTACACTTTCCAATATCATGCAAATGAGCAGGCGGCCCGCTGAACGGTTGCCGCCCAAACTGTTTAGCTTAACAATAGTACTGCTTATTCACGCTTCTTAACTGTGTAATGTTAGTAGGTATAATGAGAAACTACTGGTAAATAAGTTTGTATAGGCTCAGTGGCTAGCCCTGGTGCCATCAGAGTCTTTAAGCCGCCTGAAGGCCTCTGACATGACTCAACGGTTAAAACACTCGGGACCACTGGCTATTTAAAGATATTCAATTGTAGTAGTTTATGCAACTGTCATATAATGAAGGGTATTAAAACACGAGTGTGAGTTTATGAAACGAGCGCAGCGAGTTTCATAATAGTAACGAGTGTTTTAATACCCGTGTTATATGCAGTTGCATACACTACTTTATCTTCACTAATAAAAAAAAAAAAAACATATTGCGAAACATTAAATTCACGCGTACGTGTATTGTCACAGTGAACTTGGCGCCATTAAAATCTAACCAATGAGAGCGCAGGGCCAATCAAGAGCGAGCGCGCGATGTTATAATGAGATTTTACGATATCGATGTGGATATTATAACATCATGTGAAATTGCTTAAATTGAGTGTTTTGTTGTCTGCGCTATAACAGCAGTCATTATAAGTCAAGTATTGGAAACATAAGTAGAATGTTACAACATTAGTGTAGATAAAAGTGTTTATTTGATAAGTTTACCTATTATGTGTTATTAATTTTTGTCTGCCTCGGTGGCTCAGTGGCTAGTGACACTGACTTTTGGATCAAAGAGGCGTGGGTTCGATCCCCACTTAGGGCAAACATTTATGTCATGAACATAGTGGTTTGCTCTGCGTCTGGGTGTAATTTAGTTACTTTCTATATAAGTATGTATTTAAAATTATGTATATGTAGTATATCAGTCTCTGGCAGCCATATCACAAGCTTTGCTTAGTTTGGGGTCAGAGACCGTGTGTAAGATGTCCCCTAATATTTATCTATTTATTTAATTAAATAAATAAATACATTACTTTATTTCAGATTATTTCAAAACCAAATCCATATTAAAACAGTTCTATGGATATAACGCAACTGTAGAAGCTAGTAAAAATAAATTGAATGAATAAGCAAGTAAGTATGCATATAAGGGAAATCCCGATCGACGCAAGTAAATTAATTGTAAAGTTACCTTAGCTAGTAGGTATAGGAAGTAGGCATGTCTGCAATACCTACTTAACTATCAAGTACTGACTAAGTTGGCTAATAACAAGGTCATGATGCCATTTTCTCTGACCTTCATTGCGATTCTGCCGATGATTTATTACTACAGTGCAAATGCTTGCGACATACTTATAGTGCTAGACTTATGTAAATATGATATAATATGTTGTGTAATTAATACTTTTAATTCATTTCGGGTATTTCGAAGGAGTCATGTAGAATTTCCGGGATAACAATAGCTCCTGACATGTTGTTAGCTTCTCATATGCTTTGCTTGGAAATCGCAAGAGCTAAGAACCTAAGCTCCAGGGTGGAAGTGTTATAAGAATAAGACGTAACACCACGAGTAGCGTCTAGTGAAAGCGCAGCACCCTTTATAGAGATAGCGCTGTTGTCGCTTGAGGCAATTCTCAATCACAAAGATGTATGGAAAAACTTGCCCAGAGCTGTCAAAACTGTCAAAATATGTATTGAAATTTGACACTACTGAGAGAAAAACACGGCAACTAGCCACTGAATCGAGATGTTTTTCATGTCTCTTTCTAACACATGCCATATTAAATCATTGCATCTCTTTCTTTATTATCCCCCTGGTATCTCTGTGCCCTTAGCCGTCTACACCAATGTTGCCCCTCCGGCGCCAACTTTCAGTAGCCATTATGGGGGGCCCATTTAGTGGATGGCAAGTCACCACCAGCCTAAATATTTTGTAATGAGGCATTACTTGGCGGGTGCCGCACCTCATTCCATTGTCACGTAATAATTCATTGTAATAGCCCAAGAACTGTACCTATTCCCCGTCTTTACTACAGTTTTCCTCTCCCTATCACCCAAAAAGAGTATTTTTTGTAAATTAACTTAATTATTGTAAAAGGGCCTCTTGGTGTTGGTTTCGGTCCCACCAATGCCTTCCAAATATCCGGGGCAACCCGTGAGTTGTAAAACAAATGAATGGCAAGTACAAAATTAAATAAATATAAAATTAGGGGGCATTTCACATACGGTCTTTGACCCCAAACTAAGCAAAGCTTGTAATATGGCTGCCAGAGACTGATTTACTACATAAACATATTTTTAAATACATACTTATATAGATAGTACCTAAATAGCACCCAGACACAGAGCAAACACTTATGTTCATGACATAAATGCTTGCCCTGGGTGGGGATCGAACCCACGCCTCTTTGATCCAGAAGTTAGGGTAACTAACCACTGAGCGACCGAGGCAGTCTAAATTTGCTTTTGCCGCCCCCTATAAATCTGCTACGATGATAAATTTGCCACTGATTAAACAAACTCATATTGAGGCCTTAGGTAATAAATACTAGGTAATGTTCAAACAAAAAGGGAACATTTGACCCTCTTAGAGGTCTAATTTTCAACACTATTTGACCTTCTTTGCCATTCTACCATTGAGTTGTATTCCTACAGTACAAAACGCGCACTTGCGACATTCTTAGTGCTTGTTACTCGTACACGTAGATATGATATAATAGGTTGTGTAATTAATTATTTGGTACTGTGACGGTGTTTTATGAATTACGCTTGCTTATATTATAATTAGATAATTATAAATTAGGGAGGTGGTAATCTATTCTAGACAGCAAACCGCGGTTAGAAAAATAACTAGCCGCCAAGTTAGACTTTAATCTAAAAGTGCGCGATCGCGCTGATTACAAGCCGGTCCCAGGCGGTTGTGGAAAATATTAATTAAACTCATCTTATAAAAGCCCATTGTATGAAATAAAATCAGCCAAGTACGAGTCGGACTCGCGCACGGAGGGTTCCGTACTTTATGGGAGCCCCCCTTAAATTTTCATTTAATTTTAATTTTATTATTAAAGTGAATATAAAACTAAATATTCTGTGAAAATGTCAAGCATCTACCTGTTACCATTATTAACATGGAGCGAAAAACGTCAATAAATTCAGGTTTGTTGTATGGGAGCCCCCTTTAAATATTTATTTTATTTTGTTTTTAGTATTTGTTGTTATAGCGGCAACAGAAATACATCATCTGTGAAAATTTCAGCTGCCTAGCTATCATGGTTTATGAGATACAGCCCGGTGACATACAGACAGACAGACAGACGGACATCGAAGTCTTAGTAATAGGGTCCCGTTTTTCCCTTTGGGTACGGAACCCTAAAAACGTGTCTAGTATTTTTTAATAATCTATCTAACGGAATAGGTGTCGGAATTATTAGGCCGCCTGAAGGCCTCTGACTTGGCTAAATGATTAAAACAACCGGGACCTATGTACAATTTAACGTATCATCCGAGCCACGGTAGCGCTCAGTTGGAAAATGCCACCCGCGGTCACCCATCCAAATACTGACCGCGCACATACCTATCATACCTACTGCGTTCCATTGCCCTTTGGAACGGTCAAATAAGTACATATAACGAAATTAAAAATATAACGTATTTTATAACAATAAGAGGAACATCATTCTCTGAAAATTGCCCACTGAGTATTTTAATGGCTGTTCTTTCAACGCTCAAAATAATATAATTCCTTTATGTTTTTTTTACGAATTCAACCAAATGATAACTCAGCGTTGTCCTTGTCAAGCACTTTTTTGTTTGGTAATTAAACTCGGAACGCCTTTTAGTAACTTATATAATATATCTTCTCATAACTCATCAAAACAAGGTATCGTTATGAAAATAAAGGAGATATTGCAAATAGGCATAGAAATTGGGCCACTAAAGGGTACAGTATTTCATAATTTGCTTTGTGTCTTTCGGAAAATGATTTTCCCGTTATTAGTTACAATAACAGTGTCCATTAAAAGTAATTTCGTGTATTAAAGTATTAAGGTTACATGTGACCAAAATGACAGTAATTCAATGACTGAACAAAAATCAAATTGGAAAATGTGAAATTACTCAAAAATTAAGCATTTGATGCGGTTGTTTTACTCTGCGCATTTATTTATCATAGTTTAACGGATTTTTTGAGCTACTGTACCTGGTCTGAGCCCATTTTGCATTATCTCCTTTATGCATATTAATAAGATTGTTTTTTTAAAATATTTCTGACATACAGTGCCAACCTTCATTAAACATAAGCAATAAGCGATTGGGCCATTTACATAGTAGGTACTCCATTAAATATTCATTATGGACAACGTGTCCAAAAATCTTATGTCCACATCACTGAGCCAATATTTTTTCGCGATTTCGAGGCCAGCCCCGTAGTAAAAGTTGATCAAAATCACTACATAGATATAACAAAGTCGCTTCCCTGTCTGTCTTTTATATATTTATTTATTTGGGTATACAATTGCCTTCATCTGAAAGAGAGGGGGCGTGATCCACGCTCCGGGGACGATTTGATCCAAAACATATCACTAGCTATTCAGCGCGGAAACGCTGCCAGTCTTATGGGCACTTTTTGACGTGGGGATGCCGAGCGCATGGCATACCTTTGTTAGTTTTATTGACAAGCGAAATTGTATTTTGTTAATTTTATTTATTCCTGTATATTGTGTCACTTTATTTTGTAGTTAGTTTTTATTGACATTTTTGTAATAATTGTGTTATTAATTAATTGTATATTGACATGTTTTCAGTGAAAATAAACATTTATTATTGCCTTATAATATGTCTAGTTACACTTTCCCCATGTATGCTTATATCTTCAAAACTACGCAACGGATTTTGATGCGGTTTTTTTAAATAGATAGAGTGATTTAAGAGAAAGGTTTACATGTATAATACATCTGTGCAAAGCCGGGGCGGGTTGCTAGTTATACATAATAGCTACAACTGTGAAAGAGAACTACAAAACTCTGTCCGCCTTACCACAAAAGATTTAAACACGCTTTAAACACTGTTTGGTAAGACGGTGTATTTCTTATTTCAATTCAAATTTATTTATTTAGCTTCCTCAAAGTAGTACCGTAAAACTAAAACTCATCCAACCATCCATCAGCCAAAGCTGGACATAGGCCTTCTGGATCTCCAATAAGACCGGTAGGAAGCGGCTTATATTTAGCGCAATCCTGTGGTCTTGATGAGTTCACCTGTCTACCTCGTGGGTAGACGTTCTACGCTACGATTACCGGTACGTGGTCTCTACATGAGAACTTTTTGACATCATCTGTCAGCAGTCCTCCGTACTATGTGCCCTTCTTACTACTATTTCAACTTGCCAATCCGCTGGGCTATTTGGTAACTTTGGTTCTTCTACATTTCTCCCCATTCCTGATTTGATCTCGCAGAGAGACTCCGAGCATAGCCCTCTCCATAGCTCTCATAAAACTTAAAATAATAAAAACAAACTGTTAAAACTGATTATAATAGGTACGAGCGGAAAGATCGCTATCTCGAACATGTAGGAAAGATAATTTTGTGCAGTTTTTGCCGCGTCATCCTTACTTTGCATGCGGAAAAAATGTTAATTGTGTTAAAGTTAAATGATAACAGATTCATAAGCAACAAATACTCTATTACAAAGAGAAGTCACGTTAGTAAATTCTAAGAATGCTTGGTTAGTATTAATTTTTTAGGGTTTCGTACACAAAGGGTAAAAACGGGATCCTATTACTAAGACTTCGATGTCCGTCTGTCCGTCTGTCTGTCACCGGGCTGTATCTCATGAACCGTGATAGCTAGGCATCTGAAATTTTCACAGATGATGTATTTCTGTTGCCGCTATAACAACAAATACTAAAAACAGAATAAAATATATATTTAAGGGTGGCTCCCATACAACTAACGTGATTTTTAGGAGTTTTTTTTGTTCGCTATTAATAACGGCAAGAGGAATGGGGCTCCCATACGGTACGGAACCCTTCGTGCGCGAGTCCGACTCGCACTTGGCCGATTTTTTAAGTAGTCATATTATGCTGCGCCTTCTAATACATCTTCATTCAAAAGCTCTTTCTAGCAGCCCTACGCATGTCCCCTATCCGCTGACTCTTGAATTTGCTAATTCTCTGTTTAATTCCATAGCAATATTAACTTAACCTACTTCGCCTTTATTTTACACTGATCTCCATCACCATAAAATCTAACAAACAAGTAAATATTTAAAACAAATACAGATAAATTTTACGGCATAACTTGTATGAGTTGAGTACACAAAATAAATGTTTACAACTTCATGTAGACCTTGAGGGACGTGTAGCGACCTCTGCTTGTGAGGTCAGGTACCTTCATGTTCCTTAATGACAAAAATACGGTTAATGATGATGATAATGTAAGGCCTTAAGGTCAAGTAACAAGGTCGAAATTGCAGTGACGGTTCTGAATTGCGAAAATTTTGCAATTTTTAGTACAAACCTGGGACTATGATGAATCGTTTTAGAGTTCTGTACAGAAAAGTAAAAATTTAATCCTATAAAATGAAGCTACGTGGTTTGTTTTTACTTTACTAGTATAATGCTGTTTTTTTAGATTTAGTTCGTGGACGGAAAAAATATTATTTACAACTACTTACATATTTAAAAAAAGAAAGAAAACTCATACTAAAATCACTAAAACTAAAATCAAAAAAATAAATAATAAATCTAGGTGAATTCAAGAATGTTGAGAATGTAAATTTAAAATTAAATTAAAATTTAAGATATGTGTCGCTATAAATAATTTTGTAATAGAAAAAAAAAATACAATTGAAAAAATAAATAACAATAAAAAATATCAAATTGACATTTAGATCTATGTTTTTTCTGTAATAACAATAATGTACATTTATATTACATAAAGGTTTAACATTTACATTTTTTGATAAATGTGTGGTAAAATAGAATAAAGATATTTTTAAATTTAAAAAATCGGGTAAGAATTCATTTCAGATATAGGTTGAACAAAAAGATAAATTTAAACTTATGGAACCCACAGTGGATTAATGGTCAATGTGTGTGTCAATTTCATTTTTAAAATTAAATATTTTTGTGCATCATAAAACGATAAAAGTCAAGAGCACTTAATTATAGTTTTGGCTCGTTAGATAGGTATACTTAACAAAATATCTCATTTCAATGGATTTATCCATTGTTGGCAAAATAATATAAAGAGCTCTAGGCTATCGTGTATTTGTCTATTGGATTCTAACCCAAAATTTTACATATGAAAATAAATAGGTTAAAAGGTTTAAACTAGCTTTCGACCGCAGCTTCGCCCGTGTGCTATTCAGATTTTTGTGCAATCTGAAGGTTCTATTATTTTTCCTATGGATAAAAAGTAGCTTATGTTATTTTCCGATCTTTGAATTATCCAAACCAAATATCAAGTCTATCCTTTGCTTTGTTGCTGCGTGATACAGCAATAATCTAACAAACACACTGTCGCATTTATAATATTAGTAAGAAAACAACGATAAGGATTGTTTTTATTTTCGAAAATTTCCATTCGACTCTTAAAAAATTCTAGTCGAAAATATTATTGAGATAGATTTGGGTTTTTCCGGATACGCAAACATGTTTAAACGTGGCGCGAAACATGTGAGGTGGATATAATTAATTAATTTGTAGCTATTTTGAGAATGTTTAAGTTAACACGTGCAACGCTAAATTTGAATTTTTCGGACGGCCTTGCGTTGATAGCATAGGTTATTCATATTTTTTTATTCGCATATTTACATTCGTGTACAAAATAATAGCGTAGGAGGTAGTCAACTTTCTAGTCTATTAAATAAAATATTTTCAAAAAAAAAGCAAAAAATGGCAAAATTGACTTCCATCGTGTACAAAATTCGTATAGTTCGCTGAAATTGATGTACATATACATTATTGTAGTGTTTTCAAAATCGGCTCAGCCGATTTAAAACCGACTTCCATCGTGTAAAAAATTCGAATAGTTTGCTCAAATTGACGTATATAATTTTTACATTATTGTTGAGTTTTCATAAACGACTCAGCCGATTTCGGTAAAATTTAAATGGGACCACTTCGGGAGTGTATTCGAACTATAAAAGATTATTTTTGATTCGGCTTACAATTGGCGAAAATATCTATGAACATACAAAAAAATACATTCAGACGAACATAGAACCTCCTCCTTTTTGGTAGTCGGTTAAAAATAAAAAGGATCGGATATACCTACGTTTGGGCAGCCGTCCTACCACATTTTAAGCCGTCTCAAGGTCTCTGACATGGCTAAAAGGTAAAAAAACAAGCGAGACTCATAATTTAACGTGTCTTCCTAGTCACGCCAGCGCTCATTTGTAAATGCCACCCGCGGTCTAACCTAGTAGAACTAGAACACCCAGGCAAACTACGCTATGAACGCTACTTAGTAATAATGCATAGGAAAGGTGCCCATCTCTAACTTAGTCTAGTACTAGGAATTACGCCACCCAGAGGCTAGACCTAGGTCAGCAGTAAAGCTATCCACGTATTGTAACAAATCTTGGAACTAGTGACAATTATATAGTACTAGCGACCCGCCCCGGCTTCGAACAGATTTATTATACAAATAAACCTTCCTCTTGAATCACTCTATCTATTAAAAAAACCGCATCAAAATCTGTTGCATAGTTCTAAAGAAAAAAGCATACAAAGGGACTTTGTTTTATACTATGAAGTGATAGTGATACATGTTATTTTACATAGTGTGTGGGACATTCAAAGGTAGATATATCTCATAACTATATGTACATCTTTACTTGTTCTATATTCCTATTCCATTCAAAGTTTTCCTGGTAGAGATCGCTATAAGGCCACCCCTTGTTACACGCTATATTTGTAATGTTTATTATCTGTGTTAACAATAAAAAATATCTATCTATCTATAACTATTAAGTAGGTTGCCAGGCTAATTTTACTTTTAGCAATAAAACCGTTTATTATAGCAACACTATTCGTTTTATCTTGGTGTAACAATAAAAACTATATCTATCCATCTATCACAATTACTTTTTTACTAAATAGTCAACTCTAGAAAGCGTTTTTAAACAAAAAGCTCATAATTAAAAAAAAAAATTGCTTATAAAGGTACAGAAAATAATAGGATGGTAAAAAATACAACAAAATGAACGCCTTATTTGATCTTTCAGTATGCAAAATACGAGAAACAAGGCAATATGAATTTATAGGTAGCTACAGGCAATAATAACGTTTGCAGTAATTGAAGCCACAACACTAAAAAAAAACAAGAAATTAAATCTGAAACTAAAGATTCATAGATTTTCGACAAAATGTACGGAGCAGCTAATTATTTTTTGCAGTTTTTAAATAATGTTGTAGAAGATACATTTTGGCCATAAATTTATAATTATATATACTATGCAATATTAAATGCATTTTAAAATCCCTACACTTTCCAAATAGACACCTTGCCTTTAGATAATAAATTCTATAAAATAGTTATTATTCGCTAAATATGGCATAACCGCCTTCCATCGTGTACAAAATTCCAATATTTCGCTCGAATTGTTTATATTATCGTTGATTTTTCAAAAATGGTCTCATTTGTTTTGTTCACAGCATTCTGTCTTGATTATTTTATTTGATCTGAGTCAAAACCTTGGCTACAAATAAAAAAAACAGTAGAATGCTTTCAAATAATGAACGGAAAAGTACCCACAAGTTTGACGACATAAGGCATAAACTTCGGGACGACCTTACGTGAACAAGTTTTAAAACTACTCTACATTAAGTAGCTAAGTGTTTTGTATGAAAAGCGGCATTAACCTTGTAACTACTTGAACTTACATCTTGTTACTAATTAGACTGGTTCATGGTCATAATGTAAAGGTTCCTAGTTCTTATTAACAGAGTTTCAAAAAGGAGGAAGTTCTATGTTATCTATCTACGTATTTTTTGTGTATGTAGTCTCATTTAAATTTTACAGAAATCAGCTAAGCCGTTTTTGGAAAATCTACAGTAATGTAAACATTTCGAGCGAAATATTCGAATTTTGTACACGATGGAAGGCGGTTTTGCCATTTTTGCGAAAAATAATTATTTGGTACACACGTTTAGTTCCGATGACAATATTTATATGTAAATAATATTTATTGATATTTACGCTGTCAAATCCGTGGGTAAAAGGGGTACTAGCTAGTTCGTAATAAAACAAATACTTCTTCACAACTCGCTCTCAAGCTGTTGCATCACTGTTAGATAATAATGTTCTGTACAATAGACAATGATACTAGTATTAAAGTATCAATTCACATAATATTCACACTGCAGATACACATACATGTTATAATACCTATTGTATTGTAAATTGGAAGTTATTAAAATATATGTAGAGTCATGACAGAAAATAAACGGTATGGGTTACGTCACTATTTAAATACTAGAGAATGCTCCGACTCCGATTTATAATATTGATATATTAACTTTGAACAAATGTTTTAGTTTGAGATGAATTAATACGACTGTGGCGCTACTCAACAGAGCATGGAGCATCTTCTACAATGCCAAATGTGCCCTAACATCTGCACACAAGAAGATCTCCACGAGGCCAACACTGCCGCAGTTACCGTGTCTTCCCACTGCTCAAGCAATAGGCAATTATGAAGGCACCATCGTAATTATAATAGCTAATTAGACTATTTCCGTTTCTTTTTCACTTTAGGCATTCGATAGGGAGAACACTTTTTACGTTGCTATTAAATTATTATCTAGCTAAATAGAAATTGTATGATCGAATCGCTGACTCGAAAAGAAGAAGAAGTTTTAGATATTTATTTTTGCCTACAAATTATTTTTAATGTTTTTTTTTTATGAGAGAAAAAACATGATACTTTTTTTAACAAATTTTACAAGCGATTCACAACCAAAATAAAACGAATATTCGTTTATTTTATGTTATTTAGCTTCCGTGAGGTCTTTTAAGATCATTATCTTAATTAGTTGGTTTACACAAAATTAAAAAAAATTTAACGATTAAAAAATAAAAACGATAGTCATTTACGTGATAAACATATTATTAGGTGTTTGCTCTGTGTCTGGGTGTTATTTAAGTATTATCTATATACGTATGTATGTATTAAAAAAAAATTAAGTACTAAATCGGTCTTTGGCAGCCATATTACAAGCTTTGCTTAGTTTGGGGTCAGAGACCATGTGTAAGATGTTCCCAAATATTTATTTATTTATTTGTATGCCTATAAGCAAACAGGAAAATTATGGATAAATCCAAAAATCTCTACGATTAAAAAAGACTTACTCATAATTCTATTGACCGATGAGATGGTTTAATTCTCGAGTGGAGACAACATACTGGCAAGCGTAGCAAAAGATGGTCACTGACAACGTACTCGTAATGGCAGCACAAAAGAGAGATAGAAAAGATATCGCGTGGGATATAAACATGTAGGGAAGATGCACCGGTTGTGGACATCTTAGTACCGTTTGTGGCTACTTTGAATTTTAAGGATTAAAAAAAAACAATTTTATGTTAAAATAATATTTTTAAATATATTTTGAAACATTTAGATTCACACGAACAATATTTATGGTATTACATTGTAATTATCATTTATGCAATAATTTTGGCATCAAATGGCCACAACCGGGTCAGTGGCCACAACCGGTACACCTACTATACCAACCGGTATTATTGTAAATCCCTTATTTTACTCCTATTAGGCTTATATTACGGCTGACATGATGATGATTTAAAAATGTTATATCACTATCTCTTATCATAACTTGTCAAACACGAGGCAGAAAAACTAAAACTTGTTTTTACTCAGTTCTTAGGTAAGCCATTGTCTGAACTTTGTTTAATGTTTGACCTTACTAACATAACTTGGATGAACCTTATAAGCCAAGAAAATAAAGTTAAAAATTGCAACCATGAAAATGTAAGTTAATATTATATGAATTAATAATGTGAGGTAAAACAATAATTTCCGCAATGTAGATAAATTGACTGTAATTATGTACCTAAGTATAGAATTACAGCGTCTCTGTTTTTTACATAACTGCGTAAGTAAGGCGAGGTGGTTTTCACCAGTAAAATTAATCAGTGTGTCCCTAAGATAGCGGTGTCCGTCATATAGCGGTCGTAATACAACGATAAATGACGTCACTAGAATGTTTTCTGTACAAACAAAATGGCGCAGTTTTCTAGAGAATGGTAATTGAAATCGTAAAATGATACAGTAATGTTACTCTACAGCGTCTCAGTTTTTTACATAACTGCTTAACTAAGGCGAGGTGGTTTTCACCAGTAAAATTAATCAGTGTGTCCCTAAGATAGCGGTGTCCGTCATATAGCGGTCATAATTCAACGATAAATGACGTCACAAGAATGTTTTCTGTACAAACAAAATGGCGCAGTTTTCTAGAGAATGGTAATTGAAATCGTAAAATGATACAGTAATATTACTGTCACTCTTACAACGTCAGAAATCGCCATGGGTGATAAGGCCGCCAATTTGTAATCATGTTTAGTCCTTAGTGTGTACATATTGTTTAATTATTGTTTGTGGTTATGAATAAAGAGTTTTGTCTGTCTGTCTGTCTGTCAGTACCTATAGTTTATTTACTTTTTTATCATTTCATTAGTTTCTTTTATTTATTTTATCTACATTCCTTTACTTGTCACACGACTTCCACGCCAAGGCGTGTGACGAGTCAACAATACAAAATTCAAACGAAATATTAAACAAATATTAAAAAATAATACTTTCGAAAATTAATGCCGCTGTATGACGGACGGCACCGCTCTCATAGAAATAGAAAGCTGATAACACGAACGCGAGACTATTTACGGGTTCTTGAAATCACAAAACCTATCAAATTTCTCTTCCAGATGTATGCATATTCGACTCTTTATGCCCGAAAAAGCGTTTTGGCCCAGAAAAGACATCAACGCGCTGTCTAAATCTTATCTGTTGCATGTTTTTGATTATATTATTAAGTGTTTGTGTATAAATTTTTGAAAAGCAATAAAATTGGTCGATGGAGCTAAGCTACGATTGCCGCTACGTAGTCTCTAATCGAGAACTTTATATATAATTATAATACTACTGTATGTGTGTAACGTGTGTTTGTCACTGAACTCCTCCTGAACGGCTGGACCGATTTGAATGATTTTTTGTATGCGTTTGGGTGGCGCCGTGGATGGTTTACATTCACAAATCAGCCCAGCAGATGGTGCTGCAGTGGGTCCGCTAGTAAATTTATAAATACATAATATGTATAATTATAATTATGACCTATTCCATTTCATTTGTTTGTTCTTTTGACTCCTTTTTTTCCCAATTATTATTTAAAATTTCATTTTTTGTGATATACCTAAATAAACACTCAAATAATTCTGTTTTTGCCTATAATATAGTGTCACTTGGCTCATTTTTATTCTGATTTTTCGTATTGGCTTATAGTATTGGTGAGGTTTAATAATTAAAATTAATGAATAAAAACATTTTTGAGATATACCTGGTACAGGTCGCGGCATATAAGTTTAGCGCTGAGAGAAGTGTGGAGCTAAGGCGGTCACCATGCGCAGCCATCCCCTCCACAGTATCCTCAGCGCTAAACTTTCGTGCCGCTACAAGTTGCGGCATTTAAGTCTAGCGCTGAGCGAAGTTTGGAGGAGATGGCTGCGGATGAGTTTAGTATGGCGGTCACTGTGCGCAGCTATCCCCTCCACAGTACCCTCAGCGCTAAACTTACGTGCCGCTACCTGTATAGGGAGCAATATAAATAAAATAGTTTTATAGGTTAAGTTTGAATGAACGTGAAGTGTGCAGAGATCGCGTGTTCAGAGTGCTCAGAGGTCGCCATTATGTAGCATTAAGACGCTCCGGGGCAATGTCAACACTTCCAATTGCAACGAAATTTTCCTTATCGTCGAGGTTTTTGTGAAAGACGTTGTAGTTATTTTGTAGAGACGTTGTGTGTTGCGCAGTGCATGGAACTATGTATACCTCTATGCTGACGTATGTACTCTAATACTTCTACGCACTGCAAAACACACGACACTGTTCAGAAAAAAGTGAACTAGGCCGAAAAAGGGTGATTTTTTTAGACAATCATTATGTTTTTGTGGTTTTTTTCTTTCATATTTACGGGTTCCATCTTTCTCTACACTTCAATAGATTCGGTGGGGAATCCACATAACACGGTTTTACCCTAGTCATTTGATACCTAGATAGATTTAGAAAGAATACGTTTCAGTCACATGATAATATAATATGTGAGTAGATACATAGTATAAAAATATTTGAATAATTGCATGCCAAAAAGCGAGTATTATTCACTTCAACCTGTGTTGTAATGTACCTAACCCATATAAGCAAATAAAGATATTAAGAATCTTATTTTTGGGCTATCTTTTTATAACATCACCAATAATAGGGGCATCGTTGACGCTAGTGATAGTTCCTTTTTTAGGGTTCCGTACCCAAAGGGTAAAAACGGGACCCTATTACTAAGACCCCGCTGTCCGTCTGTCCGTCTGTCTGTCTCCAGGCAGTATCTCATGAACCGTAAATCTGAAATTTTTAAAGATGATGTATTTCTGTTGCCGCTATAACAACAGATACTAAAAACAGAATAAAATTAATAATTGAGGGGGGCTCCCATACAACAATCCTGATTTTTTTTGCCGTTTTTCGCTCTTCTTCTTCAGGTAGATGCTTGAAATTTTCACAGAATATTTAGTTGTATTCACATCAATAATAAATAGTAAAATTCAAATAAAACAAATATTTAAGGGGGGCTCCCATACAGTACGGAACCCTCCGTGCGCGAATCCGACTTGTACTTGGCCGATTTTTTTCTGTGTGTGTACATACTATAATCAACACGATTTTGTACTGAAATTCCTTGCCTCCTCTGGACCGGAACTAATTTATAAATTGTTGGAAAAGTATTTTGCATATGTGCATAGTTGTTTGTATAAATAGTGTTAGTGCATACATGTTCACTTTAAAAGTTTGTATAGATACCGAAATGAAGATGGATAGGACTTGTTGACAGATAAATCGCAATATCAATGTTACTTTTCACCTACAGGTTGCATTTTTCAACGAAACTTGATTTATTTTTGTCTTATGATCATTTTTCAGTCGTCGACAATTTTGGGGTATTTTTAAATTATTTTTTTTATTATTCAATTTATTTCAGTTATCAAAACCATAGAGAATATTATAAAAATTACAATTCAATTTAATCCAAAATGTTTTCAAAAATTAATGACATCAAAATTAAATCAGTATTAAAAATACCCCAATTATATAATTTATTATCATTAAAAAGAGTGGAAATTTACTTTAGCACCATTTAACGTCCCATTTCGAAAGTGTTTGAGAAAATCATTTAATATCTAAATCCTAACAAGATTTGTGAATATGAACAAAATCGGCCAAGCGCGGGTTGAGACATAGTCTTATGAAGATTCAATCTAAAATGTTACTTATAGTCTCTCATATCTTATTTTACTAATAAGTTTAGTTTAAAAGTGAACTAGCGACCCGCCCTGGCTTCGCACAGGTGTATTATACATATAAACCTTTCTCTTGAATCACTCTATCCATTAAAAAAACTGCATCAAAATCCGTTGTGTAGTTTTAAAGATATACATATGGTACAGTCTTCCTGCTTTCCTAAGAGATATAATCTAAAGCTTTTCAAGGTCAGAGTGAATAGGTATCTTCTAGGTCTGCGTGCTTCATCTTCGACCACAACGTCGCTTACCATCAGGCGAGTTGGTGGTCAAACGAGGACTTATTTGCGTTAAAAAAAACTAGTAATGTAGTCTGAGGCAGCTACTTGCTGCCAGCTACGAAATAAAGCATGACTTAAGCGTAACACGCATTAAGTACAAACTACCAACCATTCATTTCACAATCCTCACACAAACCATAGCACTTAATATAATATTTCAGAACAATTATTACCAGTGAGCTCGCATCACGCTCCTCTAATCAGAGCGAGAAGCACAATGACGTAACGTTACGTAACCGAGCGAGATGGAATGCGAGAACGGTGTCAATTGAACTCGAATAAGTGTCCGAGGTAATGGCGACAGATGTAAGAGGTGCTTGAAGAATGCTATGTAATAATGCTACGGAATAATGATAAGTACTGTAAGTGAGCTCATATATCTGTATTAGAGTTATTAAATGTCTTTAAGCAGTGCCGGATAATCCCTAAGGCAAATTAGGTAATTGTCTAGGGCCCCTAGGGCCCCTAGGTGCCCCATGAACGCATAAAGAAAAATACTGGACAAATGGTATTAACATCGTTTGAAAGACAGAAAGTGACAATGACTACTTTTTATTCCGGAAAACTAAAAGATTCACAGTTAAAAAGTCACGCGGGCGAAGCTACGGGCATAAACCAGTCGGCCCTTTGTAATGTAAAGTTTGTTAATAAGTTACTAAGTTACTAACCAATAGAGTGAAGCAAAAACCAAAAATATCTCTCACAGTTACTGTAAATAATTAGACAGCCTGAATATCAGGTAAGATGTAGACAAACGCAAGCCTAAGAATGAAAGGTCACGACCTTCAGACTCACGGAACGCTACTCGAAGCGTTTACACGTGAACACCGGAACGTGACATCCCTGTGTAGACTAACTTCCATGGATGTAAAAATATTAGCTGTAATGTCACACGTCTTCGAAAAATAACACCCTAGAATATTTCAAAAGTGTAAAAGTATTTTACCATGGAAATTAACGTGGTTTTCACACATTTTCAACGATAAAAAACGGGACTCACTCACGTGTACGGAAAGTCATAACACGACTATAGTTTCGGTCGCGTTCGACCTTTCTCAACTTGGCGAGTGCTAGCATGCGGAGCTGTCTCGCAATGCACTGCAATCTGATGGCATTATTTTAGGTAAAGTCCCTCCACGCGGAAGAAATGAAACTTCGACGCAACAGTGCTTTCATACCCCCTCTGTGGCAGCGTTAAACGTTTAACGCAACCTTCTTGGAAGTCGCATTAGAAGTTTCACTTCAAAAACACAGACTTTCAACCACACATTTAACTTAGCGAATATTCCGTTTCTACATCCATGAAAAAATTGCACTTTGTACCCGCAAGTGACGTACTTGACGTAGAGACGAGATCACGACCGAAGCACGTAAAAACTAGTAGCTATGCTAATAATGCTAATAACACTGGAATATTAATAGCTCTAATGACAGCTAAGACAACACTGAAATAAAAAAAAGCGTACATAGTTACTTTTGTCTTCCTTTTCTATAAATCAAAGAAAACAGATTATTTAAAAAAAATAGGTTTTTGGACGAATATTTTACGTGATAACATCATGTGCATCACAAGCTGAAAGCTAAGCCCGATCGTGCCTCTCTATCACTTGTTCCGCGCTCTCGCTTGCACGCTCGGCTCAAGCGGAACGTGACGATGAGTCATGCTTTTTGTGCGTGCAGATGGCGTTAACCGATTTATAAGACGTCATCACGTTTAAAAATAAATTATGTTACACGCATATTTTTCTTGCCTTCTTTCAAATGTTAGTTGGCTAGTATTTACTCGCCATTATAGGCAATTATAGTCCAGGCATTCAAAATAATAAAACTCGTCAATCAATAGTTAATTTATTATATCATATAAAAAGCGATGAAGATGATTTATACAGTAAAATCCTTTGAAAATTACTCAGCAAAATGATGCCGACGTAGCTCCATTAAGGCATATAAATTACCGTAATTTTTTTAATTGACATATTCTACAATCTACATAATTATTTAGTAAATTATCTAAACTGTTTCCGGTAACTTGTGATAGCAACACTATCATCTAACTTGTGGTAAGACGTCATCACACGCGCGTCATTTGGAAATACGTTTTTGAACAGAATATATTCAAGATCCTGTTTTTATTTTCTTAAAATTTTACATATTTGGTGATGTGACAATTTTTTATAAAGAATAATATGTGATGGCATGATTTTAGGAATATTCTGTTTTCAATGACGATAGAAAAAAACCGGTACCGGTCTATGAGTCGGTGTTATAGTCAAAATTCTGGTTTTTCCAAGTTTAATACTTTTGAAGTGTTGTCAAATAAATCAAGCATACATATTGATGTATCAAATATAAATACCTATGCTTATACATACGTACCTACTGATCTAAAATAGTGGGTACCTGTCATCGTTTTCTATGACATAATATAATCTTTTTTTAAATTACTAGAAATTATAACTATTTTATATGATATTAACTTGTTAAAATATAAAATTAAATTACATAAATATAATATTAAATTTATTTGAAATTATAACTAATTGACTTTTTAACCGTTATATTAATATCAAATTTATCACTACACAGTATAAAACAAAGTCGCTTCCCGCTGTCTGTCCCCATGTATGCTTAAATCTTTAAAACTGCGTAACGGATTTTGATGCGGTTTTTTTTAACAAAGTGTTTCAAGAGGAAGGTTTATATGTATAATAGGTACACCTATGTATGCGAAGCCGGGGCGGGTCGCTAGTATTTTATAAAGGAGACGACAAAATTAACTGTACACGATTGACGCTTAATTATTATTGAATTAACTTAATAATTCTTCGATTTGCTATAATTTTGTAATTTGTATTTTCTTTGTAATTTCACATGTAACTATGGTGCTGTCAATAAATTATTTGTATTTGTATATTTTAAAGAAAAATAACCGATACAGCCTAGAGGATTGACAAGATGAAATGGCAGTGGGCAGGGCACATGGCAGGTCTATGACCAACGAGGCCGAAAAATTCTCAAGTAGAAGCCATGTATCGACTAAGCCCAGATATTTTGATAATTTTGACTGATGTTTCCACAAAAATTCCATACATTTTTGTGGTGAGAAGACCTCAACATACCTCACGCGTTAGGTTTCTAGTACTTTTTATTCTGTGGATCTTTTTTTCATTCAATCAGGTTATCATTCAATCATAGGATATGATCTAAGCATCCGATCAAGCAAGCCCGATCTAAGCAGTAATTACAGTAATAAGTGCCTAATATTAAGTAATAAGAAGTAATATAACCGAAGGTTGTATTGATTGGCAATAAATTATATTTCAAAAAATGGAATAATTTAACTTAGTTACTGGCAGCCCTTGAAAACCTGTTTTTACTAATTAATAGCATACATATGAGAACCAATATGATATGAATGTGTAAAAACTAACTACTTATGATACCTAAAAACTAAACGTTTTTAATATTTACAAAAAAAATAACTTAATGGGATTGTCAAAATCAGGAATCAAAAACGAGAAGATGTTATCGTCACATATACAGGGTTATTCCTAATCAATTAGCATCCTTTTAACAACAACAATTTTTTTAACACGAAAAGTTGTTAGTTTTGATGAACATAATAAGCTCCTAAACCCTAAAAGGACGCTAATTTATTAGGAACTAGCGGCGCCCCGCGGTTTTACCCGCGTTGTGCCCGTTCCCGTGGGAATTTCGGGAATTTTTATACATATAAACCTTCCTCTTGAATCACTCTATCCATTAAAAAAAACCGCATCAAAATCCGTTGCGTAGTTTTAAAGATTTAAGCATACATACAAACAAACAAACAAATAAATAAACAAACGAAAATAGCGACTTTATTTTATACTATGTAAGGATAACCCTGTATAGTACGTAGGTTATAATATATCTGTACACAGTAGTACACATTCTACGGTTGAAGATGATGGTGATTTCCTGTGATGGGTGATGTCATTTCCATATAGTTACCTTTTAGAGGCATTTATTGTGTGTTTAAACCACAGTAATTACCTATGGGACATTTCGTCAAATAAATTAAAAGCTCGTTTGTGTAAGTACTAAAAATATCAATAAAATAAAAAATCAACCAACAGCACTTTATTGCACTAATAATAACAACAAAATAAAAACTGAACAACTGCGAACGGGCTGCGCTAGGACATCGAACTGTATAAGGGTATCTGACGATGTTTCAAAATAGACGGCATCCATTCTTTTTTTTAAATCGAGTTCTATAATGTTTTCTATAAATAAAAAATTGGTTGTCGATAAATTCAGTTTATTCACGATAATTTTACGTGAAATAGTAGTTTATGCAACTGTCATATAATGAAGGGTAGAATGTTACAACATTAGTGTAGATAAAAGTCATAAGAAAACATTGTTGAATAAACAGCTGAAACAAGCCGAACGCTTAGGCCGATCGTGCCTCTCTCGCGCTTGTTCCGCCCTCTCGCTTGCACGCTCGGCTCATACGAAACGTGATACATAGTGGTACATGCTTTTTAATCGACTTCCAAAAAAGAGGAGGTTCTATGTTCGTGTGTATCTATCTTTTTGATTTTTTTTGTGTATTTTCATCAATAATTTCGCCAATTGTGAACCGAATCGGAAAATTCTTTTTTAATTCAAAAGGGTATACACCCGAGGTAGTCCCATTTAAATTTTACAGAAATCGGCTGAGCTATTTTTGATAAATCAACAATAATGTAAACAATTCGAGCGAAACATTCGAATTTTGTACACGATGGAAGGCGGTTTTGCCATTTCTTGCGAAAAATAATTATTATTCGAGAGTGCGGTCGACGTTCATTCATTAATAAGAATAAGATATGAAATATTTACATGTACAGAACACTCGATACCCGGACGACTTGCCCGGATTTTTTCCAAGACGTTTTGTATTTTGTTGAAATTCGTTCGTATTCGTGAATAATATACCTAGTTTTCCGGTTAAGTTTATCGAACTCAAGGTAAGACCTGATTTCAATTCCTAATTTGAAGACTTAAATGTTTTAAAAATTAAAAAATTAATGATGAGTAGGTAATATATCTCTTTAAGGATTGTTTTTAATTATTCATAGGTAATATAATATAGGTCCCGTTTTTACCCTTTGGGTACGGAACCCTAAAAAAAGAACTTAAAACTTTAGAAGGTTAAATACAAAAGTTGTTTAAAACAGTAAGATTCCAAAACGAATAGTAGAGTCAAGTAAAAGTGTGGCTGGCCTTGCGTGCGCCGATGCAAATGGATCACTCGTGTATTTGCTAAGCGGCCCGCGTCTGTAATCGTTGCTAGTTGTCTTCCACGGCACATACTGGACGCAACGTCCTTGAGACGTCACGCATTACTACTGGACACAGTTATTTCATTTGTTGACCGACGAAACGGAGGAGGTACTCAATTCGACGCGTTTTTTTTTTTTTTTATGTATAACCACGCATAACTTTTTACGTAGTGGTCCGATTTCGATAATTATTTTTTTATTGGAAAGAATATACTTTGAAATTGGTCCCATTTAAGCTTTTTGACCTAAAAATACTGATACCAGGGCTTGCCACCCGGCCTATAAGAACTTACTTACTAAATACGATTTTTTATATGACGCGTAGGTAATAAATTAATTTGAAAAGTACAGCGGGGCAATTCTGTCAACCGATCTCGTCACCGAAGTGATACGTTCCCGAACCCCTCTCGCTTTTCTGACAGTTTTGATAGCTCAAAGCTGTCAAAAAAACGAGAGAAGCTCAAGAACGCGTCACCTCAGCAACGAGATCGGTTAACAGAATTGCCCAGCAGGTCGTAGAATATTTTTTTATCATCATTATCATTCACGGCCTTATTTATCCTACTGCTGGGTATAGGCCTCTCTCTTATATAGTGCCATATTATTTTTATATTACGGGCAAACTTACTGTAGTGCCCACGATCCATGAAACTCGGTCGAGCCATCAGGATAATGAAGTAGTTATTTATCACATATTTTTAGTGAGCGATTAGTCCCATAGTATAAGAATAATGTGCTCAAATAGCGAACATTTAAGAATGACAAAAGTTTTCACTACATAGTATAAAACAAAGTCGCTTCCGCTGTCCCTATGTATGCTTATATCTTTAAAACTACACAACGGATTTTGATGCGGTTTTTATAATATATAGAGTGATTCAAGAAGAAGGTTTATATGTATATTAAATCTGTGCAAAGCCGGGGCGGGTCGCTAGTAATAAATAAATCTTGAATTCGTAGAAAATGTTAATAAATAGGTATGTGTTCAATCTCCAACTTTACACAACATTATCTACTACAATTTCCGTATTACATGTTTAGTTACACTTGTACACAGCTGTGTACATATTAAGGTAATTCGGAAAAGAATAATTGTTACGTGAGCAATAATTTAATGTTAAGTCATTATGGCTCCAACTGAGTACATAATACAAGTACCTAACTGATGACGTATGCCTTTTTTACAAGCTTTTGTTTAACTTGCAATGGATGTACCTATGTATGTATGTAAGTTCGGGTTGTGAACCGAATCGAAAAATTCTTTTTTAGTTCGAAAGGGCATACTCCCGAAGTGGTCCCATTTAAATTTTACAGGAATCGGTTAAGCCGTTTTTTTTAAAAACAACAATAATGTAAGCAAATCGAGCGAAATATCCGAATTTTTTACACGATGAACATCGATAATTTCGCCAATTGTAAACCGAATCGAAAAATTCTTTTTTTAGTTCGAAAGGGTATACTCCCAAGGTAGTAGCATTTTAATTTTACAGAAATCGGCTGAGCTGTTTTTGATAAATCAACAATAATGTAAACAATTCGAGCGAAACATTCGAATTTTGTACACAATGGAAGGCGGTTTTGCCATTTTTTGCGAAAAATAATTATATTTGTGTGAGTAGAACACTTGTATAACATAGTGTTACTACGTCACCAACACGCACTGGGCCAGCGTGGTGATATGGCCAAATCGCCCTTCGTTGGGTAGGTAGCTATGTTTAAGCCATGGTAATCTACTGGCATAATGACACCCGCCTTACATTCGTGAGGTCGTAGGTTCAAATCCCGGTCGCGTATCAATGAATTCTTTGGAATTTATGTACGACATTTCACATCAATGGATTTTCTGTGAAGGAAAATATCTTTAGGCAACCTGCATACGTCCTTATAAGAAAATCGATGGCGTATGTGAATCCACCAACCAGCATTGTGATCGGTATGGCCGAATCACCCTTCGTGAGTAGGCCTACGTCCTGCAGTGGACTATTAAAAAGGCTGGTACAGTACAGTAGTTATGTTTAGACAAATAAAAGACCGGTAGGTACCTATAGTTCAGTTTTAAAACAGTAATAATTATTCTTCGCAAAAAAAACGCAACACTGACTTCCACCGTGTACAGAATTCGTATAATTTGCACGAATTGATGTGACATCCATGTAAATTTTTGTTGATTTATCAAAAACAGCTGAAAAGATGTATACTCTTTCAAACTAAAAAATATTTTTTTAAATCAATTCACAATTGGCGAAAATATCGATGAACATACACAAAAAAATATACAAACAGACCTCCTCCATAATACCTCCTCCTTTTTGGAAGTCGGTAAAAATGCCATGTTGATGAGTTCAATACTTCAAGTCATTAAGTAAGTAAACAATTATCCCTTGTTCTCATTTTACCTTCAATTAAGTCTTAATCATCTTTTTCATTGAAATTATTAATTGCAGAGTAAATGAGTCAGTAAATTTATAGGTAAAACGTAAGGTTAAGGAATATTACTTAATTGTATTTTAAATATAGTTTTGGTCAAGAATCGTCTCGTTTTAACTACGACTAGACTAGACTCAATTAAATGAAAAACTAATGTTAATGTATACTTATTATATCTCTACTAGCTGATACACGAAATAATGTTTTTTCCCGCCGTATAAAAAATAACCTGCGATCTATCCTAAAGCCCCTGATCGACGTACAAACTAAAACCGCGGTTTTAAAGTATTCTCTGTGATTATACCGTGACGGTATAACCACAGAGAAAATCTTTAAACCGCGATTTTATTTTGTACAGTATCAGGGGCTTCAGACTTACCAAATATACACAAAAAATCACTAAAACCGTTCCAAATCATAACGAAAAAATGTTACTCGTGAATTTTTGACCAACGAAATGGAGATGGTACTCATTTCGACGCGTATTTTTGTTTTTTTTTTTATGTGTAACCACGCATAACGTTTTACATAATGGTCCAATTTCAATAATTCCTTTTTTATTGGAAAGAGTACACTTCGAAACTGGTCCCATTTAAATTTTATCAAAACCAGCTGAGCCATTTTTGATAAATCAACAATAATGTGAAAAATGGTACAACGATCCGTGCGAAATATTAGCGAATTCTGTACACGGTTGAAGTCGGTCATGCCGTTTTTTGCGAAAATTAATTATATTTATAACACAAGATGTCAGTAATGTAGTCAAACTTGCAAATGTAGATAGCACTATATGGTCGTTAATGAAAAAATAATGCTGCAAAAAAACAAATCAAAATCGTCATTGAGAAAACGAATAAAAAGCACAAATCAGAGAAGAATAAAACACGAAATTACACATTTCTATTACGTGCAACGATTTTTATTAAATTAAAACGATATTATAGTACAGATATCGACAATCGATGTTATATGACATCGACAATTTACAATCGATATTAATCTGCAAGTCATAAAAGAAATTGAGAAAGAATTTTTAAACCGCCATTCATTTGATACCTTTGTGGAACCTTCTAGAGGTAGATTAATAACAAAACTAGTTTGAACTTCATTGCTTTGTAATAGAGTTCCTAATTATAATATCACTTTAACAAATACTTTGTAAAGTTTGACTAGGTGTATATCAGCGATCACCAAAGTCAAACAACGTTCGGCACCGCGAATGGCATTTCCAACTGAGCACTACCGTAGTTCGGATAACATGTTAAATTATAGGTTCGGTTGTATCAATCGTTCAACCCTTGCCTTCGGGCGGCTTATGAACTTTTACACTAGAAGGCACGACAAGTGTTCGGATGGGTGACCGCGGGTGGCATTTACATCTAAGCGCTACCGTGGCTCAGATGGCACGTTAAATTGTAGTTTCTGCTTGTATCAATCGTTGTACCGATACGAATGGCTTAAAAATTTGACACCAGGTCTAGTCACTTGACCTATAAGAACTTACTTGTAACAGATGCATGTATTTACAACAAATTATATAAATAACTAGCGACCCGCCCTGGCTTCGCACAGGTGTATTATACATATAAACCTTCCTCTTGAATCACTCTATCCATTAAAAAAAAACCGCATCAAAATCCGTTGCGTGGTTTTAAAGATTTAAGCATACAGACAAACAAACAGACAAAATAGCGACTTTATTTCATACTATGTAATAAAAAAATAAAGACAGAATGTTGTGCACAAACAAGTGAGGCCGGCAAAACTACGCCGTGAAGTGTACAGACACAATTACATACTTACACATACAACGAAACTACGCCTTGGTTTGTCAGTCGAACTATGGCGGCGCAACACCGACGTACTCACCACATATTAAAAAACCCGCGTCACTTGTCTGTTCACGACTTTCTGTCTTGATTTTTTTATTTGGTCTGAGATTACAAAGAAGATTTGCGTCATGCAATTATTAAAGGTCTTATTTTGTAAGCAATAAGTCACATTATAGCGCGAATTACTAAGCTGTCGGAATTCTTAGTTTTTGTCGGGGTCAATATTTGAAGTATGCGAGAATTGGTTTATGATATCTATAGTGACGTACGTAGGTTCGCATAGTATTATTTTTTGTCAATTATTTTTTGCAAAAAATAGCATGACCGACTTCAACCGTGTACAGAATTCGCAAAAATTTCGCACAAATCGATTTAGCATTTTTCACATTATTGTTGATTTATCAAAAATAGCTAAACCGATTTCGATAAAAATTTAAATGGGACCAATTTCGAAGTATACTCTTTCCAATAAAAAAACAATTATTGAAATCGGACAACTATGAAAAAAGTTAGGTGTGGTTATTTATTAAAAAAAATTACGCGTCGAATTGAGTACCTCCTCCGGTGGTACGTCGGTAAAAAACACATAACCAGTTTGCTACGTAGCTCTACGAAGCTACGGCGTAGACGTGTCTACGGCACTACAAGTTCCTGTGGGAGATTAAAATTAAGATAACATACTTTCACACATATTTCGGATACTATTCATTTTATGCATTTTTATAGGTTAAAAAACTATTCTCTGTAACTATATGTATCTACTAGGTGTTCATTTAAAAGTCGGAAATGTTGTAGAGTACCATAATACCCTTCGTTAGAGGAAACGGTTAGTAAGAGAATATAACCCGAAATGACAAAACAACTATCTACAGTTCTGTACAAAAAAAAGTACGTGTGATAGTTTAGTGTAATAAATGTGGTGAATACTTTAAAGAAAAAAAAAATTGAATTCAAATAAATCGACTTTAAAAAAATGTATGTTACACCTGATTTTTATTAATTTCCTAAAGCTTATTAACTGTATCATATCAGTTGAAAATAAAGCATAAGTGACCGGATAATTTTTGTCGGCCTTATGTTAACAGCGTTCTCGGCCATATTTTCGCAACGTGTGTCGTGTTGTGACGTTGATATAGGCCGTCCATAAATTACGTCAGCTGATTTTGGCGGCTTTTTACTCTGTTTTTAGGGTTCCGTACCCAAAGAGTAAAAACGGGACCCTATTACTGAGACTCCGATGTCCATCTGTCAGTCTGTTACCAGGCTGTATATTATGAACTGTGATAGCTAAAAAGCTATAATTTTCACAGATGATGTATTTCTATTGCCCCTATAACAACAAGTACTAAAAAAATAATAAGAAATAAGAATAATAAATATTTAAGGAAGGCTCCCATACAAAAAACGTAATTTTTTAGAAATTTTTGCTCGCTATTAATAATGGCAAGAGGAATGAGGCTAAGGGGCAACACGGTACGAAATCCTTCGTGCGTGAGTCCGACTCGCACTTGGCCGATTTTTTAAATTAAAATCCCTTAGTACTAAGGTATGCTTTAAAATCACCAGGTTGGGTTTCATCACGACTTTTTGGCGAAGGAAAGCATCGCAAGATAGCCAGAACATGTTTGTAAAATAATTTCGAAGGCGTGGTAAATCAACCACCTTGTACAGGACCAGTAATACAATTTTTGAACCAATAGATAGAGTGCCACCTCTCTCTAGATGGGCAGACCTATGTTCGGTAGTAGGGTAAAAGGCCAGTTCAGTACAGTATAATATTATTTTACTGTCATTAAACTTACAAAAAAATGCGCTGTTTCGGCCCCAATATTTTCGCAATATGTGGTGTGATCTGAAGTTTGTAATGATCATAATCTTACACGGCGTGCCGAAATTTGTAGCCGCCTTCAAGTTGTTTATAAAATGTGTCAATATTAGACAAATATGCACGCAAATGTAGTCACTTCACATCATTCCATACATGCCAAATGATATCTGCTTAGTTCTGAGTATTTCTCTGAAGAAGGAAACTAAGTATTTATTACTTTTATTTCTCATTTCTCTATCTATATATCTCTCTTGAATTCGTAAGAAAAAAATGACATTTTTACACCATATTTCACAATGATATGACTACTACCTATGACTTAATCTGACACATAATTTTATGTGTTATTTTATTGGTGTGAGCAATAAAATGTTTATCTATTTTATGTGATTTTGAATGCTACAATCCGTTTTTAACTATTCAGGGTGGCTTTATACCGATAGAGAAAATATTCTGTAGCTATGTCACTCGATCAAAGCGCAACGATGCCAGCATGGCCAGCCTTTAAAACTTAGACTACGAGTATTTTCTAGAGAGCACTCTATACAGAGCTACAGAGCGGTCTAAGAGATTGGCACAAACTATACTTATGTAAAATACACGCGTTGCCAAATATTGGCCAATTTTACAATCTTAAAGTTAGCGATTTTGTCTTGTGATCACGAAATTAAACCTGTTCGGTTAAAATATAAGGAAAAAATATTTTAGCGAGTTTTTTGGTTCGTACTTGATATTTGCGTGTTACGTTTTTTTTTTTGCACAATGACTTGGAGTTTGTGGATATTCTTGTTTTCCATTCTGACAGATAAAACAACATTTTTTATTTATTTTACACTATTCTTTCTTCCTTGTCTATACTAGGTCCTTGTACAGATTACTAGTGATAAAAGGACGTCAATTAAAGAGTGATGATAAAATATGATAGTGATATGATTAAGGTGGATTTAACCAAATAGAAAAAAATATATTACAATTGTTTGACAATGGAAACTCGCGTGCTCTTCGCACATTTTAATCTGAATATAAAACCACGTGTAAGTAAGTAACACCTGTGTTATATTCTAACTAATAGACAATTGATTAAGGTTATTTAGACTGTGAATTTACTTGTAACTTTGCTTGTGGTTTCATATCTCCCAAACAATAGGGCTGATTTTAAAGATAATGTTATTGAGATGTGTTGCCACATTACAATAAAATGCGTTTTTTTTTTATTTCTTTGTTTTTGTTTTTGGTTAAGATAGTAACATATTTCAATAATTTGCTCAGGATAAGTAGCATTCTTACTAATCATCCATCCATCAGCCATAAGAAGTCCACTGCTGGACATAGGCCTCCCCTATGGATCTCCAATAAGACCGGTTGGAAGCGGCTTGCATCCAGCGCGATCCTGCGGTCTTAATGAGGTCATCCGTCCACCTTGTGGGTGGACGTCTTACGCTGCGCTTGCCGTTACGTGGTCTCCACTCGAGAACTTTTCGACCTCATCGGTCATCAGTCCTCCGCGCCATGTGCCCTGCCCATTGCCATTTCAACTTGCCAATACAATTCGTTGGGCTATGTCGGTAACTTTGGTTACTAATAATTATTATAAACCCGAAAGTGTGTTTGTTAGTTTGTTCCTCTTTTACTCAGCAACGGAGCAACGAAATGACTTGATTTTTGGCATGGACTTGGTTGAAAAACGCAAAGTGGCATGGGCAACTTTAAATATAATGTTCCCATGACATAGCAAAAAAACTATAATACCATGCGGGCGAAGCCGGAGGCTAAAGCTAGTTTGACATATTGTTTAAATTTCGCTACATTATTAAGAGCAAGACAACATTCTTTACAAGAATTGCTCTGATTTCAAACTCTATGCAATATAGAGTTCAACGCGCACTCATTTTTAAAAGGTAATGGGTAAATATATATAACGTTTTTCAGTTTAATATTTTGATTTGCAAACTAAAATTAAGTCTATTTTTAAAATATTTTAGAGATTAGTTTTATAAGTTTGACTTATTTTGAAGATAATATCAGAAAAAGCAATAAACTTATTGTTGCTAGCAAGCTACGAGTTTGACCATAGCTATTCTGATGCCAATTTATGATGTAATAAAAACTGTAACTAATGAGTCTAATGACTGTTAGCTACTTTAGCAAGAACGTTATTTATTTTAAGAAAAGTTATTAAGATTTTTTAAATGACTCCTGGTTAAATAACTCCAATGCACTCGGAATATTCCGTAAAGGTCTAACTTTAATAACATTTTATAGATAACTTAATAAATGTGCGTCTTTATTTGTCTTTGCTTAGTTCGGTTGGACAATGTTTATAGTGTTTCAGAACAATTCAAAATCTTACTGCCTTACCACAAAAATTTAAACACACCTTAAACACTTTAACACCTTAAACACTTAAAGAAACTTCTGTTAGAAAAGGCTTATTATTCCATTCAAGATTTTTTGAATGATAACACCATATGAGATAACCTTAAAATTGACATTATTGTTAGATTTAAGTAAACAGTATTTATTATCATGATTTTATTGACATCGATTTTAATTTTTGTACATTCTATATTGACATTGTATTTTGATTATTTTGCAATATTTGTTGGCAATAGCGCGCAGTATCCAGGTTGTGCCTTTATGTGGATCTTGTAGACGCGAGGATAAATAAATTACAATAATTTAAGTACAAAATATAGATGGTATATTTTCTGGATTCATACAACACGCTGTATGAAAAATAACAAAAGACTACACAAAAGATTAATTTGAAATAAGAATACCATCTATTAAAGAGTCTCTTATCTAGCAGAGCATTAAACCTCTTTCAACAGTATTTAATTCATGTTTTAATGAGTATTAATGATTTTATAATTTAAGATCTAAGAAGCGATAATTTTGTATTTTGCATGCTCGATCAGAGTTGGATGTAGTGATACTAGATATAAGTAGTTTTAAGACCAGTACCATGTACCTACCGTACATTCTTGCAAATAAAAATATGACACCTTAAACACTGTTTAACTGTACAATTTGTACTGTTAAACATGGTCTAAAGCGTGCGTAAAACTTTTGTTCAGAGAATGACAAGCGCAGTGCTGTGCCGCACGGGATTTTAATTAGGTACTAAGTAAAAAAATTCGATTTGTTAACCTGTTATGGAAATAGGCTTAACATCAGAGAATTGTAATGATTAAAAAATTGAATTGAAATCAACTAGAAATTCCACTCAGTACCTACAAAGGACTCACAACTAGTTCTCTATATAGTACAAGTTTCAACACTAGCCCGAATAACAACCCGTTCTAGCACGCACCACTAAACCATAACCACACACAAAACAGTCTATCAATAATAAATTCTAATTCTAATCACATTATAGCGCTAAATACTCACGTTATAAGCATCTCTATGGCCTTTGAATAGATTCCTTAATACACTTACAAGCACTAACACAAATAGCACTAGTTTTAGATTCAAAATCACACACAAGCACGTTTATTGATACGTAATTTGAACTAACTTTCTAAATATCACTCGAATTTAGAATTTGATTCAAGCAGGCGTGCGCGTCAACCTGCGGCCGTGCGGCAACTGACAGCAAAGAGTATGAATACCTTTTCGCGTATTTTTTTTTCTTGCCTGTCTTGCTGGCCAGCTCGATGTGTAAGAAGAATGGCGCAAGCAGTTTCGACAACTTGGTCCCGGGTTTTTTTCATTGCCTCAACACATACGCGCGCTAATTGAGAATTTGTTGAATTTGGTGGCGAATTTGTGGAAAATTTGGTGGTGTTGTTGTCTTAGGAATTGTATGGGAAGGACTATTTTTAAAACTAGATTGATGTGATTGTGGTTTTTAGGGTTCCGTACCCAAAGGGTAAAAACGGGACCCTATTACTAAGACTTCGTTCGTTGTCCGTCTGTTCGTCTGTCTGTTACCAGCTGGTTTAGCATCACAAAAAGCCACGAAAATAACTATTTTCGACTTGAGAAAAAGTGACAGATATTTACTTTGCCATAACTCTGTCTCGTTCTGACACGTCGAAAGAAATATTTCGTGGTGCGCATCCTAGCCCGGCAGAATGTACTCGTATCTCAGGAACCGTGATAGCTAGACAGTTGAAATTATCACAGATTATGTATTTCTATTGCCGCTATAAAAATAAGGACAAAAACAGTGTAAAAAAACATTTAAGGGTGGCTCAAACATTTAACGCTTAAAATGGGGCTAAGGGGGTCAATACGCTATCCCATACGGTACGGAACCTTACGTGCGCGAGTCCGACTCGCACTTGGTTGATTTTTTGTTCTCTTGGATTTTGTTAGAAAAGTTTGTTTAACAGTACTACCTAAATGTTCTATGGATGATGGTGATGAGGGTTATTTATACTGGATTAATTGGGGTTCGAGCACATCTTGATATATAGGGTAATACAATTTGTAAACTTTTTATTGTTCGTACCAAGTATATACTTAAACCGATCATATAAAGGGCGACAAAGCGCGGTCTTATCACTTCAAGCAATTTGGTTTAAGCAACCTTAGAAAACGGTCTAAGACGTAAAATTCTTTCATTTATGGCAAACATGTTTACTCTAGATTTAAAATGCCGACATTGTATTCTATCTTAAATGATGCAGACCATAGAGCTATTCTAAAAAGCTATTGAAACAGTTTTGAATATGAAATAATTTATGTTGATAAGGATTAATACCAAGATACAAATTAAAATCCTTTGCTTGCGGCGGCATTTCAATTATTTTTTAGGGTTCCGTACCCAAAGGGTAAAAGTGGACCCTATTACTAAGGCTCCGCTGTCCGTTTGTCTGTCTATCACCAGGCTGTATCTCATAAACCGTTATAGCTAGAAAGGTGAAATTTTTACAGATGATGTATTTCTGTTGCCGCTATAACAACAAATACTAAAAAAAGAATAAAGTTAATATTTAAGAGGGGCTCTCATACAACAAGCCTGAATTTTTAACTGTTTTTCGCTCGATATTAATAATGATAACAGGTAGATGAAAGAAATATTCACAGAATGTTAATTTGTACTAACAATTCAATAATAAATAATTTAAAAAAAAATATATTCAAGGGGGGCTCCCATACGGTACGGAACCCTGCGTGCGCGAGTCCTACTCGTACTTGGCCGATTTTTAAGAATAAAAGAACATTAATGTTCTGTCTTAACTATAATAGTTAGATATATGCTGTCGCGACACTTTTTGTAAATAATGATGTGTTCTACAAAAATCCCGATTACAGAGGCGCCATTGTAATTATATTAGCTAAATAGCATAGTTCTGTTTCTTTTTCACTTTAGGCATTCGATAGAGAGAACGCTTTTTACGTTGCTATTAAATTTTCGTTGGCGTGGTACATTATTTTATTCTATCATCAATAGTTTTCGCAGCGCACGCGATGTAAAGGATATTTTATGCATTTTTTTACACCTTGGGTAACATTATTGGAGTTTTAGTAGTGATCCTTATTTTTTCTTGCAATTGAAATAGCCTATGTTAATCAGTGATAATGTAGCATTCTTAAAAGAACTTTTAAAATCTGTCTTGTACTTTTTGAGTCAATTCGTTACAAACACACTTATATACAAACCCCCCTCTTTATAATATTAGTATAGAAGTTGCTATCGAAACTATTGACATTTGACGATAATATCGATAGTAAAAATCATGCATTAGTTTTGAATATTGGCGATACTATCGATAGTACCGAACAATGCGTGGCATGTCTATCAGCCTTCTATCGTTTACACTTCGGAGAGTGCGCCCAGGAGTTGCACAATCTGGTTCCACCTGCCCCTTTCTTCTATAGAACGGCTAGACAGACGCGACCAAAGCGACTCCCTTTTATGGTGGACATCCCGCGCGTTAGAACCAAGCGTTTCGAATCCTCATTCCTCATACGAACAGCCAGAATGTGAAACGCTTTGCCTGGGTCTGTCTTCCTGCTTAAGTACAATATGTAGGTGTCTTCAAATCCCGAGTAAATAGTTATCTTCTAGGTAAGCGTGTTACATCCTAGACCGCATATCTGCCTTACATCAGGCATTATAAAGTCAAACGCAAACCTTTACGAAATAAAATTTTTTTTTTTTTATTAAAAGGTTCACAAAACTGGATATATGCTAAAACTTATGCTAAAATATGACTTAAAATTATCGCTTACACAAAGTATATATCCTTCTAGTTGTGAACACAGCATGCTTAAAAGAAAGTACATTACCTAATACATAACTAAAACTAATAAAACTAAACAAAATCAAACTTAAAAATATTCAAAAATTAATTTAAATTTAAGGCTAAAATTAAGTGTCTCTTAAAGGAAGAGACAGAATCCTTAAATAAATCTATACTATTACTAATACTATTATAAGACGAGCACAAACGATATAACGATGAATGTTGACCATAGTTGGTCCGAGCATGTGGTAACGTGAATGTTTTTCTATTCACGAGACGGCTAGATGGTCGCGGAACAGATAAATTTATTTTATGAAGCAAGTGAGAACTGTCTATTAAACCAGTAACTAATTTATGTAAGAATACCATATCGGCAATCTTTCTTCTATCTACAAGTGAAATGAGTTTAAAGTGAGAAAGTCTGGACTCGTAAGACTCCAATTGTCGGCAAAGATTGCTTGCAAAAGAGAGATGGTAGAGAAATCTCTTCTGTACCCTTTCGATGCGATCTATATGCACCTGGTAGGATGGGCTCCACACGGGACTACAGTATTCTAAAAGACTACGAACATAACAATTAAATAGAATAATCGAAACTATGGGGTCTCTAAAGAACTTCGCTTGTCTGGATACGAACCCTCCAAGTCGTGATGCCTTCTTGACCAAACAGTCTATGTGTTCCCTGAAATCCAGCTTAGCGTCAACAATCACCCCCAGATCACGCATAACACATACCTCTGTGAGTGGAGAGTTTCCAATATGGTAGGAAGCTTGTGTCGGTGACTTTTTTCGAGAAAAGTTTAAGTAAAAGCATTTGGCTGGATTCAAGACCATTTTATTGCATACACACCACTCGTCAATAAGACTTATATCACTTTGCAAACGTATCATATCTTCGTCAGACCGGATCGTTCTATATATTTTGAGATCGTCTGCAAACATCTGAAAATCCGACGTTATTTTGGTGCACAAATCGTTAACAAATAACAAAAAGAATAAAGGTCCAAGATGAGAGCCTTGAGGAACTCCTGAAGGCACCAATCTCAGAAGCGATTTATAACCGCGAACCGTAACCAGTTGGGACCGATTCTGCAGGTAGGACTCACACCATCTCAGAAGAGAACCACAGATACCAGCATGACCGAATTTCCGAACCATCAATTCGTGGTCAACTACATCAAATGCCTTGGAAAAATCAGTATAAATAGCATGTACTTCATGTCCATTTGTGAAGGCTTCTGTGATATCACTTACAAAATCCATAAGATTTGAAGTCGTTGACCTACCTGGTAGGAATCCATGTTGACGATGGTTGATTATAGGTTTTAAATGAAAAAGAAGACTTTTTAGTACTAGAGACTCAAACAATATTCCGATCGCCGACAAAATGGAAATCGGGCGGTAGTTCGATACATCGCAGGAGTCACCTTTTTTGTGAATAGGAGTAACATAGGCTATTTTCCACTTGGCAGGAAATACCCCGCATGACAGAGACTTGTTAAAAATAAAGTGCAGTGGTTTCGCAAGTTGTAAAGCACAAGACTTCAAAAAAACTGGTGGAATGCCGTCAGGACCTGGACCCTTGTTAGAATCCAGCAATTTGAGTGAGTTCAAAACTTCCGATTCGGAAAGTGTGCACGAGCTGATGGTAGTGTGGATACCGCTGGAAGTGCCAGTGTCAAAGTGAGAGTGTGCATGGTCGGTGCCAGCCTGGTAGGTAGAGTGAAAGTATTCCGATAATAAATCTGTGATTTCTTGTCCACCATGCACGTTACGACTGCCAAGGTACATTTCGTCCGGTATATCACTGCTGTTTGACTTGAGGGACTTGATGAATGACCAGAAATACTTGGGATCCTTTTTGATAAGTTCCCTTGCTTCAGGTTTCAACCTGTTTAGACACTCTGTTATCATTTTGTCGCAACGATCGCGAAGAATCTGATAAGAAAGTTGATCTCTGGGATTACTATACATTTTGAATTTACGGTGAAACTTTGCTTTTTCTTTCAATGCTTTAATTAAGGATCGGCTAAACCAGAATGGATAATCATTCTTACCTTTTATACGCATTGGAGTATGCTGTGTTATGATGGGAGTAATTACATCATAGAATACGTCAACAGCCTCGTCAACAGTGAGACCGTCATGCAAATAATCACCCCAGCTAACACTAGCAAGCTCATTTCTAATATTTTCGTAGTTGGATTTAGAATAATTCAGAACGGACGATTTTTTCGTCTTAGGAAGTTTGGGCGCATTGATTTTAATAGATATATTAAGCACAGGATGGAAAATGTCGGGTGTAACCAGTGGAACAGTACCGTTGCAGACTGTAACAAAGCTGGGCGAGTTTGTGATGACTAGATCTAATATTCTTCCCATCTTGTTAGATACGGAACAGATTTGATGAAGGTCATTAAAGGAAAGCGTATCAATGAGTATACTATCTAAGCTGTCTATTGAGGTTCCAGGAAGCAGTGTATTGTTACTGGCATCTGGGTCATGTACCCACGTAATATCAGGACGATTAAAATCCCCAACTAATAAGAAAATAGCATTCTTAGACAATTTGTTTTGAAGAACATCTGTTATATTTGACAACAACTGGTCCAAAGGATCATATTTGGCGGGAGAGGGGAGATATAAGGTACAAATGCATAACTCAACCGCTGATTTTCCCTTTCCAAACTTTATTATAATCCATAAGTCCTCAAATTTCGATTCCCATTTGATTTTACGTACAGGATTAAGTTTCTTGTTGACAGCTACTAAAACCCCACCACCCTCATTTTTCGTTGAACTTGTACTACTGCGATCACGTCTAAATATAGTATACCGGCTATCAAAGATTTCATGGTCATAGACAGAGTCGTTTAGCCAAGTCTCGGTTAATAGAAAAACATCCAAATCTAACTTAAGCACATTATTCAAAATAGTTGATGTTTTGGTCCGGAGACCTCTAACATTTTGATATAATAAATTAAGATTACACTTACAATTAGTTTTAGCCAATGGAAACATTAAAATTTAAGATTGAGTTAAGAAAGAGAATTTAAAAAGGCTAAATCTTTTACTACGAAACTTTTCGAGTTAATATCCTTCCTCAGAAAGATTTTTCCTCCACGCACCCAAACAAACTTGATCTTCTTATCTCTAGCCACTTTGCGAGCTGCAGCGTGTAGCTGTTTGTTTTCCGGAGATAGATGCTCACAGACATACACTGGTTTCTTGTCGCCACCAATGCCCAAATGAGACGAAATAAAAAAGTTTTGCGAAAAAATAGATAATTTAAAAAAAAAAACGTTCGAACTTTAAAAATAGAGTCCCGCAGTACACAAAAATGTACTGTGCCACAAAAATTTTACGCACGCTTTAGGCAATGTTTAACAATACAAATTGAACCGTTAACCAGTGTTTAATGTGTGTTTAAATATTTTCTGGTAAGACGGGTAATGTTTCTAGTGCGCGGTCGTTCGCCGTGGTAAAGTCCAACGGAACGGGTTTCCAAGTTCCAAGGCTGCCCTGAGGTTGTTTTACCGAATCATGCACAAATATCTCGTACAGACAGCCGCAGACTCAACTGATGGGAGGACGAAGGAAAATGTTGACGCTGACAAGTAAGTACTTCATTACTAACTAAAAACTGATGCAAGTTCCATATATGTACACTCATACACACACGCGCACACGCATGCTCTGTCACACACACACAAACGCACACACTAAGAAAGTGTATAAAAAAAAATCATATAAATTTAATTATTTCGTGTTACGATGTGCTATACTAAGGAAGAGCGGGGACTCCTATTACAGGCATATCTTGCTTAAGAGGAATCCCCAATGTATTGTAATTTTAAAAAACTTGTGTACCGAAATAAATAATTTAATTTTAATTTAAAAATATTTTTTTAATTACTGTACTGTACCAGCCTTTTTAATAGTCCACTGCAGGACGTAGGCCTACCCACGAAGGGTAATCGGGCCATATCCACCACGCTGGCCCAGTGCGGGTTGGTGGATTCACATACGCCATCGAATTCCTTCTACGAATCAATGCAGGATGCCTCACGATGGTTTCCTTCATCGAAAAGCCAGTGGTGTGAAATTCCGTACATAAGTTCCAAAGAAACTCATTGGTACGGGACTGGAATTGAACCCACGACCTAAAGAATGACAGGCCAGAGTTACAACCACTGGACCACCACGGCTTCATTACCCGACTTCCAAAAAGGAGGAGGTTCTTTGTTCGTCTGTATGTAGGTATTTTTAATGTGTATGTTCATCGATAATTTCGCCAATTGTAAACCGAATCAAAAAAATATTTTTAAGTTCGAAAGGATATACTCCCGAGGTGGTCCCATTTAAATTTTACTGAAATCGGCTGAGCCGTTTTTGAAAAATCAACAATAATGTAAGCAATTTGAGCGAAATATTCAAATTTTGTATTCACAGTCCTGTATACAGATGAAATGATTTAATTTTTATAGTGACACACTAGGATTTATCTCAAAGAAGTGTTCTTTTTGTTATAAACATTTCAAAAATTTGCCGCGATTGCAGGATTTGAATCTGCATCTCTTTGACACACTCAATTTCAATCTCAATTTTTGATCGTAGCTATTTTTGCAGCTGTCTGTCCGCCCAATACGGCAGTAAGCAGTGGACAGAGTGGTTATCGTAACTCAGACACACGAACAGCTGATTTTTTTTGAGTTTGGCAATGTCACAGAACAAAAGTTGTTAGTTTTGATGTACAGAATAAGCTCCTAAAAGGATGCTAATTGATTAGGAATAACCCTGTATATTAATTTCTAATTTGTTGCTAAGAAGACTATATCTTCATCTATTTTGCTACAAGTAGAAACTTTAAGACTTATTTGTTTAAATTATTTTTTCTATAGTTTCTTTTATGGCTGTTTGTTTTCCAACAATGTAAAAAAATAAAACAATTTAAACTTTGCGGTCACTCTCATTCACCAAAAACACAAATTTCCGCCTCTTTACCAAATTATTTGAAAATCTCACGCAGTTACGCTTTCTGCGCGTGTCCAGCGATTACCGCGTAATAAGTGGTGTGGGTTCAGTACCTGACGCGGACCTTCTTGTTCTTGTGTTGGGAGTTTTGATTGTATCTGATTGTTGTGTAATGTTTAATTCAATTCGCTTGTAATTTTGGTTAATCTTTGGGTGGAGTGAAAGTCGTCAACAAGACAGTCTTCATATAATAACAATAATAAATTTTATTTTTAATTGAAACCAAAAATGTACAACACATATTAATTAAGATTATTACAGTAAGTATTAGTTAAATTAAGTAGGTAGTAGAGATGTTATTCATGCAATTTTATCTTAAAATAAAATAACTATAATAATAATTATAACAAACATGATGATTACGTGGGGCACTAACTCCCACAGTAGGATTCCCTGAGTTTGTGGGAGTAAGTCCTCTTCTAAGTGCTAAGCTATATGTAAGCATTCAAATGTACGAGTGCCTGAAAAGTGCAAGACACTAAAATAAAATACGTAGACAGATGCATACAACTGCACGTTTCGGTAAGAGCATTTGTGGCATGGCCCCGGAAAGACGATCTTGCAAAATGGGCTTAATTTGTAAACAAATTACTACATAGTATAAAATAAAAAGTCGCTATTTTTGTCTGTTTGTTTGTCTGTATGCTTATATCTTTAAAACTACGCAACGGATTTCGATGCGGTTTTTTAGATAGAGATAGAGTGATTCAAGAGGAAGGCATACATATGTATAATACACCTGTGCGAAGCCGGGGCGGGTCGTCTAGTATAAAATAAAACAAAGTCGCTTCCCGCTGTCTGTCCCTATGTATGCGTATATCTTTAAAACTACGCAACGAATTTTGATGCGGTTTTTAGATAGAGATTGAGTGATTCAAGAGAAAGGCATACATATGTATAATACACCTGTGCGAAGCCGGGGCGGGTCACTAGTTGACAAATAAAACAACGGTATATAATACTTAATTACAATGTAATTTCGTATTTTCTAATATTTTTTTTCAAGTCTGCCGTCACGCCGCCATATTTTACAATCAATGTCAAAAGATAATAAGACCTGAAAATATGAAATTCCTCTAAATTGTGATTATTATTAAAGAAAATAATACGAAAATCATTTTCCAAAATAAGTAAAACAAATAATTAAATACTGTACCAGGTAATGGCCAAAGTTCGATGTATTTTTGCATTAGATAGATAGATAGATTCATTTATTTTCAGTAAGGATAATTACATACATTGGTATACAACGATATACTATGAGCAACACCTTACGAATTGTCAAAATAACAATTATTATTCAATACTCAACAGAATTATTAGGCATAATTTTACAATAAATTAATTATTTGGTACATTACATAAAATTCAAAATACAATATTAAAAAATTAAGATGTCAGAAATACCTACTGTAATTGAAATATTCTATATTATCTCTTTTACAATCATTTAGGTACCAACGAAAATACAGGAATCAGTGAGTGTGGCTGTATTTAATTAAGAGCAAGCTATTTACTCGTAATTTGCTTATTAAAGTACTAGCAGCGCCCCGCGGTTTTACCCGCGTTGTGCCCGTTCCCGTGGGAATTTCGGGAATTTTTATACATATAAACCTTCCTCTTGAATCACTCTATCCATTAAAAAAACCGCATTAAAATCCGTTGCGTAGTTTTAAAGATTTAAGCATACAGACAAACAAACAAACAAACGAACGAAAATAGCGACTTTATTTTATACTATGTAAGGATACGGGAGTTTATGGACAATAAAATGTAATAAATAATATGGTTTGTATTCAATTAATTCCAATTTTATTTGACATTTTATATAATTAGATATTGTTTTAATTAATATTTATAATTCTTTGACATTGTACCTGTTATTGTATGTTCATCAAGGACTTAGCTGTTGAGTTTTTATATTCTTCTTATTAAGATCTTTTATGTAACACAGTTAACAATAAAGTTTATCTGAATCTGAGTTATGGAAACTTTTTGACCGAGTCAACGAAGTGAAAGACGTCTCCGCTTTAACTCGATGATTTAATTTTCGTCACGAATTATTTCGTATCCGTCTGTCTATCTGTCTGTCACCGGGCTGTATCTCATGAACCATGATAGCTAGGCAACGGAAATTTTCACAGATGATGTATATCGAATACTAAAAACAAAATAAAATAAATATTTAAGGGGCTCCCATACAACAAACCTGAATTTTTAGACGTTTTTCGCTCTATATTAATAATGGTACCAGGTAGATGAAATTATCACAGAATATTTAGTTTTATATTCCCTTCAATAGTAAATAAAATTTAAATAAAATAAATATTTAAGGGGGGCTCCCATACAACAAACCTGAATTTTTAGACGTTTTTCGCTCTATATTAATAATGGTACCAGGTAGATGAAATTATCACAGAATATTTAGTTTTATATTCCCTTCAATAGTAAATAAAATTTAAATAAAATAAATATTTAAGGGGGGCTCCCATACAGTACGGAACCCTCCTCGAGTCTGACTCGTACATGCCCGATTATTTTACATGTGGTGAGTGCGTCGGTGTTGCGCCGCCATAGTTCGACTGACGAGCCAAGGCTTAGTTTCTTTGTCCGTTTCCATCCATCAGCCACAAGAAGTCCACTGCTGGACATAGGCCTCCCCTATGGATCTCCAATAAGACCGGTTGGAAGCGGCTTGCATCCAGCGCGATCCTGCGGTCTTAATGAGGTCATCCGTCCACCTTGTGGGTGGACGTCCTACGCTGCGCTTGCCGGTACGTGGTCTCCACTCGAGAACTTTTGGACCCCATCGGTCATCAGTCCTCCGCGCTATGTGCCCTGCCCATTGCCATTTCAACTTGCCAATCCGTTGGGCTATGTCGGTAACTTTGGTTCTTCCGTTTATGTGTGTGTAATTGTGTCTGGCTTAGTTTTGCCGGCCTCACTTGTTTTGTTCACATTCAGTCTTGATTTTTTTTATTTTGTCTGAGATTCAGTTGGCACCATAGTAAAAGTTAATAATGATGGTCTGTCTGAAAGTCTTAGCTTAGCTTAGTACATCAGATCTGGATAAAGGATAACCCTGTATATCTAAAGCCCGGTATGACACATTATTACAAGTATCATAATAACACCATGATTCTCAGCAAATGCCTACGCATTTCATAACTAGAAATATCGTATTTGCGGAAGATGTGTGTACGTCAGTAACCTACACCAGCCGGACTAGTATGCGCGCCACGAATTATTTCGTTCGTAGTGTCAGAACGAGACAGCGTTATGACAAAGTATATATCTGTCACTTTTTCACACGTCGAAATGAGTTCTTTTCGTGGCTTTTCGTGGTCGTATGCTTGACTAGCTTGACTCGTGACGTACTCGTCTTCCGATAGAAAAACTGCCTGCCTCATGCCACGGCCTCCAAGGTATTGATCATCTATAGATAAAATTAACTGTCAACTATTACTGACGTAAGATGTCGAAAAAATTTGCCAAGTACGAGTCGGACTCGCGCACGAAGGGTTCCGTACTGTATGGGAGCCCCCAATATCTGCTGCCTTGTCAAATAGAGATGTTGTCGTAAAGCTCCTAACCCCATTAAAGGGTTACTTATTTTTTTTTTTTTTTTTTTTTTATTCAGAATAGGTTTGCGTTTGCGGTCTAGGTTGTACCACGCTTACCTAGAAGATACCTCTTTCCCAATTTTATTAATTGTTATTGAAGTGAATATACAACTGAATATTATGTGAAAATTTCAAGCATCTACCTAATATTATTATTAATTTAGAGCGAAAAACGGCTAAAAATCAGGTTTGTTGTATGGGAGCCCTCCTTAATTATTAATTTATTCTGTTTTTTCAGATTTTTTTTGTTATAGCGGCAACAGAAATACATCATCTTTGAAAATTTCAGCTTTCTAGCTATAGCGGTTCATGAGATAAAGCCTGGTGACAGACAGACGACAGCGTAGTCTTAGTAATAGGGTCCCGTTTTTACCCTTTGGGTAAGGAACCCTAAAAACTAGCTGGTTCTGCAGTATAACCCATTACGCACTTCAGCAGAACTTCATGGCAAATAGACAAATATCGTCTTTTCAGGTGCTTTCCACCAATGTAATGTATCCCCCTCGAAGAGGAAACAAAGTAGGTATAGGGTGACATTGACAACCAGGCCTTGCTAGGCTTATCCCGGGAGCCACTTTTGAGGGATTCTAAGTCGCATAATGACTGGGTAAAAATATATATATCTCAATTTTATTAGTCCGTTAGTTGGATCATTAAAAAATATTGGACACATATGTTTCCTTTTGTCAATCAAACAATAAATGACAAAGATAAACTTTTTGAAAGTTTGGGGGTGGGGGCTTGTGACGTCACTAGTGCCACGTAGTCAGTACATTTGTATCGCACTCGTGACGTCACGCGGAACCCGACTACAGTTAGCTGGTGAGCTTTAGCCGTTTTTACTAATACAATTGTGATGAATACTCACGTCAGTTTCAATGAAGTAATTCGATGAATTTCGAATATTGTATACAAATTGATCTCGTATTAACTCTATAAAATAAACAAGAAACATTTTAGCGCTTACTGCGTTCGCATATATCTCTAGATAAAGTGAATTTCTTTTTGTTCACCTTAAAATTATCCTTCATCGAAGACTTAATTTCCTAGAACGGAAAATACTTAGGAATAATTTCATTTAATAAAAAAATTAACCTTGTTGCTCTCGCGCGTTGAACCTAATAATGTCTAAGATGAATTGGTTGCTCAGTTTTCGTGTTTAATTTAAATTATTATCCTCTTATTAAAACAACATATTTAAAAAAAATCTTTATACCTAAATACAATACAATAGAATAGGTAGGTACCTAGGTCAATCATGACCTCGAATCAAAATCATTCAAAAATTTTCTGATCAAATTCTTTCCTATACTTATTGAAAAAACAAACACTTCAAAAATATTTTACGTTATTTCAAGTAGGTATTTATGTACGAGTACAGTTATAATAATATAATTATACGATTCAAAACCCATGCTGAAAAATCTGCTTTATAAATATTTGGCAAACGTAACAGCAACATTTTCTCACAAAAAACCGAATGGCCTAAGTAAAATAAAGGTTAACTACATTCACCTACTAAACTTTTACTAGGCTACATACCTACTATTAGCATTTTAATATCTTGATTCAAGATCAAAAAGTTAATTATTTGTTAAAATTATAGAGGAGCAAAGCAAATATGAAGTAAATATGACACAGTACAGCTCATAGCGTAGTTTGACTAGGTATAACTTCGGTAGCGATCACCGAAGTTACTCAACGTTCAGCACGGTCAGTCTTCGGATGGTTGACCGCGGGTGGCATTTACAACTGAGCGCTACCGTGGCTCGGATGACATGTTAAATTGTAGATCCCTGTTATATGAACCGTTTAGCCATGTCAGAGGCCTTAAGGCGACTTAAAAACTCTGACATTCAGGATTGGCAACCAGGCCTATACGAATATCTTATAATCCCAGACCTATTTCTTTTTTTTTGTCTGAGCTTATTATAATATAATACACTGTAGGTACAGTATTATAATAAGTGATGAAAACATTTACGCATAAATTTTGTTTTGAGGTTATGGAAAACTGAAAATCAGTGGTGAAAATGGTCGCAGTCATGCCATCTATCCTCGTAATAAAACAACATCAAGGGTACACTCGATTGCTTAGTAGCTCGTAGTTCGTTCTACATGCCACAGGTGGCGCTATTATAAAATAATCAATTATGTCCTAAGCGAATAGATGGCATTGATATCAAATGGCTTGACAAGCAATTAAATTAATTATTAATTATCAATTAATAAATAATAACAATGAAACCTCATAAATGGCTTCTCACGGTAGTTTTATTTATTCAATAGAAAGTAATTAGCCATTTTATAACGGTCAAATTAAGGATAATATAAGTGATCTTTATCAAAATGATAAGAAAAACGTATCGCTCCAATTTCTAAGTTTAAATCGATTTAATTTAATACCTAATTATTTTTATTGCAATTTTCTCAAAGGCCGCTTACAAATCTTCAATGAAATAATGATTAAACTGTAAGGTCGATAATTGTGCGTAATTTATCTGGCATTTAGGTTACTGGGCTTGAGCATCGACCTCTCGGCGTCATGCGAAAGTAGCTCTTACGTCACAAACTGGTCGTCCAGCCTGCATCTCATAAGCATTGCATCATTCAATGGACCACTAGATGTTGACTTGTCTTTATTTTATCTTGTGTAGAACATGGTTCTATATGTTCTGTTGCACCATTGTAGGTATTTTAAAACGGTTTTATTTGGCTTACCCCGTTTGTTTTCTTGGCTTTCCTGAAAAGTTGTCATTTTGCACTTACGCTACTCTAGTCCTTAACCCGCGATTTCATAATCTGTACCAGCCTTTTTAATAGTCCACTGCAGGACGTAGGACTACGCCCACGAAGGGTGATTGGGCCATATCCACCACGCTGGCCCAATGCGGGTTGGTGGATTCACACACGCCATCGAACTTCTTTTACGGACGTAGGTATGCAGGTTGCCTCACGAGGTTTTCCTTCACCGAAAAGCCAGTGGTGTTAAATTCCGTACATAAGTTCCAAAGAAACTCATTGGTACGGGACCGGGATTGAACCCACGACCTCAAGAATGACAGGCCAGCGTTACAACCACTAGACCACCACGGCTCCCACCTCGGATTTCATAGTCAGAATCAGACATTTTTTATTGCATAAAACTGGTAGAAAGGTGTTATAAATAGATATTGTTGTATTCGTAGTAGGTAACACAGTTTTACCCTTTTCGGGTGTGTAATGTTTAACCGCCAAGATGTCTGATTCGGCTTATAGGTGAGGTAAATAAAATATGAAGTACTTACGCCGTAGTCCAGCTGAACATTCTCTTGACTCTCTCCGATCGTAGCTCTGTCGGATTTGACATTTTGTCTGTAACAAACACAAAATAACACGTAAATACCAAGGTAAAGTGTAAAAGTTTGGTGCACTCAATTCGGCTGTAGTTTTTAAACTAACACGATGGTGAGTGGCGCCACAATCGATCTTACAGTTTTGTTAATAATTTACAGTATGTTTCTATAAACAAAGAAACACAAAATAACACGTAAATACCAAAGTAAAGTGTATAACTTTGGTGCACTCACTTAGGTAGTAGTTTTTAAACTGACACGATGGTGAGTGGCGCCACAATCGATCTTACAGTTTTGTTAATAATTTACAGTATGTTTCTATATAGGACGTACGTGCACAATACATAATTCTAGGATAGTACCCATCATTAAGTGACGTCTTTTCATCCGATATACCTCAGTGCCTCAAGACCAGAATTTTCGACAGTTATGTGTTGCCAGTGATGGCATATGGAACTGAAACGTGGTCTTTTACCGTAGCCCTTATGAATAAGTTCAAAATAGCCTAACGTGCTATGAGAGGGCTATGCTCGGTGTCTCTCTGCGAGATCGAATCAGAAATGAACAGACTAAGTCGATGTGGCAATGGGCAGGGCACAGAGTTCGAAGAACGGATGGTCGATGGGGACGTAAAGCTTACGAATGGAGACCAAAGACCAACAAGCGCAGGCGTAGGACGTCCACCGACTAGGTGGACCTACAATGTAATAAAGGTCGCAGGAACGTGCTGGATGAAGGGCGTTTTCAACCTGCCTATTTGGAAATCCATAGGGAAGGCTTATGTCCAGCAGTGGACTTGTCATTATGCCAAACTTTTACTATTGGGCTAACCTTGATATTGCAAAAAAATCAGCTGTTTTGTTATTCTGTTTTATTTATACATATTTACGTTAGCCATTACGAACTTTGTATAGAACAGCTTTTTTACGATTTTAGGGATGGTCCCATAAGCAAAAGTTGTTGATAATGTATAATTGCGTACGTTGTATGAATAACCTCTCTAAATATTTTTTCCTTTGAGCAATAAGACTTCAGAAGAAGCCTAAAATGCGGTGAAATGTTACTATGTTAATGTAAAATGTGTAAGAATCATATTTTAAGTATTTCATAATATTTGTATGATACCTATACGAGTATATAACCAAATACATACTGATATTAAGATAATTCCAATACAAATCCTTTAGCGTGCTCTGAAACAATAAATGCTAATCATTAATTTAATAATTACTTGCTAAATCTTTCTTCTTAATATAATTATAAATTACGCGTCACGTTGTTTGTCCGCGAAGGACTCCTAAACTACTTAACCGATTTTAACCAAATTTTGCACACTATGTGCAGTTTGACACAACTTGAGAGATAAGTTTGTTTATATCTCAACTAGCCTATGCCCGCGGCTTCGCCCGCGCTTAATTTATAGCCTATGACACTACACACACATATTGTGGCTTTCTATTGGTAAAACAATTATAGAAATCGGTTGAGTAGATCCAGAGATTACCCCCTACACAACGTCACAAACTCACAAACTTTACTTCTTTATTATATTAGTATAGATTTATAATCGCATTTTTTTATTGTACCATCATCATCTGTCCGTACCGGGGCGAAGTCGGGATGAGCAGCTAGTAATGTTATAAAAAAAACGTGCTCTACTTTATCTGTTCGTGAATAATAAACCCGATAAGGAATTAAAGTTATTTGCGTAATATTGATAGTTTAATAAGTACTTAATTTTACTCGACTGCTTAAAGAGGGTAATGTTTTAATCGATTTGTAAAACATAAAAATTCTCAATTTAGTCATTAGTAAGTAGTTTATTTGTGGGATGAGTGCGGTACGAAGTATTGTATTGTAAAATACATTAGAAATGCTCTTACCTACTTATAATAATTGTTAGTAATATAGTACAAATTAATAATTAAATGTACTATATTATTTTTATTTTTAGTAAGTAACATTTCTTTATTTGTATTGTAAGGTAAAATGCATGTTATGCTTCCTTAAAAAATAGCACATTAAGTTAAATTAGATTGTAAGTGCTTATAACAAATGTAATAATGCAGATTTTAATGTGAAGCCTTAATAAATAAAAAATTAAAAAATAATATTGAATTTAGTAAATACATATTCTTAATTCTGATAGCTATGCAAAGTCCTAAGGGTGCCTATGTCCAGCAGTGGTCGTTACGCCTTATATGATGATGATTAATCAGTACCTAGTGTGAACTAAGTTTGTGTTTAACTGACCATACCTAATGCGCTTGCGCAGCACAGGACGTATGATTTCTATCCAATTTAGGATGCACCGTATTTTAATGAGGATTTCGCGGGATTATATCGGAGATATGCTATTATAGATGTATTCAAATAATTTCACAATAAAACTATGTAGGTAAGCATTGGTAAGTATAAGCATTGCCGTTCAGCGTGGCAATGCTGGCAGCAGGTGGGCACGCTGCCAACTGGCAATAAGCTTGAGCATTTGGATTATCTTTAGACCACCTCGTTAGATTCAGTTGGATCATCTACAGACCCTTAAAGCGTCTATAGATGATCCAATTGCTTTTTTATGTAGTAGTAAGTAAGTAGTTAAAGTATACTTATTGTTTTATGTTTTAGTCACGTGTTGAGTCGACCAGTAGTGATGATAGGTGGGACATTTCGACCCCAAAAGGCTCAAACATGTAACCGCTATCAATATGTCCATGTTTGTGCCTTTTGAGGTCTTTCACGTATTCAGCCGCCGCCCCAACCCTATTTTGGGTCTTTCTTCGAGCAAATATCTATGAGAGTCACAATCGTGCAAAAAAAGTGTCCGAGCCAAAACCCTGCCCAAGCTACGTAGGGGGCAGGCTTTTTAGTTAGTCGTAAGGTGACTGCAAGCCGACTACAACGCCGCGCGATGTCTTAGTGCTCGGTTACAAGCACTGATTAGGTGACATAACGTCGAGATGCGTGAAGCATGGTGTCCCTTTCTAAGCGTCTGGTCGACACTACGCATATCATCACTATCACTACATAGTATAAAACAAAGTCACTTTCTCTGTCCCTATATCCATATGTATGCTTAAATCTTCAAAACTACGCAACGGATTTTGATGCGTTTTTTTGAATACATTAGGTATTCATTCATTCTTTTTTTGAAAGAATTATTGAAATCGGACCACTACGTAAAAAGTTATGCGTGGTTATACATAAAAAAATGCGCGTCGAATTGAGTACCTCCTCCGTTTCGTCGGTCAAAAAGTAGGTAACTATTTGAAGGATTAATTACCAACAAGTCCAGTTGTACATATACGTGGCGTCCACCAGACGCTTAGAAAGGGACACCATGTTCAGTTATGTTTTGTACATTTTTCATACCACTGGTGGTCACCCTTGAAGGTGTAAAAATAAAAATCAGCCAAGTGGGAATCGTACCCGCGCACGAAGGGTTCCGTACCGTATGGGAACCCCCTTTATTTTATTCTACCGGTTGCCGTTATTAATTAATATCGAGCAAAAAACGACAAAAAACCGTTTGTTGCTTAAGAGCCCCCTTATCTTTTAATTTTATTTTATTTTCAGTATTTGTTCTTATATCGGCAACAGAAATACATCATCTGTGATCAACTGTCTAGCTATCACGGTTCATGAGATACAGCCTGGTGACAGATAGACGGACGGACAGAGGGACAGCGGAGCCTTAGTACTTAATAGGGTCCCGTTTTTACCCTTTGGGTACGGAGCCCTAAAAATATGACGTATTATGAATACGTTCTCTTACTTATTAATGGCGAACCGGTTTCTGATTCTGACTCTAATTCCGTAGTATTGTATTCTAGAAGAACTGCGTTGTAAAAGTGTGTTATTTTTGATATGACTTTGTGTCCTTGAAACGAGACTTCAGTTCCCAAGTACGCAATACCTACTTAACACATTAAAGGTAGAACCAAAGATCACACAAGAATGGACAAACTGGACATTATCGCGGTACAGCTATCTATGCAGTAATCCGACTTCATGCAAACGGTCGGAACGCGAATCATACCTACGCACCTCGGAGATGGTATGCTCTCGGTATGCTAGTCAGCCTCGGCGCGCCGCAGTGACGAACGAACGTTTGGTTTTGTAACTAGTACGAGTAAGTGTGCGATGAATTGCCGTAATTTGTTAAATCTTGATTAAGCGGATATAGCCAATTGTAACTGGTTATGGTGGGGGGAAATGAAAATCAGTGATTTCCCACGGTACACATTTATTTTAACAACAAAAATTCATGCAATTAAAATAAATGGACCTTGCGTGAATTGTCATTTTTGCCCGTGCCCTTGTGGCACGTTACAATCAGTAAAAAATTTAAAGTGGGTTGAAAATTTCCCACAACAGTTTCGGGTATCCGAGGGTTTACAAAAAAAATCGGCTTCAGTCAACCCATAAAGGATGACACGTTAAATTGTAGGCCCCGGTTTTAACCGTTTAGCCATGTCAGAGGCCTTCAGGCGACCTAAAACTCTGACACCAGGGCTAGCCACCCGGCCTATACGAACTTACTTTTTTAGCGGATAAATTCAGTTAAGTACATATTTTTCTCATTAATCGCCACATCAATATCGTCAGCGTCAGACAATGATGTTGACATTCTCAGAGCGGTGCCACGCTACATCTTGTACCAAAGAATATATAATAATACTAGGTATCTGTGCCTCCGATGTGCGCGTACACAATACGTTTGTGGCAAGCTGGATTGTAGCGTAATCATTGTGACGTAAATGTACGATGCGTGTAGCATGTGGCGCATGTGTGCGGCCTGCCTAATGAGAAAACCTCGCTCTATACCTCTGCGGATAGAGCAGTGTCAACAAACATGCCTTTGTTACGTGACCCGCGTAATTATAGGTATTTTCCTCAACTACCTGTAGGCATCCTAGCTCAAGTTTGCAACTGCGGAGGCGGCGATCTGGTGAAATAATACATGTATTTTATCTCAGTTGTACACCTGTCGCTTAAAGGGTTATTCAAAGGTGGTACAAATACACGTTATACGTTTTGGAGCCAGTTTCTTAGTTTAGTCACTGATGCCAACTTAGCTATTTTATATCTAGATCTAGCTATTTTTGCACACCTGGCAGCTACAATTTCTAAAAAGTTGTAGCTACAAAAATTAGCTACTTTTTTAGCAATATTTCAACATATCGACTTCATCTACACTTTTGTAAGTTTTGTCATCTTTTGTTTGTTGTCGTAAGTCGTTTACTCCCATTTTAATTCAGCGTAATTATTATTTTAACCATTTGCGGTCGCCAATCATCAATTTGTGTCATAATTATCGTAAAGAGCAATGGATCTACCCAAAAAACCGAAGACTTATTCCCAAAAACACAGAACTGAGTAAGAGCTTAAATGAATTTATAGTGTGGTTAACTTTGGCAACTTCTAGCTACTTTTTGGGATGAGATAATGTGGGAATCTGGCTACTTTTCGCGAAAGATCTAGCAACAGTGACGATATTGGAGTTGGTAACACTGAGTTTAGTTTTTAAAGACGCGGCGGAAGGACAATTGACCGGGTATTCTATTGTATATCGCAGGGCCTGATACATAGTCTGACCCCTCCGACCTCGCAAGCTTATGAGAGGGCGTCACCAGCTGGTTACGCCTTTTATTACTCCTCAATTCTCGGGATGTGTTAACTCCTCTCTTTTTAAATGAGGACGAGTGAGTATGCGTAAATAGAGCTAGCTGGTAGATTACCTCACAAGGCAATAGGAGAATCTGTAACTCTCTGAAAAAACCGATAGGTAAAATAACTAAAACAAGTAAGCTAAAACAGGTTTTAATTTTTTACGTGTAATTCACGATGTATGACGAGAAAAGTAAAAAAACCTTTTATGGATGATTTAACTAACGCCCTGAGGTTTTGATAAATTACCTAGTTCCCTATTTTGTTCCCAGATATTGGGACTAGGGACTAAGTCTGTTTGCTTCATCTTCGACCACAACGTCGCTTACTTATGCATGGTGGTCAAGCGTGGACTTATTCGCGATAAAAAAATCAGTTAAAGAGATGTGACACGAAGTCTTCGGAGAACTGCTAGTAAGGCACTGATATTAGGTATAATTATTGGCGCTAATTGATAAAACTGTGAGATAAAACTACTTTTAATTGATTAATACAATTATAATATAATTTATTGCCATTATTACTAAGTAGGACAAAAAAACAAGATAACAGTATTTAGGTATAATTTTATTTTATTTTTCAATTATGATTAAATTGTAAAGTGGCTGTGGGCAGGCCATGGTGGTCTAATTGGTAGTGACACCCGTCTTAAATTCGTGAGGTCGTTGGTTCAAATCCCGGTCCCGTACCAATGAGTCCTTTGGAATTATTATTTAATTTGTACGGAATTACACTCCACTGGCTTTTCGGTGAAGGAAAACATCGTGAGGCAACCTGCATACTTCCGTAAAAGAAATTCGATGGCGTTTGTGAATCCACCAACCCGCACTGGGCCAGCGTGGTGGATAAGGCCCAATCACCCTTCGTGGGTAGGCCTACATCCTGCAGTAAACTATTAAAAAAGGCTGGTACAGTACAGTAATGTGGGCAGGGCACATATTGAAGAGCACTGATAGCCATAGCAGGGCCCGCCAAGTTCTCGAATGGAAACTACGTGCCGACAATAGCCGCGTAAGACACCCACCAACTAGACTGCAGAAACGCACTGGATGCAAGCCGCTTCCAACAAGTTTTATTGGAAATTTATATAAAGCCTAAGTCCAACAGTAGATGTCCTACGGCTGATATGATGATGAGTTGGTACAATAGGGTAGTTGACTGGTATTAAATTAGTTAAGTATTAGTATTAGTGAATTATGCAATTAAGTAAAAATGATTCGTAAACTGAAAAATTAAATTGAAATTGGCCTATCAAGTTCAGAGATATAAGCTTGTAAAGATTTTGGTAGGGATAAAGAGGGGATGCCTTGTCCCTTTCCCACACTGCATAACATTGAATGATTAATGATATAACACTTGGGGATAGTGACGTCATACCCTGCCATAGTGCGCTCTCTGTCTAGCAAGAAAATAAATATGCTTGTAACTTCTTTATTTTTAAGATGTTCTTTTTTCGATAGTAGGCTCTGCTCCAAGAGGACATCAAAAAAATATTGTCAACTAGCCTTTTAGGGTAAAATGACTTCCTTTCGAGCTAGTATAGGAAATCTGTGTAGCCTCGTAAGCTTATTATAGGCTTGCAGAATTTAAAGCATTCATTATCCCAATTAAAGCAGATTCGGAAGTTTCTCGGCGAAATTATAAAAGACAAGGCCTTGCCTTGACGCTTTTCCTGTTTAAAAGTGCCTGCCCACAATCCTTACTTCATTATCACTATCATCATCACTATCACTACATAATATAAAACAAAGTTGCTTCCGCTGTCCCCATGTCCCCATGTATGCTTATATCTTTAAAACTACGCAACGGATTTTGATGCGGTTTTTTTAAATAGATAGAGTGATTCAAGAGGATGGTTTATATGTATAATACACCTGTGCGAAGCCGGGGCGGGTCGCTAGTACTATTATAAATCCGAAAGTGTATTTATTGGTTTGTTCCTCTTTCACGCATCAACGGGGAACGGATTGACCTGATTTTTGGCATGGACATAGTTTGAACGACGGAAAGTGAAATAGGCTACTTTTTATCACGCTTTTATAAGTTTCAACGGTATTTATGTTTGTATGTTTGTTTGCTTGTAACCAACGCCGTTGAGCTCGATTTTGCTTAAACTTTGCTCACCTATTTTACACTTTTTAGTCTGATATGCTATGAAAGCGTGTTTTTTAGTTTTTTTAACTTTTATTTATTATTATCCCGGAAAAATAAAAGGTTCCCATTGGATAGCACAAAAACAAAATCACCAAATCTATTTTTTCCTATGACAAGGTGAGATATGATTCATTTACAGTACTGTACTGTATCAGCCTTTTTAATAGGCCACAGTCCACAGGTCGTACGTAGGCCTACCCATGGAGGGTGATTGACCACCACGCTGGCCCAGTGCGGGTTGGTGGATTCACATACGCCATCGAATTTCTTCTACTGACGTATGCAGGTTGCCTCACGATGTTTTCCCTCGCCGAAAAGCCAGTAGTGTTAAATTTCGTACATACATTCTGAAAAACTCATTGGTACGGGACCGGGATTTGAACCCACGACCTCACGATTGTAAGTGACCCAAAGATGAGTTCGTGCCTTCGACAAGCTATTTTCAATGTGATTGACAATAACTATTGATCCCAAATAGGCCATTCCGGAGTCACCGCGAGAACCGCAGAGGCCGGCGGCGCAATAAAATGTCCGGACAGAAGGTCCCATCCTACGTGCGACCAACTCAAACCTACGCTCAATGACCCACCATCGATTTTCCTTAGCCATAGGAGAATAACCATACTGCTATACAGGGTTATTCCTAATCAATTAGCATCCTTTTCGGGGCTTATTCTGTACATCAAATTTAACAACTTTTAAAAATAAACATTTGGGGACATCTTACACACAGCCTCTGACCCCAAACTAAGCAAAGCTTGTGATATGGCTGCCAAATACTGATAACTATTTTTATATATATTTTTAAATACTTATATATAATAACCCTGTATACCTAAGTATACAGGGTTATTTCTAATCAATTAGCATCCTTTTAGGAACTTATTCTGTACATCAAAAGTAACAACTTTTGTTCTGCGACTTTTGCCAAAACTCAAAAAAAAATTTTGTCGTTCCATAGAAGAATATCGAACACCCGCGACAAAATGTATGGAACAGCTGATTTTTTTTGAGTTCTGACTAAAGTTGCAGAACAAACTTTGTTAGTTTTGATGTACAGAATAAGCCCCTAAAAGGATGCTAATTGATTAGAAATAAAATAACCCTGTATAGATGGTAACTAAATAACACCCAGACGCAGAGACCACATAAATACTCTGGGTAGGGATCGAACCCACGCCTCTTTGACCTAGAAGTTAGGGTCACTAACCACTGAGCCACCGAGGCATTCAAGATATATTATAATCCCGAGATGATCGAGATATTTTTGGTCATCCTATACTTAGAAGGAGACACAATCCTTTGACATGGTATCCTTATCGGCACATTTTCTTTCCAAGTGCTCAATCTTGTTTATGTAATACATCCATGGCATTATAATATCTGTTTAACTTATCTATATAAATACGAGATTTGAATAAATTAGCAATTTATAAATTCTCGTCATGTATTTAACCCACACATCCTTGAAACTCGGCCCTAGTCTAACGAGTCTTGAACCCTCCAAGTATTTATATTTAAATGTCTAGTAATTACTTAACCTTTGGCTTAACAGAACTACCAACTTCCATGACGCAGCTAAAGGCGACGCTACCATCGCATTTTTCAACCAAAAGCACCGGCAACATTTAGTTCTGCTACTCTACTAACTGCAAACTTCTAGCATACAGTTGACGACGACGCTACTGTCGTATTTTTCAAGTAACAGCAGAGAAAGAATTTAGTTCCAATATTGTTCCGAGTGCGTTAAGTAAAGTTGGAGCGTTTTAAGTTTGGCTATGGCAAGGCAATCGGGTTTTTGAGTAACTTAAGCAGTTATTTCTTGTTTTATGTGTTTATTAAATATTGACACGTATATTGATCGCGGAAATTCATCTTTACTAAAGATGTGTTGTAAATTCCAATCTTACCGAAATTAAGCAACGTTCCGCACGGTCAGTATTTGGATGGGTGACCGCGGGTGGCATTTTCCAACTGAGCGCTACCGTGGCTCGGATGACACGTTAAATTGTAGGTCCCGATTGTTTTAACCGTTTAGCCAAGTCAGAGGCCTTCAGGCAGCCTAAAAACTCTGACAACAGGGCTAGCCACCCGGCCTCTACGAACTTACTTTTTTTTTATCTTACCCCTTAATAATCTTAACTCCCCTGCTCTTAACTGCTCTAATAATCTTAACGCCATTTTTTAAATTAACTTGGTTACTTCACTATCCCATATATTTTTTAACACTGAAATAGCAAAAAAAAACAAGTTATTTCATACATTTTGTTGTATAATTTTTGTATTGAATGTGGGCGGAACGTGTGTGTTTTTTGAGAATTCAGGGTTAGTTCTATAGTAAAAATTGTTCTTATTTAATCAGTATAAATAGGAGATATCTACAAGAACCATCAAAGTTACCAACATAGCCCAGCAGATTGGCAAGTTGAAATGGCAGTGGGCATGGCACAAAGTACGGAGGACTGATTGGACCTTATTAATAAACTCCAAGTAGCACAACGAGCGACGGAGAGGGCTATGCTCGGAGTCTCTCAGCAAGATCGAATCAGAAATGAGGAGATCCGTAGAAGAACCAAAGTTACCGATAGCCCAGTGGATTGGCAAGTAGAAATGGCAGTGTGCAGGACACAAAGCACGGAGGACTGATGACCGATGGGGTCGAAAGTTCTCTAGTGGAGACCACGTACCCGCAAGTGCAGCGTAGGACGTCCACCCACAAGGTGGACGGATGACCTCATTAAGACCGCAGGATCGCGCTGGATGCAAGCTACTACCTACCAGTGTTATTATAAGGGAGGCCTATGTCCAGCAGAGGACGTCATATGGCTGATGGATGGAAACATATTGATGAGATTAAAATACCTATCTACTTTTGTGCATGTACTTCTCAAATTGAAAATCCTTTAAAGAGACCTATGTCCAGCAGTGGAAGTCCTACCGCTGATAACGATGATGACAGCCAAAAATGTTTCATAAAGCTTCCTAACAAAAAGACACTAATAATCGGCCAAGTACGAGTCGGACTCGCGCATGGAGGGTTCCGTACTGTATGGGAGCCCCCCTTAAATATTTATTTTATTTTAATTTTGGTATTTGTTGTTCTAGCGGCAACCGAAATACAACATGTGTGAAAATTTCAGCTGCCTGGCTATCATGGTTCATGAGATACAGCCCGGTGACAGACGGACAGACAGACAGACAGACGGACAGACGGACATCGAAGTCTTAGTAATAGGGTCCCGTTTTTTTCCTTTGGGTACGGAACCCTAAAAATGGTTACTTCCCCTTGAATACAAAATCGAATAATCGACTAAAAATTCGACTAAATCGATCAATTAATTCCATCGATCTAGAACACCGGCCCACTAAACTGACAGGTTATTGCGAAACAGATACATTTTCATACATCATTTACATTGTGATTCATTCGACGTGTTAACTTTCATCAAAACTATATTAAACCTTATTGCTTTAGTTATAGAGTCGAATTTACGCTCATTTCGTCGTATATACGAAACTACGTGTCAACATCTATTAAAAATTATATAGGGTTGTCTGCATAACCTGTAGGTACTAGGCCGAAAGGGGGTGATTTGGACATCATTATGAACAACTTTTAATATAGGGCTAACCCTGAATTCGAAAATAAAAACAGCTGTTTCATACATTTTTACCAACTTCCAAAAAGGTGAAGGTACTATGTTCGTATGTATGGTTTTGGAGTTCCGTACCCAAAGGGTAAAAACGGGACCCTATAACTAAGACTTCGATGTCCGTCTGTCCGTCTGTCTGTCTGTCACCTGGCTATATCTAATGAACCGTGATAGCTAGGCAACTAAAATTTTCACAGATGATGTATTTTTGTTGCCGCTATAACAAAACTAAAAACAGAATAAAATAAATATTTAAGGGGGGCTTCCATACAACAAACGTGATTTCTAGGAGTTTTTTGCTCGCTATTAATAACGGCAAGAGGAATGGGCTCCCATACGGTACGGAACCCTTCGTGCACGAGTCCGACTCGCACTTGGCCCTTTTTTTTATATGTTCATGGACAGGTGAACTGATTAAAAAAAAATGTTAGTTTGAAAGAGTATACTCCCGAAGTGGTCTCTTAAATTTTATCGAAATCGGCTAACAGTTTTTGAGAATAGAGTAAATTTTTTAGGGATTTGAAAATAGACATTTGTAGGGTTCGGTACCCAAAAGGTTAAAACGGGGCCTATTACTAATTAAGACTTCACTGTCAGTATGTCTGTCAGTTAATCACACAATATGATTTATCTCTGTCACTATAACAAAAAAAATTATAGAATGAAATAAACATTTAACAAAACTCTTTTTTAACAGACTTCCAAAAAGGAGGAGGTTATATGTTCGTCTGCATGTTTTTTTTTGTGTATGTTCATCGAAAATTTCGCCAATTGTGAACCGAATCGAAAAAATCTTTTTTAGTTCGAAAAGGTATACTCTCGAAGTGGTTCCATTTAAATTTTAAAGAAATCGACTGAGCCGTTTTCAAAAAATCAATAATAATGTAAACAATTCGAGCGAAATATTCGAAATTTGTAGGCGAATGAAGGCGGTTTTGCCATTTTTTGCGAAAAATAATCATTCTCGATTCTTGTGACAGGTAGACGCTTAAAATAAATTAGAGGGCTTGCCGTACAACAAACGCGTTTTTGCCGTTTTATAGGTACTGTACTGTACTGTACCAGCCTTTTTAATAGTCCACTGCAGGACGTAGGCCTACCCACGAAGGGTGATTGGGCCATGTCCACCACGCTGGCCCAATGCGGGTTGGTGGATTCACACACGCCATCGAATTTCTTCTACGGACGTATGCAGGTTTCCTCACGACGTTTTCCTTCACCGAAAAGCCAGTGGTGTGAAATTCCGCACATAAGTTCCAAAGAAACTCATTGGTACGGGACCGGGATTGATCCCACGACCTCAAGAATGACAAATAATGATGTTTTATAGGTAATGGTACGGAACCCTTCGTGCGCCAGTACGACTAACCTTGGCCGATTTTATAACATCACCTAATTTAGAGCTACATTAATGACCAGGAATTATGGTTCTTAACCGTAAGTAAATAGAGTTTAGATTCTAATGTGAGAATCATATTTTCCTGTTATTCAGTATTTGTGTGCAATACATTTTCATGATTTCCTTTGCATTAGTACCGGATGTTTGCAGTCTACTTCCGGTTTACTTTACTTGCCAGCATAGAAAATAATCTACTTTATTATCATGTAGCATTATCATGTAAGTTGTAAGACGTTTACTGTTGGATATAGCCTTCTCAAATTCAGATTTCCAATAAGATTGGTTAAGATATTGATTTATAGGGTACAGACGAATCACTTCAAGTCTTACAATCTAAATTTATATATTACTATCTAGGTTTAGGACTACTGGAAAATCAAGAGAAGCGAATTTTTGCGTATTTTCAAAAGTCTTAGCACAAAAGTTGTTTGTATAGATGTACTTGACCCACCCTCAAAAGGTTTTGCGTTAAATACCTATGGCCCTGTAGGTGTAGAGTTTGAAAGACGAAAAGTTACATATGCTACCTTTTATTTTTCTGGAATAAAAAGTTATTAAAGTAAAAAGATTCCTATGGTATAGCTCAAAAACCAAAATATCACCCGACCGAGGCCGCAGGAACAAGACAGTTTTTGTTCATTGTAAAAACATGAAACTGACTTGCATACTTGGCTCTATGCATATAATTACATACTTATTATGTAAAATGTGCAAAATACATTTTATAATATTCTCAATTGAACATATCGTCTTTTGTTGTTATAGCTTTTTTGGACTGTGGCTATTTTGTTAAAATATCACAAAATGTTAAAAACTTGTACTTGACACTGGCAAATGCATAAACCATGCAACGCCAAAATATAAAAGAAGAAAAAGAAGAAAGTAAGGATACCATTGTAGTGATTGTACTCTTTAGAGAATTAGCTAAGTGACTAGATCTTGTTGTACTAATAAATTATAAACAAGTTTTGCAACGGGGCCGACTTATGAATAGATAAATAGACATAAAAGCTGTTACAAAAAATCTCTGTACTATTCAGAGCACGAATAATATTAAGAAAAAACTGTTATGTTTGCGATAGTTTTAATCTAACGTAGGTATACCTCTATAAAAATCTCGTTCCACAGTGTTTGTCATAGAACTAATCATTTTTTTTGTACCTAGACTACCTAGGTATATTTGGTACGTCTGAAATAAATTCTAGGGTATTTTTATACTCCTAAGTAATAATAATGATATCTCCAAATTTTTTTGGTATGTCTGAAATAAGTTCTAGGGTATTTTTATACTCCTAAGTAATAATAATGATATCTCCAAATTTTTTAACTATTATGATAAAATAATGAAATAATTATTATAAAATAAAATAATTTGCCGGGTTTCAAATACAAAATATTCAAAATGGGCTTATAGAAACCAGTAGGTATTTCAATTACAAAAGTCATATATTCACTGAGCGACAATGTTTCGGAAACACAGTTTCTGAAACATCTCGTAGCATAAATGTTTCCAGGAACTGATTTGTTTCCGTATTCCCCGTCGCAAGCGGGGAGCACCGCAACATACGAGTACGAGTAGTGTTTACAGAAACAAAACAAAAATTGTCTCCGAAACATTATTTTTTGTTTAGGAAACACGTAGATTTTGTTTCTGTTACTGATTTTACAAACAATTGTTGCTCGCAGTGCCTCAGTTATTTTTCTTCAAAATATAACATTTTACTGCGATCTTATTTTCTCCTTTCGATGTAAATAACTCTATTTAACGTAAAATGCAGTAGGTCTGTACATTACTGTAGATAATTGACTGCCTCGATGGCTCAGTGGTTAGTGACCCTAACTTCTGGGTCAAAGAGGCGTGGGTTCGATCCCTACCCAGGGCAAGTATTTATGTGATGAACATAGGTATTTGCTCTGTGTCTGGGTGTTATTTAGTTACTATTTATATAAGTATGTATTTAAAAATATGTATGTGTAGTATATCAGTCTCTGGCAGCCATATCACAAGCTTTGCTTAGTTCGGGGTCAGAGACCGTGTGTAAGATGTCCCCAAATATTTATTTATTATTTAATTAATTACCAAAAGATAAAAACAAAAGGAATGTACCTAACCTACATAGGTACAATACATCCATTCATAGCTTTTAAAATCAAGCTTGAGGAAAAAAGTACATAATGTATCCAAAATAGCGGGAAATTCCAACAGGACGCGCAAACGCGTAAATGCCCTGAATTTCGTTATTTTTTCCTTTTTTAATCATATCCACTTGTCCCACATTGGAACTCGTTTACCGGTTACAAATACTAGCGGTTATGTAACGTATAATAACTGTCTACAGATAGCCAGCATGCGGACTCCTTTCACTTATCTCTGGTCCTTTTTAATCTGTGCTCGGTGCATGGACCATTGAACATTTCGCCATAGATTATAAATAGTGGAGCCCACGCATACAGAGATATCAGAGGGATAATAAGCCCGATTACAGAGGCGCCATCGTAATTATAGAGTCTGGCCAACGAAAGCTGTCCAAGAAAAAAGGCGGGAATTTTAAAAAATCAAGAGCTGTTAGCTTGTTTTCTAGTACCGCTCAGCTGATCTCCATGAAATTTAGCATGCACGTAGGTACAATACATCCATTCATTGGTAGTTCTATAAACTACGTGCATGCTAAATTTAATGGAGATCAGCTGAGCGGTACTAGAAAACAAGCTAACAGCTCTTGATTTTTTACAATTCCCGCCATTTTTCTTGGACAGCTTTCGTTGGCTAGACTCTATTAGCTAAATAGCATAGTTCTGTTTCTTTTTCACTTTAGGCATTCGATAGAGAGAACACTCGAACGAATTTTACGTTGCTATTAAAGGAGATATTGCAAAAATATATAGAAATTGGGCCACCAAAGGGTACAGTATTTCATAATTTGCTTCGTTTCTTTCGGATAATTATTTTCCCGTTATTTTTTACAATAACAGTGTCCATTAAAAGTAATTTCATGTATTCTGATTGAAAATTACATTGACATTGTTTAAAAATAAGGCAGCCATACTCTTCTTCTTTTATATTTTGGTGTCGCATGGTTTATGCATTTGCTAATGTTACTAAGTATTGAACCTTTTTTTTGTATTATATCAAAATAGTTATAGTCTAAGTCACGTCATAGTCCGAAAAAGTTGCGGTCAAGTTAGACCTCAGTAAAGCATCGGCAAACTAATTATCACTGATAGAAACATATTTCACAAAATAATATAATGCGGCGACATTATTTTTCCCCGTTCCCGCCAAAAACCACCCGGTCATACTCGACTTGAAACATTAATAAAATGTCACAAATAACAAAAATAGGCTAAAAGCCTAAAACCGAAAAAAAGGTTTAAAACCGATTTCTACATTATCCTGGATTCTTATAACAACGAAAAGAAAACGTTTCATTGCAATTCGTTGGATGATTTTTATTGTTAACGTAGTCAAAATATTTTATTCAGCATTCTCCGATCTAAGCAATATATGGTTACAAACATTTTTTATTCTTCGCTCCATTTTCACACCATTGATCCTCCTTAGTTTCTTTCCCGCCAAAAAGTAAGTATTCATCCTTCATTTTCCTTTTTTTTAAATAAATAGATCTAACTTGTCCCGTGAGTTTGATTACTAAAGAGGTTTCTATGTGCTACGTGATCTTCATACACCATTATAAGAATACAGCAATGTGAATGCGGGGCAAGTTACTTCGAAATAATTCACAGTTGTTTAGATCCATTTATACAGAAATATGATATAATATAATACTTTTAAGAGAATATAAACAACATTACACTCATCACACTTTTAATGATGGTTTTACAAAATTAATATAACGATCGCGCAGTCTGGAAGGAGGGAAGGGAGGCCTTTGCCCAGCAGTGGGACAATACAGGCGCAAAATAATAATAATATAACGACAAAATTTTCTTGATTATTTACGAAAACAGGAAAATAAAAACAAACCTCTTACACGTTTGCCTTCGACTTTCTCGGTGACCCGCGACTTCACCAAGTAACAACTTAATCCTCCTCAGGGCCAGCGCAGTGGATATGAGTGGAAAGACCTAGCCTATGTTCAGCAGTATACTTTTAAAAATTACAGATACATGAAAGGTAGATACATACATATACCGTGTGTCTCTCAGAGATCTAATAATACTGAAACCACTTATATGTAGTACCTACGTTATTATGAACAACTGAAGATTGCTGTTGGCCCCATAGTAAAAAAATAAATGAAATAAAAGAAACGTATAAAGTCTTGATCGAAGTATAAAGTACCTATAAACGTATCAATTTGATGTATCACGTCTGAGAAGTTTTGCTAAAAGAACTAAACTCTTCAGTGCATTTTTTACATGTGGGCTATTAATTCTATGTAGGTTATATAAAAAAGGTTACATGTGACCAAAATGGCAGTAATTCAATAACTGAGAAAAAATCAAATTGGAAAATGTGAAATTACTCATAAATTAAGCATTTAATGCGGTTGTTTTACTCTGCGCATTTATTTATCATAGTTTATCGGTTTTTTTGAGCTACTGTACCTAGTCTTAGCCCTTTTTGCAATATCACCTTTACGCTGGCGCTTCTGTAATCAGGCTTATTATGGTCAATCGAGAAAAGAAAGAGATGCAATGGTCTAATAGTGTATGAGTTAGAAAGAGACATGAAAAATATCTCGATTCAGTGGATAGTTGCCGTGTTTTTCTCTCAGTAGTGTCAAATTCCAATTCTTGATAGTTTTGACAGCTCTGGGCTAGATTTTCTATACATTTTGTGGTTGAGAATTGGCACAAGCGACAACAGCGCTATCTCTCTAGCGCATAAATTCTTTCATTCACTCTTCTAAGAGTCCATCTTATAAAAAGTGCATGAACTAAAAACTAAGATGATATTATTGATATTATAATATTGTTCGCAAAAAATGGCACAACATAACCGACTTCAATTGTGTTCAAAAACCGAATAGATCGCTCGAATCGATGTTTTTACACTATCGTTGATTTTTCTAAAACGGCTCAGCCGGTTTCGAAAAAAAAATGTGTCGTCGCGGAAGTACGTAACCCTTTAAATCTAAAAAAGATTTTTTTAATCGGTTCACTATTTGAGAAAATATCGATGAACAAACACAAAAAAAAAACATTCACATGAACATAGAACCTCCTCCATTTTGGAAGTTAGTTAAAATCTAAACTTAAAAATCTAAATCTAAAAATGTATACTCCCTATTCATGGCCGTTTAAGTAATAAGTTTTCGTAAACTTACAACCAATAGTTTATCTGTAAATAGCAAAAAACTGTAGGAAATTTGAATTTTGATTTAATTAAACGTATCTACCTAACCTAAAATGATATGTTATCTTTTTGAGATGACGCACGAACCTACAGCTCTGTAAAAAATGCATACAACCTGCTACCTGCCTGACAAGTTGACTATTCAGATCTAAGACCAAATAAAAAATCAAGACAGAATGTTGAGAAACAAACAAGTGAGGCCGCCAAAACTACGCCTCGCCGTGTACAGACACAATTACAAACACGTACAACGAAACTACACCTTGGCATGTCAGTCGAGCTATGGCGGCGCAACCCCGACGCACTCACCACATGTATAAAAAACTAGCTTCACTTGTCTGTTCACGACGTTCTATCTTGATCAATTTATTTGGTCTGAGATTCAGACAAAACTAGAACTGAAAAATGTCATAGGTCACAACAGTCTAGAATCTAGATCGATCTCACAACACTTCGCAATAGGCTAATTAATACTAAAGATTATTCGGTCAAAACGTCCACAAAGAAATAAAAACGTCTAGATTATCTATTTTGCAGTGGCAGAACTCACGCGCGGCGTAAAACGTCCTACTATTTCACTGATTTTATTTTAAATTTGGATTAATTCCATTAAATTATAAAGCGTACCGTGTAGAGTGTAAGTCGAAATAAATATTTAAATGTTACAGTACAAAAAATATACAGACAGAAATGTACTAGTAGTCAAGAAAATAAATAATAAAATAAAATCAAGTTCGAACAAAAACTTAAAACTTTTTTTTTCTTTTTTCCATTTGGGGTATTTACCTTCGCGCGATCGGCGCATTTGCCATATTCGAGTTCAAAAAACTTCTTTTATTTATTTCTTTTTCTTTCTTCATTTAAAAAGCTTGCGAGCAGTCAGCTGATATTTTTTTCTCGAATCCCGGATTGGACCAGTAGTAAAAGTCGTTCATTATGATGGTCTGAATCACCTCTTTCAGCTTAATACAGGTTAGCAGATAACCTTGTGTCCCTGTATAGGGGAAGACAACGTCCCATGGCTGATCGAGATGTCCACATGATAATTTAAAAAAAAGTGATTTTTTAGGGTTCCGTACCCAAAGGGTAAAAACAGGACCCTATTACTAAGACTCCGATGTCCGTCTGTCTGTCTGTCTGTCTGTCACTAGGCTGTACCTCATGAACCGTGATAGCTAGACCGCTGAAGTTTTCAAAGATGATGTATTTCTGTTGCCGCTATAACAACAAATACTAAAAATTTAATAAAATACATATTTAAGGGGGGCTCCCATACAACAAATGTGAGTTATTTGCTCGCTTTTAATAATATCTCTATTCATGTGAAATTGCACGGAAACTTGGGCAAAAGAGATAATGCAAAAATATATCTAGCTTCTATCTATATACCCATTACCTTGTACAGTAATCAATTATTTGTTTTGGAAAATGATTTTCCTATATTTTTTTTCATAACAATCTTCATCTAAAGGAATTTCATAATATTTTTGAATGTTACTTATCTTTTGACATTGCTTATAAAATATGGCGGCGTGATGGCGGCCTTCAACAAAAATCAAATTAGAAAATATGAAATTCTATTCAAATTAAGCAATAAGCATTCAATGCGGTTGTTTTACTCTGCACATTTATTTACCGTATTTTAATGGAATTTTGAGCTACTGTACACAGTCTGGTCCCAATTTGCAAGATCTTCTTTTGCTCATAAATATTGACGTGAAATCACTAATCTAAGATAGAGATTATTTATGAATTTGTTATAAATAAAGAAATATTAGGAGACATCTTACACACGGTCTCTGACCCCAAACTAAGCAAAGCTATATGGCTGCCAGAGACATACATACTACATATACATATTTTCAAATATATACTTATATAGATAGTAACCAAATAACACCCAGACACAGAGCAAACACCTATGTTCATCACATAAATACTTGCCCTGGGTGGGGATCAAACCCACGCCTCTATGACCCAGAAGTTAGAGTCACTCTGAGTCACGAAGTCAGTCAATAAAAATCAAAGGTAGGTATCGAAATTCCCATATAAAAGAGTTCAACGGGATCCCGTTCCTGAATAGTCATAGTCACTTTATTGATAACGTTTTGTTCCAAGTCATTCAAATTTTTATTTACTAGTTGTTTTCCAAACATTAGACCTCTCGACACTGATCTCTTTAACTCTAGTTGTTTTCCAAACATTAGACCTCTCGACACTGATCTCTTTAACTGATTCTTTATAATCTTATAACTATCTCGATTCTTGTTTTTAAACTTTCTTTGAACACATTATTATTATGTGCTATATACTCGTATTATGTAAATAAAAACAAACACAAATTTCTTTATTGAGGGAAAAACGACCTGGATCAATAATATTTGCCTCACAATATTAAAAAGAAAAAGAATGGCTAATTAACAGAGAAAAAAAAATTAAAAAATTATACAATCGAGAATCAAAAAATAAGATTATAAATTGAAAAAAAAACATGAGTCAATTATCATAACACAAATGTCAATAATAATGAAATGTCAAATAATAGCAGATACCTGCAATGTCAAAATTAGGTTTAATTCAATGTCACAATTGAATAAGCATGATTAAATTATGATTATAAATAGTCTACCCGTGAGCACGATCGATGCAACTCGGTCGAAACAGTCGGGATGATGAGGTATAATTTATTTATCTCGTAATTTTAGTGCGCGATTAGTCCCGTAGTACATATTAATAATATCTCGATTCTGTCTGGACAGATCTGGTCAATATTGAAAACATTTAAAAAAATATAAATTATGTTTTGATTTAGATACTAAACAATCTTGCCAAATATTATTGAAGTTGGTTGTTGAATAGTGCAACAGCAAAGAAGGATGCAGAGACTCAAAACTGTCAAAACATTTTTCTATTTTTTTTTTTTGCAATCATATTTTCTAAAAATGATATGTGCTTCAAAAATAAAGTGATTTTTTGCCATCTAAATCCTCTACCAATGCTTGTGTGGTCAAATATTTTAAAACTTCATTAAACACGGCCATGCACATATCAGAACAGTTTTAGAAGCGTCATAAATTACTCTGACGAACATAGCATTTTTAGAAATAAACTTGGGAGAAAATGAGTGTATTTCACAGTGTATTCGTATACAACAGGTATTCGTATGTATGAGCTGCCGACATCCTTCTTTTTCCCCTTTTTGAGAGATATAGATACCCCTCAATCAAAAATAGATGACGACAAAAAAAACATTAAAATTCAGGATTATCCAGAACTGGTGTACTAAGCAGAAAAGAGGTGATTCTATTCATCTATCAACCACAGGACGTCCACTGCTGGACATAGGCCTCCATCTGGATTTCCAATAAGGCCGATTGGAAGCGGCCTGCATTCAGCGCGTTCCTGCGATCTTTATTATACCGTCAGTCCACGTAGTCGGTGGACGTCTTACGCTGCGCTTGCTGGTCCGTGGTCTCCATTCGAGGACATTACGGCCCCATCGGCCATCCGTTCTTCGAGCTATGTGTCCTGCCCATTGAAACTTGATTCAGACCATCATAATGAACCACTTTTTCAATAGGGCTAACTAATATTCGAAAAAAAAATATCTGCTGTTCCATACAAAATTGCAACTCGGAGTAAACAAAATGTGATTGAAACAGCTGATTTTTATTCTCCAATTGCGGGTGGGCCCCATAGTAAAAGTTGTTCATAAGGATGTAGCGCTCGTAACGTAGTTCGACTAGATGATTGTCAGCGATCACCGAAATAAAGCAACGTTCCGCACGGTCAGTATTTGGATGGGTGACCGCAGGTGGCATTTTTCAACTGAGGGCTACCGTGGCTCGGATGACACGTTAAATTGTAGGTCTCGGTTGTTTTAACCATTTAGCCATGTCAGAGGCCTTCAGGTGGCCTAAGAACTCTGACACCAGAGCTAGCCACCCGGCCTATACAAACTTTACTTTTTTAGGGTTCCGTACCCAAAGGGAAAAACGGGACCCTATTACTAAGACCTTGATGTCCGTCTGTCCGTCTGTCTGTCTGTCTGTCCGTCACCGGACTGTATCTCATGAACCATGATCTGTTGCCGCTATAACAACAAATAAAATGAAAATAAAATAAATATTTAAGGGGGGCTCCCATACAACAAACCTGAATTTTCAGACGTTTTTCGCTCTATATTAATAATGGTAACAGGTAGATGCTTGAAATTTTCACAGAATATTTAGTTTTATATTCACTTCAATTCAATAATAAATAATAAAATTAAAAAAAATAAAAAATTAAGTGGGGCTCCCGTACAGTACGGAAACCTCCGTGCGCGAGTTCGAATCGTACTTGGCCGATTATTTATTTACTTTTAATGATGTTCTGAATTACCTCCTTTCGGCTTAGTATCAGTTCTGTATTACCCTGTACAGAACCTGTGAACCAAATTTCGTCGAGATTCGTTGCGACCTGCCGGGCTACGATGCGCACGAAGTAATGTTTCTTCCGATGTGTCAGAACGAGACAGCGTTATGGCAAATTATATATCTATCACTTTTTCACACGTCGAAAAGAGTTCTTTTCGTGGTCGCATACTGGACTAGCTACAGGAAAACAACATCCCAACATCTTTGTAAATACATAGAAACGATTTTTTTCATGTAAATAGATATTATCCTTACATAGTATAAAATAAAGTCGCTATTTTTGTCTGTTTGTCTGTATGCTTAAATCTTTAAAACTACGCAACGGATTTTGATGCGGTTTTTTTTAATGGATAGATTGATTCAAGAGGAAGGTTTATATGTATAATACACCTGTACGAAGCCGGGGCGGGTCGTCTAGTATAAAATAAAGTCGCTATTTTTGTCCGTCTGTTTGTCTGTATGCTTAAATCTTTAAAACTACGCAACGGATTTTGATGCGGTTTTTTAATGGATAGAATGATTCAAGAGGAAGGTTTATATGTATAATACACCTGTGCGAAGCCGGGGCGGGTTGTCTAGTTATTATTAAATGTAAGTAATACTCTTCATCTATGGTAATGCTTATGGTACCCATCTAAGTCTTAGGATGACCATATTGCATAATAATGCATGTCCGCTAGGACAAACTGTTGATACCAATAATCTACTTATATATTAGATCCAGCCGTTTATTTTCTTTTTGACAGCACCAATAGAACGTAACTGCGTCATGTTACGCAAAAGGTCACTTTTAAATGCGAGGTTTTAAAAATTTTTATTGTTCTATTTTTACAATTTTTATTGTTCTATTTTTAGTTTTATGACATAATTTGTATAATGAATAATTACATAAAATAACAAACGTTTTTAAAATGTACGTTCTATGGCTATGGCGGCGCGCTGCGATTGGTGATATTGGTGCTGTGCTGTCAAAAAGAAAATAAACGGTTGGATCTATTATAACATCTTTGTACTGGCACAGTTTTAAGCAATAAAAATTTATTTTACTTTACTTTGAACAAACGAAAACAATATCGTCGAGATAAAGCAAAGACCTTTGCTTTGCCTTGATCAACAAATGTAAAAAGACAATCAATTAATATTAAATTACATTATCAAATGCAATAAATAATATTGAATTACGACTTTTAATAAACGCTTATTGTCATCTGGGGTCTACTATTTTTAACCTCCGATAAAAAAGGAGGTCGTAATACATTTAATATTGTACTGTGTATACAGGGTTATTTCTAATCAATTAGCATCGTTTTAGGGGCTTGTTCTGTACATCAAAACCAAGAACTTTTGTTCTGCGACTTTTGTCAGAACTCAAAATAAAAAACAGCTGTTCCATACATTTTGTCGCGGGTGAACGGAATTTTTCTATCGAAAAGCATTTTTTTTTTTGAGTTTTGTCAAAAGTCACAGAACAAAAGTTGTTAGTTTTAATGTACAGAATAAGCCCCTAAAAGGATGCTAATTGATTAGAAATAACCCTGTATACAGACACACAACCAATTTGAACCAATAAGTAGCACAGTGGTGCCACCCGTGATACCTATATTAGACAGGTAATCAATTCTACCCCTGCCCTATTGTCCCCCCTTTTTAAAATACCCGTTTGACCACAACTTACTTGATATTAATGCTCATGAAAGAAGTGCAATTACTGTGAACAATGCAGGCCACGACCTATTATACGAGTATTATTGTGTTACAACAGTGTAGTTATTGCATTAAAACTCGGCGGAGTATGCAGGTCAGTACTAATAGGGAAATTACCTTTAATTATTTTTTTTAACGCTAATAAGTCCGCGTTTGACCACCAACTCGCCTGATGGTAAGCGACGTTGTGGTCAAAGATGAAGCACGCAGACCTAGAAGATACCTATGCACTCTGACCTTGAAAAGCTTTAGATTATATCTCTTAGGAAACTGGAATGCAGGAAGACTGTTCCATTCCCTGGCGGTACGAATCAGAAATGTTGAGTCAAACCGCTTCGTACGTATCGAAGGAAAATCGACAGTGTAGGGGGGGTAATGAGGCGTCCTCCTACTTGTCCTGTAATACACGTTTCTACGCGTTTACATACACGCTTTTGTATCTTTCTACCCTTTGATAATACAGGGTTATTCCTAATCAATTAGCATCCTTTTTAGCACAGTTTTGACATAACATGTACGCTTACAATGTCAAAGATCTGGGCCGTTTTCTTTGTGTTTTTTTTTTTTTATACTGGCAAAAGTGCCTTTATTAACTACAACAAAACTACACTACTATTACACAAAAAGCATTGGATCACCCTCAGACCTTTGAAGGTCTAAAGATAATCCAAATGCTCAAGCCCACTGCCAGTTGGCAGCGTGCCCAGCATGCTGGCTGCATTGCCACGCTGAATGGCAATGCTTATGCGTTGAGCCAAATAAACACCAGCATTTTGGTCACGCGTCGCGTCCACCAGACGCCCAGAAAGACTTTTGAAAATGATATGAGCTCCCGGCCCCCACGGACCCAATGTCTCAACTCCAAATGGCTCAAATATGTAACCACTACCGAGGTTAGCATATTTGCGCCGCTTGTGCTGCTCCGCCGAATTGGCCACAGCTCCAGCCCTACTCTGAGTCTCAGAAAGATGTGACGGTGCCAAAGTATCGACACAAGTTGCGTCCCATACTAAGGGCCGTCCACACTTCCATGGGACCAGCGTCATGCCGTCAGGCCTTTTGCCATCACCACGCGCGAGCCCACTCGGTTCGAGTACGGCTGCGATATTGGCGGTGGCAAAAGCCCTGCGAATGACATCGTTAAGGCTGGCGTGGCGACCAATCCGACCAGCGCTTCTTGAGCAAGAGAGACCGTGGTGACCGAGCTGGTCAACTGCAGTACCACACTGACAGCGATGGGCCTCACAACACCTTGCACCCAAGCGTAAGCTGACAGCTAGACGAAATGCAGTTGGGTCTAAAAGGTTACCAGTATTGAAAGAGGGCAAAGCTTGCAACCAAAGACCGGACTCCCATACAGAGACCGCAAGGATACGAGCGCGATCCGCGACGCTAGAACACGTATCTAGAAGAGATTTCCGCGCTAGTTCGCAGATCGGCCGATCCCACAGTCTCTGCGACGACAAAGTCTTTGGAAGCTCGGAATTTGGGCTAGCGATCATCATCGCGCGACATCTACGCCGGAATGGCCTAAAGAAGGTGCGAGGATTTTTTCAACTAATTTATGTGTACTATGAATGGAGGACAAGAAAGCTGGTAAAGCAACACTTGAAATTTGGCGGACCCCTAGCCCTCCAAGCCTAACAGGCAAGGAGGCTTGTAACCACGCCCTTTCACTCATCTCAATATTCAAAACCGATACTAGGGTCTGCTTTACAACATCGTCTAAGCTCAAAAGGAGCTCATTGTGTTTCCACAATGGACTACAACGTAAAGCGTACATGAATTTTGGAATAAACAGACAACATCTTATAATGGTAAACGCCATGTGGGCGTTAATTTTGAGTAGCCTATTAATGTTTACATGTCCATGTAGACAGATACATAATCAAAGATTCTGTGAGAGAGTCTCATTTTTGACTCAATAATTTTGCTTTCGGCTGTCTGGATGTTGGTACTCCTTTACAGGTTCTCCTCAACAGTTGAGAGATGCGAATTTCCCAACAAATCTAGACTCTCTCTAACTCTCAGATCAGATAAAAAATCGAGACCGAAATCTGTGAACAAACAAATGAGGCCAAAAAAACTACGCCTCGCCGTGTACAGTAAAAAATTAACATTTTGGATTTATCTACGTTTTAGGTAATTTATGCTTATAAAATTTCGATTCATGTGTCAATTATTTCATGTAAGTATACCTTTCTACTTATTGTTTGAACAGATGTTCTTATAAAACAGTTCAATACAAAATATTCTGACTTATTTTCTTCTTGTAAAAATATATTATCTTTATAGGTACTTCCTTATTTCTACCTCGGTACATTCATCAGTAGTGACAGATGACATTTTTGACGTGAAACTTCTAATGTTACTTCCAACAAGGTTGCGTTAAACGTTTAACGCTACCATGGAGGGGGTATGAAAGCACTGTTGCGTCGAAGTTTCACTTCTTCCGCGCGGAAGGGCTCCACTTGCACTTTTTAGGGTTCCGTACCCAAAGGGTAAAAACGGGACCCTATTACTAAGACTTCGATGTCCGTCTGTCTGTCTGTCTGTCTGTCTGTCTGTCACCGGGCTGTATCTCATGAACCATGATAGCTAGGCAGCTGAAATTTTCACAGATGATGTATTTCTGTTGCCGCTATAACAACAAATACTAAATACAGAATGAAATAATTTGTAATACATTACTGCAGCAACCAGCAACACGTGCGTGAGTTGGGGGCCAAGGCGAAGCCGAGGCACAATATATACGTGAGTCCATCAATGCCTAGTTGCATAGAACTTTTCTCAAGTAATGCAAGGATATTAACTTCATTGAGGAAACTCAAGCCCTATCGATGCTATTGACAACAATATAGCCTACAGCTACACTATTGAAAAGGGAGATACGAGTAAGCTCTGTGTTGTTCTGGGCGCCTGGTACTTTTGACTTGCATTTCTTCTTTTATTTTGTAAATTTAGCCTATTTTGAATATGACTTGATTTTTAACTTTTTTGTTTGATTAGAACTTTAAATTTTATCGAAATCGGCTGAGCCGTTTTTATAAATCAACAATAATCCAAAATTGTATGCACCAATTCCAGCGAACCATTTGAATTCTGTACGCGATTGAAGTCGGTTGTTTTTGGATTTACAAATCGTTCCATTTTTAAATAACACGACAGATATGAGTTTACATAGTAGGTAATTTTTCTGGCCGCAAAATATGACAGATATGGATTTTCATACAACTTTCGCCGGCTGCTACTCGCATGTATTTGGCCAGTACTGCAATTTCGATTTGTCTCGAAGAAGGTTGTTAAAGAAATGCTCACATTTCCAAGAATGTTTGAGAGAAATTAAATTGCCTTAGTAGTTACTTCCTTATTTCTATCTAGGTATCATCAGCATTTCATCAGCAAAGGCGGATTTGCACTTTTGCCGCCCCTATTGCCCTACAATACGAGAAACATCATTTTACCAAACAAATCAACCTTAAATATTTACAGTATAAAGTCCAGCGGGGCAATTCTGTCAACCGATCTCGTCACCGAAGTGATACGCTCCCGAACCCCTCTCGCTTTTCTGACAGTTTTGATAGCTCAAAGCTGTCAAAAATACGAGAGAAGCTCAAGAACGCGTCACCTCAGCAACGAGATCGGTTAACAGAATTGCCCCGCTGGCCTACGCTCCATACAGTTTTGCAATATCTCTTTTACAATCCAAGTTAATTTTAGTTTACTATATCACAAAACAAAACAAGTATCAGACGTTATTTTAATGATACTTTTCTAGATGTTATTTAAATATTTTTTTCTAAGTTTAAAAATTAGGCGACAGAGCCAAACTTTTCAAATTAATAGATGCTTTCAAAAAGACTACACCAAAACGAATTAAATTTTTCATGCTTCAGCTTAAGAATTTCCTCTAGACGAATGAAACAATAATTTGCATAAATAAAAAAGTATCAACATATTTACATACAACAAACTTATTCTTGAGTGTTATGTTTATTTTTGCAACTAACATATTTTTGCGCAACTTCTTTACACCGGAATTTTCAACTGAATCAATGTATTAGGTATTTTTTTTCATCGGGCAAAAGTGCTTTTATTAACTACAACAAAACTACACTGCTACTACATAAAAAGTCTTGGATCATCCACAGACCTTTGAAGGTCCAAAGATAATCCAAATGCTCAAGCCCACTGTCAGTTGGCAGCGTGCCCAGCATGCTGGCCGCATTGCCACGCTGAATGGCAATACTTATGCGTTGAGCCAAATAAACACCAGCATTTAGGTCACGCGTCGCGTTCATCAGACGCTCAGAAAGACTTTTGAAAATGATATGAGCTCCCGGCCCCCACGGACCCAATGTCTCAACTCCAAATGGCTCAAATATGGAACCACTACCGAGGTTAGCATATTTGCGCCGCTTGTTCTGCCTCTAAAAGTCGCATTTTTCAACGAATCTAGACAAAACTTGGTACACAGGTTCTATATGTATTTTTTCTATATATATGGATTACCTATTTGTCGTCTGGCTTTCGATTTCCGTCCATAGAGGGGTTTGCTGTCGCGCTATTTAAGTATCTGTGGATTTCGATAATATTTGGCAAGATTATTTATTACTAGTTTTTGCCCGCGGCTTCGCCCGCATGATATTACGAGGCCCTACCTTACCACCCTTAATAATGGAGGTGGAAACAAAAAAAAAATGTTTGACGTTTGTTCGATTAGACAGTTCCTTTTTGTCATTTCTTGGAGCGTACGCTAATAGCTCGCAGATGGCAGAATTTTTCCTACTTACTTAACACTTATTGTTATAATATGGAAAATTTACGCAATATTATTATAATTTATAGCCTATGTGTTATTCTGATATATAAGCTATATAATTGCAAAGTTTCATCTCAATCCGTTCAGTAGTTTTTGCGTGAAAGAGTAACAAACATCCATCCATCCTTACAAACTTTCACGTTTATAATATTAGTAGGATTTCAATTTTAACAAAGTTCGCGAGTAGGTAAATGAACTAAATGGGTCGAGAGCGAGTCGAGATATAGGCTTATTAAGATTCAGTTACCTAAAAGTTAATTCCCGACTTCAAAGTAAATTTCCAAAAGGTGATATTGCAAAAAGGGCTAAGACTAGGTACAGTAGCTCAAAAAATCCGATAAACTATGATAAATAAATGCGCAGAGTAAAACAACCGCATTAAATGCTTAATTTATGAGTAATTTCACATTTTCCAATTTGATTTTTGCTCAGTTATTGAATTACTGCCATTTTGGTCACATATAACCTTTTTTAAATAACCTACATAGAATTAATAGCCTACATGTAAAAAATGCACTGAAGAGTTTAGTTTTGTTAGCAAAACTTCTCAGACGTTAATGATACATCAAATTGATACGTTTATAGGTACTTTATATTTCGATCAAGACTTTATACGTTTCTTTTGTTTCATTTATTTCGTGGATTTTTTTATTATGGGACCAACAGCAATCTTCAGTTGTTCATAATAACGTAGGTACTACATATAAGTGGGTTCAGTATTATAAGATCTCTGAGAGACACACGGTATATGTATGTATCTACCTTTCATGTATCTGTAATTTTTAAAAGTATACTGCTGAACATAGGCTAGGCCTACGAGTCATATCTACTGCGGTGGCCCTGAGGAGGATTAAGTTGTTACTTGGTGAAGTCGCGGGTCACCGAGAAAGTCGAAGGCAAACGTGTAAGAGGTTTGTTTTTATTTTCCTGTTTATCGTAAATAGTCAAGAACATTTTGTCGTTATATTAATTTTGTAAAACCATCATTAAGTGTGATGAGTGTAATGTTGTTTATATTCTCTTAAAAGTATTATATTATATCATATTTCTGTATAAATGGATCTAAACAACTGTGAATTATTTCGAAGTAACTTGCCCCGCATTCACATTGCTGTATTCTTATAATGGTGTATGAAGATCACGTAGCACATAGAAACCTCTTTAGTAATCAAACTCACGGGACAAGTTAGATCTATATATTTTAAAAAAAGGAGAATGAAGGATGAATACTAACTTTTTGGCGGGAAAGAAACTAAGGAGGATCAATGATGTGAAAATGGAGCGAAGAATAAAAAAAATGTTTGTAACCATATATTTCTAAGATCGGAGAATGCTGAATAAAATATTTTGACTACGAGGTGTTTAAATCCTGTAATAGTTAACAATAAAAAATCATCCAACGAATTGCAATGAAACGTGTTCTTTTCGTTGTTAAAAAAATACAGGATAATATAGAAATCGGCTTTAAAAACAGGCCTTTAGCCTATTTTTGTTATTTGTGACATTTTATTAATGTTTCAAGTCGAGTATGGCCGGGTGGTTTTTTGGTGGGAACGGGGAAAAATAATGTCGCCGCATTTTATTATTTTGTGAAATATGTTTCTATCAGTGATAATTAGTTTGCCGAAGCTTTCCTGAGGTCTAACTTGACCGCGACTTTTTCGGACTACGACGTGACTTAGACTGTAACTATATTGATAAAATACAAAAAAAAGGTTCAATACTTATAGGTAACACTAGCAAATGCATAAACCATGCGACACCAAAATATAAAAGAAGAAGAGTATGGCTGCCTTATTTTTAAACAATGTCAATGTAATTTTCAATCCGAATACATGAAATTACTTTTAATGGACACTTTTATTGTAAAAAATAACGGGAAAATAATTATCCGAAAGAAACGAAGCAAATTATGAAATACTGTACCCTTTGGTGGCCCAATTTCTATATATTTTTGCAATATCTCCATTGGTCAAAATTGCGAGTAGGTAAAATTATATCTTAGAATATTTCCGTCGTGTAGAGATAGCCCTGTATTTACCTACTTACTTGTACATACATAGACTTGGTCAACAGCAATGCTTAGATGGGTTACGTAGGTATAAAGAACGAGTTGTACCTAAGCGATGTTAGCAAATATTGCAAATATTTGTCTCAATCATTAGCTCATCGCTAACGACATCTTATACGACGATTGTCTTCCTTTACCATTAAATTATGCGAAAAATGTTGAACAATAAATATGATGATGAGTATTTCGTAATGAGTTGCTTTATCACGTGAATATAGAACGTATTTCTTTCGAAATACGATGCAAAGTTCGATGTCACGATTCGATAGACTCGAATTTCGAACTATTTATCTTGTACGGAAGAAAAAGAATTTAAGTATAGTTTTTTTTCCTCTTTTTATTTGGCACGACACTACCTCTGTATTTTAGCTTTACATTATTGCTTAAGATTTTTATTACTGATTTAACAGACGTGATAGACTAAGGTGTTCGCATCCGGAACTCAGTCGCACACTATAAAGACCCACCGAGTCATCGCACACAGACACCGAGCTGGGTCACTTTCTCCTTACAACCTTGATTTCTTCAGCGTACGTTAACACTAAAACGTCAAAACGATGACATTTTCGTCATTACAATGACTAAAAACTTTTACTTTTCACTGCTAGAAGAAATGCGCTTTCAATTTACCCCTTTTCTTCGTATTTCATAACACCAACTTATATAAAATTTGATTACTTACCAACTTGCATAATCTTTGTCTATTTTATTGGCTCCTTTCCTTCTATTACTTTATCGTAACTTAATTTAAAACTTACCAAATAGTTTTAATATCCGTAGCGAATGTCAAAAGAAGTCACTGTCACACACTTTTATTTTTAATGTCACTGGCACTACAAAAAGGGCGCGGAATCGCGCCTTCCACCGTTAATAAAACCTTTGTAGAAAAAAGTTTTATTATTTTAAGGACGAGTTAGATAGCCACGTTGTATGCGGACAGTGGCTACGCCGGTTGTGGGCGCGAACTCACTTCTTGTTTACTTACACCATCCAGACAACCACTAAGCAACTATAGTCATATTCTGTGGAGTACTGTATAACCCATCGCAAGTAAAAGTTGTAGCTTGTGTAGTATTTCCGCGTTCTTGAACGCGTCTTCATATGGTAGGTTAATATTGAGATATTCCATCAATTATGTGTACAGGTATTTGGGAAGACGTAGTAAATGTCAGGAGAACTTGTGAGGAGAAAGCTTTGGATTAGGCAACTTTGGATTATTGGGTAAGGGCATCACATACTTAGTTACTAATGTACCTACACTTATGGAGAATTATACATCTAACTGCAGGTACAAATAACGCTCTTTAGATCAATTTATCTTCATTCCTATTCTATTGAAATATTCATAATTTTGTTATTTTTTTACTGATTACTGATGTAACTTGCAATAGACTAATAGCGTAACTGATTCTATCCTGTTTTGTGTAATGTATAGTAAATACATATAGTATTGTATACTTATAAGCTTTTGTGTAATACACGAATTTATTTATTTATTTATTATTTATCTATAGCACAATTTATCTGAGTACATATCTGTACCTACATATTTCCATTGGAATTGATACACGTGAGGTAATTTATTTGTAGATAATTATTATATCTCTCATGTCTGGTGTTGTGCCAATTTTACTTTATTTTTTCATTTAACTAAAATAAAGAAAGATGTATTCAGAATTTTATTGAAATGTTTAATCAAAAATTGCTATGACAGGTGTCTCACTTGACGTCAGACATGACATATTCTAGTTTAATTGTTAGTTTACTCATCATATATTTGCTGTGTATATTTGTTATTTTACTCATCAGCATTTACTATGAACAAATCGTTTGACCCATTTTTAATATGGGACTAATCGCGGAAGAGAATCAGCTGTTCCATATACATACAGGGTGACAAACTTATTTTATTTACACAGAAAAACAAAAAAACTTGAATAACTCTTTCCACTATGACAAATTAAATAACCTACTTAAAAGAAGAAAGCAAAGCAAAAAAAGAAAGTAAAATAATACTAAAACTTAAACTAAAAAAAAACTAAAAAAAACCTATACTCGGAATTTTAATTCGATTCCAGAGTTGACATTAGCTACTGTCATTTTTGACAGTATGTACTGTCAAAAACTGTCAAAAATGACAGTAGCTAATGTCAAATCTGGAATCGAATTAAAATTCCGAGTATAGTCTAAAAGTCCCTCAGCAGAGGGTAACGTGGCCAAAATGCTGGCAGCATTGCCCCCCCGCTGAATAGCAATACTCAGCTTTTGTGCAAAACAGAGGTTATACAGGTTTATCTAAAAGTGGTGTACTCAGCCGAACCAAGGTGATTCAGTCCATCATTATGAACAACTTTTACTATAGGGTCAACTCGAACTCGAGAAAAAAAAAAGATGTTTGATACATTTTGTCTATTCCGAGTTGCAATTTTAGTAACAACTGACTTATTTTTTTGAATTTTTGGTTGGCCCCATAGTAAAAGTTAGGTTGTAAGGTAAGCAGATAACCCTGTATTTTATCAAGAGTAGAACAGGGTTTTTTGCTATAGTCACTTAAGCTGTTATATTATGTCACAACAGTAATAGAACACGTCGAATACACATAATTTATGCACCTTTATTTGTCATTGACTATATTTGTTGTTTAATTTGGTTGACACATAATATCGCGGTTTATTACTTTTCCACTGTTTATTTCATTTTGAGAACAACGTCACTTATTAATTGCCGTAACTTCACTAAATATTAGGCACTTTCACAGTAATTATTGCAGTAAATTATTTTTAAAACATTTTTTGCCGCGGAGCAAATGTTTCGCTTGTGGCGCCCTCTGGCCAATCATTGATTCATCGATTCCGAGTAACTTTGTATGGAAACAGCTGTTTTTTTTCTCGTATTCCGGGTTGGCCCCAATGTAAAAGTGGTTCAAAATTCTTCTTAATCACCTGCTTTTGGCTTTAGGGCAAGCAGATAGCCCTGTATATAGCAGAAGTGTGTGATGCCATGTACTTACATAAGTAGCGCTCGTAACGTAGTTTGACAACGATCAGCGAAATTAACCAACGTTCCGCACGGTCAGTATTTGGATGGGAAACCACGGGTGACATTTTCCTACCGAGCGCTATCGTAGCTCGGATGACACGTTGAGTGGTAGGTCCCGGTGTAGGTGGGAGATGATAAGTAGGAATGTCCTTCTCTACCTTGGTATATGTAAAATTGAATTTATTATCGTTATAATTAAGTAATTTAGTACAGAAGATCGATGACCAAATAGGGTCAAAAAGTTCTCTAGGTGGAGACCACGTAGCGACAAGCATAGCGTAGGTGTCCACCCACAACATGGATGAATGACCTCATTAATACCGCAGGAGCCGCAAGCAGCTGGCCTTATTAGAAATCTAAAGAGGAGGCCTATGTCCAGCAATGGAAGTTCTATGGCTAAAACGACGAAGGAAATACTTAAATAGTGAACAGATTTTTTCGATTTCAGAGATGATTCCATAGCAAAAGATACTGTACCAGCCTATTTTTAATAGTCCACTGCCGGACGTAGGCCTTACCCACGAAGGTTGATTGGGCCAAATCCACCACGCAGGCCCAGTGCGTGTTGGTGGATTCACATACGCCGTCGTATTTCTTCTACGGACGTTTCCACATAGTGAGGAAACCTGCAAACGTCCGTAGAAGAAATACGATGGCGTATGTGAATCCACCAACCTGAATTGAGCCAGCGTGGTGGATATGGCCCAATCAACCTTCGTGGGTAGGCCTGCGTCCTGCAGTGGACTATTAAAAAAAGGCTGGTACAGTACCTTTTGCTATTGAATCATGTCTGAAATCACCGAAAAGTCTGAATTCACTGAAAAGCCAGTGATATGAATTGATTATAATTGATTTATTATTTAATTCCAAGGAACTCATTGGTACGGGACCGGGATTAGAACCCACAACCTCGCGATTGTAAGACGGGTGTCATTACCACTAGACCACCACGGCCTATGACCACAGCTAGAAAAAAAGTAAGCAAAAGGTTAGCGCAAAAAGGTAGGTAGGTTTACAAAATGTAATTCAATTTATTTTAAAATTCTAGATCACTACATAGTATTAAACAAAGTCGCTTCCCGCTGTCTGTCCCCATGTATGCTTATATCTTTAAAACTATGCAACGGATTTCGATGCGGTTTTTTTTATAGATAGAGTGATTCAAGAGGAAGGTTTATATGTATAATACACCTGTGCGAAGCCGGGGCGGGTCGCTAGTTTAACAATAAAACAATCTCACGGTCGTGTTAGTTAAAATATTTGATTGAAGGCTTGTTTACTTCCGTATTAAAAATAATTTTCGTATGAACTTGACCCTTTTTCTATAGTTTTGGGAAGTTAAATGGACGGCCTTGTGTTAGTACCGCAGCTATCTCATCCTTACATATTTTGTAAGTAATACTAGGTAATAGGCATGTTTACTAGGTATAAAAATAATTATTATAATTAGTCTGTTAGTTAGATTGTAATTTAATTTTTTTTCTTTTATCAATCATACATTCAATGACTGTCTCGGTGGCTCAGTGGTTAGTGACCCTGACTTCTGGGTCAGAGGCGTGGGTTCGATCCCCACCCAGGGCAAGTATTTATGTGATGAACATAGGTGTTTGCTCTGTGTCTGGGTGTATTTTAGTTACTATCTATAGAAGTACGAGTATGTATCTAGACATATGTATAAGTAGTATATCAGTCTCTGGCAGCCATATCACAAGCTATGCTTTGTTTGGGGTCAGAGACCGTGTGTAAGATGTCCCCTAATATTTATTTTATTTATTTATTTAATGACAAAGAAAAACCTTGAACCCACAACCTCACGATTGTAAGGCGGGTGCCACTACCTCTAGACCACCATGGCTTACCTAGTAATAAGGCCCATAGTGAGAGACCACTATATTGACTGTAAACTGAATCAAAATAATCAGTAAGCTTTTATTAACGTCTGTCATCAAATCTTGCAAATTAAATTTGATCCACTTCCTGGTTACTTTGCATACATGTGTTGACAATGCAATATTATGATGACATGGTGCTGATCTGATGATGGAGCTGGAAGGTGGCCAAAGGAACTTCGCAATGAAACGACACAACCTAATCGAGCTTGGGCTCATTCGAATCGTCTTAGCGAGTACCTAATTTGTCTTTCAATGGTAACCAGGGTCTGATGAAGCTGGAAGGTTGTCATATGAAATCTGTAATGAAACGACGCTACTCCATCGAGTTAACCAACCAAATATAGATAACCAAGACCTATTATACAACCAAATATAGACCAAAACTGTGTGTGTTATTTAGGTGAACAATTTCCGTACAATTATTTAGATGCTAATGCATCCTCCATGAAAAAACAGATATTTAATAAAAAGTAGTTCATTGCTAGTAATTTATTTAAGGCGCACTAATCAAAGAAATACCGAAACGTGATTAAAATATTATTTACCTTACGTAGACTAAAACTGTGAGTGTTATTTAGGTGTACAATTTCTGTACAATTATTTAGATGCATTACCTCCGTGAAAAAACTTCTTCAGTAAAAGCTTGTTTTAAAAAATATATATAATTCTCGTTAATGTTAATTTAGCTGTAGACTGTAAGTACACCAGTTATAGAGCAGCGTCGTCGCATCATTGGCCACACTGTGGTGTAACACGCTGTTGCAATACCTATCGTAAACAACAGCCAGTGGTCTAGTGGTAGTAACACTCTCCTATCATTCGTAAGGTCGTGGGTTCAAATTCCAGTTCCGTTCCAATGAGTTCTTTGGAAGTTATGTACGGAATTTCACACCACTGGCTATTCGGTGAAGAAAAACATCGTGACGCAAGCTACATCAGTGCATACTTTGTTTGGTTATTAGTGCAATACGTCCGTAGAAAAAAATCATACTCATATAGGTATACAGGTCTTTCAAAATTCTTTCTGAGCGTCTGGTGGACGCGACGCGTGACCAAAATGCTGCTGTTTATTTGGCTCAACGTATAAGCATTGCCATTCAGCGTGGCAATGCAGCCAGCATGCTGGGCACGCTGCCAACTGGCAGTGGGCTTGAGCCTTTGGATTATCTTTAGACCTTTAAGGGTCGGTGGATGATCCAATTGTTTCTTGTGAAGTAGTATTTTATGTTGTTTAAGATTATGTAAGTCTTGTATTTAGTAGTAGTTAATTGAGTAGGTTTACTTATTTTCTTCTTTCCCCATTTGGGGTATTTGGCTACGCGTGATCGGCGCATTTGCCATATTCAAGTAGGTATACTTATTTATTGGTAACAATAATATAGTTATATGTCAACAATTTACATAGATGACAAAATTTCAAAAAAATTACGGCACTTTTACATACACAAAAAGTGACATTGGCTACTTTTTGTCCCGATAAAACAAAAGGTTCCTATGGGATAGCACAAAAATCAAAATATCAAGCGGGCGATGCCGCGGGCGAAAACTAGTCAGAAATATGTTGATGTTAAGACATCATTATTATTATTCGTAATTATTCAATTACAAGACAAGAACATTATTGAAAGTATTACTTTACAATTTTGCTCCAAATTATATCTTATTTCTAATTATAAATATGAAATATACCTACTGAAAGATATTGTACATACAGACATGAATTACATGTCGTAATTGTTTAAATTAATTAAGCATTCATTTTCATTTCGTGGAAATCTTCAGAAGAATAAGCCCTATTTTTAATTTTTAACCGACTTCAAATAAATTCGTACTCGATTCGACGTAGATAGTCGACGTTTTAGAAAAAAATCGGCCAAGTACGAGTTGGACTCGGGCATGAAGGGTTCCGTACCGTATGGGAGCCCCTTGGCAAAAAAATCACGTTTGTTGTATGGGAGCCCCCCTTAAATATTTATTTTCTTCAGTTTTAAGTATTTTCTGTTATAGCGGCAACATAAATACAACATCTGTGAAAATTTCAACTCTCTAGCTATTACGGTTGATGAGATACAGCCTGGTGACAGTTAGACAGACAGACTGAGGGACAGCGGAGTCTTAGTAATAGGGTCCCGTTTTTACCCTCTGGGAACGGAACCCTCAAAATCAACTATAACGTCAAAACTACTACAACGATGATATATCGCGATTCATGCGGAATCTGTATTTGTTTGAATTCGGTTGCGCCATCTATACCAATATTATAAAGAGGAAAGATTTGATTTTTTGTTTGTTTGCATTGAATAGGCTCCGAAACTACTGAACCGATTTGAAAAATTCTTTCACTGTTGGGAAGCTACACAATCCCCGGGTGTCATAGGCTACATTATATTTTAAAAAAATAGAGAGGCTGCTAGTTTTTTATAAATTATTGATTTAAAAGAAAGTTCAAAACATCAATGACCGATTGTGGAATTTTGTAGTCTATTGAATGAAACCAGTCAATAACATTTAGCTATAAGTGGTAGCGAGTATTAGAGCAGGGAGGTCGCATCGCTGCCTATACGGTGTCATGTCGGTGGTGCAAGCGCCCGCTGTCGCAACGCAACATGTCCGTAATCGTACCGCAACGCAGTAACTAGGCCTACGATGTTGGCTTTACATCGTCATCGGCAGCCCTGGCTTTCACTCCATCCATCCATCAGCTGTAGGACGTCCACTGATGGACATATGCCCCCCTATAGATTACAATAAAGCCGTTTGGAAATGGCCTGCATCCACGTTCCTACGATTTTTGACCGACGAACCACCGGAGGAGGTATTCAATTCGACGCGTAATTTTTTTTCTTTTTTTATTGGAAAGAGTATACTTCGAAATTGGTCCCATTTAAATTTTATCGAAATCGGCTGAGCCATTTTTGATAAATCAACAATAATGTGAAAAATGCTACATCGATCTGTGCGAAATATTCGCGAATTCTGTACACGGGTGAAGCCGGTCATGCTATTTGTTGCAAAAAAATAATTATGAAGAACGTATACTATTAGGGTACTAGCAAATGAAATGAAATAATTTATTGTCATAATAGTTACACTGATAACAAATAATTAACTATTCACATCGATATAGGAACATCGATGACTCGTCCAACATGATATCATAATAAAACAAAACATAAAAATTAATAACATCAAATAAAATTAATAATTAAATAAAAAATAAATAAAACCGTGCTCATAAACCTATTTTGTGCCTCCGACAGAAAGCGACAAATCTGGGTGCACGGCAGTGCACCCAAACAAGTCGAGCACAGCCGTAAGCATACTTTTCCCGAAGCCATTCAGGCCATTTTCAACGCCCTGTAACTTTGGTCTGAATAAAGCTAGACGTCTGATTTTTACTATCAAGAGAACGTCGTATAACAAAGAATATTTCTCATCAAAATCGAACCAGTCATTTAAGAATTATTGCTAGTCAAAGTTCTTTGATTTTGTCACTGACACTCATACACTCACTCACTCAACGATCATCATAATTCTAAGGTACTTCTAGCAGACATACAAGCTTGTAGTTTTGATGACCTTTAACATTTAGCCTAAATAGCAAGGAAAAAATCAAACATACATAAATTTTGGTCTAGTTTTCCTATTTCAGTATCTACACGAATAAGTTTGTAATCCTAATTGTAGTACGTGAAATAGGTGATTACCAAGATAACTTTGCGGTTTTGACTTCGGTTTCAGTTTATGTCCCTGCCAGATCAAATTTTTAATCTCTAGGGCAAGGGCAGGGCAGGGGTAGGCTAGTAATAGGGTAGGGAGCGCGGTGGCGCATGGCGGCGTGGTGCTGGCGTGGTAGGGACGTGGTGGAAGCGTAGTGCGGGCGTGGTGCGGGTATGGTACGGGCGTCATGGGGGCTTGGCGCGAGGGATACGGTGAAGACTCAGTGGGGCCGCGGTGGGAGCGCAGCGGGGGCTTGATGGGGGCTCGGTGGGGCCGCGGTGGGGGCGCAGTGGGGGCTCGGTGGGAACTCAGTGGTAGTGCGGTGGAGGCATGATGGGGACTTTCACTACTAAAATTAATTCAAACAGACCGGATAACTGGCCCTGCAAGCTCAGCATGCGACCACGAAAAGAACACTATTCGACGTGTGAAAAAGTGACTGATATACAGGGTTATTTCTAGTCAATTAGCATCCTTTTAGGGGCTTATTCTGTACATCAAAACTAAAAACTTTTGTTCTCCGACTTTTCTTAAAACACAGTACTAGACCCGCCCTTAAAAGGTTTTGCGTTTAATACCTATGACCCTGTATAAATGTTAGGGGCCATCTTACACACGGTCTCTGACCCCAAACTAAGCCAAGCTGGCTACCAGAGTTTGATATACCTACTGCATATACATATTTTTTAAATACATACTTAGGTACTTATATTACAAAGATAATTAATCACATCCAGACAGAGCACGTACCTATCACAAAAATGCTTGCCCTGGATTGGAATCGAACCCACACTCTTTGACCCAGGTGTCAGAGTCACTAACCACTGAGTCACTGAGGCAGTCATGGATTGGATAACATATTGAACCGATAACGCCTTACATAATTATATATGAAAAACAATTAGCCTTTGATTATCTATTTTTAAACATAGGCTTTTCCCAATTGGTGCATGGTCTGACTGGGTCTGACTTATCGATTTCTTCGTTTTGGCTAATAAACCTAGTTCCTCTTCCTAAATCTATCAACCCATCCACAGAAGAGATCTAGTTCTGCTGTTCTGTGAACCCATCTGCCAGTTCTTAGTATTTTGCTAACAATAAAATCAAGGCGTCATTATTTTGTTAATAAAAGGAAAAGGGTGTAATGGAACGTAATTGTTGTTTAGTCTGGGCAAATTGTCTATGGCTCAGTCGGTTTGTTGTTCATTCTTATTTGTTATCTGTTATGTCAAAATAAAATATTGAATATTAAAAAAACAAACTGTCAAAAATGTCGTGGCGCCATCGCTTGCCTACCGGCGATTTGGTTTAGATTTGCAATTTCTATCCTGAAAACTAATTTATCCAGATAATTCTTAATGCTTCCACCTTATCTAAACGTAAGTTGTGTTTCGGTCCACCATGTAAGCCACTGTAGTATGTAATGTTGAAAGCCTTCGTTAGCTTGCCTTCTATCCTAGCCAGAACTACAAAGAAATTGCGTTGTATTCCCTTTTAAGACTCGTGAAATAGCCACTTTACAGCTCTTTTATGTTACAATTTTTATTCCAGGCTCCAAAATGAACAGTTCTCAACGGTATTACCTACTCCTGCTCATCACCGTCGCTACGTACTTCGGAGCGTCAAAATACATCTTCGATAATGTATACGAGACCACCAAGATAGTAATCGATGAGTTATTCCACATACCGCAGGGCAAAGCATACTGTGCAGGAAACTACACACAATGGGACCCGAAAATAACCACTTTACCAGGTTTATACCTCATATCTTCTGCTGTTTTGAGCTCATATTTCGAGTGTACAACATACAATCTCCGTTTTGTAAATCTAGTAGCTTCCTGCATTAATTTGATTCTGTTCGGAGCTATACTAAGATTTGTATACTTCATAGAAACAAGACAGATCAAGAATGTGATTCAAGCGTTAAATCTAGCATTACTACCTCCACTGTATTTCTTTTCACATGTTTATTACACCGATACGCTGTCTCTGACAATGCTACTGATATTTTCAAGGTTATGTTTCACTAGTAAGTACAAATCACCTATTCTTTTGTTTGGATTTCTAAGCATTTTAATGAGGCAGACAAATGTAGCATGGATAGCGATGGTATTTGGTCATAAAGCCCTAGATCTTCTCCTCAAAAGCTCCCGAGTGTTTGGTAACAAGTATATTACGAATTTGGAGCTCAGTAAGAACTCTTTAATAGCTCGAGATATAGATAACTCTAAGTTGAAACGGTACTACAGTTTGGCTGATGTATACACAGCTGTTAAATATCATTTGGGAACGTTTTTCATTACTTTTTTCAAGTTCTTATCTCTACAAGATTGGTTAGTACTGATAACACACAGTATATTGTTAATAACTTTTGGTGTATTTGTTTTTGTAAACGGATCTATAGTTCTGGGTGACAAAACGGCACATGAAGCGACATTACATCTGCCTCAACTACTGTACTTTTTGATATTTTATGGAGTGTTTGGATTGCCGTACGTACTTGCTAAGCTACCTTCAACTTTACGGCTACTTTTTAACAATAAGTTGAATGTCATTCTTCTTAGTTTAATCATAGCTGCCATTGTACATTTCAACATTGTAGTCCATCCATATCTGCTAGCCGACAATAGACATTTTACTTTTTATATTTGGAACAGATGGTACGGCAAATATGATTTTGCTATATATGCTACAATACCTATTTACATATTCTTGCTTTTCAGTATATATGATAATCTAAAAAATCAAAATTGTATATCATTCTTGCTTCCATATTGTATAAGCTTGTTTCTGGTTCTAGGGCTCCAGAAAATGATAGAAGTTAGGTATTTTTTGCTGCCATACATAATTTTAAGGTTGCGTTTTGTACGGCCACCAATGGCTTTGGTAATATTCGAGTTTTTGTACTACTTGGGGATAAATGTAGCCGTGTTTTATGTATTTTTCAATAAGGAAGTTTACTGGCACGATTTTGATTATGCTCAAAGAATTATTTGGTAAATTTCATAAATGGATTAGGTATGTTTAAACAGTGTATTTAGATAGGATATTTTCTTATGAAACTGGCAAATAAATTAACTCAGGAATAACTTAAAAAAGTAACATTTCAACACCACTAATACTTTTTACAGGTTAACAAAGTAAAGTAAAATATGTTAACGGTTGGATCATACATACTATATAAATATTGACTCAACAAAACTAAGAATTATATTTAAAACATGATTGCTCACTAAATCATTCCACTAGTAATAATCCACAGCATTGTCTAAACTGTGGTACTTACTTGAGATTAGTAAATGTGGTAGATGTGTAGGATACATATTGTAACATGTGGACAGAGAAATGGTATCTATACAGTATTCAGTCCTTATACAAACGGTCGGAACACGAATCATACCTACACGCCTTGGATTTCGGTACATACTCGGTACACCAACAGTCGCAGATGCGCCGCCGTAGTGACGAGCGAACGTGTGGGTTTGTAATCAGCAACCGTGCGACCAGGCGGGCAGCCCTAGCACGTACGTCGTAGCCACGCGGGGCTGTAGCTATTTATTTCTAGGACAGGGTTGAATCTCATATAGATAGCATTACAGTGACTGAGGATCCAATATAATATCAGAAAATTGCTGCATACAAGTTACTTCCAATCTGTATTTTTAATATTTTAAGTAAAAATTAAGATAATGAGTTAGCTATAATATATAATTATGATGCATTTAGTTAAACCCTATTAATAGATAAAAATATTGTGCATTGTATTTTTTTTTTGTAAATTATAAAGTATTATAGTGTGCAGAAAAAGAATGGTTCATGGAAAGATAATGTTGTGGTCAATGTGTTTAGTAAGACAACATAATAAATAGGGTTATCCAGAACTGATGTACTAAGCCGTAAGGAGGTGATTCAGACTATCATTACAAACAACTTATTGATTATATATATGGGATTAACACAGAATTCGACAAAAAAATTAGCTGTTTCACACATTTTGTTGATTCCAAGCTGAAGTTTTGTATGGAACAGCTGTTCTTTTTTTGGTTGGCCCATAGTAATAACTCCGTTATCCAGTTATGGATACATAAATAGCACAAAAGGTTGTAAAAGAAGGATGTCGGTAGTTCATACATACGAATACCTGTTGTATACGAATACACTCATTTTCTCCCAAGTTTATTTCTAAAAATGGTATGATCGTCAGAGTAATTTATGACGCTTCTAAAACAGTTCTGATATGTACAAGTTCGTTTTTAATGAAGTTTTAAAATATTTGGGCACACAAGCATTGGTAGGGGATTTAGATGGTAAAAACAATAAATCATTGCACTTTTTCTGGTGGTCTTATTTTAATTTTATTTAGTGAAATGAAAACAGCAAAAAAATTATATATGAAATTATATATTGAAGCACATATTATTAGAAAAGATGTTTTGATCTATGATTGCGAAAAAATAAAATAAAAATGTTTTGACAGGTCGAATCTCTGCATCCATCTTTACCATGCTCCATTTATTAAACACGACTATTCTTTTTCTGCACAATGTATGTTGATGACATCATGAATTAAAAACCAAAAACTATAAGCCATTGAATGAGTTAACTAAATATAGATGCTAAGGATTATTTAGATTAGCAAATGCTTATGTTTGACATGAGCTATTAAAATAAAATTTGCATATGTATGTTGTGTGTTGCTATGTGTAAAATGTATTATTTTTATAGTGAATGATATTTGTCCAAACCACATATTAATATTAAGCCGCATATTGTAAATTTATTTTTGGACAACTAGTATACACATTACATCTCATGGATTATTACATTCATTCATACATTCTTTATTACTGATGCTATTCATTTTTGTGCTGTTCATTTAATAATTTTCATTAAAAAAAAATGATATTTATTGTTGTGTAGGTCTTAGGTTTAGGTTGTCAACCGTAATATAATTGTGCATTTCTAATCCAAAGTAATACTAATATTTTGAAGCTGGTGGTACACCCCCAGGGTTTGCACACACATATAATTTTAAGTATTGGTTTCTATGCAATTTCTAAGATATGTCTAATGTATTGTACAAGGCTTGTTTCGGTACATATAATTATATACAGGGTTATCTGCTTGCACCATATTAAGCCAAAAGGGGGTGATTCAGACCATCATTGTGAACTACTTTTATTATGGGTTCAACCAGGAATTCGAGAAAAAAATCAGCTGTTCCATACAAAATTGCACGAAATGTATGGAACTGCTGATTTTTTTTTACGAATTTTGGGTTGATTCTAAAGTAAAAGTTGTTCATAATGGTGGTTGGAAACACCTCCCTTTCGGCATAGTACAGTAGTTCTTGTTAACCCTGTATTATAAATATGAATGAATAATTAAAAAGGTAAGTTAAGAACTGCATTTAATTAATTCTAATTGTATGTTTGATTAATTAAGTATAATGTGGAATTCGATTCTGTTATAGTTTTTGTATGATTTGATTTGAAATAATTGTTCTTTCTAATAAAATTAATTATAATGAAATACAAAATTCTTTTACTTTAATCCAACCTAAATGATAAACTATGCTAATATTTTAAACAAAATAAACTCCGTATGTCTCAAGCACCTCTGTACTTAAAGTGACCATTATTTTGATGTATAATATAATAGATCGCCTATTCATGGTCGTGAAACTAATTTTCGTAAACTCATGAGTAGTTCAGCAGTAATGAAAATTTGAATTTCGCGCGCTGATATAATAATATTTAGACTTATGGACCATCCACACACTCCATCCACACTTGTAGCTAACTTCACATCCGCCAACTTGTAGGTTTATTTAAATGTAAGCACCCCTGAGTCGGGCCCTGCGATTCAGGTCTTCCTAGTGCAGGGTCCAATGGTATTTCTGTATGTATGTAATCTTCTGCTAAATAAAACATTTTGTTTTTGTATTTTTTTTTTTTGTATTATTGATATACAAGTCGGTGAAGTTGTGGAGTGTGGATTTGGTGAGAATGGTCCATTCAAATCATAGTTAACTCTATGATTCAAATTAAAACTGAGGAGCCAAAAAAAAAACTCATCCATCAGATATAACTCAAGCGGTGTCATTTAGTTTGTCAATGTCATTCGAACCATTTGAGGTTATGTTGATTCGACTATAATATTTTTAATTAAACATTATTACAAAAATTACAAAGAAAAACGTTACAACATGGCATTGATAAAAACGTATCTCCTGCGCCAAATCTGTAAGAACAAGGAACTACTTAGTTATCATCAATAGGCCTTCGTTATAGCATCCTATTGATTAACTAATATTTATACCTTACAGTTACCACAACACACAGGGTTATAGCTGCATCCACAAGACTCGCCAGCACTGAGGCAGCTAGCATCGCAGACGATGCCCCAGTTGAGATAAAAAACCCGTACAAAAAAGAGAAAAAAGAATGTATACTGTGCAAGTTAAACATAACCCCTGACTACAAGAACTACAGACTCCTATCACAGTTCCAGAGCCCGTACACAGGAAGAATATATGGCCGTCACATCACCGGCCTTTGTAAAGAGAAACAGAGCTTGGTTGAAGCAGAAATCACTAAAGCGCAGAACTGTGCATACATGCCTTACACATACAAAGATAAACAGTTTTTGAAGGACCCAAAACTGTTCGATCCAGAGAACCCTATCCGTTCGCATAGATTCTAGACTTTTAATGTTGTTATAGTTTAAATATTAGTCTGCAATAAATTAGTTTTAATTCAGTTGTGAATTTTTTGCTCATTAGCTATCAACAACCAACCTAAAGATAATTATTTACTTATAAAGGCTGAATCACACAAGTCGGCGGTTGTGAAGTTAGCTTTATGCTGTGCATTATCCAATCAATGCACAGCTTTATGTGAGTTTCAGTCAGGATTGGATATTGTGCAGTTTATAGCTAACTTCACATGCCGACTTGTATGATTCAGACTATAAAATGATACTATATAAAAGCTTAAGATAAATTATTATAAGCTTTTATATTTATTCATCAACAGCTGTAGGATGTCCACTGCAGCACGGGAAGCATGGCAAAGGTACTAATAGTCTTTCCACCATTATATCCCCTCAAAGAGGAAATAAAGTATGGATTGACAATGACATCTGACGTTAAGAGTGGATAAAATGGTTTTCTCCCCTTGCCGTGCTACCCGGGCTGGACTTAGGCCTTCTGTGTGGATTTCCAATAAATATACATTGATACACTCTATAAAAAGTAAAATGCCCAGTCCCGAAGGCTTCAATAGTTGATACTATTCGAGTGCAAAACTATTTTAAACATCAAAATAAAAATCAGATTATAACACATTTTATAAACGGGAATGCACTCATGGAGATATTTTTTTCAATAAAACTAATAAAAACAATGTTCCCTAGTATTGTATTCCATTAGTAATAGCATAAATGAATAGTAGAAATGGGCAGTGCACCTATCCCTACCAGAGATAGCTCGGTAGGGATCTACCATGGGTACCTATCTATCCCTACTGGTAGAACTAAATCTACAAAAAGTGCACTTATCCCTACCAGCACGGGAAGCATAGCAAAGAAATCTTTCCACCATTATATCCCTTCAAAGAGCTAATAAAGTATGGATTGACAATGACAGCTGACATTACAAGTGGACAAAATGGTTTTCTCCCCATGCCGTGCTACCCAGGCAGGAGGGATAAGTGTACCAGCCGTTATTTTCATAGTCATTGCATAGTACGACATAGTTTCGATCACATTCGGCAATTTTTTCTAAATAAGCGTGAGTGCATTCCCGTTTGTAAAATATTAAATTGTGTGAAAACCATGTTGGTTTCCATAGGAAAACAGATTAAGTATAACAAATTAAACTTTAATGCACACATTAACAAATCAATTAAACTTTAGCTAAAATAATACTTTCATCATCAGGGGTAAGGAAGCAATCGTTATCTGAATCATAACCCACCAAAGACGATGGTATTTTTAAACTTTGGAGTATCTCTGAGTAATCCATATTCTGTTTATCCGGAAACTTAGATTTCATTAGATCCATCAACTCCATTAGAGCATCCTGACACCCTTTCTGCCATTTCTTTATCAAATCTCGCAATTCCTTGGTATCCTCAGTCATAGCTCTCGCTAGAAGCATTTTCTTCTTCATTTCGATCCTAGCTTTTAAGTCGTCTATATCTTTCTGAGTTATAGATCCTGTTGACTTTGCTTTCTGGGGTTTAACTACTTTATCATAACTCTTTCTTATTAATATAGTCTTTTTCTCACAGAAATCATCATCATCTGAATATTGTGAGTCTTGAGTTCTGTGGACTTCTACTTGGACTATTCTTGAGTCAGGTTTAGTTGCAAGGGATTTTAGTTTTTTTTTAGACTTAGTCTTAACTGGTTTACTGGGTTTTGTTTTAATTGTATCAAAATCTTCATCGTCATCAATGACTTGTATGGTTGGTTGGTCAGTATCTTTGTTTAAACAGATTAAAGGTACATCATCAGAATCTGAATCAAACACTGGTTGGGATACTATTTCTTTTGTTTTTGGTGATGTAGTTTTATGCTCCTCTTTAGACTTAGCCTCTTCTTTAAGCTGTTTCTTAAATATCTTCTTTTGAATTACCACTATACATTCTTTAGTTAGGTTATTGGGGCTTTTTTCTTTGGGCTGTTCTTTTTCTTCGTTTTCGTTAGCTTCAGTTTCAAGTGTAACATTCTGAACTAAGTTTTCTTTTTCTACCTCGCTCACAGGTTTAGATATTGAATTTGATGGAGTAGTTCTTTTAATTCGGCTTTTAGATTTTGAGCGTAAAGGAGTCACAACTTCTTTTGAAGTTACGCTGTTTATATTTTCAACATCAGTTTCTTTGGAAGCCACACATTTACTAGTTTCATTTTGAAAATTTTCTGCATCTGAACTTTTGCAAGGAGCACTATCAGTGATATTATCTGACTCAATTACTTTCTCTTGTGATGATACATTTTCTTCAGTGCTCTTATTTATGGAGGCCAGTAAAGTTTTAGACTTCTTTCTACGTGGTAGTTCTACTTTTCTAGATGGAGTCTGAATGTTTTGTTCTGAATTTGTTCCAAGGTCATCTTTTTCCGGGGCTGGTTCTTCCAAAGATTCTTTTCTCTTTCGTGTCTCTACCTTCTCTTGTTTTACTTCTGTTTTTGAAGATAGCGGCGACTGGAAAGGCGAAGCTCCACTCTTTCTAAAATTACGTGAGAGACCAACTCTTCGACAAGGAGTGAGAAGCGACCTGCTTATGCCACCCGGCGTCTTCATCTCTCTGGTGAATCTACACTAGAAGACTTTATCGTTGATATGTTTTTCATATTAGGTTTGTCACAATACGAAAACAAATTAAACAAAATAGTAGAAATTAGTTAACAAATCGTCAAAATATTTTTATTCCCGCCATTTTAATTGAATCTGAATGAGTGAACAAAATTACTAAACCATAGAATATAGATGAGAACTTTCCATTTTACGCATCATGTAGAAATCACTCGTCATGAATAAATATACTCACATCCTTCTAAACTTTTTATTAAAAATCATCATAAAAAGTGTTTTTTTTAAAGTTATGTATGTACACATACCAAATATTAAACTTTACGTAAAATTCTTATTAAAACGCGACGCATATTCAGGGACATTTTTATCTCTAAAGCTAAGCTAAATCCTCCAAGCGCACACTCTATATTAATTTATCTGTCATAGGAAATGTTTTTTCCTTCCGTTCTTAAAGTTCATTCAAAAATCTTCCACCAGTGTCGTGGTATTTTTGAATCGGTTGTTGCATAAAAATAATTTGCTCGAACGCAAATATTAAACGTAGATCAACGTGCCGAGATCCTCTTACAGTGCTAAAAGTAAACAAGTGATAATTCGTCGTTGTAATCAACAACATTACATAATGCCGCTGTTGAGGCTCACTTCAGGCACCTTCGGGCAGCTGCGCACTTTCGCGACGTCAGCTATATTGGCAAAGCGCGTAAAAACTTTCGCCGTCCACCGATGGAACCCAGACGAGCCCGACAAGAAGCCCTACACTCAAAACTACGAGGTAGATCTCGATGACTGCGCGCCAATGGTTCTCGATGCTCTGCTGAAGATTAAGAACGAGATGGATCCCACTCTGAGGTTCCGACGCTCCTGTCGTGAGGGAGTGTGTGGTTCCTGCGCCATGAACATCGACGGAGTAAACACTCTGGCTTGTATCAGCTATATCGACACAAATCTGTCGAAACCTAGCAAAATCTACCCTCTACAAGAGTAGAGATACTCTATTTACTAAATCTTTTTACATTTATTATGTCGCGTAACATTTATTTTTTAAGTCGAGGGTATTTAAATTATTTCATCCTTTTTCAATTACTGTTAGCGCGCGAGTTGAATGCAGAGCTTAGGAATGCGAATGTCTCCCCCCGCTATCCGCACGCCCAACCCGCCCAGGCGCGTGAGGTGGGGCGTGCGGATAGCGGGGGGAGATGCTCCCGCTCATTACCTCAGACCCCGACTGCATTCAACTCGCGCGCTATCAGCAGGTCTAAAACGGCCGCTTTGGCCGATTCATAATATGATCATCTGGTGATTCATTTGCTTAATCGTAAAATGGTCACATACTGACAATTCACCAGAGGAACTGCGGATGATTCATATCTCGCAATTCATCCTTTTGACAGTCTTCTATGGAGATTCGTAAAATGGTCCACTTTAGCAGAATTGCTTTTGTGTCGATTAGCAGAATTGTTAGAAGTTACTCGAGCCCAACATCTTGCAATTCATTTCTCACATTTTTGATAAAAATAAATGCATTATGGCTGATTTAGGTCTTTACGAGATTTTTTGGAACACACGTGTTTTAAAAAACATAAGTTACCGCCGGCAAAATGCGAATCTACGTAATATTATTACTTTAGACCTACTACGGGACTAACCGCAAACTAAAATTACGAGAAAAATAAAAGATCGTGACCACGATCGATGCAACTCGGACGAAACGTCGGGATGATGAGGTATTTATTTATCTCGTAATTTTGGTGCGCGATTAGTCCCGTAGTATATAACAATGATGTGTTCAAATCGCGAAAGTTTAAAAACAACAGTCTATGAAATGTCGAGCTGGCATTCGAAATGCCTGACTCTGAATTTGTAGGCTTTACAGATTAAATAAAAAATTGTGCCGTGACCTTGTTCAGGCAGTGGAGCCCTATTTACCCACTAGTCGACATGGAATGAGCGTCGTCTGCAAGGTAAGCGAAATAACTAAGTTTCATATCAACCTAACTGCCTCTATACCTACCTTTGAATATCAGTTTCAGGTTTTAAGTGCATTCAGTTTTTAGAGAGAGGTTTATAGGAGCAAATGCACACCACAAAATGCATCAAATGTGTATCTCAAAACTGTGTAAGGGAAGTAACACAGGCCCTCAATAACAATCATTTTAGAAAAAAAAAATATTGCATTTCCTCAAACTGAGAAGAAAGAAATCACATAAAATATGGGTAAAGTTGTATTTTTATGAAAGTAAGAATAGAAATTATAAAACCTAGTGTAAAATTTCTTTCTCTTTTGCTTTCTTTACATTTTATCAAAAATTTGGTATGCCTGGTGTTGTAGGGTGTATTGATGGCACACATATAGCCATCGTAAGGCCAGCTGAGTATGAAGAAAGTATTTTTAAATGGAAACGATACCATTCCTTGAATGCTCAAATATATGTATCCATACCAAATGTACAATTAACTTTAGGCACCTACATTTTTATGATAGCTTTATGAAAATTACAATGAAAAATAATTTTTATCAACATAACTTGCTTTAAAAATATTTTATTGGATTTTAACACATATGTATAGGTACATATAAACAAATTAAATTTAAACTTATTTTCTTATACAACACAACAACAAAATTATTGAAATAATTAAAAAAAATTAGTATTGATGCGAGTCACGGTGGAGCGAATCATGATTCTTTTGTCTGGAACCAGCATCCTTTAAAGAGCCATCTTGAAATACTACACCATGCTGAAAATGAAACAGTGTGGTTTTTAGGTTTATACATTATAGTCATAATATTAAGTAATTTTGTTTTGATTTAATGTGATTATGAGTTGTGTCTTTAAATCTACTATTACAGGTGATTCCGGACAAATGCTTATAAAATATCTTAGCTAAATAAAATGTCTTTCAGATACTGCAAAGAAACCATGAGAATGCATCAAGCAGAAGAAATAATCATTTAGCTGCTGGAGAAGCGACAAGAAACGCTTTCATGGAAAGGATATAATTTCTGGTTGATTTTTGTTTGTTTACTTATATTAATAAATATATAATAATATATTCTACTTCATTTTGATTTTAAATGCATCTTTACCTTCACTGAAGTCTGTCTAGATATCTCTCAGCTGCATTTGCCAGCCGCCCCAGGTTCGCAGCAATCAAATGTAGAGCCTGAGCCATGGCAGCATCTACAGCAGCTCTTTGCATCTCCACTTGTGATAAAATTCTCCGGGCCTCATCAAGAGGTGCAGGTGGATGACCTAAAACAAAGTATGAAAAGTTTGAATGTTCGTTGTAAATATTTGAATAAAATCAAGTAATGAGACAGACTGTTTAATCATGAAACAATACATGGTTATAAGAGGCAAAACTGGGATGCAAGTTTATAACAGTATCTAATCGTGTCTACAGTATTGATATCATCAACTATCAAACTAGTAGTACTACTTACTGCGATATCTTGTTTGCCGCTGTCTTTCAGGTAGAGGTCCATCTCTACCTGTACCTCTTGCAGGCGATAAAGTCAGGGGTGAAACTGCTGCTGCGGGAGGGGGCGGGGGGCTGGCGATACTGGTGCTGGATGTGGAGAAAGAGACGGACCCATTATAGCATTTTCTAGTTTAAGCCTGAAACATAAATGTTGAATTAAAATTATTGAAAACAGTTTTTTTCAATTTTAACCAAGAACACTCTTGATGAATACAGATTTCAAACAATTAAAACCTAATCTTAATCGGTGTATCCATTTAGGAGCTATGATGCCACAGGCATACACATATACCAGTACACAAACACACAGATACACAAGTCTAACTTATAACACCCTTCTCAGGTCCTAGAATAGCCAGGAAACGAGCCCCTTGTCCGACAGACTGCTTCCACGAAGAGGTCCTCGACCCGTGCCGCTGGCATCAGCATTAATGTCAACTATTTTTTTTAATTTACTTTTATACCTAGTAGAAATCAAAGTTTAACATAAAATTGCTATTATAAACCACCACAAAGAGACTGCTAACACATACCGGCTCTGTCATAGGTTATTTTCAGTAAGTCATGCAACACAACCAAACTTAATGACAACTATTATAGCAAAAATGTACTTACAATAGACCACTCTTTGGGAGTTTTGATAACCCCGGATCCTGCAGAGTTGAGGACACCAGCTACCTCCTGCCAGAGACGGGCTGACTCTTTCCGTCCTTGGGAGCTGTTATTATAACCCCGAGCGAGATTGGGGTTTTGCTCGAAGTAGTCCAGCAACAGATTCCGCTTCTCAGAAACTCTTAGCGAACGTCTTCCCATTCCTACAAAATGAGTCAACTTTAATTCCAAAATTCATACAAATGAAATATCTCACGACAAAAATGTTATGTTACCTACTTACTTTTATTTAACTCCAACGTCCGAACCGTAACACTTATTTAGAAGGAATGGCTCATGATTGAAACATTCCATTCAAACATCCTTTTATTTGTAGAACTAAACGAATTAGGTCGAACTTGTGGCCCTTGTAAAAAATCCACTTCACACAGTCAAGGGACCCTTTTAATAGACTTTTTTTAGTCAAGTGGTGATCGGCAACAATATTTTACCTAAGTTATAAGCAGTTAGTGATTGTTTTAATGTTTAGAAACAGAGTTCACATTTAAGAAGAAACATAAAACTCGTTTTAATACATTTTCGATTGTCTTAGATTAAATTTAAGGTTATTTTCTTTGTTTTTGTTGTAAAGACGGCTATTTCATTGCCAGGGTAAAAATGTAATTAGTTTATTTATTTAATTAATTGTTTTATGATACATAGACTGAATTATCTTTTACATTTTATATCTTAAAATTATGAGGATATTAGTAGCAAACATTTCATTGTAAAATATATAACAGAAACAACAAAAATAATGAATTATTTCTTTACCGGAAATTACCGGTTATGTTTTATTCGTCTGGCAATGTTATCGCTCTAAATGAATCTGCTGGTGAATTGAATTGTAGATGAATCCTAAGATGAATGGTCCATTTTACGCAAAATAGCAGAACGGCTTAGGATCTGCCAGGAATTCATATTATGAATCGCTATTCGATGAATTGCTCAAAGCGGCCGTTTTAGACCTCCTGGAGGTCTAAAACGGCCGCTTTGAGCAATTCATCGAATAGCGATTCATAATATGAATTCCTGGCAGATCCTAAGCCGTTCTGCTATTTTGCGTAAAATGGACCATTCATCTTAGGATTCATCTACAATTCAATTCACCAGCAGATTCATTTTGAGCGATAACATTGCCAGACGAATAAAACATAACCGGTAATTTCCGGTAAAGAAATAATTCATTATTTTTGTTGTTTCTGTTATATATTTTACAATAAAATGTTTGCTACTAATATCCTCATAATTTTAAGATATAAAATGTAAAAGATATTTCAGTCTATGTATCATAAAACAATTAATTAAATAAATAAACTAATTACATTTTTACCCTGGCAATGAAATTGCTGTCTTTACAACAAAAACAAATCGAAAATGTATTAAAACGAGTTTTATGTTTCTTCATAAATGTGAACTCTGTTTCTAAACATTAAAACAATCACTAACTGCTTATAACTTAGGTAAAATATTGTTGCCGATCACCACTTGACTAAAAAAGTCTGTTAAAAGGGTCCCTTGACTATGTGAAGTGGATTTTTTACAAGGGCCACAAGTTCGACCTAATTTGTTTAGTTCTACAAATAAAAGGATGATTGAATGGAATGTTTCAATCATGAGCCATTCCTTCTAAATAAGTGTTACGGTTCGGACGTTGGAGTTAAATAAAAGTAAGTAGGTAACATAACATTTTTGTCGTGAGATATTTCATTTGTATGAATTTTGGAATTAAAGTTGACTCATTTTGTAGGAATGGGAAGACGTTCGCTAAGAGTTTCTGAGAAGCGGAATCTGTTGCTGGACTACCTCGAGCCAAACCCCAATCTCGCTCGGGGTTATAATAACAGCTCCCAGGGACGGAAAGAGTCAGCCCGTCTCTGGCAGGAAGTAGCTGGTGTCCTCAACTCTGCAGGATCCGGGGTTATCAAAACTCCCAAAGAGTGGTCTATTGTAAGTACATTTTTGCTATAATAGTTGTCATTAAGTTTGGTTGTGTTGCATGACTTACTGAAAATAACCTATGACAGAGCCGGTATGTGTTAGCAGTCTCTTTGTGGTGGTTTATAATAGCAATTTTATATTAAACTTTGATTTCTACTAGGTATAAAAGTAAATTAAAAAAATAGTTGACATTAATACTGATGCCAGCGGCACGGGTCGAGGACCTCTTCGTGGAAGCAGTCTGTCGGACAAGGGGCTCGTTTCCTGGCTATTCTAGGACCTGAGAAGGGTGTTATAAGTTAGACTTGTGTATCTGTGTGTTTGTGTACTGGTGTATGTGTATGCCTGTGGCATCATAGCTCCTAAATGGATACACCGATTAAGATTAGGTTTTAATTGTTTGAAATCTGTATTCATCAAGAGTGTTCTTGGTTAAAATTAAAAAAAAAACTGTTTTCAATAATTTTATTTTAATTCAACATTTATGTTTCAGGCTTAAACTAGAAAATGCTATAATGGGTCCGTCTCTATCTCCACATCCAGCACCAGTATCGCCAGCCCCCCGCCCCCTCCCGCAGCAGCAGTTTCACCCCTGACTTTATCGCCTGCAAGAGGTACAGGTAGAGATGGACCTCTACCTGAAAGACAGCGGCAAACAAGATATCGCAGTAAGTAGTACTACTAGTTTGATAGTTGATGATATCAATACTGTAGACACGATTAGATACTGTTATAAACTTGCATCCCAGTTTTGCCTCTTATAACCATGTATTGTTCATGATTAAACAGTCTGTCTCATTACTTGATTTTATTCAAATATTTACAACGAACATTCAAACTTTTCATACTTTGTTTTAGGTCATCCACCTGCACCTCTTGATGAAGCCCGGAGAATTTTATCACAAGTGGAGATGCAAAGAGCTGCTGTAGATGCTGCCATGGCTCACGCTCTACATTTGATTGCTGCGAACCTGGGGCGGCTGGCAAATGCAGCTGAGGGATATCTAGACAGACTTCAGTGAAGGTAAAGATGCATTTAAAATCAAAATGAAGTAGAATATATAATTATATATTTATTAATATAAGTAAACAAACAAAAATCGACCAGAAATTATATCCTTTCCATGAAAGCGTTTCTTGTCGCTTCTCCAGCAGCTAAATGATTATTTCTTCTGCTTGATGCATTCTCATGGTGTCTTTGCAGTATCTGAAAGACATTTTATTTAGCTAAGATATTTTATAAGCATTTGTCCGGAATCACCTGTAATAGTAGATTTAAATACACAACTCATAATCACATTAAATCAAAACAAAATTACTTAATATTAAGACTATAATGTATAAACCTAAAAACCACACTGTTTCATTTTCAGCATGGTGTAGTATTTCAAGATGGCTCTTTAAAGGATGCTGGTTCCAGACAAAAGAATCATGATTCGCTCCACCGTGACTCGCATCAATACTAATTTTTTGTTTACTTATTTCAATAATTTTGTGGTTGTGTTGTATAAGAAAATAAGTTTAAATTTAATTTGTTTATATGTACCTACACATATGTGTTAAAATCCAATAAAATATTTTTAAAGCAAGTTATGTTGATAAAAATTATTTTTCATTGTAATTTTCATTAAGCTATCATAAAAATGTAGGTGCCTAAAGTTAATTGTACATTTGGTATGGATACATATATTTGAGCATTCAAGGAATGGTATCGTTTCCGTTTAAAAATACTTTCTTCATACTCAGCTGGCCTTACGATGGCTATATGTGTGCCATCAATACACCCTACAACACCAGGCATACCAAATTTTTGATAAAATGTAAAGAAAGCAAAAGAGAAAGAAATTTTACACTAGGTTTATAATTTCTATTCTTACTTTCATAAAATTGATTGTGTTATTGAGGGCCTGTGTTACTTCCCTTACACAGTTTTGAGATACACATTTGATGCATTTTGTGGTGTGCATTTGCTCCTATAAACCTCTGGTAGGAACCAGAGGCGTAAAAACTGAATGCACTTAAAACCTGAAACTGATATTCAAAGGTAGGTATAGAGGCAGTTAGGTTGATATGAAACTTAGTTATTTCGCTTACCTTGCAGACGACGCTCGTTCCATGTCGACTAGTGGGTAAATAGGGCTCCACTGCCTGAACAAGGTCACGGCACAATTTTTTATTTAATCTGTAAAGCCTACAAATTCAGAGTCGGGCATTTCGAATGTCAGCTCGACATTTCATAGACTGTTGTTTTTAAACTTTCGCGATTTGAACACATCATTATTATATACTACGGGACTAATCGCGCACCAAAATTACGAGATAAATAAATACCTCATCATCCCGACGTTTCGTCCGAGTTGCATCGATCGTGGTCACGATCTTTTATTTTTCTCGTAATTTTAGTTTGCGGTTAGTCCCGTAGTAGGTCTAAAGTAATAATATTACGTAGATTCGCATTTTGCCGGCGGTAATTTATGTTTTTTAAAACACGTGTGTTCCAAAAAATCTCGTAAAGACCTAAATCAGCCATAATGCATTTATTTTTATCAAAAATGTGAGAAATGAATTGCAAGATGTTGGGCTCGAGTAACTTCTAACAATTCTGCTAATCGACACAAAAGCAATTCTGCTACAGTGGACCATTTTACGAATCTCCATAGAAGACTGTCAAAAGGATGAATTGCGAGATATGAATCATCCGCAGTTCCTCTGGTGAATTGTCAGTATGTGACCATTTTACGATTAAGCAAATGAATCACCAGATGATCATATTATGAATCGGCAAAAGCGGCCGTTTTAGACCTGCAGTACTCTCTAACCGTCGTTTTTTCAAAATTTTTAATGTTGTTTTTTTACCCACGCCACGGATGAACGGAGACGGTATTATGCGTTTGAGGTGAGAGGATGGTTGTGCTTATGTTGCCGTTTTCTCCAAAACTACTTAGCCGATTTTGATGCAGTTTTTAGTTATGGGTTTGCTTTTAATTGGTGCATGTTATAAAATAAGTGTTACGGTGATAACTCATCAGGGGGCGCTGCAACAAACATTTTTTGTGTAAATCTATGTTGCCATTTTTCTCCAAAACTAAGTAATTTTGGAGAAAACGGCAACATAGGTTTGCACAATCATACTCTCACCCCAAACGCATAATATTATCAGGCTCCGTATTATTCAGAGTGGGCTAGATTGACCCAGCCGGGCTAGGATGCGCACCACGAAATAATTCTTTCGACGTGTCAGAACGAGACAGAGTTATGGCGAAGTATATATCTGTCACTTTTTCACACTTCGAAAAGTGTTCTTTTCGTGGTCGCATGCTAAGCTAGTTGGGTCCTTTAATGCATCAAATGCACGAATAAGTTGCATTAGATACGTCACACTAATTTTTTTTTTAACTTCGACCTACTTACCTCAAAATATTTAAACACACTGTTTAACTGTGCAATTTGTACTATTAAACATTGTCTATTAGTCTTTCTTTTTAAGTGTAAGACTGTCTGGATATCTGTCTAATATGCTCTTAACTTTGCATACATATAGAAAACGTTTTTATACTTGATTTATAATAACTACATTATATAAGAAAACTATTTTGACATAAAATTTGAATTACAATCTACAAATGAGCTGGGTACGTATTTAAAAGGTTAATTAAATAGATTGTATTGGCTGTTTTTGTCAACTGTAAACAATTGTGCATTTCTAATTCTATTCCAAAGTAATACTAATGTTTTGGAGCTTGTGGTACACGCAAGGCGTATATGAAGGGGGTCCGAGGGGTCTGGACCCCCCTCCCCCTTGGCCTATACATTTTCAAATATTTTCATAACTGTATCCTATTAAAATAAAGCATGCCAAATACCATCTCTAAAAATGTGACAAATATTGTAGAAAGAACCCTTCTCAGTCAGGTACATCTGCTTTGTTTCAAGAGTTGCATTCCTACCCTAAAGTTTTTATACCCATGGTCTTTTGTTTTCACCGGGTCGTCGGTCAACATGTGCAACAGTATTAATGCAAAAAAGAGAACTTTTACAATTTTAAGTGACAAAAGAAACCCAATTTTACGACCCGAGTGTTCATTGGCTTTTTGTGCCATCCCAAAACATTTTATTTTTTAGGATAGTAAATGTAGCTGACGACACTCAGATCTTGCAATGCTTTCGAATTTATAAAATTAATAAAGATTCCTTGCAGTTTTGTCACAAAAAATGTTTACGTTTTGGAAAATAGATCGTTTTAGAACAAAAATAGCTTAAAAACGGAAAAAACACCTTTTGAGAAGGAACCGTCTTTGTTTAAAACCCACATTGATTGACAAACGTCAGAATTAGGTAGGTACTATTTTATTGATCCAGCGTTTATGCAATTGAGTTAGGTCATAAATAAAACCATAATTAGGTACCTACACTAAAGTAAACTTATCAAGCCTTTTTTTCGGATGTTTATGTGTTCTTATTCTAGTTTGTCACCCTAGCGCACGAACAAATGTCATGTGATAAAATTAAATAATGTAAGTATTATAATTATTAATTAATAAGAAATAGCAAGAGCTTCAATTTGCTGAACCCAAAAATCTACTCACTAGAGTTTTACAAAACAGAACTTTAACTGACATGACAAAATAATGATAAACCCCTAGAGTAGAGAAACAGTAACTTTCTCACTGGCAATTTAGTTAGGTATTTATTAATTTCTATTATATTGTTAGTCTCCCACGTCAACGGTCTTTTCAAGTTTTGTGGTATGAGTATAACAAAGATATAAAGACAACAATCTATTTATAAATTGCATAAATGTAAATAAAGATTTTTTCATCAAAGAGTTCCTATGAAGATTAAAAGAACTAATTTCGACACATCGAGTATGCTACTTTGGCGCCGCATCTACGGGACATCTTTTGAGAATTGGATTCTAAAAAGATTCTAATCAGTTCGTTTATAACGGAACTTAGGTGCTTACTCCTTCATACTCTTATCAAAATTAGAGCAGCAGCTAAAGCTATGTAAGGGAGGTACATATAGACATACCATTCTATTTTAGCTGTTCCTCTAACTATATGAATGTTACTGGTGTTAACAATCATTACAAGTAGGTAGTTCCATAATGGAACTGTGGATGGTACTAGTGTAAACTCAAATCAACACTAGTTCCATTATTACGAGGTATATTTTAAATGGAACTAGGGTTGTAAATTTTTAACAGCAGTTCCATCATGGAACTGTTAATGGTACTAGTGGCGACAAACCCACGGTTACACCCCCAGGTTTGGCACACACTTATAATTTTAAGTATGTATTGGTTTCTATGCAATTTCTAAGTTTAATATTCAATGTGCAATGCTTGTTTCGGTACAATACTTATATGTTTATAAAATAAATGTATGATTATAAATAAATAAATAAAGCTAAGTCAAGAACTGCATTTAATTAATACTGATTGTATGTTTGATTAATTAAGTATAATGTGGAATCTAATTATGTTATAGTTTTTGTATGATTTGAAGGAATTATCCTTTCTAATAAAATTAAATATGAAGATATAGAAAATTATTTTACTTTAATTCAACCTAAATGATAAACTCCTGCTAAACACAGAGGGAACCGTTCTCTGACGCGCGGGTGAATGTGGTGTGGCAATTCAGAACTATTTTCTATAAGTAACTTTTATCCTGCTTTTATCTGACAAATTGTCATGCTGTCATTCATTCATGTTATAATTTTCATTTGAATAAAACCATATATAAATGGTTTTTCTCGTTTTCTCTCGTATCACATCTGTACAATTATAAAAATTCTTTCATATTGTAGAAGGTACTATCTAATACCCGTTTCTGCTTTTGAATTTATTTGCATCTACAGATTTTAGTGATAACCTCTCCTTAAATTGCGACGCCCTCACGGGGTCATTGTCACTTAGTTAAGACTAGTTTGTAAGAACTTTTATCTACACTAATGTTGTAACATTCTACTTATGTTTCCAATACTTGACTTATAATGACTACCTACTGTTATAGCGCAGACAACAAAACACTCAATTTAAGCAATTTCACATGATGTTATAATATCCACATCGATATCGTAAAATCTCATTATAACATCGCGCGCTCGCTCCTGATTGGCCCTGCGCGCGCAGCTGCACTCTCATTGGTTAGATTTTAATGGCGCCAAGTTCACTGTGACAATACACGTACGCGTGAATTTAATGTTTCGCAATATGTTTTTTTTTATTTTTATTAGTGAAGATAAAGTAGTGTATGCAACTGCATATAACACGGGTATTAAAACACTCGTTACTATTAAACTCACACTCGTGTTTTAATACCCTTCATTATATGACAGTTGCATAAACTACTATTGTTGTAACAGTGCATTGTGCAATAAACGAATATACTTCCAAAAAAAATGTTTGGCATAGAATATAGATTAGAACGTTCCATTTTACGCAGATTTTTATCATGAAGAAATACTCTTCTCTTAAAAGTTTGTGGTAGAATTCAATAAAAAAATATAGGTACTCACATCCTTTGACCACTTTAACCACAATTTACACGTCTGTGAATAAACTTTTTACTAAAAATCATCATAAAAAGTGGTAGTTTTCATAGTTATCTACATAAGTTACTACCACAGATTTACAAAGGGAAGGTTACTACATGTTTAATTTTATGTGAAATTATTTTTAAAACGCGACGCATACTCTATGTTATTTCATCTGTCATCTGAAATGATTTTTTCCTTCCGTTCTTAAAGTTCATTCAAAAATCTTCCACCAGTGTCGTGGTATTTTTGAATCGATTGTTACATAAAAATAATTTGCTTCGAACGCAAATAATAAACGTAGATTAACGTGCCGAGATCCTCTTACAGTGCTAGAAGTAAACAAGTGATAATTCGTCGTTGTAATTAACAACATTACATAATGCCGCTGTTAAGGCTTACTTCAGGCACCTTCGGGCAGCTGCGCACTTTCGCGACGTCAGCTGCATTGGGAAAGCGCGTAAAAACTTTCGCCGTCTACCGATGGAACCCAGACGAGCCCGACAAGAAGCCCTACACTCAAAACTACGAGGTAGACCTCGATGACTGCGCGCCGATGGTTCTCGATGCTCTGCTGAAGATTAAGAACGAGATGGATCCCACTCTGACGTTCCGACGCTCCTGTCGCGAGGGAGTGTGTGGTTCCTGCGCCATGAACATCGACGGAGTAAACACACTGGCTTGTATCAGTCATATCGACACAAATCTGTCGAAACCTAGCAAAATCTACCCGCTACCTCACATGTACGTTGTGAAAGACTTAGTGCCCGATCTGACCAACTTCTACCGTCAGTATCAGTCCATCGAGCCTTGGCTGCAGCGCGACAAGGAGGCTGCGAAAGGTAAGGAGGTCCAACTACTCCAAGACGTCGAAGATCGCGCCAAACTGGACGGCTTGTACGAATGCGTACTTTGCGCTTGCTGTTCTACCAGCTGTCCTTCTTACTGGTGGAACGGAGACAAGTACCTCGGCCCTGCGGTCCTCATGCAAGCCTACAGATGGATTATTGACTCCCGTGACGATGCAACCCAAAAACGCCTATCAAAACTTAAGGATACGTACTCCGTGTACCGTTGCCACACAATCATGAACTGTACTAGGACGTGTCCAAAGGGCCTGAACCCTGGCCGTGCTATTGCCCAAATTAAGACTCTGCTATCAGGTATTGTAAAGAAACAAGACCCTATCATGGACCCCGCAGGATTGGAGAAGACCGCAGCAAGGAATTAAGCTACGAAACTTATTTGACATCTCTTGAGTGTTCTTTTTTATGCCTTGTTAATTAAAATGTAATAGTGTAAAGTTTTGATATGACTGTATTACGTAGTGCCAATAGATTCAATCAATGTTGTCAATTCTGCAGTATACCACTAACTAGACCAATCTGGTAACAAAAATATGAAACAATACCACCTCTCATTTGACATAATTCTTATTCAGTATAGAGGTTATAGGTTGTCCACTGATGTCCTACATGGGGTGTCTTGTGTCTTTCCTTTTCCAGTTCTACCCGAGCCAGCCGAGTTCCTTTAAATAACAGAGTGTGGCTCTGGGTCGTTGCCACAACCGCTCCAGTGGCTTGGGGCCGTTCAAGTATTACGTAAGCACTATAGGGGGGCGGGGGGGTTTATCCTTTGCTTATTTTTTATGAAATTTTTTTTTGATGATGGGGTCTAGTTGGTAATTACGTCAGCAATAGTTATTTATTTTTTTACGCATATTATGTGTGTTAAAATTCACTATCCTAAATCTATTTTCTTATTTCTAGAATGAAATCTGCTGGTCATAAAAAAATAAAAATGCATACAGGTACCAATGTTTATGTAAGAATTTGGGGAAGGGCTTTGCTTACTTTTGCTGACAAGGGGGATGGGGTGATAAATAATTTTAATAAATCTGCTTACATAATACTTGAAGGGCTCCCTTGGATGGTGTTTGAAATGATGATGCTTATGATTATGCAGAGGCATGAAAGAGCTATAAATATTTTAGTCCAGACAAATTGGTTTAGTTTTAGTAAGCTCAGAATCAACATCAATATATTCATTATAAAAGCTAAACAAAAACTCTTGAGATGATCTGTTGAAAAGTTAACTATTCAAGCTAAAACAACTCCAATTATTGTACTTAAAATATGATTCAAGTAAGATTAGCTATAATCTTATGCGTAGAATCGCAACGAAATTTAGACAACACATTTTATAGATGTATCATGCAGGACGTAACTTTTGTTATTATTTTTGCAAAATGGTGTTATACAAAAGCGGACAATATAAGCTTGATAGTTACAACGTAGTTGAAATTATATTTTTTGTATATTTGTTGTTCAGTATTTTTTGTTATACATATCTGTTATGAGATCTTAGAAATACCAGGTAAATAATAAGTATTTAAATGAAATTATTACAAATTATAATTATCCATAAGAGATTTGTCGAGTACACAAAGAAATTGTAGTACATTCACATATAAGTTCAAAAAACTAAGTTAAAACAAACAAAATACTGTTACTAGTATTGTTACATATAAATATCACATTTTGTTTTTTTTATATATATTATCAAAAAAACTTAAAACACTAATTGTACAAATTTTAATATAAAATGATATTAACTTGTGACATTTTGAAAAGTATTACCTATTTGTGTAGATAGAACATATTGCTTTTTCATTTAAATTATTGACTTGATGTATTTATTTGTCATTTCATTTTTACATTTTTCAAAGTGTAAGCATGTACAGTTGTTAAATAAAGTTAAATCATATGAATTTGATTTTTATTTCAGAGTAGCCCTTTATTAAATACAGTAAAAAATTGTTTACAATAATAAAATTAACACAACTAAATATTTTTAATTGTCTAAATAAAAGTTTACTATGAGGTAGATAGATAGATAAACACTTTATTGCACACCAAGAAATAACAATAAGAAGAAACAAAGATACAATAATCGGCTAAGTACGAGTCGGACTCGCGCACGGAGGCTTCCGTACTGTATGGGAGCCCCCCTGAAATATTATTTTAATTTTATTATTTATTATTGAAGTGAATATGTTACAGTCAAAGTGATTAAATAGTTATTATACATAATGACTGGTCATTATGCATAATATCTACTCAATTTAGATAAAGTGATAATTGACACAAAATTAATCACATTAACTAGCTATTTTATATAATATCTTCGAAGACTTGGATAATGTAATAAAACAAACTCGTAATAAGGACAGATTGTCTCTGGCGCTTCGCCGGCCGCTGCCGCGGCACGCTCGCTTCGCTCGCTCGGCTCGCGCCGCTCGCTCGGCTCCCGCGTGTTGTCACTGTTCAAACCTAACCTAACCTAGTAGGCAGATCAAGAATCCAAGAAAAACTATTACTAGGTTAGGTTTGAACAGTGACAACAACGCGCGAGCCGAGCGAGCGTGCCGCGGCAGCGGCCGGCGAAGCGCCAGAGACAATCTGTCCTTATTACGAGTTTGTTTTATTACATTATCCAAGTCTTCGAAGATACTATACAAAATAGCTAGTTAATGTGATTAATTTTGTGTCAATTATCACTTTATCTAAATTGAGTAGATATTATATATAATGGCTAGACAGTATATATAATATCCAGATTAATTACTTTGGCTGTAACAAATATACAACTTAATATTCTGTAAAAATTTCAAGCATCTACCTGTTACCATTATTAATATAGAGCGAAAAACGTTTAAAAATCAGGTTTGTTGTATGGGAATCTTACTTAAGGGGGAAAAATTAAATATTTATTTTATTCTATTTTTAGTATTTGTTGTTATAGCGGCAACAGAAATACATCTGTGAAAATTTCAGCTGCCTAGCTTTCATGGTTCATGAGATACAGCCCGGTGACAGACGGACAGCGGAGTCTTAGTAATAGGGTCCCGTTTTAACCCTTTGGGTACGGTACCCTAAAAACAGTGTAACAATGGGCAGCCTTATCACTGATAGCGATCCCTACTGCCAGGCAAGCTAAGGATAGATAGAGTATAAATATTGAATTGGGTGCAAATTAAATACCTATGTGGAAAATGTCCAGGTTTCAGATTGAAAGGCATTGTTTCCAACAAAATTTCAGGGCATTTCGAACTTTTATAAAGGCCAGCACAGTTCAGAGCAAAACATTGAACATTCCGTATATCAGGGTGACAAGTTCCGTGACACTGACTAAGATTTGTTTACCTAACTGAAATTTTAGTTTGTGTTGTGGTAAGTACGAGTGCCTACCTATAACAGGATAAAACACAAAAATCATCATAAAAACGTCATTACAGGTCAAATATTGGTCATTAAAATTTCCTTGTACTCTTGTACCTAGTAGTTATAAAACTTCTTCAAGAATATATTAATGGTAGTCTTGACCTACCTCTACAACAATAGCATCAATAATGTACGATAACAATAGCCCAATAATACCTATAGTCTCAATAATTTAAGCACCCAAGCACCATAAAATACTGCCAACTTATATAGATAAGACATGGAGCTACTATCGCTATTCTTTGACAACACAACAGTTTTCTGTAGAGATTATTATTTGGCTTATTACTGTCTAAAGATTCTTTATTCTTTATTTCTTTATTTGCACAATGTAGTGTACATAACAACTATAGTACTAATTGTAGTACAAAACAAAGACCCCGTTAGGGCGCTGCAAGAGAACAATATTCTTAACTACTTATTACTAATTTAGGCTAAGTCTAACAATGTATATTTATAGGTGTTTATATAAAATTATTTACAATTTAGTAATAGGGTTGCAATATAGTGTAGTAATTTCACAAGCTATAATATAGTGTAGTAATTTCACAAGCTATAAACAGGCTATTTAATTAGGATTTTCTTATGTTACTATACTAAATGTTATGATACAATTATTATTATTTAATATGTTACCATTCATCTTCCATAAAATCTTGAATTGAATAGTACGCTTTCTCTAAAAGTTTTGTTTTAACTTTATTTTTAAAAGCAATATCTTTGGCAATATTTTTCAGGTTATCAGGTATTTTGTTATATATTCTTACACAACGGTATTGTGGACTAGATTTGAACATTTCTATTGTAGGTACGGGGAGGGCCAGTTTTGTGCTGCGGCGGATGTTGGTATCGAAGTTAAATAAATGTAGGTTTTTTCTGACAAACATTACAACTTCAAGGATGTATATCGATGGTAGCGTGAGCATTTTTTCTTTAACAAAGTGAGGTTTGCAGGTTTGTCTTTGTTTAATATTAACTATTATCCTTAGACATTTCTTTTGAGCGATGAATGCGTGGATTGCATCTGTGCTATGACCCCACATAATAATACCATATCTGAGCCATGAATAGGCATACGCATAGTATGCTGTTAAAGCACAATCTTTCTTTGTATTTGTTTTTAGAACACTTAATGCATAGGTGAATTGAGACAGTTTAGATGTAAGTTTTTCAATGTGTTGTTTCCAGTTTAAGTGTGAATCTAGGGTAAGGCCCAAAAGGTTGCATTCTGTAACTTCTTTGATATTGATGGATCTGGTTATTGTTTTTAGGTCAACATTTTGTCGTTGGTGTGGCTTAAATTGTATGATTTTGGTTTTTTTATTATTCACTTCTAGGTTGCGGTCTTGAAGCCAGGATTTCAGCATGTTATAGGTTTCTATAATTTGGAAATTTGTAGTTGTAGGACTTGGACTATTAAACAGTAGGGAGATGTCATCTGCAAAAAGTATGCAGAATGTTTTGCATATTTTAGCTAGCCTATTGATGTATATGAGGAATGAGACACACCCTATCACGCTCCCTTGGGGTATGGACCAATTTGTGATGATCATGTCGGAAATTATTGTTTCTATTTCATTTGTCTTTTCATTTAGGTGTTCGATTTGGACACATTGTGGTCTATCAGAAAGATATGATTTTAACCAGTCATATACAACTCCTCTGATACCAATATCATACATAGATGCTAGAAGGATTTGGTGAGAAACTCTATCATAAGCTTTTGTTAAGTCTAATAGGAGTCCTATTGCGTAGTTCTTGTCTTTTATGTAGTCGTATATTGCTTGGGTATATTTATAAAGTGCTAGTGTTGTCGAGCATTTTTTACGGAAACCAAATTGTTGTGGGTCTAGGATGTCATATTTTTCTAAAAATTTATAAAGTCGGTTAGTCATTGCCTTTTCAAATATCTTTGAGAATGATGGGAGAATCGCAATAGGTCTGTATTGGCTAGGGTCTTTAGATTTGCTACCTTTTTTGAGAATGGGTTTAACTATTGCAGTTTTCAGTAGAGTAGGAAATGCGCCTTGTTCAAATGATTGATTGATAAGAAAGGTAAGCGGAGGAGTCAGCTCAATAGCACACTTTTTTATTAGAGTGGAAGGTATGTTATCTACACCACAGCTACGTTTATTAGGGAGGTTTTGTATTATGTAGAGTACTTCTTTTTCAGTTACGGGTTCTAGAAACATTGAATTTACTGAAGATTCTACAGGTTGGCGACAAGTCTGGTTCCTGTTTGGGTCTGCTGTTTGCGGTTTTCCTACTGATGAAAAGTACTTGTTGAAAGTTGAAGCAATGGAGTGTGGGCACGTAAGGACTCCGGATTCTGTGTCTAGATTTAGTTTCTGTGTCTAGATATGATTGTTTTATAAATAAAACTTTTATGACAAGAGCGATAATTGCAGCCTTGAGTTTATCACATGAATATTACATCATAGGTCAAAACTGAATTGATGATAATTTGGGGGGTGTGTCTTTTAGCTTCATTTTTTTAAGTCGGGTTTTCACAGTACCTAACTACGAGCTCCCACTTGGAGTGATGCGAAAAACTGATCAGTTTAACTGAATCGTGCATGCCCACCATTAGTTTGCTCGGACCCTGGTGCTCTCAGATGGCTACTCGTATTGTGTAAACACGTCATCCGAGCGGATGCTGATTAGGTTTTACACAACAGAAAGAATGACGCCTTACCACCACCCCTACGCTGTCGATTTTCCTTCGATACGTACGAAGCGGTTTGACTCAACATTTCTGATTCGTACCGCCAGGGAATGGAACAGTCTTCCTGCTTTCCGGTTTCCTAAGAGATATAATCTAAAGCTTTTCAAGGTCAGAGTAAATAGGTATTCTCCTCTCCGCCGCTTCTAGGTCTGCGTGCTTCATTTTAGACCATAACGTCGCTCACCATCAGGCGAGTTGGTGGTCAAGTGCGGACTTATTCGCGATAAAAAAAAACAATACGAGTAGCGCCCGAGCCAACTCGTACTGAGAAAACCCGGAAATCCGTAGAAGAAACATACCTAACTGCCAAGTTGAAATGGCAGTGGGCCTGTGGACAGGGCACATAGCTAGCAGGACAGACAGAAGAACGCAGCCGACGTCTTCATTTGATTTTAGCACTAATACAGGCAAACCGTTTAACTTCAACTCGCCACAAGCGAGACCAGCTTTTTCTAGCCCTTTTAACTCACAGCCAGGACCATCAAGGCCCCCGACCTTTGCCCAGCCACCAAGGATGCCAATTTGGAGGCCCCAAATGACTATGAACCGAGGCCCGTCAAGGACCCAACAAATGTTTTCTGCCCCTCCGCCTAATTATAGGCCGCAGAGCAATGTTTTTAGGTTGAATCAGAATAGGACCAACTATCAACCACCAGGCCCTCAGCCAATGAGCGGAGTTAGCCACTTCGTTTCAAGACCAGCACCCCCAGCTAGAATATTGCATGATTGGTCGAAACAAGGGAATCCGCCCCCAAGCAATTATTTTAAAACAAGGGAACTGAATTTTAACGACGGACAATACTATGACCAATTTGACAACTACTATGACTACGATAGTGCTGCTTATCCCGACTATGAGCCGACTTACTACGACATGACTTACGACGTTGCACCCTACGAACAACCTTATGAATATATTCCCGCATATGTCGAGGAGACTTCAGACGAAGCCTCCCCAGAACAGCAGGATTTTCAGAAGAGCGCGAAATCAGACAAGCCAAAATAGAAATCAATTTGCAAACTCAAAGGCAACTTCCCTTCATACAGATAGGAAATCCACCCCTCAAATTGTTAATTGATACAGGTGCAAACCAGTCATTTATCAGCCCCGAAGCAGTAGAAAAATACTATTCAAACATTCCGTGTAATTACGACCCGTTCGAAGTGACCAACATCCACGCGACCACCCGCAATAACTATTCGATAACCGTACCATGCTTTGACGAATTTAACGAAGATTGCGACATCACGCTCTTTGTATATAAATTTCATAACTATTTTGATGGGTTAATTGGCCTAGACTTATTAGAGAAGCTAGAGTCCAACATAGACTTAAAAGATAAAGTCTTAGTAACCCGGAAATCCACCAACCCTTTGCGAATGTATGATTCACGTAACTGTAACCTTTACGAGGATATAATACCCGCAAACACATCCAAAATGATTCGAGTCCCAATCAACTTCCACGACGGCGATGCGTTGGTTACAGAACAATTCATATCAAACTGTACCATACAGGATTGCATCACCACTGTCAAGAACAACCGTGGTATTATAGAGGTTACCAACCCGACAAAACACGACGTAGTATTTTCTATGGACCGACCCGTTAGTGCTGAGCTTTTTAACGAACAATGTACGCGTACTCAGAAACTCAGTGATCGCGCCGCTGAAGTGCTTTCACGATTACGTACTAACCATCTGAATCCAGAAGAGCGAGCTAACTTAGAGTCCCTTTGTGCGCAATACGCTGACGTCTTTTATATCGAAGGCGAACCCCTTACCTTTACCGACAAGGTAAAGCATAGAATCAACACTACAGACGAATTACCTGTCTATACTAAGACCTATAGATATCCTTTCGTTCACAGACAGGAAGTTCAAGAACAAATCACGAAAATGCTTGAACAGGGTATCATTCGCCCCTCTCAATCTGCCTGGAGCTCCCCCATATGGGTAGTCCCAAAGAAATCAGACGCGTCTGGAAAAACCAAATGGCGAATTGTCGTTGACTTTCGCAAACTCAACGAAAAGACTATCGACGATAAATATCCTATTCCCAATATCAATGACGTATTAGATAAGCTTGGCAACTGTCATTACTTCACGACATTAGATCTCGCCAGTGGGTTCCACCAGGTCGAAATGGACCCGCGGGATATTCCCAAGACAGCTTTCAATGTAGAACATGGCCATTTCGAATTTTTGAGAATGCCCATGGGTCTAAAAAATTCTCCATCCACCTTCCAGCGAGTGATGGATAATGTCCTCAGAGACCTCCAAAACGTCATCTGTCTAGTATATTTGGATGACATCATAGTGTTCAGCGTCTCCTTACAAGAACACATGGTGAACTTAGAAAAAGTTTTCAAAAGGCTTAGGGAATCGAACTTCAAGATTCAGATGGACAAGTCAGAGTTTCTCAAGCTAGAAACTGCGTACTTAGGTCATATCATAAGTAAGGATGGTATAAAACCGAACCCTGATAAAATATCAGCCATCCAGAGATTCCCGATTCCAAAGACAGCTACCGAGATTAAGCGATTCCTGGGCTTACTCGGATATTATAGGAAATTCATCCCGGACTTTGCGCGTATAACCAAACCTATGACTCACTGTCTAAAGAAAGGTTCCAAAGTGACTTATAACGACCCTAAGTACATTGACTGTTTCGAGAAATGTAAAGTGCTTTTGACAAATGACCCGATACTACAATACCCTGACTTCACAAAAGACTTTGTCCTGACAACCGATGCTTCGAATTTCACAATCGGTGCTGTCCTGTCCCAGGGACCAATAGGCAATGACAAGCCAATAGCGTACGCATCCAGGACTCTGAACTCGAGTGAAACCAACTATAGTACAATCGAGAAGGAACTACTAGCCATAGTTTGGGCTACCAAGTACTTCCGACCATACTTATTCGGGAGGAAATTCAAAATAGTGACGGACCATAGACCCCTTCAATGGGTAATGAGCCTTAAAGAACCCGGCTCTAGACTTACGCGTTGGAGACTAAAATTGAGCGAGTATAACTTCACCACCATTTACAAGCAAGGCAAACAGAACACCAATGCAGACGCTTTGTCTCGCATTGAAATTCATAATGAAGACACTAACTCCATCGTAGTTAATGTATCAGAGAAACCTCCTTCAGAAGTAGGCTCTGAAACCTTAACAGCCCCTACGAATAACTACGAAACATCGCCCCAGCAAAGTAACTCAGAAACTGAAACCATTCATACCAGTAATGAAATGCCAAAGTCAAAGTCAAAGTCAAAGTCATTTATTGATAAACACATTGTTTACAAGTCATTTCAATGAAATATAATTTATATAGGTACGTTAATGTACAATATTACATTATTTTCGATTTATAAATTCTTCAAATTCATAGATTGTCTGCTCGATAAGCCAAGTTTTCAATTTGTACTTAAAACTGTTTAAGGTAAGTGCGCTCGTAACTTCCTCTGGTAAACGATTGTACACCGCTGGCCCCATGACGTGCGTGAGCTTACTCGACCTTGTGAGGGAGTGCTTGATGCCCACGAGTTTGTTGGCGTTACGCGTGTTATAGGCGTGCAAGTCACGATGCCTCTTGTAGTGGTCGAGGTTCTCTCTCACGTAGAGCGCTACCTGAAATATCAGGATGGCTGGTAACGTGAGAATCCCCAACTCTTTGAAGTAGGGCTTCGCAGAAGTGACTCGCGACACACCTACAATCGCCCTCACGGCGCGTTTCTGCGCTCGGAAGGCGCGCTTCCATTCGGCTGCGCGTCCGTAGAGCTCTGCTCCATATTGCAGTCTCGAGTGTATAGTGGCGAAATAGCATGCGCGAGACACGTCCAAAGACACCACTCGAGACACTCTTTTTAGCGCGAAGCACGCACTGTTTATTTTACCCGACAGCTTGTCGATATGACGCTCCCACGTCATACCACTGTCGATCTCAAAGCCCAAGAATGTAGTGCTTTTTACTTGTTCCACCCGAACGCCATTTGCCATCACCTTTAGTGGTCTCGTAGAGTGGCCTGAAAGACAGAAGTGGACGAAGTGAGTCTTTTTTAAATTGAGGGCGAGGCCATTTGTTTGAAACCACCCGGCGAGTCTCGAGGCCGTGACGTTAAGATCCACCTCCAGGGCGTCTATCTTAGGCGAGGTGACGATAGCGGCCACGTCGTCCGCGTACATAAGCACATCTGCACACGTCACAGCGTCAGGCAAGTCGTTCATCAGAAGAGAAAACATCACATTCGAGACCGAAGATCCCTGTGCGACTCCCATTGTCGCCGACAACGGGTCCGATTTATTGCATCCATCCCCGGCGTCGACAATTTGAGAGCGACCCTGCGACATATCTGTGAGTACAGCGTGCGAGTTACCAGCTATGCCATAGTGGGCGAGTTTTACGGCGAGCACGTCGTGGTCGGCGACATCGAACGCTTTGGATAGGTCGCAGCATAAAACGGCCACCTGCTGCCCGCGCTCACGGGCGGCCAGCACGCGGCGGACCAGCTCACGAGTCAGGGTGGTGGTGGACCTTCCCGCACGGTAAGCGTATTGCGACTCTGAGAGGGCGTTCGTGTCTGTTAAAAAATCCACTAACCTGGAGCTCAAGCCGTTCTCGAACACCTTGGCGATAGCCGGTATTATAGCGACGGGTCTGTAGCCATCTATATCATCGCGTTTGCCCTTGCCTTTAAATATCGGGGAGACCTTAGATATTTTTAAAGGTGACGGATATGATCCCTCTCTCAAGCACGAGTTAAACAACTCGGTCAAGACCGGCGCGAGCGGTACTATCGCCGTCCTGACAAGCTCCATTGACAGCCCGTACACGTCTTTGGATGGTTTTGGCGGTATACGGGACGTGACAATTCGAGAGACTTCATCGGGAGTGAAGGACAGTAGTCTGAGTGACCGGTCGCACGGCTGACGGGAGGCTGCTAGAATATTTTTTACTTTTTCTATGTCAGGTTTCGGCGCCGCACATGCGACGGAGGCTGATAAAAAACGAGCATTCATCGCGTCAACTGCTGCTTTAGGGGTGCTAAATTTACTTCCATTAGTGTCCCTCACAATTTCTGAGAAGCGCAATTTTGGAACATTGTTTTTCCCGGTTTCCAGGTTGACAATTCCCCACATGGCTTTTGAGGTATTATTACTATTTTGCATAGAGGCGGTGTAATATTGCGTCTTGGATTTTTTTAGCAGATAATTATATTTATTATTTAGATTGTCAATGATCGAATGTAATGTCAATATGTCAGGAAAATAATTGCTTAATTTAGTAATGTCAAAAATTAACGATTTCATATTAATTATATCGGACGTAATCCACGACGTGTCACATTTTTTAATTTGTTTCCGTTTCATCGGAAAACATATATCATATTTATTTACAATCACATTCGTTACCGCTAATGCAAAAGCTTCAGAGGTTTTGTACCGATCTCTTAATTTGCACCAGTCTACGCTTTCAACCGATAGTAAAAAGTTAGATCGGTTATACCGCGAGAAATCCCTGGCAAGCGTAGTAAGTGGCTTGATAGGGGCGCGCGCGCACGATACCACCCCTCGCACCGCGAGGTGGTCGGAGAGGAGGGTGCGCACCGGAGCAGAATGGACGCATTCCGGTTCAAGGTTTGTATAAATGTGATCAAGGCAAGTCGAGCTCGTGTCCGTGATGCGGGTGGGGAAGTCGACGACTATGCTCACGTTATGGGCAGTCAATATATCAGACAGTTTCTTATATTCAGAGGTACTATTGTCAAGGACGTTCAAATTCGTATCACCTAATATAACGTATTGTATATCTTTTTCGCTGAGCTTATCGAGCAAACATTCAAGATTCTGTAAAAATCCATTGACATGGGCTAACCCTGTCCGGTATATACATATGATAGTTATTTCATAGTCTATCAAGTCAATAGCAGATATTTCACAAAATCGTTCGACCGACAGTGACGTCAGATCTACATTTTCAATACATTTAATATTTTTATTGACATATATGCACGAGCCTCCGTGAGCTGTATGAGCTCGACAGAAACTAGACACGAGATTAAATTTATTTAAATGGATACATTGTAAGTTTGGTGTCGATAACCAGTGCTCAGTAATTGCCAATATATCGCATTTTAAGTCAGTTTCTAACAATACTTCTAGTCTTTGAGTTTTATCGTTAAGCGAATTAATATTTTGATGGCATACTGTTATCTGTCGCGTGCTTATGCAGTGAGTGTTCGTGTTAGGTAACCGGTTTTGCAGTGTTGTCGCCGGTAGTGGTGGGGAGGACTCCCGCACGGTGCTGCCTGCGGCCGGGGTTGCGGGGCGCTGCGCCTGCGGCGGCCGTGACCCTGACAGTCCCGGCGCCGCCATCGCCGCGCGCGCTATGGGTGGACGGGCGCATCGCTCGTCCGTCGCTTCTCCGAAACCACGCCGAGATCTCGACACATTCCGGCCAGAAGTTCGGGTCCATCAGCATGTTATACGTGCTGCTCGGCACCGTAAGAGCAAAAGATGCATAGTGCTGATGTCTTAGCGTTAGTTTTTCAGCGTGGTACCCAGTTGCAGGATGTTTTTTTGACACGAATTTCAGCAGTGATTCCGCCGTAGTTTCTGGACTTAAAAAACAAACATGGATCCGCTTCACTCTTTCAACAGCCCGGAGTTCGGTGTCGGATGTGCCCTTGCCGCGTATAACTTGTCTGCTACCATTGTGCCGGTCTTTGCGTCTCTGTACTGTCTGCCACTGTGCTGTATCTTCTGCATCCGAATCGGTATTGACTGTGTTTATTTGTCCATTACCCGTGCGGGTCGCGATTTGCGAAAGTAAAGTGGAGTTTGTGATCTTAGCAAGAGATGGAGAGACCTGTGTAATAGGCACTTCAGACAGTTGTGGTGTGGTTTGTGGTGACAATAGTGAGCTGCTATGTGCGTGAGTGGATTGATCATCGATCTGATTAGGGGCGGTATTTGTGTCGCGCTGTTGCCGCGCAATGGCGCGCTGGTTGCGCGCTGTCATAGTGTTTGATGCGGTCGAAATATTAGGGGTCGACGTACCTTTTTTTATGGTCGGTTGTGGGTGTGATCGGTCACTTTTTGGCTCAGTACCTTTTCGTTGCACTACAGGTTTCGTAGGGTGTTCTGCAGAGATAGATTTACGTTCCAATGGGGGTCGGCCGTTAGTATTTCCAACTTTTTGCTTCAGTTGCTCGATGGCTGCAGCCATCTCCGTTAATTTTATTTCCATGGGTGCTAACAGCTTCGCTAGCGCTTTTTCAAGACACTCCATAGTTATATTCGTCATAATTAATTATAAAAATTATAAAAATTCGCCTCCGAAATTTAAAACGCGGCGCGACCGTTGACCGTAAGATCAAAAGGAAGGCCAATCCTAGAAGTCCCGATTACCGACGACCCTCTAAATAGATTCAATAGACAAATATGCTTTGTATTAGTAGGTGACATTAAGAAACGACCGACAGTGACGAAACCCTTTGAGACTCATACTCGAACGACTATACAACTTTCTGAATCCAACTTGGCTCATGACGTAGTTAACGCCATAAAGGAATTTGTCAACCCTAAAGTTAAAACAGGAATTATCATTCATCCCCCTCTCGCAATGTATAAGATTATCCCCATCATACAAGAAAACTTCAAGAGTTCTTCCATGAATCTCGTCCTCACCAAAATCGAAATAGAAAACGTTAAGGAATACTTACGTCAGCAAGAGATCATAAAAAAATATCATGAAGGCAAGACAAACCACCGAGGAATAACCGAGTGTTATTTAGCCTTGTCTTCCAAGTACTATTGGCCCAAGATGAAAGAATGTATAGCAAAGTACATTAACGAATGTAGCATTTGCGGACAGGCTAAGTACGACCGAAATCCGATCAAACAACGATTTTCGATCGTTCCACCCCCAACAAAGCCATTTCAAACAGTCCACCTTGATCTTTTCACTGCCCAAAACGAAAAATATCTTACCATAGTAGATGCTTTCTCAAAATACGCACAGGCTTACCACCTCAGAGATAGCACTGCTTTAAGTGTCGTACAGGCGCTCCTTGTATTCTGTACGCACCACGGCGTCCCGTTCACTATCGTCACGGACGGAGGCCCTGAGTTCACAAACCAATTGTTCTCCGAGTTTGCACGAATCCATAAGATTCAACACCATAAAATACTAGCACATTCCCCAAATGACAATGGCATAGTAGAAAGATTTCATTCTACTATACTTGAACATCTAAGGATATTGAAACTCGAGAAACGCAATGAACCCGCAGTAAACCTCATGCCTTATGCCATTCTAGCTTACAACAGTTCCATCCACAGTTTTACGAAATGTAGACCCCTCGACTTAATAACTGGACATTTTGATCCGCGTGACCCCATAGACATCGACTTAACCGAACATCTATACCAACAATATTCCCAAGACCATAGGACCCAAATGACTCAAGTGTATGACCTTATCAATCAGACTTCTTTACACGACAGGACTCAATTGACTGAGAATCGTAATAAGGATAGAGAACCTGAAAAGGATTACTCCCCTGACCAACAAGTGTTCATTCGCAACCCCATAGCAGCCCGACAGAAATTAGCCCCACGCTATACTCAGGACACTGTTCTAGCAGATCTTCCCATACATATTTATACCAAGAAGAAACGTGGTCCGGTAGCTAAATCACGCCTTAAGCGAAGCCCTAAAGTCCCCACATTGTTGCAGGATACTACTTTGGTTGACGTTGACGCACCAGACACTGGGACAAGAAATGACGCTTGACTTAAATATGCCCACCTGGCACAACACTTATTAATACTAGGAGATAAAATAGAAGATTTATGCGAAGAGTTACACAATTTAGAGAACGCGTTAGCTCTTATTCGTGCATCGAGCACTCCTTATTCTATAGCTAGTATAGGTAATGTTAGAGATATGTTAGACAAGCTAAGGATTTTATACTCAAGTAATGAAATCCTTGATATAGAAATTAGGAACTTTTATGAAATAATTAGACTAGGATACTTCTATATAGATAAAGAAATAGTGGTAGTTATTAAGGTACCGATTGTCATTCCATCAACCATTGACTTTTATAAGTTATCCCTTGCTCCCAATAGAGACTATCAAATCCTTATACCACCCTCACCTTATGTAGCGCTCTCTAGCCAAGACACTAGGTACATAGAGACAGAATGTCCGAAGCTAAACTCTCTGTATCTATGTGAAGCGAAACCCAGTCTCGTGGTCAAGAACGAGACAGACTGCGTGCAACACTTAATCAAGCACCAGGAACTCCAGCCAACCTGCAAGATGACATCCGTGACCCTGACACATGAAGCCCTAGAAACACTGGATGACAAACACTACACCATAAACTTCCCCACTTCGACCAAAGTCAAGATATCCTGTGGACAAGAACAATATAGGACTCTACAAGGAAGCTATTTGGTCGTCATTCCACTCAGCTGCAATTTGAAAACGCCATCATTCACCATCTCCAACACAAATGACCACATCAAAGGTCACGTTATAAGAATATTGGAAATACCAAGACACAACGACTCCGGCCTTGAAGATTATCCAAAGCTCACCCTCAACTCACTGAGCTTAGAGAAACTCCACAAACTGAACAAAGACGTATTAGCCCAGTCTCCAACTCATCTGGACGACGTCACCGATCCTGCCATATATCACACCACAATACCGATATATCTATTAGCATCCTTGGCAGTAGGAGCATTCATCCTGTCAAAATTATATCGCCGGCTACTCAAAAGAAGTAAAGAAGCTACAGAGACCGACAACAGCATTCCAGCAGGAACATATGCAGTCTCAGAACTCCGCAATGTCAACCCAAGTCAGATAAGGGTTGACCCAGGATGCTTCCCAGCGACCATCTCGACCCGGCTCTGCGATAGTCGCCGTTCAACGGGGGGAGGTGTTACACATGCACAACCTTAGTGCATTGCTGATTCGGCATCGACCTCGATACACAATGCGCGCGGCCCAGCGACACGTGTGCCACCGCAGCGGAATACCATTGCGCAAGCGCGGCAACCGAGGCTACGTGCGACGCCCGACATCGGACACTGACACACTTTGCTTCCATCATTCTTCGATGAAGTAAACCTTTTACTTTAAGTTTTAACTTGTAATAATTAGTTAATAAATTAATTTTTAAATTACATTTTGTATTTTTTTGGATCCTTCGGCTGTAGCCTTTGTAATTTAGGTAAGATTTAGCCACGGTAATGATATATAACAGTATAGTAACTCGGCCCTGTCCTTGAAATATATATCTACAGCGCCACGTGGCCACGCAGAACGTATCATGCGCTAGGGCTGCACGCCTTCAGTATTTTAATTTCATCTACTTACACATTACTCGCACCTACTTGAGTTTCTTTCTAGTTTCTATCTATTAGGTATGATGTAACATAATTATATTTATCTACACTAATGTTGTAACATTCTACTTATGTTTCCAATACTTGACTTATAATGACTACTGTTATAGCGCAGACAACAAAACACTCAATTTGAGCAATTTCACATGATGTTATAATATCCACATCGATATCGTAAAATCTCATTATAACATCGCGCGCTCGCTCCTGATTGGCCCTGCGCGCGCAGCTGCGCTCTCATTGGTTAGATTTTAATGGCGCCAAGTTCACTGTGACAATACACGTACGCGTGAATTTAATGTTTCGCAATATGTTTTTTTATATTTTTATTAGTGAAGATAAAGTAGTGTATGCAACTGCATATAACACGGGTATTAAAACACTCGTTACTATTATGAAACTCGCTGCGCTCGCACTCACACTCGTGTTTTAATACCCTTCATTATATGACAGTTGCATAAACTACTATTATTACATAAAAGAAATTTGCTGTAAATGAAAAAAGAAGCGTTCAATAAAAATGCATATTGTGTTTTTTGATGTTTTTAGGGTTCGGTAGTAAAACGAAGAACACTAAAAACGTAAATCGCACGCTTACTAGTTACAAATACAAACGTTCGTTCGTCACTACGACGCGGCGCGACTGACTAGCATACCAGAGCATACCAAACTCCGAGGCGCGTAGTAGTAGGTTATGATTTTCTTATCCGACCGTTTGTATGAAGACGGAATACTGTTAGATATCATTACTGTGATTTAGCGTAGGACATTCCGCGCGTTAGAACCAAGCGTTTCGAATCTTCATTCCTCATACGAACAGTCAGAATGTGAAACGCTTTGCCTGGGTCTGTCTTCCCGTAAAAGTACAACGTGGGTGTCTTCAAATCCCGAGTAAATAGGTATCTTCTAGGTAAGCGTGCTACACCCTAGACCGCACATCTGCTCAACATCAGGCAGATGAAACATCATTTTCGCGACATCAGCTCACGATTGTATAACAAAGCAAATTAAAATCCTAAATATCTATAGTCTGCCCCTGACAAAGTGCAAAAAGCTAGTGAACACATGGTTAAGACATACGAAGACACAGAAGCACTTTTTAAAATAATTGAGTGACCGTGATCTCTTAAAACACACACACACACACACACACACACACACACACACACACACACTGACATAATTTATATCTCAAATTAATCGTTAAAATTAAATAATCAAATTTTTCATGTTTGACATTTAACTTGAAATTTTGTGAATTTACAAATTATTTCTTATACCTATTCAATAGCGAGAATGCCTAGGCCCCAAGATACGGGTGCTTTATTGTACCCAGTTTGGGGAATAGTGACTCTGTAACCATTGCATACTTTGTATCCTATGACAATAAATAATTTTTGATTTTGATTGGAATTGAGCTTGTAGCTAACATCACAACCGTATAAAAATTAAAAAGCCAAGATTCAAGCACGTACTTTTTAGCTCAGTTTCATAATTCAAAATTACCTGTTAAAAGTTTTGTTTACCTATTGGACAGTTCAAAATTGTGTTATATACGTCCCAAACTACAACATAGTGTGTTCGCAAGAATCCTCGTTCACAACTGTGAGTACAAACAGCGAAATTCCAAAATCATTCAATCTAAAATCAATACGTGAATCAAGTCGTTGCCTACCCCCTATGCAAATTCACGATACGCCTGATTAATTGACCTTTGCAAAGAGTGCTACTTGTGTCACAATCAGAAAAAAAATATTGCAACTTTGAAGAGTTTTGCGTTGCTAAAAGGTTTTCTCCAGGAACCTCAGTTATGTCTCTCACTACAACAAACCTGAAATGGGGATGCTGTGAATTGGGTTTCTCAGATAATAAGTATCTTACATGTACCCAATGTAATAAGGCTTATCACTTCGAGTGTCTGAAGAGTGAGGTCAGCAATGTGGGCCTTTGGAGATGTCCACTGTGTTCGTGTAAGAAGCCTAAAGGAAAAAATGATAACACCCCAGTTCGCGCCACCCAAGGTGATAGCAGTCAGAGAGCTTTGAAAAGACCCGCGGTGTCATCTCCCCCGCAGGACGTCGTTAGGCCGGTAACACATGAAGATATTCGCGACATCATTAAAACAGAGATGAGTGGATTTTTAGCTAAAATCGATAGCACGATTACAACAGCAATAACGAGACAGCTAACTTCTGTTAAAGCCGACATATCCGAGTTGAGGGATTCGTTTAACTACCTAAGTAATCAGTACGAGGATTTGAAAAAACAGTCTACTGAAAACAGTAACACAATCAAGATGTTACAGGAAGAAAACGATAGATTGCGTGAAAACGTTACAAATCTAAACCATAAATACAACCAGATGGAGCAGTTAAATCGTAATAACAACATAGAACTACAGTGTGTACCTGAAAGTAAATCAGAAAATTTAGTATATTTGATGATGCAGCTGTGTGCCTCAGTGGGATATAACGCTATTAAAGACGAAAATATTTTAAATTGCACTCGTGTGGCCAAGATGAATCCCGCAAGCTCCAGACCCAGATCCATCATAGTTCAACTAAATTCGCCGAGACTACGTGACGGTGTATTGGCAGCAGTGATCAAATATAATAAATCTCACCCCGGAAATAAATTAAATACGTCCCATCTGGGCATAAAAGGAGAGAAGAGACCAATATTTGCCGCAGAGCACCTGTCTTCGCACAACAAAACCTTACACGCTGCAGCCCGAATTGCCCGCAAAGAAAAGGGATATAAGTATGTGTGGGTGAGAAATGGGAAAGTTTACATGCGTAAAACTGATGAGTCGGATTTCAAATATATTCGTAGCATGGACTGTATTAGTAAGTTAGTTTAATATTTAACGCCTCATAAGCTTGCTGTTTTTGTCTTAATTTAGTGATAATTATGGATAGTTCGTTACTTATTTTCTATCAAAATGTTCGTGGCCTTAAGACAAAAATACCATCATTTACAATAAAACTAGCCAGTTCAAATTATGATATAATTATTTTAACAGAAACATGGTTGAACTCTACGGTATTTTCTTCGGAACTATTTGATGGAAGATACAATGTATTTAGGAGAGATAGAGAGACTTCTAAACTGAGTATGAAAAGAAAGCGAAGAGATAAAATAATTGAGGAAGGAGGTGGCGTCCTCGTTGCTGTAAACAAAAAAATACGCGTCAGGCGCATGTCTCACTGGGATGGTGACTGTGAGGATCTATGGCTAACATTAGACATAAAAACTTCCGCTGAATATAACCAAATTGTTTTGTGTGCTACGTACATACCTACGCCTGTAGACAAAAATTATTTGAAACATTTCCTAACTAACTGTGATAGAGTATCGGAAGAACATAATCAAAAGACACTTATAATCGGAGATTTTAATTTAAGCTGCATTGATTGGTGTTTGGTTGGTGATCCTCATAGTCAGTACTCAGTAGCGACAATAGCACAACCTCTTATTGATTTCTGTGACATGAATAACTTTAAACAGTTAAACAGAGTCCCGAATTGCACTGACAAAGTATTAGATTTAGTTTTGACCAATTTGGACTTTGTCGAAGTCAGTAGATCAGACTTTGAACTAAGTAAAATAGATACATATCACCCTCCATTAATTACTGAGATCCAAAATATGAGTATTTCCAAGCTAAGGTTTAGAGATGTTTTAAGCCATTCATTTATCCTGCCTCACTATCCAATGGAGCAGAAACTGTTACTGGCGGAGAGAGCATTTGCAATCTCTTCACGAAATATTTTTCATCAGTTTACCGTGACGAGAGTGATGTTATTGACGAAGAACGCAGCCTTGCCCTTTCTAGTCAACTTTCTAAATGTAATAATAATAATCGTTGCTTTTCTAATTTACAAATTTCGCAAAATGAGGTACAAAGAGCTTTCGAAACTCTAGATATAAACAAAGGAGCCGGTCCAGACGGTGTTCCGCCTTTATTTATCAAAAAATGCGCGTCGAGTCTCTCGATTCCTTTGTGCTTAATTTATAACAAGTCCCTGAAATCAGGTTTATTTCCAAATATGTGGAAGACGGCGAAAGTCGTTCCCATTTTTAAGTCTGGTGATGATAATCTCGTAAGCAATTACAGGCCTATCTCTATTATTTCGACATTTGCTAAGACTCTAGAGTCTATTGTTTTCCCTTATATGTATCAACACTTTAAGCAATCAGTTACTGACCATCAGCACGGATTTATAAAGCAGCGCTCTACATGTACTAACTTGGTGACCTTTGTTGAAACCCTTGCTGAAGCTATTGATAATAATAAGCAAGTGGATGTTGTATATACCGACTTCAGCAAGGCTTTCGACAAAATTTCTCACGCTGTGCTGTTTTTGAAACTTTCTGCTTATGGTTACTCGGGTTCTATGCTAAATTGGATGCGCTCTTACATGGGGAATCGTGATTTTTACGTTGTAGCAGCAGGTTTTGCGTCTACAACACGAGCAACAGTAAATTCTGGAGTTCCCCAGGGATCACATTTCGCTCCTCTTTTCTTCAACTACCACATAAACGATCTCCCAGACTGTCTGACCAGTTGCACTCCATTCATGTTTGCTGATGATCTCAAAATCTTAAAAGTAATCGAATCAGCTGAAGATGTCGAAAAACTACAAAATGATCTGAGCAATTTAAATAAATGGTGCAAGTTAAACGGAATGGTGTTGAACGCAGATAAATGCTGCCAAATTTCATTCAGTAGGAAAATGCGCAACATCAACACAGATTACAAAATAGGAACAACTATATTAAAAAAAGTCAAAACCATTAGAGACCTAGGCGTGGTATTTGATGAAAAACTAACTTTCATTCCTCATATTGACAATATTATGAAAAAGTCTTCAAAAATGTTGGGATTTCTCATTCGTAACAGCAAAGAATTTCACAAGCCTAGTACCAAAATATTATTGTATAACTGTTTGGTTCGTAGCGTGCTAGAGTATTGCAGTCCGGTCTGGAGGCCGCATTATGCTGTCCATTCATTACGGCTAGAAAGGATACAAAAAAGATTCCTATGGCACCTGGCCTTCGCAGCAAGAAAAGTAAAAGTATTAAGTTCGTACAACAAACGATTAGCTTTTTTCAAAATTCAAAATTTGGAAGACCGTCGAAAAAAATTGGATTTAATTTTCATTCACAAATTACTGCACAACAGCGTTAACAGTCGGATTCTTCTAGCCAAATTCAAATTCAGAGTTCCATTTAGATACCCGCGCAAACCCATAACTCCATTCGCTCCTATCTTCCGTAGAACCGTGTTAGGTGCAAACTCTCCAGTTCCCAGAATAAGTAGGCTCGTTAACGAATATCAACATAATCGTAATTTGGATATCTATGGAGACAGTTTGTCTAAATTCAAAATTAATTTGAATTCTATTCAGGCCGAAATGGCCAAATAGATTGTAACATTTTAATTTAATTCATTTTTAGATTAGTTTAGTCTAGTAAACTATCTGAAGATTATGAAATACTGGTAGTATGGTGCATTATGAATTGTTAATAGTATAGTACATTATTAATAGTTAGTTAATGATGTACATATAGTTTTTATTTTATTTTTAGTAATATTCTTTATTTGTATTGTAAGGTAAAATGCATGCTGTGCTTCCTTAAAAAATAGCACATTAAGTTAAATTAGATTGTAAGTGTTTATAACCAATGTAATAATGTAGTTATTAATGTGAAGCCTTAATAAAAAAAAAAAAAAAAAAAAAAAAAAAAATAAAACACAATATGTATGAAATAGTGGACAAAATAGAAAAGAGAATTCTCGAGCTATAATAGTACTTTATTTATAATCATCTCGTTAAATTAAAATAACAATTGTTAAACTATAACTATGATAGGTAATTATTAAAATATGAGTAATTATAACAGACACAATTATATACAAAAACTTCACAATCATTTTTTGTTTTAGCTTCATTACTATGATGTAAAATTATGATTATAATACAAATATATGAGGTAACTGCAAATTCATTACAATTTCGCTATGCCAGCCAAACTTTTTTTTTTCAAAATTTTCTTTTGAGTTGTAAAGATCATATAATTATAAGTTTCTTTACAAAACTATATTTTCTTTCTTTTAATTACAAAGTTATACAAAATTATAAATTGACTCAAATAAGCGAGTAACGTCACATTATTACACTTTACAGTAAGGCGTACCATTGTGACGTCACACTTTTCTGATTTCTGACACGCTCGTCCTACAATTTTTTTTATGTAGTATAACTTTGTAATTATGAAGAAAAAAAAATAGTTTTGTATGGAAACTCACATATTATTAATTTATCAGAAAAAATGATGATTCAAAAGCCCAATTGCAAAAAAAACATTAATCGATCCATCAGCCATAGGACGTCCACTGCTGGACATAGGCCTCCCATATGGATCCCCAATAGGACCGTTTAGAAACGGCTTGCATCCAGCGTGGTCCTGCGGTCTTTGTGAGGTCAAAATCTTGTACTTGTACAAGTTATGGAACAAAATAAATTATTATTTATTTATTATTATTATTACCTGTCGTGTAGGACGTCCTACACTGCGCTTGCCGGTACGAGGTTTCCACTCGTATGAAAAGTAATGTAAAATGTATGTAACAATTGACTTTTCCTTCGCGATTTTGGAGTTAACCCCATAGTAAAAGTTAGTAATAGCAACAAGTATTGATATTATTAATTTGCAATTATCCCGTATATGGTATTATTTTTCAAAATGCAGGGACTCTATCACGGAATCATTAGAAAAGCTTAACGTATGCGTAAATGGTCACGAGAACGAGTGAGAGCAGGAGCGAGCATTGAAATACTATCCTTGTGCGAACGAGACAGCATATCATGCGATCCTCTGCGAACGATTGAAATGATTCCAAAATTTTAAAAATTGCTCAATTTTAAAAATGGTTCCAGAATAGGTCCCTGATCTTTGCAAAACATTACAATAAATTGTTTAAAATGAAAAATCTAGCAATTTCATTTAATTACGGACACACATACATATATAGGCGCATACTTTTAAAACTAAGTAACGCACAGAGAGATTTGTAAAATCAATTCTGCTGTACCACTTTCTAAATAACTAGGTATAGGCTGGGGGTAGAGAAGTTAGCTACACGCTACGGAAAACCCAATCCTTGGCTTATCCACAGCTTGTAGCTAACATAACAGAGTCGAAAATCGGCCAAGTGCGAGTCGGACTCGCGCACGAAGGGTTCCGTACCGTGTTGGAACCCCCTTAACCCCATTCCTCTTGCCGTTACTAATAGCGAGCAAAAACCTCCTAAAAAATCACGTTTGTTGTATGAGAGTCTCCCTTAAATATTTATTTTATTCTGTTTTTAGTATTTTCTGTTATAGCGGCAACAGAAATACATCATCTGTGAAAATTTCAGCTGTCTAGCTATAATGGTTCATGAGATACAGCCTGGTGACAGACGGACATCGGAGTCTTAGTAATAGGGTCTCGTTTTTACCCTTTGGGTACGGAACCCTAAAAAAAGAAATCTTTTATATTCATGAAAAGTGTAGTAAATTTGTAACCACACATGAGGTACATCATAATAAACATCTTTTAATATGGGACCAACCCAAAATTAAAGAAAGAAAAACAGTCATTCCATACAAAATTGCAACTCTGAATTGACAAAATGTATCAAACAGCTGATTTTTTTTCGAATTCCGGGTTGGTTCCAAGACATTTAACTATTTTTTAGGGTTCTGTACCCAAAGGGTAAAAACAGAACCCTATTATTAGGGTTCTGTACCCAAAGGGTACAAACAGGATCCTATTATTAAGACTCCGCTGTCCATCTGTCTGTCACCAGGCTCTCATAAACCGTGATAGCTAGAACGGTGAATTTTTCACAAATGACGCATTTATGTTGCAGCTATAACAACAAATACTAAAAACAAAAAATGGGAGGCTCCCACACAACAAACCTGAATTTTGAGCAGTTTTTCGCTCGATAACAATAACGGTGACAGGTAGATGCTTAAATTATCACAGAATATTTTGGTAAATATTCACTTCTAAAATTAATAATGAAAATAAAATAAATATTTAAAGGGGGCTCCCGTAACAAGAAACGTAATTTTTTTGCTCGGTTTTAATAACGGCAACAGGAAGATGCTTGAAACATTCACAGAATATTAAGTCGAATATTCAAAAATAAATAGTTAAATTAAAATAAGTATATTAAGGGTATACCCTTCGTGCGCGAGTCCGACTCGCACTTGGCCGATTATTATGTGTGGTTAAACTACTACACCTTTTATGAACAAGTATAGGCTAAATCAAACGGGGTTTGTGAAGTTAACTACGAGTACAAACTGCTGAAATCCAGTCATCAGTTATTATCTTTTTAACCCCCGACGAAAAAGAGGGGTGTTATAAGTTTGACGTGTCTGTTTGTCTGTGTGTCTGTCTGTCTGTCTGTGGCGTCATAGCGCCCGAACCACTGAACCGATTTCAGTTTAGTTTCTTTTGGATGAAAGGAGACTTAATGGAGAGTGTTCTTAGCTATGTTTTATAAAAATAGATTGAGCCGTTTAAGAGTTATGGTGGGTTAAAGTGGGGATGGAAGAACCAAAATTCTACAAATGTGCCCAAAATGGTTGTCAATTGAAAGTTTGTTGTCAAATTTTTTTTTAGTGTCGGGGGTTTTTCAATTAGGTATATTATTATTAAAATTATTATTATTTTAGTAAGTGGTACGACAGAATCAATCGCATATTTCTTCATTAAATCTAGTCATTTAGTCACTCTTTATAATTCACTTATATCTATTTATCTTTACAAAAGGAAGATGGGTAATTTTATTTAGCTGCATAAAATCAATTTTTATTCACATCAAATTTTAACTAATCATATCTGATATGAATAAAAATTGATTAATTAATAAAATGATAAAAATTTATTGAATAATTAAACATACTTGAATTGTTTTTTCTGTCGGTTAATTTAAGTGAGGATTTTAATGATCAGGTTGTCTGCTTGATAAAACTTTCGGAATAATTTAAAGGCAAGCCACTTCTAACTAGTCGTGGAGAAAATCTATAGAAGAGGCTATGTCCTGCCAGCCTAGCATACGCACAACGACATAATTTCTATCGACGTGACAGGTATAACTTCACCTTAACTGTCTCGTTTTGACATGATAAAATTTTGCCGTATTGCGTGTGCTAGCCTGGCTGCTGTAGACGATATACGGCTGACCATTGTGTAAATAGCATATTATATCGACATTTTATTAATTTTTTTTTACATGCATCATTGTAATTAATCTTGTAAAGACAGAAGTGGCTTACATCCAAATGCGTTATGGCTTTTGACGTGATAACGTCTTATAAATCGATGAACGCTGGCTGCACGCACGAAAAAGTGTCACGTTCCGCCTGAGCTGAGCGTGCAAGCGAGAGCGCGAAACAAGCGATAGAGAGGCGCGATCGGCCTAAGCGTACGGATTGTTTCAGTTATTGATTCAACCAAGTAGTACCTAGTAGTACGTTGCCGAAAATTACGCAAAATTTTCTTCAGTAAGTTCAAAACAGATATAAAGAAAGCTAACATGCACGAGCGTAGCGAGCGCGAAAATTTTCGACGTTTTTTCAACAAAGACCCGATTTTAGATGAAGATGGATCCACACGAGTCGTTACTTGTGGTCCCGTGGCACTAGGTATTGATAAAGCAAGTGATAAATAATAAATTGAACTAATTTTGTGACAGCCAGCATTAAAAGCTCGGAAAAAAATACGCACTTTGTTAATAGTTACAGATCCTTTGCAGTGATTTTTCCGTTTTAAAGAACAGTTCCAAAGAGATGATTTATTTTACAAACAATAAGTATGCTTGTCTTACTAATGATCTTTGAACGGCAAAACACTACCTTCCTCCTTTTAATAATTTTTACGTTATTTTCCATGTTTAGCGAATTAATTGAATACAATATAATAAGAATTAATAATTATGGCAAAAAAACGACTACTCGCTACTCCTACTCTCTTTGTAATATGGTACCTACTTTGTTTTGATCTTTTTTCTTATTTTGAGCTTTATCAATCCCTAGTGCCATGGGTCCACGGGTAATTAAAATTCCCCGTAGACCCATTAACGGGTCAACTCAACGGGTCCACGGGTAACGACCCTTGGACTCAACAATGTTTTGTCATGACGTTATCACGTCAAATTATCATCTGCAAAACGACTTTACAACCTTTTTTTTTCAGATAGTCTATCCGCACATTAAGCCCGATGACAGAGGCGCCAGCGTAATTATAATAGCTAAATAGCATAGTCCTTGAAGAGGACTCCGAGCCCTCCGCGCCCTCCGAGCTCTACACACCCTCCAAGCCCTCCTACGAACAACGGGGAACGCTTAGAGCAACGCGACGCGGATACGGGCGGACGGGAGCGCGGCGCGCTGTGATTGGCCGAGCGCCTCGCTACGCACTCTCGCCTTAGTCCTAAGACCCTGTAAATACTATAAATATATGTGATTAAAAATAAATGTTATGTTGAACTTCAACCACGAAACTGATCGTTTCATTTACAATACAGTCCACAACAGTCCTGTTTCTTTTTCACTTTAGGCATTCGATATAGTCAAACCGCTAAACTCAGACATCGCCTGCGCGGTACAGGGGCGCCGGGGGAGACGACACAGGGGACTGAGACAGGCGCGGGCAGCGGGTCCCCGGCGCCCGCACCTGTCTCAGTCCTCTTTGTCGTCTACCCCCGCGCCCCTGTACCGCGTAGGCGATGTCTGAGTTTAGCGGTTTGACTATAGAGAGAACGCTTTTTACGTTGCTATTAAATTTACGCTGGCGCCTATGTAATCGGGCTTATTAAGACCTTGCACATTGCTATGGGGGGTTCAGGGGGAGTATTCTGTATGTTACTTAGCTAACATTATGTCGTCTCGATAGGTAGTGTAACTTGGGTTTGTACAGATCGGAGGTGTCGTATCGTTGCACCTTGGTGCGGGGTGAGGGTTTGAGTTTACCGTTGGGGGGTGGGAGCGGGGCGGGGGGCGTGTTCTGCACGTAGTTCTCCACCGACTTGTCGCTCGATGGACTGTTGGACAGATCTGGAAATAAAATGAGCAATGTTATTTTTATCAATGGAATTATTTTTAACCGAATTTAAAAAAAGAAGTGCTCAATTCGACTATACGTTTTTTACGTATTTAGGCTCTAGGCACAGTCCTGACACTCCGCGATTTTTCATACAAAATCTGCTGTCTTACGCACACTAACACAGTACTTACTCACAGACAACACACATACGCACGGTCGCTACACGCGCATTTGTGTGCGGAACGTCTATGGCTGTCAGCGATCACCACAACGTGACGACATGCCGCGTGAGCGAGACAGTTGCGTACTCAATTTGCAAAAATGAATATAAATCTAGTGCTTAAAAAAGTATATTAATTACTTAATTTGGAAGTATTTTAGCAAAAATTTACCGATGTAATTCATTTCAAAGAAAATATCAAGAGTAAGTTGCCGAATAATGTAAAATAAGTTTCTTTTAGTTATCCTTAGGGAAACATTAAAATTTCTTGTTATGTTACGTATCATTGATATTCAACCATACACAATATAAGTAAATCTTCCCTATTGTCACAGTCTAGGTAGTTTTTATTAGAAAATCCACCGGCCAGTGCAGCCCACACGCGGTGTACAAGCCTCGTCCGTGAAACGCGGGGTGGAAGTGAGGAAGACTCAAACGGGTGGGGGGTAAAGAGTGGCCGTTCTATACGTAGTATTATTATATATTCTTTGCTTTAGGCTTAGATAAACTTTGATCGCGTGCCAGTTGACACCTTATTGTTAAGTTTCTTCACTCTGGATAATGGCCGCTGACGTTGCTATAATAAGAAGGATAGAAAATGGAACTTACTATTTCGTTTAGGCTTGGACAGACCGACTCGCCTGGCTCGGCCTAAAAACTTCGATCGCGTGCAAGTTGACACCTTGTTGTTGTTCGACGCTTCTTCACTCTCTGGAAAAAATATTTATTGTATTTGTACCTACTCTATCTCTTTGCTCTTTTAGCAATAAAATATTAGGGGACATCGTACACACATCTCATTATACATTAATAATATTTCATGTTTACTCAAAACTAATAAAAGAGATGTCTTCAAATGGTATATTATTCAGAGAAAAATCTAACCAAGATGATATTTGAATCGTTTGAAAGCTTTTCAAAAATATATAATTTATATTTTTTAATCCGTCCATTTCTTTAAATGATAAAAATAAATTGTACGGAAAATGGAAATACTGCTCACATTTTTTTCTGTTTTAGCCATATGTGGAGTCATTTTAATAGGCAACATTTGATAGTTCATTTATGCAAAGAAATATATACCTTACACAAAAGGAATAAAACTCCAAGCCGTCTTCGAGAACACCTATTGGTCGTCGTCAATATTGTTTTCATGAGTTTTATTCTTTTAGTGTAAGGTATATTTTTCTTTGCATTAATGAACTGTCAAATGTTACCTATTAAAATGACTCCACTTTAATATGCTTTTATCTACACTAATGTTGTAACATTCTACTTATGTTTCCAATATTTGACTTATAATGACTACTGTTATAGCACAGACAACAAAACACTCAATTTAAGCAATTTCAAATGATGTTATAATATCCACATCGATATCGTAAAATCTCATTATAACATCGATAAAACGCGACCAATTAACCTGGCGAGCCTTATGTCAAAATCCTCATACAAGTTGTATAAAATTTTGATATTAGGCTGGCTTTTGAAAACAGTTATACGTGAAAACTTCGTCGAAACTACTAAACTTACATACACAAAACTCTTTGGTAAGATTTTGTGCCAATGAAATAAAAAAAGAACATCGCGCGCTCGCTCCTGATTGACCCTGCGCGCGCAGCTGCGCTCTCATTGGTTAGATTTTAATGGCGCCAAGTTCACTGTGACAATACACGTACGCGTGAATTTAATGTTTCGCAATATGTTTTTATTTTTTATTTTTATTTTTATTAGTGAAGATAAAGTAGTGTATGCAACTGCATATAACACCTTCATTATATGACAGTTGCATAAACTACTAATATCATTCTTTTACTTACATTATAACTTGATTCATCCATATTTATGTCATTTATACTATTCATCAAAATTTGGTGCATCTAGTAGAGCAATTTTTTAAAAAAAAACATTAAGAATTGGGTCTAGTTGATAAAAATGCTATTATTTTAAGGTTGTTTAATCAGAGTTGCCAGAAATAATCTACTTACACTGTCAAATATATTTATTTATTCTAAGAAATTCAAAATAAATTAAAAAAATTGGAGGGCTGTTTTTTTATTTGAACTGATATAATAGTCTGACCTTGGGCCTTATTAATAAGCTCCAAGTAGCCCAACGAGCTATGGAGAGAGCTATGCTCGGAGTCTCTCTGCGAGATCGAATCAGGAATGATGAGATTCGCAGAAGAACCAAAGTTGCCGACATAGCCCAGCGGATTGGCAAGTTAAAATGGCAATGGGCAGGGCACATAGCGCGGAGGACTGATGACCGATGGGGTCGATAATATGTTCTCGAGTGGAGACCACGTACCGGCAAGTGCAGCGTAGGACGTCCACCCACAAGGTGGACGGATGACCTCATTAAGACCGCAGGATCACGCTGGATGCAAGCCGCTACCAACCGGTCTTATTGGAGATCCATAGGGGAGGCCTATGTTGAGCAGTGGACGTCCTATGGCTGATGGATGTATATAATAGACTCTGAAAAAGATATACTTTCTCTAGATGTGACGCATGCTGTGGTTAAATTTTTTGATTATTATTATACCAGCCTCCATACATTTTGTCGACATGGCCTTTATTCATAAACGAAAATTAATGCAAAAACTCACCTTCAGTCGTAGACGAAATCTGATCAGAATCGCTCAATTTCCTCATTTTTTTCGGCGTCAAAACCGACCTGTTGTTATTCACAGAACTCTCCACTTCATCCAAACTCCTTTTCAAATTCACCGCCGCCATTTCAACCATACTAATCACTGTATTGTCCGTCTCACTTTTCTCTTCACTATTTACATTTTGCATCTCACTCTCTTCTGTAAAGTAATCAATCTGAGGCATTTTACTTGGAGAACTATCTTCTACTATAGTTCCTAAGATTATCTCCATAACTTCTTGTCTAGATTTTTTATTTATATCATCTAATTTTGTATCGTAATCGTTGTGTAGTTCAAATGAACATTCAGACTTAGCTGGACTGAATAAAGGTGATTTTTCTTTGAAATTTTTAGATTCAGCTGGCAAAGAAACTTCAGTAGATAATGGAACGTCTTTTACGATATTTGTTGTATTTGGTACTTTTAAATGTCCGTTTTTGTAATAGTTTATGACTTCAAAGTCGCCCATAGTTGAAGCTACTTCCGCCATAATGTTTTCTTCGTAAGTATCACAATTTATTAGATATATTTTCTTTTTTGCGTTCACGGAATCAATGAAATTCTTTAGGAAATTGCTGAATTCGTGTCTTGCTAGTTCTGCTATATATTTTTCGTGTTCTGCGAAATACTGCAATTCGTTTTGTATTTCTGAAGTGATTGTATCTACCGTTCCGGTAGGTAACGTGTTCTCTTCAGTAGGTTTTATTTCTTCTATAGTAACTAGGGTTTCATCTGTAATCACTTGGTCATCTTCTGTTGTCTCTATGTTTTCTTCTATAATAACGTTTTCTGTTTGTATTGAATCAGTGGTCTCCAATTCTATTTTATTTTCTATCACTTCATCTTTAGATTCAGTATCCGTAAATTCAGTCTCTTCAGATTCGGATAGTTCTTCCGTAATTATTGTGACTTCGAAATATTTATTTTCTATTCCGCTATTTGTGGTTTCTATTACTTTTGTTGGCTCCGTTTTTTGTATTAATGTAGTTTTGATACTGTCTTCTAAATCTTCCATTTTGGATTCTTCACTGTCTGTCTTGATTTTTATTTCGGAAGCCTTACTGTATTCGGTTATTTCGTTCATAAGCTCAGAGAATGGTTTATTTTCGTCGTAAGTATTTTCATTTTTGTCGTTAGGTTCTTGTTCCGATTCTAGATCGTCAGTTACGACAGTTTCATGTACAAGTTCCTCGTCAACTACTTCTTGTATTTCGACTATTTCTTCAATTGGTTCTACACTTTCGTTCTGATGACCTGTTGATTGAATTTCTTCAGTATTTACAGCTTCGGGTTTTGCAACTTCTATATCTTTACCTGTATCTTCTATGGTTTCATTTATTTGGACATTGGCAATTTCGTATGCAACTGTAGATACAGGTGCAGCAGAAATACAAGCGAATTCCAATTCGGGTCCAGGAATGCTCGAATAAACCTGACTTAAGTTTGGTCTAACATTCGCTTGAAATTCTAAAAGCAATGCCGCTTCCTGATTCATCCTTTTCTGTTCCTCGTCTAAAAACTTTCGCATCTTCATCATTTTCTTAGCTTCTTGTAAATTGGCCGCAAATTTCGGCTTTTTCAACGTAACATCTGGCACGAAAGGTAAGCGCGGCGGCGTAGCTATGGGCGTTTCTAAATGATTATCTACTCTGATTATTGGTTTGAATTGAGATATTTTTGAATTATCTTTAATTATTTGCTCTTTATCACTAGGGCTTGGGGATTCTCCACTGGTTGAAGTATTGTCTGATTTCGAGCTGCTTGTTTTACTATCTTTTTTACTCTCTGCAGATTTTGAACTGCTATGATTTTGAGAGCCTTTGGAAGAAGAGCTTCCATCATTAGAATCTCGATCAGTGGATCTTCTGCTATGATTGTTTCGCCCCGATGAGCTGTAATGATCATCTATATCTTTTTTATCTTTCTTTTTGTCTTTCTCATCAGGTTTTTTACTACTACTGCTCTTTTTATCTTTATCGGATTTATACGAGCTGGATTTCGAATCTCTAGGCTTATCCTTAGATTTGTCTTTAGAATTTTCTAAGATTTTCTCTTTGTCTTTAGAAGAGCTCGATGATTTCCTCTCATCTGAACTTTTACTTGAATGTCGGTGACTGGAACTGGAACTTCGGTGAGATTTAGAGTCTTTATCTCTTGAAGTTTTGTGCGAGCTTTTTGACGAATCGCGATGTTTTGATGAATCTCTATCTTTTCTATCGCTTCTATCTTTAGACCTGTCTCGTTCCTTGCTCGATTTACTTTTATCGTCTTTGGAAGATTTCTTATCGTGTCTACTACTATCGCGCGATGTAGAGTGTTTTGAATCGGATCTTTTGTCTTTACTACTCGAATGCCTGCTCGAATCTCTAGACCTGTGAGAGCTCTTGTGACTTTTCCTATCATCACTCTTTTTATCTTTCTTAGAATCGAGAGAGTTTTCAATTTCAGGTTTCATCTCAATATTAGTTTTACTATTGACATCACTTTCGTAGTCAATTCGGAGATTATTACTGTTGGAACTGTCATCATACATTGGCGTATTAAACGTGTTTAAATTAACTTGATTGGTAAATTGATACGCTAGATCAGTCTTTTTCTCTGTCTCTCTACTTATGTCTAGATTACTATCTGAATTTTTTTCCTTAGCATCTTTAGATTCAATAGTGAACCTGAAAGAACTAGGAGCTACTTTTTCATCAGATTTAAAATCAGAATCATTTTCGAATCCTTGCTGTGCGTCACATGAATTCTCATTATTGTAATTTCTTATAGGAGTTAAAGGAGACATGTTTCTTATTAAAGAAGAATCAGAACTTGAACCAGATTCTTCACTGTGTAGTTGAATTGGTTTAAAATAGGTATCTTTATCGTGTTTTGGAGCTTCATCTGGCAAAGGTATATCAGTAGAGAGATTAGGTTCGTGAGGAAGAGCAATGCTTTCCAATTCCACTTTAGTAACTTTCGGAGGGCTGTTCACTGGAGCCGGTATATTTTCCAGTTTAATTTCTTCAGCTGGCAAAGGTATAGAACTTTTATCCATGCTTTCCGAGTCATTTGACTTAATTGTCACTTCCATCATTTCAATATCTGGGTTTTCCTTCTTTTCTGTGTCTGTGATAGCATTTTCTTCTTTGACTTCTTGATCTGGTACTATATCCATTTTTTCAGGTTGATCTGTGTCCATCGCTTCATTTTTATCGTCATTGCTTTTGACAGAGCCTGGACTGACAGCTTCTAAGTCTGTTGGGAGTAAGTCTTCTGGTTTATTTTCACTTGTTTCTGGGCCTGGTGGCTTTTTTCTAGGGATGCCGAGATAGTTATAGACTAGGTCTTCGACTTGAGGTATGAAGACAGAGGCCACCTTGGGGTTGACTACTTGGTCCACAATTCTTTCTACTCCTTGCTCGAGGTAATTGCCACTGTAAAAATTGTAAGGTGTTTTATAGTTGTATAGTGCCTTATATAACAATTATATTTTTTTATGTTTTCTAGTTAATTAGTGATTGTATGAAGCATAACGATTACTTTATGAACAAGGGTACAAAGTATACACTCTTTAACAGAGGCAATAGTAATAATACTGCTGGATATGTTTTAATAAAACACTGATAAAATTTTAACCTTTGATTTGTATGTACATAATTATTTTTCCCAAAAAACCGCATAAACGACTTCCGCCATGTACAGAATTCGAATAGTTCGCATTAATTTTTGTTGTTGATCTATCAAAAATGGCTCTGCCGATTTCGATACAATTTAAACAGAACCTTTGAAGTATGATCTACCAAACAAAATAAGGATCATCAAAATCGGACCACTCTGTAAAAAGTTATGCGTGGTCAAATTTATATAAAAAAATATACGCGTCGACTTGTAAACCTCCTTCGTTTCGTCGGTTAAAAATTGAGCATTTAAAAAATGAAATATTATAGTTCGCCATTGATGCCGGCAAGCGCAGCGTAGGACGTCCACCCACAATGTCGGACAGATGACCTCATTAAGACCGCAGGATCGCGCTGGATGCAAGCCGCAAGTTAGAGTGGTAGTGGGCATGGCACAAAACACGGAGGATTGATGACCGATGGCGTCGTACATTCTTTACAGAACTGAAATTATTATATAGGCCGAATCATACAAGTCGGCGGATGTGAAGTTAGCTACAAGCTGCGCAATATCTAATCAACGCACAGCTTTATGTGAACTTCAGTCAGGACTAGATATTGCGCAGCTTGAAGCTAACTTCATAGCTACCAAGTTGTTTGATTCAGCCTATGAATCATCCATCCATCCATCAGCCATAGGACGTCCACTGCTGGACATAGGCCTCCCCTATCCTCTCCTCTCCTATCTCCAATAAGACCGGTATGACCGGTAGACCTATATGAATAGTATTATGTAACTTACTCCAAGATGTGTTTCCTGAGTTTCTCCCGCAGCTGGTTCTTGTTGAGGTCAGGTCTCCAGCACTGGCGGGAGAGGAACGTGGAAACGGAGGTCTCCACTCGCTGGCGCAGGTTCTGGTACGCGGGACGGGTGTCCACGTCGGCTATGCATTCTTTACGGAACTGGAATCATAAAAATAAATAAATATTTTTCACTGCGTCCATATTAAAATTTGAATCTTGCTGGTACATCCACATTACATCCTATTTTCAAATGCAGCATACCAATAATTATTTTTCGCAAAAAATGGCATAACCGCCTTCCATCATGTACAAAATTCTAATATTTTGCTCGAATCTTTTACATTATTGTTGATTTTTCAAAAACGGCTCAGGCGATTTCGGTAAATCGGTAAAATTGAAATGGGATCACCATGATGGGAGTTTACATTTTCGAACTAAAAAAGATTTTTTCGATTCGGTTCACAATTGGCGAAATTATCGATGAACATACTCAAAAAAACATACAGACGAACATAAAACCTCCTCCTTTTTGGAAGATGGTTAAAAATAAGTGAGTTTATCAACATACTCATTTATATATAAAGCAAAAAATCCAGAAGTCTATTTTATTTATTTGTGAGCAGTGTATCCCGATGTGCCTAATCAAAGTAATTTAAGATTTGAAGATTTATCTATAACAACATGTACACCTTGAAGGAAAATATGCGCGATAGCAGACGCCATAAATTCCTCTTACAGCCTACACCATCACAAACCAACACTGCACACCACATCTTCTGCAACATAGTGGTCTACAATTGAAATAGCTTGCCTGAGGATGTAATCTCAGCAAGAACTATAAACACATTTAAGAATAGACTGGACCTTTGGATAAAGAAGGATAAAATTTCCTTGACAGACAATTACTAATTTATTCGCCACTGCTTGATATAGGCACACCAGTATACATTTCTCACCTATAAATAAATAAATAAAAATAAACCCATATTTCATCCAATTTACAAAAGCAGCACACCAAAAATAAGAGAGTTTATTGACTTACTCATTTATTTTTATTCCCTATATAAAGCAAAAAATCCTATCTCTATTTTATTTCTTTGTGAGCAGTGAATACTGATGTGCCTAATCAAGCAGAGTTGAGTAATTAGTAGATAATTTAAGATTTTGTTATAATTTAATATTTGATAAGTCACTTGTGAATATATTCACACCAATTTAAACATTGTCTGAGCTAATATCAATGAATATTTAATAGTTTTAAGTTATTTATTTTATTTCGTTTGTTTAGGTTTGTAAATAATAAAATATTAGTTATAATACATGTTTTAGTTTATGTAATGCTATATGAGTTTTATGTAAATATAAACAAGTTGACTGAAAAAAAAATCTATATTGTATGATACTAGAAACCCGACCCGGCTTCGCACAGGTGTATCATACATACCTATAAACCTTTCTCTTGAATCACTCTATCTATTAAAAAAAACCGCATCAAAATCCATTGTGTAGTTTAAAGATATAAGTATACATCGAGACAGACAGCGGGAAGCGACTTTGTTTTATACTATGTAGTGAAGTGATACCTAGGTACATTATATTGATATGCTGCCACAGTTCTGGTACTTACATGAGCTCATAACCTTTGCCATGCTAGGGATGCTGGAGCATGCCAGCATTCAGTTAATATTATTTCATTACCGTTTCCCAAACTATGAGTCTATGCAACTGAGTATGGATTTCAGTAAAATTAGTTATAGGCCACGCCATATAAGTTGGCGGAAATTAAGTTAGCTACAAGCTGCACAATATCCAATTCTGACTGAAGCACACACAAAGCCGCGCGGTAATTGGATATTGCGCAGCTTGTAGCTTACTTCATTTCCGCCAACTTGTGTGGCACGGCCTGTATTAATATTTTAATGTGCTAATTAGTGTTATGATTTGTTAACCCTTCCCATGATGGCCATGTGTGAGTGTGTTATTTAATATTAACACCATGACTTGTCATCAAAACTAATAAGTAGTCAGAACAGCTAATGGTTACCCATAGAACAACTTACAATATTACTCAAATAAACCTAAATCTTAGCAAAATGAATGTAAATGTAAGTATACTGTATGAAGTATTCAGGGATCAACCACCTAGAGGTCCGATGTCGTCTAGACATTTGCCCTGTGCCACAACGAAGGTTGTATAATGTCGAACAAAATCAATTGGATACAAGTGCAAGTTCCAGATTAATTTAGAAGATGGTTGATATTGAAACAAGCCTACGCAATTGGAGTTTAGATAATGTTAGTAATTTCTTAGTGTTTTAACAACTTTAAAGATCTTACCTGATCAAAAATTCCCTTTGATTTTAACTCGTAAACCAGTTGATCGACCAAACGGGGGTCCCCAGGCATGTATTGCAAATGCGCCATAGTTCTCTACTAAACACGCATCGAAATACTAATACGATAAAAGAGCATTAGTTATTACATTAATTATTGCTGCTTTTAATCATTTGATACTCAAAATCAAAGAAATAATGCAAGCAAAAAATACTTTCGGTTCAAGAACAAGATTTAATAAGTTTAGTGATGTGAAAGCTACGAATCAAATCACAGATCACTAGAATCAAATGAATAATAGTCTGCTTGACTTGACTCGACTAAAAATCGAAGCTTCATCTTAGAAAACATTATTTAAGGGCCGATCAAACATTTCATTTCAATTATTTTTCATAACTTACATCTACCATTACATCATACATCAGCGGCCTCGAGGAATGGGGATTTGCGCAGTTTGTGGCTAATTTCACATCCACTGGCTTGTATAATTCGCATTTCGAGCATAACCTATGATCGAAATGCGACATGTTATGTATCTTTTCAGTTTGAATTAGGATATGAATTACTAATACAGCTGTGTAGCCTTAAGCCGATCTGCCGGTCATTCCGGCTGTGGCCAGCAGCAGCAACTTTTTATTGTTATCGACTAAATTATTAACGACAAGTAGAGTCATCACTACAATTTCTTTGCAAATGGGGCTATCTGTGGGCTAAAAGTTTATAAAAAAGTTTAAAAAAACTTACTGTCAGTTGGTATCTGATGTTATGTCACGTCATGTGATATTTAAACGTCAAAGTCAATTCAAAAATAAACAACGCCGTTAATTTGAGTTTAAAAACAGCACTTTTCTGCGGTTTTTAACTGGCTTTAACAAAAATAATTAGAAATGGTACTAACTAATGAAGTTGATGAGAATTTATTGAAGTCTTTGATGCTACAGGAGCGGCAGGAGCGCCTGGCTGTGGGTACGATATTCCAATTCAATAGTTGTTATTATAACTCGGCCAATTAATGTTTACAGCATTTGGTTGAACTTGTCAAATAGTCGATGGTTTTTTAATTTAGTTTCATTCCCACCAGCTGTTGTTTACAAGTGCTGCATAATAACCTCTTTTAAGTTATAAAATAATCGCAAAAATGAACAAACTAACGTCTTTAACAATAAAGGAAATCCACAAAGCTTATCGTGATAAATTACTGACGCCCACCAGTTTTGTTGATTTGTGTTTACAACGGGCGCGACAGACAAGTGACTTGAACGCTTTTGTGAATCTCACGGAAGAAATTGCTGAAAACCATGGCATCGAGAGTGAGAAGAGGTTTTATATCGATAAGAAAATTAAACCTTTGGACGGCATTACGATCGGTATGAAGGACAACTTCTGCACCAGTCATGTAAACACGACATGTGCATCAGAAATGTTAAAGAACTTTATTCCTACTTACGACGCGACGGTCTACGCTAAACTGCGCTCAGCTGGTGCTTGTCTCATTGGCAAATGTAATTTAGATGAATTTGCAATGGGCTCAGGTACTGTTGATTCCATATTTGGACCAACTCGCAACCCTTGGCAGGATGACAAAGGAAGCTGGAGGATTTCTGGTGGTAGCTCTGGGGGCAGCGCTGTCGCAGTTGCCTCAGGATCTTGTGTAGCTGCCATTGGATCAGACACTGGAGGATCAACACGAAATCCAGCAGCCTTATGTGGGGTTGTCGGCTTAAAACCAACTTATGGTCTAGTCTCCCGATATGGGCTTATACCTCTTGTCAACTCCATGGACGTGCCTGGAATCTTAGCCAGGACTGTAGAAGACGCAACTCAAGTTCTAAACTGTGTCGCTGGACCAGATATTTTCGATTCAACAACTATCAAAGAAGATTTTACTCCGGTTACGTTGAAAGAACTAAATTTGTCTAAAGTTAAGATTGGTATTCCGAAAGAATATCACTGTGAAGGCATGAGTCCTGAGGTAATTAATACATGGAGATATGTTACGGATATACTAGAAAATGAAAAAGCAATTGTAAAGTCAGTTTCTCTGCCTCACACATCTGTCTCTATAGCCGTATACTCAATTCTAAACCAATGTGAAGTAGCAAGCAACATGGCAAGATACGACGGGATTGAGTATGGCTTAAGAACTGACAAAACATACTCAACTGAAGAGCTATATGCATCATCACGTTTACAAGGCTTTAACAAAGTCGTCCGATCAAGAATCTTAGCTGGAAACTATTTCCTGCTTACAAGAAATTACGAGAAATACTTTATAAAGGCTTTGAAGTTGCGTCGACTAATTTCTGATGATTTTAAAAAAGTCTTCAGCGGTGAAGATGGAGTAGATTTATTGCTAACTCCAACTACGCTGACCGATGCGCCATCATTTGAAGAGTTTTCGTCAAAGCATAATAGAGATCAGTGTGCATTTAATGATTTCTGTACGCAGCCAGCTAATATGGCTGGGATTCCGGCTGTGTCCATTCCAATTCGGCTCTCGGAGAACAAGTTACCGTTGTCACTACAGCTGATGGGTCCGAGCCTTTCGGAGGATCTTCTTTTGAATGTTGCGAGAAAGATTGAAAGTATTGTTCAGTTTCCTTGTTTAGGTTCTGTGTAATTTTGTTATTTAGCTGTTGTTATTATAATTATATTAGTTGATTTTACTTTGCGTATTATTTACTGGTGCAGTATAAACCTCCCTAGAAATAGTGGATAGGTCAGGTAACAAGTAACCAAAATAAATAAAAATTACGGGTACAGACTCGTGGTTACACCGCTTTGTTACACCAGTGTGACTACGAGTAAACTTTTTTACTCGTGGTTACACTACTCTAAAAGGATCGCGCTTGACCAAACAATATATTAGGTAGGTAGTGATGTGCCTGATAGTTGAAAATCTTTTTAAGGTCAATGTTATGATGTCGCAAACTGTTTAGTAATGTCATGGTAAATAAAATGTATCCACTAACATTGTAGTATAGAGTTTTCAGTGTTTTAGCTTCTTTTCAAGAAAACCAAGTGAAACAACAAATGGTAAAAATAATTAAAAAATTTCGGATGGAAACCGGAAAAGATCCATCTAGATTTTGAACTAGCAATCTCCAAAGCTATCACAATAATTTTCCTAAACATCGAAATAAAAAAAATGCCACTAGTTACTTCACAAATAGTTTGTGGCGAAAAACAAAATTTATAGGCATAAAGACAAAACTTCATCGCCGAATAGTAGGTTTGTGCACTGCTCTTTCACAATGCGCTCTTTTAAACTACAATAAAATTAACGCTTTCATAACGTTCGTTAAAATCACGACGCTGTGCCATTATCGGCGTATGTTTCAATATGTATCTGCATTATTTAGCTACACACACATAAGCGATTCATTTAAAAAACGATGAAGCGGGGGAGAGGCGACTCGGCGATCCGCAGCTGATTGGCGATCCCTTACGCAGTGCGCGGTTACGTAGTAAAGTTTTTATTTTTTGCACAAAGGTGTCTTTTTAATTTCAATTTTATTAAAAAATTAATATAATATTGTTTGTTTTGTTTTTAATACTTAAAATTTATATAATATGTCACTCTAACATTTATACAAAAAGAATTAAATGCATTCCTATTATAGTTACTTTTCTATAGAATTAAAAATAATGACGAAAATGGCCGGCGCACAGGTGGATACGGGTTATTCATATTTCGCAATATTATTTTTGTTACTTAAAAAATGACATAATGTTTTTATTGCTGAGTAGGGATCGGAAATTCTTAGAATTTAGTTAAACACGTAGTATGTACTAGCAAAGAAAATATAGTGTGGTACTAGTATATATTCTGAGCAATATACATTTAGTCTCTGGGTTTACAAGGTCATCTTATATATAGTACAGATTTGTTTTATTTCCCCACACTAGCAGTGTTACCACGAGTCCTACGTTTTATTAGTTTACTTGTTGTTACACCACTCGGTGTAACCACGAGTAAAAAAGTTTACTTGTAGTCACACTGGTGTAACAAAGCGGTGTAACCACGAGTCTGGACCCAAAATTACAGCCAAATAGCAAAGCTCTCCTTTTTGGGAGTTGTCAGTCATTTTATTTAGTTTAAATGGTGAGCTTTACCAAATAATTTGTGAATCCTGAAGACAGTGCCACATAATAAAATACAGTGCTATCACAACTTGTAACAATTAAAGTCATTCATCTTGTGCACGGTGTGCATCCATCCATCATCCATCTAGCAGCCAAAGGACGTCCACTGCTGGACATAGGCCTCCCCTATAGATATCCAATAAGACCGGTTGGAAGCGGCTTGCATCCAGCGGTCTTGATGAGGTCATCTGTCCACCATGTGGGTGGACGTCCTACACTGCGCTTGCCGGTACGTGGTCTCCACTTGAGAACTTTTCGACTCCACCGGTCATCAGTCCTCCGCGCTATGTGCCCTGCCCATTGCCATTTCAACTTGCCAATCCGTTGGGCTATGTCGGCAACTTTGGTTCTTCTACGGATCTCCTCATATCTGATTCGATCCCGAGAGACTCCGAGCATAGCCCTCTCCATAGCTCGTTGGGCTACTTGGAGCTTATTAATACCTAAGGCCCATGGTAAGAGACCACAGTGAGCAGTACCAAAGTACTGCGTGAAATTTTTAAAAAATTTCGAGATTAAAAATCGTCTGTAGTGCTAAGCATGCGTTCCTAGACGTTCGAAAGTAAAACAAATGCCCCTGAACCCTAGCCTCGTGGTATTCTCCCATTTTCCTTTAACCTACTAAATATGGCTGGTGGCTATATGTATATCTGTATTATATTATAAAGTCTTCCCTTCGAGCAACTATCTATAGATATACCAAGCGCCACACAAATCGGTGGATGGGAAGTTATGCGCAGAGGGGTTAGTCCAGGTTTACACGTAAATTGAACCTGCAGCTGTTTCCGTATGGCTCTATACATTTTTGTACAGCGCTCCTGGCGGAAACGAGAAAGAACTATCCAAAATGTATGGAGCTACACGCGAACACGAAAGTAAACCTGGACTAAGGGCTCAGAACGCTGCGCAAAAGCCGAAATACCTATAGGTATACGTGGGAGCCAGAGAGACTCGCGCCGGGGCACACCCGCCCGCCAACCTCATGCCTCCCGCGCGCTCTCTACCACGGTAATGGTAGATATCATTACCGTGTCCCTAGGTACTCCTCGTGCACGTGCACACATGCGCAATAGTTAGCGAATCACGGCGAAGTGTCATCTGCGGCTAACTTCTCATCCGCCGATTTGTGTGGCGCTCAGTATACTGCTCGATGAGTCTTCCAAATATTTATAGTAAAATTGTATTCAATTAAAATACAGATGCAACTGAATGTAATCAATATTCGCTTTAACACAGGGCCTATAACCAACCATTTAAAACAGAAAAAAAATGCCAAGTCGATGCTGATAACAGTTTATGAACTAGGCATCGGTCAAAACAGCTTATTCTAATTGTTTTGTCCCAAATATTTTTTTCTGTATTTAAAAGGTGAGTTCTGAAGTAGCATATTATATCATTAACTAGCGACCCGCCCCGGCTTTGCACAGGTGTATTATACAAATTATAAACTTTCCTCTTGAATCACTATCTATTAAAAAAAACCGCATCAAAATCCGTTGTGTAGTTTTAAAGATATAAGCATACACGGGGACAGACAGCGGGAAGCGACTTTGTTTTATACTATGTAGTGATTAAGTGATAATATACTATGTAGTGATAGCGATGAAGCAGGGTAAAGTTCATATTTTCAATCTAACCAAAGTATTTATTTATTACAGCATCAGCCAACTCGGAAGTCCTGTCCAAGCTCAACATATCAATAGAAAACCTGCCTCAGAAATGTCAGCAGCTGCTCAAAGATGTTTCTACAGCGCAAATCGCATCAGAAATGGACCAGCCGAAACCAGAAGCCATCTCTCTATGCCAAACTATGGCAAGGGCTGAGGCTTTGGATGACGACTATCAAATATTGAAGCTAAAGTGAGGATTTCTTTATTTACTAGCTCATAGCGTAGTTTGACTATGTGTTCTTAGCGATCATCGAAGTTAAGCAACGTTCAGCACGGTTAGTCTTCGGATGGGTGACCGCGGGTGGCATTTACAACTGAGCGCTACCGTGGCTCGGATGACACGTTAAATTGTAGGCCTCGGTTGTTTTAACCGTTTAGCCATGTCAGATACATTCAGGCGGCTTAAAAACTCTGACACCAGGGCTAGCCACCCTGCCTGTAAGAACTTACTAATTTTATGCTTATTATTTATTATTCATATAAGGCCGAATAATTTTTAATACAATAATTTTGGTTCAAAATCCCGGCAGCACAGAACTCTTCACTCCTAATAACTCCGTTCTGTTTTCTGCAAAAAATACCCTAATTACCCTAATAATGAAAAAAAAAATACCTTAAAATATGTACAGATCCAGATTGACAATAGTCCCCGCACTAGGGCTAGCCTGTATTGCGGGAAACTGAGGCCGATTACTTGAATATGGTAGAGAACTTGTACTATTAATTTAGACTACGTGATTACAAATTTCATGAACAACGAAAGGTAACATAACACAATACCTAGGTATACATTGATGTTTTCAACAAAATAGAGTATGTGCAAAAAGAGAACCGTTCAGCAGCCATGGCCAAGGTTACCGACTATTTTTTCTCCTGATGCCGGGGCGGGGCACTAGAATACGGCATCGGTATTCCCTGCCTGTAGTAAGAGCCTACTAAAGAGCCCCTGGGCTCGTGGATGGTTAGAGTTAGAGCTCCCAAGAAGGCAGAAAGGCTGGCCGCCGAGGGGGTTTTAGTGGGTTTAATCCAACATAAACCGACTGCACAAACCAAAGCAGTCGGGCACCTTTCGAAGATTTCTCCCTCGTAAAAAAAAGGTAACCGACTACTTGGTAGACGCGAGTTGTAGTGTTGCGAACGGGGAAGCCGTTTGCAGCACCACAAGTTAAAAGAGAATTGGAGAAGAACCCGTAATGTTGCAAGCGGGGAAGCCGGTTGCAGCACCACAGGTTAAGAGACTTCAGAGAAACCTAACCAACCTAAGAGTCCTACCTAGTGGATAGGATTCCTAACGGTTCGGAGAGAGGAGATTAAAACAGAAAACTAACCTTAGTATTTACACATTTATTTACACCAGACACTCACTGCACTTATAGTCTATACGTTTTTCTTGAAGCGAATAGAGAGAGAATTTTGTAAAGAGTCCGTGGAATGTTAGCCTAAAAGGGGAGGGGTAGCACACAAAGAAAACACACTGAAGGCTGGCCGAGGTTGGAGCGAAGACAAGCTGGACTCGCCGATAGACGTAGCGCCAGCAGGGTGCTGGAGATGGAAGCGCCTGTAGCGCCAGCTGTGCATTAGCGTGTATACGCCCGTGGTGTTGTGGCGCTTGAGGTGGAGGCGCATGTGCGCTAGCTGGGCGCTAGCGTGAAGACGCCCATGGTGTTGTTCTGGCGCTTGAGGTGGAATCGCCTGTAGCACTCGCTCGGCACTCTAAGGTAAGTGGCAAGGTCAGTGGCCCCAAAAGTTGAGGTCCTCCTGAAACAAAGTCAAAAAGACCGAAGCCTCGCGAAGAAGAGTTACCAGACGCTCATGCTGTCTTCTCTGCAGGACCCGTCACCACGTTCAAAGGTCACACGTTAACATGTATACTTTCTTAAAAAAATGCCACAAAACATGCACCATCTTTCGTGTCTCTTTCATGACTTCCTTCTCCAGACTGCCCAATTTTACAAAACAAGGATCGCTGATCCTGTCAAAGATAAACATTTCAAAAATTTGAATTTCATAACTAGAATTATAAGTTGGCAGTGTTATCATTGGAAGAGTCTGAATGTAGAGAAGCTAACAAAAAGGTTAGTTTCTCTACAGAGTCTACTGATGAATACCGAATTTGTATCTACCAAGTATCAAACACTTTTAGTTGAACTAGCAATGACAGAGCTGTGTTGTCAACGTAACAATATTAGTAAAATGGCACACGGGCGACTTCACCTACGACGCTTCTCTTTTTGCACAAACTGTATCTTATTGGAGATCCATAGGGGAGGCCTATGTCCAGCAGTGAACGTCCTGTGGCTGATGAATGGATGGATGATTCAACAATATCATAATTCATTTATAGAATACTAGCTGTCCACCCCGGCTTTGCCCGGATACGAATGAATCATAGCTATAAAGCTTCCGGAAAATATTATGTCCTAAACGATAGTGAAAACCGCATTGAAATCAGTTGTATAGTTTGGAAGCGGATACACAGACAGACACACAGAAATAACGGTTTTGCTTTATATTCGTACTATGTAGTGATTGTTCAACTGCTTACAAGACTGTAATGATTGAGATGGTTCTTAATTATGTTTCAATGAAGAATACAATATAGAAATCTTGTCGTTGATTTTCGAAATTTTCAAATAACTAGAATTATGTAACCGGCACCGGAATACCTTAGAGTACCGGCTTACATTATTCCAGTTGCAATCCAGCGCTGGATTCTATCATTGGATTGGAATAATGTAAACCGGTTATTACACTTATATTTCAGACAAAAGAACAAAGAGCTCCAAATGAAAATCGATCGCAATGCCGCCGTCATCGAGCGTCTGCGGCGAGATCTGGCGCAGTCCAGACAAAGCCTCACTCTGCAGACTCCCAACCCCGACACGGTGCAGGACTACTGCCAGGAGATGAGGCTGAAGGTCACTTCGTATGAGGAGAGCTGCCAGAGGGCCAAGGTACGTCATCATACATGTAGCGCCATCTAGTTTACAGCCAGTGAAGCACCCAGAGGCCTGCATCGTGCTAGCGAACAGCAAAGCAAAGAATGCATTATTGGTACTACAGACCGAATCAAACTTCTTCAAAGGCAGAAGGTCACTTCGTATGAGGAGAGCTGCCAGAGGGCCAAGGTACGGCATCATACATGTAGCGCCATCTAGTTTACAGTCAGTGAAGCACCCAGAGGCCTGCATCGCGCTAGCGAACAGCAAAGCAAAGAATGCATTATTGGTACTACAGACCGAATCAAACTTCTTCAAAGGCAGAAGGTCACTTCGTATGAGGAGAGCTGCCAGAGGGCCAAGGTACGGCATCATACATGTAGCGCCATCTAGTTTACAGCCAGTGAAGCACCCAGAGGCCTGCATCGTGCTAGCGAACAGCAAAGCAAAGAATGCATTATTGGTACTACACACCGAATCAAACTTCTTCAAAGGCAGAAGGTCACTTCGTATGAAGAGAGCTGCCAGAGGGCCAAGGTACGGCATCATACATGTAGCGCCATCTAGTTTACCGCCAGTGAAGCACCCAGAGGCCTGCATCGCGTTAGCGAACAGCAAAGCAAAGACTGCATTATTGGTACTACAGACCGAATCAAACTTCTTCGAAGGCAGAAGGTCACTTCGTATGAAGAGAGCTGCCAGAGGGCCAAGGTACGGCATCATACATGTAGCGCCATCTAGTTTACCGCCAGTGAAGCACCCAGAGGCCTGCATCGCGTTAGCGAACAGCAAAGCAAAGACTGCATTATTGGTACTACAGACCGAATCAAACTTCTTCGAAGGCAGAAGGTCACTTCGTATGAGGAGAGCTGCCAGAGGGCCAAAGTACGGCATCATACATGTAACGCCATCTAGTTTACAGCCAGTGAAGCGCCCACAGGCCTGCATCGCGCTAGCGCATAGCATAGCAATAGGCATGATGACTAAAAAATATAATTAGTCCGTCAGATAGACTATCAAAAAATATTAGACACGTATGTCAATTAAACAAAAATTGATGAAGATATAGTCTGTCAAAGTTCCGGATGACGTCACAAGTGCCATACGAATTTATAGACTTTTGTAAGAGAGGTGACGTTACGACCCCACTCCCAAACTTTGAAAAGGTTTATATTTGTCATTTGTTGTTTGATTAACAACGTGAAAAAATACGTGTCCCAATTTTTTTGATAATCTAACTAACGGACTAATTATAATAATAATTTATTTACCCAGTAATCATGCCTTTTATATTACAAGCAGCGCCATCTAGTTTACAGACAGTGAACCACTCTGAGGCTTGCATCGCACTAGCGCATAGCATAACAATTACCACATTATTAATACTACATAGTTTGATTCGGGCGAATCAAACTTCTTCAAAGGCAGAAGACCACTTCATATGAGGAGCTGCCAAAGGGCCAAGGTATGTCATCGTCACATCTTTATAGGAACTGTTACATATGTAGCGGTCTAATAAATAAACCGTCTAATCTGCCGCCAACCAATCAGGTACCGTGCATTCTCTCACCAGCCAATCACGCGCCAGGGATTCTACCGAATCGAATCACAGTTCGAGCATTCTACGACAGCCAATCACGCACTGAGATCTGCATCGCGCAGACGATATATTCCGCAGGGATCATTGAGCTATGACGCCGATTGTGCTATACATACAGACCCATAAGTACTATTTTCACACTGGCGGACAGCTGTCTCTGGCAACACTTAGCCCGGAAAAAGTACTCTACTGTACCGATCTTTTAGTAATTCACTGCTCAACATAGGCCTATCCACGAAGTTTGAATGGATCACATCCACTGCAATGGTCCTGTACATATTTGTAAGTTCACATACATACGCTATGTCATCGAATTTCTTCTGTAGACATAAGTAGGTTGCCTCTATTATATTGTACTAGCTTAAAACCCGCGGCTTCGCCCGCGTTGTCTTAGTAGACAGGTACTGTCTTATGAAAATAGCCCGTGGTTTGACCCACGTTTGTCTTAGTACTTGCTTAAAATTATAAAAGGCTGCCGGTTGGCTTGCGTTGTCTTGGCACTTCCTTAAAATAATAATAGGTCGTGGTTTAGCAACGCATTATCGTATAACGTATTACGTGCAAGGATAATGCCTATGGTTTGGCCTGAATTGTCATAGTATTTGGCTAAAATGATAATAGGTCGCGGTTTGGCCTGCGTATTCTTAGTACTCGCTTAAGATGGTAATTTATAGCACGCAGCTTAGCCTGCGTTGTCTTAATACTTCCTCAAAATTGTAATAGCCTACCGTTTGGCACGCGTTGTCGTATTACTTGCAATGATAATATCCACGGTCTGGCCGCTTTGTTCGAGTAACTGCTTAAAATGATAATAAGCCACAGTTTGACCCGCGTTGTCTTGGCACTTGCTTAAAATAATAATACTTCGTGGTTTCGCCTGCATTGTCGTATAACGTATTACTTGAAAAGATAATGCTTAGTAGGCATTATCTTTTCAAGTAATAGGCATTGCCTACGGTTTGGCCTTAATTGTCCCAGTGTTTAGCTAGAATGATAATAGGTCGCGGTTTGGCCTGCGCATTCTTAGTACTTGCTTAATATGGTAATTTATAGTACGTAGCTTGGCTCGCGTTGTCTAAGTACTTGCTTAAAATTACAATAGCCTGCCGTATGGCTTGCGTTGTCGTATTGCTTGCAATGATAATAGCCCATGGTCTGGCCCGCGTCGTTATAGTATTTGCTTAAAATGATAATGGCGCGCGTTTTGGTCCGCATTTTCTTAGTACTTACTTTAAATGGTAATTTCCCACAGTTTGGCCCGCGTTGTCTTAGTACTTTTATTGCTTAAAATAATAGCTCTTGGTTTAGCCCACGTTGTCGTATTACTTGCAAGGATAATAATTAGCCCACGGATTGGCCTGCTTTGTCTCAGTATTTGCTTAAATTTACTTGTATCTAAAGCTTATTATAGAGTACGACAATTTTTAGATGATAAATTGCAAAATATTCGAATTAAATTTAATAATAATGATTGTATAATTTTTTCACGTTCTAATGATTATTTTATGGCCATATTGGACCTAACTGATAATTCAATATTTTTGTGATTAGTAGTAAGATCTCAATGTAACACAGTTCAACAATAAATGTTCTTTGACTTTAATAGCCCACGGTTTGGACCGCTTTATTTTATAACTTGTCATAAAATTAATACTTAATAAAGTTGTATTTTAATATACCTACTGATTTTTTTATAGCGAGAAAAGAATATTTTTCGATTTATGATGAGATATATGACGATCATGAGTTGAGCCATGTAGTTTCCCACTCGTATACCAAATTTTATCCAACTCCATTCGCACTTCATGGTCGGCCAAGTGCGAGTGGGACTCGCGCACGCAGGGTTCCGTACCGTATGGGAGCCCATTCCTCTTGCCGTTATTAATAGCGATCAAAAAACTCCTAAAAATCACGTTTGTTGCATGTCCCTTAAATATTTATTTTATTCTATTTTTAGTATTTTTTGTTATAGCGACAACAGAAATACATCATTTGTGAATATTTCAGCTGCCCAACTATTACGGTACCTACGGTGACAGACAGACAGACGGACATCGAAGTCTTAGTAATAGGGTCCCGGTTTTACCCTTTGGGTAAGGAACCCTAAAAAAGGTCAGTACAGGTATTCATCATGTTTCATTAAGTCATTAGAAATTTAATTTCAATTATTCTGAACTCAATGACAATCTCGTCCATAACCGTTTACGCGGTCAAAAGTGATCGAGACACTTGTAGGACTTTCAGACTTTCTCTGACCAAGTACAGACGAAAAAGTAGCACACAAGAAGGTACATTTTATTTGAAAAATACATAGCGCACCTACATCTAGACGACAGGCATGTTCTAGGATTCCATTATACTCATCATTTGACTAACTTTTACTATGGTACCAACCCAGAAATCACGTAAATAAAATTAGCTGTTCAACACAAACAATTCATCGACCCGCGACAAAATGTAAAGAATAGGTAATTTTCGCTTTTTCAGGGTAGTTCCCATAGTAAAGTAAGTAGTTATTGATCCGTATGTACCCTAAGTTCAAGTCTATTGGCTCACAAAATAAAATCGTTCATAAACTATTAGGGGCCCATTTTGCCCCCATTGAAGGATCTAAATTATCTCAATTTAATTCTAGATATTTCACTACGTTTAAAAAAAAACGCGATATAGTTATTTTTCACGCTTATATAGGATGTTTGGTCTAGCGTTAGACAAGGAATCCGGGACTTTAATAGTCATATGTTAGTTAAAAGGGTGAGCTATTTTCAAACAATATTGCATCGGTTTTCGAACAGTCATTTAGTACTTTTTTAGAAAATTGATATCCTGAAGGACCCACTGAAATTTTCCGGGATAGCAGTACCCCAAGTGGTAATTTGTGTTATTGTCAAGCGTCGTACCAAATTTCGTTAGAATTCATTTACCCCTTTTATCTTAGCTTTATAATTGATTATTTTGGCTATTGCTAAGAAACCCTATAGATTTTCCGGGATAAAATAGTTACTGTATTGAAACATGTTGTGTGCTTTCTACATACCTACCAGATTTCATTTATAACCGTTCAGCTCGTCTGATGTCATTATTGATGCTTTTTTCACCAACTTTGGGAACTTATCTGACCCGTTAGATAAGGAAAATTCGGAAAAACAGGAAGAAGCGTACCTTTTATTTTATTTGTAAAGCATAAATACAAAGTTTTAGGTCAATCGGTAAAGGTAATAAAAAATTAAATGCAAACAAAAAGGGCCCGTTTTACCCCGTTAGAGGTCGATTTTTCGAAATTTTCGTCCTTTGTGCTTCATTACGTTGTACATCGTACCTATGTTCGAAATTTCAAGTCTCTATCTTTAGTGGATTGGGTTGTAGCTTAAACTGATTAATTTTGGCTATCCCTAAGGATCCCCATAGAATTTCCGGGATAATAATAGTTTATGTGTTGAAACATGTTGTGTGCTTCCTCCATACCAGATTTCATCCATAACCGTTCAGCTCGTTGGATGTAATAGACGCTTTTTTCACCAACTTTGGGACCCAATTTGACCCCTTAGATAAGGAATATTCGGAAAAACAGGAACAAACGTAACTTTTATTTTGTTTGAGTAGCATGTATACAAAGATTCAAGTCAATCGGTAAAGGGAATAAAAAGTTACATACAAACGAAAAGGGCCCGTTTTTCCCCTTTAGAGGTCGATTTTTCAAAATTCCGTTCTTAGTGCTCCATTACGTAGTCCAATGTATCTTTGTTCCAAATTTCATGTTCGTATCTTTAGCGGTTTGGGCTGTAGGCTGTCTGTCAGTCAGTCACTCAGCGAAGCCTTTTATATAATAGATTTTTTTCTATTTCCAGGCGAAATTTTCTGCTCTGGCAGTGCCAGAGCACGCGCTGCCAAAGTCTCTGGTGTCTCTGGCCGCGTCTCTGGCGCAGTTGGCGGAAGAAGCGTCAGAGCTGAGGCGCAGCGCTGAGGAAATAGCCCTCGTCAACCAGGCGAGGCAAGCGCTCTTATTGCTTAAGAAATAGGTATCCATTTTATTTGAGTTTAATTTTTAATATGTTACGTTGAATCTCTGATACATAAATACCCAATTTGACACATTATTGATCGATAATTTTTTAACATTTCCTGAATTGTTATTTATATTTATTCTAAGGTAATTATAATTAAGAAATAAGATTAGCTCTAAAATTACTGCGTCATAAATAAACACTCATAAGTACATGTCTCAAATTATTTTAATTTTATTATTATTAAGTAGTACAAAGATGCTTAAATAATGCAGAAAAACATAATACCCCACAAGAAAAATATTCTAGGTATAATTCAATAGACAATTGTGTGACTGTTGAAAGCGCCAAATGTGAGATCAATAAAAATATAATGCAAAATGTACGATTCTAATGCATGAAATCTGTGGTAAATTGTAGAATATATTTACTTATTTTCATCATAATGACCACATACATTAGGCTAATGCTTGAAGGATTTAGCTCCTGGAGAAGAATTCAGCGCGCGTACCCCTCTGTCATGGTGTAAGAAAAATTGTACCTACATGTAAACGAGACACCAGACATTTCATTGCACAATTTTAAATTTAAGAATTTAAGCGAAAATGGATTATCAGCAACTGGGCTGCATTGTTCTCGCTCGCTCCGCTCCATAAACCCGTCATCCGTTAATGAACACCTCCTTCCCCGCGCCTCACGTAAAGCTGACAGAATATAGTAAATACGAATCGTAGTGCGTTTCGAGTCCGAAAATAAAACGTCCCTGGGCTAATGTAATTAGGTGAGTCATAATACTGTTAGACACCATTGTCTAACACTGTGACTCGGCTCTGATTGTCGAGGTGTCGCTACCACTAAACCACCACGGCTCCTGGTTATTACATATCGCGAGACTCAAATAAAAAGCGCATCAACCAGTACTTCATAACCCCGAAACAAGAAATGTTAGATGCGCTTTATTAACTATCGGGAGCAGCATTGGGAAAGCTTACATCCAAGAAAGGATTATATGATGATGATGATAATCACTGCTTTAGAGACTGTCGCGTTACAAAACCGACTGCGCTGGCGCCTGTTCAGTCGCTTGGGAGGGAGGGTCCTTGTTCGCGCACTCTATGTCTTTGGCTTCGACGCAGGGCCACGTACACACGTCGATCACGTGAGCTGAAACGATGAAAGTACAATTAAACTGATAATTTTCCTTTGATATGCACGAAGCGGTTTGACTCAAGGTATCCGTGCGACCAGTGTACGATTTTCTTAATAGTTTTTCAATACCTACAAGGCATCTTAGTGATTCATACGGGACCCTTGGTAGGCGAGCCTGCCTTGCACTTGTCCAGTTGATTTTTGCGTTTACGGGGCCCCATCGATGCGGGACCCCTAGGCAATTGCCTAATCTGCCTTAGGGTGCAGGAACACCGTTTCGGAGAAAGTGTTTAACTCCCTGATCCTTTATCGTTTGGTAGTGTTATGATTTTCTAATTTGATCGTTTATGGTTGTTGATTTTTATATAAAGTAGCTCTTTCAAGGGCAACACTGGCCTGATATGATTGGCCGATTTAAAAACAGCAAGAAGTGGCGCGCATTTGGTTAGCCAATGAAATCGTTTCCCGCGTGCTGTTCGGTCGGTCTAGCATTATCAGTAACCATAGATAAGTATGTCTCATTCATTTGGGATCTTCTCCTCCTGTTATACATAGGAGTCAGGAAACCAGCTTCGAGGCGAACCTCCTTACTGGGGCTGGACGCTACACCACACTGGATGTAGGGCATTGTAAAGGGAGGGCGCGAGTACCCAATCCCGACCGCGAGGTCGGGCGGCATCTCTCAGCGCCCTCTCCCCGCCATTCTGGCAGACTATCGTCGGCCGTCTTGGCTTTGTGGTTCTCGGATTCGGAGTCCTCACAACCTGCAACCGCCGGGTGCAGGCGGCATCTCCTCCTCTTTGAATTGGTGTCGACGTGACGCACGTCGATCCGGTGGCGTACCCGGTCAGGCGAACGCAGCTTCAGATGGTTGAACTCGGGAGTAAACTCGACCAAGTCCAACTGAAGCGCGGAGCAATGCTCTCTCAACCTGCCGGTCTTGTAGCGATGCGGAGATGGGGAGTGGGATCGCTGGCCCGGCTCAAGCGCGCCGCCGCGCGAGCCAGGCACCACGTCTCTAACTGCCCCTTTGGTAGGCGGTCGTCGAGCGCTGTGTCGACGACGATGGTCGAGCGGCGTCAAGCTCACGCGTAAGGCGGAGCGACGCCTACTCTGTAGGTCCCGTGATGTGCCTCTAGGCACAGGTATGCAGTGAAGCGGCGCCGGGGGAGAGGCTCGACCCCGGCCGCCGAGGCAGGCCCGCGTAGTGGCGGAGCCCGAGGGGGGCCGCGCGTCGCATAAGCGACAGCAGCGGCACCAAGGCTGGGCGTCGCGAGATGAGGGTCAGGTGATGGGGCGCGATGCGCAGGAAAGTCAGGTGGTTGTCAGGTCCGGTAGTGTGCGCCCCGATCAAAGTCGAGGGGCGCGAGGTCTTGATGGTGGTAAGCGGCCCGCATACGCCCACTCGGTGAGGGGCACACGAGTTGGCGGAGCGGGTCGCGCCGCAGTCGCGTCGGGTCGTCGGCCTCGTCAGGTCGCCGTGCGCGGCGTCACCGGGCACCAACCGGGAGGCGGCGCGTTGGCGGGCCTGGCGCCAGCACGTCCCTGGTCGCGTCTGCGGGGTTGTGGCCTGGACTACGTCGACAGGCCGCTGGAGTGTGCGTCGCTCGATATACGGGCGGCGCGGTGTGCTCGGGGCGCATTACGCGCACTCGCCGATGCGTAGGTCAAAGTTTGCTAGGCCGCCCACTGGTCGTTTTCAGGTATTGTATCGGGGGAGGCGAGCCTCGACCCCGATGGTGGCTTCAGATGCGGCGCGTCTCGGTGGTGTCGCCTCGTCCGCGCGCCGGTGGGTTTCCCGCCCGACGGCGTGCACTCCGTCAGGACATGGAGCCATGCAGCCCTCGGTCGAGGCAAGGCAGGCGATGGCGCGCCGGTGCGCCGGGCGAGCGACCGCTCGAGCCCGGCGCTGGTTGTCTTGTCAGGTGTGGGTGGACGACGCGGAGCAAGCTCGACGCGTCGTTAAGTGGTGGCAGTGATGGAGGGACGCGATGCTCGTTCCGGGACAGGTCGCGCCCGGGCACAACAGCCGGCGGCGTAATCACGCCCCTCATAGGTTATTCCAGGGCGGCCGCGGCTAGATCGACATTTGCGGGGCAAATGCCAGTTCAGCAGGCGGCCGCAAGCTGGCGCACGGTGCGCACGAATACGCTCGGTGCATGGGTGCGGCAAGCCAGGGCGGCCCGCTCAACGTCGCTAGCAGACGGAGCGAGGCCGCGGTCGGCGGCGCGCACGTGGACGGCGTGTTTCTGTAGGCGCTCGATCGCTGCGGGGGGGGGGGGACCCGCAAGGGCCCACACCCCCGCCCGTGGTCGCGGTTTACAAAAAGACTGTAGTCTCAAGCGCGTGTTGGGAGCCCGAGCTCTCGACCAAGCACGGCGAGACCAAGTATGTCTAGAATCGTCGATTGCGTATAGGGTGTGAGAAAAAAGATGTGCTATTAGTAGATTATGCAACTGTCATATAATGAAGTTTTTTAATACCCGTGTTATATGCAGTTGCATACACTACTTTATCATCACTAATAAAAAAAAAAATTAAAAAAAAAACATATTGCGAAACATTAAATTCACGCGTACGTGTATTGTCACTGTGAACTTGGCGCCATTAAAATCTAACCAATGAGAGCGCAGCTGCGCGCGCAGGGCCAATCAGGAGCGAGCGCGCGATGTTATAATGAGATTTTACGATATCGATGTGGATATTATAACATCATGTGAAATTGCTTAAATTGAGTGTTTTGTTGTCTGCGCTATAACAGTAGTCATTATAAGTCAAGTATTGGAAACATAAGTAGAATGTTACAACATTAGTGTAGATAAACATACTTAGATAGCTATATATACGTTGTTATGATTTTATCATATTTAGACTCTAGATAATAGTAAAAACCTGCAAAACGCAAATAGAAGTGATAGAAAATAGATAATAGGTCATAAATGTGTTAATTTACTTAAGCATCTCATCAAAAATTCAACAGTAGTTTTTGGCGCGAAATGTTATCTGACTATTACGCCTAGGCCGTGCGTAGTAGTCAGGCAAAAAAAAACGTATACGCAGATAGAGACAAAAGATATTAGTTTCGTCCTGTTCACACTTTAATGCTTGCACATCTCGCCCTCTCTTACTTTTGTAATTATTATTATTGAACGCCCTGTCTAGTTAATACTTGACTATGTCAGTAACGAAGCAAGTCGATGTGTAAAGAAAGAGGCTTCAGGCCAGCATTCAAATAACTAGCTCCAAAGTGGAAGCTTCTAGCTAGAGGCAAATGCCCTGCTGAATATTATTAAGTGAGTTATACTGTAAATGTACCTATTTTACCAAGTTAGAAATATATATACATGTGAAAGTGATGTGAAAGTTAATTTATAATAGTAGCAATCGTCTTTCATTTCACCAAACGATTTTATCAATTACCAAAATCTGCTGCGGTTAGGTACCTATTAGGGCCTAGTATATATATGACATGTTTTTAATTCTGGATCTAATTTTTACATAGCTGCTAGACATTGTCGAGGAAGAGGAAGCTTAGATCATTAATCGAGAACAGAAGAGGAAAGATGTTTGGTCACCTTGTACAACATGACAATCTAATGAAAATCACGATAGAAGGAAAGATAGAAGAAAAGAGAGGAAGAGGAAGATCACGCAGAGCATTTCTAGACCAAATTAAAGAAAAGGCAGACGTCATTTCGTACAGGGAGGTGAAATAACTAGCAGAAGACCGCGAGACATGGAAGTTGCTCCACCGACAAGAGCTTTGCTCTTAACTCACCTCTCCTCTTCTCTGGACTATTTTTCTCCCCCAAGTCCATATAATGGTGTTCAGCTCCGACCTTCCCCCGCACCCCCCACAGGAACACCGTGTTAGAGAGGGTGTTAACTCCCTGGTCCTTCTTCGTTTGGTAGCACTTGTCCTTCATTTCGTATGTCTGACAGTGGATTTCTGAACGTAGGTGGCTGTAGTTCGTCTGTGTGGAGTGGGTCTTGCAGTTTACTATTGTCGCCTGAAACAAGTAGGTAGATATTATATTAAAAAAATACCTTTTTTTTTCAAACAAGCTTTTACTGAACAAGTACTCGCAAAGACGAATCAAACGAGCCGAAATTCGATAGGGTTGCGTCGTTTCATTACAGAGTTCCTATGACCACCTTCCAATTCCATCATCAGATCCTGGTTACAATTGAAAGACAAACTCGCCAAGACCATTCAAATGAACCCAAACTCGATGAGGTTGTGTCGTTTCATTGCTAAGTTCCTTTGGCCACTTTCCAGCTCCATTATCAGATCAGCACCATGTCATCATAATATTGCATTGTCACGCGATTTACACATGTATGCAAAATTTCAGCTCAATCGGTAACCGGGAAGTGGATCAAATTTAACTTTTTTTATCGCAAATAAGTCCGCGTTTGACCACCAACTCGCCTGATGGTAAGCGACGTTGTGGTCGAAGATTAAGCACGCAGACCTAGAAGATACTATGCACTCTGACCTTGAAGATATATCTCTTAGGAAACAAGAAAGCAGGAAGAAGTTTCATTCCCTGGCGGTACGAATCAGAAATGTTGAGTCAAACCGCTTCGTACGTATCGAAGGAAAATCGACAGTGTAGGGGTGGTAATGTGGCGTCCTCCTACTTGTCCTGTAGTAAAAAGGGGATGGTAGAATAAGGTCGTGCAGCAACTTGCAAGATATGATTACAGAACGACAGACAAAGGGACAGGTAAAACTAAATAAAAGCTTGTAAAAAAACAAATTTATTTCAATTCAGTAGCGCTCATAGCGTAGTTTGATAAGGTGTTCGTTAGCGATCATCGAAGTGCAGCAACGTTCAGCATGGTCAGTCTTCAGATGGGTGACCACGCGTGGCATTTACAACTGAGTGCTACCGTGACTCGGATGATACGTTAAATTGTAGGTTCCGGTTGTTTTAACCGTTTAACCATATCAAAGGACTTTAGGCGGCTTAAAAGTCTGACACCAGGGCTAGCCACCCGGCCTATACGAACTTGCTGCGATTCTTTTTTTTTTTTTCGAGATTTTATTGTTTACTATCGTCGCCTGAAAATATTGAGTCCAATTCCTTTTCTTTGGAGTTTTTTTAATCAGAAGAGACAATTTGAAGGAGAAGCTATGTTCTATGCTCGGAGTCCCTCTGCGAGATTGAATCACACTCATACTCATTTATTCATAACTATATTTAAGTTACATGTCAAACAAAAACGAATGTACTCGTATTCAATTGTCAATCAGACATGGAGGTTCGAGAAGTTTCAAAGTTACCGATATATTATTGTATTTGATTTTTAACCGTGGGAACTGCGACGTGGGGTTAATTTAGCGAGTCGGACCCAGACTACAACTGAAACCCCGCCCGTACGCTCCCCGGAACGCCCTCTAAACTAGGACAAATCCGGGGAAACCCGGACGGATGGCAAGGGAAACCCTACCGATATTGCCCAGCAGATAGGCAAATTAAAGGGGCAGTGGGCAGGACACAGCGCGGAGAACTGATAATCATGTCGATGAATATAAGTTTTTGATAGATACCCATTGGCACGCTCTACGTTTCCACTCCCACAGATCCGAGGTATAGTTCTTCTCGATGTAGCTTTCTATCGGGTGCACCTCCGTCTGTATGTTCTTGTCTAATACTCTAGCTGAAATCAAACATGGCGAAATGTAATTAATTTCTATAACTCTAACGCAGATAGTAAAAAAAACTTCGTAATTGACGTAAAAAACATTACTTCAAACGAAACTTTAGTGGGGGACGTTGAGATCAATATCAATACCTATTATAATCATTAAAAATCGGCCAAGTACGAGTGGGTCTCGCGCACGGAGGGTTCCGTACTGTATGGGAGCCCCCCTTAAATATTTATTTTATTTTTGTTATTTATTATTGAAGTGAATGTAAAACTAAATATTCTGTGAAAATTTCAAGCATCTACCTGTTACCATTATAATTATAGAGCGAAAAACGTCTGAAAAATCAGGTTTGTTGTAAATTTTTAAATATAAATTTTTAATTTTTATTTTATTTTCTTTTTGTATTTGTTGTTATAGCGGCAACAGAAATACATCATCTGTGAAAATTTCAGCTGCCTAGCTATCATGGTTCATGAGATACAGCCCGGTGACAGACAGACAGACAGACGGACAGACGGACATCGAAGTCTTAGTAATAGGGTTCCGTTTTTCCCTTTGGGTACGGAACCCTAAAAATAATGTCCCAACGACCGCTAAAATAATACTTTGTCCTAATGGGCTAACGGGGGCCTTAGGAGTTAGGACAAAGTAGGTATTATTTTTAGTAAGGACCGTTTAAGTGGGGATCGTTAGGAGTAAACCGCGTAGTTCAGACCTTCTTATATGTACTTAATGTACTTTGGCAATAATAATAATTATAAAAGGTTCCTACTACCTTGAGTAAATATCTTACTTTTAGCAACGTATTTGACGACGAGCTCGTCTATATCCTTGACTCTGAAGACATCCTCGACGATGTTGAGCAGGTTGATGAGTTGGGGGTTGTTACGAGCGTAGTTCAGCACTTCGTTTACCTTAACCTATCAATAATAAAGTTCCAATTTCCTTGAATAGCTCTCACCTTTTAGCGACGTATTTTACTTCGAGCAATCCTCGAGTTTAAACACTTCCACTAACATATTGAAGGCTACTGCGCGCGTAATTTGGCACCTCGTTTATGTACCTTACCGTATAAATAATAAGGTTCCAACTTCATTGAATATTAATATCTTACTTTAAGCTACGTGTTTGACGGCGAGCTGGTCTATATCCTTGACTCTGAAGACATCCTCGACGATGTTGAGCAGGTTGATGATTTGTGGGTTGTTGCGAGCGTAGTTTAACACTTCATTTATGTACCTTAACCTATCAGTAATAAAGTTCCAGTTTCCTTGAATAGCTCTCACCTTTTAGCGACATATTTTACTTTGAGCAATCCTCGAGTTTAAACACTCCCAATACAATATTGAAGGGTACTGCGAGCGTAGTTTGGCACCTCGTTTATGTACCTTAACGTTTCAATAATAAGGTTCCAATTTCCTTGAATAACTCTCACCTTTTAGCAACATATTTTAATCCTCGGGTTTAAACACTTAGGCTAGTTTGGCACCTCGTTTATGTACCTTACCGTATCAATAATAAGGTTCCAACTTCATTGAATATATATCTTACTTTTAGCGATATATTTGACAACGAGCTCGTCGATATCCTTGACTCTGAAGACATCCTCGACGATGTTGAGGAGGTTGATGAGTTGGGGGTTGCTACGAGCGTAGTTCAGCACTTCGTTTATGTACCTGAACAAGAAAAAGTAAATTATAAGAAACTACTATTAACTCCTAACTATTGTCTCCCTACTTTGCTACCTATTCGTTTTCTCGGATAGATCTGTTATTTTTAACCCTTAGTGTATCTTAAAAAACGTAAACGTGGCGTTGTAGCACCGAACGAATGAACCGATGGTGATTTTGTTTTTTTTTGTTTGAAAGGCATATTTATCGGGAGTGTTATTAGATATATAGTGGTATATTTTATCAAATAGGATCAGCTGTTTCAAACTTACTAGCTATTTTGTGAGCTGTAGTAGAAATATTATTGCGTTGAGGATTTTTAATTTTTTTGTCGAAAATAAATAATTATCTCACCGCTTGGGGTCCTTCCCGAATTTAACCGCCATTTTGGCATTGCAGAAGCTGTAACGTTGTCCTTCACAAAGAACAAACCCCACCTGAAGATTAAACAAATGTCTTGTGATAGTCTGAATCACCTCTTTTTGGTTGAATACACCAGTTCTATTCAGGGTTATCCAGAACTGGTGTACTAAGCCGAGAGGAGGTGATTCAGACTATCATTAATTAATTTTAATCTCATCAAAAACATAAATGTGAAATGGGAGCCAAAGTGTCGCCACCAAAAGAGTTGAGATCTAACACGGGGGCCAAGTGTTCTGTAGAAAATCCTAGAGTTTAAGCTACAAGAATATACCTACAACATTTAAAATAAATTTACTTATGTAACTCAAGCTCGTGATTTGACTTGGCTAGTTTAAGAATAAGTACAGTGCAAATAAGCATTTCTCTGTACGTGTAAACTAGCCAAATCAAATCTTGAGCTTGAATTACATAAGTAAATTTCTTTTAAATGTTGTAGGTATATTCTTGTAGCTTAAACTCTAGGATTTTCTACAGAACACTTGGCCCCCGTGTTAGATCTCAATTCTTTTGGTGGCGACACTTTGGCTCCCATTTCACATTTATGTTTTTGATGAGATATCATAACTTTTTGTCCAGAAATAATTATTAGTTACATCATGATTTTCATAGTACACTTATCTCTGAAAAAGTTATCTAGTATTTATTATATTACTATCACAAATGGCATGGTTCATCTATCGAAAATCTCAGTGCCTCGCGACGCTACCGCCATTTATTGGAGTATTGGTTAGGTAAATTTTACAATTACTTTGTTAATAGTACTAATTATCAATAATTTTCAGTTTTTAGATTTTTTCCTTTATTTATGCCCGATAGTCGACCTTGGTGCCAAATATCAATTCTAGGTCATCTGGAAGTGGGTTAGGTTTTTGATCTATAAGTCAGTGAGTCAGTGAGTGAATCAGTCAATGAAACACGAGTTTTTAAACGTTAATATATCAATAACTGACTGAGCAAAATTTATGAAATTTTGGATTCTTGATAAGCTAAAAGACTTTAGTAAATGCCAAATTTCATGTATGTAGGATAAATAGTTTTTGAGTTGTGAGGGGGTCAAAAGTAGCTCCAAATGGTTCGTGTAATATTACACACGGCCGCTGCGTCGCCAGTTTTCTGTAGAACACTTTGGATGGACACGCTGCCGCGTGTCTAGATTCATGATGAACAACCCCATTGAGTGGCCCCTTAGTAAAATTATTCACAACGATAATCTTAATCATCCTCTTTTGGCGTAGTACAGAGTAAGCAGATAAACCTATATTATTGAAGCACTTGCCTTCATGTTGCTCGGCACCAGAGCACCAACAGTGAGACACATTGCGCAGAATCCTAGGAACTGAAAATAACGATGTTGCCGTCAATATGTCTGCATTATTAATTATTCCTCTAATTAAGTACACTAGTGGAAAACGACCGAGCTCAGTCAAAACTCAAAACGAAACAAAATTTAAAAAGAAATGGAATTTCGCGTTTTATTGAAAATACCAGAGATAAACCAGTGTGGTGGATATGGCACAATCGCTTTTCGTTGGTAGGCCTATGTTCAGCAGTGAGTACAGATACATACGGCCAGGCGCGTGTCCTTGGCTATCATTCCGCTTTCGCCGTACGCCACGTAGTTCTTCACCGAGCCGAGCGAGAGACGCTCCTCTGCCGTCACTTTAGTGCTCATTCTGTCCTGGAAATGAAAAAAAACAAAAGATAGGACATTCCTCATGAACAGCCAGAATGTGGAACGTTTTGCCTGAGTCTGTCTTTCCGCTAAAGTACAAAGTGTGTGTCTTCAAATCCCGAGTAAATAGGTATCTTCTAGATAAGTGTCTTACAGTTACCCTAGACCAGGGTGTCTACAGGCAGTTTGTAGTTTGCAAACCTACCAACGTACCAACGTACTCGTGTATGGCTGCTAGAGTGGACATCAGCCGCGACACTCGCGACACTACAGACACACCTGATCAGACATCACCTTCCGGCCGCACAGCATACAGTCCAGCAAGTCACGCGGCACGGCCACGTGCTCGTGTATGGCTGCTAGAGCGTACACCACCCGAGACACTCGCGACACTACAGACACCTGATCAGACATCACCTTCCGGCCGCACAGCATACAGTCCAGCAAGTCTCGCGGCACGGGCACGTGCTCGTGTATGGCTGCTAGAGCGTACACCACCCGAGACACTCGCGACACTACAGACACTCACCTGATCAGACATCACCTTCCGGCCGCACAGCATACAGTCCAGCAAGTCTCGCGGCACGGCCACGTGCTCGTGTATGGCTGCTAGAGCGTACACCACCCGAGACACTCGCGACACTACAGACACTCACCTGATCAGACATCACCTTCCGGCCGCACAGCATACAGTCCAGCAAGTCTCGCGGCACGGCCACGTGCTCGTGTATGGCTGCTAGAGCGTACACCACCCGAGACACTCGCGACACTACAGACACTCACCTGATCAGACATCACCTTCCGGCCGCACAGCATACAGTCCAGCAAGTCTCGCGGCACGGGCACGTGCTCGTGTATGGCTGCTAGAGCGTACACCACCCGAGACACTCGCGACACTACAGACACTCACCTGATCAGACATCACCTTCCGGCCGCACAGCATACAGTCCAGCAAGTCTCGCGGCACGGCCACGTGCTCGTGTATGGCTGCTAGAGCGTACACCACCCGAGACACTCGCGACACTACAGACACTCACCTGATCAGACATCACCTTCCGGCCGCACAGCATACAGTCCAGCAAGTCTCGCGGCACGGGCACGTGCTCGTGTATGGCTGCTAGAGCGTACACCACCCGAGACACTCGCGACACTACAGACACTCACCTGATCAGACATCACCTTCCGGCCGCACAGCATACAGTCCAGCAAGTCTCGCGGCACGGCCACGTGCTCGTGTATGGCTGCTAGAGCGTACACCACCCGAGACACTCGCGACACTACAGACACTCACCTGATCAGACATCACCTTCCGGCCGCACAGCATACAGTCCAGCAAGTCACGCGGCACGGCCACGTGCTCGTGTATGGCTGCTAGAGCTGACATCAGCCGCGACACTCGTGACACAACGTACATCACGTGTTGCATGGAGCGCCACACGCGCCACAGCTTTGCGAATAGCGGCTGGGAAAAGAGAAGGAAATTTCAAAAGTAGAATATAAAGTTTTTAAATCAGCAACAAAAGCACTTAAAAACAACGTGATAACAGGAACTGCTGCCTTATAGTCGACGGCAGCGTGAAGTTCCTCCAGAACCCAGCAGATCTAGGTACTTCAAGACTGTCGAACCCTCATTCACCGAATCACTGTATTATCAACATTCAACAGCAACCTTCTATTAAAACTAAATTTACTGGTTTTATGCCCACATTGATGGCACGTAAAGCACTTACAAACACTGTGACAACAGGAACAGCTGCCTTATATTTGACAGCAGCGTGAAGTTCCTCCAGAACCCCGCGGCAACGCTCCACGGCTGTCGAGCCGTTATTGACAGTTCTCTCAACATCCGACAGCAACTTTCTGATAAACACTTCGTATTGGCGATTGAAAGCTAGCAGGTGGAATATGCGGTTGTAGTCTTCTCTGAAACATGTGATAGGTTTAAATGGCATCCTTGGCACTAGCTTCATAGTCTTATCCATGTGATTGAGCCAGAGCCTAATTGCAAAAAAAATGAAGCTTGTGCCTTGCAGTGAACTGATCGAAAATTCGAAAGACGGAAGGAGCAAATTTTCACTTCTCCCGGAGTGCAACCCGTTGTTTTTTTTGTCGCAAATAATTCCGTGCTTGGCTTTCAACTCGCTGGTGATGATGTTTATGACGTGATAGATGCAAGATAATGATATGCTTGAGATTCGAGCATAAAAAAGATGATGAGGGATAGGTCTGCCTTTGTCTGTCTGCTTATTAAAAATAAGCTGCCAATAATACAATGAAGTGAGTGAAGACCGGAGCAAAAACGAGCGTACCTATTATCATCACCCTAAGAAAATCTCTGCCAGATTGTCTTAGGTTTTACATATAAGCCATCTCTATAGATTTCCACTAGATTGCACGTGGTTAGGACTTAGCGCATTCTGTTCTAATCCAGATCGTTTGTCCTTCTTCTATAATTGCCGGTCCATGCGATATGACGACTATGGACCTAATTGGCAATTATTCCAACACGCTATGTGCCCTGCGCCCTGAACACTGCTATTTCAACTAGCTTATTCCCTGGCTATGGAAACTTGGGTTTATCTACAGAATCTTAAAGAAAGTAGAATCACGGTAATGGTATCTAACAGTATTCCCTCTTCATACGAACGGTCCAAACGCAAATCATGTACTTACGCGCTTCGGAGTTCGGTATACACTCGGTGATGATGATGATGATGTCTTCCACGCCGATTTCGGCTACGGCGACCATTTTCCGTATGGGTTACTGGTGGGTCCTCACATGGCTGATGTACCTAATTTTAGCGGTGAATGTCCTAGGATAGTGGCTACATGTGAGGACTCCATTTATGTAGTTGTATGTAATGTTTGACGGCGGTTTGTTTTTGAGATGGTCTATTTTTAGGTCTAAATCACGCCTCCTTTGGTCCTAAAAGGAGATAATGCAAAATGGGCTCAGACTAGGTACACTAGCTCAAAAAATCCGTTAAACTATGATAAATAAATGCGCAGAGTAAAACAACCGCGTCAAATGCTTAATTTATGAGTAATTTCAGATTTTCCAATTTGATTTTTGTTCAGTAATTGAATTACTGTCATTTTGATCACATGTAACCTTAATACCCGAATACACGAAATTACTTTTAATGGACACTGTTATTGTAAAAAATAACGGGAAAATCATTTTCCGAAAGAAACAAAGCAAATTATGAAATGCTGTACCCTTTAGTGGCCCAATTTCTATGCATATTTGCAATTTCTCCTTTGTACACGTTGGTATGTACTTATTGTCTGCATACACTCGGTACACCAACAGTCGCAGATGCGCCGCAGTGACTAAGGAACGTGTGGGGTTGTAATCAGTAAGCGTGTGATTTACCTACCAGGCGGGCAGCTCTAGCGCGTGTTACATACTGCGTGGCCACGTGGCGCTGTAGGTATTTATTTGAAGGACAGGGCCGAATTACAATCTTACAATACTGTTAGATACCATTACCGTAGTAGAATGAACTTACACAGTACTCGTCCTGGACAATAATGGCTTTTTCAACTATAGGTTCTTCTTCCTGTTACCAAATTCCTAATTCGAAGGTAGAAAGAACTTACACAGTAAGCTCAGGGCTACACGGCCTGACTTCTACGTTCCCTGTCTCGTCCTGGACAACGATGGCTTCTTCGATGGCCGTGGTGAGCGTGTTGACGCGCTGCATCACGGTGATCAAGGAGTTGGAGAGCGAGGTCAGGCAAGCCTTGCCCGCGTCCACTAGGTTGAATGGTACTGGGGAAAAGACAAATATGATTGTGCCTATATCCTTACCATTTATAAAGGTACATTGGTCAAAATTAAATTACAATCTTGCTTCATGCATTACAAAAATCATATACAATGTCACACTTAATAAACAATTTTAGAATTTGATATAATAACAATCTAAAGTATTATTTACACGAAATTCAAAATAGTAGTTTATGCAACTGTCATATAATGAAGGGTATTAAAACACGAGTGTGAGTTTATGAAACGAGCGCAGCGAGTTTCATAATAGTAACGAGTGTTTTAATACCCGTGTTATATGCAGTTGCATACACTACTTTATCTTCACTAATAAATATAAAAATAAAAAGCATTGCGGAACATTAAATTCACGCGTACGTGTATTGTCACAGTGAACTTGGCGCCATTAAAATCTAACCAATGAGAGCGCAGCTGCGCGCGCAGGGCCAATCAGGAGCGAGCGTGCGATGTTATAATGAGATTTTACGATATCGATGTGGATATTATAACATCATGTGAAATTGCTTAAATTGAGTGTTTTGTTGTCTGCGCTATAACAGTAGTCATTATAAGTCAAGTATTGGAAACATAAGTAGAATGTTACAACATTAGTGTAGATAAAATAAATTATAACATACTTTTATAACAATCATGTTACATAGTTTGATGTGGTCTATACATACAGTCAGGGATCGCCTCGCCGCCCTTCTTGCAGTCTCTATTGAAGAGTCTCACTCCGGAGACCACCTCCAGCAAGTCCTGTAGCTGGACTTTCTTCTGCGGACGGTGGAGCGCCACAAACAGTTTCAGCTCGTCAAGGGAGAACACGCTCTCTAAAGCTGCCATGCCTTCTTTCAGGGTCTGCGGGGAAATAAATAGCTGATCTTATTCACCGCAGCGAATGGTCAAATGGTCCTGATTTTAGATATTTTGGGTAGTGACGTCATGACCTTACGCTGTGCCCTCAGACTGTGATTAACTTTACCTACATTACAGGTCGCGGCATGTACTCGTAAGTCTAGCGCTGAGCGAAGTGTGGAGGGGATGGCTGCGCATGAGTTTAGTATGGCGGTCAACATGCGCAGCCATCCCCTCCACAGTACCCTCAGCGCTAGACTTACGTGCCGGTACTTGTACCTGCACTCTAGTATATTGGGTTACTCCCAACGAACCCCAGTAATAGCCGTTGTCTTAACGTTCCCCACAGGGGGCGGTCGTTGGGCCATAAAAAAATTTTGGTCTCACCGTACTAAAACTTAGTTTGATTATGAAGTTAAATAAAAGAAAACATAACTTAGGTATCCTTAGTAAATCGAAATGGAAAAATCGATTCTGTAAACTGGGTGTATCTTTAGTCAACGGATCTTTAAGCAGTGCAAGTATGTAGTCAAACACAAATATTAAATAAAATAAATTGTCAAGTGCGTGTCGAAACACGCGTATGATAGGCTACCGTAGATGATGATAAGGATTAGTATAGATACGCGATATGATCATATTGAACCGATACTATTACAAAAAAAATACAAACAGAACAATTGCAAGCGAGAGTCTGTTAAGGGTTGCGAACGCCATCTAGTAGTGTTACTTCAGACTTACACTAAATCTTCCAAATAGTAGGGGACGTTAAAACCAATGTTTTAAAATGGCAAAACGACCCCGACCCCCACTAGCGGCAGTTGGTACAAAAAAATAAAACTTTTTCCTAACGTCCCTCAGTGGTAACAGATTTAGTGGGGGTCATTGGGAGTAAACTAAGGTTTTTGTTTTTCCCGAGTTTCTGATATTTCGGCACAGTCACACGCGACTGGCAGATTGAAGAAAATCCGGTTAGGTGGTACAAAAGCCTGTCTATGGTGGTTATAGGCACAAACCAGGATGATCCCAGGGTTCCCCAGCCCGCTAGCCAGCACGATATAAATGGAGATCTTCCGGAACAGCTTCCTATAGTCCCCGGTCAGGTCATCATCATGTGGGTCCGGGTCTTCGTCCAGGATCTCGGTGACCAGCGGCTGCAGGCAGGCGGCGATGGACTCCATATGCTTGTCTATCAAATTCTGGACCTTGTCGTAGTTGCTTTGGATTATAAACTGCATGCGAAGCGTGTTTAGTGACGTCTCGCCACCTGGGATAGGAGAAATCCAGATTTTTCTCTAGACGAACAGCCATGATGTGGAACGCTTTGCCTGTCTTCGCGCTAAAGTACAAAGTATCTTAGAAGATACGTTGTATCAAGTATCTTATATATCTTCGATAACGTTGTACAAAATATCTTAGAAGATACGTTGTACTTTAGCGCGAAGACAGAGGTCTAGGGTTTAGCACGCTTACCTAGAGTTAAGCGTGCTACACCCTAGACCACATATTTGCTTAAACATCAGGCAGTATGTAGTCAAACGCAAATAAATAAATACAAAAATAAAAAATGGATAGGTATCCTACTAAAATTATAATCGCGAAAGTTTGTATGTACCTACGGATGTTTGTTCCTTTTTCACGCAATAACTACTGAACGGATTGCGATGAAACTTTGCAATAGTAATGCTTATACATCAGGACCTTCGACACCCGGATAAAAATGGGATACTTACTTCTGAGTATACTAACGCATTCCTCAACGAAGAACTGTAGATTTTTCCTGTTGATGGTCTTAGAGAACAGCTTTCCATATTTCGGGTTCAGGAGTAGTAGGTCTATCAGGTAAATGACGAATTCTGGGTCTACAGTCACATTGTGCGCTTGGCAATTACGAGTTACTTCATTTGCCATATTTTTGATAACATTTTCGTTGCAAGCCATGATTATTTATTTTTAAGGAATAATAAAAAATAGAAATACAACGAGATGTAGAAATATTGTGTAAGCTTGTTATCAAGTTTGAAATACCATAAAATGAAACGTTGGGGTTGCTATGGCAACGTGTTGACAGATTTGGATAAAGAAAGATTTTGTACAGTCAACTTCATAATTGTTAGCTTATTATTAAGGTGGATATTTTTGGTCTCTATATTCACGTGCGTAAATAATTATATCAATGATTTATATTTTTAAAATGATTGAAATAAAATAATATCAAATAATGTATGAAGACGACGAGTACGACCTATTTTTTTTATCGTGGTATGTTTGTGAAAATTAATTTTACTGCAGTGGAGTCATTTTAATAGGTAACATTTGACAGTTCATTTATGCAAAGAAAAATATACCTTACACTAAAGGATTAAAACTTCAAGCCACACTAGTTAAAATACTTTTTCGATAAATATCAACTCATTTTTATTAAAACTTGATAAAACTATGGTTGTTTCGGCAAAAAAAACGTCTATTTCTTACTTAATTTTATTTATTTTTTAGTAAAGTGACAACAGTTGTAGCAACCATCAGTCTAGTTTATAAAACTAAATTATATCACTAAATAAGAATAATGACTCCGTGCGAGCTACATTTTTCACAGTCAATTTTTCATGACAGTCTTATTTGAAAACATTATTCTATTAATTTGACTGGATTAAAATGTGTTTTGACTTTGGAGTAACATTAACCAAAAAATTAAAGAAAATATAGTATTAAAGGCGTATGAATGCTCACATTCATACATTTACAAACACATAGGTACTTAAAAATAAAAACAGCCTAAACGATTTTCCAGTATCAATTTATAACGAAATGAAGAAATTTAAATTGAATGAAGATTTTTATAATTACATATTATTATATATTATGATTACACCTAGGCAAGTACTTAGTAATTACGTAAATTCGCAATAATTATTATCTTATCCAAGAAAAAAAAAATACAAATACCATAGTCAGATAAAGCAAGCAAAATGTAATGTAGTAATTTTTTTTAGCAAAAAGCTGCCGATGACTTTTCTTCAAATTGCACTGTACAATGTGTACCGTAACTGACTTTAAATTATACCAAACAATGCATGATTTTATTTGCAAATTATAACTGCAATATTTGAATACAATTCTAATGCTGCGTCCTCACTGTACGTGTTCGAATATTTGAAAATACAGTTTTTTAAATACAGCGTCGTATTCGCCGAATAAAGCAAATACAAAAAACTCTTGTATCTGTTGGCTTGTATTTTTCTTGTTCACATATGCGACGACGAATACATGCAAACGTCGAAAAACACACGAACACCGAATAGCTATTTTAAGACTCAACATTAAATGCAGCTACGCTACTAATAAATTGGTATATGTTCCCAAATAAAATGTAACCACAAATTTAAACACTGGAAAACAATTTTATTTATAAATGCATAAAATGTCAGTAAATTAATAAAAGCTAGAAAGTCAGACTCAGATCAAACATACAAAAATGCTATACTCATACGAGTACAAAATTAAAATCAATTTACAAAATTAGTAGAAAAATAAAGTCGAATCTCCCACTTCACAAATAAACTGAAAACTAATCCAAGAAATGGCCTTTCAAGTATTTCATCATGCCGAAGACTTTGAACCTCTGCTTTCCGATGACCTTGTGAAGGGCATCGTCACAAATGGCATACTGTCTGTTGTTGGGGTCGAAGAGATTATTTTCTTTGACGATTGCCCAGATGCGCTTGACCACAGCGTGTCGTGGCATCTCATCTGCACCCATGAGGGCTGATAGAGCTGGAGATAGTTTGTATGAACGTGTGAATCCAGTACCGCCCCCTTTTTTACCGGTAGCTTTCTTAGCTTTGGCTGGCTTTTCTTTAGTGACGCGGGGTTTGGGTGCCGCGCGACGGCCGCGTTTTGCCTGAAAGTATAAAATAATATATTATTTTAAGATTTTTCATTCAAGCATCAGTACTTGTGAATATCTAAGCCTATCTACAGATAGATAGATATCTGTAGGCCGAATCCTACAAGTTGGCGGAAGTGAAGTTAGCTACAAGCTGTGCAATATAGCCAATCAACGTGCGGCTTTATGTGAGCTTCAGTCAGGATTGGATATTGCGCAGCTTGTAGGTAACACATCCTCCGACTTGTATGATTCGGCCTATAGAAGAATTCACGAACAAATCGAATTCTCGAAATTTACTATTAAAACAACTTAAGAATGACTTTCTTTGAACTTTCGACAAAATTTCGAAATAAAATTACTAAATTTACGACAAGTCACAAGTTTTCATGTTCAAATGAGTCGGGCGGCGTTCTGATTTATCATTATTTATTCTAATTAAACTTGTCATTTATGAAGTGCGTATATAATTATAAGGTCAGTTTACAGATGTTACAAAAAATAGATCATACATATCCTGTCTTTCGACATGCAATAAGCCACGGTAAAGTACAAAAAAAATCACTAAAATACCCGTCAGTAAATAAATGACTATGACTAATGAAACTTGTTTCATTTTCGATTCAAGGAGTTTCATGCAGCAGGTTACAGTTTGACTGGAGCAAATTACTAAAGTAAGTTCGTAAAGGCCGGGTGGCTGGCCCTATTTCTGGCGTCAGAGTTATTGAAGACCTCTGCCGTGGCTAAACGGACACAACAGCAAATATATATAAATTACTAGTACTAATACATTATTTTATTGAGACAAACGAGATTGGAGTGATAAACATACCTTTGGCTTTTCGTCGTCTGAAGACGCATCTGATTCATCATCTTTTTCTTCTGACTTAGCGCGGCTCTTCTTAGCAGCCGCCCGCTGTGAAATGAAAATCCATTTTACATACATTTTACTAAGTACATTTATTTTGAAAAACATTTTTAATAATATGATATTTTATTGAGTTCCTTATTTTAAGTACCTACAATGTTGAGTCGAAAAAAATCAAGACAATTTTTGGTGTAGAGGCTTCCTCAGTGATATATATTTTGTTGTATGGTTTACCTTGGGTTTTTCCTCTTTCTCACTCTCTTCAGATTCTTCGTCTTCATCTTCTTTATCCTCCATCTAAGAAAAATAAATCATTAAAACATTGAGTATGATTTGTATTGCTCCTATATATTTGTATGGGATTGTATGAAAAATGATGTCCCCTGGCGGATGTGAAGTTAGCTACAAGCTACGCAAACTCCAATCCTCACGCAGTTGAAATGTGTGTTTCATTAAGGAAAAGTTTTATTTATAAAAGTACAGATTTAGAAAATATAACGAATAATAAACTGACTGAATCGACGTAATCGTGCACCATCTTGACGATGGTTGCCTTTTTCTTGCGGATGCCAGCGCCGTACTGCGACTCCAGATGTTGCGTCACCTTTTTGGTCGTCCATACCGCGAGGTCGGCGTCTTTCAAGATCTCTGTAAACAACATTTCAAATTTTCAATAAGTAAGTTCGTATAGGCCGGGTAGCGACAGGTTTACAGGTAAATTGAAACTACAGTAGTTTCTGTATGGCTCTATAGATTTTTGTAGAGCGCCCCTGGCGGAAACGAGGTAGAACTAACAGAAATGTATGGAGCCACACGTAAACTCGCAAGTATGAAAAACCTGTACTTTGGTGTCAGAGTTTTAAAGTCGCCTAATGACATGGCTAAGTGGTTAAAACAACAGGGGCCTACAATTTAACGTAACATCCGACCCACGGTAGCACTCAGTTGTAAATTCCACCCGCGGTCACCTATCTGAAAACTGATCGGGCCGAACCCCTGGGCCGAACGCTTCTTTGTCAGTGATTACTGAATTTTTCGATTAAGAGTATGGCAACTAGCGTGGTGATTTTTGCATATTTTAATTAAATTGTAACACAAAGTATTACTTGCGCGTATTGCGTAATTTAATAGACAGTAGTAAATTCTACTGAAGCTTCGGCTGCATTTGGCGATCTTTTTCAAGGTTGGAGTACCAGCGAGGGCTCGTCTCGCATACCAGTGCTATGAGCTAAAATGTTTCGATAGTACTGAGCATTTGTGGAGTAGCCCAGCGGATTAGCAAGTTAAATAGCGATGGGCAGGGTACGTACACACTTCGTAGAACGGACACAAGTGACAGTCCTCTAAAGCGTTTTTTTTAAATAATGGCACGAATATTTTACTTTAAATAAAATTACTTAGCTGATGACATATTTTATTTAATAGAAGATCACAATAATAATCTAGAGTACCTAGGTTAATAGAAAGAAAATTCGTACATGGAAACATATCCTTTAAACATTACCCTCTCCTCCTTCGACAGTTAGCTAAAATCTATTATGGTCACTGATCTCCACTTGTCTGTACCACTAATACTATAGTCAGTGATTGCTGTGCATAACTAGGTACTTTCTTAGCAACAAACAACATCGCGCCAAAACCGATCTAGATCAGTCGATGCGTAAAATGGAACGTTTTCAATGCAATGGTGGACTTGCTCGACTTGACGTAAAACAACTTGACAAACAAAATAACCAAGAATATTTAGAAATTGCAGCGAAATTATAAAATATCTTCGAGCAATGTGAAGGCAAAACCTAATCTAAATTACTTTGCGGTTCTACTCATGTCTTTACATTGATTTTTAACACAGCCATTAAAGCGCTTTATAAGTGGAATAATCGTGCAACCATAAAAATAAATCATCAGTAACCAGACATAACCAAGCATCGGCAAAATGTGCAATAAATAGAAATTAATCCGCACATTCCTCCTCATCAACTTTTGCCTGAAACATTTTGGCATAAACGTTGTAATAACAGAGATATTTGGAAATAATGAAACAAGAAGTACAAGTTTACTCGGGCACTTTGTAGGAAGCCATTTTCCAAGGCCCGGGCAGACAACGCAGGTTAAAAATATCGCTGATATGCATTATTTAGAGTAGATATCTAACGACAAATTATTCTAAAGAAGAGGGTTACTTACTTTCGATCTCTGTCTTCAGCTCAGCGTCGCTTAAATCGGCCATAATATTTTCAATCCGAACGCGTAGATTTCTTGAAATGCACACCGAACCAAGGACAAAAGCCACACAATATTAAACCTAAGCGCGAGGTGCCACACGGCGTCGCTTGAAAGCCATCTATTTGGACAACAATCACAGTATAGTCTTTATTTGCTTGATTCCGTCTACCAAAAATAAACTGTATGCTGCAGCAATAAAGTTTTAAATTGGTATTATTGTAGATGTCAATTACAACAGAATTTAAAGTGAAAGTTAACTGCGAAAGTTCCACTCAAAATCAAGTAAATTATATCCAATCTTGATTATCGAAGGAATTATAAATTATTATTTTAATTTATGAATTGTATTTTTTAAACAAAAATACGTTAGGATATCAATTAGATCAATAGTTTATATTATTATACAGAAATGTGACGAGCTTTTAATGATATTTGAGTATAATGTCGTCAAAACATGAGAATATAAACAGTTTTTGAACATAAAATAGATCTGCTGTCAAAAGAGGCATGGTTTACAAACGTCAACGTCAAAATCACGCACGGTCGGCACGTCAGAACATAACCTAAAATTATAAGGAACAACATTAATCTCAGAATCTTTCCAAAAATATATTGTCCGTGTATTAATAATGGCAAAAGTTAAAAACAAGCGTAATTCAGGACTCGCTGACAAAGTTCACGGTAAAAAGAAAGCGGAGGTTCATAAGAAAAAGCTGAATCCATTCGAAGTTCACATCAACCGCGAAAAGATTAAAGTTCTTGGCAAGAAATCCAAGCATGACAAAGGTTTACCAGGAGTATCGAGAGCTAAGGCTATTCAGAAGGTAATTACTGTTCAATACACTATGTATCCTACGTCATATGGCATTATTTAACGCTATACTCATGTAAACAAATGGAGGTTGCACCTGCGTTTAATTCTGCACTGTTGAGCTGCTCTGGAAGGGCAACTGGGCCATATCTATCACGCAGGTCCAACTACAGGTTGGTAGATTTCTTCCTCGGACTAATTTAATTACGATGTTTTTCTTTCGCTCTAGGTTGGTAATCTGTAGGTTGCAAATCATCACACTCATAATAATTGTAAATAACTCATTGTACGGAACTAGTAACTGAATTAACAGAATTACGATAGCAATCTCCTGGTAGAGCTCTACATAAACATATTACAGTAGAATGCTGATTATCCGAATGCCAAATAACCAAATCGGTCCTGCAAAGGGGAAGAGGCACAAGACAAAAGTGTAACATCTCACAGTGAGGCGTTTATGTGCTTCTATAACGCCCTCAAGTGGATAGAGCAACCTGAATGCGACGGTCTACATCATTTTGCCATCCTGTGCCTCTTATTCTATGTGTGACGGTTTGTTTTTCTTTATTACCAGTCTATGTCCGATTATCCGAAACGACCCCGGTCCCAATTATTTCAGATAATTGGCGTTCTTTGTAAACTTTTTTTTAAAAAGGCAAGTGCTTTTATTAACTACAACAAAAACAATACTACTTAGGCTAAAACTAAATACTTAAACTACTGCTACATAAAAAGCAATTGGATCATCCATGGACCCTTGAAGGTCTAAAAGATAATCCAAATGCTCGCGCCCACTGCCAGTGATCAGCATTACCTCGCTGAATGGCAATGCTTATATCTTGAACCAAATAAACACCAGCATTTGTTTATAAGTAAACTTGACTTACAAAATAAATAAAATTCAAATAGTCTTTATTCAGTAAAATATGACCTTACAAAACTTAAATACTAGGTTGTGCATCCTGGACATAGGCCTCCTCAAGAATTTGCCAGAGCTCCTTATCTCTGGCTTTCCTGCGCCACCCTGGCAACAGGTTGTCATCCCACATTTTTTGAGGTCGTATCCTGAACCACTTCCCGTCTCTTGGGTACCAGAGCATGACTTCTTTGGTCCATTTATCGTTTTTGCTTCTCAGTACATGCCTAAGCCAACGCCATTTTAATTTTTTTGGCTTACATCTGCTACGCCTGTGGCTTTTCGGATTTTGGTCAGTATACACCTATCTTTCAACTTTATATAGAGACTGACTGACTGAGACTGACTGCCTCGGTGGCTCAGTGGTTAGTGACCTTAACTACTGGGTCAAAGAGGCGTGGGTTTGATCCCCACCCAGGGCAAGTGTTTATGTGATGAACATAGGTGTTTGCCCTGTGTCTGGGTGTTATTTAGTTGCTATCTATATAAGTATGTATTTAAAAATATGTATATGTAGTATATTAGTCTCTGGCAGCCATATCACACGCTTTGCTTAGTTTTGGGTCAGAGGCTGTTTGTAAGATGTCACACGTATGTGTAAAATGTTGTTAATTTGCAGCGAAAAGACACGCTGGGCACAGAAATGAAGCTCATGAACAAGACAAACACATTCATAGACCGGCGCATCGGAGAGAAGAACGCCCAGCTGTCGGCCGAGGACCGCATGGTGGCTCGGTTTGCTGCTGAGAGGGCCAAGCAGCACTCCAAGAAAAACATCTTCAACCTCGCTGACGATGAGGTTTTAACACATAGGTTGGTCACCTAACCCTTTAAAACTGGCCCAATACAATCGTGAGGATCGACAAAAAATTGGCGCGAAAACCATATTAGTACAGGAAAAAAGAATTTAACTTTGCACTAAATTACCGATTCAATTTTTTTTTTATAAAAGCTTTAGGATCATTTACTGAGCATAAAATCACAAAATGCTGACAGATCCAGGTGGAGCTTGAAGCGTCATCTTGAATAAAAGTTTTTGGCCGATATCTTGGAAACTATGCACATAAGAGTCAAATAAAATTAGTATTTATCTGTCAAGGACATTTTTGCCTTCTTTATCCAAAGGTCCAGTCTATTCTTAAATGTGTTTATAGTTCTTGCTGAGATTACATCCTAAGGCAACCTGTTCAAAAAGGATAAGTTTGTCAAAGAAAATTTTAAAACTAACTGTGATTTAAATTATATAAATAAAACAGTAGAAATAAAACATACATAAACATTAAGAAGTAATAATGTAATAATACCCAAAAAGGTCCCTGAAACCAAAGGGGGTACAATAGGAGAAGAAGAAGAGATAAAAAACAAATTGTAGACAACTCTGTTGCAGAGGATGTGTGGATGGATTACTCTATTTACTCTGAATATGATTTATTCCAGGGGTCAAACATTAGAGCAGATAGAGAAGTTTGATGATCCACGATCTGATGATGAGGATGAAGAAAGAAAAGCATTTGGAGGTTTGGGTGGTACGTAACTATACATAACTTTATATTTTTTAAATTTTGTGAATTTAAAAAATGTTCGTACCTATTTCTAATTTTCTTACATACTTATGTTGATCCGAATTGAATGAAAGTTTTGAATCTAATGTTTAATTTAGTAAAATTCTGTAGACAAAAGTAAATAAGTTTGAATAGGCCAGGTGGCTAGCCCAGGGGGGCAATTCTCTTAACCGATCTCGTTGCTGAGGTGACGCGTTCTTGAGCTTCTCTCGTTTTTTTGACAGCTTTGAGCTATCAAAACTGTCAGAAAAGCGAAAGGGGTTCGGTAGCGTATCACTTCGGTGACGAGATCGGTTGACAGAATTGCCCCGCTGGTGGGAGAGTTTTTAAAACAACTGGGACCTACAACTTAACGGGCTATCTGAGTTAGTTGTAAATGCCACCCACGATCACCCATCCGAAGACTGACCGTGCTGAATGTTGCTCAATGTTATTTGTTATTCATGTTCTGTACTTTTGATGTTTGTCTCGTTATATGTTATTTTTCACTGCAAATAAAGTTATGTCTATGTCTATGTGGGATAGCTTAAGTAGCTGATTGAACAGGAGAAAAAGCGAAGCTGAACGTTAAAACATTTACACAATACGGCCCCTGCCCACTGCCATTTTAAAATGGCACTTGCTATAGTCTGACCGTTTAACTGAGTCTCAGTCTCCTTTGTCCTCTACCCCCGCGCTCCTGTACCGCGCAGGATATACATATACATATTTTTAAATACTTACTTCTTAAAGGCTCCTTCTTGCGGCGGCGTCGTGTGTCGGGTCGTTCTCCTCCCTCAAATATGGTCGAGGAGAGCGATGGCTGGCACATGCGTCACACTCGTGATCGGGTGCTGCATGCGGGTCGCCGGTTTGCTAGCGGCATTTATGCAATGCATTGAAACTACTAACTTAGACTAAGATTTAAACTAACCCATCTCTATTGTACAGTCACATTCTATAAATTGTAACTTAGTTAACAAAGGGCACAACAGACCCTGGAGTCTGTGGATCATTAATTTAAATAAAAAAAAAAAAAAAATACTTATTTCGATAATACCTTAATGTATGTTAGTAACTTCAACGTTAGGCATATTTCCTAAACAACAAACTAACAACAACACTTTATTAGACAACCACATTACATAAAAAACAGATTATAAGGATAAAAACAAAACAATAGGTATCTAATTGGCGGCCTTATCGCTTTAAGCGATTTCTTCCAGGCAACCAAGCACGGATAGAAAATAGCAGTTGACAAAAAAACGTGGCCAAAACAGAAAGAAAATTTAAATAGCATAGAAACTAACACTTAACAAAATATTAATAACCAGCCTTTGCCCGCGGCTTCGCCCGCGCTTATTTTATAGCATATGACACTCGCAAATAATGTGGCTTTCTATTGGTGAAAGAATTTTCAAAATCGGTTCAGTAGATCCAGAGATTTTCCCCTACAACCTCACAAAATTTACCTCTTTATTATATTAGTATAGATAGGCAATACCTTACAAATAAATTATATTTATAACATAATATTTGCTCGTAAAGTGGCTGTAAATACACCAATTTCAAATCGTAATGTATTTCATTACGCACTTGTGCTTTATTGTAATGTATGTAAAACGCACGCTGCCACCGACTGCAGAACTCTGTGGTCTCGTTTCTCCTACTTTCACTCAAGAGAGTGAGAGACATTACGGAACTTGTGCGGTAATGTAATGTAAAACGCACGATGCTTCGACTGATGCACGACTTTCACTCAAAGTCAGAGTTTTATTAATTTCCTCGCAAATATGTTATAAAACGTCGTATGAGATACGTGCGCTTTGAAAATTACAGCCGAGGCGATATTGCTAGCCCGAGCCGTAGGCGAGGGCTGTAAGGAAGCAGAGGCTTATCGCACTTACATAATAATGTACTATTAAATAAATATATCTATATATAATCTATATTCTATTTTGTAGATGATTTCGTGTCGGAAGGGCACTTCGGTGGCGGCATGCTGTCGCGCACCGAGGCTGACGGGGCCAAGTCTCACAAGGACCTCATCGAGCAACTCATCGCTGAATCCAAGAAACGGAAGGCAGAGAAACAGAAGGAGAAGGAACAGACCCTCGATCTCACGGAGAAACTCGATTCTGAGTGGAAGGTAGGACCATAATGTGAACAGTAAAAAAATAACGTTTTTTTTTTCATTAATTTCAAAGAAGATATTGCAAAAATATATAGAAATTGGGCCACCAAAGGGTACAGTATTTCATAATTTGCTTCGTTTCTTTCGGATAATTATTTTCCCGTTATTTTTTACAATAACAGTGTCCATTAAAAGTAATTTCATGTATTCTGATTGAAAATTACATTGACATTGTTTAAAAATAAAGCAGCCATACTCTTCTTCTTTTATATTTTGGTGTCGCATGGTTTATGCATTTGCTAATGTTAGGTACCTATAAGTATTGAACCTTTTTTTTGTATTTTATCAAAATAGTTACAGTCTAAGTCACGTCATAGTCCGAAAAAGTCGCGGTCAAGTTAGACCTCAGTAAAGCATCGGCAAACTAATTATCACTGATAGAAACATATTTCACAAAATAATATAATGCGGCGACATGATTTTTCCCCGTTCCCGCCAAAAACCACCCGGCCATACTCGACTTGAAACATTAATAAAATGTCACAAATAACAAAAATAGGCTAAATGCCTGTTTAAAACCGATTTCTATATTATCCTGGATTCTTATAACAACGAAAAGAACACGTTTCATTGCAATTCGTTGGATGATTTTTTATTTTTAACTATTACAGGATTTAAACACCTCGTAGTCAAAATATTTTATTCAGCATTCTCCGATCTTAGAAATATATGGTTACAAACATTTTTTTATTCTTAGCTCCATTTTCACACCATTGATCCTCCTTAGTTTCTTTCCCGCTAAAAAGTAAGTATTCATCCTTCATTCTCATTTTTTTTTTAAATATATAGATCTAACTTGTCCCGTGAGTTTGATTACTAAAGAGGTTTCTATGTGCTACGTGATCTTCATACACCATTATAAGAATACAGCAATGTGAATGCGGGGCAAGTTACTTCGAAATAATTCACAGTTGTTTAGATCCATTTATACAGAAATATGATATAATATAATACTTTTAAGAGAATATAAACAACATTACACTCATCAAACTATTAATGATGGTTTTACAAAATTAATCGATCGCGCAGTCTGGAAGGAGGGAAGGGAGGCCTTTGCCCAGCAGTGGGACAATACAGGCGCAAAATAATAATAATATAACGACAAAATTTTCTTAATTATTTACGAAAACAGGAAAATAAAAACAAACCTCTTACACGTTTGCCTTCGACTTTCTCGGTGACCCGCGACTTCACCAAGTAACAACATAATCCTCCTCAGGGCCAGCGCAGTGGATATGAGTGGATAGGCCTAGCCTATGTTCAGCAGTATACTTTTAAAAATTACAGATACATGAAAGGTAGATACACACATATACCGTGTGTCTCTCAGAGATCTAATAATACTGAAACCACTTATAGGTATGTAGTACCTACGTTATTATGAACAACTGAAGATTGCTGTTGGTCCCATAATAAAAAAATCAACGAAATAAATGAAATAAAAGAAACGTATAAAGTCTTGATCGAAGTATAAAGTACCTATAAACGTATCAATTTGATGTATCATTAACGTCTGAGAAGTTTTGCTAACAAAACTAAACTCTTCAGTGCATTTTTTACATGTAGGCTATTAATTCTATGTAGGTTATATAAAAAAGGTTATATGTGACCAAAATGGCAGTAATTCAATAACTGAGAAAAAATCAAATTGGAAAATGTGAAATTACTCATAAATTAAGCATTTAATGCGGTTGTTTTACTCTGCGCATTTATTAATCATAGTTTATTAGATTTTTTGAGCTACTGTACCTAGTCTTAGCCCTTTTTGCAATATCACCTTTCAATTCATAAATAATTACGAAAAATACAACTTAACTATTTACTATAACACAATAATAATCTATCTATCTATCCGTCCACTGCTGGACATAGGCCTCCCCATGAATTTCCAATAAGGCCGGTTGGAAGCAGCCTGCATCCAGTGCGTTCCTGCGATTTTTATTATATCGTCAGTCCACCTAGTCGGTGGACGTCCTACGCTGCGCTTGCTGGTCCGTGGTCTCCATTCGAGAACTTTACGGCCCCATCGGCCATCCGTTCTTCGAACTATGTGTCCGGCCCATTGCCACTTTAATTTACAAAAATAATAAGTACAAAAAAAGTATATTTATTTTATTTATAACAGTAAAACAAAATATAAATGTATGTATACAAGACTAGCTTTCGCCCGCGCGGTATTTCAATTTTTGTGCTATCCCACGGGAACATATAATTTTTCTATGATATAAAGTAGCCTATGGCACTTTCCGTCTTTCAAGCTATGTCTATGCCAAAAACCGTTGTTCCGTAAGTCAATCCGTTGCTACCGTTGCTGCGTGAAAGATGGACAAACTAACAAATACACTTTCGGATTTATAATATTAGTAAAGGATAGCAGAACACAATAATGCTTATAAATACTCCTGTTTGGGTTGAACTGGTAGAAGTCTACAGACGATACCTACTAGTAAGTTAGTTCGTATAGGCTGGGTGGTTAGCCCTGGCTATAAGGTGCAGTTTACACATGAACATTATAGTGGCAACGTCGCCAGGCCGCCAGAGTAGCCAGAAGCCACGTAAGGAGCTGTCGCTTGTGGCAACACTTCCAAATTGGCGACGTTGCCAAACCGTCGCCAAGTGAGTTAGGTAACATACATTTCAATATTAACTGCTTGGATACGTAGCCGGCGACGTCGCCCTGGCGGCCTAATGAGGCAGAGCTCATAAACATGCGACTACGAAAAGCAACGAAAAGATCTCATTTCGACGTGTGAAAAAGTAACAGTTATAAACTATGCCATAACGCTGTCTCGCTCTGACACTACGAACGAAATAATTCGTGGCGCGCATACTAGCCCGGCTAGTGTCAGTTTTAAAGTCTCCTGAAAGCCTCTGACATAGGGAAACAGTTACTACAACCGGGGCCTACAATTTAACGTGTCATCCGAGCCACGGTCTCGCTCAGTTATAAATGCCACCCGCGGTCACCCATCCGAAGACTGACCGTGCCAAACGTTGCCTAACTTTGGTGATCGCTGACAAACACCTAGTCAAACTACACTATAAGCTCTACTAGTGTTGGTCCCAGCAACACAACATAGTATAAAACAAAGTCGCTTCCCGCTGTCTGTCCCCATGTATGCTTATATCTTTAAAACTACGCAACGGATTTTGATACGGTTTTTTTTAATAGATAGAGTGATTAAAGAGGAAGGTTTATATGTATAATACACCTGTGCGAAGCCGGGGCGTGTCGCTAGTCTAAAATATAACATTGTTTACAGGACTTGCAGCCAGTGGTGCTCAAACGCGCGCGCGTCGAAAACGAGTCCATCATAGACAAAGTGTTGAGCAACGCTGAGAAAAAAGGAGAGGATTATGACAAAATGATGCGAGAACTACGGTTTGAGAAACGGGGCACTGTAAGTACCATTATTACTAATTATTAGGGTTCCGTACCGAAAGGTAAAAACAGGACCTTATTACTAAGACTCCGCTGTCTGTCTGTCTGTACTATACTGTAGCAGCCTTTTTAATAGTCCACTGCAGGACTTAGGCCTACCCACGAAGGGTGATTGGGGCATATCCACCACGCTGGCCCAGTGCGAGTTGGTAGATATACATACGCCATCGAATTTCTTCTACGGACGTATGCAGGTTGCCTCACGATGTTTTGCTTCACCGAAAAGCCAGTGGTGTGAAATTCCATACATAAGTTCCAAAGAAACTCATTGGTACGGGACCGGGATTGAACCCACGACCTTAAGGATGACAGGCCGGCGTCACAACCACTAGACCACCACGGCTTGTCTGTCACTAGACTGTATCTCATGAACCATGATAGCTAGGCAGCTGAAATTTTCACAGATGAAGTATTTCTGTTGCCGCTATAACAACAAATACTAAAAACAGAATAAAATTAATAATTAAAGGGTCCCATACAACAAAACTGAATTTTTAGTAGTTTTTCGCTCGATATAATGGTTACAAATGGTTTAATTGTGAATATTTGAAGCATCTACCAAATATTCACAGAATATTTAGTTGTATATTCACTTCAATAGTAAATAATTCAAATAAAATAAATATTTATGGGGGCTCCCATAGAGTAGGTACGGAACCCTTTGTGCGCGAGTCCGACTCGTGTTTGGCAGATTATTGATGTTACTTCTCGCGTACAGGATTTTTTAACATTAATAAATTAAATCTCTAAAAAAACTTGATACACAGCTTCTACCATATAATTTTTTTTTTGGCCACAGACGATTTTTAATTGGTAGGAATTTCATCCTCCCATCAGACAAAGGACGTCCACTGCTGGATATAGGCCTCCTATATATATCTCCAATAAGACCGGTTGGAAGCATCTTGCATCCAGCGCGAACCTGCGGTTTTACTGAAGCCATACGTCCACCTTGTGGGTGGACATCCTACGTTGCGCTTGCTGGTACGTGGTCTCCAATCGAGAACTCTTTGACCCCATCGGTCATCAGTCCTCCGTGATATGTGTCCTGCCCATTGCCATTTCAACTTGCCAATCCGCTGGGCTATGTAACTGTGGTTCTTCTACGGATCTCCTCATTCCTGATTCGATCTCGCACAGAGACTCCGAGCGTAGCCCTCTCCATAGCTCGGGAGCTTGTAGGTTTTAGGGTTTCGTACCCAAAGGGTACCTATTACTAAAACTCCGCTGTCCGCTGGTGACCGGTAGATAGTACTTTAAATATTTAGTTAAATATGCACTTTAAAAATAAACAATTAAATAAAAATTCAATAAATGTTCAAGGTTCCCCATACAAGAAACGTGTTTTTTTTGTTCGATATTAATAACGGTAACTGGAAAATGCTATAAATAAATAAATAAATATTGGGGGACATCTTACACACGGTCTCTGACCCCAAACTAAGCAAAGCTTGTGATATGGCTGCCAGAGACTGATATACTACATATACATATTTTAAATATATACTTATATAGATAGTACCTAAATAACACCCAGACACAGAGCGAACACCTATGTTCATCACACAAATGTTTGCCCTGGGTGGAGATCGAACCCACGCCTCTTTGATCCAGAAGTCAGGGTTACTAACCACTGAGCCACCGAGGCAGTCAACATATTCATAGTCAAATATTCACAGTAAAGTTGTATAAGTATATTCCCTTCAAAAATAAGTAATTAAATTAAAATATAAGAGGGTCTCCATACGGTACGGAACCCTTCGTGCGCGAGTCCGACTCGCACTTGGCTGGGTATTCTAATAAAACATTATTTTTCCAGCCATCAGACGGTTTAAAAAGTGACGAGAAACTAGCGAAAGAGGAAAGGGAGAAGCTTTTACAATGGGAGCGAGAGAGACAGGAGAGGATGGAGAGTGAAACACCAACAGCTAGGACGCAGGCTTCTAAACCTAAACATAGGTGAGTGCTTTTCAATGTCCTATTAAAAAGTAAGTATAGTCATAGTCGAATCATACAAGTTGGCGGATGTGAAGTTAGCTACATGCTGCGCGCAATCAACGTGCGGCTTTATGTGAGCTTCAGTCAGGATTGGATATTGCGCAGCTTGTAGCTAACTTCACATCCGACAACTTGTGTGGCGCGGCCTATAATTTCGTGTAGGCCTGGTGGCTCTGGTGTGAGAATTTTTTTTAAGTCACCCGAAGGTCTCTGACTTGGCTAAATGGTTAAAATAACCGGGACGATTTAACGTGTCATCCAAGCTACGGTATCGATCGGTTTTAAATGCCACCCGCGGTCACCCATCTAAGTACTGACCGTATAATTAATTTAATCGTAGTTTAAAATCGTATTTAAAGAAAATTAGATTTAGATTCATTTTAGTGTCCTCTTGTAAAGCCTTTAGTTATAAGCAATATTGTTCAAATCATTTAAAAAAAATGTTAATCTTAAAAAGCACAGACCCTGGAGTCTGTGGAGTGTAAAATTCAAATAAAAAAAAAAAAAAAAAACACTGACCGTGCCAAACGATTGACTTTTATGTTTTATGGGGAGGGCAAAATGAAGTTTCTTGGGTGGCCAGGCCATTGTGTGTTATGTGCCCTGCCCAATGCCTCTTTAACTTGCTAATCCACTGAGCTATATATAACATACTGGTTGACTGCCTCGGTGGCTCAGTGGTTAGTGACTCTGACTTCTGAGTCAAATAGGCGTGGGTTCGATTCCCACCCAAGGTAAGCTTTTGTAAACATAGGAGTTTGCTCTGTGTCTGGATGTTATTTAAGTACTATCTATATAAGTATGTATTTTAAATATATATAGGTAGTATATCATAGTCTCTGGCAGCCATATCACAAGCTTTGCTTAGTTTAGGGTCAGAGACTGTATGTAAGATAAATAATAAATAAATAAATATTAGGGACATCTTACACACGGCCTCTGACCCCAAACTAAGCATAGCTTGTGATATGGCTGCCAGAGACTGATATACTACATATACATATTTTAAATACGTACTTATATAGATAGTACCTAAATAACACTCAGACACAGAGCAAGCCTATGTTCACCACACAGATGTCCCCAAATATTGAATTGAAAATTAATTCTGGTGAATACATAGCTACTTATATGATTGCAGGTCGGCGGAAGATTTGGACGATAATTTCGAGCTGGAGGACGAAAAAGAGTTCATGTTGGCGTACGATAACGATGGAAAACCTTTGGTGCCTGAAAACGTGCTGAGAAACTTTACTGGTAAGTTTATTTACAAAATACTAGACGACCCGCCCCGGCTTCGCACAGGTGTGTTATACATATAAACCTTCCTCTTGAATCACTCTATCCATTAAAAAAAACCGCATCAAAATCCGTTGCGTAGTTTTAAAGATTTAAGCATACAGACAAACAAACAAACAAAAATAGCGACTTTATTTTATACTATGTAAGGATGTTGTTTTGAGATATAAATTAACAGAAATGTATACAAATACTCATCATTATGTGTCATCAACCTTTGCTATGGGGCCAACTGAAAAATCGTGAAAAAAAAAATACTGCTATTCCATTCAAAAAGTTTTATCTTAATTATTTATTTTTGAAAGGAATATACAACTTAATATTCAATGAATATTTCAAGCAAATGAATATGTCTGCCTGTTGCCGTCATTAGTATCGAGCAAAAAATCACGTTTCTTGTATGGGAGCCCCCCTTAAATATTTATTTCATTTTTAGGGTTCCGTACCCAAAGGGAAAAACGGGACCCTATTACTAAGACTTCGAAGTCCGTCTGTCCGTCTGTCACCGGGCGGTATCTCATGAACCATGATAGCTAGGCAGCTGGAATTTTCACAGATGATGTATTTCGGTTGCCGCTAGAACAACAAATACTAAAAACAAAATAAAGTAAATATTTAAGGGGGGCTCCCATACAACAAACCTGAATTTTTAGACGTTTTTCGCTCTATATTAATAATGGTACCAGGTAGATGCTTGAAATTTTCACAGAATATTTAGTTTTATATTCCCTTCAATAATAAATAAAAAATTTAAAATAAAATAAAGATTTAAGGGTACATCGTCCCATACAGTACGGAACCCTCCATGCGCGAGTCCGACTCGTACTTGGCCGATTATTAATAAATGTTTCATTTCTTTTTTATTTATTCTGAAGTAAATATTTAAATAAATATTCTGCGAATATTTCAAGCATCTACCTGTCACTGTTATTAATATCGAGCGTAAAACGGCTAAAAATTCAGGTTTGTTGTATGGGAGCCCCTCTTAAATATGTATGGTTTTCTGTTTTTAGAATTTGTTGTTGTAGCGGCAACAGAAATTTATACATCATCTGTTAAAATTTCAACGTTCTAGCTATCACGGTTCATGAGATACAGCAGACTGCCTCGGTGGCTCAGTGGTTAGTGACCCTGACTTCTGGGTCAAAGAGGCGTGGGTTCGATCCCCACCCAGGGCAAACATTTGCGTGATGAACATAGGTGTTTGTTCTGTGTCTGGATGTTATTTAGGTACTATCTATATAAGTATGTTTAAAAATATGTATATGTAGTATATCAGTCTCTGGCAGCCATATCACAAGCTTTGCTTAGTTTGGGGTCAGAGACCGTGTGTAAGATGTCCCTAATAATTAAAAAATTTAAAAAAGCTTGGTGACCGACATACAGACAGACGGACTGACAGCGGAGTCTTAGTAATAGGGTCCCATTTTTACCCTTTGGGTACGGAACCCTAAAAATATTAGACACGTATTTTTTATTATGTCAATCAAACAATAAATGACAAAGATAAACCTTGTCAATGTTTGGGAGTGGGGGCTCGTGACGTCACTAGTGCTACGTAGTCTGTATGAATAAATGATTATGAATTATGTACATTTGTAGTGAACTCGTGACGTCACGCGGAACTTAACGGGCTGTATCTTGATCAAATTTTTGTTTAATTGAAAAAATAAAAATACGTGTTTATTATTTTTTTCAAATCTATCTGACGGACTAATTACCTATTTTATTAGTGATCTAGCCTATTATGGTTGTTTATACTTTACTTTACATAACCCTATGAGGGTATGGCAATTTTATTGTTTGTATTTCTTTTTTTAGTTCCTAACGCCAAACCAAAGTTTGATGATGGAATATCTGATACATCATCTGATGATGATAATTCGAGCGATGACGATGAAGATGATAACCAAGATGATAATAATGACGAAAATGATGACCAAAAAGATAAAAGCGATGACGAAAATGATGACGATGATTCAGATGATGAATCTGACGAAGAAGATGAAAATGATAAAGATATTCAAGCGAAAACTAAAGAAGTAAAAAGTAAAGAAAAAGACGTCGCAAGTAAAAATACAGAAGTTACTAGCATAAAGGCTAAAGAAAAAAATGACAACGCTATTAAAACTAGTGAAATAGATAAAGTTTTAGTTAAAAATGCAGAAGCTAATAAAACAAATGAGAAAAAACGTAATATAGATGATGTACAACATGAAACTGGATTATTCCAAAGGCCTTTAAATGGAAAAGGTGATGGTTCAAGTGATGGAAATGATAATAGTGATGAAGAAAGTGATGACAGTGATGAGGAGAGTGATGATAGTGATGGGAAAAGTGATAAATTAGCTAAAGCAGATGATTTCAAGGACTTAAAAGGTTCGGATGAGAGTGAAAATGAAATTGAACTTGAAGGAGAAGATGAAGAAAAAATTGGATCTTTCTTTGATAAAAAGACTCAGGAAGGAAATAATTTGAAGGTACATAATTCTTAATATTTCTATTAGTATCAAATTAACTTGTTACTGTATTTTTGCATAGGTAGGTAAGTATTACGATTTCTTTTATTAACGGACGAAACAACGGAAGATGTTCTCAAGTCGACGCGTATATTTTTTTTATGTATGACCACGCATAACTTTTTACAGAGTAGTTCAATATCAATAATATTTTTTGTTTTGGTAGCCCATACTTCAGAGGCTTTAAATTTTAAATTTTATCTAAATCGGCGGGCCATTTTTGACAAATCAACAATAATGTGAAAATAATTATTTTTCGCAAAAAATGGCAAAACCGCCTTCCATCGTGTACAAAATTAGAATATTTCGTTCGAATGGTTTACATAATTGTTGATTTATCAAAAACGGCTCAGCCGATTCCTGTAAATTGAAATGGGACCACCTCGGGAGTAAACCCTTTCGAACTAAAAAATATTTTTTCGATTCGGTTCACAATTGGCGATATTATTGATGAACATACACAAAAAAATACATACACACGAACATAGAACCTTCTTCTTTTTGAAAGTCTGTTAATGACTACATCGATCCGTGCGAACTATTCGAATTATGTACCTACACGGTTGAAGCCGTTTATGCCGTATTTGGTGAAACATTATAATTATTTGTTTTACGCACACTGAAATGGGTAATTGCTACGAGGCCGTCATTTTGTCTTATTATCTTATTTATTATTACTAAAATATGAAAAAAATATAGGACAGAGGAATAAGAAAAAAATGGTAACCCTATATAATTACCGTATTACTCTCTATAAACTTTCAGTATGGTATAAGCTCATTCATCATTACTAACGACTTTTACTATGGGAACGACTAGACAGCAAAATCGAAAAAAAATCAGCAACAACAACATTTAATCAAGAGTCAGTGAACTTTTTGGATAAAACAGCTGATCAGCAGCTTTCGCGATTTCTCACTAAATCTTATATTAAAAATCCTATTATCCTACTATCCTACTAATATTATAAACGTGAAAGTTTGTATGGATGGATGTATGGATGTTTGTTGATCTTTCACGCAAAAACTACTGAACGGATTGAGATGAAACTTTGCCATTATATAGCTTATACATCAGAATAACACATAGGCTATAAATTATAATGATATTGCGTAAATTTTCCATAAAATAAGTGTTAAGTAAGTAGGAAAAAAATCTGCCATCTGCGAGCTATTCTAGCGTGCGCTCCAAGAAATGTCAAATACAAATGTCAAATCGAATTTTTTTGTTTTTTTTATTTTCCATGGGTGGTAAGGTAGGGCCTCGAAATATAACGCGGGCGAAGCCGCGGGAAAAATCTAGTGATACAATATTTATTCCTATTTCTAATATCTATCTCATTTGTTTCCAGGATCTTCTAGCAGACAAATCGCCCGCCCAAATAACAATAGCACTACAAAAACTGATCAAAAGCTACGATCCCAGTCTTGCACAAAACAATAAAGACCTTTTAAGCAGGCTATTCGCACACATGCTACAATACACAAACGATATCTTCACAGACATACAAGACGAAGGAACTATCATAAAATCATTTCTGACATTCGATAGACTTGTTCCATTCTTCTACGATCTAGCCAAAACAAATAAAGTGTCAACTAAGAAATTTTTAATAGAACTTTTAAAGGAAAAACGCGAAAAGTATAAAAAGAACGTGAAAAAAATACCAGATTTGGATACCTTAGTGTTTTTCAAGCTTGTTTCGCTTTTGTATCCCACTTCTGATTTTCGGCATCCTGTCACGACGCCATGTTTGATTTTCATGTCGGAGATTCTGACAAGTTCTAAATTCAACGATGCATACTCTATAGCTCGTGGATTGTTTTTAACGGCTTTGGTTTTGGAGTACACAGTATTGTCTAAAAGGCTTGTGCCTTCAGCTATTAATTTCCTAAGAGGAATTATATTTCTATCAGCAAATACTAGCATTTTGAATCCTATACAAGTGGTACCTCCGTTCAGACTACACAAAGACAAAAAGGTCTTAAGTCTTACAAGTGACTGTTCGAAAATGGACGTTGAAAACAGAATGTGTTCAAGCGATTTAGTACTAAAAGAAATTAACGAAGAGTTTAAAATCAAGTGCCTTTTAACATCGACGGTTATGACTAAAGAGTTTTTCGACAATTTCAACGAATTAGAAGCTCAAGAATGTTTGTTTGAGTCGCATATAAAGTTGCTTGGGAGGGTTGATTTAGAAAATTACCCTAAAAAGGTGCAAAGTAAAGTGCTGGAGGTGTTGAAGGATATGAAAGATAGTTTGGAAGTTAAGACATATACGCCGCTGTGTAGAGAAAAGAAGAGGCCAAAGGCATTGAGGTTATATGAGCCTGATATACAAGAAGTGTAAGGATAATATTTTGTTTATAACAACAACTTTTTCTTTTGGTGGTGGTCTAGTGGTAGTAACACACGTCTTACAATTGTCAGGTCGCGTGTTCTTCGCGTGTCAATGAGTTCTTTGGAATTTATGTACGGAATTTCACACACATTTCCACTGGCTTTTCGGTGGAGGAAAACATCGTGAGGCTACGTTTTACGTTTACGTCCGTAGGAGAAATTGGACGGCGTATTTGAATCCACCAACCCGCACTGGGCTAGCGTGGTGGATATGGCCCAACCCAAACCCTTCGTTGGTAGGCCTACGTCCTGCAGTGGACTATTATAAAGGCTGGTACAAAGGACGTCCACTGCGGACATAGGCCTCCCCTATAGTTATCCAATAAGACTGATTAGAAGCGCCTTGCATTCGGCTCGATCTTGCGGTAACAGTCAATAACCAAACCTATAAGTGCCACAGATTAGACAATAGTTACTTCATATGCGGTATAGTGACGTCATGTCGCGCTTAAGTTTAATTTATAATTATTTATTATTGTAACTATTGTTATCTCTGTTTGATGTAGGATTTTTTGAGAACGAGATATTTTTTTAATTTGTATGATGTAAGCTATTATATAGAAATATTAAAAAAAAAATGTGCATATTCCCTATTAAAGCTATTTATTTATAGTGTTTCCCACATTAAGTTAATTTCAAAGAGTTCTTTTTGCGATAAATAATTCAAAATAAGTCGTAACAGCAGGATTTGATGTTATAGTAATTATAAAATAATAAACCTTGTGGAGTACATCACTATTTTAGTTTGATACTTTGTCACTGCACTATCATGTTTGTCTATGATAGCTAACTCTTGCTCGCTTTCACACGCATGCATCTCTCTCTCATCTAAAATGTCGTCTGTACTAGTACGTAGAATCTTTCATTAAATAGTTAATTGATGTGCATTTAATTGATACTCTACGCTCACGTTTAATGCTAAACCGTTTTTGATCAGGTTCACCGGCAGCAAGAGTTCGAAGCTGTCTCGAGAGCAGGCAGAGAGCGCGCGACTCAAGACCAAATACAAACGAGAGATGAAGGGAGCCCTCCGAGAGATCAGACGAGACAAGGCCTATGTCGCATCGGTGAAGATTCGACAGAAGATTCACAGGTATTTTACCATTATAACATTTCAACATAATATGTATAATACTTTCAAACGGATTAGAATCCTTGCCTCTTTCTTCTATCGTGCGGCTAGACAGACGCGACCAAAGCGCCACCCTTTTATGGTGGACATTCCGCGCGTTAGAACCAAGCGTTTCGAGTCCACATTCCTCATACGAACAGCCAGAATGTGAAACGCTTTGCCTGGGTCTGTCTTCCCGCTAAAGTACGACGTGGGTGTCTTCAAATCCAGAGTAAATAGGTATCTTCCAGGTAAGCGTGCTACACCCTAGACCGCATATCTGCTCAACATCAGGCAGTATGTAGTCAAACGCAAACCTATACGGAAAAAAAAATCCAAAGGTCGTCGCCGTTGTCTGCCATTGCCTTCGAGCAAATATTTACAGAGCCACAGTCCCCAAGTGAAAGTAGTAAAAAATGTCCGAGCGCTGTTATACATACAGACTTAGATATTTACATTAAATAATTCACAATGACCTGTTTTCTCGAATCTCGACGTTATGTCACCTAATTAGTGCTTGTAAACGAGCACTTTGGCATCGCGCGGCGTTGTAGTCGGCTTGAAATCGCCTTACTACTAACTAAAAAGCCTGCCCACTACGTAGCTTGGGCAGGGCTTAATTCGGCTCGGACACTTTTTTTGCATGATTGTGACCCTATAGATATTTGTTCGAAGGTCATTGCCGATTTTATCAGTTGTCAGTGCGCAAATGCGGCGCAGGCGCTGTCTCGAGAAATATTGAATTGAATGTACAAATATCGAATGAACGCACTACTGACCGATTAGAGACAACTTCATTCGATCATCCATTCAATCAACACAGAAAACAAACTCTTGCGTTCACACTGTGCTGCCATTGGAATTGATTGAAATTAGTCCGTAAGTTAGATTATCAAAAAATATTGGACACGTATATTTTCTTTTGTCATTCAAACAATAAATTACTAAGATAAACCTTGTAAGAGTTCGGGAGTGGGGGTCGTGACGTCACTTCTCTGACGAATGTCTATACATTAGTAGGTGACTCGTGACGTCGCGCGGAGCTTTAACGGGCTATAACTTCATCAATTTTTGTTTAATTGACAAAAGAAAAAATACGTGTCTAATATTTTTTGATAATCTATCTGACGGACTAATTATATTTTTTAGTCATCATGCTTATTCGATACAGGGTTATTTCTAATCAATTAGCATCCTTTTAGGGGCTTATTCTGTACATCAAAACTAACAACTTTTGTTCTACGACTTTTATTAATTCTCAAAAAAAAGTTGATGTTCCATAGTAAAATATCATTCACCCTCGACAAAATGTATGGAACAGCTGATTTTTTTTCGAGTTTTGACAAAAGTCGCACAACAAAAGTTGTTAGTTTTGATGTATAGATTAAGCCCCTAAAAGGATGCTAATTGATTAGAAATAACCCTGTATATCATATGATATAGTATAGCCGTGTTATGATGTTACAACACCCAGATTTTTTGCCCTGAATTCATCACTGCAAATATACGTTCTAGGCAGTTAGGTGTAAATTAATTAACATTGTTGTTGTATTTATATTAAAATTTTATACCTATGCAATTGACTCCTACTTATAAAAAAAATCTCATTCATATTCTTTTGGCTAATGTCTATTATAATATGAGAATAAATATTTATGTTATTTTCATTTAACGCTGTTGTAGGTATAATTAAATTCATTTGAAATTACTTAAATTAATTACTTGCTAACAATTATGATTTTTTCATTCATATCAAATTATAGTTTTTTGACTACATTTGTAATTGTGTGAAATTACTGGGTTTTTGAAAGTATTTTATTCTTTTATAAATTAACTAGATTTTGCCCGCGGCTTCGCCCGCATGATATTTCGAGGCCCCACCTTACCGCCCTTAATAAAGGAGGTGGAAAAAAAAAAAATAAAAAAAAAAACGATTTGACATTTGTTTGATTTGACAGTTCTTTTTTGACATTTCTTGGAGCGCACGCTAGAATAGCTCGCAGATGGCAGAACTTTTCCTACTTACTTAACACTTATTGTTAAATATGGAAAATTTACGCAATATCATTATAATTTATAGCCTATGTGTTATTCTGATATATAAGCTATATAATTGCAAAGTTTCATCTCAATCCGTTCAGTAGTTTTTGCGTGAAAGAGTTACATACATCCATCCATCCATCCTTACAAACTTTCACGTTTATAATATTAGTAGGAAAATAACTCGCATTAACTCTATAGGTAATCTTTTACTACTGGAGCGTACCTACAATGGTATGGTAAAAATGAACGGTGGTAATGACATGGTAATGATACGAGTATCTACAGTATTCCGTCTTCATACAAACGGGCGGAACGAGAATCATACCTACGCGCCTCGGAGTGCGGTATACACTCAGTAACCAACAGTAGCAGATGTGCCATGGTGACGAACGAACAATACAATATAACTTTCTTGCACACCAAAAAACAGCTCAAATAACAATGTATTTTACAATACATCATATTCTTAAAATTAGGTGGGCGGTATTATCGCCTTGAGCGATTGCTATACCTATATATTTTTTCCTTTTTCAGTGACAACATAAGAAAACAGAAGGTGAAGGAAATCTTCAAGGACGCGTCGATACAACAAGGGGAGCTCAACAAACTGAAACGCATGAAGTAATGGTAAATATTGTAATTGTTTGTAAAATATACTCTGTTTACACAAACATGGTTTGTTTTTTTCTTAAGGCGGGTGCTCTTGGTCAGCGCGCGAAATTCAAGTAGCTATAACACATTCTGTAAAAATAATCTCATCAAAAACATAAATGTGAAATGGGAGCCAAAGTGTCGCCACCAAAAGAATTGAGATCCAACACGGGGGCCAAGTGTTCTGTAGAAAATCCTAAAGTTTAAGCTACAAGAATATACCTACAACATTTAAAAGGGATTTACTTATGTAATTCAAGCTCGTGATTTGACTTGGCTAGTTTAAGAATAAGTACAGTAAGCATTTGTCTGTACGTGTAAACTACGCGCTGAGCTAAACATTGGTCTTAATATTGGTATTCGCTTCTTAACGTTGGTATTCGCTTTCGAATCTGTCCCGGGCTCGATATTCATTCTCCATAATTCTATTAGGGGTTCATTATCCAAACTGTGAAGTTGAGACACATAGTGAAGGCAAACCAGGCGAGGTAGGGTTACATCAGTTAAAACTTTTGTAAATGGTAGAACTCTGACTCAGGAACAAATCATACTTATCACGATTTTATTGTTCATTGCAGAAATAAGCATAAAAGGACTGACACTAATGATCGACCTCTATATCCCTCTCAATATCTTATATATCCTATAAAACTTCAAAATCTTGACTTATTCGCTTCCTTCGAATCTCTTGCTCGTCCCGGGTTCCATGTTCATTCTCTAAACTGTAAAGTTGTTAGTTCAGACAAGAAACGAGGTAAGGCGACATTCAGATACTTATTTTTTGAAAGATATTAAAACTATTGTAACAAAGGTTGAACTTTAACTCTGGAACAAATAACACTTATCGCGATATTGTTGTTTATTGCACAAATATAATCAATATATATCCATCTCAATATCTTGTGGTTGCAAAGGCCAAACATTGGGAGAATTTAATTCATTAATTCATTTTGTGTGTCAATGGCTAGACTTATTTTTAAATATAAATAGTTTAATAAATATTCAACCACTTTTAACCATTGACACGACGCAGAAGAATATCTTGTATATCCTATAAAGGCTTCAATATCTTGACGTATTCGCTTCCGAATCTCTTGCTTGTCCCGGGCTCGATGTTCATTCTCCAAACAGTGAAGTTGAGGCACGTAGCGAAAGCAAGCCACGCGAGGTAAGGCGACATCAGTAGTGCGGCGGTAGGACTCGTTCCGTAGAAGGAGTAGGTACACGCAATCGTTGCCACGTCTAAGAGCAACATTTCGAAAAATGCCTGAAACAGAAGCAAGGTTACTGAATAAGCTATGGTGATCTAGTTGTAATGACACCTGCCTTACACTCGTGAGGTGGTGGGTTCAAATCCTAGACCCGTACCAATGAGTTATTTAGAATCAACTTATGTAGGTAATCCGAAAGTGTGGTTTATTGGTTTATTCCTCTTTGACGCAGCAACGGAGCCACGGATTGACTTGATTTTTGGCATGGACATAGTTTGAACGACGGATAGTGACATAGGCTGCTTTTTATGGTTCCGTACCCAAAGGGTAAAAACGGGACCCTATTACTAAGACTCCGCTGTCCGTCTATCACCAGGCTGTATCTCATGAATCGTGATAGCTAGAAAGTTGAGTTTTTTACAGATGATGTATTTCTGTTGCCGCTATAACAACAAATACCAAAAACAGAAAGAAATAAATATTTAAGGGGGCTCTCATATAACAAACTTGATTTTTTTCGCTGCCATACAGTACGGAACCGTTCGTGCGTGAGTCCGCCTCGCACTTGCCCGATATATATTAAAATTCCTACTATTTTTTATTTGGCTACTTTGTGAAATTTTCTTATGGGATAGCTTATAAATCACTAGCTTTTACCCGCGGCTTCGCCCGCGTTATATTTTGGTTTATGTTTATGTCGGCTGCGAAACCTAACCTAACCGACAAATATCAAAATACCCTAGAGGAATGCTTTTGTTGGTTAAGTTACGGTTGGAGTGTATATACACCCCCCAAAAATCTCTGCTTTCCATAAACTGGGCATTCCAAGATTATGTGCAGTGGAGTCTCCTCTTTTGTGGGTTCACAGATGCACGATGGGCTTTCCCTCAACTTAAATCGATGTAAGTATTGGGAAAACTCACCATGCCCCGTCAGCACTTGAGTTATGATTCCCACTGGTGCTATTTCTCTTACGATCTTGTATGCCGCCCTTGCATCCGGAAAATATGTTTTGGTTACCGCCGCTGTGTGTCCATCCTGATACCGCCGGTTCCATTCGTCAAGGGATTTCTCTTTTCAAGGGAATTATCTTTCGGATTTCTCGCTTGACGAATGAAACGGGGCAGTTATCATAAATAGGTCTGCACTTCGAGTGCAGTGCTGCTTCCTTTGCTAGCTGGTCCGCTCTCTCATTTCCCTCCATCCCCGCGTGCGCTTTAATCCAATAAAGTTTCACTATTTTATTTTGTGCTTGTAGTAACTTTATGTTAGCTTTGTATTTACTGCTAAGGGATGGAGGGAAGATACGCCAACTACCGTTTCCAGTGCAGACCTGGAGTCACAAAAGATTTTTGCTTTTTCGGTAGCCTCAAGAAGTGCCAATAACTCGGCCTGGTACACGGAGCACCAATCGGCCAATTTCAGCTTGCGGGTACTGATCTCAGCGGCATCATCCCAAATGGATAATGCCGCCCCAACTTTCCCTTTAATTTTGCTGCCGTCTGTAAATATGTTAATTTCTTGGTTTAGATTTTGCTTTAGTGCTGCTACGTCTGCCAGGCATATGAACTCCAGCTCCTCCTGCTGCGCTGGGTGTGGCTTCTTTTCTGTCTCTCTATCTCCAGTTACTTGCTGGGAATAACCTTTCTTAGTTTCATAAAGCAAGGCTGCTTCCTGGACTGTGATATGACAGCCGAGGATTAGGGGCCGCGGTGGGATATATGGAACTGGTGGTGTGGGTGCCGCCACCTACCCTACCTTCCGCTAGGCCGTCAACGTGTTGGCAGACGCAGTGGGGCTGCAGGGGAAGAGAGGTGTCGGTATTGCGATGGCCGTTCTCACTGCCCTCTGCAGTTGAAGAGCCAGGCGCTGGGCTACTATGACTGACCCGCTGCACTGGGACCAGGGCGTTGGAATGCTGTCTGACGTTTAGTACTGGTTAGTCCCGAGTGGTGGATGACGATGTGTCTTGTGCTCCGAAACACTCCGTCATTATGGCGGGAGCGCAAGCTCCGTTATGAAGCCCGAATCTGGGCTAGCGCTGTTGAGTGCCGCGAAGGAGTGCGAAAAATGTAGGAACGTCCTAAACTTGCCATGACAGGTTATTTCTGGCGCTTAGACGGCTGCTACCGCAGCCCGCTCACTTAGTTTTTATCCTATCCTACGGGAACTGTTAAAGTTTTTGGGATAAAAAGTGGCCTATGTCACTTTTCGTCTTTCAAACTATATTCATGCAATAAGCCAAGGCAAGTTGCTCCGATGCTGAGAAAAATGTATTGTTAAGTTCTACGGGAACCACAATTTTTTCGGGATGGAAAGTATCCTATGTCACTTTCCGTCGTCCAAACTATGCTCACCCCAAATATCAAGTCAATCCGTTGCTGCATTGCTGAGAAACAGTTATTGTCCTATCCCATGGGAATCACGAATTTCCTCGAGATAAAAAAGTATCCTATTATCACTTTCTGTCTTTTAAACCATAGGTATCCATACCAAAAATCAGGTCAATCTTTTGCTCCGTTGCTGCGTCAAAGAGGAACAAACCAACAAACTTTTCGGATTGATAATATTAAAGTATGATGATTCTGTACCATAAAGGTAGAATAAAGAAACATGTTAAACCTCTAATGATAGAAGATTTAAAAATATTTTTAATGTCAGACAAAATGACGGCCCTGTATTAAACGTCATAGTAGCATGTAGCATGCAGAGGGAAAATAACATTTTATCCAATTTTAATGTCAGTTGTCATTTTCAATCCATACTTTATTTCCTCTTCAAGGGGATATAATGGTGGAAAAACCATTTGTCCCCTTGCCATGCTACTTGTGATTTATAAAAGTCTGCAGACAATGTCACCTGTCATCTAATTACGTTTGGCTGTGACGTTTCGTTAGTCCATATTAGCGTCATAGAGGAATTAATCACTTAGCGTCTTTGTGATAGTGGCGACAGTTTCGCTTTCGATGGTTTTTGTCCTGTCCTACAGGAACTATGCAATTTTTCGGGATAAAAAGTATCCTAAAGCTCCTTCCGCCTTTTAAACTATGTCCATGCCAAAAATCAAGTCAATCCGTTGCTCCGTTGGTGCGTGAAAGAGTAACAAACCAACAAACCAACAAACTTTTCGGATTTATAATATTAGTAAGGATAATGTGACGAGGGACGAGGGCGAAGCCATAGGTAAAAGCTAGTAGATAATAAAAAACACTTTAGCCGTAACGTATCTGTGTTACGAATATTGTTTTTAAGTATGTGTTGATAATCACTACATTGTATACAACAAAGTTGCTTCCCTGTCTGTCTGTCCCTATGTATGCTTATATCTTTAAAACTACGCAACGGATTTTGATGAGGTTTTTTTTTTAAAAGATAGAGTGTTTCAAGATGAAGGTTTATATGTATAATAAACGGGCGGGTCGCTAGTAATTAATATCTCATCAAAAACGTAAATGTGAAATGGGAGCCAAAGTGTCGCCACCAAAAGAATTGAGATCCAACACGGGGGCCAAGTGTTCTGTAGAAAATCCTAAAGTTTAAGCTACAAGAATATATCTACAACATTTAAAATAAATTTACTTATGTAACTCAAGCTCGTGATTTGACTTGGCTAGTTTAAGAATAAGTACAGTGCAAATAAGCATTTCTCTGTACGTGTAAACTAGCCAAATCAAATCTTGAGCTTGAATTACATAAGTAAATTTCTTTTGAATGTTGTAGGTATATTCTTGTAGCTTAAACTCTAGGATTTTCTACAGAACACTTGGCCCTCGTGTTAGATCTCAATTCTTTTGGTGGCGACACTTTGGCTCCCATTTCACATTTATGTTTTTGATGAGATATCATAACTTTTTGTTCAGAAATAATTATTAGTTACATCATGATTATCATAGTACACTTATCTCTGAAAAAGTTATCTAGTGTTTATTATATTACTATCACAAATGGCATGGTTCATCTATCGAAAATCTCAGTGCCTCGCGACGCTACCGCCATTTATTGGAGTATTGGTATTATTATATATTCTTTGGTATTGGTTAGGTAAATTTTACAATTACTTTGTTAATAGTACTAATTATCAATAATTTTCAGTTTTTAGATTTTTTCCTTTATTTATGCCCGATATAAACGGGCGGGTCGCTAGTAATTAATATTCTGCATACGCTTGATGTTTTTTTAGGGTTCCGTACCTCAAAAGGAAAAAACGGAACCCTTATAGGATCACTTTGTTGTCCGTCTGTCCGTCCGTCCGTCTGTCAAGACCCTTTTTCTCAGGAACGCGTGGAGGTATGAAGCTGAAATTTATATCAATTACTCAGGTCTACTGTCCCTTGAAGCTGTGAAAAAATCAAACTTCTAAGCCAACGCAATCAAAAGATACAGCCGTTTATGCCGCAAATTTTCGACACTTGCAAGTACTCGCAAGGGAATCAAAACCTAAAGGGTACTTCCAGTCGACCTAGAATCTTGAAATTTGGCATGAAGCAACGTTTTATAGCACACATAAAGGAAAAATTCCGAAAACCTTAAATTTTTAGTTACATTACAAAATATATATTTTTTAATAAATATAAACTTATTACTTTTTTTGTCGTAATGAACGAACTTTGTAAACCTTGCAGGTTTGTACGGAACCCTCGGTGCGCGAGTCCGACTCGCACTTGGCCGGTTTTTTTTGCTATCAGATGCTAATTTGCGAGTACTAATAATTAAAAAATAAGTTTCTGAATTAATAGGTACTTCTTTTCAAAACTGACGCACGAACTTCGCTAAGCTATTGTGTTTTTCTAACATTTCTCAGGTAAATTACATATTTATTACCTAAAATACGTCATGCGTGAGTATATACAAATTATGTATAGATATTATCTTTGGAAGCGCATTCATGCAAACAATGTTTGTTTTTAAAAAAATTAAGTTAAATTACATCTGTAGGTATACGGGTAGTAATTAGAATAATAATATTAGGTAAATAAATTTGTATGTATATACTTAAAATAATTAACTTAAACATCAGAAATTAGGAGATCCGTAGGGGAATTAAAGTAACCGATATATGTATTTCAACGGATGAGCAAGTTACAGTAGCAGTGAGCAGGGCATATGTGCCCGATATCATTATCTTAGTACATACATTATAAAAAACAATTTCACAAAAAAATATTGTATTTTAATTTACTTTACAGACTGGTTAAATAAATAAAAAATAAGTGTATTATTCATAGTGTTACTTATTTAGCATTGAATAATTTACAAACTGGTTACTTGATAAAATTATTTAGTAATTTCTTAGTTATCTGTGTTCAAGTGTATTAGACTTAGGTACTTTAGCGGTCAAAGAACCAATAAAAAATTGTACCCTGCTATACAGGCTCTTACGAGACCTAGTGTAAGGTCGAAATATTAGGTACTTTTGCGACATTCCACCGCACCTTATTTTTAAGATTATTATTTGTAAGTACCTCCACTTTTTGTAATACCTAATAAATGTTTTTTTTTTTATCTTATAATAACCGATATCTTTCAACGGATGCGCAAGTAACAGTAGCTGTGAACAAGGCCTCTTTCTAGTCTGGAGGATAAACTGTCGCAGGATTTACATGAAAAATGAGTATTTACCGTTCTTAGCCAATGCAGACCGAAGAAAATGGGCGTCCACGAGAAGTTCAGCAACAGCTGTATCCCGTACAGCGCTAATGGAACCATCACGTTTTCTGGAATGACAATAGGTACATGTGTGTATGCTAAGTAACAAATTAGGTAAGACAAGATTGAATTAAATAATTACTCCAACGCAATAACATTCCTGCCGCAGCTAACAAAAGAACTGATTACTTTGATACGGCTGAACCGATTTTGATAAAACAAATCTAATAATACTCCCGACTAATTCATCTTTCAAACAAAAAATAATGTAATCGGTTAGTCCTTTCGGGAGCTACGATGCCACACACATACATGCACACGTAACACACGTCAAACTTATCACACCCCGTCGTTTTGCGTTGTGGGTTAAATGCAATAAGTGTAAAGGCTTTCAGAAGTGTAATTGGTCGTCGCCCCCCCCCCTCGCCCCCCGCGATATTATTGTGAAAAATCTCAGGATTCCTCGCAACCTTCGATATTTGCCAATCATAGCAGGAATGTGATAATTATTTTACCTCGCGCAATTATGGCTAAAAATCCCAGGAATTCTAAATGCTAATCGGGCTTTTTTTGACTGTAGAATTTTTCACTTGGTTACCCTACTAAGCCGTGGTAGTCTAGTGGTAATGACACTCGCCTTACAATCGTGAGGTCGTGGGTTCAAATCCCTGTCCCGTACCAATGAATTCCTTGGAATTTATGTACGGAATTTCACACCACTGGCTTTTCGGTGAAGGAAAACATCTTGAGGCAACCTGCAAACGTCCGTAGATGAAATTCGATGGTGGATGCACCACCAAGCCGCACTGGGCCAGCGTGGTGGATAATAGCCCAATCACCCTTCGAGGGTAGGCCTACGTCCTGCAGTGGACTATCAAAAAGGCTGGTACAGTACAGTACCCTACTGAGACCGAATCACACAAGTCAGCAGATGTAAAGTTAGCTACAAGCTGTGCCAATCAACGCGCAGCTATATGGATATTGCGCAGCTTGTAGCTAACTTCACATCCGCCGACTTGTATGATTCGGCTTATACCTTGGCCGTCCAGCCTATACAAACACAGTAATATTGTATATTGGCAAGGGTTTGAGTTCAAGTGTGTGCAAACTAGTCCAAGAAGCTACGGATAAAGGGGTCAGGGGGTAACGCTCGTAATTTAGGTATAATACAAATTGTAAGTAAACGTTGATATTTATAAGCAGTTGCATCAAAGTGATAAACAGATCAATGCTTTATTTATTGCTTTGAAAATTATGTGCCTGTTTATAACAACATATTATTGGTATATACTTGTTGAGGCTGTGGTATCCCACTTCTGAGGAGATACTTCCCATTTTCACGTTCCGTCACGGTGAAGTTAATATGGTAGGTATGAGTAACGAAAATACAGGGTTATCTGTTCGCCCTGTACTAACTGGAAAGGGGGTGATAAGACCATTATTATGAACAAGTTTTTTCAGGGACCAACTCGAAGTAAATAAGTAAATATTAGGGGACATCTTACACACGGTCTCTGACCCCAAACTAAGCAAAGCTTGTGATATGGCTGCCAGAGACTGATATAATACATATACATATTTTAAATAAATACTTATATAGATAGTACCTAAATAACACCCAGACACAGAGCAAACACCTATGATCATCACACAAATGTTTGCCCTGGGTGGGGATTACTGGGGATCGAACCCACGCCTCTTTGGCCCAGAAGTCAGAGAAAAAAAAGTTCGAGAAAAATAATCAGCGTTCCATATAAAATTGCGACTCGGAGTCGACAATATGAAATAACTGATATTTTTTCTCGGGTTGGCCCCATAGTAAAAGTGGTTCATAACAATGCTTTTAATCACCCCCTCTATGCTTGGTACACCAGTCCTGGATAAATCTATGGAACAATACTACGTATCGTACAAGTTTAGGTAGGTATTGGCTGAATCAAACTTCTTGGCGGTTGTGATGTTAGGCCTTTGGTCTCTCTTAGTATCGCTTAGTGTTCGCCAAGTATCCTAATAATAACTTAGGACAAATCTTTGTCGCCCTGAGTCTCACTTAGCTAGTTATGCTGAGTGTCGGTACTTTTATATTCGAAGCCAAGCCGAGTGAACGTCGCCTTGTTGCTAAAGTTAAGTACTTTGTGTAATATCTAAATTATGTGACTGATCATTGTACATTGTATCAAAAAATTAAAAAATCATATTGATAGCGTCTGAGTTTCTTGCCACTTCTTCTCAAGACGTTTAGGGCCTTACGAACGTGGCTTAGAGTCTTTGCAATAAATGGAGGTACCCTCTCGGGACCCATGAGGTAAAAGAATAAACAAAGTACCACTTGAGGGTATTAATTATTGAGGTAAACATTTATAGGATCAGATTAATGACTTTCTTTGTTATTATGTTAGATTCGGGGTTGTTGTATTAGTTTCAAGTAAGATTTCCATCCTGACAATGATATTTTGAAAGAAAATAGATGAAGTAACCGCCTTTTTTAACCCTGATCTAACCTACCTAGCTAAGAATAAAATCCATTCCTGACTGAAGCTCACTTAACAGCTGCGCTCGGGTTTCGCGCAGCTTGTAGGTAACTTCACAGCCGCCAATAACTTTGATTCACCCTATACGTATGGTACAAGTATAGGTAGGTATTACCGGAATCGCCTGTGTTGTAGACGACATAACTGGCGGTACCCATGCTGGTGTAAAGTACCACCCACACTGGCGCGAAGACAGCGTTCCGAGGCGTCCATGCCGGCTTCCTACAAAGTAAACAATTATGACTATGATATCGACGTAGCTATTTAGATATATTTTATGGAGGGGTAGCTACTTACTCTTCCCCACCCGAGAAAAAATTAATAAATAATTTTGGGGACATTTTACACACGGCCTCTGACCCCAAACTAAGCAAAGCTTGTGATATGACTGCCAGAGACTGATATACTACTTATACATATTTTAAATACATACTTATATAGATAGTACCTAAATAACAGCCAGACACAGAGCAAACACCTATGTTCATCACATAAATACTTGCCCTGAGTGGGGATCGAACCCACGCCTCTTTGACCCAGTAGTTAGGGTCACTAACCACTGAGCCATCGAGGCAGTCAAATGTTTTGAATCTAAAGTTTCCTGGGGTGGGGATCCCTTAGCCACGCTCAGACTAAAAAAAAATCAAGACAGAATGTTGTGAAAAAAACAAGCATACAACAACAAAACGCGGTCAGAGGGGCACAGGTAGGCAGGAGGTCTATGCTCAGAAGTGGATGATTACACGCTGAAAGTGATGTTGATGATGGGCAAAAATGGGCAACTGCCTCCCTCAGAGAAAATTTCTGGATACACCAATGTTTTTACGCAATGTCTACCCGTGACTACGGTCGATAAAACTCGGTCGAAACGTCGGGATTATTTAATTTAAATTTTATTTGATAACTATAACGGCACAGTAGGCACCGCTTACATGAATTATAGACCGAATCATACAAGTCGGCGGATGTGAAGTTAGCTACAAGCTGCGCAATATCCAATCAACGCGTAGCTTTATTTGAGCTTCAGTCAGGATTGTATATTGCGCAGCTTGGAACTAACTTCAATACATACGTCGGCCTATAAGTACAAAAATAATCGGTCAAGTACGAGTCGGACTCGCGCACGGAGGGTTCCGTACTGTATGGGATATTTATTTAAATATTTATTTAATTTTATTATTTATTATTGAAGTGAATATAAAACTAAATATTCTGTGAAAATTTCAAGCATGTACCGGTTACCATTATTAATATAGATCGAAAAACGTCAAAAAATCAGGTTTCAGGTTTCAATCAGACGGACATCGAAGTCTTAGTAATTGGGTCCCGTTTTTCCCTTTGGGTACGGAACCCTAAAAAGAATAAATGAGGTACAGGTAGCGGCACGTAAGTCTAGCGCTGAGGGTAGTGTGGAGTTTAGTATGGCGGTCACCATGCGCAGCCATCCCCTCCACACTTCGTTCAGCGCTACACTTATAGGCCCATTGAACTAAAATACACTAGAATACAAAATTCTCGTCTAAGACGGCGTCAGCCAACCGCCGGCCGGGGCCGGCGACGCGCGCCGACCGGCCGCAGTTGCGAGTAAACAAAATGGTGGAGCATATGAGGGGTCAAAATATTATTTAAAAATATAAAAATGTGGAAATGTGTGGTAAAAACGTGCAAATCCCGTTCCCAATTTCACCATAAAGATTTCGGAATTTCTTTCCACAGGTAAATACGTTTTACACTATTCGAATTACTTGAAACTATCACTTAAAATATCATGATTTTAAAAATGAATAATTTTACAGTTGGTGTTGTCAGGTAAAACATGATTTTGTTTCCCCATAATTATGGGAGATTTTGACTGATCAATAATTACTTTTTTGATATTATAAGATACCCGCAGACGAAATACGCTGCGATAAATGGGTAAAAGCCATTCGAATATTGAGAAAAGAATCTGACTGGATACCTACCAAGTATACCACCATATGCACGAAACATTTTCATAAAGAAGATGTAGAAACTAATCGTGGCATTAACTATTTATCTCAGAAAGCGGTTCCAGTGCTTGAGGTTTTTTTATTTTATTTCTGATAATGATAACGATGAACATAACACTATTCTAATAAAATAATAATATATAAAAAGGTGTACCTTTGTATTCCAACTGAAAAAGAAATGTTTCTTTTTCAGTTTGCTTCAAAAACCTCCGTACCAAGTATGTAAGTAGGTATGTCTTTCTCAGTTTGGGGCTAGAAAGCAGTTTTTTTTAATTTGCCTATTTTTTTTAAATTATATTTTTATCTCAACTTCGGGAAGCTGATAGATTCAAAACTCGGCGAGGTTAAGTTGCTTTATCACAGAGGTCCTGTGGCCACCTTCCAGGTTCATCATTAGACCTTGGATATCATCTAGATCTAAATATTCAACATGGAGTCAATAGGGCCCAAACTCGATGGGTTTATTTAGTTCAGTTTAAAAGTTCTTAAGGTCATGTTCCGTCTCCATCATCAGATCAGCTTCGTGGCACCATACCATTGTATTGTCAGCGAAGATACATAAGTATCATAAACTATTTGGAAGTGGGTCATTTACAACTAAAAATGCTAAATAAAAGGTTGTAAAAATAAATTTACAATTGTTAACAATATAACTTTATTGAATACCAAAAATACAAGAAAACAAAAATAACAAATCCGGTACCTAGATTAATGGGCGGCATTAACGTCTATGTACAGCGATTTTAAACAGGTAATAATAATAATAATAAACCTCAAGAGGCTCTCGCTAGACGGTTGGGTCAAGGGCCATATTCATAAGGCAGTGATCATGGACACGGCCCACATTGTCAGGCAGTAGCCCCTCAGCCTGTAGCCCCAACCACCGGTAGCTTGGGCCTCGCCCCGCTGCCGGCGGCAACCTAGTAAGTTTTTACAATGTTTTTATATTGTTTTTATAAAATATTGTAAAAATCTAATCTAAGATGATAAATTGATAATAAAAAAGATGATAAAGATGATAATAAAAAAAAACCTGAGATAATAATAATAAAAATATTTAAAAAAATATTTTTTTTTAAATAGGAATGCGTTCCTGACATGTCATCATGAAAAAATGTTTTTGGCCGATATCTCGGAAACTATGTACTTAAGGGCAAAAAACACATTAAGATCACTATTGTAGAAAATAAAATTTCGCATCTTTTGCTTTTTTGTTTTTGTCTGGAAACAAAAGATGCGAAATTTTATTTTCTACAATAATGATCTTAATGTTTTTTGCCTATAGGTACATAGTTTCCGAGATATCGGCCAAAAACATTTTTTCATGATGACATGTCAGGAACGCATTCTTTGAACGGCCGAACTATAGTAGCCTGTTACATTTGTAATTATTAACTCCAACTGTTCCAGAATAATTAAACAAACAGACAGACAGACAAAAATTGTAAAAAATGTTATTTTGGTGTATGTACCGGATATATTATAGTCATATACATGTAGTAAAAAACGGTAATTTCAATATTACAAAGACACTCCAATTTTATTTATAATATGTGTATATTTTACATCATATTTTATTTATTATGACTCAAATTCATTCGGTATTACTAAAATGTTGATTATTATAAATATCGGTTTGCATCACTGACATTGAGAAGGAATCGTAACATTTTGGGGAAATTTTCAATCTAATGAGCTGCCACCCTAAGTAGGTATTATCAGACGAAATTGTAAAATGTTGCTATTTCTGTCTTATTCAACGTCTTGCCGCACCTTAGCAACTAGTGTAACAGGGATAGAGATATGATTCTTTGATTACCTACCAAAGATATTCGGACGGTTATACAGACATGCATGTGTCGCCATGCCTAGCAACGCAGTTATTTGAGTCAGCAGATCTTTTTATAAAACATCATTGTATAGGCCCCATTCACCATCAGGCCAAATGGATGACATCCATTTGATGTTACGAGTCTGCGACTTCGTCGTTAGAAATGGTGACTTTTTATTGGTTTCGCTCGCTAAACACTGGCGTCAAAAATAGTTTAACAACTTGTCTGATTACATTCAAACTAAATCATCTGTGGATTTATCTTTGTGTACATAGGTAGTATTTCTGGCTACCTATATCTTCAAACAATGTTTCTGTAAAAAAAAAGTCTAAACTTAAATACACTAAATTGGCAATATTAGCCACATTCATTTGGATGTCATCCATTTGGACTGATGGTGAATATTATTAAATTGGTGAATAGGAATATTATCCCAAATGCCGCGACCTGTATTTATTTGTATCTCATTTTTTCAGTGCGCGATTAGTCCCGTAGTACCTACATAAAAATAAGGTTTTAGGTACGTAAGTAACCAGTAATCCGATATATTCATACCTAATAATCTGGTACCAGGCCTTGTCCCCCGGACGGCGCACTTTTCCGGCCATCACAACGCTGGTCGACCACCCCCCCACTAGGGGGAGGAGGATGGCTGATATTAACTGGAGGTAGTTCGACATCTGTCAAAAAATAAGCCAATGTTACCACACAAGTTGATGGATGTGAAGTGAGCCACTAGCTGCTAGTATCCAATCCTGACGAGACTTGACGTGGAAGCCGCACGTTGATTGGCTATTGCGCAGCTATAGGCAAACCATTTAACTCGCGGAACGCCCGCGGGGTAAGATGTTACCGGGTGGGTGACAGGGGTACGCGGAGCAGAGAGCGCACGTCTCACCCCTCTTACCCACCCGATAACATCTCCCCCCGCTCCCTTCTTAACCCGCGGGCGTTCCGCGAGTTAAATGGTTTGCCTATAGTGGCTAACTTCACATCCATCGACCCAGAGTATACCTAGCGTTTTATAACAAAAGGTACTTAAACTCTGTTTCCAGGGCTAGTTATCCGGCCTATACGAACTTAGATACCAGCTGCATTATACCTACCAAAAGTGAAAGAAAGGAGAGAGAGAAATGTTTATGGTTACTATAGTATAGTTATATAATATAGTTGTCTATCCTATTATCATAATGTTATCTTATCTAATTTATTTTATTATTGTATCCAAAACGGTTCACTATAATTACACTATATACCTACTCGTATCTACTACTGTAAACGAGAGCGCGCACAACTATACTCCGGCAATTCTACACTTCATGGGTTACCAAAAAACAGGCCTAGCCGAGTTTGGAACCCACTGTAAAGTCTAAAACTCTTGTCTTTAATTTACTTTATGGCATATCTTCCAACAGCAATTGTAAAAAAATTTTGGTCAAATAAATAAATTATCTTATCTTACTCTCTGCTATAATACGATTCAAACTTCGTCGTTTCAGCCATAAGACATCTGCTGTTAGCGTCCTTTTATTCCCCAGATAAATGTATTGCTCTACGTATTCAAGAATATCATTTCCAACGGTTATGTTTGACTTGGTGTGATTTGAGATTACTTTCGTCTTCGAAATATTCATTTGTAGGCCTACTTGCATGCTAGCGTCATGTAGAGTTTCAATCATATATTATACTTAGTTGGTTACATGACTCGGATAGCAACACTAAATCAGCAAATCTTAGGTGATTTAAATATTTTCCTTGAATGTAGAAGCCTTGTTTTTTCCAGTCTAATTTGCTGATGATAGATTCTAGTATAGCTATAAAAATTCTCGGAGAGAGCGGGTCACCTTGTCTTACGCCTCTACTCATTGGGAAGCTTGGGCCAATAGTTTCAAGCTTAACTCTACCGGTGCTCTTTCCGTATATTTGTTTCAATACATCTATGTACTGAATCTCCACATCTTAAGCTTCCAGTTTCCCATATGCTTTGGTGTGAGACAGTGTCAAAAGCTTTTTGCTAATCGATAAATGCTATGTAGAGTGGTCTCTGTTGTTCTTGGTATTTTTCTATTATCAATTCTAAAGTATGGATATGGTCTATAGTTGAGAATTTTTTTGTAAATCCTGCTTGTTCTACAGGTTGATGTTGTTCCAACGTAGGACTAATTCTGTGATTTATTACAGTTGAAAATACTTAGTTTGTAAATAGTTGTTTATAGGCCTGTAGTTGCCAATATTTTTCGGATGTCCTTTTTGTAAAAGGATGCTAATTGATTTGAAATAACCCTGTAGATAGGGTTGTCATCTCAAAATTTTGGAAACTAGGACAAGTCGAGAGAAAACCCTGGATTTTAGAGCCCAGAACCCGGACATGTGTTGAGTCATGTTTTTTTAACCGTGTCGTTTAGCGAGTCGAAACCCGGACTATTATTGAAACCCCACCGGACGCTCCCCGGATCCCCTCTAAACTAGGACAAATCCGGGGAAACCCGGACGGGTGGCAGCCCTAGATATAGGCCTCCCCTATAGATCTCCAATAAACCGGCAGCGGCTTGCCTGCCGGGCTAGGATGCGCACTAAGTAATAATTCTTTCGACGTGTCAGAACGAGACAGCGTTATGGCAAAGTATATATCTGTCACTTTTTCACACGTCGAAAAGAGTTATTTCCGTGGTCGCATGTCGCATGCTGGCAAGGAGCATATGCTCCTTGCATGCTGGCGACTCGCTGGATGCAAGCCGCGAATCGCGCTCATGCGATCGTGATCCACATCGTGAGTAGACGTCCTGATTTTTATCTGAGATTTGAAAGTTGTTCCCATAGTAAACGTTGTTCACGATGATAAGCACAGCTGAATTATACCTACTCTATTCGAAAATTTCAAATATTTTTACATAAATTACTTACCTTAAAAATATATGGATATTATAACTATGCTGATAGATCCAGAGTCCGACTTACTTAGGTTTTGATAAAACGCGAAGCACACACGCTTTAGGTTGACGCTATGAAACTTTAAAGGAATAAATAAAACTTATTCTCTGTGCCTTTAAGCTGAGTTCAAATAACAGACATCTGCTTCCAAGAACAGAAGCCAGCGAAGTGTTTGTTGCAGAAAATAATTAGTTAATGTGGTCTGCAGAGGACGACCCAACTTATAAACACGATTGCGTGATAAAAACAAGCTCTGTGCGCGGATTCGTATGACGATTTTTTTAAATAAGCCTTTTTAGGGTTCCATACCCAAAGGGTTAAAACGGTACCCTATTACTTAAGACTCCGCTGTCCGTCTGTCGTATATCAGTTGCATAGCGGCAACAGATAGAACAACAATTATATGTACTAAAAACAAAATAAAATAAATATTTAAGAGGGGCTCCCATATAAAAAACCTGCATTTTAACCGTTTTTGCTCGATATTAATAACGGTAATTGCTAGAAGCTTGAAATATTACACAATAGGCCCAATTATCCATTGTAAATTTAATAGCAACGTAAAAAGTGTTCTCTCTATCGAATGCCTAAAGTGAAAAAGAAACAGAAATATGCTAATTAGCTATTATAATTACGATGGCGTCTTCATAATTGAGCCTAATTTATAGTTAAAATGGTACTTCAAAAAGAAATAATTAAACTAAAATAATATAAATATTTAGGGGGGACTCTCACACAAGAAACGTGATTTTTTTGCTCGATATTAATAGCAGCAACAGGAACATAAGTAAATGCGGCGGCATCATGTGTCGGGTCGTTCTCCTTCCTCAAATATGGTCGAGGAGAATGATGGCTGGCACATGTGTCATACTCGTGATCGGGTGCTGCTTGCGGGTCGCCGGTCTGCTCGTGGCATTCACGCAGTGCATTGACTAACTTAGGCTATTTCAAGTACCTACTAACACTCTTTGTATAGTATACCTAAAAAATTGTAAATGTTAGTTAACAAAGGGCACAGACCCTGGAGTCTGTGGTTAATAAATTTTAATTTAAAAAAAAAAACATAAGTAAATTAAAATAAAATATATTCCATACGGTACGGAACCCTTCGTGCCTCGCACTTGGCTAATTTTTATTCTTTCAAGCAGGCACTTTAATTTTGACCTGACTACCAACGAAAGGTCCGAAAGATTCAAATTCATACTAAAATCATTTATTGCAACATATGTTTACATGCGGTTCTTAAATATAGTCTGCGCCACACAAGTCGGCGGATGGGAAGTTTGACGCAGAACGCTGCGCAACAGGCAAAATATATGTATATGCGGGAGCCAGAGAGACGAGACGCCGCCCGCAAATGGGCACACCCGCCCGCCAACTTCATGCCTCCCGCGCGCTCCCTACGCCCTAGCTCACTACTTCGCCACTTCCGTCGGTATCGTGCACACATGCGCAATAATTAGCGAATCACGGCGAAGTGTCATCTGCGGCTAACTTCCCATCCGCCGACTTGTGTGGCGCGGACTATCAGTACCGACTCGTAGTCACATAGATTATCACACCAGTATGACAAACAGAATTATAAACCGTTTAGCCATGTCTAGACTGATATAGTAGAAAATATGTTTCAAATTATTGATTATCTTATAAGTTCCTATATTGTTTAGTATTATTTTTAAGTACATAAGTTATGTGTACATATAATTATTTTTTTAGGTAAAGTATAAAATGTAGCGTATTGGATGTTATATAATCTGTAAAGCTATATTTTACTGTACATAATAAATAAATAATAAAAATTCAGGCATCAGTTTCATCCGGCCTATTTTTATTTTGTGTCTATAGTTGTATAGATAACGTTTGGTGGACCCGTTTGAATTTTCAAAAATATGGCTAGTATCAATACCAACATCAAATGAGATTTTTAATAATCGGCCAAGTACGAGTCGGACTATAAATTGAAGGGAATATAAAACTAAATATTTTGTGAAAATTTAAGCATCTACCTGGTAGGTACCATTATTAATATAGAGCGAAAAACGTCTAAAAATTCAGGTTTGTTGTATGGGAGCTCCCCTTAAATGTTTATTTTATTTTGTTTTTAGTACTTGTTGTTATAGCGGCAACCGAAATACATCATGAAATCAGTGAAAATTTCAGCTGCCTAGCTCTCATGGTTCATGAGGTACAGCCCGTTGACAGACGGACAGACGGACATCGAAGTCTTAGTAATAGGGACCCGTTTTTCCCTTTGGGTACGGAACCCTAAAAAAAATACTAGGTATCTATTTTGATTGCAGTTGTGTCACAATGTATAGTAAAAAATTTAAATTTTTTATATTTGTGCTTAGTTGGACGTAGTTGTGCCATTAGAAATACGTATTTTGGATGTCCAACTAGTAGTGCGAAAGCAGTTGGTCCACGAGGAACTCCTTCAGGCGGCTTAATAACTCTGGCACCAGGGCTGGCCACGCAGCCTATATGAACTTACTTTTTTTAGCTCACAGAACGGTGATCCAGATGACAGCCCATTAGTCTGATAAAGACTAGAGGCCTATGTTCGGCTGTGGATCGACAGAGCTGCCAGTGATGAGAAATAATAATTTACTGGGATTTCCCTTTACCCAAGAGAGGTAGGTATAATACGTAATTACCTTCATATCTGTACAGATTGTAGTAACTCATTGGCAGCATTAAAATACATTGAACTTTATAATAATTAAAAGTACATTTTTGTATATTAATAATATAATCTATTTATGTAGATACTAAGATATAATCATATTTATTCTAAAAGTTTCATGAGGAATTCAAGAATTCGCGCTGTACACACGTGTAAAAGTACAAATAAATAATAACAATAATAAAATTTAAATAACGTGTTAGCCAATCTAAAAACACGTGACTAGGTATATAATACCTAGTACATAATTACAACGTTACACCTATGTAGTTTATAGAAGAATTATGTTACCTACTTTATTTTAATCTGAAACAAATTTAAATCAATTCAAGTTCTGTGATTTCAGCCTCAGACAGAGCATAAAGGAAGGATTAAGTTTAAAAGAAAAAATAAAACAAAGTTTCCGAACATAAAAGTATATTGATCCACAACATTCCAACGAATTCAAAAACTAACTCGTAAACAATACGTTGTTTCTTGTTCAAGCCGTAAACAATTGGCTACATAAAGTAGTGCAATACATAATACAATACATACATGCCCGCTACAAGATTATAATAAAATTCAGTTGACGATAGGATAACCAAACAGATGCGTGACGCGTATAGGCTACACATACACGCGGGCCGGCATCGATAGAAATTAAAAAATATTATTAGACAATCTTACGAGAAAAGTTTTAGAAATTTTTTATTAGACAATCTTAAGAGCTTGTTTCTTCTATAGATGTGACATAACAGCGTTGTAAACATAGTACCTATATTTTTATATGTAGTAGTTTTAAGCTATTTTCTGTATGTAATTGAGTGTAAAATAAGTAACGTTTTGGTATTTACTGTAAAGTTACTTATTAAGAAAATAAAGAATTTGAATTTGATAGGTACTGACGTACGGAGAAATCGAACATGTGTAGATGACTGCCTGGAAAAAAAGACCGATCGGCTTTCGCTAGGCCCGGCGGCAGTGAGTCGGCAAAACCATAGAATAAGAATAGTACCTAAAAGAAACAGTACTAAAATAGCAAGAGATATACACCACTTTGTCCCATTATAAATATGAAATTTAAAAGGTGTTAGAAAAAGATGCACAAACACCCGAACTCACGTAATTTCGAAGGGGTTCACAAACTATCATTGAGCAATCGCAGCTGTCCAAATTCAAAAAGGTAAAAAGTAGGAAGGTAAAATGATTAGAGATTTGAACCTTCTTACTGAATCTAGAGGGTTCAAATTTCCGAAAGAGACAAAAGATCAAGTTTAACCAAATTTTTAACCATTTTGACATTCTAACTGGTGATTTTGCCGTATGCGACAGCCATTGCGATTTTTTTTGTTCCACTCACTCTCGCGTATGCTGTATAACCAGATATGAATAAGACAGCTGTACCGTAGTTTCATTTGAGTAAAATTTAGAAATATTTCTATTACTTGTAATTCTTCTGAGGGCAAAACCAAAGAAAGGCGAGACGGCTGAATGGAAACCGAATTGTGCCGATTGACCGAAGTCATCGAATGTGGAGTTAGCTACAAGCTGCGCAATATCTAATCCTGACTGAAGCACACAAAGCTGCGCGTTGATTGGATATTGCGCAGCTTGTAGCTAACTTCACATCCGGCGACTTGTCGCTGGCCCACAGCTTCGGGTCGGCTTTGTCATTCGACGAATTCTGCCGAACGGACTGTGCCGACCCACTTCTGTGTGTAGCAACCCTGATTTTTTTTTTCTTTAAAATCTTTTTTAAACAATATTTTTTCCAAAATTGTTTGTTTCGTGCATAAAACTTGTTTTCATGCAATTATACCAAAAAACTAAAAAAACGTTACTTACTGCGATCAGTCTGGCTCTACTATCGCCAATTTTGGCCTAATAGTAAGGGTATACGCACACATATCCATCTGTTTTAAAGTGAGTGTGACATAAGTCGCAGAACAAAAGTTGATAATTTTGGTGTCCAGAATAAGCCCCTAAAAGGTTGCTAATTGATTAGAAATAACCCTGTACACGGGGCATTTTATAGGTTTTTTTTTGCTTGATATTTTATAAAGTGCGTTCACCCTAAAATATGTACATTAAAATTCTCAAGTAAGCGCTAAAATATGGTTATTTTAAAATTCAAATAACTATAATATATAGCCATAAATACCAACTTTATTGTATTGTTATTGTATATAAATTATTTATTATTGCAGCAGCATTATAATATACTTAGATAAATGCAATAGGAATGAACTTAGAATATTTTATTATTGTGCATTATTTCTTTTTCTATCTATTATACATATAAATATGATTTTAAAGCAGTATAATTACATACATTACCATAGTAACAGTTGTACATAATGATGATTAAGATTGATGTAACGAAATGATGTAATTTATTAATTTAAAAAACAAGCTTTTACATAAATGTTTTAATTATCAATATTATAGATAAATATAGAGGCACTGGTTTTAAAAATATGATTTTTACACTTTTATAAATAAATTGTTGTTGAAATTAACATAAAATAAGATAGAAAGTGAATTGCACTAGATAAGTCTTACGGCTGAAACATATTCCATAAAACTTTGATATCAATATAGATTAGTAAACATAACTCCAAAAGTTCTTAATCTAATTCTATCGACATAAAAATCGCGCGACTTTTTTAACACGACTAAACTTGCGACATTTGGAAGACGGAATAAAAAAGTCGCGCGACTTTGTTTCAATTGTGCTTTTTGTATCGACGCATTGAAATCTAGCATTTCAAATGTAATTGACAAAAAATATACGATTAATTATTATCTTTTAGACCTTGTTACGTTCTTGAATAAATACTCTAAAATGAAAATAAATCGTAATAATTTACAGAACCCCAGTAATATCACTACATAGTATAAAACAAAGTCGCTTCCCGCTGTCTGTCCCCATGTATGCTTATATCTTTAAAACTACGCAACGGATTTTGATGCGGTTTTTTTAGTAGATAGTGATTCAATAGGAAGGTTTATGTGTATAAACACCTGTGCGAAGCCGGGGCGGGTCGCTAGTTATTACTAAAAATATTACAAACTTAATTTAAACCCAGGGTTTAAAAGACGGCGAATTATGAATAAATAACAATAAAATGTAGCATAACTTTAACTTAGAATTAAGGGATTGCACACTTTATATAGTCAAAAACATAATAATATAAGTTTTTTAAAGTACAAACTTCTTTAAAGTACAAACTTCTTTAAAGTACAAACTACTTTAAAGTACAAACTACTTTAAAGTACAAACAACTCTAAAGTACAAACTACTTTAAAGTACAAACAACTCTAAAGTAAAAACTACTTTAGAGTACAAACTACTTTAAAAAACCTTATATTATTATGTTTTTGATTTGACTTGGCAATATTTTAATGTAATTTTGTTCCTTTGATTTCTCTTTTAGAGTGTTGTATTTGTTATATTTCAATGCATCGATGGCTTCCAACTGGGAAGCTTACGCTAACAAGATAAATATGCATCTAAAACTAATGACAGAGAACTTTGCTCACTTTACTTAGAAGTAGGTTAAGGCTTGATTGTGCTTCGCGTTTCTGTAACAATAGGAAGATATTAAAATTTGTCTTTCTTCTTTATACAGGGTTATTTCTAATCAATTAGCATCCTTTTAGGGGCTTATTCTGTACATCAAAACTAACAACTTTTGTTCTGCGACTTTTGTCAAAACTCAAAAAAAAAATTGTTGTTCCATTGAAAAATATCGTTCACCCGCGACAAAATGTACGGAACAGCTGACTTTTTTTTCGAGTTCTGACAAAAGTCGCAGAACAAAAGTTGTTAGTTTTGATGTACAGAATAAGCCCCTAAAAGGATGCTAATTGATTAGAAATAACTTTGTATGCAAAAAAAAAATCGTGTCACGTTGTTTGTCCGCGATGAACTCCTTAACTACTGAACCGATTTTAACCAAATTTTGCACACTCTGTGCAGTTTGATCCAACTTGAGAGATAGGATAGTTTATATCTCGATTTTCAATCGCAATTTTTTTTATTAGTGAAATTTTAATATTATTATGCCAAAACAACGTTTGGCGGGTCAGCTAGTAATTTAAAAATTCTTAGACAATAAAATTAAGAGTTTTAGGTTATTTTTATTTATTATCACCATATTTTCATTTAGGATCATTGATAGACATAGGCCTCTCACGATCATAATAGTTAGACTTTTGGGTTCTAAAACTTGGGTCTAACTTTTAAGATAGTAAGCGGCTCGCATATAGTATTATCCGGTTTAATTATGTCATCTGTATACTTTGCGGGTGTCTTTTTTTATAAATATTAGGGGACATCTTACACACGGTCTCTGACTCCAAACTAAGCAAAGCTTGTGATATGGCTGCCAGAGACTGATATACTAGATTTACATATTTTAAATACATACTTACATAGATAGTAACTAAATAACTCCCAGACACAGAGCAAACACTTATGTTCATCACATAAATGTTTACCCTGGGTGGGGATCGAACCCACGCCTCTTTGACCCAGAAGTCAGGGTCACTAACCACTGAGCCACCGAGGTAGTAATCTACTATGCTTGCAAACACGTGGTCTCCATTCGAGACCTGTTAAGATATTTACCAACTTACCATTCACTTCCCCTTGTCGTCCTCCTTGATTTCGGTGACTCTAGCCTTGGGCGGGTTGTTCTTGTAGATCCAGTGTGTGAGAGCGGTGGCGAAGGACAGCCATCCGAGGTACGGCAGCAGCAGCAGGCCGGCGGTCTTGTTGACCGAGCCGAAGGATACGGCGGTCGCCACTACCGCCGCGTCGAGGACTGCGATCTCGATTAACGCCTGGACAAATATTAAAATAATCAGCCCAGTACGAGTCCGACTCGCGCACGGAGGGTTCCGTACTGTAATGGTACATTATGATATAAGTGCGGTAAGTTGAAAATGACAGCCTCAGCAACATTGCTAGCCCTAGAGGGCTGTTAGGAAGCCTCGGCTGTAATTTTCACGCGCGCACGTAATGTCATACGACGTTTTATAACATATTTGCGAGGAAATTAATAAAACTCTTAGAAGACATGCACTGGAATGGAGCACTCTGACTCGGAGTGAAAGTCGTGCATCAGTCGAAGCATCGTGCGTTTTACATTACATTACCGCACAAGTGCCGTAATGTCTCTCACACTCGCCGCGTGAAAGTAGGAGAAACGAGACCACAAAGTGACAGCAGTCGGTGGCGGCGTGCGTTTTACATTACAATAATGCAAAAGTGCGTAATGAAATACATTACGATTTTGAAATTGTTGTAATTACAGCCACTTTACGAGCAAATATGTTGTAAAGGATATTTATTTTATTTTCATTTTATTATTTATTATCAAAGTGATTATACAACTAAATATTCTGTGAAAATTTCTAGCTTCTACCTGTTACCATTATTAACATAGAGCGAAAAACAGCTAAATATCAGGTTTGTTGTATGGGAGCCCCCCTTAATTATTAATTTTATTCTGTTTTTAGTATTTGTTGTTATAGCGGCAACAGAAATACATCATCTGTGAAAATTTCAGCTTTCTAGCTGTAACGATTCATGAGATACAACCTGGAGACGGACGAACAGACAGACAGACGGACAGCGGAGTCTTAGTAATAGGGTCCCGTTTTTACCGTTTGGGTACCGAACCCTAAAAAGAAAATAAAATAAATATTTAAGGGGGGCTCCCATACAACAAACCTGATTTTTCAGACGTTTTTCGCTCTATAATTATAATGGTAACAGGTAGATGCTTGAAATTTTCACAGAATATTTAATTTTATATTCACTTCAATAATAAATAATAAAAGTAAAATAAAATAAATATTTAAGGGGGGCTCCCATACAGTACGGAACCTTCCGTGCGCGAGTCCGACTCGTACTTGGCCGATTTTTGTTCTTTTTTTCGAAAAATAATTATGTATTGTTAAATAATTATTAGACTTACATGTGTTTACTTTGTCAATACAAAAGTGTCGAATATTCTAGTGAATTCTGAATATAATTGGGATGTCGGATATAAATAGAGCGACGCGACTCCTTGTCGACGTTGCGAGTTATCATGTATTCTATCGGAGCGAAAGCATTTCGTGTTCAGTGCAGTATCAGTGACTAGTTCGTGTGAATATCAGTGCCAGTGTGAAGTGTTTTGTGCGAACCGGTTGTGTCATGTGTTTTGTGATTTTGTGAAGTGATGGTGTGCAATAAAGAGCAAAAGTGAATTATCGGCGTTTTAACTGATTTTATCCAAGCAATAACGTAACAATATGATCACCACTAATTTACGCAGTCAACAAAATGCCGCTATTTGCTGTGCCCGCAACGCCCGGTCCGCTGACCGGTTTCCCTGTCTGACAACGTTGTTCATACATAATGCGGGCTTAAATTATGGAAAATCACGCTCACTTCACCAGCCGATTACGTGGTGCCTTCCGAAGAACTCCCAGCTGGCGGTAACTTCCCGTGGCCCAGGTGGAAGTCGCAAAATCGACTCCGGACCCAAGTGGGCCGCTGTAGGGCCAAACTGGTGAAATGGGGATATGCAGGAAGCGCACAGTGCCAGCGTGGTGCTCCGATACAAAATATGCAACATCATCTCTCATGCCCTAACTGCCTAAATATCTGCACACTTCGATGCCTCCCCTCGCGGAGTGGCAGTGGCAAGGCACTGGGAAAATACCTTATAAATTCTCACTTAAATATTGTTTGGATCATCGACACGAAGAAGAAAAAGAATGCGGGCTGCGTTCAATTCGACCTGACCGCCGACCGCAGTACTCATCCAGTGTGGCAAATCCTTTATACTTTGAATTATGAAGTTCAGATAATATTCAATTATTATTTTGTATAGGTTTGCGTTTGACTACACACTGCCTGATGTTAAGCAGATAAGCGGTCTAGGTAGTAGCACGCTTACCTAGAAGATACCTATTTACTCGGGATTTGAAGACACCCACGTCGTACTTTAGCGGGAAGACAGACCCAGGCAAAGCGTTCCACATTCTGGCTGTTCGTATGAATTAAAAAAAAATAGATACGTACCAGTTTAAAGTCCCGAAGGCCGAAGAAAATAGGGGTCCACGCCCAGTTGAGAGCGAGCTGGGTTCCGTACAGCGTCAGCGGTAGCACCGACGACTCTGCAAATTTATTTTATTTATTTCGTAAACAAAACAGAATACAGTCAATAATATGATTCAACATTTTAGTGTTTAGAACAGAGATTATTTTAAAAAAAAATTGTTAGCTACTGGTAAAAAAAAAGATGCAAAATAAAACGCGATCGTAGAATGGCATTCTGGCTAACCTCCCTTGTATTAAAATATATATTTTTTTAAATATCAATAAAAACAAAAACTAAGTATATTCAAGACCGCAGGATCGCGCTGGATGCAAGCCGCTTCCAATCGGTCTTATTGGAGATCCATAGGGAAGGCCTATGCCCAGCAGTGGACTTCTTATGGCTGATGGATGGATAAATTAAATACAAGATAATATTTCACAAAAGGACTCGAGAGATGTATATATGTTCATCATTATGAACAACTTTTATTATGGAGCCAACTGAGGAATAGTGATGTTAACTGGGTATAAAAATCATTATTATAATTACTCCGTCAGTTAGATTATTAAAAAATATTGGACACGTATTTTTTCTTTTGTCAATCAAACAATTAGTGACAAAGATAAACCTTGTCAAAGTTTGAGAGTGGGGGCTCGTGACGTCACTAGCCGGTACATTTGATAGCGGTTAGTGACGTCACGCGGAACTTTTGACAATCTATTTGACGGACTAATTATATTTTTTTAGTAAACAAGCCTATCGCAAAAAATAGCAACTTCCATACATTAGTAAAACCATTCTCAAAGTGTGCTCTGCGGAGCCCTAAAGTTTTTTAGTAGTTTAGTTAGTAGTTTTTTTTTTTTTTTAGTTCATGGTTCATGAGATACAGCCCGGTGACAGACAGACGGACTTCGAAGTCTTAGTAATAGGGTCCCGTTTTTACCCTTCGGGTACGGAACCCTAAAAACAAAAGTAATCTTCTAGCTACTCAGAAATGTTTCAAGACGTTAATTACATTTGAAGATTTGGCCAGTATCTCACTTAGCCCCAAGTTCACCAATGCTTGTTTAAGTTAAACGTGTGATTACTGTATTTAAACAACGGTTTTTGCTAGGTAAACAGCAAAATTTCATTAACAAGCCGTTTAAGGTATAACTAACGGTTAATCAATTAAAAATCTGTTGGTGAACTTAGGTCTCAAACCCGAACGTAACCGTTGCTTAAATACAGTATTCACACGTTTAACTTAAACAAGCGTTGGTGATATCGGGTCTTCATGCGAGCTTTTAAGACATTTTTCCTGAGTGTTCTTAGAGAGTACAAAAAATAAATTTTTGTTTACTTTAGGGCTCCGTCAAATATTTCACTTTCCAGTAGAGCTCCGTCACCAAAAAGTTTGAAAACCGCTGCATTAGTAAAAGCATAGTGCAAAGCATAGTGATAATCTGAATCATGACTCTTACAGCTTAGTAAACCTCTTTGGAATAATGCTGCATATCTGCTATTTTTTAACGATATTCTAGAAAACATAATAATAAATCGTTCCAATACAAATAATTAATAATCGGCCAAGTACGAGTCGGACTCGCGCACGGAGGGTTCCGTACTGTATGGGAGCCCCCCTTAAATATTTATTTTATTATTTATTATTGAAGGGAATGTAAAACTAAATATTCTGTGAAAATTTAAAGCATCTACCTGGTACCATTATTAATATAGAGCGAAAAACGTCTAAAAACTCAGGTTTGTTGTATGGGAACCTCCCTTAAATATTTATTTAATTTTGTTTTTAGTATTTGTTGTTATAGCGGCAACCGAAATACATCATCTGTGAAAATTTCAGCTGCCTAGCTATCATGGTTCATGAAATACAGCCCAGTGACAGACGGACAGACGGACATCGAAGTCTTAGTAATAGGGTCCCGTTTTTCCCGTTTTACCCTTATAGGGTCATATGTATAACTATACAAAACATGTTAACTAAGAACCGTATGTAAATTTCCCATGTTGCAATAAATTATTTGAGTTTGAAACGAACCCATACCTACCTTGCATTATGCTTATCAAAAATATCTAAAATGCAACCACAATAGAAGGCATACATGATACCTACATACATAATATTATCAGGTGCATTCTTTAGACTAAGCTTTATCTCGTTACAAGCACTTGTAGTACAAAGTACTTCCAACGCTGATAAACCACATTTGTTAGAGATAAATAAAAGGTATAAAAGTGCTAATAATGTGAACAGCTTTAACTCATAAATTGTGGTTAGTTATAATTTTTTATTTTACTGTAAAATTTTGAATGTAAATATAAGACCTAATTTGGTTCGTCTAGGTGTAAGATACATAGGTTATGTATATCCCATACATAGCTCTGTAAGTCATAGATACTAAAACAAATACCTATTGCATGTCCGTTAGGATAAGCTGTTGTGTCTAAAAAATCATGTAACACCTTAGTGTACACAGTTCAGAGCAATAAACGATATCTTTATCTTTATCTTAAAAAATATAAGAGTACTGCATGTGTGGCCTTGAAACAAACTGATGAATAGGCTATTGACTACTTTTTGGAAATCGTTTTATATTATTCTTTAGTACACAATAAGCACACTACATTTATATTTCCGAGAGATCTACTGTATTAACAATACAAATCAGTGTTAAAGAATAGATTTTAAGATCTCTCCAAAAAGGACATTCTGTATTGGAGCTGATCACGTGTTACGTGTGACGTCACACGCTAGTAAGTTATTTAATACTAGTAAACACGTTAAATCATAAGTCTCGGTTGTTTTAACCGTTAAGCCATGCCATTTACTAACGTGTGACGTCACACGCTAGTAAATAACGTTAGTTAATACTAGTAAATACGTTAAATCATAGGTCCCGGTTGTTTTAACCGTTAAGCCATGCCAGAGGCCTTCAGGCGGCCTAAAAACTCTGTCTGGTGTCAGAGTTTTGACGACGCCTGAAGGCTCATTTAGTATTTTCTTTGCAAGATTGAGTGATGATATAGTAAGATCATATGAGCTAAGTGGCTAGCCCTGGTGTCAGTTTTGGCGAAGTCTTAAGGCTAATATAGTATTTTCTTTATACGATTGAGTGATAATATAGTAAGTATCAAGATCATATAGGCCGGGTGGCTAGCCCTGGTGTCAAAGTTTTAAAGACGCCAAAAGGCCAGTATGGAAACCAATGCTTACCAGTGAATCCACCGCATTCGTCCCACACGAGGTATGAAGCGTATCCCATTCCAGTGTAGAGGACAGTCCAGGCCGGCCCGAATATCCACTTAGGGGGATTCCAGGAGGGTTTCTTCAGCTCATCGTACCATGACTTCTCAGCAGGCTAGAATTAAAATTTGTAAGTACATTACTCAGGTTGCCTGGAAGAAGTCGCTCTAAGCGATAAGGTCAAATAACAGCTGCTTTTTAGGGTTCCGTACCCAAAGGGTAAAAACGGGACCCTATTACTAAGACTCCGCTGTCCGTCTGTCTGTCACCAGGCTGTATCTCATAATAGCTAGAACGTTGAAATTTGCACTGATGACGTATTACAGTTGCCACTACAACAACAAATACTAAAAACAGAATAAAATAAACATTTAAGGGGGGCTCCCATACAACAAACTTGATTTTTTAGCCGTTTTTCGCTCGATATTAATAACGGTAACAGGTAGACTCTTGAAATATTCATAGAATATTGAATTGTATGTTTACTTCAATAATTAATTATTAAATTAAAATAAAATAAATATTTAAGGGGGGGCTCCAATACAGTACGGAACCCTTCGTGCGCGAGCCCGATTCGCACTTGGTCGATTATTTGTTTAGCGCAGCTTGTAGCTAAATTCAAAGTTTGATTCAGTATACATACGTTTTGTTTCCGGATCTGTCCGGCGAAGTACAGGCCGCTAACCCAGCCCCCGACGTTAGGAAGGATCAACGAACCAATAGCGGGGAGGTTTGCCATCACGAAGTCTCTGGTAACAACGTAAGAAAAGTTATTTTTGTGAACACTTCAAGACGCAGGATTGAACCTGCCTCTTTCGGATCACTAGCCCGACGCTCTCCCAATTGAGCTAGTTCGCCTCCTGACGTCACATTTTTGAAATGTTTATAATAAAGAGATAGTGAGATAAACCTATTGAAATCATTTCAATGTAAGAAAACATTGTTATGCTCAGGCTCCTACTAAATCAGAGATATGCACCTCTTTGATATGCACTTAGTGTTGCCAACCCCAATAGTAAAGAAGCTTTCAGAAAGCTTTAGAAATCTATAAATTCCAACTTCAGAAGCTAGTTTATAAATCTAGTTTTTCTTTTATTGAGGCCTAAACTGAAAACTGAAGATATCGAAAACTGTAGATTTACAGTTAAAAACGTAAAGTTGGGTATGCTGTCTGTAGTGCTAAGAGTGTACTTTGTGAGTCCACTGGATAAATGGCATAGAACAGATTAACTATACAGATATTTTACCTCTGACATTTATTGTACATAATGTTAAATTGTAGGTCTCAGTTGTTTTAAACATTTAGCCATGTCAGAAGCTTTCAGGCAGGTTAAAAACTCGGACACTAAGGCTAGCCACCCGGCCTTTACCTAACTTAGTTACCAGGGGCGTAGCTACCGCCCTATCTACAGTATCAATAATTATACAAGGCCACAGGGGCCCCGTATAATTGAATTGGAGAAATCTTTACCCTTCACAAGGGCCAAACAAATTGTTATACGGGGCCCTGCCAAGGCACGCTACACCACTGTGAGTTACGTATTTACTCACCTTTTCACACTACTATAACTATCAGCAACAACACCATGCGCTTGACCATGATGGAAATCATGATGAAACGACCCGTCTTTCTTAAACTCCGCCATCCACGGGTACATATCCGCACGGGTAAAAACGTTAAACATTTTTGCACATATTCAGAGTCACGGACAAAATAACACGGTCATGTATGAATGTCACAGTTAAGAGCAAGCAACAAACTAACTCGAGAAGTCAGAGATAATTTTTTTGGGGTGACCTTTTGACCTTTACTTTTTGCAGTATAATTTCATTTTGTTATAGAGATAAGAGTCAGTGAATTTAAAGTAGTAGGTACTAGTAGTAATCAGAATATATTCTTCTATTATACTAGGTACTTATAATAGGTATTTACTAAATAGTCTAGGTTGAATTGAACATCATTACGGCTGCTGTTATAATAGCTACAAGCTGCAGATAGCCCAATCCTGACTGGAGCTCACTCAACAGCTGCACAAGGATCGTCCTCATCGCTATCTAGTACACCATCTAAGCTACTGCAGCAGTTATGCCAGCGGCCCAGAGCCACGCTCCGTTATTTTAAGGAGCTGGGCTGGCTCGGGTAGACGCTGGAGGGGGAAATGCACAAAACACCCCATGCGGGACGTCAGTGCAGGACTTATCGCCCCTATATCGAATAAGAATAAGGATCGGGTTATCAGCAGCTTGTAGCTATAATCACGGTCAGCAGGTTGATTGATTCAGTCTGTACCCAAAAGTAGGTTGTAGACAGGCGAACCAGCGATGGTCAGATGTCAAATTGCTTTGATGAAGGTGTCAACAAGACAGAACGACAAGAAAGAGATAAAGCCTATACCCAGCAAATAGTAGGTATGATTTATTTTAAAACATTTTGTAGATTTGTTATACCTACTACAGTGACAATATGAATGTAACAACATGTATCTACCAGACATATCCTACTTATGTTCAGTAAGGTCACTGCTGAACATATGCCTACCCTTAAAGAGCAATTGAGCCATATGTACCACAGAGATATCATGCAAGAATTTTGAATTCTCCTGTGTGCTAACGAGAGTATGGGTGAGATAAAAAATATGTAAATATTAGACCCAATTATGAAGGTGCCATGTTAATTATAATAGCTAATTAGCATATTTCTGTTTCTTTTTCACTTTAGGGATTCGATAGAGAGAAAACTTTTTATGTTGCTATTAAAATTAAGACGGGGCCTTCATAATTGGGCCTATACACCTAAGAAAAATGAATCAGTGGTAAAAATCATTCTTCTCTTGTTCTAAATGCTTATAAAATGTAAGTCTACTAAAATGTAGTTGAAAGGTATCATAGCTTGACCGGACTTTGAACATGTAAGTACATTAAATTGTAAGTTATAAATAATGTATTGGCACGAATTTAAATATAAGTACCTGTGCATAAGAAATGTTGGAGAACTGAATAAGTACCTGATATCTTCAACAATTTCCATTGTGATAGTTTCTAACGAAATTCTAGTCTGTCACACTAATACGGCACTTGGGTAAGTGGATAACAGTAAATAATTATGTTTTACTAAAGATAGAAACCGTAGTTGGTAAGTCCGATAAGATAGGTAGGTATTTTTTTATCATAATTAGCGACAAAAGTAAATGAACTTACCAGCACGCCTTTCGATTAATCTTTAATTGTTGAAGTTGTATGATAAGCTCAGTGCCTCAATATAAATAGCGGTGACTCAGGAATCTTATTCCATTCCAATATGAATTAGCACCTCCCAATCATTATGCAATTTTGTGTACTTAAATGCCGGCATAATAACTTAATAGTAAAAATTGAGAATAGTTACTTACGTTTTTAGTAAATGCAGCTAAAAAGCACAATGGGTGGAAAGTAGATTTATTACAGAATACCGTTAACGCGTGAGAAAATTTTGTAAAGATAAAAATGCAGTTTATTTTTCAATTTTCCCAAGACAAAATTTCCATTAAAAATGCTACCAGTTTTAAAAGACAGGTTTTCGAAGCTGTGATGAAAATATTAAAGCATTTTAATTTGGTCGAGCTATACCTCGAACTTTCTATGACGTCATCGTGACGGTGACAGTAGTGATAAATGTCAGATGACTTTAAACGTTTCGTTTCACGCAGATTTTTAGGATAATCTCAATCAGCGCGCCAAATTCAAGTTTTCCTGGGTTTTTGTTAATGACTCCAAGCATTTTTGTTAATGATTTAACAAAAATGCTTCCTGAGTTTTTGTTAATGACTCCAATTAAAATAATAATAAATAGATAAGGTAATTTGATCACACTTGTTTTATGAATCTTATAGCTGGATTATGGCATGCTTACGATCAGACTGGAAATCCATAGGAGAGGCCTATGTCCAGCAGTGGATGTCCTATGGCTGATGGATGGATGGATTCATGACATACGGATACTTTAAGTTATTTCAAAAAGCTAAATAAATATCTTTGTCGGTACAGGTACGCACTGTACATAGATCTACTAAGTACATGACGTAGTATACACCGTAGATACGTGATACTTGTACCTATTTTAAGTATAGTATAGTAGGTAACTAGGTACTATACAGGGTTATTTCTAATCAATTAGCATCCTTTTAGGGGCTTATTCTGTACATCAAAACTAACAACTTTTGTTCATCTCCTCTGCAATCGCTCTCTCAGAATAGCTACAAGAGTGCGTTTGGCACGGTGTTATGTTTTTTCGGTTCTTTTGTACGGTGTCGAGTCATGGACTTTAACCCAGACTATGAGTAAGCGCTTGGAAGCTTTTGAAATGTGGGTTTACAGAAGAATTTTGAAAATATCATGGACAGACAGAGTGTCGAATGAGAGAGTTTTGCAGATGGTCAACAAGAAGGTGAAAGTTTTTAACACAATTAAAAAGCGCAAGCTGCAGTACCTTGGGCACATATTGCGTAATGGCAAATATGACTTGCTCCAATTAATCATGCAAGGGAAGATCCAGGGAAAACGATCACCCGGAAGAAGACGAACTTAGTGGCTCAAAAATCTTCGTACGTGGTTCAATCTGCGAGCACAAGATCACTATTCCGCGCAGCGGTTTCCAAAGTCCGCATAGCCCTAATGATAGCCGACCTCCGGTAGGAGCTGGCACCTCAAGAAGAAGATGGAACAGCTGATTTTTTCTTGAATTTCGGGTTGGTCCCATCGTAAGCGTTGTTCATGATGAAGGTCGTAATGACCCAATCATTTTGGCTCAGTACAGGGTAAGCAAAAAACCCTGTATAAAACGCATAACTTTTTACCTATAGTGGTCCGATTTCGATAATAATAGATTTTTTATTGGAAATAGTTTACTTTGCAGTTGTTCCCATTTAAATTCTATCGAAATCGGCTAAGCCGTTTTTGATAAATCAACAATAATGTGAAAAATGCTACATCGATCCGTGCGAAATATTAGCGAATTCTGTACACGGTTACCATTTTTCGCAAAAAAATATTTTCATCAGTAGACTCGCGTCTACCAAGTAGTTGGTACATTGGCTGGTGATTAAAATCTTGTTGTTATATAGTACACCATAACGCCACGACGCGACGGTTCTCTTTTTGCACAAACTCAAACTTGGTCTACATCACAGAATAGGCCCTATTACACAGGGCATTATCTGGTCTACATATGCGTACCTACTCGTAGTTATTAGTTAATGGAATGAAAATAAAAAAGAGAACAGAGCGGCCCTCGGGCCTCGGTCTAAATGACAAATGGTGGTAACAAAGGGTTAATTCTGAGTTCCAAAACTTGACCTTCGTCAAGAGGTCGTAGTAACGTTGCAGCCATTTCTCTTTTGGCACCATTACTACTAGTTCACGAACTCTCTTCACTTATTATTGTTCTTAAACTGTCGCGATTTGACCATATATTAGGTAGGTACTACGAGATTAAACGCGTAGGTCTCAAACCGAATAAAAAAATCAAGACAGAATCTTGTAAACAAAACAAAACGGGGAATTCCTCGTGGACCAACTTGCTTTCGCACAACTAGTAAAACTACGCCTCGCCGTGTACAGACACAGTTACACACATGTGTGTAGACACAATTATAATTGTTTAATAATAATAATTGTTAATTACAATCTGTACACGGCGAGTACACTTGTACGTGTATGTACACGTATCAAGGAAACTACGCCTTGGATTGTCAATCGAACTATGGCTGCGTAACACCGAGGCACTCACCACTTGTATAAAAAAACCGGCCTCAATTGACTGTTCATGACGTTCTGTATTGATTTTTTTTATTTGTTCTGAGGCGTAGGTACTGAAAATACTAGATAGGTGCCTCCCTTTTTTACCAGGGGAACTCTTTTAAAGATACCACCGCACCTCGGAGCAGGCGGGTGGGTGGGAGTCCCCGCCCATTGCTGGACGGTATACCCACCAAAACCCCTGGGAGTTCCACCACTGCGCCTGGTGTCGGGGCTACGGGCACGCTTCCGCACTCCTCCGCGGCCCCGACAGCGCTGGCCTTACTCAGGCCCCACCACGGAGCATGGGCTCCCGCCAGAATGACGATGTGCCGAACACCAGGCACATTGTCATCCCTCGCCTGGGACCAACCAGCACTGGGCGTCAGACAGCACCCGTGTCCGACAGCCCTGGTCTCGATGCAACGGGTCGGTTGAAGTGGCCCCACGCCTGCTACTACTTCTGCAGAGGATAGGGAGAGCGGCCGACGACATACCGACACGGGGGGGTTCCGTGCCTACCTATGTCAAAGGACTAAGGTATTATACATCGTATATTTATCTCCTATATTTTTTCGGTGCGTGATTAATCCGGTAGTACGAATAGGCAATATATAATAATGTTTCATAGTCGGTAAAGCAGTTTAATATTTTTTTTAAAGTAACCGAAGTTTGCAGATAAACCTCATAGCAAATCATTCCACGTCTAAATGTATCATAACTTTAGCAGGCGCTTAGACGAATCTCTTTTTTGTATGTCATACGGAATACATACATATTGAATTGTTGTGCAACTCCTGTAAATTTTGGTGCTACTCTTTTCCGCCATAAAAAAAAAAAAAACATTTATTCAAGTAACAAAGACATAGGTAATAAGCACGGTCTAGTGGTCTAATACATCCAACCAACGGAAAAATTCAAACTGATACCTAATCGTTCGCCTTGGTTGGAGCGGGTATAACTAAAAGTTCCAATCCTGACTGAAGCTCACTTAACAGCTACGAGTACGCTAGGATTGGGCTATCCACAGCTTGCAGCTAGCATACCAGCCGCTTAGCTGATATATATTATGATTCGCTCGCGAGTGTGGATAAGGCATAAGTGTCCATAGTACGGGAGGCAGAGTAATAAATCACGTTGACGAATCTATCTGCGTGTATAGGCAGCCCACGGCCGCGGTGATTCCATCGATGGCGGATGTTTCGCTGACATTACCAGATTACCCTGACAGATGGCTTTAAATAATTCCTCTGGACGGCCGAACGATATCGAAGGATTGTGGTTTGTGTGTGGAATACCTAAATTGCGACTGATTAGCCTGTACTGTACTGTACCAGCCTTTTTAATAGTCCACTGCAGGACATAGGCTTCAGTAATATAGAGAAATATCATAGCCAATGTATAATTTATCCGTGTTTTTGCAAAATTCCTAGGATTTTTGCAAAAAAACGGATTATCAAATCTTCCTACGACACATATAACATACTGTACTGTACCAGCCTTTTTAGGGTTCCGTACCCAAAGGGACCCTATTACTAAGACTTCGATGTCCGTCTCTCCGTCTGTCTGTCTGTCTGTCTGTCACCGGGCTGTATCTCATGAACCATGATAGCTAGGCAGCTGAAATTTTCACAGATGATGTATTTTGGTTGCCGCTATAACAACAAATACAAAATAAAATAAATATTTAAGGGGGGCTCGCATACAACAAACCTGAATTTTTAGACGTTTTTCGCTCTATATTAATAATGGTACCAGGTAGATACTTGAAATTTTCACAGAATGTTAAGTTTTATATTCCCTTCAATAACAAATAATAGAATTAAAATAAAATAAATATTTAAGGGGGGCTCCCATACAGTACGGAACCCTCCGTGCGCGAGCCCGACTCGTACTTTGCCGATTATTTTTAATAGTCCACTGCAGGACGTAGGGTGATTGGGCCATATCCACCACGCTGGCCCAGTGCGGGTTGGTGGATTCACATACGCCATCGAATTTCTTCTCCGGACGTAAGCAGGTTACCTCACGATGTTTACCTTCACCGAAAAGCCAGTGGTGTGAAATTCCGTACATAAATTCCAAGGAATTCATTAGTACGAGACCGGGATTCGAACCCACGTCCTCACGATTGTAAGGCGAGTGTCATTGCCACTAGACCACCACAGCCAATATGACTAACCTATAGGTATCTAATCGCTTCAATGGGTAGGTAATGATTAGGTAAATTTGCTTTTAAACTTTTAGAAAATATTGTGTGTATACAGGGTTATCCAGAACTGGTATACCTAGTAAGCCGAAAGGGGGTGATTCAGATCATCATTATGAACCACTTTTACTACGAAGCAAACACGGAATTCGAGAACGACTAGTTGATTCATACTTTTTATAAATCAGCTAATATTTTTTCTCGAATTCCGGGTTAGCCCCATAGTAAAAGTTATTCATAATGATAGTCTGAAGCTAAGCGGTACTTAAAGTCCTTCAGAAGCTTTTCAACACCGTCGTCCTCGAGGGCATAACGCCAGAAGCATGGAACAGAAGCGTGGTGGTGCTATTCTTTAAAAAAGGTGACAACACCTTATTGAAGAATTACAGACCCATCTCGCTTCTGAGCCATGTTTATAAGTTGTTTTTAAGAGTCATTACGAATCGTCTCGAACGCAGGCTTGATGACTTCCAGCCTTCCGAACAAGCCGGATTCCGAAAAGGCTTTAGTACCATGGACCACATACATACGCTGCGGCAGGTTATACAGAAGACTGAGGAGTATAACCAGCCACTTTGCTTAGCGTTTGTGGACTATGAGAAAGCCTTTGATTCGGTCGAGACATGGGCTGTGCTTGAGTCTCTTCAACGATGCCGTATTGACTATCGGTATATCGAAGTGTTGAAGTGTTTGTATAATAACGCCACTATGTCGGTCCGAGTACAGGAAGAGAGCTCCAAGGCGATCCCTTTGAAGAGAGGCGTAAGACAGGGAGATGTTATATCTCCGAAACTGTTTACTGCTGCTCTGGAGAACGCCTTTAAGCTCCTGGAATGGAAAGGATTCGGCATCAACATCAATGGCGAATACCTCACTCACCTTCGGTTTGCCGACGATATCGTAGTCATGGCAAAATCGATGGAGGAACTCAGTACGATGCTCGAAGGCCTCAATCGAGTATCTCAACAGGTGGGTCTTAAAATGAACATGGACAAGACAAAGGTCATGTGTAATTCCCATGTTGTACCCACCCCCATTTCAGTTGGGAACTCGGTTCTTGAAGTCGTTGACTCGTACGTCTACCTAGGACAAGTAGTCCAGTTAGGTAGGTCCGACTTCAAGAAAGAGGCCAATCGCCGAATCCAACTCGGCTGGGCAGCGTTCGGAAAATTGCGTAACGTCTTCTCGTCCGACATACCTCAGTGCCTCAAGTCGAAAGTTTTCGACCAGTGTGTGTTGCCAGTGATGACTTACGGCACAGAAACGTGGTCTCTCACTATGGGCCTTATTAGTAAGCTTCAAGTAGCCCAACGAGCCATGGAGAGGGCTATGCTCGGAGTTTCTCTACGCGATCGAATCAGAAATGAGGAGATCCGTAGAAGAACCAAGGTTACCGACATAGCCCAGCGGATTGGCAGGTTGAAGTGGCAATGGGCAGGGCACATAGCGCGGAGGACTGATGACCGATGGGGTCGAAAAGTCCTCGAGTGGAGACCACGTACCGGCAAGCGCAGCGTAGGACGTCCACCCACAAGGTGGACGGACGACCTCATTAAGACCGCAGGTTCGCGCTGGATGCAAGCCGCTACCACCCGGTCTTATTGGAGATCTTTAGGGGAGGCCTATGTTCAGCAGTGGACGTCCTATGGCTGAAAGGAAGGAAGGAAGGAAGTCTGAAGCACCCCCTTTCGGCTCAGTACAGACCAAGCAGATAACCCTGTATACCTACTAAAGGATAATCACAGGAACGTATAATCAGTAAGCTTTTTCTATGCGTATCTATAATTGGATGCAAGATGCTTCTGAACAGCTTTTTATGAATTACTTAGGTAGTTGAATTTGATTATATTTTTGTGCAATTATTAGACTGCCTCGGTGGCTCAGTGGTTAGGTTAGGTCCTGACTTCTGAGTCAAAGAGGCGTGGGATCGATCCCCACCCAGGGCAAACATTTGTGCGATGAACATAGGTGTTTACTCTGTGTCTGGGTGTTGTTTAGGTACTATCTATATAAGTATGTATTTAAAATATGTATATGTAGTATATCAGTCTCTGGCAGCCATATCACAAGCTTTGCTAAGTTTGGGGTCAGAGACCGTGTGTAAGATGTCCCCTAATATTTATTATTTATTCTTATTCATATGCATTTATTATCTTAAATTTAAGTTTTTTTACAATATTTATAATATTATATTAAATTATTATTATTATATTATATTTTTTATATTTATAATATTTTTAATATTTATTTATTTATTATTATTATATACAATTTTAACATAGGTACAATATTTTGAAAATACCTAGGCATTTTGGAGATTTAGATACAATATTATATGAGAAAATATTAAATGCGTATTTATGTCGTTATAATTCAGTGAAATGTTAAACACGTTGACCACACGAGTTACGAGCAACTACTATAGTCTTTTTCACTGAAATTAATTTTCCAAGTCGATAACTCAAGCTAGGAGAATTAAGAATATCTAGGACACCCTAGTGTACCTAGGTGCCATAACAATACGTACCTACCTGGCGGTAAACTCGACATCTTAATAAAAGGATAAAAACAAAATGGCGACCTACCTCTCATGCAGATGAGGTTTTGTAACTACCAGTGGTTCTCAATGTGTTAATGTATTCTCTCCCAGGAAAACAAAATAAAGCTCTTAATGTTGTTTGAGCAGAACAGCAATGCATTGGCCTGAATTGTTGCTGAAAACAGTTCTGCAAAGGTGCTGTAAAGGGTAGATAGATATACTCTTTATTGGTTCACAGTTTAAACACATTACATAATACAGAAAACAGATGTTTACTTTATTGGTTCACAGTTTAAACACATTACATAATACAGAAAACAGATGTTTAGATATGTGAAGCAACCAGCGGCCTTATTACTGAAAGTGATTTCTTCCAGGGTAGCGCAAAATCTGACGAAAAGTATTTGCCATTTAAGCGATAGTAAATAATCGGCCAAGTACGTGTAGGACTCGCGCACGAAGCCCCCCTTAAATATTTATTTTATTTTAATTTTATTATTTATTATTGAGGTGAATATATAACTAAACTAAATATTCTGTGGAAATTTCAAACATCTATCTACTACCATTATTAACATAGAGCGAAAAACGTCTAAAAATTCAGGTTTGTTGTATGGGGGCCCCTTTTAAATAATTATTTCATTTTGATTTTAGTATATGTTGTTTTGGCGGCAACAGAAATACATCATCTGTGAAAATTTCAGCTGCCTAGCTATCATGGTTCATGAGATACAACCCGGTGACAGACAGATAGACAGACAGACGGACAGACGGACATCGAAGTCTTAGTAATAGGGTCCCGTTTTTCCCTTTGGGTACGGAACCCTAAAAAGCGTGGGGCGTTCTTTCAATTCGATATATTTACTTACGTGCTCCTAAGACAAAAGGTCTTGCTTGACACACGTATGGACAAACCGACAAACGGACTACAACGTGATCCTGTCAGGGTTCCGTTTTTTCCTTTGAGGTACGGAACCCTAAAAATCAATTTTATTTTGAAATGGTATACTCCCAAGGTGGTCCTGTTTCTTTGCTTTTGATAAATTATTATTAATATAATAAAACGTAACGTTTTTGTAAATTATTATTAATATATTAATTTATCAAAAACGTCTCAGCCCATTTCGATAATATTAAAATGTGACACTTCGAGAGTAGGTATACCCTTTCGAATTAAAAAATACTTTTTTGATTCAGTTCACAATTATTATTGGCGAAAATATCGATGAACACACACAAAAACATAAGTACAGACGAACATATAGCCCCCTCTTGGAAGTGGGCTAATTACTACCTACATGGATGACAAATATCGAATCGTGCGAGCTGTTTGAACTTTTTTTAACCGACTTCCAAAAAGGAGGAGGTTCTATTTTTTTGATTCGAAAGGGTATACTCCCGAGGTGGTCCCATTTAAATTTTACAGAATTGTGCGGAGCCGTTTTGAAAAATCAACAATAATGTGAACAATTCGAGCGTAATATTCAAATTTTGTACACGATGGTAGGCGGTTTAACCATTTTCTGCGAAAAATAATTATTGGTGAAAAGAACGATACAGTGAAGGCTCATGAATAAAAGTTTGAGAGCCACCGGCCACCATTCGGTTTACAGCTTGGTTTACACCGCACTTAAAAATAGGGCTTAAGATACCTGTAGGTACAACGCAGAGAGGAAGATTAAACTGTTACTATGTTGCTTATTTCTCTTTGTCTCTCCAAGTTTTCAGGCACGTGTACTTTGTACGCAGAATAGAAATTAACAGAAGGATAAGTATTAAAATGGATTCACTAGGTCAGCGCGCCAAATTCAATTTTTTTTGTGACTATCTCTATCCGACATTTATTTTTCATTTAAATTGCTATGATTTTTCTGACGTAAATAAGCAAATCTAATTTGTTTTAATCTCATTTTAGTTTATTTGTGTGGTGTAAACCGACCAACCAACCCAGCTGGCAGGAGTGGTGGGTTTCCATAACTCTCATATGGTAACATTGTGTTGTAATTTTTAGATGATATTAAAATTTTACTTTGATTGCTATTGTTTATTTATTTTATGTATATTCTTGGATAAATGATTGGTCCACCAATCATTTGATGTAAGGTTATATTGTTGTTTTTCACGTTATTTGTGATTTCAAAATTGTACATTCATGACGTTACAAAAGTGTATCTTAGGTAAAAAATATATTTGAACTGTGTTTTTTGTCATCCTTATTACATAGTATAAAATAAAGTCGCTATTTTTGTCTGTTTGTCTGTATGCTTAAATCTTTAAAACTACGCAACGGATTTTGATGCGTTTTTTTAATGGATAGAGTGATTCAAGAAGAAGGTTTATATGTATAATACACCTGTGCGAAGCCGGGGCGGGTCGTCTAGTTTACAGATAAACTACTCATTGTAAGTTTACACAAACTCATTTGACGGCCATGACGGTAGGTACTGTTTACGAGGTACATACATTTTTTAAAAATCTGTTTACTTTCCGTGCTAGTGTACCTATTTGTTTGAAATGATATCCTTATTTTTATATTAATTTGTTTCAGTTTTTGGCAACGGCGATGCATTTAGCCTGCAGCGTCCGTGGTAGTACTTGTAGCGCATCGCTGCGTCTGCATCTTATTCCAAAACCTCAACTAACAAGGTGGATTCAAAATTTAGTATTCAAACACAGGTAAATCCATCTAATCTATCATCTGATGTTCATCTTAGTTTTTAGTTGATGCTATTTTTTTTAGAAGTCAAAGTAGGTAAGTATTTTTGGTTAGATAGATTTGTTTTCTAGATCGAAAGATAATTGGTTTTCCCAAAATATGGCATAGCTGACTTCAGCCGTGTACAAAATTTGAATGGTTCGCACGGATCGATGTAGTAATTTTCACATTATTGTTGATTTATCAAAAATGGCTCAGCCGATTTCGTTAAAATTTAAATGGGACCACTTTTGAGGTGTAATCTACCAAAAAAAAAAATATCAAAATCGGACGACTATGTAAAAAGTTAAGCGTGGTCAAACATAAAAAAATTATATTACGAGTATTTGCGACAACTTGTAAACATCCTCCCTTTCTTCGTCGGTTAAAAAGAGCTCGCTGATGCAACTTTGCCCACGTTCAATCCACGCTTCGCTACTGCTCCATAATAGGCATGACGACATAAAAAATATACCTAATTAGTCCGTCCGTCAGATAGACTATCAAAAAATATTAGACACGTATTTTTTCTTTAGTCAATTAAACAAAAATTGATTAAGCTATATCCCGTCAAAGTTCCGTGTGACGTCACAAGTGCCATACAAATGTATAGACGTCTGTAAGAGAGGCGACGTCACGACCCCCACTCCCAAACTTTGACAAGGTTTATCTTTGTCATTTGTTGTTTGTTTGACAAAAGAATAAATATTCGTCCAATATTTTTGTAAAATCTAACTCACGGACTAATTATATTATTGTTGTTATCAAGCTTAGCTTTGATAGTAAGTAAAGTTTGTGTAGAGTTGTCTATCTGACTCATATTTTACTCTGAGCTTTATGTGAATTAAGATGGGAATTTCATAGCTCGTGTGGCGTGCGCGATGTTTATTGTTTAATTACGTTTATAGGCTTTTTTATTGCTAATTTATTTACTGGAAACAAATTTTATGAGCGAAAATATTTTACTTTTTGGTGCGACAATTTTATATAGAGATCTTTTTTAACCTGAAAATCAAATGAGTATGTGATACCTACCTAAATATCACAAAAATTCTTTCCGGATAGTCGAGCAAAACATCCTAGAAATCTTTTTTTATTGAAAACTAGCGACCCGCCCCGGCTTCGCACAGGTGTATTATACATATTAAACCTTCCTCTTGAATCACTCTATCTACTAAAAAAAACCGCATCAAAATCCGTTGCGAAGTTTTAAAGATGAAAGCATACACGAGGACAGACAGCGCGAAGCGACTTTGTTTTAAACTATGTAGTGATTTAGTAATCACAGACTCCAGGGTCTGTGCCCTTTGTTTACTAAACACATTTTTTTGATTTTACTGTACAAAGAGTATTATTACATAGGTAGTTAATTCTTAGCCTAAGTTATTTAGTCGGTGCATTGCGTGAATGCCTCGAGCAGACCGGCGACCTGCAAGCAGCACCCGAAAACTTGAAATGTTTTAAAATAGTAATTGTAAAGTCTATTCGTAATTAACGTTATTCATTTCTCTGTTTTCCATATTTTTCATGGGTAGATAGAGTGTCGATATGAGTATTTACTACATGTCCACATGACTATCTAGAACTGGAGTACTAAGCCAGCTAGCTTAGCATGCGACCACGAAAAGGCACGAAAATAACTCTTTTTGACGTGTGAGAAAGTGACAGATACTCGTATATACTTCGCCATAACTCTGTCTTCTTACACGTCAAAAGAAATATTTCGTGGTGCGCATTCTAGCCCGGCTGAAAGGGGTGATAAATTCCATAATTATGACATCTATTACTTTTACTATGAAGTATGGAGCCAACATGGAATTAGAAAAAAAGGTCCCTAGGATACTAGATAAAGAAAAAGAATATAATAGCTACCTATGGAGTGTAGAAACGTGTAGATGCATGTGTACGCTGAAATTCAGGCGTGTGACTCGAGGCAAGTATGCTGACACGACGCTGCAAGTAAGGCTAGAGACACAAAGATAGCCAACATAAGCTCAAACTTTTTGACGACGATTTTGTCAATCAAACATACAATTAAGTTTTGAGTCGAAAAGCCAATATTAAAAAACTAAAATACATTTACAATATTAACATAAACATAAGATACATAGTACATGGGAAGTTTTATAAAGAGAAAACTTATGTTTATGGATAGTTTTAGCGGTTCCCGCACTAGGCTGGGCCTGTATCGCGGGAAAACTGATACGATTTAAAATGTAATATTTACATTTAATGTTAACACCACTATTACAATTTACAAGTAAGAAAATTAAAAATTACAATGAATGATAAAGCTAAGCATAACCTACTCGTATTAATGTACTACTCTCTAAAAACCAAAGCTGAAAAACAAAAAAATCAATACATAATTATGTGCAATGAATAAATTTAAAATTGCGAATTGCAGTTTTGTTAGGGAACAGCTGATTATTTTAAGTAAGCAGATAACCCTGTCGCAAATCTTCCAGTGTACAACATGCGTAACACGAAAATTGTCGGAAATGCTCGCTTAGGCCGTTTTCCCGCTGCTATGCGACCGTGCAGTGTGCGCGTGCCTTTACCGAACGAGACCACGGGATACGTCGGATTGTTTCCACCCGTGTACTCCTAGCACACAGATAGAGAGATACCAGAGGGATAATGTGGTTGATCGAGGAAAGAAAGAAAGAGATGCAATAATTTAATATGCGATGAGATATAAAGAGACATGAAAAATATCTCGATTCAGTGGCTTGTTGCGGTGTTTTTCTCAATGGTGTCAAATTCCAATACATATTTGACAGTTTTGACAGCACTGGGCAAGATTTTCCATATGTACATTTTTGTGGTTGAGAATCAAGCGACAATAGCGCTATCTCTCTAGTCCTAGCTTTACATTTTGTAAGGAACAGCCAAAGAATTTCCATACGAGGAACAGCTGTTCAGAATGATGATGACGACGGCAAGATGGCGTCGATACCTCTCAATTAATTTAATGCAAAAACATTAGCACATTAGAAATGATAGGATGTAATGAAAGTAAGTTATTAAAACACCTTGTATGTGATGTAAGTTATTAAAAACACCATTCTTAGAATAATAAATTCTAGCAAATAAATAAATTAATTCATTTATTCATTCGTCATGAAGTTGTTCATAATGAGTATACCTCTAAAAGCACTTGCATTTTACAAAACACCCTAGATAAGTTTTCACTATGGGACCAATATATTTATACTCATTAATAAATATACACAGTCAGGTCATAAATTCTGTCACATGTTTAATGTAAAATAATTGAAACAAGTTTATTCATTATGTAACCATTTATATACCACAATGAACTTAACAAAACATAGATTCTTATGACAATAAAGTTTATTCAAAATGACCTCCGTGATTTTGAATACAGGCCTTCAATTTGCGCGGCCAGTCGTCTATCGCAGTACGAACCAGCAGCGCGAGTACCGTTCTTATACGATCGTTAATTTGACATTTAAATCGCTAAAAATCGGTATTTTCTATCACTGCAAGTACGGAACTATCTATATCGATCGGTTGTCAAATTTCGCTAAGGATCGTAAAAATTTAACGAATTATCACGAATATGCAAGTATGAAATCGCTAAAGCGACATTTGAAATTGGAAAGGGGTGTCATTATAACGATTGCTTTATCGGGTTTTAAAACGAGCTCGGTATAACGCGCTGGCGAAATAAAAAGTGGCAAAAATGGATTCTGGCACAGTTTTGTTGCTCGAAGAAGTCGAAGAAGAGCGAAGAGCAAATAGGCATGACCTTTTGCTGCTTCGCTCTAACATGACGGACGCCAATAATCCTATGGAACTAGCGGAAGATCGCTTCAGAACGCTTAATCGAATACAGGAAGCTTCTATGGAGTTTTGGAAGCAGACCATGACTTTGACTAGACCGTGACTGATTGTTTAATGGAACGCATATAACACTCCGTCTTACCACAAAAGTTTTACGCACGCTTTAAACAATGTTTAACAGTAGGTACAAATTGTGCGGTTAAACAGTGTTTAACGCGTGTTTAATTCTTTTGTGTGGTATACCACAAAAGTTTTAAGCACACTTTAGACAATGTTTAACAGTACAAATTGCACGGTTAAACAGTGTTTAAAGCGTGTTTAAATCTTTTGTGGTAAGGCGGTAAACGTTTCTGACTAAATAACTTCCTCCTTACCACAAATGTTTTAAACAAGCTTTAGACAATGTTTAACAGTACAAATTGCACGGTAAACATTGTTTAAATCTTTTGTGGTAAGGCGGTATAAGTTTATAACTACACAACTTCCGCGTTTCCACAAAAGTTTTACGCACGCTTTAGACATTGTTTAACAGAACAAAATGCACTGTTAAACAGTGTTCAAAGCGTGTTTAAATATTTTGTGGTAAGGCGGCTTGTATCTAATATCGTTTACAAATCATAAAAAAGACGCTCAAAACGAATGAACGAATAATCGATATGTTTAGTCTATAGTAGCGATCGCTAGCCGTCGATAAACTATATCGATGCCAGTTCCGTACTTACAAAAGCTATAGTGATTCGATAAATAAATCAGCTATATCGACACGACATTTAAGCGATCGCTAAGAACGGTACTTGCGCTGCTTGTCCATGTCAATATCGGCGGCTGCCTTAATCAAGGATGTCGTGAGTGACTCCAAATTGGGATGAGGCTTTGAGCACGCCTTTTTCTCCAAGTGTTGCCATATTTTGTAATCTAACGGACTCAAATCTGGACTGGAGGAGGGCCAGTCCAAAGAGTACTGTATATACGGAGATAGAGACGTCGCTTGCGATTTCGTTGATAGTAGCGCCGTCTGCTGTTAAAATTAATCAACTTTTCATTTCTAAGTATAACTAATCTATATGAAACATTCAATTTAGCTAGCTATAATGTAGCTAGGTATCTACATATATCTACCTATATGCCTATGTATCGTAGGTTGTTTCAACTTATTTTTTGTATATTTCAGTTATAAAAATGAAAATACATCTTCGCATTAACTTTTTATTTCTTTATTGTACATTTATAAACACTTGTAGCAGAGATTTTATTAAGATCACTTTTTCCGTCCAACATTTAGTTTGTCTTAACTCGGTGTCGGTGTCCTTATAGTCGCAAGTCAGGTCAAACGGGTGAGATGAGAGATGATCAGTGTCCTTATTCAAAAGCAAAGTTGTATTATATTCACAATTTATCACTTCCACACACATTGAAACCGAAGAAAATTAAATCAAACAGTATCTCCACAGAAAAGAACAACTTTTTTGCTTTTTTTTTTTTTTTTATTCGCCCATTTTGTGCAGGCTAAAGCCTTTAAGGCCATACCGCCTTGTCTTACGTTTAACAACTTTTTTTGCGACCAAAGCAATGTTGCCAGTTATTGTTTTCAAAGAGCCGTAGGCCGGTATTCTTAGACATCACATTAGGGAAGACTTTCATGTCATAATTTTGCTCTTCAAATGAGAAGTCACGTATATAAAGTCCCCGTCACGAGAAGCTATAAATTATGTAAACAAACATCTTTTACTAAGTAGATATTTTATACTGCGAGATAATAATAAATTGAACAGATTCAATCGACATGAAATATAGACGGGTTATATGAAAGTAACAACCAATTTAATTTAGTCTGATCATATTTTAACGACGCAAAGCGCTATCGTTTTTGTTTCTTGGTACCGGAATGCGTCCGTCGCAGGGATTGTAAACTATCGGGACGCCATTTCGAAATAAACGCGTCATTCGAGTTTCGAATGCGTACGAGGTTTCATTGCTTTGCATATATCGCGGATCTGGTTGTTATTGTTAATTTTGTTATTGTTTCGTTATCACTTTTTATTGTTGTTAAGATATGGTTAATATAAGAAGTAGGTTTTAAATTGTGAAGTAATTGGTTAGGTTAATTGGTACACCAATGGTGATATAGCTTATATAGCGAATAATTATTCTTATATAATATATGTTTATTAATATTTGTTACTTAATAATTTATTAAATCTTAAACAAATTCATTTTTTTGTTGGTCCAAATGTTGTGAACTCCTGAACACTTGTTTACAAAATTTATAGCTTCTCGTGACGGGGACTTTAGTAACTTACAAACAACTTCAAGAATAATGAATAACTTTTATTATGGGACCAACCCCGAATTCACAAAAAAACTGTTGTTACAAACTACAAACATTTTGTCGAAACTCAATGAACTTTTAGTATGGAATAGCTGATTTTTTTCGCGCTTTCGAGAATAGTCCTATAGTAAAAGTTGTTCATCTTGCTGTACAATAGTCACCTTTTTGAGGTTGTGCATGAATTACCAGTAACCTTGTATAAATCGACTAGCTATAAAAATATTTTTACTTCCGGGTAGTTATCGCTATATTTCAGTGATAATAATTTCCGCTAATATACTCTAGAAGTGGGACATATTCTAGGATATTGTTGCACTCGTCATTATATCCAACTTTTACTATGAGGCCAATCTCGAAATTACATCAAAAATAGATTATCTGCGTAGTCGGATCACGGACGATATTTTTATGCGATAACGTCATGTGCGTCACAAGCCGAACGCTTAAGTAGATCGTGCCCCTCTATCGCTTGTTTCACGCTCTCACCTGCACGCTCGGCTCAGGCACAACGTGACATTTTTTTGGTGCGTGTAGCCGGCTTCTATCGATTTATAAGACACTAGACGACCCGCCCCGGCTTCGCACAGGTGTATTATGCATATAAACCTACCTCTTGAATCACTCTATCCATTAAAAAAAACCGCATCAAAATCCGTTGCGTAGTTTTAAAGATTTAAGCATACAGACAAACAAACAGACAAAAATAGCGACTTTATTTTATACTATGTAAGGATTATCACGTCAAAAAATCATCTTCGCACGTTTTAATTTTCCGTACATTGAAATCGAAAATATTATATTTTATACTGAGTTGTGAAAGGGCTCCAATTTAATTTTAATTACGCATCACGTAACGAAAAAGGCTGAAAAGCACTGTTCTAGATGTGTTCTAGATCAATGACAAAATAGGTGCGAATGTCTGAAATCCGTAGATAAATGGTGTAGCATGCTGATGCTGGTATCAATTAGCTGAATCAGTGTTGACATCCTATATTACCAAAAAATGATTAAAACTTAGGTGCCACCACAGAAATAACTTTGAAAACGTTATTTATTGGCACCTAGCAATGTCATAATAATATGAATAAAACTAATGAATGAATGAAAGTAAGAGACTAATTTAAGAAACATGTTAACCTGATTAAAAGTAGTAAATACAATAATAATAATAATAATAATAATAATAATAATAATAATAAAATCGCAGGGGCGGCTTTGTGGCGAGCCGTCGGTGAGTGGCGACACCGCGAACCCCGATTCCCTGGGGCTAAATGAGACCCCTGACTCCTCTCTTGCCTTAACTGGCTGGCTTGGAGTGGAAACCGCAAGAGCTAAGAACCTAAGCTCCAGGGTGGAAGTGTTAAAGGGCATAACGCCGCGAGTAGCGTCCAGTGAAAGCGCAGCACACCTCTCGACACCCTTAGCCGTCCACACCAATGTTGCCCCTCCGGCGCCAACTTAAGGTAGCCTTTATGGGGGGCCCATTTAGTGGACGGCAAGTCACCACCTGCTACAAAATTTTGAAATGGGGCATAAATAGCAGGTGCCGAACCTCATTCCATAGTCCAATTTTACATAACATTTAATATTTCACCACAATAGCCCAGTTTCAATATTTCAAGTCTTTTTAAATGCCATAGTTTGTCTACAACGCTATACTTTTTATACCTACTGCTGTTTTTATATTTCAAATTGTAAAAAGGGCCTCTCAATGTTGGCTTAGGCTCCATTGATGCCTAATAAAGGACCAGGCCAAGCCTGTGAATTCTATTGAATAAAGAGGAATAATAATAATAATCATTTATTTCCACAAACACAAATTACAAAGGAATCTTAAGTATCGCATGCAGACAAAATAAAAGAAAGCAAGAAAAACAATTCCTTATTACTATTTCCAGCGGTCCCACACTAGGCTCGAGGGCCCGTGCTGTGGAGACCAAAAATACGAAATATTCAAAATTTTTTGATAAGTTGTGGAGGAATTTCGTAACATTAAAAGCATTAACATTAACCCTGACGTTACACAAAAATAGTTTTAGATAATCATTTTTAATTATTATACTAATAAGTTGTACAGCAAAATATGTATAGATCAAAAATTAGTAATGATTGAAGTAATAACATATATGATCCTATACTATAGATATTGGACAGCAAGCGGAGAGAACAATATGCACGTTATTAACACTGATTGTGTAAAAGTGTGTGAGAGAGTGTGTATGTGTGTGTTTGAGTAACACTGCAATACACGAGATCTCATGAGAGTCAAGGTTTGCAGTGCTACCCGTGTGTGTGTTTGTGAGTGCGTGGGTATGAGTGTGTGTGTTTGTGTAGCACTGCAATACACGAGATCTCATGAGAGTCAAGGTTTGCAGCGCTACACTTGTGTATTTGGTAGTGTTTCTGTGTGTGTGTGTGTGTGTGTAGAAATGCTCACAGTTCGGTACGGATCTGCGTAATTAAATTTTCTGTGTCATCGTACGACAGGGTAAGCAACCACTTTTTTACTTCATGCTTTAGAATCGTTGTTCGTTGGTTTTTTAACGATGGGATGGTTTTAACCACTTTATTGTAAACAAGTGGAAGGAGCGAGTACGGATGACGATTTGCAAAAGCGGAATTAACGGAGTGTATCGGCACTCTGTACACTCGTCTGCTTAACAAATCCGCAAACTGGCGTGAATGAATAGTGGTCTTATGTATTGCTACTGTGGCTTTTTGAATAAAGAGCTGCCGCACTGTCAGAACTTCTGTCAGCTTGTACAGCTCTTCTGTAGAGAATCTAAAGGGTTTGTTTAACATGACTTTTAGGACAGCACGTTGTGCCCTTTCAAGTCCAATCAAGACAGATTTTGCCGCGCCTCCCCAGGCCAAGCTGCAGTAAGATAGTATGGACTGACAGAGGGAAGTGTAGACCATGAGCAGGGTCTTCAAGTCGCAAGAGTGCCTTAAGGTTTTCATTACATAGATGAGCTTACGAACTCGACCCGAGAGCTTTTTAATATGAGCCTTGAATGTAAGCGATTCATCCAGTTCTACACCTAGGTAACGTATGTTATCAACCCTATCGATACTGTCACAATTATTGCAGTTATCAGGAGTGTTTAAACCAGATGGGTCGACACAAGTATGGATTTTTAGATTACCTAATTCAGTAGCCGATCTCTGTGTTTTGAAAAAAGTCATGTATTTTGTTTTTTTAGTATTAAGTGTTAGGAGATTGCTATTCAGCCATGAAGTAATAAGACCTATTCCACCCTCCGCCACCTGCATAACCTTTTCCCACGAAGAATCCCTAAAAACCACAGCCGTATCGTCAGCATAACAGATGATGTCTGCTCCGGGGATGTTAAGGTTTAAAACGTCATTCATGTAGACAGCGAATAGTGTCGGACCAAGAATGCTACCCTGAGGGACGCCAAAACTCATCAAAAGATCATCGCTAAGGTTCGACCCGACCCTAACCCGTTGCCTACGATTTGTTAAATAGCTTTTGAACCACTGCAGAGCAATACCTCTGATTCCGGCTGCTTTAAGCTTCTTTAGTAAGATCGGAATTGAGACCGTATCGAAGGCCTTAGCAAGGTCCAGAAAAACGCCCACACAGCACATTCCTCGGTCCACCGCAGATGAGATCAAGTTTGTGAGTAAGACTACTGCATCTTCCGCGGATCTCCCTCGTCTGAACCCGTATTGTCTCTCCGATAGGTATAGTTTGGCTTCGAGATAATCAACCAACCTGACGTTAACAACCTTTTCAAGCACTTTCGAAAAAATAGTTAGAAGAGAAATAGGTCTGTAGTTGCTGGGCAAGTTTTTTGGCCCATCCTTATGTATGGGCACCACGACCGCAAGTTTCCAGCTATCTGGGAATTTTCCGCTTTCGAGACTTAGATTGCATATATGGGTTAGTGGTTTTAAGATGTAAGGTTTAATGTGCTTGATAAGACTGCCAGTGAAACCATCATGACCCGGGGCACTATTTTCTTTGATGCATGATATAAGCTTACTAACTTCGTGGATGTCTGTAGGCGCCAAGAAGAGAGAGTTCACGGGTGCGTCTTTATATTTGTATGAATCTGCTAACGAGTTCTCATTGGTTGAGCCCTTACAAAGAATATCATTTGCGAGGTTCTTCCCTACATTTGAAAAGTAAGTATTACAGGCATTAAGAGACTGTGTGGGATCCTCATGAGCAGCAAGTAACTCAGATGCCACGGCTTGTGGCTCGATACGTTCACTAATGCTGTTTATGACTTGCCACATTTTCTTTGTATTGCCCTTGCTTTCAAAGAGTTTTTGTTTCTCATACGCGGTTTTAGCACGCCGCAGAATTTCCTTATAAAAATTTCGGTATCTGCGATAAGTAGTTTGAAGAGTAATATTATGTGGGTCCTTTTTAAGTTTTATATGCAATCTGTCACGATTTTTCTGGCATCTAATAAGGCCAGGGGTGATCCAGGGCTTGATATTATAGCACGAGCGTCTGACAACTACCTGACGGCTGTGGTTGGAGACAATCATTGCAAGAGTTTCCTGAAACATACTGACAGCATCATCCACATCCGTACTACTAGTGACACAATACCAGTCTTCCTTCTTCAAATCAGTAACAATAGCAGGGTAGTCAATTATTTTCCGGTGACGCGATTGAGGGGTCAGGGGCTTAGGTGAGCTAGTTATACCTAGAATGCATATGCTGTGATCAGTAATTGCAGAGTCGCAGACGATCCCTACAGCCTCGAAGCCTTGTTTGACAAAAATGTGGTCAAGACATGTATTAACTCTGGTAGGCTTAGTAATTACTGGAAGGAGCAGATTTTCCGCAGCCATACTCAGATATTCAAGACATTCTTCACTTTGAGGGACTTGTATAATATTAATATTAAAATCTCCTGCTAAAATAATGCACGATTTATTATGCTGTGAAGTAATTTCATCATTTAGAGAGTTTAGAAAGTTAGAGATTCCCTTGAATGAAGGGGAGCGATAGATGCCGAAAATGACGAATTCTTCTCCCAGCGTTAGTTTAATACAATTACAGTCATGTACATCGGGCTCCGAGACTACAGCCGACCATGTATTCCGGACATATGCAGTGACTCCGCCACACTTATTTATAAATTTAGTGGTATTGTACGAGCTAAATCCCGGAATTTGTGGAATGGTGGTATTAGGCGTCCACCAGCACTCAGTTAAGATTATTACATCAATTTTTATCGCCAACCGCATCAAAGCAATCAAAAAACAGTCAAAATTTTTCCGAATACTCCGGATATTGACATTCAACACCTTGAAATTATGTAAATCGGTAACAAAATCTTTACATTGTTCTAGGCTTTCAGTTGTGTAGCACTTTGCCTGAAACGAATTGTCTAGGTTCTCAAAGATATCTATCATTTTAAAGCTTCAAACAAACAGACACTGTTTATTTGAAGCCCCAGAAAAAATATAGAACAAAAATTGTATTTTAGTATTTTTTTAAGGAAAAGAAAACGAGAAAGTGCATCCATGTCCAAGATGTGCAGAAAGTCCAGTCCATGTAATAATTAAACGTAAATCAAGCCTAGGGATGAATGTATATAGGTAATAACTAGTCATCGGTGTTAGTAATCTGTGGTGCGGCAGAAAGAGCCGAACCGAAGAATAGCCGTGAGCAAGTGTGTGTGTAAAGTTGTTGGCAGTGTTTACGTGTTTTATTGGGAATGTAAGGTAATATCGCTTGCAATGCAGTAAACATATTACAATAATTATGTGCATGAACCTAATGCTCGCAGGAATGAACAGTCCATGATTATAAAATACTATGCGACTTTCATTATGTATCTTATGCAGTAGAAATGTCATATACATTGTCAATAGTGCTAGGATTTTAATTATGAGCTTATGATATAATGTAACGTTAGTAGATTTTTCAGTATCGCGTACGGGATCATTTCGCTTAGACAATGAACCAATTATACTTAGATTAGGTCGCGAATGATACCGGTACCGCGCCAGCGACAGGCTCACACTGCTTGAGAAGGCGGTCCAGGTCAGTCTGGTTCCGTATTGACACAGCTGGATGTCCTTCGGCTTTTTTGGCGAGAAGAGTACCATTTTTGGTCCAACAGCGGGCAGATCCGGATAATTTGCACCTACGTCGGGCCTCCCGAAACAACTGCCTACCAGCTTTCGTTAGGCGCTCGTTTACGAAGATGTTGCTCCTTGACCCATCAGAAAGTAGGTCACCAGAGGAGAGATTTCGCCTAGATTTTGCAGCCTTTAGAAATGAATCTCTTTTAGATCTTCTAAGGAAACGCACTATAACTATACGCGAACGCAGCACTTCGCTGTTTCCATTTTTCGGTGCTTTCGGGCCAACTCTTTCGATCCAGTCTATATCACCTTCTTGGACAGCTTCACCAATCTTACAACCCATCACGTGAACCAGATGAAGTAAACTTTCATTAGGCGACTCGGGAATTCCAACGATCTCCAGCTCGTTTCTAATAGACGATTGCAATTGTGCTTGGAGCAGCTCCTCCGTTTTTTGCAGTCGGTCACGTAAGCGGCCGTTGTCAATTTGGGCAGCCTCGAGTTCAGCAATCCTGTGAGTGGCCGCAACTAATGCTTTTCCGAAGTCGTCCATCCTTTTGTTGGATTTTTCTGTCACTTCTTCAAATCGTAGCTTTAAATCATTCATTTCTTTCCTCATCTGTCGAATTTCTGAAATTAATATGGACATTTCCGATACTGTTTGTTGTTGTTGTTTTTCGCTGACAGGAGAAGGCATAGGTGACGGCTCGGAGACAACCACGGCAGTCTTGGCTTCGGAGGTGCTGAAGGTTTTCGCTGGAATATTGTGCGCGGCGGTTGCAGCAGCAATTTTCTTTTGCCTTTCTGTAACTGGGTAATTCTTTGCTGGTCTCGTAGAAGTACTCGAGGCCGAGCGTACAGGAGTGTCAGAATTATCGCCCTTTGGTTCATTGTTTCGGCAGTTAGGGCAAACCCAGGACGAGCGAAGCTCAGGTGTGGCTTCCCTACTAGCTATTTTCACGCAGCCCAGGTGAAAGATAAGAATGCAATTTGTACATTTTATATTGGCCTTAGTCTCGACGGGGCCGCGGCACGCGTCGCATGTGTCGGACATCTCGATAAAAGTTACTTCGATTATTTATTATTTAATTATAATGTGCAAATCACTGCGGGACTCTGTGTTTAGTGTGTGTGACGGTGACAGTGAACTGGGATTTCTCGTGCGTCAGAGCGAGATAGCAGCGGTCAGACGTGGAACACAACACAAAATCCGTTACGAGGTTTGATCAATCGATTCTAGTTCTATATCATCACAAAATCCAAGTTTTTTACACAATATCGCTTTCACCACTGTTACACTTTGGAATTAACAATAGGTTGTTACAGTAATTGTTCACTTTACAATATTAAATTGAAGATTTATGAGAGCGAACCGAAAATCAATGTTTACACGGACTACCTCCTATCGAAAATCCTTGTTATAATAATTAATTGTTCTCATATAATTTCGTTTTAGTTCATTATTATTATATGGTTTGCGTGTATTTTACTACGCACTCAACTTTTATTGGAATAATGCATGGAATTAAGAAACATTTAACCACAATTCAGTTTTTTACCACAAATTAAGGAAAACCATTTCTTGCTGAAAACACTGTTGTTACAGTACCAGTTACGTTCTGATCCACGAAGAATAGTATCTTAAGAAAAATACATTTAGGTATTTCCTAATTTTTAAGTTTTTAAAAATTTATTTTGATCGATAACTATTAGATATTTTTTTTATCTTATAATATTGTGATTAGATCGATTTTGGTAGAATCAAGATGTGATAGAATACCATCTAACGATGAATGCAAACAACTTCCGACGTATAATTCGACTAAATTATATATTGTTCAAATCACTCCGTTAGCTCCTAATGAAGTAACGTTCTTAATCTAGTCGACTTATACAAGGTACATTTTGTTCTAAGCTTTACGACCATGCCAGTCTTCGTGCCGGATGAAGTCGATTTCACGCGCCGCCAGCCAGTCTTGTGTGCTCTTCGCTCTATGAGCTGGCGCCGAATCTTGTTGGAATACCCAGTGCCTGTTATTGAACATGGTATGAGAAACAGGTTCGACAAGGTTCGTCAGGACTGTATTTTGATACACAAATGCATTCGTTTTTACACCTTTCTAACAAAAATGTACCTCTGTTAAGCCCCAATAAGAAACTCCCAACCATAACATGAGCGAGGATGGAAAATGACCTCGTCGGACACGCGGAATACGGTTGCTCGCTTCTTCACTACTGTGTGCGTACACCTTATCATTTTGTTTGTTGTAGCTCTCTTCTACGGTAAAAAATTTTTCATCCGAAAAAAGACATTCCCGATATTTTTTTCCCGCGTACCGCTTCAACAAAGAGCGGCATCTCTTCAGTCTCAGGTCCATTAGACGAGCATTTAAACGATGTCCTGTTTTTCTTCGATATGCCCGAAGCCCTAAGTATTTAACACCCTTTTCACCGTGGTTCTGCTTAACCCCATCTGAAGGGCCAACAGTTTCTGCTTACGTTTGGGATTTCTTTGAATTCGCGCCTTCACAGCTTTTATCACTGCTGGAGTCCTAACAGACCGAGGTACCGACTCTAGTGTAGAGATGACAGACCACTTCTTGACCTGTCATCTACACTAGAGTCTTCAGTGTATCGTTTGATGGTACGATAAACGAATCTTTTGGTTATATTCAAATTTTTCAGTTTGTCAAAAAATTGAATTGGCGCGTAACCGCAACGATGCAACGCAATAACTGCAACACGGTCTTCTTTAAGCGTCTACTCCATATTTAAAAATGAGTGAAATTCTAAAAAGTATACATTTTTAGGGTTCCGTACCTCAAAAGGAAAAAACGGAACCCTTATAGGATCACTTTGTTGTCCGTCTGTCCGTCTGTCAAGACCCTTTTTCTCAGGAACGCGTGGAGGTATGAAGCTGAAATTTATATCAATTACTCAGGTCTACTGTCCCTTGAAGCTGTGAAAAAATCAAACTTCTAAGCTAACGCAATCAAAAGATACAGCCGTTTATGCCGCAAATTTTCGACACTTGCAAGGGAATCAAAACCTACAGGGTGCTTCCCGTGAACTCAGAATCTTGAAATTTGGTACGAAGCAACGTCTTATAGCATAGATAAAGGAAAAATTACGAAAACCATAAATTTTTAGTTACATCACATAATATATATTTTTTTAATAATTTTAACCTTACTACCCATTTCCTCATAAACGCGTAAAGGTATTAAATTGAAATTCATACCAAATACTCAGGTCTATAATACCTTTAAGCTGTAACAAAATCAAACTTCTATGTCAACGCAATCAAAAGAAACAGCAATTTAAGCTGCATATTTTGAAACTCGCAAGTACTCGCAAGGGAATCAAAACCTAAAGGGTACTTCCAGTCGACCTAGAATCTTGAAATTTGGCATGAAGCAACGTTTTATAGCACACATAAAGGAAAAATTCCGAAAACCTTAAATTTTTAGTTACATTACAAAATATATATTTTTTAATAAATATAAACTTATTACTTTTTTTGTCGTAATGAACGAACTTTGTAAACCTTGCAGGTTTGTACGGAACCCTCGGTGCGCGAGTCCGACTCGCACTTGGCCGGTTTTTATTTTCATGAACAATTCGAAATTCGAATTCAGTAAACTTTTTTGTGGCCAGCATTCTAAAAGAAAAGTTTTTACTGTGTGACAATACTTATGACCTGACTAGGTATATTTACTATGGGCTCAACTCCGACGCTTAGGTGCCTGTAGGTACCAGCCTTTTTAATAGTCTACTGCAAGGCATACCCACGAAGGTTGATTGGGCCATATCCACCACGCTGGCCCAGTGCGGGTTGGTGGATTCACATACGCCCTCGAATTTCTTCTACGGACGTATGCAGGCTGCCTCACGATGTTTTCCTTCACCGAAAAGCCGGTGGTGTGAAATTCCGTACATAAATTGCAAAGAACTCATTGGTACGGGACTGGGATTTGATCACCACCTCACGATTGTAAGGCGGGTGTCACTACCTCTAGCTAGACCACCACGGCTTGGGTACCTATGGAGTAGAATAATCGGCCAAGTACGAGTCGGACTCGCGCACGGAGGGTTCCGTACTGTATGGGAGCCCCCCTTAAATATTTATTTTATTATAATTTTATTATTTATTATTGAAGGGAATATAAAATTAAATATTCTGTGAAAATTTCAAGCATCTACCTGGTACCATTATTAATATAGAGCGAAAAACGTCTATAGTCAAACCGCTAAACTCAGACTTCGCCTGCGCGGTACAGGGGCGCCGGGGGAGACGACACAGGGGACTGAGACAGGCGCGGGCAGCGGGTCCCCGGCGCCCGCACCTGTCTCAGTCCTCTTTGTCGTCTACCCCCGCGCCCCCGTACCCGCGCAGGCGAAGTCTGAGTTTAGCGGTTTGACTATAAAAATTCAGGTTTGTTGTATGGGAGCCCCCCTTAAATATTTATTATATTTTGTTTTTAGTATTTGTTGTTATAGCGGCAACCAAAATACATCATCTGTGAAAATTTCAGCTGCCTAGCTATCATGGTTTATGAGATACAGCCCGGTGACAGACGGACAGACAGACAGACAGACGGACATCGAAGTCTTAGTAATAAGGTCCCGTTTTTCCCTTTGGGTACGGAACCCTAAAAACGTACGTAGTGTGGGTGTGCCTTAACCTTAAGAGCGTAAGGGCGGATGTGCGGCATTGTTTCTATCCGTGTGCGCGTAGCTTTAAAACGTACATTTATGTAAAACGTACGTTGCACGTTTCTGTTCAATTCAATCATTTTATTTCAGATAAAAATCCATATACATAAAGTCAAAATACATTAAAAATACTTTAACCTACCTATACTTTAAAACTACCTTAACCTATAGTTGGGTTTGGCGAAAAAGGGCTAAAACTGGAGGTTTGTTGTATGGGAGAGCCCTCCCTAAATATTCACTTTTTTCTGTTTTTAGTATTTGTTTTTATAGCAACAGAAATACATCATCTGTGAAAATTTCTACGTTCTAGCTATCACTGTTCATGAGATACAGCCTGGTGACAGACAGACGGACAGACGGACAGCGGAGTCTTAATAAATAGGGTCCCGTTTTTACCCTTTGGGTACGGAACCCTAAAAAGTATAAGGCGCTCAACAAAGTGCTTGAATAAGCCGAATTTGAAGCTTTCTTGTACCTCTATAACCATTTAGGCCTCGTCGTTGGATTTCCAATGATTGGAATAAAACCGATTGGAAGCGGCTTGCATCCAGCGTGTTCATGTGGCAAGACTGCATACGCTGAGCTTGATACATGGTCTCTATTTGAGAACTTCACGGCACTATCAGATCCGAGCAAAGTAATTTGTGCAACTTTGAGCTTAAGTCCTGAATAATAGACACTCGACGATTTGGCCTTAAATAACTCCACGCTGGCTCAGTGCGGGTTGTTAGATTCTTATACGCTAAGTATCGATTTTTTTTGTAAGGCCGTACCTTTGCAGTAAGATTTCTTCGATGAAAAGCTGTAAATCTGTAGCTACTACGAGTAAAAACCCTAAAAATTAATTAGTACGGGAACGGGTTTGAAACCACGCCTCATGCTTGTAAGGCAAGATTCTTTCACTAGGGTACCACGGCTTTTATTTTATACTAGCTGCGCCCCGCGGTGTTACCCGCGTTAGCCCGAGATATAAAGATTTTTTCTAAAATAAACGTAGCCTAAGTTACTTCTAATTACATCAGCTACTTCCCAATGAAAGTCCTGTTGAAATCGGTCCAGCCATTTCAGAGATTAGCCGGAACAAACAGACAGACAAAAATTGTAAAAAATGTTATTTTTGTGTATGTACCGTATATATATTCATATAAATGTAGTAAAAAACGGTTATTTCAATATTACAAACAGACACTCCAATTTTATTTATATGTATAGATTTATTTCCTACATAAAAGTTCATAAATACGAAATTGTCGTCACCCCTTTCAGCGAGTGTCCACTTTTATCAAAACTTAGGTCTTTTTATGTCGCTCCTTCGAGGGGCTAAAAACAATTAAACTTTTCAAAGTCCTTTATTGATTCCTACCCCGCGATCCACTCAAGAAATTTCAAGAATTTTAGTGCAAATTGCTTGGAATTGATCCAGTTTGGGTTCCAGTGGCTGATTAGTAATAACGAGTTGAGCGCTACCGTAGCTCGGATGACACGTTAGATTAAATAAATAAAATAAATGTTTGAGGACATCTTACACACGGCCTCTGACCCCAAACTAAGTAAAGCTTGTGATATGGCTGCCCGAGACTGATATACTACATATACATATTTTAAATACATACTTATATAGATAGTACCTAGATAACATCCAGACACACGGCCTCTGACCCCAAACTAAGTAAAGCTTGTGATATGGCTGCCAGAGACTGATTGTAGGCCCCGGTTGTATTAACTGTCTAACCATGTCAGAGGCCTTCAAGCGGCTTAAAAACTCTGACACCAGGGCTAGCCACCCGGCCTAGGAACACCACTTCGAACGCCTAGGAAGGTGTACGTAAATTTGACAAATTGTATGGATAATCTCAATGTTGTCTATGGAAGTTACGAATACGCGATAAAAGTTCCGTATACGACCAAACCGGACGAAGTTCAAATAATCGAGTGCGAGTCAGACTCGCGCACGAAGGGTTCCGTACCGTATGGAAGCACCCCTTAATGTACTGTACCAGCCTTTTTAATAGTCCACTGCAGGACGTAGGCCTAACCACGAAGGGTGATTGGGCCATATCCACTACGTTGGCCCAGTGCGGGTTGGTGGATTCACACACGCCATCGAATTTCTTTTAAGGACGTATGCAGGTTGCCTCACGATGTTTTCCTTCACCGAAAAGCCAGTGGTGTGAAATACCGTACATAAATTCCAAAGAACTCATTTGTACGGGACTGGGTTTTGAATCCACGACCTCACGATTGTAAGGCGGGTGTCACTACCTCTAGACCACCACGGCTTTCCCTTAATGTATTTTATTTTAATTTGATTATTTATTTTTGAAATGAATATTAGTTCTTTATATTTTTATTATTTTAAGTTATAAATATTCTGTGAATATGTCAAGCATCTACCAGTCACCGTTATTTAATATCGAGTGAAAAACGGTAAAAAATTCAGGTTTGTTGTATGGGAGCCCCCCTTAAATATTTTTTTATGTATTTAGTATTTGTTGCTATAGCGGCAACAGAAATACGTCATCTGTGAAAATTTCAACGTTCTAGCTATCACTGTTCATGAGATACATAACGCCTGGTGACAGACAGACGGACAGCGGAGTCTTAGTAATAGGGTCCCGTTTTTACCCTTTGGGTACGGAACCCTAAAAACGATTCCCTGTTGTCAATGGTCTACATTTTAGGTCAACTGGCACAGTTACTAAACCATCTAAACGCAGCACCTTAAGGAATGGCTAAGGAAATTGTGTGTGTTTTACCTTGTTTTCGGAGTTTTGAAGAGCAGTATATTCTGTTTACATGTTTGTGAGTTTGTTGGATAAATCTCTGGTCACAAGAAGGTACAGTAGAACGCCAATTATCTGAATTAATTGGGACCGGGTTGATTCGGATAATCGAAAATTCGGATAATCGGACATAAAGCCCGATTACAGAGGCGCCAGCGAACATTTAATAGCAACGTAAAAAGCGTTCTCTCTATCGAATGCCTAAAGTGAAAAAGAAACAGAACTATGCTATTTAGCTAATACAATTACGATGGCGTCTCTTTATCGGGCTTAGGCGCCAGCGTAAATTTAATAGCAACGTAAAAAGCGTTCTCTCTATCGAATGCCTAAAGTGAAAAAGAAACAGAACTATGCTATTTAGCTAATACAATTACGATGGCGCCTCTGTAATCGAGCTTAGGCGCCAGCGTAAATTTAATAGCAACGTAAAAAGCGTTCTCTCTATCGAATGCCTAAAGTGGAAAAGAAACAGAACTATGCTATTTAGCTAATACAATTACGATGGCGCCTCTGTAATCGGGCTTAGGCGCCAGCGTAAATTTAATAGCAACGTAAAAAGGGTTCTCTCTATCGAATGCCTAAAGTGGAAAAGAAACAGAACTATGCTATTTAGCTAATACAATTACGATGGCGCCTCTGTAATCGGGCTTATAGACTGGTATAGAAAAACATACTGTCACACATAGAATAATAGGCGCCGGACGGCAACAAGTTGTACACCGTCGCATTCGGGTTGCCGCCCCATCTGCTTGAAGGCATTATTGAAGCACATAAACGTCTCGCTGTGAGATGGCACACTTTGGTCTTGTGCCTCTTCCCCTTCAGAGGACCGATTCGGATAATTGGCGGTTCGGTTATACGGCGTTCGGATAATAGGCTTTCTACTGTAGTAGAAATCTGTCATGTGAATTCTAGTAAACTCAAGGAACCTAGTAGAGGAAAGGACTCAAGAATGTTCTACTTGAGTAAACTTCAATTGGCTATTTCGATGAACGAAATGTATAAAAATATGTATGGAATTAAATCAGAAATAGCTTTTATGTCAAAAAATATATTTAAGTTAAATATTATCTAGCCCGTAACCCGTTTTTATTAACAATCACCGTTCTATAAAGTAAGTCCATATAGGTCGAGTGGATAGCCCTGGTGTCAGAGTTTTTTTAAAGATGCCTGGAGGTTTCTGACGAGGCTAAACGGTTGAATCAACTGGGACGTACAATTTAACGTGTCATCCGAGCCACGATAGCGCTTAATAATAAATGCCACCCGCGGTCACCCATCCGAAGACTGACGGCGCCGAACGTTGCTTAACTTCGGTGATCGCTGACAAACATCTAGTCAAACTGCGGGACGATTCTGTTAACCGATCTCGTTGCTGAGGTGACGCGTTCTTGAGCTTCTCTCGTTTTTTTGACAGCTTTGAGCTATCAAAACTGTCAGAAAAGCGAGAGGGGTTCGGGAGCGTATCACTTCGGTGACGAGATCGGTTGACAGAATTGCCCCGCTGGTTTAATACCACTGTTACTACCAATCTTACTACCAGTAGCAAGAACGGTAAATGAATAACCGTTGTTACTACTGCAGTTGAAAGTTGTTAGAACAGCAATAATAAATTACCCGTGTACGCTATGAGCGCTACGACCTCATTCACCAGAATACCAGCGTTGAGTGTTGGGTCCTCCCAGCACTCAGCATTTTATAGCTGAGGTGAGTACCTTTCGACACTTTTGTTTTTTCACTTTTATATAAGTTTTTGTACCTACTTGTATGTGTTGAATAAAGATATTTCATTTCATTAATTATACTTTTTTGTCTTAACTCAATACTTCGATTGTAACGAAGGGTAGATTTAATTGGAGGAATTTTCTTTGGATTAAGGGAAACTCCTTTAATCGATCGATCAGTGGTGGAGCTTTTACCGGAAAAGACAATTATCTTATACTAACCCTAAAGGAGGTATCTCTAGCAAGATAAAGAAATAATAGTTTCCTTATTATTTCTCTATGTGCATTGTTTTACACCCTATTGTGTTTTCCGTTATGTATATAAGAACGTAATGCTTGTAAACTTATGATTTGTTATTAACAATACATATACTTAGGTTTATTTCATGAATTATTTCGTCTATGTCCTTTTATTAAATTACACCGTTTTGTTACTACATACGATATTTCATTTCTAGTTCATAGTTTTCCAAGTCCATTAGGAGTATTTTAGCTTTTCTTTTGTTATGATTAGGATCAATTTAATTACTTTGGGTCTGGAAAATGATGAAGCACTTAAAATAAGTGCCTATTTTTCTATAAATAGCTGATTAGGTGGTAAAGGTTGAGAACGCGTTCGTATATAGAAGACGTCTATATATTTCTACATAGTTGATGATGATGATATATTTCTATAGGTTAGGCACTCTAAATATGTGTGTGCACACATATTTTATTTGGTGAGGACGAATACCGTTACACGATGAAGAAGGTGTTTTGTACGAACAAGAAGTTTTAATACCTAGCTCTGGAGCCTATATAGGCACATAGGCTTCAAGCTGAAACACTGGCAACTTCAGCCGAGTTGGAAGCTCATTTGAATAATCTTGAGCAGCGATCTGTTCACGGCAATTATACTAGACGTAGGACGTAACAAGGAGTGACAGACTTGAACTTTTATTTCCCAAAGAAAAAAGCATTCTTGGGAAAAATTTACATTTTCAATTGACCTTCGAGCAAATATCTACAGAGCCACAGTCCCTAAGTGAAAGTAGTAAAAAAATATCCGAGCGAGTCGCCGACTTAGATAATAATTCACAATGACCCGTTTTCTCGAATCTCGACGTTATGTCACCTAATTAGTGCTTGTAACCGAGCACTTTGGCATCGCGTTGTAGTCGGCTTGCAATCGCCTTACGACTAACTAAAAAGCCTGCCCCCTACGTAGCTTGGGCACGATTTGTGACTCTAAAAATATTTGCTCGAAGCAAATGACCTACAAAAAGTTAAAAACGATGGAGTGACAGTGATAGTGATCGGTTTAACATTATTCTACTAATATACTAGACGTAGAACGTAACGCAGAGCGACAGAATATAATTTCTTTTTATTTTTTAGATAAAAAAGATAAAAAGTCAGTACCTTAGTTCGCATAGGTGGTTAAAAATTCGGGTTTGTTGTATGGAAGCCCTCTTTAATATTAATTTTATTCTGTTTTTAGTATTTGTTGTTATAGCGGCAACAGAAATACATCATCTGTGAAAATTTCAACGTTCTAGCTACGAGTATCACCGTTCATGAGATACAGCCTGGAGACAGACAGACGGACAGACGAACATCGGAGTCTTAGTAATAGGGTCCCGTTTTTACCATTTGGGTACGGAACTCTAAAAACGCACCCCAGGGCTAGCCACCCGGCCTATACGAACTTATAACGACATCCTTTAAAGCCTAAGTATATGTATATATGTACGTGCTACACACCTAACTTTCAACTGTCTCTCTTACATAATGACTTATTCTTAACTTCTTATTAACTTCTTGAAAAGCACGTTTGCATCCGAAATGAGTACTTCTCTTATCTGAGCGCGTCACTCATGTAAGCACACCTTAAAATGTTCGTAAAAAGTTAACTGACGTCTCAAGTAGCAGGATGAAACTTTGAGAGAAATTATAGGCACCGGAAACTTTTATTTATCATATCAACCATAGGATCTCCACTGCCTATCGTTGATTGTTGTGTTTATTGCCAATCGTTCTATGGAAGTACCTTGTGGACAGCATATACCACAGAACAGCAGAACTAGATATACTCAAAAATGTCTTGGAGTCCTGCGCGTCCATGACAACGCTTTCAAAATGCTGATGCGGTTTCCGCCATTTTGAAGCGCGTCCTCTATGTTTGCGGAGGCGCGCACTGATGGCTTCGCAACTATCAAGCGCAAGAAAATTGCCATGAAAATTGAAAACTGTTGAGTAAGACGCGTGCAAGTGACAACAGCATTCTGATTGCTATTACTGATAACTTCAGTTGTCCTTGCAGCATCACATTATAGTAGTTTATGCAACTGTCATATAATGTTACTCGTTACTATTATGAAACTCGCTGCGCTCGTTTCATAAACTCACACTCGTGTTTTAATACCCGTGTTATATGCAGTTGCATACACTACTTTATCTTCACTAATAAAAATAAAAAACATATTGCGACGGGACGGGACGGGACGGGCCGGGACAGAACGGGACGGGACGGAACGGGACGGAACGGGACGGAACGGGACGGGACGGGACGGGACGGGACGGGACGGGACGGGACTGGACGGGACGGGACGGGACGGGACGGTTTTTGGGTTCTTATTCTTAGGATTCACGCGTACGTGTATTGTCACAGTGAACTTGGCGCCATTAAAATCTAACCAATGAGAGCGCAGCTGCGCGCGCAGGGCCAATCAGGAGCGAGCGCGCGATGTTATAATGAGATTTTACGATATCGATGTGGATATTATAACATCATGTGAAATTGCTTAATTTGAGTGTTTTGTTGTCTGCGCTATAACAGTAGTCATTATAAGTCAAGTATTGGAAAATAAGTAGAATGTTACAACATTAGTGTAGATAAAGATGTTTAAGTAAATGAAACAATAATAAGATAAGTGTTGACATTTAATGTACTTAATAATTTAATTGAATTCTTTAATCTAACAACCAATTACTATTGATTTTTAATTTTAATCTGTACTACGGACCCTGTGTGTCTGATTTTTTTTTTTTGATGTTGATGAACCTCTCCAATGGATTTGTAATAAACGTGGAAGCGGCTTGCATCCAGCGTGATCTGCGTTAGTGAAGTCGTCCGTCCACCTTGTTGGTGGACGGTCTACGCTGCGCTTGCCGGTACAAGTAGCGGCACGTAAGTCTAGCGCTGAGGGTACGGTGGAAGGGATGGCTGCGCATGTTGACCGCCATACTAATCTCATGCGCAGCCACAGCCTGTACGTGGTCTCCACTCGAGAACTTTACAGCCCAATCGGCTATCATTTCTCCGCGCTATGTGCCCTACCCATTGCCGCTTCAACTTGCTATTATGTAAGGCTATGTAGGTAACTTTAGTTCGCTTTCGGACGGGGACTTTTATATGACAAAATAGAACAATCATACCGTTCCAGCCTTTTAATAGTCCTCTGTCGAACATAGGCCTAACCCCGAAGAGTGAATTCCACTACAATGGATTAGCGCATTTTGCCGGTTTCACATATCTACTGTCATAGGTACATCATCGAATGTATTCAACGAATAAAATTCATAATAATAGTAATATATAGGTATATTCCTGTTATTACGTTTATGATTCCATCGCAATATTTTCCTTCACCGCAAAGCGAAGTAAAATTTCGTAAATAAATTCTATAAGACTCATTGGTAGGGGATCGGGATTTGAACCCTCGACCTCAGGATTTTAAGGAGAGCAGAACTCATTAGGCCACAACGATACAATATAAAATATTCAGTATTGAAATTCAAATATTTATTGCACCAAAAGTAACTTAAAATATTAACATACACAATTGGTATATGAATAATACAAAGAACACTTAAGGACCCTGTTCTATAGAGCGTATTTTATATACTAATACAAAAGATTTAATAATAATAATATATACTTTATTGTACACCAAAGAAAAACATTTACAAACAATCTTATAGTTAATTAGGTATCTCAACGGAGTACAAGGGCGACCTTATCGCTCATAGCGATTTCTTCCAGGTAACCCGTGGAGGAAAGCATTATGGATCGGCAGAAAAGTCGGTGGTGCAATAATGAATAAATATTATGAAACTAAATTATAATATACACATGACATTTATAAACATATTATACAATATAATACATACACATACACACATTTATTTACCAAAAAATTGGTTGCCTGTAAAGTCGGTATACGGGCGAAAGTTTTACGTGACAAAGACTTATGTCTGTCTCTCTCGCTCTTAGGCGGGCTAACCATGCCCGAGTGGAAGGGACGCGTGCCTCTCACTCGCTCTCATTGTGAGCGCATAACGTGAGCGGAGCGTAACGCAGTTTCTTGAAGTGTCACCCGGCAAACCAATTTATAAGACGTTGTCACGTCAAAAAAGAAATACTTTAAGTAAACCTTAGCACGCTCACTGGTTAATAGAAATTTAAAATATTTTAGACGCCTAGATTAAAATAAATAAAATATTCTCTTGTTACTAATTTAATTTACTGTCTATCTTGGACTAAAATGTGGGTCAAAATAATTGAGAAAATATTTGACTAAAATTCTTGGAACAGAGATGAATAAAATATTTCTTTAATATTTATCGCAAAATCGTCTCTTTCCCTTCATTTATAGTGTTATATTAATGTTGAGAAAGTGCTTGCCTTCTATTTAGATAAGGGCTTGTGTACACCGGGTTATTACTTTTGCTATGGGACTAACCCAAAGTAAATATTTATTTTACGCAAAAAATGGCACCACCGACTTCCACCGTGTATAGACGTCGAATTGTATGCACGGATCGATGCGTCATCCATGTACTCGTATATGATATTATTGCATCCTCCGTTGTATCATTTAAAAATAAGCTTAAATCTTGGCTAAGAGAACAATTATTTTATGATATCAATGAATTTTTAAAATTACCGGAATTAGTATAAATTATTTTTAATTGTAGGATTATTCTTAATTATGACAATTGATCATTGTGATTTTAATGATTATTAAATTGAAAGAACAAATTATAATTTACTTATAACTATGCTTGTTATCAATAAATGATTTGTATTTGTATTAACATTGTTGATTTTTCAAAAATGGCTCAGCCTATTTTTGATAAAATTTAAAAGGGACCACCTCGAAAGTATACCCTTTCCGGTTAACAATTGGTGAAATAATCGATGAATGTACACAAAAAAAAATACATACAGACGAATATATACGAATATTTTTGAAAGTTGGTAAAAAAATAGTAATCACCCAACCGAATTGCTCAACAAATGAAGTCTTAATGGTACCCATATTATAAAAAAACCGGCTAGCCTTATCTGCACTTATTTGCTTATTTGGGAAAAACATGTAGTAGAGGGTCCTTTCCTTAGTATAGACCTAGTCATACAAGTCGGCGGATGTGAAGTTAGTCACAAACTGCGCAATATCCAATCCTTACTGAAGAATTCAGAATTTCAATTCAGAAGCTCTAACAAAGCTGCGTGTTGATTGGGTAGCATATATAGCTTGTACCTAGGTACTTAGCTAACTTCACATCCGCCGACTTGTCTGATTCGGCCTATGGGTCTTTGATCACCAGTATTTGTAGAAAACCGTATACGGTATTAAAAAAAGAAAACTCGACAATTTTATTACCCATCGAAATTAAGTTTAGCACTCATGCTCACAATAATAATTATTATTTCTTTTTAATAAACATCCGGAAGAGTTTAGTGAAGAAGTCTATTATTTTGGGGCCGGGTACCAAAGTTTGGGCGTTATACACCAGCCTTCAAACCCGTCCATGCCTTAATAATACCACAGTGGAAATCAAATAGTTAACCAACAAAATATTTTTGGTTACAATGCTACTAAAAATGAAATTCAACAATACTTATTTTTCGATTGCGGATGAAACCATGATAGCTAGGCAGCTGAAATTTTCACAGATGATGTATTTCTGTTGCCGCTATAACAACAAATACTAAAAGCAGAATACAATAAATATTTGAGGGGGGCTGCCATACAACAAACGTGATTTTTATGAGTTTTTTTGCTCGCTATTAATAACGGCAAGAGAAATGGGGCTTCCACACGGTACGGAACCCTTCGTGTACGAGTCCGACTCGCACTTGGCCGATTTTTATTCCTCTATGACAACTGAGTGCCTGAACTGAGTATATGGTAACCTGTTGCACGTAATTTGGCGGAAATGAAGTAAGCTACAAATTGCGCAATATCCAATCCTGACTGAAGCTCAAACAAAGCCGCGCGATGATTAGTTAAATTGTGTTGATATAATTAAAGATTATAGAATTTCTCATAAACAACTACTAGAAGTAAATATTTTATAGATAACTAATTAATATCTTGTTAGTAGAACTAATGTTACCTCCTTAAATTGCGACGCCCTCACGGGGTCAATGTCACAAAGTTAAGACTCTAGTTTGTAAGAAGTTTGGTTGTAACAGTGCATTGTGCAATAAATGATTATAAAAATAAAAACATTCGCAGCCAATGTTGCTATTCTGCATGGTTTTTACTCTGTGACAATACCAAATTAAGTTCGTCGGGCTCCGTAATATTATTTAAAGTTTTCCAACGATTCTGCCTTATTCAGTTTATTTTTTTTAATTTCTGCGCTTTCAGAGTGAATGATGGAATCCATTCGTGAAATTATGTATAGCTGCGATTTTCTGCTTTGTCTGTCAGTTTATTATATAAGGGATAATATAAATTGCATATCAAATAAATAATCGCCTATCAATACATACTCATCATTTATATTCTTTTTTACATCAAATAACTTACTTCACTACAAATAAACTAAATGTTTAACAAAACTCAAACTGCAGATAATTACAAAATTTTACATCAATATGTAAATTAGTGAAGAAATTAGATTAGGTGTGATACAAAAAATAGGTTAGGTTATGTTAGAACATGACAAAACAACGCACGAGCCGAGCGAGCGAAGCGAGCATGCCGCGGCAGCGGCCGGCGAAGTGCCAGAAGCGAATCGCCTTTAACAGGTATAATGTGCATTAAGATTATTAGCTGTGCATTGATGAAAAAGCTTTTGCTTTAGGAAAAATCACTGTACGCTGCGAAAATAAATTGTAGTGTGTTTAGTGATATTTTGAGTTGAATATTATGCTGTGCAATCAGTAATTTTGATGGGAATTTGGAATCTTATTGCATAGAAAAAGGATATTTTTTGATTTGCGTTGAAATACTACCCATTATATAACTGCGAGTTACGTCGTCTGACATTCCTCAGTGTCTCAAGTCGAAAGCCAGTATTGTGTTACTTGTTTCTAACTGTGTGCCTTATTAGTAAGTTGTAAGTACCTCAATGCGCTATGGAGAGGGCTATGCTTGGAGTTTCTCTCCGAGATCGAATCAGGAATAAAGAGACCCGTTGAAGCACCAATAATAATCGGCCAAGTACGAGTCGGACTCGCGCACGGAGGGTACCGTACTGTATGGGAGCCCCCCTTAAATATTTATTTTATTTAAATTTTATTATTTACTAGCAGCGCCCCGCGGTTTTACCCGCGTTGTGCCCGTTCCCGTGGGAATTTCGGGAATTTTTATACATATAAACCTTCCTCTTGAATCACTCTATCCATTAAAAAAAACCGCATCAAAATCCGTTGCGTAGTTTTAAAGATTTAAGCATACAGACAAACAAACGAAAATAGCGACTTTATTTTATTTTATGTAAGGATTATTGAAGTGAATATAAAATTAAATATTCTGTGAAAATTTCAAGCATGTACCTGTTACCATTATTAATATAGAGCGAAAAACGTCTAAAAATTCAGGTTTGTTGTATGGGAGCCCCACTTAAAAATTTATTTTCTTTTCTTTTTAGTATTTGTTGTTATAGCGGCAACAGAAATACATCATCTGTGAACATTTCAGCTGCCTAGCTATCATGGTTCATGAGATACAGCCCGGTAACAGACAGACAGACAGACAGACGGACATAGATAGATAGATATTCTTTATTGTTAACACAAAGAGCACAAGTAACACAGATAACAAAAACATTAAAAGTATAGCGTGTAACAAGAGGCGGCCTTATCGCTAAAAGCGATCTCTGCCAGGCAACCTTTGGATGGAATAGGAATATAGAACAAGTAAAGACGAGGGTGTGCGTTAACAAAAATAGTTCGTACTTATGAAACATACATTTACATACTAATAAATACATACTAAAAACTACTAATAAAGACATCGCAGTCTGAGTGATAGGTTCCCGTTTTTCCCTTTGGGTACGGAACCCTAAAAAGATCGATATAGCCTAGCAGATTAGCAAGTTGATATGGCAGTGGGTAGGGCTGATGACCACTGGGGTAGGAAAGTTGACAAATATAAACCACGTACCGGTAAACGTAAATGGGTAGGCCGTGGTGGTTTAGTCAGAAATTCGATGGCGTATGTGAATCCACCAACCCGCACTGGGCCAGCGTGGTGGATATGGCCCAATCACCCTTCACGGGTAGGCCTACGTCCAGCAGTAGACTATTAAAAAGACTGATACAGTACTGTTATGTACAGTACCGGTATACGCAGCCCAAGATGTCCACCAAAACAGTACAAGGTTTTTTTGACATTTTTAACCGACTTCAAACCAGGTTCTGTTATTTTTTTTGCATGCAACTTTCGCACCGCGTAAGCTGTAGACTTTTGTCGGTAGAACATCTTCCACGTCTCACGGTCTTCTGCCAGCGTTTTCACTTCCCTGTTCAAGACGACTTCTACTTTTTCTTTAATTTGGTCTAAAAATGCTCTCGGTGGTTTTACCCTAAAAAATAAAAAAAAATACACAAATGTTAATAATGATGATAAATATTACCTTAAAAATAACAACGGGTATCCAGGTGAGCTCCAGGAATGCTGGCAGAAGTGAAAACTTAAACATATAAAGTACCATCATTTATGTGGTAAAATACAATATCACACACGCACACTTGCGCAAGCACCCTGCGCCGCCGCCGCGGTAGAAAGAGAGGGGTATATTACTTCCTCTCCTACGCCGCGCAGGCGGTCTTCTCTTACGAATTTTCGATCTGTTTACGCGTCTGGACGCGAGTTTATCATTTTTTAGGGTTCCGTACCCAAAGGGTAAAAACGGGACCCTATTACTAAGACTTCGTTGTCCGTCTGTCCGTCTGTCTGTCTGTCACCGGGCTGTATCTCATGAACCATAGCTAGGCAGCTGAAATTTTCACAGATGATGTATTTCTGTTGCCGCTATAACAACAAATACTAAAAACAGAATAAAATAAATATTTAAAGGGGGCTCCCATACAACAAACGTGATTTTTATGAGTTTTTTGCTCGCTATTAATAACGGCAAGAGAAATGGAGCTCCCATACGGTACGGAACCCTTCGTGCTCGAGTTCCACTCGCACTTGGCCGATTTTATTATTTTCCATCCCAAAAAGTGCACAACGCCGCTACAGAAATAAATAAGTTTTTACTTTAAAAAAATACTAACGGACAGCAATACTGACTATGTACGTGTAGAGGGAGCTCCTTACCTATTTATATTAGTATGATTGTAGCATTTAAGTTTATAGACGACTTTGAAAGGGAAAAGCTACTTTTAATGTTGATTTTAGGATTAGATCATTTAATGTTAAAGATCTGAAATTTTCATGAATGCTTAGTGTTATTTAAGTACTAGCGGGATCTTACTTTGGCCTTTCAAAACTAAAGAAACCTAAATACTTATTATGAAAGCTTTTTTCTTTCTTCACTATACAAAATAAGGGTATAAATAATTAAAATTACTTGTTTATTATTTACACAAAACGGTTACTCACAGGGAGGCCATGTTTATAGGAGTGGGACTCGTTGGGATAAATACAATACATAGCATGACTGAAAAGCTTAATACAATTACAAGACTGAAAAAAAGCACAAGTTTTGAAAATTAGTAATATTCCTCACTAAAAATAATTCAACCAACTTTAACCAAAATTCGAATAGATCACTCGACTCGATAAAATAATATGCCATTTTTTGATTATTGTTGATTTTTCAAAAAATAATAAACCAATTTAGATAAAATTTATAGAGGACCAACTGAAAAGTATACTCTTTCCAGTAAAAAATATTTATCATAATTGGACTACTTTGTAAAAAGTTATGCACTTATATACATAAGATAATTATTTTCGCTAAAAATGGCAAAACCGACTTCCATCGTGTGGAAAAATAGCGAATAGTTCGCTCGAATTAATGTAGGTACACAATTTTCACATTATTGTTGATTTCTATAAAATTTAAATGGGACCACCTCGGGAGTATGCGTTTTTAAACTAAAATAGAATATTTTGATTCGGTTCACAATTATCACATACACAAAAAAATAACATACAGACAAACATAGAACCACCTTGTTTTTGGAAGTCGGTTAATAAAAAATATACGCGTCGACTTGATAACCTCCTCCGTTAAGTCGGTTAAATAAATTATTCAAAAATGTAACTTTAAATATAAGCTTTTGAGATCCTGGATATCATGTAGCTGCAGAGTGCTAGCCAAGACTAGTATAACGAGCCCAAACACTACGGGTCTATCTTGTTCAGTACAGAAGTTCCTTTGGCCACCTTCCGACTCCATCATCAGATCAGCTCCATGGTACCATATTATTGCATTGTCACGCGATATAGGTACATATCCTTGCGAAATTTCAGCTCAATCGGAAACCGGGAAGTTGGTCAAATTCAACTTGCAAGATTCCACCCGAACTTACATACCTACATACATAGGTACATCCATTGGAAGTTAAATAAAAGCTTGTAAAAGAGGAGGCAGCGATATAATTTTCATCGGGTTCGCGCCAAAAGTGCAACCCTGGTTCTTCAATATTAAATTAACTCCAGTCGGCTGCAACCAGCTTATTTTTTTTTTTACCACTCCACAAGTCCACATCATATTATAAATAATTTTCTGCGAACAGCGAATAGAACCTTCTTAGTTCTTATTTAATTTACTACTGGCTACTGGCCAATTCGATTAGAAGAAAAAAAGAAGCTCCCGCCACTTTTTGACATTACAACTTCTAAAGGGTTACTTAAATCTTAGTTTTTTCTTTGAGACAGTGTTTGAAAAGTCTGAAGTTCATGTATCTAACAAAGTCTAATTCTAACATAATTAAAGTTTGTACCAGCTGAACGTGATTTTAATAATATCGGGCCACGAAAGTTTTAATGATGTAATCATGAACCGTAAAATTATATTTACGAGTATTTCAATGTCATGCGTTTGGAAATAACTTATATACATACTCGTAGGTACAATACGAAAATGATGTGATGTGACCAATAAACATGTAAGTACCTAAATGCAAACGTATTTTTGCTATAATCCTAACTTTTTCTTTACAATTGAGAAGTATCATAGACGCTTAATAATTATTTTATTGGTATTTTCGCGAAATTCCTAAGATTTTTGCGAAATTACTATTTATCAAATCATCCCACAATATATATTAAACTGCTGCAACCCGATGCAAACAAATGGTACAGAAAACGTTCTAAAAATTATATTTATTATCTAACTGCTATTTTAGAGAGGACAGTAGGTACCTATTGCAAATAACAAAATTGTATGTCCGCTAAGACAAACTGTTGTGTTTGTCATTTATTTTCAGTTTTAAACAATAAGTAGTGTATGTTTGTTAGGACAAGCTGTTGTGTCTGTAATTTATTATAATATATGTACAACACCTTTATGTACACAGTTTTGAACAATAAACGTTATCTTATCTTATCTTATACTATCCTAAAAATAAATATTGAAATAATCAGGTTTAAAATGAACACGTATGTAAATACTAATAGTTTACTTACTTTCTACTGGCTATGACCATGTCAAAGGTTCCTTCAAGCTTTCAAGGACCAAGGTTTCCACAGAGTATTTTTAGCATTATTAACGCAATATATTGCTGAGAATCTCATTAATCCTTCCTCAGAGAATGGACGGTACCCTTGCCCTTGGTCTTCTGGCCTTGCCCTTTGTTGCATCAGTATTGGTCTTCATATATCAGTCACCCATTGTATCTAAGGGAATATTGAAGAGTCTTAGATTTGGTTTAATGGTCAACAGGCTAGTACTAGTAGTTCTCCGATTAGTAGACCTCGCGATACATTTCTTTAGCTGAGTTTTTATAAGCCTACATTTCGACTCGCATAAGCCTATATTTCGACTCGCATAAGCCTATATTTCGACTCGCATAAGCCTATATTTCGACTCGCATAAGCCTATATTTCGACTCGCATAAGCCTATATTTCGACTCGCAAAAGCCTATATTTCGACTCGCATAAGCCTATATTTCGACTCGCATAAGCCTATATTTCGACTCGCATAAGACTCCGCTGTCCGTCTGTCTGTATCTTATGAACCGTTATAGCTAGAAAGCTGAAATTTTCACAGATGATGTATTTTTCTTGCCGCTATAGCAACAAATACTAAAAACAGAATAAAATTAATATTAAAGGGGGACTCCCATGCAACAAACCTGAATATTTAACCGTTTTTCGCTCGATATTAAAAATTGTAACAGGTATGCTTGAAATATTCACAGAATATTTAATTTTGTATTTCATTTAATAGTAAATTATTTGATTAAAAATAAAATAAATATTTAAGGGGGGCTCCTATACAGGAACCCTTTGTGCGCGAGTCCTACTCGTACTTAGCCGATTATTTGAGAAAAGTACATTCTAATAAAAAATGGCCTCTGATGAAAAAAAATCGCGTCGGTCAAATATCTGGCAAATACACAATTAGAGGATTACCTATAACTACAGACAGTCATATAAAAAAAAATAGATACTTACACCATCTAGATCATTTTAATTAAGTAAAACACAGGTGTTACTCACGTTTGATTTTTTAGTAGGATACTACTATAGTTTCGATCGCATTTGGCGATCTTTCTCAAGGTCGGAGTACTAGCTCGCGGGCTCGTCTCGCATAGCACTGGGCATCTCGCATGCTATGCGAGACGAGCCCGCGAGCTAGTACTCCGACCTTGAGAAAGATCGCCAAATGCGATCGAAACTATAGTAGTATCCTACTAAAAAATCAAACGTGAGTAACACCTGTGTTTTACTTAATTAAAATGTACGAAAACCACGTTAGTTTCCATAGTGAAACCATCTAGATCTTTCAATTCACCAAATCTTGTTGGTTACGACTTCGACATTTTTTGTAAAAACTTATTTTTAGCCCGTATTTCGAGTGCCCAAAATGGAGGAAGGTATACTAGATATTCAGAATGACGTAGAAGTGGTAAAGAAGATGGAGGATGAGCACCTTCGTTTACAGAGACAGGTATGTTAAGTAAGTTCGTATAGACCGGGTGGCTAGCCCTAGTTTCAGTTTTTAAGCCGCCTCAAGGCCTCTGACATGGCTAAGCGGTTAAAACAACCGGGGCCTACAATTTAACGTCATCCAATCACCCGTAGCGCTCAGTTGTAAATGCCATCTACGGTCACCCATCCGAAGACTGACCGTTCTGAACGATGCTTAACTTCGCCAAAGTAAGTAGGTAAGTATGTTCGTATAGGCCGGGTTGTTAGTTTTGATGTACAGAATAAGCCCCTAAAAGGATGCTAATTGATTTCCACCTGATACCTTTACACCTTTGATACTTTATTGCATTTGATTATGTACAATTGATTTTATTTTTATGTTGTAAAAGTATCAAGTAATTGTTTTTGTAAAAAATTCAAGTTTTTAAAAGTTCATGAAAGCTATGAATAAATTAAATATGATAATATTCTTATTTCTTGCGGTCTAAAAGACATCAGTGAAGGTCCCACGGTTAATATAAAAAAAAAAAGACAAAATGAAGTCGTCTCACCTTCCTTACACAACAGACAGAGCTAGCGCTGCAGCAAAAGCCGAAAACCTCAAAGGCACAAATATAGGTCGTTGGACAGAATGTACCATTTTGTGCCGATTGGGGTTGAGACTTTAGGTCCGTGGGGGACGGACGCTCATAATTTTATACAAAGATCTGGCCAGGCGTTTGGTAGAGGTGACACGTGACCAGAGTGCTGGCACCTATTTTGCCCTAAAGCTGAGTATTGCTATTCAGCGAGGCAATGCTGCCAGCATCCTGGCCACGTTACCCTCTGCCGAGGGGCTTTTAGACTAGGTTTTATTTTATTTTGTGCTTTCTTAGTTGTAGTACCTATATTCTTTTTCTTTTGTTTTTTTTTTAAGTAGGTTCCGAGCATGAAGTTTTAGGTAAAGGTGGAGATTGCACTTCTAATACCTATTTGAGTCAAATACCTACACATTGCTATCTCACTCTCTGTGGTCGGAACTCTCTTTCTAGTGTGGTGTATGGTATTTCTATATAAACTCTAAAAACTCCCGAAAATGGGTAAATTTAGTTTCAAAGTTTCGAGTTTATCAACTTCATTCAACCCCAAACTATGATTTATATGTATTTACAGTGTTTGCAGTTTAAAAGGGGATAAAATGTGAATTATTGTAAAACTAATAATAAAAGTAGAATGCACAAACTGATTACAAAAGTGTTTTCCAGTAACTGTACCAGTATCAGATCCTTATAAAAACTTTAAGAAATAATAACGTTATTAATATAAATAAAAATTAAGTGTGTGTTGTGTTAAAATTTAAGTACAGCTGTAATTTTCCAAATTACTAACACTGGAGAGAATTAAAAGAAAACCCTAATTTTGGGAGTTTCCTAATGCGGCAACACCCGTCGTCAAAATACTAGCTGTCATGGCCGAATCATCAATGAAATCGTAAAAATGCAGTAGGGTAACCATAAAATATTTTTTGAGAATAATTTACTATTATTGTGTATGCAATGCCTAATTAAATATTATAGACTGTCGTACAGACAGTGTGTGTGTATTATTGAGCGCTGATATTTGTCACAATTAGTGCAATTCTTTAAACACAATTAAAATTAACAAGGACATTATGTGATTTACATCTGTAATCTATAGTTTTTAGGTACCTACTATATTTGAATCACTATTCATAAAAAAAAAAATTATGTTGACTCCTTGTCGTATCATATTATCATCTCGTTAAATTATTATCATATCTATAGTATCATTGTGTCCTTTTTTTAGGTTTCCCAAAGACAAATCTCAAAGAACTTCGTGCTTAGTAATTGTACCACTGAAATACCATTTTTAAAAGACTTCCAGAATTTGTAGCCTACACTTTAAGGCAACAGATTATTATACATCAAGAAAACGATTGAAGTCAACAGCACTGCAGGCCGAATTATTTGTTTCTTTTTTTGTAAATTATGTGTGTTTGTTAATAATCTATTATAATTTGAATAACATTGGATTACCTTTTTAGGGTTCCGTACCCAAAGGGTAAAAACGGAACCCTATTACTAAGGCTCTGCTGCGCGCTGTCGAATTTCATATGCCATCAATAACAGGCGCAGTATTTCATCATAAAGCATTTCATCATAAAGCAGAGCGTAGCTAGTTGTACACATTTATTGACTTGCAAGATTGCATTCTTACACATTTATTGAAGAATTAGTTTTTGTATTATCTGCGATGCCCTAAAGAACAAAGTACTTAAGTTTACTTTTATTGTTCATATGCCAATTGTGTATTTTCATATAATGATTTACTCATCATTGTGATTAATATCTGTGCGTCCTAAATTTAGGCAAAAATGTAGGGTTACCCTATTAGAAAGATAGTTCCGACCACAGAAGAGTGAGATAGCAATGTGTAGGTATTTGACTCAAATAGGTATTAAGAGTGCATTCTCCACCTATACCTAAAACTTCGTGGTTCCGAGTATATAATTTTAGTCATAGTTGAAAGTGTTATTTAAGTTTTATTGTTTTTCTGTGTAAATAATATAGGTAGGTACCTATAAAAAAAGTTAAATAATTTATTTTATTATAAGTGCAATTTAATTTAAAGTTACTACTGAAGATAATTTGGTAATTAACGGCACTTAATATTAAGAGTTAAGACTTATTATCTTATAGGTAGGTATAATATAATATGAATTATGTTAATACAGGTCGTTTCAACGACCACATGCAAAAAATTTAATTATCTACAGACTTTAGAGCAATAATTGCACTAATAGTCCATTGCTGAACATGGGGTTACCATTGAAAGGCAATTGGATATACTTGTACCCACCACTCTGATCAAGTGCGGGTTGGTAAAATGAAAATTATGTTGAAATAACATGATAAAATGCGGGAATTTATGCGACGGATATATGGACAGACAGACGGGCACTGCGACTTTATATTTATTTTATTTTAAAGTAAACTGTTTGTCTAAAGTTATCTATATTCTTGTCACAGTTGTATTGATCCAGAAAATTAATTTCTACATGTATTTTATTGTTAAATTATATCTATTTGTTATAGTTCTATCTTAAATTAAGAAAATAGACAAAACAAAATTCCACAATTTTCAGTTTATTATACTATACTATTTAATAAGCCTCTTTTAGAGCATAACAATTGAAATATTCATTAAAATAAGTATATATTAAGAAGAACACAAATATTTGTTCTAGTTCAGCCAATTAGACACAAAACGAGAACATTTTTAGCGGATTCAGGATATTTTTTGATATGAACAGATGGCATAAAATAAATATTTTACATTTTCAATACCTACAGGTTTTTACAAGGTCAAACGTTTTTGCCTTTTGAAAGTACCTCCACTTTACATAGCGAATTTTAAATCTTCTATGAACAAGAAAAAAGAAATTTGAAAACTATAACGAGAACGAAAAGATTTACTAGTATTTCAATCTTCCTCGTATAAAAAAGTAAGTAATTCTTGATCTTGATCTTGTTCGTTATCAATCAAAAACGACATTTTATCAGAATCTCGATTTATAAATCGCCCATATAGGTAATAATCTTCAATCTCTTGCAAGCTCTTTTGTTTTGTTTCTGGCACATATTTCCAAACAAATAAAGCACATACAATAGAATTCACTGTGTACAGCAAAAACGTCCCCCATAAGTCTAAATACATAAATAAATATGGCGATAATTTCTGCGATGACGCATATAAAACACAATTAAATGTTATATATAGAGCACCTCCTAAACTTCTATGTTTCACTGGCATTAATTCAGATGAAAGAACGAAGACTATTGAATTCAAGCCACAACAGGCACTTGTAATACATAATAACAAACAAATTAAACACAACAAAGAATCTTTGGAGACAACACCAACAGTCTGCAGTCCAGTCACAACACAGGTACAAAATAAAAATATCGTCACGAAAAAAGTGCTCGTTAATAGAACTTTTTTGTTTTCAAACCTCATGACTAGCAAATCAGTCACACCTAGTCCTACAACTATTATAATGTACATGGTAATCACAGCGTAATAAGTAGCGTTCTCGTCACTTGTAGATTTAGAAGCCATTTCCAAGAAATATATGATAATGACATCGCAACCACTCCAGTACATCGTATTCATCAGGACAAAGGTATGGAATGCGGGCGTATAGAAATCTCTACTCATAATTTGCCTCCACAAACCTTTTAAAGTCGTCTTGGTAGGTCTCCGACTCAAAATTTCTCTTTGAGCTGTAATAAGTTCTTTTAATTCTTTGACTGATACGTTGTCCGCGCCTCGAAGCTTTATAAAGGCTTCCTCGCATTTCTCGAATTCGCCTTTACATGCGAGCCAGGGAGGTGATTCCGGCCACAATATAGCGATGGCAACAGCAATGACAATTGGTACAAACATGATAATACTGATTGTCTTGAAGTGGATGAATCGTCCTAATATGCCAGTGGTTGCCATTCCGACTCCTTGAGCAATACCGAAAGCTTGCATGGAGATAAATCTATACTTTGGAGCGAGCATTTCACTCATACTAACGAAGCTGACAGGCATTAGACTGTTGACTCCGAGGCCGTGGAAAGATTCACTGATCAGGATCTCGGTAGCGTTTGAAGCAGTGTAGGTCAAGATCCAGCCAACGATGACGAAGCAGCAAGCCATGATGTAGCCATATTTGCGGCCGATTTTTTGGGTGATTATCGGCATCAGGATTACTGGGATGCCGGATAAGCCATAGATTGAGCCTGAAATAAAAAAAAAATGTATTGAATTAACAATCAATTTAATAGTTTATTGAATCAGGCGTTACTTTGCGGAAGTTCATCTTCAAATTCTTCTTTTGAATATAAATTTAGTGTATTTCCGCTCTGTCGTAGTCACATAAGTGAAGGGTACCAATCAAAAACCAAATTAAATCACAAACAAAATAAGTAATTAATCATCAAACTGTATCTCTATGTTCGGCTATGGTTAGGTTAAGGTCAGGAAAAAAAAATGTTAGGTTAGGCTTAGGTATGTTTACAAAATATTAATGAACCTGAAACTAAATTAGAATTAATCCGTTAAAAATAATAAAAAATAATTAAACCTGTAACAGAAATAGTGATCACTTTAAAAAATGTAGCATACCTGAAAGTAACATTTAATTAATATGGGAAAACATACCTATTTTTTTTTTTTTTTTTTTTTTTTACCAGGGGAAATCTTTTATAGATACCACCGCACCTCGAGGGCAGGCGGGTGGTTATGTGGGAGTCCTGCCGACTGGACAGTATACCCACCAAAACCCCTGGGTGTTCCGCCACTGCGCTTGGTGTCGGGGCTACGGGCACGCTTGCGCACTCCTCCGCGGCACCCGACAGCGCTGGCCCAACTCGGGCCCCACCACGGAGCTTCGGCTCCCGCCAGAATAACGATGTGCCGAACACCAGACACATCGTCATCCACCACCTAGGACCAACCAGCACTGGGCGTCAGACAGCACCCGTGTCCGACAGCCCTGGTCCCGATGCAACGGGTCAATTAAAGTGGCCCCGCGCCTGCCACTGCGGCTGCAGAGGATAGGGAGAACGGCCGTCGCGATACCGACACTCCTCTTCCCCTGCAGCCCCACCGCCTCCGCCAACACGTTGGCGGCACCCGTTAGGGCCGCTGGCAGGACGGATAGACAGCGGCACACTCGCCGCCCGTCCATCCCGTCGCCGCCCCCGCCTCGATGGGCTCGGCCGCGGTATCGCGACGAGCGCGACACCGCAGTCCACCTCAGTCGACTTGCGACCTACTGGCCAGCCTCCGCACGGGCTTGTCGAGGCCCAAGACCCGGAGAGGCCGGCCCCACCTCGGGTTCCTCTTCGTTCACCAGGCTGGCGAGACCTGGCTACTAAGCCCCCCCGCCACGACAAGGCGGGAACCCACTCGGGGGGGATGGGAAAACATACCTAAGCCTAACCTAACCTAACATTATGTTTTTCCTGACCTAACCTAACCTTAACCTAACCATAGCCGAACCATGATACAGTTTGATGATTGATTACTAATTTTGTTTGTGATTTAATTTGGTTTTTGAGTGGTACCCTTAACTTATATGACTAAGACAGAGCGGAAATACACTAAATATTTATTCAAAACAAGAATAATAAATTTAATAACTATTTTAAGGTATTAGAAATAAAGAATATTATCACAAATGTAGATGCATCAAAAATACTTATTGCGTCACGACAAATTCAAGGATCACACAAAGACAAAATGTGTTCTGTTATATCTATACAAATACATTAACACTTGTGTATAAACACAATTTTAAATTAATGATTGTGAAAACTTCTTTTTTGTTTTATATCGGGCTTGACTACGAGTATCAGCTTAACATAGAATCCAACGACCAGAGCCCTTAGTCCAGGTTATGCGTGGTTTACTTAAACTTTCGCGTTCGCGTGTGGCTCCATACATTTTGGTTAGTTCTTCCTCGTTTCCGCCAAGGGCGCTTGTTTCATGTAAAAAAGGTACCGTTTTCGTCAAAAAATGAGTTCATCATCATCAGCTTACTCGTATTTCGGCCTATTGCAGGGCATAAGCGTCTTCGTCCATACGCCAATTATCCCTATCCTGTGCCAGTCTCATCCAGGTGTTGCCGCAAAACTTTTGGATGTCATACCGGGACTGCGCTTCCCGTCACGGGGCCACCATTCAGTCAGAGACCTGCACCACCTGAGTTATCCTTAAAAAATGAGTTATCCTCACCTATCCAAGACCTTGTGTGTACGTCCAATGGTATGGAAGAATTGTCAGATCTGAACTGTTGCATCAGGAGTGAGGGGTACGTGTACGCTCCGCCGACGGAAAATGCTGCCAGCAGAGGAGATAGCCCCACCAAGTACTGAAACACGTGGATTAGTCATAATTTAGTTTAGATAGGTTCATTTTAGTTATTTTAGTTTGTTTTATATTATTTAAGACTTATATTTTTTAGGTAAGTAAAACTCCTCCTCCTCCTCCGTAGTAAAACGAGGAACCCTGATAACTTCGTTGTGTCCGTCCATCCGTCCGCATTATATAACTTCCACATTTATCAAACAAATTGTATGAAATTTGTTATTATGATGGTTTAAGTATAGCTCTCAATTTTCCATCCATCCATCCATCAGCCATAGGACGTCCACTGCTGGACATAGGCCTCCCCTATGAATCTCCAATAAGACCGGTTGGTAGCGGCTTGCATCCAGCGTGATGCTGCGGTCTTAATGAGGTCATCCGTCCACCTTGTGGGTGGACGTCCTACGCTGCGCTTAAATTTAATTAGGTACTTAAAAAAATCAAAACTGTATATTAAGGGGTAGCTCCCATACATGTAAAGAGGGGATAATTTTACCATGTGTCATACCTTTGTCGACCTATATCTTACCAATGTACCATTGGTAAGATATAGGTCGACAAAGTTGAAAAAAGGATGTTCCCCCCCCCCCTCCCCCTTAATTTCTAATGTATGTAAGATAATATCTCAGAAGAATTACAAGTAATATAAGTATTGCTAAATTTTACTCAAATAAAACTACGGTACAGCTGTCTTATTCATATTTGGTTAAACAGCATACGCGAGAGTGAGTGGAACAAAAAAAAAAACGCATTGTCTGTCGCATACGGCAAAATCACCAGTTGGAATGTCAAAATGGTTAAAAATTTCGTTAAATTTGATTTTTTGTCTATTTCGGAAATAAAAACCCTATAGTTCCAGTAAGAAGGTAATCGCTTCACCTTCCTACTTTATACCTGTTTGAATTTGGACAGCCGAGATAGCGCAATGCTAGTTTGTGAAACCCTTCGAAATTACGTAAGTTCGGGTGTTTGTGTATCTTTTTCTGACACCTTTTAAATTTCATATTTAAAATGGGACAAAGTGATGTATATCTCTTGCTATTTTAGTACAGTTTCTATTACTTTTCTTATTCTATGGATAGTATCCTCATTTTTTTTGAGTTTATAGACCATATTGAAAACTATCTCTCAAAACTATTTTGAGCACTGTGGGATTATAACTTTTTGTTAGTGACCGTCAGGGTCCGTGGATCAGAGACGCGTGGGTTCGATTCCCACCCAGGGCAAGCATTCATGTGATGAACATAGGTGTTTGCTCTGTTTCTGGTTGTTATAAGTTAGATATATGTTGTATAACATCAGTTCTGACAGCCATATGACAAGCTTTGCTTAGTTTAGGGTCAGAGACCATGTGTGTCCAAGATATGCCCTAATATTAACGTCTTATAAAACGATGGACGCTGGCTGCACTCACGAAAAAGTGATACTACACTGTGACATCCATTTGTCGATATAAATAAACTGGAAACATAATAATTATACATACATAGCGCATCTCCAGAATACCATCATACTATCAGCTATGTCTTTAACTTAGGTTCTACAAACCCTCATCTTTATCATCTTTACCGAATCAGATTTTTACAATATAAATAAATCCTTACCTGATTTAAAAGTGGCGATATCACCATTTTACTGATTTACAACTCAGCACTAAATCAAATTACTTTGATTTAAATATTTACAAAATATAAATTAAAAAGACGTCAGAATCGCTCGGCATAAAAACCTACCAAAACAAATTTTGAAAACCGCACCTTGAAAACTGAAACGAGTAGGTAGGTACCTAATAATATATCATCTGTGACCATTGAGATCTCTTGGCTAAAATTTCAAAATCAACTTTTAACGCTATTAGATGAACGAAACATAAATAATAGCTTTTGCCGGCAGCTTCGCCCGCGTGATATTGTGATAGTTGTACTATCCCAAAGGAATCTTTAATTTTTCGGGACATACAGTAGCCCTTGTCACTTTCCGTCTTTCAAACTATGTCTATTTCAAAAAACCGAGTCAATCCGTTGTTCCGTTACTACATGAAAGAGGAACAAACCAACAAATACACCTGCTCCTTTCTTCTATCGTACGGCTAGACAGACGCGACCAAAGCGCCGCCCTTTTATGGTGCACCTTCCGCGCATTAGAACCAAGCAATTTGAATCCTCATTCCTCATACGAACAGCCAGAATGTGGAACGCTTTGCCTGGGTCTGTCTTCCCGCTAAAGTACAATGTGGGCGTCTTCAAATCCCGAGTAAATAGGTATCTTCTAGGTAAGCGTGCTACAACCTTGACCGCTTATCTGCTTAACAACAGGCAGTAGGTGGTCAAACGCAAACCTATTCAGAATAATAATAAAAAAAAAAACACTTTCTTATTTATAAATATTATAACAGTAACAATATTTCATATTTATGTATTGCTACTAAGTGTTACATTGTTTAAGTGTTTTGCTATATACTAAGTGCTATATTATAAATCCGAAAAGTTTGTTGGTTTGTTCCTCTTTCACGCAGCAACGGAGCAAAGGATAGACTTGATTTTTGGCACAAATATAGTTCAAAAGCCGGAAAGTGTCATAGGCTACTTTTTATCCCGAAAAAATAAAAGATTCCTGTGGGATAGGACAAAAATCGCGTTGTATGTTACCACGCGGGCGGAGCCGCGCGCAAAAGCTAGTTATTAATAATCCTGGTTTTATTAACATATGTTAGAGATTTCAGAAGGCTCACGGACGTTATGATAATTATGTTTAATTCAAAAGCAATAAAATAAGTTATTCCGTAGCTTCGAAAAATGAAGACTTTTGTATAATTCACTATTTTGATCTTAGTAATTGTTTACGTTCAGTAAATATTTAATTATGAAGGACACTGTTTCCGTTGAACGCTGCGTTATAACAACTGTTGCAAAAACAAATGTGCATTCAAGTCACTTGTTTCAATATTAAATAGTGTTTGAATACCTATCTCACATATACGCCTCGGTTTAACAATAGTCTGTAACGATTAAAATTAAGATAAATAAAATGAATCGGTCTGTTTATCTTAATGTTAAGTCGAAAGTACAAAAAATGTCTAAACGGTGATAAAAAACGAGATTTTATGTGAAAAACATGTACCTACTGTTGCTCAGTAGGTTCTTATTATAAAGCGTTTGTGTATGCCAAAGAAGGATGTCGGCAGCTCATACATACGAATACCTGTTGTTAACGAATACATTCATTTTCTCCCAAGTTTATTTCTAAAAATGTTATGTTCGTCAGAGTAATTTATGACGCTTCTAAAACTGTTCTGATTTGTACAAGTTAGTTTTTAAAGAAGTTTAGAAATATTTAGCCACACAAGCATTGGTAGGGAATTTGGATGGTAAAAACAAATTTATGTAATTTTTCTGGTGGTCTAATTTTAATTTTAGTTATGATATGAAATAGCAAAAAATCACAAAATTTTTGAAGCACATATCATTTTTAGAAAAGATAGTATGTTCCATGATTGCAAAAAAAAAGAAATGTTTTGACAGGTCGAGTCTCTGCATCCTTCTTTGTTCATTCAGTATTTTCACATTATCCTTACTAATTTTTAAATCCGAAAATGTGTTTGATGGTTTGTTTGTTACTCTTTAACGCAGCAATGGAGCAACGGATTGACTTGATCTTTGGCATGGACATAGCTTGAAAAACAGTAGGTGACATAGGCTACTTTGAATTCCAGAATAACAAATATTCCCACAGGATAGCATAAAAATTGAAATACAACGCGGGCGAAAGCTGGTTTTTAACCGACTTCCAAAAAGGAGGAGGTTCTATGTTTGTCTGTGTGTATTTTTTTGTGTTTGTTCATCGGTATTTTCGCCGATTATGAACCGAATCAAAAAAATCTTTTTTAATTCGAAAGGGTATACTCCCGATCCCATTTATAAATAGCCGGGGCCGTTTTTGAAAAATCAACAATGGTGGAAAAATACATCAATTCGAGCGATTTTTTATTATTTATTTATTTAAGAAAGATGCGTCGGCGTCCGTCATCCGTTGGTGTAGGATTAGAGTTACCATTTTAGCGACTAATCGCTAGATCTAGATAATTTAATGAATAGTCAGCGAGAAAAAAAATGTTTTTGGCAGACAAGGTGATTTCATCGCCAACGCCAACGTGTTCGTGTGGCATGTCGTTCAGATTTGTATGAAGAACGACGGAGCGTCACCGTGCTTTCCACACTAGTTTTATCACATAGATAACTCTTTGTGATAAACCTATAGTGTGGAAAGCACTCTAAGGAAAAATCATAACTTTTCATTTATGTATTTTTAATTTATTAACTTTAGTTAATCTATGTTTCAGTTTCGCGGCATCCAAACGGACCGCCAGCACCGCACCATGGGCGTCCATCCGCAGTTCCGCAGCCAAGACCAACTCCTCAAAATCCTCTCCAAGGAATATAAAAATCTCAACAAAGATCTTAAGGTAATTGGCATATTGGCCAAAGATGTTGGTCAAACTAATCTCGTCGTATCTGCCTTTAGTAGCCCACTGTTGAAAATAAGCCTATCCGCGAATGGCTATTGGGTCAGTAACCGACTTCCAAAAAGGAGGAGGTCCTATGTTCGTCTGTATGTTTTTTTTTTGCATGTTCATCGATAATTTCGCCAATTTGTGAACCGAATCGAAACATTTTTTTTAGTTTGAAAGGGTACTTTCGAGGTATTCCCATCTAAATTTTACAGAAATCGGCTGAGCCGTTTTTGAAAAATCCACAATAATGTTCAGAATCAGAATCAGAATCTCTTTATTGCATAAAACTGAGTAAACAAGATCTTAAAATTAAAACGTGCTTACAGCTTACCTATTACGGGCGTGCAACAAATAGATTTATTATTTACATAGGTTCAAACACATAGGATATGATTATTTGAATTGATTTTGTCAAATGTCATTGAATATTTAAGATTAGTGCATAAATGTCATTAGTAATTCAATTATTATAAACTAGCTTTTACCCGCGGCTTCGCCCGCGTTATATTTTGATTTTGGCTTATGTTTGTGTCGGCTGCGAAACCTAACCTAACCGACAAACATCAAAATACCTTAGAGGAATGCTTTTGTTGGTTAAGTTACGGTTGGAGTGTATATACAACTTACAATGGTACAGCAAAGTTTATACTACTTGTTCCTAATTATTGCTTTTTTACAAATATTTGTGCAAAAATTCGATAAAATTGTTTCTAAGTTTTTTACGTGTTAGATTAATTCCAATTTTTTGTTCTAAATCAAATCTCTGCTTTCCATAAACTGGGCATTCCAAGATTATGTGCCACTGCACATGAGTCTCCTCTTTTGTGGGTTCACAGATGCACGATGGGCTTTCCCTCAACTTAAATCGATGTAAGTATTGGGAAAACCCACCATGCCCCGTCAGCACTTGAGTTATGATTCCCACTGGTGCTATTACTCTTACGATCTTGTATGCCGGAAAATATGTTTTGGTTACCGCCGCTGTGTGTCCATCCTGATACCGCCGGTTCCACTTGTCAAGAGAGTCCTTTCGGATTTCTCGCTTGACGAATGAAACGGGGCAGTTATCGTAAATAGGTCTGCACTTCGAGTGCAGTGCTGCTTCCTTTGCTAGCTTGTCCGCTCTCTCATTTCCCTCCATCCCCGCGCTTTAATCCAATAAAGTTACACTATTTTATTTTGTGCGTGTAGTAACTTTATGTTAGCTTTGAATTTACTGCTAAGGGATGGAGGGAAGATACGCCAACTACCGTTTCCAGTGCAGACCTGGAGTCACAAAAGATTTTTGCTTTTTCGGTAGCCTCAAGAAGTGCCAATAACTCGGCCTGGTACACGGAGCACCAATCGGCCAATTTCAGCTTGCGGGTACTGATCTCAGCGGCATCATCCCATATGGATTATGCCGCCCCAAATTTCCCTTTAATTTTGCTGCCGCCTGTAAATATGTTAATTTCTCGGTTAAGATTTTGCTCTAGTGCTGCTCCGTCTGCCAGGCATATGAACTCCAGCTCCTCCTGCTGCGCTGGGTGTGGCTTCTTTTCTGTCTCTCTATCTCCAGTTACTTGCTGGGAATAACTTTTCTTAGTTTCATAAAGCAAGGCTGCTTCCTGGACTCTGCGAGGATTAGGGGCCGCGGTGGGATATATGGAACTGGTGGTGTGAGTGCCGCCACCTACCCTACCTTCCGCTAGGCCGTCAACGTGTTGGCAGACGCAGTGGGGCTGCAGGGGAAGAGAGGTGTCGGTATCGCGATGGCCGTTCTCACTGCCCTCTGCAGTTGAAGAGGCAGGCGCTGGGCTACTATGACTGACCCGCTGCACTGGGACCAGGGCGTTGGAATGCTGTCTGACGTTCAGTACTGGTTAGTCCCGAGTGGTGGATGACGATGTGAGCACACTCCGTCATTATGGCGAGAGCGTAAGCTCCGTTATGGAGTAGGGCATGCAAAAACCGTATGGTTTTGGAAAACCGGTTTTTTCGGTTTTTTATTTAAAAAACCGGGGAAATCGAGTTTTTCGGGTTTTTCGGTTTTTTTCTAGTAAATTAATGAAAATACTAGTAAATATAACAGTTTGTTTGCTTATGAGCCTGTACTGCCTCATTGTTGGGCAAAGGTCTCCTCTCGCGATTTCCAGTTTAGTCGGTCTTGTGCTGATGCCGCCAATTTGGATTAAATGTATTCAATTCATCGCACTATCTAATAGAGGGTCTGCCACGAGGCCGCATCGAGTTGGGACTCCATTTGGTGGTGATTTTAGCCCAGAGGTCTTCCAGAGGTCTTCTGGCATTCGACTGATTTACCCGGCCCACTGCCACTTCAGTTTAGCGGCTGTGAAAGCTACATCTTTGATTTGAGTTCTGGTACGCAGTTCGGTGTTTACTCGCAGTACCTACTCGGTCTATTAGCCGGTCACCAAGAATACTGCGCTCCATCGCTCATTGGCAAACCTTGAGCTTGGACTTTTGGACCTTAGTTAATTACCATGTTTGTACACCATAAGTCAAAATGTGATCGGAAGGCTATGTTCTTTCATGGCCCAACAGCTCTTCCAGGCGTTCTCTGTTCTTCTTGGTCTTGTCTCGCCTGCAGGGTTATTCTCAAGGCAGTGGAATCGAATACGGGAACGTTCCCGACACGAATTTCATTTCAGCGATTCTCGTTTCCGAATTCGAGATCGTTTGACATTTCAATTCGAGAACTCAGACTGCATCAGCTGATTTTTGTCGGAAAAGTTCCCGACAGCTAATTGCTCTCGGAAAGCATTCCGATAACTGTGAGTGCAACATAAAAAGTACTTTTTGAGGCCTTTTCAGCGGTTTTTTTCCAGGTTTTTTATCAATAATGCTTTCCTTCTTGAAGCGTCGGCACCGGCGACTCGACCACGGGCCAAGTCGTGCCCCATCATGTACCTATTCCAGCATTCTCTCCCGCTGTTCTAATGACACCCTTGTCCTCTAGGAATCATAGGGAACTATGATATTATTAGATGCTACAGTCACGATAATAAAATAATATGAATCAAAATAAATTAAACAGGTAAAACTACTTTAACTAATTATACTTACTGTGTTCATTTTTATTATTTTAACTCAATTCAATTCTTGTTTTTTGGCTTTTGCGAGGTTGTTACACAATTTCAATATAAGTTTTCACAATTTCGCCAATATCTTTAACGCACGCAAGTAGGTAAACAAAAGAAAGGTATAGAAACGTAAACAAAAGTCAACTGCAACCTTATAGGTATCCTAAGACTGAAACTGTGGAGTTTTGGCGGGAACGCGGAAAAATCATGTCGCCTCATTGTATTATTTTGTTAAATTTGTGTTTTTATCAGTGATAATTAGTGAAAAATTGTGGAATTTCGTTGATTATGAGCTGATTTACGTGCATGAGTGTAGGCAAGTCATATAATGTGACGTATCATGTTGTTCCGTGTTGTTACCAATACTCCATAGACGCCTCTAATAAAGTTCCCACTGCTTTACTGAGGTATGACTTGAACTATGTTTGGAATTAACCGCGACTTTATTGGACTATGACGTGACTATTTTGATGAAATATCAAAAAAATTAAAACTAAATACTTGACACTTGCAAATGTACAATAATGCGACGCCAGAACATAAAAAAAGAAAAAGACTGCAACTGAAAACTGGAAAGTCAAGAGTGACAATGACAGTTATAAACCACCAAGTTTTTGTTTACGAAGTATGTTCCTGCAAAATGCAGTCGACGCAAGTAATCTTAAACGTCGCTTATGTGAAATATTCATAAGTTTATAATATTCATAGACGTCTGCTTTATGTAAAAGATGATGTACTTTGATAATTGATGGTCGTAATTGATGGTCGTAATTGACTACAATTCCATACATTTAAATTTCTACCATAGTCTCTTTTTTCTACCAATACGAATCATTCTCTGTAAATGTTTCCTCGATTTAATGTCTACCTTGACTATGGTATTTCAATCGGAAAAACCCGAAGAATGCCGAAGTTCATTCCGAACGGATTCTAGAATGCAGTTTCACGGCTCCTTCGGAAGCGAATCCGTATCCGACGGAAAATGTAGATCTCGATTCGGAAGTGAGTTCGGAAACGAGAATATGGCTGCTGGAAGGTGACTATTTGGCCAAAATAGATGTAATCGTGAACGTAATATGTCTTCGCCATCGACAGTTACCCGATGTTTGACGCCATTGGTCATCACTTTGGTCTTTAATTAACATGTTCCGTATCCGCAATCCAACCTCAAGGCTTGCAGTGGTTAGGTTTTGTAGCATTGATTATAGCTCTCTGACTGAAGAAGAGATACTAGCTGACGATGTTGTCTGCAAAATGAAGGTTAGTTAACCATTTTTCACCAACATTAACACGCCATCCTTCCCAGCTTGCCGCCAGCTTTCTGAAAACTTCTTCGAGGACGCCCGTGAATATTTTCGGGGACAGTGGGTCTCCCTGTTTAACACATTTCTCTATTGCAAATGCTGGACCAGAAGATTGTAATTTTATTGCAGCAGTACTTTGAGAATGGGTGAGGCGGAGAAAATTAACGTGAGTGATGCTATCAAATGCTTTTTGACCGACGAAACGGAGGAGGTACTCAATTCGACACGTATGTTCCATAATCTGGTTGATTGCGTGGAGATGGTCTGTAGTTTAAATAGCCCGCGACGAAAACCAGCTTGTTCGGGTGGTTGTTCCATGTCTAGTCTTCCTGATATGCGATGTTCTACGATTTTGATGAAATAATAGTCATTATTTATATTTCTTTTGTTTTTTAATTTCAACAATCGAGCTCACTTTTATGTATAATTTACAAATATTAGACAAACGTGCAATATATACCACGCGTAGTTTTACTACGTAGCTTAGCAGAGACTGCCGGACTAATGTAGTGAAACAAAATGGCGGTGGTCGATAGCGTTTCGGTGAAGATGAGACAAAACGCGTCCCATTACGCTTATAAAGCTACAGCGCAGCGCTCTGCCTATATCACGATACTCGATATGTAAAGGAAGAGAGAGAGTGAGAATTTTCGCACTTGAATTTCATCCTTAGCACGTATAGGTACATTAGACGTAATTTTTTAAATGGAAAAAAAAAGTATCTTAGTTCGATTAGCTTATTATTTCTCTGTAGGTTAGAGCAACTAGATGACAATAATGTATTTTATTGCGAAGGGGAAAGTTAATATGCGAATTTAAATAAATTTTAGAAAACACCGATAAACCCGAAAAAACCGGTTTTATAACTAGAAAAAACCGAGTTTCTAATGCAGTCGGTTATTCGGTTTTTTCGGTTTTCGGTTAACCGGTTTGCATGCCCTATTATGGAGCCCGAGTCTGGGCTAGCGCTGTTAAGTGCCGCGAAGGAGTGCGAAAAATGTAGGAACGTCCTAAACTTGCCGTGACAGGTTATTTCTGGCGCTTAGACGGTTGCTACCGCAGCCCGCTCACTTAGTTTTTATCCTATCCTACGGGAACTGTTAAAGTTTTTGCGATAAAAAGTGGCCTATGTCACTTTTCGTCTTTCAAACTATATTCATGCAATAAGCCAAGGCAAGTTGCTCCGTTGCTGAGAAACAGTTATTGTCCTATCCCATGGGAATCACGAATTTTCTCGAGATAAAAATGTATCCTATTATCACTTTCTGTCTTTTAAACCATAGGTATCCATACCAAAAATCAGGTCAATCTTTTGCTCCGTTGCTGCGTCAAAGAGGAACATACCAACAAACTTTTCGGATTGATAATATTAATGTACCCGTATGATGATTCTGTACCATAAAGGTAGAATAAAGAAACAGGTTAAACCTCTAATGATAGAAGATTTAAAAATATTTTTAATGTCAGACAAAATGACGGCCTGGTATTAAACGTCATAGTAACATGTAGCATGCAGAGGGAAAATAACACTTTATCCAATTTCAATGTCAGTTGTCATTTTCAATCCATACTTTATTTCCTCTTCAAGGGGATATAATGGTGGAAAAACAATTTGTCCCCTTGCCATGTGCAGACAATGTCACCTGTCATCTAATTACGTTTGGCTGTGACGTTTCGTTAGTCCATATTAGCGTCATAGAGGAATTAATCACTTAGCGTCTTTGTGATAGTGGCGACAGTTTCGCTTTCGATGGTTTTTGTCCTGTCCTACAGGAACTATGCAATTTTTCGGGATAAAAAGTATCCTAAAGCTCCTTCCGCCTTTTAAACTATGTCCATGCCAAAAATCAAGTCAATCCGTTGCCCCGTTGGTGCGTGAAAGAGTAACAAACCAACAAACCAACAAACTTTTCGGATTTATAATATTATTAATTAATTAATTAATTAATTAAAGTAAGGATAAGGATGTCACAGATATAATATTAATGTAACTAGGAGTATGTCAATGAAAAATTAAAATTAAAACAAAACGAGCGAAATATTCGAATTTCGTACACGATGAAAGGCGGTTTTGCTATTTTTTGCGAAAAATAATTACAACCTGTTGCAGATAGCGCGGTCTGGCAGACACAAGAAGAATGATAAAAAGATGAAGAGTGACCTGCGAAGAGCGCTCCTGCTCATGAAAGAGTCGGAAAACGACTGTGAAGGTACTGTATCAGTCTTTTTAATAGTCCACTACAGGACATAGACCTACCCACGAAGGGGGATTGGGACATATCCACCACGCTGGCCCAGTGCGGGTTGGTAGATTCACTTACGTCATCGAATTTCTTCTAATGCAGGTTGCCTCACGATGTTTTCCTTTACCGAAAAGCCAGTAATGTTAAATTCCGAAGAACTCATTGGAACGGGACTGGGAGTTGAACCCACGTCCTCACGTTTGTAAGGCGGGTGTCACTACCACTAAACCACCATGGCTATTAACTGAAACAACTGTGAAGGTAAACCTGCTGAACGACGTGACCTTGTAGCTTGCTAATGCATCCATCACACGTCCATAAGTCGAAAACCTCACACTACTGGACAAAGGCACGGTAAGATATCTAACAGTTTGTTGACTTGGCCCTGTCCTTGAAATATATATCTACAGCGTCACGTGGCCACGCAGAACGTACCCCGCGCTAGGGCTGCCCGCCTCCAGTATTTTAATTTCCTCTACTTAGACATTATGTTCGATCTCTGCAAGCAAATTGAGGGTAGATAGGAATTTACTTCACCCGCTTGATATTCGCTACCGTCGAAGGGCGCAAGCGTTAAAGTCAACGACAATTGAACTGTGCGCACGTTGCGGCTTCCTTGAAGACTCGTCTAAAGATTTAATATTACCCCGTGCCCCGTGAAACTGTTGCCAAGGAAAGTGCTGTGGTCATCACGTGTCCCATAGACGTCGCGACTGATGCTGAAGTCTGGAGGCGGTCGTGGATTGAAGGTTGGTGGAGATTTCCTTTTACCGTCTCGCAGCTTACAGGGATAAATACTAGGGTTTTAAAATCATTAGACGCATCACGCACCTCATACAGTCTACTCTTCTGTACAAACGTACACGTTACCTACTTGAGTTTCTTTCTAGTTTCTATCTATTTTGATGTAAAATTATTATATTTATCATATAAAATAAATTGACTGTGAATGAAAAAAGAAGCGTTCAATAATAATACATATTGTGTTTTTTATGTTTTTAGGGTTCCGTAGTAAAACGAGGAACCCTAAAAATACAATATAAAACGTAAATCGCACGCAAAATTACAAATCCACACGTAGGTATAATTCGCTTTCCGACCGTTTGTATGAAGACGGAATACTGTTAGATATCAATACCGTAGTAATGGTAGGTATCTATGTAGTATTCCGTCTTGACTGCCTCGGTGGCTCAGTGGTTAGTGACCCTAGCTTCTGGGTCAAAGAGGCGTGGGTTCGATCCCCACCCAGGGCAAATATTTATGTGATGAACATAAGTGTTTGCTCTGTGTCTGGGTGTTATTTAGTTACTATCTATATAAGTAACTTTACCTACTTGAGTTTTTTTTCTAGTTTTGAATCATATTGTACCTAATTATGTATGATGTAAAATTATTATATTTATTACAATAACGAAATTTACCGTGAAATAAAGGAAGTGTTCAATAAAAATATATAATATTGCGTTTTTGATGTTTTTATGGTTCCGTAGTAAGATGAAGAACAATAAAAACGTTAATCGCACGCTTACTAGTTACAAACCCACACGTTCGTTCATCACTACGGCGCGCCGCGGCTGACTAGCATACCGAGAGTATACCACACTCCGAGGCGCGTAGGTATGATTCGCGTTCCGACCGTTTGTATGAAGACGGAATACTGTTAGATATCATTATCGTGCTTTTACGTACCCATTAGCATTCGTTCTTCGAACTATATGCCCTGTCCACAGCCATTTTAACTTGCTAATCAGCTGGACTAAGTCGGTAACTTTAGTTCATCTGCGGATCATCTCATGCTAATGCGCTCGGCTAAACTTATCGCTTACTTAAATAACTAATATAAATTAAAAATTTAAAAAAACCCCCGACACATTGACAACCATTTTGGGCACATTTGTAGAATTTTGGTTCTTCCATCCCCACTTTAACCCACCATAACTCTTAAACGGCTCAATCGATTTTTATAAAACATAGCTAAGAACACTCTCGATTAAGTCTCCTTTCATCAAAAAAAAAACTAAACTGAAATCGGTTCAGTGGTTCGGGCGCTATGATGCCACAGACAGACAGACAGACAGACAGACACACAGACAGACAAACAGACACGTCAAACTTATAACACCCCTCTTTTGCGTCGGGGGTTAAAAAAAACGGAAGCAAAAAAGGATAAACAAAAACACAAGAGCAAAAATTAATTTCAAATTGTTATTTTATTGTCACTTTAATCAGATGTTTTATAAAGATTTCATTAAATGGAGAAATTAGCATTTTAATCTGACACTCTTGCGTGTGAATCCATTATTATAAACGCCACAGCATAAAAATAATGTTGCGTTTAATATTAATTATTTACTGAGGAAACTTGGATAGGTACTTTGAGTTTTTAGGGTTACGTACCCAAAGAGAAAAACGGGACCCTTTTACTAAGACTTCGATGTCCGTCTGTCCGTCTGTCTGTCTGTCACCGGGCTGTATCTCATGAACCATGATAGCTAGGCAGCTGAATTTTTCACAGATGATGTATTTCGGTTGCCGCTATAACAAAAAATACTTACTAAAAACAAAATAAAATAAATATTTAAGGGGCGCTCCCATACATCAAACCTGAATTTTTAGACGTTTTTCGCTCTATATTATTAATGGTATAAGGTAGATGCTTGAAATTTACACAGAATATTTGGTTTTAAATTCACTTTAATAATAAATAATAAAATTAAAATAAATTAAATGTTTAAGGGGGGGCTCCCATACAGTACGGAACCCTCCGTGCGCGAGTCCGACTCGTACTTGGCCTTGGATTATTTAAGGTTCCGTACCCAAAGGCTAAAAACGGGACCCTATATATTTACGGACGGATATATATTTAAGGGCCCTTGAAATATATATTTTATTCAGTTTTTAGTGTTTGTTATCTGCGTTAGTTAGCGGCAACAGAAATACATCATCTATGAAACTTTCAGCTGTCTAGCTATCACGGTTTATGAGATACAGCCTGGTGACAAACAGATAGACGGACCAGACGGACAGACGGACATACGGACATCGGAGTCCTAGTAATAGGGTCCCGATTTTGGCCTTTGGGTACGGAACCTTAAAAAATGAATTTCGTGCGTTCACCGAGACAATCAGACTTAAGAATCTGGTTTTGGTTATCTGAGTTTTGTTTACGTTTGCGTAACACAGACTGGGTCCATGTTCATAGTTTAGAGTTTTTTAGAGAGAGTTACCTACTTCAGTCTTCGAGCAAATATCTATAGAGTCACAACCGTGCAAAAAAAGTGTCCGAGCCAAAACTCTGCCCAAGCTACGTAGTGGGCAGGCTTTTTTGTTAGTCGTAAGGCGATCGCAAACCGACTACAACGCCGCGCGATGCGAAAAGTGCTCGGTTACAAGCACTAATAAGGTGACATAACGTCGAGATTCGAGAAAACGCTCAGAGAAAACGGGTCATTAAATAACTTGACCGTTACTGGAAGCTTTTATAATGAGAGAGCGTATCCCTTTCCGTCGAACAGCTAACGTTTTCAGTCCCTTTAAGCGTTGTAACCGGAAGCCTCCAGGTGGCGCCTCTGTAGCGATGCGCGCCATTTTATTTTCTAGGAAAAATAGCGTGCCTTTTGGCCTCATTGGCGTTGAATTTTTCGTCGAAGCAACAGCTCCGGGCAGCTCTAGCTAGCTCCCGGCCTGTTGCACAGTTTATTTTTTATAAAATTACTATCTATAACTAATATACAGATTAAACTCAGTGAATATGTGGTGGTGCTCATCATCGAAATGAACACGTTGTTTCCAAGAAATAACGGAGCTAAGTATAAGTACCTGCGCAGTAAGTTCCCACATATTATTATATCTATTTCTCTAAAAATTGATTTTTTAAAGAAATTTACTGTGCCCAAGGTTTGAAAACCAGTGTGGCATAGCATTTTCTCAATAAATAAATTTTTAACGGTTTTTACCGTTCGTTTACAGAATTTTCAGCAAAGCCTAATGGGTTTTAACCAAAAGTGCTTCAAATAGGGCAATCGGTCGCCCTATACAATTGTTTTCATCCCTGTTTAATAAATTTCCTTTAAAAAATAGATGAACGCGACTGCTTCAAGCGGTCAAAGTGGTGTGATGTCAGCTAAGCAGAGCTTCGGCAGCGGGTAAGCGTGCTGAACGTTTCCACCCAGATGGACAAATCTATCGATGAAAATGGGTGAGCGAAATTTGGATTCTTAGTAGAACTTCTTTAAGCTTATATTGCAGCAGAATTTTATTTATACCGCAGTTTAACACTGCAGTGTTCATATATTCGGCACCGTAAGATATACCTAGGTTTCCTAAACCTAGTATCAAGCAACCTGGGAAAAATATACGGCACCTTACGATAGCCGATAAATAGCACCCACCTTACGATTTTCAATCTTATTTTACCTAAGAGTTTCTAAAGTGATTAGAACTTTATCTCAGTTGATAAAATTTTGTGCAAAGTTACATTTGATGCGTTTAGATTTCATTTTATTCGTTAGAAAATGAGCAAATACTTTCAACACGTGTTGGAAAATAACGAGTTAATGAATGGTTGTCTCGCTGTTTCTATTGAGCTTACTGAGTACCTAAGCGCCTATTTGAGAGCAACTTTTGTTCTTTCGACTCGAAATATACGTGATATTACAAATACCGCCGTTTTAGGGTAAATGTATTTTTCAGAAACTACCTTCTGATTATTTTTAGCAAATTGTTTGACAAAACCATGTATAACAGTATGGAAGAAGCAACGTTACCATGATTCAATGCATGAGAACCACCCTCGTGGGGTCGGTATTTCTAATACCTTCTTATGAACGGATCAAGCTTCCTGATATCAGTGACGTGTGCTTTATATGAACATGTTGTTACCGATCATATAATGATAAAATCGATAAAATTATAAACGAACAGGTTAGCGCACCTACCGGATTTTTGCACATCATCAATTAACTACCCTCATGGAGTCAGTGCTTTTTGTGAAATTCACTACTTGGAAAGTGAGTGATATAGTGTATAATGCACTTTTACATCATATTAATTAACTACCCTCATGGGGTCAGTGCTTATTGTGATACATGCCACTCTCGCGGAGTGAATTCTTCATCATTTATGCAAAGAATTTAAAAACTGAGTGTAAATGTTCTTCCACAAATCATAACAAACATTTGTCTAGTTTCGGCCACTACCTTGTACAGTATTCAATTATTTGCGTTATTAGTTTTGGAAAATGAAATTCCTATTATTTTCTTTCATAGAAAATATGAAATTCTATATAAATTAAGCATTCAATGCGGTTGACCTTATTTTAATGGATGATTTGAGCTACTGTACATAGTCGGGTCTTTGCATACTATCGTCGCAAGAATGTGTTTTTCACATAATTATAATATGCTATCATCGCAGAACATAATCATAATGTGCTACCCTCGCTTCCTCCCTTTGTAAAATTACGATGTATATGCCATTACGATGTAGATACCCTTTTTGTACATTTTTAAGATATTCACGATGTTCAACTTAATAAGCTACGAGTATGATTTTTACTAAAACCCTCGCCGGGTTTCCATACTAGTAGCTACAAGACCAGTGGCTTCTATTCAGTTAGCTTCATTGGGAAAAAATTTAATAAACATAATTCATGCGATCCCAACTCCAATAATTGCAATCCTAACGTAATGAATTATATCACTATCAAGCATTCGCAAGCTTGTAATAAATCACTGAAAAACGTAGTGATTTTCTTCCGACAGGGAGGTCAGGGAGTATTCTCAAACCAAAGCAGTAAGTGATTTGTAGCATACCCAAAAATAATAAAATATGTAAGGGTTTGTGTAAAATGGGGCTTATATCATTAAAATACATTAATTAAATATACCATAAGAAAAATCAGGCTGTTCTTTGTAGGAAGTCTGTAAATGGTAACAACATAATAATATTAAAGAAACATGTACACAGCTCGCATCTATTTAAATTCTATTAAATCTCTTCACATTTTCGGAAAAGAAAACCATTCAAGGTGCAATTATGCAAATACCCTGTTAAGGTGAAGCAAGACTTGCTTGAGCAGTACTATGTTGTGTATCTACTAAAATCGAAACTATTTCGAGAAAATTAGCATGTCTTATCCGCAAGGATAGCAATCGTGAACATGTTTGCTCATACCGATATAGGAAAAACATAAATTAATAGATAAACGTCACTAGGAAAGTGAGTTACCCACATACTCTTTGTTTTTCGCATATAACAAAAACCGTGTAAGACTAATAGATATTTAAATTGTCGATGCGATATTTATTTTTTACTTAATCCATACCCCCTATTTCTACTATGTTAGCAGTGTTTGTTCACTATTTTAAAATGAATGTCATTTTATATGATGTAGATATTATTTGAGTACATTATATATCGGCATACCAGAATGCAAAGCTACTAAAGGCCCAACAGCATATCTACCTACCTACTTTATATTGTGTAATATAATGTCTTTCTATTTTAAGAAAATAGAAAATAAGTTGCATCCTTTCTGGTTGCATTATTTTGACATTACTTAACAGAACCACTTAACAAACGCGGTGCCTACCTAATATTTGTGTCTGCGACTACAAACGTGTTGTAAAGTTCGTATAGTGAAATAAAATGACAAACAGATACCATAATCGCATGACTAATCTGTCAGGTTTAGTTTATAACCGCAGGATTTTTATATTCCATGAAATGGCGTACTTAGTTGTAATTAAGGAGAAAACAGTGAAATTATGAAGAATATTCAATATAATCGTGAGTTGTATCCGGTTTTCATATAAAATTTAATAATGAACCCTCACGCTAGTTTCAATGAAGTGATTATAAAGAATGTTGATGTTAATACATGCAGTAATGTATGTTGCATTTGTGGCCAGATACTACTGCTGCTAGATTGTGTGATCTTCCGTCGCACGGAAGAAAACGTGAAGACGAGTTTGTTTACCATCTTGGCTCAGGCGAATACCCCTTTTAATGTTTTATTTTGTATTAATGACCATTTATCATAATTATATTTTGAGACTTTTTAATTTACTTAAATACAAACAAAATAAGAATGTAGTGTTAGTAAAAATAGATTGAAACAAAAATGCGCGTCTGATAACCCTAGCTTTTTATGGTGTGTAGGGTAGGTTAAGTCTTACTACCTTCTTTTTTCCACAAAACAGCACATTGTTGGATAGATCAACTCAAATATTAGCTAAAAGAGAATAGTCGTTAGCTAAGTATTTATAAAATACTAGCTTAAAACCCACGGCTTCGCCCGCGTTGTCTTAGTAGACAGGTACTGGCTTATGAAAATAGCCCGTGGTTTGACCCACGTTTGTCTTAGTACTTGCTTAAAATTATAAAAGGCTGCCGGTTGGCTTGCGTTGTCTTGGCACTTCCTTAAAATAATAATAGGTCGTGGTTTAGCAAAGCATTATCGTATAACGTATTACTTGCAAGGATAATGCCTATGGTTTGGCCTGAATTGTCATAGTATTTGGCTAAAATGATAATAGGTCGCGGTTTGGCCTGCGTATTCTTAGTACTCGCTTAAGATGGTAATTTATAGCACGCAGCTTAGCCTGCGTTGTCTTAATACTTCCTCAAAATTGTAATAGCCTACCGTTTGGCATGCTTTGTCGTATTACTTGCAATGATAATAGCCCACGGTCTGGCCGCTTTGTTCGAGTAACTGCTTAAAATGATAATAAGCCACAGTTTGACCCGCGTTGTCTTGGCACTTGCTTAAAATAATAATACTTCGTGGTTTCGCCTGCATTGTCGTATAACGTATTACTTGAAAAGATAATGCTTAGTAGGCATTATCTTTTCAAGTAATAGGCATTATGCCTACGGTTTGGCCTTAATTGTCCCAGTGTTTAGCTAGAATGATAATAGGTCGCGGTTTGGCCTGCGCATTCTTAGTACTTGCTTAATATGGTAATTTATAGTACGTAGCTTGGCTCGCGTTGTCTAAGTACTTGCTTAAAATTACAATAGCCTGCCGTATGGCTTGCGTTGTCGTATTGCTTGCAATGATAATAGCCCATGGTCTGGCCCGCGTCGTTATAGTATTTGCTTAAAATGATAATGGCGCGCGGTTTGCTCCGCATTTTTTTAGTACTTACTTTAAATGGTAATTTCCCACAGTTTGGCCCGCGTTGTCTTAGTACTTTTTTTGCTTAAAATAATAGCTCTTGGTTTAGCCCACGTTGTCGTATTACTTGCAAGGATAATAATTAGCCCACGGATTGGCCTGCTTTGTCTCAGTATTTGCTTAATTTTACTTGTATCTAAAGCTTATTAAGGAGTACGAAAATTTTTAGATGATAAATTGCAAAATATTCGAATTAAATTTAATAATAATGATTGTATAATTTTTTCACGTTCTAATGATTATTTTATGGCCATATTGGACCTAACTGATAATTCAATATTTTTGTGATTAGTAGTAAGATCTCAATGTAACACAGTTCAACAATAAATAATGTTCTTTGCCTTTAATAGCCCACGGTTTGGACCGCGTTATTTTATAACTTGTCATAAAATAAATAATTAATAAAGTTATATTTTAATTTACCTACTGTTTATTTTATAGCGAGAAATAGTACATTGTTCACCGAGAGGAGATCGGGAATCGCACTTTCTCTCGAGTGATACATAGTGCTTTATACTACACCTACGAGGAAAATAAAAAACTAAATCTTTACTAATTGAAATTTATATTGAAATTATTGCAGTTAGTGAAGCTTAATGTAACACTTGAAAATGGCGCCAATGGCGTCTGCAATTTTCACATGTTCTTTTTTCAAATTGTTTGACACCATCCAACACACAGCTAGTGGCCAGTGCCATTTTGCGAACTTGGAGATAAAAACTCACTGTAAAAACTTTTTGGCTTTTGATATTTAGGTTACCAGCGCATAGTCTTACCCAAAATTAAAAAAGAAAAACCACGTAAGAAATGGATTTTCATACATTCTCCCGCTCAGATGCGTTTTCTCCCCGCATATTTGTTCGATATGCAATGACGTACTTTCTACCGTAAATTTGATAAAGTATAAAGGTACTTTCCGAGCATTCCGAGCCATGTAGTTTCCCACTCGTATACCAAATTTTATCCAACTCCATTCGCACGTCATGATCGGCCAAGTGCGAGTCGGACTCGCGCACGCAGGGTTCCGTACCGTGTGGGAGCCCATTCCTCTTGCCGTTATTAATAGAGAGCAAAAAACTCCTAAAAATCACGTTTGTTGTATGGCCCTTAAATATTTATTTTATTCTATTTTTAGTATTTTTTGTTATAGCGACAACAGAAATACATCATTTGTGAATATTTCAGCTGCCCAACTATTACGGTACCTACGGTGACAGACAGACAGACGGACATCGAAGTCTTAGTAATAGGGTCCCGTTTTTACACTTTGGGTACGGAACCCTAAAAAAGGCCAGTACAGGTATTCATCATGTTTCATTAAGTCATTAGAAATTTAATTTCGATTATTCTGAACTCAATGACAATCTCGCCCATAACCGTTTACGCGGTCAAAAGTGATCGAGACACTTGTAGGACTTTCAGACATTCTCTGACCAAGTACAGACGAAAAAGTAGCACACAAGAAGGTACATTTTATTTGAAAAATACATAGCGCACCTACATCTAGACGACAGGCATGTTCTAGGATTCCATTATACTCATCATTACTATGGTACCAACCCAGAAATCACGTAAATAAAATTAGCTGTTCAACACAAAAAATTCATCGACCCGCGACAAAATGTAAAGAATAGGTAATTTTCGCTTTTTCAGGGTAGTTCCATAGTAAAGTAAGTAGTTATTGATCCGTATGTACCCTAAGTTCAAGTCTATTGGCTCACAAAATAAAATCGTTCATAAACTATTAGGGGCCCATTTTGCCCCCATTGAAGGATCTAAATTATCTCAATTTAATTCTATATATTTCACTACGTTTAAAAAAAAAACGCGATCAAGTTATTTTTCACGCTTATATAGGATGTTTGGTCTAGCGTTAGACAAGGAATCCGGGACTTTTCCCAGGACGTTAATAGTCATATATTAGTTAAAAGGGTGAGCTATTTTCAAACAATATTGCATCGGTTTTCGAACAGTCATTTAGTACTTTTTTAGGAAATTGATATCCTGAAGGACCCACTTAAATTTTCCGGGATAGCAGTACCCCAAGTGGTAATTTGTGTTATTGTCTAGCGTCGTACCAAATTTCGTTAGAATTCATTTACCCCTTTTATCTTTATAATTGATTATTTTGGCTATTGCTAAGAAACCCAATAGATTTTCCGGGATAAAATAGTTACTGTATTGAAACATGTTGTGTGCTTTCTACATACCTACCAGATTTCATTTATAACCGTTCAGCTCGTCTGATGTAATTATTGATGCTTTTTTCACCAACTTTGGGAACTTATCTGACCCGTTAGATAACGAAAATTCGAAAAAACAGGAAGAAACGTAACTTTTATTTTATTTGTAAAGCATATATACAAAGTTTTAAGTCAATCGGTAAAGGTAATAAAAAATTAAATGCAAACAAAAAGGGCCCGTTTTACCCTGTTAGAGGTCGATTTTTCGAATTTTTCGTCCTTTGTGCTTCATTACGTTGTACATTGTACCTATGTTCGAAATTTCAAGTCTCTATCTTTAGTGGATTGGGTTGTAGCCTAAACTGATTATTTTTGGCTATCCCTAAGGATCCCCATAGAATTTCCGGGATAATAATAGTTCATGTGTTGAAACATGTTGTGTGCTTCCTCCATACCAGATTTCATCCATAACCGTTCAGCTCGTTGGATGTAATAGACGCTTTTTTCACCAACTTTGGGACCCAATTTGACCCCTTAGATAAGGAATATTCGGAAAAACAGGAACAAACGTAACTTTTATTTTGTTTGAGTAGCATGTATACAAAGTTTCAAGTCAATCGGTAAAGGGAATAAAAAGTTACATACAAACGAAAAGGGCCCGTTTTACCCCTTTAGAGGTCGATTTTTCAAAATTCCTTTCTTAGTGCTCCATTACGTGGTCCAATGTATCTTTGTTCCAAATTTCATGTTCGTATCTTTAGCGGTTTGGGCTGTAGGCTGTCTGTCAGTCAGTCACTCAGCGAAGCCTTTTATATAATAGATTATAAATATTTCTAGCAAGTACATAGATTACGGTGCACTTTACGGCGGCGGCGCCTACGCAATGTATAAAATTAATGAGATTACTAAATTTTTGAGAATGTTGTAATCCAACATAATAATATCATTGTAAAAAGCAGCTTAACTAATTTGCTTTACATAAAACTAATCGTTAAGGACAGATTAATCCTACATTCGCAACTTGACGATCGAGCCGGGAGTTATTAAAAATTCAAGGGGCTATTTTTGCCAGTGGTGTTTTTTGTGAGTTCTTTCTTAGTTTTTGTTTTCTTTTGCGAGTTATTAATCAAGTGAGTTTGTCAAAACTAGTATTAGAACGAACTTAGCTACCTATTTCTCACACATTGTTAGTCGCAGCTAAAACAACTCTTATTAAAAGTCGCGCTATTGCTTCGCATGACAATTGGAAATCTTCAGGCGCAACTCCAACTGATAGTTTTAAGCTAGAGACCATTAAATCTATAGAGATTTACTAACAGGTACACATGTATCCTGTACGTATAAGAACGATACCAATAACTGTACCGTGACATTTAATTGCATAATTACTTTGATTTTATTTTAGCTGCCATTGTTTGACCATGGTTTTTAGTGGGTCAGTGACATTTTTATTTTATATAATTATATTCTTTCAATTTTATATTGACTGAATTGGCTTCTACATAACTACTATGAAGTCAAAATCTGAAGTAAATCAACTTTCGAGATTTATTGCCAAATTATCGACTCTGGTCGAACGGCACAGGCTAAGCAAGCCACCTACCGCCCCTCGCGGGGGAGAGGTACACTAAATGCAACAGTTCCATCGCGTGGAACTCCCTGCTTTAGTAATGTCGCAAAATATGAATGCATAACGCATCCTTGCAATAATGGCACAGGCTAAGTAAGCCATCCACCGCCCATTACGAGGGAGAGGTACTTGAAAAGTAACAGTTCCATCCAGTGGGACTCCCTGCTTTAGCAATGATGCAAAATATGAATGCATATGGCACAGGCTAAGTAAGCCATCCACCGCCCATCACGAGGGAGAGGTACTTGAAAAGTAACAGTTCCATCGAGTGGGACTCCCTGCTTTAGCAATGATGCAAAATATGAATCCATAACGCATTCTTGCAATAATGGCACAGTCTAAGCTAACCATCCACTGCTCCTCACGATGGAGAGGTACTCTAAAAGTAACAATTCTATTGCGTGGGACTCTCTGCTTAGTAATGACGCAAAATACGAATGCATATCGTATTCCTGCAATAATGTAATGTAAATATCATTACCGAACAAATCCTTCTCAACAGGATCTATTATACGATGTCAGATTCTTTCAGGTGGCTTAGAAACCCGGACACTTGGGTTAGCCACCCAGCCTAACCGTAAGTACAAGTATGCATGTAGATATGCGATGAACACAACGAAAACGCGTTGTTATAAAATCCTCATGGGTTTATGTACATATTAAAGCTTTACGTATGTTGTAAATTATTTATACGTTAACACTTTGTTGTTGTTTATTGTTTTTATTTAATTTTGCAAATTAAAAGTACTCTTGCTGAATAGGTCATGTTTATTGAAGATAATGGCCTAAGTGACCGGAAGATTCTTAATGTCCATTTTCTTATGGGATTTAAGTTATATTTTATATTTTCTGGACATATTTACTATAAAGTAACTTAATGTATTTGAAATCATTAGTAATTAAATTGTCACCCGAGCTATAGATCTCACATTGGCGTAATCACATTGGCGTACCTAAAACATAATCATAAGTTATAATTTAAAGCCCCACTCCAGGTGACGCCACCAGGCGATAACAAACAGAATCTCATTATAAAAGCTTCCAGTAACGGTCAAGTTATTTAATAGCAGCGTTTTACCTGAAATAAAACGCATATTAAAATACTTACCTTACTGGAAGCTTTACTTTTAATTTCTGCCTGGTGGAAATTACAAAAATTAACGCAATGAGGCCAAAAGGCACGCTATTTTTCCTAGAAAATAAAATGGCGCGCATCGCTACAGAGGCGCCACCTGGTGGCTTCCGGTTACAACGCTTAAAGGGACTGAAAACGTTAGCTGTTCGACGGAAAGGGATACGCTCTCTCATTATAAAAGCTTCCAGTAAGGTAAGTATTTTAATATGCGTTTTATTTCAGGTAAAACGCTGCTATTGTAAGTAATTTAATGTAGATACAGGGTTTTTCTAATCTATTAGCTTCCTCTTAGGGGCTTATTTTGTACATCAAACCTAAAAACTTTTGTTCTACGACTTTTAATAATTCTCAAAAAAAAAGTAGTTGTTCCATATAAAAATATCGTTTACCCTCGACAAAATGTATGAAACAGCTGATTTTTTTCGAGTTCGGACAAAAGTCGTAGAACAAAAGTTGTTAGTTTTGACGTACAGATATAGCCCCTAAGAGGATGCTAAATGATTATAAATAACCCTGTATAGAAGTCGGTATGCCTGACGGCGGCGCTCGGACATTTTTTTACTACTTTCACTCGACTCTGTAGATATTTGCTCGAAGACTTCAGTGCAAACTGGTTTCGGTGAATGAAAAAAGAGATAGAAGAGAAAGAGAGATCAATATAAAAAATACGTGGACTAAACTCAATGAATAATGACAAGTAAAATGTTTTAATTACAGGAGGGTATTCAATCATGGATGAAATGGACGGGCTGCTGCAACTTAAAGCTAAAGAGATGCTTCTCTTGAGGGAGTTGGCTATTGCCAGCGAAGGAGAGGTAAAATATAATATAACTACATAATTAATTAAAACCATTTGTATTTAAATAAATATAATTAATCCGTTAAAAATTTAACAATGAATGAAATAAATCCTGTTTCTGAAATATTATTAGTTACTTAAAACAAGTATTACCTATTAAAAAACAACCTTTTTTTAAACAAGCTTTTACTGTACAAGTATTAGCCAAGACGAATCAAACGAGCCGAAACTCGATAGGGTGGCGTTGCGTTGTTTCATTACAGAGTTCCTATGACCACCTTCCAGCTCGATCATTAGACCCTGGTTACCATTGAAAAACAAACTTTTCGCCAAGACCATTCAAATGAACCCAAACTCGATGAGGTTGTATCGTTTCATTGCTAAGTTCCTTTCGCCACCTTCCAGCTCCATCATTAGATCAGCACCATGTCATCATAATATTGCATTGTCACGCGATTTACACATGTATGCAAAATTTCAGCTCAATCGGTAACCGGGAAGTGGATCAAATTTAACTTACAAGATTCGATTACAGAACGACAGATAACTGGACAGGTGAAAGTTAATAAAAGCTTGTAATAAAATTAATCCTGTACCTGAAATACTATTAGTCACATAAAAAAATGAATAAAACTTAAATAAAATGATTTTTCTCAAACATGCTTGAAATTTTGAACATCATTTTGACAACCCTTTTCGGTATAAATTGAAATTGTTGTACTGGCCAAATCTTTGGCCAAATACATGTACGGCAAAAGTTGTATGAAAGTCCTTTACTGTCCTGTTTTGCAGCCAGATAAATTACTATGTAAACTCATATAATATGTCGTGTTATTTAAAAATGGAACGATCTTCTAGTTCGAAACATGGCAACCAAGGAGGCAACTAATTAAAGTTTTTATTTTTTCGAGCTGACTTGCAAAAAGAAAATTGTCGAAAAAAAATACAAATTAACTATTTTGCGTGTGAATTTTTTTAAGTTGTTCATTGTGCGTCATTGATTACGAAAGTATTTTAGTAAGTAATTTCTGCGCATTATTTGAGAAAAATACTATACAAGCCTTGGCCACAAGTAGGCATTGATGGACTCACATCTGCACGCTTTGTCAGTCAATGCCTCTTTTGCTGGCCGCTGCAATAATGTTCTGTCATTAATCCGTTAAAAATTAAACAACCATACATTTTAACAACAATATTTCAAAATAGCATCTTAAAATAATTAGTAAATATCACCTTCATTCTTACTGTACTCTTTTCAACACGTGTTTCGCCTCTAAAAGAGGCATGTTCAGGACGTGTATACTACGTGCCACCAAAGATGAGACTTGAGAAACCACGTGGCTTGTAATAAATGTACAAATTTTGGATAATAGATATACAAACGTTTAGAAAATATTTATTAGATATACAAATTCTGGATAATTAGTTTGTACACGACTGTACCTGCGCAAGATCCCCCACCACTAGCGCTCGTCAAATTTCATCTTTGACGGCACGTTGTATATCTTGAATGCATACAACACAACAGAGCAGAAATACACGAAAGATTTATTCAAAACAAATATTTTTAATGGTGTCATTTTATTCAAGACTAGCTTTTTCCCGCGGCTTCAACCTCGTGGGTTTTTAATTTTTGTGCTATCCCATATAGCCATGGTGATTTAGTGGTAATGATACTCGCCTTACAATCGTGAGGTCGTGGTTTCAAATCCCTGTCCCGTACCAATGAATTCCTGGGAATTTATGTACAGAAATTCACACCAATGGCTTTTCGGTGAAGGAAAACATCGTGAGGCAACCTGCATACGACCGTAGAAGAAATTTGATGGCGTATGTGAATCCACCAACCCGCACTGGGCCAGCGAGGTGGACATTTGCTGGCAACATTTGTTTGTTCACAACAGGCCGTCTTGATTTTTAGGGTTCCGTACCCAAAGGGTGAAAACGGGAGCCTATTACTAAGCTAAGACTCCGCTGTCCGTCTGTCAGTCACCAGGCTGTATCACATGAACAGTTATAGCTAAAAAGCTGAAATTTTCACAGATCATCCGTGTGTTTTCGTTATTTCTATAAAACTATATACTAAAAACAGAATAAAATTTATATTTAAGAACGGCTCCCATACAACTAACCTGATTTTTAGCCGTTTTTCGCTAGATATTTATAATGGTAACAGGTAGATGCTTGAAATTTTCACAGAATATTTGGTTGTATATTCACTTCAATAATAAATAATAAAATTAAAATAAAATAAATATTTATGGGGGGCTCTCATACAGTACGGAACCCTCCGTGCGCGAGTCCGACTCGTAGTTGGACGATTATTTTTTTATTTGTTCGGAAACTAAAAGCACAACAAAAACATTTTCGGATTTATAATATTTAAGGATGTGTTTTCAGTTGGATGCACGCCGCTTCCAAACAGAGAAACGCCTGACGTCAGGAGAGAACAAGTTGGAAGCCGCCATGTTGCGGTTCAACGCCGTGCAGTGCGAGAACAAGAAGATCCGGGAAGAGATTGAACACATGCTGAAGGATAGGTCACTTACCTACTTCATTTTTACCGACTTCCAAAAATAAATATTAATAAATAAATAAATATTAGGGGAAATCTTACACACGGTCTCTGACCCCAAACTAAGCAAAGCTTGTGATATGGATGCCAGAGACTGAATACTACATATACATATTTTAAATAAATACTTATATAGATAGTACCTAAATAACACCCAGACACAGAGCAAACACCTATGTTCATCACACAAATGTTTGCCCTGGGTGGGGATCGAACCCGCGCCTCTTTGACCCAGAAGTCAGGGTCACTAACCACTGAGCCACCGAGGCAGTCTCAAAAAAAGGAGGTACTATGTTCGTCTGTATGTATTTTTTGAAGTGAAACTTCTAATGCGACTTCCAACAAGGTTGCGTTAAACGTTTAACGCTACCATGGAGGGGTACGAGTATGAAAGCACTGTTACGTCGAAGTTTCACTTCTTCCGCGCGGAGGAACTCCACTTGCATTTTTTTGTGTATGTTCATCGATATTTTCGCCAATTATGAACCCATTTAAAAAATCTTTTTTAGTTCAAAAGAGTAGGCTTAGTAGAGTAGGTCCCATTTAAATTTCATCGAAATCGAATGAGTCGTTTTTGATAAATCAAGAATAATGTACATGGATGTCACATCGATTCGTGCAAACTATTCGAATTCTGTACACGGTGGAAGTCCGTGTTGCGATTTTTTTGCGAAAAATAATTATCATTTATTAACCGACTCCCAAAAAGGAGGAGGTACTATGTTCGTCTGTATGTATTTTTTTTATGTTATGTTCATCGATATTTTCGCCAATTGTGAACCGAATTGAAAAAAATTTTTTTAGTCCCGAGGTGGATCTATTTAAATTTAAACAAATCGGCTGAGCCGTATTCGAAAAATCAACAATTATGTAAGCAATTCTAGCGTAATATTCGAATTTTGTACACGATGGAAGGCGGTTTTGCCATTTTTGCGTAAAATAATTATTTACTCAACATTCAAACATTTACATTAATTTATATCAAATTATGTCTGAACTATTATGAATTTCTTAAATCTAAGTTCACTTTGTGTAGCTAAAATTACGGCATTTGAAGTATCATCAACAGATCAGCACTATATGACGTTAAAGACTCTTGTCTCCCCCTGTAGCCTGTAGATGATTTAATTTAGATAATTTATTTCACAAAAAAATCATACAAAGAATACAGTAGCTTAGATTACAGATTTAAATGAATACAGAGTAAACGTACAGAAAACGGATTACTAACTCTAGTTTGCTAAGTGTTCACATACGTGTGTATTCTAGGTATAGTACAAGTTATTTCAATGAGACCCAAACTAAGCTCGTGGCTTGTGACTTGGGGCTCGAGTGCGGAGTAAATTGAGAATATTTTTTGTGTGCACTAAACGTGCAAGTACAATATACTAAATACAAATACGAATCAAAATAGCATGCGGTATAACAAAATAACAAAAAGCGAAGAAAAAAAAAACTAGATAAGAACATATTTTTCGAAAACAATTCAGATATATCTCTCACTGTAGATGTTGTGAATTAAGTTCTCGGTATCATTGTAAGAAAGCTTTGAGGCCATTCTTTGACACTTCTCTTAAAAAAGAATCTAGGGAGTTATGCCGGTATGGCCAAGGGATTTAAAATAAGACACTAGAGTCTGTTTGTCTATCTCACTATATTCTATTTAACTATCGAATAACAACAGCTTATATACTAAATTTATTCGCGACGGGGTAGAATACGTTACGATTATAAATAGTATAAAAAGGATCGATGTAAATAATAAACGTAGAATTTATAAGATAGTACTGTTAGGGATCGAGCATGTTTTCCCAGAGGCTAAACAATAACCAGTCGGTATCTTTTGAGAAGCCGTAAAACGATAGTGATAACCAGGTGCTAGGTTATTCCATACCGCTAAAGAATAGTTCTTTGATATAATTTCCAAAAAGGATATCGTAAAGTTATTTTTACTGTTTGACCATTGTCCTAAATTCAAAGAAAGCAATATCGTTATATTGTAAAAGGATGCCGTAATTGTAAAACTAATGTCTAATGTTTTTGTGAATTTGTTAATCCCATAGATAGTGCCGCCAGCGCAGCTGTGCCTTATTGTTTCGTTATTCTTGGGAAATAGTCATTGTTTAGATAGCCATAGTATAGATTGTCATAAGCTAGTCTATAAGTCCAAATTTGTAAAATAGGTTAAGATTAAGAATAAATGCATAAACTCCTTGAGTATTCATTGGGTTAGGGTTCTCCTGAGAGCTAACGATACTAGGAATTTGAGAATAATAGTTAGGGAAACAATCAGGCAATAGAGGTGCGAGCGAGAGGCACATCCGACGCTGCGTCCCGCTCACACGAATGCCGCGCCTGATTAGGGCCGCGCGGTCCCAGGTACTCGCGACGCCGCCGCCACCCGCCGGCGCGGCACGTTCCGCGCGGTCATTTCATTCATCCGCCGACCGTCGACAAGAACACACGCTCTCAGAAGATCCCTGCCCAAGCCAACTCAAGGAGCGCCTTAGTACCGAGCCACGTGGTATTTCTTCGAGTATCCTCCAACCCCAGCCACATAAAGTTCCCGGCCTAGCTATCACACTACTAGGTCGTCGCCCTCGCCGAACGCCTCAGTTACAGTCCACTATTGAAGAAATAAGGACGAAGACTGAACATAGTTCCCGCCATAGTAGTCGGGTCGGGAACAAAATTATATCTACACATTGTGATTTATCTTAGTCACGTAAAACATCTGAATCACGAACTAGTTTACTTATCTAAAACATTCCATCGAGCTGCAACAGTACTTCCCCCTTGGAAAAAAATGTAATATATATTCACAAACTCGTATTACCTTAAAATACATAGATATAACAAAATAAACAAAAATCCGATCAATTATGTTGCAGCGACTTCGCGACTTTACAGTGCGTCAGCAAAAATTAAACCCACTGGCTTAGTCAGCTCCGTAGGCACGTGCTTCTATTGTCTTTAAGTACATTCACTGATCAACCTTAACCTTTACTTATCAATTGACATAACTCTATTAAATAAAATATTCTAAACATTCCGCATAGTTACACTTCGTCGGTCAATTGGCACGTTTTTCGATTTGCAGTATGACGCTACTCGAAATTTGATGACAAAGCTCTAACGCAGCAAACACTTACTACTACTGATCTAATTACCTAGTAAAATACAGTTTGCAAAACATAATAACATAAATGTAACAACAAAAATTATACGCCTATAGCTAAAAATAAAAATATTTAGCAAAACTCACACAAAAATACTATCTTTTCACTTAATCAATGAAGTTGGACTTCGACATTTTTGGGCAATACACAATTTCCGTCTAATTTTACGTTCCTATTACCGATTTCACTGATTTTATCCTGAATTTGCACAAAAGACTAAAACAATGTTGTCACAACACACTTTTTCCATAATATCTGAACATTTCAAATATCTTCACGCGTTCGCAGCTTCAGCCATATTTCCATTTCACATATTCTCTATAACATATCACTGACCAGTCGTTTGGCAATGGAAACGAGTCTGGGCAAATCCTCCAGTACTACGCAATTTTCCGCCACCTTTGATTTGTCCTCGTACGGTGGTGCCAACTTCGAAAAAATACTTGCAGATCCAACCTGAATTTTCGGCGGCAGCATTGGCATCTCAAGTTCCTGTGGTCCTATACTCGGCTGCTGGCGACTGCTGATTCGATTTCATCAATTCACCCGTAAACAAAATACCAAGGGTTATTCGCGTTTCATTGCAGCTACAGAACCCTGGATTTGGCGTTTACTCATAACTTCAAAAATTGCGTGACAAACTGCTTCTCGTCAACCATATGATTTGTAATGTTATTTGTACATCTTGCTTGCTGAATTATGCGTATACGCCGTTTTTCTGACTTGCGAGGTGGAGATGTCCCGTACAAAATGTCCTCAAATTCCAAAATAAGCTTCCAGAGTCTTCTTCGCACTCGCCAAGTGTCGTTGGTTACCGTTGTGATGACTGTGGGGGTATTGGTATGACGTCATCCATCGGATTTATCGTCAACCCCCAAATTTTCTTGCGTGTTCACTACATTCTGCGACACTCGCGTCGGGGGGTCACCACTGTGCCAGTATGGCAGTGGGACCCCAAACTGATACTGCACTCGGGGTCACCAATATGCCGGTATGGCCAAGGGATTTAAAATAAGACACTAGAGTCTGTTTGTCTATCTCACTATATTCTATTTAACTATCGAATAACAACAGCTTATATACTAAATTATATCTACACATTGTGATTTATCTTAGTCACGTAAAACATCTGAATCACGAACTAGTTTACTTATCTAAAACATTCCATCGAGCTGCAACAGAGTTCCGGACTTAAGCCAACCTTCCTGCAAATGTTGCTAAACACACATGGGAGTGAGTAAGCTGGGCTGCGTTTGGCTAACAACGAATTAACTCGTGGGACTGGAAACCTGGTCAAGAAAGTGCGCTTACTTTTAAAGCTCTCGTAATCAGGGTGATCCCTTAGCCTCATGCGAAAGTTTTGCGCAGCGCTTAAAATGAACAGTTGCCGAACTCTCAAGACCTTGAACTCCGCGTACAGAGTATCAGTGGGGAAACGGAACGGCTTACAGAGTATGACTTTAATTAAAGCTCTTTGCGCTCTCTTTGCTACCAGTTATCTCCAAAACACCTCTAGGCCTAGTGCACTCTCACTATTCTCTAGAGCAACTCTGTATTTAGTCTCTAGAGTAGAGTACTAGACTCTAGAGTAGTAAAGTAAGGTCATGTCTGCTGGGTAGTTAGCCTTGGTAATGTGACGGTATCCAATATTAGCATTTTTTTAATGCAGAATAGATCTGCATTTGGCCACCAACACGCATAATTTTAGCATTGTTTAAATACCAGCCAATTCACCGACTTGTAACAAAGCCGCCGTCGATGTCAGGGAACGCTTTCGTAAAACACGTGTTAAACATTCATAGGAACCATTTTTGGGAAACAAAACTATCTGTCATTATATTTTATTGCCTTTTTTTCAAGGTTTAAAAGAATTAGTTATCTTAAATTTTAATGGCTAGAAATTCGAGACAAAAAGGACCTTTCTTAGGATCGGTTATACATTTGTGAAATCGTGGGAACGTACCAACTGTTATTGAAAGAAGTTCTAAGAATATTTTTTATCTTTCATGTGGACCGCCCAAGGGATCGGGCGTGACGCTGCGCGTGCGCTGGTATTTCAACCAATGGGATGAATCCTGAACTTCGCCCGCGAGGGTTGAAGGCGGAGTCGACAAATGCCGCGAAGCCCCCATGAAGAATGAGAGAAGGGAGTTAAGTTTTGGCTCTCGATCGGAGAGGTGTGGAGAAAAAAATGGAAAAAGGAGTTTTGAAAAGTGCGCGACCGTAGAATATTTAATTGAAGTAATGCTAAACTGCTCGCGCTTAAAATATGTAAAGTGGTGAAGTGCGCGATCGTAATGTGTGGCATCAGTGGATGCCTGTTGGCCCGCGCGTATAAATATAGTGTGAAAAACGACAGGACAATGAGAGCTAAGTTTACCTAAGTTTACCTTAGACACTAGATCCAGATATCTTTATGTTTATAAATTTAATATCTTTTTTTTATTAATTATCCAAGTAATCTCTCAAAACCTTCATTGTGATTGGTTGCAATAGTGGATTTGATTGTTTGTTTTAATCGTTTAAAGATATGTTTTAGATTTCCACTCGAGGATGTAAACCTTGATAATTACGAGTACCAATATTATTAGGGTCTCTGGATCTAGCGTTTCTAAGTGCAATAATTTATAAATATTATGAATATTTACTTGTTTGCCTTAACTTCATATTCTCATCATATGTATATACTTGGCTTCAGCCGTGTACTTTTGTATTCGGCTAGAACCTAGGGATTGGTACCGAAATCAGCTCTTCAAGCTAAGCACATTTTGATTTTGAGCCTATTTGAAAAGGCTTACAGCAAAAGGCTGTGTAAAGTACTAATTCACTTAACCAGTTAGGTATCTCCCTTATTTGAGAGGGGGCCGGTTAAAAGCTGTGTAAATAGTGATTTTTTCCCTCTTATGGTTAAAAATCTCTATTGAGGCGATATTGTAACGAAGGGTAGATTTAATTGGAGGAATTTTCTTTGGATTAAAGGAAACTCCTTTAATCGATCGATCAGTGGTGGAGCTTTTACCGGAAAAGACAATTATCTTATACTATCCCTAGAGGAGGTATCTCTAGCAAAATAAAGAAATAATAGTTTCCTTATCATTTCTCTATGTGCATTGCTTTACACCCTATTGTATTTTCCGATATGTATATGATAAAACGTAATGCTTGCAAACTTATGATTTGTTATTCACAATATTGGTTTATTTCATGAATTATTTCGTTTATGTCCTTTTATTAAATTACACCGTTTTGTTACTACATAAGATATTTCATTTCTAGTTCATAGTTTCCCAAGTCCATTAGGAGTATTTTAGCTTTTCTTTTGTTATGATTAGGATCAATTTAATTGCTTTGGATCTGGAAAATGCTGAAGCACCTAAAATAAGTGCCTATTTTCCTAAAAATAGCTGATTAGGTGGTAAAGGTTGAGAGCGCGTTCGTATATAGAAGACGTCTATACATATCTACATAGTTGATGATGATGACATATTTCTATAGGTTAGGCACTCTAAATATGTGTGTGCACACATATTTTATTTGGTGAGAACGACTACCGTTACAGATGATGCACGTGACTCGAGGATTTAGACGAGCAATATATTTCATATTGCCTCTAAATAAAAAGATTTGGATTATTATAAACAAAAAAAAAACACACAACGTAGGATCTCTTATATTTCGATAGACGATCACAATGATACTTTAATACTTTAAGATCATATGAATAACTGACCTTAGTTTATCTTATAATTAAAAAAACAAAAAACGCAACATTAAACCATTCCTTCACCAATTTAACGATTACGATAGTTTTATGGTCAACTACCTGGAACTTGTAGTTACTTGTTTCGTACCTCTACCTGATGGACTTGTGAATTATTATGGAACAATGATTTTAGTACCTACCTACCGCAAACATATACTGATTTAGAATTATATTTAGCGGTCAACATGTTGACAAAAAATCAATTTTGGTTTAAAAAAAAAAACGGTGCATTTTATAAAAGTGCATGGTTGTTAAACAACGCTTTTTTGCATGTATTTCAGATGTTTTTATTTTGAAACTTTCTATTTTTGGTATGTTCACATCCCACGATGAATCACAAATGAAGTACAAAAAGATTTTTCTATACCGTATCTGTCAGAATTATCTTATCTTTGTATTATTTAATAATTATGTAATATCTTTCTCACGACGATATTTACTTCCAATAGAAAAAAGTAGTATGGAAGACCAAACGAGATTTTTATAACTATAGATTAAATACTTATTTTGGATATATTTGATAATAAATTATGATGGTAATTTGAATATAGATCCCTCAAAATATGGCCATTAATTACTATGACCGTATTGTGTGTTACGCACTATTGGCGACACGTGTGCCTAAATAAATAGTTGTCTCGAATTTCAGCCTTTCTTAAAGTTAAAGATTGAAAAACATTAGGTATTTCTACATAATTTTAAGTCAAGAAAAAAAAATACTACTCACTAAAGTTTGAATGATAAAAAGAGAGTTTCTATCAAGAAACATACTTAGTCTCAGAGACCGAGGGTGGCATTTATAATCACAACTTCCGAGGGTGGTGTAGTACAGTTTTATCTTGCTGCGGACTGGGCTGTATAGCGTTAGAGCGGTGTACAGAGGGATGGCCCAGCATATTATCACTCTATATCCCGCTCATTGTTCTCACGAAAGGGTGCAATACTATGCATTATTGCTATCGATAAGCGGTATCTATGGTTTATAATTTGGTTCTAAATATTTAAGTGAAAAATGAAATTCAATTACATAAAATGATTATAAATGCATGTATGTTATTAATAGGAATAAACGGTAGGGAAAGTTTTAAGCATTCGCATGCTTAAAATAATTATTTCCAATATTTATGTAAAATTAGGATTGTACTTATTATAATAGGTAATAGGGTAAGTTAAAACTGAAGAACAAATGAGTCATCATTAAAACAATGATGTACTACTACTTTCAGCACCGGTGACTTATTCACATTTATTATATTTAGAGTAGATAACGGCGCTGTGCCCGCGCAACATTCTCACCGGCCTTTACAACTTTACAATGTTTTATGACTGGGTCTGCACGTCGGTAAAAATCGCATTATGGTTAAGAAAGTCACATTTTTAATTTAGCGATAGAATAACAAAGGCAATTTTACCCTATTAGCTGTTTAATGTATTGATAAAATACTTACTGAAGATAAATTCAACGGATGACGTTGTATCTACACGTTCAAACATTTGACATTGCATAATATTGCAAAGTAAAGTTGCTATTGCTGTGTTTGTGTATATTTATCTGTCGGTCTGTAGGTAGTGTCCCTCAAGCCACATAATAGGTTTAGTGCGAGTTATACTTTCTTTGAAGTATTTTATTTTAATTGGTTAGAAGTCATATTAAAAATGGCCTATACAAAATCGAATATTTTGAAAGATGTGCAGTGATGGAAATCATCTCAGTGGAAACTAAGTTTTCCTGCACCTTTCAGGCTCTATCGCGTTGGTAACGCGACACACATAATTATGTACTTAGATAGTATAATAAGCCATTCAGATACCCTACAGATAAACTTTATAAAGATACTAAGTACCTTACTGTCCGACAGCTGTACGTTGCTGCAACAGTTCTTCGCTTTCATAAAACGGCCCTGGCAAACATAGTTCACTCCAAAAAAAGGTCAGATCGACGTAATACCTGGTTGCTCCCTGTGACAAAAACTATGTTTGCTCAAAACGCCTACTCATTCAAGGGTCCATTTCTTTATCAAATCCTCGAAAAAAACCTTGAAATCTTAGAAACATCCCGCTTTGTGTGCAAGAAAAAGATCACATTATGGTTGACTAACCTGGGCTATAGTGGCACAGAAAAATTACTGCAAGTGACAAAATGACCTGTGAGGCTGTATCTTATGACAGGGAAAAAAAAAAAAAAAAAAAACAAATTCAACCTTTTATCATATATATAAATATATATGTATAATTATGTGTAACATTATTTTCACTAATAAATATGTAACTAACTTATCTAATCTTACATACCTATACTTTTTTATTTATTTTTTGTTATACATTAATATTCTAATTCTTGTGTATTATATATTATGATATAACTTTAGCAAATTTTAAATATCCCACAAACACATAATATAAGTAAAGTATAATATCACCTACTGTGTAAATTGCGCTACACAACATTCATCACAGCTGCATTCAAATAGGCTGATGCACACATACCTGCACTGCCAACTCTAACCTAGTGTTGACACTCACTCACACTACAGTACTTTCACGATTTGCGTTCTATCTATGTGTGCGGTGTGTCATTGTTGAGGTGTGGGTGTGGTGTTGGCGCTTCCGTGGTGTGTGAATGTTTGTGAATATCTATAAGTATACCTAGATTAATTAGATAATATGAATTACTTTCCTAGTACCTACTGTATTTGTAATGTTGGATACCTAAAATACTTAATACTTAATAAGGAAGAGCCTAGTTCCCACGACACAGGTCACCCTAGTGTGGGAACTAGTGTACAACTTGTTTTGTAAACTTTTTGGATCAATATACGTTTTATTATTTATTATTTATTATTATTATAGGCATATAAGTTAAAGACTACCTGAGCGCACGCGACGCAAGTTGCTTCATATCGATCTTATTGGAAATATATAGGCGAGGTCTATGTCTGGCTGCGATAAACGTGTTCTATATCGATGATGATGAATTATATAGATCTAAACCTTGTTAAAGCTGTACTAAGCAAAGTGGTTGTTAATTTGTTGAGTTGGCTGTTACTCTTTCGTGCGGAAACAGAGTGAAAGGTTGACTGGATTCTTAGCAAGGATATAATTATTGGATATAGGTTAAAATTCGAAAAGTGTTATAAGCAAGATTTGTACATTATCCCGGGAAAATAAGTTTATCTGGGTTAGCATAAAAAAAACAAAATACGTGGGCAAAGGCTTTTCGTTCTTATTTACCAGATTTTAATCATGTAGTTTTAACCGACATCAAAGGGGAGGTTCACAATTCGAATGAATGTTTTTTGTACGTATGTTATGCAATTAATCCGCCAATTATGAACTGATATGGCTAGAGTTGGTAGATCATACCACAGGAGTGGTCCAATCTAAATATTATTAAGTAAGTAAGTAAGTTCGTACAGGCCGAGTGGCTAGCCCTGGTGTCAGAGGTTTTAAGTCACCTGAAGGCTTTTATATGACTAAACGGTTAATATAACCGGAGACTGAATTTTATTGAAATCGGTTTAACAATTAAAAAAAAATATATAAAAAAATATAGGATATATAGAAGTATACATATTGACATTATACATTATATACCTAGTATGCAAATTCACATTTTTTTGTGAAAATTACTTCATCGATGGTACACTGACCCGTGCTAACTATCATTTTGTAGGTTCTACCGCGATGTTTTCCCTTACGTTTTGTGAAACGAGAGGTTGATGTTCTTGTTTGGGATAAAACAAAATGAAATCAGATTTTGTTGTGTTAGTTGGCGGTCAGGAGGCTTGCTATAGTTAACGTCCAAGGATCTTGGGAACGCTTCTGCCCTATCACATCGAAACCTCACTTCCTAGAAAGTCCTCACGGAAGGAAAGGAAAGCTCGCAGGTGCCGATGAAATAGATGTACTAGAGCTCTCGAGACTCTTAAACCCCTTTTTCCTAGAAAGTCCTCACGGTAGGAAAGGAAAGCTCACGAGGGGCCGATGAAATAGGTTCATCAGGGCTTTCGAGAAGACTCTAAAACCTCCCCCCCTTCCTAGAAAGTCCTCACGGCAGGAAAGGAAGGCCCGGGAGCATTTAAGTAGTGCATCTGGAGTTCCTAAAAGAGGGAACTCCTACAACATTCTTATTATAAGGGAAGGCTCTCGACGAGATGCCATCAAGTGAGGCGAACTACCAAACCTGAGCTTAGTGGTGACCACGGCTAATTATTGTTGTAAAGATCCGTATATATGGGTTTTTAATAACTACTAGAAATTAACCAAACTTGACCTATATCCTTAATCCGGAAAAGCCACCGGACACCACTAAAGCTACGACGACTTCCTGGCGGGTAGGATAGAGTCCCTTAGACTCGGTCCTATTTTCTTGACCCCTTCTAAAATTATACTACAAGATACCAACTGATAACCTCAACCTCTTGTTCTGTAATAGAGATAATCCTCATGAGCCTTACTCGACGGTTAGAACCAATTTAGGATTAAAATAAACCGATACTAATAATACCTATGTCCACTAATGTTTGGCGAAATAGATACATAAATGTAGTAGCAGTAGCAGGTTTGAACCCTGCTTTACGAATTATTATTTTATCATTTAAATATAGTCGCCTTGACGATTTGATAATTAAGTTTAAGATTTGTATGTGAAAATAGGCGTGTAAAATTATAGTGGGTTCGAATCCTACTGATTCATTTATTGTTGTACAAAAAAAAAACAAAGAAATCCACCTTAGGTACTTACAATTGAAGATTTAATAAAACTTACTTTTATAATATATGTGGTTGGAAAATTACAGTGGGTTCGAATCCTACTAATTCATTTAAAGTTGTATAAAAAAACAAAGAAATCCACCTTAGATAGGTACTTACAATTGAAGATTTAATAAACATATTTTTGTAATATATGTCGTTGGAAAATTAAAGTGGGTTCGAATCCTACTTATTGATTTATTGTTGTATAATAAACAAAAGAAACCAGCTTAGATTCTCACAATTGAAAATTTATTATACATATTATATTATGGTTTAAACATTACAGTGGGTTCGAATCCTACTTATTGATTTATTGTTGTTTATAAACAAAGGAACAGTTTAATTAAAATGTTCCGTGAATCGCACCTGCACTGATTTTTCAACCTTGGTCAGTATTGTGGGAATCAGATGATTTACATTTTATGTATAAACCAACAAACTACTTGGTTCTGACGTAGAGAATGTCAAGTGTTTTCTTCCAAATTTATAATAAACCATCGGATTAGAGTTTGAGGGTGGTTGAATCATGAATAAATCTCTAAAAATGAATTTGTCAGGAATTTAAGTGGCTGATGGTAACTTAGTTTAGTGCTTATTGAGACTTAAATCTTACATTTCTTACATAATTACACATTTAAGTGAGGGTGGAATGTGACGGTATCCAATATTAGCATTTTTTTAATGCAGAATAGATCTGCATTTGGCCACCAACACGCATAATTTTAGCATTGTTTAAATACCAGCCAATTCACCGACTTGTAACAAAGCCGCCGTCGATGTCAGGGAACGCTTTCGTAAAACACGTGTTAAACATTCATAGGAACCATTTTTGGGAAACAAAACTATCTGTCATTATATTTTATTGCCTTTTTTTCAAGGTTTAAAAGAATTAGTTATCTTAAATTTTAATGGCTAGAAATTCGAGACAAAAAGGACCTTTCTTAGGATCGGTTATACATTTGTGAAATCGTGGGAACGTACCAACTGTTATTGAAAGAAGTTCTAAGAATATTTTTTATCTTTCATGTGGACCGCCCAAGGGATCGGGCGTGACGCTGCGCGTGCGCTGGTATTTCAACCAATGGGATGAATCCTGAACTTCGCCCGCGAGGGTTGAAGGCGGAGTCGACAAATGCCGCGAAGCCCCCATGAAGAATGAGAGAAGGGAGTTAAGTTTTGGCTCTCGATCGGAGAGGTGTGGAGAAAAAAATGGAAAAAGGAGTTTTGAAAAGTGCGCGACCGTAGAATATTTAATTGAAGTAATGCTAAACTGCTCGCGCTTAAAATATGTAAAGTGGTGAAGTGCGCGATCGTAATGTGTGGCATCAGTGGATGCCTGTTGGCCCGCGCGTATAAATATAGTGTGAAAAACGACAGGACAATGAGAGCTAAGTTTACCTAAGTTTACCTTAGACACTAGATCCAGATATCTTTATGTTTATAAATTTAATATCTTTTTTTTATTAATTATCCAAGTAATCTCTCAAAACCTTCATTGTGATTGGTTGCAATAGTGGATTTGATTGTTTGTTTTAATCGTTTAAAGATATGTTTTAGATTTCCACTCGAGGATGTAAACCTTGATAATTACGAGTACCAATATTATTAGGGTCTCTGGATCTAGCGTTTCTAAGTGCAATAATTTATAAATATTATGAATATTTACTTGTTTGCCTTAACTTCATATTCTCATCATATGTATATACTTGGCTTCAGCCGTGTACTTTTGTATTCGGCTAGAACCTAGGGATTGGTACCGAAATCAGCTCTTCAAGCTAAGCACATTTTGATTTTGAGCCTATTTGAAAAGGCTTACAGCAAAAGGCTGTGTAAAGTACTAATTCACTTAACCAGTTAGGTATCTCCCTTATTTGAGAGGGGGCCGGTTAAAAGCTGTGTAAATAGTGATTTTTTCCCTCTTATGGTTAAAAATCTCTATTGAGGCGATATTGTAACGAAGGGTAGATTTAATTGGAGGAATTTTCTTTGGATTAAAGGAAACTCCTTTAATCGATCGATCAGTGGTGGAGCTTTTACCGGAAAAGACAATTATCTTATACTATCCCTAGAGGAGGTATCTCTAGCAAAATAAAGAAATAATAGTTTCCTTATCATTTCTCTATGTGCATTGCTTTACACCCTATTGTATTTTCCGATATGTATATGATAAAACGTAATGCTTGCAAACTTATGATTTGTTATTCACAATATTGGTTTATTTCATGAATTATTTCGTTTATGTCCTTTTATTAAATTACACCGTTTTGTTACTACATAAGATATTTCATTTCTAGTTCATAGTTTCCCAAGTCCATTAGGAGTATTTTAGCTTTTCTTTTGTTATGATTAGGATCAATTTAATTGCTTTGGATCTGGAAAATGCTGAAGCACCTAAAATAAGTGCCTATTTTCCTAAAAATAGCTGATTAGGTGGTAAAGGTTGAGAGCGCGTTCGTATATAGAAGACGTCTATACATATCTACATAGTTGATGATGATGACATATTTCTATAGGTTAGGCACTCTAAATATGTGTGTGCACACATATTTTATTTGGTGAGAACGACTACCGTTACAGTATATCACATTTTGTCTTAAACCACGTAGGTATTGCTTCTACGAATCTCAATTCTTTATGTCTCCCAGAGCGCTGTTCAACCAATCCTGGCAGAAGATGCTAACAGCACTCAGCACGGGGAAGAAATTCCTGTCAGACCTGTTCGAGTCCTCCACACTCGCGTACGACCAGCGTGATGAGTGGTGCCACAAGCTGCGTTCCACGCAAGAGAAGGGTCGAATGGACCAGATGCTACAAGTGCAAGTACGTATTAGCAAGCTCCAACCAGACTATAGTCATCCATATCAGACCTATAGTCCGGCAATCTCGTGCGCGACCGTCCTGCGGGGTGACAGACGGTGGCGGGGACGAGGTAGTAGTAGTAAATAAGCGTCATTCTAGCATTCCTTCCCTTCCCCGCTACCCGCTGTCATCTTGGGTACCTTCGTCCCCGCCACCGTCTGTCACCCCGCGGGACGGTCGCGCACGAGATTGCCGGACTATAGTCAAGTCTCGCACAGTCGCGTACCTACGACCAGCGCAATATGCCAGTTATTCAAGCTGCGTTCTACGCAAGAGAAGGTTTGAAAGGACCAGATGCTACAAGTGAGATCTCCCTTTTGTTTATGCCATTTATCTTTGTCACTTGCCAATTGCAGCTTACTGCTGGTTTGATGTCATCAATTCATTGCATTCTCAGTCGGCCTGGATTTCGACGTCTTCATTTGAACCAATAAATTGCCGTTATTTCAAAAGTGCAAGTAAACATCGACAGGAAATGTATACCTGCTAACACCCCTAGCACGGCAAAGGGACACGTTGTCTTTCTGCCAATTTATCCCCTCGAAGTGGATTAACAGTATGAATTGACATCGACAGCTGATATTCTAATTATTTTTCGCAAAAAATGGCAAAACCGCCTTCCATCGGGTACAAAATTCGAAATTTTCGCTTGAATTGTTTACTATTGTTGATTTTTCAAAAACAGCTCAGCCGATTTCTTTTAAAATTAATTGGGACCACCTCGAAATATACCCTTTCGAATTAAAAAAAGATTTTTTCGATTCGGTTCACAATTGGCAAAATTATCGATGAACATACACAAAAAAAATACATACAGACGCACTTAGAACCTCCTCCTTTTTGGAAGTCTGTTAAAAAGTGGACAAAATGCATGCAAAGGTTCACTTTAATGTCAATTGTCAATATCAATTAGTACTTTGTTTCTTCTTCAAGGGAATAAAAATGTGGAATAAATTGATCGATCTTCATTTTCGAGAATACGAACCGTATTCTCGAAAATATGCGCGAAAATATAGATCTGAGACAAGACCACTACACTAATGTCGTTAATGATAAATCTTACGATTTTATATAAAACAATATAGTAGTTTATGCAACTGTCATATAATGAAGGGTATTAAAACACGAGTGTGAGTTTATGAAACGAGCGCAGCGAGTTTCATAATAGTAACGAGTGTTTTAATACCCGTGTTATATGCAGTTGCATACACTACTTTATCTTCACTAGTAAAAATAAAAAAAACCTATTGCGAAACATTAAATTCACGCGTACGTGTATTGTCACAGTGAACTTGGCGCCATTAAAATCTAACCAATGATCTATGCTGCGCGCGCAGGGCCAATCAGGAGCGAGCGCGCGCTGTTCTTTTTTTATTTCATTGGCACAAGATCTTACCAAAGAGTTTTGTGTATGTAAGTTTAGTAGTTTCGACGAAGTTTTCACGTATAACCCAACTGTTTTCAAAAGCCAGCCTAATATCAAAATGTTATACAACATGTATGAGGATTTTGACATAAGGCTCGCCAGGTTAATAGGTCGCGTTTTATTGATGTTATAATGAGATTTTACGATATCGATGTGGATATTATAACATTATATGAAATTGCTTAAATTGAGTGTTTTGTTGTCTGCGCTATAACAGTAGTCATTATAAGTCAAGTATTGGAAACATAAGTAGAATGTTACAACATTAGTGTAGATAAAATAATTTATTTAGAAAACTTTGAGAAATTAGAGTTTCTTGTATTATTAACTGTGCGCTACCGTGGCTCAGATGGCACTTTGTGGATTCCGGTTGTGTTAACTGTTTAGCCATGTCATCAGAGGCCTTCAGGCGGCCAAACACTGACACTAGGGCTAGCCACCCGGCCTATAGATATGAACTTACTTTTTTCAGGAAATGAGAGACCTCAAGAAAGCCTTCGACCACGAGACGAAAATCTACAACTTTTTGGCGAAGAAAGGAGTGAAGAGAGTGAATAAGAAGCAAGAAAAGAGGGAGATAGCAGACAAGCGGGCTGTAGAAATAGAAGCTGAAGAGAAACTGAAAGAACACAATAAAATTTTGGATGAGATCTTTGTAAGAAAAGTTTACTGTACTGTTTTACTGCTTTTAAAGTCCACTGTTGAACATGGGTCAAATCACCAATGAAGGGTGATTTAGCCACCACGACGGGCCACGTTGGCCCGGTGCGAGTTGGTGGCTTCTTATTTGGGTAAGAATAGTTTTTTACTGTATTTCTTTTAATTTCATACAGGTTTGTTTGCTTTTGACTACATACTGCCTGATGTTGAGCAAATATGCGGTCTAGGATGTAGTACGCTTACCTAGAAGATACCTATTTACTCGGGATTTGAAGACACCCACGTCGTACTTTAGCGGGAAGACAGACCCAGGCAAAGCGTTCCACATTCTGTCTGTTCATATGAGGAATGAGGATTCGAAACGCTTGGTTCTAACGCGTGGAATATCCACCATAAAAGGGTGGCGCTTTGGTCGCGTCTGTCTAGCCGTACGATAGAAGAAAGGGGCAGGTGGGACCAGATTGTGCAACTCCTGAGCGTATTCTCCGAAGTGTATCCGATTTTTCTAACTGAAAATTAATTACTTTCATATTTTTATTGGTAATGATTATCTACTACCAAGAAATGGATAGTCTATTATTTTTACATATTCAAACAACCGCCCGTATTTAAATGTGTACTTCATTATTATGTAATTTTGTATGCGCCTACCGGAGCGATAAGCCATGAACACAAATTGATACAAACACTGTTTAAACACATGTAAAAGCAGTGCGCTTGCGATTGGTATACATAGGTTTTTAAATTACTTTTTTTTACTTATACTTACACACATAGTGACTGGTAATCAATTAGTGTCCATTTAAGGGCGCATATTCTGTACATCAATACATTGTTTGTTCTACGATTTTTTCCATTGCTTTACAAATCTCCCATAAAAATATTAAAAACTGGAATCAAGGGCCCTATAGTAGCGTGAGTAACTGGCGCGAGCAGGAGAAAAAGCGAAGCCGAACGTCAGAGCGCTTACACAATAAGGCCCCAGGTGGGCATATTCTGGCCCTTAAAAATATGCTAATTAATTACCAATAACCTTGTATCAAGACTTAAGTACAAGACTTAAGTGAGTAATAGTACATTATGATATAAGTGCGGTAAGTTAAAAATGACAGCCGAGGCGATATTGCTAGCCCTAGAGGGCTGTAAGGAAGCAGAGGCTGTAATTTTCAAAGCGCACGTATGTCATACGACGTTTTATAACATATTTGCGAGGAAATTAATAATCATAATCATTTATTTCATAAATACTATTCACACGTCATGTCAGGATAATCAATTAATAATAAGATCAAAATAGTACAAAATAATAGAAACAATGTCAAATAAAAATAATAATAGATTAGCTTACAAATTAATACGAGTAATTATAAGAATAATACACAGTTCACAAATAATTTAAAATAGTAATAATAAGCAATTACCTATATCAAATCAATGTCAAGTAATATTTTTATCTTTGCAAACTGTGCATAGCAACAACTATTGTACATGTACAGAGCTTATTATAGGATCAACTACTTTACAGTTTAGAAATTCCTCGTAACTATAGAACATCATTTTAAACGAAATTTGAAGCATGAGAGACTAGGTGCCTCAACGATACTCTTTGGTATTTTGTTGTACACGGTCGGCCCCATGACGTGGGTGAGCTTGTCCGACTTAGCCAATTGCCTGGATATCTGCATAAGTTTTCCTGCGCGTTTACTCGGCAATGTAGGTTGGTCACCGTGCCCTTTAAATTCGCTATACTTATCCAGATTATTCCTTACAAACAAAGCAACTTGAAGTATTACGATGCACGGCAGAGTAGGTAACTTTTTGAAGTAGGGCTAATAAAACTGTGAGTTACGCCTTGTGCTGGTAGCAGCACGCGAACCACTGCAGGAACATCTCACTTCCAGTGCTGGCCATAAAGTCGTGCATCAGTCGAAGCATCGTGCGTTTTACATTACATTACCGCACAAGTGCCGTAATGTCTCTCACTCTCGCCGCGTGAAAGTAGGAGAAACGAGACCACAGAGTTCTGCAGTCGGTGGCGGCGTGCGTTTTACATTACAATAAAGCACAAGTGCGTAATGAAATACATTACGATATTGAAATTGGTGTAATTACAGCCACTTTACGAGCAAATATGTTATAAAGTTTGTTATAGCATATAAATAAAATGATTTCTTAAAAATACATTTATTTATGAGATGTTAACTATTCCAGGATTATTGCGGGGCATCCTCTCACACAGAAATAATAGCCAGTTTCGTGAAGCTAGAACATCATAACTTCTCCGTGTACGAGCTGCTCACCTACTACTGCGCTGCCAACGAGGTCCTCAAGCGAGATGTGAATAAGATCCGACAGGATATCGGTAGGCATTTACAAATTATTTTAATATTGTACGGATTGAAGTCGGATGTGCCATACTTGGCGAAAATATTATAATTCAAAGTTTTAGAACCGACGCAAAATATAATGTATCCTACTATAGTTCGGCCGTTCAGAGAATGCGTTCCTGACACGTCATCTTGAAAAAATGTTTTTGGCCGATATCTCGGAAACTATGCACTTAAGGGCAAAAAACATAAAAATCATTATTGTAGGAAATAAAATTTCGCATCTTTTGTTTCCAGCAAACTTTTTTGTAAAACTTACCGTTTACGATTTATGGCCCATTTAATGAAATTTCATTAAATGGACCTTAAAACATTAAATGGTCCATAAATCGTAAACGGTAAGTTTTACAAAAAAGTTTACTGAAAACAAAAGATGAGAAATTTTATTTTCTACAGTAAAAGTTTTGTATGTTTTTTGCCCATAAGTACATAGTTTCCGAGATATCGGCCAAAAACATTTTTTCAAGATGACGTGTCAGGAACGCATTCTCTGAACGGCCGAACTATAATACTATAAATGCGAAAGTTTGTATGGATGGATGTATTTGTATGTTTGTTCCTTTTTCAAGCAAGAACTACTGAACGGATTGAGATGCAACTTTGCAATACTTAGGTAATGCTTATACATCAGAATAACATATTGGCTATAATTTATAAATGTTACGGGAAACGAAGTTCGCCGGGTCAGCTAGTAGGTACATAAAAATTAATCCCTATTCCCTTGGTAACGGCGTCACGCGTGAATGAATGGACCGATTTCGCTAATTCTTTTTTGTTGTATTTCTTATGGTCTGGAAAAGGTTCCTATGAAAGAAAAAAATCGCAATCGAAATTAGTTTGATTGATGAAGGTGATATAAAGTTCACTAGGTCTAGCTGACCTTTTTTTACGCGGGGGAAATCTTCGAAAGATGCCCGACTGCTTTGGGTGCAGTAGGCTATGTAGGATTGTACCCACTAAACCCCCGTCGGTGGCCAGCCTTTGTACCTTCTTGGGAGCTCCGGGATCTCCAAAAGGAACGCACCGGTGCTCCCAGCACTTTGTGTGTCTGCTCGCCTGGCAGTAGAACCAGGCTTGTGCGGTCCTCTACGACAGCGTTGCCACACGCGCTGTCGTCCTCCTCGGGCCCGTTTGAGTGGATGGCCAGAGCCCCAAATCTGACCACCCATTAGCCCAAAGGCCCCTATTAGTAGGCTCTTACAACAGGCAGGGGATACCGATGCTGTATTCTAGTACCCCGGCATCGGGGCAAAGGTCTAGCTGACCTGTGGCCTTACTGTGTCAGCGCTCTGACGTTCGGCTTCGCTTTCCCACCCGCTCGCTCTCGTGGCGTAACAGCAGGAGAAAAAGCGAAGCCGAACGTCAGAGCGCTTACGTAGTAAGGCCCCTAGTGAACTTTTTATCAATTATATTTTCAATAAAACATCATGATGATCCTCTATTCGCACATATTCTAGAGGATCGTCGCGACTTCAACGAAATGAAATCTACGCAACGAGAGAAGAAACTAGAAGATCTCCGGAAGAAGCTGGACCAACAGAAGACAAGGACAGACGAATTGAGAGTGAGGAAGGAAGAGCAGGACCAACTCGTTGCCAGAGTCATGGTCAAGATTAACGAAATGTTTCAGTAAGTTGCCTTTTTAGTTAGTTTTATCGACCATTAATATAAGTACATACCCCGTGGTGGTCTAGAAAGCCGAGGTGGTCTAGAGGTAGTGACACTTTCCTTACAATCGTGAGGTCGTGGGTTCAAATCCCGGTCCCGTAACAATGAGTTCTTTGGAGTTGATGTACGGAATTTCACACCACGGGCTTTTCGGTGAAGGAAAACATCGTGAGGCAACTTGCATATGTTTGTGGAAGAAATTCGATGGCGTATGTGAATCCACCAACCCGCACTGGGCCAGCGTGGTGGATATGGCCCAATCACCCTTCGTGGGTAAGCCAACGTCCTGCAGTGGACTATTAAAAGGCTGCAATCACGTTTTTTGTATGGGAGCCTCCGTGAAATATTAATTTTATTTTAATTTAACTATTTACTTTTTAAGTAAATATTCAACTAAATGTTGTGTGAATGCATCAAGCATCTACCTGTCACCGTTATCAAAATCAAGCGATAAACATCTAAAAATTCAGGTTTGCTGAATGGGAGCCCCCTATAATATTTCTTTTTTCTGTTTTTTTTTGTTCTTATACTTGTAGCGGCAACAGAAATACGTTATCTGTGAAAATTTCAACTTTCTAGCTGTTACGGTTCATGAGATACAGCCTGGTGACAGACAGACAGACGGCCAGAGGAGTCTTAGTAATATGGTCCCGTTTTTACCCTTTGGGTGCGGAACCCAAATTGCGGTTATTTATTTCACTCATTATTTTTTATATTTGTACGCCACACTTGGCAAGGACATGAGCAACATTATGTAAGAACTCCAACTTGTAAGCTATTTTGTATGAAGTGTACTTACCATGTTCTGACAAATAAAGTATCTGAATCTGAATCTGAACCCTAATAAAGCTAAGTGCTTCTCAAGTTTATATGATCGATCAATAAGCCCGATTACAGAGGCGCCATCGTAATTATATTAGCTAAATAGCATAGCATAGAAAAACATCTATGAGAGAAGCACAAGTAGATTAAAACTTGAGACACTAGGGCCGATGATAAAAATTAATACTGGCCTAAGACAAGGCGATCCCCTCTCAGCGAAACTTTTTATAGCTATACTTGAGCTTATCTTCAAGAGTTTGAAATGGATTGATTATGGCATTAAAATAGACAATAACAAGCTCACTCACCTAAGATTTGCAGATGACATAATTTTGTTCTCTGACAACCAACAAAAAATGCAAGAAATGATGGAAACTCTTAATGCTGCTAGTAAACAAGTAGGACTAGAAATGAATCTCGAAAAAACTAAACTGATGTCAAATCTACCTAACCCACAGCCAATATACCTAGACGGCATAGCCTTAGAGTATGTCGAATCATACATATACCTTGGCAAACAAATATCCTTCAACCAAGATAATAACAAACAAGAAGTTGACAGACGCATAAGTAGAACGTGGAATCGATACTGGTCCTTAAAAGAAGTTTTCAAAAGCAATATCCCAATAAGACTTAAAAAAGTAGCTATGGATTCCTGTCTACTACCATGTCTCACATATGGGGCGCAAACCTGGGTATTTACCGAAAATATACAACAAAAAATAAGGACATGCCAGCGAGCCATGGAGAGAAGCATGATGAGACTGAAACTACACAATAGAATCCGTGCCACAGATATAAGAGAAGAGACGAAAGTTATTGACTTCTTACAGCACGCACTAAAATTAAAATGGCAGTGGGCAGGCCACTTAGCCAGACTGCAAGATCACAGATGGACCTATACCATAACCAAATGGCGCGGACCAAGCGGAAAAAGAAAAAGAGGCAGACCGGTGGCACGATGGGCGGATGGCATCAGCAAACTGGCAGGAACAACCTGGATGAATACAGCAACAGATAGGGATGAATGGAAAGCTCTAGAGGAGGCCTATACCCACCAGGGGTTCTCATCACAAACTAACTAACTTATATAAATAATATTATAATCTATCAACAATGAACAAAAATCATAGTAGGTACCTAACAAATTAAATGCATTAAAATTGTAATTTTAATTGACATTTTTACTTCAATGAATTTATATGCAAACAATTTTACTGTATTGTAATAGAGAATGTAAGTAACTATTTTACTAATGACTGTTTTAAACGACATATTATTAATGACTGTTTTAAATTAAATATTATAATTAATGACAATGAAATTCGATTCTGCAATGTACCTATCTAATTTAAACTTTAAATGATGACTATTTTTTAACATTTACTGTACATAATAATATTATTCTAACAATGACATCAATAATGACAAACCAATGTATTTAATGATGAGATGAGAAATTAAAGGCTTTTTTATTTTTTATTTTTATTTATTTTATTTATTAAATAGCATAGTTCTGTTTCTTTTTCACTTTAGGCATTCGATAGAGAGAACGCTTTTTACGTTGCTATTAAATTTACGCTGGCGCCAATGTAATCGGGCTTAAAATATAATTATAATAATAATAATAAATATATATATAATCGCAGGGGCGGCTTTGTGGCGAGCCGTCGGTGAGTGGCGACACCGCGAACCCCGATTCCCTGGGGCTAAATGAGACCCCTGACTCCTCTCTTGCCTTAACTGGCCGGCTTGGAGTGGAAACCGCAAGAGCTAACAACCTAAGCTCCAGGGTGGAAGTGTTAAAGGGCATAACGCCGCGAGTAGCGTCCAATGAAAGCGCAGCACACCTCTCGACACCCTAAGCCGTCCACACCAATGTTACCCCTCCGGCGCCAACTTAAGGTAGCCTTTATGGGGGGCCCATTTAGTGGACGGCAAGTCACCACCCGCTACGAAATTTTGAAATGGGGCATATATAGCGGGTGCCGAACCTCTTTCCATAGTCCAATTTTACATAACATTTAATATTTCACCACAATAGCCCAGTTTCAATATTTCAAGTCTTTTTATATGCCATAGTTTATCTACAACGCTATACTTTTTATACCTACTGCTGTTTTTGTATTACAAATTGTAAAAAGGGCCTCTCAATGTTGGCTTAGGCTCCATTGATGCCTAATAAAGGACCAGGCCAAGTCTGTGAATTCTATTGAATAAATATAGTATAAATATAGTATAATAATAATAAATATAATATAATATTTCCCAAAATTCACACTAATTTACAAAGTTTCAAACATTTCTAATTCATAATAAACACGGTAAAAATTTAAAAAAGTGTTAAAATTCTATAGTTATGGATATAAATAATATTAGTAATGGGTCACCCATTTTTGGGTGTAGGCCTCCTCCATCATTTTCCAGCTTTCTCTATCATTAGCCTGACGAGTCCAGGCTGGTCCGGCCATCTGGTAGATGTCGTCGCTCCAGCGCCGTCGAGGGCGTCCGCGAGAGCGCTTACCATCATACGGATGCCAATGTAGTATTCTCTCGCTCCATCTATTGTCCTGAGACCTCGCAGTGTGGCCAGCCCAACGCCACTTCAATCTGCATGCTAGTTCAACGGCATCTGTCACGTTTGTTATATTTCTAATGTACGTGTGCCTTTTTTATCTTTTAGTTTTATTCCTAGCATACTTCTTTCGGTGGCTCTTTGAAATACGTTGATTTTTTGCACTATATCTTTTGTAAACGTCCAAGTTTGGCAGCCGTACAGTAGCGTTGGTAAAACGACTGTATCCATTGCTTTCCTTTTTAAGTGCACGGGTATTTTGCCTTTAAATATTTCTTTTAGGGACCAGTACTTGTTCCATGCTTTTTTAATTCGTCGCTCTACTTCACATGAAGTTTGTTTACCGAATGTTATGCTTTGTCCTAGGTAAACATATTCTTCAACATAGCCAATATTATGATGCTCAGTTTTAATTGGTACTTTACTGCTATTCGTCATGGCAAACGCTTTGGTTGTATTAATTTGTAGACCACATTTCCTGCTCTCCTTATCTAGAGAGTTCAACATAAATTCCAGGTCTTTGTGGTTATCTGATATCAGAACAATATCGTCAGCAAACCGGAAGTTGTTAAGAAATTCGCCATTTATATTTACGCCTTTATTTTCCCAGTTTAGTTGTCTGAAAACGTGTTCTAGTAGAGCAGTAAATAAATTGGCCGAAATTGGGTCGCCTTGTCTTATTCCTTTTTGTATCTGAAATGGCTCTCCCTTGCCTTCTAGTTTTATAACGGCTTTATTGTTCCTATAAATTTCTTTTAAAATCTCTATGTATCTGGTATCCACTCCTTGTTCTTTTAAAGCTAACCATAGAGGTTCGTGTTGTATGGAATCGAACGCTTTGCGGTAATCTATAAACACAACATAGAGTTCTTTGCCATATTCCGTTTGTTTTTCTATAAGTTGTGTCAATGTGAAGATATGGTCAATAGTAGAGTAAGAGCGTCTGAAGCCGGCTTGTTCTCTTGGTTGGTTGCTGTCTAGTATTTTTGACATTCTTTTTAGAAGCATCGTAGCAAAAACTTTGTATGCAGTTTGTTGTAGACAAATTGGCCTATAGTTTCCCAAGTCTAATGGATCACCTTTTTTGTACAGTAGAGTAATTATAGATGTTCCCCAATCTTGTGGTATTTTCTTTAGGGTAATTATGTCGTTAAAAGGTGTGTTAGTACAGGTACAACAGGTTCAATAATTGCTTTTAGAACATCATTTGTTATTCCGTCATCGCCGGGACTCTTAGACAATTTTAAATGTTGGATTGCATTTATGACTTCGCTTTCTAGGAATAGCGGTATATCATTGCCGATTTCTGACATCGTGTCACGTTGTTGTTGCATTATATATGTTGTAAATTCAGTCTCTTCGTTTCCATATAGTTTGGTATAGTATTCTGTAGCAGTCTTAACAAGTTCTCTTCTATTTGTCAACATTTTGTTGTTTTTGTTTTTTAAAGACATAATCCAGGGCTTAGTATTGTTTAATCTTAATGTTGCTCCTTTGACAGAAGATCTCTTGTCCAATTCTTCCTCTATTATCTTGTATCTATATGTTTTGTATTCTCGGTCTATTTGTTTCCTTACAAGTTTATAGAGTGCACTGAGCTGGTTTTTTTCGGAGCGGGTTTTATTTTCTTTATGTTTTAGTCGATTTCTTTCGTTAATGAGTTTCTCTACGTAGGCAGATAGAGGCATTCTATCTCTACTATTTCTTTTTGGTAATTCTTTTACTGATTGAATTATAGTTTTTATTAACTCGCCATAGGCTGATTCCATGTCATGCAGTTGGATATTGGATATATTATCTGCAAATATGGTTTTTAAAGACTCTAACTCCAATTGGTTTAATTTTGATATTTTACACTTGTAGTGTCTCCGTGACTTCTTGACGTTACTTTCAAGGGAAAAATTTGTTCTAACCAATCTGTGGTCTGTAGGAAATGTGGTGTTTAAAACTGTTACATCGGAAATATTTTGGATATTTTTGGATAAAATAAAGTCTATTTCATTTTTTACCTTCCCATTTTGTGCCATCCAAGTCCATTTCTGTTTGGGATTTTTCTTGAAATGTGTGTTCACAATGTAGAGCTGAATTTCGAAACAGAATTTTATCAAAACTTCACCTCTTTCATTTCTGTCTCCGTAACCCCATGGACCCATAACTTTCTTATCTTCTGGGTTAGGTTTTCCAATTTTAGAGTTAAAATCTCCCATCACAACAGTTTCTTTACCTGTATTTTCCAGAGCAGTCTGTAATTGTTTATAAAATATATCTAATTCTTCTAAGCTTGCATTTTCCGTAGGAGCGTAACATTGTATCAAATTGATAATTTTACTATTAAATGACATATCTAATCTTATGACTCTATCAGAAAATGTTTTAATATCAATTATGTTCGATTTACAGCGTTTATTTACAAGAAATCCAACGCCATTTCTACCACTTTTTTCACCATAATATATTAAGATATAGTTATCATTTTCTAGTATTTCGTTTCCTTCTTTTTTTACTTCTGATAAGCCGATGACGTCCCATTTAAACTTAGTTAGACTGTGCTGTAGTTCTATATGTCTAGTTTCATGTACTAGTGATCTGATATTCCATGTACAAATATGAATATTGTTTTTGGTGGAGGGTTTCGGTCTAATCTTCCCGCGGGGACCAGCCGTATTGGGAGATGTTACAGTATTTTTTTGTGGATTATTATCGCTTTTATACATTATTGGTTGAGGTGGAGGAGGGGCAAGCGCTAGTTTTTTGAATGAACTTGATCTTCTGCGCTCGTCGAGGCTCTAGTGGCGAGATTCAGCTGTGACGGACGTAAGTAGTTTACTATGTTTTGCGATTTATTTTTCTTCTGTGTGTGGGCAATTTTGGCTTGATTTCCGCTGACATCTACAGTTGCTGTTGTTTCAGGAGATTGCGACAGGAACCTTTTGTTGGTCGATTTTTGCCTTGGGGCTTAAAATATAAACAACATGAAATGATTTTAATTTTTTATAGTGCATCCCACACTAGGTTTATCTCAAAGAGTTACTTTTTATGATAAACATTTCCAAAATTCGTCGCGGATGCAGGATTCGAACCTTGCGTCTTCGGATCACTAGCCCGACGCTCTGGACCAATGAGCTAACCCGCTATACTGACCCCGTGGCGAATTTTGTGAAGTGTTTATCATTTTTACCAACTTATAGCGTTGGCGGCGCCACCTGTGATACCCGTGTTAGACAGGTTATCACTCAATTGAAGTTATAAGAACTTCTGAATATTGACGAGAGATGACACAACAACATATTACAACATTAAGTTCCATATAAGTTACGCTAAACATCGAATTACAAATAAATATAGACCTAGAAATCAAAGGAGCAGGCACTAGTCTGGCTAATTCCCTACTCGCCCAGGAGACCTAAAAGGACTGAAATTAAATTAATAATCAAAGAGCATCAACGTTATATATCATTCTATTCCTGAAGGGAATTCACCAAATTACTAATTGAACTGTATGAATAATATATAAATCACTACGCCCTTGTCTGGAGGGATATTAGAAAAGCGCTTGTAGTTCTCGTTAGAGATTAAAATGTCTGCCACTATACAGGGTTATTCCTAATCAATTAGCATCCTTTTAGGGGCTTATTCTGTACATCAAAACTAACAACATTTGGTCTGCGACTTTTGTCAAGACTCAAAAAAAATTGATGTTCCATGGAAAAATATCGTTCCCCCGCATCAATTTTTTTTTTTTTTTTTTTTAAATTAATGATCCACAGACTCCAGGGTCTAATTCTAATTGTAATTCTAATTCTAGGTGGGGGTGATGAGTCCTGCACTGACGTCCCGCTTGGGGTGTTTTGTGCCTCCAGGGTCTGTGCCCTTTGTTAACAAAGTTACAATTGATAGAATGCGACTGTACACTAGAGATGGGTTAGTTTAAATCTTAGTCTAAGTTAGTAGTTTCAGTGCTTTGCGTGAATGCCGCGAGCAAACCGGCGACCCGCATGCAGCACCCGATCACGAGTGTGACGCATGTGCCAGCCATCATTCTCCTCGACCATATTTGAGGGAGAACGACCCGACACACGACGCCGCCGCAAGAAGGAGCCTTCGATGGCGAGCATGAATGCTCAGGGCATGCACGCAATGCTAATTTCCAAATAATTCTTATAGTGATTTTTAGGGTTCCGTACCCAAAGGGTAAAAACTGTCACCGGGCTGTATCTCATGAACCATGATAGCCAGGCACTAAAAACAAAATAAAATAAATATTTAAGGGGGGGCTCTCATATGACAAACGTGATTTTTAGTAGTGTTTTGCTCGCTGTTAATAACTGCAAGAGTAATGGGGCTCTCATACGGTACGGAAACCTTCGTGCGCGAGTCCGACTCGCATTTGGCCAATTTTTTTGAGTTTTGACAAAGGATGCTAATTGATTAGGAATAACCCTGTAAAGTTTAGGCCGAATCAAACTTGTTGACGGCTGTGATGTTAGCTACAAGCTGCGCAAAACCCAATCCTGGCTCAAGCTCACTAAACAGCTGCGCCAGAACTCGGTTTTTAGTAGCTGTTAAACTCAGCCCGTCAGGATTGGGTTAGGAGCCGTTCAAGTATTACGTAAGCAGATTTATTACAATTATATACCTCCCCTCATGTCAGCAAAAGTAAGCAAATTTCTTACTCCCCCCTCCATTCTTACGTAAACATTTGTACCTGTATACATTTTTCTTTTTTTTATGGATTCATGAGCAGCAGATTAATTCTAGAAATAAGAAAATAGATGTATTTAGCAAAGAGGACCTTAACACACATATGCGTAAAAAAAAACTATTGCTGACGTAATCACCATCTAGAATCCCACACCCCCCATGTCATCAAAAATAAGCAATTTTTTTCTTATATTGCCCCGCCTTATATTGCCCCGCCCCTTTATAGTGCTCACGTAATACTTGAACGGCTATCCACATCTTGTAGCTGATATTACAGCCGCCTAGAATTTTCATTCGGATTTAGCCTATCCTTATCCTTACTATTACGTATTATAAATCCAACAGTATGTCTTTTGGTATATTGGCTTGTTCCTCTTTCACGCAGTAACGGTGCAACGGATTGCTTGAAATATTCACAGAATACTAAGTTGTATATTCCCTTCAATAATAAAAAAATAAAATATATTAAAGGGGGTTTCCATACGGTACGGAAACCTTCGTGCGCGAGTCCAACTCGCATTTAGGCGGTTGTTTAGGGTTCCGTACCAAAAGGTAAAAACGGGACCCTATTACTAAGACTCCGCTGTCCGTCTTTCCGTCTGTCTGTCTGTCTCCGGGAGGTATCTCATGAACCGCTATAGCTAGAAAACTGAAATTTTCACAGATGATGTATTTCTGTTGCCGCTATAACAACAAATACTAAAAATAGAATGAAAATAATAATTAATATTTAAAAAAAAACCTAAATTTTTTGCCGTTTTTCGCTCGATATGGGAATAGGTAACTTGAAATATTAACAAAATATTTATCTGCATGCCTACTTTAATAATAAATAATCAAACTTAAATAAAATAAATATTTAAGGGAGGCCTCCCATACAGTACGGAACCCTTCATACGCGAGTCCGACTCGCAGATTTTTAATATGGCAAAACAACGTTTGCATGGTCAGCTAGTAGTTTCATAATTATATCTCAAACGTCGATCCAATAACCAGTCACAGATGATTTGCATTAAACGATCGTTAGCCGACGTGACGTCGCGTCTGCTGGCGACGACGCGCATTAATCAAGCCGCCGTGACGTCACGTCGTGGCACGTCGTGACGTCACGGCAGCGGTGGGTTAAGTAGTTTATCATTATAACTGATTAACAAGTAATTTGGTTTGGTAATTGCATGTGGTTTGAACTTTAAGTGAATATCGGACTTAGATAGGTTACTTTACAAGTTTTCCTTTGGCGAAAAGCAATGAAAGCTGGGATGGTTTTTAAGTTTAATAAATTGGAAGAATCTGTAGTTAGGGTTTCTTGATATTTGACCGAAGCAAAAGGAAGGTCTGTGATCCACACGATGATTTTGTTTTCGTCTATTCGGATGTTGATTTTTGTGAATACAGTGTACTGTACTCGTACCAGCCTTTTTAATAGTCCACTGCAGGACGTAGGCTGACAAAAGGTGATTGGGCCATATCCACTACGCTGGCCCAGTGTGGATTGGTGGATTCACATACGCCATCGAATTTCTTCTACGAACAAAATTGTTGCCTCACGATGTTTTCTTTTACCGGAAAGCCAGTGGTGTAAAGTTCCGTACGTAAATTCCGAAAAACTCATTGGTACGGAACCGGGATTTGAACCCACGACCTCACGTTTGTAAGGTCAGTGTCATTACCACTAGACCACCACGGCTTTTATATTATACAGGGTTATTCCTAATCAATTGGGCTTATTCTCTACATCAAATCTAACAACTTTTGTTCGGCGACCTTTGTCAAAACTAAAAAAAAAAACAGCTGTTCCATACATTTTGCCGTGGGTGGTTTTTCTATGGAACAAAATTATTTTTTTTGAGTTTTGATAAAACTCGCAGAACAATAGTTGTTAGTTTTGATATTCAGAATAAGCCCCTATAAGGATGCTAATTGATTAGGAATAATCCTTTTTTGTCATCGGTGATTTTTGATTGAAAGAAGGAAAAGCGGGTTTTTCTCCCGAAAAAAGGGGAAATTGGCTGTCGCGTTAAGTTGATATAGTTGTTTATAGTAAACTCTCCAGCCCAACACTAACTCCATAACGTCCCACTCGCTGTAAAGCTGTAATTGGTTCACTCTGCAAGGGTCCTGGTGCACTATGCTGCAGTATACTAATTGCAACATCTATCATGCAAGACCGGAAAAACTGGCATAAGAGAGAGGAGGCCTATACCCAGCAGTGCGTCGACACAGGCTGTTGATGACGAAAATCTATCATACAAGCTAGCAGCCTTTTAAAGTACTATTCTGTACCAGCCTTTTTTAATAGTCCACTGCAGGACGTAGGCCTACCCACGAAGGGTGATTGGGCCGTATCCATCACGCTGGCCCAGTGCGGGTTGGTGGATTCACATATGCCATCGAATTTCTTCCTTGGATATATGCAGGTTGCCTCACGATGTTTTCCTTCACCGAAAAGCCAGTGGTGTGAAATTCCGCACATAAGTTCCAAGGAATTTATTCAGGTTTGAACCCACGACCTCAAGGTTGTAAGGCGGGTGTCATTACCACTAGACCACCACGGCTTTAAAGTACTATACTGGCCTTATTTTGAGTTTTTTAGGGTTTACGTTAGGATTTTTAGTAGTTTCATTTCGGCGAAGAAAAACATCTTGACGAATCCTGCATACGTTCGTAGATAAATTCCAAGAAAATTGGGATTATAGACCCCCAGATTAAATCATTGAAACAGCTGAATATTTGCGTAAATGTTCACGAGAACGAGTAATAGTAGGATGGAGCATTGAAAATCTTTGCTTGTAAGAAAGGGAGAGCCCAGCATGCGATCCTCTGCGAACGTCAGAAACAATTCTAACGTTTAAATAATTATTTTTTTCAAAAAATAGCATGACCGACTTCACCCGTGTACAAAATTCGCGAATATTTCGCACGGATCGATGTAGAATTTTTTACATTATTGTTGATTTATCAAAAATGCCTCAGGTGATTTCAATACAATTTTAATGAGACCAATTTCAAAGTATATCCTTTCCAATAAAAAAAGAATTATTGAAATCGGACTACTATGAAAAAAGTTATACATAAAAAAATATACACGTCGAATTGAGTACTTCCTCCGGTCCGGTTCGTTGGTCAAAAATGGACTCCTGTCCTGCGTCTGGGGCTCTATTTTTGACTTTCGAATGGCTAGGACGTATAAGGAACTTGTTTGGAGTATCTGCAATGTTCTGTATAGGTAAAGAAGATATAATAATACATAGGTACGTCCCAGTGATTCTCCATACAATCGGTCAAAGTTCCGTATACGTTCCTAGCCGTTCGAAAGTCAAAAATAGATCCTTTGGTCGCAGGCTAGTGCGCTGTGAGCCCTGCGCATTAAAGCGCATATCCATTATGGGTGCAACGGCGCTCTAATCCAATTTAATTGGAACTGCATCAACTGCGGCGTCTGCGGCCCTGGGGACGCTTGATAACAAATACATTGGTCTATCGCATTATGTCAACAATATACTACTCTGTCAAGAAAGTACCGGGAATCGATCATACACAAAATATGAGTTATTTGTCCAAAATTATTTTATCGCCTCCAAAATATGCTCTTTCAGAAACGATATATTTACGCCAACGAATAATCCAATCATGAAAAAAACAATTAAACGCTTTCTCCGGAATTGAGTCGAGTCCTTGCCGCAAATCCTCCTTTATGTTTTCTATGGAATGAAAACGGGTGCCACGAAGTGGTAATTATGTAGGTTGTCTCACGATTTTTTTACCTTCACCGAAAAGCCCGTGGTGTGAAATTCCGTACATAAATTCCAAAGAACTCATTGGTACGGGACTGGGATTTGAACCCACGACCTCACGATTGTAAGGCGGGTGTCATTACCTCTAGACCACCACGGCTTATAAAATGCCTGCATATCGTTGTTATAGAATGCTGGACTGCAATCTGGAGCCTTTTCAAAACCTCCTCGGCGACAAGCAACCAACCTTGTACACTTCCAAGCTTTCTCTACTCCTCATCACCCAGAAAATCAAGGAGTACGTCGAAGTCGCCTATTACTATGTAAGTCCTTAGTAAGTCAACTGAGCGTACTAAGTCGTAGACTTCGCAGGTGCCTTTGCGACTGCCTCGGTGACTCAGTGGTTAGTGACCCTGACTTCTGGATCAAAGAGGCGTGGGTTCGATCCCCACCCAGGGCAAGCATTTATGTGATGAACATAAGTGTTTGCTCTGTGTCTGAGTGTTATTTAGGGACTATTTATATAAGTATGTGTTTAAAAATATATGTATGTAGTATATCAGTCTCTGGCAGCCATATCACAAGCTTTGCTTATTTTGGGGTCAGAGACCGTGTGTAAGATGTAAAAAAAAAGGTTTTAACTGTTTAGTCATTTCAAGTGCCTTAAAGCTTCAGAAAAATCACCAAGATTATGCATCCATTCATCCATCAGCCATAGGACGTCCACTGCTGGACATAACCCTCCCCTATGGATCTCCAGTAAGACGGGTTGGAAGCAGATTGCATCCAGCGCAAATCTGCGGTCTTGATTCGATCAAACTTGTGGGTGGGCGTCCTACGCTGCGCTTGCTGGTATGCGGTCTCCACTTGATAGCTTTTTGACCATCGGTCATCGGTCCTCCGTCATCAGTCCTCCGTCCTATGTCCTACCTACTACCATTTAAACTTGCCAATCGGTTGGGCTATGTCGGTATCTTTGAAATTGCAGTTTAAATTTACATTTTCCCGTGTTGCGCCAGCTGGACATCAACCGTATCCGTATAGTGTGTATAGGCTGAATCGCACAACTTGACGGCTGTGAATAATGTGATGTTAGCTACAAACTGCGGATAACCCAGTCCTGACTGAAGCTCACTTAACAGTTGCCCTATCCGCAGCTTGTTGCTACGAGTAACATCACAGCTGCCAAGTAGTATGATTGGGCCTTCGAGCAAATAAATATCTATAGAGTTACAATAGTGCAAAAGAGTGTCCGAGCCAAAACTTTCCCCAAGCTACGTAGTGGGCAGGCTTTTTAGTTAATCGTAAGGCGATTGCAAGCCGACTACCACGACGCGCGATGCCTAAGTGCTCGGTTACAAGCACTAATTAGGTAACATAACGACGAGATTCGAGAAAACGGGTAATTGTGAATTATTTATATCTAAGTCGGTATGTATGACGGCGCTCGGACATTTTTTACTACTTTCACTTAAGGACTGTGGCTCTGTAGATATTTGCTCGAAGGATTGGGCTCATAGTGGCTATATAATAATCTGTTTTGTTACGTTTAGGAGCGGCACATGAAGCGCAAAGAAGTGAGCTCGAAAGCGACATCTTTACTGAAGAAGTTTACTGTTCGCTCCGACACTCCTGTCGTGTTCTCTCCTGTACCACTCAACCTGCTGGTACCCGCCGACCCCTGTCCATCGTAAGATTATTTTATCTACACTAATGTTGTAACATTCTACTTATGTTTCCAATACTTGACTTATAATGAATACTGTTATAGCGCAGACAACAAAACACTCAATTTAAGCAATTTCACATGATGTTATAATATCCACATCGATATCGTAAAATCTCATTATAACATCGCGCGCTCGCTCCTGATTGGCCCTGCGCGCGCAGCTGCGCTCTCATTGGTTAGATTTTAATGGCGCCAAGTTCACTGTGACAATACACGTACGCGTGAATTTAATGTTTCGCAATATGTTTTTTTTATTTTTATTAGTGAAGATAAAGTAGTGTATGCAACTGCATATAACACGGGTATTAAAACACTCGTTACTATTATGACTTCATTATATGACAGTTGCATAAACTACTATTATAATATATCATAATTATAACTAACTAGCAGCCTCCCTAATTTAAAAAAAAATAGCCTATTACACCCGGGGATTGTGTAGCTTCCCAATAGTGAAAGAATTTTTCAAATCGGTTCAGTAGTTTCGGAGCCTATTCAATGCAAACAAACAATCAAATCTTTCCTATTTATAATATTGGTATAGATTTATTCACAAAACTTCAATAACATAATTCATTCTAACTTATGCTAAAATATTTACAAAATACCTTAACTATATCCAAAATATATATGGTATAGATAACAAATTGGTATAGATAACATAATAGGCATGACTACAAAAATATAATTAGTCCGTCAGATAGACAATAAATAATTATCTATGCCAAAAATGGCAAAACCACCTTCCATCGTGTACAAAATTCGAATTTGACTGGAATCGTTTACATTACTGTTGATTTTTCAAAAACGGCTCTGTCGATTTCTGTAAAAATTAAATGGGACCACCTCGGGAGTATACCCTTTGGAAATAAAAATATTTTTTCGATCCGGTTCACAATTGGCGAAATTATTTTATTTATTAACACACACAAAAATAAATACATACAGACGAACATAGAACCTCCTCCTTTTTGGAAGTCGGTTAAAATATATTGGACACGTATTTTTTCTTTGGCCAATTAAACAGAGAATGATGAAGATATAGCCCGTCAAAGTTTCACGTGTGACAAGTGCCATGCAAATGTAAAGACTTCTGTAAGAGATGTGACGTCACGACCTCCACTCCCAAACTTTGACAAGGTTTATCTTTGTCATTTGTTGTTTAATTGAAAAAAAAAAATACGTGTCTAATATTTTTTGATAATCTAACTCACGGACTAATTATATTATTGATTTTTTTACCCAGTCATCCTGCCTATTCTAACCGTCACAAATGTTTTACGCACGCTTTAGACAATGTTTAACAGTACAAATTGCACGGTTAAACAGTGTTTAAAGCGTGTTCAAATCTTTAGTGGTAAGGCGGTAAAAGTCTAGCAAGAACGCATTACGCATGTAACTAGTCTGTATGTAAGGTTAAGATATACAGGGTTATTTAGAACTGGTGTACTAAGCCGAAAGAAGGTGGTTTAGACCACGGTTGGTGGTGGTTTCATTTAGACTTTTATTATGAACAAATTTTACTAAAGATCAACGCAATATTCGAGAATAAAAATCCGTTGTTTCATATATTTTTAACCGACTTCCAAAAAGGAGGAGGTTCTATGTTCGTCTTTATGTTTTTTTGTGAATGCTCATCGATAATTCCGCCAATTGTGAAACGATTCAAAAAATATTTTGCAGTTCGAAAACGTATACTCCCGAGGTGGTCCCATTTAAATTTTACAGCAATCGGCTGAGCCGTTTTTGAAAAATCAACAATAATGTAAACAATTCGATCGAAATGTTCGAATTTTGTACACGATGGAAGGCGATGTTGCCATTTTTGGCGAATAATAATTATGTCAATTTCGAGTTGCAATTTTCTATGAAAGGCTATCTAGGGTATAAAATCTAGGCTACAGCTGATTTTTTCCTCGAACTTCGGGTTGATTCCATAGTAAAAGTAGTTCATGATGATGGTCTGTATCTTGATATCTGTCTGATGGTCTGATCTCATCTACTTAACTTGGTGGCATACGAATGTCTGCTCGAGTATGTACTTATATGCTAATGTAGATTGTAATATGACTGGGCCCTGGGGCTTTATTTTGTAAGCGCTCTGACATTCGGCTTCGCTTTTCCTCTCGCTCTTATTTTTGTTGCTCTCCCTTTCCGCTCGCTCTCGTGGCGTGAGTAACTGGAACGAGCAGGAGAAAAAGCGAAAGTCAGAGCGCTTACACAATAAGGCCCTGGTTAGAGTCTTTATGTCGTATAAAGCCCTCTGACACGGCTAAACCGTTATAGCCGGGGACCACAATTTGATGTGTCATCTGAGTCACGTCAGCGCTCAGCTGTAAATGCCACCCGCAGTCAACTTACCGAAAATTAATCGTGCCTAACGTTGCTGAACTTCAGAAATCTCAGGAAAACTTACTTTTTGACTGCCTCGGTGGCTCAGTGGTTAGTGACCCAAACTACTGGGCCAAAGAAGCGTGGGTTCGATCCCCACCCATGGCAAGTATTTATGTGATGAACATAGGTGTTTGCTCTGCGTCATGTTATATAAGTATGTATTTAAAAAATATGTTTGTAGTTTATCAGTCTCTGGCAGCCATATCACAAGCTTTGCTTAGTTTGGGGTCAGAAGCCATGTGTAAGATGTCTCCAAATATTAAAAAAAAAAAAACAAAGAAACTATAGGCTTTTAGAGGCAGCTTTCGATATGCCGCTACTAAATGTTGGAACAATATACCATCTCCCATAAGGAACGTGCAAAGTTTGTTCTGTTTTAAATATAAACTCAAAAAGTTTATTTTTGCTCATCAAAAAAGTGAGGAATCTCTCAGAAACGATACAAGTGCCATCTAGTCTAAATTGAGATCTCATTGTTATTGTGCGTTGAATTAGTGAGTTTATGAACTGCGTACCTTCCTGAAAATATATATTTTATTAATTTGTTGCTGTCCTCTTTGTTGTTTTTGTGTTTTGTTGGCCTCTTTCGTATGAAGATATCTAATCTTATGTGTAATAATTTAATATGTAATAGTGTAATGTAGGATGATGCGTGTTGATGTTTTAGTTTATGGAATACTGTCTTTGTAGTATGATTTATATTAATGCGTGTGTTTTCATATGTATTTATACTCTTATACTCTGAATCGTTGTTAATGTTTAAATTTATATTTATGTTGCACGTGACGTCACCTACCGGTCTCAGCAGAATACCAGCGCTGATGGTCCTCAATCAGCATTTCACGCTGAGTTGGGATCGGTTTTCGTGGCATACCGCGAGCACTTGCTGCATAACTACTGTTTCTCATGTTTGTCGTTTGCTCGTTTTTTCTTCTTTTTGTTATTAGCTGTGATTGTTCATGTATGTCACGAAATAAACGTTCTTTCTTTTTTTTTTTTCTTTATATACGCATTCAAACTACGCTACGGACGCTACGAATGACAACATGTATTATACTTTCAGCTGTATAGAGTCCCGCTGGTTGTCCCGCGTGTCCGAAGTCCCAGAGGTACCCTTCCAACAGGGAGACGCCGAGCGAGCTCTCCAGCTGCTAGCCGCCGAGCCTGCCTACCTGCGCAGCGACCGAGTGCACGCGCTAGCCGACTGCCGCGCGACCGCTAGCCGACGCTTGCTGGCTACTAGACACACACAGATTTAAAACTGTCCTACTTTGTTCTATCCTAGCAGATTCTAGCAAGTCATCTAACTAACAATGATTGACTGTCAGGTTACTAGGCAGTAGTAGCTAGCTTTGATAAACAGAAATAAATCAATTAAATAATAAATATGAAGTTTTAGTATGTTTCTGCTGTGAGACGGTCTGATTAATGTTAACAGAGAAATAACATTCCTAATGTAGTCCAGCGATATCTTGCTGAAAATGAATTTTCAGTAAAACCAAGTGCACGCGCTAGCCGACTGCCGCGCGACTGCTAGCCGACGCTTGCTGGCTACTAGACACACGCAGATTTAAAACCAACAGACCTAAGCCAGTGCTTGACTGACTCAATACTTGCCAGTCTTAACAGACGAAAATAAAACAACAATAATTTATAAATACTTGTTTGTCAATTCATTTGGAAGTGCTATAGGTATGTGAGTATGTATTTAAAATATGTATGTATATGTAGTATATCAGTCTCTGGCAGCCATATCACAAGCTTTGTTTAGTTTGGGGTCAGAGACCGTGTGTAAAATGTCCCCAATATTTATTTATTTATTTATATCAGAAGTAAGGTAAGAATCCATTAGTTATGGTGTACATTTATTTACGTTAAGTGCTACAAATTAGAGTCGGACGTTTTACATAGCAAGTAAGACCGAATGCACGTGCTAGCCGACTGCCGCGCGACCGCTAGCTAGCGCTTGCTAGCTACTAGACACACACAGATTTAAAACTGTCCTAGCAAGTCCTATCCTAGCAGATTCTAGCAAGTCATCTAACTTACAATGATCGACTGTCAGGTTACTCAGTATTAGATTCTTCTTCTTCTTCGTGTCGATGGTTCTAAAATTGGCAAGATAAATCTAAACACGCTTTGCCCAGTGGTTAGCGACTGCTAACCACTTCACCTTCGTGGGTAGGCCTACGTCCTGTAGTGGACTATTAAAAAGGCTGGTACAGTACTGTACAGTAGCGACTGCCACCCCAGATGGAGAGGCTTTTAAAAGGTCGCTGAATGTGCAGGTGTTTGGACACTGAGGACAGGACAGTAGTAGTAGATAGTATTAGCTAGCTTTGATAAACAGAAATAAATCAATTAAATAATAAATATGAAGTTTTAGTATGTTTCTGCCGCGAGAGGGTTTGATTAATGATAACAAAGAAATAACATTCCTAGTGAATTCTAGCGGTAACTTCCTGAAAATGCAGGTTCAGTGACACCCTTCCAAAAGGGAGTCGCTGAGCCAGCCCACCTGCACAGTGAACTACTAGCTTAGACCAAGTTAAAGAAAAGACAGAACGTCGTGAACAGACAAATGAGGCCGGTTTTTATACATGTGTGAGTGCGCCGGTGTTGCGCCGCCATATTTCGACGCCATATTTCGACTGACGATCCAAGGCGTAGTTTCGTTGTACGTGTTTGTGTGTGTAATTGTGTCTGTACACGGCGAGGCGTAGTTTGTTTGTTTCTCAACGTTCTGTCTTGATTTTTTATTTGGTTTGAGGCTACTAGTCACACGCAGATTTAAAACCGACAAAACTAAGCTAGCAGACGTAATAAAAACATGAGTTGATGTTTCAATTATTTGTTTCAATACGTTGTAGATAGGTATGTTACTACATAATTGTTTTCATTTACTTCAGAAAACTCTGCACTCTGATCAAAAAGTTTGGCCAAAATAGGAAATACTTTTATTTTTAGAAGCGGAAATTACGTCACTTTTTACTCCCTTCAGAGGAAATAAACCCGATAGTTCGGATACTTGCGAGAATTACGAAAGAAAACTAATTTATAGCCCATCGCCGGACCATTCATCAAAACGATGACGGAGTAAGAACTTTTTTTATTATCCTGCTGCATCGATTTCATAAGTTTCTAGACTAGAAATGATAACGTCATTTCTAAGAATACCTACGTTTCTTATGCGCAACCACCTTACTTCCTTACTAATCTGTGGAGCTGTCGAACAAAATTAAATTAAATTAAATTATTTTTATTGAGACAAAAACGAGACTACATCACACTTACATTTATCTCACAAACTTATCAAATTATTAATAACACATTACCGATTAAATTATTAAAAATAAACATTTAAAATACAATCATCCAAATTATTGTTATGTCACAGAGAAATGTAATCATGTCAAAATTAAATTAATCAATCATAAAATATCACATTTTATGTCAAAACATCAGTCATAAATCTCTACAATTTCCACAGTGCTCGTAGCGCTGTTACTGTGATCCCATTGGTCTGTAAGGTTTTCACAGTATGTCTTAATCCTTACTAATATTATAAATCCGAAAAGTTTGTTGGTTTGTTGGTTTGTTACTCCATGACGCACCAACGGAGCAACGGATTGACTTGATTTTTGGCATGAACATAGTTTAAAAGGCGGAAGGAGCTTTAGGATACTTTTTATCCCGAAAAATTGCATAGTTCCTGTAGGACAGGACAAAAACCATCGAAAGCGAAACTGTCGCCACTATCACAAAGACGCTAAGTGATTAATTCCTCTATGACGCTAATATGGACTAACGAAACGTCACAGCCAAACGTAATTGGATGACAGGTGACATTGTCTGCAGACTTTTATAAATCACAAGTAGCATGGCAAGGGGACAAATTGTTTTTCCACCATTATATCCCCTTGAAGAGGAAATAAAGTATGGATTGAAAATGACAACTGACATTAAAATTGGATAAAATGTTATTTTACCTCTGCATGCTACATGTTACTATGACGTTTAATACTAGGCCGTCATTTTGTCTGACATTTAAAATATTTTTAAATCTTCTATCATTAGAGGTTTAACATGTTTCTTTATTCTACCTTTATGGTATACATCATACTTTAATATTATCAATCCGAAAAGTTTGTTGCTTTGTTCCTCTTTGACGCAGCAACGGAGCAAAAGATTGACCTGATTTTTGGTATGGATACCTTTGGTTTTAAAGACAAAGTGATAATAGGATACTTTTTTATCTCGAGAAAATTCGTGATTCCCATGGGATAGGACAATAACTGTTTCTCAGCAATGGAGCAACGGATTGACTTGATATTTGGGGTGGGTATAGTTTGGAAGACGGAAAGTGACATAGGATACTTTCCATCGCGAAAAAATTGTGGTTCCCGTAGGACTTAACAATAATTTTTTCTCAGCAACGGAGCAACTTGCCTTGGCTTATTGCATGAATATAGTTTGAAAGACGAAAAGTGACATAATAGGCCACTTTTTATCGCAAAAACTTTAACAGTTCCCGTAGGATAGGATAAAAACTAAGTGAGCGGGCTGCGGTAGCAGCCGTCTAAGCGCCAGAAATAACCTGTCATGGCAAGTTTAGGACGTTCCTACATTTTTCGCACTCCTTCGCGGCACTCAACAGAGCTAGCCCAGACTCGGGCTCCATAACGGAGCTTGCGCTCTCGCCATAATGACGGAGTGTTTCGGAGCACAAGACACATCGTCATCCACCACTCTGGACTAACCAGTACTGAACGTCAGACAGCATTCCAACGCCCTGTTTCCAGTGCAGCGGGTCAGTCATAGTAGCCCGGCGCCTGCCTCTTCAACTGCAGAGGGCAGTGAGAACGGCCATCGCGATACCGACACCTCTCTTCCCCTGCAGCCCCACTGCGTCTGCCAACACGTTGACGGCCTAGCGGAAGGTAGGGTAGGTGGCGGCACCCACACCACCAGTTCCATATATCCCTCCGCGGCCCCTAATCCGCGGCAGTCATATCAGAGTCCAGGAAGCAGCCTTGCTTTATGAAAGCAAAGAAGGGTTATTCCCAGCAAGTAACTGGAGATAGAGAGACAGAAAAGAAGCCACACCCAGCGCAGCAGGAGGAGCTGGAGTTCATATGCCTGGCAGACGGAGCAGCACTAGAGCAAAATCTTAACCGAGAAATTAACATATTTACAGACGGCAGCAAAGTTAAAGGGAAAGTTGGGGCGGCATTATCCATTTGGGATGATGCCACTGAGATCAGCGGGGCAATTCTGACAACCGATTTCGTTACTAAGGTGACACGTTCTTGAACTTGTCTCGTTTTTCTGACAGTTTTGAGCTATCGGAACTGTCAGAAAAACGAGAGAGGTTCAAGAACGTATCACTTTCGTAAAGAGATCGGCTAACAGAATTGTCCAGCAGTACCCGCAAGCTGAAATTGGCCGATTGGTGCTCCGTGTACCAGGTCGAGTTATTGACACTTCTTGATGCTACCGAAAAAGCAAAAATCTTTTGTGACTCCAGGTCTGCACTGGAAACGGTAGTTGGCGTATCTTCCCTCCATCCCTTAGCAGTAAATTCAAAGCTAACATAAAGTTGCTACACGCACAAAATAAAATAGTGAAATTTTATTGGATTAAAGCACACGCGGGGATGGAGGGAAATGAGAGAGCGGACCAGCTAGCAAAGGAAGCAGCACTGCACTCGAAGTGCAGACCTATTTACGATAACTGCCCCGTTTCATTCGTCAAGCGAGAAATCCGAAAGGACTCTCTTGACGAGTGGAACCGGCGTTATCAGGATGGCCACACAGCGGCGGCAACCAAAACATATTTTCCGGATGCAAGGGCGGCATACAAGATCGTAAGAGAAATAGCACCAGTGGGAATCATAACTCAAGTGCTGACGGGGCATGGTGGGTTTTCCCAATACTTACATCGATTTAAGTTGAGGGAAAGCCCATCGTGCATCTGTGAACCCACAAAAGAGGAGACTCATGTGCAGTGGCACATTATCTTGGAATGCCCAGTTTATGGAAAGCAGAGATTTTATTTAGAACAAAAAATTGGAATTAATCTAACACGTAAAAACCTTAGAAACGAATTTATCGATTTTTGCACAAATATTTGTAAAAAAAGCAATTATTAGGAACAAGTAGGTATAAACTTTGCTGTACCATTGTAATGTTTATTATAACTGCAAACAGCCAAAAACATTGAAATATAGGTATAGTTTTTATTCATTTGTAATTAAGACCCCTGACCCTTGCATATACACTCCAACCTTGCATTCCTTTAAGGTATTTTGATATTTGTCGGTTAGGTTATTAGGTTTCGCAGCCGACATAAACATAAGCCAAAATCAAAATATAACGCGGGCGAAGCCGCGGGTAAAATCTAGTAATAGATATAATAGATTTCCAATTGTCAAAAATAATGTCGAAATCAGTATTGGTGGCCAGGAGTGCATTGAGATGGTTGCGAGCGCGTATTAGCGGCGACATTGATCTAGCTATAGTGCGACAATGTTCTACATGAAATAACTTCGGCAACCGGCCACGCCGGTTTACCGGGACCCCGGGCCTATCCGGAACAAATAACACACACAGTAAATTGTGTAGCTCAATAGAGTCTATTGATCCCTTGAGCACCTTAACGCAAGTGGTAAGTTGTTCGATCATCCTTCTCACTTCAAGCGAGTTGTAGCCGAGCTGTCCAAGTAAAAACTTGGTCGGATACAAGAAGGGATAGTACCCATACAGTTTTTTGTAAAGTGATCTTAGGAAAGCTTTTTGAACTTTTTCAAGCAAGCGCGTGTACGTGACATGGTGAGGGTTCCAGACACATGCACTCGATTCCAGCTTGCTCCTGACCAAAGAGCTATAAAGAGTTTTAATTACTTGTGGGTTTTCGAAGTCCTTTGCGTTTCGAAGCACAAACCCAAGGCGACGGTAAGCCTCTTTGGCGAGATCTGACACGTGATCGTGAAAAGTTAAGCCGCGATCGAAAATAACTCCCAGATCTTTAACAGAGTTTGCTCTATGTATGGCCGTTGCACCCAAGTGATAATCAAAGTGTATTGGATTCTTTTTCCTATCAAATGTCATAAAATTACATTTACTATAGTTGAATAACATCTTATTTTCCACGCTCCATTGATAAATCCTATTGATGTCATCCTGTAAGCGTAAACAGTCTCCACGTGTTTTTATTTCGATAAATATTTTAAGGTCGTCTGCGTACAGGAGACACTGAGCAGAAGACAATACTTTCGGTAGATCGTGGATCATCATGAGAAAATATAACGGTCCGGTAACTGAGCCCTGACTTACCCCGGATCTAGTATGGTAAGGTTTCGACTCGTAAATGCCATATCTCACATACTGACGCCGTCCTCTCATGAGGTCCGCTACGAAACGCAAAAGGCTCGGACTAAATCCAAAGGGCGACGATAGCTTGAGCAATAGGATATTATTATCAATTTTGTCGAACGCTTTCTGAAAATCGAAATATACTACGTCAACTTGAGAACCACGATCCATAGCTTTCGAAATATAGTCCACCAAGCACAACAGATTGGTATTTACAGAGCGTCCTGGCCTAAAACCATGTTGCTTTTCTCCTATATGCTGTTTCACCTGTCTATATATCTCACTGTGCAGTATGTACTCGAAGACCTTGGCAGGCGCAGACAAAATTGCGATAGGGCGATACTCTTCTACTAAGGTATTTTTACTGCTCTTTGGGATGGGTGTCACCCTAGACAACTTCCACTGATCGGGATATCTTCCATTTTTAAGGGCTAGATTCAGTATATGAAACAGTGGAAGGATAAAATGTCTTTTACCCGTTTTAATAACAAAGCCAGGTAAGCTATCGGGACCTGTCGAGCTGCTTGGCTTTAACTTGTTAATTCCGCGTTCAATGTCTGTAGGTGATATTTCCGGTAGAGTTACACAACCACCATGAACAATGTTCTCCGAACATGAGTTTGAATTAATTGCTGGGAGATCGTCCAAGAAGACGCTCGAAAAATAATCTGCGAATGCCTCTGCTGCCTCTACCCCGCTACAAATATTTCCCTTGTATGAGACGCGGGGTTCGAAACCACCCTTTGACCTAAGGCTGTGTACGTGTCTCCAAAAGTGTTGGGGACACTTTTGTAAATTATTTCCAATGCAGGCCAAATGAGATTTATACGCTTGAGAGATGCGAATTTTTAATTTGGCACGCATGTCAGAAAATCGTTCGTATGACGCAATACATTTCGATTTTGTCCAGATTTTATGTAATTTAGTTTTAGTTTTAATATCCCTAATAATTTCAGCATCAAACCATACCGGAAACCTGTTAGACTTTGTCATTCGCCTTATTTTTTTGGGAACTGAAGCATCAAACAATCTGTATATGATATTATAAAAAGCATCTGTTGCCTTGGAGACATCACAGCACTCAGTAACAGGAGCCCACGAAGTGTCCTCAAGCAGAGATAGGAAGAGTGGCATATCCATCTTATTGAAGTTCCAGTCGCGCAATGTGTCTATATTACTGGCAGCAGACGGACACCTGTGCCACAATGTGATCGGACGGAGACCAATATTTCGAGTGCGGGATGATACAATGCATCAATCGCGACAAACCCGTCAGAAGCTTCGCGCACGTATACTCGCTGTGATTCCGACTCTATGCACTCCTGCGCCAATACCACGTCAAGAATGCCTCCATGAGAATTAACTATTGTATTATAGTTGACTAAGTTGCAGTATGTTAGAAAATAACAATAATAATTATTGACATCGTTGGAGGCACTATTCAAATTAATATCACCAAAAACAAAGACATTGTGTCTTGAAGTTGATAAGAAACGTTCGATGTTAGAAAATAAGTTCATATAAGTGGCATCAGTAGCCTTTGGTTTAATGTATACCACGCACACAATGTAAGAAGTTCCGCCGTAGGTGACACACGCCCAGAGGTCCTCTCCAGACTTCGTCTCCAGTTCTTTCCGACGGGTCATTGTCACTCCAGGTCTTGCAGCCAGCAGAACACCCCCGCCTCGAGACCCTCTATCTCTACGTAAGAGAGTCCACCCGTCTGGCACCAACTCTGCATCTTCTATTGAGCTATCAAGAAACGTTTCCGTTGCGGCTACCAACAAATGATCGGACGTTAATAAGCTGGCACCCCATGATGACAATTTGGTCTTCAAGCCTCTGACATTTTGATAAAAAATGTTGATTTGCGGCTGCTTTCCGGTGCACGGCTCACTGGGCGCCGACTTTCGGTCGAAACGTTTCACTATCCGACGCACTATTGTGTTTTCTATAATTGATCCACTCTTTCACGCGAGCATTATCTGGCCAGACGTCTACAGAGAAGCATTTATCGTAGCAATCTTCTGGGACTCCTATTTTAAATGAGTTATAATTTTGCGAAGTCCTTAATTGTACTACGGTGATAGCTCTCTGAGGGCATAACTCATTTAAGTACGTTTTTACTTCGTCGATATTCGACAACATATTCCAGAGGTGGAAATGTTTACGAGACTCAGCCGCCCTAAGCGTAGTCACCGTAGGCCCCGCTACGCAGCGTAGTGATATTGACTGGCGCGACTTCTTATGATGAACTACTGTCCAGTTATCCTTAGCTGGAGGCTGAAATTGTAGATTAGCCTCCTGTGACAGTTGTTTTGTACTCGTAGAGGTCGAAGGTCCGGCCGCAGCTACGCTGTCCTCCGCTGAATCATCCGACAGCTTACCTTTTCTCTGTTTTCTACGGCTTGAGGGATTAGAGGTATCAATAAGGAGAGGCTTGGTGATTGTAGTTGAAGGTACTTTGTTTTCTGATGCCGGAACACACATCGAATGCTGCATCTGTGGTGTGGGGGTATCTGAGGTTACAGGAGGGCAGTGATGAACCGAATCGCATTCAGAATTTTTGAGTTTCTCAACCAGTTTTCCTATTTGGTCACCATACCTCTCCATTTTTTTCTCATAATTAACAATGACCGACACCGATAAGGAAAGCTTGTTTTCATAATCTGCAATGATAGACGTAGATTTATTCAGTTGCATTTCGTAAGATGCGATGAGGGAATTTGATTTTGATAATTGCTCCCTCATCTTAATCATTTCAATTCGTAGTTCGCGAATTTCGCAGGCAACATCCTGATTATCGTCTACAGTAGTTGGTTCTCCAGCAGGAATCCGCGGAGCTTTTGAACGCACAGTCACATTCATATCCCTGTTTCTTTTCGTAGCACCTACGGGGGTAAGACTATTATCGCCTCCTTTCTTTGTAGAACAACGGCACTCTGGACAGATCCACGACTTGGTGGGCGAATTATTTGTAATCTTTTCCCCGGTACACAAAAGGTGATAAGACTTAAGGCAACTCTGCAAGGTACAGGTCATGTATTGTTCATCCTGTGTAATAATGTCACCGCGACACGCAGCACAATACATAATGAATAGTGTACGGGTGGATGCAAAAAATAATGGTGCACCGCGCAATGTAAATAAACAAATACGCACAGCTGTTCACAGCGACAGGTAAGCGAGCGTCGCGTCGATGACTCAGGGTCGGTCAGGGCTCGGGGGTAGCGGTGCGCGGGCGCGGGTGCGCTGCCGGCGATGACTCAGGCCCAGCCTAGCGGCCGATCAGGGTCGGGGGTGTTGTCGCGGTGCGCGGGCGCGGAGGCACCTCCAACAGTAGCGGTGGGGATCGCACACACGGTGACGGCTGCGATGACTCACCGGCGTAGCACACCGAGTTACGCAAAATATAGTTCAAATCGCGCGGCGGTTGGCAAATGATTTAGAACGTTTTTTGCTAATATCTTCCAAACCACTAACACAAATTGATTCAAGTAAACGCCACTGTCACTGTCTTTGTTATAACTATGAATCCGTGTATATCGTACTACGAGCAAATAACTTTTTACTGCACTTAAGTTTATTTAACTGCGGAGCGAACAGTAGTTGCCGTTACCCTTGCGAGCGCGGGGGGCGAACTGGAAAAAAAAAGCGGACATGTCACATGAATCATTTTTACAGGAGAGGTAATAAACTAAATGAGAAGGAAAGCTAGAGTTCAATTTTATTAAACACAACAGTTAGCTTGAGTTCGAATTTTTTACATATGCATTCTGCATCAATTTGCAATCATATTCACACTTTCAGTTAAGCGAACTATTCGAATTCTGTACACCGTTGAAGTAAGTTCTGCCATTTTTGAAAAAAAATAAAAAAATCTCGTCTAAAAAGTAATCACTCGTTTCCGGAAAGTAAAAACTTTCGGGAATTGGCTTTCTCTACCTACCATTTACTTAAAACTCAGTACGTTCGTGCACAAGACAACTTTGATTGTCATAATTTTATCAATAAGTAATTATAATTACTTAGGTACTGATACAATTATGACTGTAAGAGATAGACGCGCGTGACTGATCCTAACCGACGGTAAAAAGAGTGTGTGATTATTGAGTTTGTTTTGTCAAAGGTAACAGGCGAGGTGCGCGTGGAGACGAATTTGCAAGCCCATAGGTGGGAGTACATCAGTCGTCGCTGCGCTCCTCCACGCGCACGACGCGCGTTGCCTGTGCTAATATTTTTTGTTACTGCAACTTAACGGATCGCGAATAAAGCCCTAGTTTTGTGTTCTCGAATTTTCACGTTTTATTCCGACGTAGTCGTCATCCCAGCAGCTACATCCGCTGGTCTTCGAGCCCGATAATGTTCAGCACACCGCCGCCGCGAAAGCCGGTCATGATGACTACCCGCAGTACAAAAAAGCTGAAAGGAAAACAGGCAAAGCCACAATCGGTTGGAGAACCTTCACCGCAGGAATTACCTTCGCCAAAAGTGATTGATGACAACAAGATGGCAAAGTCATGCACAACCAGTGTAATGAGGCTGATGAAGGCGGAACTAACGGTACCTAATCCGCCACGAACGTGCCCCTCTGACGCTGACTCAAAGAAAACGTCATCATCAAAAAATGCTTCTCGTCATCGAAAGTTAGAATTGGAAGCAGCGAAGGCGAAGGCGCTCATCGAGAAGGACCTGATTGACAAACAATTAGCGGCGGACCTTGCCGACCTCGACGATGAATATTACAGTCCACCATCAGTTTTATCGAACGAAAGTCGCGGTAGTGAAATAGAAAAGTGGGTAGAGCGAAGTCAACACGAGCTGGAATTGCAGCATGCCACTATGATTGGAAACCACAACGGCATGCCGCAATCGTCAGGTCACACTGACACAGATGGTCCAGTTCAGCAGCTCGCCAGCGCACTTCAGAACTTGGTCACTTCCTCGACTCTTCAGCAAAATACTCACCTGCTCAGTCGTCTCAGCACGCCTAAATAGCTCCCATTATACCACGGGAACCCACTGGAATGGCTGCAGTTCAAACATGCTTACCTGGATTCCACTGAAGCGTGCATGTTCACCGATAAGGAAAACCTGTGGCGGCTAAGAAAGTGTCTCCGTGGTGCAGCTCAGGAAGCAGTGTCAGCGCTGCTAATTAGTGGGACCTCACCTGCAGCTGTGATGTCTACATTAGAGCTACAATTTGGAAACGCTGACGTCATTCTGTCTCACATTAAGACAGACATACAAAAGATAAATAATTTATCAGCTGACTACCTGCGAGAATTAGTACCATTTTCAGTCAAAATACAAAACTACGTAGCAGCGGTACGTGCCCTTGGCCGTGAAGAGTACCTAAGAGGCGTCGAAGTAGCTACAGTCGTGTTATCTAAGCTACCTACTACTCTGCAATCCAAGTGGACCGACCCGACTACAGTTATCCGCTAATCACCGCAAGCTCGCCTAAGTCTAGACTGGAGATGATATCTGAATTTCTCACTGAAGAATCTGTGAAGATATCTACGTGTAGTGCTACATTAATTCAACCTACGTACAAACGTAAACAGTTTTATGAAAAAGTGAACAATGTATCAGTGCTAAATACAAATAAACAAAATGAACTAAGTGAACATAAGTGCCGTTATTGCCGTACGCAAATTCATAAACTAACAGAGTGTAAAAAGTTTAAAAAGTCGTTACGCAAGGACAGATGGGCGCACGTGAAACGTTACGGCATTTGTTACAAGTGTTTAATAACGCATCATAACCGGGAAACGTGTCCCGCTGCTGCTTGCGACGTGAACAATTGTGGTGCATCTCATCACCGCTTGTTGCACTATGAACCGCGAAAAGACAATAGTGAATCTGCGCCAGCGCAAGTGTTAGAAACTGAAAGTGTGAACCACAACATAAACATTAATAGTTCGGCGTTTTTGAAAGTGCTACCTGTAAATATTCACGGACCAAATGGCATAGTAACAACCGCTGCATTACTCGACGATGGTTCTACAGTGTCCTTGATAAGCGCCTCCCTCGCTATGCGGGTGGGGATGACCGGCCGCCGGGAACGTCTACGTGTACGTGGCGCCTGGGAAAATACTGAGCTAGTGTGCGACGCTCAGCTGACTAACCTGTCGCTGTCCGGTGCTGATAACAAACTATTTACAATTAGTGCGCGCATTGTTCATGAACTTAATTTACCTAAACAGAACTTAACTGCAGTGAATGTAAACAACTATGAACACTTACGAACTGTGAGTCGTGAAGATGGGTCGACCGAACCAGCCCTGTGCCACCCGGACGCCTCTGGGATGGTGCCTGCATGGAAGGGTACCTACTGACTACCCTGGTCCTGCGCGTCACTCCACGTTGTTCGTCACCAGTCAAAGAGATGATGACGCCACGAAGACCGAAGATGTCTTACGAGAGTTCCAGGAAGAAGTACGAAGGTCGTTCCCCATCGAGTCCACGGGCATCTCTTCTAAGCCCAGGCAAAACTCAGAAGATTTACGCGCTGAGAAAATTCTGGAAAAAACATTCAAAACAAAGATCAGCTGGGATGAACCTGTTCGTGACGCAATATTTGATAAATGGGTCAAATGGATAACAATATTGCAAGCGATACGTCACATAAGCCTGCCCAGGTATTATCAGGATGCAACAGCCTACGCGAGCGTGAGCGAGACGGAAGTAAAACCTGTTCCCAGTCAGCCGGCGCTCGGGCAAGCGCATGTAGCTCCGCCGTCGGCCAGCTATACATGCCTACAGCTGCATATGTTTTGCGACGCCAGCACTCAAGCGATGTCTGCCGTCGGTTATTTTCGCTGGAAAAATTATGATGATAACGTACACGTTGCGTTTATAACTAGTCGCTGCCGTGTTGCGCCTATCAAACCAGTTACCGTACCGCGCCTAGAACTACAGGCGGCACTGATGGTTGCTAGACTCGCTGAAACAATAATTAAAGAACATAGAATGAAACCGGAAAGAAAATTCTTTTGGAGTGATTCTAGTACGGTACTCAGTTGGATAAGAAATACTGCGCGTAACTATAAACAATACGTCGCGCACCGACTCGGTGAAATAGACGAGTTAACAGATATAAATGAATGGAAATATATCAATACAAAATTGAACGTAGCTGACGCTGCCACCAGGCCATGCTATGATAGTTCAATCCTAGAAAAAGAATGGATGCACGGACCTACCTTTCTCCGCAGTGAGGAAGACCAGTGGCCTCGCGACTTTTCACTTTTGGAACCTGAAAGAAAACAAACGAGATTAGATCCGGAATGCATAAATATTCTACTGAAAGAAAATGAAAAAATTAACTTACCTGTTCCTGAAGCGACGCGATTCTCTTTATGGCTGCGTTTGCAACGAGCTACTGCCATGGTTCTGAAATTCATAAATAAATGCAAGAAATGTACTTACACATTTGACCACACCATGGAACGAGCTGAAGTATTGTTTCTGAAACAATTTCAAGCGCAAATATTTTGAAAAGGAAATAAATAGAAATTAAAAACAATAGATGTACCTAAGACAAATAAACTACTTACCCTGACGCCGATGAGTCACACGTGTTGGCGGCCGCATTAATTCTGCTCCTGGAATTTTGTCTGAAACGAAAGATTCTACAATTTTTGACGGGCACAGTCACGTGACTGAATTGAATCATTATCATCATCGTTTCACTTAATGGAAACAAAGAGACGGTGGTGAACGAAATGATACAAATATACTGGACTACAAGATTGAAACCAGTAACTAAGACTGTGACGTCTCAATGCATGTTGTGCAGAATTCGAAAATGCCAACCAGAAGTACCCAGAATGGGTGACCTTCCCCATTGCCAGGACGGCTCACCATCAGTCTCCATTAACCAAAAAAAGGCACCCTTTAAGATCAGCCACTCGTGTCGCACGGATACCTGTTGTAAATGAGTGATGCCGACACATCACTAAGGTGGGAGAATGTAAGAGATAGACGCGCGTGACTGATCCTAACCGACGGTAAAAAGAGTGTGTGATTATTGAGTTTGTTTTGTCAAAGGTAACAGGCGAGGTGCGCGTGAATACGAATTTGCAAGCCCATAGGTGGGAGTACATCAGTCGTCGCTGCGCTCCTCCACGCGCACGACGCGCGTTGCCTGTGCTAATATTTTTTGTTACTGCAACTTAACGGATCGCGAATAAAGCCCTAGTTTTGTGTTTTCGTATTTTAAAGTTTTATTCCGAAGTAATCATCATCCCAGCAGCTACAATGACAACATGTAAAAAAATTATAAATATTCATTTATGTGATGACAAAGAAGATTTAATAATACTACGTTATGATTAAGGGCGAGGCCACAGGAGTAAACAGTAAACAAGTCACAGAGAACAAGAGTTGGTGGAATCTTCCTTTCCTTCGCCAATCCAGGCTGAAATAGATTAAATTAGGGTTACGTTTATAAATTTCAGTATCTTAAGAGTCCTGGTTCTCTTATCTATCTATCTGGAGATATTAGATTGAAACGAACATGGAATTGTTAGGTTTTAATTTAATGGTATTTGTTTTTAAACATAAGTATTTAATTTGACTCCGATATTCATCGATTGTTTGTTTTGATTTAAAATCTTTAATTTGATTTGAAGACTTTGATTTGATCACCACCTAGTCAGATAAAGGACTACCCACTTAATAAGGTTGGAAGGGGAAAAGCATGGCCGTAGAGGGGCGAAAGAAAGCTGGCAGTCTGTTCAGTGAAGCGGTGCGCCGCGCACCTCTATATTGTACACCGTTACTCTGCCCAAAGTTACAATGTCTAAATTGTTTGTCAAGTTATGGGCAATACTTCGAAAAAACTCGTTAAATATATTTGCGATTTCTCTGGCTTCTACATGCATACACACGAACATAGAACCTCCTCCTTTTTGGAAGTTGGTTAATTATAAGAATCAGGAAACAGTTTACAAGATGAAAATATGAATCATATCATAATAAACGTATACCTAATGAGAAATCTTAAATAATGCCGAGCTGAAGAAAATTATTGTTGTATAAAGAAGCCTAATGGCAACACTATAGATATAGTTATTTTTATACTATTAGTGATAGCGACACTTTTCGTCGATCCTGTTCCATGTCGCATTGTGTCTCGTGTACAATAAACCATAAAAGTCTAATAACGTCGTTTCCATATCTTCAAGACCTTCTATATGGTGTCAGAAGAAAAAGAAGATGTCGGAGAAAGAAGACACGGATTATAAATCCGTATTATCGAAGTCTGAGCCCGTACCGAGCACGTCGCCGGCGGCGCCGACACGAGTCAATATGGCGGGTTGCATTCCAATGCAATTCATTGGAAACTTATCCAATAACTGGAAAAAATTCAAGCAAAGCTTTAAGATATACCTGCGAGCGGCATCTTTAGAAAATGAAGAAGAGTCAAGGAAAGTGGCATTGTTTCTACACTTCATCGGTGAGAAAGGTCTAGAAGTTTTCAATTCGTTTGGCCTCGACATTGATTCTACCACGTTGCAAAACGTGATCAAATTGTTTGAGGAGCACTTTGTGCCTAAGACTAACGTAACATTTGAATCACATCAGTTTTTTACGTACAAACAACGTGAAGATGAGCCACTTGAAGATTTCGTCGCCGCTTCGAAAAACAAAAGTCAGTCCTGTCAATTTTCTACATTGCAAGATCGCCTCGTCAGAGATATATTTATTTGCAACATGCATGACAAGTATCACTATATCAAAAAAAAACTACTTTTGCAAGATAAAATGAACCTAGAAGAGACCATCGAATTTGCTAAAACAATTTATCAAACAAATCAACGGGTTACATCTTTAACTTCAGAAACAGAGCAGTCGGCTGTCTTACATATTAGGAAAAAGTCAAACTACAAGAATAAAACAGTTCAGAGTAATAATTATAACAATAATAATTATAGTCAGTCGAAGATCAACATCTCTAAACCAATTTGTGGAAGATGTGGACAAGTTCATCGAGTAAAATGTCCAGCACTGGGAGCAGTCTGTCGGTCCTGTGGTATGCAGAATCATTTTCAGTCCATGTGCAGAAACAAAAATGTCAGGAATATTGAAGTTGATGAGCAAGAAAATGAACTTTTTATTGGTCACATAGAAGAAAACAGTAAGTCAAGTACTAATTGGTCTTTGCCATTAGTTGTAAATGGTGTAATAATAAGTGCTATTTTAGATACAGGCAGCGATGCAAATGTAATATCGTTCAAAAATTTTAAATCATTGAATGTTGATGTACAAATCAATAAGTGTACTAACAGGGTGATGTCATATAGTAGAAATCAAATTCCTGTCATTGGTGAGTGTTTTCTTACAATTCAATACAATTTGAATAGTAAAGTCATGTCAAGTCAAGTAAAATTCATAATAGCAAATGTAAATTCACCAACAGTGATCGGACATCAAACCTGTAGTGCATTAGGTCTTGTACAACGTGTATATAAAATAAATAGGGAGCAGTCAACAAGTGAGTCAAGTCATAATGAATGTAAACATGAATTAACAGATGTATTAAGAAGTCATAAATCAGTTTTTGAGGGTTTAGGCTGTCTCCCAGGTCATTGTCACATTTCAGTCAGAGAAGAAGTCCAGCCAAAAGTAGATGCTCCACGCAAGGTGCCATTTGCGTTGTACAAGAGCTTAAAGAAAGAACTCCGGAACATGGAAGACATGGGTGTCATCGTAAAGGTCACCGAGCCTACTGAATGGGTGAGTTCACTTTTATTAGTTGAAAAGAAAAATGGAAAATTACGTGTCTGTCTAGATCCAAGAAATCTTAATGAAGCAATCTGTCGGTCACACTATCCAATCCCAACGGTGGACATGGTACGTGCCAAGGTAGCAGGTTCAAAATGGTTTTCAACTCTTGATGCCAGTAGTGGGTTTTGGATGTGCTGTCTTGATGAGGAAAGCTCTTACCTCACTACTTTCAATACTCCTTTCGGTAGGTATCGTTTCAAACGACTTCCTTATGGTGTAAACTGTGCACCTGAATATTTTCATCGGGTTATGACAGAAATTTTTGGAGATTTACCTGGAGTCACTGTTTACAGCGATGATTTGCTGGTTTCAGGAGAAACACTGGCTCAGCATAATGAACGTCTAAAATTAGTCTTTGAACGAGCCAAAGAAGTTAATGTCAAGTTCAATAAGTCAAAATGTACTTTTGCTACTCAACAGGTCAAATACCTTGGCCACATATTTTCTGGTGATGGTATAACACCAGACCCAGATAAAGTCAGAGCCATAAAAGATATGCCTTCTCCAACTTGTACCAAAGATCTGCAAAGATTTCTAGGTCTTTTGAATTATTTGAGTCCATTCATACCAAATCTTGCTGCAGAAGTAAGTCAATTAAGAGAATTACTCAAGAAGGATGCCATATTTATGTGGAATTGTAACTATGAACAAGTTTTCAATCGTCTTAAAATTCTAATATGCAGTGCACCAGTGTTAGGTCATTTCAATGTCAATGAACATGTCACTTTGTCAGTGGATTCAAGTTCCACAGCAGTCGGAGCAGTAATTTTACAAAATGGTCACCCAATATACTATGCTTCCAAAATTTTAACACCTACACAACAAAAAATGGCCCAAATTGAAAAAGAATTATACGCTATTGTGTTTGGATGTGTCAGATTTCATCAATTTATTTATGGTCAAGTAGTGACAGTTGAAACTGATCACCGTCCTTTAGTAACTTTATTTAAAAGGCCTCTTGTCGATGTGCCAACACGTCTTCAACGCATGATGATGAAAATACAGGCCTATAGCCTAGAGGTGTGTTATAAACGAGGCACAGAGATGTACATTGCTGATACATTGTCCCGAGCGGCCCCACCAGAATGCAGTTCAGATGAACTTGATGATGATGTAATAGTTCATGTCAATATGTTAATTAAGAATTTACCTGTCTCCACAGAACGACTTCAGTGGCTGAAGGAAGCCACAAGCACAGACGACAGCATGCAGATATTAAAGTCTTACTGTCAAAAAGGCTGGCCTGCATGTAAAAAACAAGTCAACAAAGCAGTACAAGAATATTGGAATTTTCGAAGTGAAATACATACCGAAGCTGATCTGCTATTTCGAGGTAACAGCATTATTATTCCAAAGAAAATTCGGCCAGACATTTTAAAAATAATACACAGTGGCCATCTTGGAGTTGACAGATCAAAAAGCTTTGCTAGAGGTATTGTTTTCTGGCCATTCATGTCAACAGATATTAAAAATTTAGTTGAGTCATGCCCATCATGCTTAAAGCATAGAAATGCTAATGCAGCTGAACCATTGAAGCCACATGAGCAACCTACATTACCATGGGAAAAAGTAGGTGTCGATTTCTTTGATTATAAAGGGAAGAAATATGTCATTATAGAAGATTATTACTCCAATTTCATAGAATTGTCAACAGTAGCCAGCACAAGCGCTAAAGCACTAATACTGGTCCTAAAATCAGTCTTCAGTCGACAAGGCATCCCAGTCATCTTACAAAGTGACAATGGACCACCATTCTCTTCAGCTGAATTGAAGAGTTTCATGATTGAATGGGGAATTCAACATACTACTTCAAGTCCATACCTACCCAGATCAAACGGCCTCGTAGAGTCAGGTGTTAAAATAGCCAAACGAATACTTACTAAATGTGATGAGACAGGTACAGATCCATACCTAGCGCTACTACAATATCGAACTACACCCAGAGGTAACATAGCTTCACCAGCTCAACTATTGATGTCACGTTCGCTTAGAACTCAACTTCCTACAGTTTCAAAAAATTTGAAGTCAAAAGTTGTGAATTTCAAAAGTCATTTTCAAATGAAGAACGAAAATATAGAGAAAATGAAAGAATACTATGATAAAAATACAAAACCATTATCAGAACTGGAAGAAGGAGAACAAATACTTTACAAAAGATGTCCAGAAAGTGTATGGTCACCTGCTAAAATTAAAAAGATATGTTCAGAGCCTAGATCATACATTGTAGAAACACCAGAGGGATTAGAATGTAGAAGAAACCGACAACATCTATTAAAAATGCCAAGTCCTACCAAGGCTAATCAGGTACCACTCGACGAGCATGTAAGTAACAATCATCCAACTATTCCAATCACTCAACCATCGTCTTCATCACTTCAGCCAGCGACAACAAACGATCAGCCGAGTGGTGTGCCTGTCACGCCTCCAATTTTCCTCCAGGTATTTTTAGTTCCCCTTTCGTGACTAGGAGCGGGAGAAAAGTTAAGCCTGTGCAGAGATTTGTATGTAAATAATAATGACAAATCTAAACAATCTGTTAATTCATGTGCTCATTATATTTCAAGTCAATGTCTATCTGTAATGCTAAGTTTTATTGTTAAGATGATTATTATGTTGCATAAATATTGTAATGCTGAATAAGTTTTACTTTTTTAGTATAGGGAGATGTTGTATAAAGAAGCCTAATGGCAACACTATAGATATAGTTATTTTTATACTATTAGTGATAGCGACACTTTTCGTCGATCCTGTTCCATGTCGCATTGTGTCTCGTGTACAATAAACCATAAAAGTCTAATAACGTCGTTTCCATATCTTCAAGACCTTCTATAATTATATCCAACAAAAACATTTTCATGTGAAATGAAGCCAAGTCTAAATCACAGTTCCCACTATCAAAAAGTTGTCAGATCTCACGTAAAGCCAAGCTTCTAACTCTACACGCCTTACTCTACAAGTCCTTACTTCACAAACTCTACACCTTACCCAAGTAACAAAATCTGGTACTATAAAGACCTGAGAACGTTTTGGAGCGTGCTAATTAGTGTTCATGATTGGCACTATAAGAGTCTTGTAAACGTTTACAGAACCCCGAATAGGCCCTAGTATTATCACTGATTTATTCCATAATCATTACATAAAGGCTGTCACGGTGATAAATCAGCTCTGTAGTTGAGATGTAAAAGTGATAAGAAACGCTTTTTAGTACTGAAATAGCTCTACTTGCAACGTTTTTGACATAAATTTGCTCTATAAAAGTAACCAAAAACCTATTTAAAGTGTTATTGTGCTCCGAAAACGATTCCAATGATCTTTTTTATTACAATTGCTTGCAATTTGTGAGTTTTCTTCATGAAAACAAAAATCGGTAAGTTTATGTTTTATGTCACAACAGCCATTGTTGATAAACGTAACACGTAATTAAAAGGACATAACTACAATACATGGACTATAAATCTGCGGTAACTTGCAGTTGCGAAAATAATTGTGTCGCTAAAGTCATTATACTGATTTCAAATTTGAAAATGCGCCCTCATAATTTTCATGTTTTAATTAATTTTTAATTATTAAAATAAGAACTTCTTCCGACTATGGCTGCTATAGTGCTTATTGGCTCCAGCCGTGCTGTTAATGAGCTACCATGACAAAAAACGTCAGCCATTTTTTTCACCTAACACAAATTATAGCCCGGGAGGTAAGCGGAAAAAATGCAACTACTTCCTAAAAGCTGAATTTTTGGTATTACGCTATCAAGGTGGTGTACTAAAATACCACGGAGTCAGTCAGCTGGGACGTTTAGCGGTTGGAGGGAAAATCTGTATGAATTAATTAAAAAAACATGTAACTGAGCCTGTCAGTTAGGCTTTACTTAAAGCGGCGCTGCTTTAAGTCCTGACTGACAGAGATTGTAAGTAACAAGGTATGTCAAGTCAAGCAAGCTTTAAAAGTTTTAGGTAATTAAACTTTTTTAAATTATTTTTCTACCCGTACACCAATTTTCAGCTATTAGAAGTAGTTGCAAGATACTTATTTTTTTTTTAATTATTCTAACGGGTATCCTCAGCCTCATCAAACGCTAAGTATTCTAGCTGACTCTCGGGTATTCTTGTACACCATCATACTCGTAACACACCGAAAATTCAGCTTTTAGAAAGTACCTAGTTATATTTATTGCACTTACCTCCCGGGCTATTAGTTTTGTTATCTAAATATAAAGTCCAGTTATGAAGCACTTGTCATATAAAAGATACTGAAAAGCTAGTATAGATCTAATTAGTCCATTAATTGTAGATTTTAGTACATTTATAGTATGCTTTAGTTGTGTAGCAGTAACACAAACTCACTTATAGAGCAATTTAAAATATAAGTTATTTAAAAGATGCGCCAGGAGTCCTTTTGGTACTATTTAGTACTATAGAAAAATGTTCATGGCTTTTACAGAACCAGCACCATAGACATATTTAGGGAGCTTTTAAAACGCTAAAACGTTACGAAATTGTTGTACAAGGTACTTTTACAGTGCAAATTTGTCTTGTAAAAGAGTTTTTGACACTTCTACAGTACTAGTACCATAAAAGTAACTTTGACGCATTATTAGTACCAAATAGATACATAAAAGTGTCCTTCAGGTTGTCTATAGTATTAAATAGCACTATAATCGCATATTTTACACCCACTATAGAGCAACACTTTAAGTATTCTTTTGTATGGTCCTGTTAACGTTTTAAGAGCTAATTTATAGAACTTAAATGCTCTTTTATCTTATAGAACCAAACCGCTCTGTTGAAAACCTTTATAGTACAAGCAGTGATAACGGTTACCACTATAGGTCTACTATATTACTGTTTGGTGATAAAAAGCCCTGGTTATAGAAGCTTATGTTACTTGGGTAGTCAATATATGCGTCCCATTAAAATTTTATAAAAATCGGCTGAGCCGTTTTTGAAAAAAACCAACAATAATATAAGCAATTCGATCGAAATATCCGAGTTTTGTACACGATGAACATCGATAATTTCACCAATTGTGAACCGAATCGAAAAATGTAAATAATTCGAGCGAAATATTCGAATTTTGTACACGATGGAAGGCGGTTTTTCCATTTTTTGCGAAAAACAATTATGTTTATATTCTTTACTGTTATTTTCTTACTTGCTTATTCGTACGGAAAACATTCTTTTAAATTGATAACATACACTTAAGGGTAAAAATTTATCTTTAATGCTCGCCATCGAAGGCTCCTTCTTGTGTCGGGTCGTTCTCTTCCCTCAAATATGGTCGAGGAGAATGATGGCTGGCACATGCGTCACACTCGTGATCGGGTGCTGCTTGCGGGTCGCCGGTCTGCTCGTGGCATTTATGCAGTGCTCGACTTACTTAGGCTAAGATTTCAAGTAAAGGGATAGACTCTGGAGTCTGTGGTTAGTAATTTTTCAATGAAAAAAACGTTAAATTTATTTGCTACACACACGGACTCAGAATATATTTTACCTAGGACAGAATAAAGACTAGCAAGGTGCTAAACACTGGTATGTTATTACAGGTACATTATCAATAAATCAAGAATCAATGTTGAGGTGTTTCTTGGTAAAATCTTGATCATAATTTTTAATATTAAAATGAAACTAAAATATATTATCTCCTAAGTAGGTATAGGTTAAAGTTGCTATACAAAATACGTTAAAGTTGTAAAATAAGATTGCCCTCATAATGTTGCTAAGATATTTAAACAGGCGTTATTTAATTGTTATTAATTACTCCATAAGTACCTACAGAGTCAAATCAAACACTTTTAATGCGAATTTTGTCAAGTTACCTAGTAAAGTTACTAGCGAGTCTGAAAGTGAGACTACTACTCGTATATCTCAAAGAAACATCATAACATACTTGTACAAAAACAATTTAATATGTTATCTTGCGAACCAATGTGAGAGTCACCTCTTTTTTAGGGTTCAGTATTCAAAGGGTAAAAACGAGATCCTAGTACTAAGACTCCGCTGTCCGTATGTCTGTCTGTCTGTCTCCAGGCTGTTTCTCACGAACGGTGATAGCTAGAAAGTTTAAATTTTCATAGATGATGTATTTCTGTTGCCGCTATAACAACAAATACTAAACACAGAAAAAACTATATATTATAGGGGGCTCCCATACAACAAACCTGAATTTTTAGCCGTTTTTCGCTCGACATTAATAACGGTGACAGGTAGATACTTGAAATATTCCCCTTCAAAAATAAGTAATTAAATTAAAATAAAAAATGTTAAGGGGGGATTCCATACGGCGCGGAAACCTTCGTGCGCGAGTCTGACTCGGACTTGGCCGATTATTTTTTTTGTAAAGTTAAGCTCCCTGACCTTCTTTGTGTTGACAAACACAAAGAGGTCAGGGTGCGCTAACCAGTACAAAGGAAGACGCGGCTAATTGGCGGGTAATGGCTACTTCCAACTCTTGCTCTTCCAATCACCACTCAGAGGGCTACTCAGAAAGTTTAAATTTAAAACAAATGTAGAATGATATCTATTCGAAAAAAAATGTCGAAGTGCGAGGCGGACTCGCGCACAAAGGCTTCCGTAACATGTTGGAGCTCCCTTAGCCTCATTCCTCTTGCCGTAAATAACTGAAAAATCACGTTTGTTGGATGGGAGCCCCGCTTAAGGCCCATATCACAGCGAAACCGCGATTTTGATCAATTTTGGCGTTCTTTTTCTGAGAAACTAAAAACAAACAACTGCTTTAACTTATTGAAAAATTGAAAACAAATATTATTATTGTCGGTAGCATTTTCTAATTTTAGATTTTGTTTTCTTTTTTCATATTAATTTCAAAATTTCAAAGCCAGTCATTCGAAAAAAGGGTGGTTTTTGAGCCCATTTATTGAAGTATAGTGCAAAGCATATAAAATTAAAAAAATATTTTAATATGTGTTATATTCTTACTTGAACGTTAGCATTTTCAAAATTTTGATACATGTTTGTGTTTTTACAAAAAATAATATCTAATTCAGCAGCACAAAACTGCTAAAACCGCCCCGATACAGCTGCGAATATCTGTTTTTCACAGCATTATTTTGATGCAAATTTTATACCAAAATAAAGTTTAATTTATAAATAATTAGAAAATTGTAATATTTTTTAAAAAAATATCTTAAAAAACATAAAATAAAGCCATCTATAAACGCCGAAAATACTACAAAACGCGATGTATTGACCGTACGGATTCAGTACCGCGCGAGCGCTCGTCGAGGTCGGATCTATGTCCGATTTTTGAATCCCAGACAATAGCGCGTTAACGTTATAGCGCGCTCAACAAATATTGATCTTGTGAGTATAACTTTAATGATTAATATAATATTGAACAATTTTGTGTGGTGAACTATTTTTATGATGAAGGTTATAATCTGAAATCGTGAACGGTACCTATTTTAAATTCATTACATTTTGATCGTGCTGGATGCAAGCCGCTTCCAGCCGGTCTTATTGGAGATCCATAGGAAAGGCTTATGTCCAGCAGTGGACGTCCTTTGGCTGATGTATAGATGGATAGGTGGATGACATTTAGATCTTAGATGAAAGCCGTATTATTTTTAATTAATTAATAACTGTGTATTTACAGTAGGTATTTATTTATATGTTTCATGTGAGTACGACATGCAGATATTTTTGTAAATCTTGATTGATATTGAACAATTTGGATTTTTATTGGATACAGTCTATAACTTTATTTTTTTTAAATTTTGGTTGTAATATTGACTGCGACTGTTTATATCTTAGCGGCAATGTTTATATAATCTGAAATTGTAAATGATACACTTATTCATTACACTTTGATTTTAGCCAAAAGTGCGGAGACATAACCTAGCTTGTAACTACGACTTTGATATTTTGTATGACAATAATATTTTGATTTCATTGTGATTGTATCTGTTAAAAACATAATAGATTCTTGGTCTCATAAAAGTGAAACAATTACAGTTCAATACAATAGTGGCACGTACTCCAAGCGAATAACAAAAACAAAAGAATCTTGCTATTTATAACTTCAGGTGTATTTCTTAGAAGACATGCCGAATATCCGGGTGTATTTCCAAGAACAAGACCTGTGGTGTAGGCAATTTTTTTTTTTTTTTTTTTATATTTCTAGCATGGGTCGAAAAGGTCCTGTGTACAAATGTGTGAAAATAGAAGATTTCCTGCATCACTGAAAAAAAGCACATAAAGCAAGGCAAAGCTACGTTTAACATCATCAATATATCATAATATGTACATATTTATGAATTTGAATGATTAATAATAATATGAATCTTTATGCCTTATTTTATAGATATTATATTTAGTAATTGTTGTTATGTTTCAGAAAAAAACTCAAATCCGATATGACTTCATTTTCATCACTGGTAGATAAGGAAGACGTCGATATCGATGGAGATGTATATAATAATATACTTAGGTATCGATATAGACAAATTAAGATTTCAATGTACGTAAAAGTAAAACATGTACCTTAGTGTAGAAGTATAGCTGCATAGTTATAATCCGTGTCTTATAACGATATAAAGAGATGTGAGTGATTCGAATTTCATCGAATGTAAATCAAATAATTTGAATGTAAGGGAAAATAAATGTGTGATTCATTAAATTACATAATATTATTTAATTTTTAATCAATGCTCCTAAAAATATAAGATCCTTACATTGTTTAGTATCAACATTCCTAAAAACAATGCAATTCAAAAAGAGCACCGCAGGTGTTTCGACGATTCGCAATAAAAATAGGGCAAGATTTATGACCTCAGGTGTCCTTCTTAGAAGTTACCGAATCTTGAAGATTCAATACCTACGAAACAAATTACCTCTTTGCTTACTGGCTCAATAAATAATAATATTGATAAAATACAATTCCTGATTAGGCTTAACCAAATACTGTGATTTGTAATGAACCAAACAAATATAATTAAATTTCAATTAATCAAGAAGTAAGTCGCTGCGGTGATAATTCGGGAAAAATGGTAATTTAGATAGAAATGTCTCAAAGTGTAAATAAACAGTTACAGGAAACAAAGATACAAAAACAGTAACACCAAGCCACAGTTCAATATCTGTATCTAATAATTAAATAATAATAAAAGTATCAAGATTGTTCAGTCACTGCAGCTGCACAGCGCCGTGGCCATAAAACTCCGGTCGAGTCGTTGCCGTGCGTAAAACCCGATTTTGAGATAGACAATTTCGCTATAGCCCTCTTAAATATTTATTTATTTCTGTTTTTAATATTTAACAACAGAAATAAATCATCTGTGAAAATTCCTAGCTATCTGTCTAAGACGGATAGACGGACATCGGAGTCTTAGTAATAGGGTCCCGTTTTCACCCTTTGAGTACGGAACCCTAAAACACAGGTGGCTGAACTAGCTTCTGCCAGGTGACTGTCCTCATAAACGAGTAACAAGTAGAATAAAAAATTAGAAAGCTGTAGATCGACATAATTGAAGTGGAACTTCTAATGCGACTTCCAACAAGGTTGCGTTAAACGTTTAACGCTACCATGGAGGGGGTATTAAAGCCCTGTTGCGTCGAAGTTTCACTTCTTCCGCGCGGGGGGACTCCATTTGCATTTTTTTTATTTTGTGATTATATTATACATTTTATAGCACCATCTCAATGACTTTTATTATTTATTTAAATAAAATAAAATAAAAATCTACCTACGGATACAAACATACAAATTAGTTACACACGATAGAATCATCACGATTGCATCTACCTTAAAACTATTAAACACACATTTATTGTATCTACATAATAATAAGTCTGTCATTTAGAAGCTAACATGTTACAGACAGAGATGCAATAGTAGGTACATTGTTCACCGAGAGGAGAAAGTGACCGATTACCGTCGAGGGTGTCGTTTGAAACACCCGAGATCGGGAATCGCACTTTCTCTCGAGTGATACATAGTGCTTTATACTACACCTACGAGGAAAATAAAAAAACTAAATCTTTACTACTTAAAATGTATATTGAAATTGTTGCAGTTAGTGAAGCTTAATGTAACACTTGACAATGGCGCCAATGGCGTCTGCAATTTTCACATGTTCTTTTTTCAAATTGTTTGACACCATCCAACACACAGCTAGTGGCCAGTGTCATTTTGCGAACTTGGAGATATAAACTCACTGTAAAAACTTTTTGGCTTTTGATATTTAGGTTACCAGCGCATAATTAAAAAAGAAAAACCACGTAAGAAATAGATTTTCATACACTTTTCTCTCCCGCTCAGATGCGTTTTCTCCACGCATATTTGTTCGATAGCGTTTTCTCCCCGCATATTTGTTCGATATGCAATGAATGACGTACTTTCTACCGTAAATTTGATAAAGTGTCAAGGTACTTTCCGAACAGGTGTAGTATAAAACTTCTTTTTGACATTGGGAGTAATAAACATAATTATAGCTGTTTCCATGTTTTTTTTTTGGTTATTTCAGAGTAGTCCACTTCCTTATTATCTCTGCCAAAAAAAACTAGAGTGCACTCTACGGAACAATTACTGACTTTGCGAGCACTGGAGCGCACTTCGGAACGAATACCATAATGTTACTTTTAAATAAGGAGCGATCTTTTATTTTTTGACGTGAAACTTCTAATGCGACTTCCAACAAGGTTACATTAAACATTACTACCATGGAGGGGTTATGAAAGCACTGTTGTGTCGAGGTTTCACTTCTTCCGCGCGGAGGGACTTCTTGCACTTTTTTGCCTCGTGTATCTTGTGGTTTTGTTAGTTTGAAGTATAACGGTCTTTTGTTTTTTTAACGTATTTTATTTTTTTATGTCGCTCTATTATTTGTAACAATTTTCAAATAAGAAAAATAAGGCATTACTATAGGCTTATTCGTCTGATAGCTTTAATACAACAGATAAACTCAAAGATATACAGGCTCTTTCGTAGTCAAGTTAATATTAATTAATCAACTATATATTTTTTTTAAGTTTTTCTACACGGTTAGCTAGATCTGATATATACTCAACCGAAAGGTGATTCAGACCATTGTTATGAACTTTTACTACGGGGCCAACTCGGAATTAGAAAAAGAAAATCAGCTGTCATACATTATACATAGGCCATAGGTACATTTTGTCGATTCCGAGTTGTAATTTTGTATGGTTTAAACACGGCTGATATTTTAGGGTTCCGTCCCAAAAGGTAAAAACGAGACTCTATTACTAAGACTCCGCTGTCCGTCCGTCTGTCACAGATGCTGTATTTCTGTTGCCGCTGTGACAACAAATACTAAAAACAAAATAAAATAAATATTTAAGGGTGGCTCTTATGACAAACCTGCATTTTTAGCAGTTTTTCGCTCGATTTTAATTACGGTAACAGGTAGACGTTTCAAAAAAAGTAAAAAACATTTGATTGTTTGTTTACTTAATAATTAATTATTAAAATAAAATCTCAGATAAACATTTTATTGATAATTTGTCAAATAATAAATGTCAATTATTTGACAATAAATATTTATAAATTTTAATTTTTTTTTTTTGTCAAATTATGTCCCATACAGTACGGAACCCTTTGTGCGCGAGTCCTACTCGTACTTAGCCGATTTTTTCTCCTATTTCGGGTTAGTCCCATAGTAGGTTTTTTCATAATTATGGTCGTAATCACCCCCTTTTGGCTTCGTGTTGGGTGAGCAGATAACCCTGTATATACCTAAATTATTTTCATGAAAAATTACAACTTTTGCCTTGTTTTGTTTTTTTTTTTTTTTGCCTATCAGCATTTTTTTGGTTATTTCAGAGTAGTCCACTTCCTTATTATCTCTGCCAAATAAAACTACTGTGCTCTGTATGGAACAATTACTGACTTTGCGAGCACCGGAGTGCACTTCAGCGCTTTGCTGGCACTGTAATGCACTTAGGAACCAATACCATACGTTACTTTTAAATAAGTAACGATTTTTGCTTTCTTTTTTCTTGAGAGGATTTTGGCGTCGTGTGTCTTGCACATATTATGTCAAGGTAGAATAAAAAGTTAAATAAAAAATGATGAAAAAATCCACGACGGTAAAAAAGTAATTTAAAAAGAATAAAATAACTTAAAAACCCCCGAGATAAAAATAAATGTAACGCGAGATAATAAACGTAAAAAGATTTAGTAATATTATTATTTTTCGCAAAAAATAGCATGACCGACTTCACCCGTGTACAGAATTCGTAAATATTTTGCACGGATCGATGTTACATTTTTCACATTATTGTTGATTTATCAAAAATGGCTCAGCCGATTTCAATAAAATTTTAATAATACCAATTTCGAAGTATAATCTTTCCAATAAAAAAAGAATTATATTGAAATCGGACTACTACGAAAAAAGTTATGCGTGGTTATACATAAAAAATAATAATAGTACGCGTCGAATTGAGTACCTCCTCCGGTTTGGTTTGTCGGTTAAAAATGCCAGCCGCGGTCACCCATCCAAAGACTGACCGTTAGGAACGTTGCTTAACTTCGGTAATCGCTGACAAACACTCAGTCAAACGCGCAGCTAACATCTATTGTTTGTAATTATTGTATATTAGATTAATTGTAGATTAGAATGTAGTTATTTTTGGTTTCAAGAGAATATAATGTTTGTAAAAGTTATTTGAATGAATAAATAAATTAATCAGCCAAGTGCGAGTCGGACTCGCACACGGAGGGTTCCGTACCGTATGTGAGCCCCATTCCTCTTGCCGTTATTAATAGCGAGCAAAAAACTCCTAAAAATCACGTTTGTTGTATGAGAGCCCCCCTTAAATATTTATTTTATTCTTTTTTTAGTATTTGTTGTTATAGCGGCAACAGAAATACATCATCTATGAAAATTTCAGCTGCCTAGCTAGCATGGTTCATGAGATACGGCCCGGTGATAGACAGACAGACGGACAGACGGCCAGAAGGACAGACGGACATCGAAGTCTTAGTAATAGGGTCCCGTTTTAACCTTTTGGGTACGGAACCCTAAAAACTACGCTATGAGCCCTACAGTAGAGACCTCTCTATTTGCTCCAGACACTAAAAACTGAACAGCAACATTATACAAAACAAGCATAAAAAAATCATAAATGCCTAAAACCCAGACACCTTTAATATTAATGGGTGAGCTATTTCCTTTTTATCTTCACGGTATTGTCCGAAAACATTACCACGGCCGAGGAACTACTGGCCGTGAAATGTTGTTAGCGAGGGGAGCCTATTCTAATGAGCGCCTCGGGAACAGAATATGACAGAAACACAACTCAAACTCAAATCATTTATTGCAACATATGAAATTTACTTGCGGTTCTTAATTAACATATTATGATTCTGAAACGCGCTGGATGCAGGCCAACCGGGCTTATTGAAAATTGGCCTATGTCCAGCAGTGGACGTCCTACGGCTGATAATGATGGTGATGAAAGCTCCTGATTGATGTACAACTTTAAAACTTCGTTTTTAAAACACGATTTTTAATACTCTGCTTTAAAATCGACGACTTCTTGACGTTCCATTTGACGCTTTCCTTTTTTTTTTTGCAATTTACCTATTCTTTTAAAATAGCCGCGACCAGTACTAAAATGTTGCATAAAAAATCTTTCAAATATAATGATTAAAATTATCAATTTCACACAATGTTACAATACTAAACATGTTTATTCTAAACGAAAAGGTATATTGCAAAAAAGGAAAGCGTCAAATGGAACGTCAAAATGTCGTCGATTTTAAAACTAACTACCGCCTACTACAAAAGATTTAAACACGCTTTTAACGCTGTTTAACCGTGCAATTTGTACTGTTAAACATTGTCTAAAGCGTGCGTAAAACTTTTGTTGTAAGACGGCTAATCTTTAAAACAGAGTTTTAAAGTCGAAGTTTTTTGTACGTCGATCAGGCTCTTAAGAGCAGGTTCCCACTTGTCGTGTATTAGATACGTATATTATTCGGATATCGGCGCCTATGTTCACACTAATCGGTTGTCGACCACGCTCGAAACTGGTTTCAATTTTTAGGACTTTACATGTTGTGATCTATTATTATTTATTTTCATTCCAAAATATTGGGTGTAAACAATCCTGAGGGAAAGATTTAGTTTGGGAACATTTCAGTACTTAATAACAGAATTGAGAATTTTACTGTCAAAATTAAGTTTTTCAACTACATATTTTAGAATGTCTATAACTACATTAAACGATCTACTGGCTCAAATACCAGTGAGCTTAAATTACCAATTTACAAGAATATATATACTGCATCTGTATTGTAGTTGGCCATGACATCCCACAAATGTGAACAACGCCATTCTTACTCATAGTAGGATCCGACACGATATCTTTCTGGGCGCAGAAGGCTAGCAAAATATCCGACATGTCGGCGCCGACACAAAATCGGTTTCCGACAAATGTAAATAGCTACAAATGTAAAATGCTCTGCCTCTGGAACTTCCGATTAATATACCCTATCATAAATTCAAACCCTACGTACTCAAACTTGCAAATGTACGGGTGAGACAGCCGAGACTGATTTAAATAATCGGCCAAGTACGAGTAGGACTCGCGCACGGAGGGTTCCGTACTGTATGGGAGCCCCCCTTAAATTTTTATTTTAATTTAATTATTTATTATTTAATTGTGCATACAGTTAAACATTCTGTGAATATTTCAAGCTTCGTGCTGTCACTGTTAATATCGAACAAAAACGGCTAAAAATTCAGGTTTGTTGTATGGGAGCCCCCCTTAAATATTAATTTTATTCTGTTTTCAGTATACAAATACTACATATTTCTGTTGCCGCTATAACATTGTTGTTATAACAGAAATGCATCATCTGTGAAAATTTCAGCTTTCTAGCTATAACGGTTTATGAGATACTGCCTGGAGACAGATGGACAGACGTACAGCGGAGTCTTAGTAATAGGGTCCCGTTTTTACCCTTTGGGCACGGAACCCTAAAAACAAGTAAATTATTTAAAAAAAATTGAATTTTACTTCTGCATATTTAGTTTGAATTCGGACAGACGCGTGTTATGGGTTCGTTAAATATACAGAGTGCTTTGTTATACCTGTTCACCCTTTACAATAAAATTATAGTTTCGATTCCGTCCGCGTATTAAAATCATATTTAATGGCTGGATGAAACATACTTAATATACTGGTCGAACACCAATGGTTATTGATTTTGTGATCAGTTCGCGCCGACACTGAGTGACTCTAGGGCTATTCAAACGAACGTCTAGAAATGAAAATATTTTAGTATGTTTGCATTAGGAAACATAGGAAAAAATTACACACCTCACTATCACTACATAGTACAAAACCAAGTCGCTTCCCGCTGTCTGTCCCCATGTATGCTTATATCTTTAAAACTACGCAACGGATTTTGATGCGGTTTTATTAATACCTACCTATGGATAGTGTTTCAAAAGGAAGGTTTAAATGTATGATACACCTGTGCGATCCGGGGCGGGTCGCTAGTATTCTACTAATAAATACATATTACATTGTAGGTGGCATTTTCCAACTGAGCGCTACCGTGGCTCAGATGACACGTTAAATTGTAGGCCCCGGTTGTTTGAACCGTGTAGCCATTTCAGAGGCTTTCAGACGGCTTAAAAACTCCGTATTATAAGATGCACCTCAGTGTCATTAATTAATTTCACTAGGGAACTAAAATTGAAAGCGCGAACGAAATCTCCGGTTCTATATGTTATATAGGTAGATTTTTGAGAGTCGTCAACTTTTTATGGAAGTGCTGATTCTTTTGCGACCTCAAGATTGGCCCCATAGTATAAGTAAGTTATAATAATGAGTACAAATAGAGTCACAATCGTGCAAAAAAAGTGTCCGAGGAAAAAATCTGCCTGGTGGGCAGGCTTTTTAGTTAGTCGTAAAGCGATTGCAAGCCGACTGCAACTCCGCGTGATGCCAAAGTGCTCGGTTATAAGCACTAATTAGGTGACATAACGTCGAGATTCGAGAAAACGGGTCATTGTAAATTATTCAATGTAAATGTTTAAGTCTGTATGTATGACGGCGCACGGACATTTTTTTTTTTTACTTTCACATAGGGACTGTGGCTCTGTAGACATTTGCTCGAAGGAGTAATATAATATTCTAAAATATCACTTAAAGAAATTATCCGCAACCTGTATAATCTTGTTTATTTAATGTATGGTTGTGGAAAATGGTTAAGTGATTAGTGCTGATATAAATGTTAGGTCTGTACGTCGCGTCGGCCCAGGCGGCGGAGGTTCGATTTGGATTAGTTTTGATAAGGATTCAAGGCGATAGCTAGTCTTTTATTACCTACTTCCTTATTATGTTCTTATTATTATTATGTGCGTCTGTATGGGGCCAACTCTGGGCTCACGAATTTAAATCACCATTTTTTTAGGGACTTTTGATGGAAATGAGTACAGAAGTTTTCTAAGATATGCATGTCTTACATGTACCCATGAAGGGTGATAGGGGCCACTATCCACCACGCTGGCCCAGTGCGGGTTGGTGGATTCAAATACGCCATCGAGTTTCTTCTACGGACGTATGCAGGTTGCCTCACGATGTTTTCCTTCACCGAAAAGCCAGTGGTGTGAAATACCGTACATAAATTCTAAGGAATTCATTGGTGCGGGACCGGGTTTGAAACTACGGCTTCTCGATTGCAAGGCGGATGTCATTACCACTAGACCATCACGGCTTCGAAGAAGTATCGTGCTACTAGTATAACAAAATATAATCTTTGTATAATTTATTATCTTTGTTTAATTTACTACTAATGATAGGTAGTGGTTAATAAATAGTTAAGTGATTAGTGCTCATATAAAAGTTAGGTCCGTACGTCGGTCCAGCCGGGTGGAGGTTCGATTTGGGTAAGTTTTGAGCGGGAGGCAGGGTTCACGCAGGCGCCCCTCCCTCTGCTCTCGGGAACCAAGGGGATGCCAGCTGCATCGAATTGGGGAATTTCAGGGGTAAATTTGGGGGGATATTCGAGAGTAAATTTTGTTAGGTGGTGCTTTCAGGAATTGCGGGGATACCAGGTTTTAAGATAAACTCGATAAGAGGGGAAACTTGAGGGAAAATTTTAAAATGTATTTGTGAATTTTATGTGTTATAATGGTTGTGGCGAGATAGTAGTGTAGCAGTTAAGCCAAGTTGTAGAGTAGATAGAGCTCGTAGCTATATTGTAGTAGATCAGTCGGAGCCAATTTGTAACCAAGTCATAGCGTAGCAGGCGTAGCCAGGTCGTAGCGTAGCAGTCGTAGCCAAGTAATAGCGTAGCAGTCGTAGCCAGGTCATATCGTAGCAGTTGTAGCTAGGTCATAGCGTAGCAGTCGTAGCCAAGGAATAGCGTAGCAGTCGTAGCCAGGTCATATCGTAGCAGTTGTAGCTAGGTCATAGCGTAGCAGTCGTAGCCAAGTAATAGCGTAGCAGTCGTAGCCAGGTCATGTCGTTGCAATTGTAGCTAGGTCATAGCGTAGCAGTCGTAATAGCGTAGCAGTCGTAGCCAGGTCATATCGTAGCAGTTGTAGCTAGGTCATAGCGTAGCAGTCGTAGCCAAGTAATAGCGTAGCAGTCGTAGCCAGGTCATGTCGTAGCGGTTGTAGCTAGGTCATAGTCGTTAGTAAGCCGTAACCGAGTACACGTAGAGTAGTGACTGTAGCGAAGTCATGACGAAGCCGGCGTAGGAAATGTTTCGCTTGGATATCATTATGTAGCAGTTGTAGCTAAGTCCAAACGCAGCGGTCGTAGACAAATTGTAGCTTGGAAGTCATCATGTAGCAGTTGTAGCTAGGTCCAAACGTAGCGGTCGTAGACAAATCTTAGCTTGGAAGTCGTTATGTAGCAGCTATAGCTAAGTCCAAACGCAGCGGTCGTAGACAAATTGTAGCTTGGAAGTCGTCATGTAGCAGTTGTAGCTAGGTCCAAACGTAGCGGTCGTAGACAAGTCGTAGCTGGGCAAACGTAGTGGTTGTAGCAAGGTCATAGCGTAGCTGTCGTAGACAAATCGTGACGTGGTGGTCGTTGCGTAGCGACTATAACTGAGTCATAGTGTAGTAAGTAAACTCGTATAGGCCGGGTGGCTAGCCCAGGTGTCAGAGTTTTTAAGCCACCTGAAGGCCTCTGACATGGGTATACGGTTAAAACAACCGGGACATATCATCCAAGCCACGGTAGCGTTCAGTTTTAAATTCCACCCGCAGTCACCCATCTGATAACTGACCGTGCCGAACACTGCTTAACTTATGTGTTCGCTGGTAAACACCGTTCATAACATAGAGTAGTAATCGAAGGATAATCGTAATTTGGGATGTGTAGTGTTGATGTTGCTAGGTCTTAGCTACGTAATACGGCATGATGACTAGGTAAAAAAAATTACCATAATTAGTCCGTGAGTTAGATTATCAAAAATTATTCGACACGTATTTTTTCTTTTGTCAATAAAACAACAAATGACAAAGATTAACCATGTCAAAATTTGGAAGTGGGGGTCGTGTAGTCACCTCTCTCACAGAAGTCTATACAGTATGGCACTTGTGACGTCACGCGGAACTTTAACGGGCTATATTTTCATTAATTTTTGTTTGACAAAAAAAATACGTGTCTACTATTTTTTTAAAGTCTATTTGACGGACTAATTATATATTTTTAGACACCATGCCTACTACAGTCAGATTGTTGGAACAGCTGGGTTAAAACATAGTATTGCAATCAATTGATGAAACTTTGCTGAAATGCGGGTTGGATGAATACTTTCTCTACCTAACTAGAATAATCAATAACGATGCATAGTTTACTATGCTCCAACGTTACTTTTATTCAATGCGGGCTTAGAATACGATAGTTCATGTCAGTGACCAGACTGATAAAATGATAAGTGAGCGAAACTGCACAAAAAATTTTCGCGGATTGTACCCCGTGTAAAACGGGATCTTATCCTTTTTAACCGACTTCCAAAAAGGAGGAGGTTCTATGTTCGTCTGTGTGTATTTTATTTTTTGTGTATGTTCATCGATAATTCCGCCAAGTGTGAACCGAATCAAAAAAATATTTTTTGTTCAAAAAAGTATACCACCTCAGGAGGTGGTCCCATTTAAATTTTAAAGAAATCGGCTGAGCCGTTTTTGAAAAGTCAACAATAATGTAAACAATTCGAGTGAAATAGTCGAATTATGTACACGATAGAAGGCGGTTTAGCCATTTTTGCGAAAAAAATATATTATGTAAAATCACGTTTTATATTCTCCGTTCTCCCCAGATTTATGTATAAATGTAGATTTACTCTTTTCTATAAACAAGTTTTAATACGCAATCATCATCACGAAACAATCAACAGTAGCCTCCTAAAAACTATGATTTAGTTAACAGTACATACATCTTCGAAACAGGAAGCTCATTTCCAATATAGACATTTGCAAAAATACATTTACAATCTACATGTCTGTTCTACGTTTGAGTATAACCTGTCTTTTCTTACGCACAAGAGAGTGTCTGCCCCAAAATTTTCCTATTCCGAATTTCCATTTTACCCCACCCTCCTTCTCCGGAAAATATCCCACTGACCTAGCAACCCCGGCATCTTTCTCCTCAGTCATTTTGGCGCCATCGCCGCGGTCGGTCGCCGCAGCTGCTCTCCCGCGTCACACATCGAGTCCCACCAAAAAATAATATCACCTAATATGTGCCCTCTAAAATACAGTGTTCAGTGATCACAGTGGTTGTGTATCAGTGTGTGTTGTGGACACCAAGTAAGTACAACTTTTGATTTCAAGTTCACATTTCATCAGGTCCGTCCTAGGGGTGACTTCTATGTAAGTATGTACCATAAATAACATCTAGGGCAAAGGGATAAGATTGCAGACGTAGATGAAATGCATCTGGATTTGACTTCAGATACCTGGGATAGGGCTGGGATATGATAGGGACTCGGGATGTTATAGGGGCGCGACAATTGCGATCTAAATGTTAAGTGCATGTGCACTTATTAACGTATTGCTAATACCATTTGTCAAATGGCATGAAATCAAAAATATTTTGATGTGGTCCACATAATCTATTGTGCTAGGAAAACTTATAGACTATGTTTGTAATTAAACCTTATTGTAAGGAAGGTTTATGCATAGTTTACACATTTGTCGTTATTTTTACATGTTTTTATCTTTGATAATTAGACAGATCTTTAAATTATCGATACAAGAGAATTTTATTAAAAATCCCAGTTATGTTTATTAAAAATAATAATAGAAAATAAGTATGAGTAATCAAAATGAATGTTAAAACTTTAATTTCAATCTAGAGACAGTATGTTGTTCGTTACTTAACGAAAAAGTTAGAGCAGCGAAGTCGATCGCGAAATCTTTTTTACATTTTTACAAATATTCTACGTGTATTTAGGAATCAAATAAAATATGTTTGGGTTATAACGTCTGTAGTTTACTATTATACTGCACATACCGTTGAAAATATTACTTATACTAAAAACTAACTATCATGTATAAAAAATTATTTCTCTTAACTGATATTCGTAAATAATAATAAAAATTTGTTTTCTTTTTAGAACTACTTAAATAATATTTTTTAATCAGTAATTTTATTAGTTTTAAAGTTTGGGTTATAATTTTTAGTTTTTAATGTGTAATGTATATTTTAGACATTTTATGTCTAAAATATATATTACACATTACACATAATGTATATTTTAGACATAGAGAAATAAGTTTTTAGTTTATTACCTATATTATACCAATGTACAAGAGATAGTTGTCAATAGTTCAGACGAAATTCGATACAAATTGAGATATAGTCAATAAACACCTACAAATAAAGATTATTTATAAGTTTTATTTATTCGCAGGCAAATATTTGATGCTGAATATTCCAAAGATTCTTCACGCACAAAGCATTTGGGAAAATTTAGAGAAAACTGATCAACGTGAATCTGACTTTATTACACTAGTATTAGGTTACTGAGAAATAAAACACTGCTTTGACTTTCAGACGATTAGACGAGAAAATGAGATGGTTTTTAAGATGAAAAAGTGAAAGAATTCTAGTAACATGTCTGTATGGAGTGAAGTTATTTATGTCAAATGTTTGTGATCTATATTAAAAATGCCATAGCTTCTTCTTGGTCTGAGCATAGCTCGAATGTAAAGTTGATGCTCGAATGACACGTTAAATTGTAGATCTGTTGTTTTAAGTGTTTAGCCATGTTAAAAGGACTATAAATCGACCACTGTTTTCGCGTTTTATGTCCAACATTGAAATAACTTTAGGTATATATTTGATAAAATTTACGATCCGGGAGAAAACTCTTTTCACTACCTACTTAAATTGTAACGAAATGTTTTTTTGGTGTAAATCGCTTAAATGTAATAATGGCGCTAAAATATGGCTGTTTAGAAGCTTATAACGTTTAAGTTATTTCAAAAACTGTGAAAACTAAGACTTTTAACCCTAGCTATTGTGAAGTGTTGATTACATGAAAAAAATCACTCAAATCGGTAGATAACAGATTTTTTTTGAATGACCAAGGCCACAAAGGCCTAAGATTCACAATCGCTTATAAGGTAAGGTTCACAATAATCAAATATGAATAAGAAATATGTAATTAGAAATAACGTATTAAGTAACACATTTTTTTTCACGTAATTTGATAACCAAAATTCCTAGAGTTTTCATGTATAAGTCGCGTGCCAATAAACAAAAATAATTTTTGAATTCACGTTATAAAAAAACGTATTCAGTTATAATTCAGGCGTTATAAACATAAGCTGGTGTGCTACACCTCCGTTTGTTGAGACTTTAGTCGAACGTGATCTTATTTTCGACAGCAAAATATTATCTCTACAAAATCCTCTTCCTATCTGATTACTTACATGTAAAATAAAAGTATTGTAGACTTAATATCAATTCTGAATTACCCCTTTTGATTTGGTACTGTGCAAGCAGAAAACCCTGCATTAGCGTTTCTATAATACGTAATCTTACCTTTTCTTATTAATACCTATCTTATCTTAGTAATGTCTTATCAACATTTTAATCAATATAAATAGTTAAATCAAATTAATACAATTTTGTGTTCATTGAATTATTTTATTACTTAGACTGACATTTTATGCTCAATTCTTATTATTTTAATTTGACTGTGTGATAATTTAAATGTTCTTTATATTTTTGCAATTTTACTCCTTTTTAGGGTTCCGTACCCAAAGGGAAAACGGGACCCTATTACTAAGACTTCGATGTCCGTCTGTCTGTCTGTCACCGGGCTGTATCTCATGAACCATGATAGCTAGGCAGCTGAAATTTTCACAGATGATGTATTTCGGTTGCCGCCATAACAACAAATACTAAAAACAAAATAAAATAAATTTTTTGGGGGGCTACCATACAACAGACGTGATTTTTAGGAGTTTTTTGCTCGCTATTAATAACGGCAAGAAGAATGGGGCTCATATACGGTACGGAACCCTTCGTGCGCGAGTCCGACTCGCACTTGGCCGATTTTTTAATATAATTTTTGACTGAATGTACATATTATGCAAGGAAGTTACATACGAGAAATCATTGGATTAGCTGAACTTATTCGTAAATGGTTACATGGCCGAGTGAGAGCGCGTGCTTGTGCGAGCGGGAGAGATTTTTCGGGATGGTTCGTATACATTTTTCTCGAATGATTTAATTTGAGCGTCTTATTATAATCGAAATATCGAATCCGTAATAAGAATTTTCTATATTTTAAGTGAGCAGACTTTTAACCAGCATTCATATACACTGTATATGGTGTGAACAATAAAGATTTTATGATTTTATGATCTTATAATCATGTTGGCCTACGTTGGTCATTACGTCATACGTTACCAAGTATGGATGTAAGAAGGAAGAGGATTGGACATTTTGTAAATGGCGTCGGCCCAGCTCATAAAGCATATTAAATATAAAACGTGTACTGAAACATCAGATCTAAATTATGAATCACTTCTAAAATGATTCATATTCATCATTCTGAAATCGCAGAAAACAACTGTTATTTAATTTACTGAGAATGATATGGATTTGTTAGTATTGCTAATTTAGATTTTTGTTATTATTTGACTTGTGGAATTTATTTGTAGTTATGCTAATATGGGTCATACATCCCTGAAATAAATGTTTTTTTAATAGTTTGTTGTAAGTTAACGAACGTTTTCATAATATGGTAGGTACAGTACTTAGATCTTTTGTAATTTCAGGATTGGACTTGTAAAAATAACGATATACCTAACTAGTGTATGGTTACAGCATAACTATAATTTCCTAAAAATAATGTATTGCCCGGGTTACGAGCGACCAAAAAAATTTAACCATTTTCGAAATGCAGAATATTTATCATGATAAATATTCTGTGTGTCGCTTTTTTGTAGTTTTCTTTTACTGTTTAACCATGACAGAGGCCTTCAGGCGGCTTAAAAACTCTGACACCAGAGCTAGCCACCCGGCCTATACGAACTCATTTACTTACTATTCAAATACTCTGGACTCAGTCAGGTAAGTTCCTTAGGGCGGTTTCAGACTACTACGCGCAAATAAGCTCGTTTTTGGAAGTGCATGTAGGCGCGTATAGGGGACCTTTTGGTACACGCGCAACTAGCACGCGAGTTGAGCTTTTCTAAGCTAGTTTAAGCGCAAACGTCATAATCCATGGTAATACTGACACGACACCACTACCGGTGCGAGCGAACATGCTGAAATATGCTCGTTTACGCGACTCCGGTTCTTTAACCTATTCACTGTCTTTCTGAAAAGTAACGATATTATCCAGATGCCGCCATAGTTATTGCAGTTTAAAATCAACCGCCCATGGGCGGTCTCGGCGTGAAAGTTAAAAAACAATTGCCCGCCGATGGGCGAGCTCGGCGCTGAATGGGTTAAAGCGTGTAATGTAGCGCGCTAATAAGCGCGTATACGGAAACGACCGTAACCGCGCAGAAAAATACTTCAATCTAAAACCACTCCAATAGCGGTTTTAGCGTTTTTGTTATAGTCTGACCGCTTAACTTAATCTTGGCCTGCACGGGTAAAGGGGCGCGGGGGTAGACGACATAGGGGGACTCCTATCTCCTTTGTCGTCTACCCCTGCGCTCCTTTACCACGCAGGCGAGGACTCAGTTAAACGGTCAGACTATAGCGTTTAGCGCGGAGATCCGTTTGGGATTTAAATTTGAAATCAATAGTTTAATTTTCGAACACTAGTGACTTTACATCTAGTCAATTTACATCCATGGTTTCCCATTAATAGTGCTAAGCAGATAACCTCGACGTCAACTTTGTGATCATGACATGTGTTAAACTGCGATATTTGCATAAATATAATTATGTCGATACTAAATTATGCATATTACGTAGAGAACAGCCATATTTTACTAAAACTATGGGAGTTTACACGGAGTAGGTATACCTCTAAGTGACGGATAACCTATATGTATTCTACAATGTTACGTACTAGTATATACTAGGACTAGGATTTGTGATTTTAGAGAGCTTATACGGTATTTTTTTTAATAAAACGGCTTGTAGACATTTTACGCTGCAATTGCCGGTACGTGGTCTCCACTTGAGAACTTTTTGACCCTATCTGTTCAGAGTCAGTCCTCTTTGCAATGTGCCCTGCTTGCTGCCATTTCAACTTGCCAATCCGTTGGGCTATGTCGGTAACTTTGGTTCTTCTACGGATCTCCTCATTTCTGATTTCTGACGGGACTAATCGCGCACTAAAATTACGAGATAAATAAATACCTCATTATCCCGACGTTTCGACCGAGATAATATTGTTTTTAAATCGCGAATGTTTAAAAACAACATCTTACACACGGTCTCCGACCCCAAATTAGGCAAAGCTTGTGATATGGCTGCCAGAGACTGATACACTACATATTTTAAATACATACTTATACTATAGGCAAATAGATAGTACCTAAATAACACCCAAAAGCTTTTAGCCTAATCAATTTTAAGACTAATCAAGCGATTTGGCATGTAACTTCGGTGATCGCTGACAAATACCTAGTAAAACTACGCTATGAGCGCTGCTAGAGTGTGTGTAGACACTGGATAAAACGATTCTTTTATATTCTGGCCTAGTTTTACCACGTTGTGTATTGATGCAATGGTTTAAATATAAATACACAAAGTCTGGAGCATTTCTTTATTATGCAACACACCCACGGATTTTACGAGTATGAACCGACAGCTCTTACACATTGAATGACGAGCTAACCATGGCGTGATGGTGAACGTCACGTTACTGTTAACAATTTAAAAAATAATTTTTTTTGTTTTATTATTTTTTTTATTTCATATAGGTTTGCGTTTGACTACATACTGCCTGATGTTGAGCAGATATGCGGTCTAGGATGTAGCACGCTTACCTAGAAGATACCTATTTACTCGGGATTTGAAGACACCCACGTCGTACTTTAGCGGGAAGACAGACCCAGGCAAAGCGTTCCACATTCTTGCTGTTCTTTTTAAAATATTTGATACTATGAAATGATTTTAATTTTATAGTGCATCCCACACTAGGTTTATCTCAAAGAGTTACTTTTTATGATAAACATTTGAAAAATTCGTCACGGATGCAGGATTCGAACCTTCGATTCTGAAGACGCAAGGTTCGAATCCTGCATGCGCGACGAATTTTTGAAATGTTTATCATAAAAAGTAACTATTTGATACTAATTTTCGACCGCAGCTTCGCTTGCGTGATATTTAGATTTTTAAACTCTTATTTTTTCGGGATAAAAAAGCCCATGTCACCTTTAATTTCACAATTATGTCCATGCCAAAAATAAAGTCAACCCATTGCTCCGTTGCTACGTGAAAGAAGATAAAAACTACAAACTAATAAACCAACAAATACACTTTAAGATTTAAAATACTCGTATTAGTGTTAGTAAGGATTTTACGAAAATGTATAATACTAACACAAGAATAGTACGTGGTGGTCTAGTGGTAGTGACACCCGCCTTATAATCGTGATGTCGTTTCTAATCGAATCGTTTCTAATTTCTTCGGGTTCTAATCCCGGTCCCGTACTAATGAATTCCTTGGAATGTATGTACGGAATCTCTTACTAATGGCTTTTCGGTGAAGGAAAACATCGTGAGGCAACCTGCATGCGTCTGTAGAAGAAATTCGATGGCGTATTTGAATCCACCAACCCGCACTGGGCCAGCGTGGTGAATATGGTCCAATCACCCTTCGTGGATAAGCCTACGTCCTACAGTGCACTATTAAAAAGGCTGATACATTACAGTACAGTACAATAATTATGAGAATTGCTCAGAATAGAAATCCCTCATGTTTGTTCCGAGTTTTTAGCACAAGTTTGTACGATACGTGGGTTAGTCAATATTTATACGAGTATAACTGATCCTGAAATAGATCCAATGTCAGTGCTCTCTAAATATTGCCTATTTCCGTTCTGAATAATTAAAACTTTGTTTGTGTGTGAAAGAATTTGACAGGCAAACTGTTTTAGGCTGTTATTTTGAAACTTTCGCGATTTGAACACATTATCTTTGTACCACTTATCGCGCAATAAAATAAGAAATTATTTGACTTTGCCCGTGACCACGATTAATGCAACTTGGTCGAAACGTCGTTAATAAAGGTATCAAATTATCTCATACTAGCGACCCCGGCTTCGCACAGGTGTATTAAACATATAAACCTTCCTCTTGATTCAATCTATCTATTGAAAAAAAAACCGCATTAAAATCCGTTACGTGGTTTTAAAGATACATAGAGACAGACAAACAGCAGGAAGCGACTTTGCTTTATTGCGCGATAAGTCCATAAGAATGACTAAAACCCAAAAACTAGTATACGAATAAACTGTTTTAGGCTATCTCGGTCTTTTATTTGGCTGTTTGATAGGTATTTTCATGTAAGAGCTGAACTGATTCTCATAAAACTTTGACTTTTATAGTTGATTATTTTTGTTCTGTTTCCGTATTTAAGAGCTTCACGCTGGCCAGGACTTACCTTAACTGTGCTAAACTGGCCATTGAATAGTTCACTGCTGAGCCTATGCTCTATTTATTCAGCAGTGGTCTACACCTAATCATGCGGGCCATATCCACCACGCTGGCCCACGCTCTAGAACGGCGAATTAGCATACGTCATCGAATCAATTCTACTGACTCATTCAGGTTGTTTTACAATGTTTTCCAACCCCAAAAAACCAGTAGTCTAAAACTGTTCATGTATTCCAAGACAGCAAGGTACGGGATAGGGATATGAACCCGCGACCATTCCAAAGTGAGCATTCAACCACGGACCAAAGACAATCATGGCTCTTACCATTGTATATTATACTTATCTACTCGTCACCATCATCATTATTTTCGGCCCATAACTCACACTACTAAGCAAACGCATCTTTTTTTGTATCACTCATATGGCTTTGACTGCTTTGGTAGCGCAGCGCGCAGCGGTTAGCAACCCTGACTGCTGGACCGAGAAGGCGTGGGTTCGAATCCCACTCAGGAGAAACATTTATGTGATGAACATATGTGTTTGCTCTGTGTCTGAATGTTATTATCTGTATAAGTATGTATTATTAATTATATAGTGTATCAGTCTCTGAAAACCGTGTCACAAGCTTTGCTTGGTTTGGGGTCAGAGACCGTGTGTAAGATGTCCCCTAATATTAGGTAATTTGTTTATCTCTTAAAATATATTAGAAGTAATAAATAAATTTGCGAGTTGAAAGCACCATAGAGAAATGAACGATATTAATTCGTATTGTAGATTACTATGTACCTATTTTAATCACTCTGGTGGTACGCGCCGTAGTGAGCACAAAAACGGCGATTACTCATTTGTAAATAAATACTATAGTTCATAAACTACCGGAATTTGCTACCGAAATATTGAGAGTACAGAAGTGAAGTTCTAGTATCTGTTATTTAGCTCTGACAAAAATAGAAGATGCTATGCAATATGTTTGATGTAACTAACTAACCCATCTCTATTGTACAGTCGCTTTTTTTTTCAAAATATGTAACTTACTAAACAAAGGGAGAGGGGGGAACACAGATCCTGGAGACTGTGGATCATTAATTTGAATATACATATTTAAAAAAATGATGTATGTGTATCAGTTTACGTATTGTTTTTTTTTTATCTCTGAAGCACATATGTTATATGTTATAATGTTATGCTCGTATTTAGCTTTGTTTTAATTAAATCAATTTGTTACGGTACGAACACTGCCAACAATGGCTTTAAATGTAAGGCGCAGGAAAATAAAAAACAAACAATGTAGCGCCTCTAAGTCGAATTATAACACCCCATTGTACATTTGTAATAATTTTGTCTTTTTATTCCAATCCTTAAAAGTAACAAAAATCGTGACATAATTGCGTCATAGTTACCACTAAATAATGTTTTTCCATTGTCCATAAAAAATCACTGGGTAAAAGATGAGTCACGTTTGTGCGTCGCTTAGAAGAAAATGTATAAAACTTGCCTTCTTTTAGCTCGTTATTTTGTGTACGGAACGTGGAAATTCTTTGCATTTTATGAGATGGGTGAGAGGAAGCAAGTTGTAGTAATAACGGTCTAAGAAGAATTACACTTTATTGTACCGAAAATAACGTACACGTTAAAAGTAGCAATTTCTGTTAAAACATCCGCTAAATCAATGAAACATAGGAAACGAATGTATTTTCGTTGTAGTATATTTTCCACTGCAATGTTTATCAGTAGGATATTCAAAGCAATAGCCTCTCTAGTAAATCTTCAACAGGACCGTCTAATAAAATTGGTAAAAATCATTTTTAAAATAAATTGTTTTATGTACTAAAAGCTAAAAAATAATAACTCAAAAATAAAATCGTGGGGCCGTTGCTTGGATATCATATCAATCTGTCAACGGGAAGGGGGTCAAATTTAAATTACTAGATTTGACCCAAGAAAACGAGCAAGTTTAATAAAATCTTTTAAAAACAACTTTTAAGTTGTAACCAATGTGATCTTCCTGATTTAATAAGAATGATGATATCGAAATGATGATAGAAAGTAGCGCTTATAGCGTAGTTTGACTAGATGTCTGTCAGTGATCAACATTATTATTACTCTTAATACAAATTAAGAAGCTGTGGTGGTCTAGTGGTAGTGACACCCGCCTTACAATCGTGAGGTCGTGAGTTCAAACGCGGTCTTGTACCAATGAATTCCTTGGAATTTAAATACGGAATTTCACACCACTGCCTTTTCGGTGAAGGAAAACATCGTTAGGTAACCTGCATGCAAAAATTCCATGGCGTATGTGAATCCACCAACCCGCACTGGGCCAGCGTGGTGGATACGGCCTAATCACCCTTCGTGGGTAGGCCTAAGTCCTGCAGTGTACTATTAAAAAGACTGGTACAGTACAGTACCCGTTTATCCGTATCAACAGCCTTTGGGCGGCGAGCTTCGTGCCCAATAGTAATTGGACACCAGGGCAAACCACTCAGTCTATACTTATCTAATTATGTTGATTGAATACATTATGGGCATACACAACAACCAAATGGCGTGGAACAAAAGGCAAGGCAAGTAGTAGCAAGATGGGTTGACGGCAACAACAAGGTGGCCGGCACTTTCTGTATGAAGAAAGCAGCAGACAGAGACAAATGGAATGCTGTAGAGGAGGCCTATGGGGTTCTCATCATATAATCAACATCACTACATAGTATAAAACAAAGTCGCTTCGTATGTATGCTTATATCATTAAAACTACGCAACGGATTTTGATGCGGTTTTTTTTTTAATAGATAGTGATTCAAGGGAAGGCGCGTCGCTAGTAAATTTTATAATGAATAATGTAATATGATATTTTAAAATGAATCATGACTTATAATTATAACATTACAATATTCACTAAAGTACCGATTACTATGACAAATGTAACAATGCAATAATACTTAAAATTAATAATATATTAAAATTATAATTCATACTAAAAATGTTATGAATAACTAATGGTTATATTGATATGAGTTATTGAAAGTGTACTGTAATTAACTGATGAGAATTAAAAGCATTTTTTTTTTTTAACATAAATTAATGTCTTGTAGTATAGATAGATTAAAAATAAAGAATTCCCACGCGTTTCGTAACACATTCCGAGGTGTATGAGCTGTAGTATTTATTTACAAATGAGTAATACTAATTCATTTTGTACGTAGGTAGGTACGGGCCGTGTTTGTGAGCACTCATGGCGATTGAAATAAATAAACAATACAATAAAATTACGTAAAAAAATTGGTGCTCATAGGTATGGCAATGGAAGTTTACAATAAAATTAATGTGCGTGTTTGTATGTCTGTTGCATCATAGGTCGACGAATTGATCAATTCTGTCTGCCTCGGTGGCTCAGTGGTTAGTGACCCTAAGTTCTGAGTCAAAGAGGTGTGGGTTCGATCCCTACCCAGGGAAAATATTTAAGTGATGAACGTAAGTGTTTGCTCTGTGTCTGGGTGTTATTTAGTTACTATCTACATAAGTATGTGTTTAAAAATAAGTATATGTACTATATGCATCAATATCTGACAGCCACATAATAAGTTTTGCTTAGTTTGGGGTCAGAGGCCGTGTGTAAGATGTCCCCTAATATTTGTTTATTTATTAAGGTTGTTCGATTTTTATTTTTGCTTTATGTTAAAATAAGTACTCATAGATGAGTCGACAATGCCTCTTATCCATTCGTTAGGCTATATAGCTGTTAAACAATCATAAATAGCGCGCGATAATCATAATCAGCGTCATAATCAGCGAGTCGGACTCGCGCACGAGGGGTTCCGTACCGTATGGAATCCCCTTAATATATTTTATTTTTGAATATAATTTATAAACAACAATAAAAAACACGTTTTTTGTACGGTAGAGTTAAATATTTTTTTTAATATTTTTAGTAGTTGTTGTTATAGCGGCAACAGAAATACGTCATCTGTTAAAATTTCAACTATTTATTCTATCACGGTTTATGAGATACAGCCTGTTGACAGACAGACAAACGGAGAGACGGATGGACAGCGGAGTCTTAGTAATAGGGTCCCGTTTTTACCCTTTGGGTGCGGAACCCTAAAAACTATAATCCTTTTCCGGGTAAATATCAGACACTGCATTTTAAACGACTATTTTAAAGTGAAATGCGTAAGTAAGCTCATAGGCAGAAGCTACTAAATTATTAATTACTTTATGGCACAAGGGATATAAACAGTATTAACAGCTCCCAGCCCGGTACTTTGTTTTGGACCAAACTAATGGATTGAAATACTTTCCTAATGGCTTAGGTTAAAAGTTGCAATAAGTAATTATATTCCACATTTTGAATATAGTGTGCCTTTTGCGCCTTTAGGGAGTAAGAGGATTATGTTATTAGTTTTTAAGTCGTCACCGCCCAGTTTATTTAAAGTTTATATTTGTCTTAGACGCGACCAAAGCGCCACCCTTTTATGGTGGACATTCCACGCATTAGAACCAAGCGTTTCGAATCCTCATTCCTCATACGAACAGCCAGAATGTGGAACGCTTTGCCTGGGTCTGTCTTCCCGCTAAAGTACAATGTGGGCGTCTTTAAATCCCGAGTAAATAGGTATCTTCTAGGTAAGCGTGCTACAACCTAGACCGCTTATCTGCTTAACATCAGGCAGTATGTGGTCAAACGCAAACCTATTCGGAATAAAAAAAAACGCAGAGATACTTCGGACTAGTTAGTCCATAATTTTGTTTCATTCTTTCTTTGATAATTTCAATTCAATTGTAAGAGACATCATTATTTTTTGCAAAAAAATAGCATGACTGACTTAAACTGTGTACAGAATTCGCGAATATTTCGCACGGATCGATTTAGCATTTTTCACATTATTGTTGAATTATCAAAATTACTCCCGAAATGTTCCTATTTAAATTTTACAGAAATTGGCTGAGCCGTTTTTGAAAAAATAACAATAATGTAAACAATTCGCGCGAAATATTCGAATTTTGTACACGATGGAAGGCAGTTGCTATTTTTTAAGATTTTTTATTTATTTAATAGCTGCAGTTGATAGCATGCTTAACTGACCATGTATTAAAGCCTTCGTAAACAAATACATACATATATTAAACCTTCAGAATTTAAAAGACATTCAAAGAATATTAAGTAGGCTTCTAAAAATAATAGATTCTTATCCCTATATCCCAATAACCTAAATTGGTTTCTTATTTTTACTTCAAATGTAAATAAGGACTCAACTTTCCAAAAAAATTACCCAGAATTTTTCAGCAAGTCGGGCAAAGAACTTAATCCCTACTTAAGTTAACTTATGTCCTGTTTTCTTAGGATTTCAATTTAGGCATGAGACTTACTTAGTCTATTTACATCGATTTGACTTGTAAACGGACTGCTTAGTGCTTAAATAAGAAAGCCAAAGGTCTAAAGTAAAGAACGAGTTGGGACTGCGACGGGTTCTGCTTAAACAAAGTTTTGGATGTTTTCTGTCTTAAGTAATGGTATGTAGGCTGAATCATACAAGTCGGCGGATGTGAACTTAGCTATAAGCTGCGCAATATCCAATCCTGACTGAAACTCACAAAAAACTGCGCGTTGATTGGATATTCAGACTATATTAGGATTACAAGTCGCAACGGTTTTGAATACAGTTACACTTCATATTTTTTGTTTTCTACTAAATAAACTAATTTTATGATAGAGAAATATTTAAAGATAAAATGTAAAAACTCAAATGATCTATTTATTTATTCAAAATCTCAAAAATGTTTCTTACAATATTTTAGTACTAGTATAGTCCGCGCCATACAAGTCGGCGGATGGGAAGTTAGGTGCGGAACGCAAAAGGATAAATAAAAGGTATGCGCGGGAGCCAGAGAGACGAGACGCCGAGGCACACCCGCCCGCCAACATCATGTCTCTCCCGTGCGTTCCCTACGCCCGTGCTCGTCACTACGCCACTTGTGTCGGCATTGTGCACACATGCGCAATAATTAGCGAATTACGGCAAAGTGTCATCTGCGGCTAACTTCTCATCCGTCGACTTGTGTGGCGCGGACTATAGCTAATTTGTAACAAAACATGTACGTACCTATAACATAAAACAGGTACTTATAAGTACACATATTATATGTATTGCATGTAGTTTTAATTTTATGATATATTTCACAATATTAGTTTTTTTTTTCTTATACTAAACAATACAACACACACAACATTGTTTAATTTAACTATGATCTTATTGATTATTTCGTAATAAACATAGATTTGGTGTAAAATCAAACTTACCTAAATTTAGAATTTCGCAATCTATGGCAAAGTATAGAATAATACAATGGCAGTGTGGCATCAAAATGGATCCATTTTCTCAACGCTACCGACCCCTAATAAAGAAAATACGCCTCGTATGGTAGGGTCAGCTTTTAGCGTGAGTTTGTATTAAAAATTCAGAGAATCGACATGGGCAGTATCACGGCTCCGGTGCTTCTCAGTATTGCTCCTTAGCTCTCTGAATTATCTAAGTACGTTTCTTAAGTAATAATGGACCTTGTATTTGATCTTATCGTACTTTATGTATAGCCTTTTTATTGGCACACAAAACAAAATACAGTTAAAAAAATTAATATTATATGAGTTAAGATCTAAACTATATTTTTAAATATGTGTACACAACATGATTAAACATATGAAAGCAGGAAATTTAAACAAAATTAAATTTTAAACAACTTAAGTAGGTATCTATTTAACATAGTAAAATAAATTATTTATATTGCTTGTTACTGTTACCCTGCTGTTCGCATAGGCCGTGAATACAATGTTTCTGACGTCTCTTACTTAGTTTTTGATCAAATATGTCAATAGACGCGTGATGTTTTTTTAAGATCTCATTGTTATACCTCATACGAACAGTCAGAATGTGGAACGCTTTGCCTTTGCCGCTTTCCGCTAAAGTACAACGAGGTCACGTGTCTTCAAATCCTGAGTAGGTACTCGTAAGCGTGCTACTCCCTAGAGCGCATGTCTACTTAACATCAGGCAGTATGTAGTCAAACGTAAACCTGTACGAAATAAAATAAAAAAGTTGCTTTTTATTGATCGCAGCGATTGTTTTTGAGAAAATTGCAAACAATAAAGCAGCTTGATACTAATACGACAACAGGCGGCCTTATTGCTTAAAGCGGATTTCTTCCAGGTTTTTTTTCCAATTTTTTCATGCACTTCATGGGTTCTTTGGTACTTCTTTACAGCAGTGGACTCTTAAAATCCAGTACAATACAATCCAGTTACTAAAGCATTGCTATAGGCCGTGTGACACATGTTGCGAGAAATGAAGTTAGTCCCAAGCTGCGCAATATCCAATCCTGACTGAAGCTCACAAAAAGCCTCGCGTTGATTGGATATTGTGCAACTTGTAGATGACTTCATTTCTGCCAACTTGTGTGACGCGGCCTATATCTATATTTTTATGCGAAGAAATTCCTAAAAAACTGTTCCTGTATCTATAACTTAAATAATAATGTATTTTTGTATCTATAACTAGTTGACCCGGCGAACTTCGTACCGCGAAAGTTAATAAATTTACGGATTGCAATTATTTTTACATTTACTTTTTATGTACCAAAGTGCATAAAAAGTAAATGTAAAAATAAAAAAGGAACGGGATAAAAAGTATCTGATGTCCTTTTCCGGGTTCTAAGCTATCTCCCCACCAATTTTCAGCCAAATCGGTTCAGCCGTTCTTGAGTTATAAATAGTGTAACTAACGCGACTTTCTTTTATATATACAAATACTCGTATGTTACTTAAAAGTACATTTGTTGATATTTTCTATAGATTTAGATTTGAAGTTTTCAGTTTATCAGTTTTTTTGATTGCTTTTAATTAAATTGTACCGCTTTGTTACTACTTAGTAACCTTGTAAGATTGCATCGAAATAACCTTCGGTTTCATTCTCTCTAAAACAAGGGATGTTTTCAGTCAAGATTTTATAGTACAACAAAGAATATTATACCAACAAATCCACATACAAAGCTGCTCTCTAGGAAGCCCATTTCAAAACTAAATACAAGGATACACCCGGATAGGATGGATTAAACCCCTCTACCAGGGTAGCAGGATTAGGTAGCAGTAGAGCGTAATTGCTAAGAGTAGAATTTCTACTCTTACCATGTAGACCATAGACTTGGCATTTTGTTTTGTTTTAAATATACTTTTTTTGAATAGTTTTTGCTCATCTAGGTACTTAGGTTTCATATTTGATGATTTAGACGGTGTCTGTATATAAAAGTAACCAGAACCGATTGTTCAAAATTTGTTACCTACTCGTATGTCGCCCAGAGAAGATTGATCAATAAATGATATGTCTGTTATGTCGTTCAGAACATAAAGAAAATAATCGGCCTAGTGCAAGTTGGTCTTGCGCACGAAGGGTTCCGTACCATATGGAAGCCCCCCTTAATATATTGTATTTTAATTTAGTTATTTATTATTGAAGCGTATATACAACTTCATATTCTGTGAATATTTCAATCATCTCCCTGTTGCCGTTATTAATATCAAGAAAAAAATCACGTTACTTATATGGGAGTCCCCCTTAAATATTTAATGTATTTTTGAAGTGCATATTTAACTTAATATTCTGTGAATACTTCAAACATCTACCTGGTACCATTATTAATATAGAGCGAAAAACGTCTAAAAATTCAAGTTTGTTGAATGGGAGCCCCCCTTTAATATTTATTGTTTTATGTTTTTAGTGTTTGTTGTTATAGCGGCAACAGAAATACACCACCTGTGAAAATTTCAACGTTCTAGCTATTACGGTTCATGAGATACAGCCTGGTGACAGACAGACGGACAGACGGACATCGGAGTCTTAGTAACAGGGTCCCGTTTTTAACCTTTGGGTACGAAACCCTAAAAAAGAGCTAGGTGATACGAAAAGAAAAAGATTAAGGTCTTGAAAAAACTAGGAAGGTTATTTTAAAACTTAACAAGGATACACTCGGTCACCCAAACCCAGGTACCAGGGTACGTAGCAGGATTACGGTAGCAGCAGAGCGTAATTGGTAGCAGTAGTACTCCGCCTGCCCTAGAGATTGTGCATGTAAAGAATAGCTTTATTTCTAAAACAGGTTATTTAAGAAATGAAGAATGTAGTACCTAAGAGCATTTCAAAAATAAATACAAGCCATGATACAAGCATACACCCGGATAGGGCAGAGAAAGCCCCGCTACCAGGATAGCAGAATTAGAATAGCGGTGTAGCGTAATTGCTAGCAATAGTAACTATGCCCGTCCCAGAGATTGTGCATGGAAAGACAGTTATATGAAAAATCATTTCGTCAAAAATTCTTTTCAACAATTGAAAGTTGTGTAGAACCGGTTCTCAAAAATGAAGTTGTCTTAAGAAGTTCTTGTTCATGAAATGCAAAAATGTTAAATGATCCAAAGCACTACATTCGGATAGGGTTAAGGCTCCGCTATTAGGATAGCAGGATTAGCCTAGCAGCAGAGCGTAATTGCTTGCAATATACTTCTTAGTGTATAGTCGGCGGGCGAGTTGAATGCAGAGCTTAGGAATGCGAATGTCTCCCCCCGCTATCCGCACGCCCAACCCGCCCAGGCGCGTGAGGTGGGGCGTGCGGATAGCGGGGGGAGATGCTCCCGCTCTTTACCTCAGACCCCGACTGCATTCAACTCGCGCGCTATCAGTACATGTAGAGACCATGTCTGCAAATATAAGTAGTCAAGTAGGTATCAAGAACAAATTGTTCCTGAAATGAAAAGCTTGTCACGTTATTCGTAGCGCAATTGGGCTTTTGAATCAATTTATTTGTGATAAGTGAAAAGATCATAATTACTATCATCGTACATAACAATTTTTGTTTTTCCTTATGTGTATGATTTTTTGATTTAAAAAATATTTTTGAAATAAATATTCAAAAGACCATTTGCTTGGAACAGTACTCTTACTCGCCCTGAAGGTTGTTCATGTAGACACTGGTCACATAATTATATGCATCAATAGTTCTTCGTGGGTAGGCATATGGAGTGAACGGTGTCCGACGTGCAATATCCATTAATGTTTTATCAAATGCCGTCTCAATACCTGCGTTAGTAGATTCCTATACCTAGTAAATTCTTAGTGGTAGGATTCTTCAGGTGGTACAGTTTAGCATACTAATGGGGGTAACGAATAGAGGTCAGAGGTGGAATATCAATTAGTTTCTGCAATATTGAAGTTACAAAGTCAGGACTAAGGCGTAGAGCTAAAGAGCATACGTTACTAAAGCGGGGCGGAGCTGTGCAGAGCGTTGTCCGTAAGCCATTGACTTGAAATTTGTTTAAGTTTTATGTATTTTTTCTTAATCAAGTTCGTATATGCCAAGTAAGTTCGTATAGGCTAGTGTCAAAGTTTTTAAGCCACCTAAACACCTCTGATATGGCTAAACTGTTAAAACTACCGGGACCCACGATCGAACGTATCATGCAGACTGCCTCGGTGGCTCAGTGGTTAGTGACCCTGACTTCTGGGTCAAAGAGGCGTGGGTTCGTTCCCCACCCAGGGCAAGCATTTATGTGATGAACATAGGTGTTTGCTCTGTGTCTGGGTGTTATTTAGGTACTATCTATCCATCCATCCATCCATCAGCCGTAAGACGTCCACTGCTGGACATAGGCCTCCCCAATGGATTTCCAATAGGGCCGGTTGGAAGCGGCCTGCATCCAGCGCGTTCCTGCGATCTTTATTATATCGTCAGTCCACCTAGTCGGTGGACGTCCTACGCTGCGCTTGCTGGTCCGTGGTCTCCATTCGAGAACTTTACTGCCCCATCGGCCATCCGTTCTCCGAACTATGTGCCCTGCCCATTGCCACTTTAATTTGCTAATCCGCTGGGCTATGTCGGTAACTTTGGTTCGTCTGCGGATCTCCTCATTTCTGATTCGATCTCGCAGAGAGACGCCGACGCAGCACGGCTAAAGACCCGAGAGCCAAGCTGACTCGACACTTCACCGAAGACATCCCGGACATCAGCCTGTACGAGATTAGAATGGCATTGAATCAGCTTAAGAACAACAAGGCGCCGGGTGATGACGGAATCACTTCAGAGCTTCTGAAAGCGGGTGGTAAACCGGTACTTAAAGTCCTTCAGAAGCTTTTCAACACCGTCATCCTCGAGGGCATAACGCCGGAAGCATGGAACAGAAGCGTGGTGGTGCTATTCTTTAAAAAAGGTGACAACACCTTATTGAAGAATTACAGGCCCATCTCGCTTCTGAGCCATGTTTATAAGCTGTTTTCAAGGGTCATTACGAATCGTCTCGAGCGCAGGCTTGATGACTTCCAGCCTTCCGAACAAGCCGGCTTCCGAAAAGGCTTTAGCACCATGGACCACAACCATACGCTGCGGCAAGTTATACAGAAGACTGAAGAGTATAACTTGCCACTTTGCTTAGCGTTTGTGGACTATGAGAAAGCCTTTGATTCGGTCGAGACATGGGCTGTGCTTGAGTCTCTTCAGCGATGCCGTATTGACTATCGGTATATCGAAGTGTTGAAGTACCGTGTTTGTATAATAACGCCACTATGTCGGTCCGAGTACAGGAAGAGAGCTCGAAGGCGATCACTTTGAAAAGAGGCGTCAGACAGGGAGATGTGATATCTCCGAAACTGTTTACTGCCACTTTGGAGAACGCCTTTAAGCTCCTGGAATGGAAAGGATTTGGCATCAACATCAATGGCGAATACATCACTCATCTTCGGTTTGCCGACGATATCGTGGTCATGGCGAAATCGATGGAAGAGCTCAGCACGATGCTCGAAGGCCTCAATCGAGTTTCTCAACAGGTGGGTCTTAAAATGAACATGGATAAAACAAAAGTCATGTGTAATGCCCATGTCGTACCCACACCAATATCTGTTGAGAGCTCGGTTCTTGAAGTTGTTGACTCGTACGTCTACCTAGGACAAGTAGTCCAGCTAGGTAAGTCCAACTTCAAGAAAGAGGTCAATCGCCGAATCCAACTCGGTTGGGCAGCCTTCGGAAAACTGCGTGACGTCTTTTCATCTGATATACCTCAGTGCCTCAAGACGAAAGTTTTCGATAGTTGTGTGTTGCCAGTGATGACATATGGAACTGAAACGTGGTCTTTTACTGGTACTATCTATATAAGTATGTATTTAAAATATGTAATATATGTAGTATATCAGTCTCTGACAGCCATATCACAAGCTATGCTTAGTTTGGGGTCAGAGACCGTGTGTAAGATGTCCCCTAATATTTATTATTTTATTTATTATCAGTTACGGCAGCGATCAATTGTAAATGCTAACAGCGGTCACCCATCCGAAAACTGACCGTGATAAACTTTGCTTAACTTTGGTGATCGCTGAAAAACCCCTAACTACACCATAAGCGCTACGTAGATTTTTTTGTAAAAATATTATTTGCTTAGAGAAGCGTTACGTTTCTTGTATGGGAGCTCCCCTTAAATATTTTTTTCAATTTTTCGTAGGTACCTAGGTATATGTTGTTATAGCGGCAACAGTAATACATCATCTTTGAAAATGACAACGTTCTAGCTAGCAAGGTTCATGAGATACATCCTGGTGACAAACGGACAGACGGACAGCGGAGTCTTAGTAATAGCACAGCCCGGACACTCCGCGATTTTTCATACAAAATCTGCTGTCTTACGCACACCTACACAGTACTTACTCACAGACAACACACTTACGCACGGTCGCTACACGCGCATTTGTGTGCGGAACGTCTATGGCTGTCAGCGATCACCACAATGTGACGACATGCCGCGTGAGTGAGACAGTTGCGTACTTAATTTGCAAAAATGAATATTAATCTAGTGCTTAAAAAAGTATAACAATTACTTAATTTGGAAGCATTTTAAGAAAAAGTAACCGATCTACTTCTTTTGTAAGATAATATCAAGAGGAAGTTACCAAATAATGTAAAATAAGTTCCTATTATTTATCCTTAGGGAAACATTAAAATTTCTTGTTTTGTTACGTATCATTGATATTCAACCATACACAGTACAAGTGTTCCCTATTGTCACAGTCTAGGTAGTTTTTATTAGAAAATCCACCGGCCAGTGCAGCCCGCGCGCAGAGTACACGATGCGGTACGTAGCGCGGGGTGGAAGTGAGGAAGACTCAAACGGGTGGGGTGTAACGAGTGGCCGTTCTATACGTAGTATTATTATATATTCTTTGGTAATAGGCTCCCGTTTTTACCCTTTGGGTACGGAACCCTAATAAAGTAACATGCTATTCATGTGTACATAATTATTTTGTCAATGTATTAACTTGTATGGTGTTGTATTGTAGTTACGTGTTTTCGGTTTCGTAACTTATAAAATTCTGTCTTTTGTGTATAGAAGTTAATAAACCCCGGATCGGTTGTGTTTTGGTTCTGGCTACGCAAAAATGGCATTTATGCAGTGGACTTGCGAACTACATCACTCTGCCTAGCTCCAAACATCTTTATTCTGCTCCGTTTTGGTGGAATTTGAATCTGAATGTTAGAATTTCTGTAGGCCAGGTGTAGGCAGATCTTAGAACTTGAAATATAGAATAAAATTAATATAGAATTCAAAGTTTTACAGGCAGTTTCACTTAGGCTTTGAATATTATCACTAATTTGACTTTGAACATATTTCATCATAATCATACCGCCTTACCACAAAATATTTAAACACGCTTTAAACAAGGTTAAACCGTGCAATTTGTACTGTTAAACCTTGTCTAAAGCGTGCGTAAAACCTTTGTGGTAAGATGGAGTAATTTCGAATAAAGCCAGTTGGAAGCAGCTTGCATGCATCGCAATCCTATTGGTTTACACACACTTCCGTCTTTACTTGCTCTATATTTCTATGTCATCCAAAGGTTGCCTGGCAGAGCTCGCTATAAGCAATAAGGCCGCCTTTTGTTGCACGCTATAGTTTTATTGTTTTTATCTGTGCATTTTTCTTTGTGGAATTTAAATATCTTAACTAGCGACCCGCCCCGGTATATACATATAAACCTTTCTCTTGAATCACTCTATCTATTGAAAAAAACCGCATCAAAATCCGTGGCGTAGTTTTAAAGATATAAGCATACATGGGGACAGACAGCGGGAAACGACTTTGTTTTATACTGTGTAGTGATGAGAGCCGGTGCTATGTGCCCTATTAGAATCGGTCCAATTTGCTTAAGGCGCTATAGTATCAGCGTAATTTTTCATGTGAGGGGGTGAAATCCAATACGTCCTCCCCGCATGCGGGCGGCGCGGCGCGGACCGGCCGCGCCATGACGCAGCGCGCGCGCGGTATCAGCCATACCTACTTACGAGAACTTGCGTCAACCACGTTCGCACTATATTATTAGCGTGTGCGTTGTTTTTAGTTTTCAGTAAATAGTAAGTAAGTTTTTTTAGGCCGGCTGGCTAGGCCTGGTGTCAAAGTATTTTTCAGTATAATGTAACCGTACAAATTCAATAGGTACTTGTGTAAGTTAGAATATATAGGTAATAAAACTAAAAATAGAACAATAAAAATTGTTAAAATTATAAGTCAGCCTTAAAAGTAACACTACCATAAGTTGGTATAGGTATAGGTATATTTATTTATATATAATAAATATATAATAAATATCTTAAATATATTTATTTAGTATTTTATTGTAAGTAGGTATATAAGGTAGAATGAATAAGAGAAAAAAGTTATTTGACGTGGGGTTTCGAGACTTTTTATTTTTGTTGATACTGAACATATACGTACGTAAATATTGGAATTCTAATTGCTTTCGTTTATTATAACATTATTACAATCTTAGCTAGAAATTTAGATTCCAAAACGCTACTAATACTACTACGTATCATTTGGTTAGGTTAATTATATCTTTTGTAATGTTATTCTGTAAGCGCATTTTAAATAATGGCATGTAGCGTAGGTGTAATTCCGACGTAAGGGTAATTCCGTTTCATCAAAAAACAGAAAACAAAAATTGCTCTTACGTCTTAATTACACCTACGCAACATGTTATTATTTAACATGAGTGTAGTATAATTGTTTGCGGACAGTTGTGTTACAAAGCTTTTTGAGAAAACGGGATTACCCTTATGTTGGAATCACAGACCAGCAAAACTAGATTAGAAAGGAAATCCATACAAATTTTCTATGAAAACCGCTGTCGCCAAGTGTGTATTACCACTGTAAAATATCTGCACAATAACTGTGCAATTTTCACTAGCATCGGAGGTTTTTTTTTCCCTTTAGAATAGAGCGTAGTATACTTTCTGTCACATCACCAAGGTACCTAAGACCCATAACATTAATTTGGTCATAATTTAAATGCCGTGTTAAAGTTATTAAATTCACTTTGTTTTATTAATGTTGCATAACAATGGCAAATGCGTGGTACATGTCAAGCCAAAAAAAAAATAATGGGCCAATCTCGAATTCGAATATGGTATCACAGTTGTTTTTTGGCATTTAGCTAGTGATGGGCGACATGAATTGTGCAGTTTAATTTTATCGATAATGTGATTTTATACGTATTGCATAATTTATGGATAATGTAACTGGATATATGTAGTATATAATTGATGAAAATGATTGTGCAGTTTTATTACTATTTAGGAATTTTTGGAATTAACACTGAAAAATCATGTCAACGTGCCGTATTGTATTAATTTATAAAACTTGTGTTTCTATCAGTTCTAATATATACCAATATTAGAACTACTGATAGCGCGCGAGTTGAATGCAATTACAAAACAAGCTTAAACTAACATTACATGTGAACACAACTGAATTACATGTGACAATATTAGTTATCATAACATCATAATAGAACTTGCACTTGACACTGGCAAATGCATATTCCATGCGACGCCAATATTTATAAGGAGAAGAATAATTACAATCATATTTTTCTAGTTTGGAGCTCGATAATATAATTAATTCATTGGATTAGCTGAACGTAGACGTAAATGGTTACGTGGGCGAGTAAGAGCGCGTGCTTGTGCTAGCGGGAGAGATTATTCGGGGTGGTTCGTATAAATTTTTTCTCGAAACATTCTATTTTAGCGTCCCTTATTATAAGTCAACATTTATAAATATCTTTAAGTAGTGTTCCATACCTCATAATAAGGAACCCTTATACCTAGACATACATTGCTATTTTGTTAATTGGAACTATACAATGGTATAAGGAACTTCAGAAAAGGTTAATCTTTACTGACAATAGGCCGATTACTTAAATAAAATCGGATTTAATTTTCAAACACGCATCAAAATAAAAAGTAATTTAATTCAAAAACACTAAAGAGTATTGATATCAACTTCGAAGAAAATCAACCCCAAAATAACTTTCATATTTCAATAAAACACGAAACACATCTTCCATCAATTCTATTACAGAATGTTAATGCAAAATCTAAAGTAAATGAACCAAAAATCACGTTGTTTCACACAAATTTAGCTCTAATTTTTCACGTCTGTATTTTCCTGGTTAGAATTTCAGTCCATCCATCCATCCATCAGCCATAAGAAGTCCACTGCTGGACATAGGCCTCCCCTATGGATCTCCAATAAGACCGGTTGGAAGCGGCTTGCATCCAGCGCGATCCTGCGGTCTTAATGAGGTCATCCGTCCACCTTGTGGGTGGACGTCCTACGCTGCGCTTGCCGGTACGTGGTCTCCACTCGAGAACTTTCCGACCCCATCGGTCATCAGTCCTCCGCGCTATGTGCCCTGCCCATTGCCATTTCAACTTGCCAATCCGTTGGGCTATGTCGGTAACTTTGGTTCTTCTACGGATCTCCTCATTTCTGATTCGATCTCGCAGAGAGACTCCGAGCATAGCCCTCTCCATAGCTCGTTGGGCTACTTGGAGCTTACCAATAAGGCCCATAGTGAGAGACCACGTTTCTGTGCCATAAGTCATCACTGGCAACACACACTGGTCGAAAACTTTCGACTTGAGGCACTGAGGTATGTCGGACGAGAAGACGCTACGCAATTTTCCGAACGCTGCCCAGCCGAGTTGGATTCGGCGATTGGCCTCTTTCTTGAAGTCGGACCTACCTAACTGGACTACTTGTCCTAGGTAGACGTACGAGTCAACGACTTCAAGAACCGAGTTCCCAACAGAGATCGGGGTGGGTACAACATGGGAATTACACATAACTTTCGTCTTGTCCATGTTCATCTTAAGACCCACCTGTTGAGAAACCCGATTGAGGCCTTCGAGCATCGTGCTGAGCTCTTCCATCGATTTTGCCATGACTACTATATCGTCGGCAAACCGAAGGTGAGTGAGGTATTCGCCATTGACATTGATGCCGAATCCTTTCCATTCCAGGAGCTTGAAGGCGTTCTCCAAAGTAGCCGTAAACAGTTTCGGAGAAATTACGTCTCCCTGTCTTACGCCTCTTTTTAAAGGGATCGCCTTGGAGCTCTCTTCCTGTACTCGGACCGACATAGTGGCGTTATTATACAAGCACTTCAACACTTCGATGTACCGATAGTCAATACGGCATCGTTGGAGAGACTCGAGCACAGCCCAAGTCTCGACCGAATCAAAGGCTTTCTCATAGTCCACAAACGCTAAGCAAAGTGGCAAGTTATACTCTTCGGTCTTCTGTATAACCTGCCGTAGCGTATGAATGTGGTCCATGGTACTAAAGCCCTTTCGGAAACCGGCTTGTTCGGAAGGCTGGAAGTCATCAAGCCTGCGCTCGAGACGATTCGTAATGACCCTTGAAAACAGCTTATAAACATGGCTCAGAAGCGAGATGGGTCTGTAGTTCTTCAATAAGGTGTTGTCACCTTTCTTGAAAAACAACACCACCACGCTTCTGTTCCATGCTTCTGGCGTGATGCCCTCGAGGACGACGGTGTTAAAAAGCTTCTGGAGGACTTTTAGTACAGGTGTTCCACCCGCTCTCAGAAGCTCTGATGTGATACCGTCATCACCCGGCGCCTTGTTGTTCTTAAGCTGATTCAGGGCCATTCTAATCTCGTACAGGCTGATGTCTGGGATATCTTCGGTGAAGTGTCGGGTCAGCTTGGCTCTTGGATCTTTGGCCGCGCTGCTAACAGGCTTAGCGACCGAAGCGTATAACTGTCCATAGAACCTTTCGATCTCCTCTAATACCTCTGCCTTGGTCGACGCTAAACTTCCATCTTCTCTCTTCAGCTTTGTCAATTGGCTTTGTCCAATAGACAAATCTCTTGCGAACACTTTGGAGCCTTTGTTCCGCTCTATTGTCTTTTTAATATGTTTAGTATTAAAAAGACGGGTGTCGTGCCGCAAGGATTTCGAAATTTGTCTATTGAGACGCCTATATGACTTTGCATCATCGGAAGACTGCAATCTTAGCGAGCGTCGTTCGGCCATGAGATTTACAGTGTGATCGGAGAATTTCTGCGGTTTATTTGAACGGCGGGGTCTAAAGAACTTAGCACCCACCGTTTGGACAGTTTCTACGAGCCCGTTGTTTATCTCGTCCACCGACGCAAGGTTCTCTAGGCAAGCAAAACGATTCGAGAGCTCGAGCTGAAAGTCCTCGGGGTTTTGGATATGTTCACGAGTAGGTCGGAGCGTGGACTTCATCAGGCGGGACCTTTCGAGCTTAACATTAATATCTAATGTGCCTCGTACAATTCTGTGATCGCTGCCGGTTTTCACCCTGTGGATCACGGAGACATCATTAAATATTCGTCTCTCGGTGGTCATGATGAAGTCTATCTCGTTTTTCGTGGAACCATCAGGGCTCATCCAGGTCCATTTCCTGTGAGGCGGCTTCTGGAAGAAAGAGTTCATCATAAAGAGTTCCTCTCTCTCCAGAAAATCAGCTAGCCTCTGGCCCCTAGGGTTTCGTTGCCCATATCCAAATTGCCCCACCCTCAGCTCATCGTCGTTTTTTCTGCCCAACCTTGCGTTGAAGTCCCCCATAACAACAGTGAAGTGGGTCTTAGACATATGAATGGCCCGACTTACGTCCTCATACATAGTCTCCACCTCATCATCTGGGTGTGACGATGTCGGTGCGTATACCTGAATGACCTTCAGCGAATACCTCTTGGATATTCTGAGTATTAGGTATACCACCCTGCTCGACACACTTTCGATGGTAATAATGTTGTTGGTGAGGGACTTGTGAACGAGAAAGCCAACACCACCTTGGGACCGTTGGTCACCTTCCCGGTAGTAAAGCAGGTTGCCGGATTTTAAGGTTATCGTGTCCTCCCCCTCTCTACGGACTTCAGACAACCCCACAATATCCCAACGCAACCTACTCAACTCTTCTTCCAGCTCAGCAATCTTCTCGTCAGTCCTCAACGTGCGCACGTTGTGTGTTACCAGGGCCAGTCGTCGTTTACGGGAGTGGTAGCCGGGCGTCTGCCAGCGATTCTTAGCACCCCCTTCTCCGCCGTTACCGGGGCCGCTACCGTAGCCCCGGGCTAGCGAAGCTGCTGGGGACTGGGGGCCTGGTCTTTTTGTTTGTTCCATATTGGGTATTTGCCCGTAATCGCCGCGCTGGGCAAGCGTGGTGGCGATCGCAGAAACGTAGCTTCGCGACAGGGATGCTGCTCCCCATCCCTGCCCTGTGCCATTTTAGCTACGTTTTTATTTGAATGGTTATACCGCCATTAGTCGGTTCCGCTGTACCTTAGTCGGCTCCTACGACACCTGGTACTAGAGGGGGGTGCTATTCTACTCTGCCGGCACCCCACGGCCCAATAAAGAATTTCAGTAAATTGTTCTTATCAGACGCCTACTTCATACAAAGAACTCACGCTCCGAAGTTCAAGTCTCTCCTGACCGCTTATTGAAGCGGTTTAGGCTGCGTGGATGCGTGGATCCGTCAGTCAGTCATTCAGATCTAAGCATTTTATATGTCGAGACAATATACATGTATAACCATAAAAAAACATGTTAATTAAGAACCACGTGTAAATGGAACGTTTGTAGGAATCCAGTCTTGCCGTCCTGTAGCCTCGATCCATTTACTCTTCGTCAGAGGATCGGCTGGAAAGCTGCAATGAAGATACAATGTATCAATGAAAATCAAAGCAAACATGCAACGGCAGTCGGCTTCGTGTTCAATCTATATATTTATATGTATATATATTGGACCTGATAACTTTTATTCATAAGGAACATAATAGTTAAAGTGTGATGCAAATACAATTATTAATAAAAATTACACCACAATCACAAATATTTTATTAAATCAAAATATTCAGATACTTAATAACAATAAATTTCGCATTGCGAAATATTAACTTACTAGCGAAATTTATCGATGTCGATAAAATGTTTGCAAGCACTATCAACGAAAATCTAGGCAGTAAAATAAATCATTTAAATTTAAAAATGCCCACAATTTAGACTTACCAGTGAAAGGATATTCCTCCTTTTTGTAAACTAAAGTCTTTGCTTTGTATTCGACACGTTATAATAGCGCAAACCGGCATTTTTTTTGGCAAAAATTACCTCTGAAATCACTTGAACGACTGAGACAGTAAATGTCACGATTTCACGTAACTTGAGTTATAACTCATGTACGTGGCGACAAACCTCCCCTCCACATCGCCTTTCTATTTCCTTCTCTCTTCTGTGGTTGGAATTACACCTACAGTTCAAAATTTTGTTAATGACATTTATGAGCGTGCACAAATAGTTAGACTAACCATGGAGGAGGTCGATGATAAGCTGTGCATTTATTGTGGCTAATGATAACGTGGAAATTTGGCATCACATAATGAAATGGAAGATGAATAAAATACAATAAATCGGTATATTTTACAAAATCAAGGATTGAAACATTGTATATTGGTATCATCTGTCATCACCTTTTGCGACTACCAACTTATGGTAAAACTTCACCTCACCGGTTGATAGAAATATTGATCCCTTGACACCTCTTATGATAGTGGTCGAGATTTAAGGTTCTTAGCTCTTACGGTATCGACTCCTGACCGTCGGCATAAAATTTACTGGAAGATATACTGTAATAATATAAATCTGGAAATGCATATCTCGCATTTCCAGATTTATATTATTACTAGCTTTTACCCGCGGCGTTACCCGCATCACATTTTGATTTTTAATCTTTTCCATAGGAAATATTTAGTAAACTAGTGTTTTGCTTATACTATGGGAACAATGTTTTATTTTCTGGATAAAAAGGAATCTATGGCTAATTCTCCTCGAAGCCCAAATTTGATGGTCACACAGTTATATTTCCTAAACGGTATGAGATAGATACAAGATTCTTGAATTAGAGGATAGAGCATTTATTATTTTAGAAAATACACAAAGCTTGTTATAATAGAAGCATAAATAATACCAAAAAATTGACATCCATTGTCAAAAACGGGGTCATTTTCGGTATTCTCCTCGTGTCACACTTCCCGTTTCAGAAAAACATTTGGTTACTGCCACACCAAATTTCTGTGTATTTGTATGATACATATACTTCTGTTATCGTAATAAAACACACTTTACATCCAATAGTCTAAAATGTATCTATTCATCATCATTTTAAATTTGTAACAACATATGCGTATGTCACACGATTTTAAATTCTTTAGATTTGCGTAGTTTAACGGCTGGCTTTTGAACACAACATCAGCAATCAAGCTCAGAGTTCGTTTCGCTCAAACTTCAGTCGTATCCCGCCACCGTGGACGTAAGACGTGCGGCTCCTCGTGCTTAAGAAAAAAATTATTCGAAAGTAAAAAATTTTTCGTAGATATACCGTCACTTGCGTGGACCTCATTTATGTGCATTGTATTTTAGCAATGAAAATCAAAGATAGCTCATTTAAAACATCAAAATGTGCGAGATATTTATGTAGGTTTTGGTTACGAAACACCTAAAAACTTTGCAAAATTTAGAAAAAACGGATATTTTCGTCACCTTCGTGCCGTCACTTTCGTGGTCTTTTGGGCCGCGAAAGTGATTTTAGGCCACGAAAGTGATGTTTTGTATTGCTTTATTTAGAAACAAACTGCGCCCCGTGGTGCTACCCGCGTTTACCTGGGAAAAAAAGATTTATATTTAAGATTATGATAAAAAGCCCTCTGCTGTGCACGGGTTTACCTTCGATTATGCCTTGACGAGCTTTTCGTGTGGAACAACTGATACCTTTTCTTGAATTAGGTTGGTTCCGTTGATAAATAATTGATAATGATGAATACAACTTAAAGTACTAACTGGTACTTAAATAAAGTGTAAAAATACTACTTTAGCCATAATGCTGTTTGAGAATAAGGAATTACCTTTGATCGGAATAACACCTACGCAACATGTCATTATCCAAAATGTGTATTGTCAAGTTATGGTAATTAAATAAGTAATGTGCATAATGTTGTGCGTACAAGTATATCATCGTTGGTACTTACTCATAGACGGTGTCATTTGTATGATTGTCGTACGCATTTGTATTTATATTATTTTCTGCGTCATTATCAATCTCAATCGAATGTGGTGGTAATTGGCTGAAAAAAAAAGTTCTATATGAATATCCATAGGTAGACAACAATTTGGCAAGCAGGCAAATGGTCAAATCATCATCATTAACTTATGATAGGTACCTTACCCTCTGCTGGCCTAGGTACCTTTAATTATGCCTCGACAAGCTTTGTGTGTGGAATAACTGACATTTTCTTCTTGAATTAGCTTGGTCCACTAGTGAAAATTATGAATAATAATAACCACAATGATTCCTTAGTGTTACTAGTATTTAAAAAAGATAAGTGGTAAAATACCACTTTAGCCATATAGCTTTTTGAGAAAACGGCATTACCCTTACGTCGGAATTACACCTACTAAACATGTCAACATGTCATTATTCAAAATTCGAATGTATCAAATTATTTGTGCACAGATATAAATATTACAAAGCTTTTGAGAATACGGAATTACCCTGAAGTCGGAATTACACCTACGCATCATGTCAACATTCAAAATGCGGACGTATCAAATTATTATTATTTTTTATGTGTTATTTTAAAAAATCGCTTTAATTAAAATAATATAAAAAAGAATAAGATTATACTAACATAGCTGTTTCAGATACATCCGAGCTTTGTTGACGCCTGCAACAAAAAAAAAAAAAACAATCAAATCGGTACCTACCTACTACACAAATACCTAAATTTTGGTTACCTACCAATATAATTATTTGTAATCATATTTATAATACTTATAATACTTATAGTTGTACATAAGTGCAAAATATGTAGTTATGTACTTTTAACTAGATATGTTTCAGCCATTGCAATTTGAAAGTACTGTTGTCATTATAAAATAGTAGGTACCTGTCTATAGGTATTAATGAACTATGTTATGAAATTAGTCACTTACCTGCGTTTTCTCTCTTGGAAAGCTTTGCGAATCGCCAAACTAGACGGTTTTCTTTTTTTTATCGCCCTAAATACGTATATAATTTGGGAAGTACGGTTTCGCGAAAGCGGAAAAAATGGCGCGAAATCCGACACGCGTCCTGCGTCGGCGAGGTCTGCGACCGTACTGACTCTGTCATATTCCATGTCCGAGCGTGCGGGCGACGCCCGGTTTCGGGAGATTTTTGCATTCAAAAATCAATAATAAATTGGTATCACCACTTTTTGGTGAATTTTATGGGACGGTACCGAAGTTTAATTCAAGAGCATAAAGGACACATTTTAAAAAAAAATGCAAACGTGTAGGAAAGTGCTCAAAAATGCAATAAACTTTCTTCGAAAACATGAATTTGCTCTAAAAAAGCAGTATCTTTGCATTTATTTTCTATCGAGCGAAGTTTTTTTAATTGTGTTATGAGTATTACCATTCTGTACCGTATAGTTTTGAGAATATTGTGTATTTTTTTCAATCCAAAAACTTCAAGATTTGATGGAGAAAAATCAGTTTAACTAGGGCTCTTTTCAAGTATTTTGAGATTGTATAGCGGCTTAACCGCTGGGTTACGTCAGCGAGATTACGAGCCTTAATCTATTTATCCTATAGCCTGATGAGTGGATCTCGACGAGGATTAAGAAATAACCCGAAATATTAGATATCGAAGGATGTTTCACTTCCTTGACCAACGTGTCCGTAGAATTGAATACGTAGAGGCGGTGATGTGAACTCTATATGAATGTGTTATGGAATTGATTTATTTAAATGCCCCGGTTTTATTAATCGCTTAGTCATGTCAGAAGCCTTCACGGGAAGTATGGCAAAGGGACAAATTGTCTTTCCACCATTATATCCATATTATATAGACAACGACAACTGACATTAAAAGTGGATAAAATTGTTTTCTCCCTTTGCCGTGCTACCCAAGCAGGCCGTTTAAAAACTCTGACAACAGGGCTAGCCATCCGATCTATACGAACTTACTTACTTTTTATTTAAATTGCAAGGGTTGTTTTTTTTTTTTGCCACTATGAAAGTAAGCTTCTTTGACGGAATGCACTTGTATTTTTATTTCAGCACAAATAAGTCCGCGTTGACCACCATCATGCTTGATGGTATGGCTTTACTTTTTGACTTGTAACAAATGGTGTTATGAATAAATGACTATATGACTATATGATTCTTTAAAAACAAAATACTACAACCGTTATAAGTTTATATGTTCCAAATGAACTAATGTTTTCCCTTGCAGCTTACAGCAGACTTAGGTAGCTTTTAGTTTAAAATTCATAAAACTTGTTGCCGTGATTTTAAATATTTTATTTATTTCTATTACTTGAAAAAATAAATATCGAGCCGTGTGCAAGAATTATTCGCATTCAAATATTCATCTATTTACTTGTAAGTAGATGAGTATATCGTATAATACCCGTATACGTCAAATACAATGTAAATAAACTTTACATAAACAGACACTAAATAATCAACATTATTTTAGTATCTAGTTCATTAAAAAGGTTAATAAAAAAAAAAGTAGAGCATGATGACTAAAAAAATATAACTAGTCCGTGAGATAGACTATTAAAAATATTAGATACGTAATACGTATTTTTTCTTTTGTAAAATAAACAATCATTGAAGAAGATACAGTCCACCAAAGTTACGCGTGATATCACAAGTGCCATACAAATGTATAGACTTCTGTAAGAGAGGTGACGTCATGACCCCCACTCCCAAACTTTGCCAAGGTTTATCTTTGTCGTTTGTTATTTGATTGACAAAAGAAAAATACGTGTCCAATATTTTTTGGTAATCATACTCACGGATTAATTATAATAAAGATTTTTTAACCCAGTTGAGACAATTTTTTATTTTATTTATCTACCCTGTCCTAATAAAGTAGCACCATAAGTCTATGACATTGTAGGCTGATGGTTTGAGTCCTGCATCCATGGTTGATGGATAGCCCGCTCTATTCACGGCGAAGTGCGAATAAATGAGGCCTTCGGAGATTAACGCCTCACTTCTCTTATAAATAAATGAGTCCCTCGGAGATTACCGCCTCTCTTCCTTATAATTGATGGCCTTTTTCTGCGATGTTGTCTGTCTGGAATAAAAACGCTTAAGGACTAAGATTAGCTTCTAAGTTTTATGTCTACCTAGTACTCCTTTTTTCCTTTAAACTCAAATCATTTATTGCATGAGATTAACTTGCGGTTCTTAATTAACATGTTTTGTATACTTAGTTATATATAAATGACCCTGATAAGGGTATGGCTATAATTTATTATTCGTATTGGAACGATTTATTATTATGTTTTCTGTATTATCTTTAAATAATCATCTAATGTGTAACAACATTTGGATAATAGACTATTTTTAGTTGTTTTTTTAAAACAGTTTTCCTTTTCGATTTCTTTTAGATTATTTATCAGACGCTTTGTTAAAATAGTCGTAGTTAGGTAATACAATAGAATACGTCATCGACTATGTATACCTGGGTCAAACAATATCTTTTGAAGATGCCACTTCAAAAGAGATAGACAGAAGAATCGCTCTATCTTGGAAAAAATACTGGTTACACAAGGACGCATTTAAAAGTAAATTACCAATACATCTAAAGAAAAAACTATGGGATAATACGATACATCCATCACTCCTTTACGGATGTCAATGCTGGGCTCTAACAAAAAATCTTGTAAGAAAGAAAGCTACTTTTCAAAGAGCAACAGAAAGGTCTATGTTAGGCATTCAACTCAAAGACAAAGTCCGAAACATAGACATACGCAACGCTACAAAAACTCAGGACGCTGTAAGCACACTCTGCATGTTAAAATGGAAGTAGGCAGGCCACGTTGCGAGAGTTACAGATGGACGTTGGAGTGGAAAAGTCCTGCATTGGTGCCCGAGAGAAGACACACGATCGAAAGGACGGCCGAGAAGGAGGTGGCGAGATGACATCGTGGAGGCAGCTGGAAGTACATGGACGAGACTGGCGCAAGAAAGAAAATTATGGCAACGCATGGAGGAGGCCTTCGCTCAAATTTGGTTGTCCAGAACAGAACGAAATTGATGTTAATAACATAGATGTAATACATAATATGTAATATGAAATGTAAAAGATAAAATGGAAATAATGGCTTTTTTATTTATTTACTAGCTTTTACCCGCGGCTTCGCCCGCGTTGTATTTTGATTTTGGCTTATGTTTATGTCGGCTGCGAAACCTAACCTAACTGACAAATATCAAAATACCTTAGAGGAATGCTTTTGTTGGTTAAGTTACGGTTGGAGTGTATATACAACCCCCCCGTGTATTCCCGCCTTGTCGTGGGGGAGGTCTGAGGCAGCTGAAAAGGCGGCGCTCGAAGTCTCCCTCTTCTTTGGGTCTTTTCCCCCAAGGAAGCTTAGAGGCTGGCACTCGAGTTTCAGCCGCTTTTAACTAAAGCAGCTGAGAGGATGGCCGGTAGGTTGCATGCCTTATGAGGAGTGTCGCAACTTAGGCGGGCTGCAGTGCCGCTCTTACGACGCTGCATCCGAGGATTTTTTTTATTATATCGCGAAATATCCCTGACATGATCAGCAGGGGTCTTAATTACAAATGAATAAAAACGAAGTATACCTATATTTCAATGTTTTTGGCTGTTTGCAGTTATAATAAACATTACAATGGTACAGCAAAGTTTATACCTACTTGTTCCTAATTAAGTATTGCTTTTTTACAAATATTTGTGCAAAAATTCGGTAAAATTGTTTCTAAGGTTTTTTCGTGTTAGATTAATTCCAATTTTTTGTTCTAATTCAAATCTCTGCTTTCCATAACCTGGGCATTCCAAGATTATGTGCAGTGGAGTCTCCTCTTTTGTGGGTTCACAGATGCACGATGGGCTTTCCCTCAACTTAAATCGATGTAAGTATTGGGAAAACTCACCATGCCCCGTCAGCACTTGAGTTATGATTCCCACTGGTGCTATTTCTCTTACGATCTTGTATGCCGCCCTTGCATCCGGAAAATATGTTTTGGTTACCGCCGCTGTGTGTCCATCCTGATACCGCCGGTTCCACTCGTCAAGAGAGTCCTTTCGGATTTCTCGCTTGACGAATGAAACGGGGCAGTTATCCTAAATAGGTCTGCACTTCGAGTGCAGTGCTGCTTCCTTTGCTAGCTGGTCCGCTCTCTCATTTCCCTCCATCCCCGCGTGCTATTTAATCCAATAAAGTTTCACTATTTTATTTTGTGCGTGTAGTAACTTTATGTTAGCTTTGAATTTACTGCTAAGGGATGGAGGGAAGATACGCCAACTACCGTTTCCAGTGCAGACCTGCGGGCTTAGCATAAGGACCATAAAATTATACTATCGACGTGTCAGAACGTGACAGAGTTATGATGAAGCATATATCTGTCACCTTTGCACACGACGATAAACTCTTGTCGTGGTCTTGTATGCTAAGCACACTGGAGTCACAAAAGATTTTTGCGATTTCGGTAGCCTCAAGAAGTGCCAATAACTCGACCTGTTACACAGAGCACCAATCGGCCAATTTCAGCTTGCGGGTACTGATCTCAGCGGCATCATCCCAAATGGATAATGCCGCCCCAACTTTCCCTTTAATTTTACTGCCGTCTGTAAATATGTTAATTTCTCGGTTAAGATTTTGCTCTAGTGCTGCTCCGTCTGCCAGGCATATGAACTCCAGCTCCTCCTTCTGCGCTGGGTGTGGCTTCTTTTCTGTCTCTCTATCTCCAGTTACTTGCTGGGAATAACCTTTCTTAGTTTCATAAAGCAAGGCTGCTTCTTGGACTCTGATATGACAGCCGAGGATAAGGGGCCGCGGTGGGATATATGGAACTGGTGGTGTGGGTGCCGCCACCTACCCTACCTTCCGCTAGGCCGTCAACGTGTTGGCAGACGCAGTGGGGCTGCAGGGGAAGAGAGGTGTCGGTATCGCGATTGCCGTTCTCACTGCCCTCTGCAGTTGAAGAGGCAGGCGCTGGGCTACTATGACTGACCCACTGCACTGGGACCAAGGCGTTGGAATGCTGTCTGACGTTCAGTACTGGTTAGTCCCGAGTGGTGGATGACGATGTGTCTTGTGCTCCGAAACACTCCGTCACTATGGCGAGAGCGCAAGCTCCGTTATGGAGCCCGAGTCTGGGCTAGTGCTGTTGAGTGCCGCGAAGGAGTGCGAAATATGTGGAAACGTCCTACACTTGCCATGACAGGTTATTTCTGGCGCTTAGACGGCTCCTACCGCAGCCCACTCACTTAGTTTTTATCCTATCCTACGGGAACTGTTAAAGTTTTTGCAATAAAAAGTGGCCTATGTCACTTTTCGTCTTTCAAACTATATTCATGCAATATGCCAAGGCAAGTTGCTCCGTTGCTGAGAAAAATTTATCGTTAAGTCGAAAAAAATTGTGGTTCCCGTAGAACCACAATTTTTTCGGGATGGAAAGTATCCCATGTCACTTTCCGTCTTCCAAACTATGCCCACCCCAAATATCAAGTCGATCCGTTGCTCCATTGCTGAGAAACAGTTATTGTCCTATCCCATGGGAATCACGAATTTTCTCGAGATATAAAAAGTATCCTATTATCACTTTCTGTCTATTAAACCATAGGTATCCATACCAAAAATCAGGTCAATCTTTTGCTCCGTTGCTGCGTCAAAGAGGAACAAACCAACAAACTTTTCGGATTGATAGTATTAAAGTATGATGATTCTGTACTATAAAGGTAGAATAAAAAAACATGTTGAACCTCTAATGATAGAATATTTAAAAATATTTTTTAATGTCAGACAAAATGACGGCATGGTATTAAACGTCATAGTAACATGTAGCATGCAGAGGGAAAATAACATTTTATCCAATTTTAATGTCAGTTGTCATTTTCAATCCATACCTTATTTTCTCTTCAAGGGGATATAATGGTAGAAAAACAATTTGTCGCCTTGCCACGCTACTTGTGATTTAGAAAAGTCTGCAGACAATGTCACCTGTCGTCTAATTACGTTTGGCTGTGACGTTTCGTTAGTCCATATTAGCGTCATAGAGGAATTTATCACTTGGCGTCTTTGTGATAGTGGCGACAGTTTCGCTTTCGAGGGTTTTTGTCCTGTCCTACAGGAACTATGCAATTTTTCGGGATAAAAAGTATCCTAAAGCTCCTTCCGCCTTTTATACTATATCCATGCCAAAAATCAAGTCAATCCGATGCTCCGTTGGCGCGTGATAGAGTAACAAACCAACAAACCAACAAACTTTTCGGATTTATAATATTAGTAAGGATTATTTTGTTAAAATAGTCAGGGTGCTTTTTGACAAATTTATAAACTTCCAAATATAAGTAGGTATAGGTTGTTTGGTGATTGTTTGCTCTTAGCAATAAGACCATTTGTTGCTCTTTTATTTTTCTTTGTAATTATCTTTTTGTGATGTCTACGATATGTTCTAAAATGTTACCCTAAAAATCGGGTATTATAAGTTGTTACATACCAATGTCGCGTCTGTAAGTTTGGACCTGTTGGATTTGTGTATCTTTGTGCATAAATGTAAAGTAACTAACCCTTTTCACTGACTTCCAAAAGGAGGTATTGTACTAAATTACAATTATTTGTTAGTAAGTTATTTTCTGTGTATATTCATCGATGTTTTCGCCAACAGTGAACCGATTTCAAAAACTCTCTTTATTTCAAAATGGTACACTTTCGAATTGGTTCCATTTAAATTTATCTTTTATTTTAAATATATATCGTAATTGGCTGAGCTCTTTTTGATAAATCAACAATAATGTACACGGATGTCACGATTCGTGCAAACTATTCGAATTCTGTACACGGTGGAAGTTGGTAGTGCCATTTTTGCGAAAAATAATTATGTATAATATATGTAATTTTGTATGATATAATAAACGGTTTTATTTAACTTCACTTGCCCGTTTTTGGGTCCTATCTAGTAATTGAAAACTGACCCCCTTCCCGTGGATGATTGATTACGATATTTGATACACAGCTTTAGTTTTGATGACAATGCAATTTTTGTATTCAGTATTGACGTAAATACAGGAGAAATTTTTTACACAACCCCCTTAATATGGGTATTAAATAATAGGGCTTTTTTGTGTAGAATACAGTTTATAGTACCTACTAACAAAATGAAAAGTAAAAACATAAAAATAAAATCATGGGGCGCAACGTAAATGTAATGAAATCTTCCGGGCGTTGGCCCCACGACTTTGTTTTTTAGTTATTATTGTACTTGTAGTACACAAAACCAAAAACTTTAAAAAGGTTTTTTAACCAATTTTTTGCAGTATTTTTTAATGTTTTTAAGATTATCTGCATCAGATTTGTATCGTACACTAATTTCTTCTATAGCGCCTAGAGGTACAATCTTAATACAAGATAGGAGGCTAGTTGTAAGTCCCAAGTTAATTTAAGCCTCGCCCGGGTTAAGCCATGTTTAAGCCAGGCGCCATGATCTTACTCAATCAGTGAACGGTTTAGCTGTAGTGTAACTGTTTAGGTTAATCAGGAAGGATTGTAGAAATCTTGGTATTTCATCATCGTTAGCTATCGTAGTCATGTAGCTAAAGATAGCTGTTTTTTTTATATATTAGCACCACTGCACCAGCCTTTTTTTTAAAAATAAAGTCCACTGCAGGACGTAGGCCTACCCACGAAGGGGCCGTATCCAACACGCTGGCCCAGTGCGGGTTGGTGGATTCACACTCACCATCGAATTTCTTCTACGGACGTATGCAGGTTGCCTCACGATGTTTTCCTGCACCGAAAAGCCAGTGGTGAGAATTATTATTAGCTCATCTTCTAATATATAAAAAAATCGTGTCACAGTGTTTGTCATTAAACTCCGTACCGATTTCACAGACTTTAATAAAACATCCATCCAACCAACCATCTACCATCGTGTACAAAATTCGAATAGGTATTTTGCTCAATTAGTTTACATTATTGTCGATTTTCAAAAACAGCTCAGCTGATTTTTGTAAAATTTAGATGGGTCCACCTCGGGAGAATACCCTTTTGAACTGAAAAAGGATTTTTCGATTCGGTTCACAATTGGCGAAATTATCGATAAACATACACAAAAAAAATATATATATTTGCACACGAACATAGAACGTCCTCCTTTTTGGAAGTCGGTTAAAAATAGAATAAAATAAATATTTTAAGAGGGCTCCCATTCAATAAACCTAAATTTTTAGCCATTTTTCGCTCTGCGGTACGGAACCCTTTTCGCGTGAGTCCGACTTACACTTGGCTGATTATTGAAGTATGACGTAAGTACCAAACAAAAAATAATTATAAAATCGGTTCATAATTTTCGGAGTAATCGCGTAACATACATACTACTAGTCTACTTGATATCCTCCTTTTTTGAAATCGTTTTAAAAGATTCGTGGATCACCCTTCGTGGGTAGGCCTACGACCTGCAGTGGGCTATTAAAAGGCTGATACAGTACAGTAAAAGACTCGGGCTTTCTCCGTAGACTGTAAACCGAAATTAAAATCTATCACGTCAACAGCGAAATACATCTTCCAAAGTATTAATACCGCTGACCCATTTCGCAGGGGAGGCCTGAAGCCAGGGGAGGCGTAACAAATTGAGGGAAGGCCTCCTTCGGCTTAGGCGGCTTATCCGCCCCCGATGGTGATTTATACGGAAAATCAATCTAATTTGGGAAGCTGGGTTTAAATATGTTTTCACGTATAAGCGGTCAAGGTGAGGGCCTTGGATCGTGTTGTTTAAAGTTTTTGTTTTGTGTTTTGTTTGACGTTAAAAGTCTTTGAAATCTCACCCACATAGGTACAGGGTTCGTTCTTTCGTTTCAGCCATAGGACGTCCGCTGCTGGACATAGGCCTCCCCTAAATATCTCCAATAAGACCGGTTCTTAGCGGCTTGCATCCAACGCGATCCTGTGGTCTTAATGAGGTCATCCGTCCACCTTGTATGTGGACATCCTACGCTGCTCTTGCCGGTACGTCGTCTCCACTCGAGAACTTTTCGACCCCATCGGTCATCAGTCCTCCACGCTAAGTGCCCTGCCCATTGCCACTTCAACCTGCCAAGCCGCTGGGCTAGGTGTCGGAAAATCGGAATATAGTGAATTGGTCTATGTGGACCTATTAGTCTATGTAAATATATGCATTGATTGGCACAACTTAGAAAGAGACATGAAAGTTATCTCGATTCGATGGCTGTTGTCAGATTTGTTGTCGCAGAACATAAAATATCACTACATAGTATAAAACAAAGTCGCTTCCCACTGTCTGTCCCCATGTATGCATAAATCTTTAAAACTGCACAACGGATTTTGATGTGGTTTTTTTAAGAGATAGAGTGATTCAAGAGGAAGGTTTATATGTATAATACACCTGTGCGAAGCCGGGGCGGGTCGCTGGTGTAATTATAATCCTACTAATATTATAAACGTGAAAGTATGTAAGGATGGATGGATGGATGGATGTTTGTTACTCTTTCACGCAAAAACTACTGTACGGATTGAGATGAAGCTTTGCAATTATATAGCTTATATATCAGAATAACACATAAACTATAAGTTATAATGATATTGCGTAAATTTTCTACATTATAACAATACTAGCTTTTACCCGCGGCTTCGCCCGCGTTATAATTTGATTTTGGCTTATGTTTATGTCGGCTGCGAAACCTAACCTAACCGACAAATATCAAAATACCTTAGAGGAATGCTTTTGTTTGTTAAGTTACGGTTGGAGTGTATATACAACCCCCCCACCCCCGTGTATTCAGCAGCTGAAAAGGCGGCGCTCGAAGTCTCCCTCTTCTTTGGGTCTTTTCCCCCAAGGAAGCTTAGAGGCTGGCACTCGAGATTCAGCCGTTTTTTGTTTTTGTTCTAAATCAAATCTCTGCATTACACAAACTGGGCATTCCAAGATTATGTGCAGTGGAGTCTCCTCTTTTGTGGGTTCACAGATGCACGATGGGCTTTCCCTCAACTTAAATAGATGTAAGTATTGAGAAAACTCACCATGCCCCGTCAGCACTTGAGTTATGATTCCCACTGGTGCTATTTCTCTTACGATCTTGTATGCCGCCCTTGCATCCGGAAAATATGTTTTGGTTACCGCCGCTGTGTGTCCATCCTGATACCGCCGGTTCCATTCGTCAAGAGAGTCCTTTCGGATTTCTCGCTTAACGAATGAAACGGGGCAGTTATCGTATTTACGATACGATAGGTCTGCACTTCGAGTGCAGTGCTGCTTCCTTTGCTAGCTGGTCCGCTCTCTCATTTCCCTCCATCCCCGCGTACGCTTTAATCCAATAAAGTTTCACTATTTTATTTTGTGCGTGTGGTAACTTTATGTTAGCTTTGAATTTACTGCTAAGGGATGGAGGGAAGATACGCCAACTACCGTTTCCAGTGCAGACCTGTAGTCACAAAAGATTTTTGCTTTTTCGGTAGCCTCAAGAAGTGCCAATAATTACTCGGCCTGGTACACTGAGCACCAATCGGCCAATTTCAGCTTGCGGGTACTGATCTCAGCGGCATCATTCCAAATGGATAATGCCGCCCCAACTTTCCCTTTAATTTTGCTGCCATCTGTAAATATGTTAATTTCTCGGTTAAGATTTTGCTCTAGTGCTGCTCCGCCTGCCAGGCATATGAACTCCAGCTCCTCCTGCTGTGCTAGGTGTGGCTTCTTTCTGTCTCTCTATCTCCAGTTACTTGCTGGGAATAACCTTTCTTAGTTTCATAAAGCAAGGCTGCTTCCTGGACTCTGATATGACAGCCGAGAATTAGGGGCCGCGGTGGGATATATGGAACTGGTGGTGTGGGTGCCGCCACCTACCCTACTTTCCGCTAGGCCGTCAACGTGTTGGCAGACGCAGTGGGGCTGCAGGGGAAGTGAGGTGTCGATATCGCGATGGCCGTTCTCACTGCCCTCTGCAGTTGAAGAGGCAGGCGCTGGGCTACTATGACTGACCCGCTGCACTGGGACCAGGGCGTTGGAATGCTGTCTGACGTTCAGTACTGGTTAGTCCCGAGTGGTGGATGACGATGTGTCTTGTGCTCCGAAACACTCCGTCATTATGGCGAGAGCGCAAGCTCCGTTATGGAGCCCGAGTCTCGGCTAGCGGTGTTGAGTGCCGCGAAGGAGTGCTAAAAATGTAGGAACGTCCTAAACTTGCCATGACAGGTTATTTCTGGCGCTTAGACGGCTGCTACCGCAGCCCGCTTACTTAGTTTTTATCCTATCCTACGGGAACTGTTAAAGTTTTTGCGATAAAAGTGGCCTATGTCACTTTTCGTCTTTCAAACTATATTCATGCAATAAGCCAAGGCAAGTTGCTCCGTTGCTGAGAAAAAATTATTGTTAAGTCCTACGGGAACCACAATTTTTTCAGGATGGAAAGTATCCTTTGTCACTTTCCGTCTTCCAAACTATGCCCACCCCAAATATCAAGTCAATCTGTTGCTCCATTGCTGAGAAACAGTTATTGTCCTATCCCATGGGAATCACGAATTTTCTCGAGATAAAAAAAGTATCCTATTATCACTTTCTGTCTTTTAAACCATAGGTATCCATACCAAAAATCAGGTCAATGTTTTACTACGTTGCTGCGTCAAAAAGGAACAAACCAACAAACTTTTCGGATTGATAATATTAAAGTATGATGATTCTGTACCATAAAGGTAGAACAAAGAAACAATGTAAACCTCTAATGATAGAAGATTTAAAAATATTTTTAATGTCAGACAAAGCGACGGTCTGGTATTAAACTTCATAGTAACATATAGCATGCTGAGGGAAAATAACATTTTATCCAATTTTAATGTCAGTTGTCATTTTCAATCCATACTTTATTTCCTCTTCAAGGGGATATAATGGTGGAAAAACAATTTGTCCCCTAGCCATGCTACTTGTGATTTATAAAAGTCTGCAGACAATGTCACCTGTCAGCTAATTACGTTTGGCTGTGACGTTTCGTTAGTCCATATTAGCGTCATAGAGGAATTAATCACTTAGCGTCTTTGTGATAGTGGCGACAGTTTCGCTTTCGATGGTTTTTGTCCTGTCCTACAGGAACTATGCAATTTTTCGGGATAAAAAGTATCCTAAAGCTCCTTCCGCCTTTTAAACTATGTCCATGCCAAAAATCAAGTCAATCCGTTGCTCCGTTGGTGCGTGATAGAGTAACAAACCAACAAACCAACAAACTTTTCGGATTTATAATATTAAGTAAGGATGTGTTAAGTAAGTCAGAAAAATTCTGCCATCTGCGAGCTATTCTAGTGTGCGCTCCAAGAAATGTCAAAAAAGAACTGTCGAACCGAACAAATGTCAAATCGTTTTTTTTTTGTTTTTTTTTTCATTTCCTTTATGGTGGTAAGGTAGGGCCTCGAAAAATCATGCGGGCGAAACCGCGGGCAAAATCTAGTTTCAATATATTTGACAGTTTTGACAACTCGCGACCCGATTTTCCATACATTTTTGTGGTTAAGAATTGCCGCAAGTGATAACAACGCTATACCTATCTCTGTGTTAAGGGTTATTCAGAATGGGAGTACTCAGACGAAAGGAAGTGATTCAGACTATCTTATCAACAAACTCGACTACGGGGCCGATGAGACCAAACAAAAAATCAAGACAAAACGTCGTGAACAGACAAGTGAGGCCAGTTTTTTATACATGCGGTGAGTGCGTCGGTGTTGCGCCACCATAGTTCGGCTGACAAGCCAAGGCTTAGTTTCCTTGTACGTGAGTGTGTGTGTGTGTGTCTGTACACAGCAAGGCTTAGTTTTACCGGCCTCGCTTATTTTGTTTACAACATTGATTCTTTCGTTCTTAATTTTTAGGGTTCCGTACCCAAATGGAGAAACGGGACCCTATTACCGTCCGTCTGTCTGTCTGTCACCGGGCTGTATCTCATGAACCATAATAGCTAGGCAGCTGAAATTTTCACAGATGATGTATTTCGGTTGCCGCTATAACAAAAAATACTAAAAACAAAATAAAATAAATATTTAAGGGGGGCTCCCATACAACAAACTTGAATTTTTAGACGTTTTTCGTTCTATATTAATAATGGTACCAGGTAGATGCTTGAAATTTTCACAGAATATTAAGTTTTATATTCCCTTCAATAATAAATAATAAAATTAAAATAAAATAAATATTAAGGGGGGCTCCCATACAGTACGGAACCCTCCGTGCGCGAGTCCGACTCGTACTTGGCCGATTTTTTATTTGATCTGAGGTCATAGCAAAGACTTGAGATTGTTCCTATTACATAAAACTAATCAAACTATCCGAATACTTGAGTGATCCATGTCCGACTTTCGATCCCCGACCCCCGCGTCTCGTTCCGTGCGAGCAATCGCCGAGCCTACGCGCTACGACGTACAACGACTTTTCTAGTAGTTTGCATTAGGGACGGGGTAGGATAGATATTTGAACAGATCGAATTATGATTCGATTTTAGAAAGATGAAATAATCGGCCAAGTACTTACGAGTCGGACTCGAGCACGAAGGGTTCCGTACGGTATGGGAGCCCCCCTTGAATATTTATTTTATTTAAATTTAATTATTTATTATTGAAGTGAATTTACAACTAAATATTCTGTGAGAAATATTCACATCTAAACTCACAATCATCTACCGAAAGCTATCTAACGAAAAACGGCTAAAAATTCAGGTTTGTTGTATGAGAGCCCTTCAATTTTTATTCTACTTTAAGTATTTGCTGTTATAGCTGCAACGGAAATACATTATCTGTGAAAATTTCTTTTTAACTGTAACGGTTCATGAGATACAGCCTGGTGACAGACAGACAGACAGCGGAGTCTTAGTACCTAATAGGGTCCCGTTTTTACCCTTTGGGTACGGAACCCTATAAAGATAATTTGTGAGAAACAGAATTTAATCTTAAAGTAACCTATACCTGAGACTTGGTTTTATTGTGACTCCACAGGATCATTTAATTTTTCCTGGATTAAAAGTAGCCTGTTGCACTCACCGACATTTAAACTATAAGTACAATACAATACAACAACACTTTGTTGACACCAACACATAGGAAAAACATAACATAAGAAACAGAGATAGAATAGGCACAAAAGGCGGTCTTATCGCTAAAAGCGATTTCTTCCAGACAACCTCCTTTGGATGTAAGGAAACGTATTGTAGATGACAAGGACGGTGGTGTAACGTAAAAAAAAACAATTAAAAAAAAAATACCGCAAAGACAAAGACAAAAGACTATTTTGGTATTTCACGCCTGGAAAACAGATGGACTACAAGTTTTTTTTTTTTTTTTTTTTTGTTAAGTATGTAAAATAATGTAAATAATGTAATGTAAAATTACAACAAAAGTTATCTCCAAAAGTTATCTCCTTCTTTTGTGCATGTTTTTGTCAAATGTTATTATGCTAAATAAATATATAAAAAAAAAAAAAAAAATAATAATAATAGATACAGTTACTACAAATTCCAATAAAAATAATTAAAAAAAAAAATTACATATTAATAGCTATACATAAATATTCCTAACAATACATACAGTAAAATAAAAATAAACATACTTTATACATAAATTTACATACTACAAATAAATTACTGACGAAGAGTGACATGAGTATCAGTGAGAGAGAGCTTCGAGAGATAATGTTTCTGAACCTGGGCTTTGAAAAAAGTACCTACTTCTGTAAAAAATAAAGTCTATCGTGAAAGAGTAGAGTGCGCGTAAGATAACTCTCTACAAAATATGATAACAAAATGTTATGTTTTTGGTGTCAATCTCTTAAGTACGAGTAAGAAATATTGTAAGATCGTACGTCTTATTTTTCAACCGACTGCCAAAAAGGAGGAGGTTCTATGTTCGTCTGTTTGTATTTTTTTTTGTGTATCGAGATCGATGATTCCGCCAATTGTGAACCAAATCGAAAAATTCTCTTTCTGTAATCGAAAATTAAGTCGAATTTAATCGAATTTCTGAAATCGGCTGAGCCTTTTTTGAAAAATCAACAATAATGTAAACGATTGAGCGACATATTTGAATTTTGTACACGTTGGAAGGCGGTTTTGTTATTTTTTGCGAAAAATAATTCAGTATTATTTTAGAAAAAGTTTGTTTATGTATACTTTTCAGTTTTGCCTAAAAACTTTCTAGAGACTTTTTAGGAACTTATGACTTTAAGGTCATTTAAACACTATAAAACTAAGACCTTATAGGCCTAGCGATTAAAGTGCTGATTACATTAAAAAATCACTCAAGTCGGATAATATTTTAGAGGTTGATAACAACTTATTGTTTTTGTATCGACAAGTTGGCGCCTCACAATTTTTTTACACGGCGAAAAAAGTTTTCTCCCGGAACGTAAATTTTACCAAAAATGTAACGTGAATTTTCTTTTTGTTCTACAGAAAAAGCGAAAACAGTGGTTGATTCAGAATCCTTTTAAGTATTATTTTACACGCACAATCTTTTCGGTACAATAAGTCTGTCTTATTTTACAAAATGGCCCCGCGAGCACTTGTTTATAACTGATGAAACCTTATCTGATGGCCAAAGTACACGTATTTATAACAACCGGTTGGTGCCACCGAAGTCCCGACTAAAGATGCACGCTTCTAGTACTTTGGTGATGTCTACAAATATATATAACAAGCTACCTGAACATATTAAAACTTGTAATGACAATATATTTACTAGAAAACTAAAAACATTTCTTGCAGACAAAGCGCGGATTATTTTAACGAAATAACGAAAATGACAATGTAACTCACAGCTAATATTTTGCTTTTTTTTTTTTAGAAATAATAGCGTCCTCCTCTTTCCTAATTCTTTACAATATAGTGTGTGACCGACTGCGTAACTTTGCAATGATAATTTATTATTTGAAATACTAATTTTGTAATGACAATTTAATTTTGTGATGATAATTTGCTTTTGATTTTAGTGATGACAATTTAATTGTAATTTAGTAATGAGCCATTTTGAATGTATAATTTGCCATACCTACCCTTAAAGGGTCATATGTATTTGACATTAATATAGCATGTTATTTAAGAACCTCATGTAAAAATTACATATGTTGCAATAAATAAATGAAATGAAATGAAAAATGTGTTCCTTTTTTCGGGGCCATTTTGTAAACACATAAAAAACTTGAAAATAGATAAACAAGAGTTACGCCCCGGATGTTTTATTGCACAATAAACTGAATAGTATATTATTTTCAAGAGAATCGTATGTTTCCCAATGGTTTCGTGACGCATTTCAATGGAGGATTATTCCAATTTTATATTAACTTGCGGCAACTGGAAGCGCTCTACGGTCGTTTTACTATTCAATATTTTTAACACTTTGGTTAAAAACATTTGTATTGTTTGTTGTTTTAGAAAACAAAACACGAATAAACCGATTATTACGGTTTACCAATTATTACCACGGCAATACAAACTTACAATGTAAAATAATTATGTTTTGCAAAAAATAGCATGACCGACTTCAACCGTGTACAGAATTCGCAATATTTCGCTGGGATCGATGTAACATTTTTCACATTATTGTTGGTTTATCAAAAATGGCTCAGCCGATTTCGATAAAATTTAAATGGGACCAATTTCTTTCTAATAAAAAAAATTATCAAAATCGGACCACTACGTAAAAAGTGATGCGTGGTTTTACATAAAAAAAAATCAACAAAATATACGCATCACATTGAGTACCTCCTCCGTTTCGTCGGTCAATAAACGCTGTACAGTTGATGTATGGCTCCTTGTGTAAAACAACAGTTGTATCATAACAGTTTGACTATAGTTTGGCCGTTCAGAGAATGCGTTGGCCGATATCTCGGAAACTATGTACTTAAGGGCAAAAAACATAAAGATCATTATTGTAGAAAATAAAATTTCGCATCTTTTGTTACCAGTAAACCTTTTTGTAAAACTTACCGTTTAAATGGACCTTAAAACATTAAATGGTCCATAAATCGTAAACGGTAAGTTTTACAAAAAAAGTTTAATGGAAACAAAAGATGCGAAATTTTATTTTCTACAATAATTATCTCCATGTTTTTTGCCCTTTAGTACGTCGTTTCCGAGATATCGGCCAAAAACATTTTTTCAAGATGACGTGTCAGGAACGCATTCTCTGAACGGCCGAACTATAGTCAAACTGTTATGATACAACTGTTGTTTTACACAAGGAGCCATACATCAACTGTACAGCGTAATTAAATTCGTGTAATGTATAATAGTATTTGGATAATAGAATAATTTTTAGTGGTTTTATAAAACAGTTTTCCTTTTCGATATCTTTTAGATTATTTGGCAGTTTATTAAATATTTTTAAAGCCATAGAATGCGGGCTGGAACGATGCATTGCTAAGTTGGACTTTGATCCCACGAGTTTGTGATCTAATTTTGAGCGATTTATCAGACGCTTTGTTAAAGTAGTCAGGGTGCTATTATAGAAAACCAGTTTCCTAACCCCGGTTTCCTAAGTGGCCGAAGTGATTATAATAATCGAAAATACAACAAAATATGTGTCGCATTTCTAGTTAGTACGTACCTACAAATTGTAGAGCAGTAGTCTCGTGCCCCGAATGCCACAAAGGGCCCATTCCAGAAGTACCCTAATTTATAACATCCCTTGGCGATCCGCTGTGTTTATGAGAACGGATTACGGGTGATTACACCAGAATTACAGAGCAGCCCGGAGCTTGACCTGGCCAGAGAGCAAGCTCCAAGATCAACGCAATTATTCTTCGTGAAAACGCCTAGAAATTATTCGCGTTCTGGGGCCCTATTTTACAAATTCGATCACCTAGGAATGTATACTAATCTTTATGGGCGATTTTTTTTTTAGAAATTTATTTAAAATGATCCATTTCACGCAAAACTTTAGTACTGAGCCCTTAGTCCGGGTTTTGCGTAGTTTACTTAAACTTTTGCGTTCGCGTGTGGCTCCAAACATTTTGGTTAGTTCTTCCTCGTTTCCGCCAGGGGCGCTGTACAAAAATGTATAGAGCCATACGGAAACAGCAGTAGTTTCAATTTACGTGTAAACCTGGACTAACTCCTCTGTACACGGCAATTTCAAAATAAACCATAGACTACACAAGCGAAATCGTGAAATGGAACGTTAATTAAAATAAACTTCAAGTTCCGTTTACGTTTACGTTGAGTATTAGTTTTTAGGTTTATAGTGTAATTTTTAGTATTTATTGTACTCCCCGTCAAATATTTTTAGCACATTCCTTTTTCCGTACATGGGTTGCCTGGAAGAGATCGCTCCCAGCGATAAGGCCGCCTAGTGTTGCACTACCTTAAGATTTTCACAAGAATTATTTGTTTGTAGTTTGTTACGTTCCTAGCCGTGCGAAGTTGAAAAATAGGGCCCCTGTACGTTGTTTCCAGGGAAATAACTATCGAGACTCCTAATGCATGTATAATTGTACATTTTTTGGCAAAATAACGTCCTATTTTGATTTTAACCGGCAATTACTCTCGTGACGCCTTTTATATTGAATCATTGATAGCAAAGATAAATACTGATACCTAACGTAGATAGGTAGGTACCTTTAGTCTCCGTTATATCCAGTTCTTTCCCACCGTCCAACTCCTGTGACCACCTGGGTGAACCGTGGAAAGTTTTTTTTTTACAACGGCTTACCTCTCAGATAAAATTTGAAAGCCCCTTATTTTATATTGGTGACGGTACACCCATATACTAATAACCTGAGTAGTCTGTGACTATGACAGCACTCCAACCTATAAGCTATGTAGATTGTAGGTATATCTATGCAAAAGTCAAGTCGGCCCGTATCTCTTTTGCTGCGTGATATATTAGCAAACATTTACCAACACACACGATTACCGATTTATAATATTAATATCCATCCATCAATCGTAAAACGTCCACTGCTGGACAAAGGCCTTTTCTATGGATTTCCAATAAGGCCGGTTGGAACCCAACCAGCAAAAATCCCTCTTACAACAGTCTCAAGACTAGAAATTTTCGCTCTTATATTGATCCTATATCATCGTATAAGCCTGGATTTGGGCACAAATTATAAGCGTATTTAATTTAATATCGTCTTAATATCAGTCTTAATGAATGCTGTTTGCACTTATAGTAATCTAGCCAAAACTATTTTAAGCTGCCTTAGGCTAATATCGCTTTCGCGTAAGTATATTATAAGCTTATATTAGTCTAACGTTAGAATGATAACCTTGAAACCTTATTACTTTGATTTTTTTATTTGACAGCACGGTATTCCTACGTTATCTGTAAAAATATTATTGTGAAAAACTGTGAGTTGTGTAAAAATATAATAACGACGTGTTAGTTATCAAACACACACCGTGTTTGTGTTGTACGTTAAGTATTCCCTTTGGAATTTATTATTTACTGTAAAATAGACCCTGTTTTACGCTTCAAACTTCATGCGCTCAATCAAATAAGCATTTTAAATGATATATTCAATCCTCATTTTAATATTTTATTTCTTTATTGTATGGATTTGATGTCATTGTTATAGTTGCATTTTGCCAGCGCACTATTAGACCATTGTAAGATCATTTGTGCTAATATTAGCATTCTAAAATGCAAAGGGTATGGCCATGTTGAATTAATTTAGGGTTCGTTGATAGACCTATTTTTTTTTTCCAATCTCTGTAATCCATGCCTATATTTACACAAAATGTACATGTTGCAACATTTAACTTTTACTCACAAAATGGCCAACTAAATGTTATTCTTACAATTGTTTTCACAAAATCGATTTAAGCTCAAATAATCTTATATTGATCTTGTTTTTTGTATTGTAAGTATGTTAATCCAATATCACTCTAATATCTTACTAAACTTGTGTAATTGATCTTATAACAGTTTTAAATAAGATCAGAAAAGCACGCACTTGTAGTGGTTTTATGTTATGCTGATATTAGTCTGCCGTTCTTACAAAAGCATTTATCAAGACCTTTATGAAATCAAATGAACTTAGAGAATGGGGATATAAGAGCAGTTATTCTAAAGTGCAATGAGTCTTCGTAAATGTTATTGTAGGAGTAAGAGGCTTATAATGGTATTATAAAATGCGCTTATATACATATATGAGACAAGGTAATAAGAGAGAGAGCTCTTGAGTCCGTACTAGCTTGTCAAATGCAAATATAAGAGCAATAACATGTTCCAAAACTATTATAAGAGCGTTATAAGCCTACCACTCTTATAAAAGGCGTAATCTAAGACTTTTTTGCTGGTTGGGAAGCGGCCTGCATCCAGCGCATTCCTGCGATCTTAAATATATCGTTAGCCCACCTAGTTGCTGGACGCCCTACGCTACGCTTGCTTATCCGTGGTCTCCATTGGAAAGCTTTACGGCCACATAGGCCATCCGTTCTTCGAACTATGTGCCCTGCCCCCTGCCACTTCAACCTGCTAATCCGCTGGGCTATTTCGGTTACTTTGGTTCATCTGCGAATCACCACATTTCCGATTCAACCTCGCAGAGAAACTCGGAGCATAGCCCTCTCCATAGCACGTTGAGCTATCTAAGTAGGCTCTTTCATGGATTCGCCCCACAACCTATTCGGCCCGCGGGGCGAATCAACGAAGCCTCTTTTTGAATGCCCTCTTTCGCCCCGTTCCAAACAATGCGGGGCGAAAGAGGGCCTTCAAAAAGAGGCTTCGTTGATTCGCCCCGCGGACCGAACAGCTTGCGGGGCGAAACCACGAAAGAACCTCTAAGTAAGAGTAAGTAATTTAAGTACTTAATAATTAGTTTGTTGCGCTTGCCGATAAACCAAGCTTTTTAACCAATGTGTCCTGCCTACAATGACTTATGGTGCTGTAACATGAACGGTGACTAAAGAAACTGTGCACAGAGTGAGAGTTGCACAAAGAGCGATGGAGCGGGCCATGCTAGGCATTAGTTTAAGAGACCGAGTCCGTAATATGGAAATCCAACGACGGACAAAGGTTGCATATATGTTGAAAGCCGTATTGCGCGACTCAAGTGGCGCTGGGCAGGGCACGTGGCCAGGCGTGGTGATGTTAGGTGGAGTAGATCTCTGACTGAGTGGCTTCTAATAGCAGACATGCGTTCCGTACACAAGGGAGAGGAGGCCTGTACCCAGCAGTGGGTTGATACAGGCTGATGATGATGATGCTTGCCGGTATGTATTTCCATACGAGAATTACTATTCAAATCCACCAGTCATCAGTGCCGCTATGTGCCCTAATAAGAGTAATAACACTTAAACGATCCCTACACAGCTATTGAGCTGTATAGCCGCTGTATATAGGTCAAATAATACACAATGCCGCTTAACAAGGATTTATTGTGTCGATCGTGAGGAAAGACGGCCGGACGGGATTTGTTACTAATGCTGTTTGTAAAGCGAACGAAGCAAACATAGATTAGTCACTGCCCAATGAAATGGAGCGAAAATATTCAAAATGATCAAAGGTCTGATGACTGGGTACAAAGAAAAGTGGTATTATTTGTCCAACTGCATAGTTAGACTATCAAATAATGATATTTAAACAAAATAGCACAACCGACTTACTAAACACAAAACCGATGTACTACATTGGAATACTTAGTGCGCTTGAATCGACGAATTTTTAGATTATTGTTGAATTTTCAAACACCAAAATTCCGATTAAAAAAATACGGGCTAAACTTCCCCTTGCCTCTTGCCCCTTCCCAATAAAAAAATATCAAAATCGGATAACTCAGTTATCAGCATCGACTTGTAATTTTTTCTGTTTTAAAGTAATTAAAGTTACGCGTGTTCATACATAAAAAAATATAGGTATACTTACGCGTCGACTTGATAACCTTCTCCAAAAAAAATTATTTTTAGAATAGTATTTTTTTTTTTTTAAAAGAAATATAAGACAAATAATAGCATAGACGTGGCTTCAATCCAGCGTAAACCTGTAGTCTTCATAAGATCATCTGTCTACCTTGTGAGTGGATACTACGCTGCACTTGCCAGTACGCGGCTTCCATACAATCTTGAATTATAGTACGAGTATATACATTATACGTATAGCCTAAAATCCAAATGTATAAAAAATAAAGCTTTCCAAGGTTAGAGTGAAAGTATCTTCTAAGTCTGCGTGCTTCATCTTCGACCACAACATCGCTTATCATCAGATGAGACGGTGCTCAAGCGCGGACTTATTCAAGAAAAAATAAATATTTTTTGCAAAAAATGGCAAAACCGTCTTCCATCGTGTACAAAATTCGTATATTTCGCTCGAATTGTTTACATTACTGTTGATTTTTCAAAAAACGACTCAGCAGATTTTTGAAATATTAAAATGGGACTACCTCGGGAGTATACCCTTTCAAACTCAAAATGAATTTTTCGATTCGGTTCACAATTGGTGAAATTATCGCTGAACATACACCAAAAAAAAACATACAGACGAACATAGAACCTCCTCCTTTTTGGAAGTCGGTTAAAGAACATCAGAGCAATCTTTTCAGGGGAAATTTTCCCTTTTAATTGTTAGATTTGACTCAAAATCGGGCAGGTGAAATTAAATAACACATTTAAAAAAAAAATCCATTGCTATTTAGTTTACCTTACCTACCTAAATAATTGCTTTAATACAGTACATATGAACTAAACGAATATAAATACAAAATTAAACAGACTAGCTTTTTTAACAGCCCTATTTCACTGCGTAACAATGCGATCTAGATAAACCAAGGATCCTAGATAAGGTCCATTGTCCATTATACGACCATAAGTGTTAAAACAGTTATATTAGGGCCACAATTCTCACTCGCTCGGCAGTCTTGTCACCATAAACTGAAAACGCAATAAAGTAAATTTATATTAGCCACTGGACGTAATTCCTCGGTAGTATACGTTTTCGAGCTATAGAAGTGGGGAGAAACACCTACTTACTCGTATCTAACTTCAAAGTTGTGTGGATGCAGGATGTATTTTTTTGATGACATAATTATATAGAATCATAGGTATTAAACGCAAAACCTTTTAAGGGCGGGTCTAGTAGGTAGAACAAAACAAACAACTTTTGTACTACAACTTTTGAAAATTCGCAAAAAACAAATTCGCTTCTACATATATTTTGCCGCGCGTTGACGAACTTTTTGTATGAAAAAGCTGATTTTTTTCTTCGTGATTTTCCAAAAGTCCCAGAACAAAAGTTGTTTGTCTAGATGTACTAGACCCGCCCTCAAAAAGTTTTGCGTTTAATACCCATGACCCTGTATATTCGATATTAATTTACTCATGATTATCATCAAATTAAGCAATGGGACCAATAAAATAAAAATAGAATTAGGAGTGTCTAGAGGACGGTAGGATATATACTTTTCTTAGGTACTGAAATTGGGCCCAAAGTCAATAAAAATCTATACAGTTGATTTTGTTCGTGATTTCTGCATTGGTCCGATGGTAAAAGTTGTTCATCATGACGAATAAATATTATACTTCTGAAAGCCTCCCTACACTTTACGAAATAGCCTTGTTTTTCACAGGATTTCGCTGGAAAACCTACGCGCGGTACTTAAGAATGAGATGGAACCTTATCAAAGTAAATCAAAAATGACAGACATCAATTTTGACAAAGTTATATCCATGTTCTATCATACAACGCACATACAACGGGATCAAACCTTGTCAAAGTTGCGAACTGCTACTTTCGGTTTACTATGATAAAGTTCCAACCCATTTACAGCGTCTAAACCAACATTTTCATTTTGAAACCGATGAAACTTCAGTAAATCTCCGATGTCTAAACATAGTGTCGCAAATAGCACGACGCCGTCAAAACAACGCACTGATGTAACTCATAAACAATCTCAATATTGCTAACGAACTAGATCGCACGCAGCGTTCACTTCATAAATCTAGGAAATATATCATCCGAAGCTGTGGTGGCCCAGTGAAACATTTGAAATTGCAATTAAAAATCATCCGCCTTACCACAAAAGATTTAAACACGCTTCAAACACTGTTTAACCGTGCAAATTGTACTGTTAAACATTGTCTAAAGCGTGCGTGAAACTTTTGTGGTAAGACGGCATGAGTCCAAATCTCAGTCCCATCTATCAGCCACAGAAAAAAACAAGTCTCCGATAGGGATCTTCAATAAGACAGGTTGGAAGCGGCTTGCATCCAGCGTGATCCCACAGTCTATGATGTCGTCATTGCTCCATTTTGTAGGAAGAAATCTTACCCTGCGTTTGCTGAATTTTTCAAACCTCATTAGTAATCAGTCTTCCGTTCGATGTGCCTTGCCCATTGCCATTTAAACTTGCAAATTCGTATTCACTCAACAGCGAAACGACATGGGTAATTCATAATTAATAAACATTTATTTGCGCATGTGGGTACAGAAAAAACAGGATGGTAAAAATTACAACAAAAAATCAATGCCATGAACAAATAAATAAATGTTAGGGGATATCTTACACACGGCCTCTGACCCCAAACTAAGCATAGCTTGTGATATGGCTGATATACTAGATAATATACATATTTTAAATACGAACTTATATAGCACCTAAATAACACCCAGACACAGAGCAAACACCTATGTTCATCACACAAATGTTCGCCCTGGGTGGGGATCGAACCCACGCCTCTTTGACCCAGAAGTCAGGGTCACTTACCGCTGAGCCACCGAGGCAGTCAAAAAATTACGGATTGACTTAAATTTTAGCACGAATAGTAATGCGGCCTTGGCTTTGTATCCCAGATAATAAAAACTATTAATACGTGAGCGAAGCCGCAGGTAATAACCATAGTTTCACATAAACCTGAAAACCAAAAGCCACACAGCAGGCCGCAGTCGGTTTCAAAATAAAAACAATGCTGCTTTTTTTTCTTACAATCAAGCATACTCAGCGCTTGTTAATTTAAAAAAGCGCTTTCACAGAGGTTTAGCTTTTCTCTTGCATAAAACACAGAACAGGAAAAAGCAGAGGCTGAAAGAATAACAGGTATAAAATTCATTAATCGTTGAAAAATTTAACAACAGACTTCACACAAGTCTTCTTAAATCAAATTGATTAAACAAAAGAAGTGTTTTCTAAATACTTGCAGGCATTGTAATTTTCATTACTTTTCTAGATGTTTGAAAAATACTGGAGAAGTAGTAGATAGATGGATCCCTTAAAAATTACTTACTTTATTAAGTACTAGTTTTTACCCGCGGCTTCACCCGCATGATATTTTGATTTTTGTGCTATCCCATGGGAACCCTTTATTTTTCCGGGATAAAAAGATGACTGTCACTTTCCATCTTTCAAACCCGAGGCCCTACCTTACAACCCTTAATAAAGGAGGTGGAAAATAAATAAAAAACTATTTGACTGTTGTTCGATTCTACAGTTGATTTTTTTGACATTTCTTGAAGCGCACTCTAGAATAGCTCGCAGATGGCAGAATTTTTCCTACTTACTTAACACTTATCGTTAAAATATGGAGAATTGACACAATATCATTATAATTTATAGCCTATGTGTTATTCTGATATATAAGCTATATTACTGCAAAGTTTCATCTCAATCCGTTCTGTAGTTTTTGCGTGAAAGAGTAACAAACATCCATCCATCCATCCTTACAAACTTTCGCGTTTACAATATTAGTAGGACGAAACCAAACCAAACACTAAAATAATTACAGAAAATAGATGAAAACGGCATAGCTAACCAACAATTACCGAAAATCAATACCTGTTTTTGCAGACTGCATTTGGCCTTCGATCAATTGCATGAAGTCGGTTGTACCGTCTTTTATAAAAAAAAAATAAAACCTTTAGAATTAGAGTTATAAATAAGTTGCGAGCTGGATGGCCGGGCATTTTACGGCCAACGATAGAGTAAGATTTTTGTACAACCTTTTTGTTTGTACAACTAAGAGTAGTAAATAGTAATGTCAATTACTATTTACTACTCTTAGTTGTGCGACTATTCGCATCTTCACTATCACTACATATTATAAAACAAAGCCGCTATTTCTGTGCGTCTGTCGTCCCCTCTGTGTATTCGCTTATATCTTTCGATTGACACGACGGATTCGAATGCGGTTTTCATTATTTTTTAGAGTTTCCCCGAGGTTTGCAGCTATAACAGTCGTATCTGGGGACCTATTTTTCAACTTTGCACGCCTCGGAACGTATACGGAACTTTGACAGTGACAGCTCTAAGACCATTCACCATCTTTTTTTTTAAACGTTTTTTTCTTAATTAACGTTTCATTTCACGATTTCCTCCTTTGCAGTCTATGGTTTCTTTAATAATTGCTGAAGTTTTGCGTGGAATGGATAAAGTCGTCCTTAAAGATAAGTATACGTTCAGAGTACGTTCAAAGTATATGTTCAAAAATAGGTCCCCTGGGCGAAGCCGAAACGGACAGCTAGTCATCTTATAAAGCGACATTGCATTTCCATCTGTTGCTTCATATTCTTCATTGAAATTGTCTCAAAGGTTTCCAGTACGTAAGTAAACTTTGGAACTTTTAACAATGTTCTCTGCGAGAATGCTTTAAAGGAAACTCGGTGCAACGCTGATAACTTTCCCTTTGGTTTTCATTTGAATAGTGAACCTTAAAGACGGGGTTGTAGAGTTTAATTTATGAAAATGTATTATGATCTTTTTTTAACCCTTGTGTTACAGTTTGAATGCTCGTCAAACTGTATAAAATGATTAAGAAAGGTTAGTACAGACAGACAAACAAAACTCTTTATTTAGAACTTCTAAAACCAAATTAGATATTTAATTAAATATGGCAAAATACGCTTATATAGTAGCGGCTTTATCAACCATGGCGATATCTTCCAGACAACCGTTTTTTAAAGTGACTGATATACGGAGTGATCATTAGCTGTATGAAGTTATGTTCATCTCTATGACTAAAACTGTACAATGGGGCCAACTCAAATCGCATAAAATATGATTTTCAATACAACATTCACTGATTTTAGGCATAATGTACAGAACAAAGTATTTAATTTTCTATTTTGAACTTGGTTCCATGTAAAAGTTTTACGTACGTACGTATACCTTTAAATTACTGAAATTTACTTAGCGACACTTTGCTCTATATAATTTTTTATCCCATTTTATTATAATCCATGTAGGTACACTGTGTATACCTATATAATATACGAAAAATCTGAATAAGTATGTCGCGGAAGGATCCTTTTCCGCTGATTTTACCGAATCAGTCATCGTGTTCTCAGGGTTCCTCGAGATTGGATATTGAAGAAAAGATGCCGTTAGCGGTTTCACAAATTATAATGTCCAAGAGAGTAATCACTAAATACAAACAATTCGTTAATTACGATTTTATACGGTACAGAACGGATATGTCTACACGCGTTCAGCTCTCGATTCTTAATAATCATGGAGCCTCTCCTTTCGCGCCAGTCGATGTCCAAGCCGACACTGGAATGTGCTAGCTTGCGTTCTGCTCGTACAAAGAACCCTTTATTCAGCCATCGCTCCGACAAGTAAATAAAAGACAAATGACATAAGTATAGGCGCACTAAAAAAAAAAAAAAAAAACAAAAAAAAAAAATTAGCTTGCTTTGAGAATTAATTCCCGTAAATGTAGCAAGGATGCAAAACTAAAGTTGTAGGTATTAATTTTAAAAGTTAAACAACTTCGGACTTTGTAACAGAATGCATTTGTAAACAAAGTAGATATGAACAGGCTAACGAGACATCCATGTTTGCGCCATCCTCGTCACCCGATCTCAGCTACTTCTTACAATGTTGTGTTAGGCCATTCTCACACGGGGCAACAAAATTAAAACACGCTTGCAACGCCGATGCAAACTCTCGTGACAATAGGTATTCACATTTTTATGATAAAATAAATAATTTGGGACATCTTACACACGGCCTCTGACCCCAAACTAAGCAAAGCTTGTGATATGACTGCCAGAGACTGATATACTACATTATACTTATTTTTAATTACATACTTATATCGATAGTAACTAAATAACACCCAGACACAGTGCAAACACTTATGTTCCTCACATAAATATTTGCCCTGGGTGGGGATCGAACCCACGCCTCTTTGACCCAGAAGTTAGGGTCACTAACCACTGAGCTACCGAGGCAGTCAAATATTATGTGATAATCCTCACAGGATGCAAGTTCTCGAAATGATTTCAAAGACAACGCTGCAAATCCCATACGTCTTACTCTGACACCAAGACTAACCACCCAGCCTATACGAACTTACTTTATCTTACGATTTAGCAAATCCTTAAGAATATTATAAATCCAAAAGTGTGTTTGTTGGTTTGTTCCTATTTCACGTGGCAACAGAGCAACGGATTGACTTGATTTTTCATATCGATAGAGTTTAAAGTTCTGATACGAGTAGTTACATAGGCTACGTTTTGTCCTGAAAAAAAAAAGGTTCCTTTAGCACAAAAGTTTTTTCGTGTGGGTGAAATCACGGTAAAAAAATAAATTCGTTAATAATATATACTTATTTTTAGCAAAAAATAGCATGACCGACTTCATCCGTGTACAAAATTCGCGAATATTTCGTACGGATCGATGAAGAATTTTCACATTATTGTGTATTTAAAAAAATGGCCCGGCCTATTTTCATAAAATTTAAATGGGACCAATTTCGAAGTATATTCTTTCTAATAAAAAAAGAATTGTTGAAATCGTACTACTAAGAAAAAAAAGACGTGTGGCACTCGGGGACTGCCGTGGTAAAGCTATTGCATATATTGCATAGCATATTTCGGAGCAGCTCGTCTCGATTCGTGCGAGTATCGTAGAGTCGTACAATACGTCTAATCGCACACAACGCCGTGTCGAAGACCGAACTGAAACGACGTTAGACGATGCACGGCCTTCAAGCCACACCTCCTTGCCCGTCGGAGTGGGGAGCGTGAGGTTATTTCGTTACGGAATTTCTGGATTCGGTCCCCGCGCTCAAGGCCCGCGATAGAAGCTATGCAATAGCTGAAAAGTTATGCGTGGTTATACATTAAAAAAAAAAACGCGTCGAATCGAGAACCTCCTCCGGTTCGTCGGTCAATAAAATGTGACTTGGCGTAGGCCTACAGCGCGTCTAACATTTGAAAATACGTTACGTTACGCGTAGTCACGTTTCGTGTGCAATAAACGAATGGACGTCAGTAGTTTCAAGCCTAAAACGGCCGTTTTGCCCGAATCGAAATATGATTATCTGATGATTCATTTAGTCAAACAGGGAAATTGTACCATTTAATTTTGAATTTACCGAGGATTAATTTTCGAACAGACATCAATTCAACTGAAAAATAAACTAGTTGCAGAATGTAGAACCTCTGAATTAAGACGCAGGGTTTGGGAAAGAGGAGGTGACTCCCGTTCTACCTCGTTTCTGGTGCAAAGGATATCCATCGCCATCCAACGCGGCAATGCAGCAAGCGTTATGGCCACCTTTGCACCAGGAACAATGAGGGGCGGGTTATTTGATTAATTTTCTAGCTAGGTACTTGGTACGTGTGACTTTTGTGAAAACTAAAAAAAAAAACAGCTGCTCCATACATTTTGTCGCGGGTGAACGATGTTTTTCTCTGGAACAACATTTTTTTTTTTGAGAATTATTAAAAGTCGTAGAACAAAAGTTGTTAGTTTTATGTACAAAATAAGCCCCTAAAAGGATAATAATTGATTAGTAATAACCCTGCAATATGTAAATAAAATTATGATTATGATTACTAATATAATTATGAAATTGTTAAAAGCGGCTGTTTTAGACCCGCAGTTCGATCAGTCATCTGTTGCTTGAAATGCCGTAACCTCGTGTGAGATTGGCCAAGTATAATGGGTTCATCTATAGCGTATTGAGTTACTGGTAGAGCAAATGTAAAACCTCTTTGTTATGGTTACGTCATTGATCTTTAAACATATTGCGATGTGAGTACTTGCGTAGGTCAGAAGAGTGATACTGATATCTTTGAGCTACATATAATAAAATAATCGCCCAAGTGCGAGTCGGACTCACGTAAGAAGGGTCCCGTACCGCATAGAAGCCTCCTTTAGTACATTTTATTTTAAAATATTATTTATAAATATTAGTATTTTAGCGTGGTGGATATGGTTCTATCTTCTCTATGGAAATTCACTGGTTGCAAGGCAAGCTTTTACTAGGTTTTATTATCAATAGGAAAGGCCTATGGCAAGCAGTTGATATCCTGTAGCTAAAATGATGATAATATTTTGTCACCAAAGCACAACGGCACGATAATGATATCTAACAGTATCCATCTTCATACCAACGCCAACGGTCGGAACGCGAATTATACCTACGCGCTTCTATATGTATAATTATGTATTTGGTAGGGTTGCTCGTTTTACTACGGAACCCTAAAAACATCAAAATGCTCAATTTGTATTTTTATTGAACGCTCCTCTTTCATTCAAAAGGTTTTTTTTTTGTAATAAATATAAGAATTTTACATCATAACAGATAGAAAATATAATGAAACTCAAGTAAGGTAATGTGTAAGTAGATGAAATTAAAATACTGAAGGTGGGCCAGCCCTAGCGCGGGATACGTTCTGCGTGGCCACGTGGCGCTGTAGGTATATATTTCAAGGACAGGGCCTAGTCACAATACTGTTAGATACCATTGACCACGGCTTCATAGTAAAAATAATCCGCCAAGTACGAGTCGGACTCGCTCACGGAGGGTTCCGTACCCTCTTAAATATTTATTTAATTTCAATTTTATTATTTATTATTGAAGTGAATATAAAACTTAATATTCTGTGAAAATTTCAAGCGTCTACCTGTTACCATTATTAATATAGAGCGAAAACCGTCTGAAAAATCAGGTTTGTTGTATGGACCCCCCCCCCCCCCCCCCTTAAATATGAATTTTATTTTCTTTTTAGTATTTGTTGTTATAGCGGCAACAGAAATACATCATCTGTGAAAATTTTAGCTGCCTAGCTATCATGGTTCATGAGATACAGCCCGGTGACAGACAGATAGACGGACAGACGGACATCGAAGTCTTAGTAATAGGGTTCCGTTTTTCCGTTTGGGTACGGAACCCTAAAAATCATTAGCAGTTGTACATAAGTTCGTATAGGCCGGGTTAGCCGTGGTGTGAGAGTTTTTAAGCCGCCTGAATGCCTCTGACACGGCTAAAACAACCGGGACAAAATTTTAACGCGTCATCCGAGTCACAGCAGCGCTTAGCTATAAGTGCCACCCGCGGTCACTCATTTGAAGACTGACCGTGGCGAACGTTGCTTAACATCTATTTCAATTCGATTTCAAATATTCTTCACTTACATTATAAAATAACAATTATACACAGTACTCGTAACAGCTAGTGTACGTTAAAATCCAATAGTACATTTTATTTATGTTCTGTTCTGAGAGCAATAGCTCATGCAAAACTTAGAGAAAGTTACAGAGATGACATTAATAATCGGCCAAGTGCGAGTCGGACTCGCGCACGGAGGGTTCCGTACCGTTTGGGAGCCCCATTCCTCTTGCCGTTATTAATAGCCAGCAAAAAACTCCTACAAAATTACGTTTGTTGTATGGGAGCTCCCCTTAAATATTTATTTTATTCTGTTTTTAGTTTGTTGTTATAGCGGCAACAGAAATTCATCATCTGTGAAAATTTCAGCTGCCTAGCTATCATGGTTTATGAGATACAGCCCAGTAACAGACGGCCAGACGGACAGACGGACATCGAAGTCTGAAGAAAGAATAGGGTCCCGTTTTTACCCTTTGGGTACGGAACCCTAAAAAAGCACTTTATTCACGAATTACACAATAAACATTATATTAAGTTAGGTTGCTTTACATCGGTGATTGCTAAGAAAGACCTAGTCAAACTATGCTTCAAACCCTAAAGGCTACGAGTATACAAACTTATTGGCAAATGTACATTGAAATCGTGGCCATTGTGGCCCATCGACGCGCCACCAGGCACAATGGCCGACCTATCTGACAATCTTAATTAGGTTTGTCGATCAACGTCGCGCGCCCCGATAGCTATGTCCGGAGGTATGTGTCAATCACATAATACCTTTATTTACTTACTACAATTCTTTGTACATATTTGAAACTGCAGTATTTGTAAAAAGTCAACCCGTGCTATTTCCTCCTTTGTCTGAGTTAACCGTAAGAAATCGGAGAGACCAAAATAAACGTAGAATTTTTCCTTCAAAAATTTCACTTTTACATAAATATTTTAGCAACTTTATTGCAGTACAGATCAAAATTATTTCCAACAGTGGCCATTCTACGGCTAATTCATGACATTAAAATTCAAGACTTGTTCAAAATACTTATTTCAGAAAAAAAAAACTTAAACTCCCGTACTAAAACACTAAACTATCTCCTAAGCACACTTCTACCACTTTTTCTCCTCCAAAGTCTATTACCCCTTCAAAGTTCCAAGTGGGTATTTCCCTAACAGGTAAAAGAATGCCAAACAAGGTGGGCCGAGGGTAATATTCACTTACCCACGAATAACCGGAATAACCATGCAAAAATGGGTTAAATTAAATAAAGAGGAAGCGGCCGGTCCCGCGGGTTCCTAAGGAAACTCGATTCGGTTAGAGTTTTCTTTGTAGTTTGGAAACTGTGCGACGTGTGCCGGTTTTTGCAATCTGCAATAATCACAGAGAAATACAGGGGAAAATGTAATTTGTGTAATTTATGCCGAAAGTATACTAATTTTATCAAACGGTTATTTAAAAAAAGTTAGCATTTTTTAGAGGAATAAAATGTTTTGGTAAATGTAAACATTTTATCATGATTACATTTCCGAAATTAATTAATAATCTTTTTTTTAAATAACCATTTTATAAAATTGGTATGATTTCGGCATTATTGTGATAATTAAGTTTTTCAGCCATTAGGGGTTGACGTTAAAGTACAATGCCTACTTGTTAAATTTTATTATATTATAACACTTCCTACACCTAGTTTTTAACCGACTTCCAAAAAGGAGATACAACCTCCTTCTTTTTTCCTGTTTCCTGTTTGTCTGTGACATTTTTTTTTTGTGTATGTTCATCGATAATTCCGCCAATTGTGAACCGAAACGATTTTTTTTTAATTCAAATAAGTATACTCCCGAGGTGGTCCCATTTTAATTTTACAGAAATCGGCTGAGCCGTTTTTGAAAAATCAAAAATAATGTAAACAATTCGAGTGAAATATTTGAATATTGTAAACGATGAAAGGCGGTTTTGCCATTTTTTGCGAAAAATAATTATATAAATAAATATATACATTTTATTGTATAATTGTGTGAGGGGTAACCACTGTTGTCAAAATTGCGAAACTAAATAAAATATCTATTACTGCACATAAATAAAATATGACCACGGGAATACACTGGATGCAAGCCGCTTCCAACTGGTCGTAATGGAGATCTATAGGAAAGGTCCGTGCAGGTCTGTGTCTAGCAGTGGTGGACGTCCTACAGCTTACACGATGATGGTGAACAAACAATAGGAATAAGTGAATAGATCGTTCACCTTGTCGTAATCCCCGCTTTGTACTAAGGTTATTTTCTTCAAAAGCAGATAAATTTAAACATTCTATTAAACAGAAGGCTTTAAAGACAAAACGAAGCCCATTATTCAGATGAGATAGACCTAGTCCGTTCATTTTCATTCATTTCGTTCATTCGTTCAGTCAGAGTTCTAATTAAAACCATAGATTGAAATCGATATCCTTTGACGTTTCCGTGTTAAAGATTCACTTTATTTTAGTTATTTGTTTTAGTCTGTGGGAGGGGAGAGAAGTAATAACATGGCTGAGGGAGCCCGCGGCTTTTAAGGGGTTAACATAGTAATTTTAACCCTCAATAGAAAAGGAGGCGTTTTAATGTACAAGCTGTCGCTTTGACAAGTGTCAGGAAGTTCAGACGTATACAGTCATACTCATTATTTTTATATACTACGGGACTAATCGCGCACTGATATGATATATAGAGCTTACCCGGCAAACTTGTTTTTTTTTTTAATCGCAAATAAGTCTGCGTTTGACCACCAACTCGCCTGATGGTAAACGACGTTGTGGTCGAAGATGAAGCACGCAGACCTAGAAGATACATGTTCACTCTGACTTTGAAAAGCTTTAGATTATCTCTTAGGAAACAGGAAAGCAGGAAGACTGTTTTTTTGAAATGTTTATCATAAAAAGTAAATCTTTGAGATAAACCTAGTAAGGGGTGCACTATAAAATTAAAATCATTTCATTGATTAGCAGTGCGTCATCTCTCGTCAATACAGAAGTTCTTATAACTTCAATTGAGTGATAACCTGTCTAATACATCACAGGTGGCGCCGCCAACGCTATAAGTTGGTTAAAATGATAAACACTTCACAAAATTCGTCGCGAGTCAGTACGCCGGGTTAGCTCAGTGATCCAGAGCGTCGGGCTAGTGATCCGAAGACGCAAGGTTCGAATCCTGAATCCGCGACGAATTTTTGAAACGTTTATCATTAAAAGTAACTCTTTAATACTGTTCCATTCCTTGGCGGTGCGAATCAGAAATGTTGAGTCAAACCGCTTCGTACGCATCGAAGGAAAATCGACAGTGTAGGGGTGGTAATGTGGCGACCTCCTACTTGTCCTGTAGTAAAAAGTGGATGGTAGGATAAGGTCGTTTCACGCAATCTTTATAAATTATAGACAGTGGGTTATTCTGATACATATATAGGTAAGCATTACTATTGCAAAGTTTCATCTCAATCCGTTGCGTAGTTTTTGCATGAAATAGTAACAAACATACATACAAACTTTCGCGTTTATAATATTAGTAGTAGGATAAATTACCTCATTATTCCAACGTTTCGACCGAATCGTATCGATCGTGGTCACGGGTAGACTGAATACATACTCATCGTAATATGAACAGTTTTACTACATGGGAACAACCTCAAAATTGTAGTAAATATCAGCAGTTCCATAAGATAAGATAAGATAACTTTATTGTTATTATTAATGGAACCTTATACTATTACAAAAAATATTGCATAATATTGATCCATAATATACTCGTCCTGTTTACTTAACATTTTTTTTTTCACATTTTATTAATATTATTATTTTTACAAGATACACAAATGCCGTATCATTTAAAAAATCATGACAAAAATATTATTAAATTCATTAAAAAGTATACATATGTTTTGTCGGGTGTCAATCAAGACTTGTATGAAATCGAAAGCTGATTTTATTTCATTCATTCTTCTCATTGTATTTGTTTTTTTTCGAAATTTCGCTTCTGGTATTATACAAGCTACAGTTAATTGGGTTATATGCAGCTTGTACATAGCTAAAGTCACAGCCGATAAATAATTTAATTAGGCCTATACCTACGACACACCACAATGACACGAGCCTCTAAGTATTCTAATCGAACGGAATCTAGTAAAAGTAAGTTAAAAACATAAATATTTATCCAAGAGGGTCAAATTGTGTGCAAATTAGATGCTTAGGCTGCTTTCCCCTTAAAGTTATGGCGGTCGCTAAGGAAAGAGGGCGCTTACGAATAAGGGTCGATGCACATCAAAGCTGAGTTGAGAGCGCGTAGTAAGTCCGCGCTTCACCACCAACTCGCCTGATGGTAAGCGACGTTGTGGTCGAAGATGAAGCACGCAGACCTAGAACATACCTATTCACTCTGACCTTGAAAAGCTTTAGATTATATCTCTTGAAACAGGAAAGCAGTTAGAGGCTCTTTATAGATTCTTCTTGACACTTAAACTGTGTAGGGACAGTTTAAAAATAAGCTTTATTAAAACTTTTATAGAACTCCATGTCATGAAAGTGTAGTAATAACTAAAGTACGAGTACAGTGATATGCGCAGTGCTCACCCTAGATACATTTTACCCAAACCAGAGAATATATTACACTAGCGACCCGCCCTGGCTTCGTACAGGTGTATTATACATATAAACCTTTCTCTTGAATCGTTCTATCTACTAAAAAAAAACCGCATTAAAATCCGTTACGTAGTTTTCAGATATAAGCATACCTACATAGGGACAGATAGCGGGAATCGACTTTGTTTTATGCTATGTAGTGATTATGATTTGATGAACTTATACTTGTTGTTGTTGTTGTTAGCCTGTGGTATCCCAATGCTGGGCAAAGACCTCCCCCCGATCTATCCAGATTAACTTACTTAATTACTGTTTATCAATTTTTATGTGATGAGAAAAAGTAGGCATTTGCCCGACTATAGATTTTTTATTGCTACGCCTGTTATGTGATGATGGCCGTAGGTTTGATGCAGTGACAGCTGATTGTTTTCGCGATGGGGTGTAGAATCCCATAGTAGAAGTTGGTCATAATGATAAGTATTTAAACCTCTGTAGGCCTGCTCTCTAGTCACTGCGGATACCAAACTCATAATCAAATTGATGTATATTCAATTTGATTATGAATTTGGCGCTGTTCGATTTGTTATTTGATCGTGCTATGTAGTAGGTGCTATGGTCTGATGCTCGAAATTAAGCAAAATTCAAGTTTTTAGAAACATTCCCTCTTACTACAAAGGTCTCACGATTTAGATATTGTTAACAGTGCAAATTACACGGTTAAACAGTGTTTAAATCTTTTGTGGTTAGGCGGATTGTTTCTATATAGACTAGCATAAGTTATTTTTTGATTTTTTTTAATAAGATGAAATACTAATCCTATCTAGCCCTATCCTATCCAAGTATTTAGCTATTTGGACATTAGTAGCAAGTACAAATATTACGTCAGTTCTTGCGCCCATTTTGTTGTTTGCTTGGAGGTTAAACGTTTTCTAATGACGAAGACGAGAAAATACCATTAGCAATAATGAAATTCGGCTAAGGCTTACGTCAATAGATAAAAACTGAAAAACCGGGTTTTCACAATAAAAGTTCGCCACTAGGATAGCTACTTGGATGCTACTTGTATTGTGTAAATATACATTTGGCATCCGAGTGCGCTCGGATTACGTCTTTATACAATACTAGTAGCTATCAGAGGGCTAAGTGGGAATTACTTGCTCGAACTCGATCGCGTTAACGTTTGATCTGATTTCTATGGAAATGGCACAACGTCATATTGTGTCACGTACGTATTGTGTAGCGCTCGTAGCGTAGTTTGACTAGGTGATTGTCAGCGATCACCGAAATTAAGCAAAGTTCCGCACGGTCAGTACTTAGATGAGTGACCGCGGGTGGCATTTTCCAACTGAGCGCTACCGTGGCTCGGATGACACGTTAAATTGTAGGCCCCGGTTGTTTTAACCGTTTAGCCATGTCAGAGGCCTTCAGGCGGCCTAAAAACTCTGACACCAGGGCTAGCCACCGGGCCTATACGAACTTACTTACGTACAGAAAACTGAATAGTACTAAGTGTGAGTATTTTTTACAGTAATGTAACGAGCGCCAAAACGATCCAACACAAGCGCGGCAACGTCAGTGATTGGCTAACTCAAGCGTGTGTGTCAATGTGCTCGCGTGTGTGGTCGGCGCGCTCGGTCAACGCGACGTAAAAGTAATTCGATTTGATTTGCAAAACTCCCACTTCACACGGTTCGAGTCTACTCGTACTGTGAAAGCACAATATTCACAGAAAAAAAACCGAGCCGAATTGAGAACCGTCTCCTTTTTTAGAAATCGGTTGATCAGGCATCGCCAAAACGACTTATTTCCAATCAATCTACTCTCTCAGTGTGCCTCTATCCTTAAGAGGGTGCAGAGTAATAAGGTCCTTAATTAGGAGGGCGCAAGGAATAAAACAGTGCTTAGCATTGAAATGATTGATTTTAGAATTTCTCTGATGAATTTAAATGAAATTCGGTTTGGAAATCCTGATAAAGCTGGCTTACTTTGATGGATATCTTCTCCTATGCTTACTTATTTTGTTGATTGATAAGTTTCATTACATTGAGAAAGTGGCAATTTGATTGATTTAGTAGAGTTTTTTAGGGTTATCAAATCTACACGACAGGGAAAATCAATATTCACACTCGTTCATAATCGGTCGTCATAAAAAGAAAATAATTATTTTTCGCAAAAAATGGTAAAACCGCCTCCCATAGTGTACAAAAATCGAATATTTCGTTCGAATTGTTTACATTATTGTTGATTTTTCAAAAACGGCTTAGCCGATTTCTGCAAAATTTAAATGGGACCACTTCGAGAGTATACACTTTCAAATTTAAAAAAAAATTCGATTCGGTTCACAATTGACGAAATTATTGATGAACATATCTACACAAAAAAAAACATACAGGACATAGAACCTTCCTCTTTTTGGAAGTCGGTTAAAAGTTGGTTGTCTGTCAAGTTGGTTCACGGACGATAACTTTATGCCAATAAAACATTGCAGATCTATTTTCAGTTCCAAAGCTACGAATGCCCTTGTGGTAATTGTTAGATGTAATAATTAGTGTAGTCTTACGGGGCTTATTGTCATTGTTGACAAAACCCTGCCTTAATAAAGATTTGAAAAAAGAAAATGTTGAATCCACAACTGAAACAAGCCTAACGCTTAGGCCGATCGTGCCTCTCTATTACTTGTTCCGCGCTCTCGCTTGCACGCTCGACTCAGACGGAGCGTGACACTTTATCGTGAAGCTGCGCCCCGCGGTGTTACCCGCGTTAACCAGAGATAAAAAGTAGCCTATGTGTTAATCCAAGGTCTAAGCTACCTTCATATCGAATTTCATCTAAATCGGTTCAGCCGTTTTTGCGTGAAAGAGTAGCAAACATCCAAACATACTCACAAACTTTCGCGTTTATAATATTAGTAGGAGCCGGATTATCACGTAAAAATCAAATGAAAATTAATCAGTAAGTTAATTTTTTTAACGAAAATAAGCCCGTTTTGTCTTCCGATTCGCTTGATGGCAAAGGACATTTATGGCAAGTTAAAAGATTGAGTAGTTTAGGATTGCTATTTTTTTGGTAAAAATAAGCATCATGATAATTTATGTGACGTAATTTTTTTATTTGGTTAAACACAACTCTACGTACTCAAGATTGAGTAGTTTAGGATTGCAATTTTTTTGGTAAAAATAAGCATCATGATAATTTATGTGACGTAATTTTTTTATTTGGTTAAACACAACTCTACGTACTCAAGATTGAGTAGTTTAGGATTGCAATTTTTTTGGTAAAAATAAGCATCATGATAATTTATGTGACGTAATTTTTTTATTTGGTTAAACACAACTCTACGTACTCAAGATTGAGTAGTTTAGGATTGCTATTTTTTTGGTAAAAATAAGCATCATGATAATTTATGTGACGTAATTTCTTTTTTTAGTTAATCACAACTCTACGTACTGGATCGGTACTTACTCTTTGTCATTTTCATAATCATCATCATCTTATTTCGGTCCACTGCAGGGCATAAGCCTCCTCGCCCTTACGCCAATTATCCCAGTCCTATGCTAGTCTCATCCAGGTGTTGCCGCAAAACTTTTGGATGTCACCACCGTTGTATTTGTCAACTTAGTTAACTTATTTCCTAGATCGTTTACGAATTTAGTTAAGAGCGGATTGAATTTATATCTTAAATATTATGGCAGCTGTGTTATTAGATGTAGCTAGCAGCATATTATTATATAGCAGCGGATAAACCAAACTTTTGTTTTTTTTTTTAGCCAGGGGAAATCTTTTATAGATACCACCACACCTCGTGGGCAGGCGGGTGGTTATGTGGGAGTCCTGCCGACTGGACAGTATACCACCAAAACCCCTGGGTGTTCCACCACTACGCCTGGTGTCGCGGCACCCGTAAGCGCTGGCCCAACTCGGGCCCCACCACGGAGCATAGGCTCCCGCCAAAATGACGATGTGCCGAACACCAGGCACATCGCCTCCCACCACCTGGGACCAACCAGCACTGGTCGTCGGACAGCACCCGTATACGACAGCCCTGGCCCCATGCAACGGGTCAATTAAAGTGGCCCCGCGCCTGCCACTACGGCTGCAGAGGATAGGGAGAGCGGCCATCGCGATACCGACACTCCTGTTCCCCTGCAGCCCCACCGCCTCCGCCAACACGTTGGCGGCACCCGTTAGGGCCGCTGGCAGGTAGGATAGGCAGCGGTGTCGGATAATCGAAACCTGACTCAACTCAAAAAGCTCACGCGCGAGGTTTCCTGCAGCTTGTCGCTTATTTCGCAGCCGCCAAGTTGTTTGATTCGACCTAAAATAATAATTTTACGTCGACTATTTTGAAGTTACTAAAATTACCTTTATCTACACTAATGTTGTAACATTCTACTTATGTTTCCAATACTTGACTTATAATGACTACTGTTATAGCGCAGACAACAAAACACTCAATTTAAGCAATTTCACATGATGTTATAATATCCACATCGATATCGTGAAATCTCATTAAAACATCGCGCGCTCGCTCCTGATTGGCCCTGCGCGCGCAGCTGCGCTCTCATTGGTTAGATTTTAATGGCGCCAAGTTCACTGTGACAATACACGTACGCGTGAATTTAATGTTTCGCAATATGTTTTTTATTTTATTTTTATTAGTGAAGATAAAGTAGTGTATGCAACTGCATATAACACGGGTATTAAAACACTCGTTACTATTATTACTCACACTTAAACTCACACTCGTGTTTTAATACCCGTCATTATATGACAGTTGCATAAACTACTATTATATATTTTCTCGTAACAACTTCATCATTATTTTTGTTCTGTTCGTAAATGGAAAAAATATGCAAAACATTAATCCACAAATAATTATGTTTCGCAAAAAATAGCATGACCGACTTCACCCGTGTACAGAATTCGCGAATATTTCGCACGGATCGATGTAGCATTTTCCACATTATTGTTGATTTATCAAAAACGGCTCAGCCGATTTCGATAAAACTTAAATGGGGCCAATTTCGAATTATAATCTATCCGGTAAAAATAATTATTGAAATCGGACTACTAGGAAAAAAATTATGCGTGGTTACACATAAAAAAGAAAAAAATTTATACGCGTCGAATTGAGTAGGTACCTACCTCCTCCGGTGTTTCGTCGGTCAAAAAAAAACATAAAACAAACATGGTAGGAACTGAGAGAAAATAAATTCCATACTGAACCATCGGTGCGCAAACACAACGCGCGCATTTCCGGTTTATATCCCATCTCGGGACGTGAAATATTATTTAGGGTACCGTGGGGTGCAGTAATAATAAACCAAGAACATTTTCCCGACAAATGACCTGCTATTCGTTACTTCGCCCTGACAAATGTCGGCTTGTTTCATTTTAATGCGGTTCATGCACGCAGTGATCACTCACGGGGTGTGATTTTATTTTAATTAAAAACTTCCCGAAAATTCTCAACAGCTGCATTTTATCCGAAAGTTGGGGAGTTTTGCCACGAAGTTGGGGAGTTTTGTCCAGAAGTTGAGTTTACCGTCTACTCACATTACAGTCGGGATGTCTTTTGTTTTACACTTTTAGGGTTCCTTTCATAATAGGTTAAATCGAGGCTGCAATATTAATACGGGGTTATCTACTTGCACTGTAGGTATTAAACCAAAAAAGGGGGACTAAGACCATCATTATGAAAAACTTTTACTATAGGGCTATTCCGGTATTCGTGAAAAAAAAAACCGGTTCCATACAACATTGCAACTCGAAATCGCCAAAATGTATGAATCAGTTGAGTTTTATTTTCGAATTCCGGGAGGGATTCATTTATAGAGAATGTATGAACTAATATTTTTCAGTGACCACAGAGCTATTACCACCAGAGGGATAAGTCGAAAAAATCTGAAGGAGATGCTTTGATTTATGTATGGCATGAGTTAGAAAGAGACATGAAAAATATCTCGATTCAGTTTCTGTTGCCGTGTTTTTCACCCGATTGTGTCAAATTCCAATTCATATTTTTGACAGTTTTGACAGCTCTGCGCAAGATGTTTTTTTTTATTCCATATAGGTTTGTGTTTGACTACATACTGTCTGATGTTGAGCAGATATGCGGTCTAGGATGTAGCACGCTTACCTAGAAGATACCTATTTACTCTGGATTTGAAGACACCCACGTCGTACTTTAGCGGGAAGACAGACCCAGGCAAAGCGTTCCACATTCTGGCTGTTCGTATGAGGAATGTGGACTCGAAACGCTTGGTTCTAACGCGCGGAATGTCCACCATAAAAGGGTGTTTCATACATTTTTTGTGATTGAGAATTGTCTCAAGCAACAACAGCGCTATCTCTCTTGAGTTGACGATTCGGTACCGTGATTGTGACGGAACTATGACGTGACGGTGGCATAACTGATACATAGAAAAATTACTTGTAATTTTTCTACGAACTGATATATATGTGAATTAGCCTTTATTTGGATATGTGCCAAACAATTAAAAATGTAAGTACATACAATTTTCGGCAGTATTGCCATAGGAACTCCTGTACTAAACAAGATAGACCCGTCGTGTCTGGACTCGTTTTACTTGTCTCGACTAGCACTCTGCTGCTACATGATATCCGGGATCTCAAAATCTTGTAGGTATTTAATAAGTTATATTTTTATAATGATTTATTACTTCCTATTTTAGACCAGATTTAAAATAATTTTAATTTAGTCTTGCCAGTCTTTACTATTTCAATAGTTATGTAGAAATATCGCATAACTCTATCATTAACTGAGAATCCCCCACGGGACCAACTCCAAACCTAAAGCTAGAGTACTCCCGATAACTCGCTTCAACTGCTAAGTAGAGATGAATTAAGCACACAGTAACTTGGCCGGCCAACTTGAACACTGAGTAATTGCTAGTAGCCAGTAGTTACAGAATAACCGATAGATAGATTGTCCTCATAAGTATGAGCAACTTTTACTAAAGAACCCGAAATTCGGGAAAAAATATCCTAAACAAAAAGTAAGTCGACTTTTGACAAATGTATTGAACTGCTAGGATTAGCACAGCATTAGTAATCGTTTAGAATAATTGACCAAATGCGAGTCGGACTCGCGTACAAAGGATTCCGTACCGTACCGATTCCGGCCTTTCTTTTATTAAGCATGTTTTAGTCCGAGAGAATTGCCTAATTTTGTTTTCCAAGCTATTTAAACGTCGCTATAAATTTCTTTGACCACACAACTAAAAATAACATATTGGTACAAAAACAAGATCTCCGCACTATTCGTTCAGTTTTTGGTTTAAAAATAGCCAAATGTGAGGTGAGATTTTACTCTATTAGGATTCCGTACATTTCAGTACAATTATAAATATTACAATCATATTTTGTACGTGTGTCTGTAGCATTTTTTTTTTTTGTATAGATTTGTGTTTGACTACATACTGCCTGATGTTAAGCAGATATGCGGTCTAGGGTGTATCACGCTTACCTAGAAGATACCTATTTATCGGGATTTGAAGACACCCACTTTGTACTTTAGCAGGGAGACAGACCCAGGCAAAGAGTTCCACATTCTGGCTGTTAGTATGAGTATTAGTATTGTGCAATACTACATTAATATAGCGAGGTAGAAAATTATCGTATAAAATCTCCCTAACAAGTTATAAGAAAACAACGCACTGGCAGATCTCTACTTAAAAGACGGACCTATTATACCTAAGACGGGTCAGAGGTACGCAACCCGCAGTTGACCTGTGACCTTTCCCAGTACCTAGACTTCTAAGGCACATGCCTCATCAAAGGCTGACCTTTTGTCCGTATGAGCCGCTTTTATGCAGTTAAAAGAGATTTATTGTGGCAATAAACATACTAATTGTTTTGTCTTGTTTCATGACCGCAGAAATACTGAATCTTTTTAGGGTTCCGTACCCAAAGGGTAAAAACGGGACCTTATTACTAAAACTCCGCTGTCCGTCCGTCTGTCTGTCTGTCACCAGGCTGTATCTCATGAACCGTTATAGCTAGAAAGCTAAAATTTTCACAGATGGTGTATTTCTGTGGCCGCTATTACAACAAATAATAAAAATAGAATAAAGTTAATAATTAAGGGGGGCCATGACCCCTTAACCTGGTTTTATAGCCGTTTTTGGCTCTACATTAATAATGGTAACAGGTAGATGCTTGAAATATTCACAGAATATTTAGTTGTATATTCACTTTAATAATAATTAATAAAATTATTTTTAAATTAGTAAAATTAATTTAATTAAACTAGTTATTATTAATATTTAAGGGGGGCTCCTATACAGTACGGAACCCTCCGTGCGCGAGTCCGACTCGTACTTGGCCGATTATTTTAGGTTTGGGAAGATGTGACTTCATACTACAAGTGCTAATAAGTATAAATCGTTTCGGCTCAGTGTTCGTAAATAATAAAAAGTCTAAAGTGATTGTTGAAGTAAAAACTTTTATGCACCATTGCACTTTTTATGGACCAGTTTTTTTTTTTTTTATGTATTGTACCTCTTATTTTTGTTGCAAATAAATTTCTGTATATCTGTATCCATTTCAGCTCAATCGGATACCGGGAAGTTGGTCAAATATAACTTGCAAGATTCCACCCGAACTTACATACACATACTTATTACTTACATAGGTAGGGATATCCATTGCATGTTAAATAAAAGCTTGTAAAAATTGAGCGACATAAAGTCAATTCCATTGATGAAAATATTGAACGTTACATTTTCTGGGGCCCTAGGTTAGGGTTCCGTAACCAAAGGGAAAAACGGGACCCTATTACTAAGACTTCGATGTCCGTCTGTCCGTCTGTCCGTCTGTCCGTCTGTCTGTCTGTCTGTCTGTCTGTCTGTCTGTCACCGGGCTGTATCTCATGAACCATGATAGCTAGGCAGCTAAAATTTTCACATAATATATGTTGTATTTTGGTTGCCGCTATAACGCTATTACATCAAATACTAAAAACAAAATAAAATAAATATTTAAGGGGGCCTCCCATACAACAAACCTGAATTTTTAGGCGTTTTTCGCTCGATATTAATAATGGTACCAGGTAGATGCTTGAAATTTTCACAGAATATTTAGTTTTATATTCCCTTCAATGATAAATAATAAAATTAAAATAAAATTAATATTTAAGGGGGGCTCCCATACAGTACGGAAACCTCCGTGCGCGAGTCCGACTCGTACTTGGCCGATTATTTTATATTAAAATTTTTGACCTACAGACTCCAGGGTCTGTGCCCTTTGTTAGGTAGTTACATTTTTTTAAATGCGACTGTACTAGAGAGGTTAGTTTAAATCTTAGCCTAAGTTAGTAGTTTCAGTGCATTGCGTGAATGCCGCGACCAAACCGGCGACCCGCATGCAGCAGGGCTTGCAAGGGCATGGGCCCTAGGTTAATATTATAGCTCTCTTTCCATAGACTAAAATCAAACTACATATTCTTGACCATCGCTCACCATTTTCACATTCCATCGATCAGGGTAAGTTAGGGTAAAATAGCCCCGAAAGCAGCGTCAAAAGGCGCACGAAAAGGATCGGTTTCCCCAGGGGAAGCAGGGCAATCGGGGCAATCGGGGGCAATCGAGGGCTACTCCAGGGTTGGTGCGTTTATTACAAAAGCTGATCCCGGGACTAGAAATGCTCGTTTGATGGATTCGTTGAGATAAATAGTTAATGAAGGGATTTTTTAGTAGGTGTATTTTTAGTTTGTAATAACATCAGCGTCCGTGATTTTGTTACTTATTTTGTTTAATTGGTAAAATTTTTACTGTAGGTACAAAGAGGGGGTTAGTTTAAATTTTGGCCTAAGTTAGTAACGGTAGTTTAAGTGCACTACGTGAATGTCTCGAGCAAACCGGCGACCCGCAAGCAGCACTCGCAAAACACCCGATATAACGCACAAAATTTGATCGCAATATATAGGTAGACATAAACTCGTGGAATCAAAGTCTAACTTGGCAATGCACAGTTTAAGCACAAATTAAATGGTTAAAAAAACATTCAATGAATTGCTGTTTCACAAAACAACTAAAATTATTCTATTATCGATCTGCTGTTACACATTAGACGATATTTAACAATAATCTAGAAAACATAATAAAAATCATTCCAACACATACAATAAAATTTCCATACCCTTAAAGGGTCTTATGTATAACTATGCTAAACATGTTAATTAAGAACCGCATGTAGGTATATTTCATATTATGTAGAAAGATAAAGATAAATATAAATATAAATTTCTTTGAGGAAAACAAAACACAGGAAAAACAGATAACAACAAAGATTAGAACTAAACTAACAACCAAACTACCCTGTTTTATTTTCATCACCAGCCGGTCCCACCTGAGCATGGTGCCGGTTGTAGACAACCGGCGCTGGTCTTCCGTTGAGACCGCTAGGAGACGTCGTGTTTGTCGCGTACAATCCGTGGTGCATTTCAACAAAAAGTAAAATAACCTATCCGTAACATTAAAAAGAAAAAATCGGCCAAGTGCGAGTCGCCGTTATTAATAGCGAGCAAAAAACTCCTAAAAATCACGTTTGTTATATGGCAGCCCCCTCAAATATTTATTCTATTCTGTTTTTAGTATTTGTTTTTATAGCGGCAACAGAAATACATCATCTGTGAAAATTTCAGCTGCCTAGATATCATGGTTCATGAGATACAGCCCGGTGACAGACAGACAGACGGATAGCCGGACAGACGGACATCGAAGTCTTAGTAATAGGGTCCCGTTTTTATCTTTTGGGTACGGAAGCCTAAAAATGGCGATAATTCTAATAACTGGCAAATACAGCTCTAAACACTACTATAACAATTAAAAATTATTCGTACTAATTGATCCAAATTTAAAATAAAAAAATGAGTGCATACAATGCAAATATAATATAAGTATAACACAATATAAATAATTGAGTTTGAGCTTTAGTTAAAAATTGGGTTACCCGCAGCTTGCAGCTTACAAAAAGTTTGATTCGGCCCTATAGTACCCATAATATAGTGAACTGTGTTTCTTTAGCCCAGTTGCCAGCCCTACGGCACATTCGCGTACAGGGTGATCCCATTCGGGGCGTCATTTGGAACGTTAATTGAACACCATGTAGTTTCAAAACTTTGATCGATATCGTCGAATGTACGTTTGATGTATTTTATCGGAGGCTTCGTCCTACGAGCAGTTACTGTGGCTATGGAAGTCAACGCTATTCTTATTCTTACTTCCTTAAATAATATTATAAATCTGAAATGCTTTTGTAGATGTAGATGTATTTGTTGATTTATTGGTTGGTCAAAAAGGAACAAATTCCTTTTTAACGCAGCAAAAGAGCAACGGATTGATTAGATTTTTGGCATGGACATAGTTTTGAAGATGGAATGTGACACTGCTGTGAGATGGAAGGTCTAACGACGCAATCCTATCGAGTTTCGGCTCGTTTGGTTCGGCTTGACGAGTAATTGTTCAGTAAAAAGGTGTTAGTTTTTTAAATATAATACTTGTTCTGTGCTAAATGGAATGGAAGGAATTGGGGGAGACCTTTGCCCAGCAGTGGGACAGTACAGGCTAAACAAAAAAAAACTTGTTAACCCGAAAAAATAAAGGGTTCCTATATGGAATAGCACAAAAATGAAAATATCACGCAGGCGAAGTCGCGGGCATTAGCTAGTGTTAAGCTATAGCGCAAAATAGTTTTGATTTTCAGGCTGACTAGAACATTAAACTCGTATTGTCACATAATGTACTGTTTAAAACATCATCATCGACATCTTTATCTGAAGCAGACATATTTTTGGTTACAACTGTGCTTATTATGCAAATCATGATCTTGTACGCAAAAAGAAACTCTTAAATCTCGAGATATAAATATGTACATCGTCTTATCACATGAACTATTTAGTCTGGAATATAAAAATGTAGGTCTAGGTACCTATTATGTAATAAATATTTCATTTTACATTTCGGAAGATGAGCTCAATTGACATACACAGAAAATCTGGCCAGAACAAGACACTCCTACATCATATTGACTTTAGGCTAGCAATGGCCAAGCGACTTCCAATTCAAATGGGACGTGTGCTATATAACAAATTGCCAGAGTGTGTCAAAACTACAACTAGCGATTCAGTGTTTTTGAATAAAGTCAAAGAACTTCTATTAGAGAAAACTATATACAGTATTCCAGAATATTTATCTAACGACTATAGCCCCAGAACCGGATTTATACAATTTGACGAAAATCCATGACTTTTTAAATTGACCTACTTCTGTCTAAGAAAGAAGGATGCAGCGAATGGACCTGTCGTTTTTTTTTTTTTGCAAGTAGTTAGAAAACAAAACATCATTTATAATAATGATATGTGCTTCAAAAATTTAGTGATTTTTTGCTGTTTTCATATCACTAATTAAAATTAATATTAGACCACCAGAAAAATTACAATGATTTTATTATTGTTTTTACATTATAGATTACATACATAAGAAGTGGCGGTATGACCTTAAAGGCTTTAGCCTGTCCAAAAATGGGCACATTATTTAAAAAAATCACTATTTTATTACTGTTGCTGTCAAAAAAAAAGGAAATGTCAAATTCAGTCGATCAGATGATGTATTCAGTATTACCAGATTTCGTTTTCGGTATTCCGACTTAGCAATTTTTTGGAGGGGTTGATATAATTATTTTCTTTTTCAACAGTTGGTACGTGCTCCTTCCTTAACTCGTTTTAAGTGTTTCAACTAGTAATTTTACGAACTGAGGTGTCTTTTTACATATTTTATAGAAACATACATTTTTGTATACTAAAAGATTATCAAAAAGAAAGAATACTTATATTTTTAGGATTCACTCACTTTACTACTAACAAAAAGCTGCAGTTGAAATTATCCGAGATATTCCTGATTATTTTGATATTGCTCGTAATAATCCTTAAAGGTGCTATTCGAATCTCGGCAGCAGGCTACAGCTACAAACAGCACTTGCAGCAGCTGCGCGAAGCCGGCTGTGGCTGCACAACTGAGGGGTTAATCCAGGTTTACACGTAAATTGAAACTACAGCTGTTTCGGTATGGCCCTATACATTTTTGTACAGCGCCCCTAGCAGAAACGAGGAAGAACTAACCAAAATCTATGGAGCCACACGCGAACGCGAAAGTTTGAGTAAACTTCGCAAAGCCTGGACTACGAGTAAGGGCTCTGGTTATCTATGTAGTAGTATGAATTTCTGCAAAAAAGATTCCGATTGCGGCACCGGCAGCACGTGCTACCGAGCCTCAGCTGCGAGTGTTGTTCACCTGTTTAGACAAGTCCGACGTGCTGCCTGTCGCAGCACGTGTAGCCAACCTCGGAATCACTCTCGACTGCGGAAGCAGGCAGTGGCTGCATTTCAGATGTGTGTTACCTGCAATCGCGACCTGCATTCGCAGGCTGCGGCCGAAGTTCGAATAGCAGCAAGTTGTGGTTCTTATACTATTGCTAATGAAGTGGATGAATACCGAAATTCATTATCATTCATTTTTTCGTAGTACCAGTCGTCGTAGTTACCATTTAGCGCTTCTGGCGCGTTTTTGACGTGCTGATAGCGAATTTTTGCCAAAAGGAGTTGGCAGCACTGCTATGGTCTATAATTCTATAGATCAAAGTAGGTACCTATAGCTTGAAAATTGTTTTCGGTTTTTCTTATTTTAACTTCATTTTAAACAAACTTGTACATATCAGAACAGTTTTAGAAGCGTCATAAATTACTCTGGTGAAGATAACATTTTTATAAATGAGCTTGGGAGAAACTGAGTGTATTCGTACACAACAGGTATTCGTATGTATGAGCTGTCGACATCCTTCTTTACAATGTGCATTGACATTTCATATTACTTTGACATTATATAATTTTATATTTAACGCCCCTTTACAGCGTTTAATTCATACTATTGAAGTAGGTAAGTAGTTATTTATATTTTAATATTTACTGTACTTAATCATTTTTTAAATTTAATTTTGTAATTATGTATTGAACAAAAAAAAAACCATGACATTTTCATTTATTCTTTCTGACATTTTTTAATTTTGTATTCAATTGTAAAGTAGATAGCTATTATTTTAATCATTGTTGAAATTCGTTGCTACGTATTATGTATTGTGAAATGACGAGATGTATTTTGCGGTACTTTATATTATTGTACAAACTGTTGTATATATAATTTTAGTATTAAGCTCAATACATCAATAAATGATTCTAATTCTAATTCTAATTCATAGTTTAATTTTCCTAAAGTATATAGTTATAGGCGAAAATGATTTTTAATTCCATTTCATGTCTGTTCTTGATTGCCTTTGTTCATAAGCGGACTGCGTTCAATGAAAAACGAAGCATGTGTAGTTTTTTCCGTAGTTATTTCAATAGTATGTTTGTTGCTATGTTAGCTTTTATAGCTTTGGAGTGCAGCGCCTGTGAGACAGGAGCCCAGTTAATGTAAATGTATAATTTATGTATTTGTTTAACTAATTGAGTTTGTTTGATAAGGTTTAATAACGTTGTTAAATTTAATTAGTTTAATTTGATTATGATTATGGCGAACATTATGATTATGATTTCAGAATTCGATGTTAAAAATATCGTATAAATTTATAACTACACTAGCTGCGCCCAGCGGTGTTACTCGCGTTAGCCTGAGATAAAAGTAGTCTGTGTTAATAAAATGTTTGCGCGTGAAAGAGTAACTAACATCCATACATACTCACAAACTTTCGCGTTTATAATACGAGTATTAGTAGGATAGTGGAAAGTCAAGTCAAGTCAATAAATCATATTTACAATTAACTGAAAATCATGTCGAAAAACGACATGATAATTTAATTATCTACACGCTAAACTATATCTACACCCCGTCTACATAGACATACTGATAGATATGCAGATATAAATTTTAAACTTTTCTAATGCGACTTCCAACAAGGTTGCGCTAAACGTTTAACGCTACCATGGAGGGGATATGAAAGCATTGTTGTGTCGAAGTTTCACTTCTACCGCGCGGGGGGACTCCACTTGCATTTTTAATTTTTATAATCTACTGTTGGCCCACCCAAGGAGGGTGATTTGGCCATCTATCACGCTGGCCCAGTACGGGTTAGTGGACTGACATACGAAATCGATTTTTGCAAAAAAACTCTTTAGCACGGGATCTGGATTGGAACTCACGACACGCGATCGTTAGACAGGTGTTATCACCACTAGACCGCTACCACTACCCACTTAACCACCGTAGCCTACGAGGTCACCACAGAATTACAATTTTTACCCTCTTTTCGTTTTTTAACCGACTTCCAAAAAGCAGGAGGTTCTATGTTCACCTGTATGTGTTTTTTGTGTATGTTCATCGATATTTTTGCCAATTGTGAATCGAATCAAAAAAAAAAATTTAGTGCGAAGGGGCATACTCCCGAGGTGGTCCCATTTGAATTTTATTGAAATCGGCTGAGCTCTTTTTGAAAAATCAACAGTAATGTAAATATTGTATACATCGATTCGAGCGAATTATTAGAATTTTGTACACGATTGAAGTCGGTTTTACCATTTTTTGCGAAAAATAATTGTTTTTCCTCAAAAGATAAATCCCATAGTTCACCATTCGTCATCACTAAATCAACTAGCACCCGTAAAAGGTCAGCCTATTTATAGAGGTCATTACTTCCATTTATTCAGCACTATCTTATCGTAATAGGTCCCGTAATTAATGTTGATTATGTTAATCAGAGCCAGATTTCCTCCCAAGGGAATGTAATCTCTACTTCCTGTAAAATAAGAAACACTTTCGATTGAATTTCGGGTTTGCATCAATGATTCCCGATTTCAGTGAATTTCATTTCGTTTTATAGCTTAGCTTTTAGTACTCTGTCAGCTTAATTAAAAGTTGTTTTAGTAATGGGCTTCTTTGATTAAATTTTGGGATGAAGTGTGACGTTTAGTGCAGTTTTAGGCTGTTTGCAGTGGGTACAATTTTACTTGATAGAGTTATAGAATTTTATTACATTTAAATGCCACTTTAGTAAAGCTTTTGTCGATTTCTTCACTGTTGACTCATTTACTCGGCTGTTTATAGAAGATTCATTTTTAGGGTTCCGTACCCAAAGGGAAAAACGGGACCCTATTACTAAGACTTCGATGTCCGTCTGTCCGTCTGTCTGTCTGTCTGTCTGTCACCGGGCTGTATCTCATGAACCATGATAGCTAGGCAGCTGAAATTTTCACAGATGATGTATTTCTGTTGCCGCTATAACAACAAATACTGAAATCAAAATAAAATGAATATTTAAGGGGGGCTATACCATACAACAAACCTAATTTTTTAGACGTTTTTCGCTCTATATTAAAAATGGTAACAGGTAGATGCTTGAAATTTTCACAGAATATTTAGTTTTATATTCACTTCAATAATAAATAATAAAATAAATATTTAAGGGGTGCTCCCATACAGTACGGAACCCTCCGTGCGCGAGTCCGACTCGTACTTGGCCGATTATTAATTGTTGTGTATTATTTTTTAAATATTCTATTTAAATGAACTACCAGATAATTGTTAACCAATTTGCAGTTCTGTCGATTTTTTAAGGTTGCATTAAATACATTTATTTAATGGATTACTTACAAGTTTACAAACCTCGTATTATAATACAATGCAATTTTTTCAGCATTGCAAAATTTTAAAAACGGCTTAATGATCAAATTTTTAAAATATGCAGAAGTGTGTCAAATTAATTTAACAGATTCAAAGTACCAAATAAAAGAAGAGCCCAAAAAATGACAATGAATTTGTAAAAATGTTTTTTAAATAGATTAAGGCATGATTTATATTAAATCGGGCCGGGCCGTGACCGAGTCACTAATATTAAACGTTGCAAAATATATACATTTCGAATTAAACTGTTTATATTACAACGTGGCGTACACGTGCCCCGTCAGGCCCGATCTAATATAAATCATCCCTAACTTTGCGTCTGACTACATCCTGCTTGATGTTAAGCTCCAGGAAAAACACAGGAAAAAGTAGAGCTAATAAAACAAACAAACCTTACCGGACTCACGGACGGTGTCCCGATAACAGAATCGGCACATTTCCGGTTGTGGATAAAAAATGAATCCGTTAGGTTGGCAACACGTAGACAGGAACCGGAAGTGGGCTTGTTATGTCAACAGCGGTTACGTCGCATTTGCATTTACGCAACATTTAAGTGATAAGCTGCTTTTTGCCAAGGAAGTTTAATACGATAAGCTTTCTTGCTTTTTGCGTGTTTGTAAACAAGAGCTCATAATTCATAATTCATAAACATTTATTTGCGCATATGGGTACAAAAACAACAGGATGGTAAAAAAAGACAACAAAAAGAACGCCATATTCGACCTTTCGGTATGCAAAAATGAGAGAAACAAGGTTGAAATGAATAAAAGTACAGATAATGGCAACTTTTGCAGTAAATGAAGTCATAACACTGAAATAAAATAAGTAATGATATCTGAAATTACAAAAACCAACACATCAAATACACATGAGTAACTACAATCATGTCAGAATAATAATTACCATTGTTACAAAAAATATTAATAACTTAAACCATCAAAAAGCAATTAAAAATTAAAAGTGATTATGTAGTCGTAATGTCAAAATTAAAATGTCAAGAATACCTACTATGTCAATGATAAATGTCAATGATACATGTCAAGGTGCAATAAAGTCAAAAATAAATAATACCGCAAATCAAATTAAAATTTTTCATTCAGATATTCATCTATGTCATAGTACGCTTTTTCCTGAAGAAAACATTTAAGTTTACGCTTGAAAATGTGTTCTGATTCTATGTCAATTAAATATTTAGGCAAATTATTATAAATCATAGGTAACATACATACGTACTATTATTAAGTAATGATGTTTTATTAATAGGCATAGCCAATTTATGTTTATGGCGCTTAGATTGCAAGTTGCTGTACAAATTTAAATTGTTTCGTACAAACATTACGCATTCATATCAGCCTACAAACATCACTGTTTTCTAATTAAAATACACTGAGCTCTTTCGTACAGCTGTTTACGCGGCCAGGGTTGCCAGCGTATCTCAACCAGCTCGATCGACCGAGATCGCTTAGGCCCTTTTATTCTTGTAGAATTTTCAAATAGAGAAAACGTGACAGAGATAGGTATTTTCAGGCCTCAGGTACCGGTATATCAAGTGAGCAGTTATTTTTAACAGACTTCAATAAATATGGTTCTCAATTCGACAGTACGTTACACAATTACTCTGCCAAATATGAACCGATTTTGCTATTTTTAGGGTTTCGTACCCAAAGGGTAAAAACGAAACACTATTACTAAGACTCCGCTGTCCGTCTGTCTGTCTGTCTGTCACCAGGCTATATCTCATGAACAGTTATAGCTAGAAAGCTAAAACTTACAAACGATGTATTTCTGTTGCCGCTATAACAACAAATACTAAAAACAGAATAAAATTAATATTTAAGGAGGGCTCCCATACAAAAAACCTGAATTTCAAGCCGTTCTTCACTCGATATTAATAATAGTAACTGTCAGATGCCTCAAATGTTCACTGAATATTTAACTGTATATTAAATTTAATAATAAATAAATATTTGAATTAAAATAAAATAAATTTGTTAGAGGCTCCCATACAGTACGGAACCCTTCGTGCGTGAAAATCGTACTTAGCCGATTGTTTTTGTTGGTAGACCATACTTCAGAGGTCCCATTTAAATTATATCTTAATTGGCTGAGTCATTTTTGAAAAGTCGACAATAATGTACAAAATTGTACATCGATTCGAGCGAACTATTCGTATTCTGAACACGGTGGAAGTAGGTTGTACTATTTTTTTTAAGTCTCATTCATCAACATTATCGCCATCGCCATACTCGTACCAGGCTTACAATGCTAAATACTGATTTTAGGCTTTCCCCTATAAATAAGGTGGACTTTTTTCTGTTGCGCTGCTTATTACTTACCTCTATACAGGGTCATAGTTATTAAACGCAAAACCTTTTAAGAGCAGCGTGGCAATTCTGTTAACTGATCTCGTTGCTGAGGTGACGCGTTCTTGAGCTTCTCTCGTTTTTTGACAGCATTGAGTCATTAAAACTGTCAGAAAAGCGAGAGGGGTTCGGGAGCGTATCACTTCGGTGACGAGATCGGTTGACAGAATTGCCCCGCTAATACATCTAGCTGGACAAACAACCTTTGTACTACGAAAATTCGCAAAGTAAAAATTCGCTTCTCCATACATTTTGCCGCGCGTTGACGTTTTGTCAGCTGTGAAATTAGCTACACGCTGAGCAAAACTAATCCTCGCGCAGCTTTATGTGAGCTTCAGTCAGGATTGGGTTTCGCGCATCTTGTAGCTAACTTTGCAGCACTAAAAAAGTTTAATTCAGCCTATAAAACTGAGGGAAGAACACTTTGAATGACTCCTTTATTTTACTCAGTAGTTATAAATAATCGGCCAAGTACGAGTCGGACTCGCGCTCGGAGGGTTCCGTACTGTATGGGAGTCCCCCTTAAATATAAATTTTATTTTAATTTTATTATATATTATTGAAGTGAATATAAAACTAAATATTCTGTGAAAATTTCAAGCATCTACCTGTTACCATTATTAATATAGAGCGAAAAACGTCTAAAAATTCAGGTTTGTTGTATGGGAGCCCCCCTTAAATATTTGTTTTATTTTCTTTTTAGTATTTGTTGTTCTAGCGGCAACAGAAATACATCATCTGTGAAAATTTCAGCTGCCTAGCTATCATGGTTCATGAGATACAGCCCGGTTACAGACAGACATACACACGGACATCGAAGTCTTAGTAACAGGGTCCCGTTTTTCCCTTTGGGTACGGAACCCTAAAAAAGAAAACAACGGTAGAAGTGAAAAGAAGTGAAAACTTACTCCCTCCATCTTACGAATTTTCGATCAGGTTACGTATCCTGACGCGAGTTTGACATTTTTTACCCAGCCCTAACGTTAAACGCTGCCAAAGAACACTTTTCACTTCAAGAACACTAAATCAGGGCCAAAATCTGTCGTCCTAGGCCCGGCTGCCAGCTGTCAAGCGAAAGGGTGCCCAAATCAACGGCACAATACAATGAATAAAGCGATGTTTGTTGTTACTCCTGTATTGTGCGGGAAAAAGAAAATAGTCATTGTAGCAAACACGAAAAACCTCTTAAGGGTTTGGGTAAAGCTGTGTCCACACTGACGTAATTCGCGACGCGACGTAAAATAATGAAATTACAGTTATTTTTGTTTTGTCGTCTCTGGTGGTGTTACTTTTTGTTTCGAAGTTATAAAAATGATATTTAGTATGGTGTCAACATTTTTATTTAAAATTCTGCTGAAATTTCACATTAATAGAGTTTAATAGGTCTACCACAGACAATAATATTTTCATCTCCCATCTCGGAATGAGTATTTTTGCTCTTCGATATCCGAGTGCAAAAGCCGTTTTTATCCGCTATTTGAAATATTACAATATATAAACGACTTTAGTAATATCCTCGCTGAAGTGGGATGAAAAGTTTCGTGTTGCACTCGATTGCAAAGATTTTTCACCTTGTGCTCTTTAGATTCCCTCGCTAACACTCAGGATTCCATTTTCTGAATCATCTTGTATTACAAATAACTATATTTAATTGAAATGAAATCCTTTGTTATTTGACATAAATTATTTTTGAATTTTTTATGTGTGTCTCCTTTGATTTTATTCATACATATCATAATCAAAAGCAATCTGATTTAGTGTGTTTTTAAGTTATGTTAGGTTTATTTAGTTGAGAATTAAAAATCAATGTTTTTAAGATTTTTATAAAAAAATCTTCTTTAGTAATGTCTAGCCTAAAAGTAATGTAATTTGCTCATTTTACTCGTCGTCGTACGTCGTGCATAGGTTTTATCAAGTTTTGTTTTGCAGATAATACTATGAACTCTTAAATAAATAAATCTAAGATGATAAAGCGACAAGTACAAAGTATAGCATAAAATAACACCACGCACCGCATCGTAGATATCTCAGTGCAGTCTGTTCCAACCAGAAAGAAAAATGAGAATTTTTCTTTGCAAAATAGATGAAGGTAGACACGTCTTTGATGCAGCGCTTCATGTGTCGGGCGATAGTTTATTTGGATTATAGGTAGGGATGGAATTAAGAGGTAATATTATTGATATTTTATCTGTCGAAAAATTGGTTGAGTATAAGGGCATAAAGATATAAACACTTTTCTTTTGAAGCTTATGAGTTCATCAGTTCCATATGAAACAATGAATAATAATAATAACGTTTTCTTTGGGGTTGATAAAAGAGCAAACAACTACAGTTTATTGATGTCCAGCAAAAATTGTAAAGTAAAAAATTGAAATAAAGTATCGATATTTTTTAAAACTTTTCCAGCATATCCCTAGCTGGCGACAATTTCGCGAACGAACGAGAAAAATGTTACTTATTATGACGAGCGTGTCGCGCGACTTTTGTTATAAATTTCGTCATTCCGAGCGCATCCCGGATCGGCGCCACTTTGCGTCGTCTGGGCCTTCTAAGATTATGTGGCAGCGGTAAAAAATACTATCGGTGATGGGAAAATCTGGAGATAAATTCTGCGGAATAATAGTCATGAAGTCTTGATACTAAATAATCGGCCAAGTACGAGTAGGATTCGCGCACGAAGTGTATGGGAGCCCCCCTTAAATATATATTTTATTTTAATTAATTTATTATTGAATTGAATAAACAACTAAATATTCTGTGAATATTTCAAGCATCTACCTGTTACCATTATTAATATCGAGCGAAAAACGATTTAAAATTCAGGTTTGTTGTATAGGAGCACCCCTTAAATGTTAATTTTATTCTGTTTTTAGTTGGTATTCTTCTGTTGGTATAGTGACAACAAAAATGCATCATCTGCGAAATTTTCAGCTTTCTAACTATAACGGTTCATAAGATAAAGCCTGGAGACAGATAGACCGACCGACGGACAGACAGATAGCGGAGTCTTAGTAATATGGTCCCGTTTTTACCCTTTGGGTATGGAACCCTAAAAAATTTAATTAGTCCGTCAGATAAATTATTAAAAAATATTATACACGTACTTTTTCTTCTGTCAATTAAACAAACATTGATGAACATATAGCCCGATAAAGTTCAACGTGACGTTACAAGTTATACGATTGCTTAAACTTTTGTCAAAGAAGTGACGTCGCGACGTCATCAAATTTACATCAGGTTACCTAATTCGAGCAATTTGATTTTTAAAGAAAATTTTGATCGAAACTCCTATAATTCGAATAGCCTAAGCATTAGCCAGCCAGTTTATTAAGTATTGTAACAAACACTACCGCTGAATATCATTCAGGCTGCTAGTTGAGCGGCGCTGTTTAGTGAAACGGCTAGGCTTTTGATTGAACGGCTAATTAAGCTATTTGGCTGCCACATATATACAGATCATGCAAAGTGTACATATACTGAAACTAAAATTTAAATCCTCCACCCACTCAAACCTTTCCTATAGCTTTAGTTATTTATAAATAGTTACTTTTGATTATGCTACTGTAGATACTTTAGAGTGTTATTATGCTATTTTTGACATGTAACTGCTATGTGATATATTTATTAATTTTAAATGGTTATTTCTGACAATTCTATTGCAGATATTTTATTACAGTATATCTGAAATCTTATTTTTTTTTAATATTGTATTTTTAATGTAATGTACCGAATTTTTAACTAATTTATTGCAATTTTTTTTTAATATTGTATTTTTAATGTAATGTACCGAATTTTTAACTAATTTATTGTAAAATTGTCCTTAATAATTTTGAAAGTCAATACTTAATTATTGTTATTTCTGACGATTCGTTGGACGTTGCTTGTAGTATATTATATTGTATACTAATGAATGTAATGTTCCTTACTGAAAATAAATGGTATCCATCTATCTATACCAAGTTCTTTTCTTTGAGAGCTGTCCTGCTGTGGAATGAACTGCCTGTTGTTATTAGACAGGCTAAATCCCTCCCCATGTTTAAAAATCTCGTTTAAAAGCATTATCTTTCCTTATGTTAGCTAAAATTTGTATATATGTATTTGTATCTAAGTATGTATGTAGGTTATGAGATTTGTATATTATGTATGTTTATAAAATACCTTTTATTATTATAATTTAATAAACCTTTATCTGTTTATTTTTATTTTATTTTTTGTATCTAAGTATTTTTTATTCTCTCTCATTATTTATTTCACAGTATTTATACACCACCGACCGTATTTCTATTTTTCGTGTCCAGTCCATCCAAAGGTTACCTGGTAGAAATCGCCAAAGGCGATAAGGCCGCCCTTGTACAACATTTTTTTGTGTAATTTCTGTTGTACCTATATTACTGTAATTTTGGTGTGCAATAAAGATATATTTAATTTAATTTTAATACTTTGCTTTGGCCCTTGTAAGATTATGGTAGCAGTAAAAAAAATTGTTGAAACTCTTTAATCTTTTTGTATGGAACAGCAATTTTTTTTGCGAAATCTTTTCTGTTCCTTGACCTTTTACGTCCTGTGGTTTAGCCATTACTACATACATTACCTAACTAAACGAAGTACTTAGATGAGATGATGTATTTAAAATCCTGAAATAAGTTAAATATAGCAGATCTATTTCAACTAATTTACTCACTATAAGATAAATGATACAGCAGTACTATTCCAAAGTCCTCATTTTCATGGGAAACATGGTACAAAGGGAATACAGGGAGGGCCTAACGAGACCGGGCGACAAACGCTATTTCAAAGGGATTCTCAATTATTTATACGTGTAATTTGTTGCGTTAGGATGGCAGCGCTTGGGGAAGACTATAATCCGTTCACTTGTAAGATGTATCTTTTTATTCGTCTTAAAATAAACTAGTAGTCGTCGTAACAGCAGACCTCGCGAACATAGCTTATCTCCATAAGCCTATATCTCGACTTGCTTTTGGCCGATTTAGTTCATACTCGCAATTCTTGTTAGAATTTACATATTAAATGATCCTGCTAAATGTTATCGAAATCGGTTGATAAACAATAGCTCGACAGTAATTCTCCCATACTTCACACAATACAATATAACAACACTTTATTGACACCAATAAATAAAACATAACAAAAGAAACAAAAGCACAAAATGCGGTCTTATCGCTAAAAGCGATTCCTCTTTTTTTGACTGCCTCGGTGGCTCAGTGGTTAGTGACCCTGACTTCTGGGTCTAAGAGGCGTGGGTTCGATCCCCACCCAGGGCAAATATTTGTGTGATGAAAATAGGTTTGCTCTGTGTCTGGGTGTTATTTAGGTACTATCTATATAAGTATGTATTTAAAATATGTATATGTAGTATATCAGTCTCTGGCAGCCATATCACAAGCTATGCTTAGTTTGGGGTCAGAGACCGTGTGTAAGATGTCCCTAATATTTATTCATTATTATTTATTATTCCAGACAATTCATTGGTACGTGACCGGGGATTTGAACCCACGACATCACGATTGTAAGACGGGTGTCAACACTAGGTACTAGACCACCACGGTCTCTAATCTAGAATTTTTTTTTTTAACCGACTTCCAAAAAGGTGTAGGTTCTATGTTCGTCTGTATTTATTTTGTTTTGTGTATCAATATCAATAATTTCGCCAGTTCAGTACCGAATCGAAAAACTCTTTTTTAGTTCAAAAGGGTATACTCCCGAGGTGATCCTATTTGAATTTTGCAGAAATCGGCTAAGCCATTTTTGAAAAACCGACAATAATGTAAACGATTCGAGAGAAATATTCGTATTTCGTTCACGATGGAAGGCGGTTTTAACTTTTTTGCGAAAAAATATTATTTAATTTACTTTTGTTTTTAATTTGTAAACAGCTGTGTAGTGACACACAAAACTCGGTATTTGTTCATTAAACCCCTGCCAGCGTCCATTAATTTCCAAAATAAGCGCATGTTCATTAGGAGCGCCATTTGTCAACGTCCAGTGGACAGCGGCCTCTTCAGCCCCCAAGTTTTTGTGCTTCACGCAAAAAGATAGGCATCTGGACTGTTTGTTTTGAACTGGTCAAGAGTAGAGACAGTAATAGATAAGAAAATGATTATTTCCGCAAAAAATGGCAAAACCGCCTTCCATCGTGTACAAAATTCGAATATTTCGCTCGAATTGTTTACATTATTGCTGATTTATCAAAAACAGCTCAGCCGATTTCTGTAAAATTTTAGTGGGACCACCTCGGAATTATAACCTTTTGAACAAAAAAATAATTTTTCGATTCGAATCCAAATTGGCGAAATTATCGATGTTCATCGTGTACAAAATTCGCATATTTCGCTGGAATTGCTAATATTATTGTTGTTTTTTTTCAAAACCAGCTCAGCCGATTTCTGTAAAATTTAAACGGAACCACCTCGGGAGCATACCCTTTCGAATTAAAAAAATATATTTGATTTTGTTCACAATTGGCGAAATTATCGATGAACATACACAAAAAAAAAATAAAAAAATACATACATACGAACATAGAACCTCGTCCTTTTTAGAAGTCGGTTAAAAAGGTAAGATAATATTTATTGTCATCAAGTAAATCTCTTATTACATACTAAAAGTCTCAACAAAGCCATCCTGGATACGTCGGCACTGACGCGTACATACATGTACAAAAATGTACATCCGTTATTTGGCCCACCGGGTGAGAACATAATATACTTGTTTAGTTATATTTACCCCTTTTAAACTCGGCCTATTATCCCGTTTGACCTTAACTTTGTAGACTCATCGCACATGCGACCGTGTTACCTCAAGCTGAAGGGTTGTCCGCGGACGAATAAACTGAGGACTCGCCACTTATCTAATTACTAGCTGACCACGGGTCATATGTGTGCGCGACACGAGAGCAAGCGAGAGAGATATCAACGTGTAAGACTCACAAATAGCACCAAATCTTTTGTGGGGAATGCAATACTGTGCTATTATAAAATTCCGGAAGAAATTCCAAACCTTAAAGACACTAGTTTTAAAAAATTCACAAAGGAATACCTAATTAAAAAGGCAAATTATAAATTTGAGCACTATATTCAAGATAGGAAAGCATGGAAATTGTCTAGCTATGAACGCGATCAATTAAACTATTACGGAAAGCTGGTCATTAAATAATTATACATTTTCTACTATATATTATCTATAAGATTATAGGTACATATTTTAAGTATTGATAAGGCCCCTCTACAGCCGCTGATTTTCATTTACTATTTCTGTTTACCGATTGTTTTTAATTATTTTACTGTTTACATATACGTGTCCAAGTGTTCCCATATGTGTTCCTACGGAAATAAATGTTTTTGACTATTGACTATAGAGGAAAAGCGAAGCCGAAAGTCAGAACGCATTCGCAACACATACGCAGGCAAAAATTTTGTGCCTTTTAAAATAATCCGGAAATAGTCACCTTTGATCTAGAAATGGCCTACAACCTACTTTAAGACCTAACAAACATACTAAAAAAACTTAAAAATCAGTCAATCCGTTTTGGAACAGTTCGATAACAAACACGTGACACAATATTTTTAAATTATTATGTGTGTATTTATTTACTACAATACAATAAAAATGCAAAGTAAATGACTACATCAATAATGATTTAGTAAAAATTGTAATCAATAAATGCAATGTTGTAAAAATTATACTTATAAATGACAATGTTTTTTGGGGCACCCTGTAAAATAATATTTTTCTTAGCGATTACCAAAGTGAAACAACTGACATATTTTGCAACTAAGAAATGTGTAGCGTAGGCGATACTTTAAATCGCAGGCTCCAGTTGTAGACCGCGGGTTTGTGATTTTGTGCAGGCAGAGTATTTTGTCGAAGCGTGGATCTGCCATTCACTTTGTATGGACGGACGGAAAGAAATAAGGGTAACGAAAATGTTTATTGAATCGACATCGATTAAAAAATAAGTAAATCATATAAAAAGCTAAACAGACAATATTCGATACAAAACTCTGAAGCGTTATTTATTAAAAACAAGTTAATTCTAACTGAAGAAGATCATGTCCCAAAACATATTGGTCCGTCACATTATCCATACTGGCCCAAAACACGAATTTTCATTCTCATTCATCAATCCATCAATATAAAAAGTTGGGTGAAGCTAAAATACTTGTTCCGAACTGGACGTGGATAAATTATCTGAAGTAATGAAGGGTATTACGGGATTCGGAGCTTTGTCCACCAGTGAGTTATGCAGATTACAATAGATTAGAAAGCAAATTGGACGTTTGGGACGCATTGAATTTAGAATTTAAACTGCTTTTTTGAGCTCAGACTTTTAAGACTTTTTAAAACGCGGTCTTATAAGACAAATGAGATAAACAAACCTTGTTTCTTTGATTAATTATAGGTTAAAAGTTGTAGGATCACACTGGATGCAAACATCCTTATCCTAGAAATAATGGACGTACTTTTACTAAATTGTGACAATGATGAGTTTTTTTTTTTAAATAATTTAAATTCATATAGCTTGTGTGTGTGTGTGTGTGTGTGTTTCTATCTTCTTAGAATTGTTAGCAAAATTACAAAATAATAAAATCACATTAAAGACATATTAATATATTTTTACCTAGAAAAAGAAGCTAAAAGACTTGTTTCCCCAACAGGACGTGGATAAATTATCTGAAGTAATAAAGGGTATTATGGGATTCGAGGCTTTGCCCACCAGTAGAATATAAATAATAATAAATATTTGGGGACATCTTACACACGGCCTCTGACCCCAAACTAAGCAAAGCTTGTGATATGGATGCCAGAGACTGATATACTACATATACATATTTTAAATACATACTTATATAGATAGTACCTGAATAACACCCACACACAGAGCAAACACCTATGTTCATAACACAAATGTTAATGCTACAAAATGGAAATGCTGAGTTTGTACATTAGATTAGAAAGCAAACTGGGCGTTTGGGACGCATTGAATTTGTTATTTAAAGTTTAAACTGCTTATTTTTAATGGTCTTTTTTATTAAAGTCATCTTGCCCTTGAATAAAAAGGCTCACCAGAATATCAGCGTTGAGTGTTGGGAGCTCACAGCACTCAACATTTATTGCTGAGGTTAGTTCCTTTCGACACTTTATTAAAGTGAAACTTCTAATGCGACTTCCAACAAGGTTGCGTCAACGCTACCATGGAGGGGGTATGAAAGCACTGTTGCGTCGAAGTTTTACTTCTTCCGCGCGGAGGGACTCCACTTGATTTGTTTTTCTTTTTAACATAAGTTATTTTTGTCTTGTGTATACTCGTAATTGTGTCGAATAAAGTTAATTTCATTCCATTTCGTTGTATTGGCCGTTCGTAAGACGTCGAAAGTTAGAAATTAATATGGGGTTGCTTTAGAGATTTCCAACAAGATCTGTTGGAAGAGGCTTGTACCCAGCATGTTAAAAAAAAGTCACATATATTGACTAGGCTTGTGTAAGCTAAGAGTTTGTGGAGTAACGACTTGTAGAGTTAAGGCGTGTAGAGTTAGAAGCTTGGCTCTACATAAGATCTGACAACTTTTTGAAAGTGCGAACTGTGGTCTTGGCTATATTTCACATGAAAATGTTTTTGTTGGATTTACTTTTCTTGGACAAAGTTTACCATAATCCTACGTGAATTTTATCTCATTATCCATTGTTTTAACAATTAACAACAAGCTGACAGGAAAAACCCTTAAATTTTTCTATTCAACCTTCAATATTAACTTAATCTTCACACATACGTAACATCATATCCGAGAGAAAAAGGGTCGGGGTTTCGGGACCTTTATCATTATAGATGTTATTTTAATGCCCTACTAAATCAAAAACTACAAAATTATACCCCTCTCTTTCAATCGAACGCCAATTGTAATGAGAGTAACAAGGACGGAGATAATTCCTCGCGTAAGATTAGGTTCTGGTTGGAATTTAATAAAACCATGTGCCCACTTAGGTGACAAGTGGTGTCCAGCGAAATGAAATTCCATTAAGGCAGGGACACACTGGGAAACGTACATACCGGAAATACGTAAAATTTGTGCACAGTTCCCTTGGTAGTAAGTAAATACTTATTGAAGTAAGTGGAACATTTTTGGCCGTTGAGCGGTGGAAATTCTACGTGGAATTTTGTCTTGAAAATGCCTTGTGTTGTAACCTTTTAACTTATTTATTTAAGTATACATTGCCCTGTAATGTCTAGTTACAATCATAATTATGAAAATGTAACGTTTTACACATCATAATCCTGTTGCACTGGGATGTTGCAGGTGGTATAATTATTACGAATTAAATAATAAAATATAAATAATGGTATCTAACAGTTTCGTGACTCGGCTCTGTTTTTGAAATATACAGGGCCATAGATATTAAAATCAAAACCTTTTAAGGGCGGGTCTAGTACATCTAGACAAACCACTTTTTTAACACGCATTTTGAAAACTCTCAAAAAAAACTCTTCTCCATACATTTTGCCGCGCGTTGACGATCTTTTCGCTTGAAAAATCTGATTTTTTTCTTCGTGATTTTCCTAAATTCCTAGAACAAAAGTTGTTTGTCTAGATGTACTAGACCCTACCTTAAAAGGTTTTGCGTTTAATACCTATTACCCTGTATATTTAGCGAACTTTAACACACATAATGCGTAAAACAATAAATAACTATTGCTGACGTAATCACCGTCTAGACCTACCCACCCCCCATGTCATCAAAAATAAGCAAAGGATAAACCCCCCGCCCCCCTATAGTGCTTACGTAGGGAATACTTGAACGGCCCCAAGGCCCCAACGAACGGCACGATCGGCTTGAGCATTCGGTGCAATCATTTCTTCAATGTTATGTTAAGTTATCCGTAAACCGACTTTACAGACAACCAATTTCTTTAACTAGATAAGTAAAAGTTGAAGACTGTACTGCTGGACACAGGCTTCCCCTATACATTTTAAAGCCGGTTAGAAGCGGGTTGCATATAGTTAGTTCTTACGGTTTTATTTAAATCGTTGGTCTACCAAGTCGGTAGACGTTCTGTTCGCTTAATGGAACGTGGTCTCCATTCGAAAACTTTACGGTCCCATGGGCGAGTGAGCGAGCGCTTGAGTCGTGCATTTCTCTTGCTCTCTGACTCAATCGATGGTTCTATTTTCGAAACGATAAGCGTATGCGTAAATGGTCAGGACCGTTTCCGGGATGGGCCTCCTGGGCTAAGATGCGCACCACGAAATATTTCTTTCAACCTATCAGAAAGAGACAGAGTTATGGCGCAGTATATATCTGTCACTTTTTCACACGTCGAAAAGAGTTCTTTTGGTGGCTTATCGTGGTCGTATGCACAGAGATACCAGAGGTAGGTTTAATGTGGTTGATCGAGAAAATCTGAAAGAGATGCGGTGATTTAATATGGCACGAGTTAAAAAGAGATATGCAAAATAACTCGATTCGTTGGATGATTCCGGATTTTAGACATAATTATAACGTAGTTGATTAAATCAGGCGTTACATCATTTAATTAGACAATCAATTCAATTAAATACAATTACGTAAATATGATAAATCTACAATTCTATTCTAATAAACTAAACATTTATTCAAAACAAAGAAAATTAAAACGTCAAATTCCAATACATATTATATGACCATTTTGACAGCAGCTTGTAATGATTTTCCATGCATTTTTGTGGTTGAGAATCACCCCAAGTGTCAACAGCATTATCAATCTGTTCTACAAAAATATCTGTGATAACATGCGATTATTACAAGCTTTTATTTAGTTTTACCTGTCCCGTTGTCTGTCTGTCGGTCTGTAATCAAATCTTGCAAGTTAAATTTGATCCACTTCCCGGTTACCGATTAAGCAGAAATTTTGTAAACATGTGTAAATCGCATAGCGATGCAATATTATGAAGACATGGTGCTGATCTGATGATGGAGGTGGAAGGTCGCAAAAGGAACTTAGCAATGAAACGACTCAGTTTCATCGAGTTTTGGTTCATTTGAATCGTCTTGGCGAGTAGTTTGTCTTTCAATGGTAACCAGGGTCTGATGATGGATTTGAAAGGTGGCCATGGGAACTTTGTAATGAAACGACGCACGCAACCCTATCGAGTTTCGGCTCGTTTGATTCGTCTTGGCGAATACCTATTCATTAAAAGCTTGTTTAAATAATTATTTTTCGCAAAAAATAGCATGACCGACTTCACACGTGTACAGAATTCGCGAATATTTCGCATGGATCGATGTTACATTTTTCACATTATTGCTGATTTACCGAAAATGACTCAGCCGATTTCAATAAAATTTTAATGGCGCCAATTTTGAAGTATATTCTTTCCAATAAAAAAATAACTATTGAAATCGGACTACTACGAAAAAAGTTATGAGTGGTTATAAATAAAAAAATATATGTATATACGCGTCGAATAGAGTGAATGAGGACCTCGTCCTGTTTGGTTCGTCGGTCAAAAAAAAGGTTTTCTTTAATACAATACATGACTTTTGACGTTTCGAAAATTGCGCTCCAGATATGCTGCAAGTGAGCATTGCCCCTTACTCCTGCCCCAAATCAAATAAGGCCCACTAATCGTAACCGTACTTAAAACTTTGCCCCAAAATACTGTTAATTGATTCCGAACTTTCCGGATAGACACACAGTTATATTAGCCCCGCTTAAACGTAGGGTTGAACTGAAATAATGACGCTTTTTATATGCCTACTTTTATATTACCGAATGCCAAAAAAGAACTTCTAATTTTTAAATTATCTACGGAATGACTGTATTAAAAAGTACGGGAAGAACGACATACTATCCTGTTTACCGTCTAGTTACATGAACAGAGCCCTTAGTCCAGGTTTGCCAGGTGGAAGCCGTGGTGGTCTAGTGGTAATGACACCCGCCTCACAATCGTGGGGTCGTGGGTTCAAATCCCAGTACCGTACCAATGAATTCCCTGGAATTTATGAACGGAATCTAGCACCACTGGCTTTTCAGTTAAGGAAAACATCGTGAGGCAACCTGCACATGTCCGGAGAAGAAATTTGATGGCGTGTGTGAATCCACCAACCCGCACTGGGCCAGCGTGGTGTATATGGCCCAATCACCCTTTGTGGGTGGGTTTACGTCCTGCAGTGGACTATTAAAAAGGCTGTTACAGTAGTCCAGGTTTTACACAGTTTACTTAAACTTTCGCGTTCGCGTGTGGCTCTATACATATTGGTTAGTTCTTCCTCGTTTCCGCCAGGGGCGCTGTACAAAAATGTATAGAGCCATACGGAAACAACTGTAGTTTCAATTTACGTGTAAACCTGGACTAACCCCTCAGAACACTTTTTATATAAAACCACTATTTTACTTTTATTAATGGGCTTCCAAAAGGAGGACTGAGATTCTCAAATCGTCCTATTTTGTTGTGGGTTAACACCCATGGAGAATGATTGAACTCTACTGCAGTACCCTGCTGTGGACTGACTGAGTGACGAGTGGGAGTTTTGCAAATCAAATCGAATTACTTTTAAGTCGCGTTGACCGAGCGCGCCGAGCACATACGCGAGCACGTTAACACACACTTAACTAAACCAATCACAGACGTTGCCGCGCTTGTGTTCGATCGGTTTGACGCTCGTTATATTACCGTAAATTAAACTCGCACTGACCTATTCAGTTTACCGTACGTGACACAAGATGACGCTGTGTCATTTCCATAGAAATCATATCAAACGATAACGCGATCGAGCAGGTTTCGAACATTGAACCTGCCATTCGGCCCTCTGATTGATTTACATACTCCATTGAATTCTCTCTACGGACGTACTTATGTATTATTCCTCAAGATGTTTTTTTAAACGAAAAGCCAGTTTTGTGATCCATACATAAGTTTAAGGAACTCATTGGTACAGGAACGTAAAACGAACCCACGAACTCACGATTTAAGACGAGTCTTCCGCCACCACGGATAAGCTTATACTTCTACAAGAGCAATATAGAGAAAATAAATGTTCTATCAAAATCTGGTGAAAGTAACAACAGGAAAAGGATCCACATTTTTCATTCCAAGGAACGAAAAGCGATATTTTAAAGCGGTATTCGAGTCCATGATTGGTTGTGTGTTTGAAACATATTTCTGAACTAAACAAGCTAGAAAAATGCTTCCTGGCCTGACGCCAGGACCCACAAACCTACCGCTTTATATCTACAACTGGCCAAATGCCCGATCTAAATTTTCCAGTATAGTTTCAGTTGAAAATACAACAGTGGCTCAACAGTCTAGCTTTTCAGAAAAGTCGGTAGCGCTAGTAAAAATCTACACTCTGGTTTTCATTGGCATAACACTTATTCTGTCTTTTTACAAAAGCGTTGACTCTGTGGTCTATTTACTGCTAATTTGACGGTTTTGTTAGGGACGAAAACAGTTGCGGTGTTTTAAAAATGTTTGACAATTTCTTTTTTTTGTGACAGCTGAATGATCAAATGAGTGAACTAAAATGAAGTTATTACTCTTTGGGTGAATATCTGAGTTATGAACTATAGAGGTAGGTTCTATAGAAATTGAAATTGTTTCGGTTTACGAAACGCATTTACCTATTACTGCCTCGGTGGCTCAGTGGTTATTGACCCTGACTTCTGGATCAAAGAGGCGTGGGTTTGATCCCCACCCAGGGCAAACATTTATGTGATGAACATAGGTATTTGCTCTGTGTCTGGGTGTTATTTAGGCACTATCTATATTTGTATGTATTAAAAAAATGTATATGAACTATATCAGTCTTTGGCAGCCATATGACAAGCTTTGCTTAGTTTGGGGTCAGAGACCGTGTGTGAGATGTCCCCTAATATTTATTTATTTTATTAACACTTTCCTTTGATTGCCATTAGTAATTCCTTTTCATTTAGTTGTTTATTCAAAAGTTGGCGATAGTACAAATGACAAAAAAATTGCCTTTTTACTCTCAAAATCTTTGTTTTAATTTTTTACAATAAAATGCAAGCTTAATTCGGCTAGCTTTAAAATTGCACACAGAAAGAAAAAAGGCTAGCTTGACAAAAGGCTTTCGACGTTTGAGCTATACAAAATGTAAATAGGCAAATGACTCTCCGTGTGCCTCAGGCGTTTAAACAAATAGAATTACGGATTTCCAAAGTTTTACATCTGTTTTCTTTCACTCATTCGTTCGCTAGTTATTTTTAGGGTTCTTTTCCTAAAGGGTAAAATCGGGAACCTATTACTAAGACTCCGCCGTCCGTCTGTCTGTCATCATTCCTTTTTCTTAATTTTGTTGAGATTATTTTCGACATATTTATATTATTGAAATTAATTATATATAAATTTATTAAAAGTTATTATAGAAATTCGTTCAAACGTCGAAATTTTAACAGATGACTTATTTCTGTTGCCGAAACAGGAAGAAATAATAAAAACCAAAAAAATATATTTAAAGTAGGCTCTCATACAAGAAAACCTGAAATTTTGGCCAATTTTCACTCGATATTAAAAACGGTGACAGGTAGAAGCTTGAAATATTCACAAAATATTTAGTTAAATATCCACTTCAAAACCAAATAAATAAATAACATAAATATTCATAACCCATACAAGAAACGTTAGTTCTTTGCTTGATATTAATAACGGCAGCAGGAAGATGCTTTAACTATTCACAAAATATTAAGTTGTAGGTATATTCTCTTCAAAAATAAATAATAAAAATAAAATATATTAAGGAGGGGCTTTCACACAGTACGAAACCCTTCGTACGCGAGTCAGACTTGCACTTGGCAGATTTTTTTAATTATTTCTTATTGATTACGGAATTCAAAAAATAATTAAGTTTCATTCACTCATTCGTTTCCAATTTTTCTCAATTCTTTGTGTTTGATGTTTCATAGCTTATCAGTCTCGAATGAAGGATCAAAAACTGTATTTCTAGTAGTACGAGTAGAACTTTTAATTTGTATAGTAAAAACAATGTAAGCTTAATTCAGAGAGTGCATTGGATGTAAGTAAAAGAAAGTTCGTATAGGCCAAATGGTTAGCCCTGGTGTGAGAGTTTTCTAGCAGCCTGAAGGCTTCTGGAGGCCCACAAGGTGGACGGATGACCTCATTAAGACCGCAGGATCGCGCTGGATGCAAGCCGCTTCCAACCGGTCTTATTGGAGATCCATAGGGGAGGCCTATGTCCAGCAGTGGACTTCTTATGACTGATGGATGGATGGATGGAAGGCTTCTGACATGGCTAAACGGTTAAAACAACCGTGGCCTACAATTTAGCGTGTCATCCGAGCCACGGTAGCGCTCGGTTGTAAATGCCACCCGCGGTCACCCATCCGAAGGCTGAACGTGCTGAACGTTGTTGAACTTCGATGATCGCTAACGAACACCTAGTCAAACTACGCTACGAGCGGTACAAATTGGATGTGAATATGTGGTCTAATTAAATAACCCTGGGGCCACACATTCAATATGTTGGCTATATACCTACACATTATCTCTGTCTTGGTTCCAACACTCCAATGTGTAGATCGGTCTTGGACTGATATTGAATGCAAACCGAACAACAATAACTGGCTATTCAATTCGTAGCCAATCTTATACTCTAATTCCACCTTCTATGTTAACAATTAAATCCTACCGACTGCGCCAAGTGTAGTGTAATGAAAAACGGAATATCGCATAATGAGAGTTTATTTCGAAAACCTTAATAGTACTTACGTACAATGATAGAAGTGCGTAGTTTAGTATTTGAAATCTACCCCCGTAATATTACAAACACTACAAATTCATTGTCCAATGTGTGGTCCATAAGCCCGATTACAGAGGCGCCATCATGTATACCTAAGATATGAAATTGAACGCCAAAAGTGTTGCCATACGATGACAATGTTAAATATATCTTAGAACCAAAAAAGCTTTCGACAGTCAAGCTATGCTACATAAAATGTAAATACACAAGCGACTCCTCGAGTGCTTCAGGCGTTTAGCCAAATAGAATTACGAAATTCCAAAGCACATTTATTTTCATTCACTCATTCGTTCGTTCGCCATTAGTCATTCCCTTTCGTTCTGTTAGGCCGGGGGATTAGGGCAGGTTTTGTTACTTGTTGCTCGATGTCAAATGTACGGCTTTATTTTGAATTTGAATATTATAATTTTGTTGCTGGTTGTGGTTTTATGCGGTTGTTGTTAAAGCTTTCAGCACAAGGTTCGCGGACTACGCGCTGGACCGCTGTATACTGAGCAGGGAAAAAGCCATTATAAGAATGTAGTCGGATGTTTTCTTCGTTAAGACGCTTGGTTAGTGAACTGTGTATTCTTTTCGGAACCTTTTGACCAATCTGTTTTATATACACTACTTTATACACTAGGTACTTTATATGGGAAAGACAAGCGATTTCTTTGGACTGGAAATCATGGCAGAGAAAGTGTTTAAATAAGTGTTTTTCGTTTTTTATACGCTCTTTACTATTTACTATTGGTATACAGGGTTATTTCTAATCAATTAACATCCTTTCGGGGGCTTATTCTGTGCATCAAAACTAACAACTTTTGTTCTGCGACTTTAGTCAAAACTCAAAAAAAAATTTTGTTGTTCCATAGAAAAATATCGTTTACCTGCGACAAAATGTACGGAACAGCTGATATTTTTTTGAATGTTGACAAAAGTCGCAGAGTTAGTTTTGATGTATAGAATAATCCCTTAAAAGTATGCTAATTGATTAGAAATAACACTGTATAGCTAAAACAATTATTTTTAATAAAGGAACTAAATCGTATCAAAATTAGTGCAATTGTTTAGAAACTATGCGAGACATACAGCAATACAGTCAGTGTTGGGCATTAATCAATTAATTTGTCAATTATCTTGTTAATTGACTAAAAAAGTAATTGCAATTAAATTAATTACAATTAAATTAATCGCGATTGAACTTTTAATTGCACCTTGCAATTAAATTAATTTGATTAACGTGTGTCAATTGTAACTCACAACTAAAATAATTGCAATTAACTTTTTTAGTTGTTTTATGAAACGATTAAAACTAACAATTAACTTTATGTATCAAAATGAAATTAGTAAAGATTTAAGAAAATTAAGCTATAAAGATTTAAGAAAAAAGTGGTCAAAGGCTGTAAGTATAGCTCATTTTTTTTTAAATCTTTCTTTCTACAATGACAAATTTTTGCGACAATGACAAATCTGCCAAAGAACCACAAACTGTCAGACAGCATGTTCGAGAAGAGAGTAGTACTGAAGTGTAATTTAAATTATTACAAGAAATTTTAAATTGTCTGTCTAATCATGTTTAATTAAAGGTATTGATTATTATTTGGATCGGTATTTTATTTGTTGCCAACACATTTATTTAACTACATGAAAAGATGTGGGGGGGGGGGGGGGGGGCACTATTTTACTACCCGGAACCACACGGGTATATTGTATATTTATATAGGTAGGATTACATACACACAGGATACAGCAGTATTTTTGTAATTGTTATTTTTAATTAAAATTAACAAAACAATTGAAAAATAATTAATTGTTAGTTGTTGCTAATACAGTTAACAATTAAATAATTGTTAATTGTAATTTTTCACAATTACAATTGATTAATTGTTAGTTGTTGTGGTTACATTTACCAATTAATTAATTGTTAATCTTTAATTGTTCTTGCAATTAAGATTTGCCCAACACTGAATACAGTCACACATGTCAAACTTATAACACTCCACTTTTTAAACTTGGTTAAAAATTCAGCAGTGATTGCATTCTCCCTCATCTGCCAACATTCGTTCATTCTCAAAGAGTGCTTCAACATTAAAATTCGTACGACGGATATATTCTTAACAGTCTAGTGTATGTATATACTCGCGAGACGACTGCAGCAAAATATACGTGTTAAACCACGCGAGTCACAGTAGAGGCAGTATTACAGCAGAATTGAGCTAATTAAGATCATGAGGAAGTTAGCAAGGTTTTCGTACCTATATTTTATTTGGACTGTGAAACGGGTGTTAATATGCCTACAGCGATTACACAGACGGTCGTCAAATACTTGATTCGTCAAATTTCTAAACGTGTCATAAGCATAGTTTGACGTTTTCGTAATTCGTCAAATCTTTATGCGCAAGACAAAAGCTGCCATTAACAACACCAAGTACAATACTCGTACTAGCGCGCAGTCTTCTCTTGCATAGCACCTCCATTGAGGTCCCATTTACAAGAGTGGGGGTTAATAAATAAATAAAATTCATTTAACTTGTTAGGTAGTAATTACGAGTCGAAAAGTTTTCGAGTGGAGACCACGCGCCGGCAAGCGCAGCGTAGGACGTCCACTCACAAGGTTGACGGATGACCTCGTCAAGACCGGTTCACGCTGGATGCGAGCCGCTTCTAACCGGTCTTATTGGAGATCTATAGGGGAGGCCTATGTCCAGCAGTGGACGTCCAATGGCTGAAACGACGACGACGACGAACATACAAAATAGCTCTACAAACCTATTAACTGTGGCATGTACGCGTTAATAGAAGCGGAACGAAGGCAAAATTGTTTTTGAAATTGTGCGTAAAATTAGGGAATTCATCACTCGCTAATGTGGTGTCATTAATATTCGCTTTGCACGGGCTTTCTGCACGGTGCTGTGTGATAATTACACTTTGTTTATGACGAAAACATTCTTGGCCACAATTTTATGGGTTGTTGACTTTTTAGCCAACTGCAGAAGTAGGAAGGACGAAAATCTAATTTATTAAAGAAGAAAGTTATACCAACCTATTATATGGGTCATAGGTATTAAACTAGAAACTCCGTACATAAATTCCAAGGAATTCATTGGTGCGGGACCGGGATTTGAATCCACGACCTCACGATTGTAAGGCGGGTGTCATTACCACTAGACCACCACGGCTTCGGCACAATGGATAGGTACAGCTGATATACTGACGATAATGAAAGCTTCACTAGCAAAGTTATACTAGATACAGATATAACACAGATTGAGGAATGTAGCGCGAGCACGACATTCAGCCTTTAAGCTCTGGGTGCAACGAGCAAAGCTGGCTGAAACGTAATCGGTACCCGGAGCGGTATGAACAAATACGCCTGCGTTCATACATTACTACTCACTGACACAGAGCATCTCAGTTGAAACTAAAATAATATGCCAGTTTTTAATACACCACAAAACCTTACTCTTGAAATCTTTACGAATGTGTGTACAAGCTTTTATAACAGTCACTTTGTAACAGTTAGCGTGCGTGGGAATAACAGTGCCGTGACAAACTTACTGTAGTTTTACGGCACTTAATCGTTTTATTTTGTATTAACTGTGTATTTCAATAATAAAAAAATAAAAATCACCCGTCCCGTTGTCTGGCTGTCGGTCTGTAATCAAATCTTGCAAGTTAAATTTGATCCATTTCCCGGTTACCGATTGAGCTGAAATTTTACATACATGTGTAAATCGCGTGACAATGCAATATTATGATGACATGGTGCTGATCTGATGATGGAGCTGAAATATGGTCAAAGGAACTTAGCAATGAAACGACACAACTTCATCGCGTTTGGGTTCATATGAATGGTCTTGGCGAGTAGGTTATCTTTCAATGGTAACCAGGGTCTGATGATGTAGCTGGAAGGTTTTCATAGGAACTCTGTAATGAAACGACGCAATCCTATCGAGTTTCGGCTCTTTTGATTCGTTTTGTTGCACTTGTTCAGTAAAAGTTAAAAAAAGGTTTTTTAAATATAATACTTGTTTTTGGTTTGTATGTTACTCTTCCAAATCGCAATTGAAAGACATATCAACATAAATTTTTGAATTGGTTTCTGTGGAACGGCAAACAAACCCAAAAACAACACGAGCGAAGCTGCGGTTTTAATCTAGTACAACATTTGAAATATGTAAATACTATTTTCTAAATCACTAAGCCTATATGGCTAAGTGGGCATTAAAGTCAGTAGGTAAGTAAATATTGAGTAAAAGGTATATCATTTCATATTGAATACGAGTACAGGCGTTATTACGAATTGTTGTTGAATTGTTTGAACACATTTGGGTCCTTTCAAATTATTTTTTAGAAATATTTCCAAGATATTTAATTAAAACAAAAGCTCCATAATAATCTGACTTTGAAAACATTGCAGAAGATAGTAAAATTGCGTTGCGTTGCTTCCGATTTACGACATACATAGGTACTACAACAAAATACAATACTACTTTATATGCTAAAACTACCTACACTACTACTAAATATAAAGTATTGGATCATCCACAGACCCTTGAAGATCTAAAGATAATCCAAATGCTCAAGCCCACTGCCAGCTGGCAGCGTGCCCAGCATGCTGGAAGCATTGCCACGCTGAATGGCAATGCTTATGCGTTGAGCCAAATAAACACCAGCATTTTGGTCACGCGTCGCGTTCACCAGATGCTCAGAAAGACTTTTGAAAATAATATGAGCTCCCGGCCCCCACGGACCCAATGTCTCAACTCCAAATGGCTTAAATATGTAACCACTACCGAGGTTAGCATATTTGCGCCGCTTGTGCTGCTCCGCCGAATTGGCCGCCGCTCCAGCCCCCTACTTTAAGTCTCAGAAAGATAGGTACATAGGTACTTGTTTTGCGTTAAGTGTGAGTCGGGCCTTATGTCACCCAGTTCCATGAATTTTCTTTCCTCCGCTTACAATACCAAATAGCTAATGAGAATGCGCGCGTCACCGTACTCGTTCCGTTGTACAAACAGTAGCACAACTTCGTATTTTGTTATAATTATGTCGTCAGATATAAGCCGTAGTGTTCTAGTGGTAATGACGGCCGCCTTTCAATCGTGAGGTCGTGGGTTAATAGTTTCGTTCATGTCTTTAGTAAATAACATTCCGTGACTGCCTTGATCCACCTCTTGACATCCCGCCCAGCCTAGTGCCATTTCAAATATCATAAACATCATCAAACATGTCGGATGGCATTGGATGAGGGTTGCACAGCACAGTACAGCAGATTTCCTTCTCTCTCTTCTGTGTTCCGCAGCCCGGAAAAAAATGGCGAGAAAGTGATACCTAGAATACCCTGCAGCGGCTGGATCAGGTTAAATAGATAGATATAATAATAAATAAAACGTTTATTGTTCTTAAAAATTAACACAAAACAAGTTGTACACTAGATCCCACATTAGGGCGACCTGTGTCGTGAGATCTAGGCTCTTCCTTATGATAAAAAAAACAAAATTCCTTAACAATATAAAAACTTAAATCAACATTCATAGTGCACTGGATCCATTTAATCTTTATTGAAAGTTTTACAGGCTAGCGAAATAATACAGCAAAGTCTAAATCACAAGTTGAGTTACTGTCGTATCAAAATAGTGCGCCTCGCTCCGTATATCAAAATGGTTTGTTTATGTCCCGACGTAACGATGTTGACTTGAGATGAAGGCACCGAGATTTGGAATCTCAGCGAAGGACCCGAAATACGGGACACGGATTACTGCCTAGGAGGGGGCGGCGAAGATTGTCGCAAACGTTTCGTGTGTCTTCATTTACTATGATAGTTCAGTCGCGGTTGGTACATAATGGTATTCTATGCAATATTGCGACTCGGCCTTGTACTTGAAATAAATAAATACAGCCCCATGTGACCACGCAGTACGTTTCACGCGCTAGGTCTGGTAGGTAAATTACACTTTTACTGATTAGTTACAAAACCACACGTCATCACTACTACTCGATCATCACTACTACGCTACGGCGCGCTCCTGTGACTGTCGTTTCGTTTCAGCTATAGGACGTCCGCTGCTGGATATAGGCCTCCCCTAAATATCTCCCATAAGACCGGTTCGTAGCGGCTTGCATCTAGCGTGATCCTGCGGTCTTAATGAGGTCATCCGTCCACCTTGTGGGTGGACGTCCTACGCTTGCCGGTACGTGGTCTCCATTCGAGAACTTTTTGACCCCATCGTTCATCAGACCTTTGCTTTGTGCCCCCCCCATTACCATTTCAACTTGCCAATCCGCTGGGCTATGTCGGTTACTATGGTTCTTCTACGAATCTCCTCATTTCTGATTTGATCCCGCAGAGAGACTCTGAGCATAGCCCTCTCCATAGCTCGTTGGGCTACTTGGAGCTTACTAATAAGGCCCGTAGTGAGAAATCACGTTTCTGTGCCCATAAGTCATCACTGGCAACACACACTGGTCGAAACCGACTGTTGTGTACCTAGTGTGTAACAAACTCCGAGGCCTGTAGGTATTCGCTTTCCAACCGTTTGTATGAAGACGGAATACTGCATAGATTAGATACCATTACCGTGGTACAGAACGTCTTAAAAATTGCGAAGCTTCTGAGCAGAGTATGGTTCACTTGCTTAAAGTCCCACAATATTTAAGCTCCTGAACGGTGGAAAATCTGTACCTGGCAAAACAGGAAGACAATATGGTTTTGAACCATTTAAACGCACATAAATAATTATTTTTCGCAAAAAATGGCAATATCGCCTTCCATCGTGTACAAATTGTCCGCCTTACATCGTGTATTCGAATATTTTGGTCGAATTATTTGTATTATTGTTGTTTTTTAAAAACGGGATAGCCGATTTCTTTAAAATTTAAATGGGACCACCTCGGGAGTATACCCTTTCGAACAAAAACATTTTTTTCGGTTCGGTTCACAATTGGCGGAATTATCGATGAACATAGAGACAAAAAAATACATACAGACGAACATAGAATCTCCTCCTTTTTGGAAGTCGGCTAAAAAGAACTGTCATTGTCTAAAGAAATGGCTTTAATCGAAACTACCTCGATAAACTTTAAACATTGATGAAGCCAAAAGGTCTCTTTCGTTGCATTTGATACGTCGGATTCCCACTGGATCGACCGTACAATTATATCGCGAGTTTTAGTCGTATTATATTATCGTTATTAAATACGTCGTTTATAATAGTAGTTTATGCAACTGTCATATAATGAAGGGTATTAAAAAACGAGTGTGAGTTTATGAAACGAGCGCAGCGAGTTTCATAATAGTAACGAGTGTTTTAATACCCGTGTTATATGCAGTTGCGTACACTACTTTATCTTCACTAATAAAAATAAAAATGAAAAACATATTGCGAACCATTAAATTCACGCGGACGTGTATTGTCACAGTGAACTTGGCGCTATTAAAATCTAACCAATGAGAGCGCAGCTGCGCGCGCAGGGTCAATCAGGAGCGAGCGCGCGATGTTATAATGAGATTTTAAGATATCGATGTGGATATTCTAACATCATGTGAAATTGCTTAAATCTTGTCTGCGCTATAACAGTAGTCATTATAAGTCAAGTATTGGAAACATAAGTAGAATGTTACAACATTAGTGTAGATAAAATTGTTATCGACAAACTCCTGTCCTTTCTCTTTGCTATGAAAGACCGAAAGAAATTGATCAGGCGCACTACTTAATATTTTTAGACTATCATTTTAGATTTCAGTTTTTGAGCACAAAAACCATCGTTTATATCCAAAAAAAAATGCAATCAAATGGCTCGATCTTGATGATGATGAAATTTCACACTGGAAATATTAAGACTTTCTCAAAACAAAAATGTTTACAAAGACTCCGAATTTTTGCTGAAACACCCAAAACCTAAAAAACTTCCTGTAATTTCCCAAGTTTTAGAGCTAAAGTTTTTTAGAGACAGCATTTTAGAAAGGAGATCGTTTTAATGACACTCTGGGGACTCAAAAAAACTTTGTCTTCGTCAAATGCTGCTTTTTAATTAAAACTGTTACGGTTTTTTTCTTTTAGAGTTTGTACGTTAAGGTGCCTAAATAATAAAAAAAAATGTTGTTAGGTATTGTACGTTACAAACGCTTTTATAGAGCGGAAGAGCGTTAGTCTACACATACTTACACGTCGCTTTTTATTAGGAAAAAGGATATTATTTACAGTGCTGTAAATGTCTTAGGGACATATTACACTTGGTCTCTGATCCCAGATTAATTAAATAATTTTATTATCTTCTAAGTAAGCGTGCTACACCCTAGACCATATATCTGCTCAAACCATCAGGCATTTTGTAGTAAAACGCAAACCTATACAGAATAAAAAGTAATGCTTAAAATGACGGAAAAGAGGTGAAGGACACAAACAAAGGGAGGGTCTAAAAGTACTGTACTGTAACAGCCTTTTTTTTAATAGTCCACTGCAGGACATAGGCCTACCCACGAAGGGTGATTGGGCCATATCCACCACGCTGGCCCAGTGCGGGTTGGTGGATTCACACACGCCATCGAATTTCTTCTCCGGACGTATGCAGGTTGCCTCGCGATGTTTTCCTTCACCGAAAAGCCAATGGTGTTAGATTCCGTATATAAATTTCAAAGAATTCATTGGTCCGGGTCCGGGATTTGAACCCACGACCCCACAATTGTGAGGCGGGTGTCATTACCACTAGACCACTAAGGCTTTTTTACGGTTTATTTTGAGTATGTATTTTCATAGATTAATGAATTCTGTAATCTATGGTATTGTCTTATATCTTCTGTCTGGGTGTTATTTAGTTACTATCTATATAAGTATGTATTTTAAAATATATATAAGTAGTATATCAGTCTCTGGCAGGCATATCACAAGCTTTGCTTAGTTTGGGGTCAGAGGCCGTGTGTGAGATGTCCCCTAATATTTATTTATCTTCAACATGTAAAATTTCTTAGATATTAAGAAAGTGAGTGAGTGAGCAAAGTTGCGTTAGCTTTGCTGATCTATCGAGCCCTAAGACCAGCACTACTGGATTATTTACGAGATAAAATCAAGTTTGCAAAACGTGATAAGTTGCTGCTTGCGCAGATTTTACGAAAACTTGTTTGTATACGAACAGAACAATCCACCTTGTTTAGCTGCCAAGGTAACGAAGCATGTCTGTGTATTGGGGCGTAACTATTATAAGTATAGTTCGGCCGTTCAGAGAATGCGTTCCTGACACGTCATCTTGAAAACATGTTTTTGGCCGATATCTTGGAAACTATGTACTTAAGAGCAAAAAACATTAAGATCATTATTGTAGAAAATAAAATTTCGCATCTTTTGTTTTCGCTAAACTTTTTTGTAAAACTTACCGTTTACGATTTATGGACCATTTGATGTTTTAAGGTCCTATTAATGAAATTTCAGTAAATGAGCCATAAATCGTAAACGGTAAGTTTCACAAAAAAGTTAAAAGTTACAAAAGATGCGAAATTTTATTTTCTACAATAATGATCTTAATGTTTTTTGCCCTTAAGTACATAGTTTCCGAGATATCGGCCAAAAACATTTTTCAAGATGACGTGTCAGGAACGCATTCTCTGAACGGCCGAACTATAGTAGGTGGAGTAAACAAGATAATCATCTTTCGCGAAAAATAGCATGACCAACTTCACCCGTGTACAGCATTCGCGAATATTTCGCACGAATCTGTGTTACATTTTTCACATTATTGTTGATTTATTAAAAATGGCTCAGCGGATTTCAATAAAAATTTAATGGAACCAGTTTGAAAGTATACTCTTTCCAATAAAAAAAGAATTATTGAAATCGGACTACTAAGAAAAAAGTTATGCGTGGTTATATATGTAAAAAAATATATACGCGTCGAATTGAGAACCTCAATCTTCTCGTTTGGTTCGTCGGTCAAAAAGAGAACCGTCGTGGCGTTATGGGCACAATTCACCATCAGTCCAAATGAATGACATCCATTCGATGTTACGAGTTTGCGACTTCGTCGTTAGAAATAGATTTTTCTTTGGTATAGCGAGCGCTTCAGCGTCAAACATAGTTTAGCAACTTGTCTGATTACCTTCAAACTAAATCATCTGTGGATTTATCTCTATGTACATAGTATTTCTGGCTACCTATATCTTCAAACAATGTTTCTGTAAAAAATGAAGTCTAAATTTAAATACACTAAATTGGCAACATTAGCCACATTCATTTGGATGTCATTCATTTGGAATGATGGTAAATGAGGCCTATTACGGTGAACTAACAATAATATTTTAATCAGCAGCCAAGGTACCGACTACTTTGTAGACGCGAGTCTACTGATGAAAACCGAACTGGTGTCTACCAAGTATCAAACACGTTTAGTTGTACTAGCAATGGCTCTGTTGTTGAATATCACACAGTAAAGAACTAAGTGTGCTTACACTTAGGGAGTGTTTTTAGGGTTCCGTACCTAAAGGGTAAAAACGGGACCCTATTACTAAGACTCCGCTGTCCGTCTGTCTGTCTGTCTCCAGGCTGTATCTTATAAACCGTTATAGCTAAAAAGCTAAAATTTTCTAAAAACAGAAAAAAAAAATTAAGGGGGCCATACAACAAACCTGATTTTTAGACGTTTTTCGCTCTATATCAATAATGGTAACAGGTTGATGCTTAAAATTTTCACAGAATGTGTAATTATTATATTCACTTCAATAATAAATAATAAAATTACAAAAAAATAAGCATTTAAGGGGGGCTCCTATACAGTACGGAATCCTCCGTGCGCGAGACTGACTCGTACTTGGCCGATTACTTGAACTTCGCACGAATTGGATGCGGAACTTGTATGAAGTACTCGCAACTTCCATAGACAACATAGAGATTTTCCATACAATCTGTCAAAGTATGTATACGTTCCTAGGCGTTTGAAGTTCAAAAACGATCCCCAGAACCTACGCCCAAAATAAATTTACTTGAATTCGTCCTGAGAAAAATTGAGCAGGAACTCGAGTAAAGACCTCGCCTTCCTTTGGATTCCTTTATAAAACTTTTTTGTCGGAAAAATCCACTAAAATTGATTAACAAAACGTCTTTAGGATCTATATACCTTTGAGATGAAAGAGATACCCTTTTTCAATTTTTCTTGGTACTATCTATGTGAGCTTGTTTTGCTAAGTTGAATAAATTATTTACTGTGATGGATGTAGGTTGTATTTGTTCGTAATAATAAATAAAGTATTGTCATCTGTTTCTTTCTGTTTGCTCACATATTTTAATGAAACTGTAGGCGAGTAGGTATGCTGTTTTAGGATAAAATATGGTGCGTAGCCCATTAGCTATTGAAATAAAACTATTTTTTTGAAAAAGTTTAAAGATTCATTGTTTACATGATGTTATTTTAATTTAACAACTAACAAGACACATAATATCATTAAAACTCATCGTCATTTGACCTTTCTTGGTCTTGCTAGGTAGTTAAAAATTTCGGCCTTTCTAGTGTTAAGCATTATTAACATTTCTAGTAACTTTGATTCAATAAGCTGCTTACTTTATGATTTCCTAGTTTCAAAAAATACGTTCAATTATTTTTATTTCTCAAAGTAAAATTCAGCAAGACGTCGCGCGGTCGTGTCAACACGTGTAGAGTCTTACTCCGTGATCACTACAGAAATTGCCAGGGCGGACATGATCCGCCATACCATCAAGAAATTGGAACATGCAGAACAGACGTTGAACTGTGCAAGTGTTGCAAGAAGTATGAGCATGGTTAAGATGCTTAGTAAAAGCATCTAAACTTGGGCTAGAATCACACGAAGTAATATTTCGTAAGTGTTGTGCGTAGTCTTTCTCCATGATCACTAAAGAAATTGCCAGGAACATGCATAACAGACTTTTAACTGTGGAAGTGTTCAAAGAGTACTCGGGCTAATAACACACCTATAATAAAAATAATGTTTACCTACTATTATTTTGGAAGTATTATTTTTCAGTGTAGAAGTAGGGAAAGTAGGTTTTTCCCCAGCAGTGGGACAATGCAAGCTGGAAATAATAAAAAAAAAATCGTAAGTCGTGTTATGCATAGAGTCTTACTGTTTGATTATTACTAAAATGCCAGGGCTGACCAATAGACTACTACTTCAAAAACTTACGTAAAGTTTTGTATTTAAGTTTTTTATATATTAAGAGTTAAATTACCATTAGTAGATACTTTGGGCACAGTAAGTAGAGACTTTTCTAGTTACAAAAGTTGTTCTACGCCATAAGTAGTAATAATATTGAACTAAGTTCTTTAGAAAGCTCTTTTAGGGACAGCTTAGAATAATTTTACATACCTCACTCGATATATCTATTTTAAATGCCTATGACGGGTACCTCTGTACATCAGGTTGACCGCCAACGTCGGATTAATCTATTTGCATAAAATTAAATAAAACACATTTACTTTAAAAGTTTAATTTAATTTTTTGATGACATAGGCAAATGGAAAAATATTTACTTTAAAACATTTTAGACTGACGTTATCGATATTTATGAATCTCTAGGAATCACTATTATTCTAATAAATTGTATGTTCCGTGGCGCGGAGAGCTTGTCAATAAAATTGTAACGGTAAAAAGGTTAACATTACATAAACAGACTCATACTCAGTCATATAGACGAACATAAACGACGACAGACGACATTTTAATAACAGTATTTTTGATAAAGAATTTCTGACATCTTAAGTTTTTAATATTGTATTGTTAATTTAATGGAATGTACCGAATTTGAATTAATTTATTGTAATATTATGCCTAACAATCATGTTGAGTACATAATTAATAATTGCTATTTTGACTATTCGTAGGGTGTTGCTCATAGTATATTTTTGTATACCTAGGTATGTAATTATCTTTACTGAAAATAAATGACTATCTATCAATCTAAACATACGTCAAATTTTCAACACCTCTCCTATCTAATCGGAGGTCAAACAATGTACACGCTGAGGACCTTTCTAGCTACGTATGTTCTGCGCCACAAGTTATAATAAGATTTACCCAAAGTCCTTAGACAGCCCTCTCAGGGTCCGTTATAATTTTTAAAACCTATCTCACTCGATATATTGGCGTGCATGCACTGGAGCGATTTAATAAGCTGACACCTTAACATTTCTCTATGTAAATAATGCTGGAAAATCGTCTTTCGACTTTCGGCTTTCAACTTCATCATGTAAGCTCAGTAATGTAATGTCTTGTACAGGATTTTATAACACCTTACCTGCTGGATAGGCTTACTCAATAATTATTTTTCGCAAAAAATGGCACAACCAACTTTAACCTTCTACAGAATTCGCGAATAGTTCGCACGGATCGATGTAGCATTTAATTTTTTCACATTATTGTTGATTCATCAAAAATGGCTGAGCCGATTTCGATAAAATTTAAATGAGACCTATTTCGAAGTATACTCTTTCCAATAAGAGAAGAATTATCAAAATCGGACCACGACGTAAAAAGTTATGCGTGGTTATACATAAAATAATATAAATAAATAAAATATACGCCTCGAATTGAGTACCACCTCCGTTTTGTCGGTCAACAATAGTAATTACATATATACCTATTATAGGTAGCTTTATATAGGTACGTGTAATCGTAAACCAATTCCTTTTTTCGGGTTTTTTGCATTTTACATAATAAATATAAACGAGTACTTCCACTCTGCCCCACCAAAGCGCCCCACTGGTGGGGCAGATTCCACTTCTTCATTTTTTGGAGTGGAATCTGCCCCACTCGTCTCATCTTGGTGGGGCAGAATCCACTCACTTTTTAGACCAGTGGAATCTGCCCCACCAGGGGTGTCGCGCGATTTTAAATAAAATTGGTCAGGAACGCATTCTCTGAACGGCCGAACTATAGTTGGACATCCAACATACGAATTCCATTCAATTGAACATTAGAGTTTATTGAATAACAAATGATTTGGTTACTTATCTGCTTAACATCAGGCAGTATGTGGTCAAATGCAAACCTATTCAGAATAAAAAAAAAAGTTAGGTGACTTATTTTTAGGGTTCCGTACCCAAAGGGTAAAAACGGGACCCTATTACTAAGACTCCGCTGTCCGTCTGTCTGTCCGTCTGTCAAATGAGTTCTTCAGAATTTATGTACGGATTTTCACACCACTGGCTTTTGGTGAAGGAAAACATCGTGAGGCAACCTGCATACGTCCGTTAACCAAATTGAAGTAGGAAATCTGAAATTACTAGCATAGCATAGCATAGCTAAGCTACTGTTAATTTTGGAAGTTTTGACTGTTTGTTTTTTTTAGATATTGAGTGTTTTTTTTTATATATCGCCCCTGATGGTTCCTGGTGCAAAGGTGGCCGTAATGCTAGCAGAACACCAAAAACCACCCAGAGTGAGAGTCACCTCTGGAAATAAATTGGTTTTGATATCTTTTGATTTAATAAAATTATTTTTTGCAAAATATTGCATGACCGACTTCAACCATGTACAGAATTCTCGAATATTGCATGGATCTATGTAGCATTCTTCACATTACTGTTGATTTATCAAAAATGGCTCAGCCGAATTCAATAAAGTTAAAATGGGACCAATTTTGAAGTATACTCTTTCCAATAAAAAAAGAATTATCGAAATCGGATAACTATGTAAAAAGTTATAAGGTTACACATAAAAAAAAAACAAAATTCGATGAACGCATCAGTTCTTCGAATCAGTCCAGCGGGGGCCCGATTCAGTTAACCATTGACGATAGGTATATGGTTAACTGAATCTACAATAATTTCAATATTTTACTGGAGAAATGGTCTTAACCAAAGTTATTTGATATTTGATTTTCTACATTTTTGTTTCCCATCATCTTTTTCTTTGATCGATATATTTCGTTTCAGAGAAAAAGAGTAGGAGTAGGTAGGAGTGCAATTTTGTTTGTTCCATAAGTCGCCTAATTTAAATATTTTATGAGAAATAGTTAAACTAAACTTTGGTCATAATTAACTTAACCATCGAGTTGGTTCAAAACAAGCAAACCATAGCAGTGCCTATCGTCAATGGTTAACTGAATCAAGCCCCCGCTGGACTGATTCGATGAACTGAAGCGATTACAGCATCGTGTGTGGCCAGCTTTAGTTTCTTCGACTATGGTTAACTGCAATAGTTTTGAATATTGGCAATGGTATCGATAGTATCGAATACCTACTGTACTAGCCTTTTGAATAGTTCACTGCAGGACGTAGACCTACCCACGAAGGGTTATTGGGCCATATCTACCACGCTGGCACAGTGCGGGTTAGTGGATTCACCTACGCCATCGAATTTCTTCTACGGACGTATGCAGGTTGCCTCACGATGTTTTCCTTCACCAAAAGCCAGTGGTGTGAAAATCCGTACATAAATTCTGAAGAACTCATTTGACAGACGGACAGACAGACGGACAGCGGAGTCTTAGTAATAGGGTCCCGTTTTTACCCTTTGGGTACGGAACCCTAAAAATAAGTCACCTAACTTTTTTTTTTATTCTGAATAGGTTTGCATTTGACCACATACTGCCTGATGTTAAGCAGATAAGTAACCAAATCATTTGTTATTCAATAAACTCTAATGTTCAATTGAATGGAATTCGTATGTTGGATGTCCAACTATAGTTCGGCCGTTCAGAGAATGCGTTCCTGACCAATTTTATTTAAAATCGCGCGACACCCCTGGTGGGGCAGATTCCACTGGTCTAAAAAGTGAGTGGATTCTGCCCCACCAAGATGAGACGAGTGGGGCAGATTCCACTCCAAAAAATGAAGAAGTGGAATCTGCCCCACCAGTGGGGCGCTTTGGTGGGGCAGAGTGGAAGTACTCATATAAACTAAATACTCATTTTAAGTTTACGAAAACTCATTTAGCGGCTATGAATAAGTAGTTACCGTTTATACGAGGGGGAAATCTTCTAAAGATCCCCTAACTGCATTGGGGTGCAGTAGGGTTATGTGGTATTGTACCCACTAAAACCCCCTCGGTGGCCAGCCTTTGTGCCTTCTTGGGAGCTCCGGGATCTCCAAAGGAACACACCGGTGCTTCCAGCACTTTACACGACTACTCGCCTGGTGATTAAACCAGGCTTTTACCGTCCTTTACGACAGCGTTGCCAAACATGCTGCCGTCCTTCTCGGGCCCGCTTGAGTGGATGGCCAGAGCCCCAACGAGTAACATACACCTACAAACCAAATTAGTGGTCAATTCCTGCACGAAACCGCATCAACTGATTTTCCCTTTAGTTTTTAGTTAGTGGACTCTTATGCATCATCTGGCTACTATTTTAGTTTCTAAAAAAAAGCAATAATCTTCTTAGCCATTGCCACGAAATGATGATGATGATTTTAGTTTCTAAGCGTACCTTAACTTAGGTATACCTCGTTAACACTACCTACCTATTCATGGCCACTAAATGTGTTTTCTATAGCTTACAACAAACAGGTTATCTATAAAAGCCAAAATATAGAAAAAAAATCGCGCGTTTTCCTTTTGAATTCACATTAATTGAATCTATATCCGAGATACGAAAGTTTTCAAACGAGGATTACATTCTTACCTAATGTACTGATAAGCATAGCGCAAGGAGTCTAAAAGATGCAAGAAGACTGAATTTAATACTATATAGCCGTCTTACCACAAAAGATTTAAACACGCTTTAAACACTGTTTGATCGAGCAATTTGTACTGCTAAACATTGTCTAAAGCGTGCGTAAAACTTTTTTGGTAAGACTGTAGATTTTTGTCAGTCTGCCCGATTAACACGACGACAGAGTCTGCAGACTGCCTTTGTGGCCCAGCGACTGCCTCAGTGGCCAGGCGGTTAGTGACCTGAGTGTTTTGATTCCCACTGTCATATTAATAATAGGAATGATTGTTTGTTTTTAATATGTGAGTTTAGGGCTTGCCTACCTAGCCTGGCTCGGATAGGATAGACAGCTTATTAAGAGAAGATAAGAGAGACAAGATTTTTTGTGATGAACTTAGGTGCTTGCTCTGTGTTCGGATGTTATCGTCTATAGAAGTATACTGTACCAGCCTTATTAATTGTCCACTGCAGGATATGGACCTACCCACAAAGGGTGATTGGGCCATATCCGCCACGCTGGCCCAGTGCGGGTTGGTGGAGTCACATTTGCCATCGAATTTATTCTATGGGCCGTGGTGGTCTAGTGGTAATGACATCCGCCTTACAATCGTAAGGTCACGACCTTACGATTGTTCAAATCCCGGTCCCGCACCACTGAGTTCCTTGGAATTTATGTACTGAATTTCACACAATTGGCTTTTCGGTGAAGGAAAAAATCGTGATGCAATCTGCATGAATAGAAGAATTTATTTGTAAAAAATGAATAATTTCAATCTCTAGCACCTACATCACAAGATTTGCTTTGTTTGGAGTTTGAGAAGAATGTCTGCTAATATTCATAGTATTATTTTATGTTTTTTTAGGGTTCCGTACCCAAGGGAAAAACGAGACCCTATTACTAAGACTTCGATGTCCGTCTGTCCGTCAGTCTGTCCGTCTGTCACCGGGCTGTATCTCAAGAACCATGATAGCTAGGCAGCTGAAATTTTCACATATGATGTATTTCGGTTGCCGATAGAACAACAAATACTAAAAAACAAAAAAAATATTTAAGGAGGCTCCCATACAACAAACCTGAATTTTTAGACGTTTTTCGCTCTATATTAATAATGGTACCAGGTAGATGCTTGAAATTTTCACAGAATATTTAGTTTTAAATTCCCTTCAATAATAAATAAAAAAAATTAAAATAAAATAAATATTTTAGGGGGGCTCCCATACAGTACGGAAACCTCCATGCGCGAGTCCGACTCGTACTTGGCCGATTATTTTTTCATTAAGTAGTTTATGAGAAAAGGTATATACATCTGAACCCTTTTATACTACTAGGTGATAAGGGTAACCTTCTTAACTTTTTTATATGTTAAGTAAAAACAACTTTCATCTTGTTATCTATTTCGTTGCTTGAGTAAATATTACCAAAACATTCTCTGAAAACTTTGCCTTAACAATTTGAGTGCAGTCAAGCGTAAAAAATATTTTTCCTCACTTTGTGTTTACAAATATTTTTTACTGACATCAAAATTTCTGCCTTTGATATTAAACAGATATTTTAAAGAAAAAACCCTATTATTTGCTGGACAAAGGTATTTCAGTTCGTCAGGCAGCTTGACAGGCTTGCCTGACAACCCATCCATTAATTAACAAGGAAGATTTTTTTTTCATTGTCTTTAATTTTTTAGCTTCGATAAAGGCTTTTATAATTTACGTGTCAACAAGTTGAGTCAAGATATTTTGCAGTTTTGCAGAATAAACGTAAAATAGGAAAATGTAAGAATGAAATGTAGGTATTGTTGAATGTAAGTTGGACAAGTTTATTAAAATCAAACGATCAAGCTGTTTCGGAAGAGTTCGAAAACAAACACTAGTATTTCGATTTTAAGGGTTCCGTACCCAAAGGGTAGGTAAATACGGGCTCCTATTACTAAGACTCCGCTGTCCGTCTGTCTGTCTGTCTGTCCGTCTCCAGGCTGTATCTCATGAACCGTTATAGCTAGAAAGCTGAAATTTCCACAGATGATGTATTTCTGTTTCCGCTATAACAACAAATACTAAAATTAGAATAAAATTAATAATTAATCCCAGAAAACAAACCTGATTTTTTTTGCCGTTTTTCGCTCTATATTAATAATGGTAACAGGTAGATGCTTGAAATATTCACAGAATTTTTAGTTGTATATTCACTTTAATAATAAATAGTAAAACTAAAATATTTTAGGGGGGCTCCTATACAGTACGGAACCCTTCGTGCGCGAGTCGGACTCGTACTGGGCCGATTATTTAGATGTAGCAAAAGCTATTTGATTTCAGTAGGCGCTATAATTTCCATCAATTTTCTGTAATTGCTAAACAATTATTAAACGAAACGCTACGCGGTCCAGTCGTAAATTTTCAATGCTACAACACAACTCCAAGCACACAGCGATCACGTCGATTCAGGTGTTTGCCAAAACTCCAATTACCTACGCACAAATTATCGCTTTTATTGAAAAGGTGCGCAAACATCAAAAGCGCAAATCAGTAGCAAATAAACTCATTGAGTCTTCTATTTGCTAACAACAGATCTTTTGTACGTATTGCTGAATTATAAACACGTTGTGCGACGTCCATGCGACGTCAGTAGTCAGTTTTCAGACAGATTTTTAGTTTGTGGCAAATGTGTTCAAAGCGCGATGCCAAATATTGTGACCTATCTTATAGAAGTATTGGAACATGGCTATAATAATAACTAGTATATCGTTCACACTTGCCTCCAAATTCAGAGAAGTCGAAATTAAACTACCTACGGGCTTGTGTATCTATGAGCAAAAGCAAAACATACAATATAGGTGCCATAGGCATAGGTGATAGAGGTCCCATGTTCTATAATTATTATGAAAAACAACGGAATCATAAGTATTACCAAAGAAAATATAATAAACTACAAAGTATTACTTAGATCAATCAAAGTGTAAAAATAAATTCAAATGCCTAAAGTTATTTCTAGTCAGCCGGCTGTCCTACACATCTGAATGACAATGCTTGTATGTTGGACCAAATAAAAACTAGCATTTTGGTCACGGTATCGCCACATCACTACATTATATAAAACAAAGTCGCTTCCCGCTCTGTCTGTCCTTATGTATGCTTATATATTTAAAACTACGCAACGGATTTTGATGTATTTTTTTAAATAGATAGAGCCATTCAAGAGGAAGGATTATATTAATAGGTACACCTGTGCGAAGCCGGGGCGGGTCGCTTGTTATTTACGAGTATATTCATAGTTTTGTTTTTTCAGCTTGTTCTGTACTACTATTTCAATGTGAACCTAAAAGTCTACCAAGTGTACTAGGCTGCTAGTATTGTGTAGGAGGTCTCAGATTCAATTATTTGCCGTATTGCGGACAGAAGTTTGAATGATTATAATTAACATATCTGTACTTGGTCTGGGTGTTACTTGCCCACTTGTTTTGAGTGTCGAATGACTCAGGAAACATGACATTTATTAAGTTGTGCCTTCAGGAAAGATTTTAAAATAATATTCCTAATGGAACAACTCTGAAACTGAACTCTGGCTGAAACAACAACTTGACTGCCTCGATGGCTCAGTGGTTAGTGACCCTGACTCCTGGGTCAAAGAGGCGTGGGTTCGATCCCCACCCAGGGCAAATATTTATGTGACGAACATAGGTGTTTGCTCTGTGTCTGGCAGTTATTTAGGTATTATCTATATAAGTATTTAAAAATATGTATATGTACGAGTAGTATATCAGTCTCTTGCAGCCATATCACAAGCTTTGCTTAGTTTGGTGTCAGAGACCGTGTGTAAGATGTCCCCTATATATTTATTCATTTAACTAGATGTGCAAACGCAGTTGGTCCATGAGGAACACCTCCTCATGACACAAATAATTAAAGTGAGCGCTATGATTATGAAACATTATTTATTTACAACTGGTACGTTGGAACAAATAAACGTCAGCATTTCGGTCAAGTGTCACGTCATAGTTCCGTGTTCTTAGCAGCTGATTCTACTGCTTCAATGTTTACGTATAAGTCTACGGTAACAATACGCTGTTTGTGGAGCGTGTTTGCAGAGGACTGGCCCTCGAAGCTTCGGTCAATATGTTTCCTGCGCCCTGCTGCCGGCTTGATGGAATCCTCAAGTTATTTCCTTCATTTTGGGCGCGTTCATGGGTTTTGTTCATTTATCATTATCATTGCCATAGATAGATAGATAATCTTTTAATAGCTTAACCTCAATTACAAAACCAAGCACATTAAAAAATACTATACAAATTAGTTATACTAAAAGGCGGCCTTATCGCTTCAAGCGGTTTCTTCAAGGCAACCAAAACGGACAGGTAATAGCAGATTAACAAAACTGCGGCCTTAAAAAATGAAATTAAAAAATAAACAATGAACACTTATAACAAACACAAATAAGCAATACTAACACCTAACCAATAGATAAATAGTACTTATTGAAATAAATATATATGCCTACCTTTACACATAAACATACATGGTATTATTACTAACGATGAAATTTTAGCCATAAAATGGTTTTGGTCTTTGGACTTTCTTATACAAATAACCAACCTTTGCAATCTTATCTCTAGTAGCCTTAAGGCAGATAAAATGTCTACACAAAGACTACTAAAAGATATACTTACTATACTGTAACGAGAGAACGAACAAATAAAAGCTATAGAGGTACGAGTTGTTGTCAAGATTATTTGGAAAATAACTAAGTATTAATATGTTATCATCTGATGAACGAGCGTGTTGAAGTACGGCACAACTGTTTAGCTCGCTGCTCGATCAGTGTCGACAAACCAACGCGAGCCAAAATTGTCGAGTTTTAAAGACACAATTCATACCTAACTAAAATTATGTACAAAAAGTGAATAAATTTCTTTAAACAATTGTTCACAGATGTAACTTTTTCTTCTGAGATTTCTCACTAAATTCCGTTTCATCAATGGTGTTTAAAAGTACTCTGTCTTTTGTTTCCGGCAGGAAACAACACAGAATAGCCGCAAATAATGCTGCGCTACTAAATATTAGAATAGAAGCTAACTCTATCCCAATATTTACAACAAATGGAGCAACAAACCCCCCGACCCTTGCAAACATGGACGCTACACCCAACGCTGAATTCCTAACAACAGTGGGAAATAATTCAGAAGCATATAAATAGATCTGCACAAATGCCATATATGCACTCATCAGTCCTATTATAGCAAACGTTATATATACCGGATACAAAGAATATGGAATAAACAAGAACACTATTAATGATACAGCTGCAGAACAAAAAGTAATAAGCAGACTGATTCGTCTTCTAAAGTAAAGCGTCGCGATGATGACAAAGAAAAGTCCTACAAAAAGACTAGATGCAGCTATCATAACGTTTATGTATAAATTCCCTTCTAAACGTCCTATGTATTGGTTTACTCCAAAAAATGCAAAGGCAGTGCACATCCAAATTAAAGCCATGACAATAGTGTACTTCCTTATTTTTGGCGTTCTGAATAGGTCTAAGTATGTCGCTTGTTGTTCCTTGTTCTGTATTGATTCTTCATACATTTGCTTCACTACTTCTTCTATGTTGTCAGTTGGCCGTTTGTTTCTGAAATGATGTCAAATCGAAACAATAATTATTATTCTTTACTAGAAAAAGGTTAAATTTAAGAACTGTTTTAAAAACTAAACGTGACTCTATATGAGGTCCGTTGTACGTTTATAAATAATCATTTTTTGCAAAAAATGTCAAAACCGCTTTCCATCGTGTACAAAATTCGTAAATTTCGCTCGAATGGTTTACATTATTGTTGATTTATCAAAAACTGTTCAGCCGATTTCTGTAAAATTTAAATGCGACCACCTCGGGAGTATACCCTTTTGTCTAAAAAAGATTTTTTTCAATTCGGTTCACCATTGGCGAAATTATCGATGCACATACACAAAAAAATACATACACACGAACAAAGAACAACTGTAACACATGAAAATTGTAACACCCGTGTTTTGCGAAATAAATGAATTGAATTGAAAGAACCTCTTCCTTTTTGGAAGTCGGTTAGCTAAAAAAAGGTGTCAATTATCATCATCCCAAATGCATGATGCATCCCAAAATTTTCTAATTTTGGATAACACATGTCTTACCTTTTTGCAATACGTGTCAGAATTTCTACAGCTTCCTTCGTCCTGCCCTTTGTGATGAGCCATCGTGGTGATTCAGGTATCATAAAATAAAGGGCAACCGTTACTATCCACGGAGCTGAAGTAACTAGCAACAATTGTCTCCAATACCTCACAGCATACGCTATCATTGGCAGGGTAAAGTACCCAAGTACTAAAGACAACTCTTGCAGCCCACAGCAGTAGGGTCTGAAGTTTTTGCCAGTCATCTCGATGATCAGGACGTAGAAACAAAGCATGACACCTCCAACAGATGTTCCAATGAGAAATCTAAAGACCATGAACATCCACAGGTCAGGGATGACTGCTGAACAGATTATGAAGATTATTTCAACTGTCATTGCTAGTAATGCTGCTTGCTTGCGGCCATATCTGAAAATTAACGAAACGGATAATGTATAGAATAATATAAATAATCGGCCAAGTACGAGTCTGACTCGCGCACGGAGGGTTCCGTACTGTATGGGAGCCCCCTTAAATACTTATTTTATTTTTATTATTGAAGTGAATATACAACTAAAGATTCTGTGAAAATTTTAGGCATCTACCTGTTACCGTTATTAATATAGAGCGAAAAACGGCTAAAAAATCAGGTTTGTTGTATGGGAGCACCCTTTAATTATAAAATTTATTCTGTTTTTTTATTTGTCGTTATAGCGACAATACATATACTCGTACATCATCTGTGAAAATTTCAGCTTTCTAGCTATAACGGTTCATGACATACAGTCTAGAGACAGACAGACAGCGGACGGACAGACAGCGGAGTCTTAGTAATAGAGTCCCATTTATACCCTTTGGGTACGGAACCCTAAGAACTAAAAAAAAACTCAAAAATTGGGAATAATTGAAAATAACTAAATTGCTAATGAGGGTACCTAATTAATTAGTTCTTATCTAAACGATAGTTGTTATCTGTCATTGGTCTTGTGACATTTGAATGAGAATGTCTAATTCACAGAACAGCAGAAATAGTCTCTCTTCTGTGGTCTAATTATCTGGGTAAGTATTTTATCACTTTACGCCAATCAACGCCATAAAAAATTAGATAAAAGCAAGTTAATTTAGTTGGTATTTATTGCTAATGCAATTTAAGTATAACCTGCGCAATGATTCGACTGTCTGGAATATGTCTGCATATCTAGCTTATCAAGAAAAAATGTTACCGTTTCATATTTTTTATTATTCATTATCGTTTTACTCGTAGATAAGTGTACAAATGGGCATTTTGCTTCTTCACAAAATTATCAAAATAATCTCAACCTTGTACTCTAACTGACAATAATTATTTTTCGCAAAAAAATGGCAAAACCGCCTTCCATCGTGTACAAAATTCGAATATTTTGCTCGAATTTTTTACATTATTTTTAGATATCAAAAACGACTCAGCCGATTTTTGTAAAATTTAAATGGGACCAACCCTTTCGAACTAACAAAGATTTTTTCGATTCGGTTTACAATTGGCGAAATTATCGATTATCGATACAAAAAAAATACATATTCACGAACATAGAACCTCCTCCTTTTTGGAAGTCGGTTTAAAACATAAAGTCTGCCAAAAATAAATACCTGTCAGATATATGTCCGTAAAACAAGCTTCCAAACAAGATTCCCAGCTGCAACATCGACTGAGCCAGACTAGCCAGCGAACTTCTCTCACAAATCAAATTAAACTCGCTAGTCACCGAGCTCACTACATTCGTCTCATCATACAGAGGATTCTCACAAGGACATATATTTGTAGCATTATTAGCTCCTTCATCTAAACATATAAAATCAACACCCGGTATCACAAATACTACATTGTTCAATTGGAATTCAGTAGGAAATCTTCCAATTGATACTAAGAAGAGAAGTGTCCACTGGTACAGTCCAAATGCACCAATCACTTTTTCTATTGGATCTTCAACTTGTGATATAACCTTAGTCTTATCGTTTTTCACTTCCATTTTAGTTTTACTGTGTACACCTTCAGTTACTTTATTTATCACTTTTCAATGAAAGACCAAATCTACAAATTGATTTTAATAATCATTGTAAAGCTTGTGGTGTTAATAATTTTATATGAACGTGACTGTGTATGTCCATTTTTTATGGATAAATGAATATTGATAGTATAATCTTGATAATTGGATACGATCGTGTGTACCACAGAACAGAAAAAAACATGGAAGTGCGAAGTGAGCGCAGTTTGCGTGTCAAAATTAAGCGTAGTTACGTTTTTTTATAACACACTGATATAGGCGCAATTTTATACCTTAATATAGTTAAAGGGAAATGACTGGTAACATTTTAAAAGCAGTAAAATAGATTATAAAATTATAAATAGTATAGTTAAAATGTGCGAAAACTTTATTTTTTGAGTAATTTAGATTATTGTTACGTATCCAAAAAATAACGCTTTCTATGATAAGTAGAAAAACGTATTCATCAATCCAACGTGTAAATGGACAACAAATCGTCGCAAATACTTACTACGTTATGACAAAATAACTGTTTTTTTTTTGTCATCTGCAAAACTGAATTTCAGACTTTTTCGACTAAAGTTAAAAAACGATCAAAACTGTATGTCTATAATAAAAAATAGATTGATTTCGGGGAAAGTGGTCCCAGCATAAATTATGCACATCTCTTTGCCAAATGTTTTTTCTCTTCCATGGTACACATAAAATATTATAATTTACCATAGTACAGTACTCCTCGTCATTGCCTAATATAAGAATTTAGAATTCGGCTTAGAGCGAAACTAATGCGTTCTAATATTTAAATTTATTCATTTTGTTTCTTCAAACAATGGAGTTGTGAAAATATTAGCACGTAATCTGACAATGTAAATAACAATTTTGTTATGAGTTTAACATTTTTCATCAATATTAAATTTTGGTTATCGCAAAAAGAATTGAACTGAAACAAATGTAGGTATGGAGTAGTTCTTGAATAAAAAGATATTAATATAAATAATACGTAGGAACGTTAAACTTCATTAATTAAAGGCTTTGGTGAGTGAATGACTGACAGACAGCGGACCGCCCAAATTGCTGAAGATGAATATATGAAATTTTACATGCATTTAATTTTTATAATATGAACAAGCTAAATGATACAAAATTTACAATTTATAATTCTACACACCAACAGTGACGTCGAATAGGTACTTACTTAGAAGTTGTGCATACCTGTAAATTTAAAGAAATCTGCATTTTTATTACGTGTGCGCTAAGGTCGTGAACTGAGACGCAAACGTCATGCTTATTGGGAAAATAATTCAGTATAAATATATCCAACAAAAACATTTTCATGTGAAATGAAGCCAAGTCTAAATCACAGTTCCCACTATCAAAAAGTTGTCAGATCTCACGTAAAGCCAAGCTTCTAACTCTAGACGCCTTACTCTACAAGTCCTTACTCCACAAACTCTACAGCTTAGTTAATATATGTGACTGACCGTTTCGTTACAACTAGAACTGTTTGATTAACAGAATTAATGAATTAATCTTCACTTTACGCCCATGCGTAGTTATCAAAACCTAACCTAACCTTAACCTAACCATAGTCGAACCATGATACAATTTGATGATTAATTACTAATTTTGTTTTTATTTAATTTGATTTTAAATGGTACCCTTAACTTATATGACTACGACAGAGCGGAAATACACTAAACATTTATTCAAAACACGAACAGTCCAAATGAACCAATCACTTTTTCTATAGGATTTTTAGCTTGTTATACAACTTTAGGTTTATTTGTATGGCTCTTTTAAGCAATCCCGTTTATGAATCTTTTTTACTTTTAATTTCTATCAGTTTGGGTGTCAATTTAAAATTTATCACAGACGTGACTGCATACGTCTATTTTTATTGTATAAATGCACAGAGCAGCAGAATATAGATAATAAAATCTTGAATGATCTCGATAACGTTCAAGTACCACGGATCAGAAAAACATGGAAGTGCGAAGTAGGAAAATGAACCGTAGTTACGCTCATTTGTAACACTCTGATAATATAGTCGATTATCAATTTTATGGCATAAGGAAATAAGGTCATTGTTGCGTGCTCTAAAAATATCGCCAACTGTGATCAAATTAAGAACCTAGATTATCAATCCAACGTAGTTGGTTTTTGGGTAACATAACGTCGTAAACTGGGTACGCTACCAACTAGCAGTGGGTTTGAGTATTAGGATTAGCTTAAGACCCTCAAGAGTGTGTGAATGCTACAATTGTTTTATTATATTATGTATTAGTATATTACGGATACAGTTTTATTATTTTTTGTTATAGTTAATAAAGGTACTGGCCCGTTTATAAAAATACAATTAAAAAACTCTCAAAAGTAGACATCCAATGGCTAACATAGTTGTAATACCTGACAGATACCAATGCGAAACTATAGCTAAAAAACAGGTGGCCTACATTCTACACCAATATATCAGCTACATATTTTACATTTATAAACTCACCTAAAAGTTATATATATCAAGTTTATTGGAAAAATATTTAATATTAAATTTAAAAGTAAAATTATGAGCAAAAGTATATAAATGCCCTAAAATTATGTAATAGTTTACATACTTACGTAACTCTCTGCCTAAGTACGGTCCTTGCTTTTAGATTTCTCAATAAGCTCCGTTTCATCAATGGTATTCAAAAGTATTCTATTCTTTGTTTCTGGTAGGAAGCAACTCATAAGAGCAGCAAATAACGCCGCACCACTAAATATTATAATAGAAACTGACTCAATCCCAATATTAACAACAAATGGAGCAACAAACCCTCCGATCCTAGCAAACATGGACGCTATACCTAACGCTGAATTTCTAACGACAGTGGGAAATAATTCAGAGGCGTATAAATAGTTCTGCACAAATGTCATATATGCGCTCATCAGTCCTATTGCAGCAAACGTTATATATACCGGATATAAAGAATACGGTACGAACAAAAAAACTATTAGTGATATGGCTGCAGAACAAAAGCAAAGAAGCATACTAATTCGCCTTTTAAGATGTAAAGTAGCGATGATGACTAAAATAAGTCCTACAAAAAGACTAGAGGCAGCTATTATAACGTTCAAATATATATTTCCTGCTAAGCGTCCTATATATTGATTTACTCCATAATATACAAAGACAGTGCACAACCAAATTAAGGCAGTGAGGATTGTGTATTTTCTTATTTTGGGGGTCTTGAATAAGTCCAAATATGTGGCTTGTTGTTCCTTGTTCTGTATTGATTCTTCGTAAATTTGATTCACTATTTCTTCAATGTTGTCTGTTGGACGTTTATTTCTGAAATATTACCAAATAAGATTAGTGGTTTTGATTTTTTTTTATTGTTACAAAACGTTTGATTCAAAGAACTGTCTTAATGTGAAATCCTGTGAAATAGTTTATTAGTTTCAAAAGACTGTGTCTATAAATTATTATATTGTTTTATTATAATGAAGGTTCACAAGTTTTAAAATAAGTGTTCTCACAGTTGTCGTATCGTCCTTATTTGTTAATTAAATTAAAATTTGAATAAAAAACAATCCAACCTATTTCAAATCATGATAGGTACCTAGTTATTTTTTTGCAAAAAAAATGGCATGTCCGACTTCAACCGTGTACATAATTTGCGAATATTTCGCACGGATCGATGTAGCATTCATAACATTACTGTTGATTTATCAAAAGTGGCTCTGCCAATTTCGATAAAATTTAAATGGGACCAATCGAATTATTTTTTTTGCAATAAAAAAAGAATTATCGAAATCGGTTTACTATGTAAAAACTAATGCGTCTCGTTATACATAAAAAAATTGTAAAAGCGTCGAATTGAGTACCTCCTTCGTTTCGTCGGTCAATAATAGTGCAAAAAATATTCATTTCAAATAAATATTTATTGTTTTTCTGTTTGTTTTGATAACGCAGGCGGACAATTCTTACCGTTTTGCGATACGTGTCAGAACTTCTACAGCTTCCTTCTTCCTGCCCTTTGTGATGAGCCATCGTGGTGATTCAGATAAAATAAAATAAAGAGCAACAGTAACTACCCACGGAGCTGAAGTCACCAGCATCAACTGCCGCCAATGCCTCACACCATACGCTATCATTGGCAGAATAAAGTATATAAGTACAAAAGTTGACTCTTGCAGCCCACAACAGTAAGGTCTGAAGTTCTTGCCAGTCATTTCGATGATTAGGACGTAAGAGCACAGCATGACGCCTCCAGCAGAAGTTCCGATGAGGAATCTGAAGACCATAAACATCCACAGATCAGGAATGACTGCAGAACAAATAGTAAATACTATCTCAACTGTCATTGCCAGTAATGCAGCTTGCTTACGACCATATCTGAAAAAAGAAACAAAGTGGAACAGGCTCAGAATAAAATTTACATAGATGAAGGTGTATAAATTACAAACTTAGTTGGGGAGTGGCGATAGGCACAGTCAACTATTGCTAATTAAAGAATCTCTTCAAAGGCTTTTATCGGTCATTGGTTTTATAATAGGCCTAAATTCGTTCATTTGAAAATATTCTAACCTCTTCTGACAATTTTAGTATGAACCGCGTATACTCGCTATTCGTATACTAGCCTAGCTCTTTACGTATTGGTGATTCAAGATTGATAACAATCTATTTATATTTTTAATATAACATATGACGCGTGCCAAACCACAGGATATTTATCATTTATTAGTAATAAGACAACGCAGGGCAAATAAATAAATAAATAAATATTAGGGGACATTTTACACACGGTCTCTGACCCCAAACTAAGCAAAGCTTGTGATATGGTTCTTGCAAATAAATAAATATCTAAATATCTAAATATCTATGGCTGCCAGAGACTGATATACTACATATGCATATTTTAAATACATACTTATATAGATAGTACCTAAATAACACCCAGACACAGAGCAAACACCTATGTTCATCACACAAATGTTTGCCCTGGGTGGGGATCGAACCCACGCCTCTTTGACCCAGAAGTCAGGGTCACTATCCACTGAGCCACCGAGGCAGGCAAATAGCGGGCTGCTATCATAATAAGCAAGTAAAAAGACAACGCGTGCGAAGCCGCGGGCATTAAGCTAGTACTAATGTACTAGACTATGTTTTATTAATTCTTAGTAGTTAGTACTTTAAAACTTGCGTGGGGATTTGACTGTCTGGAATATCTACTAGCTTATGGACTAGACTGATGGTTTCTCTTTTACAATTGTTATTCATCATTATAGTTCCATCTGTAGCTTCGTTTGCCACTTGATTATATTTAGTACTTTTTTTTTGTTATAAATAAATATTAAGGAACATCTTACACACGGCCTCTGACCCCAAACTAAGCAAAGCTTGTGATATGGCTGCCAGAGACTGATATACTACATATATATTTTTAAATACATACTTATATAGATAGTAACTAAATAACACCTGTAGAGAAACTAACCTTTTTGTTAGCTTCTCTACATTCAGACTCTTTCAACGATAGCACTGCCAACTTACAATTCTAATTGTGAAATTATTCAAATTTTTGAAATGTTTATCGCTGACAGGATCAGCGATCCTTGTTTTGAAAAATTGGGCAGTCTTGAGTTTGAAGTGATCTGGAAGACACCTTTTTTCCTCTATAATGTAATGAGTGTGAATTTGAGTTTGCGTGGACGAGCCCTGCAAACCGCATGAGCGTCGCGTGACAGTCAGGGTGAGAGGCTCCGGTCCCTTTGACTTTGATTACAGGTGGATCTCTTGTTTAGGGGCCACTGACCCCTTACCCCTGGAGCACTGGGCTGGCGCTGACTTAGAACCCTGTCGGCCAGTTTGGGCCGGCGCCTGTCGGCCGGTTTGGGCCGGCGCCTCCACCTCAGTCGACAGATGTCTTCACGCTAGCGCTCACCTAGCGCTACCTGGCTGGCGCCACACTATCGGCGGGTCCAGCTCAGGCTCTAGAAAATCCTCGGCCAGCCTCCAGCGTGGTTCTACGAGTGCTACCCTCTCCCTTTTGGCTAACTTTCCAAGGACACCTTCAAAATTCTCTCTCCCTCTCTCCGTTTCTTGAAGATTTAATTGACTATAAGTGCAGTGCGTGTTAGTGTAAATAAATGTGTAAATACTAAGGTTAGTCTTCTGTTTTAATCTCCGAACCGTTAGGAATCCTATCCACTAGGTAGGACTCTTAGGTTGGTTAGGTTTCTCTGAAGTCTCTTAACCTGTGGTGCTGCAACCGGCTTCCCCGCTTGCAACATTACGGGTTCCTCTCCAATTCTCTTTTAACTTGTGGTGCTGCAAACGGCTTCCCCGTTTGCAACATTACAGTTTGGCGCCCGACCTTTTTACTTATCCACCCCTGACTACTTATATTTTCTTATTTTACTGTTACTTGTTTTCTTTCTTTTCTAAATTCTAAACCGATACTTCCACAAGTATCCACCCATCGCTTACACCTTAGTTATTTTTGGATTCTCTTTTGGTTATCATACTCCGATTCTCCATACATTACTCTATACTTGACTTTACAGTACACAAGCTACATAAATACCGCACCCCTACATACAGTCACTTACTACCTGGTTACCTCTGTAACCTACACCCATTCTTCGCTTGGCGGTGTTAAAACCTAACGGTCACCTTCAAGTTGGGGTTTGGGAGACTATACGGCGAGCTGGAGGAGAGTATCCTCTCAGTGTACGTCACATACAGTTTGTAAGTTACCTAACTTACAGCTGAACACTCTTCGTAGTACATATTAGTACATATCAACACTTGGCCTCATATATAAATTATATTCTAGTACTACCTGGTATTACGTGTATATTATTCCGCGAGTCTCTCTCTGCTCTCATACGTCTTCAGTCATTTCTTTGGTCTTTGTCTTGGAGGACCCTAACGGTTCGAGAGGTAGATGGCATGTTAAAGATATTAAATGCTAACTTTTATATATAGTAAATATATTATAATGATTTTTCTTTTTTATTTTTTTAAGTAGTGCTGATCTATGTTTTTGTTTTTCTTAAGAAGGTTGTAAATAGTTTTTGTTTTGTTTGGTGTATAATGAGTACTTATAATGTTCTGATTAAGTATTCGTGTAATTCTTTTTTACGTACAAATGTACCTGTTAATGCTTCACAAAGAATCTAAACCCTTTGGCTTATTTTTTGTAATACCCTTGATTTTTTTTTTTTGAATAATAAAAGGCTTGCACAATGGTTAAGTTACCAATAAAGCCTATATTGTGCTTTTATCTTTCGATATTTCAAATTGCACACGTTGCAATTTAAATATTAACTTCATTTGAATAGAAAATTACTTTTTCTCTTCATATCTCTGAAGAGTTTTAAGGCTTACTTAGGCCATATCTGTAAATATTAACTTGTAAATATTATTATCTTAACTTTTATCGGGTTTTCGAAAAGGTGCGGGTTACGACACCTAACTCTAAAAAAATAAGCCTTCGTAATAATTGAATGATAATTCCTTGTGGAGTATGGTCATCATGGATTGTGAACCATAACCCCAACTTATGATTGAGTGTGCGTGCGAGGGAGTATGGAAGATGTGTGCGAATCTGTCTGGATGGTCAAGGTCTTATTCTCAACCTGCAAAATTTTCAATGAGTGAAAATTTTTCTGGGGTTTTGGGGGAAATGTAGAGAAACTAACCTTTTTGTTAGCTTCTCTACATTCAGACTCTTTCAACGATAGCACTGCCAACTTACAATTCTAATTGTGAAATTATTCAAATTTTTGAAATGTTTATCGCTGACAGGATCAGCGATCCTTGTTTTGAAAAATTGGGCAGTCTTGAGTTGGAAGTGATCTGGAAGACACCTTTTTTCCTCTATAATGTAATGAGTGTGAATTTGAGTTTGCGTGGACGAGCCCTGCAAACCGCATGAGCGTCGCGTGACAGTCAGGGTGAGAGGCTCCGGTCCCTTTGACTTTGATTACAGGTGGATCTCTTGTTTAGGGGCCACTGACCCCTTACCCCTGGAGCACTGGGCTGGCGCTGACTTAGAACCCTGTCGGCCAGTTTGGGCCGGCGCCTGTCGGCCGGTTTGGGCCGGCGCCTCCACCTCAGTCGACAGATGTCTTCACGCTAGCGCTCACCTAGCGCTACCTGGCTGGCGCCACACTATCGGCGGGTCCAGCTCAGGCTCTAGAAAATCCTCGGCCAGCCTCCAGCGTGGTTCTACGAGTGCTACCCTCTCCCTTTTGGCTAACTTTCCAAGGACACCTTCAAAATTCTCTCTCCCTCTCTCCGTTTCTTGAAGATTTAATTGACTATAAGTGCAGTGCGTGTTAGTGTAAATAAATGTGTAAATACTAAGGTTAGTCTTCTGTTTTAATCTCCGAACCGTTAGGAATCCTATCCACTAGGTAGGACTCTTAGGTTGGTTAGGTTTCTCTGAAGTCTCTTAACCTGTGGTGCTGCAACCGGCTTCCCCGCTTGCAACATTACGGGTTCCTCTCCAATTCTCTTTTAACTTGTGGTGCTGCAAACGGCTTCCCCGTTTGCAACATTACACACCCAGACACAGAGCAAACACCTTTAACTACCAACTTTACTTATTGTTTCCAAAATAATCAAAATCATTTCCTCCTTTTTTGTTATATATATCGCCTTAATTACCTGTCAGATATATGTCCATACAGCAAACTTCCAACAAAGATTCCCAATTGCAACATCGACTGAGCCAGACTAGCCAGTGAACTTCTCTCACAAATCAAATTAAACTCGGTAGTTACTGAGCTCACTATTTTGGATTTATCATATAGAGGATTCTCACAAGGACATATATTTGTAGCATTATTAGCTCCTTCATCTAAACAGATGTAATCAACACCCGGTATCACAAATACTACATTGTTCAACTGGAATTCAGTCGGAAATTTTCCGATTGAAACTAAAATGAGAATTGTCCACTGGTATAGTCCAAATGCACCAATCACTTTTTCTATTTGATCTTCAGCTTGTAGTTCAATATGCTCGTTTCTCGCCATGTTAACTCAACAAATGAGTGAGCATAATAAAATTTTGATAATTGTTTAAGTTTGTGTATACCAAGGAATAGAAAATAATCGGCCAACTACGAGTCGGACTCGCGCACGGAGGGTTCCGTACTGTCTGGGAGTCCCCCTTAAATATTTATTTTAATTTAATTTTATTATTTATTATTCAAGTGAATTTAAAACTAAATATCCTGTGAAAATTTTAAGCATCTACCTGTTTCCATTGTTAATATAGAGCGAAAAACGTCTAAAAAATCAGGTTTGTTGTATGGGAGCCCCCCTTAAATATTTATTTTATTTTCCTTTTAGTGTTTGTTGTTATAGCGGCAACAGAAATAATTCATCTGCGAAAATTTCAGCTGCCTAGCTATCATGGTTCATGATATACAGCCCGGTGACAGACAGACAGAAAGACAGACGGACGACGGACAGACGCACAGACGGACATCGAAGTCTTAGTAATAGGGTCCCGTTTTTCCCTTTGGGTACGGAACCCTAAAAAACCTAGAAATGAAAAGTGAGCGTGGCCTCGTGCCGAAATTATGATAATATAAACGCAATTACAAATTAATGTTATCTTATTAGGTCGTTCTAGAGTTCTATAAAACAACGCCATGTGTGATCAAGTTGACAAATTTGTTTATCAATCCAACGTAGTTTCTGAATAACAAAACGTTGTAAAATACTTAGGTACTACGCTATAATAAAATAATTGCTACATTTATATAAGTAATAATTTTTATTTTAAAATTCATTTTTGGTATTTTAGTCCTTTTAGGAATAAGAAACAATCAATAATAAATAAAAATAATAATAAAATAAATATTTGAGGACATCTTACACACGGCCTCTCACCCCAAATTAAGCAAAGCTTGTGATATGGCTGCCAGAGACTGATATACTACTTATACATATTTTTAAATACATACTTATATAGATAGTAACTAAATAACACCCAGACACAGAGCAAACACCTATGTTCATCACATAAGTACTTGCCCTGGGTGGGGATCGAACCCACGCCCCTTTGACCCAGAAGTTAGGGTCACTGACCACTGAGCCACCGAGGCAGATAATTTGATGATTTGAAGTGAGGAAATGATATTTTTTTACCATGCTATAGTTGTTCCGGCATAAAATGATTATTTCAACCATTTTTCTCATCCATGGTGTTACATACATACATTAGATACTGCAATTCTCGTTGTTGAAAGGAATTAATCTAAACTCCTGTATCAGTAGATACTATAACACAATAATAAAAATAAAAAACACTTCAATTTTCCTTAGTAAACATTTAAACATTTTTGTTCTTAACCTACTTTACTTTAAACTCCAGCATACAATTTGTCAATGTTGTAAAAAGTAATTTAGATATAGCAAGATATTAAGGACATATTTACGAGTCTCTACGAGTCGAGCATACTCTGTTTTTTCCACATTTTTCCATTTTTGGCTTTTTCTATCCATTTCTTTGCTGTTAATTGTATAATTTCGTTAATTAAGCTATCGATTCCTGGTCAATCCCTGCTTTTCAATAATGATCTTCTATGTGTGGAAGAGATAGTGACAATTCTAATTTATTATTAACCTATTTATCTTTCTTTTCAGGTTCAAAGAAAATATGTTATCTTCAAGCGCAAATAAGTAAGTAATTTTATAGATCTGACACGATAAGTATGTTACCGAATTCTAATCATAGTTTATCTAATCTAGTAAATACTTTTACAACGTCTCATCCTTATCATATGTTATTATCACACTTATCTATTATTTATCATAAAATAATATAGGTAACCACCACCACCATCAGCCATAGGACGTCCACTGCTGGACATAGGCCTCCCCTATTAATCTCCAATAAAACCGGTTGGTAGTGGGTAATATAGGTAAATAAGGCGATGAATATTTAAAAAAACCGTTCTTAAAACACGGCCAAGTGCGAGCCCGTTTTTACCCTTTGGGTACGGAACCCTAAAAAACAGGCTTACTTTTTATGATCCCATAATAATATATGTGCTATGCGAGCTAAATCCGCGCGGTTGAGGTGGAATCTATATTAGACCTGCCGTTTGCCTTTATAAATATGAAGTAAGTAATACCTGGGTTACATTCTAAACTACAGAGCTACCAAGAATTTCTTAAACTACAAATAATCAGCCAAGTACGATTAGGATTCGCGCACGAAGGGTTCCGTAGCCCCCCTTAAATATTTATTTATTTTAGTTTTATTATTTATTGTTGAATTGCATATACAACTACTGTGAATATTTAAAGCATCTACCTGTTACCATTATTAATATCTAGCGCAACACGGCTAAAAATTCAGGTTTGTTGTATGGGAGCATACCTCAAATGTTCATATTATTCTGTTTTTAGTATTTGTTTGTATAGCGGCAACAGAAATACATCATCTGTGAAAATTTTAGCTTTAACGGTTCATGAGATACAGCCTGGAGACAGACAGACAGACAGACAGACGGACAGCGGAGTCTTAGTAATAGGGTCCCGTTTTTACCCTTTGGGTACGGAACCCTAATAAACGAAATTCGCGTTGTGTAAGTATAAGATGTGGCATCATGTTTTCCAAACCTAATAATTGGACCGTTTTATTTTGCGATATTTGTTTGTAAGCCAACAAAATAGTTTTTAGCTATGTCCACCGTATCTAGTATATCGCTAAACTCTATTGTGACCGGCAAACGAAATTTTATTAATGTTTGTAATATTATTATTATCTATCAATCTACCTAAAAATTACTTAACTAATTGAAGTGTCTAAATCTTTAAAGAACTTTCCGCGTCCACAAAAAAATAGAAATGATTACTGCAATACTTTGGGACTTTGGGATAAACCTAGTGTAGGAAGTACTGTAAATAATATTTATAGTTTCACTAGCTTTTACCTGCGGCTGGACCCAAGTATTTTTTTTGTTTTTGTGAAACAAGAACGTTTAATTTTTTCGGGTTAAAAAGTACTTAAACCATGTCTCTTATCGAAATGGCTCAATCGACCATTGCTTAATCACCTTTGAGAACTCAATCTGTCTGTATATAAATGTATGAGTCGCTTTTATTTGTTAATAGCAAAAAAACATGCTAAGAAAACTTGAGTTTCACGCGCTGACCGAAGGCCTTAAATAATAATTAATTTAAAAAAAAAAAAAATGGCAAATCCGCCTTCCATCGTGCACAAAATTCGAATGTTTCACTAGAATTGTTTCAATTATTGATGATTTTTAAAAACAGCTCAGCCGATTTCCGTAAAACTTAAATGGATCCATCTCAGGAGTAGGTATGCCCTTTCGAACTAAAAAATAATTTTTCGATTCGGTTCACAATTAGCGAAATTATCGATGTTCATCGTGTACAAAATTCGGATATTTCGCTCGAATTGCTTACATTATTGTTGGGGTTTTCAAAAACGGTTCAGCTGATTTCTGTAAAATTTAAATGGGACCACCTCGGGAATATACCTATTCGAACTAAAAAACATTTTATCGATTTGGCTCACAATTATTGATGAACATACACAAAAAATACATACAGACGAACATACAACATCCTCCTTTTTGGAAGTCGCTTAAAAATGGTTTACTCTTTATTTTGCAAGGTACAAGGCACGAGACCTCAAAGGGTCTAAATTGAAGTCTTATCAGTACTTCCAAGAGATATTTCCGCCAAAATGACATAATTGAGCCCCCAAATGTATCGGATATGACGTAGCGTGGCTGTCACATACAACATGGCGTCGAATACGTCACGAACGCACGCCGTGCTGCGATGTTCTTTTCATCTCAGAGATTTTATTTGGCACCGCGCCGAAGAGATGTAAGAATGTTATCATGGTACAAGAGAATAGCGATTTATACACACAATATAAATAATCGGCCAAGTACGAGTCGGACTCGTGCACGGAGGGTTCCGTACTGTATGGGAGCCCCCCTTAATTTTTATTTTATTTTAATTTTATTACTTATTATTGAAGTGAGTATAAAACTAATTATTCTGTGAAAATTTCAAGCATCTACCTGGTACCATTATTAATTTACAGCGAAAATCGTCTGATAAATCAGGTTTGTCGTATATGAGCCCCCCTTAAATATTGATTTTATTCTGTTTTTAGCATTTCTTGTTATAGCGGCAACAGAAATACATCATCTGTGAAATTTTTAGCTTTCTAGCTATAACGGTTTATGAGATACAGCCTGGTGACAGACAGATAGACAGACTGACGGACAAACGGACAGCGGAGTCTTAGTAATAGGGTCCCGTTTTTACCCTTTGGGTACGGAACCCTAAAAATTAGGCCTCATGCATCAAGAATATCTTACAGTGTAATATTATTACCCTCTATGGGAATGGCAATTTTTATTGTTTGTATTATCAACGGTTTATTGTTAAGTTTTCCAGATTACCTTAAAAAAAATCGTTTAATGTGTAAGTCAAAAGTCATTTATTCGTAAAATGACAATTTACACGTCAAAATTAATGTATGTATACATAATAAACATTCAATACAATGATGTATGTGTGTAATGAATTTAGAATTACGAAAAAATTTAGGTAATAGCATTTGGATAATATGATAACTTTTAGCTCTTATATGTAACAGTTTTCTTTTTCGATATCTTTTAGATTTTCAAGCAATTAATTGTATATCTTCATAGTCGTAGAATTTGGGGTAGGACTGTGCATAGCTGAGTTAGACTTTGGTTCCACGTGTTTGCCTGTATTCCGATACAATTTTGTGCGTTTTATCAGACGCTTAGCTCAGTACTATGCCCTCTCCTTGGCCATTGTCGGTACCCTAGTTACTCCTTATATTGGCTACACTTAGTTTTTATTGGCACCAATGAATAGTAATGTATAGAACGATTTGTATTTTTGTTTTATTAATATGGAATGTTATTACGCTGTTCGTACATTAAGGCGACTAATTATGAGTACTATGAATAGATGACAAGAACGCTGGTAAAGACTTGAAATTTGGCGGACCCCTAGCCCTCCAAGCCTAACAGGCGAGGAGGCTTGTAGCCACGCCCTTTCACTCATGTCAAAATTCAAAACCGATATCTAGGGTCTGCTTTACAACATCGTCTAAGCTCCAAAGGAGCTCATTGTGTTTCCACAATGGACGATATCGAAAGGCGTACATGAATTTCAGAACAAACTGACACCTTATAATGGTAAACGCCATGAGGGCGTCAATTTTGAGTAGCCTACTAAGGCACTCAAAAAATTTATAATTTTTTTTTTGGACGGATGGCGGAATAGACCCAATTTGACGAAGTTCGACAATAAGAATTGTATTTTACCACATAAATGATAATACTTTATCATCATCATCATCATTATTATCAGCCGTAAGAAGCCCACTGCTAAACATAGGTATCCCCTATGAATTTCCAATAAGCCCGGTTGGAAGCGGCCTGCATCCAGCGCGTTCCTGCGGTCTTAATTATATCGTCATTCCACCTACTTAGTATTTATCGAAATCGGCTGAGCCATTTTTGAAATATCAACAATAATGTGAAAAATGCTACATCGATCCGTGCGAAATAGTCGCGAATTCTGTACACGGGTGAAGTCGGTCATGATATTTTTGGCAAAAAAATAATTATTTACTTGATATTTCAATTCATGTACGAACACACCACAGTTTATTACAATATTAGATGTTATAGGTTTACTCAGATCCATACGATTTATTATCAAATATGTGTTCCATGAATGTATTTATGGTATGTTTTGTCGTAAAATGAAATATGTATTACGTAGAGATAAATCTTTCTAGCCGATAAAATATTATTGGTATAGATGTAATACTCAACGAGTATTTTACTCTAGTACATACAAAAATAATAAATATTTCAGCGATATTATGGTTAGTAAAATAAATAAATATATATTCATTGTACACCAAAATTACAGTAATATAGGTACAACAGAATAGATGCATACAGAGAACGGATGGCCGATGAAGCAGTAAAGTTCTCGAATGGAGATCACGAACCAGCAAGCGCAGCGTAGGACGTCCACCGAATGAGTGGACTGACGATATAATAAAGATCGCTGGAACGCGTTGGATGCAGGCCGCTTCTAACAGGCCTTATTGGAAATCTATAGGGGATGCCTATGTCCAGCAGTGGACGTCTCACGGCTGATGATGACGATGACAATAGGCTAGATGACAAGAAAAAAATATAATTAGTCCGTCAGATAAATTATCAAAGTATTTTAGACTCGAATTTTTTTTTGTCAATTAAACAATAATTGATGCAGATATAGCACGTTAAAGTTCCGTGTAACGTCAGGAGTTCACGACTAGACTATACTTTTACTAGATTCACAGAGATACCAGAGGGATAATGTGGTCGATCGAGAAAAGAAAGAAAGAGATGCAATAATTTAAGATGGCATGAGTTAGAAAGAGACATGAAAAATATCTCGATTGAGTCGCTAGTTGCCGTGTTTTTCTCTCAGTAGTGTCAAATTCCAATACATATTTGACAGTTTTGACAGCGCCGGAGATTTTCCATACATTTTTGTGGTTGAGAATTGCCTCAAGCGACAACAGCGCTATCTGTCTAGTTGTAATAGCTCTGTGACTAGATTAGACTCATAGAATAAAGACTTTTGACGTATAAGTGACGTCACGAGCCTCCACTCCCGAATTTAACAACGTTTATCTCTGACAACTGTTTGCTGTTTGTTTGAGTGACATAAGAAAAAATACGTGTCTCATATTTTTTGATAACATCACTACCGGACTAATCACAGAGTTATCACAACTAGAGAGATAGCGCTGTGTCGCTTGAAGCAATGAACTGTCAAATAAATGTATTGGAATTTCACAAGAATTTGACACCATCGGAACAAAAACACGACAACTAGCCACTGAATCGAGATATTTTTCATGTCTCTTTCTAACTCATGCAAATTATATCAATGCATCTCTTTTTTTCTTTCCTCGATCGACCACATTATCCCTCGCTGGTATCTCTGTGGGACTAATTATAATCATGATTTTTTACCCAGTCCTCTTGCTTATTGCGTTACATCAGGAGCCCAATTTTTGAAACGTTAGAATAATTTATAAAGTTAGCAAAGGATCACATGCTATGCTCGATTGTAAGGGCTATATTTCACCGGGACACCATGGCAACCAGTTGCGCCGCCGTGGTGTCCGAAAGTTTTTTTTATTACAATTTTTTATGGGTAATAGGGCTACATTTTGGCCACCAACTCACCTAATGGTAAGCGAAGTTGTAGCCGAAGATGGAGTATGCTACCAAACCAGACACCATACAGAGTTACAGACACCAGAGTCGCCACACCCTGTGATCACAGCATCAAAATGGACCTCGAAGAGATAGCACTACACTGCTGTATGTAAATAAAAAAAGAGATTTGAAGAGAAAAAAGAAACAGTGGTGGCTTCATCTTTTTTTAGCCGATCGCTAATTAGCGGTGAAGTGACCAGGAGTGCGTTTTTTGAACTTCGTACGCCTATAGGAACGTATACGTAACTTTGACAGATTGTATGGTGAATCTCTATGTTGTCTATGGAAGTTACGAGTGCTCCATACAAGTTCCGTACTCCGTATACGACCAAGCGTGCGAAGTTTAAAAAACACTCCCCAGTAATAACATTCTGTGCACAAGTCCAAGTCGGTCGCGCCGCCAATTTGGTTGCGCAACCAAACGGTCACCAGGTGAGTAATTCCCTATAGAGTATATTTGTCGGTAGCGCGACTGGTTGCGCTACTATGGTGTCCCAGTGAAACATAGCCCTAAGTGTTACTACCACTAGACCACTACGGCTTCACATACCTACGTATAGATTCAATAATCGGCCAAGTAATTTAACCTACTCGAGGTTAAATATTTATTTTATTTTAATTTAATTGTTTATTACTGAATTGTATATACAACTTCACATTCTGTGAATATTTCAAGCATATACCTGCTACCATTATTAATATCGAGCGAAAAACGGTTAAAAAATCAGGTTTGTTAATGGGAGGCTCCCTTATGTATTAATTTATTCTGTTTTTACTATTTGTTGTTATAACAACAACAGAAATACATCATCTGTGAAAATTTCAGCTTTCTAGCTATAACGGTTCATGAGATACAGCCTGGTGATAGACAGACAGACGGACAGACAGACAGCGAAGTCTTAGTAATAGGGTCCCATTTTTACCCTTTGGGTACGGAACCCTAAAAATAGAGCCCCTGCTGGGCTAGAATGCGCACGAATGAATATTTCTTTCGACGTGTCAGAACGAGACAGCGTTATGCCATTTTTTTTTTTTTTTTTTAATTTGACATTTTACTATTGAAATTGCGTGACTCATGTTTATTCAATTTTTAATATTATTTTTTGATTTTGTACTGTATTTTTTATGCTTTCTTTTTTCCGATGGTTTTTTTATTTTACTTTAATATTGTGAGGCAAATGTAATTGATTCAGATCGTTTTCCTCAATAAAGAAATTTGAATTTGAATTCACATGTCGAAAAGAGTTCTCTTCGTGGCTTATCATGGTCGCATGCTGGACTACCAGGACCTAAGGATAGTACCTATAAGGAAAGTACCGCATTTACAATTTCGCTTTGTCTGATTGAACGTCTCACACATTAAGCGACTAATGTTTCCTTATGAATGACTCGACTAATTCCTTAATGCAACAATTACCCGTAATAATTAATGATGTTGTTTGCGTCCATTTGCTAGAAAGCTGGCAATACCCTTATTCTGGTACGATCGATATAACTCGGTCTGTTTATGTTTTACTTCTCTGTCTCTGTCTTTCATACGTTTATCTGTCTCTCCCTAATATCTACATAGACTTTCTCTCTCTTTTAGAAGAGAATGGTATTCTTAAGTTTTTGCCATTTATGCCGCTTATAGACCTATGACATGGCTACAATTTACTAAGAACGCGCACCAGCCCGTGCCGTAGGAAACGCAAGAGGCGCGTCATCAGTCTTCAAAAAAATTGCTAGTCTTCAAAGTTCGGTTTACAAACAATAATTTTACGTGATACGTCATATAAAAAATATTGATGAATCAACAGCGAAACAAACCGAACGCTTAGGCTAATCGTGCCTCTCTTTCGCTTGCTCCGCGCTCTCGCTTGCACGCTTGGCTCAGGTTAACGTGACACTGTTTAGTGCGTGCAGCTGACGGTCATCGATTTATAAAACGTTATCACTTCAAGAACGATGGTGAAATAGAGCTTTTACAATTAAAAACTTCTAGCTAAATTTATATTCAGAGTTCCATTTATATATCCGCGTAAATCCATAACTCCATTTGCTGATAAATCTACCGTAGAATAATGTTAGGCACATTTTTTTCTGATCCTAGAATAAGTAGGCCCTTAACATATATCGACAGTAGACATTTGGAAATTAATGTAAAGCCTTAGTAAATATGTAAATGAAAAATAAATGTAAACTCCCTTTTTTCATTTGTGTTAAAATAACTTGGTTGTCTTTGAACTCGGTTTACTGGCGTTATTTGACGTAAAATCGATTTATAAGACGTTATCACGCCAAAAAAATCAGCCGAGTGCGAGTCGGGCTCGTGCACGAAGGGTTCCGTACCGTATGCGAGCCTCGTTCTTCTTGCGGTTATTAATACTGAGCAAAAAATCTCCTAAAAATCACGTTTGTTGAATGGGAGCCCCCCTTAAACATTTAATTTATTTTGTTTTCTATTTGTTGTTATAGCGACTACAGAAATACATCATCTGTGAAAATTTCAGCTGTCTAGCTATCACGGTTCATGAGATACAGCCCGGTGACAGACAGACAGACGGACATCGAAGTCTTAGTAATAGGGTCCCGTTTTTACCCTTTGGGTACGGAGCCCTAAATAGCTAAAAGAAGATACTTAAATTGTGTCTCAAAGTAAATAAAATTGTACATTAAGAAATGTAGGTACACAGAAACACGAAAAAGAGAAGCACAAAACAATTCTATGCCAACTCGGCCCTAATCTAGCGAACTAGTACTTAAACCTGAGTGTTTTTTGGTTATTGTTCCCTAGATGTTGCCGGTTTTAGCAACGTGGAAATGGCCACTAAAATTGTATATCTAGATTTTTATTGAATTTTTTAAACTTATCTCAAAAATGGAAATAATAATTACGTGCTTACAGTAAGTAGGAGAGTAAAGTTAATGATTTTATTTTTAACATGCAAGTAAATAGAAAAATTAGATTTAATAGTACAATGTTCACCGAGAGGAGAAAGTGACCGATTACCGTCGAGGGTGTCTTTTGAAACACCCGAGATCGGGAATCGCACTTTCTCTCGAGTGATACATAGTGCTTTATACTACACCTACGAGGAAAATAAAAAACTAAATCTTTACTAATTGAAATTTATATTGAAATTGTTGCAGATAGTGAAGCTTAATGTAACACTTGAAAATGGCGCCAATGGCGTCTGCAATTTTCACATGTTCTTTTTTCAAATTGTTTGACGCCATCCAACACACAGCTAGTGGCCAGTGTCATTTTGCGAAGTTGGAGATAAACACTCACTGTAAAAACTTTTTGGCTTTTGATATTTAGGTTACCAGGGCATAGTCTTACCCAAAATCAAAAAAGAAAAACCACGTAATAAATGGATTTTCATACACTTTTCTCTCCCGCTCAGATGCGCTTTCTCCCCGCATATTTGTTCGATATGCAATGACGTACTTTCTACCGTAAATTTGATAAAGTATCAAGGTACTGTCCGAGCAGGTGTAGTATAAAAGATTTTTAATTTTGCTTTCCGATACGTACGAAGCGGTTTGACTCAACTTTTCTGATTCGTACCGCCAGGGAATGGAACAGTCTTCCTGCTTTCCTGTTTCCTAAGAGATATATTCTAAAGCTTTTCAAGGTCATAGTGAATAAGTATCTTCTAGGTCTGCGTGCTTCATCTTCAATCACAACGTCGCTTACCATCAGGCAAGTTGGTGATCAAGCGCGGACTTAATCGTGATAAAAACCCAATATTTTTCTACGTTTATTTTGATATTCGTGCAAGTTGAAGCAGCAGTGGGCAGGGCCCGTAACACGTAGAATTGATGGCTGATAAAATCGCTATGATTCCGAATGAAGACCACGTACTAGCAAGCACAGCGTAGGAAAGTTGAAAAGTTTATTTATATGAAAAGTAGTTGACTGAAAAGTTTCTTCTCGCAAACAAAAAAATCTAAATGAAACACTTATCTGTGCATGTTACGTACATTATAATAATATATTATTATATTATATCCGAGATGAAAAAAAAATTGAACAAAATTATAATATTTCGTTTAGCCGAAAAATGTTTTCTTTTTCAAATCATGGTTTGAATATCAGTATGTAGGAGTATATTTTCGGAATTCAAATCTCAAAATTAAGGAAATATTGGAATTTGCAACTCAAAATCATTTTGGGATTTAACCTTAAGGTACCGTATTCAGATATGAGATGCGTAGTTGAGTATGTAAGGAGGAAATATGCAACAATAGAATAACTTTGTTCAAAAAACGAATGGCTGATGAGGCCAAGGTTAAGAGGGGTTAGTCCAACTTTACACGTAAATTGAAACTACAGTTGTTTCCGTATGGCTCTATACATTTTTGTACAGCGCCCCTGGCGGAAACGAGGAAGAACTAACCAAAATGTATGGAGCCACACGCGAACGCGAAAGTTTTAGTAATCTACAAAACCTGGACTAAGGACTCTCCACAAAAGTTTTACGCACGCTTTAGACAAAGTTTACCAGTACAAATCGCGCGATTAAACAGTGTAAAAGTGTGTTTAAATCTTTTGTGGTAAGGCAGTCTGTTTTTAAATGAAGATCGCGGAACTACAAACGCTGCGTAGAATAGAATAGAAAAGAATATTGTAATGCAGTAGGCCGCGCCGCGCGCGGTAATTACGGGCGGCGAGTTGTTTACACCTAATCGCGAGATTTATGGTTTTATGACTCAGGCGGCACCGGTCTTTGTGTCGAGTCTATTGTGTGATTTTTTTGGTGTTTTGGTATTAGTTGAGAACAATAGGGATTCTCAAACTTTACACTTGTTTACTTTGTCAATCACAATGGCACCGAATATTCTACAGATTTCTAGAGAACCCTTGTTCCGATATAAATAGGGCGATGGTTTTCGTTCGTGGCAGTTATCGCGTTTTATACCGGAGCGAAAATATCTCGTGTTCAAGTGCGGTACCAGTGAATGTGAAGTGACTAGTTGTGTAAATATCAGTGCCAGTGTGACGTGTTTGTGCGAACCGGTTGTGTCGTGTGTACAGTGATTTTGTGCAATAAAGTGCAAAGTGAACAATCGGCATTTTGACTAATTATCCAAGAACCCATCTCGTAACAATATCATTTATTGTCATAGTATATCATTTATACATTCTTACTTAATAAAATAAAAAAATATATATAAATGGTTCTACCATGGACTCGTCATAACAATTCCAGTAGGTAGTTTTATTTACCCTCACAAAAAGAAAAAAATATAGCTTGGATTACATCAGAGAACGACAACAGCAATAAAATATAAACCAAAATATAAGTTTCAACTTCCATAATTGCCTCATTAGACAATAGATTTGATAATAATCTATTATATAAAAGGCTTCGCTGAGTGACTGACTGACAGACAGCCTACAGCCCAAACCGCTAAAGATACGAACATGAAATTTGGAACAAAGATACATTGGACCACGTAATGGAGCACTAAGAACGGAATTTTGAAAAATCGACCTCTAAAGGGGTAAAACGGGCCCTTTTCGTTTGTATGTAACTTTTTATTCCCTTTACCGATTGACTTGAAACTTTGTATACATGCTACTCAAACAAAATAAAAGTTACGTTTGTTCCTGTTTTTCCGAATATTCCTTATCTAAGGGGTCAAATTGGGTCCCAAAGTTGGTGAAAAAAGGGTCTATTACATCCAACGAGCTGAACGGTTATGGATGAAATCTGGTATGGAGGAAGCACACAACATGTTTCAACACATGAACTATTATTATCCCGGAAATTCTATGGGGATCCTTAGGGATAGCCAAAATTAATCAGTTTAGGCTACAACCCAATCCACTAAAGATAGAGACTTGAAATTTCGAACATAGGTACAATGTACAACGTAATGAAGCACAAAGGTCGAAAATTTCGAAAAATCGACCTCTAACGGCGTGAAACTGGCCCTTTTTGTTTTCATTATTTTTTTTTTACCTTTACCGATTGACTTAAAACTTTGTATATATGCTTTACAAATAAAATAAAAGTTACGTTTCTTCCTGTTTTTCCTAATTTTCCTTATCTAACGGGTCTGATAAGTTCCCAAAGTTGGTGAAAAAAGCATCAATAATTACATCAGACGAGCTGAACGGTTATAAATGAAATCTGGTAGGTATGTAGAAAGCACACAACATGTTTCAATACAGTAACTATTTTATCCCGGAAAATCTATTGGGTTTCTTAGCAATAGCCAAAATAATCAATTATAAAGCTAAGATAAAAGGGGTAAATGAATTCTAACGAAAATTGGTACGACGCTAGACAATAACACAAATTACCACATGGGGTACTGCTATCCCGGAAAATTTCAGTGGGTCCTTCAGGATATCAATTTCCTAAAAAAGTACTAAATGACTGTTCGAAAACCGATGCAATATTGTTTGAAAATAGCTCACCCTTTTAACTAATAAATGACTGTTAACGTCCTGGGAAAAGTCTCGGATTCCTTGTCTAACGCTAGACCAAACATCCTATATAAGCGTCAAAAATAACTTAATCGCGTTTTTTTTAAACGTAGTGAAATCTCTGGAATTAAATTGAGATAATTTAGATCCGTCAATGGGAGCAAAATGGGCCCCTAATAGTTTATGAACGATTTTATTTTGTGAGCCAATAGACTTGAGCTAGGGTACATACGGATCAATAACTACTTACTTTACTATGGGAACTACCCTGAAGAAGCGAAAATTACCTATTCTTTACATTTTGTCGCGGGTCGATGAATTTTTTGTGTTGAACAGCTAATTTTATTTACGTGATTTCTGGGTTGTTACCATAGTAAAAGTTAGTCAACAGATGAGTATAATGGAATCCTAGAACATGCCTGTCGTCTAGATGTAGGTGCGCTATGTATTTTTCAAATAAAATGTACCTTCTTGTGTGCTACTTTTTCGTCTGTACTTAGAGAACGTCTGAAAGTCCTACAAGTGTCTCGATCACTTTTGACCGCGTAAACGGTTATGGGCGAGATTGTCATTGGGTTCAGAATAATCGAAATTAAATTTCTAATGACTTAATGAAACATGATGAATAAATACCTGTACTGGCCTTTTTTAGGGTTCCGTACCCAAAGGGTAATAACGGGACCCTATTACTAAGACTTCGATGTCCGTCTGTCTGTCTGTCACCGAAGGTACCGATATAGTTGGGCAGCTGAAATATTCACAAATGATGTATTTCTGTTGTCGCCATAACAAAAAATACTAAAAATAGAATAAAATAAATATTTAAGGGACATACAACATACGTGATTTTTAGGAGTTTTTAATAACGGCAAGAGGAATGGGCTCCCATACGGTACGGAACCCTGCGTGCGCGAGTCCGACTCGCACTTGGCCGACCATGACATGCGAATGGAGTTGGATAAAATTTGGTATACGAGTGGGAAACTACATGGCTCAACTCATGATCGTCATATATCTCATCATAAATCGAAAAATATTCTTTTCTCGCTATAAAAAAAATCAGTAGGTATATTAAAATATAACTTTATTAAGTATTTATTTTATGACAAGTTATAAAATAACGCGGTCCAAACCGTGGGCTATTAAAGTCAAAGAACATTTTATTGTTGAACTGTGTTACATTGAGATCTTACTACTAATCACAAAAATATTATCAGTTAAGTCCAATATGGCCACAAAATAATCATTAGAACGTGAAAAAATTATACAATCATTATTATTAAATTTAATTCGAAAATTTTGCAATTTATCATCTAAAAATTGTCGTACTCCATAATAAGCTTTAGATACAAGTAAATTTAAGCAAATCTGAGACAAAGCAGGCCAATCCGTGGGCTAATTATTATCCTTGCAAGTAATACGACAACGTGGGCTAAACCAAGATCTATTATTTTAAGTAAAAAAAGTACTAAGACAACGTGGGCCAATCTGTGGGAAATTACCATTTAAAGTAAGTACTAAGAAAATGCGGACCAAACCGCGCGCCATTATCATTTTAAGCAAATACTATAACGACGCGGCCCAGACCATGGGCTATTATGATTGCAAGCAATACGACAACGCAAGCCATACGGCAGGCTATTGTAATTTTAAGCAAGTACTTAGACAACGCGAGCCAAGCTACGTACTATAAATTACCATATTAAGCAAGTACTAAGAATGCGCAGGCCAAACTGCGACCTATTATCATTCTAGCTAAACACTGGGACAATTAAGGCCAAACCGTAGGCAATGCCTATTACTTGAAGTAATACTTCAAGTAATACGTTATACGACAATGCAGGCGAAACCACGAAGTATTATTATTTTAAGCAAGTGCCAAGACAACGCGGGTCAAACTGTGGCTTATTTTCATTTTAAGCAGTTACTCGAACAAAGCGGCCAGACCGTGGGCTATTATCATTGCAAGTAATACGACAACGCGTGCCAAACGGTAGGCTATTACAATTTTGAGGAAGTATTAAGACAACGCAGGCTAAGCTGCGTGCTATAAATTACCATCTTAAGCGAGTACTAAGCATACGCAGGCCAAACCGCGACCTATTATCATTTTAGCCAAATACTAAGACAATTTAGGCCAAACCATAGGCATTATCCTTGCAAGTAATACGTTATACGATAATGCTTCGCTAAACCACGACCTATTATTATTTTAAGGAAGTGCCAAGACAACGCAAGCCAACCGGCAGCCTTTCATAATTTTAAGCAAGTAATAAGACAAACGCGGGTCAAACCAAGGGCTATTTTCATAAGCCAGTACCTGTCTACTAAGAAAACGCGGGCGAAGCCGCGGGTTTTAAGCTAGTAATTTATAATTGTTAACTTTTAGGAATTGTCTGACATTCATAACACATATGTAGGTAGAATGTTACTTGAATTAACTATATAAAATAAAATCAAAATGACTCAGCTACAAGCATCGTTAAATTATCATCACAATAAATTAATAGTAATTAAATTCAGTCCGTCAAATACGGGTATGCATTAATTATAATTAATTTTAGAAATATTAATAAATAAAAAATAATTAAATTTAAAAATGTCAGCTGTAAAGGGGCTTCGTCAATCAATAAGTTAATGACAGTAGAATAATTAAATAAATTTAAATCAAATAATATTAAAATTAAAATGGATAAATTATAAAATACACAATAGTAATGGATAATTAGCTGTAAAGGGGCTACATTCATAATTCTCCTAGTCAAAAAACAAATAATAGTAATATACCTGACGGACAAACAAAAACTATTAATATTAACAGACTAACTATTAATATTCTTTAGACATAATATGGTAATGCGCTTAGAATCGTCTTTCTCACAAAGGGTTTCGATAACATACTATAATTATAATAGGTAGGTGCAAAAATACGTACTTATTCAACAAATTTTACTAATAACAATTTAACTTACACAAAATAATTTACTACAAATTAGAACACTCTAACTTAAAATAATCTAAAAAATTAAAAACAATATGGTAGGTATCTGCAATAGCATCGTCATAAAAGTCAAAAATAAATAAATTTAAAACATAATTCCTGAGAGGAATGTCAACGTAAAAAAAACAAATTTAGCTAAGCGAATTGGTAAGTTGGAACAAATAAATAAATAAATATTAGGGGACATATTACACACTGTCTCTGACCCCTAACTAAGCAAAGCTTGTGATATGGCTGCCAGAGACTGATAGTATCTCTGTCCCGACAGAGAGCAAACACCTATGTTCATCACATAAATGTTTGCCCTGGGTGGGGATCAAACCCACGCCTCCTTGATCCAGAAGTCAGGTTCACCAACCACTGAGCCATAGAGACAGTCAAAAATGCTCGTGGGCAGGGCACATAGCACAGAGGACTATATCGAAGTGAATGTCATATAGCTGAAGCGACGAGAGAAGCACGATAAATTGTGTTTTTTTTCTGCGCTAAGCAAATACAGTTTGGTGTAGTCTGGGCCTTAATAGCAGCAGAGTTTTCATTTAGGCCGCGGATTACCACACAGATGTATTTTTGACAGCTCTACGCGAAATGCGAGGATATTTGGAAAAAACATGAAGTCTGGAATTGAAATTCGCGATAGTGTAGGAGGCGACCGTTGCGGTATGTAAGGTGCTTCTGACATAAAGTTAGGTAAAATAGGCTAGATGACTAACAAAATATAATTAGTACGTCACATAGATTATTAAAAAATATAAGACACAAATTTTCTTCTTAACTTTTTTAACTTAACAAAAATGTATGAAGATATAGCTCATTAAAGTTACGCGCATCCTCATGATTAGACTACAAAAGGATAAACTTTTGACGTAGAAGTGACGTCACAACCCCCCCACTCCCGAACTTTGACAAGGTTTATCGTTGTTTGATTGAAAAGAAAAAACACGTGTCTAATATTTTTTGATTTTCTAACTAATTATAATAATAATTTTTTTACCCAGTCATCACGCCTATTCTATCGTGTACCGTCATAATAGTATGTTATACCTCGCGTCACCTAAAAAGAACGCTGGAGCTTCAAACTGCCCACAACGAAATTTAACTCCTATTGCTTACGTGATAGGAGTTAAATTTCCTTGCTACAAATAAAGTTGCGTACTAGGATATTTAACTCCTATTACGTATGTAATATGAGTTAAATTTCCTTGTGCGCAGTTTGATGATCCAGCGTTCTTTTTAGGTGTCGCGAGGTATACTTTATTTGTTTAAAGAAATGGCAAATAGAGTTAAGCTTCTGGCTGGATAAAGGTGAAACGAAGATGATCTCATTATTGTAAATCAGTTAAATCACAAACGAAACCAAAGTAGGACCTTATCTAAGACACATACCACCTCCGCAAACAATAAGCGCCGGGACATGAACTAAAATGAACTCTTATTTCGTACGATTTACTACCCTTTTGTGTTATTATAGCAGCACTGGTAATGAGTTAAAAATATAGAGTCAAACGGAAGCCATCGCTCTATTAAGATTTAAAAAGATCTGAATAAATGTTGCCTCGAAATATCTAGAACAATCGGTGCCATTGTGATTGACAAAGTAAACAAGTGTAAGTTCTAGAAAACTCTACTCTTCATGAATACAAAAAAAAAAACACCAAAAAAAAACTAACACAAAAGACGACCCGAAAGCGTAAACAAGTTATCGGATAAACAACACAGATTACGTCATAATTACTACATACCTACACGTAAACAACGTGCGCGCACCTACCGCGTTAGCATTATCGCACGTTCACTAAATGTTTAATGAAAGCAGAGTCGAAATAAATATTCTAGAGTCTACGTACTCGTATAAGATAATGAACAACGACAAGTTGCTTGTCGGTAAATAATATGTCAAATATTCCCTGATGATTACAAGTGGCAATTATAAATAGAACAGCATCAGCTGTTAAAAATAATCATATTTTTTGTCTACTGCATTAAAACTTGTTGTTGACATAAACTGCATACATTTTTCTCATGGATCGATAGATGAAATTTTGAATGAGAGACATAAATTGGCAGTTTTGGGTGCCTGCTGCCATAGGCTAAGACTGCTGTAGCAGTCTTACTTACACCCAAAACTGCCAATTTATGTATCTCATTCAAAATTTCATCTATCGATCCATCAGCCATAGAACGTCCACTGCTGGACATAGGACTCCCCTATAGATCTCCAATAAGACCAGTTGGTAGCGGCTTGCATCAAGCGCGCGTGTTAGATTAGGGATTTTATTATAATATTCTATATTACTTAAAATGGCCGCTGTGCTTTCTTTATTGGTCTAAAACTATATCTTTACCTTCTATTTTTATGCATAGACAAATCAAGACACGATATCCGCCATTGCTTGTTGTGTTTGTAATATTGTTTATCAATGTGTTATTCCGTGGTTAAAGTGATTGTGATCCTATCAACTATTCTCTAATAGTTGATGGGATAATATTTAATAACGATTACCAAGTGTATTAAGTAATATCAGACTTTTTAGTAAATAGATAAAACAGAAATAACATGGCGTCCGCCATTGTTATTTATGTTGACTATTGTATCAGATTCTGTAATTTTATAATGTTATAGATAGAATAGATAGTTTAAAATGTTAGGATAAATTTAATAACGATTACAAAGTGTATTACGTAACATAAGACTTATTGGTAGGTCAATAGATAAAACTGAGAAATAACGTGGCGTCCGCCATTGTTGTTTATATTGACTATTGTATCAGATTCTGTAATTTTATAATGTTATAGATAGAATAGATAGTTTAAAATGTAAGGATAATATTTAATAAGGTTTTCAAAATGTATTAAGTAATCTAAGATTTGCTAGTAACTAAATAAGACTGTGAAATATTATGATGTCCGAATGTCAGCCATTATTCTTTACAAACACTATTTATTTAATACTGTGATTTCATAATGTCATAGATGACTTGAAATGTATCAAAAATTGTTTTAATAATTCTAATAAGTATGAAACGCAGTTTAAGATAGCTTGATGTATAAATAGTAGTGTTAAATTGAGGCTGCCGCGGTTCCCGCCATCTTGCTCGTACCGTATTGGTCGGTGTAAATGTTGACATCGAGCAGTGGTGGTAAGGCATGGTGGGAGCTTGTGAAATTAGTATAAAACAGTCTGTTGGCGTGGCTTCGTCTCTTAGTATCTCTTAGTGCCTCTTAGTATCTCTTAGTATCGCTGCAGTTCTCTTAGTGCCTTTTGGTCTCTGTTAGTATCGCTCAGTGTTCGCCAAGTATCCTAATAATAACGATGGACAAATCTTTGTCGCCCTGAGTCTCACTTAGCTAGTTATGCTGAGTGTCGGTACTTTTATATTTGAAGCCAAGCCGAGTGAACGTCGCCATGTTGCTAAAGTTAAGTACTTTGTGTAATATCTAAATTATATGACTGATAATAATTGTACGTTGTATCAAAATATTAAAAGATCATATTGATAGCGTCTGAGTTTCTTGCCACTTCTTCTCAAGACGTTTAGGGCCTTACAAACGTGGCTTAGAGTCTTTGCAATACATGGAGGTACCCTCTCGGGACCCGTGAGGTAAAAGAATAAAAACAGTATACTTACTTACTTGTTTCCTTTACTAATTTAGAAACCTCAAGTTAGGTAACTACCCTCGCAAACATTTAAAGGATCAGATTGATTAGTTTCTTTGTTATTATGTTAGATTCAGGGTTGCTGCATTGGTTTCGAGTGAGATTTCCATCCTGACAATGATATTTTGATAGAAAATAGACAAAGTAACCGCCTCTTCTAACCCTGATCTAACACGCGCAAGTCTTGGGTAGACGTGCTACGCTGCGCTTGAATACGTGGTCTTCACTCGGTAAATTTTTGACCCCATCGGCAATCAGTCCTCATCATACATTAATAATGCATACTTTCGTCCGGAAAACTGAAAAATCGCAAGGAAAGCCGCGGCACGCGCCAGTTAAACATAAATTACCATTTTCCGGGCAAACACCGGGGCAATTCCCCCACATAGCTGGCGCGGCCAAGAGCTCTCAAGGGCTCATCTGACAAAGGTTCGCCCAATCAAGTGTCTTAATTACGTATACAACAGCTAGAGTACAGATTATACAGCACTTTAGAGAGATAAGGTTGAATTCAAGCCCTCCTAAAAATTGTAATAATATATTTATTTCCATTACAATACATTTAAAACAAATATACTCGTATATTAATCACTACATAGTATAAAACAAAGTCGCTTCCGCTGTCCCCATGTCCCCTGTATGCTTATATCTTTAAAACTACACAACGGATTTTGATGCGGTCTTTTTTAAATAGATAGAGTGATCAAGAGGAAGGTATATATGTATTTTGTGGTTCTATATGTATTATATATATAATAAACCTGTGCGAAGCCGCGGCGGGTCGCTAGATCATTTATATGGCAAATGTAAACTAGTCAAACAGACCTCCCCTGAGTGTCTAAAAATTATAACTCTAGTAAAAACTGCCCCTTTCTTCTATCGTACGGCTAGACAGACGCGACCAAAGCGTTTCGAGTCCACATTTTCCTCACACGAACAGCCAGAATGTGAAACGCTTAGCCTGGGTCTGTCTTCCCGCTAAAGTACAATGTAAGTGTTTTCAAATCCCGAGTAAATAGGTATCTTTTAGGTAACCGTGTTACATCCTAGACCGCATATCTACTTAACATCAGGCAGTGCAGCTATTATCTATGCACTACAAAAACCAACAACCAGGTCCAGAGTGATATCAGAATGTCATTCTACTTTACAAAACTTGGCCAACAGTTATAAGGTCTGTCCAATGGGTAAAAAGCCATAGTGAGTGTGAAGGAAACAACAAAGCTGACTCACTCGCTAAAGAAGGGATAAAAAAGAACTTAAAACAAGCGTTGCTGAACTCTGTAAACCAACAGCTTTGGAAACAAGAAACCTCTTAACTCTCTACTCAGAAAAAGAGCATCAAAGTCTATGGAATAAAATTAAAGATTGCAAGCATGCAAAAACATTCTTTCCGAGTATTGATAAAAACATCACAAACAAACTACTCAAACTAACAAGGTCTGATCTGCGTACAATGATAGGCACAATAACAGGTCATTGTGACCTAAACTATCATTTACACAAAATTGGAGCTACGGATAGCCCTCTTTGTCGAGGCTGCCTACAAGAGAACGAAACTGTAGAACACGTGCTTCTGCACTGCAAGGCTACAGAAGATATAAGAATAGAATCGGGACTCCTTGAAAAAGATAAAGACGCATTACAAGTCTCCAGCAAGCAACATCTGACGCAACAGAGGTGGATCAAATATGTTAACGACCCAGGGCCGTGCTCCGTTGTTTTAAGGAGCTCGGCTGGTTCGAGTAAGGAGGCAAAAGGGGGGAATGCACAATACACCCCAAGCGGGATGTCAGTGCAGGTCACATCACCCCCATCTAGAATTAGAATTAGAATTAGGCAGTGTGTAGTCAAACGCAAACCTATATGAAATCAATAAAAAGTATTTGTCACCCTTCATGGATAGGCCAACGGTCTGCAATGGACTATTAAAAAAGCTTGTACAGGCAGATAGTAACAGGTAAAAGGTATCTACTTAAAACTCCTTTTCAGCAAATATGCTGTACCCAAAAAAAATATCTCATTTTTATACGATTTTATAGATGGTTAAAGTTCATAGCCACACAATATGCTTTTACTGCGCTCTCTCTCTATTACAATGTACTCGTAGTTTCAAATACCTACGTGTTTATTGAGACGACACTTGAGTTTTACGTGCTGTCTTATTACATGCTTACCATCTGAGTTATACCTCTCATGTTTCCTTGATCTGTGAATCGTTCAAAAATATTTGGCAGGAAATCGAACTTTATTTCGTTGCAATAAAATTAACAGGGAAGAATAATAGCAAAAGGTTTTGATTTAAGTAGAATTAATGCGGGTCGATAATGGCACCGAGTGCCGCGATTTGGAAAGGAGGTCTGCATTAAAATCTCACGTTAAAATGAAAATTAATGAGCGGAAAGAAGATCTTGCAAAGTGGGCTCAAACTTCGTACAATAGCAAAAAGCTTTCAATGTACATTGAAAGAATTCTATTCAATTTGATTTTCATTTATTCCAAAACAAGTAAAATGTAAGTAGCTTAAAATGTTATGCTAGGTTATCACTTCATACTATAAAACAAAGTCGCTTTCCGCTGTCTGTCCCCATGTATGCGTATATCATTCAAAACTTCATAAAACTTTGTAGCTACGCAACGGATTTTGATGTGTTTTTTTTAATAGATAGAGTGTTTCAAGAGGAAGGTTTATATGTAAATTACACCTGTGCGAAGCTGGGGCGGGTTGCTAGTATTTAATATAATGTAGAATCCCGAGTAAATAGGTATCTTCTAGGTAAGCGTGTTAAATCCTAGACCGCATATCTGCTTAACATCAGGCAGTGTGTAGTCAAACGCAAACCTATTCGGATGAAAAAAAAATTACCGACGTGTAGCCTGCTAGATTATCCTGAGCTCAGGATGTCTAAAGCTAAACTAAGCTTTGCTTGTGTCTTGAAATTCCGTATTCTCCTCAAAAATAGTTTTTTTATGAAAGCATGATTTGTACTACGTAAATCGTTTCAGATCATTGTATGCAAATCGGTAGTAACATTTCAGTTATAATTTACAAAAATATATACATTAAAACTTCTTTAGGTCGGTACATTGTGAGATTAAAATTTCGTAAAAATCAATTCATTTTATGCAAATACGATTATTATCCATTAAAAGTGATAAACAAGAACTCTGGTATGAATAATACATGCGTGTGTGTGGTGAAGAAGAAGAAAGGTTAATCGTGAATATCCTTATCCTTTTTCAATCGTTGTCGGTTAATAATATAGCCTTGTTAATGGCATAATATTACCGTTGCCTACCTCTGTCAGTAGGTACCTACCCTCATCCCTTAAGCCTGTGGGGGATAGAATAACGTAGTGTCCATAATTATCCTACCTCCAAGGATTCTCACACGTTTTTGTGCAGAAGTGGTCTAATTGTACGTAAGACATGACAGGTCTGTGCCGGACTTTATATCCCGCATGGCTGTAATGCTGTACTTTACTAAAGAGTTATTTTTGTTAAAAAAAATTTAAAAATTTGCCACATCCGCAAGAATTCCTAAAGATAAAACTAGTCTTGAAAGAACTATGAATAAAATAGATTTATATAGTTTAGTAAATTGGAATAAGGCACAGAAAAATATTAAAATTGCACAAACTTAAATGACACTGAAAAAAGTACTATTTATAGCTATCTACATAATTGAAAAAAAAAACTCATACTAAAACACTAAACTGAAACTAAAATTAAAATAAAATTAATCTAAAAGCCTGGATTCTAGATTAATATATTATTATAGCAATCTTAGCTTATTTTGACTAGATGTTACTTACCAATGAACGAAGTGAGACAGTGGTCAGTACAGTCAGTATTTAGGTGAGTGACCGCGGGTGGTTTTAAAACTAATCATTATTGTAGCTCGGACGAAACGATCAATTAGGTTATAGGCCGCGCCACACATGTTGGCGGATCTGAAGGCTACAAGCTACACAATAGCCAATCAACGTGCGGCTTTATGTGAGCTTCAGTCAGGATTGGATACCTATTGCGCAGTTTGTAGTTAACTTCACATCCGCCGACTTGTGTGATGCGGCCTATAACAATTTCGATAGATATTTATTCTTTATTTAAAATCGCTGAATAAAGCTAATGACATACAAATATCTTCCAGGCAACCAAGCCAAGCAACCGAAATAGTTAATAGCGTAAGATTTCCTATATAATACAATATTTGTACCTTCGTCTCTTTACGGCTCGGAGGGATAGAATAACATAATGACCAAAATTATTATACCTCCAAGGATTCTGACACGTTTTTGTGTGAAAGTACACTAATTGTGCGTTAGACATGACAGGTCTGTGGCGGACTTTATATCCCGCAGGGTTGTAAAGCTATAAATACTTTATTAAGGAAGAATACGTGTACTTGGCGCTCATATCGTAGTTTGACAAGATGTCCCTTATAGATCAATAGAGTGATGCAACGGTCAGTTAGTATGCTGGTACGGCCAGTTTTCGCGCGAGTGGTATTTGAAACTGAGCGTTGTCTCGAAATTCACGTAAAAATATGTTAATGAAATAGATATTAATGGTGTAAAATTTTCTTTGCAATTCTAGATTATAGTCCTTTAGAACCAGTTATTATTATGTAAACATACACACAACTGAGAAATGCACACATAAAACTTACTTATCTTTTCAAGGGTTAGAATAACGTAGTGACCATAATTATTGTAACTCCAAGGATTCTCACACGTTTTTGCGCGGAAATGGTGTAACGTGTCATTCGAGCCACGGTAGCTCTTAGTTGTATAAGCTACCGGTGGTCACACATCCAAAAACTGACCGTGCCGAACGTTGCTTAATACCTACCAAAGTAAGTAAGTTTGTATAGGCTGGGTGGCTAGCCCTGGTGTCAGAGTTTTTAAGCCGATTGAAGGCCTCTGACATGGCTAAACGGTTAAAACATCCCGGGCCTACAATTTAACGTGTCATCCGATATACGGTAGCGCTCAGTTGTAAATGCCACCCGCGGTCACCCATCCAAATACTGACCGTGCTGAACGTTGCATAACTTCAATCATCGCTAACGAACACCTAGTCAAACTACGATATAAGCGCATGATAATACCTACTTATAACCCGGTCAGAATATCTGTGCACCTCGCTGGAATGCGGCGCCTCTCCCGCTTCCCCTGTCACCTCTCCGCGCACTCCCCGGTGCGACAGTACGGTTAGCATCTTCGTTGCCGATACACGTCCCGATAATAATTTACGTCCGGACGGTATACTAGACGTCCGGTAATGTATATACGTCCCGATAATTCGATATGACGTCACGAAGTCAGGTGCACAGATATTGTGACCGGGTTGTAAGTACATTTTTATAACGAGAGTAAGAAGTCAAAACAATAAGCCCAATTACAGAGGCGCCATCGTAATTATATTAGCTAAATAGCATAGTTCTGTTTCTTTTTCACTTTAGGCGTTCGATAGAGAGAACGCTCTTTACGTTGCTAATAAATTTACGCTGGCGCCAATGTAATCGGGCTTTATATCACCTTATAGAGTTCATGTGGCATAACCACTGTTTTACAGCGTAAATACCCCTCAGCCAAACTTGCTCGCTCTTTTTTGTGCTGCAAAAAGCTCTAATAATAAAATTGGGCGTTAGATATGACGGATTTATGCCGGACTTTATATCCCGTGGGATTGTAAAGTTAGGTTGAAAATAAAATAAGCTGAGTGGTTTCACATTTTACTCTTTGTATAGAAAATAACGGGTAACGGATTTTTCTGCTAGTGTTGTTTTGGTGCAAAAATGGATATTTATTATTTTTGTTTTAAAAAAATTTGGCGTGGATATTATTTGCCAGCTGCACAGGGGTCGAGTATTTTGTGAGTCATAAAATAAAAATGTTCTAATAAATAATGCGTTAGATATCATAATCGTGTTTGCCGTAGGACGTCTACTGTTGGACATAAGCTTCCCCAATAGGAGTGACGTCGTCGTCGTTGTAACGATAGTTACGTGCTAGTCCATTTAATAAATTATAAATGCATAGTCATACAACTTCATTCAACAGTGCCATAATTGCGTTCCGCGTAGTGTCGGGGATCAGATGTGAGTGTTGGTTTACCGTGGCGCCACTGGGCTACTTAGTTATCAGCAGATTAATCTCATCAGCTGTTTAATCCAATCAGTTTTTTGGAAGTTAAGTGGGTACATAGTGCTCAGTTTTTGACAGCTGGGCTTGGATACTTAACGCACACCCTCATTTTTTTAGCAGCGTGGTTTGATAACAGCGCCATCCAGCGGATTTACTCGTAACGAAGCTGCATTCCTTGTGGGTCGAATCTCGGGTTTAAGTTTTTGTATTTCTGGTATCACGCTACATTGATATTATAATGTCGAAGAAATGCAATGGCTGTGGCCGCTTTGCAAGTGAGGCAGATGGCGCTAAATGCTCGACGTGCATAAATTTTTATCACAGAAGCTGCGTAAAAATCCCCAGTGATGCAAAAATTGCGCTGTCGTGGATTTGTCCTGAATGCAAGGCGAAGACTCCTAGGAAGGATAATTCGGAGCGCCCAGTGCGGGGTGAGCAGGCGGATTATACTACGACACAAAGCGGTCCAGCCCCTGAAGTGTATTCAGAGATACTTAAGGAAGTTAAGCTGATGCACCATGAAATGAAATCTTTTCGCGAAGAGTTTTATGTCCTGAGAGATGATGTAAGTGCCGTCCGGAGCGCAGTAGAGAGTATCCATGTGAGAGTGGATAGCTTGGAGGCGCGCGTAGATAGGCTCGAAACTAAATATGCCGAGCGTCAACCGGGTCCGGATGTAAGTGACCTACTTGCGACAATTGAGCAGCTTAAGCAGCAAATAAACGACCGGGAGCAGGAGGGCTACAGTAACGACGTAGAAATCAGTGGGATTCCGGAAGAACCTGGAGAAAATGTGGCGCACTTGGTGAGCCTCATAACCGAAAAGCTTGGGGTGCCCTGTGACGCGCGAGATGTGGTTTCGGTGGAGCGGACAGGCGTGCGTCGCGCGCCCTCTAGCGGTGAGTCTACTGTGCCGCCGCGGCCTCGGCCGCTTGTAGTACGCATGTCGCGCCGACATCAGCGCGACTCCTTGTTGCAAGCGGCACGCGTTCGCCGCGGCGCTACGACAGCGGGCCTGGGGCTCAGTGCTGCTCCGGCGAGATTCTACGTCAACGAGCGTCTCACGAAAACCAATAAGGCGCTTTTCTTTAAGGCGCGTGAGGAGGGTCGCACTCATGGTTGGAAGTTTGCGTGGACACGAGACGGGCGAATCTTCGTCCGGCGGGAAACGGGGAAGGCTGCGTTCCGCGTGAGATTGGAAGCGGACATCGAGAAGGTTTTTTGCGGCGAGCCCTCGGCCACTCAAAAAACTCAGTGATGATGGTTGCATTGTATGTATTGTTTATGGGTATTTCTGTAGATAATGTTATTCTTGGTTCGGGTAATATAAGCTTAAGTTTGTTTAACTTTCATATGCATTTTGTGCGCGGATTGTACGTGTCGTTCTTCAATTTAAAAAAATTGTATGATAATGGCTATTAAAAATTTAAAAGTTGGGCTATACAATGCAGGTTCCCTTGGTACTAATCACGACGATATTATTGTTTCTGTAATTCAAAGCGGAGTGGACATATTGGCTTTAAATGAGACATGGCTTTCGGCCGGAGAGGAAGGTCGCGCTCCCGACATCCCGGGGTACCGGCTGAGGCACGTCCCACGCTCGCGCCGCTTCCGGGCTCGCGGCGGGGGGGTAGGCTTCTACGTTAGGCGGGGGGTTTCAGCTCGCACGTGGCGCCACCCCGTGGACCCGCTCCATGCAGCAGTCGAGCAGATGTGGCTTAGGTTAACTGTAAACGGTAAGAAACTATTGATAGGGACGGGATATAGGCCTCGCTGGATAGGTGTGGACTTGTTTTTTGATGCAATAACAGACTCCATTAGTGCTAGTCCTACATTCGACCATCTGATTTTATTAGGTGATTTTAACTGCAATTACTTAAATGCAAAGGATAGTTCTACAATGCAATTTAAGTCTTTTTTGTCATCTTTCAATTTGCAACAAGTTGTCACTGAGCCTACTCATTTTACTGATAGTAGCGAAACACTTATAGATGTGGTTTGCACTGATTTGTGTGTAAAAAAGGTGAGTCTGGGTCTCGTAGGTACTCTCACTGGACACTGTTTGGTAGAGTGTGAGTTTAATATTAGACGACCAAAAGCTATCCCTCGTACTATAACCTACAGGCCAATAAATAACATAAGTATGGACGCCTTTAATGCTGATGTTCAGGCGGTAGATTGGGACTATATTGCCCAGCTTTCTGATGTTGACACTATGGTGGCAGAATTCAACCGCAATATTTTGACTATTTTCGATCGCCATGCACCGCTGAAGACAGTCACAATAAACAATCGATCCTACCCTTGGATCACAGATACTATAAAAATTATGATGAGGTTACGGAATAAGGCTGCTATTGAATATCAGAGAAACAAAAGTGAGGTTAAAAAAAAATATTATAAAAGCTTAAAATCCACCGTTAATAAGGCGCTTTTTCATGAAAAGTCTGCCTACTTCAAACAAAATATTAATAATAATTTAAAAAATTCTAAATTGCTTTGGAAAAATCTCAAAAAGAACTTATTGCCCTTGAATGACATTGAGTTGCCATCTTTCTTCAATGATCCTAATATAATAAATAATCATTTTTTAAATATACCTGGTAATGCAGATACCCCAATTTCTAACTTGACATATTTTGAATTTCACAAATATAGCGATGCCGTTTTTCACATTGAACAAATCAGCCTAGTTCAACTAGTAAAGATTATTGGATCCTTGAAATCAAATGCTGTAGGTTGTGACTCTATTAGCCTCAATATGTTACTGCTCACATTCCCTTATACAATAAAGTGTTTACTAGCACTTATAAACACCTCCATCGCTACTCATACATTTCCAAATACATGGAAGCACGCGATCGTGCAGCCTCTGCCTAAGATAAGTAATCCAACTGATTTAAAGGATCTTAGGCCAATTAGTATTCTGCCTTGTTTGTCCAAGATCTTAGAGAAAGCAGTTTTCATGCAGTTGACAACATTCCTTGAACAGAATCATATTCTACCTGAATTACAATCAGGGTTTAGGAAAGGTCGTAGCACCACTACCGCTCTTCTCGATGTCACAGACAACATACTCGATGCGCAAGACAAGGGTATGTGCACTATACTGGTGTTGCTAGATTTTTCTCGTGCATTTGATTCTCTGAATATAAATCTTCTTCTGGCAAAAGAAAATTATTACGGTTTCGATTGTGAGGCTAAAAAATGGTTTGACAGTTATCAATCAAATCGTTCACAGGCAGTCAAAATTGGCAGTTCTGACGGATCATCATTACTATCAGAGAAAATGGGAGTAAGGAGGGGGGTGCCACAAGGCTCTATCGGGGGCCCTGTACTTTTTAGTTTATATTCTGCGGATGTGGTAAACCATATTAAACATTGCAAATTTCATATGTACGCTGACGACATCCAGATTTACATTTCGTGCAAACCACAAGATATTGATAAGGCTATTAGTAATCTCAATGATGATCTTTCACGAATAACAGCATGGTCTTTTAGTAACTGCTTGTTGCTTAATCCTGTAAAAACAAAATACTTAATCTTTGGGTCTAAGCACCAGCTAGATAAACTAACCCCTACTGCAAAGGTTATGCTCATGGGTGAACCTGTTGAACGTGTGTTTGAGGCAAGAAATCTTGGTCTGCTTATGGATACGGGACTACGTTATGAAAACCATGTGGCCAACTGCATTAAGAATTGTTTCTATAAACTAAGAATTTTATATAAAATGAGAGCTTACCTGAACGAAGAGTTACGTATACAGCTGGTTGAATCTTTAATTTTATCCAAGTTGAATTATATGGATACAGTATTCGGTCCACGTTTATTATTTAAAACAAAAAGACTTATACAGCGAGTCCAAAATGCTTGTGCTCGTTTTTGTTTCAATATACCATCGAGGTCGCATGTAACTCCTTTTCTCAACAAGCATTCTCTCTTAAAAATGTTACATCGCCGTAAGCTTCATTTGGCATGTCTAATGTTTGGTGTCATTAAGTATAAAAACCCGGTTTATTTATATGAAAAACTGTCTTGGAAGACCGCTCGCAAACCTCGCCAATGTACAACGCAGCTTAGTACACAACGACATAGTTCTGCTGCCTTCAGAGGGTCTTTTAGGTATGCTTCTTCCAAATGCTGGAATAATTTGCCTCCTCCAATACGGAACCTGCAGAGTATTCACAGTTTTAGACTCAATCTAAAGAAATTCTTTTATGATCATCAAAAGCGTGAGGAGCAATTTAAGAACGACACAAGCGCTTTATAGGTTAGATTTAGAATGTGCTTTAACATTGTTTAATATCCCTTATTTGAGCCATGCATTTTTCGTTCAAATTTAATATACAAGAAATTATACATATAAAATAATGTTAGACGTAAGAGTTAATAAGATTTTGAATACCCTTACCTTTGAATATTTTCTTCTGTTTTTGTTTGCTTCAATTTTGTATTGTCGTATATTGTAATGTTAGAATTTTGTTTGCACGTATTTCGCTTATTGTATTTATGCATATTGTAGGTAGCTTAGTTAATTGTTTTTTAATATCGAAAGTAAAAATGTAATTTGTAGTTTAATCAAAAAAGTAATTTTATTTTGGACTAGCTCAATATTGTTTTTTTTTTAAATCCACGTCACGTCACCTGCCGGCTCCACCGGAAGACCAGCGCTGGTTGGTTCCTAACCAGCATACGCTGAGGTGGAGCTGGTTTGTGACAGAAATATAGACAGAATTACTTTTGCATAGTTCTTAAGTTTTAATATTTATTATGTTGTACTATATGTGATGTGTTTTGTTCTGTATTTTTGTCACAATAAAAAGCTGTCTATGTCTATGTCTATGTCAATATACAGGGTCATTTCAAATCAATTGGCATCCTTTTAGAGGCTTATTCTATACATCAACTAACAATTTTTGTTCTGCGACTTCTGTCTGAACTCAAATTAAAAAATAAGCTGTTCCATACATTTTGTCGCGGGTCAACAATATTTTTTTTTAGTTTTGACAAAAGTCGCAGAACAGATGTTGTTATTTTTGATGTACAGAATAAGCCCCTAAAAGGATGCTAATTGATTCGAAATAACCCTGTATTTCCAATAAAGCCAGATGCAAGCAGCTGGCATTTAGCCTTTGCTGTGTTTATCAGATCCTCTGTTTCATCAATCACACTTGTTGGTAGAGCTCCTACGCTGCGCTGGCCAGTGCGTATGGTCTCCATGTGGCCTATGTACCCTGCAAACTGCCATTAGGTTAATTTTGTTAATTGACAAAATTATCAAAGATTTACTTTTTTATGATAAACATTTCAAAAATTCGTCGCGGATGCAGGATTCGAACCTTGCGTCTTCGGATCACTAGCCCGACGCTAAAGAGAATCAATCTCGAGCTGGCATCCTCACTCCCACCAAACACGGGGGGAGAAGAACCCGGATGATGAATGTAGCCCGACGCTCTGGACCACTGAGCTAACCCGCTATACTGACTCGCGACGAATTTTGTGAAGTGTTTATCATTTTAACCAACTTATAGCGTTGGCGGCGCCACCTGTGATACCCGTATTAGACAGGTTATCACTTAATTGAAGTTATAAGAACTTCTGTATTGACGAGAGATGGCGCACCGAATTAATGAAATGATTTTGACGCAAGGTTCGAATCCTGCATCCGCGACGAATTTTTGAAATGTTTATCATAAAAAAGTAAATCTTTGAGATAAACCTAGTGTGGGATGCACTATAAAATTAAAATCATGACAATATTATATTTTGTTATTCTATACTAGCTGACCCGGTGAACTTCATATCACCATAGCGCCACCAGCGACTAAATACAGTAAGTTTTGACAGGTAGGCACATTTTGTATGGGAAAATTTATTCAAGTTTATATAATTTTCTTCGCTACTTTTTTAAATTTTCTCTCATTTATACCTTCTCTTAGCTTATAGAGATATTTCAAGATCAATATTAGCCACATCGGTTCAGCCGTTCTCAAATTGTAGCAAGACTAACAACCACGATTCATTTTTTATATATAAGAAAGAATAGGTTTACGTTTGACTAAATACTGCCTGATGTTAAGCAGATATGCGGTCTAGGGTGTAGCAAACTTACCTAGAAGATACCTATTTATCAGGATTTAAAGACACCCACGTTGTACTTTAGCGGGAAAACAGACCCAGACATATTGACATAAAACATAAATTATGTTATTGTAGTAAATGATGATGAATTGCATTATTGTCATCAGTCAATAAATAAATTAAGTTATTACATATGATCATGAAATGCATTATTATCATCAGTTATAAATAAAACTATACGATCCTTTTTACAGCTCAGTTCCTGCCTATTTAATAAAAAAAGTCCCGCGTAAATGTGATCCTCATGAAAACTCCCGCCAAAAGGACTCGGAGGGCTTTATTAGCAGAACTGAGTCGTAAGTTCACATTAGACGAGACCCTGACTCTCAACAGTAAAAAGTAAAGCACAGTTTTTATTACCAAGGGATATTATTAGCTTTTACAAGCCTTGGTTATACAAAGCTGCGTATTTAGTATGGAAATTTAATTTTGGATGTTGCCTTAAAATATCTTCCAGCAATGGAGCTAAAAACCCCGAACAAAACATCACAACAGTTATGATTCATAATTGTTGATATTTTTTTCCAAATATCTATTAAATTAAATTATTTTATTGAGATAAAAACGCCTTCAAAAACATTTACTTTCATCTCACATTAATTATATCAGATTAAAAAATACAAGTAAAACACAATTGTATCTGTGTAATCTATATCACGATCGTGCAAAAAGTGTTCGAGCCAAGAAACGTAGTAAGCAAGCTTTTTAGTTAGTCGTAAGGCGATTGCAACTACTACTAACAACTACAACGCCGCGCGATGCCAAAGTGCTCGGTTACTAGCACTAATTAGGTGACATAACGTCGAGATGATTTCGTAATGTAAATATCTAAGTCGATATGTATGACGGCCCTCGGACATTTTTTTACTACTCTCTCTTTGCTCGAAGGATTTTTTGTATGAATTGTACCTACATATGTGTGTCTGAAAAGGCAAAGTATTTGGTATGTGACTGAAAATTATTATTATCAGTTTTCAAATAAAAATTCTCGTATCAAAATCGGTCTATTTGTTTGTGAGATATGATGCCACACACAGACATACAGTTACACAGACACATGCGACAGACTTATAAGATTGGCGTTGCTTGGTCTGATAGTAAACATTGCCTCTAGAGTGCGGAACTAAGCCATCATCTAAAAATACAGCTTTTACATAGGCCTTCCTTATACATCTCCAATGGATCCATTGGAAGCGGTTTGCATCCAGCGCGATTTTGTTGTCTTGATGAGGTCATCCGTCCAACTTGAGGGTAGCCGTCTTACGCTGTGCTTTCCGTTACGTGGTCTTCATCCAATAACTTTTCGACCCCATTAGTCTATGAGTCTTTAGCGCTATGTGCCCTACCCAATGCCAAGTCAACTTGCGAGTACACTGTGCTATCTTAGTTACTTTGGGTCTTTTACGGATCTCCTCATTTCTGATTCGAAAAGTAATGCAACATCTAGTATATAAAAATCGGCCAAGTACGAGTTTTGCGCACGAAGGGTTTCGTACCGTGTTGGAGCCCCCTTAGTCCCATTTCTCTTGCCGTTAATAATAGTGAGCAAAAAACTTATGAAAAATCATGTTTGTTGTATGAGAGCCCCCGTTAAATATTTATTTTATTGTGTTTTTAATATTAATAGCGGCAATAAAAATGCATCACCTGTGATTTAGCTGTCTGGCTATCACGGTTCATGAAATACAGCCTGGTGACAGACAGATCAGAGTCTTAGTAATAGGGTCCTGTGTTTACCCTTTGGGTACGGAACCCTAAAACTACAATCGAATTAGCCAATTGTTGCTAACAATGTAACTACCTCTACAAGACAAATTAACAAGATCACCTACTGTTTATAGCTGCAGCTGTAGTTCGATGTAACAAACTGACCTAATAAAAGAGGGTATTCCCTTTACAGCTCGCGTAGAATTTTGATAGTCCGAGGGCGAAAAGGTACATCTGACGTAATCCTGGACGTACGTTAACCACGTGGGATTAAACCCTAATTATGGGACGTTTTGGGGCCACGAAAACGGCGTGTGGTCGATTTTATGGGTCATCTGTTTTTACGCGTTTGCGGATCGACCCCAGGTTTTGCAAGTTTTTGATACAAGTAGGGTTAATGAGATTTTTGGTTTTAGAATAGTTTTGTACTGTGCATTTTATGGAGTGTTTTCTAAGCGTTATAATAATTATTACAACTTCATTTTAACTGGGAGTCAATCCTGAATTCGCATTAAAATGTGCTACTTCATGCACTTCGACAAAAGTTTATGAATTACTTGACATAAAAGTTTTTTTAGTTAGTTACCTATGTGGTAAAAATTAAATATTCATCTGATGTAATCCTCGACGTACGTTAACCGTATAATTACGATCAAAACCTAATTTTAAAACGTTTTGGGGCCACAAAAACGGTGAATGTTCTATTTTAAGGGTCATCTGTTTTAATGCGTCCGCGGTTCGACCTGAGGTTCTGCTAGTTTATTGGATACAAGACAATACAAAAACAATTTATTGACACCACAAGAAATAAAAACAAACCTACTTACATACATAAATAAATACAGATAGTTAAAACGAGATGGGTAAGTCGATTAATGAGGTGTTTTAGTGTAAAAATATAGTTTTATACAAACTACATTTTTTTTAGTAGAATACTAGTAGTTTATTTAAACGACGTACGAGTATGTTTTCAGATTATCGGTAAGGCCTGGTTTTACTATGAGACAGACATTAATTTCCGGCTATTCCTTACGTTTTGAGCAAAGGAATTAGCGCTTTTTTATAAATTTGTTGCAAATATTTTAACCTGTTTGCAGAAGTTTTTAAGATATTTGAATAATTAACTTTATCACAAGCCAACTGGCAGTATAATTACCACAAAAATTCTCAAAACAAATACGAAAAATAGTTTTCTCGTACATTTAACTGAATCTAAATTGCTATGTTCTCTAGCTTAAAACATATAATTATATGTTAAAATTAAAAACGCTACCTCTCATGTTTCACTCGCTCAGTTCATGGCTCTATAAGATTTAAGGCCACCAAGTAATTGCAGATGCTGGCCATGTTAACACTTAAGTTACAAACATGTAACTTATTTAAGTTATACATAGAGCACTTACACTAACTTACGTATTATTTGCTTAACTGCAGCTTGAATAAGGTAATCAAGTTGTTTGCTAAGTAAGTTTTAGTATACTAACTTTAAGGGAGTACAAACGCTCTGAGTGTTAATTTGGATTTTACATGAAATTAGACATAGTGACTGGGTAAAAAAATATATACAGGATTATTTCTAATCAATTAGCATCCTTTTAGGGGCTTAAGGTACAAGTTGGTAGCGGACGACATGAGGCAGCAGCGAACGACGTGTCGCAACGACACTAATGGTTTATATGTATTTCTATGAAACTACATCGCTAGCTTCGTGTCGCTAACTACGGAGGGAATTTAATAGAAATACATAGAAACCAGTAGTGTCGCTGCTACACGTCGTTCGCTGCTGCCTCATGTCGTCCGCTACCAACTTGTACCTTAATTCTATACATCAAAACTAACAATTTTGTTATAATAATAATAATAATAATAATAATATATTTATTGCCAAAAAACACATTACATAGTTTTACAATAATAGTGATCCCTGAACTAGGCGATGAGGCCTGTGTTTCAGGGTTCTGAGCACGAGTTGCTTACAATTTTAGATATGAAGTATTAACAGATCGGTAAGATATTAATTATGATTATTAAGTCCTGTAGGAAAACTGGGGAAAATTGAAAATACAATTGCTAAAGGACTGAGTGTTAGTTGAAGGTAATTTGGATGAGAGTAGTGTGTGAAAATGTGTGTGTGTGTGTGTGTGTGTGTGTGTGTGTGTGTGTGAGTGTGTGCTTGTATGCGTTTTGATATACTTGAGCTTATATATTCTTGATACAGATGCTTGAGGTAATAATTTCAAATTAAGTTTTCATATAAACGGGAGCTTGTACAGCATAAGCTTCTCTGTTTCGTCGTACGACAGTGTCAGAAGCCATTTTTTTACGATCCGCTTGCAGGCCCTAGAGTTGCATTTAAGTATATCGCATTGTTTAAAGACATTGTTGTAGGTGGTTGTATGAGCGAATTCTGGACTTCTAAATCCTAGTAGCGATGTGTAATTAGGTACAGGAATTCTAAAAGTCCGTCGACCCATTAAGAAATCGTAGTCTTCGCGGAACAGAAGGGCTTTATGAGTTATCATAGTAGCACTCAGAACATAAAGTTGCCGCACTCGTAATACCTTAAACTCTTCATATATGCTATTGGTGGAGTACCTGAAAGGGCGTTTTAGAATTACCTTAATAAGAGCCCGCTGCGCCACCTCCAATCTCAACATGTATGTCTTGCAAGCAGTACCCCAAATCGAGACGCAATACTGCAAAACCGATTGACAAAGTGCTAAATAAGTCTGTTTCAAAATATCAAATGGTGTGCAATCTCTTAGTTTCTTCATGATGAAGATTAGTCTCCTGGTTCGACTACATAAGGCAGTAATCTGATCTGAGTAGTTAAGGCGCTCATCAATTAACACTCCCAAATATTTGAAGGTTTTAGTACGATCTATGTGACAACAGGTACAAGAGTCGAAATTGGGGAGCCCAAAATTAGGGCAAGTATGTATTTTTAACACTCGATGATTTGGAGCACTGCCTACACAGGTTTTTGAAAAAGCAATGTATTTAGTCTTTTTGATATTTAGCGTCAGCAGGTTTTTATCTAGTAACGAAGCTACATATGCCAGTCCCCTTTCCGCAGAGTAGTAAACCTGATCCCAAGTCTTCCCATTAAACAGAATTACCGTATCATCGGCGTAAGTTATAATTTCTGCATTTTCAAGTGTACAACTCACAATGCGATTAATATAAAGTGTAAAGAGAGGGGGACCCAGTATGCTGCCCTGCGGAACACCATAGTCGATTTCTAGCTCACTGCTGACATAGTCGCCCACCCTTACAAACTGCCTACGACCTTTCAGGTAACTTGTGTACCATTGTAGCGCCACTCCTCTTACACCTATGGATTCTAATATCTTTAGAAGCAGGTCCACTGAAACGGTATCAAACGCCTTTGCCAAATCCAAAAACACGGCTACGCATTTGTCTCCTGCTTCTACTTTAGAAGACACCGTGTTGGCAAAGAGCGTGATAGCGTCTTCAGTGGACCTACCCTTACGGAAGCCAAACTGATTATCTGACAACAAGTGGTGTTTATCTATGAAAGAGTTTAAACGAGCATGGACCACCTTCTCAAGCAATTTGGAAACAATACTCAACAGAGCAATTGGTCTATAGTTATTAGGTTGATTTTTGGCTCCGTCTTTGAATATTGGGGTCACAGCTGCTGTTTTCCAACAATCTGGGAAAATTCCTGTCAGCAAACTGCAGTTTACAATGTGTGTCAAAGGTACAAGAATAGAAGGAAGAGACTTTTTGAGTAACGAAGAGGTTATATTATCTGGGCCTGGAGCGCTATCAGCCCTTAATTGATGTATATATTTTGTTAACTCATAGGGATCTGACGGCGCCATGAAGAAGGAATCAGATATAGTATTTACTGGTGTTCTACGACTTTTATTAATTCTCAAAAAAATTCAAAAAACAGTTGTTGTTCCATAGATTAATTTCGTTCACCCTCGACAAAATGTATGGAACAGCTGCTTTTTTTTTTGAGTTTCGTTCACCCTCGACAAAATGTATGGAACACCTGTTTTTTTTTGAGTTTTGACAAAAGTCGCAGAACAAATGTCAACAAAAGCACCTAAAAGGATGATAATTGATTAAAAATAACCCTGTATAGTAGTCGGCAAATAACTTGACCCCTAGAACATATTTACCTCTCTTTCTTTTCTCTTCAAATGAAAGAGAGAGAGAGTGATAACTTTTGGTTCAACTTACGTGCGATCTATATAAATTTAAAAAAATAATAATATTATAAGTATTTAAATCGGAATGATTTAAACATGCGTTTTAGCTTACCTTTCAACACACGCTAGCCAAAACCAATATTTTCTACAGAACCTTTTACTTTTCGAATGAAACAGCGAATAAAATAGATGTGACTGTTTCCGAAGAAAATGTATAAACGTGACTTATACATCACTTATAAAGTCAAAGTTTCTTTACCTAAACTCTATTTTCAGACAAGCGACATAAAGCCTGATACAGATATTCTAGTCCCGAATAAAACTAATTTATTCGAGACTGTTTTTTTTCCAAATTTGTTGTTATTTGATTTGAGTTTTATTGCTGATCTAGAGTCGTTCTATTTGGAAATTGGTAACACCTGTTGCTTTTATGTTTTCATTGAAATTTGAATATATTTGATTGAGCGAAAGCGAAAATTCCCGCTTAAACACGGTGATTTTGCTTTCGTCTGTCGAAATGTTATAGTTATGTTGTGTCTAGGTGTCAGACACTCGTTTGCGCAGTGGATGCTTTCATACTGGTTCTATAGAAATCAAATATTCATCGGTTCAATTCAATTCGACTGGCTAAGTGGTTATATTATTATAGTGACCCTGACTTCTGGATCAAAGAGGCGTGGGTTCGATCCCCACCCAGGGCCATTTATGTGACGAACATAGGTGTTTGCTCTGTGTCAGGTTATTATTTAGTTACTATTTATATAGATAATATTATAATCTATCAACAAATGAACAAAAATCATAGTAGGTACCTAACAAATTAAATGCAATGAAACTAAGATTAAAGTTATAATTTTAATTGACATTTTTACTACAATAAATTTATATGCAAACAATTTTACTGTATTGTAATCGTGAATGTAAGTAACTATTTTACTAATGACTGTTTTAAACGAAATATTATACTTAATGACAATGAAATTCGACTTTGCAATGTTTTAACATTTACTGTACATATTATTCTAACAATGATAGTGATGACAAACTAATGTATTTAATGATGAGATGAGAAATTAAAGGTTTTTTTTTATTTTAATTTTATTACTATTTATATAAGCTGTGTCTGAATCAAGACACACGTTTGCCCCATGCCTACTCTCTTGCTGTTTGCGAAAAAATGAATGTTAGTCTGTCCATGGCTTAATAAGGGTTCTGTCACACGATATCATTATCTGTAACTCTTTATAAGGCAGTCTTTCTCGTGACCTTCACATGTAGAGCCAGTAAATGCACGAACTCTATGATAAATGGTTACTCGTGTGTCTGGTTGTCTGGCTTTGGTTGGATTTGCAGACTAGAAAGTATTTTTAAGACTTGTTATAATAAGGTTGGTAGCTTTATTATGGATTGAAACTTCTATTCTGTCGACTGTGACTTTTATTACTTGAAAGGAGATTGTTATAATTTTGTTGCAAGCTTTTATTTAACTTGTATTTTGTATTTGCTTTTTCAACCTGTCGGCATTATCAAAAATGCGCTTAGGCACGTCAACTTGCAATGGATGTATAGATAGCGCGCGAGTTGAATGCAGAGCTTAGGAATGCGAATGTCTCCCCCCGCTATCCGCACGCCCAACCCGCCCAGGCGCGTGAGGTGGGGCGTGCGGATAGCGGGGGGAGATGCTCCCGCTCTTTACCTCAGACCCCGACTGCATTCAACTCGCGCGCTATCTGTACATATGTGATGTATGTAAGTTCGGGTGGAATCTTGCAAGTTCAATTTTACCAACGTCCCAGTTTGCGATTGAGCTGAAATTTTGCACGTATACAGGGTTATTTCTAATCAATTAGCATCCTTTCAGGGGCTTATTCTGTACATCAAATCTAACAACTTTTATTCTGCGACTTTTGTCAAAACTAAAAAAAAAACAGCTGTTCCATACATTTGGTCGCGGGTGAACGATATTTTTCTATGGAACAACAACTTTTTTTTTTTTGAGAATTAATAAAAGTCGTAGAACAAAAGTTGTTACTTTTGATGTACAGAATAAGCCCCTGAAAGAATGCTAATTGATTAGAAATAACCATGTATAGGTATATGTATATTGTGTGACATTGTAATAACATAGTACCATGAAGCTGATCTGATGACGGAGTCGAAAGGTGGCCAAAGGAACTTAGCAATGAAACGACACAAAACTTAATCGAGTTTGGGACATTTGAATCGATATCTAAGTAGCCCATATTTAAGTCGATAAGGACCAATTCGATATTTCACTGCAACTCGATTTACGATAGTTAGTAACATTGAAATGAGCATTGTAAACTAGAATCGGTCTATTGGTCCGCTGGTCGCCCAGTTTAGGTCTACAGGGACCGATCTATTCTTCGATTCGGAACTATTCGGCTATGTTCGGCAAATTTCGGTACTCGAGTAGTTTATAGCAGATTTATTGGTAATCAGACTTAGGTTCGGTTTTATTAGCAAAGTTTCAAGTGTTATTCTGATTACATCTTCTATTTACGCCTTAATACCCGTTCGTATATGGGTGACCGAATTACTGGATGTCTGATCATGTCTGCTAGATATGCCGAGGAATATTATATTTTATTTTAAAACTGAATGGGCCCGGTAGACTTATCACATTTTAATTATTAATTTTATTACACATCTGATTTTAGATAAATACAACCATACAACTTGGAAGAAAATGCTCGAAGTGATAAGGCTGCCATTTGAAAACTTAGATGTGTGTGGTGCTAGTACGTTATAATTTTACGTTATATACGCGAGTGACGATATTTTTGGAGGTTTTAGTTTTTGTCGTGTCAGAGGCTTTTAAGTCGCATAAAAGCTTCACTAGACTAGAGATTTTATGGCTATAAGAATATTCAGTAAATAGCCAAATAATCTAAAAGATATCGAAATAGAAAACTGTTTCATAAAACAACTAAAAATTATCCTATTATCAAAATGCTATTACACATTAGACGATTTTTTTAACGATAATCTAGAAAACATAATAATAAATCGTTCCAATACAAATAATAATACTGCCATTCCCTTATAGGGTCATATGTATAACTATAAAAAACATGTTAACTAAGAATCGCATGTAAATTTCATATGTTGCAATAAAATATGATTTGAGTTTGAGATCTTCACCCGGCCTATACGAAATTACGTTGTACTTGAAGTACAAAAGTAGTAATACTAAAAAGCATACCCTTAACATCTAATATCCAGTAATTACAAGATCCCAGATTAGGACACTCAGCAGTTACAGAATACTATTATTGCTTCTAGCGAAGGTCTTGAGTTCCACTGCCCTTAATGTTAAGTGTCTTAATAATGTTGCCGTTACACATGTGGTCAGAGAAACCGGTTAAAATGGGACGACACTCTAGAGTCTTTAAATTCTATCTTTATGATGCCTTTGGAATTAATATGCTTACTTTTGTTTTTGAAATGATTTTTGCGAAACGCAAGGATTCGGTAAATAATTTCCTTTATTAATAATCAATAAATGACTGCAATAATTATTCAGCCTTTTCTTCAAACTACTTTGTACAGTAGTGACCTTTTTATAAGGCCATTGTTGGACATAGGCCCACTTTCGAAGAGTGATAAATGAATACTGAGACCTCGTTTTAACTGAGGTTTTCAGTCAAAAAACAAACAATATGTGCAAATTTGTACTCGTCCGGATAAAAGTTTTATGGTACCGTATAAAAATAATAAGTACTTTATCGTCCAGGAAAGTATTATTTTATACCGCAAAAAAATCGAATACAATAAATTCGCTCTTGTTTTAAGAAAAAAATAATAATCGGCCAAGTACGAGTCGGACTCGCGCACGGAGGGTTCCGTACTGTATGGGAGCCCCCCTTAAATATTCATTTTATTTAAATTTTATTATTTATTATTGAAGGGAATATAAAACTAAATATTATGTGAAAATTTCAAGCATCTATCTGGTACCATTATTAATATAGAGCGAAAAACGTCTAAAAATTCAGGTTTGTTGTATGGGAGCCCCCCTTAAATATTTATTTTATTTTGTTTTTAGTGTTTGTTGTTATAGCGGCAACCAAAATACATCATCTGTGAAAATTTCAGCTGCCTAGCTATCATGGTTCATAAGATACAGCCCGGTAGCAGACGGACAGACAGACGGACAGACGGACATCGAAGTCTTAGTAATAGGGTCCCGTTTTTCCCTTTGGGTACGGAACCCTAAAAAAGGTATTTTCTATTACTAACTCTTGACTTAGCTTAGACGACGCTGACATTTTAAGATCGTAAAACACGCTTAACGCAGGTAACTTTCTACTAGCATTATGAAAAATCCATACAAGTGCCTGATTCTCTATCGAAAAAATGTAACGTAACGCGGTAAGTTTTTTTATTTCCGTGAATTTTGTTTGGAGAAATGTTTGATAAATGTAAAATTACGTTAAAAATATTATAAACCGAGCTTAAGTTTTGTTATTTGAATAATAAATATTTCTTTACACGAATTTCACAAAAAACTAAGAGCGCGTTACGTGCTTGTTTTCATACATAATCACCCACCCACAGGAGGCCTATGACCAGCAGTAGACGTCCTTCAGCTGATGTATAGAAGGATAGAGTCATAAAAGAGCCTTTTTTGCCTAAAATTGGCATATTAGCCTAAAAAGCTCACCAAAATAGTTACTAAACTAGTTACTAAAGTTAATCTATCCCATGACAAGGTTTTAGGACCAAGTCTATTTATACCGAATCGGACAGCAGGGACAAACATCATTTCGGATATCCCTTATTACATAGAATGCCAAATCGAAGGGCATCAAACGCCTGTTGGGTGTCGATAAAGCCGGTACATAAAACCGGTACTTATAGGTTTCCACACATAATAGATAATAGCGGTTATACCTTCCCTATTTTGGATGTAATGGGTAATAACCGTTATCCGAGGGTAGGTGAATTTTAAAACTGATTGTAAAATTTTATTAAATCTGAAACTGAAGGAATATTTAGAATTAGAGACAATAGCGTAGTTTAATTTGAATACGTATTTTAAAAACTGTTACAAGTTGGAATTAAAAACTTTGAAGTATTATTTGGGGTATTTTATGCCACTGCATTGTTCCTATTAGCTTTTTTTAACCGAATTTTAAAAATGTTCCTTGTGTATGTATTTTTTTTTTGTGTATGTTCATCGATAATTTCGTCAATTGTGAACCGAATCAAAAAATAAATATTTTTTATTTCGAGGGTATGGGTGGTCTCTCGAGGTGGTCCCATTTAAATTTTAATGAAATCAGCTGAGCCGTTTTTGAAAAATCAACAATAATGTAAACAATTCGAGCGAAATATTCGATATTTGTACACGAAAGAAGGCGATTTTGCCATTTTATTGCGAAAAATAGTTATTAAATCTTGCTGTCTCAGCTGGAGAAAGACTGAACCAAAAAGTTACAGCGCGTCAGTAGTACTATTGATTTGTAATCAATGGTACTACTGACTCGGGTTGATTTTACAGACCCCAAAAAAAAGAGGAGGTGCTATGGTTTTATAATCCCGAGGTGGTTTTCAACAATATTAAGCCCGATTACAGGGCGCCATCGTAATTATATTAGCTAAATTGCATAGTTCTGTTTCTTTTTCACTTTAGGCATTCGATAAAGAGAACGCTTTTTACGTTGCTATAAAATTTACGCTGGCGCCTCTATAATCGGGCTTAATGTACATGAATGTCACATTAAAACAAATTATATTGAGTCGAACAAACTATTCTGTACACGGTGAAAGTCAGTGGTGCCATTTTTTTCTAAAAATAAATTATTTGATTCTCTTTCTCCAGCTGAGACGCAACGCACTTATCTTTTTATACATAAAGGTACAAATCAATGGTACTACTGACTTTAACCGAATTTTTATCGTCATTTTGCAGTTAGGTACTCTCCTACTATATATTTTTTAGGGTTCCGTACCCAAAGGTTAAAAACGGAATCCTATTACTAAGACCCCGCGCCAGTCACCAGGCAGTATCTCATGAACCGTAATAGCTAGAGAGTTGAAATTTTCAAAGAAGATGTATTACGATTGCCGCTATAACAACAAATACTTAAAACAGAATAATAAATAGGTATATTTAAGGGGGGCCCCCATACAACAAACGTGTTTTTTTTTGCCGAGGGGCTCCCTTACGGTGTGTAACATGTCATGCGTGAGTCCATCTCGTACTTCGCCTTTTTTTTTCATAATGGTAAGCATAAACTCATTTAAAAGTTCCTGCGCTTTAAAAAATACCAACTTTGCTTTATCAGGTTTACGAGTATGTTAATTAATTCCTACGCCCTGGCGGATACAACAATCATGAACAACAAGATCTATCATTATAGAGAAACGTAAACTATAGAAATTAGAGATAAACGTTTACGTTTACTGTAAAAACTCATACTAAGGTCCCTAAACAAATAACTAGTTACAGAACATTACAGTACGTTTTCGGAGATTGTTACTCCTTACGTAGAGATTTCTATTCATGAACATTGAATATGTTTGTATTTCCATTACAGCTTCAAAGCAAATCAATGCTATATTGGATAATACCCTGACGGGCTTTCGTAGACCCCACTTCCTTTGATAAACAATAGCTAAGGCATGTTCAGATTGAATGTGTTTTACCGCTGCGTAGAGTACAAAAAACTATGATGGCGAAGTGACCCAAAATGTGTCTTGGCCTCTGATAGTAGTAGTCACCACTGTTCAAATAAAAACAATGTTACTTACTTTTTTATAAGTAATAATTCTTTTTAATTTAATTCATGTCTTAAATAATATTTCTGATAATTAATTATTTTGATAGATATATGAAAAAGGTGTGATTTGTTTATATCTCAATGAACAATTAAGTAAATCCTAATATGGTTTCGACCCTAGTTGGCAATCCTTTTCAAGATTTGAGTAGAAGATACTAGCCGTGGAGCGCAGCGCTCGGGATGACAGCGGTTGAAATTGCCGCTCTTGTCTGTTTTGGGCAAGTTCCTATCAGGTTTTAATCCAAATTCCCGAAAATCTTAAATTATAATGGGAAATAGACCATCATTCTCGCACAAAAATATCAACAAGTTATGGGCGAGTTTGTTACACCGAGGTAAACTTTTATTATACGACCAACTCTAATCTATCTATCTGCTAGACATGGGCCTCCCTTATAGATCTCCATTTAAGGCCATGACAATATGCTATGAATAGTAATAAAATATATTAAGTAACAAAAGCAAAAGAATCCTAAGTGATTGTTACTAAGAAAATACAGTACGCTAAATGAGGTGTTCAAGCAAAAGTCGGAAAAACATTACATAACATACCATTTTCAACCACACAACAAAACGTTTTCAACCACAGCGAATAACAGTCAATTTGAATAGACCCTAAGCACCAAACTACCAAAATACGGTTCAAATACCGATACACAGAATAATGTTTGCGGAGTAATTAAATACATTGCGTACTCAACTAACTCCTACTAATGTAAACATTGCTAAATATATCCAAACTATTTGGTGAATGTACCGTGAACGTACCGTTGTCAATATCAAATTATACACCACCATCATCATCGACATACAATCAGCTGCTTCAGTCAAAGTCCAAGCTAAAACAAAGTCACGATCAAGTCCAAGTCAAGTCTTAAATAAAATTTCCATAATGTTATCTATCAAAATTTGTTAACAATGCGAAATAATACGTTTTATCACATCACTAGCGACCCAGCCCGGCTTCGCACAGGTGTATCCTTACATAGTATAAAATAAAGTCGCTATTTTTGTGTGTTTGTTTGTCTGTATGCTTAAATCTTTAAAACTACGCATCGGATTTTGATGCGGTTTTTTTTAATGGATAGAGTGATTCAAGAGGAAGGTTTATAAGTATAATACACCTGTGCGAAGCCGGGGCGGGTCGTCTAGTTATACATATAATATAAACCTTCCTCTTGAATCACTCTATCTATTAAAAAAAGCCGTATCAAAATCCGTTGTGTACTTTTAAAGATATAAGCATACATGGGGACAGCGGAAGCGACTTTGTTTTATACTATGTAGTGATAGTGATAGTGATATCACTGGATTCAATGGAACACACTAACAAAACATTCAGGTTTTTATCTCGTAATAAAATTATTAATGAAATACCACTACTTAAAACTGAAACTAATGGTTTACATGTAGAGTAACCCTACAGTGGGCCAGTTATTTTTCGTAACGCCAGTAGGCGCTTGGGAAGCATTTTGCAGCTCCTTTTCACTGACCATTTTAAGTCAGAATACAGCATTTCATTCAAATTATTTTCTCAGTATTTAAATAACATAGTAAGCTATGAAAAACCAACCTAATTTTTGAACTCTGATTTAGGGATTTTGGTTCGTGAACGGTTTTTGAAAACTTAACATTTCAACTATTTTTTTTTCTTTATTATTCTATCTAATACCTTTTATGAAATAACATCAAAATGATATATTTTCATCTAAAGGATATGTTCTAGCAAATCAGGCTCCACTTAAGCATATGCGATGTTTATTGCACAGTAGCTTTATGCATCTGAGGCATCATTTTTTGGTGTAATTTTCATTTTTCATGTCAAGACATTTTGTTATGTATTTTTCATTTTTATCACGTGATGGTTATGAGTTATAAAATAATGAACTTTTTTTCGCGCTGGATACAAGCCGCTTCCAATCAGTCTTATTACAGATTTATGTTTTATAATAAATGCACTGAAAAATATTTCAAAATTACAATTTTCACAATAAAAATGACCGAATTATTACTTACGTGAGTGGGCGCGCAAAAAGCAAATTGCCGCCAAGTGATGACCGACGGCAAAAACCTCCTCATCCAGGGGCTCCCCGCGCACTGGTGATGTCCAATCTCTCCGTATGGGTTGCTAACGAAGGTGAAATCAGCTAATTGTAGGCGCATATTTCGTGGGTAATTGTTTCGCGCATTATTAACATTTTTTAGGGTTCCGTACCCAAAGGGAAAAACGGGTCTATCCGTCTGTCTGTCTGTCTGTGTGTCTGTCTGTCACCGGGCTGTATCTCATGAACCATGATAGCTAGGAAGTTGAAATTTTCACAGATGATGTATTTCGGTTGCCGCTATAACAACAAATGCTAAAAAAAATACGATTATTTTTTGGTGCGGACGGAATACTCACCACGCGCCTACTCTAGGGTTAAAATGACGAAGTAGGTACAGGTAGCGGCTCGTAATTCTAGCGCTGAGGGTAGTGTGGAGGGGATGGCTGCGCATGGTGACCGCCATACTAAGCCCATGTGCAGTCATCCCATCCACACTTCGTTCAGCGCTACACTAATATGGCGCGACCTGTACACAAGCATCACCTAGCTTTTTATTGTTCGTAAAGAACAATTACCTACTTATATTATTATTCTTATTCAATCTTCGATATGTTTGAGTAACGCCGCTACAATCGTATTCCTAATTTAGCACAACTTCAAGTGTAAAATAAGCGGCTTAAGTAATTTCACATTCAAATACGCCATCATTAATTCAGATTTAATGTACGTTTGAAATATCATTTAATATGCGGAGGGTTAGGGCGAGTGCACGCCGCTGGGAATCAAAGGCCTTTGGACTTATCTTTTCAAATTCAAATCATTTATTGCAACATCTGAAATTTACATGCGGTTCTTAATTAACATGTTTTGTATAGTTATACATATGACCCTTACAAGGTTATGGCAATTTTATTATTCGTATTGGAACGATTTATTATTGTGTTTACTAGAATATCGTTAAAAAATTCATCTAATGTGTAATAACATTTGGATAATAGAATAATTTTTAGTTGTTTTATAAAAAAAGTTTTCCTTTTCGATTTCTTTTAGTTAGATTATTTGGCAGTTTATTAAAAATTTTATAGCCATAGAATGCGGACTGGAACTATGCATTGCTAAGTTGGACTTTGATCCCACGAGTTTATGTCTGTATTGTGATCTAATTTTGAGCGATTTATCAGACGCTTTGTTAAAATAGTCAGGGTGCTTTTTGACAAATTTACATATTTCGAATATATACTCGTAGATAGACACCTGGGACTTAATTTCAAGTTTTATAAAATACGGTTTGTGGAAGTTCTTTTTGGTTATATCGGGAATTTTAATATTTGCTAGAATACGAATACATTTTTTCTATATTTACCGAGTGGCGCTGAGGGCACGCAAATCTCGATAGAAGTTTTTGGCGATGAAAGTGTTAAAAGGTCATCGGCTTTCTTTGTGGGTAGACGTACTCCGCTGCACTTTCCAGTATGTACGTGGCCTCCATTCAACAGAATCTCAGTAATATAATAGAGGCTGTAACGAGGCTACCAATCGCATCGGATATTCGTCCGTCGTCCATCTTGTTCGCGGCCATCAGCGAATGTTAATCCCTTATTTAGATCCAACGGCCCGGCAGGCTGTGTTTCATTCTAGGAAGGGAGGTGTACGGACAATGTACTCACTGATTAATATCCGAATCACTGTTTTTTGTCACCGAGGTTCTATGTTTGTCTGTATGTATATTTCTTGATGTTCATCGATATTTTCGCCAATTGAGCACCGATTTAAAAAACCTTTTTTATTTCTAAAGGATTAGTTCCAGGGTAGTTCAAATCAGCTGAGCTGTTTTTGATAAATCAACAATAATGTACATGGATGAATCTATTCGTGAAAACTATTCGAATTCTGTACGTGGTGGTGGTGATTCCAATTTTTTGCGAAAAATAATTATTGAAAAGAAGCTCGTGAAATAATCCCGCACCAGCCCGGGTAGCACAGCAAGGGGAGAAAACCATTTTATCCACTTTTAATGTCAGCTGTCATTGTCAATCCATACTTTATTTCCTCTTCGAGGGGATAATATGGTGGGAAAACTATTTGTCCCTTTGCTATGCTTCCCGTGCAAAAGTCAAAGTCAAATTCTCGTAGACACATTACATGTTCTTGAAAATGTCCGATAACAATGCTTTTAATTATATTATGACTATAGAATTATTTCTTAAAAATGAAATTTCATTTCAAAAAACACCTAACAATGATCAAAATACAACAAATTAAAAATAGAACAAATTAAATACCAAATAAATACTTTACAAGAAAAAAATAAATGTCAGTGTCATTTGAAGTGACAATTCGAATGTCAACAAGTACCGCTAAGAAACAAGTAGCATTTAAAATACGTTATGTTATCGTTATATAACATACTAATAACAGTTACGTTATCGGCAACAGTATGCAATATGCCAGAAATTACTAATAATTATTAAAAAAATCATGTCAGAATTAGAATATAAAAATAGATATCTGCAGTTTTAAAATAGATATTTGCAGTTTTAAAAGTTGAAAATACTTGAAAACTAAGTTGAAAATACCAATGAGAAAACTCGTACTGAAACCTAACCTGACCAAATTAGATTTTAGTAGTATTTCTTTCAACTAAAAGAGCGAAATGAAGCCAGAGAGATATCCAAGCTAAGCTCGCGCTAAGACTTCATGAACTTTGTACTATGAATGCTATAGTAGATATATGGGCTGGTATTTACTAACCTTTTCTAAGTTTAACAAGGTACCTAATGTTATTAAGTATTTTAGTGGGCAGAATTAAGCGTCATTGTCGTTATTTTAGACACCTTAAATTGTAGGCCTTAGTAGGTAATTTTAACTATTTATTTAAATCAGAAGCCTTCAAGCAGTTTTAAAACTGACACAATAGTTCACATTACATAAACACGGTCATATGTATTAAACGCAAAACCTTTGGGCGGGTCTAGTATATATAGACCAACAACTTTTGTTCTGGGACTATTGGAAAATCACGAAGAAAAAAATCAGCTTTTTCATACAAAAAGTTCATCAACGCGCGGCAAAATGTATGGATAAGCGAATTTTTCTTTGCGAATTTTCAAAAGTCGTAGTACAAAAGTTGTTTGTCTAGATGTACAAGACCCGCCCATGAAAGGTTTTACGTTTAATATCTATGACCCTGTATACACAAATACTTAATTTATGACGCAACGGAAGAAGACGAAAGGCAAACAAGATAAAGGACGAGCTTATCGCTAAGAGTAAGTACTCTTCTTGACGACCTATGGCACCAGGGCTAGTCACCAGGCTAACACAAATGTAATTCCAATTCATAATAAAATACATTTCTTTAGATACGATACATATATAATTTTTATTTTATTGTGAAGTAATAAAATCTTTCAGTAGCTCCGCACCTCGGCCGTATGTCATTGTATCGGGTTGCCAGATCGGGTGGGCCTTATTTATTACATAGTTAAATCGCGGAATAGCCCTCGGGTTCGCCGGGAAATGGGGATTTGAATTCTGGTAGTTCCGTGGTTATTTTATTTTGTAAGTAAATTATTCTGAAAACACATCAATATCGGTTAAAATACTCGTACGCTTACTATGAGTGAATATGAGGTTTTTTGTGTTACTTTGATATCGCAAAAAAACTGTTTTTACAATCATTTAAAGTCAAATCAGCCATCCATCAGCCGTGAGACGTCCACTGCTGGACATAGGCCTCCCCAATGGATTTCCAATAAGGCCGGTTGGAAGCGGCCTGCATCCAGCGCGTTCCTGCGATCTTTATTATATCGTCAGTCCACCTAGTCGGTGGACGTCCTACGCTGCGCTTGCTGGTCCGTGGTCTCCATTCGAGAACTTTACTGCCCCATCGGCCATCCGTTCTCCGAACTATGTGCCCTGCCCATTGCCACTTTAATTTGCTAATCCGCTGGGCTATGTCGGTAACTTTAGTTCGTCTGCGGATCTCCTCATTTCTGATTCAATCTCGCAGAGAGACGCCGAGCATAGCCCTCTCCATAGCACGTTGGGCTATCCTGAGCTTATTCATAAGGCCCACAGTAAAAGACCACGCTTCAGTTCCTATGTCATCACTGGCATAAAGTCAGTATCTCTCTCTCTCTCTCTCTCTCTCTCTCTCTCTCTCTCTCTCTCTCTCTCTCTCTCTCTCTCTCTTCCTGGCTATATATCCCACATGGTGATGGGGTCAGCTTTCCTCACTTTTCTTCTCCACTTCGCTCGATCTTCGACATCGTCTTCGGAAACACTGCACTCTCTCATGTCCCTCAGCACTACATCCCTCCATCTTGTCTTCGGTCTGCCTCTCGTTCTTCGACCCGGGATAGAAATTTGCAGAGCCAAGTTGCCTACGTAGTCCGGTGGTCTTCTCTTAACGTGGCCATACCATCTCAGCCTACTCTCCTACGTCTTGTCGGCAATGTCGCGTACGCCCAGACTGCCTCGCACGTACTCGTTGCGGATTTTGTCGAGCCTGGTGACGCTGCACATCCACCTCAGCATCTTCATTTCGGCAACTTGGATGGTATGGACGTTTCTTTGAGTAGCAGCCCATATTTCACTGCCGTACAAGAGAACTGGTCTTATCATGGTCTTATAAATCAAGCCTTTCAGCTTGACCGGCATCTTTTTGTCACAAGTAACACCAGTTACTTCCCTGCATTTTAGCTACGCTGCGGCAATTCGGTGCTGAATGTTGACTTCCAGATTTCCAGAACAGTGCATTAAGTTTCCCAGGTACTTGTATTCCTCACATGAGGTGATAATTTGTCCGTCGATAGAGATTGCATTGTTGTTGTTTGGGTCAGATTCGTTAAAGGACATAAACTGGGTCTTCGCAACACTCAGCACCAGGCCGCCGGCCTGTAACTGATGTTTCCACGACTGGAATGCTTTTTGATAATTTTAGTATTTAATTATACTGTTTATCAAATTAAATGTAAAACATTTGATTATTATTGCATATAAGTCAGCACTTGATCAACAAATTGTCTGATGGTAAGCGGCGTTGTGGTCGAAGATGAAGCATTCATGATCATCATTTAACTAGTGACAGACAAAGGCCTGTTATATAATGGTTATAACCCTTCGAGCAAATATTTATAGAGTCACAATCCTGCGAAAAAAGCGTGTAAGCCTAAACCCTGCCCAAGCTTCGTCGTGGGCAGGCTTTTTAGTTAGTCGTAATGTGAGCCGACTACAACGCTACGCAATGCCAATTCAATTATTTAAAAATACTCGTATCTAAGTCAGTATGTATGACAGTGCTCGGACATTTTTTTAGTAACTTTCACTTGGGGACTGTGGCTCTGTGGATACTTTGCTCGAAGTTATAACTAGTAGGAAGCGGTTTGCATCCAACGTATTACTTCCATAAAGCGATTAGCTCCGTTAAACGATGCCCATTCGTTACTGTTCCTAGTTTCCTTCAGATAACATCTAACATTATTGTAATTTTCTATGATAGAATAAATAATTAACTTATACTAGCGACCCGCCCCGGCTTCGCACAAGTGTATTATACATATAAACCTTCCTCTTGAAACACTCTATCTGCTCTGACTGCCTCGGTGGCTCAGTGGTTGGTGACCCTGACTTCTGTGTCAAAGAGGCGTGGTTTCGATCCCCACCCAGGGCAAACATTTTTGTGATGAACATAGGTGTTTGCTCTGTGTCTGGGTGTTGTTTAGGAACTATCTATATAAGTGTGTATTTAAAAATATGTATGTGTAGTATATCAGTCTCTATGGCAGCCATATCACAAGCTATGCTTAGTTTGGGGTCAGAGACCGTGTGTAAGATGTCCCATAATATTTATTTAAAAAAAAAAAAAACGCATCAAAATCCATTGCGTAGTTTTAAAGATATAAGCATACATAGGGACAGACAGCGGGAAGCGACATTGTTTTATACTATGGTAGTGATAAAGAAATATTTATTTTTGAAAATTGTAAAGAAAATTAAGTATCAAGTAAACTTCCATTAAGTTAATTAATTCGCTCCATAAATATTTACATAATTGACAACACTTTTTTAAAGGTATACAGTTACAAAACACTTAAAATTATAAAATAGCCAATTTCGAGTTCTCAAAGAAAGCCCAAGGTCCAGTATATCAACAACAAATTCGTCGACTCTCGACAAAACATTTTTTTGTGTTCTCTGAATTTGCATAGACGCATAGTAAACATAATTGGCCAAGTGCGAGTTGGACTCGCCCACAAAAGGTTCCGTACCGTGTGGGAACCCCTTTAGCCCCCCTTAAAACATCTACTTGTTGCCGGTTATTTATATCGCGTAATAACGGCAAAAAAAAACACGCAAATAAATACAACAAACGTATTTTTTTGACAGCCCCCCTTAAATATTAATTTTATTCTGTTTTTAGTATTTGTTGTTATAGCGGCAACAGAAATACATCATTTGTGTAAATTTAAGCTGTCTAGCTATCACGGTTCATGAGATACAGCCTGGTGACAGACAGACGGACGGACAGCGAAGTCTTAGTAATAGGGTCCCGTTTTTACCCTTTTGGGTACGGCACCCTAAAAACTCCATTCAAATGTTCATTCCTCTACTGAAGCGGTTTATAAAGACGGTTAAGCCACGGAACCCAAGTATTAATATAATATTTCAACGTAATCGACCCTTTAAGTACCCCTAAATGGTAAAAGTCCGGGCGGCCCTTCAAAATTAATATTCTTCAACTCAATATCTATCCGAAACTTAATGGTCCCGCTCAGAACAGCATCTTTCGCTAAAAACGACAAAGGGTTTGATAAAGACTGTGACGTCATCCACCCTTTGCCCTTCTTAGCGTACCCTCGGTTGGGGGTGGGCCAAAATATAGGAACATGCGGTGAGAACAGAAAGTTGCAAGGAAGTGTGACAATAGAAGAAAATTGATTGTCTGTAGGTATACTAGCTGATTGGCAAATTTAAATGCCAGTGTCTATAAAATGAATACATATAATTTATTAAGGTAGAAGGTAATTTGTAGATAATGTTTCAAATTTAGGCTTCTACACATATTGACAGATGCATAGCGAGAGATGAGCAAGGCTAGGTAAATGAAGCAATTCTATCTAGACACGCGGCAGCTTGTCCAGCCAAAGAGTTCAGCGCCCGTGTGTGATATAACATAAACCATTTGGAGCTACTTTTGACCCCATCACAACTCGAAAACTAATTTAGCCTACATGCATAAAATTATACACATTTATTAAAATCCCTTAGCTAATTGAGAATCCAAAATTTCATTAATTTTGCTCAAATAGTTAATGATACATTAACGTTTAAAAACTCGTGTTTCATTGACTGACTCACTGACTTATAGATCAAAAACCTAACCCACTTCCAGATGACCTAGAATCTTGATATTTGGCACCAAGGTAGACTATCGGGCATACACAAAGGGAAAAATCTAAAAACTGAAAATTATTGATAATTAGTACTATTGACAAAGTAATTATACAATTTACCTAACCAATACTCCAATAGATGACGTTAGCGTCGCGAGGCGCTGAGATTTTCGATGGCTGAACCATGCCGATTGTGATAGTAATATAATATTGGATATTTTTTTCAGAGACAAGTGTACTATGATAATCATGATTTAACTAATAATTATTTCTGAACAAAAAGTAATAATATCTCATCAAAAACATAAATGTGAAATGGGAGCCAAAGTGTCACCATCAAAAGAATTGAGATCTACACGGGGGCCAAGTGTTCTGTAGAAAATCTTAAAATTTCAGCTACAAGAATATACCTACAAGATTCTAAAGAGATTTACTTATGTAATTCAAGCTCAAGATTTGATTTGGCTAGTTTTCACGTACAGACAAATACTTATCTTAAAATTCCATACTTAAGTCATACTATAGTTAGTGTACTTTCTTTTTGCACTGTACTTATTCTTAAAACTAGCCAAGTCAAATCACGAGCTTGAATTACATAAGTAAATCCCTTCAGAATGTTGTAGGTATGTTCTTGTAGCTGAAATTTTAGGATTTTCTACAGAACACTTGGCCCCCGGGTAGATCTCAATTCTTTTGATGGCGACACTTTGGCTCCCATTTCACATTTATGTTTTTGATGAGATTAATTCTTTCAAACACATCCCTCGCAACGTATCCTAGCACATCGTTGATGGTAAAGTAGCTTTAAAAAGCCTACTAATATTCTCTGCTGCATCAAAGGTACTATGAAACACACAAAAAACCTAATTAATTTACAAAAATCAACCTTTTTTGAAAACCAATAAATATACCCGTAACATTTAACAACATACTTGTCATTTCGTTGATATTTAGCTTGCATAATTATTTTTCGCAAAAAATGGCAAATCCCCTTCCATCAAGTAAAAAAAATTGGATTATTTCGCTAGAATTTTTTACGTCATTATTGTTAATTTTTCAAAAACGGCGCATTCGATGTAGCCAGATTTTTTAAGTAGACGCCTTTCGAATTAAAAAATAATTTTTCGATTCGGTTCGCAAATGGCGAAATTATCGATGTTCATAGTGTACAAAATCGGAAATATCGCTCGAATTGCTTACATCATTGTTGGTTTTCACAAAAACGGTTTAGTCGATTTCTGTAAAATTTAAATAGGACCACCTTGGGAGTATAACCCTTTCGAAATAAACAATAATTTTCCGATTCGGTTCACAATTGGAGCAAATATCGATGAACTTACACAAAAATATTACATACAGACGAACATAGAACTTCCTCCTTTTTGGAAGTCGGTTAAAACGAATTGATTCTAGTTTTAATAAACTAGATTATATAAAAGAAATGAAATAAGGTCATAGGTACAGTCATCATTAAAGATAGTGCTGTGAAAATGTCACCATCAAATAGTCGTAAAAAGTATCGACAAAAGCGAAGCAAAACAGTGAAAATGTTCTAAAAATCAGTAATTAAAGTTAGCTATCAAACGAATAATAGTCTCTGCCAATTTATTTTTAATTACTTCATATAGTCGCAGTAATCTTTACTAATCATTTTCCCATTAATCTTAATTTAAAAATCTAATATCACAAATCCGGTGACTTGGACCAACCGCCCAACATTCCAAGGGAGGCTGTCGTCGTCCAACGATATTAAAAATGATAAGTATTCAGTATGGCTGTAATATAGACTTATTGGTACCGACTGCAGATTTTCTCTCACAAAAATTGCCTTATACTCGTAGATTTAATCTTTTTTTTAAGTACAATAGGGCTACATTTGAAAAAAGGTACTATAAACGTAACCTAAACGTTTCAGTTATTATAATAGTTATTGGCCCCAAAAGTATAGTTAAACTATGCAATACTCACAATAATATATTTTTAAGTATGAGGAAATGACAAAGGTGACTTTTTATTACCTTGCATGGGTGTAACGATCGTTTTAATTATCTACCTAAAAACTTTTACGATAGCAAAATATGTCATTATGTTTTTATGATGTTTATTAAATTTTATCAAGCTCTATGACGTCAACTGTTGGATATAGGTCTCCCTATGGATTTTCAATATGCTCGGCTTTCATTCCTGCGGTTCAAAATAATATGTAGACTATAGTATTTTCATTAGAGAACTTTCCGGTCCTAACGGCCATTTTTCTACAAACTATGTGCCCTGCCCGCTACCTTCTTTACTTGCTAAACCCCTGGACTATTTCTTTTACGCATTATAGGGCTACATTTGGCCACCAACTCGCCTGATGGATAGCGAAGATGTAGCGGAAGATGGAGTATGTAGACCTAGAAGATACTTTTTCACTCTTGACTTGAAGATTTCCAAATTGTAATTGTCAGGAAACAATGACGGAGGCAGGGCATTCCAATCCCTGGTGGTCCGCATTATGAAGGAAGAAGCGAATCGCTTAGTACGAGCAGGTGGTGCGTCGACTATCTAGGGATGGTATTTATGCGACTTCCGGCTTGTTCTGTTGTGAAAAGGAGATGAAGGAATTAGGTCGTGGAGTTCGAGCGCACACTTGCCGAAATGGAGCCTCTAAATATTATCCGATTTGAGTGATTTTAATTTTCATGTAATCAGTACTTCAATCGCTAGGATTATACATCTCAGTTTTTACAGTGTTTTAAATGAATAAAAGTTATATAAGCCTAAAAAGTATACTTAAACTAAAAACTTTATGATAAAACTAGCTGCCCGTCCCGGCATCGCCCGGGTGCGATTGGCTAAAGAAGACAGATTTTATAAATATTGTGACTATCACGTATGTGTTGTCGAGTTAATTTATAGCCTAAGAGACTCACAAAGAATGTGGCTTGCTATTGGTAAAAGAATTTTCAAAATCGTTTCAGTAGGTAGATCCAGAGATTGCCCCCTACAACCTCACAAACTCACAAACTTTACCTCTTTATAATATTAGTATAGATAAGACATACGAGGGGGCAATATTTTTTACTGTTGATTGACACCAAAAACCATAAAATTTTGTTACAATTTGAGGGGTGAAATGAGTTTTCTTTCGGAATATAAAGGAGATAATGCGAAATGGGCTCAGACTAGGTACAGTAGCTCAAAAAATCCGTTATACTATGATAAATAAATGCGCAGAGTAAAACAACCGAATCAAATGCTTAATTTATGAGTATTTTCCAATTTGATTTTTATTCAGTCATTGAATTACTGTCATTTTGGTCACATGTAACCTTAATACCCGAATACACGAAATTACTTTTAATGGACACTGTTATTGTAAAAAATAACGGGAAAATCATTTTCCGCAAGAAAGAAAGCAAATTATGAAACACTGTACCCTTTAGTGGCCCAATTTCTATGCATATTTGCAATATCTCCTTTTATCAAAAATGCACCGCGAATTTACTCGAAATACCACAGAAAACGCGAAAACACTGGTCGATTCAGAATCTCCAAAAATATAACATCAAAGTGTTTTCAGCAATCGCCTAGACGTATAAAAATGAGTCAGACTTTTTGAACCGCATTTTCTCCAGTCGCGAAGTTGTGACATAAAATGTCTATCAAACAAAATGATAATCCAACGTAACCTAAGGTCAAGAGGGAATAAAACCATTAAACTTTAACGAGTGCCTCGGGTCTCATGTAGATTAAATAAAGTATTATGACTTTGACATTGAAACTATGCGTGTGTCGCGGCCGCTCTTTCCGTTTTTGATAGCACTGGAGCTAAATAATAAATAATTGGACAAGTGCGAGTTGGACTAACGCACGAAACGTTCCGCACCGTAGAAGCCCCCTTAATATATTTTATTTAATTAATTAATTATTTTTAAAGCATTCAAGCATTTTTCTGTTGCAATTATATAAAAATCATATCGAGCAAAAAAAAATCACGTTACTTGTACCCCCTTAAATATTTATTTTATTCTACTTTATTTAGTCATTTTTAAAGTGTATATTTCACTAAATATTCTGTGAATATTTCAGGCCTATCACCGTAATTAATATCGAGCGAAAAACGTCTAAAAAATCAAGTTTGCTCTTTGGGACCCCCTTAAATATATTTTTTCTATTTGCAGTATTTGTTGTTATAGATTAAATAGTACAATTATTAGTACATAGATTGTTATCTCTAATTGCCCCATGGTGGCAACATAAATCAAAATGAGATACAGCCTGGTAACAGACAGACGGACAGACAGGCGGACAGCGTAGTTATAGTAATAGGGTCCCGTTTTTACCCTTTGGGTACGGAACCCTAATAAAGTAAGGAAGTAGAAACTTATAGGCGGGATACCTAGCCGCGTTGTCGGAGTTTTTAAGCCGCTTGAAGGCTTTTGACATGCCTATACGGTTAAAATAACCGAGACCTACTCGTACCGTCTTATCACAAAAGTTTTACGTACGCTTTAGACATTGTTTAGCAGTAAAAATTGCACGGTTAAACTGTGTTTAAAGCGTGTTTAAATCTTTTGTGTGTTTAAATCTTTTAAATCTACAATTTAACGTGTCGGCCAAACCACGGCTCAGTTCAGTATGATGAAGTATGGGTCTGAGGCTTGCTACACACATGAACGGGCCGGCATTGATCGGTACTGCAAGGTGGTAAACTCGAATACATATTTGTAGATGATTATTCGGGAAAAACTCTGATTCAAGGCTTTTGCTAGGCCTGGCGGTATCTGAATCTGAATCTGAATCTGAAAAAACGGCACTTTCGGCAAAACCAAGCGGTTTAAGATAATGTACATAATTACAGTAGATAAGTAAGTAAGTTCGTATAGGCCGGGTGGCTAGTCCTAGTGTCAGAGTTTTTAGGCCGCCTGAAGGCCTCTGACATGGCTAAGCGGTTAAAACAACCGGGACCTACAATTTAACGTGTCATCCGAGCCACGGTAGCGCTCAGTTAGAAAATGCCACCCGCGGTCACCCATCCAAATACTGACCGTGCGGAACGTTGCTTAATTTCGGTGATCGCTGACAATCACCTAGTCAAACTACGCTACGAGCGCTACTACAGTAGATGAATGTTCGGGGATGCCACGACCTGTATGGAGATACATGTGACGGCGGAATGATAACCAAGTTATGCCGACTGGATCCGAAAAAACCGATCAGCATAAGCCGAGTGACGGCGAACGTAATGTAATAACCGTTTTGGGTTGGTTTTGTCGTTCAACAAATGCTGGACAACGGACTGTGCCGTCCCGTTTACGTATATGACAACCCCTAACTTCCAATACTTTCATCTTTTTTGATTTAGGAATGAGCAGCCGTATTTTAAAGCCCATGTAATCTGTATTAAGGATAAATTTACCAATATACAGTTTTATGTCGGACATTTTGTACACACCTTCCAATTTTGGCTCCCGGTGGTAATACTGCGAAATTAGGATGACCTTATTTTCCTTATTATGTTTTATCAATCTGCCCCACCAATATTAGCCGACCTTTTGGCGAATTTGTTTATATTTTAGGTGGCAAGGTACCTTTCTGTACAATGCCGAGGTTCCATGTTATGGTTTACATACCGTAATTAAAATAACGAAATCTAAAATTAAGCCTTCGTAGAAAGAACAGCGCTATTCTTATAAGTAAGAATCGTAGGTAGATTTTTTAGATGTGAATCTCACAGGCATTTCACAGGCACACAAATAATAGCTTACTTACTTATTCTAGGTTGAGATTTTTCATGTCTTTCCAATTGAAATTGAAATTTTATTCCTCTAAATTAGAGTTTTTATACCTACATACATATATGGTTAGTGACCCTGATTCTTTGGTCAAAGAGGCGTGGGTTCGATTCCCACTCCGGGCAAATATTTATGTGACGAACATAGGTGTTTGCTCTGTGTCTGGGTGCTATTTATATATTATCTATATAAGTATTTATTTAAAAATATGTACATGTAGTCTAACAGTCTCTGGCAGCCATATCACAAGCGTTGCTTAGTTTGGGGTCAGAGATCGTGTGTAAGATGTCCTCTAATATATATGTATATATATGATATATATGATATATATACATGTTATTTTTACCTAAGTGCAAAACAAAGCGCAATTGCCAATTCCTTTCAAATGCCAACTATTTTAAAATGAGTCAAGCTCTTACTCCAGCGTTTATCAGATTTTCTTGGCTGCCAAAACTAATTTCCATTATTACTTACAGCAAAAAACTATTTCGTTATGTCTGTTTTTAAACACATAAAACTGCCGTCAAAATCTTTCAATATTGATTTAAGAGATGCGATGCAAATAATATATAATCTGTCCACCTTGTTGGTAGATATCCTACACTGCGCGCTTATACGTGCTTTCAATTCGTGAACTTTAAGGCCCCATCGATCATCAGCTCTGTGCCCTATCTATTGCCACTATAACTTGCTGCTCAGATCCGACCAACATAAACCGTTGACGACTTTGATAAAATCAGTTTGAAATGAAATTCATCCAGCGCTTTTCGATGTAATTCCAAAATGACTGAAAACAACATCCATTATGAAATGCAAGTTACTCAAAGCAACAGGCTAAATCCAGTTTGAGCCGGTTGGAACCGGTTCGATCTAAATATGTCGAGTGTTTTCGTCATTATGCGACCGGATATGAGCACGAAGGTCCGACGCAGGAAGCGGAGTGCTCGTCCGATGAGCTACGAAGAAAATGTGTATAGAGCACTCAATGTGTTGAGCAAAATTAAGGTTTTTTTAGACATTCAAAAGCTTATAAGATGGTTGAATGGTTAAAATAACCAAAACTAACAATTCAACGTATTATCCGAACCATAGTAGCTGTATTAGGCTTTTTGATCCACTGTTAGACCTTTGGCTTATCTATGACTCTGAGAAGGGCTACGGTAGCGCTCAGTTGTAAACGCTACTCGCGATCACCCTTCTGAAGACTGACCGTTCCGACTGATGATTAATTTGGTAATTTCGATAATTGCTGTGGAAAAAACTGATCCAACAACTTCATAAAAACTACTGTTATCATGGAATGCAAGTTAGCAACCGGATAAATCCAGTTTGATCCGGTTGGAACCGGTTCGATCCAGATATGCCAAGTGTTTTCGTCATTATGCGACCGGATATGAGCACGAAGGTCCGACGGAGGAAGCGCAGTGCCCGTCCGAATAGGTACGAAGAAAATGGATGAGGCTACATATTTTTTGCTCACTTTTAATACCGAATAGATTCGTACTTGACTACATTCTGCTATACCTTGAGAAGGCACACGTATGATGTAGTACGTTTACTTAGGAGTGATCTGACTTCACTAATTTTTAGGGTTCCGTACCCAAAGGGTAAAAACGGGACCCTATTACTAAGACTCCGAAGTCCGTCTGTCTGTCTGTCACCAGGCTGTATCTGATACCGTGATAGCGAGACATCTAACATTTTCACATATAATGTATTTCTGTTGCCGCTATAGCAACAAATACTAAAAACAGAATAAAATAAATATTTAAAGGCTCCGATACAACAAACGTGATTTTTAGGAGTTAATTTACTCGCTATTAATATTGGCAACAAGAATGGGGAACCCTTCGTGTGTGAGTCCGACTCGCACTTGGACGATTTTTTTTAAATTTACTTATCCTTGTAAACACACTATAATGGGACTTTGATAAGCTCATACGTCCTGTGATGATCATTATTATCATCATCATTACTTATCAGCCGTAGGACGTCCACTGCTGAAAATAGGCCTATCGGGCTGTGGATGTCTAATAAACTTGGTTGGAGGCTTGCATAGGTCTACCGTCGGTCCACCTAGTCGGTGGACGTCTGCGCTTGATCGTGCGTGGTTTTGATTCGAGAACTTAACAACCTCCTAGTCTTTTTGAACTGTGTGCCTTGCCCACTGCCATTTCAACTTCGGTCTGCTAGGCTACATCGGTATAATCCGCGCCACACAAGTCGGTGGATGGGAAGTTAGCCGCAGATGACACTTCGCCGTGATTCACTAATTATTGCGCATGTGTGTACAATGCCGATGCCGCGTGGCAAAGTGGTGAGCACAGGCGTAGGGAGCGCGCGGGAGGCATGAGATTGGCGGGTGTGTGTACCCCAGTGTCTCTTCGCTCTGGCTCCCGCGCACACCTATATTTTGCCTTTTGCGTAGCGTTTTGCACCTATCTTCCAATCCACCGACTTGTGTAGCGCGGATTATAATTTTAGTTAGTCTCTGAATCTCATTCGTGAGTCGAAATCACAGAGAGACACCGAGCATAGCCCTTTCCATAGCCTTAGTTCTTATCGTTGTCAACATACTTGCGCTCTTACACTTGGCTTATCCTCTCACCTGGTTTAAAACCTTATTAATTTGCTCAGCAACAATATTCAGGACGTATAAGTCCTTATAATTAACTTGCTAAATACTATAATCCTGCTATTATAGCACTTTCGCTTTAGGCTTAAATTCTAGAGTCAACGCGACTTTGAGCTAAGGCTTAGACTTTCCTTACAAAGCTTAACCTAGTTTAGCATTTAATTTGTCAATGGTGGACTGAAAATGCAAATTAGATATTATGATATATGCTATAAGCCGAATCAATTTTTTTTTGCGGCTGTAAAGCTTCGAGCAAATACCTACAGAGTCCTAAGTGAAAGTAGTATTAAAATGTCCGAGTGCCGTCATCCATACCAACTTACATATTTATATTAAATAATTAATCAGAATGACCCGTTTTCACTAATCTCGACATGTCACCTAATTAGTGCTTGAAATCAAGCACTTTGGCATCTCGCGGCGTTGTAGTCGGCTTGCAATCGCCTGACGACTAACTAAATAGCCTGCCCACTACGTAGCTTGGACAGAGTTTTCGCTCGGACACTTTCTGCACGATTTTGACTCTACAGATATTTGTCAGAGCTGTGAAGTTAGCTTCTCACAAGCTGCGCGAAACCCTATCCTCCAGACTTAGGCTCACTTAACAGTATCAGCTTGTAGCTAAAATCACAGCTGTAAAGAAGTTTGATTTGGGATATGAAATGGAGTATTCAGGTAACAACAGCCCATAAAATGGACAGTCTGACCAATGAAAGAGACTTATATATTTCTAAAAAATACAGGGTTATTTCTAATCAATTAGCATCCTTTTAGGGTCTTATTCTGTACATCAAAACTAACAACTTTTGTTCTACGAATTTTAATAATTCTCAAAAAAAACTGTTGTTCCATAGAAAAATATCGTTCACCCTCGACAAAATGTATAGAACAGCTGTTTTCAGGGTTCCGTACCCAAAGGGAAAAACGGGACCCTATTACTAAGACTTCGATGTCCGTCTGTCTGTCTGTCTGTCTGTCACCGGGCTGTATCTCATGAACCATGATAGTTAGGCAGCTGAAATTTTCACAGATTATGTAGTTCTGTTGCCACTATTACACCAAATACTAAATAGAAAATAAAATATATATTTAAGGGGGGCTCCCATACAACAACCTGATTTTTTAAACGTTTTTCGCTGTATATTAATAATGGTAACAGGTAGGTGCTTGAAATTTTCACAGAATATTTAGTTTTATATTCACTTTAATAATAAATAATAAAATTATAATAAAATAAATATTTAAGGGGGGCTCTCGTACAGTACGGAACCCTCCGTGCGCGAGTCCGACTCGTACTTGGCCGATTATTTTTTTAGTTTAAATAAAAGTCGCAGAACAAATAAGTTGTTAGTTTTGATGTACAGAATAAGCCCCAAAAAGGATGCTAATTGATTAGAAATAACCCTGTATATGAGATGCGTCCATAAACGATGTTAAAACTTGAGGCTCGAAAACTAACCTATTTCGAATTTAAAGCGATCAAGCGCGAGTCGGACTCACATGCAAATGGTTCCGTACAAACTTAGTTACTTATTACTGATAACGACTAATGACGAGATTTATTTGACAAGTCGCGTCTTTTAAGTGGTGTAGAGATTATGAAAAAAGAGGACCATCGTGGCGTTATGATGAACTAAAAATAAGATTTTAAACAGCAGCCCAGTTATCGACTACTTGGTAGACGGGAGTACTGATGAAAACCGAATTGGTACCAAGTATCAAACATTTAGTTGCACTAGCAATGACAGAGCAGTGTTTGTCAATGTAACATAATTATTTTTCGCAATAAATAGCAAAACCGCCTTCCATCGTGTACAAAATTCGAATATTTCGCTCGAAATGTTAACATTATTGTTATTTTTAACCCCCGACGCAAAAGAGGGGTGTTATAAGTTTGACGTGTCTGTTTGTCTGTCTGTTTGTCTGTCTGTTTGTCTGTCTGTCTGTTTTTCTGTCTGTTTGTCTGTCTGTTTGTCTGTCTGTTTGTCTGTCTGTTTGTCTGTCTGTTTGTCTGTCTGTTTGTCTGTCTGTTTGTCTGTCTGTTTGTCTGTCTGTTTGTCTGTCTGTTTGCCTGTCTGTTTGTCTGTCTGTTTGTCTGTTTGTCTGTCTGTTTGTCTGTCTGTTTGTCTGTCTGTTTGACAGTCTGTTTGTCTGTCTGTTTGTCTGTCTGTTTGTCTGTCTGTTTGTCTGTCTGTCTGTCTGTGGCATCATAGCGCCCGAACCACTGAACCGATTTCAGTTTAGTTTTTTTTTGATGAAAGGAGACTTAATCGAGAGTGTTCTTAGCTATGTTTTATAAAAATCGATTGAGCCATTTAAGAGTTATGGTGGGTTAAAGTGGGATGGAATTTCGCACTTTTTTTAGGTAGGTTTTTGTGTTGGGGGTTTTTTAAATTTTTAATTTATAGGGGCTTATTTCAAAATGGCAGACTGGCGATCTCACATGCGACGCTTCTCCTTTTGCACAAACGCAACTCCTAAAATTCTGAAATAATAATTAGTTAAATAAGTTTGTAAATAATTATAATTACATGTTGTGTTAAATATTCAAGTGCTTTACTACTTAATATCAGGTACCTACCAAAAAGTACATCAGATAAAAGTCAATTTGAATCCGAAGCCGTAAATATATTTCAAAGAAAATTACCGCATCAAGCTTTTCTCACTTCATCTCCTAAAATCTCATCTCTCAGAAGTAAATGCGTTTTCGTTCGTTCCAGCACATGAAATAGTCGATACAAAAGGAAAGACTCGAGCGATTGCAGCGAGCTTTGCCCCTCCATTGTTTGAATGATCGATGGTTTATTGTCTTTTATTTTACAGATTCGGGAATCGTAGTTACAGAGCTATGGATAGATCAATTTGGGTACATTCATCATTGAAATAGCTTTAAGGTACAGATACAGATACAGAACTTTATTGGTGCTAAAATACATAAAACGCAAGTCACAAAAATAGATATTAATTAATTTCTGTACGATACATTGTACATTTAATATACTTAATTTAATTTATGTTGTGGGTACCATCATACTCTTTTAAAAAAAAAAAAAACATTTATTTCGGGCAACGGGGCCCATACAAAATAATACAAATTCAGATAATAAAACATTAATATTAAATAACAAATTCATACACATCTATCTTAGTAACTTTGACCACTGCTTCCTAAAATAAAGTATCATGTAAATAAAGTATCAAAGTATCATGGTTCAACAAAAGTTAGGCTTAGGTATGTTTACAAAATATGAATGAACCTGAAACAAAATTTTTAATTAATCCGTTAAAAATAATAAAAAATAATTAAACCTGTAACAAAATAGTGATTAGTAATCTATTTAAAAAAATGTAGTAAACCTGAAAATAATATTTAATTAATATGTTAAAATTACAAATATAATTTATTTATAAAAAATGGTATAAAATAATTGAAAAAATACTTAGTCAATAAATAGCACCCCTATTCTTACTGTACTCTATTCGACACGTGTTTCGCCTCTAAACGAGGCATCTTCAGGACGTGTTGACTCTTCGAGCTCACTCGCAAGAAATTCTTGCGAGTGAGCTCGAAGAGTCACGTGAGTTTACTACATTTTTTTAAATAGATTACTAATCACTATTTTGTTACAGGTTTAATTATTTTTTATTATTTTTAACGGATTAATTAAAAATTTTGTTTCAGGTTCATTCATATTTTGTAAACATACCTAAGCCTAACTTTTGTTGAACCATGATACAGTTTGATGATTAATTACTAATTTTGTTTGTGATTTAATTTGGATTTTGAATAGTAGCCTTAACTTATATGACTACGACAGAGCGGAAATACACTAAATATTTATTCAAAACAAGAATCATTCACATAAAGATTAAAAAGCAACGGCGATGTGAGGCCGCCTTGCCTTACGCCACTCGGTAGCACAAACTCGTCGGAACACGCGTCACGCCACCGAACTACGTTAGTTTGAGACCTGTACCAGGTCCGGAGAAGAAGCACGACGTCACTAGGTATGCCTGCTGCCCGTAGTTTCTCCCACAAGATTTTGTAATTTACTCTGTCAAAAGCGCGGCTTAAATCAAGGAAGCAAGCGTATACCTTGGTCTGCCTGGACGTATAATAATTAACTATCTCTTTCAAGCTATAAATTGCCATATCCGTCGAACTCTTCTTTTTAAAGCCAAATTGTGCGTCATTTATATTTATGTTTTTGGAAAGCAAATTCAGTAATATGGAGTCTAATACTTTAGAGCAAGCGGTTGCAATTGAGATCGGCCGATAATTTGTACTCAAAGAAGCATTTGTCGTTTTGCTTTTGATTATTGGCGTCACAACCGCCTTAAGTAGGTTAGGAGGCAGATGTGAGTGCCTGAAACAAGCATTAAGAAAAACAGACAGAAAAACTACTACCCAAGGACCACCAAACCGCAGATGCTCCACGCCTATGTGATCATGACCGACCGCCTTCCCCATAGGTAGTTTCATAATAGTTTCAAAAACACACTTTTCGTCAATATACGTGTGCGGACTAGACGACGCGGACGGCCCGCACATGCCAGCGTCAGTGGCGCCACCATCACTCGCGGAGCACGAGGCAGAAATCAAAAACTTACGCTTAAAGTTTTCGGCAATTAGTTTGCTGTCGCTTTCGCCATCAATCGAAGCCGGAACCTTAGACTTGGTTTTACTAAGCTTTGATGATTCTTGCCAGAACTTTTGAAAATTCTTATTTGAACATGCACTACTAATTTTGTTTAATAGTATTTCGTCAGTATTTTTCTGGCACCATTTTAAGCGGCTTTTGAAGATACATCTACTTAACTTCATTGAATCAAAGTAGGGCCCAGAGGTCGGAGCTCCAGCCTCGAGCCAAGCAAAGTAATGCACCCTAGCCTCATCATGCGCTGACTTAACGTGTTGGTTCCACCCAGGCACCGATTTGGAACGCCACACTTTTTTTTGTTTTTCTCGCAGCAGCTGTACTCTGCAGAGTATCTATAAACTCGTCATACATCTTATTTAACTGCTCAATATGCGAGCCGGTTGTACAGTCCGCACACGTACTCAAACAGCGCAGTGAATTCCAGTCCAAAGCGGAGAGGCCTATGCTGCAACGAGATTTGTAAAATTCGATCTCTTCGCCGCTCCTTCTACCCCAGAGGCAGCGGTTCGGCCCGCGCGCCACATCCGGTTCCGGTTCATTTGAGACTAAGTCTCCGAAATTACATTCGATTACCAGCGGCCTATGATCTGACCATAACACGTCTTCGATAACATAAATGTTTGTCACGCTAGACCAAGCGAGCCGGGTCAAGACGCAATGATCCAACCAGCTCTTAGAGCCCGTTACGTCACTTACAAATGTAAAATTATCGTCATTATTTTTAAAAAATTCATAGTCACCATAAATTAAGTCATTATCGTTACAAAATCGTAACAATTCATTACCAAATAATGTGTCGATATGTGCATTGTAATCACCAAATGCAGCAGCAAAGCTCACATCGTGTTCGTCAATCAAGCTATTAATAATAGATAAATAATTCGTAAAGTCAGGTAAATTACTAATGTCATTTTGTGGCATATAAACAGAAAAGTACATGTGGACGTTGCCCGCGATCTCTGTCTTTATTGCACACAGCCTCGGGTCCGAACAATCTATAATACTAACCGAGCTAAAAATCCCAGTTCTGTACAAAATCCCCACCCCGCCATAGGGGCGGCCTCGCAATATTTCATTTTCATCAATTGATGATACACCATGAGCCGAGAAATCTCTGTGAATAGTTGATAGAAAAGATAGATCGCGGGGGAAAAGCCAATGTTCCTGCAATAATATGACGTCATAGTCATTGCATAATGATCTAATAAAATCAACACTTCTTTTAACCGATTTTAAAGAATAGTAAGCTTTACCGATCAGAAGAATCAAGTAGAAACAAAAGAAAACTATACCTACCAAAAATCTTTGGTTACAAAAAATGAAACAGTTGTAAATACTTATAAAAAATATTGCAAAACAATGAAAAAAGTAATATCTGCATCACAAAAAATTGCGAACTCAAATTTCATCTCCAATAGCACAAATAAAACTAAAGCCACGTGGAAAGTTATTAAAGAAAATACTTCACAGACCAACACCATACCTACGACTATTGACTGTCTACAAATCAACAACAAAGAAATTAAGGAACATCTAGAAATAGTGGAAAACTTTAATGAATACTTTACAAATTCAAATAAAAACAGTGACAATAAATCAAAACCAAAACATTCAATTCAAAACAATAATAAAAGCATATTTATGAATCCAGTTAGTGTACAAGAAATCAAAAATATTGTACACCAACTCAAAAATAAACACAGTGTAGGTCACGATAATATACCGATACAAGCAATAAAAAGCACAATAAATCATATAGCGGAACCCTTAGCCCATATAATAAACTTGTCTATAAAAACTGGTTGTTTCCCCAGTGATGTTAAAAATGCGATCATCCGACCGTTACATGAAAAAGGGCCCACAGATGACGTAAAAAACTATAGGCCAATAGCAATCCTTCCTTGCATCTTGAAAATTTTTGAAAAGGCCATATACACAAGAATAACGTCTTTTTTGGAAACTAACAATATTTTGAATGTCAATCAATTTGGTTTTCAGAAAGGTAAAAACACCACTTCAGCAGTATTCAAATGTCTCAAGCAGGTTTCTTATTTCGTCGGGCAGTTTGTTATAAATATCGGGACCCTTCACGTACACCGACTTTCCTGCTTTATAGTTCGGCCGTTCAGAGAATGCGTTCCTGACACGTCATCTTGAAAAAATTTTTTGGCCGATATCTCGGAAACTATGTACATAAGGGCAAAAAACAGTAACATCATTATTGTAGAAAATAAAATTACACATCTTTTGTTTCCATTAAACTTTTTTGTAAAAGTTACCGTTTACGGTTTATGGAGCATTCAATGTTTTTAAGTCCATTTAATGAAATTTCATTTCCATTTCATTTTCATAAGTACATAGTTTCCGAGATATCGGCCAAAAACATTTTTTCAAGATGACGTGTCAGGAACGCATTCTCTGAACGGCCGAACTATAGTGAGCTTATGTTCTGTTTCATTTTCCAACTGAGCGCTACCGTGGCTCGGATGACACGTTAAATTGTAGGCCCCGGTTGTTTTAACCGTTTAGCCATGTCAGAGGCCTTTAGGCGGACTAAAAACTCTGACACCAGGGCTAGCCACCCGGCCTATACGAACTTACTTACTTTATGTTCTGTTTACTTAAATTTATTTTTGTACATACTACGGGGCAAACCATCGCGATTTACTCCTATCTTTTGGAACTTGTGTTGGTTCGTGTGAACGAATACACTGACCTGATAGATGAGTATCCGGTAGGTACCGGCATATAAGTCTAGCGCTGAGCGAAGTGTGGAGGGGGTGGCTGCGCATGAGTTTAGTATGGCGATCAACATGCGCAGCCATCCCCTCCACAGTGCCCTACTTGTACAATAGTTTCTATACCCAGCTACCTAGCACGGATTAGCGCAGCGGATTAGAAGGTAGAAATGGCAGTGGGCAGGGCACTTAGGAGGATTGTTGTTCGATGGGGTCGCAAAGTTTTCTAGTAGAGTCCGTCCACCCACAAGACGGATACATGACCTCATTAAGACAGGAACGCGCTGCCGTTACCTACTGGTTTTGTTGGTGATATACAGGGTTATTTCTAATCAATTAGCATCCTTTTAGGGGTTTGTTCTGTACATCAAAACTAACAACTTTTGTTCTGCGCCTTTTGAAAAACTCAAAAAAAAAAATGCTGTTGCATAGAAAAATACCGTTCACCCGCGACAAAATGTTTGGAACAGATGATTTTTGTTAAGATTAGACAGACGTAACAGAACAAAAGTTGTTAGTTTTGATGTACAGAATAAGCCCCTAAAAGGATGCTAATTGATTAGAAATAACCCTGTATATAGATAGGTAAAGCCTATGTCCAACAGTGGACATTCTCTGCTTGAAAAGAAGATCATATACGTATAAATGATATTATCTTAGTAAACTACAATATTTAAGTAGTATTTTGCAAGTATTATGATCTTTTATGTATCCGACTCTCTTTTACGAAGCAACAAAGCAATGGATATCTTGATGTCTTCACTTTTGGCATGTATATACCTAGTTCAAAAGTTGGAAAGTGGCATAGATTATTGGATTGGATCCACCGACCCTTGAAGGTCTAAAGATAAGGTCTAAGGTCAAAAGTTACCATAATTTCTCGACACCTACTTTTTAAAGTGAGAACCCGAGTGATTATTAACTACTGTATTACTGCATTTAGTTAATTTGACCGAATATCCCAACGTGTCACATTACATCCCAATGCACTATGTTCTCAACTATAATCCGACCGCTTAATTCAGTCCTCGCCTGCGCGGGTACAGGGGCGCGGGGGAAGACGACAAATAGGGACAGACGGACAGACGGACAGACGGACAGACGGACAGACGGACAGACGGACAGACGGACAGACGGACAGACGGACAGACGGACAGACGGACAGACGGACAGACGGACAGACGGACAGACGGACAGACGGACAGACGGACAGACGGACAGACGGACAGACGGACAGACGGACAGACGGACAGACGGACAGACGGACAGACGGACAGACGGACAGACGGACAGACGGACAGACGGACAGACGGACAGACGGACATACGGACAGACGGACATCTTAGTAATAGGGTCCCGTTTTTCCCTTTGGATACGGAACCCTAAAAAGGCTGGTACAGTCCGAGATTAACGTCGTCTTTGGCCTCTGCGTGTAGGGTATGTACGCAATTGGCCAAAAAATTAAAAACTAAAGCCAATAATACTCGTACACGTGACGTTTCCAAAGGACCCCGCTAGCGATCTGTCAACGCACGCTTTCGATCGCTAATTGAAACGACCCGTGAGAAACGTCGCTTTGACACGAAGGCTACTATTGTTACGCGACAATGACTTTAATAGTAGTTTATGCAACTGTCATATAATGAAGGGTATTAAAACACGAGTGTGAGTTTATGAAACGAGCGCAGCGAGTTTCATAATAGTAACGAGTGTTTTAATACCCGTGTTATATGCAGTTGCATACACTACTTTATCTTCACTAATAAAAATAAAAATAAAACATATTTCGAAACATTAAATTCACGCGTACGTGTATTGTCACAGTGAACTTGGCGTCATTAAAATCTAACCAATGAGAGCGCAGCTGCGCGCGCAGGGCCAATCAGGAGCGAGCGCGCGATGTTATAATGAGATTTTACGATATCGATGTGGATATTATAACATCATGTGAAATTGCTTAAATTGAGTGTTTTGTTGTCTGCGCTTTAACAGTAGTCATTATAAGTCAAGTATTGGAAACATAAGTAGAATGTTACAACATTAGTGTAGATAAAAGTATCAATGTTATCATTACTCCCCAACCTTTGAACTATGTATAATAATCTATGCCAAAATAAACTCTATCTAATACTGGGTTAAAAGAGTAACAATTAAACCAACAAACACATTTTCGGGTTTATAATATTAGTAAGGACATAATAAATGATTCTGTATTTTACTAATTTGATGCCTAAGCAAGTTAGTAATTTACAGTGTATTCAGTAGATATTATTAGTGCACTAATTGTTGCAAATTGATATCGAATATTTAAACAGACAATTGGCACAAACCGCATCGATTTATTCTAAACACGTACGGTAGGTAATAATTAGGTATGAAGCGAAATAGACAACAGCGCGGCAATCGAGTGAATATCGAATTGTGTAGTGAGTGAATATCGAATTGTGTAGTCGATGTGTCGCATCACTAGTGGTGCATTTCACTTTGACGAATATCTATTCCAATTATCATTATTAGGATATTATAATTTGGATTTTCAGTATTATAACTTAGGTACTATTATGATGCAAGAATTCCGTGATACACATAGTGAAGTATATAACTAGACAGGGCGCTAAATAATAATAATTACAAAAGGAAGAGGGCGAGATGTGCAATTATGAAGGTGTGAACAGGACGAAACTAATATGATTTGTCTCTGTTTGCGCATACGTTTTATTTGTCTGACTACGGCGCACGGCCTAGACGTCGTAGTTAGACAAATGTTTCGTGCCAATAACTACTGTTGATTTTTTGATGAGACGCTTAAGTAAATCAACGTATTTATGAACTATTATCCTATTGGTAGGTATTATGCAGGTTTTTACTAATATCTAGAGTCTATATATGACAGAATCCTAACAACGTGTATATAGCTATCTAAATATATAAATTACATTTATTTTCGCATACATGCAATTGAGAACTCTAGTTACATACTTGCTCCAAGGTGATACAAATCAGGGGGGCAATTCTGTTAGCCGATCTCTTTACTGAAGTGATACTTTCTTGAACCTCTCTCGTTTTTCTGACAGTTCCGAATGCTCAAAACTGTCAGAAAAACGAGACAGGTTCAAGAACGTGTCACTTTAGTAACGAGATCGGTTGACAGAATTGCCCCGCAGGCCTACAATCGATATCGAGTTGTGTAATCAATGAGGCGCATCACTAATGAGTGGTGTATTTTGCATTGAAGAATATCGATTGCATTTATTATCATATTCGAATTTCTGTAAGTGGTATATCGTTGTATTAAAACCAAGTATTAATGTTTGTGATTAGAGTCTCTAATCACAAACAATGTTTTTAAAAAATCTATTTTTTTTTCTCCGTTCTTTACCACAGAATAGCAGCTCTCTTCTGTGTTCTTTACATTTACACACATTTTATTTGAGCGTTTTACATAACTTTAGAGTTATTTATTTCAGGTAAAAAGATTACCATATTGTACGTACATTATTTTAATTAACTTGCAGCATAATTTTAAGCCCGAGTTCATTTTCATAAATTTTTATTTAATTTTCTTTTTTTTCACCTTTAAATTTACTGTACCGATCTTATTTTTAATAGTCCACTGTTAAACATATAGAACTCAGGAAGAAAGTCCGATAATTCATTTCGTGATTAAGTATATTATTTTAGGAACACATCATTCGTATTATTTACCTACTGGATACAAAATTCATTAGTAACCCCTCCTATCTGCTGTAGTCTTTTTATTCCTCAATTGAAACAGCAGTAAAGACAAAAAGTGCAATCCCTGGCAGGGCTGGCAGTAATTAAGATTTAGCTGTATTTCTACTATTTGTATTAAAAACTCAACACTCCGTTCATCCCAACCTGATGAAAACTTGGCAAGGGCTATGGTCTTCGAAGCAAACAGTCTTTTTGTTTAAGTAAAAAGTACTTAAGTTGAATGTGTAAAGGGGTGTCATTTCAACTTACCTAGACGGGGCTGGGTAGGGCCATTTGTAATGGCAGTTGGCAGGGCACATAGCACCGAGAGCAGATGATCGATGGGGTCGAAAAATTCTCGAACGGAGACCACTTGTGCTGCGCTTAATGGCTGTGGTCTCCGTTCGTACTTCTCACAAACTGGACATATCTTGTACTTAATACTTCTATCCATGCCTTTTTGGCACATGAGTCATGATCAATAACTACTAAGGCCACTGAGTCTGACATCATTTAATTAAATTATACTTCCATTCTAATTAAATAATAGCCGTATACTAATACACCCTAATTTTAAAACCCACAATGTACAATAAAATAATAATGGAACGTGTAGTAACTGAACAAACGTTCTCTCAACACGCGAACAACATTCTACCATACGAACCTATTTTCTAAACAATACCTCAATTTTTAACCCCAACTACGCAAACGTCGGTCGTTTATTTGACAAATAATCCGGATTTTTGTCCGGGCGTACTGTCCGGGCATATCCTGCGTACAGGGTGTGCTGTATGGTGTGAGCTTTGGATCTATATTGAACACTAGTTTTTTTCCTTACATGTACTAAAATAGCCAAATCATTACATAGTTTATAATAAAGTCGCTTGCCGCTGTCTGTTCCCATGTATGCTTATATCTTTAAAACTACGCAACGGATTTTAATGCGGTTTTTTTACTAGATATGTAGAGTGATTCAAGAGATTTTGTGCATAATACACCTTTGCGAAGCCGGGTCGGGTCGCTAGTTAAATATAATAAAAAGTTAAGGAAACTCAATGAGATTGAAAAAAGAGAATAACAGGTCTTTTTCTTTACCTATAAAAGCCAACAATCATATTTATTGTGATATTATTACATTATAAGAGAAAATCTTTCTTACGCTACATTTCAAACATAAACAACGCATTGATTCAGTAGGTGTGTAAACAAAGGTGTTTGAGAAATACCATAACCACCATCCGTTGTTTAAAGTCGGGGGTTGAATATACCTACTAAATAGAAGGTGTCAAAATCTTTAAACGTTGACAAAAAAAAAACAAATATAGAATCCCTGCACATAAAAGATAATAGAGAAACAAATATTCATTAATTTTTGTCACTCTGTATAACCGGGTGAGCGGGGAGCCGGGTGTACCCTGGTAATGGTGGCCATTCCGCTGATGGACCCGATCATGGGACGGACATGTATCGGTTTTGACAAGTTTTCGTCCGGACCGGATGTGGTGCGCTATGATGGTAGTTGTGAAACTGAAAAATGAGTATTCAGATATTTTAGATCCATAAATAAACGCGTTTATCCACGTTAACACGATCTCAGTGCAGTCAGATGACCATATTGCTTGCTACAATAAAAGTTGCGTCCGATTAGGTACCCGAGTCGAATCGGGACTCTGATCGCGCATAAAATTTACATACAAGTGATTGAAAGTGGCAATGCGGCTTAAAGACGTGGTTCACAATGTCCTTTGACAAGAGACTATTAAAAAATGCATGTTATTAGTGAAAACTATAAACAATCGGATTATCTAGTAAGTTGGTTGATGATTCATCCCGGTAAAAACTACATGCAACTTAAGCACATCAAAATATAACTTTTACTATAAGACAATCCTCTAATTTTTGAAACAACAAAATTATCTACTCCAAAGAAAAATTTCATTGTGTATCAAAAACGTGTAACAACTCAAGTTGAACTTAATATGATTCTTTTATCAAGTCAAAGATGGCAAAGCTGTGTTAGTTTTCCAACAAAATTACGTTGTACAACGTCTTCAACAAAATGTACATCCATTTTACGTCACTTGATCGGAAAGCATCAGATTACCACATGGAATCTCAAAAAACGGCTTTCTATCCTGCAGTTCCTACTCAACTAGTGATGTACACAAATCGATATCCGGACCAGCGGTTTGCCATGTAACTTATACATTATTATTATTATATTTCTAATCAATTAGCATCCTTTCAAGGGCTTATTCTGTAAATCAAAACTAACGACTTTTGTTCTAAGACTTTTATCGAAACTCAAAAAAAATGGTTTTTCCACAGAAAAAATAATATCGTTCACCCGCGACAAAATGTATAGAACAGCTGATTTTTTTTTGAGTTTTGACAAAAGTTGTAAAACAAATGTTGTTAGTTTTGATTCATTTATTCATAAAATTCCATTACTTGCCACACTAACAGCATAAACCAAGGCATGCAACAAGCTACATTACATTACAATTTTAAAACATATCCAATTAAACACCAAATCATTCAAAACAATAAAAACAAAAACAAGTCAATAATAATAAAAATGTCAAAGTAAAATCAATTTTGATTGATGTACAGAATAAGCCCCTAAAAGGATTCTAATTGATTAGAATTAACCCAATATAGTTATAAATAAATGAGTATGAGTATGAGACAAGTCAAACTTACACTTTTACCATGTGAAAGATTAATAAAATGTGTTTATACTGTTTTAGTTTCCTTGGTAAAAAGATTGAAATACATTGTACAATGTCGTCAACAAAATGTACATCCAGTTTAAGACACTTGAGCAGAGAGCATCAGATTATCACATGGAATCACAAAACTGGCTTTCTACCCTACAGTCCACTACACAACTAGTGATGTTCACAAATCGATATCCGGACCAACGGAGACGGAGCAAAAAGTGCCGCCATCAATTAAAACGAAACTCGGCCACCTGTCTAGGGAGGGGAATGTCGATAATTATTCACCTCGAACAGTCGATAATTTATTGCCAGTCTTAAATGGTGGTTTATTTCTTTTGTCGATTTTGACCTTTTTAGATTTGGGGACACTTTTATTTAAGTAAATTCAATGAATTAAATGAGGTGAATACTTTTATTATTTGAATGCTTGGCTATATGTCCAAAGTTTTTGTCATTCTGTTCTTTTTAAAAGTTTTGCTAGAGCTTAAACAAACTATAGAAAGGACACATACAGATTATAAGTACCTAATGTATTTATTTCTAAAGACAAGATTAAATAAGATATCCCAAGACTTGAGGTACAACTATGAAAATATAAAAAATGTATTTTATCATAAAGATGCAAATAAAGATTTCTAATTCTAATATTTCGGTAAAAATGGCACAACTGACTTGCGTGACATTTAGAAAATAGACTGTCTATTTTTATGAAATAAAAAAGGAATCACTTCTGAAATATGTTCTAAAAAAAAAGTATCATCAAAATCGGTTCATAATTAGCAAAGTAATCGCGTAACATACACACAAAAAATGAGAATTGATAACATCTTATTTTTAGAAGAAAAATGAAACAACTTTCTTATAAAAATAAAACAGAAAAACTACTGATAGGTATCTAAAAGCTTTCTTCCTTATTTATGAAGCCATGTTATCAGTACAGTGTTTATTAACAACATTTATTTACTAGGTCAATATTACCATGCAAAGCAAACTTAATTTCCTAAGCGGTTTTATCGATAAAAACTACCTACAGCACTAACGAAAGCTAGTGAAGTGGTATGTTTTGATGAAATAAGTTTTTATCGATATCAAGTGATTTTCTTTTCATTGTCTGTAAATTGTGCTACATACTATTTTTTGCTATTTTAATTGAAATAATCTAAGTCTGAAACCAGAATTTTAAATTGGCTTACATAGAATTAAATATTAAATAATCATCTTATGTGGCGATGTTTACGTGAGAAAAATGAATCGTTCAAATTCGTTCAAAACTATGGCAAACGGCGTGTGCAGACGAAATGAGCCATAATAATAAAATAGGGAAATAGCTCCATCTTTTGATTTGAAAGTGTAATAAAGCCAGCAAGTATTTTGTTATGCTTAAAAAATATTTTAAAATATCGTACAGTAGCTATTCATCAGTATTTAGTTACAAAATTAATTGTTTTTTTATGAAAAAGTGCAATCAAAGTTTTTTTAATGAAACGTTAAATTGTGGGTCTCGGTTGTTTTAACCTTTTAACCATGTCAGGCCTCGGATCGCTTCAAAATTCTGAGACTAAGGATCACCACCCGGCCTACGCAAACTTACCTCATTAGATTTTTTGTAAGGTTTTTTTTTCAAAAACGTTCTGTATCTGTATAGGTACAGATAAAAAAGTATAGATATGGAGAAAAAAGGTGTATACCTTTTTTCCCTGTACACTGACAGAGCTACATGCAATTTGCTAGGTAATTTGTTTCCTTATCTTATAGTTTTAGCCTAAACTTGAAATTTCGTTGCTACATAGAAATAGAGTTGATATATATATTTTTTTTCATTCCACGTATTGCATTTATGTGTGTATTGAGTTAGCATAAGCGCAATCGATATCGATACCATTTATCTATGATTTCCCCACACTATTCAATCAACCGACTGCCGGTCAACTCTTCCAATTAATTAGCCAACAGCCCAGTGGTTCTTTACGAGAAATAAAGTCTGGCATTTGCTGTTTTTTAGAGTTCCTTACCACTGATTGAAAGAAAAACAAAACTTTTTTGTACCTATTTCTATGTCTATCTGTGGTTGTACCCAGTGATCTTGAAAATAGTCAATTGCTTTATTATGGAAGAGAAGACTAACTTTTTGTGGTTAACAATTATTTGATTCAGAGTTGGTCCCATAGCTAAAATAAGTCATAATGAAAGTTTGTCATAAAAGCACAACTAGATCATAGAGTTTCGGGAGTGATCTAAGAGTATTACACACCCCGCACGTATATAAGTTTTAACGGAAAAATGGAATATTACGTAGGTACCTACTCTAATAAATAAAGTTTTACAATGTTTGAAAATTTAAAACTGCTGGCTCAATTCAAAACTGAGTAAGTGTAGGTAAGTCAATTTAATTAGGCGTTATTGTGTGGGAGTTCGTCTTTAAATGCATGTTTTGAAAAAAATATTGGTAAATGATTAATATGAAATAGCTACTGCTATGGTTACATAGCGTACAAACGAAACTGTACTGTACTGTACCAGCCTTTTTAACAGTCCACTGCAGGATGTAGGCCTACCCATAAAGGTGATCGGGCCATATCCACCACGCTGGCCCAGTGCGGGTTGGTGGATTCACATACGCCATCGAATTTCTTCTACGGACGTTTGCAGGTTGCCTCACGATGTTTTCCTTCACCGAAAAGCCAGTGGTGTGAAATTCCGTAAGAAACTCATTGGTACGGGACCGGGATTGAACCCATGATCTCAAGAATGACAGGCCAGCGTTACAACAACTAGACCACCACGGCTACGACAAACGAAACAAAAAACCTAAATTTCAATTGTAGGTACATAGGTATACAATTTGGTTATTATTAAACGGAACTTTAGATAAACTGAACGGTAAACGTGCATTTGGCGGCTTTATTTTAGAGTTCCTTGCAGAAATCGTAAATTATTCATCAAAGGGGAAGTTTTAAAAAGGATTGTTGGTTTTGCTGACTGAGATTTCAGATTAAAGAAAAATATTCGGAGCAAATAAATTCTGCGTTAAATCTGTTTTTAATCAGGAAAATTAATACGATTATGTAAATTGTGACAAATAATTTTGTTAATAATTAGGGCAGTTATAATGTACAGTCTGGCATACAGCACCGCACTGGGCCAGCGTGGTGGATAGGTATGGGAAAAATCACCCTTTGCAGGTAGGCCTACGTCATGCAGTGGACTATTAAAACATAAGGTAAAGTACAGTAAAAATACAGTATCAATTCAGCCTCTAGTTTATTATTATAACTAGCAACCCGCGCCGTCTTTGCCCGGTACGATTAGCTAAAGAAGATAGATCTTATAAGTATTATGCCTATATACCTACCACGTAGTGTAAGTATGTAATATTTAGTAAAAATCCCTCATTTTATTGAAAATATAGCCTTTATCATCCGGAGATAGTGTATCTTTCCAACAGTAAAATATTTTTTCAAATCAGTTCAGTAGTTTCCGAGCCTATTCAATGCAAACAAACACACAATCAAATCTTTCCTCTTTATAATATTGGTTCAGATTAATCAGTTTACTTCGAAACAAAATAATAATCACATAAAATCTAAATGTAAAATAATTCATTTTGTTTTTGCTTATAAGTTTTAATGATTTAAGTAAAAAAAATCTTTCTTTTTTAATTATGTGGATAGTTGTAAATAATTCAATGTTATTTAAGTTTGTGCAATAAATATATTTGATTTATAAATCAGTATTGTCTAAATTAATAAAACATACATTTTAATGATTTCCAATTTTTATTGGCCGCGTAAACGAAGTGAAAAAGGTCTTCGCTTTAATTCGACGATTTTGCCTTCGTCTGTCCGTGTGTTCAATTATTACAATAGGTTGCATTTTTCAAGGAAACAGCAAATACGTTAATAATGTATTTACACTGTATTTATCAGCCGATTTCGATTATATCATTAGTAAGTGAAACCTTACAATATTTGTGATTATGAACCAATTTGGTCAAGAGCGAGTTGAGATACAGATAAGTCTACTGTTCCGAGAACTACTAGCTATTTGTTGCCCATCACAATGACAGTCAATTTGAGTTGTTAGATTAAGGCTCGGTTGCACCATATTGGTAGTTATAGTTAAGATTATTGTCAAATTTAACAATAACAATAACGCTGACTTAAACAGTGACTGCAAAATGTGTTGCACCAGCGTATTCCTTGGAATAGTTAAAGTTATCAGGACTATACAATTCTGACAGACAATTAACGTTAGCAATAACATTAACCAGTGAATCGTGGGCGGTTACGGTTACAGTTAAAGTTATGACGTCATCTTACAAATTGTCAAATGGTGCAACACATTATTTTCCCTAACCATTACTTTAACATGTTTGTCATTGCTAAAGTAACATGGTGCAACCAAGCCTTAGTACCTTCCATCGTACGGCTACGGACGGCTACGGATACGGACACGACCAAAGCGCCACCCTTTTATGGTGGACATCCCGCGCATTCGAACCAAGCTTTTCGAGTCCACATTCCTCATACGAACTGCCAGAATGTGGAACGCTTTGCCTGAGTCTGTCTTCCCGCTAAAGTACAATGTAGGTGTCTTCAAATTCCGAGTAAATTTATAGGTATCTTCTAGGTAAGCGTGTTACATCCTAGACCGCATATCTGCTTAACATCAGGCAGTGTGTAGTCAAAGGCAAACCTATTAGAATTAAAAAACAAAACAAAAAAATTGAGTGGAATACTAGCGACCCGCCCCGGATTCAAACAGGTGTATTATACATATATAAACTTTCCTCTTGAATCACTTCTATATATTAAAAAAACCGCATCAAATTCCGTTGCGTAGTTTTAAAGATATAAGCATACTCGTACATAGGGACAGACAGACAGGGAAGCGACTTTGTTTAATACTATGTAGTGATCATATTTTAAATGTCCTTTTGACTAACATATATATTTGCAAGTTAACTTATGCCTCTTCTTAAGAACTTGGCACGATGTTGCCACACCTACGCAAATTTAATTATTCGAAATATGTTTTCAAGTAAGTTTATTGTTCTTTTAATAGGCGTTTCCTACAGAACCTTAACACTTACTTAGTCGTGCTTTTATTGGCAGTCGTCCACTTGCAAGTAGTTTCTCTAGCAGACTCCAGTTTGCAGTAATTAAGTGATTTCAGTAGTTAACTGTTAAACTAGCACGTAGCTTATACGAGTACGAGGTGTTGTGTTGTAGATATTGTATTTTACCGTTAAATTGTAGGTCTCGGTTGTTCTAACCGTTTAGCTATGTCGGAGGCCTTCAGGCGGCCTAAAAACTCCAATGCCAGGGCTAGACACCCGGCCTATACGAACTTACTTTTTACTGACTTCCAAAAAGGAGTACTATGTTCGTCTGTATGTTTTTTTTTGTGTATGTTTACCGATATTCACGCCAATTGTGAACCGATATACAAAAATATTTTTTAGTTTGAAAGAGTATACCCCCGAGGTGGTCATTATTAAATATCGAAATCGACTGAGTCATTTTTGGTCATATCAATTCGTGCCAACTATTCTAATTCTGCACATGGAGGAAGACCGTGTTTTTTAATCTTCTTCTCACAATTTTATTACATTTTCTCACCGTTTAAACCTTCCCTTAACTTCCACTAATATTTCAAGACCATAATTAACGAAATCAGTTCAGCCGCTTTAGTGTTTTGCAATTTTTTGCGAACTATAATTCTACAAAAATAATTGCATCCAGCGTGATCCTGTGGTATTGATGAGCCTTGGCCTCTACTTGAGAACTTTTCGACCACATCGGCCATCAGTCCTCCGACCTATTGGAGTCTGCCTACTGCCATTTCGACTTGTCAATCCGCTGGGTTATATAAGTAACATTGGTTCTTCCACGGATCTCATTTCTGATTTGATCGCACAAAGAGACTAGATTAAGATAGCTAACCCGGTGAACTTCATCTCACTACCTGTCAACTGTCAATGACAACTTGTAAGAACCACGCAGGAACATTTTGTATGGGAAAATGTTTTTTAGGATTCCGTACCCAAAGGGTAAAAACGGGATCCTATTACTAAGACTGCGATTTCCGTCTGTCCGTCTGTCTATCTATCTGTCACCGGGCTGTGTCTCAAGAACCATGATAGCTAGGACGCTGAAATTTTCACAGATGATGTATTTCTGTTGCCGCTATAACAACAAATACTTAAAACAGAATAAAAGAAATATTCAAGGGGGGCTCCCATACAACAAACGTGATTTTTATAAGTTTTTTGGTCGGTATTAATAACTGCAAGGGGAATGGGGCTCCCATACGGTACGGAACCCTTCGTGCGCGAGTCCGACTTGCACTTGGCCGATTTTTTACTCTTCTGCTCGCAACTTTTTTGTATTTTCTCACCGCTTAAACTTCCCTTAACTTCCACTAATATTTCAAGACCATAATTAGCCAAATCAGTTCGGCCGTTTTAGATATTTAGCGAGACTAACAACCACGATTAATTTTTATTTATAGGTATAGATTTATACCCTAATCAATTGGAGTATTAACTATCTTCAGCACCGACGACAACTTAACCATAACTTATACGACAGAATATAACTTGAACGACAGAAACCTAACCGATAAGTAAAAATATGTCCGAGACATCGTAGTGGTCTAATGGACAAACACATTAGCGCTCTCTTCCCGGTAGCTTCAAGTCAACTCAGTTTTCAAGTTTTGTTTAAGTTGAAACTAAGTTACAGCTCAGTCTAGGTGCGGGTTAAAAATGTGGAGTTTTTAGATGGAATCGTTTTCAAAGGTTTTTACAACTTTTTAGGGTCTCGTACCCAAAGGGTAACAACGGGACCCTATTACTAAGACTCCGCTGTCCGTCTGACCGTCTGTTTGTCTTTCACCAGGCTGTATCTCCTAAGCCGTTATAGCTAGAAAGCTGAAATTTTTACAGATTATATATTTCTGTTGCCGCTATAACAACAAATACTAAAAACACAATAAAAATAATATATAAGGGGGGCTCCCATACAACAAACCTGAGCTTTTAACCGTTTTTCGTTCGAAATCAATAATGGTAATAGGTAGATGCTTGAAATATTCACAGAATGTTTTATTCTATATACAATTCAAAATTAAATAATTAAATTAAAATAAAATTTAAGGAGGGCATACAGTACGGAACCCTGCGTGCGCGAGTCCTATTCGTACTTGGCCGATTATTAACCTATGTTGATGAAAGAAGTGTGTTTTCAGTTTGACGTAGGTCTGTATATTTCAGGGCTTCTATTAAAACTTAGTTATTTATTGTTCTACGACTACTTACTGAATAAAGTTGTGGAGATTGTTGTTTGCAACCAAAAATGTTTTCATAAAAATTTTTTTAAGATCAATTTGCTAGATAAATCACAAAATAATCGGCCAAGTACGAGTAGGACTCGCGCACGAAGGGTTCCGTACTGTATAGGAGCCCCCCTTAAATATTTGTTTTATTATAATTTTATTACTTAATTGAAAATACCTACAACTAAATATTCTGTGAAAATTTCAAGCATCTACCTGCAACCATTATTAATATAGAGCGAAAAACGGCAAAAAAAATCAGGTTTGTTGTATGGGAGCCCAATATTTATTTTATTCTTTTTTTAGTATTTGTTGTTATAGCGGCAACAGAAATACATCATCTGTGACAATTTCAGCTACCTAGCTATCATGGTTCATGAGATACAGCCCGGTGACAGACGAAGCCACACCGGTGCCGGTGCCGGGAATATTAGCGACGCGCTCAGTAATATCTTAGCTGTAGGGTAGATTCCAATAGTTTTTTTTAGAAATAATTCATATTAGGAGGTAGGTGGCGCCTTCAGCGCGACCACCTCGTGTGCGAAGATCCTTGAAGTACCTACATACTACGCTACGCTTTCTGGTTCGTAGTCTCCATTTGAATATCCATTTGAAATATTACTAACACCTACGTAAACATTAAGCTAAAAGCTTTCAGATCTATTTACGGATAAAATTGTTTTTTTATCTTTGTGTTACTATCCATCAACGTGTCAGTCTTTAATTCATAATTGATTACTCTGGGTAAAAAATAACTGTCAAAAAAAAAAACGACTGAGGGAGCTACTATTCTATTTTTTAAGCAATACCAAATGAAATGACGGTAAAAAAATAGTTCGAGCATTTGGCCGCGTTTTGTGCAAACCTACTAAAAATACGATTGAGAGAGCTGCTATCGTGTTTTTGAAGCAACATAAATTAAAATGGCGGTAACAAATAGTTCAGTGGTTTCGCCGCGTTTCTAAATAATGTGGTTGCTCAATATTATTATACTGTCCATTATCGTTTATTCGACAGGTCTAAGGACGGTCTTACAATATTATCTTTTGGTTTATATAAAGCCTGCCTCAGAAGCGAACCGTGATCAGTGAACAATCAAACACAATTTTCTAACACAACCTAATACATATAAAATCAACTTCAATTCGATGCAATGGCAAATGTTGGCCTCAGGGTGCGCAAATAAGAGCAACATTAAAAAAACATGAAATCTGTAACCTAACCAAAGAGGCCAACATAGACTATCAAATATGCAAGTTACAAGATCATCAGGCTCGGAACACGTAGAATGTATAATTGATGACCGCTCGAATGAAGACCAAATCAAGGAAGCGTAGTGTAGTATGATCACTCATACTTAATGCAGATTGGTTGCTTTTTTTCTGATAAATAAATGATACATTTTCATATTTATTTGTGGACATTTTACATTTAGTTCCATTTTTTTTTGTTATTACATGAATTTTAATACTCGTACCTACCATTATTTTAACCTATTTGCGAACCGCTTGCGGGCCGAAACGCCTCATTACCCTTGGTTTTGTTACGAGTATATTGTAATTAATTTTTCAATTTTTCATTTTTCACCCTGTAAACATTTTGATGTTTTTTGTACTTCATTTTTATAATTATGTTTTATGAGGTGCTGACGTGTAAATTGTCATTTGATTAAATCCATACAAAATCGTTGCATGCAGACTGCTTCCCATCGGTCTGTAGATCTTCTCATTCCTTATTCTAGCAGAGAGACTGTAGAGAAACTAACCTTTTTGTTAGCTTCTCTACATTCAGACTCTTCCAATGATAACACTGCCAACTTACAATTCTAGTTATGAAATTCAAATTTTTGAAATGTTTTCTTTGACAGGATCAGCGATCCTTGTTTTGTAAAATTGGGGAGTCTTGAGTTGGAAGTGATCTGGAAGACACCTTTTTTTTCTCTATAAAATATAATGAGTGTGAATTTGAGTTTGCGTGGACGAGCCCTGCAAACCGCATGAGCGTCGTGTGACAGTCAGGGTGAGAGGCTCCGGTCCCTTTGACTTTGATTACAGGTGGATCTCTTGTTTTGGGGCCACTGACCCCTTACCCCTGGAGCACTGAGCTGGCGCTGACTTAGAACCCTGTCGGCCAGTTTGGGCCGGCGCCTGTCGGCCGGTTTGGGCCGGCGCCTCCACCTCAGTCGACAGATGTCTTCGCGCTAGCGCTCACCTAGCGCTACCTGGCTGGCGCCACACTATCGGCGGGTCCAGCTCAGGCTCTAGAAAATCCTCGGCCAGCCTCCAGCGTGGTTCTACGAGTGCTACCCTCTCCCTTTTGGCTAACTTTCCAAGGACACCTTCAAAATTCTCTCTCTCTCTCTCCGTTTCTTGAAGATTTAATTGACTATAAGTGCAGTGCGTGTTAGTGTAAATAAATGTGTAAATACTAAGGTTAGTTTTCTGTTTTAATCTCCGAACCGTTAGGAATCCTATCCACTAGGTAGGACTCTTAGGTTGGTTAGGTTTCTCTGAAGTCTCGTAACTTGTGGTGTGGCAACCGGCTCCCCCGCTTGCCACATTACGGGTTCTCTAATCTTTTTTTTTTAACTTGTGGTGCTGCAAACGGCTTCCCCGTTTGCAACATTACAAGACTCCGAGTAAATCCCTCTCCATAGTACGTGTAATATATCCAGTTCTTCATTTTTTAGGGTTCCGTACCCAAAGGGTAAAAACAGGACCCTATTACTAAGACTCCGCTGTCCGTCTGTCTGTCTCCAGGTTGTATCTCATGGACGGTTATAGCTAGAACGTTGAAATTTTCACAGATGCCGCTTTAACAACAAATACTAAAAACAGAAATAAATATATATTTATCTACACTAATGTTGTAACATTCTACTTATGTTTCCAATACTTGACTTATAATGACTACTGTTATAGCGCAGACAACAAAACACTCAATTTAAGCAATTTCACATGATGTTATAATATCCATATCGATATCGTAAAATCTCATTATAACATTAATAAAACGCGACCAATTAACCTGGCGAAACTTATGTCAAAAGCCTCATACAAGTTGTATACAATTTTGATATTAGGCTGGCTTTTGAAAACAGTTGGGTTATACGTGAAAACTTCGTCGAAACTACTAAACTTACATACACAAAACTCTTTGGTAAGATCTTGTGCCAATGAAATAAAAAAAGAACAGCGCGCGCTCGCTCCTGACTGACCCTGCGCGCGCAGCTGCGCTCTCATTGGTTAGATTTTAATGGCGCCAAGTTCGCTGTGACAATACACGTACGCGTGAATTTAATGTTTCGCAATATGTTTTTATTTTTATTTTCATTAGTGAAGATAAAGTAGTGTATGCAACTGCATATAACACGGGTACTAAAACACTCGTTACTATTATGAAACTCGCCGCGCTCGTTTCATAAACTCACACTCGTGTTTTAATACCCTTCATTATACGACAGTTGCATAAACTACTATTAAAGGGGGCTCCCATACAACAAACCTGATTTTTTAGCCGTTTTTCGATCGATATTAATAACGGTGACAGGTAGATGTTTGAAATATTCACAGAATATTTAGTTAAATAATCACTTCAAAAATAAATAAAAATAAAATAAAAATTTAAGGGGGGCTTGCATACAAGAAAAAATATTTTCTTTTGCTTTATATTAGTAACGACAACAAGAAGATGCTTGAAATATGCACAGAATATTAAATTATATATTTCCTTGAAAAATAAATAATTAAATTAAAATAAAATATATCAAGGGGGCTTCCATACTGTACGGAACACAACGTGCGCGAGTCCGGCTCGCACTTGGCCGATTTTTAGAAATTTAGGTACGTATAATTTATCCGCAACAGTCTGTGGAGCCTTTATCCTGTTAAAATGTGTGATTGATGTGTAATTACTTATCATGTTGATAAATGATTTCAGCCTGTCCATTACATAGCTAGAATGACTTATGCTATAGTATTCACATTGTGAATCTTAGCTTTTATAACTAGTAAATACGCGGGAAAGTAGGGACGGTTGTGTAGAGCAGACAGTTCTTTGTCGCTTATTAAGGCGATTGTGAACCGCGAACTTTGTTATACAAAAACTGTCTATTATCTACCTCTAAATATTATCTAATTTGTGTTTGATTGACTTGTCAGTGATCAGCATTTCAATCGCTAGGTTTTTAGGGCTTAGTTTTTACAGTTTTTTAAATAAGTTTGAAGTTATGAGCCTCTAAAAACCCATATGTTTACACAAAATCTATACAGCTAAGCTGAAAAGTTAAGAGAAACAAAAAGAACTTAAAAATAAGACATATTCATGAGCGTGCGCTATTTCTTAGTATTGACACTAAAAGCACATCATTTCGATACAATTTAAGAGGTGAACAGAGTTTTCTCACGGAACGTAAATTTTATCAAACTTGTACCTAAAATTATCTCGATGTTCTACAGTAAACGCGAAAACAGTGGTCGATTCACAGTCCTCTTATTTTATAAGAAAAATTGAATCGAACCGAATGATACTTACGTGAAGTTGTAGGTTCTGGTTGTTGGTACCGTTTAGCCATGATAAAATCCATGAGCTAAAAAATGACCATTGCTAGCCACTTAGCCACCCGGCCTTTATTAACTTACTTTCTGAACTTTATTTATTAATTTTTATTTTTCAAGCCTGACTGAAACATAACTGCATTAAAACTAACAATATTTAACATATAAAGGTACTAGAATAAAGCTAAATGCGTTATCTTTTGAAGAAAGCACGACACGCAATAAGGTTAAATTTTTAATTAATTAACCCATCAATCTTAATAACTACGACATAAAGCATACAAAGCGTCAATAAAATTATAACAATGGCAGTCTATTCTCATGCAGACGTTGTCAACAATTTTTTTTGTACTACATAATACTTATCAACACTTCGCGCAAGCATTGAAGTAACGGCAAAAACTCTAATACGATGTAATAATGTCAGTCTTAATAATGAAACTCGTTACGATTACGTTTTCTGTATAAACTGCTACCTTGTCGTATTAAAAGTTACAAAAAACCTGTTTGATTTGTTAGGAAGTTTAAAGAAAATTTATTGAGACAAGATACTGATCAGTACGATCGTTTTATAGTCTAGGTCTAACTGAGAATTAATCTACGCTCCTTTGTTACAGGTAACGTCACAGCAATCAAGAAAATAACAGTTTTCAACCGCCTTGGACAAAACACGCAACATATTACAATGACTAGATATTAATGAATAACCATTAGACCGGTCACGCGGCCGCCATGACAGTTCAACCTTAACGATGTGACGAACATGACGTGAAAACAAACTTCTAATAAAAATGTTCGCGATCTCTGACAAATTCTGGGACCGAAGAAAGGCACGATGACGTCGCGATACCGCTTTTACGACTGTATAAAATAATAAACTCTAAATAACCAGTTACAACGCTTCGATAGTAAATAGTTCCGCTTTTTTGTGTGTGGCGTCGCGAGTGTGTTAATATTTAATTTGCTATTTCATTTCACATTTGTTGCGGTATCATTTCCGTCTTTAAAGCAATATTAGATAGGATAGCGCCGATTTTACTGTAAATAAATTTCAACTCGAATTTAGTTTAGAATTAAATTTAAATTTAACTACAAATACGCTTACACAAGTTCGATAAAACGGGTGTTGTTAAGTGTAAAGATTCAATTTTAAATCTAGTTTCGGTGTAATTCCGTTCCTATAGGCAATACTTTCTTATTTCACGGGGCCAAAGTAAAAACGTAAACTTTTACATTAGTGAAAATTTAATAACCGAGACCGAGAATCTGAGAGAAACTGCCGAATACCGGTATAAGAAACAAGATGGTACCGAATGCGACGACGTTACTCGCAAGGACGACATCGCCTACACATTTCAACGGTACGCTTGGACTGAATTCAACGTTTCTGGTGCCGACGTACATGAGTCAAGAGGAATTCTTGGCTCTACAGATGACAAACACTTCTGATGCTAATACGACAATTTCTAACGATACCACGTTCAACTTAGTTCTGAAAACTTGGTATCCAAGCGGCTATTCTCCAGCCCACATCATCATAGCATCTGTAGTAGTGACAGTTTTAATGATAATGGTAGTGGTCGGTAACATGCTAGTGATTATTGCAATAGTGACAGAAAAAGCGTTGAAAAATATCCAGAACTGGTTTATAGCGTCTCTGGCTGTGTCGGATTTCTTTCTCGGGTTAGTGATAATGCCATTTTCGTTGGCGAATGAACTGATGGGATACTGGATTTTTGGGTTTTGGTGGTGTGAAATACATTCCGCGATGGATGTGTTGTTGTGTACGGCGTCTATTATGAACCTGTGTCTCATATCACTGGACCGCTACTGGAGTATTACTCAGGTGAGTTTTAGTTTTAATTACTGTCACTTGTTTTTGTATGTTCTTATCTAATAATATATTTAATGCTTCTGCTCTACCTGAGATTTAACTCATAATTTAGTGCGGTGTGTATAACCCGGTCAGAATATCTGTGCACCTCGCTGGAATGCGGCGCCTCTCCCGCTTCCCCTGTCACCTCTCCGCGCACTCCCCGGTGCGACAGTACGGTTAGCATCTTCGTTGCCGATACACGTCCCGATAATAATGTACGTCCGGACGGTATACTAGACGTCCGGTAATGTATATACGTCCCGATAATTTGATATGACGTCACGAAGTCAGGTGCACAGATATTGTGACCGGGTTGTAGTTGTTATATTAATGTGGGCTAGTTTTAAACGCGTTAAAACACTGTTACATCGACGTTAAGCGTTACGTGAAGGCGAAGTAAATTACGCGTTGAAACGCAGATAGAGCAGTATATATAGCATAGCGAATTTTTAATAATCTGCATTCTGTTTCTTAACATTTTTTCCTCAGAGTTTAGTTACTGCGATTTCTTATATGTAACCGTATAGTAGAGATCTTACACTTGCAATTTTTGAAGTTAATTGTCATGCTTTTTATAAAATTCAGCAATAATCACAATACCAATGTCACATTTAATTACAGGCTTTACAATAAGAGATGTTCAAATCAACACACATAAATATCGTCTTTATTACAAGTTAATATCCCGAGAGGTGAACGCAAAATATGCAGTATTTTTTAATTCGATTCAATTCAATTCTTTATTTCCTTAATTAATAACATTACGGTTTCCACCAACACGTTACTTATTTTACTCTTAATACTTACAAAAAATTAGGTGTGCAAAAAATGTGACATTGCTAAATTTACTCACTTAAATAAATAACTAATACACAAGTTGGTATAACACATTTTAAACCTTATTAGATACATAGCAAACTGAATGATGTATGATAATACCTATGGAAATTATTCTAAAATAGAGTGTTTTTCACTGTACAGTAAATTTGAATTAAGAATTTTTGTGTTATGTAACATTGCATTGGCGATGTACAAAAAACACCTCGAAGTCAGTTAGCTGGATTTCGTAGTTACCGCGTGTACTCGTTTTTTTAAAAAAAAAAAAGTACCTAAGTGTCTTGCGAACACTTTTAAAACGATGTAACTTGAGGGATGGGTAGGGAAATAATTGAAAATAGGTTAAGCAACAGTCAGTCACTTGAAACATGTAGGTAACAGGAAAATAATACGGACTTCATTTCAAATGTCAAAATAAATTAATAAATTATTGGAACATCTTACACACGGCCTCTGACCCCAAACTAAGCAAAGCTTATGATATGGCTGCCAGAGACGAATATACTACAAATACATATTTTTAAATACATACTTATATAGATAGTACCTAAATAACATCCAGACACAGAGAAAATACCTGTGTTTATCACATAAAATATAGCAAAGCTATCAATATTTCCGAAACACGAAACACTCCAACGTAAATACTAAACCTAGTTATCAACGCAGACACTCCACAAACAATAGTAGGACAAATCCCTCTTCTCCCTCACATATCTGTCCCGAATTGGAACAAAAAGCTTTCACCTTTATGGCTCATCTCACACAAGGTACCAGCAACTTATCAAAACGAACTTTTAGGTATAGTTGGTAGTACATATTAAGCCTCTTGATGCAAGGGGTTGGGCAACTTGTGTAGTGAATTTTTGAATATTTGTTGTTATAATATTGTATTGCGCTCGATTTTTTGTATGTTTATTTATTTTAATTTTATTTATTTTAATTACATGGCTAGGTCGAAAATAACGCAGCTCGCAGCAAAGGGAGAAAAAAAACTGCCTTGACGAATTCGATAAAAAACTAAAATAATCTTAATTCATAGCAAAAATATTTTTAATTCGTAGCAAAAAAGGGTAGGTACTTACTTAAGAAACTACATCCAATTATATAAATTGGTATCAAATAAAAAGCACCCAAAAGTTAGGCCATTTCGATTCAATAAGCTAAATTATAGCGTTGTTGGTTAATTTGCACTGCCTTGTTCAATGTCGTCATATCGCAATTGAAAACTAATTATTCATTCTTGCACTAAATGCATAATATGTAGTTATGTCATATCCACCAGCTGACTGGTGGATATGGCCTTCGACCATCGTGGATATAGGTCTATGTTCACCAGTGGACTCTTAAAAAAGTCGCCATTTTACAGTAGACACATTTGCTGAAGTTTTAACAGAGTAGGTATTTATTTTGTCACTATTACAACAAAAGCGTGAAGAATTGCATCCAGAACTGCAAAATGATTAAACCGATATTCCATATTTCGTAGCTGTAACCGGAATGTACCGGTATTTCTGTACCGATATTCCTGGAGTTCGGTAAACTTTGCGGTTGTGGTGTAATTGAGGTTCTGGCTCAATGGGATTTTGTGTTTTAGACCAACCTCACATGACACAACTACATATTATGCATTTAGTGCAAGAATGAATAATTAGTTTTCAATTGCGATATGACGACATTGAACAAGGCAGTGCAAATTAACCAACAACGCTATAATTTAGCTTATTGAATCGAAATGGCCTAACTTTTGGGTGCTTTTTATTTGATACCAATTTATATAATTGGATGTAGTTTCTTAAGTAAGTACCTACCCTTTTTTGCTACGAATTAAAAATATTTTTAATTCATATCCACCAGTCAGCTGGTGGATATGGCCTTCGACCATCGTGGATATAGGTCTATGTTCACCAGTGGACTCTTAAAAAAGTCGCCATTTTACAGTAGACACATTTGCTGAAGTTTTAACAGAGTAGGTAGGTAGGTACCCAGTGCTGGTTTATGGATTCTCTTGTGCCATTAATATTTTCTACAGACGTATGCAGGTTTCATAACGATTTTTGCTTTACCAAAAAGCCAGTGATACAAAAAGCCGTGGTGGCCTAGTGGTAGTAACACTCGCCTCTTTTTCTTGAGGTCGTGGGTTCAAATCCGGGTCCCGTACCAATTGGTACGGGACCTGGATTTGAACCACTAATGCCACTAATGAGTTTCTTTGGAACTTATGTACGGAATTTCACACCATTGGCGAAAGAAAACATCGTGAGGCAACCTGCATACGTTCCTAGAAGAAATTCGATGGTATATGTGAATCCACCAACCCGCACTGGGCCAGCGTAGTGGATATGGCCCAATCACCCTTGGTGGGTAGGCCTACGTCTTGCTGTGGACTATTAAATGGCTAGTACAGTAATATAAAAATCTGTACACAAATTATAAAAAAATTACTTATGCTTATTTGATCGGGATTTGATTCAATATTTTCAATTACCAACGTCAGAGTTTTTCTAACTACTATTTTTTTGTTTGTTTCTCTCACTCTATTCTTAATCAAATAAAATAACCTTTCGAAAAGGGTTCTAAAATTATTCATGCGCTTAGGAGCTACGCTACGATGCTACATTAAAGATGTTTCACAGAAACGAACTGTTGCTTTACAAAGGTGCTTTCAGAGGTTTATTTTATTTATCACTACGAACACCTTTTATATTGTACCATCTTCTGAACCGCATTTTATTTTGCTGTTCGGCAAACATTTTATTTGCGATTCAGCTGCTTAGGATGTCCACTGCTGGACATAGGCCTACCCTATGGATCTCCAATAACATCGGTTGGTAGCGGCTTGCATCCAGCGCGATCCTGCGGTCTTCATGAGAACATCCGTCCACCTTGTGGGTGGACGTCCTATGCTGCGCTTGCCGCTACGTGGTCTCCACTCGAGAAAGTTAGCCATGGTAAAAAATAATATTTTATCCTGGAATATACCCGTCGCGTACAGAAACACTCTGTATAATTAGATTCTCTACTATCTATTTAAACATGGCATAAACCAAAACTAATCTGCCATAACGGTGTTAAATATTCATTATCAAAACACCAGTCACGCTTTAATATCATTTGTATATTTTTAAAAGTACCTGGTCAAGTTTAATGCCACGAAAACTCAAGGCTGTTTATTTTCGGCCAAAAAGAAGTCCTTCCAATTGTCTCCTGCTTTCTGTGGTGTATCCGTTCCGGTAACTGATACTTGGAACTATTAGGCGTCACGCTATCATCGACTCTCAACTTTGGCTCTTATATGGAGTCAAAAGCGCAATTAGCCTCAAAAAAACTTGGTGTTCTCTCTAAGGTGAGATGGTATTTCACACCTGAGCAACTGCTTAGTCTTTATAAAGCGCAAGTCAGGTCTTGCATGGAATACTGCTCTCACCTTTGGGATGGCTTTGCCAAATACCAGCTGGAGGCTTTAGAGTCAATTGAAAGGCGAGCCAGGAGGCTGATAGGCAACGAAACTTTGACTGAGTCGAAGCTGCAGAGTCTCGAGCATCGACGTAGCGTAGCGTGTCTATCAGCCTTCTATCGGATACACTTCGGAGAGTGCGCCCAGGAGTTGCACAATCTGGTCCCACCTGCCTCTTTCTTCTATCGTACGGCTAGACAGACGCGATCAAAGCGCCACCCTTTTATGGTGGACCCACGCATTAGAACCAAGCGTTTCGAGTCCACATTCCTCATACGAACTGCCAGAATGTGGAACGCTTTGCCTGGGTCTGTCTTTCCGCTAAAGTACAATGTAGGTGTCTTCAAATCCCGAGTAAATAGGTATCTTCTAGGTAAGCGTATTACATCCTAGACCGCATATCTGATTAACATCAGGTAGTGTGTAGTCAAACGCAAACCTATTCGAAATAAAATAAAAAAATTATTTTACTAATGTAAAGTAATTGTTCTAAGTATAATTGAATTACTAAAACGGCTGAACGTATACGTACATGGTCACGTAGCCAAATAAGAGCAGGACCGAGCATTGAACATCTATGCTTGTGCAAACGGAAGAGCATAGCATGCGAATGCGAATCTCTGCGAACTTTAGAAATTATTGTAACGTTTCAAAAATTGGGCTCCAGAGATGAGAAAAATTGTAGATGAACCCAAGCTACCAACAAAGTACCCTATATAGTCGACGTACCACCTGCTCGTACCAAGCAATTCGCTTCTTCCTTCATAATGCGGACCGCCAGGGATTGGAATACTCTGCCTCCGTCATCGTTTCCTGACAATTACAATCTGGATATCTTCAAGTAAAGAGTGAATCTCTTACCATCGACCTTATTAATAAACCCCAAGTAGCCCAACGACCTATGGAGAGGGCTATGCTCGGAGTCTCTCTACGGGATCGAATCAAAAATGAGGAGATCCGTAGAAGAACCAAAGTTATCGACATAGCCCAACGGATTAGCAAGTTGAAATGACAATGGGCAGGGCACATAGCGCGGTGGACTGATGACCGAAATGATGGGGTCGAAAAGTTTTCGAGTGGAGACCACGTAACGGCAAGCGCAGCGTATCCGTCCACCTTGTGGGTGGACGGATGACCTCATTAAAACCGTAGTATTGCGCTGGATACAAGCCGCTTCCAACTGGTCTTATTGGAGATCCATAGGAGAGGCCTATGTCCAGCAGTGGACGTTTTTTGGCTGATGGATGGATGGAAGAGTGAATAGGTATCTTCTAGGTCTACATACTCCATCTTCGGCTACAACTTCGCTTTCCATCTCGTGACTTAGTGGCCAAATGTAGCCCTATTATGCAAAAAAAAATAGTCCAGGGGACTAGCAAGTTAAGAAGATAGCGGGCAGGGCACATAGTTTGTAGAAAAGTTGGCCGTTAGGACCGAAAATATCTCAAATGAAGACTACATATTAATCTACACCGCAGGAATTAAAGCCGAGCCTATTGAAAATTCATAGGGGAGACCTATATTCATCAGTTGACGTCTTACAGCTTGATTAAATTTAATAAGCATCATAAAAATGTAATGTCATATTTTACTACTGCTAAAGAACTTAGTTAGATAATTAAAACGATCGTTACACCCATGCAAGGTAATAAAAAGTCACCTTTGTCATTTCCTCATACTTAAAAATATATTATTGTGAGTATTGCAAAGTTTAACTATACTTCTGGGTCCAATAACTGTTATAATAACTGAAACGTGTAGGTTCCTTTAAATAGCACCTATTTTTAACGTAAACAATACCTTTTGTGTATGAATAAAACAAAAATAAAAAATCGGCCAAGTACGAGTCAGACTCGCGCACGGAGGGTTCCGTACTGTATGGGAGCCCCCCTCAACCCCCCTAACAAAGAAAATTTTTATTGTAATCATAATTTATCATATTATCCTTCTATGTTAATACGGGACTTGTCGCGCAATAAAACATGAGATACTTTTTCTTCCGACGCGACGTTAATTTATCTCGTCAAAAACATAAAATGTGAAATGAGAGCCATGTGCTCAATATAAGAATGTGTCGTTGTCAACTCTCCAACAAAAGAATTAAGATCTACATAGGAGTCATGCGCTCTGTAGAAAATCCTTAAATTTTAGCTTTAAGAACGCACAGCGTTCCAAAGGGATATAATAATAATAATAATAATAAGTCTGTTTATTTCCAAAATCCTTAACTAAATTACAAATACTTCGTTGAGAACAGATAACAAGATTTGCAACATATTTTCTTGTTCTGATCTTGGAACCCCCCCCCGTTCTTGGGTTTATAGGCCTCCTCCAGCTTACTCCAAGTCTCTCGAACTTTTGCTTTGTCTATCCATTCGTTTCCCGCTATGTTCGTTATGTCGTCAATCCATCTTATTCTAAAGGGATATACTTATGTAATTCAAGGTTGAAATTTGACTTAGCTAGTTTTAAGAGTAAGTACAGTATACAAACACTCTAATTTAGCCTGTATGTAAGTGAAGATTTGACTTGGCTAGTTTGCCAAGTCATATCTTGGGTTAGTCAGTTTTCGAGTAGTGATGGGGTTAAAAGTAACTCCAAATGGTTTGTGTAAAACGAGTATTACACACTGCCGCTGCGTCGCCAGTTTTCTTTGAAAACATGGCTCCCGCGCGTGTACATAGTATTGGAGCAACCACGAAATCGCGAAAGAAATCAGTTGCTCAACGAAAGTTCTTAAAAACATGGGATACGTAATAGCTAAGCTAAAACAGTGATTATTTGCTAATTTGAGGTTGCTCCATCGGTAAGATTCGTTCATAATTATAAATTAAGTGTAATTAAGTGTAATTGGCGTTATTAGCCGTACTTTTTTATAAAACAAATAAAAACCTCTCTATAAACTCTACACTTTGCCTTTGCAATACAAAATTGTGTAAGTGTATCACGCTTGGGATAAGGAGAAAACATCTCAATGTTTCGACAATTTCCAATTTTCATAGAAAACTACTCCTAGTTTTTATGTAATTTCATGTCAATAGAAATATCCAATTTGAACCGGATCATACTAGATAATAGCTACTTTGACCACCCGTCCTACATCGGCTTACCCATACTGCGAATAACTGGTAAAAGGCAGATACAAAATTCGAATATTTCGCAAGAATTGTTTACATTATTCTTGTTTTTCAAAAACGGCTCAGCCGATATCTGTAAAATTTAAATGTAACCATTTTGGGAGTCCTTTCCAACTAAAAAATATTTTTCGATTCGGTTCTCAATTGGCGAAATTATCAATGTTCATCGTGTACAAAATTCGGATATTTCGCTCGAATTGCTTACATTATTGTTGATTTTTTCAAAAACGGCTCAGCCGATTTCTATAAAATTTAGATAGGACCTCGGGAGTACACACTTTCAAATTAGAAAATAATTTTTCGATTCGGTTCATAATTGGCAAAATTATCGATGAACATACACAAAAAAAATACATGCAGACGAACATAGAACCTCCTCCTTTTTGGAAGACGGTTAAAAATTGCAGCTATCAACAAAATGTATGATACACTGTTTTTTTTTCTTCAAACTGCGGGTTAGCCCCATAATAGTAAGGTGGTTAATAAAATTACTGTCTGGATCACCTTCTTCTTCTTCTAGTGCCTCTCCGTTACTGAAGGTTGGTATTCAGCTTTAGCCTAAACAGTTGTTCGACAGCCTATCCATTCCCGGATATTCCGAAGCCATGACATCTTCCGCCTTCCACTATTGCGTTTGCCCGGTATTTTGCCCATCATAATGGTCTGCAGAAGGGAATACCGATCATGTCGCAGTACGTGACCGAGGTAGGCGACTTTCCGCTGTTTTATCGTTCGGACAAGTTCTAGTTTCGTCCCCATACGATTTAAATGTTTGTAACTTTATCCGTTCAACTGATGCAGAGCATGCGACGGTACGACACATCTCAAAAGCTTAATTTTGTTTGCCTCTGAATCACCTCCTTTCGGCTTAATTCACCAGTTCTGGATAATCCTGCATGTTTGGACTAAAAAAGAATATAGGTAATCCTACTAATGTTATAAACGTGAAAGTTTGTAAGGATGGATGGATGGATGTTTGTTACTCGTTCACGCAAAAACTACTGAACGGATTGAGATGAAACTTTGCAATTTTATAGCTTATATATCAGAATAACACATAGGCTAAAAATTATAATGATATTACGTAAATTTTCTATATTATAACAATAAGTGTTAAGTAATTTGGAAAAATTCTGCAATCTGCGAGCTAATCTGGCGTGCGCTCCAAGAAATGTCAAAAAAAAATTGTCGAATCGAATAAATGTCAAATCGATTTATTTTTTCCACTTTTTTTATTAAGGGTGGTAAGGTAGGGCCTCGAAATATCATGCGGGCAAGCCGCGGGCAAAATCTAGTTTACCTCATATTTCAAATGAGTAGTCTTCTAAAGATTAAATTAAATTTTCACGGAAAGCTGCTCCTGGTTTTAATGTAATTTCATGTCAATGGAAATATCCAGTTCGCACCGGATCATACTGGATGAAAGCTGCTTTCAGTACCCGTCCTACATCGGCTTATGCTGCGAATAACTGGTATGAGGCAGATTTATATGTTAGGACTAGTAGAGACTATTGGTTTTACTCATCAACTTAGATTTATTAATATTTAAACTCCGTATTGAGAGTTTTAACTACAGTTGTTATGTTTTCTGGAGATTTAAAATAATGTATTTTATACCGGTTACACCTTATTTTTGACCGACGAACCAACCGAAAGACTTACTCAATTCGACGCGTATTTAAATATTTTTATGTATAACCACGCATAACTTTTTTCATAGTAGTCTGATTTCAATAATTTTTGTTATTGGAAAGAAAATACTTGGAAATTGGTCTCATTTAAATTTTATTGAAATCGGATGAGCTATTTTTGATAAATCAACAATAATGTGAAAAATGCTACATCGATCCTTGCGAAATATTCGCGAATTCTGAACACGGGTGAAGTCGGTCTTGCTATTTTGTGCAAAAAATAAATAACAACACAAAATCACAATAGGGCAAAATTTTGTTTCAAATATAATTTTGACCTTTTATATAGATGAATTTTTGAAAGGGTCTATCGGACAAAGTTAATTGTTATATACTACGGGACTAATCGCGCACTAAAATTACGACATAAATAAATACCTCATCATGCCGACTTTTTGACCGAGTTGCATCGATCGTGGTCTTGGGCAGATGACGGGAAAAAGAAAACAACAAAACTTAATAACCTTTGAGGGTACCACCACAGAAGTGTTGTTCTGTGGGTACCACCTACTAAAAATAAAGTTTAAGTAAAAGGAAGTACTTAGGTATTACAGATGTTGTGCTGCACTTGTTGTTACGAAATTACTATTAAATAATTGGCTAAGTGCGAGTCGGACTCGCGCACGTAGGGTTCCGGACCGTGTGGAAGCCCCCTCAATATATTTTATTTTAATTTATTAATTATTTTTGAAAGGAATATACCACTAAATATTTGAAGCATCTTCCTGTTGCCAATTTAATTATCGAGCAAAAAAATCACGTTACTTGTATAGGAGACCCCCTTAAAAATTATTTTTATTTTAATTTATATATTTATTTTTAAAGTGCATATTTAACCAAATATTCTGTAAATATTTTAATCATCTATCTGTCAACGTTATTAATATCGAGCGAAAAACGTCTAAAAATTCAGGTTTGTTGTATGGGAGCCCCCTTACATTTTGATTTTATTCTGTTTTTAGTGTGTGTTGTTCTAGCGGCAATAGAAATACATCATCTGTGAAAATTTAAACTTTCTAGCTATAACGGTTCGTGCGATACTGCCTGGTGACAGACAGACAGACAGTTTCTGACATCTCCAAACTGTTCAATTTATAACTCTGGACCAACTGTACCGGATTTTATCCGGTATTTCGCGCGAATCGGTTCATTCGAATAGATGCATTATGCGACTGATCGATTTTGTCGGTCCAATTTACTGTTGTCGGTGATCGAATGATTTGATACTCGAGTGCTTCAGTGAAATAATGTGAGTTACAAACTTTTACCACGGTAATGGTGTCTAATAGTATTGTGACAGCCCTGTGCTTGAAATATATACTTAAAGCGCCTCGTGGCCACGCAGTACGTAACACGCGCTAGGGCTGCCCGCCTTCAGTATTTTAAGTTCATCCACTTACTCTTTACCACTTGAGCTTCTTTCTAGTTTATATCTATTTTGATGTAAAATTATTATATTTATTACAAAAAAGAAGTTCGTTGTGAATTAAAAAGGAAACGTCCAATAAAAATACATATTGTTTTTTTTTATGTTTTTAGGGTTCCGTAATAAAACGAGAAAACCTAAAAACATAGATCGAACGCTTACTAGTTTCAACTGCACTCGTTCGCTCATCACTACGGCGCGCCGTGACTGACTAGCATACCGAGAGCATACCCCACTCTGAGGCGCGTAGGTATGATTCACGTTCCGACCGTTTGCATGAAGACGGAATACTGTTAGATATCATTACCGTGCTTTTACCCACGCTATCTCATAGCGCAGTAGGGGGAACGAAAGGTAAAACGGACCCTGTGGGCAAAAAGGTCCACCTTGTTTATTTTAAAACGTGTAACGCTAGCTATGAGTTTGGTGCGTCAAAATGTTGGTCCCCATGTCCCCTCTCTCAATCAGTGTACTCAGTTCCACCTACTGCACCTGCACTAATTTAGCAAGATAAGTTACTTTTTGTGGGGCTTGATGTAAAATTAGCATTTTTTTAATTTTCCTTCAGTTTGGTTTGGTTTATTTATGATAATGTGTTCTGGTAATAACTGTGTGTAAACTGATATATGATTTAGCTAATAACCAAGTATGCTGACTGTGCTTCAACTTAGAACTTCAAAATTTTTAAAAACATTTGTTGTTTATAGCAAAAAAGCAAAACGGCCCCAGGCAAAACGGAACGGAAGGAACTGAAGGAAAACATAACAATAATACAAATAGAAAGAAAATCAGGAAAGAGGGAAGTAAAAGTAAACTTAAATGTAAGTAATTGGCCAAGTGCGAGTCAGACTTGCGGACAAAGGGTTCCACACCTTATTTATTTGAATTGAATTATTTAATTTTGAAGGGAATTTACCTACAACTTAATATTCTGTGAATATTTCAAGCATCTTTCAATTGCCGTTATTAATATCAAACAAAAAATAACGTTTCTTGTATGGGAGCCCCGTTTAAATTTTTATTTTTGAAATGAATATTTAACTAAATATTCTGTGAATATTTCAACTAGCTACCTGTTTTAACGTTATAAATATCAAGCGAAAAACGGCATAAAAATCAGTTTTGTTGTAGGTATGTAATTGTTGAAGATAATCGAGTAATTCTCTCACTGAACTTCATTTATTTCTGACGGCTTTAAACGTAAGTATGTAATTATCTTTATTTTTTATGAGGAGGGAAACTTTTTTATTATTACAAACAAATGTCAAGTAGTCAATGTCTTACTATGTATCTTGCTTTTATTTGCAAATAAAAAAAATACATAATACAAAAACATTTACTGATCAAAAGTATACAATAAACCTTGGCACGTACTATTTATTAAATATTTTACATTGTTATGCCTTGGCTATAAGGTTTACGATCCCTGTACTAAGATAGAACAATCCTGTATCTCAGGGCCCAGAAAATGTTGTTTGCCAAGTAGGTAATTTGTGAGTCTTATTTTAATTGAATAAACGTCTCGATGTTTATAATTTTCATGTACCTATTATGTAAGTCTGTAAGGTATTAATTATGTTATCACAACATCCTGTCACTGAGATATGGTCAACAACTCCACAAAATTATATTCAAGTTAACACAATGATCTTTGGCGCTTGAATACTGGCCATTTATTTTTAGGCTAACAGAACTAAATACTACAAAATTACTAACATTTTACAAACTTTTATTTATCTTGCAATGGATGTTCCTATTATAAATTCGGGTGGAATCTTGCAAGTTAGGTTTAAATGAGCCATTTTGAATGAATAATTTGCCACACCCTTAAAGGGTCATATGTATTTGACATTAATATAACATGTTATTTAAGAACCGCATGTAAAAATTACATATGTTGCAATAAATAAAATAAATGAAATGATAGATATTTATTCTCATTATAAGATATACATCGCTTTTATGAGAGCACTACTAATTATAAACTTATAAATAACAGTTCGTCGTCACTGAGAAACAATATTTAAAATATGGGCATGACAGCATTTAAAATAGGCAGGTACGTCACACGCGTATACCCATGTGTATGATGTACCCACTACAAATTAAAAACAAAAACAAAGTTAAATATGACAAAATTCCCGGTTTCCGATAAAGTTGAAATTTTGCATGTATATATGTACATGTCACGTGACAATGCAAATGTTAATATAATATGGTACCATGGAGCTGATCTGATGATGGAGTCGAAAGGTGGCCATAGGAACTCCTGTATTAAACAAGATAGACCCGTCGTGTTTGGGCTCGTTTTACTTGTCTTGGCTAGCACTCTGCTGCTACATGATATCCAGGATCTCAAAAGCTTGTTTTTTAAGAAGTAACATTTTTTAATATTGTGTTAATTAACATAATACCCCTATTATGTATATCAATATTTCATCACTTTAAAAAAGTATAAGTTAATGATGTTTTATCTCTTTCCATTAAAAAACCAGGGATTAATTAAGAATTTCTTAATTAACCAAGAGAGATTACCATACTACCTTATATTTTGTTTCGCAATCCGCTCACATTATTCGTTATCCGGTTCCATTTTACCGCAAATGAATATAAAATACCGTTTTAAGCGTAGAGCGGTATTATCGGTTAATATTTAAATCAGTATACCTACATAATAGGTTTTAAACGGTATACAAACTTTTACAATTGAATATTGGATGAAACACCCTGAGGTTGTCAGGAATTAAAATTAAAGCATTAAATGTGAATTTTCTTTAGAAGAGACCTTGCATCGTCTAGCGTAGCATAGAACGTTCACCTATGCTCTCTTATTATAGGTTTGACTGGGGTTTGTAAGGTAGTCATCTCTCCATCATGTGGGTGGACATCCTGCGCATTGAGTGCCGTTACGTAGTTTACGCTTGACAACTTTTTGACCCCATCGGCCATCAGTACTCCAAACTATGTGCCCTGTCCACTGCCATGTCAACTTGCTAATCCGCTAAGCTACGACGGTTAATTTTGTTCTTCCATGGATCTTCTCTTCAGTTCTGATTCAATCTCGCAGAGACACTTCGAGCATAGGCCTCTGGGTTACTTGGACCTTATTAATAATGCCCATTGATCCCATAGTAGGAAAGAGCTTAAAATAAGAAAGAGACTGAAGAGTGTATCAAATTGGCATCGCATTGCGCGTAATGCTTCCGACGATCTCGAGAATTTCGTGGTAACCGTAGGTAAAGGTAGAAGAGAAAAGACCCAGGGGGCGTAATCCAATAAGGTGGTCCGATCAAGTGGGCAAAGAACTGGGCATAACCATACCTGACGCCATACACCAAGCGGAACACCAACAGAAATGGAAACATATTTGCCATGAAGTACTACAGAGGGACATCACGACGCTCAGCAGTGAGCAAACGACCTGAGGAGGAGGTTCCTATAGTAAAAGTCTTCACCATATAAATAATTTAACGTTCAAAAAAGCAGAATAATTTCAAAGTTTTATTTTAAAGATCATAAGATGGGGAAAAGCAACGAAACATCAACACATAACGATATGAAATTGATATGAAGAATCAATAGAAAATGGCCAGCGGCTTCCCCAGTAGGGGCCCGAGTCAACCAGTGAAAAGAAAACGGGGAAAAGGCTCGGTAATACTTTTATCCTCGTGTACAAAATAATAATCCTCCATGCATCAGCCACACGAAGTCCACTGCTGGATATAGGCCTCCCCTATAGATCTCCAATAAGACCGGTTGGTAGCGGCTTACATCCCATCCGCCTAGGTAGACGCTCTACGTAACGCTTCCTGATACTGATGATTAACCTTTAATCAGCATAATATATTTATCAACTAAATATTTGCGTTATGATTGTAAACTAACTATTAAAATTAAACTGATTAAAAAAAACTGATTTCAATAATCTTATGAGCAAAGAAATTTACCTTACAAAATAATTAAAATTGTTTATTTTATCGGGCTAAAATGTTTTTGCTAACTACAACTAAATACAATAGTACGTTATAAGCTATATAAAACTAAATACACTACTACTACTACATAAAAAAACAATTAGATCATCAACAGTCCGTTGAAGGTCTAACGATAATCCAAATGCTCAAGTCCACTGCCAGTCGGCAGCGTGCCCAGCATGCAAGCTGCATTCCCTCACTGAGTGGCAATGCTTATACGTTGAGCCAAATAAATAAAATATACTTAGTACCTACAAATAATTTCTTTCAAAAAGTAATAACCTACTGAACCACCACTCTACTACCCGAGCGCGTGTCACTTTTTATTCCTACACGAACAATAGTTTTTTTCTATTTTTTCGTTGCGGAAACCCAAGGGAAGTTTCTGTCGACGCCTCTACATTGATATAGTGGGCTTCTGAATTATACATGGGGCTGCTTTTTGCCCCAATGTTGCTTATATTGAAGCGCTTTTTACTATTTTGTTGTTTCGTTTTCTCTTTTCAGTTGATTTTCTACTTTTTTACTTGGTTTATCTGGTTTATCGTATCAAGGATGATTTAAAAGCAGTGTTTCTTTAGTCAATAGGCATGTTCTAGAGTGTCAATGTAATTATAATTATGCCCAACTTTTAAAAAATAATCAGCACTGAAATCGCAAAGAAACATCGGCTGCACAGCAAAAAATTGATTGTCTGTAAAGACGATTATTTCATGGATTTAGCAGTGCGTCATCTCTCGTCAAAATTCAGAAGTTCTTATAACTTCAATTGAGTGATAACCTGTCTAATACGGGTATCACAGGTGGCGCCGCCAACGCTATAAGTTGGTTAAAAATGATAAACACTTCACAAAATTCGGCGCGGGGTCAGTATAGCGGGTTAGCTCAGTGGTCAGAGCGTCGGACTAGTGATCCGAAGACGCAAGGTTCGAATCCTGCATCCGCGACGAGTTTTTGAAATGTTTATCATAAAAAGTAAGTCTTTGAGATAAACCTAGTGTGGGATGCACTATAAAATTAAAATCATTTCGTCTGTAAAGTCGGTTCACGGACGATAGTTTTGCGTGATAACATCATAAGAAAGCGCTCGTAGCGTAGTTTGACTAGGTGATTGTCAGCGATCACCGAAATTAAGCAACGTTCCGCACGGTCAGTACTTGGATGGGTGACCGCGGGTGGCATTTTCCAACTGAGCGCTACCGTGGCTCGGATGACACGTTAAATTGTAGGCCCCGGTTGTTTTAACCGTTTAGCCATGTCAGAGGCCTTCAGGCGGCCTAAAAACTCTGACACCAGGGCTAGCCACCCGGCCTATACGAACTTACTTTTTTTTTATCATAAGAAAATTGTTGAATCAACAACTGAAACAAGCCGAACGCTTAGGCTGATCGTGCCTCTCTATCGCTTGTTCCACTCTCTCGCTTGCTAGTTCGGCTCAGGCGGAACGTCATACTTTTTCTTGCGTGCAGCCAACGTTTATAGATTTAAAAGACGATATCACGTCAAAACACTCATCGAGAGTATCTTTCTTTCTTTACAAAATGTGTAATAGACCTGATTGCTTTGATGATTTAATCAAGACTCTAGAAAACTCTGTACTCAAGCTAATTTCAATAGTTTTTTTTAAAGAGGTATATCTTAAGCAGTGGTCAACTTACGGATGAAAATGATGTCAATAAAAAATGCTAAGCAACGTCTAAGACATTGATTTATCCATTCTAAAAAGTGGATCAATTCTTCACATCAATACATATGTATAAAACAAAGTCGCTTTTCGTTGTCTGTCCCCATGTATGCTTATTTCTTTAAAACGCAACGGATTTTGGTGCGTTTTTTTTAATTGTTAGAGTGATTTAAGAGGAAGGTTTATATGGATAGATACTACACCTGTGCGAAGCCAGGGCTGGTCGCTAGTAAAATTTTAAATCCAAAAACCAAATAACTTCATTGAAAATACGAGGTTAGTTCTAAATTATAAGGAACTGTTAGAGAAAGAAACTTTCAAGATGTTAGTGGGAATTTATGTCGACAAAGTGACAGTAATCACTGAAAATAAGCGGTCTTCATACTTATTGATTGCATTTCTAAGTAAACAAGGGGGTACTTAGAAAAAAGGGAAAACTAAGTAGGGGGAGGGGGCTTAATTTCGAAAGTATGCAAGAAATGATGTTCAAACCTACTGAGTTTACAACGCACATTAAAAACTTTCCCTACAAATTATTTTGAGCACTGTGGGATCATTTCCTCATCACAACTTTTTGAGTTGTAAAGGAAAATTGAAAATTTTAAACATGCGCATTATTGCGCATAGCTCAGGGGTCATTGACCTCACAAACATATACAATAATCTGTTTTCAATCACGTTTTCTTGTAGTCAATCATCTAATGACATCGTAAAATTAGTTTTTATCATCATCATAATCATCGTCACCTGGAAGCCTATCATAAGCGTGTCTCGACACGCACTTGACAACTTATTCTCGTGTTCACACCATTCGCCGCACTAGAGCAATAGCGGGAAGAAAAGCAAAGTTAAAATGTCCTTATACTCGTACTTAAGTCTTTAAATGAAAATGTATTTAATTCTATGTTTAGTATTTGTTGTTCTAGCAGCAACAGAAATACATCATCTGATAATTTTAACTTTCTAGCCATCACGATTCATGAGATAAAACCTGGTGACAGACAGACAAACAAACGGACGGACAGCGGAGTCTTAGTAATAGGGACCCGTTGTTACGTAAAAATCTTAAAATGTCTCAGGCGGTTCTAATTTAAACATTTTACCAAATGTACTAAATCTAAGTAATGGCTGAACTCAATCTGATATGCAGTTTTAATTGTGACATTTTTCACCTCGGCTCATAATAGAAAAATTAGGATTCCAGAGACGTACTCCAGGACAATTTATTAATGGGGCCCGTAGGGGTAGCGCACCCCTTCGGCCTGATTTATTGTATCCGCTTAGGGTTGCCATGTAATAAAAATTTGCATGATTAAAAAATATGCAGTAAAGAAAAAATTGCAATACAACTTTATAAAAAGAAAAATAATTTTTGAAAGTTGGGTTAAAAAAAAAAACAAGTAGAAAATCTATAGTCATAGTCATTTATTGATAACACCACTGTTACAAGTCAAATTTTAAATACAAATAGCAATAATATATTTCATACATACAGAACACTTCAATGTCATATACATCGTATATGAAATTCATGATTATAATTATAATGTCAAAGAGTATAGAGTATAGTAGTATATATAATCGACTGCTAATCCAGAGTCCGAGAAAAATATCAGCTTCGCAAAATCGCAGCTAGAAATCGACAAAATAAATGAACTAAATATTAGGGAACAACTTACACACGGTCTCTGACCCCAAACTAAGCCAAGCTTGTGATATGGCTGCCAGAGACTGATGATGACACACTCGTATCAGCGTAAAATATCCGTAGCAGCTGATTTATTTTCTCAAATTACGAATTGATCACATAGTAAAAGTCGTTCGTAATGATGATCTGAATCACCACCTCTCGGCTTAGAGCATCCTTTTTAGATAACTCTATGAAGAATACAATTAGGTATAAAATATGAAACGTGATAGTGAAATAAATCTGTGGGTATTAGTGTTTTTTTTAATTTTTCAAACAAAACAATATCATTTTTAACCCCCGACGAAAAAGAGGGGTGTTATAAGTTTGACGTGTCTGTTTGTCTGTGTGTCGGTCTGTCTGTCTGTCTGTGGCATCATAGCGCCCGAACCACTGAACCGATTTCAGTTTAGTTTTTTTTGGATGAAAGGAGACTTAATCGAGAGTGTTCTTAGCTATGTTTTATAAAAATCGATTGAGCCGTTTAAGAGTTATGGTGGGTTAAAGTGGGGATGGAAGAACCAAAATTCTACAAATGTGCCCAAAATGGTTGTCAATTGAAAGTTTGTTGTCAAATATTTTTGTGTCGGGGGTTTTTTAATTAGGTATATTATTAGAAATGTTCTTTTAGTGAAAACATTTCAAAAATTGCCGCGCTCGCAGGATTTGATCCTGCACTTGACTAGCACTTTTATGTTGAAATTGTTAATAATTATAGGTATAAGTCATCTATAGTTAACAAATATATCAATTATTTTTGTTAATATAGAACTACCTATTACTTATTATTTATAAATCACTATTGTACGCTCGAAATGGGCAGGCTGTTGAAACAATTTTTATGTAACATCTTTTTACACGGCTTTACAATAAACATTTTCTTATTCTTCTTATTCTTATTCTGCATATCTCTGGGATTGCGGCCCAGATGCTTCGTCCAATTATGCTAGAACGCTGTACAGCGAGCGCGGCAATTTTTGAAATGTATATCACCAAAGGAACATTTCTTTAAGCCTAGTGAGTGAAGCACGATAAAATCATTTCATTAATATCATTTTTAACGTAGCAGCCCTAACCGTTATCTGAAATTAATCCCGATTTCACGTGGAAAACGATTTTTTATTCTAATAACATGCTGTCTTTCTTTATTAGGGTGTAATTAAAATGAAAATTCAATTAGCTCGTGCGGTTGGCATCTGCGGAGATTTCCGGTGTAATTACGCGAAAGATTAGGAGATGCAATCTGTTTTTAACAGACTTCCAAAAAGGAGGAGGTTATATGTTCGTGTGTATGTATTTTTTTGTGTATGTTCATCTATAATTTCGCCAATGGAAACCGATTCGAAAAAACATTTTTTAGTTCAAAAGGGTATACTCTCGAGCTGGTCCCATTTAAATTTTACAGAAATTGGCTGAGCCGTTTTTGAAAAAACCAACAATAATTTTGCACACGATGAACATCTATAATTTTGCCAATTGTGAACCGGATCGAAAAATTATTATTTAGTTCGAAAGGGTATACTCCTATGATGGTCTCATTTAAATTTTACAGAAATCGGCTTAGCCGTTTTTGATAAATCAACAATAATTTAAACAATTCAAGCGAAATATTCGAATTTTGCACACGATGGAAGGCGGTTTTGCCATTTTTTGTGAAAAATAATTATTTGACATTATAAGCTGATTATTAATAAAATGTAATGTGAACAAATCTAAATATAATTCGTGTGTAAAATTGTAGAGCTGAAACTGTAGCAGATTGTGATATAGATAAATTGGAGCAGAAAATATGTAGATGCAAAATAATATTAGCAAAATTGTAGCAGTTCTACTTCGGTAGCAATATCGTAGCAGATGCATGTAGCAGATCAATTCGTCGTCGTTGTTGTCAGCCATTGGTCGTCCACTACTGGACATACGCCTCACCTATAGATCTCTAATAAGACCGGTTGGAAGCAGGATCCAGCACGATCCTGTCTTTTAGAGTTCAGTTATAAAATCAAAACTGTAATTTTTATGTTACATTCTCTTTATTTATAGGTGGTTATTAAAATGAAAATTGAAATTGAAATTTTCCAATCTGTTTCAGCGATAAACACATTTCTGAAATTAGAAGCTGATTATTTTTTAATCATGGTTTAATGACATGTGAATAAAATTAAATGTAATTTGCTTGGAAATCGTAGTGACATGTGAATAAAATTAAATGTAATTTGCTTGGAAATCGTAGCATTGAAACCGTAACAGGTCGTACGATGGAATCGTAGCAACGATTTATTATTGACGACTACGATTACGATTTATTTATAAATAAACAGATGAATTTGATCTATAACAATTATCTGTTATGAATAAAGAGTATGTGGGTATGTATGAGTAGGCAGTTCTACTACGAATAATAACGTAGTAGATCCATCATAGTTGAAAAGTCCTAGTAGATCAATTTAGCAGCAATACACAGGGTGATGGGTATTAAACGCAAAACCTTTTAAGGGCGGGTCTAGTACATCTAGACAAACAACTTAGTATGTTCTAGGACTTTTGGAAAATCACAAAAAAAAAAAACAGCTTTTTTATACAAAAAGTTTGTCAACGCACGGCAAAATGTATGGAGAAGCGAATTTATTTTTGCGAATTTTCAAAAGTTGTTTATATAGATGTGCTATATCCGACCTTGAAAGGTTTTGCGTTTAATACCCATCACCCTGTATAAAAAATAACTTTCAAACTTGTAGCAGATTACAACGCACAACTAGTAGCGCAAATGAGGTCCACACGAAACACCTGAACAGCAGCAAGATAGCAAAACCGTAACTGCAAAATCATAGAAGTAGCGTTCACAATTTTGGAAAACCATTCTAAAAATTAATTACAAGAGCAAAATTGTTACCGAACAACTCATAATATCCAAATTATAGTACCTAGATTAAAGTTGTAGCAGACCGCGAAAGACAGAAAAACCCTAGCTGTAAAATTTTAGCAGTAGCGTCCAATGTTCTAGAGAAATTGTAGAAAATTTACTACGATAGCAAAATTGTTGCAAATAAACGTATAGAAGCAAAATTGTAGCTGATTGAATAACTGCGAACCGCAGCAAAACCGTAGCAGAAAAATCATAGCAATGAAATTGTAGCAGAAAAACCGTAGCTTGCTACGATTTTGCAACCGTAGCAATCGACAATCGTGGATCAACAATAGTAACAAAATGGTAGTCGATCCAAGTATAGTAGAGAACGTGAAGTATAAAAATTTAAGTAAACAATTCGTTCTTTGTGTCTGTATGTTACATCGTTACCTCTCGAGTACATAAATGGCAAGATTTTCATATCTTTCTTTAGGTTTCAAACTTAGTGCTTAATATTTTTTATTAGATAGGTAGGTTTATTTAAAAAACATCAGAATTTTTAAAATTTCGATTTTTAAAATAGAAATTTTATTATTTTTAGCCTGTTGATAATTTTTTTTTTGTTTTACAAACCAAACAACAAGCATGCTTACAAGCTTTAAAGGCGGTTGAACACACAATCAAAGATTAATCGACATGGATTGTATCAAAGCACATTTTCTTTTACTTTGATCTCAATTAACATAAATACTTGTTTCAAGATACTTATTTTTTTCCCAAAAACGTTCACAACCTACGAGAAAATCGTTCTTTTTCCGAGATATTCTATTTTCCAGATTTTCTGTAACCACTGAAATTCTTAGGGCAATATTCCACTTAGTTAAGCTAATCTCTGTAGATAAGAATATGTTGTAATTCTTCCAAATAAGTATTCATTAACAGGTATTCCTTATTTTCATAGTGCATGTTTACTAGGAATTTAAATTAATCCTGTTAAGTGCTACTACTGCTAAGCTATTAGCTATAACCTCTATTTTTTTTCTGTGCAATTAATTTTTACAATTTTTTGCTCGATATTAATAATGCATGTTGTCTTCACCTATAATTATTGCAACATTTAGCTCCTATTTTTTATGTATAATCTTTTGACAATGTATTGATGAACACAATGTTGGTGATGGTGAACTGAAATAAACAAATACATTACAAAAATAAAAAGTCCTGATTGTTTGTCCTATTTCCTATCTCCGTGATGTTGTAGAAACTATGTATCCGAGACATTGTTGCTCAGTGAAAATATTGCTTCACTATCTTGAGCATAAAAAACAAAAAAAAAATATAAACTAGGGGTACAGTTCTACACTATTTACAATTTTTGCAGTGTAATTTACAAGCATATTGCTAAGTCATGCTATGTTTTGGTGGAGTTTAAGCCTGACTCCGGTTTCTGAGCGATTTAATTCGATTGGAGTCGGCGTCAAGCGTAATAGGCCAGTTCAGTAGTTAACGGATTCTTGGAGGCTATGTTCACTGGAATGTAGTTAATAATGTTCAACAGTTAGTTAGACTTCAGTGCTAAAAATAAAACTATATAATTCTATACAGAGTTACTGGTAATCAATTGGGTTCGATCCCCACCTAGAGCAAACATATGTGTGATGAACATAGATGTTTGCTCTGTGTCTGGGTGTTATTTAGGTACTACCTATATAATTATGTATGTATTTAAAATATTTCTATGTAGTATATCAGTCTCTGGCAGCCATATCACAAGCTTTGCTTAGTTTGGGGTCAGATACCGTGTGTAAGATGTTCCTTAATATTTATTTATTTATTTAATTAGCATCCTTTTAGGGGCTTATTCTGTACATCAAAACTAATTTTTGTTCAACGACTTTTATCAAATCTAAAAAAATAATTGTTCCCTAGAAAAATATCGTTCACCCTCGACAAAATGTATGGAAAAGCTGTTTTATTTATTTATTAATTTTATCTAAATAAGTAAGTGTATAGAGGTATCAGTTGTAATCTATGAAAAATTCGTATTGTCAATTAGAAAATTAGAATTTGAATGAAACCAGATTTGAACAAAATATAAGCCAAGGCAAAATTGAGCGAAACTTGAGAAGTAAAATAGGGTGAATCAATGACCTATACTGTAAGTGTAGTTTCACCAGGTGTTCGTTAGCGATCATCAAAGTTACTCATACTCATATTCATTGAAGTGAAACTTCTAATGCGACTTCCAACAAGGTTGCGTTAAACGTTTAACGCTACCATGGAGGGGGTATAATAGCACTGCTGCGTCAAAGTTTCAATTCTTCCGCGCGGACTACTCCACTAGCATTTTTTTATTTGTACAAAATTGCATACGTCATAATAATAATAATAAGTAAATAGTAGTTTATGCAACTGTCATATAATGAAGGGTATTAAAACACGAGTGTGAGGTTATGAAACGAGCGCAGCGAGTTTCATAATAGTAACGAGTGTTTTAATACCCGTGTTATATGACAGTTGCATAAACTACTTTATCTTCACTAACAAAAATTAAAAAAAAAAAAAAACATATTGCGAAACATTAAATTCACGCGTACGTGTATTGTCACAGTGAACTTGGCGCCATTAAAATCTAACCAATGAGAGCGCAGCTGCGCGCGCAGGGCCAATCAGGAGCGAGCGCGCGATGTTATAATGAGATTTTACGATATCGATGTGGATATTATAACATCACGTGAAATTGCTTAAATGTTGTCTGCGCTATAACAGTAGTCATTATAAGTCAAGTATTGGAAACATAAGTAGAATGTTACAACATTAGTGTAGATAAACTTATAAAAATCACATTAAAAAATAGAATAATAACACAAGCTACGTTAAGCAACGTTCATTACCGTCAGTCTATGGATGGGTGACCGCGGGTGGCATTTACAAATGAGAGCTACCGTGGCTTGGTTGATACGTTAAATTCTAGATCCCGGTTGTTTTAGCCGTTTGTAAGAGGCCTTCAGGCGGCTTTAAAACTTTGACAACAATGCTAAGCTTACTGTTATTGCGTTGTACGCGTTATTGCACCACAAAAGTTCTGTACGTATATATCAACATAGTATAAAACAAAGTCGCTTCCGCTGTCCCCATGTCCCCATGTATGCTTATATCTTTAAAACTACACAACGGATTTTGATGCGCTTTTTTTAAATAGATAAAGTGATTCAAGAAAAAAGTATACTAGTTTTTTTATATAACCAGTTACAAAACAAGATTAAAATAACGTAAATCAAGTCACTGTTCCACTGTGCCTGCCAGTGGCAGTGGTGTACGTGGTTAGAATACAGAATATTTGGTTATTTATTCGAAATGCTTCATCATGAGGGCGGATCACCACTTCCTGTTTCAAATTATCCGTAGATTAATCCTTGTTTATTTCGTTATGCTGTTACCGTGTTTGATACAAAAATGTTCAATTAAACGAAGTGAAATAAGTGAAAAAAACAAGGAGTAATGGCGTTTGTTTGGATTTAATATTATCTTTGTTGATCAATGGGTTTGTAATCACAACGTTATTACAAGTGTATTGACTTTATAACGTCTTAGGAATGGATAAACGCTGGCTGCACGTACGAAAAAGCATGACTCATTGTCACGTTCCGCCTGTCAATGTAGTCTAGCAGATTGGCATGTTAAAATATAAAATAAAATATAAATAATGGCTGATGGGGTCCAATCATTCTCAAATGGAGACCACGTACTGCTAAAGCGCAGTGCAGGACGTCCGCTCAAAAGGTAAATGATCTCAGCAAGATCGCTTTGAATGCCAGCCCCTTCTTTCCATAATCAATCCCCCGCATAGTGGAGATCTATAGTGGAGGCGTGTGTCCAGCAGTGGACGTCTTATCGCTTAAACGATGACTTTTGTAATTACTGAACACATTCATGTTCAGTAAGTAACTTCTAGATTATGATTGATTAAGTAAGTTCGTATAGTTTGGGTGGCTAGCTCTGGTGTCAGAGTTTTTAAGCCCCTTGAAGGCTTATGACTTGACTAAATAGTTAAAACGTCCGGGACCTACAACTTAACGTGTCATCCGAGTCACGGTAGCGCTCAGTTGGAAAATGCCAGCCGCGGTCGCCCATGCAAATACTGACCGTGCGGAACGTTGCTTAATTTCGGTGATCTGACAAACACCTAATCAAACTACGCTATGATTGATTGAAGTCGTTGAAATTTTTTCACCTCCTTTCGATTAAGTACTGCCCCCATTTTGCATAACCTTGGCCACAGTGCAGGTGACCCCATAAAGGTCGTCATAAATCCTCGGAGACGCCGACACCACCCGCGTAATTACTACATCGTAAACATTTTACACACACCATAAAACGCTAGATGTAAAACTTTAGTACTTGTTTGATGACTATCTTATCTGATGTTCCTGTAAAGCACCCAGCATTTTTTAATCGACTTCCAAAAGGAGGAGGTTCTATGTTCGTCTGAATGTGTTTTTTTTTTGTATATGTTCATCGATAATTTCGCCAACTGTGAACCGAATCGAAATATTTTTTAGTTGGAAAGGGTATATCTACTCCCGAAGTGGTCCCATTTAAATATGAAATCGGCGGTTTTGAAAAGTCAACAAAAATGAAAATGATTCGAGCGAAATATTCGAATTTTATACACGATAGAATGGCATGGTAATGGCAAATATTTTGCCATTTTTGCGTAAAATAATTATCTGTCGTATATCCGACGTATTTATTTTATTTTATATTCGCTTTAATGAAAAACACAATGTGTGTAATATGAATATTCAGCTTCATTACATTAGTAACTTTTACGAAAGTATGTATAAAGGAGATATTGCAAATAGGCACAGAAATTGGGCCACTAAAGGGTACAGTATTTCATAATTTGCTTTGTGTCTTTCAGAAAATGATTATCCCGTTATTTTTTACAATTGCATAACACAACGGCACGGTTAAGGTACACTTCACAGAGCCAGCCTGTTGCCGCACGGTCATCGTCACGGTCAACAATGACAGTGTTCATTAAAAGTAATTTCGTGTATCCGGGTATTAAGGTTAACTGTGACCAAAATGACAGTAATTCAATGACTGAACAAAAATCAAATTGGAAAATGTGAAATTACTCAAAAATTAAGCATTTGATGCGGTTGTTTTACTCTGCGCATTTATTTATTATGGTTTAACGGATTTCTTGAGCTACTGTAGTCTAGTCTAATCTAGTCTGAGCCCATTTTGCATTATCTCCTTTCATTAGTTTGTTTTTAAAATCATATTTTTCATCACGCATATCATAGTAGCGTATTGGCATCGTAGTATTTAAAATTTCGAATCTTTAATAATGAAGTAACATGTCTTGAAAAATATTCAAAAAAGCTTATCTTTATAAGCCCCAATTTCGATAGTTTTTGACACACAACGCTTAAAGATTGCTAATAAAATGACACTTTTAGTGAGATGAGCTCATAGCATAGTTTGACTAAATATTTGTCAGCGATGAACGAACGAAGTTCAGCATCGTTCGGCACGATCAGTCTCCGTGCACAGCAACAAGTGATAAGTTAAACATCTATCTCGATATTATTCTGCGTTTTATTACTGTCACTCACTGACAATAAAATAAAGCTGTCTATACTTATAGTTAGTTCTGGAAGTTAGTTCATTTCTTGGTACTAGGTGACTATATTAGAATATCATCAACATCAAACTCAATCATTTATTGCAACATATGAAATTTACATGCGATTCTTAGTTAACATGTTTTGTATAGTTTACATATGACCCTAATTTTATTATTTGTATTGGAACGATTAATTATTATGTTTTCTAGATTATCGTAAAAATATTCGTCTTATCGTGCATTTCGACAATAGGATAATTTTTAGTTGTTTTATGAAACAGTATTCTCTTTCAATATTTTTTAGATTATTTGGCATTTTTAACCGACTTTTAAAAAGGAGGAGGTTCTATGTTCGTCTGTATGTTATATTTTTTTCTATTGTTCATAGATAATTTCGCCAATTGCGAACCGAATAAAAAAAAAATCTTTATTAGTTCGGAAGTAGGTACACACTTGAAACACACACAGAAGCCGTGGTGGTCTAGAGGTAGTGACGCCCGCCTTACAATCGTGAGGTCGTGGGTTCAATCCCAGTCCCGTACCAATGAGTTCTTTGGAATTTATGTACGGAATTTCACACCACTGGCTTTTCGGTGAAGGAAAACATCGTGAGGCAACCTGCATATGTCCGTAGAAGAAATTCGATGGCGTATGTGAATCCACCAACCCGCACTGGGCCAGCGTGGTGGATATGGCCCAATCACCCTTCGTGGGTAGGCCTACGTCCTGCAGTGGACTATTAAAAAGGCTGATACAGTACAGTACAGTACACACTTCCGAAGTGGTCTCATTTAAATTTTATCGAAATCGACTGAGCCATTTTTTAAAAATCAACAATAATATAAAAATGGTATATATCAATTCGAGCGAACTATTCGAATTTGTACATGATTCTTCTTCTTCGTGGCGATGATCCAAAAATTAATACGTGTTGTTATGTACACGATGGAAGTCGGTTTTGCCATTTTTTGCGAAAAATAACTAGGTGAGTATTTAATTTTGGTGATATTTATTAACACCTAGTCAAACCTCGTAAACACCAGTTCATGCCTTAATTCTGCGTTCAATGAGGTAAAGCGGGGTTGCGTGGTTTATCTCCGTACTAAACTGGAAGAACGGCTCTGATCTGACACTAGGCTTTAGGCCAGTGGGTGGTTTGCCGATATTATGCAGGATGGTTCTATAGACACAATTTCGATAAAATACGTAGAATAGTGTATACTTAGATAAATGATTGGTCTCATTGCACTTGAAATTTTAGTTTCGTTAGAACTTTCAAGCGGTATAGCTGATTCCAAAGTCACTATAGCATTAAGATACTATCGATAGACTATCACTTTCGCAACCACACTGATACTACAGTAAAAAATAGACGTTTTTTTGGTTCACCTTTGCACTAAATTTCCAATCTAATTTTTTTTTAAGGTTTAGGATTACTTACTGAGCATGAAATCACAAAATGCTGACAGATGGAGCTTCAAGCGCCATCTTGAAAATATGTTTTTGGCCGATATCTCGGAAACTATGCACTTTAGGGCAAAAATTATGGAAGTAATATTGTGGAAAATTAAATTTTGCATATTTTTATCCCAACAAACTTTTTTGTGAAACTTACCGTTTACGATTTATGGCCCATTTAATTCTATTTTTACTGGCCTATGATGGCTGGCGTTCGGTAAGCCAAATCTGCTGGCACACTAATTTACCGCAGTTATTAAGTACGTTGACTCTATCTAGTAGCAAAACCAGTAAAGGTGATTACGAGTAAAAGGGTAGTTTGATAGTGTAAGTTGGACATAATGATGAACGTATTTAAGTACGTATTAAAGTAGGTCAAAATAACCCTTTTAAACTAAAAGGGTTTGGACGCCAGAAATAAAATATTAAGTTAATCGGTTTAAAATACAAATCATTTATTTACCGATATTTGGTAGGATAGGTGCGAGTGCCGTCTAGCAAAGCTCTATGAGAACACTGGTAAGAAATTCATAACAACTAGGCTAAGCAAAAAGCAGTAGAACAAAAGGGTATTTTACTATAATGTAAACATCGTGAAGGAAAGAGAAACACTAACAAACATTACATGTTAGAGTGAGATAGATTAGTTTTCGTATCATATTCCAACAAAACTAAAACTAAAAAGATATAAACCGCAAACAATTTTCTGTGCGCCATAAAAGTCCAGCGACCTCCCGACATTTGGATTATCCCGAATACTATTTCCTGCAAAATATTACCGAATATAGTGTATAAACATTTTATAGGAAAATAATAATTCATATTTTACGAATGTGTTATAATATTGGGAGGCGCGACCCAGTGAAGCCGATAAACGTGAATTATTATGTTTTTATTGATACCCTGTACGAAATAAATTTAGATAAATATATATATGGAGATAAAATATTATGTTATTGTGTTAGCTTGCTGAGAAATCAGTTCTTTCCTTATTGTTAACCAGTTTCACCCTTTTCTAGGGTTCCGTTTACGAGGAACCCTTATATCTTCGTTGTATCCGTCCGCCTGTCCGTCCCATTAATACAAAGTCTTATAGCTACCACATTTGTCAACCAAATTTCATGAAATTTGATCTTATGATAGTTTAAGTATAGATCTCAATTTTAATATCTAAAAAAATGTGTATTTAAGGGGTATTATACATGTAAAGTGGTACCTTCTTCTCTGATCTGTGGTGGCAATGCAGCCAGCATGCTGGGCACGCTGCCAACTGGCAGCGGGCTTGAGCATTTGGATTATCTTTACACCTTTCTAGGTCTGTGGATGATCCAATTGTTTTTATGTTGTTGTAGTATATGTAGTTTTAGCTTGTAAATTAGTATTGCATTTTGTTGTAGTTAATAACCACTCCTGCCCGTTGAAAAAACAATAATTTGTTATTTATAGTTATTTTCTAACAGACAACCTTAAGTTTACATCTTCGCTGCCACTCCGCACAATTCCATTTTTCTACAATTTTAAAGCTGTCCTTAGTAAGCTTAAGTTATCCTAATGTAAACGCGTATGGACACGCCCGTGACAGCTTATTTAAGCTAGCTTACTTAGATAGGTTCCGAGTAAACTTAAGTAACGAACTGCTCGAGGCTACGACCGACATTATCTTTGTGTAAGTGTCTGCGAGTAAGTGCTTCCAGAAATGGGACACACGGTTCAAGAGAATCGCGAATTACGATAAACGTTATGGAGATTAAATGTTATACGTCGATCCCGCGTAATCTTGCGTAATCCCATATTAACCAAGATACATTAACATTTTGTTGATCATAAACTTACACATCTTTTGAGAAATGATTCGTTTTTAAATATTTTAATTTAACAGAGTAGAACAAAATAACTGTTACCACCAAAAATACATAATTCGAATAGTTTGCTTGGATTGATAGATACAATTTAAACTTTACTGTTGATTTTTAAAAACAGCAAAATTAAATAGGTACACCCTTTCGAACTAAATAAGATTTTTTTTGGATTCAGTTCACTGTAGGCACAAATATCGATGAACACACAAAAAAGCATATTAATGAACACAGAACCTCCTCCTTTTGGAAGTCGTTTAATAACGTAAATAACAGTTTTTTCGATTTTGACGTTTCAACCCGCCATAGTGTAATCTGAATCACACATTTTTTTGCAAGCTAGATTACATTAATATAAGCAATTAGAAATTCTTTATTCTTAACAATCTTAACATTAAGGCATTGAATTTTTAATAACCCTGCGTAGACTGTATAGTATTTATCAATCATAACAAGTAAGTTTAATTTATTTATTATTTATTTAAAAAAAAATAATGTTGTTTTTTTAAAGGAGGTTAACAAAAACATGTTTTTTTAAATTATTACAACCCAGAGTAGGTTAATCAGGTTAAGAATTGTTTTTAACTTTATTTAGATGACAACGCGGCGTAAATTATATCTTTAACATCAAGTCAGTGTTTTGCTCGTCTCGATAATCACACAAGTCTACCGCCTTACTTGCCCGTGTGTCCTCGCACGCATCATAAAGACTGCTTCTAAATATTGCCCGCGGGCAGTAAACACAGTTTTACGCCATTACACATGACGAGAGAACACGCTACTGGGCGGCCATGATTTTGTACCGTCGAGATGATATGGGTAGACAAGAAATGTTCTAATTCTGAGAAACGATGATATACGGTATTTATAAACCTCTTTATGGTCATGAAATTGTGTTTGGGAATATTGATAAAGATAAATATTCATTTAAATATAGCTAGCTTAGATAGCTAAACAAGACCTATAAATGTACACATGTTTTGGTAAACATGTGTATTTATAGGTCTTATTTAGCTAAATTATCTCAACATGTTTCTACCCTATGTACGGGGTGTACAAAATGGGAATATGTTTGTATTTGGGGCTTTACTTTGAAAATGTCTTTAAATTGTATTTTCTTGCTATTCACTTCAACTCTTTTACTTGTCCCTTGGGGTTTCAAATATAGTCGTAAGTGAGTTCGAATAGGCCCGGTGGCTAGCCCTGGTGTCAGAGTTTTTAGGCCGCCTGAAGGCCTCTGACATGGCTAAACGGTTAAAACAACCGTGACCTACAATTTAACGTGTAACGAGCCACGGTAGCGCTCAGCTGAAAAAAGCCATCTGCAAAAGCAATCTAGTAGTTACTTTTATAAGGTGTGTTTGTAAAAAAATCCGATTAATTGGGAAAATCGTGCATAAAAAGCAAAAATCTTATTCACTAAATATGCCTTGTTTCATCAATGTTTTACAGGATTACTTATAAGTAGGTATTACAATCTTGCTCTATGTCACGTCTATTGTACTGTCGTTCATGTTGAATCTAGTAGTTAGATTAGACCTTTTAAGGATTGTTTGACATCGCAAATCTTTTTTACCAAATGTGATTCACTAACAAGCGCCTCGTTTCACTGATGTCTCAGGTCTTACAATATTAAAATATAATGTCTATTGCACTTTCATCCATGTTTTTTTACATTTTTACGCAACTCCGGAACGCGAGAGGGGTCTTAAAGATACGTTTATTTGTATTAAATATAGTAATTCCAGTAGTTATTTTGTAATAATTACAAGTTTGTGTATAGCGCATAATATAATAACAATCTTTTTTACTAAATATGATCACTGCCAAGAGCTTCGTTTCACCGATGTCTTAACAGGATCACTTCCATGTCTTAAACTGTGTCAAGTCTTTTGCACTATTATCCATGCTTTTTTACATTTTTACGCAACTCCGGAACGCGTGAAGGTGTAAACCCTTCGGGGTCTTAAATCTAGTAGTAACTTTTTTCAGGTGTATTTGGAAGGGAAATCCAAATAACAGTAAAATGTTATGGGATATTCGCGGCCGTTTCGGTTACGAGCGTTCGCAGTCGTAGGGTATTGTAAAAAGATTGTCGTTTGAATAGGTTGAAAGTAAAAGCGGATTAAATAATTATTTTTCGCGAAAATGGCAAAACCTATTTCCATCGTGTACAAAATTCAAATATTTCGCTCGAATTGTTAACATTGTTGTTGATTTTTCAAAAACGGCTCAGCCGATTTCTTCAAAATTTAAATGAGACCACGTCAGGAGTATTACTTTCGAACTAAAAAATAATTTTTCGAGTCATTCTTAGGGTTGACATCGGGTTATTTTAGCAAAATTGTAACTTGGTAAACTATCGTGCTGAGGATTATTATACCTTTTGGGGTAAGTTTTATGTCTGAGCATGCTTGGTTAAGGTATTTTTCAACTTTTCTGTTGCACGTTGTATACCTGCAAACTATAAACTCTAAGTAAGAGCATAAGTAACTTCGTATAGACCGGGTAGCTAGCCGTAGCTCCCAAGTTTTCCTGACATGGTTAAACATGTAACAAGAATGTACGGTCATTCCAAAGTTTAAAGCCGGGTACAGACGTAACGCTTAATGCAATATTACGTGTAATTTAGCTTCAACAGTGTGGAAAGCACACGAACTCAAAGCGAATTGTGTACGCGAATCTAATTCAAGAGCTGTTTCCACTCAGTTGCTACGAACATCCCGAATAGGGAGGTCGTGAAAGATAGTGCTGCTTTCTTTTACCTTTCTTATTTTTTTAAGTGATTCGGTTTTTTTGGATCCCATATAAAAGGTTTTTCTTGATACAAACTATTAAGTTCAAGCGATTGTTCGTCACTCCACATCATGAACGCACAACCGCCACGAACGCCGTCCAAACAAGCATTGCGAGCGCCTTTGTGTTTGCGAAAAAAAACCGATCAGCCCGAGCGCCGGCGCGAGCGTTACATGAAATGTTCGCAGTGCTGTCCACAGGTAGAATTCGTGTATTCTTAGGTACATTACGCGTTACACTCGTCTGGACCCGGCTTTTAACACAAACACCAACTCATCGACTTCATGCCCTAACTGATCTCAGCTTAAACAAGCCCTAAGTTTAACTTTCAACCTATAAACTATTTCTCAACTACCTAAGTAACTACATAAACTTGTCAACTACCTAACTACATAAACTTGTGCCGTGAGTCCAAGCGACTACTGCCAAACATGTGAACCTAAAATTATGTAAAAGACATCGCAGGTTTCAAAGACATTCTTGAGGGTAAGATATGCTGTGAATCTGCTCGTGGACGGCTTTATTCTAAAATAGATCCTGTATTGTAAACTCGAGGGATACGGTCACTTTAGCACATTCTAATCAAAATACATCACAGGTACCTATGTGTTAAATGCTCACGCATTCTTGTGTAGATAGCTGTTCTTAATTTCTACTATGTTTCGACCATAATTGGCGATCTTTGCAATGGTTATTTTTTTAAAGTGATCATTAAAAATTGAGGTTTCTGCAAACAGATTTGTGAAGTATCTTTTGAATTTGCGGTTTACTACAAATATAGACATAATATGTAGGCATTTTGATATTTAAAGCCTTTGATTATGACCTGTCCATAATCAAAGTTTAAAGCTTCATAATATTTTGGAAAGGCAGTTATTTTAGCAAGGTTGTCAAAGTGTATGAAATTCCCAAAATACTGAAGCTAAATTAGGAACTAATTCCCACATTTAGGGACTTTTTTGACATTTTTCTTTGCCAATTAGAAGATCCTACTTAATCTGTGAACCGTTAGTAATTTAATATAGCGAAATAATTAAAAAACAATTCATAAATATTCAAGTATTTTACTTGGTGTATGGCCTAATCTATATATTATAGGTACATTTTTGCAATACCTCTTTTGGCAAAATAACTACCTACTCAGTAGATGTTAGGTTCTATAAGACCTTACGACAGACTTAAAACACATGACCTAAGTCTTAGGTCGTTTTTAAAAGACCTAGGATGACCTAGACAGATACCAGAAGGATTGGCAAATTATACAGGTTTATCTTCTTGCTCTGTACTAAGTTAAAAGGAGGGATTATGACAACCATTTTGAACTAATTTTACTATGAGACTAACCCGAAATTCTAAAAAAAACTGCTTTTTCATACATATTTGCAACTCGTAATCAACAAAGAAAAATTATGTAACAGCTGTTTTTTTTCCGAAATCACTACATAGTATAAAACAAAATCGCTTCCCGCTGTCTGTCCCCATGTATGCTTATATCTTTAAAAACTACGCAACTTAATAATATTTAGAAATTAGCATTGCGTGCATGCCCTGAGCATTCATTCTCGCCATCGAACGCTCCTTCTTGCGGCGGCGTCGTGTGTCGGGTCGTTCTCCTCCCTCAAATATGGTCGAGGAGAGCGATGGCTGGCACATGCGTCACACTCGTGATCGGGTGCTGCATGCGGGTCGCCGGTTTGCTCGCGGCATTTACGCAATGCACTGAAACTACTAACTTAGACTAAGATTTAAACTAACCCATCTCTATTGTACAGTCGTATTCTTTCAATTGTAACTTGTTAACAAAGGGCACAGACCCTGGAGTCTGTGGATCATTAATTTAAATTAAAAAAAAAAAAAAAAAACTACGCAACGGATTTTGATGCGGTTTTTTTAATAGATAGAGAAAGATGCAAGTTTACATGTATAAAACACCTCTGCGAAGCCGGGGCGGGTCGCTAGTAATTTTATTTCTAAAATACAAGTCCTTTCCTCCGTCCTCTTTCTGGCTTAGTACCTACACCAGTGGATATGTACCTAGCATAAGATATAAACAGATAGAAAGAGAGTAAAGAGACCTTTAGCTCTAATTTGGAACACAGTGGGCTTTATATAACAAATCTATAATTTGTAACGCAATAAAAATAATTTCATAGCTTTGTGCCGGCGCGCCGTCCTCATTTGCGTTGACAGCTGTCATGTTGCTGAATGTCTGTACCAAGCGTTAAATGTTAATTTTAAGGCAGTAACTCACTGAGAGTATTTCATGCAAATGTAAATTTTACCCATGGTTAAATTTATTTATGAAATTATATTTATCAATTCATAAATAATTATACATTTTTACCTTAGGTAAAATTTATTTATTTCTACATATTATCTTCATAATTATTGATAACAAAATTAGCTTTATTTCATATTCAATGCAATCGTCGATTTTAAAACTTCACAATGTTAAAGTTTACTAAATAATAACTGAATCTTAGTGTTAAGACAAATACAGTAAATGTAATAGTATCGTAATCATAAATTATTGTCCTAACATACCTATACCCAGTAAAAGAAGACTGGCTCGATAGCGGACTACCAGCTTCTCGCGTTGACGATATCGTGACATTGCAGGTCCAACCGCAACGATATCGGCATAGAAGCTCTATTTTTAGGGTTCCGTACCCAAAGTATAAAAACTGGACCCTATTACTAAGACTCCGCTGTCCGTCTGTCTCCAGGCTGTATCGCATGAACCGCTATAGCTAGAAAGCTGAAATTGTCACAGATGATGTATTTCTGTTGCCTCTATAACAACAAATACTAAAAATAGAATAAAAATAATATTTAAGGGGGGCTCCCGTACAAAAAATATAAATTTTTAGCCGCTTTTCGCTCGATATCAAAAATGGATACCATACAGTACGGAACACTTCATGCGCGAGTCCGACTCGTACTTGGCAGATTATTTACTTTCGAACGGACGTTTACGCAACCGAGTAAGGTTGGCATCCAATATTGCTATTTGAACATGAATTTAAACTATTGATTGGATGCTCTCAGTGAGTGGCAACCTTTAGCGCGGAGGCTCTTGAAACCATTGTGACAGTGGAGTGGCGTGTCACAAACAGCGAGCGTCTACGGGTTCTCGACGGCTACTCGCTATTACACGAGTGAATTGCTATCGAGAACTTTTACTCATACTCGAGTTCAACTTTTATTATTGTCATTATGATTGTCATATTTTAGAATTAGAAATCTTTATTTTTTAAATCATCTCTATGTAACCTTAACCTCTTGTACCTACCTCTTAGGTAGGTACATAACGAGTTTTTAACCGACTTCCAAAAAGGAGGAGGTTCTATGTTAGTGTGTATGTATTTTTATTTGTGTATGTTCATCGATAATTTCGCCAATTGTGAATCGAATCGAAAAATATTTTTTAGTTCAAAAACGTATACTCCCGAGGTGATCCCATTTAAATTTTATAGAAATCGGCTAAGCCGTTTTCGATAAATCAACAAAAATGTAAACAATTCGAGCGAAATATTCGAATTTTTACACGATGGAAGGCGGTTTTGCCATTTTTTGCGAAAAATAATTATAATGCACGTGAAGAAAATATGTACCTAAATGCCTTGCGTGGTGCGTACAATGCAGAGAACTGAGCGTTGCTAAGTTTATAAAGGTCTTGAATGGAAACTATTTAATGGCAGCACAGTGTAGGATAGGATATCTTTTAGTCACAATAAAATACTTATCTAGTGATTTGCCTCGACTTTGCATGTTGAGAAATATGATATTTTATACCTTTTATCTACCTCAATACATTGCATATTACTTATAGTAGGTAAACTTGAATGGACAGACAGGTGCGTATTTTATTTTGATTATTTGTCAGTGCGTCAGTGTTGCGCCGCCATAGTTTGACTGACGAGCCAAGGCGTAGTTTCGTTGTACGTTTACGTGTGTCTAATTGTGTATGTACACGGCGAGGCGTAGTATTGACGGCTTCAATTATTATTGTTTGTTCACAACATTCTGTCTTAATTTTTTATTTGGTCTGAGGCTGCAGGTAATAGCTTTGTTAGAGCAGTATTTTGAAACATAATTAAAAAACATGCATAAAACACCAAAAGTAATTTTTCCTTTATTTTTGATGGTCCGAAAATGATTGAGTTTCGAATTAATCCTTTAGAATTAAGTCTGCAGGGAGTGTAGGCTATTATCTGATTAATTATGAATTCGGTCCGCTCCGGGCCGGACAGATAAAACAAAACGTGTTTTTGTTGTCATGGGAATTGTAAAAAATTGAACAAATTCCGCCATTTTAAATGTACATACGTAGTCATCGTTTAAGAATTTGCTTGCACTCATCGATCTTTAAAGCTATATTTCATGCAACAAAGTCACTCAGTTGCTGCATGAAAGAGTAAAAAATAACCAAGAAATACATTTTCGGATTTCGATTGATTTTGATTTTTAAATATCTTTATTGTCATAAAAGAATTACATAATTTGAAGACTCAGCGTTAGTAGACTAAGTAACAATTTATCTTAATAATAAGAATTCGTTTTGTAGGCTACAGTCGCCTTTTAAAAGTTACATCATAATAATTATTGACAATAATTGGGATGCCACTCATCCCAAAACTAAACAAATTCCTTAATAAAAATTATAGTCATGTTTAATAGTGCGATTACATTGTACTACCTACATGATCTAAAGTATTTTACGTTCGGATTTCGATTAATATTAGTAAAGATATCCACACCCTGGAGTCCCTTTAGTGAAGAAAAACGTAAGAAAATTTACATAACTAAGTACGTTTCCAGAACAAATTCAACGGTCTATGTGAATCCACCAATCTATACTGTGCCTGCGCGGTGGATAAACCTAATCACACGTTGTTTGTAGGCCTATGTTTATTTTTGGACTGAGTACTATACACCACTGAAGTGTATGTTATCTTGTAAATTATGAATTCGGTCCGCCGGGCGCCGCACAGAAAAACAAAACGTGTTTTTGGTGCCACGGGAATTGTAAAAATACCTATCTATCAAGTGCGAGTCGGACTCGCGCACGAAGGGTTCCGTGCCGTGTTGGAGCCCCCTTTAGCCCTTCCCTCTTGCCGTTAAAAATAGCGAGCAAAAAAATCCTGAAAAATCACGTTTGTTGTATGGGATCCCCCCTTAAATATTAATTTTATTCAGTTTTCAACATTTGTTGTTATAGCGGACAACAGAAATACATCATCTGTGAAAATACAGCTGTCTAGATATGGTCCTGGTGACAGACAGACAGACGGACAGACGGACTTCGGAGTCTTAGTAATAGGGCCCCTTTTAACCCTTTGGGTACGGAACTCTAAAAAATTTAACAAAATCTGCTATTTTGAACCGGATCCATAAAAGGAGGTCCTCAATTAGATTGTAGGTAAATTATTTTTTTGTATGTATAGTATGTTACGTGATTACTTCGCCAATTATGAACCAATTTTGATGATTCTTTTTTGCTTGACACATTACACTTCAGGTAGTTTCGTTTAACTTTTTTTGGAGCTGAGTTTAGTATAGTGGGTTTTTTAAAAATCAACAATAATCTAAAAATGGCTATTTTCTTGTAAATTATGAAGGCGGAAAAACAAGGCGTTTTTCTTGCCATGGGAATAGTCCACGTAGGCACGTGCAAAATATAAAAGATTTCGTCATGCGCCTTTATAAATGTAAATAGTGATAATTTAACGACTGTTTGTGTTGTTATTTTTAGCCTTGGCCTAGAAAAAACGTTTGTTTTACAATCGTGAAGTCGTAAGTTCAGTTCTTCGTTCGGTACAATAAAGTCTTTGGAATTTAAGCAATTTTCTAGCACTTATTTTGGGTTACTTACTGCTAAGTTTTACTGCTAAACTTTTTAAATAAATATGCCTGTTGTAATTTTAAATTTATCAAAACTATAATATACACCTGCCCGTGATTTTACAAGCTTTTATTTAGTTTCACCAGTCCCGTTGTCTGTCTGTCGGTCTGTAATCAAATCTTGCAAGCTAAATTTGATTCACTTTCCGGTTATTTGAGCTGAAATGTTGCATACATGTGTAAATCGCGTGACGATGCAATATTATGGTGACTGGTGATGATCTGCTGATGGAGCTGGAAGGTGGCCATAGGAACTTAGCAATGAAACGACACAACCTCATCGAGTTTGGATTCATTTGAATGGTTTTGGCGACTAATTTGTCTTTCAATGGTAACCAGGGTCTTATGATGGAGCTGGAAGGTGGTCATAGGAACTCTGTAATGAAGCGACGCAACTCTATCGAGTTTCAGCTCGTTTGACTCGTCTTGGCGAGTACTTGTTCAGTAAAAGCTTGTTTTAAAAAAGGTTTTTTTGAAATATCATACTTGTAATATAATATTGTATAGAAATTGTGTGCATGCCCTGAGCATTCATGCTCGCCATCGAAGGCTCCTTCTTGCGGCGGCGTCGTGTGTCGGGTCGTTCTCTTCCCTCAAATATGGTCGAGGAGAGCGATGGCTGGCACATGCGTCACACTCGTGATCGGGTGCTGCATGCGGGTCGCCGGTTTGCTCGCGGCATTCACGCAAAGCACTGAAACTACTAACTTAGACTAAGATTTAAACTAACCTCTCTCTATAGTACAGTCGAATTCTTTAAAATGTAACTACTCAACAAAGGGCACAGACCCTGGAGTCTGTGGGTCAATAATTTAAATTATTAAAAAAAAAAAATATAATAAGTACTTGTTTACTTTAGGTCTGAAACACTATTCTTAGTTTGTACTTGATCAGTAGGTAGGTACATGAGGCTGTTATGAATACTGCTGTTGAAAAAAATACACGAAACACGAAGAACAAATAATGAAAATAATATTATATTTTTAAACTCAATCACTCACAATATCAAACTAAATATACAATACAAATGAATATCATTAATACTGATGCTAATATATTCCCATTGTCGAACCAATGCATAATTCAACGCGAACTAATCGTAGCTACCTGCGACTTGGTAATTTGGCCGCGGTCCGGTGCAATGGCGATTTTGGTCCAGCCAATGAGCTTTGTCAACTGTGTATCTTTGTTGATGTACAATAGCACGGTAATGGTATCTAACAGTATCTATGTATTTTTTATTTTATGTATGTTCATCGATAATTTCGCCAATTGTGAACCGAACCGAGAAAATCTTTTTTAGTTCAAAAGGGTACTCCCGAAGTGGTGCCTTATAAATTTTAAATAAATCGGCTGAGGCATTTTTGATAAATCAACAACAATGTAAACAATTCTAGCGAAAAATTCGAATTTTGTACACTATGGAAGGCGGTATTGCCATTTATTTGCGAAAAATAATTACTGTTGATGTATTCACATTATTGAACCGATGAATAAATAATTTAACGCAAACTAATCGTAGCTACCGGCTTGGTAATTTGGTCGCGGTCCGGTGCAATGGATATTTTGGTCAAACCAATGAGCTTTGTCAACTTATGGTGTATGTATCTTTCTTGGTGTACCCACAAAAGTGTTCAATTTGGGAGAATTACAGCCTTTTTTTTATTTGAATTGTTACACTCCACAGATGTAACGTCTATGGAGAGTCGTGCTATGAAGAGGGCTATGCTCGGCGTCTCTCTGCGAGATCGAATCAGAAATGAGGATATCCGCAGACGAACCAAAGTTACCGACATAGCCCAGCGGATTAGCAAATTAAAGTGGCAATGGGCAGGGCACATAGTTCGGAGAACGGATGGCCGATGGGGCAGTAAAGTTCTCGAATGGAGACCACGGACCAGCAAGCGCAGCGTAGGTCGTCCGACTAGGTGGACTGACGATATAATAAAGATCGCCGGAACGCGCTGGATTCAGGCCGATTCCAACCGGCCTTATTGGAAATCCATTGGGGAGGCCTATGTCCAGCAGTGGACGTTTTACGGCTGATGGATGGATGGATGGACTCCACAGACTCCAGGGTCTGTGCTTTTTAAGATTTACATATTTTTAAAATTACATTTAAACAGTATTGCTTAGAACTAAAGGCTTTACAAGAGGACTCTACACTAAAATAAATCTAAATATAATTAATTTTCTTCTTTCTAAAATACGATTTTAAACAAAATTACAAGTAAAAGAATTACAGCGTTAGACTAATTACGTTGAAAACAGACATTAGTACGTATTAGAATTTTGGTATTAATTATTGTTGAAATAAGGACTCCAAAAAAATAACTCACTCAGAGTATTTTAATTAGTTCATGGTTCATTTTCAACAATTAATCCATTACCAATCGAACAGTTATTAATTTTAGCAATAATATATTACTACAGCTGATAATAAAATCAACAAATTGCTCTAATTATTTTTAATAAATATAAATAAACATTTGGGGACATCTTAAGTACACACGACCTCTGACCCCAAAATAAGCAAAGCTTGTGATATGGCTCTCAGAGACTGATACACTACTTATACAAAAATAATATATCATATTTTAAAATACCAACCTAGTAACTAAATAACACCCAGACACAGTGCAAGCACCTATGTTTATCACATAAATACTTGTCCTGGGTGGGGATCGAACCCACGCCTCTTTGACCCAGTAGTTAGGGTCACTAACCACTGAGCTACCGAGGCAGTCGAAATTACATTCACAACCTATCTTCTGTGGACAAAACCTTACAACCTAAGGCTGCAGACAGACTGTAATAAAATCATTATTAAAACCAGAGATGAAACGCCGCGCTCTATAATTGATGATGATAAATGAACTTATTCCTTTACCAAACTTTTTTTCTGTGACGGGAGAGGTATTAGAAAAGTTTCCGACGTATAACCCAATAACAAATTTCGGAAGGGTAGATTGGCCGTTTCAGCCCTTTTAGGAACAGTTTTAAATTAATACCGATGGAGTGAATGGATTTAAAGGTTTTTGCGTCTTTTTTGGGTCGGCAAAGTTGGTTTGGGAATGTAAAGTTGCAAGTCGTGACCGTGAATACGTGGGGAATGTTACTTCATTGTTAGAATTTATTGGGGTAGCGATGTTTGTTGATTGTGATTTTAGATTGACTTAGATTTTATTTGCGGCTTTGTCTGCTTTCTTTATGTTTTCGAGATAAAAGTAGTCCTGAGAGTAAACAAGTCGCTCATCACTCCATACAAACGTGGGTAGGTAATCACACCAGTGTTTTGTGTTGAATATCTAAAACTAAGATTTATATCAATTTGTCTTTACAAAATCTATGCTTCTTGCTAATAAAACCGAGAAAAAAAAAATTCTCCACTCGAATAATATTGGAAAATTTGAATTTTGACTTAAATTTTTAGGAAAGTTTGGATGCAAATAAAACGCAGAAGAACTAAATTGAGTCATCTTTTATGAAAATGGCGGCCTAATTTATTTATTCTTTAGTTCAAATAACTATTATTTAAAAAAATCTATTAAAGTTTTTTTCATAATTTACTACGGAGAAAACCTTATGCGTATTTCGTTTGCAGCCGTGTTAGGTAATCATTATAGGTATTTTAAAACAAATAAACACAAAATAATTACAACATCCCTTTCCACCAGACAAGTCAGTGGCCAGATATACTTAGGTACCCTTATCCTTCCTTACTAATATTATAAATCCGAAATTGTATTTGTTGGTTTATGGGTTTGTTCCTCTGTCACGCAGCAAAGGAGCAACGGATTGACTTGATTTTTAAAATAGATATACCTATAGTTTAAGAAACGGAAAGTGATATAGGCTACTTTTTATCCCGAAAAATAAAAAGATTCCTATGGGATAGTGCAAAAATCAAAATATAACGCAGGCGAAGCCGCAGGCAAAAACTAGTTATCCATAAAAAAGATCTATGACACTCCAATCTTTAAAACTTTATCCATACAAAAAATGAAGTCGATCCGTCCCTCCATTGCTGCGTAAAAGAATAGCAAACTTTTCGAATTCATAATACGTACCTAAAGGTAATAAATAAGAGTGCAGCCTAGTTTTGCTGCGAGTAATATTCAAAAATAATTGTCGAAGTTTTTTTTTTAGAAAATACTACCTAGAAGATGAACTTTTAAAGAAAAGTTCTATCAAATTTTATCAACATTGTAAGTAATGTTTTTGTGATATTATAAATGTTACACAAATCTGATAAAATAACATTGCGATATTATGTCTAAATCTTTCTCAAAACTGATATTTGGATATGTTTTAAGCAAGCTTGAAGCTTATCTAAATATCAGTTGACACCAGATTATTTTCTTCAGCTTTTACAATTATAATATCAATAATGAACGTAAATATAAATTTAAAACCTGCCCTTTATAGTGTAAATCGTTAAGTCACACGTCAGAAAAATAAATCCACCATAAAGGTGTCGCCGCGCGCTTATAGTGAGCTGACAGTTTACTGACAGCTCTTGCTAGGTGAACGAGGTGGACACACAAGTGGCAACCTTAGTTGTCCCACTTTCCATTTTACGAAAAAAAAAAAAGAAATATAATGACAAACTATTAGGGAGTGGAGTGGGAGTGGTCTCTCACCATGGGCCTTATTAGTAAGCTCCAAGTAGCCCAACGAGCTATGGAGAGGACTATGCTCGGAGTCTCTCTGCGAGATCGTATCAGAAATGAGGAGATCCGTAGAAGAGCCAAAGTTACCGACATAGCCCAACGGATTGGCAAGTTGAAATGGCAATGGGCAGGGCACATAGCGCGGAGGACTGATGACCGATGGGGTCGAAAAGTTCTCGAGTGGAGACCACGTACCGGCAAGCGCAGCGTAGGACGTCCACCCACAAGGTGGACGGATGACCTCATTAAGACCGCAGGATCGCGCTGGATGCAAGCCGCTTCCAACCGGTCTTATTGGAGATCCATAGGGGAGGCCTATGTCCAGCAGTGGACTTCTTATGGCTGATGGATGGATGGATTAGGGAGTTATATAGTGAAATTTAGTTCCGTAGTTAGTATTTCGTATTTTCATAACGTTTATTTCAGTTAAATATTTCCTAAGAACGTTTCAAATTCTTTCGTGAGGGCTATTCTTGTCCTATAACCTATAAGACTATCAACCTTGCTTTGTCTCTCAACTCTACCCATCATACCACATTTTACATCGACGAACCGAACCAGAGGAGGTACTCAATTCGACGCGTATACTTTTTTTTTTTGTATAACCACGCATAACTTTTTTCGTAGTAGTCCGATTTTAATAATTCTTTATTTATTAGAAAGTATATATCTTGAAATTGGTTTGATTAAATTTTTATTAAAGTCGGCAGAGCAATTTTTGATAAATCAACAATAATGTGAAAAATGCCACATCGATCCGTGCGAAATATTCGCGAATTCTGTACACGGGTGAAATCGGTCATGCTACTTTTTGTAAACAATAATTATATGAAAATGTTTTTTCTGTCACCGCTCTGTCCACTTATTAAATGCCTACCTACACACTTACCTACCTGTCTACTCGTATTAGAACTTCACAGTCACTGCACATTTTTAAGGAAAGAGTGAAAGATTTTTATCTTGATCAGTGTTCAAAATGTTGACAATCCTTTTTTCTCTCTCTTCTATTTTCCTGTCTGTCTTTATATCCTTTGTTTGCTACTTCCATTTGAGCATTTTCTTTTTTATCTTCTATTCAATAATTTAACTATCGATAGCAAATTTTCCCTCTTTTTTAGGAAAACACCCATCCTTTCAAAATTTGCCGACGACATCTATTAATATAAAACCTGCGCATCAAGTTTCGTCGAGATTTGTTGACGACAAACGACGAAAGCAAAATCGTCGTGTTAAAACGGAGATCGAGTGACAGCGAACTCGATCAATAAAAAACCAAGAAAGGGTAACCTTGCAGTATTCTCTACTTCACATTTAAATACAAAATAACTTCATTGCACATTAAAAATAAAAACGAAAAAAAAAAAAAAAAAATTTGCTCACCACGAGTAGGTAGGTATATTTAAAATTAAATAGTACAAGGGCGGCCTTTTATATGTATCTGATCGATTTTTGTCATTTGTATGGCAACCTTTGTATGGACAAAGATAACTGTAATCTGTAATTTTGGGGTAGAAAACAAAACACACGCTTCTTTGAATATTTTTTGCTAATTTGTAAATTGGTTTGCGAGTATTAGTAAGCCTAGGCACAAGCAACGCAATAATCATGATATCGTACGCCAATAACAACGGTGTTTGGTTACAAGAGCTCCCTCCTCTCCCAACCCACCCATTAGCGAATAGTTATAGGCGAATTCCATTATTCTGTCATCCGATACCAAATCACGTTTGAAATTCGAATTTATGTGAGAGGCTGCTTGTACGGATTTACCCTCGTTTTGGCTCTGCTACCCAACTGCACAAGAGAAAGGATTTTTCGCCTGCAAATATTTAAGTACATAATAACGGTTTTTATATAACAGTTGCAGCCCAAATGGCTGGAATTAGGTATTTTGATGTAAGACTTAGCTAAATTTTATCTGGATTATATTAATTAGCTTGATAATAACGGCTTTTTTATTCAAAATTGTTAATATACAAATACCCAAGATTTCAATTTAAGTTACCCATTAATAACAAACAATCGAAATAAGAACCCCCTTCTTCTTGAAAATTGGTTGGAATTGGTCAACACTGAAGTCTATATCCGAAAATACGATTATGAATTGTTTTTTAGTGAAATTTCCAGTACAGAAATTATCTAAAGAGGATGTTTATGTCTAGTAGTGGACGTCCTACGGCTGATGGATCGATTGGTAGATGGAAATTTCCAGTACATCAAAGTTTAAGTATACATTTCAATTATTCAAAGTATTTACAAACATTGAATCTTATCTAGACACCCAAAGGTATCTTCCCACCCTATCTAGAACTTCTAAAGATGTATTTAGTATATTTCCGGTAACGTGTCTCGTTTGGACCGTAATTACCCCGGGATGAGATTACCCTGTGAAAGGCTATTCAAGTCTTACAGTGATAACCGGATCCCTTCTCAACGTGACTTGGTTCCTTTGGAAATTAAGCTAAATGTTCAAGGAAGTCTACATACCAAACCTTATAGAGATATCGGTCATCGGTCTACAGCTAAAATTGAAGCATAAATTTTATTGTAGGTACTATGGGTAATAATGTAAACTATAATTTTGAATGTATTTGTTTTTTTTTCTGTTAAAAACGTAGGTACATTGTTTGACCTGTAATATTTGTTATGAATAAAATGAATATGAATTTAGTGTAATTAAATAAAAAAATATTTTGACACAACTTTTTTGCGAAAGTTTTTAATAAGAGTTTAGTGAGTTAAATAGGGCTAGTTTTTACACTGTAAATTAGCCATTCTCAAAGTATGCTCCGCGGAGCCCTAGGGTTCCACCACAGAAGCCCTAGGGTTCTTATTCTATGAGTTCCACAAAGTCGGTTGGTCCCAGGTGGTGGATGATAATGTGTCTGGTGTTCGACACATCGTCATTCTGGCGGGAGCGCAAGAACAGTGGTGAGGCCCGAGTTGGGCCAGCGCTGTCGGGTGCTGCGGAGGAGTACGGAAGCGTGCCCGTAGCCCCGACACCAAGCGCAGTGGTGGAACACCCAGGGGTTTTGGTGAGTGTACCGGTTGGTGGGACTCCTACATGCACCCGCCTGCCCTCGAGGCGTAGTGGTATCCATAAAGGATTTCCCCTGGTAAATAAAAAAAGGGTTCCACAAAGCTAGGGCTCCATGAGGATACTGACATTAATGACTAAAAAACTCTTATAACTACTTAGAACTCTATAATATGTAAGAATTGGGCTATTATCTCAATGTCTCAATAATAGCTTTATGTGCACTTTTGAACTAATGGATTCAAAATCTTTTTTAGTTAAGTTTCATACCTCCCATTAGATATTTAAATATTATACTGTCACAGTTTATCACAATTATGTAATGTTCTTTTTAGGGTTCAGTATCCAAACGGTAAAAACGGGACCCTATTACTAAGACTCCGTTGTCCGTCTGTCTGTCTATTACCAGGCTGTATCTCATGAACGGTGATAGCTAGAGCAAGGGGGCCTCCCATACAACAAACCTGAATTTTTAGCTGTTTTTCGCCCGATTTCAATAACGGTGAAAAGTAGATGCTTGAAATATTCACATTATATTTAATTAAATATTCACTTCCAAAATAAATAATTAAAATATAATAGATATTTAAGGAGGCTCCCATATAATAAACATGATTTTTGCTCGATATTAAATAGCGACAACAGGAATGTGTATTTTTGTATGGTAAAATAAAAAATAAAAATAAAACATTAAGGGGGCTTCCATACGTTACGGAACCCTTCGTACTTGGCCGATTATTTATTTTAGAGCTCCGAGTAATATTTCACTTTCCAAAAGGATTCCCTCCACAAAAAAGTTTAAATATTCACCTATAAAATAAAATTAAGCAAACGTTTTCGTCAATTGTAAACAGCTAAATTCGCAAGTACCCACAATTCGCCAGCTAATCGCATTTCCTCGCTGACTCCCTTGATACTAATCCCTAGCAAGGAAACAAGATATTTGCGAGTTATTTATTTCCTTCACGAATTTGTATAAAATAAATTCGTTTCCAGTCAGATGTGATGTCAAGAAGAGAGTCGCTGAGGCATAACTTTTCTTTTGAGCTTGGTACTCACAGTAGTGGCGCTACAATCATTTTATACTTAATATAACGGGTCTGAACTCACGTGCACGGATAGTCATAACGACTGTAGTTTAGATCGCGTTTGGCGATCTTTTTCAAGTTGACGAGTGCTAGCACAAAGAGCCGTCTCGTAATGCACTGCGGGCTGCGGCGCGTAGGGCTCGCGATCGTTTAGTCCCATAAATATTTATTTATATATCTATTATATAAAAGGCTTCGCTGAGTGACTGACTGACAGACAGCCTACAGCCCAAACCGCTAAAGATACGAACATGAAATTTGGAACAAAGATACATTGGACCACGTAATGGAGCACTAAGAACGGAATTTTGAAAAATCGACCTCTAAAGGGGTAAAACGGGCCCTTTTCGTTTGTATGTAACTTTTTATTCCCTTTACCGATTGACTTGAAACTTTGTATACATGCTACTCAAACAAAATAAAAGTTATGTTTGTTCCTGTTTTTCCGAATTTTCGTTATCTAAGGGGTCAAATTGGGTCCCAAAGTTGGTGAAAAAAGCGTCTATTACATCCAACGAGCTGAACGGTTGTGGATGAAATCTGGTATGGAGGAAGCACACAACATGTTTCAACACAGGAACTATTATTATCCCGGAAATTCTATGGGGATCCTTAGGGATAGCCAAAATTAATCAGTTTAGACTACAACCCAATCCGCTAAAGATAGAGACTTGAAATTTTGAACATAGGTACAATGTACAACTTAATGAAGCACAAAGGACGAAAATTTCGAAAAATCGACCTCTAACGGGGTAAAACGGGCCCTTTTCGTTTGCATTTAATTTTTTATTACCTTTACCGATTGACATAAAACTTTGTATATATGCTTTACAAAGAAAATAAAAGTTACGTTTCTTCCTGTTTTTCCGAATTTTCCTTATCTAAGGGGTCAGATAAGTTCCCAAAGTTGGTGAAAAAAGCATCAATTATTACATCAAACGAGCTGAACGGTTATGAATGAAATCTGGTAGGTATGAGGAAGCACACAACATGTTTCAATACAGTAACTATTTTTTTCCCGGAAAATCTATAGGGTTTCTTAGCAATAGCCAAAATAATCAGTTATAAAGCTAAGATAAAAGGGGTAAATGAATTCTAACGAAATTTGGTACGACGCTAGACAATAACACAAATTACCACTTGGGGTACTGCTATCCCGGAAAATTTCAGTGGGTCCTTCAGGATATCAATTTCCTAAAAAAAAATACTAAATAACTGTTCGAAAACCGATGCAATTATTGTTTGAAAATAGCCCACCCTTTTAACTAATATATGACTATTGACGTCCTGGGAAAAGTCCCGGATTCCTTGTCTAACGCTAGACCAAACATCCTATATAAGCGTGAAAAATAACTTGATCGCGTTTTCTTTAAAACGTAGTGAAATGTCTAGAATTAAATTTAGATAATTTAGATCCTTCAATGGGGGCAAAATGGGCCCCTAATAGTTTATGAACGATTTTATTTTGTGAGCCAATAGACTTGAACTTAGGGTACATACGGATCAATAACTACTTACTTTACTATGGGAACTACCCTGAAAAAGCGAAAATAACCTATTCTTTACATTTTATAGAGGGTCGATGAACTTTTTGTGTTGAACAACTGATTTTATTTACGTGATTTCTGGGTTGGTACCATAGTAAAAGTTAGTCAAATGATGAGTATAATAGAATCCTAGAACATGCCTGTCGTCTAGATGTAGGTGCACTATGTATTTCTCAAATAAAATATACCTTCTTGTGTGCTACTTTTTCTTCTGTACTTGGTCAGAGAATGTCTGAAAGTCCTACAAGTGTCTCGATCACTTTTGACTGGGTAAACGAGGGCGAGATTGTCATTGGGTTCAGAATAATCGAAATTAAATTTCTAATGACGTACCGAAAGGGTAAAAACGGGACTCTATTACTAAGACTTCGATGTCCGTCTGTCTGTCTGTCACCGGGCTGTATCTCATAAACCGTGATAGCTGGGCAGCTGATATTTTCACAAATGATGTATTTCTGTTGCCGCTATAACAACAAATACTAAAAATAGAATAAAATATATATTTAAGGGGGGCTCCCATACAACAAACGTGATTTTTAGGAGTTTTTTGCTCGCTTTTATTAACGGCAAGAGGAATGGGCTCCCATACGGTACGGAACCCTTCGTGCGCGAGTCCGACTCGCACTTGGCCGAGCGCGGGTTGTTGAGTTCACATACGACATCGATTTTTCTCTAAGGACGTGCCTATGCAGGTTGCTTCAATGTTTTCCATCAATGAAAAGCCAGTAGTATGAAATTCCGTACACAAGTCTTAAAGAGCTCAGTGGTCTGACCAGGATTAGGACCTTACGATTGTAATGTAGACCATGACATGCGAATGGAGTTGGATAAAATTTGGTATACGAGTGGAAAACTACATGGGTCAACTCATGATCGAGCAATATGTCGAAAAATATTATTTTCTCGATATAAAAAATCAGTAGGTATATTAAAATATAACTTTATTAAGTATTTATTTTATGACAAGTTATAAAATAACGCGGTCCAAACCGTGGGCTATTAAAGTCAAAGAACATTTATTCGTGAACTGTGTTACATTGAGATTTTAATACTAATCATAAAAATATTGAATTATCAGTTAAGTCCAATATGGCCATAAAATAATCATAAGAACATGAAAAAATTTTAAAATCATTATTACTAAAATTATTTCGAATATTTTGCAATTTATCATCTAAAAATTGTCGTACTCTATAATAAGCTTTAGACACAAGTAAATTTAAGCAAATACTGAGACCCAGCAGGCCAATCCGTGGGCTAATTATTATCCTTGCAAGTAATACGACAACACGGGCTAAACCACGAGCTATTATTTTAAGCAAAAAAAGTACTAAGACAACGCGGGCCAAAGTGTGGGAAATTACCATTTAAAGTAAGTACTAAGAAAATGCGGACCAAACCGCGCGCCATTATCATTTTGAGGAAATACTATAACGACGCGGGCCAGACCATGGGCTGTTATCATTGCAAGTAATACGGCAACGCAAGCCATACGGCAGGCTATTATAATTTTAAGCAAGTACTAAGACAACGCGAGCCAAGCTACGTACTATAAATTACCATATTAAGCAAGTACTAAGAATGCGCAGGCCAAACCGTGACCTATTATCATTCTAGCCAAACACTGGGACAATTAAGGCCAAACCGTAGTCAATGCCTATTACTTGAAAAGATAATGCCTAGTAGGCATTATCTTTAATACGTTATACGACAATGCAGGCGAAACCACGAACTATTATTATTTTAAGCAAGTGCCAAGACAACGCGGGCCAAACTGTGGCTTGTTATCATTTTAAGCAGTTACTCAAACAACGCGGCCAGACCGTGGGCTATTATCATTGCAAGTAATACGACAACGCATGCCAAACGGTAGGCTAATTATAATTTTGAGGAAGTATTAAGACAACGCGGGCTAAGCTGCGTGCTATTAATTACCATCTTAAGCGAGTACTAAGAATACGCAGGCCAAACCGCGACCTATTATTCATTTTAGCTGAATACTAAGAGAATTCAGGCCAAACCATAGGCATTATTTTTTTGCAAGTAATACGTTATACGAGAATGCTTTGCTAAACCACGACCTATTATTATTTTAAGAAAGTGCCAAGTCAACGCAGGCCAACCGGCAGCCTTTTATAATTTTAAGCAAGTACCAAGACAAACGCGGGTCAAACCGCGGGCTATTTTCATTAGCAAGTACATGTCTACTAAGACAACGCGGGCGAAGCCGCGGGTTTTAAGCTAGTTAAGTATAAAATGTGTAAAAACTACGTTAGTTTCCATGGCGCTACATTCGTTGAATTATTGTCCAAAATTTTCGACTCTATACTTAAGTAAAGTAAATTTTAACACAAACATGGGGGCGCTTTAGTTCAAAACTAAAACCTACTTCTATGCGGCATATTCACGGCAAGGGTGAGCGAAACCTTGCCGAATACGTGGTGGTCTAGAGGTAGTAAACGCGAGTCGTTTGTTCAAATCCCGGTCCTGTATCAATGAGTTCTTTCGTATTTATGTGCGGGATTTCACATTACTAGCTTTCCGGTGGAATTAAACATAGTGAGGCAACTTACATCCGTCCGTAGAAGAAATTCGATAGCCTATGTGAATCCATCAACCCACACTAGGCCAGCGTGGTAGTTGTAGCACAATCACCTTCGTGGATAAACCTACGTCCGGCAGTGGACTATTTATAATAATTATTTTTCGCAAAAAATAGCATGACCGACTTCACCCGTGTACAGAATTCGCGAATATTTCGCACGGATCGATTTTACATTTTTCACATTATTGTTGATTTATCAAAAATAGCTCAGCCGATTTCAATTAAATTTTAATGGGACGAATAATATGGGACCAATAATCGAAGTATACTCTTTCCAATAAAAAAGAATAATTGAAATCGGACCACTATGAAAAAAGTTATGCGTATATAAAAAAAAATATATACGCGTCGAATTGAGTACCTCCTCCGGTTTGGTTCGTCGGTCAAAAAGTCTAAGTAAAAGGTTGGTACAGTGCGTGAAGCCACGCAAATATTTCCTTTCACTCTACTAGTAGTGTCAAGAAGTAGTGTCACTGGGTATAACCGAAATATTCCAGTGAGTACCATGTTTTAGAGGAAAAAATAAGGATATCACGATTTCCTTCGGATTGTGGCGTACATAATAATTTATACCGTAATCAGTAAAACTGAAACTCGCTCTGTTTAATATTCCGAGCGTTGACGTGGTTTTGCTTTTTGTTCGCGGCGAGAGGTGTACTGAGACAAACAAGTGTTCAAGGACAGATATAAATAACACAGAACAGTAATTTAATGTAGCTAGGTGAAAGTACTTACCCGTATTTTTGATCAAAAATGAGAAGATTCGTGGAAAAACCAAAGTTATTTAGTTAAATTTATTAAGAACTAGCGACCCGCCCCAGCTTCGCAAAGGTGTATTATACAAATCAACCTTGCTCTTGAATCACTCTATCTACAAAAAATACCGCATCAAAATCCGTTGTGTAGTTTTAAGGATATAAGCATACATGGAGACAGACAGCGGGAAGCGACTTTGTTTTATACTATGTAGTGATAGTGATAATAAAAGAATACTACCTTTACGTTAGGTAAGTTTTTAAGTATATAGGTATAATATAGGCCGAGAGGCTAGCCCTAGTGTCAGAGTTTTAGTCTTTGACTTAACTCTAAAATGCTTAATTATTGTAAGGAAGTAAAATAATAGAATAATTCTCAATCGGTCATTTAATCTTACAATACAATTTTTATTGTTTACTTTACTAGTAATAAGGAAACGCTTGCAAACAAAGAGCAAAGTATGTGTGCTCATTTTAACGTATGAGATGTGCCTAAGCGCTAAATACAAAAATAGATAGTATCTATATTATTATTTATGTATATTTTTTTTTCGTGTTTTATTTTTATCAAATTTTAATGGTACAGGCATTCTAGTCAATAATGAACGTTATTTATATACCTTACAAATCAAGTAGCAACAAGTAAAAAAGTTAACTCTCAGAGCCTTGTTAATTATAAAAGTACACTTAAACAAAGGATCTCCAGTCGATTAAAAATTCACCAAAGCTCCCTTATCTCACCAACTTCCAAGAAAAGATAAAAAAATACTCTTCAACGCGAAAACATTACCGGAATTCGCGTTCCCTTCACAAAGCGAATCGGAAAAATTAAAAGGGAAAAAAGCTAAATCGCTCCTTCCCCCATTTCCATCCATAATTCTATAAATATTTATAACATTCAAATTCCTAAAGCCATGTGTGTCGCCAACTTTACCCGGATTTGGTTTCCCCTTAATTTAAGGCGAAGTTAATATAAACAATGGCGCGAATTCTTAATTACTTTGAACAGTCTTTTTCATATTGATGAAGTTGAGTACAGGGGCTCAATTGTGGAAACGATAGAGATGACTTTTAAAATCGCATGCTTGTTCGATTTCGTTCTGGAATAACAGGTACTGATGATTCTGCAGACTCCGTCTGATTAATTGTCGTCAATCGATATTGGCAACGATTTCGCGATTTCGTCTGTATTATCATACCGCCACCAGTCTTAATATATGCCGTGGTGGTCTAGTGGTAATGACACCCGCCTAACTATCGTGAGGTCGTGGGTTCAAATTCCGGTCCTGTACCAATGGATTCCTTGGAATTTATCAGAGAATTTCACGTCTGGCTTTTCGGTGAAGGAAAACATCGTGAGGCAACCTGCATACGTCTGTAGAAGAAATTCGATGGCATGTGTGAATCCACCAACCCGAACTGGGCCAACGTGGTGGATATGGCCCAATCGCCCTTTGTGGGTAGGCCTACATTCAACAGTGGACTATTAATAAGGCTGGTACAGTACAGTCAGTTTTGGGAGGTCACTGTCTTTTAGTCAATGAACCTAGAGATTTATTTTTGAACTAATAGTCTGCGATGTACGCGTAAATGATCACGATACCAAGTAAGAGCAAGAGTTAGCATTGAAAAAGAATTACAGCGCAAACGGAATACCATATTATTCGATCATGCATATAAGTACGTAATTTCCAAACTTTTCAAAAATTGAATTCCTTGAGCCCTTTCCTCGTGCAGTCGAATTCAACCAATTGTAAACTTGACTACCAAAAGGCACGGAACCTTGTATCAATGGTTAAGAAATTTTCAGTAAAAAAATTATTGAAGTCCATATTATTACTCGCAGGACATGAGAACAATAAAATTTAATCTTTAGAGTCTCGCGCGTGATTTTACCTATATATTGGTATATTGAGGATCTCGTCCAAACAGATCATTATTTGAGATTTTAATGCCATTTCCGATCTTGATTTGGTCACAAGTCACGATACAAAGTGAGAACAGGAGCGAGCATTAAAAATCTAAGCTAGTTTAAAAATCGTTAAAACTGTTTGCACTAAAAACGAAATTGCGCATGCGATTATAAAAGTCATTTCTACCCTTTCAAAAATTGACCTCTTAGACTTTTTGCGGTAAACTCTGCGTTTTGTTTCCATAACTTATTTAGGAACTCGGGGATAAGACAGTGTGTTGTATTTTGATTAATCTCGAAGTAAACGAATTCTTTGTAAAGTAATTTTGGATTTGGAATTTTAATTCAATTTTGGGGGTGACAGGTACATGACTGTGGTTGACACTAAAACAACTTTAGACTTGTTTAGAATTAAACAGTGCTTAGAGAATGGAGTTGAATTGGTTGCAATTTTGATATTATCGGTTGATATAGATAGAGGTATAGTAGGTATGGGTAACATTGGCGTCATACCAGAAATGTATGAAAAAAACCAGTTTTCTTCATTATGTTTTATACTTACATTATAGTACCAGGCTGAAACTGTACTAAAATAACATAAAAACAAAAGGCCACATGCGGATGTTTATACAAAAATAAGTATTTGAATTTTTTATCATTTGCAATGCGATGGATCAATGACAAATAAGGATGTTAAGAGACACATGAAGAATTGCAATTTTGAGCCCTCTTGCTGGGAGTCCAAAGCTGAAAATCGATCTGAGTGGAGACAGCTTGTGAGTAAACAGCGCGGCCAAGAGCCAAGCTGAACCGATACTTCACTGAAGACATCCCGGACATCAGCCTTTATGAGATTAGAATGGACCTGAACCAACTTAAAAACAACAAGGCGCCGGGTGACGACGGAATTACTTCAAAGCTTCTGAAAGCTGGTAGTATACCGGTACTTAAAGTCCTTCAGAAACTTTTAAACACCTTGAGGGCATAACGCCAGAAGCATAGAACAGAAGCGTGGTGGTGCTATTCTCTAAAAAAGGTGACAGCACCTGTGAATACCAGGAATGAGGAGATCCGTAGAAGAACCATAGTTACCGACATAGCCCAGCGGATTGGCAAGTTGAAATGGCAATAGGCAGGGCACATAGCTCGGAGGACTGATGACCGATGGGGTCGAAAAGTTCTTAAGTGGAGACCACGTACCGGCAAGCGCAGCGTAGGACATCTACCCACAAGGTGGACGGACGACCTCATTAAGACCGCGGGATCGCGCCAGATGCGAGCCGCTACCAACCGGTCTTATTGGAGATCTTTAGGGGAGGCCTATGTCCAGCAGTGGACGTCCAATAGAGGAACGAACGATATAATTATGCCGTATAAGAGCACGTCAACTAAGGTCACCTCGATTATGATCTTATGTATTAAACAGAAGTAAAGTCACCGAGGCCGAAATCGGTTGGGAGCATCGACTTGGCATTTTTGAAGTGAAACTTGTAATGCGACTTCCAACAAGGTCGCATTAAACGTTTAACGCTACCATGGAGGGGGTATAAAAGTACTGTTACGTCGAAGTTTCACTTCTTCTGCGCGGAGGGACTCCACTTGCACATTTTTATGGTTGGGAGACGTCATGATGATGAGACTCCAGATCAACGCAGTTTGTAAGGGACTGACGTGAAAGCTATTAACAAAGGAAAGCCTATACCCAGCGATGGGTTATCACTGACTGATGATGATGAATCTACTGACAGACAAACAGATGCACATGCATATCAATCAAACCAACAATACGTCTCTATTTATGAAGAGGTTAAAATGTCACCAAAAACCCATAGCACGTAATGCTCACTTCCATCTGGTCTATGTAGTTAATGTAATTGGCCTCGTTACCATGAAGAACTCTCAGGGGAGTCAGCTATAAAAAGGGCAAGGAACGGCAAAGCTTGAGATTTTATCGCTAGAGAGTGTGTAGTGGTTTATGGAAATGAGGAGTTTTTTTTAACCCCCGACAAAGAGAGGGGTGTTATAAGTTTAACGTGTCTGTGTATCTGTCTGTGGTATTGTAGCTCCCAAACAGATGAACCGATATTCTTTTAGTATTTTTTGTGTCATAGAAAATTTTATCCCGAGTATTCTTAGCCATGCTTCATGAAAATCTGTTTGGCTGTTTGAAGGTCATTAGCTCTTTTAAAGTTGATGAGGGGATCTGTCTATATGTCCTATCGAATCGAAATTTTGTACCTAATTACTTCAATTAAATTGAAATAACATGGTTGTTAGTTTTAAGGGTTCCGTACCCAAAAGGAAAAACGGGACCCTATTACTAAGACTTCGATGTCCGTCTTTCCGTCTGTCTGTCTGTCTGTCTGTCACCGGGCTGTATCTCATGAACCATTATAGCTAGGCAGCTGAAATTTTCATAGATGATGTATTTCGGTTGCCGCTGTAACAACAAATACTAAAAACAAAATAGAATAAATATTTAAGTGGGGCTCCCATACAACAAACCTGAATTTATAGACGTTTTTCGCTCTATTTTAATAAGGTAGATGCCTGAAATTGTCACAGAATATTTAGTTTTATATTCCCTTCAATAATAAATAAGTAATAAAATTAAAATAAATACATACACTACGGAACCCTCCGTGCGCGAGTCCGACTCGTACTTGGCCAATTTTTATAGTTTATTTTTTGTGTCGGGGGGTTTTTAATCTTTCTTTTAATTTAAGTCAGAGGTTGAGTTGCCAGTGAAGTTGATTTACCAAAAACTTTCGTATTCGATAAAATTTAAATGAGGTCAAGGTTCAAATGTCCCCAAAAATCCATAACAAGTAACGCTCAGCTTCAATCTGCTCTATGCAGTTAATTTTATTGGCCTCGTTACATTGAAGCACCCATGAAGGACTCCCGGGGGAGTTAGCTACAAAAAGGGCAAGGGAAGGCGAAGTTTGAGATTTTATCTTTTGAGTGTTTGTGGTGAGGATGGTTTATGGAAATACGTTGAGATATCTAATTGTTTATGGGAAAGGTATTTTTTACCGGCGATGGTAAATATTTTTCCAACTTTAAGTATAGTAATATAGTAGTATAAGTAGTAAGCTTTTTTCGGATTAACTGGAGTCATACTGCCTGATGTTGAGCAGATATGCGGTCTAGGGTGTAGCACGCTTACCTAGAAGATACCTATTTACTCGGGATTTGAAGACACCCACGTCGTAGTTTAGCGGGAAGACAGACCCAGGCAAAGCGTTCCACATTCTGGCTGTTCGTATGAGGAATGAGGACTCGAAACGCTTGGTTCTAACGCGCGGAATGTCTAAAAGCCGATAAACACGCTAACTTACGTCGTTTATTTTCTTTTTGAGCATCAGATAAGTGCAACTTTGTTTATCCAAAATAAAACAAAGTTTAATAAAATGAACAGAATAAGTACAATGAAAAAAAAACGCAATCATAAATAAGTCATAAACTAAACTGCAGAATTTTTTTCTCAAAAAATTCAATTTTATTTGGATTTTGTCAGCCGAACTGGAAAACGTATGCTACTTCCCCAAAGTGAGTTTTACAAAAGAACGAGTTTGTCAAAATAAACCCTTCGAAAAACATAAACATTATAAATCCGTGCCTGGCGTGAACATGTTGACATCTCGACTTGCACGTTTTTTTTTTATTGTCTTAATGCATTCTACGCATTCGATATTTGTATGTAAAAAATTGACAACTCTTAATGTACACAACTTTTTACGAAAAAGCCAGTGGTAATAACTTGACAACTTGCATTTTAGCAAACAAAACTTGACAAATCATGATGTCAAATTAACGATGCACTAGTTTTTATGAACGTACTTTGGTATTTCGTTTTATCAACGTAATGCGGACTAGCCAACATTTATTCGTTACTTGATATATCTACTCGTTAATTTATGCACTGCGTATGAGTACTAGCTATAAATTGACAAATAGAGATGTCAAACTAAGGCCAGCCTAGGTATTTTTGTTAAAATCGTGATTTATTGAGATATCAGGTTATGGCCCGCTGTGGTTGTTTGTTTATATTGTGATAAATAATTACGTCAATTTAAGGGCTACCAAGTTTTATCGTTTAAATTTAGATAAGTAGATAATTATATTCAGTTGAATCCTTTCGTAGTTTTATAATTTAAATCATGAATATCAAGATATCAACTTGTTGGCTATGACTTATTTAAGTTTCGCTGCAATATCCGTGCCTGGCGTGAACATGTTGACATCTCGACTTAATGGATCTCATTGAGCTAATTGACGTTGGATTTAGGGATTTTTATCTTCAATTATATAATTATATTGCGAGGAATTTGTCTATTGGGCAAAGCCAGCTGACAAAGCTGAAGAGAGAAGATGGCAGTGTAGCGTCGACCAAGGCAGAGGTATTGGAGGAGATCGAAAGGTTCTATGGACAGCTATGCGCTTCGGTCGCTAAGCCTGTCAACAGCGCGGCCAAAGACCCAAGAGCCAAGCTGACCCGACACTTCACCGAAGATATCCCGGACATCAGCCTGTACGAGATTAGAATGGCCCTAAATCAGCTCAAGAACAACAAGGCGCCGGGTGATGACGGTATCACATCAGAGCTTCTGAGAGCGGGTGGAACACCGGTACTAAAAGTCCTCCAGAAGCTTTTCAACACCGTCGTCCTCGAGGGCATCACGCCAGAAGCATGGAACAGAAGCGTGGTGGTGTTGTTTTTCAAGAAAGGTGACAACACCTTATTGAAGAACTACAGACCCATCTCGCTTCTGAGCCATGTTTTTAAGCTGTTTTCAAGGGTCATTACGAACCGTCTCGAGCGCAGGCTTGATGACTTCCAGCCTTCCGAACAAGCCGGTTTCCGAAAGGGCTTTAGCATCATGGACCACATTCATACGCTGCGGCAGGTTATACAGAAGACCGAAGAGTATAACTTGCCACTTTGCTTAGCGTTTGTGGACTATGAGAAAGCCTTTGATTCGGTCGAGACTTGGGCTGTGCTCGAGTCTCTCCAACGATGCCGTGTTGACTATCGGTACATCGAAGTGTTGAAGTGCTTGTATAATAACGCCACTATGTCGGTCCGAGTACAGGAAGAGAGCTCCAAGGCGATCTCTTTAAAAAGAGGCGTAAGACAGGGAGACGTAATCTCTCCGAAACTGTTTACGGCTGCTTTGGAAAACGCCTTCAAGCTCCTGGAATGGAAAGGATTCGGCATCAATGTCAATGGCGAATACCTCACTCACCTTCGGTTTGCCGACGATATAGTAGTCATGGCAAAATCGATGGAAGAGTTCAGCACGATGCTCGAAAGCCTCAATCGGGTTTCTCAACAGGTGGGTCTTAAGATTAACATGGACAAGACGAAAGTCATGTGTAATTCCCATGTTGTACCCACCCCGATCTCTGTTGGGAACTCAGTTCTTGAAGTCGTTGACTCGTACGTCTACCTAGGACAAGTAGTCCAGTTAGGTAGGTCCGACTTCAAGAAAGAGGCCAATCGCCGAATCCAACTCGGCTGGGCAGCGTTCGGAAAATTGCGTAGCGTCTTCTCGTCCGACATACCTCAGTGCCTCAAGTCGAAAGTGTTCGATCAGTGTGTGTTGCCAGTGATGACTTATGGCACTGAAACGTGGTCTCTTACTATGGGCCTTATTAATAAGCTCCAAGTAGCCCAACGAGCTATGGAGAGGGCTATGCTCGGAGTCTCTCTGCGAGATCGAATCAGGAATGAGGAGATTCGCGGAAGAACCAAAGTTACCGACATAGCCCAGCGGATTGGCAAGTTGAAATGGCAGTGGGCAGGGCACATAGCGCGGAGGACTGATGACCGATGGGGTCGAAAAGTTCTCGAGTGGAAACCACGTACCGGTAAGCGCAGCGTAGGACGTCCACCCACAAGGTGGACGGATGACCTCATTAAGACCGCAGGATCACGCTGGATGCAAGTCACTACCAACCGGTCTTATTAGAGATTCATGGGGGAGGCCTATGTCCAGCAGTGGACGTCCTATGGCTGATGGATGGATCTTCAATTAAAAACCCTTGGTGGTACTTCTGCATCCACAGACCCAGACTTGGACGAAGACAACCCTGATTCTTCATCAGATTCAGAGATCCAGTAAGTTCTGGTTCTAGGATCCAGAAAAAAATATTTAATATTTTGTTTGGACAGTAATAAATAGTATTTTGCCATTACAGTTGTATCGATTACCTACTACTTATCCCTATATTTTAATATGGTACCATGGAGCTGTTCTGACGATAGAGTCAGGTGGTCATAGGAACTTCTAAACTAAACAAGATACACCCATCGAGCTTGGGCTCATTTATTTTGTCTTGGTGAGTTCTTAGGTTCTATACGATATCCAGTCAGGTCAAGACAGTTTACTCGTTTTATGACGTATTTTCAACCTTCTGGGAAATTATAAATATTAGTCCTACCTCCCGGTACTGTAGGTAGGATTTCTTGAAAAATTTCCTTCTTATAGAAACTTATTCTAAAATTGAAAAATATTAATTAGTTTTTGATGTATGAGCAAAAAACCAAATGCCATTTTTTAAAATTAATTGTATATACCTTTTGCATTTTTTTCAAAGCTACACTTTAATTTTTTTTTTTTAATATCTACATGTTAAACCGAATCGAATGACACCTCGTTCATATGGTTCGGAGGCGTACAAAAAAGTTTGACCACAAAAACATTTGTTACCTAGACTAATTCAAATAGGAAATAATTTGATAACTGTTGTGATTAAGTTGACAACTCGGTGAATAAGTTGATAACTTGTTGGTGAACGATTTGACAAGTCTATTATTACAAAAACTATAAAGAAAATCGGTAATATCTTGCCATAATATGAAAGATAGCAATAAATAAACTTTAAAACGACATAGAAATCAATATAAAACAAATTTCTCGATTTACCAGACGAGGTCAAACTTTAAAACGGCCGCCCTGAAAAATTGCCATTTTTGACATGTCAACTTGTTCACGCCAGGCACGGAAATAAAAGTACCCATTACCTTGAAATAAGTCCCGAATTAGTAAGCGATGTGTTCAATGTTCGTGTTCGAGCCAAGTCGTGCGCGTTTGCGCGGGTGCGAGTCTGGGTGAACGACTTTGCAAATTCACTGGTCACGTTACCTGTGAACATTGGACGTGTGAGACCTCAGAAGAATTACAAGTAATAGAAGTATTGCTAAATTTTACTCAAATGAAAACTACGGTACAACTGTCTTATTAATATCTGGCATATGCATATCTAGCATATGCAAGCATATTCATATCTGGCATATGCAAGATTGAGTGGAACAAAAAAAAAACGCAATATCTGTCGCATACTTCAAAATCACCAGTTGAAATGTCATAAGTTAAAACTGAGGTTAAACATGGTCTTTTGTCTTTTTTGAAAATTTGAAACCTCTAAGTGCCAGTAAGAAGGTTCAAATCTCTGATCATTTTACCGTCCTACTTTTTACCTTTTTGAATTTGGACAGCCGAGATAGTTCAATTCTAGTTTGAACCCTTCTTGTTTGAAACCGTTTTTAACCCTTCGAAATCACGTAAGTTCGGGTGTATGTGCATCTTTTTCTAACACCTTTTAAATTTCATATCTAAAATGGGACAACGGGATGTATACGCTATTTTAGTTCGGTTTACATTACTGTTCTTATTCTATGTGTGAGACTTTTGGTACTGTCTATTTATAATAGGCTATTTGATAACATTGAAAATATGCTATTGATTGTGGTAATCCTTAAAGATACGAGTAATAGCCTGAAAAAGACATATTTCACTTGATTTAACCTAAAATATGTCTAATTTTCGCAAATCACACGTTGTTTTTTTTTGGAAATTTTATCTGTGACGTGAACGCTCTAAGAAGGGCAGCAACTCTGGTGACGTCACATGATAGTAAACAAGAATTTCTCGATGGACTGTTGTTTGTGTAATTTATGTTTTGTGATTTAGAAGTAATATTATTGAATCCGAAAGTAGGTACTTTAAAAGTATTTTTTGTCAATTTTTAGATCTAAAATAGCGTATTTACTAGTAATAACTAACGTTTTTAATAGTGTGTGACGTCAAAGACCAGCGCCATTACAGAATGTCTTTTTTGGCGGGATCTTGAATATATGTTCTTTAACACTGATTTTTATTTTTAATACAGTAGATCTTTCGAAAATACAAATGTAGTGTGCTTATTATGTACTAACGAATAATTTAAAATGATTGCCAAAAACTAATTAAATAGCCTATTCTAGATGATCTAAATTTATAACAGAAGGGCAAAATCACTATCAAATATTTACATGAGTCAAATACAAGATAGGTATTTTGAATTTTTACAAATATTGCTTTCAGTCTTTTTGTTGATTTATTCGTTTGTATAAGATGTACCTATCTATATAAGTTTAGAAGCTACTTTATGTCCCGGAAAAATTTGAAAAATCCTCTAGTAGGCCGCGTAAAAAATCAGTGACAATACAATCGATCCTTTAGTTTTCTGGATGGGTCATCCAACTATCATCGATATATTGCAATGTTGTACGTTAAGAGTTTAAGGGAAAAGGTCAAGCGTGTTTTGTGTAGTGAACTTGCCGGAAATACGGCTACCTCATTACTTAAAGAGCTACACATTGATGAGCCGTCTGTAACCGATCCGTAGAAGAACCAAAGTTACCGACATAGCCCAACGGATTGGCAAGTTGAAATGGCAATGGGCAGGGCACATAGCGCGGAGGACTGATGACAGATGGGGTTGAAAAGTTCTCGAGTGGAGACCACGTACGGGCGCGCAGCGTAGGACGTCCACCCACAAGGTGGACGGATGACCTCATTAAGACCGCAGGATTGCGCTGGATGCAAGCCGCTTCCAACCGGTCTTATTGGAGATCCATAGGTGAGGCCTATATCCAACAGTGAACGTTCTTTGGCTGATGTATGGATGGATGGATGGACATCGATTCAGAAACAAATGGATTAGAAGCCATGAAAAGTAAACAGTTTTTACTACATAATATAAATTCAAATAATAATTCTAACTAATATTATAAATCAAAAATATGTTTGTTGGTTTATTGGTTAGTTTGTAACTCTTTCACGCAGCAACAGAGAAAAGGGTGGACTTAATTTTTTGCATAGCTTGGTTGCTTAATTTTAGGAACTTAGTTCATACTCCATTGTTTTCTTACTCACATGAAAATCACAAATGAACGCCTCTTTTAATAATAAAAGTACTAAATTTTAAGAATAAACATCTCATTTTCTTTTTTATCTGTACCAGGTGATTGGAAAATAACTAGCATCGTTTTAGGGGCTTATTCTGTACATCAAAACTAAAAACTTTTGTTCTGCGACTTTTGTCAAAACTCAAAAAAAAAATGTTGTTCCATAGAAAAATATCGTTCACCCGCGACAAAATGAATGGAACAGCTGATTTTTTTTGAGTTCTGACAAAAGTCGCAGAACAGAAGTTGTTAGTTTTGATGTACAGACTAAGCCCCTAAAAGGATGCTAATTATTTACCAGTCACCCTGTATATGAACCGAGACTATTGCAAGATCTGTATTAGATCTACTGTGATACCTTCATCACTATTGCGGTAAAGTAGACTAAATCAGCTCTAGCAGAGTCCAGTCAGTCACGGCAGTCGGCCACTGAGCCGGCTGTCCGTTTCCAAACGATTACCTCCTTTCAGGAGAAACAGTTACGTTTCAGTGTCTTTTTAGTACAGTAGGTAAAAGTTACAGAGAAATAACTCCACAAGAAGTCTGGTCAAGATCGATGGTAGATATAAGTAGTAGTAGTAGTTCCTATATAGGTCAAACGAAGCGTACTATTGCTGAACGCATCAAAGAACATATCGCAGCGGTCAAAAACCGCCAGATAGAGAAGTCTGCCATAGCCGAGCATTTGCTTGACGGAGGAACTGGTCATTGGATCGAGCTCCACGACCCGAAAGTTCTCTCTACTGATCGTCACTATTTCTCAAGAATAGTTCGTAAGGCCGTAGAAATTAAAAAACATCGTAATTTCAACCGAGAGGATGGTTTCAAACTATCAGTGTCGTGGAATCCTGTAGTCAACAAGTGCAAACTCCGTGGTGTAGGCATTAAGACCTTTACAGACACTGTCAGTGTGGTGTGTCGCGGTGACAATTTCAATATGAGTGATACGGCGTCGCATTTAGTCTGCCCGTGACCACGACCAATGCAACTTGGTCGATACGTCGGGAGTAGAAAAAGAGGTACCTCTTTTTCTACTCCCGACGTATCATATATATTAATTAGCTCATATCTCAAGTTTTATTGCGCGATAAGTCCCGTGTAGTAGTATGATAATGGATATAAGTAGTTTTCAAACAGTTTCATTGGAAATACATAGGTGACCAGTGATCTATGCTTTGCAGCACAGTGATACCAGAGGGATAATGTGGTCGATCGAGAAAAGAAAGAAAGAGATGCTGTGATTTAATATGGCATGAGTTAGAAAGAGAAATGAAAAATGTATCTACTCCGTGGCTAGTTGCCGTCTTTTTCTTTCAGTAGTGTCGAATTCTAATTCATATTTGACAGTTTTAACAGCTCTGGGCAAGATTTCGCATACATTTTTGTGATTAAGAATTGCCTTAAGCGACAACAGAGCTCTCTCTCTCTCTCTTAGTTGACTAAACTAAATATCTGTGCTAAGCAGTGATTCAGTGGCTAGTTGCCGTGTTTTTTTTTCCGATAGTGTAAAATTCCAATACATATTTTTGACAGTGACAACAAGTAGTGATAGCAAATTTCTACAGAGTCGCAGTCTCTAAGTGAATGTAGTAAAAAAATGTCCGACCGCCGTCACACATACCGACTTAGATTTTTACATTAAATAATTCACAATGATCCATTTTCTCAAATCTCGGCGTTATGTCACCTAATTAGTCCTTGATACCCAGCACTTTGGCATCGCGCGGCGTTGTAGCCGGCTTGCAATTGCCTTACGACTAACTAAAAAGCCTGCCCACTACGTATCTTGAATCAGTTTTTGGCTCGGACACTTTTTTTGCACGATTGTTACTCTACAGATATTAGCTCGAAGGTCATTTGACATACATTGCAACTCCATCTACACACTCGTACTACGTACACACATGTATTTTACATCGCACTCGTGCAATTTTCATCCTTTCCAATCTGTACCTCTGTAAATCTTCTACTCCATCCCTGAACTAAGACAACAACGGAACGGACAAAGGAATTTGTGTACATTTTCAGACGCTCAACTCCCCAAGGCAATGGTAACTTTATAGCTTGTACCTCAAAGCGTGTTTTGCCGTGGCTGGAGTATATCTGGATGAAGTGCAAAGTCAGTTAGTGCCATAAGCTTTGAGTCAGTTTAGGGACGTTGTGACGGTTAGTTAACAAATGTAGCGATTGTGATTGTTACTGAAGACAATGTAGAGCTAGACAATGTAACTCTGACTAAGTCGCAACTGCAAAGTCTCGAGCATCATATGGTAGCGTGTCTTCTATCAGCCTTCTATCGAATACACGTCGGAGAGTGCGCCCAGGAGTTGCACAATCTGGCCAGAATGTGAAACGCTTTACCTGGGCCTGTCTTTCCACTAAAGTATAACGTGAGTGCCTTCAAATCCCGAGTAAATAGGTATCTTCTAGGTAAGCTTGCTACATCCTAAACCGGATATCTGCTTAACATCAGGCAGTATGTAGTCAAACGCAAACATATACGAAATAAAACTAAGAGCTCCGCTTGTAGCTTGATAAACAGGGTTTTGCATTGTAAATGCAGAGGTGTAAAAGATATTTCATCATCATCATCAACCGATAATGATGAAATATATACCTACCCTAGTTATCACACTGCTGGATATAGGCCTGTCTCTTACGGATTACCTGCCATTTCTCTCAGTTCTTTGCTAATCGTGTCCAAGGTCAATCCGCGATTTTCTCTATATCGTTGACCTATCTTACTACCGACAATCGACGCTAATCTAACGACCTCTTCGTTCTCTAACACAATCGATCAGTTCTGTAAAAGAATGGTGTTATTCACAAAATTTCTTTAATTTCTTGGGTTTATTTTGGGCGATCATAGTGAGGTATTTAGTCCATCAACTGGGTGAAGATCTTATGCTGCGCTTGCAGGTATCAGTTCTCAGGTCTCAGTTCAGTTCTCGCCTCGCCAATTACACTCGTCTCATTACTAATACTGAATATTATGCTGGCAATTCGCAGGTACGAGGTCTCAACTTCACTCATCTGTTCACGTAACTTTTGAAATTACATATGTACGTGTACGTGTAAAGCTGCAAACCTTAATGGACTCTCATGAGATCCCGTGTACTGCAGTGTTGACACACACACACACACGTACGGACGCTCATATCATTTTGAACACTGATCAAGATAAAAATCTTCCACTTTTTCCTTAAAAATGTACAGTGACTGTGAAGTTTGTCTAGTAAATAAACATTCTTTCTTTCTCTAAATATCAGCGACATTAATCACCAATCATGTATTCACAAGAGTTCTTCATTCAAAAGCTTTTAAAACCAATCTGCGGCTACGTAAACCGTCGGCCTAAAACACACGCGACAAATTTCGTTCCAGCCCAAACTTTATCGTAAAGGGAATTCTTTATCAGGTAGAATGGAAGCGGGCATTTAAATGTAAGAGATGTAAGACAGATTACGGCGCCATATTGGAGCAATATATTTACAGGGATTTTGTAATACCTTGATATATCCCGCTGGATTTATTTCGGCGGGTGGTAAATGTGGGAAGTGTGTTTTGGTAGAGTGTTGCGGTGAGTGTGTAAAAGCCGGGAGGGTAGCCCTGGTGTCGGAGTTTTTAAGACACAGTTTTCTTGCTTTCCTGTTTCCTAAGAGATGTATTCTAAAGCTTTTCAATGTCAGACTGAATAGGTATCTTCTAGGTCTGCGTGCTTCTTGCCCTGATCCCGGGGCATTAGAATACGGCATCGGTATCCCCTGCCTGTAGTAAGAGCCTACTAAAAGGGGACCCCTGGGCTCATGGGTGGACAGAGTTGGGTCTCTGGCCATCCACTCAAGCGGGCCCGAGGAGGACGGCAGCGTGTGTGGCAACGCTGTCGTAAAGGACGGTACAAGCCTGGTTTAAATACCAGGCGAGTAGTCGTGTAAAGTGCTGGGAGCACCGGTGTGTTCCTTTGGAGATCCCGGAGCTCCCAAGAAGGCACAAAGGCTGGCCACCGAGGGGGTTTTAGTGGGTACAATCCCACATAACCCTTCTGCACCCTAATGCAAATGCAAAAAAAAGAGGTCTGCGTGCTTCAGATTCGACCACAACGTCGCTTACCATCAGGCGAGTTGGTGCTCAAGCGCGGACTTATTTGTGTTAAAAAAAACACATGATATAGGACTGTAGGTCTATAGGTGTACCTACATTTCTTTTTTATTTTATATAGGTTTGCGTTTGACCACACACTGTCTCATGTTAAGCAGATATGCGGTCTAGGATGTAACACGCTTATCTAGAAGATACCTATTTACTCGGGATTTGAAGACACCTACATTGTACTTAGCGGGAAGACAGTCATAGTTATACATACATAGTTAGATAGTAAAAGCAAACGGAAAACTGAAGATTGCGCTGGATGCAAGCCGCTCTCAACCGGTCTAGGTTAGTTCTAGGTTAACGGGAAGTACCCTGTAGGTTATGATTCCCTAGTGAGTGTCAATGCGGTTTTTGACGACATCAGCGGCTCTATATCTAACAAACACATAGATAGTTATGGTAGCATAACTATCTATGTGTTTGTTGTTGTGTATAGTTTGAAATTGAATACTAAAACTTTCTTAATCATGTATGTATTTGATGTCATAGCGCTGTAAAATGTACTCACGTTAGTTCTTGTTTTTAAGTGCCTATGTACCTAATACGAGTAGATTTAACTGCTCGCGCAGTGACTCGCGGTAGTGACGTCACCGCTGGTCCCAACATAATATCAGTGCTGGTTGTATAATATAGCCAGCAATATGCTGAGTTGGGATCAGTTTCGTGGCAAAGCATTGGGTACCATACTTGGTTTGTGAATTATTATATTTTTAGTTGTTTCCGTGTTTTGTTTCTGTGTGCCAATTGTTTTGTCCCAAATAAAATTTTCTGTTTCTGTATTTCTGTATAACTGAGAATTGATTTTTTACAACCGTAAGGAACTATAAATTTACAGGAATGATTTAAATTTTAACTCGATACCTTTACGCGTTACTCGAGAGAAAAGGCAGGACACACGGACGGACAGACGGACAACAAAGTGATCATAGAAGGGTTCCGTTTTTTACTTTTGAGGTATTCCTAAAAAGAAAATACCGCCTCAGGTATTTGCAGTCATTACATGCAACTATTTTATACACCCGCATGGCGACGATTCGCTTATACAAGTACTCTCATGTTGTGTGTAACTTTAGCTGGGGAAGTTTCCTACTCGTAGTGAACTCAATACTAAAAATACGGTCAGCAATAATAATACTGTTTACACTATACTGGAGCAGGCTGAGCAGAAATTTCTCCATATTGGAATATTAGTACTAGTAGTTATCCAAACAGTATGCCTCGCATCTGTAACTAAATCTTCATAAATCTAAATCTTGACTCACCTTTGACTGATTTGGTACATATTTGCAAATTTTGTTAGCATTTATATACTAAACAGTTTCAAAATCAACAATTTATTATCGGATTCGGTTGATAAATAGCGCGACAGCAAATTTCCTCCTTTTTTGAGGGAAATACCAGTGAAAAATCTTCAACGACAAAGAAGAATCCATTTATACAGGGTCATAGGTATTAAACGCAAAACCTTTTAGGGGCAGAAAATCACTAAGAAAAAAATCAGCTTTTTCATACAAAAAGTTCGTCAACGCGCGGCAAAATGTATGGAGAAGCGAATTTATTTTTTGCGAATTTTCAAAGGTCGTGGTACAAAAGTTGTTTGTACTAGACCCGCCCTTAAAAGGTTTTGCGTTTAATACCTATGACCCTGTATATGAAAACTTGTCGCTAGTAGATAAATAAAATAAAATAAAATAATAGTCTCTGCAGTAATTATACATGCAGCGTCTACGCCCGCATGGAGCAGATTCAATAATACGCTGTTGAATCTAACTTTTGCGGTAAAAGTTTTCTGCTGTTTCCCACTCGTTGTGAACTCACTACCTTCTAAGTAAGTTCATATAGGCCGGGTGGCTAGCCCTGGTGTCAGAGTTTTTAGACCGCCTGAAGGCGTTTGACATGGCTAAACGGTTAAAACAACCGGACCTACAATTTAACGCGTCATCTGAGCTACGGTAGCGCTCAGTTGGAAAATGCCACCCACGGTCACCCATCCTAATTCTGACCGTGCGGAATGTTGCTTAATTTCAGTGTAGTACTAAAGCCTGTCTACTCAAACGCGGCTTTTTATATGCGACCAGATAAAAAGTTATAATCATCATCTCAGCTTATTTTCAGAATTCTGTTCACATGAGTGAAAATGGAGGAAAAGTCGCGAGAAAGTAAACCCTATCTGATAAAAAAAAGCTTTAGCTTAGGCTTATCTGCACGTACTTGTTCTATTTTTGTGTTGAATATTACGATGACCAGGCGAACATCCTCATCATTACAACATTGCAGCACTGTTTTTTATTGTACCTATTCACCATCATAAATCATCATCATTTTCTTCTACTGGTTCTAAGCCTCTTAAACGGATGACATATATTGTACAAAATTTAAACTGTATTTATCAAAACGTCAGATGCGATTTTATGTTCATGAAAATAATAAATACAAACTGTTGGTGTGTCCTTGCCATGTTTACAAAGGGCTTCACAGTGAAAAAAACATTGGGACAAACCCTGAAATCACTAACAAATTTTGTTGACTTACGACGAAACGAAAAGACTATGTTTTTACGAAATGAATCGAAAATATCGTTTGAAACCGGTATTGTACATTTAAAAACTTACCTTTTGTACCTTTAACTGAAATATTAGTCCGACCTCGCTCCTACATTTTAGCCATATATTTTTAAACTCCCGTTTAAAGTGGAAAGTTGAAATTTAAATTTAAACGTAGCGCGATTTCAACACCTGTTGGGCGAAGTTTGTGCAACTATGCAAGTCCAGGCATAGAACCGGTATTAAATTAACCGGATTTTTAAACGGATATGTTGGTGTAATCCGATTATTTTGTTTTGATTGATAACGTTCACGTGGTCTCTTTTCGAGAACTCTACTGTTCCATTGGTTGACATTGCCGCCTTTATTGGACTATTTTATCCGATTATTTTGTTTTGACTGTTTAGATCATGTGGTCTCCTTTCGAAAACTCTGTACTATTGGTTGGCATTGCCGCCTTTATTAATAATACAACTAGGTACATAATAATTATATTAATAGACTAAAACCGCATAAATACTATAAATAAAACCGCTTTTTGCCAATTTTTTATAACGCGGTTCACGTGATAAACTTAAAAAGTCGAAATAGTGTTAAAATTATTTCTGTAAGAGTCAGAGAAAAGTATGTAGACTTTCAATGCAAGCTTCCATAAAACTTGAGTAAGTCGAGTTTAGCAAATTCTATTTATACTATATTTATCTACTGGTATAATGACAAAATTTAGCGGCTAAAGGTAGAAGAGAACCGAAAAAAATGTTCCTGCATACTTAACCGGTTTTCGCTAAGCCACACATTAACCGGTTCGAATTTTAGCCGGTTTTAGGCCCTGTATGCACTGCTGGCCGCTGGTGATGTTATGTTTTATGCATGTTGTAATTTTTGTGGAGTTTAATGGAATTTTAGTGGCAGTGTGGAAGTAGGGCATTCACAGCGGCGCTGAAGTATTTTAGGTATTTAACAAGTTCCATTACAAACCCAAAATGAAAAAATTGCAAAATATAGCAGATAATAATTTGGAAGCCGTGGTTGCCTAGATGTAGTGACACCCGCCTCTCGTGAGGTCGTGGGTTCAAATACCAATTAGTTCTTTGGAATTTATGTACGGAATTTTATACCACTGGCTTTTGGGTGAAGGAAAACATCGTGAGACAACCTGCATAGGTAAACGTCCGTATAAGAAATTAGATGGCGTATGTGAATCCACCGATCCGCACTTGGCCAGCGCGGTGGATATGGCCCAATCAACCTTACCTACAGTGGACCACTAAAAAGGCTTATATAGTACACAGTAGGTATGTATTATGGGGCGCGGATACGTGACATTGCATACGATTTCATATAAAGATTTTTAGGAGGGCAAAAGTGCCTATATTAACTTTAACAAAGTATAATTCAACTTTATATGCTAAAACTACCTACACTACTACTATATAAAAGCATTCGATCATCCAGATACCCTTGAAGGTCTAAAGATAATCCAAATGCTCAAGCTCACTGCCAGTTGACAGCGTGTCCAGCATGTTAGCTGCATTGCCACGCTGAATGGCAACACTGACAACAATGTGCGTTGAGCCAAATAAACACCAGCATTTTGGTCACGCGTCGCGTCCACCAGACGCTCAGAAAGACTTCTAAATAAAGTGAGCTCCCGGCCCCCACGGATCCAATGTCTCAACTCCAAATGGCTTAAATATGTAACCACTGCCGTCGAGGTTAGCATATTTTATTTTATTTATTTGGGATAACAAACAATAGCACAATATATATTAAAAGAAAATAATTAACAAAATACATTAATGAATGTGCCACAAACTACATTATCCACCATTTACTAAATAACAAATGTCTTTGCTGGTGTGGTTTTCTAAGTAAGTACATACTTAACTATATTTACGCCGCTTGTGCTGCTCCGCCGAATTGGCCGCAGCTCGAGCCCTACTTTGAGTCTCAGAAAGATGTGACGATGCCAAAGTATCTACGCAAGTTGCGTCCCGTAGAAGATTTATTAATATTTATATGAAATAACTGCGGCACTTTTGGTTCTTCCAGAACGTGAAAGTGGGTTAGCTTTAACTATAACTTGACAAACCAATAAAATATCCCCACTGTCTTATCTAAGCCAACAGTTTATACATCTCTACCATATGACGAACCAAATAATTAAATTTCAAACATGGGTCAGGCATAAAGGCAAAATACAATGTAACTTTTGCAATAATAATCAAACGATGTTTATTGCAGGCGATTAAACTACGAAAGCTGGTTATCTATTACAATAGTTCAATCGATTAGTGTTCAGCCGAATCATTAAAATAATTTCGAACCAATAGACTGTTAACCGTTTGACAAATCGTTTGAGAATTTTGAGGTACCGTGGGTTGCAGTGACTAAGAGTGATACAAAAGCAAATAACCAAAGATGTAAAAAAAATCTACAAAACAAAGCGATAAGGTGCGGTTCCACCGAGAACAAGTTGGCCGCATGACCACAATTGTTGAAGTAGTCATCATGTACCTATATAGACTATAGATATAGATATTCCAGTTTGTGTTGCCAGTGATGACTTATGGCACAGAAACGTGGTATCTCACTATGGGCCTTATTAGTAAGCTCCAAGTAGCCCAACGAGCTATGGAGAGGGCTACGTCGGAGTCTCTCAGCGAGATCGAATCAGAAATGAGGAGATCCGTAAAAAAACCAAAGTTATCGACATAGCCCAGCGGATTAGACAAGTTGAAGTGGCAGTGGGCAGGACACATATCACGGAGGACTGATGGCCGATGGGGTTGAAAAGTTCTCGAGTGGAGACCACGTACCAGCAAGCGCAGCGTAGGACGTCCACCCACAATGTGGACGGATGATCTTATTAAGACCGCAGGATCGCGCTGGATGAAAGCCGCTGCCAACCGGTCTTATTGGATATCTTTAGGGGAGGCCAATGTCCAGCAATGGACGTCTTATGGCTGAAGCGACGGACGATACCTTTCGACAATATTTGATTGTCTTAAAAACTAACCTAGGTTTGCCTATGCAACCTTGTTCTCTTAAATTATATTATCAGTAGGTAGTAAACATTTTATAACTAGGTAAATGCATGGATAACGCAAAAAAAAACATCCACACATCATTATAAACACACAAATATCATCAAACATCAACAACCAAATCTTAGTAGGTACAACGAATAACATGAATAAGCGAAAAATCCACAGAAATTTTCCCCCCTTTTTGAACGAAATATCCCCAAAAAAATTCGCTTACAACAAAAAAATAAAACAAAATGTTATTATAGAACGCGTAGATTCATCAAGATTCGTTATCGTTATCGAAATTACACTTTGTAGAAGAGTAAAAACATCTAGACAGACGTTAACAAAATCGTCGAGTTAAAACTGAGTCTCTCTTTTTAGGGTTCCGTACCCAAAGGGTAAAAACGGGACCTTATTACTAAGACTCCGCTGTCAGTCCGTTTGTCAGTCTGTCTGTCTGTCTGTCACCAGGCTGTATCTCATGAACCGTTTTAGCTAGAGAGTTGAAATTTTCACAGATGATTTGTATTTTGATTGCTGCTATAACAACAAATACTTAAAACTGAATAAAATAAATATTTAAGGGGGGTTTCATGCAACAAACGTGATTTTTTTGCCGAGGGCTCCCTTACGGTAAGGAACCCTTCATGCGCGAGTCCAACTCGTACTTGGCCGATTTTTTTTCATTTGCTCGGTCAATAATGTTTGAAATAGAAATATACAATACTGCATTGCCAGTCTATAATGCATTGAACCTAACCTTGTAAGGTCAGGGGTCAGGCATTATAGCAAAATTCAAAGTTTATGATTCAAAACAGAGCTTTATTTTATTGAAACTTAAATTCATGATTTCTGTAACTAGAAGTTATTTAATGCACACGTTACAGTTTTAAAAACCATTATAGGACTATAAGATATTTTATTCATATTAAGTAGTATTAATTTGTTTGATTTACATAAAATGTTTCTTCACCTGACTGAATGTGGTTTTCATAAGAATCAGAATTCTTATTAGATTACGAGTTATGAAGGGCCCTATAAAAAGTGTTAAGACGATTTCGACATGATATAAAACTCTTGTTAACGACCAAACTACCGTCACATCGCATCACATCGTACCGTACCGTTACTTCGGTGCTTCACGACGAGTATATAAGAAGCGCCGGCGCGGTGAGCCGTCATTCTTGCGAGTGAGCTCGAAGAGTCAACACGTCCTGAAGATGCCTCGTTTACAGGCGAAACACGTGTCGAATAGAGTACAGTAAGAATAGGGGTGCTATTTATTGACTAAGTATTTTTTCAACTATTTAAATCATTTTTTAAAAAAATAAATTATATTTGTAATTTTTAACATTTTGATTAAATATTATTTTCAGATTTACTACATTTTTTAAAGAGATCACTAATCACTATTTTTTGTTACAGGTTTAATTATTTTTGTTTTATTTTTAACGGATTAATTATAATTTTGTTTCAGGTTCATTAATATTTTGTAAACATACCTAAGTCTAACCTAACCTAACAATTTTTTTAATTTTTTTTTCTGATCTAACCTAACCTAACCATAGTCGAACCATGATACAGGTTGATGATTAATTACTAATTTTGTTTGTGATTTAATTTGGATTTTGAATGGTACCCTTAACTTATATGACTACGACAGAGCGGAAACACTAAATATTTATTCAAAACAAGAATTTGAAGATGAACTTCCGCAAAGTAACGCCTGATTCAATAAACTATGATAATATAAAACTTCACTACACGCAGTATCATTTTTTGACCGACGAACGGAACCGGAGGAGGTACTAAATTCAACGCGTACCTACATATATCTATATTTTTTATTTATAACCACGCATAACTTTTTTCGTAGTAGTCCGATTTCAATAATTATTTTTTAAGTAGAAAGAATGTACTTCAAAATTGGTCTCATTAAAATTTTATTGAAATCGGCTCAGCCATTTTTGATAAATCAACAATATTGTGAAAAATGCTACATCGATCCGTGCGAAATATTCGCGAATTCTGTACACGGGTGAAGTCGGTCATGCTATTTTTTGCAAAAAATAATGTATTGTGTAATGTAAAATTTGTTTTAATAAATCGTAAAAATCTACTATAAAAGAAAGACCTACGAAAAATCTACGTGTAAGTTTCGATAAAAAATAATGTACTGTACTGTACCAGCCATTTCAATAGTCCACTGCAGGACGTAGGCCAACCCACGAAGTGTGATTGGGCTATATCCACCACGCAGGCCCATTGCGGGTTGGGGGATTCACATACGCCATCAAATTTATTCTATGGACGTAAGTACGCACGCCTCACGATGTTTTCCTTCACCGAAAAGCCAGTGGTGTGAAATTCTTACATAAATTCCAAAGAACTCATTGGTACGGGACCGAGATTCAAACTCATGACCTCAATTGTAAGGCGGGTGTCACTACCTCTAGGCTTACCACGGCTTGAAAAAAATGTAAATTTGTTCAAATCAGCAGTTCCATAAAAAAAGTTCATTGACTCATAACAAAAGGAAAACATGCTGTTAATTTTTTCGCAATTTCAGATTCCCTACACTTTGTCAACCTACACTAGGTATAATAGTTTATTTGTAGGTATTATGGACGGGTCTGATGCATTTTTACAAAGCAACTTGGGTTTAAGATGTTTAGTCATAAATCGATTTTTCTTCTTACTTTCATTCATGGCGAAGAATATCAATTCTGCCCATAATTTCGATGAGTACGTATAATTTCTATCAGCCATAAATCTTTTACAATACGGCAGGTTTTCTCGAATACGAAAAAAAATCTGTTGGATAGTATAATTCTACCACGGATTATGAAAAACATGGAAGTGTGAAGTGGGCTTCTACTTGTCCTGTACTATGTCCAAAGGAGTGATTTTAAGACCATTATGAACAACTTTTCTTATAGCGCAAACTCAAAATAAAAAAAAGAGCTGTTCTATACAAAATTGCAAAAAAAGTGTTAGGTTTTAAGTATTTTAATGGTATTTGTTTTCTAAAACAAAAGTATTTAATTTGACTCTGATATTAATCGATTTTATTTGTTTTGATTTAGTCTTCAATTTGATTTGAAGACTTTGATTTGACTACGTAGTCGGTTGAAGGACTACCCGATATAAAATTGGAAGGGGAAAAAGCATGGCCTCAGAGGGGCGAAAGAAAGTCGGCAGTCTGTTTGGTGAAGCGGTGCGATGTGCACCTCCAGAGTTTACACTGTTACTCTGCCCAAATTCATATAAGTTATAAGTGAGATATGGTTTATAAGTGACGTTTAAATGAAGCATTAATAATGTGCTAAGTGAAATAATAAACAAGTGATTTTAAGGATATGGAATTTACTATAAAAGGGATAAAGAGCATGTAATATCTATTTTTTTTTTTCTGGAATTCCCATAGTAAATCTGTACCTGGTCCTGTGTACCAATGTGTTCTTTCGAATTTATGACGGGAATTTCACACCACGGGCTTCTTGATGAAGGAAAACATCGCAAGGCAACCTGCATAAGTCCCTATAAGAAAATCAATGGCGTATGTGAATCAACCCACACTAGCCTAGCGTGATGGATATGGCCCAATCCCCTTATGTGGGTAGGCACGTCCTGCAGTGGACTATTGAAAAAGCTGGAACAGTGCATTTATTTTGGCGACAGTGGCTCCATAAGTTATGCACATCGCTTTTTCACCTGTTTCTCTAATCCATGGTTTTCCCTCATACGAAGCAAAATCTGTCGGATACTATATTTCTACAATACATGATTGATAGTTGGTCAGCTGTCATATTATATTGTATCTTGTACCGTACATTATGTCATTTTTCGTGATGTATGAGTTGCTGAAAGAGGTCTATGATTGGTCCGTTGGTATTGTGCTGCCTCTAGAAAGAACACCTGTGGTTCTTTTCACGTCTTCGGTAATGTGATGTGTTGATGTTATTTTCATTTTTTCCGTGTTATAGTATCGGGGCTTCTCAACCTGGGGTCTGTAAGGATGTATTATAATTTTTATATTTACTTATTTCAGAATTGTGTTATACGAAAGCATTGAAATTTATATAATTATGTACACAAAGCTATATAAAAATCGGCCAAGTACGAGTCGGACTCGCGCACGGAGGGTTCCGCACTGTATGGGGGCCCCCCTTTAATTTCTTTATTTTCATTTTATTTTTTATTATTAAAGTGAATATACAACTAAATATTCTGTGAAAATGTTGTTGTTGTATTCTGTGAAAACCTGTTACCCTTATAAATATTAAGCGAAAAACGGCTAAAAAATTAGGTTTCTTGTATGGGAGCCCCCCTTAAATATTAATTTTATTCTGTTTTTCTGTATTTGTTGTTCTAGCAGCAACAGAAATACATCATCCGTGAAAATTTCAGCTTTCTAGCTATAACGGCTCATGGGATACATTCTGGCGACAGACAGACGGACAGCTGAGTAGTAGGGTCCCGTTTTTACCCTTTGGGTACGGAACCCTAAAAACTATGACCTACATGCTGATGTGCACAATGTGGCTGCCGTTACTAGGGTAGAATAAAAAAGTCTACTAACATGAATATAAAATTCGACGGCAACCATTGTCTTTGGTCAAGAGCAAGTGAAACAAATTAGGAAGAAGTGTGAGTGACATTACTTTAAATTCCATAGATCTATATGTAGACTATACCTGGATGCGGTTGGATAACTTATGTATGTAGTGCGATAAATAATATCGGCCAAGTGCGAGTCAGACTAGCCCACGAAGGGTTCCGTACCGTATGGGAGTCCATTCCCATTCTTCTTGCCGTTAGTAATAGCGACCAGAAAACTCCTAAAAATCACGTTTATTGTATGGGAGCCCCCTTATATATTTATTTTATTCAGTTTTTAGTATTTGTTGTTATAGCGGCAACAGAAATACATCATCTGTGAAAATTTCAGCTGCCTAGCTATCATGGTTTACGAGATACAGCCCGGTGACAGACAGACAGACGGACAGGTGGACATCGAAGTCTTAGTAATAGGGTCCCGTTTTTACCCTTTGGGTACGGAACCCTAAAAAGACTGTGGGTGATGGATGAAAAAAACACAATGATTTAAGCATCAAAATTGATCCACAAATTGGCGAAGAAATCGCATTTTAAAAATATAAAACCAACCTGAAAACCACATGTTTTTTCGCAAGTCGGCTAAAAAATACAAAAACATGTTTTTGAAGTGCAATCTTCTGTTATGGATAAAAATTGAATGGCCATAGAAACCCCATCGTCATATCCCCATAAACCCGCCCGGGCCGAACCCTAATTTTTCATTTTCACAAAAGCACGAAAAGCCAAAATTATGAACATCTAAGCGCGATTTCCTGCATTCCTCTCTTGAAAGATTACGTTAAGGAAAATATCCCTTAAGTACGGAAATTCCATTATTTGCGACCAACTCTAGTATTTAATTGAAGTAAGCGTTACTTTGTGTTGTTACATTTTTATTATTATTTTATTCTTACGTTGGTCAAAGTGGTCAAAAGGGGATTTTTTATTATCAAGAGCTGTATTATCGCGTTTTATGTTATAAAATCAATCGATTAGAAACTATAGCATAGTGGTGGTAGTGAGACCTTCGCGGTTGCCAGCGATACCGACCTCCTCGCGTCGCTACCGACCTCCGCAGACCGCGCGCGCGCTTTTCAAATTAAGAATGCGATCTTCTTTTGTTCTCACAATCAAAATAAAATTTTCGCTTGCGGTGAATTGAACATTTTATCATTACTTAAATATTATTTGGTGAATTTTAGTATAAAAATACATATTTCTAAATAGCCTCTTGATGTTTATTAATTTCAACGCCTACCTCTAACTAAAAGTGAACCTGAGATAATACAACTTCAGTGCAATTACTAAAAGAACAATATCAGTGCTGTTACAGTAGCGTGACTGATAAACAGATAAAAGCAAAGGTAAGCAGCCGTTTTATCGAAAGAAAATTTCTAGTTTTTCTAGTTAAGTCCTCCAATACTATACGCTGAACCAAATTTTATGGTGTCTATAAAAACCAGGCGCAGAGGCGCAGTAACAAATTCACAAAAGCTATCTACTAAGTTTGATACCATTATATTACAGCTTGTAGTATTATATAGTACCGTACTGTTCTGTACCAGCCTTTTTAGGGTTCCGTACTCAAAGGGTAAAAACGGGACCCTATTACTAAGACTCCGCTGTCCGTCTGTCTGTCTCCAGGCTGTACTGTATCTTATGAACCGTTATAGCTAGAAAACTGAAATTTTCGCAGATGATGTATTTCTGATGCCGCTATAACAACAAATACTAAAAATTGAATAAAAATAATATTTAAGGGGGGCTCCCATACAAAAACCCTGATTTTTTAGCCGTTTTTTGCTCGATATTAATAATGGTAACAAGTGGATGCTAGAAATATTCACAGAATATTTAGCTGCATGCTTACTTTACTAATAAATAATTAAATTAAAATAAAATAAATATTTAAGGGGGGCTCCCATACAGTACGGAACACCTAGTGCGCGAGTCCGACTCGTACTTGGCAGATTATTTTTATAGTCAACTACAGGACATTGGCCTACCCTCGAATGGTAATTGGGCCATATCCACCACGCTGGTCCAATGCGGGTTGGTGGATTCACATACACCATCGAATTTCTTCTACGGACGTATGCAGGTTGTCTCACGATGTTTTCCTTCACCGAAAAGCCAGCGGAGTGAAATTACGTACATAAATTCCTAGGAATCCATTGGTAAGGGACCGGGATTTGAAACCACGACCACACGATTTTAGGGCGGGTGTCATTACCACTAGACCACCACAGCTTCCAATGCTTGTAGTATAGTAAGTAAGTTCGTATAGGCCGGGTAGCTAGCCCTGGTGTCAGGTGTCAGAGTTTTATGGCCGCCTGAAGGCCTAAAAACTGTAGTAGTAGGCATAAAATAGCTAAAAGACCTCGCACAAAATAGTCTACCAAATGTCCAGCAGACAGGCTCGTCAATCAGGCTGATCTATCGACCAATCGTAGGTATAGCTGTTTGTTTAGGATCCTGGCCTATCCTATTTTCGGTTTTGGTTACTTATATAACGTTTGTTTAGCATGTTGAGATATTTTTTTGATCACAATGTGTGTACAAGGTTTCGTGAAATAATAATGCCAAGCTGAAAGAAGCTTTTTTATGTTTTTGTAAAATAGTGTCTGGTAGCAGATTAATATTTTAGAAACCAAATATTCCAAAAAGAAATTTGACTCTTATACAAGATTATTGGTAATCAATTAGCATCCCTTTAGGGGCTTATTCTGTACATCAAAACTAAAACAATTGATCAGCGACTCTTGTCATAACTAAAAAAAAAATGCTGTTCCATACATTTTGTCGCGGGTGAACGATATTTTTCTATGGAACAGCATTTTTTTTTTGAGATTTGTTGAATGTCGTTGAACAAAATATGTTTGTTTTGATGTACAGAATAAGCCCCTAAAAGGATTCTAATTGATTCCCAATTACCAATAACCCTGTATTGTGCTGGGGCGGATCCTGTTTTTCAGATTTGGTTTTTCAAACAACGTTTGTTTAGCATTTAGCAGTCATTCACTCTGACTTTGATAATTATTTTTCGCAAAAAATGCCAAAACCGCCTTTCATCGTGTACAATAATCGAATATTTCATTACATTGTTTTGCTCGAATTGTTTACATTATTGTTGATTTTTCAAATATGGTGATTTCTGTAAAATTAATTTGAGACCACTTTGGGAGTAAGTATATCCTTTCGAACTAAAAAAATAATTTTTCGATTCGGTTTAAAATTGGCGAAATTATCGATGTGCATCGTGTACAAAATTCGGATATTTCGCTCCAATTGCTTTCATTGTTGGTTTTTTCAAAAACGGCTCAGCAGATTTCTTAAATGGGACCACCTCGGGAGTATACCCTTTCAAACTAAAAAAATATTTTTTCGATTTGGTTTACAATTGGCGAAATTATCGATGAACATACGCAAAAAAAAACATACACACGAACATATAACCTCCTCCTTTTTGGAATTCGGTTAAAAAGACTAAAATTATCCATTCATATCAGCTTTGTTTTTTCGATGTTATTTTTTCACCTGCGTAAATTAAATGCGTAGGTAAGTTAAAAAACTTACTAAGTCAATACGTAACGCTGCTACCAGTCCTAGTTTTTAACGCGTTAAACGTTGGGCACATATACGTAACGGCTTATTGGGTGCAGTGATTTACGCGTCAAGTTGCAGATACGAGTAGCATATGCGAAAAGTTTTTTAGGAAATCTCTTCTCCGCTAAGTCAACCTATCTAAGGCCTATCTACTTTTACTGTGGGCCTTATGTATAAGCTCAGGATAGCCCAACGTGCTATGGAGAGGGCTATGCTCGGCGTCTCTCTGCGAGATCAAATCAGAAAGAGGAGATCCGCAGACGAACCAAAGTTACCGAAATAGCCCAGCGGATTAGCAAATTAAAGTAGCAATGGGCAGGGCACATAGTTCGACGAATGGATGGCCGATGGGGCAGTAAAGTTCCCGAATGGAGACGACGGACCAGCAAGCGCAGCGTCGGACGTCCACCGACTGACGAAATAATAAAGATCGCAGGTACGCGCTGGATGCAGGTCGCTTCCAACCGGCCTTATTGGATATCCATAGGGGAGGCCTATGTCCAGCAGTGGACGTCTTACGGCTGATGGATGGGTGAAGGCCTGTCTCTCGAGATCTGTGTAGCCAACCTAACTAAGCATGTATTTTGTCGCGCCGGTTAACAAAGCGTGAAACGAACAGAGGAACGGTCAGCGTCCAGTTTGTTACTGTGCCTTTATTAGGACGTCCAGGCTTTTATTAGACCGTCTAAACCTTTATTAGATCTTCTTAGCGTTCATTAGATCGTCTAAACCTTTGTTTGGTCGTCTAAGATTAATTAGGTTGCCTAAGGCAGGGACACGGTGAAAGAAATTGAATTAGTGTTTTAGGACAAAGTTCGATAAAAAAGCTAATAGTAATTGCTTCGTTTCTAAAGACTTAAGCTTAGCTCAAAGTTTTAAGCCACATTCATTATTATGATTAAAAAGATTAATGATTAAAAATCTCAAAAATCTTATTAACTTATTATACCTAATTTATCATTCAGAAATAACTTTAAACACACACAAATAGTTATATAAGTAAGAATATACTCGTATATCGTTACTAATATTTACACAAAAACTTCGGCAGCTAAATTACATTATGTTAGTAGTTACTTAATAATATATTACACAAAAACTTTGGCAGCTAAATTAATGTTATAGTAGTGTATGCAACTGCATATAACACGGGTATTAAAACACTCGTTACTATTATGAAACTCGCTGCGCTCGTTTCATAAACTCACACTCGTGTTTTAATACCCGTGTTATATGCAGTTGCATACACTACTTCATCTTCACTAATAAAAATAAAAAACATATTGCGAAACATTAAATTCACGCGTACGTGTATTGTCAAAGTGAACTTGGCGCCATTAAAATCTAACCAATGAGAGCGCAGCTTTCCCCGGCAGGGCCAATCAGGAGCGAGCGCGCGATGTTATAATGAGATTTTACGATATCGATGTGGATATTATAACATCATGGGAAATTGCTTAAATTGTGTGTTTTGTTGTCTGCGCTATAACAGTAGTCATTATAAGTCAAGTATTGGAAACATAAGTAGAATGTTACAACATTAGTGTAGATAAAAATTAAATTTTTACAGATAGAATTATATGTGATTTCGATTAAAAAATGGTCACAGATCATTATATTTATAAAATGAGACCATTATAATACGCAACTGTATTTTTTTATTCGGCTACCGATTGGCTGTTTATATTTTAAACGTTCGTCGTTGTTTCAGTCTATAGATCTCAGTATGACAGGTTTTTTTATTAGTCATTCATAACGAGATCTTTATTCTACCTCGTGGATGTATACTAATCGTGGTTTTTATTATTCATTTCCATCGATCGTCATTACTCCGTGCTATGTGCCCTGCCTAATGCCATTTCAACGTGCCAATTTGCGGGGCTATGGTATTTCTATGTGTCTTGTTATTCGAGAGGCTCCGAGCACACACACATACCTACATAATATGTACATATTGAAGACATAGCCTCCTCCATATTTCGTTGGGCTAATTGAATCTTAACAATATTTTTTTAATTATCAAGGTGTACCTATTTTTTTCATTTGCCTTAAATTATATTTTTGAAACCCTGTCCTCGCGTTACTATTCACGACAAAGCGACATAATTACCAGTATTCACACACGAGCGCCGCGAACGGCCAACTCAAAACAAAACTTGATTATGCACTACGTACGGACTAGTAGGTACCTAACCCAGTTGCCGAATTATGTGCCAACAAACGGTGCAATTTGATTTGCTAATTCGATTGTACGTGTGTCCGTTTGGCTAGTAGCTTAAAACTTTGGTAGATTAGGGTCTTAGAGTATTTTGAAGTGGTAACTATAATTTTTAAATTGAAAAAAATTAAGATCAATGTTTGAGCTATGTGATTCTTTTTAAAGGTTAAAGCTAGTACATGTAGTCAAAGAAGACAAAGTGAGAGAGGATATATCAGTTTTGACTCGGAAGTTTTGCTTTGTATGTCTGGATATTGATTCTCCGCTACATGTCATATTATTCGACGAATATTGACAAAGCGCTGTTTTTCAACCGATTTTGATAATAATATTTGGGAAGGTTGTTTAAATCTAGCGAGTTTGAACGATTTCGGCCAAGATAGAGCTGAGATATAAAATAAAAAATCATTTCGGAGTACGGAACCCGAAAGAAATAATCGGCCAAGTGCGAGTCGCACTCGTGAACGAAGGGTTCCTTAATGCATTATTGTAGCCGTTATTAATATCTCATCAAAAACATAAATGTGAAATGGGAGCCAAAGTGTCGCCACCAAAAGAATTGAGATCTAACACGGGGGCCAAGTGTTCTGTAGAAAATCCTAAAGTTTAAGCTACAAGAATATACCTACAACATTTAAAAGAAATTTACTTAAGTACCTAACTCAAGCTCGTGATTTGACTTGGCTAGTTTAAGAGTAAGTACAGTGCAAATAAGCATTTCTCTGTACGTGTCATATTTATTTTGTTCTATTTTTATTATTTGTTGTTATAGTGTCAACATAAATACATCATCTGTGAAAATTACAATTTTCTAGCTATCACAGTTCATGTGATACAGCCTGGTGACAGACCGATAGACGGACAGCGGAATCTTAGTAATAGGATCCCGTATTTACCCTTTTTTTTTTTCAATTGCATTGTTACTCTCAACAGACTCCAGCGTCTGTGCTTTTAAAGATTTAATTAATTTTTTTAAATAACAATTGAACAGTATTGCTTATAACTAAAGGCTTTACAAGAGGACTCTACACTAAAATAAATCTAGATTTAATTAATTTATTTCTCATTTACACTTTGGGTACGGAACCCTAATAAGCGAGCGAGCTTATGAAGATTTAGTTAAACTGGTATGAGGTCTACTGTTGAGAGAACTATATAGTTTATTAGGTTCAACTCGTTCAACTGCATGCTAACGGGACTAATTATGTTTTATTTCTTGCCTCTTCAGAACACAAGATTTCCTTTGTGCCTACAAAGATGAAAGCATACGAATCCATCTCCACTGCACCGGCAGAACCGTTATAAGTATAACAATATATCAAGGATTATTCCATCGGTCTGGATGCTTCCGCCTCAAATAGCTCCTTTCTAACTAAGCTTTCTCTATAGGAGCTGCAAGGCATAAGATTAGCGGTTAATAATATTTTAAGCTGTTATTATAACAAGCGGCTTTAGACAAAATCAAAATTGTATCTGAAGCATAATGTCCTTAATTATTGTTTGAAAGAAGAATGCAAAGACTCGACCTGTCAAAGTATTTTTTTTTTTTTGCATTTATGCAACAATACATCTTTTCTATCAATGATATTTGCTTCAAAAATAGTGATTTTTCAATGAGACGTAAGAAACATTCAGATTGCTTGTTCCTTACGGGCTCCCCTAATCCAGATTGGAACTCTGCTCCATTTGTCCAACATTATTATTTACATGATTAGAGCGTGAGAAGATTGGGATTGAACTGTGATTGTCAGGCGCCTGATGTTATTATGTTATAGTACACCATATCATTATAAACAAACAAATGCTGTCATATTAAAAAATAATCTACTGTTGTAGAGTTCAACTTCAAGATTGGTTTTATTGAAAAAGTTATTAATGTATTTATGCTTTGCAAAGCACCATCCAGCAAAAAACCGAAATCTTAAAAATAACAAGTTTAAACAGCAATAGTAGTTTTGAAATTCTTACTAAAATTTATATCCGAAAGTGTGTTTGTAGGTTTGTTTATTAATTTTCACGCAGCATCAGAAAACAGATCGACTTTACTTTTGACATGGATTCAATGGTCTGTGTTAGACTACATTTTGTTCTGAAAAAAAAAAAACAAAGATCCCGTGGGAAGCCGTGGATAAATTAATTAAGTCAATAGTAGTAAATGTTTAAAAAAGTCCCTTAGAAGTCTCGAAGAAAGCAGGAAGTCTCTAGAGACTTTAGAATCTCTAGGGATTTCCTGCTTTCCTTGAGATATAATCTAAAACTTTTCAAGATCAGAGTGAATAGGCATCTTTTAATTCTGCGTGCCTTATCTTCGACCAGAACTTCGCTCACTATCAGGCGAGTTGGTGGTCAAGCGCGGAATATTCGCGTTAAAAATAAATAATAGTTCAATTCGCTTCTGCTTCACCCCCTCCCTCTTAATCCAGGTTGGAACTCGGCTCCATTTGTCCAAGATTATTATTTTCATGATTACAGTGAGAAGATTGGGAACCTGTGAGTTATGGCCGTTATCAGGCGCTCATAATTGGATCGGGGTTTTTTCGCCTGAAATTAAACGCTCATTGGCTGCAGATAGATCGGCCACAGATACACTAAAATATATACGAGAAATAATTGGGGATTGCTTTAGGCGGGACAGAACAATTACAGGGTCATAGGTACTAAACGCAAAACCTTTTAAGGGCGAGTCTAGTACATCTAGACAAACAACTTTTGTTCTAGGACTTTTGGAAAACCACGAAGAAAAACATCAGCTTTTTCATACAATAAGTTCGTCAACGCGCCGCAAAATGTATGGCGAAGCGAATTTACAAAGTCGTAGTACAAAACTTGTTTATCTAGATGTACTACTCGTAGACTCGCCCTAAGGTTTTGCGTTTAATACCTAAAAAATAAAGGTCGAATCATATGTGATATGTGGCTGCGAGTTATGTGAGCTTCAGTTAGATTGGATATTGCGCAGCTTGTAGCTAACTTCACATCCGCTGACTTGTATGATTCGGCCTATGCCCAATCAGTCTTATCATATTGCATCACCTTCTGGGGTGGATCACCTAAAACTTACATGTTAAGACTAGAAAGAGCACAGAGAGCTGTACTTAAGGTCTTTGCCAAGAAACCTATCCGCTTCCCCACTTCTGACTTGTACTCCTTATGCAAAGTTCTAACTGTAAGACAATTTTTGTATTACAAACAATTCTTCGAAAACATTCACAATTGTATTATGATCCTGACTTCTCAACTAATAAACGCAGATCAGATAAAGTTTGTGGCTCAGAAAAGTGCCGCACTGCTATAGCAATTCGTCATTATCGAGTTATCAGCTCATTGCTGTTTAATAAATTAAATAAAGAACTCAGTATTTACCCACTTCCCTCCTATGAATGTAAAATAAAATGTGTTGAATTGCTGTTATCACTATCTTACCAAGATACCGAGGACTTAATTACAGTTATAACTTGAATGCAATCATCACACACACGCATACACTCACACACACACACACTCACACACACACACACACAACCACGTACACACAATTAAAACGGCTATTGTTGTCTAAATTATGTAATTTTGATTAAATATTTTATTTTTTGATAATTTTCTGTTATCCAAATTCATAATGTTGTCTAAATTCTTTTGCCGGAGGTGGGCGATGCTGCCCGCGACACAGTCTTTCTGACTACTGCAGGTAGTATCGTTCCTTTGTTTAGAACTAAGTTTTTGTGCCAAATAAAGAATTTTATTATTATTTTATTATTATTATTCTTGTACACTATTAAAAAAGTAAGTTCGTATAGGCTAGCCCGGGTGTCAGAGTTTTTAGGCCGCTTGAAGGCCTCTGACTATTTATATCATCAGAGTTAACCAACGTTCAGCAGGGTCAGTCGTCAGACGAGTGGCCGCAGGTGGCATTTACAACTGAGCGCTACCGTGGCTTGGATGACACGTTATTTTGTAGGACCTAGTTTTTTTCTGTTAAGGCTTGTCAGAGGCCTTCAGGCGGCTAAAAGATCTGACACCAGGGCTAGCCACCCGGCCTTTACGAACTTACTTATTTATATCATTATCATTCTGCAGCTTTCTTTTACCAATTTTATACAACGGGCTTTTCGGTGAAAGAAAACATCGCAAGCCAACCTGCGTGCGTTCATAGAAGAAATACAATAGCGTAGGTATGTGAATCAACCAAGTCGTACTGGACTGCGTGGTGGATATAAGGCTCAATCACCCTTCGCGGGTTCCTCCAGTTCATTACTGAACTATCAAAAAGAGCGATACAGTACAGTACTTACGTATATGCCTTAGTTAAATAGAAACTTCAAAAATAATTATTTTTCGCTAAAAAATGGCAATACCGCCTTCCTTCGTGAACAAAATTCGAATATTCCGCTTGAATTGTTTACATTATTGTTGATTTTTCAATAGCGGCTCAACCGATTTCTTTAAAATTAAAAAAATATCTGTAAAGGTTATAGGTAATGAACATGATGAACATACACAAAAAAATACATACAGACGAACATAGAACCTCCACCTTTTTGGAAATTGGCTAAAATAGCAAAAAAGTCATTTTTAAACTCTCGCGATTTGAACACATTTGCATTGGTCGTGGTCACGGGCAGACAACAACTTGGTCGAAACGTCGGGAGGAGAAAAAGAGGTACTTAATTAGCTCATATCTCTAGTTTTGTTGCACGATAAGTCCCGTGTAGTAGTATGATAAAGCATAAAATTCTTCTTATAATCTTAAGGTAAAGTAAAATAGTAAGTTTATATCCTTCAGAAATACGTTTTGGCAATGATTAAAAACTTCATAAAAGCTTAATTTAAACTATCGCAATGCAGTAAAGCTTTTTAAAAACCACTATAACAATGTAGGTATTATATAAAGAAGTACAAAGTTGGTAACATCTGAACTTCGAAACTAGCAACACTGTACGAGTATGCAAGTTACACAGTAACTTAGTATCTTACAGTACAACTTTGAACATTATAGTGTTTTGAAAATAAGTAATGTCTTCCGAACTTTTGGACTTCAAGCTTTTATGATGGTCTTTTCAAATGTAGATACTAAGATGAGTTAAGTTTTAAAGTAATAGGCTTGTTAGGGTTCCGTACCCAAAGGGTAAATACGGGACCCTATTACTAAGACTCCGCTGTCCGTCTGTCTGTCTGTCTGTATCTCATGAACCGTTTTATCTAGAAAACTGAAATTTTCACAGATTATGTATTTCTGTTGCCGCTAAAACAACAAATACTAAAAACAGATCCATTCCAAAATCAATTCTGCCCGGTGCTCTGTTGCTGCGTGAAAGAGTGAAAAACCAACAAAAAAAAACATAATTATTAATAATATTAGTAGAGAAATATATATATTTCTTTCTATTCAAAATCCCTAAATTTGGCCTCCAACTCGCGTGATGGAAAGCAAATATCGGATCATTGCGTCGTTTGTGCAAAAAGAGGAGCGTTGTATTTGAGGTCACCCGTGTGCTATTTTACTAATTTTGTTACGTTGAAAACACTGCTCTGTAATTGCTGGTACAACTACAAGTGTTTGATACTTGGTAGACACCAATTCGGTTTTCATTAGTACTCGCGTCTACCAAGTAGTCGGTAACTTTGGTGCTGATCAAAATTTTATTGTTAGTTCACCGTAACGCCCCGATAGTTATATTTTTGCACAAACTCTAGTTTGATTCGGTGTTTCTCGGTGATCACCGAAGTTAAAAACTTTTGGAACGGATAGTTTTTGACTGGGTGACTGCGACCGGCATTTACGACTAAGCGCTGCCGTGGCTCGGAAGACCCGTTAATTGTGGGTCGCAGTTGTTTTAAACGTTTTGCCATATCAGAAGCCTTCAGACGTTATAAAAACACAGACATGACAAAACTTGACACCAGGCTATAAAGCATGCGACCACGAAAAGAGACGAAAGGAACTCATTTCGACGTGTGAAAAAGTGACAGTTATATACTTTGCCATAATGCTGTCTCGTTCTGACACTACAAACGAAATAATTCGTGGCGCGCATACTAGCCCGGCTGGACTAGCCATCCTTATTATACGAAATCATTTAAAGTAGATTCACACTCTCCGAAATTAATTCTATAGAAAATGGACAGACTCGCAACACTACGGCGATGCTCCAGGCAATGAAGTTTTTTAGCAACTTATTTTTCTTCACCTATAAGCCGAACAGCACGGCGGTCCACCGATTCCAAGGCCCCAAGCTGATACTTAGCCGAGCCATCCCAAAGATGGCAGCAGTATTCACACGAACGGATCTGTGCTTGATAGAGAGTAAGCAACTGTGCCGGTGTAAAATACCGCCTTGTTCAGGATTCCCAACTTCATACTAGCCAATTTGGCCCTAGATGTACCGTAATTTCTTGTGGGAGTAAGTGTTATCCCCAGCAGTTCAAGGCGGTCTGTCACTGTTAAGAGAATATCCCGAAATATAGGCGACATTGAAAAAGGACACTTTTTGCGGAGAACAGACAGGCCTGGGTTTCCGAAGCGTAAAAATTGACGAGATTTTCGTCACCCCACTTAGAAACGGCTGCGAGAGCCTGATTCATTCGCTCAACCATCTCTATTATTAACGCTTGTGATTCTTCCTTCGTTGCTCTTGGATCGGATGAGTACTTTTCAGCAATGTCATCTGCATACCCAAAAATACGAGGAACAAGCAGATCATTGATATTTATTGAATTATTGACCAAACTAACTTAACAGTTCTACCAACTTGTTATAATACAGTTTACTTGGTCCTTAAAAAATAAAATACATATATTAATTTAAGATAGTGTTTACGAAGTATATATCTACTCGTACGCCAAGAAACTAATAAATTATTATAAAAACTAGCTGCCTGCCCCGGCCTCGCCGGGATAAGGATCCCTAATTTAAAAAACTAGCCTATGTCACCCAGGGATAGAGTAGCTTCTCAACAGTGCAAGAATTTTTAACATCGGTTCAGTAGTATCGGAGCCTATTCGATGCAAACAAACAATCAAATCTTTCCTCTTTAAAACATTGGTAAAGATATAACTTTTTAAATACAAGCTTGCGATATCTCGGATATCATGTAGAAGCAGAGCGCTAGCCAAGTCAAGTAAAAAGAGCCCAAACACGACGGTTATGTCTTGTTCAGTAACAGACTTCCTATGGCCACCTTCCGATTCCATCATCAGATCAGCTCTATGGTACCAAATTATTACATTGTCACGCGATATAATGTGTGAAAAATTTCAGCTCAATCTGAAATCGGGAAGTTAGTCAAATTTAGCTTGCAAGATCCCACCCGAACTTACGAGTACATACATTCATAGGTACATTACATCCATTGCAAGTTAAATAAAAGCTTGTAAAATAGTGGCCAGTTTATGCACAAAAGTCTACCAACTAATAAATCTATCCATCTGTAAAAGGTAGAAACCCAAAAAAAATAAAAATAAAACGCGCAGACCGAGACACAAGGAATAGAACCTACTAAAAAAAAACGTAGCAGTCCTTGCTTGTGCTAAGAATAAAGAAAAATAACAGTAAAATGGTAAACAAGTATGACGTTACAAAAATTATGCAATTTGTAACGCTCCCCATTAAAAATACGCACAATCATTTCCCTTAACAGCTTTAGTACGGGGTATTTTATTTTTGTAACAAAGATCACTTAAATTTTCCTAGCTGTTTTGTTTTTCGAAGCTAAGTTAAAATTTAAAAGACGTAGACATAAGATTTAGCTTAATTTCACAAAAAAATAACTACAATTCAATTTACATAAATATCTATGTTCAAAATAAAAGCAAACCCTGCGAGATCAAATCAGGAATGAGGAGATCCGTAGAAAAACAAAGTTACCGACATAGTTCCGGGGGATTGGCAAGTTGAAATGGCAGTGGGCATGGCACAGAGGATTGATGACCGATGGGAACGAGTTCTCGAGTGGAGACCGCGTACTGTCAAGATAAGTGTAGGACGTCCACCTACGAGGTGAACAGATGATCTTATCGCAGGATCACGCTGGGTGCAAGCCGCTTCCAACCGGTCTTATTGGAGATCCATAGGAGAGGCCTATGTACAGTAGTGGACGTCATATGACTGATCCATAATCAATAAATATTTGGGATCATCTTACACACGGTCTCTGACCCCAAATTAAGCAAAGCTTGTGATATGGCTGCCAGAGACTGACATACTACATATACATATTTTTAAACAAATACTTAAATAGAAAGTAGCTAAATATATGATGGATGGATGGATGGATATAACATTAACAACTATATCTGTAGCAAATTCGCCAAGGAGACATCAAATACATACAATAACAGCACGTATCATTTGAGACAACAATGGAGTGCAGAAGGCGGGACTCGCAATAACTCAACCTCGACGCGGGTTCAACTAGCTCACACACGAGCTTGGAAACCAACCAACAAAACTGTACAAATTGTGTTTATAGTAATACTAATTCTAATTTGAAGTAGGGGCGATAAGTCCTGCACTGACGTCCCATACGAGGTGTTTTGCCCATTTCCCCCTAAAGCGTCTACCCGAGCCAGCCCAGGGGCCTTACTAGGTATGTAAGCGCTCTGACGTTTGGCTTCGCTTGTTCTCCTTCTTGCGCCAGTCACTCACGCCACGAGGGCGAGCGGGAGGAAGCCGAACGTCAGAGCGCTTACACAGTAAGGCGTCAACTCCTTAAAGTAACGAAGCGTGGCTGTAGGCCGCTGGCGTAACTGATCCAGTAGCTTAAATGGTGAATGAGATGATGGCGATTCAGATGACAAAGCTGATGAAAGTGCAGAAGCAGTGTTTATAGTAAAATCTTTATTGCCATCTTAAAATTAAATAGAAATGGCCAGAAATTACTGTTGGAAAGTTCCTGCAAAACAACCAAGAAATCGGACAAAATGTGAACAAGATCCTTACTCTACAACTATTATAGAACGGCTTGTTTTACAGCATCTAAATAGTAGTCTCATAATTGGCGGTATTAAAAATTTTTTTTAGATAGCCTAATTGAATTGAAATTGAACTGAATTCATAGGTTTACTCGTAATATAATCAAACTTATCTGTGGAGTAGTATTTGAATGATTCTTAATATTATAATAATATCACTATTGAAACTACTAGCTTTTATGAGTAGGCAATGCACGGTTAGGGCTTTTGGACCAGAAGGTTTGCAGTTTATTATATTTTAAAAAATACTAATAACAAAACTAAAAAGAGATTACTATTTTTTAATTCAAGCTTTTAGGAAAATGTCTAGAATTATCAGATTTGTAGAGGTTATATCTTCTTAATTAAGACAAAAAAAAACTCTTTAACAGACTTACAAAAAGAAGAGGACGAGGTTCTATGTTCGTCTGTTCGTATTTTTTTTTATGAATGTTCATCAATATTTTTGCCAATTGTGCATCGAATCAAATATTTTTTTAGTTCTAAAAATGAACAAAAATAAAAACTATAAACATAAATTCGAGCGAACTATTTTGTAAATTTTGTACACGATGGAAGTCGGTCTTGCCATTTTTATCGAGAAATTTCCAATTGTGTCACTAATTTTTCATGATGAAAAATTAGTGAAACAATCGGCAGCATTCAGGCGTGTTATTTTAAACTTAAAATTACGAGTATCTACTGCAAGATCTATTCCTAACGGATCATTCCAGTCTGTCCCCTGGATCTGTCCCCCGGGGGACTGAACGGAAGAAAAAATTCTCAACCGTGTGTCCCCCAGGCCATCCGAACAATACATAATGCATGTGGACTTAATCTTTACTTTCACTCCGATATTAAATCTAACCTGGACGCTGAGACTCGGATATGGCTTAGATCCCAAATATGGCTTAGAGCCCGGATATGGCTTATACCCGGATCTTGGAACTAGGCTATATTTAGAAGTTGGGTTTGACGGGACGATAGATGAAATGGGATTAAAATTGTGGCAGCAATTATAACTGAGATTTACTAAGCTATATTTAGAATATATAAGTCAGTCCATTCCAGTTATAAGTAGTGAAATATGGTAGTAAGGGACCGTGCATTTAGTATATAAGTTGTTGATTTGCATTATACAAATATTCTCAGAAGTATTTAATATACTAGGAATAAAAACGATATGATTAAATGCAAAATCGAAAACCATAATAATCAACTTTTACTAGAGACAAACTTCAAAATCATAAGATTAGATCATACACATAAACACTTTCGACAAAATAAGTTGGATAGCTGATTTTATTTTTTGGTTGAATTAATAGTAAAAGTAGACAACGATGACGAGAAAAATGATATTCTAGTCTCACGTCTAAAGAAACGCTATGAATTTAGACGAACATGTTAAGAAATATACTATACAGGTGCCTATACTCGTAAGATTGTACTGTATTGCATATTCTATCAGTCGCTCTCATTTAATGAAACTCATAGTTTTTTAGTAATTTTTTGAGAATTATAATTTTCTTTAAGACTTTTAAAATAATAGTTGACTTATATATCAGCTTACGTCTGCGTCGTATAAAGTTATACCTACTTGGTTACACCTTTACACCTACTACCTACGTCATCTTTATTTCAAGAGCAAGTTACGAATACAGTAACTGCAAATAAGTTCGCCACATCTTCGCAACTTTAACTAGTCAAGGCATCTAGGTGAATAGAGACGAGATAATCCGTCTTATCCCGTTTAGTCGGCACATTTTTGACAAATAATTTATGCCGAATATTTAAAAAAAATACTATGGTGTGTATTATGATAATAAGCCCGATTACAAAGGCGCCAGCGTAATTATATTAGCTAAATAGCATAGTTCTGTTTCTTTTTCACCTTAGGCATTCGATAGAGAGAACGCTTATTACGTTGCTATTTAATTTACGCTGGCGCCTCTGTAATCGGGCTTACTATCTATGTCATGTATATTTTAGGACATTTGCTCAATTTTGTGTCTAGGCTTGGCCCGTGTTCTAGCCAAAATAACACCAACCAAAAAAATACGCTCTCATGCACCCAACGTAACTTTTGCATTTGTATTAGTCGTATAAATTAAAATTATTCATATGATCCAAGTACTAATTTGTTGTTTGTTTTCTTTTCAGGTAAGCAACTTTCATGGATTTTAACAACAAAATAACATTTCGCATAAAAGGTCAGTCTTACAAACTTTAACAATAATACTCGTATATTATTGCACAACTTTGCCGTATTATTCAACAATAAACAGTAAAATCGAAATAAAATTATTATTTTTATTATTTTTAGGACATTTACACGAGCAACCTCTATGAATTTCCAGTTAAATACGGCTTACTTCTTTAAATAGGCAGTAAAACGTCTAAATTTAGAAGTTATTGAACGTTTAGCATAATCACTCCACATATCTGGAATAATGAATGGTTCTTTTAATCGTTTAATCATGTCAGAGGCCTTCAAATTTTTGATAACAGGGCTAGCCGGCCATCAAGCCAAAAGTACAAACTGACTTTTTTCCGGCATAATTTTACCGGCCAAAAATATAACGGCGCCTCCCTAATCTGCTAGATATTAAGGTTTATAGTCAGGTTAAGGTCAGTGCAAAGGTGAAGCAATCTAGGCTTTAAACTAGATCTCGATTCTATCAACTTCGCGATCTAGAAATGTTAGAAGCGGAGAGGAAACACTAATTTTCCTTAGATTTAAGACGATGCAACTATAAATGCAATTTAGACTTGAAAGCCGTGACTAAATGTGTGAAATATAATTATTTTTCGGCAAAAATGGCATGACCAACTTCACACAGAATTTGAACAGTTTTAACGGATCGATGTAGTAATTTTTCAGAGACGCTGATTTCAATAACCTCTCAAGTGTGATGAATCAAAAATTCGGCCAAGTGCGAGCCAGACTCGCGCACGAAGGATTCCGACCGTATCCGAGTCCGATTCCTTTTGTCGTTATTAATAGCGAGCAAAAAACTCCTAAAAATCACGTTTGTTGTATGGGAGCCACCCTTAAATATTTATTTTATTCTGTTTTTAATTTTTAAAATTTGTTGTTATAGAGGCAACAGAAATACATAATGTATGAACATTTCAGCTGCTTAGCTATCATGGTTCATGAGATACAGCCCGGTGACAGACGGACAGACGGACATCGACGTCTTAGTAATAGGGTCCCGTTTTTACCCTTTGGGTACGGAACCCTAAAAGAAAACATCGAAATTAGTTTATAATTGGCGAAGTTATTGTGTTACATACTCGTATATACAGTCGAATTGAGTCTCAAAATACAATCAAATCGTCTCATTATACAATGCATTATTTTATGCAATATTTTATGCGCAACGAAGAAAAATACCGTATTTATACGATAACAAAACCTTTTGAAATTCATGACTAGAGTTTAAATAGCACACAAAAGGTCCTATTTCAAGATATTCCCAGCACTGAAGTATGCGCTGAAAGTGATTTTATCTAAGTACCTTCTGTACTCAGACTCAAAGCACTTGGTGCGAGGATTTTAGAGAGGTGGGAGGAAAAATGCACTTTGTTGAAACGTCCAGGCAAAAGATCATGCCTCGTTTTTCATGGAAGCATGTTGAAGTAATGAAATAATTTAATTTAAATAATTATTTCAGTACTAGCTTTTGCCCTAGGGTCAGCCCGCGTAATTTTTGATTTTTGTGCTATCCTATTAAAACCTTTACTTTTCCTTATCCTTACATAGTATAAAATAAAGTCGCTATTTTCGTTTGTTTGTTTGTCTGTATGCTTAAATCTTTAAAACTACGCAACGGATTTTGATGCGGTTTTTTTAATGAATAGAGTGATTCAAGAGAAAGGTTTATATGTATAATACACCTGTGAGAAGCCAGCTAGTTTCGAGATAAAAAGTAGCCTATGTCAGTTTGTTTATTTAATTTATTTATATGTAGTATATCAGTCTCTTGCAGTCAGATCAAAGCTTTGCTTGGTATGGGGTCAGAGACAGTGTGTAAGATGTCCCCTAATATTTGAATGTAAAAAAAATCGGCCAAGTGCGAGTTGGACTCACGCACGAAGGGTTCCGTACCGTATGGGCCCCAATCATCTTGCCGTTATTAATAGCGAGCAAAAACTGCAAAAAATCACGTTTGTTGAATAGGAGCCCCCCTCAAATATTTATATTATTAAATTTTTATTATTATTTGTTGTTATAGCGGCAGCAGAAATAAATCATCTGTGAAAATTTCAGCTCCCCAGCTATCACGGTTCATGAGATACAGCCCGGTGACAGACAGACAGACGGACAGACGGACATCGAAGTCTTAGTAATAGGGTCCCGTTTTTACCCTTTGTGTACGGAACCCTTATATTTTCGACCTTCTTACCTTAAGTAATAATTAATGCCATCTCATTTCTAACACCCGGTCTAAAGATACAGTCCGTATTTAGTTGTTTGTTTGTTTTAAAAGTTCTTTATTTAATTTCAAAATATTAACAAACCGTGTACATTTACAGTATAAATTAAATACTTTACTCGGAATTTTAATTCGATTCCAGACTTGACATTAAATTTCATTCATTTGACATTTTCAATAGAGAAAAAATGTCAAATGAATGAAATTTAATGTCAAATCTGGAATCGAATTAAAATTCCGAGTATAGAGAAAAAATAGAGGTGACAAGAAATTAAAATAGGTGCGTTCGTAATAAACTTACATCAGTAGAATTAATAACGTTATTGATTTAAATATAGTGCATAGTTTTTTACAAGCTTTTATTTAGTTTCACCTGTCCCGTTGTCTGTCTGTCGGTCTGTAATCAAATCTAGCAAGTTAAATTTGATCCACTTCCCTGTTACCGATTGAGCTGAAATTTTGCATACATGTGTAAATCGCGTGATAATGCAATATTATGATGAGATGGTGCTGATCTGATGATGGAGCTGGAAGAAGAAGATCAAATGGCCTAAGGAACTTAGCAATGAAACGACATCATCTCATCCAGTTAGGGTTCATTTGAATGGTCTTGGCGAGTAGTTTGTCTTTCAATGGGTCTGATGATGGAGTTGGAAGGTGGTCAGGAACTTACTCTGTAATGAAACGACGCAACCCTGTCGAGTTACGGCTCGTTTGATTCGTCTTGGCGAGTAATTGTTCAGTATGAGCTTGTTTTTTTTTAAAAATATTTTTTTAAATATTATACCTGTTTTAAATATGTACTGTAATGTTAATTTTATGCACTTTTAGAGCTAGAATGACAACTGTTTGCGTTAGAATTTTAAAAAGTCCATACCCAGTGGCGACGTTAGCAGTCCTTTTACAGTTATTTTACCCCAGACATTTGTCGCTATATCTCTGTCTAACCTGTGATGGTGACAAAGACAGCGACAAATGTCAGAGGTACCTAAAATAACTGTGAATGTATAATATGTGTGTGTCACCGGACAACAACGTGTGGTTATGGTGGTCTAGTGGTAGTGATACCCGCCTTACAATCGTGAGGTTGCGGGTTCAAACTCCGATCCCGTACCAATGAATTCTTTGGAATTTATGTACGGAATTTAACACCACTGGCCTTTCAGTGAAGGAAATTTCAGAAATCAGAAACGTTTGTTGCATCACTATGTACAATGAATGTTCTTACAAATAAATATAATAGTTCCAATAGTGGACCCATAACGGGCGTGCAATATCATAAGATTTTGTATCTTAGCTAGAAATAAGTAGGCACTTAGGTATCAATCACACGAATGAAATACAATGTCAAATGTCACAAATAAAGTACAAATTATTTGAAATATTAAAAATGTCAAAAAACGAGTATAAACAACTTACTTAAATGTCAAATATTACAATCCAATTACAAAATATTAAAAATGTCAAAAATGATATCGAGCAAAATTATAGTTATAGTTATCCAAGTCAATATTATTATTATAAAATTGTTGAATTTATCATTTCATTATAGTCAACATTACAATTTGTCATTTAAAAAGTCTTGTATTTTATAATAACATTTGTCGACTAAAAGATTCGTAAGAAGAAATTCGTGAAGCAACCTGCATTATGTCCGTAGAAGAAATTCGATGGCGTATGTCAATCCACCAACCCCCACAAGGCAGGCGTGGTGAATATGGCCCAATCACCTTTCATGAATAGGCTTACGTCCTGCAGTGGACTAATAAAAGGCTACTACAGTATAGTACCTGTACAACTCTGTAGCTTGCAGTTGGCTACAACTTTGTACCTTCAGGCCTATACCTAGTACTAGTTAGTGTTGTGTTGTTATTTCCGTCTCTAGCTCTAGGTTTATCGAGCCATAATCGATGAATTATCGATGATCCATAACGATCGATACATCATGTTTTACGATCTCGATTCTAAATCGCTCGCCAGATTTACAATCGATGTTGTAGAGCAAGTTATGAGAGACAGGATAGTTTATTGGGTATAAAGATTTAATAAATATAAATAATAGACGGTTTTGTATGGCAGTTGGCGCCTAATATTTTAGCTGTCACAAGCTTTTTCCAGATAAGATAACAAACCCATGCATTGAATTAAGACATTACATAACAAATGAAGTAATAATTATTTTGAAACATTCGCCATTTGAGCACATTATTTTTAGGGTTCCGTACACAAAGGGTAAAAACGGGACCCGTTTACAAAGATTCCGCTGTCCGTCTGTCTGTCTGTCACCTGGCTGTATCTCATGTACCGTGATAGCTAGACAGTTGAAATTTTTACAGATGATGTATTTCTATTGTCGCTATAACAACAAATACTAAAAATAGAATGAAATAAATAGTTAAGGCGGGCTACCATACAACAAACCTGAATTTTTAACCGCTTTTCGCTCAATATTTAATAACGGTAACAAGTAGACGCTTCAAATATTCACAGAATATTTAATTGTAAGTTTACTCTAACATCGCCACGTGGCCACGCAGAACGTATCCCGCGCTAGGGTTGCCCGTCTTCAGTATTTTAATTTCATTTACTTACTTACTCATTACCTACTTGAGTTTCTTTCTATTGTCATTTTATTATGATTGTAAAAAAAATATGTTTATAACTTAAGATAAATTCGTTGTGAATGAAAGAGTTAGAGTTCAATAAAATAAATAATTAAATTAAATTAACATAAATATTTACATTAAATCATAGGCTACACTGTGGTACCCGCTATAACTCCGAAAGTGAGTTTGTTGATTTTATGTTCTGTTTGTTATTTTTTTCACGCAACAAAAAAGCATCGACTTGATTTTTGGCATGGGTATAGTTTAAACAAGTATTACGTAATTTTTTTTTATATAAGCTTTTACTGAACAATTACTCGCCAAAACGAAGCAACCACGCAACTCGATAGGGTTGCGTCGTTTCATTACTGAGTTCCTATGACCACCTTCCAGCTCCATCATCAGACCCTGGTTACCAAAGAAAGACAGACTACTCGTCAAGACCATTCAAATGAATCGAAACTTAATGAGGTTGTGTCGTTTCATTGTTAAGTTCCTTTGGCCACCTTTTGGATCGAACCCACGCCCCTTTGACCTAGAAGTTAGGGTCACTAACCACTGAGCCACCGAGGCAGTCGTCTTTGACCCAATAGTCAGGGTTACTAACCACTTAGCTACCGAGGCAGTCGTTTGAGGACATTTGACGTGGCCAAACGATTAAAACAACCGGAATCTACAGTTTAACATGTCATCCGAGCTATGGCAGTTCTCAGTTGTAAATACCACCGTCGCTCGATCACCCTTCCGAAAATTAACCACGCCGAACGGTTCCTAACTTCTTTGATCTCATTATACAGGGTTATTTGTAATCAATTAGCATCCTTTTAGGGGATCATTCTGTACATCAAAACTAACAACTTTTGTTTTTGCGACTTTTGTCTAAACTCGAATAAAAACTGCTGTTCCAAACATTTTGTCGCGGTTGAAAGATATGTTTCTACGGAACAACAACTTTTTTTTGAGAATTATTATAAGTCGTAGAAAAAAAGTTGTTATTTTTGATGTACAGAATAAGCCCCTAAAAGGATGCTAATTAATTAGAAATAACCCTGTATAAAGAAACAACTGATTTCTTTTTTTTTAAAATAAATACTGATTTAGCTAACTGTAATGTACTGTACCAGCTTGTTTAATTATCCACTGTAGGACGTAAGCCCACCCACCAACAGTAATAGAGCCATATCCACCAGAATGACCGAGTACGGGTTGATGGATTCACATACGTCATCGAATTTCTTCTAAGCGACAGCAGGTTCCCCATGATGTTTTCCTTCACCGAAAAGCCAGGGGTGTGAAAATCTGTACATAAATTTCAAAGAATTCATTGGTACGGAACCGGGATTTGAACCCACGACCTCAGGATTATATATAATTCATTTTATTTATTTTATTCATTCATTTTAATAATTTTACATCGCTACTATATATGATGTACCTAGTATTAATGTATATAAATATATTGAACTCGTATTTTTAACAATGTATAAAATAGAATATTGAATGCACTTATTTTTAGTGTAAAAAATTAACATTGACGTGTAATATTTTTCTTACGAATAAAATGAAAATGAATTTACGAGGGTGTCAGTGTCACTAAACTACCACGGCTTACCTTAATTTTATAAAAAAAAAGTAAAATTATAATTACGTCAAAACCAACATTAACACCACAAAAAAGTTGATCAAATTGTTTCTCTAACTCTAACTAAATTTTAACTTCTTCAGGAAGGAAAAACATTTCTCAGCCGGAAACGTTCACTCCGCAAAACGAGCAACTTCGTCATAACTTTACCAAAGATTTAACGAAATAAACAGTTATTTCAAATCCTGAAACTAAGAGTAAACAGTTATTAAAACTGGTTCCTTGAACTTGCTTTAAATCTTGTTTAATCGCAGAATACGTTCTGTTCCGTATGTATACATTTCGCTGTTACAGGTAAGTATAGATCTTGCAATATGTAGATATACACTAGCTTTTTCCCGCTGCTTTGTCCGCGTTATGTTTTATTTTACCTTACAAAATAAAACTTAATGCACTCTCCAACTTTTGAAAAAATATAGATGATTTATATAAATTATTTTTCGCAAGAAATAGCATGACCGACTTCAACCGTGTACAGAATTCGCAAATATTTCGCACGAATCGATGTTTAACACATTAAAATGGCTCGACCGATGTCATTTAAATTAAAATGGGACCAATTTCGAAGTTGTACTCTTTCCAATAAAAAATGGTTGTCTGTAAAGTCGGTTTACTGACGATAGTTGAACGTGACAACGTCTTCCGATTGTGCTTCTTTGTCTCGCTCGTTCTGCGCTCTCGCTTGCACTTCAAGCCCTACATGGAACGCCTCAGAGCGAGGTAACGCCGCATGAGTCATGTTTTTTCGTTTCGTGCGTGCAGCCGGCTCTATCGAATTATAAGACGTTGTCATGTCAAAAAAAGAAAATGTAAAACGATATGCGTGGTTATACCTACATAAATGATCGGCCAAGTACGAGTCGGACTCGCGCAAGGCGGGTTCCGTACTGTATGGGAGACCCTCTTAAATTTTATTTTATTTTAAATTTGTTATTTATTATTGAAGTGAATATAAAACTAAATATTCTGTGAAAATTTCAAGCATCTAACGGTTACTATTATTAACATAGAGCGAAAAACGTCTAAAAATTCAGGTTTGTTGTATGGGAGCCCCCCTTAAATACTTATATTATTCTCTTTTTAGTATCTGTTGGCAACAGAAATACATCATCTGTGAAAATTTCAGCTGCCTTTTTGTCCGTCTTTTTTTTTATTCTGATTAGGTTTACATTTCACTACACACTGCCTGATCTTGAGCACGGATGACAAATTGTATAATGGTTCATGAGATACAGCCCGGTGACAGACGGACACACAGACAGACAGACGGACAGACGGACATCGAAGTCTTAGTAATAGGGTCCCGTTTATCCCTTTGGGTACGGAACCCTAAAAATACCTCCTCCGTTTCGTCGGTCAAAAAATCAAGTTTATTTTTTGCTCTATTACTTTGTGAAAGTGTAACAAACCAACGAACACAGTTTCGAATTTATAATATTAGTAAGCTTAAAGAGTAAGGATTTTGGTATTCTGAATACCTGCCTACATTGGAAATTCCATTTCGCAGTGGCGTTTGCGTTTCGCCATTTTGTTTAATTATGCAAGATTGATGTTAGAATGCAACAATTTCAATTTTTCTGGAAGAATTTCGTTTAAAATCTTTGCTATAATTATATTGGACTAGCATTTACCTGCGGCTTCGCCCGCGTCATTTTTGATATTTGGACATATCCATTCAACATTACAGAATGACCGACTCCATCATCAGATCAGCTCTATGGTCCCATTTTATTGCATTGTCACGTAATGTACATCTGCGTGCAAAATTTCAGCTCTATCGGAAACCGGGGAGTTGGTCAAATTTAACTTTTAAGATTCCACCCAAACTTACATAGGTACATACCCACAGAGAAAGCAGAGAGATAATGTGGTCAATCGAGATAAGAAAAAAAGAGATGCAAAGATTTAATATAGCATCAGTTAGAAAAAGACGTGAAATATATCACGATTCAGTAGTATAATTCAAACTCTAAAACATGTTTGACAGTTTTGACAGCCCTGCGGGCTTAGCATAAGGACCATAAAATTATACTATCGACGTGTCAGAACGTGACAGAGTTATGATGAAGCATATATCTGTCACCTTTGCACACGTCGATAAACTGTTGTCGTGGTCTTGTATGCTAAGCACACTGGAAAAGATTTTCCATACTGGTTGAGAATTGCCTCAAGCGACAACAGCGCCATCTCTCTAGTTGTAATAGCTACTCGTATGTGTACATACGAGTACATAGGTACATCCATCGCAAGTTAAATAAAAGCTTGTAAAAAGTCCCAGTTTTCACTCTGATATTCGTACCTAAATCTTGACGTACAAAATGAAGCATAATTTTCTCGAACAGCTGCCGTTTTCCCTGATTTTCACATTATTCAATTGTCGTATTTTCCTAAAAGCGAACCTACAGATTGGAAACAGTATAGTACTTAGGTGTGATGAGTTTTATTAGGGTTCTGTACACAAAGGGTAAAAACGGGGCCCTACTAAGGACTCCGCTGTCCGTCTTTTTTTTTATTCTGATTAGGTTTACATTTCACTACACACTGCCTGATCTTGAGCAGAAATGCGGTCTAGGTGTTAGCACGCTTACCTAGATACATATTTACTCGCGATTTGAAGATACCCACGTTTAACCTCTGTCTGTCTGTCACCAGGCTGTATCTCATGAGCGGTGATAGCTATAACGTTGAAATTTTCACAGACGACGTATTGCTGTTTCCGCTATAACAACAAATACTAAAATAAGAAAAAAAATATTTGAGGGGGCTCCTATACAACAAACCTGAATTTTTAACCGTTTCTCGCTCGATATTAATAACGGTGTCAGGTAGATGCTTGATATTTTCACAGAATATTTAGGTTATGTTAAATTATTTTAACACAACCTGTTTAAATGTTCAATTTAAAAATAAATAGTTAAAGTAAAATACAAGTAACGTGTTTTTTTGCTAGATTAATAACGGCAACAGGAAGATGCTTGAAATATTCACGGAATATTAAGTTGTATATGTCCTGCATACTCGTATATGAATAATTAAATTAAAATAAAATATATTGAGGGGGCTTTCATATGGTACGCAACCCTTTGTGCGCGAGTCCGACTCGCACTTGGCCGTTTTTTTATTAATAGCTCTAAAGCTCCTTTGGATGGAACGTCGAATTGAAAAGCGTGGTTTTAAAGTCGAAGACTTTTACGTCGACTTTAGAGTAACATGATCAGTCGCAATGACCTAAATATGGGCCATGTTTGATGTATCTCTGCTAGATCCAATCAGAAATGTGGAGATGTGTGGAATAACCAAATTTAGAAGCCTAGAGGTGCGGAAAGTTACAGAAGCAGTGGATAGGGACATATTGATGACCGATAGGGTTGAAAAGATCTCGAGTGGAGATTACGTACCGGCAAACGAATAGTAGGTAGTCAACTTGCAAGATAAATTGATGACATCATTAAAAGCGCATAATCACAATGTATGCAAGCCGCATCCAACCAGCCTAAGCAGGTCTATAGGGGAGATTTTTGTCAAGCCGTGGACGTTGTATGTTTCAAACGAAATTAATTGACGATACGAGTACTTCATTTTTTTGGTCAGCAAAGGCAGCAAGCCAGCCTAGCCTTCTTACAGGTAATTTCTAGCTACGCAAAATTTTTAGCAGCAGATTATTTGAATCTATTTGACTATTTATTTAAGATACACTAGCATCCATGGTTCAGTACGTAAAGTGAAAATGATTTAAACCTTTTGTAGGTTTAAACAGTGTCTAATTTTTTTAATGTGTTTATTTCAGATAGGATAATTTAGTTACATAACCTATTTATTATTTAAGTTGAAATAGGTTATTTTAGTTTATTGTTATTTGTTATTTAAGACTTCAAAAATAAATATTAGGTTAAAATTTCAAAATCAAATTTAAAGGCAAGATACCGTAAACTTTCCTTACTGTTATATTGTCGAAAAATCATTCCTCCGCGTCAAAGGAGGACACATGAGTGACGTTAAAACGAAAGCATTATCCTATTTTTATCCTTATCTTGTAATCCAGACATAATTTAAATTGACGATTCCAGGAAGCTTTACTCGTATGTACTTTGGAAGCACATTTATCACTTACATGTATCTACTTATCTAAATTTGATATGTACAAAGTTATTGAGAGGTTGGAGATTTTTGTTAAAAAGATTTTCTGATGACTACCTATTCGTTTATTCCTACGTTAATATTATGTTCAAATTAGGTAATTTGTAAAATATTTTTGGTCGAACTTTCGTTCAAAAAAATAATTAGTATTTTTCGAAAAATAGGTACTAATCATTATTACTAAATACAAAATTTTTGAGTGGTTGGAGGTTTTTGTTAAAAAAAAAATATTTTCTGATGACTCTTCGTTTATTCCTTCTTTTCATTCGTTTATTCTTTTATATTTTGTTCAAGGTAATTTGTAAAATGTTTTCGGTCGAACTTTCGTTCAAGTAAATAATTAGTATTTTTCGAAAAATACTAACAAAAAATGAAACAGTCGCATTGAGGATTTTATGGAAGTTGTTTAAAAGATTTTTTTCAGCTGAAAATCCTATATTTTTCCATTTAATTATTATAGAAATCAGCTGAGCCGTTTAAGATAAATCAATATTGTAAAAAATACTACATGGATGAAACATCGATTCGTGCGAAATATTCGAATTCTGTACACGGTTGAAGTCGGTTATGCCATATAAAAATGCTTAATGAAAGCCTATATTGTATGGTAAAAACATATAATAAACTACCAATTACCATACGAAATGAACAAAAAATTATATCATATAATTCTAAAATAAAACAATTTTTTCAAATCAATTCAATTATTTATTGCAACACACGTTATTTTTACATGTGGTTCTTAGATTACATGTTATAATAATGTCAAATACATATGACCCTTTAAGGGTATGGCAAATTATTAATTACATTATCATTACAAAATTAAAAATTAATTGTCATTGAAAAATCAAAAACAAATCATCATCACAAAATTAAAATTAAATTATCACTACAAAATTATATCCACATTGTCATTGCAAAATTACACGGTCGGTCACATTAAAATTATAATTCATTAGGAAAGAGGAGAACGCTATTATTATTTCCAATAAACAAAGAATATCAGCTGTGTGTTACATTGTCATTTTCAATAAAATAATCCGCGAGTGAATAATACGCTTTGTCAGCAAGAAATGCTTTTAGTTTTCTAGTAAATGCATTGTTTAGCATCACATTGCTTTTATTCTCTAGATGAATACTTTGATGTTACCAGCTACGAAAGTAATAAATAGGCCTAATAATATTAACAAGTGGGTATTTATATTATTCGATTATTTGTACGACGATCTCTATGATTGCTTGCCACTAAACATCTAGGTTTCTTAAACGATTCTTAGACTTAGGCCATACTGAAGTATAAAATGTAATTTTTTTATAGCTATATTTATGTTGCTAAATATTGTATTTAGAGAGCGTCCTAGCAAGTTATAATTTTGCAATGCCCGACAAGGGTGACTAAGTTGTAAGCACGTGTCTTAATTAAGACCTCAAATGGACACTTCGTAGCAATAAAGAAATATGATTATGAAAAAAACATGTATAGGCAAAAATAAAATTATGTTCAGAGTTAATTTCAACTTGTACCATTACATTTCTAAAGTCGTAATAGAAGAAGCTGTGCCGCCGACAGTCCCCTCGAGTCTTTCGGCCTGTAAATAATATTAGAACAAGCTGAGAACTAGCTCCAAACTCCCTAAAGTCACTCGAGTGTACGTCCTAAGTTATACAATTAACTTTTAGTGTAAGACGTCGTGTTTATAATCAAATGGACAACACAGACTGACAAGTGTAGCGGCTAATGTCTAGTTATATAATTTTATTTTTCGCAAAAAATAGCATGACCGACTTCACCCGTGTACAGAGTTCGCGAATATTTAGCACGGATCAATGTTACATTTTTCATATTATTGTTGATTTATCGAAAATGGTTTAGCCGATTTCAATAAAATTTCAATGGGCCAATTTCGAAGTATACTCTTTCCATTAAAAAAAAAATTATTGATAACGGATTTTAATGAAAAAAGTTATGCATGGGGTTACACATAAAAAAATATATACCCGTGTCGAATTGAGCACCTCCTCCGATTTGGTTCGTCGGTCAAAAAGAGACTCTTATCTACATGGGTTCAATTATAACCACAAGTGCACTGTCACCATTATTAATTGTAGTACGTCCACTATAGAGCTACACTTAAATTAATGTACAATCATTTTTGGTCTAAAGATCTAATAGGCATGATATGATGACTGGTAAAAAAACATTAATAATATTAGTTCGTGCGTTTGATTATCACGAAATATTGGACACGTATTTTTTTGTCAATCAAACAATGCCTAAGTGACAAAGATAAAGTTTGTCGAAGCTCGGGAGTGACTGGTGACGTCACTTCTCTAACAAAAGCATACTCGTGACGTCACGAGGAACTTTAACGGGATATATCTTCATCAAGGTTTGTTAATTTGACCAAAGAAATAAAACCGGACAAGTGTGACTCAGGCTCGCACACCGAGAGTTCCGTACAAATCCTGAAAATTGCACAAAATTGAGAACTAAGTTGTTAAGACTTCAGGACGTAGGTAACTAAAATCATCGATAAAAATGTTTTTTTTTTACTTTTCTTGTAGTATATAGAAAAATCATAAAAATATTGAAAAATCGGCCAAGTACGAGTCGGACTTGCGCACGGAGGGTTCCGTACTGTATGAGAGCCCCAATTTTTAGCCAGACCTAATTTTTTTTTCAATCCTAATTTCATGACAGAGGTGTGAATCAGTCCTAAAACCTTGATACTCTAAGCTAACTCGCGGTTTTCCGCGGCCTTGCCCGCGATACGGCGCCTTGGCATTTCGTAATACCAGCGAAATGTTACCTAGCCTATAACTTAGGTGAATTTCGCGAGAACGACTTAGTTAAATTACGTACACTTAAAGTTAAAATGCGAAGGATTTCCAAAATAGCATCAAAGTACTCTATACCACAAGCAGGTATAAATGGTTCCATTCCAAATGTTCAAGCCCACTGCCAGTTGGGCTTGAGCATTTGGATTATTTTAAACTTCAAGGATCTGTGGATGATCCAATTGCTTTTTTATCTAGTAGTAGTATAAGTAGTTTTAGCATATAATGTACTGTTGTAATTTATTGTAGTTAATAAAGGCACTTCTGCCAGGTAAAAACAACTTAGTTATCAATTTTTTTTTGCGAACTATGTACTTTGACCAACGCCACTTTAACATGCTTGTAACATGTAATAGAATAATTATATTTCGCAAAAAATAGCATGACCGACTTCACCCGTGTACAGAATTGGCGAATATTTCGCACGGATCGATGTAGCATTTTTCACATTATTGTTGATATATCAAAAATGGCTCAGCCGACTTCGATAAAACTTAAATGGGACCAATTTCGAAGTATACTCTTTCTAATAAAAAGGAATGATTGAAATCGGTCTACTATGAAAAGAGTTATGTATAAAAAAAAAAATACGCGTCGAATTGAGTACCTCCTCCGGTTCGTCGGTCGAAAATACGTCAAATATAAGCCCTCAATATAATACTTTGTATTATAATTAAGATTGTTCACATGTTTTTATTTAAAGCTTTTTGTTCCGAAAAGTTTGTTTACATTTTTCTTCCTTCACTCTTTCTAATGATCGTTGTCCTAAAACTTCTAGTGTAGCTCATTTGTGCTAGGGTCCTCTACGCCGTAGCACCGTAGCGCCGTAGCTGCTACGTGCCGCGAACTTTGCTGACGTCACGATCTCTTTACTTGGCATGCATATGCAAGTATGCATGGTGAATGCAAAAGTTATGGTTTCTATGTCAATTTTTAATTTCACCTGTCAAATCAATTTTTACCTAAAAAAAATCAAATCAGTTTCCAAAAAACTGTATGTAGCATAATTATATATTCATGTTTGTCATAAACATTACACGTTCAGTAGAACTTGTTGTTTAATTAACGGATCTACTTGATTTTTTTTACAAGGATTTAGTTCAAAGGTCGGAGAGTGTCATAGAGTAATTTTATCAGGATAACATAAGAATCAAGTGGGCAGCCACGGGTAAAACCAGTTTCCAATAAAATCAATTATAAAATGTCGCAAATGTGCAGCAGAAAATTGAAATCGAATCGAATCGAAAATATAATATGTGCAAAAGTCTAACAAAGTCTTGAAAATAGGCAAAATTTATCAAAACAAGAGATAATCAGAATGTGCCGCGCGCCGAAACCATCTTCGTAACTCCTGGGCGGGAATCGGACCCACGCTTCTTTGGCCCAAGAGCCATGTTCACTAACTATTGGGCCACCAAGGCAGACATAATTAATATGCGGAAAAGTCTTATATAGTCTTCAAAATAGGCAAAATATATCAAAACAAAAGATAATCAGAATGCGCCGCGCGATCGCCCGCCCGCCCGGACCATCCGCCCATCTTAACTTTATTTACTTAAATCAAATAATTTACGCGGCCAGAATTAATATCGCAAATTGAAACAAGTGGTGTAAATCAAACTTTTCACTCAATTTTATAGCAATTGTTTAGCAGTAAGGGTGTTTTACTTGCATTTAATTTGTATGTCCGATAGTAAACAACAAAGAAACTGAAGCAACTGAATAACCAAATAAAATCTAAGCAAGAATTAGTATGATTACATCAAGTTTTCAAAAGATGATTGCATCAAAAGTGGTTATATTAGTTAGCGAGCTATGATGCGACATACTAACAAATCTTAAGAAAAAAAAATGGCCTGTTCTCTTTGGGGGCCCCACAGAGATACCAGGAGGATAATGTGGTGGATCAAAAAAATCTGAAAGATTGGCATTGATTTAACATGGCACTAGTTAGAAAAAGAAATGACAAATATCTTGGTTTGGAGGCTATTGTCAGATTTGTAGGCACGGAACGTCAAGTTCTTGTCAATTACCAGTACATATTTGACAGTTTTAATATTTTTTACACATTACTAATACGTACTACCAGAGAGATAGCGTTTTTGTCTCTTGAGGCAATTCTCGACCTCTAAAATGTATAGAAAATCTTGGCCAGAGCTGTCAATACTGTCAGATATGAATTGGAATTTGTCACTATTAGGACAACAGCCACTGAATTGAGATATTTTTATTTCTCTTCTCATGCTAAATCAAATGATTGTATCTGCTTTAGATTTTCTCAATCGACCAAATTATCCCTCTGGTTGTAATAGCTCTGTGTTTTGTAGAATAGAGAATGCTAAATTACTCTAAAAACTAACTAAAATCTAAAAACTAACTAACTCTTACTGTTTGTACGTTGTCAGCCTTGAAAGTTGAAGTTGATTCCGACAGGGCCCAAGCAAGATTTGTTTGTAAATAACTAGGTCACTATCCCACAAACCATTTATTTTGCGCAGTATTATGAATTGGATTTGACGTTTTTATGTTCGTTTTGCATTATTTTCCTATGGAGAAATATTTTTTGGTATAGTTAAATGGAAAAGGAATTCCTAAGAGATGATTTTACGCGTTAATTATTGATAGCCATGGACTGTTTTGAATAAGTGTTAACATAGAGTTTAATTCAATCCAACACAATTGTGATTGGGCACAAAAAATCTACTCTAAATAAAACACTGTTGCATCATCATCATATCAGCTATTGAATGTCTACGGTTGCGCATAAGTTTCTTCAACAGTTTCCAAGATAGAACCGGTAGCCGTTTCCAACTGGTTTTATCTAAAGATCTAGAGAAAATGCTAATGTTTAGCAGTAAACGTCATACAAATGAACGAAATCGATTACAATTTAACAACATAGCATTAAATACAAATTTACAATAACGCCATCATTCTTCATGACCTCTTGAGACCGCAAGATTGCTTTGGATGCAAGCCACTTCCAAACGTTCTTATTGGAGATCTATAGGAAAAGCCTATGGTCATCCGCAAAAGTCTCTGCTCAAACGAATGAACAAAGTCGTTTAAACGTACAATTTAACAATTTTCGCTAGGGTAGTGTACCTACCTTTCTCGCATTCAGGCAGCCCTTTTCGTCGTTTTACTTTGAACGACGCAGCTATATACATACAAATCTACAATAATATTTGTGCGATCTCGCGCCAGACTCTCAAATAATCGATTTGTGTCACAAAACTCTAGTTAAGCAACTTTCCAGAGTGTAATGGCGTTACGGTAACGGCCGCTATCTAAACGGCTAACGGCGGTGATACGCCGGTAGAGTATTGAAATACGGATGCTCCAGATTGTAGAGTTCTGATGTTTGATATCAATTTATTTAGTACGCTCTACTTTTAGTTTTATAAAATGTTATCTAGATTAATGTGAAAGAGGAAAGAAGAAAAATGAACTTTCTAGAAATAAAACCCAATTGAAAACGTATTATGTAGCAGTAAGTGCAGCGTAGAATGTCAGCCGACTAGGTAGACCAACGAGCGACGAAGCAATCGAGACCGAAAAAATATGCTGGAAACAAGCCGCTTCCCATTCCTACCGCTTCTCGTTTCACATTCCCATCTCAGTCGCGCAATTTAACATAAATAAAAAACTAAAATTCGAACTTGTGAATTTTGAATTGATAAGAACTATAACTTGCTCTTTTTCTAATAAAAACTACCGTGTCTTTGTATTTGTTATCGAACCTTTTCGAATCGGCGGCGTGACCAATTTTCATGTGTTTTTGAAGTGAAAACTTTTTTAGGGGTTTTGTACACTCAATAAAAAATGTTAAAGGACACGTGACCCTGATCGAATAAATGTAAGACGGCGCAAGGCGCTTGCGCGAGTGTGCGTGTGTGATATTAAATTTTACTACACGCGATAAATGAACAGAGTACTTTATGCATTCAAGTTTTCACTTCTGCCGGCACTCCCGGCGTGCAACCCATTGATTTTTTTGTGTATATTTGGTAGGTCTGAGGCTGTACCAGACTGTACTGTACCAGCCTTTTAATACCATCCACTGCAGGACGTAGGCCTTCCCACAAAGGGTGATTGGGCCATATCCACCACGCTGGCCCTGTGCGGGTTGGTGGATTCACATACAACATCGAATTTCTTCTACAAAAGTATGAAGGTTGCCTTACAATGTATTACTTCACCGAAAAGCCAATGGTGTGAAAATCCGTACAATATTATTATTATAAACTCCAAAGAACTCATTGGTACGGGATCGGGATTCGAACCCTCGACCTCAAGATTGTAAGGTGGGTGTCACTACCACTAGACCACCACCGCTTTCAGGTCTGAGGCTACGTTCCTATAGCTATGTGACATGAGTAGTTCTCTCCAGATTTTATATGACATATTTTTGGTCAAATATTGTCAAGATAAAACAAAATTATTACCGACATGAGCACACTTTGTCAAAATTGCGGAAACAAGGCCAATTTCAGGCGATGTTTTTAATCGCCTAATATTAAAAGTTTGAAAAGCCCATTTAGAATGTTTATCTCTTGATCTAAACTTTAACAGGTATAAATTAAATAAAACTTTTATGTTTTATGATAAAATTTATTTGAGACGCAATAAAAAGTTACTCTCTGGTTTCTGGGTAATTTGATTCAGGATGTTTTTAGAATTTATAAACTTTGTTGCTTGACGTGAATTGATTAATTATCATTAATTTTTAAGATTCTAATATTGTCAAATACCTACCTATGTTAGTACTATAGTTACTATGACCTAGTTACTTTAATAATTATTTATGATGGACCTCGACTCAGAAAGAAAATAGGTATAGTTAGGTATGACTACATCGTGTAGGTAGTACACAGGTTAAAATATGCTATAATTGTTCACAATTGAACATAAGCTTACTCCGCTTACCCTCTAAGCGCAATCGAACTATACAGAGGTATTTCTAATCAATCAGCATCCTTTTAGGGGCATCCTCCATGTCTGTTATTTTTTTTGATAAATGCAATAAGCTAGATTTTGCTCACTGTACTTAAGAGGTAGGTATCCAGCGTTTTGTCATCGAAACCCTAACAACTCCCCTGGGAAAGTGACTAGTATAGACGAGAGCGCTGTAGAGACATAAAACTATAAAAGTCCAGCTGTCGCGATCATCTAACACAATATCTTTAATAAGCTTCGCTCTCCGGTGGCCGATGTTTTCTTGACAGCTTAAAACTTGTAGTGCAACGTTTGTAATTTTGCCACCGCTTGCGATCGTCAAGGTAGTGACACAACGAGAGCATTTGACAAAAGTAAGTTCGATCATGCGATGTCAGTGTCACTTAAAACCTTTTTAGAATCAATCAGCAGCGTTTGTCACAAGCGCTACCCCAGGAATGTTGCCACTTCCATTCCTAGTCGTTCGAAATTATACTAAGTGGCACTTTTTAAAATTAAACTTAAAGCTATTGTCCCGTTACGTATAAACCGGGCTAGACCTCGTGTCAGTTTTTATGCCTAAGGCCTCTGAAATAGCTTAGCGATTAGAACAACCGGGACTTTAACGTGTCATCCGAGCCACGGTAGCTCACAGTCTTAAATGCCACCCGCGGTCACCCATCTGAAAACTGATTGTGCACAACGTTTCTCAACTTCGATGGTCGCTGTCAAACACATAGTCAAGCTACGCTATGAGCGCTACGGAGCATTTGACGCGTGATTTTGAAGGTTTCAGAAAGACTACTGTAGTAATGACCAATGTAGCCGGGTGGAATATAGCTCAAAATAATAATACATTAAAAAAATTATCTGCGAAGTCGGTCTACGGGATATAATTTTACATGATATCGTCATAAGAAAACATTGCTGAATCGACAACTGAAACAAGTCGAACGCTTAGGCTGACCATGTCTCTCTATAGCTTGTTCCGCACTCTCGCTTGCTCGCTCTGATACTTTTTCGTGCGTCTAGCTGACGTTCTTCGATTTTTGATACATTACTATGTTATTATTATTTTTATTTATTATTATTATTTTGAGCCTATGTTGTCCCACTGCTGGGCAAAGGCCTCTCTTCCCTCCTTCCAGACTGCGCGATCTACTGCGTTGGTGGCCCAGTGTTTGTCGTGATCACGCTAAAAATGTAATATTTTTTTCAAAACACCGACACACCCGAGTGTATACCACGACTTACTTTACAAGCGTTACAACAGAAAGCTCTCAGTGAGTGACCGCCCTTACCAACAATCTGTAAAATGAGGGGGTGGCCCGGAGGGGGCATGTCGGTTTACTCAACAATTTGTAGTTTTCAGCGCCATTTGCAGTTTGTTAAACTAGTTTGTAGTTCAAATTGAGTGCTGGGGCAAATATTTTTCTTTATTTTTGTAAATGTAGTTTTACTAAGATTTTTTTTTGTTTTGACCCTAACTGCCTTACCACAAAAGATTTAAACACGCTTTAAACACTGTTTTATCTTGCTATTTGTACTGTTAAACTTTCTTAAGCGTGCGCTTAACTTTTGTGGTAAGACGGTTTTAGAGTTTAGTTTATGGTGTGTCTGTTTGACGAAAAAAGATAAGGTTTGATTAACTGGAAAATAAATGCAAGGCTTGAAAACCCGGTTCATTGTTTAACTAATTGAGGCTTAAAATACATGATAACTTCATTTTTCGGTTTCGTTCTAATTGAAGTTAATTTTAAGGGTTTTAAGTCAATAAATTTCCCATGTCGGTTAAACTGAATAAGCCGGTTTAGAAAGTTCTTCTCACCCGCACCCCCCTTCTTCACGCCTTTAATAGGCCACGTGACTCGAGAGCAAGGAGCACGTTAGCGCACGTTCCGAGGAGTAAACCGATTAATAAAGGTTTTTAAAACGCTCTTTTCACGGTTATGCTCCGAGCGAAAAAATCAGAGAAACCGATTTTTACCGTTTTCAATCTGGTTAACTTTAAACCGGTTTCAAGCCTTGAGTAAATGTTTAAATGATACATTGGGATCAATCACCATCCCGGGCAACAGTTTAAATGATGACTGTTTGCTCTGTGTCTGGATGTTATCCATATCCTTACCACTTACTATCTTTATCCGGGTGTGTGGTTCAACTGCGCTAACCACGTGGTCAAACTAACTATTAGGTGAACCACGTGGTTTGTTGGGCATGTTGGGCAGTGATCCAACTATTTTTAAATTTTCTGCCTCAGGCGTGGTCCAACTGTACAACCAATTAAATTACGGGTCCTTACTAGGGGTAGTAGACTTCAGAACAGGGGGGCAATTCTGTCAACCGATCTCGTTACTAAGGTGACACGTTCTTGAACTTTTCTCGTTTTTCTGACAGTTTTGAGCTGTCGGAACTGTCAGGAAAACGAGAGAGGTTCAAGAACGTATCACTTCCGTAAAGAGATCGGCTAACAGAATTGCCCCACAGATGTGTGTTTAAGTCTCGTTGACCAATTTGGCCCCTGACCCGTTGTCCAACTCCTGTGTCCAACTACCAAAGGAACTGTGTGCACCACAAGTAAGTTAACATAATATTTATGATCCAACCGTTGGTTGGATTGGGTGTGTATTTGGCAATACTACTTTGAAATTGTAACTAAATTTTAATTTATAATTAATAGGTATGCTTGTATAGGTATGTTTTTCCGGTCCAACGTAAAAACCGTTCTGCTCTATGGGTCTGAGACGTGGAAGGTGACAAAATACCTTATGCTGAAGCTCCAAGTGTTCGTCAATAGTTGTCTTCGCCAAATACTACGGATTTTCTGGCCTAACAAAATCTCTAACATAGACCTACATCGGAGATGCCACGAAAGTCCAATTGAAGACCAGGTAAAGCGCCGTAAATGGAACTGGATTGGTCACACGCTCCGTAGGACTCCAGACCACATTCCAAAACAAGCTTTGGACTGGAACCCGCAAGGCAAGAGAAGATCGGGCCGACCAAAGCACACCTGGCGGCGTTCTATCATGGCGGACATCCGGAAAATTGGCAAAACATGGCCTGAGGTGAAGTGTGAAGCTCAAGACAGGCTGCCATAGAGAGTCTCTGTAGACGCCCTCTGACCCACCCTGGGGACCTAGGAATGTAAGTCAAGGTATGCTTGTATGTAAATATGTTTTTTGGCAAATGAACATTAATATTATTACCGTTCGTTTCCCGTGTTAAAAAAATTTTGTTTAAAAAATGACAGATCTCTAAATGACAGAGGTCAAAATGACAGATGTGAAAGTGACAGCTGTCATATTCTAGACGTGACAGGTTTTAGTTAAGTTTTAAAACCACTAAAACTGACATTGCTAATACGAGTAACATGGTAACTTGTCCACACACGTATCTTACAACAATTTTCATAGTTTAAATTGGACCATAAAAGCACTGTACTGCAATTTTATCCCACACAATAATTCTGTCTTGAAAAAGGAAGTGAGTCTTAAAACTTTACTGCACATAAAAGTATAAGTTTCCCGCACATTGGTATGTTAAACAAAGACCTGCTTAGTTTTTATAACCTGTAAAACCATAAAAGATAATATAAATAGAATGCTTGCTACTTCATACAAGTTACTTGTGAGGAACTTTTAAGTTTTTATTAACGTTGTATTTTTATTTTAAAACGTTTAAATCCTGTAGTTAGTCGTTATGATGATGATCGTCATTGATTAAGATCCTAATAGACGTTCCTACGTCGTTACAGACGTCGCGATAATAATACAATGTATTTACGTTTGGCGATTTGAAGCTCTCCGCCTCAAACCAGTATAATATATATAAAATGTTGGACAAAACGCCTTACATACATTCTATAATAATATAGTCGTAAACAAGCACTCAAATTCAACCATATTTAAACGTCTATTAGGGCTTAAATATCTAAAAGTCTCTGTAAAATGATTAAAATTGATAAATAATGAGAGTGAATATTCGTTTTGAGTTTTTTACGGTTACATTCTAACCATTCAAATTTAGACTCGTGATGTCGTCGTAAATGATATTAAGTTTTACACATAACCAGTTACAAATCTCCAAAAACATTGCAAAAAACTAACTTTACATAATATCTATCATAACTATCCACTTATTTTTTTAAGCATAAGATCGTTCTTACACACGATCTCTGTCCCCAAACTAAGCAAGGCTTGTCATATGGCTGCCAGAGACTGATATACTACTTATACATATGTAGTAAAACTCCATATCTTTGAAATCATTGGTTTATTGTTTTACTTCGTACAGTATCAATACTTCCTTTTAATGTCACTTATAAACCAAATCACACTAATATAAAACTTATATGAATTTGGGCAGAGTAACAGTGTAAACTCTGGAGGTGCACATCGCACCGCTTCACCGAACAGACTGCCGACTTTCTTTCGCTCCTCTACGGCCATGCTTTTTCCACTTCCAATTTTAAGTCGGGTAGTACTTCAACCGACTAGGTAGTCAAATCAAAGTCTCCAAATCAAAATAAATAATCGATTAATATCAGAGTCAAATTAAATACTTATTATTAAAAAACAAATACCATTAAAATACTTAAAACCTAACACTCGTCCGTCCTGACCCCGTGCATGTCCTCATGCACGTTGCCAGGAGAACCTAACACATGGCCAGTCAAAAGCGAAAGAAAGATGCAACTGATGAAATCAAAACCATGACAATGAGTTTAGTCTACTTTAAATGGTGAAAAACATCAAACTTATATACAGAAACTGTCAAATCATATTGAAAAACTTACATCCATACGGTGTTTTTAGTTACTTTTACATTGCAAATCCAATATCTTTGAAAATAATTTATAGGTAAAATCAATTATGTTGCTGCGTTTTCCATTCCTTTATCGCGGCAAACATTACTTTTTCTTACTCGCCGTATTTAAATTTCATTCATTTGTTAGAAATCGATTTGCAATACAAAGTAATTCCATTCTTATAATATAGATTTTATAATTAATCGATCGATGTAACAGTGAAAATATAACATTTTAATACAAGTTATATTTGAAAACTTATATTTTATCAATACACTGTATTTGGTTACTTCTACATTGCGAATCAATCAAATTATTTATAAATAAATCAATTGTGTTGCTCCGTATTCCATTCCTTTATCGCAACAAACATATATATATTTTTCTTACTAGCCGTATTCCAATTCCATTCATACGGCTGAAATCAATTCGCAATGCAAAGCAATTTCGTTCTTATAAAATATAGATCTTTAAGTATGTATTTTTAAATGTTTTTAGTAAAATTGCTTTCGCTAATTTCATCACTTTTGTATCACTCTTTTTATCACGTTTTGTATCACTTTTTGGTATCACTTTTGGTATTACTTTTGGTATCACTTTTGGTATCACTTTTGGTATCACTTTTGGAATCACTTTTTGTATGTTTCGGCGCGTGATTTGCTGGTCGCAGGACAGGCAAGTCGAGACCAAATGCCGTCTACGGTGAGGTGAGTCACCATGCGACATTCGGATGTTGTTTGGAGCCCCCAGCGCCACACTGTCGCTGTGGCGCTTTGGCGCCCCGATGACCGCCGGCCATCGACGCACAGCTGCCACAGGCGCCAGCTGCCACAGGCACCAGCTGCCACAGGCGCCAGCTGCCGCAGGCGCCAGCTGCCGCAGGCGCCAGCTGCCGCAGGCGCCAGCTGCCACAGGCGCCAGCTGCCGCAGGCGCCAGCTGCCACAGGCGCCAGCTGCCACAGGCGCCAGCTGTCACAGGCGCCCAGTTGCTACAGGCACCCAGCTGCTACATCTTGTTGGAGGTGCCCAGCTTGTTGTAGGCGCCCAGCTTGTTGGAGGCACCCATCTTGTTGGAGGCGCTCAGCTTGTTAGAGGCACCCATTTTGTTGTAGGCGCCCAGCTTGTTGGAGGCGCTCCGCTGCTCGAGGCGCCCAGCTGCTCCAGGCACCACTCAGCTGCTCCAGGCACCATCCAGCTGCTCCAAGCACCATCCAGCTGCTCCAAAGCACCACTCAGCTGCTCCACAGAAGAACTATATCGCCCGGCCGCGCCGTGTCACCCGGCCGCTATTGTCGCTGATAACTTGTTTTTTTTTTTCTCTAAATATTGAGTCTGTTATACTTGAATAAAATCATTATTTATTTATCCATTGCTGCGTAATCCATTCCGTTTCCGCAGACCCATATTTGTTTTTTTTTTTTTAAACTGTATGCCCATTCCATTCATACGGTAGAAAAATATCCATATTGCAAGCCTATTCCATTCTTGCATAACAAATATGAAACTAAACGTGTGATACGAGCCTGTTCCATTTTCGTATCAGGAATATCTGTAAACAAAATTAACATACCAGTACCTAAACCTGCATTTTTCCATGAGATACTGTAATTCCATTACAATATGAAATTAAAAATGGTATATCCCAACCGAAATGCAAACCAGTTCCATTTTTGCATTAAAATAATTAAGTCACTGCTCTACATTTTCTTTTATTAACTATACATATACATAATTAAATCAATTAATGAACATTATAAATTGCCAACTTTAGTATGGATTACTGTTAGGTACTCAATTTTACGTTGTAAGACATGAATATATCTGTCTAGTCACTGTGGAAGTTTAAATCTTTGTGTAGCTACCATAATTTACACATTGATTATTATGTATGTTTGAAACAAAATCTTGCATGTCGCTAGGAAAAACTGTTGAATTAGTTTTAGTTGCCTGAAGAACAAAGACTATTTGTCGCACTGACACAGTAAGCAACAGAAATTTGCTTTCCTTTATTATTATGTGAAGTTCACATTAATATTCAAATCATGGCAACATTTCAATAATTACCATAAAAATATTTTACACGATGTTAATATATACAGACAAAACAATGTTTTGCAAATTCATTGATTTTATTTGACGAATTAAATTTATTTATTCAACTGAAAACATTATCGTAAATTTATCGTGAATCCATTGACACCGACTAGTATAAAACTGTCTAACTAGTATAAGAATGTCTAGTCATTTCTTGTAACTTGTTTGTTACTTATATTCTATAAATATTTCATCAAACACTGGAATATTTGAAACTGCCATGACTAAAACATTGGTATCTTTATCTACAGTTATGTGTAAGTTGTATTTTTATTTAGTCTATCAATTAAAATTTTCAGATTCAAAAATATAATGTAATCTTCGTCGATTTCGTCATCTCACATATCTAATACTTGCAGGTAGATTGGAACTTTAACGTTCTTTGTTTTTTGTTTAATAATAATGACAATAACCCATGAATCAAATTTTTACAAGCAAAAAAAAAAAAAAAACTGCAATAGATTACTGCGACAAGCCTAGGCACCAGTACATTTTTTTTATGTTTTAAAAACTTGTCCCAACTGAGTATTTATAAATTACATTTACGTTTATTTAACCATCTGAAAAAAATTGCAAAAGCCAGCAAAAGGGTCCAAGATGTATTTATTTTGAAGGTGCACTTAACATTTTAAAGTACCCGCTACTTAATACTGTAATTGTATGAATTTATTTCTGACAGTTATGTCAAATACGCTATTATATAATGTTATAATGCCTTCACTTTTATTAAGCGCCGATAGACATAGGTATGGGACGTTTGCCTACAGCCAGCTGTCGATGATTATCTAGTTTGTTAGGCATAAAAGAGCTCTTGACTTCGTAGATATAAAGGAACAAACTCACAGTTAGCTCTGCAGACGGAACATACTCAGGCTCGGGTACTCCGCGTTGATCATGGTCCGCATATGGCACGTTGGTCTTGATCCCGATTCTGATTTGTAGTAAAACTCCATATCTTTGAAATCATTGGTTTATTGTTTTACTTCGTACAGTATCAATACTTCCTTTTAATGTCACTTATAAACCAAATCACACTAATATAAAACTTATATGAATTTGGGCAGAGTAACAGTGTAAACTCTGGAGGTGCACATCGCACCGCTTCACCGAACAGACTGCCGACTTTCTTTCGCTCCTCTACGGCCATGCTTTTTCCACTTCCAATTTTAAGTCGGGTAGTACTTCAACCGACTAGGTAGTCAAATCAAAGTCTCCAAATCAAAATAAATAATCGATTAATATCAGAGTCAAATTAAATACTTATTATTAAAAAACAAATACCATTAAAATACTTAAAACCTAACACATATTTTACATACATATATCTTACTTACACATACATAATTATATACATAGATAGTACCTAAATAACATCCAGACACAGAACAAATGCCTATGTTCATCACACAAATGTTTGCACTGGGTTGGGATCAAACCCACGCCTCTTTGACCGAGAAGTTAGTCACTAACCACTGAGCCACCGAGGCAGTCAAACGTAAAATTAATGTCTATGGCAAAAACGTCACAAAATTTTCTTTTGCTGTACAAAGTTGGCTACATTATTTCACGACGGGGTTCTGAAAACGTGAAATTATGAGAATTCACCCGAAGCCACGTGTCACGTGTGCTCGGAGAAAATTCTCCCAGTTCTTGTTAAAATAATAAGGAAAATTTACCGCCGAATGAAATTGGAGGTGAAACTGTGCGGACGATTTGATTTTAAAAACTCAACTGCGTTGGAGATCGTGATTTGTTTAACCATCACTATAAACTGTGGTTTCGCTTTTCTTTTTAGTGTTCCGTACCCAAAAGATAAAAATAGGATTCTATTACTAAGACTCCACTGTCCGTCCGTCCGTCTGTCTGTCCGTGTCTAGGCAGTATCGCATGAACCGCGAGAGCTAAGCAGCTACAAGTTTCAGAGATGATGTACCAATTTCTGTTGCCGCTATAACAAAAAATACTAAAAACAGAAAAAAATTAACATTTAAGTGGGGCTTCCATACGACTAAAGTGATTTTAATAACGGCAACAAGTAGAGGCTTCAAATGGTTCTAAAACCTAAAAGGTCTCTGCCATACGGTACGAATCCCTTTGTGCGTGAGTCCTAGGCAGACGATAAAACTTCAATAATTACAAGACTATAATTATTTTTCGCAAAAAATAGCATGACCGACTTCACCCGTGTACAGAATTCACGAATATTTCGCACGGATCGATGTTACATTTTTCACATTATTGTTGATTTATCAAAAATGGCTCAGCCGATTTCAAATAATGGGGCCAATTTCAAAATATACTCTTTCCAATAAAGAAAGAATTATTGAAATTGGACTACTACGAAAAAAGTTATGCGTGGTTATACATAAAAAAAAATGTGTACGCTTCGAATTGAGTACCTCCTCTGGTTTGGTTCGTCGGTCAAAAATTTCATCTTTTTGTTTGTTTACGGACGAAGACATTGTATCAGTTACGCATAGATAGATAGATAGATAGATAGATTCATTTATTTTCAGTAAGGATAATTACATACATTGGTATACAACAATATACTATGAGCAACACCTTACGAATTGTCAAAATAACAATTATTATTCAATACTCAACAGAATTATTAGGCACAATTTTACAATAAATTAATTATTTGGTACATTACATAAAATTCAAAATACAATATTAAAAAATTAAGATGTCAGAAATACCTACTGTAATTGAAATATCTGCAATAGCATCGTCAAAAATAACAGTTACATACAATGGGACAAACATAACGTATACATACAATGGGATCAACCCCAAAATCTCAAGATGAAATAACTTTTATGATAGGATTATTCCGGAAATGTCAAGGTACACGCTATTCCAAATAAAATTAAGCATTTGAAACAGTGCGATTTAATTTGTATAGAAAACGTTTTGGCTACTATACCTTATGATGGACGCCGCTTTTCTACAAAACAGAGCTTTACCGCTACAATTTCAATAGCACGTATTATCAAAACAAGCAACGATAATTATGCAAAAGCGGATTATTTGTAACAACGTCAACAGTAACCCGGCGATGTATTTGTAGACAAAGTATCCTGATTGCGACGGTCGGGTAAACAGGACCTTCGGTATTTAAGACCCTTTTACAGGCTTATTGTCTATAGCAGAACCGTTTAACTGAGTCCTCGCGAGACAGGGACAGAGACAGGTGCGAGCGGCGGGGACTCAGTTAAACGGTTCTGCTATAACCCTAGACGATACAAGAAGGATATACCTAACTGTAAAGAAAGCTGAACTTTAAAAATTGGCCAAGTGCGAGTTGCGCTCACGCATGAAAGGTTCCGTAAAAATAAATAAATCCCAAAAAAAATAAAAGGTTCCTATGTGATACCACAAATTCAAAAACACGGCCGATGCCGCGGGCAAAAACTAGTACCTATTTTTACTACTTTATTTAAGTATGTATGCAATTAAACAAAACAACACATTTGAAAATAATACTTTTACCAAAAATCTCAAAACTAAACATGTCACCAAAATCAGCTGTGCAACGAAATCTGTATTAATAGGAACGAGATTTGTAATACTCTCCGATACGTCATAACATTCGAACACGGAAAACACAGATGTACTTTTTAGCTCTTAAAATATGAAACCACAAAATTAATCTACATTTTTCTTCACTGCAAATAGCTGAGGCTGTGTCTTTAGTTACATAACACTTAAATATATAAAAGTTAGCCAAATTATAAATAGTTTCGGTGTACTGCGTGAATGCCACGAGCAAACCGACAACCCGCATGCAGCACCCAATCACGAGTTTGACGCATGTGCCAGCCATCGCTCTCTTCGATCTCTTTTTTTAGGGTTCCGTACCCAAAGGGTAAAAACGGGACCCTATTACTAAGACTCCGCTGTCCATCTGTCCGTCTGACCGTCTGTCCATCTGTCTGTCTGTCGCAGGGCTGTATCTCAAGAACCGTTATAGCTAGAAAGCTGACATTTTAACAGATTATTTGTATTTCTATTGCTGCTATAACAACAAATACTAAAAACAGAATAAAATTAATATTTAAGGGGGCTCCCATACAACAAACCTGGTTTTTTAGTCCTTTTTCGCTCGATATTTGTAATGAAAACAGGTAGATGCTTGAAATTTTCACTGAAAATTTAGTTGTATATTCACCTTAATAGTAAAAAAGAAAACAAATAATTAAGGGGGGCTCCCATACAGTACAGATCCCTCCGTGCGCGAGTCCGACTCGTACTTGACCGATTATTTTAGGGAAAAGATTGACCCGACACGACGTCTCCACAATAAAAAGACCCTTCGATAGTCTGAATAAATGTTCAGGATTAGAGTAGTTTGTAATGTGCTCTGTCTTTCAAAGCGGAAGAGCTTTTTCAGAGTCAAATTATGAACAGGGCGCAGTTCATGCAACTGCATTTATAGTGTACTTCTGATATGTTTCATGTTCGACAGCGTTTTCATCCTCTTTTCTAGGAATGACAACCTCATTTCTCCTCAAAGACTAACTTTGGAATCCTTCCCGGGAACTCCAATATTCTATTTTAAAGTTGCAGGTATAAAACGGATGGAAGTGACATTTCTATGCATTCGAATGCGGTGGCATAGTGCATGGACAGTACGACATGTTTGTGAAATATGAACGAGTTTGCTGTCGTATTAATGTTATTGGGCACATTCACATTTTGATTTTGAATTCATTCCGAATTTAAGAGCGTGGCTCTTGTCGGTGGAGAAACTTCCATGTCTTGCGGTCTTCCGCCAGTGTCTTCACCTCCCTGTAGGAAATGACATTTACCTTCTCTTTTATTTGATCTGAAAATGCCCTCCGTGGTCATTCTCTTCCTTCTTCCTTGATTTTGAATAGATATGTCTCCATCCATCCATCAGCCATAGGATGTCCACTGTTGGACATAGGCCTCCCCTATGGATCTCCAATAAGACCGGTTGCATTGCTTGCATCCAGCGTGATCCTGCGGTCTTAATGAAGTCATACGTCCACCTTGTGGGTGGACGTCCTACGCTGCGCTTGCCGCTACGTGGTCTCCACCCGAGAACTTTTCGATCCCATCGGTCATCAACCCTCCGCGCTATGTGCCCTGTCCATTGCCATTTTAACATGCCAATCCGGCTATGTCGGTAACTTTGGTTCTTCTGCGAATCTCCTCATTCCTGATTCGATCTCGCAGAGAGACTCCGAGCATAGCCCTCTCCATGGCTCGTTGGGCTACTTGGAGCTTATTAATAAGGCACATAGTAAGAGACCACGTTTTAGTGCCATAAGTCATCACTGGCAGCACACACTGAAAGATTAGATATGTCTAAATAGAGACTACAGAGATAAAGACATGAGTCTATTTCTTAGTTTATAAGGCTTTTGAAAATGTAGAGGACACCTACAGTTTTTTTTACTAACAAGAAAATCATTTGTTAATAGTTTTGATATTATTGACCGAGCAAACCAAGCGTTTATGCATCGAGTATGGCAAAATTTATATTTCATCTGTTTGGTTCTACAGATCGCATTTTTCATCATTTTTAACGAATGTTGACGAATCTTGAAGTACTAGTTCTTTCTATTTCTTGTTCCGTTTTTTTTTTTTTACTAAACGGCGAGGGGAGTGGAACAGCTAATAAGCCGACTAAACGGAGGAGGTACTCAATTCGACGCGTATACTTATTTTTTATGTGTAACCACGAATAACTTTATTAGTCCCGTTTAAATTTTATCGAAATCAGCTGAACCTATTTTGAAAAATAAACAATAATGTGAAAATGCTACTCTGATCCGTGCGAAATATTCGCGAATTCTGTACACGGTTGAAGTCGGTCACGCCATTTTTTGCAAAATATAATCATTGAGAAAAGAGGATCTCTTCTTTTTGATTTCTATAATATTTGCCAAGACTCTTTAATATACCATCCATCCATCAGCCATAGGACGTCCACTGCTGGACATAGGTCTCCCCTATGAATCTCCAATAAGACCGGTTGGTAGCGGCTTGCATCCAGCGTGATCCTGCGGTCTTAATGAGATCATCCGTCCACCTTGTGGGTGGACGTCCTACGCTGCGCTTGCCGGTACGTGGTCTCCACTCGAGAACTTTTCGACCCCATCGGTCATCGGTTCTCCGCGCTATGTGCCCTGCCCACTGCCATTTCAACTTGCCAATCCGCTGGGCTATGTCGGTAACTTTGGTTCTTCTGCGAATCTCCTCATTCCTGATTTATTTATTAATTGATTATTATTGATTTATTATACAAATCCTAACAATATTTGCGAGTATAAATCAAATCGATTAATAGCGATTCGAGACATAGAGAGTAGGTACCTAGTTTAGTTACTAGTGTTGTCATGTATATTTCGTTGGAAATTTTGATAATCCGTTTTTTTGCAAAAATCCTAGTAATTTTGCAAAAAGACGGATAATTCGACATTAGCTATGATATTTCTCTATCTTACTGATAAAAGTTAGGATTTTCGGACAAATACGAGTTGCTTTAGTAATATTTGTTAATGAAATCTAAACTTAACTCTGATTCAAAGAGTTACTTTTTATGATAAACATTTCAAAAATTCGTCGCGGATGCAGGATTCGAACCTTGCGTCTTCGGATCACTAGCCCGACGCTCTAGACCACTGAGCTAACCCGCTATACTGACTCGCGACGAATTTTGTGAAGTGTTTATCATTTTAACCAACTTATAGCGTTGGCGGCGCCACCTGTGATACCCGTATTAGACAGGTTATCACTCAATTGAAGTTATAAGAACTTCTGTATTGACGAGAGATGGCGCACTGCTAATCAATGAAATGATTTTAATTTTATAGTGCATCCCACACTAGGTTTATCTCAAAGAGTTACTGATTGGCTCGATTTTGGTTTACCCACTGGCCAATATGAGTTGACCTTAGATTACTGCATGTGATTCGTCCCATGGTATGTGTATATAATATTATTTTCTGTGTCACATGTCGAAAGCGGTACCAAACTAGAAGCGGTAGGTTAACGTAGAGTTAGGATTGCATGCGCTGAAAGAAAGTTTTTATTTTTGCGTCGGTTTATGCGTCTTTTGCGGTTATTTTGATAATATTTCACATTTATGGTGACTTCTCTCGCGTTTACGAAATCATTTGTTTTATCACGCGAGTTTTTGTGAATTCTTTTGCGTATACAAATATACTAATCAACGTAGTGGGTGTGGTCCAATCGCCCTTCTAGGCTTTTATTAGGTTTGTTTCGGCTGGCTTTTAATGGTCTATAGGTGAATATAGGCCTACCCTAGGGCCTAAGGTGATTGGGCTATACCTATCTTCCACGCTGGCTCAGTAAGTACAGGTTGGTTTATTTACATACGCGATAAAATTTCTTTTACAAGCATATAAAGCTTGTATCACGTCAAAATCCAATGGTGTGTATTTACATAAACACCAAACGTAGGTACGTACGTCCGTAAATTAAAAAGCGAGATTAGAACCCACATCTCAGGCGAGCGACAAGTGGACTATTCCATTCATCTATCTATCCATCAGCCGTAGGACGACCACTGCTGGACATAGCCTCCCCATGGATTTCCAATAAGGTCGGTTGAAAGCGGCCTGCATCCAGTGCGTTCCTGCGCATCTTAATTACGAGTATATCGTCAGTTCACCTAGTCGGTGGACGTCCTACGCTGCGCTTGCCGCTCCTTGGTCTCCATTCGAAAACTTTACGGCTCCATCAACCATCCGTTCTTTGCACTATGTGCCCTGCCTACTGCCACTTCAATTAGCTAATCCGCTTGACTATGTCGGTAACTTTGTTTCGTCTACGGATCTCCTCTTTTCTGATTCTTTCTCGCCAAAAAAAACCGAGCATAGCCCTCTCCATAGCACGTTGGGCTATCTTGAGCTTATTCATAATGCCCACAGTAAAATACCACGTTTCAGTTCCATATGTCCTCCATAAATTCCGTATGTCCAATGGACTATTAAAGGGCTAAATTCCAGTGATCTTAATAGGATTCCATGTCTACCTTGTACATGGATATTTTACGACGCGTGGTCTTCATCTAAGCACTATACCGTATTGTGTTGTGCACGACATAATGACATGCCCTACATTGCGTATTATTTAACTTATCCATGTTAATAAATGTAAATCAAATTGTACCTATCAAGAAACATTTTGATAAAAATTAAAAATAATATATACATCTACACTTTACAATAATGTTACATACTTCATTTCACTATACCGTTTCATTTTGAACGACTACAGACAACGAAAATGTTAGACATGTCACTCCCTAATTTTCTCCCTTTTCTCACTCCCTGAGGTTGTTCGTATACGAGACAACTTTCTTTGTCGACTGTATTGCGAACTATATTGTACGTTCATAATTAACGTAATAATAACGTTTTTACTCAAAGCTTTAGCGTTAGGATCCTGTATTATATGCCTAATAAAACTCCGTCTCATAATATTGTACATGTATTGTGCTTAATAATTTTGCTAGGTACTTGTAGGTATAACATTTTGTTTTCGTGTGTTTTGACATTCATAACTGTGCACTATTTGAGAAATAAATGAACTTGAACTTGTCTCTCAGACGTCTGACCAGGAAACAAAATCACGATCGATATGTTTTAAAGCAAACATAGCAACAAAGTATGCTAGAGAGTAAAATGGAATTAAATTACTGTTGTGTACAAAAAGGTGCAGAAATAAAGATTTTGTACAGGTTGCATGTTTGTTGCGTTTATCGAACTTTTGATAAATAGGTATTACTAAGTGTCTGAAAGTCTCTTTTGTGTGCAGCTGTAGGTGTACAATTTATGTCTTTATTGTGGTTCAAAAACAATTGTAAATCGCTTAATTGCAGTGCAGTCAGTCGCCATACGCCACGCAAAGTAGCCCATAGTCCTATCCTCTATCCATCATTTTCGTTTCGGCTCGCTGGTAATTTGAAATTCGGTAAAAAATTGGGAAAGTTTATCCCAATCACTTGAAATTCGGTAGATAAAAGGAAAAAATTTCAATCTCAGAAATCGTTGCAAAATTGTTTCATTTCGATATTTTTTATCGCGAATAAGTCCGCGCTTGACCAACAATGGCGATGGTAAGGGACGTTGTGGTCGAAGACCTATTCACTCTGATTTTGAAATGCTTTAGATTATATCTCTTAGGAAACAGAAAAGCAGGAAAACCGTTCCATCTGTAGGACTGTATTTCGGTAGAAGAGGCGCTAAATCGGTAGAAATACCGAAAAATAGTTAGGTTTGAGACCACTGCGAGCAAGCGGGAGTGCACAATCGATAATTAGGCCCGATTGGCTAAAGCGTTCGGCTTGTTATAGTTGTTGATTCAACAATGTTTTCATATGACGTTATCACGTAAAATTTTCATCTGTAAAGCGAATTTACAGGCAACTATTTCTTTTTGACGTTATCTATAGGTATTCATATACGAACGGCTCATTCTCAACAATACTTCATAAGTTACGTTTTTCATAATGAAACTCGAAGTCTGACATGTGTCAGTTATAGCTGTAATATAAAAGCTGTTGGACCCTTCCGAGTGGAATTTTGTCCTGCGAGTAAATTATTTCGTGATATTGTTTGAAAATGACTGTTATAACAGATGTTTTTATATTATCAGTAATACTGCTTCTATTTTAAAAGAAAATATTACAAGTGAACCTAGTGTGAGAGCTATTTATGTTTTCTAAAATAATAAAACAAGTCTGCCAACTCGTATTTGGTGTGTGCTATGTAATTTATTAAGTTCGTATAGGCCATGTGGCCTAACTATAGCAAGTACTCGTATCACAGTTTTAAGCCGTCTGAAAAGCAAAGGCCTATAGCCAATTAAAACTAAGCTAAAAGTTTAGTGAACTGTTACTTAGTTAAATCTGTATTGTTTTTTGGAATAAAAAAGCCAGTGCTCATTAATGGGATACTAAAATCGCTTAATGTTAACGATTTAAAACATTTGCATCTTATGCTCAACGAATTTCCTCTCCTAGAAGCTATTTATTCCAGATTTAGAATCATCTTCTTATTACTTATCTTATTATATTATCTTCAGTTTTGAAACAAAACCCGTAATTAAAATGCTCATGTGTTGTAAGATCTCATAGACATAATCATCGCCCTAATAAGCATAGACTCTCCTGCCCACTCTTGGATATGTAAATAGTGTGTGCCGTATAAAAGAGATAATGCAAAATTATATCGAACTTAGGCCTTGTACGGTATTCAATTAATTTGCTTTATTTGTTTAGGAAAATGTTTTTCCGTTTGTTTTTTTCCAAAACAATATTAATTAAGATGAATTTCATATTTTCAGATTATATTATCTTTTGACAGTAAGCCCGATTACAGAGGCGCCATCGTAATTATATTAGCTAAATAGCATAGTTCTGTTTCTTTTTCACTTTAGGCATTCGATAGAGAGAACGCTTTTTACGTTGCTAATAAATTTACGCTGGGGCCTCTGTAATCGGGCTTATTGCTTGTTAAATATGGCGGCGCAATGGCGTCCTTGAACGAAAATAAAAAAATTAGAAAATATGAAATTCTACCCAAATTAAGCATTTAATGCAGTTCTTATTCTTATTCTTATTCGATGTGGGGGCGATAAGTCCTGCACTGACGTCCCGCATGGGGTGTTTTGTGCATTTCCCCCTCCAGCGTCTACCCGAGCCAGCCCAGCTCCTTAAAGTAACGGAGCGTGGCTCTGGGCCGCTGGCATAACTGCTCCAGTAGCTTAGATGGTGAATAATATGATGGCGATGTGGATGACAAAGCTAATGATAATGCCAATGCAGAAGCGTCATGCAACCCGTTAGCTATTCTAGTGTCTTCTGTGGCTTTGCAATGCCACAGAACATGCTCTACAGTTTCGTTTTCTTCCAAACAGCCACGACAAAGTGGGCTGTCAGTGGCTCCCAGTTTATATAGATGGCTATTTAAGTTGCAGTGACCAGTTATGAGGCCTACCATAAGTCGGAGATCTTGTCGCTGCAACTTCAATAGGTCGTTCGTGATGTTTTTATTCAGGGTTGGAAAAGCAGCCTTAGAATGCTTGCAATCCTCCCTTTTGTTCCACATATTCTGTTGTTCTTTTTCAGTGTGACGGCGCAACAATTCACGCACTTCCATCGCTGTCGGCTTACAGTGTATTGTTGCCCCGTCCCTAACCTGTTTTCTCGTACCCTCTTTGGCAAGGGTGTCGGCTATGTTGTTGCCCGTACATGAACCGTGACTCTTTGTCCAACGCACGATGATTCTATGCTTACGTGATAGAGTTTGGAGTGTTGTATGACACTCAGCAATGACTCTAGACCTTGTTACAGGTCTTCTGAGTGCGTAGATGGTAGCAGCACTGTCAACCGTGAACACGATGACTTCTTTGGCCTCTCTGTTTCCAGTAGCTGTCAGAAGCTCATTTAAGGGTTCAAGTGCTTTTGCGGCTAGTAACAGGCCCAGGGCCTCCGCTTGCAAAATTGTTGTAGTTTTACTCACGGCCACGGACTCTCTGAGCCCAAGCTCCGGCGAGTAATAACCGCAGCCTGTTCCATTTAATGCAGTTGTTTTACTAGTTTTACTCTGCGTATTTATTTACCATATTTTAATAGATTTTTCGAGCTACTGTACACAATCTGGTCCCACTTTTCGACATGTTCTTTCTATCAAAACTTCTTTTTAGCAGCTACCACAAGTGGATTAAATTCATTCCACCATTTTGACTTTGCATTTCCGGATTATAACTAATACCTAACTAATTTTTCAAATGAAACCCACGAGAGGGAAGGTTATCTTTCCGCTTCCCCGAGCAAAGCCGCGGTACACAGCTAGTTAGTAGAATCATGAATAATAAGTGTTCTCTTCACAAGTAATACTCCATCGGGAAATCTGTGGAGAGATGGCCTTTCAAATTTTCATGCTCCCTCTCAAATTCATATGGCGGCTGAAAATTTCTGGTAACATATTTTTTTGTACTTATTTTGGGGGAAAATTGTTTATCGTGTAACTGAATAAAAACAGTTAAAAGGCAAACAGTCCAAGATAATGTTTGAACCGTTACAACAACGTTAAGGTCGATTATACCAACGTATTACCGACAGTTATTAAATAATTAAATATTTGGGAACATCTTACACACGGTATCTGACCCTAAACTAAGCAAAGCTTGTGATATGGCTGCCGACTCGCACTTGCCCGATTATTTTTTTCACGGTACATACGTTTTGTGACCGTTTATTCAGACAATTTATCCGTTGCCTTTTACGAAATCTACTGTTCACAAAACTACTGATAAAATATTCGCTATTTTATATTTATTTCAAATAGTTATATAATTATAGATCCAATAAATTTTATTCGCCCGGATGAAATCAAAGCGGGCTGCCAGTAAAAATAAATCACAAAAATTGTTATTCTGAGCTTGATTACTTCCTCTTTACGACTGTGTTTTAGCGCATAAAGCGCTTACCAAGCGGATCCGATAGTGAACCAAACCAAAAAACCCGAATTGCTACATATTTAGAGAGGATCCTTTTGGAATGTTCCCAATTCATACAGATAGGGAAGCAATGCATAAAATATACATATTCAAGGACGTAGACTAGTTTTTTAGAGGTGGTTTAAATGTCAATCAGAAATGTTCTGATTTTTGGTTTGCACCGCATCAGTGGACATTTTATTAACGCGAATAAGTCCGTAAAAAAAAAACTTTAAGGCGTAGCTTTGTTGTAGTTGCCAACTACCTATAGCCTACTGCGTACTACCCTTGAATTACTCCATATATTTAAAAAAACCGCATCAAAATCCGTAGTGTAGTTTTAAAAATATAAGCATACATGGGGACAGATAGCGGGAAGCGACTTTATTTTATACTATGTAGTGAATGATGGCGAAAACGGTTGGTATCTATGTCAATAACACAACTTCACCCACTTTTGTATAAAATATGGCATCAGCAAATGTGACAAAGATGTTGTCGGTGAAACCACGCATCTAAATCAATCACAATATAGGCGCACACAAGTTGGCGGATGTGAAGTTAGCTACAAGCTGCGCAATATCCAATCTTGAATGAAGCTCACATAAAGCCGCACGTTGATTGGCTATTACGCAACTTGTAGCTAACTTCACATCCGCCAACTTGTGCGGAGCGGCCTACACCTACCTATTTAACGAACGCCCACTCCTTACAAAACACAAAAAAATACGTCAATTGTCTGCAAGCAAACTGTTGTATATGTCGAGTAGCTAAGATAGTTTAGAGTAGTACTCAACTCGTTGGGGCGATAGCGGAATGGGAAATAAGATAAGGGGGGACTAACTGTCGGGGCCCCACTATAAATGGGGCCCTTGTGTGCTGCGGAGTATTTGTATCGGACTTGATGTTATGGTTTAAACGAAATTATTTGGTAGAGATGAGAAAAACAACATGTTTATTATCATGTGTGTTTCTCCTGGAATATAATATTTCTTGAAATGTAATGCAATCTGTTCTAATTTGTAATTTTTATTTATTAGTAAGCGAGTAGAATTAACTGATGGGTACCTATAAGCTTATTATGTACTGTAATAGAAAATATTATTGTATGTATTTATTGAACTAGCAGTTTTAGTTTAATAGTAGTTTATGCAACTGTCATATAATACTCGCTGCGCTCGTTTCATAAACTCACACTCGCGTTTTAATACCCGTGTTATATGCAGTTGCATACACTTCTTTATCTTCACTAATAAAAATAAAAAAAAAATAAAAAAACATATTGCGAAACATTAAATTCACGCGTACGTGTATTGTCACAGTGAACTTGGTGCCATTAAAATCTAACCAATGAGAGCGCAGCTGCGCGCGCAGGGCCAATCAGGAGCGAGCGCGCGATGTTATAATGAGATTTTACGATATCGATGTGGATATTATAACATCATGTGAAATTGCTTAAATTGAGTGTTTTGTTGTCTGCGCTATAACAGTAGTCATTATAAGTCAAGTATTGGAAACATAAGTGGAATGTTACAACATTAGTGTAGATAAAACAAGTTTCATTCGATCGCGTATGCGGTTTCGAATGCAACATGCTTCATTTGACACATTTAATTTTCATAAGACAAACTCGCAACACGCAACAACGTTTGTTATTACATGTATTACACACATTTTTCACAACTGAACGGCGATGATGGTAAGCGCCGTACTCTACGTCTTTATGAGTTTAAAGTGCATGGCATAAAAGTTCATAGCCACATGGTACATTGAAATTTAATAGCGGATATAAAACCTTGCATGATAATGATGTGACGCCTTTTATTCCTATTTTTAACTTGTGACCCAAAAAGACGGATGTGTGTGAGTGTGTGTGGGTATTCAGAAAAAGCGTCGGTACCAAGCTGAACTGTGGTAATTTAAACCATCATTATGTTTTTTTTTAACTATGGGACAAACCGAAATTCAAGAAAATAAAACGTCCAAAAAGTTTTTTGAACAGTAAACCTAGCTTCTGTTTAACTGAATCTTAAATCTTGTTAAAATGTTGATTTTAAACGATGTAGCTCTCTCGATTGCAATTGAATCGAAATTAGGTGATAAATAGCGCAATTTTCCTTTTTTTTCAAAGAAATAAATTTCGTTAATCGGATAACTCTATTTAGATCACTTACGAGCAAGCGCAGCGTAGGACGTCTACCCACAAGATGGACGGATGACCTTAATAAGACCGCAGAACCGCGCCGGATGCAAGCCGCTTCCAACCGGTATACAGGGTTATTTCTAATCAATAAGCATCCTTTTAGGGGCTTATTCTGTACACCAAAACTAACAACTTTTGTCATGCGACTTTTTTCAAACCTCAAAAAAAATTGTTACATAGAAAAAAATTTTTCACCCGCTACAAAATGTATGGAACAGCAGATTTTTTTTTTGAGTTTATACAAAAGTCGCATAACATAAGTTGTTAGTTTTAATGTACAGAACAAGCCCCTAAAAGGATGCTAATTGATTAGAAATAACCCTGTATTTATGTGAGATCCATAGGGGACGCCCATGTTCAGCAGTGGACGTCCTATGGCTGATGGATGGATGGATGGATAGATAGCTAGCTCTGTATTTAAATCTTGAAATACAAATTCCCAGCTTTACATAACACATTCCGCCAATAAAATAACGCAGAACAACAAATTTTACGCCTCAGAAACCAAAACCTCATCTTATTAGAAACAATTCCGGCTACCATAAAATTCGTCGAGTACAAGCTTTCACATTAAACTCAACATTGTAAGATGCAGTTAACCCTGCACTCACAGATTAGGCACGATAAGAGTTTATAAGACCTCCTTTTGGACGTAAAGCTTATGCGATATAGTGGGTCTCTATATCCACATACAGTGACCAAAACTATTTGGAGAATAAAGAGTCACTATCATCATCACTACGTAGTGTATAATTAATATAATTAAAAATTTAAAAAACCCCCGACACATTGACAACCATTTTGGGCACATTTGTAGAATTTTGGTTCTTCCATCCCCACTTTAACCCACCATAACTCTTAAACGGCTCAATCGATTTTTATAAAACATAGCTAAGAACACTCTCGATTAAGTCTCCTTTCATCCAAAAGAAACTAAACTGAAATCGGTTCAGTGGTTCGGGCGCTATGATGCCACAGACAGACAGACAGACACACAGACAGACAAACAGACACGTCAAACTTATAACAGCCCTCTTTTGGGTCGGGTGTTAAAAACAAAGTCGCTTCCCGCTGTCTGTCTTTCCCTATATATGCTTAAATCTTTAAAACTACGCAACAGATTTTGATGTTCTTTTTTTTAATACAAAAAAATGATTTAAAAGAAAGGTTTATTCATACAAAACATGCATAATATAGTAGAGGAACTCTGATAATTTTAGAGATTTCTAATGTGATGTAATAAATATGTAAATTTTTTTGGACTTTCAATGCAAATGCTGGCTGAATCCTACGAGATAAGTAGCTCAAAATAATAATGTACTACAGTATTGTACACCTTGAAAAGGTCCACAAAAAAGGCTGTGATGGATATGTGTCTATCTCTTAGGGATAACCCACAAAACCATTTTTAATCCCTTACTTATTACGAAAATTCGTAATCCGTATTTAGCTATGAGTACGAAACATATAGCTAAATATAAATTTTATGATCGAATCGCTGACTCGAGAAGAAGAAGAAGTACGAAACGATAAATTAAAAAAAAAACGTTCAATATTGCATGATAGTATTTAATTACCAAAGTGAAAGCTGTGAACTTTTTATATATTAAGACATTCTGTAGTATGAGTATCAGCATTGCACCCGTGTGAAGCCGGGGCGGGTCGCTAGTTATTAATAAATAAAGTGTTATTTTAGCGTCCCAGTCTTAGAAGCATGGACTTGATTTATTTTTGTTTTACATAAAACTTACTTGTGTATTACTTTATCTGAGTGACCAAGCGTAGTTCACTTTTGGGCGATTTGGCGACGAGAAATAGGTAAATATTAGCCTAAGTCACAAAATTGTGTTGTAATTTTTTTTGATGTGAAACTTCTAATGCGGTTTCCAACAAGGTTGCGTTATAGTAGTTTATGCAACTGTCATATAATGAAACACTCGTTACTATTATGAAACTCGCTGCGCTCGTTTCATAAACTCACTCGTGTTTTAATACCCGTGTTATATGCAGTTGCATACACTACTTTATCTTCACTAATAAAAATAAAAATAACAAAAAAAAACATATTTCGAAACATTAAATTCACGCGTACGTGTATTGTCACAGTGAACTTGGCGCCATTAAAATCTAACCAATGAGAGCGCAGCTGCACGCGCAGGGCCAAGAGGTTCTTTTTTTATTTCATTGGCACAAGATCTTACCAAAGAGTTTTGTGTATGTAAGTTTAGTAGTTTCGACGAAGTTTTCACGTATAACCCAACTGTTTTCAAAAGCCAGCCTAATATCAAAATTTTATACAACTTGTATGAGGATTTTGACATAAGGCTCGCCAGGTTAATTGGTCGCGTTTTATCGATGTTATAATTAGATTTTACGATATCGATGTGGATATTATAACATCATTTGAAATTGCTTAAATTGAGTGTTTTGTTGTCTGTGCTATAACAGTAGTCATTATAAGTCAAGTATTGGAAACATAAGTAGAATGTTACAACATTAGTGTAGATGAAACGTTTAACGCTACTATGGAGTGGGTATGAAAGCACTGTTGCGTCGAAGTTTCACTTTTTCCGCGCGGAGGGACTCCACTTGCACGTTTTTATTTGTAAAAATGTGCGTTTTAGAGGAATACCGCATATACTTATGGGAAAAATTAGAATGAAAAGCTGTACTGAAATACCAACGGTCACCAAAATCATTGGAACCGAGTGTCGAGTGGGAGTTTTGCAAATAAAATCGAATTACTTTTACGTCGCGTTGACCGAGCGCGCCGAGCACACACGAGAGCACATTGAACACACACTTGACTAAGCCAATCACTGACGTTGCCACGCTTGTGTTCAATCGGTTTGGCGCTCCTTACATTACCGTAAATAAAACTCACACTGACCTATTCAGTTTTTCGTACGTGACATAAGATGGCGCTGTGCCATTTCTATATAAATCATATCAAAGGTTTCGAACATTGTTAAAATCTGCCACTTGGCCCTCCGAAGAAATGCTCGTTTAAAAACTTTCACATTAAACCCAACATTGTAAGATGCAGTTAAACCCTGCACTCGAAGATTAGGCACGATAAGAGTTGATAAGACCTCCTTTCGAACGTAAAGCTTAAGGGATTGGATATAAAGCTACTTTGTATAGAGGGTATTATTTTTGCAATTTCACTTAACGATGTTATAGTCCAGTCATAACGTCAAGAAATACCTACTACTTAGATGTAAGTATTTTTTCGAACGATATCTCAATAAAAATGAAATATAGGTCAAAGTTAAGAACCATAAAAATAATTGTAGATCGTAAAAAATCAACAAAAAACAATGGCGTCAAAATGGTTGTATCTCAACGGAGAACCAAGTTATTCTAAGAAAACAAACTACTTCAATATAGGACTACATGTCTTTAGTTCGTTTACTTATTTATGCATTCCTGATTCCATTCTTTTCATTTTTTAGCATTGGATTGTATTTAACTATTTTAACCGACTTCTAAAAAGAAGGAGGTTCTATGTTCGTCTTTATGTATTTTTTTTATGTGTATGTTCATTGATAATTTCGCCAATTGTGAACCAAATCGAATTTTTTTTTTGCAAAAGGGTATACTCTCGAGGTGGACCCATTTAAATTTTACAGAAATCAGCTCAGCCGTTTTTGAAAGAACCAACAATAATATAAGCAATTCGAGCGAAATAACCAAATTTTGTACAATACATGATGAACATCGATAGTTTTGCCAATAGAGAACCGAATCAAAAAAAAAATGTTTTTGTTTAAAAATGGTATATTCCCGAAGTGGTCCCATTTAAATTTTACAGAAATCGGCTAAGCCGTTTTTGGATATTCAACAATAATGTAAACAATTTGAGCGAAATATTCGAATTTTGTACACGCTGGAAGGCGTTATTGCCATTTTTTGCCGAAAACAAATTGTATAAGTTGCATTTGATTTGATTTAACCTTCTGTTCAAATAATCTGCTACTGAATCGCAGTTAATTTAATGCATTCGATGCTGACCAGCAATTCGTCAGCCTTTAACACGATACGACGAGTGATCGTGATACGTAAGAACCATTAAATTTACGACGTTTTGCATTTGCAAAATATGGTTTATGACGTCGGAGAATTGATTATATGCTGCTGTTGCTAGCGCTGGAAAATTTTTAGGCACATAGTAAGTTCGTTTAAGTTTCATTCAGTGAGCCTGTGTTCCTGTAGCCCTGGTGTCAGAGTATTGACGTATTAACGTCTTTTCAGCGCCGGTTGTCTACAACCGGCACCATGCTGAGCTGGGACCGCCTGGTGACGAAAATAAAACATAGGGTAGTTTGGTTGTTAGTTTAGTTCCTAATCTTTGTTATTGTTATCTTTTTTTCCTGTGTATTGTTTTCCTCAAACAAATATCTATCTATCTATCTTATACCTAAATCGATGAACGCTGGCTGCACAAGAAAAAATGCCAAATCGATGGAACTTAATTTTTCTATGGGCTGCACGCATAAAAAAGTTTTACGTCCCGCATGAACCGAGCGTGTGACCGAGAGCGCGGAAGTAGCAAAAGAGAGGCATTGCTAGTTCCTTAATTAGTAATTGGGTCCCGTTTTTACCCGTTGGGTACGGAACCCCAAAAATCATTTATCGGCCTGCTAAATGTTGTTTTTTTTTTGTAAACTTTAGCAGTTTCGCGCGCTGGCCTAGTGAAACTATTCTTGATACTTGATGGCACGCCATCATTAATTATGAGACAACTCATAATAAAATTTAATCGTAATGATAATACAGTGATATCCTTCAATATTCCAATTGTTGGCATCTACTTACGTTCTTGTTTGCCAATAAATATTCCAAGAGCCAACCGCTTCCTTATTAGATCTATATTATCCGATCTCCATATTCGAACCTTGCATCGTGCTATTTGTGCCACGCAGCCTAGAATGAGGCAAAAGTGTTATGATAGAATGAAGAATAATGGCGAACGACTGTAGGTCGTGGATATAGAGTTCGGCTAGAAGAACCTTTTGTTCAACATAGGTACTTTTTCTTCACCCCAATTGCGTTCAAAAACGGACTTTATTTTTAAACAAATTAAACTGTAGAGCACAACATAATGAAACCTTTTGAACTTAACATATCTTTGAAATTCATCTAAGAACCATTAATTTCCTAATAAAAAAGACATCAATTTTAGTAATATTCCTGGTTTCAAGATATCACAAATGGATTTTTACGTATAATACGTATATATAACAACCTTTTAGCGGAGTCGTCTCATAAATCAAAACGTTGATTAAATGCCATGAAGGGTGCTTGGGTTATATCCTCCACAATCAAATGGATTAGGTTGTTTTGAATTTTTTCTACACACGTATGAAAATTGTTTCATGATGATTCCTTTCACCAAAATGCCAGTGGTCAAAATGAAAATCACACGTAATTTCCAAAACGGTTACATAAATCCTAAAGATCTTACTGGTACGGGACCAAGCCGGAACCCACGTCTCACGCTTGTAAGACGTGCGTTCGCCCGCCAGGCCACAGCAAGATTTTTTTTAGAGCAAATAAGGCCGCGCTTGACCACCAACCAACCTTCGTACGTATCGAAGGAAAATCGACAGTGTAGGGGATGGTAGGATAAGGTCGTGCAGCTCAGATGCACACTCTCCGAAATGAATACTATAGAAAATGGACAGAATCGCAACCCTACGGCGATGCTCCAGGCTATGAAGTTTTCAAGATGCTTAAAGTATTATTAATAAATCTAATTTGAGGTTTTCCAAGTGCTTATGTTGTTTTTCTAAGCTTGCCACATCTAGCAGCTGTATCCTTGTAGTGCGTGCGGCTGACAGGCTCGCAACGGCGCGCTATAAATCATTCGAAACAATTCGATACCACGAGCCCAGCTTAGCGATACTAGTGTTTTCTGCATTCCTTGTGTTTTATTATTTCCCTGAGAGAAGGTTGTTTAGTATTTAGTTACTAGATACCTATGTATGTAGTATTTAGTTAGTGATCCGTGTTAAGTTACTAGTAACTAGCACTCAGTTTACTAGTTAGTGTTTGGTTGCTTATTAGTTAGTTACTAACGTTTAAAAGTTATTTGTTCTTTAATAATATTTGGTTAATAGATAATGAATGATGAATTTTAGTAAATGATTTTTGAATGAACATTATAAATCATTCAATACAATTCGATACCACGAACCAAGCTTAACTTTACTAATGATTATGTTCACTGGTGTTTTTGTATTTATTTAGCTTTAGCTTTTACTTTAACATATTTAGTATTTGATTATTAGAGTTTGGTTACTGGTGAGTGTTTGCTTACGACGTAGTGTTTAGTTACTATTTGACACTTTTTGTTTTTCGTTGTTTTATATATTCTTTGTACCTGCCTATTATGTATCTGTCGAAGAAATATATTTAATAATTGGTGTTTATTAGTGTTCGTTAAATAGTTAGTGTTAGTTTACTAGTGTTTAATTACTAGTTATATAGTATCTTATAATCAAACCACATTTAGCAACTGTGTGGCTGACGAGCTCGCAGCGGAGCGCTTTAAATCATTCGAAACAATTCGATACCACAAGCTAGGGCTTAACGTTATTACTGTTTTCTGCATTTCTTGTGTTTTACTGCTTCACTGAGAAGAGAATTTAGGTAGTGTTTAGTTACGACCTATTTATTATCAATTTTGTACACGTTAATTATGTAATTTTGTTAGTTGAATGACGAGACCTTTTGTTGGCGGTACTATGTATTATTATACAGATTTTGTATTTTTAATTATAGTATTAAGCTCAATACGTCAATAAATGATTCTGGTTCTGATTCTATTACTAGTAGTTCTCCGAACAATAGACCTCGAGACACACCTCTTTGACTGAATCTTCATGAACCCATAATTATTATTCGCTAATCTTGGTAGAATTTAGTCGATAAACAATCTTGCTAAATGAAAATCGAAATCGGATGTTAAATAGCGCGACATCAATTTCTCCCTATTTTCTAGGTCGGCTTGCTTCATCTTCGACCACAACGTCGCTTACCATCAGGCGAGTTGGTGGTCAAACGCGGACTTATTTGCGTTAAAAAAAACCCCTAATCAGAAATCGGCGACGACAATAATTATTTTTCGCAAAAATTGGCAAAACCATCTTCCATCGTGTACAAAATTCGAATATTTCGCTCGAAATGTTTACATTATTGATAATTTTTAAAAACGGCTCACTCGATTTCTGTAATATTTAAATGAGACCACCTCGAGAGTACGGAGAGTATACCCTTTCAAACTAAAAAAAAAAAAAAATTCGATTCGGTCCACAATTTGTGGAATTATCGATGAACATACACAAAAAAAATACATAAAGGCGAACATAGAATCTCCTCCTTTTTGGAAGTCGGTTAAAAACATCTAATAATAATTATACAAAACCTGTTTTTCAAGTTTCGTAGAGATTGGTTGAAAAGTGCGACTTGTAGACAAAAACCAACATCTGGACAGACGAAAGCAAAATCGCCGTATTAAAATGAAGACCTTCGCTTTCGCTCGATCAATAATTCAGTTATACCTACCTATAATATATCTTAATTTCAGTCATAAGTGTAGTGAAACACACGCCAGTTTGTTGAACACTGACTTTATTGTATAAATAATAGTGAGGGTAGATCTCAACTACCCTCATAATATAAAATATACCACAATGAGGATATAACTAGTTATTATTACATAATTTAGTGTTCGAAGTCACACGAGCAGAAATCAACTTTGATGAAAATCAAAACTTATGCCAGTTGGTGAGATCTATTCGTAGCGAAACTTTGTCTGCACTAGCCGTGGAAATGAGCTGAGTGACAGGGAACTTTGAGCTAGACTGCAGGCCTTAAGCTGACTTTGGTTCCTGTGTTAATTTCAAAGAACAGACAAATCCTTCGTAAAGGTTTATAACTGAGATGAATGTTAAGGATTATTGTAGGTCTAATAACGTATCTCGGTATTCTTTTCTGTCCGCGAAATTCCTCATTCCTAATTCGATCTCATTCCTCATTGTACCTTTCTTATTGCAATGCTATTCTGGACATTTTACTGCAGTAACTCTGTGATGGATAAAGCTAAAATTTCTGCTTTCCACAGGCGGTGGACTACCTGAAGAAGCGCACACCAGCGCGCGCAGCGTTTATGATCGCCGCGGTTTGGCTGATGAGTGCGCTGGTCTGCATCCCGCCTCTCCTGGGCTGGCGAGTCTCCAGGCCACCTGAGCAGTTCCCGCAATGCAAGGTACGGTCTATCTTATAACTCCTAAAATAGCTGACCGTGTAGATGATAAGAGGATGACGTGAACCCTAATGTATACACGGTTATTTCTAATCAATTAGTATCCTTTTAGGGACTTATACTGTACATATAAACTAACAACTTTTGTTCTGCGATTTTTGTCAAAACTCAAAAGAACCAGCTGTTCCACACATTTTGTCGCGGGTAAAAGAACGATTTTTTTTAGTTTTTACAAAAGTCGCACAACAAAAGTTGTTAGTTTTTATGTACAAAATAAGCCCCTAAAAAGATGCTAATTGATTAGAAATAACCCTGTATAATAGTACTCTTTCCGAGTTAGGTGTTTGGGTCAAAAGACTCAGAATTGTCTTAATTGTTGAGTTAAAACATCAGAGGCCACCAAATTAGAGGATCTTCAATCGGAATATATAAGACATCCACAGTACTCTCCAAAGCGTGCTCCAACACATTACCATTTTTTTTTTTTTCAAAATTTGGAAATTATCTTGCATGGGAAAAAATTCAAGTCCAAACCACATTTAAAGATTTTGTTGATTCCCGTCCGAATAGTTATTTTAGTAAAAGGACCAATGAACAAATATGAGATGGCAAAAGTGCATGGATAACAATAGTACATATTATGATTTATTACATATTTTACAAAAATCGACGTTATGTTCCTTTCATACAAAACGCCAATTTATATGTAACGACCTAACATTAATACAATTGGAGTAGAAAACTTTGCTAAACGCAGACTTCATCACGTGCTGTGTGGTTAGCTGGGAGTTTTTCGTATTTTTCTCAGCAAACTCTTTAATTTGATAGGTACCTATATTACATGAATGAAGAAAGAACTATAGTTCACCATTTTCGATGCTCCGCCATCTTGAGCCGTCCGCCATTTAAAAAGATCCGCCATATTTGACTTACAGTAATTGTTATACTTTTCGTTGTTATTTAATAAATAATTCAGCAAACATTTTAATTAGATACCTAATCAAAATGTTTGCTGAAAGTAAAGATAAGATTATTTGCCAACCTGTTCATAAACTTTTAAAAAAGTGTTTTTAAACTTGAAACACAATTGCGCTTTTAATAATCACAATGTTGAGTTTGTGAGTCCACTGCGTTTTCATCTTTGTTTGAGGTAATCGAGTAGAATGACTTTGCTTCTTTCTAATTAGCAGCGCACCACTATAAAAATAGATTAACTTTTCACTATTTAGATCTGTATTTTTAATTTTAAACAAGCTTTCTATAAACTAGACATTGAGTCAAATCCACCAATTTATTAATTTACAAATAGGTATCAATTATTATTAAAGTCAGATAATCGTATTTTATTCAAAAAATCTCTTTGATTTTATGCGTCTATCATAAGATTATAGAAATAACTGTAGCCTGCTATTTTGGGCGCTCCGCCATCTTGGGTTGTCCACCATTTTGAGTGACCCATCGTATTTGATTTACAGAAAATTTGTTGTATTTTTCGTATTCATTTGAAAAAACCCTAAAATAAGATAATATAATTATTGAAGATAACAATATGATTTATTTACATGCTTACAAACTTCATAAAGAAGCGATAGTAAACTTGACACACAATTGTGCGGTTAATAATCACAATGTTGTGTTTGCGAGGTCGCTGCGTATTCATCTTTGTTAGAGGTAATTGAGTAGAGTGGCTTTCCTTCTTTTGTTAGGTGATTTTCTTTCCTTTTGTCGGGGAAAAAGGTTTCGTCACAATACGCCGTAAAGATATATTTTGACGTTTCAGTCAACGTTCTTGAAAGCACCTTAAGTTTTATAATTCTGTGAGGAAAATAAGGAATGTTAAGACGTCTTAACTCAGACTTTTAGTTTTCTTGGCGTGGGGAATTTATCTGTAGTTATTTTTATACGAAGTGTACAGTGAAGTATTGGTTTCCTGTGAACATAATTATGTTATTAATACTCAATCATCAAGGGCTTTTCGTGTAGTTTGACTAGGTGTTTGTTAGTGATCACCGAAGCTAAGCAAATTCAACCAACAAAAACAATAACAAAGTTAATCACTGGTGGAATTTAAATTTAGCGCTATCATGGCTCCAATGACCCGTTAAATTGTAGGTCTGGATTGTTCATTAATTTATCCATGTCAGAGGGATTCAGACTGCTTAAAAACTCCGACGAAAGGGCTTCCTACCACCCGTCTTATACTAACTTAATTAGGTAGGTACTTTCATGTTATTTTTTTAAAGTAACCGTTTCTTCTCAGTTCAACAGAGAAACTACCGCACCTTTGCTAGTAAATATAGTTACCAATCAATAGCGTACTAATATACAATGCTGCCCTCATCATCATTAGCATACTCGTACTAGCCGTAAAACGTCCACGACTGAACACAGCTTAAATTGTCGATCAAATTGTCTGGCCACCTCAAGTGATGAAGCACATGAGGCGGACGGAAAATTGTCAATTTTCCGTTCGAAAACTTTACATAGTCTTAGTTTACTTCGTCTGTAGAATGATGGGGATCATTCTACAGACGATGGACTACGTGTTCTACCCATTGGTACTTCAACTTAACTATTCAATCAAATAATTCTGAGACTCAGAGTGGGAGCGGCAATAAATTCGGCGGAGCAGCACAAGCGGCGCAAATATGCTAACCTCGGTAGTGGTTTCATATTATTTGAGCCGTTTGAAGTTGACACATTAGAACCATGAGGGTCAGAAGCTTATCTTGTTTTCAAAAGTCTTTCGGAGCGTCTGGTGGACGCTACGCGTGACAAAATTGCTGATATTTATTTGACTCAATGCAATCCAAGCATGCTGGGCACGCTGCTAACTGGCATTGGGCTTGAGCATTTGGATTTTCTTTGGACCTTCAAGCGTCTTTGGATGAACCAACTGCTTTTTATGTAGTTTTAAGCTATGAAGTTTAAACCTATGTAAATCACAAAAATAAGTTTAAGGCACGTATCTAGGTAAATTTATTTTTTTCTGTATGTATAAGGTTTAATTGTCTGTTTGTGCTTTTACTTAGCTTGCTTGAAGTAGTAATGTAGGTCACATATTAAGGGCACCATTCTAAAGGGGCTTATTGACCAATATGCGTTGCGCATGTATTGGTCCGACACATATTTTTAAGTATATTACTTTTTTAGGGTTCCGTACCCAAAGGGTAAAAACGGGACCCTATTACTAAGACTCCGCTGTCCGTCTGTCTGTCTGTCCGTCTCCAGGCTGTATCTCATGAACCGTTATAGCTAGAAAGCTGAAATTTTCACAGATGATGTATTTCTGTTGCCGCTATGACAAAAAATAATAAAAACAGAATAAAATAATAATTACGGGGGGCTCCCATACACCAAACCTGTTTTTTTTAATAATGGTAACAGGTAGATGCATGAAATTTTCACAGAATATTCAGTTAAATATTCACTTTAATAATGATAAAATTAAAAAACCGGCCAAGTGCGAGTCGGACTCGCGCACCGAGGGTTCCGTACAAACCTGCAAGGTTTACAAAGTTCGTTCATTACGACAAAAAAAGTAATAAGTTTATATTTATTAAAAAATATATGTTTTGTAATGTAACTAAAAATTTAAGGTTTTCGGAATTTTTCCTTTATGTGTGCTATAAAACGTTGCTTCATGCCAAATTTCAAGGTTCTAGGTCGACTGGAAGTACCCTTTAGGTTTTAATTCCCTTGCGAGTACTTGCAAGTGTCGAAAATTTGCGGCATAAACGGCTGTATCTTTTGATTGCGTTGGCTTAGAAGTTTGATTTTTTCACAGCTTCAAGGGACAGTAGACCTGAGTAATTGATATAAATTTCAGCTTCATACCTCCACGCGTTCCTGAGAATAAGGGTCTTGACAGACGGACGGACGGACAGACGGACAACAAAGTGATCCTATAAGGGTTCCGTTTTTTCCTTTTGAGGTACGGAACCCTAAAAAAAAAAATATTTAAGGGGGGCTCCCATACAGTACGGAACCCTCCGTGCACGAGTCCGACTCCTACTTGGCAGACAGTACTAACCCGTTGAATTGTGTCAGCTATTGAACAATTTAGTGATATACTAAAACTCAATGCAGATAAACAAAGCGTAACAAAGAGAGTTTAAAACCATGAAGGTTTTATTTTTATCTCTTCATTTGCGAAACGCCAAAAATTAGGATAATTTTGAGAGAAGAAAGAAGGAAAAACCGCAGAACGCCAGTCGGTACATAATATCAAATTATTTTTGCCTCATTTCAATAATCCAACAACGTTTCAATTTCCCTGAAATAAAAACAGACTTGACGTACAGCCGTGCACAGTAAGAGCCCATATAGTCAGTTAGGACATTTTGTACTAATTTTAACTACGTAAATAAAAACACAACCGATTTTTTTAAAAAGTACTCTTTTTTAAAAAAAAATCGGTTAGGTACGAGTTGGACTCGGGCATGAAGGGTTCCGTATCGTACGTGAGCCCCTCGGCAAAAAAAAAATTAGGACGTAGGCCTACCCGCAAATGGTAGGCATAATATATAATTACTGGTCAATGTTCTATTTTTTTACTGATTTGTTACACCGGACACCGGAGTCTGCGTTTTTTATTACATGCAATACCTTTTTTGTTTATTGAAAACTATCATATCAACCATGTTTGAGGGAAAAGGGCGACCGGCCACACGATGGCACACTTTTGGCGAGCATGAGTGCTCCAAGCAAACAATCTATGTTAATACAGTACATTAGTTTCCTCTCACTATCACTACATAGTATAAAACAAAGTCGCTTCCGCTGTCCCCATGTCCACATGTATAGTAGAGCTTATATCTTTAAAACTACACAACGGATTTTGATACGGTGTTTTTTAATAGATAGTGATACAAGCGAGACGCTGATATGTTTAATAAACCTGTGCGAAGCCGAGGCGGGTCGGTAGATTAATATAATTGGTTTTGCTACGCTTGACTAAATAGCGCCGTCACACTAGAAAAATGCGGCAATTTACAGTATGTTAGAATAGTCAGATTTTACCTACCTAACAGGTCAGTTAAATTGACAGTTGGCACAAGGACTTCAAGCAAATAATTCAAAAATTAGTTGACGCACTCACGGAGCTGTTGTTTTCAAATAGTCAAGCGTAGTGAGACCAATAGTTAATCTCAGAGTTTTCTTACTGCTAATACGGTTCTCAATTTAGCAACTTCCGTTTTTACGGATCCATTTTCAAAGACAATCCATCACGGCAGACGTTTCCTATATTGAGTATGCTAAAATGATACGTTTGTTCTGAACGAGACGGATATCGATGTGCCACTTGGCTTGTGTGGCCAATTATAGGTACTTATTTATACTTATAGCTAAACTGAAAAAAGTAGAGCTTATAGCGTAGTTCCAGTGGGGGTTTGCCAGCGATCCACCAAAATTTTGCACTGAATGTTGCACGGTCCAGTCTTCGGACGGGTGACCACGGGCGGCATTTACAACTGAACGCTACCGGGGCTCGCGTGGAGCCAGCTGTACTTACCGTTTAGGCAAGGCCTTCAGGCGGCTAAAAACTCTGACACCAATGCTAGCCACCCGGCCTCACGAATTTATTTAGGTACCTAAATTCTTACTGAAAAGAGTGTCTTCGTCGTGTCAATGTTTCAAAATAGTTACCTAAATTACTTTCTCCACTGCGACCCCACAGGGTGTAGCCTGGTGTAGATCTTCCATCATGCATAGGCTCGGACACTGTGAGCACGTAAGTAAGTGATCCATATTCTGCTCAGGGGCACCTCAATCCCACAGTCAGTATCCGAAAATCCCCACTTGGCTATGTTTATCCTGTAGCAGCCCACTTGGGTCCACTGTCGGTTTATTGACTTCCACGTGGGTCGCTGGTGGTCGCTGCCTGCTGGGAGCTGTGCTAAAACATTGCTTAACTATAAAAAAAGGTGTTTTAACTTCTTTACAGTTTAGTTTTTGTACCACATCCATGCTGGGTTCAGTATCAAAAATAAAGATGTGAATAGCATAAAAAAGGATGGCTTTGCTCAGCAGATAGATAAACCCTTTATCGCACACTTAGAAAATATGACAATAAGAAAAAAACAGACACAATAACAGTGTAACGATGGGTGGCCTTATCGTTTATCTACTTGCTGCCAGGCAGCAGCAAATAGATAAGTCTAGAAAAAAAAAAACTTTTACCCTAATTCATAAAGTGGGAAATATCAAATTATTGTTACGCTCTAAAAAATATACATAGGATAGAAAAATTTCAACTTGAGTTTTTATAGAACAGAAATCTCATAAAAACATACCAAGACATAAGAAGGTTACATTTAGTTAAATAACTAAGAAGCCAACCGCATCTGTCGTCAATAATATAATAAACTAACACAATACGATTCAGAAGCAAAATAATACACAAAAGATATGAAACAAGTTATTGAAACAGATGAAATAACATTACTTTCGATATTTCTATAGTTCAGAGGTTCTCAAACTTACTTTATCTGTTATCCGCTTTGTCAATCAGTTATTCTTTTCAACGCTCCTTGTTTTTACTTTGTAAAGTATAGAAAACTATTATATTGAAAAAGGCAAGTACAGTCTGTACAGTCCACTGCAGAAAGAAGACCTGCCCACGAAAGGTTATTGGGCCATCACGTTAGCCTAGTGCAGGTTGGTGGATTTATATTCACTATCTACTTTACTCTACGTACGTATGGAGGTTTTCCTTTACCACAATGCCAGTGGTGTACATAAATTCCAAAAAACTCATTTTAACTAAATTTTAAACTTAAATGTGAACGGGCGAAAATAATTTGTAATTTGTAATTGCACAAATTACAGATTAACCATTGCCCCCTCTAAACCACATGAAGCACCCCCTTTCCCCGTTTTCGGCTCTCTTTGCCCGTTTTCTTTCCTCTTTTTCTTGCCATTGTAGATAAATTATTTTTTAGTTAACGTTGTGACATTAACTGCGAATGCACATGACATTCTTCAACAGTTGTAAATAATACCTTATAAGTAGTAAGCCTCCCGCGCTCACAAGGGGGCATTATCTCCAACTTCTAGAATAATTGCCATAGTTTCTATACAATGGAACATCATATAAACGTGAGTACGATAAAAGAAAACTATCGTAAATGCTATAACAAAAGTGCTATAGAAGTGGTGATCTTGGAATCGCAGGGGTTATTGGAATACTTTGATTTTATCGTCATTTTGTCTGTGTTGTTGGTGTTTTGTGGTAAAATTTACCTATCGTAGTCAAACATCGTGCTGTGTGTTTTTTGATTTTGTCTCAATACGAAGAAGTTACATATACAATGAAGTAATCTCTTATATCGAGTCAAAAGCCCAATTAGCCTCTAAAAATCTTCGTGTTCTTTCTAAGGTGAGACGGTATTTCATGCCTGAGCAACTGCTTAGTATTTATTAAGCGCAAGTCAGGTCTTGCATAGAAATACTGCTCTCACCTTTGGGATGGCTCTGCCAAATACCAGCAATACCAGCTAGAATCCATTGAAAGGCGAGCCAGGAGACTGATAGGCAACGAAACCTTGACTTAGTCGAAGCTGAAAAGTCTCGAGCATCGACGTAGGCTGGCGTGTCTATCAGCCTTCTATCGGATACACTTCGGTGAGTGCGCCCAAGAGTTGCACAATCTAGTCCCACCTGTCCCTTTCTACGGCTAGACAGACACCACCATCTCTTTATGGTGGACATCCCGCGCGTTAGACCAAGCGTTTCGAGTCCACATTTCTCATACGAACTCCCAGAATGTGGAAAGCTTTGCCTGAGTCTGTCTTCCCGCTAAAGTACAATGTAGGTGTCTTCAAATCCCGAGAAATAGGTATCTTCTATTCAAGCGTGATACACTCTAGACCGCATATCTGCTCAACATTTCAGGCAGTGTGTAGTCAAACGCAAACCTATATGAAATAAAAAATAGGCTCAATTATGAAGGCGCCATCCTAATTACAATAGCTATTTAGAATATTTCTGTCTCTTTTCCACTTTAGGCATTTGATAGAGAGATCATTTTTTACGCTGCTATTAAATTGTTGGTTTATTGGTTTGTCAGTTTTTTTGTTACTCTTTCACGCAGTAACTGGGAGACAGATCGAGTCATATTTTTGCATGGATACAGCTTACAGATACGAAATGGCATAGATTCCTTGCTTTTCCAGAAAAATCGGAATTTCCTATGAAATAGTACGAAATATCGGCTATATCATTTCGGCTCCACTCGTGTTGGTTTTCGACCTTTCTTGGCCTACAGATCTTGATCGTAAAAAGGTGACGTATGCCTATACAGTCATATGCATTTGATGCGTATACAGAACTATGCGTTTTACGCGTATACAATCAATTATATCGATAGAGGAGTGCTAACAGCTCCTAACTTACATGTTTTACGAAAAAGATTTATGAATGGCTCTTTCGTGGTTTCGCCCCGCAAGCTGTTCGGCCCGCGGGGCGAATCGACGAAGACTATTTTTGAAGGCCCTCTTTCGCCCCGCGGGGAGAAATGCCGAGAACGACAAAAGAAGAGGCCGTTTCGGTCCACGTTGATAAAGATCAATTTCCCGCATCAGTATTACGTATTTCTTATGGTACTGCCACGCATAAAATTACATAAGATAAAATAAAAATCCCACTACAAGTAATCAACAGATATGCAACGCTTTAAAAAATAGAAAATTTAATTGCGCATCTATTGGTATCTGAATTATTTTGGAATTCGCCAAATTAACGTAGCTAGAAGCACAAAAGAAGTAGCTCGTATATTGAGGTCCATTACAACCTGAATAACGGATTTTTCGCCTCATAGAAAATTTGGTTTTTGTAACTTAGGAGGTGTTAGCACTTCCGCGTCGATATGTTTCATGCATACTCGTATACAGTAATATGCGTTTTGCGCGTATACAGTCATATATGTTTCATGCGTATAGAGTCATATGCGTTTCATACGAATACCGATAAAAAATGCGTTTCATGTGTATAACCACGCGTAATCACTCAAAGTCAAAGTCAAATTCTCTTTATTTCGTAGACACATTACATGTTCTTGAAAACGTCCGATAACAATACTTTTTATAATATTATAATTATAGAATTATTTCTTAAAAATTTAAATTCATTTTAAAAGACACCTAAAAATTATCAAAATACAACAAATTAAAAATAGAACAAATTAACAAATATATACTCTACAAGCAAAAAATAAATGTCAGTGTCATTTGAGGTGACAATTTGGATGTCAACAGGTACCTAACATGTAAATTTATGATAGGTATCGCAACCGTTATTAGCAATTACTTCAATAATAACATGCTCTAATAACAAGATCTCAAGTAACAAGCCTTATTTTAAAATCTAACTAACTAGACAATAATTTCTGAATTTCATCGCGAAACTACTAATCACGATAGTGTAAGAGGTTATAAAACCTGATCAGTATGTAATTAATGCAATAACTATCGGGAGCGCTCCACTTAGTTCCCGGTTCGAGCTACGAGCATCATTTTATGAATATATTTACATAATGATGGTGGCGAGTGTCTAATCGATCGACGAGAAGCAATAATTGTCGCGGTCTGCTTTTAGGGTTCCATAGCTCAAAAGAAAAAAACGAAACCTTATACAGTTTTTTTTTAAAAGAGTCACTTTGTTGTCGGACTATCTATCCGTTCGTGTGTCAAGACCTTTCATTTCGGAAACGCATAAAGATATGGAGTTGAAATTTAAACCACATAATGTATATACATATATATGTGATATGACTGCCTCGGTGGCTCAGTGGTTAGTGACCCTAACTACTGGGTCAAAGGGACGTGGGTTCGATCCCCACCCAGGGCAAGTATTTATGTGGTGTTTGCTCTGTGTCTGGGTTTTATTTAGTTACTATCTATATAAGTATGTATTTAAAAATATGTATAAGTAGTATATCAGTCTCTGGCAGCCATATCACAAGCTTTGCTTAGTTTGGGGTCAGAGGCCGTGTGAAAGATGTCCTCAAATATTTATTATTATTTATCTATGGTATCTTGCAGTTGTGTAAAAATAAACTTCTAAGTTATCGTATAAAATAGTAAGAGCCGTTTCTGTCGTGGAAAACCGCATATTTCAACACTCACAAGGGAATCAAAACCCGTAAAAGGTACTTTGCGAGTACCAAGAACGTTACAACAAGAACTGTTTGTATGACAGAATTAATGAATTAATCTTCACTTTACGCCCATGCGCAGTTAGCGAAACGGCCAAGTCACAAATATTGACTAGAGTTTGTGGAATAAGGACTTGTAGATAGATAGATATACATAACTCTTTATTGTGTGCACTAATACTATTATGGTACAAAGTAAACAACTTATATTAAATTAGTGCCACAAATGGCGGCCTTATCGCTGACAGCGATCTCTACCAGGCAACCACTGAACGGAAAGAGATCACAAACAAGGGTATAAATGGGAGGTACCAAACACAACTGATAATACTCGTAATATAAGGAGAGTAAAGTAAGGAGTGTAGAGTTAGAAGCTTGGCTTTACACGAGATTTGACAATTTTTTGATAGTGGGAACTGTGATTTAGACTTGGCTTCATTTAACATGAAAATGTTTTTGTTGGATTATTTTTACAGTGTGTTATTTTCGATGTTTGACAAGAAAAGTGAAAAAAAACCCTGTTGTCGATGTTTTTGTTGGATTATTTTTACAGTGTGTGATTTTCGATGTTTGACGAGAAAAGTGAAAAAAAAACCCTGTTGTCGATGTTTTTGTTGGATTATTTTTACAGTGTGTTATTTTCGATGTTTGACGAGAAAAGTGAAAAAAAAAACCCTGTTGTCGATTTTTATAGTATAGAAATTGTAACAACTTAATTCCCCATCTGTGCAATTTTCAGGATTTGTACGGAACCTTCGGTGTGCGAGCCTGACTTGCATTGTCGGATTTTATTTTTATTCGAATCCCGCGCTTATCAGAAGAACTAAAGTTACCACCATAGCTCAGAGCATTAGCAAGTTGAAATGGCAGTGGGCAGGGCACATCGTTCACAGATCGGATGGCCAATGGGGCCGTAAGGTTCTCGAATGGAGCCATGAGTTCTCCGCGCTATGTGTGCTGCCCACTGTCATTCGGGGAGGCTTATGTTCAGCAATGGACATCTTAGGCTGAAAAAAAGTAGTAACACTAGGTTATTTGATTTGCTTAGTCGTGTAAGATGCCCATAGAACTAGAACTAAAGAATTTTTTAACGATTAGCACCTTTTTAAGTACTTAAATAATGTTTACAATTGTAATAAAGTAATAATTTAGACATTGTAAATATTAGATGTTATGTTATGTACTTTAAATATATTTTGTTTGTGTGTGTATTATAGTAGCTATAGGATACCTACAAAAAATACATACCCACCTATTGTAGATATTGCACGCCCGAAAAGGGTAAGACTGTGATACTTTTCTTATCATTTTTAACAACTTTTGTACCAGTTTATAGCAATAAACGATATTCTATTCTAAAGTAATAGAAACCGTACTAAGTAAGTAAGTTCGTATAGGCCGGGTGGCTAGCCCTGGTGTCTGAGTTTTTAGGCCGCCTGAAGGCCTCTAACATGGCTAAACGGTTAAAACAACCGGGGCCTACAATTTAACGTGTCGTCCGAACCACGGTAGCGCTCAGTTGGAAAATGAAAAACCTTATACAGTTTTTTTTTAAAAGAGTCACTTTGTTGTCGGACTATCTATCCGTTCGTGTGTCAAGACCTTTCATTTCGGAAACGCATAAAGATATGGAGTTGAAATTTAAACCACATAATGTATATACATATATATGTGATATGACTGCCTCGGTGGCTCAGTGGTTAGTGACCCTAACTACTGGGTCAAAGGGACGTGGGTTCGATCCCCACCCAGGGCAAGTATTTATGTGGTGTTTGCTCTGTGTCTGGGTTTTATTTAGTTACTATCTATATAAGTATGTATTTAAAAATATGTATAAGTAGTATATCAGTCTCTGGCAGCCATATCACAAGCTTTGCTTAGTTTGGGGTCAGAGGCCGTGTGAAAGATGTCCTCAAATATTTATTATTATTTATCTATGGTATCTTGCAGTTGTGTAAAAATAAACTTCTAAGTTATCGTATAAAATAGTAAGAGCCGTTTCTGTCGTGGAAAACCGCATATTTCAACACTCACAAGGGAATCAAAACCCGTAAAAGGTACTTTGCGAGTACCAAGAACGTTACAACAAGAACTGTTTGTATGACAGAATTAATGAATTAATCTTCACTTTACGCCCATGCGCAGTTAGCGAAACGGCCAAGTCACAAATATTGACTAGAGTTTGTGGAATAAGGACTTGTAGATAGATAGATATACATAACTCTTTATTGTGTGCACTAATACTATTATGGTACAAAGTAAACAACTTATATTAAATTAGTGCCACAAATGGCGGCCTTATCGCTGACAGCGATCTCTACCAGGCAACCACTGAACGGAAAGAGATCACAAACAAGGGTATAAATGGGAGGTACCAAACACAACTGATAATACTCGTAATATAAGGAGAGTAAAGTAAGGAGTGTAGAGTTAGAAGCTTGGCTTTACACGAGATTTGACAATTTTTTGATAGTGGGAACTGTGATTTAGACTTGGCTTCATTTAACATGAAAATGTTTTTGTTGGATTATTTTTACAGTGTGTTATTTTCGATGTTTGACAAGAAAAGTGAAAAAAAACCCTGTTGTCGATGTTTTTGTTGGATTATTTTTACAGTGTGTGATTTTCGATGTTTGACGAGAAAAGTGAAAAAAAAACCCTGTTGTCGATGTTTTTGTTGGATTATTTTTACAGTGTGTTATTTTCGATGTTTGACGAGAAAAGTGAAAAAAAAAACCCTGTTGTCGATTTTTATAGTATAGAAATTGTAACAACTTAATTCCCCATCTGTGCAATTTTCAGGATTTGTACGGAACCTTCGGTGTGCGAGCCTGACTTGCATTGTCGGATTTTATTTTTATTCGAATCCCGCGCTTATCAGAAGAACTAAAGTTACCACCATAGCTCAGAGCATTAGCAAGTTGAAATGGCAGTGGGCAGGGCACATCGTTCACAGATCGGATGGCCAATGGGGCCGTAAGGTTCTCGAATGGAGCCATGAGTTCTCCGCGCTATGTGTGCTGCCCACTGTCATTCGGGGAGGCTTATGTTCAGCAATGGACATCTTAGGCTGAAAAAAAGTAGTAACACTAGGTTATTTGATTTGCTTAGTCGTGTAAGATGCCCATAGAACTAGAACTAAAGAATTTTTTAACGATTAGCACCTTTTTAAGTACTTAAATAATGTTTACAATTGTAATAAAGTAATAATTTAGACATTGTAAATATTAGATGTTATGTTATGTACTTTAAATATATTTTGTTTGTGTGTGTATTATAGTAGCTATAGGATACCTACAAAAAATACATACCCACCTATTGTAGATATTGCACGCCCGAAAAGGGTAAGACTGTGATACTTTTCTTATCATTTTTAACAACTTTTGTACCAGTTTATAGCAATAAACGATATTCTATTCTAAAGTAATAGAAACCGTACTAAGTAAGTAAGTTCGTATAGGCCGGGTGGCTAGCCCTGGTGTCTGAGTTTTTAGGCCGCCTGAAGGCCTCTAACATGGCTAAACGGTTAAAACAACCGGGGCCTACAATTTAACGTGTCGTCCGAACCACGGTAGCGCTCAGTTGGAAAATGCCACCCGCGGTCGAACCGTACTAAAATAGCAAGAGATATACATCACTTCGTCCTATTTAAAATATGAAATCAACACCTTTTAGAGTTAAAAATGCGTCAAAATATGTATGTGCATCTTTTTCTTACACTAGAAGGTGTTAAAAGGTGTATGTGCATCTTTTTCCAACACTTAAAGGTGTTTATTTCATATTTAATTCTTGCGTAATTTCGAAGGGTTTCACAAACTATCATTGAGATATCTCGGCTGTCCAAATTCAAAAAGTAGGAAGGTAAAATGATCAGAGATTTGAACCTTCTTACTATTACGAGAGAGTTCAAATTTCCGATCATATCGCAAAAGACAAGGTGGAACATATTTAACCATTTTGACATTCCTACTTGTGATTTTGACGAATGCTGACAGACAATGCGTTTTTAGGGTTCCGTACCCAAAGGGAAAAACGGGACCCTATTACTAAGACTTCGATGTCCGTCTGTCTGTCTGTCTGTCCGTCTGTCACCGGGCTGTATCTCATGAACCATGATAGCTAGGCAGCTGAAATTTGCAGATGATGTATTTCGGTTGCCGCTATAACAACAAATACTAAAAACAAAATAAAATAAATATTTAAGGGCCATACAGCAAACCTGAATTTTTTGACGTTTTTCGCTCTATATTAATAATGGTACCAGGTAGATGCTTGAAATTTTCACAGAATATTTAGTTTTATATTTCCTTCAACAATAAATAACAAAATTAAAATAAAATAAATATTTAAGGGGGGCACCCATACAGTACGGAACCCTCCGTGCGCGAGTCTGACTCGTACTTGGCCGATTATTCTTGTTCCACTCACTCTCGCGTATGCTGTATTAACAGATATGAATAAGACAGCTATAACATAATTTTTATTTGAGAAACATTTTGTAAGTATTCTATTATTTTAGTTCTGATTCTATGAAGATGCCTAAAAGAAGCTTAAAACCTGACACCAAGCCCAGCCAACCGGCCTACGCGAACTTACATATTTAATGAAAATGTGAAGATTTTTCTAATCTCGTCTTTCCCTGAATTACTAAATGTAATAAGATAAATTCCAGGGATTCTACATTAATAAGAGGTGCGACAGAAATGATCAGCGAATCAAAAAATCTGCCAAGTACGAGTGGGACTCGCGCATGAAGGGTTCTGTACTGTATGGGAGCCCCCCTTGAATATTTATTTCGTTTTAATTATATTACTTATTATTAAATTAGGCTTGCCGCTAAATATTTTGTGAATATTTCAAGTATCTACCTGTAACCATTATTGATATCGAGCGAAAAAAGGCTAAAAATTGAGATTTTTGTATGGGAGCCCCCCTTAAACATTATTTTTATTCTATTTTTAGTATTTGTTGTCATAGCGGCAACTGAAATATATCATCTGTGAACATTTCTGCTTTCTATGTATAGCGGTTCATGAGATACAGCCTGGAGACGGACAGAAAACAGACAGACGGACAGCGGAGTCTTAGTAATAGGGTCCCGTTTTTACCCTTTGGGTACGGAACCCTAAAATTGTAAATACTTCTTGGTTGATTCTGTTAGCCAATAAGCCAATTCGGTCAGCAATTCACGTCCACTGTAATGATTCCACAATGATAATTAGTTATTATAATAGTAAAAAATAGCTGTTCTAAACACCTCAGTCCTTTAATGAAAACTACTTTTTTTTTTTCTGTATAACAGCTGATTGATTACGGGTAATAAAGAGCTAAAAAGGAGTATTATATGGTTTAATTTAACAAATGAAATCCTTCATTAGCTAGCCCAGTCGTGTCATAGGAAATAATATTGCCCGTGACACTACTGGAAACAGAGTAGTGTCATGGGAAATATGTATACTTTTACCCGTAGCACTACTAGTAGTGCCACGGGAAAGTCAAATTACCCTTCGCTCTACTGGTTGAGCCACGGGGGATACACGCATTTTAGCCATTTCTAAGATTTCGTACAGTTAATTTTGTTTATAACTACAGGTGCATAATATATCTATTTATACAAGGTTATTGGTAACCAATTAGCATCTTTAAAGGGGCTTATTCTATAGATCATAATTATTTTTCGCAAAAAATGGCAAAACCGCCTGCCATCGTGTACAAAATTCGAATATTTCGCTCGAATTGTTTACATTATTGTTTTTTTATCAAAAACGGCTCAGTCAATTTATGTAAAACTTAAATGGGACTACCGTGAGAGTATATTCTATCCAACTAAAAAAGAATTTTTCGATTCGGTTCACAATTGGCGAAATTATCGATGAACATACACAAAAAAATACATAAACACGAACATAGAACCTCCTCCTTTTTGGAAGTCGGTTACAAACTAACAACTTTTATCAATTATAAAAATAATGCTGTTCTATAGGAAAGGTCTGATTTTTTTTAGTTTTGAAAAAAGTCGCAAAACAAAAGTTGTTAGTTTTGATGTACAGAATCAGTCTTTTAAAGGATGCTTATTGATTAGCAATGACCTTGAATATGTATGTATGGAGAGCGATTGCTTAAACACAATCAATACTTTAGGAAACAGTTATTCTTGCGGTACTATGGAAACTATTACTACATAGTATCCTTCAAATCAGGAAAGGATGGAACAGTTATTTTTTTTTTGCGGTTTTAAAGTTACTAGTTTAAAGAAAAAGATCTTCACATTGATATTATTAATAAACATTCTTAAGTACTATTTGAAAATTAAGTTAAATCGACCAGTGTGTATCAGATTCAGGAATGAAACATGTTTCTGTACCTACCTACTTATATTTTTCTTTAAGATTTAATCTAAGCGAACCACCAAATATTTTACTAAGTAGGTACGTACAACTTAGTTGCTGACCAAGATTTATAGCAAGCCATTTAATTAGTCCCCATTTATAAGCAGGTCAAGTATTCTCTTTATTGTAAAAAATTCAGACCGTCTGAGTAATTGGAATGTGGGGTAACCCGAGATTTGGGATTTCTTTAGGCAAATTCTTGTGATTGGAGAAAAGAATACCTATAACCTACCTAATTAGAAGGTATACTAAGTAAATTGGTATAGGCCGGATGGCTAGCCCTGGTGTCAGAGTTTTTAGGCCGCCTAAAAACCTTTGACATGATTAAACAGTTAAAACAAGCGGAACCTGCAATATAACGTGCCATAAGAGCCGCGGCAGCGCTCAGTTGTAAGTGCCACCCGCGGTCACCCATCTGAAAACTGAGCGTGCTGAACGTTTCTTAATTTCGATGATCCCAAACGAAAACCTAGTTAAACCACGCTATGAGCGCTACGCTGCGCTATACTAAGACTCGTCATCCTTTAGCAGCCTTTTTGAATAGCCCACTGCAGGACACAGGCTTATATGCCGAATCATACAAGTTGGCGGATGTGAAATTAGCTACAAGCTGCGCAGTATCCAATCAACGCGCAGCTTTATGTGAGTTTTAGTCAGGATTGGATATCGCGCAGCTTGTAGATAAATTATCTTTGCATAATTTTTTTTGAAAAAATATTTGTGTTATCTCGTAGGTAGTACTCGTAGCTAGCCTGAGGTCAGGGTCTTTCAGCAAACTTAAATGAACATCCAAAACAAACGGTAAAAGCAACAGAAAAAAAGCAAAACAATCGGTCCATTAATGATCACCGACCGGAAGTCGCTATTATCAGACACGCGAGCTACCGGAAACGAGCGCGGTAACCGTTTCCGGTGGCGTTTTTCACCGGAAGTGGGGCAAATAGTGGCGCGCGATTTCAATTTATGATGTGACGATTTTGGGGGTAGTTTCTGATTTGTGGTATTAGTGGTTAAGTGGAACGAGTGAGGTTTCCCTCAACGTGAATATAATCCTTATTAGTATTATTAATCCGAACGTGTGTTGGTTGGTTGGTTAATTGGTTTGCTTTTTATTCTTTTACGCTGTAACAGAATAAAATAATCGGCCAAGTACGAGTCGGACTCGCGCACGAACGGTTCCGTACTGTGTGAGCTCCCCTTAAATACTTAATATTTTATTTTAATTTAATTATTTATTGGTGAAGTAAATATACAACTCAATATTCTGTGAATTTTTCAAGTATATAAATGTTCCCATTATTAATAGCGAGCAAGGAAGAGAAGAAAACGGTTAAAAATTCAAGTGGTGTGGGATTGTTGTATGTATTGTGCCCTTAAATATTTTTTTTCCGTTTTTAGTGTTTGTTATTATAGCGGCAACAGAAATACATAATCTGTGAAAATTTCTGCTTTCTAGCTATAACGGTTCATGAGATACAGCCTGGTGACGGACTGACGGACAGCGGAGTCTTAGTAATCGGGTCCCGTTTTTACCCTTTGGGTACGGAACCCTAAAAATGACTTGATTTTTGGCATAAATATAATTCAAGTATCAGAGAACACTATTTGTTTTAAAAAATCAAGGATATTGTAAGGAGCAGAGGGTAAAGCTAGTGAAATACTAATAAGTTTTACAAATATAAGGTTTAAAATCCTTCCTTCCTTCCTTTCAGCCGTAGGACGTCCACTGCTGAACATAGGCCTCCCCTAAAGATCTCCAATAAGACCGGTTGGTAGCGGCTTGCATCCAGCGCGATCCTGCGGTCTTAATGAGGTCGTCCGTTCACCTTGTGGGTGGACGTCCTACGCTGCGCTTTAGGTTTATAATAATAATTAAAAGTTTTACATCCTTACTGATTTCTCCTTCTTTTTTTCTTAATATACATATAACGCGTCACGTCGTTTGTCCGCGATGGACTCCTAAACTACTTGTACCAGCCTTTTTAGTAGTCCACTGCAGGACGTAGGCCTACCCACGAAGGGTGATTGGGCCATATCCACCACGCTGGCCCGGTGCGGGTTGGTGGATTCACATACGCCACCGAATTTCTTCTACGGACGTATGCAGGTTGCCTCACGATGTTTTCCTTCACCGAAAAGCCAGTGGTGTGAAATTCCGTACATAAGTTCCAAAGAACTCATTGGTACGGGACCGGGATTTGATCCCACGACCTCAAAATTGTAAGGCGGGTGTCATTACCACTAGATCACCACGGCTTCAACTAAAACTACTTAACCAATATTAATAAAATTTGCACACCGTGTGCAGTTTTATCCAACTTGAAAGATAGAAAGATTACATCTCAATTAATTCTCTATAGTTGCAACATTATCTTCTTGCAAATTGCTTTTCTATTACGTGAAAGTCCCACAGCAATGCGTGGCTACTTTACTAGTATTATTATAAAACCAAAAATGTGTTTATTTACACTAATGTTGTAACATTCTACTTATGTTTCCAATACTTGACTTATAATGACTACTGTTATAGCGCAGACAACAAAACACTCAATTTAAGCAATTTCACATGATGTTATAATATCCACATCGATATCGTAAAATCTCATTACAACATCGCGCGCTCGCTCCTGATGGGCCCTGCGCGCGCAGCTGCGCTCTCATTGGTTAGATTTTAATGGCGCCAAGTTCACTGTGACAATACACGTACGCGTGAATTTAGTGTTTCGCAATATGTTTTTTTTTTTTATTTTTATTAGTGAAGATAAAATAGTGTATGCAACTGCATATAACACGGGTATTAAAACACTCGTTACTATTATGAAACTCGCTGCGCTCGTTTCATAAACTCACACTCGTGTTTTAATACCCTTCATTATATGACAGTTGCATAAACTACTATTTTGTTGATCTGTATCACGTAGTAACAGAGCAGTGAATCGACTTGATTTTTGGCATGGATGTAGTTCAAAGGTGGAAAATGTCAAAAAAAGGTGCGTTAGGAAACCGCGGGTAAAGCATAAGCTATTTAAATAAATATAAGGTAGTTAGCTTTACATCATTACTAATATTATTCATCCGAAAGTATGTTGGTTTATTTGTTTGTTCGGATGTAACGGATTGACATGATTTTTGGCATGAATAAAATAAATATAGTTCAAAGGTTGGAAATTGTCATAGACTTCTTTTGATCCAAGAAATATTGAAGGATTCTATGAGAAGCTTCGAGCTAATATCTATAGAATCACAGTCGTGTAAAAAAGTGTCCGAGCAAAACCCTGCCCAAGATACGTAGTGGGCAGGATTTTTAGTTAGTCGTAAGGCGATTGCAATCCGACTATAACGCCGCGCGATGCGAAAGTACTTGGTTACAAGCACTAATTATGTGACATAACGTCGAGATTCGAGAAAACGGGTCAGTGTGAATTATTTAATGTGAAGATCTAAGTCGGTATGTATGACGGCGCTCGGACATTTTTTTTTACTTTCACTTAGGAACTGTGGCTCTGTAGATATTTGCTCGAAGAGAAGAAGCCGAGGGTAAAGCTAATTAATGATAATATTATAATAATTCGAATTTTCAACCGCGCCGCGTCTCTAAGGCATCTCATTAAAGCGTATTAAAATTACGCCATCATAAACCGACAATATTGTATTAAATAATCATTTTAGAGATCCAACGACCTCCTTAAGTGTTACAATAAATCTGAATACCCTTAATTTATCAGCTTAACAACCTCCAAACTTCTAAAGAATACAAACATTTTCCCAAGTTTTGTTTGTAAATTTTGTAAATTTACGGTTATGCAAATTAAAATACTTAATTCTAAAGTGGTAAAATAGGCAATTTGTAATAATTATAAAGGAATTTAAACCAAGTTACAGAAGATGCGGGTATAATTTGAATTGATTAGATTATAAACGGGATTCCGGGGTTCGGGTCTCATCTATTTAAGTGATAACTTGTTAGGGGTGTAGAATGTAGAGCTAATAATAATTAACTCTTCATTCTACCATATAAGTTAAACTTAACTTGCGTTTCCCGGTTCTTTATCCCATATATGCCCAAGAGCACTAAATCGAGCCCAATCAAAATAAAATCTAAGTATTATCTCTTTCATTTATGGATTTTAAAAAGCAAATTTTAAATCTTGGGTCGTTTTCGTCCTCTTGGGCATATATGGGTTGTTCTTTATTTTTTCTGGATTAAAAGCAGTCTATAACACTCTGCAATCCTTGAACTACATTGATACCATAAATCAAGACGATCCATTGTTCAGTTGCTGCGTAAAAGAGTATGAAACAAACCAATAACCCAACTAACTCTGTTGTGGATTTAGAATATTAGTAAGTATTAATAAAAGGATGCGTCTGTTTTCCCTTATTTTGTTAGTGGTCGATCGTGGGCGTATTATAAAGTCTGGTATAGCACCAATTACACTTTTAATCCATTCGTTATCAATATTACAAAAGATACTAATGCGCGCCATTGCTCGTTCCTGTCTAAGTCTGTAGCGTCGCTAGTGTTGTGCCCTCTCTTGGCGCGCGTTAGGGATGTGCCGATACCAATCGACTCGGAGAGTCGATTATGCGGCTAACAGATTCGGCCATCCTGATCACAGTCCACGTCCCCGTGGCACTCTCAGCAACTGAACTCCTGCACTGAACACAGAAGCAACTGGGCCATGGGCAGCAACTGTTCACAAACAACAAACGTTAAACAGGTCCTCGTCCTGCAGAAGTTGTTAACATACTCAACCTCAATTGTGCTGCACGTCACATCAGGCTTCACGTTTCTGTTGATTAAAATCATAGAACAAGGACTGGATGTTTTATGAATCTCCAGCCCACATATCAAGAATTAAGTATCTGTGTTGATTAAAATCATTTAACAAGGACTGGATGTTTTGTAAATCTCCAGTCCACCAGGTGAACTAAATCATCGCCCCATCAGGAATGTAATTCTATCCACATATCGTCGAGTTCTGAAGTATTTCCTTTAGTTTAACTATAGCCAGAACTCGTATTTGAATTCTTAACGATATTGACTTTTAAATGTAGGAAACAATGATATACAGACCCATGAGTAGATGTTACCATACAGTATAGAACAATGTCACCGTATTGTTCCAAGCGTGCGATGTAGTCGCGTGGAGAGTCGTATGGTGCAGTGATGCAGGCTCGACCAGATGTTGCCGTAGTCAGCAACCGCTCTGGAGCAGCATCACCGGCACAGGCGCTGAAGCAGGTACAGCGCCTCTGGACTCGCCAGCAGTAGCAGAGCAGCTGCAGTTGTTGTTGCGCTGCTCGGAGTTCTCGCGACCCGATGTCATATTCTCGGGTTCTTCTGTCATATGATTTTGAAGTTTCTGCTGACTAGCTCTTAGGAGGCTCACCGTCTCATGCTCACGTCGTGGTGGTTGACGATCAATACAATGCTCATAAGGAGGCTTTCAACACAATGCTCATAAGTTTTCAACGCAATGCTCATGGGAGGCTTTCATCATAATGCTCATGGGAGGCTTTCATCATAATGCTCATGGGAGGCTTTCATCATAATGCTCATGGGAGGCTTTCATCATAATGCTCATGGGAGGCTTTCATCATAATGCTCGTGGGAGGCTTTCATCATAATGCTCATGGGAGGCTTTCATCATAATGCTCATGGGAGGCTTTCATCATAATGCTCATGGGAGGCTTTCATCATAATGCTCATGGGAGGCTTTCATTTACGAAGGTTTAGGAAGCCCATACATCCGACCTCGATGCTGTAGGAAGACTTACGCTTACTATGATTAGACATGTTCACCTTAAGATGTTGAAGTTCAATTCAGATTACCGCTCCGCTCACAAGGCTCAAGTTGTCATGATCCATACATGTGGTTGTGGAAGGCTTACATTGTCATGACCCATACGTGTGGCTGTGGAAGGCTTACATTGTCATGACCCATACCTGTGATTGTGGAAGGCTTACATTGTCATGACCCATACGTGTGGCTGTGGAAGGCTTACATTGTCATGATCCATACGTGTGCTTGTGGAAGGCTTACATTGTCATGATCCATACGTGTGCTTGTGGAAGGCTTACATTGTCATGATCCATACGTGTGCTTGTGGAAGGCTTACATTGTCGTGATCCATACGTGTGGTTGTGGAAGGCTTACAATGTCATGACCCATACGCGTGCTTGTGGAAGGCTTACATTGTCATGATCTAATACATGGGCTTATGGAAGGCTTAACATATCATGATCACTCACCAATATTATGCTTATAAAAAGGCTCTGGTTCACGAAGGCTTAGGGAGCCCATACATCCGACCTCGATGCTGTAGGAAGGCTTACGCTCACTATGATCAGACATGTTCATCTTACCGCATACTCTTAGTAGGCTGTTTTTGGTATGATCGACAATGATTAACATTGCACAGAGAGCTGGATGAACAAACATTAGCAATAATCGCCTTTGTGGATAGGCTCACGTTCAGCAGTAGGCTATCAGAATTCAGTACAGTAGTAATGCTGGTAATTATAAATGGCAGCTCAAATCATGATCAGAAATGATCACCACATGCACTTACAGATCTTGTTTATGATCAATGATTCTTTAAGTAATCCGACGAGTCGGCTGCAGGGATTACGATTCACCAGCTGTTATCATGATGATGATGACTGATTATGATTACCGTACATAATGCTCCTTATAGGCCCTGATAATTATGAACAATATGAACAATAATGTTTACCTCATGTGATGTTATGAGTCACTCACACACATACTTTCGATGATGATGATGGTCTCACGCTGAATCGGTACTCATAGGAGGTTCGTTCATACTCAATTGTCAGAGAAATATATGCCATTGCAGGTCTCGCATCCACTGGAGTCCAGCCAGCAAGGTCTATTCGCTTTGGTAGGAGTGCATTTCATTTGTGTCGCTCTCATCACACATTTCCGTATTCCGATCCATTGGACATGAAAAACAATAAACAATACATTATAATACTGTACTAAAACATTCATACACTGTTTCCGTTCATAAAGGAAACAATCATCAAAATTTCAAGACGCCTTGGAAAATATCATAGCAATACACTGAATATAACATATGATTTGTACTATCAATTTCACTGCCATGGTGATTTCACCCTTAGTCTTTAGTCAGACTAGTCGTAGAACATTCCAAACCGTTATATGGTGATACATGTCAACATCCAAAATTCTGACGCTAGGACTCACCAGTCAGCCCATTAGCAATACATGTAGACGATATAGGTACTTATGTGCAGAAAAGTATAAGCCATGTTTGAAACTTTTGTGTTTCACAGTCAACGTTCGGAGCTGAACTTTTATGGATGGGTGATCATACCATCCAATCACATCAGAGCAGGCTGAACTATTGTTATTACAGTCATGCACATGGTAGTGTGTGTAATACACAGTAACCAAACATAAATTCTCACCTCTGGTAGTAAAATGTCTTGTCCGGACCAACGTTGAGATGTAATTGCATTATGTACTAATGTATTATCCGGACCAACCTTGATAAGAAATCGTGTTAGAGATGACAGTGTAATCATTAGTACTACTACTCTACTACTCAGCACTACAGAGTAGAGTGTCTTACCAAAATGATCGCTGACAGTATGAAGCGTTCACTGACCCATAGGTACGATCCAGTTTGGAAATTACACTATGTGTACCGGAGTGACTGTTCGTATTTCAAAGTGCTTTGGATTTGTACTCTATGATATTCAGCTATGTGATACTATACAGTATTCACACTTGACCCGGATCACTGCAATACTTTTGTAGAATATGTGTTATGTTGTAACAGTATTTTACAAAGCAATTTGTGCAATTGGCCCCATACAAACATGTCAACTTTGCAGTGAACAATCACAGCTGGGGACGCCTCTCAGTGACTGTTTGTTAACAATTAGTTGTATAAAATGCACAACACAAATTAAAACCATTACCGCAGCTTTTTAGAAACTCATGAAACTCATATTGTAATACATATAAAATACCACCAATAATATACCTTCAGCAGGCCGCTCCATCTGACAGTAGTTTCTAGTAGTAGTTTCTTGCATTGGAAAGAATACAGCTTGTCCATGCCACCACTGGCTGTGTTTGCCAGGCTTCGAGTCAATTATTTGTAGGTAATAAAACACTTTTACTTACAATTTCATGTTGTAGGTTAGAACTGGCAAATAATAACATAATGATCCTTTATGATCATTCTGCAAGCTTGTAAATGCACCGTTGACCTTTAATAATGAACTGTGTAGGTCAATGACCCCAGAATATGTCAACAATCTATAGTTTAGATACAGATATCTCACTGTTAAGTACTGAATGAATACTTACATGTACGCATCATTGTTTCATGATGGTTTAGTTGCCAACTCCTGTGTATGCGTACATGCTAGCACTAGGTACTTGGCCAATTAGAACTCTGAGCATTTTCAACAGGATGCAATGCAAATGTTGCAAGAATAGGTTATTATCTTTTATGCCCAGACAAATGCACTTTGGTATCACTAATACCTGGTTTGGGGGTCATACTACGTAAGTAATTCAGAAATTTACCTGTATTCGATGATATTGCGTCATATTTCAGTACTTACAAGCAACAATGACGCAGTTAGTCGTAGCTTACGTTTTTCCACACATATTTCACCGTTTTTCACAGTATTACGGGTTTCACAGCTAGCACACGGCAACATAAGACGAGATAACAGTTTTCACGTACTTTCTTCACGATTTCAAGGCATTTTTACCCATACGTTTTGAACATTTTGTGCCGGTCTATTCTACGACGCAATTACAACACAGCTTCACATCTTGCGTGTTACGTGAAGTAAATGTTTACTGTTTTCGATGCTTTTTACAGCTGGTACCAACAGTAATAGATGATTTCGTAATAAACAACCGTATATTCACCTAAAACAGAAAGAAAACGCAAGCGCCGAAAGCCGGCCGGCGCTTATTAAATCATTGGTTCATCCCACTTCTGAACTAATAAAAGGATGCGTCTGTTTTCCCTTATTTTGTTAGTGGTCGATCGTGGGCGTATTATAAAGTCTGGTATAGCACCAATTACACTTTTAATCCATTCGTTATCAATATTACAAAAGATACTAATGCGCGCCATTGCTCGTTCCTGTCTAAGTCTGTAGCGTCGCTAGTGTTGTGCCCTCTCTTGGCGCGCGTTAGGGATGTGCCGATACCAATCGACTCGGAGAGTCGATTATGCGGCTAACAGTATTGAGAATTCTAATAACTATTTTTTGCAAAAAATATCATGACCGACTTCACCCGTGTACAGAATTCGCGAATATTTCTCACGGATCGATGTAGCATTTTTTACATTATTGTTGATTTATCAAAAATGGCTCGGCCGATTTCAATAAAATTTATATGGGACCAATTTCGAAGTATACTCTTTCCAAAAAAAAAAATGAAATCGGACTACTATGATAAAAGTTACGCGTGGCTATACATATAAAAAAAAAAACATACGCGTCGAATTGAGTGCCTCCTCCGGTTCGTCGGTTAAAAATGAGGTGATTTTTAGGGTTTCGTACCAAAAAAAAACGGGACCCTATTACTAAGACTTCGATGGCCGTCTGTCCGTCTCTCTGTCTGTCACCGGGCTGTATCTCATGAACCATGATAGCTAGGCAGCTGAAATTTTCACAGATGATGTATTTCTGTTGCCGCTATAACAACAAATACTAAAAAGAGAATTAAATATATATTTAAGGGGGGCTTCCATACAACAAACCTGATTTTTAGACGTTTTTCGCTCTATATTAATAATAGTAACAGGTAGATGCTTCAAATTTTCACAGAATACTTAGTTTTATATTCACTTCAATAATAAAATTAAAATAAAATAAATATTTAAGAGGGGCTCCCATACAGTACGGAACCCACCGTGCGTGAGTCCGACTCGTACTTGGCCGATTCAGTTGTGGTTCCAAATTATACGTAAATCGTTGGTTTAAAACCACGCTTCACAATAAGATAATTGTTTATTAATTTATAAAATTATTATTAATTGTCGGGTACCTAAGTAGAAACTCAATTAATTTTTGCAAAACTCGCGTACGAAGGGTTCCGTACCCTATGGGAACCACCCTCTTAGCCCCATTTCAAGCGTCTACCTGTTGCCGTTATTAATATGGAGCAAAAAACGGCAAAAAAATTACGTTTGTTGTATGGGAGCCCCCCTTAAATGTTTATTTTATTTTGTTTTTATAGCGGCAACAGAAATGCATCATCTGTAAAATATTCAGCTGTTTTTGATCAATAGTTAAGCCAAGAAATGTCGTGTTGGAAACACTCTTTAATTGTTGGCCATCATACATGATATCTATGTTGTTTTAGTATTAGTTTAGTCATAGCGGAAAGTGTTATTTAAGTTTTTTTTGTTTTTCTGTGTAAATAAAACATTTTGTCAAGTGACGCTGACGCTGCCTGTACAAAGTTAATTCTTTCCGTTTGAACTCTGACTCGATCTTCCACCCGTCTTTCAAGCACGTCGTCTGCATTCCTTTTCTATTACTACAAAATGAAATTTATAAAACTGTGTTAGCTGTGTGCTGTTACTTTAACCGTGCCCAAAGGGTAAAAGCGGTACTCTATTACTAAGACTCCGCTGTCCGTCCGTCTGTCTGTCTCTCCGTCTGTCTATCACCGGGCTGTATCTCATGAACCGTGATATCTAGGCAGCTTTTCACATATGATGTATTTCTGTTGCCGCTATAACAACAAATACTAAAAATAGAATAAAATGAATATTTAAGGGGGGCTCCCATACAACCAAAGTGATTTTTAGGAGTTTTTTGCTCGCTATTAATAACGGCAAGAGGAAACACGGTACGGAACCCTTCGTGCGCGAGTCCGACTTAGCGTGCGATTTAGCGGAGGAGGACGATAGACCACAAGACGGTGCGCGTGTGTTATTTTTCAATAAACGGTTAAAGTGAAATTAAGGAGTTTTCAGTTCTAATCCCAAGTCTAAAACCTAGAACTATAGACATAGTTTGTCAGAGTATTAATTCATCCATACTGTCCGTATTATTTAAACGTTGTCATAAAATTGTATAAAATGAACTGAAATTACTGATTTTTTTCTTTGTCGTGTCGATAATCTTCATTTAAATGGTAGGTATTCTTCTAGTATTCTACGTTCATCTCACGGAGAGAATAGATTAGAAAATAATAAATTGCCTCTTACAGATCTAATATGACATTAAAGACGTAAAACGGTCATGTTTTTATGAGGGCACAGTTATATAAGCGCGTTTAGTTTTGATCGTTAGCGGTAAGCCGTGACGCTGTCTGTACATATTAGTCGCATAGTTTTCCCAGACTCTTTACTGCAGGACTTCTTTTCAATTCACTTGGTTGGGGTTGATTGGATTTGCAAAGTCGAACTTTGAAGTGGAATTTATGAACTGAGTGCAGCTTATTGGTAGTCAACTTGGTCTAAAAGTTTGTATAAAAGGACGGCTAATGAGTAATTGTTTGCGTCTTTTTTCAACAGACTTCTAAAAAGGAGGTTCTCAATTTGACTCTATTTGTTAAGAAAAAAAAAAACACGGAAAAATATTTTTAACGATAAAACAAGAATAAAATCCCGTGCATAATTGCATATTTCGACATAAAAACTCTGACACTAAGGCTAGGCACCCGTCCTATACGAACTTAACTTACTTCTTCTTCTTCGTGTCGATGGTTCTAAAATTGGCAAGATATATCTAAACACGCTTTGCCCAGTGGTTAGCGACTGCCACCCCAGATGGAGAGGCTTCCAAAAGGTCGCTGAATGTGCAGGTGTTTGGACACTGAGGACAGGACAATAGGTGCTCCATTGTCTGCACTGCTCCACAGTCACACTTGTCGGAATTCGCGTCAGAAAAACCCCATTTGGCCATATTAGATTTGCAGCGGCCAACTTGGGTCCGGAGCCAATTCAGCGCCTTCCACGTTGGCCACGTTAACTCATTCCCTGGGGGGAGTTCTTCTGCTGGCTCCAGAAAGACTTGTGGTGGGGGGCAGGTTTCCTGCCATAGTTTACACCAAGCATCACTGGGGTGATCGGATATGGGTTCTGTGCAGTTTAAAAAGTTTCTGCGACTTTTGAGGCGGCTGGCTGGCGCTTCTGACTTGTGCAGAGGGTGTCTATTGTCGTCTATACCTTTAATATAAGGCTATAACAAAAAAACTTTTAAAAGTACCTACTACGGAAAATCGTTGATTTTTAATTTTCATCTATATGACTATTTTTAGTTTTTACTAGGTATAGTAAGTAAGTTAAGTATTACTTACTATACCTAGTAAAAACTAAAAATAGTCATATAGATGAAAATTAAAAATCAACGATTTTCCGTAGTAGGTACTTTTAAAAGTTTTTTTTTTATAGCCTTATATTAAAGGTATAGACTTATATAGACAACGCAAGTCAGCCCTGAACTTGAAGACACCTACATAATACATATTCTCTAAAAAGTTAAAACCTACCATCTGGTTAAGACCCTAACTTCCCTTCGTAAAATATGCCAGCGTTATAAACTTTACACATAAAACCTGTTGTATAAATAAAATTATTACCAACCGTAGTAAAGCCTCAACGAAGACAGGCTTATTTATTACCTAGGTACACCTAAAGCTGAGACTCCACCAAAACGGAGCGAAGCGAAGATAGACCGAATTGTACTCTACTGTACTCAATCAATTAACATATTTATTGCCCAAACACATCTAAAGCTCAGAATTCACAAAAGCGGACCGAAGCGGAAATAGGCCGAACTCTACTGAGTACTGTACTGTATCAGCCTTTTTAATAGTCCAGGACGTAGGCCTACCCACAAAGGTTGACTGGGCCATATCCACCACGCCGGCCCAGTGCGGGTTGGTGGATTCACATACGCCATCAAATTTCTTACACAGACGTATGCAGGTTTCCTCACGATGTTTTCCAACTCTTTGGTACAGGACCGGGATTCGAACCCACGACCTCACGATTGTAAGGCTGGAGTCACTACCACTAGACCGCAACGGCTACTGAGTACAGTAAAATTAAATCAATGAATATAATTATTGCATAAAAAAACATATCAAACATACCAAGAATTTAGCGTCCATATAATAATATATTATTAAATGAGTAATGTTATTTTCAGAGTACCTATTCGATCCTCAGATGCCTACACTTGTAGAAATTTGTGTTAGAGACATGAACGTACGCTTCTTTCTAAGTCTTAGTCTTACTGAACTACACTGTGCTCAAGTTACCTTCTAAAGGCCAAGTTTTTTATAGTCTTTTGATTTTCTCACCTTTAATCCTTTTGAAAGGAGCTCGGAACTAAATTTAGAACCTCAAACGACATAACTATGTACATTCCTAAAATTCATTGGTCACCGTTTATCAGTACAAAGATATGTTTTCATCCGCTACCTTTTTTTAGTGAGAGGTCGGTTTATCGAAAAAAAATATAAAGGTTCACTAACAGCTATTTTTTGGTAATAATGGTAATTGTGGTAACGCTCTGCTCTGCTCCGTTTTGCTAGAATCAGGACATACATTACAAAATTTGAGGCTAAAGGAATGAAAAAGTTAGATTCTTATGATTTACTATTGCAAAAGTTGGGTGGATCCAATGAAACAATAGAGACTAAATAAACGAGAAGGTTCCGTCTCAATGAAGTATATACATACCAAGAAAGTTACATGCGAGAACTGTAACTTCCTTGCTACATAGGTACCTACGAGTATTTATTTATTTTCTTTATCTACACTAATGTTGTTACATTCTACTTATGTTTCCAATACTTGACTTATAATGACTACTGTTATAGCGCAGACAACAAAACACTCAATTTAAGCAATTTCACATGATGTTATAATATCCACATCGATGTCGTAAAATCTCATTATAACATCAATAAAACGCGACCAATTAACCTGGCGAGCCTTATGTCAAAATCCTCATACAAGTTGTATAAAATTTTGATATTAGGCTGGCTTTTGAAAACAGTTGGGTTATACGTGAAAACTTCGTCGAAACTACTAAACTTACATACACAACTCTTTGGTAAGATCTTGTGCCAATGAAATAAAAAAAGAACAGCGCGCGCTCGCTCCTAATTGACACTGCGCGCGCAGCTGCGCTCTCATTGGTTAGATTTTAATGGCGCCAAGTTCACTGTGACAATACACGTACGCGTGAATTTAATGTTTCGAAATATATTTTTATTTTTATTAGTGAAGATAAAGTAGTGTATGCAACTGCATATAACACGGGTATTAAAACACGAGTGTGAGTTTATGAAACGAGCGCAGCGAGTTTCATAATAGTAACGAGTGTTCTATGACTTCATTATATGACAGTTGCATAAACTACTATTATTTATATTACACGCATGCAGCATACCATAAATTAGTAAAAGTAAAATTCTATCGCGTCTGCAAATCCTATAACTGGGCTGTTTGGGCCATTTTCCTTTCATGGGACTATTTTATCAGTGGACTTTTAAAAGGCCAATTCACAGTATTCAAATGAAATGGTGCAAAATTAAACATAATTTAGTAGATAATATTTTGTTAGCACTCTAAAATTAACAGACTACTACCTATTACAGCGTCAAGTTCAAAAAAATAACAGTTGTTAATAATAATAATTATCAATAATCAAATTTATTAATAACGCCAAGTTACAAGTCATATAGTATACAATTCAAAGTACAGTATGCATTGCAGAATGAAATTTTGCAAAACATTAATAGCCTAAGATCCCGCTATAGATAGGTTTTTTTTTTTTTTTTTCTCAACCTATGCTGTCCCACTTCTGGGCAAAGGTCTCCCCCACTTTCTTCCATTTATCGCGTTCTGTAGCCAAATCCCGCCAACCTTCCCGGGAAGTGTCAAGATCGTCACGCCAGCGTCTTTTAGGCCTTCCTTGCTTTCGTCTGCCCTCCGGTACCCACTGTGTGACGATCCTGGCCCATCTCTCGGGGTGCATACGAACCACATGACCCGCCCAATCCCATTTTAGTTTAGCAGCTTTTTGGCCTACGTCAACTACACCTGTGATGGAGCGCAGTATTGTGTTTCTAACTCTGTCCGTCCTTTTGATGCCCATCATACTGCGCTCCATCGCCCTTTGGCAAACCCCAAGCTTGAACCTCTGAGCATCAGTCAATGACCAAGTTTGAGCACCGTAGGTCAGGACGGGCAAAATACACATATCGATGAGTCTGCGCTTCAGTGATATCGGCAAGTCACCCTTCATCCACTCTTTGATCGACCAGTAACTCTTCCATGCATTTTCGACTCTGCGCTCAATTTCTTTGTCTTGTCTGTTTTCGAAGGAGACTATCTGTCCTAAGTAAGTATATATAGGTTAATGGATGAAAAGTGTTTTATATTCAATTAAATATGCCAATAAATATAATGCACAATACAATAATAAAATAGGTTATCTAACAAATTCAATCCATTAACCAGCTAGGTGAAAGTCGTTCTGTGGTGGGATTCATATACTATAACATAATTTGTAATCATAACATGTATATTAAAAACGAATTGGTAAATAACAAAATAATTCTAATATTGATTTATTAAATTGTTAAAAGAGATCTATCTCAGAGGTTTATTCATATATAATAAATATTTTAATTTCGTTATTAATTAAAGCAATAATTGTTCGGGTAACGATTTAACCCCAGAAAGTTCTAAATGAAATGACATAAATATAGGATTGTCAGTATAACAGTTATGATCCCGTAAAGTGTAGATAAACCTGTAAAACTTATCGCGGTTTCTTTATCTAACAAGACACGGAACCCTAATAACCCCAAACTGGGGTATTTTTTCTTAAGCAGAGTAATACCGTAAAGCAAATTTGGAGGTAAAAAGTTTAAATTAAAATGAAAGGAGTTTATTATTGTACATATTCTATGAAGATAAATCGAAATCTAAGTACACTTTTTGGATCGAAATAATATATTGGGGTTTTTAACAAAAACTTTGTGGTCCAAAAATCTTCGTAAAGACCGAATACAACTTCTCAAGACATTGTTTTAAGCGACGAGGCCGCCTGTTGTACTAGTTTTAGACCACTTTAGTTCGCTTTGTTTTTGTATGTATGTGATCGGCATAATAAACAAAGTATATCTATCTATCTATGTGGTTTAATCTGAGCAAAAGATAACTATTCTACCCAGCAATTTTAAAAATTTCCGATTTTTTTTTCCGAAGAGATCCGTAAAATAATTAAAGTTACCGACATAGCCCAACGGATTGGCAAGTTGAAATGGCAGTGGGCAGGACACATAACGCGGAAGACTGATGACCGATGGGGTCGAAAAGTTCTTGAGTGGAGACCACGTACCGGCAAGCGCAGCATACGAGTAGGACGACCCACAAGGTGGACGGATGAGTGGTACGGTGGTCTTAATGAGTTAAGACCGCAGGATCGCGCTGGATGCAAGCCGCTACCATCCGGTCATTTTGGAGATCCTTAGAAAAGGCCTATGTCCAGCAGCGGAAGTCCTATGGCTGATGGATGGGTGGAATTCCCAAAGATCAAATAGCTTGCACGAGGCTTGTTAAGCGAGTCGCCTGCCGCGCGAGCGCAGCGCTATTGTTCTCTTCGGTAAAACTCGCTGGCGCTCGGGACGCTCAGGCTCTCGGCCGCCTCAAGCCAGTGCGATACTAGCTCCACGGCGAATGCACGCAACTTTGCATAATTTTTCGTTCTCTTGATTCCCTTCATTTTCATGTTAAAATTGTGTTAAAAATTAAGATAAATTAATCGTATAAAATTGTAAATTATATTTGGACTTATTTGGACAATACAGTGTGGTGTTTCTACAGTGTGTGTGACTTTTATTTACTGGAACATTCACGTAGGACTCCATATTATATAAGATTCCCACTTTTATCTAGTACACAATAAACTTTATTTTATGTTTATAAATACAACCTATCTATTTTAAATTCATCCATTATATCAAAGGCGTCTCTGTTCTCTCGATCTGCGCAAAATTTTACTTCAGCTGTCACTTGCACACTTACTTACGAGTATAATTTAGACGCCTAAACAAATACGCGATGTTTCTTCCATTGTAATAGTTCAGAAGTCACAAACATACTCTTGTTTATTCGATAGGTTGTTATGTAAAATGTTATCGGAAGATTTGCAACATATTTTCTATTCTAGAATAAGAATATTGGCAGTGACCACGTACCGGCAAGCGCAGCGTAGGACGTGCACCCACAATGTGGACGCATCACCTCAATAAGACAGTAGGATCGCGCTGGATGCAAGCTGCTTCCAACCGGTCTTATTGGGAATCTTAAGGGGAGGCCTATGTCCAGTAGTGGATAACCTATGACTAAAACATCGACGACGTCGATGATGTCGCAGTGAGCAGAACACAGTATTTAGAATAAAATTTATTTTTCATCACATCTATTCGAAAAGGACTACATACTTGGTTCGCCTTTAAGTGCACTCAAAGGTGTTTTCAATAAGAAACTTTTAGCGGGTAGTAATGAGTTTTTAATCCTCTTTATAATTGCACCGCAATTACTTTGCCGCGCACTTTTTGAATTTGGAACATTTTCTTGTTCATAAGTGCGCCGGAATTATCTTTGCCGCGCACTTTTCGAATTTGGAAGCATTTGTAATGTTAGGTTTCAGCGCCAAGAATGTGAATGAAAAGAATGTAAATTTAAGTTTTCAGTTATTTTATGATTAGATACAATTTAATTTCAATTTAGTTGTAACTCTGTTTTAGTAAATAATAATATTACATTAAAATATGAGGCGCCTTTTATTTTCTCATACAATACAATACAACAACACTTTATTGACACCAACACATAGGAAAAATATAACAAAAGAAATAAAGATAGAATAGGCACAAAAGGCGGTCTTATCGCTAAAAGCGATAAAGCTCATAGAGGGTGATAAAAAGTAGAGTGTACCACTCGGGCGCAAAATATATTTTTGGCTCGGGCGACGTACTTTAAATCGCTCGCTACGCTCGGGATTCTTTAGTAGAATAGAGAGAAGCGCCCTCGCAGCAAAAATATTATTTTGCTCCCATAATTGATACAATCTACTATTATTATTTAGAAGGATTGGCAAATTTAAGTGGCAGTGATTACATATAGATCGCAAAACACCAAACACGCTATATGCAACTCACTTCCCAACGGTCTTAATGGAAATCTAAGTATTGGGGAGGACTATGTCTAACAGTGGACGATATACTGCTAATATTATGACGACGATGATGAAATAAGTTAAAGTGCTAAGTTGCTCGGCTCTGGTGTCAAAGTTTTCGATCAACTAAAGATCTTGATTTTGACCGCTATAATTTGTGAAAATCAAATCAATGAAATGAAATGAATTATTACAATTACTCCGTCTATTAGATTAAAAAAAGTTGATGCGTATTTTTAGGGTTCCGTACCCAAAGGGAAAAACGGGACCCTATTACTAAGACTTCGATGTCCGTCTGTTCGTCTGTCCGTCTGTTCGTCTGTCCGTCTGTTCGTCTGTCTGTCTGTCTGTCTGTCTATCTGTCTGTCACCGGGCTGTATCTCATGAACCATGATAGCTAGGTAGCAGATCACAGATGATGTATTTCGGTTGCCGCTATAACAACAAATACTAAAAACAAAAAAAAAATATTTAAGGGGGGCTCCCATACAACAAACCTGAATTTTTAGACGTTTCTCGTTCTATATTAATAATGGTACCATGTAGATACTTGAAATATTCACAGAATGTTTAGTTTTATATTTCCTTCAATAATAAATAATAAAATTAAAATAGAATAAATAAATACGGAACCCTCCGTGCGCGAGTCCAACTCGTACTTGGCCGATTATTTATTTTGTCAAACTAAAACTAGTAATGATAAAGCGAGTCAAATTTCAGGAGTGGGGGCTCGTGACCTTATAGTAAAAAGTCTGCCATACCGTGACATTATATAGAATTTTAACGGTCTATTTATATATCTTCGTCATTTTTAGTTTGGTAGAGAAAATTAATTATGTAACTAATGGATTAATTGGGTACATGTTTTAAGTAGTCTAGTCTGTTATGACAGACGTCACTATTCGGGGAATACGAACATACATACTTGAGAAACTCCTAATAAAACTACGCCCTAACTACTTATTGATCGAAAGTTACCAAAGAACTCACTATTATATCATATCAAATTCTTAACCACACTACTTTCTTTATCTGTACCTAGAATAACCATTTCCTCAAGTCCAAAACCATTCCCTTCAAGGACAGAGTACAATTTAGAGTGGCTCGTCTCATATTTACATATTTTGTGTAAGATATTCCAGAACAAAGGTGCAGGGGAGAATGTAGGGCCATTTGCCGGCAGGTCGGGTAATTCAATAACTTGCCTCCCGACAAGATAGGGCCTATCGATTCGCGATGTTTACTCGTCAACCGGCGGCACAGATTACATGTGCTACAGATGTGGCAACAAAGGTCACACTTTATTTTTATCTACCCTAGATATATATTTTGTCTTTATCTTGAGAAAAATAGCATAACTGTAATAGTTAGCAAGCTAGTAGCAATAACAGAAAGATTTTCAATGTGTATCATGAGCTGGCAAGAACATCGTTAGATGTATAACTGCAGGATAGGCAAAATCACGGCACAACTGCGTTTGACGCAAGGGGTTTTTAAACCAAAAGATTTTTTTTTAAGTTGTTGTGTAAGAAAGTTTTTGAAGTGGAAATATTTCGAAGAGACTTGTGTTTGTATTTATTCTGTTTTATTGGTTATCGTCTTGCAACTCAGATAATAAATATCCAACAAAAACATTTTCATGTGAAATGAAGCCAAGCCTAAATCACAGTTCCCACTTTCAAAATGTTGTCAGATCTCACGTAGAGCCAAGCTTCTAACTCTACACGCCTTACTCTACACGTCTTTACTCCACAAACTCTACAGCTTAGTCAAAATATGTGTCTTGGCCGTTTCGTTACAACAAGAACTGTTTGTTTAACAGAATTAATCAATTAATCTTCACTTTACGCCCATGCGCAGTTAGCGAAACAGCCAAGCCGCATATATTGACTAAGGTGTAGAGTTTGTGAAGTAAGGACTTGTAGAGTAAGGCGTGTAGAGTTAGAAGCTTGGCTTTACGTGAGATCTGACAACTTTTTGAAAGTGGGAACTGTGATTTAGACTTAGCTTCATTTCACATGAAAATGTTTTACACATATATAGGTTAAATAGTTTTCGAGTTATGAAGGGGTCAAAAGTGGCTCGAGATGGTTCGTGTAATATTACACACGTCGCGTCGCCAGTTCCTTTTTTCTTAGACTTGGCTGGACACGCTTCCGCGTGTCTAGATAAATATTAAATTAAATAAAATACCAATAATTGGTATTTTCAATTTATATATTTTCCTTTGAATACTCCATAGATACATTAGGCAGTAAATTAACTGTACAAACTTTCACTGAATTCAATGGCATTGTTATAGTTAGCTCTCATACGATGATAAGGGTAGCATTGAAATTATGATTCACTCCGAGAAGTCCGCAACATTTAGGCACAATTACTTCCTGAGACTTCTGTACCCAGCATAATCTTTGAAAAGGAAGTAGTTTCGACAAAATGCAGATTACGAAACGAACCGTCGTTTTGGTTTCGGAATCGCCTAATACACTGGTGAAATATGAGTGGAGAAGGGTAAATGGTATGCTGGCGATAGGCGATGTCTGGTTATAGGAACTTAGGAAAGAGCTTGTTAGTAATTGAAGTGTACGAATATTTGACGTTTTCTTTTGAAAAACCGGAACGAACAGAAAGTTGTGATGAAAATTTTCTGTTCAGACTTTTTTTTATTTTGTATAAATATTTTACTATTTTTACTTACGACGGAACGGAGCAGGTATATGCGTTTCGGGTGAGAGATGTTTTTTTGTGTGTGCGTTTGTGCAAAGTAATGTTCCCACCTATCTTCTAAAGTCTAAACTAATGATCCGATTTTGATGCGGTTTTCAATAACGGGTTTGTGTTTGATGAGTTCATGTTCTTAGACAGATGTCATGGCTGTTACTCACTAGGGGGCGCTACAATATTAGTGCAAAACAATGTTGCAATATAATCAAAACGAAATGTCAGCTTACAATTCTGTTTTCAGCAATGTGTACGTGGTAGCTTAATGCATGTTCCCAAATAATAAAAATTACGTCTTTTATTCTTTTTCGATGAGATTTTTACCGTCGTGGGGTTTTTTCAAAATTTTTAATTTTGCTTAATGTCGAAAAATTTTTCCTCTATTAGGGGCTTGATTTACAAGTAGCAATTATACTCGTGAACATAACTAGATATATGACCTTTAAACTTTCACTTAAAATTATCTTATTTTTAGATAGATAAATTCTTTATTGTTAACACCATAAAATACACAGACAAAAACAGATTGGAAAAAAAATAACAAAGAACTGTAACAAGTGTGTGTATTGTTACAATTATGATAATTTAAATACATTTTTTTTAATATATTGCCTACATTATTAGGGGACTGCCTCGGTGGCTCAGTGGTTAGTGGCCCTGACTTCTGGGTCAAAGAGGCGTGGGTTCGATCCCCACCCAGGGCAAACATTTGTGTGAAGAACATAGGTGTTTGCTCTGTGTCTGGGTGTTATTTAGGTACTATCTATACACCACTACTTTTTATGAACATCTAAAAAAAAATTGGGGGTATCAGTGCACGTTACTAAACATATATATGCAATAAAAAGTTAATAAATCAATATCCTAAAATTATCCCTTAAAAATTGAAATAATTGGTTATTCTAATCCATTAGACTCCAACTACAGCTGTTTTGCGTAAACAAGACCGTAGGTACTTATCACCATTGATAATTGAAACATGAATGAAATTGACATTATGTGCATAATTTTAGTCTAATTTTCGGATAAAATAAAACCTAAATAAATAGGCTACCTAAGATCTTTTAAAAATTTTAACTGTACACATATGTTTTACATCGTGTACTGATACCTACATTTTTTTTTTTAGATGTTCATAAAAAGTAGTGGTGTATAAGTATGTATTTAAAACATGTATATGTAGTATATCAGTCTCTGGCAGCCATAACACAAGCTTTGCTTAGTTTGGGGTCAGAGACCGTGTGTAAGATGTCCCCTAATATTGATTTATTTATTTTATTTATTATATACACTACAAATTATGTTGAAGAAACAAGCCGTCATGATCATCATTATCTCTATAGTAGAACATTTGCTTTTCATCGGTCTTATTGGTGATCTATAGGGGAGGCCTATGTCCAGCAGTGGACGTCCGAAACAGTGGCTGAAACTGCGACGACGCTACAATCGTTAATTCATAAAATATTATTTTTCACCATATATTGTACCTTTGATGAACCAGTTTGCTGCAACACATGATATTAAAAAATAAAGATACGAGTACCGAACTATAATATGTACAAAACAAACTGAATGTACTCGTAATTCATGGTGTGAACAGTAATGAGTTCATCAATCTCGTTTCTAGCTCGATTAACATCAAAGGTCATCAACTTCTTTATCGCTAGTCTACAACCCAGATAGCTTAGAATCCAGGCTTCATTCTAGGTTTATTCTAGCCTCATTCCGAGTCTCATTTGCCTCACAATTGCCTCACAATATTGTAATGCGTACGCCATACGTCACTGAGAGGGGCTATACATCATTCTGTAGCTTTGATAGAAACACCCGTTAGGCGCCCAATGTACGAATTTAGCGAAAATAGTGGAAGATATTTCTTCTAATAAATAAAAATCTTATGTTATAGTATTTGTTATTAAACTTTACGAAAATCGTCGACTACGAGTGAGTTTGCAATTTTTAACCGACTTCCAAAAAGGAGGAAGTTCTGTGTTCGTCAGTGTTTTTTTTTTTGTGTATGGTAATCGATAAAATTTTGCCAATCGTGAACCGAATCGAAAAATTATTTATAAGTTCGAAAGGGTACCAAATTACTTTCGAGGTGGTTCCATTTTAATTTTACAGAAATCAGCCGAGCTGATTTTGAAAAATCATAAATAATGTAAACAATTCGAGCGAAATTTTCGAATTTTGTTCACGATGGAAGGCGGTTTTGCCATTTTTTGCGCAAAATAATTATTATGATTTAGGTATGCGTATAATTATTAGACTATATTACACCCATAGGTGATAATTATGAGTAGCCCTCTCCAGGTATTTTTGTATGACAAAACGTTTGCCAGGTTAGCTAGACTACTTATTGGTGTAAAATTCCCAACAACACGATTTTTCAAGTCACTTCTGAACTAGCAGCAATAAGCCAATTTCGTTGTTTTAATATTGACAACATAAGAATTATTTTTAAGGTTGTTTTAACTGTTGATACATGTCAGAGGCCTTCAAGTGACCTAAAAACTATGACACCAAGGCTAGCCACCCGGCCTATACGAACTTACTTACTTAGAATAATTATATTATATATTAATTGTTTGTACTGGGTCAGTCTTTCAAGTGGGGTAAATATGTGTACATAATACTCTAAGCCACTTACTAATATAAGAACTTGCTGCCTCATTATTCTAAAGCAAACATCTCCCATGGTGGTCTAGTGGTAATGACATTGCCTTACAATCTTCAGATTGTGGGATCAAATCCCGGTCCCTAATATAGGTACTAATGAATTCCTTGGAATTTATCTACGGTATTTCTCAACAATGGCTTTTCGGTGATTATCGTGAGGCTACCTGCATACGTCCGTAGAAGAAATACAATGGGGTATGTGAATCCACCAACCCGCACTGGGCCATCGTGATGGTTATGATCCAATCACCTTTCGTGGGTAGGCCTTAGTCCTACAGTGGACTATTAAAATGGCTGGTAAAGTGCAGTACAAACATCCCCCTATTAGTCCACCACAACTTACCTATCGCTATAGTCTAATACCTACACAGAAACACACGCCAAAGTTTTAACATCCCTCTACATTAGGGGTTAAAACACGGCGCTTCATAAACCTCATTAAAACATCAACAAACTTTTTGTTTAAAATTGTACCAACCTCCAACTGAGCTATTCCACGTAAATCTAATCAAATTACTCGTAAACTATTGCCACATAAAACAAGTTCCCAAGTAGATACGCCGAACCAGCAAGCGCAGCGTAGGACGTCCACCTACAAACAAGATAGATGGCCTCATAATTGCACTGGATCCAAGCTTTAAGCTTGCTAAGCATAAACTGTAACAAGAAAAATTGGTTGTCTGTAAAGTATGGACAATGGTTTGACGTGACAACGTCATAACAAAACATTGATAAAATGATTGCACGGAACGCCATCTACTTGGCATTTTTCACTCGCTCGTGTATTGAGCGTAACGGGACAATAAACCCAATTACAGAGGCGCCAGCGTAAATTTAACAGCAACGTAAAAAACGTTATGTCTATCGAATGCCTAAAGTGAAAAAGAAACAGAACTATGCCATTTAGCTAATATAATTACGATAGCGCCTCTGTAATTGGGCTTAATGAGTCATCCTTTTCCGTGCGTGCAGCCAGCGGTTTTTGATTTACAAGACATTGTCAATTCAAAAAAAAGGTTTGTCTATATAGCCTGTTTACGGGCGATAATTTAACGTGACAACGTCTTAACAAAACATTGATGAATTGATTGCACCGAACGCTCAAGCCGATCGTGCCTTTTACTCGCTCATGAAGTAAGCTTAACGGGACAATGCGCGTAACAGGACAATTACTCATCCTTTTTGTGGGTGCAGCCAGTGTACATCGATTTATTAGAAGTTGTCCCAGCAAAAAAATGTCTGTAAAGTCGTTTTACGGACGATAGTTTAACGTGACAACGTCATGAAAAAACATTGATGAAATGATTGCACCGAACGCTCAAGCCTATCGTGCCTTTCACTCACTCGTGCCTTTCATTCACTCGTGTAGTGAGCGTAACAGGACAATGAACGTAACAGGACAATGAGCGTAACAGGACAATGAGCGTAGCAGGACAATGAGTCATCCATTTTCGTGCGTGCAGCCAGCGTTAATCGATTTACTAGACGTTGTCACGTCAAAATTCGACGACGTATGTGAATCTATCAAAACGCACTAAGCCAGCAAATTATTGGTCCAATCGCTTTGCGTGTTTCAGGTTTTATTCAGAAATGGACTATTAAAAAGTTGATACTGAACATAGGCTCACCCTCCAAGGTCAATTTGGCCATATATACAACGCTGTCGGAATCACGACCTAGTGGATTCACATACGCTTTTGAATGTCTCCTCCAAACGTATGCAAAATGCCTAGCGAAATTTTCCTTTACCAAAAAGCCAGTGTGAAAAATTATTGTGCATAAATATAAATCGTGCATAAATTCTAAAAACCTCATTGCCAAGAGATCGCGATAATGCACGTACTTATGTTTGAATTAGTATATTTTTCCCTACAAAAATTTACACAAAAGCCATGAGCCCGGTCTCTTAAAAACAATTAAACCAAATAAAACAATTTAAAAGCTCTACATCTCTACATCCTCGCATAATCTCTACATTAAAAAATCAGTCACGCATTTCTAACTCTCTCGCAAATAAGTGGAGTATTCGAATTTATTCATAAAACGGAGGTTTTATAAGGATTTAGTAGAGTTGCGGGACCGTATACTCTGCTGGCAGTACTCTAGCTTACGCTGTTTGTCTACATGGTTGCTTCTAATTAATTAGCATCCTGTTAGGGGCTTATTCTGTACATCAAAACTCAACCCCTCAAAGTCAAAACTTAAAACAAAAATCAGCTGTTCCATACATTTTCTCGCGGGTGAACGATATTTTTCTATGGAACAACAATTTTTTTTTTGATTTTTTGATTTTTGATAAAAGTTGCAGACCAAAAGTTGTTAGTTTTGATGTACAGAATAAGCCCCTAAAATGATGCTAATTGATTAGGAATAACCCTGTATAAACGATGAGATGTATTGATGAGCAGCGTTCGAAGAAAGACATTAACCGTCTACCACAAAAGTTTTACGCACGCTTTAGACAGTGTTTAGCAGTACAAATTGCACTGGTTTACAATATTTGAAGCGTGTTTATGTCATTTGTGGTAAAACGGTTAGTCTCAAAGAGTTAAACTATTCAAAAATGCGTCGCAAAGGCAGGACTTAAACCTGCCTCTTTTGGATCACTAGCCCGACGCTCTCCTAAGACCCAAGTTCACCGACGCTTGATTAAGTTCAACGTTTGATTACTGTATTTAAACAACGTTTAAACTCGGATTTTAAACCCTCGTTCACCAAAAGATGTTTAATTTATCAACCGTTGGTTAAATCTTAAACAGCTTTTTAACGAAATTTGTTGATCAGCAAGCAAAAACCGTTAGTTAAATACAGAAATCACACGTTTAACTTAAACAAGCGTTAAACCGAACTCGAGGATTAATAACCTAGTTCGCCTTCTGACATCAAGCCGAATTTTTGAAGTGTTTTTCGTTTCTACTCGTACCAACTTACAGTCTGCCTAGGACAATTAAATAAACGATCATTATTGCTATTATGTATGGTTTTTTTAGGGATCCGTACCTCAAAAGGAAAAAAAACGGAACCCTTTTTTTATAGGACCAGTTTGTTTTCTGTCTGTCCGTCCGTGTCTCAAGACCTTTTGTGTCGGGAACGTGTATAAATGTCAATTTGAAATTTAAATCATATACGCATATCTATAGTTTCTTAAAGTTGTGAAAAAACCAAACTTCTCAGTTATCGTAGAAAAAAGTTGCAGCCGTTTATGTCGCAGAAAATCACATATTTCTACACTCACAAGGGAATCAAAACTTATAGGGTACTTTCCGTTGACTTAAAACTATGAAATTTGGCAAAAAAAAAAAACATTTTACTAGAGTACACGTATAGAAATTAATCAGAAAACTGTATTTCTTTAATTAAATTACAAAAAATAGGGCCCTAAATATAGATAACATAGTTTCAAAATTCAAATCGAGCAAATTGTTTTATGTGGGGTAGAATATGAAAGAGCTTCAATTAGCACATGCTGAAACAGGTTTTTAGTATTTTTTACAATGTCTACCAATGCATAACGAGAAAAGTGAAAAAAATTGTTTTCGATAATGTATTACAATTATTTCAGCCAAACTAAACTACTGTCTCATCATCCACCGTCGCTAGTCTGGAATGTTCCATTTGAGTCTCTTGTTCGTTCCCGCGTAGAAAAGCGCGAAAATTGTTTACATATGCATGCTTGTGGTTTACTCAATGTACACACCAACACGACCCCTATCTCCCAGGATTAAGGGCTAAAATACCGTGAACCGTAATTTAAAGTAGGTAATTAGTAGGAAGTAATTTATCTAGCACGTTTTCCGAATGGGTGAACGAAGAAATTGCGTTGTCTTAAGCACTTTGTTAATGAGAATGTTGATTGGAAAATATTTTTGGTAAATTTTGCGTTAGTAAAGAATTCGCTCATGTAAATTAAAGAGGATTTTAGAAAAAAAAATAAATGAATGATTCAGCGCCTACTAAAACAGACTAATACTGCTATAGATGAGAGTAAAGAGAATTGTGATGAAAAACTGAATTTAAAATTTAAAATGTGACTTTTTTTGCAATTTATTTGCATATTAATCATGTATTTTTTATTTTTTTAGTGAACTTTTAAATTGTAGTCTATGTTTAAAAATAACGTTATACTTACACGTTAATTCAAAAATTAAGATGAGAACAAAGAGAAATGAATTGAAAAACTGAATTTAAAATCAAAATCAAAATGTGACTTAGTTTTTTTGCAAGTTAACCAGCTATGTATTTCTTAGATTTTTAGGTGAACTTTTAAAATTATAGTTTTTTTTTAAATCACTTTAATTTACATATTTATTCAGAGACGATTAGCTAAGCTAAGCCGAAAAAGAATGATTCAGATCGTCAATATTAGCCTACAACTTTTTCTTACATGCCCCATTCACCATCAGGCCAAATGGATGACATCCAAATTAATGTGGCTAAAGTTGCCAATTTAGTGTATATAAGTTTAGACTTCATTTTTACAGAAACATTGTTTGGAGATATAGGTAGCCAGAAATACTATGTACATAAAGATAAATCCACAGATGATTTAGTTTGAAGGTAATCAGACAAGTTGCTAAACTATTTATGACGCTAAAGCGCTCGCTATACCAATGAAAAGTCGCCATTACTAACGACGAAGTCGCAAACTCGTAACATCGAATGGATGTCATCCATTTGGCCTGATGGTGAATGGGGCCTATTACTTTGAGACCAATCCAGAATCTGAGCAAAATCAGCTGTTTCATACAACATTGCTACTCAAAATAATAAATAAATAAATATTTGGGACATCTTACACACGGCCTCTGACCCCAAACTAAGCAAAGCTTGTGATATGGCTGTCAGAGACTGATTTACTACTTATATATTTTTAAATACATACTTATATAGATGGTAACTAAACTACACCCAGACACAGAGCAAACACCCATGTTCGTCACATAAATATTTGCCCTGGGTGGGGATCAAACCCACGCCTCTTTGACCCAGTAGTTAGGGTCACTAACCACTGAGCCACCGAATCAGTCTAATCGACAATATATACGAATTAGCGGAATCAGGTGTTTTTTTTCGGACTACGAATTAGCTTCATAGTAAAATGTGTTCATAATGATGGTCTGAATTATCCTATTTTGGCTTGGTATACGGTTTCTAAATAACCGTGGTGTGAACGTGCATTTCTTTACAATCTATCTCAATTTATAACATGAATCTACAACCGAGAATCAAGTTGCTAGAAATGCACTACCTACCTTTTAAACCGTTTCAAATAACTCTTTTAAATTCCTCCGTTTCATTAAATCACGAAAAGGTTTTAAAGAGCTGAATAACGGAGATTTATAGGATGGTGTTTGCCAAGACGATTTAGCCTGTAGTGAAGTCACTGGATGCCGCATTGTAGTACTACAGTAAACAGAGAATTTAGCCTCGCACTTAGTTTCCGACCCATTTTTTATTTATTAAAGTTCCTTACTTGAAAGGAAACGTTTACGTAGAGATTTTGTTTCTTATGATCCTTAGAAGGTCAGAAACTTTTATTACTGAACATAAGATTACAAAATCGGACATATCTACATGGAGCTTCAACCGTCATCTTGAATAAAAGTTTCTGACCTTATAAGGATCAGAAGAAGCAAAATCTTTACGTACACGTTTCCTTTCATCAAATGTTGTCTGGATGAAATCGCTTTTAGATATAAGACCACCTTTCGAGTATTTCTTCAGTTGTTTTAAGGGTTCCGTAGTCAAACAAGATAGGTAGCCCAGTAAGTGATTCAGAAAGTGATTACTATCGTTTCAAAAATTTAGCTTCTGATCGAATCACGAGTGTGACGCATGTGCCAGCCATCGCTCTCCTCGACCATATTTGAGGGAGGAGAACGACCCGACACACGACGCCGCCGCAAGAAGGAGCCTTCGATGGCGAGAATGAATGCTCAGGGCATGCACGCAATGCTAATTTCTAAATAATTTACATAGTTCGCTATGCTAGATCGCTTTAGTTTCGGACCTTCAGACCTATTCGATGGAAATTCCACGCTGACTTCAAATAGGGTATTTCACTATGAACGAGAAAAAATCTGTAAATTTATTTTTGAGATAGTTTAGGCAAAAAGCTATCGGAAAATTTTATATGAATGAATTCAATGAAGTGACTCTCGGGAAATGTTAGTTTTGGATCATAAAATAACAAAATTTATTTTAAATATCAATACAAAATATTCCGTATTCTTAATTTGTACATAAAAGTCGCCGCTATGTTATGACGTCAGAAGGCTATGTAAAAATTGAATAGTTTGTCCGGTGTTTGTACACTAGTATTCCATGAACAGCACACTAACGATAACTCATTATTAACCATTTATAATAACTTATTTTAAACTTAATTCTCAAACTTACAAAGAAAGACAGAACAGCACACTAACGATAACTCATTATTAACCATTTATAATAACTTATTTTAAACTTAATTCTCAAACTTACAAAGAAAGACAGAACAGCACACTAACGAAAACTCATTATTAACCATTTATAATAACTTATTTTAAACTTAATTCTCAAACTTACAAAGAAAGACACTATCGTGAAAAATATTTACGCGCATTGTTTACATAGCCTAGTGACGTCATTCATGACCTCAGAGTAAAATAATGACATCCATCGTATTCGTAAGTTACGTGCGAAATTTTGAAACTGCAAAATCAAAATGCATTTTTATCTACACTAATGTTGTAACATTCTACTTATGTTTCCAATACTTGACTTATAATGACTACTGTTATAGCGCAGACAACAAAACACTCAATTTAAGCAATTTCACATGATGTTATAATATCCACATCGATATCGTAAAATCTCATTATAACATCGCGCGCTCGCTCCTGATTGGCCCTGCGCGAGATTTTAGAATGGCCTTAGATTTTTTTTTATTTTTATTAGTGAAGATAAAGTAGTATGCAACTGCATATAACACGGGTATTAAAACACTCGTTACTATTATGAAACAAACTCGTTATGAAACAAACTCGTTATTATTATGAAATAAACTCACACTCGTGTTTTAATACCCTTCATTATATGACAGTTGCATAAACTACTATTAAAGCACTTAACGATTGAAGAATTTTATTTTTGTATTTTTTTAGTGGTTCTTTAGACAAACAGAATCTAACTGAGATACTTTTCAAAAATGACTGTAATACCCTATTGCTATTATTACGGGAGGCACTTCTAGCTTTTTAGCTCCACGAACTTAACTCAATACTTCTGCATTTGACGTGGCTCGATCAATTAAACACGTTTAAACACACATCAAATGGGTAAATATTTGACAAGGGTTAATTAAGGGTAATATAAATATCTGTGAATTTAAGATCATATTGTTTGTTCAATTCATTGGTGGATGTTTTACGTGATTACGGGACGGTACGTGATTTTGATTTAAGTACGTCTTTACGAAGCATACTATGTCCTGTCTAAAACCACTTCTATTTACCATTAGCGTACCTTTAGAAAATATAAAAGCCGTGATGGCCTAAAAGGAGCACCCTAGGTAGCACCCACCTTACAATCATGAGGTCGTGGGTTCAAATCTCGATCCTATACCAATGAGTTCTTTGAAATTTCACTGGCCACTGGCTTTTTGGTAAAGGAAAACATCGTGAGACAACCTGTATACGTCTATAGAAGAAATCCGATGGCGTATGTGAATCCAGCGAACCGCACTAGGCCAGTTTTGTGGGTATGACCCATTCACCCTTCGTGGGTAGGCCTACGTCCTGCAGTATACTATTAAAAAGGCTGGTACAGTACAGTACAGTACTAAACTAGGATATTTAGTGAAAGAAAGAGAGGGAGCTTATGGTTTATATTGTACTGAACAACAGCTCGTTATCGTTCACTTTTGTGCATAGGCCTCTCTCCTCTAGCGCTCATTGCGTAGTTTGACGAGGTGTTCGTTAGCGATCATCGAAGTTAAGCAACGTTCAGCACGGTCAGTCTTAGGATGAGTGACTGTGGGTGGCATTTACAACTGAGCGCTACCGTGGCTCAGACGACACGTTAAATTGTAGACCCCAGTTGTTTTAACCGTTAAGCCATGTCAGAGGGCTTCAGGCGGCTTAAAAACTCTGACACCAGGGCTAACCACCCGGACTATATGAATTAACTTTACTTTTAGGGTTCCATACCTAAAGGGTAAAAACGGGACCCTATTACTAAGACTCCGCTGTCCATCTGTCCATCTGTTTGTCTGTCACTAGGCTGTATCTCATGAACGGTGATACCTAGAACGTTGAAATTTTCACACCTGTTGCCGCTATAACAACAAATACTCAAAAACAGAAAAAAACTAAGGGGGGCTCCCATACAACAAACCTGAATTTTTAGCCGTTTTTCGCTCGATATTAATAACGGTGACAAGACTTGAAATATTCACAGTATATTTAGTTAAATGTATACTTCAAAAATAAATAATTAGATTAAAATTAAACAAATATTGAAGGGGGCTTAAATATAAGAAATGTGAATTTTTGTTCGATATTAATAACGGCAACAGGAATATGCCTGAAATATTAACAGAATATTCAAAAATGAATAATTAAAATAAAATATATTAAGGGGCTTTCATACGGTACGGAATCCTTCTTGTGCGAGTCCGACTCGCACTTGGCCGATTGTTTTATTTCTATAGGCCTCTTCTTAACCCCCGACGCAAAAGAGGGGTGTTATAAGTTTGACGTGTCTGTTTGTCTGTGTGTCTGTCTGTCTGTGGCAGCATAGCGCCCGAACCACTGAACCGATTTCAGTTTAGTTTTTTTTTTTTTTGGATGAAAGGAGACTTAATCGAGAGTGTTCTTAGCTATGTTTTATAAAAATCGATTGAGCCGTTTAAGAGTTATGGTGGGTTAAAGTTGGGATGGAAGAACCAAAATTCTACAAAATAATGTGCCCAAAATGGTTGAAAATGGGTCGGGGGTTTTTTAAATTTTTAATTTATACGTTATTTATACGCCACCTCTCTCGGTGTGCCAATCTTTCCCTGAGTTGGACCCCTGAGATTAGTAAGATTTACCTATACCTTACAATGAGCCTGTATTGGGTTGCAAATGACTATGATGACAACCTTAACTCAATCTCCCCTACTTGACATGGGTCTATTAAACGTGTTTAATGGACCCATGTCAAGTGCGGGTGTAAACACACATAAAAGGGGAAATATTTGCAATTACCTGACAAGGTTTCATTAGTAGTTAAATATTTGTGGGTTTATAAAAACTTGTCGAAGAATCCTTCGCTACGCCTACAGGTATTAGGTCACTATTTGTACTTTGTACCTCTTATTTTTGTTGCAAATAAAAATTTCTGTATTTGAAATATTCCATCCCATTAACTTTCTGTTTTTAAAGAAAGCAAAGAAAAGTAAAGTAGAACAAACGATTTATGAATCAAGTAGGTATTCTGCCTAAAACCACTTCTTCTTAACATTAAGGTACCTCTATTTGTATTGGTATTGACGTCATCGTCATAATGCACAGACTGTGCTGTACTATGTCTAAGAGAACGGATTTTGTGCCTTTGTTTTTCCAAGTTAGACGCGTAAGGTTGATAGCATGCTTTATAGTGAGCTAAAATGAGCTACAAATGACTTTAATGAGGATAAATGTAACTTAAAACTTCCGCGCTTGACTTGAATCCATTAAACGTGTTTAAACACACACAAAAGGGTAAATATTTGACATGCCCCGACAAGGGTTCATTAGGGGTAAATTTAAATATCTATGAGCCCAAGATGGATAATCTCCTTTGGCAGCCGAAATTAAAAAAGGGATGGAAAATATTGGGCTGGATAATTAATTTTGTATAATTATGTAACTTATGCTTAAGGTTACTTCCGAACAATAAATATTTAAGTCTCTATTTAAAATTTAGTATTGGAAATATATATAAATAAAAATATGGATATAGTAGCACATAAAAATGGAAATATCTAAGGAAGTCTAAGTAGAGCTGTGTGAACGTTATAAAGCTATTAATTATTTTCTACACAATATTATATTCTTTAGCCACACTATTTATTGTTTTCCAAAGTGCATGAACTTACAGGGGGATCTTTTTTTTTTTTTTTTTTTTATTCTGAATAGGTTTGCGTTTGACCACATACTGCCTGTTGTTAAGCAGATATGCGGTCTAGGTTGTAGCACGCTTACCTAGAAGATACCTATTTACTCGGGATTTGAAGACGCCCACATTGTACTTTAGCGGGAAGACAGACCCAGGCAAAGCGTTCCACATTCTGGCTGTTCGTATGAGAAATGAGGATTCGAAACGCTTGGTTACAATTCTTGGCGCGGAATGCCCACCATAAAAGGGTGGCGCTTTGGTCGCGTCTGTCTAGCCTTACGATAGAAGAAAGGGGCAGGTGGGACCAGATTGTTCAACTCCTGGGCGCACTCTCCGAAGTGGATACGGTAAAAGGCCGATAAACACGCTACTTTACGTCGATGCTCGAGACTTTGCAGCTGCGACATAGTCAGAGTGTCGTTGTCGATCAGCCTCTTGGCTCGCCTCTCAATCGACTCCAGAGCCTCCAGTTGATATTTGGCGGAGCCATCCCAAAGGTGAGAGCAGTATTCCATGCACGACCTGACTTGAGCTTTATACAGACTAAGCAGTTGCTCAGGTGTGAAATACCGTCTCACCTTAGAGAGAACACCAAGTTTTTTGGAAACTAATTGGGCCTTTGACTCTATGTAAGAGCCAAAGTTAAGAGTCGATGAGAGTGAAACGCCTAATAGTTCCAAGCTGTCAGTTACCGGAACGGAGACACCACGGAAAGCGGGAGACAAGTATCTAACTAGTATTCATTATTACAAATTACAAACAACTTTTTCTATGGATCGGTAAAGTTTCATAATATCCTAGAATATTTCCACTGTATAAAACTATCCAACTAAACTATTAAATAAGTAACTATATTAAATATTAGGGGACATCTTACACATGGTCATCAACCCCAAACTAAGCCAAACTAGGGATATGACTGCCAGAAACTGATATACTACTGATACATAGGTTTTTGAAATACATACTTGTGTAGATAATAAAATCCAGACCCAGAGCAAACACCTATGCTCATCACAAAAATGCTTGCCCTGAGTGGGGACCGAACCCGCTTCTCTGACTCAAGAGTCAGGATTACTAACCACTGAGCCACTGAGGCAGTCGAAATATAAATACACTCTCTATTTACAAGCTTTTACCCATTTAGTTTCACCTGTCCCGTTGTCTGTCCACCGATCCACTTCCGGTTACCGATTGAGCTAAAATTTTGCATACATGTGTAAATCGCGTGACAATGCAATATTATGATGACATGGTGCTGATCTGGTGATGGAGCTGGAAGGTGGCCAAAGGAACTTAGCATGACAGTGAAGATTGATAAACGATGGTAGAAAATTTCGAGTGGAATTCACGTCGGTATTTGTTCTTACTGAGAAACTTCCCTGTGCAAGTGTAGCGTAGGATGTCTACGCGCAAGGTGGATAGATAAATACCCATTCACTTCGCATTTCTTTTTGTTCTCAATTAAAACCGCAGGATTTCGCTGGATGCAAAACTTGTCCCAATCAGTTTTATTGAAGATTGATATCTGCCTTTGTCTAGTACTCAAATACAATCAGTCGTATTAAAGATCTATATTTGCACTTGTCTAACACTCAAAGTTCTTTTGCTGAAATGGTGATGATCATAATCATAATTTATTTACTTGCCACTAAGTGTATGTATCTAGACCGTGGTGGTCTAGTGGTAGTAACACCCACCCTGCAATCGTGAGGTCGTTGGTTCAAATCCCGATCCCGTGCTTATATACAGAATTTCATACATTTGGGTTTTCGGTGAAGGCAAACATCGTGAAGCAACATGCATACGTCCGCAGAATAAATTCTATGACGTAAATGAATCCACCAACCCGCACTGGGCCAGCGTGGTGGATATGGCTCAATCACCCTTCGTGGGCAGGCCTACGTCCTGCTGTAGACTATTAATAATCGGCCAAGTACGAGTTGGACTCGCGCACGGAGGGTACCGTACTGTATGGGAGCCCCTCTTAAATATTTATTTTATTTTAATTTTATTATTTATAATTGAAGTGAATAATATACAACTAAATATTCTGTGAAATTTTCAAGCATCTACTTGTTACCATTATAAATACCGAGCGAAAAATGTCTAAAAAAACAGGTTTGTTGTATGGGAGCTCCCCTTAATTATTGATTTTATTCTGTTTTTAGTATTTGTTCATATAGCGGCAACCTGTGGCGGCAACAGAAATACATCATCGTGAAATTTTAGCTCTCTAGATATAACGGCTCATGAGATACAGCCTGGTGACAGACAGACGGACAGCTATTTATATTCCTAGGTCCCCAGGGTGGGGCAGAGGGCGTCTACAGAGACTCTCCATCGCAGCCTGTCTTGAGCTTCACGCTTCACCTCCGGCCATGTTTTGCCAATTTTCCGGATGTCCGCCATGATAGAACGCCGCCAGGTGTGCTTTGGTCGGCCCGGTCTTCTCTTGCCTTGCGGGTTCCAGTCCAAAGCTTGTTTTGGAATGTGGTCTGGAGTCCTACGGAGCGTGTGACCAATCCAGTTCCATTTACGGCGTTTTACCTGGTCTTCAATTGGACTTTCGTGGCATCTCCGATGTAGGTCTATGTTAGAGATTTTGTTAGGCCAGAAAATCCGTAGTATTTGGCGAAGACATCTATTGACAAACACTTGGAGCTTCAGCATAAGGTCTTTTGTCACCTTCCACGTCTCGGACCCGTAGAGAAGAACGGTTTTTACGTTGGACCGGAAAATCTTCAACTTTATCCGTCTGGTCAGTTTCCGTGATTGCCATACAGGTCGAAGTTGAGCAAAAGTGGCTCTAGCTTTAGCTATTCTTGCATTTATGTCCTCTTCCGTTCCTCCAGTTTCAGTCACGACACTGCCAAGGTAGGTGAACTTCTGAACGCGCTCTACCTTTTCTTGACCAATATGTAAAGGTGTGGTATTCTTCGTTCCAGATCTCATCTCTTTTGTTTTTCTGATGTTTATCTTTAGGCCTGTTGCTGCTGCTTCTTGTTTGAGGTCCTCGATTTTAGCTTGCATATCTGCGCACCTGTGACTAAGAAGGCAGAGGTCGTCAGCGTAGTCTAGGTCGTCCAACATTTCCGACAGCCCCCATTCTATACCGCGACGCTTATTCTTGTTCACTCGGTTCATTATGCCATCGAGGACTATTAAAAACAGCAAAGGTGAAAGAAGACATCCTTGCCGCACACCAGCCTGTACCGCGATGCCGTCTGATATGAGTCCTTCGTGACTAACTTGGCAGGTGTATTGTGCGTACATAGCTTTGACCAATTTTATGATCTTGCACGGAACTCCAATCTCCGCTAAACGTGCCCAAATACTGGACCATTGCACAGTGTCGAAAGCTTTTTCGAAGTCAACAAAGGTCAAATAAAGTTCTCTTTGCCATTCAGACGCCTGTTCAACTATTATGCGAAGAGTGTTGATTTGGTCTGTGCAGGATCGATTTGCACGAAAGCCTGCTTGCTCTTTGCGTAGTATGGGCTCTACAGCTTTCGAAAGTCTGTCCAGGATGACTTTGCTTAGAACTTTAGAAGCGACGGGCAGTAGTGTGATACCGCGCCAGTTATTACACTGGCTGAGGTCTCCCTTTTTTGGTAGTGTAATGAGCAGTCCTTTGTTCCATTCATCTGGCAGTTTCTCTGATGTCCAGACTTTCTCTATTAGCGGAGTGAGTGCTTCCACGGCAGAAGTTAGGTCGGCCTGCAACATTTCGGGCGTGATTAGATCAAGCCCTGGCGCCTTTCCTGTTTTTAGAGAGCAGATAGCTTTAGCAATTTCTTCTCTGGTAGGTGGATCTTCATTAATATCAAGATTATTTTCTTGACAGACAAAGGGTGCTTGCGCTGGTTCTGAGACAGCAGGGTTTTGACGGAAGACGTTTTCGAAGTGCTCCTGCCAACGACGTAGCCGCCCTTCTGATGTTGCGATGGGCTTCCCGCTACTGTCGCGTATTGATGGTATTTTTCTCATGCGCTGTTTTTCAGCAAGCGTCTTAGTAGCTTTGTATAGCTCTCTTAAGTTTCCGCTATTTGCTGCTAGTTGAGCATGTTTTGCTATCTGTTCTGCCCACGCTCTACGATCTCTGCGAGTGCTGCGATATATCCTCTTTCGCGTTAGCCGATATTCACTAACTAGGTTTTCGCGTAGATCTGGTGCAGCGTCAAGTAGTTTTAAATTGATCTCTCTACGCTTGTTTATGAGATCCCAAGTTGCATCCGACATCCAGTCCTTACGCTTTGTTATCCAGTGGCCCAGTACATCAGAGCTGGTTTCTGTATAAACCATTTTTATTTGGTTCCACTCTGTGTCTAAATCTGTGTTTTGGAGGTTGAGAGCAGCGAAGCGGTTACGAAGTTCCAACTGAAACTTTTCTCGAGTAGCGGTCCATTTGAGCTTATCGACGTCGAATCGTCTTCCGATCTTATTGGGATTGCTTTTAAGAGGAGCTTTTGCTACTCTCAGTCGTAACTCTGCTACAACCAAATGGTGATCACTGTCTATGTCTGCGCCCCTTCGGTTTCGCACATCTAGCAATGACGAACGCCATTTCCTACTAATGGCAATGTGGTCGATTTGGTTTTTCGTTCGTTTGTCGGCAGAGTTCCATGTATATTTGTGTACGTCCTTGTGGGGGAACAAAGTACCCCCGATGACCAGGTCGTTATTCGCACAAAATTCAACAAAAAGCTCCCCGTTTCCATTACGAGTACCCAGACCGTGCAATCCCATTTGCTGTTTATTGTTCGTATTGTCGCTCCCCACTTTGGCATTCAGATCACCCATCACAATTACGATGTCTTGTTTTTTGATATTTTTAAGGACTCCTTGAAGAGCACTGTAAAAATCTTCTTTATCCTCTGCTGATGCGCCGTCAGTAGGGGAGTAACACTGCACAATGCTGATTTTGCGAACCTTCGAGTGAAAACGTGCTGTGATGATGCGTTCAGAGACAGGCTTCCAGTCCAGAAGGCTTTTCTTCGCCGCTTCAGAAAGGAGAAGGCCAACACCGTACTCATGCACATCGTCTTCATTCTCCTTTCCAGAGTACAGGAATGTCGAGCCCTTCGGTGTCCTTACTTCACCAAAACCGTTCCATCGCACCTCACTGAGACCGAGTACAGGTATCTTGTATTTAAGCATTTCTGCTTCCGCTTGGGCTAGTCTACTACTGCTGTCATTACTGTATAACGTTCTGACATTCCAAATAGCTATTCGTGTCCGGTATTTCATGCCAAAGGTCGTTGTTTTAGGATCGGTCCGGTTTATCTCTGTTTCGGTTTCTTTAATCATGTGTTTTCAGACGAGCAGGTGATTAACCCACTGCGCCCTAGTCTGCTGATGGGGCTGCCATCTCAAGAGCTCGTAGACTAGCTCGGTTTTCTTTCGGGTATCCTCCCTGGTGATTTGGATTCTGTTTTGAGGCGCAGAATACTCGCCTTTCGCCCTGCATCCTTAGCAGCTGCAACGCTTTGTGTGGCGAAGGCGCGGCGGCGCGGTTGCAGCAGGTCCCAGGGTGGACGACGGGGACGTGGATGACGCGGACTGGCTGAAGTCTGCTGACCCTGTGTTACAGACGGACAGCGGAGTCTTAGTAATAAGGTCCCGTTTTTACCCTTTGGGTACGGACCCTAAAAAGGCTAGTACAGTATAGGACAGCACAGTTTGTGTCAATTATTTTAATAAAGTAAAACACAGGTGTTACTCACGTTTGATTTTAGTAGGAAACTCCCTCAGTGCTATGCGAGACGAGCCCGCATGCTAGTACTCCAACCTTGAGAAAGATCGCCAAATGCGATCTAAACTATAGTTTCCTACTAAAATCAAACGTGAGTAACACCTGTGTTTTACTTAATTAAAATATGCGAATACCACGCTAGTTTCCTCATTAAAATTTGTCAATTATTTTATTGTAGTAGGTTCTTGGCAAGATTATAACCCTGTACACAGGAAAATTAAAGCCCTCCAATATGAGTTCTCAGAAACAACCCTATTAATAATTGAAACGATTTTCTCCTACATTTGTGATTCTGGGAATCACGACTGGCTTAAGCTTCGTAGTCGCGGGACGACGTCTGAATCTCCTCGTGAATAGCAAGATTTAAGGACTTAATGTATTATTTACTGAGACAAATAGGTTACTAGGTCAACCTGTAATTTTGTCCTAAGGTCAGGTATAGTGCGTGCCACCAAAGATGAGACTTGACGAGCGCCAGTTGTGAGGAATCTTGCGCAGGTACAGTCGTGTACAAACTAATTGACTGCCTCGGTGGCTCAGTGGTTAGTGACCCTGACTTCTGGATCAAAGAGGCGTGGGTTCGATCCCCACCCAGGGCAAGCATTTATTTTATTTTATAATCTAAGATACTAACAGCTTATAAAAAACTATAGTCGTGTTATGACTATACGAACACGTGAGTGAGTCCCGTTTAATATCGTTTAAAATTTAATTAACAGCTTATAAACTTAAATAGACTAATATTAAAGCTAATTACAAGTTTCTACTGATAGAAATTTTTGAAAATATTAAACGCTTATAATTTTGATTTGAATTGAAACTAACAAATCGAACTGCAACTTAGATAATAGAACTCAATGTCACACTCGCATATCAAAATAAATTAAGATTTAATTCTTATTCAATTTAGTTGTTTAAACATTACAAAAAAAGCGATCACTCAGCTGCTTCCTTATTGAACGAACATTAGAATGGAATATATCAATATCCAGGTCATGTAGTAAATTATTGTAGGTGCCACACGCACGTGTTATGTGATGAACATAGGTGTTTGCTCTGTGTCTGGGTGTTATTTAGGTACTATCTATAAAGTATGTATTTAAATTATGTATAAGTAGTATATTAGTCTCTGGCAGCCATATTTGCTTAGTAGTTGCTTAGTAGCTTTGCAGCTTTGCTTAGAAAGGGGCCAGAGACCTTGTGTAAGATGTCCCCTAATATTTTTATTTTATTTATTTAATTATCCAGAATTTGTAAATTTATTACAAACCAAAGTGGTTTTTGAAGTCTCATCCTTGGTGGCACGCACTATACTGCGTGGATTGGCCTATTGTTGGAGATTTAAATTTTAATACGCCTGACATAGTTAAGCTGTTAAAACAACCAATGTATTTTAAGTAGGTAAGTTTGTAGCGTTCTTGTTTTGTGTTTCTTGATGATCACCGAAGTTATCAGCGATTGGTACTGTCAGTCTTCGTATTGATGACCGAAGGTGACACTTACTTCTGAGCTCGATAGTGACCCAGATGACATAAATTGTAGATATCTGTGGTCGGGGTACTAGATGGAAGATAGAAAGAGGGTGACATTTCAATTACTAAATTTAACCCAATAAAAAAAAATGTAAGCAAAATAAAACAGTTTAAAAAGTTTTGTATCTCTGTTACATCGAGATAATCATGTCTTATTTCAATAGATCTCTGAAAACACTTTTCCATTTCCATATCTTAGGTTATAAATAATCTAATCCCCGGGAAGCCGTTTAGCCTTGTCAGGTTCAGATGCTTCAACTTATATTTAAACCTAACTTAAATCTAACTTAGTCCTAACTTAAGTCAAAGTTGTGAGGCGGGTTAACCTCGTTTAAGACACCTGAAGTTACAAGTACGATTGCGTACACAAACGCAGATAGTTCATATTGAATGTCAATTAAGTTTGCTAAGTTGGCTAAGTTATAACTTGCCTCTGAAGTTAGCCGATAACTTCTCGGTAATATTGGTTATGTTTTGCTGAAATATTGAACGCGGTATTATAAGGAGGTGAGTCAAAGTGTTTCTGTTTGTCATAACTTAATGTTTGATGAAGGTTTGTCTGTGTTTAGTTTATAATAGATTTATTATACAGTTTGTTACTTAGCATAATGTTGGGGTTTGAAAAGGTAAAGATAAAATAAGTTCATGATGATGGCTTTATAGTGGTGTGAGACTTGCATTGCTGTTTGACCGCTTAGTGATGCGATTAACAATCGCTACACATAACTTTTATACTTTACTAGCAGCCTCCCTAATTAAAAAAAAAAAAAAAGATATAGCCTATGACACCCGGGAATTGTGTACCTTCCCAAGATTGAAATATTTTTTCAAATCGGTTCAGTAGTTTCGGAGCCTATTCAATGCAAACAAACAATCAAATCTTTCCTCTTTAAAATATATTATTGGTATAGACATAACTCTTACCTTTTCCTTTATGGAAACCACCACATCTCGAGGGTAGGCAAGTGGTTATGTGGGAGTTCCCGCCAACTGGTCGGGATATCCACTAAAACCCCTGTGTTCCACCACTGCGCCTGGTGTCGGGGCTACGGGCACGCTTCGCACTCCTCCGCGGCACCTGTGTTGACCCAACTTGGGCGCCACAGAGCTTGCAATGACGATGTGTCGGAACACCAGACATATCGTTATCCTTCACTCGGGACTAACCAGCACTGGGCGTCGGAGAGCATCCGTATCCGACGCCCTGGCCCCAGTGCAAAATCAGCTGTTAAATACAATAAAATAAAATTGTGTATGTGACTTATATGTATCTAGCGCTATCCCATTGTCTGTGATTAGAACAACAGGATAGCGCTAGATATTTCACCTACTTTATTTTAGATAGATAGATAAACTCTTTATTGCACACCAAGAAATAAACAAAACGAAGGAACAAATATACATAAACAGTGGAATAATGGGCAGCCTTATCGCTGATAGCGATCTCTGCCAGGCAAACTTAGGAGGGATAGGACAGAAAGGGTATAAATGATGGTAAAAATAAATGATAATTATTTCATTGTATTTAACAGCTGATTTTGCACTGAAACCAGGACTAAGCCTGTTTATGAACGATAACTTTACGTAATATCGTCACAAAAAAACATTGTTGAATCAACAACTGAAACAAGCCGAACGCTTATGTAGGAAGATCATGCCTTCTTATCGCTTGTTCCGCGCTCTCACTTGTATGCCCAACTCAGGGGTAACGTGACACTTTTCTGTGCGTGCAGCAGGCGTTCATCGCTTTATTTAATATATTTACTTCAGACAGAGTCCATATTACTAACATTTACGATACTTTACAACTGAAATCCAGATACTAAATTGTAAATAATATTATTTGTAAGACATGATACCTATATCATATCACATTTATAAGACGTCATCATGTTCAAAGTTTCCTCTGTTGTAACTGGATACGAACTTTAACTTTCGTCTGTGTCCTAAACTGACCGCATGCGGTTTTTATTTGAGAACTTTGTAATAAAAAGTTGAGCTAAAACGATAAAATCCTTACATTGTAGCTACCTATAGTAAGTTGAAATACAATTAGAACATTTAGCTAGTTGACATGAGGAACGGATGTTCATGAACATCGTTAATTGATTAATTTATAATAGGTTGAACCCGAATAATGTTGTTAAACCATGTCATAGTCCTGTAAAGTGAGTAGTTAGATAGGCAATAATTAGTGAAGCTCATCGGAGAATCAATTTATGTTATAAGAGATATTATAAAAACAACAAAAGCATATCCATCCTCAATCTATCAACTGTAGGGAAAATCTCTATTTATAGATATCCAAGCATACACTTAATATACTGGTAAGTAAGTAAGTTCGTATGGGTCGCGTGGCAAGACTTGGCATCAGAGTTTTTAAGCCACCCAAAGGCCTCTGAAATGGCTAAACCGTTACAACAAGCGGGACATACTATTTGACGTGTCATCCGAGCCGCGGCAGTTCTCAATCAGTAATTGCCACCCGCAGAAATTCATCCGAAGACTGACCTTTTTAGGGTTCCGTACCCAAAGGGTAAAAACGGGACCCTATTACTAAGACTTCGATGTCCGTCTGTCCGTCTGTCTGTCTGTCACCGGGCTGTATCTCATGAACCATGAACCAACTAGGAGCCCCCCTTAAACATTTATTTTATTCTGTTTTTCTGTATTTGTTGTTATAGCGGCAACAGAAATACATAATCTGTAAAAATTTCAGCTGCCTAGCTATCACGGTTCATGAGATACAGCCCGGTGACAGACAGACAGACAGACAGACGGACAGACGGACATCGAAGTCTTAGTAGGGTCCCGTTTTTACCCTTTGGGTACGGAACCCTAAAAATGAAATGATGTTTTAGCGTGAAACATGCCGACCAAGGAGATAACTGTTTAAAGGTTTTATTTATATTTCGAGCTGACTTGGAAATATATTTCATTGAAGAAAAAAAACAAATGTACACGTTGGCGCGTGAAAAATGATTGTTTGTTGTTCAACATTCATTTTGAAAATTATTTTAGAAAGTAATTTCCTCGCATTTTTTAAGAAAAGTACTATACGAGCTTTTGCCACAACTAGGCATTGATGGACTCACGTGTGTGTGGCTCGGCTTCGCTTCGGCTCCCATCTACACGCTATCAATGCCTGTGTTGCTGACCGCTACAGTAATGTAGGTACCTACTATGCATTACCATTACATAGAGACTACTAATAATAATTCTAAATCTACCTATACATAATTATCTGCAATAACACAAACGATACTGAATGAAATAGATTTCATGCTTATTATTTTGATCGTAGCATATTTTTTTTTAATACTTAGATAAAAAAGTTCGTATAGGCCGGGTGGCTAGCCCTGGTGTCAAAATTTTAGGCCGCCTGAAGGCCTCTGACTTGGCTAAACGTTTAAAACAACCGGGACCTACAATGTAACGTGTCATCCAAGCCACGGTAGTGCTCAGTTGTAAAATGCCACCCGCGGTCACCCATCCAAATACTGACCGTGCGGTACGTTGCTTAAATTCGGTGATCTAGATAAAAGAAGCTAGTATTTTGTATTTGAATATTTTTGTAATTTATATTTTTTGACAAAATGATACCTACTCTATCTAGATATCTATTGTTGCGTATTTTCTCTCAAAATATTCATATCATTCGAGTAAACCATTCCATTTACCCAACTTCTGCTCCACAGCAGGAAACATAGTTTTACATCTTACCTTGTCCTTTCAACTACAAAAACTCGGAAAAGTTCAACATCAAAAAAGGACTTTAATAATAGGAAGTGAAAGTTGAAATTGCGTTGGAGTGCAAGTGGAGTGGAGTGGAGTGGACATGAAAGGACTTCCAACAAATTACGTTTTTACAAGGCCTTTCCGTGATGAAAGTTGGCGGTTACAAGTTTTTTTTCGCGTGAAATCGCGATTTGGACGCGAAAACTTCGCGCCATCTTATCTAATGAGTTATAAGCGAGACTGGCCTTTTAGGGATATGAAAATTTTGTTTTTGGCCGGAAAAAATCTATTTAGGCCGGTAAATTATTCCCTAGACGAGTACTTAACAGAAAAAAAAAATTGAATCATGTAATATTTAGATTTGACTTGAAATATCGACAGGTATATTTTTATTTTCATTTACCTTTTTCTGCGTATTTTTTTGGAATTGGTGATTGTTTGACTTTTTTATTTGTATTAGTTTTCGTAGACCCATTAGTATAATTATGTATTATACAAACACTTGCACGCTTACCAAAGCGGGACCTAGAAGACATTTATTGAAGCATTTATTTATACCAACTTTTTTGACCTAGGTCCAGGGGCTAAATAAAGTGATTTGAGTGAAATAAATGTAGCTTTTTTTGTTTGGGACGGAAACATACCTATTTAGTTCGGTGAAAAATCCCAAATCACAAATAACTAAGTTCACGTGTATGAACACAATGCGAAGCATAAAAGGAAGCAATGACTGATACTTACGCAAGACGAAAAAAGGTGGTATGCCCAAAAAGGAACCTACAGGTACAGTGAATAGGTACAGGCAGGCTTATAGTGTAGATTTATTTTTAAATGTAATGCTTCTCCTAAAAGCTCTCAATAGTAAATTGAAATGTTACTTATCCACTTTGATTTTATCAGACGCCTTTTTTAATATTTGTATTTATGCTTTAGTTTTGTACAAGCCAAGTGTTTGCAGAACAATCATGTAAAGTTTTTAAAGTACTGGGATGGAATTTACACTGGTATTGTATTCATTAAATTAATTATGTGTAAATAAAGTACTAATGAAATAGAAAAAAAAAGCAATATTTATAGCCATTTTTTCACGTCAAAAGCTAAGAAAGATTATAAAATTGTCACACACCATTTTGTAAGATTATAAAATGGTGTGTGACAACGTTTATAAAAAAGGTATACCTAGTAAACATCAGATCAGGGATGTAGAAAATCATAGCATTATATAGATAAAGATAATATACCACATTTATTGAAAATACTCTTAATTTCAGCAAGCAATTAATTTTTTTAAGTACTCTTTATAACTTAGAATTGTATTTGCCGGATAGCACGTAATTCATCATTTTGCCGGACATCCCATCACTAATTTTACGGCAGACGGAATGAAATATCGCAAGATAAAAATCATGATGAATGAGAATTTGTCTTACACTCCGGATTAGAGTGCGCAAATATTTTTTCACAAAATAAGTTTTTTTCGTAAAAACATGAGCATTTTACGTGTCAAGAGAAATGAGAAAATGTTGTTGTAAGTTTTTACTTCTGTTTTTTTACACTGAAGATGATGAAAAATCTGCTCTTATTTAAAATTGGGCTAAAGCGCTAAGAATTATAATAAAATTAGGTCTCTTGACTGTTAGGTATCATTATCCTATTCCAAATTAGGTAACATCGGACAAAAAAATACAGACGATTAGAGACTCTGTCATAAATAATTATCTCTAAGAAGATATTAAGCCCAATTATGAAGGCACCATCGTAAATTTAAAAGCTACGTTAAAAGTGTTTTCTTTTTTTTATCGCAAATAAGTCTGCGCTTGACACCAACTCGCCTGATGATAAGCGAAGTTGTCGTCGAAGATGAAGCACGCAGACCTAGAAGATACCTATTCACTCTGACCTTGAAAAGCTTTAGATTATATCTCTTAGGAAACAAGAAAGCAGGAAGACTGTTCCATTCCCTGGCGGTACGAATCAGAAATATTGAGTCAAACCGCTTCGTACGTTACGAAGGAAAATCGACAGTGTAGGGGTGGTAATGTGGCGTCCTCCTACTTGTCCTGTAGTAAAAAGGGGATGGTAGGATAAGGTGTTCTCTCTATCGAATGCTTAAAGTGAAAAAGAAACAGAAATATTCTAATTATATAACTACGATGGCGCCTTCGTAATTGGGCCTAATGATAATTCTAACGAATATCGTTTCAAGATATATTTCAAAGTACACAATCCAAAAAAATAGAAAAATATTGAAAAATTCGAACGATTTCAAAAGTGCTTGCTTTAAAAGCTTTTTTAGTGAGTGAACGAAATGAACGAACGATCGGAATCAACTTAAACACTGGTTCCTATTTGATTCGGATTTTAACAAGTTATTCGATTCTCTAGTGCATTAAAATTAAAACATTCGGAACTGGAAAGTAATTTTAGTCGATAAAATATTTCATACTCGTAGTTACGACTACTCGAGAATACCACTATAGAGTTTATAGAATAATCGGCCAAGTGCAAGTCGGACGAAGAGTTTCGTACCGTAAGAATAAATTTAATAGCAACGTAAAAAGCGTTCTCTCTATCGAATGCCTAAAGTGAAAAAGAAACAGAACTAATATAATTACGATGGCGCCTCTGTAATCGGGCTTATTGTGTGAATATTTCAAGCATGTAAGTATTCCTATCACTGTTAATATGGAGCGAAAAACAAAACGGCAACAGAAATACGTTATCTGTGAAAATATCAACGTTGAAAGCTATCACGGTTTATTAGATACAGCCTGGTGACAGACAGACAGACGGACAGTGGAGTCTTTGTAAAAGGGTTCCATTTTTACCCTTTGAATACGGAAACCAAAAAATTGTGTTGGTGACGAACTTTAAGCTGTACCTATACTTAAATCCTTTTTTGTCTGTGTAAGTGCCTATGTGTGTTAACTATAAATTAATTAAATCTCTTCTTAAGGTGATTAACTCCCTCATTTATTGCAATGTGTTATATTTTACTGAATCATATACCAAAAGGAGGTGATTCAGACTGTCACTATGAACAACTTGCGCCAACTTGGAATTCGAGATCGAAAAAAAAAGCCCGGTTGAAATATTCGCCACTCTTGCCTTTGTTAGACAACATAATGTTCAAATATTTCATTACTTTTCCGAACAAACCTTTTGATATCAGATATCAAAAGGCTGGACTCGCTGCCGGGTGTCTAGAATCTAGACGCGAATACAAAGATAAAAAAAATCGGCTAAGTGCGAGTCGGACTCGCGCACGAAGCGGATTCCGTACCGTATGGGAGCCCCATACCTCTTGCCGTTATTAATAGCGAGCAAAAAACTCCTAAAAATCATGTTTGTTGTATGGGAGCCCCCCATAAATTTAACTATATATTTTAGTTTATAGTATTTGTTGTTATAGCGGCAACAGAAATACATAATCTGTGAAAGTTTCAGCTGCCTAGCTATCATGGTTCATGAGATACAGCCCGGTGACAGACAGACGGACAGACGGACATCGAAGTCTTAGTAATAGGGTCCCGTGTTTACCCTTTGGGTATGGAACCCTAAAAAAGGCGACGCAACTAGCAAACGGCCAAGTCACATATATTGACTAAGGTGTAGAGTTTGCGAAGTGAAGTCTTGTAGAGTTTATGCGTGTAGAGTTAGAAGCTTGGCTTTACATGAGATCTGACTACTTTTTGGAAGTGCGAACTGTGATCTTGTCTTGGCTTCATTTCACATGAAAATGTTTTTGTTGGATCGTATTCCTGCTACTAATAGTGTTTTATTGTATTGTATACGATTTCACAAAATGCACGCGCGAAACCCTGAGTAACTCTATTTACAGTATTCAAATTCAAAATTCATAATTTATTTATTTCGGACAACTCAAACATGATCCATCTTTTGTTAGTAACTAATGCTAATGCTTACAAACTAGGGTTGGTTAATATTTATCTGGTCATATACTTTGGAGGCATCCCCTGCGGAATCATGGTCCGCACGAGATGCCTCAGTACAGGAGCATGCGGGTCGTCCGCTATCGATTTCAGGATGGTGTTGTCACTCCCCCGAAGCCTCCTCACTAGTGACGTATTGCATTCTCAAAATATTGAGTCCAATGAAAATTGCAAAATGCGAATTTTGTTAAAATTGTACTCCTCGCGTTTGGGTTCCGTAGATAATTGAATTTTCATATCACATTTTTACGCCCAGAAGCAAAAGTACAGAATTTTTTTTTTTTTTACTAGGAAAACATACAGTGATATATTCATTAAATTACTAAAATCTTAAATAACTATATACGTTTAACAAGTTTTTGACTATAACATTTTTGCATCATAAGTTTATCGTGAGTCTCTGTGTTGTGCTTTTCTTTCCTGCAATTAGGTATAGCTTCAAATACTAGGACATTCTGCAAAACAAAATTTGTAACAAAAATATCTGTAAGGGATTTTCATATAATATTTGTAAAGGATACAGTTGCTTTATTTTGTTTTATAGTGATAAGCTGTCTACATTGAAGTTATTCTACGTAGACAATTGAACTGATATTAATATCGTAAAAGCGCTTGGTCACGGACATCAATCCGGCGATATTTACTCCGGAAGCACGTCCGGCGCGTCAACAGACGTTCATTATAAAGCATACACCACCGCGAATCCAGTGAAAATAAAAATCGGCAAATTTCGAGTCGCACGAAGGGTTCCGTAGCGTATCGGAGCCCCATTCCTCTTCCCGTTATTAATAGAGCAAAAAACTCCTAGAAATCACGTTTGTTGTATGGGAGCCCTCCTTAAATATTTATTTTATTCTGATTGTAGTATTTGTTGTTTTAGTGGCAACAGAAATACATCATCTGTAAAAAATTTAGCTGCCTAGCTATCATGGTTCATGAGATACAGCCCGGTGACAAACAGACAGACAGACGGACAGACGGATATCGAAGTATTAGTAATAGGGTCCCGTTTTTACCCTTTGGGTACGGAACCCTAAAAAATCCGTTGTCCGGTGAAACAAATTGCCGTGAACAAATGCACTAGGACTTATTTTCTTGATTATTCTCTAGTGTCTGATTTTAACGTCGTTTTGTTATGGATTATTTGTGGTATACATGTTGAAAAAATATTTTTTAATTGAAAAAATACTTTTAAGTGTAATTTTTTGCCACTTTAAATTTGAATTATTCTGTGAACAATTTTAATGCTACATAGTGAAATTTTCAAATTCACACAAACAAAAGTAGGTATTTATAGTGTTACATTGTATATAAAATCTACTTATACAATATTTGGACTGATTTTTAATTAGTCACATTTACAAATTTATTTGAGTAAAACACAGGTGTTACTCAGGCATAATTTTAGTAGAAAACTGCTACTTTAGTTTCTATCGCATTTGGCGATCTTTCTCAAGGTTGGAGTACTAGCATGCAGGCTCGTCTCGCATAGTACTGTGCAGACAGTGCTATGCAAAATAGTGCTATGCGGGACGAGCCCGCATGCTAGTACTCCAACCTTGAGAAAGATCGCCAAATGCGATCGAAACTATAGTAGCAGTTTTCTACTAAAATTATGCGTGAGTAACACCTGTGATTTACTTAATTAAATGTGCGACAATCACGCTAAAAGTCACAAATACAAAGTCATTTACTTACAGTAGTCATACAAAATTGTCAAAATAATAATAAATAAAAAATACAGAGAGAAAAATTTCAAAACAGATATTTATCCTAATCGAACAGTTCTTTGTGGTATTACATTGAATTTTCATATAAATATGCAGGAAGCAAAGTTGTACGACAAGAGCACGATAGTCTCGACGTAGCGCCCACGGGCCCCTAACGAAGCGTGAGTGCGCTGAACCATGAGCTTTCAATCAACTAAAACTTTATTAAATCCATTCAAATAGGTCGATGACAGCGCAGTCTGCCGTGGCTTATACTTACTATACACCGCAGCTAGTGTTTTTACCACACCCCGGCTTCGAGCAAATATCTATAAAGTCACAATCGTGCAAAAAAAGTGTCCGAGCCAAAACCCTGTCCAAGCTACGCAGTGGGTAAGTTTTTAGTTAGTCGTAAGGCGATAGCAAGCTGACTACAACGCCGCGCGATGCCAAAGTGCTCGGTTAAACCACTAATTAGGTGATAATATAACGTCGAGATTCGAGAAAATGGGTCATTGTGAATTATTTAATGTAAATATCTAAGTTGGTATGTATGGCGGTGCTCGGACATTTTTTACTACTTTCACTTAGGGACTGTGGCTCTGTAGATATTTGCTCAAAGCACGCAAGTTCGTACAGGCCCGGTGGCTAGCCCTGGTGTCAGTGTTGTTAAGCCGCTTAAAGGCCTCTGACATGGCTAAACGGTTAAAAAAACCGGGGGCTACAATTTAACGTGTCATCCGACACACTGTAGCGGTCAGTTGTAAGTACAACCCGCGGTCACCCATCTGAAGACCGTGCTAAACATTGCTGGGAACCCATTCAGGGTTATTAACTACTAGACCCTAAGGCAGTCAATTGAAGCAGTGGACATCCTGTTGTAACTGATGGATAGATGGATGAATTGTTAACATAGCCATTTTTAGAGTAGCCAAATGCGTGTATGACGCAACTGGATCTCAAGGGCAGGGGACCGTGGAAATCGAACGTAAATTGGGAGAGGCCTATGTCCAAAAAAGATAACAAAAGAGAACGAAATATTTTAGCCGCATATAAAACTGGAGGTTTATAATCAGTTTAGGCATAATATTTTTTTTCTAAATGTCCTTCGTAAAAATTGAACGAACATGAAATAAACTCTGAAAACTTGTTATATTACCTTATAAAACTTTACACATTCAAAAGTTACTTATAAATTTGCCCCAGAGTAGCGCTAAGCATATAAACTCGGGGCATTATCCCGCAGAACACCACGGGGCCCGTACTTAATTGCTTAATCTGTGGCTTAGACCGGATCCTGATTTATAACGATATGGGATGTTATACAGGCCTGGAGGAAACGTGGTGAAGTTATCTCGGTTATATCTTAAGCTTAGAGTAGAGGGTTCTCCCCTAGACAAAGAGGGAGTGTACGGATTCGTAAAAATGTTATTAGAGACTGGGAGAAAAAAAATGAAATTAGTTTCTTTCAGTTGACTTCCAGAAATAATAAAAAAGGCCTCGATTTGGCTGATTTTTATTTTGTGTATACGAATAGTGCAGCGGACTCCTTTTGTTTTATGAAGAATAGGGCTACATTTGCCCACCAACTCGCCTAATGGAAAACGAATTTGTAATCGAAGATGGAGTATGTCGACCTTTTATTTACGAGGAGGAAATCTTCTAAATATGCCCGACCGCTTTGGGGTGCAGTCGGGTTATGTGGGATTGTACCCACTAAAACCCCCTCGGTGGCCAGCCTTTGTGCCTTCTTGGTAGCCCCGGGATCTCTAAAGGAACGCACCGGTGCTCCCAGCACTTTACTAGACTACTTGCCTGGTGATAAAACCAGGCTTGTACTGTCTTTACGACAGCGTTGCCACACGCGCTGCCGTCCTCCTCGGGTCCGTTTGAGTGGCTGGCCAGAGCCCCAACTCTGTCCACCCACGAACCCAGGGGTCCCCTTTTATTAGGCTTTTACTACAGGCAGGGAATACCGATGCCGTATTCTAGTGCCCCGGCATCAGGGCAAGGAGTATGTAGACCTAGAAGATACCTATTCACTCTTGACTTGAAGATATCCAAATTGTAATTGTCAAGAAACAATGACGGAGGCAGGGCATCCCAATCCCTGGTGGTCCGCATTATAAAGAAAGAACCGAATTGCTTAGTACGAGTATGTTGACTATGTAGAGATGGAATTTATGCGACTTCCGGTTTGCTCTGTTGTGAAAAGGAGGTGTAGGAATCAGGTCGTGGAGTTCGAGCGCACACTCGCCGAAATGGAGCCTATAGAAAATTGCCAAACACGCTTCTTTACGCCTGTGTTTCAGGCTTTTCAGTTTGGAAGCGACAAGCTTACTATTCCCGATTATCCGCACGGCACGACGTTCAATCGAATCTAAATTTGTGGCACCATGAGGAATATGTCTAATAAGATGTATAGTATATGTACTGGGCATGATGTATATTATAGGCACATTATCCTATAGCGTTTGTGCAAAAAGAGGACCATCGTGCCTTTACGGTGAACTAACAATAAGATTTTAATCAGCAGCCAAGGTACCGACTACTTGGTAGACGTGAGTCTACTGATGAAAACCGAATTGGTGTCTACCAAGTATCAAACACTTTTAGTTGTACTAGCGATGACAGTGCAGTGTTGTCAACCTAACAAAATTAGTAAAATGGCACACGGGCGACCTCACGAACGTCGTTGGGAACTTTTGTCCAAAAAATAAAATTGCCTCAAACGTCGATGGGAACTTTTGTCCCATTTGTGTGATTTTGCAAAAATCAGTTTTAAACCGCAAAGTTAGAGTTCTTTTTCGTAATAACGCTAGTATTTAATGTTCGGAATAAACCATAGATGGCCTTCAAGTCAATAAACAGTTCCTTGCCACTGTTTTGGAGATGTCCGACGCCATTCTGTTCCGGCGCCGCGCCCACTTTGGTTCAATTCGGGAGTAGTGCTGCAGTTTTTGTCTGAAATATGTGGTAAATTTTAACTAATTCATATAGTGTATTGTATTAAAACATTGCTGAAGACTTTTCCTTTCGAATGGTGTATGTAATTTATAGTGATAATTGTGTTGTGATCGAAATTTGGTGTTCTAAAGTTGGGGATGGCGGGAGGTTCCGTAAGTAGTGTTGTCGGAAGTTTACTATTTTTTAAGGTATTAACGTGTAGACTTGAATCATAGACATATAAAAAATACTTTTGCCAATAAATTAGGCTACTCCACGGTATTTTTTATTAGAACGTAGCTTGTCTATTGTTCCTTTGATATACGTTTTTAGAGGGACGGATACCATGCAACCGCGCGCGAAAAATTTGACTCGGGGCAGTGACGTTTGATGCAAAAATGGATTCGAGACGGTGACGTAAGATGCACAAATAAGCGAGACGAAGACGTTCAAGTGGGTAGGACGCTTCTGTTTTTGCACAAACTCTAACAACATGGTAAAAAGATCCTTCTAAAAATCTTATAGCTCTTACTAAACTGAATAAAAAAACGACAAAAATTAAGCCAGACTCTCGCAAAAAAACGGGGAAAAAGAAACAGCCACGGTTTATTAATATTGAAAAAATAACTAGTACATAAAGAAGTGGTCAAGTTCATCCATTTAGCAAAAAACACCGTATTTTATCATACCATATTGTATACATAAATTCTGGTATCAACTGTTTTCCTAAGCGTTTCTAGTGCCACTATAAAATTATCTGACAGTAGGTTAAGTTCTTACTGTTTGGTATAGCTGAAAAGAAACTTTTAAAATGCCAAGTATGTTAGAAGTAGAATTCGGCTGACCCGTTTTTGAAAAATCAACAATGATGTAATAAATTCGAGCGAATTTTTTTAATTTTATACATGATGTATCACATATCATGCTGTCAGGTAAAACCGCCTACCATCATGTATAAAATTCGAAAATTTCGCTCGACTTGTTTACATCATTGTTGATTTTTCGAAAATGGTTCAGCCGAATTCTGTATAATTTTAATGGGACTACCTCGAAAGTATATTCTTTTGAACTAAAAAGTAATTTGCGAAATTATCGGTGAACATTGCTACACACAAAAAATACTAACATTGAACCTCCTCCTATTTGGAAGTCGGTTTAAATATTGCGAAATCATTAAATACTTTATCTACACTAATGTTGTAACATTCTACTTATGTTTCCAATACTTGACTCATAATGACTACTGTTATAGCGCAGACAACAAACCACTCAATTTAACCAATTTCACATGTTGTTATAATATCCACATCGATATCGTAAAATCTCATTATAGCATCGCGCGCTCGCTCCTGATTGGCCCTGCGCGCGCAGCTGCGCTCTCATTGGTTAGATTTTAATGGCGCCAAGTTCACTGTGACAATACACGTACGCGTGAATTTAATGTTTCGCAATATGTTTTTTTTTTATTTTTGGTATTCTTATACTGATTCTATACTCAATAATAATCATCCAATATATCGATGATCGATATGCCAAATCACAAACCTCCAAATAACCAGTTGAGCTACTGCCTACAACTGTACTGTATCGTTACGCAAGAAGTTTGCCATAAATCTACCCAATAGTTCAAGTTCATGACCTTCGAAACGATGGCAACTTGCCAAAGAGAGGACTTAAAGGATCCAAGGAAATAATATTTTTGGATTCAGTCAATTTCTACTAATACTACGATAGTACTCTTTGTCTAAATTGGGTACTATATAGTTAGACAACTATGTATTTGTACTATCGTAGGAAAACTTTGGCCTTGTTTATCAGTTGATTAGGATTTTGACCTAGTAATTACATAGCTAGTGTGTCACGGTAAATTGTACGTAGGAAATCTTCTTCTATATAGGTCAGGAGATAAGACTGAAAACTGACTTTGAAAAGACTATCCGTCTTACCACAAAAGTTTTAAGCACGGTTTAGACAATTTTTAACAGTAGAAATTGTACGGTTAAACAGTGTTTTCTTTATTCCGCATAGGTATGCGTTTGACTACACACTGCCTGATGTTGAGCAGATACCTATTTACTCGGGATTTGAAGATACCCACGTCGTACTTTAGCGGGAAGACAGACCTAGGCAAAGCGTTCCACATTCTGGCTGTTCGTATGAGGAATGAGGATTTGAAACGCTTGGTTCTAACGCGCGGAACGTCCAACATAAAAGGGTGTCGCTTTGGTCGCGTCTGAATAGCCGTACGATAGAAGAAAGGGGCAGGTGGGAGCAGATTAAAGCGTGTTTAAATCTTTTGTGGTAAGGCGGTATATATCTAGGCCGAATAGTAAAAGTTGGCGGACCAATAAGCTGCTCGAAACCCAATCAAATCTCAACTTGTTATGTGAGCTTCAGTCAGGATTGGATATTGCGCAGCTTGTAGTTACTTCATATCCGCCGGTATGATGTATCGGCCTAGCGACAAATCGCATACTACGCGTTCATTTTAACTAAATTAATAACACGTAGTTTATTGAACACGTATTATTGTAATTAAATTAATTTTACATAACATTGAACAAAAAAAAATTACACATAGTTATTTTAAAAATATATTTTAACATAATTTAATTTGTATAGTATTTGTAATGTTTAAAGTAATGAAGGCTTATTTTTTTTAATTTTTTTTTTTATTTTAGTTTTTTTTTTATTAGTAATTCGATGGCATATGTGAATCCACCGACCCACTCTTCGTGGCTGAACATATTATGTTGATCTGTGGACTAGTGAAAAGCCGGCACCGTAAGGTAATTTATGTTTATAGTAATAAATTATTTTTATGTTCAGTCAATTTCAACAAATTTTCTCAACAAAGTTATTTACCATCATTTTCGAGGTCTAAAATTCAGCTTACTAAAATTAATAATATTAGCAAAGCAGCTCATTGAAAAGATATATTAAAAGGAAATAAATTGGCTGATACAGAAGAATGCTAATATTTTTCTGTAAACAATTGCTCACACAATGTCTTGGCAAAAGTATACATCATAATAAAACACTCATGTAATCCAGCCTATTTATTAGAACAAAACAAGAAGGAAAACACCATGTAAATTATGGCGAGTAAACCACGCGATGTAAGTAGGGGAAGGCGTTACCCAAGGCTACCCTCTGGCACCACCCATGTTCAGTCCAGGGACCGAATGCGGTTAAAATAAGACTAATAAGGTAACATATAGATTCAGATTCAGATTCAGATAAACTTTATTGTTAACTGTGTTACATAAAAGATCTTAATAAGAAGAATATAAAAACGTCTCAACAGCTAAGTCCTTGATGAACATACAATAATGGGTACAATGTCAAAGAATTATAAAAATCAATTAAAATAATACCTAATTACATAAAATGTCAAATAAAATTGGAATTAATTAAATACAAATCATATTATTTATCACATTTTGTCGTCCAAAAACTCCCGTATACTATAATAAGCTTTTGTAACTAGCAAATTGAATAGCTTGCTCTTAAATACAGCCACACTCACTGACTCCAGTATTTCTGTTGGTAAATGATTGTAAATTTCCGGGCCCATGCCACAAATGCTCTTACCGAAACATGCAGTTGAATGCATCTGTCTACGTATTTTATTTTTGTGTCTTGTACTTTTCAGGCACTCATACATTTGAATATTAGTCCTAACAAATATAATGCGGTATAAGTCTATGATACTGGTACAGTTTTATGTTATCGCAACGCAATTGGTTAAGAGTTACCAATACCTACCATTTATTTATGGACACCATACCGATATTTATCAGTTACTAGTGATTTGGGGCGTAGAACGGTAGACGTTGCCGGCTAAGCCTTCTTCATCAAACAAATATTTTCTATAATTCTTATATGTAGTATAGGTAAAAAATGTGAAACAATACCGCTTCAGACCCACCGTACTCCTGGCCATACCACTGGTGAGAGTGAGCCTAGTGATGTGCTGACCTTTGTATCTCTTGCATGATCACTCACAGATAAGTAATAAAAATGCATGTCCATTATCTATCAATACGGTGAAATGTTTTGCAATTGAATAGCGACACCTTTTTTTCAATACCTAATTACTCATGCTTAAGCCAAATTAATTTAACATTAATCACGTAATTTTCAAATATCAAAATTAAACGATACGACATTACACCGTAACAGCTGTTACAAGTCCAATTTCAACCCGTATTTTTTCGGTTACTCAATCCCTGATTTCTTCATCAAGTAGGGCAGTTACTATGTATTACACTAATCCTTGTGATACATTTACGTAAGGCAATTGGCATAAGGAAATATACAAAATAGAGAATGCGGAAACAGTACATGTTTCCTGTATAAATATCCTAGCCTTGCTAACAAGTAAGAATAACGAGCTGGGGTGAAGGCTATGCCCTACAAAATAAAATCAGGACTGAGGAGATCCGAAAAAGTGGTAGGTACATTTTTTTTATCTAGCCGAGCTTATTCACAAGTTAAAATGGCACAATAATGACATAATGTTGTAACAGTGCATTGTGCAATAAACAAGTATAAACAATAAAATAAAATAAATAATTATTTTTGAAAAATAATTACACAGAGCTTAATTTAACTATAATGTAAATATAATCTTGTAGTAATATTAAATAATCTTGTACTATTTGATTGAATTTTGTTTATTTTCTGTTTGTAAACAGGGTTATTTCTAATCAATTGGCATCCTTTTGGAAACAAAATAAACTACGGAGGTAAGTTAGAAGTTGCTGTAATTTCCAAGTTGTTTTATTTCTCAATATAAAATACTGAAGCTGTTTATTTTAGTAATTAGATCGTTATTTCCATGTTTTCATGTGAAATTTAAACGGGAAGAGCCGCTTATTAAGGCATTTGTTATTTTGCCGAACACAGCGACCATGGCGGTGTAAAGATAGCGTCACACTTGCTGACGTAATATTAGATTATTTAAATTAAAAAAAAAAATTTTTTGGTTAATGTTTTCTGTACCTACTTTATAATACCAGCATTAGCCTTTTAATAGTCCACTACCGAATAGTACCCACTAAGAAGTGAAATTATGTATTCACATATACGAGTAGCAGATGCACCTGTCTTGGTTACTGCCCTTGTTTTGGTTATTTGGTTTCGACCAAATCAACGCAGGGAGCGAGAGATCGTTTTCTACTACTGCGACGAGGTCACGTTGCTCATTCGCGCATGCTGATTACTCCTCCAGCGTATGCTGCGCTGTGTCCTCTTCGCAGCCGCAGTGGTGACACTCGGTTGTCTGTTCTCTTCCGGCTATTCGATACAAGTGTCGAGGCATCCGTGCCCGGAAAGCACCTGTAACCCGCCGGAAGGTAAGTGACCCGTGCCGTCCGGGCTGGACAGTTCTCTCTCCATTCCACAATCATGTACCTTTTGGCTCTGGCTTCCCATATCTCAAACTATCTGGGTGTCTGCTGTATAACCTGCCGCAGCGTATACAGGGTTATTTCTAATCAATTAGTATCCTTTCAGGGGCTTATTCTGTACATAAAAACTAACAAGTTTTGTTCTACGACTTTTATTATTACTCAAAAAAAAAAAAGTTGTTCCATAGAAAAATATGGTTCACTCGCGACCAAATCTATGAAACAGCTGATATTTTTTTTTTGAGTTTTGGCAAATGTCGTAGAACAAAAGTTGCTAGTTTTGATGTATAGAATAAGCCCCTGAAAGAATGCTAATTGTTTAGAAAATAACCTCGTATACGGTCCATGCTGCTAAAGCCTATTCGGAAACCAGCTTGTTTGGAAGTTTGGAAGTCATCAAGCCTACGATCGAGACGATTTGTAATGACCCATGAAGATAAAAGTTGAAGTTAATAAGTGACAAAATTTTTGATAGTTTACATAACAGAGAATTCGATTGTAATAAATAACATAGTTGTACGACTAGGGATATAAAGTTGGTTGTAATACTATTCTTGACTTTTATTGTAAAAAATATTCTAAACTAAATCATTCTGACGACGTAACTCCAAACAAAGTTGCGTACTGCACCGAAAAAAAAATCGTTAATCCATTTTCATTTTGTACTTTGAATGGAAAATCTAAAAAATAAACTATGAAATTTAATTTCTCGATAATTTTTACTACAAATTTCATCATTACATTGAAACAATTTACGCGCATAGTGAAAATAAACAGTTTTTACTTGCTCCTGTAAAATGGAGTTACACAGTCTAAAAATTAAGCCGATGAATGCTGGTTGTGAATAAGTGATAACACCAATAAGTTTGCAGCAACCCTAAAGAACATGAGAGTAATAAGGTTGCTGCTTAACGTACCGTAGAATTGTGACTCTCTCATTAGCTTGTGATGTAGCTACAGCATTATTCAACCTTTTTTATAACCTCACTTATATGCTACAAAATGTATTTTTTTACTAACTAGTTAGATAATAAAAATAGAAACGCAATGTTGATATACTGTACTGTACTGTATCAGCCTTTTAATAGTCTTCTGCAGGATGAAGGCCTACCCACGAATGGTGATCGGGCCATACCCACCAAGCTGACCCAGTGCGGGTTGATAGATTCACATACGCCATCGAATTTCTTCTACTGACGTATGCAGGTCGCATCACGATTTTTTCCTTCACCAAAAAGTCAGTGGTGTTATATTCCGTACATAAATTCCGAAGAACTCATTGGTACGGGACCGGGATTTGAACCCACGAACTCACGATTGTAAGGCAGGTGCCACTATCACTAGAACACCACGGCTCTAATGTTGAGATGAATAAGCTGAATCGCATTTTTCAATCAAGCTGCAGGATTGGGTTTTGCGCAGTGTAGCTAACATCATAGCCGCCAAAAAGTTTGATTCGTCGACTCATCTCTCAAAAATATGGGATCGTGACTCTCTCATTAGCTATGTGATGTAGCCACAGCATTATCTAACCTTTTTTATAGCTTCTCTAATTTGCCACAAAAAGTATTTCTATTAGCTAATTAAACAAATAAATATAGAAAGGATATTTAGGTATTTACCGTTTTATATCAATGATATAAATAAGATACAAATTAATATAATATCAATATACAGGGTTATTCCTAAACAAATAGCATCCTTTTATCGTTCTGTTTATCAAAACTAACTACTTTTATTCTGCGAATTTTGTCAAAACTAAAAAAAAATTGTTCCATTGTAAAATATCGTTCACCCGCGACAAAATGTATGGATCAGCTAATTTTTTTCCGAGTTTTGACAAAAGTCAATAAACATAAGTTGTTAGTTTCGAAGTACAGAATAAGCCCCTAAAAGGATGCTACTTCATTAGGAATAACCCTGTATATTGATTTATATTAATTTGTTTCTTATTTAGATCATAATTTAGAGTCTATCACTAGTGAGTATGAACATAAAAATATGTTTGTTTTAAATTGGAGTTGTTGTCAAGTAAATTCACTATTAAATTGTTATTTTAGTCGTTTGCATTTCAGTTTGATGTTGAATTACATTTCTTACAAGAACAAAGTTTATAATATTATTCTCAATAATCTTTTGTATTGAATCTTAAAGGCTAAAAAAGTAGATATATGGCTGCTATAACATTAATATTTTAGTAACAACACAAAGAAAGGACTTTACTATTTTCTATTTTCTCTTATTTGCAGTTGTATTTTATCATGAATATTATTACGATTACACCATTTTAGCCTTCGTCTAGCATTAACATCCATACTAGCAATAAATTTGTCTCTGCCATAAAATGCTTAGCTCAGTATCTTTAGTACTTATTGGACTCTTGATGATCCTTAGTCATAGATTTTATACGTAATTGGAAACACGGCAGTCACAGTTTTGTAAAGCGCTCTTGACAAAAACGAGAAAATATTACAAAATGTATGTCGTCTTAGGAATACGACAACATTTTTACAAACGTAGTCTAAGACCTAATGTAGAAGAAAGTTTTCATTATCTTTGTATCCAGCACTCCCACAGCTGATAGCACCCACACAATGAAAAATTGACGACATAATTATTTTTCGCAAAAATTGGCATACCTACCCGCAAAACCGCCTTCCATCACCTACAAAAATCGAATATTTCGCTAGAATTGTTTACATTATTATTGATTTTTCAAAAACGGCTCAGCCGATTTCTGTAAAATTTAAATGGAACCATCTCGGGAGTATACCCTTTCGAACTAGAAAATAATTTTTCGATTCGGTTCACAATTGGCGAAATCGTCGATGTTCATCGTATACGAAATTCGGATAATTCGCTAGAGTTGCTTAAATTATTGTTGGTCTTTTCATAAATGGCTCAGCCGATTTCTGTAAAATATAAATGGGACCACCTTGGAAGTACGTACCACGGTAATTACGTACTCTTTCGAGCTAAAAATATTTTTTCGATTCGGTTCACAATTGGCGCAATTATCGATGAACATACACAAAAAAATACATACCTACAGACGAACATAGAACCTCCTCCTTTTTGGAAGTCGGTTAAAAGTCAAATGTCACCGTCACGGCACTAGGCCACCACGTCTTCAAAACACTACAAACATAAAATCCTAGCAATAAATACGTCTCAAACATAAAATGTCCAGCTCTGGATAAAACGCTATTCCCGCTTTATTTTCTTAACGTCGTTTCCGAACAACAATCCAATTCCTTGAACTTGGTCGAAAACATTTTCTGCACTGGCACAAAACAAAAATCTACATTCTGTATATATATTGGTGAACTTAACGAAAGCAACTTACGGTCCACGGTACTTTTATTATGTACACAGTATCCCAACTTGGCTTTGAGGCAATCGTGAGGCGCCAGCTTGACCATACAAAACAATTATTTTTCGCAAAAAATGGCATGACCGTCTTCAACCGTGTACAGGATTCGCGAAAAGTTCGCACGGATCGATGTAGCATTTTTCACATTGTTGTTTATTCATCAAAATTGGCTCAGCCGATTTCGATAAAATTTAAATTGGACCATATTCTTTCCAATAACAAAAAAAATTCAAAATCGTACCACTATGTAAAAAGTTTTGCTTGGTTATACATAAAAAATATACATATACGCTTCGAATTGAGTACCTCCTCCGTTTCGTCGATCAAAAAACAATTGGCACAAATCTGTTGTTAAATAGCTTCGAGCAAATATCTACAGAGCCACAGTCCTTATGTGAAAGTGGTAAAAAAATGTCCGAGTGCCGTCGTACATATACCAACTTAGATATTTACATTAAATAATTCTCGACGTAATGTCACCTAATTAGTGTTTGTTACCGAGCACTTTGGCACCGTGCGGCGTTGTAGTCGGCTTGCAATCGCCTTACGACTAATTAAAAAGCCTGCCTACTACGTAGCTTGGGCAGGGTTTTAGCTCGGATAGTATTTGCACGATTGTGACTATAGATATTTGCTCGAAATTAATCAGCACTTCAATCTCTAGGCTTAACTTAATTTTTACAGTCAACCTCTAAAAAGTCATAATTTTACGCAAACACTTGGCTGAATAGTAAAGTACATAAACTAAAAACTTATCTGAAAAAATAAGACGTACGAGCGTGCAATATTTCTTACCAAGCGATTGACACAAAAAAAAAAAACATTTTGTTACAATGTAAGGGGTGAAAAGAGTTTTCTCCCGGAACGTAAATTTCATCATTACGTGCCTATACGCTACCACTGTTAGTTCATACTTCATAGTTCATTCAGTCAGTACTAAATTCAGTCCGATAAATATTAATTACAGCTAAACAATCAATCATTATATTGAACTTAATTCCTATCAATCTATCAATTAAACCACAATTATCACATTAGATAAATAATAAATACAAGTAAACAAAACAAGTTGCCAGTTATATGAATGGCGAAAACCTACCATCTCCATCTAATTTGGTAGATTTTCGTCAGTCAGTACTGACTTCAGTGAGATAAATATTAATTATCTACAGCTAAACCAGCAATCATTCTATTGAACTTATTTCCTATCAATCTATCAATTAAATCACATTAGATAAATAATAAATACAAGTTAACACAAAATGATGCCAGTTGTATGAATGACGAAAAACCTACCAGATCCATTTAATTTGGTAGATTTTCGTCAGTCAGTACTAAATCCAGTCAGATAAATATTAATTACAGCTATACAATCAATCATTCTATTGAACTTAATTCCTATCAATCTATCAATTAAATCACATTAGATAAATAATAAATACAAGTTAACACAAAATGATGCCAGTTGTATGAATGACGAAAAACCTACCAGATCCATTTAATTTGGTAGATTTTCGTCAGTCAGTACTAAATCCAGTCAGATAAATATTAATTACAGCTATACAATCAATCATTCTATTGAACTTAATTCCTATCAATCTATCAATTAAATCACATTAGATAATAAATACAAGTAAACACAACAAAGTGCCAGTTGTATGAATGACGAAAAACCTACCAGATCCATTTAATTTGGTAGATTTTCGTCAGTCAGTCCTAAATTCAGTCAGATAAATATTAATTACAGCTAAACAATCAATCATTCCATTGGACTTCATTCCTATCAATGAAATCACAATAATCACATTGGATAATTAATAAATACAAGTAAACACAACAAGGTGTCAGTTGTATGAATGACGAAAAACCTACCAGATCCATTTAATTTGGTAGATTTTCGTCAGTCAGTCCTAAATTCAGTCAGATAAATATTAATTACAGCTAAACAATCAATCATTCCATTGGACTTCATTCCTATCAATGAAATCACAATAATCACATTGGATAATTAATAAATACAAGTAAACACAACAAGGTGTCAGTTGTATGAATGACGAAAAACCTACCAGATCCATTTAATTTGGTAGATTTTCGTCAGTCAGCACTAAATTAAATGGAAGGTCAATTTGTAAAAATATAACTATTTTTCGCAAAAAATGGCAAAACCGCCTTCCATCGTGTACGAAATCCGAATAATTCCCTCAAATTGATTACATTATTGTTGATTTATCAAAAACAGCTTAGCCATTTAAAAAAAATAGTTTTTTGTTTCGGTTCATAATTGGCGAAATTATCGATGTTCATCGTGTACAAAATTCGGATATTTCGCTCGAATTGCTTGCATTATTGTTAGTTTTTTCAAAAACGGCTTAGACGCTTTATGTTAAATTTAAATGGTACCACTTCGGGAGTGTATACTCTTTCGAACTAAAAAATATTTTTTCGATTCGGTTCACAATTGGCGAAGTTATCGATGAACATACACAAAAAAAACATACACACGAACATAGAACCTCCTCCTTTTTGGAAGTCGGTTAAAATGTTAATATATTTACATAGCCTACTTCTGTATAATATAATATAATAATATAAGTTTATTACCAAAAAGAAATACACAACAAAAGTAGTACATCAAAAAAGTTTAAAACTAATACAAAGCAAGTACCTACATATATATTACAAGGATTACAAATACTCAAGTACAGATCAGCGATGGTTTCAATAAAAAGCTAGACGGCGAGCCCCAAACTAAGCACAAGCTTGTATCTTGGGGCTCATATGCAACGTTACCAGGATGTCAGGAATTTTCAAAAATCATAGGTAATTCTAGAACAAATTTGCGAAGACCAAAACTTTGTTATTTAATAAATTAATAATACTAAAAGTTCGTACCTTGAAGTAAGGAAAGAACCTTGAAGGATTGAAAAATAAGAATTTCGGGAAATCTCTTGTGTTGTGAAAATTGTACGTTTTATTAATAAGATAATTAGTGTTTTCAGCTCTTGACTATTTCAGTCATTCTCCGTACAGGCAACTTAAGAGTATGTTAAGAGTTAATGTGTGAAGTCTGCTTCCCCCTCCTTTATAAAGTCAGTTGATTTATCGCGTCAAGTTGGCATACTGCTCCGAAAGTTACAGAGGGCGGAATAACTTAAAAGTTTGTATCGAATTGAAGGCGAGTGTTGGAACAATTACCAGCGCGTTTTAATGTTGGCACAACTGGCTTGAGTTAGTCTGCTTGGGTTGGCCCAATTGATGGGAGATAAATCCTACTAATATTATAAACGTGAAAGTTTGTAAGGATGGATGGATGGATGTTTGTTACTCTTTTACGCAAAAACTACTGAACGGATTGAGATAAAACTTTGCAATTATATAGCTTATATATCAGAATAACACATAGGCTATAAATTATAATTATATTGCGTAAAATTTCCATATGATAACAATAAGTGTTAAGTAGGAAAAATTCTGCCATCTGCGAGCTATTATAGCGTGCGCTCCAAGAAATTTCAAAAAAGAACTGTCGAATCAAACAAATGTCAAATCGAATTTTCCACCTCTTTTACTAAGTGGTAAGGTAGGGCCTCGAAATACGAGTATCATGCGGGCGAAGCCGCGGGCAAAGTCTAGTATGTAAATAATCATCAGTAGCCATGTTAGAGGCTTCGCCCGCATGATATTTCGAGGCCCTACCTTACCACCCTTAATAAAGGAGATGGAAAATAAAAAAACAAAAATAATCTGTTTGACATTTGTTTGATTTGAAATTTCTTGGAGCGCACGCTAGAATAGCTCGCAGATGACAGATTTTTTCCTACTTACTTAACACTTATTATTATAATATGAAAAATTTACTTAATATCATTATAATTTGCAGCCTATGTGTTATTTTGATAAATAAGCTATATAATCGCAAAGTTTCATCTCAATCCGTTCAATAGTTTTTGCGTGAAAGAGTAACAAACATCCATACATCCATCCATCCATCCACCCATCAATCCTTACAAACTTTCACGTTTATAATATTATAGTCTGACCGTTTAACTGAGTCCTCGCCTGCGCGGGTCCCCGCCGCTCGCACCTGTCTCAGTCCCCTTTGTCGTCTACCCCCGCGCCTCTGTACCGCGCAGGCGAGGACTCAGTTAAACGGTCAGACTATAGTAAAGATTTTAAACTACGGCATATTTTTTTATGTTATTACCATAATTTCGGTTTCCTCATTTTTTTCTGTTATGAGCTCGTATCTTGCACCCCACAATTCGAGTTCCGAACTAGTAACAAGTACCTACCAATCTTAACACCATTCAAACGTTTAACTAGTAACGTGTCCTCAAATTGACTTCTACTGGCTGACTAGTACTATAACACTTTGCACACAAACACACTTTAGGATTATATTATGCAAACACTAGCGACCCGCCCCGGCTTCGCACAGGTGTATTATACATAATAAACTTTCTTCTTGAATCACTATCCATTAAAAAAAACGCATCAAAATCCGTTGCGTATTTTTAAAGATATAAGCATACATGGGGACAGACAGCGGGAAGCGACTTTGTTTTATACTATGTAGTGATATATTATCATCTATGTCACAAATGACTGTTGAACATAAGCCTCCTTTATACATAGATCGGCAACAAGACCGGTTGGAAGTGGCTTGCATTCAGCACGATCCTTGATGAGGTCATACGTCCACCTTGTGGGTAGACGTCCTACTCTACGCTTGCCGGTGTGTGATCTTCTTTGTAGCCCCATTGGTAATCTGTTCTGCGAACTATGTGCCCTGCCCACTGCAATTGCAACTTGCTTATTCGCTAGGATACTATACCTTATGCGCTGTAGCATGGTGTTAGTGACAGTTGCTATTATTAAATTTATTAGTGTTTTATTTAATTTACTACAGTTATTTACAATCATTTTGAATGTGGTACCTACAGCTGAAATAGCGGGTCGACGGATGACCTCATCATGACCGTAGGATCGCGCTGGATGCGAGCCGCAACCAACCGGTCTCATTGGGGATCTATAGGAGAGGCCTATGTCTAGCAGTGGACGTCCTATGGCTGATTAATGGATGGATGGACAGCCCCGAAACCACTAAACCGATTTGAAAAATTTTTTCACTGTTAGAAAGATAAGTTATTCTTGGATGTCATAAGTTATATTATATTTTTTTTAATTAGGGATCCCTACTGTAACTCCCATAATGTAACCCAAGGTGTACGAATAATTCCTAAAATAATTATTATTTACATCGCGTGCGCTGCGAAAACTATTGATGATAGAAAAAAATAAAGTACTACGACTTTGTAAAGCACATCATAATTTGCAAAAAGTGTGGCGACAGAGTACGTCTAACTATTATAGAAAGCCACAATAAGTGTTCTTTTATTTGAAAATTTTAATACTACTAATAACCCTTCCAAGAATATCTTTCCCTTATTAAGCAGTCTCAAAGTACTCGAAATAATGATACCACCCCTCATTAGCTGTAACTATGCCAAACAAAAGGAGGAAAAGAAATGAAAACACATCCTTTCATGACAGAGCAGGTAAACCTGAACATTACTAAAGCCGAGAAAAATCTTAGAATTTAATTCTGCGCCATTATTTTCCGTAATAGGACGAGTACGCCTCTCGAGGCAGAATGGCGCCCATAAACACGTGATGTAACAACAGACAGTAGGGAAGCTTGGATTATATAGATACACCGGTTGTGGCCTATGCCCCGGTTTTGAACATTTGATTTCAAAATTATTGCATAAATAATACGTAAGTACATTATAAACAATGTAACAATACTGTTTGTGGCAATGCCAAAGCTTTAAATTTTCTTAAAAATGTTATTTTAACATTTAAAATGTCTACTTAAACATAAAAATTCAAAGTGGCAAAAAACGACCTGCCGGAAAAAGGCAAATTTTGTAAAAGAAAACATATTTGGGTATGGTTCAAAATGAGCGCGATCACTATTCTCCGTAGCAATGTCCAAAGTCCGAACAACTTTAATGATAGCCTACTTCCAATAAGAGCTAACATCTTAAGAAGAAAAATATCCGTCATAAGCTATCCACAACTGGACAAAAGCCTCCGAGTACACTATGAATCTCTAATGTGAAGTAAAGATCTCTAAAAATAAAACCGTGTGGCCTTCGCCTGGAAATTTCATAATGTACGTTGCGCCCCACAATTTTTTAAGTTAATATTTTTTAGCTTTTAGTACATAAAAACCTTATAATTTATAAAAGTTTTTTACTTTATTTTTGTGATCTCGGTTTTTATTTTGTTACCAAAAAAATGTGTTCTTACATGAAAAGCCCTTTCATTTGATTGGTGGTTGTGAAGAAAAATGTAATTCGCCATTCGTTGTGGCGGTGACCATTTTGTATTTACGTCAATACTGAATACAAAAAATTGTATTGTCATCGAAACTAAAGCTGTGTATCAAATATCATATTTTATCAATCTGTTAACGGGAAAGGGGCCGAATTTCAATTACTAGATTTGACCCAAATGACAGGCAAATGAAGTTAAATAAAACCGTTTAAAATAATTATTTTTCGCAAAAAATGGCAAAACCGCCTTCCATCGTGTACAAAATTCGAATATTTCGTTAGAATTGTTTACATTATTGTTGATTTTTTTCAAAAACGGCTCGACTATTTCTGTAAAATTTAAACGAGACCACCTCGGGAGTATACCCTTTCGAACTAAAAAAGAATTTTTCGATTCGGTTCACAATTGCCGAAATTATCAATGAACATAGTATGTTGCATTACACAAAACAAGTAATACATACAGACGAACATAGAACCTCCTCCTTTTTGGAAGTCGGTTAAAAAGAGCTGATGTATAGACGTTAGCTACTGATGTTTTTATTCCAGAACCGCATCCCCGAGAGGGGTATACACCCCGCAATACGTTAACGCGTTACTGTACCAGTAATTATCGTTCAGTCGACGTCGCTGGATTCTTTTTAGGGCTCCCTTATGGGGAGCTTATTGTGGCGGGAATAAATAAGGATCTTGCGACCTAGGGAGGAAAGTACAATACGTGAGCGTGGCGAGAAATATGCTGAGTAGGTATATTTAGAGGCACCTAACATGTGGTTTTCTTTAAAATCTAATTACATATATATTTCAGGGTTAGGCTATGGGTTTTAAACTTAGATCATGTACTAACCTACCGGCAAACATAGCGTAGAACACTAGCTTCAAGCTGTTTCTTACCGGTCTATTTGGAAACCCATAGGTGTTTATGTCCAACAGTGGACGTACTGTACTGTGTACTGTATCAGCCTTTAATAGTCTACTGCAGGACGTAGGCCTACCCACGAAGGGTTATTGGGCCATATCCACTACGCTGGCCCAGTGCGGGTTGGTGGAATCACATACGCCATCGAATTTCTTCTACGGACGTATGCAGGTTGCCTCACGATGTTTCCCTTCACCGAAAGCCAATGGTGTTAAATTTCGTACATAAATTTCGAAGAACTCATTGGTACAGGACCGGGATTTGAACCCACGACCTCATGATTGTAAGGCGGATGTCACTACTACAGTAGACAGTGGACGTGTTATAGCTAAAATGAGGACACTGAGCAATTTGTGCATTAATTAGTTAACTCCTTATTAAATTCTTGTTTTGAATAAATATTTAGTGTTTCAAAACAAGAATTTGAAGATGAACTTCCGCAAAGTAACGCCTGATTCAATAAACTAACTCCTTATTAATTTAGAAAAAATATTTTATGTTCTATTATCTACTTGCCAAAAAAGGATGATGATGATTAATTAAGACACAGAAAAGTCACATTTTGATTGATTTTTCGAAAGATAATTTCTCTTCGGAACTGCTCAAGTGGTCAAGAGTAAGAGCAAAAAATAAGTACCTGAGCAAACGAGATATCTGCAGCATACGATCCTTAAAGAATGTTAGAAATTATTCTAATTGGTCTCCTGGGCTTTAAGAGGCTATAAGAGCAACCTATTATTCACAAAGTCGATTCTCTAACAAATAATGAAAATCAGCTCAAAAGAAGATTAATCGATCACAGACAATAAGGAGGACTTTAATAAGAATAAAAATGAATAATAAATTAACCCTGACAATGGATTATTGAAATTTATTTTTGTATTTATGATTATAAATGAGATTTCGTTCATTTTGTTCGAAAATTATGATAATCACTCCGTATTATGAGCAAGATTTTGAGATGAAAAATGTTTGTTCGTCAATAGATTATACTGGTTTTAACACGCTTTTATTAGGTCGACGTGTATGTAACTATGTAATGGAATCTAAGGTTAAATTTAACCATCTCCCAAGGGTCGTAGCGTAATGAAAATTGGCAGCTGACAGCATCATTTAACTAATGAAAAGAAAATGGTAGTGTAGTGTAGTTCAGTTACTACGCTAAAACGAGTGAAAGAACATGATTAATGTAATTTGATTTTTGACGCCGTTTGTTTGTCCTGATAAATGTGAATATTTATTCTTCGCAATAAATGGCATGACCTACTTCAACTGTATACACAATTCACGAATAGTTCACACGGATCTTTGTAGCAATGTTCACATTATTGTTTTTCTATTGAAAATGGCTCAGCCGATTTCGATAAAATTAAAATGTTAACTTCGATAAAAAAATGAATGTAATAAAGTTATGTGTGGTCAAACGTTGCAATCTGTGTGTGAATAATCAATCATCCCCTATTTTCCTACCTTTAAGGATGACATTTTATTTTCGTAATTTATATGGAACCAATATGCAGACGCATGCTTCATTGACCTCACCGAGATCCAGCTTGAGAAGCTTGAGCGCCTTCAAAATTATTGCATTAGATTTATATTTGGTCTACGCAAGTATGATCATGTATCTCAATTTCGCGCACAGCTCAAATGGCTTCCTATTCGACTTCGCCGGAATGCTCATGTCCTTTTCCTTCTTCATAATATCCTGTTTAATCCTTCTACTCCACGTTATCTTAAAGAACGGTTTACCTACTGGCACTCCTCCCACTCCCTTCCTCTCCGGTTCAAAGAAAACCTTACCCTCATGACTCCTTCTGCCCGCTCTGAATTATTTTACGGCAGGTCCTTTGCTTTCCAAGCTGTTCAGTTATGGAACGCGCTACCTGTTCCTATTCGACGTGCTCCTTCTCTTGCTGTGTTTAAGGAGCAAGTCATAAAATTTTATTTATCGCAGTTGCCTCCATGTTAGAAAGTCAGTTCTAGTTAACTTATCATGTTTATTTATTATTAAATTTATTAATTTGTATGTAGCATTTTTATTATTTATTTTTATGTTAGTATTAGTATGTGTATGTAGGTTGTATTATTGTAGTATTTGAATGTACATATTGTGTATATTGATATGTATGTATATATTTTGTACAAGTATTTATGACTCTTTATTCAAGTATTCTTTATTTTGTTTCAATTAATTTCGCTATTATTGTACACCCCGTCCTTTACCTTCCTCTATAATCCTTTCCTCTCTAAATCAGGTTGCCTGGAAGAGATCGCTCTAAGCGATAAGGCCGCCGATTGTCGCACTATTATAATTATATTGTACTCTTTTATTGTAATAATTTCGATTGAGTGAACAATAAATGGTTTCTATTCAATACAGAAGTATTTTAATTTTTCAAGTTTTTTTATTTTAACTTTCCAATTAAAAAGAATTATCGAAATCGGACTAAATGCTATGTAAAAATTTATGCGTGGTTAACCATAAAAACATATATCCAATTATAACTTCGTCGGTCAAAAATGAATATTTACTTTTACTACTTAATTTGAATCATTCTATAAGTAAGTCTTTGATGATGATGCGAGTTCTGTTCATGGTTAGCAATGGATAAAACTCACGTAAAACATTATTATTTGTACTTTTGCAAATCCTCATAGAAAATTTAATGTAACGTAGAATGATCGAGAAAACATGAGTTACCGATATAGCACTTGACATTCGAAATAAACAAATTATCGCGACTGCACTATCGGAAAACGATTAACGCGGAAATGGTGCGATTAGCAACTAATGGGCAAAATTATGGCTAGGGCTGCCACTTTGCCTTGATGCCGGGGCACTAGAGTACGGCATTGGTATCCCCTGCCTGTAGTGAGAGCCTACTAAAAAGGGACCTCTGGGCTCGTTGATGATCAGAGATGGGGCTCTAGCCACTAAAACGGGCCCGGAGAGGACGACAGCGTGTGTGGCAACGCTGTCGAAGAGGACCGCACAAGCTTGGTTCTAGTACTAGGCGAGTAGTCGTACAATGTTCTGGAGGCACCGGTGCGTTCCTTTGAAGATCCCGGAGCTCCCAAGAGGGCACAAAGGCTGGCCACCGAGGGAGTTTTAGTGGGTAAATTCCTACATAACCCGACTGAACAAAACAGTTTTAAAACGTAAAATAATTTATATAATCGTATAAGAAAGTAAATGTGTGGCAGCCCTAACATTTCTAGATCGATTATCCGCCGCCCGCATGACTCGGCGTCCGATGAAAGTTTAATATGTTACACGCGATTCCGGAATATTAATCCAATCCAGACTAATGTTCATCGAATGAGACGGATCCGATTAATCGATCAGAGTGTCAAGTGGGAATTTTGCAAATCAAATCGGATTACTTTTACGTCGCGTTGACCGAGCGCACCGAGCACAAACGCGAGCACATTGATACATACACTTGACTAAGCGAATCACAGACGTTGCCACGCTTGCGTTCGATCGGTTTGGCGCTCGCTATATTACCGTAAATAAAACTGACACTGACCTATTCAGTTTTCAGTACGTGACACAAGATGGCGCTGTGCCATTTCCATAGAAATCATATCAAACGTTAACGCGATCGAGCAGGTTTCGAACATTGTTAAAATCTGCCACTTGGCCCTCTGGTGTTCGGAACTGATTTTTAGATTATTGACAATGACTGATGCGATTGTTATCTTAGAATATACATGTTGCGTTAACACATAGGTATCTATTTCATTTTGCTTTTCAATTTCACATCTAATACAAATATTTATTATTCTTCTTCTTCTTCGTCGTGTCGATGATCCTCAACTTTATATCATTCTCTCCCAGTACTCAGCTACACTCGTCCCGCCGAGGGTAGCCTGGTATTTATTATTAATCACTACATAGTATAAAACAAAGTTGCTTTCTGCTGTCTGTCCCTATGTATGCTTATTTATTTAAAACTACGCAACGCATTTTGATGCGGTTTTTTAAATTGATAGAGTAATTCAAGAGGTAGTTTTATATGTTTTAATACACATGTGCGAAGCCGGGGCGGGTCGCTAGTACTTTATATAACGGGAATGCACTCACGTATATTTTCATAGTCATTACACATGACTATAGTTTTCGATCGTAGGCGATCTTTCTCAAGTTGAGGCGAGTGCCTGCGCGTGATAACAATGCCATATTAATAATATGCCTTAATAATTTATTATTTCATGCTAGCTGACCCGGTGAACTTCATCTCACCATCTGTCCACTGCAATGATTTTTGTTTATGTAATACATCCATGGTCAACTGTCAATGACAACTTTTACATGCAGAAACATTTTGTTTGGGAAAATTAAATTCGTGATTTTATGAAATATTCGCTCCATTTCTACACTTCCTCACCGTTTAAACCTTCCCTTAAGAACCACAGATATTTCAAAACCAAAATTAGCCAAATCGGTTCTACCGTTCTCGAGTTTTAGCGAGACTAACAACCACGATTCATTTTTATACACTCTGTGTAAAAAGTATCGGGAATATGTCAATAAAAAGACCCGTGTAAAAGAGGTCGTTCTAATTTTTTTACTGCATGTTGGTAGCACTGTACTGATTTAGCGCGCAAAGTTTGAGCGGGATCTGTCATTTAATTTGTTTTAAACTACACTTTTTGTTGGTCATAGTTTTGAGTTCTCGGCGATTTTTACAAGCCGCGGTTTTTTGGGTTTCGGCTCGTTTTCGAGACGCCATTCTGAAGAATGTTGTCTTGTCTGCATGTCGTACTCATAAACCCATGTCTCGTCGCCAGTTATTATACGTTTCATAAAGGTCGGATCCGTAGAAGCTCGGGAAACCATGTCTTTAGCGACATGCTTTCGCTGCGCTTTTTGAACAAAATTGAGCTCTTTTGGAACTAGTCGAGCGGCGACGCGTTTCATGCCTAAAATGTCATTAAGAATGTTGTGGACGGACTTAAAAGATATGTTCACCTCACTAGCCAACTCTCTCAGACTCATACGTCGATTTTTGAGCACTATCTTCTTGATTCTGTCGATGTCTTCTTTGGTCGTAGCGGTTGAAGGTCTACCAGAACGAGGCAAGTCTACTACTACTTCTCGGCCTTCTTTAAAAGCCTTATACCATTCACAAGCCCTTGTTTTCGATATACACGATTCGCCGTAGGTACATCGCAACATTTTTAGTGATTCACCACATGAAATATCATTCGAAACACAAAATTTAAGGCACACTCTTTGTTCAAAAATATTTTCCATTGTAAAAATCGCCGAGAACTCAAAACTATGACCAACAAAAAGTGTAGTTTAAAACAAATTAAATGACAGATCCCGCTCAAACTTTGCGCGCTAAATCAGTACAGTGCTACCAACATGCAGTAAAAAAATTAGAACGACCTCTTTTACACGGGTCTTTTTATTGACATATTCCCGATACTTTTTACACAGAGTAGTATATACAGACTAGCTGCCCCGTGAAACCGTGAACTTCATCTCACCATCTGTCAACTGTCAATGACAACTTTTACATGCAGGAACATTTTGTATGGGAAAATTCAATGAATGTCTATTTTTACTCACTATATTTTTATATTTTCTCACCGTTTAAACCTTCCCATAGCTTCCACGGATATTTCAAGACCAAAATTAGCCCAATCGGTCCAGCCGTTCTCGAGTTTTAGCGAGACTAACAACCACGATTCATTTTTACATAATGGAGATAATGTAAGATAAGATAAATAGATAAAGAAAATCACATTTCGAAAATACAACAAAATTAGCACAATACCAAAAAAACAAAAAAAATAAATGTCAGTACACAGAGCTAATACAACCAGAAAAATAGCGTTGTTGTCGCTTGAGGCAATTCTCATACAAAAATGTTTGGAAAATCTTGCCCAGAGCTGTCAAAACTGTCAAATTTGAATTGGAATTTAGACACTACCGTAGAAAAACACGGCAACCGCCACTGAATCGAGATATTATTCATGTCTCTTTCTAACTCATGACATATTAAATCAATGCATCTCCTTCAGATTTTCTCGATTGACCACATTATCCCTCTAGTTGTAATAGCTCTGTAGTACAATAGCAGTATATACGGGGTTATTTCTAATAAATTAGCATCATTTTAGGGGCTTATTCTGTACATCAAAATTAACAACTTTTGTTCTACGACTTTTATTAATTCTAAAAAAAAAGTTGTTGATCCATTGAAAAATATCGTTCTTCCTTGAAAAAATGTACGAAACAGCTGATTTTTTTGAGTTTTGACAAAAGTCGTAGTACAAAATTTGTTAGTTTTGATGTACAGAATAAGCTCCTAAAAGGATGCTAATTGATTAGAAATAACCCTGTATTTATCATCCATAGTAATAGATCTGAAAAGCTCATAATTCGTAAAGCAGCCAATTCCACACAAGTGCCTCTTACCAGTTACCCCACATCTCAGACAGATGCTGATGAAATTATCTAATTTCTACGATCTTCAGAATTGTTTCTCGTCTGCGGAGAGAATATTTTTCACAAACGTAATTTCCAGAAGATAGGATACCTCTGGGGTAACGGTAACTTAATAAAAAAACCTCTGTTTTGGCTTTGGAATACATTTTAGGGTTCTGTTTCTCCGGGAAAAAACGAAACGCTTATAACATTCTGTCACAGACATGTCAAAGACTTTCAAAATCCTTGAAAACCCGGGCTAGCCATCTGGCATGTCGACATGTCCAATGTCCATGCTTAATTAACAACTATTCTCGCCATTTTTTAAAAATGATTTAGGAAAGTACAAGATTGTTCTAAGGTTATTAACCTGATAGATGTAGGTACTTTATGAAGTGAAAAGTTTAAATATCTCTCCTTGTCCTTCACCTTAGTTTTAAAATGACTTAAAATGTCTTTTTTTAAATGTTAATAAGATAGGGATTAATAAAATTAAATGGTAGGTACACAATTACATCATTGTTTTTTTTCTATGTAACTAACTAAGGTGCACTCATTACTGGTCACAGCAACTTGAATAGTCACGTGTATAAACTGGGAGCCACCGACAGCCCACTCTGTCGTGGTTGCCTGCAGGAGAAAGAAACGGTAGAGCATGTTTTGTGGTATTGCAAGGCCACGGCAGAAACTAGAATTGCTTGCGGGTTGCATGACGCTTCTATGGCTTTGTCATCAGCATCGACATCATCATCCTCATCGCTATCTAGTACACCATCCAAGCCACTGGAGCAGTTATGCCAGCGGCCCAGAGCCACGCTCCGTTTCTTTTAGAAGCTGGGCTGGCTCGGGTAGACGCTGGCGGGGGAAATGCACAAAACACCCCAAGCGTGTACTACACGTCAGTGTAGGACTTATCGCCCCTACATCGAATAAGAATAAGGTGGCTTACATTTTCATTTCTAAATGCTAAATTATTATTGAGCGAATTAACTCTACATGTATGTGGAAAAATCATTGTTTTGATTCACATGAATCACCCAATTTTAATGATTTGTATATACCTAACATTCATTTTAAGGAACCCTCGAAACGCGAGTTCAACTCACACCGGGCAAGTGTTTATTTTAAAAGAGGGTGTATATATCTAAGAATCTTTGTACTTGTAGCTGTCTGGTGTACATTTATTCGTAAGTTATTTTTGTCACGTCCTGACTAAGTAAAAGAAATGAATTTTCAATGAAGTCTAGACCAACGAAAAGAGACTAAATAAAATCTTTTAGTAAGTTTCTGAAAATTCCTAACTTTTTCTAGCTATGAAAATATCAATATGATAATTAGGTACAGTGAATATTTATTCTACAATAATCCCAGACTATGGAGCCATTTCTCGACCACGCTGGCCAATTACGGGTAGGATTCACACACGTCGACTTTTTTTTACAGATGGTAGGTATGCAAAGTAAAGTTCATTTTTAGGGTTCCGTACCCAAAGGGTAAACGGGACACTATTACTAAGACTTCGATGTCCGTCTGTCCGTCTGTCTGTCACCGGGCTGTATCTCATGAACGATGATAGCTAGGCAGCTGAAAATTTCACAGATGATGTATTTCTGTTGCTGATAAAACAACAAATACTAAAAATGGAATAAAATAAATATTTAAGGGGGGCTCCCATACAACAAATGTGATTTTTATGAGTTTTTTTGCTCGCTATTAATAATGGCAAGAGGAATGGGGCTAAGGGGGCTCCAACACGGTACGGATCCCTTCGTGCGCGAGTCCAACTCGCACTTGGCACTTTTATTACTAATAACAACTTTTTTTGTTTCAGGTATGGTCCGCATGACAATCAAAATAAGTGTCAAATTAGAAAATTCACCTTCGTGGTATGTTCAAAATTCTAAATACCGTGTTTGACCAATAACTGAACGTCAATAAAAAAGGTTTATTATGTAACATTACCTCATAAAATTAATAGATAAACAAATAATTTAATGGTATGGCGGAGGATAAGGAACAGAATAGGTGACTTCCGCTCTGGGTGGTTCTAGGTGCAGAGGATGTCTATCGCTATTCAACGCGGTAATGCTTTATGGCCCGGGATCCATCAGAGGCGGGTTATTTGATTTGTTAGGACAAACATAAGATCTTTAATCTATATTATTTTTAAAGTGATGTGTTGATTGAAAAATAAATGGATTTATTTATGGTTAATACATAAAAATATTGTTCAATTCAATGAAAAATGTGGAATGAACAATACCGGGGCCCGTTGGTACGCAGAACTGTACCCAAAATATTATTTGTTAAAATGTATTTGCATGGAAGTCAAGTAAATCAATTATGAATATTTTACAGCAATTTCGTTCCAAAATCATCAGTGTAATCAAGTTAAATTTTGATAGAATTTACGAATTAAATTAATACAATATGTCAATAAAATTATCAGAATCCTTATTTTCATGTTAAGAAAAATAGTTTAGATGCAATATTTTATTAATATATGCATCACCCTACTACTGGATAAGCTAGTACCAACCTAAGTAAGACATTTAGGACTTGTTATTAACGTTTGTTTTAGTTATTACGAGTTTTAACTGAGTCTGTCTTCCCGCTAAATTACAATGTAGTTATCTTCATTTCCCGAGTAAAAAAGGTATCTTCTAGGTAAGCGTGCTACACCCTAGACCGAATATCTGCTTAACATCAGGCAGTGTGTAGTCAAAAGAAAACCAATACGAGATAAAATAAAAACTTTTAATGTTATTTATGGCCAAGAAATATTTCTTATTCTTGTTATGTTTGATAAAATAATATGAAATTAAAAATACCTACTAGGAAAATAAACAGTCCTATTATTTCCTTAATATCCTTAAACAGCAGCAGTTCTGCGGTGTGTAGAGTAAGTAGATATCCCGATTCGGTTAACTGACGCGTGTTAGTTGCGACAATCTTAAGTAATTTCAATACCAAGTTTCTGCTCACAGTGTTTTCGAGCAAGCGGTCTAAGTCATGAGAATTAGCGATTGAGTTTGTATTGGATGCAAGAAATCAACAGACAGATTTTTTTTTTTTTTGCAAAACTAGCATAACCGACTTTACAAATTCAGAATTCGCTAATATTTCGCACTGACTACTGTAGCATTTTTAACATTTAAGCCCACCGTAAATATTTATTTTATTTTCATTTTATTATTTAATATTGAAGTGAATGTAAAACTAAATATTCTGTGAAAATTTTAAGCATCTACCTGTTACCATCCTTACTAATATTATAAATCCGAAAAGTTTGTTGGTTTGTTGGTTTGTTACTCCATCACGCACCAACGGAGCAACGGATTGACTTGATTTTTGGCATGGACATAGTTTAAAAGGCGGAAGGAGCTTTAGGATACTTTTTATCCCGAAAAATTGCATAGTTCCTGTAGGACAGGACAAAAACCATCGAAAGCGAAACTGTCGCCACTATCACAAAGACGCTAAGTGATTAATTCCTCTATGACGCTAATATGGACTAACGAAACGTCACAGCCAAACGTAATTGGATGACAGGTGACATTGTCTGCAGACTTTTATAAATCACAAGTAGCATGGCAAGGGGACAAATTGTTTTTCTACCATTATATCCCCTTGAAGAGGAAATAAAGTATGGATTGAAAATGACAACTGACATTAAAATTGGATAAAATGTTGTTTTACCTCTGCATGCTACATGTTACTATGACGTTTAATACCAGGCCGTCATTTTGTCTGACATTTAAAATATTTTTAAATCTTCTATCATTAGAGGTTTAACATGTTTCTTTATTCTACCTTTATGGTATACATCATACTTTAATATTATCAATCCGAAAAGTTTGTTGGTTTGTTCCTCTTTGACGCAGCAACGGAGCAAAAGATTGACCTGACCTTTGGTTTAAAAGACAAAGTGATAATAGGATACTTTTTTATCTCGAGAAAATTCGTGATTCCCATGGGATAGGACAATAACTGTTTCTCAGCAATGGAGCAACGGATTGACTTGATATTTGGGGTGGGTATAGTTTGGAAGACGGAAAGTGACATAGGATACTTTCCATCGTGAAAAAATTGTGGTTCCCGTAGGACTTAACAATAAATTTTTCTCAGCAACGGAGCAACTTGCCTTGGCTTATTGCATGAATATAGTTTGAAAGACGAAAAGCGACATAATAGGCCACTTTTTATCGCAAAAACTTTAACAGTTCCCGTAGGATAGGATAAAAACTAAGTGAGCGGGCTGCGGTAGCAGCCGTCTAAGCGCCAGAAATAACCTGTCATGGCAAGTTTAGGACGTTCCTACATTTTTCACACTCCTACGCGGCACTCAACAGAGCTAGCCCAGACTCGGGCTCCATAACGGAGCTTGCGCTCTCGCCATAATGACGGAGTCTTTCGGAGCACAAGACACATCGTCATCCACCACTCTGGACTAACCAGTACTGAACGTCAGACAGCATTCCAACGCCCTGGTCCCAGTGCAGCGGGTCAGTCATAGTAGCCCAGCGCCTGCCTCTTCAACTGCAGAGGGCAGTGAGAACGGCCATCGCGATACCGACACCTCTCTTCCCCTGCAGCCCCACTGCGTCTGCCAACACGTTGACGGCCTAGCGGAAGGTAGGGTAGGTGGCGGCACCCACACCACCAGTTCCATATATCCCTCCGCGGCCCCTAATCCGCGGCTGTCATATCAGAGTCCAGGAAGCAGCCTTGCTTTATGAAACTGAGAAGGGTTATTCCCAGCAAGTAACTGGAGATAGAGAGACAGAAAAGAAGCCACACCCAGCGCAGCAGGAGGAGCTGGAGTTCATATGCCTGGCAGACGGAGCAGCACTAGAGCAAAATCTTAACCGAGAAATTAACATATTTACAGACGGCAGCAAAGTTAAAGGGAAAGTTGGGGCGGCATTATCCATTTGGGATGATGCCACTGAGATCAGTACCCGCAAGCTGAAATTGGCCGATTGGTGCTCCGTGTACCAGGCCGAGTTATTGACACTTCTTGAGGCTACCGAAAAAGCAAAAATCTTTTGTGACTCCAGGTCTGCACTGGAAACGGTAGTTGGCGTATCTTCCCTCCATCCCTTAGCAGTAAATTCAAAGCTAACATAAAGTTGCTACACGCACAAAATAAAATAGTAAAACTTTATTGGATTAAAGCACACGCGGGGATGGAGGGAAATGAGAGAGCGGACCAGCTAGCAAAGGAAGCAGCACTGCACTCGAAGTGCAGACCTATTTACGATAACTGCCCCGTTTCATTCGTCAAGCGAGAAATCCGAAAGGACTCTCTTGACGAGTGCCATCAGGATGGCCACACAGCGGCGGCAACCAAAACATATTTTCCGGATGCAAGGGCGGCATACAAGATCGTAAGAGAAATAGCACCAGTGGGAATCATAACTCAATCAATCAATCAATTTATTTATTCTTATAAAACGAACAAGTAGGTACATTGAATTGTTAGATTTATACATTAACATTAACATTGAAACACACCTATTCGTAATACAACAATTACATAAAACATTTATGTAGGTATTCGTTTTAATTTCTGCTTTGTAAATAATCAAGATTTACCCTACCGCCCGAACTAGTTTAAACTGTATCTCGGGCGGCAGTTTTCCTCTCGCTCACTTACTAGGCAACGTGTAATGTGTACGACGGAGACGGACGATTTCAATGGATCAAGGAGAATGTAGTAAACGTACACAAATCAGACAATTGTTTGAACCGACAACAGTAAAGTGAAGGTGATGTGTTAAATATGTATTTATGTTTGTTATTATACTAAATATTATTAGTAAGATATAGTTTTGAATGTTATGATATGTTGTACCATGTATCAATCCTTACGTATGCATGTATTGTATTAATCTTTTCTTTAGTTGTTTTAACTTGAAATAATCTTAATTTAAAACATGGTAAGTAATTATTACTTTGTAGTTTGATAATTTCTATAGGTACATATCTCTCGTTTATTGATTTATTGATGTTCATAATTATAATTATATTATACACTAATTATTAGATATAATTATTATATAGATAGTATAAACTATTAGAACAGTACCTACAGTACAGTGTTGTATAGTATAACAATATACAATAAGCATATAAAATTACGTTTATTAAAGATGTTTTATCTTAGTTTAGCTAGTTAATAACCTAATATTGTTCATCATCATCAGCATCACTCCCAAACGAATCCCAGTAACCATGTGCGCGCGGTCCGCGCACGTGTGTGTGTTTGTGTGCATGTGTGTGTGCGTGTGTGTGTGCGTGTGTGTATGTGTGCGCGCGCGCGTTGTGTATGAATGCTCCTGAAAGTAGTGTGTTATTGTGTCCAAACGCAAGAGACATTAGAATGTAGGTTTTTCTTATTATGGAAAAAAGAAACAGACATATTCGTAACTCAAGTGCTGACGGGGCATGGTGGGTTTTCCCAATACTTACATCGATTTAAGTTGAGGGAAAGCCCATCGTGCATCTGTGAACCCACAAAAGAGGAGACTCATGTGCAGTGGCACATAATCTTGGAATGCCCAGTTTATGGAAAGCAGAGATTTTATTTAGAACAAAAAATTGGAATTAATCTAACACGTAAAAACCTTAGAAACAAATTTATCGATTTTTGCACAAATATTTGTAAAAAAGCAATAATTAGGAACAAGTAGGTATAAACTTTGCTGTACCATTGTAATGTTTATTATAACTGCAAACAGCCAAAAACATTGAAATATAGGTATAGTTTTTATTCATTTGTAATTAAGACCCCTGACCCTTGCATATACACTCCAACCCTGCATTCCTTTAAGGTATTTTGATATTTGTCGGTTAGGTTATTAGGTTTCGCAGCCGACATAAACATAAGCCAAAATCAAAATATAACGCGGGCGAAGCCGCGGGTAAAAGCTAGTTATTAATATAGAGCGAAAAACGTCTAAAAATTCAGGTTTGTTGTATGGGAGCCCCCCTTAACTATTTATTTTATTTTGTTTTTAGTATTTGTTGTTATAGCGGCAACAGAAATACATCATCTGTGAAAATTTCAGCTGCCCAGATATGATGGTTCATGAGATACAGCCCGGTGACAGACAGACAGACAGACGGACATCGAAGTCTTAGTAATAGGATCCCGTTTTTCCCTTTGGGTACGGAACCCTAAAAAGTTACGCGTGGTTATACAAAAAAAAAATACGCATCGAATTGAGTGCCACCTCCGGTGCGGTCCGTCGGTCAAAAAGATGAGCATGTCAATTGAGCTGTACCTACATACGTGTACGTACACATGATTAGGTACGCAATTTCTTGGCTCTTTGTCGACCAGTTTACTTTGATACAAAAAAAAATAAGTAGATGGCAGTGTGTGGTTGACATAGCGCGACATGACAATCCAATGAAAATCATAATGGAAGGAAAAGTAGAAGGAAAGAGAGGAAGGGGAAAGACCACGGAGGGCGTTTTTAGATCAGACCAAAGAGAAGGTAGATGTCATGTCGTACAGAGAGACCACGACGGTCGGTGGGCGTTGCTCCACTGACAAGAATCGCGCTCTTAAATGAATCACATAATCCAATTACTTCATACCGCACAATCTTTTAAATTGTACCAAACAAAACTCTATCCCTGCCCTGAGGCGACCATTACACTGTCTTCTAAACACTAAAATGCACTCAGACAGTCTCTACTTGGCAGCTAAATAGAGACGGATTGAGATTTAGATCGCTTTTACTAAGATCACTGAAGTTCGCTAAATTACATTTGCTAAGTTTTGCAAGAGCGGTAAAAAGCATAAAAGCTTTCTACACATACATTTCGACTGAAGTTCGTTACCATTGGGATTGTGAAATTTTCAATCTGAAATGAACAATACATAATTATTTTTCGCAAAAAATAGCACGACCGACTTTACCCGTATACAGAATTCGTGAATATTTCGCACGGATCGATGTTGCATTTTCCACATTATTGTTAATTTATCAAAAACAGCTCAGCTGATTTCGATGAATAAGAATAAGAATAAGAATGATTTATTGGCCTTATAACAGTCGTTACACTGGGCAAGTCATTTTACATTTAAAATCATTTATGCAAACAATTAATTAAAATAGCATAATTATAATCTGATGTAATTTAAACAGGACCAATATCGAAGTATATTCTATCCAATAAAAAAATATTTATTGAAATCGGACTACTAGGAAAAAAGTTATGCGTGGTTATACATTAAAAAAAATGTGTCGAATTGAGTACCTCCTCCGGTGGTTCGTCGGTCAAAAAACATTTACGTTTTAATGTTGCACTTTTTAATGAAATAAACAAATTGATTATACCACCCCCATCAAGTGAATTATGATTATTATTAGGAATACATAGCACTTAGTCCAGGTTTTACGTAGTTTACTTAAACTTTCGCGTTCGCGTGTGGCTCCATACAATTTGGTTAGTACTCGTTTCAACCACGGGCGCTGTAAGTTTTTTATTTATTTTTATTTCTGATGTCATGCTGCCTGATGTTAAGCAGATATGTTGTCTAGGTTGTAGCACGCTTACCTAGAAGATACCTATTTATTCGGGATTTTAAGACACCCACGTTGTACTTTAAATGTATGGAGCCATACGGGAACAGCTGTAGTTTCAATTTACTTGTAAATCTGGACTCACCCCTCAGGTACTGACTCGAAAAAACATCGTGGTTGTTTTATCGCGGCGCGGATAAAGTACAAACTACTTTTGATTTCCAACACCACGGTTTTAATTTCTTTATTACGTAGCAAATTGAGATGATTAAAATTACTAATTTTTCTCTAAATCAAACAAAATCATCGCATTGCGTTGCGTCGTAACCTTTTGCTTTTTTACAGAGATAACAAAAAACACCGAGAAAAGCAAAGGAAAAATATTTATGGTCAAATAGCAAGTAAGTAGTCCAAGTAGTCCCATCCATCAGCCATAAGAAGTCCACTGCTGGACATAGGCCTCCCCTAAGGATCTCCAATAAGACCGGTTGGAAGCGGCTTGCATCCAGCGCGATCCTGCGGTCTTAATGAGGTCATTCGTCCACCTTGTGGGTGCATGTCCTACGCTGCGCTTGCTGGTACGTGGTCTCCACTCGAGAACTTTCGACCCCATCGGTCATCAATCCTCTGCGCTACGTGCCTTGTCCATTGCCAGTTCAACTTGCCAATCCGTTGGGCTATGTCGGTAACTTTGGTTCTTCTACAAACAATACCGTTATGATAATAATATTTATTTAAACGATGGACAGCCTTTTCCCGATTCCGGTCGAACTAAATACCCTTCTAAAAACATTTCCGGAAGACGGATTAAAATTGAACACCTTTTTTGAAACTTTCACCCTTCCAGGATTAAAACTAATACCCGAGGATCAAAACAAACTTAAAATAATATCCCGAAGCTTTCCTAATCTCAATATTTTAATCCCAAATGAAGGAGATTAATTCTCAAAGTATTAATCAGCGTTGCAATACTTTGGGACAGTTGTGGTTAGGATTTTTAAGTCACGGGTCGCTGCGTGACTTTGTGTTTAATGTTACATTGAATTTGTCTAAGTATAATAGGTACCTATGGAAACTAACGTGGTAACCGTCTGTCTGTCTGTCTGATGATGTATTTCTGTTGCCGAAATAATAGGTAGGTAACCTATGGAAACTAACGTGGTTTTCGTCTGTCTGTCCGTCTGTCTGTCTGATGATGTATTTCTGTGGCCGCTATGACAACAATTCCCATATAATCAACGTTATGTTTGGGAGTTTTTTGCTCGCATATTAATAACGGCAAGAGGAAGGCTCCCATACGGTACGGAACCCTTCGGGCGCGAGTCCGACTCGCACTTGGCCGATTTTATTAGATTATAGTATATTTTTCTGAAACCACTCGGCTGATTCGATAAAATTTAAATTGGATCACCTCTGAAGTATGTCTACCAAACAAAAAACATCAAAGTCAGTTTATAATTGGCGGAGTGATCGCGTGACATTGATACAATAAAAACACAGTCGAATTGAAAACCTTCTTCTTTGAAGTCGGTTCAGAACTAGCGGGCCTTAACTTGACAACGCGTGCTTCAGGCTAATCACAGGTAGATGAAAAACGGCGGCCGTTATGCCTAATTTCCTTTCTGGATAAAAAGCCTCGAACAATAAAAGGCTTTGAAGAAATTGCTTTAAAATGGATGGGGTCCAGCACGTATCTACGAGTAGTTCTAAATCATCACTACATAGTATAAAACAAAGTCGCTTCCCGCAGTCTGTCCCCATGTATGCTTATATCTTTAAAACTACGCAACGGATTTAGATGCGGTTTTTTTAAAAAGAGTGATTCAAGAGGAAGGTTTACATGTATAATAAACCTGTACGAAGCCAGGGCGGGTCGCTAGTTGATTGATAAAAAAATACCGATTTCTAGGTATTTGTTCTACTGAGGTTGGCAGTATTTTGTCATACGTTGCGCGCCGCATTTTGCAAAAGTTCTCTTAGGTATTCAGAGTAGATGTAGTCTTATATTATTCCACATTCTAGTTGTGTGTATAAAAAATGTGCTGTCGTAATTTTATCCATAGTATGTCCACTGATGGACATAGTCCTTATCTATAGATCTCCAATACGACCAGATGACTGCCTCGGTGGCTCAGTGGTTAGTGAACCTGACTTCTGGATCAAAGAGGCGTGGGTTCGATCTCCACCCAGGGCAAGCATTTATGTGATGAACATAGGTGTTTGCTCTGTGTCTGGGTGTTATTTAGGTACTATCTATATAAGTATGTATTTAAAATATGCATATGTAGTACATATATCAGTATCTGGCAGCCATATCACAAGCTTTGCTTAGTTTGGGGTCAGAGACCGTGTGTAAGATGTCCCCTAATATTTATTTATTTATAGATGGACGCAGCTTCCGTCCAGCTTGATCCTGCGGCCTTGTTGGGGTTATCCGTCCACCTTGAAGGTGGACATCCTATGCTGCGTTTGCCCGTTGGTCATACGAAAAATTAGCGTACCCGTCGGAAAATCAGTAAAATAATCGGCTAATTTACGAATAGGAATCGCGTACGCAGGGTTCCGTTCTGTATGGGAGCCCACCTTAAATATTTTTGATTAGTTATTATTGAATTGTAAAATATATGCAACTAAACATATGAATATTTCATGCATCTACCTGTTACCACTTACCATTATTAATATCGAGCGAAAAGCAGTTAAAAATTCAGGTTTGATGTATAGGAGCCCTTAAATATTAATTTTATTCTGTTTTTAGTATTTGTTATTATAGCGGCAACAGAAATAGATCATCTTTGAAAATTTCAGGTTTCTAGCTATAACGGTTTATGGGATACTGCCTGGTGACAGACAGACAGACAGGACAGACAGCGGGGTCTTAGTAATAGGGTCCCGTTTTCACCCTTTAAGTACGGAACCCTAAAAATGTATCCACTTTATAATGATAATGATAATGATTTTTCATTTCGTGATTAATACATTGCTTCTTAAGCTAAATCTAAATTTTCTCTAAATATTCTTTATAAAAGAGCCCATATAGGTACATATTTAAAGGATGTATGGGTCGGATAAAAACGCAGCGCAATACGCTACGTGCCTCCAAAAACACTTATTGAATGTTAGGAAATCCAGAGTAAGTGTACTCGTACAAAGGTGTAACTCTTTCGCTCGTATCAGGCACAATAGCAGACGGTGTGGGGGTAATTCAAGGGGCTTGGACATTGACTTACATATTCTTTTTGAAAGGACCGGGTAAATTAAGTGAATGTTAGGAATTCGGATTTGACTTTGGAATAACGATAGATTCTGAATAATAGGATCTGAATTATCGACATACCATACCATCATAAAAGAGATATGTTGATCTTGTTATGCCACGAGTTAGAAAAGGCTTGTTTAATTTAGTTTCTTGGTTTAGTTTGGTGGTAAAGTGTTTTGGTTTGGTTATTATATTTCTGAACATTTTTTTTTTTTGGTTTTTGCCTATTTAAGTCAGTTTTAATGTTTTTACCGTGTTCAGTCTACATCGACGCGATAATGGATATTTTCTTATTATATTATTTAACTTATAACGATTATATCAATTACAGTTTTTTGTACTTAAAATACCTAGATTTTCATCGATTCATGACTTGAGATGACAATTGCAAATATTTTTGTATCGTGAAGGTATTTTGTGTGATGCCTTAGCAAGAAATATCTTCCACTAATGCGACCTTTAACAAAAACTGGTAAAATATACTATTACCACCAGAATTCAGAGTTTTACCCAAAGCAGCTTTAAAAACCACCAGTTCAATATTGTTTTTAAACTTTCGCGATTTGAACACTACGGAACTAATCACGCACTAAAATTATGAGGTAGAGTTTACGATAAATTACGATCGATGCAACTCGGTCGAAACGTCGGGATGATGAGGTATTTATTTATCTAATAATCAGTTCAATATTACTAATTATCGAATAAATTCAACATCTACCAACTCGCTCAGTACATGTCAATGGGCACAGGGTAAAAAGGGGCAAAGAAGGGGTAAAGAGGGGCAATTCGAGAGGGTTCGAGGATGCCCTCTGTATTCGGCAGGCGCCTCCGAGCCCTCGGGGACCAATACCGGACGATGCTTAAATCGTGAGCCAGCTAACGTTTGGACTGGAAAGTCACTTGACAATACTTTCCAATTTGGTCTTTTGAAAAAAATATTTTGCGCTAATTTTTTTTTTAACAGTCCTCTGCTAAACACTGGACTTCTCACGAAGGGCGATTGGACTGTTTCAACCGAGTTGACCCAGTGAATTCACATACAATTTAATTTTCCCTTAAAAGTTTGTAATTTTTTGTAAAGCTTTCTATCACTATCTGTTATTTATTTCATTCGTTATTTTTTAAATTTGTACGCCACACTCGGCAAGGACATGAGCAACATTAGGTGTGTAATAATTCCAACTTGTATGCTATTTTGTATGAAGTGTCATGTTCTGACAAATAAAGAATCTGAATCTGAAGTACATTCTACTTAAGTTCCCTTACGGTGATTTGTTTTATCTAAAACCTAGAATGCTTTTTTAACTAATATCATAAATCCGAAAGTGTGATTGTTGGTTTGTTCCTCATTCACGCAGCAACGGAGCAATGAATTGACTTAATTTTTGGCACGGATTTTTTTTTTTAAAACGGACAGTGAGATCGAAAGTGACATACCACTACTTATTATCCCAGAAATTAAAAACGTTCTCATGAGATAGTATAAAAATTTAAATATCACTGGGGCGAAGCCACGGGCAAAAACAAGTTCGTATATAAATTGTAAAGAATTCATTAGTACAAGACAGATGTGTCCATGTACGCTTGGAATGAGAGTGGTTTCTCACTATGCCATTATGGTTTTCTAAGTGAAGCTAATGAATAAAACTTAAAAGGATTTGGCACACTGGATACTTTCTGCGGTCTGCGGTCAGGTCAAATTGAATGCAGCCCGCATTATGTACGAGCAACGTTGTTGTTCTCTATATATTTTGTATAGAGGTAGAAATACGATCTGACCGTGCGATCACGCAGCCTTGCCCGCATCGCCCGGTTCTCTGACAGGTTCCCCTGACCGACAATATTGTTTATACATAATGCGGGCTGCGTTCAATCTGACCTGACCGCAGAAAGCAAAACGAATCTAGTGTGCCAAATCCTTGAAAGTTTTATTTATGTGTAGCAAATCCTTAATAATTATTTTTCGCAAAAAAGGCAAAACCACCTTCCATCGTATACAAAATTCGAATATTTCGCTCGAATTGTTTAAATCACTGTTGATTTTTCAAAAACGGCTTTGCCTATTTGTGTAAAATTTAAATGGTGGTACCATTTATCATTTTTCATTTGTTTCGTCGTTATGTATTGTACCTCTTATTTTTGTTGCAAATAAAAGTTTCTGTATTTCTGTATTTAAATTAGCAGCTCCTGAGGCTGCTCTGTAAAATACCTCTTATTCATACCTCTTCAAACTAAAACAAATTCGGTTCAGTTCACAATTGGCGGAATTATCGAAGAACATACACAAAACAAAAAATACATAAAGCCGAACATAGAACCTCCTCCTTTTTGGAAGTCGGTTAAAAACGAGTTGTTCATTCACTGTTCCAAGCAACTCTCTCGATCTAAACACGTCTCTTTTATGGGAAGGTAACTTGGATTTGTAAGACGCACACGTGACGCCTTCGACGTCCATAATGGGCCATAATGGACCATAATGGACGCCCGTATGTGTATGCCTCTTACAACTTGAAGGATTTGCTACTAGGTACTAATTTAAGAGTTTCTTTTTGGTAAATCAGTCACTATGTTGACAGTGAAAAAACCGATGGACTACCTAATTTTTATAGTGTACTAAAATAACAGTCTTTATTTTTTCTTCGATTTTAAGTTTGGTGCAATATTGCCCGTTATCTAGTGTGTCCCTATCTAAAGAAGGATGTCGGCAGCTCATACATACGAATACCTGTTGTATACGAATACACTAATTTTCTTCAAAGTATATTTCTAAAAATGTTATGTTCGTCAGAGTAATTTATGACGCTCCTAAAACTGTTCTGATAGGTACAAGTTCTTTTTTAATGAAGTTTTAAAATATTTGGCCACACAAGCATTGGTAGGGGATTTAGATGGTAAAAACAATTTAAAAAAAATTGTAAATTTTCTGGTGGTCTAATTTTAATTTTAATTTGTAAATATTATTTTTAGATAAGATGTTTTGTTCCATGATTGCAAAAAAATGTTTTGACCGGTCGAGTCTCTGCATCCTTTTTTGGCCGCATTCAGTCTGTTATTGAGGCCTATGTCCTCGGTCAACGCGCAAAATTATTTGTTTTGTTTTCTTATTTTGCCATGAACACATAATAATATACACATAGTGGTGGTTCATCTTAGTTTTTAGTTTTGTGCATGGGCTGACCAGTAAAAACAGGGCAAATACCCTTAATAAATTAAATTTCGCGCGCTGGCCGAGAACGTTAGTGGACATTTTGCTTTAAACTAATGACCCCGTAAAAATAAAATCATCATCATCCGCAGCCTTCTCAATCCCACTGCTGGGTATAGGCCTCTCTCTTACAATATATTAAATAATTTGATTTAATTCTTTTAAACAACGGTAGGTACTATCACGCATTGAACACGATCGATGCAAGGCGGTCCAAACGTCGGGATAACATTCTCTGTGTGTGATTAGTCCCGTAGTAAATAAATATAAAATAAAAAAACCGTGGTGGTCGAGGTGTAATGACACTGACCTTACAATCGTGAGGTCGTGGGTTCAAATCCCGGTCCCGTACCAATGAGTTTTTCGGAATTTACGTACGGGATTTTACACCACTGGCTTTTCGGTGAAGGGAAACATCGTGAGGCAACCTGCATATGTTCGTAGAAGAAATTCGATGGCGTATGTGAATCCACCAATCCGCACTGGGCCAGCGTGGTGGATGTGGCCAAATCACCTTTCGTGGGTAGGCCTACGTCCTGCAGTGGACTATTAAAAAGGCTGGTTCTGTACAGTACAAATAAGAATAATGGGCTCAAATCGCGCTTCGTAAAGTTTAAAAATAACAAGATTTTCTAGGTATGTTCTTATTTGCGATAAGCTAAACGCCTTATCGTATGTATCGTCAACTCGCGAGCAAACTTTGTTATGATTGATACGAAAAAGTTTGAGGGCTTCCACCAATTTCATGTAAATGCGCGCGATATTTTTGTATCGGGTATTAGATTAGCGGAATTTATACCGGGCTAATACGAGTATTATCAGCTCGATCGAAGTTAGCCTACGAGATTAGCACGTTGAAATGGCAGTGGGCAGGGCACATGTTTTGCAGAATTGGTGGCATATGGGGCCGAAAAGCTCAAATTTCAAATTACTTTAGGGAAGTGAGAGCTACTTGTATCAGTTATATTTGAATCTCTCACAAAGTTTTTGAATGGATACATTGCACCTACTGGCAAGCCGTGGTAGTGACACCCACCTTACAATCGTGAGGTCGTAGATTCAAATCCCGGTTCCGTACCAATGAGTACTTTGGAATTTATGTACGGCATCTCACACTACTGGCTTTTCGGTGAAGGAAATCATCGTGAGGCAACCTGCATTTTGTCCGTAGAACATTTCTATATCATATGTAATTTAACAACCAACCCTTCGTGGGCAGGCCTACGTCCTGCAGTGGACTATTAAAAAGGCTGGTATAGTACTGGCAAGTGCAGTGTAGGAATTCTCGGACAAAATGGACTGAAGACGAAATTTCAATTTTAATTACACGATTTCGTGGCAACAACTTACACTGACTTTAAACCGAGCATTTCCCGACACCCAGAAATTTCATTGTAAACAAAACATTCCGGATAACAAATAATTTGGTTGCAAGATAAATAAATCACTAACGTTAACAAAATGCCGGAAGAGAACAGAGATATAGCGAAACGAACCGTCATGCGACGCAATGCAGGACCCGTTTTGGACAGCGGCCAGCATCTCGCGAGGATACTTGCATAAAGAAAGGAGGAAAATTCGGCTGACAAGGTTTAATAGAACAGTGATATTGGTCGAAAGGAGCTAACTATTTTTAAACGACTTCCAAAAAGGTGGAGTTTCTATGTTCGTCTGAATGTACTTTTTTGTGTATGTTCATCGATAATTTCGCCAATTGTGAACCGAATTGAAAAATTATTTTTTAGTTCGAAACGGGTTACTCCCGAAGTGATTCCTTTTAAATTTTACAGAAATCGGCAGAGCCATTTTTGATAAATCATCAATAATGTAAACAATTCGAGCGAAATATTCAAATTTTGTACACGGTGGAAGGCGGTTTTACCAGTTTTTGCGAAAAATAAATTTGAAAAAAAAATTAAACAGACTTGACTCATTCGAGAGGGGTTGGCAAGAAGTTGCGATGGATCGCGACTCCTGCAAAGAAATGGGGGAGACCTTTGCCCAGGAGTGAGACAGTATAGGTTAAAAAAAAAAATTAAACAGAGCCTGTACAGTAGGTTGTAGGCTAGGGGAGGGGCCAAGGGGGGCATCTTTGGAAGATTTCCCCCTCGAAAAAAAAAGTGTCGAGGGGTGTGTCAGTAGCTACAACTACAACTTAGTAGCTCAGTAATCATCTGACATATTAAATTTATTGTTTTTAGCATCATAACAATATACATTCACAAAAAGACGTGTGAGAACAACTATAAACGTTTAAAAAATCCATTGAAGGCGCTGGCTTCAAGGGAATCCAGCGTGTTCGATGTGGTCATTATTTTTGTCAGTAATTTTTCAGAATGTATCTTGCTAAGCAAGGATCTTTTTTAGGGTTCCGTACCCAAAGGGTAAAAACGGGACCCTATTACTAAGACTTCGATGTCCGTCTGTCTGTCTGTCACCGGGCTGTATCTCATAAACCGTGATAGCTAGGCAGCTGAAATTTTTACAGATGATGTATTTCTGTTGCCGCTATAATAACAAATACTAAAAATAGAATAAAATAATTATTTCTCCCATACAACAAACGTGATTTCTAGGAGATTTTTGCTCGCTTTTAATAACGGCAAGAGGAATGGGGCTCCTACACGGTACGGAACCCTGCGTGCGCGAGTCCGACTCGCACTTGGCTGATTTTTAATAAAATAGCAAACATACTTTACATAACAATGTGTGATTTTCGTAAAATATTTACACGCTAGCGGTCATTTATCTCATTACAGCTCATTACAATAATCGGCCAAGTACGAATCGGACTCGCGCATGGAGGGTTCCGTACTGTATGTGAGCCCCCCTTAAATATATATTTTTTTTTATTTACTATTGAAGGGAATATACCTGGTACCATTATTAATATACAGAGAAAAATGTCTAAAAATTCAGGTTTGTTGTTTGGGAGTTATATATTTATTTTATTTAGTTTTGTTTTTAGTATTTGTTGTTCTAGCGGCAACCGAAATACATCATATGTAAAAAATTCAGCTGCCTAGCTATCATGGTTCATGAGATACAGCCCGGTGACAGACGGACAGACAGACAGACAGACGGACAGACGGACATCGAAGTCTTAGTAATAGGGTCCCGTTTTTCCCTTTGGGTACGGAACCCTAACAAAAAATACTTCTGAAATAATTGTGATAAGTAAATTCGTATATGCTGGGTGGCTAGCCCTGGTTTCAGAGTTTTAAGCCGCCTAAAAGCCTCTGACATGGCTAAATGCTACAAACAACTTAAAGAGTCATCCCACGTCCATACTTTGCAAGAGTATGGAACGTGTCCTTAACAACAGGCTCCTGGCGTACCTGGAAGCGAATGACCTACTCAGTGACCATCAGTACGGCTTTCGCCGAAACCGGTCTACTGGGGACCTTCTGGCGTACGCCACACACATCTGGAGTGAGGTCATCGAAAAGCACGGGGAGGCGCTGGCTGTCTCCTTGGACATCTCCAAAGCTTTTGACAGGGTCTGGCATGAGAGCCTAATTGGCAAGCTTCCATCTTACGGCCTGCCTGCTGATTTCTGCGCATGGATATCAGATTTCTTGAGGAATCGGTCGATACGAGTGGTCGTAGATGGCTGCTCGTCAGATCATATGGCTATCAATGCCGGGGTTCCTCAGGGGTCAGTGCTCTCTGCGACCCTCTTCCTACTGCATATCAACGATCTGCTAAAGCCCGGAATCTTTGGGTACGCAGACGACAGTACAGTCGTGGAGAGCTACACATCCGATGCAAGAACCAGCGGGCCACAGATCGAGTCTCACAGAGAGGCTATGGTCGAGCGGCTCAACTTGAGTCTGGAGGCGGTTTCTGACTGGGGTGATGCTAACCTGGTCAAGTTTAATGCCACGAAGACTCAAGCCTGTCTGTTTTCGGCCAAAAAGAGACCCTTCCAATTGTCTCCCGCTTTCCGTGGTGTCTCCGTTCCGGTAACTGACAGCTTGGAACTATTAGGCGTTTCACTCTCATCGACTCTTAACTTTGGCTCTTACATAGAGTCAAAGGCCCAATTAGCTTCCAAAAAACTTGGTGTTCTTTCTAGGGTGAGACGGTATTTCACACCTGAGCAACTGCTTAGTCTGTATAAAGCTCAAGTCAGATCGTGCATGGAATACTGCTCTCACCTTTGGGATGGCTCCGCCAAATATCAACTGGAGGCTCTGGAGTCGATTGAGAGGCGAGCCAAGAGGCTGATCGACAACGACACTCTGACTATGTCGCAGCTGCAAAGTCTCGAGCATCGACGTAAGGTAGCGTGTTTATCGGCCTTTTACCGGATCCACTTCGGAGAGTGCGCCCAGGAGTTGCACAATCTGGTCCCACCTGCCCCTTTCTTCTATCGTACGGCTAGACAGACGCGACCAAAGCGCCACCCTTTTATGGTGGACATACCGCGCATTAGAACCAAGCGTTTCGAATCCTCATTCCTCATACGAACAGCCAGAATGTGGAACGCTTTGCCTGGGTCTGTCTTCCCGCTAAAGTACAATGTGGGCGTCTTCAAATCCCGAGTAAATAGGTATCTTCTAGGTAAGCGTGCTACAACCTAGACCGCATATCTGCTTAACATCAGGCAGTATGTGGTCAAACGCAAACCTATTCAGAATAAAAAAAAAAAAAAAACCCACGGTAGCGCTCAGTTGGAAATGGTAAAAATATTTTTAGAAATGAATACGACTACCTCCTTTCGGTTTAATACTACTGTACCATGAAACCTTATTCAACACATTCTATGTGTGTTTGGAAGTACTAGCCTGTGTGTACATGTACAAATGGTACAAGCAGAAGCAAAATTAGGTACTTTTTTAGGATTTTAACAGCAGCCAATATAAGCTTGCCAAGCGCCTGTCTACTTGGGAAGGCATTTCATATTTATATTTGTCTGTTAAAAATAAGTTTCCACTTATAAAAGTTTTGCACAAAATAGAAAGAAACATTCTTTCTTAGAATTTATACTCAGATTTTGGTATTAAAAAAGTCGTGAAAAACCAAGAATAAATATTTTAACAAATAACAAAAGTAAGCAAATTAAATCTGTCCTATATTTTTATATACATTCTGTCCTATAGGAATAGGATATAAAAATATATGAATACAAACGCAATGAGCGCCAATGATGCGATATTTTTGTCATAATAATCTGTAGCCTCGTTCCGTGTCGTCTTTTATATTACGCAATTTATCTGTAAAAGTTAAAAAAAGTTAAGAACGCGTAAAATTCGACTGAATGTTTATTTTTAACCAACTTCCAAAAAGGAGGAGGTTCTATGTTCGTGTGTATGTATTTTTTTTGTGTATGTGCAATTGTGCATTGATAATTTCGCGAATTGTGAACCGAATCTAAAAATACTTTTCTCAAAAGGGTATACTCCCGAAGTGGTCCCATTTAAATTTTACAGAAATCCGCTGAGTTGTTTTTGAAAAAACCAACAATAATGTAAGCAATTCGAGCGAAATATCCGAATTTTGTACACGACGAACATCGATAATTTCGCCAGTGATGAACCGAATCGAAATTTTTTTTTTTAGTTCGAAAGTGTAACTGCCAAGGTCCCATTTAAATTTTACAGAAATTGGCTAAGTCGTTTTTGATAAATCAACAATAATGTAAACAATTCGAGCGAAATATTCGAAATTTGTACACGATGGAAGTCGGTTTTGCCATTTTTTGCGAAAAATAATTATTGCATGTATAATACCCAATAACTCCGCTTATTATGAACCAATTTCGATAGATTGTTTTTGTTTGCTTCGAGTATATACTTTAAAGGTTTTTCTATTTAAATTTTATCTAAATCGCTAAGTCTAATTTACTACATGGATGACACAGCGATTACACACTATTTAAACTCTGTTCACGGTTGAAGTTAATTATGCCATTTTTATGAAATTTTTAGCGAAAAATAACTTTACTGATTATTTATGTGTCATGTTTTCTTCAAATAAATTTCTGTCTTATGTATTTTATTGTTCTGTCCTCAAATCAATTAATATCATACTATCAATTCAGAAATAGAGATAGTATTTTTATTGGAACATGTTGTATAATTATGTAGCTGAGTGTACAAACTGTTGTGTTACATAAATTCAGTCTGTCGATGTTTTCGTTAGGTACAGTCGGCGACAAATGAAGCGAAATTTCCGCGAGGGATAGCGACCGAGTACTTTATACCTACAGACCTTGTACCTATAGTTCCGGGGATCGATACTACATGTTGTTCTTGCAGACATTTTTTGATTTCTAGGTCTGAAAAAGAAGCGATGTTGTTGAGGTTTCAGGGTGTATATAACCCATTTTATATAAAATCTGTGGTTCCCAAAGTTGTCTGGGCCATGACCCACCAAAATAATACGAGTTTACAAACCCTATTAAGTTAGTTTACAGTTCCGAAACGTCTTCTCGTCCGAAATACCTCGGTGCCTCAAGTCAAAAGTATTCGACCAGTGTGTGTTGTCAATAATGACTTATGGCACAGAAATGTGGCCTCTTACTATGGGCCCTATTAGTAAGCTCCAAGTAGCCCAACGAGCTTTGGAGAGGGCTATGCTCAAAGTCTCTCTGCGAGATCGAATCAGAAATGAGGAGATCCGAAGAAGAACCAAAGTTACCGAGCCCAGCGGATTGGCAAGTTAAAGTGGCAATGGGCAGGACTTAGCTCGGAGGACCGATGACCGATAGGGTCTTAAAGTTCTCGAGTGGAGACCGCGTACCGGAAAGCGCAGCGATGGACGCTCACCCACAAGGTAGAAAGATAACCTCATTAAGACCGCAGGATCGAGCTGGATGCAAGTCGCTACCAACCGGTCTTATTGGAGATCTTTAGGGGAAGCCTATGTCCAGCAGTGGACATTCTATAGCTGAAACGACGAAGATTACTTAATCATCATAGTGAACATATTTTATTATAGCACCAACACTGAAATCGCGTAAAAAATCTGCTGTTCCATACTTTTTATCGTAAATCAATGATCTTACTTGTTTGTGTGTTAGAACGCTTTCAGGGATAAAGCAGCCGTTTGTGGAACTTATTCATAGTTGTCTTAGTTATTTTAATTGCTCAAATGTAATTAGTAACAAGTGTTATTTAAATTTCATATTTATTATTGATATAATTGACGTATTTACATTTTTTTACAAAATTAAATGAGTATGAGTATTTAAGTTCTTGCAAATAATAGGTTTTGTTCATTCAAACAATAAAGAGTTTATAAATATCTTTTTTCGCGATTTCGCATATGGTTCCATGTTAAAGTGGTCCTAAAACCATTTATGGCATAGAGTTTGTGCAAAAAGAGAACCGTCGTGGCGTTATGATGAACTAACAAAAACATTTTAATCAGCAGCCAAGGTACCAACTACTTGGTAGACGCGAGTACTGATGCAAACCGAATTGGTGTCTACCAAGTATCAAACACTTTTATTTGTACTAGCAATGACAGAGCACTGTTGTCAACGTAACGAAATTAGTAAAATGCCACACTAGCGACCTCACCTACGGACGACACTTCTCGTTTTGCTCAACCTCTAGCATAATTCTTTTGAATTATGTCAGTAATACAAATAGTAATACAAAATATGCAGATGCAACAACACCTCTACTACTGAAACTAAAATTAAATTAAATCTGTTCAAAGACATTTTAACAAAGCCAACAAGCCATGCAACTGATTTTAATTAAAATAACTCGATGCAGAAAATACAAAATACCAACTGCATTCACAAATTTAATAAGCAAATACTTCAGAAAATCGGTTTAGTACAGAATAAGGAAGACCGCGAACACACTAAAATAAGAAAATGACCAGCGAAAAATATTTGCAGACTATTTTCTTTGTCAGAAGTATGAATATTTTAAATCTTAAGAAAGATGCTTTTAAAGTATTTGCCCGGTTTTCCTGGTGGATATTTGAATTTGAAAATGGATGAAATTGTGTTGGCTTTTTGATTCCGTGTGTTTAAGTAAGTAGGTAAGTTGTATAAGTAGGTAGGTACTGAGGGGATTTTCAGAGGGTTTTATTTACATTTTTCGTTGTATTAGAATATTGGAAATAAAATAAGAGAAATTTTAGAAAACATGGATAAGAAAAGTCCATGTAAATTCTTATAACGCCCAGCAGTATCCTGTGTGGAAACTTGCTCGTAACACGCTTTACCGTGCCATTTGTTTGTAAGATATTCGTGTATAAAAGGTTTATGTTTCAAACGACACAACTTACTTAGATTCGGTTTATAATTTATTTTAACGTAATTTTACATTTAAAAAATATTTCCCAACGAAATTCGCGGAAATAAATAATACTTAAGCGTTACGTTACATTTTGTCCATAGAGAATCTGGCCTCTGATTTTGTATAGTTTTGGAAGCTACATTACGTTACGTGATGAATCTGTAATATTGTCAAAGAGTCGTATAAAATTCAATGTCAGTTTTTTACAGTATTACTCAGATTCCCTAACTTTTAGGTAAGGTAACTTGAAAACAAAGCAGAATCTTAAAGCCACTTTAAAGTTAAATTAACATAATATCAATTTAAATTTTTATGGGGTTTTTTCGAGTACAATTGTTTGTTGAAATATGACTAATCAAATCAACAACGCGCGTTGAGTCTAGCTTTAAGACCTTAGGGCGTTTACACTAACAGATTAAATCGACTGGGGTAAATAATTTAGCAAGTTATATGTACAAGTTATAGCTAGCCACAGTACCTATTGCTCAGTTGTAAATGCTACCCGTAGTCACCCATCCAGAAATTGACCGCACTAAACGCTGTTAACTTCAGTGATCGCTAAGAGAACTAGTCAAGCTATGTACGCTATGAGCACTACATATAATAATTTCACCTCAAACCACGACTATTTTGGGTTACATTTTAAAATTTGTTTGGCAGCTGTCCAACCCAAAATGTCTTTATAGGACCTAACCAAGGAATGTAGTCGAGAAGATCTTGTTATTTTTGATTACGACTCATAATTATATTGAAAACGTAGCACAATATATATTCTTAGAAAGTAAGTTCGTATAAGCCGGAGGGCTATCCCTGGTGTCAGAGTTTTTAAGCCGCCTGAAGGCCTCTGACATGGCTAAACGATTAAAACGACCGGAGCCTACAATTTAACGTATCATCCGAGCCACGATAGCGCTTCAGTTGTAAATGCTACTAGTCTGGATAGTTAAAAATGGTTTCCTTCCTCCTTCCTTCCTTTCAGCCATAGGACGTCCACTGCTGAACATAGGCCTCCCCTAAAGATCTCCAATAAGACCGGGTGGTAGCGGCCTGCATCCAGCGCGAACCTGCGGTCTTAATGAGGTCGTCCGTCCACCTTGTGGGTGGACGTCCTACGCTGCGCTTGCCGGTACGTGGTCTCCACTCGAGGACTTTTCGACCCCATCGGTCATCAGTCCTCCGCGCTATGTGCCCTGCCCATTGCCACTTCAACCTGCCAATCCGCTGGGCTATGTCGGTAACCTTGGTTCTTCTACGGATCTCCTCATTTCTGATTCGATCGCGTAGAGAAACTCCGAGCATAGCCCTCTCCATGGCTCGTTGGGCTACTTGAAGCTTACTAATAAGACCCATAGTGAGAGACCACGTTTCTGTGCCGTAAGTCATCACTGGCAACACACACTGGTCGAAAACTTTCGACTTGAGGCACTGAGGTATGTCGGACGAGAAGACGTTACGCAATTTTCCGAACGCTGCCCAGCCGAGTTGGATTCGGCGATTGGCCTCTTTCTTGAAGTCGGACCTACCTAACTGGACTACTTGTCCTAGGTAGACGTACGAGTCAACGACTTCAAGAACCGAGTTCCCAACTGAAATGGGGGTGGGTACAACATGGGAATTACACATGACCTTTGTCTTGTCCATGTTCATTTTAAGACCCACCTGTTGAGATACTCGATTGAGGCCTTCGAGCATCGTACTGAGTTCCTCCATCGACTTTGCCATGACTACGATATCGTCGGCAAACCGAAGGTGATTGAGGTATTCGCCATTGATGTTGATGCCGAATCCTTTCCAGGAGCTGAAAGGCGTTCTCCAGAGTAGCAGTAAACAGTTTCGGAAATATCATCTCCCTGTCTTACGCCTCTCTTCAAAGGGATCGCCTTGGAGCTCTCTTCCTGTACTCGGACCGACATAGTGGCGTTATTATACAAACACTTCAACACTTCGATATACCGATAGTCAATACGGCATCGTTGAAGAGACTCAAGCACAGCCCATGTCTCGACCGAATCAAAGGCTTTCTCATAGTCCACAAACGCTAAGCAAAGTGGCTGGTTATACTCCTCAGTCTTCTGTATAACCTGCCGCAGCGTATGTATGTGGTCCATGGTACTAAAGCCTTTTCGGAATCCGGCTTGTTCGGAAGGCTGACTGAGGCTTGAGGACGACGGTGTTGAAAAGCTTCTGAAGGACTTTAAGTACCGGTTTACCACCCGCTTTCAGAAGCTCTGAAGTGATTCCGTCGTCACCCGGCGCCTTGTTGTTCTTAAGTTGGTTCAGGGCCATTCTAATCTCGTACAGGCTGATGTCCGGGATGTCTTCGGTAAAGTGTCGGGTCAGCTTGGCTCTTGGGTCTTTAGCCGCGCTGTTTACAGGCTTTGCTACTGAGGCGTATAGCTGTCCGTAGAACTTTTCGATCTCCTCCAATACCTCTGCCTTGGTCGACGCTGTACTGCCATCTTCTCTCTTCAGCTTTGTCAGCTGGCTTTGCCCAATAGACAAATGCCTTGCGAACACTTTGGAGCCTTTGTTCCGCTCTATCGTCTCCTTAATATGTTTGGTATTAAAGAGACGAATGTCGCACCGCACTGATTTTGAAATTTGTCTATTGAGCCGCCTGTATGACTTTGCATCATCGGAAGACTGCAGTCTTAGCGAGTGTCGTTCGGCCATGAGATTTAGAGTATGATCGGAAAATTTCCGAGGTCTATCAGAACGGCGGGGTCTAAAGAACTTAGAACCCACCGTTTGGACAGTTTCCACGAGCCCGTTATTGATCTCGTCCACCGACGCAAAGTTCTCCAGGCAAGCAAAGCGATTTGAGAGCTCGAGCTGAAAGTTCTCGGGGTTTTGTATATGAGCATGAGTAGGTCGGAGCGTAGACTTCATCAGACGGGACCTTTCGAGTTTAACGTTAATATTCAGTTTGCCTCGCACGATTCTGTGATCACTACCGGTTTTTATCCTGTGGATCACGGAGACATCGTTGAATATCCGTTTCTCGCTAGTCATGATGAAGTCTATCTCATTTCTCGTAGAACCATCGGGGCTCATCCAGGTCCATTTCCTGTGAGGTGGCTTCTGAAAGAAAGAGTTCATCATGAAGAGTCCCTCTTTCTCCAGAAAATCTGCCAGCCTCTGGCCCCTTAGGTTCCGTTGCCCATATCCAAATTGCCCCACTCTCAACTCATCATCGCTTTTTTTGCCCAACTTTGCGTTGAAATCTCCCATAACAACCGTGAAGCGGGTCTTAGACGTATGTATGGCCCGACTTACGTCCTCATACATAGCCTCCACTTCATCATCTGGGTGTGACGAGGTCGGTGCGTATACCTGAATGACCTTCAACGAATATCGTTTAGATATTCTGAGTATTAGGTATACAACCCTGCTCGACACACTTTCAATGGTAATGATGTTGTTAACGAGAGACTTGTGGACGAGAAAGCCGACACCACCTTGGGACCGTTGGTCACCTTCCCGGTAGTAAAGTAGGTTGCCGGATTTCAGGGTTATCGTGTCCTCGCCCTCTCTACGGACTTCAGACAACCCCACAATATCCCATCGCAACCTACTCAACTCTTCTTCCAGTTCCGCAATCTTCTCGTCAGTCCTCATTGTGCGCACGTTATATGTTGCCAGGGCCAGTTGTCGGGTGGGGTGGCAGCCGGATCTCTTCCGGCGATTCTTAGCACCCCGTGCTCCGCCGTTACCATGGCCGCTGCCGGAGCCAGGAATAGCGGCGCTGCCGGGGACTGGGGGCCTGGTCTCATTTTCACTTATCATTAAGGGGGTTTTGCCCGTAATTGCCGCGCTGGGCAGGCGTGTTGGCAATCGCAGTGCGTAGCTCTCGCGACGGGAATGCTGCTGCCCATCCCCGCCCTGTTGCACTTGAGCTACGCTGTTTTGGATGGATATACCGCCATCTGTCGGTTCCGTAGTACCTCAGTCGGCTCTTACGACCCCTGGTACAAGAGGGGGGTGCTATTCTACTCTGCCGGCACCCCACGGCAAAAAATGGTTAAAAATGGTTTATGAAGAATTATTTTCAATTTATTTGTGTCTTACTAAAATGAACTATCAAGACAAGTGTTGTTGTTTCAATAACGAATGTCAAAAACACTCTTTTCTATCCAATGCAAGATGACTTCAATAATGAACGTCTCTCTGCTAATGAGTTGGCAAGATGTTTCTTACTAATTTTATAACTGTGTAGCAAACAAAAATAAAACTACAACCTATGTTGCAACATGAGTGTACAGTCAAATAGTAAGTACAACATTCATTTGTGTCGAAGTTTATTTTTATTTGTGAATTGAAACTAAAATTACCCTCTGCTCCGTAACTATAACGTGTTCCCGTCTACATGTAACTTTTTAAACTATTTGTTATGAATTCCAATATTCTGTTCGGGCAATATTAAATGAAAGTTAGGTGTCGGCACAAATGCCAGCGGTTTCTATAAGTTATAAAATGTTTACTGTACATTTTATTTCTCTCTACATTTAGACTACAATACGGGGTTAAGTCGAGTCTCTTTGTGAGATCGAATAAGACAATAAAAGAGATCCGTAGAAGAAACCGAATTAATCTTTAAAAGGTTAATAACAACTTTGTTAGTTATATTGTTTATTTGTACAATAAGTATATTCATTTCACAAGTAATTTCGCAGGACTGTACTGGTTGCAAACTGTGTCCAACTGGTCAAATAATAAATTATACGTCTACGACTGAACATAGGCCTTTTTTATGGATCACAAATAAGACCGGTAGAAAGCGGCTTGCGTCCAGCGCGACTTCCCTCTTTTATGAGCAGTTGGACAAAAATAATAACCTATTAAAAGTTAAGCGATGGACATGACTCGATGTCGAGACCTACATTCCGGCATTGTGAAACGCTGAGGCGGAGGAAGTTTAGTTTGCTCACGAATAACTGTCTGAATGCTGCGACAGCTGTCGGAGGGTAGATTTCCTTTTCTAATGATTACTACACAATAACTCCGTGACAAACTTACTGTAGTTTTACGGCACTTAATCGTTTTATTTTGTATTAACTGTGTATTTCAATAATAAATAAAAAAAAAAAAAACAGGCCACTGGCCAAGTTCGGCGACAGATACACAAATAGTGCAACTAATTCTAATTAATTAATTAATAAAAATGTTATTTATTAGTGAAATGTTTTTGATTAATAAAGATTTATTATTTTATTATTTAGTTCTCTGAACAGTAGACCTCGCGAGACATCTTTTTAACTGATTATTCATGTCTCGACTCGCTCTTGACTTGATTTGATTCATACACTCAAATCTTGTTAGGATAATTAGGTAACAAACAAACTTGCCAATTGTTATCAAAATCGGCTAATTTTTGAGGGAAATAAATTTTAAATAAAATCGCTACCATCGTGCATAAATTTCAGTAATTAAAATTGACAATTATTTATTCGGGTATGTCATACCCACCTCGAAGGTAGTGTAACAATGTTTCACCTCATTCACGCCGGGTTAAAACTTTAAAAAGGCATTTTTAAGACAATAACCGTCCACCATAACCGTTGTAGAGCCGAAATAATACTAGTTTCTGCTTTGTGATTCAGTCAGAAAGAACTAAAAAGAAAGACCAAAGCAGTGGGTACTAAAGAGTTACCTTATATTGAATTGGGAAAAATCTACCTTACGATAAAACTACTCTGAAAGAATCATTGAAGTGCAAAGTCGTTGGTTAACTCTGTCGGACAGGCGCTCGCTTCCACTGACGCGGGCTACTGACAATGCGCTGATCAAACCAATTTTGTGAAGTGACGGTAGTTACCTAGCATCACAGTTTTATAATAAATCTTTTTCATGATCATCATCATCATTATCAGCCGTATCCACTGCTGGACATAAACCTCCCCTATAGATTTCCAATATGCTCGGTTGGAAGCGGCCTGCATCCAACGCGTTCCTGCGGTCTTAATAATAACGTCGGTCCACCTGGTCCGTGGACGTCTTACGCTGCGCTTGCTGGTGGTCTCCATTCGAGAACTTTACTGCCCCATCGGCCATCAGTTCTTCGAGCTAATGCCCTTTGTCATTTCAACTTACTAATCCGTTGGGCTATGTCGGTAACTTTGGTTCCTCTGCGAATCTCCTCATTCCTGATTCGATCTCGCAGTGAGACTCCAAGCATAGCCCTCTCCATACCGCGTTGGGCTACTTTGAGCTTATTCATAAGGCTTATTATAAATTAATCTTTTTAGGTACAAGCTTTTATTTAACTTGCAATGGATGTTCCTATGTATGTATATATTTGAGCTTATTCATAAGGCTTATTAATAATTCTTTTTATGAGTTTTTATTTAACTTCCAATGGATGTACCTATGTATGCATGTTCGGGTGGAATCTTGCAAGTTAAATTTGACTAACTACCCGGTTTTCAATTGAGCTGAAATTTTGCACGCATATGTACACATATATATCGCGTGACAATGCTATAATATGGTACCATGGAGGTGTTCTGATGATGGAGTTGGAAGTTGGCCATAGGAACTCCTGTACTAAACAAGATAGACCCGTCGTGTTTGGGCACGTTTTACTTGTCTTGGCTCTCAGCACTCTGCTGCTATATGGTCTCCAGGATCTCAAAAGCTTGTTTATGAAAAAGGTTCTTTTTACTCTTGGTTTATAACACGTCATTATAACAAGTATTTTTTGACATTTTCGTAACGATTAAGTTTTTAATTCAAGGCTATAAAGTGTTATTTTTTGATAACGTTTAAATCGATGAACACATTTGATCCTTAGAATTTACTGATTTTATGACTGGCAGTCCCCGAAGACATAGGCAGCGCGCTGAGAAATTAAATTTCAACAAGTTCAGCAAAAAGTTGTCTTTGTGATAAGCATTTCAAAAATTTGAAGTGAACGTAGGATTTGATTTGATTTTGCTACACGTTTTTGAAATGCTTATCACAAAAATAACTCTTTGAGATAAAAACCTAGTGTGGAAAGCACTCTAAATCATTAGTTTAGCAATAGATACAACAATTTTAAAAGCGTAGAGTTTGATATGGTTTTTCCCACCCAATGCGCGAGAAAATTATATTATTTGCTAGCAGACGGTGCACATTATGCCGCAAAATACGTGTCTCCAATGCACCGTTTTTTAGGGTTCCGTACCCAAAGGGTAAAAACGGGACCATATTACTAAGACTTCGATGTCCGTCTGTCCGTCTATCTGTCACCGGGCTGTATCTCATGAACCATGATAGCTAAGCAGCTGAAATTTTTTCAGATGATGTGTTTATGTTGCCGCTATAACAACAAATACTAAAAACAGAATAAAATAAATATGTAAGAGAGGCTCCCATACAACAAACGTAATTATTAGGAGTTTTTTTTTCTCGCTATTATTAACGGCAAGAGGAATGGGGCTCCGATACGGTACGGAACCCTTCGTGCGCGAGTCCGACTCGCACTTGGCCGATTATTTTTATTCCGATTAGAAGTTTTGCGTTTGACTACAGACTGCCCGGTGTTGAGTAGATATGCGGTCTAGGATTGTGTGAGCTGATTATTTTTTGAACATTGTGAGTGAAAATGAATAAACAAATACTAATGAATAAAAAAATAAGTAGGTGCTTAAATATTTTATTATTGGCGGCAAAGCGTAGTTGGGCTTTTAAATGAGAAGATTCGAAATCATCTTCATCTTTTTTTTTTTTCATATAAGTTTGCGTTTGACTACACTACACACTGCCTGATGTTAAGCAGATATGCGGTCTAGGATATAGCACGCATACCTAAAAGATACCTATTTACTCGGGATTTGAAGACACCTACATTGTATTTTAGCGGGAAGACAGACCCAAGCAAAGCGTTCCACATTCTGGCGGTTATGAGGAATGGGGACCCGAAAGATTGGTTCTAACGCGCGGGATGTCCACCATAAAAGGGTGGCGCTTTGGCCGTACGATAGAAGAAAGGGGCAGCTTTTTAGATCTATGGTTGTAATATAAGACATAAGTAAAAATAAAATAAAACAGAATACCTCCCTGCCGCCACCCGGCATAAACTTTTCAACAATCAACGCTATAAAGCAAATCTTTTGCGAAAGTACCTACTCGGCGACGCGGCGGAGACATATTGAAATTCGGGAACATTCGAATTGTTTCGTGACAATGTTTCAGACAAACAGACAGACTTCGTGAAACTTATTCGGAGTAAGGCAAACATTATTTTTGAGGTTGGTGCGCGTAGCATCTGTGATTTTTCAATGTTTGAGGAGAATAAGCTTATAATTTCTGGTGATTTCTGTATGAGAATAAATGTACCTACCTACCTATTATAATGTATTGTGGCATTTGATTTTGTACTGCTATTTTATATTTATTCATTTTTAGGGCTTCGTACCCAAAGGGTAAAAACGGGTTCCTATTACTAAGACTCTGCTGTCCATCCATCTGTCTGTCACCAGGCTGTAAGTATCTCATGAACCGTAATAGCTAGAACACTAGTTTTTTTTCGCGATTAAGTCCGCGCTTGACCACCAACACGCCTGATGGTAAATGACGTTGGGGTCGAAGATGAAGCACGCAGACCTAGAAGATTTAGATTGTATCTCTTAGGAAACGGGAAATCAGGAAGACTATTCCATTCCCCGGCGGTACGTATAAAAATATTGAGTTAAACGCTTCGTACGTATCGAAGGAATATCGACAATGTAGTGGTGGTAATGTGGCGTCTTACTACTTGCATTCGTTTGCATGTTAAGGCTGCGCCTGATGCCATGAAAAAATCAGATTTCACCCGCGCGTCTTGCATCGCCCGCTCTAGTTCGGAAAGCTACCACCGCGCGGCCGCGCCTCGTTCGCAAGCAACACGCTCCCTCACTCAAGGTCATACCTACGTCTCGCAGCACGGGAAGCATGGCAAAGGGACAAATAGTCTATCCAACATTATATCCCCTCGAAGAGGAAATGAAGTATGGATCAACAATGACAACTGACATTTAAAAGTGGATAAAATGGATTTCTCCCTTTATTTTGCTGCAGTTTTTAAGCTATTGCATAGCTTCTATCGCGGGCCTTGAGCGCGGGGACCGAATCCAGAAATTCCGTAACGAAAATACCTCACGCTCCCCACTCCGACGGGCAAGGAGGTGTGGCTTGAAGGTCGTGTATCGTCTAACGTCGTTTCCGGTTTCAGTTCGGCAATCTTCGACACGGCGTTGTGTGCGATTAGACGTAATGCAATAGCTTTACCGCGGCAGTCCCCGAGTGCCACACGTCCTTTTTTACTAAGTCTGTCCACCTTATTAGATGACGTCCTACGCTACACTAGGGCACCAAATTAAACTAGCCAATTTTAGAAATTAACATGTAAATTCAAAAGAATTATAGAACAGTTTCCACAGATGTCCCGTCCAGGCCTCCAATTAAGCCAAAAGCCGTTAAACAAAGCACAAGTTAAGTTCAAAATTTCGTTATAACCTACAGTTTAAGTAACAGAAGTAACTTAATTACTTAACAAAGAGCACGATTGTTCGGATGTCTTTAAGTGAGCAAGTTAATTTAGTTAAGGCCACATCGCGATTGGATATTTTAACCTACAACTTAAGAAGAGGGGTGTTATAAGACTAAGTCAAAGTGTGACTGTGTTTTTCTGTGGCATTGTCGGTCCCAAACAAATCCATCCACCCATCAGCCATAGGACGTCCACTGCTAGACATAGGCCTCCCTTATGAATCTCCAATAAGGTTGGTAGTGGCTTGCATCCAGGGCGATACTGCGGTCTTAATGAGGTCGTCCGTTCACCTTTTGGGTGGACGTCCTACGCTGCGCTTGCCGATACGTGGTACAAACAAAGAGACAAGATTTATTGCATTTTTCAAGCTATTTTTTTGGAATAGCCCGCGTTGTGAGCTTTGCTAGAATAGATAGTAAGCGATAATGTGGTTGTGGATAAAACAAGCAGAGGTAAACTAGAGTTGCATAAAATAGTAGAGAGTTGTTGGATGACCGCGGGTGGCATTTACAACTGAGCGCTACCGTGGCTCGCATGAAAATTTAAATTGTAGGTTCCGGTTGTCTTAACCTTTTATCCATGGCAGAGGCCTTCCCGACTTCCAAAAAGGAGGAGGTACTATGATCGTCAGATTTTCTTTTTATTCGATATTGGGATCCGATTTAAAATATTTTTTAGTTCGAAAGAATGTACATCTGAGGTGGTCCCATTACAATTTTATCGAAATCGGCTGAGCCGTTTTGATAAATCAACAAAAATGTACATGTATGTCACATCAATTCGTGCAAATTATTCGAATTCTGTACACGGTGGAAGTCAGTCAGTTAGTCAAATAATTATTAATCTTGAAAAACGAAAAACTATGCATGAAAGAGACATCCTATCAGGGAAGCGCGCCCTTAAATGAGAAAGTTTCAAGTTAAGTGAGTCCCCTGGGCGAAATGAGATCCTGTTTTGTGTACTCTGACCTATTACTTTGTAATACTTGCTAGATTTAGATTTGTAATTTATCATTGCTCCTAATGTAATAACGTCTCGAGATTGACGCAATTGTACCTATTTAAAACAATCGGTCGTTTATTTTTTATGAAAAAGAAGCGCTATTTTTCTTTTATATAAATGTACGAGATATTGTTCTTCACCTTTTTTTACTATATGATGGATCACAAAATCAGGTAAAAGAACATCGATGGTTCCATACGTTGTCTAGAACCATTTTACAACCTTTAATCAACTCTCACCTGTCCCGTTGTCTGTCTGTCTGTAATTAAATGATCCACGCCCCGGTTACCGATTGAGCTGAAATTTTGCATACCTACATGTAATCGCGTGACAATGCAATATTATGATGACATGGTGCTGATGGGATGATGGAGCTGGAAGGTGGCCAAAGGTACTTAGCAATGAAACGACACAACTTCATCAATTTTGGGTTCATTTGAATGGCCTTAGCGAGTAGTTTGTCTTTCAATGGTAGCCAGGGTCTGATGATGGAGCTGGAAGGTGGTCATAGGAACTCTGTAATGAAACGACGCCACCCTATCGAGTTTCGGCTCGTTTGATTCGTCTTGGCGATTACTTGTTCAGTAAAAGCATGTTTATTTAAAATGAAAGGTTTTTTACCAATAAAATGCCACGTTAGAATGTTATAGGCTACAAAAAAGCGCTGTCATCATAGCGCACAGTCTAGGCAATCAAAGCTACCGACATCACCCAGCGGATTAGCCAGTTGACGTGGCACTGGGCTGGGCACTTTGCTGTAGGATGGCCAAGAGGTTCGTAAAGTTTGAATGGTGATTACGTACGAAAGCCTGACGTAGCCTTGACTTGAGTTGAATTTTACTGCTGTACTGTACTGTACCAGCCTTTTTAATAGTCCACTGCAGGACGTAGGCTTACCCACTAAGGGTGATTGGGCCATATTCACCACGATGGCCCAATGCGGGTTGGTGGAATCAATACGCCATCAAATTTCTTCTACGGACGTATGCAGGCTGCCTCATGATGTTTTTCTTCACCGAAAAGCCAGTCGTGTGAAATTCCGTACATAAATTCCAAGGAATTCATTGGTACGGGACCGGGATTTGAACCCACAACTTCACGATTGTAAGGTGGGTGTCATTACCACTAGACCACAATGGCTTGTGTACAGCTGTATAGGACAATAATTCGTGTGAAGTGCCCAGCTCACTGCCACGTTGACTTGCTTGAACTTATGATTTTTATTTTTATTTACTGAAGTTTGGGTTTTCGTCTCGGTGCTTAAGTTACTACTATTCCCTGACGCTCACGCCAGTTAGTTGAAGTGTTATGTTTTACGTACTTTAGATTAAAAAATTACGTAGGTAATCGAAGTAGTTCTTATCATAGTTATTTGTATAACTATTTATTTATTCACGATATTAACCCTAGAATACTAATCATCGCCTGACAGGCCGCACGCGGTTAGTTTTTTCCGGTTATTTAAAAAACGCGCGCGCGAGTCGTATTGAGCTCTCGCGCCAATTCGGTATACACCGCGCCGCAGACGTCAGAGAACGCGGGCCCGGCGCGGACGCTTCATTTTCAAAATATAAGCTACTGCATCGCCTGGGAGGCGATCATTAGTATTAATGGTAAGTTATTTATTTTTTCGTTACTTGTTGTTTTGCGCTTTTTTAGCATGTAGCCTTGTTATAACTTAGCAAAATGTTCATTTTCTTTTTAGATGAATCTCAACGATGAACAAATAGCCTTGTGCTTACTAAATGAGAGCTCTGACAGTGAAACTGAGGACTACCTGGAAGTCGATCCTTATGATTCGGATGATAGCGTAGAAGATCCTTCTTACATGCCTTTACAACTGGAAGAAGACCTTCAAAATATTGTATTAGAAGACTTTGAACCCCCGAACATTTCAGTACCACATCAAGCCACAAGTCATTCGTCAATAAAAACTATTGCTTGGAACATCGATCTCCAAACTGCAGTTCCTGTGACAAAAAATGAAAGGCTGACTCAAATTAGTTTGTAGACAAAATTGTGATGTTACCAAAAGTTAGATTTAGTTTCATATAAAGTTTATATCTTGAATAGTAATATTGATGCCAAAAAAATAGAAAAATACATATATTTTTTTTTTACCAGACTGTTCAAAGACTGTTATGTTATAAGAAAAAATGTTCATACCTGTAAGTTTTAAGTCTTATTTTAAGCCTAATGTTGATTTTAAAGAAGAATTTAGAGTTTAGTTTCTAAAAAGGTAGAATTTCACCTGTTAATTAATGTGATTTTTATACAAAAATAATAAACCACTAATGTGATAAATTGGTTTTATTTAAAAAGTAGCCTCCCAAGCGATCATTAGTATTAAAGTGTGGTAAATTTATATTAGTACTCTAGGGTTAAATCAATTCAAAGTATGTTATGAGAACGTCTAGACGTCGTGATAGCTTAAATTAGTACATAATTAAATTTAAACTAACCTAAATATTTGGTTGGGGCTTAAAGTTCTGGAAAACAATAAGCGTAATTGAGAAAATTTACCTAAATCAAATTTTCCAATCAACTCTAGTCTAGACTACAGATGACTATAGCGTCACAAATTATAATGATTAAAATTATGTCAATGTGATATCTTACTTGATTAATAAGAAACATGAAGGACGCCTTTGTAACTTAAATTAAAGTGTAAAATAAATAATCGGCCAAGTACGAGTAGGACTTGCGCACGCAGGGTTCCGTACTGTATGGGATTTAAGGATTATTATTAATTAATATTAAATATATTAAATATTTATCAGATTTGAATTTAATTATTTATCATTATTGAATTGTATACACAACTAAACATTCTGTGAATATTTCAAGCATCTACCTGTTACCATTATTAATATCGAGCGAAAAACTGTAAAAAGTTCAGGCTTGTTGTATGCGAGCCCCCCTTGAATATTAGTTTTATTCTGTTTTTAGTATTTGCTGTTATAGCGGCAACAGAAATATATCTTCTTTGAAAATTTCAGCTATAACGGTTTATGACCTGGTGACAGACAGACAGGCGGACAGACGGACAGTGGAGTCTTAGTAATAGGGTCACGTTTTTGCCCTTTGGGTACAGAACCCTAAAAAATAGATCTGATTTGGATTTTATTAGAAATCCGGTACAGACGAACTTATATAACAAAGCGTATGTTAGAGAAAATTAGGTATTTCCACTTCTATCAAAAGCGCTTGAACCGTTTCTGAGATCGTAATGTTTAGACAAATATATTTAAAAAAAAACAACGGGTTGCACTCGGGGAGTGCCGGCAGAAGTGAAAACTTGAACATTAGAGTAGTACTATTCATTTATGTGGTAAAATACTATAAACAATATTACGCAAGCGCCCTGCGCTACTTAAACGAAACAGCAGGAGCAGGTATACATTTTACACCTCGCGGCAGAAAGAGAGGGGGATGTTACTTTCTCTCATACGCCGCGCCAGCGGTCTACTCTCCTTCCGTCTTACGAATGTTTGATCAGGTCACGTGTCCTGACGCGAGTTAACATTTCTTACCCATCCCAAAAAGTGCACAAAAGCGCTAAAGAAGGTTCACTGCAAAATATTTCACTTCAAAATGCTCATTTAGAGGTTATAGTAAACCATTTACCAACGTTACCGCAGCGCGCCTCACGTGGCCGTGTTCCGGCGCGTTTCCTAGACTGATGCGTCTATAACCGTCTCGCTCGTACCTACGCGCATTCGACGCTAGGTGTCTCTTTCACAGCACGGCGCTGTCGTCGTCGTGTTTGCTCCGCCGCGCGTCCGCGCCGCCATGACAGTCTGCCACCGATCTTACGAGCGACACGATTGTAGCGCGCGCTTAAACCTACGATACGAACTGTTCCTAATATTAAGTGTTTGGGAACAAATATATACCATTCCCTGTGACTTTCTTGTGTTTCTTTTCATATGAGTTCGAATCCTCATAAAGTATAAAATAAGAGACAGCTATTTAGAGAAATAGAGAGAACTGTTTAAATAATCGGCCAAGTACGAGTCGGACTCGCGCACAGAGGGTTCCGTACTGTAAGAGAGCCCCCCCCTTAAACATTTATTTTATTTTAATTTTATTATTTATTATTGGAGGAAATTTAAAACTTAATATTCTGTGAAAATTTCAAGCATCTCCCTGGTACCATTATTAATATAGAGCGAAAAACGTCTAAAAATTCAGGTTTGTTGTATGGAAGCCCCCCTTAAATATTTATTTTATTTTGTTTTTAGTATTTGTTGTTATAGCGGCAACCGAAATACATCATCTGTGATAATCGGACAGACGGACATCGAAGTCTTAGTAATAGGGTCCCGTTATTACCCTTTGGGTACGGAACCCTAAAAATGTATTTTACTAGAAACTTTTTTTTAAATTAATCGGTTAAAATTTTTATTTCTTTTTAAGTTCGCAAAAGAAAGTGCAAGTTTGTTTTCAAATAAAAATCTGATTTTAAATAACGACAACGATTAAATAACGATAGCTATTTTATCATAACTTTCCACCAATGGCACCCATAGATTAAAACAAAATCTCTCTCACAAACAAACATAAAAACCAACCACTTACAAACAACCCTTTAAATCGCCCTATCCAACCCCTTTATCACCCCCATAAGTTCCCGCCAAAACGATATCTTTCATAAAAATATAGTTTTTTTTTCAGAACTAACCCTGAAAACGGGCGATCGTAAATAAAATTACTGCCCTAAACTCGAGCAATTACGTACACTGGCAACCCTAGCTTGGAAACAGCTATATTAAAGAATTTTAACCCTTACTTCTTGATAGTAGAGTTCAATTTTGTATGTAGAATTCTTAAAGGTAGATAGGTAAAAAGTTAGGTAAATTGTCTCTTGTCATAACGGTTAGATTTATGATAAGGACTAGAACAGACTAGGAACTTTGCTTATGACTAATGGGTTAGCTCAGTATCTTTATCTTCTTATTGTAGGGTTCTAAACTCTGGGTTTTGTGTATTGTTTGTTGACACGCGATGTTTGTTATTAAACGGTTTTATTTAACTTCACTCTCCCGTTTTTCGGGTCAAATTTAGTAATTGAAATTTGACCCCTTTTTTTATTATCCTTTTATATCTATCTATGTACACATCCTAAAACCTTACGATAATATTTTTATATTTAAACACTTTTAGATTAGTTGTAATGAAAAAAATAACCGTAGTCGGTTAATTTCACTGGATGCATGCTACTTACAATCAGTCCTATTCGAATTTTTTTGAGGCGGCTCATACAAAGCTAGGATATAGGCTAGTTGGTAGATGTGAAGTTAGCTACAAGCTATGCACTATCCAATCCTGACTGAAGCTCACCTAAAGACGCACGTTGATTGGCTATTGCGTAGCTCTTAGCTAACTTCACATCCGCCAGCTTGTGTGGCGCGGCCGATACAAATATTGTGAAAATTTCGTTCTCGTTCACGTTCGCTGAATATAATATCAAAAGGCATCCTCATTTTCAACAAAGAGCTAGTCACCAGCAATGAGATACTACGTACGAAGTACGCAATGGTTTTGTTGGTAGAGTCACGAGAAATGAAGTACGTGCCTATTACTTCCTACGCACCGATCTTCGATTTCCGTCGCTCAGCTCTACATTTGCATAAACCAATATCCTGAGTCTGTAACCAGCTCACTGTTTGATCGTTAAGTGCTCTTTTTCGAGGAATTTGGGGGCTGGAGTGTTGTTTCTGTGTGTTTTGGTTTTATTTGTGGTTCGTTCCACAGTCTGCTTAGAAATATACGGAGTGATTGCAAATTTCTTGGCAATACTCTAGGATGAGATATAAAAGAGTTAACATGGTGGTCTAGTGGTAATAGCACCCGCATTACTCGTAGAATAGCGGGTTTAAATTTCGGTCCCGTACCAATGAGTTCTTTGGAACTTATGTTGGTACAGAATTTAACACCACTGGCTTTTCTGCGAAGGAAAACATCGTTAGGTAACCTTCATGCGTCTGTAGAACAAATCAATCGATTCGATAGCGTATGTGAATCTACCAACCCGCACTGGACCAGCGTGGTGGATATGGCCCAATCATCCTTCGTGGGTAGGCCTATGTAAGCCGTGGACTATTATAGAGGCCGATGCAGTACCTACAGTACTCTAGGATGTCATTATGCTCGTCAACAAAATCACCATTCACTAAGATACCATAATTGAAAACTCAGTTTATAGCAAAAAAATCATAAGTAGGCTTATTCCGTACAAAAAGACTGTCAACCTTAAAAAAAAAAAAAGACGTGTGGCACTCGGGGACTGCCGCGGTAAAGCTGTTGCATAGCATTTTGTATCAAGTCGTACAATACGTCTAATCGCACACAACGCCGTGTCGAAGACTGCCGAACTGAAACGACGTTAGACGATGCACGGCCTTCAAGCCACACCTCCTTGCCCGTCGGAGTGGGGAGCGTAAGGTTTTTTCGTTACGGAATTTCTGGATTCGGTCCCCGCGCTCAAGGCCCGCGATAGAAGCTATGCAATAGCTTAAAAATATTGGGGGGCATCATACACATGGTCTCTGACACCAAACTAAGCAAAGCTTGTAATATAGCTGCCAAAGACTGATATACTAAATTTACATATTTTTAAATACATACTTAAATAATACTTAAATAATACCCAGACACAGAGTAAGCTCCTATGCTCATCACATGAATACTTGCCCAGGTCAGGGTCACTAACCACTGAACGACTGAGGCAGTCAATGTATGGAACAACCGATTTCTTCTTCGCGATTTCGGAGTTGGTCGCATAGCAAAAGTCGGTCATATCAACGAGCACAACAACATTCAACATTCTAGTACCTATATTGCTGGTGAATTCTTAATTCAGGAAACATTGCCCTTCAACCAAAACCCTCAACATAACCTGGTCATTACGAACCGGTGTTCGATAGCGATCATAGAAGTAAATTGACGTTCAGCACGGTCAGTCTTCGGATCCACGGGTAGCATTTACAACTGAGAGCTACCGTGGCTCGTATGACACGTTGAATTGTAGGGCCCGGTTGTTTAACAGTTTAGCCATGTCAGAGGCCTTCAGGCGGCTTAAAAACCTTTTATTCCCGTGGCTCTAGTGTTTGGCTCAACTAGTAGTGCTAATGGAAATTGCTCTCTCCCGAGGCACGATCAATTTTCTGTAGCTGCTTAGTCTATACAATCTAATTACCCGTGAGCTAAACTCTTAAACGAGGGCAAACCACCCGGCCTATACGAACTTACTTTTATTACGAATCGTTTAAAAACGCTGTTATATGAAAATATATCGTATTCATACAAATATTTCAGTTAATTTACCAAAGTACAATTTGGCTGTTTAATCAGAATTCCAAATAAATCGCCTACAATGCTGATAATTAACTTTTTAATTGATTTTATTAATTATTCGATGTAAATTTTATTTGGCGTCGTAATTGACTGTTTGTACTCAATTAATAATATAATTATACGCAAATGAGAAAATGAAGGTAACAGCTTTTTACTCAAATATTTATTACATCCATTTTATTCAAAAAAAGGTACTTAGGTAAATGAGGGTAATTCAGACCATCATTGAAAAATAACTTTTATTGGCCAAATCAAGCATTGAGGAAGATGTGAAGTTAGCTACAAGTTAATGTTAAGTGAGCTTTAGTTAGGATTAGGTTTGCGCAGCTTGTAGCAAACATCACATCTTTCAAGAAGGGCTATGCACGAAATCTCTCTGCGAGACCGAATCAGGCATCAGGAGATCCGCAAACGAACCAAAGTTACACACGACACACGATAGTTACGACATAGCCCAGCGGATTAGCCTGCTGAAATGGCAGTGGGCAGGGTTCATAATTCAAAGCAAGTATGGCCAATGGAGCTGTAAAGTTCTTGAATAAAGACTACGTACCTGTCGCCAACGAACGTAGGACGTCCACCCACAAGGTGGACGGATGACCTCATTAAGACCGCGGAAGCACGGTGGATGCAAGCCGCCGCTACGTACCGATCTAATTTGAGATCTATAAGGGAGGCCTATGTCCAGCAGTAGTAGACATCGTATGGCTGATGGATGGATATACCTATCGGCAAGCGCAGCGTAGGACGTCCACCGACTAGGTTGACCGATTTATAGTTTTAAGACAGGAACACGCTGGATGCAAGACGTTTCCAACCGGGCTTCTTGGAAATCCACGGGGAGGCTCATGTCCAGCAGTGGACGTCCTACGGCTGATTGATGGATGGATTGACTGAAGGGGGGGGGCACACGCTGTCCACTCCTGAACATAGGCTTTGACATTGGTTATTCGACCACGGTGCCATAAAAAATCACACCGCGAAACTCTCAATCCAACGCAAAAATAGTACAATACAATTATTATAAAAGCTGAGTGTCCATTTTCAGTGATTGTTTAGTCAACAGTTTTCCTTAATTTCGTTTCTACTTGCTCCCTCTTCATCCCTGCTTTACCCCCATTTCACCCCCTAAGCTCTAGGCTCAAATTCCACCAAAGCGAAGCGGAGATGTGCACAGCTGTACAGAGCATTGGAGACTTATAAACCTTCAATGTTATTTTATTGCTGAACTTCTATAACACGACTCTACAAAAAAAATTTCGTTCTTTGTCCTAAAGTTTATACAATTATTTTCCAGTTAGTTATGCACAAAAACGAAAAGAAAATACCTTTTTTCGGTATAAAGTTTGCTTTTGTGGTAGTTATAATAATAATACTCATTTTTCAAAAAGAAATAATAAAGTTGAAAACTACGAAAAGTTGGTTGAGGATATGCTTACAAATTTTAAGGCCATGGGCTGCAGGATGTCATTAAAAGTACATATGCTGCATGCTCATTTGGATAAATTTAAAAACAATATGGGAGCCTATTCCGAAGAGCAAGGAGAACGTTTCCATCAAGACATCATGAATTTTGAACAACGCTATCAAGGCCAATACAATGAAAACATGATGGGCGACTATATTTGGGGTTTATTGAGAGAAAGTAGCTATGAACATAAAAGAAAAAGTAAAAGTGTGCACTTTTAAGTTATTTTCCACTTTTCTGTAAGCTAATTTGATAGTAAAACTTAATAAAAATAATAAACATTTTTATTTCAATGGTTTTATTTTCAATCAAAAATTTTCGTTCAATCAGTCATCTAAGCACAAAAGCAAAGTTTTTCATGTCATATATTTTTTTTCCGTCTAATTACGACCTAAACTACCGAAATTTAATGCTTTGCAATCAAAGTCAAATTTCATGTTGACCCGTGTAATTTAATAATAAAAATTGTGCTTATTTTATGGAATGGGGTAACAAGATAACATAATAATTATAAAGAGATCAACAGTATCTGGGCAACTAAAGTCGCTCGGGTTGAATGAAGCAAATGTTAGCGGTTGTTATGAGATAGTGTTATAAAATGTTTAAATGCGCGTTTTGGGAAGTAACTGTTATAAAATTTAATAAGCCACAGTTACTATAGAACGAATATTCGATTAAAACATCAACTGTCTCATACAAAACTGCATCTCGGAATCGCCAAAATGTACGATGGAACTGAACTCTAGAATTCCGGAGTGACCCGGTTAGTAAATGTAGTTCATAATCACGCTCGCTTGGTTTAATACACGCTCTCTGAATATTTTCCTAAATGCAATTAACTTGCGGACAGTGGTGGCGCCACGTGTGTTAGACGTGGGCCACGACCTACTTCATCATTTTTTTTCCCTAATTTGGAATCAATAAGGAAAAAATTTAAACCAATATTTTGCTGTCACCAGAGCGCCTTGCGAAATAGGCATACATATTTGAGCCATTTGGAATTGAGACATTGGGTCCGTAGGGGCGGGGAGTTCATCTTATTTTCAAAAGTCTTTCTGAGCGTCTGGTGGTCGCGACGCGTGACCAAAATGCTGGTGTTTATTTGGCTCAACGCATACAGCGTGGCAATGCAGCCAGCATGCTGCCGCTGCCAACTGGCAGTGGGCTTGATTTGGATTATTATTAGACCTTCACGGTCCGTGGATGATCAAATGCTTTTTATGTAGTAGTGTAGGTAGTTTTAGCATATAGTACCTATTGTGTTTTGTTGTAGGCATATGTTGGCCACATATAATTTTAGTCCTGTTTTGCCACAGCTTGTGGTCTCATGTCGTAGTCCGCGAGTTTTCTGCACCGTCTCATTTCCGTCTTTCCCGCTCCGCATCGCTTTAGTAGAGTTTCAGCCTAAGCGTTTCGTTTTTTTGTTTTTCGATTACTTTTTGTATTTTTGTCCTCATTAGGTCGGATGGCAGTTTCTTTCAATCGTCCGAAGATGGGATTGGCTATTCGGGAATTCGGGATGAACTTTGTTATTTGTTTGAGAGTTAATCTAGCCAGCCGAAAAGCGATGTGGTTTTTTAAGTGTGGTATTATGTTGGCATACGTTGTGAAATCCTTAGTTTTATTTTCATTGTCGTTTTAGTATTATTTTCCATCGATAGAGTATCACAGGTGGCGCCGCCAATGCTATATCTAAGTTGGTAGAATGATAAATACTTCATATATTTGGAGTGGGTCTCAGAAGGTGAAATAGCTTAGTCGGTAAAGCGTCGGGCTGGTGATCCGAAAGAAATAGGTTCAAGTCCTGCATTTGCGACGAATTTTTGATGTGGTTATCACAAAAATAACCTACGAAAATAGACCAAATAAGTATGTTTGTAAAAAAAAAAATACTGGGAAATAATTCTCCATCTTTCGTGACCGGTTCGCTCCATATTTCGAATTATGTGCTTTCCCATAGAAAACTTTAATTTTTAGTAACAAAAGTAGACTATGTCACTCCTTGGTTCCCTGTGTTTAAGTTACTCTATTCTCGTTGGGAAAACCTTTGTTTTTTTATTTATTTAGCACTGTTAATCATAGGTCAACCCGCAAGAGCAACAGGGGAAGCCCGACTCTGTAAACTATTGACGATACGGAACTCGTTCGCTGGTGAATCTCTCTCGTTTCGCCGTCGCTCAAAAGCTGTTACTGCTTTTGAGCCACGGCGCAAAAAGAGCATTGGGGCTGGGCCTGGTTCACCGCCCAGAGGCCTTATTGTGTAAGCGCTCTGACATTCGGCTTCGCTTTTTCTCCTGCTCGCGCCAGTTGCTCACGCCACGAGAGCGAGCGGGAGGAAAAGCGAAGCCGAACGCCAGAGCGCTTACACAATAAAGCTTCTGGTCTAGTACTCTAACCACCACCTTGGTCTAATGCGGAACATATTCTATAAATGCTTACATACACTAAAACGTAGCAATTCAAATAAAAGTTTATTTAAAGCACATAAATCAATCGAAATTAATGAGTTTAGACAGCATCCGACATCAACCACAATCTGACTAATGTGTTTCATCCATGCCTCTGCGATTGCAATACGTATCCAATTTGAATCAAAAAATGAAATAAATCTGACGGAACATTCATCATTTTACGTGATACGGAGTGACGTCTGCGTTTTATAACGGACGACACGACACAAGCAATTGATAAATTGAAAAAAAAACCTCCATTCATCAGCCACAGGAATGTTCACCACTGGATAAAGGTCAATAGATTTCCAATGAACCCGATCGGAAGCATCCAGCGTGTTCCTGCACTCATAATTAATAAATAAATAATAAATAAATATTTGGGACATATTACACACGGTCTCTGACCCCAAACTAAGCAAAGCTTGTGATATGGCTGTCAGAGACTGATATACTACATATATATTTTTAAATACATACTTTTATATATAGAAACTAAACTACACCCAGACACAGAGCAAACACCCATGTTCATCACATAAATATTTGCCCTGGGTGGGGATCGAACCCACGCCTCTTTGACTCAGTAGTTAGGGTAACTAACCACTGAGCCACCGAGGCAGTCGATAATGATAGTGACAGCGCCGCCGCCGATAATTATATCGACAGCCTGGGTCGCTCAGTGGTTTGTGACCCTAACTTCTGGGTCAAAGAGGTGTTGGTTCGATCCCACCCAGGGCATGTATTTATTTGACGAACATATATGTTTGATCTGTGTCTGGGTGTTATTTAGTTACTATCTATATAAGTATGTGTTTAAAAAATATGTGTATGCTTTGCTTAGTTTGGGGTCAGAGACCGTGTGTAAGATGTCCCCAAACATTTATTTATTTATTAGTACACCAAGTTGGTGGACGTACTACGCTGCGCTTAAGAAGACTATGAAGAGAACAGAAGAAGACAAAAGCTTATGAAGTTATGAAAATACTTCGTCGTTTCGTTGTCGTTTCTGCTATTAGACGTCCACTGCTGAACATAGCCCTTCAAGTGAAAAAGAAACAGAAATATTCTAAATTTCATATATAATTACGATGGCGCCTTCATAATTGGGCCTAATATATCGTTTAAAATATAAGTGATAAACAAATCTAAAACCTTTCATTTCTATCTTTATCTAAAAATCACATTTATTCTTTTGTAATCACCGTCTGTTTACAATTTCAAACGATATTTATCGATATCGTATCGTATATTGTGATGTAAAACGCTTTCTGGAAGCTTACGGGGCTCAGTTGAATATGTACCTTTTATACGAGGATACGTACCTACATAATCTCTAGGTTTTGTTGAGCACACGTTATTTCGTACAAAGAGAAATTATTTTTGAATTGAGAGGTTATTGGAAGATTTTATTTTGTATCTACTTAAATAAGCTGCTTATTAAGATGAAAAATATTGAGTTACTTGCCTTGAGTTCACGATTTGTCCTTACATAGTATAAAATAAAGTCGCTATTTTCGTTTGTTTGTTTGTCTGTATGCTTAAATCTTTAAAACTACGCAACGGATTTTGATGCGGTTTTTTTTAATGGATAGAGTGATTCAAGAGGAAGGTTTATATGTATAATACACCTGTGCGAAGCCGGGGCGGGTCGTCTAGTATCTTATAAAATGAATATCTATTTGAACGTTTTGGTTTATTACTCTAAAGATCAGTCACTGATATTCAATAGTAAGTAGTTATTTTAATCACAAATGAGCTCTAACTAAGTTTTAGCGCGGGAGGTAAGCGCAAAAAATGCAACTAATTTCTAAAAGCTGAATTTTTGGTATTACGTTGTCATGGTGGAGTACTGTTGTACTCCGGATTCAGTCAGCTGGGATGCTTAGCGTTTGGTGGGGATAACCTATTAAATTTAAAAAAAAATCGCCAAGACCACTTAAATGATCCCGAATTCGATGAGGTTGTGTCGTTTCATTGCTAAGTTCCTTTGGCCACCTTCCAGCTCCATCATCAGGTTAGCACCATGTCATCATAACATTGCATTGTCACGCGATTAACACATGTATGCAAAATTTCAGCTCAATCGGTAACCGGGAAGTGGATCAAATTTAACTTGCAAGAGTTGATTACAGACCGACAGACAGACAATGGGACAGGTGCAACTAAATAATAGCTTGTAAAAACAGTTGCGACGATCAAAATATAGTATAAAATTAAATACTGAAATGGTGTCAAAGTTGATTTACAAACAAAATTCATGTTTTGCAGAATAATTACGATTTAATTTGATTTTAATTAACTATTAAATTGTGTAGTGTAGTGCTACTAAAACTTTATTTTCATCTATCTTTGAAAAGGACAATTCATCTGCCGTCGAACAAAATGAAAGTAAATCCGCGTTCGACACTGAAAGAGTAATCAGAGCCGGAATATGCGTTTATAATGAAAACAAATTGTTTCTGCTGTATCAGAAATAAATTTACATATTAATCTTATTGAACTAAATTACTTTGTTATTTATACTCTACGTTTGACTTGTTGCAATCGCCATAGTCCAGATAAATAAAATAATCGGCCAAGTACGAGTCGAACTCGCGCACGGAGGGTTCCGTACTGTATGGGAGCCCCCCTTAAATGAAAATGAAAATGAAATTTATTGGCTTTAACAAACGTTTCTTATCAGTAATATTAACACTAGTCATGAACACAGTAGGTAATTTAGCAAGTTGAGAAACATTACCATCCAAGCTAGGAACTAACCTGTGTTTTGGAATAGCAAAATATTTATTTTATTTTAATTTTATTATTTTTTATTGAAGTGAATATAAAACTAAACATTCTGTGAAAATTTCAAGCATCTACCTGTTACCATTATTAATATAGAGCGAAAAACGTCTAAAAATTCAGGTTTGTTGTATGGGAGCCCCCCCTTAAATATTTATATTATTCTCTTTTTAGTAATTGTTGTAATAGCGGCAACAGAAATACATCATCTGTGAAAATTTCAGCTGCCTAGCTATCATGGTTCATGAGATACAGCCCGGTGACAGACAGACAGACAGACAGACGGACAGACGGACATCGAAGTCTTTAATAGGGTCCCGTTTTTCCCTTTGGGTACGGAACCCTAAAATATCTCTGTAGATTCCAAATTTATTCTTTATTTGTCAATAGTAGATATGTAGCGCATGAGGCCCAATTATGAAGGTATCAGGCACGAAGACAACACGATAAGCTCTACTATGCTTGCTACAACGTAACTTTCTATTTACCCGGGGAAAATCCTTTATGGATACCACCCCACCCCGGGGGAGGCAGGGTGGTTATGTGGGAATCCCACCTGAGGCGTTGTACCAACTAAAACCCAGGGGTATCCTTCTCTACGCAACTGCGTCGGTGTTGCGGGAACGCTTTGCCTGGGTCTGTCTTCTCGCTAAAGTACGTCGTGGGTGTCTTCAAATCCCGAGTAAATAGGTATCTTCTAGGTGAGCGTGCTACACCCTAGACTGCATATCTGCTCAACATCAGGCAGCATGTAGCTAGGTATATATTAGTGCTTGTAACGGCTTGCAATCGCCTTACAACTAACTACAAAGCCTGACCATTACGTAGCTTGGACAGGGTTTTGGCTCCGACACTTTTTTGCACGATTGTGACTCTATAGACATTTGCTCGAAGCTGTGGACATTAACAATAAACTCCTACTTTTGAACAAGTTTACCTAGATAGTTTTAAACTCATTTTTTTTTTCAATTTCAAAATAACTTTATTTATCAAATATTTTTTTTACAAACAGGTTCAAGTGCCAGTGTACAACTGTACATATATCCTAGCGGTACAAAAACAATGGATTTTAATTTTGTTTTTCAAGCACACAAACTTATTCAAAACTTCTACCTGGATCATTATGTCTAGATGTGCGAAATTAATTTAAATTCAATAATAACCGTTGATTAACTTTACACGTAGACTTTAGTCGAGCATACATAATGATGAAATTAATTGTTAGCATTGCTACAAATTACAAAAAGTATGTCTTTTTATTTTGTATAGAAAGCGGGTATTTATTGTTAAACGATGCGCGGGCACACCGATAATTTACTATGTAAACAAACAGCGACAAGAACTCGTCACGAACTACCACTCATACAAGCGCACACGGGCCGCTGAGCGCCGACGCGCGCGCCATCCCCGACCTACATACTGACTAGTAATAATAGTTTTAAACTGTTCTTGCTAATTCTTGCCAAAGACTATGATTGGGTGACAAATTGTCCGAAAACTTAACTCTTCTGTCCCGCTGCCAAGTAACAGTTAAACATTCGAGACTACGAACTAAAATAATTATCTGCTACTTTTGGCACCGGTTTTATGTCTCTTATATCTTTGAAACTAAGCACTTAATATTTTTTATAGTTATTTCACACAAACTTGGTAAATCAACAGTTTTTTTTTGAATGAGCGTCAAAATTTTATTAGTGGCTAGACTGTAACTTTATACTTTATAACTTTACTAGCCACCAGCCCCGGATTTGCACAGTTGTATTATACATATAAACCTTCCTCTTGAATCACTCTATCTATTGAAAAAACCTCATCAAAATCCGTTACGTAGTTTTAAAGATATAAGCATACATGGGGACAGACAGCGGGAAGCGACTTTGTTTTATGCAGTGATAGTGATATTGCGCAAAAGTTTTGACATGTTTAAATGTTTTGGTTGTAATTTTTTTTATTATTTCTCATTTTCAGGGTTGAATCCATAGTAGAAATTGGTTATAATGACTGGTGAAAAGGTGATATCCAACATTTGGAAAGGTACCTTCTTAGAAAAATATTTAACTTACTGTATTTTCGCTCTATAGTGATCGGATGTTTGTTGTCTAAAGCCTATATTTTCAGGTTACCTTGTATTGTACTGAAAATATAGGGAGCAAATGTCACCGATATTTTTTCGAACAAAACCTAAAAAGGAAGATTGATGGATGGATCTTTGGCGATGCTATTTTTACTCAGGAGAAATCTTTAAATAGAATAAGAATATCTTTTTTTAGCAATGATTGACAAAAAGGTTAATGTTCACAGTGAAGAGATGTAAATGCTAACCGTATTATAAGACTATTTTTTGTAAGTGCTATTCCAAAGCGTAAAGATTTCTACAAACAGATGCATGTGAACGTTTCTGAAGTGCAAACTTCTATAGCAGCATTGTGCACTTTTGGTATGGGTAAAAAATGTCAAACTCGCTTCGGGAAACGTGACCTGAGTGTCAAGTGGGAGTTTTGCAAATCAAATCGAATTACTTTTACGTCGCGTTGACCGATCGCGCAGAGAACACACGCGAACACATTGACACACACGCTTGAGTTAGCCAATCACTGACGTTGCCGCGCTTGTGTTGGATCGGTTTGGCGCTCGTTACATAACCGTAAAAAATACTCACACTTAGCTATTCAGTTTTCTGTACGTGACACAAGATGGCGCTGTGCCATTTCCATAGAAATCACATCAAACGTTAACGCGATTCAGCTCGAGCGAAAAACTCCCACTCGTCCCTCTGATCGAAAATTCCTAAAACGGAGGGAGCAAGTTTTCACTTTTGCTGGCACTCCCGGAGTGCAACCCGTAGTTTTCTTTTGTCATTTTTACCTTTTTTTTGTGTGTACCTTGTGTTCGTAAGGCAAAGGTAAATGAAATTGAAATAGAAAAGCGGACCTTTTTAAAGGCTTCGTGTCACGCGTCGTGTTTAAGTTGAAATAAATTTGTTCCACACTGCATCATCAAAGTTAGTTACAGGCATATGCATACTGGCTATAGGTATCGCCACACAATTCACAAGTCGGCGGATGAGAAGTTAGCCGCAGATGACACTTCGCTGTGGTTCGCTAATTGTAATTGTTGCGCATGTGTGCACAATGAGTAGGGAGCGCGCGGGAGGCATGAGGTTGTCGGGCGGGTGTGCCCCGGCGCGAGTCTCTCTGGCTCCCGCGCATACCTATAATTTTGCCTTTTGCGCATCGTTCTGCGCATAACTTCCCATCCGCCGATATGTGTGGCGCGGATTATACGCCTATGTTTGTAAAATTAATTTTAGATGATACCAGCTTCACCCCTGGCTACTCACATGATCCTTTTTTTTATAAATAAAAAGTACTTCATGACGCTCTCCGATCTTAGAACTATATCCAAGCCAAAAATCAAGTCGGTCTGTAGCTTTGTTGCTTCGTGAAAAAGTAAGGATACACATCCATCCATCTATACATCCATCAGCCATAGGACATACACTGCTGGACATAGGCCTCCCTTATGGATTTCCAATAAAACCGGTTGAAAGCGGCTTGCATCCAGTGCGATCCTGCGGTCTAATGAGGTCATCCGTCCACCTTGTGGGTAAACGTCCTACCCTGCGGTTGCCGGTACGTAATCTCCACTCGATACATTTTCGACCCCATCGGTCATCAGTCCTCTACGCTATGTGCCTTGCCCACTCCCATTTCAACTTGCCAATCCGTTGGGCTATGTCGGTAACTTTGGTTTTTCTACGGATCTCTTCATTTCTGATTCGATCTTGCAGAGATATTCCGAGTATAGCCATAGCTTATTGGGCTACTTGGAGCTTATTGATTAGGCACATATAGGTACTAAGAGACTACGTTTCAGTGCCATAAGTCATCACTGGTAACACACACTGGTCGAACACTTTCGACTTGGAGCATTGAGGTATGTCGGACGAGCATTTGTGCACATACCTACTACTTATTCTGCCTGATGTTAGACAGATCAATCAAGGATGTAACAATACAGTAATGTTAAGTAAATACATAAATGTTGATGTTCAAAACTTCAATATCCAATATCATAGTTACCTATAAAAACTTTGCTGATCTATCAGACTTCCCAGCCAAGTTAATTTACGAGCTTAACCCTATTTTCACAAAATACCCACTGCCAATAATTAAAGTCTGACCCTCTTCAGATTATATCACTCGGTTCATTAGCAAAAGCCTGTACCTAGTTCATTTAACAAAGCCTGTAGAGTCGGGTATAGTTTGTACCTAATTACTAATAGCCTCTCCTTTGGAAGAGTAATTAATTTTAGCTCTAGCACCTGGACTACATGTCAAGACAAAGACTGGGAGCGGAATAATTAGCTGTAGGAAAAATTCAAATTCAATTCAAAATTAATTTATTGACAATAAATAAAAATACATAGGTACACTGTAGCTTACAGAGTCTCAGCAGATAATGTAACAGGATAGAATAACATGAAATAATTTGCTACTATACGTGGATTTATGAGCCTTGGATTTCTGACTAGCTTATAGCTTCACCTTTCAATGAAAACCAGGGTCTGATGATAGAGCTGAAATGTGATCATAGGAACTCTGTAATGAAACGACGCAACTCTATCGAGTTTCGGCTCGTTTGATTCGTCTTGGCAAGTACGTTTTCAGTAAAAGCTTGTTTTAAAAAAAAAAGGTTTTTTTTTTAATGTAATACTTGTTTAGGTATTTACATCCAAAAAATCTGAACGCTATAGGTTGGAGCAGCTATTTTCAGAAGTATTCAGTCGCTAGCTCTTGATACTTGAAACTTGTCATAAAAACTCTCCCACCTCCGCCCGTCTTATAAATGAATGCAGGAACATGACGGATGACTGTATCCAATACTGAGGCAACTAACTATTACTCGACCGGGAATAATTCAAGCGATTTAGACGTTTTAGTCGGAATTAGTTGAATAACGGCGTATAATGGCGGATAACGGAGATAAGGGTCGTAGCACATTGAAGTGATTCTATTTTTAAAATGAGTTCAGTGTGATGTGATGAAATTTTTATGAACAGCAGATTTTGTGAACTACTGTATGCTTGTAAATTAGTATTTATTTAGAGTTCAAAGAATAAATACTTTTGTAAGTTTTACATGATAAAAAAAAATTCTAATGTGCTTATTTTTTGTTTCAGGTACATTTTAATGCGTTGACAGTCAAGGAAGTGGCATACTCCACTTCTTCACAATCCAGTTCTATAATTCTAAAGGTTTGATAATAGACGAATTTTCGTACGAAATGAAATTTGTAGCATGATGTTACATCATTGTCATCATACAGTGTAAAACAGCATACTTAATTGCATTTCTGCTTGAGTTTAGGCTCATGTAACTATCACACAGAAAAATAAACTGGAATGAATTAATCTGATTCATTTTGCTTCACGAATGCATCTTATAAAGTGACGTTAATGGCTTAAAAGTAGGTATGTGATATTTTGACATTTTCCGAGGCAAAAAAAACATATAAGGTTTAGTTCAGATTTATCTGATCTTGGTGGATTTGTCTGTTAAAAAGATGTATTCAAACGACGAATAAAAATATACTAAACAACAAATATCATTTAACATAATAATATAATTAACAGCACGGTTAAATAAATACATTCGTAATTTAAGTGTGTAAAACACTCAAATACGAATACAAACTTTAACGCATTTTGTTGATTAGTTACAATACTTTGTTTAGTTACAATAAAAATAATTGTACTACTTAATAACAAATGTACTACACGATTAAATAAATACAATTTTAATTTGAGTATACCTACCTATTATATGACTTAAATAAAGTACTCTACTTTTTTTTTTTTTTTTTTATTAAAAGTTGTGCCACCAAAGTGTGCCACCAGCTAGCAATACCAAATGTTGCAAATAACTAATTACAATAACTAATTCAGTCAGTAACTTTTGCTCACTACTAAAAGTTCAAACAAAAAGAATAAAAGACTCAATGAAAGCACTTAGAGCTCACTATAAACTGAGTGGATAATGTGTGCCACGACCTTTAAGGTAAATAATAGTGAATAATAGTTTTCGAAGTAATTTTGTTTAGGAAATGTTTGTGTACGAAATTTTGGAGGTGCTTAATAATATTCAGTGTGTAGTTCTGCTATTTTGGTTATTTATGTGTTTTGTTTGTGTGATTCGGGTTGTTGTTGACCTTAATGTGTAGTCTGAGGAAGGTAACAATGTGGAATAAAACAGAGTGGTTATCATTGGCCTTTATTTTTTGACCGACGAACCAACCGTAGAAGGTACTCAATTCGACGCGTACGAGTTTTTTTTTTTTTATGTATAACCATGCATAACTTTTTTCACAGATGTCCGATTTCAATAATTATTTTTTTATTAGAAATAGTATACTTCGAAATTGGTCCCATTTAAATTTTATCAAAATCGGCCGAGCCATTTTTGATAAATCAACAATAATGAGAAAAATGCTACATCGATCCGTGCGAAATATTCGCTAATTCTGGTCACGAGTGAAGTCGGTCATGCAATTTTTTGCAAAAAATAATTATGTTGATCTCGAGCGAAAGAAATGTTAGAGAAATTTGTTTTAACACGACGATTTTTCTTTTTCCTGTCCATTTGTTGGTTTTTGTCCACAATTCGCAATTTACGAACTTTTATTTAACTTGCAATGGATGTATGTACTTATGTAAGTTCTGGTGGAATCTTGCAAGTTATATTTGACCAATGCTGGTTTTCGATTAAGCTGAAATTTTGCACGCATATGTATATCGCGTGACAATCCAATAGCAAGGTACCATGGAGCTGATCTGATGATGGAGTCGGAAGGTGGCCATAGGAACTCCTGTACTAAACAAGATACGAGTAGACCCCTCGTGTTTGGGCTCGTTTTAGGGTACTTCTTCGAAGACAAAATTTTGGACGTCCATGGGTTTATTTCTGAAACCGACTAACAAAACGGCGTGTAATTTTTTTTCTATATAGTTTAGCTTTAACTCTAACTGGGACAAGTGATATTTTTCAAATAGTTGCAGTCTAAGTATAAATTAAAAATATTTGAAGTCTGTTCTTCTGATTCATATGCCGCGTCCGCTTGCCATTTTTCGAAAGAAAATGTTCGATATCGCATTTTCCCTTTGGTAAATCATTATGAATTATAATTATATCAAAAGGAAATGAATTGTTCTTTTACAAAAAAAATGTGTATCAGTTATAGCTACTTTAGTATGTTTATAAATAGGCAAATAAGAAGTGTCCGGTACATAATACTGATTAATGTGGCGTATGTTGCGTTTGTCCGTGCTTGGTCGGGTGATGATGATGAGAGTCTGACTTCCCGCGCGGGGGGAAGCCAGTCGTGCAACAAACGAGCTAGAAGGTGGACATGCGGCTGGTTCGCTTGGATCCCGGAGTTACAACGATAAATATCTGATTCATCTGTGCTTAGTTCAGGTGGCATTATGATTACAATGCCTACTTTATAAAATGTTGTTTATTGTTTTACAACTGCAATCTGTATTTCGTGTAATGCTTTTGGGTTATAGATTCAAGTAGAAAAATGTCAATACTGAAGTCAGTATGTATGATGAGTTATGCATGTATGACGGCAAAATCCTGATTCATCTGTGCCTGATTCATATGGTCAAAACACCATATAAATCATAAAATTCATACTGGAAAAGCTTCGGATACACCCCAACTAGACATCGATGACGACAGCTTTTAGATTGAGACTTCGTCAATCGATGAAAAAATTACTACTCCAAAACTCACCACAGATGTCCTATTGACCCTTCATCAGAAAACCGTGGATGATTGCTCAGAATCTGACGATGAGGGTATTTTTGTGTTTAAAAAGCTTTAAAAAATAAACTTACAAAAGAGTCTCACGCTACTGGTGAAGATATGATCACTCCATCTTCTTTTCAACAATCAAGATCTCGTCAAAATAAAAAGGTTTTGAGGAATACATTGAAAGTAGGTACCTACTCGTAGCTCGGGCCCTTGCAATAAGCTAAAGAATTTTTTCTTGTGGTACTTAACTGTGACTTCATTATTTATAGTTAACGGTACTAAGAAACATATGTTTCTTTGATAGTTACCAAGAAAGATTACTGCCAGAAATGCCATTTATGTGTAATAAATACTTACACTAATGATTATTTAATTATGGAAGATTATATATAAGCTAAGTCATTAAGTATAAAAAACAGGATTCGTGAGTTGTACATGGAAAAAAATAAACAGAAAATAATATATTGTACCAATTACTTTACCAATTCTCAAGTACAATAAACCTTTAACTAAGTATTATAATTTAATACTGTTTTAGAGTTCTAAAATGTATTACAAGAAAAATAATTCATCAATTTTTTTCCGTGCTATGATTGTTGTTTTCATTTATACAAATATTTTTCCATAATACACAGCCAAATTACGTAGTTTTTCATTTTTAATTCTGATTAATCTGTAATCAATTCTGATTCATCTGGGCCCAAAATATTTGAACGTAGATATCTTGAAAACTACTTTATAAAAACAAGCCCCTCATTGAAATATATGTTCTTTAGTTACCTTTTTTACATATGAGCATGTGTGACATAGCTGAAAGTGAAACAAAATTTTGGCCAGATGAATCAGTCGAAGAATGAAATTTCGAAGAAGTACCCTTTACTTGTCTTAGCTAGTACTCTGCTGCTACACTAATCCAGGATCTCAAAAGCTTGTATATAAAAAGTTATATTCTAATAAAAAAAAATATCGCGAATAAGTCCGCGCTTGTCCACCACCTCGCCTGATGGTAAGCGACGTTGTGGTCAAAAAAGGGGAAAATTGCTGTCGCGCTATTTTTAACAAGACTATTTTAGTATGTATTATTTGGTATCCTTACAATATTTGCTAGTATATGAACCAAATTAGTCAAGAGCGACTCGAAATCAAAGCTTTTATTCACATTGAATTATCGTACTTTCGCCATATTATGCCCTTGTTTATATGAGCTGTATATTTTCATCATTATTACATATTTTTGCTATGGAGTCAACGTCAAAAGCGCGAAAAAGAAATAATGTGTTTTTTACATTTTATTCAGAGTTGATAATTTTTTTTGTATGGAACAGGTGACACTTTTTTGCAATTTATTATCCAGGGGTGCGCTTACGCGCTCCAGATAATTTTTATGCTGGAAAAAAATTATATTTAGGGGCGTCCCTGATCGGCGTCATAGCTCTAGCTAGACCAATCATAGCTCTAAAATCTGTTACAAACCAATCACATCTGTCAAATTATGAAACGATCTGTCAAACTCGATTCGATGACAACTAGCCGACCAATCATAGACAAAATAAAATGTATCTATCTAAAACCTCGATAAAACTTAGCCTAGTCAGGAGAAAAATTATACCGGTGGGAGTGCGTGGCACGGGCAGATAATTTTTTAGCCAGAATAATTTTTCGCCTGACGGATGGCCTAAACTGGTGACATGGACTTAACCAGGTTGATTATTAGCTTAGTTTGGAAAGTGTAAACGCACCCCTGTACCAAAAAATGATACAAACATAACTATTGTTCATGACACCTTTGGTAAGACATGGGCATAATTAGTTCCACCCTTTGGATATCCCTGCTCTTTCCAAAGCAATTTTCTTGCGATGTATGTATGTAAATTATGTAAGGATATATACATTTTATTTGTTTAATCAAATCTATGAATTAAATCTATCTTTATCAGTGGGTACCTGTTTAAGATTTAACGCTAGAATTTTCTCCCAACTCCTTTGTTACATTATCCCAATGAACGTTACTAAGTAAAATGTCCCTTTCTAGGTTACGTCTCGTTTTAACCCTAAAGTTACAATGACCTACTATAAAAGTAAAACTCGAAGTGCCTCCGTAAAAAGTACTCTGTATAGCTCTTGCCGAACTATGTAGCTGATTCGTGTAATTTTATGCATTTATACAAATTTACCAGATAGGATATCAATTCAATTTATTTTGCCAAAGAAAGAAACTAAAAACATCACGATAAAGTATTACGCATAGCACACTTTTAAAGTTAGTATTCATAGTATGTATCACTTATAAAGTAGGTATTTAGATATTATTGCTGTTTCACTTATTTTTACTAATTCACATAATAAAATTTGCAACTAAAACCGGTCAAGAATTAATTTTAAAAATGATATAATTTATCAGAAAATTTATTTCATAATGCTATGCTTTATGTGTCTTTATGAACTTACTTAAAAATAATACATTGTATCTTTCATGACCATTGACATGGAAAATAGAAAATTATATACCTAAGATGACAGATTGCTTGCATAATATTGTAACGTCTCCACATTTTTTCTCTACTATTCGTTATTTCGTATTTTTATTACCACATGGTACAAAAAATGTCATATTCAATTCCCCGATTTTTTACAAGCGCAACGAACCAACAATCACTAGGTACCCGTCAAATCATAATTTAGCATGAAGCATGGATGTAAAATATAAAGGATATGTTGTAAAGGAGATAATGCAAACATTTATAAAGCTTAGCCCGTCCCCTTGTACAGTATATCATTATTTACCTTATTTATTTTTGAAAATGATTTGCGTATTATTTTCCTTAAATAATATTGTCCATATAATAAATTACCTGCGTAATTTCTTATTTTAGGCGAGATGGCGGCCTTGAATAAAAATTTAAATTAGAAAATATGAAATTACAAAATAATGAAACTATAAATACCATTTGTATTGCAAATTTGTTTACTATATTTTAACAGTTTTTTGGGCTACTGTACAAAGTCTGGGCAGACTTTGTGAGATCTTTTTCATGTGTCCTGAAGTCAAATTTTTACCATGGGCTTTAGGCATTTAGTCTCTCTTGCACTTCAAATTTTCCATGTAAATCATATGCAGACGGATTGTGCAATAAAATAAATCCGTAACATAATAATTAATCAATTATTAATACACGTCCGCGATAGGTAATTTGTCAGGACTTTATAGTTTTAAGACTTCGTTTACTCAGTTTTCGGCAATAATTAAATTCATATTATCATTAATGAAACTACGCTTCTAACTACTAACTACGCTAACTTTTTTACATCCATGACATAGAGCGGTCATAAAAATTGGCGCGCGCTGTCCGTAAATTGAGACAGTAAATTGTGCTAGTGAACTCGATTGAACGCTGGTGTGGGTGTGAGTGCAGGCGCTTTGTATTCATAGAGGTTTCACTGTATTAGCTAGTGATGTGGTAAAATTTTATCGATAAAATTTACTAGTTCAACATAATATGCAGTATAAACTTTACAGTCAGTATGTAGGTACTTTACTTATACTTTACAATATGATAAGATCAATCCCAATATGTCTCGAAATTACTTTGAAAATGTATATTTTCAATCTTAAAAACATTGATGAGAGCGTACTACTGCTTGATTAAAAAGATGCAAAAGTATAATAAAGAATGAAATAAAAGCAAAAAAATCTTCTTAGTAAAAACCATTAAATAAAGTAAGTTGATTCAATTGGACGCTGGCGTGTGCGGGAGGCGCTTCGTATTCACAGAGGTTTCGCTGTACACAACTATTATCTATGGGCGGGACAAATTATATCGGTAAATTAAAATAGAAATTTTGCACAGACAAACGCTGTTCTCGTCATTCATGCGATGTTAAATGTTTAATCTCATTTAGTTTTCAATCCAAAGCAGAGTGACGTTTGTGTACACGCATTTTTTTACCTAAGTAAAAGTTATCTCTAAAAAATATCTAATCAATTCACCTTATGATATGAAATCTACAATAAATTCACCTTATGATATGTTGTCATATGAAATACTTTTGCCTTAATCAATAGCAAAATAGCATGCAATCCTAAATAAGTATCGATAAAATCAAAGTCCAACACTAAACTCGTGCTAACATTTACGAGTACAATCTCTCAGTACCTATCTCAGTGTCGGATGTGTATTAGAATTTCATAAATATTTAACATTTTCTATTCTGTACGCGAAAATCAAAAGTTTCACAATGTCTTTTGCATTTTACAATCAATTCAATGGCTTATAAAGTAGTGTGCTTTGGTTTTATTACAATGGTAGAGGAGTTTACGGTATAGCTCATTCAAACTCTGATTTATATATTCCGCTTTAAAATATTTTATAGCTCTTGCATGTTAGGTTGGCTGCAATGCATTTTAAACAGTATTTTTCTCCCAAAAATAAAACCATACAATGAATTTAAAATTTTGGAGTAATATTTGATGCTCATTTGAAATCCATCGGTGGTATAGGCCACGCCACACAAGTTGGCGGATGTGAAGTTAGCTACAAGCTGCACCATAGCCAATCAAACTAGGTAATCTAAAATCTTGGCGTAATATTTGATTCTCAATTGAAATCCATCAGTGGTAGGCCGCGCCATACAAGTTGGCGGATGTGAAGTTAGCTACAAGCTGCGCAATAGCCAATCAACGTGCGGCTTTCACGTCACGGCACGTCAGGATTGGATATTGCGCAGCTTGTAGTTAACTTCACATCTGCCAACTTGTGTGGCGCGGCCTATAAATTGTTTTCCTCTGGCAGTTCATTGAAACGGCTTCGAAACTTCTTACCCACTACCACCAAGGTTGCGCTCGCACAGTCTCTTCTTCTTCCTATTTTAGATTACGATGACGCTTGTTACCTCGATCTCAGGCAAGACAACCAGGCAAACTTAAGCGACTTCATAACTTCTGTATCAGATTCGTATTGGTTTACCGAAATATGATCATATATCTCAATTTGGCACTAAGCTTAAATGGCTCCCTAGTCTTAAGAGAGCCGAGGACGGTCGGTAATCATCAATACACACATGTAGCATACGACGTTTTTCAACACACTTGTGAATAAAATAATACTAAAAAATATTTTTATACTACACCTGCTCGGAATGTACCTTGACACTTTATCAAATTTACGGTAGAAAGTACGTCATTGTATATCGAACAAATATGCGGGGAGAAAACGCATCTGAGCGGGAGAGAAAAGTGTATGAAAATCCATTTCTTACGTGGTTTTTCTTTTTTAATTTTGGGTAAGACTATGCGCTGGTAACCTAAATATCAAAAGCCAAAAAGTTTTTACAGTGAGTTTTTATCTTCAAGTTCGCAAAATGACACTGGCCACTATCTGTGTGTTGGATGGTGTCAAACAATTTGAAAAAAGAACATGTGAAAATTGCAGACGCCATTGGCGCCATTTTCAAGTGTTACATTAAGCTTCACTAACTGCAACAATTTCAATATAAATTTCAATTAGTAAAGATATAGTTTTTTATTTTCCTCGTAGGTGTAGTATAAAGCACTATGTATCACTCGAGAGAAAGTGCGATTCCCGATCTCGGGTGTTTTAAAGCCCTCGCCTATGGCTCAGGCTTCAAACGACACCCTCGACGGTAATCGGTCACTTTGTCCTCTCGGTGAACAATGTACTATATCTACACTAATGTTGTAACATTCTACTTATGTTTCCAATACTTGACTTATAATGACTACTGTTATAGCGCAGACAACAAAACACTCAATTTAAGCAATTTCACATGATGTTATAATATCGATATCGTAAATCTCATTATAACATCGCGCGCTCGCTCCTGATTGGCCCTGCGCGCGCAGCTGCGCTCTCATTGGTTAGATTTTAATGGCGCCAAGTTCACTGTGACAATACACGTACGCGTGATATTAATGTTTCGCAATATGTTTTTTTTTTTTTATTAGTGAAGATAAAGTAGTGTATGCAACTGCATATAACATGGGTATTAAAACACGAGTGTGTTAATACCCGTGTTATATGCAGTTGCATAAACATTATAAATATATATCTTCATTATATGACAGTTGCATAAACTACTATTCAACAGTGAAAACGACTTGTGAAAAATGATTTGAAATGGCGGGAAAAAAAATCTTCTTCTTCTTCTTTTATGTTTTGCGTCGCATTGTTGTGCATTTGCCAGTGTCAACAATTAAATTTAAATTATTATTTTATAAAAATAGTCACTGTCGTAGTCACCTCATAGTCCAATAAAGTCGCAGTCAAGTCCAAACATAGTCCAAGTCATACCAGTAAAGCAGTGGAGACTTTACCACAGGCGTCTATGGAGTTTTGGTAACAACTTGGAACAACATGATGCGTCTCATTGTATCACTTCCCACACTCATGCACGTAAATCATCTCATAATCAACGAAATATCACCATTTTTCACTAATTATCACTGAGAAAAACACAAACTTAACAAAATAATACAATGAGGCAACATGATTTTTCCGAGATCCCGCCAAAACTCGCGGGAAATAATTAAACAGTTTTCCTATGCGCGTGCAATAGCAATCGGCCATAAACTAAAAGAATAAGGTTTTATTGGTACATTAATATATTTGTACCACAGAGCTATTACAACTAAAGATAGCGCTGTTGTCGCTTCAGGCAATTCTCATCCACAATGTATTGTATTTAAATGTATAGAAAATCTGGCTCAGTGCTGATAAAACTGTCATATGTGTACTGGAATTTGACACTACTGAGAGAAAAACACGGCAACTAGCCACTCAATCGAGAAATTTTTCATGTCTCTTTCTAACTGATGCCATCTTAAATCGTTGCATCTCTTTCTTTCTTTTCTCATCGACCAAATTATCCCTCTGGTATCTATGTGACCATGAACACGATCTTTTTTGTATCGAAACTTTTTGGAAGAACAAAGCAACTCAACCAATATAATAAAACTATAACTCACTTGTGAATAATAGTAATGAAAAAGTCACAGTTTGATTACAGGTGTCATTATGTGCCTAACGGTGAAATTAGAGCCACTTTATGAGCAAGTGTGTTGAAAAACCTATTTTCCACACTACCTTCACTTATTCTACTAAGAATATTCAAATCCTAAAAGCGGAAGCACCACACCGGAAACTTAGCATTCCGCAGACCGGAAGTGATCGCCGATTGTTACCGCAGAGCTTCCGGTGGCGCTACTGTGCCACTTGTTGAGTGCTTAGGTTTGGAGTAATTTGGATTTGGAACCAATTATAGTTTAGACTGTTCAGTCATGCGCAAATTGTTAAATGAACATAATTTATTAACATACTAGCTTTTACCCGCGGCTTCGCCCGCGTTATATTTTGATTTTGGCTTATGTTTATGTCGGCTGCGAAACCTAACCTAACCGACAAACATCAAAATACCTTAGAGGAATGCTTTTGTTGGTTAAGTTACGGTTGGAGTGTATTTACAACCCCCCCGTGTATTCCCGCCTTGTCGTGGGGGAGGTCTGAGGCAGCTGAAAAGGCGGCGCTCGAAGTCTCCCTCTTCTTTGGGTCTTTTCCCCCAAGGAAGCTTAGAGGCTGGCACTCGAGGTTCAGCCGCTTTTAACTAAAGCAGCTAAGAGGATGGCCGGTAGGTTGCATGCCTTATGAGGAGTGTCGCAACTTAGGCGGGCTGCAGTGCCGCTCTTGCGACGCTGCATCCGAGGATTTTTTTTTTATTATGTCGCGAAACTTTATACCTATTATGTGCAGTGGAGTCTCCTCTTTTGTGGGTTCACAGATGCACGATGGGCTTTCCCTCAACTTAAATCGATGTAAGTATTGGGAAAACCCACCATGCCCCGTCAGCACTTGAGTTATGATTCCCACTGGTGCTATTTCTCTTACGATCCTGTATGCCGCCCTTGCATTCGGAAAATATGTTTTGGTTACCACCGCTGTGTGTCCATCCTGATACAACCGGTTCCACTCGTCAAGAGAGTCCTTTCGGATTTCTCGCTTGACGAATGAAACGGGGCAGTTATCGTAAATATGTCTGCACTTCGAGTGCAGTGCTGCTTCCTTTGCTAGCTGGTCCGCTCACTCATTTCCCTCCATCCCCGCGTGTGCTTTAATCCAATAAAGTTTCACTATTTTATTTTGTGCGTGTAGTAACTTTATTTTAGCTTTGAATTTACTGCTAAGGGATGGAGGGAAGATACGCCAACTACCGTTTCCAGTGCAGACCTGGAGTCACAAAAGATTTTTGCTTTTTCGGTAGCATCAAGAAGTGTCAATAACTCGGCCTGGTACACGGAGCACCAATCGGCCAATTTCAGCTTGCGGGTACTGATCTCAGCGGCATCATCCCAAGTGGATAATGCCGCCCCAACTTTCCCTTTAATTTTGCTGCCGTCTGTAAATATGTTAATTTCTCGGTTAAGATTTTGCTCTAGTGCTGCTCCGTCTGCCAGGCATATGAACTCCAGCTCCTCCTGTTGCGCTGGGTGTGGCTTCTTTTCTGTCTCTCTATCTCCAGTTACTTGCTGGGAATAACCTTTCTTAGTTTCATAAAGCAAGGCTGCTTCCTGGACTCTGATATGACAGCCGAGGATTAGGGGCCGCGGTGGGATATATGGAACTGGTGGTGTGGGTGCCGCCACCTACCCTACCTTCCGCTAGGCCGTCAACGTGTTGGCAGACGCAGTGAGGCTGCAGGGGAAGAGAGGTGTCGGTATCGCGATGGCCGTTCTCACTGCCCTCTGCAGTTGAAGAGGCAGGCGCTGGGCTACTATGTATGGCCCGCTGCACTGGGACCAAGGCGTTGAAATGCTGTCTGACGTTCAGTACTGGTTAGTCCCGAGTGGTGGATGACGATGTGTCTTGTGCTCCGAAACACTCCGTAATTATGGCGAGAGCGCAAGCTCCGTTATGGAGCCCGAGTCTGGGCTAGCGCTGTTGAGTGCCGCGAAGGAGTGCGAAAAATGTAGGAACGTCCTAAACTTGCCATGACAGGTTATTTCTGGCGCTTAGACGGCTGCTACCGCAGCCCGCTCACTTAGTTTTTATCCTATCCTACGGGAACTGTTAAAGTTTTTGCGATAAAAAGTGGCCTATGTCACTTTTCGTCTTTCAAACTATATTCATGCAATAAGCCAAGGCAAGTTGCTCCGTTGCTGAGAAAAAATTATTGTTAAGTCCTACGGGAACTACAATTTTTTCGAGATGGAAAGTATCCTATGTCACTTTCCGTCTTCCAAACTATACCCACCCCAAATATCAAGTCAATCCGTGGCTCCATTGCTGAGAAACAGTTATTGTCCTATCCCATGGGAATCACGAATTTTCTCGAGATAAAAAAGTATCCTATTATCACTTTCTGTCTTTTAAACCATATGTATCCATACCTAAATCAAGTCAATCTTTTGCTCCGTTGCTGCGTCAAAGAGGAACAAACCAACAAACTTTTCGGATTGATAATATTAAAGTATGATGATTCTGTACCATAAAGGTAGAATAAAGAAACATGTTAAACCTCTAATGATAGAAGATTTAAAAATATTTTTAATGTCAGACAAAATGACGGCCTGATAGTAAACGTCATAGTAACATGTAGCATGCAGAGGGAAAATAACATTTTATCCAATTTTAATGTCAGTTGTCATTTTCAATCCATACTTTATTTCCTCTTCAAGGGGATATAATGGTGGAAAAACAATTTGTCCCCTTGCCATGCTACTTGTGATTTATAAAAGTCTGCAGACAATGTCACCTGTCATCTAATTACGTTTGGCTGTGACGTTTCGTTAATCCATATCAGCGTCATAGAGGAATTAATCACTTAGCGTCTTTGTGATAGTGGCGACAGTTTCGCTTTCGACGGTTTTTGTCCTGTCCTACAGGAACTATGCAATTTTTCGGGATAAAAAGTATCCTAAAGCTCCTTCCGCCTTTTAAACTATGTCCATGCCAAAAATCAAGTCAATCCGTTGCTCCGTTGGTGCGTGAAAGAGTAACAAACCAACAAACCAACAAACTTTTCGGATTTATAATATTAGTAAGGATTGTATTTGATAAATTTATGGGATATACAGATAAGTATAAATCATATCCCATAAAATAATAAGTAGAATGAACTTTATGAACTAATACAATGGAGCGAATACTAAATTTTAAATAAATGTTAACATACAATTGTATTTATCGAACCGAGAATTCTTATCATTGGTAGTAAAATGAGGGAATATGTCCGATAGAGTAGCAAAGCCCTAGAGTAAAGACCACGTGCTTGTGAGCACAGTGTAAGATGACCGCCATCAAGGTGAACAGGCCAGTCTAGGACTGCATGACTACTTTATAAGCGACTATGATGATCATGATTAGCCCCATCATGACTATCAAAATTGCATCAAAATTGATTCATTAACCGACGAAACTTAGGTGGTTTGTTAGTAAAGAGACACGACGCGTTTTTTTTATATAAACATATTTTTTTACAGAGTAGTCCAATTTTGATAATTTTTTTTTGTATCATAGATCATACTTCAAAAGAAAGGAAATCGGCAGAGCTATTTTTGATAAATCAACAATAATTTGAAAATTATTACATCGGTTCGTGCGAAAAAATCGATTTCTGTACACGATTGATGTCGGTTATGCCATATTTGGGAAAATTAAATTATTTGTTTAGAAATTAGACACAACTGACTTATAGACTTCAAACCTCAAATTCTTGTTTTGAATAAATATTTAGTGTATTTCCGCTCTGTCGTAGTCATGTTAAGGGTACCATTCAAAATCCAAATTAAATCACAAACAAAATTAGTAATTAATCATCAACCTGTATCATAGTTCGACTATGGTTAGGTTAGGTTAGACCAGAAAAAAAAAAAATGTTAGGTTAGGTTAGGCTTAGGTATGTTTACAAAATATTAATGAACCTGAAACAAAATTATAATTAATCCGTTAAAAATAATAATAAAATATAAAAAATGATATAAAATAGTTGAAAAAATACTTAGTCAATAAATAGCACCCTTCTTACTGTACTCTATTCGACACGCGTTTCGCCTCTAAACGAGGAATCTTCAGGACGTGTTGACTTCAAACCTATAAAACCCCATTTTCGTTTACAGGCTAATTTAATAAACACTTTATAGTAGTTTATGCAACTGTCATATAATGAAGACTCGTTACTATTATGAAACTCGCTGCGCTCGTTTCATAAACTCACACTCGTGTTTAAATACCCGTGTTATATGCAGTTGCATACACTACTTTATCTTCACAAATAAAAAAAATAAAAAATAAAAAAAAACAAATTCGAATGAGAGCGCAGCTGCGCGCGCAGGGCCAATCAGGAGCGAGCGCGCGATGTTATAATGAGATTTTACGATATCGATGTGGATATTATAACATCATGTGAAATTGCTTAAATTGAGTGTTTTGTTGTCTGCGCTATAACAGTAGTCATTATAAATCAAGTATTGGAAACATAAGTAGAATGTTACAACATTAGTGTAGATAAAATAATTATTCCAACAAAACTTTTCTACACGCCGTCCTTTTAAAATTAAAACATGTATTTCAACTCCAATTATAATCAAAAACTGCGTGAAATTATGACAAAATATAAAATACAGTTTGAACGAGCACCCGTCAGCTTTCGCGTGAAGTTTTACCGACTTTAACATCATTAAAAGTGTTGTTAAATTAATGACACTGAAAATGCAGTGTTGCAAACAGTGTTTGACATCAAGATTCAAAATACACTAAATATTTACTTTTGTATTACTAGCGTTTGCCTGTAGTTTTGTTCGCGAGATATTTTGACGTTTATGTCATCACATTTAAAACTTATTTTATCTACACTAATGTTGTAACATTCTACTTATGTTTCCAATACTTGACTTATAATGACTACTGTTATAGCGCAGACAACAATTAAGCAATTTCACATGATGTTATAATATCCACATCGATATCGTAAAATCTCATTATAACATCGCGCGCTCGCTCCTGATTGGCCCTACGCGCGCAGCTGCGCTCTCATTGGTTAGATTTTAATGGCGCCAAGTTCACTGTGACAATACACGTACACGTGAATTTTTCGCAATATGTTTTTTATTTTATTTTTATTAGTGAAGATAAAGTAGTGTATGCAACTGCATATGACACTTCATTATATGACAGTTGCATAAACTACTATTTCGGGATAGAAATTGCTAACGTCACTTTGTGACCTTTTAATTATAATCCTTAGTCATCGCCTGCGCGGTACAGGGGTGCCGGGGGAGACGACAAAGGGGGACTGAGACAGGTGCGGGTCCCGCCCACCTCGGAAGTATATTCATTCAAATTAAAAAAAGATTTATATAAGTCAGTTCACAATTGGCGATAATATCGATGAACATACACAAAAAATACATATTGACGAACATAGTACCTCCTCCTCTTTGGAAGTCGGTAAAAATAGAACCCCATGATCGTGGTTGGAACACATTAAGCACATAATACCACACACGATATGCTCTAGTATGCCTTCTACAACGGTACGTATGTTGATGTATATACCGTCAACAATACAGTCGTCGGGAATATTTCGCCGGCGCTGAAACGCTCTATGCATAGCACTTAATGTTGGACAGAACGGTCTATTGGGCATATTAGACTCAATTATGAAGGCGCCATCGTAAATAGAATAGCTTATTTTAATATTTATGTTTCTCTTTAGGCTTTCCATAGAGAGAACAATTTTTCCTTTACTATCTAGACACACGGCGTCCAGCCAAAGTGTTCAAAGAAAACTGGCGACGCAGCGGCCGTGTGTAATATTACACGAACCATTTGGAGCTACTTTTGACCCCCTCACAACTCAAAAACTATTTAGCCTACATACATGAAATTTGGCACATTTACTAAAATCTTTTAGCCTATCAAGAATCCAAAATTTCATAAATTTTGCTCAGTCAGTTATTGATATATTAACGTTTAAAAACTCGTGTTTCATCGACTGATTCACTCACTGACTCACTCACTGACTTATAGATCAAAAACCTAACCCACTTCCAGATGACCTAGAATCTTGATATTTGGCACCAAGGTAGACTATCGGGCATAAATAAAGGTAAAAATCTAAAAACTGAAAATTATTGATAATTAGTACCTACTATTAACAAAGTAATTGTAAAATTTACCCAACCAATACTCCAATAAATGGCGGTAGCGTCGCGAGGCACTAAGATTTTCGATAGATGAACCATGCCATTTGTAATAGTAATATAATAAATACTAGATAACTTTTTCAGAGATAAGTGTACTATGAAAATCATGATGTAACTAATAATTATTTCTGAACAAAAAGTTATGATATCTCATCAAAAACATAAATGTGAAATGGGAGCCAAAGTGTCGCCACCAAAAGAATTGAGATCTAACACGGGGGCCAAGTGTTCTGTAGAAAATCCTAAATTTTAAGCTACAAAAATATACCTATAACATTTAAAAGAAATTTACTTATGTAATTCAAGCTCAAGATTTGATTAAATTTACGATGGCGTCCTTCATAATATAGGATAGTTTACTGGTATTTAATTAATAAAGGTATTAGGATTAGTGAATTCTTCAATTAATTATGATTCATAAACTGAAAAAATAATTAAAATTGGCTACTCAAGTTCAGAGAAATAAGCTTTTAAAGATTATGGTAGGGATAGAGAGGGGATGCCTTGTCCCTTTCCCACAAAGCGTAACATAGTATGGCGAATGTATGACATATACGAGCAGTGACGTCATAGCCTGCGACAGTGCGCTCTTTGTCTAGCAAGAAAATAAATATGCTTGTAACTTCTTTATTTCTCAGTTGATTTTATTTCGTTTTCGTTAATCAGTTCTGTTTATGGTTAGCTGTTACAAGAAGACATCAAAAAAATATTGTCAACTATATAGTTCGGCCGTTCAGAGAATGCGTTCCTGACACGTCATCTTGAAAAAATGTTTTTGGCCGATATCATTATCATCATACCATTATATTTCATTAAATGGGCCATAAATCATAAACGGTAAGTTTTACAAAAAAGTTTACTGGAAACAAAAGATGCGAAATTTTATTTTCTACAATAATCATATTCATGTTTTTTGCCCTTAAGTACATAGTTTCCGAGATATCGGCCAAAAACATTTTTTCAACATGACGTGTCAGGAACGCATTCTTTGAACGGCCGAACTATAGCCAATTGGGCCTATGCTCATTTCATTTTTCAATGTACAAAACATTTTGGTCTGACACGTTTCTGTCACGGTCATAGCCATAGTACGTTATTGTGGCCGGACTCCCTAAGAGGACTATGAATCGACCACTGATTTCGTGTTTTCTGTAGAACTTGGAGAGAATTTTAGGTACATTTTTGATTTAAACTTACTTTTTTCGCATATAGGTTTGCGTTTGACTACACACTGCCGGATGTTAAGCAGATTTGCGGTCTAGTGTGTAACACGCTCACCTTAAAGATCACCTATTTACTCGGGATTTGAAGACCCCTACATTGTACTTTAGCAGAAAGACAGACTCAGGCAAAGCGTTCAGTGAGAAAACTCTTTTCACCCCTTAAATTGTAACAAAATATTATGTTTTGGTGTCAATCGCTTGAGTAAAAAGCGCTCATCCATCATATTTATTTTGGAAAAGTTTTTAGGTTCTGTGTACTTTTCAGACAAGTTTTGTGTAAAAATGTGGCTATTTAGAGGCTAACTTAAAAGTCATTTAAAAACTATTAAAAAAAAGACTTTTAGCCCTAGCGTTTGAAATGCAAAAAAAAAAAAAACACTCAAATTGGCAAATATTTAGAGGTAAATAACAGATTATTGTTTTTGTATGGCCAAGTTTGCAGTTCACACGCGCCTTATTACTCTCTCCTTTAAACCTTTACATCTCAACATTTGTAATTGGAATGAATACTGGCAGGCGTAAAGTTTTATTTTTCTTTGAATTCTAATTTCGAATTGAATCTTTTCTTCTTATTGTCGGCCTGTCCATGATACCTCATTGTTCGAAAAACGAAAATGATATAGAAAGAGTAAAATATAAGACGATGACAGACCTTTGTGGTGCGAATAAATTGCTTATGAAAACTTTAGTAAAATTTAATATTTTTGGAAAAGTAATTTAGATTTTCAGGCATTGGCCTCGTATAACATTGATCGACTATAGGGGTCATAGGTATTAAACGTAAAACCTTTTAAGGGCGGGTCCAGCACATCTAGACAAACATTTTTTTGTACTACGACTTTAAAAATTCGTTTAAAAAATTCCCTTCTCCATACATTTTGCCGCGCGTTCTACAACTTTTTGTATGAAAAAGTTGTTTTTTTCTTTGTGATTTTCCTAAATTCCTGGAACAAAAGTTGTTAGTCTAGATGTATTAATGCCTTAAAAGGTTTTGCGTTTAATACCTATGACCCTGAATACTAGATTCACGGCTAGCTTTAAAAAGTTTGTAAATGTGTCAGTGATTTAACATTGTACCACTACAAAGCCATAGTTCCTTCACAATAAAGAAATTGTCCATAAAAAGTGTAGTAGATAATACCTACTGCAACTACAAACGCTCATCTAAAGTACAACTTTTAGTTAAATAGGGCTTAGTTAAAAAATATGCTGCAAAAATTTAACTTGAAACAAGAATATTTTTATATTAATGCATGTGAAAATAGTGCAATTTTGTTTTTGACGTACTGGATAATGCCAAGAACTTATAATTGCGATTCAAGACAAGTCCGTGTTTGACTACTTAAATCTTGAACTCGCTGAATGCAAGCCAATTCTAACAAAACTTTCCAAAGAAGGCCTATGTCCAGCGACCGGGCGTCCTGATAATGATACCTTTCGTAAGCATGTCGCATAACGTGATCGTAATATAGCTAATACTAACTAATTGAGCTATCTCGCACCCTGCATTGCTATCTCAACATTATTCGGCCACTAATAGGGTTGACACAACCTGATACTATGCAAATTGAGCCGGTCGAGTGTCAAGCGACATCCTTGATTGAATAATCAGATGCAGAAAGGAGATGCAGAACACACCGATAGGTCTTAAGTAAATGTAAAAAGTATGTAGTAGGTATGTAAAATGCTTACTTGTAGATGTCAATAAAATATAAGACTAAATTAATATTTATATAACGTAAATAGGACACAATAATACTAAAACCACACGTCAAAAGCTTCACTATCCATAACTTTTACAATGGGTTTTACCCTGAAATCGCTAAAAAAAATATCAGCTGTATTGAGTACCTTGTCTGTTTTCTCGTCAGTCAAAAATGTACGGCGATTTTTTTCGATGTTCTACAGAAAACGCGAAAACACTGGTCGATTCAGAATCCTCTTAATCGGTTATAACTCAATAGATTAGTAAATTGACTTAGCAGTGGGCAGAACACAAAATACTTCTGTCTACTGTGGCTATAATTATGTGTAATAACACAATAGAGTAGCAAAGATCTCTATTGAAATTTTACATTAATATCTTATACTACTCGTACAAGCGTGGGACATCCGCAAGCTCGTTGGGTCGACGATTTTGTAAAAATCGCGAGTCAAACATGGACAAGATTAGCACATGACCGGGATGAGTAGCGTAGAAAAAGGGAAGCCTATGCTCAGAGATGGACGATTACAAACTTTTGTTTATGATGATACTATTTTATCACTACATAGTATAAAACATAGTCGCTTCCCGCTGTCTGTCCACATGTATGCTTATATCTTTAAAACTACGCAACGGATTTTGATGTGGTTTTTATTAATAGATAGAGTGATTCAAGAGGAAGGTTTATATGTATAATAAACCTGTGCGAAGCCGGGGCGGATCGCTAGTTTAAAATATGTATGATTTCATGCCAAAAATTGTGATAAAACTTTAAAAAGCTTTTATAAAATAACTAAACTAAAGTTGAAGCGTCATATTCAAGCTGTATATAGAGCTCGTTCCACTATAATACTGCAAAGTTAATCTTCAGTTTAATCTTCAAAGCTGAAGCGAAGTGTGCTCCAGTAGCCGATACTGGCATCTCAATATTCACACAATGCCCGAGTATGCGCAACTTGGAACCTGCTGAGTGCAAGAACTGGTACAAGTTATAAGAAAATTGAGGTTTAAATATTATGGAATTTATCATAAAGCTATTGTGAACGCACTCAGACAGTGCTGCCACCTTGGCAACACTGCCCTCTCACTGTGCTGTCCTTGGTAAAAATGTAAGTTGATGTCTGTGTAAAATGATTTTATTAAAGAATGGAAACTTATCAAGTGTTTGTCCTCATGACTCTTCGGTATAATAATTCTACAGGTTGTGGACCCAGGTATCTCTACATATTAAGGACATCAAAGGCTGTTCTTAAGGCAGGTTTTACTATGAGGCCAATCAGGTATCATAGTAAAAACTGGTCTCATTTTATCACAATTCCTAAAATTATTGGCGAGATCATTTTAAGGTGGATTCATTAGATCAGCACGCGAAATTCAAAAATTTTTGTATTTTTTTTTTGCCATTTACTGATAAACTATTACATTGTAAGTTTACACAAACTCATTTAGCAGCTAAGTATGACAAATGACAAATGTGGCGAAAAAATAAAAACAGGAGAAACATGTCAAAAATATCTCGACGAAAATAATCGAAATGTATGGCGTTAAAATTTAAACAAAACATTTGGTGAAATTTTGTGTAAGATAGGTGAAGCATTAAGTTAAGCAACAGGTACCCAAAAATAAATATATACATACACATTTAGTATTTACAAAAACTGCGTATAATACAGTTCCAAAAGCTGAAAAGACGTGTTATGTTAACCGAAGTGAGATCTTCGTCGGGTACTGTCGTTAAGGGCTCTAACGTTAAGAAATGACCAGGGGTCAGTACTGCAAAGTCGTTAGGATCAGAACTTAATGGGTAAAGTGGCCTCGAGTTTAATACGGCTTCTATTTGGACAAATAAGGTAAATAATTCTTCTAACGTCAACGATTGGTTACCAACAATGCGGTAGAGAAGAGTTTTTGTAGCTTTGACTTGAATTTCCCGCATCCCGCCCCAATGAGGACTAGAAGGGGGATTCATAACGAATCTGATTCCTTCGCTACATGCAGCATCTTGCATGTACGAGGAGAGTTCTCTTTGCGCACCCACAAAATTAGTTCCACGGTCCGAATGATTAATATTGACTCTGCCTCGACGACCAACTAAGCGACGCAGAGCAGCAATAAAGGCTTCACTGGTAAGAAGAAGAAGAAGAAGATTCATGGACCACAGCAGCTTAATTCGAATGGAACGTGTAAATCAAATACTCTTTCGATAATAACTCTGTAACATTTGTTTTCTGCCATACACTCACTTTAATTTGATCGTCTGTGAGACGAATTGTTATGAATTATGCAACTCCCAGATGTGGCTATGAATCTAGGGTTAACTCCTATCACGTACCTACGTGATAGGAGTTAAATTTCTTTGTGCGCAGGTTGATACTCTAGTGTTCTTTTTACGCACAGAGCTATAGCAAAAAGAGATAGCACTGTTGTCGCTTGAGGCAATTCTCAACCGCAAATATGTATGGACAATCACTATCACTAGTTGTCAACTGTCAAACATATGTATTGGAATTTGACAAGAATTTGACACCATTGGGACAAAAAACACGGCAACTAGCCAGTGAATCGAGACAGTTTTCATGTCTCTTTCTAACTCATGCCATATTAAATCAATGCATTTCTGTACAACGATTGAATAAAAAGCAGGTTTTTACTATGGAAGTTATTTATTTGCTTCAGCACACACAATATATTACATGGTAGGACGCCATTCTCCAAAGACTACAAGCTATACCGGGAAGCGGATGTGTAGGGGTTTTCACTACAAGACAAATAGTAACTAAAGTTGCAAGACTAAAATATTACATTGACATTGACATATTTCAACACCCCCCCTCAATGTAATATTACATACCTAAACAAAACTTATTATATTCACAAAAACAAAATTTCTCATCCCACATCGACTTCCGTTTGACCACATTCTTCCTGAATTTCTTTTACAAATAAACCTATACTCATTTACCTAATATAACATTTTATACCCACACACCAACTTAGGATACTACTATTATACAACAAAAACAAAACTTACTTCTAACAAAAGAAAACTCTAGTAACCTATTATGTTATTATATTATGTATATTGTTATTATGTTGTCTAAATACCTATTCTGTACTAACAGTTCTGACATATTATTTATCTAGTAATTAATTTTCAAAACAAACCACACATATTTGAGAATTTTACCAATAAATTTTGGTTCAAAGGCTTTGTAAATATATCTGCAATTTGATTTTCAGATTTTACATACTCTAGTTTAAATTTTTCCTTTTTAATTAAATCTTTTACAAAATGATATTTTATTTCAATATGCTTGGCTCGTTTAATACAGTCAGTATTTGCAATCTTTATAGCTGCTTGATTATCACAAAATATTTTTACAGGACAGATATTTTTGATGCAAAAATCATTCAAAATATTTATAATCCAACAAGCTTCGCTGGCAGCCATACTCAGCGATACATATTCAGATTCTGTGGATGAAATGCTCACACATGATTGTTTCTTACTGTTCCAAGAAATTAGGCAATTACTGAACATAAAGCAACAACCACTAGTAGATTTCCGATCTTTCATATCTCCTCCCCAGTTTGCATCACAATATCCAATCAAGCTATCATCGTTACATTTATAAATTAATTTATAATCTATAGTATGTTTAATGTACCTTAAAATTCTTTTTAGAGCTGTGAGTAGCGAATTATTAGCTTTATTTTGATATCTACTCAGCATTGATACTGCAACAGTTAAATCCGGCCTTGTTCCACATACTGCATACATTAAACATCCTATGATTTGTCTACACATATTTTCAAGACATTTATCGAATTTGGTATCATCTAAAGTTTTTATATCAAAATTGCAATCCATTGGAGTGGATACAGGTTTACAATTTTCCATACCAAATCGTTTTAATACATTTTCTAAATATTGTTTTTGACTCAATTCTGTGACTTTATTCTTTAAATCTTGATTTACATGAATACCAATAAAATTAGAAATCAAGCCTAGGTCTTTCATTTTAAATTCTTTATTTAACATTGCTTTTAATTTATTTATTTGATTTTGATCGTTTCCAGTTATTAAAATATCGTCCACATAAATCAAAACAAACATTTGGTTACTTTTTGTATATAAACATGAATCACTTTGAGATCTCACAAAACCTTCTCTTAACATAACCGAGTTAAATTTTTCATTCCAATATTTAGGAGATTTTTTCAGACCATACAGAGATTTTTTGAGTTTTACAATATTATTATTATTATTATAAGCACCGTCTGGTAATTCAACATATACTTCTTCATTTATATCAGCAAAAAGAAACGCTCCAGTAACGTCCATTTGGTATACAGGCAAGTTAAATTTGGTTGCAATTGCAATAAATAATCTAAAAGTAGTTAATTTTGCTGTATCAGCCTTTTTAATAGTCCACTGCAGGACGTAGGCCTACCCACGAAGGGTGATTGGGCCATATCCACCACGCTGGCCCAGTGCGGGTTGGTGGATTCACATACGCCATCGAATTTCTTCTACGGACATATGCAGGTTGCCTCACGATGTTTTCCTTCACCGAAAAGCCAGTGGTGTGAAATTCCGTACATAAATTCCAAAGAACTCATTGGTACGGGACTGGGATTGAACCCACGACCTCACGATTGTAAGGCGGGCGTCACTACCTCTAGACCACCACGGCTTACGGCTTAATTTTGCTACTGGTGCATAAATTTCATGAAAACTTAAATCATCATCCTGTTCAAACCCTCTGACAACAAGTCTAGCTTTATACTGCTTTAAATTATCTTGAGACATTTTTGTTTTAAAAACCCATTTACTACTAAGTACCTTTTTGTCAGATGGCCTGTTACAATATTCAAAAGTATCATTATCATTTAAATTTTGAAGCTCTCTGTTTACTGCTTCTTGCCATTTACATGCATTTTGACTTTTCATGGCATTTTGATAAGTGTCTGGTTCATCTTCATCGATAAATATGTTATTACACATATACTGTTTTGTCGTTTTCCTAGTACGTCTCTCACGGGGTTGTAAGGTTTCATTTAGCAACTCCTCATCACTTGTAGTGATTTCATCTTGACATGGCTCATATAAGCTACTCTGTGTTGATTCATCTAGCTGTGACTCTTCATTATTTTGAATTTTGTCTTCTACATTTTCCTCAATGTTGTTATGCTCAATATCAAGCGATATTACTACCTCGCTATCTTTTTCATATTGATTCAGAAATATTATATCACGTTTAAACTCCACAGTACTTGTCTTCTCAAAATATACACGATAGCCCTTGACATCTTCTCCATATCCAACCATGATTCCTTCTTCTCCTTTAGAATCCCATTTCCTCCTTTTCTCTTTAGGGATGTGTGCCACTACAGGCGTACCAAAAACTTTCAATGTGTTAATGTCAAAGCTTTTACCAAACCATATTTCATATGGTGTTTTCTCAATATTTTTGCTTTTCGCTGTTCTATTTAACACATATGCCGCTGTATTGATCGCTTCAGCCCATAGTTTCTTGGGTAACTTCTTCATATATAGTAAGGATCTCGCCGACTCTACAAGTGTACGGTTTTCTCGTTCAACTTTACCATTCTGTTCTGGCGTATATGGAACTGAGGTCTGATGCACAATACCGTGCCTCGACATTAACTCTTGGACCTCTTTATTGACAAATTCTGTACCATTGTCACTCCGGAAATACTTAATTTTATTTCCAGTAACATTTTCCGCCTTCAAAATGAAGTCTTGTATGCACCTTTTTATTTCAGACTTTTCTTTCACGAAATAAACGGTACGGTAATTGGAATAATCATCTTTAAGCAAAAGAAAATACCTGGCACCTCCAACTGATGGAACTTCCATCGGGCCGCACGTATCTGCGGATATTATTTCGCAGCTTCTTGACGTCGTTGTCTCGCTCGCTCGGAAAAGCAATCGATGTATTTTGCCCTCCACACAGCCTATACATTGCTGAAAAGGCTTCATTTTATCACAATTTATCGGAATGTTATTGTTTATTAATACTTTCTTGACATGTTCAATGTTTTGATGCACTAATCTTTCGTGCCACTCGTTTAGGTCCGTTTTTAACTGAGAAACGTTCGCGCACTTGTTTTTGAAACGTAGATCGATTGTATACATATTGCCTTCGCGTTTGGCAATAGCGCACAGTTCATTTTGTTTGAAAAACCTGCACATATTCTCGTCCATTGTCATAACATAACCTCTACTTGTCACTTGATTCACTGACAGTAAATTAGTTTTCAAGTCCGGAACAAACAAAACATTGTCTATGGTCGTGTCAATCCACTCACTTCCGTTGTATACTAGTGCTGCCACCTGGCCGCAACCTCGCGCACTAATTGCCGTTCCATTTCCTACAATCACCGATTTTGGCGCGATATTCGAATATGAGACAAACAAGTCCTTATCACAGCACATGTGATCGCTTGCTCCGCTATCCACTAGCCACTTGGATTGTTTATAATCGGATTCACTTTCACTAAATGCGATAAAAGCATTGGGGTTTCTGTCTCTCGAGTCCCTTTTTATTTTGAACCAACAGTTTTTCATTAAATGACCGGGTTTATTGCAAAAATGGCATTTTAAACTATTATTCTTCTGATAATTATTGTTCACATTCACATTGCTTTTACAGTTGTTTTGATAGTGTCCCACTTTATTACATTTGAAACACTTAATGATCTTTTTATTTTTCTTTACCAAGAATGCAGCGCTGGTCGCTTCACCTTGTTTTTCCTTCATTCTTTCTTCCTCGATAAGTAATCTCGATACAAGATTGTCATATGTTTGTTTCTCATCAGGTGTTGATTCCCAAGCAGATATGAAGTGTGTGTATTGTTCTGGTAGTGACATCAGTACTTTAGTAATGACAAATTTGTCCGTCACCTCCTCACCCAGCTGTCGAAGTTGATTTTGCATTTCTTTTATTTTGGAAGTGAAGAGAGAAATATTCATGTCATCTTCATACTTGAACTTAAAAAATCTCTGCTGTACAATGTGTATGCTTGTATCAGATTTCTGTTCGAAACACTCAGAAGCTTATTCCACATCTCGGCAGACGTTTTACAAGAGATTATATGTAACATCACATCTTCAGTCATCCGTGTGACTATTATAGTTTGTGCTCTGGCGTCTTTGGCCTCCCATTTCGCCGATTCTGCCGCCGCCGTCGGTTTCACCTCCCGACTTTCAACCATGTCCAGCACACCCTGGCCGCGTAATAATACCTGGACCTGGAACTTCCACAGGTTCCAATTTTTGGTTCCTTCTAACTTGAAGGTGTTGGCGTGACTCGCGTCCATCATCACTTCTGGATGCTCCCGTCGACTAATCACGATTATATCGACGTTTTCTTCCTGCCTGCGTCACTTTCCTTGCGCACTCGCAAGTATATTTGCACCAACCCACGCCGCCGGCCGGCTACAATAGCCGCACCAAACCACGCGGTAATCTTTTCGCACTGCAGTATACTAGCCCTACTTCTTATTCAATATTGCGACAGAGTTATTGACCTGGGCCCATAACCTGTACAACGATTGAATAAAAAGCAGGTTTTGACTATGGAAGTTATTTATTTGCTTCAGCACACACAATATATTACATGGTAGGACGCCATTCTCCAAAGACTACAAGCTATACCGGGAAGCGGATGTGTAGGGGTTTTCACTACAAGACAAATAGTAACTAAAGTTGCAAGACTAAAATATTACATTGACATTGACATATTTCAACAATTTCTTTTTTTCATTTCTTGATCGACTATCGACTACTTTATCCCTCTGGTCAGTCCTGTATTTTTACGTGACGCGACGCATGATTTCTAGTTATTTTTGTTTTAACCGCTATTTTCTTTTGACTTACGCTTCGATAACCACGGTATCCGTATTAGCGGTAACCGCCAAGTCAAGTATTTGTGTTATCTAACTACCGTCTAGCACTGAGTAGCTTCGATGCACACATTATACTTAGAGCGGTTGCAGACTAGTGCTTTATACGAGTACGCGCGTATAAATATAAGCTCGTTTTTAAAAACGCATAGCGCGTATCTGCGCGTCTTATGGCACACGCACACCTCGCTTGAAATAAATGTTATTGTTATTGTTTCTTTTATTCAAGTAAAACTCACAAGCATAGCTCGGTCCTTTGGTAGGCATCAGTGGAGCCGAAGCCAACAGGCCCTTTTACATAATTTTGTATACTCGTAAAACTTACCTGTTAAGTACATAGAGTAAGATTATAATAAGTATTGCAAGATATGATTTACATTATTTCGGGCTATTGTGATGTGCTGATCGATGACTTATAAAATGAGCAAAAGAATGAGGTACTACACCCGCCAAATAATGCCTCATTATTATTATTATTTTAATTGAATTTACAGGCTCGGCCTGGTCCTTTATTAGGCATCAATAGAGTCTAAGCCAACATTGAGAGTCTCCTTTTACAATTTTTAAATATAAAAATAGCAGTAAGTAGGTATAAGAAGGATAGCGTTGTAGACAAACTATCCTACTTCCTGCTAATATTACAAACGTGAATGTTTGTAAGGATGGATGGATGGATGGATGGATGGATGTGTGGATGTTTGTTACTCTTTCACGCAAAAACTACTGAACGGATTGAGATGAAACTTTGCAATAATATAGCTCATACATCTGAATAACACATTGGCTATAAATTATAATGATATTGCATAAATTTTCCAAATTATAACGATAAGTGTTAAGTAAGTAGAAAAAATTCTGCCATCTGCGAGCTATTCCAGCGTGCGCTCCAAGAAATGTCAAAAAAGAACTATCAAATCAAACAAATGTCAAATCGAATTTTTTGTTATTTTATTTTCCTCCTTTATTAAGGGTGGTAAGGTAGGGCCTCGTAATATCATGCGGGCGAAGCCGCGGGCAAAATCTACTGGTATATTAAAAGACTTGAAACAATTGTTTATATATTAATTAGTTGAATGGTTTATTATTCTAAATATAACAATGATTCCCTTACGTCAGAGCCTTCAAACGCAAAGAAAGAGACAGCACGATCTTTAATCAATCAAGTTGTCCCAGTAACCTGATAGATTCTGTCGTAATTGGGTCACCTTCAACCATCCTAATATTGTCATCTAGCACCTTGGCGATTTCTCTGAGTAAAATGAAAGGAATACACGTACTGTTTTAATCATAATGACGTGGAAAGGAACATCTGAACTTCGTTGTCTCCGTCCGTCCATTTACTTTAATGTTACAAAGCCACGGTGTGTTTTGTTTTTATTCAGCGTGTTTTTATTTTTATTTTTTTTTATTCAGCGTGGCAATGCAGCCAGCATGCTGGGCACGCAGCCAACTGGCAGTGGGCTTGAGCATTTGGATTATATTTAGACCTTCAAAGGTCTGTGTTAATTATTAATGTTTAATATTTATTTTTAGCAAAAAATTGTAAAACCGCCTTTCATGGTGTACAAAATTTTGTTTTGTTAAAGTTGATTTTTCAAAAACGGCTCAGCCGATTTCTGTAAAATTTAAATGAGACCACCTCGGTAGATAATTTTTCGATTCGGTTCACAATTGGCAAAATTATATATATGAACATACACAAAAAAAATACAAACAGACGAACATAGAACCTCCTCCTTTTTGGAAGTCGGTTAAAAAGAGTCTTGCGCGATTTGCCCCGCGGTGCGAATGCGCGATTTGCCCCGCGGTGCGAATGCGCGATTTGCCCCGCGGTGCGAATGCGCGATTTGCCCCGCGGTGCGAATGCGCGATTTGCCCCGCGGTGCGAAACGCTTGCGGGGCGAAACGCCGCAGTACCCGCGATTAGTGTATGAGCTTAAAAATAACAGATGAGAGAATTCTTATATCTATAGTAGATAATAATTCGAACGACATTTATCAGCACTGCTAATACTGCTGCTACCAGAGCTTAAAAATCCATGGTCAAATGAGAAATCACTTACATTTATGCTTGAATATTTGTCATGTGTAAAGTCAAAGAGCACACGCTTGGAATAGCACGAACTTTCCAGTTAAGCCTTTAGCGAAGTTCGCTTATTACCAAACGTCGGGAAGTGTTCTGCTCGCTTTGCTTACAACGTGCCAAGTTATAAGCCAGAGCGAAAAATATGGGCACAGTTATAAGTAGTATGAATGAATGAATGAATGTACTTTTTATTGTTGACACTAAAATACAATACAGAAGAAATATACAGAAAGGAAAAAAAAGAAGCGACTTAAAACTAGTGCAACAAGGGCGGCCTTATTGCTTATAGCAATCTCTTCCAGGCAACCCTTTCATCTAGAGAGGAATTAATAAAAATAGAAAAAAACGGAGTGAGTAGCAAAAGAGAGTAGACAAAAAAAAAACTTATTACAAATAATAAATACTTACATAACAAGCTAAAATTCGAATACGTATATCCTAATACATAAATAAAAATAATATAAGGTACACTAATACATACAATTTGATATTAATAAAAATTATAGCAATTAAATAGAATAAACTTTAACAACATAACTACTGCGATGGCACCTGTGAAAGGTAAAGGTTTTTAACGCTTTCCTTAAAAATAGCAATAGATGGGGCTTTGCGTATTGGAACAGGCAAAGCATTCTACAATTGGACAGCCCGAAAAGCAAACGACTAGTATTGAAACTAAATTTATAAGCGAGAGTGAAAAATATTAGTAGGTATTATAGGTGAGTAGCAAAACAATCTACTTTGTAGGTGGTAACAAAAAATTTTTATAACTGTCGCTCGTAGATTTAGTGAAACGAAACAAAACATTTTATTGTATTAAAAATACAGAGTAGTAATTTATTTGACATAACAGTTAAGTAAAACAATCTTTTAACAATAGTGTCCAAGTAAAATGCCTTGGGTGACACCGAGCTAATTTTCATACTATTGGAGCTTTTAGAATCTACAAAATATAAACGAATTAATTAATTTTAATCGGTCCACTTGTTTGAAAGATATTAATAACATTTTCATGTCACTCCATACAATTTTGTTCCTACTTTTCCCCTTCCGACAGAAGCGCTGCACAATAACAATTAGGTAGGTATATTAAGCCACATAGCAACGGCTGTGGTTTTATTTTACTTACATACGTGTTTTTTAAGAAATGAGCTTCAGATTAAAAAAAAAAGTAATTTTCCTTCTGATTAGCAAAGAACAAGGGAGCCATATACTAAATACACTAAGATTTTTTAAAATCAATTAGTTACATTCCAGCTTACCACAAAAGACTTAAACACTGTCTAACCGTGCATTTGTACTGTTAAACATTGTCTAAAGTGTGCGTAAAACTTTTGTGGTAAGACGAATTAAATTCCTATGAGTATGGAGCTCGAATTTGGAACCTGCGCGTACGGAGGGTTCCGTACTGTATGGGAGCCCCTTTAAATATTTGCTTAATTTAATTTTATTATTTATTAATGAAGTACACATTTAGTTGTATAAGAATATACAACTAAATATTCTGTGAAAATTTCAAGCATCTACCAGTTACCATTAAATATCGAGTGAAAAACGGCTAAAAATCAGGTTTGTTGTATGGGAGCCCGCCTTAAACATTAATTTTTATTCTGTTTTTAGTTTTTTTTTTTGTTATAGCGGCAACAGAAATACATCATCTGTGAAAATTTCAGCTTTCTAGCTATTAACGGTTAGTGAAATACAGCCTGGTGACTGACAGACAGACAGCGAAGTCTTAGTAATAGGATTCCGTTTTTCCAAAGGGTAAAAACGGAATTCTAAAAACTGCGAGAAAGCTAGTTTCATATTTCTGACACTGTCTCTTTTGACTTAGTCCGCGAAACCCAACCCCTTTTCTAAAACAAACTTGAAAATAAGCACGCTGAATTACGGCACTCCTAATTGCATTTCACGGCAATATTGACGGGAAGTTGCCCACTTTTACTAAATACTCCACTTCGAATATGCATTAATACTGTATTTTACAACGTTGACTTCAAATATTATGTGTTGTTGAAAATTTACTAGAAATGTTCAAGGTTATTAGCGTACTGTAACTTGTTGAGCTTTTGATAGGTCTGTTGAACATATTATGTATTGTAAAGAAACATTTGGAATGTAAATAGTTATTTATGTTTGATCAGTATTGTAATAAGCAGAATCGATCGTATTATTGTAATTAATTGTAATTTCTGACATGTAACAATGGTGTCATTGGTAAAATTATTGTATTGTGGGTATTACGACTTGAATGACTGTACTGTACCAGCTTTTTTAATATCTATGAAGGGTGATTGGACCATATCCACCACGCTGGCCCAGTGCGGGTTGGTGGATTCACATACGCCATGAAATTTCTTCCTTGGACAGACATATGCAGGTTGCCTCACGATGTTTTCCTTCACCGAAAATCCAGTGGTGTTAAATTCCGAACATAAATTCCAAGGAATCGAGTTTGAACCCACAACCTCACGATTGTAAGGCGGGTGTCATTACCACTAGAACACCACGGCTTTGTGAACGGCACGTGAATGACAGCGTTACCTAATTGTGTAGCTTAATTTATGTTTTGTCTAGAATTATTTTTGTCAAATAGAAGCTGTGGCGGATATTACCACAACTGATTTCGTATACAGGGTAATCTGATTTCCCTGTACTAAGCCAAGAGGGGATGATTGGGACCATCATTATGAACAACTTTTACCATAGGGCCAACCCTTAATTTGATAAAAAAACTGTTTCATAAAACTTCAATTTTGTTGGTACAGTTGTTTTTTTTCGAATTCAGGGTTGGCCCCGTAGTAACTTTTTTAATGGTGGTCTTAATCCCTTTGCGGTTTAGTAGAAGGCAAGTGGATAATAACCCTGTTTAAATTTACTATAACGTTGGCTACGCAAGTGAAGCTGATGTTCGCGTCGAGTAGGAAAACCCGTAAAAGGGATGTTTTAGATGAAGAAGGCATTCCTGATAAGTTTTATTGTATTGTAGACAGTATAATTGCTCTTAGAATAACCCTGAGCTCGCAAAAAGCTTTTCCATATTAAAAGTTTTACTTGCGATAAAATATGTAGACAGCTGATTTTTTACGATGTAGCGCTTACACCGTAGTTTGCCTAGGAGTCTGTCAGCGATCACCAAAAATAAGCAACGTTCAGCACGGTTGGCCTTCGGATGGGTGACCGTGGGGTGGCATTTAGAACTGAGCGCTACCGTGGTTCGGACGACTCGTTAAATTGTAAGCCCCAACTGTATTCACCGTTTAGCCTTGTCAGATAGGCATTCAGGCGGTATAAAACACTGATATCAGGGCTTGCTACTCGGCCGTTGTGCAACGGATGCTCAAGTGGGAGCTTATTCATTCCACCCATCCATCAGCCATAGGACGACCACTGCTGGACATAGGCCTAAAGATCTCCAATAAGACCGGTTAGTAGCGGCTTGCATCCAGCGCGATCCTGCGATCTTAATGAGGTCATCCGTCCATCTTAGCCGGAATTTCAGAGATTAGCCGGAACAAACAGACAGACAGAAAAAAAAGTAAAATAAAAATATTTTGGTGTATGTACCGTATATATATTCACATAATTACTTACATGTAGTAAACAACGGTTATTTCAAAATTACAAACAGACACTCCAATTTTATTTATATGTATAGATGAAAACAATGCCCTTGTAGCTTAATAAAATCTATTGCGTAACGAAACACGTTCTTATTACTATCCTGTAAAGGCTAGTCTCTCTGAAAGATCGTTTCAGACGAAAACACGTTATAACAAGTTTTACTAATACATGTCGTGAAATCTTAAATCGTTTGCGGCCTGTAATTTAAAATTCAGAGCAAGTGAGCACTTAGGTATTACGTATCGGGCCTGAGTAATAGGGCCTTTGCTTTTACTGAAAACTTTAGCAATTTTGACTCTAATATGTGTCAGTTAGCTGTTTTTTGGGTAGAGAATAGTTTTTTGTGATGACGAGATTTTGTATTCATTTTACTTTTGATTTCAGGAGTTGTAGTGAGAACGTAATAATTTTCCATAGTTTTTACAGTACTACTATTTAAGCTTTCGCGATTCAAAATACCGTATTTAGTATTTACCATGAGGTCAAATGATTACCGGATTATTACCGGAGGCCTATGTCCAACAGTGGACGTCATATTATGACTGATGAATGGATCCACATGATTTGTCGAGAGTGAAATAGTCAAAGAACTTATTTTGGGAACAACTGTTTTTTTCCGCTCCTTTTTATTTACATATTGATTTTTAGGGTTCCGTACCCAAAGGGTAAAAACGGGACCCTATTATTAAGACTCGGATGTATTTCCGTCTGTTCGTCTGTCTGTCACCAGGCTGTACGGACGAACGGTCTTGATAATAGTATTATGTGAACGCAACCTTTAATATAGGCCATCTCTGGCAACACTTTAATGTAATGTCAATCTGTCAATCGTTCTGTCTTGTCTATTCTCTGTGTAAAATCCACGTCTACGTACCTAATATAAAGTTATCTCTAAATTGCACATTTTCGTCTCATTTCGTAATATCCACGGTCAAAACTCTTCAATTGGTAGCAGAGCGTGGTTTGCCGAAGAATTAAGAAGAAAACCGGTGCAATTCGACAGATCCGACGTCCGAAAAAGACCGGCCGGCGCGGCACCGCGTGGGCGCACTCACAAGGAAGATCGCTATTTTTCTCGGAAAAATAAGGCATTTTTAAGAAAAATGAGCACTGCTTCTAATACGGCATTCAATATAGAAAAATTAATAGGACGATCCAATTATTCTAATTGGAAATTTGCGGTTAAGACGTATCTTCAACATGAAGACCTATGGTCGTGCATTGAACCCACGTCGACCGGCGCGCCCATAGATCCCGCTAAAGATACCAAAGCAAGAACTAAAATCGTGCTACTACTGGACCCTATTAATTTCGTTCACGTACAAGATGCCGGGACGGCCTCCGAAACGTGGAAAAATCTAGAAAAAGCGTTTGACGACAGCGGCCTCACTCGGAAAGTGGGCCTCCTGAAAGACCTAGTGACAACTACATTAGAGAGCTGCAGTTCTATAGAAGAATATGTAAATAGAATTATGGGCACGGCCCATAAGTTGCGGGGTATCGGTTTTAATGTCGACGATGAGTGGATTGGTGTTCTTATGCTCGCTGGCTTGCCTGATGTCTATAAGCCTATGATAATGGGCTTAGAAAGTTCAGGGATTCCGATATCAGCAGATGCTATAAAAACAAAACTCATACAGGAAATCAAAACAGAAAATCCCTCCGCCTTCTACACAAGTAAGAAGAAGCCACAGAAAACCCCAAACAAGTCAACACATTCTCTAGGTCCCCGTTGTTTTAACTGCAATCAACATGGTCATATAGCCAAATACTGCAAGGCTCCGAAGAAGACCAAAGAAGCTAAAGAGAGCTCCAGTTTTGTTGCAGCTTTTTCAGCATTTTCAGGAAACTTAGATGACAACTGGTTCCTTGACTCCGGTGCAGCCATGCACATGACAAACAGAAGTGACTGGCTGTATGATGTCCAGAAAGCTCCGATCTCAAACATCACAGTAGCAAACAAGTCCCCGATGCCAGTTGAAAGCTCCGGTAAAGTAAACATAACAGTGAAGGGCTCCGATAAAATACAGGTAAGAGATGTATTATTTGTACCAAGCATTGCTGTAAATTTGCTCTCAGTAAGTGCAATGAGCAAAAATGGTTGTAGATTAGTGTTCAACAGCCAAGGATGTGATATTTTCAATGCTCAGGGTGTACACATATGCTCAGCAACAATGATAAATAACCTGTACAGGCTGAATGCCAATACCAATATCTCCGCTAACATGATTTGTACTGGCATTACAGATGACTCCGTGTTATGGCACCGACGCATGGGCCATTTGAACTTCTCCGATGTACAGAAGCTCCCCCTGCATGCCGAAGGTCTATCTCTGCCTGTGAGTAAAGAAAAAGCCAATATAACCTGTGAAACATGCCTCAGAGGAAAGCACTCCAGAATACCATTCCCAAGAGAAGGTTCCAGAGCAACACAACCGCTGGAAGTCATACATTCCGACTTGTGTGGACCAATGGAAACTCAGTCTATGGGAGGTAAGAAGTATTTCATAACATTCACTGATGATTACACTAGAAAAGTGTTTGTCTACTTTCTTGCAAATAAATTAGATATTGTTGAGATTTTCAAAGATTTTCAGAAAAAAGTAGAAAATGAACTGAATTCAAAAATTAAATGTATTAGAACTGATAGAGGCACTGAATATTGCAATAAATATTTTGAAAAATATCTGAAAGATCGTGGAATAGTCCATCAGACAACAGCTCCATTTACTCCTCAACAAAACGGCTTGTCGGAACGCATGAACAGGACGTTGGTTGAGCGCGCTAGGTGTATGATCTTTGATGCAAATCTTACTAAGAGCTACTGGGCTGAAGCAGTTGCGACAGCTGCATATATAATCAACAGATCACCGACACAGTCATTGGAAGGTAAAACACCTTATGAAATGTGGTTTAATAAAAAACCTAAGCTTTCACATCTTAGGATTTTTGGATGTGAGGCTATGGTACATATACCCAAAGAGCAGCGCCGGAAATGGGATGCTAAGTCCAGTAAATTAATATTTACAGGGTATTGCGAGAACTCAAAAGCATACAGATTAATGGACTACAGAACCCACAAAGTAGTAGTGAGCAGAGATGTCACATTCTTAGAGAAAAAACAGGATTTAGGTATTAATGTACCTACTGGAGTTTCAGGCCACCACACACCTGCAGACTGCAACGACAGCGGTTTCAGCAGACGAGATACTACCATGTCACCCTGTACTGAGCATCAGAGAGGATCATGCGTGCCGGTGCCTCTCAGCGACATGACCAGAGAGGAAAGAGAAGAAATGGTGACTGAAACTGTAAGCAGTGAGTATGACACTGGAGATAGTGATGTCGATAATTTAAATGAGACCTTACATGGGCCCCTGATATCACCAGAATCAAGAGATAAGGTAACAATAAGAGCTCACAAACAACAGAAGCGACACACAAACGTTGCTGTGCCTTCAGTCTCACCGACATCACAAGAAAAGGTAACACTTAGATCTCATGTACGGAGAGATACTACTGATGATGATGATCCTGTCAGCTACTTATGCTACAGTAACCTGAATGACCCGCAGACTCTAGAGGAGGCGCTTTCTTCAGAGAACGCTGATCACTGGCGTAAGGCAATGGATGAAGAGCACGAGTCACTGTCGAAAAATGAAACTTGGACTCTGACCAATAGGCCTACAGATAAAAGAGTGATACCATGTAAGTGGGTTTTTAAAACTAAAACGGATCAGAAAGGCAATATTACTCGATTTAAGGCTAGATTAGTAATAAAAGGCTGTGTACAGAAGAAAGGACTGGAATATGATGAAGTCTTCTCTCCAGTGGTACGTTACACATCTATGAGATACCTACTAGCATTGGCTGTGAAGTACGACCTAGAAATCGACCAAATGGACGCCGTATCCGCCTTTTTACAAGGTGATATTGACCGAGAGATTTATATGGAGCAGCCTCCAGCATACGAAACAGGATCAGAAGTATGTAAATTACAAAAATCAATTTATGGGCTCCGTCAAGCCAGCAGGCTGTGGAATCTGAAGTTGGATAACGTTCTACAGGAAATTGGCTTAAAACGCTCACAGGTAGATCCTTGTGTATATTACAGTAAAGATGAAATGATTTTCATTGCTGTATGGGTCGATGACCTCATAATCATAACCCCTAAGAGGGATATAACAAATATGATTAAAGAAAAATTAAAAGTAAATTTCAGTATGAAAGATATTGGGGAGCTCAAGCAATGCATTGGATTAAATATAACTAGAAATAGAGGCACAGGAGAATTATTCATAGATCAGGAGAAATATATCAAAGAAATTTTACAAAAATTTGGCATGTCAGAATGTAAACCTGTAAAAACACCAATAGAAGTTGGTATGAAATATGAGAAAAACTGTGAAAAGGCAAAGGTAGATTTTCCTTATCAACAGGCAATCGGGTGCTTGATATATTTGGCACAAGCTACAAGACCAGATATAGCTTTTGCTGTAAATTCATTGAGTAGATTCAATAACAACCCTCATCCAGACCATTGGCTCGGAGTGAAAAGAATTTTAAGATATCTACAAGGGACTAGAGACTTAAAACTGAGATATCACCAAGATGGTATGCAGAATATAATAGCATATTGCGATGCAGACTGGGGTGGCGATATAGAAGAGAGAAAAAGTTGCTCCGGTTACATATTTATGTTTCAGGGCGGAGGGATTTCGTGGAACTCACGCAGACAGCAAACTGTCGCACTGTCGACTACCGAAGCAGAGTATATGGCGATGAGTGCAGCCGTACAGGAAGGTTTATGGTTCCGGCAGCTGCAGATCGAGCTCAGCCAACAGGACTCTGGTGATATAATTTCCATATATTGTGATAATCAAAGTGCCATTAGACTTTCCCTGAGTGATAGTTATAAACCTAGAACGAAACATATTGATATAAGGTTTCACTTCATTAAGGACTATGTAAACAAATCATATGTAAAGTTTTCATTCGTGAGAAGTGCTCAGATGATAGCTGATATTTTAACTAAAAGCACTTCAATTGAAAAACATGTATATTGTACATTTAATATGGGTTTGCGTTCAGGAGAGGATGATAATAGTATTATGTGAACGCAACCTTTAATATAGGCCATCTCTGGCAACACTTTAATGTAATGTCAATCTGTCAATCGTTCTGTCTTGTCTATTCTCTGTGTAAAATCCACGTCTACGTACCTAATATAAAGTTATCTCTAAATTGCACATTTTCGTCTCATTTCGTAATATCCACGGTCAAAACTCTTCAGGTCTCATGAACGGTGATAGCTGGAACGTTGAAATTTCCATGGATCACGTATTTCTGTTGCCGCTATAACAACAAATACTAAAAACATAAAAAAAAAACGGGGGCTCCCATACAACAAACCTGAATGTTGAGTCATTTTCTCTCTCGATATTAATAAGGGTGACAGGTAGATAATTGAAATTTTCACAGAATATTTCGATCATTATTTACCTCAAAAATAAATATGGGGGCTCCCACATAAGAAATGTGATTTTTTTGCTAGATAGTAATAACGGCAACATAAAGGAAATATTCACAGAACAATAAGTTGTGTATTGCCTTCAATAATAATTAATTAAAATGAAATATATTAAGGGGGGCTTCCATAAAGTACGGAAGTCAAACGAAACCCTCCGTGCGCGAGTCCGACTTGTACTTGGCCGATTATTTTGCTATTTTAGACTTGACCCAATAGTACAAGTTGATGGTATTGATGAGTACAGTGACAACCTAGAATACGTCTTTTATCTGGATATAAACTAAACTAACTTATTTATTTTTTTATTTGTTTATAGGCGAGCAGTGTCTCTGCCTAAATTAAGCAGAGTCTAATAAAATTAGTATTTATCTGTTTTTTTTTCCTTCTTTATCTAAAGGTCCATTTGTTTATAGTCCTTGCTCAGATTACATACTTAGGCTACCTGTTCCAATTGTAGACCAATCTGTTGCAGATGTTGTTTGTTCGTTTTGTTGTTAGAGAAATACCGTGTATAAAAGCAACAAAGTAAAGGAAAAACATCTTTTAAGCATGCAAAATCCATTCACGCTATTTTCCCATAAAACATCAAAAGCTGATAGAAAACACAATTCAATCTAGATCCTTACAATTCGCGAGAATAATTTGTCATCAACACACCTGGCGTTATAACGGCGTTATCCGAAGTCAAACAATTCTAACGACGTGACGTCACAAAACGTCCGCTGTCACGTTACACTCGCGTGATTTACGAGCGGCAGAGGGGGTGGAGGGGGAGCGGAGCGGATTTGTTTATATGGATGATTAATTAGGAATTAGGGAATTTAGGCATTTGTGCTGGATATGGGATTCTTAAATCCTGTTACTTTTATAGGCTAAGCAAAAATGCTGTCACTAAAAAACTGAATAAATTGATTTGAAAATGTGTACTAAATTGGGTGGACAGCATTTTGCTTACAACCACTAAACAAAAATACTAATAAAATCGGCCAAGTGCGAGTCGGACTACTAATTAATTAGTCGATGTATACAATTTTTACTTTAGGTACTGTTGATTTTTCAAAAACGGCTTAGCACATTTAGATAAGATTTAAATGGGACTACTTAGGAAGTATACCTTTTCAAAATAAAAATATTTTTTTATTGGTTGGTTTTTTTACTGCTGAAAATCTTGATGAGCATACAGAACAAAACCTACATACAGATGTACAGATGAACATATAACCTTCTCATTTTTGGAAGTCATTCAAAATCATAAGATCTGCTCTGTGGCCAGTGGCCCGCCCGTCTGCGCCGAGCATAATCCAACAAACGCTGAGAACACAGCAATTTAACTAAGTAGCATATTATAAATTAAATACTAATTTTGCCAAAAACTTGTGTTTTCACCAGAAACATCACATAAAACAAAACTCAACGTCTTTACAAGCTCGTAACACCTCGCTAATCTGACGATTACAACAATTATAGTATGAAACCGTCTCATTTCACTAAGTAGTGGACCGTTTACGTCTGCTAATGGGCCGTTTAATATAAACAAATGATAGCTACACCCTAACTGTGGCATGAAAATGGACAGGTAGACAAGTTCACACTTCATTATGTCTGATTTAAGAAATGGTAAAGTGTTACCCGTTATGTCATAGCGGCAAGCTCTATGGTTTTCGCCTCGGGTATATACTCGTATCCTAAAGTGGGTACCGTTTAAATTTTATCGCAATCGTCTAAGCCGTTTTTGATAATTCAGCAATAATGTACATGGTTGTCACATCGATTCGTGCAAACTATTCGAATTCTGTACACGGTGGTGTCAAAAATAATGATTTACTCAGGATAAATTATATTCGTTTTCTCATAGCAAACCATACATACTCGTAGCATCTAACTTCAACGTACGCTCCAATTTCGACAAGCTTAGTGTATATCGCCTTTCATCGTGTACAAAATTCGAATATGTCGCTAAAACGGCTCAGCCAATTATTGTAAAATTTAAATGGGACCACTTCGGGAATACATACTTTCGAACTAAAAAAAAAGTTTCGATTCGGTTCATAGTTGGCGAAATTGTCGATGTTCATCGTGTACAAATTTCGAATATTTCGCTCGAATTGATTACATTATTGTTGAATTTTCAAAAACGGCCCAGCCGATTTCTGTAGTTACCTCGAGTAACCTTTTACCGGAGAATATAATTATCCTTTCAAACTAAAAAATGTTTTTCGATTCGGTTCACAACTGGCGAAATTATCGATGAACGTATACAAAAAAAACATTCAAGCGAACATAGAACCTCCTCCTTTTTGGAAGTCAGCTTTTACCACTGTGTCACTAATATAATATCGCTTGGCTACTTGATAATAAATTAAACGATCTAATCATCAGCATAGTGGTTTATTGTTCTCGGAAATTGTTACTAATAATACTATACTATGTCTATGCCTGTCTTACATGTAGGCTACGTGCCCAGCGGGTGGTGACTGGAGCGGCGCACTCGGGCTATGCATTGCATCCCGCTAGATCAGCAGAATGTAATACCTGCTATAATGTGTCGCTACAAGCTAAAAAGTGATGCATCTGTATCTTCCTAATTCGCAGCCTGACGAAGCAAGGTAGGCCTACATTACACGAAATTACCGAAATTACAAAGATTACGCCCGTAATTACCTGAAATGTCTGAGCTTAAGTAATCTTTGTACGCGAGAAGGATATTACGTCTCTGTTTTAATATTTCAGTTTTGGGAATTTTGTCTTCTCACCGTGCTTCGAATTTTAAAGAGAGTGTAAAAGGTGGGATTGCACTGGTTCTAGTTGTTCGTTTAGTATTTCAGTTTTTGCCATTATTTTTTTAAATTATTATTAGGGGATATCTTTTGCACGGTCTCTGACCCCAAACTAAGCAAAGCTTGTGGTATGGCTGCCAGAGACGGATATACTACATGAACATATTTTTAAATACATACTTATATGGATAGTACCTAAATAACACACAGGCACAGAACAAACATCTATGTTCATCACATAAATGCTTGCTCTGGGTGGGGATCGAACCCACGCCTCTTTGATCAAGAAGTCAGGGTCACTAACCACTGAGCCACCGAGGCAGTCAATCGAGGCAGATTTATCAATCATCACTAATTGGTAAATAACTATTGTTTCTTCCTACAAAATGACCAAAGGGTCTTTAAAAACTGACGATAGATTACATCATACTAGTACTTAAACCGTAAAAGTTGGTCTGTTCGCTACCTATCATTTCGGTGTATTATGAAATAACACTGACATCAGAGCTACCCGCGACCTATACGAACCTACTTACTATTATGATGATTATGAAATTCAATATAATGAAGTAATTTTCACAATAATTAAAGTTTTGAAAGGTTAACGTACAGCAGTTAGTTAATTTTGCGATATCGAAGCATTTAAACAACAAGAAATGGTCGAGCACGTTTTGGGCATATTGAATATTTTGGTCTAGACCACAGAACAGCAGAACTAGATCTCTCTTCTGTGGTCTAGACATATAGAGGGTCATAGGTATTAAACGTAAAACCTTTTAGGGGCGGGTCTAGTACATCTAGACAAACAACTTTTGTTCTAGGACTATTGGAAAATCACGAAGAAAAAAATCAGCTTTTTCATACAAATTTAATGTATGGAGCAGCGAATTTTTTTTGTGAAGTTTCAAAAGTCGTAATACAAAAGTTGTTTGCCAAGATGTACTAGACCCGCCCTTAAAAGGTTTTGCGTTTAATATCTACCCTTTATAGGCGTAATGTTTTTCAAATGAAAAAAATTAGTAATACCTACATACCAAAATGACAAAAATTATGTCCATAATTACATGAAGTGTCTGCTTAAATGTAAGAAGTATGAGTGTATAATTATAAAGAAAGAGTTTTAAGTAATATCTGTGCGCGGGAATGATATTCCGTCTCTGTTTTAATATTTCAGTTTTGGGAATTTTGTTTTCTCGCCGTGGTTGGAATTTCAAAGAGGATGTAAAAGGTGGATTACGCTGGTCCTGTTTGTTGTTCCGTAGCTACAGGTTTATTATCTTGGCTTGTGTAAAATTTTATGCGTCATCAATGCTCGGAGTTTTTCTGCGAGATCCATTCAGGAATGAGAAGATTTGCAGACGAACAAAAGAAAAGCGAATTAGCGAGTTGAAATCGCAGTGGACAGGGCACTTAGTTCGAGGAACGCATGGCCGACGGTGCCGTAAAGTTCTCGAATGAACACCACGGACCAGCAAGCGCAGCGTAGGACGTCCACCATATTGGGAATCTAAATGTCTCCAATAAGACCGGCTGGTAGTGGCTTACATCCCGCGTGATCTTAAAGTCATGCATCCACCTTGTGAACATCGTACGCTACGCTTGCCAGTACGTCTCCACTCGAGGGCTTTTCGACCCCATCGGTCATCAGTCCTGCTATGTGCCCTGCCCACTGCCATTTCAACTTCCTCATCCGCTGGGCTATTTAGATATGCTATCTACTATTTAGTAATACGTACATATTCGTTTCAAAATCCGCAAAGTTATTCTGTTACTTAATTTCATGTTTTTTTTGCTTTCAACACATTATACTAAAACTTCTTCAAGAAAAGACCTTCTAAAATATTTCTCTACGTAGAGCTATCATCAAGATACCTACAGTTTCGCCACAAAATACAGTCCGACAATAAGAAATCCCTAGACATAAAATATAAAACCTGTCCGTAACATAACCAGACATATCTCAAGTGCGCTGTATTCCCAAACAATTGAGTCGCAAGACAAACAGAGAAGTTCGTGATTCCGCCACGTCTGTTGATTTCCCGGACAGTAATAAAACATTTGATAAATATAAGAAACAAAGATAAACTTGCGGCTAAGCTAGAATCTGTAAGGGCTGAACTCCACTAACACGGAAGAAAACGAATTTGGGTAAAACGTTCGGTTGTATAGGTAGTTTAGGTACTCCATAATTTACACTACAAAAATGTCATGTTTGCTTAGCAAGAATAGCAATTATTTTTCGCAAAAAATGGCCAAACCGCCTTCCATCGTGTACCTGCAAAATTCGAATATTTCGCTAGATTTGTTTACATTATTGTTGATTTATCAAAACTGGCTCAGCCGATTTCTGGAAAATTTAAATGGAACTATCTCAGGATTACGCCTGAGATACGCTTTCAAACTAAAAAAGAATTTTTCGATTCGGTTCACAATTGGCGCAAAAATACATTCAGACGAACATAGAACTCCTCCTTTTTGGAAGTCGGTTGAAAATCGTCTTCATCTAATTTTATTACTCATAGCTGTGATTATTTTTCATTTTGTCAATAATGCACCTATTCGTCTACCTGCAAGCATTTTCGGGGATCATCACTTGACATGAATTTTAAATAAATTCAATTTTATTAACTCGGAACTTACCAAATTAAATTATTACAAACTACTTGTATTACCATTGTTCTCGCAAAGAAAATATGACAAGGTGTATGAAATAAGTTCACGTACTATGCACATATCTCCGGCGCTGCAATTTGCATGGCATTGTGGTCCGTGTGTACTGTATATAGGCATGATACGAGTAACTGGGTGTAAAACAAATCATTATTATAATAAGTCCGTTAGTTAGATTATTAAAAAATGTTAGACATGTATTTTTTCTTTAGTCAATCAAACAATAAATGACAAAGATAAACCTTGTCAAAGTTTGGGAGTGAGGGCTCGTGACGTCACTAGTGCGACGTAGTCTGTACATTTGTAGCCACTCGTGACGTCACGCGGAACTTTAACGGGCTATACCGTCTTAAGTTTTTGTTTATCTGTCGAAAAAATACGTGTCTTCTATATTTTTTAAGTTTATCTGACGGACTAATTATATTTTTTAAGTCGTCATGCCTATTGCCCTATTTACTCAGCGAAGAACAAAACACAGCTTTACTCCGTCAGTTCCGCTCCGCTCGTGACTGTATTATTATTGCCAAGCAAATATAGCGTTTCTCTCCTAGACCAAAGGGCTACATTTCTTCGCTTTGCTTTTATGGAATTTTAGGTCTGAGTACCTACCCTGGGGACCTCTAATCCGAAGACACTTGAGGCACAAAACAAAGAGAAAACAGAAGTTAACATTCATACATTACAATATGTGCTAGAGCAAAATGTGAACAGATGACAACATAATGTGTCAGATGTACCAGTTATGGACATTGTCCCAGTTCCATTCGAAGTCATTGTCCCAGTGGCCATTCGAAGTCTAAAATATAGCATTAATAGATAATAAACAATCATTGTTTATAATCTATTTATGCTATATTTTAGACTTCGAATGGCCAAAACTGGGACAATGTGAGACAATTTTAATATCAAAATAATAGTTTAAAAAAATTCAACTTTGACTTACACTTAAACAAAATTTATAGTCCTACAGGACTATAAATAGGACTATAAATTTTGTTTAAGTGTAAGTCAAAGTTGAATTTTTTTAAACTATTATTTTGATATTAAAATTGTCTAACAATCATTGAAATTGAAAGTGGTGAAAAATGACATTAAAATGACCATAACCAATGCATCTACCCCAATGAATGATCTACCCTAGCTCAAAGGTAGGCTACTTTATACTCAGAAAAATAATAAAAAGCTAAGCCGCGGGTCAAACTACATACTTACGTAATATTATCGGCCAATTGAATTTTTCCTGTGTATAACAACAAAAATCTATTTCATGCATTAAATCGTTGTGTAAGAGTTATTTTCAGCGTCTGAAGTTATAAATAAACATCCTTCCGCTAAATTGAACTATTACGCCTAATTTCATAAACAAATTAATCATATTTTCAAATGCAAAACCAAACAATGAAACAACAGACGATTTAACAACTTTTTAGCTACTTAGAAAAACGAATAGTTTATGTCGATGATTTAGTGCACAGATAACTCAAATTTGACGTCTAAAGTAACTCAAAATGTCAGAGCGTCTGAAGTGAACTGAGCAGACCCTCTCAATTTTTTTAGGTATTTTTATGCTGGTTTCTTGTTTATTGTTAACTTTTATTAAGACTGAATTCTAACGATAACTAACTACGAGTATTCTAAAGAATTCAACATATAGATTTTCATTTTTGGCAATACAAAGCTATTTTTTCTAAAAAAAATATATTCTTGTAAATTACAAATAAATTCTAATTGAATAAGTAATGAGGGCGGGTTATTTGATTAATTTTCTAGGTAGTATATATATTTTATTTTCTGTTTTTGCTGTTATTTATATTTAACAAACTTTATTGTATATATGTTAATAAATAACTTATACAATAAAAGCTTGTAAAAATACAAACAGAATACTTTCATAAATAAACCGAACGACATTGAATAATTTAGAGAATGAATAAGTTGAAATGGTATAGAGTCAGGCACATACCTAGCATGCAGGACTGATGACAGATCGAGTCGAAAAGTAAAGACTACGCATCGACACAAAACTGCGGAACGTTTGCTCTCAATGTGGGCTGATAACCAATAGCACACGACCACAAAAAGCCACTAAAAGAACTCTTGTTGACGTGTGAAACAGTGACAGAAATTTACTTCGCCATAACTCTGTCTCGTTCTGACACGTCGAACGAAATATTGCGTAGTACGCATCCTAGCCCAACTAGCAATATTGAGACTGATCTTATAAAATCTATGGGACAAGCCTTTGTCGAGCAGCAGACGCCTCTTGGCTGAAATGACTACGAGTTTTAGTGTTATATAACTTCACAAACTTGCATCACCTAACTCTAACTCAGCGGTCAGATTTATAAAGCCGACTTGTTTATGTTCGCGGTTAATTAGCCGATGTTGATTTGGATTGATCGCGCTAGTAACTGGAGCGAGTCACTGGGGCGAGTCACTGGGGCGAGTAACTGGCGCGAGTGACTGGACGAGTGGGGAGATAAATCGGTACGTCGGGTGCGACGAGGCGAGTAAATTAGGATAGTGGAATGACGATTAAGTGTAGTGATTGGTTTCTGTGATTTTTATCGGCATTGGAAAGAAATCTTGTTTGTATTTTGTATTTAAATGTTGTATTTAAACAAGGATTGTTTTGAATTGAAAACTTTTTTAGCTTTTTTTGTTGTGGAACTTTTTGAGATGGGTACAAAATGTTAAACTCGCGTCAGGACATGTGACCTGATCGAAAATTCGTAAGACGGACCAGGCTATACAGCATGCGACCACGAAAAGCCACGAAAAGAACTCATTTCGACGTGTAAAAAAGTGTCAGTTGTATACTTTGCCATAACGCTGTCTCATTCTGACTCTACGAACGAAATAAATCGTGGCGCGCATACTAGTCCGGCAGGGCGCTTGCGCAATTGTGCGTGTGTGATATTGTATTTTACCACGTGATAATACTTTATATGTTCAAGTTTTCACTTCTGCCGGCGCTCCCGGAGTGCAACTCGTTGTTTTTTTTTGCAAATAACTCAGTCGTGTTCCGTTTTGCTTATCTTTCTGATTTTAATTAGATAGTTGGTCTACCTTGTCGGTTTCGCCCTACGTCTAACTAAAACTTATACTAATAATTACTTTTCGCAAAGAATGGTGAAACCGCCTTCTATCGTGTACAAAATTTGAATATTTCGCTCGAATTGTTTACATTATTACATATTGTTGATTTTTCAAAAACGACTCAGCGGATTTCTGTAAATTTAAATAGGATCAACCTCGGGTGCACAATTGGCGGAATTATCGATGAACATACCTACACAAAAAAAAAACAGACGAACATAGAACTTCCTCCTTTTTGGAAATTGGCTAAATATCTTAATTATCATCATTAAATAAGACCACGAAATTGCTACATATTTTTTTGATTATTTAATAGGAAATGTAATCTGAAAAAAACTCATTACGTAAAACTTTGGCGCTACATTTAAATTTCAAGTTTTCAACAACTGGCGACGTGCAAAGCTTTAAAAGTAGTCCGCCAAAACTAATTCCCAAAAATCTTTTTATAGCTTAAGTATGACAGACGCAGAAAAATAGCAAAAACCTTTTTAAATACCTAATGCTTTGTTAGATACCAAATTAAACGTTTATTTTTAACATTCTTGGTACTTACTCTTAATTATACAAGGAGTGGTTTTGAAAAGTACATGAGATTAATGATGTAAATGCAAAATTTGATTGTTGGCTACACAAGCAGCAATTTAATGACATAAATGACTTTTAAAATGACCTGAACTGTAAGATTTAAGACCTATATGGTGGTTTTTAGGTTAATTATTTTATTTTTATTCGTGCTATATTATAATGTTTTGTAATGTAATGTTTCCTGCTTGACTTAAAACAAATGGTGTTACGAATAAATGACTAGGTAAATGACTATATATTTCTTCATCCTTATGAATAATTTATACTATGTTTGGGCTAACTCCAAAATTAGGATAATATAGGCTGTTCAATTTAATATTTTATTGACTCTTCACTCTTAACTCCCAATTTCTGGTTTGGTGCCATAATCAAAGTTCATAATAAATATATATTTTAAACGCCAATAAGTCCGCGCTTGACCTCCAACTCGCCTGATGGTAAGCGACGTTGTAATGAAATGAAATGAAATGAAATATTTAATTGAAATGAAATGAAATGTTGTGGTCGAAGATGAAGCACGCAGACCTAGAAGATACCTATTAATTACTGAAAAGTTAATAACAATGTTTTTAAGATATTGTCTTGATTATCAATCTATTTATTCAGCCTGTTCTACCCACTGCTGAGCATAGGCCTCATCTCTTTCTCGCCATTCTATCCGGTCCTGAGCTAGCCTCATCCATTGCCTCCCGACAAGTTTGATGATGTCATCTGACCATCGGGCTGGTGGTCTGCCTCTGTGTAATCGTTTTTAGGGTTCCGTACTCGAAGGGTAAAAACGGGACCCTATTACTAAGACTCCGCTATCCGTCTATCCGTCTGTCTGTCCGTCACCAGGCTGTATCTTATAAACCGTTATAGCTAGAAAGCTGAATTTTTACAGATAATGTATTTTAGTTGCCGCCATAACATTAAATACTAAAAATAGAATAAAATTAATATTTGAGGGCGGCTCCCATACAACAAACCTGATTTTTTAACCGTTATTCGCTCGATATTAATAATGGTAACAGGTAGATGTTTGAAATATTCACTGAATGTTTAGTTGTATATACAATTCAATACTAAATAATTAAATTAAAATTAAATATATTCAGTACGGAACCCTGCGTGCGCGAGTCCTACTCGTACTTGGCCGATTATCCTTGTCTTGATTATAGTTTCATAAAAAGTTGATATTAAAATTTGTTTTCAATGACAGAATTTTCTTAACGATCACAATCCTACAATAAAAAGACAGCGAGTGAAACCACAGCAAATCACTAGTATTTTATAATTAAGCTTATTCATTAAGTGAAAAGAAAACCCGACACAGAGCTGTCAGGGTGTTTAACGCACGCGACCTAGCTCGTGTGGCTTACGGCTGGATATGTGTGAGTGTGTGTGGGGCTAGTAAATAAGAGTTCATAAGAAAAAAAATCCAAATGGGAAAATCACATTTTCATAGTGTTAGGACAAGATTATTTTGACTGATTTTGTTTTAAACATCAGCATTTAATTTTCTAGCATTCTACATGATTTAGAACGGTTGTTTCGACTTCTGTTCGAATCGACTTTCTTTAGTCTTCAGTACCTGAGGGTAGTTGATTTGACTATTTGTCAAGTCCATTACTTTAATATTTATCGGGTGATAGGAATGGGAGGGGCGAGTAGCATGGCGGTATAAAGGCTGAGGGATCTCGCATCAGTTTGTGCAGACACACGGTGCAGTGAGCACCGCTGATAAATCAGTATAAGCATAAGTACTCGCTATTTAACTGTAAGTACAATTGTGAGAAAAGACGAATTACAGTACTGGTTCAAAGTTTTATTATAATATAATAATTATTTTTCGCAAAAAATAGCATGACCGACTTCACCCGTGTCCAGAATTCGCGAATTTTCGCACGGATCGATGTTACACTTTTCACATTATTGTTGATTTATTAAAAATGGCTCAGCCGATTTAAATAAAATTTTAATGGGACCAATTACGAAGTATATTCTTTCTAAGAAAAAAATATTATTGAAATTGGACAACTATGAAAAAAGTTATGCGTGTTAATACATAAAAAAAATACGCATCGAATTGAGTACCCCCTCCGGTTGAGTTCGTCGGTCAAAAAAATAATCCTTTATGAAAACAATCGCTTTCAGAATTTTTTATGTCCACATCATCAATAAACAACCTTCTTCTATCCTGCTGCTGGGTATATTTCATTATCCTTTTCTGTCGAATTTTGTCCAGATTCGACCCGTGAGTCTCACATCGTCTCGCCATCTCGCCGTAAGACGGCGAAATCTCTGCCATCTTGTTTTAGCTCCCTCGTTGTCACACCTATATCTACCACTTCATTGAAACTAGCGTGAGGATTCATTATTAATTTTTAAATGAAAACCGGATACACTCACGATTATATTTGAACGGCCGAGCCGCTATGCGCCCGACCGGTTTCGGAGTGGTTAGTACTCCTTCATCAGGCGCGCCCCTGATGACGGACGCCCGCGCACTGGAATGAATATACCTACGACTCCATTTGTTTATTAGCAGTAAATCTATAAAAGGTAAAGAAAAATTATTGCCATTTGCTTCATTACCATAATTACCATTCACTTTAAGAAGAATGGAAGAATGGACATAAAACTGTTTGTCTGTATGCTTAAATCTTTAAAACTACGCAAGGGATTTTGATGCGGTTTTTTTTAATGGATAGAGTGATTCAAGAGGAAGGTTTATATGTATAATACACCTGTGCGAAGCAGGGGCGGGTCGTCTAGTTCAAAATAAAATATAGTACTATAAAATGTAGTACAGTGTTTTTTTTTCTATTTCTTACCATTAGCATAGAAAAAAAAACTAATATAAATATTTCTCCCGAATTCTGCCGATTTGAACGAAATGGTAGAACTACCCTGCTTGTATTTGTGCAAGTCTGTGGAATTGGTGCACCAAAACAAAGGTCCTCATAATTTTTAAATAGTTCACAAGTAACATTCACTCTGTAAGTATCACTTAGTGAATGTTTATTTCGATTACTAAACCGCCAACGTTATGACCCCACACCGACACACACACACGCGCGTCCGTTTAGAGGAATGCAATAAGACCACGCCGTCCGGAATGGTGGAAAAACTGTACGTACCACAACCTATACGTTAATATACCTACAAGCTAGTAATATTCGCTCGCCTTTTTGACTTGCTTTTCATTTTATTTATTTATTTTATTTTTTATTTTATTTACAACATTAATAGGTGGGCATTTACAGGTTGGCCCCAATGCGCCCGCCTATATTACATTACAACTTAAGATATTACATATGAAGGGGAACAAGCTGACGGGCGACTTGTGTAAGCAAACTAAGTTGTGTAAGCAAACATGATGTCCAATGTCCACCAAATGTTTGGTGGACATTGATCATTTTGTTAAAACATGGAACCATTATGTGCTGAAAGTAAATATTGTCATTGAATAATGATTAGTAATAGGTGATTTTAATGTAGTTCATTAAGTTTTTATCCAATGCTTGTTATGTAGTAGTAGTGTAGTTAGTTTACGCATATAACGTACTATTATATTTTGTTGTACCCAGTTGATTAAGTTGTAGAGTCATATTTATTTTAGAGTCATATGAATATGAAGGGGAACAAGCTGACGGGCGACTTGTGTAAGCAAACATGATGTCCAATGTCCACCAAATGTTTGGTGGACATTGATCATTTTGTTAAAACATGGAACCATTATGTACTGAAAGTAAATATTGTAATTGAACAATGATTAGTAATAGGTGATATTAATGTAGTTCATTAGTTCCAATGCTTGTTATGTAGTAGTAGTGTAGTTAGTTTACGCATATAAAGTACTATTATATTTTGTTGTACCCAGTTGATTAAGTTGTAGAGTCATATTTATTTTAATCCGTAATTTGTGAATCTACTTTCATGAATCTTTAAGTTAAATGCTACTAAAAATGAGTCACGTTACGATCGATCCCATCGTCTTCACTTAGTTCAGAATGGTGGAAAAACTGTACGTACCACATCCTATACGTTGATATACCCACAAGCGAGTAATATTCGCTCGCCTTTTTCACTTGCTTTTCATATGAAGGGGGACAAGCTGACGGGGCGACTTATGTAGGCAGAATAACTTGTGTAAGCAAACATGATGTCCAATGTCCACCAAATGTTTTGATGGACATTGATCATTTTGTTGACACATACTATTGTTACGAGATGGGTTCTTGGATAATTAGTTAAAACGCCGATTGTTCACTTTGCACTTTATTGTACAAAATCACAGTACGCACGACACAACTGGTTCACACAAACACGTCACACTGACACTGGTATTCACACAACTAGTCACTTCACAATCACTGGTACCGCACTTGACACGAGATGTTTTCGCTCCGGTATAAAACGCGATAACTGCCACGAACGAAAACCATCGCCCTATTTATATCGGAATAAGGGTTCTCTAGAAATGTGTAGAATATTCGGTGCCATTGTAATTGACAAAGTAAACAAGTGTAAAGTTCGAGAATCCCTATTGTTCTTAATTATTACGAAAACACCAAAAAAATCTCACAATAGACGCGACACAAAGACCGGTGCCGCCTGAGTCACCAAAACCATAAACCTCGCGATTAGGTGTAAACAACTCGCCGTCGTACCGCGCGCGGCGCGGTGTTCTACTGCGTAACACTATTTTAAGCTCAATAAATATTTTCAATGAACGATTAGTACTAGGTGATTTTAATATTGTTGTGTAATATTTATTTTGATCCGTAATTTGTGAATCTACTAATGAATCTTTAAACGTAATGCAAATGAGACATGATTTATTGCATATTCTTCACGTAATCCGTAATGGTGGAAAAACTTTACATACCACATCTCATGTTAATATACCTACTGGCGAGTCATATTCGCTCGCCTTTTTGACTTTATTTTTCATAATGAAAGGGAACAAGATGACGGGGCGACTGTAACTTTTGTAAGTACACGAAGTGATCAGTGTTTACCCGGTAGTTTATTTATGGTGGACATTGAACATCACGTTTGGTGATACTAAAAATAAATATCGCATATTAGATGTTTTAACGACACGGGGTTATTTTAGGGTATACATGAGTACATACAGAATTGATGTCAATATGACTTACTTTTACAATGCAATCGACTCTGAAATTACGCAAATGCTTTACAATCCAGACGAGTTTCTTGACCTTCAGACTCTCTCGTGAGAGCATAATTAAAACTTGGTTAAACTGTACGTACCACATCCTATACGTTACTTGCGAGTAATATTCGGTCGCCTTTTTCACTTGCTTTTCAAATGAAGGGGAACAAGCTGACGCGCGACTTATGTGAGCAGAATAACTTGTATTGATCATTATCACATGGAACCATTATGAACAGAAAATAAATATTGTCAATGAACAATGATTAGTAATATGTAATTTTAATGTAGTTGATTAAATTGTAGAGTCATATTAATTATGATCAGTAATTTGTGAATCTACTAATGAATCTTTTAACTAAATGAGTCACGTCACGATTGATCCCATTGTATTCACGTAGTTCACAATGGTGGAATAATCGGCCAAGTACGAGTCGGACTCGCGCACGGAGGTACTGTATGGGAGCCCCCCTTAAATATTTATTTTATTTTAATTTTATTATTTATTATTGAAGTGAATATAAAATTAAGTATTCTATGAAAATTTCAAGTATCTACCTGTTACTATTATTAATATAGAGCGAAAAACGTCTAAAATTCTGGTTTGTTGTATGGGAGCCCCCCCTTAAATTTTTATTTAATTCTTTTTTTAGTATTTGTTGTTATAGCGGCAACAGAAATACATCATCTGTGTAAAATTCAGCTGCCTAGCTATCATGGTTCATGAGATACAGCCCGGTGATAGACGGACAGACAGACAGACAGACGGACATCGAAGTCTTAGTAATAGGGTCCCGTTTTTCCCTTTGGGTACGGAACCCTATAAACTGTACGTACCACATACTATACGTTGATATACCTACCTACTGGCTAGAAACGTTCACTCGCCTTTTTGACTTACTTTTCATATGAAATGGGAACAAGTTGACGGTTTGACTTTTGCAAGCAATGTAACTTTTGTAAGCAAACATGATGTCCAATGTCCACATGATACTTACATAATATGTGCCTAGTGTGGTATAGTGATAGCACCTGCCCTACAAGCTCAAGGTCGTGGGTTCAAATCTCGGTCCCGTTTGGACTTCCGGTGAAGGAAAACCTGCATAAGAAATTTGATGGCGTATGTGAATCATCCAACCTGCACTGAGCCAGCGTGCTCAGTCTCCCTTTATAGGAAGGCCTATGTTCAGCAGTGAACTATCAGAAAGGCAGTTACAGTGCGGTACTGTACTGTACCAGCTTTTTTAATAGTCTACAGCAGGACGTAGGCATACCCACGAAGGGTGTTTGGGCCATATCCACCAAGATGGCCCAGTGCGGGTTGGTGGACATACGCCATCGAATTCTCCTAAGTATAAGGACGTATGCAGGTTACCTCACGATGTTTTCCTTCACCGAAAAGCCAGAGGTGTGAAATTCTATACATAAATTCTAAAGAACTCGTTGTTACGGGACCGGGATTTGAACCCACGACCTCACGATTGTAACTTATAGGTTACAACGGCTAGTTACTTACACAGTGCGGTACTTATATTAAACTGAAATAATTATCCTACTTTATCATTTTTAAGAAAAATCTAGCCAAGACCAGTCTAATTATAACTCGTACTGTCGAAAACTTATCAGGTTTCATGTAGAGCCAAGCTTCTAAATCTACACACCATAACTTAACACTCCTTAACTCTACAAGTTTTTTGCAAAGCCAACACCTTGTCCAGTACAAGCGAGTAATATTTGGTTCAGCTTTTTTGACAAAACCTTGTAACAGACCTACATAAACTGGAACGTGGCATAAATATATTTATATAGAACACACAATTAAATTCTAAGAAAGCATCCGTCTGTTCCGCACACATGTCACGTGTTAATAAATTCACAAAAAGGTTCCGCGCCCCTGCGTCTGAATTATGACGCCAGAGGTCGCCAACGGTTGGCGCGACTCATTTATTTAGAAATATCCTTTTTTACAGTAATGTTGAAAATGACAGAGTTTGTGTGTTGTCAGAGATTTACACTACGAAAATTTTTAACGTATAGCGTTCAACGTTAAATTTTTAATGTATAAGGTATAGCGTACAATGTCAATTTTTTAATGTATAGCGTTCAATGTTAAATTATATTTCTGAAAATTTTATGCAGAGTTTAGATGTAAATGCAATCCGCGGTCACCCATCTTTAAACTGGCTGCGTCATCGGTGATTTCACTTAATTAATGAACAGTGGTAATTTAGAACATCATTTTAAAGAACCACGGTTGGTAGCGCTCAGTTGTAAATGCCACCCTGGGTCACCCATCCAAAGTTTTCCAGTTTATTGTTGATGTGCCGAACGATGCTTTACTTCAGTGATCGCTGACAAACACCTAGTCAAACTACACTACATATGACTGTTACTGTAAAAGCATTTAAGGTTTTGCCTTAAAACTCTAACTAGCTAGTCAACTAGATTATACATTATTAATTTGCGAATCGTATATTATGAAGTATTAGTACAAAGAGCTCTGATATAATCCAAAGCAAGCGGAACCATAGTAAGCAACTTGTGTAATATAATTTTTAGGATTCCGTACCCAAAGAATAAAAACGGGACCCTACTACTTAGACTCCGCTGTCCGTCCGTCCGTCTGTCCATCGGTCTGTCTGTCTGTCACCAGACTGTATCTCATGAACCGTGATAGCTAGAACGTTGAAATTTTCACAGATGACGTATTGCTGTTGCCGCTTTAACAACACATACTAAAAACAGAACAAAAATAGCATTTAAGGGGGGGCTCTCAAACAACAAACCTAACCTAAATGCTTAGCCGCTTTTCGCTCGATATTAATAACGGTGACAGGCAGATGCTTGAAATATTCACAGAGTATTTCGTTAAATATTCACTTTAGAAATAAATAATTGAATTAAAATATAATAAACATTTAAGGGGGGCTCCCATACAACGAACGTGATTTTTTGCTCGAAATTAACAACGTCAACAGCATGATGCGTGAAGTAGGTATTAACAGATTTAAGCTTCCATACGTTACGGAACTCTTCGTGCGCGAGTCAGACTCGCACTTGGCCGATTATTATGGTACATAAACGTTACATTTTCTATGCAGACTTTCTTTATGGGGACCCGAGTTTTCTAGATTTATCGTTTGTGAAATTTTATACATGATGGCAGTTTTTTATGCATAAAAGGTTGACGTTTTCTGTATCAGGGGTAAATAAACCGAATGCGGGTGAGAAATGACCCGTCCAAAATGTGATTGGGGAGAATTATGTTGCCAGTTACAGCTTTTCCCTTATTGTTGGGAAATTTGTCGATGATATCAAAATTTGATTAAGTACTTTGCATTTTGTGACGAATATTTTTTAGTAGTATAACTTGTAATTAGATTTTCAATTATAACTAATGTGTGTAGGTTTTTTTTTATAACGTATTTGATACGTTTAATACCACTTTAACATATAATTTTTTTTTCAAGATTCCCATGTTTTTCAGGATCAAAAGCACAAGACTATAATACTTCTTAGCGATAATTTCACGCATGAAAATCTAGGTAAATTCCTTTTTCGGTTCTCTACCTATTGACACTTGGACTAACAAACACATTTTGGAATAATCATGACATATTTATATGTTTTAAGAACACGTACAGAGAAACTTTTTTTTTTAAATGACGAAGATCTGGCCGTCGTGATTTTTGTTCTAATAATATACCTTAAACACACACTTATTACCCTGTCAAAACTATAAGACGAACAAGGCACGTATACAGGGTTATTTCTAATCTATTAGCATCCTTTTAGGGGCTTGTTCTTTACATCAATACTAACAATTTTTGTTCTACGACTTTTGTCAAAACCTAAACGGCTTGTACGAATTTACTTGCTTACTCATTTACAGCATACTATCAAGACGCGAAAATATCCAGAAGCGGCACACAATAGCTCGACATGTAGCCGCGGTAAATAATACCTACGTTACCCCCCGCGGGTGATTACTCAGCCCTCCTCAAACGCCCGCTTAATTGTCGGAACGTGCCGATTTTAGCGCGAATCGCAACACACCTCCGTATTAATTTACTCTTTGAGACGTTACACCGAAGGATTGGCGAAGGTACAGAGTTTGTTTTGGGAGATTGAGTGACGCTTCTGTAGTGTGTCTACTCTTTATCAGTAATATATCTTTTTAATAACTTAATAGCCTTTCTTTGCAAAAGGTTTAAGCTTTTTAAAATCATTAAAAGAGTTAAGAGATACACATAATACTCTATAACTTATACTTTAGTTAAAATGTGCAAAAAACACGTCAGTTTCCATACTGAAATAGCGCTTTTTAGGGTTCCGTACCCAAAGGGTAATAACGGGACCCTATTACTAAGACTCCGATGTCCGGAGACCTTGAGAAAGATCGCCAAATGCGATCGAAACTATAGTAGTATCCTACTAAAAATCAAATGTGAGTAACACCTGTGTTTTACTTAATTAAAATGTACGAAAACCACGTTAGTTTCCATAGTGAGATGAACATAGTTCCTCCTTTTTGGAAGTCGGTAAAAACTAGTTGCCCGCCACCCCAGCCAGAAACAGTCACGTAGGTATGCTCAAGTAATTTCATTACGTTCAGAAACTTTCAGTATTTCCCGTTTAACCAGTAATGTCAAGTCGGATTGTTGGATCTTTTTCCTGATTGGACGGATTTCAATTTGATTCTTGGTGATCAGAGACAGGAGAGTTGGGATTGGTTTGCAGAGTTTGCGGTTATAAAATACCTTTCTGTTCCGTGACCATGTTTGTGTACCATCAAAATATCTACCTACCTGTAGTTAGTAAATGTAACCAGTGTTTAATAGAACATTTTGTTCCTAAAGCTTGCTTAATTCTTTTGTACAGTACCGTACTGTAACAGCCTTTTTAATAGTCTACTGCAGGACGTTGGCCTACCCACTAAGGGTGTTTGGGCCATATCCACCACGCTGGCCCAGTGCGGGTTGGTGAATTCACATACGCCATCGAATTTCTTCTACTGACATATGCAGGTTGCCTCACGATGTTTTCCTTCACTGAAAAGCCAGTGGTTCCGTACATAAATTCCAAAGAACTCATTGGTACGGGACCGGGATTTGAACCTCACGATTGTAAGGCGGGTGTCACTACCACAAAACCACCACGGCTTCATTTCTTCTACAATTCTTTTGTAGTAAAACGTTATTATTCCCAACGGAAAACATTCTCAATGTGAAAAATCTCTAAAGTAGATAGTTTAGTTCACTAAACTTTCACAACTCTTTGCGCCTTATCTCGAAACCTCATTTCGCCGGTCGGTTAAAAATCAATCCCACTTCTGATGAGTATTCACGCCACGTACGAGTCTCGTTTTCGCGGCTCCAGCCAACTCTGTAACAATGTTGCCGAGTATCCGTTACTTCGGGTACTTTTACAAATTGGACGAAAACTTTGTGATTTTCTTACAAGTAAATACTTTATAATAAGTGGATAGAGGAAAAACTTTGTATTGAATATGAGATTTGAAATGAAGCAGACAAAAGTTTGAGTAGAAGATGCATTTTGTGTCGAAAAAGTAGCGTAAACTTGTTTCGTTTATTAAACCATTTTGGATCCTTTTACATATTTAACTAAATCACAAAAAATGTCAAACGTATACTGCTAGACAGCTGATATAATATTGAAATCTTTCTTTTATATATTCCTAGAAAGTATGTAGTTTAAGGGAGCTCAAATTTTCAGTTTCTAACTAATAATGGTAAGTATCACTATGGAAACTAACGTGGTTTTCGTACATTTTAATTAAGTAAAACACAGGTGCTACTCACGTTTGATTTTAGTAGGATACTACTATAGTTTCGATCGCATTTGGCGATCTTTCTCAAGGTTGGAGTACTAGCACGCGGGCTCGTCTCGCATAGCACTATAGTAGTATCCTACTAAAATCAAACGTGAGTAGCACCTGTGTTTTACTTAATTAATTATAACGGTAAGTATTTTACGAAAAGACTGATGACCCTTAATAGCCTGTTTTTTTTTCAATTAAAAGTTTTTTTACAGTATGTATTGGCGATATGTATGATTTTTTGGCGATACCTGTTTTAATCTACAGAATAAATAATCACAAAACAATCAGATTACGCGTGCAATCACTAAGTACTATAACTAGACTTTTGACCTCAACATGATATGCGTTAAACACGCTGGTGCATGTGTCTCGCCTCTTTTTTCACTAAAAACTCTTAGAACTTGCCAAAATTATAGTATTTCTTCTTATTTACCAGTACAGTGGCAGTGTAACAGAAGCTTTATAATACAAAAAAAAATACGCTGTTGCGTCTATTTTCGTCTGCAATCTAGTCCCATTAATTTAGCGCCGTTTTTTACATAACAACCTCTCAAAACTTGAAAAAAAATATAGTATTTCCTTATATTTACTAGTATGGTGTAAAAGAAGTCATAAAACAATAAATAACAGGCATCGCACTTACGCACGTACGTCGTACATTTCACCCGTTCTAACGCACCTACGAGTACAGGTATGATGTATTGAAGCTATTTATTAATTAGCCAGAGCTGTGTTATGTTCGAAATGGTGCAATTTGTGCCTAGGGTGGGCTTTGTAGGGGAGATTATTAGCTATGGAGGTGAAATTATGAATATTTTGGCTTTTTGAAACGAGGGAATAGCTGTACACGTTCAAAATGAGACTTTAACTTTAAATGCTTTGGAGTTATTTTTCTTTAGTTTTGAATAATGCATGGCCAGTTTTGACGCAATTTTAGCATAGTTATTATATATTAGAAGTGATGAACAGTTTGTTGTTAGTTGAAATATAGAGGGACGGAAATTATAGATAATAATAATATAAATCTTTTATAGAATGCAATAAGTTGTAGGTGTCTCACATTGTACATCTATACATACAATACATGTGATTTTTTTATCGCGAGTAAGTCACATTTAATTGTACTTAGAAAAAACCTAACCACTCTCTTTTTAACCTCCGACGCAAAAGAGGGGTGTTATAAGTTTGACGTGTCTGTTTGTCTGTCTGTGTGTCTGTCTGTCTGTCTGTTTGTCTGTCTGTGGCATCATAGCGCCCGAACCACTGAACCGATTTCAGTTTAGATTTGTTTGGATGAAAGGAGATATAATCGAGAGTGTTTTTAGCTATGTTTTATAAAAATCGATTGAGCCGTTTAAGAGTTATGGTGGGTTAAAGTGGGGATGGAAGAACCAAAATTCTACAAATGTGCCCAAAATGGTTGTCGGAGGTTTTTTAAATTTTAAATTTAAGTTTTATTTAACCTTCAGATTAAAACTCTCTGAAAACAAGAAAACCAGTAGACTGCTCAAGTCTTTGGCCTTACGGATAAGGAGCGTTGAGTCAAACTGTTTTTTTAAGGATTTAAGGAATCAACAGTGTAGGGGTTTATGCGTCTGTCTATTCATTCTGTAGTAAAACTGTAATGGTAGAATAAAGTTATGCAGCTCTGATGGACATTTCTCGAATTAAATCCTATAGAAAATCGACAGATTTGCAACAAAGTAACGTAGCGCTTGGCCAGGTATTATGATAGTAGGTCTCAAAGATCACATTAAAATATCAAAATTATAGTACTTAGTGATTGCAAGCGTAATCTCCGTAGAGTTTTACAGCGATATCATACCTACTGATATTTAGAAGTTTTGCATGAGCTTAGTGGGCTAGTTTACTAAATAAAGAAGATGAAGGTTACTTTTGCAGTGAATAGAAATAAGTTACCACTTATAATGTAGATAATTATATAACCGTATACGTTTTCCTTTATCCCGTATATTTTTCATGTGCCACTGCCCCACATCAAAGCAAAACCTTTTCCTACGCAACGAATTTCATAACAAAATGTGACCTAATATTCACTTTGATAAAAGTTACTCGAATGTACCAATTTCGTCAAAATTGGTCAGTTAAAAAGGTGTCCCATTTAGCAAAATCAACCGATTACTTCCACTGAAATTAAATCGGTATTTAATTTGAATATATCCCGGTTCCTCGTCCGAATGACATGAAAGAAATAATTTTGTAAGGAAAATAAGCGGGGGTCATTCATAACACCGTGAGAATCCTTTACTTTTGAACCCTTCTTTTGTTTTCGGGGCGTCCCAGACCCTTTTCAGGTGGGTCCGAAAGTACCGCCTTCGGGTCAATTTAACCTCGATCCGCAAAGTCTGGGATAATTGAAAACAAGATCTTTTTATGATGTCATTGCGAAAAATGTAAGATTTTTTGGCGAATAATCACTTTGATTATTTGTTTGTAGTTATATGGACTGTATAATTCATAATCAGAAATGCAGAGTAAAATTTATTGAGAGCCATGATTGGTGATATTTATAAAACATAATTGGTACCTAGGTAGGTAGGTATAGGTCTCGTTTTAAGTTGTCGTAGTCTATCAACAAAATGATGAATTTCCATCAAATTTTAATTTAAGCAATGTAATTTCCCGGTTATTAAAAATCCATCTATGTATTTAAAATTAAGTCATAAATTGATAAAAAAAAAATTTAAACTGTGCAAATTTTAAAAAGCTTTAAAAATTAAAAAATCGTTACTATCGAAACTAAATAAATAGTTCTGACATATTATTTAGTCTAACAATTATTACTCAAAAAATAATGCAATCACAACTTCAAATTTCAACACTCATCGTCACTTTCGTCCTATAAAAACAAAAGCACACATCACAAATTAAAATTTCCTAATTCTTTAATTTATTCCACATGAAAACAAAAACAGGCGACAACACACCCGACACGTCCAGAAATCGTTCAAAAACAATACCCAAATGTGGAAATTTGAAATAAAACGTGGGACATTCTAGCAAACTTGCTGTGGTGTCGGAAGGACCCATTGTTTGGGTCGCGTCACCCGTACAAAGGCGCGCGACGAAGGGTTAATGAAATATGCTAATGCCGGTAATGCGATCCGTGACCTATCGAAAAAAATGTGAGCTGAATCGTGGAACGATTCATAATTTTCAATTATGGGCCGGTGTTTGGGCTGGAAGTATTCCAAAGAACGTGCACGGAAATAAATGAATCAAGAGGCGTGTGAATAACGTTTAACGTGGTTATTTATTGATACCTACTGGATTATGCCAACGTTTATACAAAGCCTAAGTTAAATAAAAACTTTATTATATTTAGTCATATAGTCATTTATTCATAACACCGTTTGTTACAAGTCAAAAAGTAAACATTACAATTTTTTTTTTTATTTCGAATAGGTACACACTACCTGATGTTAAGCAGAAATGCGGTCTAGAATGTAACACGCTTACCTAGAAGATACTTATTTACTCGGGATTTGAAGACGCTCACATTGAACTTTAGCGGGAAGACAGACCCAGGCAAAGTGTTCCACATTCTGGCTGTTCGTATGAATGAGGATTCGAAACGCTTGGTTCTAATGGTTATAACTTTCATACCAAAATTATTATAATTTTTCGAAATATTTTTACACAGTATTTATGATATAAAATAAGAATAGCGCGAGGTCCAAGTCCGGGGCGGACTACTAGTTTATTATATTGTACTGCACAGTGTACAAGCCGTGGTGGTCTAGTGGTAAGCCGTGGTGTTCTAGTGGTTGTATTCGTAACGCTGGCCTGTCATTCTTGAGGTCGTGGGTTCAATCCCGGTCCCGTACCAATGAATTTCTTTGGAACTTATGTGCGGAATTTCACACCACTGGCTTTTCGGTGAAGGAAAACATAGTGAGGCAACCTGCATACGTCCGTAGAAGAAATTCGATGACGTGTGTGAATCCACCAACCCGCATTGGGCCAGCGTGGTGGATATGGCCCAATCACCCTTCGTGGGTAGGCCTACATCCTGAAGTGGACTATTAAAAAAGGCTGGTACAGTACAGTGTACAAGCAGGTATTTGGTACCATAGCCGTTTTTAAATTTGTGAACAATAATTTACCTATATCTTGATGTTTGTTTGGAGTGTAGAGTATTTAAGGCAATTGTGAAGCGCCAACTTGTTCATACAAAAACAATAACCGTTTAGTCGTTTCTATTTAAGTTTTACGCATGCGTTAGACAATGTTTAACAGTACAAATTGCATGGTTAAACAGTGTTTAAAGCGTGTTTAAATTTCTTGTGGTTACTGCTTAAGCTGTTATATACCTACCTCTAAATATTATCCGATTTGAGTGACTTTTTTGCATGTAATTTGCACTTCAATCGTTAGAATTTTAATTCTATCTTAATTTTAAGTCTTAGTACAGTTTTTTAAATGAGATTAAAGTTATAATCCTCTTAAAGTCATATTTTTACGCAAAACTTTTTCTGCAAAATATAGACAAACTGTAAACTTTTTAAATAAATAAGACGTACCTACGAGCGTGTAATATTTTTTACTCAAGCGATTGATACCAAAACATAATGTTTTGTTACTGTTTAAAAGAATTTTCTCCCGGAACGTACATTTTGTCAAAAACACGTTCAGTTTGTTTTTTCGCGAATTCTTTCAATGTTCTACAGAAAACGCTAAAACTCTTGGTTGTTTCAAGAACTTCTGCCAAGAAATGTCGTTGACCATGAGAAATTAGTAAATACATATTTATCTACCTCCGCTGGTCGCCAGATTCTGGTCCCAGCATATCTAAAATTTATAAACCCATGTAAATATTGTATACACTGTCAGAATTACCTTATATGTAATATGTAAAAAAAAAAAGTCTAGCCATTGACACGAAATGAATGAATGAATCTACCTCCGCTTACAGAATATGTACCTAGTGTATGCGAATAACTAATGAAAATCGACATTTAGAACTATGTCGGCTAACTTCTGCTTTGCTCGGTCTTTTCGGTTAGTCTATCGGTAAAGATAAGGTAAATATAACGTCTTCAAGTAAAGCCCTAAACAGTAGATTATCTCTTTCCAAAGGCCGATGTTCATTCTTAATTCGCGATTGCATAATCATAACAGCGCATTGGCAAGTTGAGTGGCAGTGGGCAGGGCACATAGCACGGAGAACTGATGACCGATGGGGTAGGAAAGTTCTTGAGTGAATACAACGAACCAGCAAACGCAGAGTAAGACGTCCACCCACAAGGTGGACGGATGACCTCATTAAGACCGCAAGATCGCGCTGGATGCAAGCCGCTACCAACCGATCTTATTGAAGATCCATAGGAGAGACCTATGTCCAGCAGTGGACGTCTTATGACTGATGATAAATAAAATAAATGAATAAATATTAGGGGACATCTTACACACGGTCTCTGACCCCAAACTGAGCAAAGCTTGTAATATGGCTGCCAGAGACTGATATACTACATATACTTATTTTTAAATACATACTTATACTAACTCACCCAGACACAGAGCAAACACTTATGTTCATCACATAAATATTTGCCCTGGGTGGGGATCGAACCCACGCCTCTTTGACCCAGAAGCTAAGGTCACTAACCACTGAGCCACCGCGGCAGTCGAGATGATGGATGATATATCATAACAACTTTTTTGGAAGTCGATTTAAACTGTTACATCAAGGTGCAAGTTACACACGAACACAGTTTAGAGCGTATACGTGAAATGCATACGTATTATCTGCTAAGAACAGATCCTTGCGTATTTGTTATCCACTCTTAGACATGCGACTTTGGCTCCGGTAGTACATACATGTATGCACCCATACAATTTACGATGATTTACCAAAAAATTGGTTTTCTCTAAAGTCGGTTTACAAACGATACATTTTACGTGATAACGTGTTAATAAAACATATCTGTGCCTCCTGTGATGAGTGATTCAAGTCGAGTTGTCCCATTTTTGTGATTTTAACAAATGATGAGAAAAAATTGAGAATTTTTTGGTCCAACTCAGGTCTTTTTATCTGCAAAAATGTAAAATTAATACAAACATAGTATTTTAACAATTGTCTGAAAACGTAGAATATTAATAAACATTACTAAATTGTTAAAACTTACACAGAACAATTATTATTATTATGAGCTTAACAGTTGTCAACCTATGACTAAAATAGAAATATTAATAGGGAGTTACTTATTTTTCTGGCCTGTTAGCTCAGTTAATATGTATTACTGTCTGCTTTTTGAGCTAAAAGTCGTAGGTTAGATTCCCACCCGGGATAATCATTTGTGTAATAAATAGATGCTTTTCCTATATCAGCATAAGCTATGCATAATAATTTATTGTTGAATCAAAAACTAAGACATATTGAACGCTTAGGCCGATCGTGCCTATTCATCGCTTGTTCCGCCCTCTCGCTTGTACAGATTCTCATAATCATTTTTCGCCAAAAATGGCCCAACCAACATCAATCGTGTACAAAATTCGAATAGTTTGTTCGAATTCATGTATAATATTTATTCAATTTGATCTACAAAACAAAAAAAATTATATAGGTACCAAATCATTAAAATCGGTTAATTTTTTTACGAATTGGCGGAGTAGGTATTCTCGCAACATACACATAAAAAAAAACATACGGACGACTTGAGAACCTCTTTTTTGAAGTCAATAAAAAATTACAGTTTCAATTCACCAGTGCCAAAAACTCATAACTTTTGTGACATTTCTACGAATGGAAAAAACTCAGAAGCAATATACTCATAAGAACAAAACCTACATTGGTAAATTCATAAAAGTTTGCAATTCATAAATAGAAAACAAATTCGTCCCCGATTCCAGAATACGAAAACAAACTTTTAATTAAACAAATACACAAAAACATGACGTCGCTCCGTGAATTGTATTTACAACTGACTTTCGGAATATAAGAAAGTTATAATTAAAAAAAGTCGGCCATTGAAATATGACTTATAGTTAATTAGATTTTCATCATTGCCATCAGCTAGAGGATATTAAACAAAGACAGTTTTTATTGTGACAAAATTACAAAACTAAACACTTTTCTTACAAAACTTTAAATTAAATACTAAGATAACTGGTTAACCGAGTAAATAAAAATACCTATGGGATAGCACAAAAACTAAAATATCACAAGGGAAAATACGCAGACGAAAGGTAATAAAAAATATTAAATAATCGGCCAAGTATGAGTGAGAATTGTGCACGGAGGGTTCCGTACCGTATGGGATACCCTTCAATATTAATTTTATTTAAATTTTATTATTTAATATTTAAGCGAATATAAAACTAAATATTCTGTGAAAATTTCAAGCATCTACCTGTTACCATTATTAATATAGAGCGAAAAACGTCTAAAAATTCAGGTTTATTGTATGGGAGCCCCCCTTAAATATTTATTTTATTTTGCTTTTAGTATTTGTTCTTATAGCGGCAACAGAAATACATTATTCGTGAAAATTTCAGCTGCCTGGCTATCATGGTTCATGAGATACAGCCCGGTGACAGACGGACAGACAGACAGACGGACAGACGGACATCGAAGTCTTAGTAATAGGGTCCCGTTTTTCCCTTTGGGTACGGAACCCTAAAAAATGATAACATGATTAGCATCACCATAACTCTAACCTCAAAACTTCGTCGACAGGTTGTTATAAAAGTTGATTAAAACTGTCCCACGCAATTAGCTGATTATGCGGGTCCTAGTAATGTAAAGTGTAGGAATCATTCCATTGAGATGGGAGTTGGAATCCTAAACTTTGTTGTCTGTTCCCCACTTTTCACGCCAAAAGGGTTTCAATTGTGTGGTTATGTTGGTGACCTAATTTTAAGGATCATATATTACTCATACCTACTTAATAATTTTGTTACTTTTTAGGGTTCCGTACCCAAAGGGTAAAAACGGGACCCCATTACTAAGACTCCGCTGTCCTTCTGTCCGTCTGTCTGTCACCAGGCTGTATCTCATGAACCATAATAGCTAGAACGTTGAAATTTTCACAGATGACGTGTTTCTATTGGCGCTCTAACAACAAATACTAAAAACTGAAAAAAAAAATTAAAAGGCTCCCATACAACAAACCTGAATTTTTATACGTTTTTCGCTCGATTTTAATAACGGTAACAGGTAGATGCTTGACATATTCACATAATATTAAGTTACATATTAACAATAAAAATTAATTAATTAATAAAAATAAAATTAATATTTAAGGGGGGCTCCCATACAAAATATGTGATTTTTTCGCTCGATATTAATAAAGGCAACGGGAAGATGCTTGAAATATTTACAGAATATTTAGTTGTATATTCAAGTAAAAAAAAATAAAATAAAACAAAACATAAACGGGGGCTACCATACGGTACGGAACCCTTCGTGTGCGAGTCCGACTCGTACTTGGCAGATTACTTACAACTGTACTGGCCTTTTTAATAGTCCACTGCAGGACGTAGGCCTACCCACGAAGGGTGATTGGGCCATTGGCTTTTTTACAAGCTTTAACTTGCAATATGGATGTACCTATGTATGTATGTAAGTTCGGGTGGAATCTTGCAAGTTAAATTTGACCAACTTCCGGGTTTCCGATTGAGCTGAAATTTTTCATTGATATGTAGGTATATTGCGTGACAATGCAATAATATGGTACCATGGAGCTGATCTAATGATGGAGTGGCCAAAGGAACTCCAGTACTCTAATCAAGATAGACCCATCGTGTTTGGGCTCGTTTTACTTGTCTTTGACGCGATTTGCCTAAGCGTTCGGCCTTTTCCAGTTGTTGATTCCACAATGTTTTCTAATAACGGTATCTCGTAAAATTATCTCCAGTAAACCAACTTTACAGACAACCAGTTTGTTGTTTGTTTTCGCTAATATGGGAATTCTCCAAATATCTTAAGCTATGCGTACCCTACTAAGGTGCTTATGCCAGAGTGGGTCACGATATAAGCCGGGTGAAAACAGAGTGGTGTGCGCCAAACATGGGGCACAAACACTTGTGTTTAATTGGAACGTCATGCACACTTGTACCGAAAATATGTATATTATCTTGAGTAAGCAATTATTTACATGTAAATAGTTGAATCCCGTGAGAGCCGTGGTGGTCTAGTGGTAGTGACCCCCGCCTTACAATCGTGAGGTCGTGGATTCAATCCCGGTCCCGTACCAATGAGTTCTTTGGAATTTATGTACGGAATTTAACACCACTGGCTTTTCGGTGAAGGAAAACATCGTGAGGCAACCTGCATACGTCCGTAGAAGAAATTCGATGGCGTATGTGAATCCACCAACCCGGACTGGGCCAGCGTGGTGGATATGGCCCAATCACCCTTCGCAGGTAGGCCTACGTCCTGCAGTGGACTATTAAAAAAAGGCTGGTATAGTTGAATCCCAAATACAAATATTAATAATTGTTTAGATGGATATAGCCGGTTTGTAAATCAACAGTGCACCGACTAAAGATCTGGGTTTAAACGTTTTTTTTTCGTATAGGTTTGCGTTTGACTACACACTGCCTCATGTTAATCAGATATGTGGTACAGGATATAACGAGCTTACCATGAAGATACCTACTCGTATTTACTCGGGATTTGTACTTTAGCGGGAAGGAACGTGTCTTGACCTCTCAAAAAAGTAGGTATTTTATTTCCATTATTTTGGATGTTGTTTTGATTTTGTAAGCACGTTTGTTACGTAAACCGGGGCTACACTATGGCTATGTTGGCCTAAAAACTGTAGTTTTGGTGCCAACACTCCAATGTGTGGATCAATCTTGGACTGATACTAGACTTACACCGATTAATACTGCCTCGGTGGCTCAGTGGTTAGTGACCCTGACTTCTGGATCAATGAGGCGTGGGTTCGATCCCCACCCAGAGAAAATATTTGTTTGACGAATATAGGTGTTTGCTCTGTATTTGGGTGTTATTTAGGTATTATTATCTGTATAAGTATGTATTTAAAAATATGGATATGTAGTAAATCAGTCTCTGTCAGCCATTTGACAATCTTTGCTTAGTTTGGGGTCAGAGACCGTGTGTAAGATGTTCCCTAATATTGATTTATTTATAATAATAATTGACTCTGATTGGCTATTCAATTTGTAGTCAAACTTGGACGCAAGTCACCGTCCAATGTGTGGCCAAACATTGGACCACAATGGCGTTTATTTTGGCGTTGATTGCTTTAGGCAATCTATATTAAACTTTCCGATGTCATAATTTTTGTATTTTTGCGTCTTACTTAGAATTTTTATCATTACAAAAGCGTGAGAGAGATAGCTGACAATGGTATATATCGGCGCCGTAACGCTTTACCTTAGATTCAATCAAACAACAACACGGAACATTTACCAAATTACGCTCTCGCCCACATTGTTTTTATAGATACAAGAATAATGCAGAAAAAATAATCGGCCAAGTGCGAGTCGGACTCGCCCACGAAGGGTTCCGTACCTTATGGAAGCCCTCCTTAATATATAATATTTTAATTTAATTATTTATTTTTTAATATTCTTTGAATGTATAAAGCATAGATGAATAGCGAGACTCATAACTCATATGTGGTATCAAGCAAATTCCTGCTGCAGTTATTAATATCGAGCAAAAATAATACAAAAAATTATACATTAACAAACAATTGTTTATTTAAATTTAATTCCTTGTTTTTAAAATATTTATTTTACTTAATATTCTGTGAAGATTCTGGTCAAGAATCTACCTATCACCTCTATTAATATTGAGAAAAACGGCAAAAAAATCAGGTTTGTTGTTTATCCCGCCCTATTTTTTTTTTCTATTTTTAGTATTTGTTGTTATAGTGGCAACAGAAATACGTCAACTATGAAAATGTCAACTATCAAGCTATCACCGTTCATGAGATACAGCCTGGTGACAGACAGACAGACGGACAGCGGAGTCTTAGTAATGGGATCCCGTTTTTACCCTTTGGGTACGGAACCCTTAAACCCTTTCGCTGTTTAAATTTCCACGAGGCTCTGAAAAATTGAACTTTTCCAACGTTCGTTACGAAATGAAACGCAAACATTTTGCAGGGAAGAAAATAGATGCAAAATTAAGTTCCGTAGACATATTTTTCTTTATTAACATATTTTTATGAGACGGCACTTGATTTTTTAGCTTTCGTAGAAAATATTTGAATAAAATATCCGCAAGCTTAAATAGCTAAGAAAAGCGTTAGGGAGCTGTCTATGGCTAATTTTGGCAAGATTAGACAAATGTTAGAAAATCCGAAAATGTATAGGCATATAGATACTTTTTCTTAATGTAATATTTTAATTTTGAAATTGTGTTTATATTTACTGGTACATAATAACCGGTATTTGTTTATTTTTTAATTTGACATGTAATCTAACTAATAAATAATTTGTATGTTGTCTTCCACGCCAATTTCGGCTACTGAGGAGTCCTCACATGGCTGATGTACCCAATTTTATTTAGTATATTACAGCCTATAAAAAGCAAGTTGAAGTGACAGTGAGCACATCTCATTTCACTCAAAACTGTTGGCCATTTAGGGTGAAAAGTTTGCAAAGAGAGACCACACATTGATAAAATAGACAATCTTTGTCATATCGTGGTTTGGCCAGTGCCTATTGCATAAAATCATCCATAAAATTGGCGAATCGCAAAATAATTATGAATAGAAAAATTAATGGCATAAAATCAACATAAAATAATAATAATATATTGAATTACTTTTAACATAACATCGAAGCTAGCATATTTAGCGAGTTGGACGGAATAACATTGCAAACAGCGTGGCAATTGACGTACCTACGTAATAGCGTAGCACGCATAAAGACCGCAGTATCACGCTGGATGCAAGCCGTTTCTTGAAGATCCATAGGGGAGGCCTATCCCCAGCAGTGGAAGTCACATGGCTGATAGGTGGATGATGAATGATGAATAGCGTAGTTAGTAACTAGTTACTATTTTAGCTATTAACGTAGCTCTTGCCATAACTAGCGTAGCAAGCGGCGTAGCTATTCGCGTATCCAGTAGAAGCTCTTATCAAAGCTAGGTAGCTAGGAGCGTAGCTAAGAGCGTGGCTAGGAGAGTGGCTATGACCGTAGCTAGGAGCGTAGCCAGGAGCGTAGCTAGCAGCGTAGCTAGCAGCGTAGCTAGCAGCGTAGCTAGGAGCGTAGGTAGTTTTGTAGCTAGTCCCGTAGCTGATACACTACTAGCTGTATATTAGCTATAGTTAGTAGCTAATATACAACTAGTAGTGTCATTAAATGCGTATCTAGAGTTTGTGCAAAAAGAAAAGCGTCGTAGGTGAGGTCGCCCGTGTGCCATATTAATTTTGTTACGTTGACAACGTCTACCAAGTATAGTCGGTACCTTGGCTGCTGATTAAAATCTTATTGTTAGTTCATTGTAATGCCACGATGGTTCTCTTTTTGCACATACTCAAGGAACGTAGTCTGCAGCGTAGCGTACTGTGGGTAGTAGAGTAACCGTTTGATTTTTGGAAAATCTCATCGCGGATTGCGTACCTACCTTACTAGCTATTCCGTTACATCCCTTAACTACTACTTAACCCTAATCCGAACTTCGATCAACATTTCACATTTTTTCTCATTACAGCTAAGTTTTAAGTAGCAGCCTGGTAACGAGGAGCAATCTATCAGCATAAATCTGCCGTCAGATTGAAAAGTGTAAAAAACAAATCCGCCAGCCAGGGTTGGATCAGCGAGCGGCTCAATTAATAATTCAGGCTTTAATGGAGATTGAATTGGCGGTTGTATTCCCTTAGTGAGTACCTGTTACACTGTGAAGTAACTGGGAACTACATGTTTGAGTAATGGTATTGTAATCCATGTATGGATCGTAGTGGATAGTGGGTGATAGGGTTAATTTCATTACATTTATTCATGCTCCCAAAAAAGATGTTACAAACAAAGTTTAGGTATAAAGATTAGTATAGACCCTGTCAGGCACTGCACATTAAGATGAGAGTAGTTACTAATTTTAATAATATTTTACAATAATTAATTTTTAATTAATTTTCGCAAAAAATAGCATGATCGACTTCAACCGTGTACAGAATTCGCGAATATTTCGCACGGATCGATGTAGCATTTATCACATCATTGTTGATTTATCAAAAATAGCTCAGCTCATTTCGATAAAATTTAAACGGGACTAATTTCAAAGTATATTCTTTGTAATAAGAAAGTAATTATCAAAATCGGACCACTATGTAAAAAGTAATGCGTGGTTATACATAAAAAAAAATACGCGTCGAATTGAGTACCTCTTCCGTTTCGTCGGTCAAAAATACAAATAAATACAAATATTTAATTGATAAAACCATAGTTACATGTCACAAATAAAAATGATAATTAAATATCAATCATATTCAATTAATCACATTGCTTAAATATTCATTCCATATTAATATATCTGTTAAAATTTCAATTAGTTATAATTTCAAGAAATCTTTAATATCATAGAATAGGTCGCTTTAGAGCCAGTTTCTTAGTTTAGTTTTAAAAGACATGGCGGAAGGTGCATGAAATACAGAAAATTTTATTCGGGACAAAACAATTGGGTACACACAAACAAAAAACGGAAACAACTAAAAATAGAATAATACACAAACCAAGTATGTTACCCAATGCCTTGCCACGAAACTGATCCCAACTCAGCATATTGCTGGTTATATTATACAACCAGCACTGATATTATGTTGGGACCAGCGGTGACGTCACAACCGCAAGTCACTGCGCGAGCAGTTAAATCAACTCATATTAGGTACATAGGCACTTAAAAAACAAGAACTAACGTGACGCACTTGACCGGGTATTCTATTGTATATCGCAAGACCTGATACAAAGACTAAACCCTCCGACCTCGCGAGCTTATGAGAGGGCGTCACCAGCTGGTTACGCCTTTTATTACTCCTCAAGTCTCGGGATGTGTTAACTCCTCTCTTTTTAAATGAGGACGAGTGAGTATGCGTAAATAGAACTAGCTGGTAGATTACCTCACAAGGCAATGGGAGAATCTGTAACTCTCTGAAAAAACCTACGCACGAAACGTCATCCGAAGCACCAAAAATAGCTCGTACAGCTCGCTTCTGCATGACGCTCTGTTGATAGGTATCTGCGGCACGGCCCCACAGTTCCAGCCCGTAAGTTAGGTTGCTGTGCACAGTAGCAAAGAAGCACGAGCGCACAACGTCGCGGGTGGCGGTGCTCGCGACCCGCCTAAGAGCAAAGCATGAGCGGTTCAACTTAGAGCAGACCTCGTCAATGTGAGTCTCCCGCGTCAGTGCGCTATCGATGCTAAAGCCCAGCAACCTCGCACTATTGACCTGCTGAAGTGTAGCATCACCTAAGACCACAGAATACTTGCAGGATGCTTTGCCATATCCATCAACCTGGCCCATGCGGGTTGGTGGATTCATGTACGTCATCGAATTTCTTCCACGAACTTATACTGGTTGCCTCACGAAGTTTTGCTTCACCGAAAAGCCGGTGGTGTGAAATTTTGTACATAAATTCCAAAATATTCATTGGTCACCGGGATTTGACCTTTCGGCCTCACAATTGCAAGGCGGGTGTCATTACCACTAGATCACCACGGTTATTATACCCATATATACTTCGCAGATATGCTTACGATTAGCAGTGGGATATTAAAATGGCAGGTACCGTACGGTAATGGCAATAATTATTTATTTATCACAAAAAATAAAACCACCGCTTTCCACCAAGTACATTATTTGAATATCTTGCACAAATTGATGCGATCCATCTACTTCTATTTTCGATTTATCAACAACAACAGACGAATATAGTACCTCCTATTTTATGGAAGTCGGTATAAATGGCCGGTAGTTCTTTGATTCGGTGTAAACTGAAGCCGAGACACAAAGGCCTTAAATTATTTGCTAGACATTGCGCCACAATTGAACGAGGCGCGGAGTACCGGAGACGTATTCAAACACTCAAATTGGATAATTGAATTTATTACACTTTGTTTTAAGGTCCGGTCACACGGTTCGGCTTCACAGACTTTGCAGCTGCTAAAATAAATGTGATAACAGTAGTATACAGTAAAACCATACAGCCCATTAAAACATTTATTTTACTACATTGAAGATCATAAGTAGTCAGAAACAAAAAAAAGAATATAATTAGAACAATATTTTTCAGGTAACCTTTGGATGACTTAAAAAATATATACCAAATGGACTTAGCTGTAATTTTGTTACATAATTTACTTTTTCACCGATGAACCGAACCGGAGAAGGTACTCAATTCGACGCGTATATTTTTTTTTATGTATAGCCACGCATAACTTTTTTCATAGTACCTAGTTCGATTTCAATAATTTTTTTTTATTGGATAGAGTATACTTCGAAATTGGTCCCATTAAAATTTTACTGAAATCGGCTAAGCCATTTTTGATAAACCAACATTAATGTGAAAAATGCTACATCGATCCGTGCTAAATATTAGCGAATTCTATACACGGGTGAAGTCGGTCATGTTGTTTTTTGCAAAAAAGAATTATTTAACAATAAACACACTGAGTTATATTTATAATAAGTGACGTAAGCTAGTAAGTAGCGAGCTAGTAGCGTAGCTCGTTACGTCACCAGTAGTGGCACAGCTCGTAGCGTTGCTCGCAGCGTAGCTTGTTGCGTTTGTAGCGGAGCTTGCAAAGACTAATAGTGTAGCTACGAGTAGGAACGTAGCTAATGGCGTAGCGTGGCGAGTATCCTGTACCAAAAAAAAAGAATCCGATATGTTGAAAAGAACTCATGCTTAAGAACTAACCCAGACATTACTAAAAACAAACGACAATATGTAAAAGTTTAACAAAAGTTAGCTTTGCTGAATTTCCTTACACAAATTAATCATTTGACCTGATTAGAAAAGCAGAACACAAACTTAGAAACCCCTCCCCTCTTAACTACCCACTATCCCCCCCACTATTAATTCTAAACGACGTCGTAAACATTCCAGTTTTTCTAACAGTGAAAATAAATCACTTGTCTTCAACTTAGATTGATTTTCACTCATTAAGCAAAGTTTTCCGTTCCTCCTTTTAACTCGCAAAGATAAAGTACGACAGACAGCGATCGTCGAACTTAAGGTTCTACGTTTCTATAAAATAAAATAGTAAATAAATAAATAAATAAATATTAGGGAACATCTTACACACGGTCTCTGACCCCAAACTAAGCAAAGCTTGTGGTATGGCTGCCAGAGACTGATATACTACATATACATATTTTAAATACACACTTATATAGATAGTACCTAAATAACACCCAGACACAGAGCAAACACCTATATTCATCACACAAATGTTTGCCCTGGGTGGGGATCGAACCCACGCCTCTTTGACCTAGAAGTCAGGGTCACTAACCACTGAGCCACCGAGGCAGTCGATTTTAACGTTTTAAATTTAATTGCTGTTATTTGAGATTCACAGAGCAGGCCTATGACAACAGTAGAGATCATAAGGCCCGAGTTCACAAACAGATGCTTAATTTATTAACTGTTGGTTCAATTTTAAACAGCTTGTTAACGAAATTTTGCTGTACACCAAGCACAAAACGTTGTTTAATACAATAATCACACGTTCAACTTAAGCAAACGTTTTTTTTTTTTTTTGAATGACTTATAGCTGTTGGCCACTGAGGCCTCTACAGCTTACCGGACATGGGCGAGCGCGGAAGGCGGCTGAGCCCTAAAAAAAGCCCCAAACGTTGTTGAACTCGGGTCTAGATATTATGGCCGTAATACCTATAATTTTAGATTCAGATATTTTATGAATTTTAGATCCATAGACAATCAATTGTTTATAACATCAATTGTTTGTTTGAAAAACTTAGACCCTCAACTGAACTTTACATACCCTTCGCAAAGATAAGGTAGGACAGACGGGCAAAGTGTCAAAGTTACCTACCAACAATTCACGGATATTGTTTTAAGTTACCGGGCATCAATCACGAGAGTAACTTAAGTATCAAGTCTAAGTAAAACACATTTTTGCTATCATAAAAGTCTACTACCTACATACTTGTATGTAACAGTTTTGAAATGAAACTTCTAATGCGACTTCCAACAAAGTTGCGTTAAACGTTTAACGCTACCATGGAGGGGGTAAGAAAGCACTGTTGCGTCGAAGTTTCACTTTTTCCGCGCGGAGGGACTCCACATGCACTTTTTGAAGGGAAACTTCTACTGCCACTTCTAACAAGGTTGGGTTAAACGTTTAACGCCACCATGGAGGGGGTATGAAAACACTGTTGCTTCGAAGTTTAACGTATTCCGCGCGGAGGGACTCCACTTGCACTTTTTTGTATGTTTATTTGCTTCTCCAAAAATACCTTGGTCTAAATTCAGATATTTCTAAAATTTAGGGTAAAAGGTAGTAGGTATTTAGAAACGATATAATGTTAAAATACTTAGACCCTAACTTTCCATACCTTTTAACCCGCAAAGATAAGGTAGGACAGACGAGCAAACTGTCAAACTTAACTGTCAAAGTTACCTACCAACAATCCACGGTTATTGTTTTAAGTTAGCGGGCATCAATCAAGAAAGTCAACTTAAGTGTCAAGTTGGAGTTAAGTAAGAAACTTGGCTGATTGTCGGTCGGTTGTTTGGTCTCTTGTACTAAATTGGCGGGTTTCGTTGGTGGATTGTGATGCAGACAATTTGGCTTAGTTTATTTTGCTGTCAATTAAGTTTGGTGGGGATTTTACAAGCTGTTACGGGAGAGTTTTTTTCTTTTACTGCCTCGTTTAAATCTATAGGATTTATGTACGTAGGTATAGCATGTTGCGAATGTTTGGCAACCGCCGACATTTAACATTTCAATTTCCATGACATGAAAACAATATTTTATATACATAACACTTTATTTTTTTGTAATGTATGTAGATTAGAAAAACAATAGAACTACTGTAAGTAATGACGAGTCCATAATAGAACCATTTATACTCCTTTTCCTCATATGAGAATGTGTAAATGTAATATTATGTCAATAAATGATTTTCTTTCTTTCTTTCTTTCTTTCTTTCTTATTAATGAACTAGCTGCCCGTCCCGGCTTCGCCCGGTTACGAATGAGTTATAGCATAGATTAATGAAAGAACCAGAGATAACCGATAGTTCGCGCAGACAGATGTACTCGTATCATCGATGTAGTAATTTTCACATTTTTGTTGATTTATCAAAAATGACTCGGCTAATTTCGATAAATTTAAACGGGAATATCTCTGAAGATTGATCTAACAAACGAAAAAGGAATCATTAAAATCAGTTTCTAATTGGCGGAGTAATCGTGTAACATACACACATGCAAAAATGAGACGTTTATTGCCCGTGGTCCTAACAGAGAAACCTCCTTTCTGAAGTTGATCAAACAGATAGATTAATAACAATTATATTTTTTACGAAAACATTGTTTGTTAAATTAATTTTAATCATCTTTAATCTCATACACGAGTTAAGAAAAGTCAAGCAACATAAAGAGACAGCTCTCCAAAGAGTGAATGCTTCCACGGTTTATTGGGTAAAAAAGAAAGTTTATTTTTATTTGTAAACCTATAAAGGCAGAGCTGTTAGATCTATCAATACTCGTATGGAGCTGTTAACACCACTACAATTCTATCGTACCGTTTGTACGAAAGCTTTTTAATTTTTTTATCTAGACTAGTTCTTAATTATATTTTTTTTTTATTTTATTTCAATGCATTAAAGCTTATCTACAGATATCTTATTGTTTTTGAAGTCAAAACTCTATTATCGGCGTTTTGCACTTTTTGGGATGGTAAAAAATGTTAATTCGCGTCAGGGCGTAACGTAACCTAATCAAAAATTCGTAAAACGGAGGGAGCAAGTTTTCACTTCTGCCGGCACTCCCGGAATGCAACCCGTTGTTATTTTTTTTTAATTATACCTTGCTTTTATGTGTTGTTTAATTACTTTATTTCGTTTTGCTGGGAATGTTTATTATATACCAACCTACTGCTCACAAAATAATTAACATATTTAATGCTATTGTGATAACATATTGACTAATTTTCTCGTTTTTAATTTCAGGTAATCCATTCAATCAATAAAAAAAGACCCCTTATTGGTAAGTCACTCAACACTTTTCAGTTCAGAAAATAAATCTCATCAATTTTAATGGACTGTTTGTTAATGGTAAATAATTATTTAGGTAATTGACCTAGATGTTGGTAGAACGCAAAATTTATTTACGACAAAAACCAACTCAAATATCACACATTCTAAGTCAACTGCTTATAATCAAAAATCAAAATAATAATCGGGACGAAAAGTAACAATTTGAGACCTTTTTTTTCTGAATAGACTTAAAATAAATTTGAAACAATCTTGGATGAAACAAAAATATGAAAATTTGGGTTGGTTAACAATAACTTACATTCATTAACATTTTATTGTACGTGATCATAAAATATGGTGATCAAAATTTTTATCAAATTATTAAATAAAATAATAAAAAATCTATTTTATGGTTTCAACAGCTCTTAGTAGATCCCGCGATAAACTTGCAAAGAGTTCTCCATGTGTGTCGACGACACGCGACCGTCGTCGTATTGACGGCTCGTTTTACTACCAAAGGCCTTTTTGACTTCTTACAATTCTGAAAAAAGTATCTAAAATGCCATATTATGTACCCATATGTTGGATGATTGTACCTTGTTAGCTGTTTTTGGTAGCGGCGACTCTTTCCACCGCTATGGTGTCCCAGTGAAATATAGCCCTAACGTTTCAATAAACTATTTATTTCAGCACAACATAATGTAGATCAATCGCCCTTCTAAGAGAAAGCCTATTTTCAGCATAATATTAAAAGCTTATAGGACGAAAATAATAAACATAAATACAGACATTTAAAAAAATACTCATTATCGCCATTATAAACAGTTGGATAAATAATAATGGAGCTGAATCGAACTTTTTGAAAGTTAGTTAAAACGTAGTTACTTTAAGACTGTAAAGGTCCCTTCAGTTGGGAAACTTGAAACTTAAATTGTACAACTTACATGTTAATGGTAGCGTTGAAAAGTTGCCTTAATTGTCAGCTAAGTGTTTTTGCAATTTTAAGTTTAATTTTCTATGAATTTAAGCAATATAACTTATTTTAATGTTAATCCATTAAAAAAGAGGAAAAATAATTTAAAATTGCACACAAGTTATACAGGGCTTATCATATTTCTTGAAGCAATAATACCTAAGGGATTTTTCGTTTAGCATGTTGTTGAAATTATACGCTAAAAATTAATGGGTAATTTATTTACACAAAAAAAAATTCAAAAAAAAATCTAACCTGGACTATCCTACAACTGGACACAGTTTTTTCCCACCCCTATTTATTTCCACGCTCCTCCTACATTTCTTGCCAACCCCTTTAAAATTAAAGAAAGAAAATGGTATTTACATTAAACTATTTTTCGCAAAAAATGACAAAACCGCCTTCCATCGTGTACAAAATTCGAATGTTTCGCTCGCATTGTTTACATTATTGTTGCTTTATCAAAAACGGCTTAGCCGATTTCTGTAAAATTTTAATGGGACCTTGGGAGTACCCTTTTATACCCTTTCGAACTAAAAATTATTTTTTGATTCGGTTCACAATGGGCGAAATTATCGATGAACATACACGAAAATAGAACCTCCTCCTTTTTGGAAGTCGGTAAAATATACTTTAATAGCAAACTTGCTTAATTTTACTTAGAAACAAGTCGCCTTAATATTCTGAAGGGAACATATTTTAGAAGAATTTTACTAGCTTCTAGAGAATTGTAAACTAAAATAACGGATTGGTAGAGAATTTTTTGAAAAACAATTTAAAGTTTCAGGTATTTTTCCACAAGCGTAAGTAATCTCTTATTACTCTCTAAGTTTTTTTCACCATCGTTAATATATTTTATAATTCGATTAGGTTTTCTTAATGTAATGTGTACGACTGATACGTAACGTCAACTGGTCATAATATATTGTGGTGGTACATACACCAGCCGTGATCGTATTTTAATTATGTATTCAAAATAATTTATTTCACTATAAGCACATTAAATTGAAGGTTGAAGTGGCAATGGGCAGGGCACATAGCACGGAGGACTGATGACCGATGGGGTCGAAAAGTCCTCGAGTGGAGACCACGTACTGGCAAGCGCAGCGTAGGACGTCCACCCGCAAGGTGGACGGACGACCTCATTAAGACCGCAGGATCGCGCTGAATGCAAGCCGCTACCAACCGGTCTTATTGGAGATCTTTAGGGGAGGCCTATATTCAGCAGTGGACGTCCTATAGCTGGAAGGAAGGAAGCACATTACAAAAACAGTAATGCATTAATCGCCAAACTAGGTATAACTAGGTCTTGGCGATTGAAATAGATCCTGAAATTAACTATCAATTATTTTTAATAATAATTGTCAGTCCTAATAGCTAGGTCCTTATAGTCAGGCTTAGGGAGACATATTTTAGGTTTATTAGTGAACGTCTTACAGTCAATAATCATGAAGATGATGAATTTATCCAGCTCAAGTCCCCAAAGATATTCTAATTTATATGCCAGTTTGAAGCATAATAATAATAACCGACGCAGCCAGGGAAGGCCTAAGAAGCGCTGGCGTGACGATCTTGACTCGTTCGAGAGGGGTTGGCAGGAAGTTGCGATGGATCGCGAGTACTGGAAGGAAATGGGGGAGACCTTTGCCCAGGAGTGGGACAGTATAGGTTAAAAAAAAAAAAAAAAAAAAAAAAAAAAAAAAAAAAAAAAAAAAAAAAAAAAAATATGCCAGTTTGGAACTTATTTTACATGGTCAGTCAACCATGACCATAATGATATTCCATTCCATTCTCTCAAGGAATCTTTTTGTCCAGTGCGCAAGACACGAATATGTCTTTATTTATATTTATTTATTTTATAATTGAAGACATGAGTGGATGAAGGTGTTATGTCGCATTTTTTTTAATTTCGGTTTTTTGTCATGAATGAAGGTGTTATGTCAACTCGAAAGTCATGGCACCTTCAGATTTCATAGTTATAAGCGTAAACAGTGTGAAAAATAAAGGATGAAGGGTTTATGTACACACAACACTTAATTTCTTAGTGGAAGAAAGTGTTAAAGGCACTTAACGCTCGACTTCAATGATAAAAAACAAAATCGTCTAATGGAAGAAAGTGTTATGTACGTACATAGCACCTTCATCCATGACCAAACGTGCTAAAACGAATAAAACCGTATTTTGATATGGATGAAAGTGTCATGTTGTGTACAATAAAAAAATACAATAAAATATGTAAAACCTGAATATCGATATTTTTTTGAAGAAATTTAAAAAAAATAATATCTTATTTCATTTTAAGTAAACTTTAATTTTAATACTTACAGTAAACTTTCATTTTAATGCTTTCATAAAAACTTTCAGTTAATAAACACGTTCATACAGAATAGTTGTTTCATTTATCACCAAACATATTTGTGAATGAAGGTGTTATGTACATTTTTTTACATAAATTACCCTCATAAATATAATATTTTTCTAACAGCTTTATGTACTTGAATAAAGACATAATAACCTATATTTCTTGAAAGTTTTAGCATTGTTACTCTACTACTACCATTTCTACAACTAAAAAACCTTTAACGCTAATTTTCTCGAGTTTTTGTTTTTGTATCATAACACTTTCATCCACTCATGTCTTCAATTCTTTTTTGATTTTTTGATGGATATGTTAATCGTAATTTTATTATTCTAATTTGGTAATTGGGTTATTATTTTAAAATTGACTATAATTTTTTTTATTATTATATTTTAATGTTTAGGCACTCATGTAATAGTACGGATCTTGATTGATCCGAAATTGTAAAGCGTTGAAAGTGAGTGGATCTTTATTTTGAAGTTAGTTTTACAGTCATTTTAAATTTAAAGTTTGTATAGTATTTTTAAAATTAGGAACCACTCTCATCTTAATATGCAGTGCCCGACAGGGTCCACAGTGTATTTTACTTTGTACTTAAACTTTGTTATTAGCATCTTGTATTGTATGGTAGCATGAATAAATTAAATGAAATAATTATGTGGCAAAGAAGAATGGTTATAAGTAAGTTCGTATAGGCCGGGTGGCAAGCCCTGGTGCTAGAGTTTTTAAGCCACCCGAAGGCCTCTGACATGGCCAAGCGATAAAAATAACCGGGGCCTACAATTTCACATGTCCGAGCCACGGTAGCGCTCAGTAATGACAATCAATTGTGTAACAATATTATTGATACAATGTCAGTAGGTATGTAACTACAAAATTTTGAACTTTGGAAATCTCTCAAATTCAATGCTCAACTGTTTCTCTTTCGGAAGAACAATGCAAAACTACACAATTTACTACTCTACTTGCGCCAAAAGCAAACAGGGTGATAATGGTGCATTGTGTACAGAGTTCATTTGGCACTTGTACGGACATTTATTTCTCAATGCACAAGAATGCGGCAAAGCTTGTCTCGCTTGTCTTGGCAAGTGCTAGAAACTACTACCAAGTTGTAATAATTTTGTCCGGACGTTTATGTTAAGTACATCTTAAGTTAGTCTTTGTAGGCTGGCTCGAGTGTCAGAGTACTTAATGGCTTTTCAACCGACCACAGCAGTTTCACTCACATGATTATTGTGATTCTATTTATTCGTATGTGATCGGAAATAATAATTTTCTTTGCCAAAGTAACTTTTCTTTTAACTGACTTCACAAAAGGAGGTTACCAAATCGACTGTACTTATAGTCTTTTTAGGTAACGTGATTACTGCATCAATGTATGAACCGATTTTAATGATTCTCTTTTTTGTATGGTTGGATCATACTACAGAGGTGGTCTCATTTAAATTTAATCGAAAGTGGTAGAGCCGTTTTGATAAATCCTACTTCCTACTAATATTATAAACGTGAAAGTTTGTAAGGATGGATGTATGGATGTTTGTTACTCTTTCACGCAAAAATTACTGAACGGATTGAAATGAAACTTTGCAATTATATAGCTTATACATCAGAATAACACATAGGCTATAAATTATAATGATATTGCGTAAATTTTCCATATGATAACAAGTAGGAAAATTTCTGCCATCTGCGAGCTATTCTAGCTTGCGCTCCAAGAAATGTCAAAAAAGAACTGTCAAATCGATTTTTTTTGTTTTTTTTATTTTCTACCTCCTTTATAGGGGTGATAAGGTAGGGCCTCGAAATATCATGCGGGCGAAGCCGCGGGCAAAATCTAGTCTACAATAATGTGACAATTAGGATGAAAACGGATTTTAAAGTCAATGGTTTGCACAGGTGCAATGCCGCTTTGCGCTCAGAATGGCATGACGTTTCTCGCCCATCTGTCAAAGTCATTTCATTCCGACACACGCATGCAGTGTTGCCACGTGCGACCCCTTCAGGTGATACCCACTTTAAAATCATCACTATTGCTTTCAACTAAAAGCAACTATGCTGTTTCGCTCCGTTAAATATTCCAATCTGGGCACGACTTGATCCTTCGACTGCCCGAGCCAACAGTTACTAAAACTAAGCCAAGTTCCCATTTACCTCACAACGTTAGCCGCGACCCAAGCGCCCACAGGTGGTCGCTACAGGAACAAATCTATTCAAATATCATGTACATAGTCATAACTTATTGCATGCAGCATCCCACTAAATTGTGGTATGAAAAATTGGCGCATTAGGCACTGCGCCCACTTGAATAATTTGTAGAAATGATCTACAAATTATTCATTTCTGTTAGACAGGACTATTTACACAATTAAAGAGTACTTTGAAAATGACTACAGTGAATTAAAATTGACCACATAAATATTATGTATGTTATTAGTAGCCCCTTTACAGCTAAAATGTTTTAACATTTGTTTTTATGATGAATTTAGATTATGTAACCGATTTATTTTTAAATTTACTGTTATTATTTATTTTGTAATTTTTGTGACAAGATATTAAGCCCGATTACAGAGGCGCCAGCGTAATTATATTAGCTAAATAGCATAGTTCCGTTTCTTTTTCACTTTAGGCATTCGATAGAGAGAACGCTTTTTACGTTGCTATTTAATTTACGCTGGCGCCTCTGTAATCGGGCTTAGTGTCTGATGCTCAACACTGACGATTAATTTAAGAAGTGGTTGTAACTCGACATATTAATAAATTATTTCATTTCATTTCATTTCTGGAAACTTCTCTGACAGCTTAAATTTTATTCCAAAAAGGAGGAGTTCTATGTTCGTCTGTATGTATTTTTTGTGTACGACATTTTCACCAATTGAGAACCGAATCTAAAAATTCTTTTATAGTTCGAAAAGGTATACTCATTGTGTGTCCCCACTGATTGGCGGTCATTGAGTGGTCCCATTTAAATTTTATCAAATCGGCTGAACCGTTTTACAAAAATCAACAATAACGTAAAATTTGTATACATCGAGAACTATTCAAATTCGGTTCAAGTTGGTTTGGCCATTTGTGCGAAAAAAAAATATTTCCACGCCATTGGTTCCATTCGACATTGTGCTGTTTTAATATTTGTCTTTTCTCTCTTTGCAAATATTTAATACTTACGTAATAGTAGAAAAAATTGACTTAATAACCCTTACCCAACTATTCACTCATTTTCAGTCTTATTCATTTAGTTTTTATAAAGTCAAAGTTTTGTTTCATATACCTCACCAAACGCAAAAAAACACATCTGTTTCTCCACAAGAGTAATTTTTTTTCTCTTTTCCACACAGAAAATTTTAAAATTTTCAATAATATGTATGGAATTGCTGTTTTTAACCGATTTCCAAAGAGGAGGAGGTTCTATGTTCGTGTGTATTATCTGTTTTTTGTGTATGTTCATCGATAATTTCGCCAATTGTAAACCGAATCAAAAAATTATTTTTTAGGTCGAAAGGGTATACACCCGAGGTGGTCCCATTTAAATTTTATAGAAATTGGCTGAGCCGTTTTTGAAAAAACCAACAAGTGTAATGTGAGCAATTCGAGCGAAATTTCCGAATTTTGTACACGACGAACATCGATAATTTAGCCAATTGTGAACCGAATCGTGTTACACACACTTACTTCACGGCATAAAATATGGTTACAACCTCTCTATGTTATTATACTTTTTAGTGACAATCAAAGAGCTATTGTGACATATGTTTTCTTAATTCATTCTGAATCGGACTTTTGTTGATTGAGGTTGGTAATTTTTGATTTTACTTGAAATTATTGTGATTACAGCGAAAAGTGATTAAAAAGGTAAATAGATTTAATTTGTTTAATTTCGCTCTGCTTCTGAGGTGTTATTTTACAACTCAGAAGTGGGACGAGCGCGAAATTTAAGTTTTGCGTTTATATACCACGCCAGTTGCTCGACCGCCGTTAATTTTCAGTGATTGAAAACATACGGATACAAATCCTTACTGTGAAATATACACGTTTTCGTGTAAACTATTTTTATTTTGTTAAACTACTCAGTTAAATTTGGGTAAAAAGTATATCCAGCAAATTTTCAACTGCTTTTGATGGATGGAAATATACGCAACGGTTTCATATTGACCCTAGTAGACATTTTTAATAAGTTGGCAATAAATAAGAAACCAGATAGGTATTTCAGAAAGTATTAGTTCGTAATAATTTATACCTTCATTTTCTTGCCAACGACGAGTTATTTTATTTTGTCACCTCATTTTCCTTGATAACCGAGTGTTGAACGTCACAAATAGTGACCCAATCGTAAAGGTGAACTGCCCTGTTAGATTTCAATGTGGCCTCTACGCCAATAATCATCACAACAAGTTTATTTACATGGCAGTTGTGAGTTTCAGAATATGAGTGACCGGAACTCGTCAGCGAACTCTCGAGGCGACTCAGACGTGGCGCGTGCCGCAGGCAGAATACGTCACAGCGCAACGCCCCCAAGCCGAAGTCCTAGCCAGCCATACGATTCGCGACGCAGCCGAAATCGTACCAGCTGCATTGAGGGGACTCCGAGAAGGCGTCGGGCGAGCAGCCGTAGCCAAGCACGAAGTCTCCGCCACAGCGAGGCACGGAGTTTCCGCCACAGCGAGGCACGAAGTTCCCGCTGCAGCCGTCGACAGTGCAGAAGTCCCAGTGAAGAGCTATGCCTGCGTCAGCGAGAGCGTCAGCTCGACATAGAGAAAGAGCGAGTAAGGATGCTCGAAAGAGAGGTACGTTTACTTAAGGAACGGGGACGTCTAGACGAACGCGACAGAGCGTACAGGATGTCTCCATCACCCAGACACGCGGCCAGCGATCGAACGTGGGAACGATCGCCCAGCTGCTATGATCGTGAAGATCGTGATCGACCAACTACACCACTTAAAAGGCGATTATATCAAAATGACGACACGGAAGTTGCCCAAAAAAAACCTAAACTGACAGAAAACTTCATCGAAGAATTTCTAAATGCACTAAAATCGAAGGCAGGGGATCGCGAATCGTTTGCTGGTTCGGCTTTAAATAACGTGATTCCTGAATTCGACCCAATGTTAAAGGAACAAAACATTAACATTTGGCTTGATAAAGTCGACGAATGCACTGAAATTTATAATTGGAGTGACAAGCAAACGACTCACTATGCCCTGCCTAAACTTTCCGGACTTGCTAAGACCTGGTACCAGGGTCTACCCTCTATTAAGCATACGTGGATGGAGTGGAAAACCATGTTACGAGAATCGTTTCCAGCGACTGAAAACTACGCGGAGTTATTAACAGATATGCTTAATAGACGAGTACGCCCTGGAGAATCATATGAGCTATACTATTTCTCAAAAATTAACATGTTAAATAGATGTAAAATTTTTGGAAAGCAAGCAGTAGACTGTATACTATACGGCATTGAGGATAGGGGGGTTCGTGTAGGTGCTCAAGCAGCAAAATTCGATAAGCCCGAGGACATATTAGAGTTTTTTAAAACTATTAAGACCCAAAACCGAAATTTGGTTGAATATAACAGGGAATTAAATCGTGATAGGCGACAGAACAATTCATCGGCATCAACCTCTTCAATGTCAACTAACAACAATAATACGTCGAAAAGCGGGACCGGTGGCTCTAGGGGACCACCCAAGTGTTTCAACTGTCAAAGTACAGGACACCTTAGCTTCAAATGCCCAAAGCCCTTAGTGAGATGCACCAATTGTAATTTTATGGGCCACGAATCTTCACGTTGCCCAAAAACCAAGGACAGTAGCACAAAAAATAAGCTCGTCCTTGAAGTGTCAGCATCTGAAAGCACGAATGATAAATATAAGCTCGCCCTATCTCTAAATGGTGTAACTACGGTATGTCAGGTTGATCTGGGAAGCGAAGCTACACTTATTCGTAAGAGTGAAGCTCTTAAATTAGGATTAAAATGGGATGCAGTCGATGGTCCATACCTCAGGGGATTAGGTAATGTCCCATATTTACCTTTAGGCAGAACAACAACCAACATAGAAATACAAGGCATTCGCGAGAAGGACGTTGAAGTGTTAATAGTGGACGACCATCTGTTATGCTGTAATGTACTTCTAGGTCACACCTTCACAGAGAGACCGACACTTAAAATAGTTAAGAGCCCTACTGACCTCAGATTTGAGCGGTCGGAACATGAACTCGATTCAAAAATACTGTTACGCACAACTGCTGACATCTCAATTGACGTAGGTGAAATGAAATCAGTAGCAGCTACGTCTGCTACATCACACGACGGTTCCATTTACGTCAATGGTTCAGTTAGGGGCAATACAGGTCAAGAGTATTATCTTCTACCAGGGGAGTATCAAATCCAGGGAACCCGCTGTCACCTGTTGATTCAGAATGTCGGTACTACTCCTCTACAGTTCAAGAGAAATACTCTTGTAACTCGTGCCAAATTCATAGGTTCTAGCACAAATATAATGAAGGTGACCAATGACTCCGAGCGCCCCTTACCCGTCACCCCTAACTGCGGTAAGCAATTGTCTGAGGAGCAAAAGCACAGGTGCCACGGGCTTCTTGAAAAGTATAGTGACTGTTTTTCTACCGGAATGCATGACTTAGGGTTTACGCAGGTAACAGAAATGGAAATTCACCTTAAGGACCAGTCTCCAGTAGTCTATAGGCCATACCGCATGGCGCATTCTGAACGCAAACTAGTCCAAGGGATGGTGGATGAAATGATGGATCATGGTATTGTGCGGGAGTCGAACTCCCCGTATGCAAGTCCAATTGTTTTGGTCAAGAAGAAATCGGGAGAGAAGCGTCTCTGTGTGGATTATCGGGCGCTGAATAGTCGCACTAAAAGGGACCACTATCCCCTGCCAAGAATAGATGACTTATTGGATCAGCTCTCTGGCCAATCTCTCTTCACAGCTCTGGACTTGGCGTCTGGGTACCACCAGATTCCAATAGCCGAGGAGTCACGAGAGAAAACTGCCTTCGTCACACCGGATGGTCAGTTTGAATACAATCGTGTACCATTTGGGTTGGCGAACGCTCCAGCGGTCTTCCAGAGGACCATGCACAAAGTTTTAAGTAAAGCAAAGGTTGGATATGTCGTTATATACATGGATGATATTTTGATACCATCGAAGTCATTCGATGAAGGTCTAGAACGACTCGAAGAAGTACTGGGCCTTTTGCGTGAAGCTGGTTTGACACTCAAGATGGAGAAGTGTCACTTCTTTCAAGAAAAAGTGGATTTTCTAGGATTCGAAATAGATAAAGACGGCATCAAACCTGGGGCGATAAAAACTGATGCGGTAGCTAAGTTCCCTGCGCCGCGGAATCAGCACGAAGTCAGAAGATTCCTTGGACTTGCCAGTTTTTTCAGAAGGTTTGTTAAGGGGTTTGCACTGATAGTCAGACCTCTGACAAATCTCTTAAAGAAAGACACGCCATGGCTGTGGAGTGAAACAGAGATCAAAGCCTTTGAAACTATTAAAAGGATCTGAGAGACCCATACTGGCGCTTTATGATCACCGCGCAGAGACGCAGATTCATACTGACGCTAGTAAATTTGGTCTAGCAGCAATTTTACTTCAAAGGCAGGGAACTGAGTCATGGCGGCCTGTAGCTTATTTTAGCCGTCAAACTCAAGCTGATGAGATGAAACTTCACTCATTCGAGCTTGAGACGCTTGCTGTGATCTGCGCACTAAATAAGTTCCGTTCATACCTGATCGGAATTAAGTTCACCATAGTGACAGATTGTAATGCGTTGCGATCTACATTCACCAAGAGAGACCTTGTACCTCGCATTTCTAGGTGGTGGATACAGTTTCTTGAGTTTGATTGCGAAATCGAATACCGTCCAGGAGAAAAGATGTCCCATGTAGACGCACTGAGTAGAGCGCCCGTATCAATTGAACCAGAATCACCACACACTCTTGACATACTGTCTGTGACAACTGAGGATTGGATCTCTACCGTCCAATCCTCTGACGAGGAGATCAAACGTATCAGAGAGGTGCTTGAAGATCCAGAGACGGCAAAGATGGTTACAATACATAAAGAGTACACCATTAAGAACGGTAGGGTATTTAGGATATTACATGATGGTACAACCAGATGGGCCGTGCCAAAAAGCGTGCGATGGCAATTACTAAAAGCCAACCATGATAATGTTGGCCATTTTGGATTCGACAAAACTTTGGAAAGGGTAAAATCTCAGTTTTCGTTCCCAAAAATGCGCAAATTTATAAAAAAATATGTGTCCTTTTAGTTTGAAAGAGTATACTTCCAATGTGATCCTATTAAAATTTTACAGAAATCGGCTAAGCCGTTTTTGATAAATCAACAATAATGTAAACAATTCGGGCGAAATATTCGAATTTTGTGCACGATGGAAGGCGGTTTTGCCATTTTTTGCGAAAAATAATTATTTTGGATTATAGAGTTGATTTTATAGTTAAAGCATAAAAGTGGTTGTTAGCTTTATTTTGTATGGCAAAGTCTCAAAACATACAAGTTGTGTATGTGTTGATATTTTAAGAATGTATTAAAAATTAAAAGAGATTGAGAGACAATCAAAATTAAACATTAGTTATATCTTAAGCCGTATCGTTGAGCCGTGTTGGTCTCGTGGTAATGATTCCCGCCTCACAATCGTGGGGTCATAGGTTCAAATCCCGGTACTGTACCAATGAATTCCTTGGCATTTATGTACAGAATCTAACACCACTGGCTTTTCGGTGAAGGAAAAAATCGTGAGGCAACCTGCATACGTCCGGAGAAAAAATTCGACGACGTGTGTGAATCCACCGACCCGCACCGGGCCAGCGTGGTGGATATGGCCCAATCACCCTTCGTGGGTAAGCCTAAGTCCTGCAGTGGTAAAAAAAGGCTGTTAAAGGTACAGGTATATCTTCAAATAGTCTCAAAATTTCTCACAGCATAAAAATCCATTTTTAGTTTTCCTAAAATAAAACAGATAAGTGATAAAACGACCTTTCACGTTCCCGCGACATAAGCCCAAAAAGCGACCGCAAAAATAAGCAACATTTACCTGAGAAACATTACGTTTTATCTAGGAACAGTTATTTATAAAGGCTAGACAGTTTGGCGTTATTTATACCCTAACTTGCTTATAGAACAATATTGGCGTAGACGAAAATATCGGAACAGTGAATAATCGGAGGCTAACTGAGTGTAAACAGCAAAAATAAATTATTATTTTTTGGCAAAAACGTAGCAACTGACTTCATATTTAAAGCAAGTTAAAACGTTACTAATAACTTGCTCTTACCCTAGACTTTGCCCGTGTAAATGAACCTATGATATTAAGATAATTAGTGCGAGTCGTACTTGCGTACGAAGGGTTCCGCACCGTATGGATATGTTTTATTTTAATGTATTCATTATTTTTGAAAGGAATTATACCACATACATAATGTTGCAAGCATCTACATATCACCGTTATTAATATCGTGCGAAAAACGTCTAAAAAATCAGGTTTGTTGTATGGGAGCCTCTCTTAATTTTTTTTTCTGTTCTTAGTTTTGCTGTTATAGCGGCAACAGAAATACGTCATCTGTGAAAATTTCAAGGTTCTAGTTATCACCAGACAGACAGACGAATAGACCGACGGACGGCGGAGTCTTAGTAATAGGGTTTTTACCCTTTGGGTACGGATCCCTAAAAACTACTACATTGATTGCCTGGGAGAGATTGCCCTTCTTAATAATTATTATGGGGATTGCGTTACACCCTCAATTGTGGCACTTGATTTGTTTGTATTTTTTTTTCAGTGTGTGCAATAGAGTTTCTATCTATTTTAAAAAAACTGGTCGAGTTATAACTTTAAAAAAATAAAAACACATGAGAAGCTTTCTAACAAAATGAATTGTCAAAATAATAATTACGTAACAAGTTCTGAGGTAGCACACCACATACATAAAAATGCAGTCGAATTCAAAACCTTTTTTTATGATGCCGGTTAAAATTTAATTAACTAACCTCTAATAATCTAATTTTTTTAACTGTCCAAAATTATAACATCTCAAAAAAATGCCATCATTATCCGCATCTAAATAAAACCCTAAAACACTGCTCAAAACAAAGAGGTGTAGGTATAAAATATCAAATGCTTAAAACATTGCCTATTCTGCAAGCGTTAAAAAAATACAAATATTTAAAAAATGAATTAATTTATTTCGTAATAAGACTTTAAAAAACCAGTCAAACACGCATATCAAATATCAATCACTTAAAAATACTTCAACGCCACGATTTCAGCACAAATACAGCTAAAAAGCCTGGAAACAGCCTAAAATATTTTTTATTTCCCGAAATTCGTGGAAGGTTCCAGCCGGCGGAATGAGAAGCGCTGGCACAAACTGTGCTGTAAGTACCTCTTCAAATAGGGTTCCACAATAAAAACAGATGTATTTCCCAAGATCTATCTCTCGACAAGGTCTTCTAGCGGGTCCGAATGCTACCCTGGGGGCAAATAGCACCGTTTCGGAACCACTGGCCTGGGTACGGACTAAGGTGAAGTTATCCAGATAGATATCTATCTAGATAACATCTTTATTACACACCAAGAAATAATTAAAAAGAAGAAACAAAGATACATAAACAGTGTAACAATGGGCGGCCTTATCGCTGATAGCGAGCTCTGCCAGGCAACCTTAGGATGGAGAGGACAGAAAGCGTATAAATAATGAACGGGATGCGCATTAATTAAAAAATAAAAATTAGATTATACATCATAAACATACATAGTAATAAAATTGATATACTCGTAAATACTTAAAATAGCTAAAGTAAACAAAACATTACCTAAGAAAAAAAAACAAAAGAAACCTAGGACTAAATAAAAAACTGATACATAATATAAATTATTCATATTATGTATCACATTATTCTGCTGTTTATTTGGCTCAACGCATAAGCATTTCAGCGGCAGCGTGGCAATGCAGCCAGCATGCTGGGCACGCTGCCAACTGGCAGTGGGCTTGAGCATTTGGATTATCTTTAGACCTTCAAAGGTCTGAGGATGATCCAATGCTTTTTGTGTAATAGTAGTGTAGTTTTGTTGTAGTTAATAAAGGCACTTTTGCCCGATAAAAAATAAATAAATTATAAAATACTACTTACTTACATAAAACAACCGATTAAAAGTTAAAGAATCAACCATTTCTGCAGGTAATGGTTTTTAACCTGATCCTTAAATATGTTGAGCGTTGTTGTTGTTGTTGATCCGTGTGAAATATTCGCGAATTCTGCACACGGTTAAAGTCGGGCATGCTAATTTTTGGGAAAATTAATTATTATTCTACTAAATATCTATCTACTTGTGCCCTCTAAAGTCTATCTGCCCACAATGCTAGCCACCGTATGTTGACTCTAGATTAGACCTTACCAGCGTGAAAATGCACTGAAAAAATAAACAGGCTTTGTCATATCAAGCCACATAATTTTTAGGAAAAGAAAAATCTTCTTTCTGAAACTAAAGATTTTGCTCTGAAGTCTATCTGCCCACAATACTATCCCCCAGATATCGACCCTAGATTCGGCCCTGCCAGCCTGTGTGAAAATGCGCCCCAAGTTTATACAAGTTGAATTATACGCCGGCATTTATTTAGGGCCATGCCATTCATGAATAAAACGCCTATTTGTTTCGTCGGTAGAAAGCTGTGTGTTCGTTCTCAAGCCACAAACATGTGAAACATAAAAATCGGCCAAGTGCGAGTCGGACGTCGCGCACGCAGGGTTCCGTACTGTATGGGAGCCTCCCTTAAATATTTATTTTATTTTAATTTGATTATTTATTATTGAATTGTATGTACAACCAAACATTCTGTGAATATTCTTATTTCAAGCATCCACCTGTTACCATTATTAATATCGTGCGAAAAACGTTTAAAAATTCAGGTTTGTTGTATGGGAGCCCCCCTTAAATATTTATTTTATTCTATTTCTAGTATTTATTGTTGTAGCGGCAACATAAATACTTCATCGGTTAAAAATTTCAGCTTTTTAGCTATAACGGTTTATGAGATACAGCCTGGTGACAGACAGACGGACAGCGGAGTCTTAGTAATTGGGTCCCGTTTTTACCCTTTGGGTACGGAACCCTAAAAATGAGAGTTTTGGAAAGTAGTACGTAGTTAGTATTGATAACTCATCGTCATTTAGTTCGTAAAAAAATATAATTGCTGAATGTACTAAAGGACACTAGACGACGCCGACGGGTAGGAACTCGTCCTTGAGCATACCTTAAGTAAATCATTATCTCAACTGTCTTGTCTGAAGAAGAGATAGATTCGGTGATAAATATTGGATATATATAACTAGTGCGTGCACATCCGTTGCAATATAATTTTATTTACTATTATTTTTTATTTAACAAAACTAAATTTTTTACTTAAAACAGCCGCGTAATTAAAGCGTATAAGGGTTTTCTTTCTAGTAAATTATAAAAATTCTGTTCATTTTATTTATTTAAATAACAGTTATTTGAACTAACTATATTATGAACTAGTCCACTGTGTTTTTGTACGCCCATCCATCCATCCATCCATCAGCCATAGGACGTCCACTGCTGGACATAGGCCTCCCTCATGGATTGTACGCCCATAATTTCCTAAAATCTTGATACAAAATTCAAATGTTACAAGCCTTATTTCATTTGAATGCACAGTTTTTTTTTCACACTGATTTTTGCCAGAAGCGTTGATTTTGTTGAGACAAATTGATATAAACCTTAGTCTTAACCTTAGTCTTAGATATTCAGCAACTAACAATAATGTAATTACCTAATACTGATGCAGAGAATTGTTCTTTACCAACGTGGTCCGAAACGACCTCTTCCTACATCGTCCTCGACGTTACCTTCAAAAAGGGTCTTGCGCGATTCGCCCCGTGGTGTGAACCGCTTCCGGGGCGGAACGCTGCAGTACCCGTACAAACGTATGGAGTTAGGAGCGACTAGTGTCACCTTAATTCTACTATGAATAATATTCTGGTTTCGTTTACAGAAGAGCGCCGGTCTGACTGTCTAGGGCAGAAACTTGCTGGTTGCAAGACGCTTCCAACTAGTCAACTATGCAAATTGATAAAATATCCTATTTAAGTAAACATTGCATTATAAGTTATTATTATTAGAATAAGACATTAATTGAAATGATTTTTATTTTATAGTGCATCCCACAGTAGGTTTATCTCAAAGAGTTATTTTTATGATAAACTTTTTAAAAATTCGTCGCGGATGCAGGACTCGAACCTTGCGTCTTCGGATCACTAGCCCGACGCTTTGCCAACTGAGCTAATCCGCAGTACTGACCCCGCGCCGAATTTTGTGAAGTGTTTATCATTTTAATCAACTTATAGCGTTGGCGGCGCCGCCTGTGACAAATGTTTGAAATGTTTATCATAAAAATAACTCTTTAAAACAGTATTTACTTAAATATTAACATCTTAACTCTGTAGAAATATGTCCGAAATCAATGTGAATCGTTTGAATATATACAGTTGAAAAAAATCAGCTGTTCCATTAATTTAGTCGCGGGTCCTTTAAAATATCATTTCATTTTTATTTACTCGAATATATGCGTACAATAGGTTGTTATTAATACGTAAAAATCAGGCTCAATATTGTTCATATATTTTCTGGACACTTTTTTTAGATTTGGCAAAAATTGTAAAACAAAAGTGGTTTTGTTTTATAAATAATTGTGACTAATTACCAGTAATGCTCAAATCATGTCGTCCTCTCAAAAGTTTTCCAAAAAGACCACTTGCATCTGATTTAGCTTAAACCTCTTTGGATTTGACCAAATTTGGAACCCGAAAAGACAATTCGAATCACCGAGAAGAACTCTCGTCCCAAGAGAAACATCGATTTAAGCATCATCATCCAAATTACTTCACCACCCTCATTTTGCAGCGGCAATTTATGGGTCATTTATGGCCCTATAAAAACTGAATTCCTCTGAGTCAGTTAGAACGCAATAGAGCATATAAGGGCTCATTTGTACACCGCAAGCGACGCTATTATTGTACGCGGTGGGAGACGGACTCGAGGAGTGTTGTTTGGGGCGGAATATAGAATTCTTGTCTATTACAGTTTGTCCTAAACGTACTTAGCTATAAAATTATTTTAGAAATAAAGTTCTTTGATACTCTACTAAAATAACTTTTCAAAACAAAGATTGTATCTTTTACTTTTTGTCATTTTCAAAATCAGAATGCATGAAGGTATTATTAGTACGGTAGTGTAAACAAGAATGTGTCGCTCGGCGATTAATAACTATAATAATAATAATTATTATTGTAAAAGGGTTGTTTGTAATGGTCAATGTTGGCTTAGGCCTAATAAAGGATCAGGGCAAGCCTGTGAATTCGATTGAATACAAATAACTATAATAATACGAAGATTGTAATACGGCGGCCAATCGACGTGCTTCCTATAAAAATGTGTGTTTATACAATCATTCGGTCGCATTCGGCGATCTTACTCAATATTTTGCGAGTGCTAGCGCGCGGAGACGTCTCGCAATGCACTCGTTAGTCATAATGACTATATTTTCGATCGCATTCGGGATCTTTCTCAAGTTGGTGCGAGTGAAACGTTTTACGGTATCGACTGTCGGTAGAATGAACTCCACACGCGGGAGGTGTTGCTGGCCACATTGCCCCCCGCCTGTTGCCGGCTCTGCCCCCAAGCAGCACTATTCCAGTATAGCGGTGGTAAATGGCGGAGACGTGCCGGCGACAAATAACTCGCGATGGCGCCGATATGGCGAGTTAAGGAACCGCTTGTTTGACCACTCACGATCCACGGATAATGTAAATTAGGAGAAAATTGACTTCTAATACGCCCAAGAGGCCCTAACAGTAGTTTAAAAAGATTTTCCCTTACTAAAAAAGATGATTTAAATGGAGTGATTTTCAACTAGATCCAATGCGAGGATATCTGGTCCGGACGAGCGTTGTTTAAAAATATTGTCTGATGAATGTCAAAAAATATGTTATTGTTTTTATTTGGTCCGGACGAGCGTTGTTTAAAAATATTGTCTGATGAATGTCAAAAAATATGTTATTGTTTTAAAGACAATATGTAATTAAATTGCGCAAACTGGTTACAAAATTTAGAAAGGTTTCACTGGGCACATTGCCCCCGCCTGTTGCCGGCCCTGCCCCCAAGCAGCCCTATTCCAGTACAGCGGTGGTAAATGGCGGAGACGTGCCGGGCCGCGCGCGGCGACAAATTACTCGCGATGGCGCCGATATGGCTTGTTTAGGAACCGCTTCTTTAGATCATTTCAGATACGAGGGCTACTGATCATTTGGAACAACTCTTAATGTTTGCGGGGCTTTTTTGATATCAATTCAAGTACATATGCGGTTGTAGAATCATCTCAGTTACATAATAATAGAATGTCAAGGCGAGCAATGCGTTCGCCTGATATTAGCTTACTCAGAAAGCCCACATTGAAAGACGCTTTTTAGGGTTCCGTACCCAAAAGGCAAAAACGGGATCCTATTATTAAGACTCCGCTGTCCGTCTGTCCGTCTCGCCGTCTGTCTGTCTGTCACCAGGCTGTATCTCATAAACCGTGATAGCTAGAACGTCGAAATTTTCACAGATTATGTATTTTTGTTGCCGCTATAACAACAAATACTAAAAACAGAAAAAAGTTAATATTTAAAGGGGGCTTCCATACAACAAACCTGATTTTTGAACCGTTTTTCGGTCGATACTAATAACAGTAACAGGTACATGGTTGAAATATTCACAGAATATTTAGTTAAATAAATAAATATTAAAGGGAGCTTCCATACGGTACGGAACCCATCGTGCGCGAGTCCGACTCGCACTTTGCCAATTATTTGCTTTTGCACATTATACAAGAATCTGTTTCCAGTGTCCCAGCATTATATTTTCAAAATATACGACCGTCCTAATTTCCAGAGCCACCAGGTAAACGCTCCAGTCTTTTTCCACACAAAAAGGAATATTTCCTCGAATGAGACTTATGTAAATTTAACGTAGGGTAAGCGAAAGTCTAGATTTTAGGTCGAATTTGGCCTAGGGAGTAGGGCTTGAAAACCGGATTAAAACTGCGAACGCCTCAATTAACTTTATATTAATTGAGGCTGAAATGGATTTAATCACTATTAGTATTTTATTCAGTCCAGTTTGTTTATAGCCTGTATAGCTTTCTTAGACCAAACCCGTTTAGGACTGTTCTTACCCACGCGCCCTTCTTATATCCATGGGTGTGTGTTACTCAGAAGCTGAAATTTTAATTCTAAATCTATGTTTAGTGGATGACTCGGCTGCAGCCGTGACCACAACTAGGCCGCAGCTGTGTGAGGGACGCTTGATAAACAATTGAAATACATTATTTTAACGATTGCGCTACGAAAGCTACGTTACGAATGAAAATATCGGAAATACCGGGTTTACCGGTTCTGCTTGATTTTAAACCGGTACCAAGCCCTGCTAGGGAGGTACGTAGGCGTAATTCTTTGGAAGGTACACATTTTTGGATGCTAAACGCAGATGTTAGAGAAATATATGGCTTCACGGCGGAAAATGTCATGCCTAAGCATACCTATCTAAGTTATATATACTGAAATGGTTATGTACTTAGATGCCGGAGTAAGCAAGATTTTATTAGATGCCTAGGAGTATTAGTTCTTTGAAGATTATTAGATAACATTTAAAATAAATAGGTAAGTGTGTTTGTGAGTAGTACACAAATTAAAGTTAACGCTATAAATTGGTAGTAGTAGGTAGCACTTCAAACATTTGGCGCTTGCATAGGAGGAGGGCTTGATCAGTTGGGAGAGCGTCGGGCTAGTGATCCGAAGAGGCAAATTCTTGCGTTTGCTTCAGATTTTTGAAATGCTTATCATCACAAAGATATCTCTTTGAGTACACAAGTACTTATGAATCTTACAAATAGCTCATTAAAACAATCAGTATTTATTAAACTACGCCCGATTTGATTGTTTAGCCGATAAGATAAAGTAAAACATTAAAGTGACGTTTCAAAAGTATAACATTATATACCTATAAATTAATTTAAAAATGTTTGGTTAGAGTTTTAAATTATTTTTCACTTTCAACTTACCATAAAATTAAAAAAATTATACATTGTCCGGACAATGTGCTATAGTTGTAACTCTATAGTTGTCTCACTTTTTTACTGTTAAACACTTGGGTACTTTGCACATTCTAAGCATGACATTATCGATATTTTTTCTGAACCAGATGATCACATCACTATTAGCCGCACGCGTTTCCCAAAAAGCTCTCACGAAAAACACGAGGAGATGATCAAAATGCTTTTACCAAATTACCTAAACGTTTTCTAAACACGAACATCCTATAGCCCTCGTAAATCAGTAAAATGCGGAACAAAAACCTATAGCAGGCATCTCACTTGGACATAACCATCTTTATTTCATAAAAGAAAGCACTTTGTCGAAAACAAATTTTCTTTTCGAGTTCTTGTCACCCCATTCTTGCAAATTCACTTCGAATTTAAGCCTTCAGTATAGAACGAGAGACTCTTTTTTTATGTGCAGCTTTTTTTCAGTTGTCACTTTCAGAAGTGGAATCTGTAACGCAGGTGTTTCAAACTTTATGAAATGATATTCACGATATTATAGCTCAGGATACATAGTCGATTTAGCTGAAGAATGATCTTACTTTTGATGGTATTATGATCTTGAGGAGTCTGCAATAGTTTGAAATTTATGAGAAACTATTTCGCTCACGTTGTAGAGTGACGATGAAGTTTTATTTACCTACCTTTACATAAGTAATAAGCTATACTTACTAGCCTTTTGTTTTGTGGTCTCTCATAATGAGCTTATTAGTAAACTAAGTAAATAAATAAGTAGACCAACAAGGGTTATGGTCGAAATTTCTTTGCGAGATGAAATAAAAATATACAGAGTTTTCTGCTTACCCTATACCAAATAGCATATCAGTTATCTGGTTACTATGCTCCTTGAGATAGAACCTCCTCCGTTTTGAAAGTCGGTTAGAAAGATTCATACTTTATTGTTCACACTAGATAATACAAACAGATATGAGAAAGAACAACTTAAAAACTAGTAGCAACTACAGGCGGCCTTATTACTAAGATTGATTTGAAATAGCAGTCAAAAAGTAAGTTCGTTCGTCTGAAGGCCTCTGACATGGTTAAACGGTTAATAAAACCGGAGCCTACAACATGTCATTTGACCCACGGTAGCTCTCGGCTGTAAATGCCACCCATGGTCACCCATCCGAAGACTGACCGTGCCGAACATTGCTTAACTTTGGTCATCGGTGATGAACACCTAGTTAAACTACGCTACAAAACCAGCTAGCTTTCTCACCCAACACATCTCCTTGGCGATCCAGAGAGGTAACCCAGCAAGCTTGATGGGCACGTTTGGGAAAAGGGCCGCACTCGGAGGACTGTAGCTACTGACTTTTGTCATTTAGGCAAATTATTTAAATATTTTCCTCCTAGACCGCATATCTGCTCAACATCAGGCAGTGTGTAGTCAAACGCAAACCTATACGAATAAAAAAAACACTGTGTTAATAATTAATGTATAGTTTAAATGTATAGTTTGAAGCGTGACGGTATTTATTTTATCATACAAAAATAAATTAAAAAAATAAGCAAAGCTTGTGATATGGCTGCCAGAGACTGATAAACTACTTGTAATTTTTTTTATTTAAAACATACTTATTTAGATGGTAACTAAATAACACCCAGACACAGAGCAAACACCTATGTTCATCACATAAATACTTGCCCTGGGTGGGGATCGAACCCACGCCTCTTTGACCCAGTAGTTAGGGTCACTAACCACTGAGCCAACGAGGCAGTCGAATAAATTATTGTTTATAATTGCTTGACATAAACATATTGTAAGTTATGTAAGAAAATATTAAGATTAGTAAATATGTACCAGCTAGTAAAATAAATGTATAAGCTAAGACCAAGCCGACCATAGCAGGTAGTTTTTGTGACAAGCCCGAGGGAAGTTAGATATTTTCCGCCTGTAACCAAAATTCACTTACTCCAAATGTCTGCGCCGTCTACGGCAATAATCTGAATAAAATAACAGCACATTTTTGCAACAGAGCTCCGAGAAAACGCACGCTTGGATTGAAAAGTTGAATATCCACAATGCTAGGAAAATTTAGAGTACTTGGCATTTATGTTTGCACTTTAGGCAGTGTGTATTCAAACGCAAACCTATCCGAAATACTCGGTAGCTAGTGACCCTGACTTCTGGTTTAAAGAGGCGTGGGTTCGATCCCTACCCAGGACAAACATTTATGTGATGAACATAGGTGTTTGCTCTGTGTCTGGGTGTTATTTAGTTACTATCTATATAAGTATGTATTTAAAAATATATATAAGTAGTATATCAGTCTCTGGCAGCCATATCACAAGCTTTGCTTAGTTTGGGGTCAGAGGCCGTGTGTAAGATGTCCTCTAATATTTATTTATTTATTTTATTTATGTGACAAGTATCACTTTATAGTATAAAACGAAGTCGCTCCCCGTTGTCTGTTAGTCCCGATATATATAAACTACGCTACGGATTTTGATGTGTTTTTTTTAATAGATAGAGTGATTTAAGAGAAAGGTTTATATAGAGGTACATAATACACCTGTGAGAAGCCAAGGCGGGTCGCTAGGATCAAAAATATAAAATAAGTAAATAATAATTTATTTTGATTCACAATTTTTCATACATTTGTCTGTTTGAGATTTTTTGTAGCAAACATGCCTGCATCAGGAATCCCTGCTCTACCAAATTTCAGAACATCGTAAAAAAAAAAAGCTAAAATTAAAATATTAAAGTCGTCAATGCAATACGAAATCTACGTTTGTGAAATATCATCCTTTCAGCTATGGAACGAACGTCTATGTGACGCGACTTCAAAATTCTATTGTTGTTTCATCTTTCAACTTGCAAATCCGCTACACTAGGCCCAATTATGAAGGCGCCATAGTAAATTTAGTAGCAACGTAAAAAGTTTTCTCTCTATCGAATGCCTAAAGTAAAAAAGAAATAGAAATAGTCTAAGTAGCTATTATAATTACGATGACGCCTTCATTACTTATACTATGACGATAATTTTAATTTGTTTAAGAATTTTCTTTCCTATTTTTGATTCGAAATCACAAAGAGACTACGACCGCAGTTGTAACTCAGTCCACGACAACAAGGTGAATAAAATAGTAGCACATTTGTAATACACGTCCAAGGTATACCTGTGCCGGAGTGCCTCTCGGACACGGATTGAAAAGTTAAATTTTTATATTGGAAGCTGAAGTTGTGTACTCGTAAAGTTACGACGCGACGTCCGTACAAAGTCTTGGATAGTAAGCATTGATGTTGTGTAACTTTCTTTGATATTGCAGAAGTGATTTCTTGCTAAATTTTTGATGGAATTTTTATATTTTTTTAGCTTATGCCTGCGGTTTCGTCCGCTTAGTATTTTAACTTGTGTGCTATCTCATGGGAAAATTTTATTTTTCTGGGATAAAAAGTAGCTAATGTCACTTTCTGTCTTGCAAACTATGTTCATGCCTAAAATCAAGTTAGTCCAAACTCAAATCATTTATTGTAACATATGAAATTTACATGCGGTTCTTAATTAACACGTTTTGTATAGTTATACATATGACCCTATAAGGTAATGGCAATTTTATTATTTGTATTGGAACGATTTATTTATTATTTTTTCTAGATTATCGTTAAAAAATCGTCTAATGTGTAATATTAGCATTAAAAAAGTAAGTTCTTATAGGCCGGGTGGCTAGCCCTGGTGTCAGAGTTTAATAGTAATATAAAAATAAATAATAGCATTTGGATAATAGAATAATTTTTCATTGTTTTACAAAACAGTTTTCCTTTTCAATATCTTTTAATTTATTTGGCAGTTTACTAAATATTTTTGTAGCCATAGATATCGTAGCTCCGTTGCTGCGTGAATGAGGAACAAACCAATACAGCCAACAAACACACTTTCAGATTAATAATATTAGTAAGGATAAGGGTATCTCGAGAAACTGATGGTCACAGGGAAAGTCGACGGTAGGCGGTCACTAGGTCGTAGTCCGATACGTTGGTCCGATCAGATTCGCACCACCCTCGACTTATCCATCTATGAGGCGCTGCGGGTTGCTGAAGATAGAGGACGATGGAAGAACATAGTGAAAGAGAAGCTTCTGGGAGGCGGAGGTCACGACCCTCAGACATGAGGAAATTGACGCGAGGAGGGAGGAAGGATAAGGGATTACGCCCGCTTGTGTATACCAAAATGTCCCTAATCATTAAAACCGTTGTGTTAAAGTTCCTAACATTACAACATCACTACAAATTTAATATTATATATCAAAGTCTCATTTATTATGAGTCTGTGTATCCGCTTAGATCTTCTAAACTACCTCAGAAGCCTTCAGACGGCTTAAAAACTCAGACACCACCCAGCCTATAAGAACTTATTTACTGTTTTTAAAATATTTCATCGGGCAAGTTTATAGATATGATTCATTCTTAGCCGGGTGATGCAGCAACCAGCAGCTAAATGTAACTTACATGGGCCTTAGTCAATGTTTTTTCTCATGCATTCTTGCTAATGTCAGCATTTCTTAGACAACCTTTTTCGAGATAATCTGAAGTTGCTGTACTGGCCAAGTACATGCAAGCAGCGGCCGGCAAAAGTTGTATGAAAATCTATTATTGCCATGTTTTACCAGCCAGATAAATTACTATGTAAACTCATATCTGTCATGTATATTTAAAAATGGAACGATTTAGTCCAACGACAACCGAATTCAATCGCGTACAGAATTCGAATAGTTCGTTAGAATTGGTGCATACAATTTTGGATTATTGTTGATTTGTCAAAAACCGGATGAGTCGATTGCGATAAAATTTTAAATGGGACTACCTTTAATGTATAACCATTGAAACAGAAAAGTAAAAAATCAAATCATGTTCAATAACTTAAAAATAAAAGAAGTAATGCAAGACAAAAGTACCAGGCGCCCAGAACAATACAGAGCTTACCTACCTTTACAATAGTGTAGGCTATGTTCTCATCGATAGATCCTGAGTTTCCTAGGCGAAGTAAATGTCCTCTCTTTATTTGAGAAAAGTACTATACAAGCCTTGGGCACACGTAGGTATGTGTGCCTCGGCTTTGCCTTGGCCCCCAACTCACGCACGTCTATGCCTTTGTTGCTAGCAGTTGTAGTAATATATTATTATTATGAAAAAGTTGCTATGCATTGTACAATCGTGTACTCACTCTAAATAGGAAATAGCCGTAGGTACCGTTCCGTGTCAACTTTAGGTGACAGATGCATTTTCTAAATTGAAATTTTATGAAACCACAAGACGAGCAGCGGTGGCTGCAGTAACATTCGGTTTTATTTCGAAAACATTTTAGAAAGCATTCCGTGGAGCAGCAGTGTGCATGTGTCCTGCATTTTAGATGGGTTTCACTTGAAGTATTGGCATAGAGATATAATAAAATACCCTCATATTGGGTTGGGAGATATTTTATGTCATATCGAGTGTCCAGCTGTGTACATATAGGTACTTTAGTACTTCTTCAATAAAAGCTTTGGATTCTTTTCAAATAGATTTGTTTAACTGGACTTTTTGAATCACTATCATCACTTTCAACAAAGTCGCTTCCCGCTGTCTGTCCCCATGTATGCTTATATCTTTAAAACTACGCAACGGATTTTGATGCGGTTTTTTAATAGATTCAAGAGGAAGGTTTATATGTATAATACACCTGTGCGAAGCCGGAGTGGGTCGCTAGTCATATATAAAATAACATTATTATCCTTGTATGTTTGCATCTTGAAATAGCGTTCATAGCGTAGTTTGCCAAGATGTTCCTTTGCGATCGCCAAAGTTAAGTAAACGTTAGACACGATCAGTCTTTGGATAGGTGACCGCGGGTAGCATTCACAACTGAGCGCTGCTGTAGCTCGAGAGATTGATGAGAAAGTGAGAATGAGACGTTAAATTATGAACCCCATAGAATAGGATAAGGCTAACGTATTTTACGACCGTATGCGTAATCAACATGAGATGGTGATGATAGCCTCAACTCTAATACAATTTTTTTTTTAAATGCAGCTTACTATATTATAACTTAGGCTTATTATGTCTATATCTTTTATGATAAAATATTGACTGTTAATTAAAAAAAAAAACAAAAACAAATTATGAATATAGGTAAGAAAGACTATTTAAGTTTCGCGTGACTTTTTTTTTATTCCATATAGGTTTGCGTTTGACTACATACTGCCTGATGTTGAGCAGATATGCGGTCTAGGATGTAGCACGCTTACCTAGAAGATACCTATTTACTCGGGATTTGAAGACACCCACGTCGTACTTTAGCGGGAAGACAGACCCAGGCAAAGCGTTCCACATTCTGGCTGTTCGTATGAGGAATGAGGACTCGAAACGCTTGGTTCTAACGCGCGGAATGCTCACCATAAAATCACACAAAGCGATATTTTTTACTTATAAGTGACGTCAAAAACCCCTTCCGCTCCCGAACTTTGAAACTTTTTATATATCATAGGCCCAATTAAGAAAGAGCCAATGTAATTTATACTAGCTAATAAGAATATTTATGTTTCTGTTTCACCTTAAGCATTCGATAGAGAGACAACTTTTTACCCTTCATAATTGGGCCTCATGTTTGATTTGCTAAATTAAAATGACGTGACCATTGACCAATATATTTTAACGGACTTATTATAGGTAGTTTTATAATAATGTGTTTGTTACCCAGTCATCATATAACGTATATTTAGTGTTATACAAACTAACGTAAAACAAACTAACATTTATGTCAAAATCCATTAGATCTTGGTTTCGTTTCAGTTATTGAACGGGAACATTAGTACAATGCTAGCAAAACTTTATAAACTTTCAGATTTAAAGTTGAACAATATATCGTTTTTAGGGTTCTGTACCCAAAGGGAAAAACGGGACCCTATTACTAAGACTTCGATGTCCGTCTGTCTGTCTGTCTGTCCGTCTGTCACCGGGCTGTATCTCATGAACCATGATAGCTAGGCAGCTGAAATTTTCACAGATGATGTATTTCGGTTGCCGCTATAACAACAAATACTAAAAACAAAATAAAATAAATATTTAAGGGGGGGGCTCCCATACAACAAACCTGAATTTTTAGACGTTTTTCGCTCTATATTAATAATGGTACCAGGTAGATGCTTGAAATTTTCACAGAATATTTAGTTTTATATTCTCTTCAATAATAAAATTGAAATAAAATAAATATTTAAGGGGGGCTCCCATACAGTACGGAACCCTCCGTGCGCGAGTCCGACGCGTACTTGGCCGATTATTATGAGTCCGTGCGAGATTTGTTTGCGGTTCGAAAGTATAAGTTAATATTGTAGTTAAAGTGTTTCTGTTTGCGATTTTGGAAAATAGAAGATCTCTGTGAGTACCTGAGGTAGGTAGGTCAGTAGAGAGTATCGTGTTGTTTTCCGTGACTGATACGTAAACTGGTCGTAGTATTGTATATTAAATAGTCTGCAGCCACCTTATAGCTGTAGCACGTATACAAGAGTGTTAAATCGTCACCACTTGTTACAGATCCATACCTATCCAGTATATAGCTATCGCCTAGCAACTGGTGCCAGCTACTTGCTCCAGCGGTTATCTCCCCCGCGGGGCTCGTACTATCTCGAAGCGGTTACGTTTGATATATGGGGGTGCCAGCCCCTTGTGAGAAATTTCAATTCTATTTCTTGTAAGTGAATAATTTGAGGGTAGTTTTTCTTTTTGACGATATTAGGTCGGTGTATTGGAAGCTGTTGTTTAATTTATCAAAGTCAATGATGTGATAGGTTTTGTTGGGCAAAATGGAGTTGATTTGTAGATAAAATGAATTATCCTGTGTTAAAATTCTGTTTCATATTGTAGAATCATTGACCTCAAATCCAATATCTCCGCATGTGTGGCGTAGTTGGCTTTGTAACTATTAAAACAAGGTGATGTAACTTCAATAATTGTTGTATAATTCTTCGTTAACAATCCAGATAATATCCTACTGCTCTAAATGTAAAATCCTTTCCTCCTTTTACAACAAACTCTTCTTTCCGAGTGCTCTGTCATGTCTGGTGTTGCCCGGTCTACCAGATCCAATTTCAACCAAAATCGACATAGTAAAAAAAATATGATAAAATACTGAAAACCTTACAATATTTTACAAAAAGAATATAGTACCTACAATAGACATAGGCCCCTATGGATCTTCAATAAGACCCATTGACAGCGAATAGCATTCAGCGCGATCTTGCGGTCATGAAGTTATCCTACGCTTCGCTTGCCGATACCTGGTCTCCACTCGAGAACTTTTTGACCCCATCGGTCATCAGTCCTTCGCGCTATGTGCCCTGTCCACCGCCATTTCAACTTACCAATTCAAGCTATATCGGTAACTTTGGTTCTTCAACGGATTTCCTTATTCCTGATTTGATTTCGCAGTGCGAATTTTCTCAAGAAAGTTACTAAACTACAAATGAAAATGTCACAACCTCAAACCACTTAGTGGAAGTTTTTCATTCAAAGCAGCAGAGGGTGTATAATAAGAGTAATATAACATTACGTTTAACAATGTAGGCATGTAAACAACGAGTCCAGGAGACAGGTTCTCTCATAACTTGTTCCGGAGATGCGGGCAGCGGAGGTGTGGCGCAAGCTCAGAAGAATTACAAGTAATAGAAGTATTGCTAAATTTTACTCAAATAGAAACTAGATAAGACAGCTGTACCGCTGTCTTATTCACATCTGGTCATACAGCATACGCGAAAGTGAGTGGAACAAGAAAAAACGCAATGTCTGTCGCATACGGCAAAATCACCAGTTGGAATGTCAAAATGGTTAAAACTTTGGTTAAAATTGATATTTTGTCTTTTTCGGAAATTTGAACCCTCTGGTTCTAGTAAGAAGGTTCAAATCTAATCGTTTTACCTTTCTACTTTTTACGTTTTTGAATTTGGACAGCCGCGATAGCGCAATGCTAGTTTGTGAAACCCTACATTTTTTACGTGTTTGTGCATCTTTTTCTAACATCTTTTAAATTTCATATTTAAAATGGGACAAAGTGATGTATATCTCTTGCTATTTTAGTACGGTTTCTTTCTATTACAGTTCTTTTTCTATGGGCGCAAGGCTTGGTATTGGGAGAAGGGCAGTTTTCTTAGAAAACGTTTTTAAGAGAAAACTTCTTCTTAAGCGGTGTTGTGCACTTTTATGGATGGGTAAAAAATGTTAAGCTCGCGTCAGGATATACGCGTAAGCTGATTGAAAATTCGTAGGACGGAGGGAGGGTAGACCGTCGGCGCTGCGTAGAGAGAGAGGAAGTAATATCCCCTTCTCTTTCTAACGTGCGGCGAAAATGTATGCCTGCTCCTGTTGTTTCGTTTAAACGGCGTAGGGCGCTTGCGCGAGTGTACGTATGTGATATTGCATTTTACCACGTAAATGATATGAATGGGGATACGCATAGAGCGCGCAATGCCAATGTGGAGCCCCGGTACAGGACATGTAATACCTACTTTAATTAATGCCCTCAATGCCCAGACACCTGTACACTCCAGGACTTATACGACGCGTCTCCTAGCGAAGTGGCAGTGGCAGCGGCGGAAAATACCGTATACATACTACAATAATGTACACGTATTTATTTTTGGATCACTGACACGAAGGAGAAGAAGATTATATATTGGAAGTTTTATAGGCGTTTTTTTGTTATTAATTATATATTGCCAAAAATGGCATGACCGGCATCAACCGAGTACATAAAACGCGAATATTTCGCACGGGTCGATGTAGCATTTTTCACGTTATTGTGGATTTATCAAAAATGGCTCAGCCAATTTCGATAAAATTTAAATGGGACCAACTCCAAAATATATTCTTTCTAATAAAAATAATTATTGAAATTGGACCACTATGTAAAAAGTTAAGCGTTGTCATACAAAAAATATATATAAACGTCGATTTGAGTACCTCCTCCGTTCAAAAATAATTTACATCGTTCGCTCTTATGTTTTGTACCACTCTCGCCAACGGAAGAAACTAATTCCTTGACATGGCCGGAACTTTATTCGTTAAAGTTCAGCAGACGTCAGCGGCACGGCGCGTACCTATCTCCCCTTTGTTACTGTGGCGGAATTACGAACATATTACTATTATATCAAACACTAGTTTAAAACCCGCGGCTTCGCCCGCGTTGTCTTAGTGGACAGGTACTTGCTTATGAAAATAGCCCGTGGTTTGACCTGCGTTTGTCTTAGTACTTGCTTAAAATTATAAAAGGGTGCCGGTTGGCTTGCGTTGTCTTGGCACTTCCTTAAAATAATAATAGGTCGTGGTTTAGCAAAGCATTTTCGTATAACGTATTACTTGCAAGGATAATGCCTATGGTTTGGCCTGAATTGTCTTAGTATTTGGCTAAAATGATAATAGGCCGCGGTTTGGCCTGCGTATTCTTAGTACTTGCTTAAGATGGTAATTTATAGCACGCAGCTTAGCCTGCGTCGTCTTAATACTTCCTCAAAATTATAACAGCCTACCGTTTGGCACGCGTTGTCGTATTACTTGCAATGATAATAGCCCACGGTCTGGCCGCTTTGTTCGAGTAACTGCTTAAAATGATAATAAGCCACAGTTTGGCCCGCGTTGTCTTGGCACTTGCTTAAAATAATAATAGTTCGTGGTTTCGCCTGCATTGTCGTATAACGTATTACTTGAAAAGATAATGCTTAGTAGGCATTATCTTTTCAAGTAATAGGCATTGCCTACGGTTTGGCCTTAATTGTCCCAGTGTTTAGCTAGAATGATAATAGGTCGCGGTTTGGCCTGCGCATTCTTAGTACTTGCTTAATATGGAAATTTATAGTACGTAGCTTGGCTCGCGTTGTCTAAGTACTTGCTTAAAATTACAATAGCCTGCCGTATGGCTTGCGTTGTCGTATTGCTTGCAATGATAATAGCCCATGGTCTGGCCCGTGTCGTTATAGTATTTGCTTAAAATGATAATAGCGCGCGGTTTGGTCCGCATTTTCTTAGTACTTACTTTAAATGGTAATTTCCCACAGTTTGGCTCGCGTTGTCTTAGTACTTTTTTTGCTTAAAATAATAGCTCTTGGTTTAGCCCACGTTGTCGTATTACTTGCAAGGATAATAATTAGCCCACGGATTGGCCTGCTTTGCGTGCTTTTCATTGTATTTGCTTGAATTTACTTGTGTCTTTGGATGATAAATTGCAAAATATTCGAATTAAATTTAATAATAATGATTGTAAAATTTTTTCATGTTCTAATGATTATTTTATGGCCATATTGGACTTAACTGATAATTCAATATTTTTGTGATTAGTAGTAAGATCTCAATGTAACACAGTTCAACAATAAATGTTCTTTGACTTTAATAGCCCACGGTTTGGACCGCGTTATTTTATAACTTGTCATAAAATAAATACTTAATAAAGTTATATTTTAATATACCTACTGATTTTTTTTATAGCGAGAAAAGAATATTTTTCGATTTATGATGAGATATATGACGATCATGAGTTGACCCATGTAGTTTCCCACTCGTATACCAAATTTAATCCAACTCCATTCGCATGTCATGGTCTACATTACAATCGTCAGGTCCTAATCCTGGTCAGACCACTGAGCTCTTTGAAACTTATGTACGGAATTTCATACTACTGACTTTTCATTGATGGAAAACATTGAAGCAACCTGCATAGGCACGTCCTTAGAGAAAAATCGATGTCGTATGTGAACTCAGCAACCTGCGCTCGGCCAGCGTGATGGATATGGCTTAATCACCCTTCGTGGGTAGGCCTACGTTCAGTGGTGGACTATTAAAAATTGGCCAACTGCGAGTCGGACTCGCGCATGAAGGGTTCCGTACCGTATGGGAGCCCATTCCTCTTGCCGTTATTAATAGCGAGCAAAAAACTCCTAAAAATCACGTTTGTTATATGTTCCTTAAATATTTATTTTATTCTATTTTTAGTATTTTTTGTTATAGCAACAACAGAAATACATCATTTGTGAAAATTTCAGCTGCCCAACTATTACGGTACGGTGACAGACAGACAGACGGACATCGAAGTCTTAGTAATAGGGTCCCGTTTTTACCCTTTGGGTACGGAACCCTAAAAAAGGCCAGTACAGGTATTCATCATGTTTCATTAAGTCATTAGAAATGTAATTTCGATTATTCTGAACCCAATGACAATCTCGCCCATAACCGTTTACGCGGTCAAAAGTGATCGAGACACTTGTAGGACTTTCAGACATTCTCTGACCAAGTACAGACGAAAAAGTAGCACACAAGAAGGTTTTGAAAAATACATAGCGCACCTACATCTAGACGACAGGCATGTTCTAGGATTCCATTATACTCATCATTTGACTAACTTTTACTATGGTACCAACCCAGAAACACGTAAATAAAATTAACTGTTCAACACAAAAAAATCATCGACCCGCAACAAAATGTAAAGAATAGGTAATTTTCGCTTGTTCAGGGTAGTTCCCATAGGAAAGTAAGTAGTTATTGATCCGTATGTACCCTAAGTTCAAGTCTATTTTTAAGTTAATTTTATTAGTTAAGTATATTGGCTCACAAAATAAAATCGTTCATAAACTATTAGGGGCCCATTTTGCCCCCATTGAAGGATCTAAATTATCTCAATTTAATTCTAGATATTTCACTACGTTTAAAAAAAACGCGATCAAGTTATTTTTCACGCTTATATAGGATGTTTGGTCTAGCGTTAGACAAGGAATCCGGGACTTTTCTCAGGACGTTAATAGTCATATATTAGTTAAAAGGGTTAGCTATTTTCAAACAATATTGCATCGGTTTTCGAACAGTCATTTAGTACTTTTTTTAGGAAATTGATATCCTGAAGGACCCACTGAAATTTTCCGGGATAGCAGTACCCGAAGTGGTAATTTGTGTTATTGTCTAGCGTCGTACCAAATTTCGTTAGAATTCATTTACCCCTTTTATCTTAGCTTTATAATTGATTATTTTGGCTATTGCTAAGAAACCCTATAGATTTTCCGGAATAAAATAGTTACTTTATTGAAACATGTTGTGTGCTTTCTACATAATACCTACCAGATTTCATTTATAACCGTTCAGCTCGTCTGATGCAATTATTGATGCTTTTTTCACCAACTTTGGGAACTTATCTGACCCTTTAGATAAGGAAAATTCGGAAAAACAGGAAGAAACTTAACTTTTATTTTATTTGTAAAGCATATATACAAAGTTTTAAGTCAATCGGTAAAGGTAATAAAAAATTAAATGCAAACAAAAAGGGCCCGTTTTACCCCGTTAGAGGTCGATTTTTCGAAATTTTCGTCCTTTTTGCTTCATTACGTTGTACATTGTACCTATGTTCGAAATTTCAAGTCTCTATCTTTAGTGGATTGGGTTGTAGCCTAAACTGATTAATTTTGGCTATCCCTAAGGATCCCCATAGAATTTCCGGGATAATAATAGTTCATGTGTTGAAACATGTTGTGTGCTTCCTCCATACCAGATTTCATCCATAACCGTTCAGCTCATTGGATGTAATAGACGCTTTTTTCACCAACTTTGGGACCTAATTTGACCCCTTAGGTAAGGAATATTCGGAAAAACAGGAACAAACGTAACTTTTATTTTGTTTGAGTAGCATGTATACAAAGTTTCAAGTCAATCGGTAAAGGGAATAAAAAGTTACATACAAACGAAAAGGGCCCGTTTTACCCCTTTAGAGGTCGATTTTTCAAAATTCCGTCCTTAGTGCTCCATTACGTGGTCCAATGTATCTTTGTTCCAAATTTCATGTTCCTATCTTTAGCGGTTTGGGCTGTAGGCTGTCTGTCAGTCAGTCACTCAGGGAAGCCTTTTATATAATACATGTAAGAGTCCCTGAGCAGAGTATACATCACTTTGTTGTATGCAAGTTATATAATAGGCATGTTAACTGGGTATAATAATTTTTTTTCGCAAAAAAATAACACGACCGATTTCAACCGTGTACAGAATTCGCGAATATTTCGCACGGATCGATGTAGCGATTTTCACATTATTGTTGATTTATCATAAATGGCTTAGTCAGCTTCGATACAATTTAAATAGGACCAATTTTGAGGTGTATTCTTTCTAATAAAAAAAGAAAAATTGAAATCGGACTACTACGTATAAAGTTATACGTATACACATAATATATTTATATAAATACCCGTTGAATTGAGAACCTCCTCCGTTTCGTCGGTCAAAAATCATAATTAGTCCGTTAGTTAGATTATTAAAAAATATTGGACAAGTATTTTTACTATCTCAATCAAACAATCTCTTTGAGAAGGTTTTCTCAAGTTTGAGAGTGGGGGGGCTCGTGACGTCACTAGCCGGTACCAGTGCATTTGTAGTAGGTTAGTGACGTCACGTCACGTGGATCTTTAACGGGCTATATTTTCATCAACTTTTGTTAAATTGACAGAAAAAAATATGTGTCTAATATTTTTTGGCAATCTAATTACCTATTATGACGGACTATTTATATTTGTTTGTAAACAAGCTCCTGTAGGGTTGAAAATTTTTAAAACTACACCATGCGGGGTCACAGTGCGCAAATGTTGGGAGAAAATAAATAATAATTTAACTCATTTTAAAACATTGACACGACGAAGAAGATTTGGTACGTTTTTAGAAGGACTTCGATGCAGACTTTTTATAGAAGCGTATATACCTATTTCGGTTATTCTTCAATTTAGCCCCTTATTCCTAGTAATCGTACCCTTTATTATTTTTCATTGCTTTGAACTTCATTTTTTGAACAGTGTGGAAAACAAGGGTTGTAGGCCTAACACTTTTACTGTTATATAGAATTTACTATATTATATTAAAAAAATCTGCTAGACTCCGAGCATAACCATCTTCATAGTTGAGTTACTCAAAGCTTATTAATAAGATTCATAGTAAGAGACCTTGCGCCCTAAGTAGTAGTTAATAAATAATTAAAGCAACCAAAAGAAAAACCGTAAATTGTACGGTCCAAAACAATAAGCACACAAAATGGTAATACAATATTTACATTAGTATCAAATTGCAATCAATTTCAGATCAACATATACGACTATACGACTTTATATTTACATTGTTCCTTTGCAACATTGTTACATTGAAACAAAGTACGAAACACAACGTAAAATATTCACGCAGATACGTAAATACGTTGTAACGGCGTATAACGGCGTAGCGGCGCTAAAAGCAAAGGCTCGTTATGTCGTATTAACGGAATTCGGGTGACAGGAAAGTGCGAGCATTTGTTTCTGGATTGTGGTTCCGTACGTGGTTTTTGTTTTGTAATTAATTGACAGTTTTCGTTTGAATGATGTCTGGATTAATACGTAGTATCTTTTCTAAGAATAAAAATAACATTTGAGATTTTATCGTCATCATCAACTTCAGGTGTAGCTTCATCTACTATGGGGAGACTCTCGGGTTGTTCTTGTCGTTTTGGACAACATTGACTATGGGACCAACCACAAAATAGCGAAAATTAATCCATCTGTTTCCAGCAAAAATTCATCGACTGTGGTAAAAATGTACATACACGTGTAAATGGATAAAATTTAAGATGTAAGTAGCTAATAGTTTTTACAAACGTGGTTTTGGAGTTGATAAGAAAAATTTCAAAGTATTTCGTTATCAAAATCTCAGACTCTGAGACTCCGCTGTCCGTCTGTCTGTCTGTCACCAGGCTGTCTGTCTGTATCTCATGAACCGTGATAGCTAGAAAGTGGAAATTTACACATATGATGTACTTCTGTTGCCACTATAACAATAAATACTAAAAATAGAACAAAATAAATATTTCAGGAGGGCTCCCATACGATAAACCTGAATTGTTTGCAGTTTTTCGATACAATGCAGTACGGGATCCTTTGTGCGTGAGTCGGACTCTCACTTGGCTGATTATTATCTTAATATTTAATCTTAGTTTTTTTGCTTTAGTAGTACTTATAGTACCTACGCCCTATCTGAATGAAAAAAGTATCATCTAAAGCTATATAAAACAATCTTACATATTTTTTTCAACAAAATCCGCGATCCCTGATATGAGGTGTCACATATTATTTACTAACTCGAAGGCTTTAGCGTTACTTCTTATTTTACAACCCTAGATTATATTCTTAACGTGAACAAATGATTATAACTCGTAAATGAGCGGGATGAGCGCAAATGAGCACATTTGTTTGTGTTAAAGTATTAAGAAGTTCGAAGATAACTTGGTTGTCGCTAATTAGGATCATCTCGGAGATATTGTGAATTTTGTATAAGATGTGATTTATTAGTTTAATATTTTGAGGTGTATTTTTGACGTTATTATATTTAAATATTGTAGATATACGTACCTACCATTTTTACAACAGTATCTAAATAACTAGTGATTTTGAAAGCGATAATTTTGCGGCTACCAACATTTTAAAGTAATCGTACTGAGCCAATGTGTTTTATCGAAAATTATCTTGGAAATACATTTCTCACGGCTTTTATCTTGGGGAACTCCTTGAGGCATGTAGGTATTAGTCCAGCAGATTAGCAAGTCGAAGTGGCAGTAAGAAGGACACATAACCCGATGGAATCATGACAAATAAAGACGGAAAATCCTCAAGTGAAGATCACGTCCTGATAACCGCAGCGTAGGACGATCACCCACAAAATAAACAAATATCATCAAGATCGCAAAATAACGCTGGATGCAAGCCGCATTCGACCGTTCTTATTGGAGATCACAACTTTCACTCAAATGCATAATCAACACATTACTCACAAATATGGACTCAAAATCAATTACTCTTGCAGAATAACTGGTTTTCTCGTCACACGGATGACAGATGAGTTATGAAACAAAAATACCTATTAAAGCTTACCTAAAACCTTTCAGCCTCCGAAAGACACAATTTAGCGGAGCGACAAAAACGACCCCAACTTTTGTTTTAAACTTTGTGATTATACAGCGCGTTCAAGTTCCTAACACATTATACAGGTTGCTCTCGGATCTCGTTTAGGCTAAAGTTGGCCACTTTAGCAACGCCCTATATAAATATAAGGCTTAGGGCACGGCATAATTTGTAAGTTTAATTTAACATTTTGAGGTTGGGAGTCGCTGGTAGATTTGGTTACTGAAGGATATTTTCTTGGAACATAAATCGTATGAATATTTTGTGTTTTTAAATCACAAAATTATTACTAAACATAGATATCTGTCCTGCTTGTAACGGATACAGGACTCTTTGCATCGATGATCTAAGTAATACCAACTATACCAAGACAGTTTGTTTATCTTAATTGACTGCAATAAAAAGGTAGATCGCAATGCAAGTGTGTTATATGGGTATAATTATTATTCTCCTAGTAACTTTTTATAGGTGAACCAAATTGGTTGATCCTTTTATTTAAAGCTAGAGCTACTTTTCATTGTTTCCAGGTTCTATTTAAATTTTTAATAAAAACCAGACCAACAATTTTTGAGTTCTTCTTTTTAATGTGTACCTAATTAATTTCAGGGTTTTCCTAAAACGTATACCAATTACAGTAAAGTTAAGAACACAATTGATTAAAGGACATACGAGTAGTAGAGTTGAGATAACACAATATAACTCCATAGTGTTTTTTGTCTTAAAAAAATTTACTATCAAAAAAGTAGTAATTATATGTGACAAAAGCTCCTCTCCTATCTCTGTAGCTTGGCGATTTCACCACAGATAATCTTAGGCCTTTCAAAGCGTTTCAGCTAGATTTATCACGCGATTTCGTTTTCATAGTTTCTTTTGGCTTTCATAGGATCTTTTATAACGCAAAAATACGCAATTTTTCGAGAACAATATTTCAATTTTTTTCTCGTTTATTTTCATTGAGAGAATTTTGAATTGCAAGTGAGGTGTAAGCTGTGTCTTTTGATTAATGTTTTTTTTTTCTAAAAAGAAATACATTATAGAGAAAAACAAGTAGGTATCTAAGTTTAGTTGCCGTCTTCTTTGTTTAAACCTCCGTAGAACAGATTATGGTTCGTTGTCAATAACACTTAAATCATTTTGATCAAATAATTAGGTTACTTATGCTAAATAAATTTAACCAAAACATACGTCAAAGTGTGACTTGAAACCAAAATACCTAAGTAGGGTTGGTGTACCGGTTGTGACCACAGATCCGTTTTTCGTCAATCAATCAGATGTCAACATGATTGCTTAAATAGTTTATGACAAATGCAACACCATAAATATTGTTTGTGTGAATGTCAAATTTTGAAAGATTATTTTTAGATTAAAATTGTCTACACAATTAAAATTCAACGTGACCAAAAATTACACTACGGGGGCCACAACCGGTGCATCTACTATTCCCAATAGCACCGTGATTTCGTTATTAGAAAAAACTTCAAAAAGTTAAACAAACAAATACACACTCAGGTAGAGCTAAAAAAATGTCCAAAAACTTGGGGAAAAACCGCGGTTTTACAAAATACCTATCTACTAGCCTGATAACACAATATATCACACAGACAGACCCTTGTCCCAATTCCCTCTCCCATATTACACTTAAGTAGAAAACATTCTATATCTATACACATATTACATTTAAGGGGTTTGTCTACGTCGAAGTTCATCTCGCTCGCGCAATTCCACATTTTTTCTCTTGAGCAAAAAAATCACTGTCTATTATATCACTTATTAAATCACTCCGAATTATGTAAATTTCTAAAACAAATGTCGTATATTTTTTTGTTTACTTATTATATTAAATCTTTTAATTTGGCGGAAGATACGAAAAATAACTAGATTGACGTGTTATGGAGAGAGTTATGCTTGGTCTCTCTACGATATCAAATTACGAATGACATGTGTAGACGAACCAAAGTTACTGAGATAGCCCAGCGGATTGAAAATTCGAAGTGCCAGTATGCAGGACACATAGTTCGTAAGGGCTCCCATTCACCATCAGGCCAAAGGGATGACATACATTCGATGTTACGTGTTTGCGACTTCGTCGTTAGAAATGGCGACTTTTCATTGGTATAGCGAGCGCTTTAGCGTCAAAGTCTGATTACCATCAAACTAAATAATCTGTGAATTTATCTTTGTGTACACAGTATTTCGGGCTACCTATTTCTCCAAATAATGTTTCTGTAAAATATGAAGTCTAAACTTAAATACACTAAATTCGTCACATTCATTTCGATGTCATCCATTTGGACGTATCGTGAATGGGGCCTTTAAAACGGATGGCCGGAGAGGACCTATTTTACTCGAATGTGACGACGTACCAGCAGGCTCAGCGCAGGATTTTGATCGTGATCATCAGTCAATCTACAGAAACGCGCTGCATACAACCCGCATGAAGTATCACATTGTGACGTCACGCGCTCGATCGACTACTGTCGGCGAGACTTCGATACTCAATTTTTAATGGAGCCTCACTTTGTAGTAGGGTAATTGACTGGTATTGAATTAGTTAAAAGTATTAGGATTAGTGAATTCTGCAATTACTCGTAACTATGATTCATAAACTGAAAAAATAATTAAAATTGGCCAATCAGGTTCATAAGCTTGTAAAGATTTTGTTAGGGATAAAGAGGGGATGCTTTGTCCCTTTCCCACAAAGCATAACATAGTATGGCGACAGCATCACACTTGCGGGCCGTGACGTCATAGTCTGCTATAGTGCGCTCTTTGTCTAGCAATAAAATAAATATGCTTGTAACTTCTTTATTTCTAATTTGATTTTTAGTGGCTCTGTTTATTATTAGCTGTTACAAGAGAACATCAAAAACATATTGTCAACTAGCCTTTTATAATGAAAAAAAATGTTTTCGGTGGAAACTTAAATATGATCTATTTATTCATTTATCCTAAAAATATGATTCAAAAGACTAATTCATTCCATGCCATATGTATTTAAACTCCAAATGTGCGAATGAGATAGCTAACAGACTCTGTCTCCCCCTTAAGTCGAAAATACTCTATACCTATACATTATATATATTACACTTAAGTAGAAAACACTTTGCTATAATCAAAATTCCGCACGGGCCGTCTGTTTGTCCTGTCTCTGAGACGGTGGAAATGCAGGTGGAATAACACTAAAATGTCCGCCTCGAATCTGGTTTATTTCGTGGATTTGTATCAGCTTTTTTTTGAAGTGAAAACTTTTTAGCGGTGTTTTTCACTTTTAAGCATAGGTTAAGCATGTTAAATTCGCGTCAGGACACGAGTGATCTGATCGAAAATTCGTAAGATGGAGGGAGAGTAGATCGCCGCGCGTCGGCGGCGGCGCGTCGTAGGAGAGGAAGTAATATTTTATTCTACCGCGCCTATGCCAGCTCCTGCTGTTTCGTTTAAGCGGCGCAGGACGCTTGCGCGAGTGTGTGTGTGATATTGTATATTACCAAATAAATGATAGTACTTTATAATAGGTTTAAGTTTTCACTTCTGCTGGCACTCCCGGAGTGCATCCCGTTGTTTTTTGTTTGTGGAATAACATTTTTAAGTAACAGTTTTAATTGAATGTGCCATATTTAACTAGCTTCTACTGCTACTGATAAGTAGTTAGTAAACTCACGCATTTGAGTAAAAGGGATGTGCTGTTAAAAAGAGATAATGCAAAAATTTATCAAGCCTACAGAGCAAGCAGATAGTCTTGTACATTATTTCACATGCTAATAAATAGCAAAATAGATTGCACATAATATCATACAAATAACACATTGATTATACTATACTTTACTTTTGAAACGAAAAAGGTACTCAATTCGACGCGTATATTTTTTTATGTAAGACCGCACATAAGTTTTTACATAGTAGTCCGATTTCGATGATTTTTTTTATTGGAAAGAATATACTTCGAAATTGGTTTCATTTAAAATTTGTCGAAATAAGCTGGGCCATTTTTGATATATCAACATGTGAAAATGCTACATCGATCCGTGCGAAATATACATATATTGGGAGTACGAATTCTGTACACGGTTGAAGTCGGTCATGCTAATTTTTGCAAAAAATTATTATTGATGGAATACATATTATTTGATTTCATTTCCTGTACAACAACGGAACAGACAGAGAGACATAATATAATATTATCACACTATTCACAGAAAAAACTCACAATCACACCACAAACGCTATCTACTAGTTGGCAATAGTCAATAAGTTTGTTCGATTCACTTATGAAGCCAACTTAGCATTGCAGATGAGTCTACAATGCAAACTCGGTATCGGCTGTCGAACTACCCTCCCGGAACTTTAATGGAAGATAGTGACACTTACATTTAAATTAAACCAAGATGGCCTCACCTTGTGTGCATGAATGGTCGCGCAATATAAGATTATTGAATTACAAAAGAATTCTTGCCTAGGTATAATTTTATTTATTTGAACAAAGTTTGAACAAAATTGAAATTAGGATTTTCATATTTTTCACGATTGGCACAGGACTGAGGCCGATGGCACAGTGAGAGAGGCCTATACCCAGCAGTGGGATAATGAAGGCTGTGGATGATGATGATGATATTTTTAACTGGTTTACTTACTTATTACTGAATCAAAAAAAGTTAAACTTTTTAAACCAATTCCGCATTTCCGTCTAACTTTTGGCGCAAATACAAAATGGCGCCCAATTCCCTGGAATACCCGCAATTAAATTAGAAATTTACTTAAATTAATTTTAGTCGTGATTTGTGGAATGCTTCCGCTTCGGAATCTGTTGTGGAATTAAACAACTGCTAGGTAATACAAAATTGTTAATACATAGGGCGCAGATTTACTTATTTATAGATGTTGGATAAATATTACACTTATTGTCCGAATCAACGAAGTGAAACAGGTCTTCGATTTAACTCAACACAATTTTGCTTGATTGATTTTCGTTTTTCCGGATGTTGATTTTCCTCTACATATCGCATTTTCCAACGAATCTCGACGAAACTTTGACACAGGTTTGATCATCCATACATCCATCCATCACCTTTGGGACGTCTACTGCCGGACATAGGCTTCCCCTATGGATCTCGAATAAGACCGGTTGGTAACGGCTTGCATCCAGCGTGATCTTGCGCTCTTAATAAAGTCATCCGTCCACCTTACAGGTTTGATATATTAATAGAATTTCAATCGTCTCGCATAGCACACACCTTGAAAAATATCGCCAAATGAGATCGAAACTATAGTAGCCGTTTTCTAGTTAAATGAAGCGTGAATAACACCTGTGACAATATTTTAGTTTCAAAATAAATCTACCCATATATCTATACCAATATTATAATGAGGAAAGATTTGATTGTTTGCATTGAATAGGCTCCGAAACTACTGAACTGATTTGATTTTGAAATTCTTTCACTGTTGGGAAGCTACACAATCCCCGGGTGTCATAGGCTATATTATATATTTTTTTAAATTAGGGAGGCTGCTAGTTTTAAATAATTACATTTTGTAAGAAATGAGATAAAATTTGAGACGATAAATTATTCGATACTTCAGTGCCTAAAGTCGAAATTTTTCGACCAGTGTGTGTTGCCTGTGATGACTTATGGCATAGAAACATCGTCTTTCACTATGGTCTTATAAATAAGCTCCAAGTAACCCAACGAGCTATGGTATGCTAATATGCTAATGCTAATATGCTAATATGCTATGCTCGGAGTCTCTGTGCGAGATCGAATCAGGAATGAAGAGATCCGTAGAAGAACCAAAGTTACCGACATAGCCCAGCGGATTGGCAAGTTGAAATGGCAGTGGGCACATAGCACGGAGGACTAATGACCGATGGGGTCGTAAAGTTTTAAGTGGAGACCACGTACTGCCAAGCGCAGCGTAGGACGTCCACCCACAAGGTGGACGGATGACCTCATCAAGACCACAGGTTCACGCTGGATGCAAGCCGCTACCAACCGGTCTTATTGGAGATCGTTAGAGGAGACCCACGTCCAGCAGTGGACGTCCTATGGCTGAAAGGAAGAGAAGAAGAAGAAACTATTCAATGATGATTGACTACCTGGCCGTGCTGTTTAGATGTAATAGTGTAAGTACCAAAGATAATTATTTTTCGCAAAAAATGGCAAAACCGCCTTCCATCGTGTGAAAAAATCGAATTTTTCGCTCGAATTGTTTACATTATTGTTGATTTTACAAAAACGGCTAAGCCGATTTCTTTAAAATTTAAATGGGACCACCTCGATAGTGTAGATAGATAGATAAACTCTTTATTGATTCACACACATATAAAACAGAAAAATAGAGTACCCTTTTGTACCCTTTAGAACTAAAAAAGAATTTTTCGATTGGGTTCACTATTGGCGAAATTATCAATGAACATGCACAAAAAAATATACAGACGAACATAGAACCTCCTTCTTTTTGTAAGTCGTTTAAAAATATTTACTTCTAGCGGAGTATTTCCTTAGAAATGTGAAGTAGTGTCAAGTCTCAACTCCGTACCATTTCAATGAGATGTTTGAATAATTACTTTTCGCAAAAAATTGCAACACCTACTTCCACCGTGTACAAAATTCGAATAAATTTTCATGAATCGAAGTGGCATCCTTGTACATTATTGTTAATTTATCAAAAACGGCTCTGCCGATTTCGATAAAATTAAAGTTAAACTACATCAGGAGTATACTCTTTCAAACTGTATTTTTTTTTAAATCCGTTCACAATTGGCGAAAATATCGATGAACATACACAAAAAATACATACAGACGAGCATAGACCTCCACCTTTTTGGAAGTCGGTAAAAAAACAGTTTAGATTTCTTTATTTTATGAAAGAAACCATCGTTAAAATAAAAATTTCGTGCATACACGGATTCATCAGTAATTAGGTACTAAGGTGTAAAACGCTACCTTTTCATGGCCGCTGATTGTTTTTGTAAACTTAAAATGATTAGGTACTTAGTTAATCTGTAAAATGCAATTAAATCCAAGAAAATACTTAAATTTTGCGGGCTGATCAAGACAATCAGCCTTAAAGCAACCAATCCATTGGACATCTTTGACTAACACTATTAATCAAATCAATCTCAGTAACTCACTGAGACCTAGATAGACCTAAGAGACCTATTATCCCAAACCCAGAGACCTAACTTGAGAGTTAGGTTTATCCTTGATGGACCTATTATGTCGGTTTGTGCTGGATCGAATAGGTAAATGGATATGTACTAATCTAGGTACTATTCGGGCTATTTGGGTACTAGATTAGTATCAGTGCGGTATCTTGTGTCGGTTAGGAAGGTCGAATTAGTGTGTCACACCTTTAAGCTAATAAATCGAAATAGGTATAAAGTTATTCAAAAAGATGAAAAGGGAAAAGAGATGATTCACGTCATCACTATCATCACTTCACTACATAGTATAAAACAAAGTCGCTTCCCGCTGTCTGTCCCCATGTATGCTTATATCTTTAAAACTACGCAACGGATTTTGATGCGGTTTTTTTAATAGATAGAGTGATTAAAGATGGAGGTTTATATGCATAATATAACTGTGCAAAGGCGGGGCGGGTTGCTAGTTCTTAATAAATTTTGTAATGAGGCCAACACGTAATTAAAACAAATAATAATCGGCCAAGTACGAGTCGGACTCGCGCACGGGGGTCCGAACTGTATGGGAGCCCCCTTAAGTATTTATTTTGTTTTAATTTTTTTTATTTATTATTGAAGGGAATATAAAATTAAATATTCTGTGAACATTTCAAGCATCTACCTGGTACCATAATTAATATAGAGCCTGAAACGTCTAAAAATTCAGGTTTGTTGTATGGGAGCCCCCCTTAAATATTTATTTTATCTTGTTTTTATATTTTTCATGTTTTTATATTTGTTGTTATAGCGGCAATCAAAATACATCATCTGTGAAAATTTCAGCTGCCTAGCTGTCATGGTTCATGAGATACAGCCCGGTGACAGACAGACAGACAGACGGATAGACGGACAGACGGACAGACGGACATCGAAGTCTTAGTAATAGGGTCCCGTTTTTCCCTTTGGGTACGGAAACCTAAAAACAGTCGTTCCTTTAAGAGTTTTGCGATTTTGTAAACGATAGCATTCCGGAATCGACACATTGCTGAAAACTGCTGCATTGCTGAAACTGCTGTTTTTTTCGTATTGATCCCGTAGCTTACTACGGGTACAGCACACAGCTAAGTTTTTGCAGAAAACTACGTAAAATTACACAAAGAATAGCGTTGGTTTTCTTAGTGTAAATATTTTTAGCTCACACAGTGCTGCAGCGCGCTGATACTAGATGAAAGCGTCGCTTCTGTTTGAGCGAGCAAATACTTGAGCGTGGGTTGTGAACAATGTGGATAAGCGAAGCGATCCCCTTTTTCGTCGTGATGATGATCCTTAAAGCTAGTGTAAACCTCGAACTTGACATACAAAAACAATGAGGTAAGTATACCTCTAAATATCATCCGATATGAGTTTGGTTTTTTCATGTAATCAGCACTTTAATCGCCATGTATAAATCAGAATTGTAATAGCCACACACACTGTTAAATAGATTTAAACTATTTATAATGAAACCAATTCTAAAGTAGGCACGAAAAAAAGAACTCGTATTCATTTTCACCAATAAGACATTTTGTCAGAGAAGAACAAAAAATCTAGAGCCAAATTTTAAAACGTTAAAATTATATGTTCTAAAGATTTGAATAAATAATCGGCCAAGTTCGAGTCGGACTCGTGTACGGAGGGTTCCGTAGGTACCGTATGGGAGCCTCCCTTTAATATTTATTTTATAATAATTTTATTATTTGTTATTGATTTGAATATACAACTAAATATTCTGTGAAAATTTCAAGCATCTACCTGTTACTTTTATAATTATCGAGCGAAAAACGGCTAAAAAAATCAGGATTGTTGTATGGTAGCCTCCCTTAAATATTAATTTTGTTCTGTTTTTAGTATTTGTTGTTTTTTTTTTATTATTTTTTTTTTATTTATAGCGGCAACAAAAATACACTATCTGTGAAAATTTCAGCTTTCTAGCTATAACGGTTCATGAGATACAGCCTGGTGATATACAGACGGACAGCGGAGTCTTTGTCAAAAGCAAGTCATAGGTTATAAGGGTCCTGTCTTTACCCTTTGGGTACGGAACCCTTATACCTATGACTTGCTTTTGTTCTATGGCAGCGTAACAGCTTGCTATGTCGTAGCGCGTAGAAGCTACGCCGTAGTGCGTGCTACGGCATAGAAGCTACGCTGTAGGTCTCAGATCAACTATGTTACATTGATAATTACAATTACCTAGACCTATGCCTTATACCTTTTTACTTATTTGTGAGAGATAGGTTCAGTCCAAAACTGCCCATTTTTATGAGTGCATAGTACAGATTATAAAGATAGAGTTCAGCAACAAAATTTCCGCAGAACACACCGAAAGTAAATATTAAAATTCGCCTGCAGTAAGTCACAACTATGCATCAATAAATCCTAGATTCTAATAAAAAAGCTACATAATCAAAAAGGAAAAGAGAAAATAAGTCAGTTCGTACCCAACGCAATCCTCACAATAGCATATTGAAGTTGCTATCCGCAAAAATGAACAAAATCTATTTGTATTGTCAGCACACGTGTATTGGAGTTGTCATACGCAAAAATACGGAGAGAGATCACCCGTAGATGACAAAACGGATCCCAATTTTATATCACTGACAAGGATTCAGGCAACGACTTCCTATTTCGTAGACGTATAACACTACATGCAGTTACTGACACTGCATTTGCAACAATTGTGCCTATGTTATTTCTTTACTAACCAGAAATATGCCAGTAGCGTGGAATAATATATAATAAAATAAAAACATTAATTATCAAATAAAATGTTTATTTACATATGAACAACATGAATATAACTAGTGAACAATGTAAATATGCTCTAATTCTTGTTTTGAATAAATATTTAGTGTATTTCCGCTCTGTCGTAGTCATATAAGTTAAGGGTACTATTCAAAATCCAAATTAAATCACAAACAAAATTAGTAATTAATCATCAAACTGTATCATGGTTCGACTATGGTTAGGTCAGGTTAGAAAAGTTAGGCTTAGGTATGTTTACAAAATATGAATGAACCTGAAACAAATTTTTTTAATTAATCCGTTTAAATAATAAAAAATAATTAAACCTGTAACAAAAATAGTGATTAGTAATCTATTTAAAAAATGTAGTAAACCTGAAAATAATATTTAATTAATATGTTAAAATGACAAATATAATTTATTTATAAAAAATGGTATAAAACAATTGAAAAAAATACTTAGTCAATAAATAGCACCCCTATTCTTACTGTACTCTATTCGACACGTGTTTCGCCTCTAAACGAGGCATCTTCAGGACGTGTTGACTCTTCGAGCTCACTCGCAAGAATGACGGCTCGCCGCGCCGGCGCTTCTTATATACTCGTCGTGACGCACCGCAGTAAAGGCGATGTGACGGTAGTTTGATCGTTCAGCAACTCGTTGTGTGTGTTTTGATGTTTCAATATTTCTAAATGCTCCAAAACATTTAAGCGAAAACCTTTTTCACATACATGTAGAATTTCAAAAGTGTTGTTGTTATCCAAATCGTGTCCAGTTTCTAATAAATGTTTCGCAAAACCCCACACCGACGTTTACGTACCGACCCCACAAAGAAATACGCTCAAGAGTTAAAGAGGGCTATTGAAAACGTCGACTACATGTCACCACGTGCACTCAAGAATGTTGTGCCAATGAACCCACGCCCACCAATGCTGTACGGCTTGCCAAAACTACATAAGGAAGATATGCCGATAAGACCAGTGGTGTCATACATAGGTGCCCCGGCCTATGATTTAGCTAAGTACTTGAATGGATTATTGAAGGAAAGATCATCATTTAAGCCGAAATATGGATTGAAAAATACAAAGGAATTGATAGAAAAAATTAAAGATTTACAGATCCCATCAAATGGTAAACTGATTTCATTGGATGTGGAAAGCTTATTTACAAATGTTCCGGGTGAAGAATCATTACAAATTTTGAATGAACATTTAGAGAAACGACATTTACATCCTGGAGAAAGAGAAGATATAATGACGTTAACAAGAATATGTATGGAACAGAACTACTTCCAGTTTGAGGGACAGTACTACACACAAAAAGAAGGTCTTGCAATGGGGTCACCATTGAGCCCATTAATGGCAGAGTACTTCATGGACAGGTTTGAGTGTACACATATGGTTAATAATCCTAATATCTTGTTTTATTACAGGTACGTGGATGATATTATATTGTGTTGGACTGGAACGCAGCGTCAACTGGACATATATATGGATAGGATCAACCATATACACCCAAAGATACGGTTCAAGACAGAAAAGGAGGATAACAAGTCACTGAATTTTCTAGACCTAACTATTACGAGAAAAGAGAATAAACTGGACTTCCAAATTTATCGCAAACCCACACACACAGATATAGCAATCCCAGAGTCTTCAAATCACCCCATGCAGCACAAATTGGCTGCGTTTAGAAGCTATGTACATAGATTAATGACAGTCCCATTATCTCCAGAAGCCTACAACAAGGAACTCAACACAATATATCAAATAGCAGTGACAAATGGGTACAGCAAGAAAATGATAAACAATTTAGTCAGAGATAAGAATAGAAACATAGCAAGATCTATGTTATACTCCTGCCCACCTGTGAGAGTAAATAAATATGTGGGTAGTTTGACATATTTAGGGACTACGTCAGAAAAAATTGCAAAAATACTGCGGAGAAATGATGTACATGTGGCATTTCGAACGAATCACAACATGAGACGAATGTGCAATGGGAAAGACTCCTTAGAAAAAAGCAAGAAATCGGGGGTATACAAGTTAACCTGCGACACATGTAACGCAGTTTATGTGGGACAAACTGGAAGGAGTTTTCAAACCCGCTACAAAGAACACTTAGCTGCATCTAGAAACAATCACCCAGAGAAGTCGAATTTTGCGAAACATTTATTAGAAACTGGACACGATTTGGATAACAACAACACTTTTGAAATTCTACATGTATGTGAAAAAGGTTTTCGCTTAAATGTTTTGGAGCATTTAGAAATATTGAAACATCAAAACACACACAACGAGTTGCTGAACGATCAAACTACCGTCACATCGCCTTTACTGCGGTGCGTCACGACGAGTATATAAGAAGCGCCGGCGCGGCGAGCCGTCATTCTTGCGAGTGAGCTCGAAGAGTCAACACGTCCTGAAGATGCCTCGTTTAGAGGCGAAACACGTGTCGAATAGAGTACAGTAAGAATAGGGGTGCTATTTATTGACTAAGTATTTTTTTCAATTGTTTTATACCATTTTTTATAAATTTTTATAAATAAATTATATTTGTCATTTTAACATATTAATTAAATATTATTTTCAGGTTTACTACATTTTTTAAATAGATTACTAATCACTATTTTTGTTACAGGTTTAATTATTTTTTATTATTTTAAACGGATTAATTAAAAAAAATTTGTTTCAGGTTCATTCATATTTTGTAAACATACCTAAGCCTAACTTTTCTAACCTGACCTAACCATAGTCGAACCATGATACAGTTTGATGATTAATTACTAATTTTGTTTGTGATTTAATTTGGATTTTGAATAGTACCCTTAACTTATATGACTACGACAGAGCGGAAATACACTAAATATTTATTCAAAACAAGAATTTGAAGATGAATTCCGCAAAGTAACGCCTGATTCAATTAACTAAATATGCTCTATTTTTATACTTACTAGACTTTTTTGTAGGCTTACAATTGACAATTTCATCCATCCATCCATCAGTCATAAGACGTCCGCTGCTGAACATAGGCCTCTCCTATAGATCTCCAATTGACAATTTACCGTACCATTAATTTTTAGTAAAATTTTTCTCAATGATGGAACAAGTTGACCTAATAAGGTAAACTTTTATGAAAAGCCTCACATGTGGTAAAATTACTATATCACACACGCACACTCGCGCAAGCGCCCTGTGCCATCTTACGAATTTTCGATCAGTTTACGTGTCCTGACGTGAGTTTAACATTTTGTACCCATCCTAAAAAGTGCACAACGCCGTTAAAAAAAGTTTTCGCTTCTTAAATATACATGACTATGATGTCTATTATTTAAAGTTCTACGCCATCGGGTTCAAATCAATAAGTGGCACCCTTTTGTATCGACAAACATTGAAAAAGTTGCAAACAATTCCGCTCGGACGGTCGGACACGTGAAATCCGATATTTCTACGTGTCTCTGTTTTATGGTAATACGTTGCTAGGATAAAAATACACGAGATGGTCAAGCTGTATTTATTTTCGCATTTTGATAATAGGCCATTTTTAGAATTAGTCATTTTAAGAACTGACCATTTTAAGAATTCGGCATTCGTACAGTTTCATGTAGTTGCTCACTAATGACTCAAAAATTATCGCCTTTAAGTAAGATTGCCATCAAATTTCGTAATAAAGAACTTGTTACACACACTTTTACAAATTAATATCACTACATAATATAAAATGTATGCTTATATGTCTGTCGCCATGTATGCTTAAATCTTTAAAAACTACGCAACAGATTTTGATGCGTTTTTTTTTAATAGATACGAGTGTTTCAAGAGGAAGTTTTGTATGTATAATACACCTGTGCAAAGCCGGGGCGGGTCGCTAGTAATTTATAATATAAATAACCCTTAACCACCTACCTGCGGTCTGTGAGACCGCAGCGTATTTGTAAATTCAAATATTTTGATCTGTTTGTATAATAGCACATTACGTATAATTATTTGGGCGCATGTTAGTGCCCCCGCCAAGACGACTACAGTTCGCACTGTCAAAAAGTTATCAGATCTCATGTAGAGCCAAGTTTCTAACTCAACAGGACTTAACTCTACAAGCTCTTACTTCACAAACTCTACACCTTTTTCTAGTAATTCGAGTGCATGTGGCTTGGCTGTTTCATTACTAGAGGAACAATTTGTATGACCGAGAAGTAATGAACAGTAAGTACATTTTCGCCTTACACCCATACGAAAGTAGCGAAACAGCCAAGCCGCATACATTGACTAGGCTGTAAAGTTTGTGAAGTAAGGGCTTGTAGAATTAAGTCATGTGGAGTTAGGATCTTGGCTCTACATAAGATCTGATATGTTTTTGATAGTGCGAAATGTAGTCTCGTCTTGGCCCCATTTTACATGAAAATGTTTTTTGTTGGATTAGTTGATCTCAACATGATTCATGCTAGTCCAGCATGCGACCAAGAATAACCACGAAAATAACTCTTTTCGACGTGTGAAAATGTGATAGATATATATTTTGCCATAACGCTGTCTTGTTCTGACACTTCGAAAGAAATATTGCGTGGTGCGCATACTAGCCCAGATGGAATAATTTCGTAATATTCTCAACATAAGAGAAGCTTTTTCTATCGTATCCTAGTGATATTGCACCCTTGGCCTGAACATTGTTATGAAACTTTGTGAACAATGAAAAATGGCCCGTGGCCGATTTCTAAATGCAACCATAATTGAATTGAATTGAATTATTTTGTGCCGCTCTGGATTTCAGTTATTGATTCACAAATTGACTTATTAAACAATAAGTATATTTATGTAATATAAACACGATTAATAAAGTGACATATAGTTCTGTCAAAAAATACACTTTTTTCTGTCGTATTTCAGTGATATTGCACCTTTAGCCTGTTTTTTGTTATGAAACTTTGTGAACATTGAAAAAATGTACCGTGGCCGATTTCTAAATGCAACCATTATTTTGTGCCGCTCGGGGCTTGAGTTATTGATTTACAAATTGACTTATTAAACAATAATTATATTTATGTAATATGAACACAATTAAAAAAGTGACATTTAAGTTATGTCAAAAAATACACTTTTTTCTGTCGTATCTCAGTGATATTGTACTCTTAGCCAGTTTTATGTTGTGAAACTTTGTGAACGTTTAAAAATGGCCCGCGGCCGATTTTTGTTTTGTGTTGCTCAGGATTTGAGTTATTGATTTAAAAGTTGGCTTATAATAAAAATAAAATAATTCTTTATTGTTTCACATCAAAAAATAGAAAATAGAAAACAATAAAATTTTCACTTAACCTAGTTTAAACACTTGGCGGCCTTATCGCTGGAAGCGATTTCTTTCAGGCAACCTCAGTACGAAAAGGATACCGCAACGAAAAATCATTACTAAACAATAATTAAATTGATGTAATATGAACACGATTAATAAAGTAACATATAAGATTTCAAGAAAATACACCATTTTCTGTCGTGTCTTAGTGATATTGTACCCTTAGCCAGTTTTTTGTTATGAAACTTTGTGAACATTGAAAAACGGCCTGCGGCCGATTTCCGAATGCAACCGTTGTTTTGTGTCTCTTGGAATTTAAGTTTTTGATTCTCGAGTTAACTTTTGAGACATGCTGGCTCATAATTTAATATCAGTAATGCCAAAAATAAATGTAAAAAATAAAATGAAGTCCAATGTTTATCTATCTTGTTTCTACGGAATCCTAGTGATACTGCACCCTCAGCCAGTTTTTTGTTGTGAAACTTTGTGAACATTGAAAAATGGCTCGCGGCCGATTTCCGAATGCAACCGTTGTTTTGTGTCGCTCGGGATTTGAGTTATTGATTTGTGAGTTAGCTTGCGAGACGGATTGTGCCGATCTCTATTCATATTGTGTTGTCTATTTTGCTGTGTGACATGATAAAAATAGTCTGTTTTGTACTTTCTACCGGCGTTTTGCAGTTTGATATTTATTTCATCTGTTTCACGATTGGACTGTTTGAGAATAGAGTTTTTTTAATACAATGTTTCATCTGTTTTAGGATTGACCGGTTTGAAAATATTTCATTTCGTACTATGTACGTACCTTTGTTTTATTTCATTTGTTTTACGATTTCATAGATTATAATTGGTCTATTGGTAACTTAAAATCAAAATTAATATTTTTTTAGTATTGAGTTATTTTGTTTAATCTATTTTACGATAGTTAAAAGATTAAAAATATGTTATTCATTTCGTAGTATTTACCTGCGTTAATTAGTTTTATATTTTAATTCATCTGCTTTATGATTGGACAAGATGAAAATAATTTATTTTATTAAACATGCCAGTGTTTTTAGTTTTCTTTTTATTTCATAATATATTATTGCCCTCCTCTTTTTTCACGCTGCAGCAATAGGACTCTTTAAGGGTGAACGCGCGTTCACACAAACTTGTCCGGGCTGCAGGAACTTAGTTGATTGAGCGTTAGTGAAAATATTTGTTCTAACACTGGCATTTTGTTCTCGTCTATCCAGATGTTGGTTTTCGTCTACAAGTCGCATTTTTCAACCAATCGCTTCGAAACTAGGTACACAGGTTCTAAATATTTATGGATTTTTTTGAGTTATAAGCTCATGAAGATTCAGTTAACGATATGTGTCGCGAGGTCTACTGTTTATATAACTACTCGTATCAGTTTCTGGCACTTTGGTATACGCTGCTGGTTGCTCGCTCCAGCACTAAGCAAAGTCAGCCACAAAGAGCTGCTCGCTAAATATGAATACCCAGTAGCTCCGTTAGTGCTCGGTAATAATTCCGAAAAACCTCAAACAAAATATTTTTATAAAATAACTGTCTACAGTTATCTGCCTGAGAAAATTAATAAGTAGTTGATATTGGTAATTCTAAAAACTCAAATTTATCAAAACAACTTCATATAAGTATGGCCATCCTCTCTTTCACAGAAGTACAATATCTGACAAACGTTACTTGGCCGTCATATATTTTTTTCATCTAATAGTATAAAAATAGCCAAATACCTATTTTTACACCTACCTTCATCCCGTCAAGGTCTTATTTTTCGCACGTTTTCTATGGTTTTTTCATAATTTATTAGATTTCCCGCCAATCGTTCTCGCCAGCACTAAGCAAAGTCTGCCACAAAGAGCGACGCGAGCAAAAAAGCTGCTCGCTAAATATGAATACCCATTAGCTCCGTTAGTGCTCGGTAATGGCTCGGATATTATTTAAAGCGGCGTTGTTTAAATAGTTTAATGGTAGTATTCGTATTCCTTCTTTGTTTGCTTTTGTGCAAGTTTTCGATGAGCAGAGGTGTTGGTTGTATTTTGGTTCAATAAAAAGCAATAAAAGAGTATATAAAAGTAAATGAGAAGCAAAATTACATTTCATTTCGACTTACAAGAAAGAGTAATCAACCTACTCCTTATTTAATTAATTGAAACCAAATAGAGGTATATCACTGTTAATGATAAAATTGAATTATTTAATTCCAATTAAAGAGATGTAATGGTCATTTCATACATGAAATTGAAATAATATTTAATAACGTAAGTATTTTTATATAGAAACGGCTCGAAATGTAGAAGGCTAACAAAAAAGGAAGGAAGTTATTTCTAAAACTGGGCCAGAAACAAGCCGATGCTAATATTCATATAAAAATTATCAATATAATCTACCGCATTAGTAGCTACGTTTAAGTAGTAGTGTGGAAAGAGATAGTATGTACATCTTTGAGTCAATCAATGGGGCTAACAAAATTTCCTATTAAGACTACGTAAAAATCAGCAAGCGCAATGCAAATAATTCATTTTTCGCAAAAAAAATGCAGCACCGACTTCCACCGTGTACAGAATTCGAATAATTTGTACGAATCGGTGTGATCCATGTACATTTTAGTTGATTTATCAAGAACGGCTAAGCCGATTTCGATAAAATTTAAACGGGACCACCTCGGATAAATACTCTTTCCAACTAAAAAGGAATTAAAATTAAATCGGTTAACAACTGTCAAACATATCTATGAACATATACAAAAAAAATACAAACAGACGAACATAGAACCTCCTCCTTTTTGAAAGTCGGTAAGAATATGACCTGATCGAAACTGCAACTACACGCTGGGTGCTAGTTTATACTTCCCAGCAGCGGTAATTTTTTACAGCTGCTAAATCTATATAGATATCAAATAAAGACGTACCTATCTATCTAAAAGTCAAATTTAAGTTAAATCATACAACACAATAAACGTCTCTAATCGAATGTAATAAAGAAACAATCTCACAACGATTACTTATAATAACTCGATCCAAATTTTGATCGAAAGAATCGCAAGGCTCGACAAAATGAAAAGATTTCGCAGAAAAGAATACTGATATCAAATTGGACGACCATGTGGAAGATTCGAGTCGGATAATATTTTATATGTCGATAGCAGATATTAGATTGGTGCGTACCGATGTGTAACTTAATGTGATGACTAGCTTTTGCGCGTGCAGCCACTCGGATTAGGTATATAATTTAGAAAGTTTAGCTGACATTTTTTTATTTATTTCGAATAGGTTTGCGTTTGACTACACACTACCTGAGCAGATATGTGGTCTAGGATGTAACACGCTTACCTAGAAGATACCTATTTACTCGGGATTTAAATGTTTAAATGTTGATTTGTAAATGTTGAAGCAGACAAAAAAAGCGGGAAGCGCTTGTTGTCTGCTGGGAAATACAAAGTGTGATTATCATTTTGAACAAGTTTTACTATGATGTTTTAATACTTGACTGCCTCGATGGCTCAGTGGTTAATGACCCTAGCTTCTGGGTCAAAGAGGCGTGGGTTCGATCCCCACCTAGGGCAAAAATTTATGTGATGAACATAAGTGTTTGCTCTGTGTCTGGGTGTTATTAAGTTACTATCTATATAAGTATGTACTTAAAAAAAATAAGTATATGTAGTATATCAGTCTCTGGCAGCCATATCACAAGCTTTGCTTAGTTTGGGGTCAGAGACCGTGTGTAAGAAGTCCCCTAATATTTATTTATTATTTTACTATGGGATAGTTTTACATAAGATGTATTTCAATAGCAGATATTAGATTGGTGCGTACCGAAGTGTAACTTAATGTGATGACTAGCTTTTGCGCATGGAGCCGCTCGGATTATATAATTTAGAAAGTTTAGCTGACTATTGACAAACTTCCCGCTTTTTGTCTGCTGGGCAATACAAAGTATTATCATTATGAACAAGTTTTACTATGAAATAATTTTATATGTGATGTATTTCAATAGCAGATATTTGATTGGTGCGTACCGATGTGTAACTTAATGTAATGACTAGCGTTTGCGCGTGGAGCCGCTCGCATTATGTAATTTAAGAAGTTGGAATTGATGAAATGCTAACGAACTGCCGGAAAACTTATTTCCTGCCAAATGCAAGGTGTTGTTTTATTTTGTCCGAAGCGAAAGGAGCGTAATTTTTTGAGCTGTGAGTCGCATAATTTTGTTTTCATATAAAAGCAGAACTTTTCGTATGAAACCAAATGCAGCGAAAATTTACGTTTTATTTTACGTTTGGCCTCGCCCTATGAGGTACCTAAATACTTGTCATTGTGAACAAGTTTTACAATGGAATAGTTTTATTTCAGATGTATACTTCAATAGCATAAAATTAGGTTGGTGCGTACCGGTGTAACTCAATGTCATGACTAGCGTTTGCGCGTGGAGCCACTCGGGGCTATATTGAATTTAAAAGGTTTAACAGGCTAATGAACTGCCGACTTTTTTGTTTACTGACAAATGCAATTATGTATGGTTTTATAATATACAAGGACTTATGAGTAATAGGCATTTAATAGTATAATTATAGTTCAATCAAATTTTACCAAGTATAGAACGAACCACGAAATCACAAAAAAATATCAACTATTCTTTGTTACAAAATGTATAATGTGGCAGATTTTTTTAGTTTCGTTATTGGTTGCAAAGTAAAAATTGTCCATCATAATGAATATACAATTGTATAAAAGTCCTCGTAAGTGCTTCAGTACTTCGTTAAGCAATAGCTCGGGTAAATTTATTGGTCAATCCTGGAGGTCAATCTAAAGCTTTTTAAAGTTAGAGTATAGGTATTGTCTGAAACTTTACGTATTTGAACGTTCACCACAGCGAAGCTTATCAAAATGCAAACGGAGGTACTTATTTGACCTCGTATTCGCTAAGAAAGATTTCCATCTCTATATAAACTAACACGCTAAAAAAACGTAAACATCCAAGGTTTCCCGTACTTTACTGTATATTTTACTGTATCTGTCTACTATCCAACGGCAAAAATGGTTCATCTTGATGTAGGTACAAAATCGTCTTTAAGAGTACGAGTAGGTATATCCTTAGGTAACTGTACCAGCCTTTTTTTTATAGTCCGCTGCAGGATTTAGACCTATCCATAAAGGATTATTGGACCATATCCACCACACTGGCCCAGTGCGGGTTGGTGGATTCATATACGCCATCGTATTTTTTCTACAGATGCATGCAGGTTGCCTCTCGATATTTTCCTTCACTAAAAAGCCAGTGGTGTCAAATTCGGTAAATAAATAAATATTTGAGGACACCTTACACACGGTCCCTGACCCAAACTAAGCAAAGCTTGTTATATGGCTGCCAGACACTGATATACTGCATATACATATTTTTAAATACATACTTATATAGATAGTCACTAAAAAACACCCAGACACAGAGCAAACACCTATGTTCATCACATAAATACTTGCCCTGGGTGGAGATCGAACCCACGCCTTTTTGACCCAGAAGTTAGGGTCACTAACCACTGAGCCACCGAGGCAGTCAAAAATAACCCCAAAGAACTCATTGATACAGGACCGGGATTCGAACCCACGTCCTCACGATTGTAAGGCAGATGTCATCACCACGGCTTTTTATCAGAGGTAACTAGTAACCCTGTAACGCCGAGTTGCGACTAGTGTTGTGACAAGGATATTAGGTTAGGTTAGGTAATACTATTGTTTTTTTTGTGTTTTATGTTTTGTTTTGTTGTTTATGTATTGTACCTCTTATTTTTGTTGCAAATGAATTTCTGTATTTCTGTAAATATTAATACAGTAATTGGAAACAAAACCTAGTTAACATTCCTTTCACCTTGTCCCGGAAACAAGCTTTATCATTCAACCGTCTCGCAAATTACATTCCAAAAGCACGGCTCCGGGAAAACGGCTAAAAAACGTAGAAAACGCGAAAAAAGCAAAATTACGACACCTTGCCCAACTGAATACGTAATTACAGTCGCCAAAACAAAACTCCGCGTTTCCTAATTAAAATAAATACGATTTGTGCTAATTTACTCTGAACAAGAGTCGAGGAGATGATGGCATTTTTGACCCACGAACCGAACCGGAGGAGGTATTTAATTCGACTCGTATATTTTTTAAATGTAAAACCACGCATAACTTTTTTCGTTGTAGTCCGATTTCAATATTTTTTTTTATTGGCAAGAATATACTTTGAAATTGGTGCCATTAAAATTTTATTGAAATCGGCTGAGCCATTTTTGATAAATCAACAATAATGTAAAAAATGCTACATCGATCCGTGCGAAATATTCGCGAATTCTGTACACGGGTGAAGTCGGTCATGCTATTTTTTGCAAAAAAATATTATTTGTTACCTGCTGATTATTGCTGGGTATTGCTTGTACAGGGTTATTCGGTAAGGATGTTGGCCGAAAAGGGCTGGCTCGGATCATCGTACGAATAAATTTTACTACGCCAACCAGGATTTCGAGAAAAAAAACACCCGTTGCATACATTTAAAATACAAAACATAAAAATAGTTAGCCCGTTTTCCGAGCTAGCAAATTATGAAAAATATGATAAAGTCCACCCGAACATATATACATTGCAAGTTAATTAAAAGCTGTTAAAAATAGGATATGTCATTTCGGAAACTTGTTATTTTTAAACATTCGTGATTTGAACACGTTATCATACTACTATACGGGACTTATCGCGCAATAAAAAAGTGCAAACTGCGTGGTGTAGGAATTAAGACCTTTACAGACACTTTAGTCTGCCCGTGACCACGACCAATGCAACTTGATCGAAACGTCGGGAGAAAAAGAGGTACTTAATTAGCTTATATCTCAAGTTTTATTGCGCGATAAGTCCCGTATAGTAGTATGATAATTTCGGAAACATTTTGAGAATTTCAAAAGCTTAGTCATGAGATTTTTGAAAGAGGAGATGAAAATAAAAGCCACACGTCAAAAAGACATGGCCAGAAATTGAGTGATTTCACAGATTTTACTTGGAATTTCAAATTATAATATTCAGTTTTACTTAATACCTATGTTACGAAAAAATAGCAGAGGCAACTAAATCATACGTATCTAAAATTATATTCATCGTCATCTTCTCGTCACAAAAAATTTCAAATCGATATTTTTGGCTTTATTCTAGGAGTGATCGCTTCAGACATTTTTCCACTTCACTCTGTAAACAGTTCTTTCAAAAAGAAATATCTCTGGCACAAAGCTACTAAATTAAATTAAAAAACTTTCTAAAATGAAATAATTTCCGAAACGTCCCATGTTTTAACTGTTAAAACCTTTTATGTGTTGTAAAAATATTAACTTAATTTTAAGTACAATTTTACAACATTTTTAATGTTAACGTAGTTACGGTGGAAAACCGACACTTTTACGAGTACTCCCGCGGGTTGTTACTAGTCATAAAAATAAAAAGCCAAACCCTTTTTTTACGTCCGACTTTTACAACGTTCTGTGATGAAATGCGACAATGACACGTAAAATAAAGCATCATGGCGGATGTTATGATGGAATAGCCGCGTCTATTTTTATATATTTTTAGTTTATATGCAAAAATAAAATTGAACTAGCGGAATATAGTGTAAAATATAGATGTAAAAGTAATCACTGAAAATGTTGATGTCTCATTGCATGGTAACAGAATTATACAAATACCCCAAATAATTTTGAGAAATTATATTACGTACATATTGTGGTGATTATAGAGCCAAAACCCTGCCCAGGCTACGTAGTGGGCAGGCTTTTTAGTTAGTCGTAAGGCAATTGCAAACCGACTACAACGCCGCGAGATACCAAAGTGCTCGGTTAAAAGCACCAATTATAGCTGACAAATGATGTCGAGATTCGAGAAAACAAGTCATTGTGAATTATTTATTGTAAATATCTATGTTGGTATATATGACGGCGCTCTGACATTTTTTTACTGATTTCACTTAGAGACTGTGGCTCTGTAGATATTTGCTCGAAGGTTTGCGTACTTTATTTTCAAACAAAACGTTGCTTACCAACAGGCGAATCGGTGGTCAAGCGCAAACTTATTTGCGATAAAAAAAATACCTTGACATTTACAGCGTTCCTTTCTCTTTCCTTAGCTCCTGACCTACACTGCAATATTATGCGACCCTCAAATGGGCGCTGGGAATAATCCAACAGAGTTAAGAAGAGTTTCAGAGCTGTATTATATAGGTTGCTTTCAAAACGTCTGTCGCTATGATCTTCGCATTGACCTTTGCTTTTGGAAAGTTATGAAAACATTCTAGCTTATGCGTTGAGAGGGGTGAAAGTTAGTAATTCTCTAATCTTATGTGATCCCCTAGCGTCCTTTTAACTCCTTCGTCATTATCATCAACATCTGCAGTCTTATTTATCAGTTGTATTCAGTTATTCGAACCTTTTTTAACACGCTTTTATTAGTTTCACCTGTATATTTGGTTGCTTGCAACCAACGCCTTTAAGCTCGATTTTGCCCTACTGTGAGCGATAAAATTTTCGTTAAACTATGCACACCTATCAAAGACCGATGACAATTCATTTATGAATGTAATAATATATGTTTGTAAAGCGGCCTCTTTGTACTGGTTTCGGCCCCACCAAAGCCTTTCAAAGATCCAGTACAACCCGTGAGTTGTTTAACGAATTATTAAAAAATAATGATATAATCATATTCACTAAAAAGTGAAAAATAAAAATGGCTTAAAAATTAAAAAACACGCTTTCATAGCATATCAAATTAATTTGAACATTTTTCGAACCTGCATGTGAAAAGGGGGTAAAACTAACTAGTTATTCGAAATAAATCTATTTAGGTTTGTGCGCACTTAGTTGTAATTTCCTAAAGAAACATTTTAAGCCAAAATAATTCAAAAGATTTCTAAAAATTGGCGTAACATTCATTACCGCTGAACCGCACAATTAAATGATCCTAAAACAACTGAATTTATTTATGGGATAATTTACTCTTAATGTTTGTAATCCAAATATTAACACCTAGAGCCTTAATTAAGCTCAATGTCGAAAGAACCATGTAATTATTTTTTAATTGCCAACTGGCAACATTAAGAATAAGTGCTTTTTAGGGTTCCGTCCCAAAGGGAAAAACGGGACCCTATTACTAAGACTTCGATGTCCGTCTGTCTGTCTGTCACCGGGCTGTATCTCATGAACTATGATAGCTAGGCAGCTGAATTTTTCACAGATGATATATTTCTGTTGCCGCTATAACAACAAATACTAAAAATACAATAAAATAAATATTTAAGGGGGGCTCCTATACAACAAACCTGATTTTTTAGACGTTTTTCGCTCTATATTAATAATGGTAACAGGTAGATGCTTAAAATTTTCACAGAATATTTAGTTTTATATTCACTTTATTAATAAATAAATAAATTAAAATATAATAAATATTTAAGGGGGGATCCCATACAGTACGGAACCCTCCGTGCGAGAGTCCGACTCGTACTTGGCTGATTATTATAAACTAACATTATTTCACGTTTACATTGAAAATGTTTAGGTTTTTGTCGCTTTTGAGTAATCTTATTTTTTTAAGATGGCCTCTTTTTATTAAGGTATAAAAACATTGCTTACATTTTTGTTACATAACGGACTACATTTTTTTTTAATTTAGATAATTAAGTTTAAATCTAGATAATCTAAGTTAAGTACTTAAAGTTAGTTAGTACGGGTTTTTAGAGTCATTTAGACATATTCATTTTTTTAGTTAGTGGTTTTCTTATTAATTTGATATGGCATAGTAGTTGTAATTTATAGTTAAGTTTATGAAATGTTATTAAATAGCTAGTTTTAATCAGACTGTACCATAATATTATAATTGACTAGCTGACCCGGTGAACTTCATTTCACCATCTGTCAAGTGTCAACTGTCGGTGAGAACTTTCACATGCAGGAACATTTTGTATGAGAAAATTAAATTCAGGTTTTTATTATTTTCCTCGCAACTTTTACAAATTATCTAACCGTTTACACCTTCCCATAACTTCTACAAATATTTCAAGATCAAAATTAGCCAAATCGGTTCAGCCGTTCTCAAGTTTTAGCGAGACTAACAACCACGATTCATTTTTATATATATAGAAGATAGATAGATAGATATTTAACTATAGGTCGACTGCTTAACTCGCGTATCGCCTGCGCGGAAGAAGGGAGCGGGGGGAGATGTTACCGGGAGGGTGAGAGGGGTACGCGGAGCAGAGCGCTGTAATTACGCGCAGGCGATACGCGAGTTAAGCAGTCAGCCTATAGTAGTTCTCCCAATGTAGACCTCGCGTCTGTTAAACTAAATCTTCCGAAGCTTATATCTAGACTCACTCTTGACCGGTTTCGTATAAGAGTATACAAAACTCGTGCACCAAGTTGAAATGAAATTTATTGAAAAACTAGCTGGCCCGGTGAACTTCATCTCACCATCTGCCAATGACAACTTTTACATGCAGCAACATTTTGTATAGGAAAATTAAATTCATGTTTTTATTATTTAATCACTACATTTTAACATTTTCTCACCGTTTAAACCTTCCCTTAACTTCCACAGATATTTAAAGAGCAAAATTAGCCTAATCGGTTCAGCCATTCTTGAGTTTTAGCGAGACTAACAGACACGATTCATTTTTATAGATAAGATTTGACTTGTAGACTTCGAGCAAATATCTACAGAGCCACAGTCTCTAAGTAAAAGAAGTAAAGAAATGTCCGAGCGCCGCCATACACACCGACTTAGATATTTAAAATAATTCACAATGACCCGTTTTCTTGAATCTCGACGTTATGTTACCTAATTAGTGCTTGTAACCGAGCACTTTGGCATCGCGCGGCGTTATGGTCGGCTTGCAATTGCCTAACGACTAACTAAAAAGCCTGCCCACTATGTTGCTAGGGCAGGGTTTTGGGTCGGACACTTTTTTTGAACGATTGTGACTATAGATATTTGCTCGAATCTTTTAGGGCAGAATCAACACCTGGACAGACAAAAGCAAAATTGTCGAGTTAAAACTAAGACTCTCTTTCACTTCGTTTGCTCGGTTAATCCATCAGCCATACGACGTCTATTACTGGACATAGGCCTTCTCTATATATCTGCAATAAGACCGGTTGGTAGCAGCTTACTCCAGCGCGATCCTGCGATCTTAATAAGGTCATTCGGTCTGTTCTATTAATAAGGTCGTATAGATCTATTAAAATCTCTGACACCAGGGCTAACCACCCGGGGTTAGCCCTGGTGTCAGAGATTTTAAGGCTGCCTTAAGGCTTCTGACATAGCTAAACTGCTTTAACAACCAGAGCCTACAATTGTGCGTGTGATCCAAGCCACGGTAGCGCTCAGTTGTAAATGCCACCCGCGGTCACCTATCCGAAGATTGACCCCATCAGTCATCAGTCCGCCGCGCTATGTGTCCTGCCCATTACCACTTTAACCTACCAATCCGCTGGGCTATGTCGGTAACTTTGGTTCTTCTACGGATCTTCTCATTTCTAATTCGATCCCGCAGAGAGACTCCGAGCATAGCCCTCTCCATGGCTTGTTCGGCGACTTGGAGCTTACTAATAAAGCCCATAGTGAGAGACCACGTTTCTGTGCCATAAGTCATCACTGAAATACTTATCAAATAGTAATTCGTGCCAAAGCCACAGATATCTATCGGGATTCCTCTGAAAGAACAACAAATCGCATAAATTCGCCGAGGCGGAAGTTGCCAACAACAAGTTGGAACTATTCTATTATTGCCTTTATCTCTGCCTAACTTGGGGTACTTACTTGTTTGCTGCTATAATTCCCGAAGCAAATCGTGGAACCGATAGAATAGCTAAAACGCATCTTGACAGTAAAAAGTATCAGCTAATCATAGAGAACGATGTGTCAAACGATATAGTGCCATCTTCTTGGAAGGGGAATTCTTCGTGGACCAACAGCTTTCTAGTGGAACGTCTACACGGATGGTGCAAAAAAACAAGGAAAATAACAGGCTGCGGCTATTACTCGTCGGAACTTGGGCTCAGAGAGTCCCTGGCCTGGATCTAGTGATACATCTCTTTAACTTTGTCTCACTCTTGACCGATTTAGTTCATACTCTCAAATCTTGATTAAGCTATTTGACAACATTGAAAATATACTATTGATTGTGGCAATCCTTACAGATACGAGTAATAGCTTGAAAACTTCACTTTACTTAAACTAACAGATAAATAGCTTGAGCACTTCACTTTACCTAAACTAAAATATGTTTAATTTTTGCATACTGCACGAAATAAAATACAATATTTTATTGATATTTTATCTGTGACGAAAGAAACGCTCTAAGATGGGCGGCAACTCTGGTGACGTCACATGCTAGAAAGCGAGAACTTCTCGATCGACTGTTGTTTGTGTAATTTGTGTTTTGAGTTTTCAGAGTAATATTATTGGATCTGTAAGTTACTTCTAAAGTATCTTTTGTCAATTTTTGGACGTGAACTAGCGTATTTACTAGTATTAACTAACGATATTTTCTAGCGTGTGACGTCACAGACCAGCGCCATTACAGAATGTCGTTTTTAACGGGATCTTGAAAATCTATTCTTTAACACTGATTTTCATTGTAAATACAGTAGATCTCTCGGAAATATAAATGTGGTGTGCTTGTTATGTACTAACGAATAATTCAAAACGATTTCCAAAAAGTAGTCAAATAGACACAGATTCTAAACAATGTTACCAAATACTACTAAAATTGACTTTTAATTAAAGCTACAACAGCTACAACATGTTTCCCCCTCCCCTTTGCAACAGAAATATTTAATAAAAATAAAATAAAAAATCTTATATAAAAATCGCCGCGTACTACGTTTCGTCGAGATTAGGTGAATGCGATCGAATGAAATGCGACCTCTAGACGAAAACCAACATTTCATATTTTCAGTGTACCATAAGTCCCGTAGTATAAGAATAATGTGCTCAAGTTGCAAATGTTTAACAATAACTTTAGGCTACTTTTGTGTGTCGTCATTAAAATTTCAAATAATTTTGAACATGTCAAGAAAATCATACAATAATAACATAAAACAAAGAATATCACTACACTAATAGGTAAATCAAATAACCCGCCTTTGACGGTTTCTGCACGGACTTAGACCCTATTACTAAGACCGTCTTGCCATCTGTCTGTCTGTCACCAGGCTGTGTCTCATGAACGGTTGTAGTTAGAACGTTGAAATTTTCACAGATGACGTATTTCTGTTGCCGCTATCACAACAATACAAATACTAAAGTCAGTAAAAATATATTTAAAGGGGGCTCCCATACAACAAGCCAGAAATTTTAGCCGTTTTTCGCTCGATATTAATAACGGTGGCAGGTAGATGCTTAAATTCATATTCATATTCAAATAATATTTACAGTTAAAATTTAACTTTAAAAATAAACCATTAAATTAAAATAAAGTAAATATTTAAAAAGCGCCCCCATACAACACACGTGATTTTATGCTCGATATTAAAAACGGCAACAGGAATATGCTTGAAATATTCACAAAAATTAAGTCATAAATTTCCTTGAAAAATAAATAATCTAAAATAATATAAATCAATATTTTTTTATTTGGGGACATCTTACATACGGCCTCTGACCCCAAACTAAGCAAAGCTTGTGATATGGCTGCCAGAGACTGATATACTACTTAATTATACATATTTTTTTAAATACATACTTATATAGATAGTAACTAAATAACACTCAGACACAGAGCAAAGACTTATGTTCATCACATAAATACTTGCCAGTAGTTAGGGTCACTAACCACTGAGCCACCGAGGCAGTCGAAATTAAATCGAAATTAAGGGGAGCTTCCACATGGTACGAAACCCTATGTACGCGAGTCCGACTCGCGCTTGGCCGATAATTTTTTAGTCATCATGGCTATTTGTATCTACATTTTTTATACATCTTAGAGACATTGTTTCTACAGAATAACATGTTTTCGCGAGCTATCTTCTGGGCAATTTGTCACTAACGTCTCTTCTTATTGTTTCAGGTAAATTATTATATCACAGGAGCGTGATAAAACTCGTAAGTACCGTAATTATTTCCTCAACAGTCCTAGGTATTTGGTTCTTTATTTTGTGGTTTTTGTGAACGAGTTTTATATTTGGTTGGGGAAAAAGTCTTTTCGCATTGTAGTATGTATGACCTTATAATAAAATCTTTTTGGCTATACTATTTGTATCTGGCTGGTTTTGGTATAATTGAAAGTTTAAATTTTAAAGAACATAATTCCAAATTCAAATTAGGAAAATGTCTGATTCTCATTTGTTTTTCGTACTGTCAAGATGAGTGAATCTAATGAAGAAATTCGATACATTTAAAAATTTTACTACAAACAAGGTAAAAATACAACTCAAGCCGCGAAATAATTTACGATGTTTATGGACCTAGTGCAGAGTCTATGAGAGTAGCACAAATTTGGTTTAAGCGTTTTCAATCCGGAAATTTTGTTGTCAAAGACGCACGTCGCTCTGGTCGCCCTATTACGGAAAAAATGAATGCCATTTTTGAAAAAGTGGAGGTAGATCGGCAAATCAGTAGTTACGACTTAGCTGAAGAACTGGGAATTGACCACAAAACAGTTTTGGCGCATGTGAAAAAAACTGGGTACTTACACAAAAAAGCTTGATATTTGGGTACCTCACGAACTCACTGAAAGAAACCTAATGAACCATGTACTCATAGTAGACCTCACACATCTTTAGCCACTCAGCAAAAATTAAGAGAGTTTGACTGGGAGGTGTTAATGCATCCGCCGTATAGTCCTGACCTTGCACCTTCAGATTTCCACCTGTTTCGGTCTCTCCAGAATTCTTTAGGTAGTGTCAGGTTAACATCACGAGAGGACTGCCAAAACCACTTGTCGCGGTATTTTGATCAGAAGTCCCAAAATTTCCATCGCAATGGGATCATGTCCCTACCTACAAAATGGCAAAATGTTATCGAAATGGTTTCTACATACTTTAGTTAAATGTAAATAAACATTATAATAAATGTTTTGAATTTTCTTTAAAATGCGAAAAGACTTTTTCCCCGACATATTATATCAAAGTTAATGACGTTAAGGACACACTTGTGTCAAATCAAAATGCTGGTGTTTATTAGGCGTGGATGTATTACATAAACAGGATATAGCACTGGGAAATAAAAACGTACCGACAAGGATACCGTGTCAGAGGATTGTGTCGAAATGGTAATAGTGCGAGCGGGACACCCCACCACTCACTTATAGCTCTCACTTGGCACGGCGTCTCTCTTATGCCATTTCAAAGGAATATTATGTTTTGTTGCAACGTAATAAGGTTAAATTTTCTTAAGCTAACTTTGAGCCAAATTTCGTCAGTGCTCAATGCAGTTAGGGTAAAAAATCCTTGTTATATACGCAACGTATAAGCATTGCCGTGGTGGTCTAGTGGTACACCCACCTCATAATCGAGAGTTCGCAGATTCATATCCCGGTCCCGGTCCCGGTCGTACCATTGAGTTCTTTGGAATTTATTTACATAATTACACACTTTACTTTTTGGTGAAAGAAACACATTGTGAGGCAACCCTCATAGTTGCATACGTCTGTAGAAGAAATTTGATGGCGTATGCGAATCCATCAACCCACACTGGTCCAGCGCAGTGGATATGGCCCAATCATCTTTCATGGGTGGGCCTACGTCCTGCAGTAAACTAATAAAATGGCTAGTACAGGTACAAAAGCATTGCCGTTCAGCGATATACTTAATGCTGCAAGCATACTGAACACGGTCTGTTCCGGTCCCAATTATAATCTATTTATAAGGCAGACCTATGTCCGGTAGTGGCTGTCCTACCTCTGAAATTATCATGATAAGTCATTCACTATTAAACATAGGCTTCTACTATTTTGTCAAAAAAACTCGCTTAAAATAACTTGGAGCTTTTATGAACAATAATGACAAAGTTTTACATTACCTATTTTTAGAGTAAAATGGTTTCTTTACTTTTATTTAATAATAATAATAAATCTAAATATCAGGGGACATCTACACACAGTCTCTGACCCCAAACTAAGCATAGCTTGTGGTATGGCTGCCAGAGACTGATATACTACACATAGGTACATATTTATACAGAACAGTATGAAAAAAAACTAGGTAGGTATGTGGTATCCAAGCACGAGTGTATTTTTAGCACTCCACAGTGCATTTTTCTTTTACTCGGTGGAAACCAGCTATTTCGTGTCACAACAGTAGCTGCAATTTCGTTTTTGTATTCAAATAGGTTTCAATTTACAACAATGAAATGGAAGAGACGTATAAATTTAAAACGACGTTTTTGTTTCGTTTTCTGTAAATGTAGACTCAATATATTGGGCGTGTTGACATCCTGCCAGCTAACATATTGGTTTTTGTATGATACCAATCATATCAAAACTTTTGAAACTTTTACTAAGTATTGCAACCACACAATTTTACCATAAAACAAAATTGTATAGTAGTATGGTTATGAGCCCGTTCAAACTATTAGACCGCGAAAATGCCGCGAAAATAATAGTAAGCGCAAAAATAAACTTTCTAAAAGCTGAATTTTTGATATTACATTGTTATAGTGGTGTAATAAATATCCCAGATTCAATCAGGTGGGTAAATCCTTAACTTATGATGGGGATACCCTTTTGATTTTTTCGAAGTGGAACTTCTAATGCGACTTCCAACAAGATTACCTTTAACGTTTAACGCTACCATGGAGGGGGTATGAAAGCACTGTTGCGTCGAAGTTTCACTTCTACCGCGCGGAGGGACTCCACTTACACTTTTTTTAAAAATAAATAAGTATTTTACAACTACTTTCAAAAGCTGGAAATTTGTGTACGGTTAGAAACAGAACCTGTAAGCCAGGTTTTAAAGCGGCGCTACCTTAAAACCTGACTGATACGCCTTGTTACATGTTTCAGGTTTGGCTGTGGTTAAAGTTTTTACCGACTTCCAAAAAGGAGGAGTTACTATGTTCGTCTGGTCTGTATGTGTTTTTTGTGTACATTCAAAGATGTCGTTAAAAAAACATAACCCCGAGGTGGTCCCATTAAAATTTTATAGCAATCGGCTAAGCCGTTTTCGATAAATTAACAATAATGCATGGATGTCACATCGATTCGTGCTATTTGAATTCTGAGCACGGTGGAAGTCGGTATTGCTATTCATCATCATCCTGCCCTTATCCCACTAGGTGGGGTCGGCACAGCACGTCTCTTTTCGCCACTTCACTCTATCATACGTCATCTTTACATGAACTCCTTTCTCTCGCATATCATCTTTCACACAATTCATCTACGCTTTTTTTGGTCGTCCCCTCCCATTTCTATTATTTGCGTAAAATAATTATTTTCAATTATTTTTCTACCAGTACATAAATTTTCAGCTTTTATAAGTAGTTGCAAAATGTTACTTATTTTTTTTAATTATATTGCATACTTTGAAGATTCCCACAAAGTAACTGATTCAATCATCCACCATTAGGGTTCTCGCTCACCGTATCGGACCAGAAACCAAAAATAAACCGAACGTGCACACGCTCTCGTCCGAGTTTGTTTGATTTAATCTCCTCGGCTACATGCATTCCGCGTAGTTTGGTCATTTTTTTGTCAATTTTTGCAGCGTTTTGTCAATGTTGTGTCGCTTTTGTCAGGTTTAGTGGCCAGCGCGGGTGGCGCGTGGCTTGCATAATTTCCAACTGTCTCTAAAAAAGTTGGTCTATTTTTAGACTATTGTTTTTAGGTTTTATTGTGTTTTAGTAGTGAATAAAATTAATCAGCAGGAGTGTTAGCTTACGGATGGTCATTTGAAATTATGATTTTAAAACTGGGTCGTAAAGTCATTATTTTTAACCGATTTCAAAAAAAAGGTTCTCAATTCGACTGTTTTTTTTATGTATGTTACTCGATTACTCCGCTAATTATAAACCGATTTCGATGATTCTTTTTCTGGTAGGTTTTACGTCAAAAATGGTTCCATTTAAATTTTATAGAAATCGTTTGTTATTGAAAAATCAACAATAATATGGAAATTGCTACATCGATGACACATTGATCCGTGCGAACCAATTGAATTATGTTTACGATTGAAATCGGTTATGCCCTTTATGGCGAAAAAAAAATTCGAACTGTTTGTCTTGCTAGTTTGCTAGCAAGACTAGTTTGCTAGCACTTATAATTTTGCTCTATCCCTTCAGTGGTAGAAAACATCGTAATGAAACCAGCATAATTATAGAAGAGTAATTATAGAATAATAAATTCGATGGTACCGTGGATCCACCAATCTTCGACCAGCTGGAGTGGAGTGAGGATATTCATATAGGCCTATGTTCGATGGTAGACTTACTAACAGTATATAGTTATATGCTTCACTATGTTAGGGGAATGGGCCCAATTTTAAAGCCGCCATCGTAAATTTAATAGCACCGTAAACTATTGTTCTCTCTATCAAGTGCTTAAAGTGAAAAAGACACAGGAATATTCTAAATTACTATTGTAATTACGATTGCGCCTTTAAAATTGGGTCCAATGCCTAAATTGCCCACCTACTCTTATAGGGTTCCGCATAGTTACCATTAAAGGTTTAATTCTGTAGCCGACATCACGTATCACCAGTAGACTACTAGCTACTAGACTTGTAACGCTCATAGCGTAGTTTGACTAGGTGTTTGTTAGCGATCATCGAAGTTAAGCAAGGTTCAGCTCAGACTCCAGATGGGTGACTAAGAGTGCTATTTACAACTGAGCGCTACCGCAGCACGGATAACACGTCAAATTGTAGGTCCTTGTTGTTTAACTGTTAAGCCATGTCAGAGGCCTTCAGGCGGCTTAAAAACTCTGACAACAGGCTACCCACCTGGCCTACGAGTATACGAACTTACTTAAGTAAACTCAGTGTCTACGCTACGTAGATTGACGTAGCAACTGACTACGCATTGCTACGAGTAGCTACGGAACATACTTATAGAAACCAGCGCGGCTACACTTTAGTCTGCTGCTGTAATCAGCTACTTTATATCTAGACCATAGGTCCAATTAAGAAGGCGCCATCGAAATTATCATAGCTAATTAGAATATTTCTGTTTCTTTTTCACTTTAGGCATTCGATAGAGAGAACATTTTTAAATTGCTATTAATTTTACGACGGCGCTTTCATAATTGGGCCTCGTATCTATCCACTTTAATCCACTTTAAATATATTTAAAGTGGATTCACTAGGTCAGTGTGTGAAATTCAAATATCTTAGTGTTTTTTTTTTTCATTTAAAGATATTTGAATTTTGCGCACTGACCTAGTGAATCTTAGCCTAAACATAGACAGTACAATATAAACATAAAAATATTTTTTTTATTTCTTGTATTGATTTGTATCAAAACTGTTTGAATCCACCTTAACATCAGGCAGTATGCGGTCAAACGCAAACCTATTTGAAAAAACACTTGCAATTCAAAATAAAATACGTAAACCATTCGTACACTCAGTCTCGATTGCACATTATAATCACAAATTCGTTTAAATTTTAAATACCTGTAATGGAATACACCCGGAGGTCCCGAGCACAACATGGCTCACCGGTTTGGTTGAATACAACACTATTTGCAGTATGGATAATAGGAGTAGGTGGTCGTCCATGTAGTGATGATGATGATGGAATAACCTCCCATAAAGGACTCCTCTACTGGGCGAAGTGTTGTGCCCGGGGATAGCTATCCGACCACAGACTAGGAAGTTATCTCTGTCTACCTATCCGACTGTGTAATATTAGGTCCAGAGGGCTATGTTGGAGTTTCTTGCTCGAACTCGATCGCGTTAACTTTTGATGTAATTTCTATGAAAATGGCACAGAAATGGCTTGTCATGTACAGAAAACTGAATAGCTAAATGTGAGTATTTTAACGATAATGTAACGAGCGCCAAACCGATCCAACACAAGCGCGGCAACGCGGCTAACTCAAGCGTGTTTGTCAATGTGCTCGCGTGTGTGCTCGGCGCGCTCGATTAACGCGACGTAAAAGTAATTCGATTTGATTTGCAAAACTCCAAATTAGCCCTCTGATATGGTTCGCTCGTCGCTGTAAATTCCGTTTGCGCGATGCAGGATTCAGCTTGTGATTGGCTGATACCCGGCGTTGCCTGTTGTGATTGGTTTACGGACGGGGCGCGTAGTTAGTGGTGCTATCTTGTAGCGGTAAGTAGCTACAGATATTTTGGACATTCTCTTTGCATGGCCGTGTCGAATTGAATGCACAAAAGATGTGCTAATAAATTAAATTGTATGATCACTGCAATAGCTCCACTTTTACAACTGCAACTTTGCAAACAATTTTATCATTTTTTTTTTTCATTTTGATGGGGGTATTTTTTGATTTGTTAGGTATTAGGTATCTTTATAAACACCGTGTTATTGTCAGTACGCATAAAAAAGAAACTCAATTACATCATGAAATATCTGTTTTTAAAACATCGCATCGCGTGAAACCATTGACTTGATTTTTTTTCGTTGTACGTTGTGTAGGTTCCTACTTACTTCCCGAGAAGAAGTTCGATAACATCTGTATGTGGATTTCCTAATTTGTGATTGGGCTAGCGTTGTAGACATAGCCAAATCGTCATTCAAAGGTCTATATTCAACCATCAAAAGCAACTAGGTATGGCATAATACTTACCCTTTAAATGCATGTTGTTGACAAACGTCTACAATCCCATTATTTTCAGATTATCAGTGAACTGATAGTAGTGACGGTAATACTAAAATTCTGTTAAATGTTTTTGAATTTTCATACATTTAACTGAACTACAGTTGTTTAAAAACAATGTAAATTTTTGGCCAGCAGTAAATACAGTCCATACTGTTCCTGAAACCATTTGTGCAGATATGTTAATCCTGTTTATGCCGATGTCCAACATATATCGTATTTTAATGCATTCGAAACCGCAATACTGACATGCTTCCTGCGATTTCAGGAACAAAATAAAAGAAACGGATTGAAAATTTTATTTAGAAACTCAAAAATACGATGTTAAGAGAGAAAAACACAAATCCTTGAAAATTTGATATGAAACCATGAAATATTTCTAATAAGCGATTGTTAATTTTGTGCAAATCTTTTATTGAAGTATCCACCAATTACATAACATAATATCTAAAAACATTTTTAAAGTACATCAATTTGTACAGAAAAGATAAAAAATCACTTCTTTATCTAACTTTACCAATGAGAATCTTCAATGCCACACCCTAACTCACTATATTTCAATCTCAATAGGTTATTCCCATCAGAAATAACAAAATTATTATCCTTATCAAACGTTAAACCAAAAATATACTTATTATCAAGTATCTTTTTCAGCCCATCATACTTAGTATACGTAAATATACCTAAATTCGTACAAATATATACATTTCCATCATCATCATCAACAATATGTCTTACTAGTAACAATTCACTAATAACTTCAATTTTCAAATCCAAATTATCATATCTATACAATCCAGTTTCATTAGCAAATATTATTTCATTATTTATGGACACAAAAAAGTAGTCAACTTGGAAATCTTCAAACTCTTTGACAACAGCAAAGTTACCATCAATTTCAAGATGGAGTCTCTGAGCAGGATAGCTTATGTAGAAGAGATTTTTTCGAAAAGTTAGAGACCAGATATTTTTGCCTTTTTCTTTGTAGAAATCAGCTATTTTAGTATAGACGTTGAATTTGTATATTCCTTCACTGCCTCCCATATAAATTTCATCATTAGTTGTGTCTATAGCTACTGCGCAACCGCCTCTGATACCAGCTACTGTTTGGTATTCATGCGTATCAATATTATAGAAGGCTAATGTAAAATCGACGTCTGAATAGGTTTCTGGCTTGGAAAAGCTAAAGAACAGGGTGTTCGAAGGTTTGTGGACGATCAGGTTGTAAGGTTTGCCGATGTTTCTAGATAAAAGGGTCTGTTTTTCGTAGAATTTGTCCTTGATTTTGAGTCGATTGCACTGGTTTGTTGGTATTGCTATCGCTGGAGAAGCGATGATCAAAATGAGTAGGAACTTCATGTCAGATCTGAAAGAAAAACAGTTTAAACAATTTATTATTAACATTAAAATAAATTCGTCACCTAAAAATATATGCTGTTTTTTTACACATAGTGAATTTCTTCTATTAAACTGATCCTTTCCTTTGTGGAATCAACCATAAAATCGCTACTAATATCAACTTTCCACAAAAAATTAAAATTGGACAACTTGTATGAAACAGTGGATTTTTCACGAGATCTCATCATCGTAAATTATATCTTAGTCATAATGATGGGCTAAATGAATACAGATATCATTGTCTCAATATATTTCCCGTTTAGAAAAACTTTTATGTATACAGGGTCACAGGTATCAAACGCAAAAACCTTTTTAGGGCGGGTATAGTACATCTAGACAAACAATTTTTGTACTACGCTTTTGAAAATTTGCAATAAAAAAATTTCGCTTCTCCATACATTTTGCCGCGCGTTGACGAACTTTTTGTATGAAAAAGCTGATTTTATCTTCGTGATTTTCCAAAAGTTGTTTGTCTAGATGTATTAGACCCGCCCTTAAAAGGTTTTGCGTTTAATACCTATGATCCTGTATACTTTAGCGTATTAATAGCTACTAGAAAAATATCTGAAACTCACAGGGCTGGTTACTACAATTATTTTATAAACAACTAGCGTTGCCAACTCAGCAATGTTTCCGTAACAAATGCCCCAAGAATTAGCAAATTATTATCTTCTTTAATCTCAAACAAAAGAAAGAAAATGTCTCAACAAATGAATACAAGTGATTAAGTAAATCACAGCCATTGTTTAGATTGAAGTTGTTGTCTGCTCTTTTGTGCTAAATTATCATTTAATTTTATACAGGGTTATTCCTAATCAATTAGCATCCTTAAAAAGGGCTTATTCTGTACATCAAAACTAACAACTTTTGTCAAAACTAAAAAAAAAAAACAGCTGTTCCATACATTTTGTCGCGGGTGACGCGGGTTTTTCTATGAAACAACATTTTTTTTTGAGTTCTGGCAAAAGTCGCAGAACTAGAAATGTTAATTTTTAAATACAGAATAAGCCTCTAAAATGATGTTAATTGAATAGGAATAACCCTGTATAGGGTTGGATAGAACTGGGCTACTACGAGTATGTTGAATGGAACTCAGAATACCAACTATATTACAATGAAAATTAAATATGTTGCCACCGAAATTATGCAAAAACAATGCTATTAAATAATAATTGTGGCTTCTGATTGTTTTACCCATTTAGACAGTCAGAAACCATCAGGCGGCCTAAAAACCCTGAACCAGGACTAGCTTATACAGGGTTTTACGAACTTATTTACTTACTTTTAGGCTGCCAACAACTTACTCGTATTATTATAACAGTATCATGTTTATTGTATCCTATTTACGTATTAGATTTTTAAGGTTTTTTAGATTGGTGCTTAGATGAAGATGAAATGAACATAATTATTATTTTTCGCAAAAAATAGCATGACCGACTTCAATCGTGTACAGAAGTCGCGAATATTTCACACGGATCGATGTAGCATTTTTCACATTATTGTTGATTTATCAAAAATAGCTTAGGTGATATCAACAACATTTAAATTAGACCCATTTCAAAGTATACTCTTGCCAACAAAAATAGAACTATGAAAATCGGACCACTATGTAAAAAGTTATGCGTGGTCATACATAAAAAAAAAAATATATACGCGTCGAATTGAGTACCTCCTCCGTTTCGTCGGTCAAAAAGTGTACGAAACCACACGATAACGGTTTACTATGTTAATACGTCTAAGAGCAAAAATATAGAACCCATACTTATTGCACTGCAATTATAGAACAGAACCTTAAACATCTAAATTGGTACTTACACCATATTTATTCAACGATCAATTCATAATTCTTCTATACACGCTTGTTTAATATTGCACCACTGTCACCTCTCAAGGATCAACTAGCTGAATGATGGGAGATCTCATTCTTTAAACAATGTTTATAAATTTGTCTATTTGTTAGACATAACAGATATAGATGACAATCTATTGTTAACTAAGTTTTGTTTCACAACTGTAGCGGTATACCTGCCCTGTATTTGTACCAGTCTTTTTAAGGTGAAAGGTAGGTAGCCGTGTACAAAACACTTTAATTGTTTTTTGTACTATATTTACCGGTTTTTTAATAGTCTACTGATGAACATATGCCTACGAAAGGTGATTGTGGTATATCCAGCACACAGGGTCAGTACAAATTGGTAGTTCCTCTACCTACGCTATCAAATCAGCTACGGATTATACAAATCTCTTTACGATGCTCTCCGTCACTGAAAAGCTGGATGGTGTGTGGAAATCCGTACATCATTACAATTTTAAAGAACTTATTGGTACGGTATCAGGATTTACTTAACTGGTAACCATTTTAAGGCAAGCGTTGTAACTGCTAGGCCACTACAGCGTATCTCAAAAGTTTGGAATTACTATCATTTTGAGTTATTAAGAATAGATTCAGATTCAGATTCTTTATTTGTCAGAACATGGTAAGTACACTTCATACAAAATAGCATACAAGTTGGAGTTCTTACATAATGTTGCTCATGTCCTTGCCAAGTGTGGCGTACAAATATAAAAAAATAATGAGTGAAATAAATAATAGCTACGAGTAATGACCGAAACTTTTCCAAAAATTGTAACCAATAAAAATAAAACAAGTCGCTCATTACTCCATACAAACGTCGGTGGGTAATCACACCAGTGTTGAATATCTAAAACTAAGATTCAAATAAATTTATCATTACAAAATCTATGCTTCTTGCTAATAAAACTGTGAAAAAAATTCTCCACTCAAGCCTTGGAACATTTGAATTTTGACTCAAATTTTAGGAAACTTTTGATGCATAAAACACAGAAGAACTAAACTGAGTCATCTTTTATGAAAATAGCAGCCTAGTTTATATATCCTTTAGTTCAAATAACTATTATTTAAATAAATTCATTCAACAGTTTTTTTTTCATTATTTACTACGGAGAAAACCTTATGCGCATTTAGTACGCAGCTGTGTTAGGTAATAATTATAGGTATTTTAAAACAAATAAAAACGAAATTATATTGCAATGGGTGCAATCTTACTTGATTTTTTAATGGTTGTCTTTAGAGTTCAAACTTCTATAATCCAAATATTTCATAAGGAGACAGCTGCTTATAATTATCATAAGCCTTCGTAGGCTTGACCATAATAGCTTCATAACACAACTTACTATGAGCACTAGGCAGCAATCTATTAATCGTACTTTTATCAGAATATATCACATTATCATTCCCATCAAACGCCAATCCAAACGCATTATTAATTTTGGCAACCATTCTTATTCTTAAAAAAGGTTTCTCTTCTATATAAATCCCATCAGTTGCAACAAAAAACACATCTCCGTACGCATCTTGAATTATTTGCCTAACAGTGATTTCATCATTCAAATGTAATACGTCTCTTGTTGACTTCTCAATTTTATACAAAGCAGTTTTGTTGCAGAAGTATATATCATTATGTTTGGATATAAAAAAGTGATCGACTTCTATTTTTTCAGCCTCAGCTACTCTAACAAACATGTCGTACTGGTACACGTAAAGTTTTTGTGTTGGGTATTGGATGTAATAGAAATGGTTTTTGACGAATATGTCCCAAATGGATATCCCTTGTTCGGCGAAGAATTCTGCAGATCTAGTCATGAAGTTGTATTTGTATATGCCGTCGTGACCTCCGAAGTATATGTCGTCGTTGCCATGGTCGTAGGCTATTGCGTAGCCTCCTGGTAAGCCTTCTATTTCTCTGCATTTCTTTTTTTCTATGTGGCAGGAGGCGATGCTGAAGTCTACGTGTGTGCCATTCTAAAAATTAAATAATGTTATTATAGCGTTATTGTCTTCTGGTAGAAATCTCTCTGAGGTCGTCTAACGTACGGAACATCCATGTATTTGACTCTAAAAATGTCCTCTTATTTGGTAAATATGTCTGTTGGTATAGGTCCCCGACCACAATTATTTATTTTTATGACCGTTTCCATAGATTACCATTCTCCGCCACCCTTTTTGTAGCCTATTCTCAACGACTACCTATAGCAAAATAAAGATAGATTAAAGTGCAAGGAACGGTATCATCATCATCATCTCTTCCACTACCAGACATGCCCTTGTCCGGCAATAAAGTCCTACTAAGCCCGATTACAGAGGTGCCATCGTATTTATGTTAGCTAAATGGCATAGTTTTGTTTCTTTTTCACTTTAGGCATTCGATAGAGAGAAAGCTTTTTACGTTGCTATTAAATTTACGCTAGCGCCTCTGTAATCGGGTTTACTATATCACTACAAAGTATAAAACAAAGTCGCTTCCCGCTGTCCGTCTGTCCCTATGTATGCTTGTATCTTTAAAATTACGCAACGGATTTTGATGCGGTTTTTTCAAAAGTTAGAGTGATTCAATTTAAAGTTTTATAATTATGTATAATACACCTGTGCGAACCCGGAGCGGGTTTCTAGTAATAATATAAACGCAAAATTTTGTATGTGTGGATGTTTATTTCTCTTTCACGCAAAAACTACTCAACGGATTGAGATGATACGTTGCAATAGTACTGCTTGTACATCAGAAAAACACATTTGCGTGAAACGAAGTTAGCCGGGTCAGCTAGGCTATTTATATTTCTTTAACAGTAGTGGAAGTCGTCAAAAGATATATGATCTCTATCTCTCTCTCCCTCTCTTTCTTTCGGAAGAAGACTCTATGTTATAGTCAACCGACTTTAACCGACTGCCAAAAAAGAGTTCCATGTTCGTGTGTATGTATCTTTTTTTTGTGTATGTTCATCGATAATTTCGCAAATTGTGAACTGAAACGAAAAATTCTTTTTTAGTTCAAAAGGGTATACTTCCGAGGTAGTCCCATTTTAATTTTACAGAAATCGGCTGAGCCGTTTTTGATAAATCATTAATAATGTAAATAATTCGAGCGAAATATTTGAATTTTGTACACGTTGGAAGGCGGTTTTGCCATTTTTTGCGAAAAATAATTATAGAATACCTGTATCGTATGACTGAAGAACAAAACTCCCGAGTACTTGTGTAAGACAAGGTTGTACGGTTTGCCACGGTTATCAAACAGTAGTTCCTTGTCGAAATAAACATCGTTGAAAATGACCCCGTCGCAGGCTATAAGGGTCTCGTTTGCTATACACTTGGAGATGAGAAGTACGACGATTAATTTGTTGGCTATCTGTAGTGGACCTGAAAAAAAAATCGAAATTGAGTTCATAATTTTATTCATAAAATTAATACCTAATTAGCTAAACTGCATGTTCAAAATATCTGACTTCCAAAATATTTCTCGGTGCTACGAATATAACAATTCATTTCAAAATTTTAAAATTTTCCTTAATGTACCTACATATTTTGAATGGTTCTCTTTTGAATCTATAAGCATCCATATGTTATGTAAAAATCAACTTAAATGTACCTCAATTCGAAATATTGAAAATAGTTACAGGAAAAATTTTGCATACCATGAAAACAGTTGTGTAACAAACTATCTACGTCGAATAAATATCTAAATTACATGGTAATTTTTCAATTATTTCTAGACAACAAAATATATTTTAGCCTAATCATTTAATCGTACAACAAAGAAAAATACAATACAAAAGCACGATGCGATTCCCATTTCTCTACACCTAATTTAACTTTTAAAACTACACCTTTAGCAACACAATATAGAGTCCGCAATTCTTTGCTCTAGACAAGGTGAGATAGGTCTCTTCTCTACTAAGTAGAGTCGTCTCTGAGATAAGCAGAAATAAAAAACAGCATTTTATTGGCGATCATTTGCAGCACTGCTGTAAAAAGGAGGTTTTATTGAGTAGAGCCCGGATATCCCATGGATTTCCTCACTTTGTATGCTCTTTCACTTTGTAGGGGCTGCTGCAATTGACGGGCGAGCGTATATTTTATTACTCGACTACGAAAATAGGCATCATATTTGTCAAACAAAACTGGTTTGAGCTATGGAGAGGGCTATGCTCGGAGTCTCTCTGCGGGATCGAATCAGGAATGAGGAGATCCGTAAAAGAACCAAAGTTACTGACATAGCCCAGCGGATTGGCAAGTTGAAAAGGCAATGAGCAGGGCACACAGCTCGGATGACTGATGACCGATGGGGTCGAAAAGTTCTCGAGTAGAGACCACGTACCGGCAAGCGCAGCGTAGGATGTCCACCCACAAGGTGGACGGACGACCTCATTAAGACCGCAGGATCGCGCTGGATGCAAGCCGCTACCAACCGATCTTATTGGAGATCTTTAGGGGAGGCCTATGTCCAGCAGTGGACGTCCTATGGCTGAAACGAAACTGGTTTAAAAAAGTAAGTAGGTACCTAAGTTCGTATAGACCGGGTGGCAGAGTTTTCAAGCCGCCTGAAGGCCTCTGACATGGCTAAACGGTTAAAATAACAGGCACCTATAATTTAACGTGTCAATCCATGGTAGCGCCATGCGTCGTAAGTTGTTAATGCCACCCGTTGTCACCTATCCGAAGATTGACCTTGCCAAACGTTGCCTAACTTAGGTGATCCCTGACAAACACCCAGTCAAACTAAGCTATGAGCGCTGCAACTGGACTAGACTGGCGAGAAGTCAACGTTATAGACATTTGTCAGTTAAAGTAGCAAGTAAACAAGGCATAAAAAAAAAAAAATTGATCTCTGATAGGGTCGCATTTTTCAATGGATCTCTATAAAACTTGGTACACAGGTTTTATATTAACAGATTTTTTATATTTGGCGATTTTTGATAGGGGAGATATGACCCTTTCTTTAATCTTACGGCAATACAGTCTCGACCAAAGCGCCACCCTTTTATGGTGCATAACTCATAACACAACTCGCATTACAACCAAGCGTTTCTAGTTCACATTCCTCATATAAACAGCTAGAATGTGAAATGCTTTCAGTCAGTTTTTAGGGTTCCGTACCCAAAGGGTAAAAACGGGACCCTATTACTAAGACTTCGATGTCCGTCTGTCCGTCTGTCTGTCACCGGGCTGTATCTCATGAACCATGATAGCTAGGCAGCTGAAATTTTCACAGGTGATGTATTTCTGTTGCCGCTACAACAACAAATACTAAAAACAAAATAAAATTAATAATTAAGGGGGGCTCCGATACAACAAACCTGATTATTTGTCGTTTTTCGCTCTATATTAATAATGGTAACAAGTAGATGCTTGAAATTTTCACAGAATATATAGTTGTATATTCACTTTAGTTAAAATAAAATTAAAATAAAATCAATATTTAAGAGGGGCTCCCATACAGTACGGAACCCTCCGTGCGCGAGTCCGACTCGTACTTGGCCGATTATTAAACTAAATTACAACAGGATGTCGTCAAATCCCAAGTAAACAATAATTTTCTATATAAACTTGCTACATCCTAGACTGCATCGCCTCGCATGACTGCCTCGGTTGCTCAGTGGTTAGTGACCGAGTCTTGGGTCAAAGAGGCGTGGGTTCGATTCCCACCCAGGGCAATTATTTATGTGATAAACATAGGTGTTTGCTCTATGTCTGGGTGTTATTTAGGTATTGTCTATATATGTATGTATTTAAAAATATGTATGTATACCTATGTAGTCAGTCTCTGGCAGCCATATCATTAGCCTTGCTTAGTTTGGGGTCAGATACCGTTTGTAAGATGTCCCCTAATATTTATCTATTTATTTATATTATTCACATATCTATTTAACATCAGGCAGAATGTAGTGAAACACAAACCTATGCCTAAATAATAATAAAAAATACAATGCGCAATATAATTAAAATCCGCTTTCGCTTATGAATTGCATCCACCTTATTAGCGGATATAGTTTGTTTGTACTAGTTGCAGCGGGTTTTTTGTTGTTTTTTACAGAGCAATAAGTTTAAGTTCTTTTTTATTAGAGCACAAAAGGATTAGTATAGAGCAGCTCTATATTTCACTCTCTGCACATCACATACGTATACTCATTGAGTTGTAACAACTTAATTTGACTGATTTCTTTATATGAGTGAATGAGTTCTTTATTGTTCACACCAATACTCAGTCATAGAATACACAGCAGAAAAAAAAGAAAACTAAATTGGTGAAACAATGGAAAACAAAACTATTGCTAATAGCAATCTATTCCAGGCAACTTTTTCTTGTGTCCAGTGATCCTAAATTCCTATGTCTTAATTTAGCACAGTATACATAAGGTTAGGTATCTGTTATTTTAATCATTTTATAATAAAAATTGAGAACATTTTCGATCACTAAAATTTTAAAAAGTCTGAGAGAGCATATAAATAAAAGTTTATAAATTTGAATTTATAAATAAATTTGACCACCTACAAGAAATTGGGTTTTTACCTGCATTATAATCCATTATCATCATAAAAATAAGATAAGCACTCTTTTTTTAGTTGTAAATAAACGAATTAATGTTTTAAATATCACTCAAATCATTATGAACAAAACTAAAACAAACGTAAAAATGTCATGAAAAATACAGACTTTGATTGACAACAACTACGAGTAACCACTTGGCTTAAGCGAATACTTATTTAGATTAAAATCTAAGGAAGGACTGAAACGTTACGGACAATAAAAATATATCAACTTGGATGTATATATTGAGTTCTTAAGATAAACATGTCCATATTCCATCTTTGGTATTTGTTTATGTTTTATGTTGTGGTATACGTTTTTGTTTATAATAAATAATACTAGCTTTTGCCCGCGGTTCAACCCGCGTATGTTGTGATTTTTATGCTATCCCATCGAAACCTGTTACTTTTACGGGATACAAAGTAGCCTATGTCACTTTCCAGCATTTGAACTATATTCATATCAAAAAACAGGTCTATCCGTTGCGGCGTGAAAGCGTGACAAACAAACTTACATTCACACGTATAATATTAGTAGGGACAACAATGGATATTATTGTATTAGAGTTATATGGATGTTATTTAATGACGTACTAAAGTGCTGCTAAAATTAGTCCGTTTGATTAATTATGAAAAATGTAGTTGTCGTCGTCGTCGTTTTAGCCATTGGACATCCACTGCTGGACATAGGTTTTCCCTATAGATCTTCAATAAGACCAGTTAGAAGCGGCTCGCATCCAGCGCGAACCTGTGGTCATGATTAGGTCACCCATCCGCCTTTTGGGTGGACGTCCTACGCTGCGCTTGCTGGTACGTGGTCTCCACTCGAGAATTTTTCGAACCCATCGATCATCAGTTCTCCGTGCTATGTGCCCTGCCCACTGCCATTTCAACTTGCCAATTCGCTGGGCTATGTCTGTAACTTTGGTTCTTCTGCGGATCTTCTCATTTCTAATTCGATCTCGCAGAGAGACTCCGAGCATAGCCCTCTCCATAGCTCGTTGGGCTTTTTGGAGCTTATTAATAAGTCCCATAGTGAGAGACCACGTTTCCGTGCCAAAAGTTATCATTGGCAAAACACACTTATAAAACTTTAGACCAGAGGCACTGGGGTATGTCGGACGAGAAAACATTTCACAATTTTCTAAACGCTGCCCAGCCGAGATGGATTTGACGAGTTACCCCTTTCTTGAAGTCGGACCTACCTAACTGGACTACTTGTCCTAGGTAGACGTACGAGTCAACGACTTCAAGAACCGAGCTCTCAACAGATATTGGGGTGGGTACGACATGGGACACATAATACTGGACATACTTATTTTTTTTACTTAATAAAAATTTTTGAAGTGGATCGCGCTACAATTCTAAAGTAGGAGATCGCGAACTTGTTGCTACGTAAAAAATGTAGCTAGGCATGAAAATATACAAAATTTGTTGTTTAACTGAAAAAATACGTGCCTAAGATTTTTTGATATGGTTAACTGACGGACTAATTATAGTTAATTACAGGACAAGTAGGAGGACCCCACATTACCACCCCTACATTGTCGATTTTCCTTCGATATGTACGAAGCGGTTCGACTCAAATTTTCTGATTCGTACCGGCAGGGAATGGAACAGTCTTCCTGCTTCCCTGTTTTCTAAGAGATAAAATATAATCTAAAGCTTTTCAAGGTCAGAGTGAATAGGTATCTTCTAGATCTGCGTGCTTCATCTTCGACCACAATGTCGCTTACCATCAGGCGAGTTGGTGGTCAAGCGCGGACAAATTTGCGATGAAAAAAAAATAGTTTTTTTAGTATCAAGCCAATTTACACAGAAACCCAGACTTGCTTATAAACTTACTAAATACCTACCGCTTTATTTTTAGTTGAGGACCACTCAGATATGAAATAAGCCGGTTACTACTAGAAATACCTCTGAAACAGCTCTCCTTGCATTTACTACGTGCACTCAGCGCATGTATAAAGCAGTCGCAATTAAATTATTTTCGTTATTAAAACGTGCAATGGTATAACGTTATAATAACGTAGAATGGGATCTCGCTTCCAGGTGAATACTAGAATTGCTACAACTAGTTTATTCTGGATGTAACCAGTTTAAATATAATTTTAGCTACTTTATGTGGATTGTTTAAATGGTTTGCAGCTATACTGGTTAGCAATTTGTAGCCACTAAACTAACAATTGAATATATATTATGATATATGAACTCTGGAATGATGCTGGAACAGAACAGGAATATTTTGTTGAAAAAAAAATGGATGCAAGCCAGGGATATTTGTCAGTAAAAGAAATTAGCTATGCTTATCGGACTTAATGTAAATTGACAGGAATTTTCAACATTAGACAATTATCTCAGTGGATTAGTATTATGGAGTAAGATACTGAATGATCATGAAAAAATCCTAAAATCATTAAATAGGTTAATTTTAAATTATTTAGAACCCGCAACACCAATGACACTCCAAATAAACTAAAAATTGGTATAAAACAATTTAAAAAACGCTATAAAGGGTATTTTTTTACAAAGAAAACCAGCTCACAAGAGGTTTAACGTCTATTTTTGATCTCTAATTTAATTACAATCATTTTTTATAAGCCGATCAAAAGTTATTTTCTGCTATTCGTTTTAAATAAAGCCATTTTTAATTACGTGAATTCTGTATTCAAAACATGTTAGACTTTCTGTTTCCTAGTTTCGAAATGGAACAAAGGCTTTTGTTTTCGAATACTAATTTAGTAATGTTTGCCGCCAGAAAGCTGTTATTTATTTATATTTAATTATATGCGAGCTCCAGGTGGATTCTCTCGTGAATCAAACAATTGAACAATTACAAAATATTACGACAACAATACTTATCAATGAAATATGTATGTATTTGTGGTGCAATCAACGATTTCATATTGAATAATAGAATTACGAGTATTTTCTCTGATGCAATGACAGTAAGGTAATAAGTAGTTTTCCGAACAGTAGGCATGCGAGTAAGTAAGGCCTTAGTTGTCTAGTGGTAGTGACATCCGCCTTACAATCGTGAGGTGGTGGGTTCAAATCCCGGTCCCGTACCAATGAATTCCCTGGAATGTATGTACGGATTTTCAGACCATTGGATTTTCGGTGAATGAAAACATCGTGAGGAAACCTGCATATGTCCGTAGAAGAAATTCGATGACGTATGTGAATCTGCCAACCTGCACGGGGCCAGCGTGGTGGATATGGCCCAATCACCCTTCGTGGGTAGGCCTATTTCAAAAACTACTACGTTAAAAAGGCTGGTACAGTACTTACAGGACAGTAGGCATGCGAGTAAGTATAGTTAGTAATGTGAGGTATTTGTTTAACTTAACTGCACAATCTCGCTCTTGCTCTTGACCAATTTCGTTCATATTCAATTTTGCAAACCTTATTGAAATTTAGATACTTACCTACTTAACGATCTAGCCAAAAAATTAATTGATAAATAGCGCTACATCAAACTTCCCCCAATTTAGAGGGAAATAATAAGCCCCAATTAAAAATTTCCAACGACAATTAAATCAAAAAATATTTAAAACCTGTGTAGACAGACGCGACCAAAGCGCCACCCTTTTATGATGGACATCCCGCGCGTTAGAACCAAGCGTTTCGAGTTCACATTCCTTATACGAACTGCCAGAATGTGGAACGCTTTGCCTGAGTCTGTCTTCCCGCTAAAGTACAATGTAGGTGTCTTCAAATCCCGAGTAAATAGGTGTCTTCAGGTAAGCGTGTTACATCCTAGACCGCATATCTGCTTAACATCAAGCAGTGTGTAGTCAAACGCAAACCTATACGAAAAAAATGCCACATCTCATCAAGATTCAGAAAAATCTACCCTGTAGAAGAGAGCCACCATTGGGACAGATAGGAAAAAAAATACCAATCACAAAACGGAGACGATCCGCTCGCTCGATCAAATATCGCATAGCTCAGTCCAATAATCGGCCAAGTGCGAGCCGGACTCGCGCACGAAGGGTTCCGTACAGTATGGAAATCCCCCCTTAATATATTTTATTTAAATTTAATTATTTATTTTTGTAGGGAATATACAACTTAATATTCTGTGCATATTTCAAGCATCTTCCTGTTGTTGTTATATCAAGCAAAAAAAAAAATGTGTCTTGTATGGGAGCCCCCCTTAAACATTTATTTATTTTTATTTAATTACTTATTTTAAAAGTGATTATTTAACGAAATATTCTGTGAAAATTTCAAGCATCTACCTGTCACCGTTCGTTATTAATATCGATCGAAAAACGGCAAAAAAATCAGGTTTGTTGTATGGGAAATTTATATGATAAATATATATTTATCTGTTTTTAGTATTTGTTGTTATAGCGACAACAGAAATACATCATATGTGAAAATTTCAACGTTCTAGCTATAACCGTTCATGATATACAGCCTGGAGACAGACAGACGGACAGACGGACAGCGAAGTCTTAGTAATAGGGTCCCGTTTTTACCCTTTAGGTACGGAACCCTAAAAACGTGTACTGTTTACCACGCTCCATCAAAAACACAAGGTTAAGACATCTTACACAACATTTATCTACAAACTGGAACAGAATAACGACGTGTGCCAAACCAGCGAACCGCTTTTATAAATCCGCCATTATAAGAACAAAGAAAAACACAATTTTTACGCCTAATCTAATAAAATATGGTAAAACGCCATTTATTTTACAATATTTCTCCTCCATTAATGTAGACGAGGTGGAGAGAGTGTAAAAATTTAACAACTTTGTGTAAGGAACGATGTTAAGGTATTACAAGTACATACTTTCCTTAAAGAAGGTGTGCTATGGAATAACAGGAAGATAACAGGCTGTTTTTTTTTTATATTTGGTGGGTTCTTGGGTCAAATTGAATGAATGGTTTTAGTGGTAAAATTTCTTATTACATAATTATGATTGTTTCCGATTCAGACTTCTACTCCTGCTGAGGTTTAAGGGTTGAAAACAATATCAGTATTTATCAAATTAAACCTTATTCTGGTCCGAGAGTGCCTCTTATCCCGATGCAAATAAGCCTTTTAATAATAATATAACTACCTACAAGATTCTTATAGGATTATGTGGTGGTGGTGTCTCCGTTCCGGTAACTGACAGCTTGGAACTATTAGGCGTTTCACTCTCATTGACTCTTAACTTTGGCTCTTACATAGAGTCAAAGGCCCAATTAGCTTCCAAAAAACTTGGTGTTCTCTCTAAGGTGAGACGGTATTTCACACCTGAGCAACTGCTTAGTCTGTATAAAGCTCAAGTCAGGTCGTGCATGGAATACTGCTCTCACCTTTGGGATGACCCTGCCAAATATCAACTGGAGACTCTGGAGTCGATTGAGAGGCGAGCCAGGAGGCTGATTGACAACGACACCTTGACTATGTCGCAGCTGCAAAGTCTCGAGTATAGACGTAAGGTGGCGTGTTTATCGGCCTTTTACCGGATCCACTTCGGAGAGTGCGCCCAGGAGTTGCACGAAAAAAAAAATGAACTAGACAAAATGTCCAATAAACAATAATTAATTTACTTTGCATGTAAAACTTCTGTACATAAGTAAAAAACTAAGCCATAGGAACTATGTAGGTATAAAGCTACTAATATCTAGGTAACCGAATTAAATTGTCACTATTATTTCCTTCTACCACCTTACACGTCTATGCTTACAAACATTGGCGGTTTTAATAAACTTTGCCTCATTATTACCGGTAAAATTACCGCTACACCGTAAATTACCGGTATTCATCAAATTAAACCTTATTCTGGCGAGAGTGCGTCGGGAAATGAATGCCATCTCGTTGCAAACAAGCCAAATTTCTGACAACATTGTAACTATGATTTGTACGTTTGTAGGATTTTTCAAAAAAAAGGTGATAGATAAAATAATACCGGTATTTGTAAAATAAAACCGATTCTACACGGAGATAACGAAGTGCTTGATATGAACTTTTTTTTATTTCAACTGATATTAAAAAATAATAAATAGGTAATTTTTAAAATTTTGAATTCAAAGTTAAATCGGCGAAAATCAATTGCTGTGTCACATCAACTGTTGTTCTTTACACTTCCTAGTATCACTAAATAGTATAAAACAAAGTCGCTTCCCGCTGTCTGTCTGTCCCTAAATATGCATATATATTTAAAACTACGCAACAGATTTTGATGCGTTTTTTAACTAGATAGAGTGATTCAAGGGGAAGGTTTGTAAATTTAACACAATTGTGCAAAGCCGGGGCGGGTCGCTAGTTTACAATAGAATACTTTCCATAATAATATTATTCATTTGTTCAAGCGCAGTACACTGCGAGGCTTTATAATGTTTCGGGAATTATTTTAAAAATTGTAACCTTTTAATACATAAATAAATACATTGAAATAAAGAAAGAACCGTATCTATTGTACAATCGTATTCAATCTAAAAAAAAATACAGTAAGGTACGTAAAAAATTTACATTTACAAAAAGTAAATGTACAAATATAAAAAAAATACAAATTATTCAATGTAAACCAACCTAGCAAAGGGCACAGACCCTAAAATCTGTGGAACTATTGTTTAAATTGAAAAATATGGGTATTATATATGTATATAGAAAGAAATTCTTGATTTCTTTTTGACTATTTTTATCCGTCTCGACAATTTTCCACTAGTAGTCTATAGTGAGTGTTGGCTTTGTACACGAAAAATAAAATACAGATATAAATAAGTTTGTTGTTTAATCAGGCAAAAAGAATTTGAAAATGTCCTATTTATGTCCCAACACACGACACTCTATCACTCCCTCTTCCGCTGTGCCCCACTTGATAACTTTCAACTATTGTCTTCCAAACTTATTCCTGCTTTCCAATAACAGACCCTACTCTAAGCATAATAGGAGCCAAACAGATGTCTATAGGCATACCTACTCAATACCTATCATGTTTTGTTTTAAGTTTTGTAATGAAAGGCGAAGTTATGACAACACTATAGTTATGGTTGGGTGAATGTTATTTGTTTTTATATAGGTACAAATACAGGGTCATACAGAACTAATGTAATAAGGCGAAAGGAGGTTATTTAGACCTTTATTATGGACAACTTTTACCATGGAGCCAACGACAGGGCTAGGTACTCGGCGGCATACATGAAGTTATTTACCTATTATAATTACTTACATAAAATTAAGACATATCGTTAAACAAAAATATGTAACCACCACCACGAGTGTAAACCCTTATTTATTTTAAAATTATAGTCACAATCATGGATTTTCATTATAATTATATAAGTTTATATAATTATGAACATGTGAACACAGAAACGTGGTCTCTCACTATGGGCCTTATTAGTAAGCTCCAAGTAGCCCAACGAGCTATGGAGAGGGCTATGCTCGGAGTCTCTCTGCGAGATCGAATCAGGAATGAGGAGATCCGTAGAAGAACCAAAGTTACCGACATAGCCCAGAGGATTGGCAAGTTGAAATGGCAATGGGCAGGGCACATAGCTCGTAGGACTGATGACCGATGGGGTCGAAAACTTCTCGAGTGGAGACCACGTACTGGCAAGCGCAGCGTAGGACGTCCACCCACAAGGTGGACGGATGACCTCATTAAGACCGCAGGATCGCGCTGGATGCAAGCCGCTACCAACCGGTCTTATTGGAGATCTTTAAGGGAGGCATATGTCCAGTAGTGGACGTCCTATGGCTGAAACAAACGAATCATGAGACATGTCCCAATCAAAAATAAACTTAAATCGCCAAATATTAACCGAAAGATCAAACAAGCACTCATAAACCACTGAAATCACAATATTTTCTCTGAACATTAATAAATAATGGACAAACAATAACAGATTACAAATTCAAACGGAAAAACATCTCCTTTATATCGTCAACGCCATCTGCGTCATACTTTATATAAAGAAATCTAAATTAAACCGGAAAATACCGGAATAAACCGGAAAAATCCGCTTTTAAGCGCATCAGTATTCGACGCAAATCTCCACGTCTCGACTGCAACGTGAGAGCTAAGCCAAATAACATTAAACTTATGGTTAGATATAGTACGATATGTTATCCAGTCTGACTATCAGTCTTTGCTTTGAAATACTGCATTGTTAGAAAAATTGGGAAAAGTATTAGACAAGCATTTCATCACTTCAAACTTCCTAAGCCAATGGTTCCCAAATTTGTCTGGGCTACGCTAAGACTCATCTAATACAAGTTTACAAAAAGGAAAGCCAATCGATGTACATTTTTGTTGATTTATCAAAAACCGCCGATTCGACATCTGATTTCGATATTATTTAAGGTCCTAACTTAAATAATATCCTATCACCTCAGTATAAATTCTTTCGAACTAAAAAGTATTTTATCTACACTAATGTTGTAACATTCTACTTATGTTTCCAATACTTGACTTATAATGACTACTGTTATAGCGCAGACAACAAAACACTCAATTTAAGCAATTTCACATGATGTTATAATATCCACATCGATATCGTAAAATCTCATTATAACGTTAGATTTTAATGGCGCCAAGTTCAAGTTCAAGACAATCCACGTACGCGTGAATTTAATGTTTCGCAATATGTTTTTTTTTTTATTTATTTTTTATAAGTGAAGATAAAGTATAGTGTATGCAACTGCATATAACATATAATGAACGGGTATTAAAACGCTCGTTACTATTATGAAACTCGCTGCGCTCGTTTCATAAACTCACACTCGTGTTTTAATACAGTTTTCTCTTTTGCAGTTCACCATTTCTTTTAAAATAGCCGTGTTTAGTACTAAAGTGTTGCATGAAATAGATACATCATTATTTCTTTAGTTAAAGTTAACAATTTCACGCAATGTAAAAAAGTTGAAGTTTTATTTGGATCGCCACGCAGTGCTGCCTACACTGTGACTATTTCTGTGTTCTACGGCTTTCGGGTGGTAATTTCTACGGACAATCTCAAATAATTTCTGTAGTCTGTTGGTTCTACTATCAATTCATGGATTAAATTGATATGCGATAACCGAGCCTTTTGGTCTATCCAACTGTTAACCCATATTTTAGGGCGTCTTCGCTATTTTCATAAATTTCGTGGTACTTCCTACCTACGCTACAGCAAGATAATATACATTTTCAATCTTCGAATGTGACAATTCGTATTTTGACGAGCCAAACAGCCTTTAAAACCGCCTGCGAAAACCTTTTGTGTGGCCTAGCGAAAATAAATAAAATATTATGGGACATCTTACACACGGTCTCTGACCCCAAACTAAGCATAGCTTGTGATATGGCTGTCAGAGACGGATATACTACATATACATATATTAATACATATATTAAATTATTTAAATACATACTTATATAGATAGTACCTAAATAACACCCAGACACAGAGCAAACACCTATGTTCATCACACAAATGTTTGCCCTGGGTGGGGATCGAACCCACGCCTCTTTGACACAGAAGTCAGGGTCACTAACCACTGAGCCACCGAGGCTGTCAAATATCGATGAACATACACAAAAAAAAACAAACAGACGAACATAGTACTCGTACCTCCTCCTTTTTAAAAGCCAGTAATAAGGAGGGTAATTCCTATAATTATCTATATTATTACTTAATCCATGGTAAAACAAACAATCCACCCAAAGTCGAGTGTGACGCTATAGAGACAAATGTTCAGTTCAGTTTTGTTCAAGTGTTCACATTGATTTATGTGGTGACAACGCGATCTCGTATTCCGAACTATTGTGCGACACGCGCGTGTTTGTGATGTTATTTACTGATAAGAGATACACAGGGAGGGATTCTTCGACTTAAATAATTTGGATTATGATTAAGCTGTTAATACTCGGCCAAGTACGAGTAGAACTCGCGGACGAAGAGTTCCGTACTGGATGGGAGCCACCCTTGAATATTTATTTTAGTTGGATTTAATTATTTACTATTGAATTGAATAAACAACTAAATTTTCTGTAAATATGTCAAGCATCTACCTGTTACTATTATAAATGTCGAGCAAAAAAAGGTTAAAATTCAGGTTTGTTGGTCGATGTCGCTCTGTGAACAAAACGCGGCTAAATATTCGTCTAGCTAGGCCGTCAAAAGTTTATTGATATTTTAGTTAATTTTTTACATTGTATTAACTTAAAATTAAAGTACCAGATTTTTTTTTATCATTGTCTAATGACCCAAGCTATCGTTTAAAAAAAATCATGCGTATTCCTCATTCGAATAGTTCGCACGAATCGATGTGACATCCATGTAGGTACATTATTGATGATTCATCAAAAACGGGTCAGCCGATTTGAATAAAATTTCAATTAGTAAATGGTGGTCCTATTTAATTGAAATTTTCGAAATCGAAAGTATACTCTTTCGAACTAAAAAAGATTATATATTAGCGAAAATATCAATGAACACACACAAAAAAATACATACAAACGAACATAGTACCTCCTCTTTTTTAGGGTTCCGTACCCAAAGGGTAAAAACAGGACCCTATTACTAACACTCCGCTGTCCGTCTGTCACCAGGCGTATCTCGTGAAACGTGATAGCTAAGCAGCTGCAATTTTCACAGATGATGTATTTCTGTTACCGCTATAACAACAAATACTAAAAAAAGAATAAAACGAATATTGAAGGGGGGCTCCCAAACAACAAACTATTTTTTTTTTTTGCCGTTTTTGCTCCATATTAATAACAGCAACAGATAGACGCTTGAAATGGGGCTAAGGGGGTTCCCATAGGGTACGAAACTCTTCGTACGCAAGTCCAACTCGCACTTGGCCAATTATTCGAAGTTGGTAACAAGCAAAAGATGCGAGAGAGAGACGAGTGAATTGTCTTTGGAGAATTACCGTGGCTCGGATGATACTATAAATTGTAGGTCCCTGTTTTTTTAACCGTTCAACTAAGTCAGAAGCTTTCAAACGGCTTAAGAACTCTGACACCAGGATTAGCCACTGGATATGAACCAAATTGGTCAAGAGCGAGTCGAGATATAGGCTAATGAAGATTCGATAAAGTGGTGTGACGCGAGATCTACTGTTTGGTGAACTACTAGTTATAATAACGATACGACCGAAGCGGCTGGTACATACCTCCGGCTGAAACTCGTTAAAAAATCTCAGCGATCACAATTTAGTCCTAACACTTCGAGCAAATATATATAGAGTCACAATCGTGCAAAAAAAATGTCTGAGCCAAAACCTTGCCCAAGCTTCATAGTGGGCAGGCTTTTTAGTTAGTCGTAAGGCGATTGCTAGCCGACTACAACGTCACGCGATGCCAAAGTGCTCGGTCACAAACACTAATTAGGTGACATAACGTCGAGATTCAAGAAAACGGGACATTGTTAATTATTTACTGTAAATATCTAAGTCGGTATGTATGACGACGCTCAGACATTTTTTTCTACTTTCACTTAGGGACTGTGGCTCTGTAGATATTTGCTCGAAGCATTACGATTAAGTTATACCTAATTTAATATCATAAAGCAAAAGACACGAGAGACTATTGATCCGCTAGTGGATTACACAACTAAGTTAGCTAAGTATGTCGCTAAGTATGAGCTAGTTGTAACTTAATATCCGTTGAAATCGAACAAGTTAAGTAGTTGTGCGACATAATCTTGTTAGCCGAGTGAATTGTCTTTGGTGAGGGTGGAACTCCAGTACGAGCGATGCGATTATTAGTATAGCTTAGTTATAGCTTTAGTTTAAACATTTGATCATAGCTGTAATGAGCGTGAACGTGGCTGTTTTTTTACTATCCCGTATAAGTCCGCGCTTGACCACCAACTCGCCTGATGGTAACACTGGCACTATCTCCGTATGACATAGACATTCATAGGATGTATTATATTTTCAAAAAAAAATGGGATCGTTACTAAAATTCCCATACCTACATTGCGTGGTAGGCATATAGGCACAATATTTTTATCTATAGAGGTATAGATACCAATATTATAAAGAGGAAAGATTTGATTGTTAGCATTAAAAATGAAAAATTCTTTTACTATTGGAAAGCTACACTATCTCCGGATTAAAAAGGCTATATTTTTTTTTTTTTTTTAAATAGGGATCATTACTAAATTTCTCATACCTACATCACATGGTAGGTATATAGTCACAATATTTATGAAACTGTCTTCTTTAGCAAATCATACCCGGACAAAGCCGGGGTGGGCAGCTGGTATTGTTATAAATTTAAAAGTGTACATTTTGGTTGGTTTACTAATTTATTACGCGGCAACTAAGACAAATCAACTTGATTTTTATGGGCATAATTTAAAATTTGCAGAGTATCGCTCATGATACTCTCCAATTTTAACTTTTTTTTTCATACTTATAATTCCAAAAAAAAAAACTGTTTTTATATTTTTCCTACATTTCAGACGAACAAGTCCATTTAATAATATAATGGGTAGATCAAAAATTGAACTATTGCGAGAACAAAGTTTGAGTAAAAATTTTGAACAATAACATTTTTAATTTATCTGCTTTCAAATAGCTTTCAATACAGCACCGACCGAGTATTTTGAAGTGAATTGTGTTTGTGCCAAGTGTAGATAGATTGGTAGAGAGATACTAACTAAATTAAATGAAGAGCTGATTGAAATTATTCCAAGAACAGAGTTAGAGGATAAGCTTAGTGTTAGTTTTCAATCAATTTTAGATACTAAGATTTTTAACTCTAAAGGAATAAGTTATAGGCACGCTGTAGATAGTGCTTAGCAGTACGAGTTGCACGGTTTAACAGTGTTTAGAGCGCGTTTAAGTCTTTTTTAGTAAGGCGGTAAGATTTTTAACTGTACGGGAATTTAGTTACATAGGTTTTTTATAGGAAAAAGATTAATAATTTGAAATTTTCGCGATTTGAGCACATTATTCTTATACCTGCTACGGAACTAATCTCGAGGTAATTAATAAGGTATATATATTTTACTAGCTTTTACCCGCGGCTTCGCCCGCGTTATATTTTGATTTTGGCTAATGTTTATGTCGGCTGCGAAACCTAACCTTAGCGACAAACATCAAAATACCTTAGAGGAATGCTTTTGTTGGTTAAGTTACGGTTGTAGTGTATATACAACCCCCCTGTGTATTCCCGCCTTGTCGTGGCGAGGGAGGTCTAAGGCAGCTGAAAAGGCGGCGCTCGAAGTTTCCCTCTTCTTTGGGTCTTTCCCCCAAGGCAGCTTAGAGGCCGGCACTCGTAGTGCAGCCGCTTTTAACTAAAGCAGCTGAGAGGATGGCCGGTAGGTTGCCTGCCTTATGAGGAGTGTTGCTTCTGAGGCGGGCTGCAGTGCCGCTCTTGCGACGCTGCAACCGAGGATTAGGGGCTGCGGTGGGATGGAACTGGTTGTGTGGGTGCCGCCACCTACCCTACCTTCCGCTAGGCCGTCAACCTGTTGGAAGACGCAGTGGGGCTGCAGGGGAAGAGAAGTGTCGGTATCGCGATGGCCGTTCTCACTGCCCTCTGCAGTTGAAGAGGCAGGCGCTGGGCTACTATGACTGACCCGTTGCACTGGGATCAGGACGTTGGAATGCTGTCCGACGCTCAGTGCTGGTTACGCTGGTGGATGACGATGTGTCTTGTGCTCCGAAACGCACCGTCATTATGTCGGGAGCGCAAGCTCCGTTATGGAGCCCGAGTCTGGGCTAGCGCTGTTGAGTGCCGCGAAGGAGTGCGAAAAATGTAGGGACGTCCTAAACTTGAAATGACAGGTTATTTCTGGCGCTTAGACGGCTGCTACCGCGGCCCGCTCGCTTACTTTTCATCCTATCCTACGGGAACTGTTAAAGTTTTTGCGATAAAAAGTGGCCTTTGTCACTTTTCGTCTTTCAAACTATATTCATGCAATAAGTCAAGGCAATCCGTTGCTCCGTTGCTGAGAAAAAGTTATTGTCTTATCCTACGGGAACCGCAATTTTTTCGGAAAGGAAAGTATCCTATGTCACTTTCCGTCTTCCAAACTATGCCCACCCCAAAAATCAAGTCAATCCGTTGCTCCATTGCTGAGAAACAGTTATTGCCCTATCCCATGGGAATCACGAATTTTCTCGTACAAAAGTATCCTGTTATCACTTTCTGTCTTTTAAACCATAGGTCTCCATACCAAAAATCAATTCAATCTTTTGCTCCGTTGCTGCGTCAAAGAGGAACAAACCAACAAACTTTTCGGATTGATAATATTAAAGTATGATGATTCTGTACCATAAAGGTAGAATAAAGAAACATGTTAAACCTCTAATGATAGAAGATTTAAAAATATAAATGACGGCCTGTTATTAAACGTCATAGTAACATGTAGCATGGAGAGGCAATAAAACATTTTATCCAATTTTAATGTCAGTTGTCATTTTCAATCCATACTTTATTTTCCTCTTCAAGGGGATATAATGGTGGAAAAACAATTTGTCCCCTTGCCATGCTACCTGTGATTTATAAAAGTCTGCAGACAATGTCACCTGTCATCTAATTACGTTTCGCTGTGACGTTTCGTTAAGTGTCATAGAGGAATTAATCACTTGGCATCTTTGTGATAGTGGCGACAGTTTTGCTTTCGATAGTTTTTGTCCTGTCCTACAGGAACTATGCAATTTTTTGCTTAACGTCTATAGTCAAACCGCTAAACTCAGACTTCGCCTGCGCGGTACAGGGGCGCCGGGGGAGACGACACAGGGGACTGAGACAGGCGCGGGCAGCGGGTCCCCGGCGCCCGCACCTGTCTTAGTCCTCTTTGTCGTCTACCCCCGCGCCCCCGTACCCGCGCAGGCGAAGTCTGAGTTTAGCGGTTTGACTATAATGCTTAGCATCTAAAATTCGACGCGCTTGGTTTTGCTCTTGAGTCTCAGCAGTTCTTTGCGCTGCGTGATGCTCGGCATCTAAAAGTAGCTGCGCTTGACTTTCTCCTTAAGTCCCAGCAGCTCCCTGAGCTGCGTGACGCTCAGCATCTAAAATTCGACGTGCTTGGTTTTTTGCTCTTGAGTCTCAGCAGTTCTTTGCGCTGCGTAATGCTCAGCATCTAAAAGTCGCCGCGCTTGACTTTCAACTTCAGTCTCAGCAACTCTCTGAGCTGCGTGACGCTCAGCATCTAAAATTCGACGCGCTTGGTTTCGCTCTTGAGTCTCAGCAGCTCTTTGAGATGCGTGGCGCTCGGCATCTAATGTCAAACGTATTTAAGTGTGCTCTTCAGACTCTTGGCTTCTAGCAATTTTCTTTACGCGAGCTCCGCTAGAACTACGCGCTAGATTCGATTTGCGTTTTGTAGGCATACCTATTAGAATGAAAACTACGTAATTAAACTGAAAAAATACATGTAACCTTCTCTAAATTTTACAGGAAAAGATTGATTGACTTTGACATTTGCAACTCGAGCAGCCTTGAATGGGCATTGGGCATAGAGAATGTAATTTGGAAAGTCAAGATGCAAATTACCATTTGTCATGGTAGAATATAAGTTTTTTCTTCTAAGATTCTATCCAATGCGTTTTCATCCCCCGTTTTCAACCCTTTAAAACTATTTTTTCGAATCAAAAAGTAGCCTATGTCCTTTCTCAGGCTCTAGACTATCTGTGTACCAAATTTCATTCAAATCGGTTCAGTAGTTTTAGCGTGAAAGCGCGACAGACAGACAGACAGACAAACAGAGTTACTTTCGCATTTATAATATTAGTAAGGATTTTCAGCGCCCTGTTAGTCCCGTAGAATATTTCATGTTGGAATTCGAGAAACAGAGTTCTATTTATTTCTAGCTAAGACATCTTTTAATATTGCATGCGCGTTAGTTCCACTATTCTATTTTATTTACTACTAAGAACATTGTCAATAGTGTTGCAATAAACGATTTCTGATTTCTGAAATAAATAACTTAACTAACATTGTTTCGTATATAAACATGTAGGTAGGTTTAGACTATCTATAGGTACGTATACATATATAAGCATGTTCAGTTTAGGTACCAACGGACAGGAGGCAAACGGTTAAAAATTGAAGCCATGCATCACCGTACAACGTTAACCTTTTTACGAGAAATTCCGTAGGGTTGTGGTTAAAGATATCGACGAATATCGAAAATACATACATTATTTTTTGCAAAAAATGGCGGATAGTTCGTTCGAATTGATGTAAGTATAAATTTTTTACATTATTGTTGATTTTTAAAAATGACTCCCCCGATTTCGATGAAATTTAAATGGCACCACCTCGGGAGTATAATCTTTTGAACTAAAAAATATTTTTTTGCTCCGGTTCACTATAGGCAAAAATATCGACGATATCACTTAAATTTAAAAAAGAACAGCTTTTTCTACAATAAATTAATGTGGCATGTTTTTAAATGCTTGCTATAGATATATTTTTCTATCAATTTTTCTACCGATGCCTTAAACAAAGGGCATATTTTTATACTAATAATATGTGTACAAAGATACGACAGATAAATTTAATTTCTTAAATAAAGTTAGCTATACCTAAGAGTTCAAGATAAATATCAAAGAAACCAGTTTGACTAAGAAACAAACATTACAAGTCCTAAAGCAATCGTTTAAAAACACCGTTCAAACTATCGATATCGATACCGCTCTCAGCGCTGCCTCACCTCTACGGCTCACACGTCTATAACAATTTATTTTACAAATGTGTCTGCCTCCACAGAGATACTTGGAAGCGCTTTTTTTGCGTCGCCTCGTAGATTAGCCTGAGAGCACTGTAATGTTCGCTATTAATTCGAAAGATGCGTACTCCACATACATATAATGCATCGTCAGGGCGCGGAGGATAAAATGTGTAGAGAAACAGCTCTCTCTTTACATATCTAACATCCTAAGGGCTATATTTCACCGGGACACTATGGCATCGCTACCAGTCGCGCCACCGTGGTGGCCGTAAGCTACCAAACTAGACACCAAAGTCGCCGCACCTTGCGCCTACGGCCACAGTATCAAATAATATACCTAATTAAAAAACCCCTGACACAAAAATATTTGACAACAAACTTTCAATTGACAACCATTTTGGGCACATTTGTAGAATTTTGGTTCTTCCATCCCCACTTTAACCCACCATAACTCTTAAACGGCTCAATCGATTTTTATAAAACATAGCTAAGAACACACTCGATTAAGTCTCCTTTCATCCAAAAAAAACTAAACTGAAATCGGTTCAGTGGTTCGGGCGCTATGATGCCACAGACAGACAGACACACAAACAGACACGTCAAACTTATACACCCCTCTTTTTCGTCGGGGGTTAAATAGACCTCGAAGATATAGCCGAGTGAGTGAGACACTATAGAGCGCTATAGTAATTAGTGGTGGCGCGACCGCCGCGTAACATTCTGTACACGAGTCCGAGCTGATTGCGCACTGCGCAGCCAAATTGGTTGCGTAACCAAACGGACACCAGGCGAATAACTCTTAGAGCTGTTACATGTTTTAAGATTTTACGTCCACGCAGAAGAGTTGACGAGTTTTCGGATCGAATAAGGATTTCTTATTCTTCTTAGATACTCTTCCGACGTTTAAATAGATGTATTTTACTGATTTGTTTTTTCTGTCTTCTTTTGCAAGAAAAATAAAACAGTACTATATTTTTGCACCAAATTTACTCAAAAGCATATTTTTGCAGTCGAAATTGTTCTCAAATTTTGTTTGTACTCCTCAGTTGGATATAAGAATCTTCCAATATCGATTCTGTAGTTTCTTTACCTTTGGATTGAGGCAAGAACTTATTCAACTATTTTTCGAGCTGTTTCTCTGTTGTATACCTATTCCCTACTCTGCGGTAAGAAATTGTACAGTGACTTATTATGGAAAAGAGAGGGGTTCATTTTAAGTGAGGAAAACTCGTTTTTTGCTCGAATATTTGAAGCAAATTGTGTTTGAGCATTACTTTCGTTTATGTACCTATGTTGTTTGTTTGCTCTTTGCTTTATGTAGCGTATTTTTCTACTTACTTTCACAATGAAGAACGTTTTACTATGGTGGTTTTAACCCTCAACAAAAACAGATTTAGAACGGTGCGTTTTTATGTTATTGAAAAGTATGGTGTTCTTCCGTAATAAACCTGAGACAAGTTGAATTCAAAACCAGTGTTATGACGAGCGCTTTTATCGCTAAATGGTAATCTTTTTCAGGCAACCTTTGAAAATGGAAGGCTGTAATAAATTTAAAATGTCTAGTACACGGCACTAATATGCAAGCGTATCTGTATTTCGGATTTAAAGTCATTGTATCCAGAGAAATTTTGGTATTATATTGGAAAATTCAGCATTTTCATACAAATATTTATAAGAATAAAAGGTATAGAATTTAACTAATATTTCAAAACCTATTATAAAACAAAGTCGCTTGTGTGTGTCTGTCTGCATATACGCTTAGATCTTCTAAACTACACAACAGATTGCAATGTGGTTTTCACTATATTTTATTATATGTATTTTTTTCCAAACGGTTTAAGGCTATAATTAATTCAAAGCCGGGCGAAGCCGGAATAGGCAACTAGTTTATTATGAAGCAACTTTTACTCTAAACAATAAAAAAAAAACTCAAATATTCGTTTACATATCTTCCGCAGTGTCTCCGTTCCGGTAACTGACAGCTTGGAACTATTAGGTGTTTCACTCTCATCGACTCCTAACTTTGGCTCTTATATATGTAGAGTCAAAAGCTCAATTAGCCTCCAAAAAACTTGGTGTTCTCTCTAAGGCGAGACGATTACATACCTGAGCAACTACTTAGTCTTTATAAAGCACAAGTCAAGTCTTGCATGGAGTACCGCGCGTTAGAACCAAGCGTTTCGAATCTTAATTCCTCATACGAACAGCCAGAATGTGGAACGCTTTGCCTGGGTCTGTCTTCCCGCTAAAGTACGACGTGGGTGTCTTCAAATCCCGAGTAAATAGGTATCTTCTAGGTAAGCGTGCTACACACTTAGACTGCATATCTGCTCAACATCAGGCAGTATGTAGTCAAACGCAAACTTATACGGAATAAAAAAAATATCTGCCCAGAAATTTAGCCTTTTGGCGTACTTTACCCATAAATTTCAAAAAATACAACCCATATCTAAGTCAAGAGCAGTCGTCCCGAATTTCATCCCTTCTGGCCAATATAAGTGATATTTTACCCAACAAAAAGGTCAATATGGGGTATTAAGAACCAATTTCCATGTCCTTGCTTCAAGTGTTAGTTTTTCTATCTACTTTGGTGAATCCTTTTTGGTGTCGCGTATTTGGACCGACGTGTTGTTTTGTAGATTGAGGAAATAAGAGTAAGTTTGATTTTGAATTTAACCCAAAGGAATAAAATAGGGTGATTTAAGTTTGATATATGTGTTTGTGTCAATATATCTGCGTATGGGGGATCCAGTTTTTTTTTTAATTCTGAATAGGTTTGCGTTTGACCACATACTGCCATTTGTTGAGCAGATAAAGCGGTCCAGGTTGTAGCACGCTTACCTAGAAGATACCTCTTTACTCGGGATTTGAAGACGCCCACGTTGTACTTTAGTTATTAAGTTAATTTTTTAGTTTAGAAAATACTAGTTTTCGTCCGTGGCGTCGCCCGCGTGGTATTTCAAATTTTGTGCTATCCGATGAGATAATTATGTAATTTTCCGTCTTATAAACTATGTTGATGCCAAGTCAATCCGTTGCTCCGTTGCTGCGTGAGAGAGGAACAAACTAACAAACCAACAATCTAACAAATACACCTTGTTCAAAAATGAGTTCTTTGCGATTTATGTACGAAATTTCACGCCACTGGCTTTTCGGTGAAGGTAATCATCGTGAGGCAACCTGCCTACGTTTGTAGAAGAAATTCGACGGCGTATGTACATCCATCAACCCGCACTGGGCCAGCGTAGTGGATATGGCCCAATCTCCTTTTGTGGGCAAGCCCAAGTACTACAGTAAACTATTAAAAAAAACTATTAGGTATTAGTACATCTGTTAGACGGTTTTAAGTTTGCGACAAGCCAGAGGAATGTGACTATGACAATATGCAAGCAGGAAATGGAACCTCCTCTTTCGAAGGGGTTACGCGAAGTCCATTAGCTCAATTACAGCTCAAACATGGCTTTATTGAGTATCTGGACCTAAAATATTTATTTTAAGGGGGAAAAGGTTATACAAAAAAGGTGTACTAAGCCGAAAGGGGGTGATTCAGATCATCATTATCAACATTTTTACCTATTCGTAGTAGCTGAAATTTGAGGAGAGAGAATCAGTAGTTTCACAAATTTTGTCGAAATGAGTTGCATTTTTTTATGGAACAGCTGTTTCTTTTTCTATAATTCAAAGGTAGCCCAATAATAAAAGTTATTCATGATTGTTAGGTTTCGAATCGAGTTGAATCGTTCATCGGGTTTTTGAACGATAGATTGTCTATGAGTCTGTCGCCCGCCATGATGGTTGTCAGGTATGAGGACATTCGGTTGGGAGCAGCGACAGCGATTGGTCGTACATTCGTAGCAGGCATCGGAACGATTTGTGAAGGTGACGCAGAGTGCGTTACTGTCTGTGGACTCGGTGATTTTTAATGTGAGTACTAGAATAAGTGGAGTGTTTAATAAAGAGTTCTGCTTCTGAGATATATGTTTTACTATATTTCAGAAGTGGGGATAGCCCACTTTAATGCCCAACTATGCTTAATAAAGCAAAGAACATCAACCCTTAATGCATGGAACGTTATAAGATTCATTACCAAAAACTAGTTTTTTTTTATGTGGGTAGTACTCAGACTATAAAAAGCAAAAAAATAAAACAATTGAATGTGGTAACTATTGACTTAACAACAAGCTTCCCAAGAATTAATCTATTCTATTAATAAGATTACATAATGAATCTAACTTTATTTTGATGTGAAAAAAAAAAATACGGCATGTGGTTCCTCGCTTGGTCTGTAGCGTCTATTGGGGAGAATAATGCAACTATTTTCGAGCTACGAGGCATCGTTTTCGAGATATCTTAGAAATTAGATTACCTAAATGAAAAAAAAAAAAAAAAAAATTAAAAAAAAAAAAAAATATGGGCATGTGGCTCCTCGTGTGGTCTGTGGGGTCTACGGGGGAGCAAAATGCATTTATTTTCGAGCTGCGACGCACCGTTTTCGAGATATCTTGGAATTTAGATTAAATACCGAGTGACTGCGATAATAACGTGTTTTTAATCAAATTTTCTTCTTTCGAGATACGGAGCAATGCCGCAAGGCAATGAAACCCCGGCGCGACAGCGGCTCTCAACACCATCCCGAAGAAATTCGGAGATGGTTCGGAGGTCGAGAAGCCGTGTCCGCCAGGAGACGAGCGCTCGCCGCAGCCGTAGCCGACTGCATAGTGACGGTCGCGAGCGGAGCCAGTCTAGAAGAGAGCTGGAGCGTGAACTTGAGCGCGAACGCGCTCGGGCGCGCTTGTTGGAGGATGAAATCCGCCGTGGTCGCAGCAGAACTCGACGGAGCATCGGCGAGTCACGTGGTGGGGACGCGCGCCGTGAGCGCAGCGCTGTCGTTGATCGTCACCAACGTGAACGCAGCGTTCTTCGGAGCCGCAGTCGGAGTCGAGTGCGGACGCCGAGCAGGGCGCGCGACAGAGTACAGAGCGACAGGTTAGAAAGCTCGCTATTTACTTCCGGAGATAATGCTAATTTACTTAATTCCATAACACAACTAAAATCCCAGTCAGCGCCCGTGGTGAACTCGTTACCAACTAGTAATATGCATCACAAGAACATAATTCCTGATTTCGATCCTTCCTCAAAAACGCAACGAATTGACATTTGGGTTAAAAAGGTAAACGAGTGCGCCACGGTCTACGGTTGGGATGAGAAGGTTACTATACATTTTGCTATGCAGAAGTTACAAGGACTGGCGAAAACGTGGTTTGAGAGCTTAAACACTATACTGTATACGTGGCAGCAAAAACTACTTAATGCATTTCCCTATGAACAAAATTTCGGCCAGTCCTTGGAAGATATGCTGAAACGGAAAACCCGAACCAATGAATCGCTCGAAGTGTATTATTATGAAAAATTAGCCTTGTTGAATCAATGTGACATCGAAGGCAAAAAGGCAGTTGACTGCATAATACACGGCCTCAGCGATAGAACTCTTAGATCTAGCGCTAACGCCCTTCGTTGTACTCAACCCGACCAATTGCTTCAGTTTTTGATGTGCAATAGGGATATCCCTCAACCTTTTGATAGAGGGCAGCCTAGGTTCAGACTACCACCCATCGACAATTGTGATGACGAATAACATAGATTATCAAATAAACATTAGACGACAATTATGATTTTGGTTACCAATTATATAAATTGATGTATTATTGTAATTTATTATCTATTATTATCTATCGTAAATTATTAATTATTTATTGATTTGTTAAGCGAGATTGTATCACAGTAAATCAGAATACTATGTCAATGCGGTGTATTTGAGAAGGGAAGGTTCATGGCACCGATAGATATAAGTGAGTGGTGTCCATGAGAAAGAAGGGTTCATGGACATCAATATAGTGTCTGTGAGAAGGAAGGGTTCACAGACACATATAGTTATAAGTGATTGGCGTTCATGAGAAGGAAGGGTTCACGGACGCCAAATATGTTGTTAGTGAGAAGGAATGATTCACAAACACCATTAGACTGAAACATCTAGATTTAATTTACTGTAACCGCGCAATGGTTAATAGATAGACACTTAGAACGATAGATCATAACGTTGTTATTTATTTGGCTTATAATATAAATATATTTTTATCATTAATTAGCCTCTGCAATGTACATTAAATGAAATTATTCGTTGTTAAACTGTAGTAAATTATCAATTATGTTTTGTATCAATGATAATGTTTTCTCTATTAATTTTGTTATTGATTAATGAATCTAGTTCTGATGCCTGCTGCAACCGAGCGTTTGGTTATACACGAGCGTTCTAATCCTGTGCATGAGGACATGCACGAGGTCAGAATGGTCGAGTGTTAGGTTTCGAATCGAGTTGAATCGTTCATCGGGTTTTTGAACGATAGATTGTCTATGAGTCTGTCGCCCGCCATGATGGTTGTCAGGTATGAGGACATTCGGTTGGGAGCAGCGACAGCGATTGGTCGTACATTCGTAGCAGGCATCGGAACGATTTGTGAAGGTGACGCAGAGTGCGTTACTGTCTGTGGACTCGGTGATTTTTAATGTGAGTACTAGAATAAGTGGAGTGTTTAATAAAGAGTTCTGCTTCTGAGATATATGTTTTACTATATGATGGTGATCTGAATCTTCCCCTTTTGTTTTAGTACACTCTTAAAGAATAATCCTGTAATGGCTGATTCAGTGTTTAACTTCGATGATCGCTAACGAACAAGTAAAGCAGTAGAGCAAGCTAAACTACATTTTTAGGGTTCCTTACCAAAAGGATAAATACGGGACCCTATTACTAAAACTCCGCTGTCCGTCCGTCTGTCCGGCTGTCCGTCTGTCTGTCTGTCAGTCAGCAGGTTGTATCTCATGAACCGTAATATCTAGAGAGTTGAAATTTTCACAGATGATGTATTTCGATTGCCGCTACCTATAGCAACAAATACTATAAACAACAAATACTAAAATAAAATAGAATAATATAAATATTTATTTTAATATAATTAGTTTATATTTATCCCATACAACAAACGTGATTTTTTGCCGAGGGGCTCCCATACGGTACGGAACCCTTCATGCGCGAGTCCAACTCGTACTTGGCCGATTTTATTAAATTTAATTTATTGAAAGGATTTTCTCTGAAGCGTCTACAGCTGTGAATGTAATAATATCTTCGAGCAAATATCTACAGAGCCACAGTTCCTAATTAAAAGTAGTAAAAAAATGTCCGAGTGCCGATACATTGCGACTTAGATATTTGTACATTAAATAATTCGCAAGGACCCGTTTTCTCGAATCTCGACGTTATGTCACCTAATTAGTGCTTGTAACCGAGCACTTTGGCATCGCGCAGCGTTGTAGTCGGCCTGCCACCACATAGCTTGGGCAGAGTTTTGCCTCTGACACTTTTTTTGCTCGAAGTGTAGGACTAAAATTTTCAGCGTCTCTTCATTCAACGTACTTTACGCTTCTTCACTTTACGCCCATGCGCAGTTAGCGAAACAGCCAAGCCGCATATAATAACTAAGGTGTAGAGTTTGTAAAATAAGGACATGTAGAGTAAGGCGTTTAGAGTTAGAAGCTTGGCTTTACGTGAGATCTGACAACTTTTTGTTAGTGGGAACTGTGATTTAGACTTGGCTTCATTTTACAAGAAAATGTTTTTGTTGGATTATTATCTTCCGGGTACATTAAAACGCGACATCTCATCATCGTATACACCAGCAACAGATTATCTCGGACCAAAAAAACACGACTGTCATGTTTGCGACCTTTGTAATTGACCTCCATTTTGAATTATTAAAAAGGATAAAGGACCCAAAGCTGTAAAGTCTGTTTGCACAGAAAATATGCAAATATGAACTGAAATTATGTTGATTAGGGTTCGCGAAGTTTTTACCGTTCCTGTTTAAGCTTAGACAAACTTAAATATTATAAGTGGGTTTGAGTAAACAAGGCGATTTCGGGTAGCTCGCGAGCTGGTTTGGTTAGTGGCTCCAAAATAATGATGTGCCTACACCCATCGGGAACCTATGTCTGGGAGATATACGAGTGATGCAGATAATTAGATCTGGATAATATTTACCAAATTTACGTCTGATGAACTATAAATAAGTATTTACTTTTAGATCTCTGTTTGTTCTTGAATGTGTAATTTAAATATACGAATGATGCAGATTTTATTTTTAGATTACATTTATATTTGTAGAGATTAGATTTTTTTATTCTACCCACATAATAGCTTTCTAATTCGATACTTTTAATTTTAACAGAAAATGTACGAATAGTTAATTTAAGGATAGTTATAGTCGTAAATAGTTTAAATTTTATTAATTTAGTGTAAAAGTTACAAGAAAATGTCATTGAGAGAAAAAATCTGCTGACTGGAGGTTTCTTTGCGGCTCCATTGTGGCTAAAGTAAGGACGTTAGAAGAATGTTTTTTGTTTCGGTAAACAGAACAAATAGAGACCTAAAAGTTAGTACCAATTTAAAGTTCATCAGACGTAAATTTGGTGAATATCCCTCTGGCTGGAGGTCGGTTAGAAAAGCTTATATTTCCGTTTTGTACCCGGAACAAATTCTGTTTTTAGCGTAATTCAGTGGAATATATCCAGCGGGGCAATTCTGTCAACCGATATCGTTACTAAGGTGACACGTTCTTGAACCTGTCTCGTTTTTCTGACAGTTTTGAGCTGTCGGAACTGTCCGAAAAACGAAAGAGGTTCAAGAACGAATCACTTTAGTAAAGAGATCGGCTAACAGAATTGCCCCGCTGATCTAATTATCTGCATCACTCGTATATCTCCCAGACATAGGTTTCGCCATGAAATAATGTGCTTTGACGCTGTGATGGTATTTATATAATAATAATATATGATTAGGTGGAGATGGCAATATGAAAATTTCAGTAGAAAATTTTAGAAGAAATTTAAAAACGAATGCCTGATATGGGTAGCTATTTTTTTTTTTTCAAATAATTAAAATTTAGCTCTGGTACTCGTAGTTTTTTACAGTTTTGCTCATATAAATTCCAAGCTCTACGAAAAACGTCTATTTTACAAATTTTTATTTGTTTTTACCTGTCCCTCTGTAATCAAATCTTACAAGCTAAATTTGATCCACTTTCCGGTTACGGATGGAGCTGAAATTTTGCATACATGTGTAAATCGCGTGACAATGCAATATTATGACTGGTGCTGATCCGATGATGGAGCTGGAAGGTGGTCAAAGGAACTTCGCCATGAAACGACACAACCTCATCGAGTTTGGGTTCATTTGAATGGTCTTAGCGAGTAGTTTGTCTGTCAATGGTAACTAGGGTCCGATGATGGAGCAGGAAGGTTGTCATGGGAACTCTGTAATGAAACGACGCAACCCTGTCGAGTTTCGTCTCATTTGATTCGTCTTGGCGAGTACTTGTTCAGTAAAAGCTTGTTTTAAAAAAAAAGTTTTTTACATATTGGACTTGTTTTGAAGCTGCTTGAAAATAACTGCACTAAAGTTAATTAAACTTTAAGAAACTATGTGTTAGTCATAAAATAAAAAATCTGTCGATGTTTTTTCAACATGTAGGTAAATGAAAAAAAAAAACTTAAATTAAAAATTTAAAAAACCCCCGACACAAAAACCTACCTAAAAAAGTACGAAAGCGGCAGAAATAGATAAGGCAGTGGTACTCACCCAGACGGACTCCTCAGGCTAGACAGAGTCCTACCACTGATAAAATATCTTATCTTTCATTTGACAACCATTTTGGGCACATTTGTAGAATTTTGGTTCTTCCATCCCCACTTTAACCAACCATAATTCTTAAACGGCTCAATCGATTTTTATAAAACATAGCTAAGAACACTCTCGACTAAGTCTCCTTTCATCCAAAAAAAACTGAACTGAAATCGGTTCAGTGGTTCGGGCGCTATTATGCCACAGACAGACAGACAGACACACAGACAAACAGACACGTCAAACTTATAACACCCCTCTTTTGCGTCGGGGGTTAAAAAGGTCATACATGAAATAATTTATAAATGGCGGAGAAATCGAAACTCAAAAAATACGGAGTGACTTGCAAATTCATTAGCATTACTCTAGGACCAACAGGACCAAATACAAACCACCTCACCACAAAAAATTTAAACACACTCCAAACACTGTTTAAGCGTGAAACTTGTACTGTTAAACATTGTCTAAAACGTACGTTAACTTTTGCGGTAAGACGGAAAATCACCAAAACCAGCTACCTACCTATTGTATACATGAAATTGTTAATTTTAGGGTTCCGTACCCAAAGGGTAAAAACGGGACCCTATTACTAAGACTCCGCTGTCCATCTATCTTTCACCAGGCTGTATCTCATGAACTGCTGTATCAATGAAATTCACAGATGACGTATTTCAGTTGCCGCTATAACAACAAATAGGTACTAAAAACAAGCAAAAAACATATAAGGGAGGCTCACATACAACAAACCTGATATTTTTTACCGTATTTCGCTCGATATTAATAACGGTGACAGATAGATGCTTAAAATACGGGTCAATATTCATTTCAAAAACAAATAATTAAACCAAAATAAAATAAATATTGAAGGGCTCCAAAACATGAATTGTGATTTTTTTGCAACAGGAAGACACTCGAAATACTCACAGAATATTACGTAGTAAATTTTCTTCAAAAATTAACAATTAAATTAAAATAAAATATTAAGGGGGTACGGATACCATACGGTACGGAACCCTTCGTGCGTGAGTCCGACTCGCACTTGGCCGATTATTCTTCGTGATTTTGGAGTTGGTCCCATATAAGAATTAGTCATAGCGATAAACACTACTACACCCTAGAATAATACGAATAAAGAAAACCTTGCTAAATGGGACCAGACTGTGTACAGTAGCTCAAAAATGCCATTAAAATGTAATAAATGCGCTGAGTAAAACTACTGTATTGAATGCTTAATTTGAATGTAATTTTATATTTTTTAATTTGATTTTTGTTCAAGGCCGCCATTATGCCGCCATATTTTGCAAGCAATGTCAAAGGATAATAAGATCCGAAAATGTGAAATTCCATGAAATAGTGATTTTTAATAAAGAAATTAATGAAATATCATTTTCCACAACAAATAAAGCAAGTAATTAAATAATGTACCAGGTTATGGCTTAAGCTCGATATACTTTTGCATTATCTCTTTTGCAGTCATCACTTACAACTGAACCATAAATTGAAAATCATATCATGTTTGGAACTAGGTTGAAACCACCTTGTCAGTTTAAAGCAGCAATAAATACTTATTTCATCCCTCTAAAACATTAATAACAATATTCTATACACATACTGCCGTATCTTTTACAACGGTTATAAACTTGTACTGTCTCAGCATTAATTATTAAATTCTTTATATACTGTCGAAGTTTTACTGCCGCTTATGGCTTTCATGTTTTGTCTATGGGTGCCTTATCTTTTATCATCTTTTATCTATGAGAGTGGCATGGATGTAAAAAAGTGAGGATCGGATATAAGATCATTTGGTAAACTCTACGTTGAAGCTATGTCTACCATCAGCCACAGGACGTCCACTGTTAGACCTAGGCCTCCCCTATAGATCACCAATAAGACCGGGAAAAGGGGTTGCATACAGTGCGATTCTACGTTCTTGCAAAGGTCATTTGTCTGACTACTAGGTGGATTTCTTACGCTGCGCTTGCCAGTATTGTCTAATATTTTAGTAAAGACTATTATGACATTTGAAGCATGGTACAAATGCTATAAAATAATAGAGATTTTCGATTTATCATTGTATTTTTTTCATACATTGTTTGAAATGAAATACCACTATTACAATCGTGAAAATCGCCTTACAATCGTGAGGTCGTGGGTTCAATCCCAGTCCCGTACCAATGAGTTCTTTGGAATTTATGTACGGAATTTCACACCACTGGCTTTTCGGTGAAGGAAAACATCGTGAGGCAACCTGCATATGTCCGTAGAAGAAATTCGATGGCGTATGTGAATCCACCAACCCGCACTGGGCCAGCGTGGTGGATATGGCCCAATCACCCTTCGTGGGTAGGCCTACGTCCTGCAGTGGACTATTAAAAAGGCTGATACAGTACAGTACAGTACCACTATTACTTTGACGTACTGTTCAAAATATAAGCTCCGCCTAGCGTTTCAAGTTTGTACGCCATATTAATGCAATCTATTTTGACATTTGATAAGTAGTGCAAGTGTTATTCAATGGTCGAGTTTCACGAGCATGAAGTACAACATTGTGTACCGAACATTTTGACTATAAAATTATGGTACTTGAAGTGCGTGAGTTATTACGCGTATGTCAATGTCAATGTATCGCGTATCAAACTAGTTTTAACAAGGTTTAGTGGTGGTCCGCATTTCCTAATTCTCTGATTCTTACATCCATGGTATTTTATCTATGAGGAGGAAGGAAAAGCTTGGTAAGCCATTTCAGCGATGAAATAACGGTTTATTGCCGCTCTAAAATATATTATCTTGTAAATCAAATCATCCATTATAAAGTTTATGACTGGGGGTTTTATTATAAATATGCTGGATGTGACCTTTGATTTTACGCCTGCAGAATGTTTCTTGAAAACTGTTTATTTTCGGGAATTAAAACAGTTTTTTTAATGAAAATTTACTAACCACAGACTCCAGGGTTTGTGCCCTTTGTTAACTAAAATTTTCAATTATTTTATTATACTGTACAGAGAAATAGATTTTAATTTAAGGCGGATTAATTAATGCGTCTATTTTTTAACCGACTTCTTAAACGGAGGAAGTTCTATGTTCTTCTGTATGTATGTTTTTTTTTGTGTATGTTCATCGATATTTTCGCCAATTGTGAACCGAATCGAAAAATTATTTGTAGTTCGAAAGGGTATACTCCCGAGGTGGTCCCATTTAAATTTCACAGAAATCGGCTGACTTGTTTTTGAAAAATCAACAGCAATGTAAGCAATTCGAGCGAATTATTCGAATTTTCTACACGATGGAAGGCGGTTTTACCATTTTTGCGAAAAATAATTATCTTTTGTTCATTCAGCAAAAGAAAAAATGGCAAGTCGGTGATTCAGCCATAGAATTAAAATCATGATTGTATATACCTTAAAACACATTAAAAGTTGCCGTTGTTAACAATGCGAACCTTTTAAAATTTTAGTATGTTTAGATTTGATATACTTTGATGATGTTTATACAGAAAATATAGATGAAAAAACTGTACTTTTATATCCACTCCAACCACGACTAAACTCAATTGTGTACCGACTTAATTACAAGATAAAGAACGTAGCATAAAATTGATATAAGTAAAATTGTTTGGAAATTCTAGTTCGTAAGTACCTTATATACCTACTTATAAGCTGCTATGGAAATTCACGTACAATAATATAAAATTTCGTGAACGAGATAAAATTTGAGAGATATACTCGTAGGTTGAGAAGTAGACGAGTAGGTGGGTGATATTTACTTCTAAACCGTCACTAAAATTATAAATCCGTATGTATGTTGAGTTATTGGTTTGTTTGTTAACATTTTTGGTTTGGTTTAGAATAATTGTTAATTATCTTTTTCTTATTTTCTTTCTTATTTTAAGCATATAGTAAGCAGAGAGCTCTTTCTTCTCGTTGAGGATATCGACTCGGTCGAGTTGATTTTTTACTTGGACGTAATTTGAAGCTCGAAGAGTGTCTAAGGCTTTTTGTTCCGAAAATCCAAAAAATCCTATAAGATGTAAGTAAGTTAGTATAGATCAGGTGGCTAGCCCTGATGTTAGAGTTTTAAAGCCGCCTGAATACATCTGACATGGCTAAACGGTTAAAACAACCGGGGCCTACAATTTAACGTGTCATCTGAGCCACGGTAGCGCTCACTTGTAAATGCCACCCGCGGTCACCGATCCAAAGACTAGCCGTGCCGAACGTTACTTAACTTCGATGATCGCTAATCTAGTCAACACCTAGTCAAACTACGCTATGATCGCTGTAAAAGTTCCTATGAAAAAGCGCGATTAAAAGCTAAGTACTATACAATACGAGTATTACGTACGTATTTACTCAACGATTGCCCAAACCGTACGGACAATCGACCTAATAATAAAATGGAGTCACGTAAGTTCCCTAACTAGGATCATATTTAATTATCGGAGTAACTACAATACATTCTGTTTGTCTGACCGTCCTAATTGTTTACTTTTGTCTATTTATTCTGCCGAATTAGGAATTGTTGGCTGTAGCATTTTGCGTATTTGATAAGAAAAATAGTATTATGTGTAATTAGTGTCAATATATCATTATGTGATCAATTTATTTATAAGATTAGTGGCATACCCTGCTTCCAACCGGTCTTATTGGAGATCCATAAGGGAGGCCTATGTCTAGTGTGGACGTCATATGGCTGATGGATGGATGGATGTCATGACCCTGCTTCCATACGCATAATTACGTGTATGTGTGTGTGTGTGTGGATCTCTTGCCTTACCATCGAAAGGTTATACTTCAAATTTCTTAGGAAATAGGAAAGCAGGAAGACTGTTCCATTCCCTGCCGGCACGAATCAGAAATGTTGAGTCAAGTCGCTTCGTAGGCATCGAAGGAAAATCGACAGTGTAGGGGTGGTAATGTGGCGTCTTCCTACTTGTCCTGTAGTTAAAAGAGGATGGTAGGTACTTACTGCTGCACGACCTTATCCTAATAAAATCGTGCAGCTCAGATGCACACTCTCCGAAATGAATCCTATAGAAAATGGACAGACTCGCAACCCTACGGCGATGCTCCAGGCTATGAAGTTTTTTTGCAACTGAGTAACATAGCTTCTTTTCGTATCAGGCTTATTGTTCCTTGCTCATCTCACCCCACTACCTATCTAGAAATAAATAACAGACTACGTACCAGTAGACAGGAAATCCCAAAAAGCCTAACTTTTAAGTGTCCCTGCGCTAATGTAAAAATAATAAATACATCTGCCCATTGGGCCACTAACGACTGTTTAATCCGAAAATTGCTTTTTGGTGGCTTCAGAATTAGATTAGCTGGAAGCGCCCACCCGTTTCCAAAGGTCAAGTGTGTAAGAAATGGCCAAAAAGCTCTAGGGAGATTTCGGGCTTTTGCTGTTCTGCGTGTGATGTGAATAAAATTTTGCTTCTTTGGGCTTAGTGATAGTTTAGTTTTAATCAAAACAATCACAAATTTATCATTGGTTATTAACTTTATGCATATTAATGATAATTTGTGATTGTTCTGATTTGTAATTTCTGTGAAAACATGAAAGTTTAAAAGGATTACAAGTTAAGGTTTTCATAAATGCATTTATTTGATTACTTTTTTTTAAGGTTTAAGCCTTTGCTCCATTGCCCTTGCTATGCCTGTGACGTGAATGATTCTTTTTTAGCTTTTGCTTTTCTGCATGTGCTTTGAATAAAATGTTAATTCTTTGGGATTGTGGTGTAGTTAAGAGACTTTTAGGCCCGAGTTTACCTAGTTAAATGAGTGTTGGTGTACTGTTAACAGTTGGTGTACTCGGGTCTAGGACCCGAGTTTAACCGTTGCCGCGCTGTTGAAATAAAGTAATTACACGTTTAACTTAAACAAGCGTTGGTGAACTCTATATTTAGAAATAGAAATGAAAATAAGTATTAGTTTAGAATGGAATAATAAAATACATTTAATAGTTAAATTTTACATTGAATCTGATAAATAAAATGTTTTCATGGGATATCACAAAAATTAAAATACGACAAGTCATCAAAAAAGAAATCCAATGGTCAAGTATGTAAGAAATGAGCGGAAAGCTCTTAAGAGATTTCGGGCTTTTACCACTCTGTATATGATTTGAATAACATTTTACTTTCTTGGGATAGTGATGTGGTTTATTTGCGTTTTAGGATTATTTACGTTAATTTCTGTATATGTTTATTACAATTATGGGTTCGATGAGTTTAAGAAAATATGTCATGAATTTTAAAAGTGTGATCTTTCAGTCATATAGTGACAACATCAATTGAACATTTTCACAACATCAATTATGCATTAAATATTGTTAAATTAGAAAATTGTCAATACCAAATGTATGATATAAACTTTAAGAACTAAAAGAAGAAGTTACTCTACTTAATAACTGATCTATACTTTTAGTAGCAGCTCAAGTAGTACATAAAACTGTTATTTTAAATCCCAACATAAACACGACAACCGATAAATACAGATCCGTTCATAACAAGCCAAAATGAACAGCGAATTTTCAGCCTTTAAAAGCAATAAAAAATTTACAAACATTTAAACTCGCTCCGTGAGATCCGGATATAAACTTGAAGCATCATCGAACAATTTCACTTGCGAAAATAAAAATGCACAAAACATTTTTCAGCATCACGAATATTGAAATTTTAATATTGGAACTACGGGATTTCCATATAAATGAATATTCGCGCGTGACATTTTAATCTATTTAGCGATATTTTCAACGTCATGTCGCATCTAGTTATGGTAGATCTACGGACAAGGGATGACCCGTTTTATCGAATTACTTGTATCGAAATTAAATTTACCTAATCTGAGCTTTATCCCGTTTGTGTGAAGGTTTGAATTTGGATTATTTAGTTAGTGTTGTCTTAATATAGGTTTAACGAGGTACCTAATTCACGATGCCTGCGTGTACTGTTTAGAAAATAGGATTGGAAATCTGTTTCTGGTCGATTAGGGTCACTATTAGTATCTGTTTAGGAGAGAGTTTTGTATCACAATAAGTTAGAGAGGATTCGAAGGTGTAGTTAGCACGGTTTTCGATCGATTAAAATACAGCTACAAAAAAAACTGCTTTTAATTCTTAGCTTTTTACACAAGATCATTTCACACATGACTTCAATTTTTCGGGCTAAAAAGTATTCTAAGACACTGTTTTCTAAACTATATCGGAGCAAAAATTCAAGTCGATCTGTCTCTCTGTTGCTGCGTTAAAAGTAAGACACAAACACACTTTCTTATTGATAATAAGTATTAGTAAGTAGGTAAAGAATGATGGTGTGTATGGTAAAATACAAGTTGTAGCTTTACATAGTGTAGGTACTGCACGCAACATTAATAATAGCGCTTAGTGTGGTGCCAACCCCGAAATGACAGAATGAAAATAAGCTACTTCATTCTCTTCTATTCTATACGAAAATTCGTGGTTCTCAACAAAATGTATGGAGCAATTTAACTTTTGCGATTTCGCAGTTGGTCTCGCACTAATTTTTTTTCTTAATGATGAACAATATACATCTCTGCATGTTCTTTGCACTCATCTTGCACTTTACAAAGCAACATTTTGAGTGTAGAAATCAACAGAAGATCCATTTTCCCTGTCAAATACGGAACCCAAAAATTCCGCGAAAATTTCCACTAAGCCATTGCAGTATACAATTCTACGAATTCAACACTGACTCACTAAATGAAAAACGCCAAGAATTTAACAGCTTTATTTAAACTTGGATTGTTAAAAGTTAAAGATGTAAAATCAGATTTCGTCTTCAGCGGGGACTTCTCTACCATTCGATATTATCTTTGTGTATTTTTAAACGAATTCAACAATTATTTTTTTTTTAAAATTTCAAAACCGCCTACCATCGTGTACAAAATTCAAATATTTCGCTCGAATTGTTGGCACATTATTAATGATTTATCAAAAACGGCTAAGCCGATTTCTGTAAAATTCAAATGGGACTACTTTGGGAGTATAACATTTTGAACTAAAAAAGATTTTTTCGATTCGGTTCACAATTGGCGAAACTATCGATGAACATACACAAAAAAAAACTCATACACACGAACATAGAACCTCCTCCTTTTTGGAAGTCGGTTAAAAAGAGTAGGATTTCTAATATTACATGTATTTGTTATCTGTTTCATACCGCTGAACTTCGACAAAAATTAATATTTATCACTATGCTTTTACAGATCAATATAGGCGTGAAATTGACAAAAAAAATTGACACGCAAACTATACCTATTAATGTCGTGAATACAACCGGTGTAATATAATCGTGCAGTTATCTGCTTATCTGCTTATCCGCACGATTGTATGAGACCGGTGGCGTTTAGAATATCTATCTATTTAAGACTATCACTTCCGTAGATAGGTTAAGAGTAAACAAGTCTCTCATCACTACATACAAACGTCGGTGGGTATTCACACCAGTGATTGCTGTTGAATATCTAAAACTAAGATTAAATCAATTTGTCTTTTTAAAATTTATGCTTCTTCTTCTTCTTGCTAATAAAACTGTGACAAAACTTCTCCACTCGAATAATATAAGCCTTGGAACCGTTGAATTTTGGGAAACTTTGGATGCAATTTTTTTTTCAAATTTTTAGGAAACTTTGGATGCAATTTTTTTTTCAAATTTTTAGGAAACTTTGGATGCAAAAAACACAGAAGAACTAAACTGAGTCATCTTTTATGGAAATAGCGGTCTAGTTTATATATTCGTTAGTTTAAATAACTATTACTTAAACAAATTTATTCAACAGTTTTTTTCCTAATTTACTACGGAGAACACCTTATGCGCATTTAGTACGCAGCCGTGTTAGGTAATATGTATGGGTATTTTAAAGCAAATAAAAACAAAATTAAGGCCGCTGCATACGTAACGAGATAATACCTCGGACGGGCTGTGAACGGGAACGGGACGTGACTGCCTCGTTCGAGACGGGAACGTGTTTTTAATGCATACGTACCGTAACAGTGATTCGGATCTAACTGTTGTGAAGAAGGAAAGGTGGATTTTTAATTTCGAAAATTGGCTTTAATTGCTATTGTTCTAGATGACGAAGTAGTTACAAACGTCCAACACTACTTTTCTCTCTGTAACGAACGGAGTGACTGTGCATACGTAGCGGAAACACGGACGGGACGGGGCACGTGCCGGGCGGGACGTGCTAAACATCGTTGGCGCCGATATTTTTCCCTCCCCGTCAGTGCCACGTTCCCGTCCCGTCCGTGTCTCCGTGACATATGCGCTTCCATATACATTTTGTATGAAACGATATTTCTAAAATTTCCCGTTCCGTCCCGTCCGTGAAAAAACCCGTCACGTATGCAGCGGCCTTTACATTGCAATGGGTGCACACGCACTATTATCTACTGTTTATCATCGAATCTATCTCTTCTTCAGACAATACAGCTGAGATATGATTTATTTAAGCTACGCCAAATCTGAATTCGTGCCGTCAACTAGTTGCACCTTTAAAAGATAAAGAGACAGAAAGATTCAAAATCATCATTATTATTGTCAGCCGTAAGATGGCTACTGCTGGACATAGGCCTATGGAATTCCAATTAGACTGGTCGGTTTACATCCAGATTGATCCCGAAATCTTGATTAGATCATCGTTCCACCTTGTCGGTGGACATCCTACGCTACGCTTGCCAGTATGTGGTCTCCATTTTGGAACGTATCACACTGAGGGTCTTACTACCTAAGAATTTTAGGCTAAAAAGAATCTCGACTGGTCAGGAATGTCCCTCCCTTGGCTTTGTGCCACGGATTCGTAGAGGATATGACGTCACACCAGGATGTGACGTCAGAGCTAAGTAAGCTAACTGGATTGAATGGTGGCATAAGATTGTGTTGTTTACTCCAGTCAAAAGGAGCTAGGACTTCTGTTTTTCCTTAATATAAGAAAGAGCTTAAAAAAATCCTTACTAATACTACAAATCCAACTGTGTGTTTGTTGGTTTATTGAAATGAATATACTTATAGTCCAGCAGCCCTCTCCTGTGATCTTAAAGTGATTAATAACAGGCTGAATCTTCGTGGGCAGGTTAAGTTCGACGAGATGCCCAAATTAATCTTATAAAAAAATCCCGATCGAGGTACGTAGCTAAAGTACTGCGCAGGTATTAAACATGTCGATTTGGTGGGGTGTCGATATTGTTACAATAATAGTAAGGTTTTTTTATTTTAATATCGAGGTAAATGGACCCGGAAAAACAACTGTCCTACAAAATGGATGCTATGATTGGAGATTCCTCCACTCCGAATGTTTCCAAATTACGAGTCATCACGAGTAATTTTGAATCATCAAAATTATTAACAACAAGCTGATTTTTTGTGTGCAGCTTAGTAAATGTTTGTACAATCAAATGGCTACATAGTCCTACAAATTTAGTGGTATGTTTTTCCAGTCCTACCATAAGTCCTATGCTTAGAAGTTGTTTATACCTGCACATTACTTTAGCTACCTCGATGGAGATTTTTTTAAATGACTAATCTGGGCGTCTCGTCTAACTTAACCTGCTCACGACGATTCAGCCTATTATTAATCACTTTAAGATCATACGAGAGGGCTGTTAGACTATTATTAGGTACTTAGTCAAAAAACCGAAAAGTGACATAAGTTACTTTTTGTCCGGAAAAATAAAGTCTCTGTGAGATGGCACAAAAGTAAAGGAAATATTTTTTTATCTTTACTTTAGTCAATGTTCTACACGCAAACGTTGGATAAATCATAACAAAGTCAATTAACAACAAAATGACGTACTAAATTTAAACTCAGTGTTTCGAACATTAAATAATCAGAGTTCATTCAATTAGCGAAAAGTTATTTGATTGAGCCAGTTACGACTTGGCACCGTTTTGAGCGAGTAACTGCGAGGTTCCGGACATGGGAAGTTGGTATAATTATTAATTAAATTAAGATTAAAAATCATTTTATTTCAAATATTAGTACAAACATGGATAATGCAGCCATAGCCATGAAAACTAGGTGAGTACACACCTGTGTTTTGATGGATAGCCTTCCCTACGGTGAAGCTTGATGTAGTATGTACAGATGATCAAGTTTAATAGAGATTTAAAACTCATCAAAATGATGTCTTAGTAAAATATGATGTCTTAATGGCAAAAATGTCATGACCGACTTCAACCGTGTACAGAATTCATAATTTATTTATTCTGCTTCCATAAAGTACATGGTGGTAAAAAATATAAAGGGTACAAAATGGTATATGGACCCCGTCGGGCGCAGCAAAAACAGAAGAGAGGAAGGCACCATAAATAGGTCATATTAATTTATATTTAATGAAAAATAACACGAAATAGTAAGTGAATAAAGGTCCAAAAAGTTACAAATTAAAATGTCAATGAAAACATAGTCGAATGTCATGTTCAAATATTAGGTCGGGGAAAAAGCTTTTACGCATTTTTTAAGAAAATTCGAAACATTTTTTAATGTTGTTTATTTACGTTTGACTAAACTACTCGTATGTAGGTAGGTACCATTTTGTTCAATAACTTTTTGCCACCTTGTAGTTAGGGACATGATCCCATTGCTATAGAAATTTTGGGACTTGGGGAATTTTTACCGCGACAAGTGGTTTTGGCAGTCTTCTCGTGATGTTAACCTGACACTACCTAAAGAATTCTGAAGAGACCGAAACAGGTGGAAATCTGAAGGTGTAATTTAATTAATTATATTTGAAGTGAATTTACCACTGAAGCATCTATCTGTTAGTTATTAATATTGAACAAACCTGTTTCTTGTATAATATTTAAGGTGGGGTCTCACCTTAAATATTTATTTTATTCTGTTTTTAGTACTTAAGTACTTATTGTTATAGCAGCAACAGTAATTCATCATTTATGAAAATTTAAACTTTCTAACTATCACTGTTCATGAGATACAGCCTGGTGGCATACAGCGAAGCCTTAGTAATAGAGTCCTGTGTTTACCCTTTGGGTACGGAACCCTAAACATGACTAGCTAGCTTCAAAGTTCTTACTTAGTACGAGTAACAAGTAATTACTTTAATTTAATATTGAAACTATTGCGATTGAAATAAGTTACTTAATTAATAAAGATTATTAGGTATATTTATCTTTGAAAACTTGGTTTCAAAAGAAACAGAAGCAAAGTTTTGGCGACAAATTTTCAACTTTCAAGATTTCGAATTATTCTAAAAGGAAGTTACAATGGTCTAGAACAGGGTTTCCTAAACTTTGGGTTGAATATTGCGAATATTGAGTAGGACGCCCGAATTTAATCAGACTTATCCAACTCTCTGCGATTAAAAGCAACTCGAGATGAAGTTGATGTGAAAACTGTAAGGACAAGACATAAGAAACAATGTCATCATTAGTATTAAATACCTTTTTAGAGTTCCGTACCCAAAGGGTACAAACGGGAGACTATTACTAAGACTCCGATGTCCGTCGGTCCGTCTGTCTGTCTTTCACCAGGCTGTATCTCATGAACCGTGATAGCTAGTGTAGCAGGGTTTCTTCCCTATGAAAGGGTGGGGATAAATATACCTACACTTATAGACTAAGGTAGTTAAATAAAATCACAGCGTTTATCACCGGCATGTTTGTTTTTATTGTAAGTGTTTTTAAAGGGTTATTGTTCACAGGAACAGTGAGTTCACCATGGTACTTTTACAATGATAGTAGTATTTAGTAGGAATATAATGGGAGTATATAGTAGTGTTGAATAGGTACCATGGGTAACACAGAATGTAGACGGGGAAGCCGTCTAACTCTAATATGTAAACAACGGTGAGTCGCTTGGTTATGTTACAATGGTTACTCAATGAATTAAATAGGTATACTAGGTAAAGTAGAATGTAGACGGGGAAGCCGTCTGACTCTAATATATAAAATAGCGGTAAATAAAATAATAATAACGGTGGGTCGCTAGGTCGAGTTCTGTCCCTTCACTTAAACTATAATCAGCAAATGGGTGGATCCATCCGATGGTGTCACCAATAGGAAGTAGTTGACCGACGGTAATTAAGGGGAATGAAATACCTCTGTACGCGCCGCCGGTTAACAAATAGGAACTGGAGGTAGACTGCCAATACTCTGGCAGGGCTCACGTGAAGGTCAGTGGTCGCCCCGTTGACTGGGTGCACCAACGTCGCTCAGGCGGCTAATCAAGGTAAGCCTGGTTGGGGGTATGCCCAAACATGCCGGCCTCACCTATACACCCTGAAATGGATGGAATGAATCCATGTTAACACCGAGTAGGAAGAAAAGTAAACAAAATTAAAATTACATTTTCTCAGGTCATAAATGAGAAAATGGGGTATAATTGGGCCTCACCACGTGCGGGGGCTTGTGGACAAACTATTTAATAAAGGTTTAATAGTCAAGTAGCATTTTAGAAGGGGGTATTACACGGAGTGTGTTTTTTACAAAAAGTCAAGAATCTCAGCGATTTTACATTAAAATCGGGGAAAATTGCACCTCGTCACGACCGCAGGGTCGAGAGGAAAGTGTTTAGCACAAATGTGAACATCTAGGAACATTCCAGAAGGTTATTTTACACTAAGTCGGTTTTCTACCAAAAGTCAGGAATTTCAGCGATTTTACATTAAAATCGGGGAAAATTACACCTCGCCACGACCGCAGGGTCGAGGGGAAAGTTTTTATCCTATATTCAATAGTTAAATAACGAAATGATTGTATTTTCAATCCATGTGGCTGGCCCAAAAACGCATTGAAATCACATGTTGAAGTGAACATTTCAGGGTAATAATTTAGTGAAATCGATAGAAAAAGTAGCTGCGCACGCGCTCAATGGAAGATAATACGATTTAGTATGTATTTCGTGCATTTTTTGACTACAAAAAGTACGAATGGTGACGCGTCCACATACCTTGTTAGGGGGAAAAATATACATAATATGGCGACTCGAGGCCGCTCCACGCCGGATCATTTATAGGTGCGTGGCTCCTGGGGTCTTCTGCGGGATCCCCGGGTCGAAGATACGCCTTCCACCGCATTTTTGGAGCAAAAGACAATGCAGGAACCACGGGTCCGCCATCTCGTCGTCCTTTTGGTTTAATGATCTCTCTAACGCAGACGGTGGGGACAACGTTGAAAAAAAACTAGCAATTACTTAACAAACAATCGAATTAGAATCGACTAAAAATAATACGATGAGAGGGAATTACTCCCAAAGAAAACGGATAAATGCTAAAAAGGTGAGATTAATAATACTAAGGCTTATCCAAAGGTTTCACTTTGTTGAGTGGCTTTAAATAAGCGTTTGTTTATCAAAAGGAGACGCTGATATGAATTAATGAAAAAAAATGATCGAGTAAAAAAAATCGATAGTTTGTATCAAACGAGTATTGATTGGGAAACTGGCAATCACTAGACAGGTTGACGTTTCGTCCTGACCAATTAGAAGCGTTTACACTGCTGACAACTGTGAAATGAAAAAATAGGGTTCCGAATTATACATAAATTAGATATGTGTAAAATTTAATGCTACACTAGACAACTGAAATTTTCACAGATGATGTATTTCTGTTGCCGCTACAACAACTAATACTAAAATCTGAATAAAAATAAATATTTAAGGGGGGCTCCCATACAAATAACGAGATTTTTAGGAGTTTTTTTGCTCGTTATTAATAATGGCAAGAGGAATGGGGCTCAGGGGGCTCCAACACGGAACCCTTCGTGTGCGAGTCCAACTCGCACTTGGACTTTTTTATTTGATTTATACTAGGTAGTTGAAATGCCTTTTATTCATATTGGTAACGTTTAATGTATTTAGAAGTGGGTCCCGTGCTTCTAATCTTGTATTAGATGGGGCATGGCCCAGACAGCTTTGGGAACCACTGGTATCTGAACAAAAAGTACTTAGTTCGAATCTCAATTCACACAGGTTACTCAAATTTTAAAATGATGAGCAAATTTTTAACCGCCTTCCAAAAAGGAGGAGGTTTTATGTTCGTGTGTATGTATTTTTTTGTGTGTGTTCATCGACAATTTAGCCAATTGTTAACCGAATCAAAAAAATATTTTTTTCCTCAAACCTCAAAAGGGTATACTCTCGAGGTAGTCTCATTAAAATTTAACAGAAATCGGCTGAGCCGTTTTTGAAAAAAACCAATAAGAATATAAGAAATTCGAGCGAAATAGGTAAGTGTACACAAAGTCGACAATGTCCCAATGCCCGTTAAAATTAAATAAAAAGACTTTTACTAAATTATACCTAAACTTACATCAAAACTTTTTATGGCAACAAATTCTCGGTAATATTAGCTTCAATTTCAATGGAAACTCTTAGTCATATCTGTTATGGCCTAGGCGCAGTGTTTATCTAAAGTGCAGCACTCCGAAATTTTGTGTTTTTTGCAAAGTTTAGCTCCTGAACCTGACGACTGACTTGCCGTGTTCGATTCAATGTTTACTGGATCAGTTGTTCGTTTTTGTAAGCGAAATTATAATGAGATTAAAGCTGGATTAATATTCTAACATTATAACCTATAAAATTGTGCTTTCTTTAATCATAGATTTTTTAATTACGTGTGTCAGGTAATGGTGCGCCGTAACTCCGATTTGTCCCAATGCTCGTCATAATAATTAATAAATTAACGGCTATCGGGACACACTTGATATTCACTTTGAAAGGTGCACCTTATGTCGTTATTTTTTTAAAATTAAACTTTAATGGAGACGACATAAGGTACATTTTTTTATGGCTCAGTGTCAAAAATATGCATAAGATAATTTATAATTTAATAAGCTATTTTTGATCTAGATATGAATAATTATACTGACGTTTACAAAATGCGCGCGCCTATTGTGTTTTAATGCATTTTGTCGGAATATTTTTGTCCTATCATCTATCAAGCTTTTCGTTTGTATTTTGGTACTTGGCGGTTACGTATAAAGCAAGTTTTGTGTTAAAATAGGACGCGCAAATCTTTTCTAAGTCTTAGGATTTAGGCCGTAGGTCCGAATGTTTGCTGCTGGATACAGATTTCCAATACCAAAATATTTTAATATTTCATCTAGTGTATTCCTGCGGAAGCAGCTTGAATCTGGTCTGTTCTTACAGTTATAATCAGAGCACCGTACCTACTCGTAGGTACATTCGTCAGAGCCACCTTGTGATCAACGTTCGACGTAATAAGATTTTTAGTTTTCTAGTTTAACCCAGAAAAAAGGATGCCCGTAGCTCATACATATCATGATCTGACACTAGGGATGCCAACTCTAAAATTCGGCAACCAGGACAAGTCGCGTGAAAATCCCGGATTTTAGAGTCCAGAACCCGGACAAATCAACCCTACCTGACACACGTGTTTTCTCTAAAAGTTTCTCATGACAGTGTTATGTGCATCAGACTAATTTATGATGTTTCTTAATTTATGTGCAATTTATACCTAAGCATTGATTGACAACATTTAATTACGAGTACATCAGTTTGCTTGAATGAAAATTTACAGATCATCATGGCCGAGAGAAAATACACAACAGAGGCTATGATAAAGGCTATGGAAGCTGTTGCAAAAGGCATAGATAGATAAACTCTTAATTGCACACCAATAAATAAACAAAAAGAAGAAACAAAGATACATAATCGGCCAAGTACGAGTCGGACTTGCACACGGAGGGTTCCATACTGTATGGGAGCCCCCCTTTAATATTTATTTTATTTTTATTATTTATTATTGATGGGAATATAAAACTAAATATTCTGTGAAAATTTCAAGCATCTACCTGGTATCATTATTAATATAGAGCGAAAAATGTCTAAAAATTCAGGTTTGTTGTATGGGAGCCCCCTTAAATATTTATTTTATTTTGTTTTTAGTTTAGTTTTGTTGTTATAGCGGCAACCGAAATACATCATCTGTGAAAATTTCAGCTGCCTAGCTATCATGGTTCATGAGATACAGCCCGGTGACAGACAGACAGACAGACAGACGGACAGAACACATCGAAGTCTTAGTAATAGGGTCCCGTTTTGCCCTTTGGGTACGGAACCTAATAAACAGTGTAACAATGGGCGGCCTTATCGCTGATAGCGATCTCTGCCAGACAACCTTAGGATGGAGAAGACAGAAAGCGTATAAAAATAGACAGGGTGCGCATTAGTTAAAAATATAAGTTTGATTATACATCATAAACATACATACTAATAAAATTGATATAAATACTTAAAATACCTAAAATAAAAGAAAACAATACATATAAAAATTATAAAAGAAACCTATGACTAAATAATAAACTAATACATTACAATATACTAATTACATAAAACAACATAAATAACAACAACAACAGTTAAATAGTTAAAGAATTGACAATTTCAGCAGGTTTTTATCCTGATCTTTAAATACGTTGAGTGATTAAGCTTTTCTGACAGTAACGGGCAAGGCATTCCATAACTGGACTGCCTGAAAGGCAAAAGACCGTCCGTAAAAAGTTTCACACCGTGCGGTAGGGGTCTTATGGGAAAGGTTATCCTTGGATCGGATGGGAAGGGAATATGCATCTTGCCAGAAGGAAAAAGAGTCTTTAAGATAGCATGAAGTAGAAGGATTGAAGAGGATATTATCAAGGAGATTAAGGATATGAGCATTCCGACGAAGACGAATTGGAAACCACTTGAGCTTAGTACGAAAATGAGAGACGCGGTCATATTTGCGTAACCCAAATATGAACCTAATGCAATAATTTTGGAGACGCTCAAGCTTATCAAGTTGGACTTCAGTGAGATCTAAAAAGCTGGCGTCATCGTAATCTAAAATAGGAAGAAGAAGAGACTGTACGAGCGCAACTTTAGTAGCAGTAGGTAGGAAGTTTTGGAGCCGTCTAAGAGAGCTACCAGCAGCAAACAACTTGCAGCTGATTGTTTTAATATGAATATCCCAGCATAGCGTACGATCAAACATGACACCGAGGTTTTTCACAGATTTATTATATGGCAAAGTGACTCCATCGAACTCTACGCAAGGAATTTCGGACCAGTCGATTTTTGTAATATTATCTTGTATTTATCTTGTAATATTATAAGAGCTGCCAATTATGATGACTTGTGACTTTGCGGGGTTGATCTTCAAGCCAAATGATCTGCTCCACTCTGTTACTTGGTAGAGATCAGAATTTATAGCAGCTATCGCTGAATCTAGATCATCTAGCCGAGCTTGCGAATAAATTTGGAGATCGTCTGCATAAAGATGAGGGGAAGAAGTAAGCCGTTGCGATATAGAATTAATGAAAAAAGCAAAAAGAAGAGGAGATAGCACACCGCCTTGTGGCACACCAGCAGTAGTGTCACACCAGGAAGAAAAAGTATCTCCAAGGCGAACCCGCTGCCGGCGTACGTACAGATAACTGTGAAGTCAGTCGATTGCTGATGGAGACATGTTAGAAGAGCGCAATAATACTAATAAAATGTCGTAGTCAACGGTGTTGAAAGCATCACTGAAGTCTAACAGGGTTAGAATAGTAAGCTTACCGTCATCCATACCCAAGCGTATGTCGTCGGTGATCTTAATGAGCGCAGACACAGTGCTATGCCCAGGACGGAAACCAGATTGGAAAGGATTGTGGAGATCATGTCTATTAAGGTAATCGTTCATCTGTCTGTGGACAAGACGCTCCAGAACTTTGGATAAGAATGGAAGGATAGAGATATGTCGGTATTTGGAAAAGGATTTGGGATTGGATTGTTTTGGTAGTGGTATAATCTGTGCATCTTTCCAGGCTGTAGGAAATATTCTACAAGAGATGGAATTATTAAAAATGGTACACAGGATAGGAAGGATGATGTCTAAAATAGGCAAAAGGGTGTTCCGGCTCACATTGTCACCGCCAACCGCGTTGGAGGATATCGACATTAGAATCCTCCTAACATCACATTCAGTGAAACGATTGAACTCAAAAGGAGGAAAGTCGGGAGGAGTAATGGCAGCAAGATAACGTAGAGTATAGCTTTTATCAACATCCGACATAATGGGAGCTGATGAGAAATATAAATTTAAGGCATTAAGGTCAATATTGTTAGCAGAAGTGTCTGATTGAGAGATTTGCCAATTCCCACAGACTTGAGAAATTTCCAGACTTTAGCTGGATTCCCATCATCATCTGATGCATGAACATAGCGACGCATTGCATCCCTACACACCTTGTTGCAGCGATTTCGGGCCTGAACATATTTATCATGGTTGACCTCAGTAGGGCGCGACTTCAGCATACCTCCTTCTTCTGCTGCAAAAGAATTTGACGTACCAAGATTGACTTTGATTGATAAAATTAATGGCAGAAGTTCGGTCGACTGCTCAATAGGACCGCCTACTGTGTTGACAAAAGAAGAAGAGCATTTGAAAAAAAGAAATCCACATTTTTTTATATGATAAAAGTGAAACTGAAACCTAAGGTTTTGTAAAACAAAAGTCATAGGCCATAGTAGCAAAAGACTGTTGAATTATATATTAAATTTATTATATTTAAGATTATAAAGATTTAGGTACATTTTTGAGTTTTATAAACTGATTTTCGCGGGCACTTAGAGAAGCATTGCAATAAAGAATAGACTATCCGCGTAGAATCAAGACTATGTATTCTAAGAACCTATAAATAATTTATGTGCAATAAAAACAAAATTACCCCTCTCACAATGAGCTTACTCATTGGGTGATAACGTTTCATATTATTGATCACCAGATCTCAGATTTTTTTTGAGTGTCGCTACCATACAGTTTTTTTAGCTGTTTTTAATATAAATAATTATGACAATGTTGTTTTAGTAAAAATGTTTATTTATTGTATCACATGTGCCTAACAATCGGATTATTGTTGGATATAAGACAAGGGACTGATCTAACGTATTCCTTACGTATTTTACTCAAAGTAAATTTTGAAATAATTATTTTTTTGTTGATTCAAGATACCTGATTAAATAATAAAACAATACATTGCGTTTTATTATTTTACAAATTACATTTAGAGGACAAAATAATTAGACTCTATTTAATAGCGAATAAGGTTCAAATTCAGTAAAAAAAATCACGACTTTTGGGTCACTTTGACGATAATTACCTCAAACGTGACGGGCATTGGGACATATGGGTCTTTTTTACTATTTTAATATTTATATCGATCCTATTGTTATTATATTATAATAATAATATATTCCACGTACAGAATGATAAGTGTATGACCTCTCCAAAAATTTTCAGACCTCAAAGTTAATTACCTTCAGCATGACAGAGCTGCAAAGTCACCGAAGTTCAGAAATTCACGAGTATTGGGTCGTTTACCCTATCCGAATTTTGTACACGATGAACATCGATAATTTCGCCAAATGTGAACCGAATCGAAAAATTATTTTTTAGTTTGAAAGGATATACGCTCAAAGTGGTCCCATTTAAATTTTACAGAAATCGGCTGAGCCGTTTTTGATAAATCAACAATAATGTAAACAATTCGAGCGAAATATTCGAATTTTGTACACGATGGAACGCGGTTTTGCTATATTTGCGAAAAATAATTATTAATAATTTCTCACAAGACGGAGAGTTTACCATGTTTTGCATTTAGTTTGAATCTTACATATGTCTATTTGTCTGTGTTAAAACAGCTCTTGACTGTTTAGAACTAAAATGCTTCGTTTAAAATACTGAATCAGACATAATTTTTAGTTCGTCATCATTTCATCCGTAGAAAAGCCGTTATTGGAACTTCGCCCGCGTGATATGTTGATTTTTGTGCTATCCCATAGGAACGTTTTATATTTTCGGGATAAAAAGTAGCTTATGTCACTTTCCGTCTTTCAAACCATGTCCATGCCAAAAATCAAGACAATCCGTTGCTCCCTTGCTGGGTGAAAGAGGAACAAACCAGCAAACACACTTTAGGATATATAAGGACAAGGATGAGCCTTCAACAGATTTAATATAACACAAACAATATATAATAGCTTTATTTTCACAACGAATATACCTAGCAAAACAAATTTAAAACAAAAGATGATAACAATAGTCCGGTAGAATAATGGGTGGCCTTATCGCCTGCAGCGATTTCTTCCAGGCAACTTTATAACGCCAGTTGGAAGCGGCTTGCTTCCTCAGCGTCCGCGTCAGCTTGATTTTTTATGGTCATCTCTGGGGTCTTGATCAGATTTATTTATCCACTTTATAGGTGGGCAAAGGCTGTGGCGTCAGAAAAGGTGGTCTTATCACAACTTTTGACGTGACAACGTCTTATAATTCGATAGAGCCGGCTGCCACGCACGAAAAAACATGACTCATGCGGCGTTACCTCGCTCTGAGGCGTTCCATGTAAGGCTTGAAGTGCAAGCGAGAGAGCGGAACGAGCGAGACAAAGAAGCACAATCGGCCTTTGCGTTCGGCAGCGTTCGACATACGTTGTCACGTTCAACTATCGTCAGTAAACCGACTTTACAGACAACCAATTTTTTTTTTCATCCTAGCTGTATTGTTGGTTAGTTAATTTCATTTCTAGTAAATTAATTAAAATACAAACCACGTAGAGACACCACGCGCTTCCGCTTTCTCATACAGGATTTCCGTCGCAATGTTTACATTTAATATGGAGTATGGAGTGTTTCCGGTTATAATTCCACTGAGCCGATTAATTCTATGAAGATTATCTGCTTAGGGACCGCGGGATTATAATTATTAATCATGTTTTACGGCTGTTTTCTTAGGCTTCTTCGATTAATGGCCGCGTTGTTTGTGAATTTATCGTATCGTGATATACTCGTAATCATCATCAGGGCGGCGGATTTAAGGGGGCAGCAAAAGAGACATTGCAAAAATAAATGGAACTTAGGCCATGACCTTGCAGACAAAGTCGCTTCCGGCTGTATATCTGTCCCTATGTATGTTTATATCTTTAAAACTATGCAACGGATTTTGTTGCGTTTTTTTTAAATAGATATTTATTTAAAAGGAAGGTTTATATCGACTGCCTCGGTGGCTCAGTGGTTAGTGAACCTGACTTCTGAGTCAAAGAGGCGTGGGTTCGATCCCCACCCAGGGTAAACATTTGTGTGATGAACATAGATGTTTGCTCTGTGTCTGGGTGTTACTATGTACTATCTATATAAGTATGTATTTAAAAATATGTATATGTAGTATATCAGTCTCTGGCAGCCATATCACAAGCTTTGCTTAGTTTGGGGTCAGGGACTGTGTGTAAGATGTCCCCTAATATTTATTTATTTACTTATATGTATAATAAACCTGAGCGAAGCCTAAATATTAATTTATTTGCTTTGTAAACGATTTTACTATTATTTTCTTCAACAGATAACGGCCTACAGTTATTTGAGTTAGATATTTAAGTTCCTATCGTATTCTTAAGTATTGCTTTAAAAATATGCCAGCCATATATACAGAAATTAATTTGGAATATATTTTTCTAAAATCATTTCTATCTAAATTGATTTTATTGAATGATGACTTTGCAGTTTATGATCAATATTTTTACACATAATATGTGTATTAATAATTAATTATTTTGAAACATAGTACAAAGACTGAGCCTATGAGCCTATCGTCAAATATTTTTACGTTAAAAGTAAGTTCGTATAGGCCGGGTGGCTAGCCCTGGAGTCAGAGTTTTTAAGCCGCCTGAAGGCCTCTGACATGGCTAAATGGACTAAACAACCGTGACCTACTATTTTATTAGATGACACTGTCGACTATACCAACAAAAAATATTTTTTCGCAAAAAACACCGACTTCCACCGTGTACAGAATTCTAATAGATTGCACGAATCGATGTACATTATTGATTATTTATCAAAAACGGCTCAACCGATTTCGATGGACTTTAAATTGGACTATCTTGGAAGTGTACCTTTTTGAACTGAAAAATATTTTTTTTAAATCGGTTTACAATAGGCGAAAATATCGATGAACATACACCAAAAAAAAAACATAGTACCTCCTCCTTTTTGGAAGTCAGTAAAAACCCAAACGTGGCATTTTATGTGGGCCTTATGAATAAGCTCAAGGTAGCCCAACGCGCTATGGAGAGGGCTATGCTCGGAGTCTCGCTGCGAAATCGAATCTTGAATGAGGAGTTTCGCAGACGAACCAAAGTTACCGACACAGCCCAGCGGATTAGTAAGTTGAAATGGCAATGGGCAGGACACATAGCTCGGAGAACTGATGGGCTATTAGGCAGTAAAGTTCTCGAATGGAGACCACGCACCGGTAATCGTAGGCAGCGTAGGACGTCTAACGACCAGATGGATCTACGATATAATTAAGACCGCAGGGACGCGCCGGATACAGGCTGCTTCCAACCGGGCTTACCGGAACTCCTTAGGGGAGACCTATATCCATCAGTGGACGTCCTACCGCTGACAATGATGATGGTGATGAAAAACCCAATATTCCTTGACCTAAAATGGTCGTACGAGTACTCGTATACATTCCGCCCGGACCAAGCGGAGCAAAGTTTTTGTCAACTTTTATGAGAATTAAAAATGTTTTAGTATGTTTTGCAAGCTGCCATATTTCTGTGCCATTTCCGGCTTTGCTTTGATATTAAGAGCATGTTTTCGCTTAATGCAACAGTATTTTGTAGATGAAAATTTGGTTGGCTCTGTAGTTTTTTGCTGGTACTATACCTAAGTGCGAGTAGGTATAATAATGAAACACTTTTTAAAAAGGGCGCATTCTTTATTAACACAATTATTTTTCGCAAAAATGGGAAAACCGCTTTCCATTGTGTACAAAATTCGAATATTTCGCTCGAATTGTTCACATTATTGTTACAAAAAACGACTCAGCCGATTTCTGTAAAATTTAAATGGAACCACCTCGGGAGTATTTCCCTTTCCCCTTTCGAGCTAAAAATTTTTTTCGATTCGGTTCACAATTGCCGGAATTATCGATGAACATACACAAAAACATACATACAGACGAATATAGAACCTCCTCCTATTTCGAAGTCGGTTAAAATACAACTAGTAATTCTTCGAACAATTGACGTCGCGTCTTTTTAACAGAATTTGCATAGGCCTTTACATCGACTCTATCTTGACCGGTTTTGACATACACGCAAATTTTATTTAGGTATTAGGATTTAGAAACTGAACAATCTTGCAAAATACCACCAAAATCAGTTTATAAGACTTATCAACTGATTTTGGGTAATGCTACCACAAATTTTTACCCTTTTTTTGCTTTTATCTGTCTATTTTAGGTCAGAAAAACGCCAGCACAGAACTTTACAGTAAGTAAATACGTTCGTATAGGCTGGGCTGCCAGCCCTGGTTTAGAGTTTTTAGGCCACCTTAATGCCTCTGACATGGCTAGATGGTTAAAACAACCAGGACGTACAATTTAACGTGTCATTCGAGCCACGGTAGCGCTCAGTTGGAAAATGCCACCCGCGGTCACCCATCCAAATACTGACCATGCGGAATGTTGCTTAATTTCGGTGATCGTTGACAAACATTAGTGAAACTACGCTACGAGCGCTACATTACAGTTACAGGCTGAATCAAATTTATTGGCGCCTGTGACATTAGCTACAAGCTGCGCAAAATCCAATCCTGGCTGAAGCTCACTATTATACCAGCTGCGCGAGGATTAAGCTTCGCTCGGCTTGTAGCGAACTTCACATCCACCAAGAAGATTCGTCTTCTTTTCAACCATAGGACGTCCACTGCTGGATATAGCTCTCCCCTAAAGATCTCTAATAAAAACGGTTGGTAGCGGCTTGCATCCAGCGCGTTCCTGCGGTCTTTATGAGGTCATCCGTCCACCTTGTGGGTAGACTTCCTACGCTGCGCTTGCCGGTACGAGATCTCCACTCTAGAACTTTACGACCCCATCGGATTCGACCCAAGAAGCGGACATCGGATTCGGCCTATACTGGCTACCACATTGCAACTAAAGGATATCGTACTAATATTATAAACGTGAAAGTTTGTAAGGATGGATGGATGGATGGAAGTTTGGATGTTTGTTACTCTTTCACGCAAAAACTACCGAACGGATTGAGATGAAACTTTGCAATTATATAGCTTATATATCAGAATAATACATAGGCTAAAAATTTGAATGATACTGCGTAAATTTTCCATATTATAACAATAAGTGTTAAGTAGGTAGGAAAAATTCTGTCATCTAACGCTATTCTAGCGTGCGCTCCAAGAAATGTCAAAAAATAACTGTCGAATCGAACAAATGTCAAAACTATTTTTTTTGTTTTTTTTTATTTTCCACCTCCTTTATTAAGGGTGGTAAGGAAGGGCCTCGAAATATCATGCGGGCGAAGCCGCGGGAAGAAGAAGACATTTCAGATTATGTTTTAGTTTTTATAAATGCCAAGTTTCATGGTTTTAGTAAATTTGATGGAAAACGCTAAACCTAAAATGTTTGTACCCACAAGAGCTATTATAAACCAAAGGGATAATGTGGTCGATCGAGAAAATCTGAAGGAGATACATTGATGCATTGGGCATGAGTTAGAAAAAGACATGAAAAATAACATAAACATAAAATATCTTTATTACCAAAATGTTTTTTTTTTAATTACCAAAAAGAGAAATATCTCGATTCAATGGTTGTTGCCGTGGTTTTATCCCGATTGTGTCAAATTCCAATTCATATTTGATAGTTTTGACAGCTCTGGGAAAGATTTTCTCTCAGAATAATAAGCCTGATTACAGAGGCGCCATCGTAATTATAATAGCTAAATAGCATAGTTCTGTTTCTTTTTCACTTTAGGCATTCGATAGAGAGAACGCTTCTTACGTTGCTATTTAGTTTACGCTGGCGCCTCTGTAATCGGGCTTAATGTAAGTAGAAGTGACATAAAGTAAAAAGTTGTGATGCATGACTTCACAAACATGGCGTCGAAAATCTGTAGAAACTGCTATGTTATCTAGACACAAATGACACTTGAACTGCTGAACAAATGTCAAATTTGATTTCACAAAGATGGTGGACAAACTTCAAACGTCTCCTAGGTAGGGCTAAGGTTTATTTTGAACTTTATAGTCATAGCAATAATGCCATGTGATTTCAAACACCGCCCCTATGGATTTTCTATACAGCGACAACAACACTATCTCTCTGGTTGTATTAGCTCTGTGCAAACTTGTAATAACCCGTCGAGTTGTTATTTCCGACAAAGCGGCAACATCCGCGAATGGTGTAGGTAATATAGCCGAAAGGTTCCCGATCCGCTTTGGTGGACACAATAACTGCATTACATTACGGTTTTCCTCCTATTTTGGACATAGAGTAATAAGGAAAATACCTACAGAAGTTTCATTACGAATTCAGCTCAAGCAGTAATTATATTAGGTATTTATTGCTTCATTTTGTTCATGGAACAAACACTTGACTCAAATTAATGTTGATTCAATTATTATTATGGCATGATTTATCTAAATTAATTGTGAATTGATTTGATTTATTTTATGTCGTTTGTATTTTTGCCCAACGAACTGGAGGAGGTACTCAATTCTGCGCGAATATTTTTTTATGTATGACCACGAAAAAATTTTTTCATACTAAGTAGTCGGATTTTAATAATAAGAGTTATTGAAATCAGCTCATTAAAAAAAAAATTTTATTGGAAAGAATATATTTCAAAATTGGTCCCATTTAAATTTTATCGAAATCGGCTAAGCTATTTTTGATAAATCAACAATAATGTGAAAAATGTAACATCGATCCGTGCGAAATATTCGCGATTTCTGTACACGGGTGAAGTCGATCATGCTATTTTTTGCAAATTATAATTTCACTTAATTCCGATTCCAATTTTATTTTATTCTTATAATTTGAAAAGACCCCTGTGGAAGCGCAAAATCTGATCTCAGCGCACTGTTAATTTTACAGTATAGTTTAGGTACAAAATTGAGTAGTGAACTTTTATTGAAATTGTCGCTAATGTAACAAACAAACAAACATGTGACCTCAATATAATAACTTCATATGGACCCATCAGCCATCCGTTCTTCAAACTATGTGCCTTGCCCACTGCTGTTTCAACTTACTAATCCGCTGGGCTACGACGGTAGCCTATGGTTCTTCTACGGATCTCTTCAGTTCTGATTCAATCCAAGGTCTTCAAGGATCCAAGATCCACCGTCCGTGAAATTAATGATAACCTACCCGGGATCCCGGACTTTCACAATGGGACAACCAATTTCATTTCAATAATGGTGTATAGAACGTTTTCATTCCCTTTTAACCGACTTCCGAAAACGACGAGGTTCTATTTTCTTCTGTATGTATTTTTTTGGCTCTTTCGTGGTTTCGCCCCACAAGCTGTTCGGTCCGCGGGGCGAATCAACGAAGCCTCTTTTTGAATGCCCTCTTTCGCCCCGCTCCAAACAATGCGGGGCGAAAGAGGGACTTCAAAAAGAGGCTTCGTTGATTCGCCCCGCGATTCACTTTTTTATCTGTACATTTAAGTAGAAAAGTAGTTAATGGAAAAAACAACAATTGCATTATATCAAGGGCATCATTCTATGAGTCCTATGGGGGTGTATGAACAAAAATGCAATTGTTTATTGATGATTGATTGATGATCGTTATCAAGCTCAAAAAATGAGAAATGTCAAACCTTTCCGCGTACAAGGTGAAGAAAAAAAAGGACTTTTCTTCACCTTGAATATGCTATCTAAATCAATACAATTTTGGCACATTGTTTTCATTCGATAGAAGTTTAGATTCTATAATAAAACTATTATAATGTCAAATTTCATGCAATTCGGTTCTTTGTGGTAGTTATGAGGGTTTGTGACTTGAGGACGGACAGATGGGAAGACGGCCAGACAGACGGACTGTTATTTTTTGGTACTAGGACTAAAAGTTACTTATTTTCTCCAACTATGGTAATTTTAAGTGAAAAGTTTTAGTAAAATCTAAAATTTTATTTTTTACTAGCAGCCTCCCTAATTTAAAAATAAAATATAATATAGTCTATGACACCCGGGATTGTGTAGCTTCCCAACAGTGAAATAATTTTTCTAATCGGTTCAGTAAATTCGGAGCCTATTCAATGCAAACAAACAATCAAATCTTTCCTCTTTATAATATTGGTATAGACAATAACTGTATTCGTAAACATTTTGTAAAACCTATAGTTTCTCAGATAAACGAATCTATACGTTTAGGTTATGAACAACGGTGGTAATGAATTTTTGGCAAGTTAATATTTTTTAATAAATTTAATACTATATTCATATAAAAAAATAAAGATGCAAAGTATACCTATAGTCCCATATACTTAACACACCATATAAAAAATATTTGAATTTCATTTAGCTGTTGATACATGTTTTTTTTTTTTCTTCGAACATGTGATTTGCTCGAAATGTTAGAACTACCCTTTAGTCCTAGCTAATACAATCACAAGAGATTTGGGAAAATAACCATATTATGTCGGAAGTGGTCCTATGTTGCTATTTCGCGACCGTGCAGTCAGTGCTACGGAACGGTTCTAGCATAGGTTCTTTCAAAGCCCGCCTGAAACGCTGGCTTATCGAGGAAGCATTTCATGATTTCGATATGTTTAAATGTTTACAATTAGTGAAACATGTATTGGTTAAGAATTATTTCTATCAATTTGATTCATTTACAATAATGTTATGTTTTTGTTATTTTTGTATTTTTTTAATAATGTTTTCATTCATTACAATGACATACTTCATTGGAGTATTTTTTTTTTTTTTTTTTGACATTTTAATTATTAATATGTGGTTGTAAACATAATGATGTAGTAGGTAGTTAATGTGAATATTTATTTGTTATCAATGTACCTACTTTACTGCAATTTTTAATCTATTCATTCTGTAATGACGTGTAATATTTTTTTATGAATTAAATGAATATCGAAAATGTTACATAGTAACAGGTCCCACACCTGTTAATTTTCTTACAATTTATAGTTTGCAAATGGGCCCCGCCTACTACTAATAAAGGATGCGCCTGATTTCCCTTATTTTGTTAGTGGTCGATCGTGAGCGTATTATAAAGTCTGGTAAAGCACCAATTACACTTTTAATCCAATCGTTATCAATATTACAAAAGATACTAATGCGCGCCATTGCTCGTTCCTTTTCTAAATCTATAGCGTCGCTAGTGTTGTGCCCTCTCTTGGCGCGCGTTAGGGATGTGCCGATACCAATCGACTCGGAGAGTCGATTATGCGGCTAACAGATTCGGCCATCCTGATCACAGTCCACGTCCCCGTGGCACTCTCAGCAACTGGACTCCTGCACTGAACACAGGAGCAACTGGGCCATGGGCAGCAACTGTTCACAAACAACAAACGTTAAACACAGGTCCTCATTCTGAAGAGGTTGTGAACTCAGCCTCAAGCCTCAGCCTCAATGGTGCTGTAAGTGACATCAGGATACACTTTTCGGTCGATTAACATCATATAACAAGACTGAATGTTTTGCGAATCGCGAGCCACTCAGACGAACCAAATCATTGCAACATCAGGAATGTATTTTGGTTCGTTATGTCGTAGACTTCTTAATGTATCTCCCTTTGACTTAAAATTGTCAGAACTTGAATTGAAATTCCAGGGTTAGAAAATAATGTTATACAGACCCACAGGTGGATGTTACCATACAGTATAGAACAATGTCACCGTATCGCTCCAAGCGTGCATTGTAGTCGTGTGGAAAGCCGTGGTGCAGTGATGCAGTCTCGTCCAGATGTCGCCGCAGTCGGCAACCGCTCTGGAACAGCATCACCGGCTCGGGCGCTGAAGCGGATGCAGCGCCTCTGGACTCGCCAGCTGTAGTTGAGCAGCTGTTGTCGCGCTGCTTGAAGATATTACGACCAGATGTCTGGTCCTCGCTTTCCAATGTTATTGAAACGGTATCGGGAACAAGATCGTCAATATCATAGCTGACAGCCTCAATCTGACTGGGAGATTTGGCTACACGTCCTACCATAGCTGGCAGACTGTCTCGTGGCAGAGACATCAGCTACACGTCCCGTCCGATGAAGGACAGACTGTCTCGCGGAGAGACACTTCAGGTACACGTCCCGTCCGATGAAGGACAGACTGTCTCGCGGAGAGACTTCAGGTACACGTCCCGTCCGATGAAGAACAAACTGTCTCGCGGAGAGACTTCAGGTACACGTCCCGTCCGATGAAGGACAGACTGTCTCGCGGAGAGACTTCAGGTACACGTCCCGTTCGATGAAGAACAGACTGTCTCGCGGAGAGACTTCAGGTACACGTCCCGTTCGATGAAGAACAGACTGTCTCGCGGAGAGACTTCAGGTACACGTCCCGTTCGATGAAGAACAGACTGTCTCGCGGAGAGACTTCAGGTACACGTCCCGTTCGATGAAGAACAGACTGTCTCGCGGAGAGACTTCAGGTACACGTCCCGTCCGATGAAGGACAGACTGTCTCGCGGAGAGACTTCAGGTACACGTCCCGTTCGATGAAGAACAGACTGTCTCGCGGAGAGACTTCAGGTACACGTCCCGTCCGATGAAGGACAGACTGTCTCGCGGAGAGACTTCAGGTACACGTCCCGTTCGATGAAGAACAGACTGTCTCGCGGAGAGACTTCAGGTACACGTCCCGTTCGATGAAGAACAGACTGTCTCGCGGAGAGACTTCAGGTACACGTCCCGTTCGATGAAGAACAGACTGTCTCGCGGAGAGACTTCAGGTACACGTCCCGTTCGATGAAGAACAGACTGTCTCGCGGAGAGACTTCAGGTACACGTCCCGTTCGATGAAGAACAGACTGTCTCGCGGAGAGACTTCAGGTACACGTCCCGTTCGATGAAGAACAGACTGTCTCGCGGAGAGACTTCAGGTACACGCCCCGTTCGATGAAGAACAGACTGTCTCGCGGAGAGACTTCAGGTACACGTCCCGTTCGATGAAGAACAGACTGTCTCGCGGAGAGACTTCAGGTACACGTCCCGTCCGATGAAGGACAGACTGTCTCGCGGAGAGACTTCAGCATCAGGTAACACGCCTCGTGAAGATCAGGGACCTTCCTACCACAGTTGCCATAACCACTCACCAAGTTACTCACAGAGAGCTAAAATTATCATGACTACTCACCAATGTGTTTATAGAAGGATCACGCTCACAGAGGTTCAAAGAGCCCATTCAATTGATCTCGATGCTGTAGATAGGCTTACACTATACTATTAAGCATGGTCACCTTAAGCTGTCCAAGTTCGATTCTGATTACAGCCCCACTCATACAGGACAGCGATCATCATTTTGTCTCGAGCTAGGCTCTGCGTATTACGATCAGCCATGACCACCGAAAATAATTTTTCAGTTAGCGTGATCAATGATGATAACCTTAACACATTCTAGTAGGCCACAGTCGGTACTATCGACAATGGTCATCATCGACGTTGAGTACCAAACGCACAGGATAGGCAACAATTCGGCAACCGCCTTTGTGGGTAGGCTATGTTCAGCAGTAGGCTAATAAAATTCAGTACAGTAGTAAAGCTATTAGTAATATATGGCAGCTCAAATCCTGATCAGCTATGATCACCACTTGCCTTTGTAGGCTTTGTTCATAATCAATGATTACCTCATGCACGAGTCAGCTCCAAGAATTACAATTCACCAACTGTATTCGTGATAATGATGACTGATGACGTACCCCATACACCATGCTCCTTACAGGCCCTGACGATAATAACAATGTTTACCTTATGTGATGCTATGCGTCACACACCCATGCGGTCGCTGAGGATGATCATGTTGATGGTCTCGCGCTGAATCGGTGCTCTGTCGTATCAATCAATCAGTTTCAATTCTGTCATAACTGATAACTCGACATAAGATCAATCCTGTTGGGAGGCCACTCCATTTTATAGTAACTCACTAGTTTCCATAGTTCATTCCATACTTAACCTTCACATGTCCTTGCTGATAACTTACGCCTCAATCCTTAGAGGAATATGCCGTCATAGTGTCTCGCATTCGGTGAAGTGGACACCGTCCATCCACTTGATGCTCAAGGTCCATTCGCTTTGGTGGAGTATATTCCTTGGTATTGTTGTCATAACACATTTCTGTACTCCGCTCTCGTCCGTTGGACATGAAAATGATAAACAAAACATTATAATGTTGTCAAAAACCATCATACACTGTTACTGTTCATTTATGAAACATAAATCAAAATTCGAAGACGCCTGTAAAAATTATTACAGCAAATCACTTCACCCATAAGGTGCCCCATTTCATTGTTAACACTGCCACATTGTTTTGTTAGCTTCTAAACTGACTAGTCATGGAACATTCAAAATATTTACATGATACATTTCACCATCTGAAATTCTGACACTAGGACATGTCAGTCAGCCCATTGGGGTCAACATTTTGGCTCGGTTAAACAGTAGTAGTTTTACAGCCCAAATTGTTTCAGGTTACTCAAGGTACAACAATAACATGATGTCCTTAAGTCGTAGACCCTTAAGAGCGTACAGCCTTAACAATGTTTTTATATTTTTCGATGAAAATGTTGAGACACATGGACTACAAATGATATACAAAATTACCAATAGACCTGTCCACTAAGTCTATCTCAACAATAATATGTGCCTTTGCAAATTCACATTTCACTTACCATGTTTACAGATGTACCTTTTTGGATGGGTGGCCATTTGGGTGGAATTTCAGTCACTAATATTATAGTTGTGTGACACTATGATATTGGCAATACATAAAAATGATATACTTATGTGCAGACAAGTATAAGCCACATTATATTAACTTACTTTTGTAATTTTGTATTTCACGGTCAACATTCAAAATTCTGAACTTATAGGGATGGGTGACCAATAGTGACCATATAATTCAGTCACATCAGAGTAGGCTGAAACTATATAATAACAGTCATGCACATGGTAGTTTGTGTGATACACAGTAGCCAAACATAAATTCTCACCCCGGGTAGTAAATGTGTCTTGTCCGGACCAACGTTCCGATGAAATTGCATTTTTACTAATGTATTATCCGGACCAACCTTGACATGAAATTGTATTAGAGATGACAGTATAATCATTAGTGCCACTACTCACATTAATTAACAACCACAGGCAGGAATACTTTCAGTCACTGCTTGTTACCAGTCAGCCTTAGCAGGTCATGCCAGTGAAGTGTGCCTTGAGACCTCCGCAGTACAATCATATCTGATTTTCATACTGTGACTGAGTATCATTCCACGTACCTAATATAATTCTTACCATGTTATCTCCACAATGTAGTGCATTATAAATGACACAGCTAGTTCATGATGTCACTGGCTATGTTGGCCAGGCTCCATTCCAGTATTTATTGGTAATAAAACACTTCTACTTACATTATCATTTTGTAGGCTAGCACTTGCAAAGAACGATACATATAATGCAGCACGGATGCAACTTATAGCCCAGTCTACGGCCCTTTATGGTCATTCTGCAAGCTTGGAAACAAACACCCAGTTGACCTTTGATAATGAACTGTGTAGGTCAATGACCCCAGAATATGTCAACAATCTAAAGTTTAGATAAGTACAGATATCTCACTGTTTGCACTTTGGTATCACTAATACCTGGTTCGGGGGTCATACTACGTAAGTAATTCAGAAATTTACCTGGATTCGATGATATTGCGTCATATTTCAGTACTTACAAGCCACTTTTCTTATTGTGTTCCACTGTGATAAGTAACTAATGACGCAGTTAGTCGTAGTTTACTTTTTTCCACACATATTTCACCGTTTTTCACAGTATTTCGGGTTCCACAGCTAGCACACGGCAACATAAGACGAGATAACAGTTTTCACGTACTTTCTTCACGATTTCAAGGCATTTTTACCCATACGTTTTGAACATTTTGTGCCGGTCTATTCTAAAACAGAAAGAAAACGCAAGCGCCGAAAGCCGCGCTTATTAAATCATTGGTTCATTTCACTTCTGAACTAATAAAGGATGCGCCTGATTTCCCTTATTTTGTTAGTGGTCGATCGTGAGCGTATTATAAAGTCTGGTATAGCACCAATTACACTTTTAATCCAATCGTTATCAATATTACAAAAGATACTAATGCGCGCCATTGCTCGTTCCTTTTCTAAATCTATAGCGTCGCTAGTGTTGTGCCCTCTCTTGGCGCGCGTTAGGGATGTGCCGATACCAATCGACTCGGAGAGTCGATTATGCGGCTAACACTACCAAACAATATTCAATTTAACTTAAGCCATAATGTCTGTTATATCAATACAGTAAGTTTTTGGTAGTTTGTTTTTCTTGTTTAGTTTTTTATAGCGTTGCATATCTGTTGATTACTTGTAGTGGGATTTTTATTTTATCTCATGTAATTTTATGCGTGGCTGTACCATATGAAATACGTAATACTGATGCGGGAAATTGATCTTTATCAACGTGGACCGAAACGGCCTCTTCTTTTATCGTTCTCGGCGATTCGCCCCACGGGGCGAAAGAGGGCATTCAAAAAGAGGCTTCGTTGATTCGCCCCGCGGGCCGAATAGCTTGTGGGGCGAATGCACGAAAGAGCCATTTTGTGTATGTTCATCGATATTTTCGCCAATTGTGTACCGAATCAAAAAATATTTTTTAGTTCGAAAGGTTATTCTCCCGAGATGGTTCCATTAAAATTTTATCGAAATGGGCTGAGCCGTTTTTGGAACATCTCTTTATAACTAAAAAGAATAAATATATACCATTTCGAACTGAAAAGATTTTTTTGATTCAGTTCACAATCGACGAAAATATCGATGAACATAAAAAACATACAGAAGAACATAGAACCCCTCCTCCTTTTTGGAAGTCGGTTAAGAACTGCCTGCAGTATAATCAAAATTAAAAATATCCAGGAAATAGGTACTGTACTTTACCAGCCTTTTTAGTAGTCCACTGCAAGACGTAAGGCCTACCCACGAAGGGTGATTAGACCATATCTACCACGCTGGCCCAGTGCGGGTTGGTGGATTCACTTACGCTATCGAATTTCTTCTACGGACGTATGCAGGTTGCCTCACGATGTTTTCCTTCACCGAAAAGCCAGTGGTGTGAAATAGGTACTTCTAGAAAATTCTGTAATAGAATCCAGAAATAGAGATGTATGGAGCAGTAGTGGTCTATACTAAAGCCAAACTCGATGTGAAATAAATGTAAACAAACAAAAAAATGTCAATTTTAGGGTTGTCACTTCAAGACAGTGTTACGGATATCAGAATTTCTATAGTTTGTCATATAAATCGTCCAGACTTTTCGTAATTTCAATCGAAAAGTCATATTTACTATATTTATAGATCAATAGCAATAACAAATTGCCAAGAAGTGAGTTTTAAAAGAAATCAGAATATTCAGTAATTACTTACATTGAAATTTGCATCAACCCTAGCCATTTTTTCGTTTGAGTGCAGAAATCTCAAACAATTGGGAATTTTTTGTTCAATGTTGAAGTCGGTTAATAGTTTGAGTTATAGTACCTAGTAATGTTTTAATAGTTTATGTAAGTACCTACTTACTTACATGCCAGTACGGAAGCCTTGGAGTGCGAGCTTAACTAGTTTTTTACAATACAAAATCGCGTTAAATATAATCGAGATGCATATAGTCGATACGATTCGGCGCTCTTGTGTACGAGCCTTTAGATCCCTCTCTCATTTTTAGATCCCTCTCTCATTATAAACTTCAATAAAGCGAGTGAAGCCACGGGCAGAAGCGTGAACAATTGAGCATTAGAAAAAAAAGTTCTCTACCCCTGATGTTAGTGGTTGCTATGCAACGCTTTGTTGGTAAACATTTCACATCGAATTTGGCGGAAGTATAGTGGTAATGACACCGGCCTTACAATCGTGAGGTAGGTACTTAGTGGGTTCAAGCCCCAATCCCGTACCAATTAATTCCTTGGAATTTATGTACGGAATTTCGCACCATAGACTTTTCAGTGAAGGAAAACATCATGAGGCAACCTCCATACGTCCGTAGAAGAAATTCGATGGCGTATGTGAATCCACCAACCCGCACTGGGCCAACGTGATGGATATGGCCTAAACACCCTTTATGGGTAGGCCTACGTCCTGCAGTGGCTATTTAAAAGGCTGGTACAGTACAGTTCATTACGATTGAGATATATACTGAGGTATTCTAAGTCCTATCACTATAAAAGCCTATATTTAAATGTCATTAGCAAGTAGGTAAAATATTTGACCTACTTAAAAATCAAAGTACGGCAATTAACCGAGAACGAACAAGGAAAAGTAACGTCCAACATAAAAACACTTCCAAGGGACCCTCTTTAAAATCGAACGACAAAATATGAGACGGTTTGACTCAATGAGAAAAGAGAAAGGAGGAAGCTCAGCTTTTTAACTAAATAATTTGATATTTTGGCGCTCACACTTTCTTCATAAGATGTTAATCCCAAATAGAGACCAATTATGGGGTAAATTCATTATTTATACTGTAGAAAATTTAAGAATAATTAAGTTTATAGTGACTTGGAGCTCTTATTTATCACATAATATGTAAAAGTGCTTGATGCATGTCGATGCTTCTTACGTTAACTATGTGATGGCGGCCATATTGAATGCTCTTAGCCCTGTGGTACATAATTCCTTCCTTCCTTCCTTTCAGCCATAGGACGTCCACTGCTGAACATAGGCCTCCCCTAAAGATCTCCAATAAGACCGGGTGGTAGCGGCTTGCATCCAGCGCGAACCTGCGGTCTTAATGAGGTCGTCCGTCCACCTTGTGGGTGGACGTCCTACGCTGCGCTTGCCGGTACGTGGTCTCCACTCGAGGACTTTTCGACCCCATCGGTCATCAGTCCTCCGCGCTATGTGCCCTGCCCATTGCCACTTCAACCTGCCAATCCGCTGGGCTATGTCGGTAACCTTGGTTCTTCTACGGATCTCCTCATTTCTGATTCGATCGCGTAGAGAAACTCCGAGCATAGCTATACGTACATAATTATACGCCTTAATTTGTAGGTATTTTCGAGTCTTTATACAGAGTTATATGCTTGCCCTGTACTAGCTTGAAAGGAGGTGATGAAGGTCATCATTAAATAAAAATCATAAAAAAACATAAAAATTATTTATTGACATATACCTACAAAAGCACAATAACATCTCAGCATTAAGTAGGTAGGTACAGTTACTAATATTATGTAGGAGCGAAATACTGAACTGAATGAAATCATTTACCTACTTACTACTAGTATGTGAATGTTTTGTATAGAATTATGAACAACTTTCACTATGGGGCCAGCCCGAAATTCCAGAAAGAAATTAAGACCGTATTCTATACAAAATTGCAATTCGGAATCAACGAAACGTATAAAACAGCAGATTTTTATCGGATTCAGGGTTGGCGACATAGTAAAAGTTGTTCGTAATGATGGTCTAAATCACCTGCTTTCGGCTTAGTACATCAGTTCTGAATAGCCCCGTATGTATACGGTTTTACAGCAAAATATCTTAAAATATTTTTCCTCCACGTTTCCAATCAGGGGTCCGAATTAAGTGCCGGCAGTTGGGGACCTAATTAAATGTTATAGGGGGTTTTTTAATTACGATTTACTGAAATGACGGTCTCATTAAGAGTTTTAGTGATGTTACTTACGTCTTTTCCGAATCGATATTGGTATTCGCTTTTTACCTTGAACTGTGATTTGGTAACTTAAGAGCACATTTTTGAAACATTAGAAAATTAGTTTTACAATCGCTTATTGTTTTGTTTTGTAAATGATTTTGCTATTTTTAGGGTTCCGTACTCAAAGGAAAAAACGGGACCCTATTACAAAAACTTCGATGTCCGTCTATCTGTCACCGGGCTGTATCTCATGAACCATGATAGCTAGGCAGCTGAAATTTTCACAGATGATGTATTTCTGTTGCCGCTATAACAACAAATACTAAAAAGAAAATAAAATAAATATTTAAAGGGGCTCCCATACAACAAACCTGAATTTTTAGACGTTTTTCGCTCTATATTACTAATGGTAACAGGTAGATGCTTGAAATTTTCACAGAATATTTAGTTTTACATTTACTTCAATAATAAATAATAAAAATAAAATAAATATTTAAGGGGGACTCCCATACAGTACGGAACCCTCCGTGCGCGAGTCCGACTCGTACTTGGCGAATTATTTCTTTAATAGCGGTTTTAATAGGAAGATATTTTGCGATTGTATTTATTTTCGAGTTTTTAACCAACTTCCAAAAAGAAAATTCTAAATTTGACTGTATGTGTTTGTATGTAGGTATGTTACACGGTTACTTCACCAATTATTTATAAACCGAATTTGATGACTCTTTTTTTTTTGTTTGATACATATTACTTTAAAATGGGATTGGGCGGGTCATGTGGTTCGTATGCACCCCGAGAGATGGGCCAGGATCGTCACACAGTGGGTACCGGAGGGCAGACGAAAGCAAGGAAGGCCTAAAAGACGCTGGCGTGACGATCTTGACACTTCCCGGGAAGGTTGGCGGGATTTGGCTACAGAACGCGATAAATGGAAGAAAGTGGGAGAGACCTTTGCCCAGAAGTGGGACAGCATAGGTTGAGAAAAAAAAAAACATCTTACTTTAGAGGTAGTGCTCTCAGACTAAATAAAAAAATCAAGAGGGAACGTCGTGAACAGAAGTGAATCCGGTTTTTATATATGTGTGAGTGCGTCGGTGTTGCGCCGCCATAGTTCGACTGACGAGCCAAGGCATAGTTTTGCCGGCCTCACTTGTTCACACATTCTGTTTTAATTTTTTTATTTGGTCTGAGGAAGTGCTATTTAAGTTTTAACTAAATCAGTGAGCCGTTTTGAAAAAATCAACAACATTGCGAAAATGACTACATTAATTATATATTGGTCTGTGTGAACTATTCTGTACCTACACGATTGAATTCGATTATGCCATTTTGCTGAAATATTAATTAATTTTAAGTCTAATAACAATAAATAAGTCCATTCACGGTTAATATTACATTTGTGACAAAAAATACGAAGTATTTACTGTAAAAATTACTATTCACAGTAAAAAAAATACTATTCATGATAAATAGGACTGTTTTTCCTATACCCTCAAACTCAAAACCCAATTAAACCGGTTTATCATAATTCGCCGCAGAAATCCCCGGGAATTTCCCACGGATGTAGAGTCAATACGAGTATAAGTAGATTCGAGTCGATAAATATCCGGAATAGGTGAACAGATGATCCGTAATTTCCATTCTTCGCGTCACATCCCTATTTTCATTATTCGTACGGAGACAAAAACTCGTTTGCAAACGGAAGACCTTCTTACGACTTAGGTCGCGGATCAGGTATGATGTGGAGGTGGCTTTATATTCTAGTAATCATTATTGGCCCCCAACCAAAAAGTTGGTTGCCGTGGTGGTCTAGTGGTACTTAGTAAGTATAGGCCGTAGTGATGCCCGCCTTACATTCGTGAGGTCGTGGGTTAAAATCCCGGTCCCGTACCAATGACCCCTTTGGAATTTATGTACGGAATTTAACACCACTGGCTTTTCGGTGAAGGAAAACATCGTGAGGCAACCTGCATATGTCCGTATAAGAAATTCGAAGACGTATGTGAATCCACCAACCCGCACTGGGCAGCGTGGTGGATATGGCTAAATCACCCTTCATGGGTAGGCCTACGTCCTGCAGTGGACTATTAAAAGGCTGATTCAGTACAGTACAGTACAACCAAAAAGTTGATACATATAGTACATACATATGACAGTCCCCCAATCAAAAGAAAATGAACAACGGGTAACACTCCGGGGGTGCCGGCAGAAGTGAAAACTGGCACCCTCCGTCTTACGAATTTTCGATCAGTTTACCATTTTTACCCATCCCAAAAAGTGCATAACGCCGCTTTTCACATCAAAAATGTTATATGTATGACAGTCTACCTGTACAATGTACATATCTATTTTCATCATCATTTCAAATCCATCCGTTTTTAGGGTTCCGTACCCAAAGGGAAAAACGGGACCCTATTACTAAGACTTCGATGTCCGTCTGTCCGTCTATCCGCCTGTCCAACTGTCCGTCTGTCCGTCTGTCTGTCTGTCTGTCACCGGGCTGTATCTCATGAACCATGATAGCTAGGCAGCTGAAATTTTCACAGATGATGTACATATTTTGGTTGCCGCTATAACAACAAATAAAATAAATATTTAAGGGGCTCCCATACAACAAACCTGAATTTTTAGACGTATTTCGCTCTATATTAATAATGGAACCAGGTAGATGCTTGAAATTTTCATAGAATATTTAGTTTTATATTTCCTTCAATAATAAATAATAAAATTAAAATAAAATAAATATTTAAGGGGGGCTCCCATACAGTACGGAACCCTCCGTGCGCGAGTCCGACTCGTACTTGGCCGATTATTTTTATATTTTGTTACATTTTTGTATTTTTTTTCTTTATTTAATTATTTCATGTGATAGTAATAAAGGTATGGCTACGAGTATATCATATATCATTTACGAAAAGTTTTATTCCGTACTAGCGACCCGCCCCGGCTTCGCACAGGTTTATTTTACATATAAACCTTCCTCTTGAATCATTATATCTATTAAAGAAAACCGTATCAAAATCCGTTGCGTAGTTTTAAAGATATAAGCATACAGGGGGAAGCGACTTTGTTTTCTACTATGTAGTGATATTATTATTTTTTATCTCTTCTTTCTGTAACATTATTCAAGAAAATAGTTAGAATTTCATTCGGTTTTTGGGTAGGTACTAAGTAAGTACCTGTATAAGCTGCTGAAATTAAGACGATTCTCAACTTAGGTAACTTAGAGGTCGAAGGTTTTCAAAAGTTTCGATTGCACACATCACGTAGCGTATGATTGCTGCCGCAATTCTGCATTCAAAACGATGAAATATAAACAAAATTTACAAAATTATACCTACTGTTTTTAAAAATTCAATGCCAATGTATCTACTCTAAACTTTTGAACCGACGAAACAGAAGAGGTTTATTTATTATTTATACATTTGTTTATACATTTGTAACAGAAGAGGTTTATTTATTATTTACTATACATTTGTTTTTATTTTTGACCACGCATAACTTTTTACAAAGTAGGTAGGTAGTTTGATTTTGATAATTCTGTTTTTGTTTGGTAGATTATTTTTTAAAAATGGTCGGGTATTTTTACATTTGTTTTTATTTTTGACCACGCATAACTTTTTACAAAGTAGGTAGGTAGTCTGATTTTAATAATTCTGTTTTTGTTTGGTAGATTATGTTTTAAAGGTCTCATTGAAATATTATCGAAATCGGCTTAGCCATTTATAGATAAAGATAAATTGAGAATCATGTCAAAATAACTACATCGATCCGTGTGAACTATTCGATATTCTGTCCACAGTTGAAATCGGTTAAGCAATTTTTTGGGAAAAATAATTATCTTTGCTTAGTGAATTATAATCACCCTTCGTGGGTAGGCCTACGTCCTGCAGTGGACTATTAAAAAAGCTGGTACAGTGAATTATAATAATTAATTTGAGTTTTACCAAAATCTCGCTGGCAAATACAAGGAAGTTGATATGCCATCTCCTGTTTGCCCTCCTCCACGGCACCAATAGATACTCCCAGGAGATACCGCCGGGCCATTCTCAACTTAAAGTTAAAATGTGGAAAGTTTATTTTCCCTTGTCTTTCTGTCTGTGATTACATTTGCGAAGTTTGAGAAGTATTTGGAAGGTAGTAGTGATGTAAGTGAATTTGTGGTGGGGGTAATAGACGGTTATGATACTTTTATACCGGATCCGATTTTATTTTCTTATACCTGATTTTAAGAGCGTTATAGGCCTAGTGATAGGGGTTCCGATAAAAGTATTTTATTTCAATGTAAGTGATCTTAGAGCGCTTGTTCACGGCCTTTTTAGGGTTCCGTACCCAAAGGGAAAAACGGGACCCTATTACTAAGACTTCGATGTCTGTCTGTCCGTCTGTCTGTCTGTCCGTCTGTCACCGTGCTGTATCTCATGAACCATGATAGCTAGGCAGCTGAAATTTTTCACAGATGATGTATTTCTGTTGCCGCTATAACAACAAATACTAAAAAGAAAAAAAATTAAATATTTAAGGGGGGATCACATACAACAAACCTGATTTTTCAGACGTTTTTCGCTCTATGTTAATAATGGTACCAGGTAGATGCTTGAAATTTTCACAGAATATTAGGTTTTATATTCACTTCAATAACAAGTATTTTTTTTATAATAAAAAATAAAATTAAAATAAATAAACATTTAAGGGGGGCTCCCATACAGTACGGAACCCTCCGTGCGCGAGTCCGACTCGTACTTGGCCGATTATTTTAACCGGACAACGGATCGTCAATAAACGGATCGTTTTATTTGTTATTTCCGGATGGACGTCTGGTGCGATGCGACCACACATCACATCACTATTTCTGTACAGGGTTATTTCTAATCAATTAGCATCCTTTTGTGGCCTTATTCTGTACATCAAAACTAGCAACTTTTGTTCTGCGACTTATATCAAAACTCAAAAAATAATCGGCCAAGTACGAGTGGGACTCGCGCACGGAGGGTTCCGTACTGTATGGGAGCTCCCCTTAAATATTTATTTTATTTTATTTTTAGTATTTGTTGTTATAGCGGCAATAGAAATACATCATCTGTGAAAATTTCAGCTGCCTAGCTATCATGGTTCATGAGATACTGCCCGGTGACAGACAGACAGACAGACGGACGGACAGACGGACATCGAAGTCTTAGTAAATGGGGTCCCGTTTTTCCCTTTGGGTACATAACCCTTAAAATTGTTGTTCCGTAGAAAAATACCGTTTACAAACAAAATGTATGGAACAGCTGATTTAAAAGTTGTTAGTTTTGATTACAGAATAAGCCCCTTAAACGATGCGAATTGATTAGGAATAACCCTGTATTTAAAAATAAATCGCTAATTCCTTGGTCACGACATCACGCATCATTTGCTATAGTTTCAAAGATAGTGTCCGGATTCCGGCAAAAAAAAAGTGAATATGTCAAGTTATAACCCCTAAAAGTGATTGATTCACAAGTGTTTTTGGTGTTTTGTGGTATAATAGCAGTTATATCACTTTTCACATTTTACTTTTCAGTATACATATTTCTCAACCACTTAAAACCTTACTTAAACCGCAGAGACTGGATACAAGCCGCTACCAACCTGCCTTATTGGAAATCTGTTGATGAGGCCTATGTCCAGCAGTGGTCGGCCTATGGCTGAAATGAATGAACGTAGAAAGTTAGAAATTATACTTCAAAGGGCGCAGCGTAGGACAAACGAAAAACAAAATAAAACCCATTTTCCGCTCAATAATCTCAGATCAATAAAAAAACAAGACAGAATGTTGAGAAACAATCAAGTAAGGCCGGCAAAACTACGCCTCGCCGTTTACAGCCACAATTACACACACAAACACGTACAACGAAACTTCGCCTTGGCTCGTCAGTCGAACTATGGCGGCGCAACACCGACGCACTCACCACATGTAAAAAAAACTGGCCTCACTTGTCTGTTCACGACGCGACGTCGAACGTCGCGACATTCTGTCTTGATTTTTTTTATTTGGTCCGAATCAATAATGAATTCTTTATTTAAATAATTCTTAAATGTATTTGATACCTATATTACTAGTGGACTTTGGAAACAGTGTCTTAAAAAGATCATTGAGATACTTTTTAATCGAATAAAGAGGACAGTTAGGATTTAATTAAAAATCGAGTTGAAGGGAGAGGGGGATGAAACGTGCGTTTTATCGTCAGGGTAGCGTTTTTCAAGTTCATTTCTTTACAAAATGTAAATTTTTACTTTTCTTAATAGGTTTATTTTTCTTAGAAGGAATTTTTTGACAAACTTGAAGATTTTTCAAATCCGAAGACGCAAGGTTCGAATCCTGCATCCGCGACGAATTTTTGAAATGTTTATCATAAAAGTAACTCTTTGAGATAAACCTAGTGTGGGATGCACTATAAAATTAAAATCACCAGCTGGAGAAAAAGTGAAGCCGAAAGTCAGAGCGCTTACAAAATAAGACCCCTGATTGTATTAACCGTTTAGCCATATCAAAGGCCTTTAGGCAGCTTAAAAACTCTAACACCAGGTCTAGCCACGCGGCCTATACGAACTTACTCGATATTGTGTCAAACGCCTTATTAACCGCAGAAATCCATAAGAATCGTGTAGATATCAGCAATCGTCGGAACATTTCTTGGCTCCCACTTTTCATACGGTGTCCATTATCTCGGCCGTGTTGGCCCATTGTGGCCCAACAATGGCCTGAGATTAAATTCTTTGAAAGAACGTTTCTAAAATAAGAATTAGGTGGCGTAAGTGATGAGATTCGGGGCAAATTAGTATTCTGGGAATTTTATCATCTGCGTAAATTCGGGGTTATTCAGGAAAGATGTGCTATGCTGAATGGGATTGATTCAGATAAACATTGTAAATAATTTTTACCCAGAATTCGAAAAAAAATCAGCTGTTTCTTACATTTTTGACTGACGTAACGGAGGACGAGGTATTCAAGTCGACGTGTATACTTATGTATATTTTTTAATGTATAACCACGCATAACTTTGTACAGAGTGACTCGATTTCAATAACTCCTTTCTATTTTGAAGGATATGCTTTGAAGTTGATCATTTAAATTTTATCCAAATCGGCTGAGCTATTTTTGATAACTCAAAAATAATGTGAAAATTGCTACATCGATCCATGCGAATCCTGTGCACGGTTGGAGTCGGACATGCCATATTTTGCAAAAATAATTATGAAATAAGAAAACGAGTTGCGATTTTGTATGTAATAGCTGTTCTTTTTGGCTCTTTCGTGGTTTCGCCCCGCAAGCTGTTCGGCCCGCGGGGCGAATCAACAAAGACTCATTTTGAAGGCCCTCTTTCGCCTCGCATTGTTTGGAGCGGCGCGAAAAGGGGCATTCAAAAAGTGTCTTCGTCGATTCGCCCCGCGATTCAGAATTCTTGATTAGATCCTTAGAAAAAGTTGTCATAATAATGATGTTGTAATCTGATGAAACAAAACATTTTTTTTCGATGTTATTATGTAAACAGAAAATTAGGTAATGCTATACAAAAACATGTGTATGTCTATTCAAGAGAGTTATTGACCAGAGTCCACAATTCCTTAGTCAAACAAGCCCCCGCAAAGTGCATTCCGCCCAAATGTGCCCATCGCGTATGTGAATCCACAACCCACACTGGGCCAGAGTGGTGGATTTGGCCCAATCACCCTTCGTGGATAGGCCTACTGCAGTGGACTATCAAATAGGCTGGTACAGCAGAGTACAGTACAGTATCTAATCATGGTATACATACGCCATCGTATATTTTCCCCGGACATAATATAAGTATTGTTAACACAATGTTTTCATTCAACAAAAAGTCATACGGACGTTTTAAATCAAAATGGGTTTTCTTTTTATCCTGAAATGTAGTTCCGCATCATAAAATAACTTATCAGCCTTGCTTTGCCAGCAGCATTCAGTATCGCATTTACACATTTTCAAACAAAAAACCTAAGATTCATTATTGGTCTCGTTAATTATTAATCTAAGCAAAAAACTAATCAACGTAAATGTTAAATAATCGTCCAAGTACGAGTCGGACTCGCGCACAGAGTGTTCCGTACTGTATGGGAGCCCCCCTTAAACATTTATTTTAATTTTACTATAGAAGTGAATAATAGAATATTTAGTTTAATATAATATTAAACTAAATATTAATATTTTCACAGAATATTTAGTTTAATATAATATTAAACTAAATATTCTGTGAAAATTTCAACGTCTACAAAATCAGGTTTGTTGTATGGGAGCCCCCCTTAAATATGTGTTTTATTCTATTTTTAGTATTTGTTGTTATAGCGGCAACAGAAATACATCATCTGTGAAAATTTCAGCTGCCTAGCTATCATAGTTCATGAGATGCAGCCCGTTGACAGACAGACAGATGGACAGACGGACATGGAAGTTTTAGTAATAGGGTCCCGTTTTTACCCTTTGGGTACAGAACCCTAAAAACTAATCAAAGTAAATGTTAAAAAATGAGGTCCAAACAAAATTGAAAAAAGACATCGATTTTTAACTTTAATGACCATAACGAATTTACACAGAATAAATTACCTAAATACATTTATTTTTCATTTTTAGGAACAAAGCGATAAAAACAATGTACTTATAGTTCAAAGAAACCTCAAAAGCGCTGAATTATCTTAGAAAAATATTTTTTTCCTTAAAAAGGTAAATCCATTTCAATTATTTCTCAAACATTTTAACAAACAATCGTTTTTAAGAATTGCCAATTAGTAAATCTTGTTGGGACAATAATTGTTATGACATCAAAGGCTATAAGCAAAAGTCGATTAAAAACGCTGGAGAAAGATCAAAAAATAAATGTTAAATTGTTTTTAATCAACTTTTAAAATTTTACTATGGTAACTAACGTGGTTTTCTCATATTTTAACATATTATATAACGGGAATGCACTCACGTTTATTTTCATAGTCTTTACATAGTACGACTATAGTTTCGATCGCATTCGGCGATCTTTCTCAAGTTGAGGCAAATGAGCGCGGAGCACTCTCAACTCACTTCACTCACTAACTTACTCACATAAAATTCAATTTTGCTTTATCCTCTAGCGGATAAAAAAGGCTTTTCACTCAGATATCGAAAAGCAAAAATACTCTTTCCGAGATGGGGGGGATGAAAAAGTTGTTTGTTAGTGTTTATTTGTTGGATTTTTTTTGACCGACGAACCAAACCGGAGGAGGTACTCAATTCGACGCGTATATTAAATATATAAAAAAATGTATTTATATATATATTTATTTATAACCACGCATAACTTTTTTCATAGTTGTCCGATTTCAATAATTCTTTTTTATAATTGAAAGAGTGTACTTTGAAATTGGTCCTCTTAAAATTTTATGGAATTCGGATCAGCTATTTTTGATAAATCAACGATAATGTGAAAAATGCTACTTAGATTCGTGCGAAATATTCGCGAATTCTGTACACGGGTGAAGTTGGTCATGCTATTTTTTGCAAAAAAATATTAATCATTAAAAGGATCCTTTTTGCTATCGAATATCTAACTTGTTCGAAATCCATTGTGGGGGCCCGCGTGCTCCCTTATTGTGGAATCTGGGGGCAGTTTCCCCTGTTCTCTTCCCATAAATCCGGCCCTGTTAATCCATTTTTAACAAGTTGCTTTTTCCATTGCTTACACCACACGCCCTGCATTTCAGTGAAAGAGAAATTTCCAATCAGGCCGTGTGTTGACCGCGAGGTGGCGAGGTGAGACGAGGGGGGCGAGGCGGGGGAGAGGGGGGAGGGCGAGGGATAATGTATGGACGACATCTTATTAATTGACGGGCTGCCATTGATTGATTTTAGCATTCCAATGAACTGCATCCGTTTAGGATGGTCAACTTTTCTTTAAGTTCACCAAATTGAAGCAAGTTGTCTTGGGATGGGTGTCCGCGGGTGGCATTTACAACTGAGCGCTACGTTTTAAATATTAGGGGACATCTTACACACGTTTTCTGACCCCAAACTAAGCATAGCTTGTGATATGGCTGCCAGAGACTGATATACTACATATACATATTTTAAATACATACTTATACAGATAGTACCTAAATAATACCCAGACACAGAGCAAACGCCTATGTTCATCACACAAATGTTTGCCTTGGGTGGCGATCGAACCCACGCCTCTTTGACCCAGCAGTCAGGGTCAATAACCACTGAGCCACCGAGGCAGTCAATCAATCAGTTTTAAAAAGTACCAACAAAAGACTGCTTATAAAAAATTAACCTATGGGTACAAATAAGTCTTTAAATGTAGTGAATTTAGTTAAGTCTTCTTAGTTATAGGTACCTACTTATAACAGTCTTTAAATCTAGTGAATTTAGTTACAAAGTCATTTGAATTAGCACCGCCTTAAAAATACCCGGCTCCTTTAAAAGCTGAGCTCCCCATAAAATGCAGGAAATGACTGGCGTCTCAGGTGAGTAATGTACTCGGCTTCCTCTTGATTAACATACCCTTTCATTCGTCTATTTATGATAATTGAAGTCATTTATACAGAAAAATTGAAGCCTCATATAAATTTGGCGTTTACACTCAAACTCTTTCACTCTTGACACAATATCGACGCAAGTGTGCAAACGAGGGATATTACGAATATTCGCATCCGTATCCGGTATCCATAATTGCCGAGCTTCTGTATTTGGACATCTGCATCCGCAATGCAAAAAGCAATGCGGATATTAATGCGGATTCAGATGTAGCATAACTGCTTACACACCGTATCAAAAGAGTAAATGTAGACGAAAATTCTCTAACATGATTTCTCTACCCATATAGTCATTACGCACATTACTCTAAAACTACAAAATTCAATTTCTATTGCGTCGGATAATACCTCAGATACAATTTACCCCAAAAAAACAGTTGTTATAAAATAACTTTGAATCCGCATCCGTATGTGCATCCGCAGATGTGAGCCTTTAAGTATCCGCCTCCGCATTCGAATCCGCGGATTTGAAATAAATTATTAAAATAATATAAATGTTTAAAAATACAAGCTTTTGAGACCCTGGATATCATGTAGCAGCAGAGTGTAACAAGACGAGTAAAACGAGCCCAAACACGACGGGTCTATCTTGATTAGTACAGGAGTTTCTATGGCCACCTTCCGACTCGATCATCAGATCAGCTCCATGGTACCATATTATTGTATTGTCATGCGATATACATATGCGTGCAAAATTTCAGCTCAAACGAAAACCGGGAAGTTGGTCAAATTTAATTTGCAAGTTTCCACCCGAACTTATATATTACATACATGGGACATCCATTGCAAGTTAAATAAAAGCTTGTAAAAATATGCATCCGCCACAACTCTGGTTCATACTCAACTTCATACTAAAGCCAAATGAGTAGCGGTAACAGCTACAATGGCATGATCAGTGACAGAACAAGTTATCTATTTACACACAGTCCATTTTCAAGGCTGAATAAGTGCAAATGTATAATAAATATAAATTATAAATGTATAATTATAGAATTAAGCGTAGCAAAGAAGGACGTCGGCAGCTACATACGAATACCCTGTTATACAAATACACTCATTTTCTCCCATATTTATTTCAAAAAATGTTTTGATCGTCAGAGTAATTTATGACGATTCTAAAACTGTTCTGATATGTACAAGTTCGTTTTTAATGAAGTTTTAAAATATTTAGCCACACAAGCTGTAGGGTAAGTATAGGCGATTTAGATGGTAAAAACAATAAAAAAACATTGTAATTTTTCTGGTGGTCTAATTTTAATTTTAATTAGTGACATGAAAATAGCAAAAAATCACTAGTTTTGAAGCACATATCATTATTAGAAAAGATGTTTTGTTCCATGATTGCAAAAAAATAAAATAACAATGTTTGGACAGGTCGAGTCTCTGCATCCTTCTTTGATCCTTGGAACTTGCCCCTTATAATACCTTGTTCCTTCAAAAGCAGAATTTCTTTGGTGATTTAAGTCCCCCATAAAAAGCAGGAAATGACTAGCGTCTCAGGTGAGTAATGTAGTCGGTTTCCTCTTGATTAACATATCCTTTCATTCGTCTATTCGGGCTAATTGATTGGGGTGTTGAGGTTAAACCATTGTGTCAGGGAAGCAATTGGATTTTATTGCGGGTAAAAAACGTAGCTTAGTTAGGCTGATTGCTGACTCGCTTACAATATCTTTTGATTACTTTTATGTAGTGTTAAGGGATGATAATAAATAGGAAACGTTTGTGAAATAAAATAATTGCAGAGCTGTCAGATGAGAAAACTGCTAGAACCGTAAACCTTCCTTCTTTACGCCTTCTACTCTGGGGAAATGCAGCAGATGGAAACAGGATTTTGGTTTTACAAAAACGTGCGGTTTGAGCAATCTATAGACTTACGAATAGAGAATCACTTCGAGAAATCTTTGCGCAAGTAAAGATCTTGACATTACCTAGCTTGTATATTTTCTTAAATAATATGTACGCGCGTATGAATCTGCACAAATTTAAAAAACGAAGTGATATTCATACCTACAATACAAGGAATAACTCCAAAATTGTTCTACCAAAAGCGAGACTTGCTAGAACCAATAATTCATTTGTAAGAGATAGTATCTGCTTTTATAATTTAATACCTGAAAATTTGACAAGGAAAAATGAAACAATGTTCCAAAATATTATCAAAGATTTTCTTTTACAAAAAGCTTACTATAGTTAAAATTTTATGTCTGACAAAAACTCCTTGCGCGGACTGTAACAGTATTAATGAATGAAATGTATTTATTCCGTTAGTTTTATTGTTATATGTTAATTTATTATTTTGTTCTTGATTGTTATGTATATTTATTGTTTTCTTTTGACATTCATAAGTGTACATAATTGTACCTATGTGAGAATAAATGAACTGAACTGCAAGGATTTATGAGGATTCTTAATCGACCAGGGTTTTCGCGTTTTCTGTATATTATTATAAATTAAACTAATAAGTCCATTTTGATGTGTATTTGGTCACCATAAACTATTTAACATTAGTTCCTTAAAATAATTATCACAGCTCGGATTGACTAAGAAGTGCTTTCGCCACGAGGCGCGAATCGAGAATACTCTAACCTAACCTTAAGGCTATTATTTTACATCAATTCCGTTTCTTTTGTCGTTTCCTGATTGGCTGTTTTAAAACCACCCGAGTACAGTTCTTATTGGTTAAAATGCCGGCTGGTAATTAAATCGGCCAATCACCAACCAGAAAAATATTACCGTAATGGTAAGGAAGTAGAAAATATCATTCGACATATATTTAAAAACTAAATCAAAATTCATGGAACTCTCTTTTCTTCTTAAAAAACTTCTCTCTTTTTCTTCTCTTTTCTTGGAAAACTCTTTTCACCCCTTAAATTGTAACTAGGTACATATTTTTGAGGTCAATCGCTTGAGTAAGAAATTCGTTTGTACGTCTTATTTTTTTCAGCCAAAGTTTTGCGTAAAAGTACGACTTTTAGAGAGTTAACTTTAAGTTAATTAAAAAAACTGTAAAAACAAAGACGTACTCGTACATGTAAAAGAGGTGATGATTACATGAAAAAAAAACACTCAAATCGGATAGGTAATATTTAATTGATGAACATAAGTGTTTGCTCTGTGTCTGGGTGTTATTTAGTTACTATCTAAATAAGTATGTATTTAAAAATATGTGTAAGTAGTATATCAGTCTCTGGCAGCCATATCACAAGCTTTGCTTAGTTTGGGGTCAGAGACCGTGTGTAAGATGTCCTCAAATATTTATTTATATTTATTTAAATAGCGGTAGATAATAGCTTACTGTTTTTGTATGAACAAGTTGGCGCCTCACAATCGTTTTAACTGTTAAGTGATTTTAATAACAAATATCTGAGTGACCCAGCGGCGCTCGATTTGAAGTTAATGTTGTGTTTAAGTTTATACTTGGTGTTAACAGGACATCGGACGTATATTAATATTGCTGTTCAAGAAATGCAGGACTGACCCAAGCTATGGTTATTACAAAAATATGCAACTTGCTTGCTACCAGATATCAGCGTACTATATCGAGCTATACCTAGTACAGTAAAAGTAAGCAGTAGATGCACTGGTTGTGGCCACTGCCCGGTTTTGGCCTTTGATATCAATAATGAACCATCAATATTTTTTGTATGAATGCCAATGTTTGAAAAATTCTTTAGAAAAATTATTTTAACATTAAATTAATGGTAATTTATTTTATTTCAATTAAATGCATAATAATTTGTCACAATCACAATTTACAATAACGAGATTGTTACACGTCGTAACTTAAATTATCTAATCATTAAAATTATTTTACACAATCATTTAGGTTATTTTAAATAATTATTCTCTAACTATTGTTAGCTTTAAGTTTTAAAAAGGCGCCCTTAGCCTACGAGTATAAGACAAAACAAAATTTAGTTTAATGTTATTTAAGTCACCTAGCGCTAAGTACACATTGTATTATTTATTACTAGCGACCCGCCATGACTTGCACAGGTTTATTTTACATATAAACCTACCCTTTGAATCACTCTGTCTATTAAAAAAAACCGCATCAAAATCCGTTGTGTAGTTTTAAAGATATAAGCATACATGTGGACATGGGGACAGTGGAAGCGACTTTGTTTTATACTACGAGTATGTAGTGATATTGAATTTTTAAAATCAAATCTATCATTAAAATTCAAAGTGGCCTAAAATAACACTAACATGGCCATGGTCCATCTACCCTACTTAGATCTAGTAAGACTTTTAGTCCAGCCTTACTTCAATCATCAGACACATCTATTAACTCCAGTTTATTAATTTCCAGGTGTCAGACGACATCGGCTACGTGGTGTACTCCGCGCTGGGCAGCTTCTACATCCCGTCCTGCATCATGGTGTTCGTCTACATCAGGATATACTACGCGGCGAAAGCGAGAGCGAGACGGGGTATTAGGAAAAACCCTAGACCAAGACCTGTGAGTATGCTGTATTTTTCTGTTGAATTACCAAGACAAGACAAGGTGCGGGTGGGGCAACAGCACAGACATTACCGACTTATTTATTATGCAAAAGAGTATACGTATACGTATTCTGATGAACATCCGGCCGCGCGCCCATTGTATGCCACATTTTATACAACAAAAAATAATTATTAACCTTACCTAGCATATACATGATTGAATCAGCAATGTTTGTTAAAAATATCCTGATCACTTTACAATCTCCGAAAATTCGCGTCAAAAAACAAAATAATAGCACCAGAGCCAAAACTAGAACTTGTAAGGAGAAGTTTTGAATATAATATAATGATTTTTTTTAATAAGCTCCCTGACGATTTACGAAAAGAATCGAACCAACGAAAATTCTATAAAAATCTAAAAAATATGGTAATCCAAAAGTGCTATGTACGTATTACAGTATATAGAAAATTTCTTTAGTGACAAAAATGTTTCAGTCTTTTGGCAAAATGTGATGATGATAAGTAGTATTGTTGTTTTGTAAGCTAATAATACTTAGTATTTGTATACTTGCAAAGCCTTTACAGGGTTTAATATGTAAATAGTGGTAGATGAGCAAATTTTTACATATTACCCAAGGGGCGTCTCGCTCTCGCAAATCGAAAAGCGTCGCGCGTCCCTAATTAGCAAAAATTTGCCGACCGCGCCTATAGATTCGCAAATTATGTAATGTTTTCGTTCGTTAAGTACTAAGTGTTTGTATACCATAAAAAATGTCTTGAACCGGATTATACTAAGATTCTAAGTTGGTAATATAAAAGACTTACCAGAAATGACGTAACACTGAACATAAACATTGTTAAATCGAGCGCGCGCGTGACGCGACCCGCACATGTTCCTTAGGCACACCTTTGGTGCGTAGAGCGCGTGCGGGACGCGTTACAATGGCAAGGTTTGAAATAAAGAATAAATAAAAGAAGCTACGTCAGGCCTAGATAGAGCGCCCAGAGAGGTAGAGAATGTAGAGATGGGGCACGGACGAGGCGCCCTGGATAAGACATAGGCGCGGCTTTGGCTAAGTACCATCGAGGCATGTACTGTACTGTACCAGCCTTTTTAATAATCCACTGCAGGACCATAGGTCTACCCACGAAGAGTGGTTGGGCCATATCCACCACGCTGGCCCAGTGCGGGTTGGTGGATTCACATTACGCCATTGAATTTCTTCTACGGACGCATGCAGGTTGCCTCACGATGTTTTCCTTCATCGAATAGCCAGTGGTGTTAAATTCTGTACATACTAAATTCCAAAGAACTCATTTGGTACGAGACCTGGATTTGAACCCACAACCTCACGATTTCAAGGCGGGTGTTACTTTACCCTTACATTTTACACCTTTAGGCCACCACGGCTTCCATGTGCGGGTGTGGTTTAAAATAAACACGCTGTATCGACCCGTGAACTATGATCTGCTTCGGTGGCTCAGTGATTAGTGAACCTGACTTCAGGGTCACAGAGGCGCGGGTTCGATCCCCACCCAGGGCGAGCATTTATGTGATGAACATATGTGTAGTTGTTAGTGTGTCTGGGTATATTTAAGTACTATTTATATAAGTACTAGCGACCCGCCCCGGCTTTACTCAGGTGTATTATACATACAAATCATCCTCTTGAATCACTTGCCTTACAATATAACAAATGATATGTAATTCTGTGTAATAAAAGATGTCCGTAATGTTGCAGAATGACCAGCAGACCAGCTTCAGCAATCCTCCAAAGGGCACGCGGCCGATGCCTTCCACGCACCCCATGCCTTCCGGACACCTTAGTAGTAATAATAATGGGTAAGTTTGTTTTCTTGATAAAGAAAAGTTCTCGAGTGAAGAAAACGTAGGTACCGGCAAGCGCAGCGTAGGACGATCACCCACGAGGTGGACGAATTATTTCATGAAGACCACAAGCACGGTAATGGTAAGGATACTATTATTGTGCCGCTATATTGCGTTGGATGCAAGCTATAGGCCGAATCATACAAGTTGGCGGATGTGAAGTTAGCTACAACCTACGCGAAACCCAATCAACGCGCAGCTTCATGCGAGCTTCAGTCAGGATTGGATATATCAGCTTATAGCTAACTTCACATCCGTCGACTTGTATGATTTGGCCTATACGCTTGCTTTTATTTCGTTTTTAGTAAGTAATTTTTTAGAGGTTCATGATTGTTTTACATGCAGCTCGGTTGAGTTAGGAAGTAAGAATATAAATTTTGTGTATTTATAAAAGAAAGTCGCGTTAGTTACACTATTTATAACTCAAGAACGGCTGAACCGATTTGACTGAAAATTGGTGGGGAGATAGCTTAGAACCAGGAAAAGGACAAGGATACTTTTTATCCCGTTCCTTTTTTTATTTTTACATCTACTTTTTATGTGCCAAAGCAATCCGTACATTTATTAACTTTCGCGGTACGAAGTTCGCCGGGTCCACTAGTACTTACTATAACATTGTCTCTATTCATGCCACTAACTCTGGCCACAGGACAGGATAAAACAAGAATAGGACTTTCAAATAAGAAACCCACAGATTTCTGTGAAACAACGCCATCATCATACATAAAATCAATCCAATATTGCATATTCAGTGCAGTACGACTAATTTTACGACTTCATTAGGTACATATTATTTCAATTTGACTATTTTTAACCCCCGACGCAAAAGAGGGGTGTTATAAGTTTGACGTGTCTGTTTGTCTGTCTGTGTGTCTGTCTGTCTGTGGCATCATAGCGCCCGAACCACTGAACCGATTTCAGTTTAGTTTTTTTTTGGATGAAAGAAGACTTAATCGAGAGTGTTCTTAGCTATGGTTTATAAAAATCGATTGAGCCGTTTAAGAGTTATGGTGGGTTAAAGTGGGGATGGAAGAACCAAAATTCTACAAATGTGCCCAAAATGGTTGTCGGGGGTTTTTTAAATTTTTAATTTAAGTTTTTTATATGCGGATTGCGTATAACATTTAACGTGTTCTTACGCTTTTGATATTCAGATCATCAGATGTTTGGACATTCCACACACTACGTCCTAACTAAATACAAAAGTAGGTATATAGAAGCGTGGCGTCATCTTGGCGTGAAGAGGTATTTAACTCTGACACAGGAGTAAAGTAGCAGAAGTTAAGTTCGCTATTTTCTATAGGCTCCATTTCGGCAAGTGTGCGCTCGAACTCCACGACCTGATTCCTTCATCTTCTTTTTCACAACAGAACAAGCCGGAAGACGCATAAATACCATCCCTACATAGTCAACGTACCACCTGCTCGTACTAAGCGATTCGCTTCTTCCTTCATAATGCGGACCACCAGGGATGGGAATGCCTCCGTCATTGTTTCCCGACAATTACAATTTGGATATCTTAAGGTCAAGAGTGAATAGGTATCTTCTAGGTCTACATACTCCATCTTTGGCTACAACTTTGCTTTCTATCAGGCGAGTTGGTGCCCAAATTAAAATAACTTCAATATATTTACCGGGACCAATGACTTTAGAAAACTGAGACCCAAACGGGACCTTTATGAATCTTCCAGTCCGCGGATCACAAAAAGCCGAACCTGACAGAAACACAAAGGTGTGAGTCCACCCCGAAATATTACGCACAATTTTTGCAACATTCCATCTTTCCGTCGTGTAGCGTACAATAATCGGTCAAGTACGAGTCGCCCTGGCGCACGGTGGGTTCCGTACTGTATGGGAGCCCCCTAAAATATTTTTTTATTTTAATATTATTATTTATTATTGAAGTGAATATACAAATAAATATTCTGTGAAAATTTCAAGTGTCTACCAGTTACCATAATTAATGGGTGACCGCGGGTGGCATTTTCCAACTGAGCGCTACCGTGGCTCGGATGACACGTTAAATTGTAGGCCCCGGTTGTTTTAACCGTTTAGCCATGTCAGAGGCCTTCAGGCGGCCTAAAAACTCTGACACCAGGGCTAGCCACCCGGCCTATACGAACTTACTTACTTTTTACCATTATTAATATAGAGCGTAAACGGCAAAAAAATCAGTTTGTTGTATGGGAGCCCCCCTTAATTATTTTTTTTTTCTGTTTTTAGTATTTGTTATTATTGCGGCAACAGAAATACATCATCTGTGAAACTTTCAGCTTTCTAGCTGTAGCGGTTCATGAGATACAGCTTGGAGACCGACAGACGGACAGCGGAGTCTTAGCTATAGGGTCCCGTTTTTACCCTTTGAGTACGGAACCCTAAAAATGCCAAAGGTACCAAATGCCTACGGATCAAAAGCGAAAACCTGAATGCCGAATAATTTTTCGTCGAAAAATGTCGGCTCAATAATTTCGGGCGTTTGATAGCTGAATCGATATTATTTATGCTCATGTTCGGCCTTCGGCAGATTTTAGGGATTACAAAAATATGGACGAATTTTTCGGGGAATTTTTGATGCAGCGGGTTAAATGAAACGGGTTTAGGTTCGTTAGCGAATAGATGTCGAGTTTAGTATGGTTGAGTTTTAATAAGTTTGTACTCGGGGTTATTCAGAAACTAGTTTCATGGACTAGCCGAAAGGGAGTGTTGTATTTCATGATCATCTTTGTGAACAATTTTCATCATAAGACCAACCCGGAAATCGATGAAAATAAATCAACTGTAGGTAAATATCATACTTTTTGCATATAAAAAGCCTTTTTAAAGTATTGTTGTAAGTTAGTTACACTATCTACAAACTAGGTATAGGCCGCGCCACACAAGTTGGCGGATGTGAAGTTAGCTACAACCTGTGCAATCGTGCCTGAAGCTCATATAAAGCCACACGTTGATTGGCTATTGCGCAGCTTGTTGCTAACTTCCGCCAACTTGTGTGGCGTGGCCTATACCTACCTAATATAAATTTAATCAAAATTTTGGAAGATGATTAATGTGCTTCTAATTAAAGCTTTTGACATAACATGCGATAAGAATCTGGCATTAACTAGCTTTAGGCTACTAGAAAAGAAACTTAACTCCTAATTGATTAAGATTCCAACAAAGCTCAGTAGAGTGAAGTGCGGAGCGAAGCAGAGCGTTGTAATTCATAAACCGCCCTATATTAGCCCTTGATAAAGCAAGTTCGTAAATGCCGGGTAGCTAGCTCTAGTGTCAGTTTTCAAGCCGCCTGGATGCCTTTGACATGGCTAAACGGTTAATACAACCGGGGCCTACAATTCAACGTTATTTTTTATAGCGAATAAGTCCGCTCTTGACCACCAACTCGCCTGATAGTAAGCGACGTAGTCGTCGAAGATGAAGCACACAGACCTAGAAGATACCTATTCACTCTGATCTTGAAAAGCTTTAGATTATATCTCTTAGGAAACAGGAAAGCAGGAAGACTATTCAATTCCCTGGCGGTACGAATCAGAAATGTTGAGTCAAACCGCTTCGTACGTATCGAAGGAAAATCGACAGTGAGGGGGTGGTAATGTGGCGTCTTTCTACTTGGTAGTAAAAAGGGGATGGTAGGTACGTGTCATCGGAGTCACGGTAGCGCTCCCAATGGTCACCTATCCGAAGGCTCATCGTGCCAAACGTTTGTAACTATAGTAACCGCTGACAGACACCTATAGTCAAACTACGCTATTAGCGCTACATGCCTTTATAACCCACTGATTGACAGCTAGGGATAGTTTTCCTTTGTCTCCGCCCTTCTATCTTCCCCAACCAACTTTAATCTATAAGGTTACTAGCGACCCGCCCCGGCTTCGCACAGGCGTATTATACATATAAACCTTCCTCTTGAATCACTCTATTAAAAAAAAAAACGCATCAAAATCCGTTGTGTAGTTTTAAAGATATAAGCATACATGGGGACAGACAGCGGGAAGCGACTTTGTTTTGTACTATGTAGTGATTTGGACTAATTATTTTTCGCAAAAATGGCAAAACCACCTTCCATCATGTACAAATTCGAATATTTCTCTCGAGTTGTTTCCATTATTGTTGATTTTTCAAAAACGGCTTAGCTGATTTCTGTAAAATTTAAATCGGACCACCTCGGTTACTAGGTACCTAATTTACACCTTCGTTCGTTACTACGGCGCGCCGTGACTGACTAGCATACCGAGAGCATACCCCACTCTGAGGCGCGTAGGTATAATTCGCTTTCCGACCGTTTGTATGAAGACGGAATACTGTTAGATATCATTACCGTGACTTAGGCCTGCCAAATTGACCCTTTATTCTTTAAACAGTGAACTACAACCAGCCAGTTCTAACAAACGTTAGTTAAGCCAAGTTAATTCATTCAACGTGCCTTGAAGGCCTCTGACATGGCTCAGCTGACTTTGGTTAATAGTTTCTTGGCCATTGGTGCGAGCCTAAACAATGTCGGCCCAACTTGCGCCAGTGGACACGATTGTGTAAACATGTGCGGATCCGAAATTTGACCTGAATAAGGGCGGGTTGAGAAACCTTGCTAGCTATACCAAGCTTATTATAATTCTATGGTCCTTACCTCGTATTTAGGCTTAGTTTCCACTAGGCTGGAGCCGAGCGGAAATTAACGAAGATGGCGGAATGTTTCAGTCCGTTAGTTCGCTGTTTAAGTCATTTATCGAGAAAAAAACACAGCCATCAACGTAGAAGAGATTTTCCTATTTTTAACCGACTTCCAAAAAGGAGGAGGTTCTATGTTCGTCTGTATGTATTTTTTTTGTGTATGTTTATCGATAATTTCGCCAATTGTGAACCGAATCGAAAAAATATTTTTTAGTTCAAAAAGAATACTTCCGAGGTCCTTCGAAAAACAATACTGTAAAATTCTTGTTTTGAATAAATATTTAGTGTATTTCCGCTCTGTCGTAGTCATATAAGTTAAGGGTACCATTCAAAATCCAAATTAAATCACAAACAAATTTAGTAAGTAATCATCAACCTGTACCATGGTTCGACTATGGTTAGGCTAAGGTTAGGTCAGGCTAGAAAAAAAATAAAATAGAGTACAGTAAGAATAGGGGTGCTATTTATTGACTAAGTATTTTTTCAACTATTTTATACCATTTTTTATACGAAATAAACTATATTTGTAATTTTTAACATATTAAGTAAATATTATTTTCAGGTTTACTACATTTTTTTAAAGAGATCTCTAATCACTATTTTTGTTACAGGTTTAATTATTTTTTTTTTTAACAGATTAATTATAATTATGTTTCAGGTTCATTAATATTTTGTAAACATACCTAAGCCTTTTTTTTTTTTACCAGGGGAAATCTTTTATAGATACCACCGCACCTCGAGGGCAGGCGGGTGGTTATGTGGGAGTCCTGCCGACTGGACAGTATACCCACCAAAACCCCTGGGTATTCCGCCACTGCGCTATGTGTCGGGGCTACGGGCACGCTTGCGCACTCCTCCGCGGCACCCGACAGCGCTGGCCCAACTTGGGCCCCACCACGGAGCTTCGGCTCCCGCCAGAATGACGATGTGTCGAACACCAGACACATCACCACCCACCACCTGGGACCAACCAGCACTGGGCGTCAGACAGCGCCCGTATCCGACAGCCCTGGTCCCGATGCAACGGGTCAATTAAAGTGGCCCCGCGCCTGCCACTACGGCTGCAGAGGATAGGGAGAACGGCCGTCGCGATACCGACACTCCTCTTCCCCTGCAGCCCCACCGCCTCCGCCAAAACGTTGGCGGCACCCGTTAGGGCCGCTGGCAGGACGGATGGGCAGCGGCCTTCTCGCCGCCCGTCCATCCCGTCGCCGCCCCCGCCTCGATGGGCTCGGCCGCGGCATCGCGACAAGCGCGACACCGCAGTCCACCTCAGTCGGCAAGCCGACCTACTGGCCAGCCTCCGCACGGGCTTGTCTGGGCCCAAGACCCGGAGAGGCCGGCCCCACCTCGGGTTCCTCTTCGTTCACCAGGCTGGGAAGACCTGGCTACTAAGCCCCCCCGCCACGACAAGGCGGGAACCCACTCGGGGGGGAAACATACCTAAGCCTTTTTTTTTTTTTTTTTAAACAGGGGAAATCTTTTATAGATACTACCACACCTCGAGGGCAGGCGGGTGGTTATGTGGGACTCCTGCCGACTGGACAGTATACCCACCAAAACCCCTGGGTGTTCCACCACTGCGCCTGGTGTCGGGGCTACGGGCACGCTTCCGCACTCCTCCGCGGCACCCGACAGCGCTGGCCCAACTCGGGCCCCACCACGGAGCTTGCGCTCCCGCCAGAATGACGATGTGTCGAACACCAGACACATCGTCATCCACCTCCTGAGACCAACCAGCACTGGGCGTCAGACAGCACCCGTGTCCGACAGCCCTGGTCCCGATGCAACGGGTCAATTGAAGTGGCCCCGCGCCTGCCACTACGGCTGCAGAGGATAGGGAGAACGGCCGTCGCGATACCGACACTCCTCTTCCCCTGCAGCCCCACCGCCTCCGCCAACACGTTGGCGGCACCCGTTAGGGCCGCTGGCAGGACGGATAGACAGCGGCACACTTGCCGCCCGTCCATCCCGTCGCCGCCCCCGCCTCGATGGGCTCGGCCGCGGTGTCGCGACGAGCGCGACACCGCAGTCCACCTCAGTCGACTTGCGACCTACTGGCCAGCCTCCGCACGGGCTTGTCGAGGCCCAAGACCCGGAGAGGCCGGCCCCACCTCGGGTTCCTCTTGGTTCACCAGGCTGGCGAGACCTGGCTACTAAGCTCCCCCGCCACGACAAGGCGGGAACACACTCGGGGGGAAACATACCTAAGCCTAACCTAACCATATTTTTTTTTCTAGCCTGACCTAACCTTAGCCTAACCATAGTCGAACCATGATACAGGTTGATGATTAATTACTAATTTTGTTTGTGATTTAATTTGGATTTTGAGTGGTACCCTTAACTTATATGACTACGACAGAGCGGAAATACACTAAATATTTATTCAAAACAAGAATTTGAAGATGAACTTCCGCAAAGTAACGCCTGATTCAATAAACAATACTGTAAAAATTGTATACATCAATTTGAGCGAACTATTCGAATTTTGTACACGATGGAAGCCGGTTTTGCCATTTTTGCGAAAAAATGTTTTACTTATTTACCTATAAAAATCGTACTAGCAGGTGTTGTAAATAAAAATTCTTTCGGCGTTTCTTTGACAAACTTTTTTTTTATCGGGCAAAAGTGCCTTTATTAACTACAACAAAACTACACTACTACGAGTATTACACAAAAAGCATTGGATCATCCTCAGACTTGCTTGATGGGCAGCGTGCCCAGCATGCTGGCTGCATTGCCACGCTGAATGGCAATGCTTATTTATGCATTGAGCCAAATAAACACCAGCATTTTGTCACGCGTCGCGTTCACCAGACGCCCAGAATGACTTTTGAAAATGATATGAGCTCCCGGCCCCCACGGACCCAATGTCTCAACTCTAAATGGCTTAAATATGTAACCACTACCGAGGTTAGCATATTTGCGCCGCTTGTGCTGCTCCGCCGAATTGGCCGCAGCTCCAGCCCTACTCTGAGTCTCAGAAAGATGTGACGGTGCCAAAGTATCGACGCAAGTTGCGTCCCATACTAAGGGCCGGCCACACCTCCATGGGACCAGCGTCATGCCGTCAGGCCTTTTGCCATCACCACGCGCGAGCCCACTCGGTTCGAGTACGGCTGCGATATTGGCGGTGGCAAAAGCCCAAACTAATTGTATCGCAAGGAAATGTATCGTATAGGTAGTATGGTTCTTTTTTCGTCTAGAATGTAACATCGATACGGACCCATATAAAGTGCACTTTAGAAATAACGGCGACTTTATGAACTGTAAACGTTTACGGCTACGTGCGAGTTTTACACGAAACTACCGTCATAACGGGCTTACTGCCTGTGCTACTGATATTCAGGATAAGAAAACCTCAAGGGTGGAAACTGAATGTATAATTTTTATGGGCGAATCAAACGACTTGGCGGCTGTAAAGTCAGCTAAGTACAAGCCGTGTACTTAGCTGACTTCAGGTGGATTACCTTATGAGGTGGCAGTGGCGTAGCGTGCCTAGGCGGGGCCCCGTATAAAACATTGTTTGGGGGCCCTTTTAAAGGGTAAAGATTTCTCACAGAAGAAAAAAAAATGTTTGCATAAAATTAAAAGAAATATTTATTTGATCATAATTATCTGTTACTTTTTTCCAAAATTTTAACAAACAATCCAATGTAAAAATACATTGTCCTCGCCTTTATTTCGGCAAACTTATTTCTTAAATCTACTAGTACTACTAAACCAGAAGAACAATTGTTTGTATTGTATTACTAAGTAATGAACAATTAAATAAAAGAAAATTGTTTTTTTTTTTATTAATTTTTGCTTACTCACGTCGGGGGCCCTTGTGGCCCGGGGGCCCCGTATAATTGATACGGCATATACGGCGGTAGCTACGCCCCTGTGAGGTGGATCACAGAAGAGAGACTGCTGTTCTGTGAGGTGGATGATAAAGGTCGATCGACAAAAGAAAGAGATGCATTGACATAATATGGCATAAGTTAGAAAATGACATGAAAGATATCTCGGTTCAGTGGTTATAGTTGTCGTGTTTTAGTCCCGACAGTGTTAAATTCTTGTCAAATTCCAACATATATTTGACAGTTGACAAATTAGTGATAGTGATTGTCCATACATTTTTGAGGTTGAGAATTGCCTCAAGCGACAACAGCGCTATATATCTTTCTGGTTGTAAATAGCTCTGTGTATTCTCTATACTACATATCAAAATTACATTATTTTGATGATGCTGATGTAAAAATGGCATGAATGAATTCCATACAAAGTATGATGCGTAATTACAGATAGCGCGCGAGTTGAATGCAGTCGGGGTCTGAGGTAAAGAGCGGGAGCATCTCCCCCCGCTATCCGCACGCCCCACCTCACGCGCCTGGGCGGGTTGGGCGTGCGGATAGCGGGGGGAAACTTTCGCATTCCTAAGCTCTGCATTCAACTCGCGCGCCTACTGTACTTCCTATATTTATTATTTAGTTTGTTTGAAAACTTGGTTGTTTTTAAGGATTAATTTTTTTCATATTGTTTTTATAATTACTGGTTACTAGTACTACTCGTGGGTCAAATTAATGTCGGCGTGAACTATCCAACGTTATACGTTATAAACATTATGCGTCGCGACGCCCTGTCTATGGAAACCAAAATACACTTCTAATTTTCATGTCGATAGTGCTAAGCTATTCCCTTAAATCGTAAATCGTATATCACTCGCAATTCACTTATAGTGGTAGTTCCTGATTTCCATACGACTTTGTTCTACCGTTCCCTGCCAGTCACACTCCAGTATGTTATAATAAGTAATTTATGAGCCGAGCTTTTGAACCTAGAACAGTAAGCTTTGTATTACTTTAAAAAAGTAAGTAAGTTCGTGTATATCCGAGTGGCTAGCCCTGGTGTCAGACTTTTTAAGTCACTTGAAGGCTTCTGACATGGCTAAACGGTTAATAGAATCGGGGCCTACAATTTAACGTGTCATTCGAGCCATAAAAGCGCTTAGATATTTCTCCAGCGGTCGTACGACATTCGACAGACGTGTCCTGTCCAATCCCACTTTAACTGTCCGGCCCTTTTAACAGGCGTATGCGATTTTTAACCAACCTCCAAAAAGGAAGAGGTTCTATGTTCGTCTGTATGTATTTTTTGTAGGTATATGTATTCATCGATATTTTCGACAACCGAATCAAAATAATCATTTTTAGCTCCCGAGGTGGTCCCATTTAAATTTTATTGAAATCAGATGAGCTGCTTTTTAAAAATCAACAATAGGTAATGAAAAAATATACATCAATTCGAGCAAACTATTCAAATTTTGTATACCTACGATGGAAGTCGGTTTTGTCACTTTTTGCGAAAAATAATTATTGTTTTGAAAAATTAATAATTCTGTTTTCTTGTATTTTCCAGCGAGAGCCAAATATCTACGATAGAGACGCCGCAGGTTCAAATCCCGACGGTGACCTGCGAGCTCGCGTCCGACATATCGACCAGCGAGGCTGGGGACACGTGTCCGCCCCCGCCCGACGAGCGGAAAGACACCTTAAAAGTTAATCAGGTAGATTCATTTTCTTTTAGTCAACCATAACAAAGTCATTACTGGATATATACTTTTTTTTTGTTTACGATAGGATAGGTTTAGGACTACATATCTACTAGGTAACAAATGTGCAGTCTAGAGTATAACACACTTATCTATATTCCGACCGCTTAACTCAGTCCTCACCTGCGTGGTACAGGGGCGCGGGGGTAGACGACAAGGGGACTGAGACTGGTGTGAGCGGCAGACCTAAGTTAAGATTAAATAGAAGATACTCGCTCGGGATTCGAAGACACCTATATGAGGGCGGCACTGAAAATTGCGGGAATCAAGGAAGTGACAACATTACTATTTAAAAATGTATTTATTGCTTTTCGAAGTATTCTCCGCGAAATTCGACACATTTTTCCATACGATGGAACCAATCATTGAAGCAACCATTCCATTCGGAAGTTGGGGTCTCCAAAATGGCCGTTTTGTAGGCGTCCACAGCTTCTTCAGGTGATAAAATCTCTGACCACGCAATTTATTCTTTATTTTAGGGAAAGTATAGAAATCTTTAGGGCTTAGGTCGGGGCTGTACGGTGGATGGTCTAATAATTCTATGTTTTCTTGCTCTAAAAACTCTTTTGTTCTGTGCGCGGTGTGAGAACTCGCATTGTCGTGATGGAGGATGATGCGGCGGTTGCAGTTCGTAATGTATTGTACTGTTCTGTACTGTACTTTACCAGCCTTTTTTAAATAGTCCACTGCAGGACGTAAGCCTACCCAGGAAGGGTGATTCGGCCATAACCACAACGCTAGCCTAGTGCGGGTTGGTGGATTCACATACGCCATCGAATTTTGACGTTTGCAGTTTGCCTGACGATGTTTTCTTTCACCAAAAATCGAGTGGTGTAAAAATCCATACATAAAACCCGTACCAAGGAATTCATTGGTACGGGGGAATTTGAACCCACTATCTCACGATTGTAAGGCAGGTGTCATTACCACTAGACCACCACGGCTTCTACCTACATTGTAAGTACCCCAGTGTAAAGAGAACCGTTCGAGACTACGATTAAAGCGTTCCACATTCTGGCTGTCCGTGTAATGAATATGGACTCGAAATATTTAATTGATTCTAACGCGAGAAAATTCTAGCATAAAAGACTTCCCCACAATACGTATGTACAAGTAGAGTGAGGTCAGGTTCTCAAATCACGACAGGGTTCGAAGGGATAAAGCAAATTGTGACTGCCTTCTAAGTAAGTTACGAGGCAAGCATGCTGTTTTCCTTGCAAGCTGCTCAAGCTATGGCATTCACTATTCTCTTTTGGGTCCTATTGATCGTAATTCATTTACCGTTGTACCGTTACCGTGGTAGAGAGATTGGTAGTAACACTGGTAACAAACGATCTTATTATGGTGTCAAAACATGACATCTCAAACGCAGCAGCGCTTTGTCAAATCATATCAACACTAACTACGTCACATTATCTTTCCAGGTAACAACATCAGCACAAGTACAGAAAAACCCTCTCGCAGCGTGTCCGTTAAGAAGTTCCACGCTCTCGGTGAACGGAGAGCTGGCGCTGCAGCAGACCAGGGGCCGGCAGCCGAGCGTCGCCATCGACGCTGACATGGTCTCCGAAATGGAGCCTTCATCTTCTGACAGCGGCGTCGTCAGCCGCTGCGGAGGTGTCAAACCTCTCAAGCTGAGAATATTTAAAAAGACCGACAGAAGACAGGAGAAATCCCAGCCCAGCAAATCGGAACTGGAGCCGGCACTGCCTAAACCTCACAAACCAAGAGACCCTGAGCGAGAAAAGAAAAGACTCGCTCGGAAAAAGGAGAAGCGAGCTACTCTGATCCTTGGCCTCATCATGGGCAGCTTCATAGCTTGCTGGTTGCCATTCTTCTTTCTATATATCCTGAAAGCGGCGTGTCATCGATGTGATATCCCTGGCAGCGCGTTCGCGATAGCCTTCTGGCTTGGGTATATGAACTCTGTCTTGAATCCGGTGATCTACACGATATTTAATAAGGACTTTCGGAGGGCATTTCGGAGGATACTGTTTAAGTGATGTTTGGCCTACCTGTGTTGCTACCGCTGTGTCGCCAACAGGATTATGTTGGCGCAACAGCGGGCGGCGCCGGGTCTTTACAATGTGCGTTAATCATCCACTCATTGACTTTCTGGTGATTTTGGACTTCTGGTGAAAGGTGAAATGTTATTGCTGCTTGGTGATACAAGAGAATTGTCAGGGTCAAGATGAATTTATTTTTGCTAATTCAATTCTAGTTAAATTTTTGCTCATAGCTCTTTTCTTGGATTCCCTATGACGGTTTCAGGTATGCATTGATTTGTATAGCCTTAAAATTTACTGCAGACATGCAATGGTACAGCAAAGACTTGAGTGGCAAAATCAAATATTTCTGTTTTCAACATATTAGCTACTGATCTATTCTGCCTATAGTCTTATTTCTGTTTATTTGTAAGTCCTAAACATCCTAATACATCCTGGTGGAAAAATATGATATCCTGATAAATGGCTACACAGCCAAGACATTCAAAGTGACAAATATTTTTGATGAATTAGATTGGATTGGATTGTTGAAAACCAATAATTATTATTAAATTCATAGATGAATGAAGGTCTCGCTCCGCTAACGGAGCGAAGACCAATCCTTAATCTATGATATAATTCATATACCTAATTATTTTACGTTTTTGAGGTAAAGTAAATATTTATCGAATGGTTGATTTTGTGAGCATTGAGTACCATAAATTTATAACTTAAAATAACATTTTTTTTTGTAATTTACTTGACTTTTTTTTCTCTTGTCACCAATCGGCAAACCCCAAAGGTACAACATAGTGAATTCGTAGAAACAAATTGGTAAAATAAATAGGAAATATTTACAGTCTACTTCAATTTGAAATTTGATACTATCTACCCTAAATCATGTTATCATATAATAAGCAATTTATGTTTTAGCTTTTTAAAGTTTGTATATGAAACAGAGATCTCTTCATGAAAAATGTATTGTTAATTTTATTGGGAAATATCTGTTGAAAAGGTATGGAACTGAAAAATAACACGACTCTCTCTAATATATTAACGTATATTTAGGTTTTATTATTTCATTTTCTATTTTACAGCATTATCATTTTCAACCTCATTTTGATAAATATTTATTAATATATTTACTATAACAACAAAACAAATATTCTAAACCAAATATTTCGAAGAATCAATTCTGATTTTTAAATATTAGTTTTTACTATTAATACTTATTTTACTATTTATTTTTATTAATATTTTTATTTCATTTTACAGTATATTATACAGGGTTATTTCTAATCAATTAGCATCCTCTTAGGGGCTTATTCTGTACATCAAAACTAACAACTTTTGTTCTGTGACTTTTCTTAAAACTCAAAAAAAAATCAGCTGTTCCATAGGAAAATATCGTTCAGCCTCGACAAAATGTATGGAACAGCTGATTTTTTTTAATGAGTTTTAAGAAAAGTCACAACAAAATTTGTTAGTTTTGATGTACAGAATAAGCCCCTAAGAGGATGCTAATTGATTAGAAATAACCCTGTATTTTTTTATAATATCTAACATTTCACTATTCTTCGGTGTAAAGTTCAAGGTTCTACGAACAGTAAAATCCGTGGCTGTAAGACAAAACGTCCTAACTCAAATATGTATTTATTTGTATGAAAGTTAAAATTATGTGTTCAAAACATAATAAATATTTATTTAGCTAAATATAGTGATATTTTTATATTTAATTTATATTCGAACTTGAAGAGGTCTCTTCATTATTTGTTATATATAACTGGAATTGTATATTACTATTATAAACCCTACTACTTTTTCGTAGATTTTTGAATATAAGTAGCAAAACCATAGATATAGTTTAATAATTATAAAAAAAACTGCAAACACTAACGGATTTGAAAATTATAATGTTAAAAGAAATATTCCTTCATGTACAATGTAAAAGAGGAATTTACCATAGATTTATTAATATGATCTGTCATAGATATTTTAGCTTGTTTTATATTTTAATTCGTAGTTTAATATATTGTATTGTTTCATTTAGAATTTATTCGAGGTGTAGTAACTCTCCAGTTTTATCCATAAAAATCATCATCATCATCATCCTGCCCTTATCCCACTAGGTGGGGTCGGCACAGCACGTTTCCTTTCGCCACTTCACTCTATCATACGTCATCTCATCATCAACTCCTTTCTCTCGCATATCATCTTTCACACAATTCATCCACGCTTTTTTGGTCGTCCCCTCCCATTTCTACCGCTTACTATCATGTTAAGGGTTCTTTTCGTGACATGACTCTCTTCCCGTCTCTTGATATACCCATACCAAGATAGCCTGCCACTCTGTAATTTCTCAGTCACTGGCGCTACTTTCAGGCTTCCTCTAACATACTAATTTCTAATCTTATCCAAAATAATATATGATTATAGTTTTATCCATAAAAATATAATCATATATTATTTTGTATAGGTTTTAAAAAAATAACATTGAATAAATGTTTATGAAACTAGCTTATAAAATTATATATGTCAAAAACTCACACATGTATTCAGCGAAAAAACTAAGTGGCTGTAAGTATCACATTTACTAGATTTTAGATTTTTCGTTATTTCATATTTACCGTATTTTTTAAATTACATATATATAACTCCTCGTTATGGATAACACTGGTTCTTTATTACACCTTAAATAAAAATATCCTCAATGTAGACACTTCAATGTTCTTTTCAATCGAGTAGTTCTTCGATTCATCAATATAACGAATAAAAACAATCACTTAACGTACTCTTACCTAAAAATATATACTTAAAAGTTATACAAGAAATCCATTTAATTATGTTATGGATATAACTATTAAATATACTTCGTTTTTGAAAAAATGTCTAACATTAAAACAGTTGATCGATTTTAAATTTTATTCGAATTATAAGTACAATATAAATAATAAAACTTGCATACCTATTCTAACTTACAATTATTGATGGATTTCTTGTAATAATTCAAAATTAAGTAAAATAAATTCTCACTAAGTAAATCATTGAATATGCACATTTCATTAAACTAACCATTGTAAAGATGCGGTGATAAAAAAATACTACCTCATGAGTTATAAATACCAAAAAATTAAATTACATAAAATATTTCATTGTCATAGACGTCATTCAGTTGATAAATTTATTATAATAGTTTCCAACTAATTAGTATTCAATACTTAGCGTGTTTCTATTTATTTATTATATTAATTTGTTCATTCTTTAAAAATAGACATGTAAATGACACAAAATGTAAATTCATATTATTTTATCAATCACGGATATTTATAACTTGTGAGGTCATAAACTTAGATAAAATATTTTTAAATAAATAAAAATGACTGTGCCTCTGTGCCTATCAATTGAGCACTACACAACAATAAAAATGCACTATTAATTTGTAAATATTGTATTATATTCAAATGATTATATAGTTCAGTAAGTTATCGCTTGCATTCTAGCTAAATATTTTTTTTTAAATTACTTGTGTAATGTATTGTAGAGTTTATTATGTTACTGTAGCGCTGGCCGCTTTTATTTTATTTATCCGTCAAGTTATATAATATAATGTAAATATTGTACTTAATTACTAGATTTAGCATTTATTGTATTAATTCTAAATTAATACCAAAAAGAACACCAAATAACTTCCTGTACATTTCTAATCTTATGAATGTAATTATAATTCATAAAAATTGATCGTGTATGTATGTGCTGTTTAATTTATACTTAATTGTATATAAAGTTCCTTAAAACTGTACAAATATTAATTATTTAATATTATCCAATTATCAGTTTCGTTCATGTTATTATGCTAGTTCAAGCTAATAACAAAACTTATGATTAGATTTTAAAGCTTATACATTTTTTGTTTAAATCATATTTTAAATTATATCAACTATACCTATGACTGATAATAGTTTTTAAAATCTTTTTCATCCCGCGTAATGTAAATATTGTATCTATTTTAATATTTAATGCATAAATAATTATAGCAAATAAATCAACAACGACAACCTAATTCTAAATCGATGTATATTTAGATTCTTGTGCTAGTGAATTTTAAATAACTACCTTGTAAGACAAAATTATTTTAAGTAAATTAATAATACTAAAACACCACAGCCGTTAAAGTTAAAAGTAGTATTTTAGAATAAATAAACTTGTAGTTATTGAACTGAATCCATGAGCAATAGGAATTATTAAGTTCGTATTTGGTTGTTTCCTCTGAGATTTTTCATATTATAGTCTTCCAATGTGTGTGTGATTATACTCGTATAATGATAGTTAACTGTCTTCTTTTAGTAGCGAAAACATTGTGTTCTATGAATATGTGTTAGCTGTATTTATGTATAACTTGGAATTCTAAATTTTTATGGAACATCGCCTTCAAAAACGCCTGATACCAGTTACTTTACAAAGTGTTATTATACCTAATAGTTAATAATACTAAATCCTACAAGTTTTTATGCAGCGTTTGTGTTATATTAAATTTTAGATACGGAGTAACAATTATATATTATTTACAATTTTAAGAACAAATAGCACCGCGCAAGTTAGCATAGAGCCCTTGCTTCTTGCGTTGGTTTTATTTGAAAAAAACTTTTGGAAAATTGATTTTGAGACATTTTTTAAGGAAAATAAAATGTCTTGAAAACGATATTGCTTGTTCATTTGAGTACAAATTTTTGTAGATAACTACTAAGTTTCATTTTTAGGACAATATTTTAATGACATTTATTTAAGAATCAGTGTGATGAAATATTATACCTAATGTATTTTGACATCGGTCTTATATTTTTTTCTGAAGTACGATAGTGTCTTTTATTTGTGTGTTTCAGTTGACCTTTTGAAGTCTCTAAGTTTTTTAAATACAACATACAGGTTTGTACAGTCTTGTAAATGTAAAATAAACTTGCCATTATTTTCTTATTTAGTGAATATATCTTTACCTATTTAGAAAGTTTTTAAAAATTATAAAAATATAATGATGATACCTTATAGGCTATTCTGTACTATGACGTATTACTAGAAACTTGTTCAATAAAAATTGTTCTAAATTTAAATTAAATACTATTTATACTTATATTAATACTAACCTTATATAGAATTTGTTAAAATATTTTAATTTTAACACTTGAAATACGTTACGTTTGTATTGTTCTTTATGAAAAAATATTAATAATTGTAATCGTCTAAGATTATACGATTAACTATTAATTCTTATCGACTCAAATGTAAATGAAAAAAATATACGAAGTACCAAATATACAAATTTTAATCTTTATTATTTTGTTTTTATTAACACGAATACCCAAATTACAAGTTCCCAGTAATGACAATGAAATAGATAAAAAAGTGTAATTTTTGAGTTGTGCTGTTTTTGATACGGCAGGGCGATTCTTTTCTTGGAAGTAAATAGCTGAGAACGTTTTAGTTAAGCTGAGTAATTAAATTAACGTCGTAATTATTTCAAATGTCACACTTAAGTAAAGCTAAAGCCACACTAGCTAAGTATCTACCAAGCTTTCTAGGCAGCTGATATTATAAATTGGATTTGTGTTGGTTGGTTTGTTTACTCTTTTAGCAACAGAAGGGGGATAGTCTTGTATTTTTGCATGAATATAGTTGAAAGCAGTCTATGACACTCTCATATACCTACTACTTTTTGTTACGGAACAATTAAAAGGTTCCTATGGGATACCACAAAATTATGCGAGCGACGACGCACGCAAAAGCTAATTGAGTATATGTAGTATAATTATTTTACGCAAAAAATAGCATGACCGATTTAACCCGTGTACAGAATTCGCGAATATTTTGCACGGATCGATGTTACATTTTTCACATTATTGTTGAGTTATCAAAAAAGGCTCAGCCGATTGCAATAAAATTTTAATGGGACTAATCTCGAAGTATATTCTTTCCAATTAAAAAAGGAATATTGAAATCGGACTACTTCGAAAAAAAGTTATGCGTGGTTATACACATAAAAAATATATTTTATATATATTATATATTTATAGTTTTATAGTTTTTGTGGTACGGTATTGCTCCAATGACATTTTTTGTAGATCTTGATGCCCTCTACATTTTGTCTTCAATCAAATTTTCTGTGAAATGCATACTTTTCGAGAAAAATGCGTTTCAAAAAATTTTTGGACGTTTTTTTGAGTTTTTGAGCGAACGCACTTTCGAAAATTTTGCCCATCGCGAGAGTAACTTCAGTACATAGAAACTTATCAGAAAAATCAAACTTTGCCCACTTGGGAATTTTATTATCACTATATCGACAGATTGCCTGAACTACTCCTGCACTTGACTACTTACCTACAAGCCAGTCTAAACACGCTCCTATTGTTCATGAGTGCCTGGTGGGTATAACAGGCGCCTGAGCAATCACCTCAATTGGGCCTAGCCAAAGACATCAAACAAATTGACTGCGTGTGCCTGTCAGATTTTGTTCTCTCATCGATTATAAACCAAATTGATTACTTGTGACCAATAAAAAAATAATATAGAAAATATGCAGAGTACTCCTTCAGGAAGCGATTTGAAGACACCAGCAGGAAAACGCCTGCGCACTTACTCCGACCAATCTTTCTCTAAATCTCTATCTCCATAAACAACAATAAGCTAGAAGAACTGGTGAATGAGATGAATCAAGTTATTAAAGATGTTTCTGATATAAAAACGGATATATTAGAGTTACGTAAAAGCAATTTAGAAATGGAAAAGTCTATGGAAAAATTTATGATTTTTTTTGCAAAAAAAACATGAAGAAATGAATGAACGGCTAACAGAACTTGAAAAAAAGAGAACAATCAAGAGATGTACATTCAGAAACTAGAAAATAAAGTTGAGGAGTTAGATAAACAAATGAGAATTGTATGTATTGAAATCAGGGGTGTACCGGCCAAAATAAATGAAAGAAAAATGGAACTTGTTAACACTGTAGAAAAACTGCAAAAGAAACTCAAATTGGATTCAAATCGTGAAATTATTAGAGACATTTACCGACTCAAGCCAAGACCAAATGGTGAGCGCCCACTGTGACTTGACTACAACTTTGAATAAAACCATCATACTACAAGCAGTTAGAAAATACAACGCCAGTCATACCACTGACAGACCAAACACGCAAATTTTGGATATACAAGGAAAAAAGTTCCCCATCTTCATTTCGGAGTTTCTTAGCCCAAAAGCAAAGAGACTCTACTTTCTAGCACGTGAACTGGCAAAATTTGAAAAAAACTATTTTTGCTGGCCGGCAAATGGAAAGATATTTCTGAGAAAGACTGAAGGTGCTCTTCCAATAACAGTAACCAGCGAACAACAACTTGAAGATTTGAAAGCAAAAAAACTATATTAAAATCCTACTTATGCGCAATCGTTTACAAAAGCAACTAATTTCACAGCCATTTCAAAATCTATTTTAGTAGAATATCGTTTTAGTTGTTATTTTCACTTAAAAATAATTACTGCATGATATTTAGAATATATTATTATGTTAACTGCACAAAGAAATACTCAACTTCTAAAACTTACACAAACACACACAACTGTTCAAATGCACACAAAGTGCTCCACACACCAGCACCACTATAATACACAAGGACAATATTATGTTGTCCTATCATCGGTGATGCTTCTGCGTTGTTGTGATTTTAATAATTCTATGTACTCGAATGCTAGTCACGCTTCTCCCCGATCCTCGATACCTTATATTGACAATGGATAAAGTTCAACAAGATGCTATAAGTGCCCTTATAGATGACCTGGAAATATCAAATGCTGTTTCATGCGACCCTGAGTCTTGTTTTTCACACATAACTGTAGGAAATACGGCTCTCAACATACTATCTCACAATATCAATTCAATTCAATTCTTTATTTCCTTAATAAATAACATTACGGTTTCCACCAATACGTTACTTATTTTACTCTTAATAATTACAAAAAAATGAGGTATGCAAAAATGTGACATTGCTAAATTAACTTCCTATGGAAATTATTCTAAAACAGAGTACTTTTCACTGTACAGTGTACAGTAAAGAGCTATTAACAAATATGGACCATTTGTCGGCGAATACATCAATCTGTGGCTGTATGGTCTCAGGATAAGACAATATCAGAAGTGTTACTCGAAATTTTGACTCTCTTGAAGTACTTCTCGATAGGATTAGGTGATCCTTACGGAGTGCTGAATAGAAAATAATAAGCCGTTTCCTCAACTAAGCAATTATAAATCGGCATCTATAAAACATTGCTTGAATCAAAATGGCATATTATTAAGTGGCATCATAATTTATTCAAAATCGAATCTAGACATTGTTGTCAGTGACTGAAGAATCAAACTGCCTCTTGATAAAAATAAGTAATAGTACTGCAATAGTATGCAATATCATAGCTTATTCTGCGCATGTAGTTCCCTGAAGGTAAACAGTACCTACAATACAAACTTTTCCTTATTGTAGGTTCTGTGTACTAACTATATTTGTAACCACTAGCCGATAATGTAAACAAAATTTATATCAATTATAATAATAAGTGGCTTTTGTATCATGCAATAAATAATTTATTTATTTGTTTAGAATTTATTTGGAACGGCTGAACAAATTTTGATGAAACATGCACTTTCGACTACGTACATCAAGTAGGTGCCATATTTTTTAGAGTCAAAATGTGCAGTACACAATGTTGTACTTCATGCACGAGCAAGGATGATACTCGTAATGCACTTTAAAACCACATACGATAACATCTCGACTAATTCACAGTCAAAGCAAGAAAAAGAAGCAATAAGAAAATCAGTTCATCCGATGATGATGAAATTATTCGCCAACTTCAGCCGGTGTGGTTCCAACCTACCAGCCTCTGATCTCCAATTTGCATGTCTGATTAGTTCAATAATTCACTTACGAGTATATTATAGTCCGGGAGGTAAGCGCAAAAAATGCAACTACTTTCTAAAAGCTGAACTTTTGGTATTAAGTTGTCGTGGTGATGTACAACAGTACCCTGGATTCAGTCAGCTGGGATGCTTAGCGTTTGGTAGGGATAACACTAATACGGAGCATCCTATATCTACGTATCCAAGGACGAGCGACCGGCCGCGCGTGTTTTATTGCATATGGTTTGACGAGGTGCGTCGGCCTCGCATCGGTCTCGGCTGAGCCGGAGCGAGGCAAGTAGGTACCTACGGCATCCTAAATGATTAGCGGCGGCCGCTCGGCTTTGTTTATTATGCTGGTACTTGTAACTCGTACTCGTAATAACTTGTAATTAGAGAACTAGAATACTTTTGTCAACCCTAAGCTAGGGTTTATAACTAGTGTAAATTTTATGGAAATAAAAAAACCATTTGAATTTTTAAAAAAATAAATGAGCATCTTCCGACTACATTCAAAAGCTGAAAATTGGTGTATGGATGGATAATTAATCAAAAAGAGTTTGATGGAAGCAACTTACCTGAAACAAGTAACAAGGCCTTTCAGTCAGGCTTTAAGGTGACGCTACTGTAAGCATCCCAGCTGACTGAACGGGGTATTTTTGTACACCACCATGAAAACCTAATACCAAAAATTCAGCTTTTAGAAAGTAGTTGCATTTTTGCGCTTACCTCCCAGACTATTAGGATCAGTTAGGAATATCGGTCGGTATTCCCCATGCAGGCTTATTAAGGTGGGCTCTCTGAACTCGGCAATTAGATCTGATGTAGGTATTTATGATGTTCGATTTTAGTCTTTACTAAAGACTTGCGACCCGCCCTTGCTTCGCATAGGTACATTATACATATAAACCTTCCTCTTGAATCACTCTATCTATTAAAAAATCCGCTTCGAAATCCGTTGCGTAGTTTTAATGATAAACATACATGGGAACAGACAGCGGGAAGCGACTTTGTTTTATACTATGAAGTGATAGTGATAAAAATTCATTTATTTGCTAAACATGTATACATTTATAGGTCTTATTTAGGTATCTCAACATGTTTCTACCCTAGAATTACGTTAGCACATTACAATCATAGACATTATTATAAGTACATGTTTGGTATCAAATCAAATTAAAATAGCAATGAAGAAAAAAATATTAAAATAATGTCAGTGGAACAAATAGAGTCATTTACACATTATTACATAATATCATTTAGCAGTCAATAAATCTTAATATTTATGTCAAAGTTTATCACACAGGAAGTCATTTATTTTATAATACCATAATTTTTTATTATTGTTATATTGTGATTAATTTTTCACTATTTAAAAAAATATGTTTTTTGTATTATGTACATTTATGTCATATTTTTTTTTGACGTGTTAATTGACATTTTATTAATAAATTACTTACTTGGAAGCATTTAGCAGTCAATAAATCCTCAAGTTTCTTCTTGAATTGGTTTGTACTTAATTCCCTTATACTCTGGGGTATCTTGTTGTATACTAAAGGGCCCATCCCAAAAATACTATTTCTAAAAGTTGTGTTTTACAAGGACGGTGCAGCAGTTTCAATTTGTCACGACGGTTCCGATTTGATTTGATTTGATTTGATCAGATTTATTATGAAATATTTTCGTACAATAATCTTAATTATCTCAGCAATAAAACGACCACACAACCATTCATGTACCGATTTTCACGCCAATAGCTTTTCAGTCAATAACAACAACAGAAAACTACCGTTTCGTTTTGGGCCAACTTTCCGTCCGTAAGTTTAGGTACTATATTTGATCAATGAAATGATTTTAATTTTATAGTGCATCCCACACTAGGTTTATCTCAAAGAGTTATTTTTATGATAAACATTTCAAAAATTCGTCGCGGATGCAGGACTCAAACCTTGCGTCTTCGGTTCACTAGCCTGACGCTCTGCCAACTACATATATACTGCGGATTAGCTCAGTGGTCAGAGCGTCGGGCTAGTGATCCGAAGACGCAATGTTCGAGTCCTGCATCCGCGACGAATTTTTGAAATGTTTATCATAAAAATAACTCTTTGAAATTTGATCAATCTATCAGCTTAGGACGTCCACTGCTGGGCATAGGCCTGCCCCATAGAAGACCCTAAAAGAACCTCGGGAGCATGCCTAATACAGGGCGTTGAAGCGTTAGCTAACGTAGCGTTGAATTCACTTACACATATTTATAAGTTACGGGTAAAATAAATATATATACAGGGTTATTTCTAATCAATTAGCATCCTCTTAGGGGCTTAGTTGTTCCATAGAAAAATATCGTTCACCCTCGACAAAATGTGTGGAAAAGCTGATTTTTTTTGTTGAGTTTAGACAAAAGTTGTTAGTTTTGATGTAAATTTGTTTGTTTGTTTGATGTAAGCCCCTAAGAGGATGCTAATTGATTAGAAATAACCCCGTATATATATTATACAGCCGTGGTGGTCTATTGGTAATGACACTGACCATACAATCGTGAGGTTGTGCGTTCAAATCCCGGTCCCGTACCTAGTTTACGAACGGAAATTTACACCACTGGCTTTTCGGTGAAGGGAAATATCGTGAGGCAACCTGTATAATGTTATGTACGTAGAAGAAATTCGACGGCGTATGGGAATCCACCAATCCACACTGGGCCAGCGTGGTGGATATGGCCCAATCACCTTTCGTGGGTAGGCCTACGTCCTGCAGTGGACTATTAAGAAGGCTGATACAGTACACAATAATATTCACAAGTGTCGATTTCGACATGCAATTTCGTGTCAACTAATTTTATTTTTTTACAGAATACAGATTTTTTTTATTTGCAACAAAAATAAGAGGTACATAACGACAAAACAAATGATAAAACACAAAAAACAACAGTATTTTACAGGTCGCGTCATGTAAAAAGAACGCTGGATCTTCAAACTGCGCACAAGGAAATTTAACTCGTATTCCATACGTAATAGGAGTTAAATATCCTAGTACGCAACTTTATTTGTAGCAAGGAAATTTAACTCCTATCACGTAAGCAATAGGAGTTAAATTTCGTTGTGGGCAGTTTGAAGCTCCAGCGTTCTTTTTACATGACGCGACCTGTACCTAGTATTTCTGTCACAAAACTGGTCCCAACTCAGCGTTATGCTGGTTGCGCTTACGAGCAACCAGCGCTGATGTTCTGTTGGAACCAGCAAGTGACATTACGACCGATAAAACATTTTCGAATTCTGAGTCGGTCCACAGCAAATGTTGTTTAAAAAGATAAATGACTTCTATTGGCTCAGCACACCTTTTTTAAATGACCCTGTGTTACACATATTCAAAAGTCCATTAGTAGTCATCAAATAATCAAACCTCGGAGCGCGTGCATAAATTCAAAATCGTATTTTCAATTATGCTACGTGTAAGTTGTGGACATTTCCCTCGCGGCGCGGCGTCGTGCTGACGTGGCGACCGGACTCACGGGTGACAAGTTTAGTGAGCTTAATTTTACCGCTCTATCAAAGCAAATATCTACAAAGCCACACAGACCCTAAGTTGTAAAAAAAGTAATCGACCAAGTGCGAGTCGGACTCGCGCGCGAAGGTTTCCGTACCGTGTTGGAGCCTTTTTTAGCCCCATTCCTCTTGCTGTTATTAATAGCTAGTAAAATAACTCCTAAAAATCACGTGTATTGAATGGAAATTTACCGTTTAATACTTATATATTTTATTTATTCTGTTTTTAGTATTTGTTGTTATAGCGGCAACAGAAATGCGTCATCTGTGAAAATGTCAGCTGTCTCGCTATCACAGTTCATGAGAAACAGCCTGGTGACAGACAGACAGACGAACACCGGAGGCTTAGTAATAGGGTCCCGTTTTTAGCCTTTGGGTACGGAACCCTAAATAATCGGCCAAGTACGAGTTGGGCTCGCGCACGGAGGGTTCCGTACTGTATGGGATGTTCCATTAAATTTTTATTTTATTTAAATTTAATTATTTATTATTGAAGTGAATATGCAACAAAATATTCTGTGAAAATTTCAAGCATCTCCCTGTTACCATTATAAATATCTAGCGAAAAACGGCTAAAAATCAGGTTTATTGTATGGGAGCCCCCCTTAAATATAAATTTTATTCTGTTTTAAGTATTTGTTGTTATAGCGGCAACAAAAATACATAATCTGTGAAAATTTCAGCTTTCTAGCTATAACGGTTCATGAGATACAGCCTGGTGACAGACTGACGGACAGACGGACTGCGGAGTCTTAGTATTAGGGTCCCGTTTTTACCCTATGGTCACGGAACCCTAAAAACCAAGCGCCGTCATACTTACCTACTTAGTTGTATACATTAAATAGTTAACAATGACCCATTTTCTCAAATCTCGACCTTATGTCACCTAGTTAGTGCTTGTACGCGAGCACTTTGGCATCGCGCGGCGTTGTGGTCGGCTTGCAATCACCTTACGACGAACTAAAAAGCCTGCCCACTACGTAGGTGGCTTGGGCAAGGTTTTTGGTCAGACACTCTTTTTTTGCACGATTGTGACTCTACATATAGATACCTACTTGCTCGATACCTCGCCGCTATGAGCGATAGCGGGGAACGGGCGGCGAGCGGTTAGCAATCAATCATCCATCCATCAGCCATTGGACGTCCACTGCTAGACATAGGCTTCCCCTATGGATCTCCAATAAGACCGGTTGGTGGCGGCTTGCATCTAGCGTGATCCAGTGTTATCCTGAAGTCAGCCGTCCACCTTGTGGGTGGACGTCCTACGCTGCGCTTGGCGGTACGTGGTCTCCACTCGAGAACTTTTCGACCCCATCGGTCATCAGTAAACTGTAAACTACTTTTATACTACACCTGCTCGGAAAGTACCTTGATACTTTATCAAATTTACGGTAGAAAGTACGTCATTGCATATCGAACAAATATGCGGGGAGAAAACGCATCTGAGCGGGAGAGAAAAGTGTATGAAAATCCATTTCTTCCGTGGTTTTTCTTTTTTAATTTTGGGTAAGACTATGCGCTCGTAACCTAAATATCAAAAGCCAAAAAGTTTTAACAGTGAGTTTCTATCTCCAAGTTCGCAAAATGACACTGGCCACTAGCTGTGTGTTGGATGGTGTCAAACAATTTGAAAAAAGAACATGTGAAAATTGCAGACGCCATTGGCGCCATTTTCAAGTGTTACATTAAGCTTCACTAACTGCAACAATTTCAATATAAATTTCAATTAGTAAAGATTTAGTTTTTTATTTTCCTCGTAGGTGTAGTATAAAGCACTATGTATCACTCGAGAGAAAGTGCGATTCCCGATCTCGGGTGTTTTAAAGCCCTCGCCTACGGCTCGGGCTTCAAACGACACCCTCGACGGTAATCGGTCACTTTCTCCTCTCGGTGAACAATGTACTATTATCTACACTTATGTTGTAACATTCTACTTATGTTTCCAATACTTGACTTATAATGACTACTGTTATAGCGCAGACAACATTTAAGCAATTTCACATGATGTTATAATATCCACATCGATATCGTAAAATCTCATTATAACATCGCGCACTCGCTCCTGATTGGCCCTGCGCGCGCAGCTGCGCTCTCATTGGTTAGATTTTAATGGCGCCAAGTTCACTGTGACAAAACACGTACGCGTGAATTTAATGTTTCGCAATATGTATTTTTTTTTATTAGTGAAGATAAAGTAGTGTATGCAACTGCATATAACACGGGTATTAAAACACGAGTGTGAGTTTATGAAACGAGCGCAGCGAGTTTTATAATAGTAACGAGTGACAACTTAATACTAACAACTAATACATAATACATAATAGTAACAACTTCATTGTATGACAGTTGCATAAACTACTATATTCTCTAAGATTGATTCTTTACCTGACTGAAGTAAAGTTTAAAGTATTTATTCTCTAAGGAATCAATGTAGGTACCTACTAAAATGTTCGAATAACGCTACGACACGTTCCGCTTCCGAGCGCTCGTAGCCCGCCGCCTCTGCCACCGCTTCTGCTAAAGCCCGTATTCCCGACTAAGTTGTTACTAATGTTTTATTGAATATATTGGTTATATTTATTTTTGATGGATTTTACTTAGTTACTGATTTAAAATAATGACTAAACTAAACTCTTATAAAGTCTTATGAAAGTCTTTGTATTTTGGTAAGCAATAGTCTGTACAAAATCATCTCCGTAGCACAAAGTTCCGTAGCATTAACTTTTGTAGCACGTTCGTAGCAACTTCAAAATTTAACGAATAAGATAAATCATTATTAGCCTTACCACACAAGATTTAAACACGCTTTAAACACTGCTTAGCCATGCAATTTGTACTGTTAAACATTGTCTAAAGCGTGCGTAAAACTTTTGTGGTAAGACGCTCTGTGTTTTACAACAAAATGTCCAGTAATTTCACTCTTAATCACAGCCAGTTAAGATTTAGGGTATGTTGAGATGACAAGCGCTCAACGCGCGTTGAACGCGCGCTAAAGGAGAGTCCACAAAATGTATGGAGGCTGGTATAATAATAATCAAAAAATCTAACCACAGAACGCGTTACATCTCGAGGAAATACATGTTTTTTTGAGTCTATTACATTAGTAAAAAATTGGTAGTTTGTAAAGTCGGTTTACTGACGATAGTTGAACGTGACAACGTATGTCGAACGCTGCCGAACGCAAAGGCCAATTGTGCTTCTTTGTCTCGCTCGTTCCGCGCTCTCGCTTGCACTTCAAGCCTTACATGGAACGCCTCAGAGCCAGGTAACGCCGCATGAGTCATGTTTTTTCGTGCGTGGCAGCCGGCTCTATCGAATTACAAGACGTTGTCACGTCAAAAACAAAAAAGAGCCGTCCGATTTTTTTAGTTAATTTTTAATTTCTTAGGCGTTGGTAGTTTATCTCTGGCAACTCTGACTAAGTAACATTCAAATAGCTAAAATTAAAGGATTTTTTTCAATTGGGCTCAATTTTTAATGATTTTCTTGAAATTTTGTTTTGACTGGGTACACTAGTTTTTATACATTCTATAATTTTAGCTGATTATGAAATAAATGTAGATGAATCAGGCAATAATGCAGGTAAAAGAACGTAAGAAGCACATTAGCTCAGCTGCTTTGCAAGTGATAATGCATGCATGCATAGAGGGCTAGGCATTAATTACTCATATTTATTCGCCAATCTACAGGGTTATTTCTAATCAATTAGCATCCTTTCAGGAGCATTTTTTTTCTGTACATCAAAACTAACAACTTTTGTTCTGCGACTTTTGTCAGCACTAAAAAAACAGGATGTACCTATGTATGTAGGTATGTAAATCTTGCATGTTTAATTTGACCAACTTTCCGGTTTCCGATTGAGCTGAATATATAGTACAGATTTGTTTTATTTCCCCACACTAGCAGTGTTACCACGAGTCCTACGTTTTATTAGTTTACTTGTGGTTACTCCACTCGGTGTAACCACGAGTAAAAAAGTTTACTCGTAGTCACACTGGTGTAACAAAGCGGTGTAACCACGAGTCTGGACCTGAAATTTTGCACGCATGTGTAAAATATCGCGTGACAATGTAATAATATGGTACCACGGAGCTGATCTGATGATGAAATCGGAAAGTGGCCATAGAAACTCCTATACTAAACAAGATAGACCCGTCGTGTTTGGGCTCGTTTTACTTGTCTTGGCTAGCACTCTGCTGCTACATGATATCCAGGATCTCAAAAAGCTTGTATTTAATAAGTTTTAATTTTATAATAATTTATCATTATCTGGGCTAAGTGAGTTATTTTAATTTATTTGTATGTAATTTAACACCTTTCGCGCTCGTCAAACTAAGCACCAATGCTTCCTAAGCACTTCAAAATGTGTAGGTACTGTAACTGACTCTTACCTAGGTATCCTAGAGAGAATATAAAATTAATCTTAAGGCAATGTACATTACACACACATTACATTATTTACACAGTACATTATTTGTACTTAAGGCATTATACATAAGGAAGAAATTATGAGTTACTTCTCACACATGGAGAAACTTGAGGGTTACGGGCTATTCAAAATGAAATGGTAGTTCTTATTTTTTTGTGAGATAAGTGGCTTCAGATGTTGTCTCTAACTCTAACAGGCAAATGAGCATTTTAAGTAAACTAAACAAAAAACTCATAAATTTTGCAGCACGTAGACTTCGGATATTATAATATCGAATTTCAGAACTGTGGCGCCAAAGTTTTTTGTTAGGGAAAAGAAAGAGGCGGGAAGCATGCACACTTAGGTCAGTTGATCCCGGACCGCGATTAGTGATGACACGAAAAGTTCATCATGCTAGTTAAATATCGTCACAGTAGTTTATTTAAAAGTGTAAAACCATGTGATTCAATAGAAGTTAATAAATTAGAGTGAGGTGCCAGTGTAAGTGAGGGGCCTCAGCGGTGTCAACAATAAAAAGCTAAGTGTGCTAATCTTAAACTCGACTAGGTGACAAAAATTACTACGCCCGCGCACACCTATGAGCGCTTGCCTGTTTTTTTATTTATTTTTCGTGCAAGTGAACACAACGAGTCGACACGCCTGTATTTTTAATTTTTTTTTTGGTAGCGTGTATAAAAAGTCGCGCCTGTTTTTTTTATTTTTTTTGTAGCGCACAGACACAACAAAGCGGCACGCCTGTATTTTAATTTTTTTTGGTAGCGTGTAAAAAAAAAAGTCGCGCCTGTTTTTTTTTTTTTTTTTGTAGCGCACAGACACAACAAAGCGGCACGCCTGTATTTTTAATTTTTTTTGGTAGCGTGTATAAAAAGTCGCGCCTGTTTTTTTTATTTTATTTTTTTGTAGCGCGCAAACCGGTATATATTCGTATTGCGTTTATCATAAATGAGCTACATCGACGCCGTCCATTTTTTGCCGAATGCCTAGGCCATGCGACGTGAACCGGAGATTCAATGAACGAGGTACCTAGATTGGGTTAAGATTAGCATTTGCTTATTTTTCAACAGGACCCCGAAACACGACACGCGGGCATTTCTTGGTGACGAGGTGATGGGGTAAGTCGCATGTTCCTCTATCAATGCATCTGCCCGTCTTAACAGCTCTTACAGATCACGATAATTTTAAACGGCTTGATAAAGTTTAATTCATAACTCATAAACAAAACCAATTCAAAATATCGATACGGACTGAATTGTTAAGGGGAGGGTAAAGGTTAATCACAGTACTATACTACTATATATAGCGTACAAACTTAGTTCGATCGCGCGCACGTCGCCTCGATGATAGTTAGGCTTATGTTGACAACAGAGCAGGCTTTGATTGACAATAAATATTAGCCACATTTGTACTTTGAAGCCATGGTGGCCTAGAGGTAGTGATACCCGCCTTACAATAATGAGGTCGGGGTTTCAAATCCCGGTCCCGTACCAATGAGTTTTTTGGAATTTATGTACGACATTTCACACCACTGGCTTTTTGGTGAAGGAAAACATTGTGAGGCAACCTGCATACGTCCGTAGAAGAAATTCGATGTCGTATGTGAATTCACCAACCCGCACTGGGCCAGCGTGGTGGATATGGCCCAATGACTCTTCGTGGGTAAGCCTACGTTCTGCAGTGGACTATTAAAAAGGCGCCACACAAATCGACGGATGGAAAGTTATGCGCAGAACGCTGCGCAAACGCCGAAATATAGGTATGCGCGGGAGCCAGAGAGACGAGACGCTGGGGCACACCAGCCGCCAGCCTCATGCCTCCCGCGCGCTCCCTACGCATTGTGCACACATGCGCAATAATTAGCGAATCACGGCGAAGTGTCATCTGCGGCTAACTTCTAATCCGTCAATTTGTGTGGCGCTCAGTATACTTTAGTATAGTTAGTAGTATAGTTTACTTTAGTTTGAACTACCAAAATAATAATCTTTTCTGTTCATCAAACTATAGATCATTGTGTCCCAAACACTTCAAAATGTTTAGAAACTTGGTAGGAGCGCGCACGTGGCTGGATGTTTCGCTCCTAGGATAGTTGGAGATTTCCCCGCGGCGAATAGTTAGGCTTGCGTAGACAACAGAACGGGGTACATTTTGATTGCCCTAGATCTTCTTTGGGCCTAACTTACTCGTATGAGTAAGTTAGGTCCAATCAAGAACATTTATTAATCATTTACTTAAGTACCTTTATCCCTTTACAACCGGCTCAATATAGGCATAAAATCATCAAAAAAAAATTGACAGGAAAACCATGGTGATTTTGTGAACGCAACCGGTTTCATACGATCGTGCGGTTATCTGCTCATCCCGCACGAACGTATGAGACCGGTTGTGTTTACAAAATCAATATGGTTTTTGCGCCAATTTTTTTATCGATCCTCACGATTGTATTGAACCGGTTGTAATTATTATATATTCTTTGGTATAAGTTAGGTCCAATGAAGATCAAGGGGCAAAAGTTCTTAACAAATAACAGAGATTAGTACGAGTAATGTAGTTTTAAATATTACATGTCATAAAAATCTTCTCTGAGTCTCTAAGCGAGATCGAATCAGGAAAGAAGAGATCTGTAGAAGAACCAAAGTTACCAACATAACCCAGCTGATTGGCAAGTTGAAGTGGCAGTGGGCAGGGCACATATCGCAGAGGACTGATGACTGATCGGGTAGTAAAGTTCTTGAGTGGAGACCACGTACCGGAAAGCATCCACCACATCCGTCTACCTTGTGGGTGGACTCACCCAATTTCGATAAAATTAAACTAATTTTGAAGTATGAAACAAACAAAAAAAAATCTTCAATTTCGGTCCAGGCACAGTAATCGCGTAGTATACATATAGAAAATATATATATATATATATATATATATATATATATAAATATATATATATATATATATATATAGCCGAAGTAAGAACCGCCTATTTTGAAGTCGATTAAAATATAAAACACGGTCACCAAAAATATACTAAAAACTAACAACAGAATAATTATGGTAAACTAAACACACAACCCATCTCCGACCGTACCCGTCGCAAAAGAGCCCAAAATGCTGGCCGCATTACCCCGCTGGATGGCGATGGCCATCCTTTGCGCCAAGTACGAGCCGGAGCGGGAGTCATTAGTCTTCTCCCTTAGCCTGCGCCCAATTTCCCCAATTAAAGCTTTGGCCTCACTACCCCCACCGATAGACTACTCTTAGGTATGTAGGTTTGGAGAGCTACTAGTATTAAATAAGGCGGCTAAAACAGAATAGACAAAGCCAACGAGAACTTCCGTGCCGAAGCTCAAAGCTCAAAGCTGAGTTTAAAAACTCAGCTACCAGAGAAGCTTAACTAGCCATTTCTGAAGCAAACACTAAGATAGCATAGCTGAGTGCACAGTTACAGAGTTAACGAACTAACGATTAACGGAACTGGGATAACCAAACTGTTTACACTGAGTAGAATATCTTATAGAGATGTAACTCTACCGAGCTACGATAATGGTATCTATATAGTACTAGCTGACCCAGTGAACTTCAACTCATCATCTGTCAACTGTCAATGACAACTTTTACATGCAGGAACATTTTGTATGGGAGAATGAAATTAATGTTTTTATTATTTTTCTCGCAACTTTTATAAATCTCACCGTTTAAACCGTCTTCAAGATCAAAATTAGCCAAATCGGTTCAAACGTTATCAAGTTTTAGCGAGACTAACAGACACGATTCATTTTTATTTATAAGAAGAAGATAAGAATCCGTCTTCATACAAACGGCGCATTCGCATTCCGAGCGAATCATACCTATTGATAGAGCGCGAGTTGAATGCAGTCGGGGTCTGAGGTAAAGAGCGGGAACATCTCTCCCCGCTATCCGCACGCCCCACCTCACGCGCCCGGGTGGGTTGGGCGTGCGGATAGCGGGGGGAGACATTCGCATTCCTAAGCTCTGCATTCAACTCGCGCGCTAACAGTAAGCGCCTCAGTACACACTCGGTACACCAACAGTCGCAGATGCGCCGTAGTGACGAACGAACGTGTGGGTTGATAAACCAGTGAGCGTGCAATTTACCTACCAGGCGGGCAGCCCTAGCGTGAGTTACGTATTTCGTGGCCACGTGGGGCTGTAGTAGTATTTATTTCAAGGACCTTGGTCGCAAAACTGTATAGATACCATTGCCGTGACCGAGCATTGGTTCGGTAGACGAGGATAAGGGTAATCCTTGATCAGTATGTCATGCCAACCGGTCTTATTGGAGATCCATAAGGGAGGCCTGTGTCCAGCAATGCACTTCTTATGGCTGATTGATAGTATGTCATGCTGTTGTACACTTTTGAACAACTGGATCACAGCTAATTCGACAGATCACATTAAAAAACCGTGCTACCGTGGCTCGGGTGACACGTTAAATTGTAGGTCCCGGTTGTTTTAACCATTTAGCCATGTCAGAAGCCTTCAGGCGGCCGAAAAGTTTTGACACCAGGGCTAGCCACCCGGTCTATACGAACTTACTTACATAAAAATAGAATGTACTGTACCAGCTTTTTTAATAGTCCACTGTAGAACGTAGGCCTACCCACGAAGAGTGGTTGTAAAATAAAATGTTAGTAACATTAAATCCAGCATGTTTCTGCGATCTTGATTACACTATCAGATAACCTTGTCGGTGGTCGTCCTACGCTATGCTTTTCGGTAAGAACACAAATTGAACTCAAGAAAAACATATACAAATTCAAACCCCTCTCCATTTCGGTAGCTGGTTGAAAAATACTAAACTGTATTTCTGCGAAATACTCTACTCTGTGCTCTTGTTAACTATTAACGGGAGCTGGATCGCGAACGCAAGCGGAAATTACAAGCGGGTAGACGAAGATTCTTACGCTTTCGGAAATTTAACATTTTTGACGGTAGTCGCAAAATAAATGGACAATGATTTTTAACTCAAATGGAAAAAAAAGTGGAGAAGAGAGGTATTGTAGAGTTTCACGTCTGTGTCTGTATAAGTATATGTGACTTAGTAACTCACAAACTATGGGACTAAAAGAGATAATGCAAAAATTTATCGAGCTTATCTAATACATGGCTTAGGTATCTAATTGTTTGCTTTGTTTGTTTTGGAAAATGATTTTTCTATTCTTTTCTTTCATAAAAATCTTCATGTAAAGGAATTTCACATTTTCGGATTATAATAAGATCAGATTTTCTCTGTCGATCTTCAACAATAGTTCTTAGCTGTATTTCCTTACATAGTCCTTACATAGTATTAAATAAAGTCGCTATTTTCATTTTTTTGCTTGTTTGTTTGTTTGTCTGTATGCTTAAATCTTTAAAACTACGCAACGGATTTTGATGCGGTTTTTTTTAATGGATAGAGTGATTCAAGAGGAAGGTTTATATGTATAAAAATTCCCGAAATTCCCACGGGAACGGCCACAACGCGGGTAAAACCGCGGGGCGCTGCTAGTATAAAATAAAGTCGCTATTTTCGTTTGTTTGTTTGTTTGTCTGTATGCTTAAATCTTTAAAACTACGCAACGGATTTTGATGCGGTTTTTTTTAATGGATAGAGTAATTCAAGAGAAAGGTTTATATGTATAAAAATTCCCGAAATTCCCACGGGAACGGGCACAACGCGGGTAATACCGCGGGGCGCTGCTAGTCAATATTATAAATTGTTAATCAGTTCACTTGCCTTCCATCTTTCCATCACAAATATACAGATGTTGGTTGCGCTACCATAAAAATATTCTATTCCTACTTACTTGCTACGCTCCGCCGACACGGGTATAGCCTCCTCACGGGTATTTAGAAGAGAAAATCTTCTTTAAGTATTGCCATAGCGTAATATGGATAAGAAACTAGAACTTGTCCGAGTCATAAAACAGCGGAAAACTGCCTACCTCGGTCACTTACTGCGACATGAAGGGTACTCCTTCCTGCAGACCATTATGATGGGCAAAATACCGGGCAAGCGCAAAAGTTGAAGGCGGAAGATGTCATAGCTTCGTAACATCCGGGAATGGGCAGGCGTCAAGACTGTCGAACAATTGTTGTTTTTAACAATTGTTCTGTCTACCCGTGACCACGATCGATGCAACTCGGTCGAAACGTCGGGATGATGAGGTATTTATATCTCTCGTAATTTTAGTGCGCGATTAGTCCCGTATTATATAATAATAACCTGTCGAACAATTGTTTAAGCTTGCCCTGGACAAGGAAAATTTCAAAAAGCTGACTAAAGTCTACCTTAATTAATGGAGAGGCACTAAAAGAAGAAAAAGACTTGCTTATAGCATCCACAGGCAGTATGTAGTCAAACGCAATCCTATATGGAATAAAAAAAAACACGATACGAGTAAATAGACGTAAATGACTTCTTTCTTCAATAATAGAAAATGAAATGCTAAAAAATCGGCCAAGTACGAGTTAAACTCGCGCATGAAGGTTACCGTACCGTATGGGAGCCCCTCGGCAAAAAAATCACGTTTGTTGTATGGGAGCCCCCCTTAAATATTTATATTATTTTATTTTTAGTACTTGTTGTTATAGCGGCAATCGAAATACATCATCTGTGAAAATTTCAACTCTCTACCTATTACCGTTCATGAGATACAGTCCGGTGACAGACAGACGGACAGACAGACAGACAGACGGACAGCGGGGTCTTACTAATAGGGTCCCGTTTTTACCCTTTGGATACGGAACCCTAAAAAAGAAAAACATTGGATTCATTGACTTTTATGTTATTCCTTTGTGTTATTCATTGGGACAATTATTTGTACGAATAGGCCCGTTTAATTGTTTGCCACCTCAATGCTGAAAACCTTCACAAACACCAAAATTAAAATGTCAAAGTCAAATTCTCACCAAATTTCAATGTCATTAGGCCCAATTATGAAGGCACCATCGTAATTCTAATAGCTAACTAGACTATTTCTGTTTCTTTTTCACTTTAGGCATTCGATGGAGAGAACACTTTTTACTTTGCTATTAAATTTACGATGGCGCTTTTATAATTGGGCCTACTATCATAGTATTGCCGATTTTGCCATGATCATTTTTATCGATACATTAATAAACCTAAAATAAGCATAAATTACAGCTTATCCTGTTTTCAGGATAACCGCACTGCAAAATGATCCTGCCAGATATTTTAGACCTCAAAATGGACAAGAGATAATGTATCTACTTTCAATAGCATGTGTTTCTGTTTGTGTGTGCCTCAAATGTGTTGTTTCCCATCGATTTTCAGCCCCTGCTTGGCTTGCTTGCCTATATGTGTTAAAGGTATGTAAGTACATAGAAACTATTAGATTGATACCAATGATCTTATATATAAACTGAAGTAGATGCGTTATACTACGGTAACTATATTTATTACTTTGCTTATCGTAGCGAATCAAGGCAAGCTAATTAGCTTGGGTCAAGTCAGTCTGCGCGGAATAGTGATCTTGTGCTCGCTATTATGATGATGTTAGTTAGATGTACTTACATTACTTACTAAGTAAATGTGCTAAGTATGCTATGTGCTGCTTGCATAAAAACCCTTTATAATTTTCAAGCTTCGAGCAAATATCTAGAGCCACATTCCCGAAGTGAAAGTAGTAAAAAAATGTCCATGCGCCGTCATACATACCGATTTAAATATTTACATTAAATAATTTACAATGACCCGTTTTCTTGAATCTCGACGTTATGTTACCTAATTAGTGCCTTGTAACCGAGCACTTTGGTATCTCGCAGCGTTGTGGTCGGCTTGCAATCGCCTTACGACTAACCAAAAACCCTGCCCACTACGTAGCTTGGGCAGGGTTTTGGTTCGGACACTTTTTTTGTTCGATTGTGACTCTATAGATATTTGCTCGAAGTTCTCAAGATACTTCGTCCGAACAATAAAGCAGGAAGAACAATGGCTTTCTCTGCAAGAAAATTCTACTTTCAGAACAAATTAAAATATCTATTTTGGTTCTGAGATCCTACTCAATTCCACCAAATGTTTTATTTCAGGACTCAAATGTTGCCAATGTCTGGTGGTGAATTTCGAGGAAGAAGTGATCAAAACCCACGACGACGTTTCCGTAATACCTACGAGAGGACGGCCATCTCTCGTTCCCAAAGAGTTAAACGATTAGGGATTATAATTTGTAGCTCAATAAAGTCTATTTTATCACGCACAAGAATAGTTTATGTACATATATCAGAACATAGAGAAATAATATTTCAGCCATGAGATATTGTGCAATTTCATTCCATCTCTTTTTAGCCCCATAATATGAAAGGTATAAAATTGACGTGTGATTTTTTTGTGTAAATTTTTGTGACTTATAACTCCCAGACAAAAAGACTGACACTGAACACTTACGGTGGGCATACACGATGCGATGATTTGATCAAATTTTCGCTTCATGCCAACTGGGAGCTCATTCAGTTAATGAAAAGGTAGGAATTGGTGGTTCACGATTTGAACCACTACCTGAAGCTGGGCTCACACGAAACTATGATCGCATCTGTTCATCAGATCAGTGCAGCAGGGGCCATGTAGTATCATCATGTACTTAACTATTGCTGTAGGTAGTTATTGAAGAAACAAAATGACACCACCATCTTATTCGAAAAATATAGATCATACAAAAAGTTGATGGGAATCAAAGTTGTAGGAAATCAAATTTCAAACCATTTCGGCTCTGATAATATCTCATAAAAATTTAAATGACACCTGTTATTAAAGAAATAAAATGGCACCACTATCTTATTAGAAAAATATCAATCCTAGAAAAAGTTGATGGGAATCAAACTTGTAAAAAATAGAATTTCAAACTACTTTGGATCCCATATCTCATGAAAAATTCAAATAACACAAGTTTTTAAAGAAACAAAATGGCACCACTATCCTATTCGAAAAATATTGTCGGAACAAAAGTTGTTTGAGATTTGATTTTCTACAATTTTGATTCCAACAACTTTTTGTAGGATCGATATTTTTTTAAATAGAGAGTTGTACCATTTTGTTTCTTCAATAACTTGTGTTACATAAATTGTCATCAGAAGTTTTCGGAACAAAAGTTGTTTAAAATTTGATTCCCATTAACTTTTTGTAGGATCGGTATATTTTTTTTAAATAGTTGGTGGTAACATTTCATTTCTTCAATAACTTGTGTTATTTCAATTTTACAGCAGAAGTTATAGAACCAAAAGTTGTTTGAAATTAGATTTTCTACAACTTTGATTCCCATCAACTTTTTGTAGGATCGATATTTTTTAAACAGTTGGTGGTATCATTTCATTTCTTCAATAACTTGTGTTATTTCAATTTTACAGCAGAATTTATGAGAACAAAAGTTGTTTGAAATTAAATTTTCTACAACTTTGATTCCCATCAACTTTTTGTAGGATAGATATTTTTTTTAAATAGTTGGTGGTACCATTTCATTTCTTCAATAACTTGTGTTATTTCAATTTTACAGCAGAAGTTATGGGAACAAAAGTTGTTTGAAATGAGATTTTCTACAACTTTGATTCCCATCAACTTTTTGTAGGATCGATTATTTTTAAATCGTTGGTGGTACAATTTCATTTCTTCAATAACTTGTGTTATTTCAATTTTACAGCAGAAGTTATAGGAACAAAAGTTGTTTGAAATGAGATTTTCTACAACTTTGATTCCCATCAACTTTTTGTAGGATCGATATTTTTTATAATAGTTGGTGGTACCATTTCATTTCTTCACTAACTTGTGTTATTTCAATTTTACAGCAGAAGTTATGGGAACAAAAGTTGTTTAAAATTTGATTTTCTACAACTTTGATTCCCATCAACTTTTTGTAGGATTGATAGTTTTTTTAAATAGTTGGTTGTACCATTTCATTTCTTCAATAACTTGTGTTATTTCAATTTTACAGCAGAAGTTATGGGAACAAAAGTGGTTTGAAATGAGATTTTCTACAACTTTGATTCCCATCAACTTTTTGTAGGATCGATATTTTTTTAAATAGTTGGTGGTACCATTTCATTTCTTCACTAACTTGTGTTATTTCAATTTTACAGCAGAAGTTATGGGAACAAAAGTTGTTTAAAATTTGATTTTCTACAACTTTGATCCCCATCAACTTTTTGTAGGATCGATATTTTTTTAAATAGTTGGTGGTACCATTTCATTTCTTCACTAACTTGTGTTATTTCAATTTTACAGCAGAAGTTATGGGAACAAAAGTTGTCTAAAATTTGATTTTCTACAACTTTGATTCCCATCAACTTTTTGTAGGATTGATAGTTTTTTTAAATAGTTGGTTGTACCATTTCATTTCTTCAATAACTTGTGTTATTTCAATTTTTCATGAGAAATCATCGGAATCAAAGTTGTTTGAAATTTGATTTTCTGCAACTTTGATACCCATCATTTTTTTGTTAATACATTTTCGAATAAAATAGAGGTGTCATTTTGATTCCTCAATACGAGTAACTACCTACCTACCGGCAATGCAACTATATTAGGACCTCGCTGGACTGATCTGATGAATTGATGCGATCATCGCATCGTGTGTGCCCAGCTTCAGGTAGTAGTTCAAATCGTGAACAACCAACTACTACCGTTTCAATTAGTTAAATGAGCCCCCAGTGACGATAACTTCGCCGTTGGGCGTAGTTGTAGCCGGACCATTATAGGTTGGCGTACCTATATCAGATCATAGAGCTATTACAATTACAACCAGAGGGATAATCTGATTGTCATGAAAAATACCTATCTCATTTCAGTGACTGTTGCCGTATTATTCTCCCGATAACCCTGTTTGCCGCCTACGCAAAAACGACGGGGCGTTATAGTTATAGAATAAAGAAAATTGCACATCTAGATACCTTTTTCGTTTTATTTGAAAAATATCAATCATAGAAAAAGTTAATGGGAAACAAAAATGTAGGAAATCAAATTATAAGCAACTTTAGTTCTGACCATTTCTCGCGTAAAATTAAAATTACAAGAGTTAATCAACATTCAGGAAGTGGTTCAAATCGTGAACCACCAATTCCTGCCTTTTCTTTAACTGAATGAGTGCCCAGTTGGCATGAAGCGAAAATTTGATCAAATCATCGCATCGTGTATGTCAAACTTTATACACTGCTTCTCTCTGAATTTTATTTTTTAGGGTTCCGTACCCAAAGGGTTAAAATCGGGACCCTATTACCAAGACTCCGATGTCAGTCTGTCTGTTTGTCACCAGGATGTATCTACTGAACCGTGATAGTTAGACAGATGAAATTTTCACTGATGATGTATTTATGTTGCCGCTATAACGACAAATAGTAAAAACAGAATAATTAAATATTTAAGTGGGGCTCCCAAACAACAAACGTGACAAGAACGGCAAGAGAAATGGGGCTAAGAGAGCTCCAATACGGTACGGAACCCTTCGTGCGCGAGCCTCTGATCTGACTGAAGCTACAGTAAAAAAACTCATGAAATCTTTAGTAACTTTCATAATCTTGTCCTTCTACACAAAAAGCCCGATTACAGAGGAGACAGCAAAATTTTAATAGAAACGTAAAAATCGTTCTCTCCATCGAATGCCTAAAGTGAAAAAGAAACAGAACTATGCCATTTAGCTAATATAATTACGATGGCGCCTCTGTAATCGGGCTTAAAGTGTTATATTGAACAAATAAATCCTTAAAGTTTTACGCTTCTACTCATAACGCAGTCCGTAAATATGATATACCTACTACTAGCTACCGTATGCTACATTAATTTCAAAGTAACATTTTCTCTCAAACATTTAGACCGTTTCTACAGGCAGAATTTATACCAATGTTCAAATCCCGGTATAATATTGCCCAAATAAATGAGGCGGGTAGCGACACCGTCACGTTCTGCTAAAATAACACACGTGCGCCGCACAATATTATATTTTGGCGGGATGGCGAGAATGACGCGCGTGCTGTGTCGCTGGTGTTGCCAGCTGGAATAAAAGGTACGGTTACGGTTCTTATTATTCTTTTATTAATATCACAATAGGCCCAATTATGAAGGCACCATCGTAAATTTAATAGCAACGTAAAAAGACAAGTGTTCTCTCTATCGAATGCCCAAAGTGAAAATGAAACAGAAATAGTCTAATTAGCTATTATAATTACGATGGTGTCTCCATAATTGGGCCTCATATCTAGATATGGGCTAATGGCTAAAAGAGTATTGCCTCCCAGTTTAGTTTCAGCTGAACGCAACAGCACAGCATGTCATCATTTCAATCACAATAACCACCCCTAGCATGGCAAAGAAATAAACCATTTTAATGTAACTTACAGCACTTAATATCAGTTGTCCATGTCAATTCATACTTTGTTTCTACTCTGAAGGGATAATTTGGTCGAAAAACAGGGACAAAGTCACAGAGTTACCAGAAGGAGAATGTGGTCAATCGAGAAAATCTAAATAAGAGATGCATTGATGTTATAATATGTATTTAGTATTTATTTATTTCTTGCATTATGTACAAAGCAATCTTAATAGCTAGGTACATACCCTGTTAGGGCGTTGCAAACATAAGTATGTAATGACTTACTTGTACATGGCATAGCATGCACTAGAAAGGGAAATGAAAAAGATCTTGATTTTAAAACGCACTTATTACGAGCTGCATCTGGCAACACAGTCCGCAGGTGGATATTTTTTATTGTCAAGTAAGAGCGGCGTGGGAAATTCGGTAGAGTTTGGGGTTTATTTATTAACCAGCATGTTTGCAGCGTTATTCGAAAGTGTTCGACGCTGTTCGTATCTTAGTTGTATACTGGAACCCTAAGGAACACCTGCCATTTTGGCAGAGTACTTTACTACTGTCTCATGACTAGATGAAGGTACAATACCTAAAGATAATGCAAGGAGCTTGTTTGGGTTATACTTAATATGTTATAAACTAGCAATTTATCTTTCTTTTTTAACCGACTTCTTAGGAGGTTCTATGTTCGTGTGTATGTATTTTTTTTTGTGTATTTTCATCGATAATTTCACCAATTGTCAACCGAATCGAAATTTTTTTTTTTGAGTAACCTACTACCCAATTAAATTTTACAGAAATCAGCTGAGCCGTTTTTGAAAAAACCAACAATAATGTAGATAATTATTTACAATTCGAGCGAAATAACCGAAATTCGTACACGATGAACATCGATTATTTCGCCAATTGTGAACCGAATCGAAAAATGATTTTTTAGTTCAAAAAGGTATGCTCTCAAGGTGGTCCCATTTAAATTTTACAGAAATCGGTGGAGCCGTTTTTGATAAATCAACAATAATGTAAACAATTCGAGCGATATATTCGAATTTTGTACAGGATGGAAGGCGGTTTTACCATTTTTTGCGAAAAATATATAAATCGTATTCCTGTATTGTGTAAAGTCTTCTCGTCCGATACATCTCAGTGCCTCGAGTTTAAAGATTCTTGCAAGATGCCTGTGGCCTGTGGATTAAAAATGTAATATAAGAGCAGTTTTTTATTGTTGCTAGTACCCACGGACGTATATATAGCTCTTGCAAGGGGGGGGTCCAATTTTTTTTTTCGAATTCCCGAAAAAGAGGAGTAAGGTGTTGTAAAAAAAATGGTATGGTGGGAGGTATGGTGTACCTCCCTTACATAGCTTTAGCTGCTAAGTGCATGACGGAGTAAGCACATAAGTTCGGTTCTCGGCGAACTGGTTAGAATCTTATTAGAATGAAATTCTCGAAAGATGTCCCGCAGATGCGGCGCCAAAGTAGCATGCCCACTTGATCTGTCAAAATTAGTTACTATAATTTTTATGATGAAAAAAACTTTATTTACATTTGTGCCATTTATAAAAAGCTTTTTGTCTTTAAGTCTGTGTTATACTTATACCACAAAACTTGAAAAGACCGTCGACGTGGAAGACTAATGTGTATTAATAAAAAAACATAATTATGTAGCCTAACTACATTGCCAGTGAGAAAGTTACTGTTGTTCTAGTAGAGTCATGAGGGTCAAGTGTGCGCAGCATCTAAGTGTGCGCATTCTAAATATCTCAAAAAATATATAGCGCTAAGGAACGGCAACCCCCCTTTTCAGTAGCCCGCGAAACGTCCTGCGAAGCGCAAGAATTACAGCGGCTACTCGCGCGCCATTTTGGATTGACATGTAAATGAAGATTTTTGCTAAAATATTTACGATATTTTGTCACAATTGAAGCGTAATCTTTTGTAGTCATGTAAATTTATTGAAAATTTGCATTTTGCTATCGAATGCAACATATTATCAAGTTTTTTATTTGCCAGTGTTTAAGTTGTTATGATGACGCAATAATCAGCGATATTCATATAATTCTGTTTCAATGGTTTGGGTTAAGTGTGCGCAGAAGCCTGTCGTGTAAGTGTGCGCATGTGCACACTTACCCCGCTTGCATTTCTTTGTGCATGTGTTGCTATGTAAGACGAAAGAAGAGGAAGAAGAGATATTAGCCATAAAGAAAATACGACTAGATTTGAAAGAAAGACTTAAAACTAAGCTAACTAATTACAAAATCACCTGAGACTGCCAAAAAAAGAAAGTAAAAATAAGACTGGAAACAAAAAACTGACGAAACTTAGTATTACTGCCCCTTTTGTGGCGAAATGTATTCTGATCCACCAACTGAGGATTGGATTGAATGTAGCCTTTGTGGAGCCTGGTGGCACGAACAGTGCACCAGCTCTGAACACGGCACTTTTATTTGTGATAACTGTATGACGAAGTATCTAAAGATTTATAAGTTCAAGTTGATCTCATATTATGATTTGAGATGATTATCATATTGATTACTTTAGGTTACTATGATGAAATTTTTTATAATTATAATAAAATATTGTTTGTGTTCTAAAATATATATTATTTGTTGTTGCGTACACTTACCCACAGTGCTGCGTACACATACCCCGATACTGGGGTAAGAGTGCGGATATGAAAGGGTCTTTGTTTTCTATAGTTTCTTAAAATGTAAGCTACTGATAGTACTATTGCTGTGTCTACGTTGATTACAAATAAACAATCTTACTAGTTAATAAGATTTTGATTCATTCTACTAATATTATTCGAGTTTTTGAAGCATCAAAGTTTAAATGCGCACACTTGACCCACATGACTCTACTACTCAGGGGGTTTATCATTATTTGTCCTGTCCATCAAAATACTGTTTTGTATAACTATTTTTTGCAAAAAATAGCATGACCGACTTCAACCGTGTACAGAATTCGCAATATTTCGCTCGGATCGATGTAACTTTTTTCACATTATTGTTGATTTATCAAAAATGGCTCAGCCGATTTCGATAAAAAATTAAATGGGACCAATTTCGAAGTATACACTTTCGAATAAAAAAAGAGTAATTATCAAAATCAGACCGCTACGTAAAAAGTTATGCGTCGTTATATATAAAAAAAACATTTACGCGTCGAATTGAGTACCTCCTCCGTTTCGTCGGTCAAAAACTCTAGTAAGTATATTATTAGGTCTTGCAAATTTAAACTCTTGCTATTTCTTATGAAGTCTATATGATTTATACTTATATTATTTAATTTTATCACATGATTTTTGTTCGTTCGCTAGGGTGACTTAAACTAGAATAGGAACACATAAACATCCGAAAAAACAGGCTTGATAAGTTTATTTTGGTGTACCGAAGCATGTGCCTAATTATGACCTTACTCCATTGCATAAATGCTGGACCAATAACATAGTACCTACCTAGGAACTTCTGACGTTTGTCGATAAATGTGGGTTTTAAACAAAGACGGTTCTTAAAAGGTGTTTTCCCTTTTTGAAGCCATTTTTGATTCTAAAACACTTTCTAACGATCTATTTTCGAAAACATAAACTACTTTTGTGACAAAACTGCTAGGGATATTTACTATATCATTTTGTAAATCCGAAAGCATTGTACGTCTGTTACTTTTTCATTCAAATACGGAGAAAAGGATCGATCGATTTTTGCACGTATTTACCGTACCTAAGTACTTTGAAGATCGGAGTGTCGTAGTCGTAGGCTACTTTTACTATCCCAAAAAAATATTTTGGGATGGCACAAAAAGCCAATGAACACGCGGGTGAAAGCTAGTCGTAAAGTGGGTTTCTTTTGTCACTTAAAATTGTAAAGTTCTCTTTTTTGCATTAAATCTGTTGCACATGTTGACCGTCGACCCGATGAAAACAAAAGACCACAGCTATAAAAACTTTAGGGTTGGAATGCATCAAAGCGGATGTACCTGACTAAGGTTCATTCTTCAATTTTTGTCACATTTAGTGATAATTTTACTAAGTGTATAGTTACAAAAATATTCGAAAATGTATAGGCCAAGGGGGGGGTCCGGACCCCTCGGACCCCCCCTCATATACGCCCATGCTAGTACCTAATCATATATTGCGTAATGTCATCTCGTCCGACACACCTCAGTGCCTCAAGTCGAAAGTTTTTGACCAGTGTGTTGCCAGTTATGACGTTTGGCTACAAGTAACCCAACGAGCGAAGGAAAGGGAGGGAGTATGCTCGGAGTCTGCATGATCGAATCAGAAATGAGGAGATCCGTAGGGGAACCAAAGTTACCGATATAGCCGAGCGGATTCCATCCATCCATCAGCCATAAGAAGTCCACATAGGCCTCCCATATGGATCTTCAATAAGACTGGATGAAAGCGGCTTGCATCCAGCGTGATCCTGCGGTATTAATGAGGTCATCCGTCCACCTTGTGGGTGGACGTCCTACGCTGGGTTTGCCGAAACGTAGTCTCCACTCGAGAACTTTTCGACCCCATCGGTCATCAGTCCTCCGCGCTATATGCCGTGCCCACTGCCATTTCAGCTTGCCATTCCGCTATGTCGGTAGCTTTGGTTCTTCTACGGATCTCCTCATTCCTGATTCGATCTCGCAGAGAGACTCCGAGCATATCCCTCTCCATGGCTCGTTGGGCTACTTGGAGCTTACTAATAAGGCTGTCAGTCATCACTGGCAACACACACTGGTCGAAAACTTTCGACTTGAGGCACTGAGGTATGTCGGACGAGAAGACTTTACGCAATTTTCCGAACGCTGCCCAACATAGTTGGATTCGGCGATTGGCCACATTCAACATTCAATTGCCCAGCGGAATGGCAAGTTTAAATGGCAATGGGCAGTGCACATAACACGGAGGAGTGATTACAGATGGGGTTATCAAGCTCTCGGGTAGAGATCCGTACCGGCAAGCGTAGCGTAGGATGTTCATTTAAACACAAAGTGAACAGATGACCTCGGCAGGATCACGCTGGATGCAAGCTGCCAACCGGTTTTATTAGCATCTAGGTATAGAAGAAGCCTATGTCCAGGTCGGAATGGACATCGTATTGCTGATGGATCATAGAGCTTAGATATACACTATCTCTGGTTGATTGAGAAAAGAAAGAAAGAGATGCAATGATTTAATATGGCATGAGTTAGAAAGAGACATGAAAAATATATCGATTCAGTGGCTAGTTGCCGTGTTTTTCTCAGTAGTGTCAAAGCCCAATTCATATTTGACACTTTTGACAGCTCTGGGCAAGATTTTCCATACATTTTTGTAGTTGAAAATTGCCTCAAGCGACAACAGCGCTATCTCTCTGCTTGTAATAGATCTGTGCTATCACTGCTATAGATGGATCGAAGGAACACGTCGGCCATTTTTTTTTTCGGCAGACGACCTAAACTTTGACAAAAAAAAGTTGTGTTGTCAAAAGGAAAATCAGAACTTTTCCCACCAAAACCGCCTCCACAGATTAAAAATAAGATAAAATCAAAAAAACCTCCACAGTTAAGCCCGGAACGGAAGCAGATCTTGATTGGGCGATCCGCTTAGCGATGGATTAGCTTCCTCCATCTGCCCACGAAACGGCCACTTTTTAAATTCAATCACAATTTTGGCAGCAAATTGCTACCAACTTGACTGTGGGATAAAAAGTTTTATAAAAACTTTTTTTTAAAACAAGCTTTTACTGAACAAGTACTCGCTAAGACGAATCAAACGAGCCGAAACTCGATAGGGTTGCGTCGTTTCATTACAGAGTTCCTATGACCACATTCCAGCTCCATCATCAAACCCTGGTTTTACCATTGAAAAAGAAACTACTCGCCAATACCATTCAAATGAACCCAAACTCGATGAGGTTGTGTCGTTTCATTACTAAGTTCCTTTGTCCACCTTGCAGCTCCATCATCAGATCAGCACCATGTCATCATAATATTGCATTGTCACGCGAATTTACACATGTATGCAAAATTTCAGCTCAATCGGTAACCGGGAAGTGGATCAAATTTAACTTGCAAGATTTGATTACAGATAGATAGGCAAGACAACAGGACAGGTGATAGTTTCACCTGTCCTGAATAAAAGCTTGTAAAATATCATAATCTTGGTTTTAGACCTAGGACTCCCACTTTTGAATACTTACAACTATGCCTCTATCCATCCATCCATCAGCCATAGGACATCCACTGCTGGACATAAGCCTCCCATATGGATCTTCAATAAGACCGGTTGGAAGCGGCTTGCACACTTCTCCTGCGCAATGTGCCCTGCAACCGATGCCTACGGCAGATGTAAACTTAATACTAGGCGTTACATTTTTTATGCTTAAAGACTACGAATAAAAATGTTACATAAAAATGGAATAGAATATACAAATATGAAATAAAATTAATAGGAATAACAACGTATTATAATTTTTATAAATTTTTACGCTAACTATACTTACCTACCGTTAAATGTTAGGAATAAAATTTGAGATCATAATTTGACTTCTTCGCAATATGAAAGAATATTTTTAGCAATGGTTGTCCATAATGGCATAGCTACTTTCATAACATTCTATACCTAATCTATCTCGAAGCGGTCACGACATTAAAATGGACCCTTAAACTTTTCACTGCAAATTGGCGCACTTACCAAGTTACCAAGCTAGTACAAGTCTGAAAGTTTATGTTTTACTGCCTTTTCACAATTTTACTAAGAATTATGACAGTATAAACTTGGGATTTCTCAATATACAGGGTTACTGGTTATTGAACCTATTCCTTCTATAGTCTATTTGCAGAGACGAGTTAGTATAGCGCCTTCTCTATCACACATTATCATACAAATGACAAGGACAAAAAAACTTTTTATGGTCAGTGGGCGTTAACAATACCTTAGAAATGTAAATGCGCGTTCACACTGCGCTTCTTAAAAATTCTCTTAGTGTATACCTGCGGCTTCATCTGTCGTATTTGAGAGCCATTATTTGGTAAGATTTTTTTAATATGTAATTTTTAATATAATTGATGGATATGAAGGACAGCAATAAAATCGAGAGTTAATTATTAAATTTACTTTATTATTATAGCATATCATCACTCTCCGACGACGTATCACTACTGTCGTCGTTTCCTATATTTATTACTAATCCAATACACAAACCAGTAATTCACGAGTTGAGCGTACAGTCACAAGTAAGAGCACGTCTGCACAGTATGGGAATAATGAGTAGACTAAAAAGTACTCGTACTGTGTACACCGCCGTTTAGCACTGACCAATCACAGTTAAAAAATTGTGTGAGTGAGATAGCGCTCTACTAACTCGTCTCGGCGAATAGACTATAGTGGGTTATAGGAGGGTATATTGTTATTATCAACAAATTTGACCTTATAAACACCTTTGCAAAAGTTAACCATTTCTGAGAAAAACGAAAAAGTTTATTTTCGATTTATCGATGAAGGTGACTTAATGGTTAATAAAAAAAATGTTGATGATTTCGCAGTAACCCTGTAGAGACTTATAAATAAAATTCGTGTAAAATTATAAATCTCGAAGAATGTAAGCTTTACATTTTCGTGATTAAAATTAAAAATTATTAATACCGGGATTTGAATTCACGACCGGGATTGTAAGGCGGGTGTCACTACCTCTAGACCACCACGGCTTGATTCCCTTGTGAATGTTGAAATATCCAGATTTTTACATAAACGGCTCTATCGAGATATGGTCGAAGATTGGGCCCAACCCAACTGGTACCTATAGGTACCTACTTAAAGATATTTGTCGATACATAGTTATATTTGTTGTTTTTAGGGTTCCGTCCGTTTTTGGGTCCAAAAGGTAAAAACGGAACCCTTATTGGATCACTTTGTTGTCCGTCTGTTTTTCCGTGTGTCAAGACCTTCTCTATCTTAGGAATACGCTAAAGCATCGAGTTGAAATTAAAACCATATACATGCACATCTATTAAAGACTCACAGATTTATTATAATTTATAAATATCTATAGAAGTATGTATTTAAAAATATGTATAAATATTGTAGTATATCAGTCTTTGGCAGCCATACTATTAAATATTTGGATTGTGGGCTCAATAAAACGATTAATTAAGGATAATCAATTAACTTTTCATATATTATCCTTTGGTACAATTGGAAGCGAGACGTCTAGTTCCTGAAACAAAAGTGAGCAATGAGAGAAAAAAATATGATTATGGCGGTATAAATTTATCATGAAAATAAAAATCGTTTAAAAGGCATACCTTCATTAATTTTTGCTATTGAGGTAGGTAGAAACTCAACACATACCACAAGGTTTGCTTAGTTTGGTGTCAGAGAGTCAGAGTTTGGTGTCGTGTGTAAGATGTCCCCCAAAATTTATCTATTTATGTTCGTTCATTAAAAATTTTTGGTTTCTTTTAGTTGTGAAAAAATTAAACAATTCGGTTTTTGTAAAAAAAAGATAGAGCCGTTTATGTAAAAATCCGGATATTTCGACATTCACAAGGGAATCGAATCGGAATAGGGAATAGAAAATAGCTTAAAACTACTAGATATAAAAATGTAGGTATTATGATAATAAGAATAAGTATGAACAAATTCAACGTTCCTTGTTCCGAACCCCTAATAATTATTTTTTGCAAATAATAGTACGACCGACTTCAACCGTGTACAGAATTCGCGAATATTTCGCACGGATCGATGTAGCATTTTTCACATTATTGTTGATTTATCAAAAATGGCTTAGCCGATTTTGATTAAATTTAAATGGAATCAATTTCGAAATATATTCTTTCCAATAAAAAAAATAATTTTACCTATCGAAATCGCACTACTACGTAAAAAGTTATGCGTGGTTATACATAAAAAAATATACGCGTCGAATTGAGTACCTCCTCCGTTTCGTCTTTCAAAAATGATAAGTAGAGTTCCTCGTACTTGGTAAACAAGGAACACGTTAGAAGTTTTATCGAAAGTTCGAGACGGTTTCGGGACTATTAGCCCCAGTTCAGAGTTGGAGTGACAAAGGGTTCTCGAGGAGAATCAGATTGTTCACTTTTCGTTTATTTTTTGGAAACTTTTTTTAGCGTAAATTCTTTTTTTAACCGACCTTCAAAAAGGAGTAGGTTCTATGTTCGTGTGTATGTTTTATTTTTTGTGTGTGTTCATCGATAATTTCGCCAATTGTGAACCGAATCAAAAAAAATCATTTAAACTTTACAGAAATAGGCTGAGCCGTTTTTGATAAATCAACAATAATGTAAACAATTCGAGCGAAATATTCGAATTTTGTACACTATGGAAGGCAGTTTTGCCATTTTTAGCGAAAAATAATTATTCACGCTATGAAACAAAAAATAGTCAGAAGTGTGTCAATACTCGAGCTTGTCAGGATTGGATTTTACGCAATTCAATGCCAATTTCAATTCGACTCAATTTCTATTTGCGCAGCTTGTATAGGCCGAATCATACAAGTCGGCGGATGTGAAATTAGCTACAAGCTGCGCAATATCCAATCCTGACTGAAGTTCACATAAAGCTGCGTGTTATTTGGATATTGCGCAGCTTGTTGCTAACTTCACTACCGCCAACATGTATGATTCGGCATATAGCTAAAATCACCGACACCAAGATTTTTAATTCGGCCTATTCACTAATGTGTAGGGTAGAAGCACCGGTTGTGGCCATCCTAGTATAATTTGGGGCCACTATGAATTTTTTTTTTTTTTGGAGATAACTTTTGTTGTAATTTTACATTACATTATTTACATTATTTTACATACTTAACAAAAAACTTGTAGTCCATCTATTTTCCAGGCGTGAAATACCAAAATAGTCTTTTGTCTTTGTCTTTGCGGTACTAGTGGGCCCCGAACTAGGCTAGGCCTGTATCTCGGTGGCCCAATGTATACAGCTAGGTAAAAATGAATTTTAAGGATTAATAAGACAATAGGCTCGATTATAGAGGCGCCAGCGTAAATTTAATAGCAACGTAAAAAGCGTTCTCTCTATCGAACGCCTAAAGTAAAAGAAAAAGAACTATGCTATTTATAATTACGATGGCGCCTCTGTAATCGGGCATTTTTAACCCCCGACGAAAAAGAGGGGTGTTATAAGTTTGACGTGTCTGTTTGTCTGTGTGTCTGTCTGTCTGTCTGTCTGTGGCATCATAGCGCCCGAAGCCCGAACCACTGACAATATTTATGATATTGCATTGTTTATAATTATCATTAATGCAATAATCACCCCTAATAATAAGAGCCAAGAGGGTACTTACTCTCGCCCTACTAAATAACTCAAATTATCCTTCACAAAGATCGTTATCGCACTCAATTCGTCCGGTTTTTGTCGCCAACTCTACAGGTAACAAATAATAATTACATCCTCCGCATTAATCAAAGGCCACTTTCCTTAATTCCCCCTTTTTCCCCTAACAAGGCCCTCAACAGGAAAATAAATAATATGGCACCCCGAAAACAATGTATGGTGACGGGAATGCGACAGTTTGTAAGGTATATTTTTTTCTGTATAATATCGAACCATGGGGAAGAAAGGTCGTAAAAGCCAAACAAACTTTTCAGGAAGAGCATAATACTCCAAAAAAAAGCAAAATAGATAATACTAGCGACCCGCCCCGGCTTCGCTCATGTGTACTATGTATATAAACCTCCCTCTTGAATAGTACTCTATCTATTAAAAAACCGCATCTAAATCCGTTGCGTAGTTTTTAAGATTCCGTACCCAAAGGGTAAAAACGGGGCCCTATTACTAAGACTCCGCTGTCCGTCTGTCTGTCTATCTGTCCGTCTGTCTCCAGGTTGTATCTCATGACCACTTATAGCTAGAAAGCTGAAATTTTCACAGATTATGTATTTCTGTTGCCGCTATAAAAACAAATACAAAAACTAGAATAAAATTAATAATTGGGGGGGCTCCCATACAAAAAACCTGATTTATTTGCCGTTTTTCGCACTATATCAATAATGGTAACTGGTTGATGCTTAAAATTTTCACAGAATATTTAGTTTAAGTATATATTCACTTCAATAAATAATAATTAATAAAATTAAAATAAAGTAAATATTTAAGGAGGGCTCCCATAAAGTTTCGTGCGCGAGTCCGTCTCGTACTTGGCCGATTTTTAAGATATAAGCATACATATGGACAGACAGAGCGGGAAGCGACTTTGTTTTATACTATGTAGTGATTATTTTCTATTTTGCTTTCTAAGTACTTATAGATATTTAGATTAATTTTGATTGGTCTCGCAGTGCAGCGATACCATTATAAATTGACGAGAGTTGTTCACTATAAATTACTAGCGACCCACCCCGGCTTCGCACAGGTGTACTTATTATACATGTAAACCTTTCTCTTAAATCACTCTATCTATTAAAAAAAACCGCATCTAAATCCATTGCATAGTTTTAAAGATATCAGCATACATGGGGACAGACAGCGGGAAGCGACTTTGTTTTATGCTATGTAGTGACCATAATTTAGTCATTTGAAACTTGAAAACACATACCTAAGTGAGTAGATCAATTAGGTTATGTTTGTTTTTCAGAAAAGAGCGGAGCAAGACCAATTAATAATCTAAGACAAATAAACATAAAATAATTGCTCATTAAGCCCGATTACAGAGGCGCCATCGTAATTATATTAGCTAAATAGCATAGTTCTGTTTCTTTTTCACTTTAGGCATTCGATAGAGATAACGCTTTTTACGTTGCTGTTAAATTTACGCTGGCGCCTCTGTAATCGAGCTTATTGTAATTACAGGTTGCGGCACATAAGTCTAGCGCTGAGCGAAGTATGGAGGGGGTGGCTGCGCATGGGTTTAGTATGGCGGTCAACATGCGCAGCCATCCCCTCCACACTACCCTCAGCGCTAGACTTACGTGCCGCTACTTGTACCATCGGTGACGTGGCGGCGTTTGCTATTGTGACGACCCCCTCTTTAATCAGGAAATTTAGGGTTTCTTAATTTCCAGAAGTCAATGATGTATTGTAAAACATCCTTGCTACAAGTAAACCCATGACAAATAGTTTATAGCGAGCGCCGGAAAACAACGCACACCCGTAATAGCAGTTCTTGTTTGAGCCAGATAAAACCGGAAAAAAGGGGACGCAGATTAGTGGAATTGTATGTGACATATCGGCCGGCTTATCGCTGCGATGCAAGGGATGGTTGGACAACTTTTGGAGCTTGTGACTTTTTGGAGGAATAGTTTTAGGTTTATTTCATCATCATCACCTCAGCCTGTGGGCCTCATGAATAAGCTCAAGGTAGCCCAACGCGCTATGGAGAGGGCTATGCTCGGAGTCTCGCTGCGAGATCGAATCATAAATGAGGAGATTCGCAGATGAATCAAAGTTACCGACATAGCCCAGCGGATTAGTAAGTTGAAACGGCAATGAACAGGGCCCACAGCTCGAAGAACTGATGGACGATGGGGCAGTAAAGTTCTCGAATGGAGACCCCGCACCGGCAAGCGCAACGTAGGACGTCCACTGACCAGGTGGACCGACGATATTATTAAGACCGCAGAAACGCGCTGGATGCAGGCCGCTTCCAACCACCGGGCTTATTGGAAATCCATAGGGGAGGCTTATGTCCAGCAGTGTACGTCCTACGGCTGATAATAACGATGATCATCTCAGCCGTTAAATTATAGGCCCCGGTTGTTTTAACCGTGTAGCCATGTCAGAGGCCTTCAGGCGGCTCAAAAACTCTGACAGCAGGACTAGCCACCCGGCTTATACGAACTTACTTACGTCTGCCGTAGGGCTACTGGACATGGTAAAGGTATGTAGTGTAGGTACGTTGGTTTTCAGCCAGAGCATCTTTGCAATTATGACCAGGTCCTTAGTCCATATTTGGGTCAAATGCTGCGATTTCCGGTGCGTGATTCACATTCGAAAATATTCGAAACATGTTTATCTGAGTAAGTTAGTTCGTAAATATAGGCCGGGTGGCTAGCACAGCGGGCTTAGCATACGGACCATAAAATAACTCTATCGACGTGTCAGAACTGAGATTAATTTTTCAATTAGAACGTGACAGAATTATAATGAAGCATATATCTGTCACCTTTGCACACGTCGATAAACTCTTGTCGTGGTCTTGTATGCTAAGCTAGCTGGAGTCCAAGTTTTTAAACCGCCTGAAGGCCTCAGACATGGCTAAGCGATTAAAACAACCAGGACCTACAATTTTACGTGTCATCGGAGCCACGGTTGCGCTCAGATGTACCTTCTCTTGATGCATGAGCTATGAGGGGATCAGTACCTACTTGCTAAAATTTAAAAAAACCGGTTAAAACCCTCCAACTATATTTTCCTCTATTAAATCTCAAGTTAGGTACACTGAATTAGACATAAACCGCCTTACCACAAAAGACTTAAACACTGTTTAACCGTGCAATTTGTACTGCATTAGAGAACTTACCTACTTAGTGACGCTATGAAAATAGGTACGATACATTTGTTCCTAAACTTAACTCAGTATTTTTAAAGCAAATAAAAACTTGAACGGTCTAGCCTAGTCATATAGACCGGTGAAGCTTGTGAGGTTATCTCAGTTCACGTAACATTATGTACCCAGTTATGGACGTTATGGTTATCGTCGATGGCGTAACTTTCGGTGGTTCAAATTTGATCGACAGTAGAGATACGGTTAAAAATAGTAATTTATCTTGGGTGTTAAGAATCTTATAAGCTTCGGGCTTCTAGCAGAATTTTGAAAGTGACTAATCTAGTTGGACTGCTACAGGCCGAATCATATATACAAGTCAGTGGATGTGAAGTTAGCTGCGCAATATCCAATCCTTTTTTAGGGTTCCGTACCCAAAAGGTAAAAACGGGACCCTATTACTAAGACTGCGCTGTCCGTCTTTCTGTCACCAGGCTGTATCTCATGAACCGTTATGGCTAAGAACCCGAAATTTTCTCAGATGATATATTTCCGTTGCCGCTATAACAACAAATACTAAAAACAAAATAAAATGAATACCTAATATTTTAATTCCCATAAAACAAACCTGATTTTTAGCCGTTTTTCGCTAAATATTTATAATAGTAACAGGTAGATGCTTGACATATTCACAGAATATTTAGTTGTATATTCACTTTAATAATAAATAATAAAATTAAAATAAAATAAATACTTAAGGGGCTTCCATACAGTACGGAACCCTCCGTGCGCAAGTCCGACTCGTACTAGGCTAATTATTTTTGTAAGTTCGTCAGACTTCTCCTCCAACACAAGTCGGAGACGTTAACAACAAACACTATTACTTACCTATACCTATCATCTTGCGATTTATGCAAATTTACTATGGTATAAGTCGAGCAATACATGGTTTTATAAACGTGTAGGCGATTTTCGTGGGGTGAAATAAAAGACATGAACGTTTTCTTTTGTTTTTTTTCTAGACTTTTTTTCCTTTTCTAGAATGCTGCGTCACTGCGTTCCATGACAGGCGTTAGCGACGTCGGCCTGAAATCTACAAAGCTCAAATGGGAGTGGGCGGGACACGTGAGTCGTATGCACCCAGACAGATGGGCAAAGGTCTCAACGGAGTGGGTTCCTCTGTCCAGTCGACCCCGAGGCCGTCCTCCAACACGATGGCGCGACGAAATCGAGAGGTTTAAAAAGAGTGGACGGAGGTAGCACAGAACAGAAAGGAATGGAAGGAATTAGGGAAGATCTTTGCCCAGCAGTGGGACAGTACAGGTTAAAAAAAAAAAGAATAAAAAAAAATCCAATCCTGACTCAAGCTCACCTAAAGCTGCGTTGATTGTGTTTCGAGCAGCTTGTAGCTATAGGTAATGTCAAAGCCGCCGACTTTTATGATTCGGCTTCGCACAGGTGTATTATTTTACATATAAACCTTCCTCTTGAATCACTCTATCTAAGTATTAAAAAAAACGCATTAAAATCTGTTGTGTAGTTTTAAAGATATAATCATACATGGGGACATGGGGACAGCGGGAAGCGATTTTGTTTTATATTTATACTATGTAGTGAAGTGATAGCTAGCTAAAGCAAGAATTTAAAGAGGCTGTAGTTATATGAAAATAATTATGTTCTAGGTACTACTCGTCATTAAGAGCAAGTCTACTATGGGATCTATCCTGAAATTTCAAAAAAAAACTATAGGTTGCATAGGGTTAGGAGTGCCGGCAGAAGTAAAAACTTGCTCCCTCCGTCTTACGAATTTTCGATCAGGTTACGTCATGTCCTGACGCGAATTTAACATTTTTACCCATCCCAAAAAGTACACAAATCCGCTAAAGAAGTTTTCACTTCAAAACCCGTTGACCCGTTGAAAAAAAAATGAAAAAAAAGTCAGCTGATTCTGCTGACTTTTTTTTCAACGTAATATGAACCTACTTGTCTTGGCATCATTTTCCATGATAAGTTAAAATATTACAACAAATCTGGTGTTTTTTTTATTAGATATTTACATTGAAATAAATAAATATATAAGTCACAAAAATAGTCGATTAGTATACAAAATTTTTAAATTTGTGTTTTACTTCTGACAGAATATTTTAAATACTAGTTACATGATTTCATTTCATATGAATTCTATGTCGCTAAATTATAGGTTATTCTAGTTCATTCAACTAATACTGTAATTTATTACACATTTTAACTATTATAATAATGAATTGCAGTATTAGTTGGTATGGCAAATATTATCTCATGATTGTTTCGGTTGAAAATATCCAATAAAATAATATGAATTTAGCTCGATATTTTTCTCGAATTAATAGTTTCATCATCGTCATCATCGTGTTTACAAATACCAATCAAACACGGGCAAATAAATGGCAAGCATGCAATTAATGGGAATACACAAAACGGGAAAAAAGATACGCATGGAAAAATACAACACATGAAGATTAATTTTTGGACCGACATTAACTAACTTTTCGAATCACATAGGTACTTCATATTACATTTATTTATTAATTATTATTTATAGGTTTCCTCAAATTCATAAAAGAATCGTCATCGTCGTTTTTACAGGTTTCAATTAAACACGGACATATAAATGGCAAACATGCTATTATAGGGAATATACAAAACGGGAAACAAACGCAACCCCATGGAAAAATGCAACACATGGGGTGTTAATTTCTTAGGGTTACAGTTGAAATTCCTTAGTAACTTAGTTTATATCTATGGTCCAATCGGCTTTTGTTGATAGGTATTTTGAAATAAATAAAATTTAATTTATATACTGCAGTGGACTACTAAAAATCCGATACAGTATACAAAACGGGAAAAAACAAACTCAACCCTAAGGAAAATATGCAACACATGGGGTGTTAATTTCTTAGGGTTAAAGTTGAAATTCCTTAATAACTTAGTCTAAATGTATGGTAGAACATCTAGGTAGAATATTATTCAATGGACCTTCATGGATAGGATACCTACCAATTTTAAAAAAAGAGATAAAAAATATATTCTGCAGTGGATTACTAAAATTCGAGTACAAACTACACAAGTAGGTATGTACGAGTACAGTGCATGCAATAAAAAAATGGCGAAATGAAAAATCGTGCTTAAAATCAACTTAATACTAAATCTTTGTAAGCAAAGCTTGGCCACTTATTAACATTTAACTTGTGCTTAGTTTACTTGGGGTCAATTTCTTGGTTTTGTTTTTTATTCTTGTTTTCTGGCTTCTGTGAAGGTCAAATTAAACTGCGTGTATGAAATACTTGTTTTGATATATTAGTTTTTGCTCAATAGTTTATATTATCTTCTATATCTTCGTCTTTAACTATGGAATTGAAGCAACAGTCAAAACAAGGTATACAGGAGACAAAGGGACTCACGATCAGTGGTAAAAAACAACACATGTGATGAAATTTATAAATTAACATCTCAGGATATATGCTAGGTACTTAAATCTCATGTGTGTTTTTCTTCTTATCTGTAAATTAATTTTATTTTAAATGCTAGCTTTTTGCTTCCTTCGCGTCTGATATGCTAAATCGCTGTTAATTTATCTTTTCAACGTTTAGAACCGAAAATTATTTTAAAAGTTTAAACAAATTGTGAATACCTATATTGAGCTTATTTTTGTAGGCATTTCTTAATTCAACTCACGTTGCTCTATATAAGCTCTATCTTTTCTTTCTTTATAGTTTTTTGTTTCATAAAACAATATTATTGTATAGTACTTCTTGCTAGGTCATTCTAAAGTTATTTACTTAAAGCTGGGTTTTTTATTTGCAGTCCAATTTAAGGTTTCCTCCAAAACGCTTCTCAGAATCACTTCGGATTTTCGTGGCTTGGTTTGAGCATACACAGATTCTTTACTTGAGAAACATATCTGTAGCAAACTTCTCTGCAAACAAAGGAAACTGTTCTCTATTTTTTATAAGTAATTATATAAATTAGGTACCTATTTTCGCGCAGGTAGGTATTTACTAAACTTGTTTTTGTTTGGCAGAAGTAATAATCGGCCAAGTGCGAGTCGAAGCACGCGCACCAATGGTTCCGTACCGTAGGGAAGCCTCCCAATTTATATTTTATTATAAGTATTGTAATTTAAATATTTATTTTTGTAGGAACATACCTACAACTTAATATTCTTTGAATATTTCAAGCATCTTCCTGTTGCCGTTATTAATTTCGAGCAAAAAATCATGTTACTTGGATGGAAGCTCCCCTTAAATATTTTTATTGTGTTTTTAGTAAGTATTTATTTACTGTTATAGCGGCAACAGAAGCATATCATAAACGTTCTATAAAATCAAGTGTGTTCATGAGATACAGCCTGGTGACAGCGACAGACAGACAGAAAGACGGACAGCGGAGTCTTATTAATAGGGTCCCGTTTTTACCCTTTGGGTACGGATCCCTAAAAATACCCATTGACTCCATTTAACTTGTGCTTAGAGATTTTTTAATCAGAGACTTTGGTGCCACAGTGTTGGTAAGTACCTACTAATATTAGGAACTTACTAATATATTTTCATCAGAAAACTTTCTCAAATAGGTCTCTTAATCTATTTTTTTCTTCAGGACAGCAATCGGATATGGGACACAGTACAGGTGCAACGAAAATGCAAGGGAAAACTAGGAGCAACGGACAACAAACCAGCCAAGTTATAAGAGGCATAAAACAGCACATTGGCGGTTTACTTTTTGTGATATTTCCCTGTATATTTTGTTGGATTTCTATTTATTTTGCCAAATGTTAAAACAGGAATTTGTGATTTGTTTTGACGGCTAAAGTTTTGTATTCTCTTTGGCTAAAGAGAATCAAAAGATAATTTTGACGTCTTTTATAACATAGAGTTGTGCCCATGGATGCATTACATGATTACATGTTTGTATGCAACATCCTTGGTTGTGCTCTTGTGCTAGATTTTGATACCAAAATGACCGTCAGATTTTAAATGTCACCGCAAACAAAACACATAATTTTATTATCCTTATAGGTACTACGGGACTTAACGCGCAATAAAACATGAGACATGTGTAGAGTTTTATAGCACATCACTATTCGAACATATAGAACATCCCTATACTTAAAATGTCAATTGAAATGTCATTCCCACTTTTATGGTTAGATCCGAAAATAAAAGCAAGGTTATTATTTGAATATTGGTTTTATTCAAGAAAACTATAAAGAATCCGTACAATTAATGGCGACAGGAGTATTTCGAATCTACGAGTGCAAGAATTTGATTCGTGCGTAGAATGGCGCAGCTGGAATACACCGGGAGCGGTGCGGGCACGCCCTTTGACCCGTTCGGAGACCCGGCAACCGCGGCAACAAGATGGAAAGCGTGGATGCGGAACTACACCTACTATATTGATGGGCAGGTGGGGCTTGGAGACAAGCAAAAGGTGGCGAGATTACTACACCAAGCCGGTCCCGACGTACAAGAAATATACGATACCATCAAAGAGGAGGCCGCCGAGGGCGCCAACGATTACGATAAGTGTGTCAATCGTCTAAATAGATACTTTGAACCTATACTAAATACAACATACGAGCGACAAAAGTTCCGTAATATGACTTGGGAAATAAATGAAACATGTGCACAGTATATTATAAGGTTAAGGATGCAGGCTCGATATTGCGAGTTTACTAACAGTGAAGAAGCCATCAGAGATCAAATTGTAGAAAAGTGCTCTGATATCGAATTGAAGCGAAAATTTATAAAGAAAGGCTCAGACCTGACAGTACAAAAAATATTAGATATAACAAAAATATTTGAATTGGAAAAGGACATGTTTAAAGAAAAGAGTGTTCAAGATATTAAGATGGAAGATAGTAAGGACACAGGACACATCAATAGAGTACAACAATCAATAACTTGTTTTAGATGTGGGCGAAGAGGCCACTCAGCCAAAAACAGCGAATGCCCAGCTATAAACTGCAAATGCGACACCTGTGGACTCAAAGGCCATTTTGCAAAATGTTGCAAGACTAAACAACCTAACAAGGATGAAAATAACAAAAAGAAGAAGAAAAAAAGATACGTAAAATATGTAATCGAGGAAGATTCGGGCTCAAGTGACAGTGAAGCGAGTGACACTGACAATGAGGAACATAATATTGAGCAAGTAAATTCTATATTTGAAGTGAGCGGATCATGCATTGACAATAAATGTGATATTCTATTTAATGACAAAGTAATGTGCAAAATGATCATAGACTCCGGTGCATCTATTAACATAATTGACAAAAATCTATTTGAAAAACTGCTCAAACATGGTGTAACATTCAAAAAAGTATGCAGTTCAGAAAAGCAAAAATTCTATTCATATGGTGGGAGAGAAATTCCTCAACTAGGAATATTTGAAGTAAAGTTGAGTTCTCCAGTGACCGGGGTAAAGATTAAAACCAACATTCTAATATATAATGGTCAAGGACCTGCTCTGTTAAGCAAGACATCGTCAATCCAACTGGGACTACTCAGGCTAGGCCCCAGCACACATAACAACATCAACTTAGCTAGCCAACAACCCCTGACCAAGGATGCAATAATAACTGAATTTCCAAAATTGTTTGAGGGCATTGGGAAACTCAAAAACTTCAAGCTAACAATACCCATTGATCCCACAGTAAAGTTAATTGCCCAACCAGTTAGAAGACAGCCTTACAATGTGAGAGACATCGGACAGAAATTAATACAAGAGCTGATTGACAATGACATAATAGAGCCAGTAACAGGCCCAACCCCTTGTGTTTCCCCATCACAAATTGTTCAGAAAAAGGAAAAAGGCCAATACAGGTTAGTCGTTGATATGCGTAAGGCTAATGAAGCAGTGCTTAGAGAAAGAGTACCATTGCCAACATTTGAAGAGCTATTAGCAGATCTTAATGGATGTAAGTTCTTTTCATCTCTCGATATCAAGTGGGGCTACCATCAACTGGAATTGTCAGAAAGCTCACGTACCATCACAGTATTCAGCTCAAGTCTTGGTCTGTTCAGATATAAGAGATTATTCTTCGGAATAAGATGCGCCTCTGAAATGTTCCAGCGAATAATAGCACAACTGCTCCAGGGCATTGACGGTGTTGCCAACAGCCAAGATGATATCAGAATTGGAGGCCGCACTCGTGAAGAACATGACTATAGGCTAAGGCAAGTACTTGTCAAACTCGCTGAAAGTGGCATCACATTAAACAAGGACAAATGCTCATTTGGAGAAACTGAAATAAATTTCTTGGGGCATCACCTTTCCGAGAGAGGCATCAGGCCTACCAGCACATCACAGCAGTGCATACTAGAATGCAGATCACCTGAGGATAAAGCAGAAGTAAGAAGCTTCCTGGGATTGGTGAACTTCTCTGCTAGATTCATACCTAACTTCAGCACCCTTACAGAGCCACTGCGGCAACTCACTAAAAAAGACTCTGTATTCACATGGAATGATGAACATGAAAATGCGTTTAAAAAGTTAAAAAAACTCATTGTAGAGGCGCTTGCATTAGGGTACTATGATAAAAACGCAGAGACCTCTATAGTAACAGATGCCAGTCCGGTTGGCATTTCTGCAGTACTCATCCAACATCAAAAAATTGATTCACAAATACAACCAATTGTTATCAAGTACATTAGCAAAGCATTGACGTCGGTAGAGCAACGCTACTCACAAACAGAAAAAGAAGCTTTAGCTATTGTATGGGCATGCGAAAACCTTTACATGTATTTGATTGGAAAGCAGTTCAACATCATCTCCGATCATAAACCACTAGAAATTATCTACTCACCAAGCTCCAGACCGAGTGCTCGAATCCAGAGATGGGTCTTAAGACTACAGCCATACACCTTTAAGGTAATTTACAGGCCTGGCAAAAACAACATTGCCGACCCAGTCTCAAGATTACTGGACACAAGTCATGTAATAAATAAATCTGAAGACAACGAAGATAATCTGTTAATAGCAATGATTGGGACTAATGTGGATGCAGTCACCATTGCTGAAATCCAGGAGGCTACTTTGAATGACCCAGAATTAATAAATATATCTCGGGCGATAGAAAAAGATGTATGGAGTCAAGAGCTAAGAAAATACGAGTTGATCAAAATGGAACTATGTGTTATAGACAGTGTTGTACTAAGAGGGACAAGAATAATGATACCACAGAAACTAATACCCAAAATTCTAGAATTGGGACATAAAGGACACCTGTCAGTTAATTCCATGAAAGCCAAGCTAAGATCAAAGGTGTGGTGGAAATCAATGGATAAAGATATTGAGTACTGGGTGGACACATGTGAAGGGTGTAGATTAGTCCGACAAAATAGTCACCCAGAGCCAATGGTAACTACAAAGCTGCCCTCTAAAGTATGGGAGTTGGTAGCAATTGACTACCTTGGACCCCTACCATCAGGACACTACTTGTTGTTTGTGGTGGACTACTACAGCCGATATTATGAGGTAGAAATATTAAAGAATCAGACTGCAGATAGTACAATTAAACCACTACAGAGCATAATAGCACGGGAAGGAATAATGGATGAGATTGTTTGTGACAATGGACCGGCATTCAGAGATGAGCGATTTAAAGCATTTCTGGCATCGCAAGGTATACGATTAAGACATACCACACCGTTGTGGCCACAAGCAAATGGAGAAGTAGAACGACAGAATAGAAATGTGCTAAGAAGACTTCGAATTGCACAGGGTATGAAGCTAGATTGGAAGAAAGAATTATTGACATACCTATTTGCATACCGCACCACACCTCACTCAAGTACCGGTGTTCCACCAGGCAATGTCTTCAGAGGAAGAGTAATAAAGACAAAAATACCGGAAATGACCACAGATCAGGACTCATATCACAATGATGAAGAAATGCGAGATAGGGACAGATACAAGAAACATTGCTATAAGCAATTTGCAGACATTAAGAGGCACGCCAAGGTTTCAGAAATTGTTCCTGGTGATAAAGTACTAGTGAAACAAAGAAAGGAAAATAAACTTAGCACACTATTTTCTCCAGTTGAGCATACGGTCATATGGAAATCAGGTAATGCTATCGCTGCGCAGGCACCAGATGGCAAAATGGTAAAAAGGAACTCTTCACACTTTCAACCAATCATAGAAAGAGATATTGGAAGATTCTCTGTCGAAGAAGAATGTCATGGAACAAATGAAGGGAAGAAAAAAGATGTACCCAATGAACCAAATGAAGAAACAAGGAATGAGAGAAGTAAAGAATGGCGTCCCCACACTCAACAAGAACCATCCTCTCTGGGACCCAGGAAAAGAGAAAAGCCAAAAAAATACAATGACTTCCTGCTAGGCCTCATTGTGGAGGTCATTAACTCCTAACATTCTTACTACTACTTAAATGTCTCTTAAGTTAGACCTTTTAAAATTAATGATTTTCTTTAAAGCTGATTAGTATAATTTTGATTTGTATTCTTATAAATTTATACTAATGACTTTCTTAAAAGCTGGTTTGGTAATTTTATTGTGATTTGTATTCATTAATATTTTGATTAATAATTTCCTTGAAGCTGATTAAAGTACTTTGATATGTTTTGTAGAAGGAAGAAAGAGATTGTAGAGTTTTATAGCACATCACTATTCGAACATATAGAACATCCCTATACTTAAAATGTCAATTGAAATGTCATTCCCACTTTTATGGTTAGATCCGAAAATAAAGGCAAGGTTATTATTTGAATATTGGTTTTATTCAAGAAAACTATAAAGAATCCGTACAACATGTAATAGGTAATTAGGGCTCCGTACCCAAAGGGTAAAAACGGGACCCTATTACTAAGACTCCGCCGTCCGTCTATCCGTCTGTCTGTCACCGGGCTGTATCTCATTAATGGCGATAGTTAGAACGTTGAAAAGATGACGTATTTCTGTTGCCACTATAACGACAAATACTAAAAACAGAAAAATACCTATTAATATTTAAGGGGGGCTCCCAAACAACAAACCTGAATTTTTAGTCATTTTTTTACTCAATATTAATAGCGGTGTCAAGTAGATGCTTGAAATATTCACAGAATATTTAAATAAATATTCACTTTAAAAATAAATAGTCAAATTAAAATAAAATAAATATTTAAGGGGGGCTCCCATACAAGAGACGTTTTTTGCTCGATATCAATGACGGCAACAGGAATGCTTGAAATATTCATAGAATATTTAGTTGTATATTTCCTTCCAAAATGAATAAAAAATAAATTAAAATATATGAAGGGGGCTCCCATACGGTACGGAAACCTTCGCGCGCGAGTGCGTCTAGCACTTGGCCGATTATTTTTAAATATCATTTTTTCTCCTGACGTTTCGACCAAGTTGCATCGGCCGTGGTCACACGGGCAGACTAGATACGACATCAGTCTCAAACCCACATTAATCACAATAACGCCTTTTTCGGTCACTGAAATGCACAGCTTAAATCGCAGAGTTATTAGGTAGGTACATACCAAAAAAATACAAACAAAACAAACAAACATACTGTGGCTGAAATAAACAAGCAATGTTTTAATGTTTTCATAAAGATATTAAGTAGAAGCAAAAAGAAGGCATTATTTTTGATTGAGAAATGATACAAAAAATGCATGTGGAGTCCCTCCGCGCGGAAAAAGCTTAGGGAAAAAGTGAACCTTTGACGCAACGCAACCTTGTTGGAAGTCGCATTAGAAGTTTCTAGTTCAGACTAAACACTAAAACTACCTCAGTACGCACTTAATAAATATAATGATTACATGACTGTGTGTGACTGTGTGTTCGTGTTTCCCGCCTCAGGTTTCCCATTCCCGCCAAAGCAGGCTACCGTTTTTTTTCTTGATGGTCTCTCTCACTGTGGCTTGTCTAAAGCCCCTGTTCAGCCCCAGTAATAGGCCCCCTATTCTGTGTTCAGCCCCTGATCGACGTACAATGTTTGGCTCTGTGGTTTGGCTCGTCAAAATACAAAATGTTAGCTAGCATATTAAATATTCGAAATTTTGACAGAAGGATGTGACTCGATTAACGTTTCATTTGACGCTTTTCTCTTTTGCAGTTTACTGTTACTTTTAAAAATATAACGGGACAATAGCTTTAAGTTTAATTTTAAATAGTGCCACTTAGTATAATTTCGAAGGACTAGGAATGGAAGTGGCAACATTCCTGTGACAAACGCTGCTGATTGATTCTAAGGAGGTTTTAAGTGACACTGACATCGCATGATCGGCCGATGGGCGGGAAAATGCGAGGTGACATGTCAGATGTCAGTTGTGGGTGTGAAAGTTGTAAATAGAGCTTGTTCGGAAGAGGTTGTGAAAAACTAAGATTAGAACGGTTCAAGTCTGGTGATTCTTGATAGAATGGTGGCAGCGTGCGTTACGCTGCGGAACGCCATGTCCTTCGCTTAAAGTTCTCTATAATTGTAATCATACGTAATCTTCTGTGAAATAAACTGATTGTTCGTGACGTCGCCTTTATCTCCTCGCCCGCTAAACCCACGCCACGCCACGCTGAAGCATTGTTGGGTCAGTGGTATAAAACATTACCACATTGAAGCAGAATCATAACTGAGTCGAAGCCTTTTTATGAATCCGACATCAGAAGGTGGGATCGAAGGGCTAGATCCTGAGGAGATGCAGGATTACAAGAAAAATCCTTCGACTGCATTAATCATCGTCGCCTATGAATCAGAGCAACATTATCAAGCAAATCACAAAAGAAAATGGCGAATGATAACAAAGAAGACCACTATGCTACAATACAATCTACACCGAAAGAAGAAGAAGAACAGAACTTGCTTCGTGTACTGTTAACCAGAACAAATAGCTCCAGCCTGTTTGGAGAAGCGGGTCCAGGGTCCAGGGAAGCTGGGAAGGGTCACCTGCAATAACTACCAATCTGCAAGAAGCTATCTGACAAAACCCCGGGTGAGCTCGTCCAATTTTAGTTAGAAAGTAGTTCTGCATGTTTTTGACTAAATCTGACTTAGTTGTGTTAAGTTTCCTAGGACTACCGCGCGCAATGATTGGATTTAAAGTGAACCTTGCGTCGCTTCGCCCGGATCACGCATGTTAGATCAGATCGGAAATATTGGTCACTTTTAAGAGAATATAAAGAACCTTACACAATAATGAAGTAGACAAAGTCCTTTCGTACATACTTTAGAATAATGCGAACCGTTGTTAAATTTAATGATAGCCTGTTGTCATGGTGACCCTAGATCTATGATTGGCTTTTTCAACATTCGGTCAGTCAACTTTCAGTTTCCTCAAGGAGGTGGCAGTACCATGCAAGAAGTTTATTGTTGATTCAACAAACTTCTTGGTACAATGCTGCCACAGATATTACTTTCGGAGGTAGGCCAAGGAAATGTTTTATGTTATTCTTAAATTCTCTGTAATAAGAAAAGCGAGGGTAAGAAAAACTGAACTCATTTAATTTTTGTTGGTGGGTAAAACGAAAACTGCATCTAGGCCGAGTCGAAGGGATGCAGTTGTCCGGTTCTCTGCGGAGATCGAAGGGACGCTGTTATCCGGTCTCATGCCTCGATCTGGTAGTTCGAAAACTGCATCTAGGATGAGTCGAAGGGATGCAGTTGTCCGGTTCTTGCGAAGATCGAAGGGACGCTGTTATCCGGTCTCATGCCTAGATCTGGTATCTGATAAGTGTAGATGGGTTGTACGGATGTTGCGTCTGGGCTGAGTCGAAGGGATGCAGTTGTCCGGTTCTAGCGTAGATCGAAGGGACGCTGTTATCCGGTCTCATACCAGATAGGCTTGAGTGGAAGGGACGCAGGTGTCAGATTCGCGCAGTCACTGGGTGTGGGTGGTGATTGTGAGTATGAGAGACACTGTTGTCCGGGCTCAGGTTTGATGTGTGGTGGTTTAGTGAGACTCGAGTCGAAGGGACGCAGTTGTCCGATTCGCGCAGTTACTGGGTGGTGAGTTGAGTGCGGTTTGGAGGGACGCTGTTGTCCGGTCTCGGGTATGGGATTTGGTGGTTTTGGCGAATAATATTCCTAATGAGCACTGTTTTTCAGACCCTATGCTAATGTAAAGAAACCTTGTCTAGTCATCTCTTATTTACCTTCATAGTTAGTTATCATTTCGAACACGTCTAAAAGTAACATTATGTCAGGAATGGACGAGCGGTAAACAAATATTCTATACCGACATTTTTGAATAGTCCAATGTTGAACATACGCCTCGCCACGCTAGCCCAGTGCGGGTTGGTGGTTATACAAACATTCACATTGCTCTTTTGTTACAGATACTGATGATAATCGCCCGAGGACGTGCGAATGTCGAGATGGCCGTAACGGGACAATAGCTTTAAGTTTAATTTTAAATAGTGCCACTTAGTATAATTTCGAAGGACTAGGAATGGAAGTGGCAACATTCCTGGGGTAACGCTTGTGACAAACGCTGCTGATTGATTCTAAGGAGGTTTTAAGTGACACTGACATCGCATGATCGGCCGATGGGCGGGAAAATGCGAGGTGACATGTCAGATGTCAGTTGTGGGTGTGAAAGTTGTAAATAGAGCTTGTTCGGAAGAGGTTGTGAAAAACTAAGATTAGAACGGTTCAAGTCTGGTGATTCTTGATAGAATGGTGGCAGCGTGCGTTACGCTGCGGAACGCCATGTCCTTCGCTTAAAGTTCTCTATAATTGTAATCATACGTAATCTTCTGTGAAATAAACTGATTGTTCGTGACGTCGCCTTTATCTCCTCGCCCGCTAAACCCACGCCACGCCACGCTGAAGCATTGTTGGGTCAGTGGTATAAAACATTACCACATTGAAGCAGAATCATAACTGAGTCGAAGCCTTTTTATGAATCCGACAAATATATTATTTGTTATTTTACCTTCGTTCGCGGCTCGTCAAAAAAGTTGAAGTTCTATTTGGCTCACCACGCAGTGTTGCCAACTATTTCTGTGTTCTACGGCTTTCGGGTGGTAATTTCTTCGGACAATCTCAAATAATTTCTGTAGTCTGTTATTCCACTAGATCTATTAATTATTCTTGGATTAAGTTAGTTTACGATAACCGAGCCTTTTATTCTATGCAACTCTTAACCCATATTTTAGGTCGTTTTCGCTATTTTTGAAGTGAAACTTCTAATGCGACTTCCAACAAGGTTGCGTTAAACGTTTAATGCTACCACGAAAGGGGATAAAGATAAAGATAAGATAAAAGAGGGGGTAGGAAAGCACTGATTGCGTTGAAGTTGCACTTCTTCCGCGCGGAGGGACTCCGCTTGATCTTTTTAGGGTTCCGTACCCAAAGGGAAAAACGGGACCCTATTAGGTACTAATAAGACTTCGATGTCCGTCTGTCTGTCTGTCTGTCTGTCACTGGGCTGTATCTCATGAACCATGATAGCTAGGCAGCTGAAATTTTCACAGATGATGTATTTCTGTTGCCGCTAGAACAACAAATACTAAAAAAAATGTTTAAGGGGGGCTCCCATACAATAAACCTGATTTTTTAAACGTTTTTCGCTCTATATTAATAATGGTAACAGTTAGATGCTTGAAATTTTCACAGAATATTTAGTTTTATATTCACTTCAATAGTAAATAATAAAAATAAAATAAATATTTAAGGGGGGCTCCCATACAGTACGGAACCCACCGTGCACGAGTCCGACTCGTACTTGGCCGATTATTTTGTTAATTTTGTTGTACGCTACAGCAAGATAACATTTTTCCAACTTCGAATATGACAACATTTTGTATTTTGACGAGCCAAACAGCCATAAAGCTATTACAACTAGAGGGATAATATATTCATATTCATATTTATTTATTGCTACTAAGTGTTACATTCGAGGTCTTATATAAGATATTATGTGCTTACAACTTAGTCGCCCTTGTCGGGCATAGCAAAATTATAACTGGCTAGGGCGCTCTCTAAAAGTATTTATCAAATAATTACATTTTATTCTTATGGTCTTAGTTTAAGAACAGTTACTTAGATATTTAGTGGCAAGCAATTATAGAACTATTAAGAGATCGTCATACAAATAATCAAATAATATAAATACCTACTTGGCAATAAGCCTATTTATTACTTTTGTAGGTGGTAGGGGAGGGGAGGGTATTGCCGTACACTTAACTTTAAATTATTTTTTCTACAAATTAGTTCAGCTTAAGGCCCAGTGTCACGTTCCAGATAATGTAAAATATATTATAAAACGTGTTAGTAAATAGAAGAGCAAATTAATAAATATATAATATTGGAAAAATTAAATAATTTGAATGTGAGGCATTTACGGAATTACCCGACGCTTGAGTGTAATTCCGTACACGGTTCGTTCAATATCGTACAAGTTTAAAAGCCTCTTTAAATTCGGTTTATGAGCATATTGTCGATAACAAAAGGTTTCATTTTTATTTCAAGTCAGTATTTATTAGAAAAGTGCACACAAATAGTTATCAGAATTACTTATTTGCAAAATACAGCCATCAAAAAATTAGTACATTTGTTATAGGTTATCAAAGGTTTATATATAACTCGAACTCGTTTTTTGTTTTGGTAAGTTGACAAATAATAAATAACTATTTAAAAATTACACAAACAACAAAACATCAATAAATAATTTGTAGCAGGTGTATTATTCCGTTCATTTTACAATGTACGGAATTTCCCGAAATTAATTTTCTACCTTTAACCATCTAAATTAGCTGTAATTTACTCGATACAGTATTAGTAACAACATAAATCTTCGCTAAATTCATCTGCAAATGAAATAAATAGCCGTCATTACTGTTGACGATTGTATCGGTACACCATTTAATCGAATAGATAAGAAACAGATTATGGCAATTTGTTGTCTATTGATAAGTCTGTATCCGGTGAGTGCGTCTATGCGCATATGTCACTTTTGATTTGTCTCTTACTGCCTAGCCGTGAATCTAACAACATGTAAATATTATAATTGTGTCGTCCATTATATCAATCCATAGTAATCCATTCATATCATTAAATCAGCAATGTAATTTCATCCAATACGAAGCAAATATAAAACAAGTGTGTGCATTATACGTGTTGTTCTTTTTATTTCGTTGCCTCTTACGAAAACGCAGATGAATTCCACTGTGTAGGATTAGCAAGATCCTTCATTCTGCTAACAATTACAAAAAACTGTAACCCAAACCCAGTTACGTCTTATTTTCCGATGTCACAATACTATAAAAATCAGGACGCAATCACGTGCCCACCTATTTCATCGGCGTCATGGCCCGGACTGATTCCATAGAGTGCGACAAGACGAAACAAGATACAAGGAATACGTGCAACAGAGACAAACGTATGTTTCTCGGTTTCTTCTTATTATTTTGAAGTGTACGGAAATGGCCGCTGTACGGTACAACCACAGAACAGCAGAACTATCTCTCTTCTGTGGGTACAACACTCCGTTCCCCTAACTTCTAAATATTCATCTTAAGAATAAAAGCAATGCGACACTAAAAATTGTTTTTTATAATTAAACGATGTAATTTTTTGTTCATTTCGTATGGCGATTGGTAGTTTATTATATATTTTAACTGCCATATAATATGGGCTTTCATTTAGCATTTTTATTCTAGATGATGGCAAACTTAAGTTATCTCTGTATCTAGTGTTTAAATTATGGGTTTCTTTTGTTTTAAGAAATGTGCTGTTGTTTTTAAATACGTATGTGCACAATTCCTGGATATAAAGGGAGGGTAAGGGCAGTATGTTGTATTTTTTGAAGAATGGTCTACAACTGTCAGTAGTGTAGTAACTCCACGAAGTTTTATTTACCTAAAACTTCGTGAGTAACTCTATGCAGACAGCCTTTAAAACCGCGGTTTTAAAGTCGAAGTCTTTTGCACAGGGCTTAAGTTGGCTATATTTAACAATTTGATGATATCTGTCACTTCTACCCTGTGCTTCTACCTCAGGCTTCTACCCATGACGAAATGTTTTTGTCATTGCCTGTTACTTTTCCTCTAACATAACCAAACTCGTATTTTTAGCTCGACATTATTTTTAGCTTTTCAATCGAAATGTCCATTGAAAAGTCAATGACGAGCATCGAAACATTGGGATATCTATTCATAAAACGTCGCTTTTTATTTACATATTTTTTTTCTGTGCATCTTGTAAAATCGGGCTTTTTCGTGGCTTTTTCTACAATTTTTTACATAATTATCGCAAAATAAAATATGAAGCGTCACTTTGGCAAATTATCATCTAGTAACACTGACTGACCTGCTCCGCTCGACAAAAATTGTGATTTCATTTTGTGGTGTTTGGATTTTTAAGTTTTAATACAAAATGCCAGCAGGATCTGCTATACCAATGGATTCTTTGCGAGAAAAGGGATTTCAGGACTACAGGAAGAAGCTAATGGAGCACAAAGAAGTGGAATCTCGGCTCAAAGACAGTAAGTGTTTATTGTGTACCATCGATTTTGCCGAATCATCACTCGATTTTTGTGATTTTTCTTTATGATTACTGTGCAATTAGGCCATACTACACCTCAGGTATAGTTTAAAATAAGAGTGAGAACAATTCCAATTGAGAATTTGCAACAAAAACAGAAAACTCGTCATAGTCACTGAAACATGCAAAATGGGTTAATTTCATCTCAATCTGACTAAAACAATCAAATCTGACTAAAATAATCAATCTACTACTATCACAAGCAACATAAAGCTCAAATGTCTTCCCATAAATGCGTAAAAGTTACTTTGCCACAGATTTTGAAGATAATCATTGTTTTCCTTCAGTTTATCAGAATAGCGTAGCACTATGTGCTGTGAACCTTTTAATTTTAATAACTGCTGGCAAGTACAATGACTCCTGTATACCAAGCATAACCATTTTGGATCCACAATACAAGTTTTTCCCTGCGCAGGACTTGCAATTAACCTGTTAATTGCACAACCTTGTTGCTGCCCTGAAAGATATTATTATTGTCTCCAAGCAGAATGTTGCTTAAAACCATCCCATATTAAGAAAATCTCTGTCTCGGTGCCCCAAAAATGTTACCACCAACTTCAACCGTGAATTTGAATAGTTCTCATGAATTAATGTTTCATCCATGTAGTCATTTTTACATTATTGTTGATGTTTCAAGAATGGCTCAGCCAATTTAGATACACCTTAAATGGGACCACCTCCAAAATATGTTTTTGTTAAGTTCTTTTTTTTAAATCTGGCAAAAATATCAATGAATATACACAAAAAAATTATAGACTTACAGACAGTAGGGCAAGCATTTTTGTGATGAACATAGGTGTTTGCTCTGTGTCTGGATGTTATTTAGGTACTATCTATATAAGTAAGTATGTATTCTCTATTTATCCAAAAATAAATGTGTGTATATTTCGTTATTGTTGTTATTTACACAGCAACTAGCGACCCACCCTGGCTTTGCACAGGTGTATTATACATATAAACCTTCCTCTTGAAACAGTCAGTACATACAAGCATACATGGGGACAGACAGCGGGAACCAACTGTGTTTTATACTATGTAGTGATTTCCCAGTGCCCTGCCTCTGCCACTCCTCTAGGGGATGCGTTGTATTAATCGTGGAGTGTACAGGTGTTTGGACATTGAGGACATCAAAGTACCTAGGTATTGTATGTCCTGCTCCGGGGCTCCACTTATTTGGCACTATGCGCTCTCTGCATATCCCCATTTTACCAGGTTGTCCCTGTAGCGGCCCACTTGGGTCCGGAGACGATTTAGTGACTAAGCATGTATTTATAAGAATGTATTTAAAATAATTATGTGTATGTAGTATATCAGTCTCTGGCAGCCATACCACAAGCTTTTCTTAGTTTGGGGTCTGAGACCGTGTGTAAAATGTCCTCTAATATTCATTTATAATCAATTTCAGTGCGAGAACAGCTGAAGGATCTTACTAAGCAATATGACAAGAGTGAGAATGACCTCAAAGCTCTGCAGAGTGTGGGTCAAATTGTTGGAGAAGTGCTGAAACAGCTTACTGAAGAGAAATGTAAGTATTAGTATTTGCCTGCCTCGGTGGCTCAGTGGATAGTGTCCCTAACTTCTAGATCAAAGAGGCGTGGGTTCGATCCCCACGCAGGGCAAACATTTGTGGCATGAACATAGGTGTATGCTCTGTGTCTGGTTGTCATTTAGGCACTATCTATTATAAGTATGTATTTAAAATATGTAGTAGTATATCAGTCTTTGGCAGCCATATCACAAGCTTTGCTTAGTTTGGGGTCAGAGACCCTGTGTAAGATGTCCCCTAATATTTATATTGTTTGTATGGTCAATTTGTATAATTTCCGTATTAGAAAATAGTAACTTGAAGCATCCTATATTATATTGAGTAGAGACCGGATTATACGCAACATAATAAGCCTGTTATATGCATCCAAATAAGCACGAACATTGGCAGAACATGCAACTCAAAAATAGAAGAAAAGTAAGTCTTTGTTACTTTTATTTCAGAATCAACATCAATCAGTAAATTAACCTTTGATAGGCGATAATAGATCTGGTAACATTACATGACATGAAAAGTAGTTATTATTTTTAAAAAAGGAATGGAAATCCACAGCTAGACATAGGTACTTAGGCCTTCGTCCAGCTGTGGTTTTCCTATGGCTGATGGATGGATGATGATTGAACAAATCTAAAATTAGTTGTAATTATTTATTATTTTTGCAATGTCATTTAAGTTTTTCCTACTAACCTATTTATAATAATACTTATTCCAATAATTAACACGCCCACGTTCATAAGATATTTCTATTATTTTCTATTATAGACAGATTTGGGCTATTCCTGCTAATCGAAATATACTCAATCATATCTAGCTAGTATTTATTATAACAAAGTATTTGTTAAATTCCAGTCATTGTAAAAGCTACAAATGGCCCACGGTACGTGGTGGGTTGCCGCAGACAACTGGACAAGAACAAGCTGAAGGGAGGCACCCGAGTGGCTCTCGACATGACCACGCTCACCATCATGCGCCACCTGCCTCGAGAGGTAAAATACAATCCTTTTCTTATTCGATGTAGGGGTCCTGCACTGACATCCTGCAAGGGGTGTTTTGTGCATTTCCCCCTCCAGCATCTACTCGAGCCAGCCCAGCTCCTCAAGGTGGATTTATTTACTAGGTCAGAGCGCAAAATCTTAAATTTAGAATAACTGGATCGGCTACGAGAATAATAATATTACGAGTAAGCGAAACCACAGCATACAAAAGTTGCTGGGAATGAGCGAGAAAAGATTTTTTTTTTTTTTTGGCTTTGTCATAGTTTCTGTTTGTCACGTTAAATGTGGCAAGCACGCGAGTTACAGTGGACGACACGTTAAATTAATTTTACTGAATACTGCACGTTCAACAGTGATTTCAGTGGTAAAATTAGAGTTTTAGACATAATATATCGTGCGATAATGGTGATGTGTCATATCTTAGGTTGCAAAAGTCGTAATAAGCTGAAATCTGAAAACATAGCCTTAATTATGTTACTCAAAATTTTCCTTGAATTGTTTATAAATTCATGAATAAGATGCATACTGCATATTCATTACGTTGTATAGCACTCTAAAATATGATTAAACAGTTAATTCTTATTCGTGGTATTAACCGACTAAATAAGTAGTAGTTACGAATCATTACTTTATTATAGAGAAGTTAGCTTGTCAGCCATTTTATGATGTTTATTAATTTGGGCGGGTTATATGATTTTCGCTTCCTTACAGGTGTTCGCATGTGACCGATCTATAGTATACTTTATTTGGGCGCTAAATTCACTTTTTCTGCCAGTACAGATAAACTACTCATTGTAAGCTTACAAAAATTCATATAGCGGCCATGACCAGGTAGTGTTTACGAAGTACACATCTAAAATCCAAAATTGTGGCCAGTTTATGCACGGAATCATCAATCAGCCAAAAAATACAAAAATATTTTAATTTCGCGCGCTTACCTAGCCAAAGAATATATAATAATATGACCTAGTGAAAGTAACGGGGCGTGGCTCTGGGCCGCTGGTACAGGGTGGGCCTAAATGGTGTTGGCGGTTGTCCATTACTCAAAAACGCGTAGCGTACGGAAGAGGAGAGTTATGGCGTTCGGCGCATCGTTTAATGGAAATCAAGTTGCCATGGAGCCGTACACGGGAGCGGAGCGTGCATTTTGTGGTCGCGCCTTTTACGAAAATAGTAAATCGGTGACTATTGCTAGACAACTTTAACGGTTTGCGAGACATAAGTGAAGACACCCATACGACCAGTTTAGGGCTGTGGAGTGGACGTTTATGCAAGCGTCGGGGATTGCTTTCGGATCAAAATCGACAGTTTTGTTTGTTGACGTGACTATTTAGGTATAAGTGCTCCAGTAGCTTGGATGATGGGTATGATGGTGATGTGAATGACGATGCAAATCGATGAAATTATAAAAGCGTTATGCAAGCCATTAGCGATTATTGTCTTCTGTGGCTTTGCAATGCAAGTAATGATTTAATTTGATTGAAGCCACAGAAGATACTAATGATATTTCAATGGTATATTATTTGTTTCCAGGTTGATCCTCTAGTATACAACATGAGCCACGAGGATCCGGGTGACGTCACGTACGCTGCTATTGGTGGATTGCAGGAGCAGATCAGACAGCTCAGAGAAGTAAGTAATAACTAGAGACCGGATTATATACATTTGCATGCTTAAATATGCAAATGCATATGCAAAGCATTTGCATATTTAAGCCGTCTTTAGCGGTAATAGCATATTGGAATTCAAAACAATTTAGATGGATATAAGTCCGGACTGGTAGAAGAGCTGGTGCTAAATGTTTGGTTGATTTGGTTTTTAGTTCTACATTTCGATTAATAATTTCAATAGTAATAAAGTGTAATTTAAATCGGCTGGTTAGTTAAATTACGGAGAACATTTGCGAAGGAGGGCGATGCCACAAAAAAAATAACTAAAAAAATACTTTTCCTAAAATTTAGTTATTTGCATAATATTATCGGTACATTTACAACATTTTTCCAAGTGAAATGCGCTCACTAAATATTTTTAATGATCGAAGACCCAATTTGACCTCTGAACGTTTGGAACAATACTTGACTACTTTACTTACTTTTACAAAAATACCTTCCTTTTCTTTTTATTTTGGTTTACATATTATGCCAATTTTCGTGCTTGTTTCAAGCATTCTTTATGCATATTATATTATTATCATCTAAATGCATATAACAAGCTTTTTATGTTGCAAATAATCCGGTCTTTAGTAATAACTATTCAATTTGTGTACCTACAAAAAAAGAAGGATGCAGCGAATGGACCTGTCGTTTTTTTTTTTTTTTCAAGTAGGTAGAAAACAAAACATCATTTATAATAAAGATATGTGCTTCAAAAATTTAGTGATTTTTTGCTGTTTTCATATCACTAATTAAAATTAATATTAGACCACCAGAAAAATTACAATGATTTTTTATTGTTTTTACATTATACATTACATACATAAGAAGTGGCGGTATGACCTTAAAGGCTTTAGCCTGTCCAAAAATGGGCACATTATTTAAAAAAATCACTATTTTATTATGCTATGGCCACATCTGCGCCCTACGGCGAAGTTTTCGTCACTGGGGGCTCATTCATCTAATTCAAACGGTAGTAATTGGTTGTTCACGATTTGAACTACTACCTGAAGCTGGGCACACACGCTGCGAAGATCGCATCTATTCATCAGATCAGTCCAGCGAGGTCCTAATATAGTTGCATTGCCAGTAGGTAGTTATTGAGGAATCAAAATGACACACCTATTTTAATCGAAAAATATTGATTTTACAAAAAAAAAATTGGCATCAAAGTTGTAGAAAATCAAATTTTAAACAACTTTTGTTCCTATAACTTCTGCTGAAAAATTGAAATAACACAAATTATTGAAGAAATGAAATGGTACAACCAACTATTTAAAAAAATATCGATCCTACAAAAAGTTGATGGGAATCAAAGTTGTAGAAAATCAAATTTTAAACAACTTTTGTTCCCATAAACTTTTTGTAGGGTCGATCTTTTTTAAATAGTTAGTTGTACCATTTTGTTTCTTCAATAACTTGTGTTATTTCAATTTTTCAGCAGAAATTATCGGAATAAAAGTTGTTTAAAATTTGATTTTCTACAACTTTGATTCCCATAAACTTTTTGCAGGATCGATAATTTTTTAAATAGTTGGTTGTACCATTTCATTTCTTCAATAACTTGTATTATTTCAATTTTACAGCAGAAGTTATGGGAACAAAAGTTGTTTAAAATTTGATTTTCTACAACTTTGATTCCCATCAACTTTTTGAAGGATCGATATTTTTTTTAAATAGTTGGTTGTACCATTTTGTTTCTTCAATAACTTGTGTTATTTCAATTTTTCAGCAGAAGTTATAGGAACAAAAGTTGTTTGAAATTTGATTTTCTACAACTTTAGTTCCCATTAACTTTTTGTAGGATCGATATTTTTTTCAAATAGCCGGTTGTGCCATTTCATTTCTTCAATAACTTGTGTTATTTCAATTTTCCAGCAGAAGTTATGGGAACAAAAAATGGTTAAAATTTGATTTTCTACAACTTTAGTTCTCATTAACTTTTTGTAGGATCGATATTTTTTTCAAATAGCCGGTTGTGCCATTTCATTTCTTCAATAACTTGTGTTATTTCAATTTTTCAGCAGAAGTTAAAGGAACAAAAGTTGTTTAAAAGTTGTTCAATATTTTTCGATTAAAATAGGGGTGTCATTTTGATTCCTCAATAACTACCTACCGGCAATGTAACTATATTAGGACCTCGCTGGACTGACCTGATGAATAGATGCGATCATCGCAGCGTATGTGCCCAGCTTCAGGTAGTAGTTCAAATCGTGAACAACCAATTACTACCGTTTGAATTAGATGAATGAGCCCCAGTGACGATAACTTCGCCGTAGGGCGAATGTGTGGCCGGTCCATTACTGTTGCTGTCAAAAAAAAGGAAATGTCAAATTCAGTCGATCAGATGATGTATTCAGTATTACCAGATTTCGTTTTCCGTATTCCGACTTAGCAATTTTTTGGAGGGGTTGATATAATTGTTTTCTTTTTCAACAGTTGGTACATGCTCCTTCCTTACCTCGTTTTAAGTGTTTCAACTAGTAATTTTACGAACTGAGGTGTCTTTTTACAAATTTTATAGAAACATACATTTTTGTATACTAAAAGATTATCAAAAAGAAAGAATACTTATATTTTTAGGTTTCACTCACTTTACTACTAACAAAAAGCTGCAGTTGAAATTATCCGAGATATTCCTGATTATTTTGATATTACTCGTATTAATCCTTAAAGATGCTATTCGAATCTCGGCAGCAGGCTACAGCTACAAACAGCACTTGCAGCAGCTGCACGAAGCCGGCTGTAGCTGCACAACTGAGGGGTTAATCCAGGTTTTCACGTAAATTGAAACTACAGCTGTTTCGGTATGGCCCTATACATTTTTGTACAGCGCCCCTAGCAGAAACGAGGAAGAACTAACCAAAATCTATGGAGCCACACGCGAACGCGAAAGTTTGAGTAAACTTCGCAAAGCCTGGACTACGAGTAAGGGCTCTGGTTATCTATGTAGTAGTATGAATTTCTGCAAAAAAGATTCCGATTGCGGCTCCGGCAGCACGTGCTACCGAGCCTCAGCTGCGAGTGTTGTTCACCTGTTTAGACAAGTCCGACGTGCTGCCTGTCGGAGCACGTGTAGCCAACCTCGGAATCACTCTCGACTGCGGAAGCAGGCAGTGGCTGCATTTCAGATGTGTGTTACCTGCAATCGCGACCTGCATCCGCAGGCTGCGGCCGAAGTTCGAATAGCAGCAAGTTGTGGTTCTTATACTATTGCTAATGAAGTGGATGAATATTTATCATTATAATCATTATCATTCATTTTTTCGTAGTACCAGTCGTCGTAGTTACCATTTAGCGCTTCTGGCGCGTTTTTGACGTGCTGATAGCGAATTTTTGCCAAAAGGAGTTGGCAGCACTGCTATGGTCTATAATTCTATAAATCAAAGTAGGTACATTTAGCTTGAAAATTGTTTTCGGTTTTTCTTATTTTAACTTCATTTTAAACAAACTTGTACATATCAGAACAGTTTTAGAAGCGTCATAAATTACTCTGGTGAAGATAACATTTTTATAAATGAGCTTGGGAGAAACTGAGTGTATTCGTACACAACAGGTATTCGTATGTATGAGCTGTCGACATCCTTCTTTACTTTCAAGATTGAGTCACCCATAACTTTGCTCATAGGCCTTAAAAGCTTTATTATATTAAGGCTATGGCTTTATTTTAAACACTGCGCAGAATCGACTGAACCGTACACGGTTACTGTTAATTAATTAGCATCCTCTTAAGGGCTTCTTCTGTACATAAAAACTAACAACTTTTGTTTAATGACTTTTAACAAATCTCAAAAAAAATGCTGTTCCTTAGATAAAAAATTATGGAGCTGAATTTAGTACTCAGCCAACTCGACGACAATTGTTTTTGTCGTTCTGGGGCCTTATTGTGTAAGCGCTCTGACTTTCGGCTTCGCTTTTTCTCCTGCTCCCGCCAGTTACTCACGCCACGAGAGCGTGCCGGAAAAAAAGCGAAGCCGATCGTCAGAGCGCTTACACAATAAGGCCCCTGGACTTAACACTATATTATATTTAACACTATACTATATTATTCGACAGCCTCGGTGGCTCAGTGGTTAGTGACCCTAACTTCTGGGTCAAAGAGGCGTGGGTTCGATCCCCACCCAGGGCAAGTATTTATGTGATGAACATAAGTGTTTGCTCTGTGTCTGGGTGTTATTTAGTTACTATCTACATAAGTATGTATTTAAAAATAAGTGTATGTAGTATATCAGTCTCTGGCAGCCATATCACAAGCTTTGCTTAGTTTGGGGTCAGAGGCCGTGTGTAAGATGTCCCCTAATATTTATTTTATTTATTTATTATATTATATATGAATATTTGGTTTCATAATGTGATAATAAGAAAAAAATAAAAAGTATTTTATTTTTAGTAAAAAGTATTTAAATAAAAAGTATTTTATTTTTTTCTTATTATGAAACCAAATATCCAAATGTCTATAACCTGAAGAAAAGCATTTGAACTCCACAGACCAATTTTAAAGATCAAATTACTTACCATACCTTCGGGTGGCCTAGAAACTCTGACACCAGGGCTAGCTACATGGTCTATACAAACTTACTAACAAAATTAAAAAAATCTGAATTGTCATAACATTTGTCTCATAAATCTGCTGCTATATTCCAGGTGATAGAGCTCCCCCTGATGAACCCGGAGTTATTCGTGCGAGTGGGGATCACCCCGCCAAAAGGCTGCCTTCTGTACGGCCCGCCCGGGACAGGGAAGACTCTGTTAGCCAGGGCTGTGGCTTCACAACTTGATGCTAACTTCCTTAAGGTATGTAACCTTTACTAAATTTATTCTAGGTGTATAGTCACACGCGGTATGTAGCCATTCAAGGTATAAAGTCACTCAAAGTATGTAGCCATTCAAGGTATAAAGTCACTCAAGGTATATATCCATTCGAGTTATGTAGCCATTCAAGGTATAAAGTCACTCAAGGTATATATCCATTCGAGTTATGTAGCCATTCAAGGTATAAAGTCACTCAAGGTATATATCCATTCGAGTTATGTAGCTATTCAAGGTATAAAGTCACTCAAGGTATATATCCATTCGAGTTATGTAGCCATTCAAGGTATAAAGTCACTCAAGGTATATGTCCATTCGAGTTATGTAGCCATTCAAGGTATAAAGTCACTCAAGGTATATGTCCATTCGAGTTATGTAGCCATTCAAGGTATAAAGTCACTCAAGGTATATGTCCATTCGAGTTATGTAGCCATTCAAGGTATAAAGTCATTCAAGGTATAAAGATGATCAAGGTATAAAATATATCCATTCGAGTTATGTAGCCATTCAAGGTATAAAGTCATTCAAGGTATGTAACCACTCGGGGTATATAGCCATTCAAGGTATATAGCCACTCGAGGTATGTAGCCATTCGAAGTATGTAGCCACTCGAGGTATGTAGCCATTCAAGGTATTAAGTCACTCAAGGTATATACTATGCTTCTAATAATACATACAATTATTTCAAGTTAGTCAATTTCCCGCTAAATGTTTTCAGGTGGTATCGTCAGCGATCGTGGACAAATACATCGGTGAATCGGCGCGGCTCATTCGTGAGATGTTCAACTACGCGAGAGACCATCAACCCTGCATTATATTCATGGACGAGATCGATGCTATTGGTATACTTTTTATATATTTACTCATGTTTCGATTTCAAGTTAAGGCCCTGCGCACACGAGGCGTAGTCGTATCTCTGTTGAAATCATGGCTTTATATGAGCATTTCATAAATTCAGTTTATTTTAGACGATATTTCTGCCTAAGTTTTATTGTTACATTTTTCCATGAATATTTACTCAATATATGACAATGTAGACAAGGGAATGATTTAACCGATTTCACGAATTCAATCTCTGAATCATTCTTATTGAAATTAAAAGTAGTAAGAAGTTTATTTAAATTAAATTATTTAAAGAAATTAATCAACAGTTACTAGTTTACGCCTGCTTTTTAGGGTTCCGTACCCAAAGGGAAAAACGGAACCCTATTACTAAGACTTCGATGTCCGTCTGTCTGTCTGTCCGTCTGTCACCGGGCTGTATCTCATGAACCATAATAGCTAGGCAGCTGAAATTTTCACAGATGATGTATTTCGGTTGCCGCTATAACAACAAATACTAAAAATAAAATAAATATTTAAGGGGGGCTCCCATACAACAAACCTGAATTTTTAGTTCACTCTATATTAATAATGGTACCAGGTAGATGCTTGAAATTTTCACAGAATATTAAGTTTTATATTCGCTTCAATAATAAATAATAAAATTAAAATAAAATAAATATTTAAAGGACGGACCATACAGTACGGAACCCTCCGTGCGCGAGTCCGACTCGTACTTGGCCGATTATTTACGCCAGTACGCTTCGCCGTCGTAATGACAGTAAATGCCTCCTACGTTACGCTGCAGCACCGCTCCGTGCGCGGACCAGTTTGAACATGTACGCGCTCGTATTGCTCTCGTCCTGCGCGCGTATTACGATACGCTTGAAAGAACGGATACGGAATGAAAGTGGGGATCATGCGCAGGAAATAAGGGTCCGCATTGAAATGGCTCGTTCAATCTTCTTCAGAATGAACAAAGTTTTGTGTAACAGAGACCTGAGTCTTGACTTAAGACTACGCATAGTACGTTGCTACATTTTTTCGGTGCTACTATACGGCAAAGAAACACGGACTCTCACACAAAATTTGACAAAGAAGTTGGAGGCCTTTGAAATGTGGATCTACCGCCGTATCTTGAAGATCTCATGGCGGTACCGAATTACCAACGTTGAGGTACTAAGCAGGCTTAAAAAGAAGATGGAGCTTATGAATACCATTAAACACCGGAAGATGTCGTACTTTGGTCACATCATGAGAAATGATAAGTACAGACTGCTTCAGCTCATCATCCAGGGAAGGATTGCCGGAAAGAGAAGTGCTGGCAGAAGACGGCACTAATGGTTAAAGAACCTGCGGGACTGTTTCGGCTGCAGTACCACCTCATTATTTAGAGCAGCAGCTTCAAAAATTAGAATTGCCCTGAAGTTGTCCAACCTCCGATAGGAGTGGAACTACAAGAAGAAGACGATACGACGCCGTGTGCGAAGGGGGTAACCCTATTCAAGGAATCACAAATTCCAATAATATAGTTAATCTAACCTAGATTGTCAGAATCAAACTCCCAGTGAAACCTATGATTTCTTCAGTTTATTTCTGCTCATATTTTTCACTCGCTGCGCTCGCGCGTTATTTATTACGTCGATGATAGTGTAAGTTACGCATTGATTTGGCATTTTTTAATGAAGTTACGTTTTTTTTTTTCATATTATTCATTTATTTGCCTTTATTTTTATACCTAAACTAGCGACCCACCCCGGCTTCGCACAGGTGTATTATACATATAAACCTTCCTCTTGAATCACTCTATTTAAAAAAACCGCATCAAAATCCGTTGCGTAGTTTTAAAGATATAGGCATACATGGGGACAGACAGCAGGAAGCGACTTTGTTTTATTATATGTAGTGTGATGTCTTGTCATTTTCGACAAGTCAAGTATAGTAATTACTGTCGAAGGTGACTATAGTCTGACCGTTTAACTGAGAACCTCGCGAGACAGGGACAGAGACATCTCTGTCCCTGTCTCGCGAGGTTCTCAGTTAAACGGTCAGACTATAGTTCGTCACAACGTATTTGTACTGTACCAGCCTTTTAATTGTCCAATGTTCACTGCAAGACGTAGGCCTACCCACGAAGGGTGATTGGGCCATATCTACCACGCTGGCCCAGTGGGGGTTGGTTGATTCACATACGATTCACAACAAAAGTGAGATAGAGTTGCAGTTTAACTCAACAATTTCGCTTTTGTGTGTCCGGTTGTTGATTGTCCTCTACAAGTCACATTTTCAACGAATTTGGACAATGCCAATTTTAATTTATATCTTAACCAATTTTAATATTTACTTTAGTCAAATTAAATTTTTACCTTGCCAATTTTAATTTTTACATTAGCCAATTTTAATTTTTATAATAGCAATTTTTATTTTTACATTAGCCAATTTTTATTTTTACTTTAGCCAATTTTTATTTTTACATTAGCCAATTTTTATTTTTACATTAGCCAATTTTAACTTTTACATTAGCCAATTTTTATTTAACCTTGGCCATGACCTTGATTTCTTTTTATTTTATATGTCTGCCAAAGTCTCGTTTTGTTATATTTTTTTTACTTAGCCACCTTTAATTTTAAATTTTCCGATTTCCAGGTGGGCGTCGTTTCTCGGAAGGCACATCGGCCGATCGTGAAATCCAACGCACACTAATGGAGCTCCTCAACCAAATGGACGGGTTCGACTCGCTCGGGCAAGTGAAGATCATCATGGCGACCAACCGACCAGACACGCTGGACCCCGCGCTCCTGCGGCCCGGCCGCCTCGACAGGAAGATCGAGATACCGCTGCCCAACGAACAGGCCAGGTCAGGATATATTGGTTATTTAATATGCCCCAACTTACCCTGCATTTTACAGAAAAAAAAAATTGATAAATCAGTGCTATTGAGACCCGGGAGACCCGACAGGAAGATTGAGATACCGACGCCTAACGAACAGGCCAGGTCATTATATATTAGTTTCATTATTTCCAAATTCAGTAAAAGCTAGAAATAATTTCAAAAACAAAAAAAAATCAAACAAATCAATATCATAATATTAAAAACAATAGACTATAATAAAAACAAAACATTGTATCTAAAACATAAAACTATATCAAAACCAAAAAACTGTATTAAAAAGAAAAAAACTAAATTAAAAACACAAACCTATTTCAAAAACAAAATACTATATAAAAACTAAAAACCATGTCAACAACAAAAAACTAAAAATAAACAACCAAGAACTGTATCAAAAACAAAAAGCTGTCAATCATATCAAAAACAAACAAAAAAATGTCAATTATATCAAAAAGAAAACAACTAGTACTTGTAGTATTATCATTATTTGAATTTTGAACAAAATAAAGTCATAAAATAAAACTAAAATAACAATTGACTGCTTCGGTGGCTCAGTGGTTAGTGACCCTAACTTCTGGGTCAAAGAGGCGTGGGTTCGATCCCCACCCAGAGCAAATATTTGTGTGATAAACATAAATGTTTGCTCTGTCTCTGGATGTTATTTAGTTACTATCTAATATAAGTATGTAGGTAAAAATATGTATATGTAGTATATCAGTCTCTGGCATTCATATCACAAGCTTTGCTTAGTTAAGGGTCAGAGGCCGTGTGTAAGATGTACCAAAGTATTTAAGTATTTAATTCAAATGGCAATACATACTAAAACTTATTAATATTATAAAACTCATTACTTTTACTATCTAACCAACAGTAAAATGACAAAAAAAGTGAAAAAAAGAACGAGTGTACAAAATGCCAGTATTAAAAGTAAAAAAAAATAGAAACAATTTTATTTTACAGTGTGGCCAACTCGGAATTCGAGAAAAATAACAGCTGCTCCATACAAAATTCCCACTCGGAATTCACAAAATGTATGAAATATCCGTTTTTTTTTCGACTTTCGAGTTAGTAAAATGGTATTGGTAAAAGTTGTTCATAATGGTCTTGTCATCTCCTTTCGGCTCAATATACCAGTATTCGCCATTAGATAACCCTGCAATAAACATTGCATTAGGTGCGTTCGTTTTGGGCTCGATGGCAAGTTTAGCATTTGCAAAATTAGCGTTGATGTTCGGTTTGGGAATTTCGCCCATTTCGCCAATAATGCTACTTTTGCTCACTACCCAAAACGAATGCTAAAACGTCAAACTCAAACGATCACAAAAAACCCACCTCCGCAGGTGGGTCAAAAGTGGCAGTTCACGATGGCATTTTTAGCTATTTTTGAGCTATCCGAACGGTGAACGAAAATAGTTAAAATGCTCACACATTCTCAAAACAAACGCTGAATGTGATCGTTGTTGGCGTTTTTAGGTTCCGTACCCAAAGCACAGCCCGGACACTCCGCGATTTTTCATACAAAATCTGCTGTCTTACGCACACCTACACAGTACTTACTCACAGACAACACACATACGCACGGTCGCTACACGCGCATTTGTGTGCGGAACGTCTATGGCTGTCAGCGATCACCACAACGTGACGACATGCCGCGTGAGTGAGACAGTTGCGTACTTAATTTGCAAAAATGAATATTAATCTAGTGCTTAAAAAAGTATAACAATTACTTAATTTGGAAGCATTTTAACAAAAAGTAACCGATCTACTTCTTTTGGAAGATAATATCAAGAGGAAGTTACCAAATAATGTAAAATAAGTTCCTATTATTTATCCTTAGGGAAACATTAAAATTTCTTGTTTTGTTACGTATCATTGATATTCAACCATACACAGTACAAGTGTTCCCTATTGTCACAGTCTAGGTAGTTTTTATTAGAAAATCCACCGGCCAGTGCAGCCCGCGCGCAGAGTACACGATGCGGTACGTAGCGCGGGGTGGAAGTGAGGAAGACTCAAACGGGTGGGGGGTAACGAGTGGCCGTTCTATACGTAGTATTATTATATATTCTTTGCCCAAAGGGTAAAACGGGACCCTATTACTAAGACTTCGATGTCTGTCTGTCACCGGGCTGTATCTCATGAACCGTGAAAGCTAGAAAGCTGAATTTTTCACAGATGATGTATTTCTGTTGCCGCTATAACAACAAATACTAAAAACAGAATAAAATTCAAATTTAAGCTCCCATACAACAAACGTGATTTTTAGGAGTTTTTCGCTCGCTATTAATAACGGCAAGAGTAATGGGGCTCCCATACGGTACGGAACCCTTCGTACGCGAGTCTGACTCGCACTTGGCTGATTTTTAACTGTTAATTTTGCCATCAGTATCAGTAGGCAATCCGACGCGCCTTTCATAATCAAAACAGTACCAGTTTTTAGTTCCGCGCGATTCCGATAGATGGCGTTGTGCGTCCTTAAAACGCACAATCGGCTGAGCCGCGGTTTTGGTGAGCTCTCTGTACATTGCAATTTTTCTTCAGACAGACGGACATTGCGGATATTATAGGCCCGAAGGGTTCCGTACCGTAATTGTTCATGAAAATTTCATAGTTTTTGGGGGATCTCCTAGAGATCCATAATAAACAAAGAAATAAGTTTGGTAGTTGATTGATATCAACTTAATACTAGGTACTGACTGAAGTTTTTCTCATGTGTTGTGTTCATAATTCACATCAATTTAGTTAACTTTACGGAGACTAATTGTGTTTTTAAAAACTAAATATAACAGACGGATTATACGTCTGGACAGACTTGAATGTCCAATCTAAATGAATAAAAATCTTAAAATTAATTCCTAGCAGTGCTGCCAATGCTACGGCAATCACCGTGTTCTACGGCTTTCAGGCCAAAAAAGCACAAAATTCACGGCCTACGGCTGCAACTCTATGGCCGTAGCAGATTCTACGGCTATTCGCAAATACTACGGTATTTCGTTATCTAACTCCGATGCACGAAATTATATCGTCGTATAGTGCCGTCCCATTTACCCAAATATTATTTGACAGGAGATCGAGGGGAACGGCACTATATGATTGTCGATTTTCGAACATCGGAGTAGTGTCATTACTGAAGTCCATATACAATTTTAACCACAACCAAGAACATCGCTAAATTTGCAGTCAGTGTTTCATTGCCCCATTCGAACAGTGATTGTGAACGAATTTTCAGTCACGTGAACAATATAAAAACAAAGAAGAGGAACTATTAACATAGTTGAAGTAAATAATTTGGACTTCTCTTGACAAAAGAATGCATTAAGAGTAACAACAGCAAAAATGATTGCAGAACTTTTGAACCCACCACCTCAATGTACCAAAAAATTAAAGACAGGAAAAAATATTTATTAAATAAGAACGAAGAAGAGTTTATAGAAGACTAGACGACCCGCCCCGGCTTCGCACAGGTGTATTATACATATAAACCTTACTCTTGAATCACTCTATACATTAAAAAAACCGCATCAAAATCCGTTGCGTAGTTTTAAAGATTTAAGCATACAGACAAACAAACAGACAAAAATACCGACTTTATTTTATACTATGTAAGGATATTCGGGATTTGTACCAGGAATAATTAGTTTAAATTAAATTTCCAGATATACAACAATACAAATTATAATTTGTTTTTTTTTTTCAAACGAATAGAAAAAAATCAAATGCGAATGTCGCCGAATTGCCACCAATTAGCCCAAATTGCGCTATTTAAAGCTTTTTAATATGTTTTTTTGTTATTTTTTTTTTAAATAGTGACACGGCCCACCCATGGACTTTTTCCATATAAACACGGCTATTTTACCGAATGTACACGGCCGCCTAAAAACCTCATTGGCGACACTGATTACTAGGTGAACACCTAATTACACTAACACTAAATACAGTGTTGCCAATGAGTTTTTTTGCTTATCTAACTTATTCTAATACTAATCTCGCCACCCAGAGCTGCCTGCCATTTAGGCTCGGAAAGATACAAACCGCGGAGCGGGGCTAGCTGGTGACACAACTATCTCGATACTGAATTATTTCTCATTTGTGTTGATTTTCAGTACATGATGAGCATGATTTATGTAATGTATTCAATGAAAGACGGACTATCGCAGAATGGTCTTTATTATTCTCGAACCAAGCTATATATAATATGTGGGTAGATGACAATAATTTCTACCTCCATCTAATACATCACATAGTCTCCTCGTAAATTAAGAAAATATTATTGCATACACCAATTAATAAAATTTTATAACGTATTTTGTGTAGATGGCAACACTTATTTTCAAAAACTAAAAAAAGTCAATAAATTCTTAATCGTGCCATCTTTATCAATTAAGTTTTGAAAATGGAAAATACTTGAAAACTTCTAACACTAACTTCTAAAATATCTTACGGTGAGGATACAAAACGAGTAAATAAATGACGCATCTAAATAGTTTACGATTCACGAAAACTGCCTTACACCTAATATCATACCTACCTACTCGCCCATTTATCCTTCAACTTTACTGAAATATACCTACTACTGTCTCTAAATTTAAAACATTTTTTTTAACACACATTTAATAATTATGGGTATTGGGTATAGAGATCAACTGTAGGTACCTATGTTTACTTAATGTTATAACAATTGTTTTTGCAACATTCAAACATAATGGAATATAAAATACCTATTTAAATTTTAGCTAAATGCATACTTTGTTTTTTTTTATGTTATAATAATTTAACATAATTATTAATGATTATCTCTAAAGCAACATAACATAAATGCCTACACTGTACTTACAACAAGTATGCACTGATGGTGCCGTCTTACATACAAAAAGCCCTTATCAATGTAAATAACTACCTAAATTAACTTTTAGACTGGCATATTTTCTCAATAAATTCGAACTAACTTACCCACAGAGTTTTCTAATTGACAACAATAAATGCCATATTTCTACAATATTTGTAGTGTAAACATATTTGATATGCCAACATGAATGTCTTAGTTTTAACTTATATTAGGTAGATTATACGATGAACGAAAATATTGTACCGTAAATACTAATACATTGATAAACATGAAACCCAAAAATAAAATCACTACAAAATCAAGTTTTAATTAAATGCGCGTAAACTTATCAATGCACATGATGTAATTTGACTTTATATTATACTTTATATCAAAGAATGACTACTCACAACAATATGTTGAACTGCAATGAAGTAAATACATATTATTTCGCTTTTACTTAAGTATATACATAATTGTATAACAAAACTCACACGTTATAGTCTATAAAGTATCTACATCTTCGATATACCTACACAATAATCAATGATCACAATGTGTTATAAAATTCCTACTAAAAGTATTAGGTAAGTGAATGTTAAAACAAATGCTTTGTTTTTAATTTGTTATTTTTCTAAAATTGACAGGTACTCAAAAGCGAATGATCTTACCAAATACTTTTATGAACTTTTTACTAAATAATCGAATCACAAATATGCTTTTATAAGCGCATCAAAACATTGAACAAAACGCCAGTCACTTCTCCATATCGGATTAAACTTTCCTTTTCAAACATTTATCAAAGCAAAATGAGTAATTATTTTAAATATAGCCAGGTACCATGCTAAAACAGATTTAAAAGTAGACCGGTTTCTCTCAATAGGCTAAAAATAACTCTCATATTTCTTTTTACACAACTAGCCCGGTCTATTTATCATGGAAACCTACAAATACAATAACATTAATCTTGAAACATTTCGTCGTCGTGACCATTGCATACTTTAAATAAGTAAGTAATTATTACTATAAGGTAAACTAGTCTGCCTTTGATTTATTTTTTTTCATAAAAATATCATTTATTTAATTTTATCTAAGATAAATGTTCAGAACCTTTTTAACAAATGCTTTTTATTTTTACATTGCATAATACCTATTATAGTATTATTAACGAGTTAAACTGTGTCAATCGTTGACATTGACGCCTTACATTTTACCCATTAGTAAACGACCATCATTTTAGATAACAAAAATTAAAATTGCAACATTATCGGAATCAAAAACGACTTGTGAAAATTGCATTACGGATTCGCGATCACTTCAGTACTCACATGATTTTCAAAATGACCTTTAGCACTGCACTAATCACTCACCACTGTAGCTATTTAGAACAGACACTTTCAGTTTGTTCCTGAATGCTCGTCCTCCAGCGCCGCTGCCAAATGTGCTGGCCGAGCAAGTTGCAGCCTGCGCCTCATGCGCCGCCGCCTACTTTGCTGGCCAAGCACGTTGCAGCCGACGCCACCTACGTCTCCGCCAATGCACCTTGCACAGCCCGTCGCGGCCTACGCCTCCTGCGTCGCCGCCTGACGTGACCGGCACGGCCCGTCGCAGCCGACGCCTCCTGCGTCGCCGCCTGACGTGGCCGGCACAGCCCGTCGCAGCCGACGCCTCCTGCGTCGCCGCCTGACATGGCCGGCACAGCCCGTCGCAGCCTACGCCTCCTGCGTCGCCGCCTGACGTGGCTGGCTGGGCCCGTTGCAGCCGACGCTTCCTGCGCCGCCGCCGACGTGGCTGACTGGATCGAGCGTGTCACAGCCGGCGTCTCTTACGCCGCCGTCGACGTCGCTTGTCGCGTATATTGCGGCCGGCACCCCCTGCGCCACCGCCGATGCCGCTGGATGAGCGAGATGCGGCCCATGCGCCGCCTCCGGTGTAGCGGACTGAGCACGGCACGGTCCACACGCTGTCGCCGAGCCCATGCATTTTCGCTGCCACCAAAGTCACAGCCACCTCTGCCGCGCTCGCGAGCTCCACCGCTCGCTTAAAGTCCAGCTCGCGTTCAACGTTAAGCCTGGATCTCATATCCTCGTATTGCCCCGACACGAACTTATCCCTCAAGGTGACCTCTAACGTAGTCACAACGTGGCACGTGTTTGCTAGCTTTTTCGAACCTTGTAGGTATTCGTCGACGGCTTCCCCCGAAGATTGCTTCCAATGTCGAAACGCGCGTGATTCTGCGACCTCCGACTCGGGTGTAATTTCACGTAAATTACACACAATATCAAATTCACAGCATGAAAGTCCGACGCTGATGCACGCTAACATGGCCGCGTGTCACTGTCCCGCTATGGTATTTAATGAAAAAAATACAGTTCAATCCGCCTACTAGACGCGTTTCAATCATGAAAACCGATTATAAACACTTCAATACTGTCTATAGGCGAACTCACAAACACTAATTTCACGTAAATTCGAATATTATTAGACTGCGCCAAGTGTAATGTATTCAATGAAAGACGGACTATCGCAGAATGGTCTTTATTATTCTCGAACCAAGCTATATATAATATGTGGGTAGATGACAATAATTTCTACCTCCATCTAATACATCACAATTTATAAAATAATAACCCTGGTCTGCAAGATTCTTTTTTTTTTTTTTTTTTAAATATGTTCAATACAATATTACAATTATAAATAAACATATTGTACCAAAAAACCACCGTAGGTTTGTATAGGTACTTACTACTAGTTTCACCTCCGCGCTGATACATAAACATGTTAAACATAAAAGAGACAGAAACATTGAACTTTAATATATAAGTAATGGTTTGGTTACTAAAGAAACGACAGTTACACAAATTACCTTTTTCAAACATAAAATTAAGTAAATAAATGGCAATTCATATTACTGAAGAGGCTAGTAAACTATATTTAAAAACACACTGGTGACGCGATGACAAGTAATCCAGTTTCAAACTACACATACCTAGGTAAATTCCATACATTTAGGTACTCATACACTTTGTACTTCTTTGCATTACATAAGTAGATAATTACTAAGTATGGTTTACTTATTAATCATAACGAACATTGATTAGTAAAATTTTAATTTTACAAGACACACGTATCAAATAAATACATTTACATTATGTATATTTACGAATATAAAACTACTTAGAAATGTTTTCGTTTAATAGATAACAATACATTCATAACACACCTAAACCCAAAAATATTTTTTAACTTAAGAAAATTGACCAACATTAAAATGTAGGTATTTACTTTAATCTTTTTAATGCATATAACAGCTGCTCAAATTATGTTTATAACATCATATACCGATCTGGCCACAATGGGTTTATCATTGTCATTTTTTCGAATTAGCACCTTGCCGTCTTGATACCATACATATTTATATGTAGGCCTTAGCTTTTGCTGTGCTTGCCAAAGCAGCGCCTTGTTTGCTTTTGTTAGGGCCGGGCGAAGTATTACGCTCATCTTTGCACTAACCGAGGCAGCCCCACAATATTTTCTACCCGCATTTTTGTTTTTCGCGCAGCACGTACCCACATTTTAGCTTGATCAATTTGCTGGAATCCTAATTGCAGAACACTATCACATCCATTGCGACGATCTATTCGTTTAACGTAGATAATTTCAGATTTACTCCTGTTCAGGATCTGTGATAGTTTTGTAGATATGTCATTTAAATTTTCTTCCGGTAGTTTAGGTAGTCCAGACAATTCCAACACTGTATCCAAACGATGCTGATCTATTTTTCGAACCAACTCCTTGAGTGCCTTCATTTCATGTTGCAGATGTGTATGTTCACTTTTGAGACTAGTGTACTTACAACCGAGATCCTTTATTTCTTTATCGTGCCTTTCCACTGTCTTTGTCGGGTCGTCGATTTTTCTGCAACATTTTTCTAAAGAAGATTCGATGGGCTGCAATGCTTTTTTTAGTAGTTTTTCCATCTCCGTAGTAATATTTTTCATCAGCTTTTCTGTATCTATGCAGTAGCGATTTGAGATACCACCAGATAACTCTTCTTCTTCCTCATCCTCTTCCGGTATAATAAAGGAAGATTTTCTGTTCGGCGAATTGTACTGACAAACTTCGCAAGTCCAGCCAATGGTATCCGCGTTACCCAGCGCTGCAAGCTGCTTCGCTGTAAGACCTGAACACGTTGCATTGGCATGTACTATTTTTGCACACATACTGCACTCTAGTCCCGGGGATTTTTTCGTCAATCCTTTGTCACAGTTAGCACACTTCGAAGTTACATTCGGCATTTTAGCTTAATTACGTATCAGGCGCGCGCACTATAATATGTAAACAAACTCGTCCGTTCAACGCGACAGCGCGGGAGGGAATGAAATGAATAAAATGAAATGAAATGATATTATTTTGTTCTTACACTGTTGCAAATCAACACGAATCACAAAAAAATACTGAATTTCGGAAATAAATAGTATCAAAAAAGTATATACGTAACGGCTAAAAGCGAATATCACGCCTAATTATGTACACGGGTGAAGTCGGTCTTGCTGTTTTTTGCAAAAAATAGTTATTAATAAAAATACTGTAATTTCAATTTCTCAATCTGGAAACTCTGGTCTTAAGAGATGTGGTCTCTAAGACTCTGAAGTCTTCAGGAAAAGTCTTAACAGCAGACGTGTTGAAAAATAAATCAAAAATTCGGAACAAATTCGGCCATGCGCATTTAGTACAAGGCAAGGAGCATATTAAATACCTTATACTCCTTGGTACAAGGTGAAGTTTGGTCAAGAATCGTAGAATAATTGGCCAAGTACGTGTCGGACTCGCGCACGGAGGGTTCCGTACTGTATGGGAGGAGGACATTGTGTGATTATTTCAAGCATCAACCTGTTACCATTATTGATATAGAGCGAAAAACGGCTAAAAATTCAGGCTTGCTCTATGGAAATATTAATTTTATTCTGTTTTTAGTATTTGTTGTTATAGCGGCAACAGAAATATATCATCTGTGAAAATTTCAGCTGTCTAGCTATAGCGGTTCATGAGGTACAGCCTGGTGACAGAGAGACAGACAGTGGAGTCTTAGTAATAAGGGTACCTTTGGGAACGAAATCCTAATAAAAATACATAATAATATTGAAATATTAATTTACTTACAGATTGGAGATTCTGAAGATCCACGCGGCGCCCATAGCGAAACACGGCGAAATGGACTACGAAGCCGTCGTCAAACTATCCGACACCTTCAACGGCGCTGATCTTAGGAACGTGTGCACTGAGGCCGGCCTGTTCGCTATCCGAGCCGAGCGAGAGTATATCATACAGGTAACATTTACAAAAAAAAATGAAAATACATATAGGTACCACCAATCACTATCCATACATATACATACCACCCACACAAACACATACCACCCATACATACACATCACTCAAACATACACCACCACTCATACATACATACATACCACTCATGCATACACATCACCAATACATAAAAAAGTAAAAAACACTGTCATACATACGCCACCATCCATACATACATATCACCCATACATACACATCACCTATACATACACCACCACTCATACACACATATAGGCCGAATCATACAAGTTGTGAGATGTGAAGTTAGCTACAAGCTGCGCAATATCCAATCAACGTCCAGATTGGTCTGAGCTTCAGTCAGGATTGGATATTGCGCAGCATGTAACTAACTTCACTTCCGCCGACTTGTATGGTTTGGCCTATACCACCTATATATACACATACATTATAACAAAACACGGCGAAATGGACTATGAAGCCGTCGTCAAACTATCCAACACCTTCAAAAGTATAAATAAATAAATAATAAATATTAGGGGACATCTTACACACGGTCTCTGACCCCAAACTAAGCAAAGCTTGTGATATGGCTGCCAAAGACTGATATACTACATATATATTTTAAATACATACTTATATAGATAGTACCTAAATAACACCCAGACACAGAGCAAACACCTATGTTCATCACACAAATGTTTACCCTGAGTGGGGATCGAACCCACGCCTCTTTGACCCAGAAGTCAGGGTCACTAACCACTGAGCCACCGAGGCAGTATATCATACAGGTAACATTTACATACACACCACCCATACATACTTCATACTAAGCGGTGGTGAAACCGTCACACACGTTCAACGGGGCTGATATTAGGAACGTTTTCACTGAAGCCGGCCTTTTTGGATGGTTCATTTAATAAATCGTAAACAATAAGTTTTACAATAGTAGTTTATGCAACTGTCATATAATGAAGGGTATTAAAACACGAGTGTGAGTTTATGAAACGAGCGCAGCGAGTTTCATAATAGTAACGAGTGTTTTAATACAGTTGCATACACTACTTTATCTTCAGTTTATATTATTTGCAGTTGCATACACTACTTTATCTTCACTAATAAAAAAAAAAAAAAAAACATATTGCGAAACATTAAATTCACGCGTACGTGTATTGTCACAGTGAACTTGGCGCCATTAAAATCTAACCAATGAGAGCGCAGCTGCGCGCAGGGCCAATCAGGAGCGAGCGCGCGATGTTATAATGAGATTTTACGATATCGATGTGGATATTATAACATCATGTGAAATTGCTTAAATTGAGTGTTTTGTTGTCTGCGCTATAACAGTAGTCATTATAAGTCAAGTATTGGAAACATAAGTAGAATGTTACAACATTAGTGTAGATAAAAAAGTTTAAGTACATACAATAAAAGATGCGTAATTTTATTCTCACAATTTTAGACTAGTACTCAATAAGTCCATAGGTTCCGAGATAACAGCCAGAAACTTTTTTTTCAAGATTGCGCTTGAAACTCCACCTGGACCTGACCGCATTTTGTCATTTTATACTCAACTAGCGACCCGCCCCGGCTTCGCACAGGTGTATTATACATATAAACCTTCCTCTTGAATCACTCTATCCATTAAAAAAAAACGCATCAAAATCCGTTGCGTAGTTTTAAAGATTTAAGCATACAGACAAACAAACAGACAAAATAGCGACTTTATTTTATACTATGTATTGATAAATAGTGCTAAACTTCAAAGAAATAACTGACCAAAAAATACGTTTATTTTTCGTGTGGTATCTATTACAAAATACAATTTCTATTACAGGAGGACCTTATGAAGGCAGTTCGAAAAGTAGCCGACAATAAGAAACTCGAGAGCAAGTTGGATTACAAGCCAGTCTAATTATAATTGTAATTAATTACAGCGTTTTATCCATATTTTACTAATATTAGGCTTATATGTATGCAATGTTCTAAATAAACACCTTTTTGGTAGATAAATAACTTTTATTTCAACACTTATTCTAATGACAAGAAGGCACAATTTATTTAAAATATTATTGACTTAAATCTATGCTTAGAATGTCAATCTCGTTGTAGCGAGGTTTTTGAAAAAGGTTTAGTTGCAAAACAACAAAATTTTAGAAGTCTCATTCTCGAAATGGCTACTTTTTAAAAGTCCTTGCAATCTTGCATAATATTAATGCTTTTGATCCGTAATGTAGAATTGCACAATTTAATGACAGAAGATACCAATACATATTTGTATAAATGTTCTATGAAAATATTGTATGGAATAGTCGCTTTTAGCAATAACAATGTGTGACACTTTTTTTTTAATTTTATTATTTAACTTTTAAATTTTATTGTACACATACCACTTTAAACTTTAAAGTTTCAATACATATTTGCATGTCTAACACGGATAGAATATAGTGAAACATTTAAGATTTTAAGACCTGTACTATGTGCATACCTATGTTCTGGCAAGTAACTTATATTAATTTGCCATTTCGAGAATAATGCATTATAAAATTGTCATAATTTTAACACTCGCCATTTTGAGAATTAGCCATTCTGCTAAACCAAACCGATCATTCTATAAAATCCGGCAACGTCCCATTGCGTCTCGCCTTCGCCACATTCTCATAATAACACGTAAAGTCAACATACCCCTTAATTTTAGTATCCCTATCCTGCCTTACATTCGGATAGATATCCGAATTCGATTCCATCGAACGATTAGTATCGACAATCGAATCGTTCGTATTAATCGTACCGGACGAATAGACTTCCGAATCGATTTCGTTTAGTAATGTAGTCGATTTCGATTGAACTATCGGATTGAATCTCACTGAGGGATTTTTAGCTAAACCTTGAGGATTTTCAGAGACAACTGGAGCTAGGAAATTAAAATTACGTATTAATAAAGACATGTGGGTGTTGGGGCGAGGGGTTAAGTTATTTTTGACGCAGTAACAAACGAATTCGTCTTCGATTTCTTCAAGAACCGATTGGCTGACTTTTTTAAAATCGGTTTGTTTCCGAAAGTTTTCTACGATTATTTGAGCGAGTTGCTTGTTGGTCTGTTCGCTGCTGCCTTTGGCTTCTTGTATGCGTTTGTAAACTCCCGCGCTTACTAGGATGAGGAATCTGGAAAAAAAATATGACTTTACTAGCTTTTACCCGCGGCTTCGCCCGCATGATATTTCGAGGCCCTACCTTTACAACCTTAATAAAGGAGGTGGAAAAAAATGATTCGACATTTGCTCGTGTATTTCCGGTGCCGCTACTACAGGCTCGCTGCTGGCCGCGCTAATCGAAGGGAAGGAAGGCCTTGTGGAGGTCTTTTACTAGGTAATTGGGAACTTTTTGCAAGGTAGTTGGGAGTTTTTCATCAGTTAGTTGTAGGATTTTTTAAGCATTTGAAGACTTTTTAGGCATTTGGAGGACTTTTAAAACATTTGGAGGCCTTTTTAAAACTTTTGTATTTTAGGTATTTGGAGGCCATTTAGGCATTTGGAGGCCTTTTAGTCAATTTGGAGATTTTTTTGGCACTTTTAGGCATTTTGAGGCATTTTAGGCATTCGGAGGCCTTTCTTTACTAAGCGGTGGCCTTACCTACAACTGTCGTCAAGTGTAATAGGGCCGTGTATCTCCGGGGCCGCTACTACAGGCTCGCTGCTGGCCGCGCTAATCGAAGGGAAGGCCTTGTGGAGGCCTTTTACTAGGTAGTTGCCGAGACAACGCGTACCGGTCTGGTTACCCAGGTATTGACCTGGAAAACACAATCAAATGTAGATTGTAAAAAAGTAATCCTATACTAATATTATAAACGCGAAAGTTTGTATGTATGGATGTTTGTTCCTCTTTCACGCAAAAACTACTACATAGTAATCACTACATAGTATAAAACATTAATGAGGCAGGCAAAATAAACCACGAAGAAGTTAGGCACCATATTCTAAAAGAATATTACCGAAGAATTCGAAATTTAACAGACTCTCACTTAAATGCACGAAATCTCTTTAGGGCAACAAACATATACGCAGTTCCGGTATTACTATACATTTTCGGCATAATCAACTACAAAACTTCAGACCTTAAAAGAATAGATGTTAGGACTAGGAAACTTTTAGCCATGAACAAAAAACACCAACAGAAAGCAGATGTAGAACGATTGTACCTACCAATAGACAAAGGAGGAAGAGGCCTAACCAGCATCACAGCCCGGACACTCCGCGATTTTTCATACAAAATCTGCTGTCTTACGCACACCTACACAGTACTTACTCACAGACAACACACATACGCACGGTCGCTACACGCGCATTTGTGTGCGGAACGTCTATGGCTGTCAGCGATCACCACATCGTGACGTCATGCCGCGTGAGTGAGACAGTTGCGTACATAATTTGCAAAAATGAATATTAATCTAGTGCTTAAAATAGTATAACAATTACTTAATTTGGAAGCATATTAACAAAAAGTAACCGATCTACTTCTTTTGTAAGATAATAATAAGAGGAAGTTACCAAATAATGTTAAATAAGTTCCTATTATTTATCCTTAGGGAAACATTAAAATATCTTGTTTTGTTACGTATCATTGATATTCAACCATACACAGTACAAGTCTTCCCTATTGTCACAGTCTAGGTAGTTTTTATTAGAAAATCCACCGGCCAGTGCAGCCCGCGCGCAGAGTACACGATGCGGTACGTAGACGCGGGGTGGAAGTGAGGAAGACTCAAACGGGTGGGGGGTAACGAGTGGCCGTTCTATACGTAGTATTATTATATATTCTTTGCCAGCATAGAAACATTACATAAAACGCAAATAACTAAATGTAAAGCATACTTAGAGACCGAAAAAGATAACATACTGAGAGAAATAGTAGAGCACGATAAAAATAAAGATAAATATTCAATATTCAAAGAAACACAAGCAAATCTAGAAGAGATAGGACTTCGAAGACACGAAAAATATACGGACAAAGAACTTAAACAGGCGGTAGTAAAAGATAGGATAAACAAAATAAAATCTAAACCACTTCACGGCTAGTTTCATAAGAGCGTACTGGAAAAAGAAAATATAGATAGGGAACAGTCTTTCAGGTGACTTAAAAACAACCGGTGTCTCCCTCATTAGAATCATCCATATTTGCGATTCACGAACGGAACATCATGAAAAAACCAGTAGATGGTAAGTGCCGGCTTTGCCAAGTCAAAGACGAGACCACGCAACATATAATCTCTGGATGCGAAAAGCTGGCAGGCACTTACTACACCAAACGACACAATAACATAGTACAGTACATCTTCTGGGCACTATCCAAAAAGCACAAATTCTCAGTCTCCAACTTGTGGTGGCAAGAACACCTGACGCAGCCACAGGTAAAGGAGAATGAGAGTGCTAAAATAATGTGGGAGATACCGATTTAAACAGACGTTACAATAGTTCACAACAGACCAGAAATAATTTACATTGACAAATCAAGAAACAAAACATACCTCATAGACATCACGGTACAAATTAGGAAACAAAACATACCTCATAGACATCACGGTACAAATTAGGAAACAAAACATACCTCATAGACATCACGGTACAAATTAGGAAACAAAACATACCTCATAGACATCACGGTACAAATTAGGAAACAAAACATACCTCATAGACATCACGGTACAAATTAGGAAACAAAACATACCTCATAGACATCACGGTACAAATTTGGAAACAAAACATACCTCATAGACATCACGGTACAAATTAGGAAACAAAACATACCTCATAGACATCACGGTACAAATTTGGAAACAAAACATACCTCATAGACATCACGGTACAAATTAGGAAACAAAACATACCTCATAGACATCACGGTACAAATTAGGAAACAAAACATACCTCATAGACATCACGGTACAAATTAGGAAACAAAACATACCTCATAGACATCACGGTACAAATTAGGAAACAAAACATACCTCATAGACATCACGGTACAAATTAGGAAACAAAACATACCTCATAGACATCACGGTACAAATTTGGAAACAAAACATACCTCATAGACATCACGGTACAAATTAGGAAACAAAACATACCTCATAGACATCACGGTACAAATTAGGAAACAAAACATACCTCATAGACATCACGGTACCATCAGACTACAACATAGGAGCAAAAGAAATAGAAAAACTCAGCAAATACCACCGACTCAGACAAGAAATAGCCAGGTTATGGAAAACATCCACAGAAGTCATACCCAAAGTAATAGGAGCCACCAGAGTAATAGCCAAATCACTGCATAGATTTTGCACAAAACTAAACGCCAACATTAACACCAATATCATGCAAAAACAGGCACAAAAACACACATCCAGAATACTCAGCAAAACGCTAGGGGACACAGTTTTTGTTCAAGGGGGAACTGAGTATGAGTATGAGTATATTAATTTTATTCTGTTTTTAGTATTTCAGCTTTATAGCTATAACGGTTCACGGTTCATGAGATACAGCTTGGTGACAGATAGACGGACATACGGACAGCGGAGTCTTAGTAATAGGGTCCCGTTTTTACCCTTTGGGTACGGAACCCTAAAAACAAAAAAATCGATTCGACAGTTCTTTTTTTGACATTTCTTGGAGCGCACGCTAGAATAGCTCGCAGATGGCAGAATTATGATCTACATGATATATATTTATCTTTATTTTAATCGTGCTCTAAAACCCGGGACCGTAAAAAAATTAGGGAGGCTGCTAGTAATAAAATATACTCACAATTCCTAAGCTTGTTAACGTCCAATCCGAGCTGCTTGAGCCTTAACAGCTCGTCCTCGTTGTGCAAGCTGTGGTCGACCGTGAGCTGGACCACGCGCAACACGCAGTTGTCGTCTGTCCTGGAATCATCACCACACATATGTATAACTAGCTGCGCCCCGCGGCTTCGCCCGCATATTTTGATTTTTGTACTATCCCATGGGAACCCTTTATTTATCCGGGATAAAAAGTAGACACTTTCCGTCTTTCAAACCCGAGGCTCTACTTTACCACCCTTAATAAAGGAGGTGAAAAATTGAAAACAATTTGACGTTTGTTCGATTCGACAGTTGTTTTTAGGGTTCCGTACCCAAAGGGAAAAACGGGACCCTAATACTAAGACTTCGATGTCCGTCTGTCTGTCTGTCACCGGGCTGTATCTCATCAACCATTATAGCTAGGCAGCTGAAATTTTCACAGATGATGTATTTCTGTTGCCGCTATAACAACAAACACTAAAAACAGAATAAAATAAATATTTAAGGGGGGCTCCCATACAACAGACCTGAATTTTTAGACGTTTTTCGCTCTATATTAATAATGGTAACAGGTAGATGTTTGAAATTTTCACAGAATATTTAGTTGTATATTCACTTCAATAATAAAATCAAAATAAAAACAATATTTAAGGGGAGCTCCCATACAGCACGGAACCCTCCGTGCGCGAGTCCGACTCGCGGATGCTCGTAGCTCTATAATAGCTAGAATAGCTCGCAGATGGCAGAATTTTTCCTACTTACTAAACACTTATTGTTATAATATGGAAAATTTACGCAATATCGTTATAATTTACAGCCTATGTGTTATTCTGATATATAAGCTGTATTACTGCAAAGTTTCATCTCAATCCGTTCAGTAGTTTTTGCGTGAAAGATTAACAAACATCCATCCATCCTTACAAACTTTCACGTTTATAATATTAGTAGGATAATCTGCCAAGTACGAGTCGGACTCGCGCATGAAGGGTTCCGTACTGTATGAGACCCTTAAATATTTATTTCATTTTGATTTGATTATTTATTATTAAAGTAGGCATGCAGCTAAATATTTTGTCAATATTTCAAGCATCTATCTGTTACCATTTTTTATATCGAGCGGAAAACGGCTAAAAATTTAGATTTTTTATATGGGAGTCCTCCATATTTTTTTTTCTATTTTTAGTATTTTATAGCGGCAACAGAAATACATCATCTGTGAAAATTTCAGCTTTCTAGCTATAACGGTTCATGAGATACAGCCTGGTGACAGACAGACGGACAAACGTTAAAACGCGGGGTCTTATTAATAGGGTCCCTTTTTTACCTTTTGGGTACGGAACCCTACAAACGTAATAAAATAAATATTTACGGTGGGCTCCCATACAACATTTGCCTGTTATTTTTTTTTTGTCGTTTTTTGCTCGATTATTAATAACGGCAACAGGTAAGAGCTTGAAATGGGCTAAGGGTACGGAACCCTTCGTGCGCGAGTCCGACTTGCACTTGGCCGATTTTTCTTAGTACATTTGCCATTAAACTTATACATATTTATTTACTTTATACCTGCAGAGTAAAGCTCTAGGTTCCCCCACATTAGCAACAAACAGCTTATTGTTGTGCACCAGAGCGAGACAGACGGTGGCGCCACCTGACAGGTGCTGGTCTATCTCTTTCAGACGCGCTAGGATGTCGCTGTTGGCACGCTGAGAAGAAAAGAGATGGTATATTATAAAACGTCAATCTATGTATACTAAGAGCCACACAAGTCGGCGGATGGGAAGTTATGCGCAGAACGCTGCTCAAAAGCCGAAATATAGGTATGCGCGGGAGCCAGAGAGACCCGCGCCGGGGCACACCCGCCCGCCAACCTCATGCCTCCCGCGCGCTCCCTACGCATTGTGCACACATGCGCAATAATTAGCGAATCACGACGAAGTGTCATCTGCGGCTAACTTCTCATCCGCCGACTTATGTGGCTTGACATGTGATTTTATTATTTTAAACTGTTATTTTTGACGATGCTATTGCAGACATTTCAATTACAGTAGTTATTTCTGACATCTTAATTTTTTAATATTGTATTTTGAATTTTATGTAATGTACCAAATAATTAATTTACTGTAAAATTATGCCTAATAATTCTGTTGAGTATATTCTTCTTCTTCTTCTTTTCAGCCATAGGACATAGGGAAGGCCTAGCAGCCAGCAGTGGACGTCCTACCTATGTTGAGTATATTATAATGAATAATAATTGTTATTTTGACAATTCGTAAGGTGTTGCTCATAGTATATTGTTGTATAACAGTGTATGTAATTATCCTTACTGAAAATAAATGAATCTATCTAAGTATATGCGCAAATGTTTCAATCTTTCCATCAAGATTAGTTAACCCATTTACTATGAGTATAAAGTTTTTGGATCGTTTTTTGGAGCTAACTATGAATCTTTAGTTAGTTATTTTAGTTATTTTAATCTTTGCTCTTTATTGTGTACTAGCTGACAAAGTGAACTTCATCTCACCATCTGTCAACTGTCAATGACAACTTTTACTTGCAGAAACATTTTGTATGGGAAAATGAAGTTAATGTTTTTGTTATTTCTCTCGCAACTTTTATAAATTTTCTCCCGTTTAAACCTTCCTTTACTTACACAGATATTTCAAGATCAGAATTAGTCAAATCGGTTCAGCTGTTCTCGAGTATTAGCAAGACTAACAACCACGATTCATTTTTATTAGGGTTCCGTACCCAAAGGGTAAAAACGGGACCCTATTACTAAGACTTCGATGTCCGATTTTTATATATATTGATATACTAGAATTAATATTTGAAACATGCAAAGAGCACACTTATTAGGTAACAAAAGACTAACCGTCTTACCACTAAAGTTTTACGCATGCTTTAGACAATGTTTTATAGTACAAATTGCATGGTTAAACAGTGTTTAAAGCGTGTTTTAATCTTTTGTGGTGAGGCCATTTAATTTTATAAAAATCAGTAAATAACACCACAGCAAAGCACCTTTATAGAAGCTGTGACCTTTTCATAAAAAGAAGTCAGTACAAGATCTCTAGTAGTGACTGCCTCGGTGGCTCAGTGGTTAGTGACCCTGACTTCTGAGTCAAAGAGGCGTGGGTTCGATCCCCACCCAGGGCAAACATTTGTGTGATGAACATAGGTGTTTGCTCTGTGTCTGGGTGTTATTTAGGTACTATCTATATAAGTATGTATTTAAAATATATATATATGTAGTGTATCAGTCTCTGGCAGCCATATCTCAAGCTATGCTTAGTTTGGGGTCAGAGACCGTGTGTAAGATGTCCCCTAATATTTATTTATTTATGATGTTGTTTTATTTCTTTTTTTTTAATTTTGCTCACATATTATTTGTACTTGTGTTTTAATTTTGATATTTGGTACGGAGCTTATTTAAACGACAAAACGGAGGAGGTTTACAAGTCGACACATATTTTTTTTTATGTTTGATCACGCATAACTTTTTACAGAGTGGATTGATTTTGATAAAAATTAAATTATTTGGCAGATCATAAAGGTGGTCAAAGGTGGTCCCATTTAAATTTTATCGAAATCGACTTAGCCATTTTTGATAAATCAACAATAATGTGAAATTTACTACATCGATCCGTGCGAACCTTTCGAATTTTTGTAGAGTTTGTGCAAAAAGAGAACCATTGTGGTGTTCCTGTGAACAAACAATAAGATTTTAATCTGCAGCCAAAGTACCGACTATACTTGGTAGACGAGAGAACTGATTAAAACCTGATTGGTGTCTACCAAGTATCAAACACTTTTAGTTGTACTAGCAATGACAGAGCAGTGTTGTCAACGTAACAAAATTAGTAAAATGGCACACGGGGGACCTCACCTACGACGCTTATCTTTTTGTACAAACTCTAATAATTAAATTAATTATTTCAGTCTGTTCACTCAGCTAAAATGTTAATTACCTGTGTTTCTGTGAGTGTTTGAAACTGGTACTGCAGGCTGGTCCTTTCAGCGATCATTCCATCGTAGTTTTCTATGTAAGCTTTCTCTACTGACACAAATGCATTCCTGAAATGAATAAAATGTTTCTTTAATACAATGTAAGTCATGATCTGTATTAGGCACAGAGCTATTACAACTAGAGAGATAGCGCTGTTGTCGCTTGAAGCAATTCTCAACTGCAAAAATGTATGGAAAATCTGGCTCAGAGCTGTCAAAACTGTCAAATACGTACTGGAATTTGACACAATTGAGAGAGAAACACGGCGACTAGCCACTCAATCGAGATATATTTCATGTCTCTTTTTAACTCATGCCATCTTAAATAAATTTTTTTTGTATGTTCGTCAAGTCTTCCTCTGACAATAACATAAGTCAGAGTCGTTGTGTAACAAACATTATTGCATCATTTTTAGGGTTCCGTACCCAAACGGTAAAAACGAGAGCTTAAATTTATTATATTTATTTAACATTACGTCCAATCTTAAATCACTGCATCTCTTTCTTTCTCTTCTCGATCGACCACATTATCTCTCTGGTATCTCTGTGGTATTAGGCAAGTAATAGGCAAGCTGGAATAGAAATTGTTTCCAACAACTCACTATGTACTGTATGTACATTCCTGATGATAATTAGTAGTTCATATAGGCTGGGTATCTAGCCCTAGTGTCAGAGCTTTTTTAGACTGCCTGAAAGCCTCTGACATGGCTACACGGTTAAAACAACCAGGACCTACTATTTAACCTGTTATCCGAGCCATTGTAGCGCTCAGTTGGAAAATGCCACCCGCAGTCTGATGATAATAATTTGTTATCAGACAAGCACAGAGTTAATCTTGTACAGCCGAGCAGTGATAGAAAATAAATAAATAAAATAATAATAATATTCACTAACCAATTTTACATAACATTTAATATTTCACCACACTAGCCCAGTTTCAATATTTCAAGTCTTTTTATATGCCATAGTTTGTCAACAACGCTATACTTTTTATACCTACTGCTGTTTTCATATTTCAAATTGTAAAAAGGGCCTCTTAATGTTGGCTTAGTCTCCATTGATGCCTAATAAAGGACCAGGCCAAGCCTGTGAATTCTATTGAATAAAGAGATATAATATTCACTAATAGGTATATAACCTTACTAGGTGCGCCCCGCGTCGTTACCCGCGTTAGATAAAAAGTAACCAATGTGTTAATCCAAGGTCTAAGCTACCTCCATACCAAATTTCATTTAAATCAGTTTAGTTGTTTGTTCAACAATCAGAACAAAAGAGTAACAAACATCCATACATACTCACAAACTTTCGCGTTTATAATATTAGTAGGATGAAACATTGTTCTTATTTCTGTTTCTTATATACTAGGTTGTCCACCCTGGACAAAGGCCTCCTCTAGAAGTTGCCAGTGCTCCCTATCTCCGGCTTTCCTGTGCCACCCTGGCGGCAGGTTGTCTTCCTACCTTTTCTGTGGTCGTCCCCTGATCCGCTTCCAGTCTCTTGGGTACCAGAGCATGACCTCTTTAGTCCATTTGTTTTTCTGGCTTCTCAGTGCATGCCCAACCCAACACCATTTTATTTTTTTAAGTTTTTGGGCTATGTCTGCTACACCTGTGGTCTTTCTGACTTTGGTCAGTCTCCACTTTTCTCTTAGCTTTATATGAAGCTTGCTTCTCTCATGCATTAATTGATAGAATATTTGACATTAAAAAAACAATGATGCGATTTGAGAAAAATACATACACACAAACAAAGAACCTCCTCCTTATTGGAAGTCAGTTAATAAGGTAAGTAATGCTCTTATACTGCGCTTTACTTGGTCTGTCTTGGTGGGGCACTACTGTGACCTGTACTAAAGATGCTCTATTTTATGCATATTTTTCTACTTGATTTATGTTTTCAGACAAAAGTTAGCTTTTCTCGCAATATTTGAAATGGTATGGTGCTAGAAGTTGTTATACTGTGATCTTTTTAACATCATCATGGATACTTGGATGAAGTTATCATCCATCCATCAGCCATAAGACGTCCACTGCTCAACATAGGCCACCATGGATCTCCAATAAGACCGGTTGGAAGCGGCTTGCATCCAGTATGTTCCTGCGATCTTGATAAGGTCATAATTCTACTTTGTGGGTGGATGTCCTACGCTGTTCTTACCAGTTTTGTGGTCTCTATTCGAGAACTTTTCGAATTCATTGGTCATCAGTCCTCCTGAATGAAGTTGTACTAGAATCAGCCGAAGGACAAACACTGCTGTACATAGGCCTCCCCCATGAAACTCCAATGAGACCGGTTGGAAGCGGCCTACATCCAGCGCGTTCCTGTGATCTTGATAAGATCATCTGTCCACCTCATGGGTGGACATCCCATGCTGCGCTTACCAGTGCGTAGTCTCCACTCGACCATCTCTTTGACCCCATCGGTCATCAGACCTCCTGAAGTTATAGTAGAAGCGACTGATTGACTATTTCTGATTCATACCACAAAGGGATGGTTCAGTCTTCCTGCTTTCTTGTTTCCTAAGAGATATCTAAAGCTTTTCAAGATCAGAGTCAATAGGTATCTTCTAGGTCTGCATGCTTCATTTTCGACCACAACATCGCTTACCATCAGGCCAGTTGGTGGTCAAGAGCAGACTTATTCGCGTTAAAAAAAAAATTGGTTGCCTGTAAAGTCGGTATACGGGCGAAAGTTTTACGTGACAAAGACTTATGTCTGTCTCTCTCGCTCTTAGGCGGGCTAACCATGCCCGAGTGGAAGGGACGCGTGCCTCTCACTCGCTCTCATTGTGAGCGCATAACGTGAGCGGAGCGTAACGCAGTTTCTTGAAGTGTCACCCGGCAAACCAATTTATAAGACGTTGTCACGTCAAAAAAGGAATTAGTTTACCTCAACCGATCCCGTATCTCCTCGTCAGAGTTGGCAGATGGTGGTGGGAAGAGGATCTCAACGGCCATCCGCTGCATGATGAACCGAGCCGCGTCCAGCCCATTGTGTGGCTCAAACACTCCATACAGGCAGCTGGAAGAAAAAGATATAGCTTTCCTGTATTCAGTGGCAGATTTATGGTTTTATTGCACGGTAAGTCCCGTAGTATAAGAATAATCGTCACTAATAGATTGTAGAAGGTAGTTTTGATATTTATCCTGGGTATTTACTTACAAATTATCTTCTGTTTGGCAATGAAAACAAAGATAGTCGTCGGTGCAGTGAGTGCTCCCACCAAGCTTAGAGAAATACGATGCCACGCAAGTATTTCTGCATTTTGGCAGGTCATCAGTCCATGGTCTTGCGATCATTGCGATATTAACTCGATTATCAGGAAATTTTATAGAAAATTACGAATGTCTACACAAAATACCAATAATAGCTTTTGAGAACAAATCTGTGGGTTGATTGACAGATAGGACAGCTGATGAAATAAAAAAAAATGTGACAAACTGACAATAACATCTACACATTTTTTGACATTGGGGATACCTGTACAATATTTTTGAAAATTCCGTGTCTTTTATAGAAACTTGCTGTAGTTTACCACAACCTAGAACTTTATTTAAGACGATTGACATGTCATATATTTTATTACAAAATCACGAGTGAACGTTGATTATTGAAAGTGGTATATACCCATTACGATTAAAAAATGTCATAATTGGACGCCCAAAAAATATGCCTTCCACCAACCTCACAGACATCTTCAGAGCAAGGTAAGCAGTAAGCACAACTGTCCACGACGCAGGACCAGTATGTTCCGGAAAAGTCAAATATTTGCAGCACGTTCGATGGAAACGGGGGTCATATTGCCTCCATTTCAGGTAGGTACGCAAGTACGCAACGTTGCATAATAATATGATTTTATTGATAGAGCTAACGTAGTGAGTGAACCGTCACAACTCAGATTTGATACTTATGAGCAAAAGACTTCGATCAAATATTGTATATTTGATCGAAGGCAAAAGATATAAAAAGACCAAATTCTCCTATTCTGCGAGTTTTGAGTTGAAAATTTTGCTTCTATTTGTCCGAATGTTAAGCTAAAATGTTACTTCATGCCGACACAATTTCAACGAATCTTGACAAAACTTAGTTGACAGGTTTTTATCTTAATAGGGTTTTATACTAGCGGTAATTTATGGTTTTCATTTATCTTATATTGAGTGAAAGATTTCTGTAGCGCTTTTTACAGCCGATTTTGTTAATATTTAGCAGATTTTAGCAACATTAGGTAGGTACTTCAATTTTTAATAAAATATTACATACAAAAATTTGAAAATTTCGCATGCAAATAACATAATATCGATTCGTTTTAAAGTAATTTTACATTCAAAAACTATCTCTACAAACTATATTCACAGATAAAAACTTAACGCGTTATGTTACGTCGGTACAAAATCAGGGTCCTGGTTTTTAATTGTTTTTTTTTTTCATATCTACTACACACATTGTTTACTACTAGTAGTAGTTTAGAAAGTAGGTTCACGGATAACATTGCAAATCTGAAGGACTGCATAATCAGCTAACTTCAATAAAGTTCTAACTAAAATTGGCAAAAGTTGCTTAACTGGCTACCCCGAAAACCTTTTCTTATTTTATTTTGACTGAGAAGCTTCTACATTCAGCCAGTAATTGAATGAATTGATAGAGAACTTTGACCTTATGAATTCATTTTAAAGTTATTTGCAAGGAAACTGAGTAGAGTAGTAATGAAAATATTAATAATCTCTATATTAAATATCTACAGTCATTCATTAGCCATCTTCCGCTTCTATCAAATGACCCAATTATGATCTGCATTGAAACCATCAACATTTATAAAAATAAGTTTTTTAATGCTGAATTCAATTAGTTATGTCATAGATTAATTATTAGTGTTATGTACAAACCATTTACTTCCTTACCTTGGGTCGGATGATACTACAGATACCTATTGGTACTGACTCATTAAATTCTGCTTTAAATTAATACCTTTACTCAAATTGCGATGAGTCATTTCATCAAATATTTTTACTATTATATGGAACATTTTTTTTACATACTTCAAAAGGCTTGCGTTTGACCACACCTTACCTGATAAAAACATTTCTTACTAGATCTTTTTATAATTGAATATATCTAATATTAAACTCCAGTATTTCCAGTCTAGCATCACAACCATGTAGGTGTTAACAAGTTACCTTTTATGGCAGTATCAGCTTACTATCGGCCATTTTTGGTTTGGTCAGAGTTGTAGCATATATATATTTGGTTTAAATAAGAACTAATTTAAAATATTGCTGATGGTTACTAAGTAGTAATGATTTGCTAAAATGTAATATTGTAGCATGACAACTGTGGGAAGGTTCTAAAATTTATTTTTATTTCACAGTGGGAAACATTCAAGTATAATCTATTTCTGTGGTCTAATGAAAACACGAAACAGATAACATGCGGATAACTACTTATCTATCTATGTAAAATATTTTAGTAATTAACAAATGAAAGTCATAAGTCTTTGATCAAAGTTTATTCATGTCATAAACACCTAAACCTCAATCTTTTACACTTTTGCAATTTTTATGTTTTTATTATACAATGTTATAGCTCTCATATACCTAAAGAGCTAAAAGTGACTAATGTTCCTTTTAAACCTATTTTATTAACTTTTAACCTTTATAATGAGAAAGTTTAAGCTTATCTTTCATTCGGACATGAATCAACAATTTTAGAAAATACTATTTTTTAAATATTATTACAAGGTGTCATTACACCTAACTATACATAACTTTATGCTATATCATGGTGCTGTCAAAAATAATTTTGCAATAGATTTTTTACATACAAATGTATCTACCAATAATGTTAATTACTTAACGGTAGGCGATTTAAACACTCATCTAGGGTCTTATTGAGAATTAACTCTGTATCCCATTATGCATGTATATAAACTAGGTTCCTAGTTACAGATTGGCAGAGAATAGAGAAGCATTGTGAAAATCAGGATGGCCGAAGATTTCCAAAGTCCAGAGTAACATACAAAAGTAAACATAACCTTGTGTCCCGCACATCACTTGCACTCACATTCCCGCTGAACAAATGCAAAATAAGTGTTAATTCGGAATACATTTATTAGGAACACAATATTAAAACAAAACAGTTTGAGACACCTCTGCAACTTCAGAAATCCCCACTTCATCAGGTGAGCATAATTAAAAACTAGACCATTGTGTGACAGGTTATTTAATCGGTTTTTTTGTCTGCTTTGGTTTCTGGTTCGGGTTTTTTCTCGGCTTCCTTGACCTCGGGTTTCTCTTTTTCCTTCTCCTTCTCCTCAGTTTTGACTTCCTTAGCTTCCTGCTTGGAAGCTTCGTCGAAGTTACCGACTAGGTTAGGTACCTCATCGTCCTCTTCTAGAGGCTTAGGCGCAGCCACGCTCGACGCGAGCCTCTTGAGCTGGTTCAGACCCTCGGGGCCCAGCTGGCTGAGGATTCCCGGCAGCATTTCCGCGATCTGCTTGTTCTCGCCATGCCCCGTGATAGCGAATGTATTCGCGGCGAGCGATGCCTGCGCTTTCGGGTTGTTAAAATGTATCACAGTGCCGTCATCTTTTATCATATTAACCTCTTCGATGCCAGGAATTGTGTTTACTGACAACTTTTTGAGGGATGACTGGAGTTTCTTGTCGTCTGTGGCCGCGGTAACGTGAACAACCTTCTTCTTGCGTCTCGGAGTGCCCTTGCCGCCGATGCGGACCTGCGACTGCAGTTTCTTTAGCTTCTCGGTATTCATTTTGTTGATGAATACGCGTCACCTGTCGACGGAAACACGGCGCACTTTTTAGTAACTTAATTCAGTGGGTTACAGTTCTGATCACACTAGTTTTCCATGTAACTTGATCGTACGCACGTGTTTTGGACACCGGTTAGTTACAAAGAGAAAATGGTGGATTCGGGCCAAAGTTATTTCTGATTTTATTTTCTTTTTGTTGGCAGCACTATCCAAAATTACGTTTCGTTTCTTCATTTCGATGACATTTAATTAAAAAGTAATAACGTAATATTTATTTTTGTCATGACTGTCAAGAAGTTAAAAGCTAACAATCATTAAAAAAGCTAGTAAAATACATAATGATGCATTTATGTAGATATTTGATACAAATAGTGATATTAGTTACTTTTGTCTAAGGTAGATAGTGTAAAGCTACGTAAATCAGAACGCTTTAATGTTACCAGTATAAAAAATAAATTCATTACGCCATCTTTGATAATCATGCTGAACTATTATAACAAAACGACAACAAGCTTAATAGTTCTACATTCTATCATAGATGACGCGAAAAGCAATGCGCCCCAAAATATGTGACAGTATTGTTTACCGGCTAGGAATAGATGGCGCCCCAAGTATCGTACAAAAATAAAATCATTAAAACACTCTTTGCATTTTTAACCGACTTCCAAAAAGGAGGAGGTTCTAATTTTGCCTGTATGTATTATTTTTTTCAGCGGATTCTTGATTTCAGGATTACTTTTTTATAGGTATTGTTTACTGCTGACTAGTATCTATAGTAGTCTAGTAGTATAAAAAGGGGATGGTAGGATTAAGGTCGTGTAACTCAGATGCACATTCTCTAAAATGAATCCTATAGAAAATGTACAGACTCTTGAGTCAGTCAGAGTTTTGGAATTTACGTGTCTTTTTTCTACAGCAAGCTTCTGCGTCACCTAGCGACTCACCAGAGGTGTCAGCGTCAGGGTCCGACGAGTCCACGGAAGTGTCCATAAATTCCATGTCCTCTTCCTCTTCCGTCTTCCTCTCGAACTGCACGAGGGCTCTGGAGACGACCCACTGGGCCCTATAGTGTCTGCTTCGATAGAAGTAAGTTGACACAATTTAAAATTGAGTCCCTATTAACTTTTATAGATACTAATTATATTCTTCTTAAAGAGAATATTTTTGTTTCTCTTTTGTGGTTTTTGCGACTGAATTTGCCTCCAAGCAAAGCGTAGGACGTCCTACAGTCCTCCGTAGAAACACGCTAGATGCAACCCGCTTGCCGCTGGATCAAGCAGGTGTTATTGAGATTTTCAATTTCGCTAGAATAGGATAAAATGATTTTGAAACTTTTTAAGCGGAACTTCAGAATGAAACCAGAGAAGTCTTGAAGTCGGGCGGCAGTGAGCAAGATCCAGTAGGTAAGTTAACATTTTTATAATCTTGTTTATATTTATAATTCTACTGTACGTGTATTTGTCACTGAACTCCTCCTAACGGCTGGACCGATATGAATGAATTTTTACGACTAGTATCAGTCTATACTGCTACGTAGGTATATCTATAGTAGTCTGTGCTGCTGACTCTGTCAACTTTGTACCTATCATTCTAATTTTTTTTTGTGAATTTAACCGATATATTTTTATGAATGAGGTCTAACTAGGTATCATTCCATTATGAGTGGTTATTACATACCTAATATAAATATTTGTATCTAGGTAGTATTTGTAGTCATCTTTTATAATATTTTTAATCTTCATATAGAACCAGAAAAACTGGAAATTTTACCATACGATCACCGATGTCGTAGCTAAAATAAAATCATAGTGTTTTTTTAAATGATTTCAGGATCTGTATTGAAAGAAATGCCCACATTATCCCACATCTGCATCAAAACATCAAAAATAAACAGCACTCATCGTATTGTAACCGCGTTTTATTGCCACAATAAATATTTATCTGCATTTACCAAATGGACTTCAGGGTAGGGTCACCATTATTTCAAAAATAGGTACGGGACACATTATTATTATGTACCTACTACGGGACTTATCGCGCACTAAAAATTACAAGATAAATAAATACCTCATCACCTTTCTGGCCAGGCGTTTGGTAGAGGTGACACGTGACCAGAGTGCTGGCATCTATTTCGCCCAAAAGCTGAGTATTGCTATTCAGCGAGGCAATGCTGCCAGCATTCTGGCCACGTTACCCCCTGCCGAGGGGCTTTTAGACTAGGTTTTATTTTGTTTTGTGTTTTTTTTAGTTTAAGTTTTAGTATTAGTTTAGTCAATATTTTAGTAAAAGTTAGAATAAATTATTTAGTTTTGATAATAAAAATAAATTACCAAGCAATAATGTGTTCAAATCGCGCGAAGGTATGGGACAATCTGAAAATAAGGCTCACTGCTTATGCTGAAAGTCTAATAGTAACACTCGTATTTCAATCGTGAGGTCACGGGTTCAAATCCTGATGAGTTGAGAACCAATGAGTTCTTTGGAATTTAGGTTTTTCACGACATCGGTCATTTTCGATGAAAGAAAACATCGAAAGCTTCATACCTAGTAGGTATCTCCGGGGAAACATAAATCGATAGCGTTTTTATACGTAGGCATAGATTAATTATTGTTTACTATAATTAATCTATGACGTAGGTAAGTACCCGCAACTGGAGCGGAGGCGCGCTGGCGTTGTGCGGAGTCATTGTGATTGTTGCATAATAATTATGTAGGTAGTTGGTAGCCCTTCGAGGAAAGACTATGTTCAATAGGGGACTAACAGAAAGAGCGCACTATTAGATAAACATAAACACAAACATAAACATATATTATTTCCAAATAACACATGTGCAGAACATTGTTATAATAATACTTAGTTTTAACAAAACAGGTAAATTTTAATGTATTTCAATGTTATTTTATGCAACCTGGATTTCGCACTAGGCTAGCCTGTGTGGCGAAATCCAGTGTCTTTCGTTTTTGTAAATTTAGGTATGTACTTTGGATAGACATGATTCTAATATAGATATACAGTACTTATATAATTCTTACAGATAAATAAATAACTATGATAGAGTAATTAGTAATTATCGTGGCTTCACCTTTTGAGTGCGGAATTCCTTTTTCCATGTTGGAAGGCTTATTATTTATTAAGTATATTCGTTTATTGCACAATGCACTTATATAACAAAAGTTCTTACAAACTAGAGTCTTAACTTAGTGACATTGACCCCGTAAGGGCGTCGCAATTTAAGGAGGGAACATTACCTTTCCTTTACATCTGTACCATCCTTTATTAATCCAACTAGCGACCCGCCCCAGTTTCGCACAGGTGTATTATACTTATAAACCTTCCTCTTGAATTACTCTATCTATTTAAAAAAAACCGCATCAAAATCCGCTGCGTAGTTTTAAAGATATCATATCACACATGGGGACAGACAGCGGGAAGCGACTTTGTTTAATACTATGTAGTGACAGTGATAGTATTGCTTTAACTTAGTACAATGTGGACAATTAAGAACTACACCTACGAAAGGTGATTGGGTCCAGTGTTGTTGGTGGGCATTTCTTAACGTGTCCCACTAATTCGTCGCTACTGGTCTCCCTACACCAAAATGGCGTCGTATAAAGCTGTCATCGCGCGTCGATTCGCGCCATTTCTCGAGATATGACGGACGGTAATTTGTGAAGAGCATTCTCGCTCCTATTACTGAACGGTTTGCTAAAGAGCCAGCGATGATAGGTGTATCGTCGGGCCCGAAAGTGTTTTTATTTTTTGGAATGTAGAATAGGGCTACATTTGGCCACCAACTCGCCTGATGAAAAGCGAAGTTGTTGCTGAAGATGGAATATATAGTTCATAGTTAATTTATTAGACAAATAGGTGTCAGAGACACACTTTTGAATAGTCAACAATCTACATAATGGCAAAAACTTAGCAAGAAACTAAATACTTACGATAAATATTAATTACAGCTATACAATCAATCATTACTTTAAACTTAATTCTCATCAATTAAATCACAATAATCCATTAATCACATTAGATAATTAATAATAAATACAAGTAGACACAACAAGGTGCCAGTTGTATGAATGACGAAAACCTACCAGATCCATCTAATTTGGTAGATTTTCGTCAGTCTGTATTAAATTAAATTATAATGTCAAATTGTCAAAATAATATGTTAAAAATTGATAACAATAATTAGAGAAGACCTAGAAGATACTCGTAGGTACCTATTCACTCTCGACTTGAAGATATCCAAGTTGTAATTGTCAGGAAACAATGACGGAGCTTTGAGGAAATATATGTGACGATAGATTGGAGGTTCGTGATATAGATTAAGCATGACCAAGATATGGAACGTTCTTGAATGTCATCTAGTATATAAGTTGTTACTGTTAAATAATAAACCAGACTAATTCCATCCTGTGTCTCATCACGTCGGGGTCACCAGTCACCACTTCGCCAGTACGGCAATAGGGACCGTAATGAGACACAGGATGGAATTAGTCTGGTTTATTATTTAACAGTAACAACTTATATACTAGATAGAACGTTCCATATCTTGGTCATGCTTAGGTAATCTATATCACGAACCTCCAATCTATAATCTTATTTTTTTTTTTTTTTTATTGCATTTTGGAAGAGATTCTGAATGACATTTTTTTTTGCAGTAATTAATTCTACTTACTAAATTAATCTTACTTATTATTGTCTATCGAACTGTAACACAGGGCATTCCGATTGGATTCCTGGCGGTCGGCATTCATCATCATCATCATTAGCCTGTGTCGACCCACTGCTGGGTTTATGCCTCTTATGTGCCATATTATTGATATTATTGACCAGCGATGGGTGTGATGTCGTCGACCCATCGGGCTGGTGGTCCCCATTATGAAGGAAGAACTTTCAACTTAGATACTGCGGTGGAAGGTCGGATATTTAGTCAAAACGGACTAGACCAAGAGATAGGGTTTAGATTATACCACGGTCTGAATCGAACTCTAGCCCATAAATATGTTTTAGGAATCATAGTATACCTACAAGGTTATACAGAAAAAGTAGATACTTAGGTTTAAGTATACAGGATTATCTGCATGCCCTGTACCTACCAAGCTGAAAGGGGGTTATTAAGACCATCAATTAGACAACTTTCATCAATAATTTTTCTCTCAAAAAATGGCAAAACCGCCTGCCCTCGTGTACAAAATTCGAATATTTCGCTCGAATTGTTTTCATTATTGTTGATTTTTCAAAAACGGCTCAGCCGGCTCAGTGATATTAAAATGGGACCACCTCGGGAGTATACCCTTTCGAATTAAAAAAGAACTTTTCGATTCGGTTCACAATTGGCGAAATGATCGATGAACATATGCAAAAAAATACATACAGACGAACATAGAACCTCCTCCTTTTTGGAAGTCGGTTAAAAAGTACCATGGGCCCCATGATATTTTTTTCTAGAATTCCGGATTGACCCCATACCTAGTGATTGTTGTTCCTAATGTTGGACTGAATCGCCTTGCTTCTTAGGCGTAGGTACTTATTATATTCTATACTCAGCTAGACTGTTGTTTATCTCTATGGTAGTAACTACCTATTGTAGCATTATATACAGGTCGCGGCATATAAGTTTAGCACTGAGGGTACCTACTGTGGAAGGGATGGCTGCGCATGGGTTTAGTATATATGGCGGTCACCATGCGCAGCCATCCCCTCCACATTACCCTCAGCGCTAAACTTACGTGTCGTTACCTGTATATATAGTGAATTGACTGCTGAAGAGAGTAAAGCACATCTGTGTTTCAGACTCAAAATAAAATTGGAACAAAACAAAAATAATGACCCAAATCAAAACACTTTCTCACACAACTGTAATGTACTGACTAATAAACTAATGCACTTAAATTTAGTTTGTGTAACACGTTTATTGGTTTTTTATAATCATATTTTATCGTTGTTCCGTTGATTCACTGTTTACCCATAAAGTAAAAGCGTTCAAAATAGCTCAGTATTTGAGCAATCATTTATTTTGATGAACTCGAGTTGTTAACATGGTACCTATCATGAATACAGCATAGTGTTGCGAACGAAGAAGCCGTTTGCAGCACCACAAGTTAAGAGTGAATTAGAGAAACCCGTAATGTGGCAAGCGGGGGAGCCGGTTGCCACACCACAAGTACGAGACTTCAGAGAACCTAACCAAAGAGTCCTGCCTAGTGGATAGGATTCCTAACGGTTCGGAGAGAGTAATATAGTAAACTAACCATAGTATTTACACATTTATTTACACTATCACACACTGCACTTATCGTCTATTAAGTCTTCAAGAAGCGGAGAGAGAGAGAGAGAATTTTGAAAGAGTCCTTGGAATGTTAGCCAAAAAGGGAGAGGGTAGCACTCGTAGAACCACGCTGGAGGCTGGCCGAGGATTTTCTATAGCCGGCCCAAACCGGCCGACAGGGTTCGTCGACAGCGCCAGACCAGTGCTCCAGGGTAAGGGGTCAGTGGCCCCAAAACAAGAGATCCTCCTGTAAACAAAGTCAAAGGGACCGGATCCTCTCACCCTGACTGTTACCCGACGCTCATGCCGTTTACACTACGGGACTCGTCCACGCAATCTCAAATTCACACAGTCACTACATCTTTATAGAAAAAAAATGGTGTCTTCAAGATGACTTCCAACTCCAGACTGCCCGAATTTTACAAAACAAGGATCGCTGATCCTGTCAAAAATAATTTTAATAATTTCATAATCAGAATTGTAAGTTGGCAGTGTTATCGTTGAAAGAGTCTGAATGTAGAGAAGCTAACAAAAAGGTTAGTTTCTCTACAAGCTCGATGCTTGTAAGGAGGAATATGAATAATCACATGTATAAATTAAATTATTAATTTATGGGATAAGGACGATAATGATGATGATCATTTAGTTTATTTGGTTAAAAGCAACGAGTTTTGTATCAAATGATGATAGTTGATACTATTAAGTTATTGGCAAAATAATTAATTAAAAACTACAATAGCGTAATAATATCGACTACGGAAATATGAATTAATGTAAGGGACAAAATGCCATTTTTCAGGAGAGCCAAAAAACGATCGCAATTTTTTTAATTTCTTTATATCTTTTTTGTTTCTTGTCTGATTTAAATGACTTCTAGGACTAAATTGCATAAAATTTTGAACTGTTTATGTTAAAAATATCATTATTTGAGATATCCCTGTAGTTTAGGAATTGACATGTCCCTTACATTATTTTTTTCTGTTAAAATGACCGAAATTTAAAAAAAAAGTTAAGGTAACGTACATCTCATAATCAAATACGAGGTAAAATTGCAGTGAAGGACATCGCTTCAATAGGTTTTTTTAAATAAATAGCCCCAAAAGTTTATCATAATCATTTATTTTCAAAGTAATTATATTTAAAAATGTGTCACTGACGCTAAGTTAAAAAAAAACAACATAAACAACTTCTTATGTAGTTAAAAGTCTTAAGCAATACTTTTACGTAAGTAATATCACAACGAAATGCGTTAGAAAACTTTTTAAATAATGAAAAACTAACGTTCATTATCATAAAAAGACCGTGTAGGAACTTTCATATTCAGTCTTCCATGATATAATAATAAAAGCTTCCAAAAAAAGTTAAACTACGTATAAATCTTTGTAAATTAAACAAAATCATAATATAGTTCTGACCCATGTAACAAGAATAGTACTTTTAAAAATTAAATTGGTTTCTTTTATGGCAACAGTTGTTTTAATTATTTGTGGAACTATGATTAAGTTTATCCTATTCATTTGACAAAACAAGGAAAGGCATGATCATTATTTCAATTCTCTAAAAATGACTGCAACGTACTAGGCTTGTATAGGTATAATTTGACTTTTCAAGACTTTCCTTGTGTTGTCATATTAAATTTACAAGATTATATTAACTTATGTATTTACGTAACACTACCATGTAAGAACTGCCTATTGCAATCAGGCACATAAAAGGCTTAAGGCAATAAGGCAAGGCTGATTGCAATAGTTCATACATAGTAGTGTTAGGTAAATACATAAGTTAATATAATCTTGTCAATTTAATATGACAACACAAGGAAAGTCTTGAAAAGTCATATTATACCCATTAGTTAGTTACTATTAGTCTTCCATAAAGAAACAATAAAATCTATTAAGATAAAATACTTATGCCTAGAAACATGTCCAGTCAAAATTAAACAAAAACAAATAGGGCACCTAAATATCCATGGTTTACCTATAACAAGATATTAAAAAATTATAAGACAATAACCTCGATTTTAGCAAGTAAATTATTTGAAGGATGAATCTTATCCAGTAAGTTTCTTTTATTTTACAACAAAAGGAAAGACGTGAAAAACCGGATTCAAACGCTTTTAAGTGACAGTTACAAATTGGCTATACGAGTATGATTTCAAGATTTTCCTTGTATTGTCCAACGAAAGTCATAGAATTATCTTAACTGTGATAATAACTTGTTAATAATGTTTACCAGAAATAACATAAATACGAGTATCAAAACAATGAGAAAATCTTAGTCAACATTTCTGTAGCAATGCTTTCATGATTAAATTATAGTGAAGAAAAAATAAATGCTTATTCATCATCATCTGTTTCATGATTTATTGATTATTTAAATGATTATTCATTCATTTGAGGTTTATCCTAAAATTTACTGTGCGTCTTCATATTCGTCGTGTTTCCAATGAAGTGTCTAAAACTGCACCATCATGTGGAAGATTTAGGTAATCCGCGTGAAATATTCTGGGAATGTTGTTTTTATTATTTATTAAATGTTGTTTTTATCAGGTATTATACGTAAGTTAATATCATCTTGTAAATTTAATATGACAACACAAGGAAAGTCTTGAAAAGTCATATTATACCTATACAAGCCTAGTACGTTGCAGTCATTTTTAGTGAATTGAAATAATGATAATGCCTTTCCTTGTTTTGTCAAACGAATAGGATAAACCTAATCACAGTTCCACAAATAATTAAAACAACTGCTGCCATAAAAGAAACCAATTTAATTTGTAAAAGCACTATTCTTGTTACATGGTTCAGAACTATATTATGATTTTGTTTAATTTACAAAGATTTATACGTAGTTTAACTTTTTTTAAGAAGCTTTTATTGTTAAATCATGGAAGACTGAATATAAAAGTTCCTAAACGGTCTTTTCACGATAACGAACGTTAGTTTTTTATTATTTAAAAAGTTTTCTAACGCATTTTATTGTGATATTACTTACTCAAAAGTATTGCTTAAGACTTTTAATTACATAAGAAGTTGTTTATGTTGTTTTTTTTTTAACTTAGCGTCATTGACACATTTTTAAATAAAATTACATAGAAAATAAATGACTATGATAAACTTTTGGGGCTATTTATTTAAAAAAAACCTATTGAAGCGTTGTCTTCACTGCAATTTTACCTCGTATTTGATTATGAGATGTCCGTTACCTTAACTTTTTTTTTTAAATTTTGGTCATTTTAACAGAAAAAAATAATGTAAGCGACATGTCAATTCCTAAACTACAGGGATATCTCAAATAATGATATCTTTAACATAAACAGTTCAAAATTTTATGCAATTTCGCCCTAGAAGTCATTTAAATCAGACAAGAAACAAAAAAGATATAAAGAAATAAAAAAATTGCGATCGTTTTTTGGCTCTCCTGAAAAATGGCCTTTTGTCCCTTACATTAATTCATATTTCCTCAGTCGAATATTAATGTAAGAGGCCAACTTTTATAGGACATGTCCCGTAGAGGCTGCAAAAATTATAAATCTGTAATCAAACCACTTTCCTACAAAAACCTCTGCCTGTTTAAGTTTGTTTGATTTTCAATTAATATTTGTTTGTCTGCGTAAGGGCCAGTGTATATTTTTGTAAATTGATGTAAGAGGCACATCGGACTTGAAAAACGTAACTTGTAATAGCGTAAGGGAAATCAATTGGTTAATAGGATGAGAAACTTAACGTATGAGGCATATTGCATTTTTTATGTGTGTTAACGTACTTTTTACCCCTTATTTTTGATATTTTTGCTAACTTTTTTTTGTGGTAATCGACATTTTTTTCAAGATATTAAAAAGTTATATATACCATTTGATAGAGCTCGGAATTCTGAATCCAACGATGTATATAACTCAAAATCACCAAAATGTCCCTTACATTAATTCATATTTCCGTAGTCGATATACATAATACTTACAGATATGTACAATACCTAAATTAAGTTAAGGGAACTTAATACTTAAAGAAATTATGAATTAGGTAGCATATAATAAATAGATATTAGATAATAATTAGTGATCATTTAGTACCTATATAATATAAAGTTGTAGCGTTACTATTGTTATGTATCTTTGCAAGAAATAAAAGGCTATTTTATTTTATAATACTAATAGGTATCATTATTTCATACAAAACTTAGTTAACAAAGTTAATAGTGAAACGGCTCTAAATATTAAAGAATTATTGTACAAAATGACTTCTATAGAGAGTAGTTATTGTAAGTAGTAGGTACCTTAAGTAGTAGGTACCTACATTTCATCGGATAGGTAGGTATTGTAAATTAAAAAGTCTCAGAATTTAAGAAATTCAGAATTGAAATACCTAAATACATACAATTTTAATATAGGTAGACAAATGACTTAATTGAAACTTTCTTGAGTGAGCGAGTGAATATCGAGCAAAAAATCACTTTTGATGTAAGGTAACTTGGGGTAAGATCGAAAATGGGGAAAGACCGTTTTCCTCCAATTTCTTCCAAACGCAATGATATATTTTGTTCCTGGTAACATTTCTAGTGACGCCATCTTGTTATGCATCTGCCTGTAGTTAGTCGGATTGTGTCAGTCGGTGCTATCGTGATTTATGGTGTTTTTTGTGAAAGAACTACTTTTTAGCTTGTTTTTGGAAATGTAACTGGGGTAAGTCCGACCCCAGTGACATCCAAGTGAGTTTTTTAACATTTAATAAGTTTAATCGAAGTAAAATCATTCCCAAGCCTTCACTTCAAAATATCCATGGGGCAAGTTCGGAATCCAAAGCAAATTGAACTTTAATGCTAGTGTAAATAATAACGATAACGTTAAATATTTCGGACTTACCCCGGTATCTTCCGGTCTTTCCCCATCATCAAAACAGAAATGTTCTAGTATTAATAGTCCTGTTATGACAGTTTCGTAGAAATTAGGCACAAGCAAGCAAGTGAAATATCGAGAACAATTCAATATGTAACAAAATACCTAGACACATTTTATTAGTGATAATTTTGGGCCACATAAAATAATAATTTTAAAATGCTCTTCCAACTTCTCAAATAAGGTTCCGGTCTTACCCCAATTCACCTTACTTACTTATAGGAAGCTCCCTGTTCCTGTTTAGCATAATATTTTTTGTTGTTATAGCGGCAACAAAAACATCATCTGTAAAAATTTAGTTGACAAAGCCAGTCAGACAGACAGACGGACGAACTGATTCTTAGTAATAGGGTCCCGTTTTGACCCTTTAGGTACCTAGATAAGGAACCCTAAAAACGAGTTCATAATTCTACCGCAAAGTTAATTGGTTCACATTAAAAACTTCTTTCTAAAATAGAACAAACAAAAAACCAAACGTGCAACATAACAATCGTCGATTCCTTTTTTAAATTAGTTTCCCGCGTTCCCATTTTTCAGGTCCGTTTTGGTTGCGTTCTGTCATTTAAACAATTATTAAGGTGCGATATCACGCTGTCAACGTTTTTAGAAAAAAAAAAACCGTTCCGGGAACCAATTTACTTAAATAGATTGACCAAAAACTGTATTATAAGGGTAATTTTATTAATGAGGGACGAATTTAACAGTGTTTTATTGTGTAGTTGGTTTGTTTATAGAATACCTACCTACTATGGCGAATGCGATAGCTCAGTTATTTAGCCGTTAGGAGTAAGTAAGTTAGGTACTTACTGCCGCCATAAGCCCAAGAGCGGTATTAAAACAAAAAATAATAGAGAAAATTATTGTTTTTAGTAGTTTTGGTAGATAACGCCCTTGAGCATAAGATAACAGTATAGTAGCCATAAATCACAATAAAGTACTTATAATGTATCCCGCATATACCTATATATTGTGAAATCGCGGGTGGAACCAGCCGGGCTAGGATGCGCACGAAATAATATTTCTTTCGATGTAGAACGAGACATCGTTACAGCAAAGTATACCTATATCTGTCACTTTTTCACACGTCGAAAAGAGTGCTTATCGTGGCTTTTCGTGGTCGCATGCTTGACTAGCTGGACACGATTAGCACGGGACGGAACAAATTTAATAACACCGTTAGAGTAAAGCCTGGACCAACCTATCCATCATCATCATCATCATGATAAGGCCTGGACCAACCTAACAGTGGGATAAAGAAGGCTGCGGAATGATGATGATGAGTGTGCCCTGGATAGAAGAATAATGTTTTCAGCGATTTTTTTTTGAGAAACATGCAATTTAATACTGCTCCGCGTAGAGACTAGAGTGCATACATCTATACCAATATTATAAAGAGGAAAGATTTGATTGTTTGTTTGTTTGTTTGCATTGAATAGGCTCCGAAACTACTGATCCGATTTGAAAAATTCTTTGACTGTTGGGAGGCCACACAATCCCCGGATGCCATAGGCTATATTACATTTTCAAAAAAATTAGGGATCCTTGCTAAAACTTCAATAACGTAACTCAAGGTGTAAAAAAATTACCTTATAATTTAAATATTATGTAATGAGAATATGTAAAAAGTATGTAATATTTAACTGTCATAGTCTATTGCTTATTGTTACCCTAGCAACCAAAAATAAGTGTGTCACTTCTGTCAAATATTTGAAATATAAACAGCTATAGTCTTTTTCAAATAGCAAGTCACCTATGACAGGTCCATAGAACGTAAAATATTACGTAAATACATCATGTGACGTCACACCAATAGTTTAATATTTCTATTTATCAGTGAAAACATTCAGCAAACTTACAAGAAAAACTACTAAAATAAACGACAAAGGACGCAAGAAATAGAATAAAGGTTATTGATTCGCGTAAACATATTCGCATTCACTTTTCGATTTAATAAAATATTAAATTCGTTAAATTGTTATGTTACGTGCTATTTATTGCCGATCGTGACGTCATAATAAGAGGGCTGGGAAATCGACTATTGTTGAAATCGAAGAATATCGAAAACAAAACATATTAATCGACTTGATTAAAGCAAGGGTTATCGTTAATCTGTACCCTAGTACAAAAATTATAAAATATGTAGTGCGTATTCGATACAAAAATGTATGAAAAACTTAGTTTCCGTTTACCTCCGGTGTTCACATAGACAATATAACGGATACTCAAATGATTATAAATCTGGAAGATTCGTCAAATGATGATAATGATGATAGCTCCGATGACGAAGTGACGAGGACATTATTTCCCAAATAAATCTTTTTTTCCCCGTCACTTTTTTATTTCTTTTTGATTCCTCTAAACCTATCATCTAAGTAAATCCTACTGACTTGTAGATAAATTCACCAAAACAGTTTTAGGTATATTGTTCGAAAACTTCGATAAGTACGTAAAATCGATAATAATCGGTAATTACAAATCGAATATAGGTGCGGTACATCATTAAAATTATCAATGTATGTTTGACAGCTGACATTTCGGAAGTGTCATAAGTGACTAGCTATTTGAAAAATACTATAACAGTTTACAGCTTTAAACACATTGAATTATAAATTTCATTGCTTAAACCATTGATTTAATCAAAATAGCGGAAGATAGGTGACTCGCCTCTAGCGCGTGGACCGCTTAAATTAGGTCCCCGTCGCCTAATTGCTCTCAGTCGCAATCGGCGAGTGTGAGTATTCCGGTGACGGTCGACAGTTGTCTCGCTCGCCCTACTGTCGAAACAAATCGGTTTGTCTCTGTCGTTCAGTAGTGTTCAACGTAGAATGTGATTACAGCTGTGTGAGTGTTCGTGCATGCGGTTGTGCATCATGCCTATAATTTAGTTGACGAATAAAAGGACGTGCCCTATCTTCCGCTATTTTGATTAAATCAATGGCTTAAACACATATTCAGCATTATTTAATTTAACTGTGTAGCTGCAGGCCCGTTTCCGCCATAATTCCTGTTCAACAGTTAGCAAATCATTTATGAGGTACAAAGGCAATTTAGTTATATTTTCTACCATTTTAAAATGCCCAGAAGATGAAGATCTCAACTTTCTAGACATAGTTCCCAGGCGACGGCATCAAAATACGTCGTAATGAAGAATCTTCATCGGAAACTGAAAATCGTTTTACAAGCCGAAGAGAATACGCGTCGCAATCGCGTGACAGAGAGTCGAGTATCGAGCGTTCGCAGCAGCTTGCTGAGGAAAATTTGAGAACCTCTCAAGTCCGCGCGCGAGAGACGAGTATCGAGCGTTCGCAGAGGCTTGCCGAACAACATTTAAGAACCTCCCAAGTCCGCGCGCGAGAGTCGAGTATCGAGCGTTCGCAGATGCTTACCGAACAACATTTGAGAACCTCCCAAGTCCGCGCGCGAGAGACGAGTATCGAGCGTTCGTAGAGGCTTGCCGAACAACATTTGAGAACCTCCCAAGTCCGCGCGCGAGAGACGAGTATCGAGCGTTCGCAGAGGCTTGCTGAACCACATTTGAGAACCTCCCAAGTCCGCGCGCGAGAGTCGAGTATCGAGCGTTCGCATCGCAGCGGTTTGAAGAGCAAAATAATAGAAATATTCTAACTCGCACTACGGAATCGAACTCTGAGCATTCCCAACGCCTACGAGATCAGAGAGAAAGACAACATACGTTAACAACTAGAGTTCGAACTCAAATTTTAGCTCACAGTAACAGATCAGCATTCAGAAACGATCCACAAATAGATTATGCTCAACAGCCTTCCGTCCAAATTGGAACCATGAATAAGATTTGCCCTAAGTGTTATGCAAAAAAAAAATGAGACGATGAACCTAACATGGTGTGCAGCTGAAAAAGTTAGTCTCCCTAATATTGAAGAGCCGCCACAACCAATAAAAAAATCTTTTGACAAGTAATCATTCACTATCCGGACATTTTTTAAACAACATACGAAAGTAGAATAGTGTCTTCCAGAAGACTTCGTTTGGCTCGAAAGAAATCTATACCAATATTATAAAGAGGAAAGATTTGATTGTTTGTTTGTTTGCATCGAATAGGCTCCGAAACTAATGAACCGATTTGAAAAATTCTTTCACTGTTGGAAAGTTATGTTATCCTTGGATGTCAAAAGCTATATTATGTTTTTTAAATAATTTAAGATACTTACTAAAACTCCCATAATGTAACCCAACAGTACAAAAATTACCTAAAAAAATATTTAAATCGCGTGCGCTGCGAAAACTTGATGATACACTAAAATAATATACTACGACTTTGTAGAGCTAATCATTATTTACAAAAAGTGTCGGGAGAGAGTATGTCTATCTATTATAGTTAAGCCACAATAAGTGTTCTTTTATTTGAAAATTTCAATTGAAATGCCGCCGCAAGAAAAGGCTCTTAATTTACATCATGGTATAATATTATGTAAACCCTCATCAAAATAAACTACTTTATATTCAAGAATAATTCAGGACCTTTATATACCTTTTTAAATTGTTCAATTCAGACATTTCATTCGAAAGATATCATGAGTTTAAAAATGTAGGTAAGTATTAGAAAAAAAACGCGTGGTCACCGCTCATCCCGCTCGGCGAGCTAGGCATCACCATATTTTAAATCCGCTATTCCTATAGGTACCTGTACCTATACCAGCCTTTTTTAATAGTCCACTGCAGGACATAGGCCTACCCAGGAAGTGTGATTGGGCCATATCCACCACGCTGGTCCCGTGCGGGTTGGTGGATTCATATAGGGCATCTTTCTATCGAACACGTTGGTTGCCAGCGCTTCCATTGGTGCCATCACAGCTTTTTGGGTTAGCAAGTTGAAGAGGCCTTAGGTAGGGCATACAATTCGTAGAAGTAGAACTGATGGCTAATATTTTACAAAGTACTCGAATGAAGAAAAGATTAAAAAACAAGTGTATATTAGAACGTCAACTAACTTACATTGATAGAATTTCGATGGACTGCGGGCTGCGGGTCTCTAATATTCTAACCGTTTAAAAACTCTGAAGCGAATTCGATCGATTCTACTACAAAATTGATTCATAATTGACGGAATGATCGCGTAACATACATACATACAAAATGAAAAACACAGTCAAATTGCGAACCTCATTATTTGGTGGATACATGGATGGACGCTGGATGCAATATTCTTGCAATGGTTTTATTCGGTGTTTTTCAAGATCTAATAAGGGAGCCCTATGTTAAGCAGTGGGTGTTCTGTGGAAAACATATTTGCTTATATGATACTGTAATATGAAAACGCGCTAAGATAACTGTGTTCATGTGAGTGACATATGTACTTTTCGTTGTAGGTAAATAGGCACAATTCTCATAAAATCACCCTTCGTGGGTAGGCCTACGTCCTGCAGTGGACTATTAAAAAGGCTGGTACAGTACAGTACTCATAAAATCTGTCTTCTTTAACCAATCGTACCCGGGCGAAGCCGGGGCGGGCCAGCTAGTATACCTATAAATATGCTGTTCCATAGAAAAATATCGTTGACCCTCGACAAAATGTATGAAACAGCTGTTTTAGGGTTCCGTACCCAAAGGGAAAAACGGGACCCTATTACTAAGACTTCGATGTCCGTCTGTCCGTCTGTCTGTCTGTCTGTCTGTCACCGGGCTGTATTTCATGAACCATGATAGCTCGGCAGCTGAAATTTTCACAGATGATGTATTTCGGTTGCCGCTATAACAAAAAATACTAAAAACCAAATAATTAAGGGGTGCTCCCATACAACAAACCTGAATTTTTAGACGTTTTTCGCTCTATTTTAATAATGGTACCAGGTAGATGCTTGAAATTTTCACATAATATTTAGTTTAATATTCCCTTCAATAATAAAATTAAAATAAAATAAATATTTAAGGGGGGCTCCCATACAGTACGGAACCCTCTGTGCGCGAGTACTTGGCCGATTATTTTAGTTTTGACGAAAGTCGCAGAACATAAGTTGTTAGTTTTGATCTACAAAATAAGCCCCTAAAAGGATGTTAATTGATTATCAACAACCATGTAGGTACCTATAAAGGCTATATTTTCTTTACATATTATCTAATTAACTGTAATTGACTAGCACTTTTATGTTGAAATTGTTAATGATAATAGGTATAAGTCATATATAGTACTTAACAATCTGTACCTGTAATAAAACCTAATCTGTATCTGTACTTAACAAATATATCAATTATTTTTGTTAATATAGAACTACCTATTACTTATTATTTATAAATCACTATTGTACGCTCGAAATGGGCAGGCTGTTGAAACAATTTTTGTGTAACATCTTTTTACACGGCTTTACAATAAACTTTTTCTTATTCTTATTCTTAATATTTTAAAGAGTGCACCTACACAAAAAGTGTAAGTATCGTTCTGTCTGTTTAAATTTTATCAATGACTTGATTAATGTACTTACCTACCTAATCATGGTTCCACAGTAAGTACTATATTTTTTTTCGTATCCTGAGAGAGAGAGAGGGAAAAGTTCTTCGGTAGAGACCAAGTACCTACTTACCTGCAAGCGCAGCGTAGAATACCCCGCGGTGAACAGATGACTTCATCAAGATCGCAGGATCGCGCTGGAAGCAAGCCGATTCCAACCGGTCTTATTGGAGATCCATGTATAGGTAATATGTACCTATAGTATCTATAGAGTGGACGTCCTATAATAGCTGAGAAAAAGTAGAGAAGAATCAAATAATCTGAAAAATCCAATAATCTGGGGCCGTAAAGTTCTTGAATGGAGACCACGGACCAGCAAGCGCAGCGTAGGACGATGACTACTTGGACTGACGATATAATTAAGATCGCAGGAACGTGCTGGATGCTGGCTGCTTCCAACCGGCCTTATTGGTAATCTATAGAGGAGGCCTGTGTCCAGCAGTGGACGTCTTACGGCTGATGGATGGATGGAAATAATCTGAAATCCTCTCGTGATCTAGTTTTAAATGGAATGGGTTAGATTGTAGTACTTATACTTACTAGAACATATATGGGCAACGACCGGCCCGCGGGCCGGATCCGGCCCGCTGCAAGATATGATCCGGCCCGCGAGACATTTTCAAAAAACCCAATAAAAAAATATAACATTAGGTATTTAATCACGTCACGCTGCTACCATTACAAAAGGTGAAGTGTGGAAGGTGCGCGGTGGAGTTACGTAGAGTTGTGCGATTTCTACAAAAAATACCTAGAAGAAGACAATTTTCCGCAGCTTAGAAAATTCGCAAGAAGATTGATTTGTGTGTTTGGCAGTACTCATAAATGCGAACAGTTCTTTTCATTCATGAAAGTTAATAAATCAACACATCGTACAAGACTGACTGACGATCATTTGGAAAATTCTTTACGTCTTTGTACCAGTGGAATTAATCCAAATATCGATGGATTAGTTTCCCAAATTCAAGCTCAAGTGTCTCATTGATTTCGACGTATTTAGCTTTCGTAGTTTGCAACAATTGCAAATTCAACAATTTAATTAGAATGTACCATTTTTTTAAAATTTTATTTAGTTTTTTAATAAATTGTATTATAATAACATTGTCTTATTATTTCATGTCTAATATCTATCGCAAAAAATATTATCACTACTTTAAAATGCACTAAGTTCTTTTAAACGCGGCCCGCGAACGTATTTGCACGCTAAGGTTTGGCCCTCAACATGTCAAAGGTTGCCCATACCTGTACTAGAAGATTATTGCCTGTATCTATTGTCCACTCCACTCTTATAAAACCACTCCCAATTCTCGATATTGATATAAACTGGAATGCGATATTCCGTTTATGATAAGATTAGTGTAAGTAAGTTGTAAGTGTTTACATCAAATAAAATATAATGTAAATGTACCTACATAGTTACCTACCGTGTAACATTAACATTATATAACATTATATTTACTTACTTATTAGAACACGGCTATTCAGCCCTGTTGCCGCTTCCAACTTGTCTTAGGTATAGGAATTCATAAAGAAAGCACGTTCTAAAGCTGATTATGATGAGTCATGTTGAACATAAACCTACCCGCGAAAGACGATTATGCTATGACTGCCTCGGTGGCTCAGTTGGTTAGTGATCCTGACTTCTGGGTCAAAGAGACGTGGGTTCGATCCCCACCCAGGGCAAACATTTCTGTGATGAACATAGGTGTTTGCTCTGTGTCTGGGTGTTATTTAGTTACTATCTATATAAGTATGTATTTAAAATGTGTATATGTAGTATTTCAGTCTCTGGCAGCCATATCACAAGCTATGCTTAATTTGGGGTCAGTGACCGTGTGTAAGATGTCCCCTAATATTTATTTTATTTTTTATTTATCTATCACGGAGTTCCAGTATAGGGTCTGATATTGGAACCGTACCGCTCATAGCGTAGTTTGACTAGGTGTTCGTTTGCGATCATCGAAGTTAAGCAAGGTTCAGCACGGTCAGTCTTCTGATGGGTGACCGCGGGTGGCATTTACAACTGAGCGCTACCGTGGCTCGGATGACACGTTAAATTTTAGGCCTCGGTTGTTTTAACCGTTTAGCCATGTCAGAGGCCTTCAGGCGGCCTAAAAACTCTGACACCAGGGCTAGCCACCCGGCCTATGCGAACTTACTTTTTTTTAGTATCGGGTCGTTAAATTTTTTTTCCGCTAGTATTCACAGATTTCCTCACGATAATTCAGTGCCCTGATTTTTCAACTTTGCACGGTTTGGTCGTATACGGAAGCTTACGCATTCCAAACAATTTTTTTACTGGCTAAAATTAATTCTGAAGGGCGTTCGTGAATGGCGACATAGCTCTAGACCAAGCATAGCTCTCAAATCTATTAGAAACTAATAACATCTGTCAAACTCTGGAACCATCTGTCAAAATAGATTCGATGACAACTTGCTGACCAATCACAGACAGGATAAAATTATTTTTTTCTGAAAACCTCGCCTCACATTTTGTTTCATTTTGTTAATTTAGATTTACGGTAGTTATACGGGTAATTTATTTTTACTGCTCTAACAACTTTCAACTGCAGTAGTAACAACGGTAATTCATTTACCTTTCTTACTACCGGTAGTAAGATTGGTAGTAACACTGGTAATAAACCGCCAAAACTTCCACCTAGTCAGGAGAAGAATATATAATGGTGGGAGAGCGTGAACGGGGTAGATTATTTTTTATCTAGGACATTTTTTCGCCTGACGGATGCACTAAACGTGTGACACAGGCATAACCAGATTAAAATAAAATGAATCTTAGTCGGTAACGCGTAAACGCAATACAGAACTTGGACAATATAGAGTGTTTTCATACAACCTGTCAAAGTTCCGTACTTATACATCCTCAGGCGTTCAAAGTTGAAATATAAGGCCCCATTTACCAGAAAGCTAGCGGTATGAAAATCTGCAGGTAAGTAGACCAACAAACGGCGGCATAACATCTCTGACAACAAGGTTAGCCACACCACACGGCCTATATGAACCTACTTAATGCAAAAATAGCATGGATAGGTATCCAAACATGTATTGTGCCAGTTTTGCCGATAGACTAGCACCTGAGAAGATTGGTAAAAATTATTATTTTTTGCCAAAAATGCTCCGAGCAAATATATATAGAGTCACAATCGTTTAAAAAAAGTGCCCGAGCCAAAACTCTGCCCAAGCTACGTAGTGGGTAGGCTTTTTAGTTAGTCGTAGGTAAGGCCGCAAAGGCGGTTGCAAGCCGACTACAGCGCCGCGTGATGCTTAAGTGCTCGGTTACAAGCACTAATTAGGTGACATAACGTCGAGATTCGAGAAAACGGGCCATTGCGAATTATTTAACGTAAATATCTAAGTTGGTATGTATGACAGGGCTCTGACATTTTTTTACTACTTTCACTTATGGACTGTTGCTCTGTCGATATTTGCTCGAAGCAAAAATGGAATAACCGCCTTCAACAGTGTACAGAATTCGAATAGTTCGCGCGGGTCAATGTAGGCAGATACAGATACTTACTTATCATCAATGTACTAATTTTTTCAGTATTGTTGATTTTTGAAAAACGATTCAGCCGATTTCAATAAAATTTTAATGGAACGATTTTTGAAATATAATTAAGTACCAAACAAAAGAGAATCATCAAAATGGGTTCGTAATATTGCGGAGTACTTAATCGCATAACAGACACAAAAAACACAGTCGAATTCAGTCACAGAGAGAACCTCATTTTTTGAAATTGGTTAAAAAGTAGTGGGCTGATTTAAGCCGTCAATGATGATGATAATTCGTCAATATAATAGGAAATCATTGTTGGCTCGCGCGTGGTGATGACAAAAGACCTGATATGACACTAGTCTCATGGAAGTGTGGACGGCTCTTAGTATGGGACGCGACTTGCGTCGTCTTTCTTTCTGATAGGTATTCAGAGTAGGGCTGGAGCGGCGGCCAATTGGGCGGAGCAGCACAAACGGCGCAAATATGTTTGGCAGTGGTTGCGTATTTGAGCCGTTTGGAGTTGAGACATTGGGTCCGTGGGGGCCGGGAGCTCATTTCATTTTCAAAAGTCTTTCTGAGCGTCTGTGGACGCGACGCGTGACCAAAATGCTGGTGTTTAATTGGTTCAACGCATAAGCATTGCCATTCAGCGAGGCAATGCTGCCAGAATGCTGGGCACGCTGCCAACTGCTAGTGTGCTTGAGCATTTGGATTATCTTTAGACCTTCAAGGGTCTGTGGATGATCCAATGCTTTTTATGTAGTAGTGGTGTAGTTTTGTTGTAGTTAATAAAGGCACTTTTGCTCGTTTAAAAAAACACTACAACAAAAAGAATCATCAAAATTACGTTCTTGATTTGGCGGAGTAATCGCGTAACATAGGTGGATACACAAAAAAAACACAGTCGAATTCAGTCACAGTGAGAACCTCCTTTTATGAAATCGGTTAAAAAGTAATATAGTGGGCTGATTTAAGCCATCAATGATGATGATAATTCGTTAATACAATTGGGAATCTCATTCCAAAATCGCTTGAAAGCGAACTTTTTTCAACACCTTAGATTTACATGGCGAATTATTTGCCAGCCTACTCAGCACAGATTGAAAACCCGGCGCGGCCCAAATTGAATCGTGTGTTAAACAAAACGAAGGAAAGGGCGCCGAATTTACATTGGATTGGAAGTAAACCGCTCGATTGAAAACACGGCGAGGGTCTTAACCCATTAGGGCTCGTACACTTAGTAAACACGATATACTAAAAGCCACACAAGTCAGCGGATGAGAAGTTAGCCGCAGATGACACTTCGCCGTGATTCGCTAATTATTGCGTATGTGTGCACAATGCCGACGCCGCGTGGTGTAGTGAGCACGGGCGTAGTGAGCGCACGGGAGGCATGAGGTTGGCGGGCGGATATGCCCCGGCGTCTCGTCTCTCTGGCTCTATATGTAGCTACCACGCGTACTGAGTAACACCTGAATATCTGATCTATTTCTGAGATCTTAAGTTTTTAATTATTTTTTAAAATTGCATTTTTAATTTAATGTAATGTAATGAATTTTTCGGCAGTCCTAGAAAAAGACAACAACGACGGGAAGCCTCCGTGAACCATCCACGCAGCCACGACCACTCTGACAAGAGTGTACGAATAAGAAGAAGAAGAATGAATTTTTCATTAGTTTATTATAATATTGTGCCCAATAATTATGTTATGTAGGTACATACTTAATTATTGTTATTTTGACGATTGTGTCGATAGTGAGTGTTCTCAAAGTATAGGTATTTTATTGTATACTAAAGAATGCGATTTTCCTTCCTGAAAATAAATTACATCTACCTATCTATATATATTTTAGTTCAAACACTAGTAACAATTTTGTTTTCAAAATCTTAGTGCGTTTTGACCTTAACCCTATACACGAGCGCGCATATTTGCAGACGCGATCAAATAAAATAAAGGCAAAACGCGCCAGAACAAATTTCAATCTATCCGAGAAAATCCCGACCATTTGCAAAAACAATACATTCTAACCTTTTAAAACGAAACCAGCGTTGTTTGACCCGGGAACATAGTCCGGGTGTGCCGGTTTTAGATACTTTTTAACCGACGAAAAAACGGAGGAGGTTCTCTGGTTGACGCGTATAATTTTTTAGGGTTCCGTAGCTCAAAAGGAAATAATCGGCCAAGTACGAGTCGGACTCGCACACGGAGGGTTCCTTACTGTATGGGAGCTTTATTTTATTTTTAATTTTATTATTATAAAACTAAATATTCTGTGAAAATTTCAAGCAACTACCTCGTACCATCCTTATACATAGTATAAAATAAAGTCGCTATTTTCGTTTGTTTGTTTGTCTGTATGCTTAAATCTTTAAAACTACTCAACGGATTTTGATGCGGTTTTTTTTAATGGATAGAGTGATTCAAGAGGAAGGTTTATAGGTATAATACACCTGTGCGAAGCCGGGGCGGGTCGTCTAGTTATTAATAATAGAGCGAAAAACGTCAGGTTTGTAGTATGGGAGCCCCCCTTAAATATTTATTTTATTTTTAGTATTTGTTGTTATAGCGGCAACAGAAATACATCACCTGTGAAAATTTCAGCTGCCTAACTATCATGGTTCATGAGATACAGCCCGGTGACAGACGGACAGACGGACAGACGGACATCGAAGTCTTAGTAATAGGGTCCCGTTTTTCCCTTTGGGTACGGAACCCTAAAAACGGAACTCCTATAGGACCAATGTCAAAGTTTGAAAATTTCATTTTAAAATTGTCTACACAATTCACGCAATTATTAAAATCCAAAATGACACCATGATGGCCACAACCAATGCATTTACCCTATAACAATTATATATCTACACTATTAGGAGGGCCTTTACACTTTACAAGAAGTGTTTTGTGTACCTACTTATTTGTAAATTCGTGTGTTTATGTAGACTGTCATGATCTAATCATTATAAACCATTTTTACCGACTTCCGTAAAGGAGGAGGTACTATATTCTTCTAACGGACGCCTCTGGACGTCCAGCGACACTCAACGTCTCAAAGTTGCAATTTGTATCACGTTAGTACTAGGCTGACATAAGCTATGAGGAGATGAACAATTCACTCTCCATGATTCGAATACGAAGTCGACGAAAGCGCCCTCAAACTATTCGCGGAACGTCGGTACGTATTTTTTGTGTATGTTTATAGAAATTTTTGCCAATTGTGAACCGACGTAAAAAAAGTATTTTTTAATTCAAAGGGAAATACTCCCGAGGTGGTTTTATTTCAATTTCATCGAAATCGGCTGAGACGTTTTTGATTAATCAACAATAATGTACATGGATATCACATCGATTCGTGCAAACTACCTATTCGAATTCTGTACAAGGTGGAAGTCGGTGCTGCGATTTTTTTGCGAAAAATAATTAGGTATGTAGGTAGGTATAGCCAGTCTATAGGTACTTTGGACTAAACCTTTGATTAAAAAACTTCGATTTCTGTTTTACTCTAAATTATATCCAACAATTAGCTTTCAACGAAAAAAACCACAGCAAAGTCGGTCTATCCGTTTGAGAGTTAAGATGCTACATGGCAGACATACAGATCGATAAATAAGTATATTACACACACATAAGGCTAATACACAATTCAAACTAAATTCACCTCACATCACAAATCTCTCCGCCAATTAGAGTCTGGCCAACGAAAGCTGTCCAAGAAAAAAGGCGGGAATTTTAAAAAATCAAGAGCTGTTAGCTTGTTTTCTAGTACCGCTCAGCTGATCTCCATGAAATTTAGCAAGCACGTAGTTCTATAAACTACGTGCATGCTCTATGGCCAGACTCTATGAACCAATTTTGATAGATCATATTACTTTAGAGGTGATCATTTAAGTTTTTTCGAAAACGGCTGAGTAGTTTTTGAAAAACAACAGTAATGTATAAATTACTATATCGATGCTACATTGATTTGTGCAAACTAAGATTCGAATTCTATACACGGTTAAAGTCTGCTATGCCATTTTTTGGCAAAAAATAATTTTATCACCGTTCTTTATCTGTAGTAAAAAATGGTTGTCTGTAAAGTCGGTTTACTGACGATAGTTGAACGTGACAACGTCTTCCGATTGTGCTTCTTTGTCTCGCTCGTTCCGCGCTCTCGCTTGCACTTCAAGCCTTACATGGAATGGAACGCCTCAGAGCGAGGTAACGCCGCATGAGTCATGTTTTTTCGTTTCGTGCGTGCAGCCGGCTCTATCAAATTATAAGACGTTGCCACGTCAAAAAAAAATACGTTAGCAAATAGGTAGTTCACCATAATTCCCAAAAAAAGTTCTACCTACACTGGGCGCGAAAGTTTCGTAAAAATCTTTTTTATTCGCGTCGAATTGATCCGCTGGGGCCGATATCGTTCAAGAACCGAACCAAATATCGGATTTAGTTTCATAGGGATAAAGCTATTGTTTGTCCTCCCATGTCATGAAAAGATTGTATTGCCGGCCCGGACTGTAAATAGAGTGGGGTGGTTATATTTATAGGCTTAGGTACACAATACGACATTACAGGTTTACAAGGTAGAGTTTGTGCAAAAAGAGAAGCGTCGTAGGTGAGGTCGCCCGTGTGCCACATTTACTAATTTTGTTACGTTGACAACACTGCTCTGTCAATGCTGCTAGTTCAACTAAAAGCTTCGATCAGGAATACATGTGTATTCCTGATCGAAGACTAAAAGTGTTTAATAGTTGGTGGACACCAATTCGGTTTTCATTAGTACTCGCGTCTACCAAGTATAGCCGGTACCTTGCCTAATGAAAATCTCATTGTTAGTTCACCGTAACGCCACGACGGTTTTCTTTTTGCACATACCTACTTTATATATTTTTCTGAAAAGAGATAATTCAAAAATATATCGAGCATAGGCCATTATCTGTTACAGTAAATATTTTATTATTTGCTTTTATTATTTGCTATTTAATCTTTGTAGACAAACAGTACATACTTACAACTATTTTTTCATAATTTTACAATAGACAATATACAGTTAGGTATTTGTGAGTGAAAAACAAAACCCAGGAGAAAGAACAATACAAAAAAGACAAAATGAAATAAATAACTAAACAGTTAAACTGATTATTTGCTTTATTTGTTTTGGATAATGATTTTTCCCTAATTTTCTTTATTAAAAATCACCATAAATAAAGGAATTTTACATATTCGGATTTTATTATTACATTGTCATTGCTTGTAAAATATGGTGACATGATGGCGGCCGCCACAATTATTAGAGATTCGTTTTCTCAAGAGGTGAAAATATTGCTGCTCAGAGGCAATTAAAAAATCGGCCAAGTGCGAGTCGGCCTTGCGCACGAAGGGTTTCGTACCTTGTTGGAGCCCCCGCCCCCTTATCACCATTCCCCTTGCCGTTATTAATAGCGAGCAAAAAACTCTTAAAAGGCATGTTTGTTATATGGGAGCTCCTCTTAAATATTTATTTTATTCTGTTTTTAGTATTTGTTGCTATAGAAGCAATAGAAATGCACCATATGTGAAAATTTCAGCTGTCTAGCTATCACGGTTCATGAGATACAGCCTGGTGACAGACAGACAGACGGACATCGAAGTCTTAGTAATTAATCCCATTTTTACCCTTTGGGTACGGAACCCAAAAAATCAACAATTTGAATATAATAATAAAAACTTTATTTTCAGATAACTAAGATCCATACAGTAAAGTATTTCACAGAAGAATATTACACATATAAACAATTTGTCATCAGTAGTTAAAATTAGATATCTTAACTAACAAAACAAAAAGATTCTAACCAAAAATTTTTCTTTCGCTCTTTTGCAAAAGGCAAAATAGGTAACCAAATCTGCCGCAATTCCTGACGTAACACCACAGAACCGATGCCATCGCAATGTTACTCAAAATAAATCGTTTAATAGATCGAATGTAATAGATCGTTTATATTATAATGTCACGAATTTCGCCGCGTCGTCAGCTAGTTTTTAACCCCCGACGCAATAGCCCCTCTATGTTATAAGTTTGACGTGTTTGTTTGTCTGTCTGCGGCATCATAGCGCCCGAACCACTGAACCGATTTCAGTTTAGTTTTTTTTTGGATGAAAGGAGACTTAATCGAGAGTGTTCTTAGCTATGTTTTATAAAAATCGATTGAGCCGTTTAATATTTATGGTCGGTTAAAGTGGGGATGGAAGAACCAAAATTCTACAAATGTGCCCAAAATGGTTGTCAACGTGTCGGGGGTTTTTTAAATTTTTAATTTATATTAGTTATCTACATATCCATCCATATTTTCTCTACCTAATCAGCCGTCAATTATCGACCACACATTAACTAAACTATATAAACAGTTAACAGATTTGTCAACCGACCCGCCCTTCCTGGAGCTATAAATATTTCCTACTTTTTTTATAAACGAGAGCTTAGAACTAATCTCATGCCACATTCACGGAACTAATTTGTCGTGGAGATAAAAACTTTGCGGTCTTGTGGTGGATTTAATCTATATACTTAAGCACTGTGGCTTCATCATTCGCTGTGTTCTTCCTTGAAAGTTGAAAAAGGCGTGATTTGACAAAGAAATGTGATAGCAAATGTTGTTTTAAACAGAATCCAAAAAAAAGGTTCTCAATTCTTGTATTACACGTATGTTATTGTATTTGTACGTGATTACTCCTCCATAATTTGGCACATTATGAACCGATTTTGACGATTATTTTTTTGTTACGTAGATGTTACTTCCAAGGTTCAATCAAATTTTATTGAAATCTTCATATTCTTTTTTGCATAATTATTTTTTGCAAAAAATGGCATCACCGACTTCTACCGTGTAAAGAATTCGCGAATAGTTCGCACGGACCGATGTAGCTTTTTTCACATTATTGTTGATTTATCAAAAGTCAAAGTTAAAGTCAAAGTATTTATTTGCATGATAGTGGTTATACAAAAGATCTTAAAAATTATATAAACATATATCCATCCACTAACAACCACGATAGGTGTGCAAAATTCAATAATTGAAAATTAAAATACGTTTCAAATTGTCATTGTGAAAAGTTCTATTAAATAACTACTAAATATTGTTATTATCTATAAATTAATGTTGTTATTATCTATAAAATGGCTCAGCCGATTTCGAAAAAATTTAAATGAGACTAATTTCGAAGATTATCAAAATCGGACAACGATATAAAAAGTTATGCGTAATTTATAAAGCTACTTACACAATTTTATAGACTTTGAAATTGAGATCTTTATACCGGAACCAGAATTTCACCTGTGCAAATAGTGAATTTTTGAGAAATGTGTTACCTAATAATGCACGTGCGTCTTACTTTTGAAGAACTAGGCACTAGTTGTACTGAAGGAATTGTAGAACAATAAATATTTTAGAAGAATGGAATCAACGACTAGAGACCTCTTTCTTATACTTCGAATGGTATAAATAGGTTGTAGTTTTACTGTTAGTAATGTCCCAAAACCAATAAGTAGTGTTATCCCATACGGATCCGCCATGGCAGTGATCCGATTTTTATGGGTTTCCTCTCTAGTCCATTTTATTTTACTGCTCCCGACATATTGAATAGAATTGGCGCAACGGAACTGTACACTTGGATCTTTCTTTCTATTTTTACTTCAAAATTGTTGTTTGGAGACTGGAGATGCCAGTTTTCGGTTCAAGAAGTGAGGAGATATTTTAATTTCGTTCAGTTAGCTTAGCACACGACCGCGATAAAATCTCTTTTCGAAGTGTGGATTGCCGACGATGCTGTTTGGCTTCTTGAAGTATTAAATGCAGTGCATAAAAACTATTAGTCCGCCCCGGACTTGGACCTCGCGCTATTCCTATTTTATATCATAAATACTGTGTATTTCAAAAAATAATAATAATATTGGTATGAAAGTTAGGCGACTTCTTTTTAGGGTTCCGTACCCAAAGGCTAAAAACGGGACCCTATTACTAAGACTCCGCTGTCCGTCTGCTGTACGTGTACTACTTTCACTTAGGGACTGTGGCTCTGTAGATATTTGCTCGAAGGCTAAAACTGAAGAATTACCGTTTTGGCACCGCAAGTTGTGTACTCGTAGGTACATTTGCCGATGAACGAAGTCATTGCTAAGATTTGGCTTCGCACATTGGCACATTTGCCCACGAACGATGTCAATGCTAAGATATGGCTTCTTGATACTACATTGCAGTGGTTCCAAGCAGCACAAGCCTTCAGGACGAATCTATCGCTTAAATTTACGACCTGTACGAACTGGCGGCGATAAACCGAGATTGGAAGCATCGCGTTACCTTGTTTATGTTCCGCGACAAAGAATAGAGGAGGTTTGGTGAAGACAGAATGGCCAGATGGGCAAATAACGAGCCTTACACTTGACCTTCTTTTTATGACGGGGTAAAACATAGAAAGATATAAAAAAATATTCCCTGGTTATGTAGCATTGTACCCACTAGAAACCTTTCGGTGCTGGCCTTTGTGTGCCCTTGGGAGCTCCAGGATCTACAGGAAAACGGAATCACCGGAGCTCCCTGTACTTTGTAAATCTTCTCGAGTCTAAATATTTAAGCTTGAGCCATTGTCGTTTTCCTAGAACCTTGAGTGGATAGCAAGAGTTCAATCTCCAACCATCCACGAGTCCATGGTTAATTAGTCACTGGGCCTATGTCACGTAAAGCGACCAAATCATTCTAGTTTTAACAGCAGCATTATCTATACACGAATGTACATCACCAAAACACAAATATTCCGTAACATTAAACGGATATGAGCTAGCTCTACAGCTACACTGATATGTCGCGACTCGACATAAATATGTCGCAGAACTGTACGAATATATAAGTCGAAGTTATACACAAGCAAGTCGTACGACTTAACACGCAACTGACACAAGTGACACAACTAAGTAATTTAAAGCTACTGCGCTAAGTGTTCACAGAGGCCGTACTTTGTTTCGTTTTATACGAAGTTATCTTTTTATTATAAGTGAGATACGAGCTAATAGTTTAAGTCTCTAGAAAAAAATATAAAATTTCCCAAAGCATATCTATGTTGATATACATCTTCGCACCATTAGTCCCATGGTGGCGATTGGTGTCAGATTTCAGGCAATTACTACAGCTTTTGTTGTGACATCCGATATCTAGTTGTAAACTGTAAATTGGACTGCCCGGTGCTTATAGGAAAACAATATTATATTGTCCACGACATGGGTTAAGGGTATACAATAATGTACTTACCTAGGTAGTTTTTATTGTCAATAATTTTTGTCAAGTCTCATTCTGACGTTTCATTCATGACAAGTCTGATGATCTCATTAAAAAAAATCGGCCAAGTGCGAGTCAGACTCGCGCACGAAGGGTTCCGTACCGTATAGGAGCCCATCCCTCTTGCCGATATTAATAGTGAGCAAAAAACTCCTAAAAATCACTTTTGTTGTATGGGAGTCCCCCTTAAATATTTATTTTATTCTATTTTTAGTATTTGTTGTTATAGCTGCAACAGAAATACAACATCTGTGAATATTTCAGCTTCCTAGCTATCACGGTTCATGAGATACAGCCCGGTGACAGACAGACAGACGGACAGACGGACATTGAAGTCAAATAGGGTCCCGTTTTTACCCTTTGGGTACGGAATCCTAAAAACCCAACACCGAAAAAGTATCGAGTGTTTTGCACGAATCGATGTGACATCCATGTAATTATTGTTGACTTATCAAAAACGCCTCAGCCAATTTCGATAAAATTTGATTGGGACCACTTCGGGGTAAGTATACTCTTTAGAACTAAAAAAGAATTTTCTAAATCGGTTCACTATTGGCGAAAATATCGACATACACAAAATATCGACATACACAAAATATCGACTTGCACAAAATATCGCAATACACAAAATATCGACATACACAAAATATTGACGTACACAAAAAATACATACACAGACGAACGTAGCATCTCCTCTTTTTTTGAAGTCGGTAAAAAGTATCAAAATCAAAAGTAGGATTGTGCTGCCCATTATGAGAAGCATATTATGCACCTATGGTAATCCCTACACTTTGCTAAGCAACCCTATTGTGCACAAAATTTTACCAACTTCCAAAAAGAAGGACTATGTTCATCTGTATGTATTTTTTTTGTGTATTTATGTTTATCGACATTCCATTTTTTGCGAAAAATAATTACTTACTAACATCTGTATTTGAAGTCGTCAAAATAGGTACATATTATACAAATCTTTGTTACAAATAACCGAAATAAGTAAGTACTTACCTATTCTATCAATTTATCCGTGTCCCAACCAAACATAATTACGCTGAATATAAGTAAACTCGATAATTAAGAGCGAGCGAGAAAGCAGCGCTGAGCGAGACAGACGGTCCATCTTCGATCCCATTTGCTGAGTACTTGGTAAATACCCCCTCTACTTGAGAGGGTACTATGGGGAACAAAACTGTAGGGTTAAATATGCAACCTAGTTTCTTTAAAAAAAACAGAATGAAAACTGCTTACGAAATCGAACCAGGATCAGGAGATCCGCGGAAGAACCTGACCCAAAATATGGCTCAGCGATTTATCAAATTTAAACAGCAGTAGGTAGGGTACGTAGTACCTAAGTAAAACTGTGACTCCCAAAAAGTCCGTCTACAAGATCGAATCAGGGGTGCGTTTTTTGAACTTCGAACGCCCTTGGAACCTATTACGGAACTTTGACAGTGACAGTTCAAAAACCATTCGCCATATTTGTTTTGATAGTTTTATTTTTAATTAAAGTTCTATTTCACGATTTCCTCTTTGCAGTATATGGTTTCTTTTAAAACTGCCATGAATGATGATGATGAATAATTTTAAATACTTATGTAAATTTCGAGAAGAAAAGTCATCAATAGAGATGAAACAATGAAAAGTATACGTTTGAGTTGTTCGAAATTCATTCTATTGATAGCCTTTTGTCTCCCATATCTTTTATCCACACATAATCTCAACTTTAGTGAAAATAAAAGATCTGCTAAAATCACCGATATTGTTAATATATATTGTTATATACTCGTTTTATTCTATTGTTATTGTTATATATATTGTTTATTGCTCTAGATCCTAGAGTAATAAACAATATCTCTATCTTTATCTTGACAACCACAGAGATACCAGAGAGATAATGAGGTCGATAGAGAAAAGAAATAACGAGATGCAATGATTTATATGGTATGAGTTAGAAAGAGACATGAAAAATGTCTCGATTCAGTGGCTAGTTGCCGAGTTTTTCTTTCAGTAGTGTCAAATTCCAACATTTATTTGTCAATTTTGACAGCTCTGGGCAAGATTTTTCATACATTTTTGTGGTTGAGAATTGTCTCAAGCGACAAAAGCGCTATTTCTCTAGTTGTAATAGCTCTGTGTTGAAAAATCTTCTCTAGGAATGGCGAAGCCTAAATCAACGTCAAAAACTTTCATCACGTCTGGACCGAGCACTTAACTCTACGATTATCCCGTAACTTTATAGGGGGTGTGGGGTGGTGGGGTGGGGTGTGATCGTGCCCATTACCACGCTCTTAGAGTAAACGGCAGCTGGGGACGTCGAGTAATATACTACCGTACCTATAGGAATAGGTACCTACTTCCATGCTACGTAAGGTACGTTCGTTGCGGGCTCGATGGCATGTTTAGCATTTGCAAAATTAGCGTTGATGTAAACCGTTCGGTTTGGGAATTTCGCCCATTTCGCCAATAATGCTACTTTTGCTCACTACCCAAAACGAACGCTAAAACGTCAAACTCAAACGAACACAAAGAACCCACCTCCGCAGGTGGGTCAAAAGTGGCAGTTCACGATGGCATTTTTAACTGTTTTTGAGCTATCCGAACGGTGAACGAAAACAGTTAAAAATGCCACTTTTGTTCACTCATTCTCAAACCGAATGCTGAATGTGATCATTGTTGGCATTTTTAACTGTTAATTTTAGGCTATCCGAACACACCTGTAGAAACTAACTACTTCTAAGAAAATACGTGATGAATAGTTTTAATGGATGAGAAGTTTTAGAGGCAGAATAGTTCTCGAATGGAGATCAAAATACCTACCGGAAAAGGCAGTGTGTAAACCTCTACCTATAAGTATGCGCATAACCTCTTATAAGGAGATCGTGACAACAAAGACTTCTTACTGCTGATATTATGATAATATCGCTGAAAACCTACCCTACCTACCGACATATTTAAATTTTCTTGCTCAATTCAACCTTTCAAATAAGTTATTTTTGTCCTAAAAATATCCAATCAAGTTTTCAAGGTGCCGAGATTTTATATACATTTAATTATACTTTGAAAATAATATAATTATTTTTCGCAAAAAAAATTGTAAAACCGCCTTCCATCGTGTACAAAATACGAATATTACGCACAAATTATTTACTTACATTATTGTTGATTCTTCAAATATGCTCAGCTGATTTTTGTAAAATTTAAATAGGACCTCGAGAGTATACCTTTACGAACTAAAAAAGATTTTTTCGATTCGGTTCACAATTGGCGAAATTATCGTTGGATATGCATAAAAAAACACACAAACGAATATAGAACCTCCTCCTTTTTGGAAGTTAGTTAAAAACATTAATTTAGTAATTGAACTCACGTTAAATAGTTGCCGAATCTTATTTCACCACAAACAAATTATAGGAAAAATCCCTGATTTTTGTAAAATTCCTGTAAAAATAACAAAACGCTGTAAGTCGCCAACCGCACACAACCATGATTCCACATTACGTAGTTACTCTTAAGAGATACCCCCCTTTCCCCCCACTCCCACCCGCCCCTAGTTAAACGTGTCATTATCAACAAGGCTTAACCAATGAATATTGGAAAATGATTCAAAAATTATGCTCTACCGTTAACACAGCTATAATATTATTTTAATTTCAGCAGTTACTTATGTAGTGTGTAGGAATATCGAATGATTCTTACAATTTTTCCTGTTAAAGTTTTTTGTAGGAATGAAATATATGTAACCAATTTATACATTAAAATGATGTAGTTTTATAACTAGTAAAGTCAGAATAGAAGTATAACGGGTAGGTATAAGTACATAACATAATACGATGTTTTTTCAGACAATCTTATATACCTACCTGTATTTTTCTATCTACGTAGAACAGCTGTGACAGATTGCATGTAAAAATTCTAATATTACCAGTAAAAAAAAAATAATTCACGGAAATTCTCTATTTCGGGAAAATCCTAAGAATTACCAAGGAAAAGTAACAAAACGCTGTAAGTCCCGCCATCCGCACACAGCCATGATTGCACATTACGTAGTTACTCTTAAGAGACACCCCCCCTTCCCCCCTCTCCCGCCCGCCCCCGGCTAAACGTGTCATTACTGGGAGAATTGAAACTACAGGGGGCTCCATCTTTCGATGAATTAACTGTAAGTTAGACTTTCTCATAGAGAAATAATTTAATAGTAAATTTTGTGCCAAGAGAACCAAGTGGTGTCTTACGTCACGGGCGACAAATTGGACCCTGAGCGTAGCGAGGGACTCTATAGTTAACTCCCGAGCGCAGCGAGGGTGTTTTATAAGTTAATTATTTAGAGTCCTGGTTTAAGCGAGGGGTTTAAGTCGCCCAAGACGAAGACAGACTTGGTTCTAGTGGTGCATACTCTACTTTTAACACCTGCGAGAAAAAATAAAACCCTAGGAATATGAGTATCAGGTACTTACGTCATAAACTCACTAAGTGCAGGTAATCACTAGGCAACTCGGTATTATTCACAATAAAATAAAACAAATTAGAATGTACCTACGAATTTTCATAGAAAATCACACAAATCCGTAATAAAACAGAGAATGTAAATACTACGTGAAAAACATGGCCAGTCTGGCTAAGACCATGGCCAGCTCGATTATCATGGCCTAACACGGGCATAGAAAAGAGGTTTTATTCATTAAAATCAAATAAAACCTCTTTACCATGCCCGTTGCCGTGCAATGTAAAGACGTTTTATTTGATTTCTCAAAATAAAATCTCTTCACAATCTCTTTCATACGAATCAGGAGTTCCAAAATTAAATCACTTTACTCCCTAGGGAGTTTCATACAATATTATTGACCTGCCATAGCTTTCGAAATTGTGTTAAGATAACAATGACTCGTTTTAAGTTGAGATTCTACGACATATAATGGGTCATTTTCGAGCAGGTGGTATGAAATAACATTAATTTCATTTCCCCATACAAAATATTCCTGCATGTAAAAGTTGTCATTGAAAGTTGACCGATGGTGAGATGAAGTTCACCGGGTCAGCTAGTCTCAAATAAAATGAGATTATAAGCAGTGTCCGGTTGTAGGTTGTAATACTAACTCTCCCTTCAATGGTAATATTGGAGGCTGCCTTATATGCTAGAGATCACTTGAATAATTATGCGTGTCGGGGCGAGCATCGCTCGCAGCCCCCGCGACGCGCAGGCGTCTTGCGCGTCCCCTCCCATAGTCTCGTAAAGACGTCCAAACTAATACATATAATGGCAACAGACGTATATAACCACCTCCCGAAGTTTATAAAAGATGCGCCATCACGGCAGACATTTAAGAATAAAGCGAAAACTTGGCTTGTTGAGCAGGCATTTTATGAGGTACGAGACTTTTTGCCTAGGGTAGAGTGACTAAGATGAATTATGTAATGAATGTTTATTTATTTTTTATTGACATCGTATTAATTTTTTTTTACTCGTAATTTTGAAATGTAGAGATTCTTTTTATTGAAATGTAATAGTGTTTTTTAAGCTTAATTACCTTGAAATCTATTGATTGATTATTTATTTATATGGATTAAGAGTGTTTGACCTGTAACTATTTGTTACCAATAAATGAGTATGAGTACGAGTATGAGTATGCATCATTCCATACATGCACAATTCAAAATTTTGAAAAACGTTATATCAAAATTAGACTACTCATATTTCAGGGGCCTGATTCTCCATTGACTAAACATGACGAAACGCTGTAAGTATTTTTTTATTTCCGTGAATTTCGTTTGGAGAAATGTTTGAGTTGATTGTTGACAGAAAATGTAAAATTACGTTGACATAAATTAAAAACCGAGTTTAAGTAATGGTATTTGAAAATAAAATATTTTATCTAAATAAATAAATATAAATATTTAAGGACATCTTACACACGGCCTCTGACCCCAAACTAAGCAAAGTTTGTCATATGGCTGCCAGAGACTGATATACATACTACATATACTTTATTTTAAATACATACTTATATAGATAGTAACTAAATAACACCTATGTTCATCACAAAAATGCTTGCCCTGGGTGGGAATCGAACCCACGCCTCTTTGATCCAGGAGTCACGGTCACTAACCACTGAGCCACCGAGGCAGTACACGTTTATTAAAAATAAAGAGCACTTTAGAGCGCGTTGTGTGCTTGTTTTCATACAGAATCACCCACCAGGTAAAAACTAGATCAATAGTTGGTCTAAAAACAAGAAAATCGTAGAAAAAATTCTCAACCACCCTGTACACCGCATCTGCATAGCACAAATCGCTACACCATGTGCGCACCGGTCCGCCAATCCCCGCCCAGCTTTCCATGTGTGCGTCGAATAGGAGGGACGAATTAAGGGGGAGCAACGTTATACCCTATTAAACTTAATGCTCTTATTTTAATGTAATTGGCGAGTGGTTAGAGAAACGCTGAGTTTATGAGCGCTTTAATTGCGCGAATTTTGTGGTTCGTTTGAGGTTCTGGGATATTTATTGCGGGATTTTTCCTTTTTAAACATTTTATTGCGGGATTTAATTTTTTATCTTTATATTTTTAAACAGAAATAGGTACTATTATTTGTTTAATTTAAAGATTAATATTTTCAATCAGCAATCACAAGATATGCGGAGAAAAAAATAACGTTACAACGTAAAGAAAAGAAACGTTTTGATTAAAAGTAATGATTTCAAAGATATATAATATCTAAAATCTATAAATTATTAAAATCTATGAAAAATATCTAATAAATACAATTTTTTTAATGTAATTACTGAGTGGTTAGCAATAGCCTGAGTTTGCTCTAATTGCGCGAATTTTGTGGTTCGATTGAGGTTCTGGGGATATTATATTCGGGATTTTTTCCTTTTTCATTATTTTATTGTCAAGCAGAGGAACATGTTTTTAGTATTTTAATCATGATACTATCCGCAAGACGTCTACCGTTGGACATGGGTCTCCCCAACAGATTTCCAATAAGATTTATTGTGGGATTTTACCTTTATACCGACCTCTAAAAAAGGAGGAGGTACTATGTTCGTCTGTATGTATTTTTTGTGTATGTTCAATGAAAAGAGTATACTTCCGAGGTGGTTCCATTTAAATTTTGTCGAAATCGGCTGAGACGTTTTTGATAAATCAATAAAAATGTACATGGATGTCACATCGATTCGTGCAACTTATTCGAATTCTGTAGACGGTGGAAGTCGGTGTAAGCTGTCATCTACCTGTAAAATATCCCATTTGTGTGTTTTTTAGGGTCCCGTACCCAAAGGGTAAAAACGGGACCCTATTACTAAGACTTCGATGTCCATCTGTCTGTCTGTCTGCCACCGTGCTGTATCTCATGAACCATGATAGATAGTCAGCTGAAATTTTCACAGATGATGTATTTCTGTTGCCGCTATAACGACAAATACTAAAAAGAAAATAAAATAAATATTTAAGGGGGGCTCCCATACAACAAACCTGATTTTTAGACGTTTTTCGCTCTATTTTTTTACAATTTAAGGGATGAAAAGAGTTTTCTCCCGAAACGTAAATTTTATCAAAAATGTACAGAGAATTTTCTTGATGTTCTTCAGAAAACGCGTTAACAGTAGTCGATTCACAATCCTCATAAGTTGTTTTAGCAGTATGGCCGTGCTAGAAGCCATTAAATGGCTTAAAAACTGATACCAGCCGCATACCCACCATACTATAACTACTAACGCATGACTAGCATACGCACCACGTAATAATTCTATAGACGTATCAGAACGAGACAAAATTATGGTAAATACATATCTGTCTCTTTTTCACACGTGGCTGGATAGCCATCCCACCTATACTGTGCCAGCCTTTGTTAATTGTCTACTGCAGGACGTAGGCCTACCCACGAAGGGTGATTGGGCCATATCCACCACGCTGGCCCAGTGCGGGTTGGTGGATTCACATACGCAATCGAATTTCTTCTACGGACGTATGCAGGTTGCCTCACGATTTTTTCCTTCACCGAAAAGCCAGTGGTGTGAAATTCCGTACATTAATTCCAAGGGATTCATTGGTACGGGACCGAGGTTTGAACCCACGACCTCATGATTGTAAGGCGAGTGTCGTTACCACTAGACCGCCACGGCACCTCCAGATACCTATGTATTTATCCCACCGATACGAGCTTACTTATTCTAACTAAAACCTCCTCCTTTTTAAAAGTAGGTCGTCAAAATTATCCTTATTTTCTCTGAAAAAAAAAACAAAGTTCAATGACCCGAAAAGCCTTAAATCTCGCTAACACTCAATATCTCAAGCAAAATGGCTCTATGCAGATTTTCTCTCCGAAGAAAATCAATAGAACCATGACCGACAGAGACAGCCGTATTTATCTACGCGAGTAAAAGAGACAGATATACGTCTCTGTTCTGAAAATTTTAGCTAGGATTCTGCGACTTTTTAACATAGAATTTGAAACTTTGTTTAGTTGACTTAAGACTCATTTTTGTTTGATTAAGTAATTCAAGGGGACGTTGTTAGTAAAGGAAATGTACCCTTTTCATTGCAGGGATAGGGTTGAAATTTACTAAGCCAATTCTGAGTGAATTTTCTTCTAATTGGTACTGATTTCATAATGGTGATAAATGGCGGGTAATAGTATCAAATAAAGTGTAATTAAATTTGTTATGACCATTTGCTTTATTAATAAGATTAAATGCTCTAAAAATAATTGGTCCTTAGAGTTGTTAATGTTTTTCTGCTTTTAATAACTTAGATTTTTGATTAATTCAATTAGTTTCTAGCGTTTCTAATTAAGCGAGGTAACACTTACTTCATTTTTTGTAATCTACATCTATACATATAAATAAAATTAGAGTGTCTGTTTGTAATATTGAAATAACCGTTTTTTACTACATGTATATGAATATATATTACATGCGTACATTTTATATAACAAATATGAATCTGCATAAACAACAATATTAATTAATAATCATAATTATAAACGACTTAGTAAATATAAACACTATTTCTCGATAGCAAATTCTACTACTCAAACCACAAATAAAATATAAAAAATAAATATAAAACCATAAATATTAAACGGTACATACACCAAAGTAACATTTTTTACAATTTTTGTCTGTCTGTCTGTTTGTTCCGGCTGATCTCTGAAATGGCTGTACCGATTTTGTCGGGACTTTTATTCGCAGGTAGCTGATGTAATTAGGAGTAACTTAGGCTACGTTTATTTTAGAAACAATCTTTTGACGTGACAACGTCTTATAAATTGGTTTGCCGGGTGACACTTCAAGAAACTGCGTTACGCTCCCCGCTCACACTTCATGCGCTCACAATGAGATTAAGTGCCTCTCACTCGCTCTCATTCGTCTCATTCGTCTCAAAGTCGTTGTCACGTAAAACTTTCGCCCGTATACCGACTTTACAGGCAACCAATTTTTTTTATCTCGGGCTAACGCGGGTTACACCGCGGGGCGCAGCTAATTGTAAAATAAAATTGATGGCGGATTGTCTTTGCGAGATCGAACCAGAAATGAGCAATTCCGTAGAAGAACCAAAGGTACCGACAAATCCCAGCGGATTGGCAAGTTGAAATGGCAGTGAGCAGGGCACATAGCACGGATGATTGATTACCGGTAGGGTCGAAAAGTTCTCGAGAGGAGACCACGAACCAACAAGCGCAGCGTAGGACAGGAAAGTAAGAAATCTTTATTAACTATTATTGTCACCCCAAATCCCGTCAATTTGAAATGGACAATCAAATCCCATAAAAACTAATGACCATCACATTTGACCACGATTTACAATATTACCAAAATGAATAGCCGCAGTATATCTGCCCACATGATCAATACGTTATTTATGAGCGTTCGTACATTAAGCGACAAAGGCTGGTAAAATCATATCAATGAAGTTATGATATCTGAAAATACCTGATTACATTGCACACAGTCATACATATATTTAACGTTTTATTTTTATTAATTCGGGTTGGAGATTTAAAAATTATTTCCCATTAAGAAAGTAACCACAAATAACATTGGATTTCCACGTAATAGTATTCATGGGATGTGTGTATTATCGAAATCACAAACCAAATCCAATCTTTACAATGTATGTTACCTACACAGAATAGAAGAACTGTATGTATGTGGTAGAAGCGCAGTTTCATGAAGAACCTTAAATTAGGTAATTATCACTACATAGTATAAAACAAAGTCGCTTTCGTTGTCCCCATATCCCAACGTATGCTCATATCTTTAAAACTATGCAACGGAATTTGATGCGGTTTTTTTAAATAGATAGAGTGATTCAAGAGGAAGGTTTATATGTATAATACACCTGTGCGAAGCCAGGGCGGGTTGCTAGTTGTATTCATAAATGCATGCATAATATGCATTGCATGAAGTAATTTTGCTTATGAAAAATATCTGTTAAGTAACTTAAACTAACTGCTAACATATCATAACCTCACTAACATATCCTCACTAACTCGCCTAATGCACGAACAGCATAACTTAACTTACTTAACAATAACTTAACTAATAATAAATTAAACTGAACTGTAGTTATCTGGTTTAAGCGGTCAGGGGTTCAGATAGCATGGATAAGTTAATTGGTCTATGATGCCACCCCATGGAGTTGTATAGATCAATGTTGCACCCCCATGTTACAATCCTGTGGGGTTTGTCGGTTTATCCCGAGGGGTGAGTTACACGAGTAAGTTGTTAGGCAAAACGGTGTTTTCTACGATTGCGATGATGAGATCACGTACCGGCAAGCGCAGCGTAGGACGTCCACCCACTAGGTGGACTGATGACCTCATTTAGACCGCAGGATCACGCTGGATGCAAGCCGTTACCAACCGGTCTTATTAGAGATCCATAGGGGAGGCCTATGTCCAGCAGTGGACGTCCTATGGCTGATGGATGGATGGATGAAGATGAGATGCATCTAAGGTAAATAAATTGCCTTAGACCTCCCAAACGGACATACTTAATCACTACATAGTATAAAACAAAGTCGCTTCCGCTGTCCCCATGTCCCCATGTACCTATGCTTATATCTTTAAAACTCCTCAACGGCTTTTGATGCGGTTTGTTTTTAGTATATAGAGTGATTCAAGAGGAAGGTTTATATGTATAATAAACCTGTGCGAAGCCGGGGCGGGTCGCTAGTAATCTATATATATAAAATTAATCGTGGTTGTAAGTCTCGCTAAAACTCGAGAACGGTTGAACAGATTTGGCTAATTTTGATCTTGAACTATCCGTGGAAGGTTTAAGCGGCGAGAAAATTCATAAAAGTTGCGAGAAAAATAATGAAAACATTAATTTCATTTTCCCATACAAATGTTCCTGCATGTAAAAGTCGATGATAGTTGGCATATTATAGTAAGATGAAGTTCACAGGGTCAGCTAGTTTTATTATTAATATGTATTTTTACAAGCTTTTATTTTTAGTTTCACCTGTCCCATTTTCTGTAATCAAATCTTGCAAGTTAAATTTGATCCACTTTCCGGTTACCGATTGAGCTGAAATTTTGCATACATGTGTAAATCGCGTGACAATGCAATATGATGATTACATGATTTGTTGATGGAGCTGGAAGGAGACCAAAGGAACTTAGCAATGAATGAGTTTTGACAAAAGTAGCAGAACAAAAATTGTTAGTTTTGATGTACAGAATAAGCCCCTAAAAGGATGCTTATTGATTAGAAATAACGCTGGATAATATCAATATCATTGCTCATAAAACAAAGCAGTCTTCACTCTTAATAAAAATTGCTCAAAATTATGTCAAATCCATTGCGAGCAATTTAGCTATTTAAATTGCAAGATCTATGATCTCCCCATCTAAAAACGGTTGAATCTCAATCAAAACCTAGTGGCCGTAATGGCGACAAGCGTTGTACAATAAATTGTAACCCTTGGGGAGAAAATGTGGGGTTTAATAACGGTTCCAATTAACTTATCTGTGACAGTTTAGCTTATTATATATCTGTCCTTCATTCTCGATTTGCCATTAAATAACTTTAAGAGGTGAGTTGCTCGGGTTTAATTTAGTTGAATTTAGCTAAATAATTCACTAGTGTGGTAAAAAATAAACTAAATCACGACTGTTAATAATTATATTTTACTGTCATTTAGCTCAAGACGATCTCGATTCGAGGCCCTGGTGGTCTAGTGGTAGTGATGCCCGCCTAGCAATCGTGAGATCGTGGGTTCAAATCCCGGTCCCGTACCAATGAGTTCATGAATTTATGTACGGAATTTAACACCACTGGCTTTTCGGTGAAGGAAAACATCGTGAGGCAACATGCATAATATGTTCGTAGAAGAAATTCGATGTCGTATGTGAATCCATCAACCCGCACAGGACCAGCGTTGTGTATATGGCCCAATCATCCTTCATGGGTAGGCCTACATCCTGCAGTGGACTATTAAAAAGGTTGATACAGTACAGTACAGATCTCGATTACATCAACTTTCAAAGAAAAAAATGGTCGATTCGTTTGGGAGCCTCTATAGGTACCGATGCCAAATACAATCAATATAAATAAGATTAGGCTAAATCACAAACATTATAAAGTCCAAATTAGGTATTCTTCAAACTTACAATAATCATGTCATTCGGTAGAAATTACAGCAAACCTACTATGATCTATTTAAAGCTCGTTGCGAACTATATTATTAACATAAAATTTATATGCTGAAATCTATGATGATAATATCAACAAATAAATAAAAAAATAAAACAAGCTTTTACTTTACATGTACTCGCCAAGGCGAATCAAACGAGCCGAAACTCGATAGGGTTGCGTCGTTTCATTACAGAATTCCTATGACCACCTTCCAGCTCCATCATCAGACCCTGGTTGCCATTGAAAGACAAACTGCTCGCCAAGACCTTTTGATATCGCATGTTTTGTCAAACAAAATAGACATTTGTACACTGCAGCATCAGAATACTTATTACAAACGCGTTGAAAGAAAGGATAGGTTAGTCAGAACTCATACAAGTAGAACTGCTCGTTATGAAAAATGTTGCATGACGATGACAATTACTGTTTATAATAAACTACCCGAAGATATTAAAGTGCTGCCTTTACCTAAATTTAAAAATAAGTTGAAAACCTAGCTGTAAGAGAAAGGATTCTACTCAATAAATGAATTTTTGGGTTTATATTGATTTTTGTACATATACACATTGTCCAACATTGAATTTGATTTTAACTTAATTAAATAAACATTTTTAGCTTAAATTTGACTTGTATGAAATTTTGTTTAATCATAGTAATAGTAAGTTAACTGTGTTAGTAACGTTTAAATTACTAATAACACTATATTGCATGTCTGTAAAGACCAAACTGTATTTAAGTGCTTGGTGTTAAAAAATTGTGAAGATCTTACTGTACACAGTTTTAAGCAATAAATTACTTCATTTCATTTCATTTCAAGACTATTCAAATGAACCCAAACTCGATGAGGTTGTGTCGTTTAATTGCTAAGTTCCTTTCGCCACCTTCCACCTCCATCATCAGATCAGCGCCATGTATCATAATATTGCATTGTCACGCGATTTACATATGTATTCAAAATTTCAGCTCAATCGGTAACCGGGAAGTGGATCTTTAACTTGCAAAATTTGATTACAGACAACAGGACAGGTGAAACTAAATATAAGCTTGTAATTATAGCAAACCTACTATATGATCTATAGCTCGTTGCCAACTATATTATAAACATATTTTTTATGCTGATTTCTATGATGATATCATCAAAAATTAGTTGAATCTCAATCTAAAACATCTCACAACCGTAATGACAACAAGCGTCGTAATTGGTAAATTTTAACCCATGGGGAGAAAGTGTGTGTTTAACCAAAGGTCCCAATTAATCTATCTGTGACATGACATATCGTCTCGATCTAGTGAAAACCTTATTACGTATGACTCTATGCTAAAAATAAAATACAACTAAGAGTGACACTCATACTAATTAATATAATTACACAATTATTATGTACTCACAAAGGACAACGAATCACGTAACATTACTGTCTGCAATCTTCGAGCAAATATCTATAGAGTTACAATCGGGCAAAAAAAGTGTCCGAGCCAAAACTCTGCCCAAAGTACGTATTGGGCAGGCTTTTTAGTTAGTCGTAAGGCGATTGCAAGCCGACTACAACTTTTGTTCTGCAACTTTTGTCAAAACACAAAAAAAGCTGTTCCATACAGTTTGGCGCGGGTGAACGATATTTTTCTATGGGACAACAATTTTTTTTTGAGTTGTGACAAAAGTTGTAAGTTTTGATGTACAGAATAAGCCCCTAAAAGGATGCTAATTGATTAGGAATAACCCTGTATAGGACCTCTAAAAGACTCTGCAATTTGTAAAGCAAAATCTTGTATAATAAAACCAGAGCATCACATATGCAATTATTTAATCGGAAATCAAACAAACGGTCATATCCCGGGGCCCCGAGGCCTTGGGGCCCTTAATCAAAGTGACGCGGGGTAACAAATCCGCAAGTCGTTACCGCTGCCAAAACGAGAGGGGCCCAAGATGGACAGATCGACTATAATGGGTGGAAACATACGAGACACTTTTGTGGCTGAGAATTTTCATGATTATTCAGCGGAATTCTGTAGGTACCTATGATACCTACGCTTATAGCGTAGTTCGACTAGGTGTCTGTTTGCGTTGCCCTAATTCCGGGGCACTAGATCACTGCATCGATATCCCCTGCATGTAGAAAGAGCCTACTAAAAGGGGACCTCTCGGCTCGTGAATGGTTAGATGGGTCGTCCTCCCCGGGACCGTTTGAGTGGATGGCTAGATCCACTCAAACGGGCCCGGGGAGGAAGACAGCGCGTGTGGCAACGCTGTTGTAGAGGACCGCACAAGCCTGGCTCTAGTACCAGGTGAGTAGTCGTACAATGTGCTAAAGTGCTGGGAGCACCGCTGCGTTCCTTTTGGAGATCCCGGTGCTCCCAAGAAGGCACAAAGGCTGGCCACCGGGGGAGTTTTAGTGGGTACAATCCCACACAACCCGACTGCACCATAAAGCAGTCGGGCATCTTTCGAAGATTTCCCCCTCGTAAAAAAAAGTTGTCTGTTAGCGATCACCAAAGTAAAGCAATGATCAACACGGCCAGTGATCGCATGTGTGACCGCGGGTGGCATTTACAACTGAGCGCTACCGTGACTCGAATTACGACATGGTAAGTTGTAGGACCAGGTTAAATTATATATTATAAGTATATATTTATAATTATATTATTTAACTATTTAGCCATATCAAAGGCCTTAAGGTGCCTTAAAACAGTTATGTTGCGGATAGGTACGTATTTTTGACATCCGCGGATGCAGATACTGATGCGGATATTTGAAGGTTCACATTCGTGGATGCGGATGCGTATTTTAGGATATTTTATAAAAACTGATTGTTTTTCTAGGATAAATTAAATAGGATAAATTCTATTTAAGGTATGAACCGACGCCATAGAAATCGAATTCAGTTGCTTTTGTGCACAGACACAAACAATAAAAATTTGAAGAGACAAAGAAACCATATATTAGGTAAGTATGTGACTTGAACCCGTGTGCTTACGAAGTTTCGTCAAGATTAGTTGAAAAATGTGACCTGTAGACGAAAATATAGAGAGATAACGCACAGACACGGTTTTTTAAATACTGTAAGTAAGCAATTATGCCCCATCTGCATCCGCATTAATATCCGCATTAATTTTATGCGCATGCGGATGCAGATGTCCAAATCAATGCGAAAGTTCCGCAAATGCGGATACGGATGCGAATATTCGCAAAATCCTTGCCTTAATACCTCTGACACCAGGGCTAGCCACACGGCCTGTACGAAAATACTTAGCTGAAAAAAAAAACAAATGAATGATTTTCAGATTCCAACATTTGTGTGTGTTATGAGACGGTTTCATTTCAGACATTAATAGGTCTAGCATAGTCTCTATATTGAAAAAGTTATTACTACGTATTCCATAGAAAAATGAATGGTTAATCTTTAAAACAATTCCCGTGCCTATTTTTTTACCTACCCCTAAACCCCTGAAAAGTAGATTACTTGTACTTTATCACCTTTTCAGAAGTAAAAAGTCCACTACACTAAAGTAAAGCTGTTCCTATACCTACCTCTGTTATAAACTTCAAATGAGACCACTGTTTTATCAGGTCTGTCCAGCTGTCCATTGATTAATCTATCTCTATCCAGATATTAAGCAGTGCTTGTGTAAGAAAATGCATCCACAAGATGGTCAGATCAAGTTCCTCAAGTTGTAAAACACCCAGAGTGGTGGGTAGCACAGAATGCAAGCCGTCATCAACCGGTCTAATTAGGAATTCATGGGCCTATGTCCAGTAGTGGACATAGGTCTATGAATAGGACTCAGGTCTATTCACATGAACGACCACATAGTCCATAGTGGATTTACTGTAAAAGAATTGTCTCCCGTATATTTCCTTAAAGTCAAAGTCTCCTCGACATGGCTATCAGGGCTGACGTGGACGCCAGGCTCCGACACTACTCCGTATACCGATGATACCTACATTTGGTTAAACCTGGAATTTGCTACAAAGTTAGGGTTGTTGTGTACTGACCTGCCTTCTTTTCTTAACACATATTGTCTATGGGATCTTCAATAGTTTTAACGAACTTTCACGACCAATCGTAGTGATTATTTCAAGCGTAGAATGTTCACTATACTGCTGCATATCGGTCTTTCTCAACAGAATTGGAAATTACTTGCATCCTGCCGCTTTAATAAACTGAGTCTATCGATATTGTGGGTAAAGTTTTTACGCAAGCACACCATAAGACCTTTACCCTTGAAGTGAATTTCAATAGCATGAAATTCGCCGTCTTATTTGTAAGATTAACTTGGTGTTCTCTCTAGGGCGAGACTGTATTTCACACCTGAGCAACTGCTTAGTCTTTATACGAGTAAAGCACAAGTCAGGTCCTGCATGGAATACTGCTCTCACCTTTGGGATGGCTCTGCCAAGTACCAGCTGGAGGCCTTAGAGTCCATTGAAAGGCGAGCCAGGAGGCTGATAGGCAACGAAACTTTGACTGAGTCGAAGCTGCAGAGTCTCGAGCATCGACGTAGCGTGGCATGTCTATCGGCCTTCTATCGGATACACTTCGGATACATATCTGCTTAACATAAGGCAGTGTGTAGTCAAACGCAAACCTATACAAATAAAAATAAAAAAAGATGTTCGCTGCTGGACATATGGATGCCTTCTCTATAAATGAATTTTCAATCCAAGCAGTTTGCATCCAGCGCGATCCTGCGGTTTTCAGGAGGTCATCTTTCTACCTTCTGTGCACGTAACATGAGATTACTGGGTCTAAAATTTCTCCAATAGCTTTTAGACTTTAGCGGTTGATGGAGCAGTCAAAGGGTTGGTTGCATTTGAGCGCTATCCCTTGGAAATTTTGATGCCATCTTGAAAACACATGATGTTTATTCCTAGTCCTAGTGTATCACCACCTTACCCCTAAACAAGGCAGATTATACGAGAGTAGTATTTGAAAACAATCGCAGCGCGGATTGACGGTGCCGCTCGCGACGCCGTAACGCGTATATTTTTACACAATTGTTTATTGATCAGTGCCTTTATCGGCTAAGCGCGATGGATTTCGTTTTCGGGTTCCGACATTCTAAAATAAATATTGCACTTTATAATACGCCCTAAAATTCTCTCAGTAATAGTCTTGTATAATTAGCGTTGCAGAGTTAAAAAAAATAAAAAGCACGCACATGATCAATAATCTCTCAAAAATCAGTTAGGTTAGTTAGTTGATTATAGTCAAACCGCTAAACTCAGACTTCGCCTGCGCGGTACAGGGGCGCCGGGGGAGACGACACAGGGGACTGAGACAGGCGCGGGCAGCGGGTCCCCGGCGCCCGCACCTGTCTCAGTCCTCTTTGTCGTCTACCCCCGCGCCCCCGTACCCGCGCAGGCGAAGTCTGAGTTTAGCGGTTTGACTATAGTGAGGGTTGGATGGGTCAACGACAGCAAACTCATTGTGGGTCATGTGTTAATGAAATTATCCCCAGACAAATGGCACCAGAGGAAGCCTATGTCTAGCAGTGGTTCAATATGAGCTAATGTTAAACTAATTTGGAATTTTACTCACGCGACTCAATAAATAGCTCAAGCAGTCATTGAAACACGAAGGCTTTAAAAGGTGAAGTCGATCACACTTAGCCGATAAATGGGCAGGTCCCACATTAATGTTAAAATACTTGTAGGGATTTGTTTTATTGTGTGCTGGCTGATGCTCTCGACTTCACTCGTGTGGATAATATGTAGAGAAGTGGTCGCCACAGTATAATATGAATTTCTACAAAATTATGGACACTGACGTAGTTTTTGCACTCCAAAAATAAGGTACTATGTTCTTCTGTACTATGTATATTTTTTTTGCGTATGTTTGTAGATATTTTTGTCAAGTGTGAACCGATTTCAAAACTTCTTTTTTTTTCGAAATGTTTTTTGAGCCGTTTTATTAAAAATCAACTTTAAAGTACATGGTGTCACATCGATTCGTGCAAACTATTCGAATTCTGTACACGGTGAAATCCGGTGGGGTCATTTTTTCAAAAATAATTATTTTTTTAAAAATACCAACGAAAAACGTATCAATGTAAAATGAGTGGGTAAATGCGCAAGTACTCATCTTGTTGTAGGCCGCCAAAAAGCAGTCAAAACTGTGTTGTTCTTGTTATTCTGTATTTAATTACTAATATTACTATGTGTTTACCTATCGAACTGCCTTTTTCCAGACATTTCTCAAACAAAATCATATTTACGTACTCTGTAAGTGTAACGTGTCAACGTATGAACCGGTCGTTCAATCAATCAATCAAATACTTAGTTTATTTGCATAGAAAATACATGTACAATACAAGTCATAACAGGTTAGTCTTATACTTACATTGCATTCAGTCTGCAAGCAGACGTGCAAATATTTATTACATTAATTTATTACATAGGTATGTAAGGATAATCTATTAATTATTAAAATTTGTAGGTATATTCCTTAATACTATAAAAGCAGTTCGTAAGAAGCCAGTCAGTTAGTGATTTCTTAAATTTATTTCCGTTCAATAATTTTATTTCATTAGGTACATTATTATATATCGTTATACACATGTTATAAACATTTCTTTTGTATGTAGGTATCCTTTCTGGCAGGAGGTTGATATAATAGGTTTGTGAACTTAGCTCTTTTTTGACGTGTTATGATGTCTTTACGTTTATTGAAATATTCGGGGTGTTCTTTGGTGAAAATACAAATGGCTTTAATATCGTTATGCATATAAATGGAAATTCGAAATTTTCGGTTTGAGTACACAATAAAATGCTATAAAATAAACGGCTATCTACTCAAATTACGCATTATAACAATTATTTAAGGCAGCACCCCTCTAAACTCTAAAACCAATTTCGCTCAAGTACTTACCAACCTGTTACAATATTCAAAACTAACCAAAATCCCATAAACCCACCCTCTGAATCACGACCCCTATCGAACGCCGTAACTAATCGTGTAGATCGACGGGGTGTATAATGTACAGTCACCCTCAAAATTGTTCCAAGTTAAACCATAGAACCTTACCAGAATTTTCGGAAAAAACACTAAAGTAACTAAAAACACAAAAGATAAAATAGTTTATTAACCGTTGTAGTTTTTATATCGATTTTTACTTCAAACCTGGCTGAATTCAATATACAGAGAAACGATAGGAGTTTTAGCGGGAACGCGGAAAAATCATGTCGCCTCACTGTATTATTTTGTTAAACTTTTGTTATTATCAGTTATAATTAGTGAAAAATTGTGGTCTTTCGTTGATTGTGAGCTGATCTACGTGCATGAGTGTAGGCAAGTGATACAATGTGACGTACCTACATGGTTCTGTGTTGTTACCAAAACTCCAAAGACGCCTCTAGTAAAGTCTCCACTGCTTAACTGAGGTATGACTAGGACTATGTTTGAACTTGACTGCGACTTTATTGGACTATGATGTGACTACGACTGACTGTTTTGATAAAATATTTATTAAAAATACTTGACACTGGCAAATGCAAAATAACGCGACGCCAAATCATAACAGAAGAAGAAGAAGAGAAACAATACTATAATGTTTTGCTATACCTAGAGTGGCATACCCGACTTCACTCGTACAAAGATCGCTAAAATCGATATATAATTTTTTTTCAACAACTTAAGAACTGAAAGGAACCATAAACCACATCATTTAGGTATATATTTAGTTTATTCTTGAGTTTCCACAACCATCACTCAAGTATGATCTACCAAAGACAAAAAAAAAACATCAAAATCGGTTTATGATTGGCGAAGCAATCGAGTCACATACTCGTACATACAAAAACATGCAGATGAATTGATAACTTCCTTTTTTGAAAACGGTTATGTTAGTGATCATTTAGTGAAACAATTGGTAACTTTATCACTAGAAACAACTTCTTCCAGGGTTCTTCTGTAAACATGTCAATAATGCGAAACAAGAACTTGTAACTCTCTTGAAATAAATAGAGCTTAAAATAGAGCTTGTAAATCTGACTCTGATTGTACAAGGGTGTAACATAACATCACTCAAAACGTACCAGTTCTTGGGGTGTCTTGGATGTTACTCGAGGGACGAATGCGCTGCCCCCAGGGGGTTGTTTTGCAGGAGGCGTAAAAAAGGGTGTCAAAATACCTGGAGTTAGGAGTATGGGGTCCAATGGGGGTGTCCACTGCTCAAAGTAAGATTTTTCTTGGTAAAGAAAACTAGGCGGCACTGCAGAAGAGAGGCCCAGCCACTGCTGGGTATGGGCACGGTACCGGTATATAGTGGTCTATATTTACCAGTTTACTTATGCTAGATCCCAGTTTTGGGTCAGCTGACTTAGATGCGAAGTCGATTTTCATATCCGGACGTTTGCAATCTTCCTCACGATGTTTTCCTTCATCGAAAACCGAGTGGTGGGAAAATCCGCACAAAAATTCACAATGATATTGGACAGAGATTTGAAGTCACTACCTCACAATTATAAGATGACGCTTTTCCCACTAAACCACCTCGGCTTCTGAATTTACTGCTGAGAAAACCACAAAACCGATTACAAACAAACAAATAGCCAAAACAAACGGCAAATCTTCCACAAATTGTCTAATTAAACAAAAAGACCTGCTCCGTTACTCTGACAACATAATAAAGGCAATGTCTGCCTGTCCTAAAACATTTGGCGCAAAAAACTCCGTCCTGTACATTACTACCAAGTTATCTGCAGGTAATACCAGATGAGCTACTATCGAATTTTGAAGCTCAGCCTTTCGAATCGTTTGCTAAGTTTTTAGTTTCTCCGTTTGGTCGCACTGCAGTTAGGTTGGTAGGTCTTTAATGAAGTGATTCACACGGCAAGCTGGAATCTTGTAGCTGGTAAAAACTAAGCTTTAGTTTTTTTACGAATTGGCTGAATGCACAGTTGTATGGAGGAAAAAAGTGTTGTATTGTTTGTTTTTAGTTTTTAACCGACTTCCAAAATGAAGGAGGTTTTGTGTATCTGTATGTTTTTTTTTTGTGTATGTTCATCGATAATTCCGCCAATTGCGAACCGGATCGAAAAAATCTTTTTATATCGAAAGGGTATACTCCCGATGTGATTTTATTTAAATTTTACAGATATCTGCTGAGCTGCTTTTGAAAAATCAACAATAATGTAAACAATTCGAGCAAATTATTCGTATTTTGTACACGATGGAAGGCGGTTTTGCCATTTTTTGGGAAAAATTAAAATTATACATTGTCCGTTGTAAAATTTACTGTCTGGCAGAGAGACTTAAAACCTTTTTCCAACTGTACTGTACCAGCCTTTTTAATAGTCCACTGCAGGACGTAGGCCTACCCACGAAGGGTGATTGGGCCATATCCACCACGCTGGCCCAGTGCGGGTTGGTGGATTCTCATACGCCATCGAATTTCTTCTACGGACGTATGCAGGTTGCCTCACGATGTTTTCCTTCACCGAAAAGCCAGTGGAGTGAAATTCCGTACATAAATTACAAAGAACTCATTGGTACGGGACTGGGATTGAACCCACGACCTCACGATTGTAAGGCGGGTGTCACTACCTCTAGACCACCATGGTTTATTCCAACGCCCATGTTTAAAAAGCTTTCTGTAATAGTATGTTATTCATCCATCCATCCATCAGCCATAGGCTTTAGGGCGTATATTGCTGGACACAGACCATCCATAGAGGATCTCCAATCGGTTGGAAGCGGTTTGCATCTAGCGTGACCTTAATAAATGAAATCGTCGGTATATTAGGGTTCCGTACCCAAAGGTTAATAACGGGACCCTATCGTCACCGTCCATGAGATACAGCCTGGTGACAGACGGACGGACAGCAGAGTCTTAGTAATAGGGTCCCGTTTTTACCCTTTGGGTACGGAATCCTAAAAAGTATCCTCATCTGTCAAGTGTTGCGGTTGTCTAACTCAGAGACAATGTATCTGTCTGTCTATGAAAGCTTTTCGCGACATCTCATAGCTCCAAATATAAATAAAATTACCATTGATTGATTAAGGGGATTTGTAGACCTTTAGTCCAAAAATCCCCTGCGGCATTGCGGAAGGGGATTTGTGGACAAAATGTCCAAAAATCCCTTTACGCAAAACCGCAGGGGATAAATGGACAAAAATTCCACTTATCCCCTTCGCAGGGGATCATCTATGGGGATTTGTGGAATAAGCCCTATAAAGTTAAGCCAACTGATTAGCAATTAAGTTGAAGTGGTCAGTGGCCAAATGCGTACTACGTACCTATTGCAAAAATACTGTATGACATAATACTTACCCTGTATTGATGGCGCAGCAATAGCAATTCGAAACAGTTACCTATACACTTACCTTACCTTTCCTCATACGAACAGCCAGAATGTGGAACGCTTTGCCTGGGTCTGTTTTCCCGCTAAAGTACAATGTGGGCGTCTTCAAATCCCGAGTAAATAGGTATCTTCTAGGTAACCTAACCTAACCTAGACCGCTTATCTGCTTAAAAACAGGCAGTATGTGGTCAAACGCAAACCTATTCAGAAAAAAAAAATACATAAATGCTCATAAATTAAACTAAATTGCAGGTAGATATTGTCATACTTTTTAGACCATCATATTATTAATATGTATGTAACTCTAAAACAAACGTTTTTAAAATGATCATATAGGCCAATGTATTTTTGAGTGTCAAATTGTATTTTGGTGTTACTACTAGTATTAGACTGTTTGTATAGTTAGTATCTAGTTAAGATTTATGTTAAAAATAAATAATTTTTAAAAGCAAGAACAAAACCTTATTACTAAACTATAAGTAGATAATTATAATGATAATTGTACAAACCAACAAAGACATTGAGATTTCAAATAGAAGTTGTAAACCCAACGTCGCACTTACAAGCTCTAACAAGACAGTGCAAGAAAGACGACCAGACATTTGATGACTGACCTCAAGGCAATACCTTTCAATCTTAGGTACACCTCACCCTTCGTGGGTAGGCCTACGTCGTGCAGTGGACTATTAAAAAGGCTGATACAGTACAGTACTCCTAGAAAAGAAGCAAGTGCTCAGAAACCTGTGAGTAGTAGACTTTCTACAGCGGAGTAAGACTGTTGTCGATTATTCTTCAGCCCTCATCACCTATTCCGCTGAAGCCTAAACCGATTCAAAAAACACACATAACTCTCCGTATTACGAGTCAAGTGCAAAAACCGTCGATACTATCATTTAACAAATGACGTCATAAATTAAACATGGGGGACAAGTGAAAAAAGTCTGCGAGAGCGTCGAGCGGCGACATTAATCGGACTTGGCCAGGGGTGTTGCCGCGGATCACTGCAGAGGTATAAGTAAGATCACAATACAGACATAAACTCGTGGGATCAAAGTCCAAATTAGCAATGCATAGTTCCAGCCCGCATTCTATGGCTATAAAAATATTTATCTACACTAATGTTGTAACATTCTACTTATGTTTCCAATACTTGACTTATAATGACTACTGTTATAGCGCAGACAACAAAACACTCAATTTAAGCAATTTCACATGATGTTATAATATCCACATCGATATCGTAAAATCTCATTATAACATCGCGCGCTCGCTCCTGATTGGCCCTGCGCGCGCAGCTGCGCTCTCATTGGTTAGATTTTATTGGCGCCAAGTTCACTGTGACAATACACGTACGCGTGAATTTAATGTTTCGCAATATGTTTTTTTTAATTTTTATTAGTGAAGATAAAGTAGTGTATGCAACTGCATATAACACGGGTATTAAAACACTCGTTACTATTATGAAACTCGCTGCGCTCGTTTCATAAACTCACACTCGTGTTTTAATACCCTTCATTATATGACAGTTGCATAAACTACTATTAATAAACTGCCAAATAATCTAAAAAATATCGAAAAGGAAAACTGTTTTATAAAACAACTAAAATTATTCTATTATCCAAATGTTATTACGCGTTACACGAATTTTTAACGATAATCTAGAAAACATAATAATAAATCGTTCCAATACGAATCATACGAATAATAAAATTGCCATACCCTTATCAGGTTCATATGTATAACTATACAAAACATGTTAATTAAGAACCGCATGTAAATTTCATATGTTGCAATAAATGATTTGACTTTGACTTTGAAAGTCTCGCTTATAAATTCATCTTTTCTAAACTTCTATCTCAGCAACTGGTGGACGCAACGTGTTGATAAAATGCTGATTTTAAATCCCCGACGCAAAAGAGGGGTGTTAAAAGTTTGACGTGTCTGTTTGTCTGTGTGTCTGTCTGTCTGTCTGTGGCATCATAGCGCCCGAACCACTGAACCGATTTCAGTTTAGTTTTTTTTTGGATGAAAGGAGACTTAATCGAGAGTGTTCTTAGCTATGTTTTATAAAAATCGATTGAGCCGTTTAAAAGTCATGGTGGGTTAAAGTGGGGATGGAAGAACCAAAATTCTACAAATGTGCCCACAACGGTTGTCAAAGTGTCGGGGGTTTTTTAAATTTTTAATTTATATTAGTTATTAATTGGTTCTATGGTGAATACGTTAAATAGGCGTGTGACGACAAACAAAGCGTGTTAGCGTCTACCAGCTCGTTGATTCGACGACATTGTTAGAATCACGGGTCCAACCTGGACAAGATTAGCATACAAGAAGACTGAAAATGATGATGGTGGTGCCATGTACACAGTTGACTTAATGCTGCCTACACACAATAAGGTCTGGTGTCTGATTACTGGTATAGGTACTCGTAACGACCACTATAAGGCACAAACGGTTGTTCTAACCGTTTAGCCTTGTCAAAGATCTTCAGGAAAAAATCGGCCAAGTGCGAGTTGGACTCGCGTACGAAGGGTTCCGTACCGTGTTGGAGCCCCCTTAGCCCCATTCCTCTTGCTATTATTAAAAGCGAGCAAAAAACTCTTAAAAATCACGTTTGTTGTATGGGAGCACCCCTTAAATGTTTACTTTATTCAGTTTTTATTTGTTGTTATAGCGGCAACAGAAATACATCATCTGTGAAAATTTCAGCTTTCTAGCTATCACGGTTCATGAGATACAGCCTGGTGACAGAGAGACAGGCGGACAGACGGACATCGGAGTCTTAGTAATAGGGTCCCGTTTTTACCCTTTGGGTACGGAACCCTAAAAAACATCTTTGATCCCGTTCCTTGCACTGCAATCAATGCTTAAGACGTGCGCTAAATTGATTCACTAGTTTTAATCTAATTAGGGTTCCGTACCCAAAGGGAAAAACGGGACCCTATTACTAAGACTTCGATGTCCCTCTGTCCGTCTGTCTGTCGGTCTGTCACCGGGCTGTATCTCATAAACCATGATAGCTAGGCAGCTGAAATTTTCACAAATGTTGTATTTCGGTTGCCGCTATAACAACAAATAAGTACTAAAAACAAAATAAAATAAATATTTAAGGGGGACTCCCATACAACAGACCTGAATTTTAGACGTTTTTCGCTCTATATTAATAATGGTACTAGGTAGACGCTTGTAATTTTCACAGAATATTTAGTTTTATATTCCCTTCAATAATAAATAATAAAATTAAAATAAAATAAATATTTAAGGGGGACTCCCATACAGTACGGAACCCTCCGTGCGCGAGTCCGACTCGTACTTGGCCGATTATTTTACTTTATCTTTAACGAGAATTTCAATCTTTATGGGAATGGGACAACCCTAGCCTTTTACGCCAGAGTTGTCAATCTGCTCTTGCCTAGTTCCTAGTGTTGTTTTGGTATAACCGAACAAATGTCTTGCCGGCATTACGTTCAGTTTCACGGGTTTTTCTGAGCCGGACGATGGAGCGCTTGTCTTTCATCTAAGGGTGTGGTACAAGTTGGGAGCGGAAGCGGGTTACTATGTTGGTACTCGTTTTGAGTCCATTTAGAACTTCATCTGCTAGAAGAATGGATGGCCGATGGGGCCATAAAGTTCTCAAATGGAGACCTCGTACCAGCAAGCTCAGCGTAGGATGTTTACCGTCTAGTTAATAATCTTTATTGACATCAAAATACATGAGATATACAAAGATGTGTTAGCACCCGGACAAGAATTTCTGATTCCCGGATGCTAACGTCTTCCAACGTGCTAAATAATTTTGAAGTAAATGAAAACTGAAAAATAAAATTAATTCTAAAAATACATTCATGTGATAAATACAATGCCAAGAGATTAAATATTAAAGTTATAAATTTGGAATTTAGTTCTTAAGTAAAAACAGATTATGGAATAAATTACTCATGTTACAATATTCGAAACAAAATTTAATTATAAAAAGATCAGATCTGTATGGCAGAAACATTCATCAAAACAGAGAGATAACACAACTGTAAAAAAGTGAACCTGTGTGCGTGCGTAATGGTCGAGTTGGACTGACGATATAATAAAGACAGCAGGAATGAGCTGGTTGTAAGTCGCTTCCAACCGGGTTTGTTGGAAAACCATTAGGGCGGCGGATGCACTGCTGGACACAGGTGTCCCCCGATGAATTTCCAATAAGCCCAGTTATAAGCATCCAGCACCGAAGTATCTAGCGCATTCCTGCGGTCTTAATTACATCGTTGGTTGACCTAGTCAGTGGACGTCCTACGCTACGCTTGCTGGTGTGTGGTCCTCATTCGAAAACTTTACTGCCCCATCAGTTATCCGAGCTATGTGCCCTGCCCACTGCCTTTTCAACTTGCTAATTCGCTGGACTACGTCGGTAACTTTGATTCGTGTGCGGATCTCTTCATTCCTGATTCAATTTCGCAGCGAGACTCCAAGCATAGACCTGAGTCATTAAATGCATGCTATGCTAATTTTGAAGACTTCGAATTCGAGCAAACTATTCGAAAAAGCCGAGGTGGTCAAGTGGGAATGACACCGGTCTTATAATCGTGAGGTCGTGGGTTCAAATCCCGGTCCCGTACTAATGAGTTCTTCGGAATTTATGTACGGAATTTCACACCACTGGCTTTTCGGTGAAGGATAACATCTTGAGGCAACCTGCATACGTCCGTAGAAGAAATTCGATGGCGTATGTGAATCCACCAACCCGCGATGGACCAGCGTGGTGGATATGGCCCTATCACCCTTCGTGGGTAGGCCTACGTCCTGCAGTGGACTATTAAAAAGGCTGGTACAGTACAGTGGGTACAGTATTCGAATTTTGTACCTGATAGAAGTCTGTTCTGCCATTTTTGCGATAAATAATTATTTTGGTTACAACAAATCCCGCTCATATTTTGTCCCCCGCCCCACAATATGTATTTATTTATGAGTCCTGCGTTTCGATGTCCGCTCGGACGCGTTTTTGTCGCGCGTGTATAATGAGCCTTAGTTTAGAACTGTCGAGATTTGTTCGCGCATTGTAGATGCAGCCTTACATGGCGAGAATTTGTGTTCTCATTTTTGTTTTTGTTACATAAATACTTATAAATAAGGGAAAGAAAGGTATTGGTATTCTTTGATGGCGTTTATATTACGTTTCGAGAATAGAGAAAAGGAAAATATTTTATAGAATAGGTTCAAAAATAGCTAAACTAAGGAGCTAAAGAGATAAGAAAAATATGGCTAAATACTTTCAGAGTAGAATTAAATAAAAAGCTTTTTCCTTTTTAGCAAAAAGTTAGATAAGTTTATGTCGTAACTTTGACACTCACAAGGGAATCAAAACCTATAGATACTACGGGTACTTCCCCTTGACCTAGAACCATAAAATTTAGCAAGTACCATTATCTTAGAGTACACGTTTACGATAAAATCTTAAAAATGTACATTTTTAATTTAATCACAAAAAATAGGTCATCAACGCAAAAAAAAATGGGCTTTTATTTCAAAGTGAATTAATTGTAAGTAGATCATGTGGTGTATCATAATTATGAAAGATCTTTTTTAGCACAAGCTAAAACAGATTTGCAATTATTTTTACGATGTGTGTGATTTACGATGCATGACGAGAAAAGTAATAAAAAAAGGTTTTATCGATTACTAGCAGCGCCCCGCGGTTTTACCCGCGTTGTGCCCGTTCCCGTGGGAATTTCGGGAATTTTTATACATATAAACCTTCCTCTTGAATCACTCTATCCACTAAAAAAAACCGCATCAAAATCCGTTGCGTAGTTTTAAAGATTTAAGCATACAGACAAACAAACAAACAAACAAACGAAAATAGCGACTTTATTTTATACTATGTAAGGATTATACGCTTTGAGGTTATAACAACTTAGTTCCCAATTTTGTGCAATTTTCAAGATTTGTACGGAACCCTCGGTGTGCGAGCCTAACTCGCACTTGTCCGGTTTTTATTTTATATTTGCGTTTGACCTCTAAGACTCGGTAGTGGACTAGTGGTAATAACAGCCGCTTTACAGTCGTGACATGGTGGGTTTAAAATTCGGTCTCGTACAAATAAGTTCTGTAAAAATTTTGGACAGGTTTTCACACCATTCGCTTTTGTATGAAACAAAAACATTGCAAGAAATTTTGATACGTTCGTAGAAGAAATTCGAAGGCGTATGGAAATTGACCAGTTTGTATGGGGCCACCGTGGTGAACACTGTGCTATCGATCTATGTAGGTAGGCTTGTGTCCAACAGTGGGCTAATAAAAAGACCAGAACAGCACAGTTTAATTTAACCACATATTATATTATGCTATCATGCATGCCTAAGCAGAGATGTAATGCAAAATGTAATGTAAAATAATTATTTAGAAACTACCGCGTATTTTTTTTTAAATGTGTTCAAACTTATATTTTCCCTTTCTTTTAAACCGGGTATTAAACCATGTTAGCGCTATGAAAGTGGATGTTGTTTTTGCATTTTTACTGAGCCAAGTGATGAAGAGAGTTTTTTTTTATTATCATGGCACATCATTCACTCGGTCTCTGACAACTAACTAAGCAAAGTTTGTGATATAAGTAGCTACCAGAGACTGAAGTTATACCTACCTTATCCCCTTATATACGTATTTTAAAAAACTAGCGACCCGCCCCGGCTTCGCACAGGTGTATTATACATATAAACCTTCCTCTTGAATCACTCTATCTATTAAAAAAACCTCATCAAAATCTGTTGCTTAGTTTTAAAGATAAAGGCTTACATGGGGACAGACAGCGGGAAACGACTTTGTTTTATACTATGTAGTGATTGTGATTAGTGATGCTTATGTAGATAAAAATACTCAGACACAAAGTAAACACTTGTGTTCATCACATAAATGCTTGCTCTGGGTAGGAATCGAACCCAAACCTCTTTGGGTTCGATTCCTACCAGGATTCAAGGTCTTTTAAAGTCCATAGGCATACATTTTATGACCTTCAGGCGGCCTAAAAACTCTGACACCAGGGCTAGCCACCCGGCCTATACGAACTTAATTAAACATTTTATTACACTATCCATATTTATAAAAATAAGTTATAAAACTGAACAGTATAGTCTACACTATAGTACGTTTAAAATAAAATAGAGTAAAAATCGGTAAAGTACGAGTTGGACTCGCTCATCAAGGGTTCCGTACCGTTTTGGGAGCCCCTCGGCAAAAAAACACGTTTGTTGTATGGGAGCCCCCCTAAAATATTTATATTTTTCTGTTTTTAGTATTTGTTGTTATAGCGGCAATCGAAATACATCATCTGTTAAAATTTAAACTCTTTACGGTGTTACGGTTATTGCGATACAGCCTGGTGACAGACAGATGGACAAACAGACGGACAGCGGGGTCTTAGTAATAGGGTTCCGTTTTTACCCTTTGGGCACGGAACCCTAAAAATCGATTATAATACTTTAATATTATAATTTTACACACATAAATACCTACGAACCGGCGCATTCGCTCCCAATCTCGTTCCAATCCATTTTTTGTGGCTATTCCGTATAATAAATCCCAAGCTTGTTAGTGCAGTAATTAATTACAAGCTCTCGATAGTTATAAGTTCTCACTTGGATAAACTCATTAATAGACCGCTGCGTACGTGTCCATATTGATGGCGTTATTGGTGTATGGTGTAAGATAGAAATAGGAGCGATTTTACTAATAAGAAAAACAATTTGATGAAAAATGTGTCTTTTGCATAAATAATTTTCCGAACAATGTTTTTTGTGTCTGGTACAAAGCAGAAGCAAAAACGAATTAAAAAAAATATTATGAAAAAAATCTTTTTAAAAAAGTTTCAACATTTTTAGCACAAATAAATAAAATCATTTAGAAAAAAACTTATTTCTGAAAATTCACTCCGTCCGACTAATTTCTTCTTCTTAGTCGTTACGCTCTTGACAGAGCGGTCGTGGTCATCACGTAGTATTTATGGTAGGGGCAGATGTAGCACGCCTCACGATGTCTCGCCATCTCTCTCTATTAGAGGTTAATCGGGTACACTCATGTACAGGCCCGCCCACAGCTGATTTGATTTGGTCGGTCCATCGCATGGGTGACCTTCCGCGCGGTCTTGTGCCTTCCACTTTGCCCTGGACAACTAGACGCTCTATGGACTGGCTACCTCGTCTTGAAACGTGTCCGAAGAATGCGAGTATACGAGATTGTACTGTGGCCGACAGACGCTGCCTGATGCGGAGTTCTTCAAGTATCGAGACATTGGTGCGAAATTCCGTCCACGATACCCCAAGCATTCGTCTCCAGCACCACATCTCGAGAGCATCTATTTTCTTCTTTTCAATATCTCGTAGTGTCCACGTTTCCGAGGCATACAAAAATATGGGTAAAATTAACGTACGCACGAGCCTGGTCTTCGTGGTTTTGGTGATGTTTCGGTTTCTCCATATTCTTGTCATTTTGTCCATTGCAGTTCTAGTAATCGCCATACGCCTCTTAATTTCATCAATGCATCCGCCTTGACTCGAGATTAAAGCTCCAAGATATATGTAAGATTGGACTACTTCGCAATTTGCAATCTGAGTTACTTCCGGCAAGTTATCGTTCGTGCGGTTCACAATCATTATCTTGGTCTTGTTGCGATTAATCTTTAATCCGAATGCAAGGCTCACCTGTTCCATTTTTCGAAGCAGTTCTTCCAAATGGAGTGCACTAGTTGCAAAAAGCGTGGTATCATCTGCGTAACGCAGATTCGCAATCTTATAACCACCAACCGTAACCCCATCTGTCCAATCGTCCAGAGTGATGCGCATTATAATCTCGGTGTATATGTTGAACAGAAGGGGCGATATTATGCACCCTTGACGAACTCCAGCACTTGGGTGAAAATTACTGGAGAGGACGTCATCTGTGCGCACTGAGGCTGTGCCTTCTTCGTACAGGCGCCTTAGAAGGTGTACAAGATGTTTTGGCGCACCCATTTCGAGAAGGGTCTTCCATAAAATTGGCCATTTTACTGAGTCAAACGCCTTGGAGAAATCAACAAAGCAGATGTATGTTGGCTTGTTAAATTCTCTAGCCTTCTCAATAATTTGGCGGACAATAAGGATCTGCTCTCGTGTTCCCTTTCCTTTAACGAATCCAGCCTGTTCTGGTGCAATCTCCTTGGACAGATACGCCTTCAGTCGTTCGTTGAGAATATGTAACAAAATTTTGCTAGCGTGTGATATGAGAGCAATAAGGCGATAGTTGTTACATTTCTTCGTTGAACCCTTTTTATGTAAAGGAGTAAATACTGTATGCGTCCAATCAGACGGCCACTCTCCTGTACGCCACACTTTATTACAAATGACGTGGAATATGTTTTCACCACGTTCTCCCAAAGCCTTGATGGTCTCTATGGGGATACGATCTCTACCCGTGGCTTTTTTAGTTTTAAGATGTTTTATGGCGGCTCTCACTTCAGACAGAAGAATATCCGGTTCCAGATCTTCGTCATTTGGTTCCGTGTTTGAGAAACAACGTGACAGTGGGTCTTGGAATAGTGACTGACAGTAGCACTTCCACGTTTCTGAGATCTTGTCCAATTCTGTGACTACTTCAGCACTCTCGTTCTCGATTGCCCAGGTTTTGGATGGAAGAGTTTTCGTGATTAGGCGGATTTTACGGTACAGGTCTCTGGATTCATGTTTCCCTGCATGTGCTTCGACTTCCTCACAAATTTTGCGAAGATATGCGTTGTGGTCTCGTCTGCAGCTGGCCTGGATTTGGGCAGATAACCTGTTAATTTCTCTGACATCCGTTCTTCTTGCCGACTAATTTACTATAACTAATTAATTACAAGCTTTCGATAATGTTATAAGTTCTCACTTGGATAAACTCATTAATTGACCGCTGAAAACGTGTCGTAATTGGTGTGTGGTACAAAGAAAAAACCTAAGCGGATTAAACAACAATTCTCAACACTAATGCTATGGATTTCCTTCCGAATAAGTCCATCCATCCATCCATCAGCCATAAGAAGTCCACTGCTGGACATAGGCCTCCCCTATGGATCTCCAATAAGACCGGTTGGAAGCGGCTTGCATCCAGCGTGATCCTGCGGTCTTAATGAGGTCATCCGTCCACCTTGTGGGTGGACGTCCTACGCTGCGCTTGCCGATACGTGGTCTCCACTCGAGAACTTTCCGACCCCATCGGTCATCAGTCCTCCGCGCTATGTGCCCTGCCCATTGCCATTTCAACTTGCCAATCCGTTGGGCTATGTCGGTAACTTTGGTTCTTCTACGGATCTCCTCATTTCTGATTCGATCTCGCAGAGAGACTCCGAGCATAGCCCTCTCCATAGCTCGTTGGGCTACTTGGAGCTTACTAATAAGGCCCATAGTGAGAGACCACGTTTCCGAATAAGTAAACACAAGCTTTTATTTCTTAAAGATGGGGTCTCACATTCACGTCCACCAAATCACCACCACTCACCACCCATCAAAAACGGTCCACCCATTAAGACGAATCAAACTCGCCGCAGTTGTGTTGATTAATTACTAAGTTCTTATTAAGTTATTAAGCCACCTTCCAGCTCCATCATCAGACCCTGGTTACCATCTAGCTGTCTAGCACCTAAGTACTCGTCAAGATGAATCAAACGAGCCCATACTCAATAGGGTTGGTTTCGTTGCGTTGTTTCTTTACCGAGTTCCTGTGACTACCTCCCAGCTCCATCATCAGATTAACCATCTTAAAATAAAGTGTAGTGGTGGTAGTCACAATAATGGTGGACAAACTCCAAACGTCTCTCATACGGAGCTTTTATATTACCCTAAAGTCATAGTAATAATGCCTTGTCATTTCAAATACCGCCCCTATTAATAATATAACTATTTGAGTAGTCATAATTATTTTCCATTGAATTTTAGTTTCTATAACTTGCGTCGATAAAAAAAACATTCGAAAGTTCGTCTAATCTTACTCGACTCATTTATTAACGCAAGAAGACAGAAACCGCGAAATATCTCCTTTGATAATGTGAGTTACATTCAGTTTACTCGTAATAGCAAAAAGTGATTGGCTTAGCCCACACAATCAATCCTATAATAATAAATCTACACACAGACAGGCCGGGTATCACCATATTTATCTTAAACGGACAGATCGTGCGCTAACTATGCACCTTACAGCGCAATCCGACACGATACTTTTAAATCACTTTTAATAGCTCGATTTTTAATTAATTTCATGTTTTAATATCAACAGCTAAGCTGGTCAATAAGTATGATGACTGGGTAAAAAAATCATTGTTATAATTATTCCGTTAGCTAGATTATTAAAAAATATTGGACACGTATTTTTTCTTTTGTCAATCCAACAATAAATGACAAAGATAAACCTTGTCATAGTTTGAGAGTGGGGTCTGGTGACGTCACTAGTGCGACGTAGTCTGTACATTTGTGTAGCACTCGTGACGTCATGCGGAACTTTAACAGGCTATATCTTTGTCAATCTTTGTTTAACTGAGAAAAGAAAAAATGTGTGTTAAGTATTTTTAATCTATCTGACAAACTAATTATATTTTTAGTCATCATACCTATCCCAAACGGTATTTTTAAATGCCTACCAAGTAGACCAAAGATTTCTAACAAGCAATAGGCTCGGACTAGGTACACTCAGATTCTCAGGTGGTGGGTGGCGATGTGCCTGGTGTTCGGCACATCGTCATTCTGGCGGGAGCCGAAGCTCCGTGGTGGGGCCCGAGTTGGGCCAGCGCTGTCGGGTGCCGCGGAGGAGTGCGAAAGCGTGCCCGTAGCCCCGACACCAGGCGCAGTGGCGGAACACCCAGGGGTTTTGGTGGGTATACTGTCCAGTCGGCAGGACTCCCACATAACCACCCGCCTGTCCACGAGGTGTGGTGGTATCTATAAAAGATTTCCCCTGGCTAAAAAAAAAGGTACTTACACTCAGATGGCTACTCGGATGCTACTATTGTGTAAACATGTAGTTTGAGCGCACCTTCGAGCAAATATCTATAGAGTCATCGTGCAATAAGTGTCCGAGCCAAAACCCTGCCTAAGCTACGTAGTGGGCAAGTTTTTTAGTTATTCGTAAGACGATTGCAAGCCAACTAAATACAACGCCGCGCGATGCCAAAGTGCTCGGTTACAAGTACAAGCACTAATTAGTTGACATAACGTCGACATTCGAGAATACGGGTCATTGTGAATTATTTAATGTAAATATCTAAGTCGGTATGTAGGACGGCGGTCGGACAATTTTTACTACTTTCACTTAGGGACTGTGGCTCTGTAGATATTTGCTTTAAGGAGCGCACTCAGATGCCGATTATAAATTTATACAATACGAGTAACGTCGTCCGAATAGCGATCGGAGTGCACTCAGACTCAATTCCAATATTTCATTATTATTTTGCGTTATCGGAGTGCATAAAACATTAACTGTACTGCTATCTTGAGTCTTCGGCCATTTTGGATTTATTTGCATCCAAAACCTCCCTCCAGCGGTCTCTCTTCACTCACCCGATCCAACGGCTCCCTGCAACAGGAAGTATTCCGTATTTGCTATAGGCACCGGTTACCAAAGGCACACCGACATACACAGACACCGCCGGCGAGGTCGAGTACCCTCAGGATCTGTCGGGAGATCGGTTAGATTCTCTCCAAATAGTCAACTAGCTTAACCCATTAGGGCCACAGGGCACACCCCTTCTGGGGCGCCCGGGCAAGTCTGATCTCCCCCGCCGGGTGACGGCCCAAGCCGAGGTCCGTACTTTCTCAGGTGCCCTTGCGCTAGTCACCCTATAACCTATTCTCAAGGGCTTAGCCGCCTTCTGCTCTCGCCCATACTCAGAGGCCAACAGCTTTAAGACATTTAAAAAAAGGTCTCTCTTCACCATGTCGGACGACAATGGACATTTGGACATCCTACGCTGCGCTTGTCGGTCATAAAACAGACAAGGCAGTCGGCTAAAAAGCGCAAAGCGTGTCCATGTCATTAATACCTGAACACACCTTGCACTAAACACAACACGGCCTATCTCCGATCTCGGCTCGAACACTACTTTATTTCTATTTACCTGAGATAAACAATCAATAAACCTAATTAAAAGATTTCCAGTTTATACCCAATTAATTTAACCAATAAATGGTCCACTGGTTATATTAAGATATCATTGAAATCTGTCAAACATCACAAAAAGTGGATATAGGGTGACCATTTGTGCCTGGGTAGAAAGATTAATTTTGGGTGAACTTCATAGGTAGTAGTCTAAGTACAACCGTGGACTTTAAAAAAATTGCACACAGCAATTTTATTAAACAAAAATCCTTATAATTCACGAATTTTATATATCGCACTAGCTTCGCCCCGCGGTGGTTTTAATTGTTTCTCTTTCTCTGCGCGTTCTTGTTATTTTAAAAAGTATGTCTTTGAACAAAAAGATCTTGAAGAAATCTTGCATGAATTGAATGATAATCACAATGAACATTTATCCTACTGCTCAATAACTGCACTATTCCAAATAAACAGTCGCCTCCTGCTGCCCCTTTTTTTAGGGTTCCGTACCCAAAGGGTAAAAACGGGACCCTATTACTTAGACTCCGCTGTCCGTCTGTCTGTCTGTCAACTTGGTACCAACCAGGCTGAATATCATGAACCGTTCTAGCTAGAAAGCTGAAATTTTCCCACATGATGTATATCTGTTGCCGCTATAACAACAAACAGAACAAAATTAATATTTAAGGGGGGAGCCCCCCCCTACAACAAACCTAAATTTTTAGGCGTTTTTCGCTCGATATCAATAACTGTAACAGGTAGAAGCTTGAAATATTCACAGAAAAATTATTTGTATTTATATTCACTTCAATAATAAATAATTAAATTAAAATAAATATTTAAGAGGGCCTCCCATACAGTACGGAACACTTCGTGCGCGAGTTCGACTCGTACTTGGCCGATTCAAATTTCTACGTTGACCAACTTAGACAAATCCGTACATTTGGTCACCCTACTAAAGAGAGTTATTTGGGTGTGTGACCATTCCTTACGCCGATAGCATCTAACGGCTCAGGAATATAATAAAACATGGGTCCCAATGTTCTTGCCAGGTGTAGAGATTATCATTGAGACACTTTATTTTACTCGCCTTTAGTCATGAATTATGCTTATAGGCTTATAACAGTCACACTATCAAACATTAAAACTGAACAAAATGTATATAATTATATTTTTTGGCGCAAGATAAGCTCTGAAACATTTCAGATAATTATGTGCCTTGAAAAGAATTGCATGAGTGGATTTGAATTCACTTTTTACTCAAAACGTCAGTTCAGTTTTTACGTTGTTAGTGTAGATGTATAGTAGGTATGTCGAGTTGTTCAGAAACTCCTACTTTTTTTTGAGTTGGTTGAAAATAGATTAAGTCTCTAAATCACTACATAGTATAAAACAAAGTCACTTCCCGCTGTCTGTCCCCATGTATGCTTATAAAAACTACACAACGGATTTTGATGCGGTTTTTAATAGACAAGATTCTAGAGGAAGGTTTATATGTATAATACAAGTGTGCGAACCCGGGGCGGGTCGCTAGTAAGTATTATAAAATAATGTTATATTTCTTGAGTGTATGTCTATAATTATATCAGCTTAAAACTTAGAAATTAAGTACGAGTAGATACACAAAAAATTGTAACGCTGTTTTTACCAAATTTCAGAATATTTCTTTGGGAAGGCTTAAAGCTGTAATAATTAGTTCATAAAGCTCGATTACAGAGGCGCCAGCGTAAATTTAATAGCAACGTAAACAGCGTTCTCTCTATCGAATGCCTAAAGTGTAAAAGAAACAGAACTATGCTATTCAGCTAATATAATTACGATGGCGCCTCTGTAATCGGGCTTATAGTCGGGTAAAGCCGGGACATGCGTTAGAAAATGTATACGCTGAGAATAAATAATTCTAAGTTACCTAATTTAATTATTTATATCTACTTAACAAATGTGGTGCAAGACTGAACCATGTTTTAGGGTTATTAATGTTTTTTGTTTTATTTAAGTTTCACAAAGTTTCTTGGAAGTCTTACTTTTTAAATTCTTAGCTTAAAATCATCACTAGGAAATAAAATGTAAGCACAGAAAAAATAAAAGTTAAATATGTCACCATCAATCTCTAAACAAATCTAACAACACCTTTCTATTAAAATTGTTCCTATAAAAGGATATTAATCTTAAAATCCCACGAAAGGGCTGTAGGCCCAGACTCCACCTAGACGGAGCGAAGTGGAGATATGCAGAGCTAGGCAAAATATTGTAGACCGTAATGCGGTTGCCTAACAAGAGCTAATTTAGTTTAGTTTATAAGCTAAGTTAGTTTGGGTTAGCTCGCAGAGCTGTCGCACTTTGATCGTCATTCATAGACAGATACTCGTGTAGATCTGCGAACTATGCACTACTTTTCTATGGAAGACTGTATCAGCTATGTGAACTAACCTAGACTAATTATTTTTATGGCAGACTGCAAGTCTATACCTATTAAAGTTCCGACCGCATTTGGCGATTTTTATCAATATGTAGATAAGTACTAAGTACTAACCACACGGGCTCATCTCGCATAGCACTCAAATCTAAATTCTCTTATTTTTTGTTATTTTTGTATTTGTGTGCGATATGTTATGTCGAATAAAGTTAACCTCAATTTCATCTCTCAGCCCATTGCAGCCGCCTCGCTTTGGTGGAGTTTGAACCTAAACCTTATCGACATAAACAGCTCGAGTCTTTAACAAGGTGTTTTTACCTAAAGCCAAATTTAGATGTTTAACAAAACATTAAGGTTTTGAAATTTTATTAATAGGCGTCCCGCTGGTCGGTCGTGAGGCTTCGGAGCTTTTTACAAGTTCTTATTTAACTTGCAATGGATGTAGGTACCTATGTGTGTAAGTTCGGGTGGAATCTTGCAAGTTTAATTTGACCAACTTTCCGGTTTCCGATTGAGCTGAAATTTTTCACGCATAAATATTATCGCGTGACAATGCAATAATATGGTACCATGGAGCTGACCTGGTGATAGAGTCGGAAGGTGGCCATAGGAACTCCTGTACTAAACAATATAGACCCGTCGTGTTTGGGCTCGTTTTACTTGTCTTGGCTAGCACTCTGCTGCTACATGATATCCGGGATCTCAAAAGCTTGTAATGTAGGTATGGTAATATTTTATAATAATTTATTGGTGCCTCTTTTCTCTGGCTTTGGTTTCTTACAAATTGCGATATTTTAACGGATCGGCAATTTGCATATCGAGCAGGTAGATCTACTACTGAATTAGTCCGTGAGTTTACTTGGAAAATCCTGCAGGCACGTGAAAAAAATTGGCAAGTAGCAGCTATATGCTGTGATTTGTCACGTGCCTTCGATACCGCTGACCGCAACTTGTTAAGGGCTAAATTTGAACATTACGGCGTAAGAGGACCGGCAGAAAACTTAATGACTGACTTTGGTACTGACAGATGTCAGACGGTTGTCGGCGACTCGGGTCAAGTTCGATCTGAGGCTGGCATTCCAGATCTAGGTATTCCCCAAGGGTCATGTTTATCAAATACAGCTTTTACAGTGTTGATGAACGACTTACCAGAGTCAATAGATGACGCTGAAGTTTATATGTTTGCAGATGATGTTGCAGCCCTAGTATCTGCACCAAGCCTACCGGCATTAAGACAGAAGCTCACAAGTGTCGCACAACAGTTACAAAAATGGTTCTCAGCAAATGGTTTTGCTCTGAACGTGAGCAAAACTTGCTGCATCCACTTTAATCTCGCGAACAAACCGCAGCAAGCCTTAGCAGTAACAGTGCGAGACGTTGCCCTACAGCAGGTCTCGTGTGTGAAGCTACTCGGCTTTCATGTAGATCGCGCCTTAAAGTGGAATATCCATATTGACGAATTGTGTGCGCGCCTGAGTCGGGCTTGCTATGCTCTAAGCCGAGTGGCAGCGTCAGCTCCCCGCCACGCCGCGCTCTCCTGCTACTTCGCCACGGTCCATTCTTTGTTAATGTACGGGACCGAGCTGTGGGGGGACGCGGCGGAATCGGAGCGAGCACTTATACTTCAGAAGCGCGCCATTCGCGCTATAGTCAGGATTAAGTGGGATGTATCTGCGAAGCCTCACTTCATAGAATTAAAAATACTAACGGTTCCATCCATCTATATTTACCAAATCTGTACTTTCGTTCGGTTAAACCAACAAAAATTTGACACATTAGGTAGTAACCGCGATCCTGCCTCACTGAGGTACAGAGGCAGATTGAGAACACCTGCGCACTCACTCGCAAAGTCAGAAAAATCAGTGAATGTGTGCGGTACATCCCTATACAACCATCTACCGGAGAGCATAAAGGATGCAGCTTCAACTACAATTTTTCAGCGAAAGCTAAAGCTCTTACTTACTAGTAAGGCGTACTACAAACTAAACGAATTTAAAAATGACAAATTTGTAAGTACCATATAGTACCCATGATATGGGTACCTAATATTAAGTATTGTACTAATTCATATTTTTATTTTTGACTTGTAATGTTTTACCAATAAATAATCTGTATCTGTATAATAATTAATATAAACTTCTAACCTTACCGTCCTTATACATATTTGAAATAGCCATGTTTGTTAGAACAAATCCGGACTTATTTGAACGATGGGCTGATAGGAACGACCGTAGGAAAAGAGATAACGTTGTTGCAAATTTAAAATCTCCTATGTGCAAAAAGTAACTTTTTGAGAAAAACAAAAAAAAACTGATCAACAGTTCTTAGTAGGCTGTCACATAAAGCAATTTATAAATGCACCTTGTGTCAGTGAAATATTAAGATATTCACTTATGAGTTTTTAGTTGTTGAGCTCCTAAAAGAATCTTGCCAAAAATTTGAAAATCTAATTTATACGAAAAATGTCACATGGGAGGTTTTAAATTTGCAACGACGTAATACTAGACTTTGTATACCATGTGTAAAAACGACGTTGATGCTCAAAAGTGTCTTCTGTATGGCACCCATTGTGTACAATAAAATACCAAGATGTATTAGGGAATTAAGTGACGGCATGTTTAAAAACAAACTAAAAAAATTATTAATGGACAAATGTTATTATAGTATTGCTGACTTCTTGGATGACAAAATTGACAAATGTTTGACATGATTAATTCTTGTTTGACATTTATTTAGTTAAAGTTATTAAATTAAATTATTTTTTGACATTATTTTATGATTTGACATTATTTGACTTTTTACTTGACATTATTCTAACTATTTTGACAATGTTGACATCTTATAAATCAGTACTATTCTTTATTTTTATTTTTACATTATTATTTAAAATTTTGCTTGTATTGTTTTGATAATTATGCTTTTAACATTTGTACGCCACGATGGGCAAGAACATGCGATCTCTACCTACACTACGAAAATCTGTTTGCGACTTTGTATGTTGTCTACACTACCATGTTTCTAACAAATAAAGTATCTTGAATCTTGAATCCTAGTTGGTGTAGTCTTGTAGACGGATCAGATTGAGGTAAGTATATAACTATACATAGTGTTAAATGGCATGGTTAATCTTGCTTACAAACATTCTTTTATTTAACGTTGGATTATTGGCTTATTAATAAACTCCAAGTAGACCAAAGAGGTATGTAAAAAACTAAGTTCGTGTCTTTACGAGATCGATTCAAAAATGAGGATATTCGCTTCGAGCAAATATCTACAGAGCCACAGTCTCTAAGTAAAAGTAGTAAAAAAATGTCCGAGCGCCGTCATACATACTGACTTAGATATTTTCATTAAATAATTCACAATGACCCCTTTTCTCAAAAGTTATGTACCTAATTAGTGCTTGTAACCGAGCACTTTGCCATCGCGCAGCGTTGTAGTCTGCTTGCAATCGCCTTATGACTAACTATAAAGGCTGACCACTACATAGTTTGGGCAGAGGTTTGGCTCGGACACTTTTTTTGCATGATTGTGACTCTATAGATAATTGCTCGAAGGATATTCGTTGTAAAAAACAATGCCATCATATCCCCTGGATTGACAAGTTGAAGTTGCAGTTATCATGATGTATAGCACGGAAGACTGATGATCAATGGGATCCAAAAGTTCTTGAGTGGACTCCAGGTACGGGCAAGCGCAGATGCAAGCCTCTTCCATAAGGTCTTCTTGGAGATCCACATTAAGAAAATAATTTTAAACTAATTAAGTGACCACAATACAAAACATATTGTAGATGTGCCGGATGTTGCCACTGCTCCGGGTTTGGCCATTTAATGTCAAAATTATTGCATAAATAGAATATAAACAATGTAATACTATAAATAATGTTTCGAAAAAACTTCAAAGTTCCAAAATTTCTTCAAAAATATCATTTTGGCATTAACATCTTTAAAACTTTATTTATATAACTTATGAAACATTGAGTTGTCATTCTATACTACCTAAATACTACACAAAAAAAAAACTTACCTAAATATTTATTAAAAAAAAAACAGAAAATAAAAATCGAAAAAAATGAAATTAAAAAGGTATATACAATTATAACGTATAGTACTTAGTTGTCACGGATGACTGAAATAAAATAAATTATATTCCAAACCAGTCACTTTCCGTTTTCTATCACCATTCCGGACCCTGCACACATTAACATTTTTAAGTTTCCGTACCCAAAGGGTAAAAACGGGACCCTATTACTAAGACTCCGCTGTCCGTCTGTCCGTATGTTTGTCTGTCCCAGGCTGTATCTCAAGAACCGTTTTAGCTAGAAAGCTGAAATTTTCTATAGATGATGTATTTCTGTTGCCGCTATAACAACACACACTAAAAATAAAATAAAAATAATATTTAAGAGGGACTCCCATACAACAAATCTGAGTATTTAGCCGTTTTTCACTCGATATTAATAATGGTAATAGATGCTTGAAATATTCACAGAATATTTAGATGCATGCTAACTTTAATAATAAATAATTAAAATAAAATGAATATTTAAGTGGGGTTCCATACAGTACGGAACCCTTCGTGCGCGAGTCCGACTCGTACTTGGCAGATTATTAAGGTCAAATTTGACGTAAATCAAGGAACTGGCCATAACAACATGCAAATTCAACCCAAGTCAACTCGATTATACAATGACGAATAGACACCAATGATTAAGCTTCTAATGCAAATAAATCGGTGAATAATCGGTATTATTAGTCGTTAATCGATATTATAAAGTCAATAGCTCAATAAATTGATGATTATGTCAATAAAATTAATGATAATCACATCGTAATTATATACGGTTGATATTTTCATTAAATGCGATCTATGTTTTTGCTAATTGCTTAAGTTCGAGATTTGAATACGTGTTTTTTGCTATCAGTGTTTATGTAAACGGTTAGATTATAAGCTGATTATTAATTTGAATATTAAATTAGCATATATGTATTTTGTTATGCTGTAATTAATGTTCGTGTTCACTGGATACAATTTGGAATATGTATTGAAAGTTTAATATTCATAAATGTCTATCTGTCTACACTTTTTTTGATGTCTGCTCAATGCTACCTGCCTGAAAACTAGACACTAGTATTTTACTGTTTTTGACTTTGACTTTCTACTTCCTTTCTACCTGCTTATGTCCTATATTACTTTTCTTCCTCGCCTCTATCTCGCTTGCTATGCCTTATTGACTTTCTACTTCGCCTTGAATTCGATGTTTATATCTTTTACTATTTTTCTACCTCACCTCTATCTCAATGTTTATGCCCTTTATTGATTTTCTAGCTCGACCCGATTTCACTGCTTATATCTTTTATTGTTTTTTCTACACTGTCTCTACCTCGCTGCTTTTGTTTTTATTGTTTTTCTACCTCACCTTGACTTTAATGCTTATATCTTTTATTGATTTTTTACCTCGACGCAATGTCACTGCTTATATTCTTTATTGTTTTATCTAACTCACTTCTACCTTGCTGCTTATGCTCTAGATTTTTTACGTCGCTTCGACTATGATGCTAATATATTTTGAATGTTTATCCTCGCCTTTTCCTCGTTGCTTATATCCTTTATTGTTTTGTCCACCTTGCCTCACGTCACTGTTTATGCCTTTTATTGATTTTCTACCTCGCCTCGACTTCAATTTTTATATTTATTTATATTTACAATAAATAACATTACACTTTGACACTAAATCGTTATTTATATCTATCTTAATTATTTATATAATTAACTTAGAACTAAGTATCCTTTACCTACTTTAGAATTACTTAGAATCTGAATAATTGTTGTTTATTATCCTTACTTCCTTACTTAATATTATAAATCCGAAAAGTTTGTTGGTTTGTTGGTTTGTTACTCTATCACGCGCCAACGGAGCATCGGATTGACTTGATTTTTGGCATAGATATAGTATAAAAGGCGGAAGGAGCTTTAGGATACTTTTTATCCCGAAAAATTTCATTGTTCCTGTAGGACAGGACAAAAACCCTCGAAAGCGAAACTGTCGCCACTATCAGAAAGACGCTAAGTGATTAATTCCTCTATGACGCTAATATGGACTAACGAAACGTCACAGCCAAACGTAATTAGATGACAGGTGACATTGTCTGCAGACTTTTATAAATCACAAGTAGCTTGGCAAGGCGACAAATTGTTTTTCTACCATTATATCCCCTTGAAGAGGAAATAAAGTATGGATTGAAAATGACAACTGACATTAAAATTGGATAAAATGTTATTTTCCCTCTGCATGCTACATGTTACTATGAAGTTTAATACCAGGCCGTCATTTTGTCTGACATTAAAAATATTTTTAAATATTCTATCATTAGAGGTTCAACATGTTTTTTTATTCTACCTTTATGGTACAGAATCATCATACTTTAATATTGTCAATCCGAAAAGTTTGTTGGTTTGTTCCTCTTTGACGCAGCAACGGAGCAAAAGATTAACCTGATTTTTGGTATGGATACCTATGGTTTAATAGACAGAAAGTGATAATAGGATACTTTTTATATCTCGAGAAAATTCGTGATTCCCATGGGATAGGACAATAACTGTTTCTCAGCAATGGAGCAACGGATCGACTTGATATTTGGGGTGGGCATAGTTTGGAAGACGGAAAGTGACATGGGATACTTTCCATCCCGAAAAAATTGTGGTTCCTGTAGGACTTAACGATAAATTTTTCTCAGCAACGGAGCAACTTGCCTTGGCATATTGCATGAATATAGTTTGAAAGACGAAAAGTGACATAGGCCACTTTTTATCGCAAAAACTTTAACAGTTCCCGTAGGATAGGATAAAAACTAAGTGAGTGGGCTGCGGTAGCAGCCGTCTAAGCGCCAGAAATAACCTGTCATGGCAAGTTTAGGACGTTCCCACATATTTCGCACTCCTTCGCGGCACTCAACAGCACTAGCCCAGACTCGGGCTCCATAACGGAGCTTGCGCTCTCGCCATAGTGACGGAGTGTTTCGGAGCACAAGACACATCGTCATCCACCACGCGGGACTAACCAGTACTGAACGTCAGACAGCATTCCAACGCCCTGGTCCCAGTGCAGTGGGTCAGTCATAGTAGCCCAGCGCCTGCCTCTTCAACTGCAGAGGGCAGTGAGAACGGCAATCGCGATACCGACACCTCTCTTCCCCTGCAGCCCCACTGCGTCTGCCAACACGTTGACGGCCTAGCGGAAGGTAGGGTAGGTGGCGGTACCCACACCACCAGTTCCATATATCCCACCGCGCCCCTTATCCTCGGCTGTCATATCAGAGTCCAAGAAGCAGCCTTGCTTTATGAAACTAAGAAAGGTTATTCCCAGCAAGTAACTGGAGATAGAGAGACAGAAAAGAAGCCACACCCAGCGCAGCAGGAGGAGCTGGAGTTCATATGCCTGGCAGAGGAGCAGCACTAGAGCAAAATCTTAACCGAGAAATTAACATATTTACAGACGGCAGTAAAATTAAAGGGAAAGTTGGGGCGGCATTATCCATTTAGGATGATGCCGCTGAGATCAGTACCCGCAAGCTGAAATTAGCCGATTGGTGCTCTGTGTAACAGGTCGAGTTATTGGCACTTCTTGAGGCTACCGAAAAAGCAAAAATCTTTTGTGACTCCAGGTCTGCACTGGAAACGGTAGTTGGCGTATCTTCCCTCCATCCCTTAGCAGTAAATTCAAAGCTAACATTAAGTTACTACACGCACAAAATAAAATAGTGAAACTTTATTGGATTAAAGCGCACTCGGGGATGGAGGGAAATGAGAGAGCGGACCAGCTAGCAAAGGAAGCAGCACTGCACTCGAAGTGCAGACCTATTTAGGATAACTGCCCCGTTTCATTCGTCAAGCGAGAAATCCGAAAGGACTCTCTTGACGAGTGGAACCGGCGGTATCAGGATGGACACACAGCGGCGGTAACCAAAACATATTTTCCGGATGCAAGGGCGGCATACAAGATCGTAAGAGAAATAGCACCAGTGGGAATCATAACTCAAGTGCTGACGGGGCATGGTGAGTTTTCCCAATACTTACATCGATTTAAGTTGAGGGAAAGCCCATCGTGCATCTGTGAACCCACAAAAGAGGAGACTCCACTGCACATAATCTTGGAATGCCCAGTTTATGGAAAGTAGAGATTTGATTTAGAACAAAAAATTGGAATTAATCTAACACGAAAAAACCTTAGAAACAATTTTATCGAATTTTTGCACAAATATTTGTAAAAAAGCAATACTTAATTAGGAACAAGTAGGTATAAACTTTGCTGTACCATTGTAATGTTTATTATAACTGCAAACAGCCAAAAACATTGAAATGTAGGTATAATTACTTAGTTTTTATTCATTTATAATTAAGACCCCTGATCATGTCAGGGATATTTCGCGATATAATAAAAAAAAAATCCTCGGATGCAGCGTCGCAAGAGCGGCACTGCAGCCCGCCTAAGTTGCGACACTCCTCATAAGGCATGCAACCTACCGGCCATCCTCTCAGCTGCTTTAGTTAAAAGTGGCTGAAACTCGAGTGCCAGCCTCTAAGCTTCCTTGGGGGAAAAGACCCAAAGAAGAGGGAGGTTTGGAGCGCCGCCTTTTCAGCTGCCTCAGACCTCCCCCACGACAAGGCGGGAATACACGGGGGTGTTGCATATACACTCCAACCGTAACTTACCATGGACACTAACCATGCTGGGCTTGAAACGCGCAGGCTGGCGTTGACGCTAGATCTTACCCAGCTGGTTCAAGGCGCAACGCGGGTACCTGATGTTGACTCGCATACGGCCTACTGCTTGGACCTTCTGCTAACAACCGATCCAGACCGATATTCAGTGGCGATTTCCTCTCCGTTAGGTACATCTGATCACTGTCTGGTGAAATCTGTATCCGTCTACTCCCCTTCAGACCCCAGCCCAAAAGGGTCACGGCGGGTGTGGCGGTACAAGTTAGCGGATTGGGATGGGATGCGGTGTTTCTTTGCGTCTTACCCTTGGCGGCCTGTGTGCTTCTCTTCTGATGATCCTTCTACGTGCGCGGATGCCGTGACAGATGTGCTTCGTACCGCCATGGAATACTTCATCCCATTTTCGGACGTGCCTTTGTCTAGCAAAGCTCGGCCCTGGTTTGGGCCTGATTGTGGACGCGCCGAAGCGCAAAAGCATCAGGCATACCTGGCTTGGGTCGATGCTCGAAACCGTAAGGCGAAGGACATACATCTGAGGAAGAAGGAATACAATAGGGCTGCTAAGTCCTGTAAAAAGGTTATGCGGAGGGCTCGCTTTGAGCATATTAGTCGAATAGGGAACAGGCTTGCTTCATACCCTGCGGGTAGTAAGGCTTTCTGGTCCTTAGCTAAATTGGTCGAAGCGAACTTCTGCCGCCCCTCACTGCCTCCGTTGCTGAAACCTAATGGTTCGCTGGCTCATACCGCGGTTGAGAAGGCAAATTTATTTGCATCTCAATTTGCGGAGTCTTCGCGTCTGGACCCCGGTAGTGCGAGACCTCCAACTTTGCCAAACTGTGGCACCTCAATGAGTGAAATACATATCCGGCAAAAGGAGGTTCTCAAAGTTCTCCGCAGTCTAGATGTGAACAAGGCCAGTGGCCCTGATGGTATTCCAGCTATTGTACTAAGGACTTGTGCGCCTGAGTTGTCGCCTGTGCTGACTCGCCTCTTTCGCCTCTCTCTGAAGACAGGTCAAGTGCCCAAATCTTGGAAGCTTGCTAACGTGCAGCCTGTACCTAAAAAAGGTAGCCGTGCCGACCCTGCCAATTACAGACCGATTTCGATCACGTCCATACTTTGCAAGAGTATGGAACGTGTTCTTAACAACAGGCTCCTGGCGTACCTTGAAGCGAATGACCTACTCAGTGACCGTCAGTACGGCTTCCGCCGAAACCGGTCTACTGGGGACCTTCTGGCGTACGCCACACACATATGGAGTGAGGTCATCGAGAAACACGGAGAGGCGCTGGCTGTCTCCTTGGATATCTCCAAAGCATTTGACAGGGTCTGGCATGAGAGTCTTATTGGCAAGCTTCCTTCTTACGGCCTACCTGCTGATTTCTGCGCTTGGATTTCTGATTTCTTGAGGAATCGGTCGATACGAGTAGTTGTAGATGGCTGTTCGTCTGACCAAATGGCTATCAATGCCGGTGTTCCTCAGGGGTCAGTGCTCTCTGCGACGCTCTTCCTACTGCATATTAACGACTTGCTAAAGCCCGGTATTTTTGGGTACGCAGACGACAGTACAGTCGTGGAGAGCTACACATCCGATGCTAGAACGAGCGGGCCACAGATCGAGTCACTCAGAAAGGCTATGGTCGAACGGCTCAACTTGAGTCTGGAGGCGGTATCTGACTGGGGTGCTGCTAACCTGGTCAAGTTTAATGCCACGAAAACTCAAGGCTGTTTGTTTTCGGCCAAAAAGAGGCCCTTCCAATTGTCTCCTGCTTTCTGTGGTGTATCCGTTCCGGTAACTGACAGCTTGGAACTATTAGGCGTTACGCTATCATCGACTCTCAACTTTGGCTCTTATATAGAGTCAAAAGCGCAATTAGCCTCAAAAAAACTTGGTTTTCTCTCTAAGGTGAGACGGTATTTCACACCTGAGCAACTGCTTAGTCTTTATAAAGCGCAAGTCAGGTCTTGCATGGAATACTGCTCTCACCTTTGGGATGGCTCTGCCAAATACCAGCTGGAGGCTTTAGAGTCCATTGAAAGGCGAGCCAGGAGGCTGATAGGCAACGAAACTTTGACTGAGTCGAAGCTGCAGAGTCTCGAGCATCGACGTTGCGTAGCGTGTTTATCAGCCTTCTATCGGATACACTTCGGTGAGTGCGCCCAGGAGTTGCACAATCTGGTCCCACCTGCCCCTTTCTTCTATCGTACGGCTAGACAGACGCGACCAAAGCGCCACCCTTTTATGGTGGACATCCCACGCATTAGAACCAAGCGTTTCGAGTCCACATTCCTCATACGAACTGCCAGAATGTGGAACGCTTTGCCTGGGTCTGTCTTCCCGCTAGAGTACAATGTAGGTGTCTTCAAATCCCGAGTAAATAGGTATCTTCTAGGTAAGCGTGTTACATCCTAGACCGCATATCTGCTTAACATCAGGTAGTGTGTAGTCAAACGCAAACCTATTCGAAATAAAAAAAAAAAAAAAAACTTAACCAACAAAAGCATTCCTCTAAGGTATTTTGATATTTGTCAGTTAGGTTAGGTTTCGCAGCCGACATAAACATAAGCCAAAATCAAAATACAACGCGGGCGAAGCCGCGGGTAAAAGCTAGTTACTTATAAAAATATCATAATTTTGTTCACAGTTTAACTGACAATTAATAATGGACAAAAAAAATAACAAAAAAGCACGTACAAAATACTATAAAATAGAATATTGTTCGCAATATGTGAGTGTATTTTGTGAAAAAGTTGACGCTTTGTCAGAAAAATGTCAATGTGAGCTTGTGAGGAAAGAAGTGTGTTGAGGTGTTGTTGCGCGCGGCACACAGGAGACTGCTCCCGTGCGACCGTGCGCAGCGGCTGTACTGTACTGTACCAGCCTTCAGGACGTAGGCCTACCCACGAAGGGTGATTGGGTCATATCCACCACACTGGCCCAGTGCGGGTTGATGGATTCACACACGCCATTGCATTTCTTCTAAGGACGGATGCAGGTTGCCTCACAATGTTTTCCTTCACCGAAAAGCCAGTGGTGTGAAATTCCGTGCATATGTTCCAAAGAAACTCATTGGTACGGGACCGGGATTGAAACCACGACCTCAAGAATGACAGGCCAGCGTTACAACCACTAGGCATCGATCAAATATACAAATATGGTATATTTGATCGATGCCACTAGGCCACCACGGCTGCGCGTCGGCACGGGGGAGAAAATGCTTAAATCCTATAATGTTTTGTCTACCTCGCTTCTACTTTGCTTTTCTATTCTTTGCAATGTTGTCGCCGTGTTCCGGGAAGAACACATGTTATCCAAAAAACTAATTGACCGCAGAATGCTCGTGCAGAGCTTTGGTTTGCATTATATTTGCATTTGTTTTAGCTCAACCTCTTTTGTCTATTTCTATATTTTCTTCTACGTAGCTTCTATTACCACTCTGTAGCGCTCGTAGTGTAATTTGACTAGGTGATTGTCAACGATCACCAAAATTAAGCAACGTTCCGCACGGTCAGTATTTGGATGGGTGACTGCGGGTGGCATTTTCCAACTGAGCGCTACCGTGGCTCGGATGATACGTTAAATTATAGGACCCGGTTGTTTTAACCGTTTAGCCATGTCAGAGGCCTTCAGGCGGCCTAAAAACTCTGACACCAGGGCGAACCACTCGGCCTATACGAACTTACTTACTTTTTGATATGATTTCTATTTTAGAGTGCTTTCCACACTAGATTTTATCTCAAAGAGTTATCTTTGTGATAAGCATTTCAAAAATCTGAAGCGAACGCAGGATTTGAACCTGCCCCTTCGGATCACTAGCCCGACGCTCTAACCAACTGAGCCAGCTCGCCTCCTACGCAAGCGCCAAATTTTTGAAGTGCTTATCATTACCACCAACTTATTACTTACTTTTTATTTACCGCTCTATTATTTTTACCTCTAGCTAGTTTCTACTATGTTTATACGTCGCTTCTACCTTTTTGACGTGCTTTTATTGCTACTTGTTGTGTTTCTGTGTTTCTGCCTTGCTTCAATCTCACATTTATTACTAAGTTTTCTGTTTCATCTCATCATCTCATTGTTCATTTTACTTTGCCTTTTCTTGCTTCTATTGCCCTTTATTGTTTTTCTGCCTCGTCTCTGCCTCGGTTCTTTCCCCGCGATGTTATCTCCGTGTTCTGGGAAGGACACACGTAGTCCAATAAAGTAATTGGTCGTGGAATGCTCGCGCAGCGCCTCTACGGTATTCACACTTATTTTATTTTATTCACATTTTATTTTATTGGGTAGATTTCGGTTGGCGTTCTTTGGCTGCGACTCAAAATCAAAATCAAATCAAAATACGCTTTATTCTTTAGACACATTAATTAGAAATGCGCTTAGAATCGTCTTTTTACAAACAATATAATTACAATAGGTGCAAATTTACATATTCACCAAATTATGAATACCTAGCAATTTAATTAATTACATAAAATAATTTAATAGAAATTCAAACACCCTAACTTAAAATAATCTAAAAAATTTAAAACAATATAGTAGGTATCTGCAATAGCATCGTCATAATAAGATCAAAAGTAAATAAAATTAAAACATAATTCAGTCAAATTACAATATTTATCTCTCGACGTAAGTCTAAACAAAAACTAAACAAAACTTGACGCTGTTGCTACCTTTTTCTGATAGACAAATAAATGAAAAGAGATGGATATGATATCTTTCAGCACAACATCTCTTGCTATATCCCGAAAGGATGACCACTTTTTAACCGACTTCCAAAAAGGAGGAGGTTCTATGTTCGTTTGTACCTATGTATTTTTTTCCTGTGTATGTTAATCGATAATTTCGCCAATTGTGAACCGAATCAAAAAATTCTCTTTTTACTCGAAAGGGTTTACTCCCGAGGTAGTCCCATTTAAATTTTACAGAAATTGGCTGAGCCGTTTTTGAAAAATCAACAGTAATGTAAACAATTCGCGAAATATTCGAATTTTGCACACGATGGAAGGCGGTTTTATCATTCTTTTCGAAAAACAATTATGGGATATAGCAATATGGTGTTGAGTTGTAGATATAATCTAAAGCTTTTCAAGGTCACAGTGAATAGGTATCTTCTAGGTAATCTAGGTCTACGTGCTTCATCTTCAACCACAACGTCGCTTACCATCAGGCGCGGAGTTCATCAAGCGCGAACTTATTCGCGATAAAGAAAAAAACCTTTATTGTTTTTCTCCCTCGTAATTTATTTATCTTTTTTTCTCTATTTGGGTATTTTTTTTTTTTTACGACAACTTTTTCACTTCGATCACATTCCAAATGTAAAATATATTTCCGAAATCTACCTTCTCGCCGAGCTGCTATTTTATCGAGCTGCGCTCGCGCAACAAAACACAGCATCGGAATGTTACGATCCCATCTCGCTGCATGTCTTAATTAATTCCTTGGCTGTTGGCCCATTACCGGAGAAATTAGCCCGAGTGGCTTAAAATTAGGTATATTGGACCATCTCGGTAATTTACACCTGATAACGGTCGGCAAAAATCATAATCAACATGAAATTCAAAATAAATAAAACCGATAAATAATATTGATGTTAAGGAGAACGTAATTTATGGCGTCGCTTAATTTCTGCAATTGCCATGTGAAGTATGAGATTTTTTAGGAAGTATTATCAACTTAGAAAAAATTGTTCATTCTTTCATTCAGTTGAGTAAAGTGCATTAAAAAAAGCTATTTCATACATTTTATCAAGAGTCAATACACTTTTTGTACGGAACAAGAAACAACACTGTTTTTTTAAGCTCATTCAGTAAATTTTATGAGAAAACGTTCTCCGCTGCACATGGCTGCACTAGCCGGTACACCACGTACTCCATTCTAAAACACAAACATACAATTCACCGGGGATAAAAAGAAGAAGATATTCGATATGTACATAAATGACAAAGACACAACGACGCTAATAATTATAAACGTAGTTCTTCAATAAAACACTCCCATTTTCAGTTCCGCGCGATTCCGATAGATGGCGTTGTTCGTCCTTAAAACGCACAATCGGCTGAGCCACGGTTTTGGTGAACTCTCTGTACAATGCATTTTTTCTTCAGACAGACGGACATTGCGGATATAAGCCCGAAGGGTTCCGTACCGTAATTGTTCATGAAAATTTCATAGTTTTTGGGGGATCTCCTAGAGATCCATAAAAGTTAAAGAATAATGCAACCACGCATCATACCAACAATAATAATGGGCCCCATTCACGATACGTCCACGTTTCCATTTAGACTGGCGTACTTCTCGTGAATGTCGAAAACGCCATCCATTTCCACTTTCCAGGATGACATCCACGCCCCGAAATGCGTTCAGTATTGCTAGTTGTGGTTTCATTACCGTGTTCATGGGCAAAAATTGTATCTAGTAAAGATTTAACGGATTAAAAATAGGTTAAATTGCATTTAGAGTTCCATTCAGTGACGTTATTTTTAGTTTCACCGCTCTCTATCTGTAATAAAATCTTGCTAGTTTAAAGACCTAATCCCAGTTCTTAATTGAGATGAAATGTCGCTCGGATGTAATATTTATAATAGCCAGATTCAGCATTTGGAACCATTGTAAAAGTCTTCATTATGATAAGTACATTTTTAAGGTAACGTACCCAAAGGGAAAAACGGGACCCTATTACTAAGACTTCGATGTCCGTCTGTCTGTCTGTCACCGGGCTATATCTCATGAACCATGATAGCTAGGCAGCTGAAATTTTCACAAATGATGTATTTCGGTTGCCGCTATAACAACAAATACTAAAACATAATAAAATAAATATTTGAGGGGGGCTCCCATACAACAAACCTGAATTTTTATACGTTTTTCGCTCTATATTAATAATGGTACCAGGTAGATGCTTGAAATTTTCACATAATATTTAGTTTATTCCCTTAAATAGTAAAATTAAAATAAAATAAATATTTAAGGGGTACAAACAGTACAAAACCCTCCGTGCGCGATTCCGACTCGTACTTGCCGATTATTTTCTGAAACTGGGACAATATGTTAGGTCCATATTTTCTAACCTAAAAAAGTTAGATACTTTCTACGTGCAAAAGAACCTAGGCCGCATATTTGCCAGAATCTAGTCAAACGCAAACAAAAAAAAAATCGGCCAAGTGCGAGTCGGACTCGCGCACGAAGGGTTCCGTACTGTATGGAAGCCCCATTCCTCTTGCCGTTATCAATAGCGAGCAAAAAAGTCCTAAAAATCACGTTTGTTGTATGGGAATACAAAAATAAATATTTAAGGGACCATTCATTCATCATTTTCATTCCCTCATCATCATCATTCATCATTTTTTAATCCCTTAAATATTTATTTTATTCTGTTTTTAGTATTTGTTGTTATAGCGGCAACAGAAATACATCATCTGTGAAAATTTCAGCTGCCTAGCTATCATGGTTCATGAGAGACAACCCGGTGACAGACAGACAGACAGACGGACATCGAAGTCTTAGGGTCTAAGTAATAGGGTCCCGTTTTTACCCTTTGGGTACGGAACCCTAAAAAAAAACATATTTTATCTGAAATAGCAATACATCATACTAGTGACTAGTTAGCCGAACCGGCGTCACCTGCTTCTTATCTTGTGATCTCTACTTCGTTCTGGGAAACGATACATGTTTAATAGTTTAAAGTTAATCGTCTGATTTTTATTTATTTATTTATTAAAATATTTAGTTGCTATATAATATGTCTAGTATAATACATCAAGTATAATACTTTCGTACATATTATACCCTGTCTAAGGGTGTTGCAAATCGTATATAATTATTTTGTCGAGGTGTTAGCCTGATATAGATAACTAGCGACCCGCTCCGGCACAGGTGTATTACACATATAAACCTACCTCTTGAATACCTCTATCTATTAAAACATTCTATAAATAAACCGCATCAAAATAAGTTTTGTAGTTTTAAAGATATAAGCATACATGGGGACAGACAGCGGGAATCGACTTTGTTTTATACTACGTAATGTAGTGATAGTGATACTCAACCTGATATATAAAGTAATTAAGTTCTTATAGATCTAGCTCTGGTGTTTTTTTTAGGAAGGGGATATCTTCGTAAGATACCCAGCTGCTACGGAATAGGTACCTACAGCCGGGTTATGTGGGATTCTTCGAGCAAATATCTACAGAGCCACAGTCCCTAAGTGAAAGTAGTAAATATCTCCGAGCGCCGTTATACATACCGACTTAGATATTTACATAAAATAATTTACAATGACCCGTTTTCTCGAATCTCGACGTTATATCACCTAATTAGTGCTTGAAACCCAGCACTTTGGCATTGCGCGGCGTTGTAGTCGGCTTACAATTGCCTTACGACTAACAAAAAAGCCTGGCCACTACTTAGTTTGGGCAGAGTTTTGGTTCGGACACTACTTTTGCACGATTGTGACTCTATAGATATTTGCTCGAAGGTGGGATTGCACCCACTAAAACCCCCTCGGTGGCCTGCCTCTGTGCTGTCTTGGAAGCTCCGGGATCTCCAGGGGAGCGCATCGGAGCTCCCAGCACTTTTCTATTAACGTCTTAGGATTGGTGGACGCACACAGTCCTATACGACAAGTCCACTGCAGGACGTAGGCCTACCCACGAAGGGTGATTGGGCCATTATGTACCACGCTGGCCCAGTGCGGGTTGGTGGATTGACATACGACATGGAATTTCTTCCTTGGACATATGCAGGTTGCCTCACGATGTTTTCTTTCACTGAAAAGCCAGTGGTGTGTAATTTCGTACATAAATTCCAAGGAATTCATTGGTACGGGACCGGGTTTGAATCCACAACCTCACGATTGTAAGGCGGGTGTCATTACCACTAGGCCATCACGGATTATTACGACAACGTAGCCACCCAGCATTGTCATCCTCCCCGGGCCCGTTTGAGTGTCCCTTCATCTTCTACCACCCGCGAGCCCCCTGTTATAAGGCTCTTGCTACAGGCAGGGGATACGGATACCGCTGTATTGTATTGCCCCGGCATCAGGGCTATAGCTCTGGTGTTAGTTTTGTCTATTGGTTATAGTCTGGTGTTAGCCGCCTGGAGGCCTCTGACAATGCAAAACGGTTAAAACTAAACCTTAACCTTTTCATTTAATGTTTATATTTCTATACAGAACAAGACGTTAGTAACAAAGTATAGGTACAATAAGCCTGCCTCATGCTTAAACTTTCGGACTGCGTCGGTGGCTCAGTGGTTAGTGACCCTGAATCCTGGGTTAAAGGGGCGTGGGTTCGATTCCCACCCAGGGCAAGCATTTATGTGATGAATATAGGTGTTTACTCTGTGTCTGGGTGTCATGTAGATATAATCTTTTTAAGTATGTATTTAAAAAATATGTTTAAGTAGTATATCAGTCTCTAGCAGTCATATCACAAGCTTTGCTTAGTTTGGGGTCAGAGACCGTGTGTAACACAAATTAAAAACCCAGTACAGACCTTCTCGAGCACCAAATTTTCAGATGAGAGGGTGACTAATTTCAATATTATGAGTATAAAACGTTTATATCACAACAAAATTCATAAAATTACTTTCAAAATAAACATCTACCTGCTTACTTTCGTCACAAATAATTATTAACAATTACGGATAAATAAAATTTATAATAAGAGAACATAATTACCTACAAAAATAATAATAAAATGATTACACAACGATAATTCATTTACCCTTCTTACTACTGGTATTAAGATTGGTAGTAAGTAACACTGGTAATTAACCACCTACTTTTAGTAAAATATTATTATGTATGGCCTGGTATTATGTATGGCCTATGCTCAAAGTTGGACTATTAAAAATTGGTTCCGTATTGTATGTTCAATTCTAAGCAAAAAATACAAAAATACTTACTCGTAATTATTTTTCCAAAAAATGGCACCACCGACTTCCACCGTGTATGTAAGTACAGAATTCGAATACTTACTCGTAACTGTGGAAACTAGTGTAGTTTTCGCACATTGTTTCCTACTAAAATTAAGCGTGAGTAACACCTGTGCTTTATTTAATTAAAAAGAATTCGAATAGTTTACATGAATCGATATGACACATTACATATTGCTGATTTATCAAAAACGGCTCGACTGATTTCGACAAAATTTAAATGGGACCACCTCGGGAATCGGTTCACAATTGGCGAAAAAAAAACGCTAAAAGCGTTAGACACACACAAAAAACACATACAGGTGAACATAGTACATACGTCCTTCTTTTTGGAAGTCGGTAAAAATCCATGGACAAAAGACTGTTTCTGGTGATTCACAAAACATTTTTTTCTTAAGTTAACTTTTTAAAACCAAATATGGTAAAGATAAATCGGGTAATTAAAAATCAGGGTTATGATTTTTATCTTAATTTTTATCGTTAAAACTTTAAAAGCAGATAAATCCAACTTAATTATCAAGTTAAAAGCTTCTGTGACACATAAAGTCGATATGATGTATGAAATTGGTCAGTCTTTTATTTAAGTTACAAGCTTTTATTTAACATGCCATGGATGTATGTACCCTTCTTTCGGGTGGAATCTCAAGTTCAAGACTAACTTCCAGGTTTCCGATTGAGTTGAAATTTTGGACGCATATGTATATCGCGTGACAATGCAATAATATGGTACCATTTCCGAATATATTATAATCAGCCTACTGCGTGTAAAAATTGATAAGTACTCGTAGTGCATCATAAAATTACATTTTATTACTGCTTGGGACAACGCTGGCTATTATAAATATTACATTGTCACGCAATGTACCTACATATCCGTGCGACGTTTCATCTCAATTAAGAACTGGGACTAGCAAGATTTTATTACAGATAGGGAGCGGTGAAACTAAAATAAAAAATCGGCCAAGTGCGAGTCGGACTCGCGCACTAAGGGTTCCGTACCGTATGGGAGCCCTATTCCCCTTGCCGTTATTAATAGCGAGCAAAAAACTACTAAAAATCACGTTTGTTGTATGGGAGCCCCCCTTGAATATTTATTTCATTAAGTTTTTAGTATTTGTTGTTATAGTGGCAACAGAAATACATCATCTGTGAACATTTCAGCAGCCTAACTATCACGGTTCATGAGATACAGCCCGGTGACAGACAGACAGACGGACAGCGGAGTCTTGGAAATAGGGCCCCGTTTTTACCCTTTGGGTATGGAACCCTAAAAACGTCACTGACTGGAACTCTAAAATTAAATGCACTTTAACCTATTTTTATTTACCCGTTAAATCTTTACTAAGTAGATACAATTTTTGCCCATGAACAAGGTAATCAAACCACAACTGGCAATTACTGAACGCATTTCGGGGCGTGGATATCATCCACTTCTAGGATGACATCCTGGAAAGTGCAAATGAAATGGCGTTTTCGACAATATCGATATTCACGAGAAGTTCGCCAGTCCAATGGAAGTGCGTGGTTGCGTAATCCTTTAATTTTTATGGATCTCTAGGAGATCCCCCAAAAACTTTGAAATTTTCATGAACATGTACGGTACGGAACCCTTCGGGCCTATATCCGCAATGTCCGTCTGTCTGAAGAAAATGTGTAACGTACAGAGAGCTCACCAAAACCGCGGCTCAGCCGATTGTGCGTTTTAAGGACGAACAACGCCATCTATCGGAATCACACGGAACTAAAAATGGTACTGTTTTATTGAAGAATTACGTTTATATTAGCGTCGTTGTGTCTTCGTCATTTATGTACATATCGAATATCTTCTTCTTTTTATCCCCGGTGAATTGTATGTTTATGTAATAGAATGGAGACCACGTAACGGCTAGTGCAGCCATGTGCAGCGGAGAACGTTTTCTCATAAAATATACTGAATGAGCATCACTTTGGATGGAAGGCCCTTACAAAAAATGCAAGTGGAGTCCGCGCGGAAGAAGTGAAACTTCGACGCAAAAGTGCTTTCATACCCCTTCCATGGTAGTGTTAAGCGTTTAACGCAACCTTGTTAGAAGTCGCATTAGAAGTTTAACTTCAATAACAAATATTATGGGACATCTTACGGTCTCTGACCCCAAACTAAGCATACCTTGTAATATGGCTGCCAGAGACTGATATGCTAAATATAAGATTTTTTTAAAATACAATACATTCTTATTTGGATTATAGCATTCGGACACCGAGCAAACACCTATGTTCATCACAAAAATGCTTGCCCTGGGTAGGAATCGAACCCACGCCTCTTTGTCCTAGGCGTCAGGGTCTCTAATTAACTATATTATACTTACTGCTAAAACAATGATAAATATTTAAAATACAGGGTTATTCTATTCCTAATCAATTAGCATCCTTTTAGGGGCTTATTCTGTACATTTAAACTAACAACAGTAACAACTTTTGTTCTGCGACTATTGTCAAAACTAAAAAAAAAATGTTGTTCCATAGAAAAATATCATTCACCCGCGTCAAAATGTATGGAACAGCTGCTTATTTTTCGACCTTTGAAAAAAGTCACAAAACAAAAGTTGTTAGTTTTGATGTACAGAATAGGCCCCTAAAAGGATGCTGTTGATTAGGAATAGCCCTGTGTACAGGTATATTATTGTGTCTTAGGCATTGTAGTTGAGAAACCAATGAAACGAAAATCGAAGTACCTAAAAGATATTTAGATCATATAGAGATTATTTTTAGCTAAAAAATGTATTTGATTTAAATATTCAGTAAACAGTTTTAGTCCACTCATTGGAAATCAGGTTTAAAATATTACGCAACACAAAAACATACTTCATTAAATTTAATATTATCATTTCGGTTTGTTTATTGTCTCAGCATAAAATAAAAGTTTTGCATCTAAAATGTAAACGTATTAATTTTTATGCCGTTTTAAATCTTATTAATGGAGTCATGACACGGCATAATGACCATCTTAATGAGGACATCGAGATGACTCTGAAATGTTTAAAATGACGTACTTGGGATTTAATTATATTAAGTATCTCTGACCCTTGGTTTTTTCCGCTTTCTACAGAAACGATATAATGTAATAATTATTTTTCGTAAAAAATGGCAAAACCGCCTTCCATCGTGTACAAAATTCGAATACAGTAGAACTCCAATTATCCGAATTAATGGGGACCAGGACCCATTCGGATAATCAAATATTCGGATAATCGGAGTTGTTTTTTAAAAAATTGCCATCAAAACAAACAATGACAGGTGCGCCGTGACTGCAATGCGCCGGAACTGGAGTGGGGACTCATACCACGTGTTGTGCCTACACTGACTTCGCGGAGGGAAGGACAATAGTGAGCGAACGCGCAAACACTGGCTTCGCGGGGGGAAGAATAATAGCGCACTTAGACTTTTTTCGGACAATTATTTTTCTGAAAGTGATTCGGATAATCAGCGATTCGGATAGTCGGAGTTCGGATAATTGGATTTCTACTGTATTTCGCTCGAATTGTTTACATTATTGTTGATTGTTTTCAGCCGATTTCTGTAAAATTTAAATGGGACCAATTCGGGAGTATAGGGGAGGCCTATGTCCAGAAGTGGACGTCCTTTGGCTGATGGATGGTCTTCGGGGGTATACCTACACTTTCGAATTAAAAAAAATCGATTCGGTTCACGATTGGCGGAATTATCGATGGACATACACAAAAAAAACATACAGACGAACATAGAACCTCCTCCTTTTTGGAAGTCGGTTAAAAGTATAACTCACTGAAAACACTGTTCTACTAAGGTGAGCGATATCCTCGAGTTCTTTTTTAGGGTTCCGTACCCAAAGAGTAAAAACGGGACCATATTACCAAGACTCCGCTATCCGTCTTTCTGTCTGTCCGTCACCAGGCTGTATCTCACGAACGATGATAGCTAGAAAGTTGAAATTTTCACAGACAACGCATTTCTGTTGCCGCTATAACAAAAAATAAAAACAGCAAAAAAATTGGTTGCCTGTAAAGTCGGTATACGGGCGAAAGTTTTACGTGACAACGACTTTATGTGCGTCTCTCTCGCTCTTAGGCGGGCTAACCATGCCCGAGTGGAAGGGACGCGTGCCTCTCACTCGCTCTCATTGTGAGCGCATAACGTGAGCGGAGCGTAACGCAGTTTCTTGAAGTGTCACCCGGCAAACCAATTTATAAGACGTTGTCACGTCAAAAATTAAGGCGGGCTCCCATACAACAAACCTTGCATTTTTTGACGTTTGTCGCTCGATATTTATAACGGTGACCGTAAATGCATGAAATATTTACAAAATGTTTAGTTAAATATGTACTTCAAAAATAAATAATTAAATTAAACTAAGTAAAACAAATACTTAAGGGGGCTCCCATAAAAGAAACGTGATTTTTTACACGAAATAATTACGGCAACAGGCATATGCTTGAAATTTTCACAGAATATTCAAAAATAAATAACCAAATTAAAATAAAATTATATTATGAGGGGCTTCTATCCGGTACGGAATCCTTCGTGCGCGAGTCCTACTCGCACTTGGCCGATGATTATCAGACCTCTAAGAAATGTAAATGCTTAAAAGTTTTGAAAAGACCATTAGAGTTAAATATTTGTGCTACCAACCGTCAGGAGTTTCCTAAAACGCCCAGTCATTTCCTAACGATTCATCAACGATTCTGGTGGCTGTACCCATTTTGAGAACTTTTGTTTTGTTTTGGCTTATAACTATGACAGTGGCTTCTTAATGTCATTTATCAAAATCAATTTAATGTGATGTCTTTAATGAATTAATACCCATTTTGGTTTTTTTGCCGTGGTTATCTCTTTCGAAGGATATTTTTTGAAGGATCAGTGGTGGTTTACTCGTCTTCAAAATATAAATTAAATTAAGTAAATAAAACATCATACTTTCGATAATTAAGTAACAAAACAAGGCCAACAAACATTGACATTTAATCAGAGCCAGTTTTGTACAAAGTATTTAAATTATGTATGACTAATTAACAATATTAACATAATTATCATTTGTCAGATTGGCAGTGTGTTAGTGTTGACAATATGTAAGATAGCTCTTTTAGTAGCATAAAAATCAAACGGAATAAAATATGGTAACAAGTACTTGTAGAGAATAAAATTAGTTACAAAATTGCAAAGTAGCGTCATATGCAGCTTGGAACACAAAATGGTGATTGTGACGTTTTCTAATGTCAATTTACTATAAGTGTAAAGAAGAAAAAAACAGCTCTATATTTTTTGTGGTTTGAACTCTCTTTGATCTTTCATGTATTTGTATTGAATTAAAATTAAAGAAACCTACATGCTATACATACTTACATGCTTTCGATAAATGAGTAACAAAACAAAAAGGTTTAAAAAACAATAACATTTAATCAGAGCCAGTCTTGTACAAACAAAGTTTTTAAATTATGTATGACTAATTAACATATTATTCGTCAGGTTGTCAGTCTGTCAGTGTTGCCAGACAGCTCTTTTAGTTATAATCTGTGGTAATTGAATTGCTTGCTTGTTGAATGCTTGTACCCCGCGGTGATGGCTCAATTAAACATGACTGACTTATATGTAGTCAGGCGTCAGCAGAAGGCGACATCATCGCTTTTGCTTAGCAAAAACGGATTTGATGTGTGAAAATTTTTAGTTCCAAAATTTAGCCGTACGAAATATCTAAGGTTGTAAACGGATTGTCTTAACAGTTGAATGGAGGCGTTAGTGTCGTATTTTTTGAAGTGATTGTGTGAGAATGCATTAGTTCATAATTCAGCCAATGTGTTTAAATAACTTGGTTGTATTCGATGTTCAATACCAGGGCGTTAACCTTGTATTGTCTTAATAATACTTAATTCCATGAAATTCAGAATTTAGTTATTCAGAAATATTTCGGTCACTTTCCTTAAACTTTCACCGTTAATACCTAATTAATAATATAATTCCGGTCGGACTAAATATGTGCAACAGCTACTAGTTCTAGTATTCTAGTGTAGATCTAACATGATCTCTATCTATAAACGAATAAGTACCTATACAGGGTTATTTCTAATCAATTAGCATCCTTTTAGGGGATTATTCTGTACATCAAAACTAACACCTTATGTTCTGCGGATTTTGTCAAAACTAAAAAAAAAATTGTTCCATTGAAAAGTATCGTTCACCCGCGACAAAATGTATGTAACAGCTGTTTTTTTTTTAGTTCTGACAAAAGTCGCAGAACAAAATTAGTTAGTTTTTATGTACAGAACAAGCCCCTAAAGGGATGCTAATTGATGAAAAATAACCCTGGATAAGAATATATTCGTCAGCCATAGGACATCCACTGCTGGACATAGGCCTCCTCTAAAGATCTGCAATAAGACCGGTTGGTAGCGGCTTCCATTTAGTGCGATCCTGAGGTCTTGATGAGGTCATCCGTCCAATTTGTGGGTGGACATCCTACGCTGCGCTTGCCGGTACATGGTCTCCACTCGAGAGCTTTTCAACCCCATTGGTCATCTGTGATATGTGTCCTGCCCACTGCCATTTCAACTTGCCAATCTAATGGAATGAATGACCATATTGCTACACTGCGCAACTACTCGTTTCATGTTCACAGCCGACAAAAAGTTTGATTCGACCTATAACCTTCTTTTCGAAGCGTAGTCAAGTAATCAATAAAAAGTTTTTATTGACATAAAATTAGGTACAGGAATAAATTATTTTAAAAATACAAGCTTTTGAGGTCCTGGATATCATGTAGCAGCAGAGTGCTAGCAAAGAATATATAATAATACTACCAAGACAAGTAAAACGAGCCCAAACACGACGGGTCTATCTGGTCGTACAGGAGTTCCTATGACCACTTTCCGACTTCATATTCAGGTTAGCTCCATGGTACCATAATATTGCATTGTCACGCGATATACATATGCGTGCAAAACAGCTCAATCAGAAACCGGGAAGTTGGACAATTTCAACTTTCAAGATTCCACCCGAACTTACATACATACATAGGTATATCCATTGCAAGTTAAATAATCGGCCAAGTACGAGTCGGACTCGCGCACGGAGGGTTCCGTACTGTATGGGAGCCCCCTTTAAATATTTATTTAATTCTCTTTTTAGTATTTGTTGTTATAGCGGTAACAGAAATACATCATCTGTGAAAATTTCAGCTTCCTAGCTATCATTTTTCATGAGATACAGCCCGGTGACAGACAGACGGACAGACGGACATCGAAGTCTTAGTAATAGGGTCCCGTTTTTCCCTTTGGGTACGGAACCCTAAAAAGAGCTTGTAAAAATAATGAAGTCTCTGGTTCCCGAACTAGCCAGGGGCTGCACTACGGGAACCAGCGCAGCGTCTTCTCCCATACCTATTTACGACAAATTATGTCATTTACTTACGGTTTCTATTATTACTTATATCTAAATTTTAGCTTCAAACTATGATAGGCCTAATTTAAATTTTAGCTAAATTCCTTTAAGGGTCTGTAGATGATTCAATTGCTTGTTTTGTAGTAGTAGTTTATGTAGTTTTAGATTATATAAGTCTTGTATTTAGTGTTAGTTAATAAAAGCACTTGGTCTATAAAAAAGTCTTAATATTATTTTAACCAAATACAACACCAAATCCAAATCAAATTCTATAGGAACCATTACTACCTATGTACTACTAAAAATAAACTACAAATCCATTTAATGGTTCGTTTTTCGTGTAATTACAGCGAAATATAGCATAAACTATAAAATAATAATAAAACCCAACTTTTACCTAGTCACCATACAAATGAACCGTTTTAGCATAAAACATAAAATAAAATATGACATTTGGTTAACAGATAGAGATCTAACATGATCTAATGATAATGATTTACCGATGACGACTCCAACTGTAATGACGGCTAATGATCCGGCTCGTTTTGTTTGCTTGGCTTTATTTTAGGGTTCCGTGGAGAAATCGTAAAATCGTTTTTTAAAGCCTATTGCTACCTATCTAACAGATGCCAATTGACATAATGACTGGGTAAAAAAACATTATTATAATTAGTCCGTGAGATAAATTATCAAACAATATTGGGCACGCGTGGTGGTCTAGTGATTGTAACGCTGGCCTGTCATTCTTGAGGTCGTGGGTTCAAATCCCGGTCCCGTACCAATGAATTTCTTTGGAACTTATGTACGGAATTTCACTGGCTTTTCAGTGAAGGAAAACATCGTGAGGCAACCTGCTTGCGTCCGTTGAAGAAATTCTACGGCGTGTGTGAATCCACCAACCCGCACTGGGCTAGCGTGGTGGATATGACCCAATTACCCTTCCTGGGCAGGCCTACGTCCTATAGTGGACTAATAAAAAGGCTGTTACAGTACAGTACAGTAAAAGATGGGCAGAGATTGGGCTTTGCGCAGCTTGTAGCTAACTTCATGGCCACCAAAAAGTTTGAACGGCCTATACCTACTTACCTTTGGTTAAATCACGAAGTAATTATCACATGGACGTATAGGAAGATCTAGTCAAACTATACAGTGTTATTCCTAATCAATTAGTATCCTTTTAGGGGCTTATTCTGTACCTACATCAAAACTAACAACTTTTGTTCTGCGACTTTTATTAAAACTCAAAAGTAAAATCAGCTGTTCCATACATTTTGTCGCGGGTGAACGATATTTTTCTATGGAACAACTTTTTTTTTAGTTTTGACAAAAGTCGCAGAACAAAAGTTGATAGTTTTGATGTACAGAATAAGTCCCTAAAAGGATGCTAACCGATTAGGAATAACCCTGTATACGCGATGACTGCGATCTAATAAAATAATTTTCTACAGAACCCTTCATTTTTAATCGAGACGCTACCTTGCCCCACTTGATTGGGCAAAATGAGTCAGCTCTACGATCTCTTACCCATTCGAAATACATTCTGACGTGGATGATTTATAGTGGCACATCAAAACTGAGGTAGCCAGTTTGGTTAATAACTAATTAAATACGAAAACAACGTAAGTATCGAATAAAATGGTTATAATGAACCTAGTTAGGGAAATAGTTGGAATAGCCTTATTTATGAGGTTAGGTTGGCTTTTTTATGTATAATTAGAAATAATGAATAAAAAATATATTTCTCAAGGTCTTAAACATGATTGAAGAATCATACATTCATCACATACATACATCATCTTGGTAAAGTGACAACGAGATGTGTAACGACAGATATTCGTTCGTTCGTTCGTTTCAGCCATACGACGTCCACTGCTGGACATAGGCCTCCCCTAAAGATCACCAATAAGACCGGTTTGTAGCGGCTTGCATCCAGCGCGATCCTGCGGTCTTAATCACATCCGTTCACCTTGTAGGTGGATGTCCAACGCTGCGCTTGCCGATGCGTGGTATCTACTCGAGAACTTTTCGACCTCATCGGTCGCGCTATGTGCCCTGCCCATTGCTACTTCAACCTTCATCGCCCGATATTACTTACACCATAATAGTTGTGACTTTATCCTACGTTAGTTTCGGTTGTTTTATAGACGTCTTACTTACGTACACATTATTACTATGTATATAAAAATGAATCGTGGTTCTTAGTCTCGCTACTTAATCACGACTACTTGAGAACGGCTGAACTGATTTGGCTTTTATTTTAGTCTTGAAATATCTGTGGAAGTTAGGTAAGGGAAGGATTAAACGGTAAGAAAATATAAAAATGTTGGGAGTAAAATAGTAAAAACGTGAATTTTCTCATACAAAATGTTCCTACATGTAAAAGTTGTTATTGACAGTTGACAGATGGTGAATGAAGTTCACCGGGTCAGCGAGTCTATTTATGGTTGTTAGTCTCGCTAAAACTCGAGAAGGGCTGAACCAATTTGGCTTATTTTGGTCTTGACATATTTGTGGAAGTTAAGGGAAGGTTTAAACGGTGAAAAAATGTATAACGGTTGCGAGAAAAATAATAATTACTTAAGTACATTAATTTCATTTTCCCATACAAAATATACCTGCAAAATTACCTGCATGTAAAGTTGTCATTGATAATAATTGACAGATGGTGAGTGAGATGAAATTTACCGGGTCTTCTTCTTCTTCTTTTTCGTTGTGGCGTCGCATTGTTGTGCATTTGCCAGTGTCAAGTAAAAAGTTTTAATATTTTTTTATATGTACAAAATAGTCAGTCGTAGTCACGTCATAGTCCAATAAAGTCGCGGTCAAGTCCAAACATAGTTCAAGTCATACCTCGGTAAAGCAGTGGAGACTTTACTGGAGGCGTCTATGGAGTTTTGGTAACAACACGAAACAACATGATACGTCACATTATATCACTTGCCTACACTCATGCACGTAAATCAGCTCATTATCAACGAAATACCACAATTTTTCACTAATTATCACTGATAAAAGACAAGTTTAACTAAATAATACAATGCGACGACATGATTTTTCCGCGTTCCCGCCAAAACTCTTCACCGGGTCAGCTAGTATTATTTAGCGCCCTGTCTAGTTATACTTCACTATGTTAGCCACTAATAAAACTAATAGACAGCTAAAGAGCTGTCACTCAGATGACGTCACACAATGGCGCACAAATCACCTGTCAAAACTCCCGCCACCGCGAGCGTCGACCTCAAAAACTAATCACATTCAAAAACCGAACGTTCAAACCTCATTCTTCTTTTTAATCCCTGGAACAACTCAATATATCAACATCGTTCACGAAAGCGCTAAATAAACACTCGAAAAGCGTGACTTTTAATATCTTTATCCGTTTTAAAATATCAAATTATAATATTAAACATAGTGAGTAGGATTCATTTATCTGAACGCTACAATGGACCCCCGCGGTGAGGGTGTGTGAGTGGAGGTATGCTACCTTTTTGGATGTGTTTGATGGGAAATTATAATGATTGTGTGAGAGATTTAGATTCGAAAAAGTGTTTTAAACCCCGATGCAAGAAAGAGGCGATATAGTTATCATGTACTTAATATGCGTAATTGTTACGTACTCGTATGTGCTTCATCATCTCTATGTTTTATGACTGCCTGCGACATCGAGTATGTTTTGTTTTAAAGGTGGTTTGTTTTTTAGGGTTCCGTACCCAAAGGAGAAAATGGGACCCTATTACTAATATTAAATAAGACTACGATGTCCGTCTGTCCGTCTGTCTGTTTGTCACCGGGCTGTATCTCATGAACCATTAAAGCTAGGCAGCTGAAATTTTCACAGATGATGTATTTCTATTGCCACTATAACAAACAATATTAAAAAGAAAATATATTAAATATTTAAGGGGGGGTTCCCATATCACAAACATGATTTTTTAGACGTTTTTCGCTCTATATTAATAATAGTAACAGGTAGATGCTTGAAATTTTCACAGAATATTTAGTTTTACATTCACTTCAATAATAAATAATAAAATAAATATTTAAGTGGGGCTCCTATTAATACAGTACGGAACCCTTAGTGCGCGAGTCCGACTCGTACTTGGCCGATTTTATTTTTACGGATACAACTAAATCTGAGGTATGATCAATATTATTAGGTAGGTATTTTGTATGATTTTTTTAATTTTAATTTCACAATGATAAATACCCAGTACAGGAAAACACGTAGGAAATTGATTTCATAGCGAGTTTGCACAAAGTGCAAGTTTGTATTCGAGATAAGAATTACTTTGGAAACTATAGTTTATTCTTATAAAAGTTATCCATTGCACACTGGAAATTAAAAATAAAACAATTTACTCAGTTCAAACTTCTGGAAAATAAAAAAATGGTAAGTAATTAACTGAATTAAGGTCAGTAATGTTTTCTTGCCAGAAAAAAGTTTCCTACTTTATTTTTAAGAGCCTTGTTTTGACAACTTTTTTATTATTTTCTTAAGTTTAATTATGATGTTATATTGTCATTATAAGTTTCCAGAATATTCGAGATAAAATTAAGCACTTACTTATAACATTTTTCGCCAAATGACCATATTAAAATGGCCATATTAAAGTTTATAGCGCAAAAATTAGCTTGACTCATTTTATTACCAAGGTATTTTAAGTGTAAACATATAAAAGGACTTCATAATAAAGTGCTAAAATGGAGATTAAGTAAATATCTAAATTAATGTAGCGACTTAAACATAAGTACAACATAATGTTGTACTTATGTTATGTGTTTTGTTTTGTATTTTTGTCACAATAAAAAGCTGTCTATGTCTACTTTAAGAAATCAGCGATGACTTATAAACGGTAATGAATTTTTATTGGTATGTATGCATAAAATGACCCACTGAAAATTTTTGAGAATGTCTAAACAACATACTCAGTCCAGTCGTCGTTTCAGCCATAGGACGTCCACTGCTGGACATAGACCTCCCCTAAAGATCTCCAATAAGACCGGTTGGTAGCAGCTAATGTAGATTAAGTGACAATCATGGCCTACTTGATTATCATTGCCTACTCGATTGTCGTGGCCAGCTTGACTATCGAATACAATCTCTTTACAATGCCAGTATTTGTTCTAAAGCTATAAGCAAGGCCTGTGTCCAACAGTGGAAGTTTTATGGCCGACAAAATGATAAAAAAACGTAATAAAACTTTACGATTAACTATAGGAACCCAAAGCAAAGCTTCGCGCGTCTGTCGGTCTCGCCTGTGATAAAAAAATTATATGGAATATTCGAGCAAATATCTACAGATCCACAGTGCCTAAGTGAAAGTATCAAAAAATGTCCGAACTACGTCATACATACTGACTTACATATATATTTACCTTAAATAACTCACAATAACCCGTTTTTAACCGACATCTAAAAAGGAGGTTCTATGTTCGTCTGTATGTATTTTTTTGTGATTGTTCATCGATAATTCCGCCAATTGGGAACCGAATCGAAAAACTATGTTTAGCTCTAAAAACTATATTTAAATGTTACAGAAATCGGATAAGCCGTTTTTGAAAAATCAACAATAATGTAAACAATTCGAGTGAAATATTCGAATTTTGTAGACGATTAAGGCAGTTTTGCCATTTTTTTGCGAAAAATAAATATCTCGAATCTTGACGTTATGTCACCTAATTGGTCCGTGTAACCGAGCACTTTGGCATCGCACGGCGTTGTAGTCGGCTTGAAATCACCTTACGACTAACTAAAAAGCCTGCCCACTACGTAGCTTGGGCAAAGTTTTGGCACGGACACTTTTTTTGCACGATTATGACACTAAATATATTTGCTCGAAGTACGGAATGCATTAAAAGCGTACGGAATGTATAGATTATATAGTTCTCAAATAGAAAATAAATAACAGATTGACTATGATTTGATATAAAATAATCGTAAGCACTATAATAAAGAGATATTAAAATAAACACACTTAGTAAAGTTCCAGTGCGTTCGTTCCCCGTGACATGTAATTAATTCATAACTTTTGTGCTTCTCACGCGAGCCTTCGATGATCATAACATCTAAAGAGCTATGAATATTTAGACAAGATCGGATAAATATGTTGATTTGTTAAGTGCAGGGACTTTGTACTGTACCAGCCTTTTTAAAAGTTTACTGCAGGACGTAGGCCTGCCCACGAAAGGTAACTGGGTCATATCCACCACGCTGGCCCAGTGCGAGTTGGTGGATTATACATACGTCATCGATTCTTTTACGGACGTATGCAGGCTGCCTCGCGTTGTTTCCCTTCACCGAAAAGCCAGTGGTGTGAAATTCCGTACATAAATTTCGAAGAACTCATTGGTACGGGACCGGGATTTGAACTCGCGACCTCACGATTGTAAGGCGGGTGTCACTAGGTCACTACCTCTAGACCACCACGGCTTATACAGTTCTACTTATAGGTAAATGCTCGATTTTTCATTATTAAGTACGACTTTTACTATCAACTGCGGAAACGTGGAAAAAATCAGCTGCATTTTGTTAAGATTCAATGAAGTTTATATCTATGAAAAAACTTTAAAAAAGTCTCACCGTCTTACCACAAAAGTTTTACGCACGCTTTAGAGAATGTTTAACAGTACAAATAGCACGGTTAAACAGCGTTTAAAGCGTGTTTAAATCTTTTGTGGTAAGGCGGTTAGTGTTTTGCTCAACAACACGCGGCTTACTGAATTTGAAAATTAGTCAACCAGTCAATCAGTATACTTCTGAGGTGGTCCCATTTATATATAATCGAAATCGGCTGAGCCGTTTTTGATAAATCAACAATAATGTACATGAATGTCACATCGATTCGTGCAAAATATTAGAATTCTGTACACGGTGGAAGTCGGTGTTGCGATTTTTTGCGAAAAATAATTAATTTGGATTTTTTTGGGCTTGTCTATGTCTGACACCTTTCTCTATTACACAGTTATGTATAGGTCTCTTTTTTATATCCATCCATCAGCCATAAGACGTCCACTGCTGAACATAGGCCTTGTCTAAAGATCTCCAATAAAACCAGTTGGTAGCAGCTTACATCCAGTGCGATCCTGCGGTCTTCATGACATAATCCGTCCACCTTGTGGGTGGACGTCCTACGCTACGCTTGCCGGTACATGGTCTCCACTCGAGAATTTTTCAACTTCATCAGTCATCAGTCCGTCGTACTGTACCAGCCTTTTTAATGGTCCACTGCAGGACGTAGGCCTACCCACGAAGGGTAATTGGGCCATATCCACCACGCTGGCCCAGTGCGGGTTAGTGGATTCCCATACGCCATGGAATTTCTTCCTTGGACATATGCAGGTTGTCTCACGATGTTTTCCTTCACCGAAAAGCCAGTGGTGTGAAATTCCGTACATAAATTCCAAGGAATTCATTGGTACGGGACCGGGTTTGAACCCACGACCTCACGATTGTAAGGCAGGTGTCATTACCACTAGACCACCACGGCCAGTCCGTCGTGCCCGCTGCCATTTCAACTTGCCAATCCGCTTGGCTTTGTCGGTAACTTTGGTTCTTCTAGGGATCTCCTCATTTCTAATTCGATCTCATAAAGAAACTTTGAGCATAGCTCTCACCATAGCTCGTTGGGCTACTTGGAGCTTACTTATAAGAGACCACGTTTAAGTGCCATAAGAACTGGTAACACACACTGGTCGAACACTTTCAACTTGAGGCACTCCTTAATCACTAAGGTATCTCGGACGAGAAGACATTTTTATATGCCTTGGTCTAAATCTCAGAAGAATGACAAGTAATAGAAGTATTGCAAAATTTTACTGAAATAAAAACTACGTTACAGCTGTCTTATTCATATCTGGTCATACAGCATACACAAGAGTGAGTGAAACAAAAAAAAACGAAATGTCTGTAGCATACGTCAAAATCACCAGTTGGAATGTCAAAGTAGTTAAAATTAGGTTCCACTTGGTCTTTTGTCTTTTTCGGAAATTAAAACCTTCTATCTCTGATCATTTTACCTTCGTACTTTTTACCTTTTTGAATTTGGACAGCCGAGATGGTAGTTTGTGAAACCCTTCGAAATTACGTAAGTTCGGGTGTATGTGCATCTTTTTCTAACACCTTTTATATTTTACATTTGAAGTGGGACGGAGTGATATATATCTCTTGCTATTTAAGTACGGTTTCTATTACTTTAGTTCTAATTCTATGGTTTAAATCACAACACGCAATTTTGACATTTCTATCTCTTCTTAACCCAAATCGCAATCACGCTGCTAAACTGTTTATCAACGTGAAAAAGAGACAAACGTAATATATTTTCAATTGATATGAAAAGGATAACCTTAGAATTATTACGTCACAGCGGGGCATCTTCCTTTCTCACTACCTTATCACACTATATCATCTGTGGTCGCGGGCTCATCTCAGAAAGTCATAACCATTGCTTCTTTTACACATTTTATGTTATTTAATACTGGGACGTGCTTTTGCATTTCACTGTAAAAACTTCACATAGCCTAGGTGCTCTTGGATATTGTTGCGTTCAATTTTGAACGCTTAACTTGACAGATTTTAACTAAACCAAAATAGTTCTTTGGAATTTATGTACGGAATTTCACACCACTGGCTTTTCGGTGAAGGAAAACATCGTGAGGCAACCTGCATATGTCCGCAGAAGAAATTCGATGGCGTATGTGAATCTACCAACCCGCAACCAAGCCAAGGCCAGCGTGGTGGATATGGGTATTAATCACCCTTCGTGGGTAGGCCTACGTCCTGCAGTAGACTATTACAAGGCTGGTACAGTACAGTACAGACAAAGAAAGCAACACTTTAAAAACTGGGTGTATTACAAACAAGTCGAGAAAAGGTAGTGTCGTAGTAGTGGTCGTGGGTTCAAATCCCGGTAATGAGTTTTCTGGAATTTACGTACGGAATTTCACACCACTGGCTTTCCCGTGAGGGAAAACTATCTTGGCAATTTGCTTACGTCTCTAAAAAAAAACAACAAACAACTGTAGGAGCAGGTATATATTTTCGCCGCGCGGTAGAAAGAGAGGGGGGTATAACTTCCTCCGCTACGCCGAGCCGGCGGCGACAGTCTACTCTCCCTCCGTCTTACGAATTTTCGGTCAGGTTACGTGTCTTGACGTGAGTTAAACCTTTTTTACCCATCCCAAAAAGTGCACAACGTCAGTAAAGAAGTTTTCACTTCAAAAATGGCGTCAATGGCGTACCTACGTGTATCCTATGTGAATTCGTACTAAAATATGTTTTTGCATGCCCTGTGCATTCATTCTCGCCATTGAAGGCTCCTTCTTGCGGCGGCGGCGCCGGCGTCGTGTGTCGGGTCGTTCTCTTCCCTCAAATATGGTCGAGGAGAGCGATGGCTGACACATGTGTCACACTCGTGATCGGGTGCTGCATGCGGGTCGCCGGTTTGCTCGCGGCATTCACGCAATGCGCCGAAACTACTAACTTAGGCTGAGATTTAAACTAACCCATCTCTATTGTACAGTCGCATTCTATCAATTGTAACTTAGGACCCTGGAGTCTGTGGATCATTAATTTAAATTAAAAAAAAAATAAAAAAAAATTTTGATCTGGAAATACGAGTATAAGTATGCGTGGTGATTTAGGCTTAACTACCCTTTGAATCTAGGCCTATGTCTAACATTGAGTAATTTATATAAATACTGTACTTAAAACCAGTAATGTATGTGGAAGTGTGAAGAGCGTAGTTAGGAGAGGCCGTGGTGCGCTCGGCTCGTTAGGACTCTCTTTTGGTTTATTTTCATAAGTATCCCTATCTATCACTGTTAACGATGTTTATTCAAGCGGTTATGCTAGGTTGGCCATGAGTTGGGCCATTTTAGGACATTTTTATGCTTAAAGGAGATCTTGAAAAGTTGGCCCATACTTTAAACAGTAGCAGGAGCAGGAAAAATTACGGTATGCTTAAACATTTTGTAATTTCACATTTTCACTTACGCAGTTTTGGATAATGTTTGGTTGGTGTTATTTTAAAGCTGATGAGTATTAATGAAAATTATTTAGTGTATTTCACCATCACATTTAGGACATTTTGATGCTATAGTTTTTGTTTCACAGAAAGAAGATTTTGAAAAGTTGGCCCATACTTTGTACAGTAGCAGGAGCAGGAAAAAATACGGTATTTAATTCTTAAACATTTTGTAATTTCACATTTTCACTTTGCAGTTTTGGATAATGTTAGTTGGTGTTATTTTAAAGCTGCTGAGAATTTACTTTAGTAGTGAAAATTATTTTAAATTAGTGTATTTCACCATCACAGCTCAAACCAGCGAACTTTTTAATTTTTAAAATGTTTTTTTAGTATTATGAGTTCACAGGACAGGTCCCCAAGATGTAAAAACGTATGTATTGTAGATGCAACTTATTGTACGTCTTTTTGAATAGTAATTACAAAGGTAACAAATATCAAAAAGCGTATCTATCTATGGCCAGAAAAAAGAAAAAAGTTTGAGGTAACAATTTTAAAAAAAAAACATACACCTACTGCGCAAATCAGGCGCTACCTCAAAAAATCTTGTTAGTGTAAAATATTTTAAGTACAGAACTTTTGATTTGGTTTTTATGCTTTTACTTAAAAAATCGACCAAGTGAGAGTCAGACTTGCGCACGAAGGGTTCCGTGCCGTGTTAGCGCCCCCTTAGCCCCATTCCTCTTGCCATAATTAATAGCAAGCAAAAAAACCTCTTAAAAATCACGTTTGTTGTATGGGAGTCCTCCTTAAATATTAATTTTATTCTGTTTTTAGTATTTGTTGTTATAGCGGCAACAGAAATACATCATCTGTGAAAATTTCAGCTGTTTAGCTAGACATCGGAGTCTTAGTAATAGGGTCCCGTTTTTACCCTTTGGTTACGAAACCCTAAAAATTATAAAATCGCCTTTGTGCCGAATGTGAATTTCAAAGACGATAAAAAGAGCGTAGTGAGTGAGAATTTTGTTTCTTATAAAAAAAAACAGACAGTTTACCAAAATGTGGTCACCCTATCGTAATAAGGTTTAAGCTTATTGGCTATTTGGTCTCATAACTGCGCGGCTAATGATGTTGTCCGTCGAGGACGGTAGCATTTCTCAGCTGTCCGAAGACGATGGAGCTGAACCCGGGGTTAAATGGAATTTGGTTCTGGAAACGAAACTATACGGGTACCTACGCGCTAAGTAAACAAACCCGGGAAACCCGGGGTTAGGAAACTTGTTTCCTGAATGCCTTTCGTAGGTCAGTATTTGGATGGGTGACCGCAGGTGGCATTTTCCAACTGAGCGCTACAGTGGCTCGGATGGCACGTTAAATTGTAGGTCCCGGTTGTTTTAACCATTTAGCCAAGTCTTTGACTTGGCCTTCAGGCGGCCTAAAAACTCTGACACCAGGACTAGCCACCCAGCCTATATGAACTTACTAACTTTTAGTACCTAAACAAATGGCCTGTATTTAAATGGGTCTAATGGAAATTGATTTATACAATAGGCATGATTATTATAAAAATATAATTAGTCCGTCCGATAAACTATCAAAAAATAGACATGTAGTTTTTCTTTAGTCAAAACAAAAATTGATGATCCGTCAAAGTTCCGCGTGACATCACAAGTGCCCTACAAATGTTTAGACTTCTGTAAGAGAGGTGACGTCACGACCCCCACTACCCCCAAACTGTAACAAGGTTTATCTTTGTCATTGGTTGTTTGATTGACAAAAGAAAAAAGTACGTGTCCAATATTTTTTCATAATCTAACTCACGGACTAATCATAATAATGTTTTTACCCAATCATTTTGTAGGTACATCAGAATAACTGAATAGTCTGACTAAACCTCAGAATAAGGACTAAAGTACGACTAAACCACTTTCTACTAGATCCAACTTTTTAAAATAAAAATGAAATAAAGATAAAGTTCCAACTTTTTATGACCACTGGAATTTGCGAGATGCAAACTTCAATCGGTTGCAAACTCGGTTGGGCAGCGTACGGAAAAATGCATCCGATTGGCAGGTTGAAATGGCAGTGGGCAAGGCACATAGCGCGGAGGACTGATGACCGATGGGGTCGAAAAGTTCTCAAGTGGAGACCACGCACCGGCAAGCGCAGCGTGGGATGTCCACCCACTAGGTGGACGGATGACCGCATTAAGCCCGCAGGATCACGCTGGAAGCAAGCCGCTACCAACCGGTTTTATTGGAGATCTTTGGAGAGACCTATGTCCAGCAGTGGACGGCCTATGGCTGAAACGAACGAACGAACGAAACTTCAATTGGTATCCTTGGATCTAGAGAGAGGCCTATATCCAGCAGTGGAACTCTTGTGGCTTAGATGATGATGAGTAAAAATATTTTTATTTCGACATTTTGAAAACCTGCCGTGTTATGCTGTGTGTTTTTTTTTGGCGCGAAAATTTATAATAAGAAATATTGATTTGAAAATTTAGGAAATCTTTGAAATAAAACTTTTTAACAGTGCCAAATACTTATTTATGAGTTTCAATCTTGATAATTATTTATCGCAAAAAAATGACAAAACCGCCTTCTATTCGTGTACGAAATGTCAAGACTTTTTCGATTCGGTTCACAATTGGCGAAATTATCGATGAACATACACAAAAAAAAACATACAGACGATAGAACCTCCTTTTTTTAGATATTAGTTATAAAATTGAACATTACTTTAGAAAATAAAAACTTAAACAATGGGATATAATTTTTGTTTAGAATCCGAGGCTCGTTGATGTCTTTTTCAAAAGCAAAATTGAGTTGGGTAGCTTATTATTAGGGTAGAATATTTTTGGCTTTAACCTTTGTTATAGGTCGAACCAAACTAAATGGCATCTGTGTAGGTACCTACTCGAGGTGAAACTTTGCTCAGTAGTAAATATTGGTATGTTTGCGGGGGAGTTTGAGAAGGATTTTTGCAACTTGTGGCTAACTTAACAGGCGTCATTAAGTTTGATACCACTTACCTATATAATTATTCACTTCTACTAATTTTCTTTCAAAGCTTGAGTCCTGGGGAGCGTTTTTGAACTTTGAACGCCCCATCCCGGGTGGCACGGCAAAGAGAGAAAACCATTTTATCCACTTTTAATGTCAGTTCTTTGTCATTGTCAATCCATACTTTACTTCCTCTTCGAGGGGATATAATGGTGGAAACACCATTTGTCCCTTGCCATGCTTCCCGGCCATGGGGTGTTTTGAACTTCTAACGCCCCCCGGGTAGCACGGTAAAGGGAGAAAACCATTTTATCCACTTTTATGTCAGTTGTCACTGTCAGTCCGTACTTTATTTCTTCTTCGAGGGGATATAATGGTGGAAAGACAATTTGTCCCTATGCCATGCTTCCCGTGGAACGTATGCTTACGGAACTTTGACAGTGACAGTTCGAAATCCATTCGCCACATTTTTTTTTTGATAGTTTTCTTTTTAATTAACGTTCCATTACACGATTTCCCCCTTTGCAATCTATGGTTTCTTTTAAAATTCCCATGTCCAGTACTAAAGTTTTGCGTGTAGCGAATAATTTTAAACAAATTTCGAGAAAAAAATAAGTCATCCATAAAGATATGCATACGTACAAGGCGTTTGAAGTTAAAAAGGATCCCCTGGGTTGAATTTTTTCCAAAAATACATAATATTATGTTTGAATGATGATTATGATTTTAGGTAGGTACATATTAATATAATTATGTTTCCTAGGCGTGAGTGTTAGTTATCTATGTATTCGATTTCAGTGGCATCCGCGATATAGATAATCTTATATTCTTATTCATATAAGTAGTTGCGGATATGGGTACATTAGGTTGGCATTAATCCATTAAAATCAAGCTCCATATTCTACCTTTCGGCATGCAAATAAGTAATTTCGTACCTATAGGCCGGGTGGCTTAGCCCTGGTGTCAGAGTTTATAAGCCGCCTGAAGACCTCTTACATTAGGTACTAAACGGTTGAAACAATCAGCAACAGCAAATTATCGTGTCATCCAAGCCATGGCAGTACTCAATAGAAAATGCCACCCGTGGTCACCCATCCGAAGACTGACAGAGCCAAACGTTCCTTAACTTCAGCGATCGTTTAGAAATACCTCGCCAAACTACGCTATGAGCGCTACTAATCTTAATCGGAAGCTGGAGTTTGTGCAAAAAGAGAACCGTCGTGACGTTCCGGTGAACTATATAACAATTAGATTTTAATCAGCAGCCAAGGTACCGACTACTTGGTAGACGCGAGTACTGATGAAAACCAAATTGCTGTCTACCAAGTATCAAACACTTTTAGTTGTACTAGCAATGACAGAGCAGTGCTGTCAACGTAACAAAATTAGTAGGTAAAATGGCACACGGGTCACCTCAACCACGACGCTTCTCTTTTTGCACTCACATTAGTGTGAAATATTACATAATTTATTATTTTCTATTGTTTACATAATTTAGATTGATTTACTTTGCAATTTTACAGTGATTTACAACACTTATTGAAAATTGAACCCTGTTACTACAAAAATAAGGTCGTGAAGCGAATATTCGAGAACTAAAAATAAACTCAGTGCAACTTTCAAGTACTCAAGCGCATTAAAATATAAATTGAAACAAGTGCGCGACCAATCACAGCGGTTCATGCCTCGGTACTTTTATTTATAATCTCTTCGTCTCTCTCGACATTCAAGAAAACGTATAACCTCGTCTCTTTCTGACATGAGGTTGGAAAATGGGCTGAAACATGGCTATATTTTTAGGCGAAACGTTTTGGAAGATTTACTTATTTGCCTTTTGAAATATATTAAAATGGCAGTTAGTTATTTTGCTGTTATTTTAAGTTAATTGGTTAGCGTTTTACAATTTTAATTAGTGTGTAAAACAGTTTAATTGACATCGCTGTTCTTGTCATAGGGTATACACTGTTAGAAATTAAACCTATCTCATTTTTAGGGTTCCGTACCCAAAGGGTAAAAACGGGATCATATTACTAAGACTTCGATGTCCGTCTGTCCGTCTGTCTGTCTGTCTGTCTGTCACCGTGCTGTATCTCATGAACCATGATAGCTAGGCAGCTGAAATTTTCACAGATGATGTATTTTGGTTGCTGCTATAACAACAAATACTAAAAACAAAATAAAATAAATATTTGAGGGGGGCTTCCATACAACAAACCTGAATTTTTAGACGTTTTTCGCTCTATATTAATAATGGTACCAGGTAGATGCTTGAAATTTTCACAGAATATTTAGTTTTATATTCACTTCAAAAATAAATAATAAAATAAAAATAAAATAAATATTTAAGGGGGGCTCCCATACAGTACAGAACCCTCCGTGCGCGAGTCCGACTCGTACTTGGCCGATTATTTAATTTTAAAAAGTTTGGAAGCTGTTTGAACAAAATGTATGGATAAGCAATTTTTTGTGTTTTTCGAAATCAGGCTAGTTTTACAGTCGTATATTATATATCTTTCTCCTACATTTCTTGTTAGTTTAGATTCCCTGGACATGCTTTGTAGGTACGTAAAGCATATATGTTTCAGTTACATTTGCTTCATAAGTAATTTTGATCTTGAAATATTTGTGGAAGTGATTTGTGAAAGTTTGAATGGTGAGATAATATTATAAAGTTACGAGAAAAATAACAAAAACATTAATATCATTTTCCCATACAAAATGTTCCTACATGTAAAATATGTCATTGACAGATGTTGAAACGAAGTTCACCGGGTCAGCTGGTTACAATGTTAATACAGAAAACTTATTTATAACATGTAGTCATAAGTTAAACACTTTCCATTATAAGTTAAATGAAGTTATCATCATCAGAAAAGGGATCATTTACTGACAAAGGAACACCCGATGAAGCCTCCTACTTAACGACCATTTAAAAAGTTAAATATCCAGCCAAAACGAATTAAGTTGGCTACGCAACTCGTTAGTCAAACAATTTGTTTAAGTTAGACTTGCATTATGCAGGGACGGACTAAGAATCGCGCTGGGGGATCTATTTCTGAATTTTACGGCGGTTAAATTTTTGATCGGAATGAATCGTATGTGTAGAATTGTAGATACACCGGTTGCAGCCATCTAAGGGTAATTTTTGGCCACATGAAATTTTAATGATAGTGAAGGCTTTTTTAATGTTAAAATAATATTTAATCAATACATTTTTAAGAAGAAATCAAGAGCATTTATTGTCAGCTGTGTACATTTGAGGTGGTCTACATTTCAAGAAGTGTCAACAGCTACCCCCTTGGGCATACAATATTTGAAGCATTGAAATATAATCAGTAATATAATATTATTAAGAAATGTCAATTATTGTTAAGAAATGTCATGTGATCAATTCAAAGCCATTACTTATGTGAAACGTCAAGACTTCCGTCTGTCAGGAACTTGTCAACTGTGTAATAGCATTTGTCAAGTAGGAGTTTAATTAAATTAAATTTGAATTTATTACATGTCATATCTTTCATTGAATCTGGTAAATGATTAAATAATTTAGTGCACATTACATATATACTTTTGTCATAAAAATACGCCTTAACGTGTCAAGCTTTGACATCCACACAAACAATATTTATGGTGTTACATTGTTTATAACATATTTATGCAATCATTTTGACATCAAATAGCCAAAGTCGGGGCAGTAGTCACAACCGCACATCTAGTATAAACGATAATAGTGTTTATCTGTGTCGTCACAATGTCATACACATTTAATTTCATACATATTATGCTTATCGTAACTTGATAACCAACATAACACTATTAAAAACATCTTGTTTGTCCACTAGTTATAAGTCATACGACGTCACATTAAATGGCTGCCCTCGAAATGATACAACGGCAATAGGTAGGTAGTAATAAAAGATGCGCCTGATTTCCCTTATTTTGTTAGTGGTCGATCGTGGGCGTATTATAAAGTCTGGTATAGCACCAATTACACTTTTAACCTAATCGTTATCAATATTACAAATGATACTAATGCGCGCCATTGCTCGTTCCTTTTCTAAAAATCTGTAGCGTCGCTAGTGTTGTGCCCTCTCTTGGCGCGCGTTAGGGATGTGCCGATACCAATCGACTCGGAGAGTCGATTATGCGGCTAACAGATTCGGCCATCCTGATCACAGTCCACGTCCCCGTGGCACTCTCAGCAACTGGACTCCTGCACTGAACACAGAAGCAACTGGGCCATGGGCAGCAACTGTTCACAAACAACAAACGTTAAACATAGGTCCTCATTCTGAAGAGGTTGTGAACTTACTCAGCCGCAATGGTGCTGTACGTGACATCAGGATACACTTTTCGGTCGATTAACATCATATAACAAGACTGAATGTTTTGCGAATCGCGAGCCACTCAGACGAACCAAATCATTGCAACATCAGGAATGTATTTTGATTCGTTATGTCGTAGACTTCTTAATGTATCTCCCTTTGACTTAAAATTGTCAGAACTTGAATTGAGATTCTAAACGATATCCAATTCCAGGGTTAGAAAATAATGTTATACAGACCCACAGGTGGATGTTATCATACAGTATAGAACAATGTCACCGTATCGCTCCAAGCGTGCATTGTAGTCGTGTGGAGAGCCGTGGTGCAGTGATGCAGTCTCGTCCAGATGTCGCCGCAGTCGGCAACCGCTCTGGAACAGCATCACCGGCTCGGGCGCTGAAGCGGATGCAGCGCCTCTGGACTCGCCAGCTGTAGTTGAGCAGCTGTTGTCGCGCTGCTTGAAGATATTACGACCAGATGTCTGGTCCTCGCTTTCCAATGTTATTGAAACGGTATCGGGAACAAGATCGTCAATATCATAGCTGACAGCCTCAATCTGACTGGGAGATTTGGCTACAAGTCCTACCATAGCTGGCAGACTGTCTTGTGGCAGAGACATCAGCTACGCGTCCCGTCCGATGAAGGACAGACTGTCTCGCGGAGAGACACTTCAGGTACACGTCCCGTCCGATGAAGGACAGACTGTCTCGCGGAGAGACTTCAGGTACACGTCCCGTCCGATGAAGGACAGACTGTCTCGCGGAGAGACTTCAGGTACACGTCCCGTTCGATGAAGAACAGACTGTCTCGCGGAGAGACTTCAGGTACACGTCCCGTTCGATGAAGAACAGACTGTCTCGCGGAGAGACTTCAGGTACACGTCCCGTTCGATGAAGAACAGACTGTCTCGCGGAGAGACTTCAGGTACACGTCCCGTTCGATGAAGAACAGACTGTCTCGCGGAGAGACTTCAGGTACACGTCCCGTCCGATGAAGGACAGACTGTCTCGCGGAGAGACTTCAGGTACACGTCCCGTTCGATGAAGAACAGACTGTCTCGCGGAGAGACTTCAGGTACACGTCCCGTTCGATGAAGAACAGACTGTCTCGCGGAGAGACTTCAGGTACACGTCCCGTTCGATGAAGAACAGACTGTCTCGTGGAGAGACTTCAGGTACACGTCCCGTTCGATGAAGAACAGACTGTCTCGTGGAGAGACTTCAGGTACACGTCCCGTTCGATGAAGAACAGACTGTCTCGCGGAGAGACTTCAGGTACACGTCCCGTTCGATGAAGAACAGACTGTCTCGCGGAGAGACTTCAGGTACACGTCCCGTTCGATGAAGAACAGACTGTCTCGCGGAGAGACTTCAGGTACACGTCCCGTTCGATGAAGAACAGACTGTCTCGCGGAGAGACTTCAGGTACACGTCCCGTTCGATGAAGAACAGACTGTCTCGTGGAGAGACTTCAGGTACACGTCCCGTCCGATGAAGGACAGACTGTCTCGCGGAGAGACTTCAGGTACACGTCCCGTTCGATGAAGAACAGACTGTCTCGCGGAGAGACTTCAGGTACACGTCCCGTTCGATGAAGAACAGACTGTCTCGAGCTAGGCTCTGCGTATTACAATCAGCCATGACCACCGAAAATAATTCTTCAGCTAGCGTGATCAATTATGATAACCTTAACACATTCTAGTAGGCCACAGTCGGTACGATCGACAATGGTCATCATCGACGTTGAGTACCAAACGCACAGGATAGGCAACAATTCGGCAACCGACTTTGTGGGTAGGCTATGTTCAGCAGTAGGCTAATAAAATTCAGTACAGTAGTAAAGCTTTTAGTAATATATGGCAGCTCAAATCCTGATCAGCTATGATCACCACTTGCCTTTGTAGGCTTTGTTCATAATCAATGATTACCTCATGCACGAGTCGGCTCCAAGAATTACAATTCACCAACTGTAATCGTGATGATGACTGATGACGTACCCCATACACCATGCTCCTTACAGGCCCTGACGATAATAACAATGTTTACCTCATGTGATGCTATGCGTCACACACCCATACTGTCGCTGAGGATGATCATGTTGATGGTCTCGCGCTGAATCGGTGCTCTGTCGTATCAATCAATCAATGTCAATTCTGTCGCAACTGATAACTCGACATAAAATCAATCCTGTTGGAAGGCCACTACATTTTATAGTAACTCACTGGTTTCTATAGTCCATTCCATACTTAACCTTCGAATGTCCTTGCTGATAACTTACGCCTCAATCGTCAGAGGAATATGCCGTCATAGTGTCTCGCATTCGGTGAGGTGGACACCGTCCATCCACTTGATGCTCAAGGTCCATTCGCTTTGGTGGAGTATATTCCTTGGTATTGTTGTCATAACACATTTCTGTACTCCGCTCTCGTCCGTTGGACATGAAAATGATAAACAATACATTATAGTGTTATCAAAAACCATCATACACTGTTACTGTTCATTTATGAAACATAAATCAAAATTCGAAGACGCCTGTAAAAAATATTACAGCAAATCACTTCGCCCATAACGTGCCCCATTTCATTGTTAACGCTGCCACATTGTTTTGTTAGCTTCTAATCTGACTAGTCATAGAACATTCCAAATATTTACATGATACATGTCACCATCCGAAATTCTGACACTAGGACATGTCAGTCAGCCCATTGGGGTCAACGTTTTGGCTCGGTTAAACAGTAGTAGTTTTACAGCCCAAAGTGTTTCAGGTTACTCAAGGTACAACAATAACATGATGTCCTTAAGTCGTACACCCTTAAGAGCGTACAGCCTTAACAATGTTTTTATATTTTTCGATGAAAATGTTGAGACACATGGACTACAAATGATATACAAAATTACCAATAGACCTGTCCACTAAGTCTATCTCAACAATAATAATATATGTGCCTTTGCAATTTCACATTTCACTTACCATGTTTACAGATGTACCTTTTTGGATGGGTGGCCATGGAATTTCAGTCAAAAATATTATAGTTGTGTGACACCATGATATTGGCAATACATAAAAATGATATACTTATGTGCAGACAAGTATAAGCCACATTATATTAACTTACTTTTGTAATTTTGTATTTCACGGTCAACATTAAAAATTCTGAACTTTTATGGATGGGTGACCAATAGTGACCATATAATTCAGTCACATCAGAGTAGGCTGAAACTATATAATAACAGTCATGCACATGGTAGTTTGTGTGATACACAGTAGCCAAATATAAATTCTCACCCCGGGTAGTAAATGTGTCTTGTCCGGACCAACGTTCCAATGAAATTGCATTTTTTTACTAATGTATTATCCGGACCAACCTTGACATGAAATTGTATTAGAGATGACAGTATAATCATTAGTGCCACCACTCACATTTAACAAGAATTAACAACCACAGGCAGGAATACTTTCAGTCCCTGCTTGTTACCAGTCAGCCTTAGCAGGTCATGCCAGTGAAGTGTGCCTTGAGACCTCCGCAGTACAGTCATATCTGATTTTCATACTGTGACTGAGTATCATTCCACGTACCTAATATAATTCTTACCATGTTATCTCCACAATGTAGTGCATTATAAATGACACAGCTAGTTTATGCTGTCACTGGCTATGTTGGCCAGGCTCCATTCCAGTATTTATTGGTAATAAAACACTTCTACTTACATTATCACGTTGTAGGCTAAGAACGATACATATAATGCAGCATGGATGCAACTTATAGCCCAGTCTATGGCCCTTTATGGTCATTCTGCAAGTTTGGAAACAAACACCCAGTTGACCTTTGATAATAAACTGTGTAGGTCAATGACCCCAGAATATGTCAACACTAAGTATAGATTGTTGATTTAGATACAGATATCTCACTGTTAAGTACTGAATTAATACTTACATATTGTATGCATCATTATTTCATGATGGTTTAGTTGCCAACTCCTGTGTATACATGCTAGCACTAGGTACTTGGCCAATTAGAACTCTGAGCATTTTCAACAGGATGCAATGCAAATGTTGCAAGAATAGGTTATTATCTTTTATGCCCAGACAAATGCACTTTGGTATCACTAATACCTGGTTTGGGGGTCATACTACGTAAGTAATTCAGAAATTTACCTGTATTCGATGATATTGCGTCATATTTCAGTACTTACAAGCAACAATGACGCAGTTAGTCGTAGCTTACGTTTTTCCACACATATTTCGCCGTTATTCACAGTATTACGGGTTCCACAGCTAGCACACGGCAACATAAGACGAGATAACAGTTTTCACGTACTTTCTTCACGATTTCAAGGCATTTTTACCCATACGTTTTGAACATTTTGTGCCGGTCTATTCTACGACGCAATTACAACACAGCTTCACATCTTGCGTGTTACGTGAAGTAAATGTTTACTGTTTTCGATGCTTTTTACAGCTGGTAACAACAGTAATAGATGCTTTCGTAATAAACAACCGTATAATCACCTAAAACAGAAAGAAAACGCAAGCGCCGAAAGCCGGCCGGAGCTTATTAAATCATTGGTTCATTTCACTTCTGAACTAATAAAAGATGCGCCTGATTTCCCTTATTTTGTTAGTGGTCGATCGTGGGCGTATTATAAAGTCTGGTATAGCACCAATTACACTTTTAATCTAATCGTTATCAATATTACAAATGATACTAATGCGCGCCATTGCTCGTTCCTTTTCTAAAAATCTGTAGCGTCGCTAGTGTTGTGCCCTCTCTTGGCGCGCGTTAGGGATGTGCCGATACCAATCGACTCGGAGAGTCGATTATGCGGCTAACAGTAGGTAACTAAAAAAATGCAAATAGAGTCCCTCCGCGCGGAAGAAGTGAAACTTCAACGCAACTGTGCTTTCATACCCCCTCCATGGTAGCGTTAAACGTTTAACGCTCAACGTCGCATTAGAAGTTTCAATTCAGAAAAACACAGTTAATTTACTACAACCAGAGATATAGCGCTGTTGTCTGTTGTTGCTTGAGGTCATAATCAACCACGAAAATGTATGGAAAATCTTGCCTAGAGCTGTCAAAACATTTAAATATGAATTATAATTTGACAAGAATTTGACACTATCGGGAGAAAAACACTGCAACTAGCCACTGAATCGAGATATTTGCCATGTCTCTTTCTAACTCATTCCATATTAAATCAATGCATTTCCTTCGGATTTTCTCGATCGACCACATTATCCCCCTGGTTGTAATAGCTCTGTGAAAAAAAAATCAATAACAATGCGTCAATTTTCGCACCGGGTTTCAAATGAACCATTAATTTTTGTCAATTAACTTGCTGAACTATGACTTTCCCTGCTTTTTTCATTGTGACAGTTTCAATAATCTTGTTTATCAAAAGGTTCCCAAGCCCCAAGTCACCCCAATCCTAACTCTGTCCCTGTACAAGAATGAATGAGTCTCAATTACACGTGAGCCTCATTTGAATGGCTCCAATTTGTACCCTGGCTAATTTGAATGTTACATCTGATACTCAGATTGTGGGTGTTTAAGGTGAACTGATAAATCGGACGCATTTGTAATCCCCAAGGTACGTAATACAATCATAGGGTAAATAAAAAGCGCTCGCTACTCCTGTTAATTGCTTTTTTTGTGTCTTTTTAAGGAAAGGACACTAAAGTAGTACCTAAGTAATAAGTTTTTACAGAGACGATTTAAAAGTAAATTGATCGTAGATTGAGTATTCACCTATAGTGTGCTGACTTGCTGATACGTTTTTGCCTTTTTTAGCGTCACGTTTTTGAAAAATAAATACGCTGTATGTATGGTACTTAATAGCTCGTAGCATCATCATTAGGCCTAATCATGAAGGCGCGAAAGTAATTATAACAGCTTTTTAGAATATTTCTGTTTCTTTTTCACTTTAGGCATTCGATAGAGAGAACACTTTTTACGTTGCTATTAAATTTACGATGGCGCCTTCATATTCGCCTATTATATCTTTAAAACGTATAAATTGGAATTTGTGGCTTTAGAATAGATTTTTCATAAACAGGTAGAAAGGTTTAAAAAAATTGAAGTCTAGTTGCATTTGGCTGTTTTTTTTATAAAACATTCTTTATACCTACAATGGAACCGAATAGAACAAAAACCTGACAAAACGTTAGTTAGTTTAGAGTTCAAAATCGTTTCGATAACAACATTAACTGATGACATGTAAATGATTAAACATTACGACATTCTCCTCCCATCACTATTATAAACATCAATATATCGATACCTAAGTCACGGCCATAGGGCATCACTTAAACCCAATAATTAAAATAGCAGTGTGTTTATGAGATGGTAAAGTGCTGCGCTGTTCGTACTCGATTATTTAACGATGCGAGTATAAATTATTGGTCGAAATGAAGGCACGCCTGCGCCCGCGCGCCTGAGGCGATAGAGAGGGGAAACTTCGATGAATGTAGCGTCGATAATTTAAAAAAAATTCGATGAATTATTCTTTCATAACATACTATACTAAACCACGACTACGTATCAGCAAGCGCAGCGTAGGACGTCCCACAAGGTGGACGGATGACCTCATTAAGACCCCAGAATCACGCTGGATGCAAGCCTCTACCAACCGGAGCAAATTACCAATTGCAGATCCGTAGGGAAGGCATATGTCCAGCAGTGAATGTCTTATGGCTGATCGATGGATGGATACTATAGTTACATTTAATAGAGCAATGTTTAACGTACACTTCACCCTTCGTGTGTAGGCCTGTGTCCTGCAGTGGATTACTAAGCAGTTTTTTATATTACAATACAATGACATACACTTACCCTGCATAAGCAATATAAGCATACCATATCTGCGCCAATAGTGTAGAGTTTACATGATATGATTAAGTATTGTTTTCAGTGTTTACTGTATAAGTACTTATAAGTATACCCACGCCCATGTAAATATACCTACGCGCTATAACTTATGAACTAATTACCTTTATGAACTATAAAAAATACAACATAGTTCTACGAGTTCAAAAATGAGTTGGTATCATAATTTTATTATCAATTTTGTTTTGCATGTATATATAAATTCTAGTCAGCACTTATAAATAATGACAATACAAAAATTATTGAAGGATTCATATGGCTCTTTATATTTAGTACACCTAGGGGAAACAAGGAAGAGCTAACAAAAATATATGGAGCTATACGAAATACAATACATAATTGTTTCTGTTTTATGAATCTATGTATCTACTGATTATTAACTAAAATTAAACTGTAAACCAGGAGCAAAAAAAGTTTTGATAATTTATCGATATCTTTTAAATAGGTATATGACATCTCTACTCGGTAACAAGGCAGCATCGAGCGATGCTTTCGAGTGATTAACCATTATTATATAAAGTAAATTCAATAATGGCCAGCACTAACGTTATGTTTACTGATGCATGATAAATCCAACTCCATTATCAACCTTATTTTTTACAAAATAAAGTGAGAAATTGCACGTTAATTTGATTTTAAAAATCGGTGACTGCCAAAAAACATATCAAGCTTAATAGGGATGCGCTAAGGTTGCGTTTCGCGTGAAGATTGGAGATATCGAGTGTTATAGGGTGAGACTGACCAGTGTTGGCAGAATATAGCAAATTACCGATATGACGGGTAATCGTTGGAGATTTCAGGGTATGGTTTTTAATGTGTTCAGTGTAGCCGTAATGAGAATCTGGTGAATGGTAGTGTTATTGACAGTCTTGCCAGTATGCGATAAATATTATGACGTGCGTATACAGATATAAAGATAATATGATAAAGCAGATACAGTTATTTTAATTAATTTTGAAATAATATCTACCTACGTAGAGATTTATGTACAGTAAATTGCAAAGTTTCTCACGAAATTGTTGTTTTTAAGCTACTGATATAATTTATAGGTTAGGTTAATGTCTGGCAATATATTATGTGTCGTGAAATTTTATGTATTATAATCAAACCTCGAAATAAGGAGTTCCCATGTCGTTGTTTGGGAAGCATATAGATATATTTCTAGAAGTATATTTATGTAAATATCAGCACAAAATTATCATTACAAAGTTTATTTAAAACATGTTTTACCGTAACGTACAGACTATTACAGATTAACCATAAAATGAATTATGTAGATAAGATAATTGCTAGCCATTTTAGTAATTTTATCGCCATTTCATTACACGGAACTATCATTTATCATGTTGTAATCGAGAACACAACACCCATGAGTAGGATCACTAATACTCTGTATTAGTTAAACACCAAAAAAACAACACAAACCTATTCCAAACATCGTCGAGCTGAAGGCGGCCACGGCATATTATTTATAATATTAATAACTTCTAATTATACGTTTAAAAGAAATATTTTATGCATAATGACATGATATAAATCTCGGACGGGTGGTAGGGAGGGGAAAGAAAGCGGGATTGTGTCGATATCGATAAATCTAATATATTATGTTGAATTTTATTATTATTTTTTAAAAGTTTGTAACAAAATTTTCAATTCAAATTCAAATTATATAATCTAAAGCAAAATTTTAGCCCCCTACATTTTTCATATATGTAGTGTTTTTTTACATTCTATTCAGATAAAAAATAAAAATGTCTGATTTACGACATTAAGACTCTGTTATAATATCGATGTATTAAAAATCTTTATTGGCATTGGTAGCTTTATCATTGATCTGTCTATTTTACGTGCACGTTTTAATTGATGTCTTGAATAAAAATACGTCACTAAGTTTTACGTCTTGAATAAAAAAACTAACTTAGAAAATAAGCAGTAAATTGCATTTATTACCAATAAATCGACGCCTCTTCCTAAATTATAGCAAATGTTTAATCAATACCACAAAACACCATCGATATCAGTTTCAATAAAGCATAACATAAAACACCGCCCACAGATGCGATCGCATAAAGTGTAAACTCTACGCCGTGAGCTGCAGACTACACTTCTCTTTTTCTCTTCCTCAGCATACTACAAAACTTTAAAACAAATAGTTCCAAGAAACGAACTTTCATAACTCCGCCAAATTGACACCTTGTTTAACCCGTTGCAATTCTCGACAATTTGAGCTGCCCGTAAGTGGCCCATTATATATTCACCATCTTTATTTTTCACTCGTGTCAAAGTAAAATAACTCTTATTGGTTTTAATATAGAGTTAATGAAAAACGGTAGTAGTGTTGGTAAAGTCGTCCTGCAAGGCGAATATCGACCCCGTATACATCTCATCGACAATCATTTTGTACTTTTTTCCCATCACGAATATCAATGGGAATTTGTTCGAGACCAATTATGTGTGAGCCTTTATTTTGTATTGGACAGAGTTCTGTCGAAACTGTTTTATGGATTTCACGTTTATTAATAAGAATTTTATTTGATAACTCGTTAATATGAATCTGTTATTTGATTGCTTCCTGTGTATTTTTTTCCGTTGAGAGTTGAGTGTTGAATAGTTATTATTTGTCATTATGATTGTTGTCTTTCGTATCGGTTACGTTATAGTGGTCGTATGCGATTACAAAAATAAGTCAGTGCTGTTTTTAATTGCGTGTCATATGAAACTGTATCGAAAATTATAACCTTCATAATTAATAGTATTTTTTGTTTACTTCAGTTTTTAAAAGTAAATTACATGAAGTAATAATTTATCATTTTCCTTTATTATTAAGTAAATTATGTTTACACCAACTAAGTACATACTAAAAAGTCACAATAAGTAAAACGCACATTTTTATGACAATAACAATTTAAAATAACAAATACCAATTAAAACAACTAATTAAAAACAGCCATAACAATTGGCCAAACACTTTTATTGGCCAATTTTGAGCAAATTAAAAAGGCCGCCAGGTTTTGTGCACGCACGTTTCGTGAGATGTTAAATATTTGTTAATGCTGTGCGTAATCACTGCTTGGAACTTCACGACCAAAATGTCAATAAACATGTCCAAAAATCTAAATTATTTATTTTAAACGGCCAACTTTCGAATCTCTTTAAAAAATCGACAGTGGCGCAGTATTTAACCCATCGCGTAAGTTTGTCATATCGATATACGTTATGCTTCGAGCGGACACGCCCTAGTCGATGAAGCTCTAGTAATGGGGTGTAAATTTTCGATAATCGATACGTTTTTTGTAAATTGTCGATGATTTTATTTATTGTAAGAAAATAAGTATGAGGCTAGTAGAAGTAGATATAATGAGTACGAGGGTCAAACTGAAAGTTCTTAGAACTGGCCACTTATAAACAATATAATAAAAAAATAATTCTATAATTTGAAAATAGAACTCTTTGCCAATATTACTGAGTATATACTTCATTCATTTGTCATTTGTTTTACGATTTGGCGGCAAATTGAAAATTGTCTGTGTCACGTCAACATGAATTTAACACGAGAAAATTTTCGTGCAATGATTTTTTATGACTTTCGATGTCATTTAAGTCAACAAGAAAGTTATGATAGACTACGATTGGCCTTTCACGATGAAGCCCCATCTCGTGCGACTGTTTACAACTGGTTTAATGAGTTTAAACGTGGTCGCACTAATCTCACTGATGATTTACGTGAGGGACGGCCTTCTACGGCGACGACTGAAGATAACATCTGTGTTGTGCGGCGTATGATAGAGACTGACAAAAGAGTGACCTATCAGCAGATTCGGACAAGCTTAGGCATCGGTATGAGTCAAGTGCACAAAATCCTACACGAACATTTAGCGGTCAGGAAGCTTTGCGCCCGGTGGATACCTCATAATTTGACTGAGGCTCAAAAACTCCATCGTGTGGATTGGTGCCGTAAAATGATTGAAAGATTTAACGGAGGTGACTCAAATGCTGTGTTCGACATACTAACAGGTGACGAAAGCTGGATTTACTGTTATGATCCTGAAACCAAAAGACAATCTGCTCAGTGGGTGTTTCCTTTCGAGGAGTTGCCAACTAAAGTGAAGAGAGATCGAAGTGCGGGGAAAAAAATGGTGGCCTCGTTCTTTGGAAGGATAGGTCATTTCGCGACAATTGTGTTAGAGGATCAAAAAACAGTTTCTGCAGAATGGTACACTACCAATTGTTTGCCACTTGTCTTGGAAAAAGTTCGAGAGAAACGACCTCGCAGTAGGATCCTCCTTCACCACGACAACGCCTCATCGCACACCGCCAAGCGAACGATCGACTATTTGGCGACATCAAACGTTGAATTACTGGGTCACCCGCCGTATAGCCCCGACCTCGCGCCTTGTGATTTTTATTTATTTTCAAAAATTAAAGAAAAACTTAAAGGAAAGCGGTTTATGAATGCTGAAGAAGCGGTGGCTGCGTATCGCGATGCCATTGAAGAGACCCCTAAGGACGAGTGGGCAAAGTGCTTTTCCCAGTGGTTCCATCGCATGCAGCGGTGTATTGACGTGAATGGACAATATTTTGAAAAGATATAATAAAACTAATAACTGGCTAATGTAATCAGTTTTTGATTTTCTAAGAACTTTCAGTTTGACCCTCGTATATGTTTACGAAATAAGAAAATGAGTGTATTTTCAAAACGATTATTATTTCAGCATTATTTAATTTGTTGGTCATATAAAATTTTATGGGTTTTGAATGCTTCACTCTTTTATACGTCCAATGGCTCTACCTAATGATGTGTCAAACCATTGACTTATTTACTTTAGAAATACGTTGGAAAAATATCAGTATAGATAGGTACATAATTTGAATTTCAACCTATTATACTTAATTGTTTGCTTCATTCTAGTTTTTTTCTTCAATTTTTCTAGCAATTTTTGACAATTGAACGTATAATTTTAAAGTATTGCTCGCTTTGTCTAATACATCGCAATTAAAGAGACAGATTACCTACTAAGACATTATTGTCCGCGTTTCTGAGATTTTACTATGAAATATGATATTTTGTAAAGTACAGACATTCCAAGGTGTACCTACATACTGCAAAATCACGGAAAAATTGAATTGTTCTATGCAAATAGTTTATTGACTTTAACACATACCTATGCATACACTACACATTAGGTATAATATAATGTAATATAACTTATGACGTCATTCTTTTTGAGTTAGACACAAAGAAAAGGGATGTTAAAATGACATCTACAAAAAAATCTCAGAATAGTGAATCAACTCTGTAATGTGTTACACGTCTTTCAATAAACACACTCAAATTTAAAGTTGTACGTGCACCTATACGCACCGCAGGAACCTCACGCACCGCAATCATCAATCTTTTTGAAGTGAAACTACTAATGCGACTTCCAACAAGGTTGCGTTATACGTTTAACGCTGCCATGAAGGGGGTGTGAAAGCACTGTTGCGTTGAAGTTTCACTTCTTCCGCGCGGAGGGACTCCACTTGCATTTTTATAGACTCGTATGCAACGTTGCTATGTAGATAAAAAAATGTAAATAAAAGATTAAAACTAAAAATAAAACCTTAAGATTCATGCCACAATTGGCGGTCTTATCGCTAAAAGCAATCTCTTCCGGAAAACCTTTGTAACGCAGTGTTGCACACCCAATCCCCGCCGCACGTGTACCGTCAAACGCTTTATAGGTATTAGGCATATGGTACCTGCGGCTCCTGCGGCGCGCCTAGATGCGCGTCTACCTTTAGCAACTCTCCAATCCAAACCATTATAAACCCACTTAATTTCTCACGAAACCAAAATAAGCGCCCATCGCGCCACCGTTAATTAAACGGCTAAACCAAAAATAAACGATCAAAAACCTTATTAGAGATAAAATACCTACGCTACAAATCATCAGCTTTCCAAGAAGGTCCATAATTGGGCCATATTTGGCCGATATTGGCCTAAATAATAGCCTTTATCGGGCCAAATATGGGCTCCATAAAATAATGATCTAATGTAGAGGCCTGGAGCAGTTTGTAAGTTATTCGGGTATCGTTAGCAGGTTTTGATTTTTTAATGTTTGTTTGGAAGTATGGTGATAATAAGGTGGTTTAAATTGATGCTTAGTTTCACGTTTGTAGTAAAGACCGATTCACATAAGTAGGCGGATGTGAAGTTGGCTACAAGCTACGCAATATCCTAACAACGCGAAGCTTTATGTAAGCTTCAGTTAGGATTGGATATTGCGCAGCTTGTAGCAAATTTCATATCCGTCATTCAGCGTGGCAATTGCAGCCAGCATGCTGGGCACGCTGCCAACTGGCTCTGGGCTTGAGCATTTGGATTATCTTTAGACTTTCTAGGGTCTGTGGATGATCCAATGCATTTTATGTAGTGGTAGTGTAAGTAGTTTTAGCATATAGTATTGTATTTTGTTGTAGTTAATAAAAACATTTTTGCCAGGTTTAAAAAAAACTCAACGGCACGGCAAAACATTACTTTTCTGGAGATTTTATCTTAATCGCTCTTTGCTCTGCTTTGGTAGAGTCTGGGCCTAAGTCTGGTAGTTCAATGCAAATATCATTCTTCCCCTTATTGGGCCTCCTACAGCATTTCCTTGCAATTACCAGTGTTATTTACTCAACAATTTCAAAAATATCGACAGATTGACGCAAAAGTACATAATTTTACACTGAGTACCCCGGGCTTGGTAGTTACAGGCCCCGTATTCTTAAACTCACTTGAGGTGAGGCTTGAGGATGGTTTAAGGATCAAGCTTTAAGACGAGTGTGCTTGTCGATACAAAAACAATGAGCTGTTATCTACCTCTAAACATTATCCGATTTGAGCTTTTTTTTCATGTTATCAGCACTTCAATAGCTAGGTTTATAACTACGTCTTAGTTTTTACAGTTTTTTAAAATGACTTCAAAGTTAAAAGCCTCTTTTAATTATATTTTTACGCAAAACTTTGGCTGAAAAGTACCTACCTATTACTGAAACTAAAACACCGTTTAGCCATGTCAGAGGCCTTCAGGCGGCCTAAAAACTCTGACTGGCCACCCGGCCTATACGAACTTACTTACTTACTTACTGAAACTAAAAACTTTTCAGAAAAAATAAGATGTTTGCAATATTTTTATTCAAGCGATATACACCAAAAAGTCCAAAAACATATTGTTTGTATAGAATTTAAGAGATGAAAAGAGTTTTCTCCCGGAGCGTAAATTTTATCAAAAATGTGCCCATAATTTTACAAATGTTCAACAGAAAACGCGAAAACAGTGAGTTGACCACTGTTTTCGCGTTTACATTAGTGTTGTTTTCCGTGCCTGATAAGTTCCTAGCTCGGTCGTGGTTTGGTACGTTACAGTTAGCAGACTCCTTTGTTTTACTTCTTCGTCAGAATAGAAATCTATTTCCTGTCTTACTGGCATCTTGTCATTTTTAACCGACGATTAAATTCAAGTCAATTCAAGTCCGTTGTGCTATTTTTCGTGAAAAATAATCTTTTGAATTTTGCGGATGATTTTGAGGATTCCTCACTCGAGGTTCCTCAAGAGGCGTAATACAAGTTCTTCGTAATATAATCTTTGGAGAGTGGGCTCGGAAGAATTCGTAGGGCTGTTAGCTCGGTTGAAACGTTATTATAATTATATTGATGGCCCAGGAGCCACGTAACTAGAGCTACTTCTAAATTTCTAACAAAGAAATATGTTGTAAATGGAGGTAAAGAGTCAAATACACTGTTTGGTAACGCATAAAATTAAATTGCCTGTACTCTCAGTACAGTTATCAGCCTTTTAATAGTCCGCTGTAGGACGTAGGCCTACCCACGAAGGGTGATTGGGCCATGTCTACCTACCACGCTAGCCCAGTGCGGGTTAGTGGATTCACTGAAGCCATCGAATTTCTTGCAGGTTGCCTCACGATGTTTTCCTTCAAGCCAGTGGTGTTATATTCCGTATATAAATTCCGAAGAACTCATTGGCGCGGGACCGGGATTTGAACTTACGACCTCACGATTACCACGGACTAAGACTGAATTGCCTGACTAATATTTTTTTTTGTATTTGATGCCATTTTGTTGTTAGTTTTGAGGAGTCCTCACTCAAGGTTCCTCAAGAGGCGTAACAGCGCGTCTTTGGAGAGTGTGCTCGGAGGAATTCGTAGAGCTCTTAACTCGTTTAATTTATAGCCGTTGAAACGTTCCTGTTAAATTGTTATATTGATGGCCCAGCGGCCAGATAACTAGGGCTACCTACCTGTAATAAATGGAGGCTAAGAACCATTACTTCCATCTTTTTATTACTAACTACTCGTATTTAAGATTGAAAACAACGCTATAATCAATACGTACAAAGCGGTTTGACTCAACATTTCTGATTCGAACCGCCAGGGAAAGGAACAGTCTTCCTGCTTTCCTGTTTGCTAAGAGATAATATAATCTAAATTCTGAAGCTTTTCAAGGCCATAGTGAATAGGTATCTTCTAGGTCTGCGTGCTTCATCTTCGACCAGAACGTCGGTTACCATCAGGCGAGTTGGAGGTCAAGCGCGGACTTATTCACGTTAAAAAAATAAGTTTGTGGTAATGATAAGCACTTCAAAAATTTGGCGCTTGCGTGGGAGGCGGGCTAGCTCAGTTGCGAAAGCGTCGGGCTAGTGATCCGAAGGGGCAGGTTCAAATCCTGCGTTCGCTTCAGATTTTTGAAATGCTTATCACAAAGGTAACTCTTTAAGGTTGAAAATATCTTTGGTAGGTAACAAATTATAATAGTGATAACGTCAGTTGATATGATAGGGCGATTGGATGAGGAACATAGCAATATGAGCTCAAAAATAATAATTTTATCGTATGTAAGTGATTCTCGAATCGACATAATAAATCAGTTTATCCAAAAAATATACAAAACAAAAATCAGTGCACTTTCGACCAATTTTAAGGAAGGTCAAATTTTTAATACCATCTCAATTACAGCAATTTTCTTAAAAAACGCATCAATGCTGGTTTACTCTGGATATTATGATGGTTTAGACAAACATTCATAGATATCCTTCATTCTGTTATATTGTTACATTCGCTTAGTTAAAAAGCTTTTTCCCATATTTGAAAAATAAGACTTAAGTTTTCCGTGGAAGACAAAGAAGTTTTTAGGGTAGAGTTTTACTTCCTACTCATGCCGCTAGAACGAAAGCTGGACGAAAGCTCCAACTAAGAGCACAAAAGCAGTTAGGCAATGGATGCGCCGGCGCAGCCCTGTTCTGGGTATTATTAGCCGCTCACGCTCGGGGGCGAGTTGGGAGCCAATTTGACTTCAACACCACTCACACAGCCAAGTCCGTGTGTAGGCGGGACTGATGTGTGTTGCCAGAGTGAACTTTCAGATTTGGACGCCACATTACCACCCCTACACTGTAGATTTTCCTTCGATACGTACGAAGCGGTTTGACTCAACATTACTGATTCGTACCGCCAGGGAATGGAACAGTCTTCCTGCTTTCCTGTTTCCTAAGAGATATAATCTAAAGTTTTGCAAGTTCAGAGTGAATAGGTATTTTCTAAGTCTGCGTGCTTCATCTTCAACCACAATGTCGCTTACCATCAGGCGAGTTGGTGGTCAAGTGCGGACTTATTCGCGATTAAAAAAAATAGATTATTAAATGGTAACTCACGGGTTCACGACGTGTTAACTAGTTTAGCAATGTGACATGTCAGAAGCTTTTAGACAAGCTCAAACCCGTTACCCAACTGATACGAGTTTATTTACTTACTTTAGCTAGTATTCGAAAGTTACAGATTGGTTAATTGCTAATAATAAAACCAGCAATATGCTGAGTTGGGATCAGTTTCGTGGCAAAGCATTGGGGACCATACTTGGTTTGTGTATTATTCTATTTTTAGTTGTTTCCTTGTTTTGTTTGTGTGTACCTAATTGTTTTGTCCCGAATAAACTTTTCTGTATTTTTTTCTGTATAATAACAATGTGAGTTTGAGAGTAAAAAAATTCTAATTTGGGATAAGAAACGATAGTTTTATTCATAAATAAGTAATTTCCATTATTGTAGGTATATCGACAAGAATTAACCAGTAATAAACGTTACGTTATATAATATTAATATTTTCAAGTAAACGACTTACGTTTATTTAAACATACTTTTTTTGCCCAAAAAACATCATTCCATCTCGCACTGGCAACACTACCTCATACAAACAACACGCACACATTCACGAGGTAATTTGCGTGTACAGCACTATCTCGTGAAATGGGCCTCAGTCTCAGCAAATAGGGTGAAAATTGATCTTAATGATGATTTTGATTACACGATGAGAGGGTTTTTACGTCTTCTCGGGATAAGTAGCTAGCTCGGGTACGAAACCTCACGGAGTAATATTTAATACAAACATTACTTGCTCGTTGAAGTATGCGCACTATAATAAACATACATACGTGAACTAAGCAAGTGCTTGTTGGACTTGGTTTATTTTTTTAGTTTGTTAAATCTGCAGTTGAGATTCCTTGGTCCGAAATGGCTTTAGCAGCACCCGGGAATCAGGGATTTTCACGCCTTTGCAGATATTTACTTAGCGGCTTGAACGTGTTATGGCTAAGAACTGAAAGTCAGCTTATAAAATCTATTTAAGTATACATGACAGAGATGGTCAACTGTCAGAACGGGCTGCGTGAAAACTTGGCGCTTTGACAGTGACAGTTGGATCGCACGGTGACGGCTGGAAGTGTTGCCGCATTTGGGACAGATATTATGCAGATATCAATTTTTGAATGAAATTAGACACGAGTTTTTATAGGAATGCATAAAAATGTTATGTCACCAATTGCAGCATTAAATTATTTTTAAATTTGTGTTTATTTACGGCTAATTACTAAAAATCTGAATGACGTTCATGAGTATGAACAAGTTTTTGTAATAAATAAACAAACACGTTTCAATGCTCCGTAAATCTGCCTGACGAGGGCGCCACTACTGCTTTTGTCTTAGAATGCTGAGAGTGCTACAGGATAATACTGCTAATAACCAAGAAAACTAAGATTTATTTTTGAATGCTCAATAAATCTGACTGAGCTAGCCTGCAGGAGAAGCTTGGAGCCCATTGTGTTGCCTAACCACCAATTTCAGCCTTCTGTCAGTTTTGTATGATCTGTATGAGTTGTATAACAATACTGCACTTGCGCATGTTGTGTTCGTTTGAGTTACGACGTTATAGAAATGGGACAACCGGTCTTATTGGAGATCGTTAGGAGAAGCCTATGTCCAGCAGTGGACGTCCTGTGGCTGAAAAGAAAAAAAAGAAGAAGTAATGGGAGGTTTTGTTTTTGTACATATTTTTTTATTTGCTAAATTTACTTTGGGCACATAGCATGGAGGACTGATGACCGATAGGATCGAAAAGCTCTTGAATGGAGACCACATACCGGCCGCATAGCATAGGACGTGCAAGGTGGACTAACGACCGCGCAGGGTTGCGCTGGATGCAAGCCGCTTCCAATCGGTCTCATTAGAGTTACATAGGGAAAGCCTATGTCCAGCAGTAAACGTCGTACTTATTATTTAAATGAACGACTGAAGGAACATAGGAAAACATGATGTTTAATATTTATAGGATAACCATTACGGGACATAGTCCTTCTGTATGCATCTCCAATGGAAAAGCCTATGCCCAGCAATGGAAATCCCACTTACGGCTGAAATTGACGAATGAAGGAACATAGGAAAACTCAAGTTGTTTGATATTTATGGGACGTCCACTGCTGGACATAGACCTCTCAGCATCTCCTATAAAACCGGTTGTAAGCGGCTTGTAGACGACACTTTACAAATTATTTATTTATTATTTATTATTCACTCCCTGTGGATTGTTATGACGATATATTTAAAAAAATATACTCAGGTACTAGGTACATTATGCCATACTGTAACATCCTGCCTAACCTAGCCTAAACCGAAAGCCTAAGCTAAAACCTATCTTCAAAACAAGTCTACCTTACAGCTAAGCTATTTAACTATCCTACTAAATGACCTACGTTAATTCGTACTAAAGCTAAAAGTAATTCGCTCTGCAAGCGTGTAACCATGCTAACCCTAGAATAATTTAGGCCCTCAGTATTTCTTAACCCTAAAGTAGTGGTGGTCTATTAGATCTTAACCCTGAACTGAAAGTTGTACTCTTACTTTAAAAGTTACTTATGAAAACATTTTCTACGCTATCTTAGCCTACTACTGTTGTGCTCATAAGAATTAAATTATCTGTACTTTATCTACTTAATACTAAGTTTGGCCAGTGATCGTTAGTAGAGGACCTTACGTTGTGAATCGCAGAAACCCAAACAGATTTGAGACTCCTACCTATTTGTACGATTTATAGAATATTATAAAAGTAATATAAATGTCCTAGAGTTCTAAAATGTTAAGATACTTTAGCCTAAATCCTACAAAACCAACAATATACACTGAGCTAGTTTCTAATGAAATTTACTTAATGCTACATCATTTCCTAGTCTTATCCTAGATTTTGAAGTTATGAGGTGAGACCTAAGATGCATAATGACTGACTTGTGAACTGTAAGGAGCTGATTATAGTCCAAGAGGCAAGGTTTTGATACCTTCAGTCAAATAATTGAAAATTCTCAAAATTGATCTTTTTATATGAAATTTAGGTTTTACTATAGGAAATCAAATATAGCGGCTATGGATCGGCACTCCGCCGCCGTACCGATCAGTGGCATTCGACCCTGACTGGATAGCCCCCTCCGCTTATTACAAGGAGTTCAGCCTGAAGGGCTATGCTATTTCTGTCAATTTTACTTCTTGTCGGTCATAGGTATGTCAACAAATAAGGGGACGAGACGGACTATTTTTTGCAAAGTTTCCCACATCCTAGAGTCGCGGTTCTCTAGGCCCCACTGCTGGATGTCACACATAACGGACATCCAGCCCCCCAAAACCTCATGTGGTGATACATGAGGGGCACGGGCCAGGTTTACTTGCGGCGACCTTCAAATCCTGGTAAACCAGAATAAAAAGGTCACCTATTCCCTACCTATTTAGCCTATCTACCTAATGCCTACAGTCCTACTGGTAACTAGCTTGCAGAATGCATGCCTACTTTGCCTAACTTGAGCCTAACCCTATTGTGACCTAAATATCTCTATATATTTGTGGTACAATAAACCATTGAATCTCGAATATCGAATCTTACTTAAGGTAAAATCTATCAAACCTAGGTCTCTCACATTCACTAGAGTTCCTAACATAGGCAGACATCAGAATGTTCATTCAAGGAAGAATTTAGAAGAAAATCATTTGACGCATAAATAAATTCATAGAAGGACTTCACTCAAAGGTTAGTTCTAGAGTGATCTGGGTAGCAACTGACCAGAGTTTCTAAGAAAGTAAAATTTATACTTTGCACTAAAGAATCAGGATCTTTTCCTTTTCGGCTAAAGAATCCCAATAAGGCACGGCATTGCTTGGCCTGGCAAAGTTTTACCAACTAGAGCCTGGCGTCGCCACATACACATAATCTTGTGCATTTTGAAACATTTATTGTAATTTGAGCAAAGTCTATCTATTTGACCACTGCTTTAATATCAGTTGTAAATGTATTATTTGAACATTCAAATTTCAGCCAGCTATAATACGGCCACTATGGTTATACAATACAATTGTAGTATACAATGCTGTCAATGCCATAATATGTTTAATATAATAGTGCAATATTCACTTGCCAAATGTTAATAAATCTCATTGAATAATAATGTTCAAAAGGTGTGGAATAATGTGTTACCCATCATAAATCAATAGGTTATTTACTATTGAATTTAATACTTTGACCTCATCAAAGATCCCAAAACTCACGGATAATCGTTAGAATTATTTTTCAAAATTGCCTAGGTTTTTTAGGACAAGGTTCAATTTGACCTAGTGTTTACAAGACCAAAATTGCCATGCTAGCATTAAAATACAAAAGTACATCAATAATATGTAAATTCCTCAGACTGTTGCTACAGTTCTACAAGGAAATTGGTAATCTTTCTGTTACTCAAAATTTCATCATTAATAGTTCAGCCAGTATAATTTTCATGCTCGCCGATCACTACAACTGACTAGTTAGTATTTGTAACTATTTTCGTTAGCTGATATCTAACAAGGAAATGGGTAATCTATCTGTTACTCATAGTTTCATCATTAATGGTTCAGCCAAAGCTTTTTATAATAACGGATTAATACAACCGACTAGTTAGCATTTGTAACTATTTTCGTCAGCTGATATCTTTTTATTGTTTTATGATCAATATATTCAAAGTTAAGGTTATGACCATTTCCATAGAGTTAATGAAAATCTATCAATACAATAGTTGTGATCTGATTATAACAGCAAACATAATTTTATATAGATTCATATAAATCAACGCAAAGTAGGTATAATTTAGATTGTCTACTTGCATTTAGATAAAACTAGGCTGTCTTTGATTCTAGAAAAACCTAGGTCTCAAATTGTTCCAACACATTTTTCTATCTCAATGAATAATGCAAGATAGGTATGAAATTAACTTGTCTACTTGCATTTAGATAAAACTAGGCTGTCTTTGATTCTAGAAAAACCTAGGTCTCAAATTGTTCCAACACATTTTTCTATCTCAATGAATAATGCAAGATAGGTATGAAATTAACTTGTCTACTTGCATTTATGAAACAAAATTATCTTGTAACAGGGAAATCTAGAGTACAATTCGTACTGGCAATTTGTCACCAAATTGGACCTTTGACATGACCAAAATATACTAATTCTCTTTAGCGAGATTATTAACATTTACTATTCAATTCTCAAAGAACTCAAACAAATTATGAGAATTTTTCCCCTCTAAATGGCAATTACAAATATCACTATATTTCGACATTGACAGCTTTGAATCACAATATTTTTTCTTAATGACACAACTAAATAGCTGTTTGCTGATTTTAGTTGCCAGTTCTACAAAACCGCTATGTATCTCGTATTTTGAAAATTTAAAATGGAAGCTAAACTCGTTTTTAACCACAAACCTACCTAAAACCTAACCGTAAAACGACCCTATTGGTGAGCTGATGCCTCCTCTACCCTGTGAGAAAAGAGCACGCTCCCCTACCTGATTTCCTAACTCTAAAAGACGTCCCTATTCTACACGACACCCACCTACCCCATAATAAAAAAAAATATAAAAAAAAATAACTCCCCTCTACAAGGACGCTTCCCTTAGCCAAGTTGTTCGTCCGCTAACCGACAACCTAAAGTTTGGACTGGCTAGGTCCGTGGGAGAGCCTATAGCCCCTAAATTCCCTACAGAAGCAACGCGTACGCCCCATCGCTTACGCAAGCTTCTCCTATCCCTGGGACAACCAGAAAACGACTTAGTCTCAGATACAATCAGTGTGTAAGCCACGTGCCTAACAGAATCCACAGGAAACCGAAGGCCTGACGTCAAAGAGAAGAAGCCGAATCCCAGTAGGAGGTAAAACATGGATTATCCCTACTGAAAGGGTCAAACTAATCCACCTGTCAATGACCTCACATTGACAGCCTACTCTAAACCCGGGAATGAAGGTATCCGCCCACTATACTGCCAGGCAGTATGTGCAATGTGGGGTTCAACCCGCCGACCACTTTGGAGTCATTGGCTGAACTACAGCGAAGTGCGTGATTAGCTTTTACCCAATCAATGACTTATTGCGATTTCCTCGAACAGCTAGCTCGGATAGTGGCGTTGTCTGCCATGTGGCATACCATCCACCCGAAACTAACCACTCTAAGAACCCACGATAACTCATTATCATCGAGCTAGGTAACCTAAATAGGTTACTGGAATTCGCGCCTAAACAACCCTCCCTTACACAAACTCAGCTAATCACACTCTTGCACTGACATTTACAAGGAAACTTGCAAAGACTGTTCTCACAACGAGAACTTGGCTGAAGAGCTTTTATAAAATTCGCAAATCTAAATAATGGCGAAATAGACCAGATTAGAATCGTAATTCTGCAAAGGTCCGCCTTAAAAATCGTTATAAGCTCTCACGCACAAGTTACTGGTCTGAAAACCTAACTCTGAATGACGCCATCTTGCCGTGCTCTCCCTTTTATAAACTATCCCTAACACTAACGTTAGTTTTGGAAAAGAACGCATTCGCAAATTTGAACTGAACGTTCGTTTTACTGTCAAACAAATTTCACCCTTACATTTAACGAAATACGAATCGTAATCCTATTATAATTATGGTATCCCTGCGACTAACGTTAGTTTTCTAAGTCAAACAAATTTCACCCTTATATCGAACGAAATACAAATCATAATCCTATTATATGGTATCCCTGTGACTAACGTTAGTTTTCTAAGTCAAACAAATTTCACCCTTATATCGAACGAAATACAAATCATAATCCTAATCGAAATATGGTCGAACGAAATATAACCCCAAATTTTTCACTGTTTCACAAGTGTTGCTTACAAAACCTATCGTTCATCGTAATTTATGCAGAATAACAACGATTCTACAATACTACTTCTACTATTACTTTAAATTGAAGTTTCTCGGTGATTCTAGGTTACCAAGGTAAGTTACTTTCTCAATCTAGATTGTTTTTCAACTTCAACAAGAAAGTACTCTCCCTATTTTGGTAGAAATACTTTACCCCTTTGGTGTAAGCTACCTTAGGAATCTCTTTTTTGTTTGTTTTGAACTATCAGGACCTTGATAAGCCCATATTCCTCCTCATTAAGTATTATTTTGGTTACAAAACTGATCCCGAGATTTTGAGGTTAATTCTAACATTCTATAAAGCAATGATTGAAACATGATTGTAAGTTCTTATGAATTGTTTTTATGTTTCAGTAAAGCTCCAGCCGATTGAAAGATGATTTTGCACATTAGAAATCTATCAGATTGTTTAGAAGTTCTAGATAGAGGATCATTTAACATCTGAAAATGGAAATTGTTATCATCTCCACAGATTAATTCCAAGGTTTGTATCTAATGTTTACTTTATAATAGTTAGTACCTATCTGTGTTTGAGTAATTTCAGTCCCATGTGATATAATTTGCGTTCCCTAAGTGTTGTGTTATGCGTGGCTGTAAAATAACACTTATTCAGCTATCAAATCTCCCAAAGGCTAATTGAAAAAGGTGATTCCTTACAATGTTCTAACATGATACTATCAATCATTTGGCAGTCTTTTATCTCTAACTATTCCTAGCTTGTGATAATAATAATACCATTTTGTTTCAAATGAATCCCTTTTCTTTTTCCAGGTTATTTGACAAATTACCGCTGGATTGTTTTCCCTGTATAACCAGCTGGGTGAGCTGATCCTCTTCTTCAATGCTGCTGGACTCTTCTAACGTCCTCAGGCTTATTCCTAAGTCGCCTTCTTTATGATAAGGGCTTAACCAGGTACTTATTTTAGTTAGTATAAAATTCCACTGAAATTTCATAACGGAAGGCTAACTTAAAATTATTTATATTAATTAATTAACTATATCTCACTACTAATTCGGTTGTTACTTCCTAATATACCTAAATGAACATTCAGTGGACTAAATTTACCTATTTAGACTCTAAATATGTAACTCTATCATAATCAACAAATCTAGAACCAATTTCTCAAGATTTATTGATTCCAAATGTGAGAGACCAAGCATCTACATAATAATATACATAATATACTATGTTAAACACCGAGACACACAAACGTGGAACGTTACAATACAAAGGCATTACTTGGAATTTATGTACGGAATTTCACACCACTGGCTTTTCGGTGAAGGAAAACATTGTGAGGCAACCTGCATACGTCCGTAGAAGAAATTCGATAGCGTATGTGAATCCACCAACCCGCACTGGGCCAATGTGGTGTATAAGGCCCAATCATCCTTCGTGGGTAGTCCTACGTCCTGCAGTAGACTATTAAAACGGGTCGTACAGTACATTATATTCTGTGCCAATTCTCAGCACATGTTACATTGTATCGACCAATTTCTTTGCCCTAAAATTACAAAACACAATCGCAAAAAGGTCAGAAAAACGTGAACAGTGTAAGACCGCGGGGCTCCGGTCCCGGACCGGCGGCTGCATTCCCGGCTGCCCAATTAAGATCCTGTTAGATTGTTCATTGTCTCTCACTTTTTTGTTGGAGCGACACAAGTTTTCTTTGTTTTAGGATGATTGCAAAAATAAAAAGTCTGTTTTTCCCGCTATGTTCCGCAGTGGTTCTCTGGAATTACTTCTAAGTAGGTATTATTGCAGACGAACATGGCCGGAAATCAGATTAATACATATGATACATACCTTTTGGATGATTAGGTGCCCCATGCCTGGTCCCGCACCGCTGCCAATGCGGCGATATGATCGACCGAATCGGCCACCACTCTTTATCTTGCACAGAAAGTGCAGGACGCTTTTCGCAGCACGGCAGCCTGAACGATGTTATCCGTCGGGCCTTTGTCAGTGCCGGTGTCCCGTCATTTCTAGAGCCTCATGGACTGTCGCGGGACGACGGTAAGAGACCCGACGGAATGGCATTGCCATGAAGATGGGACGACCTTTATGTGGGACGCGACATGTGTTGACACACTGGCGTTGTCTCATCTTCCTGGCACAACAGAGAACGCTGGCGCTGCTGCAGCTAAAGCCGAAAACCTCAAACGGCACAAATATGAGTCGTTGGACAGAATGTACCATTTTGTGCCGTTTGGGGTTGAGACTTTCGGTCCGTCGTCGGGTGGTCCCGACGGTCACGTTTTGTAAAATGACCTGGCTAGGTGTCTAGTAGAGGCAACACGTGACCTGCTGGCATCTACTTTGGCCAAAAAAAATGTATTGCGATTCAGCGAGACAATGCCACCAGCATTCTGGCGCGTTCTGCTACGGGTCTTTTAGATTAGTTTTACACTCGTATTTTTAGTTTAGTATAAGTTTTAGTTTTTATTGGTAGGTTAATTGTAATAGTTATAGTTTATGAAATGTTTTTTTAAGTTTTGTTGATATAAATCATAACTAATAAAGTCATAAAAATACATACGAGTATGTATAAACATGAATAAATATACAGGGTTATTTCTAACCAATTAGCATTCTTTTAGGGGCTTATTCTGTGCATCAAAACTAACAACTTATGTTCTGCGACTTTTGTCAAAACTCAATAAAAATATTATTGTTCCATAGAAAATGTATAGAACCCGCGACAAAATGTATGGAACAGCTGATTTTTTTTGAGCTCTGACAAAACTCGCAGAACAAAACTTGTTAATTTTGATGTACTGAATAAGCCCCTAAAAGGATGCTAATTGATTAGAAATAACCCTGAATATAAAGCCGATATTTTCCACCTATTTTCACCAGCAATCTATCTTTTTCGACAACACCACCACATACATGTAACACTAAGCTTTTGCCCACTACACACAATAGCAAATCGCTATATCAAGTCGGCAATTTTCTCACGTAAACTTGCAAACAAAATCTGTACTCTTATGTAGCAGCTACCAGGGACGGCCGCAGGATTAGGGCAGGGGGTCATAAATTTATATTATCTAGAAATTATTGTCTGCACATATTGTAGCTCTGATAAAGGGAATATCTCTTATCTCACCAGTTTCATCATATCGGTCGTAGGAAGTCAACTGTAGGATATCGTACGGCTACGTAATAGATTTCTAATGGTATTAGTTGTAAACATGTCATATCTAATGCTATTTTATGTTTCTAATTAGATCATTTGTTTCACATACAGGGTTACTCGTATTACTAATCAATTAGCATCCTTTTAGGGTCTTATTCTGTACATCAAAACTAACAAATTTTGTTCTGCGACTTTTGTTTAAACTCAAAAAAAAACAGCTGTTCCATACATTTTGTCGCGGGTGAACGATATTTTTCTATGGAACAACATTTTTTACTTTGAGTTTTGACAAAAGTCGCAGAACGTTGTTAGTTTTGATGTACAGAATAAGCCCCTATAGGATGCTAATTGATAAGGAATAGCCCTGTATAAGGAGAGAGATCTATGACCCCTACAGCCATACATACAGCCCACTTCATCCGCTTCTAGATACTCGCTGTTTTTAATACATTTTCGAAAAATTCCTCGTATTTTTTTATTTTTTAAGCTCACGGTTCGTCAGTTTGTCGTCCGTCAGTCGTTACACTTTTAAATCACATTGTTTTTTCGACCCTTTATTCGGTTTTAGTCCAATTGAGGTCATATTTGCCTCTACCTACTATTTAAAATGTCGTGTGCACGAATAAAAGTACCGCGTCAATCTTCCTGTGGTTTCGAAGCACATAATTAATTGTTTGCCTATGATTTAAACGTGTATTTAATATTCAGTAAACAAATGAAAAAAAATGTTATGCGATAAACTGGATTACACTTGACATTTTTCAAGACATATCTCAATTTTGTTGGCCTAATTTGAAGTTATGAGAGAAGCAATAGCGCCCCACAAGCCTCTCTCTTGATCTGCTCCTGGGTACCCGCTGTTTTTAATACATTTTCGACACATTTCTCGTATTTTTGTACTTTTTAAGCTCACGGTTCGTCCGTCCGTCTCCGTCAACGTCCGTCAGTCGTTACACTTTTAAATCACATTGTTTTGTCGGCGGCTGCTTCGGTTTTGGCCGAAGTGGTCGGATTCCGGAGTTTTGGTCTCTTTGCTGTAACTGTTCCTAATGTTTTGGTGTTTTTCGCTTGTTGACGAGATGAAGACGCGAAGGTGTAAATGGGGGAATACTTAATTTTGGCGGCTTTTTATCTGGACGTCATGTGTTAGACTGTTTTTCTTGATGTTTGGTATGTGGTTGAGATAGTTGTATTATTTGCTAATAGTAGATACTTATAACATATATCCTTTTTTGTCCAACTTACTGCAGATACAGTTATAACAGTGATGATTATTTATGATGTTATTTTCGTGCTTTCAGGGTTGGTTTCATAGTTAAAATTGCTCATAAAGATGAGTTCAGGCCAAATCAAATTTGATTACGTGATACGTAACTTTACAAACTTTGTAAAGTGCTTAAGCTGCAAGGAAGCCGCGGGCAAAAACTAGTCATAGTATGTATCCGTCGTCGAAGAATACGCTCTACGTCCATAGAGCATGGATATCGTGATATCTTTTTAATAAACATTATACTTTCTCGTTATTACATTTAATACCTTCCCGTCTAAAGTAAAAATAAAAGGAGGCTGCAAATATAATATCGCAAAGTGAGAGGTTCGGTGGCCAATAACTATATAATTAATTTTACGCCTGTCGGTCCGTATAAATGTTGCGTGATTGTCATTATAATTTCAAAATGGCAGTAACTCAACTTATACAAAAATGCTTTGAATTCTAAAAATATGCTTAGATTACTTAAGTACTTTACTATAAATTTTGCTTTATACTTTGTCTTTATATGTATATTATTCATTTCTGGTAGAGGCTCCACTCTAGCAAAAAAATGTTGCCTCCACCGTAGCGCACCTACCTACAACCAAATAATCATACCCCGCCGTAATATGTAATATTGTGTGAGCGCAAACGAATAAATGATAATCATTTTTTGCAAAAAATAGCATGACCGACTTCACCCGTGTACAGAATTCGCGAATATTTCGCACGGATCGATGTAGCATATTTCACATTATTGTTGATTTATCAAAAATGGCTCAGTCGATTTCGATAAAATTTAAATGGGACCAATTCCAAAGTATATTATTTTCAATAAAAAAAGAATTATTGAAATCCTACTATTATGAAAAAAGTTATGCGTGGTTATACATAAAAAAATATATATAAATACGCGTCAAATTGAGTACCTCCTCCAACAAACTTTCAATTGACAACCATTTTGGACACATTTGTAGAATTTTGGTTCTTCCATCCCCACTTTAACCCACCATAACTCTTAAACGGCTCAAACGATTTTTATAAAACATAGCTAAGAACACTCTCGATTAAGTCTCCTTTCATCCAAAAAAAACTAAACTGAAATCGGTTCAGTGGTTCGGGCGCTATGATGCCACAGACAGACAGACAGACAGATAGACAGACACACAGACAAACAGAATCGTCAAACTTATAACACCCCTCTTTTTCGTCGGTGGTTAAAAATGTATGAAGCCACACGCGAACGTGAAAGTTTAAGTGAACTACGCAAAACCTGGGCTAAGGGCTCTGGGGTTTTGTCCTTACTGTATGTTTAACTGTAGTATGCAGATATGCCTTGATGGGGAACGAAGCGACAGAGTGTATAAATTTCAATATGGGACTAAATTAAAGTATTAAATGCTAAGATTATTGAGATTTTTGTTTCTTTTTTGCTTTAAAACGAACATATTTAATTTTAATAACTGCTATAGGTAAACTTTATATCCACCATTTAAAAATATTATCATCATTTCAGCCGCAAAAACTCCACACTGCTGAACATAGGAGGACTCAAAGATAAAAAATTGACCTAACAAATCAAAGAGCAAGATGAAGTACGCGATAGTCATACTTAGTACAAGTTGTTGCTGTCTTCGGATGGGTGACAGCGGGTGGGATTTACAACTGAGCGCTACCAAAGCTCGGATGACACGTTAAATTGTAGGTCCTGGTTGTTTTAACCGTTTAGCCATGTCAGGGGCCTTCAAGCGGCTTGAAAACTCTAACACCAGGGTTAGCCACTCGGCCTATACGAACTTACTCACTTTTAGTATAAGTTGATCACAATGAAATACTAGAATATGACTGTATAAGTATACGCTGTATCTTCTTCTTCTTCTTTTCAGCCATAGGACATAGGCCTCCCCTAAAGATCTTCAATAAGACCGGTTGGTAGCGGCTTGCATCCAGCGCGATCCTGCGTTCTTAATGAGGTCGTCCGTCCACCTTGTAGGTGGACGTCCTACGCTGCGCTTGACGGTACGTGGTCTCCACTCGAGGACTTTTCGACTCCATCGGTCACGGTCCCCGTATACGCTGTATACGGTATACTAATAGACAGCTCGCAACGAGAGCAATCCCTGAAGTCTTTCCATCTAGTCCAGCATGCGACCACGAAAAGAACTCTTTTCTACGTGTGTAAAAGTGACTGATATATACTTTGTCATAACGCTGACTCGTTCTGACACGTCGAAAGAAATATTAAGTGGTGCGCATCCTAGCCCGGCCATGCCTGCCATTTCAACTTGCTAATCTGCTGATATTATTTATAAATTATATTATAATTAATCTAATTATAATATAGGTACACGTTAGAAGATAAATAAATAATCGGCCAAGTACGAGTAGGACTCGCGCACGAAGGGTTCCATACTGTATGGGAGGATAAATATTTATTTTGTTATAATTGAATTATTTGTTATTGAATTGAATATGCAACAAAATATTCTATCAATATTTCAAGCATCTACCTGTAACCATTATTAATATCGAGCAAAAAACGACTAAAAATTCCGGTTTGTTGTATGGGAGCCCCCCTTTAATTATTAATTTTATTCTGTTTTTAGCATTTGTTGTTATAGCGGCAACGGAAATATAATACATCTGATCTGTGAAAATTTCAGTTTTCTAGTTATAACGGTTCATGAGATACAGCCTGGAGACAGACAGACGGATAACGGAGTCTTAGTAGTAGGGTCCCGTTTTTACCCTTTGGGTACGGAACCCTAAAAAACGAGTAAGTAGCCCCATTCCAAAATTCTCAAGCTACTTTACCTAAATTGTTTAATATTTGCTCAAATTTAGGAAGTCCAAGAATAACACGGCCCAATACGAGTAGGTACCTACCAGCTCGGCTGAGCCGCTTTCGGTGCGCTTGATCACAAATTGATAGGTCGACAAACACGCCACCGGAAGCTAACTGCGGCCAAATATTGGGACTACACTTGGGATCTGTGAAATTTACATAATAAGGCTTTTGGAAGCGATTTAGGAAGACAAAATAATGTTAAAGGTTAAATTATTTCTTTAGAGCGACTTGACTACTTCCATCTAAGACGAGATTCACAGTTATTCGTTATGATTATTAAACGTTTACGGCTGGACATAGGTCTTAAATAATCACTATCACTACATAGTATAAAACAAAGTCGCTTCCCGCTGTAATCCTCCCATGTATAAGCATATCTTTAAAACTACACAACGGATTATGATGCGGTTTTTTTAAATAGAGTGATTCAAGAGGAACGTTTATATGAATAATACACCTGTGCGAAGCAGGGGCGGGTCGCTAGTTGATAAATAAATAAAAATAAAAACCTTTTATTTCAGGCACAGACCCACCTATGGATTCCCAACGAGCTCGGTTGAAGCGGCTTGAATCCAGCGCAGTCCTCATTCTCGTCCAATTTTCGGTCCAATAGTGAATTTATCCTCACTTGAGCACCATTTACCATGATGGTAAGCTACGTTTTTGTCCAGTTATACAGGGTTATTCCTAATCAATTAGCAATAATTAGCATCCTTTTAGGGGCTTATTCTGTACATCAAAATGAACAACTTTTGTTCAGCGACTTTTGTCAAAACACAAAAAAATGTTGTTCCGTAGAAAAATATCGTTCACCCGTGACAAAATGTACGGAACAGCTATTTTTTTTATTTTCGAGCTTAGACAAAAGTCGCAAAACAATAGTTATTAGTTTTGATGTACAGAATAAGCCCCTAAAAGAATGCTAATTGATTAGAAATAACCCTGTATAAATTCAATCAACCTAAATTTGGCCAGTGTAAGTGTCGCCAGTGGCACATAGTTTAATACACTAGTAACAAGAAGGTACTAGAAAGTCTACAATATGTTCAAACAAAATAACAGATTATTATAAAGCTACTACGTAGGTAAACTGGAAATTAATAATTAAGTACATTTGATTTAATGTCCGTAAATACTATAAATAACATGGGGCCTACTACAAGCATCTTCTCTCTTCTAATCCTTAGGCCTCACATGGGGCAGAGGTAGATACAATACTTCGCCACTCGGTTCTGTCTTGGGCAGCCCGTCCCCTCGCTCCACGTCTTGCCCATGACAGACTACCGCCAGGTATGCCTGGGACGACCACATACGCTAATGATATATAACAGTATATTAAGCCCGATTACAGAGGCGCCAGCTTAAATTTAATAGCAACGTAAAAAGCGTTCTCTCTATCGAATGCCTAAAGTGAATAAGAAACAGAACTATGCTATTTAGCTAATATAATTACGATGGCGCCTCTGTAATCGGGCTTTCCGTCTTCATATAAACGGTCGGAAAGCGAATCATATCTACGCGCCTCGGAGTGCGGTATACTCTGGTATGCTAGTCAGTCGCGGCGCGCCGTAGTGACGAACGAGGGTGTGGATTTGTAACTAGTAAGCATGTGAATAACGTTTTTAGGATTCCTCATTTTACTACGTAACACTAAAAACATCAAAAAACACAATATCTATTTTTATTTAACGTTTACTTCTCCATTCACTACTAATTTTGATTGCCTCGGTGGCTAAGTGGTTAGTGACCCTGAATTCTGGGTCAAAGAGGCGTGGGTTCGATCCCCACCCAGGGCAAACATTTGTGTGATGAACATAAGTGTTTGCTCTGTGTCTGGGTGTTATTTAGGTAGTATCTATATAAGTATGTAATTAAAATATGTATATGTAGTATATCAGTCTCTTAGTTGCTAACTTTGCTTTAACTAAGCTTTGCTTAGTTTGGGGTCAGAGACCGTGTGTAAGACGTCAAAAAAAAAAAAAATTGGTTGCCTGTAAAGTCGGTATACGGGCGAAAGTTTTACGTGACAACGACTTTGAGACGAATGAGAGCGCATAACGTGAGCGGAGCGTAACGCAGTTTCTTGAAGTGTCACCCGGCAAACCAATTTATAAGACGTTGTCACGTCAAAACATTTTTTGTAATAAATATAATTAATTTTACATCATAATAGATATAAACTAGAAAGGAACTCAAGTAGGTAATGTGTAAGTAGATGAAATTAAAATACTGAAGGCGGGCAGCCCTAGCGCGGGATACGTTCTATGTAGCCACGTGGCGCTGTAGGTGTATATTTCAAGGACATGGCCGAGTTACAATAATGTTAGATATCATTACCGTGACCACACCTGCGCCGGCCCTGTGGATTCCAATCCAGAGCCTGTCTTGGAACATGATCCACGTTCCTGCGCAGAGTGTGACCAATCCAACACCAATTACGACGCCTGATTTGCAGACTTACTGAGGCTTCGTGGCACCGTCTCCTCAGGTAGTTAGTGATTGTGTCAGGCCAGAACATTTCCACAATTTAACGAAGACAGCGGTTTATGAAAACTCGATTTGGCGAGTAACTTGCTTAGGGCGTCCTACGTCCCACTGGCTTTTCGGTAAAAATAAACATCGTGAGTCAACCTGCGTACATTCGTAGAAGTTTGATGGCGTATGTGAATCCAAACCGCACTGGGCCAGCGTGGTAGATATGGCCCAATCACCTTTGGTGAGTGGGTAGGCCTACGTCTTACAGTGGCCTACTAAAAAAGGCTGGTATAATACACTAAGTTCTGTTCTAAACTAGGTACAAGCAAGTGCGTATAGTTCGGGTGGCTAGCCCTGGTGTCAGAGTTTTTATGCCGCCTGTAGGCCTTTAACATGGACATTAAAACAACTGGAACCTACAATTTATAGTGTCACCCGAGCTACGGTAGCGCTCAGTGGTAAATACCATCCGCAGTCACCAATCCGAATACTAACCGTATCGAACGTGCTTTACTTCGATGATCGCTGACGAACACCTAGTCATACCTAGCGCTATATTACGAGTATAAACCGAATAATGTACTTTTTTTTTAACGCAAAAGTCCGTGCTTGACCACCAACTAGCTAAACAACGTCGCTTACCATCAGGGTAAGCGACGTTGTTTTCGAAGATGAAGCATGCAGATATAGAATATACCTATTCACTCTGACCTTGAAAAGCTTTAGATTACATCTCGAAACAGTCAAACTGTTCCATTCCCTGGCAGTACGAATCAGAAATGTTGAGTCAAACCGCTTCATACGTATCGAAGGAAAATCGTCAGTGTAGGGGTGGTAATGTGGCGTCTTTCTACTTGGCCTGTAGTAAAATGGGGGTGGTAGGATAAGGTCGAGCACCTCAGATTCACACTCTCCGAAATGAATCCTATAGAAAATGGACAGACTCGCAAACCTACGGCGATGCTCTGCATGATATACTGCATGTGTGTAATTTAAATAAAGAAAATAAATCAATAGGCACCTACTTAATTGAGACGGAACCTTCTCGTTTATTCAAAGTCTTTATTGTTTTATTGGTTCCACCCAACTTTTGCAATAGTAAATCATAAGAATCTAATTTTTTCATTCCTTGCGCCTCAAATTTTGTAATGTATGTTCTGATTCCAGCAAAACGGAATCAAAAATCGATGTATCTCATGGTAGGACCCCAGCAAACAAAATGGAGGCGTCCGATAGGTAATTAAAAGCGATAAATATGGCGGAACGCCCCCCGGCGGGTTAGCGCGCTGTTAATTAATTTTATTATATTCTTATGTTAGAAATATCGTCTCTAGTTACGCATACTTTAGTTGGAAAGTTACTAAGCATGATGACTAAAATAATCGGCCAAGTGCGAGTCGGACTCGCGCACGAAGGGTTCCGTACCGTATGGGAGCCCCATTCCTCTTGCCGTTATTAATAGCGAACAAAAAATTCCTAAAAATCACGTTTGTTGTATGGGAGCCCCCCCCTTAAATATTTATTTTATTCTGTTTTTAGTATTTGTTGTTGTAGCGGCCAAATTTCAGTTACCTAGCTATCACGGTTCATGAGATACAGCCCGGTGACAGACAGACAGACGGACAGACGGACATCGAAGTCTTAGTAATAGGGTCCCGTTTTTACCCTTTGGGTACGGAACCCTAAAAACGCATTCAACTTACAAAAATAAATAAAAATGTTAGTGTAGGTACTTAACAAGACAATATTTATTTAATTTCCTTAACCCGTTTGCGAATTTTGAGTTTGAGTTATTTGTAATAGCCATCAGAATGACTTAATTAACTAGTACTTAATTGACACAAGCAGTTGTGATTTATTTCTTATAAATATTGCCAGTATCAATAAACTTAATTATCTTTAATTAGTGCAATTCACTCTTTATTATATGGCAATAATTCTCTTTTAACGTTAATAATTAAGTTGCCATATACGAGGGATAATCAGTTCTGTATTTATGAGGTTTGAAATCTTTAAATAAGTATTTTGATAGTTCTATGGTTTTTCGTGTTCAATAGTTCCTGGTAGTTGATATATTTAAGGTACTTAATGATAGTTATTGACTACTTATTGTGTCAATGGATTCATTTACACCGTTGTTGAAAACACTAATTTAATAGTAATATAATAATATGTAATAAATACCTAATCTTCCTACCACCCAAAAACTGTATTTTTGTATGATTTATTAATGCCTTTAAAAAGGTATCTGGTAGAATTATAATTTTATAACTTTAATTGCGATTATTTTTCGGAGAATGATGTATACCCAGATATGTTTTTTTATATAATGACCAATTATCACGATAATTATTACAGGTACAATACCGTACCTTTTTTATGTTTTTAAATTGGAAATTTATAATAATGTATTAACTCCATATTTTTGACTTGTAACATTGTTATCGATAAATTGATTATGATTATGTTGGTTTCGGCCCCTCCAAAGCCTTTCAAAGATCAATGCAATCCGTGAGTTGTGAAAGGAAATTAATAAATAAAAATCTAACTATAGGCCGAATTGAGCAAGTCGGCGGATGTGAAATTAGCTACAAACTGCGCAAAATTCCAAACCTGACTGACGCTCACATTAAGTTACGCGTTGGTAGGATATTGCGCAGCTGGTAGCTAGCTTCACATCCGCCAACTTGCATAATTCGGTCTATTTCAAATATTGTTCTGAGCCCTTAGTCCAGGTTTTGCGTAGTTTACTTAAACTTTCGCGTTCACGTGTGGCTCCATACAATTTGGTTAGTTCTTCCTCGTTTCCGCCAGGGGCGCTGTACTGAAATGTATGGAGCCATAAGGAAACATCTTTAGTTTCAATTTACGTGTAAACCTGGACTAACCCCTCTGTACTGGTTCCGTACTGAAAATCAACAAACAACTATATAACTACTTAGCATCGTTGTCGACGTCGTTTCAGCCGTAGGACGTCGTCTGTCGTTATTCATATTGCTAAAGCTTTGGTCTGGTGATCATGACGCACAACGCTGCGGTATGCAGTATGCGGTGCCGGACACTTAATTATAATATGTAAAACGTCGAGAATGTTCTCTTGTTCCGTCGCAGTATGCGTCAGCAGCGAAGGGCAAGCGCGGTGAAGTGGGGAGGTGTACTCCCGCACAGCGCGGCGTCGTTCTCGTTCTGACGCTGCGGTGTGCGGGTGTGCGTCACGGGTTGACAATATGGATTTAGGTAGCTGCGGCAAAATCAACTCACCACCTCTCCGCAGGGTCGGTAAATGCTGCGTCGTGACGCTGTGTTGGGGCGCATACCGCAGCGTTGTGCGTCATGGTCACCAGACCAAAGCTTAATCCGCTGGGTTACGAGTATGTCGGATATCTTGATTCTTCTATATCTCCTCTATCTTGGACCTCATCCAGGCAATCTTAAAAAGGCGTGTTTTTAATTATTATTTTTGACATATCTTGTCTATAAAGCTACAAGAAGAAAAATAGAGAAATAATCTATGCTCTCCACTACGTAAGTATATATATTACATTAGCTTGGATATTAGTACGCCACGACGGCAAAAACATTTATTCTAATAATATAAATAAGTACTCTTTGGCAACCTGAATGCGACTTTGTACATTGTTTGCACTACCATTTTTGTAACAAATACATAAAAAAGATCTTTTTAAAGATCAACCTGTAGCGCTCGATACACTTCGGTGTAAATACAGCCGCCATTTTACAAGGCTCCCGAGTGGACCTTAACAAGGTGCCAGTAAACCAATTATTAAGGGCAGTAAACGCCGGTATTCTAATTATATGAGGGTTTAGAAAAACTGATGTTTAAAGTTGTAAAAGGATCAACTTGCTCTTAGATGGAGACGGGCTATCATTATCATCTCAGCTGTAAGATGTTTCTAGGCCATTATAAGACCAGGGGTTCTATTTTACACCGAGAGAGATACAGATAAAATACATAAAACACAAGTCACAAGAGTAATAATTGATTTTTGAACTATTAATTGTTTATTTAATTTACTAATTTAATTTATAACATATTTGCTCGTAAAGTGGCTGTACACCAATTTCAATATCGTAATGTATTTCATTACGCACTTGTGCATTATTGTAATGTAAAACGCACGCCGCCACCGATTGCAGAACTCCGTGGTCTCGTTTCTCCTACTTTCACTTAAGAGAGTGAGAGACATTACGGCACTTGTGTGTAATGTAATGTAAAACTCACGATGCTTCGATTGATGCACGACTTTCACTCAAAGTCAGAGTTTTATTAATTTCCTCGCAAAATGTTATAAAACGTCGTATGACATACGTGCGCTTTGAAAATAACAGCCGCTGCTTTCTTATAGCCCTCGCCTACGGCTTGTGCTAGCAATATCGCCTCGGCTGTAATTTTCAACTTACCGCACTTATATCATAATGTATCTACTATTATGTTGTGAGTACCTACTATCATACTCTCAAGGAATAGTAAAATTTACCGATCTGAAACCTTTTAAGCATGACTTCGCCTTTTGAGCCTGGTCGCCAGGACGTAAGGTAAATGTACCAGTTTTGGCCATCTTAATGCTATTTTGCTCACTTTGAATTTTAATGACTGTGGAGACAATTTTAATGGTAAAATAATATTTTTAGACAGATTTTTGAACGATGACATTCACACAAACAATATTAATTTTATGGAATTACATTGCTCATAAATTAAATTATGCAATAATGTTGACATCAGATGGCCAAATTCGGGACAGTGGCTACAATCGGTACATCTGTCTTCTGCGAAAATCATCATTATCATTAATTACGAGATCATGTAGAGCAGTAACTATCTATATAAATAAAAATGAATCGTGGTTGTTAGTCTCGCTAAAACTCGAGAGCGGCTAAACTGATTTGGCTAATTTTGATCTTGAATTATCCGTGGAAATTAAGGGAAGGTTTAAACGGTGAGAAAATATAAAAATGTAGGGAGTAAAATCTTTGAGGAAATATTACTACGTAGTAATATAGCTCGATGAGTAAAATAGTAAAAACGTGAATTTAGTTTTCCTATACAAAATGTTCATGCATGTAAAAGTTGCCATTGACAATTTTGGTGAGATGAAGTTCACCGGGTCAGCTAATTCTGTATAAAAACGTGCGTGTTACGTGCTCTAACTTAACTATTATGTAAGTTTACGTCAAAACTATTATTTTTCCAATAATATAATTATCTTAAACTTCGTTTAGTTTTAATTTTAACGTCATTTTATATGTTAGAAACATTAGTGCAGCGCGTCGGGTATGTTCTCTGATGCGCGGGTTCCTGATTTCTTTGCGGTTGTTCGATCTCGTATCGCGTCCTTTTGGGATAGGATACGAGGATCGAATAACAGCATACTACAGTGCCTGTCTGAAAATTTGTGTTGTCCAATATTTCGACATTGGATCTCTGTCCCCCAGAGCGGGAATCGGAAGTAGTATGACGTCAAACATAGGTTTGACTTTACACGATATTTTAATTTATTGTTCGAAAATTTTGTAATATTTTGTATTTTGTATTATTTTAAATTATGTACTTAGTATGTTTTTTCATATGGGTTGTGTGCCTGAAATAAACGTTTTTATTATTATTTATTATTAATCTAAATAAAATATGCGAAAAAAATACTTGGAATGCTTTTTGTTACGTTTTGTAGATAGATAATGAGAGAGATTGTTACTCGTAGGTATGGTAGAGTTAACTATGCACCAAGAGGGCGTAATGAAATCTCCTGAGATATCAAATCCGCATCATAGTGATCACGCAGGTGATCCACTACTGGACATAGGCTTATAGATCCCCAATAAAACTGGTGGAAAGAAGCTTGCATCTGGTACAATTTTGTAATTGTGATTCTGTGCAGCGCTTGCTGGTATGTGGTCTCCACTCGAGAACTTTTCAACCCATCCGTCATCAGTCCTCCGCGCTAGATAATTAGAGTCCACAGCCATTTCAACTTGCCAATCTGCAAAATTTATTAGGTATTTTATTTATCATTAAACTAAAATTATGAAAAACTTTATTACCATTACACCATCCCTTAATTAACTAAGGCTCAATTCCACCAAATCATAATTCAACTAAAATGATGAATATATATTTTAGTACATACTTATATGTACTGTACCAGCCTTTTTAATAATCCACTGCAGGACGTAGGCCTACCCACGAAGCGTGATTGGGCCATATCCACCACGCTGGCCCAGTGCGGGTTGGTGTACGGTCATTAATTTTAATACATACCAATATACAATCCCTTAATTAAGGCTCAATTGCATCAAATCATTATTCAACTAAATTGATGAAAATATTTGATACCAACACACCATCCCTTAATTAAGGCCCAGTTCCATCAAACGTAACACGCCTCTCCCGAACTCGCGTTTACAACAGCTTGTAATCCGACCAATTAAAAATTGGGCAGTAAAGTTAATGGCCATTATTAAAGCTAAGGTGGTTAGTTATATCGTATTTGTTAACGAGCCACGAACAAATCATTTAATAACTCCCACTAAACAGTGGAGTGGGTCTTTCTTTCTTGTTTGGGCTTCGTGTATTTTTAGTGTTACAAATTCCAGAGAAGCGTTCCTTATAAAATCTGCCAAGTACGAGTCGGACTCGCGCACGAAGGGTTCCGCACTGTATGGGAACCCGCCTTAAATATTTATTTTATTTTAATTTAATGATTTATTATAAAGGAAGCATTCAGCTAAATATTCTGTGAATATTTCAAGCATCTACTCGTACCTGTTAGCATTATTGATATCGAGCGAAAAATGGCTAAAAATTTAGATTTGTTGTATGGGAGCCCCCTTAAATATTATTTTTATTCTATTTTTAGTATTTGTTGTTATAGCGGCAACAGAAATACATCATCTGTGAAAATTTCAACTTTCTGGCTAAGTATAGCGGTTCATGAGATAAAGCCTGGAGATAGACAGACAGACGGACAGCGGAGTCTTAGTAATAAGGTCCCGTTTTTACCCTTTGGGTACGAAATCCTAAAAATGTTACCACACGCTTAAGTACCTTATTCAGACAAATTTGAATTTAGTGATTTTTGTTTTACTTTTATTTATTCATAATTTTTCAAATTCTTATAACAAATATAACTAACCTTAATTTTGGCGTTAATAGGCATTAAAACTGGGTAAACAAAATATTGCCGTAAATAAGTCGTGGTGGTCTAGTTGTTGTAACACTGGCCTATCATTCTTGAGGTCGTGGGTTCAATCCCGGTCCCGTACCAATGAGTTCTTTGGAATTTATGTACGGAATTTCACACCACTGGCTTTTCGGTGAAGGAAACCATCGTGAGGCAACCTGCATACGTCCGTAGAAGGAATTCCATGGCGTATGTGAATCCACCAAACTCGCACTCGGCCAGCGTGGTGGATATGGCCCAATCACCCTTCGTGAGTAGGCCTACGTCCTGAATTCTGTCAACCGTTCTCGTTACTAAGGTGACACGTTCTTGAACCTGTCTCGTTTTTCTGACAGTTTTGAGCTGTCGGAACTGTCAGATAAACGAGAGAGGTTCAAAAACGTATCACTTCCGTAAAGAGATCGGCTAACAGGATTGCCGCGCTGGTTTATCTACCCGTCCTATTTAAACTTCATTTATTTACCAACTCGCATTTATCGCTGTTCGAGAGTAAGTTTTCATTCACCAATCAACTTTTAAAGCCTGATACAGTATAGTCAAAGCCTTAAATATAAGGCCTGAAACAACAAGGAATGTTATTGTTTGAACAACAATAAAGTTGTATAATGCAGTACATTTCCGGTAGAAGATGCCTTCAACTGTCTGGTTAATTCTAGCTGAATTTGAGACACACCGACTGATTCGTTGGAGAATGTTTAAAATATAAATAGTCCAAATAATTATTTTTCGCAAAAAATGGCACAACCGACTTAATCGTGTCCAAATTTCGAATAGTCCGTTCGAATCGATGTATATAATTTTTACATTTGCTGATTTTTCAAAAACGGCTCAAGCGTATTTGATAAAACTTAAATGACACCTTCAGAGTAGGTATACTCTTTGGTACGCGAAAATATCGGTGAACTACACGTTGGAAGTCGGTTAAAAATACCTATGATCTAGTTGGCCCAATTTTTTTACTTATACAGTGCAAAACCCTGAACGAATCAGAACTGCGCTCGTTACTCTCTAATTGATAATGAAGAACCTAAAACATTTTTTCCCTAGAAATGCTGGAAACATTGCCCTTCAATCCGAAAAGCAGTAATGATTGTACACTACTGCTTGACGGTTGAATAAGTGGATTAACTGGTAAAGGCCTGCTCCAGGCAGGCTCGCCATAAAGCGCTTGATGTAAGCCGATTCCAACCGGCCTTATTGTAAATAGGGGAGGCCTATGTGCAGCAGTGGTAGTCATCCTACGGTTTATAAATGGATGGATGGATATATATCATTATCATCATTATATCATTTTTTTTAATTTTAAGTTTTTCTTAAATTCTGCATTATATGCTATAACTAGATTTTGCCCGCGGCTTCGCCCGCATGATATTTCGAGGCCCTACCTTACCACCCTTAATAAAGGAAGTAGAAAATAAAAAAATAAAAAAAAACGATTTGACATTTGTTCGATTTGACATTTCTTGGAGCGCACGCTAGAATAGCTCGCAGATGGCAGAATTTTTCCTACTTACTTAACATTTATTGTTATAATATGGAAAACTTACACAATATCATTATAATTTATAACCTATGTGTTATTCTGATATATAAGCTATATAATTGTAAAGTTTCATTTCAATCCGTTCAGTAATTTTTGCGTGAAAGAGTAACAAACATCCATACATCCATCCATCCATCCATCCATCCATCCATCCATCCTTACAAACTTTTACGTTTATAATATTAGTAGGATCTAGGGGCTCGTGTGTCTCGCTGTAGTTACGGAACGTTCTCGTTCATTTCATTAGTGATCGTGAGCAGATATCGTTATTGCGTGCCGCTCTTTCTCGCAGTACACTCGCAAAATTCAGATTAAACAGTTTTTTATTTGAAACTTCTAATGTGACTTCCAACAAGGTTGCGTTAAACGTTTAACGCTACCATGGATGAGGTATGAAAGCACCGCGCGGAGGGACTCCACTTGCACTTTTTTATTTTCGACTGTACTGTTTTTTTGGAATAGTCATCGATATTTTCGCCAATTATGAACCGATTGTCAAAAATGTGTTTGGTAGGCCATATTACAGAGGTGGTCCCTTTTCTGAAAAATCGACAATAATGTAAAAAAAAATACTACGTGGATGAGCCATCGATTTGAGCGAACTAATCGAAATTTGTACACGGTTATAAATACGTAGTCAGTTGTGGCATGATTGGCAAAAAAATATTTTTTTTAATACTATAGGCTTTTATAATCTCTGCGAGATCGAATGAGAAATCAAGATATCTGCAGATGAATCAACATTGAGGACATAGTCCAGCGAATTAGCAAGTTAAAATGGCAGTGGGCAGAGCACATAGTTTGAAAAATGAATGAATGAAATGAATTTCACATTACATTTATCACATTTTCAGTTTTTCATTTCAGTTCATGAGTGAAGACCACGGACCAGCAAATGCAGCATAGGTAGACCGACGCGAACGATAGGAACAATTGAGACCGCAGGAACCCCTGAATGGTTTCCAATCGGACTTATTGGAAAACTATAAGGGAGGCCCATGTCCAGCAGTGGATGTCCCACGGTAGAAGGGTGGATGAATGCCAGTTTATTTTAAAAACAAAAATGTAATGATCTTAATACAGCTTCGTATCAGAAATGATACAAAGTACTTATTTGTCGTAGCACGTCCCCTGTATTTTGTATATGGGTACTTGGGTTTCTTATTTTTGGTGCATATATATATTAAGTAGTTTAGAAATTATATTTCAATGTTTTTAAGTCATAAAAATAAACTTAGTAAAGAATTAAAATGCTCTGTCTGATATTTTACCTTATACTACGTACAAAACACACTCGACTCAAAAACATAAATAAATAATTACATGATTATGTTGAATGAACCTTAATCACCTGCTAATCACGGCTTTCGTCTACCCATGTGGGTAATAACATAATGATGAACGAGTACGACAGCGCTATATGGTAGAACGAGACAGGCGTATGTGTCTCGAGTCCACTTTAAATTGAATTAACGACTGCGTGTGCGCAAATTCGAGAGAAAGTTCGTTGAAGGTTCGATATTCAAATATTATTATTAAACGTGCTCCACCTAAAGGTTTGATTGTAGAAATATTTCCGGGGAAAATAATGTTTTTCGGCGGGAAAAAAGAAAGGGGATAAGGTCTTTTTAGAGGTGTTTTTTGAGAGTTTAATAGGATAACTTCCTCTAATCCGTTTTACAGACCACTAATGACGTTTCTAATCGTACCTATAATTTGATATGCATAATCTGCTTATCAAATTATAGTTTTTTTATTTGAAATTTAACTATTGATGTGGCCCAATCTGCCTTCGTGGTATTGAATAGTTCACTGCTGGACATAGGCCTCTACTTCCAAGTACAAAGTATACCTATGCCCAGCCAACTGCCATTTTAACTTCTTACTAACCGCTAGGCTATGTTTGGTGAACTTTCTCGTCGTTTCAGCCATAAGACGTCCACTGCTAAACATAGGCCTCCCCTATGGATCTCCAATAAGACCGGTTGGTAGCGGCTTGCATCCAGCGCGATCCTAACGTCTTGAAACGATACGCTGCGCTTGCCGGTACGTGGTCTCCACTTGAGAACTTTACGACCCCATCGGTCATCAGTCCTCCGTACTATGTGCCCTGCCCACTACCATTACAACTTGCCAATCCGATGGGCTTTGTCAGTAACTTTGGTCCTTCTACGAATCTCCTCATTTCGATTCGATCTCGCAGAGAGACTCCGAGCATAGCCCTCTCCATAGCTCGTTGGGCTACAGCATTCTAATAAGGCCCATAGTGAGAGACCACGTTTCTGAGCCATAAATCATCACTGGCAACACACACCGGTCAAAAACTTTCGACTTGAGGTACTGAGGTATGTCAGACGAGAAGAACTTTCTCACTACTTACTAAAACAATATCAATAATTCACAAATACCTAGTGAATGTAGTAGGTAGATTAGATAGATAAGATCTTTTGGATCCGTCGCGAACAAAACACACTCGTAATTTGCTCTATCGACAATCGGACATGATTTGCATGCTTTTGGTTTAGAGATGAGACATATTATTATCTAGTACCTACCTACTTAATAACGAGTACAGTTATATGTGTATGTTAGAAGTTAAAAGTATTTATTAGTTTATTTTATTATATTATTTATCTACACTAATGTTGTAACATTCCACTTATGTTTCCAATACTTGACTTATAATGACTACTGTTATAGCGCAGACAACAAAACACTCAATTTAAGCAATTTCACATGATGTTATAATATCCACATCGATATCGTAAAATCTCATTATAACATCGCGCGCTCGCTCCTGATTGGCCCTGCGCGCCAAGTTCACTGTGACAATACACGTTTTTATTAGTGAAGATAAAGTAGTGTATGCAACGCAAATATAACACGGGTATTAAAACATGAGTTACTATTATGAAACTCGCTGTGCTCGTTTCATAAACACACTCGTGTTTTAATACCCTTCATTATATGACAGTTGCATAAACTACTATTATTTATGTATTAGTATTTATAATATTTGTATGTATATGTCTATTGTATAATTCTTTTTTATTTTTAAAGTGTCCTCTAAATTAGCACACCTCGTCGTTTTTTCTTTTGTAATACCATCTCTCTCCATCCTAAGGTTGCCTGGAAGAAACCACTTTCAGTGATAAGGCCGCCGGTTGCTTCACATATTGTAGCATCTAATTTTCTCTATTTTTCTGTTTTATGTGTGTGTGAATCAATAAAGAGTTTATCTATCTACCTATCTAATATTTTTATTTTCTGCTCACTATATTGTATTAAACAAATACATAGGGATTTCAAATGAAATCATTCTTCCAAAATATAATTAAAATTACTATCACTCACACTTATGAATAAAATTCTGCTTTCCTCTTTCCTAAGAGTATAATCTAAAGCTTTTCAAGGTCAGAGTGAATAGGTATCTTCTAGGTCTGCGTGCTCCGTCTTCGACCACAACGTCGCTTACCATCAGGCGAGTTGGTGGTCAAACGCGGACTTATTTGTGTTAAAAAAAAACAAACAAAAAAATTAAGAGTACATATTACTCATTTATTCCTAGACACATAACGTGTAATATTATTATTTTTCTTCCATCGTGTACAAAATTCGAATATTTCGCTCGGATTGTTTACATTATTGTTGATTTTTCAAAAACGACTCAGCCGATTTCTTTAAATTTAAATGGGACTACCTCGGGAGTATACCCTTTTGAACCAAAATATTTCGATTTGGTTCACAATTAGCGAAATTATCGATAAACATACACAAAACAATATACATAGACTAACATAGAACCTCCTCCTTTTTGGGAGTCGGTAAAAAAGTGATTTTGTTCGGATGAATAAGTACCTAATGGGAAATAAATTCTAAAGAGCTAAAGAAGCCAATGACATCAGATTTGGGATTTTTGTCAACGATTCGGTAATTCTAAACTATGAGCCTTGCAAGTTCATCATCAGATGATTATTATTTTTTGCAAAAAATAGCAACGCCGTCTCCCACCGCGTGCAGAATTCGAATATAATGCATGAATCGATGTTACATCCATCGATTATTGATGATTTATCAAAAACGGCTCAGCCGATTTCGATAAAATTTAAAGTATACCTACCCTTTTGAATTAAAAAATATTTTTCTCAAATCGGTTCACAATTTGTGAAAATATCGATGAATAAACACAAAAAAAACTTATACAGACGAACATAGTACCTCCTCCTTTTTGGAAGTCATTAACAAGCAAGTAAGTTCGTATAGGCCGGGTGGCTAGCCCTGGTGTCATCAGAGTTTTTAGGCCGCCTGAAGGCTTCTGACATGGCTTAACGGTTAAAAGAATCGGGACCTACAATTTAACATGTCATCCGAGCCACAGTAGTGCTCAGTTGGAAAATGCCACCCGCGGTCACCCATCCAAATGCTGACCGTGCGGAACATTGCTTAATTTCGGTGATCGCTGACAATCACCTAATAAAGCTACGGTAATGAATAAGAATAAACAGGGTCATAGATATTAAACGCAAATCCTTTTAAAGGCGGGTTTAGTACATCTAGACAAACATCTTTTGTTCTAGGACTTTTGGAAAATCACGAAGAAAAAATCAGCTCCTTCATACAAAAAGTTCGTCAACGCGCGGCAAAATGAATGGAGAAGCGATTTTTTTTTGCGAATTTTGAAATGTCGTAGTACAAAAGTTGTTTGTATAGATGTACTAGACCCGCCCTGAAAAGGTTTTGCGTTTAATACCTATGACCATTAAGATTACGATTGGTTACATAAATCTTGTTGTCCATCTCTAGCTAGTCTAAACCCTATCCACGTACGCATAGCCGATGGCACATTAGAAAGGCTGCGCTGGGAGAATGCCTAATGGGGGTGACGTAGGACACTATTTAGGACCAAAGTACTTTAGACGAATAGACTACAATAGACTAAAAGCGTACGTTTTTAAACATTCGCGATTTGAACACATTATTATTATATACTACGGGAATAATCGCGCACTAAAATTACGAGATAAATAGTCTAGTCTAGTCTAGTCTCCCCGTGACCACGATCGATGCAACCGATCGATTAGTTCCTTAATAAATAATAATAAAAGCGTAAGATTGTAGCGCTAATAGTATCTACCTATACTTACCTACACTGACTCATTTTTAGGGCTCCGTACCCAAAGGGAAAAACGGGACCCTATTACTAAGACTTCGACGTCAGTCTGTCCGTCTGTCCGTCTGTCAGTCTGTCACCGAGCTGTATCTCATGAACCATGATAGCTAGGCAGCTGAAATTTTCCGCTATAACAACAAATACTAAAAATAGAATAGAATAAATATTTAAGAGGGGCTCCCATACAACAAACCTGATTTTTTATACGTTTTTCGCTCTATATTAATAATGGTAACTTGTAGATGCTTGAAATGTTCACAGAATATTTAGTTTTATATTCACTTCAATTATAAATAATAAAATTAAAATAAAATAAATATTTCAGGGGGGCTCCCATACAGTACGGAACCCTCCGTGCGCGAGTCCGACTTGTACTTGGCCGATTATTTGGATACGTGACCGCGAGTGGCATTTCTAAATGACCGGTAGCGCTTTTCCTGCCAACCTACATACAACTACAGTTTAACGTGTTAAATTGTACGTCCCGTTGTTTAACCTCTTATAATAAATCAAATGATCAGGTGGCTTAAAAGTCTGTCACCAGGTCCAACCACTTAGCCTGTACCTACTACTTACCTCGCTTAGAGACTAAACAGCTATTGAGTAAGTATGTGGAAGCCGTGGTGGTCTAGTGGTAATGACACCAGCCTTACAATCGTGAGGTCGTGGGTTCAAATCCCGGTCCCGTACCAATGAATTCCTTGGAATTAATGTACGGAATTTCACTCCACTGGCTTTTCGGTGAAGGAAAACATTGTGATGCAACCTGCATACGTCCGTAGAAGAAATTCGATGGCCTATGTAAATCCACCAACCCGCACTGGGCCAGCGTGGTGGATATGGCCCAATCACCCTTCTTGGGTAGGCTTACGTCCTGCAGTGGACTATTAAAAAGGCTGGTACAGTGGTACAGTGTAAGTTGGTTGATGAATATTTCTAAGTGGGTTTAGCTGATGGCATAATGGAAAGACTTCATTAGAATAATACCTAAATGAAGGATGACGTAAAACGCTATTTAGGACCAACCAAAGTAAGTTCTCAAGGTGAATAGACTAATAGAGTAGGTACAATGAGGATTCAATAGTCATAGACAGAGACAGACATACTGACCATCGTACCAAATGGATGACATCCATTGAATGTTACAAGTTAGCGACTTTGTCGTTAGAAATGGCGACTTTTCTTTGGTTACGCAAGCGCTTTGGCGCCAAAATAGTTTAGCTACTTGTCTGATTAACTTGAAACTAAAACATCTGTGGATTTATAATTATTGTATGTACGTTGTTGACTGCCTCGGTGGCTCAGTGGTTAGTAACCCTAACTTCTGGGTCAAAGAGGCGTGGGTTCGATCCCCACCCAGTGCAAGTATTTATGTGATAAACATGAGTGTTTGCTCTGTGTCTGGGTGTTATTTAGTTACTATCTATATAAGTATGTATTTAAAAATATGTATATGTAGTTTATCAGTTTCTGACAGCTATATCACAAGCTTTGCTTAGTTTGGGGTCATAGGCCGTGTTTAAGATGTCCCCAAAATGTTTATTTATTTATTGGTGTCTTCTGTCTTAACTTTGGTTTAGTTACTATCTATATAAGTATGTATTTAAAAATATGTATATGTAGTATATCAGTCTCTGGCAGCCATATCACAAGCTTGGCTTAGTTTGGGGTCAGAGACCATGTGTAAGATGTCCCCAAATATTTATTTATTATTTATTTATTGTATTTCTGGTTGATATCTAGCATATAGGTAGATGGTAGCATTTTTTGTGTAAAGCATGAAGTCTAAACTTATTACTTAACAACACTAAATTGGCAACATTGGCTTAATCCATTTGGATGTCATCCATTTGGCACACATAGCTATTACAACTAGAGAGATAGCGCTATTGTCGCTTGAGGCAATTCTCAACCACAAAAATGTATGAAAAATCTTGCCCAGAGCTGTCAAAACTGTCAAATGTGAATTGGAATTTGACACTACTGATAAAAAACACGGCAAGCTAGCTAAATCGAGATATTTCTCATGTCTCTTTCTAACTCATGCCAAATTAAATCATTGCATCTCTTTCTTTCTTTTCTGGATCGTCCACATTTTCCGTCTGGTATGACTGTGACTGTTGACAGCAGTTTGAAAAACAATTATTTATTAGCACGATGGTCAGGGACCCTTTAGGTGATCAGGCCAGGTGACCACAAATCCTGTCGGTTAGTCTTCAACTTTTTTGATAGAGCTTGTGCTATGCCTACAAGATATTATTGAGTCTTATTACCTTTAAGCCCTTGTAGATTACTGAGGCGCGCAGTGCGCACCTTAGAATCGTAAGATCTTTTTTTAATGCATTTTGGTCACCAACTCGTCTGATGGAAAGCGAAGTTGTAGCCGAAGATGAAATATGTAGATCTAGAAGATTAACTCTTGACTTGATCATTAGTTCAATATCCATTCCAGTTGGATTTGAGTAAACTGTTTGAGAAAACTTGTCTTGTTAGACGTAAACTCGATCTAACATACATTTAGAACTCTATGAAACTAGTAACCAGTAAACACTATAATAGTAAGTACTAGCCTTCAATAACCCGTCACACTGATCTAGGTAGTTGTGGATTCACATTCGCCATGGAATTTCTCCTTCGGTGTGCCGGTTGCCCTTTGCCTCATGAAGTTTCCCGTGACACAAACTCCATAGGTAATGTACGTCAATTCCTAAGAGCTCATTAGTTTAAGGCACTGATATTTCAACATGATCTCACGATGCTTGAACCTTAGAATACTCGTGATACGTTCTTTTGTATTTTTGTACAACTCGGGTCTTCTTCCAATTCGAAATCTTGTTTTTTTTTTTTCATTATGCCCGCTATTTCCCGTTTGGCCACTGCCATAGACATCGTTCAGCCATCCCTACTTGTCATTCGCGTAATGTAATGTAATAATTTAATGTGCACGTACCTATATATCTACATCAGAGCCTGATATAGGTAACTAGCTTAGTTGGGAAAGCGTCGGGCCAGCGATCCGAGGATGCAGGTTCAAGTCCTACGTTCGCGAGAAATTTTTAATAGTTTTTCAAGCAAATAACTCTATAAGCCTAAAAAAATGTAAAAATAAACAAATCAAATGACAAATTCTAAAACAAATGCAAACAAACTTAACACATTTTGTTAGATAGTTAAATCAACTATCTAACCACAGATTTACAGATATTTGTGTATCTAACAAACACAGAGATACCAGAGGGATAATGTATGGTCGATCGAGAACAGAAAAAAAGAGATGCAATGATTTAAGATGGCATGAGTTAGAAAGAGACATGAAAAATATCTCGATTGAGTGGCTAGTTGTCATGTTTTTCTCTCAGTAGTGTCAAATTCCAGTAGATATTTGACAGTTTTGACAGCTTAGAGCCAGATTTTCCATACATTTTTCTGGATAAGAATTGCCTCAAGCGACAACAGCGCTATCTCTCTAGTTGTAATAGCTCTGTGTTAACAAAGAATGTTTTTTTTTTCGTCACGCCGGCTATTACCCGTTTGGCCACTGCCACGGCCATCATTCAGCCATCCCTACTTGTCATTCCCGTCCAGTACAGATGTAATAATTTAATGGGCACGTATGTAGCTTCCTGCACCGGGGTGGGATCATGCATTTGGAATGCGTCGAGTGGCGCTTTAATTAACAAGGTAAGAGATTACTGTTGGATGAATGTTTCGTCGCTCGGAGCCAGATTGCACGTGAGGAAAATGAAAAAATTTGGGCGTAGACAACTAGACTATTTGGCGGTTCTTTTTAATTAACAGCTAAATAAATATCATATTATCTGCATTGTAAGCTAAGCTAAGTACCTACCTAATTATTATTCTGTACGTTTATATCGCAACAAAATGTAACTTATTACACGATCTGTAAATATAGTTTTAAAAGATGTAATGTAGCTTTGCTCGTTTCAAAGCATACGAGTAGCTAGCATACACCCGCGCATACAAAATTCCATTAGAAATTGGTCATCAAAAATAAAGCGTCCGAGTACATATCATGTTTTATGCTTCGAAAGAGTTTTCCTTGAAAACGAGAAATATTCCAGGAATCCGTAACACCACTTTTTAAATTTCATATTTCGAATTCCAAAAAAAATCAAACAATAGCTTACACTGTACGTGCGCATTGGATTAAACAAGCATACATTTTTATGAACTCTATTACAGTAACAATTTCAATCATGCCATAAAAGGCACAATCTACCTCTGCCTAAAAAATGTCCAACTCTATGGTTTCACGTAAACAATAGCATATTCCAAACGCAACAAAGCAATAAACAACATTGCATTCAATTCAAAGCATTACAGGAACACACGGTGTGGTCAAGTCCCTTTGGGCCCAGTAGTATGCAAAGCAGCCCTGGAAGACGCTTTTAAACATAACTAATTCGAGTTATGCGCCGAGAATAATTATTAAAATCGAGAATGCAGCGAACGCAACGAAACGCACGTTTTGGCGGGACATCTGACAGTTGGCTTTTTTATTTTATCTCTAATCGTGGCAACGTACGCTGCGGTTATTGTTCCCAAGTTTTTTGTTTAATTTTGGCAAAGTGATACAAATGTATTTTTAAAGTATTTTGATTTAGCTCTAAATCGTTACCGTGTAAAGAAAAAGGCGTAGAAAAACTGTAGAAAGAAACGCGGCTCGCATTTTGAAAGTGATATATCGGGTTCGGGCACAAAAACTGTTATTTTAGGGAATTAAAGGAGGCGGTTCTGACGAGATGTCAGGAGCGATCCTTGTAAACCAAATTGCTATTTTAATTGGCCGTTTAAATATGTTTGGATTCGATTTTCGAAAATTTGGAAGACACGCGTTTGGAGGCAAACCTTTTTTTGTTTGTACAAAAAGTTTGGAATGTAACAGCTGTCATAATTCTAGCGAGTGGCCAGTGTCATTTAGAATGATAGTCTTTTCTACGCTATTAACTATTTAACTGTTTCATTCCATCCACAGTAACACACATAGTTTGAAGTTAATTTAAAATTACGAATTAAGACCGCGAACTTACCTAGATAGGTACCCATAACAATCTTACTTCACATCTAAGTAGTTCTTAGGCTAGGATAAGCTGTTGCGTCTTAATATTGTTGTAAGATCTAATTGTACACAGTTGAGAGCAATAAAGAATCTTTATTATTTATCTTTATCTTGCTAATTTCAGGTGAAACATAAAACATATCCTTGTTACATACCTATTCACATACTTACTTATTCTCAAAAAAAGCGTTGGACCACAATACATCTTGCTTTTTATAAAGCAAATATGTGATTTAAAATGTAGCTCACTTATTTAAAGTCCTAAAAGATCCCCGTACACTGAAACACCAAAATACTATAATACGTAACTAGTTTTTGCCCTCAGCTTCGCCCGCGTGATATCCTGATTTTTATGCTATCCCATAGGAACCTTTCATATTTTTGGGATAAAAAGTAACTTATGTCACTCTCAGTCTTTCAAACAATGCCTATGCCAATAATTATTTGTTGCAAAAAATAGCATTACCGACTTCAACCCTGTACATGATTCGCGAATTGTTCGCACGGATCGATGTAGCATTTTTCACATTATGGTTGATTTATCAAAAAATGGCTTAGCCAATTTTGATAAAATTGAAATGGAACTAATTTCGAAGTATATTATTTCCAATAAAAAAGAATTATCGAAATCGGACCACTATGTAAAAAGTTATGCGTGGTTAAACATAAAAAAAATTGCATACGCGTCGAATTGAGGGTTTATTACCAGTGTTACTACCAATCTTACTACCAGTAGTAAGAACGGTTAATGAATTGCCGTTGTTACTACTGCAGTTGGTAACTTCACCATTTTGTCGGTCAAAAATCAAGTCAATCCATTGCTCCCTTGCTGCGGGAAAGCGAAAAAAACAACAAACTAACAAACAAATACACTTTCAGATTTATAATATTAGTAAGGATTAGGATATGGAAGTAAGGATTCTAGCTTTGCGTATGAAAATATCCATACTTTCTTCTGTGTATTGTGCCTTCCATTACTGAAGGTTGGCCGTCAGCTTTTGAAATGTTCCTCATCTAGGGCAAGCCTCAACTGTCTGTACTTTAAAAAATCGGCCAAGTGCGAGTTGGACTCGCGCACGAAGGGTTCCGTACCGTGTAGGAGCCCCCACAGTCCCGTTTCTCATGCCATTATTATAGCGAACAAAAATCTCCTAAAAATACGTTTGTTGTATGAGCCCCCCTTAAACATTTATTTTATTCTGTTTTTAGTATTTGTTGTTGAAGCGGCAACACAAATACCTACATCATCTGTGAAAATTTCAGCTCCATCACGATTCTCGAGATACAACCTGGTGACAGACAGACAGAAGAACAGGCGGACACCGGAGTCTTAGTAATAGGGTCCCGTTTTTCCCCTTTGGGTACGGGACCCTAAAAAATTTAAATTTTGACAACATCGAATTTGTCACATATTCGAATTCTCAACATTCCAAAGCGTCCGTATCTCACCACAAAGGAAAAGTTTGCACACAATTGACTCATCACAGCCTCGAGTAGAGGTCTAAACCTTAACGGCCACACAAGGCCCTAACTATTCTGTATGTATCATACATTCTATCAAAATCGGTTACCAAATTGTTCTAACACCTTACAATTCTCAACCTTATAACACAAGTTTATACTGTCGAATTTCTCTTGACAATCTCAAACGTTGACAAATTTTTACACTCTTCACTGAATTTAGAATTTCGAATCGTATTTTTATTTTGGTAGAGTTGAAATTTGTCTGTTTGTAAGTAATAGATTAAGATCGAAGCTCAAAGGAATCAATCTAATAAAGATCAGTGATAAGAAAGTGTATTGTTAAGTGCCCAATTATAAGCTGGTCATGTGTAAAACATTAAATTTAACCTCGAAGGTGCTTCCGCGAAACAAATTCAATGAACTTTGTTGGAATTGGAACTTTTGTGCTTAGGAACTTTTTGGAGTGGCGTGAAGTTTTAGGTTGATCGTTTTTTTTTTAATTTCTCCTGACAAGTTGTTGGCGTTACATGCCTTGTGTATTATTTGTTAAATATTAGGGGACATCTTAGGTACATATTTATGGAATCCGAATCCAAACTAAGCAATGCTTGTGATATGGCTACCAGAAGCTGATAGGTATATGTAGTATGTATACATATTACATGCTTATATGTACAGATATTTATCATTCAGGCACAGAGAAAACATCTGCGTTCATCACATAAATTTTTGACTTGGACGGGAATCGAACCTAAATCTCTTTGGCCCAGTAGTCAGGGTCACTAACCACTCAGCACCGAGGCAGTCAATATATCGAACTTATACATAGAAACAAATATTTAAAAAATAATTTATAACCAAGATTATTTTTGCTTTTGTCAAAAATACATATCATTAGTAGAGTTATTAAAAAAACAGTTGACAAATGTAAAAGTAAAATTCCTTTGTCCTATTTGCTAACAGAATTCGCTCATCCAATCACTTATCAACAAAATAGAAACGTCATCGTTTTAAATTTAACGGTCATCGAAACTGTCAAACCGCAGACAAAAACTCCGTATACCGTGAAAATTATTTGTCAAACATCCCAATGTCATATGGCATATTTTTTACAGCAATATTAATTTTATATTAGCAGCATCATGAAAAGGGATCGACACTCCACAGTATCATTTTCCACTTCATCTACAAACTATTATGTTTGTAACATTCGAAATTTGATAAATTTAGAAACAATTTTGTCAGTTTTGTACTAATCTATTACAACTACATAGAGTTTAATATCGTTTGCATTAACGTTTGACAGCTGCAAATGTCATTTTATAAATCAATAGCTATCGACAAAAGCCCAGAAAAGGAAAGACACATGTGTGAAGAGAGTTATACTTTTTTTGTCATTTTTTCGTTGCAACTGGCAACTTCCAAGAAGGTGTAAAGTGGTCCTTATTTTGTTATTTATTTTATTGTATTGTTAATAGGCATGCTAAGGGGACCCGGACGGCTGTCGGTTCGAAAACTATTAAATGCTTATTTGGAAATAAATAGAATATAATGGGCATGGATAATCGTTGAATGGAACCATGGCAATCAGATGCCATTGTTGTCGCCAGCCAGCTTGACTTCTGACGTCTCTATTCTATTATGTCAATGACAAAGTTAATTTGGCTACCCTCGAATTTAATGCTCTCAAATTGTTACACTTTAGGTCGAAAGTCGTCTGACAATTTGAGATATTTTAATGACAAGATGTCAAAGTCGAAAATTCCATGACAATTTTGTCGTTTTTAGGGTTTCGAATTCAAAGGGTAAAAACGGGACCATATTACTAAGACACCGTTGTCTGTTCGTTCTTCTGTCTGTCACCAGCTGACCTGGCTGTGTCTCATGGACCTTAATAGAATAAATATAAATATAACATATAAATACATATATAAATAAATATAAATATAATTAAAATTTCAACTGTCTGGAAGTTGAAATTTTTACAGATAATGTATTTTTTTGCCGCTATAACAACAAATACTAAAAACATAATGAAATAAAATATTTAAGTGGGGCTCTTAAACAATAAACGTGTTTTTTTTGCTGTTTTTTGCTCGATATTAATAATGGCAACAGGTAGTCAGGTACATATACGCTTGAAACGGAGCTAAAGGGGATTCCATAGGGTACGGAATTCTTATTCCGCGAGTCCGACTCGCACTTGGCAAATTTTCAGATCAATTGACTAGATATTTATCTTCGATATCGATTTGGATTTGACACAGTTTGGCGCCTTCCAAGAAATACGTGCGAATATAATTTGTATCGAATAAAATATCTTTTGTCGATTGTATTCAAGTTTTGTGTGTCAATGTGTAGAGGTTTCTTTTATTGGGGTATTGAGTATTGATGAAGTGCTCAAGTTTTTATTAGACTCTGAATAATTGGATGTTACACGTCGTTGCACAATATCACACTTTGTTGTGTCAATCATCTCTATTTTAAGTTGTGCGAGTAAAGTCATATCCACAGATCATTCAAAGTATTGCAAAGTAAAAATTACATGCAGTACAGGTCGCGGCATATAAGTCTAGAGCTGAGTGTGGAGGGGGTGGCTGCGCATGAGTTTAGTATGGCAGTTACCATGCGCAGCCATCCCCTCCACAGTACCCTCAGCGCTAGACTTACGTGCCGCTACTTGTACCTACATATACTAAAGTGAATCGAAATAATTATAAAAAGATGTCTTTTAGACAAGCGTGCAACCGCATTTTTGCTTAGGATCAGACAAAAAGTCATCAGAAGTGAACCCAACAAGAACAAAAAAACAACGGGTTGCATTCCGGGAGTGCCGGCAGAAGTGAAAACTTGGACATTACCGTTGTGCCGCGCGCTAAATTCAGTACCTATGTACAGATTTAGATCACAGATAATATTATTCAATCTGTTCATCACCACTTTTTTCAATTTAAATAATAAATAATCACTTGCCAATGAAACAAACCTACATGCATCGACTTGGCATTTTTTTTGGTTTTTCCGATAATGCAACGTTGTGTTCGAGTCCCAGTCCCAAAGTAAGAGGCTATCTTTTTGAAACATTTGCTCCAAAAACTAATGATTTGGACATAATATCTAGTTTTCCCACTGCCTTTGTCAGTTTAGCAATTGCAATTAAATTTAAAATTGCAATTGATTGCCCGCACGCGTCCCATAACTGCGCAGAGGGGTTGTTTTGTATCAGTTTCCTGGAACAAACAGGAAACATCCTCAATTGAATTGTAGATCTAACTGAGGGTGAAGGTTTGAGTAGATGTGTGGGTGTTATTATTTAGCCTTACAAAACAAATTATCATAAAATTATTGGCCCATATCTTCGCTATACAATGTTCTACGCGTACGTCACTAAATCAATGTGGGAAGTAGTTAAATCCGAAACTGGTCGAAAGGCAGTCTTTACAGAATATACTGAGTTATTAAAACGACCTGACGGTTCCAGCTTCTCATCCAAATCAGAAGCTGCGGATGCGATGAACGAATATCTCGCAGGCGCATCTAGCGCCGCCGGGGCGCCTACGGCAGACGTTGCCGAGGCAATGCGCGCGCTCGAGGCGGTGCGCCCACCGAGTGACCGCTCACTCAGAATTAGGCCGTTTACACCGTTCGAGGTTTATACAATTATTACAAAGGGAATAGCCCGGAAAAAAACCAAAGACGTGTATGAAATCTCAGTAGAGTTACTGCACACTTCAGCGGAACCATTATCGCAGATCCTTTCTTGCCTCTATAATAAGTGTTGTAGAGAAGGTAGATACCCTCCCGCGTTAAAGAGGTCAAAGATTTCGCCACTGTATAAGGGAAGAGGAGATCAGGGTGACATGAACAGTTACAGACCAGTTTCCATCATACCCGGAGTAGCAAAAATTTTCGAGTACGGACTGAGTGCTCGACTGACGCAATATCTGACTGAGAGTGGGGCGCTAAGTGACAGGCAATACGCGTACCGAAGAGGTAAGTCCACGACCTCACTGGCTAGGGAACTGGTCCGACGTATAATCGAAGCTCGTGAAGCCCAGCAGCAGGTCGCTGTGATTTTTTGTGATATGTCGAAAGCTTTCGACGTAGCGGATCATGGCGTCCTGGCCGCGAAAATGGAGCACTACGGGATTCAAGATTCTGCGCTAAATATGTTTTCGGACCAAATGTCCGGACGAGATCAGGTCGTTGTGGGAGATGGGGGTAGAGTGAAGTCAAAGCCACTGGAGACCGTGATCGGAGTTGCTCAAGGCTCCTCGCTTTCTAATATCACCTTTTCTATCCTCCTTAATGACTTGCCAGAGAACATTGCAGACGCACATGTACTGATGTATGCGGATGACGTAGCCGCAATTGTCACCGCCCCGTCTGTAGACCGGCTCGAGCAAAAACTCAACACAGTGGCGGCTGAGTTAGACGCCTGGTTCAGAGTCAATGGGCTAAAGTTGAACGCGACTAAGACTCACTTTGTCCATTTCAACTTATCAGGCCGAACATACAGACCACTCATGGTAAAAATCGGTAGAGTTGAGATGGACCAAGTGAAATCAACAAATTTTCTGGGTTTTCAACTTGATGCTGCATTGACTTGGGAGAGCCACATCGAGAGACTGTGCGGCAAAATAGGAAGTGCCTGCTTTGCACTATGGCGAGTGTCCTCAATTCTGCCGTACCCCATGGTTCGGCAATGCTACTTCGCTTCTGTGCATTCTTTAATCCAGTACGGTATCGAGCTATGGGGACGCGCTGCCGACTGGGAGCGTGTCTTCAAAATGCAGAAAAGAGCCGTCCGTGCTATAGTAAGAGTGACACAGGACACTTCTGCATTGACGTATTTCCGATCCATGGGGATACTGACTGTGCCGAGTCTATTCTACTTCCAGGCGGCTATGTACGCCAGGGATCACCCGGAGGAGTTCCCGCGCCTCGGAGCCGCCCGCGATGGCGCCGAGCCGCCGCGGCACGCGCGTCGGTTGTGTGCGCTGCCTCGCAAACTGGCGAAGGCGGCTAAATTAATACACATGAACGCGCCAATTATAATCAACCGACTACCAAAAGAGGTGATTGACGCTCCTTCTAAGGGGTCATTTAGAAATAAACTGAAAAACTGGCTGATCGAACATGCATTTTACGATTTTAGTGAGTTGACTAGGTTAAGGGAATTATAATTATTACTTATGCTTTGACATTGAAATTATTTTAAATGAAAGTGTTGACATAAATGTATCTATTTTAGAATGTTTTCCATTATATTGGAAAATGTTATTACTTTGTTAATGCAATTTTTGATATTTAAATTTGACTTAAATATATTGAATTATTATTTTTTGTTTACACAATTTAATATTTGATGATTTATATGACTATTGATTTGTATTGACTTGTATCTTGTATGTTGATATCAATAAAATAATATGAATATGAATATGTAAACTAGGCCATAATTATTTTTCGCAAAAAATGGCAAAACCGACTTCCATCGTGTACAAAATTCGAATAGTTCGCAACACACACTTCGTACAATTTACATTATTGCTGATTTTTCAAAAACGGCTCAGGCGATTTCAATAAAACTTATTTAAGTTTTATTGACGTTGTTAAACTGTTGACGGTACTTATTAAAGTTACCGACATAGCCCAGCGGATTGGCAAGTTGAAGTGGCAATGTGCAGGGTACATAGCGCGGAGGACTGATGACCGATGGGGTCGAAAAGTTCTCGAGTGAAGACCACACACCGGCAAGCGCAGCGTAGGACGTCCACCCACAAGGTGGACGGATGACTTCATTAAGCACGATCGCACTGGATGCAAGCCGCTTCCAACCGGTCTTATTGGATATCTATAGGGGAGGCCTATGTCCAGCAGTGGACGTCCTATGGCTGATGGATGGATGGATGAAGTTTTATCGAAATCGGCTGAGCCGAAACTTCCGAAGTTGTCCTATTTGACATTCCTAAATAGGAGAGTCCCAGTAGTCCCAGCAGTCAGTAGAAGATCCACTTCGGGAGTAGGTATACCCATTTGAACTAAGAAATATTTTTTTGATTAGGTTCACAATTAGCGAAAATATCGATAAACGTACACAAAAAAACATACAGGAGAACATAGGACCTCCTCCTCTTTAGAAGTCGGTTAAAAAGAAGGTAAGGTAAAACACCTAATGCCAGACACTGAACTAAAGGATGACACCTTCGAAAAAAATCCTTCCTCCTAAGAATATTAAACCTTAAATCTATTTGACTACTGATCTTATAGACGCCTAGCATCATCTATGACACATGGTTAAAAACTTATAACACCTTTCCTAGCGAAATTTTAAAATGGCGTCATTTGCCAGCTTACAACGCGGGAAAGTAGACACATGCTCTGTGATTCTTGTACATTTTCGTAAGGAGGTTGACATTGGGCAGGTAAGATTTTGTTATACATATTTACGATTTTCGTGGATGCGGTGTTGATTTTAGAAATATGAAAGATTAATTAGTAAACAAGGGCTATTGTTTTCATGTTTAGATTAGTTTTTATAACAATTGTTGCTGTGTCTATTATTAGGTACCAAAATATGTGAAAACCCAAAAAAATGACACAAGTGTCATCTAGTAGGTTGCATCAAAATTTTCAAAATTTGTACAAAAATAGCTTCTATTTCAAGTGTATAAAATGCTGTATCAATTTTGTTACTTTTACTTTACTCTGCCCAATAGTAGACAGGATGTCAATTATTGGGTAAGGTATGTGTCAACTATTGGTTTCATCGATTTCAGATTTGGTCAAGCGTGATGCAGCCCATAAAAAGTCAGATGTTTAGATACAGTGAAGCTGATAATATAATATGGAAGCTGCCATAGCAGAATGTAGAAGAGGTGTCGCAACAGCTACTGTGGCAAGAAAATAAAAAGAGCCGAGAAAAAAAAAATGAATTAGAAAAAGAAAAGAAGAATAGAGGAAAGAAAGAAAAAGAAAGAGCAAATTGAAGAGAAACGTAAACTAAACTAAGCCTGCTAAGAAATTGGCTAAGAATACCATTAAGTCTGTAAAAAAAAACTGTTAAGACTGATGATAATAGTAGCGACTCAAGTTCTGAAGAAGAGTGGCAAGATTCTGGAGATAGTTTAGATGATATATCTGACGAAATTGAAAGCGATGTATCAAAAATGAGAAATGCAGAAGAAAATAACCTTGAGAAAAGCAAGATAAATTAGGGTGACTGACTATGTGATTGTCAATTTTCCTGGTATAAAGAAATGTCACAGGTATCTCTGTATTGTCCAAAATATCGGCCAAGATGGTGAAATCGAAGTTATGGCAATGGTAAGCTGTGATTAAACCAAGACTACTGTCAAGGAAAACGATAAAGATATTAGTATTATAAGAGAATGTCAAATCGCTGAAATGGTCGACGCGCCAAAAATGATAATTTCTGGTGATAGAATTAACTATAAATTTCATTTTGCACTGCAGGTTGATGGATAAGCAGAAGTACCGATTAATAACTTCAACATAATTATATAAATGACGATTGTATTACAATAGGTGATAAGTAAATGTAGATAGATGGCCCAAAGACAGATTCTCTGTTTAAAGACAGAGTATTTCCTTATTTTGATTTGAAAACCTACTTTAAATGTGATATAAAGCCATGTCTAGTATTAGTGCTAAGTGCTGTCTATTATTAGTGGTAACGATTTTTTGAGATGTCATCTATTGGTTAATATGACAAAGTTTAAAAAAATATAAACTTATAATTGAAATATGTTAATATTTACAATGCTTTATGTGAAATAATAGATCTAAGTATTGCTTTAGTAGATTAAAAACGTTTCAACTGCAATGTGGTTACAAAATATATTAATATTGAATACTGAAATTTGTGTTGTCCTTAATGTGTCTAGCATTAGGTGTTTTACCTTAATTCAGGCCATTATTATGAATAACTTTTACTACGTGGCCAACTCGGATATCGAGAAATACATCAGCTTTCCCATACAAAATCATTGTCAATTATTGACAAAATGTATGCAGAAAGAAGTACATCTTTAACCTACTAATCGTTATGTATAACTTCCTCTATGGAATCAACCCAGAAATCACAAAGAAATAGTGATTCACATATCTACCTACTTACCTAACTACATCATATTGAAAGGAAATGTAGTTCAAGGGTTGGTTTGGTTCTATAACGGTTCGTATCAATTTTTTTTAAAACGAAAAGTAACTATGGAGTTATAGGAATTAACCCATTTGGGCTCTTTCTATTGATCAGGCGTTGTCGATTTGCACAAAATAATGTAATTTACATTAAATAATGGGTTACATTATCTTATTTAGTTTAACAACAATTATAAAACCGTGTCAGTTTGACGGCAGGCGTTACAGCAGCCACATTGGCTACATTCGCTCCCCGCTGCGAGGGTTCCTTGTAGGAATATCACAGGGATGGACTTCATGTCTATCAATGTTGTATCTCTACCATAGTTCATCTTAATTTTTTTATTTAAATGAAACTTCTAATGCAACTTCCAACAAGGTTGCGTTAAACGTTTAACGCTACCATAGAGGGAGTATGAAAGCACTGTTGCGTCGAAGTTTCACTTCTTTCGCGCGGAGGGATATTTCTTCATTTCAGTAGTAGGAATTTACTCCTTCTTGAAGGGTGGTTTTGTAGAGAACCAATTTTATGAAAATACTTTATAAGAGAATACGCCAAAATCTGGTATTGTGTAAGATTTTTTTATATGATGGAGCCAAGTCATGCGTTTTAAGACAAAAAACAATCTTAACGTTATTTACAAGGCTGGCCGCACACGTGTGGTTTTCAAAGGAGATATTGCAAAAATATATAGAAATTGGGCCACCAAAGGGTACAGTATTTCATAATTTGCTTCGTTTCTTTCGGATAATTATTTTCCCGTTATTTTTTTCAATAACAGTGTTCATTAAAAGTAATTTCATGTATTCTGATTGAAAATTACATTGACATTGTTTAAAAATAAGGCAGCCATACTCTTCTTCTTTTATATTTTGGTGTCGCATGGTTTATGCATTTGCTAATGTTACCTATAAGTATTGAACCTTTTTTTTGTATTTTATCAAAATAGTTACAGTCTAAGTCACGTCATAGTCCGAAAAAGTCGCGGTCAAGTTAGACCTCAATAAAGCATCGGCAAACTAATTATTACTGATATAAACATATTTCTCAAAATAATATAATTCGGCGACATGATTTTTCCCCGTTCCCGCCAAAAACCACCCGGCCATACTCGACTTGAAACATTAATAAAATGTCACATATAACAAAAATAAGCTAAAGGCCTAAAACCGAAAAAAAGGTTTAAACCCGATTTCTATATTTTCCTGGATTCTTATAACAACCAAAAGAACACGTTTCATTGCAATTCGTTGGATAATTTTTTATTGTTAACTTTTTAATTACAGGATTTCAACACCTCGTAGTCAAAATATTTTATTCAGCATTCTCCGATCTTAGAAATATATGGTTACAAACATTTTTTTATTCTTCGCTCCATTTTCACACCATTGATCCTCCTTAGTTTCTTTCCCGCCAAAAAGTAAGTATTCATCCTTCATTCTCCTATTTTTTAAATATATAGATCTAACTTGTCCCGTGAGTTTGATTACAAAAGGTAAAGAGGTTTCTATGTGCTACGTGATCTTCAGACACCATTATAAGAATACAGTAATGTGAATGCGGGGCAAGTTACTTCGAAATAATTCACAGTTGTTTAGATCCATTTATACATTTATTTATATTTATACATTTCCGCCAAATTTCAAGTGTTGCTTTACCAGCTTTCTTGTCCTCCATTCATAGTACACATAAATTAGTTGAAAAAATCCTCGCACCTTCTTTAGGCCATTCCGGCGTAGATGTAGCTAATTTGAATGAGGCAACGAATGCTTGGAGGGTCGCTAGCCCAAATTCCGAGCTTCCAAAGACTTTGTCGTCGCAGAGACTGTGGGATCGGCCGATCTGCGAACTAGCACGGAAATCTCTTCTAGATACGTGTTCTAGCGTCGCGGATCGCGCTCGTATCCTTGCGGTCTCTGTATGGGAGTCCGGTCTTTGGTTGCAAGCTTTGCCCTCTTTCAATACTGGTAACCTTTTAGACCCAACTGCATTTCGTCTAGCTGTCAGCTTACGCTTGGGTGCAAGGTGTTGTGAGGCCCATCGCTGTCAGTGTGGTACTGCAGTTGACCAGCTCGGTCACCACGGTCTCTCTTGCTCAAGAAGCGCTGGTCGGATTGGTCGCCACGCCAGCCTTAACGATGTCATTCGCAGGGCTTTTGCCACCGCCAATATCGCAGCCGTACTCGAACCGAGTGGGCTCGCGCGTGGTGATGGCAAAAGGCCTGACGGCATGACGCTGGTCCCATGGAAGTGTGGACGGCCCTTAGTATGGGACGCAACTTGTGTCGATACTTTGGCACCGTCACATCTTTCTGAGACTCAGAGTAGGGCTGGAGCTGCGGCCAATTCGGCGGAGCAGCACAAGCGGCGCAAATATGCTAACCTCGGTAGTGGTTACATATTTGAGCCATTTGGAGTTGAGACATTGGGTCCGTGGGGGCCGGGAGCTCATATCATTTTCAAAAGTCTTTCTGGGCGTCTGGTGGACGCGACGCGTGACCAAAATGCTGGTGTTTATTTGGCTCAACGCATAAGCATTGCCATTCAGCGTGGCAATGCAGCCAGCATGCTGGGCACGCTGCCAACTGGCAGTGGGCTTGAGCATTTGGATTATCTTTAGACCTTCAAAGGTCTGAGGGTGATCCAATGCTTTTTGTGTAATAGTAGTGTAGTTTTGTTGTAGTTAATAAAGGCACTTTTGCCCGTTAAAAAAAAAATTTATACAGAAATATGATATAACATAATACTTTTAAGAGAATATAAACAACATTACACTCATTACACTATTAATGATGGTTTTACAAAATTAATAAAACGATCGCGCAGTCTGGAAGGAGGGAAGGGAGGCCTTTGCCCAGCAGTGGGACAATACAGGCGCAAAATAATAATAAAAATAATGTAACGACAAAATGTTCTTGATTATTTACGAAAACAGGAAAATAAAAACAAACCTCTTACACGTTTGCTTTCGACTTTCTCGGTGACCCGCGACTTCACCAAGTAACAACTTAATCGTCCTCAGGGCCAGCGCAGTGGATATGAGTGGATAGGCCTAGCCTATGTTCAGCAGTATACTTTTAAAAATTACAGATATATGAAAGGTAGATACATACATATATCGTGTGTCTCTCAGAGATCTAATAATACTGAAACCACTTATATGTAGTACCTACGTTTTTATGAACAACTGAAGATTGCTGTTGGCCCCATAATAACAAATAAATGAAATAAAATAAACGTATAAAGTCTTATCGAAGTATAAAGTACCTATAAAAGTATCAATTTGATGTATCATTAACGTCTGAGAAGTTTTGCTAACAAAACCAAACTCTTCAGTGCATTTTTTACATGTAGGCTATTAATTCTATGTAGGTTATATAAGAAAAGGTTATATGTGACCAAAATGGCAGTAATTCAATAACTGAGAAAAAAACAAATTGGAAAATGTGAAATTACTCATAAATTAAGCATTTAATGCGGTTGTTTTACTCTGCGCATTTATTTATCATAGTTTATCGGATTTTTTGAGCTACTGTACCTAGTCTTAGCCCTTTTTGCAATATCACCTTTAGAAGTCAGTCAGATTCTAAATTCAGATTTGGAAATCTGTGAACTCTGCTTATAGGTATACTAGCTGCCCGTTACGGCTTTGCCCGTGTACTATAACCTAAAGAAGACAAATAGTGAGGATCCGTAATTTTTTTGAAAATAAAATACAAATACAAAAATACAATCGATTGAATTAGAAATCGAAATTCGATGCAAACATACAATTAAATGTTTTGTCTTTATCATATTGGCACCTATAAACAAAAAGACGAATCAGGCGCACTCGTGAAAACGTAAGAACATTCACGTTTCTAAATCCGAGAATAGAATCTGAATTTCACACCAAAATTCATACTTGGACGGCCAGGGACCCTAAAATTCTTTATCCCTTATTACGGCCCATGGTTGGAATTCCTACTAATTACCTCAAAAAATAATGGCCCCATAATTTATGGTCTATGACCATAGACGGATGGTGTTTTAATGGCCTGTCGAAGCCACAAACGACCATTGTGTTCTCTATGGTTTAGCAGAATCGCTTTTCTGTGGTTTACAAACTACTGTGGATGTAAAAAATTAAGGATGAGGTGATAGAGGTTACTTTAAACACCACTTTTAGCCATCCGCCATTTTAGGTAGACTTACTAAGCTAACATTATGGAGTAGTTTACCTAAATGTGACAATCCATCCATCTTTTGGCTATAGGACGTCCACTGTTGGACATAGGCCTCCCCTATGGATTTCCAATAAGGCCGATTGGAAGCGGCCTGCATCCAGCACGTTTCTGTGATCTTAATTATATCGTCAGTCCACATAGTCGGTAGAAATATGACACTAGCGATTTTAAAATCTTTTGCCTTTTGTTTGCCTACATATATTATGCGTTCTGGGTGTAGCAGACGCCACGCCATTTTGGGAAGAACTTGGCTTGTCATATTCGCATTCTTTACTCGTTTAATCCATCTTCTATCTTGTCTTTCTCTCGCATCCATGGCAGAAATCTTTATTTGTGGTTTACAAACAAATTATTGTTTATAGTGTAGTTTATAGGTTATCTCGAACCGTTTCGTTTCACGTTTCACCTTGTCAAATTCAGTTTAGTTTTAATGATTTTCGAGAATGAATTAATAATGGGATACTAAACGAGGCCCGATTGATTTATTTTAGTGCTAATCGTTTTATGAACAGGTTGAGAGGTATCTTTAGTTCGTCAACTGACGGGTGTACAAAAAAACAATGTTATGTAGAGAAGACTAACCACAGATCAGAGAACAAGGTGCCTTGTTCAACTGTGAAACTAACATTGGGCGAGTCAAAATTAAAAAATAAACGACTTTACATTTTGTTACAGTGTTTAAGTGAGTTATATACCAACTTGCGTTTTAGTTTTTTATTTGAGTAAATTTAGCATGTCACAATTTTTTTTTTTATATTTTTTGTGACATCCTAAATTTACTCACATAAAAAATATATATTATTATAATGTTTTGTACCTAAGTATTAAGAGTAAAATAAGTAACGTATTGGTGGAAACCGTAACATTATTTACTAAGGAAATAAAGAATTGAGTTGAATTTGTTAAAATGTACTTCCAAACTTTGAAACTATCCCATCTCATTTTCATCATTATAAGGTATTTACATGAGATTTGAAAAAGTGTAGCAGCTGTAACAGCATCAAAAAACAGCAATCTGTCAGAGAAAGCTGTAGAGGAGCATGCTAAGTATAAGGCTCTCAGACAAAATAGGCAACCAAATCTTAAATCAAAAACTAAGGTACCTGATGCTAAAGAAAGGATACGGCGACTAAAATGGAACTGGGCAGGACATATCTGTAGACTTGAGAACTCAAGATGGACAAAAAGAGTAACAGAATGGACCCCACGGGACGGAAAAAGAAAACAAGGAAGACAGAGAAAACGATGGAGAGATGTTTTCACAGATAGAGCTGGACCAGACTGGATGAAAAAAGCAAGAGATAGAGAAGAGTGGAGGGGACTAGGGGAGGCATATGCCGAAGAGGCAACTTCTACGGATAGATATTAAGTTGTACATTAATTCATTGTAGGTTGTTAACCGTAGTAGAATAAATGGCTTTTTTATTAATTTTATTTTATAACAGCATCAAAATCAGTCCATCCGATATGGAGTCACGAGAAATAGGTACATAAAGGCATAATCGTACAATTTGTCGGAAATTAAGTTAGGTATTATGTATTGCGCTGCGCACCTTGTAGCTAACTTCATATTGACACTTGAATTCACGTTGAAGCTTAAACCAAATCACCTTTCTTTTAGGCTCGGCGTTAAAAATAATCGGCCAAGTGCGAGTCGAACTCACGCACGAAGGATTCCGTACCGTACGAAAGTTCTCCAAATACTTAACTGTACCTATTTTAATTTTATTATTTAATTTTGAAGGGAATATACAACTTAATATTCTGTTTCTTTCTGTTGCCTTTATTAATAACGAGCAAAATAATCCGAAAAATGAGAAATGTTTCTTGTATGGGGGCCGCTCTTAAATATTTATTTTATTTTAATTTATTTATTTATTTTGAAGTGAATAATTATTAAAAAAATATTCTGTGAATATTTCAGGCATACCTGTCACCTTTATTAATATCGAGCGAAAAACACCTAAAAATAAGGTTTGCTGTATTTAAAATTATTTTTTGTCTGACTTTGTATTTTTTATTACTTACAGCAACAGAAATACGTCAACACGTGTGAAAAAAAAATCAACGTTCTAGCTATCACCGTTCATGAGATACAGGCAGCCTGGCGACAGACAGACAGACAGATGGACAGACGGACGGACAGCGGAGTCTTGGTAATAGGGTCCCGTTTTTACCCTTAGAGTACGGAACCCTAAAACAAACAACATGGCAACAAATTAATTAGCAAAAGTCACTTTTACCGCCCACGATCCCACCCCTACAACATCTACAAATGTAAATCAGTTACGGATTAGTGACAAAAACAACGCTAATCCTGTCGGCTCTTCACAGGGTTTCTTAAAAGCCGTTAAATGATACAAAATGGACGTGAAATTAGCCCCACAGCCGTTAAGGACTTTGGTCCCTGTCAGAGACAAATTGATTGAAAACACTCGAACTCCGTAGTGGTACAGTCACAGATCAGAGAACAAGGACCTTGATCTGTGGGTACAGTCCATCCCTAGTTATTTTAGTTTAGTTAGACATTTGTCGCTGTCTCTGTCTAGTCATTGCAAACCATCACAGGTTAGACAGAGACACAGCGACAAATGTCAGAGGTAAAATAACTGTGAACGGACTGTAGCTTAGTAGTGTATAATTATTTTTCGCAAAAAATAGCACGACCGACTTCACCCGTGTACAGAATTCGCGAATATTTCGCACGGATCGATGTAGCATTTTCCACATTATTGTTGTTTTATCAAATACAGCTCAGCCGATTTCGATAAAATTTAAATGGGACCAATTTCGAAGTATACTCTATGCAATAAAAAAAGAACTATTGAAATCGGACGACTAGGAAAAAAGTTATGCGTGGTTATACATTAAAAAAATATATATACGCGTCGAATTGAGTACCTCCTCCGGTGGTTCGTCGGTCAAAAAGCATAGACCTCAATTCCAATATCTTCACAAGTGTGGCGTGGTAGGCATTGCAACCATTAAAACAAGGCGATATCTCTTCAATAGATGTTATATTATTCTTCATTAGTAGAATTTCAACATCCTACTCCTCAATAGTAAAATCCTTTTTCTTGCCCGAAAAACAAACTCGTCGAGAGCGAATGTCATGTCTGGTGTTGCCCGTTCTTGAAGATCCGATTTCAACCAAAGTCGACATAGTAAAAAAAGATAAAATACTGAATACCTTACAGTAGTAGAATGGTTATAATGGAGTCGAGTGGTCGTGGGTTCAAGACTCGAGTCGTGTACCAAAGAGTTCTTTAGAATTTATGTCCGGATTATCACACCACTGGCTTTTTGGTGAAAGAAAACGTGAAGAAATTTTCATACTTCCTTAGAAGAAATTAGATGATACTATTAAAATTCACTTCATTGAAACTAGCCGTTCAAATATTATCGTGAGTGTATCCGGTTTTTCATTTAAAAATTTAACTATTAAAATAATTGAAAAAAGAAAACGAAAAAAATTTGCGCTCCCTGTAGGTATAATTCACCATAATTTTGTCTCTTTTCCACACGTTGATAAAATAATGTCGTGGTGCTTATGCTAGCCCGATTGGTGTCAGTGTTTTGAAGCCCTCTGAAGGCCTCTAACATGACTAAACTTTTAACAACCGAGACCAATAATTTAACGTATCATCTCAGCCACGGCAGCACTCAACAATCCAATCACCCAGGTGCCACACAGGTTTTTACCTAGTGCAGGACCCGCAATTCAACCAGTTAAACCTTGTTGCTGTTATAACAAACTCTTAGGTACCTATCAAAAACCTACCCGTATCATTTATAACTTAGAATTATGAAAATACTTAACTTTATTGTGTAAATAACTTAATTACATTCTTGTTAATTTTGTATGTTTTATGTTTAGCAGTATGGTTAGATGTAATGATTAATGAAATAAATTATTCTTATATTATTCTTAACCTACCTACATTTTATAGCTCTCCTATTCTACAATAAAAGTCAAACAAAATCAACCGACACCAAAAAAAAGCAATAAGCCGTATTACTCAACAGCTTCAAACAGAACCAACAAAAGCCCAAACTATCGATTTCAATTGACACAATCAAAAAAAGCCCAGCACAATAGATTTTTTCTTGACCGGAGCAAATGTCTGCGCCCACATACTAACAATGAGTGTAAAATTGAATTAGGCACTTCTTGAAAAGGACAACGGTCGGTGACTTTTGAGTGGCAAAAAATTACACATCTGCCGTTTTTGAGTGTGTGAGTGGGGTGGAGGGTGCAGGGTGTGAAATTAGGTTAAGTAGCTTTGTAAATATTGTAGAAAATAATTTCATGTAGAAAGCAGTGAGCTTCACTATCACTACATATTATAAAACAAAGTCGCTTCCCGCTGTCCCCATGTATGCTAAATCTTTAAAACTACACAACGGATTTTGATGCGGTTTTTTAAATAGATAGAGTGATTTAAGAGGAAGGTTTATACTGTATAATACACCTGTGCAAAGCCGGGGCGGGTCGCTAGTTATTTAATAAATTATATTGTTAATACGAGTATAAGGCGTTTCTTTACTGTTGGTACTGTACCAGCCATTTTAATAGTCCAGTGCAGGACGTAGGCCTACCCACTTAGAGTGATTGGGCCATATCCACCACGCTGGCCCAGTGCGTGTTGGTGGGTTCACACACGCTATCGAATTTCTTCTACGGACATATGCAGGTTGACTCGCGATGTTTTCCTTCACCGAAAAGCCTTTGGTGTGAAATTCCGTACATAAATTCCAAGGAATTCATTGGTACTGGACCGGGATTCGAATCCACAACCTCACGATTGTAAGGCGGGTGTCATTACCACTACACCATGGCTTCACCAGGTGTTTCTTTACTCATAATAAACTCGGAAATCTTTTGAATGAACTATTTGCTGAACAGAACAGAACAGACCAGCTGATTATTTTCGCGATTTAGGTGTTGGTGCCATATTAAAAGTTCATCTCATGTTGAAGACAATGCCCGTTGTCTATCTAAGTTACATAGACAACTGTATAGCTAACTAGCGACCCGCCCCGGCTTAGCACAGGTGTATTATTATCACAGATCAGGGAACAATCCCTGATCTGTGATTGTTATGCATAAATAAACCTTCCGCTTGAATCACTCGATCTATTAAAAAAAACTGCATCAAAATCCGTTGCGTAGTTTGAAACATAACAGGACAGACAGACAGAGAATCGACTTTGTTTTATAATATACATACTAGCGACCCGCCCCGGCTTCGCACAGGTTTATTATACATATAAACCTTCCTCTTGAATCACTCTATCTACTAAAAAAAACCGCATCAAAATCCGTTGTGTAGTTTTAAAGATATAAGCATACATGGGGACATGGGGACAGCGGAAGCGACTTTGTTTTATACTATGTAGTGATAGTGATACAGCATAGCCCAAACAGTAAATGTAACAAAAAAACACAAGATACCTAATGATGATGAAGAAATAATAAGAAAAAACGTAAAATTAACCGCTGTGACTCTTTGAGAGTCCCACCTACCACACGTTTTATTAAATATGTAGCTAAACTAAGTAAGTAAGTTCGTATAGGCCGGGTGGCAAGCCCTGGTGTCAGAGATTTTAGGCCGCCTGAAGGCCTCAAAACATATATTCTTGAATATGTAGCTCTATATAATATTCTTGAATATGTAGCTCTATATAGCTCTATATATTACTATCGAGAAAATATGAGAAACTGTATACTAGAATTACATCGATTTTAAACCAAATCTTAAGCGATAAAATTACCTAGTTCATTCATTTGGGAGACTTAATAAAAGTAGTTTAAAAAAACTAAAAACCACCCTCATCAGACCTTGAAACCCAATCGTGGTCAAAGTTCATTACAAGACTTTTCTAAGAGATCCAAAACAGCTATGATACTATTTTTCATCATGAAGTTCCAGTTCATATCTTCCGGTTCCATCATGAGATCAGTTCGACAGTACCATATTATTGTATTGTCATCAGAACTACAAACATCTGCCAATTTTCATTACGCTACAACCATTGGAAGATGGTTAAAAGTTACCTTAGATTCCATCACATAGTTAGGTACATATATGTACAGGTCGACTTAATTAAAGCGTGCTGTGAATAACAATAATCGGCCAAGTACGAGTCGGACTCGCGCACGGAGGGTTCCGTACTGTATGGGAGCTCCCCTTAAATATTTATTTTATTTAAATTTTATTATTTATTATTGAAGAGAATATAAAACTAAATGTTCTGTGAAAATTTGAAGCATCTACCTGGTACCATTATTAATACAGAGCGAAAAACGTCTAAAAATTCAGGTTTGTTGTATGGAAGCCCCCCTTAAATATTTATTTTATTTTATTTTTAGTATTTGTTGTTATAGCGGCAACCGAAATACAACATCTGTGAAAATTCAGCTGCTTAGCTATCATGGTTCATGAGATACAGCCCGGTGACAGACAGACGGACAGACGGACCACATTGAAGTCTTAGTAATAGGGTCCCGTTTTTCCCTTTGGGTACGGAACCCTAAAAAGATAAAATACTGATTTATTTTATTTTGTTTTTAGTATTTGTTGTTATAGCGGCCACCGAAATACATCATCTGTGAAAATTTCAGCTGCCTAGCTATCATGGTTCATGAGATACAGCCCGGTGATAGACGGACAGACGGATATCGAAGTCTTAGTAATAGGGTCCCGTTTTTCCCTTTGGGTACGGAACCCTAAAAATCATGACAGATATCAAACTAGCGTAGCGTCTATTTATCACTTATACCTTTGATAGAAAACCTTTATATACCTTTGATAGAAAAGACCCCTTCTTTTCTATCAAAGGTTAAATAGACGCTACGCATACCTACACACTCAAACGCCTAAATTCCTTTAAAAATAGCAACAAATTACTATCCAATAACACTTAAACATCGAAAAACCTTTGATAGCCATTATTTATGGTGTCTTTAAATTTTTTCAACACCCAGGTGAATGGGTTTTGGCCCATTATGCTTTTGTATGGAGTTGTATGAATGGCCGTTTCTAGCAAATGGTACTTTTTAATTGAGTGGTGATAATTTTTGAATGGCTATTAAATTGTGTGTGAAATTTGTACGAAGTGTTATGGTTTGTGAATTAATGATAGTTATTGTTGGATGTGTTGAAAAAAATGTTTGGCACTTATTATTGCTGTGACGATTGTTGTTTTGTGAAATTAATAGAAATCGAGAAAGGCGCCACTAAATAACGCAAATAATTCTAATTAAATTGCTAAAATATAATAAGACCTACTTATCCTACCTATACGACGTAGAGTAAGAATAAGAATAGAATAAGAAAATGTTTATTGTAAAGCCGTGTAAAAAGATGTTACATAAAAATTGTTTCAACAGACTGCCCATTTCGAGCGTACAATAGTGATTTATAAATAATAAGTAATAGGTAGTTCTATATTATCAAAAATAATTGATACATTTGTTAAGTACAGATAACTATAGATGACTTATACCTATTATTATTAACAACTAGACGACCCGCCCCGGCTTCGCACAGGTGTATTATACATATAAACCTTCCTCTTGAATCATTCTAGCCATTAAAAAAAACCGCATCAAAATCCGTTGCGTGGTTTTAAAGATTCAGACAAACAAACAGACAAAAATAGCGACTTTATTTTAAACTACGTAAGGATTTCAACATAAAAGTGCTAGTCAATTACAGGTTAACGAAAGCGTACCTATACCTGTACCATACCTGTACCATACCTGTACCAGCCTTTTCAATAGTCCACTGCAGGACGTAGGCCTACCCACGAAAGGTGATTGGGCCATGTCCACCACGCTGGCCCAGTGCGGATTGCTGGATTCACATACGCCATCGAATTTCTTCTACGAACATAATTATGCAGGTTGCCTCACGATGTTTTCCTTCACCGAAAAGCCAGTAGTGTAAAATTCCGTACGTAAATTCCGAAAAAATGATTGGTACTGGACCGGGATTTAAACCCACGACCCCACGATGGTAAGGTCAGTGTCATTACCACTAGACCACCACGGCTTTAACCCTATACTGAGTTTAACCTATGCTGAGTTTTTATTTGAGTTAAAAGAGATTATGTAAAAATATATCGAGGATGAATGAATACAAGAATGCTAATTGATTAGGAATAACCCTGTTAGTAGGCAGAGGCCATTGGATATGCTATATCTAATACAATGATGATGATTCTCGAATTAAATATTGCCTCTTTTTCTAGAGTCGGTTAAATATTATCCCCCCTAATGCCTTTACCGTGCCACCGATCCTATCTACAACTCAATAATAAAAATAACCGTATTAATATAATGTCCTATTCTGATATTTTTTATCACTTTACACTGTGACATTTGTATACAGAATTTGAATAGATGATGGTTCCCCCGCTGCGTAATGCCTTCTATTGTACAACTGACTTTAAAAATAGACTTGTAGTTTTTTGGACTTTGTCATAGTAAGGTAAGAAAAGCTGTGATGACTTAGTAGGAGAACGGTCACCTTAAAATTCTGAAGTTGGGGGTTGGAATCCGTACTGTACCAAGTAGTTTTTGGTTATTATTTTTATTTAGAGTGCTTTCCACACTAGGTCTTAGGTTATGGCTAGTGATCTAAAGGGACAGGTTCGAATCCTGCGTTCAGTTCAGATTTTTGAAATGAAAAGATTTTTGTCACAAAGATAACTCTTTGAGTTGTTTGAAATTTATAAACGGAATAGATTTTGCTCGAAACTCCGACCTCGTGTTATTTTGAAATTTGTGCTATCCCATGGGTTCCCTTTATCCCTTTAGTTTTTCCGGAATAAAAAATAACCTATAAGTATCACTTTCCGTATTTCAAACATCTAGTATGTTTGAAATACGGAAAGTGATACTTATAGTATATCCATAGCAAAAATCAAATCAATCCGTTGTTCCATTGTGGCGTGAAAGAGGAACAAACCAACAAAATATTACACTTTTGGATTTATGATACTAGCACAAACTTAGGAGGTTAGTTTATGATGCTAGTAAGGATTTTCGCACCACTGGTTATTGTGTAAAGGAAAATATTGAGTAGCAAATTACATCTCCGTATGTATGCCAGGAGAGGATATTTGATGGCTTATATTATAGTTACATACATTTCTTTACATAGAAACACAAAAAGCATTAGTTATACAAAATACAATTATAATGTAAAATTAATAAAACATGTGAATATGAATGTGATTCCTGACACCAATCGGGACCGACGTAGCTGGGCCAGCGTGGTTGATATGACTCAACTGTATTTCAGGGGTAAGTATTTGATCAGTAGACTATAAAGCAATAAATATAGGGTGTACCTTTGACTACGGAGGGAGGGGGTATTAAGAGATGAATGGGAACATACACTTATGCTACGTAGAGGCATATTTTTAGCTAGATAGGGCATCTGTACTGTATCAGCCTTTTTAATAGTCCACTGCAGGACGTAGGCCTACCCACGAAGGGTGATTGGGCCATATCCACCACGCTGGCCCAGTGCGGATTGGTGGATTCACATACGCCATCGAATTTCTTCTACGGACATATGCAGGTTGCCTCACGATGTTTTCCTTCACCGAAAAGCCAGTGGTGTGAAATTCCGTACATAAATTCCAAAGAACTCATTGGTACGGGACTGGGATTGAACCCACGACCTCACGATTGTAAGGCGGGCGTCACTACCTCTAGACCACCACGGCTCCTCGGCATCACGGCTCCGGATAGGGCATAGGGCAGTGTTATTGTCCGTGTTTGTAAACCACATGAAGGCCTCGAATTAAACGGAGACCACGGACCAGCAAGCGCAGCGTAGGACGTCCACCGACCAGGTGGACTGACGATATAATTAAAATTGCAGGAATGTGCTGGATGCAGTCGGCTTCCAACTGGGCTTATTAGAAAACCATTGAGAAGGCCTATGTCCAGCAATGGATTTCCTATGGCTGATGAATGGATGAAGGCCTCCCCCACAAAGTTAAAGTTCTGTTATTTATCACTTGTACACTAAAGTTTTATATCAGGGCACGAGAGCTACTTAAGTAAAAACTTTAGATTATGACAAAGTTGTAGGCAATATCCTGCAGTGCTCGTTTAGTTAACAGATTACCCCTCGTAGGTTCCGCACTTAAATCTGTATTACAAATACAATGTAACTGTAGTATATAGTCCTACCAAGTAATAAAAACAACGAAAATTACAGGCATTAAAATACACAGGTGAAAGTTAAGCTAATACATTTCTTTTCTATTTTTGCCATTATTTCTCATCTTGTGTAAGCCAAATTAATTGCCATTTGACATATAATTTAGTTACAAAAAACTAATCCACACATTTTGTTATTTGTTACAGTTCTTTGACAATAATATTAAAATGGCGTAAAATGTAGTCTGAACCACACACAACATTGCTCGAGTGAGCTAATGACAAAATGCGCTAAAGCAAGCCATTTTAGGCAGAGTGTGGTGAGAGGCCCTGTCTTTTAAGGCCCTCTGTTAGATTTTTTAAGACTCAAAAGCTTCAAAACTATGCAACAACTGAAGTCAGATTTATTAAGTCACTCAAAAGCTTCAACAATGTACGTACCTACAATAACATCTCTTAAATTCAAAACTCAAATTCAAAATTATTAATTACTACAGCAACTTAAGATTACAAAGAAAAGAAACGATGCTACTCGCAGTAGTCAAGAAGACTGTATCGCAGATAGTTGCTATCTGCGATACAGTCTTCTCTCCCTCTCACCTCCATCAAAATACTAATACTGACATTTTAAACGGTTAAACGGTTATCAACCAAAATAATTATGCGTAAAAAAAATGCGCTATCTATGAAGAATAACCAATGGCCTGGCATTATAGTAGCTCGACGGCTACCTAACAACACTGGAATGAAGATATCAGTATGTAAGTGGAGCTATAAAAATTCTTTTTGTTAGGAAATGTGGCAGGAAAGTCTATTTTATAAGATTTATTGTCAATTTACTGTTCGGAATTTGAATTATGTAAATTTTTCTATTGTATCCCGTGAGATATGGGAGTATGATGGGTCTTGTTTATTTAATCGTATAAAACGGTTATTTTACAAAAAAATCTGAATGACTTTTGACAATGAAAAGTGATACAGATATTTGAAATTGGAGTCGCGCGAGAGTTTGTGAGTTGTTGAGACCATTTCCGGTTTTTGATGATTTTTTCGAGGCATTCGTTTTTGTCGTTTAATTTTTATTTCATGTTGAAAAAAAAGTTGTAAAAAGAAGATAAAACAGAAGGTAGATGAGCTCAGTCTGTTCAGGCTATAAATTTTCTGGCAGAGAAACGTACCTAAGTTAAGATAAGTAGCTTCAAAGACGATTTAGCCTAACTCTCGATTCTCAGATACGTATTCAATAAGTTATTAATGAAAACTTTGGCATTACATGGATTTTAAGAAAACAATATAGTTAATCCGTAATTGCGGTAACAACACATTAAGATATAGCAAACTCTATTTTAGGCTTTTCGGCATATTTAAAAAGCTGATGTGATCGTGATTGTTAATTATTTTTCTTATAAAAATGTAATTTCTTAAAAATTCGAGCTTTTGTGATCCCGGATATCATGGAGTAGCAGAGCGCTAGCCAAGACAAGTATAACAAGCCCAAGCACGACTGGTATATCTTGTTTAATACAGGAGTTTCTATGGCCAGCTTCCGACTCCATCATCAGATCAGCTCCATGATACCATATTATTGCATTGTCACGCGATATACATATGCGTGCAAAATTTCAGCTCAATCGAAAACCGGGAAGTTGGTCAAATTTAACTTACAAAATTCCACCCGAACTTACATAGGTACATCCATTCCAAGTTAAATAATACGAGTAAGTAGCTTGTAAAAATATACTGTGAATTAATTACGTTTTTTTATTGTCATATTTGATGCTTATTTTCTACATCTCTATCAAACGGTAATACAAGACTACTTCTATCAAAGTACATACTTAAATAGAAAATTCCACAACGTATAAAATAATAAGCCATAAAGGCGCGTTCACACACGCCCACAGTACGCCCATGCAGACAACTGCGTACTGGTGTAACTCGACACTAGTTGCGACACTATCTGGCGCACGTCGCAACTCTGAGAAATAAGATGAGTCTATTGTTTGACTGCCTCAGTGGCTCAGTGGTTAGTGACCCTAACTTCTGGGTCAAAGAGGCGTGGGTTCGATCCCCAGTGCAAGTATTTATGTGATGAACATAGGTGTTTGCTCTGTGTCTGGGTGTTATTTACTTAGTTAGGTACTATCAATATATAAATGTATTTAGAAATATGTAAATGTAGAATATCCGTTTCTGACAGCTATATCACAAGCTTTGCTTAGTTTGGGGTCATGGGCCGTGTTTAAGATGCCCCCAAAATGTTTATTTATTTATTGTTGTCTTCTGTCTTAACTTTGGTTTATGGTTAACTAAATATCCCGATAGTCAGATGATATCATCAAACTTGTCGGGAGCGAGAAAGAGAGGAGGCTTATGCTTAGTAGTGGGTGAAACAGGCTGAATAGATAGATAGACAAAAAATTGTTAGTCTAGTTGTTCTTTTTTTAGAAATGCTTTTTTTTACACTTGTACGTAGATTGAGTTTATTAGAAATACTTACTTAATATCATCAAGCCGTGGTGGTCTAGAGGTTATGACACCAGCCTTACAAACGTGAGGTCGTGGGTTCAAATCCCGGTCCCGCACCAATGAATTCTTCGGAATTTACGTACGGAATTTCACACCACTGGCTTTTCGGTGAAGGAAAAAATCGTGAGGCAACCTGCATACGTCCGTAGAAGAAATTCGATGGCGAATGTGAATCCACCAACCCATATTGAGACAGTGTGAGTGGATATGGCCCAATCACCCTTCGTGGGTAGGCTTATGTCCTGCAGTGGACTATTAAAAAGGCTGGTTCAGCTATAATCAGTAAAATCACATAAAATATATATGTACTTATATCTTGAATTTTTCATTCACATAAAATAGTACACAAAACGAAAATGTAGGTACAACTTAATCAATCGAACAAAAGCAACCAACAAACTAATAAAAATCCAAATACACTATTCAGAACCATACAAATAAAAGACAAGGCAGTTGTACACGAATGGTCACTTCTCTAAATAATAGAGACATCACACAACACAACGGCAATAATTTATTCAAATTGAGCGTAATGCGATACGCCAGGCAGTGTGTACGTGCCTTTATAGCTAAGATCTTGTCAGTTTTGGGTGCTTTTTTCACTTTTTTATGTTCTTTTTTTGTTTTTGACTCGTTGTGGATAACACAGATGGCGCTAGATGATGTAGATTTATGTGATGGTGGTTTTTAAAGAATTGGTTGGACGTGACGTCATTCTTTCATGTTTTTACCTACGAAAAAAAAGAGGTATTATAGTGTGATGTGTGTCTGTGGCATTGTAGCTCCCAAACGAATGGACCAATTTTAGGCTGTGATGCGCAGTTTTTTTTTTACTTTAAAACTGATGAATTTTGGTGGGGCGTTATAATGATTAAATTTTGCAGTCAAGTTTTACACTTCATGGCACTACCAATTTAATTTAAAATCGCCCAACACCCCTGGTGGGGCAGATTCCACTAGTCTAAAAAGTGGAGAGAATCTGCCCCACCAGTGGGGCGCTTTGTGGGGCAGAGTGGAAGTACTCATTTTTATTTACTTTAAAAGTGATGAAAACGGTACTTAACTTATGCTTCCTAGCATTAATAAGTATAATGCTTGTGTGTGAGTGCGTGGATGTTTCGAGGGTATTCCGATATAACCGACGCCTACAATTTAACGTATCATCCGATCCACAGCTCGGCAGCTGTAGATACTGTACTGTACCAGCCTTTATAATATATAGTGGCAATGGGCAGGACACATAGTTCGAAGACCCGATGGCCGATGGAGCCGTAAAGTTCTAGAATGGAGACCACGGACCAGCAAGCGCAGGAAGTCCAGCGACTAGGTGGACTGACGATATAATAAAATCGCAGGAACGTGCTGGATGCAGGCCGCTTCCTTATTGGAAATCCATGGGGGAGACCTATGTCCAGCAGTGGACGTCCTACGGCTGATAGATAGATAATGTGTATCTACTTAGAATTTCTCTCGCTCCATAATAAGCTACTCAACTACCTTTTACCGCTCATATCACATTATAATCTAAACAGTTATCTTAATAACAATAATAACGTACAAAATTCTCATGATTCACCATCTGTCACTCGGCGGATAACGTCGGAATCACCGTAAAACGTCCAGCAATTGTCTCGAAACTGGTTGGAATCGTTCCGGTTTGTGTAACAGCTTCCAAAAAGTGCTTCGTACGTGTGGTTTGTTTTAGGGTTCACTGAGAGAAAGAAAATCCTTTATTAAGTTAAGAAAATCTTTTATTATGTCGACTGCCTCGGTGGCTTAGTGGTTAGTGACCCTGACTACGGGATCAAAGAGGCGTGCGTTTGATCCCCACCCAGGGCAAACATTTATCTAATTGCACGGTTAAACGGTGTTTAAATATTTTGTGGTAAAGTAGTTGGTCACTATCATTAACCCACTAAATTAAGCTTACCGTCTTACCACAAAAGCTATACGCACGCTTTAAACAATGTTTAACAGTACAAAATGCACGTTTAAACAGTGTTTAAAAGGGGTTTAAATCTTTTGTGGTAAGGCGGTTAGTGCCTTTGAGCTACGCGTAGCAAATTTTATCTATTGAAACGACTTCAACGCGCTCTCTTCGTATTATTGTTTTCACACCGTTTGTTTCTAAAACAAACTTACTTATTGAAGACCAAGGTGAATATGTCGCAACTGCAAATTTACAACTTTTTAACGGTGAAAACTTATGTATATGACTAATGAAAACTCTGCGCTCTGATTGTCATGTCAAGAGTTAAGATTAAATGTACGAGTATATTCTGCTAGATTTCACTTAAAATATTTCAAACTAGGGAACGAAAGCACTTTTATCTTACTCTGCACAAAACCAAATGTTTTATTCTGCTTGTAAGCAGCGTAAATCATAAATGGCGGTACTGATAGTGCGATGATAGTGAATATTAGTGTGCAGCCAGTACCTGGTTTGTGAAAGATCTATCTTACTAAAAACCATTTGAAACATAGTGAAAGAAGACAAAAACAAAGATGTATTTTACTTGGTAGCAGTATTCTCGCTGTAGTGTAGTTTTAAATCTATGTAGGTACACCAGTGAAATAAATTATTATTAAATATAACTTTTTTTAAATACAAGCTTTTGAGACCCTGGATTTCATGTTGCAGCAGAGTGCTAGCCAAGATGAGTAAAACAAGCCCAAACACGACAGATCAATGTTGTTTAGTATAGGAATTCCTATGGCCACCTTCTGACTCCATCATCAGATCAGCACCATGGTGTCATTTTATTGCATTTTCACGCGACATGCACATGCGCGTAAAATTTCAGCTCAATCTGAAACCAGATTGTTGGTCAAATTTAACTTGCAAGATTCCACCCGAACTTACATACATACATAGGTACATTGCAAGTTAAATCTTTTATTTAACTTGTAAAAAATAGCCTAGTCAAAGTCAAAAACTGAGATCCAGGAAAAATTGTCCAATTTCAATATATTCGAAACGCGCTACGCGTCGTGCTCAAAATTTAAGGGTAGTATTTAAACGCAAATCATAAAATATCCTTTTTCTATGCAATAAGATTCCAAATTCCCATCAAAATTACTGATTGCACAGCATAATATTCAACTCAAAATATCACTAAACACACTACAATTTATTTTCGCAGCGTACAGCGATTTTTCCTAAAGCAAAAGCTTTTTCATCAATGCACAGCTAATAATCTTAATGCACATTATACCTGTTAAAGGCGATTCGCTTCTGGCACTTCGCCGGCCGCTGCCGCGGCACGCTCGCTTCGCTCGCTCGGCTCGTGCGTTGTTTTGTCATGTTCTAACATAAGTTTATATCACACCTAATCTAATTTCTTCACTAATTTACATATTGATGTAAAATTTCGAATTATCTGCAGTTTGAGTTTTGTTAAACATTTAGTTTATTTGTAATGAAGTTATTTGATGTAAAAAAGAATATAAATGATGAGTATGTATTGATAGGCGATTATTTATTTGATATGCAATTAATATTATCCCAAAATTTAATATCAAAACTTATATTACACTGTTTTTTGCTCAAAAAATAAATAAGCTACGGAATCAAAGAGCATTTTTCGTACTCACTATGCTAAACAGAATGTTTTATTCTGCTAATAGGCAGCATAAAGCACAAATGGCGATGCTGATAGCGCGACGATGGAGGCGATATGAGCACTGTGCAGCCAGTCCCGCTGGTTTGTAGAAGATCTTTCGACCTTACCGTTCGCTTACATAGCGAGAAAGGCTAATTTTATTGTTGTTTTCATTGCCGTAATGTTGTAGTTAGTAAGTAGTAGTACGTTCTTACGTACCTCAGAATAAGGAAAAAAAATAGAAGTGATATAAAGTAAAAAAAGTTGTGATGCATGATTCCACAAACATGGCGTCGAAAATCTATGGAAACTGCTATGTAATCTAGACACAAATGACACTTGAACTGCTGATCAAATGTCAAATTTGATTTCACAAAGATGGTGGACAAACTTCAAACGTCTCCTAGGTGGGGCTTTTATTTTAAACTTTATCGTCATAGCAATAATGCCATGTCATTTCAAACACCGCCCCTATGTTACGTTACGTACGTTCGCAGACGAAGCAAAGTTACCGACATAGCCCAGCGGATTAGCAAAGTGGCAATGGGCACATAGTTCGAAAACCGGATGGCCGATGGGGCTGTAAAGTTCTCGAATAGAGACCACAGACCAGCAAGCGCAGCGTAGGACGTCCACCGACTAACTGGACTGGCGATAATATATTAAAGATCGCAGGAACGCGCTGGATGCTTCCAACCGGCCTTATTGGAAATACATGGTGGAGACATATGTCCAGCAGTGGACGTCCTACGGCTGATGGATGGATGGATGGATGGAGTACGTTATTGGGGATATTCGGCACATCTATCGTAAAATGCGAACATTGCAATAGGCATGACAACTAGGTAAAAAAATATTATTATTATTAGTCCGTGAGTAAGATTATCAAAAAAATTGGACACGTATTTTTTTGTCAATAAAAGAACAAAATAGAATAGACAAATAGTAGGTACAATAGACTGCCTCGGTGGCTCAGTGGTTAGTGAACCTGACTTCTGGATCAAAGAGGCGTGGGTTCGAACCCCACCCAGGGCAAGCATTTATGTGGCACATAGGTATTTGCTCTGTGTCTGGGTGTTATTTAGGTACTATCTTTACAATTATGTATTTAAAATTTATGTATGTGTAGTATATCTGTCTCTGGCAGCCATATCACAAGCTTTGCATAGTTTGGGGTCAGAGACCGTGTTTAAGATGTCCCCCAATCATTCTCATTCATTTATCATTTATTATACTTATCAATTAGTTATATATGTTAACAAAATTTTAAATTAATTTCAGTACTAATTGTAAATCAGACTAAAAATTGAAATTCAATTAAATAACAATTATGAATTTGACTGTGTTATAAATTACAATATGCATATAGGTAGTAGCGACATGTAAACCTCGCTTATTACGGAACTAAGAGAATGCCAGAAAAAGTTGTCACACGTCACAGATTGAAGGAGCTAGTTTCCATTGTAACACGCTGTTGTTTTCAACAATAGGTATTTACATTATCATGGACCATAAAATAAAGGTATCTACCAAACGTGAAGAAATAATCGGCCAAGTACGAGTCAGACTCGCGCACAGAGGGTTCCGTACTGTATGGAAGCCCCCTTAAATATTTATTTTATTTTAATTTTATTATTTATTATTGAAGGGAATATAAAACTAAATATTCTGTGAAAATTTCAAGCATCTACCTGGTACCATTATAAATATAGAGCGAAAAACGTCTAAAAATTCATGTTTGTTGTAAGGGAGCCCCCCTTAAATATTTATTTTATTTTGTTTTTAGTATTTGTTGTTATAACGGCAACCGAAATACATCATCTGTGAAAATTTCAGCTGCTTAGCTGTCATGGTTCATGAGATACAGCCCGGTGACAGACGGACAGACAGACAGACAGACGGACATCGAAGTCTTAGTAATAGGGTCCCGTTTTTCCCTTTGGGTACGGAACCCTAATAGAAAATAGAAGAAATGGTCTCACGACCCAAAATAAATGGATATGTATTTGGCACTGGATATGTATGTACCTAGTGAAGAGTTCAAAGCTTTTTATAAAATATTCAGCTTTTTTAACTCTTTACAAACTTTAAGCAATATCTGATCTGATCATTTGCAAAATATTTGAACTTGACATTATGACATGGCGCCATCGTAGTTATAATAGCTAATTAGCATATTTCTGTTTCTTTTTCACTTAAGGCATTCGATAGAGAGAACACTTTTTACATTGCTATTAAATTTACAATTCATAATTAGGCCTATTTTCGCATTAAAGTAACTTATTGTACGCCAAAATGCAATTGTAGTTACTTTATAATACTCATTTATTTATAACAATAAGTTACATGTCAAACAAAAACTACTATGGCAGTTGTAAATTAACAAAGTACAACACTACCTTATAAGCTAAACCTACTACATAAAAAGCAACTGGATCATCCACAGATCCTTGAAAGCTTTGATCAGGAATACATTGTATTCAGTGTATTTCTGATCGAAGCTTGAAGGTCTAAATATTCATTCAGCGTGGCAATGCAGCCAGCATGATGGGCATGCTACCCATTGGCAGTGGGCTTGAGCATTTGGATTATTATAAATCGTAATAACTAAATAATTGATTCAATGAAATAATTAATAACAATCAAAAAGCATTAATTGAAATAACAATGTGTCGTGTCGCAAATAAAACTAATAACAATTATAGATAGATAGATAGATAGATGTTCTTTATTGTTAACACAAAGAGCACAAGTAACACAGATAGGTAACAAAAACATTATAACTATAGCGTGTAACAAGAGGCGGCCTTATCGCTAAAAACGATCTCTGCCAGGCAACCTTTGGATGGAATAGGAATATAGAACAAGTAAAGACGAGGGTGTGCGTTAAAAAAAATAGCTCATTAAGTATATAATAAGTTAGTAGTAACAGTTATAATTAATATGATCTAATTATTTTTCGCAAAAAATGGTAAAACCGCCTTTCATCGGGTACGAACTCGAATATTTCGCTCGAATCGTTTACATTATAGTTGATTTTTCAAAAATGGCTCAGCCGATTTCTGAAATTTTTTAATGGGAACACCTCCGGAGTACACCCTTTCGAGCTATAAGATTTTTTCGATTCGGTTCACAATTGGCGAAATTATCTAAGAACATACATAAAAAAATACATACAGTCGAACATAGAACCTCCTCCTTTTTGGAAGTCGGTTAAAAATAGGCAGTACGTTATATTTTCAAAGAGAACCAACCTGTAAAAGCATAATATTTCTGCCCGACAATACATAACAATGGAACTACGCATTGGTTTATCTAAATAGTTTCTCCGTAAGGTACGTGACACACCGAGATAGCACAAATGAGCCGACAGCGCATGACCTACGTGTGAACCGCTAACTACATAGTTTGGGGGTTTCCCAAATACATCACTACATAGTATAAAGCAAAACCGTTATTTCTATGTCTGTCTGTATATCCGCTTATATCCAAACTACTCAACAATAAATGCGGTTTTCACTATTGTTTAGAACATTTCGCCCGGAAGGTTTATAACTATAAACTATAACTTATTCGTATGCGATCTATGTTTGAAGGTGAAGGTTTATAACTATAAACTATAACTTATCCGGGCGAAGCCTGGAGGCTTCGCCCGGATACGAATAGGGCAGCAAGTGTCGTATATGTACACGCCATTATGTGAACGCATAGCTCTTCTAACTATTCAATGATATGTAAAAATATATCATAGGATACCATGTTAGCTTTTTCTAATGTACTACTAGATATAGGTCTACGTTTAAGGCTACATCCACTCGTCGTAAAGCAGGGTAAATCGTGTGTCAGTCTATATATATTATGTAAGTGTTGTATGATATGAGAATAATGAATAATGTCAGGCTTTATTTAACTTTATAACAATGGAGCTAAGCATTGGTTTATCTAAACAGTTTTTTCGGTAAGGTACGTGATACACCAAGATGTCGCATGTCGGCGCAAATGAGCCGACAGCGCATGACCTACGTGGGAATCGCTAACAAATTAGTTTTGGGGGTTTCTCAGACTTAAGTTTTAATACTCATAGGTAAATATAAACAAAATTGCATACGTCAAAAAATTTATAGCAGATAATAATAATCTTAATTTCTCACCATCCCACATGATGAGAACCTCGTGAAGGCCGAGAAGGACAAGCTCAGCAAGTACCTTGACTTGGCTCACGAGGTTACCGCCATGTGGGATGTTGAATCGACGATCATTGTCCCGATAGTCGTGTCGGTGAACGGTTTAATAGCAAAGAGTCTCGACCAACATCTCAAGAGGCTCTCGCTAGACGGTTGGGTCAAGGGCCAGATACAGAAGGCAGTGATCCTGGACACGGCGCGCATCGTCAGGAGGTTGCTCAGTCTGTAGCCCCAACCACCGGTAGCTTGGGCCCCGCCCCACTGCCGGCGGAAAACTAGGTTAAGTTTTTAAATTTGTTTTTATAAAAATATTGTAAAAATTAAATCTGAGATGTTAAATAAATACCTAAATAATAATCTTAATGACATGAGTTACATTTATAAAAAATAACTTATAATATATAAGTACGTCATATACCGTAACTTAACATATTATAATGCTTACTAATGCACCTCCTGAACATATGATAAACCTTACTTTCAAAACATGATAGATCCATATCTACCACCTTGCTGCTGTTGAAAATTAGTGGAATCACATTATGCCATCAGATTTCTTCTCCCGGCGTATGTATGCAGGTTTCTAACAATGTTTTACTTTATAAAACAACCATTGAGATGAGATCCGTACACGAATCACAAAAAAAAACTCATTAGTTTCAAATAAAAACTAGTTACTCAGGGTGTTATCAAAAATCAATTATATTTTTGATAACTGTCTTAATTGTTTCTGCTCGCACTTTTGGTGCCTAGTGGCCGATATTAATTCTAGCTATTCAGAAAAGTAAACATTTTGTTGTTAAAAGCGAACGTAAAGTTTCACTTGGAACGCTATAAAAAACTCGTAAGTTACTCACGAAAAGGTTTTAAAATTACGTGATTAACACGTGCCACAATAATTCTACGATTTGAAGTTTAACCAAGTGCTGCCTTTCTCATTTCATAGTTTAAAACAAACCACTACCTAATAACCACTAACTATTATTAGGTCTCTACCGTGTCAACCGTTTAAAAACAATAAAATTAACTTGTTTTACCTATAAATGGGCTAAAACTACGAGGTGATTACGATTTTACATACAAAATACAAACAATTCATAGTAGAAAACCTTTTTTACGCGATTTGAATAGACAATGCTACGAGTAAGCTTTTTAGTTATTCTGTAAGCAAAGTAAACAGAACGATTCAAACGAACTGTTTTAGTAATTTAATTCTGTGTAATTGATTTGGTGTTTGGAGCTAAGCAAGAATATATTTTTACCTACACAAAGAAAGAGAGGGCTCAAATTTTTGAAAATTATTTGCTTATTAATTAAGTTAGGTACGCTAAATGTCATCTTGTTCGTGCAGTTTCTCACCAATAGTAAAAAAAGTATTACCATAATTCCCCTGTACTAAAAGTAAGTTCGTATAGGCCGGGTGGCTTGTATTTCTGGTTACTTATATCTTCAAACAATGGTGGTGTACAGCATAAAGTCAATTCGTAACTACACTAAATTGGCAACATTAGCCACATCAATTTGGATGTCATCCATTCGAAGCATCAAGAAGCTTGATGATGATGAGTGGCTGACACTGATGTCAGCCACTTAAGGCTGCCACTGACCGTCGCTTCGAATCATTAAGCTTAACCAAACGGAATCGACACGCCTAAGCACCATAGTCATAGAATAAGAACAAACTACTAGAAATAGTACTAAAATAGCAAGGGATGACTGCCTCGGTGGCTCAGTGGTTAGTGACCCTGACTTCTGGGTCAAAGAGGCGTGGGTTCGATCCCCACCCAGGGCAAACATTTGTGTGATGATCATAGGTGTTTGCTCTGTGTCTGGGTGTTATTTAGGTACTATCTATATAAGTATTTGTTTAAAATATGTATATGTAGTATATCAGTCTCTGGCAGCCATATCACAAGCTTTGCTTAGTTTGGGGTCAGAGACCGTGTGTAAGATGTCCCTTAATATTTATTTATTTATTTATACATCATTCTGTCCCATTTTAAATATGAAATTTAAAAGGTGTTAGACAAAGATGCACAAACACCCGAACTTACGTAATTTCGAAGGGTTTCACAAACTAGCATTGAGCTATCTCGGGTGTCCAAATTCAAAAAGGTAAAAAGTAGGAAGGTAAAATGATCAGAGATTTGAACCTTCTAACTGGAACTAGAGGGTTCAAATTTCCGAAAAAGACATGTGGCCTAATCTAACCAAATTTTAACCATTTTGACATTCCAACTGGTCATTTTGACGTATGCGACAGACATTGCGTTTTTTTTGTTCCACTCACTCTCGCGTATGCTGTATAACGATATATGAATAAGACAGCTGTAACGTAGTTTTTATTTGAGTAAAATTTAGCAATACTACTATTACTTGTAATTCTTCTGAGCATCAGACTGCTATAATTTCTCCGCTATGTCAGCACTAGCTGATCTTAATTCGAGAACTTTACGGCCAGTCACAGAGCCAACAAATTCGTACTCTGGCAGTAAATTAAGGCTCCCTGTGTGGTAGTCATTAGAATGGAAACGCCATAATTCCCCTGAACTATCAGTACGTGTGTCACACCCAGCTACCGTTAAACGCTAGCTAGTATGCTGCGCACGCGCTCAATTTACTAGCTAGCTTTAATGTTCGTGTGTAGTGCATTGGAAATTGGGGTGGTAGGAGAAAGAATGGTGTTGGTTTAAAACATGGCGATTGACGGTGATTTTCTTCGAAATAATAATCTTGTCTTCAGCTGTGTATAGGCGTATATGTGTAGGTCATTGTAGGCGTATGTATCATTACTAAATATCCTACTAGTATTGTATACGCGAAAACTGATGCTTGTTCCTCTGTCACGCAAAAACTACCTACTGAACGGATTGAGATGAAACTTTGCAATAGTAATGCTCATACATCAGAATAACACATAGGCTATAATATTATAATTTATAAAGATATTGCGTGAAACAAAGTTCGCCGGGTCAGCTAGTTATAATCCAAAGGTGGGTTTGCCGGTTTAATACTCTTTTACACAGCAACAGAGCACTCTTTGACTTGTTTTTTGGCGTAGATATAAGCCAAAGTTTAGTGAGTGACATAGGCTACCTGGAATTTTTATCCCGGAAAATAAAATGTTTTTATGGGGTAGTACAAAAGTCAAAATATCAAGCGGGAGAAGCCGCGGACAAAAGATAGTAGGTGTAAATTTCAGCGATTAGACTACCTTTTGCAACTTTCTTATGTGTATGTTTGACTCTATGTGTTATTTACTCCACGCGTAACTTACTGAGTACAAATGGTGTTTTATCATTTTGGTTTTAAACTTTCCGAGCTCAGAAACCCTTTTCAAATATGAAATCATTACTCACCCGCATTGACTCAAAACAATTGAAACTTACTATTTGTCACTCATTATTACACGTTAGATTAGAATAAATAGAACGCTATTGTTACTAAAGTTTTACGTAAATATTTTTTCAAAATCAAATTAGCCATGGCACCTCCCTATTCCAACGCCTAAAATTATAGAGGTATATATCGTTTCCCATCTCTACCCACCCTAGAGGTCAAAAACAATCGACATATAGTCCAACACTTTATTGATCTGTCAGGTTTTATCGACACCAACCATTGGTGCACATCGCACCTTAAATCACCAAAAACTTTGTACCGTTGTCACAGGCAAAACGACACGGTACTCTTCTACTTATCAAAGCTATAAGGATTGATTTTAACTGTGACAAGGTTGTAAAATGTTTCTACATAAACAGAGTTGTTAAAACCAACTTCATAGAAACATCGGTAACAATCTATTGTATTAGAAATAACCAATAAAAAAACTCAAGGCATCCTGTCTCAATCACTTTTTAGCCTCTAAATGGGTTAATTAAATAAATACATGGCTTTACTTGGAATACCTAGTACATATGTAGATGTTATATGTTAATTTTTATATAACAATAGGATTTGCATCGAAATTGCGTATGGATGTGAGCATGACATCATGGAATCGTTTTTTAAACTATGCAATAAAAATTTAACGAGTCAATGAACGTTGTATGAAAGATATAAAATATACGAGTGCTTTACTAATTTATTTTTACGATTATCTTTTTCTTTTACTATTTTAAAGCTTATTTATAAAAATAAATCCTGTAATCTCATTCAGATTATTTTCAAATACATTGGAGATTATGTCGTATAGTTATATTATCATAAAATTATTTTTTATCTTACTTAATATAATTAAACAGTTTATTCATAAATACAAAACTTTTTTATTAATTAGAATAGTTTATGCAACTTGCAGTAGCTTTAGGGACGTTTTCTCACAACTTGATTATAATATACTATTATTCACAATAAATTCTGCTTCTAATTAATATAACACAGTTCTCTAAACCAGGAATAATGACTCTTTGCCATAGATAATTATCTAAAAAGAATCTATCTCTTTACCGAGAAAGCTCTCGGTCTGCGCTCGGGTCGCTTATATGAAGCAAAATACTGCAAAATAGATTTTTACGAAACGTAGGTATGTAGGTACTTTGAAGAACGAAGAGTTGTATGTTCAAATATAACATAGTTGATTTGTTGTACTCTGTGAATTATTGTGGTTACATGTAATTGTGATTTTAGTCAGAGAGTAAAAGTCTAAGTTAAGTCTAAAAAATTACGATCTTCCTAGGTCGAAATCCCCATCATAGGGAGCTGACATATTTATGACATTGTTACAGACGTCCTAAAATCGGTGAAGAGTCAAGGTGAAATGAAGTTCACCGGGTCAGCTAGTTAGTAATAATAATAATTAGTAAGAATAATGAAATGAAATAATGTATTGCTTTAAACTGTAGATCTTCACAATTTGATAATTGTCAAAATAATACGACTACACGATGCGATTTGATCGTAGTCAGACACTTGACTCCAACCAATTTAGAATGTCTGAGTTTGAAGCGACATTTCCTACCTCGTGATATCTGTGCCACTGCCAGCTACAAATTATAACCACTACTACCCACAAATTAGTATAACTACTTAACTACCTCTAACGATGGGCTCCCATAAAGATTCAATATATTCCTGTTTAGTACCATTCGATAATTCTAAATATCACATATTAATTCGATGGCTACCGAGAAAAAGCAGTTAAATAATAAAAATATACACCTTTAGTTGTTTTATGGTCACTATAAAGATATAAGGAGGCGGGAGACAATGTATTTTTAATCACTAAAGGTTACTAAATTTTTTTTACTGTGTTTCACATTTCGTTTTGATTTAAAGAGTTTTAATACATATTTAAAACAAACTCTGTTACTTTTAAATAAATATGACCCCAAAATTGAACGATTAAGTACTTACGTAAGTACTACTAAGACCTGAGTTCACCGACGCCTGTTTAAGTTAAACGTATTACTCTATTTAAACAACGGGTTTTGCTTGGTAAAAGCAGAATTTCTTTAACAAGCAGCTTAAGATTTAAACAACGGTTAGTAAATTAAACGTCTGTTGGTGAGCTCGGATCTAAACGCGACAGAGATCTAACGAGATACAATTACAAAATGTGATAAAATAATCGGCCAAGTACAAGTCGGACTCGCGCACGGAGGGTTCCGTACTTCATGGGAGCCCATATTTTAATATTTATTTTATTTACTTTTATTATTTAGTATTGAAGTGAATAAAAAACTTAATATTCTGTGAAAATTTCAAGCATCTACCTGTTACCATTATTAATATAGAGCAAAAAACGTCTAAAAAATCAGGTTTGTTGTATGGGAGCCCCCCTTAATTATTTATTTTACTTTCTTTTTCGTACTTGTTGTTATAGCGGCAACAATAATACATCATCTGTGAAAATTTTAGCTGCCTAGCTATCATGGTTTATGAGATACAGCCCGGTGACAGACAGACAGACAGACAGACAGACGGACAGACGGACATCGAAGTCTTAGTAATAGGGTCCCGGTTTTCCCTTTGGGTACGGAAACCTAAAAACGATTAATATTTCGTCAGTTTTATCCACCATTTTATTGCATTTTGGTACTGAAACCACTCCAGAGTGATATACCTACAATTTTTATTTTAGCATGTTATGATACATGTATTATAATGTGTTTTTGCGGACATCATCACTTACAATCAGGCAAAATTATGGTAAATATAATCTTATTCATAGTAAAAATAAAAACATGCACATTTTTTTCACAATAGGTATCTTGAATGAAACCAAACATACAGACTTATGTGTTTAAAGTTATCTATCATCTATCTGGTAATGTTGTAAATTAGAGAAAGGACTGGCTAGGGATTAGGATTGGTTAAAGTAATATGAAGCACCAAGTCTAATCGATTTAGTTTCCATCCACGTAGTGATTAAAACCGTCACTATCTCCCGACCTAAAATAAAGATACATCCAGAGACAGTAGTCAGTTAGTGTACCACATACTGAGCCTCGGAGAGACAAAAATTTTCAAACGCCCATAAAGTTCGTAAGAAATAGCCTAATAAAGACCATTATTTTGTTCGTATTCTCACTCAATGGGACTTCTGAGAGGCGTCTGCGTAATCTTTTGTTTAGGAATCATTACTTTGAATTTATTATTAAATCTATGAGGGATTTTATTAGAGACCAGGCGTAATTCTGAGGCTCGTGGTGGATTTCCCAGAGCTATATTTTCATAAGACTTTTAACCCCTTAAACACTTACCGCCTTACCACACAAGATTTAAACACGCTTTAAACACTGTTTAGCTATACATACTCATACTCATTTATTTATAACTATATAAGTTACATGTCAAAGAAAAACTAATGTAAGTATTCATTGTAAATCACAATAACTAATAATTGATTGAATGAATTAATTAATAACAATAAAAAACAATATGTAGTGTCACAACTAAGTCAAATAACAGCAATTAAATTAATTTCGAATACATACAATCACAAACACAAATTATGTCACTCTACTTTTTGTAGAAAGTCTTGTACCTTATAGAATGCCTGCTCAACAAGCCAATATTTTGCTTTATTTTTAAAAGACTGACGTGACGGCGCATCCTTTATAAAATCCGGAAGTAACAATACAATTTGTACTTTTAAACATTGTCTAAAGTGTGCGTAAATGTTTTGTGGTATGACGGTAGTAACTGTTGTTTAACTGTTGTCTTAGCCTAAGTTAGGCTATGATAAAGTCCCCCCCGAGTGGGTTCCCGCCTTGTCGTGGCGGGGGGGCTTAGTAGCCAGGTCTCGCCAGCCTGGTGAACCAAGAGGAACCCGAGGTGGGGCCGGCCTCTCCGGGTCTTGGGCCTCGACAAGCCCGTGCGGAGGCTGGCCAGTAGGTCGCAAGTCGACTGAGGTGGACTGCGGTGTCGCGCTCGTCGCGACACCGCGGCCGAGCCCATCGAGGCGGGGGCGGCGACGGGATGGACGGGCGGCGAGTGTGACGCTGCCTATCCGTCCTGCCAGCGGCCCTAACGGGTGCCGCCAACGTGTTGGCGGAGGCGGTGGGGCTGCAGGGGAAGAGGAGTGTCGGTATCGCGACGGCCGCTCTCCCTATCCTCTGCAGCCGTAGTGGCAGGCGCGGGGCCACTTTAATTGACCCGTTGCATCGGGACCAGGGCTGTCGGACACGGGTGCTGTCTGTCGCCCAGTGCTGGTTGGTCCCAGGTGGTGGATGACGATGTGTCTGGTGTTCGGCACATCGTCATTCTGGCGGAAGCCGAAGCTCCGTGGTGGGGCCCAAGTTGGGCCAGCGCTGTCGGGTGCCGCGGAGGAGTGCGCAAGCGTGCCCGTAGCCCCGACACCAGGCGCAGTGGTGGAACACCCAGGGGTTTTGGTGGGTACACTGTCCAGTCGGCAGGATTCCCACATAACCACCCGCCTGCCCTCGAGGTGTGGTGGTATCTATAAAAGATTTCACCTGGTTAAAAAAAAAAAAAAAAAGGCTATGATAAAGTTAACTTGCTTCTTGTTTAGTCTTCTTTCAATAATAATTGTAAAATTAGATGTGTGTAAAGTACACGGACTCTGGAGTTTGCGGAGCAGCTATGTAAAAAAAAGATCTTATCACTTTCATCATTATTTATCACATTTTTCACATTTTTGACTGCCTCGGTGGCTCAGTGGTTAGTAACCCTGAGTTCTGGGTCAAAGAGGCGTGGGTTCGATCCCACCCTGGGCAAACATTTCTGTGATGAACATAGGTGTTTGCTCTGTGTCTGGGTGTTATTTAGTTACTATCTATATAACTATGTATTTAATATATCAATCTCTGGCAGTCATATCACAAGCTATGCTTAGTTTGGGGTCAGAGACCGTGTGTAAGATGTCCCCTAATATTTATTTTATTTATTTATTTATTATCAGAACTTACAATGTATGTAGTTTATTAAGCCCGTACCTGCAAGCGCAGCGTAGGACGTCCACCCACAATCAGGTCATCCAATGGCTGAAACAACAAATTATGTACCGCATGCTAATAATCTTTAAGTTCTTTAAATACCGTGTAACAAATAATTTTTAGGGTTCCGTACCTACCCAAAGGGTAAAAACGGGACCCTATTACTAAGACTTCGATGTCCGTCTGTCTGTCTGTCACCGGGCTGTATCTCATGAACCGTGATAGCTAGGCAGCTGAAATTTTCACAGATGAAAAGAAAATAGAATAAATTGAATATTTAAGGGGGGCTCCCATACAACAAACGTGATTTTTAGGAGTTTTTAGCTCGCTATTAATAACGGCAAGAGGAATGGGGCCCATACTGTACGGAACCCTTCGTGCGCGAGTCCGACTCGCACTTGGCCGATTTTTTAATACCTAATTCCCCAGTTAATTAGCGGACTGTTTCCGCGCAATAAAACGTGATTGATAGTTTTATAAGAATGTTTATAAAAATGTCGAAGTCAAAAATTAAACATTATTAAGAAATAAGGTGATAAACTCTGGTGGTATTTCTTACATCATTATAAACATATTTTAGGATGTTTTGAATTTATTAAGCGATTATTAACTGTTATTTTATAATGATTGGTGTATAGATATGGAAATGAGAAAAATATTCGGCACATGTTGCTTAATTTTCCGGTAAAACTTCTTTATCAAAATGATAACTGTTGTTTTTTCTATCCCAACTTAAAAAAAAGAAAAAGTAATTTCTGATATGGATACATAAGTAGGTATTCTCAGTAAATAATTGAAAGGAAAAACACACCTATGACTATTTTTAAGTTTTTGAAAAGCTTTTTTCACTTATTTTAAATGTACTCTCAGCTACATTTTAGCTACAAGATAACAAGTCAAATATGGAGCAAAGTGGACGAGCCATTCAGATAACTTCTTACATAATCTTTTTTTTACACACGGTCTCTGACCCCAAACTGAGCGAAGCTTGTGATATGGCTGCCAGACTGGTAAACTACATATAAATATTTTTAAATACATACTTCTATAGATACTACCAAAATAACACCTAGACACAGGACAATAGTACATTATAATATAAGTGCGGTAAGTTGAAAATTACAGCCGAGGCGATATTGCTAGCTATAAGTAAGCAGAGGTTGTAAATTTCAAAGCGCACGTATGACATAAGACGTTTTATAACATATTTGCGAGGAAATTAATAAAACTCTGACTTTGAGTGAAAGTAGCATCGTGCGTTTTACATTACAATAAAGCACAAGTGCGTAATTTCTGTCACTCTCTTGAGTGAAAGTAGGAGAAACGAGACCACAGAGTTCTGCAGTCGGTAGCGGCGTGCGTTTTACATAACAATAACGCACAAGTGCGTAATGAAATACATTACGATATTGAAATTGGTGGAAATTACGGCGACTTTACGAGCAAATATGTTATAAACACCTAGTACATCACATAAATATTTGCCCTGGGTGGGAATCGAATACACGCCTTTCTGACCCAGGACTCAGGGTCACTAACCATTGAGCTACCGAGGCAGTCAATTATTCGTCATTATTAATTTATTATGATATTCATCTAAAAAAAACTGTGGTTTGAAATCTGCCCTGTAAGATCTTACTACAGGACAAGTAGGAGGACGCCACATTAGCACCCCTACACTGTCGATTTTCCTTCGATACGTACGAAGCGGTTTGACTCAACTTTTCTGATTTGTACCGCCAGGGAATGGAACAGTCTTCCTGCTTCCTGTTTCCTAAGAGATATAATATAAAGCTTTTCAAGGTCAGAGTGAATAGGTATCTTCTAGGTCTGCGTGCTTCATCTTCGACCACAACGTCGCTTACCATCAGCGAGTTGGTGGTCAATCGCGGAATTATTCGCGATTAAAAAAAACTTGATCTAAGGGCAGCTGGTAAAGAATATTTAAACGGATAAATTATACCAGACCATCCTGTATATATATCCGATCAAATATTATTTACTAGCTGCCCGTTCCGGCTTAGCCCAGATACGATTGGCCAAGGATATAGGATAATAGTAATGATCCCTAATTTTTTTGAAAATATAATAGGTATAAGCCTATGTTCACCGGAGATAGCGTAACTTTCCAACAGTGAAATAATTTTTCAAATCTTTTCTGAGCCTGTTCGATGCAAACAAACAATCAAATCCTTCCTCTTTATAATATTGGTATAGAAAATGGACTTTTATCTCAACGCGTATACCTAAGTAATTTTTATTGGGTACTCATTCATTTTGTCTGTTTCATTTTAATGTTTTTTTTTTTTTTTTTAGATAACAAGTATATTTATTTACACATAAAAACAAAAAAGATCTTAAATAACAATTTCCGCTATAACTAAACTAATACTAAAACTTAAAATAAAACCTAATCTAAAAGCCCCTCGGCAGAGGGTAACGTGGCCAGAATGCTGGCAGCATTGCCTCGCTGAATAGCAATACTCAGCTTTTGAGCGAAATAGATGCCAGCACTCTGGTCACGTGTCACCTCTACCAAACGCCTGGCCAAATCTTTGTAAAGAGTGTGTGCGTCCGGCCCCCACGGACCTAAAGTCTCAACCCCAAACGGCACAAAATGGTACATCCTGTCTAAGGACCCATATTTGTGCCGTTTGAGGTTTTCCGCTTTAGCTGCAGCAGCACCAGCCCTGTCTGCTGTGTCGGGAAGGTGAGGCGACGCCAGTGTGTCGACGCACGTCGCGTCCCACACCAAAGGTCGTCCCACCTTCCATGGCACCAACGTCATTCCGTCGGGTCTTTTACCGTCGTCTTTTAATGTATTATATTTCTTGGATTAGAGACTTAGATTACAATTTGCAAACTTCAGCTTTACTATAATGTCCTATGTATAATATGTTATTTTTATTATCCGGCCAATTTCCAAAAAATGGATCTCCACGCGGATACCTAAGTAATTTTTACTGGGCACTGCTTCATTTGTCCTTTTCATTATTATTTTTTATATATTTTTATTGGATCAGAGACTTAGATTACAATTTGCAATCTTCAGCTGTATACCTAATGTGTTATTTTTACTTATCCGGCCAAATTCCAGCTAGTCTCATATCTAGTTTGATCTCGACCGAGAATTTGATTCGTGATTTATTTGGCCGTAACTCTACACGAATTCCTACACATTGATGTTAAATAGTTCGGACCGATTGACCCACGAATGTTTAGAAGTGGCATTCACACCTACGACTCAAGTAATTGGTTTTTTTTTACATTTTGTTGTCTAGAATGTCTTCTGTACGTACAATTAAATCCATCGAGCCATTTGATCCGTTGTTTGTAGCTTTGGAATGTGATGTTTTGTCTAAAGTCATCTTAAATTATTATAGTTATTAATACATATTTTTTTAATTTATGTCACATTTTTGCACTGTAATCGGCTATGGAAGAATTTTTATACGTTTAGGTAGCAAATAGTTATTTTATTATATGTAATAATTTAAATATTTTTTGCTGTTTTTCGGACTGAAACACAGGTTTAACCTTGTTCAAGCAAATGTGTATGCGTGTGTGTTCTTTATTAAATTGTTTTTGGTTTTTACTTGTGTAATTATGACAGTGATGTTTTTAAATAAATTATTTTTATTTTTAACATATTCTAAGGAACAGATTTTTTTTAGGTTTCGTTATAATACTTAGACTTAATGATGAGTACATATCGTATGTATACATAGCTTTGTAAATCTCATGTAAAATCATGTTTCATTCAAAAATAAGTAGGTATTTACTTAGAGCAGCCATTATTGATACAATTTATGGCTTAAATATTGCTTTAAAAAGTCTAAGATTGAATTCATAATTTAATAACTAGATATTTTAAAGCCTGTGTAAAGTCAGTCAGTCAGTCAATAAGTACCTAGTACCTACTTATACAAAAACCAAGACGGATCTTGGTTTGTCTCAACTTCACTCGATATACCTAGTCGTAAAAAGAATACGTATCTATGTAGGTATAAAATTGTGTCTGCACATCGGTTATCGGGTACAGGCGAGGGATCATCATCATCATTATCAACCGTAGGACGTCCACTGCTGGACATAAGCCTCCCCTATGGATTTCCAATAAGCCCGGTTGGAAGTGACCTGCATCCAGCACGTTCCTGCGGTCCTAATAATATCGTCGGTCCAGCTGGTCGGTGGACGTCCTACGCTGCGCTTGCCGGCGTATGGTCTTCATTCGAGAACTTTACTGCCCCATCGGCCATCAGTTCTCCGAGCTCTGTGCCCTGCCCATTGCCATTTCAACTTACTAATCCGTTGGGCTATGTCGGTAACTTTGGTTCGTCTACGAACGACGAGACGTGCAAACGAGGGCTTCTGAATGATCAAACTATAGGTAGATTGCACTTACTGTTATTTTATATATTTATCTCTATAAACTAAAATAATTTCCAAAAGCGCCTCTACACAGTCACGTTATGACCCAAACGTCACAATTAACATAGATCTGTCCCATCGCGGCCATAAACGGCTTTAATGCCCATTAATAAGGCGTAAAGTGCCATTAATTATACTAAAACGATCTTGGGTGACATTCTACCTGGTCACCGGGGACTGAATAACCGATAAACAGCGGTAGAGTAAGTAAAACGGTATAGTTCAGAGTCTAAATTTAAACAAATTCAAAAAGAAAATAAATTAAATTAAAGTATCAAGTCCATGAAGACATGAAATTATTGAAATTTCGATTTCCGAAATGCTCCGACTTACATAAGTGTATTTCCCAAGTGTGATTGAATTTTCAATAAAGGTATTTAAATTATTATTAAATTGTTTACTTGTTTTTTTTTCTAACGGACATTTATTTTACAATCTCTTATTATCTTTATGAATTGAGAACAGTTGCAAAGCTAAATAATTAGTTCCCATTCTGCTCTGTTTTACTGGATATCATTTTAAAAACTCAAATGAATATGTGTGGTCCTAGATTTATTCCTGTTTGCCGGGTTTTAAAATGAATATGGTAATCAGTCTCTACAACCGCATATTGTGTTGTGAGAAAAATTGACATAACTTTGTCATAATCAATATGATCAAAACCACTGATACATAGTTTAAGTTATAAGACCTGCAAAAAGTTCTGCAATTTAAATGCTTCCTTTCCCTTTTCTTTAACATATTTCAGTCTCGGTATACTCTAAACAGTTGGTTTTTTTGTGATAAATGACGGATTTGAGCTTTAAAGCCCATGTGACTTATAAAACGCTTATAAAGTGTCTTAATGTGGGTAAGATAATAAAAGATATTTATTTAGTGGGAAAATCCAGTTTATGGCCCTAAAAGTCATTGCTACAAAGTACTGACAGTATAAATAATTTAAAAAGTTGTGATTTTGATGATGTTATTTTGTTGATAAGTTAAAAGATATTTTAAAACACCAACCAACCCAGAAATATCGAAAATAATTATTTGATCAGCTGATTTTTATATTTCCAAATTGAACCGGTAGCCTATCTATCTAAACTAAATTAACTGAATAATTATTTTTCGCAAAAAAATAGCATGTCCGACTTAACCCGTGTCCAGAGTTCGCGAATATTTCGCACGAATCGATGTTACATTTTTCATATTATTGTTGATTTATCCAAAATGGCTCAGCCGATTTCAATAAAATTAAAATTAAACCAATCTCAAAGAATATTCTTTCCAATAAAAAAAGAATTATTGAAATCAGACTACTACGAAAAAAGTTATGCGGTTACACATAAAAAAAATTTACGCGTCGAATTGAGTACCTCCTCCGGTTTGGTTCGTCGGTCAAAAAATATATAAATTATATATTATTTATTATATTACAATACTAATTTTGAGGTAGCGATCTAGTTCAAATTTTAGGTAGAATTATATTCCTTGTATTGTTTCTCTTTACACTTTATTCTCTAACTAATCTATGTATGAATTATCAGAAATAAACCATTAACATCTTTTTTATATACACATATTTATTTCGTAAAATATATTATTATGCCTTGGAAAGTTCAAACTACCATTTTTATGTTGGATACTCATATAATTTGTAATTGAAAAAAAAAATTAGTATTTTATTTATTTACATTACGTAGATATTATTAAATGTTGTATGATATCAACAACATGATTTTTAACAACTCGCATGTTTTACCTCTTCATTTATCCCAAAGCGGTATAAACGTCAATAATTCAAGCAAAACCGATATTTATTCCGCAATAAACAACAAAATTCTATCAACCCGCCGTTTGGAACGACTTTTGGACACTTTTGGTTTCTTTTGGCAAGTGTTGAGTTTCAAACTAAGGGTATGTTCACTAAAGTAATCCTAACTAATGTATACCTATCCATCCATTTATTTTTTATAAATACATACAACTTTGATTATGTATAAGACATACATTTAGGGGCATCATTTCCTTTTCAATTATAGCAATATTTTAAATCCCAAAGTATGTAGATTTGTTTGTTCCGCGTTCATGGTGTAGATAACATTATTTATAAACTTTTTAAAGAGTAAATATGCCTTTACTAACTAGGTACCACTAAGTACAAAATATACATAATCTAAAACTAATATAAACTAATTTTACATAACAAGCAATAGATTATTTATAATCTATTTGTTCAATAATTTTGACATCAAAATGGCCAAAACGGAAAATTATCAATCTCTGCATCTATAACGTCTCTGAAAGGTCCTTCACTTAGCGAAACATTACTTTGTACTTAGTTTTTTACTTCAATGTCTGATTCCCATTCAGATATTTTTTTGTCTTGATAAATGTTAATCTGTAGTCGAAAACATTTTTAAGTATGTCTGTATGTGTGAATGTGAAAGACTCCTTGTAAACAGATTTCCGTGAAACCGTTTAGTTTATTATATTGCATTAAAACTCGCTTAACGTAAATGGCGCTTTCAAAATATCAGGTGTCACAGGGAGGAAGGATGTGTCACGATGGATAAGGTATCTCAGACAATAATCACATGTACCTTTATAGTTACTTTGCAATAGTCAAATAATCGGCCAACTACGAGTCGGACTCGCGCTCGGAGGGTTCCGTACTGTTTGGGAGCCCCCTTTAATATATTTTAATTTAATTATTTATTTTTGAAGTTAAATATTTCAAGCATTTACCTGTGTTCGTTTTTAATATAGAGCAAAATAATTACGTTTCTAGTATGGGAAATTTTAAATTAAAAAAGTAGAAAATATGAATAGATATTTCACTTAATTTATTTATTTCTTTTTAAAGAGTATATTTAACTAAATATTCTATAAATATTTCACGTTTCTACGTTTCTACCTGTTACTATTATTAAAGTCGCGCGCAAAACAGCTGAAAATTCATGTTTGTTGTATCGAAGCCCCCCTTAAGTATTTATTTTATTCTGTTTTTAGTATATGTTATTATAGCGGCAACAAAAATACATCATATGTGAAAATTTCAACTTTCGATCTATCACAATTCATGAGATACAGCCTGGTGACAGATAGACGGACGGACGGAGTCTTAGTAACAAAGTACCGTTTTTACCCTTGGGTACGGAACCCTAAATAGAAACAGAAAAAGCCTCAAAATATTTTAATTCATTTGGGAGATAGAAAACCAGAGTGACTGGCAGATCCAGAAATAATAAGAAAAATTGGTTGTCTGTAAAGTCGGTTTACTGACGATAGTTGAACGTGACAACGTATGTCGAACGCTGCCGAACGCAAAGGCCGATTGTGCTTCTTTGTCTCGCTCGTTCCGCGCTCTCGCTTGCACTTCAAGCCTTACACGGAACGCCTCAGAGCGAGGTAACGCCGCATAAGTCATGTTTTTTCGTGCGTGGCAGCCGGCTCTATCGAATTATAAGACGTTGTCACGTCAAAAAAATATGTATTGATCAAAAGATCGAAAAAATATTTGTAGCGAGTTTGTTTAGTAAGTTTTTACTAACTATTTTCGTAGATCCATGTCAAAAGAACATTCTTAACAAAAGTGAACTATTTCTCTGCCCACACATCTAGATTTGCTTATTTATGGCCATATTTATATTATGCTTTAACCATCCTGATGTGGTATTTGAAAATGAGAATTTATTACATTTTTAGAATTATAGGTTCGTAAATTAGATCGATACAGTAAATCACTAGAATAATCTGGATCGAAGTAATGAAACTAAAAGTTTACTTATTCTATTTACCTATTTAAATAAAAGAAACAAGTAAAGTTCACCGTATATCATTACTACCCTTATAGAAATAAATATGTAAGTAATATTAATATAATATTAATTAAATTAAAAGAAACTGAAACATTAAAAATCAAATTATTATGATATTGTTCTGAAAAAAAGTAATATTATAAAACAAATAAATAAGTACAATTTTTGTTACATGACTGCCTCGGTGGCTCAGTGGTTAGTGACCCTGACTTCTGGGGTCAAAGAGGCGTGTGTTTGATTTCCACTGAGGGCAAGGTTTTGTTTGCTGAACATAGGTGTTTGCTCTATGTCTGGGTGTTATTTAGGTACTGTCTAGGTATATCTATATAAGTTTGTATGTAAAATATGTGTAGCTATGTAGTATATCATTCTCTGTCAGCCATATCACAAGCTCACCACATTTCCTCTGATATTTATTAATTATGCAGCCAAAGAAATAAGACAGAAGAAGAAAAATATCATGGATCTATAAATGAAACTTATAATGTATAATCTCTTGATAGATTTTTCTCATAATTATTTTAAACTATTTAAAAAATTATTACCACGTTACTGTGGTACTTTTTTTAAATAGGGCAAGTGCCTTTATTTACTAGATACCGCTAAATACAAGACCTACATAATCTAAAACTACGTAAACTACATAGCAGGCAATTGGGGGGAAGTGTTTTGAGAGAAGTTTTTATATAGTATAGGATATCAGTCATTCAGGTAGAGATAGAGATTCAGGTAGAGAGCTTAACTAACTTAGCTCAATTAATAAATAACTTGAATCTTTACAACTCAAAATTTTTTTTTCTGGTATTTTCGTTTTTAAAGGCGTTATGCTTGTAAATAAGGAAATCATGTGTTACTTCACCTGTGTACGTTCTAGACATAAAGCTGTTTACCAACATACAATAAAAAAAATCAAGTCAGATAGCTTAGAAAAACTTTTTGATAAAATAAATGTCTATCACACTTTTTCCATAAATTCTTTCACACACATACTTAATTCGTGTCAAGCAATGTCAAGCAACTTGATCCATTTATTAAAACACCAAATAATCTAAGCTCAATAGCGTCATAACATACAGATTTTATTTTATTTATATTCTACTATAAATGTCCACTAGTGAGCATTCCAACTTAATCAAACGATATAAAACGTAACCTAACACTTGGGCATTAAATATAATAAATATCCTACTTACTATCGCCGTCTTAATCGTTAAATTAAATAATTTGTTTGTATAATTCTCACCATACATTGGAAAATAAGGGTCACAGCGCACTAGGGTCATACAACATATACCATGTTCAACATGCTTACGTATACCTACGGACTAACAAAGATCGTTGTTTATCTTGTCTATTTACTGTGCCAACTGTACAGTACTGGCATTTTTAATAGTCCACTGCTGAACATAAACCTACCCACATAAGGTGATTGCGCCATATCCAACACGCTGGTCCAGTGCGGGTTGGTGGATTCATCATCGAATTTCTTCTACCGACGTATACATGTTACCTCACGATGTTTTTCTTTACCGAAAAGCCAGTGAAGTAAAATTCAGTACATAAGTTTCAAAGACATCATTGAACCATGACTTGAACCCACAACCTCACGATAGTAAGGTGATTATTGCTACCACTAAACCACCGCGGCGGGTAGGTATAGTTATGCTGAGATAGTTTAGACACATTTGCATTGCTTGCGAAATGGCGGTGGCGCATGGCGTCAAAAACGAGGCATGGAAACCGATTTTTTTGGTAATCACATTACCTATTGAAAATCCTAAAAGTGTCGATTACTGTACTTAATCTTTATTATGCCAGTGTTCTTCATATTATTATGTAACTAACATATATACAAAAATAAATTAAAAACATATAAAACTTAATCTAAAAACCCCTTTGTAGAAGGAAACGTGGCCAGAATGCTGGCAGCATTGCCTCGCTGAATGGTAATGCTGAGCTTTAGACCAAAGTAGACGCCAGCATTCTGGTCACGCGTCACTTAATACAATACCATTATTTTTTCATATGTACCCAAATACAACGCTGCGTCATGCAGACAAAAAAATGTCAAGTCGATGGTCATGCATCATCATAGCATTACCAGGCATGTAAAAGTCGCGTCGTCGGAAAAATGGCACAGTGCGCCGTGACCCTAAAATAAAATAAAAAGCCATGGAGTAAGCACGGGTATTGATAACTCAATCTAACACTCTGGTAGGATCGAGTGCTATAAAACATTCTAGTAATGCGTTACATGGGCGCGTTAATACTATAGGGCAAAGGTTCTGTGAAGGTCCCGTACAAGAAAAATCACAATTTACTGGGCTATTCAGTATCCTGCTCGGTGACTGCCACGGTGGTTAGTGAACCTGATTCCTGGATCAAACCAAACCAGGGCAAATATTTATGTTAAGAACATAGGTGTTTGTGTGTGTTTGTTGAACTTAGTTTGGGGTCAGAGACTGTGTGTAATATGTCCCCTAATTTTTATTTATTATTTATTTATCCACGTTTCAGAGAAGAACCGCATTTAAATATTAAGTATGGTGCAATAAATAATTGAAAACTAAGTCATCACTGGTAACGCAATCTGGTCGAACACGTTTGACTTGAGGAACTGAGGTATATCGGGCGAAAAGACGTCAAGAAGCTTTCCAAATGTAATGCTGCTCTGCTGAGTTGGATTCGGCGATTGACCTCTTTCTTTAATTTGAATTTCACTTGTTAACTGGACTAGGTAGGTACTTTTCTTAGGTAACCATACTTAATACTTAACTTTTTTTTCTCTAACCTAACCATAGCCGAACCATGATACAGTTAGATGGTTAATTACTATTTTGTTTGTGATTTAATTTGATTTGTTGAATGGTACCCTTAGCTTATATGCCCACGTCGAAGCGGAAATACACTAAATATTTATTCAAAACAAGGATTTCAAGATTTGAGTTTACAAATGATTCTATTGAAATAGGTGCTGGGCATTACACATTACCTGTCATCTACCATTTTCCTCATTTTTGAAGTCGTTTAATAATTTAAATAAACCCTTTTCCAAAGTCCCTCTGACCCCTAAAGCCCACGTCCAGTGAAAAATGACATTAAACATTTCAATTCGTTCCTAAAAGGCTCTTACGGTTTAAACGTTTGTCTTATTGTAGTATCTGGTTTCTGATGAATCGTGGGGCCTCGGAATAAACTCTGAGATGGGAGGGCGAGATTGCTGGCTGAGATTTAGATGCAGAGCTTAAAGTGTTAATTTTGTATTTTGTATTTGGTGACGTCAGTGAGGATAGGTATGATCTAGTTTTTATAAGCGTATCGAGTGAATGGTCATCCTTTGGTCCTTTCTTTGTTGATCACTACCTACTTACTCGTATCTTATCTTATTTCCGTTTTCCATGAGTTTTTACAAAACACCTTAAATACGTACTAACCCAACATTTTTTTGCAATCTGACTAACGGACTAATTATAATAATGATTTTTCTCCTTGTCATCGGGTATATTATAAGACGTCAACAAAAAAATCTTTTGTTTCACTACAATTAATCAAACGTAGTGGTTAAATTCTCTTGGAAAAGATAAAATAAAGTCAAATATTTAATTTACAATTAGTTAAAATGTCTTAATACTAAGATAATGTCAAATAGTAAAATTTTGTGAAGTTGTAATGTCAAATATTTTATTATGTCAAAGGTACCTAATATTAACTCTCAGAAGAATTACAAGTAATAGAAGTATTGCTTAATTTTACTCAAAAAAAATTGGTTGCCTGTAAAGTCGGTATACGGGCGAAAGTTTTACGTGACAACGACTTTGAGACGAATGAGACGAATGAGAGCGCATAACGTGAGCAGAGCGTAACGCAGTTTCTTGAAGTGTCACCCGGCAAACCAATTTATAAGACGTTGTCACGTCAATAAAAACTACGTCACAGCTGTCTTATTCATAGGTATCTGGTTATGCAGCATACGCGAGAGTGAGTGGAACAAAAAAAACACAATGTCTGTTGCATACGTCAAAATCACCAGTTGGAATGTCAAAATAGTTAAAATTTGGTTCCACATGGTCTTTTGTCTTTTTCGGAAATTTGAACCCTCTAATTCCAGTAAGATGTTCAAATCTCTGATCATTTTACATTCCTGATTTTTCCTTTTTGAATTTGGACACTCGAGATAGCTCAATGCTAGTTTGTGAAACCCTTCGAAATTACGTAAGTTCGGGTGTAGGTGTGCATCTTTTTCTAACACCTTTTAAATTTCATATTTAAAATGGGATAAAGTGATGTATATCTCTTGCTATTTTAGTACGGTTTTTATTACTTTAGTTCTTATTCTATGTTTAACTATTAGTAATTTTTTTGTCATCTAAAAAGTCAGTAATTTCCTAAGGTAATTATTATAATAATATATGTGTCAACATTTTTATCACTGTTAAGTAAAGGTCAAACGCAAGTCTATTTCAAATAAAGCTACCAAAGACCAAGTGTAAAACAGACAACGTCAATACACATGAATCATTTATCTGAAGAGCTCCAAGGTGCTCGTACCTGGAGAAACCATCGCCATGATAAATGATAATGGATTATAACCTAGCAAATACACCCGACTTCGGAGCAATTTACCATAGAGTGAATATAACGCCCTTTTCACAGGAGGCAACTGAAATATTACCAGCAACCACAAAGTTTACCTATCCGTAACAATAGGACTGATGACCGATGGGTTTGAAAAGTCTTCGAGTGGAGACCACGTACCGGCAAGCGCAGCGTAGGACGTCCACCCACAAGGTGGACGGACGACCTCATTAAGACCGCAGGATCGTGCTGGATGCAAGCCGCTATCAATCGGTCTTATTGGAGATCTTTAGGGGAGGCCTATTTCCAGCAGTTATGTCTATGTCTATGGACGTCCTATGGCTGAAAGGAAGGAAAGGAACAATAGCAAACTGTGTTTGGATTTGCAGATCGTTTTACGTTATTTCAGAGCTAGTCCCACAGTAAAAGTTGATCCTAAGTATGCACAATATGCATACCTCCGAAAGTCCCTGGAGGTACTTTACAAAACGATCTTATTGGTATTTAGTATTAAAAAAACATCTTCACTTTCAGTTGCTGTGACATATTTCTAATGAATTAATTGGAAATGCGTTGCCGCCCATTTTGATTCAGTTTAAGTCACCTTACTGTTAGTATCGGTTCAGTAATTTAAATAGATTTTGTTGCCTCATTGGTTCAGTTTAAGTAACCTTGGCGTTAACATGGTTTAGTTTAGATCCCATCACCGTCCTCATAGGTTCAGCATAGATGTTTTACCCACCTTGGCTCAATTTATATCGTGTTCTTGTCTGTGTTAGTTCATTTTAGGCTTTTTACAGGTACCGGCACTTAAGTGTAGCGCTGAGGGTACTGTGGAGGGGATGGGTGCGCATGGTGACCGTCATACTAAACCCATGCGCAGCCATCCCCTCCACATTACGCTCAGCGCTAAACTTATATGCGACCAGTACCCTACAGATTAAATTGCGTTGCCATCACCTCGTTTGAAATTAAGGTTCAACTTGGGTTCAGTTTAAGGTTACCTTGCCGTTCACATTGGTTCAGTTTAGGTTACCCTGCCAAGTGCCATCCACATTGGTTCAGATTAAGTTCCATTGCCGTCGCCCCGTGTGAAAGGCCTAAAGCGGAGGGATCAAGTCGTAGGCCGTATCGGGCATCGTTGGTAGAATCGGCCGCAGGGGACGTCCCGCTGGCTCGGTTTTTACTTACTTACATTGGGTCTGCTTAAATTAAGTTGCCGTCCACATCGATCTAGTTTAGGTTTCATTACCGTTAACTTTGGTTCAGTTTAGGTTGCAATGTCGTCCACATTGGTTCAGTTTCGGTTGCGTTAGCCCAGTTTAGGTTTCATTATGATCTACATTGGTTTGGTTTAGGTTGCATAGTCATTTGCATTAGTTCAGTTTAGGTTACTCTGGCATCCATATTGGTTCAGATTAAGTTATATTGCCGTCGCGTTGTGTGAAAGGCCCAAAGCGGAGGGATCAAGTCGTAGGCCGTATCGGGCATCGTTCGTAGAATCGTCCGCGGGGGGCGCCCCGCTGGCTCGGTAATTCACGCTCACACCTCCGTGGGGCTCGGCGTGATGACTACAAACAGACTTGATACTTTACGCACATTATGTGTTCAGCTTTTTAGTAACATATCAGAACTTTACACAAAGAGTATACACTCTTTATGCAAAGAAAGAAAGAAAAAACCCACCCTGAACCCTCGCCTCATGGTATTCTGCCATTTCCTTCTAACCCACTAAACACGACTGTATATCTCTGTTATATACATAAAGTCTTCTAAATATAGTAAAATTGTATTCAATCGAAAGACAGACGCAATTATGTTTGTTATCATAAAGTCTTTGGCTTATGTCAGAGGAAACCCTGACGAACATACAAAAAAAGTATGCACTCTTGGAAGTTGATTGAGACTACAATTATACTCGTATGTATAACACGCTGGCCCAGTTATGGACTGAAAGATTCATCCATGGAGTTCATTTACGCATGTGCTATAGTCTTTTGCCAATTTCGCCTGTACTAGCTTCGGCCGACAATTTAAATAATTTTCCTAACAGTATGTACGAGTAGATGAGTTTTAAGTGGATTAACAGATTGCTAGAAAGAAATAGTAATATAAATAATAAAAAAATAATAAGTGAGTAAACCTAACCTTTGAAGACTTTTACCGATCTATGTTTATCTAAATCTGTAGATTTTTATTTGTTATTTATTACTCAATTCGACGCGTAGTAGACGCACCGGTTGTGGCCATCTTAGTATCATTTGTGGCCACTTTGAATTTTGAGGATTAGTCAGACAATTTTATGTTGAAATAACATAAGATTCACACAAACAATATTTATGGTATTACATTGTTTTTAATTATCATTAATGCAATAATTTTGACACCAAATGGTCACAACCGGTACACCCGCTATATTTTTTTTCTATGAATAACGCATAACTTTTTACGTAGAAGTTTGATTTCGAATATATATTTTTTTATTGGAAAGAATTATACTTTGAATTTGGTTCCATTTAAATTTTATCAAAATTGGCTAAACTATTTTCGATAAATCAAAATGCTACATCGATCCGTGCGAAATATTTGCGAATTCTGCACACGGTTGAAGTCGGTTGTGTTATTTTTTGCAAAAAAAATAATAAAATTATGTTGTATTATTAATTACTAAAACTAAATAAAGTTTCGATTAATCGGTCCGATTAATACTTGAAACTTTACTTATGAACTTTAAAAATAAAAGTTCACTCTCAGACTTCAAGGCAGAAATAACAGAATGATAGAAAAAATAAATGGTCTCAATTATCCCTAGTATCAAGACATGTCGGTTCCGCACCACCGTGTAATATATTGATGATGGTGTAACACTCTATTGTGATCTTTTGTTAGATTATGATAACCGAGATAACTTATTCCCGAGTTAATGTAAACGTCTGACAGCCCGCGGACCCAACAGTGTGGAATGGACTTTATAATATTTTTGTTTTCTTTTTAATTTGGTGATGGGTTATTAAACGTTTTTATTTAGCTTTACATTTGTGATTGTTAATTTCTATAAAAGGTGTGCTTTGGAATGTATATTTATACAATACTCATTATTATACTTAAACAGTTTTTGTTAGGTATAAGGCCAACCCCGAAATAACGAAAAAAGTCAGCTGTTACGTTATATCGGATGTTGATGAACTTTTTAAGCCTCGCGGCATTATATTTCAAATTCGAATAGGAATTGTATGAAAACACTCTATATTGTCTATGGAAGTTGCGAATGCTCTATACAAGTTTCGTATACGACCAAGCCGCAAGAAAAATCATCAGTTTAAATATTTACCTTCTTACGTACTAATTAACGTAATTGGACTTAGGTCTCCCTGACTCATTTTTACTTTTTATGTTTGATTCTGTAAGCAGCTTGGATCTAGTACAATACTTGTAAATTATGGTTGGCTTGAACTTAAAGAGATCAGTAAGTAAACCAAAGTTAGGTAATTCAGGTTCGTCTATTGATCTCTTAATTTATTTAATTAAGATAAAGATAATTCAAATTTTTCACAACTATTAAACTATTTATATTAAACCGATTGATATGAAGTTTTACATAGGTATTATACAGGGTCATAGGTATTAAACGCAAAACCTTTTAAGGGCGGGTCTAGTACTTCTAGACAAAAACTTTTGTTCTAGGTCTTATGGAAAAACACGAAGAAAAAAACAGCTTTTTCATACAAAAAGTTCGTCAACGCGCGGCAGAATGTATAGAGAAGCGATTTTTTTGCGAGTTTTCAAAAGTCGTAGTACAAAAGTTGTTTGTCTAGATGTACTAGACCCGCCCTTAAAAGGTTTTGCGTTTAATACCTAACCTGTATATAACTATAACATAATCTTTTAATATTCCTCTATTCCAGCCTCATATAAAATCACCCAGCTAAAGCCGTATCCACACTACTGCCCCAAAACAAACGAAGAAACAAAAAAGCAACACAGGTGCATTGTAGCGCGTCTCGCCAGTCATAGTTTGTTTTACATGATAATTGGGAAGACTTATGGCGTAGGCTGCCTCGAGATCAGAGATATCACATATTATTATCTTAAAGAAAGTCTTACCTACTAATATTTTTATATTTGCGAAGTTATTAAGACTAACATAAGTACAATTTGTAGCAAAACTCATAAAAATCAGGCATTTCGCTAATTAGAATGATTTTTGGAGATAATCTTAAAGCCACAGACATAAGTTAAAATCTGATGAGGAAAGTGTCACAAATGTCATGTCATTTTGTCATAATATGTATGACAGTTCCTTGGTGTTGGTGTAGGTACTCCATTAGACCCACACATATTAGGCCTAAAAATACTGAATCTAATAGTATTGTTAAGTACCTCTTGCTAGTCGTACTTAGTTTGTTTAACATGATAATTGGGAAGACTTATGGCGTAGGCTGCCTCGAGATCGCAGATATCACATACCTAGTATCTTAAGAAAGTTTTACTGATATTTATATTTGCAATGTTATTTAGTCTAATAAAACAATTTGTGGAAAAACTCTTTAAAATGAGGCGTAATTTGCTAATGCAATAAATCTTTAAGTCGCTTCTTCTTCTTTTATGTTTTGGCGTCGCATTATTGTGCATTTGCCAGTGTCAAGTATTTGGTTTTCATAATTTTTGATTTATTTATCAAAATAGTCACTTTCGTAGTCACGTCATAGTCCAATAACGTCACGGTCAAGTCCATTACTGAGGTATGACTTGGACTTTTCCAAGTCATACCTTAGTAAAGCAGTGGAGACTTTACTAGAAGCGTCTATGGGCTATTGGTAACAACACGGAACAACATGATACGTCACATTATATCACTTGCCTACACTCATGCACATAAATCAGCTCATAATCAACGAAATACCTACCACAATTTTTAATAAATTATCAGTGATAAAAACGCAAGTTTAACAAAATAATATAATGCGGCGACATGATTTTTCCGCGTTCCCGCCAAAACTCAATCATTAAGTCGCAAACATAAATTAAATTCTAATGAAGAAAGTGACAGGTGTCATGTCATTTTGACATGTGGCACTTCGTCAGTATATGACATAAGCAGCTGCACACCATTATTAGGCCTAAACTCTAACTTAGTTTTTATTAATTCGAATACCAAAAGACATGTACATTGAAATAAAGAAAATCATATAAGATTGGAATTTGACATTATCGGGAGAAAAACAGACACTGAATCGAGATAATTTTCATGTCTCTTTCTAACTCATACCAAATAAAATCAATGCATCACCTTCAGACTTTCTCGGTTGACCACAATACTCTACGGTTGTAATAGCTTTGTGTTTAATACCTTTTATTAACTCTGTGTTAAATACAGACATAAATAAAATTACAACTTAATTGAAAGTATCATCCTTGCAGCGTCAAGAAATTACAGAAAAAAATATTTTTTTAAATCATGACCAATTTTACGATAGATAATTATTCAGGTACAATACCGTACCTTTTTTTTAATGTGTTGAATTGGAAATTCTAATAATGTATGAACTCCATATTTTGACCTGTACCCATTGTTATCATAAATTGATTATGATTATTAGGCACTAACAGCCTCCCTATTTAAAAAAAAAATGTAATATAGTCTATGACACCAGGGATTGTGTAGCTTCCCAACAGTGAAAGAATTTTTCAAATCGGTTCAGTAGTTTCAGAGCCTATTCAATGCAAACAAACAATCAAATCTTTCCTCTTTATAATTTTGTTATAGATTAATAAAACCTTTCTTATTGACCACATACAAAGTAATATAGGTGCGTCAAAATATAATAAAAATACTCGTCATGATATATCTTGCTAATTTGCTTTTGCAGAAACCACAGATACCTATATCTGTAAAGAAGAAACAATCCTACATAATCAGTTGAACACTATTTTCGCACTTCAAATAACAATCAGTGTGATACGAAGTGTAATATTACACTCATTAATTACTTTACTTAGATCTTGTCGCTTCATATAATGTCAAAACTTCGATTCCGTCAGTTTGTCCGTGCTAGGCACATTGCTACGGCATGCGTGAAATGAAACGTGTTACGATATTGTTTTGATGTGTGAAACGGAACGGTTATGGTGTGAGGTCGTATGAAAAGAAAAAAAGGAACGTTTTTGTTTTGGACTTTACTATCGACTGTTGTGGGTCAAGATTTTCAATTGAATTTCGAACAAGCTTAAACCATTTTACTTTAAATAACACGAAATGACTCCCATGTTTTTAGTAATTACGACGAAATATGTAGGTACAGTACTGCTAATTCAGCACGAAAAGCCACGAAAATAACTCTTTTCTACGTGTGAAAAAGTGACAGATATACAGGGGTCTTAGGTATTAAACGCAAAACCTTTTAAAGGCGGGTCTAGTGCGTCTAGACAAACAACTTTTGTTCTAGGACTTTTGGAAAATCACGAAGAATAAATTCAGCAGCAAAAGTTCGTCAACGTGCGGCAAAATGTAAGGAGAAGCGAATTTTTTCATGCGAATTTTCAAAAGTTGTTTGTCTAGATGTACTAGACTCGCCCTTAAAAGGTTTTGCGTTTATTACCTGTCCCTGTATACTTTGCCATAACGCTGTCTCGTTCTGACTCGTCGAAAGAAATATTATTTGGTGCGCATCCTAGCCCGGCAGCTTTTTTAAAAGTCCACCGGTGAACGTTAGCCTACCCACGAAGGGTGATTTGGTCATATCCACCACGCTGGTCTAGCTTTTTGCATAACATTATGTAAACACCTCCCTATTTCATTTACTATAGGTTTGCGTTTGACTATATTCTGCCTGTTAAGCAGATATATGTACATTGTTGAAATGTATTATATATAAGTTATTTTAAGAATACAAGCTTTTGAGATCATGTAGTAGCAGAGTGCTAGCCAAGACAAGTAAAACGAGCCCAAACACGACGGGTTTATCTTGTTTAGTACAGGAGTTCCTATGGCCACCTTCCGACTCCATCATCAAATCAGCTTCATTGTACCATATTATTGCATAGTCACGCGATATACATATTATGCGTGCAAAATTTTAGCTCAATCGGAAACCGAGAAGCTAGTCAAATTTAACTTGCAAGATTCCACCCGATCTTACATACATGCATCCATTGCAAGTTAAATAAAAACTTTTAAAAACTGTCAAATATTCAAAAGTTCAAAGAATTTAGACGCAGAGGCCTGATAGTCACATAAAAGCTGACAAAAACGACAGATTAATAATTATGTACTCAGTTAAAGTGTGGGGTATCTTATTACACCAACACATATTTACTTATTAACATCGGTACAGCACCCAAAACTATCTAAGTAGGGTCTCTGTCGCATACTAGTACCGGCACGGTAAATTATAGAGCCCACTAGATGCCCGTCCCGGCTTCGCTCATGTCTCTTCTAATCCTAAGGCCCCACATCGGGGCAGAGGGCAGACACAATACTTCGCCACTCGGTTCTGTCTTGGGCAGCCCGCTTCACCTCGCTCCACGTCTTGCCGATGCTCTTCGCCTCTGCCATGACAGAGCGCCGCCAGGTCTGCCTGGGACGACCACACCTGCGCCGGCCCGCCGGATTCCAATCCAGAGCCTGTCTTGGAATATGATCCACGTTCCTGCGCAGAGTGTGACCAATCCAACACCACTTACGACGCCTGATTTGCAGATCTACTGGGTCTTCGTGGCACAGTCTCCACAGGTCGTTTGTTTGTGATTGTGTCCGGCCAGAAAATTTCCACAATTTGACGAAGACAGTGGTTTATGAAATGAGTTGACTTATATCTTACTTCGCTCGTGTACGATTGTACGTAAACCTTCTCGTTGAAACACTCTAAAGCCCCTAATTGACGTACAAAATAAAACCGCGGTTTAAAAATTTTCTCTGTGTTTATACCGTTATACTCGTACCGTTGATCGAATCAGTAATGAGGACATCCGTATAGAAGAACCAAAGTTACCGACATAGCCCAACGGATTGGCAAGTTGAAATGGCAGTGCGCAGGGCACATAGCGCGGAGGACTTATGACCGTTGGGGTCGAAAAGTTCTCGAATGGAGACCACGTACTGGCAAGCACAGCTTAGGACGTCCACTCATAAGATGGACGATGACCTCATTAAGACCGCAGCATCGCGCTGAATGCAGAAGTCGTCCTTCATTAATGTTGCCTGACAATTACAATCTGGATATTTTTAAGGCAAGAGTGAATAGGTATCTTCTAGGTCTTAGTAGGTACATACTCCATCTTCTACTGCAAGATCGCATTCCATGAAGCGAGTTGGTAGCCAAATGTATAAATATTAAGTGTTCAAATAGTACCACGTCCAAATCTAGGTTACGTACTAACCTAATAAATTCCGTTATATATCATGAACATCTATTTTTGACCGACTTCAAAAAAAGAGGTTCTTAATTCGCCGGTAAGTTTTTTTGTACCTATCTAACGGGATTACTCCACCAATTATAAACCGATTTTGATGATTCCTTTTTGTTTGGTAGATCAGAAGTTCTTTAGAAGTTCCATTTAAATTTTTTCGAAATTGGCTGAGTTGTTTTTCAAAAATCAATGATAATGTGAAAATTAAACTACGTCGATGATACGAGTACCTACATAAATCCGTGCGAGCTATTCGAATTCCATACCATCAGTGTTCTCTATATGGTTGAAGTCGGTTACGCAATTTTTGGCGAAAAACAATTATTGTAACCAAAATACTAACTGAAATAATGTCGTTTACGTAGGTACATATTTCAATTCATATTATGTTATCGATTGAAACTTAAGGTCGTTTTTTCCAAGTAGATTGAAGTTAGCGACAAACTCTAGAAAAATATATGTAGCTTTTCCCCAAACTCCCGCCGTAAAATACTTTAACAAGTTTATTGTCGAAAACGTCCAAACATCTTGTAAAACGCATTCGTTTACATCACTCGACAGGATATAGGTTGACCAACTTGACCACGACGATTTTTAACCGACTTCCAAAAAGGAGGAGGTTCTATGTTCGTCTGTATGTTTTTTTTGTGTATGTTCATCAATAATTTCGCCAAGTGTGGACCGAATCAGAAAGTTATTTTTTAATTCAAAAGGGTATCCGTCTGAGATGGTCCCATTTAAATTTAACAGAAATTGGCTTAGCCGTTTTTGAAAAATAAACAATAGTGTAAGCAATTCGAGAGAAATATCCGAATGTTGTACACGATGAACATCGATAATTTCGCCAATTGTGAACCGAATCAAAAAATTGTCTTTTAGTTCGAAAGGATATAGTCCCGAAATACTACCATTTAAATTTAACAGAAATCAGCTCAGCCGTTTTTGAAAAATCAACAATAATGTAAACGATTCGAGCGAAATATTCGATTTTTGTACACGACGAGAGGCTGTTTGGCCATTTTTTGCGAAAAATAATTAAATAAAAGACCATATCATCTCTAACCACCAGGGAAACCGACAGCTCCTTTGTCGATTTCTCAGAAAAAAATAGAGCAGAAAACGTTGTTATGTCACATTTTATGCAGAAACTTGGAAAACTAGTCCTTATAGAATTCTAGCTAGCTCTATCTATGTTAATAATATGACTGCTGCGTACTGAGCTCTTTACATTCTCGCCGCTTTCTCTTACCTTCAATTTAAATAGCTTAGATTTTACATCAACTAATAAATATACATACCATATCAAGAAAGATGAAACTTTAAAGTAAAGTAAAATAATTTTTATAATCTGCAAACTCGCATTATATCGCGGTAGCTATTTTGACCAAATATAGGTTTAAATAATAGTCTGGAATCTTCAAATAGGTAAACATTTTTTTAATTAGGTCTTCAGTTTCACCTTTTGTCGTTTCGTCTTCCCATTCCCAAAAATTATAACAAAGCAAAACACGGAATAGAGGTATATTTTTCTTTTATCCCCGAGTTTATTATTGGACCTCTAGACATATTTTTGCTTTTTTCACTCGTTCGTCAGACTTTGGTCTGTGTAAGGCACGGCGCGGCTTGGTCCGTGTAAGGCACAGCGCGGCTTGGTCTGTGTAAGGCACTGCGCGGCTTGGTCTGTGTAAGGCACGGCGCGGCTTGGTCTGTGTAAGGCACGGCGCGGCGTGGTCTGAGAACCGTGTATTAAAACCGTCTTATCGTGGTCAAACTATCCGACCTAATTGAATCCTCTATGGTGTCAAGTTGCAAGCTATAACGATAATGACTTAATCTATAGATGTAGATAAATATACTCTTACATAGGTTTACTTACTTATTATGGTAGCCATAAAAATTGTTTGGTATAACTTGATCGGGTTGTTTTCTATTTAAATGGATTTTGTTTCGAGGAGTTTTGGGTAGTTAGTTTATGAAGTGTATAAAGTTTTGGTGCTTGGGCTAACTTTAATAAATAAGAAAATTATCATATTATCTAATATTCATACAACATCTTATAGATGTAATACTAGCGACCAGCCCCGGCTTCGCACACGTGTATTATACATATTATAAACCTTCCTCTTGAATCTATTAATCACTCTATCTATTAAAAAAACCGCATCAAAATCCGCTGAGTAGTTTTAAAGATATAAGTATACATAGGGACAGACAGTATGTAGTGATTTAAATCAATATTTTGCTAGCAAACTGGTGTAAAGTAGAGTGTTTTCAATCATACTTCAAGGTATGGTAAATGATTTTAAACTTTTTAATTTTACAATTATTTACGAATTATGCTTAAAATATCGTATCGTAATAAGCGCTGGTTTTTTTCTGGTAAAAAAACATTGTGAAGAAACTTACATAGATCCATAAGTACCTACCACTTACGCTGCGCTATATCACAATCACCTTTGAACTAAGGCCTATTATGCCAGCAAAGAAGCATTAAAAGCTGGTACTGGACTAGTATAACCTCATTCACTTGACTACGTCGGTGGCTCAGTGGTTAGTGACCCAAACTATATACTGGGTCAAAGAGGCGTGGGTTCGATCCCCACACAGGGCAAGTATTTATGTGATAAACATAGGTGTTTGCTCTGTGTCTGGGTGTTATTTAGTTACTATCTAAATAAGTATGTATCTAAAAATATGTACAAGCAGTATATCAGTCTCTGGTAGCCATACCACAAGCTTTGCTTAGTTTGGGGTCAGAGGCCGTGCGTAAGATGTTCCTGAAAATTTACTTATTTTATTCAGGTCTCAAGGTCGCTCAATGTGATAGGATGCCTATGTCCAGCAGTAAGTGAAAAACGAGAACGACGAATATTAGCACCTTTCGAGTAAATACATGCACAAACTCTAGAAGAGCAAGTAGAAAAGTCCAGCAAAGATAGCTTTAAAATAAATCCCACTTATTAAAACAATAGCAATTTAGTTAACAATTACTTGCGCCATAATTCAGCGATGTTTTAAAGGCGATACATTCAGCGGTGTTAGGCTGAGGGCAGAATATGTGCAACATAACATTAAGACTGCCTCGGTGGCTCAGTGGTTAGTGACCCTGACTTCTGGATCAAAGAGGCGTGGGTTCGATCAACACCCAGGGCAAACATTTATGTGATGAACATAGGTGTTTGCTCTGTGTCTGGGTGTTATTTAGGTACCATCTATATAAGTATGTATTTAAAAATATGTATATGTAGTATATCAGTCTCTGGCAGCCATATCACAAGCTTTGCTTAGTTTGGGGTCAGAGACCGTGTGTAAGATGTCCTCTAATATTTATTTATTGCTAATTTCATAATGGCAACTACCAAACTAGTATTATTTAGTCCTTAGTTTTTAGGGTTCCGTACCCAAAGGGTAACAACGGGACCCTATTACTGAGACTCCGATGTCCGTCGTTCTGTCACCAGGCTGTATCTCTTGAATCGTGATTGCTACTCGTACACAGACACAGCTGAATAAATATTTAAGCGGGGCTCCTATACAACAAACGTGATTTTTTAGTTTTTTGCTCGATATTAATAACGGCAAGAAGAATGGGGCTAAGGGAGCTCCAACACGGTACGGATCCCTTCGTGCGCGAGTCCGACTCGCACTTGACAGATTTTTATTTTTGAATAAATAACGTTGTCGAAATCGCGGGATGAACTTGGACTCTATTGGAAAAGTACTGAGGCAGATGGCATAGTATAAAAACTTAAATTAAAAATTTAAAAAACCCCCGACACGTCTTATCTTTCATTTGACAACTATTTTGGGCGCATTTGTAGAATTTTGGTTCTTCCATCCCCACTTTAACCCACCATAACTCTTAAACGGCTATCGATTGAGCCGTTATAAAACATAGCTAAGAACACTCTCGATTAAGTCTCCTTTCATCCAAAAAAAACTAAACTGAAATCGGTTCAGTGGTTCGGGTGCTATGATGCCACAGACAGACAGACAGACAGACACACAGACAAACAGACACGTCAAACTCTTTTGCGTCGGGGGTTAAAAAGGGAGACCTATACCCAGCGGTGGGATAAAGATGACGATGATGATAAAACTTTGATAAAGAAGACATTTCACTGTTAGCTCAGACTTTGTACGTTACTTCAAAATACGCATAAATAAAAATGAAAATGAAAAATACTTTATTTTGATATAAATAGGAACAAATGGGCTGCAAAAATCGATGTTTGGTGCCTTAGGTAGGTACCTACTCTGAAGATTTTTTAAATAGTTTTTTGTTAAGCCGTCTTATTTTTTGAACAATATTCTTTTAACATTTCTCGAATGGAGACTACCTACCGCCAAGCGCAGTGTAGGACGTCTACCCACAAGGTTGACGAATGACCTCTTAAGGCCTCGGTTTAGCGCTAGATGGAACCCTTCGCTTTTGTTTGCTTCCAACCGGTCTTATTGGAGATCTATAGGGAGACCTATGTCTATCGGTGGACATCCTGTGCCTGAAATTATAACTTATAAATAAAATATTTTTTATTAGTCAACTGCAGGACGTAGGCTTACCCACGAAAGGTGATTGAGCCATATCCACCACGCTGCCCCAGTGCGGGTTGGATTCACATACGCCCTCGAATTTATTCTACGGACGTATGCAGGTTGCCTCACGATGTTTCCCTTCACCGAAAAGCCTGTGGTGTGACATTCCGTACATAAACTCTGAGGAATTCATTGGTACAGGACCGGGATTTAAACCCACGACCTCACGATAGCAAGGCGGGTGTCATTACCACTAGAAAGCCTCTACCTCGAGTTTCTACATAAGTACTAAGGTTAATAAGTTAAAATAATATTACTAAGTTTATTAAGTACAGTGTGTTCTTAGCTTTAACAGATACATCCAGTAACGTAACAGACAGACGGACAAATTTATAAGCCAGCGCTAACGAGATCACGAACCGACTGAATACGACCGTATGTGAAAATTTCCAACTTTTACAAGCGTAATTTTTGTAATCTCACTTTTGATTACATTCTTAGTCGTTATTGTAGTTATAAGCGTGAGATTTTTGACGTGACAACGTCTTATAAATTGGTTTGCCGGGTGACATTTCAAGAAACTGCGTTACGCTCCGCTCACGTTATGCGCTCACAATGAGAGCGAGTGAGAGGCACGCGTCCCTTCCACTCGGGCATGGTTAGCCCGCCTAAGAGCGAGAGAGACAGACATAAGTCTTTGTCACGTAAAACTTTCGCCCGTATACCGACTTTACAGGCAACCAATTTTTAATAAAATATCGTACGTGTTTTAGACGGTAAGGGAGTTTTTAATATGATAATTACACTTCGTGCTACACAATTTGATGGATGTGAAGTTAGCCACTAGCTGCGCAGTAGCCAATCCTGACGAGACGTGACGTGGAATCCGCACGTTAGTTGGCTAATGCGCAGCTAGTGGCTAACTTCACATCCATCAACTTGTGTGAAGCGGAGTATTAGTAAGTTCAGAAAGAAAAGATTGCTGTAGGCAATAAGGCCTCGTTGCAATAGTTTTAAGTTATTTTCTTTCCTTTCTGTGTATTTTTCTGTATTCTGTGTTAACAATAAAGTGTTCATTCATTCATTGGTATAGGCTGGGTGGCTAGCCCTAGTGTCAGTGTTTTTAAGCCGCCTGAAGGTCTCTGACATGGTTAAACGGTTAAAACAACCGGGGCCTACAGTTTAACGTGTCATCCGAGCCAAGAGAGCGTTCAGATATAAATGCCACCCGCGGTAACCCATCTGAAGACTGACCGTGCTGAACGTTGCTTAACTTTGATGATCGCTAACTAACACATAGTCAAACTACGCTATGAGCGCTACAAAATTGACCATGACTTGCCTTTAATATGGCAATTCATGGTTATTATACCAGCTGTAGGATATCCAATCTGCCTTCATAATAACTTTATACTGAAATATTATCTAGATTTTAAATATTTTTTGACACTTTGCCAGCCTTTTAATAGTCCACTGCAGGACGTTGGCCTACCCACGGAGGGTTATTGGGCTATATTCACGCTTGCCCAGTGCTTGGTGGATTTACATACGCGACCGAATTTCTTCATCAATACATATAAATAAAATTGGAGTGTCTGTTTGTAATATTAAAATAACCGTTTTATGTACATGTTTACCTATATGAATATACGCATAATTATATATAGTACATACACCAAAATAACAGTTTTTACCGTTTTTGTCTGTCTGTCTGTTTGTTTGTTCCGGGTAATCTCTGAAATGGCTGGACCGATTTTGACGGGACTTTTATTGGCAGGTAGCTGATGTAATAAGGAGTGACTTAGGCTACGTTTATTTTAGAAAAAAATCTTTTTATCTCGGGCTAACGCGGGTAACAGCGCGGGGCGCAGCTAGTAATTCATATAAGGCGTTGATGTCTTTAGTAGTTTTTAGAGTTTCTTGGGAGTTTTAAAATACACCACAAACCTTCACTATAGTCAACTCTTACTCTCAAAATAAAAACAACACATAATAAAATATTTTTTCAAATCATATTAATTAGCACTTACATCCTTCTTCTCGTGGACCGCATAACGAGCTTTTAAAATAAGAACACGCGGACAAACAAATAAACAGACCTTATAATGTGCAGGTGTGAATAGGCTTAAGCTGCTGGTGGGAACGAGACAGGCATACCGCTTTTATCGAGAGTGAGTGGCATAGCTTCATAATTGCCATAGATGTAATAATTTATAGACGTGTAATCGGTCCGATCGGTTGAATCTTACAGTGAGAATTCGAGGTTCATTGTCTAAAATTATTAGTTTGTTAGTGGTGTTTAGTTTGGTGGTGATTTATTTTCGTTAAAGGTAGTGTCGAATTTGTTTTTACAAGCTTGATTTGTCTTATTATCTGATTCTATTTCTTACTCTACATTTTAGGTTAAGATGGTCTTTAAGGGTTCCGTACTCAAAGGGTAAAACGGGTCCTTATTACTAAGACTTCGCTGTTTGCTGTCTGTCTGTCAGGCTGTATCTCAAGAACCGTGATAGCTAGAACGTTGAAATTTTTACAGATGACCCGTGAGCCCATAGGCTCTTTAGTAGGCTCTTACTACAGGCAGGGGATACCGATGCCATATTCTAGTGCCCCGGGCTCAGGGAAGAGCAGACCCTAAATTCAAATAAATGTTGCAAATATCATAAAGAAACATTTTCTTCAACCTCAAGCTGTGTTATACCTTCCTTACAAAATTAAAGACTCCTACTGCTACATTACATTTGTATTTATAAAAAATGGGTACATTTGTGCCATTTACGACCTTCTGCGTTCGTAAAACAGCCAGAAAACATATTTGTTTGTGCTCAAAGATGGTTGAATGAGATAACTTCGACACGGAAAAAAACGTTATGAAAATTACTTGAGAAATTAAATAATAAGGACAATTGGATTAAATTATAATATTTTCATTGACATTGTTTAATTTAAGTATTTATGATAATGTTGGCTCATTTTTAATACGAAAAGAATCAAGATTATTATGAGTATTTTGTGAAAGATGTACAATTGTACATTTAATAAAATTTATAATTAGATCTATCGTTCGTTTTAGCCATAGGACGTCAACTGCTGGACATAGGCCTCCCCTAGAGACCAATAGATGTATAAGTAATAAAATATGAGAAAATTGGAAGCGGAATTAGAAAATAACTGATGGAGATCTACATAATTTTGTATTTTAAGAATGGCTTTCATTCAGCCTACTTTTGGTGACATTTTGGTCAATTTGGTCCATTTTAAGGGTTTATCATAAGCCGTGTAAAATGTATAAGTATATACTAGCAACTCTATGTTCAATATAGAGAATTCAAAACAAATACAGTTTATAACATATCTACATATTCTAGTGGCATTTTATTTAACGTCCTCCATATTCTTAGTAGCGTGGGCTAAATAAATTTCATCCTTATTAACCAATTTATTATTCGCTATTATTTTTATCCAGTTTCTACTTTATCCATTATACACTCTCATATTCGCAATAATAGTGTACACACGCTTTATCTTTTATTTCATTATCTCAAAGGCGACAATCGAATAGCGTACGATTTTTACTAAAAAGGGCGCAACTCCAAAATATGAAACAGTAATTTTATGCCGTTCGCTTACACACTAGGCGCAAAATTCAGTTGAACTTTTTTGAGTTGCGTCCTTTCTTACAAAATAAAGGTTAAGCGCAAAAGTGTCATACGAGTCTTTATTAAAAGAGGATCTTAATTTGTGTTGGTTAGTGAGTTTATAAACGCGATTTTATCTTATCGATTCCTTTTTAAGACGGTCGATTTGTTCAAACGCCTACGGATACTGTTTTTGTGGCTAAATTAAGGTTTCGAGGATATGAGTTTTGTGATCTCTGACTTTTTTTAGCCAGTTACCTGGGTTTTGATTATCTCAGTAAGTTATGAGGAATTTTAGGCGTGTTAAATAAATATCGTTTTTAGGGCCATTAGACTACTCCTAACTGATTTTATGGTGTGTTTGGTGTTATTTATTCACAAAAACATATTTTGCTGAGTTTGTCTTTGTTGGTTTGAATATGAATAACGGTTTTCTTAGAATATCACGTACTTAGATTCTCTACTAGGTATTACAGTAAGGAGAATATTTAAAATTATATGGATGTTAGTAGATACCTATACTATTCATCACATTTAAGATTATAATATGACAAAGGTTTTCGATTTATCACTGAACGCAAAAAAGTACACGCCGGTAGTTTTAACAATCATTGTTTATTTAACGATTTTCTTTATCTTTTTGGTTTGATTATTAATAGATAGTATTTTTGATTATTTATTAAGTAATTAAACTAGGTTATTCATTAGTTTCTATGCCAATACTTCTATACAGACTACTAGTTACCACTGCAATAGTTATGTCTTTTTAAAATAGATTAACTTATTGAACACATCATTAGCCGTATATTGAGCGTGAAGAATATGACCTTTAATTTTCGAGATAATTGAATATATAATTTCCATATAATACGGTCGTAACTTACATTCAACATGTGAAGGTGCGATAATCATCTTTTTAAATACAAATTAGTCCTTACACCGGTTCAGAATTAAAATATTGTAATGAAGTCGTTAGAACATTCCTTGGGACCAAAAAATACTTTTTTTTTGAGAATGAAATAAAGAAATATATGTAATGAGCAGGATATGTACAAAATTCGTCGGTCAAATCATGAAAGGGCGTAACTAACAAAATTTTGGATTTTTAGTTACGCCCTTTTTGTGATTTAACCGACGAATTATCTGTTTGCCCTGTCCTAAGTCGAAAGAAAGCGATTAAAACCATAACTGTGAACAACTTTCACAATGGGACTAACCCGGAATTCGAGGTAAAATATCAGCTGTATCATACAAAATTGCAAGTCAGGAATGACGAAATGTTTGTGACAGCAGTTTTTTTGCGGATTCGGGGTTAGCCCCTTCATGAAAGTTGTTGATAATTATGGTCTGAATCATCTCCTTTCAGCTCAGTGAGTACACCAGTTCTGAATAACTTTGTTAGATGCTTTGACAAATTTTAGCGCCATTATTATTATCACACATCAGAAATATTGTGTGGGAAGTAAAATTATTAATAAAAGTACAAAAAAAGTATGCAACACAGTTTATTTCACACAGTTACTTTTCTTGTCATATCAACCAATGTATTTATGTAAATAAAAATGTAAATAATTAGCTTCATTTTACTTATCTTCTCATATTTTTATATTTTGAATAAAAATAATAATTCCATCAAGATAAAAGGAAAAATTTTCAATACAAAACGGTAATCTACTTTTTTACAACAAATATCTAAATGATTTTTATTTATCGCGAAATTTATTTTACCAGATTGTAATCTAACATACGAAACGTGGAGCTGAACTGAAATTTAGCATCATAAACATAAAATAACATATCCGGGTTTAATACGCTAAATACTTACTACCTTTCTTTTTTAATTATAAGGATTTTTAATTGTTTATTTTCAGATTTTGTTTAAACTTTTTATAATTTCTTGATCAGATATTATGTTTAAAATATGTCGTAAGTTGAATAGTCTTCTATTCAACTTCACCTTATTGTGCACTTTAACTGATAACGAACAATGTGAACAATTAGAAAAGCGTAAATGTGTGATTCAATTGGCAACCTTAAGGATTAAAGACGGTGAATAAATAATTAACTATATACTTAACTAAGGTAATTTTCATCACTTTCAATTATCTTCTTCTTCATCTCTTCACTTAAAACGAAATTGGTTGAATTAAATAGGACAAATATTTCTTGGTTAACGGAAAAAATCCAAGTCGATTTACATACTACAGTATTCTAAAAGAATAAAATGCCAATCCGATGTTTTTAAATATTTTAATTTCCTTACTTTTTTAACTTTATAAATAAAATTGACATCAAATACCTAATATTACAGTTAGGTAAGGCTCGCACGAAATTGTCCGCGATAAATTAACATAGCTAGTGATTAAGTTAAATTGATTAACTATGAAAAATATTTATATCAAGAAACAAATATTTTTGGAGTAAAAATAATCATCTTCTGCATAGTTAAATCTTTATTTCATGTCAACATCAATGATTTCAAATACATGTCATAATTTAAAACAATGAATTATAAAATTTACATTGAGTCATTCACACTTACTCGAATATCCCCCCGCGCGCAAGTCCCCGGCCAAATGTACCCAACACGCTAACGGCGTTGCCCCGCTGGATAGCCAGGGAAACTTGAAATGGAAATCTGCGAAAAGACAATCTCTCACCAGCAATGTTAAGGAGTCAATCGTTTAATATCGAAACAAAACGACGTAGCGACACCACGCCGCGCGGGCAGAAATTAATTTGAACAAAAAATAAATAAGCGTAAAAGTAATAAAAAATAATAAAGTGACGCTCACACTGGGGATGTCAGTGTGCCTTGTTTACGAGGGGCCATATTTATTCGTATTATTCGGACACGGTCGTTTAAATATTTTAAGAATTGATTTTTGAGGCCAGTGGGAAAAATCATGTTTTTTTGATAGCATGGAGAAATTTTGAGGCAAAAGGTGTAGTTATGATTGATAAATTGAAATAATTGATTTTCGCCTAAATTGACACAACCGACTTCAACCGTACTAATCTACGTTAAAAATGTCTTCTATAAAACACGATACTCGTACCTACATAATATTGTTATGGACCAAGAGCCCGTGCCAGGCAGACTTTCTTCATTTTATTTCGTCATTATGAAATGACGAAAGTCTGCCAGTCACGGGCTCTATTACTTACAAGTCTTTGCCTGTGGCTTTGCCAGCGTTATATTTTGATTTTTATGCTATCCCATAGGAACATTTTATTTTTTCGGGATAAAAAGTACCTAGCCTAAGTCACTTTCCGTCTTTCAAATCATGGCCATGCCCAAAATCAAGCCAATACGTTGCTGCGTTGTTGCGTAAAAGAGGTACCACACCAACAAATACTCTTTCGGATTTTCTTTTACCTAATATTAGAAATGTTGTAATTATGTAGATATAATTATTCTGGGATATCATAGCTTTTTAAATTACAATTAGGTATAAATAAGTATTGTCACTTAGGATTAATTCTTATGGTACGAGTATCAAAACTTTTTTATTATAAGTACAAGTAAGGTTCCTCATTTAGTAATTTAAAACGATGTTTAAGATAAAATCAATTCTAAAAACACTGTTCATAAAACTCCTAAGCAATTTCGAGGCGACAAAATTTCAGCCAAATCTCTTCATTGGCAAATAAAAAGGTATCGCACAACAACCACAAAATACAGAGAGAACAGAAGTCAAGCTTAATACAATTTCAAATATCAAATTAATTTCATTCGAACACTACACCCAAATGATACTAATTAATCATCTACTCATACAGTTGTACACATTCAAGTATCGATGTATCAGTTTCTGTAATTTTTACCTATGATATTCTCGACTTTGCCTTGTGCATTTTGATTGTAAATAATGAGAAAATCTATACTTAGCATACACAAATATTGAAACCTACTTAGGGGACAGTAGGTACTCCTACTGTGTGTTTGGTAAGTTTTTCGCGCTCTCGGTAGAGTTAGCATTCACTATTTTGAAGGAATTTGTACAGCGATCTGTTGGCATCGAGATGTCGCCGTTTGATTTCCAATTATTGATAAGAACTGCAAAAACTCTCACAAGAGTTACAGGAATCGGAAGAAGGAGCAATGTCTATGTGTGTGTGCTGCTCAAGCACGGATTTTATGAAGTTTACCTTCTATACTTTCTATGTTTTGGGTTAAAACGTTCCCAGAAAGCATTATTTTAATGGACGATCAGATTTCGTTCGCGCATTTGTTCAACACTTTTATTTATATTATATTAAAATTGCTTCCCATAAAAATATATTTCAATATCGCCATCGAACAAGTGCGATTCGATATAACGACATTGTGTCTTTGTGAGAAATTGTTTTGTGCCAAATTTTATTACGAGGAATGTTTAAACACATTATTATTATTTATTTATTTATTTGTTTATAGGCGAGCAGTGTATACTGATGTGCCTATATCAAGCAAAATCGAATAAAGTTAGTATTTATCTGAAGGTTTTTTTTTCCTTCTTTATCCAAAGGTCCAGTCTATTCTTAACTATGTTTATACTCGTAGTTCTTGCTGAGATTGCATCCTCAGGCAACCTATTCCAATTGTAGACAGCTCTGTTGCAGAGGATGTGGTGTGCTGTGTTGGTTTGTGATGGTGTAGGCTGTAAAAGACACAAAACAAAGTTCTTTAACCAACAACTGCCTCAATATGTAATAAGTCATGTGTTGCAGGTGTAGGTATTCTCAGCCATAGGACGTCCACTGCTGGACATAGGCCTCTCCTATACATCTATACGTTCATTTGCATACATACATATGAATAAAATTGGAGTGTCTGTTTGATTGAATTAACCGTTTTTTACTACATGTATATGAATATAGTATATACGGTACATACACCAAAATAACATTTTTTACAATTTTTGTCTGTCTGTCTGTTTGTTCCGGCTAATCTCTGAAATGGCTGGATCGATTTTGACGGGACTTGCATTGGCAGGTAGATGATGTAATAAGGAGTAACTTAGGCTAGGTTTATTTTAGAAAAAATCTTTTCATCTCGGGCTAACGCGGGTAACACCGCGGGGCGCAGCTAGTCTTCAATAAGACGAGTTGGAATCGGCTTGCATCCAGCGCGATGCTGCAGTCCTAATGAGGCCATCTGTCCACCTTGTAATCGGACGTCCTACGCTGCGCTTGCTTGCCTACGTTACCTACGTAGTCTCCACTTCAGATTTTTTCAGCTCCATCGGTTATCAGTCCTCCGTTCTGTGTGCCCTGGTCACTGCCACTTCAACTTGCCAATCCGCTGAGCTGTCTGTAACTTTGGTTCTTCTACGGATTCTCCCAGTTCTGATTTGATCTCGCAGAGAGACTATGAGCATAGCCCTCTCCATAAGATTTAAGTACATAGGTACGGCACCTATGTGTAATTCTATACCTACAAGTATATTTACTGGTTGAACACAAAATAAAATTATGTGTGATTAAGCTATAGGTAAGTGCTACTTGAATATAATCCATACTAATAATATAAATCCGAAAGTGTGTTTGTTGTTTTATTTTTTACTCTATCACGCAGCAAAGGAACGACGGATCGACTTAATTTTGTACATGAATATACGTAAAGTGTCACAAGCTACGTTACCAATATTTTTGAAACCACGCAGGCAAAGCCGCGATTAAAAGCTAGTCAATACTGAAATAATTGCAAACTAGCAAATACATAAGATTGCGACGCCACCGAGGCCTTCCAAAAGAGGAAAAACTGAAAATAAAGATACGTATGTATTATAGTGTAATTCCACAAACAGCAGAACTGTAGATCAAAAATTATAAAGGTCAGGATTCAATTATCTCTCATATACTTAAAATTAATTAAAACCAGGAATTAACAAGTCTTTAATACGAATAAAACTGCTAATTGGTTCGCTAAATATTTAAATCATTCTTATTCGTTCACACTTCATAGTTTTACATACAATATCTGATAAAACTGACGATAATACTAGAAAAACACGGTTAAATTCTTGAGCTTATACTTAAAAAGCGATTAAGTATGGCAATAAAAATTAGCATTTCATATTTTATGGACGAAAATTAATATAGAATTATATACGGAACCTATGATTAGTGCTAATCAATTACGGTTGTAAAAGTATAATGGACAATTATAAATTAAAACGGCTTAAAAATAAAAATGTAAAATATGGCTGGAAAAACAGTCAAAAGTTATCTAAAATTTAATACCAATTAGCGTCTGTGAATTAACATTTTTACCGATAAATATGATATGGTGAATAATGCAGATTGTTTCTTCTTATATTGTTAAAAGAAATAACTAAAAGCTTGCCGTGACTTTGTTTTGTTTAATTTATTAAACTTTGAGTACCTATCTAACTACAGTAACTAATGCTTCTGATTCAATCAATCAATCAAAAAAGTTAATTGACATAAAACATTCAAAACAAATCTAAAGAAAAACCTTACTAAAACTGTGTTGGTTTGTTTCCAAAAATCAACGTCTTCAATAAATCGCGTCATCCCGAAACTTCAGTCTAAAATCATAAAACAACAAAACCCCATCAAAACTCCATGCAATAAAGCAGCATCATGAAAAACGCGCATTATTACAAAAATTAACATTTTATCGGCACATTATAATAAATGATTTAGAAAAACCATGCCCGTTAACGATCCTGTGACGGACCCTGACTAAAATGTGTTTCAATAAAAATAAACGCTCTTAAAAATAAATATTTCGCGTTCGAGTTCGCCACCGTGTCGCTGCCATAACGTTAGCACGTTGTGTACAACGAAGATTTAAAACTATAGTCATCCTTGTTTGTCTTGTGCTTTATTGAAGAGATAGCTGCAGCTGTCTCTGTCTGTTAAGCTTGGCAATTTGCTGGTGTGTTGTTAACGTGCATTCAATTGGCAAGCGCAAACAGCGCCTATGATATATCCCATTAAGTGGCCCCTAAGTGTAAGGCCGTAACTGCTATTTCACCGATTATTTATTTATTAAATGTCATTTTTAATAACTAATGGCAATATTGATGATATTGAAATTGCTTGTCATTGGTTAGCAGCAAAGGTGTTATTATAAAAATCCTTTTAAGGGAGAGAAAGCGAGGTGCGTTTATTATGATTGGTTTGGTTGAGAGTTTTTATCATTTTTGTGTTTTAAGGAGATTCATTCAATAAAAAATCTTACGATGCTTTTACTTTGCTTTATTTGCATAGGTAGTATTACGAATGGAGATGAGAGTGCAAAAAAATTGAGTTTTATGTAATGACAAGCATTATAGCACGCAAGTGGTAACAATTATGTCATATTTATAAAGACTAATGAACTTTTTGCGGATACTTTTCCAAGAAACTTCGCCGTCATTGGTCAAGAGCAAAAAATCAAATTTATTTTCAAGAATAATACGGGAAAAATATAAGCCATTACAGAAAAGTCAATATGTAGTTTACCATTTAGAGAGGTAAGACGAGCTTTTGCCCTGAAGTGTGGTAAAGTCTTCGTAATAGAGTATAGACCCACCACCCACCAGATGGAGAGACGGCCTCATTCTTCCTCAAGAAGGCTTCAAACCTTATACCCGCAGGACAGCGCTAGTAGTAAGTCGCATCTAATTGGTCTTATGATCTATAGGGAAGGTCTATGTCCAGCAGTGACTGAAATAATAATAATGACAGAAAGCATAACATCTAAATGCGTTTTTTTGTGAAAAGAGTTTAGGTCTTCTTACATCTAGTTGTACCTACATACTCCACCTTCAGTCACAATATTGCTTTACATCGGACAACTAGGTGGCCTAAGGAAGTCCTGGGTATTTTTACTCGATGTGAATGTCAGCGTCGCTTGCGCGATCAATGTTATAGCATTATTCTTTTTTTTTATTCCATATAGGTTTGCGTTTGACTACATACTGCCTGATGTTGAGCAGATATGCGGTCTAGGATGTAGCACGCTTACCTAGAAGATACCTATTTACTCGGGATTTGAAGACACCCACGTCATACTTTAGCGGGAAGACAGACCCAGGCAAAGCGTTCCACATTCTGGCTGTTCGTATGAGGAATGAGGACTCGAAACGCTTGGTTCTAACGCGCGGAATGTCCACCATAAAAGGGTGGCGCTTTGGTCGCGTCTGTCTAGCCGTACGATAGAAGAAAGGGGCAGGTGGAACCAGGTTGTGCAACTCCTGAGCGCACTCTCCGAAGTGTATCCGATAAAAGGCCGATAAGCACGCCACCTTACGTCGATGCTCAAGACTTTGCAGCTGCGACTTAGTCAAGGTGTCGTTGCCAATCAGCCTCATGGCTCGCCTCTCAATCGACTCCAGAGCCTCCAGTTTATATTTGGCAGAGCCATCCCAAAGGTGAGAGCAGTATACCATACAAGACCTGACTTGTGCTTTATAAAGATTTAGCAGTTGCTCAGGTGTGAAATACCGTCTCACCTTAGCGAGAACACCAAGTTTTTTGGAGGCTAATTGAGCTTTTGACTCTATATAAGAGCCAAAGTTAAGAGTCGATGAGAGTGAAACGCCTAGTAGTTCCAAGCTGTCAGTTACCGGAACGGAGACACCGCGGAAAGCGGGAGACAATTGGAAAGGTCTCTTTTTGGCCGAGAACAAACAGCCTTGAGTCTTCGTGGCATTAAACTTGATCAGGTTAGCATCGCCCCAGTCAGATACCGCCTCCAGACTCAAGTTGAGCCGTTCGACCATAGCCTCTCTGTGTGACTCGATCTGTGGCCCGCTGGTTCTTGCATCGGATTTGTAGCTCTCCACGACTGTACTGTCGTCTGCGTACCCAAAGATCCCGGGCTTTAGCAGATTATTCCAACCAAGTGTAATGATGCAGGTTCAAATCCTGCGAGCGCGTCAATTTTTGAAATGTTTATCACAAAAATAACATTTCAAGTGTAACGATTTGTTAAATTTACATTTTTTATTCCTAATCAATTAAGATTGTAAGATCAAGCGCTTCAGCAAAAGCTAACAGCTACAGTGTTTTTACAAAAATATCATAAGCAAGACATTAAATAAGCCACGCAAATAATACGAATAAAAACGCTTTAAACAATAAAATCTTACATTTTGCAGATCCAACCTTGTTCACGGGACCCCGTAACTGAGGTAACGTGCAGAAATTTACCGTGTATTAAATCTCTGAACAAACAACTTGTTCGCGCTTACACACACACATGGAAGAGAAGGCTGTAGTATGGTGTAGCACAGCGTCGGATGTAGGAACTCACACTTTTGTTAAAGTGTTAAGAGGATCGTGAATCGTAGGTATTTTCGCGTTTTATGTAGAACATTAAAAGAAATCGTAGTACATTTTTGATAAAATTTATGTATTTACGTTCCGGGAGAAAACTCTTTTCACCCCATAAATACTCGTAGTAACAAAATTATATGTTTTTGATGTCAATCGCTTGAGTAAGAAATATTGCAAGCTCGTTAGTAAGTACGCCTATTTTTATTTCAGTAAAGTTTTAAGTTCCTTTATGTTTACTTTTCAGGCGAATTTTTGAGTAAAAATTTGACTTTTTAGAGGGTAACAAATTTGAGTTTTACAAAAACTGTAAAAGCTAAGACGCACAATCCTAGCGATTGAAGTACTGATTACATGGAAAAAGTCACTCAAATTGGATAATATTTAGAGGTAGATAACCGCTTATTGTTTTGTATGGACAAGATGGCACCTCACAATTACTATAAGGGCCCGTCATACACCTGTCCTGTAAACTGCCTTTCGAATAAAATTTAAATTCAACTATTTATATATGTAGGTACTGAGCATTCATGTTGTTTGGAATAATAGTAAAAGTAACGATTTGCCATAAGCAATAATTATAATTTTTTTACTAGATCGTTTTATTAGCTCAATAAATGTAATTTAGTTTATCTAATAATAAATAATGATCAGTAATTTACACTATTCACCTATATTTTCTAAACCAAGCTTTCAAACTTCACCGAATATTTCTCAAAATATATGCAAATTTTTCGATGTTTTCCTATTTACTTTATACAATGTTTTGCTTTTCCGTTGGAACCTAGCAGTAATTACCAATTCCTAATTTTTATAAGTATTACACTGGAGACCGAGAAAGAAAAAAGTGCAAGTGGTGCCCCTCCGCGCGGGGGAAGTGAAACTTCGACGCAACAGTGCTTTCATACCCCCTCTATGGTAGCGTTAAACGTTTAACGCAACCTTGTTGGAAGTCACATTAGAAGTTTCACTTCAAAAACATGAAAAAGATTTTTTATTTTATTTAAAGTATTACATGGTTCGTGTGAAATACAAAGCATTTCAAAGTCTCTCGGGCGATAAGAAAAATCACGCAATCAAATTTATTCTAAAGATATCTCTATCCTTTCATTGGAAAGCCTATGTCCAGCAGTGGCCGTCCTCCGGCTGATAATGGTGATTAAATAATGACACTGGCACAGTTAATTTTTAAAAACAATCTACAAGATAAGGCCTTATGTTCGCATTTTACTAAAATTCAAAATGTCTACCCTAAAACAAAACCTTCCCCTTAACGCACACATCCAACACACACATGCAAAGCCCGTAACGTGTCGATAGTGAGCCGAGCAAACTTGATATTTGTAACAGTTAGTGCTTTAGAGCCTTCTTGATCTTAATAAGCGCTATCTAGTAGCTTTTAATAAATTAATGAGGCGTAAAAACTAGTTTTTACTTCGATGTCGGCTATTGGTTTGTATTTTATGGTTTAAATTCTACGTTTTTAGATGATTTAAATAGCATTCAGGCTTTAGACGTGTCCAGTGTCCACTTATTTTCTAAAAGGGAGGTGGTTTTGTGATTCTTTATTAATTATGCCCGTAATAAGTTAACGTACTCAAGGGAGTTTTAGTACTTAAACTTATATGTCACAGTTTCGTTGTTTTTTTGTCTATTTAATATATTAATTTGATCTATAGTCACGCCTATCCTTGAATAAAGGGGCTCACCAGAATACCAGCGTTGAGTGTTGGGTCCTCCCAGCACTCAGCATTTTATAGCTGAGGTGAGTCCCTTTCGACACTTTTGTTTTTTCACTATTTTATAACTTTTTTATTTATTTGTGTGTCGAATAAAGATAAAAAAAAAAACAAAAAAAAATATTTATCAATAGTGAATCGTGAAAAAGACTTTTGGATCAGATCTAGAGCGGCTTTCGAGTTTTTGATCTGAGTGTATGATTTTTGTGAAGACCAGCGCATGAGGCTTTTAATTTTGATAAAAAAAAATAAGAAATTTAAACATTTGTGGGAACCCAAAATTAATTTTATAATTTCGTTCTTTTTACAATAGAGACTATCTAATAACCATTTCTATCCTATTGGACTAAGTAAAATAGTTTTAGTTGAGATACCTACAGATGAAAAATTAATGGAGTCTGAGATAAAAAGCAACCCTAAGAATCCTATACTAGGCGTAGACATACCTACCTATTGTCACTAGACCACTTGACGATGAAAGTTTAAATCGTATGTGGTTTCATTTTTACCGAAGGATTGATTGTTATAAATCCTTTTAAGGGTTCCGTACCCAAAGGGAAAAACGGGACCCTATTACTAAGACTTCGATGTCCGTCTGTCCGTCTGTCTGTCTGTCTGTCACCGGGCTGTATCTCATGAACCATGATAGCTAGGCAGCTGAAATTTTCACAGATGATGTATTTTGGTTGCCGCTATAACAGCAAATACTAAAAACAAAATAAAATAAATATTTAAGGGGGGCTCCCATACAACAAACCTGAATTTTTAGACCTTTTTCGCTCTATTAATAATAATATGATATTAATAATGGTACCTGGTAGATGCTTGAAATTTTCACAGAATATTTAGTTTTATATTTTCTTTAATTATAAATAATGAAATTATAATAAAATAAATATTTAAGGGGGCTTCCATACAGTATAAGGAACCCTCCGTGCGCGAGTCCGACTCGTACTTGGCCGATTATTAAATATTCGTATTAAGTATTTACGACTAAATGACCTTTGTACCAAAAGCTTACATTTCTCAATCCAAAAACTTCAAACTTTCAAGCGCTCGCTACGATTGGCCGAGCAGCTGTCAAAGTGACGTCTGTCTAATGACGATTGACAGGTCCATCTAGATACGGATAATCAAATTATAGTTAGGAACTTTTTACAACTTTATCTACTGCTATTTAAAAACTTTTATTGTTTGTGAAATAGAGTTCAAATTTTGGGAAAATTACTTCGTAATCTATTGCGTGTTTGTTTGTCTGTTTATCTCTTAATCTTTGGTTTTGCCGACAGTTCCTTGCGCGCATTCAATGGCTTTGAGATGAATGTTTCCTAAATTAGTTTTGTTGTAAGAAATGAGTTTGTTGTGATAATTTAACTGTTAAGGAGTTAATTCTTAAGAAATATTAAGTCATGTTGATACATGTGCATATTATTATTATGACTGTTGATGATAAAAGATATGATAATGACAAAATGAATTGACATTACATTAGAATGTAAAGCGCGCAATGTTTACCACCACAAAATATTTGTTGATTACAATTAAGTACAATCATTGATGCTTGAGTACATGTCATTGTACTTACAAACAAAATTTAGAAAATCATATCTCTCTCAAGATATGATTATTTGTATTCATATACATATATATTCAAGTCTCTGTTTTAATATTTATCCAAAAAAAACTTGCCTTTGGTCGTTGTAAAATGATTTTCCATTTTTGTTTTAGTTTATTTGCAGTTTTTACCTTGACACCTCCGTGATGATTTTTTAAAAACCGTTTAATCATATTGATGACATTTCTACTATTTAAGATTTATTTAATAATAAATAGTTTTGTAGTGTGTAAAATGGGCCATGCCAATTTTAATGTAGAATTCCTCTATCTATTTTTAAAATCGACATCAAACGTAGGTAAAAAAAACATTGCAACATAACTAAATATCTAAAATTACACAACAGAAACAAAACTACTTAAATCATTCAGAATCATTCTCGCATAATCTGATGCGTGCCGACCATTAATTAATTATTAAACCTATTTAAAGCTTGACATCTGTCATACTTGTCACCGAGAACCAACAAACATAATTTTGACATTAAACTTAACAAATATGAACCTTATTTCATTCGAAACTACTGTTCTATATTTGTATTTTTAAGTTGGTACTAAAATCTGTGATGTCCGCCGAAAAGATTGACTAAATGTAAATAATTAAGATTAAAACAGATTTGTTTTGATTGTATCTACGGAATATGGTATTGTTTTTAGTACGGTAATTTTTAACACGGTTTGTTAAATGTTATTTTTCACGCTTGTCGATGCCGTGGTATGGTTAGGAATTTAGCAGTTGTGGCTTTGTACCTACTTGTGGAGCGTGTTAGTTAAAATATACATTACTAGATTTTGCCCGCGGCTTCACCCGCTTAATATTTCGAGACCCTACCTTACCACCCTTAATAAAGGAGGTGGAAAATAAAATGAAAAACAAATAATTTTGAATTGACATTTGACCACCCTTAGGCCTTAATAAAGGAGGTGGAAAATGAAATAAAAAACAAAAAAAATTGAATTGACATTTGATCGATTTGACAGTTCTTTTTTGACATTTCTTGGAGCGCACTAGAGACTAGAGCAATAGCTCGCAGATGGCAGAATTTTTCCTACTTACTTAACACTTATTGTTATAATATAGAAAATTTACGCAATATCATTATAATTTATAGCCTGTGTTATTCTGATATATAAGCTATATAATTGCAAAGTTTCATCTCAATCCGTTCAGTAGTTTTACCGTGAAAGAGTAACAAACATCCATCCATCCTTACAAACTTTCACGTTTATAATATTAGTAGGATTAGATTTAATCCTCGCTGTTAAGTAAGGATTGGGCTGTCCGTAGCTTGTAGCTAACATCAAAGCCGCCAAAGTGCTTGATTTGGCCTATACCTACTTTAGCTTACTAACCTTTTGTATGATTGAAGCTTTCCAGTACAGCAAAAGCGTTAGGAGTTAGGTAGTAAAAATCGGCAAAGTGCGAGCCGGACTCGCGCACGAAGGGTTCTGTCTGTACCGTATGGAAGCCCCATTCCTCTTGCCGTCATTAATAACGAGCAAAAAACTCCTAAAAAACACGTTTTTTGTATGGCCCCCCTTAAACACTTATTTTATTCTATTTTTAGTATTTATTGTTATAGCGGCAACAGAAATACATCATCTGTGAAAATTTCAGCAGCCTAGCTATCATGGTTCATAAGATACAGCCTTGTGACAGACAGACGGACATCGAAGTCTTAGTAATAGGGTCCCGTTTTTACCCTTTGGGTACGGAACCCTAAAAAAGCTTAGAGCTAAATATTAGCGAACATCTTACACACGGTCTCTGACCCCAAACTAAGCAAAGCTTGTGATATGGGTGCCATAGAGACTGATATACTACATAATACATATTTTAAATACATACTTATATAAATAGTACCTAAATAACAGAGCAAAAACACCTATGTTCATCACATAAATGCTTGCTTTCGAATCGAACCCACGCCTCTTTGGTCTAGAAGTCAGGGTCACTAACCACTGAGCCACCGAGGCAGTCGCTGGCAATTATTTTCGAATTATTATCAATTTGATCCGATATCATTTGGTACTTCACCTTGCCTTGTCTTGTTTTTTCACCGTACTATCATTTCCTACTAGATATTAGGTCGACGGGTGGTTGGTTTGGGCGGGATGGCGGTTTAAACACCCACTTAGCCCATCAGCAAGTGGGCGCCGGGAAATGGGAATTAGGATTACGGCGCGTGCGCATTGTCGCGCAATAAATTTAACGACGTAAGACTATTAAGAATAACCGGCCAAGTGCGAGTTGACTCGCGCACGAAGGGTTCCGTACTGTATAACCCCTCTTAATATACATATTTTATTTTAGTTAAGCATTTATTTTTAAAGCTACAAAATATTCTGTGAAAATTTTAAAATAGTGCGAAAAACGGCTAAAAATTCAGGTTTGTTCTAGGGGAGCCCCCTTTAAATATTTATTTTATTCTGTTTTTAGTATTTGTTGTTATAGCGGCAACAGAAATAAATTCGTCTACTGCATAATAGCATTTGGATAATAGTTTTTTTTTTTTTTTAATAAGACAATTTTCCTTTTCGATATCTTTTAGATTATTTGGCAGTTTACTAAATATTTTTATAGCCATAGAATGCGGGAACTATGCATTGCTAAGTTGGACTTTGATCCCACGAGTTTATGTCTGTATTGTGATCTAATTTTGAGCGATTTATCAGACGCTTTTTTAAAGTAGTCAGGGTGCTTTTTGACAAATTTACATATTTCGAATATACATATAGATAGACACCAGGGACGTAATTTCAAGTTTTTAATTTTTTGTAGAATGTTTATTGTAGATTGCGTGTAGCATGTGGCGCTGGTGTGCGGCCTGGCTAACGAGCCATACGGAATTACAGATGCTCCGAGCTCTCTACTTGACGCGCACGAAAGAAAAGTAAATATTTTCAAAATTTTGTCAAAACAAGTCTAAAATGTCAGTACTTAAGAAAACTTTTTGGTAATTTTTACAACGCATTTGGTAGTTTTACAATTACAACACATTACATTTTACAAAGTGGTTCGATTTTGATAAGTAATTCTTTTTTTTGGTAGATCTTATTTCAAAGGTGGTCCCATTAAAATTTTATTGAAATCGCCTGAACCATTTTTAATAAATCAACAATATTGTGAAAAATGCTACATCGATCCGTGCGAAATATTCACGAATTCTGTACACGGGTGAAGTCGGTCATTCAATTTAATATTATAAAAATAATGTTAAAATGTTTCGAAACCGTATCTAGGAGAGGCCAATATTCACATATGTAATTAGAATTAGAAATCTTTATTTGCATCTCTAAGAAACCTTTAGATACATACACATAGGTATTAGGTATTAGAGAACTTCTGACGATTACTATTGTAAGGTTTTCTTTAGTTTATGATCTTTTTTGCACTATTCTTTGATATACTTGAGGATTTTAGAATTAAAACACTGGCAAGACCGTACGTTTTGGCGGGAAGAGGGCGCTCTCGGGCGCAGCTAGAAGGCACTCCCTGTTTTCTCCAAGAAAAATATTGTATGCTGCTGGTTTAATTAATATAAAAACCATTTATTACGAGGTATCACGGAGTTTTATTTGCTGAACACCAACTACGCCCTTCAACCGGAGTGAGATTGGGTAAGGATCACATCTCAGAAGCCGGGGATTAACAAAACCGTAAGTACACGCCTACATCTCATTTTGTTGCACTAAATGATAAAATAACATGGTGATTTTAGCTTTAAACTCGTTAAGAAAGATTTGTTTGAGGCTGGAGTTCATACTTGTGATCGATGCACATGTCGGATAGTCTGTTTTAACTTCGAGTTTCGTTATGCGCGTCGAAAATACGACACGCCATGTCGCCTCCTAACCTCCAGGGTAGATAGATAATTATTTTGTTACATTCATAGCATTTCAGAGGAATACAGAGAAAGTAGTTCACGATATGTTGTTCCCTTAAGTGCTTCTATACGGCCGTTTGTCATGATCACCTCAAATACCTAGTATTATAACTAGTAATATACTACCAAGCGCCAGGACGATGTCTAGGTGTGGTCTAGGCCTTCATCCGGACGCATCATGAATGACATCTTATTATACGATTAGAGGACCAAATATTATTTTTGTCATATACTTAATTGTTATTGTCGCCTACACTTTCTTTACTTTGTTTTCTTACTTCAAACAGTTCTCTAATAAATTAATCATTTTAGTACTGTGACAATCTTGACTTATGATAAGTTAAACGTGAGCAAAGCACACTTCGTCGATATGTTAGGTTAAGTATGGAACAGAGGTCATATTACTTACATCCTCATCTGCAGGTATTTCGAGTCCATATAATACACAGAGCTATCACAACTAGAGAGATAGCGCTGTTGTCGCTTGAGGCAAATCTCAACCACAAATATGTATGGAAAATCTTGCTCAGCGCTGTCAAAATTGTCAAATATGTATTGGAATAAACTGTAGTAACTTAGATAAAAACACGGCAACTGAATCGAGGTATTTTTGTCTCTTTCTAAGTCATGCCATATAAGATAAGATAACTTTATTGGTAGAGAACCTAATATTACACAAAAAAAATATTACATAGTATTGATTCATTAAACATGCTCGTCCGGTTCAACGTTTTTTTCACATTTTTACTAATAATGACACAGATACAGAATTGCAGTGTTATCTAAAAATTTTATCACAAAAATAATATTATATTCATCTATTAAATCTAATAATTACGAATATAACTCGCCGGCTGTAAAGAGGCTCACAAATTCAAAATAAAGTCAATAGATTAAAAATAAGGTAATAATTAAAAAAAAAATATATAAATTAAATCATTGCATCTCTTGTTTTCTTTCTTTTCTCGATCGACCACATTAGTTACATATTAATACCACATTACATTATGTATTTAATAATCAATTTGTAATTTTAAAATGTATGGAATTATGGATTTTATCTTGTTTGATTTTTGATTTGATTATCCCTCTGGTATCTCTGTGATATATAAAATATATAGATATAATAAAAAAAAAAAAAAAAAGTCAGTCCGGGGGGTTATAAATGCGTTATTTTTGTTTAAGACGCTCTGTTCTCGAGTTAATTGGGATTATAGCTATCTCGAATATCTCTATTCAAATAGTAATGCAAACAATTTCATGGTGTGAGTTTCAGGTGATGAATTCGGGAGAAAACGAAGTGCGGCGCCTGGAGACTCCGGGGCGAAGCCGTTCGCGATCCAGGCGTAGCCTGACGCACGGCCATGATCCGGCTAGCACTCGAAGGAGTCGCAGCCACAGCCGCAGCCACAGACTCCGCTTGCGGGAGCGTGAAGTCGCGCTGAGGCAAGAACAGGTCCGGGTTCGTTTGTTGGAGCTCGAGCTGCAGCGAGAACGAGACGGGGTGCAACGTCGGCGTCAGAGCGAGCAGCGCGGGCCTAGCAACGAACGTGGCCGCAGCCGGGACCGCAGTGGAAGCCTCAGGCGGGACGGGAGCCGTAGCCGCAGCCGTCATCGCGGGCTCAGCCGCGGCCGTCATCGCGGCCGCAGCCGAGATCGCGGCCGCAGCCATCACCGCAGCCGCAGCCGCAGTCATCATCGCGGCCACAGCCGAGATCGCGGCCGCAGCTGTCACCGCAGCCGCAGCCGCAGCCATCATCGCGGCCGCAGCTGTCATCGCAGCCTCCAGACCAATGTGGACGACAAGAAGCGCTCCGATGAACATCGTACAAAAAAGTCACATAGTCCCTCTTTTACTACCGATGATGTAACTAAAATAATCCAGTCTATTAGAGACGTCCTTCCGTCACAGCCAGGCCAGAGCACACAGTTCTCGAATAGAGATAGTAAAAATATGATTCCCGAGTTTAACCCTTCTAACAAAAACCAACGTATGGATAATTGGCTAAAAAAAGTAAACGAGTGTGCGAAGGTCTACGGCTGGGACGAAGGAGCCGTAGTTCATTTTGCTTTGCAAAAACTGTCAGGGTTAGCTAAAACCTGGTACGAAAGCCAAAGTTCAATATTGTACAGTTGGGAGGAATGGCAGGTCAAATTACAAAGCGCTTTCCCATGTGAACAAAACTACGGACAAATGCTCGAGGACATGTTGAAGCGTAAGAGTAGAATCAACGAACCTATTCAAAACTATTTTTACGATAAACTTTCACTTCTTAATCAGTGCGAGATTACTGGTCGGCGCGCCGTTGACTGCATCATCCACGGCATTACTGACAGGACCACAAGGTCTAGCGCTTTAGCCCTACGATGTGATGAGCCCGACGACTTATTGAAATTCTTGATGAGTAATAATAGGGAGCTTTATACAGCTCAACCATTTTCTAAAGACAGGAATGCAAATACGGGAGACGATAGGTCGAACAATAGGGTTTTTGCAAAAATGACTACTTCCCTCTTTTGCTATAATTGCAAGGAGCAAGGACACCCGTATTCAAGATGCCCTAATCCTTTATTGAGATGTAGTAGCTGCCACAAAGTAGGACACAAAACTGAATTATGTCGCTCGAAACTGGGCACAAGATCAACGAAAACTGATACAGCGGCCAAAACTATGCGCATATCTAGCGCAAAGCTTTCCAACAAATTTATAAAAGAAGTAAGCGTAGAAGGTGTGCCACTTGAAGCGTTCGTTGATCTTGGTAGCGAAGTCACATTGATTACTCAATCCAGTTTTGCTAAACTCGGTCTAACTCACGACAATACTCCATCGACTATGAGGGGTTTCGGTAATAATTTTGTATCGTCAATAGGCTCAGCGAACTTGAAATTATCAATAGATGGAGTATGTGCTGACGTTTCGTGCCGCGTAGTAGAAGATCGGTACCTGGAGAAACAATTACTTATTGGTCAAAGTTTTACCGAACAACCTCATATTGTTATGTACAAGGACGTTAATAAACTGCAATTTATACACGTTGATACGGAAATACCTAATTTTGTACCAGACGATGATGGTGACCGGCGGGAGGAAATAAGGACATTAGCATACTGCAAGCTTTATGGGACTGCTAGCGTCAGAGCTATAACAGAGACTCCTTTCACAGGCACTATAATCGTAGACACAAAGGTTGTAGGTAAACTGGGAAAACAATACGTTGTGTGTGGCGGAGTTTATGAAGTAAAGAACGGTATATTATTCGTAATAATACAACCTTGCGTGGTCCCTTGCTGTCTTCAAGAAAATTCGGTGTTCTCAAGAGCGGAAAGAGTAGAATTGGTGTACAGACTGGTAACCGCGGAAGATCCTTTAGGCAAAGTCTCACATATTGAATCTTCCTCTGCCAAAGAGCTTGACGAAGGTCAAATACAAATAGGCGAAACCGCTTCTAATGAAGCCAAAACGAGGCTCTTAGACATACTAAGGCGTCATGAACAGTGTTTTGCACATAATTTGGCAGACCTTGGCTGTACGAATGTAACAGAAATGAACATCGAACTGAACAGCGAGCGCCCCGTGGTTTATAGACCATACCGTCTCTCTCATCATGAACGAGAGAAGGTCCGAGATATGGTTGATGAGATGTTAAAAGCGGGCGTCATACGGGAGTCGACTTCGAATTATGCCAGCCCGATAATTCTCGTGCAAAAGAAAAACGGTGGTATGCGACTATGCGTGGATTACAGACTGCTTAATTCGATCACTGTAAAAGAGAGATACCCTATCCCGATAATAGATGATGAGATAGCGAGATTGTCCGGACAAGCATGGTTCATCACACTTGATTTAATGTCGGGGTATTATCAAGTACCGATTGCGGAGAATAGCAAGCATTTGACCGCTTTTGTGACACCAGACGGTCAATACGAATACAACCGGATGCCATTCGGCTTGGCAAATGCTCCGGCTGTCTTCCAGAGAATGATGAACCATGTTTTAGGACAAGCTCGGTTCAATAAAGCCACTGTCTATCTCGATGACCTTTTAATTTACGGCCAGACTCCTTTCGAGTGTATGGATCGGTTTGAAGAGATTCTTAATCTACTCGAAAAGGCACAACTCAAGCTGAATTTATCCAAGTGCAGTTTCCTGCAGAATAAAATTGATTACTTGGGTTACGAAATAAGCTCGGCTGGTATGCGCCCGGGTTCAGCGAAAATTCAAAGTGTAATAGACTTTCCCTTACCACAAAATGTGCACAACGTGCGCCAATTTTTGGGGCTTGTGAGCTATTTCCGAAAGTTTATTCAATCATTCGCGGCATTGGCTCAACCGCTCACCAAGTTGCTTAAAAAACATGCCACTTGGGAATGGACCATCGAGCAGGAAAACTCATTCAAAGCCCTTAAATCAAAATTGGTTGAAAGACCAGTCTTGGCCTTGTATGATCCCACAGCCGAGACAGAGCTCCATACAGACGCTAGTAGACTGGGCATCGGAGGAATATTGCTTCAGCGTCCACAGAAAAGCCAAGACCCTTTTCACCCCGTGGCTTATTATAGCCGCCAGACGACTCCCGAGGAAGGAAACTTTCACTCCTACGAGTTAGAGACACTGGCAGTCATTTGTGCCCTAAAAAAATTTCGTGTGTACTTGTTAGGAAAAACCTTCAAAGTAGTAACTGACTGTAGCGCACTTCGTTCCACTTTTGAAAAGCGTGACCTGATTCCTAGGATTGCTCGTTGGTGGATAGCGTTACAGGAGTTTGATTGTTGTATCGAGTACAGAGCAGGAGCGAAAATGAGTCACGTGGACGCTCTATCACGGAACCCAACTCGCGACACAGACACGACGGAGCTCGTTAGACATCCACCAGTGCTGGCCATCTCAGACGAAGACTGGCTCCTTACGCTACAGTTGGGAGACTCCGAGATATGTAGACTACGGGAAATTGTCAGCAGCGATTTAGACTCCAAGGGATTGGATTATATTAAAGACAATTACATTTTGAAGAATAATAAACTATTTCGATGTATGGGAGGCGATAAGGAAAACGTTAGGTGGGTAGTCCCAAAGGGTGCAAGGTGGCAGCTGTGCAAGATGAACCACGATGACATAGGCCACGTTGGTTTCGAAAAAACTTTAGAACGAATAAAAAGGAATTACTGGTTCGCAAAAATGACGCGATTTGTAAAGAAGTATGTAAGCGCGTGCATTGACTGCGCATACGCAAAAAAAACTACGAACGGGCGTGAAGGGCTGCTACACCCTATAGAAAAGGTTGCGATCCCTTTTCACACATTACATATTGATCACCTTGGACCCTTTGTAAAGTCCAAAAGGGGGTTCACACATATCTTAACTGTGGTAGATTCGTTTACTAAATTCCTATTTATTAAACCTGTTCGAAACACCAACACGCTGAACGTAATAAAAGCGTTACAGGACATCTTCGATATATTTCGTGCCCCTGACCGGCTGGTGAGTGATCGAGGATCTTGTTTCACGGCTCATGCGTTCCGGAAATTCTGCCTCGAACGTGGTATTAAACATATCCTAAACGCGGTGGCAAGTCCAAGATCAAATGGTCAGGTGGAACGCTACAATAGAACCATACTGGACTCCTTGACAGCACAAAATATCAGAGATAATGAAAAGGAATGGGATAGTAAAGTAGGGAGAATACAATGGGGATTGAACAATACAGTTCAAAAAACTACTGGAAGAACACCGGCTGAAGTCATGTTTGGAATGGCGATGAATAGTGAACTTAAACCGGCTTTAAACGCCGTTGCGGAAGGAACCCACGAGGTTGAGGATTTAACTGAACTCCGTACGGAAGTAAAAAGGAAAATTGACGAAGCCCAAGCGAAGCAAAAAGAATATTACGATCGAGGTAAACATGCAGCGCGCGTCTACAGAAAAGGCGATCTGGTCAAAATCACGAAAGTGGCATACCAAAACAAAGGCCAGAGTACGAAACTTATGCCTTCTTACGAAGGTCCTTTTAGAGTTACCAAAGTACTAGGAAATGACCGTTACAAAGTCGCTCCAATAGCTGGATTTGCCGGGATGAAAAATAAACGGACAACCATGGTTGCTGCGGACCGAATGCGACCATGGATTCACGTAGCTTCGCTAAGTATAGACGATACGGACGACGAACAAAGCGCGACCGAAGCAACTGAATGTTGATTGATTAAAATCATCATCCTTTTTATATACCTTACAAGGGTGTTGTATCATATACTAAGATCCATTGTATCTGAGTTTTTAAATAATATCATATTTCATTGTCGCTCGAATAACATTGCATAACACATCAATCAGTATCACTTACCCGTTATTTTGTTGATTTGATTAAAATGATAGTTTTTAAGAGTTACAAGGATAGTTTTTAAGAGTTACAAGGATAGTTTTTAAGAGTTACAAGGATAGTTTTTAAGAGTTACAAGGATAGTTTTTAAGAGTTACAAGGATAGTTTTTAAGAGTTACAAGGATAGTTTTTAAGAGTTACAAGGATAGTTTTTAAGAGTTACAAGGATAGTTTTTAAGAGTTACAAGGATAGTTTTTAAGAGTTACAAGGATAGTTTTTAAGAGTTACAAGGATAGTTTTTAAGAGTTACAAGGATAGTTTTTAAGAGTTACAAGGATAGTTATTAAGAGTTACAAGGATAGTTTTTAAGAGTTACAAGGATAGTTTTTAAGAGTTACAAGGATAGTTTTTAAGAGTTACAAGGATAGTTTTTAAGAGTTACAAGGATAGTTATTAAGAGTTACAAGGATAGTTTTTAAGAGTTACAAGGATAGTTTTTAAGAGTTACAAGGATAGTTTTTAAGAGTTACAAGGATACAACGATAATTTTAAGAGTTTGGCTATAAAGATAGATAACTTGATTAAAAAACATTGTATTATAACTACTTCAAATCCTCAAACGTTGTTCTTCGCTTAGAATCTATGTATATGCATCATTGTATAATAGTGCCTCAGTGCTAGATGTTTTATCTTTGATGTGTATAATATAACTTAACTTACCTCGCCCTGCCGAGTGTAAGGTTTTGCCTGGTTCCACCTGGTGCATGTATGAGGACATACATGTCATCAGGATGGTCGAGTGTAAGGTTTTCTTTAGTTTATGATCTTTTTTGCACTATTCTTTGATATACTTGAGGATTTTAGAATTAAAACACTGGCAAGACCGTACGTTTTGGCGGGAAGAGGGCGCTCTCGGGCGCAGCTAGAAGGCACTCCCTGTTTTCTCCAAGAAAAATATTGTATGCTGCTGGTTTAATTAATATAAAAACCATTTATTACGAGGTATCACGGAGTTTTATTTGCTGAACACCAACTACGCCCTTCAACCGGAGTGAGATTGGGTAAGGATCACACTATAATGATGTAAAACAAACAACCAAACAACGGAAACGCGCTCCACCACCCTATTTGTATAAATATAATCCAGCCCACTTATGGAAGATGATTTGAGTTAATATAATAGCAATTTATTACGTAATGGCTTTCGTTTACCTCCCTTTGTTTCATAATACGTTACTAAACAGCTGTTCCGTTTGTGGTTTCGGAACGAATTTGGAGAAAAGTTTTTGGGGATCTTTGACAGTAAATAACACTTATATTATGAATATTATCATTTGATGCTAGAATTTACAAAATTAACAAAATATATTAATAATTTAACAAAATAATTAAACACAAAGGTGATATTGCAAAAAGGGCTAAGACTAGGTACAGTAGCTCAAAAAATCCGATAAACTATGATAAATAAATGCGCAGAGTAAAATTACCGCATTAAATGCTTAATTTATGAGTAATTTCACATTTTCCAATTTGATTTTTGCTCTGTTATTGAATTACTGCCATTTTGGTCACATTTAACCTTTTTTATATAACCTACATAGAATTAATAGCCTACATGTAAAAAATGCAAAGAAGAGTTTAGTTTTGTTAGCAAAACTTCTCAGATGTTATACTTTATACTTCGATCAAGACTTTATACGTTTCTTTTGTTTCATTTATTTCGTGGATTTTTTTATTATGGGACCAACAGCAATCTTCAGTTGTTCATAATAACGTAGATACTAGGTACATATAAGTGGGTTCAGTATTATAAGATCTCAGAGACACATGGTATATGTATGTATCTACCTTTCATGTATCTGTAATTTTTAAAAGTATACTGCTGAACATAGGCTAGGCCTACGAGTCATATCTACTGCGGTGGCCCTGAGGAGGATTAAGTTGTTACTTGATGAAGTCGCGGGTCACCGAGAAAGTCGAAGGCAAACGTGTAAGAGGTTTTTTTTTATTTTCCTGTTTATCGTAAATAGTCAAGTACATTTTGTCGTTAAATTAATTTTGTAAAACCATCATTAATAGTGTGATGTGTGTAATGTTGTTTATATTGTCTTAAAAGTATTATATTATATCATATTTCTGTATAAATGGATCTAAACAACTGTGAATTATTTCGAAGTAACTTTCCCCGCATTCACATTGCTGTATTCTTATAATGGTGTATGAAGATCACGTAGCACATAGAAACCTCTTTGGTAATCAAACTCACGGGACAGAGATCTATATATTTAAAAAAAAAGGAGAATGAAGGATGAATACTTACTTTTTGGCGGGAAAGAAACTAAGGAAGATCAATGATGTGAAAATGGAGCGAAGAATAAAAAAAATGTTTGTAACCATATATTTCTAAGATCGGAGAATGCTGAATAAAATATTTTGACTACGAGGTGTTTAAATCCTGTAATAGTTAACAATAAAAAATCATCCAACGAATTGCAATTAAACGTGTTCTTTTCGTTGTTAAAAGAATACAGGATAATATTATAGAAATCGGTTTTAAACAGGCCTTTAGCCTATTTTTGTTATTTGTGACATTTTATTAATGTTTCAAGTAGAGTATGGCCGGGTGGTTTATGGCGGGAACGGGGAAAAATCATGTCGACGCATTTTATTATTTTGTGAAATATGTTTCTCTCAGTGTTAATTAGTTTGCCGATGCTTTACTGAGGTCTACCTTGACCGCGACTTTTTCGGACTACGACGTGACTTAGACTGTAACTATATTGATAAAATACAAAAAAAAGGTTCAATACTTATAGGTAACACTAGCAAATGCATAAACCATGCGACACCAAAATATAAAAGAAGAAGAGTATGGCTACCTTATTTTTAAACAATGTCAATGTAATTTTCAATCCGAATAGGTACATGAAATTACTTTTAATGGACACTGTTATTGTAAAAAATAACGGGAAAATAATTATCCGAAAGAAACGAAGCAAATTATGAAATACTGTACCCTTTGGTGGCCCAATTTCTATATATTTTTGCAATATCTCCTTTGACAAAATAATACAATATGGCGACTTGATTTGTCCGCGTTCCCGCCAAAACTATTCACCAACCTGCTACAGAACTGAGCCAGCATGACGGATATAGCCCAATTAGTATTAAGTAAGTTGGTATAGGCCGGGTGGCTAGCCCTAGTGTCAGAGCTTTAAAAGCCGCCTGAAGGCCTCTGACATAGCTAAGCGATTAAAACAATCGTGGCCTACAATTTAACGTGTCATCCGAGCCACGGTAGTGCTCAGTTGTAAATGCCACCAGCGGTCACCCATCCGAAGACAGACCGTGCCGAACGCTGCTTAACTTCGATGATCGCTAACGAACACCTAGTCAAACTACGCTATGAGCGCTACGTTTCTACTGACGGTTGTATGAAGGCTGAACTCCTTATAAAAGTATAGAAGAATTAAGAACATTATCCTTTTTTTGGAAGCTGGTCCGTAATACTTATATTTTATACGCCAATTATTTTATCACACATCTTATCAATAAAAAATAAATACAATCAAATCAAATTATCATCAATAAAAAAATGATCCGCAGAATACTCAGAACCTGTCAAAACATCAGTTAAAGTGGTGCCAATCATAGGATGAAATCTTTAAACTATGCAACTTTATCGCTGTAAAAATCTTATTACTACCTACATCAAAAAGTTAATAGAAACTTTAGAACATTCACTGCGACATAGTACTACGGATATCTGGATCAACTTGATGTTATTAGATGATGAGGCTTTGTCGCTATATAAATGATTCCGCATTTTAAGCTATTTGAGCAGTTTCAGTTGTAATATTTATTGTGACATGGTAGTTACTTCGTTACATTGTATCGTGCAAAAAAGAGAACGCTTAAACAGTTCAAATATCGGTGGTGTGGGTCATCTCTCACGATCTTTGTGGCACCGTTATGTGTGGCCCAAGTTACAAGAAACCCACATACAGTAATACCCCCCTTTACTCGAGGGATACGTTCCGGAAAAATCGCGTTAACTGAAATTCGCGTATATCGAGGTTTATGATTAAACATAGTCAAAATTTAATACAAAGAAATACATACATAAATTATGTATGTATCTCCAATAAATGTTAAAACACGACTGCCAGCTGAAATAAACATGACGGAACAAACGAAACGAGAGAATCCCCATAGATTTGCGTAATGCGAGGCATTTGAGCGCGAAATTTGAAATTCGCGTTATAGTGAAACCGCGCGTAGGGGGGTCGCGTAAAGCGGGGTATTACTGTATTCTGAAACTTATGGTTCAGATACCAACACTACTATAACCTCGCGGGACATCTCTAGTACTGAATCTTCACAATTATTGTATAGTTTGTATTATATTGATTTAGTACCTACTGATATCATAGCTTGGGCGGCAATGTTACTCAACTTGCCAAATAACTGTGTATTTCATGACTAGTGTTTAATATTATTGATAAGAAACGTTTGTAAGAGCTAATAAATTACGTTTTAATCTTTTGACCGACGAACCAACCGAAGGAGTTACTCAATTCGACGCGTATATGTATAAATATATTTTTATGTATAACCACGCATAACTTTTTTTGTAGTAGTCCGATTTCAAAAATTATTTTTCAATTAGAAAGAATATACTTCGAAATTGGTTCTATTAAAATTTTATTGGAATCGGCTGAGCCATTTTTGATAAATCAACAATAATGTGAAAAATGGAACATCGATCCGTGCGAAATATTCGCGAATTCTGCACACGGGTGAAGTCGGTCATGCTATTTTTTTGCAAAAAAATAATTATACAAACCTATATTTCGACTCGTTCTCGATTGGTTAAGTTCATACTCCCAAATCTTGTTAGAATTTAGATAGGTACTAACAACTTAACTAACTTTTTGAGGGTAATACGAATACCTCAGAAATTGTACGCTCCTCTTGGTCGCTTTAAAGGTTTTTTTGATTAGAAAAGTACGTTAGACAATATTAGAAAGAATCAAAGCAGTAGATTTGTCAATGGGAATCAGGTTTTTTTAAAGCTTTGCGAATCTACGAGATTTGGCTCATTATACCTAGTAGGTGTGCAATTAAAATAATCTCTAATATTCATAAATAGCCAAACGTTATAAATTGAAACATTGACACATGCAGCCTAAATCTTAAGAGCCACCAAAGTATTTTTTTTTTTTTAAATCATTAAATTACAATTCAAATTCAAAAACATTTATATCAGATATAAGCAATCCATAACTTTATTAAGATTAACATAACAAATTGAAATTAAAATTACAGTAAATTAAATTGAAATTACACATGTCATTAAATTAAATATTTTATTTTTCGCAGTGACGCCACGGCAGCACATGTGTCCTTACAAAATGCCTAATAAAAGGGCCATCATAATCCCCCGCCACTACCGCCAGGTAGCTGTTGCCGCTACCGCGCACCCGCCGCATCAGAGAGGCTACTCGTTTCCGCATGATGCGATGGCGTGAAATCCATCGACGTGTGCCTCTGCGAACACGCCTGATGCGCTGCAGAAGCGCGGGAGCCCCAACAGCATCCTGAATGCGTTGTTAATGTATTTATATTGTGTGTATTTTCTTGTAACGCTTTACGTTTATGACTTGTAACCGTACCACGCGAATGACAGAAGGATAACTACAGCACAATTGCATGTTTTAAAACCTTAAAACGTCTTACGAGTCCAATATGGTGTCGACCTCGTTTTAAAGAGTTGGAGGAGCCCAACAAATTATGTAAAATACTCGGAGATTGTCCTTCAAGTGTTTTACTTAATTTGTGGAGAGTGACGTGACGTTTAAATTACTTACCATTATCTCAGAAAATCGTTTTCTACTGAAAATGTCTCCTCTGTATGTAGGTAGGTACGTACTTGTAACTTTTCTAGACTTTTTAGGGTTCCGTACCAAAAGAGTAAAAACGGGACCCTATTACTGAGACTCCGTCCGTATGTCCGTCTGTCTGTCTGTCACCAGGCTGTATCTCATATACCGTAATAGCTAGAGTTGAAATTTTCACAGATGATGTATTTCGATTGCCGCTATAACAACAAATACTAAAAATAAAATAATATAAATATTTAAGGTCCCATACAACTAACGTGTATTTTTTTGCCGAGGGGCTCCCTCCCATACGGTACGAAACCAAATGTAAAATAGTAAATATAATTTCATTTCATTTTATTTCAAACCTTTCATGTGCGAGTCCAACTCGTACTTGGCCGATTTCATTTTATTTTTTTCGTCATTACTGCACACGTAGGATGTTCTCTGATCTGTGCGTAGGACATTTAGGTACTAGTAAATAGTGAGAGTAGGATGGACTAAAAAATTCCATTCCCGTAGTAATGAGTTCCTACGAATTGATTTAGGTACGAATTTACCTCACACCACTGGCTTTTTGATGAAGGAAATCAGCATTAGGTAACCTGAACACTTTCGTTGAAGAAATTTGATCTATGTGAACCTATCGACCCGCTCTAGACCAGCGTAGTAGATATAATATACCTAATTAAAAAAACACCGACACAAAAATATTTGACAACAAACTTTCAATTGACAACCATTTTGGGCACATTTGTAGAATTTTGGTTCTTCCATCCCCACTTTAACCCACCATAACTCTTAAACGACTCAATCGATTTTTATAAAACATAGCTAAGAACACTCTCGATTAAGTCTCCTTTCATCCAAAAAAAACTAAACTGAAATCGGTTCAGTGGTTCGGGCGCTATGATGCCACAGACAGACAGACAGACACACAAACTGACACGTCAAACTTATAACACCCCTCTTTTTCGTCGGGGGTTAAAAAGTAAGTTCGTACAGGCCGGGTGACTAGCCCTGGTGTCAGAGTTTTTAGGCCGCCTGAAGGCCTCTGACTTGGCTAAACGGTTAAAACAACCAGTAGTAGATGATTTTATTTTATTTATTTACAGGCCTTCAGCACATAAATAAAATTAAACTTAATTATACAGATAAATATAAACAGCCAGTAACAGGCCTAATCCTAAAATTAGTTATGAAAAGAAAAGAAAAACAAGCCGGTTCTACCACATTTAAGTACATACGTCTTAGTGTTTACAAATATGTATAATTATAATAAATAATTATCCAATCGCCTTTCGTGGGTAAGTCTATGTTCGATAGTGGACTAAAAGGCCGATACAAATAAGTTAACCCTAAAAAATTGCATTTTCATTTACTTCTCTACTATTCTTGAGTTTTTTGCCACTAGCCGCTTAAAATCCGCTCTGACTAAATCAAAATTACATAAATAACTTTTCGACTTTATGAGAACTACACAACTGTTTGTCACAAAGCTTTTACAAATGAACTTAAATGAAATAGATAAACCAAAGTCGCCGCTTAAACCATTTTGGTTGTATTCACTAAAAGCTAACTGATTCAGAAAACTTTTTAACAAATATTTGAATAGATACAAGATTAAAAAGTATTAAAATAATCTTATCTAAACGTAAAACGCCTTTAGCGTTGAGCCGTCTGACTTTGCCGATTTTTTACTAAACTCTCCTAAATGGATTATTCTGAACTAAACAACAATAAATTGGGATCCATTACTATAGCAAAAAGAGGATTAACTATGTTGTCCTTTTACAATCTACGGGTGTTTAAACCGACTTTAAACAAGGAGGAGATTCTCAACGCGACTGTTTTTGTGTAACGTAGGTATAATACACACAAAAAAAATAAACATTTTCGGCAATGAATAGGTAAACGCTTTTTGCAAAATCTACGAGTATTAATTATAATGGAAGAACTATTTTGATACAAGCCAACTTTCAAATTTTGCACATAATGGCAAAAAATATTTAGCATGAAAATTTTCGCTGGTAAACTCAAAGTAGGTACTTAGGTACCTACTTAACATCATGCGTCACCACAAAAGTTTTACGCACGCTTTAGACAATGTTTAACACAAACAAATAGCACGGTTAAACAGGGTTTAAATCGTGTTTAAATCTTTTGTGGTTAGGCGGTATTAGTTTCTTAAAATTAAAAAAAAACGGTTATTAAGTTAACTTAACGGATATTTAATTTATAATTTGTCATAAGAAGGTGCCATGTCAGAGGCCATCAGGCGGCCTAAAAACTCTGATACTAGGGCTAGCCACCCGGCCTATACGATCTTACTTACTTTACTTGCTGGATACGTAATAAGGAAAATTAGTCGGTCTCTAACAGTACCATCGTATTAGCTTTTTACAGTCCACTGCTGGACATAGGTCCACGATGGGCGATTTGGCCATATCCATGTACCTACCTATAAATCGTTATAGCGCCAATTCAGTTGTTCAGTAATTTCAGTAGTAGTAGTTTCAATACCCTGTGATCATTATCATAACTCACGCTAAAACATAATGTTGCGTTGTACAAATCTATAGTACTTAGGTCTACCTACGAGCATACTCGTACAATGAGAACAGTTTTAGTCTTACCACATAAGATTTAAACACGTTTTAAGCACTGTTTCACCGTGCAATTTGTTCTGTTAAACAGTGTCTAAAGCGTGCTTAAAACTTTTGTGCTAAGACCGTTTATGTTCAAAGACTCGAGACGAGATTCGACCTACTTATCTGATCGAAGCGATACTGGCTGAAAAAACCTGTAAAAATATAAAACCATAACTTCTCATCAAAACCATCCACGGATTAAGGGCAAGCTTAAACTACAGACCACAAAAACTAACGCAATTTATTTATTAGCCCCTAAAGCACCGCCTTCACTCAAGCAAGAAAAGTCAAATGGTTGAAAGGATTAACTCAAGTCCTACTTAAGGCAGGTAGTGGGTTCAATTCCCAGATGTGGCGGATTTTCTGCGAACTTCGCGGGTGGCGTGGCATCGTAGATTTCACGATAAATTTCCGATAAGCAGTGAGAAATTAGGTTTTTTTTGCCTTTTTGTGATCTATGATGGGATTTTTGCGTGAAGGGAGAATGACTGGAGAAGTTACTAGCGTATATGGTATGAGAAAAATGATGTGCTATACATACTTAGGTAGCTATATACACGTTGTTGTGATTTATCATATTTAGACTCTAGATAATAGTAATAATCGGCCAAGTACGAGTCGGACTCGCGCACGGAGGGTTCCGTACTGTATTGGAGCCCCCCTTAATATTTTTTTTATTTTAATTTTATTATTTATTATTGAAGTGAATATAAAACTAAATATTCTGTGAAAATTTCAAGCATCTACCTGTTAACATTATTAATATAGAGCGAAAAACGTCTGAAAAATCAGGTTTGTGGTATGGGAGCCCCCCTTAAATATTTATTTTATTGTCTTTTTAGTATTTGTTGTTATAGCGGCAACAGAAATACATCATCTGTGAAAATTTCATCTGCCTAGCTATCATGGTTCATGAGATACAGCCCGGTGACAGACGGACAGACGGACAGACGGACAGACGGACATCGAAGTCTTAGTAATAGGGTCCCGTTTTTCCCTTTGGGTACGGAACCCTAAAAACCTGCATAATTCTAATAGAAAATAGATAACAGTTCATAAATATGTTGATTTACTTAAGCATCTCATCAAAAATTCAACAGTAGTTTTTGGTGCGAAAATTTTTTCGGACTATTACGTCTAGGCCGTGCGTACCTAATAGTCAGGCAAAAAAAACGTATACGCAAAGAGACAAAATATATTAGTTTCGTCCTGTTCACACATTAATACTTGCACATCTCGCCCTCTCTTACTTTTGTATTTATTATTATTTAGCGCCCTGTCTATAATTATATGTTTTTTTTAGTTAATACTTTGACTATGGATTTTAGAGATTAAAATTTGAATGCAACCTAGTAGTTATTTATTAGACTGAGTATTGTGAAATTGCGAATATCTCTTTCATTTACTGCTTGTGAATGATTTAGCTCCATTTATTGTGATAATTAAACGGGAACGTAGACATGTTATTTCGTTGCATTGTTTTATTTTCCAAAATTATAATGATACTCGTATTTTTGACCGACGAACCAAACCGAAGGAGGTACTCAATTCGACGCGATAATATTTTTTTTTAATGTATAACCAAGCATAACTTTTTTCGTAGTAGTCAGATTTCAATAATTCTTTTTTTATTGGAAAGAATGTAATTTGAAATTGGTCCCATTAAAATTTCATTGAAATCGGCTTGATAAATCAATGGCAAAGGGCAAACAAAGAAATAACTGCCCAACAGACAACCTAGGTATTTTTTTGTCTCTTTACACTGGTCTCTTATATAGGAAATTATTTTTCCCAAAACATGGCAAAACTGACTTCCATCGTGTACAAAATTCGAAAAAAATAGTTTGCTGAGGCAAAGGTTAGTCCAGGTTTCCACGTAAATTAAAACTACAGCTGTTTCCGTATGGCTCTATATATTTTTGTACAGCGCTCCTGGCGGAAACGAGGAAGAACTAACCATAATGTATGGAGCCACACGCGAACGCGAAAGTTTAAGTAAACTACGCAAAACCTGGACTAAGGGCTCTGGACTTGATGTAGGTATACAATTTTTACATTATTGTTTATTTTTCAAAAACGGCTCTGTCGATTTTGATAAAATTTAAATGGGTCTACGTCGAAAGTATAATGTTCTTTCAAACTAAAAAATGTTTTTTGAATCGATTCACAATTACCATATTTTCGGTAATGATAATCGATGAACATGCACAAAAAAAACATACAGACGAATTTCAATTTATATCTCGGGTGGTACGGAAGCGTTCACTAGATGGCGTTGTACGGGGTTAAAACGCGCAAATACTTGGTCGCGACCGTCGAGTAGCAGTATAACTAATGTACACATGTATAATCACCACAAATTACTGAACTCAAAACGCTTATTAAAGTGTATATTTTTGAATCGTCTCATCTTGCTAATTTCAGCTGGATGCGGCGTAGTCCTAGTCACCAAGTTACCAACTACTAGCGACCCGCCCCGGCTTCGCACAGGTGTATTATACATACAAAGTATTACAAACCTTCCTCTTGAATCATTCTATCTATGAATCGAATCATTCTATCTATTAAGAAACCCGTATCAATCCTTAGTTTTAAAGATACAAGCACACATGGGGACAGACAGAGGGAAGCGACTTTGTTTTATACCATGTAGTGAAGATTTTTTAATTTGTACTAAGTTTAAATTTTTGTTCCGAAAAAAAAAATACTTACTTTAAAAAGCTATGAATAAAATTATAAATGAAAATCTCTGAAAAATACAGACGATTGAGGATGAGAGTGAAACATTTAACTCTGATTTTTGTTTTGTATTAGAATGTAATCCTTAGTTACTAATATGTAACAATGTTTGTAAGTCTTAGTTAGTAATAAAAGTAGATGTACCTACAGTTCACCAATAAAAGGAGAAAACAGTAGATGAAATGAGGCAAATTTCTTACTTTTTCTTGTGATTTTTTTAGTTATATTTAGTTACAGAGTTAAATTTTTCACTCTCATCCTCAATCGTCTCGTCTGTATTTTTCAGAGATTTTCATTTATAATTTTACTAGCAGCGCCCCGCGGTTTTACCCGCGTTGTGCCCGTTCCCGTGGGAATTTCGGGAATTTTTATACATATAAACCTTCCTCTTGAATCACTCTATCCATTAAAAAAAACCGCATCAAAATCCGTTGCGTAGTTTTAAAGATTTAAGCATACAGACAAACAAACAAACAAACAAACAAACGAAAATAGCGACTTTATTTTATACTATGTAAGGAGGATTCATAGTTTTTTGTTTTTTAAAACAATTGTTTTAATCACAAGAAAAAGTAAGAAATTTGCCTCATTTCATCTACTGTTTTCTCCTTTTATGGTGAACTACTGTTTTATTTTTATTTTTTTAGGGTTGTTCACACTTAGAACGGGGTCCCAGCACATCATTTTACCCTAAAAATCTCTAAATCATCTGACATAAAGTCAATTTACCCTAAAAATCCATAAATGCCTGTTATTATTAATAAGTTGTCAAGTGCGTGTTGTGACACGCGTATAAAATATCGTATTATTTTTTTATTAAATATTTTTACAAATTATTTTTTTTTAATTAAATTAAAGCGTAGGCTTCCGTAGATGGTGACGATGATTACGATAATGATACAGTATTTTTTTATGATTTCATTAGATGGTAGACTACTAGAAAAACATAATTGGCTAAGAAATATGTTTGTGCGATCACTGATCACCTTAGAGCTAAGTGCAAGTTTAAAATTTTAATCTTCTTTTGTATCTCAAAAAGGTATATTATTCCACAGTGCTCAAAATAATTTTGGGAGAAAGTTTTTAATATGGTCTATAAACTCAGGTTTTGAAGATTCTATCTTGGATACTTTAGAAATTAAAGGCTTTTCTCTTGCTCGGGCCTGAAAAGGAAGAGAGCCAGAGAAAACCGAAATACTTATAACATCAGAACGCGTACACAATACGGACGCGGCGCGGGTCTGTAGGTATTAAAACCATTTCATAAAATTACTGATTTACTCCCCTGAACCTTTTTAATAGTCCACTGCAGGACGTAGGCCTACTCACGAAGGGTGATTGGGCCATATGGCCCAATCACCCCTCGTGACCACGCAGTATATCATCATATCAGCATATCCCAGTGCGCAGGTTGTATGCATGAAGTTGCCTCGCGATGTTATTCATTCACCGAAAAGCCAGTGGTGTGAAATTCCGAAGAACTAATTGGGACGGGACCAGGATTTGAACCTTACGATTGTAGGGCGGGTGGTACTACCACTAGACCACCAAGGCTTACTACCATTTATTCATGCCATTTTTTCATAATTCTAGGCTTGTCTCGAAGCTAAAATTGGCCATAACCATAATTATAATGGGTACAGGTATGTAGGTATAAGTACAATGATATCCTAGAAGCAAAAATTGATCATAACTATAATTGTACAATCACATCCTAGAATATATTCACCGTGTAGAGACATTTAATTCGTTTCGAAAATATTTAATTCAAATTGTTCAAAATCGATATAATCGATATTTTAAGCTGATTGTCGATAGAGAATCGATTACTATTCCAAGCGCATCCCTATTCTGCATTCGAGTTGCGTACTCACGTCGTTGTATCGGTGCACTGATGACGTCACGCTATTTGTGTGGTCTGGTGACGTAGTAAGTATTTTGGGATTCAGATTAATTTAATTCTACGAACTAGCATTAGGTAGTATTTGAAGTGTTTTGTCGTGTTAGCTTTTGATACTCTACTGATTAACATATGCCTACCCTGGAAGAGCCATTGGGTCATATCTATTAAACTAAACGATGTTTTTTTTTTTATAAGACTTGCTAAATAAGTAAGTAAGCTCGGAAAGGCTAAGTGGTCATCCCTGGCGTCAGATTTTTTTAACCTGAAGGTCTATGACATGGCTAACGGTTAAAAGAACCGACTTACTCATGTGTGTTAAGTTAATTAGGTATACAGGTTATTGGTAATCAATTAGCGCCCTTTTGGGGGCTTATTCTGTAAATCAAAACTACCTAACAACTTTTGTTCTGCGACATTTATCATAACTAAAAAAAACAGCTGTTCCATACATTTTGTCGAGGGTAAACGATAGTTTTCTATGGAACAGCATTTTTTGAGTTTTGATAAAATTCGTTGAACAAAAGTTGTTAGTTTTGATGTACAGAATAAGCCCCTAAAAGGATGTTAATTGATTGCCAATCACCCTGTATATTATACAATACTTACTCTTTCACAGCTACTACAATAATATTTCCTTAATTTTCTTTTTTCCGGGCAGAGATAAATGAACTCCGGATAAATATCTGGGAAAAGGGTAGACAATTGCGGTCTTACCACAAAAGTTTTAAGCATGCTCTAGACACTGTTTAACAGAACAAATTGCACGGCTAAACAGTGTTTAAAGCATGTTTAAATCTTTTATGGTAAAACGGCTGATTTCAAGGATTTTTCCAGATTTTCCTAGGTGGATCTACCGCAGTTTTAGTAGGTAGGTAGTAGATATTGCTCATTCAAAAGGTACGTCGTCATTTCAGCCACAGACGTCCACCGCTGGACATAGGCCTTCTCTATAGATCTCCAATAAGCTCTCATCCAGCGCGATCCTGCAGTCTTAATGAGGTCATCCGTCCACCTCGTGGGTAGACGTCCTACGCTGCGCTTGCCGGGACGTGGTCTCCACACGAGACTTCTCGAGACTCGAGACAGTCTTTCGTGTTATGTGTCCTGCCCACTGCCAGCTACTATGTCACTATATCTAGAACCAAAGCTACCGGTTCTTCTACGGATCTCCTGATTTATGATTCGATCTCGCAGAGAGACTCCGAGCATAGCTCTCTCCTAAGATAGCTCGTTGGGCTACTTGGAGCTTACTAATAATGTCCATAGTGAGAGACCATGTTTCTGTGTCATAAGTCATCACTGGCAACACTGTACCAGCCTTTTTAATAGTCCACTACAGGACGTAGGCCTACCCACGAAGGGTGATTGGGCCATATCCACCACGCTGGCCCAGTGCGGGTTGGTGGATTCAAATACGCCATCGAATTTCTTCTACGGACGTATGCAGGTTGCCTCACGATGTTTTACTTCACCGAAAAGCCAGTGGTGTGAAATTCCGTACATAATTTCTGAAGTGGTCGAATACTTTCGACAAAAGGCACAAGTATAAGACAAAGAAAAACACAAAATAAATGAGTAAAAACATATATTTTATATCACTCGTCGTTAAATAACTACAGTTTCGGTACTGGTAGACGAAAGAAACCACTGGGAACAGTCACGGAAGAAACTAGCAGAATATACACACAAATATTTCTTATACTGCTTTATATTTCGCGGAAGAAGACTGAAAACTTTTAAAAATAATAAAACGCTTACTTTTTTTTTGTGTTTTGTAAATTATCATTTGAATTTGGCTACAGAACGCGATAAATGGAAGGAAGTGGAACCTTTACCCAGAAATGGGACAGCATAGGTTGAGAAAAAAAATATCATAACGGTTTTACAAAAACCTGTGCAGAATCTGCTGAGGTGTCAGTTTAATTTTTGATTTATACAGGGTGACAGGTTATTCAGTGAACGCAATTTTGAGATGCCACCTCAGTCATCATTATGAATGACTTTCAGTTGGAGCTACATACTACGCACTATTGAGTTTGGTTTATATTTTTCTATTCATTAAAAATATAAGTAACTATCTATCTCGAAGTAAAAGTTCAAATGAGCATTAGTGAGATCGTCTTATAATTAGGATATAATTGTCTACGTACCTAGCAAAAGACAATATAATGAAGATATCTGAAAAACTGTCGGTTAATTTTTACTTTTGTAGGAAAATGAGATGATTCCCCATATAAATGTATTATAAACCTCTTCGTATATGATTTTTAGAAGTTTCCAATCTTCCTCTTTACATTATCCATTAATCTATCTAACACACAATATTTACAAGTAACTAAGTTAAATAATTAAAAATTTACATATATTCCCTATATTATAAATGTTATTTCGTATGTATGTATATTAATTAAATATTTACATTGCAGCTATGGCATGCTAGACCCATGACAGAAGGAACACATTTTTGTAATAGAGAAATGTACAATACTTTTCTATACATAGCTCCTTAATTAAGTACGTTATTAGAAATAAATAATTTTTATTTACAATATTTTGTAGAAATGAAAATCAATTTCTAATTGGTTTAAATGTAAAATCAAAAGTAAGATCATCCAACTTCATTATTTTTATATATCTACTACAATCGACACTGAATTTTACGAAAAGCTCAATTCTCAATTGAAAAGAAATTTTAATATTTAGTCAACCTGATAAATAAGGCGACCTCTATCATTAAGCTTTCATAATATTGACCAATTGACCATACTGAGTGACTGGTTGAAATTTTGGCATATTCAAAGATATTACATTATTGTATTCATCTTTGCGAACAAACAAATTGTTACTGTGCATTATGTTAGTAATAGAGTACCGCTTTATTCGTATTACATTTTATTTAACCGCCTTTTTTCAACTTTACCCACACAAATTTAAATTAAATCATGGATACTGAACAGTATTATAATTTAATTTTCGATAGGAGCTTGCACTTCAAGCAGACACAATATATTACAAACATTTTTTCAAATATGTTCTCTATTTTGCCAGTCACCCTGTACAATTAATTGTCACAAAGATAAATTGAAAGAAGTATAAAAATAAAATTGAAGAATTTAATTTGATTCAATTTGCAATTATAAAAACTTTAATACTGCGTCAAGTTTTGAAAATTATTTTCGCTCGTTATTCTAAAGGAACTCTCTTATCTACAATTAATTTGAGCGACATATTAATGTTTAAATGTTAACTATAGACACCGATTCTGTCGTAATACGAACTAAAATTATCTTGTAGGACCTATGAGCAAATATCTACACAGAGCCACAGTCCCTAAGTGAAAGTTGTAAAAAAATGTCCGAGCGCCGTCATACAAACCGACTTAGATATTTACATTAAATTATTCACAATGACCCGTTTTTTCGAATCTCGACGTTATGTCACTTAATTAGTGCTTGTAACCGAGCACTTTGGCATCGCGCGGCGTTTTAGTAGGCTTGCAATTGCCTTACGACTAACTAAAAAGCCTGCCTACTACATAGCTTGGACAGAGTTTTGCCTCAGACACTTTTTTTGCACGATTTTGACTCTATAAATATTTGCTCGAAGTGCAGGACTAAAATATTCAGCGTCTCTTCATTCAACGTACCTACCTAATGAAAAATTAAAATATTTAGCAAATTCTACATTTTATCTTTCCGTCCCTGAGGGCAGATTGCTCTGACAAAAGAATAACCAGGGAAGTTGGTTCCTATTTGTTCTATCGTAATTCGTACAACCGGGATTTTTTTTCTATTAGTAGAACAAAATACAGTAGGTAACGACTTATTCATCTCCTTAAATCGGCCATAACAGAGCGGCAAAAATTATTGAGATATTATAATCATTTTGGTCTACAAAAAGGTTTTTAAGAAATTACATCACTGAAACGAAATTTATTGTAATTATCTTTAAATAAAATAAACATAAAGTAAGTATCAAAGAGACGCTGTTCATTGAAAAGTCCTAGAATGAAAATGGTTAATTCAAGTTTAGTTAATTTAAGTTTAATTTAAAAAGTACATATACGACAGAAAAGACGTCGTTAAACTATTATGACCCTTGCTACTAACAAATATTAAGTTGTCTAAAATATTTATAATATTTAAAACAGAGAGAAGACATTATGGCCGTAGATAACTAAAGCGTCATGTTATGAATATCGATTATTTTGTACGACAATAATAAATGACAATGATAAACTAATCCAAATGATATAAATAAAATTGTCTGTCTTTGTAATACTATTATGATATTAATATTGCCAATTTTTAATAGCAACGATTACAGGCCTCATAAGTTTTACAGTAGTTTACATTGGTTTAGTTTAGAATATCGTACAGAATTGCCTATGAAAATTGCAACAGGTGAAGTCAGTAGAAAATACAATTTTTCTGGGTTTTTAGCAATCACATACATTTCGGATACACAAAAACTGTTCTGGCATCACTAAATAAGTACTCAGAATATACCTAAGTATACCAATACTAACACAAGTTAATGCAAATCATAAACTCAAATAAAACTTGTCTATGCGTCTGTATACAAGTACACCAAAGATATACACATAATTTGATAACTCTGTTTTAATTTTGACATCAGTTTTATTTGGCGCTTATATAATTACATACATGAAAACAATTTTCGTTAACCTACAAAGAATTATTTAGCTGTAATTGACATAAACCCGAGACAATTTGATTTTTCTGCACTGATCAAGAACTACTACTTTAAATAAATGGATATCCATAGTAGCATATAGAAGACAAAGAAAACCTAACCAACAGGAGGTAAATTATGACGACGTCAATTCGCTTTACTTTAACTTTAGCTAATCAATGTTTTACTGACAATCATTTCGAAATGAGAAATCCGACTCATTTGCAATTACTAAACAAGTAGGTAAAGTACCTATGTACCTAATAATCAGTGGCTCTAAAGTTGAGATTTAGTCGCAAACGGTGATGTAAGTAGGGTTTTGCTAGCGTTGCCTAGGCAAAGAGCAGACGGTCAAAAACCTTTGACAGTTGGAAGGGCGTTACAATGACATCATCAGAATTAAGTTCTTATGAATTTCAGTAGACCTATGCTACCTAAACATTGTACGTAGGTAAACAATGCTTCAAATACTGTATTACTTAAGAAATTATATGGAACAACTCATCGTTATTAACAAATTTTTCTTTGGGGCAAACTTCTAAATTCTCGAAAAAAATATCAGATCTTCCATACAATTTGTGGAAGACCGTAAAACTTTATGAATTTTGTCGCTATTTCAGGGTTGGTTTCATTGTAAAATATAACTAGTTGTAATTGTAAGTTATATGTAGTTGGTGATTATTGATATTTAATATTTAATTAGTAAATTAAATATCCTAGAATATTTCCATCATCAAAAAAAATATCCAGTAGTTTTAATTTAACGAAATAATTTTTCAGGACTCGAATCATAAACTTCAAGTAAACTTCATTTTAATTAGTACCTACCTATCAAAGAGATGACAAAGTTTTATGTAATATCAGTGGCGACGATTCGTATGACAAACAAATTAAATATCCACGAAAAAAATGGTACGTAAATATAGTAAATTTTGCACAGACTTAAATCTTAAAAAATCAATATTCTTGCACAGACTTTAGTTTTTTTACTAGGCCCTAGCTATTCCTCATTTCGGAGTATTACAATCGGCTATATAAATCAAAATGTTTGCGTTATGACTAGGACTCTACCTATTTCGCATTTGCCAGTAATAAAAGCCGCAATCGTCAGTGATAATTAAATCCAGGCCCAAGAATGGATCGTTAAAGAACTTAAGACAATTTTGACTTTTCATAATTTCAGTAGTTACGATGCAGATAACAGAAAATTGAAATATTCACGTAAAAATTGACATTTTTGTCGTTAAAATTAATCGCAAAGAAATGCATTTCTTTTACAGACTGAACTTCACCTGAACGTGATCATAAATCACAATTTTTGCGTTTCAACTAGGACTCTAGCTATTTCGCATTTGCCAGTAATAAAAGCCACAATCGTCAGTAGTAATTAAAACCGGGTCCAAGAATAGATCGTTAAAGCCCGAACACGGTCGCTAATCGCAAACACTTAATGAATTAAATCGATAATTATAATCGACTAACAGTTAATTGAGCTGAAAATGGAATCGGGGTTTTTAATTCCGTGGGTAATTCGGTTGTTAGGTTTTAATTGCGATTTTCATTTCTAAAGAACTACTTATCTAGGTACTTAAATGTTTGAGATTGCTCGGAAAGTAAATCGTCTTATGTGAGAGCGATACTGCACAGAAATGCCATTTTTAGAGGTAGCAATACAATATATAAATTATACCTAATGTATAAGTATACTTTACCAGCCTTTTTTAATTAGTCCTCTGCAGGACGAAGGCCTACCCACCAAGAGTGATTGGGATATATCCACCACGATGGCCCAGTGCGGGTTGGAAGATTCACATACGCCATCGAATTTCTTCTATGGAGATATGCAGGTTGCCTAACGAAGTTTTCCTTTAACGAAAAGCGAGTGTTGTGGAATTCCGTACATAAATTCTAAAGAACTCATTGGTACGGGACCGGGATTTTAACCCACGACCTCACGATTGTAAGGCGGGTGTCACTACCACTAGACCCCCACGGTAAATATGTATAAGTATGATCTACATATAGCTGTAGAATAAATTGTACATATTTTTGTCATATACATTCAAAAAAAATATGAACAAATATTGATATAACAGCTATAATTTCATTTTCGCCAGCTGAGAAAAACGGTTTGCTAATTGCTATTTATACAGGATCATAGGTATGGGATTAAACGCAAAACCTTTTAAGGGCGGGTCTAGTGCATCTAGACAAACAACTTTTGTTCTAGGACTTTTGGAAAATCACGAAGAAAAATCAGCTTTTTCAAACAAAAGGTTCGTCAACGCGCGGCAAAATGTATGGAGAAGCGAATTTTTTTTGGGTGTTTCGCATGTCGTAGTACATAAGTTGATTGTCTAGATGTACTAAAAAGGTTTTGCGTTTAATACCTATGACCCTGTATAAACATAAAGTTTATAAACTTTAGGTCAGGTAGATAGATATACGAGTAAGACTTATTTTAGTCTCTAACTCAATTCTCTTATTAGGTCAGCAGTTGTATACAAATTCATATTTTTAAATTAAGTTGTTTTATTTTAAAAGTGGTTAAAATTTAACATCTTCATCTGAATATTTGACAAAAATCAGAAAATGTTGACAGACTTTGTTATTAAAATGTATAAAGTGAAATAGCGTTCGTATTCCACTGCTACAGTAGGCACCATAATCGTAGGAACATTTTCACAGATTTTGTATTTATTTAAAAAAATAAATAAACAAAAGCATCGAAACAACAAAGCACTTAAAGAGTTTAATTTATAAACTGGGCCATTTTAGCTGTAAAATTACATTACATTTTGCAATAACAAGGGCAATAACAAATAAAAATGATTTTTAAACTCGATACGGGAACGAGTAAACCGACTCGAATACGGATTCAAACGTGAACTCGATAGTCGTAATCGTAAATCAAAAGAACAAAAGACGGAAAGGGAAATACAAATTAGCCTTATAATCGCTTATTAAAAGCGGGTTTTGAAGTTTTAACTCGCTTCGAGAGTACGCAATACAATGGGCTCGAATTACACATCAAACCGTGTTCATTTTGCTGGAGTTAAATCAAAGCATATTTTTAGGCTGTATGCGAAATATTACTGAGCCAAAATACTCGTATAATTTGAAATCCGAATGTCGTCGTCATGACCAAAACAAATGCATTCATTTAGCGTATGTACAGTTACACTCAAATTACAAATACATGTTATTTTTTGAGTAGGTGGTTCCGTACCCAAAGGGTAAAAATACTTAGGACACTTTTACCAAAACTCCGTTGTCCGTCTGTCAGTTTGTCAACAGGCTTTATCTCATGAACAGTGATAGACATTTGAAATGTTCACGGGTGATATATTTTTATTGCCACTGTAACAAAAAATACTAAAAACAGAATAAAATAAATATTTAAGAGGGGCTCCCATACAATAAACGTGATTTATTAACGATCTTATCTAATATTGGCAAAAGGTAGTTACGGAACCCTTCGTGTGCGAGCTCTACTCGCACTTGATCGATTTTTTTGTAGTTAGGTTCTAAAACCAAATCCCATCGTTGTAGATATTTCTCACGAAGTCAAAAAACTTTTCTTTTTTCTTAATTTCAAATTGGACAAAGCCTCACGACCATTCATCCTAATCTAATCAAAGACGTAACCACCTATTGTGTTCTCTATCAGCTTTCATTCGATTCGTGATTTATCGAACATAACTCGTTCCTATTCGATACCATTATCTACCGTTGTTAACCTTCTAACGCGTGAAGGAAAATATAAACAGCATCATCTAGAGATTCCTATCTCGAATTTGGAACGCTCGTAGACAAATAGCCGAGAACAATCGTCAGCAGTTTAAAAACAATTTGGTTACGTCGCGAGCAATTACGAAACGCGATCCGGGGCCGAGATAGTTTTCGAACGCATCTCTTAATAATATACCCGCACAATAATCGCCTCATCTCTATTATACACCCGTCTCGCTTACTCGGCTATAATTTGTAATATCTCCATCTCCGTCTCCGTTGACAGCTCGTTTAGAAACCACAGACCCTGCCTATCAGCGTTTCAAATCTAAAACGTCTAATTATACCCACATCAGTGGAGGAACGCTTCAAAAGGGTCATTTTTAATTAATTTAGGCCCGAAAACTATTATAATACGGCCAATTTTGTTATCTAATTAGCTGTGACGAGTTAACAAGGCCGCCATCTTGGTTTGTGTTGTTGTAAATGGCCGTTTATTTCGTATCGAGATAAATCATCGCTAATTTAATTGGATAACGCCCAAATATTAACTTAATGGGACGAAATGTAATTATTTTTATTAGTGACAATGTAATTTCTTATTTAATAATAATTGCTACATAGATTTAAATCATAGGAGTTTAATTTTTAATCATATTGATATACTCAGAGAAGTACTTTATAGTTTAACTTTATATGATTGCTTGGGTTTATTAAGATTTATAATTAGAAAGAAAACTAATTAAAAAAATCAATTAATTTGACACCAAATTAATAATTAGCTAATTAAATTTACTGATTCTAATTAGTCCTGCAATTATTTCAATGAACTTTTTGTGAAATCATACTCGGATTTCTGTTAACCTGAACGACCTACTTTTAATTTTTGATTAATTTTCAATTAAATAGTTAATTGATAAAATAATTTAGCCGCACTGCTATCAATTTTAAAGCCACTAATTAATTACCCTATCAGAGTTTCGTAAATCATAAATAAATTATTACTAAATCTACTATAAAATTAATATTTACACTTTGCAACACTGGCGTGAATTACGTTTCATTTTCACTGTCACTTAGTTCGTCCATGTCCATATCAATGAGTTCTTCGTCTTCTTCTTCATAAGAGTTGTTGAATTGACTTCCATCTTCCGGTTTGGAAGAGGAACCGGATTTGGTTCCGGTTTTGGCTTCTTCTTCTTGCTGCATTCTTTTATGTTTCGTTCTTCTGTTTTGAAACCACACTTTTACCTGAGGACAAAAAGAAAATATTTAAGCAACTTGATAATAGTTTTGTATGTAGAGCTCGTAGATAACTAAAAAGTTGAATTATTTCAATGAATTAATTATTAATTATTTGAGTTTACTGAAATAACTTGATAATTTTATTTAATTTTTTAAATAATTCAAACAAGTAGACGAGCAAAATATTTTGTCGCAAATAGAAATAATATTTAATGGACATTGTAAGAGTATACTGTGTCGTAATTTATTTGACTTTGATTCAAAAGTAACAATGAATGGGTGAAGACAAAAATAACAGTACATATTATGTTATTTTAAATAAAATATGGCAACACATCAAGTTTCACTGTAGGAAAAAAATTAAACACGCATCTAGACAACTCTAGTTAAATCAGTTAAGATAAAAAAAAATGTAATGACACCTAATATCTAATGTGAAATTGATATAGTAGTTTATGCAACTGTCATATAATGAAGATGATAACACGGGTATTAAAACACTCGTTAGTATTATGAAACTCGCTGCGCTCGTTTCATAAACTCACACTCGTGTTTTAATACCCGTGTTATATGCAGTTGCATACACTACTTTATCTTCACTAATAAAAATAAAATAAAAATAAAAAACATATTGCGAAACATTAAATTCACGCGTACGTGTATTGTCACAGTGAACTTGGCGCCATTAAAATCTAACCAATGAGAGCGCAGCTGCGCGCGCAGGGCCAATCAGGAGCGAGCGCGCGATGTTATAATGAGATTTTACGATATCGATGTGGATCTTTTAACATCATGTGAAATTGCTTAAATTGAGTGTTTTGTTGTCTGCGCTATAACAGTAGTCATTATAAGTCAAGTATTGGAAACATAAGTAGAATGTTACAACATTAGTGTAGATAAAATTAATTATGATTCATGTCATGTGGTACAAAATCATAACCCACATCGGAAAAAGTCAGGTTGACTAGATATTTATCAGATTCGGTAGAAACTTATTAGATTAAACTTAACCTTGATACAACAAGTACCTAACGGATATCTAACAAAGAACATTTCCTCGCATAAAATAGAATAATAAATTGATACCTCTATAAATCACCCACCCCATCCCTACCGAAATAACCAATATAAAAGAGGAAATAGCATTATCAAAAAAGTTCCACATACCAAAGTTCACGGTAAATCTAGCAATAATAAAGGGTTACCCCATAAAAACTATTCACTACGACCCTCCGACAATATTTCAACATTTATTGAAAGAAAAAGAAAATTCGGGAATTTTTCCCGGCAACAATGGCAACAATGCGTTCCCGCCAAAAATTCGGCGGCCATCTTGGGATAGTTTGTCATGGAGGTAATGGTGTGCGAAATGTATTCAGACAGTTTGTGTATGGAGCCAAGTTGTCTAGTTCTTCTGTTTTGTATAATAGAATGGGAGCGCTACAATCGTATTTTTGGAGGCTGCTGAGAATTTCATGAAGTCATTTTATTTTGCCAGTTTTATGAATGCAGCCACTCAGTCTGTAGAGCATATTAGGAGCGCTACAATTGTATTTTTAAAGACAGTTAAACATTTTAGCTAAAAGACTCTACTTCCTTTAATTTTCCATTCTCACCTCTGATGCCAGCAGCACTTAGCCAATAAACCCAAAAAAAACGACTAGCAAGTAAATAAAACACTAAAACGCGTGTTATGTGTCCTACCCACTACCATTTCAACTTGCAAATCCGCCGAGCTGTGTCTTTTACTTTGGTTCTGCTACAAATGTCTTTCACTCTTTCTCTCCGAGTCTAAAAATTAATGATAATATGGAGGTAGGTATTATAGACAGCATACTATAGGTACATACCTACATAACTCCAAGTAGCTCAATTATCTACGGAGAGGGCTATGTTCGGAGTCTCTCTGCGAGATCGAATCAGAAACAAAGACATTTCTGATTCGATCTCGTATACCTACATATTTTCATTAATTTTCTACGCAATTTATTTCATAAATCCATAATAAAATCCTCGATTTTACTGCATATTTATATTTTTACAGGCGAATATAAAACTTATCGAAATTCTATTATAAAGCCAATACATCAGTTAAAACATCAATAAGGTATGTTAGTTGTATCGCAGTGCCGTGAAATTGGTTTCAATCACACGGTACTTTATAGCTTATTACTATTTCATACAAGGCATAAACTAACCTACTCGTACCTACTACAAAACTTCCTATAATTTTGTATGACGATATTGAGAAAAATGTATTATAATGAGCTGTATTTTTAACCCCCGACGCAAAAGAGGGGTGTTATAAGTTTGACGTGTCTGTTTGTCTGTCTGTCTGTGGCATCATAGCGCCCGAACCACTGAACCGATTTCAGTTTAGTTTTTTTTGGATGAAAGGAGACTTAGTCGAGAGTGTTCTTAGCTATGTTTTATAAAAATCGATTGAGCCGTTTAAGAGTTATGGTGGGTTAAAGTGGGGATGGAAGAATTTTGTGTCGGGGGTTTTTTAAATTTTTAATTTATGTTTTAGTTATACAATAAGGATAATAAGTTAAAAATGCTAAAACTAGGCTACAAGTGGTATACATGATTATTTCTAATCAATTAGCATCCTTTTAGGGACTTATTCTGAACATCAAAACTAACAACATTAGTTCTACGACTTTTGTCGCAACTAAAACAAAAAGCAGCTGCTCAATACATTTTGTCGAGGGTGAACGATATTTTTCTATGGAACAGCATTTTTTTTGAGAATTAATAAAAGTCGTAGAACAAAGGTTATTAGTTTTGATATACGGAATAAGCCCTTAAAAGGATGCTAATTGATTAGAAATAACCCTGTATGTACAATTTTAGTAAATAAGTAACTTTTACTTTTTACTGCTAATTTTAGAAGCTCGTTTAGCGTATTCAAAGTTAAAGACGGCCATTTTATGCACTCTCTTCTTTCAGTCTTTATTTAAACTCTTTACATAGGTACAAAGTGCGCACAAAAGTGTACAAAAATTACTTCTTAGCGTTAGGACTAGTAGGACCCAAACAGATAGCATACTTAACACGTTGAAGTCAACGGCAGTGATCCAGCATTAGCTGCCGAAGTGCGAACTGTTATCTAAGTACTACTACCTACTAACAAAAGTGTTTTTGAAAAACAAAATATATACACTGGATTGTCCAAAGCTATATAGTTTTATCGTTTTACTCTTCATGTTTTTATCTTCCAATGATATATTTCGCTGTCATAAAATAAATTGCATTTTTATTTTTCAAATCAAGGAGTAAGAAGCCTTTCATGAGTATCATATTCGTACATCAGTGAATCATTATAAAAATGTTACAGCTAATTAACTAATTACCTTTCAGAACATTTAAATTTTGCCCTGTAATATCTAATTCAGTCAATTCAAAGTTCAGGACAGCCATTTTCTAAACTCTTCCTTTCAATGAGATAAGATTATTTACCTTATTTATCTAAATTCTTCACAGTCATTGTCATAGTTATTTATTCATAACTAGCAGCGCCCCGCGGTTTTACCCGCGTTGTGCCCGTTCCCGTGGGAATTGCGGGAATTTTTATACATATAAACCTTTCTCTTGAATCACTCTATCCATTAAAAAAAACTGCACGAAAATCCGTTGCGTAGTTTTAAAGATTTAAGCATACAGACAAACAAATGAACAAACAAACGAAAATAGCGACTTTATTTTATACTATGTAAGGACTATATAGCAACCCGCCCCGGGTTCGCACAGGTGTATTATACATATAAACATTCCTCTTGAATCACTCTATCTAAAAAAACCGCATCAAAATCCGTTGCGTAGTTTTAAAGATATAAGCATACATGGGGACAGACATCGGAAAGCGACTTTATTTTATAATATGTAGTAATAAAAATAAAAAGTCGTAAAATTTTCCTAAATCTATCTCTCCTAAGAAGTACTAAAGCGCTGAGAAGTACAGTTTGTACACTTTTGTGAACTTTGTATGCAAACCCTAACAAATAGCATACTTAACACGTTGAAATCGACAACAGTGATCCATCATTAGCTGCCGATGTGCGAACTGTTCTTTACTACTACTAACAAAAGAACGTGTTGTACCTTTTTGCGAAACACTTAAAGTCCAAAGTGACTATTCAGTGATTTATGAGATATAAAGGTGGTTGAGAAATCTGACTTGAGCACAGAGTAGATGATGTATCAGAAATGTAACTCAGTAGTGAAATGCTATATTGGAATGGGCTTGATAATTATTTTATACAAAAAATGACATGACCGACTTCAACAGTGTACAGAATTCATCAGTAGTTCCCACGGATCGATGTAGCAATTTTCACATTATTGTTGATTTATCAAAAATGTCTCAGCCAATTTAAACAGGACCAATTTCAAAGTATACCCTTTCCAATAAAAAATAATAATCACAATAGTACCACTCTGTAAAAAGTTATGCGTGGTTATACTTTAAAAAAATATACGCGTCGACTTGAGTAGGTACCTCCTCCATTTTCCATCGGTCAAAAGTAGGTCATATTTAGATATTAAAACTAAAGTTCAAGACTATTTTTGTTAAGAGTGTAACAATAATGTTCTCGCTTTATATTCACTACAAGTTTCTTTAATATTTAAGTAACTCTTTTTCTAACCTAAACTGTGTAGTAAAGAATACATATTTTATACGAATTTTTGTTTTTTCTTAGAAGGAACTACCTAACCAAAAGCCCAATCCATCACAAAATGAGTATCTGCACACTTATCTTTCGTTTGAAAGATCATCATAAATTTCTCGCCCTTACTGCTATGCTGTTAGGGCATGTAATTATATAAAGCACGTTTTGTTTCACTTCCTCAATGTTTAATACAATCAATCAATCAAATCACACTTATACCATTCAACCACCGAATTGCTGTTACAACTTTCAAACCTGTGAATGGGAGTGATACCGAAGTCTTTTTAATTATTTTTTTTTAATTTTTGTCAACATCGGAGCCGTAACTCTGTCCATTTCCTACTCTTCAGTTTAACGGGGTAGTTATTAGTAATAGTAAAGTTACGAAGCGTGTGTCAATAATAAGTCTCTGCTACGGACATCATCTTTTGAACAATGAATGACCATTTAACTGCTATTGGTATTCCGTAGTTCATTGCATAATGCATAAAGTTTTACTTGCTTGTTGAATGAACATTTTGTAATTTACTGCCTTTCATTGAGGTTTTTAAGAACTTGAGAAAGGTTAAAGAAGATGTCTTTTAAATTTTATGCCTTTAAATTAGCAATAGAGGTATAAAGACTGGAGTAATACTTAGCATGTAGGTACCTATACCTACCTAACATTATACACAGAGTATGCCTATAAACGTGAAACTTTAAATTTTCTGTTAACGAATTTTTTGAGGTTATAATGTCCTCCTTTTTTCAAATGTGTCTGTGTTTGACTGTTTATGCATAAAGAACATAAAATAGCAAGTTTTTTTAACAATCTCTGACATTGTTTTTTCCTCGTCAAGATTTTTTCTCCGATGGCATCTCCTCTAAGTTGACTCTAGTCTACGTCTTTCAAATTTTAATTAAAGTGCATACAATTTCACCAAAGTACATAAAATTTCACACAGTAATTTACCCCACGCCGAGTGGAATTTGGTCATTGGGCATGAAACACAACAAGCTATGGTCCATTACCGGTTCACATCGACATCGAATATCAATCGGCAGGCTTCCGATCCACCCCGGGGTAATGGCCCGGAAGAGGGGAGGCTTTCAGAGGGGGCTCTGTTGTGTGATTTTTGAAGATTTAGACTGTGTTTCCACTAGAGATGAAATGGGTGAAACAACGATGAGAAGACATCGTTTTTTTTTAAATGTTCGAAAAATATTTTCGAAAAAACGATGTCGAAAAGTTGAGACCGAGTCGGAGAGTCGGTAAGCGCAACGTAGGACATCCACCCACAAGGTGACCCCATTCATTAAGACCGCAGGATCGCGCTGGATGCAAACCGGTTCCAACTGGTCTTAATGAAGATCCATAAGGGAGGTCTATGTCCAGCAGTGGATGTTCTATGGCTGATGTCTTCACTATGTGTCAAACACCGTAGAGTCCACAGATATTTAAAAAATACAATTCTGCGGCTTGGATTATCTGCGATACCCAACTACTTAATTAATACCTTTAAATTTTCAGATTAAGTTTAAAAATGCATGAGTACCATCATCACCACGAGATCTCCCTAACCATTTAAAAAGTACCTTGTAAACTAACAATGATGATCATCAACGTTACCTAAAATGATTTGCATCGGTAATGGCCCATGACGGCTTATTATTTTTGAATTTCATGCCATCTTACCCTTTACTGTGAGTGTATCTATTTTTTGGTGCAATAAATAAACTGTCAAAGAATAATACGCTTATAAAACTCACGCTCATCATTATAATTATAAGAGCCGCGGTAGCTTGTGGAATTTCACTCACTTTCACTAGCTTTTCAGTAAAGAAATAAAGCTACCTGCAGCTAAACCAGCGTGGCAAAATGCCCTTCGTGAGTAGACTTATGTTCAGCAGTTGACTAGTAAGAAACTTATACACAGTACAAAACCGATATCATTTTTAGCTTTATCAATACTCGTAGGTAGGTGTTATAATGAGATTATAAATGTATTTCATTTGAGATTATTAAAATTCTCTTTATACCTATGATTACAGGCGTGGGTTCGATCCCCACCCAAGGCAAGTATTTATGTGATGAACATAAGTATTTGCTCTGTGTCTGGGTGTTATATAGTTGCTATAAGTACGTATTTAAAAATATGTATAAGTAGTACAATCAGTCTCTGGCAGCGATATCACAAGCTTTGCTTTTCTTAGTTTGGGATCAGAGACCATGTATAAATGTCCACAAATATTTATTTATTTATGTGTACCTAATGCTATTTTTTCGAGATACAACTCCTTTTTGTTCCCAAATCTCTAGAGAAGAAGGGTTAGAATGTAACCATTTGGTGTGTAAGTTCGTAAGTATATGTCGGGTGGCTAATCCTTGGATGATAAATGCATTTGTTTCTACTTATAACCCTATTGTCTCAAGACCTAAGGGACCGGCATAACTACTATGGATGAAAAAAAATGTAGCGCTTATGATCTATACAAGGCCATAGGTATTAAACGCAAAACCTTCTAAGGGCGGGTCTAGTACATCTAGACAAACAACTTTTGTTCTAGGACTTTTGGAAAATCATGAAGATAAAATCAACTTTATACATACAAAAAGTTCGTCAAAGCGCGGCAAAATGTATGGAGAAGCGAAATATTTCTATTTTCAGTAATACCTAGCACATATTGACCTTGCATCTAATCAGATCTTGATCAGATCGTTAGTCCAAAATGTCAGTGGAAGCCATATACATGACAGCCATTTATATACCTTCATTTATATACATTTATTTACATACCTACTAAAAGATAACCTCATGTTTAAATCAGTTTAGACAATTACCTATTTTGGAAAAAAGCGAAACTTATCCATTTTTCATGCCGACGCTTTCAAAGCTTATAACTTTGGTTCACGCAAGCGAAAGCTGAGATTAACGATTAGATGATAAATAAGATCTTGCAAAGTGGGATAAGACTGTGCTCAAAAAAATCATTAAAATAAGGGTAAGAAATGCGCAGAGTAAACCAACCGCATTGAATGCTTTATTTGAATGGAATTTCATATTTCCTAATTAGATTTTTGTTCAAGGCCGCCATCACGCTGCCATATTTTACAAGCAATGTCGAAAAGTAATAAGATCCAAAAACATGAAATTCCTTTAAATAAAGATTGTTACGAAATAAAAATAGCAGGAAAATCATTTTACAAAACAAATAAAGCAAATAATTGAAAACTGTACATGATAATGGCCTAAGCTTTATATATTTTTGCATAATCTCTTTTGTGTAAAGGCTAGTGAACAAAAGTAATTTATCACATAATTTAGTAAATATTATTGTTCGATTCATTTTATTGAGTTATTAACTATCAAGTCTCTTGCTCAAAACATAGTTTTATAACTTTCACATTTCAATGAAAAATTTAATTTTATAGTGCATCCCACACTAGGTTTATCTCAAAGAGTTATTTTTGTGATAAACATTTCAAAAATTCGTCGCGAATGCAGGACTCGAACCTGCGTCTTCGGATCACTAGCCCGACGCTCACCCAACTGAGCTAATTCGCTGTACAGCTAATTAGCCCAATTTTCAGAGATTTAACATTGATATTAGAAAAGTGACTCTTTCACATATCATTTCAAATATTCAACACTTCAAATCCCTCCAGAACAACACAATACCTACCCACTGTTCTAACACATACAATAAAATAAACAACAAAATACCCATCACCCTTCTCTCAAACATTGTCATAACCAATTAAAACTCCGTAACGGCGCTATAACGCCTAACGAGCTAACGACACAACACAAAGACATTTATAACAGAGCTCAGACGATTAAACAATTATCGCATTTTAATGCAAATTTTGGAACTGAATCCGAAACGATAATAAAGTTAATTCGTTCCGCGACACATCTGCTCTTGGGTCGAGACCGACCAGCGTAAGTTGAGCGCTGTAACTTAGGAGTAACTTTGGAGACAAGTGAGGGAGTTGGTATGTTTTATGACTCTACTTGCGTTTATCAAACTTTGTTTCATGCGATACTAACCTAAAAATCCTGAATTCTGGGGTTATTAAATTTAAGAATATATTTAACGACAAATACATTTACAAACATTTTTTTTAATTCATTAATTTAAAAAAAAACAGTAGCGTCAGTAATAAATAAAAATAGTTAGTTGCTAAAGTAAAGCATTTTTTTAGCTAACCAATTCTTGATATGTTTTATGACTCTACTCACATGTATGTGATTATATTATGTAGGTATACTTAGATATATAGAGAGTTCTTTTTTTGACAATACAAAAAAATGGAGACCGCAAAGTTTTAACCCGCATAACACGGTTTGGATTTTCCTTCTTATCTTGTTAGATTTAACCACCTTAAAATTCAGGATGTTAGCATATTATAAGTTTGATATTTGTGTCTGTATGTTATGTGCTTATTATTTGATTTTCTTACATTACTTGATACTGTTGCTAAATTGAATTGAAACTAAGTATTTATCAATTGTTATTGATATAAACCTGACGAAAAATGATTTACTTAACTACGTAGTACCATTAACAAACAGATAATCTCATACAATTCATAAGAGTACAACACGCTTCAAGTATTTTAGTTTTGAATCTATAGGAAAATGTTAAAATCAGTCTCATATAAAACTTACACGATAAAAATGATGATGTGTTAATAAGAGAAGCAATAAATCCCATTTCACATTTAAAAAAAACCATAGGAACATCAGTAATAACATCCTTAGGTAAAACTGATACACTTAACTCACAAAATCGCAAGACCATCTTACATTGGTCAAAACTCGCTCAGAGCTCTTCGTACACTGGCCAAATGAAAAAAGTCATAAGTCTCTACAAACAATCGTTTTAATACGAAGGGAGCGTAACACCCGAATAAATAAATAGGGTGCCTTAACAACATGCCCCCAATGCGATTAAGCACTTATATACCCGATTATACCCTGCGGATTACCGACGGAGACAGACACACAAAACCCCACAAGGAAGACAGAGAGGGAAACAACTAGGGGAGACAGGGGTGATACACAATTAAGGGGTACAGCGTGAATTGGGCCAAAATTTAAGCGAGAGCTATTTATCAGGATATTACTTTATTGTCGATCTATTACGAGGGAGAGAGATAGCTTGCGCGAAAAAGACGACAAATTGGTGTACTTATTGCGGTGCAATTTTTTCACCCTCGCGTTTGAACGAGATAGAGATATCGATGTAGACAAGTTAGAGTGAGATGGAGTTTGATTGTCTACGCTTACGAGGTTGTTACAAAAGATCAATTGAGAGTTAATAAATGCTTTTGTACTATAATTGAGAGTCGTTGAGTAATATATTATTGTACGGTAGGTCCAGTGATTAATGTTTGCTTTTGAAAATTATCGGGTAGCCATTTTGTTTGTAATCTTAGTTAATTATAGTGAGAAGCTTTTGTTTAGTTACCGGGCATCTTGGAGTTAAGAAATTATTACTTGTTATTTCCGGTTATTTTTTCTTTGTTACCGTGTAAGTAGCTAGATATTTGGAGAAAATATGGACTTTGTTATGGAATCAGATGTTATTTACTTACTTTAACTACCATATTTAAAATACGTTTAACTGACGACCAATCACAAGCTTTGTACGGGAAAAAAGGCAGACTTTGATCATCATGATTGTATTGGGCGTAAACTTTCACCTTTTTTTTGCAAATCATCTTTACTTTGTGCAATTTTCATTTGAGTGTTGCCCGAATATTTTTAGATGTCAGGCAATCACTGTGTGATAATTTTAATGCTTGAAGTTTTAAATATGAAAATTTCATACAGTCTCACCATTCATTCAGTCTAAGTTAAGGACTAATCTTAATAAAACAAAGTAGTATACATAATAAAGACAACAAAACATCAGTCAAGACCTTCGAGCAAATATCTACAGAGCCACAGTCCCTAAATGAAGTAGTGAAAATGTCCTTAGATTTAATTCACAATGACCCGTTTTCTCGAATCTCGATGTTATGTCAGTCACCTATTTAGTGCTTGTAACCAAGCATTTTGGCATCGCGTAGCGTTGTAGTAGGCTTGCAATCGCCTTAAGACTTATTAAAAAGCCTGCCCTCGTAGCTTGGGCAAGGTTTTGGTTCGGACACATTTCTTTGCACTATAGTGACTCTATAGATATTTGCTCGAAGGCCAAGACAGATAAAACATGAAAAATAAAATGGAAATAAATGCATCTACAAGTACCTCATATAAAAGACTTCAACGCGATCTTCATAAGTGTCACTTAAACCTAGAAGAAATTCGATGGCGTACATGAATCGATCAACCCGCTCTGGGCCAGCGTGGTGAATATGGCCCAATCAGCCTTCGTGGATAGGCCTACGTTCGACTATTAAAAAGGCTGGAACAGTACAGGAAAGTATAAAGATATTGTTGAAATTATACAATACTATAGTTTTTCCTAAGGCGTTATGTATGTAGGTATTGTTTTTTATGCATTTTTCGACCTTTCTTTTAACCTTTTAAATCAAAACGATCCTCGTGTCTGGCTAATCTATGTTTATTTACAGTGCTATCACGTAAAAGCCTCTCATTTCGAGAAAGTCCATCCACTCTTAGTGGATGCATTAAACTGCATACGGTACAGTTCTAAAAGAAATTACTTCATTCAGTTTTGAACTTAAAATAAGTTGAATCTAACCAAGTAATGCAAATTATCCTGGAAATGTTAGATGGTATCACGTAAACCTGCGATAGGCAAGTTAGGCCCGGAAATAGCTCCAGTTCGCCCGGTTACCGAACGGCTCGGATTTCCGGACAAATGGACTAGTTCCGTTTTTGCGGATTTTGTACTTGAATTGTGCCAGTGAAGAAATAGTAGAGGTTATGGGATATATTTGTTTACAAAGTACATTAGTGAATATATAAAATGTAGACATGTTTATGGTTTGTCTGGATATTTACAGCGATATTAAAAAACCTCATTTCAGACAGCACAATTACTCTTTGTGGAAGCGTAAAAGTTCTATGCGGTGCAGTTTTAAAAAAATACCTCATTTGGATTTGGTTGTGGACGACAGAAGTTGAATCTACTCAAGTAACTAATGCAAATTATCCTGAAACAGTTAGATGGTATCGCGAAAGCTTGCGATAGTCGAGTTAGGCTCGGAAATAGCTCCGGCTCGCCCAGTTTCCGGACGGCTCGGGTTTCCGGACAAATGGACTAGTTCCGTTTTTGCGGATTTTGTACTTGAATTATGTTAGTGAAGAAGTTGTAGGGAATAATGGAATAGAGTTTATTTACAGGGTATGTTCTATGTGAAGTTGGATTGTAAATCATTAAATCAGTTTAGTTTTATAATCCTCACCGATAGAGTCAGCACGCGAATTTTGTTTTGTGTTTTGTTGCTTAACTGCTCAACTTGGATTTACAAAAACTGATTTACGACAATGAATAGACAGTGCTAATAATTATGTAACAGGTCCTATAAAAAAAAAAACAATATAATAAGTAGTCAGTCTACTTAAAGAGGTTAAATCTAGCAAAATCATGATTAAAATCACTCAATTGACAATTTTAGCAAAACTAAACCAATTTTAGTAATAATTGTGGCCGTAATACTTCGATAAAAGCTATTCATTGACACAAAAATAGTTTTTGTAATCAAGTAGTTCAGCAATAAATTCAAAATAACCCAAAAAAAAATAACGATTGGCAAAGGACCGAGGCAGATGGCGCTATAAGAGAGAAGCCTAAACCCAGCAGTGGGATAAATAATAATACTAATAAATTGTTTATTTCAGTAATTTATACACTCATTATAAATCAACAAGAAAATAAAGAAGGATGTGGATGATGATGATGAAACAACAAAAAAAGAATTACGGGTGCTCTAGCGTTTAACCTTAACTTAACCATTAAGGCAAGTAAGTTAGTATAGTCCGGGTGCCTAGCCCTGGTGTCAGAGTTTGTAGGCCACTTGGAGGCCTCTGACATGGCTAAACGGTTAAAACAACCAACAAACAACAATTGGAAAGCAAATTAATACATTTGACGCTCACATCCAAATCAAATGATAGAATAAATAAAGATGAAATAAATAAGGAATGATTGATATGTTCCGATGTAGTCTCCACACTACCACTGAAGTCCGACGGCAGAATTTGGGAACTAAGGAAGTACTATGGAAACCAACTAAGAACTAAACGATTAAGGCGCCTCGTCTATCAAGCTTCAGTGAAGGCGTGGAGTTTACTGAATACTTAATCAATTGAAATAAATAGATGTAAGTGTCAAAAAATTACTAAAAGCTTCCTACGTCATCTTCTTGGTTTAATAAACAGATTTTATTACCAAAGCGTAACAACATCAATCTAATTAATTCAATTTTGTTCACACAAATTGACCAGTCCATCGACCCGAGCAGTGGAATGGCGTAATAGCCCAGAATTCCGCTACTATGTCTTTACGACCGGATGCATTGGAACTATAAAAATATTATTAATATAGCCTTCGCGAGGAAAACCGGACGCGACTGCCTAGCTTCCGTCTGAGTTCAGTTTGGCTCCAGACCTTAGATTAGTACTAAAGATATTTAGCAGTGATTGGTGGACGCGACGCGTGACCAAAATGCTGGTATTTATTTGATAATAAATAAATATTGCCACTGAGGCCATTGAGCGTGGCAATAATGCTGCCAACATACTCAGCGTATCCAGTAGGATACGCTGTCAACTGGCAGTGAGTTTGATCATTTTAATGAACTTTAGATTTTGAAAGGTCTATGGATGGTGCTTTTTATGCAGTAACTAAGTATGTAGTTTTATTGTAGTTAAAAAGGTTATTGCCTTTTAAAAAGGAATTAGAGGTTGATTACTGTTGTTGTCTAAATAAAGTATGGATTATGGTAGAAGCTATTGGGTTCCGTCGGAGCCTACTATAGTTTGGAGTCAATGAGTTACAGCTAGCTAGTATATTTTATTATGTGATCAAAACATCATTGTCTAAAATTGTGTAATTCGTTTGTTACTAGGTACTAAAAATTATGTTAAGAAACAGCAGAAAGACGCATTTTTGAAAATCTATTAAAGTTTTTAAGGTTTCGTAATAAAAACCATCAAGAATGTTGGATGGATTCCTATAACAATCTATATAAAAAAACGCTTGTTTACATATATCAATAAACTTATTTTGCTGCCTTGTGGACAGACACATTTTATTATTTTAGTGCACTTTGAGGCAATCCTTTACTAAATAGATACGCTTTTCCATTTCGGAGAATAGCCAATACAGCACGTAAATAAGAGAAAGAATTTCTTATCGGATATTTCCTAAACTAAAAATTCAAACTATGCTATGCAGCAGATAGAACCAGCGTTCCTAGCCCATACAATAAGCAGTAGCTATATCCTTACTACATCTCTCAGCCTACCTATAATCTGGTGCGAGTACGTCATCCCCCTGCCACCCCATAAACAAATATTAGCAGAGCGCCGCGCAGGCGCGAGGGTGCCACTGGGGCGTAGCCGCGGCCCGCGCGGTTTTCTGATGTACGCAACCAGATGACATCTTATTGGTGCACAGGTTTGTACAGATCTCAGTTGCAAAATTGAGCTAATTTGAGTACTGAAACTGTACTGAAAACATTGCTATTATTGATACGGCAATTGCCATGATATATGACAGATTCTTACTAATATACGGCAATTTCAGACTGTCGTAGCGCCTACTCCTATCAAAATACGGCAATTTTTCTTTTTTTTTTAGTGCTTTTCACACTAGCTTTATCTCAAACCCTTTGAAAACGTGCGGTAGTTGAAAATAATCTTTAATTCAGCTTATCGGCGTTTCGCCCCGCGGGGCGAAAGAGGGCCTTTAAAAAGAGTCTTCGTCGATTCGCCCCGCGGGCCGAACAGCTTGCGGGGCGAAACCACGAAAGAGCCAAAAGAACTGGAATTTTATAAACATTTGATGTATTATGCAATGACATATGTATGAATGGGCAGCAGTGCCAGCAGTCAAGTTGGAAGTGTAGAGTTTTCATTTTTGTGATTAAATGTGTTTCAATTAAGTTACTACTCAAAGTAAGTAATGGGAAAAATTGTTATACTTGCTGGTACTTTTCATTAAGACTTACTGTGGATGTTTTGATTGCTGGTATTGGTGATTAGGACTTACTTTTTTTCGAGTATCTGTCCTACACTACTAATTAATTACACACATATAAAAGTAGCCAAAACTGTACAGCAGATGAAATAATACATATCTGAAAAATTACGAAATTTGTTAAACAACATTACGCCAAGAAACACAACCATCTGACATACGCCATTTTGCAAAACCACACACGAAAACGAAACTCGATTAATAAACAAAAACATCGATTAAAAAAATATAAAATAATGATCGTACCGATCACGCAACACGTTAAAAAAGCCGAAAGAATCGAGTTCTCAATAATCGAATTAAGTACGGTAAACATTTTAACTTAATAGCTTCTATATACGAAGGCACTGACAGGCAGCTGTGTGCAATTTACTTAATAATATAAAATTACTTGTACAGACTAACCAACTTTAACTGTTGAAGTGGCCATATGGTGAAACTAGTATAGTGGGTTGTTATAATACTGAATTTTTTAAACATTGCAATAGTGGCTCCTCTATTTGACTGCACAGATGAGTTAGATGGTATCGTGGCTAAACCTGTCTTCATATAAGTTAAGAACGAGTTTTTGTTCGCTAAGGGTTCTCTAGGGGTCGTGGTGTTCTCGAATGGAGAGTACCAATAAGCACAGCGTAGTCAGGACGTTTAAGACTATGAGATAACCAGATTTATGCTATGATTGCGCAGCACCGGCCCTTACCTGATTAATAAAAAGAACTAATAATTACTAATGACTCATTTACTTCAACTCTACTAACCGTAAAAAATACAAAAAAGTAGAGTAGTACAGGGTTACCGCTGATAGTAGTATTACTCTCAGTAGTGTACTACAAAATAACATGAAAAAAAAAACACCGCCTTACCACAAAAGATTTAAACACGCTTTAAACACTGTTTAACCGTGCAAATTGTACTGCTAAACATTGTCTAAAGCGTGCGTAAAACTTGTGGTAGACGGTTAATGGTAATATCAAAACGCGAAATCAATTTTCATACTTATGCTTTGTTTAAACTTTGTCATATAGACAAATTGCCAATCGTGACACCGTGCTCACTGCTTATCATGGTTATGTCGCTTCTGTGTTAAGGTATGGGGTAATATTTTGGAGTATTTCTACAGACAATTTTTATTATTAGCATCCAAAATATAGGTGTATCGCGGTTATATGTGGTTTACGAAGTAGTCAATCTGGTAAAACCTAGTATGGTGTATTGTATTACAGTATTCTTACTGTACCTTAGTTAATTTTTATGTATACACATATGTGGTTTAAGAATATTTATTAATCTCAAAAGAATTTACAAAAATTCGCTTACTGAGATTACACACTTTTTATAAGTACATTTTTGTTTCGAAGCGCCGAGTGCAGACTTATATAAAATCAAAAATAAACTACAAAAACATCACGGAATTTCAGCAACACTATATATACCTATACCTAAATAGTACCTAAAAATCAGTAGTTCAAAACATTTTTTTTTTTTTTTCATGTGAGGTAGTTTTACTGTTTACCTCTGTCGTCGGTCGACTCGTACAATGTTATGCGATAATAAGTGACTGCGATATAAAGCCCGTGACATACTGCTAATACATATAATACTTATGTATGTAATATACTTAGCTAAATAGAATTGAATTTCCATCTGATAGCCCTAACAGCGAACTAGATTCGAGTTGTGATAAATAAAATCCTTCAAGGCTCATTAAGCAGTAATTCCGTATGTTAATATGAAGTAATGCGACGTGCGAGTGTAATTTTCAACAAAAACGCGTGTTTTTGCTACAACTTGCTTACCATATTAGACAACTTATTACAATCCTGCGTTACATGGACGGAAATATGGATGTGTTAAACCTAAATTTAAATTTGAAGCCGTGGTGGCCTAGAGGAAGTAACACCCGGTACCCGATCCTGTACCAATGAGTTCTTTGGAATTGACGTCCAGAATTTTACACCACTGGCTTTTCGGTAAAGGAAAACATCGTGAGGCAACCTGAATACGTCCGTTCGATGGCGTATGTGAATCTACCAACTCGCACTGGGCCAGCGTGGTGGATTTAGCCCAATCAGCCTTCGTGGGTAGGCTTACGTCCTGCAGTGGACTACTAAAAAGGCTGATACAATACAAACCTACATTTTAAGTTTTTATAGGATCGAGAGTTAGCGAAGTTTTCTTCGCTCTGCTTTAGTGGAGTTTGAGGTTCAACGAAAAAAAATCCTTTTACTTACTGCATCGTTGTTGCATGACGTCGGCCATTTTTTTGCGCGATTAATTTCATAGCGTTAGTGATGTGCTAAGTTTTTTTGCATAAAATTTGCCTTAATGGTTGGAACAATAGATACTTAGGAGTAAACAGGCTAATGAGGTTTAAATGAGCGGATATAATACTCATCCGACTTGTGAATTGTGTTTGTAACATGTATTGTATAGATTTACTTTTAAATCGAATGTAAATTTAGATAGGAGAGGTAGGTTGTAATACCCCTTGCATTTTGTTATTCAAATATTTTTAGAGATTTGTAACTTTAAATCCAAAAATAAATCAATATTTAGCAAAATAATATTATTCCTTTTTCGGCACAGAAACTCTGACGCGTATCCAAATTCCTTCTTCAGTTTTATTTTTCTTAAAATTCTTCGATTGTTTTAAAATTATTTCTTTACTAGCTGACCTGGCGAACTTTGTTTCACGTTTGTATGTTGTTTCTGATGTATAAGCATTAGTATTGTAACCTTTCATCTCAATCCATTCAGTAGTTTTTGCGTGAAAGAGGAAAAAATATCAATTCATACAAACTTTCGCGTTTATAATATTAGTAGGATTTCCTTTCATAATCGTGTTAAACGATACCAAATCAATTCAATTAATCCCCAAGAACTTAATTTCATCAATTAATTCAAAATTATGTCGACAAATTGCTTGACATTTCAACAAAGTGATTTAAGCTCTACTCCACTAAAGCAAAGCGAAGCGAAAAGCTAAAATACTGCTCTGAGCAGAGCCATGAAAAATATCTTGACTCGGTGGATTAGTCAAATCCCAATACTTATTTGACAGTTTTGACAGCAGCTTGGAAGATTTTCCATGCATTTTTGTGGTTGAGAATCGTCCCAAGTGACAACAGCAATATCAAATCTGTTTTATATAGATATTTGTGTTCGCCAAGCATATATGCAAGAACATTTCTGAAAACAGGCCTATAAACTACAATGATGAACATACCTACGCCATATTTACTTAATCTTAAAACAAAACACAAGCGAAGTGGATCTTTTGTTTATTTCTCCGGCAAGCAATATTTTTTTTTTATATTAGGGGACATCTTACGCATGGCCTCTGACCCCAAACTAAGCAAAGCTTGTGATATGGCTGCCAGAGACTGATAAACTACATATATTTATTTTTAAATACATACTTATATAGATAGTGACTAAATAACACCCAGACATAGAGCAAACACTTATGTTCATCACATAAATATTTGCCCTGGGTGGGGATCGAACCCACGCCTCTTTGACCCAGAAGTTAGGGTCACCAACCACTGAGCCACCGAGGCAGTCATATGGCTCTACAACAATGGGTTTACGGACTTCAATGCTCTGCATAGCTTCGCATTACTCCACACCGCTTCAGTGGAATCCGAACCTAACTGCTGCGTAATTAAGCAATCAAATCTGACATACAGAACTAACTTATAATAAATGTTTTTGCTAAATTAAACTAACTTATTTAAATTGCGGACAATTATACTTAGGTACCAACTTAATAATGCGATAGAAAATTGCTCTATAAAACAAAATCGGCTCTTTCGAAACGTTTAATTTTGAATATACTAAAATAGTAGAAAGACAGATAATAAATAAATATCGGTTTATGTGTACAGTTCGTTCACAGTTATTTTACCTCTGACGTTTGTCGCTGTGTCTCTGCCTAACCTGTGAAGAAGTGTAATGACTAGAGAGAGATAGCGATAAATATCAGAGGTAAAATGACTGTGAACGGGCTGTACCTTACCTAGAGGCTTTTTTTGGTCAATTGTGCAATAAGTATAAAATTAAAACAAAAGTGGTTGAGTAGACAAAACTTTCTTTCATCTACAGACAGGTAGGTACTTGATAGGTATACAGGTACGTATTTTTTTATCAATAGACAGAATTTTTCAAGGAGAAGCTTTTTTAAACCTATGTAATATATATAATCGGCCAAGTACGAGTAGAACTCGCGCACGCAGGGTTCCGTACTGTATGGGAGCCCCCCTTAAATATTTATTTTATTTTAATTATTTATTATTGAATTGTATTATATAACTAAACATTCTGTGAATATTTCAAGCATCTACCTGTTACCATTATTAATATTGAGCGAAAAAACGGTTAAAAATTCAGGTTTGTTGTATGGGAGCCCCCCTTAAATAATAATTTTATACTGTTTTTAGTATTTGTTGTTGTAGCGGCAACAGAAATACATCATCTGTGAAAAACATTCAGTTTTCTAGCTATAGCGGTTTATGAGATACAGCCTGGTGACAGACAGACAGACGGACAGCGGAGTCTTAGTAATAGGGTCCCGTTTTTACCCTTTGGGTACAAAACCCTAAAAACAAGCAAAAATTTTGTACAAAAAGAGAAGTTTCGTAGGTGAGGTCGCCCCATTTTACTAATTTTGTTACGTTGACAACACTACTCTGTCATTGCTAGTACAACTAAAAGGGTTTGATACTTGGTAGACACCAATTCTATTTTCATCATTATTCGCATCTACCAAGTAGTTCGGTACCTTGGCTTCTGATTAAAATTTTATTGCACCGCAACGCCATGACGTTTCCCTTTTTGCACAAACTATTATAGCAGAAAAAATAAATAACCTTCTTTAAGTCGGAGTTTAAGCCATGTTCCGTGGCAAGTCGGCCGTTACTACAATCAGTTATAATTGGTTCCTAATTAGTATTACTAATAGTTTCTAGTTAGTGTAGTATCCTGTCCGCCGCGTGATTTTAACCGTTCAACCGTTTGACGTTAATTTATTGGAAAAAATACGCGAATTCGTTATGGCTGACTTGATGTGTGGTAAGTAGGGTAAATTGACAGTCATTTAAAGATACCAAGTGAATAAAGATAAGAAGTGGCGGATTTACCAGCAAGCTGAGTAGGCTGAATCCTAGGGCGGCAAATTTTAAGGGGCGGCAAATTTAGGACCGTTAATTTTATTAATAGGCTAGTACTAATAATCACACTACATTTATATTTCCGAGAGACCTACTGTATTAACAATGAAAATCAGTGGTAAAGAATAGATATTCAAGATCCCGCAAAAACGACATTCTGTAATGGCGCTGGTCTTTGACGTCACATACTAGTAAGTAACGTTAGTTAATACTAGTAAATACGATAGTTCTCATCTAAAAACTGACAAAAAATACTTTAAAAGTAACTTACAGATCCAATAATATTACTCCGAAATCACAAAACGCAAATTAAACAAACAACAGTCAATCGAAAAAATTTTGTTTACCATCATGTGACGTCACCAGATTTGCCGCCCTTCTTAGAGCGTTCATGTCATGTCACAGATAAAATAGCAAAAAAAAAATGTCGTATTTTATTTCGTGCTATTTGCGAAAATTAAACATATTTTAGTTTAAATAACGTGAAATATGTCTTTTTCAGGCCATCTTTAAGGATTACCAGAATCAATAGTATATTTTCAATGTTGTCAAATAGCCTAATAATACAAGATTAATTTGTAAACATAAACATTATAAAATCAACAGAGAAAAAACAACATACCTATATGTATATCCCGAAAGTGTGTTTCTTGGTTTGTTCTTCTTTCATGCGGCAACAGAACAACTTTTTGATTTGATTTTTGGCATGGACATATGTAGTTTGAAAAACGGAAAGTGACGTAGGCTACTTGTTATCCCGGAAAAATGAATGGTTCTCATGGGATAGCACAAAAATCAAAATATTGCGCGGGCGGAGCCGCGAGCTAAACCTAGTAATAAACATTTGAACTAGCGAACCTTGTGCCGGTTTATAATCAATAAAAATACATTTTATACATTTTTTTTTACTTAGCCAAGTAACACGGTTTTTGACCGAAGAACCACCGGAGGAGGTACTCAATTCGACGCGTATATACGAGTATATATATATTTTATGTATAACCACGCATAACTTTTTTCATAGTAGTCCGATTTGGTCCGATTGTGGAGGCCTATTACCAGCAGTGGACGTCCTATGGCTGATAAATGGATGGATGGATAGATATAGGCTCAAGACATCAATCTCTCAACCAGTTCACTTAGTTCTACTTCAACTTTAAGTACCTAAATGAGGTTTCCCGCCATATGTGGACTCCACACATCAAGTAACATTCTACAGCTTATGTATGGCATTCATTAAAACTTATATCGTTAGATGTGTCCAAGTAATTTTACAGATGGGCAGTGTTTCTCTAGTACCCGACCCAGCAATTGCTTCTTACAAAAACATAGCTCGCTATGCATTCTTGGACATCTCTAAAGAAATATTATTATTAACTAACATAAAATAAACTATAAATAAATATTTTGGGGACATCTTACACACGGCCTCTGACCCCAAACTAAGCATAGCTTGTAATATGGCTGCCAGAGACTGATATACTACATATACTTATTTTTAAAAACATACTTATATAAATAGTAACTAAATAACACCCAGACACAGAGCAAACACTTATGTTCATCATATAAATATTTGCCCTGGGTGGGGATCGAACCCACGCTTTCTGACCCAGAAGTTAGGATCACTAACCACTGAGCCACCGAGGCAGTAAAAAAAAGCAGGAATATAAAATGTAAGATTGTTTTCATGAATTTACTTGACGTTCACAACTGTGACAATTGGCTTCGACATTATTAATTTCATTGATTTTATAAATGAAGTTCAATCATAAATGGTAGGTTAAAACGAATGACTTTATCTTGTATATTCATAGTTATAGGCTCGCAGCACATTAATATTTTATCCAGTTCCCTTAGTTCTACTTTACAGTATAAGTTACCTATTAAAAGGTGTATTTTCCCGCCAAATGTGGACTCCACACATTAATCAGAATTCTAAGGCTTATTTAGGGCATTCATTAAAACTTATATTGCTCGTAGTTTTTAAGTCAGATGTGCCCAAGTAGTTTTTCCAATGGGTCATTTTTTACTAACTGGACTGGCAACCTTAAGATCGGTAAAATGTCTGAATTTTCTAATATTTATTTTTTAATAATCGACTATAGAAAATATCAATTTGACTAAGTTTATAAATTTTGTAACAAACATGACTTGGTTTCGTATACCTATTTGTAGATTACACCATATACATGGTTATTTCAAATCAATTAACATCCTTTTAGGGGCTTATTCTGTACATCAAAACTAACAACTTTTGTTCAGATACTTTTGTCAAAACTCAATAAAAAATTAGCTGTTCCATACATTTTGTCGAGGGTGAACGATATTTTTCTATGGAAAAACAACTTTTTTTTGAGAAATAATAAAAGTGTTAGAGCAAAAATTGTTAGTTTTGATGTACAGATTAAACCCCTAAAAGGATGCTAATTGATTAGAAATATCCCTGTATAGCTCTACACGACATTAACATTTTATCCAGTTCACTTAGTTCTACTACATTGTACGAGTATATCACCTATTAGTAAATGTAGTTTCCCGCCATATGTGGACTCCACACATCAGTCGGCATTCTAAGGCTTATGTATGGCATTCATTAAAACTTATATCGCTCATAGTTTTTAAGTCAGATGTGCTCAAGTAATTTTGCAGATGGGTCAGTTTTTCTACTGGCTCGGCTGTTCTGCTTCAAAATTAATTATTGTGTATATACATCCCTAAAATGTAAAAAAATCTCAATATTTTAATATTTGACTTAGTAATAGTTAATTGAGTATATGAGTAACTAGCACTTTGTATACATTTAAACAATAGACATACATTTAAATAACGAAAACAAATACATTAATATTAAACCTAAAACTATACATCGAGATATAGGAAAATATTGAGCTAGCTAGAGTAACGGTATTTCCAGCTTGTGTGCAATACTCGTAAATAGAAATATTTATGGGCTATAATACTTATAGACCGTATGTGTTTAAACTGTATTTTTTAATGATGTAATTTTACTTAAGTATTTGCAAAATTTTTGACATGTATCTCTATTGTTATCAATAAATGAGTATGAGTATGCCTATAAATGTTATTGCAGTTGCCAGCCTCTGGCTTATGGGCAGTTAAAGTTCAATTTACTTTGCGGGCCACTTTTTAGCTTGCGGGCCCGAGTTGTGGCAGCGATGTTCTTAAGTTCTAGCAGTTCTAACTTATGTTAGAGCAAATAGTTATACTTTCATGGATATGTAATGTATTAGATATTCGTAGAAAAATATGTGTGAAAAGGACAGGAATGACAATAAGAACTGTGAATGAAGCTATAGACGTTATATCCAGATCATCATCATATTGTTACGCAGTAGGCCACGCCGTTAGTAACTATTTATTAATCTGTGGCCGCGCGCGGTACGACGGCTAGTTGTTTACACTTAACCGCGAGATTTATGGTTTTATGACTCAGGCGGCACCGGCCTTTGTGTCGCGTCTATTGTTTGTTGTTTGTTAGATTTTTTGTGGTGTTTTTGTAATAATTAGGAACAATAGGGTTTCTCGAACTTTACACTTGTTTACTTTGTCAGTCACAATGGCACCGAATATTCTACAGATTTCTAGAGAACCCTTATTCCGATATAAATAGGGCGATGGTTTTCGTTTGTGGCAGTTATCGCGTTTTATACCGGAGTGAAAACATCTCGTGTTCAAGTGCGGTACCAGTGATTGTAAAGTGAATAGTTGTGTGAATTTCAGTGCCAGTGTGAAGTGTTTGTGCGAACCAGTTGTGTCGTGTGTACTGTGATTTTGTGCAATAAAGTGCAAAGTGAACAATCGGCGTTTTAACTGATTATCCAAGAACCCATCACGTAACATTTGGTGTCAGAAGGGTGGATAATTGAAAATGCCGATTACTCCGTACGACGACAAGACGCCCCGTACACGGAGTCAGCGCCGACAGGAGGAAGCGCGCCGACTAGAGGAGCAGGAGCGCCGCCAGGAGGAGGTTGACCAGCGACGCTTCGGAAATAATTCGCTGTTAATGGAAGCCAGCGAGTCCGAAGCAACCAACGACGACTCCAGGAACTCGGAAGCACCTGCTGCGACACCAGCTGCCCCTGCGGCAATTGACATGGCTGCAATGATGTCGATGTTGCAGTCGATGTTTGATCGCAACAAAGAAGAACTGGCCCGTAACAACGAGAAACATATTCGCCAGCTGGAAGAAAAATTGGATCGCAACAAGGAAGAACAGACTCGCCAGCTCGAAGAAAAATTGGACCGCAACAGAGAAGAACAGGCTCGTCAAAAAGAAGAACTGCTTTCAAGCTTGCAGACGACTTTGGGCAAAGAAATAAAAGAGGTCAAGGACACGGTCAAGCAGCTTGATACCAGCGTAAAGGAGCACGAATCCCGTATTGTCGAAGCGGAAACACAAATCGCCGATATGAGGAGGACCTTGAACGTTATCAAGTCTGGAGGCGGAACCGTTGCACCTACAATCTTCTCGCCAGCTTCACAGAAGCTTAAAGTGACGCCTTTCGACGGGACATCATCATGGTCAGCCTACAAAATTCAATTTGACGCTGCCGTTCAAACCAATGGATGGAACAAGGACCAAGCCAAGAACGCCCTCATCATGAGCCTTCGCGATGAAGCTCTGAGTATTCTTGATGCTGTGGGCAAGGAAGTGACCTACGATAAATTAATGGAAATGTTGGAGAGTCGCTACGGCGATGAGCACCTAGAGCGTGTGTACAGAGCGCAGTTAAAGAACAGGGTGCAACGTCGCAACGAAAGTCTTCAGCAGTGGGCTGTCGAAGTGGAGAAACTGTTCCGGAAGGCTTATCAGTCAGCACCATTACCCAACGACGAGCATCTAGTGGAAGCATTTTCTAACGGGATAGCAGACTTCGAAGTTAGAACTGCAGTGAAACTCGGGCATCACAAAACACTAAAGGAAGCTTTGGCCCAAGCCTTGGAAGTGGAAGCTGTACGAAATTCAGCGAGGGATGTTCAACACTTAAAGGAAGTTAAAGAAGCGTCGCATCGTACGAGGTTAAGCCCAAGATGCTACAACTGTGAAGAGAGAGGCCATTTATGGCAGAATTGGCCAAAGCCATGCCGAACCAGGGACGATCGACTATTGGAAGAACGAACGGATCGTGTGGCAACGCATTCACTATGGAGGAATAAACGACCTGCTGAAGAAAGCGGAAAATGGCGAGTATTAACCGGGCCAGAAAAGCCAAAGATTTTGATCTCACAAGCTCACGATGGGAACAGCCTGATCATCAATGGTGCCATCAATGGAACTTCTTGCAAGCTGACATTGGATACTGGAGCTTCTCGTACTGTCATCAGTTCCCGACTGGCTAAGCGCTTTCTTGCGAACTTCGAAAGCTGCAAAACTGTTCAACTTCTGACGGCGACCGGTCAGCACATATCCGTCCGAGGAGAGAAGCTGGTGGAGTTACAGTTGGGTGAGAAAACTTTCCATCACAAAGTCATTGTGGCTGATATAGTCGACGATTGCATTCTGGGTCTTGACTTCATGCGAGAACATCATTGCGAGATAGACGTCAACCAAGGAATCTTGAAGTGTGGAAGAGAAGAAATCTTCATGGAAGGCGCCACATCAGGAAAGGTTTATTGTCTGCAGAGAACAGTTCTTCCACCTAGATCGGAGACCATTGTGGCAGTTAGATTACCGCCGAAGTTGGGACATCAACGACGATGTGTGCTAATAGAACAGTCGGAAGGTGATCAACCATGGTTATTGGCCCGAACTCTGGTGAGGACTACTAATACCGCTATGGTGCGTGTTCTCAACACAAGTAACGAGGAACAACTCATCAAAGGAGGAACCCCAATTGGTACTTGTGAAGAAGTAGACTGGATGCGCAGATGCCAAGAACAACCAAAGGAGAAATACAACTGTGCTGGGAGTTACACCGTGTCAACGCTATTGGAAGATTCCCGTAAAGACCTGACCGCAAGAGAACTTCTGATGGCAAAGAAGATGCTGCAGCGCTACTCCGACATATTTGCTCTCGACGATGCTGTCAACGGGAAGACTGGGTTAGTGAAGCACACAATAAATACAGGAAGCGTGTCACCGATTCGACAGCGGCCAAGAAGGATACCAGTGGCTCGAGAAAAAGAAGTTGAGTCAATGATCGAAGACATGGCACGCAATGGTGTGATAGAACCTTCATCCAGTCCGTGGTGTTCGCCAGTGGTTCTAGTGAAAAAGAAGGATGGCAGTATGCGGTTCTGCGTTGATTATCGACGACTCAACGACGTAACGAAGAAAGACAGCTATCCTTTGCCGAGGATTGATGACACGTTAGATACACTGACAGGCATGAAGTGGTTCACTACGCTGGACTTGAAGAGCGGATACTGGCAAGTAGAAATAGATCCTAAAGATAAAGAGAAGACCGCGTTTTCGACGGGAAAAGGCCTGTGGCAATTCAACGTGATGCCGTTTGGATTATGCAACGCGCCCGCTACGTTCGAAAGACTAATGGAGTTAGTGCTCGCGGGACTGATTGGAGATGCATGCCTAGTCTATTTGGACGACATCATAATTGTGGGAAAAACGTTCGAAGACCATCTGCAAAACCTGGAACGAGTATTGACTAAGATTCGCGCAGCCAATCTCAAGCTGAGTCCGAAGAAATGTTCCTTCTTCAAGAGGCAAGTGAATTTCCTGGGACATGTGATTTCCGAAGCTGGCGTACAGACGGATCCAGGGAAAGTGAGTGCTGTCAAGGATTGGCCTGTGCCAAAAGACAAGACAGAAGTTAGAGCATTCTTGGGTTTATGCTCCTACTACAGGCGATTCGTGAAGAACTTTGCTGACATCGCTAAGCCGTTGCATAGACTGACTGAGGAAAAACGACCCTTCCTCTGGGACGAAAATTGCGACGCAGCTTTTCAAAAACTAAAGGAGCGACTTTGTAATACGCCTATTCTTGGCTTTCCGGACACAGAGAACGAGTTCATCGTGGACACTGACGCCAGCAACACCGGCATTGGAGGAGTACTGTCACAAAGAAAAGGAGACCAAGAAGTGGTGATTGCGTATTTCAGCAAATCCCTGTCCAAGCCGGAAAGAAACTACTGTGTGACCAGAAAGGAGCTACTTGCAGTGGTGAAGACATTGCGACATTTTAGCAAGTACCTGCTCGGGCGAAAATTCCATCTGAGGACCGACCACGCTGCTCTTAAGTGGCTACTACAGTTTAAGGATCCCGAAGGCCAAGTGGCAAGATGGATTGAGCAACTACAAGAGTTTGACTTCACCACGGAGCATCGCAGTGGAAAATCTCATGGCAACGCGGACGCACTGTCAAGAAGGCCATGCTCAGAGGACTGCAAGCATTGCTCAAGACATGAGTCGAAAGATTCAGTGCCCGTCAGAATGCTCAAAGCTGACATCGGTGACGAATGGAAAGAAACCCTTCAGGTTGCACAAGAAGAAGACGCCGACATCAAGCCGATTCTTGAATGGATGGAATCAGATGCCCCTAAGCCAGACTGGAGTGCTATTGCTTCAATGAGTGTTACGACAAAGAGCTATTGGGCGCAATGGGATAGTCTGGTGCTTCAGGACGGAGTACTTTGCCGAAAATGGGAAAATGCTCGTGGCAACCAATGCCATCTCCAAATGGTTGTACCCAGAGCAAAGATACCTGAAATTTTGAAGCTGTACCACGAAGGGTTTTCGGGAGGACATCTGGGTGTGAAACGGACACTCTTGAAAATTCGAGAAAGGTTTTACTGGATCAACTGCAGAGATGACGTAGAAGACTGGGTACGGAAATGTACGAGCTGTGCATCAGTGAAAGGTCCGCATACCCGCAGCAGAGGAGCATTAAAGCTGTATAATGTTGGAGCACCATGGGAGCGAATCGCGCTGGATGTGGCCGGACCATTTCCTGTGAGCGAAAGTGGCAACAAGTACTTCCTTGTCGTCATGGATTACTTCACCAAGTGGCCGGAAGTCTTCGCAATTCCGAACCAAGAGGCAACGACGATAGCAGACAAATTAGTGCATGAAGTATTCTGTCGATTTGGAGTACCATTGGAAATCCACAGTGACCAAGGAAGAAATTTTGAATCTCAGCTATTTCAAGAGACGTGCCGGTTAATGGGTGCACACAAAACAAGGACAACGTCTTACCACCCGCAATCAGATGGAATGGTGGAGCGATTCAACCAAACTCTGGAGAGGTACCTGGCAAAAGTAGTCGGAAGCAAACAACGGGATTGGGACAAGCATATCCAGCCATTTTTGTTGTCATACCGAAGTGCTGTTCATGAGAGCACAAATGTCACTCCCGCTTTTGCCAATTTTGGACGTGAATTACGGCTACCAGCCGACTTAATAACTGGCATTCCACCGGATTCTCCACAACCCATAACTGAGTACGCCAGTGACCTCCGGAACAAGATGAACGACATCTATGAGCACATTAGAGAGCATGGCCAGCAAGCATCTGAAAGAATGAAGACTCGATACGACAGAAGGACTAACAATCCTGGGTTCGAGGAGGGCTCGATGGTATGGCTGCACAATCCCATACGCAGCAAAGGAAAGTCTCCAAAGCTACAAGCCAAATGGGATGGACCGTACCGAGTGGTGACCAAGATCAACGACGTGACGTTCCGCATACAGAAAGGACCTCGAGGTGCCCCCAAAATAGTTCACGTGGATCGATTGGCGCGATATCACGGATGCAACGATGCTCGGGACGAGCATGTCTTGGGAGGAGGTGGTGTTACGCAGTAGGCCACGTCGTAAGTAACTATTTATTAATCTGTGGCCGCGCGCGGTACGACGGCTAGTTGTTTACACTTAACCGCGAGATTTATGGTTTTATGACTCAGGCGGCACCGGCCTTTGTGTCGCGTCTATTGTTTGTTGTTTGTTAGATTTTTTGTGGTGTTTTTGTAATAATTAGGAACAATAGGGTTTCTCGAACTTTACACTTGTTTACTTTGTCAGTCACAATGGCACCGAATATTCTACAGATTTCTAGAGAACCCTTATTCCGATATAAATAGGGCGATGGTTTTCGTTTGTGGCAGTTATCGCGTTTTATACCGGAGTGAAAACATCTCGTGTTCAAGTGCGGTACCAGTGATTGTAAAGTGAATAGTTGTGTGAATTTCAGTGCCAGTGTGAAGTGTTTGTGCGAACCAGTTGTGTCGTGTGTACTGTGATTTTGTGCAATAAAGTGCAAAGTGAACAATCGGCGTTTTAACTGATTATCCAAGAACCCATCACGTAACAATATCAGCCGGAGGACCTACATACCTACCTATTGCTGAGCATCAGCAGAATCTATAGATCTCTAGTAAGTTATAGTAAGATAAGATACGGAAGTGGCTTGCATCCACTATATTATATGACCTTCATCAGGTCATGTGTCAATACTGATTAAATAAATAAATAAATATTAGGGGACATCTTACACACGGTCTCTGGGCCCAAATTAAGCCAAGCTTGTCATATGGCTGCCAGAGACTGATATACTAATACATATATTTATATATTTTTAAATACATATTTAAGACCGCAGGATCGCGCTGGATGCAAGCCGATACCAACCGGTCTTATTGGAGATCTATAGGGGAGGCCTATGTCCGGTAGTGGACATCCTATGGCTGATGGATGGATGGATGGATAGCCCATGCCTGTGCAGTCACGTTGCATATTAACATATTTAAGACCGCAGGATCGCGCTGGATGCAAGCCGCTACCAACCGGTCTTATTGGAGATCTATAGGGGAGGCCTATGTCCGGTAGTGGACATCCTATGGCTGATGGATGGATGGATGGATAGCCCATGCCTGTGCAGTCACGTTGCATATTAACATGCAAGATGCAACGTGACTGCAATAAACGACCCCGTTATCCATTAATTCTTCTAGCTGTGCCCTGCCCACTGCCACTTCAACTTGCTAATCCGCACCAATACACATTATCCACATTAACATGCATGATGCAACGTTACTGCACATCCATAAACAATGAAATCCGTATGTATCGACCGCGCCTAATTGCTCGGGTAGAAAAACTGTTTTACTAGGTACCTTCATAATAGCCGCATTACAGTGGCGTGTGTGATGTATGGATAGCAGAATAATTTGCGAATTTTCCTCAACAATAATTATTTTTTGCAAAAAATAGTATGACCGACTTCACCCGTGTACAGAATTCGCGAATATTTCGCACGGATCGATGTAGCATTTTTCACATTAATGTTGATTTTTCAAAAATGGCTTAGCCGATTTCGATAAAATTTTAAATGGGACCAATTTCGAAGTATACTCTTTCTAGTAGAAAAAGAATTTTTGAAATCGGACTACTGTGAAAAAAGTTATGCGTGGTTATATAACCACGACTACTGTGAAAAAAGTTATGCGTTATCGAAATCGGCTGAGCCATTTTTGAAAAATCAACATTAATGTGAAAAATGCTACATCGATCCGTGCGAAAAATTCGCGAATTCTGTACACGGGTGAAGTCGGTCATGCTATTTTTTGCGAAAATAATTTTAACCAACTTACTTATTTTAATTTCATAGATTACGATGCCATCTGTACAGCTAGGTGTGGTCGGTTACAGGTGCAGCGACCCAGTTTCGGCCCGTGAGTACTTTTCGACCATTAGTTGTAATTAGCCACTAATACCGCTAATTGTCTATTGCAATGTATTTCCACAACGTTTTCTATTTGAGCTATAACAGGCTTAGGATGTGCTAATTGGACATTTCGGACCGAATAACCGACAGCGGACTAGCAAGTTGACGTGGCAGTGAGTAGATCACATAAGACGTAGCAGTGTTGTTCCAAGTAGAGTTCGTTCCAAGTAAACTGCTAGTTGAGATTCTGCTATTGATCTCTTTCTTAAAGTTGGACTTAACTAGGTATACTGTACTGTACCAGCCGTTTTAATAGTCCACTGCAAGACGTAGGCCTACCCACGAAGGGTGATTGGGCCATATCCACCACGCTGGCCCAGTGCGGGTTGGTGGATTCACATACGCCATCGAATTTCTTTTACGGACGTATGCAGGTTGCCTCACGATGTTTTCCTTCACCGAAAAGCCAGTGGTGTGGAATTCCGTACATAAATTCCAAAGAACTTATTGGTACGGGACCGGGATTTGAACCCACGACCTCACGATTGTAAGGCCGGTGTCATTACCGCTAGACCACCACGGCTTGTTAGGTGTACTGTGTATTATATTGTCTTGGGTAGACGTACGAGCCTACAACTTAAAGAACCGAGCTCTTAACTAACTATCAATATCAATAACTAACTTTAACTTTAACTATCGAAACATGAAATTATATTCAAACAAATTAAGCATTCATTTCGGTTGTCCATTTATATGGCTTTACCATATTTTAATGGATTTTTTGAAGTCTGCTTCCACTTAGCAATATCTTATTTATTCAGCATTTTATAGACAATATATCGTAACATTGTTAGCAGTAACCAAAGTTATCTCACAAACGTAGCCTAATTAACAAAATGATGTTAATTTTATAGTCTTAGCGAAATAACACGATAAGTCATTATCTTCTTTTACTATAATGACGCGCTCACACTTGACCTCTGTATTTAATTAGCAATAATGTTTTATCGAATTAAATATAATTTGACGTAAATAATGTATAATCGGTTGTTTGTTATGAAGCTCTACAATGTAGGCAGTTTAGTGCCAGCTATTTTGAAACATTAAGCCCGATTACAGAGGCGCCAGCGTAAATTTAATAGCAATGTATAAAGCGTTCTCTCTATCGAATGCCTAAAGTGAAAAAGAAACAGAACTATGCTATTTAGCCAATATAATTACGATGGCAGGTTACTCTAAACGATATTTTCTTTCACCTAAAAAGCCATTAATGATACTGATCAATGGTACATACTTTTGACATAAAGAGTACAATTCTGCGTTGCTTGTACCATTAATGGTACCAGTGACGTAAAGGTCAGTGGTATTATCAACGGGTTTATGGAGCGGAGCGAGGGAGAATAATGCAGCCCAGTTGCTGATAATCCATTTTCGCCTTAATTGCTTAAGCGCTTAAGTCTAAAATTATGTAATGAAATGTCTAGTGTCTCGTTTACGCGTACAATTTTTCCTATACCATGACAGAGGGGTCGGTACGTGTGCTGAATTCTTCTCCAGTAGCTAAATCCTCCAAGGTTCTGCGTGGCCACGTGGGCTAATTTCAAGAACAGGGCAGAGTCACAATACTGTGAGATATCTTAACCGTGCTATGGTTATAAAATGTGTCACGTTACCTGTGTCTCCGTCAAACTGAGCGCCTGTGCGAGCTGTTTTCTTTCAGCTCCGACGACGTAGTGGTTCTTCTCGAAAGCATGCTCTAGCTTCAGCAGCTGCGAGGGGGAGAAGGCTGTTCTGATCCGCTTCGGCTTGCGGAACGGCTGCAGGAGGAACCCGGGGATGTCGGGGCCTGGAATGAAAGAGATTGAGGTTGAGGTGGTTGATGAATGCTGGAATGTGTCTGGTGTTCCGAGTTCCGACACATAGTTATCGTGGCGGAGTGGAGGCCAAGCTTTGAGGTGGAGCTCTGACTGGGGCTGGCACTGTCGGGACTACGGATGAGTGCCAATGCGTAGCCCCGACAGGCCCGACAGCGACACCGAGCGCTATGGTGGAATACTCTTTTTTTCTTTTTTTTATGCAATATAAGGCTACAACTCGCCTGTTGTAAAGCGAAAATGTAGCCGAAGATGGAATATGTGGACTTAGAAGATACGGGGCAGAGCAGTGAAACAGGGAGTGGAAACTCCCTGGTGGTCCGCATTATGAAGGAAGAAGCGAATCGCTTAGTACGAGCAGGTCCTAATCAAGGGATTTTAGTGGGTATAACCAGACGGCAGGACTCAGGACATTAGAGGCTGTGAAGTCAAAATTGCGATTTAAAATTGACCCATTTCCATTTTTCTTAGTTAAGTACTCTATAATCAACACCGAGACCAGTCACGGTGCATTCACACTATCCGCGAGGCGACACGAGCACTGAGCTGTAGCTAACTTCACATCCTTAACTTGTATACAAGTCGGCGGATGAGAAGTTAGCTACAGCTGCGGTGCTCGTGTCGTCTCGCTGTGGAGTGTGGGTTCACCTTTTAAAATATTAAATCGCAATCTAAGCCTCACAGTAAAGTCCCTTGTCACCAGAGTCAGACGCGCGAGAACGCGTGAACAACTTATTTTACTAAACTTATTCTTCAACATTTATCCAGATAATGAAACACTAGACAGACAACCTTTTTCGTGTCTTTCACCATTAAAAAAAGTAAAAAGTCAACATTTAAATATAGAACAACGACCACACAAAAACGAAACAAAATTCCGCACGCCGTATCCTTGTCGAGACGTCCTACTATTAAAATTAAATTAAACAAAGATTACCACTAAACGACCGCTCAGGGTCCATACACACATACATTCATCCATCATCCACTTACGCTGTACATGTCGAGAAATATGAGGTAATGAAAGACTACAAATTATAGTGGAGGAACAGTAAATTGTTCCACAGTTTGCGTTGGCCATCGTTGGTAAGTTTCCGAACGTGGTTAATTAGTTTAATAACTGGTTAAACTTGGTTAAATTTTCAAACATGGCTAATGATTGGTTAATATTCAGTTATAAAGAGAGGTGGTTCGTTAAATAAATAGGAAGTTTTAAATGGTTTTGGTCTCTCATGAGATGCATTTGGAATTCGTAGCTGCTGAATGTTATTAAGAGTATGCAATAAGAAAAAGATTGGAAGAATTGTATCTTGTATCCAATTTCAATTGTATTGACATTCTCGGCGAACTTTTTATTCTTTTTCTATTTCTGTTTTATACAATTTCCATCGTCTCGTCGCGTCGTCACTATAAATATATGCCGATGAATATGTACATATGCACCTGTTTCAACACTGTCATGGATTAACGGTTGTAGGTACATATTTATATGATACTTAACGGCAGTTTATAATTACTCATGAATACCTTTTTATCTTTTAATAGCTAAGTACGAGTATTTGTTTATTAATTTCCAAATTTATTATTTTTGGACCGAGTAAACAAAAATTTAACAGGGCTTTAAAGATGCACCCAACCATCATAATTTATACTTGTTTACTGTACTTTTTTTGATTGTATTACATTAAATGAAAAATATTTTTATTTATGTTTCCATATACCTACTTAGTACAAGATGTTAGTTACAAAGTTAGGTAGGTACAAAGATTATTATGCACCCTGTCGGGCACAGTATATTTGGATGCGAGCGCTCCTCACTTAGGTATTTCAATATTTATTTATTAATTGCCTTTTATTGTAATTTTTAGTTTCCATTGTATTTTTTTATTTAGTAGGCAAATTAAACATTTACACAAATCCACCGATGTAATAATCTCAGTGCATGAAATACGATTCAATAAATTCCCTGACCAGCCCCCCGACCGCCTAAGCAATAGCAATCGTAATAGCAATCGTTTATGACTTCATTTTAGACATTTGGCACCGCCTATGTGACGTTAGCCATCAATTGCTTTGCGCGGATTGCGAAAGCAATCGTTGAATGAACAATTTTGATGGCTAACGTCACATAGGCGGTGCCAAATGTCTAAAATGAAGTCATAAACGATTGCTATTACGATTGCTATTGCTTAGGCGGTCGGGGGGCAGTATAAACTAAGCTTCCGCCATAAAAAGGCTTTAATCCGCCCGTTTTGAATGCATTACGGTTAATACAAAAGTAATTACGTTAATTCCTAGAAGCCTTAATAGCCTCATCATCGGTGGAAATTGCCTCAACACATTTTAATTCTCATAAAGGTTAATACAATGCTCATTACATGACGTCATTGTGATGCTCCGTGCTCCATGCGCGGCAGTTTTAATATGCCATTGACGGCCTGTTCTGGGCTGGAGCTATCTCGACTGTTTATTTTTGGGAAATTAAGATGACAAATTATTGAATCCTTACTAATAATATTATATAAATCCGACAATCTATTTGTTTATTGGAGTAGGTGTGTCATTAGTTGAAAATATTAATAAAGTTACAAAATAATGTGCGTCATGATTCAAAAAGATTTCACTGTGTATGAATGCATAATAAAATAGAGTCCAAGCCTAGCTAGTGCGCTGACAGATGACTCATTATTGAAAATCACGTTTTAAGACGGATATGAACCTTTTGGAGCAATCTCTTTCAATACCTACTACAGTTTAGGTACCTCTTCGTGGGTAGGCCTACGCCCTGCAGTAGACTTTTAAAAAGGCTGGTATAGTACAGTACAGATACTTCATAAGTAATAATATATTCTTAGTTTTTCTTCCAAAAAAAATATCATTGCAAGGATCCCTGTAAAAACAATTCACAAATATCAGAAAAATATTCTAGCGAACATTTTTCAATTCCAATTCAAAATTTCATTATAAATTTCACTTTCCACGAAACAAATGGGCGAAATTACTGTTAACCGTGAAATGAGAATAGACTCCCACATTCTGTGGGTGGCGTCGCCCGCAGTAACCTTGCGCGAGCGTCCATTTCTTGACATTTGCTAATGACATTATAATTGTGCAGCACCATTTTAGCCAGGCCTCTTGAACGTTTTACACAGGCAATCTTTCATATGTCAAGATTAAGTGGCGTTTATAACCAAAGTATATCAATTACCGCTGCCACAGGGACATTAAATTGAGATATTATCGTTATTCTGTTTATTATATTCGTAGAGACGTAATGATATTAGGTAAGTATAGTTTCTATACGCTAGCTTGTAGACCTTGTGTTTAACGTTATTTTAGTGTGTGTATGTCAATTGGATTTTCTATTCTATGTCCAGGGTTTTAGAGAATGTTTTTGCAAAAATACTTGCACACAAACGTAATTGCAGTAACTGTACTTAGACTTACGTTAGGTATGCAGATTGGAATCGCCTAAGGTGTAATATTTTAGAATTACGGTCTTTATCATATACCTGTAATGTCACATTGTTTTCGAATGAAACCTTAATAATTGCAGTCCAAACTCTATAAATTGAAGTCATTAAATAGCAAATAACGATGGTGACTGGCTACTGAATGTCACTCCATTGAATTGACAGGCTCAGGCAAAGATGGCGATACGAACTTGTCACCTATGCTAAAGACTGATTCATTATTAAGGTATACTTTTATAAATAGTAGTGGAAAACAAGAAGGGAGGCTTTTGCCCTCTAATGGGACTATTATAACTAAAATAATAAAATGTTATCAGGTATTTTGGACATTTTAATAAAAATATAACACAAGTGTTACTCACGCGTTGTTCATATGGTAAAGTCAAAATTTTTATTGCAGTTTGCATGTTACTTTGGTGGTATAAATTAATCATGACTCAATACAAACTTGCCTATTCAAGGCGTAAGGTAGATAGTAACTATAGTTTCGACCGCATTTGTGCGTTCTTTTTCAAGATTTGGAGTACGAGCACGCGGGCTCGTATCAAGTCGTATTACATACCACTACGTATTACGTATAAGTATCAATAATTTCGCCGGACCTGAAAAGACAAACGATTAAAAAAACAGTTACTATTCTATTTTTGTTTCTTTTACATTATTAGGTACATAATTCATTTAATTATGTTTTTTTTAAATAAAAAATGATTGCTTTGCCTCAGTAACTAGCTTTTATAACCAGTAATATGCCAGCTACTGCAGCTAGATAATATAATCGCAATATAATGACAATTTAATAAAAAGGTGTCGTGTGGTCGCAAATGTGAATATCGCATGACTGCGAAGCTTCGAGTTATCTTCGTAACGAGTATCTGGGCCTGAAGTTTAGCGCAATTTAATTACTATTGTTATCTATAATAAACTAAATTACTTATTACAGTTTCACTGAAATGACAATTATCACTGGCGTTAACATCGGAACTGTGATCCAAAAATGTTGTGCACCGCTGCCTTTGAGTGGTCGCCGAGACAAAAACTCCAACACAAAATTAAATAACTTGCTCGCTTCGTTTGAAAATTTTACCGTTTTTCTTATTATTACGAGTAACTTATTGAAGAATATTTACATGAATTTTATCAATTAGTATTGCTGTCTAGGTAATAACGATAATATTTATTACGATTCTGCTGAAATAGTAACAATAACAATTAACACCTTGGTTTACATCGGAACTGTGGTCAAAAATGTTGCGCGCGACTGCTTTTTAGCGGTCGTCAAGATAAAAGTTCAGCACAAGCAATTAACTATATTACAACCATTTCTTGTTAGTCGATAATTTATTTTAAAATATTACATAGGTAAATTCATTCCAACAAATCAATTAGTGTTCGCTTAAACCATTTAAATCATTTCACTGAAAAGCTAAAAATAACAATTAATATTCATCGAGAACAGTGAAATTTGGTCAAAAAAGTAGATAAGTACCTAAGTATTGTACATGATTAAACAGGCGCTGTTTTTTTGTAAAAGTAAAATACTTAGTTTATAAAAAAACAGCGCCGACTTGCCTCTATTATTTTACCCGGTTCTCTTAATTTTTAATTTATTAATACTAATTTAATATATACAGCATTAACTCCTTGAATAAATATAAATTATTAAACTAACTGACCCAAAATTATAAGTTGAAGAACTATTTTAACCTATTTTTTTCTTATTAGAAACGGACATGCATTAATCATAGCCTCTTTATTACACGATACTGTAACACAGGTTATACCTAATCTAGGCTAGCTAAACTCTAGCATTTCGAATACTTCAAGCTGTTACTTTGTCATGTGGTGATATTTTCGCAGGTACTTGTCATTATGATGCACTTGTACTGTGGGAACAAACACGAAATCATGGTAAAATCTGCATATCCAAAAATGTTGTCTGGAAGGTCCTGTTCGGAGAACTATTAATATTTAAAAAACATTATTTCAAGTAACTAAGACTCAAGAAGAGAAGAAGAAGAGAATATTTTTTAATTATGAACAATGTGAAGAACCGCCAAATCGTGAAATAGAAACCGCCGGGATTTTTGTCGTAAGTCAATGAAGTTTTTGTATGAAACAGCAGATTTTTCGTTATTTACAGGGTTATCTGCATACCCTATACTAAGCCAAAAGGAGGTGATTAAGACCATCATTACGAACCGCTTAAACTAGGGGGCCAACCCAAAAGCCGAGAAAAAATCACCAGTTCAATTTGTCGATTTCAAGTTACAGTTTTGTATGGAACAGCAGATTTTTTTCTCGTATTTTAGGTTGGCCTATAGTAAAAGTTGTTCATAATGATGGTTTGAATCACCTTCTTTTGGCTTAGCACAAGGTAAGCAGATTACCCTGTGTAAGAGATAGTCCCTAAGAAAAGTTGTTTACAACGAAGAGTATAAACATATAGGTACCTCTAAAATTTCCTGCATTTTGCAAAATAACAACTTATAAAAATTACATTCACACTCAAAATATATTCACTATACTTATAGAACTGCCATTGAAGATTTCATGAAGTACCTAATTATTTATCTATACATAGATAAGGGAAAATATAACTTAGATAAAATATAGTTTAACCGTGGTTCGATTCTTAATAAATGATAATTCATAATTATTAACAAACATAATTAGACGTATCAAGATATAGGTACACTAACCGTTAAATAATTAAATTCTATAATAGAAGCCCCAAATAAACAGCTATTATCTTATAAGATAACCCAAGACGTGATGTGTCACGAAACTACTAAAAACTGTTTATTGCCATAATTTTATGAGCGTTCGCCGAAATCTAATAATTCACCGATAAAGTTGAAAAATTTAAGAGTTAACAAACAAACTGATAAATTGTAAAACACATAAAATAATTGGTATAATTAAAGACGACCGCACAAGGTCACCGCGCGATTAACTTAGAACTAGATATTGTTTAGAGCGTGACTGAAATTTGTGAGAGGGTTCCGTAGTTAATCTTTTTTAGCGCAAACACAATCGCCAATTTTGAAGACTTTTTGACAGATCCAAAATACTCCAAATATATTTTAAAGTATTTTCTCTCTGTTGACGATAAAATAACAGCTTTATTATTTTATAGTAAGTTTAGACCTGTCAAGTTAAAATTGAGACCATTGTACTATTTCTTAACTTGTGTTTCCTGTGAAAAATAAATAATTAGTTCAAAATTGTGGTGTTTCATTGATTATGAAAGAATGTACGTGCAAGAGTGGATACAAGTTAGGTATATGAAGTGGTGTAACGTGCTATTTCGTGTTGATACCAATCCACTTTTTTGTTTTTAGTAAACTGCTTTACTGACTTTGAATATAACTTGGAATTGGTCGTGAATTTCTTTTTAAAAGATGTTTAAATTCATCATATCTGCTGAAACTAGCATCATACTAGGAACCTTTTGCTTCAAATAAAATAGGAAGTAGACCAACTAAATAAAAATCAAAAGACAAGAGTTAGTATGAGATTATACGTAAACTGTATACAGTACAGTAAACTACAGTGGTTTCCGTGTGACTCCATACACTGTTGTGAAACGCCCCTGGCGGGGACGAGAGGAAAATTACTAACTAAAGTTATATTTATGGATGGAGCCACACGCAGTCGACCACACTTACAAACTTAAACCTACTAAGGGCTCAGATCATCATAATAATATTACGTTACAATCGCAGTATAGTCTACAGCGCTATCTGCTTGCCCTGTCCTCCTAAGCCGAAAAGAATAGTTTATTGAAGACCAAGATTATGAACAACTACTTATTACTAAGGGGTCGACCCATAATTCGGTAAAAAAAATCAGCTGTTCCATACAAAATTGCATCTCGGAAACAAAAATACCTATATATGAAATTGTTTTTTTTTTTTGGTTCGGGCCCCATAATAAAAGTTGTTCATAATGATGGTCTTAATCATCCCCTTTTGGCTCAGTACACCACTTCTGGATAACCCTGTATCCATCTCTACAGACCTATGTACAGGAACTACAGGATATTCGTTCATGTCTACTTATTTCTCACACGAGCGCTAGAGTGCTCACTTCAAACCCCTCAGGCCATACCAGTGGAAATGTTCATTCAGCCTGTCGACACCAAGTAATAAACATACTAAGTCTATGCTTAGGACTCTAATATACGACACAAGTTAGCTAATCACCACGAATAGACTAGTGCTAATAGTTATTTCTTCTGTTGAACATCGAACTAACAACAGAGAAAAAAATCACTTCCTTTCAGTCGCAGTCAGCTTTTTAGTTACCTACAGGGTAAAAATATTTAATCAGCTATGACTGCATTAGGCGTGCCGCAGACAGATGCGCCATGCTGTGCAGCCTACGCCTCGTGTTAGACCAATCACTGTGGCCACAACTTTAAATTAAGATTTATGATTGGCTGTTGACTAGGCCGCAGCCGCAGTCCGCAGCTGTCTGCGGGATGCTATCTACTTGGTTCAAGTTATTGTGCGTGATAATTCACGCTCTATAATTTACTCGTAGGTATGAGCAAAAACGGTTGGAAACAAACAAGACAAAAATCGGGGTAGGTTTTCAAATATTTCTAGTTACGAGCAAGTCCACAATATGTAGAAATAGCACACTAAGTAAAAAGAAGATCAGCATTTGTTATCTTTATTTTGGTAAGTATACCTAGCTATGTTTTTATAAATCATTGTGCTTAAGATTGAAATATGTTAAAAAAAATCCCATTACGCCACAAATATATTTTTGTTTTCAAATGTTTTACAACTGTTTATCGACAACCTAAACTGTGAACAGAACTCCAAAAAAAATATTTATCTATGGTACGATAGTGAGGCAACTCACTCGTGATGTATTAAAATCGCTCGTCATCAATTAAAATAAGCGGCTTCATTAGATTTATTGCTATTCGATACTATTAAATTAACCGGTAATTGACCGTAGCGTGAACTTCATTTTGGCGAGTACTATTCGAGTATTTTTGTACCATAGACAAAAAAAAACTTCACGCATTTGATTAAAATAAAACAAAAGACTTGTGTTGTGTGTGAAATGATTGATCGGTCTGGCCATGTATCTATTTTTCGTTATTCAGTTAAAACGTGCTAAGTCAAAAGGTGATTCAGACCAACATTAAGAGCAAGTTTCATAAAATTATGAGGCCAACTCAAAATTCAAAAAGAAAACAATCATCAATCTTGTACAAAATCACAGATCAGAATCAACAAAATGTATAAAATACCGATATTTTTCTCTAATTTCTGTTTGGTCCCATAGTAAAAATTGTTGGTAATAATCGTCTAGATCACCCCATTTCGGCTCAGTACACCTCTTTCTGAATAACTTTGTGTAATATGTAGGTATATTATTGTCTTAAACTTTCCACGGCGAAGTACGTAAAAATATTATTTTGAAAATAGTAGAAGTACTTACAGTTTGTGGACTGTTTTGTAAAACAACTAAGTACCTATACTTAATCGATATTAACAGAAAATGAGAGAAAGCGAAAAAAGTACCCATGTAATCTGTCTTATACATGAGTATTTTGTGTTTTGACCTTGGACGATGTGAAACACAATCTTGTTAAAATTATGTTGCTCTAAAGTCGTAAAACTATTTAATACCTTCTATAAAGAATTTAAATAACTTGGTAAGTATCTGCGTATAATTGGACGCGTCGATCTAACTGACTTCTGTAGCTATAACTCAAATTAATTAATCATAATTCATCGAGTCGAGACCTCGACATTGTAAATCACTCGTCTAACTACCTATCACATCACTAACGTTTCAAAATGGCTGCCCCACAGTTACCAACCTTAATAAATCGTTGCTTTTTAAAACCCACCATCGTCCAGCTCACAACAAAGTGTGCTCAAATTACAGCCAATTATAAGCCATTCAATCCTTTTAGTGGTAATATTGTGAAAAAAATGTGCTGCAACAATCGTTGGTAATTAAGAAAAAGAGCGCGTAACGTAAGATGACGTTTGGGTGCTACCAACTGCTTAACGAAGTGGCTAGTGAAGCGACAATAACAATTACATTATCGATGATTCTGAGCTTATAAGTCTTATTTAATTACATTTTGCTACTAGCAAAAAATATTTTATTTAAATTCTACTTGGGCTACTTTTGACACTTCTTGACATGCCCATTACTGTGATATATTGATTCATTATGATTATTTATTTTATTTATGATTGTTAGGTTTCTAAAAAATATGTGGCTATTATAGGTTTCTAGAGAAGTATACAGAGGTACACATGGTTTCGTTATAAATGGTTACAATTATCAGAATTTAGTCAAATAGGTAAACTTGTAGGTAGTTAATTATACAATAAATGGCCGTCTACCTCTTAATTACCTAAGTTATTTTACAATTTAGGTATCACTTAATTTAGGCACTTGTATTTGGTACCTAAGTATAAAAGTACCAATTAACAAAATATCGTTGAGCAAAAAATAATTTCTACATTTATTCAGACGAAAAAAATACATCGACACCGGAACGGCACTAGGAAACAATCAAAATTCGAACACAATGGCGGCGGTTGATAATCGCGGGCGTTCGGTCCCCGCTTCGTCACATAGCATAAAGACTTCTTTGTCAAAGCTCCTGTGTAGTTTTACTTTTTAATTTTTTTCTTTTTTATTTCGACGGCATGACGTGATGCGCGTTAAGCCCGAAGTTAAACCAGTTTAATTAAAATTGGGTTCTTTCATAAAGTATCGTGTTCATAAAAATAATATTGTTGATAAATAGGGGTGGCACTCAATTGAAATTGGATAAGGGATGTGCAACTGTATAGTTTATTTGCAGAACAAGGGTGGGCGCGAAAAGGGGACAAATTATTGGATAGGTTTTTTGTTGACATTGATAATGGCGGGAAATTGGAGTTAGGGGTTGGTTATGATTATGCTACCTTTTCCTATACGAATTAAATGTCCTTTATAGAATAATAGGCTCATAATAATGTGTAGCGCTCGTAGCGTAGTTTAACTAGGTTACTGACAGCGATCACAGAAATCATAGATTAATGAGTATACTTTAATCTATGCCGAAGTTAAGCAACGTTCGGCATGGTCAGTCTTCGGATGGGTGACCGCGGGTGACGAAATTGTCTGTTAAGTCAGTTTACGGACGATAGTTTTACTTCATATGAACACATTGTTGAATCAACAACTGAAACCAGCCAAAGCTTAAGCCGATAGAGAGTATCGCTAGTTCCGCTTATCGCTTCCGCGCTCGGCTCAGGCGGAACGTTACACTTTGTTGTGCGTACAGCTGGCGTTCATCGATTTATAAGACGTTACTTATTACGTCAATAAGTTCAAAGGTCTACTCACACAGTACCTACTTAAGGTAGCATTACGGCTCCCTGTATTTTTATTGCCTAAAAATACTAAAAGCCTTGCGTTAACATTGAAATTTGAAAACGTTAACTATAGAAAATTAAAAGAAGAAGTTAAATGTTAATATTGAAGCACACGACAAAATAATAATCGGCCAAGTACGAGTCGGATTCGCGCATGGAGGGTTCCGTAATGTATGGGAGCCCCCCTTAAATATTTATTTTATTTTAATTTTATTATTTATTACTGAAGGGAATATAAAATTAAATATACTGTGAAAATTTCAAGCATCTACCTGGTACCATTATTAATATAGAGCGAAAAACGTCTAAAAATTCAGGTTTGTTGTATGGGAGCCCCCCTTAAATATTTATTTTATTTTGTTTTTAGTATTCTTTGTTATAGCGGCTACCAAAATACATCATATGTGAAAATTTCAGCTGCCTAGCTATCATGGTTCATGAGATACAGCCCGGTGACAGACAGACAGACGGACATCGAAGTTTTAGTAATAGGGTCCCGTTTTCCCCTTTGGGTACGGAACCCTAAAAACGTATAATAAATAACTTAATATAAAATAATCTACATAATTAAGCTAAAATTGTCTAAACTATAAAAATGTTAAAACAGGCAGTGACGGACTTAACCTAAATATTTTATTTATCTCTACGAAAAAACTTAAGTATCCAGGGGTTTTTATCTTCGATAGGTATAGGCAACTTATTTATAGTAGAATGTGTGTTATTCTTGGTGTATAGTTGTAATAGGTATAGTAATAGTAGCAGCAGCACATACCTATTTTCATTGTATTTTTTCAATTACCCATCCATCTGGGCAGTAGGCATGATGATTAAAAAATATAATTACTTAGATAAAAAATATAATTTATCTAAGAATTAGATAGGTATTTTTTTTATCAAAAATTGATAATATCGAAAAAAAATAAAAATAAAATAAAAATTGGGGGATATCTTACACAGGGTCTCTGACCCCAAACTAAGCAAAGCTATGGCTCTACCAGACACTGGCATACTACATATACAAACTTATTTTAATACATAGATAATACCTAAATAGCACCCAGACACAGAGCAAACACCAATATGTTCCCCACATGCTTGCCCTGGGTGGGGATCGAACCTACGCCTCTTTGATCCAGAAGTCTGGGCCACTAACCACTGAGCCACCGAGGAAGTCAAATAACTGACAAAGATATAGCCCATTACCAAAATCATGTGACGTCACGAGTAGACTACAAATGCATCTATAGACTTTTGACAGAGAAGTGACGTCACGGGTCCCCACTCCCTAACATAGACAAGATTTATTTACGTCAATTATTGTAATGTCCAACATTTTTTGATAATCTAACTAACGGACTATTTATAATCTTTTTTTTTCCCAGTGATCATTGCCTATTGTATTTTATTTTGTACTTACCTAATTATAAATACATATATAATATTAATAGTTTTTTTTTGGTGAATTTTATCATGGTATCGTCAAACTGTTAAGCTTTGTTGGTCTAGTGGTAATGACATCTGCCTTCCAATCGTGAGGTCGTAGGTTCAAATCCCGGTCCAGTATCAATGAATTCCTTGGAATTTATGTACGGAATTTCACACCACTGGCTTTTCGGTGAAGGAAAACATCATGAAGCAACCTGCGTACGTCCGTAGAATAAATTCAATGGCGTATGTTAATCCACCAACCTGCACTGGGGCAGCGTGGTGGATATGTCCCAATCACCATTCGTGGGTAGGCCTACGTCCTGCAGTGGACTATTAAAAAGGCTGGTACAGTAAACTGCTAGATACCTCCACCACTAGAGAAACCTCTATCATAACTGGCGATTGAGTTGATGATGACGATAACTTGCACTACTCTCAACCTTTATTTAACATAGAAAATGCCAATGCACTTTATTATAATCCTTACATACATAGTATAAAATAAAGTCGCTATTTTCGTTTGTTTGTTTGTCTGTATGCTTAAATCTTTAAAACTACGCAACGGATTTTGATGCGGTTTTTTTTAATGGATAGAGTGATTCAAGAGGAAGGTTTATATGTACCTTTAATACACCTGTGCGAAGCCGGGGCGGGTCGTCTAGTGATATATAAAATGAGATTTTATGAATATAAAAGCACACATTCTCAAAACGAACGCAGAATGTGATCGTTATTGGCGTTTTTAACTGTTAATTTTGCCATCAGTAGGCTATCCGAACGCACCTTGTGTATTGTTAGTACTTAGGTAGTAACAATTCTTGCTGCAATTCTCAATCATAGAATTGCATTGCGAGTAAAACCACGCACTACAAGCAGTTCAAAATAAATCAAGACTGCACTATCAACGTAATTATGTTATCGAAATTTTAATTACAACTAATGAAGTCGATAGCAACTTTGTAAAGTGTCACAAGTTATCGTCTTTTACATTATTACGAAACGGGGTCTACGGTCAACGATACCGATTAAAATTAACTTAAAATAACTGTTTATTGCGTTGACACAATATTAATATTAAGATAAGTGTGCACCTAATTAACACTTCTTAAGATATATGCACAACTTCGAGCAAATATCTACAGAGCCACAGTCCCTAAGTGAAGTAAAAAAATGTTCGAGCGCCGTCATACATACCGACTTAGATATTTACATTAAATAATTCACAATGGCTCGTTTTCTCGAATCTTGACGTTATGTCACCTAAATAGTGATTGTAACAGCACTTTGGCATCGCGCGGCGGTGTAGGTAGTTGCCTTGCAAGCAATCTATGGCAGAAACTCAAATGCAACTCAAAAGTAACTAGTAGTTGCAGTTTCGTTGCATTTGCGTTTCACCGTGTGTTCTGAGCTTAACTAAAAAGCCTGCCCACTACGTAGCTTGGGCAGGGTTTTGGCTCGGACACTGAGTTTGATGTTAGCTACAAGCTGCGGATAACCCAAACCTCGCGCAGCATTCACAATGACCCGTTTTCTCGAATCTTGACGTTATGTCACCCAAATAGTGATTGTAACCGAGCACTTTGGCATCGCGCGGCGGTGTAGTTGCCTTGCAATCAATCTATGGCAGAAACTTAAATGCAACTCAAAAGTAACTAGTAGTTGCAGTTTCGTTGCATTTGCGTTTCACCGTGTGTATTGGGCTTAACTAAAAAGCCTGCCCGCTACGTAGCTTGGGCAGGGTTTTGGCTCGGACACTGAGTTTGATGTAGCTACAAGCTGCGGATAGCCCATACCTCGCGCAGCTGTTTAAGTAAGCTTCAGTAAGGATTTAGTTATGCGCAGCTTGTAGCTAACATCACAGCCGTCAAGAAGTTTGATTCAGTCTATACTAGCTGTTGTACGCATACAAGAACGTTTCACTTTTGGCCCAAAATACCTACAGTTTTCAGAAAACCTCGCCTTAACCGTTCTATAAAATCTAACACAATATCTATAACGTCTCAAAAAAATCATGCTCGGTACGCTCGCGCTTAGTGAAAATGGTGGTTTCCTAACAAAGCAACCATAATTTTTCTCCGTCGGCCCTTTATCGAAAAAACAACTATTCTACCATCTAGGTACAATTAAACAAAACCAAAAACCTTAATGAAAAAGGTTTTCGTCGTCGCCGAACGCGACCGAAACTATAGTCGTGTTATGACTATACGTACACGTGAGTGAGTCCCGTTTTATATCGTTTAAAATGTGTGAAAACCACGTTAATTTCCATAGTCAAATATACCTAATTATTTAGTGAAAACAGTGACCACGAGCCGACGACGGAACAGCCATTTTTTCAAACATACGTAAAAAGGTAAAAAAGCCGACGCGTACCGTTTTAATCTGCAATTAGGATTAAAGGAGCTTAAACTGTTTATTTTTTCCAATGTCGGGATTAGAAATAGCAATCTTAATAACATTAACTTATCCTTTGGCAAACAAATAGGCATCTATTTGCCTACAACATTTACCGTTTATCTCGTTGTTTAAAAACGTTTTTAATATTGAAGCGGCTATGAAACCTCTTTTGTTGAAAAAGCTTTCTTTTTTTGAATATTACTTATTTCGGCATCTTATCCAATGGCAATGAAACCTTTTTATTCAAAACAACGTTGATTTTCTTTTAACTAAAGAGGTTTGAATCCACTTTTTATTTAACTTTTAAGTTTTTTAAGACCCGACGAGGATTTTAACGCGTTCAAAGATAGTGGGTACGGCTTTATCATAATAGCCCTTGTTTTAAGATAAGCTACTAAGTTTTTGTACGGGACGCGACACTTATTCTATCAACGAGGACTCTTTAGACACGCGATGACATGATCTTATCTCGGTAATCATTTAAATGATTATTTTAGACGGTAGAGCGCGCTGTTAAACTAAAAATAAGTACAAATGTAACATTTTTTTCGGGTGTTGATTTTAAAATAAGTTACTTAGTGAGGGAGGAGGTTAAAAAGGTAGACAATTTTAGATCTATAAAAAAGTAGGTACCTAAACCAAAATTATCACTACATAGTATAAAACAAAGTCGTTTCCCGCGGTCTGTCCCCATGTATGCTTATATCTTTAAAACGGATTTTGATGCAGTTTTTTTAATAGATAGAGTGATTCAAGAGGAAGGTTTATAATTATGTATTATACACCTGTGCAAAGCCGGGGCGGGTCGCTAGTTTATTATAAGTTAAGTAATATTTGCATGTTCAAAAAATGATGTAGAGCAAATTAGTAGGTAAATACTGAAGTATCAATCCACAGTTTAGGAAATCATTATTTTTCTCTAAAAATAGCAAAACCAAATTCAATCATTCCAATCTAAGTACGTACAAAATTCGAATAGGTAGTTCGCTCGCACCGATGTTATAAGTAGATATGTATGTTATTTTTAAAATAATGTTGAATTTTCAAAAACCAAACCAAACAATTTCGATGAGCCAATTTTAGGGCATTTTTTTTTCAGTAAAAAGAGAATTATTTATCAAATCGGAATACTCTGTGAAAAATTGTGAGTGATCATAAGTATATACTTACAAAAAAAACCGCGTCAACTAGAGAACCCCTTCCATTTTTACGTCGGTTTAAAAATTACAAATAAACAGACAAATATTAATACAACCATTGTTCGTTTAAAGGTATAAGTTTTGATACGCCAAGGTTGGTCCGGTAAAATGTGCAACTCTACAAAAATAAGTGTTAAAAATTAAAAACTTATCAGCCCGAGATAGGCTGTATCGTGGTTAACTGCAATTTTATTTTGCAATTACACTTATCAACGCTAAAACATGTCTTTTTCTTTTATTGTGTGTTATATCAATCAGACCGACCGTCATCGTACAATTAACACAACAACAATTACATAAAACATCATCAACTTTGTTTAATTGAAAAGAATTTTCTTATTTATTCTTGGCCTTGCAACGATTAGTTTTTGCTAACAGAAAAAAGGTCATATTTTGTATTATTTTAAAAGGTTTTTTTTTATTTATTTGTTACACAAACAAATCTCGGCACCACCGGTGCTAACAATCTAAATGAAAAAAGATTTTCCAAAGACATACGATTTTAAGCTCAGCTTTATTTATTTTGAATACGGAAACTACTTCTGTTATTTATTTATTTTACTATACAACCTTTTTTAATTTATTAAAACCTCAGACTCGGAACCTACTTGGTGTACTTTTTTTTAATTTGCTTTGCGCGCGCCATTTTTTTGCGTTCATACAGGTTTAAAACTTGAAAACAAGTGATAAACTTAGAATATTCTAGCAGGATTCTATGCAGGCTGGAACAGGGATCACTGAATAGAGTTAGATGCTAATAATGACCTAATGGACTATTTAGCTATAACGACATCGTATTTATAAACCTAAGTATAAACACGCACATTATACTGCCTGATACGCAACAATATTGCAAAGTGCATAAGTAATTAGCGACATTATTCATAATTACTTAACTGTAATAAATAAACGTGTGCTATTTTGTTAGGTTGGCAACAAAGAAACATGATAAACTTTAGCTTAGAATTACAAGTAGATATAGGCCGAATAATAAAAAAAAAATAGCCGAAATAGCAGCGGTGGTCTAGTGGTCATGACACCGGCCTTACAATACTGAGGTCATGGGATCAAATCCCGGTCCCGTACCAATTAGTTCCTCAGAATTTATGTACCTACGGAATTTCACACCACTGGCTTTTCGATGAATAAAAACATCGTGAGGCAACCTGCATACGTCCGTAGAAGAAATTCGATGGCGTATGTGAATCCACCAACCCGCACTGGGCCAGCGTGGTGAATATGGCCCAATCACCCTTCGTGGGTAGGCCTATGTCCAGCAGTGGACTATTAAAAAGGCTGGTGCACTATAGCTTGGCGACTGTGATGTTCGCTAAAAGCTGCGGAAAAACCAAATCATTGCACAGCTGTTAGTGAGCTTCATGCAGTCAGGATTGGGTTATCTGTAGCTTGAAGCTAACATTACAGCCATCAAGTTATCATATTAGGCCTATACAGGATCATAGGTATTAAACGCAAAACCTTTTAAGGGCGGGTCTAGTACATTTAGACAAACAACTTTTGTACTACGACTTTTTAAAATTCGCAAAAAAATCGATTCTCCATACATTTTTCCGCGCGTCGACGAACTTTTTGAAAAAAAAAAGCTAAATTTTTACATGATTTTCCAAAAGTCCTAGAACAAAAGTTGTTTGTCTAGATGTACTAGACCCGCCCTTAAAAGTTTTTGCGTTTAATACTTATGACCCTACGTAGTATTATTATATATTCTTTGACCCTGTATACAGGGTGATGCTTTGCAAAGAAAGTACAGCGAATTTCGGAACTAAAGGTAGACCTGTATCTCTCTCTCATTATTATGAACAATTTCACTTCAACTGCCTACTATGCTATCAAATGCGAAATTGAAATAAAAAACAGCTGTACCACACAAGAAGGAATATGCATTAGATATTAAATGCGTTCGTTTTATTTTTATACAAAGTTTATCACTAAAGGATTATGCTAGTAAGAATATTTTTGCAATTTAATGCCTTTTTCATAACGAAAATATTTTTAAAAAATCCACAAAAATACCAGGTTTTTTATTTTTATTTTACCGGTTCCGTCCATGTCGCTCTGTGAACAAAACGCGGCAAAATATTCGTTTAGGCCGTCAAAAGTTTATTGATATTTTTCTTTATTTTCCACAATGTTTTGTATTTAAAATTTAAGTTCAGATATTTTTTATAATTGTTTAATGATCCAAGCGATAGTTTAAAAAAATAATAAAAATCATGCATATTCCTTATTACCTACCTAATCCAATGAACTTTTAGTATGGGCCAGCTGTTTTTTTTTTAAAATAGGTATTAGGAACCCGTTGCATCGGCCAGCGAGGAGGTAAGTACCTACTTATTGCCCAATCGTCAAGGTTACAGGCGTAGTAGGTAAGTAATTATTATCTAATCTGTTTACTGTCTCACTAATTTCAACAAGAAATTATAGTATAGAATAGTGTTAGGAAAATAGCACATCGAATTAACTACCTTTAAGAAGCCTTTAAACTTAAGATTAGTGGGGCACTAATTTACGCACAATATAGTGCACCCCCAACAAGTCGAGCAAAAAATAATGAAAAAAAAGACACAAAACGATGATGACATGATCGCATTAAAATTGTAGAATGATACAAACGTGTACAATTCCTGTGGTTTTTTCAGTGCCACTTACGATTATTTTACGACATAATCTACCCACTGCGTGATGCGATGATTTTATTAACTCTACTAGATTTATGTCAGCAAATGAAAGTGCAATCAATAAAAATACCCATGTTTTTCATTCCTTAGATTAGTGCCCATAAATTAATTTGAAAAGGGATAACGGACAGTAACGCAAGCCTTTTATTTACTTAATTTTTTAATTTGTAAGTGCTTTTTTGTCTTTTGTTATGTGTAATTACGTAGTAATTAATATTAATAAAATTAATTGTACAGAATGTTTTTGTTTTGTAAAATCAACATTTTTTGTCAATAACTTAAAAACAGACTTATGTAGCAAAATCTTGCACCTATTTATACTTATCTGTGCGATGCGGACAAAATTAATCATAAATTTAGAGCTAGGGTGATAGGTACTTAGGTATTATAATTTATAAAAGTTTAGAACTGAAGTTAATGAATTTAAATTGCAACACTTTTTTGTAAGTATTATTTTATAAAAATTAAATTGTGAGCTTGGTTTACGGACAACGAGCATTATACTTACTTGTTAAAATGTTAAATTGTGAACCACATTATTTTAAGAAAATTTTCTTCAAAACTCAAAATGGATTGTAATTAAATTATTTGTCTCGTACTTAGATGAAATTATATTTCAGAATTTTATTACCTATATTTTCGTATCAGACATAATTAAGTTGCTAGTTATAGAGTTATTTGTATCATATTTCGTCTGCTTAATGAACGTGATATTAATTCATATTTAATATTTTTCTATTTTAAAATTTGCAATCAAGTCTCCTATTTTCTCTAAGATAAAATTACTGTAGGTACCTACTTCCTAACACACATTCTCGAGAACTTATCTCATTCCAAGAGAAAAAAAAATACAACTAACCTCCAGGAAACCTGTGAGGGAATATTCTCCCATGCCTGTTGATCAGCCACGGGTACAACTGGTAAGACTCTCTTGGCACGGGAGCAGCAGGATGCGGCGGCGGGTGAGGAGGTAGAGGCGCTCCGAAACTCTGCTGCTGATGCGCTAACGCAGCCGCCAGCGCCGCCCCTTGAAAATGTGCCAAGAACTGGTGGTGGTGACTCTGAGCCTCAAGATACGGGTGCCTCTTCAACTCTGGAGAAGGAAAAACTGCTGGCAGAGCGCTCGGCCTTAGCAGCGGACGAGGAGACGGACTTCTCGGAGAAGCCACGGGAGAAGGAGACCCCGGACTCGCCAGCGGCGGCGACGCATGCTTCGGCCTGTCAGACCCACCGACTATACTGTCTATACTAAATCCGATCTTCGGCTTCGATGGCACCGCCACCACAGGGGTCGGTGCGAGAGGCATCATGCTTTCACACACAACGGGTCTGTCACAAAAGTATCACAAAAACCACATGTCACACTACACAATCCATCGTGACGCGAACGCGCGATACGAACGCCAAGGCGGCGCGCGGCCGAGTGAGCCCTCCGCTACAACCAGACGCCCGACGACCGGTTAAAAAAAACAACTAACATGGACTCCTGCGAGCTTATTGGACGGAAACGCTTGGTGGGTGTCGACGGCGCGCCGAACTGCACTCTTTATTTGAATAGCTTCACTGTTATTGGCTGGGAGCGGGCGCGAAGGTGTTGTTTGAATTAGGAACGCTTTCGCAGTGGGCGGTTTTAGTGAAGAGCTTGTGATTTAACCGTCCGGATGGCGTGTTACGTGAGATTTGTCTCGCGTCCGCGACAGGTGGAGCTTTTGAATTTAGCTGGTTATGATTCCATTAGGGCGTACGATTGGGTGAGGGGACTTGCTCGTTTTGGGATAGTTGAGTGACTTGGCCGGGGTGCGCTCGCGGGCCGTCGGCGCACTTTTTAATTAGCAAGTAAAGCAGCAGCTAAATATCGTTGGATAAGTGACAATTCCAACTGAAATATGAGCACAAAATGGCGACTTTTAACCCAGCTCCACGGCTGCGATTATTAATTTTTATCGTCACTAAAACAATCGGACGAATAACATTGTTGAATTAAATTTTAATGAAACACGATAAAGTTTGAATTTCACGGAAATTTTACGCCATTATAAACTAAACGTGTTTGGTAAATAGTTTGATATTTTAATTAAAATCGTTATGGTTGGGCTTTAGCGATATGTGATTGATTTTTGTTTAGTAAATATTACAGTTGCTTATAGACAGAAATTGTTTTATTCTTAAGGTAAATACCTAGGTAGGTAAGTATTTACTTACAAACTTACTTTTAATCATACCTTTTATCATTTATAACTTAGGTAAGTGCATGTCTATTTTAAATTAATTTTGATATTTGCCTACTTATTGATTTATATCATCATTTTAGCATTCGTTAGATATTCAATAGATACCTAAGTAATAGGGGAGCCGAGAGTATCTACTTAATGGGAGCCAGCGGGCTTGTACACTAAAAAAATATAATTAGTCCGTCAATTATATTATCAAAAAATATTAGACACACGTATTTTTCTTTTGACATTTTAACAAAAATTGTTTTTTATTTTTTATTCTGAATAGGTTTGCGTTTGACCACATACTGCCTGATGTTAAGCCGGTGATGAAGGTTTAGCCCGTTACCTAAAGGTCCGCGTGACGTGACGTCACTAGTCTACTACTTACAAATGTAAGTAGTTACCGCACTAGTGACATCACGAGCCCCCACTCTCAAACTTTGACAAGGTTTATCTTTGTCATTTATTGTTTCATTGACAAAAGAAAAAATGTGTGTCCAAAATTTTTGGATATTCTAACTAAGGGACTAATTATAATATTTTTTTTTGTGCCCAGTAAACATGCCTATTGGAGCCCCCCTAAAATATTTACTTCATCATATTTTAATATGAGATACAGCCTGGTGACAGACTGACAGTCACACGGATGGACGGAGTCTTAGTAATCGGGTTCCCTTTTTACCCTTTGGTTAGGTACTGAACCCTAAAAATTAAGAGTTCTGTCTGATAGAGAAGATAAATTAAATAAGAAACGAATCTAGGTAGGTACTTGACTTATCAAAGAATCTATCCGTAAAATAGTAAAAAAAAAACCTAAATTAAGTATGCGCTGTTCCACTTCCGGTAAAAAGCTTGCACCACTTCTTTCCGTTTTTTGGGAGGGCCTAAAAACGCTGGTTTAATGATCTTGACACTTTCGGGGAAAGTCGGCGAGATTTGACTACAGAACGCGAAACTTAGTTATCTACTTAATAGTTTATCACCAAAAAATCTAGAGTCATTAAATTTCGCAGTGATTTTAATTCATGTTAATATAGGTATAATAAGGCGGTTTACCTACATACCTACCAGGGGGTAGCGTACTGCCGTTTCAGCTGGGTCAATGATATAGAGGCCCCTAACGTGTATAGATAGATAGATACCATTTATTTTTAGTAAGGAACATTACATTCATTAATATACAATATAATATACTACAAGCAACGTCCAACGAATCGTCAGAAATAACAATCATTACCTAAGTATTGACTTTCAAAATTATTAAGGACAATTTTACAATAAATTAGTTAAAAATTCGGTACATTACATTAAAAATACAATATTAAAAAAATAAGATGTCAGATATACTGTAATAAAATATCTGCAATAGAATTGTCAGAAATAACCATTTAAAATTAATAAATATATCACATAGCAGTTACATGTCAAAAATAGCATAATAACACTCTAAAGTATCTACAGTAGCATAATCAAAAGTAACTATTTATAAATAACTAAAGCTAATATTTAATTAGGTAATTAATTAATGTAAAAAAATTCGCTGTATAGACTGGTAGGGTAAGTGTACACAAAGTCGACAATGTCCCAATGCCCGTTAAAATTAAATAAAAAGACTTTTACTAAATTATACCTAAATTTACATCAAAACTTTTTATGGCAACAAATTCTCGGTAATATTAGCTTCAATTTCAATGGAAACTCTTAGTCATATCTGTTATGGCCTAGGCGCAGTGTTTATCTAAAGTGCAGCACTCCGAAATTTTGTGTTTTTTGCAAAGTTTAGCTCCTGAACCTGACGACTGACTTGCCGTGTTCGATTCAATGTTTACTGGATCAGTTGTTCGTTTTTGTAAGCGAAATTATAATGAGATTAAAGCTTGATTAATATTCTAACATTATAACCTATAAAATTGTGCTTTCTTTAATCATAGATTTTTTAATTACGTGTGTCAGGTAATGGTGCGCCGTAACTCCGATTTGTCCCAATGCTCGTCATAATAATTAATAAATTAACGGCTATCGGGACACACTTGATATTCACTTTGAAAGGTGCACCTTATGTCGTTATTTTTTTTTAAATTAAACTTTAATGGAGACGACATAAGGTACATTTTTTTATGGCTCAGTGTCAAAAATATGCATAAGATAATTTATAATTTAATAAGCTATTTTTGATCTAGATATGAATAATTATACTGACGTTTACAAAATGCGCGCGCCTATTGTGTTTTAATGCATTTTGTCGGAATATTTTTGTCCTATCATCTATCAAGCTTTTTGTTTGTATTTCGAAAATAAATATAAATATAAAAATAGGACGCGCAAATCTTTTCTAAGTCTTAAAAGGATTTAGGTCGTAGGTCCAAATGTTTGCTGCTGGATACAGATTTCCAATACCAAAACCAGTCGGAAGTAGATTTCATCTAGTGTATTCCTGCGGAAGCAGCTTGATTCTGGTCTGTTCTTACAGCTATAATCAGAGCACCGTACCTACTCGTAGGTATCTACATTCGTCAGAGCCACCTTGTGATCAACGTTCGACGTAATAAGATTTTTAGTTTTCTAGTTTAACCCAGAAAAAAGGATGCCCGTAGCTCATACATATCATGATCTGACACTAGGGATGCCAACTCTAAAATTCGGCAACCAGGACAAGTCGCGTGAAAATCCCGGATTTTAGAGTCCAGAACCCGGACAAATCAACCCTACCTGACACACGTGTTTTCTCTAAAAGTTTCTCATGACAGTGTTATGTGCATCAGACTAATTTATGATGTTTCTTAATTTATGTGCAATTTATACCATTGATTGACAACATTTAATTACATCAGTTTGCTTGAATGAAAATTTACAGATCATCATGGCCGAGAGAAAATACACAACAGAGGCTATGATATATGATAAAGGTTATGGAAGCTGTTGCAAAAGGCATAGATAGATACTCTTAATTGCACACCAAAAAATAAACAAAAAGAAAAAACAAAGATACTCGGTATAAAAAATAATCGGCCAAGTACGAGTCGGACTTGCATACGGAGGGTTCCATACTGTATGAGAGCCCCCCCCTTTAATATTTATTTTATTTTTATTATTTATTATTGATGGGAATATAAAACTAAATATTCTGTGAAAATTTCAAGCATCTACCTGGTATCATTATTAGTATGGAGCGAAAAATGTCTAAAAATTCAGGTTTGTTGTATGGGAGCCCCCTTAAATATTTATTTTATTTTGTTTTTAGTATTTGTTGTTATAGCGGCAACCGAAATACATCATCTGTGAAAATTTCAGCTGCCTAGCTATCATGGTTCATGAGATACAGCCCGGTGACAGACAGACAGACAGACAGACGGACAGAACACATCGAAGTCTTAGTAATAGGGTCCCGTTTATCCCTTTGGGTACGGAACCCAGTGTAACAATGGGCAGCCTTATCGCTGATAGCGATCTCTGCCAGACAACCTTAGGATGGAGAAGACAGAAAGCGTATAAAAATGGACAGGGTGCGCATTAGTTAAAAATATAAGTTTGATTATACATCGTAAACATACATACTAATAAAATTGATATAAATACTTAAAATACCTAAAATTAAAGAAAACAATACATTTAAAAATTATAAAAGAAACCTATGACTAAATAGTAAACTTATACATTACAATATACCAATTACATAAAACAACATAAATAACAACAACAACAGTTAAATAGTTAAAGAATTGACAATTTCAGCAGGTTTTTAACCTGATCTTTAAATACGTTGAGTGATTAAGCTTTTCTGACAGTAACGGGCAAGGCATTCCATAACTGGACTGCCTGAAAGGCAAAAGACCGTCCGTAAAAAGTTTCACACCGTGCGGTAGGGGTCTTATGGGAAAGGTTATCCTTGGATCGGATGGGAAGGGAATATGCATCTTGCCAGAAGGAAAAAGAGTCTTTAAGATAGCATGAAGTAGAAGGATTGAAGAGGATATTATCAAGGAGATTAAGAATATGAGCATTCCGACGAAGACGAATTGGAAGCCACTTGAGCTTAGTACGAAAATGAGAGACGCGGTCATATTTGCGTAACCCAAATATAAACCTAATGCAATAATTTTGGAGACGCTCAAGCTTATCAAGTTGGACTTCAGTGAGATCTAAAAACTGGCGTCATCGTAATCTAAAATAGGAAGAAGAAGAGACTGTACGAGCGCAACTTTAGTAGCAGTAGGTAGGAAGTTTTGGAGCCGTCTAAGAGAGCTACCAGCAGCAAACAACTTGCAGCTGATTGTTTAAGTATGAATATCCCAGCATAGCGTACGATCAAACATGACACCGAGGTTTTTCACAGATTTATTATATGGCAAAGTGACTCCATCGAACTCTACGCAAGGAATTTCGAACCAGTCGATTCTTGTAATATTATCTTGTATTTATCTTGTAATATTATAAGAGCTGCCAATTATGATGACTTGTGACTTTGCGGGGTTGATCTTCAAGCCAAATGATCTGCTCCACTCTGTTACTTGGTAGAGATCAGAATTTATAGCAGCTATCGCTGAATCTATATCATCTAGCCGAGCTTGCGAATAAATTTGGAGATCGTCTGCATAAAGATGAGGGGAAGAAGTAAGCCGTTGCGATATAGAATTAATGAAAAAAGCAAAAAGAAGAGGAGATAGCACGCCGCCTTGTGGCACACCAGCAGTAGTGTCACACCAGGAAGAAAAAGTATCTCCAAGGCAAACCCGCTGCCGGCGTCCGTACAGATAACTGTGAAGTCAGTCGATTGCTGATGGAGACATGTTAGAAGAGCGCAATAATACTAATAAAATGTCGTAGTCAACGGTGTTGAAAGCATCACTGAAGTCTAACAGGGTTAGAACAGTAAGCTTACCGTCATCCATACCCAAGCGTATGTCGTCGGTGATCTTAATGAGCGCAGACACAGTGCTATGCCCAGGACGGAAACCAGATTGGAAAGGATTGTGGAGATCATGTCTATTAATGTAATCGTTCATCTGTCTGTGGACAAGACGCTCCAGAACTTTGGATAAGAATGGAAGGATAGAGATAGGTCGGTATTTGGAAAAGGATTGTTTTGGTAGTGGCATAATCTGTGCATCTTTCCAGGCTGTAGGAAATATTCCACAAGAGATGGAATTATTAAAAATGGTACACAGGATAGGAAGGATGATGTCTAAAATAGGCAAAAGGATGTTCCGGCTCACATTGTCACCGCCAACCGCGTTGGAGGATATCGACAATAGAATCCTCCTAACATCAAATTCAGTGAAACGATTGAACTCAAAAGGAGGAAAGTCGGGAGGAGTAATGGCAGCAAGATAACGTAGAGTATAGCTTTTATCAACATCCGACATAATGGGAGCTGATGAGAAATATAAATTTAAGGCATGGTCAATATTGTTAGCAGAAGTGTCTGATTGAGAGATTTGCCAGTTCCCACAGACCTGAGAAATTTCCAGACTTTAGCTGGATTCCCATCATCATCTGATGCATGAACATAGCGACGCATTGCAACCCTACACACCTTATTGCAGCGATTTCGGGCCTGAACATATTTATCATGGTTGACCTCAGTAGGGCGCGACTTCAGCATACCTCCTTCTTCTGCTGCAAAAGAATTTGACGTACCAAGATTGACTTTGATTGATAAAATTAATGGCAGAAGTTCGGTCGACTGCTCAATAGGACCGCCTACTGTGTTGACAAAAGAAGAAGAGCATTTGAAAAAAAGAAATCCACATTTTTTAATATGATAAAAGTGAAAGTCATAGGCCATAGTAGCAAAAAACTGTTGAATTATATATTTAATTTATTATGTTTAAGATTATAAAGATTTAGGTACATTTTTGAGTTCTATATACTGATTTTCGCGGGCACTTAGAGAAGCATTGCAATAAAGAATAGACTATCCGCATAGAATCAAGACTATGTATTCTAAGAACCTATAAATAATTTATGTGCAATAAAACAATATTACCCCTCTCACAATGAGCTTACTCATTGGGTGATAACGTTTCATATTATTGATCACCAGATCTCAGATGTTTTTTGAGTGTCGCTACCATACAGTTTTTTTAGCTGTTTTTAATATAAATAATTATGACAATGTTGTTTTAGTAAAATGTTTATTTATTGTATCACATGTGCCTAACAACCGGATTATTGTTGGATATAAGACAAGGGACTGATCGTAACGTATTCCTTACGTATTTTACTCAAAGTAAATTTTGAAATAATTATTTTTTTGTTGATTCAAGATACCTGATTAAATAATAAAACAATATATTGCGATTATTATTTTACAAATTACATTTAGAGGACAAAATAATTAGACTCTATTTAATAGCGAATAAGGTTCAAATTCAGTAAAAAAAATCACGACTTTTGGGTCACTTTGACGATAATTACCTCAAACGTGACGGGCATTGGGACATATGGGTCTTTTTTACTATTTTAATATTTATATCGATCTTATTGTTATTATATTATAATAATAAAATATTCCACGTACAGAATGATAAGTGTATGACCTCTCCAAAAATTTTCAGACCTCAAAGTTAATTACCTTCAGCATGACAGAGCTGCAAAGTCACCGAAGTTCAGAAATTTACGAGTATTGGGCCGTTTACCCTAGGTAAGCAAAAATTAGTAAAAAAGTTATCTACAACGTCTACGTAACGTAGGTAGGTATAAACCTACCTTTATAAGTAGATAGGTAGATCCTATTTGTCTAAGTTCAACAAAGCGCTTATAACATATTCAAATGCAGTCACGATGCGATGTGCGTCGTGATAACTTCCTTCTGAATCCTCTGATTAAGTGTTGAAGCCTTCATTTCAAGAGTGATCACAGGTACAATGTTTCTAGATATTACTATGGTCTCTAAGGTATCCTTACTAATTTTACTTGTAGGAAGTAGTTCTTTGAACAGTTTACCTCATACCATAGTAGTAGTAATAGTTGGTAACTTTAATAGCTATTTAGACTTAAACTACTTTGGTACTCACTACTTGTAGGTACTACTTACCTACCTACATATATACAATACCTATTTCAAAAAACTGTCGATAGGTAAAATATACCAAATATAATACCAATACATACGTAGGTACAGTAACGTTATGTAGAGCCATTAAGAAAATGCAATGACTTAAGGTACTTAGAGGTGGAAGATCTGGGCTGAATGCAATTAGAAATTTAACTTTCTGAAAATTCAACATTTTACGATTCAACATAGCTATTGCAAATTCAACATTTTGCAAATTCAACGTTTTAAGAAATCAACTTTTTGTACCGGAAGGAATCCTTCTCCACTCGGGTCTTATTCGAGATCTATATGGAAAGGTATGTCCAGCAGTGTACGTCTTATGGCTGATAATAAGATCAAAAACATAACAAAAGAGTTGCTATAGGTATTAAAGTCTAAAAAAATCACAAATAGAGCAATAGCAAACTTATTTACCTAAGTACCTCAATGATTAAGGCGCCATAGAATAAGTACGCCGTGAAAGGGTTAAAACAGGACCCTATTACTAAGACTCCGCTGTCTGTCTGTCTGTCTTTCACCGGTGATGAAGCGTGTTCGCTAGAAAGCTGAAATTTTCACAGATATTTGTAAATGTTGCCGCTATAACAACAAATACTAAAAACAGAATAAGATAAACATTTAAGGGGGGGGGCTCCCATACAAAACCTGTTTTTTTCAGTTTTTGCTCGATATTAATTTTGGCAACAAGTAGATGCCTGAAATGGGGCTAAAATGGCTCCCATATGGTACGAAACCCTTCGTGCGCGAACCCAGCTCGCACTTGGCCGATTTTTTGTATCTTTCCATTTATTTGACGTTTGCATTTTTTAATTTTGAATAGTAGCAGGCAGTTTTTTATAGTATTATTACTTACCTATACTTTTTACCAACTACTGAGCATGGATTTCTCATTGCAAGAAAAGTTCGAATTCCGCCACACTGACCAAATGCGGTTTGGTAGACTTATCTTCGACAAAATCAAGCCTACAAATCTAAGCCATCTACCATCCCATCGGCGTATGTTATATTTACCTACTTTACCCAAGTGAGGCCGTGGTGGTCTAGTGGTAATGACACCCGCCTCACAATCATGAGTTCGTGGGTTCAAATCCCGGCCCCGTACTAATGAATTCCTTGGAATTTATGTACGGAATCTAACACCACTGGCTTTTCGGTGAAGGAAAACATCGTGAGGCAACCTGCATACGTCCGTAGAAGAAATTCGCTGGCGTGTGTGAATCCACCAACCCGCACTGGGCCAGCGTGGTGGATATGACCCAATCACCCTTCGTGGTTAGGCCTACGTTCTGCAGTGGACTATAAAAGGCTGTTACAGTACAGTACAGTTACAGTACTCAAGTATAAATATAAAATATGTACAAGAATGAACTCTTTTTACAGTCGGTTAAACCTTACGTATTGTACCTACAATAAGTAACAATTTGAAACCTCATGGGAAACCGATTAAATCTTAAAAAGGCTGAGCAAGTCTTAATGGTGTTTGTATTTTCTGATAGCTCACGTTTCTTAATGTAATGAACTTGGAAACACTATTTTAGCATTAGCCGAGTTAATATTGTACCGAGTTTTATTGGGATTTTAGTGATGTGAATAGTCGATAAAAATAATTATCGATAAATTTGGTTTGATCTTTTATTACCAAATTAGTCATCGATATATTTTGCACAAAATGTAGGGTCCGTGGCGTCCAAGTATAGGTATTTCGAGAGTCATGTGTTCGTTAAATAGATAGTCAACTGAACCATACCTAATTGTTCGAAAAGATTTTATCGCGGCGAAACAATCTTTTGTCGCTAAAAACTGCTTCGACTAAACGTGGTTATATTTATACGAAATAGATAATTTTAATACATGACACCAGGCAATCTCAACCTGAAATTAGCATCATTTTCAGACCTTCTAAGTATTGATTGAAATATAGATAATATTATCACAAAACAACAACTATTTGTACAATTATCGATAGTATTAAAAAGATATAACAGACTACCAATAGGTATCTACCTAATTGCTTATCAATTAAAATACAATAGTTAAGTACATCACAATGATATTAATTTAATAAGGATTAAGTATTAGAGATTGCTGGGTGAACATGATTGATGTAAACTAATACAGTATGTTAATAGGTAAATAAAGTTGCACATTGCCACCAAAAAATCTTTTTATATCTAGTCTTTAGACCTATAGGTAGGTACTTATTCGTTCTATCAAAATCCACTCTTCAATATTAAACTATCGACTATGCTATTAATATCGTCACATCTCTAATACAATAATTTTATGCTTTACACTTTTCACACTTAAGAATAAAAATATTCGCCTTCATGTCTGAATGGTTCCATTTTGTTCAATCGTTCCATCAAAATCGACCTCGGCATTAAACTATCGACATCGCCACATCTCTAAAATAATGGCGGAATCAATCATAAACCTTTGTTTCGCAAGAAGCGTGTGCGGGCCACGCGGGCGGTCCTGCGACACATTAGCCTTTTGTTCGATATTATTCGGGCAAGGTTTATCGATTGAAACGGTAAGAAATTAGTATCGATAAGTTGTTATGAAATCCTTATTTGGTTCAAGAGTTCTTAGATATGTGCCTATTATTACAGATCTAGAGACGATTATGCTGAAGCTAGTGCAATACATTGTATAATTTTATTTTGTATTCATCAAAAACAAGAACTCGCTGGATGCAAGCCACTTCCAATAGTTCTTATTGGAAACCTAGGTATCTCAATACGAAACCAAGAAGGTCCAGGAGAGGTTGATAAAATAATGATGATGAGCAACATAGCTATACAACCTCTGGCAAAATTAAGGTAGGTATACCTATAAGTATCTAACGTTAAGGTAAACGTACGTAGGTAATTGCGGACGAGTCCCAGAACGCGGACGTTACCCGGTTTTTTAATTTTTGTAATTTTTTACGAAAGTTTAACTTAATCTTATGAATCACTATAAATTCTTGGTTATATTTCAAAGTATTATACAGGCAAAACTGTACACGTAGTTTAATGGTGTCGAAACGAAATTATCTCAAAAATGCGATGTCGTAAAATTTTCGTTAATCTGTTAATTCAGTAGCTGAATTTGGTGCCTACTCTGTCATCAACTTCAGTTCATTTCTTAGTTGTGTAAAGTGATACGGTAAATTTGCTATTTTATTACGATACTAAGATAAATTACCTAATATTATAACCTACAATCTAGACATAATCTTGTTGATTATATGTAATATTTGCGTATCCGCCTACTGGTACTCACTAAATCCGTACTTGTCCTAATGCACGAACAATAATCACATTTTCCGTCCGAGAAGTGGGACTCACATCAGTTCTTTAATACCCGTTGTACCAAAGTTCGGATTTCGACCTTATTGCTTTGAAATAAGTCTCATTTTCCTTGCATGTCAGAACATTGTTTTCAAAACCGTGAAAAATGCAATTATTATAATTTGGTTGCGTCTTTGAATTAAGAATTTACTTGACTTTGGATTGGTTCAAACAATAGTCTTATCCAGTCTGCTTTAGTATTGCTTTAACTGTATTCCGTTTGGTTACTTATTTTTAGATTTAAATCATAGAGCTGAAGTCATCGTTTTCTGCTGTATATATGCAGGTGCCGTGGTATGATCCCTGAGATGATTTCAATAACAGCTGAATATGCCTTTTTCATACATCTGCTAATTAAAGAGCACGCTAGTCTTTGCGTTTCTTGTAGCATAGTTGTATTTTTCGCGTGTTGTTATCTGTTTATCTGTCAGTCTCCAGTTTTTTCCTACCGCTTTAGTGCACTGCCATAAATGTTTGTTGCCTTCGTAGTGACATGTTCAAGTATTTTTCTTCTATATAAGTTAAAAGCCTAGCCGTAACCTAGATATTTAACTTCCTTGATTAGTGTTAACCTAGTAGTATCATACAGCAAAGGAGTTCCTAAATCTGTTTTCTTGTTTTTTTTTGGGTGAATAACACTAACTCCGTTGCAGTGGTAGTAGATTCACAGACAGTCCGTGGCGTTTACACCATTTTTCATTTTATCTTCTTACACAAAGTTGAAAAGTCGAAAAGTCCAGACACCATTATCACCAGGTTATCAGCAAATGCCACAGTGATAATGCCTTCTTTGTTAAGAAGTGCGACTAGTTCGACCACCACTACTACCCCTAGTAAAAGTGACATGATACCTCCTTGTGAGCAGTCCTTTGTCACTCGAGCGACTTTGTGTGCGCGCGTCGTGCTTGTCATTTCAGAATGTTCTGCTAACGAGCATTGTGATTATGCAACTATTTATTCTACTGTCTACTGTTTTCGCAAACTTTACTAAATATTAATGAAAGTAGTCTTAAAATACATCCTTTCGACGTCAATGAAGGTGGCTAAACAGAACTGTTTGATTGCCATGGCGGATTCGATTTTGTGGGTAACTTGGTGGAGTGCTCTCCACCTGATTGTCTCCGTTGATTTACCCGATTAATAGGTATGTTGATTATTGTTGACTGCGTTTTTGCTAGGGGTCCACCTCTTATGTGCTTATTGCGGAGTATTTCCAGCGTTTTCAATAAGAAAGAGCTGAGGTTATTGGTGCAAACGACCTTGGATTTGTGTAATCGGTCTTTCCTGGATTTGGCAGTTATACCATTTTTACTTCTCTCCAGGCTTTAAGAATTTATCTCCACGCCAGACACGATCTAAATATGGCGATAAAATGTATTTTATCATTCTTAGGCGCCATTGGAGAAGAACTGTATATATTTCACACAGTTTGGGTGAAATATATACAGTGCTTATTGCCCATAAAAGAGTCTCCTATGTGATAATTAAAGTCTACAAAATCCCCTGTCTTCCATACCATATTTATGTGGTTCCCATCCATCAGTGTCGTTCAGTTGACAGTCATTAAAAGTACGTTTGTACAAGCAATTCAAAATGCTTCTGTTCTGAGACTGTATCAGTACCATCAGGCTTCTTCAAATGCCTAGCTTTATTTGTGAGTCACTAGATATAATTTTTCTGAGTCACGTAGTTACACTTTTAGATTGAATAGAAGTTGCTTACGTTTTCCGTGAGTTTTTCTGGCGTTTTTTACCTTTACCTTGAATAGGTGGCGCATATTTGTATACTCTTGCCAGTTCACTGGTGCATCGGTACTCGTAGCTCTGTTGAAAAGATGTCTGACCTTTTTTCTTAGCATGTTTATTATTCCACCGTCGTTTTTTTGTAGGACTGAAGAACTAAAGTTCTCATTTTTCAACGGGCAAGCTTTTTATAGTTCTTTATCAAAAGATGTATCAAGACTTTTGTCATGGTCTCTATTTTCTGCGGCAAACAGTTGTGCATTTTGATCTAGCGGTTCCTCTAAATGGCTATTTTGAGTTCATTTCTAAAAGTTGCTAAGTCGGTTTGCTTCAGTTTCGTGCTTCAGGACCAGAGTATTCATCAGTTGCCACGCGCCACTCATTGTTTTAGAGATACATTTTGCTTGTAGCCAGTGTGATGTCGATAATTGATGCCCAAGACGTTACAAAAGTAAACTCAGAGCCATGGTTTAGTAGGTTTGAATAATGCCTGAAGATGAAGTCAAGTACGCATTATTATATTACGCATTTATTGCATGTAATCTATTATTTATTTGATTTACGAGACCTTAAATGGCTTAAACTAAAATATTCTGTAATAATAAAAAGTAATAATACACCATAAAGGCAATTTAAATTCTAATGTGAAGCAAATAGAGTTCTAATTCGTATAGCGTCCTGGAATTGGGACGATTTCTCCACTATTTGGGTCGATTTTAAAGTTCATATAAATAATAATACAATAGAAAGGCAATTTAAATTCTAATATAAACCAAATTGAGATCAATTTCGTATGGCGTCCGGGAATTGGGACGACATTCCGGGCATTAGGACAAATCGTCCGCGGTTTGGTACATTTGGGTATTTTTTTACATTTTGGATATTAATTTCCATTAAAGCTCAAACAAATTAGAAAAAGTTTAATTATTATAAAACTCAGATAAATGCCCTACCTGGTCATACTCAATTTGTTGTTGTAAGTCTATTAGTATCAGCGTAATATTACTGCAAAGTCAGCGAAGTTCAAAAACGTCCGTACATTGGTACGTTTACCTTACCTCAGTAATTTTCATACGACGAAACTCTGTCCGATTTCGATTTGTGGGTCGCCATCTTGAACTCGTCTGTGCTCCTGTATTACGTTCCCGCATCCCTGAAACCAAAGGAAGCACAAATTAATAATAGAATTATCAATTTTTGGACAAATTAAGTAAAATAGACGAAATTAAAACAACATTTTTTAGAAAATATTCCAAATTATATATATTTATTTGTTTATTTTTATTGTTTGTGTGTCTGGCATTTAGAGGTTGTCGTGCGCCGTCGTTTAAGTCATCTCCCGATGCGCTGCGTCCCACAGGACTCGAGACAATCGCAAAAAAAACGAAATAATAATGTCCCCGATGACCGTACGGCGACATCAAATGACAGCACGTGGAGCTGTCATTTGGCGAAATATGATGGACGGGGCAGAGCGGGATCGGCCTGAGACTGATGTTGAGATCTACACCGATGGCTCCAAAATAGAAGGCAAAGTGGGAGCCGCGCTGTCGGTCTGGGATGGCGATGTGGAGACTCAATATCGGAAATTTGGGCTGGAATCGTTCTGCTCGGTCTATCAAGCTCTTAAAGCTCAACTCTTAGCTCTTGTGGAGGTTACGGGTATGGCCGTGAATAGCCGGTGGGAACCATGCAGCATTTTTAGCGATTCGAGGTGAGCACTCGAGGCTATAGTAAACAACGTTTCCCTTCATCCTCTAGCAAACAAAGCCAAAACGAATTTGCAAACAGAATTCGAGGAGGAAAGCTGAATCTTTTCTGGGTGAAGGCTCATGTGGGGATAAAGGAGAACGAGAGGGCTGACACTCTTGCTAAAAGTGCTGCGTTGGAGTCGCAGGATAGAGTAGACTACAGCAAGTGTCTGGTTTCATTTGTCAATCGCCAGATACGTCTGGGGACGCTTGACAAATGGAACCGGAGATATAAAGATGAAGGAACGGCCTCAGGGACGAAGCTCTTCCTCCCAGAAGCCGCGGACGCATATGGCATAGTGAAAAGGATAGATCTGGTCCCGGTGATTGTGCAGATACTGACGGGACACGGCGGGTTTTCCGAGTATCTGAATCGCTTCAAATGCAAGGAGAGCCTGGCATGCATATGTGACCCTGAAATGACGGAAAGCGTTCAGCACATAATCGCCGAATGCCCCCAGTTCTGCAACGAGAGTTAAAAAACCTTAAAGTAATAACCGTCGTGTAGAAAAATATCTTACTACTGTATCAAAAAACTATAGCAATCTCATTCGCTCGAATGATGGTCAAGTTGTGGGATATTTATTCAAACGTCACTTCAGCGAGGTTATAAAACTACACCCTAAACCTGTCCACATATACTATAATCAGGTGAACATTTTAACTAGATCTGTTCAAATTAAGTACTAGAAGTTGCCGTTGCGAAATTCCGCGGCAACAGCAAGAAAATTATTTCTGGTTACACAAAATACGTACGCTTATACGCTTACACCTTTTCACTTCCGCGGCTAGCAGACGACTGAGGCAACGTGGCGACTGGCGGCAGGCAGAGGTACGAACTTCGTGTTGCGATTGCGACCTTGCGACCGGTCGAAAAAAATTGAAGGTGATATAGAAATTATTGCTTACAAAAACTTTTTACTTTTTTTTCTTCTGCGCTTTCTCGATTTGTACCTATTTTTAAAATTCTCTCCACTCGATCCTTGGACACGCAGGTTAATTAGAAAATGGGATTACAAACATCAATTAAAGCGCTGAATTTTACTACAGAATTTATTTATTTGTTTGCCTCGACGCAGCGGATGTACTTTCAACTGTTGCTAAGAGTTGCGTTGTCATACACCGGGGCGAAAAAACTATAACTCGTAACACATTCTGGCAGATGAAATTGGCAATTTTTTGAGAATCACCTATTAATTTTCTCTTCATCATCGTAACATGTTTATTCTTAATATTTATTTATAATGATACTTAAAGGTGGGCATACACGATGCGATGATTTGATCAAATTTTCGCTTCATGCCAACTGGGAGCTCATTCAGTTAATGAAAAGGTAGGAATTGGTGGTTCACGATTTGAACCACTACCTGAAGCTGGGCTCACACGAAACTATGATCGCATCTGTTCATCAGATCAGTGCAGCAGGGGCCAAGTAGTATCATCATGTACTTAACCATTGCTGGTAGGTAGTTATTGAAGAAACAAAATGACACCACCCATCTTTTTCGAAAAATATAGATCATACAAAAAGTTGATGGGAATCAAAGTTGTAGGAAATCAAATTTCAAACCATTTCGGCTCTGAAAATTTCTCATAAAAATTTAAATGACACCTGTTATTAAAGAAATAAAATGGCACCACTATCTAATTAGAAAAATATCAATCCTAGAAAAAGTTGATGGGAATCAAACTTGTAAAAAATAGAATTTCAAACTACTTTGGATCCCAACTACTTTGGATGAAAAATTCAAATAACACAAGTTTTTAAAGAAACAAAATGGCACCACTATCCTATTCGAAAAATATTGTCGGAACAAAAGTTGTTTGAGATTTGATTTTCTACAATTTTGATTCCAACAACTTTTTGTAGGATCGATATTTTTTTAAATAGAGAGTTGTACCATTTTGTTTCTTCAATAACTTGTGTTACATAAATTTTCATCACAAGTTGTCGCAACAAAAGTTGTTTAAAATTTGAGTCCCATCAACTTTTTGTAGGATCGGTATATTTTTTTTAAATAGTTGGTGGTACCATTTCATTTCTTCAATAACTTGTGTTATTTCAATTTTACAGCAGAAGTTATGGGAACAAAAGTTGTTTGAAATGAGATTTTCTACAACTTTGATTCCCATCAACTTTTTGTAGGATCGATATTTTTTTAAATAGTTGGTGGTACCATTTCATTTCTTCAATAACTTGTGTAATTTCAATTTTACAGCAGAAGTTATAGGAACAAAAGTTGTTTAAAATTTGATTTTCTACAACTTTGATTCCCATCAACTTTTTGTAGGATTGATAGTTTTTTTAAATAGTTGGTTGTACCATTTAATTTCTTCAATAACTTGTTATTGTGTTTATTTCAATTTTTCATGAGAAATCATCGGAATCAAAGTTGTTTGAAATTTTATTTTCTGCACCTTTGATACCCATCATTTTTTTTCTAATACATTTTCGAATAAAAAAGGGGTGTCATTTTGATTCCTCAATACGAGTAACTACCTACCTACCGGCAATGCAACTATATTAGGACCTCGCTGGACTGATCTGATGAATTGATGCGATCATCGCATCGTGTGTGCCCAGCTTCAGGTAGTAGTTCAAATCGTGAACAACCAACTACTACCGTTTGAATTAGTTAAATGAGACCCCAGTGACGATAACTTCGCCGTTGGGCGTAATTGTAGCCGGACCATTATAGGTTGGCGTACCTATATCAGATCATAGAGCTATTACAATTACAACCAGAGGGATAATCTGATTGTCATGAAAAATACCTATCTCATTTCAGTTACTGTTGCCGTATTATTCTCCCGATAACCCTGTTTGCCGCCTACACAAAAACGACGGCGTTATAGTTATAGAAGAAAGAAAATTGCACATCTAGATACCTTTTTCGTTTTATTTGAAAAATATCAATCATAGAAAAAGTTAAAGGGAAACAAAAATGTAGGAAATCAAATTATAAGCAACTTTAGTTCTGACCATTTCTCGCGTAAAATTAAAATTACAAGAGTTAATCAACATTCAGGAAGTGGTTCAAAAAATCGTGAACCACCAATTCCTGCCTTTTCTTTAACTGAATGAGTGCCCAGTTGGCATGAAGCGAAAATTTGATCAAATCATCGCATCGTGTATGTCAAACTTTAGTCTATCCGTTTCTACAATAGTGATGGGGTAAAACGCCACACATTTCGATATCGATAAGTAAGTAGATATCGATTGGCATAAAGCGCCGCCATTTTGTTAAACACGACGTTTACGACGTCCCGCGCTGTTTACTGCGGCAGATTAAATTAATATTTTCTAATTACTGCTTCACTTCCGTTCGTTCAATGAAAACGTAACGGGTATTGTTTTACTCAGTGCTTTATACTTATTTTTTATTATCACGTCTGATGTTTCTAGTTACGTATATTTATTGTACTTAATTGGTTATTTACCTAGTAGGTACAAAAACAATTATTTTTAGATTTACTAAGATACGCCAACAGACTCAACAGCCAACATGTTTAATCTTGTATGTTCTTAAATTACTAAGTAATACTTAATAATCAGTAATTCGCAGTCATGCATATTGTGTGACCTGTCCACTACCACTCCAATTTGCTGACTCAAAATTACTAAATTGATTTTGATTAATTAGGTGACATGATATTATTTACAATTAAATAAATTGTATCTTATCTATATACAACTAAATATACTATTTTAATATGTATGAAAAATCATGTTCCGCTATGACAAATAAGCTAGGTAGGTAGGTATTGCTATAGTGGCGCCACCATCACCAACCACATTTTCAGTAAAATCTATTGATCAAACAAAAAGACACCATTAAAAAGATAGGCGTAAAAGCACCTGTCAGAATACAAATAAATTGATCTCATGATAAAGGTTGTTAATAAAAACAAAAGGCATTTGCCTTTTGTTAGTATCTCTGCAAGCAACAATGGCTCATTACTGCCCCCCTCAGGCTAAGCATAAATAACAACCCCTACTTATTTCTGTTTGTTAATTCCTTTAATTGCCTACCAAAAGAAACGTTCAATTACTGGGTGAAAAATAAATGTTGAACGTGATAGCAGTAAGTACTGATACTAGGTATAGGCCACAAATCCCGACTCAATACGCTGCTGACATGCCTATGAATAATTTTACTATACGTAGGTATAGTTATCACAAAGAGTTACTTTTTATGATAAACATTTCAAAAATTCGTCGCGGATGCAGGATTCGAACCTTGCGTCTTCGGACTTTTGACTTGGGTCTTCGGTGGTTTGAGGTTCGAATCCTGCATCCGCGACGAATTTTTGAAATGTTTATCATAAAAAGTAACTCTTTCAGATAAACCTACTGTGGGATGGACTATAAAATTAAAATCATTTCAGTATAGTTATTTTAAATACTTTTGATATTATATGTATACTATAGTTACCTGTAGATACTTAGATAGTTGCTCAAATAGCCAAAGGCCTCGTGTACAAATAACTTAGACACTAACCAATAAATCTTTTCATTATCTTTAACACGATATCGCAGTAAACGTCGAGATTATTTAATTTTACTAACCGAGGAAAAATGTAGGAGGTTTTTAAGTCAACGCGTGTTATTTTTCATGTGAAAGATATCTACGATAACTTTTCAGAGTGCCCGATTTGATTTTTTTATTGGAAATAGTCTTACCTTGATCCCATATGGGTAATATTTTTATCGGAATTGATTAGTTAATTTTTGAAAAGTCAACAATAATCTAATAATTCGCCAAGTACGAGTCGGACTCCCGCACGGAGGGTTCCGTACTGTATGGGAGCCCCCCTTAAATATTTATTTTATTTTCATTTTATTATTTATTATTGAAGTGAATGTAAAACTAAATATTTTGTGAAATTTTCAAGCATCTACCTATTACCATTATTAATATAAAGCGAAAAACGTCTAAAAATTCAGGTTTGTTGTATGGGAGCCCCCCTTAAATATTTATTTTATTTTATTTTTAGTATTTGTTGTTATAGCGGCAACAGAAATACATCATCTGTGAAAATTTCAGCTGCCTAGCTATCATGGTTCATGAGATACAGCCCGGTGACAGACGGACAGACAGACAGACGGACAGACGGACATCGAAGTCATAGTAATAGGGTCCCGTTTTTGCCTTTGGGTACGGAACCCTAAAAATAACATATAATTCGAGCTAACTACTTATTTGAATGAGATACGTAGGTACCTACTTACGTAGATTGCAATGATTGAAATTGGTTGGGCTAGTTTTGGCAAAACAAAATTACCTATGTTGAAGTTACTATACTGGTGTAACTTGTAGTGTGTTAAAACGCCACAATTGGAGTTGTAACTATTTATTCTTAATTACTTATAACTGAGACGTAACTCACGCGTTGAAAGTAGGTACGTGTTTTGGTCGATGGGCTAGGACGTTGATGTATGAGCGGCACAGAGATGAACAATTGAACATAAATAAGTATCGAACTTTATCGATAAATATAAGTTTCGATCGAAATGTGAAAATCGATATCAAGATTTTATGACATTTACCTACCTAACTGTCGAACGTCAATTAACTTTTTGCACAGAGATACCAGAGGGATAACGTGGTTGATCGAGAAAAGAAAGAAAGATATGCAATGATTTAATATTAGAAAGAGACATAATAAGTATCTCGATTCAGTGGCTAGTTGCCGTGTTTTTCTCTCAGTAGTGTCAAATTCCAATACATATTTGACAGTTTTGACAGCGCTGAGCCAGATATTCCATACATTTTTATGGTTGACAATTGCCTCAAGCGACAATAGTGCTATCTCTCTAGTTGTAATAGCTCTGTGACTTTTTGTATTGAAGAGCTCTTTTTATTTTATTTCCATACGTCAGTTGAAGAAATTCGACGGCGTATGTGATTCCACCAACCCGCACACGTGGTGGATATGGCCCAATCACCCTTCGTGGGTAGGCCTACGTCCTGCAGTGGACTGTTTAAAAAAGGCTGATACAGTACAGCACAGTACCTACCTAAGATGATACCTTATGGCTGAAATGATAATGATAACACATTTCCATGATCCCTGAGGTCTTACCTACCTTAAAAGCTTTCCTTACCAGTTTGGCAGTATGTAGTCAAACGCAAACCTATACGGAATAAAAAAATAAAAAACCCTTTTAATTTATCTACACACGACAATGTTGTATTTTACCTACAACCAGTCCTTCTCAGGCCCGTTGAGGCGTACCATGTAATTAGGTTTATAAAAACTGTGTAATTAATTGTTTGCTTGTGAGCAGACGTGTGCTTGTGTGGGTTAATAGATATTTACTGTTGACATTTCGTGCCGCGAGCCGTAATACTTAATTATGGTTAATTTTCGAGGATTTTAATTGCTTGTTATTGGACGTTTTGGTTTGTAGAGGTAAATAAAAGAAGAAAATATAGATAAATAGTGCGGACCTGAATTCGTTTTGAAGATATCTTTACTCGGATTGCAAAAGCAGGAGGTTCCATATCGTTGATTTTTAGGGTTCCGTACCCAAAGGCTAAAAACGGGACCCTATTACTAAGACTTCGATGTCCGTCTGTCTGTCTGTCACCAGGCTGTATCTCATAAACCATGATAGCTAGGCAACTGAAATTTTCACAGATGATGAATTTCTGTTGCCGCTATAACAACAAATACTAAAAATAGAATAAAACAAATATTAAAGGGGGGCTCCCATACTACAAACGTGATTTTTAGGAGTTTTTTGCTCACTATTAATAACGGCAAAAGGAATGGGGCTCCCATACGGTACGGAACCCTTCGTGCGCGAGTCCGACTCACACTTGGCCCATTTTTTTTATTTGCACACTACACGCAAGAAGGTATGTAGATAGGTAGGTATGGCTGCCCAGAGCGATTATTTAAAAAAATATTTAAAAACGATATTTAGTCAATCTTCGTGTAATAAATAGCTCATAAAACTAGTTACTTATTAGGCTAATAGTGCACTAGACAGTCGCAATCAGTTGCAGTTGGCGTAAACGCTGGGTTAGACCGTAAGCAAGTCCTAAAAGATTAAAACTGTTTGAGCGCCCGATTTCTCTCTGCGAGATCGAATCAGAAATGAGGAGATCCGTAGAAGAACCAAAGTTACCGACATAGCCCAACGGATTGGCAAGTTGAAATGGCAATGGGCAGGGCACATAGCGCGGAGGACTGATGACCGATGGGGTCGAAAAGTTCTCGAGTGGAGACCACGTACCGGCAAGCGCAGCGTAGGACGTCCACCCACAAGGTGGACGGATGACCTCATTAAGACCGCAGGATCGCGCTGGATGCAAGCCGCTTCCAACCGGTCTTATTGGAGATCCATAGGGGAGGCCTATGTCCAGCAGTGGACTTCTTATGGCTGATGGATGGATGGATGGAGCGCCCGATTTAAATATTATAGCAAATCACTAGTATAACCGCAGGCGCTTATGCGATTCCATTTATATAGCCTGCAGCTGGCTGGATACTTTTGACAAAACTAATTGCATTAAGTAAGCTTTTTTATCGATCACAGTCCTAATTTAAGAAAATACAATACCTACGTAAAATATTTTCATAGCATCGGTCGCCTAGGGCACTCTAGGGAAACAATATTTAAATTCATATTAATACAGCTCTATCTATAAATGCTACAACATCATTTTATCCTAAGGTCAGGGTAATCAAACGACGTCCAGTATTTTCCATACATGATGTATATTTTCCATTTTATACACGAGTAAACAAGTTAAGTACATTTCCACATGTAGAGATATATCAATATGAGTTAACTACATAACCATTTAAACCGTTGTGTAATTACTTAAAATATTATATGCCTTTTGTAGAACAGGCACGAGCGCCGTCTACTCCGTCTAGTAGTTCCAATGCTATGCTGCCCAAATTATCTAAGCCCTCCGATTAAGCTATAGAACAAAGAGGCATTTTACCATAATGTAAACAGTGTGAAGGAAAGAGAAATACTCGCAAACATTACATGTTGGAATGAGATAGAGTAGCCTTCGCATAGTAACCTAACAGCTCGGCCATCCTACTTCTAGCGAGTCCCATCGCTATGAATGAGAAAGCAAACGTTTTAAATAGTAAAAATCAAAGAGAAACGGCTAATTAGCGGTCCAATTGTATAAAATAGTATATGCTCCATTCAATGAAAGGTTATTACAGTCCTAATTATTCGATGTAGTTTCAAAAATGTACTGTTCTGAAATGCGAAATTCCTATTTAGTACTAACTATTCAATTTACGCTTTGTTTATGATAATTATTTGTATCAACTATAATATATACAATCATGTACGTATCTCATTTTAATTCAAAGTCATTTTTCTATCTCTTAATTTGACAGAGGCAATATTTATATTCTAGGCCACATAACATCGTATAAGTCAGATTAACATCAAAATCAAGTAGTAATGATAATCATTAACATATTCATAATCATATAATATTATGATTGGCTATATAAACCAGATAGTCACTAACTTCACTAAATTATATGTATAACCTAAATAAACATTCATTGCTGCTATAATGCAGTAGTTTAAATCAAATTGGTTCACCATACAGACTTAATAAATTTCAATTACAATTTTACAATTGTCATTGTTTTCCTTATATTCGCGTGCTTTTTTTACTGAAGACTCACATCTGCTCGTAATCATTACTATTGTTATCAGACGATTTGATTACCAAATCTCTATTAAAAATCGTCCAAAGTTAAATCTTGTCAACTGCAACTACGGTTTTCAATTCTATGCCTTGCTTACGAGTTAGAAGTGTGCCCTCAGTCAGAAATATGTCATTGAGGAGAATTTCGGTAATTCGGTACGGTCCTTGATATTTAGTGTTAATTTTTGAGGCTTACGATCATGCGGCAGCTATCTCTCCACTCTACTATGTCTCTCTCTTACCAGGTCTTTTTCGTTGTGCTGGTTTGGAGTCTTTCTGCGCCTAATATATATAAACAGCGCCTCTTACCTGTCACTCCTTAAACTTTTCTCCTGCTTTTCATCTTCTTTCAATTATTCCATGGAAGCGTTATTCAAAATTTGACGAATTACCTCACCTTTTTGTTTGGCTTATGAAATACGGCAGTTCAAGATTTTCATTGTAGTTTTATCTTTTCCTGTGTTGATATCTACCTGTTTGCGTCAGTAATGTGTTCTTCCTAGGGTTGGTTGTCGTTTCCATAACTAGAAGCTGACAAGGCGTCTAGTATTATCCCGTTAAATCCATTTACCTGCGCATTTTACCAAAAAGTAGATGTGGCTTTTTAGACCTACCTGAATAGTATGTGATAAAGTAAATAATAAAGTCTTGCTAGTAAGACTAGTACTTTCGTCAGTAATAAGGCGTGAAGGAACTCCAGAGTAAGTGATGAAATTCTTTGTCTTTCGCACCAAAGTCGCTGATTTCGTATCCTTCACGAGATTTAGGTACTTTGTAAACCCATCAACCAGTGCTAGTATTAAGTAATAATCCTCATATTTTTTTCTTAATTTTACCCCATTATCGGACAATTGAATCGGATGTACTGCTCAACTATAGAGATAGATTTCTGCTGCGGTCATTTGCGTTCGAGCTCCAAGACGATATACTATTGTGTAAAAATTCCTAAAGTTGGATCTACCATCATTCAATTCCGGATACGAAATCTCGTTTTGCCAGGGATAATCTAAGTAACAATCTAAAGCCACCTCTCCTCGGGACTACTGGTCAAAGCTTCTCTAGATAGATCTCACTTTAGAACCATCGACATGAAGAAGAAGAGAAGCATTCCAGTCCGTCAAAATTAGTTTCTAAGAGGTAGATTCTAAACCGGTTTAGCGAAGTGATTACAGCTAATGTAATTCCAATAATTAGGAATAATGTAATTGTATTCCAATTTGTAGAAATGTCACTAACGTTTGTCGACTGTAGTTTTATGGCTAAAATAGAGCACTAGTTGCAGCGCGTCATTCGAGTTCTTTTATAGAAGTATTCCTGCCAGACCTTGTTCGCAAACATGCGTATAGAGTTCCGTTCAAGCTGATAACAGCATGATAGATATAGAGCGAGGATTAATTTATTAGTAATTACTTAACCCTTTTTAATTTACTAACTGTTCAGAGCCACTCGGAGTGTTATTTCATAACTTTTGACAAATCGTCTGAAGAATTCTAATAAACTCAAAAACTGACGTAAATACCTCATGTCTATTGTGGCTAAAGAAATTCGGAGATCGCTTCCACTTTCACCTGCCTGGACGTCCGTCTACGAATACCGTCCGCGCTTACATAATTTCCGAGGAGATCTATTAATTCGGGAGAAATGTGGTACTTACTTTCTTTTAATTCAAGCCCTTCCCTTTATTATTTACAAACGCACTTTCGTTTAATCTTTGTGTCTTCATCGACACCTTTAGACGGTATAAGCACGTTGTCCATGTATAGTGTATACGATAGCATATTTTATCATTAACTATCTTACCTTAATCCCTGGAGTATCTTATTGAAAAAGTTAACATCCTCGACAAAGCATTATATACCTAGCGAAACCGCTCCATGTTCGTTCCTGATCCTGTACTGACCGGGAAATAAATAATAAACCTTACCTCACCTCAAAACCTCGTAACCCACCATCAATAGAAATCATTACCTGACACTCAGCCCTTTTCTGCTTCGTTTCCAACGCTGTTCCTAGGACAGTTAGATGTTTGATGCCCGAAACAGTTCTTGACAATCGAAACAACTTATGTCCGAATTCGTCAAACTGGTACCTGGCTTGAAAAATCCCGTATAGTTTGGATTGGGTCCAAACTTTCTTTCATTTAGCCTGCGTGTAGCGCTCAGAGTTTCTCTCGCCTGACCGACCCTAACGGTTCGAAAATATTTCAATACCTGTTCCAGATCCTTGAACTGATCAGCAGGGTGTGGACACTAACCTTTACCGTCCGATCCTCAATGTCATTTAGTACAAATTTACTGCCTGCCAGCCTACTATAGATTTTATAACTATTTAACAAATTCATCTTCATATAATTAAACGTTTCTAAAAACTCTCCATAATTAATTTTCCTTTCCATTCCATCTGCGAATGTAATATCGAAGTTGGAACCTAGTTCTACGTTGTTTGAATACCAATCAGTTTAGGTTTAGGGTAGTAGATAATTTCTTTCTTTATCCATAAATTTTGTAAAACCATGTCACAGATTGCTCTTTAATCAATAGGTCAAATTCCGGTATCGCATTCGCATTGAATACAATTTTATGTTTGTCAGCGCTTTTAACTTTTTCTAAAATTAACAAAAACTTATCAATTATCTTACTATTAAAATCATCCATTCTTCAAATACAAAAACTTCGGTGTACTTGCCCTCGTCTGGAACTATGCTCGTTTCCTTCCATGCTGTATTAGTATGCATTTCCTGAACCCGATCCCTCGGGTCCTCCGGCATATAATGTATGTCCTATCCTTGGACTTACGTACATACCTCCTGGACCCAGTCCTTGGGTCCCATGCGCTCATGCGCTAGTCCTGTCCTTGGACTCTCCCTCATATCCTCCTGGACCCAGTCTTCGGGTCTTACGCGCTTATGCGCTAGTCCTGTCCTTGGACTCTTCCTCACATCCCTCCTGGACCCAATTTTCGGGTGCTGCGTGCTAGTCCTGTCCTTGGACCCACGTATATCCCTTCATGACCTCAAATTCAGGTCATTCACTTCAGGTGCATCCGTCGTTATTCTCCGTTTGATTGAAATCTGAAACTTCCACGAACAGGCTTAATAAAGTGTTCATAGACATAATCTGTCACCCTATTATTTATGTAATTATGATATTATGTATGTCGTCAGGGGAGGTCGCTTATTATTACTATACTGATTCGACATAATTTTATTCAGTGGGTGGGAAATATCACTAATCACTTATTGTTCATTGTCTGTCACATAATTTTATCATCACTAATTTATTATCTTCTAATTAGCTCGGCAATTTATCCGTTGGTTAAGGATTAAATTAGTTAAGTAGGATTAATTAAATAGGTCACTCCGAAAAAGTGAGACAGTTCCTTGGTGCGTACGCGACTGCTCTCCCAAGTATCGGCCACCGAGACTCTGTCGAAGCGTCACTAAGGGTGAGTTAGCGTTTTGGAGTGACTTCAAAGCGCGATCCTGATAACATGTAAAGCTTCATAGTAACACGTCCTACTCTTTCTATTGTATTTTGCAGTACGTCGTAATTATGTGCACTGTTACAGTACGCGCATCAAATTAAAATACGTTAAATAAATATGCCGTATAAAGTCAGCGTATTAACTCGGTAGCAAATATTTCATCCATGCCTGCAGTGACATAACTACAACATAGTTATGATATTAATATCGTAATCATAACATCCGAAAATATTTTTTTCTTTTATATTCTCCCAATTCACACACTGGTACACAAATTTTGAAATTTTCGTGTACATTTGGCTTCCATTTAGCCCCTTTTGACCGTCCAGCAGTAGTTGCTCAACATCCTTGTACTCTAACCTTGATACCGCTTTTCCATTTTAGATATGTCCTCATGAAACCTCATTTGTTCATACCTACTCATAATTTACAGCTGCCAAATTTTTAAGGAAAACTCCGGATTTGCGTTTAATTCTCAGCGATATCGTGCACCCCAAAGTTTCTTCTGTGCCAATAGAGGCTCTTTAGAAAATTTTTGATCTCTCTTCAACTCTATAAATATATCCGAAAATGAACCTCATCACAAGAAAAGTGAGTCTAATTTAAAAATGTTAAGTGTGTTCTCATAAAGAAGATAAGTACCTACTTAAAACACGATCGGCTATCAGAGTTCCCGTAACAAACCACGTTGACCAGTAGTATCAATCAATGTAGTACATATTTCCTCGATCAACGTAGCACGTGTGTCATAATTCTTCACTCTAAGGATTACATCATGAGTAAAACAAAACAAGTACCCAACAAAAGTATTTCGACGACACGGCAACATATATAAACACAAGCCTCAACATAACAGTTATGAGTATAAAATAAACTCTGATTACAAAGACAACACTCCTTTGTTCTAGCCATCTAGCTTTAACTTCGTCGTTTATGTTATTGAGTAATACGATGTTATTTTAGTAAGAACTAAAACCATGGATGTACTAATTTAATGGATAAGAATAAAAGTCCCTTCGAAAAATGATCTCTGCCTTGAAACTGCCCCCCATAGAATCGACTGTGACATTTAGATAATCAGCACATTAGTTATATATATATATATATATTTTTTTTTTTTATTAGAATATTTACATATTAGTAAAAACATCGACATGGCGTATCATGTCGCCACCAAGATTTCATGCATTTTGGACAGTGCCGACGCCATTCCAGAAAACATATTAGCTTTAGATATTCTACTTTATTTCCCACAACCATGATGCTATTTCAGAAAACATTTCGGTTTTAGGTATTCTACCTTATTTCCCACATTAAAGGCATTCTAGAAATCATCTTGGTTTTAAACATTCTGCCTTATTTCCCACATCCACGACATGACATTCTAAAAAAAACATCTTGACTTTAGAAATTCTACCTTACTTCCCACATCCATGACGTCATTCCAGAAAACATCTTAGCTTTAAAAAATAGTCTACATTATTTCCCACATCCATGATGTCGTTCCCGAAAATATATCTTGGGTTTAGGTTTAGATGTTCTACCATATTTTCACATCCCTGACAGCAGTACGCATTACTTAAATAAACAACAGAATAATGATTTACTTTCGCCAACTTCTTTAGGATCTATGTATAATGATTATCAAAAAGCACATCACCATTAAAATATATATTTTTTTTAAACCATTATAGTTATTTTATTTCTTTTAGTTAATTAAAGCTTGGTATAAAAAATTTCGCGCTTCCGTTCAAACACGTTCGTAAACATCCAGTGCGATTGAACGAAAAGAATATTAAAGTAAAATTGGATGATACTTAATTGAATTACTTTTGTAATTTCTTTGCACATTTCGATCACAGTCATAGACAGGTCTTCCTCCTTTTGTGAGTTGGTTGAAAGAAAGAAAAAAAATAACAAATTCGCTGTTCGGTTATAGTAATGTGCTGAAGGAAATGACAAAACACAAAGAAAAATCCAGCGTGTCTATACGTATGGGTTAGTCAGAAATATGCAACAACAACTTACGTTTTTCCGAGCGAGCGAGCGTGGCAAGAAAATGATATATTTTCTTGTTATCCCCTCTTCTGACCTTTTATCCTAAGGTCAGGGTAATCAAACGACGTCCAGTATTTTCCATACATGATGTATATTTTCCATTTTATACACGAGTAAACAAGTTAAGTACATTTCCACATGTAGAGATATATCAATATGAGTTAACTACATAACCATTTAAACCGTTGTGTAATTACTTAAAATATTATATGCCTTTTGTAGAACAGGCACGAGCGCCGTCTACTCCGTCTAGTAGTTCCAATGCTATGCTGCCCAAATTATCTAAGCCCTCCGATTAAGCTATAGAACAAAGAGGCATTTTACCATAATGTAAACAGTGTGAAGGAAAGAGAAATACTCGCAAACATTACATGTTGGAATGAGATAGAGTAGCCTTCGCATAGTAACCTAACAATCAATGACCTAGGTACGATAAATAAATGGATACACTAGTACATAACTACTCTCATATTCACAATAATTATCAATAAGATCCTTCGATTAATCAACAATGCAACAATAACACCACCACATCCTCATTGTATCCTGTATAGTGAGTACCTACGCACGCGTCTAACACCGCCATCATGGCGTGCGCGACGGCCATTCCTTGGCCATTAATCAGCAATTCAAACATATTTAGCTTAATAACAACGGCGAAACTTAGTGCTGATTGCTTCGTGGTAATTAATACTTTGCCAGCGATTTGGGCGCCCCCACACGGCGAACTCAAGTAAGTATGTTCAAAAATGGCGCGCGCTATGGCTAGGGAAGGGACTGTTGATGTAAAAAATATCGATAAATCATGTGTGTCGTAATTATTTGCAATGTGTTAGGCTTTGGTGAATTACCTCCTAAGAATTATTGAAGTAGCGCTCGTAGCGTAGTTTGATTAGGTGTTTGTCAGCGATCACCAAAATTAAGCAACGTTCCGCACGGTCAGTATTTGGATGGGTGACCGCGGGTGGCATTTTCCAACTGAGCGCTATCGTGGCTCGGATGACACGTTAAATTGTAGGTCCCGGTTGTTTTAACCGCTTAGTCAAGTCAGAGGCCTTCAGGCAGGCGGCCTAAAAACTCTGACACCAGGGCTAGCCACCCGGCCTATACGAACTTACTTAGGTACTTACTTACTTATTGAAGTTGATTTGTTATTAATTAGCATAATCATCAGCCTTTGTTGCATATATAGTCATTTAGTGTCTTCTCTTTGCCATTTGCTTCCAAAAGTAGCTATAAAGTGGAGTCCTGTCTGTAGTAGCCTCTGTCTCTGCATACCCCCATTTCACCAGGTTTTCACTACAGCGGCCCACTTGGGTCCGGAGTCAATTTAACGACTTTCACGTGGGCCATGGCCATGGGAAGTTACCACCAGCTAGGAGTTGTTCGGAAGACACCACGTCCGGTGTAGGGAGCGCGCGATGCCTCAGTGTCAGTGGCAGTGGCAAGGCACTGGAAAAAGACCTTATGAAAACTCAGTTAAATATTGTTTAGATCATCGACACGAAGAAGAAGAATAATAGTACATCATGTTTATGGTACAAGTGTGTAATGATGGTGAGTACCGCTGAGCACATAGAATACGCCGCTGAGCATGCTGAGGCGCTATTTGATACCCGAGCCGCAGGCGAGGGTCTTAAGAGATCCGAGGACGGTAATCATCACTACACACGTGTAGCATACGACGTTTTTCAACACACTTGTGAATAAAATGATACTAAAAAAATATTTTCAACAGTGAAAACGACTTGTGAAAAATATCATACCTCAGTAAAGCAGTGAAGACTTTACTACAGGCGTCTACGGAGTTTTGGTAACAACATGGAACAACATGATGCGTCACATTAAATCACTTCCCACGCTCATGCACGTAAATCAGCTCATAAACAACGAAATATCACCATTTTTCACTAATTATCACTGAGAAAAACACAAGCTTAACAAAATAATACAATGAGGCAACATGATTTTTTCGCCTTCCCGCCAAAACTCGACAAAAAATGGAAAAATTCAACAGTTTTCCTATGCGCGCGCAATAGCAATCGGCCATAGACTAAAAAAATGAGGTTTTATAGGTACATTAATATATTAAATATATTTTGTAGGTACGTGAAATCTTTATGCATTTGTACCTACTTACTATTGAACATACAGAGATACCAGAGGGATAATGTGGTCAGTCGAGAAAAGAAAGAAAGATAAGCAATGATTTAATATGACATGAGTTAGAAAGAGACATGAAAAATATCTCGATTCTGCGGCTAGTTTCCGTGATTTTCTCTGTCGTGTCAAATTCCAATTCATATAATTGACAGTTTTGACAGCCATGGGCCAGATTTTCCATTTATTTTTGTGGTTGAGAATTGCCTCAAGCGACAACAGCGCTATCTCTCCAGTTGTAATAGCTCTGTGATTTAACACGATCTTTTTTATATCGAAACTTTTTTTAAGAACAAAGCAACTCAACCAATAAAATTTAAAAAAAACTCTATGTGAATAATAGTAATGAAAATGTCACAGTTTGATTACAGGTGTCATTTATTGAGAGGTTCGTGGATCGGGGCTTTTCAAATAAAGAGGTTTTCTATCTGTTTATAACACTGTTTAATATTATTCTTTTACATTTTACATTTTACGATACAATTTATGCCGGACATCTTTTTTTCGAGAGAATGAATTTAGGGTTGCCCCAACTAAACTAAAATTACGACTATAGAAAATAATAATGATACCAGGGTGTGGTGTGCATTGTAATATCAATATTTAATACTCTCCCTCAATGCACTGCACACCCATGTCTACTAATAACTTGGCAAATTGTGTCTTGGACAAAGGTTTGGTCAACAAATCAGCTAATTGAAATTTAGTATTTAAATATTCTACTTTGATCAAACCTTCTTCCACTTTCTGTTTAACAAAATTATATTTTATATCTATATGCTTAAGTCTACGTTGGTCTGGATTTTGTACAGTTTTGATTGTGCTTTGATTGTCTTCATAGATTAGAACGTTTTGAAATTTTACATTTAAATCAGATAATATTTTTATGATCCAACAAGCTTCTACTACACATTCACATAAAGAAATCAATTCGGCTTCAGTGGTACTTAACGCTACAGTTGTTTGCTTTTTAGACCTCCATACAATAATATTGTCAAATAATTTAAATAGATAACCGCTTGTGGATTTTCTGTCATTATCTCTAGCCCAGTCGGCGTCAGCATAGCCTATAAGAGGCATTAAAGTGTTACAATCAGTTTTACAATATATCAATGAATAATTTATAGTTTGTTTTACATATCTTAATATTCTTTTTAAAGCTTTCCACAAGTTTTCGCTAGGTTTTGACTGAAATCTACTTAAATAACATACAGCCGTAGCTAAATCGGGTCTGGTTCCTACAGTTGCATACATTAGTGACCCTATAAGTGATCTACATTGTAATTCAAAGCACATATCAATAACAGAGTTTTCATCATATTTATAGTTTACATCCATTGGTGTATTATTACCTTTACAATTTTCCATTTGATATTTCCTAAGTATGCTCTCTAAATATTTGGTTTGATTTATTATTATTTTCCCCGGTTCTACATTAATTGATATTCCCAAGTAATTTAAGTTATTCGAACCCATATCTTTCATTCTAAATTTTGATGCAAGAAAACTTTTCAATTTTTCTATTTCAGCGCCATTATTTCCCATTATTAAGAGGTCGTCTACGTACAGAGTTATATATATATCTCCCAAACTATAAAGACAGTAGTCGTTTTCTGATCTTTTGAATCCATATCCTGTAATCACCTCATGAAATTTTTCATACCAATACTTCGGAGATTTCTTTAATCCATATAATGATTTTGTTAATTTTAATACATGCCCTTCTGGTATTATTATTCCGTCTGGTGGTTTTAAGTATACGTTTTCCTGAATATTGCCATATAAAAAGGCTCCTTTAACGTCCATCTGATGAATTTGGTAGTCTCTACACGCTGCTACTGATAATAAAATTCTCAAAGTTTGCAATTTTAATACTGGTGAGTAGATCTCTCCAACATCTTCTTTCTGTTGAAAGCCTCGTACGACAAGTCTTGCTTTGTGTATTTCCTTTTCTCCTACATTTTTCTTTGTAAAAATCCATTTAGTGTCCAATAATTTATCTCCCTCGGGTTTAGGTACTATTTTCCATGTGTTACTTTCTTTTAGTACACTGATTTCTTCTTTTATTGCATTTTTCCATTCTAGTTTGTCTTTTCTTTCTTCAATTTCTTGAAAGCTTGTTGGTATATTTTCTTGGTTGCATGATAGTAGAGCAAATAATGCTTCATCATCCTCTTTTTCCAAATCTATTACATAATCGTTTTGCCATGCTGGTTTTTGTCTTTTTCTTATTGGTCTCATATTTTCTGTTTCTTCTGGTTTCTGATTAACTTCTGGTGTGCATCTATCTACAATATTTTCTTCTAATATTTTCTGTTTTCTTTCTTCAATGTTTTGATTTCTTTCATAAGCCTCTTGTTTTCTTTGATCAATATTTTCAGTTTCAAAATTATTTTCTTCTTGGGTAAAATCTATTTTTCTTTCTGTTGGTAAGTATACAGTTTTATCTTCTTTCAGTTTTTCATCAAAAATCACATTTCTAGCATTTATTACTCTATTTTCTTCTATATCATATAGTTTATAACCTGATGTTGTATAACCAATCATTATCATCTTCTTTCCTGTATTGTCCAGCTTCCTTCTTTGCTCCTTAGGTATATGATTATAGGCGACACATCCAAAAACTCTCATGTTTGACACGTCTGGTTTCCTCCCAGTCCACATTTCGCTCGCTGTAGTAGCTCTCCCTGCTGACGGGCTCCTGTTTGTAACATATGCAGAATATAATATGGCATCTCCCCAGAATGTTTTATTTAATCCTGATTCAAGTAAAATTGCTCTCGATTTTTCCACTAAAGTCCTATTCATCCTTTCTGCTACTCCATTCATTTCTGGATTATATGGAACTGTATAATGTATTCTTATTCCTTCACGGATGCAAAAGTTTCTTAGTTCGTTTGATACATATTCTCCTCCATTGTCACATCTCAATGATAACATATTAGTGTTGAAATATCTTGTTGCATAGTAGTAGTATTCCTTGAATTTTTCAAATACTTCAGATTTGTGTTTTATCAAAAAGACCATAACAAAATGGGTGAAATCATCGATGAAAGTTACAAAATATTGATTGCCTTCTCTATCTGTTGGTGTCATTGCCCCACACACGTCTGAATGTATAATTTCTAATGGCTTTGTTGCTCTATAGCCAGTTTTATTGAAAGGTTGTCTTGCCATTTTAGTCAAAAGACATGGTTCGCATAACATGTTTTCAATTTTATTGTTTTTTAAATCGCCCAAACCGTTTACTAAATTCTTTTGTGCTAAGACAGATAGATTTTGTATGCCCAAGTGGCCAAAGCGCCTATGCCATAAGTTTACATCATCATTTATCGGAGAATAATAACAATTTGATCGATCAAGTTCCATTTCGACATTATACAAGCTGCCTTCTGAATTTCCGATCAAAATCAATACATTTTTATTGTAAACCCTAACTTTCCCTTTGTGAAAAGAAACCTGTAACCCACTTGACTCTATTTTTGATACAGATAGTAAATTTTTACGCAGTTCAGGTACATAGTAAACATTTTTTATGGTAGTTGGATATTCTTTTTTTCCCACAAAACATTTTGTTCTTATATTACCTATGCCTAGTGCTTGAATCATCACCCCGTTTTTTGCAGCAGCTATATTTTTAGGTACTTTAAGTTCGACATAGTCCGTAAAGCAGTGTTTATTGTTAACTAAATGGTCAGAGGACCCTGAATCAATGCACCATGATATAAATTCACTTTCACAATTGTTTGTGACACTATTATTGCTTTCATTTAAATATTTCACTTCACTTACTTGCTGCTCTGCTGTAAAAGCCTGATCTCTCCCTGAATAATGCGCCTGTCCTCTTCCTCTATAGTTGCTTTGTCCTCTCCCATAGTGGTACTGTTGTCCTCGTCTAGAGTTATAAGGTTGTCCTCGTCCCGTATATGTTTGTCCTCGTCCTTGATAATTATTATTGAAGCGTTGACTTTGTCCTTGGTAATTATTTGTCTCATTAGTATTGTGGCTTTGGCCCTGAGTACAGCCTTGTTGCTGAATGCGGCCCTGCGCCTGCCTGCACTGATATTTTTTATGTCCAGATTTTCCACAGTGAAAACACAGAAATGAATTGCTGTATGGTTGGTTAGCTAATTGGTTAGTTTTCTTTTTCTTTTCTTCTTCGCCAAGCAATCTAGTTTTTACAAAGTCCATTTTTAGGTTTGAAATTGTCTCCAGGGCAGTTATTACTCCTTCATATGAATCTGGCATTGATAATAATATGTAGTTTACCTTTTCTTCCTCGCTTAGTTGAGTGTCAGCTTCTTGCAATTCGGCAAACATTTCCTCCATTTTAACAAAGTGCTGAGATAGCGATTCCTTCTCGATGTATTTTGAATCTGATAATTTTCTTCTAATGAATAATTTGCTGCGTACGCCCTTTTGTTGGAAATTGATTCTAAGATTTTCATACATAAGATATGCCGTATCCTTTTTGATATATTCAAGATGGCTGTCAGCCACACCCGCAATTATTATAGCCTGAGCTCTCGCTTCATTTTGTGCATTTGCCTCATCTTGTGAGTATGTTGAATTTTCAATGGCTTTTATCACTCCGTTTTCTCTGAGTATACTTTTCATGCGAAAAGCCCACGAACTGAAGTTCACTCCGGCAAAGGGCGTCACCGGTAACCTCGTCAAATTTTCTTTAGACATTTTTACTGTTTATAACACTGTTTAATATTATTCTTTTACATTTTACGATACAATTTATGCCGGACATCTTTTTTTCGAGAGATTTTTTTTTTAAATAATTTATTCATGACCATGGATACAGAGTCCTTCAGTCGAAGTCTTAAATAATAAAAAATTTACAAACATAGAAGAGAAATAAAAAATTAAACTTAACTAAATCTTTTCAACAGTATTTAAAATATACTTATAAATAGGTTTGTAAAAAACTTCACTTTTTAGTAAATCCTCAATACGGCGGGGAACACTAATTGAGTTACGAGCTGCTATGTCACTAATGTCACTGGCTAAAATTAATCGTTGTAAATGAAATTGGGGACATTGATAAATTATATGGTTTATATCAGCATGCGGTCGGGAACAATACGTACAGTTATCTTCTGGGACTATATTAATTTTGTGTAAATGAGCTGGAACCAAGCAATGTCCAAATCTCAGGCGATTTATAACTGTTATAAACTTTCTGCCACAATATTCAAATTTGTTGTACCAAGGAGTAGTAGGTAAGTCTTTCTGTATTTCTGCATACCACCTTCCCTTATATTCTGTTGTAACGTGCCAATATTCTTTCCAAATTCTGAGTAAATCCTTATTAATTGCACAATAGTAATCTGTGAAAGGTACTTTTAATATATCTGTGTGATCTAGATCATGCTCTTGCCGAGTAGCCAAATCTACTGTTTCATTGCCATGGATGCCACAATGTGAAGGAACCCATACCAATTCTACATGTTTTGATTTACTAATCATTTCTATAAGTTCTCTAATACTATATATAATATAATTTAACTTATATGAGAAATTACTGTTGTTCAAAACAGACAGAACACTTTTAGAATCACTTACTATTAGTATATTTACATTTTTTACAGAGTTATTTACAAATGTTAAAGCGGTTAAAATTGCATACGCTTCTGCAGTAAACACACTGCAATTATTATCTAACTTTATACAGTGGGTTTTATTCATTTGTGGATCATAATATGCGGCTTTAACCCCTTCATCACTTTTAGAACCATCTGTATATAAAATATAAAAGTCTGGTTTATTCTCTATAAATTCTAGAAAATCAAATTTGTTATTTATTACATCTAAATGACAATCTATACTTAAGCAATTAATCAAGGCATTATATGGACATTTATATGTTGGCCAGATATCATGAGAACAAATGTTTTTACTGATATTTTTTAAAAATGACATTATTGTTGTGATTTCAGGCAAAACTCCCGAAACAAGAGATGTGGCTGATAAGCTAGATGTTTGAACTGATTGTGATATCTGTGGATGACATAAAACATTATTCAGCACTATAACATTATTGGAAGTCAACTCTTTCAAACAGAATCTATCAGCCAAAAGTAAACGTCTCAGGATTAATGGAGGTATACAGTTTTCAATTTCCATAGAATTAATAGGAGTGGAACGCATAGCTCCGCTAATAATTCTTAAAGCCATATTTTGTATTACATCGAGTTTTCGTAATAAGGTGCTACTTGCATTCATATAAGCTAAACTACTATAATCAAAATGACTTCTTACTATACTTTTATAACAAACGTAACTTACTATACTTTTATAACAATCTTAATATTCTTTTTAAAGCTTTCCACAAGTTTTCGCTAGGTTTTGACTGAAATCTACTTAAATAACATACAGCCGTAGCTAAATCGGGTCTGGTTCCTACAGTTGCATACATTAGTGACCCTATAAGTGATCTACATTGTAATTCAAAGCACATATCAATAACAGAGTTTTCATCATATTTATAGTTTACATCCATTGGTGTATTATTACCTTTACAATTTTCCATTTGATATTTCCTAAGTATGCTCTCTAAATATTTGGTTTGATTTATTATTATTTTCCCCGGTTCTACATTAATTGATATTCCCAAGTAATTTAAGTTATTCGAACCCATATCTTTCATTCTAAATTTTGATGCAAGAAAACTTTTCAATTTTTCTATTTCAGCGCCATTATTTCCCATTATTAAGAGGTCGTCTACGTACAGAGTTATATATATATCTCCCAAACTATAAAGACAGTAGTCGTTTTCTGATCTTTTGAATCCATATCCTGTAATCACCTCATGAAATTTTTCATACCAATACTTCGGAGATTTCTTTAATCCATATAATGATTTTGTTAATTTTAATACATGCCCTTCTGGTATTATTATTCCGTCTGGTGGTTTTAAGTATACGTTTTCCTGAATATTGCCATATAAAAAGGCTCCTTTAACGTCCATCTGATGAATTTGGTAGTCTCTACACGCTGCTACTGATAATAAAATTCTCAAAGTTTGCAATTTTAATACTGGTGAGTAGATCTCTCCAACATCTTCTTTCTGTTGAAAGCCTCGTACGACAAGTCTTGCTTTGTGTATTTCCTTTTCTCCTACATTTTTCTTTGTAAAAATCCATTTAGTGTCCAATAATTTATCTCCCTCGGGTTTAGGTACTATTTTCCATGTGTTACTTTCTTTTAGTACACTGATTTCTTCTTTTATTGCATTTTTCCATTCTAGTTTGTCTTTTCTTTCTTCAATTTCTTGAAAGCTTGTTGGTATATTTTCTTGGTTGCATGATAGTAGAGCAAATAATGCTTCATCATCCTCTTTTTCCAAATCTATTACATAATCGTTTTGCCATGCTGGTTTTTGTCTTTTTCTTATTGGTCTCATATTTTCTGTTTCTTCTGGTTTCTGATTAACTTCTGGTGTGCATCTATCTACAATATTTTCTTCTAATATTTTCTGTTTTCTTTCTTCAATGTTTTGATTTCTTTCATAAGCCTCTTGTTTTCTTTGATCAATATTTTCAGTTTCAAAATTATTTTCTTCTTGGGTAAAATCTATTTTTCTTTCTGTTGGTAAGTATACAGTTTTATCTTCTTTCAGTTTTTCATCAAAAATCACATTTCTAGCATTTATTACTCTATTTTCTTCTATATCATATAGTTTATAACCTGATGTTGTATAACCAATCATTATCATCTTCTTTCCTGTATTGTCCAGCTTCCTTCTTTGCTCCTTAGGTATATGATTATAGGCGACACATCCAAAAACTCTCATGTTTGACACGTCTGGTTTCCTCCCAGTCCACATTTCGCTCGCTGTAGTAGCTCTCCCTGCTGACGGGCTCCTGTTTGTAACATATGCAGAATATAATATGGCATCTCCCCAGAATGTTTTATTTAATCCTGATTCAAGTAAAATTGCTCTCGATTTTTCCACTAAAGTCCTATTCATCCTTTCTGCTACTCCATTCATTTCTGGATTATATGGAACTGTATAATGTATTCTTATTCCTTCACGGATGCAAAAGTTTCTTAGTTCGTTTGATACATATTCTCCTCCATTGTCACATCTCAATGATAACATATTAGTGTTGAAATATCTTGTTGCATAGTAGTAGTATTCCTTGAATTTTTCAAATACTTCAGATTTGTGTTTTATCAAAAAGACCATAACAAAATGGGTGAAATCATCGATGAAAGTTACAAAATATTGATTGCCTTCTCTATCTGTTGGTGTCATTGCCCCACACACGTCTGAATGTATAATTTCTAATGGCTTTGTTGCTCTATAGCCAGTTTTATTGAAAGGTTGTCTTGCCATTTTAGTCAAAAGACATGGTTCGCATAACATGTTTTCAATTTTATTGTTTTTTAAATCGCCCAAACCGTTTACTAAATTCTTTTGTGCTAAGACAGATAGATTTTGTATGCCCAAGTGGCCAAAGCGCCTATGCCATAAGTTTACATCATCATTTATCGGAGAATAATAACAATTTGATCGATCAAGTTCCATTTCGACATTATACAAGCTGCCTTCTGAATTTCCGATCAAAATCAATACATTTTTATTGTAAACCCTAACTTTCCCTTTGTGAAAAGAAACCTGTAACCCACTTGACTCTATTTTTGATACAGATAGTAAATTTTTACGCAGTTCAGGTACATAGTAAACATTTTTTATGGTAGTTGGATATTCTTTTTTTCCCACAAAACATTTTGTTCTTATATTACCTATGCCTAGTGCTTGAATCATCACCCCGTTTTTTGCAGCAGCTATATTTTTAGGTACTTTAAGTTCGACATAGTCCGTAAAGCAGTGTTTATTGTTAACTAAATGGTCAGAGGACCCTGAATCAATGCACCATGATATAAATTCACTTTCACAATTGTTTGTGACACTATTATTGCTTTCATTTAAATATTTCACTTCACTTACTTGCTGCTCTGCTGTAAAAGCCTGATCTCTCCCTGAATAATGCGCCTGTCCTCTTCCTCTATAGTTGCTTTGTCCTCTCCCATAGTGGTACTGTTGTCCTCGTCTAGAGTTATAAGGTTGTCCTCGTCCCGTATATGTTTGTCCTCGTCCTTGATAATTATTATTGAAGCGTTGACTTTGTCCTTGGTAATTATTTGTCTCATTAGTATTGTGGCTTTGGCCCTGAGTACAGCCTTGTTGCTGAATGCGGCCCTGCGCCTGCCTGCACTGATATTTTTTATGTCCAGATTTTCCACAGTGAAAACACAGAAATGAATTGCTGTATGGTTGGTTAGCTAATTGGTTAGTTTTCTTTTTCTTTTCTTCTTCGCCAAGCAATCTAGTTTTTACAAAGTCCATTTTTAGGTTTGAAATTGTCTCCAGGGCAGTTATTACTCCTTCATATGAATCTGGCATTGATAATAATATGTAGTTTACCTTTTCTTCCTCGCTTAGTTGAGTGTCAGCTTCTTGCAATTCGGCAAACATTTCCTCCATTTTAACAAAGTGCTGAGATAGCGATTCCTTCTCGATGTATTTTGAATCTGATAATTTTCTTCTAATGAATAATTTGCTGCGTACGCCCTTTTGTTGGAAATTGATTCTAAGATTTTCATACATAAGATATGCCGTATCCTTTTTGATATATTCAAGATGGCTGTCAGCCACACCCGCAATTATTATAGCCTGAGCTCTCGCTTCATTTTGTGCATTTGCCTCATCTTGTGAGTATGTTGAATTTTCAATGGCTTTTATCACTCCGTTTTCTCTGAGTATACTTTTCATGCGAAAAGCCCACGAACTGAAGTTCACTCCGGCAAAGGGCGTCACCGGTAACCTCGTCAAATTTTCTTTAGACATTTTTACTGTTTATAACACTGTTTAATATTATTCTTTTACATTTTACGATACAATTTATGCCGGACATCTTTTTTTCGAGAGATTTTTTTTTTAAATAATTTATTCATGACCATGGATACAGAGTCCTTCAGTCGAAGTCTTAAATAATAAAAAATTTACAAACATAGAAGAGAAATAAAAAATTAAACTTAACTAAATCTTTTCAACAGTATTTAAAATATACTTATAAATAGGTTTGTAAAAAACTTCACTTTTTAGTAAATCCTCAATACGGCGGGGAACACTAATTGAGTTACGAGCTGCTATGTCACTAATGTCACTGGCTAAAATTAATCGTTGTAAATGAAATTGGGGACATTGATAAATTATATGGTTTATATCAGCATGCGGTCGGGAACAATACGTACAGTTATCTTCTGGGACTATATTAATTTTGTGTAAATGAGCTGGAACCAAGCAATGTCCAAATCTCAGGCGATTTATAACTGTTATAAACTTTCTGCCACAATATTCAAATTTGTTGTACCAAGGAGTAGTAGGTAAGTCTTTCTGTATTTCTGCATACCACCTTCCCTTATATTCTGTTGTAACGTGCCAATATTCTTTCCAAATTCTGAGTAAATCCTTATTAATTGCACAATAGTAATCTGTGAAAGGTACTTTTAATATATCTGTGTGATCTAGATCATGCTCTTGCCGAGTAGCCAAATCTACTGTTTCATTGCCATGGATGCCACAATGTGAAGGAACCCATACCAATTCTACATGTTTTGATTTACTAATCATTTCTATAAGTTCTCTAATACTATATATAATATAATTTAACTTATATGAGAAATTACTGTTGTTCAAAACAGACAGAACACTTTTAGAATCACTTACTATTAGTATATTTACATTTTTTACAGAGTTATTTACAAATGTTAAAGCGGTTAAAATTGCATACGCTTCTGCAGTAAACACACTGCAATTATTATCTAACTTTATACAGTGGGTTTTATTCATTTGTGGATCATAATATGCGGCTTTAACCCCTTCATCACTTTTAGAACCATCTGTATATAAAATATAAAAGTCTGGTTTATTCTCTATAAATTCTAGAAAATCAAATTTGTTATTTATTACATCTAAATGACAATCTATACTTAAGCAATTAATCAAGGCATTATATGGACATTTATATGTTGGCCAGATATCATGAGAACAAATGTTTTTACTGATATTTTTTAAAAATGACATTATTGTTGTGATTTCAGGCAAAACTCCCGAAACAAGAGATGTGGCTGATAAGCTAGATGTTTGAACTGATTGTGATATCTGTGGATGACATAAAACATTATTCAGCACTATAACATTATTGGAAGTCAACTCTTTCAAACAGAATCTATCAGCCAAAAGTAAACGTCTCAGGATTAATGGAGGTATACAGTTTTCAATTTCCATAGAATTAATAGGAGTGGAACGCATAGCTCCGCTAATAATTCTTAAAGCCATATTTTGTATTACATCGAGTTTTCGTAATAAGGTGCTACTTGCATTCATATAAGCTAAACTACTATAATCAAAATGACTTCTTACTATACTTTTATACAGCATGATCAAGGTTTTAGGATCAGAGCCCCAAAAAGTACCAGCTAAATATCTTAAAACATTAATACTTTTCATTGCATTGCTGCAGATATACTTAATATGCTCTTCAAATTTTAACTTGTTATCTATTATTACTCCTAAAAATTTATGTTGATTACTTACAGGAATGATTTCATTATTGTATTTAATTTTAACAAAAGATTGTGCAAAAGGATCTTTACTAAAAACAATAACAGAACTTTTATCAGAACTAATATCTAATTTTAATACATTGTTGTAATAATGGTGTAGCTGCAGCAGTGCAGAATTCAAGTGATTTACAGCCATATTTAAATTTTGACTTTCAGAGTATAAAAGTAAGTCATCGGCAAATTGTAAAATTTTAACATGTGATGTGTTAACATATTTTAAAATTTGAGATGTATATAGAATATACAAGAGAGAAGATAAGATAGCTCCTTGCATAGTTCCTTTACTGACGGATTTTGGTCCATGTAGCTTATTATTAAATTTAACATACAAGGTTCTGTTATTCAGAAAATTAAATATCCATTTCAATAATTTTGTTGGCAGACCTAACTCATTCAAAACTAGAAGAAGGCTCTTAATGTTGACATTATCGAAAGCACCTTTTACATCAAGAAAGACGCAGATTACATTAGAGTGGCTGAGCTTTGCTTTTTTTAATGTTGAGATTAATGATACCAAACTTTCAGAGCAACTTTTACCCTTTCTGAATCCAAATTGTGTGTTAGGTATTTTAGAGTTGGTTTCAACAAAATAATCTAAACGTAATTTTAACATGTTTTCAAAAAGTTTACCCAGACAGGATGACAAAGATATGGGTCTGTACGATGACGGATTATTTGCAGGCTTATTAGGTTTTAAAATTGGTATTACACATTGAGTCTTCCAAGATTCAGGAATAACTGATGCATTCCAAAGTCTGTTATAAATTGCCAATAAAATGTTCAGAGCATTTGAATGTAAATTTTTAATAAGTTTATATGGAATGTTATCCATACCTGGTGTAGTATCTCTACGACTATCTAAAGAAATGCGAAGCTCATTCAGTGTATAAGGCTCATTTAAGAAGGAAACGCTATTGTCAGACCTGTCTAAAATATTTAAAGTGGTAAAATCGGTTGATGTTGAATCTGCTAATTTTTCTAGAAAACTTGGTACCCATTCGTCATTTAGAGTTTTGTTACTACAATTACTGTTAATCCTTTTAAATTTTTTAACATAATTCCATATTCTAGTAACTGGTGTCATTCTGTTGAAAGAAGTACACAATTCATGCCATGATTTTCCCCGTTCCTCAATTAATATCTTTTTCTTTTTAGCATCAAGACGCTTGTAATTAATAAAATTGGAAATTGTTGGAGAGTGATGATATGTCTTAAGAGCTTCTTTCGACTTTTGAACTGCATCCTCACATAGTGTGTTCCACCATGGAGCTGGTTTTCTCAGAACTTTTGGAGTGTGATTAGATTTCTGCTTAGGAATACATTCATCTCTGATTTGATACAAGATATTTATAAAACTATTGTATAATTCATCTAGATCTGTATTTTCCAAATCTAATTGCGAAAAGCAGGTTTCAGATAAAGTTTTAAATTTAGACCAGTCTGATTTGTTGTACAAATATTTTTCTTCTACAGGACGAACATCATACACCGATGGCTTCACATTTACATCCAGTAGAGTCGGAAAATGATAACTACCCATTGCATCATCATGGACTTGCCATTCACAGAGAGGAGCTAACGAGCAACTTACTAAGGCTAAATCAATTGCTGAAGAATTCTTGTTTGGATATTTAATTGTAGTATGATTACCATCATTTAAAACACACAAGTCAAACTCATCTATGAGATTGTACAAAGAATTACCTCTACTATTATTTTTTAGACAACCAAATAAAATGTGATGGGCATTGAAATCTCCCATTATGAGACATGGCTTAGGAGTTTCAGTGAATACTTTTTTTAATTTATTAGTATTAAATTTAGTAAATTCGCTGTTTGGGGGACAATAAATACACAACACATGTAATTTACCTAATGATGTATCAAGTGCAATGCAAATGTTCTGAATTGATTCGTAATATGAGGTATGAACAACTTCATATTTAAAATTTTGTTTAATTAATATAGCTACCCCATTATGTTCGTTTACAGACAGTTTGTGAATCAAATTATAGGATGGAAAATTTGGAATTTTACTGTTTTTCTTAAGCCACGTTTCATTTAGTAAACATATATCTACATTTTGTTCAGTTAAAAACTTTAACAATAGCGTTTTTTTACTATGTAAACTTTGAATATTGAATTGTGCTATACGAATATATGTGTCCATATAATTTAATTAAATTAAATTTGACAACAAAATTTCTTTAATTCTTTTATTTGTAATGGGTTCATTCTTGCTATTTGCAAGGGCAACAACGGACTTCACAAGGGCATTTATAATTACATCGTTATCAACAATTTCTTTGGCATTGAGATCTTGGAAGGTTTTTTGTCTCGGCTTTGGTGTTAGAGCTGGGAAGGATGTTCTATCAGAGATTTGTGGCAGACTTACCGCATTGGCATAAGACATTTTTTGTTGTTGTTTAATTTTCTTCTCTTCTATTTTTTTCTGCTTAACAGGGCAGTCTTTCGACATGGCAAGGTGAGGGCCAGAACAATTGACACACATTATTTCTTCCACATCACATTCCTTGTAGGAATGCCGTCCTGCACAGGATGAACACTAGGGCATGCAAAAACCGGATGGTTTTGAAAACCGGTTTTTTCGGTTTTTTATTTATAAAACCGGGGAAATCGAGTTTTTCGGGTTTTTCGGTTTTTTTCTAGTAAATTTTTGAAAATACTAGTAAATATAACAGTTTGTTTGTTTGTACTGCCTCATTGTTGGGCAAAGATCTCCTCTCGAGATTTCCAGTTCTCTCGAGTTTTGTTGGTCTTGTGCTGATGCCGCCAATTTGGATTAAATGTATTTAGTTTATCGCACTATCTAATAGAGGGTCTATCACGAGGCCGCATCGGGTTGGGACTCCATTTCGTGGTGATTTTAGCCCAGAGGTCTTCCAGAGGTCTTCTGGCATTTGACTGATTTACCCGGCCCACTGCCACTTCAGTTTTGCGGCTGTGAAAGCTACATCTTTGGTTTGAGTTCTGGTACGCAGTTCGGTGTTTACTCGCAGTACCTACTCGGTCTATTAGCCGGTCACCGAGAATACTGCGCTCCATCGCTCTTTGGCAAACCTTGAGCTTGGACTTTTGGACTTTAGTTAATGACCATGTTTGTACACCAAAAGTCAAAATGTGATCGGAAGGCGTTTCTTCGTATGTTCTTTCATGGCCCAACAGCTCTTCCAGGCGTTCTCTGTTCTTCTTGGTCCTGTCTCGCCTGGAAGGTGACTATTTGGCCAAGATAGATGTAATCGTGAACGTATATGTCTTCGCCATCGACAGTTACCCGATGTTTGATGCCATTGGTCATCACTTTGGTCTTTAATTAACATGTTCCGTATCCGCAATCCAACCTCAAGGCTTGCAGTGGTTAGTTTTTGTAGCATTGATTATAGCTCTCTAACTGAGGAAGAGACGCTGACGATATTGTCTGCAAAATGAAGGTTAGTTAACCATTTTTCAACGACATTAACACCCCATCCTTCCCAGCTTGCCGCCAGCTTTCTGAAAACTTCTTCGAGGACGCCCGTTAATATTTTCGGGGACAGTGGGTCTCCCTGTTTAACACATTTCTCTATTGCAAATGCTGGACCAGAAGATTGTAATTTTATTGCAGCAGTACTTTGATAATAGGTGAGGCGGAGAAGATTAACGTGAGTGATGCTATCAAATGCTTTTTGAGCGACGAAACGGAGGAGGTACTCAATTCGACACGTATGTTCTATAATCTGGTTGATTGCGTGGAGATGGTCTGTAGTTTATATGTACAGCCCGCGACGAAAACCAGCTTGTTCGGGTGGTTGTTCCATGTCTAGTCTTCCTGATATGCGATGTTCTATGATTTTGATGAAATAATAGTCATTATTTATATTTCTTTTGTTTTTTAATTTCAACAATCGAGCTTACTTCCTTACATAGTATAAAATAAAGTCGCTATTTTCGTTTGTTTGTTTGTTTGTCTGTATGCTTAAATCTTTAAAACTACGCAACGGATTTTGATGCGGTTTTTTTTAATGGATAGAGTGATTCAAGAGGAAGGTTTATATGTATAAAAATTCCCGAAATTCCCACGGGAACGCGCACAACGCGGGTAAAACCGCGGGGCGCTGCTAGTTTATGTATAATTTACAAATATTAGACAAACGTGCAATATATACCACGCGTAGTTTTACTACGTAGCTTAGCAGAGACTGCCGGACTAATGTAACGAAACAAAATGGCGGTGGTCGATAGCGTTTCGGTGAAGATGAGACAAAACGGGTCCCATTACGCTTATAACGCTACAACAACGCAGCGCTCTGCCTATATCACGATACTCGCTATGTAAAAACAGGGAGAGAGTGAGAACTTTCGCACTTCAAACTTTGAACTTCATCCTTAGCACGTACATTAGACGTAATTTTTTAAATGGAAAAAAAGTATCTTAGTTCGCTTGGCTTATTATTTCTCTGTAGGTTAGAGCAACTAGATGACAATAATGTACTTTATTGCGAAGGGGAAAGTTAATATGCGAATTTAAAAAAAATGTAGAAAACACCGATAAACCCGAAAAAACCGGTTTTATAACTAGAAAAAACCGAGTTTCTAATGCGGTCGGTTATTCGGTTTTTTCGGTTTTCGGTTAACCGGTTTGCATGCCCTAATGAACACATCTGCTCTGCTCTGCAGTTCTTAGCTGAGTGGTTGAATCGGAGGCAACGGTAGTATTGCATGAGTGGTGGAAAGTATTTATGAACCTGGTATCTGAATAGCTTGATGTATACATACTGAGGTAATGTGGTGGCTGCAAAAGTGACAGCCACTGTTCCAAGAGGAGTCAAATTTCCGTCTACTTTTCGCATAAAGCGTTTGATTGAGACAACATCAGCATCACAAGTAATATTTTTATAAATTTCTTCATTAGACATTGTCAGCGGAATATGCCTGATGACTCCTATAACTTCAGTCATGTAAGCAGGAATGAAAGCTTTCAGCTTATATCTGTTTAGGAAGCTATCCATCTTTAAAAAATTGTTAGCCGGGGCTGGCTTTTTGAAAGTGACGCCAACCTTATAAGCATTTATTCGGTGGACACCTACAATGCCTTTAACATTTTCAATGAAAAGATTTGTCAATATTATGGGGTTTTTATTACCAACCTTTTCTTCTTCTGTGGATTCAACGTAAACCACGCAGTCCCCACTGTGATTTTCGGGGAATAGCCTCTTGTAGAGGGGCTTCTGAAATACTTTGTAGCCATCATTGTTCGTTGAGGATTTTGCAAGTTTTCTCTTCTTTCTCTCTGCTGTAATGACGGGGTCCTCCCCGTCACTAGCAACGCTCATGACGTTATTGTTGCGCCGCAACACCCAACACAAATCTCAGAGAATTGCAAAATTAAAATTTATGAATAATTGAATATTAAAAACGCCCGCTTCTTTCGACTTCCCGCCAAAAAGTCTTTTTCGAGAGATTTTTTTTTTAAATAATTTATTCATGACCATGGATACAGAGTCCTTCAGTCGAAGTCTTAAATAATAAAAAATTTACAAACATAGAAGAGAAATAAAAAATTAAACTTAACTAAATCTTTTCAACAGTATTTAAAATATACTTATAAATAGGTTTGTAAAAAACTTCACTTTTTAGTAAATCCTCAATACGGCGGGGAACACTAATTGAGTTACGAGCTGCTATGTCACTAATGTCACTGGCTAAAATTAATCGTTGTAAATGGAATTGGGGACATTGAAAAATTATATGGTTTATATCAGCATGCGGTCGGGAACAATACGTACAGTTATCTTCTGGGACTATATTAATTTTGTGTAAATGAGCTGGAACCAAGCAATGTCCAAATCTCAGGCGATTTATAACTGTTATAAACTTTCTGCCACAATATTCAAATTTGTTGTACCAAGGAGTAGTAGGTAAGTCTTTCTGTATTTCTGCATACCACCTTCCCTTATATTCTGTTGTAACGTGCCAATATTCTTTCCAAATTCTGAGTAAATCCTTATTAATTGCACAATAGTAATCTGTGAAAGGTACTTTTAATATATCTGTGTGATCTAGATCATGCTCTTGTCGAGTAGCCAAATCTACTGTTTCATTGCCATGGATGCCACAATGTGAAGGAACCCATACCAATTCTACATGTTTTGATTTACTAATCATTTCTATAAGTTCTCTAATACTATATATAATATAATTTAACTTATATGAGAAATTACTGTTGTTCAAAACAGACAGAACACTTTTAGAATCACTTACTATTAGTATATTTACATTTTTTACAGAGTTATTTACAAATGTTAAAGCGGTTAAAATTGCATACGCTTCTGCAGTAAACACACTGCAATTATTATCTAACTTTATACAGTGGGTTTTATTCATTTGTGGATCATAATATGCGGCTTTAACCCCTTCATCACTTTTAGAACCATCTGTATATAAAATATAAAAGTCTGGTTTATTCTCTATAAATTCTAGAAAATCAAATTTGTTATTTATTACATCTAAATGACAATCTATACTTAAGCAATTAATCAAGGCATTATATGGACATTTATATGTTGGCCAGATATCATGAGAACAAATGTTTTTACTGATATTTTTTAAAAATGACATTATTGTTGTGATTTCAGGCAAAACTCCCGAAACAAGAGATGTGGCTGATAAGCTAGATGTTTGAACTGATTGTGATATCTGTGGATGACATAAAACATTATTCAGCACTATAACATTATTGGAAGTCAACTCTTTCAAACAGAATCTATCAGCCAAAAGTAAACGTCTCAGGATTAATGGAGGTATACAGTTTTCAATTTCCATAGAATTAATAGGAGTGGAACGCATAGCTCCGCTAATAATTCTTAAAGCCATATTTTGTATTACATCGAGTTTTCGTAATAAGGTGCTACTTGCATTCATATAAGCTAAACTACTATAATCAAAATGACTTCTTACTATACTTTTATACAGCATGATCAAGGTTTTAGGATCAGAGCCCCAAAAAGTACCAGCTAAACATCTTAAAACATTAATACTTTTCATTGCATTGCTGCAGATATACTTAATATGCTCTTCAAATTTTAACTTGTTATCTATTATTACTCCTAAAAATTTATGTTGATTACTTACAGGAATGATTTCATTATTGTATTTAATTTTAACAAAAGATTGTGCAAAAGGATCTTTACTAAAAACAATAACAGAACTTTTATCAGAACTAATATCTAATTTTAATACATTGTTGTAATAATGGTGTAGCTGCAGCAGTGCAGAATTCAAGTGATTTACAGCCATATTTAAATTTTGACTTTCAGAGTATAAAAGTAAGTCATCGGCAAATTGTAAAATTTTAACATGTGATGTGTTAACATACTTTAAAATTTGAGATGTATATAGAATATACAAGAGAGAAGATAAGATAGCTCCTTGCATAGTTCCTTTACTGACGGATTTTGGTCCATGTAGCTTATTATTAAATTTAACATACAAGGTTCTGTTATTCAGAAAATTAAATATCCATTTCAATAATTTTGTTGGCAGACCTAACTCATTCAAAACTAGAAGAAGGCTCTTAATGTTGACATTATCGAAAGCACCTTTTACATCAAGAAAGACGCAGATTACATTAGAGTGGCTGAGCTTTGCTTTTTTTAATGTTGAGATTAATGATACAAAACTTTCAGAGCAACTTTTACCCTTTCTGAATCCAAATTGTGTGTTAGGTATTTTAGAGTTGGTTTCAACAAAATAATCTAAACGTAATTTTAACATGTTTTCAAAAAGTTTACCCAGACAGGATGACAAAGATATGGGTCTGTACGATGACGGATTATTTGCAGGCTTATTAGGTTTTAAAATTGGTATTACACATTGAGTCTTCCAAGATTCAGGAATAACTGATGCATTCCAAAGTCTGTTATAAATTGCCAATAAAATGTTCAGAGCATTTGAATGTAAATTTTTAATAAGTTTATATGGAATGTTATCCATACCTGGTGTAGTATCTCTACGACTATCTAAAGAAATGCGAAGCTCATTCAGTGTATAAGGCTCATTTAAGAAGGAAACGCTATTGTCAGACCTGTCTAAAATATTTAAAGTGGTAAAATCGGTTGATGTTGAATCTGCTAATTTTTCTAGAAAACTTGGTACCCATTCGTCATTTAGAGTTTTGTTACTACAATTACTGTTAATCCTTTTAAATTTTTTAACATAATTCCATATTCTAGTAACTGGTGTCATTCTGTTGAAAGAAGTACACAATTCATGCCATGATTTTCCCCGTTCCTCAATTAATATCTTTTTCTTTTTAGCATCAAGACGCTTGTAATTAATAAAATTGGAAATTGTTGGAGAGTGATGATATGTCTTAAGAGCTTCTTTCGACTTTTGAACTGCATCCTCACATAGTGTGTTCCACCATGGAGCTGGTTTTCTCAGAATTTTTGGAGTGTGATAAGATTTCTGCTTAGGAATACATTCATCTCTGATTTGATACAAGATATTTATAAAACTATTGTATAATTCATCTAGATCTGTATTTTCCAAATCTAATTGCGAAAAGCAGGTTTCAGATAAAGTTTTAAATTTAGACCAGTCTGATTTGTTGTACAAATATTTTTCTTCTACAGGACGAACATCATACACCGATGGCTTCACATTTACATCCAGTAGAGTCGGAAAATGATAACTACCCATTGCATCATCATGGACTTGCCATTCACAGAGAGGAGCTAACGAGCAACTAACTAAGGCTAAATCAATTGCTGAAGAATTCTTGTTTGGATATTTAATTGTAGTATGATTACCATCATTTAAAACACACAAGTCAAACTCATCTATGAGATTGTACAAAGAATTACCTCTACTATTATTTTTTAGACAACCAAATAAAATGTGATGGGCATTGAAATCTCCCATTATGAGACATGGCTTAGGAGTTTCAGTGAATACTTTTTTTAATTTATTAGTATTAAATTTAGTAAATTCGCTGTTTGGGGGACAATAAATACACAACACATGTAATTTACCTAATGATGTATCAAGTGCAATGCAAATGTTCTGAATTGATTCGTAATATGAGGTATGAACAACTTCATATTTAAAATTTTGTTTAATTAATATAGCTACCCCATTATGTTCGTTTACAGACAGTTTGTGAATCAAATTATAGGATGGAAAATTTGGAATTTTACTGTTTTTCTTAAGCCACGTTTCATTTAGTAAACATATATCTACATTTTGTTCAGTTAAAAACTTTAACAATAGCGTTTTTTTACTATGTAAACTTTGAATATTGAATTGTGCTATACGAATATATGTGTCCATATAATTAAATTAAATTAAATTTGACAACAAAATTTCTTTAATTCTTTTATTTGTAATGGGTTCATTCTTGCTATTTGCAAGGGCAACAATGGACTTCACAAGGGCATTTATAATTACATCGTTATCAACAATTTCTTTGGCATTGAGATCTTGGAAGGTTTTTTGTCTCGGCTTTGGTGTTAGAGCTGGGAAGGATGTTCTATCAGAGATTTGTGGCAGACTTACCGCATTGGCATAAGACATTTTTTGTTGTTGTTTAATTTTCTTCTCTTCTATTTTTTTCTGCTTAACAGGGCAGTCTTTCGACACGGCAAGGTGAGGGCCAGAGCAATTGACACACATTATTTCTTCCACATCACATTCCTTGTAGGAATGCCGTCCTGCACAGGATGAACACATCTGCTCTGCTCTGCAGTTCTTAGCTGAGTGGTTGAATCGGAGGCAACGGTAGCATTGCATGAGTGGTGGAAAGTATTTATGAACCTGGTATCTGAATAGCTTGATGTATACATACTGAGGTAATGTGGTGGCTGCAAAAGTGACAGCCACTGTTCCAAGAGGAGTCAAATTTCCGTCTACTTTTCGCATAAAGCGTTTGATTGAGACAACATCAGCATCACAAGTAATATTTTTGTAAATTTCTTCATTAGACATTGTCAGCGGAATATGCCTGATGACTCCTATAACTTCAGTCATGTAAGCAGGAATGAAAGCTTTCAGCTTATATCTGTTCAGGAAGCTATCCATCTTTAAAAAATTGTTAGCTGGAGCTGGCTTTTTGAAAGTGACGCCAACCTTATAGGCATTTATTCGGTGGACACCTACAATGCCTTTAACATTTTCAATGAAAAGATTTGTCAATATTATGGGGTTTTTATTACCAACCTTTTCTTCTTCTGTGGATTCAACGTAAACCACGCAGTCCCCACTGTGATTTTCGGGGAATAGCCTCTTGTAGAGGGGCTTCTGAAATACTTTGTAGCCATCATTGTTCGTTGAGGATTTTGCAAGTTTTCTCTTCTTTCTCTCTGCTGTAATGACGGGGTCCTCCCCGTCACTAGCAACGCTCATGACGTTATTGTTGCGCCGCAACACCCAACACAAATCTCAGAGAATTGCAAAATTAAAATTTATGAATAATTGAATATTAAAAACGCCCGCTTCTTTCGACTTCCCGCCAAAAAGTCTTTTTCGAGAGAATGAATTTAGGGTTGCCCCAACTAAACTAAAATTACGACTATAGAAAATAATAATGATACCAGGGTGTGGTGTGCATTGTAATATCAATATTTAATATCATTATCTGCCTAATTGCGGTGAAATTAGAGCCACTTTATGAGCAAGTGTGTTGAAAAATATACTTACTGATGATTTTTTCTTAAAGATGAGACAACTAGGTAGCTAAAGAAATAATTTCCATTGGCACCGTCACGTCTTTCTGAGACTCAGAGTAGGGCTGGAGCTGCGGCCAATTCGGCGGAGCAGCACAAGCGGCGCAAATATGCTAACCTCGGTAGTGGTTACATATTTGAGCCATTTGGAGTTGAGACATTGGGTCCGTGGGGGCCGGGAGCTCATATCATTTTCAAAAGTCTTTCTGGGCGTCTGGTGGACGCGACGCGTGACCAAAATGCTGGTGTTTATTTGGCTCAACGCATAAGCATTGCCATTCAGCGTGGCAATGCAGCCAGCATGCTGGGCACGCTGCCAACTGGCAGTGGGCTTGAGCATTTGGATTATCTTTAGACCTTCAAAGGTCTGAGGGTGATCCAATGCTTTTTGTGTAATAGTAGCGTAGTTTTGTTGTAGTTAATAAAGGCACTTTTGCCAGATAAAAAAAAAAAAAGTTTCCATTTGCCTAGATAAAAAACTTTAACGTCACTGTGATCTAATTGACATTGACACAAATAGAGATTGACATTGACATAATATGTGCCAGTTTGACAGTATTTCTATTTTGACAGTTCTTGATAAAGAAATGCCGATTTTCTCTTCCATGAATTTCCAATTTTATAAATTAAATTAAAACCTTTTCGTATAAATTATGAGTTTCATCGATACTAGCACTAACGCTCGACACGTATATTGATGTTCCGAGGTATCAATTTAATGGGTTACAGAATAAGCAGTTCAAAATGTTTAGTAACTTGTTTGGTACTAACTTTTATCATGGGATGCTATTTAGCATCTTTACCCATACAAAACGGTAAGTAAATCGTTAAAAACTACTTTCTCTTCGTACTAAAAATTCTACCTTTCGCTAATTAACAGTAATTTGATCGGAAATTCAATCTTACCATTCATCATTGTCTCATACAACTTTTTACTTTTTTACAGAAAAAGAGGCATTACCTAGTAACGACCGCTTTCAAATTACGTCCAAGGAGTCTTCAAAAAAGCGTCTATCAATCCTCGTTCCATTCCGCGACCGATTCGAAGAGCTTTTAGAGTTTGTTCCTCACATGTTCAACTTTCTTGAAAAGCAGAACATACCTTTTCACATATTTGTGATACAGCAAAAAGACAGCTACAGGTTTAACCGGGCTATGTTGATAAATGTCGGGTTTTTGTATACAAAAAAAGACTATGATTACTTAGCAATGCATGATGTAGATCTGCTACCGTTAAACAACAATTTAAAATATAATTATCCATTAAATGGGCCAATACACATATCGTCTCCTCAGACACATCCAAAGTACCACTATGAAACATTCATTGGAGGGATATTGTTAGTGAAAAGGGAGCATTATGAGATGGTGAATGGGATGTCGAATAATTACTGGGGCTGGGGGCTGGAGGATGACGAGTTTTATGTGAGACTTAAGGATGCAGGCCTCTCCGTCACTAGGCCTGTTAATATTAGCACCGGAACAGAGGATACTTTTAGGTATGTTGATATTTCTTTTTACAGTATTTTATTGTTAATTAACATAATGTTGACAATTTTATGTTAATCACTTTTATAAGTTTGCATTTTTGCAAATATGTTAGATAAATCGATTGAAATTGAATGTAGTGATTGTAAAGGTATTATAGGTCAGCATTGTTTATTAGCCACTTAAAATGTTGTGTATGTGTGAGATAAATGAATTGAATTTGATCATAATCATTTTCAATTCCCAATGTACTTTTAGTAGCAATAAAATATTGATGTCACTTTTTACCGGTTTGATCATAGAGTCTACATTCTGCTGCTATTTTTCTACAATTTCAGGGCCTTTTGACTGCAAAACATTGCATTGACTGATTTTGATAAAGACAGAAGTGTTTTGGATGAGGAAACATCCAGAAAACTGTATGTTTTCTCACCTTTATTTCTGTATGTTTTGTTGGGGTCAGAGATACTTTAGCTTTTATAAAAAATCGGCCAAGTATGAGTTGGACTCGCACATGAAGGGTGCCGTATGGTATGGGAGGCCCTTGGCAAAAAAATCAAGTTTGTTGTATGGGAGCCCCCCTTAAATATTTATATTATTCTATTTTTAGTATTTGTTGTTATAGCGGCAATCGAAATACATAATCTGTGAAAATTTCAACTCTCTACCTATTACAGTTCATGAGATACATCCTGGTGACAGACAGCGGAGTCTTAGTAATAGGGTCCTGTTTTTACCCTTTGGGTACGGAACCCTAAAAAAGAAGTTCTGGTCATTGCTGGCCCTTGCTTTATATCCTCCCGCGACTTAAGGTTTTTGAACTTTTATTTTGAATTGAAGTTTTTCTTCAATTTTTGTGTTTCTTGAAGTTGTTCTTCAATTCAAAATAAATTATTTTCTTTATTTAGATAAAAGATAATATCATAAATTATCTGATTTGTCCCTTAGATCAAATGTGAAACGAGATGTTTTTTGTAGATACCTGGGGTCTCATGATGACTAGCTTAAACTTCACTGTACAGTCTTCTTCAACTCTTCCATTTAAATAACAATCTTTGAATTCCAGGCACGTACACGACAAGACCTACCGTCGCAGAGACATGCGTAAGTGCTTCAACCAGCGCGATGTAACCCGCCGTCGAGACCGGCGCACCGGGCTCCACGATGTCTCCTACAAGATCCATGGGACCCACCGAGTAACTGTTGATGACTTGCCTCTGACTGTCATCAACGTGGAGTTGATGTGCAATCGGACTGCTACCCCGTGGTGCCAGTGCCCAGACCCCGTCAAAACTAAAAAAACTTAGTGTTTTGTAACAATAGACATACAATAAGCTAGACTAGTAAATCATTGTGTAATTATCATATGATCTTGCAGTGACTCTAAACATGGTCCGCTCCAATAAGCTCTATAAGCTACTTAGAGCTTATTGATAAACCCATAGTGAGAGGCCACATTTTTGCACCATATGTTATCATTACCATATAAACACTGGTCGAAAACTTTCGACTTGAGGCACTGAAGTGTGTCGGGCAAGAAGATGGTACCCATTAGATATATACGTCAGTTTTCTTTTTATTTGAAATTAATATAATATTCTTATAACAGTGCCAAAAAACCTTTCGGTTTGTCTTGGTACCTTAATTCAGCACTCGCTACTCCTTAATAACATTAGTAATATTGTAATAATGCTAGGCTATGATATCATTGTTCTGATTGTTATGACCTACAAGTGTAATGGAGGGAGTGTAGTGATGTAATAGTGTTTGTTGCTAACGTCTCCGACTTGTGTTGGAGGAGAAGTCTGACGAACATACAAAAAAAAAAAAATGGAGGGAGTGTTTTTTGAAGTGCAAAACTTCTTTAGCGGCGCTGTGCACTTTGGAAAGTGCAAACTCGCGTCAGAACACTTGACCTGATCGAAAATTCGTAAGACGGAGGGAGAGTAGACCGCCGGCGCGGCGTAATATCCCAATCTCAATTTTTACCATGGTACCAACCATAAAATCACGACAACAGACCTGGCTGTTCAAAATAAGCCGCCCGCTACAAAATCACAACTCGAAAATAAATAGACAAACTGTTTGAAGCAGCTAATTTTGTATCACAAATTCCGAGTTGGCCCCATAGTAAAAGGTTTGAATCACCCCTCTTTTGGCTGCCAAAAGGTGGTGATTCAACTTTATTTAAATAACCATAACCTGTATGTAGACCATTACCCTGTGGTCAAGGAGCCCAAATGCAGTTCAATAAAAAAAAACGAAGTATACTGTTTGTAGCTCCTTTCTAAGTTGATTATAGCCGAGCTCCTAATAATTCTTCTGTATATAAATTCATAAAAATTTGGTCAATTTATTATTTATCCGACTTGCCATGATGAGCTAGTTAGTTCACTGTACCAGCCTTTTTTAATAGTCCACTGCAGGACGTAGGCCTACCCACGAAGGGTTATTGGGCCATATCCACCACGCTGGCCCTATGCGGGTTAGTCCAAAAACTAGCAGTAAATCATAATATCGTCGTTGCAAATTTTAAATCTCTTATGTGCAAAAAGCATTTTGAGAAAAACAAAAAAAAAGTGATCAACAGTTCTTAGTAGGCTCTTACTTAAGGCAATTTATAAATGCACCAAGTGTCAGTTAAATATAAAGATATTCACATAGGAGTTTTTGCAAACGATAGCTTCTAAAACTTGCAAAAAATTTGAAAATCTAATTTATAAGAAAAATGTCACATGGTAGGTTTTAAATTTGCAACGACGATATCAGTATAGCCACATGATAGAAGTTAATTTCTTTTTGAAGTTGATTAAAATTTTAAAATATTTTATTAAAACTTTATGGCATTCTAAGAAATACATGCTAATACGCAATATTCAATTATAGGTACTTTTATTGCAGTCGAGATAAAGTTATTTCATTTTATGACAGTCCATGTAACTTGATTGTTTTTTTATTGGGTATACTTATCTAATCTTACCTACATTTGGCGGTAAGAGTTAAAAGCTTCGAGCAAATATCTACAGAGCCACAATCCCTAAGTGAAAGTAGTAAAAAAATGTCCGAGCACCGTCATACTTACCAACTTAGATATATATGTACTTACATTAAATAATTCACAATGACTCATTATCTTGAATCTCGACGTTATGTCACCTAATTAGTGCTTGTAACCGAGCACTGTCACGAGTAACCGGCGTTGTAGTCGGCTTGCAATCGCCTTACGACTAACTAAAAAGTCTGCCCACTACGTAGCTTGGGCAAGGTTTTGTCTCGGACACTTTAATTGCACGATTGTGACTAATGTAGATACTTGCTCGATGGTTAAAAGTATCCTTTAAGATCAAAGTGGAAAATATAAAAATGTGCCTAGATATAGTACATCACATAAACACTGCGACAAAATCATTACAAAATATGTCAGTCATGACTTGAAAAAACTCACATAGAAATAGATACAGGTCGCGTCATGTAAAAAGAACGCTGGATCTTCAAACTGCGCACAAGGAAATTTAACACGTATTGCATACGTAATAGGAGTTAAATATCCTAGTACGCAACTCTATTTGCAGCAAGGAAATTTACCTCCTATCACGTAAGCAATAGGAGTTAAATTTCGTTGTGGGCAGTTTGAAGCTCCAGCGTTCTTTTTAGGTAACGCGAGCTATATGTTTAGTGTAAAACGTCATTATTTTCTATTCCTTTCCCGTAAAAATTGTACTAATTTCTTTCTATGCTTTCTATTTATTTTCTATTTTTACAGTTCGCGCGAAAAAATAATAAACATCGGTATTTGGAAAGGAAAAAATTACGTCTTACCAAAGGCAGATGTCCATTCTTAATTCGCTATTACTATTTCATATTTATTAAAAAACGATTACATTTGTGGGTTTTTCATTATCTATAAAGAAAACTAATTTAAAATCAAATATTATTCTTGTTTACCGACTTCAAAAAATCAAGGTAGTGTATTTGTCACAATTGTCACGTATTTGTAAATCTCTAGACAATATTATTAGGAAATTGTAAAAAAAAATTGTCAAAAAATATTTTAGCTGAAAGCATTTTTGAGGCACCAAAGGAAGAAATCATGATTTAAGACATTTAATTTTAGAAATTAAAAATATTTGTATTTTTAGTATAAGAAAAAATATGCTCAATATATTCTAAGGTTGATCCTGTTGTATATTTGTCAATCTAAATTTTGTATCTCTTTTCTTCTCGCGATCTCAGACCAAATGAAAGAATCAAGAAAAAACATCGCGAACAGACAATTGAGGCTGGTTTTTAGGGTTCCGTACCCAAAGGGAAAAACGGGACCCTATTACTATGACTTCGATGTCCGTCTGTCTGTCACCGGGCTGTATCTCATGAACCATGATAGCTAGGCAGCTGAAATTTTCACAGATGATGTATTTCTTTTGTTTTGTTTGTTGCCGCTATAACAACAAATACTAAAAACAAAATAAAATAAATATTTAAGGGGGGCTCCCATACAATAAACCTGAATTTTTAGACGTTTTTCGCTTTATATTAATAATGGTAACAGGTAGATGCTTGAAATTTACACAGAATATTTAGTTTTAAATTCACTTTAATAATAAATAATAAAATTAAAATAAAATAAATATTTAAGAGGGGCAGTACTGTATGGGACAGTACGGAACCCTCCGTGCGCGAGTCCGACTCTTACTTGGCCGATTATGGTAGTGAGTGCGTCGGTGTTGCGCCGCCATAGTTCGACTGACAAGCCAAGGCGTAGTTTCCTTGTACGTGTATATATTTGTGTCTGTACACGTCGAGGCATAGTTTTGCCGGCCTCACTTGTTTTGTTCACAACATTCTGTCTTAATTTTTTTATTTGGACTAAGCTCGCGATTTGAATAAAGATAGCAACAATAATCGCGCGATTTTTGTTCTAATATTGGGATCACACTTATCCAAATTAGGTATATAAATGTACAGCTATCTCGTTTCATTGTACTGAAATAAAAAGAGATGCAAGTTTGATGTAATGCAAGCCAGTAAAATGTTACAATAGGATCAATGCCATATTGTATCTAGTTACTAATATTTACTATAGTTCGGCCGTTCAGAGAATGTTTTTTGCCCTTAAGTGCATAGTTTCCGAGATATCGGCCAAAAACATTTTTTCAAGATGACGTGTCAGGAACGCATTCTCTGAACGGCCGTAGTTTAACTTACTATACTTTGATTATTTAGAAATATTTAAGAAAGATAAGAAATTAAGTTCTAATCATATCATCGACTGGAAAATTGTAAATGCATTTTTTCTCTGTAGCCACTGTGCTTGACACAAGCGGGCCGGCATCGATGGGCACTGCCGAAAATCAAATATGTGTAGATCAATGTTCAGGAAAATAATTATTTTTCGCAAAAAGTGGCATAATCGGCTTCAACCGTGTACATAATTCGAATAGTTCGCCCGGTCCAAGTGAGTAATTTTTCACATTATTGTTGATTTATCAAAGATAGCTCAGCCGATTTCAATAAAATTTAAACGGGACTTGTAAAGTATGATCAACCAAACAAAGCCCTTTGGAACTTATACGTACTGAATTTCACACCACCGCCTTTTCGGTGAAGGAAAACATCGTGAGGCAACCTGCATACGTCCGTAGTGTGAATCCACCAACCCGCACTGGGCCAGCGTGGTGGATATGGCCCAATCACCCGTCGTGGGTAAGCCTCATCAGCCTTTTTATAGTCCTGCAGTGGCCTATGAAAAGGCTGATAGAATACAGTACCATCTGCTATCTCGCCCGCATAAGCAGATATTCAGCACTCCCTCTTGCTCCCACACGGCCATTCACGTATACGTTCAGTCAGCCGTTCTATACCGCTCCAGTTTAGTTTCGTTTCTGACAGGTGAATTAGAGTCCAGGCTCCAATTTTTACGTGAATTAAGCCTCAAATCTAGATCCTTACATAGTATAAAATAAAGTCGCTATTTTTGTCTGTTTGTTTGTCTGTATGCTTAAATCTTTAAAACTACGCAACGGATTTTGATGCGGTTTTTTTTAATGGATAGAGTGATTCAAGAGGAAGATTTATATGTATAATACACCTGTGCGAAGCCGGGGCGGGTCGTCTAGTATTACATATAAGTAGGTAGCAAAATTTAGTCACATTTGTAAAATTATTGATTTTATTGGTATTTTTAGAGTAGGAATATTTATTTGTCCTATTTTATACCTATTTAAACAATCTGTACCTAAGTACTGTATTTAGATAGAAAAAAAGTATTGTTAAAACTAATTAGTTTATGGAAATGTATTTAAAATCGACCAAGTTCTTTATTTAAATATAGAATGACTAAAAATGCATTTCTCTTTCATTTTGTAAGTTCAATTATTTTAGTTAAGTAAGATTATGTTTAACCCCCGACACAAAAGAGGGGTGTTATAAGTTTGACGTGTCTGTTTGTCTGTATGTCTGTCTGTCTGTCTGTCTGTCGCATCATAGCGCCCGAACCACTGAACCGATTTCAGTTTAGTTTTTTTTTGGATGAAAGGAGACTTAGTCGAGAGTGTTCTTAGCTGTTTTATAAAAATCGATTGAGCCGTTGAGTTATGGTGGGTTAAAGTGGGGATGGAAGAACCAAAATTCTACAAATGTGCCCAAAATGGTTGTCAAATGAAAGATATTTTATCAGTATTTTGTATTTTGTCGGGGGTTTTTTAAATTTTAAATTTAAGTTTTTTATTTGGCATGTAAGGGCAGTTGCCGACATAGCCCAGCGGATTGGCATGTTGATATGGCAGTGGGCAGGACATAACACGGAAGACTGATGACCGATGGAGTTGAAAGTTCTCGAGTAGAGACCATGTACCGACAAACGCAACGTAAGACGTCCACCCACAACTTTCACTATTAGGCCAATCGCGAAATCGCAAATAAAAAATCTCAGAACTTTTTTCTAGAACGGCTGATTTTTTTTCGCGATTTCTAATTTGGTTCCATAGTAAACATTATTTAATATGAGCGTAAACAGATACACCTCTCACTAACACCTTGCATTTGAGAGGTGTTGGTGTAAACTAAAAGATGAAAAAAAAAAAAATAAGGTCTTGTTACTAATGTCACTTGTCAAAATCTCTCTCGACTTTTCTTTCTTGCTTGTAATACGTATTTTTATCAGCCAAAAATAAATCCGTGATTATAACAATTATTTCCTTTTATTTTTGGCCTATAACCATCAAGAGGCATCTATCAAGTTCAAATAAATTCAATTCTCAGGAAATGAAGTATCAAGTGTAAATGCATCTACCATGCACCGTGGCCACAAACGGTGCATTCGCTAAGGTCCTTAGCGTCATTATGGCCACTTTCAATTTGAATGATCGTGTAGACAATTTTAATGTAGAAGTAATATTTTTAAAGCAATTTTCTAACTTTGGCATTCACACAAACAATATTTATGGTGATATGATTTTTATTTAGAGTGCTTTCCTCACTAGATTTTATCTCAAAGAGTTATCTTTGTGATAATCATTTCAAAAATCTGAAGCGAACGCAGGATTTGAACCTGCCCCTTCGGATCACTAGCCCGACGCTCTAACCATCTGAGCTAGCCCGCCTCCTACGCAAGCGCCAAACTTTTGAAGTGTTTAATCATTACCACCAACTTATAGCTTATACAAAGATAATATTTATGGTGTTACATTTTGACATCAAATGGTCATATTATTATAATATACTATACATGTACCATGTACATATATTTATAAAATAAAACGACAATTCAAAATAAATAAAACTTTAATTTGTTTATATAATATATATCACAAGCTATTAACTGTCTATTGCATACAGTAACAAGCAAAACTATAACATAATAACCAAAGCATATGTACCGCCAACTCGATAGTGAAACGGCGAAAGAGCCAGAATAAAATGTGTATTTAAAACCTCGATATCAATTTAAGTTATTTACCTGTTCCATAAACTCTGAACAAATACATTTATTTTAACGCAATAAACTTTATAAGCAAATACATAGACGAACGGTCCTCTTGAGGTTCGTCCGTTCGGTTTCTATGGCAAATAAGAAAAAAAAAATTAGAACATACAAACATTTAAATTTTAATGTTTTGCTAATTATTGTAAACCTATGATCTTTTTGGTCGAAATAAATGATTATTTATTTATTTATTTTATACATTCAATCATTTTATTATATTATACAGGGTTACTGCGAATCATGCAGCATCCTTCTAAAGGTACATTCTAAACCAATTAACTTTTGTTCTAAAACTTTTCGCAACATAAAAATACGTTTGTTACATATTTTATAATTATCATTGAAAATAAACGAAATGAAATCAGTTTTTTTTTTTGGAGATTTAATAAACGACGTATGGTGTCATGTACAAAATAAAACCGATGCTGATCAGTAACCGTGTATACAAGGTGACTTTTTTCTAAGTCTAGGTTGAGAACTCATGTCTTATTATTAATGTTTGACAGTTTAGCCGTATCACTATCAATGCTGTTCAATTTGAATCAACTACAATTTGTTTGTTTTTTTTTTTTCAACTTTAACAATGATTAAAACATTGACATAAATTCTGTTGTCTTATTCACTTATACTTCTGATAGGAAACATGACAAACAAACAAACACAAATAATGCATTTTTTATGTCATTGTAAGAAAAATAATTACTATTGTAGGTACATATTATTACCAAAACAAAAAATAACATCACATTCTTAAACAGTTTAGAATATGGGGCAGCAGAATTTAAGTCATTACATTTTTCACATAAAATATAGATTGAGATTATTTTAATATCTTATTGTTGTCGGTAACATAATTATAACTTAAAAATAAGAGGAACAATTTAAGTTTGTTTAATCCAGTCAATAAAATAATTTATACTCTATAACATTAAGTACACATCAAATATGTATAACATTAAATAAATGCGAAATGAACTAAGTCTACGCTAAAAAACTTAACTGTAAAAAGAAAAAAAAATACAAAATTATCGTCGTAAAGTAACTGAGATTTCGTAAATTTTTGAGCACTTTTCTAATACAATGGAATTAAAAAGAAAACATTTGTACAGGGTAACTTTTATTTACCACAATAGGAAAATAATATAGGTAGGTCAAGAAAAAAAAACTGAAACAAAGAAGAAAACTGACAGAGTAGAAAAATGCCAAATAGGGTACCGGGTAGCACCGGCTGTGGCCATCTTAGTACCATTCGTGGCCACTTTGAATTTTAAGAAAGACATCTTTATGTTAAAATAATATTATTTTTTAAAATTTCTAACATGTAGATTTCGAAGAACAATATTTATGGTATTACATTGTTTAAAATTATCATTTATGCAATAATTTTGTCACCAAATGGCTACAACTGGATCAGTGGCCACACCCACTATGTATATTATAAATAATTGTGTTTTGAGCTAGTTAAATAATTCCTTTTTAATGTATTTTCGATGCGCAAAAACGATTAGATACGCTTTCATGGTTCAGAAATCACGTACCTAACAGCAAAAACAAATGTAGCCTGTGAGAATAGATTCACTAACTTAGGTATTGCTCAGGTAAAAAGTCACCCAGTATTGAAAAGGAAAGTCTGGAAATCACATAGGTACCTACTAAAATAGGTCTACAAATATACATGTACTCATTCAATTTGTATCTAACCATTCCATAATAAAATGGCTATGAAATAGGCAAGAATGTAACTGGAATTACATGCAAAAGTAAGTTTTAGATGTGTAGATGAGCAGTGGTAATTTCTACAGAAATCAATAGAGAATCTGGATTGTTCCTAACGATCCACCCAAACTAACCACCTAGGTGGTCGGTTAGGAATTTCCTTCCTAGCCGACCACCAGCCATCCACCTGGGTGGTCGGTTAGGATTTTTTCAAGAATTTTGTTCTTAACCAACCACCAGCCATCCAGGTGGTCAGTTAGGAATTTCGTTCCTAAACTACAGCCAGTCGCTTAACTGACCACCTACGTGGATGGCTGGTGGTTGGTTAAGAACAAAATTCCTACCCGACCACCGAGGTGGATGGCTGGTGGTCGGCTAGGAAGAAAATTCCTAACCGAGTTGGTTTGGGTGGATCGTTAGGAACAAACCGAGAATCTCTAAAGGTCCATAGATATACAGGCTTATCCAAAATTGGTAAACTAAGCGGAAAGGGAGTGATTCAGATCATCATTACGAACAACTTTTACTATGGGCCCAACTCGCATTTTGGAATTAACAAAATGTATTAAACAACCTCGGACTAAATAAAAAAATCAAGACAGAACGTCGTGAACAGGCAAGTGAGGCTGGTTTTTAGGGTTCCGTACCCAAAGGGAAAAACGGGACCCTATTACTAAGACTTCGATGTCCGTCTGTCTGTCTGTCACCGGTCTGTATCTCATGAACCATGATAGATTAGATAGATTAATTCTTTATTGTTCACACCATAAAATACAAACAAAGAAAGAACAACTTAAAAAAACTAGTGGCAACAACAGGCGGCCTTATCACTAAAAGCGATTTCTTCCAGGCAACCTTAGGATGGAGAAAAGTATTTGAAGATAAAAAACGACGGGGTGTGCTTTAAAAAGAATGAAAGGACAATGACGAAGTTATAATAGGCAAATAAACATACATACAAAAATAGTACACACCATGATAGCTAGGCAGCTGAAATTTTCACAGATAATGTATTTCGGTTGCCGCTATAACAACAAATACTAAAAACAAAATAAAATAAATATTTAAGGGGGGCTCCCATACAACAAACCTGATTTTTTAGACGTTTTTCGCTCTATATTAATAATGGTAACAGGTAGATGCTTGAAATTTTCACAGAATATTTAGTTTTATATTCCCTTCAATAATAAAATTAAAATAAAATAAATATTTAAGGGGGGCTCCTATACAGTACGGAACCCTCCGTGCGCGAGTCCGACTCGTACTCGATTATTATACATGTGGTGAGTGCGGTGGTGTTGCCCCGCCATAGTTCGACTGACGATCCAAGACGTAGTTTCCTTGTACGTGTATGTAATGTATGTACACGGCGAGGCGTAGTTTTGCCGGCCTCACTTGTTTTGTCCACAACATTCTGTCTTGATTTTATTTGGTCTGAGGAAACAACTGATGTTCATAATCAACTTTTACTATGCTATTATATTAATCACCTCCTTTCAGCTTACTGCACCAGTTCTAGTTTCATATTACACTAGACTTTCTGTATTTATATCGCGTTGCCATGGTCACTCACTTCATTAAAATATGAGTGTAAGGCAACGAAATTCATTTGATGGTAGTTTTTAGGGTTCCGTACCCAAAGGGTAAAAACGGGACCCTATTACTAAGACTCCGATGTCCGTATGTCTGTCTGTCACCAGGCTGTATCTCATGAACCGTGAAAGCTAGACAGATGAAATTTTCACAGATTATGTATTTCAAAACAAATACTAAAAACAGAATAATATAAATGTTTAAGGGGGGGCTCCTATACAACAAACGTGATTTTAAAGAGTTTTTTTGCTTGCTATTAGTAATGAGAATGAGAAATGGGGCTAAAGAGGCTTTTTCACGGTACGGAACCCTTCGTGCGCGAGTCTGACTCGCACTTGGCCGATTTTTTCTCTTCTAATGTTCACGTTACACCGTTTAAAGCGTACAGTGCGACACAAAAGAGATGAAATGAATTATTCGGGAACTAAATTATCACTTTTGCTGGAACCACAATCTAGCTCAGATTGTGGTCAATCATTGCTAATTCCTAGCATATTCTCGTTTTGCGTTATTTTGAGGATTGTGAACAGAAAAACAGTAACATTATGAAAAAAGTAATGCAAAATATGCTAACAAAGCGATGGTGGCGACCTCATTTATTTTCAAGTCTTTTATGTCGCACTGTACCGCAAACAGCTGTGGCCTAGTTTTCGACCAATCACAGGGCAGGCATTAAATGAAGACTTGTGATTGGTTGATGGCCGCAGCTCACTGCGGGACTAGTAGCACTTAAGCTCGATGTCATTGGCTTCACAACCAACCGGCACTGGGCCAGAGCGATATGGCCCAATCACCCTTCGTGGGAAGGCCTATGTTCAGCAGTAGACTATTTAAAAAAAGGCCAGTACAGTACACTAGCTTCAACATAGCTCATCTACACATATCTAGTGGAAAATAACCTTTATGCCGACAGTACACTCTCGGGTTTCAGCAAACGCGAACAGGAAAGCAATCGAAATTATGCAAAAGCGTTTAGTGATTTTCTCTCTGTATCGTGCATATACTGCTGACATTTGGTAAAAATAATGATATCTATTTAATAATAAGGATTTAAAAATTATAAATCATACAAAGAGGTTTCGCCTATGGCAATAAATTAGACTAAACATAGAACAACACAAAGTTTTGTTTTAATGATAAAGCAGCATCCAATTTTCAAAAACAGACTCTGTTAGAAACTAAAAATACATTTTATTTTGTGCAGCTATACTTACTCGTAGTAGCAAACTTACATTTGCCAAAATGAATTCTTAAAAACGTAATATTACATTATCAAGACCGAGGCAAATCTATATATTTTATGATTATTTTCAATATAAAATCGAAATGTTATTAAAAATCATAAAAATACATTCAGTGCCTCTATTTGGAAAAGTATTAAAATAAGTTTGATTCCTTCTAAAATAAGACGTAATAGTCTAACTAAAAGAGTCAAAGTTGTAAAATTAGGAACGGCTTTATCCAAGTTCTTAAGGCTGATCGTCTCGGTCAGAGCTCGAAATGATTTTTTTTTGGTTGTTTTGCCTTTTACAGTTAAACTACTCATTTTAAGTTTGCGAAAACTCATTGAGTGGCCATGAATAGATAGCGTTTACGAGTTACATACACTTGAAAACCAAATTAGGGGTTAATAAATCTGTTCATGCACGAAAGTGCATTTACAGATTTTCAACTTAGTTTTTAGTTAGTGGACTCTCGTGCTTAATAAAGCCACTATTCTGGTTTCTACGTGTATTATATACCTCGTTAACGATATCCATTCAGGGCCGCTAAATGATTTTTTTTAACTTACAACGAACACTTTACCTGTAAATGTCAAAAAACTCAAGCTAAACTCAGCTGAAATTTCGCGCCCTGACCTAGTGAATCCACCTTAAATCCATTTTTCTATCAACTAATTCAACTAGCACTCGGCATAAGAGAAGGCTAACTATGCGACCACTAGCTTTAATAAAAAAAGCTTCACAGCATAAAGCAATGCAAATACAAACTATCCAAAAATATTTATCTATCAAGATCAAAACATTGTCTCAAAAATATACCTTCTCCAATAGACAAAATAATTTTATAGTCTATGTTTCTACTAACTACGAAAATAATAAATAATAGGTCAGGAAACGTAACTGCGCTGCGTTAAAATAAATTATCTAGCAAAAATCGTTTTCAAGAGGGTGGGGCTTAAAAGTCAAGTCCAGTGTGACACCATTCCGACATTTTTCTTGCAAGTGAGTACGCGCGCCAATCCCTGCTTTCGTTCGGAATTCAAACGATGCACCAAGCATGTCTATTGGTAACCGCGGAAGTGATTCGTATTTTGAATCATACATTGCTTTAGTTTAAAGTTGAGCCATTTATTGTGTAGAATTTGTTCTGAGTTAGAGTTCCTGACTTATTATTTATTCGTAGTCTACTAAAGATAACGTATTCTTACATATATTCCAACGTACACAACTTATTTTTTTTACGTGATAACGTCTTAAATCGATGAACGAAGGCAGCACGTACGAAAAAGCATGACACATTGTCACGTTCCGCCAGAGCCGAACGTGTAAGCGAGAGCGCAGAAAAAGCGATAGACAGGTACGACCGGCCTAAACGTTCGGCTTGTGACGACGAGCATATGACGTTATCACGTAAAATTATGGTCCGTAAACGACTTTACAGACAAACAATTATTTTTTATTTGGGAATTATATTCCTGATCACACACACAAGTGCAGTATCACTGTAGTAAGACAAAAAATCTAAAACTACACTAAATGCAAGCACAAATTCGTATAGGGTAAAAAGCTAGTAGTCGCATAATATAAGTACATCGAAGATTCAGAAACAAAGCTGTATCGTCGCAAGGTATCTCTAAACGACGGTCGTAGTCTATAATACCATTATCATCATCATTATGCCCAACTTTTACTATGGAACCAAACTGAAAAATCAAAAATAAAAAATCTAGACATAACTCTCAACGAATCGATAAAATACCTGAATGACAAAATATACAGCTAATTTATTTTTCGCGATTTCTGGGTCTGTCTTTTAAAAGTTGCTCATAACGATAGAATATATGATAGAATGATACTCTAAAAAACTTCCGTCGTTTAGAAACACACCCTGCAAATAAGTGCATCAAACCACGAACGATACTGTTTTACCGACACACGTTCTACAGCTTGTTAAAAACACCCGCCATCAAAGAACGAAGTTTACAGCTTGTTTAAAAACGATCGAATCTGTTTTTTCGGCGTCTATAAGTTAACGCCGGCGTAGCGAGGCAGAAGCGAGATAGCGCTACAATTGTCTATGTTTATCTCATTCGCGCGGCGCGTCCAGGCCCTGGCAACTAGTTCATATTCTGTAGAGCGGCTATATCAGGTCGGGCGGGTCGACGCACGCGCAGCATGTCAGCTACAAGGCGCAGCCTCCCTACACACATACACAACAACGTTAAAGGGGGAAAGGGACGCATGCTTAATAGCCTGTCGGATTTATATGCACTCTTAGCATTCATTTTTTCATCGATGATCCAAGTATGAGTACTTATAAAGAATTTTCTTTATGCTTAATACTCTTAGTATTCATTAATAAAATTCGTGTGGGCCGAATGGCTAAGTTTATAAGCCGATTGAAGATCTTTGACATTTCTAAACGATTAAAACAATCGGAGCCTACTCTGAATATGCTATGTCTTCGCAGCGAAGGTGTGCAACTAGCGTCATAGAAATACATTAATATTTAAAACTATTTAATGTCTCACAATAGCCCAATAAATTAAATCATTTAAAATATTAATTTAATTATTAGAATAGCGTAATAAAAAGCCATTTAAAATATTAACGTATTTCAAGATGCAGTTTGCACACCTTCGCCGCGAAATAAATAATCGGCCAAGTGCGAGTCGGACTCGCGCGCGTAAGGTTCCGTACCGTATGGAAGCCCCCTTCATATATTTTATTTTAATTTAATAATTTATTTTTGAAGGAAATATACAACTAAATATTCTGTGAATATTTCAAGCATATTCCTGTTACCGTCATTAATATCGAGCAAAAAAATCACGTTTCTTGTATGGGAGCCTTAAATATTTGTTTTATTTTAATTTAACTATTTATTTTTAAAGTGAATATTTATTTAAATTTTCTGTGAATATTTCAAGCATCTATCTGTCACCGTTATTAATATCGAACGAAACGGCTAAAAATTCAGGTTTGTTGTATGGGAGGCCCCCTTAAATATTAATATTTTTCTGTTTTTAGTATTTGTTGTTATAGTGGCAACAGAAATACCTTTTATTTGTTTTTACCCTTTGGGTACGGAACTTTAAAAAGCAAAGTGATCCAAATAATCCTGAAATCGGCATAATTATCTCTACGATATACCTAGTCATCTTTATTTTTATTTTTTAGTTTTTTTCGGGTCGAAAAGGTGTGCTAAGAGTGCATTAAACACCGTACAGTTTATTACAGTGCAAGGATTTTAACTAAGGTACTTAGTACACTGTCGAATGAAAAAAGTTTAGTTTGCATTCAAATTGATGCATAGAATTAAATCCTTGCACTGTATAACTAAACTAAAAAAAAATATAGGTAGAGCTATCAAAATAAAACAGCTCAAGGTTTTTACATCTTAGTTCAAAATATTGTTTATCGACAAATGTTATTAAAAAACACACTTTTTAGCAAGTGTAAACAACAATGTTTTTTTTTGAAATGGGAAAATATTTTAACAGCTCTGATATGAAGAACTATATTTGGAAGAGATAATCTGAACTACAAATAGGAGTCACAACAAAATATTTGGATCACAACAGAACAATTAGAATAGCAATTTTACCAAGACAAAAAATACAGAGAAGTAAGGGCAACTATTTTTTCTGATCAAAATATCTCTGTAACAAAAAAATACTACAGAACCCTAAAAACGATAAATAAGATCTAAGGGATTAATAAACACCTAGTAAATATGAAGACCAGCAAAGCATTCCCTGTTCTAATAAAATTAAATCTAAAAATACACCTAAAATAATTGAAGTAAAAAATGTATGTAAATAGATGTAAAAACATTATTTTAACAATAACACGGTAATGATATTTACCGTGACAATACAATGCTTATCAGATAAAGACCAAAATAAATGTTCCTAAAGAAAAATTATAGAGCACTAAAAATTTATTGCTAACATTAAAAACTAGAAGCAAAAGAACACACAAAAAGCATCATTCTTATAAAGGAAAAGTCAAAACCATTACTAAAAACTTTCGCTTAGAATATACCAAATGATTTTCACAACAACGAGGAACTAATGTTCTGAATCACTAAGTACATTTATATTTAACATTTAATACAAGCAAAACACTAAAAAATGAACTACTACGTACTAAATAGCAACATTGAAATACCTATCGTTGATTATTTTGTTAATATTTGTCCATTGTAATTCGAAATACAGGGTTATAAGCTTGCCATGTGCCAAGTTGAATACATATTTAATATAATAAGAATGTTTATTTTAGGTCATTGTACTAATTTTACAGGCTTTTATTTAACTTGCAATGGATGTACCTATGTAAGTTCGGGTGGAATCTTGTAAGTTAAATTTGACCAACTTCTCGGTTTCTGATTGAGTTTATATTTTGTATACATAATGTATATCGCGTGACGATGCAATAATATGGTACCATGGAGCTGATCTGATGATGGAATCGGAAGGTGGCCATCGGAACTCCTGTACTAAACAATGTAGACCCGTCGTGTTTGGGCTCGTTTTACTTGTCTTGGCTAGCACTCTGCTGCTACATAATATCCAGGATCTCAAAAGCTTGTATTTTGAAAAAAAGTTGTATTTTTTAATAATTTATTTAAGAACTGAATAGACCACCAGTTACAGAATTATAAATGTTATCCGACCTTATCACTACATAGTATAAAACAAAGTCGCTACCCTGTCTGTTTGTCCCTATGTATGCTCATATCTTTAAAACTTCGCAACGGATTTTGATGCGGTTTTTTAAATAGATGATTCAAGAGGAAGGTTCATATTAATACACCTGTGCGAAGCCGGGGCGGGTCCCTAGTTCTTTATAAATGAAAATAAATGCGCGATAGGCATATTATTTTACAGAGATACTTACATATTTTCAGTGCGATAGTACTAAAACTTATTAAATAAAAGTTGCAAATGGATTGAGAGCCTGGTAAAACTCAGAAAGCAGAGCAGAAACTTTGCTACTTTTGAGTTATTAATTTTTGTGATTTCAAGGTCAATTTTTACACAGTTCAATAATATTCTACTTAGCAAATGGCCAGCTAAGAACCCAGTATATATTTGGCACTAATTTCCATAACTATAATATATCAAAAGAGGTCTATCACAGAGGAATAGGTATAAATGTAATACAACTACAAATATAATTTAAATTCCCATCAAATTCTCTCTCAATACCTTGGGGATATACAGTGTGAATTTTGTAATTTTTCTATACCATTCTAAAAGGATGCTCTTTATAATTTTGCTATCAGGAAGCTAAATGAGAATTAATAAGATATGTAAAACTTATCCTCATATACAAGGTTATCCAGAACTGGTGTACTAAGCCGAAAGAAGGTGATTCAGACCATCATTATGAACAACTTTTACTATGGGGCTAACCCGGAAATGAAAAAAAAAAAACAGAAGTTTTACACATTTTGTCGACTCAGAGTTAGGATTTTGTATGGAGTTGATTTATCTCGTAAGCCCGGATTGGCCCCATAGTATAGGTAGTTCATAATGATGATCTTAATTATCTTCTTTCCGTTTAGTACAGGGCAAGTCACAGAGCTATTACAACCAGAGAGATAGCGCTGTTGTCGCTTGAAGCAATTCTCAACCACAAAAATGTACAGAAAATCTTGCCCAGAGCTGTCAAGACTGTCAAATATGAATTGGAATTTGACACTACTGAGAGAAAAACACGGCAACTAACCACGGACACGTGATATTTTTCATGTCTCTTTCTAACTCATGCCATATTAAATCATTGCATCTCTTTCTTTCTTTGCTCGATCAACCACATTATCCCTCTGGTATCTCTGCGGGGCAAGCAGATAACCCTGTATATGTTTCTCTGCAAAGTGCAGGGACTTTCAAAGGTAAAAATAATCATCATGATGAACAACTTTTACTATGGAACCAACCCCAAATCGCCGATAAAATCAGCTGTTCTTTACAGGGTTACTGTTTTAATGTACAGAAATATGCCCTTACAAGGATGCTAATTGATTACCAGTAACTCTGTATATTTTATCGGGAGTCGATGAACTTTTCGTAAAGGCTGAATCAAACTTGTTGGCGGCAGTGATTGTATTTTAGAGTACTTCCACTCTGCCCCACCAAAGCACCGCACTGGTGGGGCAGATTCCACTTCTTAATTTTTTGGAGTAGAATCTGCCCCACTCGTCTCATCTTGGTGGGGCAGATTCCTCTCACTTTTTAGACTAGTGGAATCTGCCCCACCAGGGGTGTAGCGCGATTCTAAATTAAATTGGTAGTGCCATGAAGTGTGAAATTTGACTGCAAAATTTTAATCATTATAACGCCCCACCAAAAGAACAGATACGTGAATAGAATAACTAGAAGGTGATTACGTCGTCAGCAATAGTTATTTATTTCTTTTCGCGTATGTGTTTAAAGTCCTCCATGTTAAATATATTCTCTAATTTCTAGAATTAAATCTACTGCTCCTGAATCCATAAAAATAAGAAAAATGTACCAATGTTTACGTAAGAATGGGGAGGGGGGTAAAACTTTACTTATTTTAGCTTTGGGTTGGGGGGGTATATAATTGTAAGTAGTATGTAGTGGAGCTGATCTTCCAGGCGGCCACTATAAAATACAAGCTATGAAGCAAGCGGGGCTATTTACGTTTGTTTTAGCTAACTTCACACCCGCCAACAAGTTTGATTCGGCCTTTAATAAACAACTTGTATTATTTTATTATTCAGACTGACATTTTATGCTCAATTCTTACTATCCTAATTTTACTGTATGATATTTTAAATGTTTTTTTTTTTACAATTTTACTCCTTTTTAATTTTGTTTTTATTTTTGACTGTACATATTATGTTACTTTTAACGACCATTGTTGACATTTTTAATTATTATTGTTGTTATATATGGGTAATAGCCTGAAATAAAGTAATTTTGAATTTAAATTGCACCATATCCGTTAGTCCTATAGTAAAAGTTGTAAATAATGATTTTAGCTCATTTATACATATACTTCTAAAAGTATCTGCGCATTGTATATTTTCATATATTTAGCGTAGAAATCTTCTACTATATCATGTTCTGCCCCTCCACATTATTGTTTTACTGTGTGTAGTGTTTTTATGTGTAACGAGCAACAAATCCTTGTATTTGCTAACTTGACTAGTTGTTTGACGGCAGTGTCAGTACGCACACATTATTACAGGAAAAATAGACGTTTTTTGTCAACTTTGCTCTAAATTTTCGATTTTTGGCCCATTCAATAATTTATGGCCCATTCAATGAAATTTCATTAAATGGGCCATAAATCGTAAACGGTAAGTTTTACAAATAAGTTTACTGGGAACAAAAGAAGCTATATTTTAGTCTCTAAAATAATAAATTCCGTGACTTTTGCATAGTTTAGCATAGTTTTCATAGTTTCCAAGATATCGGCTAAAAACTTTTTTCAAGATGGCGCTTGAAGCTCCACCTGGATCTGTCAGCATTTTGTGATTTTATGCTCAGTAAGTGATCTTAAACCTTATAAAAATAAAAAAATTGGATCGGAAATTTAGTGCAAAGTTAAATTCTTTTTTTCCTGTACTACATGCGTGGTGGCGCATTGTAAATACTTTCTTAAATACTTTCAAACGTATATATCGTAGAAGATCTCTAACACAAATTTAAAAAAAACTTAATAAATAACACCTACTACTTCTTATAACATCTAAAAATCTATGGGAAGTATACTTTCAAATTGATTTAGATTAAATTCTTATTTGAACATCTTACGCGTATAATTTAAATTACAAGCTATGTAATACTTATACAATACATCAAAATGTTTTATAAGGGCTCAAAATTTGGCTACATTTTATATACATTTGTGCTTTTGTATCAAAGTCTTAAATGGAAGATTTTGTGTATTGGATAAAGCTGGTAATATAGAACTAATTTAAGTTTATTTATAAGTATTTTAGTATTTAACAGCGTAGAAACTTTGTAATAAACGCAAATACACATTACTCAAAAAGTGTTTCATTTCAAGTTATCAACTTAAAAATCAGGAAATAATTAACAAATTCCATATTGGTATGGCGCCGGCCAAACCGACTCTTAAATTTAGCCCAAAAATTAAATAAACATAAATAAATATAAGGGGACATATTACACACGGTCTCTGACCCCAAACTAAGCAAAGCTGTCAGGTATATGGCTGTCAGAGACTGATATACGTAGGTACTGCATATAAAATTTTTTTTCAAATGCATACTTGTATACCTAAATAACACCCTGACACAACGCAAACATCACAATTTGCCCTGTGTGGGAATCGAACTCACGCCCCTTTGACCCAGGAGTCAGAGTCACTAACCACTGAGCCACCGAGGCAGTCATACTGTGAATTGTTTCTTCAAATAGTGTTTTTTTTTTAATAAGTATATGTAGTAAATATTTTATATTATAAAACTGTGAAATCTGTCGATCCTTAGCGAAGCGGAGCGCATTTGAGTGTCCGTGGAATAAAGCAAATGATATTTTTTTATTTTAAAGAAAGAAAGATTTCATTTTCGTAGCGAACATACTTTACCTGTCTGGGTCAGGCCTCAATATCTACAAAGTTTCTACACTGTATATTATAATTTTATACAAATACAATATAATTTATACCTGCAACATAACACAGGGTGAAAGTAGATAAATATAACTTTTGGTCTTGTTTCCCCTTTTCAATTTATACTATTATACACTGTGTAAATTTTGCAACGAATTTTTTTTTTTTATAATTATATAATATTGTTATCATTACCATTAATTAGTTATTTATTAAGATTTTTTTTAAATATACAAAATATTGCTGTAAAGTGCGGGGATTTAATCAGGTAGGTATGTAATATTATATTCATGTAGAGTAGCTTTTAGAATGAGACCGACCCCGAAATTACGAAAAAAAAATCAGGTGTTCCATACAAAAAGTTCCTTGGCTCCTTCGAGCAAATATCTACAGAGCCACAGTCCATAAGTGAAAGTAGTAAAAAAACGTCCGAGTGCCGTCATACATACCAACTTAGATATTTAAATTAAATAATTCACAATGACCCGTTTTCTCGAATCTCGACGTTATGTCACCTAATTAGTGCTTGTAATCGAGCATTGTAACGAGTAACCGGCGTTGTAGTCGGCTTGCAATCGCCTTGAGACTAACTAAAAAGTGTGCCCACTACGTAGCTTGGGCAGGGTTTTGGCTCGGACACTTTTTTGCACGATTGTGACTCTATAGATATTTGCTCGAAGGATGGCTCTCAACAAAATGTAATGGACGCTGATTATTTTCGCCATTTCGAGTCGGTACCACAGTTAAAGTTATTTTAGTGAAGGCTTACAATAGCCTTCACTAAAATAACTTTAACTATGATATGTTAAACTATAATGTATTTTCGCAATAATCCTAGGGATTTCGCGAAAATACGGATTATTAGATATTTCACAATAGTACTGAAAAAAGAAAGGATATTTGTAAAAACACAGGTTGCTTTTTAAATCCCTGCACTTGCAAAGCAAAACTTTGTACAGAGAGATAGTTCGTTTAAATTTTAACATTTAGATAACAATTGACACCTAGATTCAACATTTTTGAATAACTATGACCTACATCGAACAACTATAGTATACAGGATTATTTCTAATCAATTAGCATCCTTTTAGGGGCTTATTCTATACATCAAAACTAACAACTTTTTTCTACGACTTTTATGAATTCTCAAAAAAAAGTTGTTGTTCCAAAGAAAAATATCGTTTACCCTCGGCAAAATGTATGGAACAGCTGATTTTTTTTTAGTTTGGACAAAAGTCGCTGAACAAATGTTGTTAGTTTTGATGTACAGAATAAGCCCCTAAAAGGATGCTAATTGATTAGAAATAACCCTGTATTAATAAATTTTTTAATTCCTCTAAAACTGTTACCTTCTACCTGTCTGTTACCTCTGATTTATACTGAGAATTTTGAAAAACGGCAAAAAATAAATATCATGATTACATTTAATCATAAACATTGATATACGTAATCATGATCACAATTGTAACCAAATCATGATGAGATTATACATTAATCAGTGATACCTACTCAGAATAGTAAAAAAAAAAACATAAAATCAAAATAAACACGTATTCATTGTGCATTTTTAGATTTATAGTGTAAAGTATGCATGAAAATGATAGTTTTTATCCATTGCCTATTTTAAGGCATAACCTTTGTCTAACGTCTTTAGAATGGTATTTTTAAGGAAATAAGAATTTTGATGACATGGTGTGATGAACAAAAAAAAATAAGTTTGTGCGACGCTCATACGTAAACGAGTTACGAAAAAAAATTGTAAAAAAATCTTTAAACGTTACTAAATATGTAGCTATAATTACTGTAAAATTTTTATGAGTTTTCTCAAATTTAGATTTATCTGATAAAAAAAAAAAATTACATTTTGACCACCAAAGTCACGAAAGTTCTGACCAACATTTTTCGAGCGCCAACAATGTTTATAGTCGTCAAAAATTCAGGCCTCATAAAATGATTTAAATAAAAATAAGCGATTGTGCTCAAAAGGTTAATGATAAAACTTCGTTTCAAAATCCTCAGTACAACATAGACACCCATCTTACACCAAACTTTAAAACAAATCAAATCCAGAAAAACTCCAACCAAAAACAACCCTTCAAACGATAGCCTCAGTATCGCTAATCACATGAATACCATGCTTCGTCAAAATCAACCTGACTATATCGTTGCAACTCCTCGTTTTATAGTTCCTACTCTCTCTATCCTTCATTTTAATACTCTTCATCTTGTCACACAGTTTGCTAACTTCCGATTTACTCTTTTTTAAATCTTCCGGTCGTAACTTCCTTATAGTCGAGGAGCACCGTTTTTTCATTGGCTCCGCTTGCAAATTCTGTTCAACGTTACCCTCGCTGACTCTTCGCCTATACAGCTCATACTCAATATCATCTTTTCGGAGATAACTGTCCAAAGAACAGTACGTAGACTCTCCTAGAGATAATTTATCATCTTTTCCCGTGTCTTCTTTGTAATTAACTTTTTCCGTTGTGATACTTAGTGTCCCCCCTTTTTTGGTAACTTTTTCGGTTTTTAAACTAACTGTTTCGGTTTTTCCACTTACCTTTTCGTCTTGAATGGAATGTTGAGTCGCGTCGCTGACGATTTTGACAGCTTTTCCTGGTACATAGGTTGAGGGGACTTTGTCTATGTAAGCCATTTTAGGCTTTAGGCTATCAATAATAGGGCTCACTGAATCCGTCTGATTTGGCATCAAAAAATTGGATTTTCTTGGCCTTTTCACTGTAATAGTTTCGTCGACGATTGAAGGTTTGTCTCTGATTGATATGAGTATGTTTTTGAAGGTGGTTTCTTCTGGGGACGTCATGATGACGTCTTGCGGAGACCTTTTAGCGTAGTTTAGGAGGTCTGAGAGGTACTCACTGTTTCCAATGTAAGCGTGAAAGAGATGTTATCGTTAGTTATATGTGTGATATTATTCTACCATTACAGAATACAGAAAAACACAATTTATACATTAAACCCAATTTGTTTATTAAAGGTTCAGTAATACATCAACCACTTTTTGTTTTAAATAACTTTTACAACGAATTAAAAAAAAAAACACCTATTCCATACATTTTGTAGCGATTCGATGAACATTTCGTATGGAACAGCTCATTTTTTTCGTATTTTGTTCCTTAGTAAGTTTATTATAATGTACTTGAAGTGTGGTTTAAATAGGTACTTCTGAGCCCTTAATATACACGTTGTAGAACTGTAAATAAGCAGATTAAAATGAAGTTTTTTTTAAATTATTTTTGAAGGTAGCCCCCTACCGATGGTATACAGTACTACCGAACACTTCAATTTAAAAAGTAGAAAGTGGACAATTCGTACTGCGCCTGCAATAATTACACCAGGTTCAAATCCTGTGGCACGGAATATTTTTGTCTTGTTATTTTTTTTAAGTGACGTGGTGTTACTCACGTGTCTCCTCTGGCGTTATAAAGCTTGTTTTGCTTGATATATTGTAAGACAGCATCATCGGTGAGGTATTTAGCGCTCTCTGCGCGCCGCACCAATCGCCGGATGACAGTAGAACTGACTTCATTCGCTATGTAGTTCGTCACTAGGACGACGTTTTTCTGAAATATAATAATTATTTATTATTTTATAATATAATTATTATTTTTCGCAAAAAATGGCAAAACCGCCTTCCATCGTGTACAAAATTCGAATATTTGGCTCCAATTGTTTACATTATAGTTGATTTTACAAAAAAGGCTCAGCCGATTTCTTTAAAATTAAATGGGACCTCGGGAGTATACTGTTAGCTATGCTAGCTATGCGGTGTGGCTGTGGGCGTCCGAACGAGCGGTGTGCCAGGCGGCCGTGGGCGAGCTATGCTGGCCATGCAGTGTAGCTGACGAGGCAGCCTGGACGAGCGGGGCGTGGAGCGACGGGAGGAGCCATCGACAGAGACCTCGTGACGACACGCACGGCGACAGACGTGCCCTAGTGCCTTAACTATAACCTTGTAATTGGCAGTGGAAAATATAAAATGCTGAATTTATAAGACATTTTCACTTATGTCATTAACAATACAGGGTTATTTCTAATCAATTAGCATCCTTTTATGGGCTTATTCTGTACATCATAACTAACAACTTTTGTTCTACGACTTTTGTCAAAACTAAAAAAAACAGCTGTTCCATACATTTGGTCGCGGGTAAACGATATTTTTCTATGGAACACCAAAAATTTTTTTTGAGTTTCGACAAATGTCGCAGAACAAAGGTTGTTTGTTTTGATGTACAGAATAGGCCTCTAAAAGGATGCTAATTGATTAGAAATAACCCTGTATAGGCACGCTTACGAACTAAAAATAATTTTTCGATTCTGTTCACAATTGGCGAAATTATCGATGAACATACACAAAAAAACATACAGACGAACATATAACCTCCTCCTTTTTGGAAGTCGGTTAAAAATTATACTGTTCGTAACTAAAACCTACAAATAAACTTCAAACATTCGTTATAACATAATAACATTTCACATTTTGTAATTTATTCAGTTCTAATTTAATTATTCGCTGTAGCAAAGATGATGTTAAATTATTCATACTTTGTGTTATAAGTGATATATTATTGTAAGACGTATATTATAAGATCGTATATTATAATTATATTAGTAGTAACCCGCCTCGTTACACATATAAAACTTCCTCTTGAATCGCTTTATCTCTAAATAATCGGTCAAGTACGAGTCGGACTCGCGCACGGAGAGTTCCGTACTGTATGGGTTAAAGTTAAAGTAAAATAAATATTTAAGGGGGGCTCCCCTTAAATATTTATTTTACTTTAATTTTATTATTGAAGTGAATATAAAACTAAATATTATGTGAAAATTTCAAGCATCTACCTGTTACCATTATTGATATAGAGCAAAAAACGTCTAAAAAAATCAGGTTTGTTGTATGGAAGCCCGTAAATATTTATTTTATTTTGTTTTTAGTATTTGTTGTTATAGCGGCAACCGAAATACATCATCTGTGAAAATTTCAGCTGCCTAGCTATCATGGTTCATGAGATACAGCCCGGTGACAGACAGACAGACGGACAGACGGACATCGAAGTCTTAGTAATAGGGTCCCGTTTTTCCCTTTGGGTACGGAACCCTAAAAAACGCATCAAAATCCGTTGCGTAGTTTTAAAGATATAAGCATAATTATATACTGACAGAGCGGGAAGCGACTTTCTTTTATACTACGAGTATGTAGTGATGATAGAGAGAGAGAGAGAGTACATTAGTGTAGCGCTCGTAGCGTAGTTTGACTAGGTGTCTGTCAGCGATCACCGAAATTAAGCAACGTTCCGCACGGTCAGTGAAAATGAAAATTAAAATTTATTACGTGAACTTACATCGTCTGTCATACAGTATTCAAAATCAGATTTACATATAATTGTATTCCAGATTGAGACATATTGTTACCCAAGCTAGGATTGAACCTGTGTTATGGAATAACAATACTCTCCGCCGGACGAGTGGTGATAATACATAATAATGATATATAAGAGATGAGACTTCATGTAAACTTATTTTCGACTTTTTAGACACGAAAAAAGCGAAATTCAAAAATTATAATTTAAATACTAAAATAATTATTAGTAATACAAATGGGGGAGGGGGAGGTAATGTTTAGTGTATCTGAATGGGTGTGTAAATCACCTCGACAATACACATGAACTCTTTAGAGTCAAGGCACAGTCCGGACACTCCGCGATTTTTCATACAAAATCTGCTGTCTTACGCACACTAACACAGTACTTACTCACAGACAACACACATACGCACGGTCGCTACACGTGCATTTGTGTGCGGAACGTCTATGGCTGTCAGCGATCACCACAACGTGACGTCATGCTCATGCCGCGTGATTGAGACAGTTGCGTATTCAATTTGCAAAAATGAATATAAATCTAGTGCTTAAAAAAGTATATTAATTACTTAATTTGGAAGTATTTTAGCAAAAATTAACCGATGTAATTCATTTGAAAGAAAATATCAAGAGGAAGTTACCGAATAATGTAAAATAAGTTTCTTTTAGTTATCCTTAGGGAAACATGAAAATTTCTTGTTATGTTACGTATCATTGATATTCAACCATACACAGTATAAATCTTCCCTATTGTCACAGTCTAGGTAGTTTTTATTAGAAAATCCACCGGCCAGTGCAGCCCACACGCGGTGTACAAGCCTCGTCCGTGAAACGCGGGGTGGAAGTGAGGAAGACTCAAACGGGTGGGGAGTAACGAGTGGCCGTTCTATACGTAGTATTATTATATATTCTTTGGTCAAGGTTTGTCGAGGAGAAACGCCTGTATGATAATGTGTGTAAATGAATAGTGTAGATAGTAAATATGTACCTGTTTTTAAGAGGGTACTGTTAGGATTTGTTCAGTAGTTTTATAATTTTGTTCAAAAAGCCAATTTTTTAATAATATTTAGGTAGGTAGGTTTGTGGATGGATGACCGCGGGTGACATTTTCCAACTGAGCGCTACCGTGGCTCGGATAACACGTTAAATTGTAGGTCCCGGTTGTTTAACCGCTTAGCCATGTCAAATGCCTTCAGGCGGCCTAAAAACTTAGACACCAGGGCTAGCCACCTGGCCTATACGAACTTACTTTACTTACATAGGAATGTTTACTAGGTATAAAAATCATTATTATAATTTGTCGTTAGATTTAAAAAATATATTGGACACATATTTTTTCTTTTGTCAATAAAACAATCAGTGACAAAGATAAACCTTGTCAAAGTTTGAGAGTGGGGGCTCGTGACGTCACTAGCCGGTACATTTGATAGCGGTTAGTGACGTCACGCGGAACTTTAACGGGCTATATCTTCGTCAATTTTTGTTAAATTGACAAAAGAAAAATTACGTATCTAATATTTTTTGACAATCTATTTGACGGACTCATTATATTTTTTTTTAGTTAACAAGCCTATTGTAAGGGTGATTGATATATTATTGTACTAGCGACCGTTCCGTACCGTATGGGAGCTAAGGGTTCCGTACCGTATGGGAGCCCCATTTCTCTTGCTGTTATTAATAGAGAGCAAAACACTCAACAAAAATAACGTTTGTTGTATGGGAATATTTATTGAATATTTGAAACTAGCGACCCGCCCCGGCTTCGCACAGGTGTATTATACATATAAACCTTCCTCTTGAATCACTCTATCCATTAAAAAAACCGCATCAAAATCCGTTGCGTAGTTTTAAAGATTTAAGCATACAGACAAACAAATAGACAAAAAGCGACTTTATTTTATACTATGTAGTGATAAGTATAAAACATGATATGGAGCTTACCCGATGTTTGTACAGCATGTCGGACTCGTATATGAACCGTCCCGGGTCGGTGCCGGCTCGGGTCACCACCACCAGTCCGTGCTTGCCCACTATTGTCTCCAACTAACAACATAAAATAACAACTTTTTACTTTTTAACCAATTTGAAAATATCTCTTATGAAATCCACAAGGGACATTTTTTTAGGGTTCCGTACCCAAAGTGTAAAAACGGAACCCTATTACTAAGACTCCGCTGTCCGTCCGTCCGTCTGTCTGTCTGTCACCAGGCTGTATCTCATAAGCCGTGATAGCTAGAAAGCTGAATTTTTTACAGATGATGTATTTCTGTTCCCGCTATAACAACAAATACTAAAAACAGAATATATAAATAAATATTTAAGGGGGGCTCCCATACAGCAAACGTATTTTTTTTGCCGTTTTTTGCTCCATATTAATAACGGCAACAGGTAGAAGCTTGAAATGGAGCTATGGGGGTTCCCATAGGGTACGGAACCCTTCGCGAGCGAGTCCAACTCGCACTTGGCCAATTACTTTTAAACTCCAGTCATAGAATCTATTTTTATATAGAGTGCTTCCAGCACTAGGGTTATCTCAATTGGTAAAGGAACTATGTGGGAAGCTGCGAGCACGGCCACGCGGGACGTTGTGCGCTCTTGTTACTTTGCCACAATCCATAGTAATATTACGTACGGATTAGAATTGTGGGGCCGCGCCGCGGAGTACAAGAGAGCTTTTTCTATGCAAAAACGGGCTGTGCGGGCCATTTTCGGGGTTTCGGACGACGTGTCTTGTGTGGAGCTCTATAGGGAACTGCGCGTACTGCCACTGCCGTGCGAACTAATCTATCAGGTGGCCCTTTTCACGCACAACCATTTAGAATTATTCGAGAGGAAAGGTACCTATTTTAGATTAAATTTAAGAAGCAATGCTAGGAAAAACCAACTGGTGACTCCTTCTCATAAGCTGGCGAAATCGGAGGTCTGTATATATTGGTGGGCCCGCTATATACAACCGAATACCCGTAGAAGTTCGGGATGCACCTTCCGAAGGGTCGTTTAGGAATAAATTAAAATGTTGGGTACATGAGCAGCTATTTTATGACGTAAATGACTTTTTAAAATTACCTGAATTGTATTAAGATTTAGTGACTAATTATAAGTAATTTGGTAATTGTCAAGTTCATCAATTTTTATTTTTATTTCGTGCTATATTTTATAGTGCCCTAATGTAATGTTTACTTTTTGACTTGTAACAAATGGTGTTATGAATAAATGACTATATGACTATAAAGCAAACGGGACGAAAACCCGTTAATAAGTAATGCAGATTCAAGGCCCGCAGTTAGATATTTTTTTGGAATTGTTTAACACAAAGAAATTTTTCCGATCACAGACTTTATTTCAATAATTTGTTAAGGTCCATCGTTATGGTCAGCGAGGGAGTCTGAAGAAAAGATTGAACTTCGTACTCAGGCCTAAGCTTTCAAACATGGCTTTATAAAAAAAATATGTATAACTCATGCAAGTCGGCGGATGAGAAGTTAGCCGCAGATGACTCTTCACCGTGATTCGCTAATTATTGCGCATGTGTGCACAATGCCGACGCTGCGTGGCGAAGTGGTGAGCACGGGCGTAGGGAGAGCGCGGGAGGCATGAGGTTGGCGGGCGGGTGTGTCCCGGTGTCTCGTCTCTCTGGCTCCCGCGCATACGTATATTTTGCCTTTTGCGCAGCGTTCTGCGCCTAGCTTCCCATCCGCCGACTTGTGTGGCGCAGACTATAAAATAATTCTTACATCTTCGTCCGACCAGAGCCCCGGCGTCGCGAATGACTCCAGCAAATCTCCACCGCACAATAACTTCACTGTCACCTATAAAACAGAAATATATTTTTCATCCCCTCATCTCGGAAAAAGTATTTTTGCTCTTCAATATTTGAGTGCAAAAGCCGTTATTTTTCGCTTGAGGATAAAATAAATTGGATTTAGAACATCGTGTGCACTAAGTTTGTAAACTAAAAACATCATTATACCTATTTACATGTAACCTCCATGGTGCCGAATTTATCTACAAACTTTTTTAATTTGTTAAAAACTCAGACTCTGAACTTTTTGTGACCTTACCTATTTTTTTGCATTTAGTCATTTCCTCGCTGAGGTGGGATGAAAACGTAGACAGAGAAAACAATAGACTGCGGGACGCGGTAGTCTCTTACTCTCAAAGAAAGAAACAGTATAATAGGAGATGGTCATGAAGGAAAAAGATAACGCTACACTATTTCTGTTCCGTAGAGCCGTGTCTAGGTTGCTACCTCAGAATAAGGAAAAACAGTAGAAGTGACATAAAGTAAAAAAGTTGTGATGCATGATTCCACAAACATGGCGTCGAAAATCTATAGAAACTGCTATGTAATCTAGACACAAATGACACTTGAACTGCTGGTCAAATGTCAAATTTGATTTCACAAATATGGTGGACAAACTTCAAACGTCTCCTAGGTAGGGCTTTTATTTTGAACCTTATAGTCATAGCAATAATGCCACGTCATTTCAAACACCGTCCCAATGGTTGCTACTGACCTTATCATCCATGTTGCCATTGAGCCTTTCCATGATGTTATCAGGCTCGTCCAGACTGTTCACATTGAGGATATCGTCCGGGATCCACGTAGGAGACTCGTAGTTTGACTCAAAGGTGGATGAAAAATGTTCATTTATTGTGTCCTGGAAAATATAATTAAAAAAATTGTATTTGTTAACAAAACTACATACTTCTACAATTAATATTATAATGTAATGTTTTATGTCGATAAAAAAATCCTCGACAAAATAAAAACAGTAAAAATAATATCGGATCCCTGTTTATCATCTATTCACCTGATGGTACTGCATAGAGATCCTAGTCCTGGTCCAACCAGACTGCTGCGTCTCCCACTCCGAAACCTTTATCCAGCCTGATGAGCGAAGAGCCAGCTTCAGCATCGCTATCCTGGAATCATGTGAAGCTTTGTGTTCAATTTGTGTTCAGCTATAGGACTACTACTACCCAATGACCCAAAACAAGCACCTGTTTAAAATTGGTGTTACAGACAGCCCTCTATGTAAAGGTTGCATATTGCATGGAAGTAGAAAAGAAACGACCGCGCATATGCTGCTTGAATGCAGCAGTGTGGCGGAACAACGCAAGAAATTCTTCAGGGCACCGAGGACACTCCAGGAGCTGCTGGACTTCCTGGAGGACGCCGGGTGGCTGAACTAGCTGCAGCCAGGTGACCACATAAAATGGGCCCATGGAGTGCACAGATGTGGAAAAAAAGAACGTGGAGTCCCTCCGCGCGGAAGAAGTGAAACTTAGACGCAACAGTGCTTTCATACCCCCTCCATGGTAGCGTTAAACGTTTAACGCAACCTTGTTGGAAGTCGAATTAGAAGTTTCACTTCAAAAGGCCCGCATCAACAAGTAACAAGTACTACTCAATGACCCAAAAGTCCTCTCTATGGAACTAACTATTTTTCAAGCGTCCACTTGAAATTGCTGTCGAAATGTATCCACTTGCAAAATAGTGTCTATAAAGACAAATGTATCCACTGCTAGACATAGGCCTTTACAAGACAGTGATCTAAATTCTTAATATTTAGCAAAGTTACAGTTATGAATTTAAAGTCATCATTTTTTACTATGTTATCAATCATGCATAAAAAAAGTTGAACTAATAAAAAAATTATAGTTAATTTGTAGTTTTAATACAATGCACAGCTTATATTTTTTTACAATTTCAAAGACAGTCAAACCTACGAACAAAATTATTTATTAGGGTTCAGTACCCAAAGGGTAAAGACGGGACCCTTCTACTGTCCTTGTGTCTGTCTATATTAATTTATACAAAACTATCCCTTATTAAACTTCCTAAATAAAATTATCCCTATTAATAAGTTTTAACCAAATTGTGAAATAAAATAATTTATACGTTATAATAGGCCCAATTTTAAAAACTCCATCGTAATTATAATAGCAATTTAGAATATTCCTGTTTCTTTTTCACTATTTGCATTTGATAGAGAGAACACTATTTTACGTAGCTATTAAATTTACGATGGCGCCTTTAACATCTACATTAATTACATGATGAATTAGCTGAAATCAATTTATCACCACTGCGCTATCTTATCATTTCATGTAATAGGTCAGACAACACTTAATAAAGAGCTTATTTTTATCGAGTATTTGAATAATTTCAAGGTTCAACGCTATCACATCATTGTTTATATACATAATTATAGAATTTAGCAGGAAACTAAAGTTCCTTCTAGGAAAATGTAACAGTAGAGCATGTCCTGTGGCATTAGCCTATTATGACTGGACAAAAAAAATACAATTAATCCATCAGATAGATTACACTATAGTTCGTCCCATAACCGCTCAGAACTAAGGTCTAAAACTATTCATTTTGAAAATATTCTAACTATGTTTCTATTATCCTTATTCTGGTTCTAAACATAGCCAGACAAAAAATTTAGATTAAAAGGGTGTTTTTAGTAGACAAACACACACATTTTTTTTTTTTGTCAACTAAACAAAAGGTGTAACTGTAGGTGTCTTCAAATCCCGAGTAAATAGGTATCTTCTAGGTAAGCGTGTTACATCTTAGACCGCATATCTGCTTAACATCAGGCAGTGTGTAACCAAACGAAAACCTTTACGAAAAAAAAAGTGATGAAGATTTAGCTCATTAAAGTACCATGTGATGTCACAAGTCACATACAAATGTAGACTTTTGTCAGAGAAGTGACGTCACGAGTCCCTACTCCAGGATTTTGACAAGTTTATCGTCGACATTGATTGACAAAATATTTTTGCCAATTTTTTTTGTTAATCTAACTCACGGACTAATTATAATAATGATTTTTATTCATCATGCTTATTATACCAACACATTAAGCCCGATTACAGAGGCGCCAGCGTAGTTATATTAGCTAAATAGCATAGTTCTGTTTCTTTTTCACTTTAGGCATTCGATAGAGAGAACGCTTTTTACGTTGCTATTTAATTTACGCTGGCGCCTCTGTAATCGGGCTTACTATGTCACTGATAAAATTAGAAGCAAAGTACTAAAGAATGTTAGGTGTCCATTTGTACAATACTCACTCATGTTCATTCATCATTTTTAATATATACTAGCGACCCACCCCGGCTTCGCACAGGTGTATTATACATATAAACCTTCCTCTTGAATCACTCTATCCATTAAAAAAAACCGCATCAAAATCCGTTGCGTAGTTTTAAAGCTCAGAATACAGCTGTATTCTGAGTTTTAAAGATGCATACAGACAAACAAACAGACAAAATAGCGACTTTATTTTATACTATGTATTGATGAATCATGTAAAATTGCAAATAATGACATACAAACTCCTAAGCAATGAAGCCATAAATAAAATTTTCTGAAATACATACAAGTAAAACTTATGTAGAACCAAAGCCATAAATATTAGGGCCATAGGTTAATGATAAAGCTTTATGACTTGCTTGGAGTAACATAGGGCATCATAATAGGGACTGACACCAGGCTATTAAACATTTTGAGCACCAAAGTCACCTATGCCTATTTCTCATCAGTACTTATAACATCTATAGTCGACACAAAATCTTGCCCACATTATTCATAGGAAATAAAAATTATAGCTTGTGGTGTAGCGCTCAGAAGGATAAAGACTGGTTATGACTGAAGTAAGGTGTACTCTTATATATTAGGTTGAATACCATTACATTATCACATTTGTTGAAAGTATGATGTAACTCAGTTTTTCATTATTTTATATTAATGTAACTTGTTATGACACCTGTCTAAAAATATATCCAGCATTTGTAAAGCTCTAGAAAGAATTTTAATTCTAGACAAGACTACTAATAAAATTATCGGGCAGATATTAAAACCTTTGTTTCATGCTTCATATTTCTATAACTCAAATTCTAGAATTTATTCGCACCTGTGTGGAGCAGCTACAAGATCCTTTTTACCATAAGCATCGTGTACAGGAGACATAATGCCGCCGACCACAGTCCCTAAACCAAGGGTGTTTATGTAGTCCTTTGCAATTTCTGGAAAAGAACAATGAAAACTCTGAATGTACATACTATGAAAGCTCTGAAAAGTTACGTTTTATTACTCGTATCCAAGTTTTCATGGGACAAAAGGTGAAGGACAAGGTAAAATACATATAAAATCGAGGCAAGGACGAAACAAAACTTTAATGTATTGCTTGGATACTATCTTCTACGTATTTCAGGAAGTTTGAGACTCACCGAACATTCGAAGGTGCATATAAGTCGGGGGGCTGAAACTGCCGCAGGCCATCAACACTATCTTCCCCTGCGACATTTTGCCTATCAATACTGATCGGGTTATGTACAATAAACTACGTATTTTAATAATTTTCTCGTTTTCACATCACAACAAATCTCTCACTACAATTGATCGATTTTTACTAACCAACTAAATAAAATCGTACAATTTTGTTTTGCATGACAGGAGATTTGTATACCTTTTTAATTTAGTTGGGTATCATTCCTTTGCGACTGCGTCAGTGTTGTTAAGATCACCATACTAAATTCCCCACAGATCACATCATAACATCATCATCATTTCGAACATTGAACTTTCACTGGCTACAAGTATTCTGCACAGATTGCTGATTTGAATTTCCTGGTATCAAACGCATTTTTGCGATTAGAGTCAGATTTTTGAGATATCTAGGTAATGGTCCTCTGCCATCAATGTACATCTTTGAAATCTGTATGTTCGTCAAAAAACATCCTGAACTCTTTGATAAGTTATCCGTTAATCGTAAATATAACACAAGGTATCCTAACAAGCTCGTGTTTCCACAATGTAATAATGAACTCTACCGACGTAACTGTTACATAATGGCGCTAAGAGTGTACAACAAACTTCCAGAGTCACTTCGTTTACTTCCTTATTCTAAATTACGACTCGAGCTTTTCAAATGGTTAGCTGAACGCAACTTCTACAAAATCAAAGATTTTCTTGAATATAATGACATCAGATACAGTCCATCATTAAGATAGAATAACCATCACCATATATGGTAAGAAGTATCACCTGTATAATTATATTTATATCATAATTTTAAATTATTTTGTATTATCTGTTAGCGTTATATCTTTATAAATTGTATATCCTTGTAAATTGTATAGTATTTATTTAGCCTTTGTAAATTCTTAAGTACCTAATACTTAATTCATCGTAGTCTATCGAAAAAGAAAAAACAATTTTTTTTTATATATTATATAGGTTGGAATATCTTAGTAGGTACTTAACCTTTGTAATCTTTGCTAGAATACACTATCTTTAAAATGGAATTGATTTCAATTCAATTTTCGTATGCCACATTGGCTAATTGTGTTGTACTGTATATTTATAAAATAAGACCTTTGTAACCACAATTTCCACGAATAAATACTTTTGACTTTGACTTTGACTTGACTCCTCGATCTATTCTGGATATATACTCATTATGAAGAAATTCTAAGCTTAATGCCCAGTCAAATGTAGCTCAGTGCCTCTTTTCTGATATGTACAAGTTCGCTAATAATGAAGTTGAAATAAGGAAAACCGAAAACAATTTTCAAGCTACTTAAGTACGTAGGCGTTATGTTTAGCAACATGCTGTTAAATCACAGACTTAAAAAAGTCTGTGTTTTAAATTGACTAAAAAATATTTAGATTATGAATTACTTTATACAGTGCTAGGTTAGATTAGTATTAGTATTAGATTAGATATTAGGTTAGTGCAGTGCATTGGATATGGACAACGGAACCCTAGGGGCCAGAGGCTGGCTGACTTTCTGGAGAGAGAGGAACTCTTCATGATGAACTCTTTCTTTCAGAAGCCGCCTCACAGGAAGTGGACCTGGATGAGCCCCGATGGTTCCACCAAAAATGAGATTGACTTCATCATGACCACTGAGAAACGGATATTTAATGATGTCTCCGTGATCCACAGAGTGAAAACCGGTAGCGATCACAGAATCGTAAGAGGCACATTGGATATTAACGTTAAACTCGAAAGGTCACGCTTGATGAAGTCCACGCTCCGACCTGCACCTTCCGATATCCAAAACCCCGAGAGCTTTCAGCTCGAGCTCTCAAATCGCTTTGCTTGCCTGGAGAACTTTGCGTCGGTGGACGAGATCAACAATGGGCTCGTAGAAACTGTCCAGACGGTGGGTGCTAAATTCTTTAGACCCCGTCGTACAAATAGATCTCAAAAATTTTCCGATCAAACTCTAAATCTCATGGCCGAACGACGCTTACGGAGACTGCAGTCTTCCGATGATGCAAAGTCATATAGGCAGATCAATAGACAAATTTCGAAATCCGTGAGGCGCGACATTCGTCTCTTTAATACTAAACATATTAAAGAGACAATAGAGCAGAACAAAGGCTCCAAAGTGTTCGCGAGGAATTTGTCTATTGGGCAAAGCCAGCTGACAAAGCTGAAGAGAGAAGATGGCAGTGTAGCGTCGACCAAGGCAGAGGTATTGGAGGAGATCGAAAGGTTCTATGGACAGCTATACGCTTCGGTCGCTAAGCCTGTCAACAGCGCGGCCAAAGACCCAAGAGCCAAGCTGACCCGACACTTCACCGAAGATATCCCGGACATCAGCCTGTATGAGATTAGAATGGCCCTAAATCAGCTCAAGAACAACAAGGCGCCGGGTGATGACGGTATCACATCAGAGCTTCTGAAAGCGGGTGGAACACCGGTACTTAAAGTCCTTCAGAAGCTTTTCAATACTGTCGTCCTCGATGGCATAACGCCAGAAGCATGGAACAGAAGCGTGGTGGTGTTGTATTTCAAGAAAGGTGACAACGCTTTATTGAAGAACTACAGACCCATCTCGCTTCTGAGCCATGTTTATAAGCTGTTTTCAAGGGTCATTACGAACCGTCTCGAACGCAGGCTTGATGACTTCCAGCCTTCCGAACAAGCTGGTTTCCGAAAAGGTTTTAGTACCATGGACCACATACATACGCTGCGGCAAGTCATACAGAAGACCGAAGAGTATAACTTGCCTCTTTGCTTAGCGTTTGTGGACTATGAGAAAGCCTTTGATTCGGTCGAAACTTGGGCGGTGCTTGAGTCTCTTCAGCGATGCCGGATTGACTATCGGTATATCGAAGTGTTGAAGTGTTTGTATAATAACGCCACTATGTCGGTCCGAGTACAGGAAGAGAGCTCCAAGGCGATCCCTTTAAAAAGAGGCGTTAGACAGGGAGACGTAATATCTCCGAAACTGTTTACTGCCACTTTGGAGAACGCCTTCAAGCTCCTGGAATGGAAAGGATTCGGCATCAATATCAATGGGGAATACATCACTCACCTTCGGTTTGCCGACGATATCGTAGTCATGGCAAAGTCGATGGAGGAACTCAGCACGATGCTCGAAGGCCTCAATCGACATATTCGCACTCTGTATACTCGCGCATTATATTATAGCGCAGTAGAGCATTCCATATCCTTTGCTCCTAATTTATTGAAGTTACTGTAAAAAAGACGTTTTTGCAGAGTTTAGAGTTCCAAAAATCACAGAACTTACTTTAAAAGTTTCAGGCTTTGTGATTGGTTGAACTTTAGATCGCAACCGCAGCCACACCTTGCTCGCAGCAGCCGAAGGACTCATTTTTTTTGGAACCATTGCAAAGATTCATAGATTTGGGGAGATAAGGTTAGCGGTCATCTGGCAATAGTGTTTTGTTCATACTGTCATGTCAATGTCGAATCAACAAATCTGTCAGTGTCAACTTTTCGTAATTTTCGTATTACGATTTTGCTGTTTTGGTTTTGAAAAATATGTAATTGTAATCTGAGAAATATTCCATGTGTGGCTAACGAAAGAAAATCAAGAATTATTATAATTGACTAATAATTATCTATTCAACGAGTACCCGAATTTTCGAATGTTAATACACAATTTCAAACAAATAAATATAACCTAACAGCTGTTTACATGCCCAGAGCGAAAGTTTGTAATTTTCCTATAAAATGAGAGTGACCTTACGTTTGTTATCTTCGATAGTGCAGAAGAGACCCTTTTATGTAACTACGCCTATATTCTACGTCAATGCCGGTAAGGCAATAGCTATAAACTATTTTCAAATTAATATCTTCAAAATACATAATTCAAAAAAATAATATGTCCAATAATCATATTTCTTTAAAACGTCTTACAAAATAGTAAACATTTAGATCATACAGAACATTAAATAATTAATATAGTGTAATGGGCGCCAAAAATCAACCCCTGTGTAAATTAATATAAATTTGGAAGATTATTACTGTGTCAATAATGTGCATATTATTTCAGCGCCTCATCTAGGACACCTCTACACGGCCGTTGTAGCAGATGCCATACAGAGGTTTGAGAAACTCACAAATCCCAACTGCAATATCATATTCAGTACTGGTAAGCAATGCAGTTTAATCATCTCTGAAACCATATTATTTTATGACAGCAAAAATCCTAGAAACTACATCTTTAATTATTTTTTTTAAATATTTCTGATGATCAGGCTAGGTAGGTATAATTATTTTTGACAAAAATTATACAACCAAAATCATACAGCCCTCCCAAACCAAATCACTTTAGCGAAAGTGGCAATTTTTAGGGTTCCGTACCCAAAATGTAAAAAGAAGAACCTATTACTAAGACTCCGATGTCCGTCTGTACATCTGGTCTGTCACTGGCTGAATCTCATAAACCATGATAGCTAGACAGCTGAAATTTTAACAGATGATCTATTTCTGTTGCCCCTATAACAACAAACACTAAAAACAGAATAAAATTAATATTTACAGGGGGCTCCCATACAACTAAAGTGATTTTTAGGAGTTTTTATTGCTTACTTTTAAGGCTTAAGGCCGTGGGGTGCCGGCAGAGTAGAATAGCACCCCCCTCTTGTACCAGGTGTCGTAAAAGCCGACTGAGGTACTACGGAACCGATTGATGGCGGTATAACCATCCTAATTTGGCGTAGCCTAAATGCCACAGACCAGTGTCGGGGAGCAGCGGCACTGGTGCGAGGAGCTACGTCCTGCGATCGCCAACACGCTTGCCCAGCGCGGCGATTATGGGCAACAACCCCCAATGAATTTAAGCCACACAAATAGGCCCCCAGTCCCCGGCGGCTCCGCTATCCCTGGCTCTGGTAGCGGCCACGGTAACGGCGGAGAGGGGGGTGCGAAGAATCTCCGGCAGACGCCCCGCTACCACCCCCAACGGAAACTGGCCCTGGTGACACACAATATATGCACTTTGAGGACGGATGAAAAGATTGTTGAGCTGGAAGAGGAGATGAGTAGGTTGCGCTGGGATATTTTGGGGTTATCTGAAGTCCGAAGAGAGGGTGAGGACACGATAACTCTGAAATCGGGCAACCTATTCTACTACCGGGAAGGCGACCAAAAGTCCCAAGGTGGTGTCGGGTTTCTCGTCCACAAGTCCCTCACTAACAACATCGTAACCATCGACAGTGTTTCGAGCAGGGTCGTATACCTAATACTCAGAATATCCAAAAGATATTCGCTGAAGGTCATTCAGGTATACGCACCGACCTCGGCACACCCAGATGATGAAGTGGAGACTATGTATGAGGACATAAGTCGGGCCATACATATGTCTGAGACCCACTTTACTGTTGTTATGGGGGATTTTAACGCAAAGATAGGCAAGAAAATTGATGATGAGCTGAAAGTGGGGCAATTTGGGTACGGGCAACGGAACTCAAGAGGTCAGAGGCTGGCTGAATTTCTGGAGAGAGAGGAACTCTTTATGATGAACTCTTTCTTCCAGAAGCCGCCTCATAGGAAATGAACCTGGATAAGTCCCGATGGTTCCACGAGAAATGAGATAGACTTCATTATGACCAACAAGAGACGAATATTCGATGATGTCTCCGTGATCAACCGGGTGAAAACCGGTAGTGATCACAGATTGGTAAGAGGCACATTGAATGTGAACGTTAGACTAGAAAGGTCTCGTCTGATGAAGTCTACGCTCCGGCCTACTCTCGCCCACATCCAAAACCCCGAAAGCTTTCAGCTAGAGCTCTCAAATAGTTTTGCTTGCCTAGAGAATCTTGCGTCGGTGGATGAGATCAATAACAGGCTCGTAGAAACTGTCCAGACGGTGGGTTCTAAGTTTTTTAGACCACGCCGTTCAAATAAAACCCAGAAACTATCCGATCACACTTCAGACCTCATGGCTGAACGACGTTTGTTAAGACTGCAGTCTACTAGGGACGCTGCGTCATATAGGCAGCTTAATAGACAAATTTCTAAATCCTTGCGGCGTGATATACGTCTCTTTAAAACCAAACAAATTAAAGAGACTATCGAGCGAAACAAAGGCTCTAAAGTGTTTGCAAGGAGTTTGTCTATTGGGCAAAGCCAGCTGACAAAGCTAAAGAGAGAGGACGGCAGTATGACGTCGACCAAGGCAGAGGTATTGGAGGAGATCGAAGGGTTCTATGGACAGTTATACGCTTCGGTAGCTAAGCCTGTTGACAGCACGGCTAAAGACCCGAGAGCCAAGCTGACTCGACACTTCACCGAAGACATCCCGGACATCAGCCTGTACGAGATTAGAATGGCCTTGAATCAGCTTAAGAACAACAAAGCACCGGGTGATGACGGAATCACTTCAGAGCTTCTGAAAGCGGGTGGTAAACCGGTACTTAAAGTCCTTCAGAAGCTTTTCAACACCGTCGTCCTCGAGGGCATAACGCCGGAAGCATGGAACAGAAGCGTGGTGGTGCTATTCTTTAAAAAAGGTGACAATACCTTATTGAAGAATTACAGACCCATCTCGCTTCTGAGCCATGTTTATAAGCTGTTTTCAAGGGTCATTACAAATCGTCTCGAGCGCAGGCTTGATGACTTCCAGCCTTCCGAACAAGCCGGCTTCCGAAAAGGCTTTAGCACCATGGACCACATCCATACGCTGCGGCAAGTTATACAGAAGACTGAAGAGTATAACTTGCCACTTTGCTTAGCGTTTGTGGACTATGAGAAAGCCTTTGATTCGGTCGAGACATGGGCTGTGCTTGAGTCTCTTCAGCGATGCCGTATTGACTATCGGTATATCGAAGTGTTGAAGTGTTTGTATAATAACGCCACTATGTCGGTCCGAGTACAGGAAGAGAGCTCGAAGGCGATCCCTTTGAAAAGAGGCGTCAGACAGGGAGATGTGATATCTCCGAAACTGTTTACTGCCACTTTGGAGAACGCCTTTAAGCTCCTGGAATGGAAAGGATTTGGCATCAACATCAATGGCGAATACATCACTCACCTTCGGTTTGCTGACGATATCGTGGTCATGGCGAAATCGATGGAAGAGCTCAGCACGATGCTCGAAGGCCTCAATCGAGTTTCTCAACAGGTGGGTCTCAAAATGAACATGGATAAAACAAAAGTCATGTGTAATGCCCATGTCGTACCCACCCCAATATCTGTTGAGAGCTCGGTTGTTGAAGTTGTTGACTCGTACGTCTACCTAGGACAAGTAGTCCAGCTAGGTAAGTCCAACTTCAAGAAAGAGGTCAATCGCCGAATCCAACTCGGTTGGGCAGCCTTCGGAAAACTGCGTGACGTCTTTTCATCTGATATACCTCAGTGCCTCAAGACGAAAGTTTTCGATAGTTGTGTGTTGCCAGTGATGACATATGGAACTAAAACGTGGTCTTTTACTGTGGGCCTTATGAATAAGCTCAGGATAGCCCAACGTGCTATGGAGAGGGCTATGCTCGGCGTCTCTCTGCGAGATCGAATCAGAAATGAGGAGATCCGCAGACGAACCAAAGTTACCGACATAGCCCAGCGGATTAGCAAATTAAAGTGGCAATGGGCAGGGCACATAGTTCGGAGAACGGATGGCCGATGGGGCAGTAAAGTTCTCGAATGGAGACCACGGACCAGCAAGCGCAGCGTAGGACGTCCACCGACTAGGTGGACTGACGATATAATAAAGATCGCAGGAACGCGCTGGATGCAGGCCGCTTCCAACCGGCCTTATTGGAAATCCATTGGGGAGGCCTATGTCCAGCAGTGGACGTCTTACGGCTGATGGATGGGATGGATGGATGACTTTTAATAACGGGCCAGAGGAGTGGAGCTAAGGGGGTTCCAACACGGTACAGAACCCTTCGTGCATGAGTCCGACTCGTACTTGACCGATTTGTGGTACTTTTATGTTTTAGCAGGCACTCATATATTTTTCAATTTTTTGACAGGCTTAAAACTATTCAACTTGACATGGGACAAATCTTGCAGTCCTCTCTGTAGTACCTCCCTGGCTGTAGAGAGTGAATAAAAGAAGTTAATTTTATTTACAGACAAGTAGTTTAAAATGCGGATTTAGCAGATGTGCCTATGTCAAGCAGTGTCAAATAATAAATAGTATTTGGTAATTTCTCTCATACTTTCCTTCTTTATCCAAGGATTGCTAGCACATTTGAGAACAGACTGGTAGTAATTAAATGTGTTAACAGCCTTGGATTATGTCTTCTGAAGAACCTTTTCTAACTGTAGACATTAGGTGCATGTTTAGCATTTGCAAAATTACCGTTGATGTAAACTGTTTGGTTTGGGAATTTCGCCCATTTCGCCAATAGTGCTACTTTTGCTCACTACCCAAAACGAACGCTAAACGTCAAACTCAAACTATCACAAAGAACCCACCTTCGCAGGTGGGTCAAAAGTGGCAGTTCCCAATGGTATTTTTAACTGTTTTAGAGCTATCCAAACGGTAAATGAAAACATTTAAAAATGCCACTTTTGCCCTCACATTCTCAAAACGAACACTGAATGTGATCGTTGTTGGCGTTTATAACTGTTAATTTTGCCATCAGTAGCCTATCCGAATGCACCTATTGTGCTAAAAAGCATAATTTTTATTTGGCAATTGATGACTCCCTTTCTGAAAGTTGATTGAAAATTCAAATGAATTAACCACAGGCACAGATGAACACGGCACAAAGATCCAGCAAGCGGCCGCCCGGGCCAACCTCTCACCCGCGGCGTACTGCGACAACATATCCAATGAATACCGAGACCTGTTCCAACAGTTCAACATACAGTATACAGACTTCATACGGACAACGGAGGAGAGGCATAAAAAGGCTGTCACACATTTTTGGGTGAGAACTCATACTATATAGACCATGGAGGAGAGGCATAATAAGGCTGTCACACATTTTTGGGTGAGAACTCATACTGTATAGACCATGGAGGAGAGGCATAAAAAGGCTGTCACACATTTTTGGGTGAGGAGTGTTTTTCAGCGGGTTCATCTGTCCATCCGTAAAACGTCTACACCAGTAGTGGACGTCTTATAAATGATGGATAGCATGGATTGGAGGTTTTATGGACCTCTTATGGATCTATGGAGGTATTATTGACGTCCAATAAGGCCGGTAGGAAGGGGCTTGCATCCATCGCGATTCTTCTTGTAAATACGTTGAAAGGTTCATAAAACTTTTGAAAAAAAAATCAAGTAGCAGTCAATACAAGAACAAAAGTGAATACCTATGTATTTTCACAAAAAATGTGAAATTATTTCACAAAATAGTTAGATCCTTAGATCTGTCAATATTATAGCCCCTGCTCCCCAGAAGAGAAATGAATAATTGTTAAATTAAATTACTAATGAGTATATATTAAGTATATTAGGCCCAATTTTAGAGGCGCCATCGTTATTGTAACAGCAATTATGAGTAGCCCTGTTTCTTTTTCACTATATACATTTTTCACGGTATGCATTTTTCACTAATATTCATTTGATAGCGATTGATTATATTTACGATGGCGCCTTTAAAATGGGGCCTATTGTCTTCAAATGATAAATATTGCATTCAATCTATTCCAGAACAAGCTGGTAGAAAACGACCATGTATACAAAGCGAAGTACTCCGGCTGGTACAGCGTCAACGACGAGTCTTTTGTGCCTGAATCTCACGTCAAAGATGAAGTCGTCAACGGAGAAACGGTAATCAATATAATTTAAGATTATTAATATACTATACAATGGTCGTGCTAAGAACGTATGAGAAACGGAAACCAACACCGTGATATCTAATAGTATTGTAAGTCGGCCCTGACCTTGAAATATACAGAGTTATTTCTAAACAATAAGCATCCTTTGACTATTCAAAGGATGCTTATTTTTAAGGCTCTTCCATTAGTCAAAATGACTAATGGAAGAGCCTTCATAAAATAAAATTTACATAAAATCTAATGCTACGGACGATTTTTATATGACATGGTTCTGTAAAGTTGAAGGCTTTATTAATAACTTAAAAGGAATTGTGTTAATTTTGGGCGACTTAAACCTTTACACTGCTTCATTGAGCATAAATAACTATTATTTATATTTTATGTCTTTTTGTAACCTGTGTGACAACAACAAAATTCCTAATGTTAATAGTAGAATGTTAGATGTGGTATTGATTCGCTTGTGCTCAGACACACATGTAAATGTTGAAACCGCTGACAATATAGTTAAAATTGACCCGCACCACCCGCCTCTCGAAGTTAATGTAGAAATTTCTAGTTCTCGTCATTCGAACCGAATTGAACCAAGTAACATCAATCCTAGCCTTGACTGGAATTTCAAAAAGTGCAATTACTCCCAGCTGTATGAGATGATGACTAATATATCATGGGATGAATTTTATTTACTTGACGATGTGTGTCAGTGCACAAGCTTTTTTTATGACCGAATTTATGAAATTTTTGATGCCTGTACTCCTAAGAAATGTCGCGATAGAGTAGCGGGATCGCGGTATCCGGTTTGGTTTAGTAAAGATATTATTGATGATATCAAACTAAAACTTGTGCTTCATCGTAATTGGAAACGTACTGGTTCCGCGGAGTCTTATGAATTATTTTCCAATTTAAGGTCTCAGCTAAAAACTCGTGTCTCAAGTGCCTACGATTCGTATGTGGTGGATATTGAGAACCGTATTAGGGAGAATCCTCGGGAATTTTGGCGCCATATCTCATCTCTTCGATCAAAGGGTGGATTCGAACCAACCGTTGAATACAGGGGGGACACTTTCAGCGGAAAACAAGCTTCTGAGGCTTTTGCTATGTTCTTTTCAAGTGTTTTTCTCGAAGTCGCGCCAAAACTGGATGCGGCAAGCACCTCTGCTAGGGACTTGTCAACTTCTAGTAACGTTATTTGCATACCACATATATCTCCGTGGGATGTAGTAGAAGGAATCCAGAGTTTGAAAGCCAGCGGCTCAATTGGACCAGACTGCATACCTCCATGGTTTCTGAAGGATGGAAAGGAGTTCCTGAGCTACCCTCTCTGCTATTTGTTTAACCTTGCTCTACGGAAGGGAGTCTACCCATCTCAATGGAAACTTTCGCGTATTACTCCTATTCCTAAAACTTCAAATAGGATATTGGTAGAGGAATACCGTCCAATAGCCATATTACCGACCGTGGCGAAGGTTTTTGAGCACGTGCTTCATAAAAAAATGTATAAGCAAGTTGAACCGTTTTTATGTGACGAACAGCACGGATTCAGAAAGAAACGATCAGTAAACACTAATCTATTGACGTTGGTCGACTATATATCCTCCAGTCTCGATCGTGGGAAACAAGTTGACGTGCTCTACTTTGATTATCGGAAAGCGTTCGACAGAATCAATAACGACATACTGTTGGCAAAGTTTAGCGCTATAGGTTTTACTCCAGGCTTTCTCTGCTTCCTCGCTGACTATCACCGCGAGCGCCGACAGTTTGTTCGTCTAGGTTCCTATGATTCTACACCTTATCCCACGCTTTCCGGAGTTAGTCAGGGTTCGACGTTTGGGCCTTTTTTCTTTGCGATAATGATAAATGACCTTCCCAAGGTTCTAAAGTACGCAAAATGTCTCCTGTATGCGGATGATCTGAAATTATACATGGAAATTAGCTCATTTGATGATTGTTTGAAATTGCAAAGAGACGTTGATATGATCTATCAATGGAGTATTAGAAATGAAATGGAGTTTAATCTCTCTAAATGCTCTCAGATGACGTTTGGCAGAATGCACTATCCTTTCCAATTTCAATATAAATTGGGTGAAGACGTCATTTCGCGTACTGAATTAGTAAAAGATCTAGGTGTCACATTTGATCGTCAATTAACATTTAATAACCATATCGCCACGGTCGCTAAAGAGGCTTACCAACGGCTTGGATTCGTGCTACGGAATTCCCGAGATTTTCATGATTTTGGTGTTATTAAGCTCGTATTCAGTACCCTGGTACGAAGCAAACTAGAAGCCAGTGCTTGTGTATGGCATCCGCACGAGAACTGCTATACCTTATTGCTGGAAAAAGTTCAGAAGGCTTTTTTGAGATACCTCTATAAGCGTAGGTATGGGTACTACCCGTTCATGTATCCCACCGAATTCTTACATGGCTGTCTGGGATACAATTCGTTGGAAGTAAGGAGGGCGTATGACCAACTGAGAACAATGTGTAAAATCCTGCGCGGTAAAGTCGATGCACCGGAGCTCAGCGAGCAGTTATGTCGCCTCTATACTCCCGACAACTATCTTCGGGCCAGGAAACATAAATTGTTTGCTGTACCGCGCTGTAGAACAGTGGCTCATGCGGCCTCCCCGATACCGCGATCCCTTGCTGCACTTAATGCTCTACTCGACGCTCAACCCGATTGTGATGTGCTAGCGGGCGAGTGGAACGTTATAATGAGAGATTGTTTACATTACTGTGAGTCTGTCGCGTCACAGAAACAATCTAGTATATTTAGGTAGGCTGTGGCGTAGCAATTAGGTATTGTATAATTATCATTATTATTTCTTTATCATTGACATTTGTAAATATTTCTATTATTTTTGTGATTATTATTTTCTTAATTTTGATAATATTATTTTTGACATATTTATTTGTTTTTGACATTAATTTTATATAATTCATAATTAATTAATCATTTTCAATTTCTCATTAGTGTAATTCGTGTATGCGGTACTAATTGAATAAATAAATAAAATAAAAAAAAAAAAATTCATTACCGTCTGCGTAATCTCAAAATGTACTGTACTGTATAAGCCTTTTTATAATCCTTACATAGTATAAAATAAAGTCGCTATTTTCGTTTGTTTGTTTGTTTGTTTGTTTGTTTGTCTGTATGCTTAAATCTTTAAAACTACGCAACGGATTTTGATGCGGTTTTTTTTAATGGATAGAGTGATTCAAGAGGAAGGTTTATATGTATAAAAATTCCCGAAATTCCCACGGGAACGGGCACAACGCGGGTAAAACCGCGGGGCGCTGCTAGTAATAAAATAAAACTTTATTGTCAGATAACTAAGATCCATACACAGTATTTCACATAAAAACAGTTTGACATCAGTAGTGTTGACTGTTAAAATCAAATAAACTAAACTAACAAAACAAAAAGATTCTAACAAAAAATTTCTTACGCTCTTCTTTTAATAGTCCACTGCAGAACGTAGGCCAACCCATGAAGGGTGATTGGGTTATACGGTGGCCCAGTGCGGGTTGGTAGATTCACATACGCCATCGAATTTCTTCCACGGACATAATGCAGATTGCCTCACGATGTTTTCTTTTACCGAAAAGCCAGTGAAATTCCGTACATAAATTCCAAGGAATTCATTAGCACGGGACCGGGATTTGAACCCACGACCTCGCGATTGTAAGGCGAGTGTCAGACCACCACGGCTGGTCTGGTAGTCAAAATAAATAAAATCTAAAAATGTGAGGTTTTTAAAAACGTTTCAACACCCTGGCACAATGTAATAAAATCCGAAGCAAAAACACAATTGAAATTCAGCTCACAACATGTCCTTACTACAACTAGGGGAGGCTTATGTCCAGCAGTGGACGTCCTACGGCTGATAATAATGATGATGAACATGTCCTTGGTTAAATAAAACTAGTACCTAACTGTAATAATCAACTCGGCCCGACCACTTAGTAAACTGCCTGCATGGTAGAAAAGATATCATGCAAAAATATATCGAGTTTCGGCCATTACCTTGTACAGTATTCAATAATTTGTAGTGGAAAATGATTTACCTACGAGTATCTTCTTTCCTATCAATCTACATTAAAAGGAATTCCTCAAACTAGGATCATATAATCTTTTAACTTTGCTTAAAAAATGGCGGCGTGATTAAATTAAATTATTTTTATTGAGACAAAAACGAGACTACATCACACTTACATTTATCTCACAAACTTATCAAAATTATTATTAATAACACATTACCGATTAAATCATTTATTAATTATTATTAATAAGTGATGGCGGCCTTAAACCATAATCATATTAGAAAATATGTAATTCCACTCAGATTAAGCATTCAATGCGGTTGTTTTCCTCTGCGCATTTTATTTGAATAGATTTTTTGAGCTACTGTACACAGTCTGATTCCACTTTGCAAAATCTTCTTTATTCATATGACAGCGGCGGAAGTGGTGGGGCGTTGCGCAGGTTTTACCTAAATTAACAGACAACGTTAAGTTTATTATACAGGGTTATTTCTAATCAATTAGCATCCTCTTAGGGGCTTATTCTATACATCAAAACTAACACCTTTTGTTCTACGACTTTTGTTAAAACTCAAAAAAAAGTCAGCTGTTCCATACATTTTGTTGAGCGTGAACGACATTTTTCTATGGAACAACTTTTTTTTTAATGAGAATTAATAAAAGTCACAGAACAAAAGTTGTTAGTTTTAATGTACAAAATAAGCCCCTAAGAGGATGCTAATTGATTAGAAATAACCCTGTAAAATGTACTTAACGGTGTCTGTTAATTTAGCTAAAACCTGCGCAACGCCCCACCACAAGCCCAAAGGATGCTAATTGATTAGAAATAACCCTGTATACCAGTAATTTGGCCTGTACTGATCTAATCTAATTCTTTTTTGAAGTGGGGGCGATAAGTTCGCATGGGGTGTTTTGTGCATTTCCCCCTCCAGCATCTACCCGAGCCAGCCCAGCTCCTTAAAGTAACGGAGCGTGGCTCTGGGCCGCTGGCATAACTGCTCCAGTAGTTTAGATGGTGCATTCACCATGATGGCAATTTAGATGATATATATAATCAATTATAGTCCGGGAGGTAAGCGAAAAAAATGCAACTACTTTGTAAAAGCTGAATTTTTGTTATTACGTTGTCGTGGTGATGTACAACAAAACCCTGAATTCAGTCAGCTGGGATGTTTAGCGTTTGACGGGGGACTATACCCGTTTGTTTTTTTTTTTTTTTAAATAAATGAGTACCTATCTTTTGACTTCATTTAAAATCTGAAAATTGGTGTACGGATAGATAATTAATTAAAAAAGAGTTTGATGGAAGCCAATTACCTGAAACAAGTAACAAGGCCTTTCAGTCAGGCTTTACAGTAGTGCCGCCTTAAAGCCTGACTGAAAGGCCTCGTTACTCCCAGGCTATTAAGCCTGTACTGACAAAATGAATAAATTTCCTCAGGTAAAAGTATCCATAGAGTCTGGTCACAGAGTGGAGTGGACGGAGGAAACTAACTACATGTTCAGACTCAGCGCGTTCAAGACACATCTACAGAATTGGCTTAAAAACGGTGAGACATAAAAATTAAAAGCTTTTATTTTTATTTTTATGTTATTTCTTAGGTTAGACCCCCCGCCCCCCTATAGTGCTTATGTAATACTTGAACGGCCCCCAATTGGCAATGGGGTCAAAAAACTCGAAAAAGTCAGGAGAGAAGTTGAAATATTGCTAGAAAACTTCATGCGGGTAATAGAGAATCTCTATAAAATCTATTTTTGTGATTAATTTAAACTATATTTTTTACAAGGTTTTATTTATCTTGCAATAGGTGTACAATAGTATGTATGTATAGGTATGTAAGTTCGTGTGGAATCTTGCAAGTTAAAGACTAAATTCCCGGTTTCCGATTAAGCTGAAATTTTGCACGCATAATATGTATATCACGTGACAATGAAATAATATGGTACCATAGAGCTGATCTGATGATAGAGTCGGAAGGTGGCCATAGGAACTCCTGTACTAAACAAGATAGACCCGTCGTTTCACTTGTCTTGGCTAGCACTCTGCTGCTACATGATATCCAGGATCTTAAAGCTTGTATTTTTTTAAAGTTATACAATCAATTAGCATCCTTTTAGGGGTTTATTCTGTACATAACTAACACAAAACTAACAACTTTTGTTCTGTGCTTTTGTCAAAACTCAAAAAAAAAATTGTTATTCCATAGAAAAATATCGTTCACCCGCGACAAAATGTATGGAACAGCTGATTTTTTTTTTGAGTTCTGACATTAGTCGCAGAACAAAAGTTGTTAGTTTTGATGTACAGAATAAGCCCCTAAAAGGATGCTTATTGATTAGAAATTACTCTGTATTTTTATAACAATTTAAACCTCTCAAAATCAAAAAATCAAAGCTTCCTATTGAAAATTTTCAGATGGTGTAATAACTCCCAGTAAGTTCCAGAAGCAACTTCAGGATTTACTGGAAAATGAGCCTTATTTCCCGGACATATCGGTCAGCCGACCTTCTTCTAGAGTGCACTGGGCTATCCGGGTATGTGACATTACGAAAAAATCTTTTTAGATAATCCTATTTTATTTTTTTGTTAATTCTGCCTAAAGGTGGGAATACATAATGCGATGAACTGATCAGTTTTTCGCATCACTCTAACTGAGAGCCCATTCAGTCAATTAAAAGGTTGGAATTGGTGGCTCACGATTTGAACCACTAACTGAAGGCACACACGATGCGATGATCGCATCTGTTCATCTGATCAGTCCAATGAGGGCCTAATGTAGTTAACCATTGCCGGTACTGCGATGGTTCGATTGTTTGGACCACCTCGATCATTAACTGAATCTTCAGTAACTCGCGTAATTTCAATTTACACGAGAAATGGCCAGTACCAAATTTGATTTCCATCATTTTTTGATTACAATCAACTTTTTAATCCCCGACGAAAAAGAGGGGTGTTATAAGTTTGACTTGACTGTTTGTCTGTGTGTCTGTCTGTCTGTCTGTCTGTCTGTGGCATCATAGCGCCCGAACCACTGAACCGATTTCAGTTTAGTTTTTTTTTGGATGAAAGGAGACTTAATCGAGAGTGTTCTTAGCTATGTTTTATAAAAATCGATTGAGCCGTTTAAGAGTTATGGTGGGTTAAAGTAAGAACCAAAATTCTACAAATGTGCCCAAAATGGTTGTCAATTGAAAGTTTGTTGTCAAATATTTTTGTGTCGGGGGTTTTTTAATTAGGTATTTCCTACTAACCTACTTTATTCTAGGATCGATATGTTTTTAATAAGATTGGGGTGTCATTTTGTTTCTTCAATAACTTGTGTTATTTCAATTTTTCATGAGAAATTATCAGAACCAAAGTTGTTTGAAATTTGATTTCTTACTACTTTAATTCCTATCAACTTTTTTTAGGATCGATATTTTTTTAATAAGATAGAGGTGTCATTTTGTTTCTTCAATAACTACCTACCGGCATTGGTTAACTACATCAGGCCACCGCTGGACCGATTTGATGGACTGATGCGATCATCGCATTGTGTGTGCCCCCCAGCTTCAGGTAGTGGTTCAAATATGGAACCACCTATTCCTACCGTTGAATGAACTGAACTGAATGAGCTCCCAGTTGGAGTGATGCGAAAAACTGATCAGTTCATCGCACCGTGTATGCCCATCATAAGAATTCTTTATCCCTGTTTTTTTAGGGTTCCGTACCCAAATGGAAAAACAGGACCCTATTACTAAGACTTCGATGTCCGTCTGTCACCGGGCTGTATCTCATGAACCATGATAGCTAGGCAGCTGAAATTTTCACAGATGATCTATTTCTGTTGCCGCTATAACAACAAATACTAAAAAGAAAATAAAATAAATATTTAAGGGGGGCTCCCATACAACATACCTGAATTTTTAGACGTTTTTCACACTGTATTAATAATGGTACCAGGTAGATGCTTGAAATTTTCACAGAATATTTAGTTTTATATTCACTTCAATAATAAATAATAAAATTAAAATTAAATAAATATTTAAGGGGGGCTCCCATACAGTACGGAACCCTCCGTGCGCAAGTCCGACTCGTACTTGGCCGATTATCTATAATTTTTGAGACAACGAGGGTTCTCCAGTGGTTGTTAGCTTTCCTCTTCCTCTTAGGTTGGTTCCGTTAGATTGATTTTTGCCACTAAAATACCTGGACAAACATTTAAGTAGCATAAAAACTAAGTATGCGTCGAAATATAATGCTTTTGTAAATGTAGTTTATGTATAGGCCGCGCCACACAAGTTGGGGGATGTGAAGTTAGCCACAAGCTGCGCAATAGCCAGTTTACGCGAAGCTTTATGTGAGCTTCAGTCAGGATTGGATATTGCGCAGCTTGTAGCTAACTTCACATCCGCCAACTTGTGTGGCGCGGCCTATATGTACCTAGCGTATTAGTTTCTCATACTCAATGTTTACACAATGTTTTTAGCCGTGGGGTGCCGGCAGAGTAGAATAGCACCCCCCTCCAGTACCAGGTGTCGTAAGAGCCGACTGAGGTACAGCGGAACCGACTAATGGCGGTATAACCATTCAATTCAGACGTAGCTAAAATGGCACAGGGCAGAGATGGGCAGCAGCATCCCTGTCGCGAAGCTACGTCTCTGCGATCGCCACCACGCTTGCCCAGCGAGGCGATTATTGGGCAAATACCCCCTATGAAAAGTAAAAATAAGACCAGGCCCCCAGTCCCCAGCAGCTCCGCTAGTCCGGGCTACGACAGCGGCCCCGGTAACGGCGGAGCAGGGGGTGCTAAGAATCACTGGAAGATGCACGGCTGTCACTCCAAAGTATTCAAACGACGACTGGCCCTGGTAACACACAACGTGCGCACTTTAAGGACTGACGAGAAGATTGCTGAGCTGGAAGAAGAGTTAAGTAGGTTGCGCTGGGATATTGTGGGGTTGTCTGAAGTCCGTAGAGAGGGGGAGGACACGATAACCCTAAAGTCCGGCAACCTGCTATACTACCGGGAAGGTGACCAGCGGTCCCAAGGTGGTGTCGGTTTTCTCGTTCACAAGTCCCTCACTAACAACATTATTACCATCGAAAGCGTGTCGAGCAGGGTTGTGTACCTAATACTCAGAATATCTGAGAGGTATTCGCTGAAGGTCATTCAGGTATACGCACCGACCTCGTCACACCCAGATGATGAGGTGGAGACTATGTATGAGGACGTAAGTCGAGCCATACGTATGTCTAAGACCCACTTCACTGTTGTTATGGGGGACTTCAACGCAAAGTTGGGCAGAAGAAGCGATGATGAGCTGAGAGTGGGGAAATTTGGATATGGACAACGGAACCCCAGGGGCCAGAGGCTGGCTGATTTTCTGGAGAAAGAGGAACTCTTCATGATGAACTCTTTCTTTCAGAAGCCGCCTCACAGGAAGTGGACCTGGATGAGCCCCGATGGTTCCACGAAAAATGAGATAGATTTCATCATGACCACCGAGAAACGGATATTCAATGATGTCTCCGTGATACACAGGGTGAAAACCGGTAGTGATCACAGAATCGTAAGAGGCACATTGGATATAAACGTTAAACTCGAAAGGTCACGCTTGATGAAGTCCACGCTCCGACCTACACCTTCCGATATCCAAAACCCCGAGAGCTTTCAGCTCGAGCTCTCAAATCGCTTTGCTTGCCTGGAGAACTTTGCGTCAGTGGACGAGATCAACAACGGGCTCGTAGAAACTGTCCAGACGGTGGGTGCTAAATACTTTAGACCCCGTCGTACAAATAGACCTCAAAAATTTTCCGATCAAACTCTAAATCTCATGGCCGAACGACGCTTACAGAGACTGCAGTCTTCCGATGATGCAAAGTCATATAGGCTGATCAATAGACAAATTTCGAAATCCGTGAGGCGTGACATTCGTCTCTTTAATACTAAACATATTAAAGAGACCATAGAGCAGAACAAAGGCTCCAAAGTGTTCGCGAGGAATTTGTCTATTGGGCAAAGCCAGCTGACAAAGCTGAAGAGAGAAGATGGCAGTGTAGCGTCGACCAAGGCAGAGGTATTGGAGGAGATCGAAAGGTTCTATGGACAGCTATACGCTTCGGTCGCTAAGCCTGTCAACAGCTCAGCCAAAGACCCAAGAGCCAAGCTGACCCGACACTTCACCGAAGATATCCCGGACATCAGCCTGTACGAGATTAGAATGGCCCTAAATCAGCTCAAGAACAACAAGGCGCCGGGTGATGACGGTATCACATCAGAGCTTCTGAGAGCGGGTGGAACACCGGTATTAAAAGTCCTCCAGAAGCTTTTCAACACCGTCGTCCTCGAGGGCATCACGCCAGAAGCATGGAACAGAAGCGTGGTGGTGTTGTTTTTCAAGAAAGGTGACAACACCTTATTGAAGAACTACAGACCCATCTCGCTTCTGAGCCATGTTTATAAGCTGTTTTCAAGGGTCATTACGAACCGTCTCGAGCGCAGGCTTGATGACTTCCAGCCTTCCGAACAAGCCGGTTTCCGAAAGGGCTTTAGCACCATGGACCACATTCATACGCTGCGGCAGGTTATACAGAAGACCGAAGAGTATAACTTGCCACTTTGCTTAGCGTTTGTGGACTATGAGAAAGCCTTTGATTCGGTCGAGACTTGGGCTGTGCTCGAGTCTCTCCAACGATGCCGTGTTGACTATCGGTACATCGAAGTGTTGAAGTGTTTGTATAATAACGCCACTATGTCGGTCCGAGTACAGGAAGAGAGCTCCAAGGCGATCCCTTTAAAAAGAGGCGTAAGACAGGGAGACGTAATCTCTCCGAAACTGTTTACGGCTACTTTGGAAAACGCCTTCAAGCTCCTGGAATGGAAAGGATTCGGCATCAATGTCAATGGCGAATACCTCACTCACCTTCGATTTGCTGACGATATAGTAGTCATGGCAAAATCGATGGAAGAGCTCAGCACGATGCTCGAAAGCCTCAATCGGGTTTCTCAACAGGTGGGTCTTAAGATGAACATGGACAAGACGAAAGTCATGTGTAATTCCCATGTTGTACCCACCCCGATCACTGTTGGGAACTCGGTTCTTGAAGTCGTTGACTCGTACGTCTACCTAGGACAAGTAGTCCAGTTAGGTAGGTCCGACTTCAAGAAAGAGGCCAATCGCCGAATCCAACTCGGCTGGGCAGCGTTCGGAAAATTGCGTAACGTCTTCTCGTCCGACATACCTCAGTGCCTCAAGTCGAAAGTGTTCGATCAGTGTGTGTTGCCAGTGATGACTTATGGCACTGAAACGTGGTCTCTTACTATGGGCCTTATTAATAAGCTCCAAATAGCCCAACGAGCTATGGAGAGGGCTATGCTCGGAGTCTCTCTGCGAGATCGAATCAGGAATGAGGAGATTCGCAGAAGAACCAAAGTTACCGACATAGCCCAGCGGATTGGCAAGTTGAAATGGCAGTGGGCAGGGCACATAGCGCGGAGGACTGATGGCCGATGGGGTCGAAGGGTTCTCGAGTGGAGACCACGTACCGGCAAGCGCAGCGTAGGACGTCCACCCACAAGGTGGACGGATGACCTCATTAAGACCGCAGGATCACGCTGGATGCAAGCCGCTACCAACCGGTCTTATTGGAGATTCATAGGGGATGCCTATGTCCAGCAGTGGACGTCCTATGGCTGATGGATGGATGGATGGATGGATGTTTACACTGAATCTACAATATAGGCTGAATCAAACTTGTTGGCGGTTGTGAAGTTAGTTACAAGATGTGCAAAACTTAATCCTCGCCAGATGTTAAGTGAGTTTCAGTAAGGATTGGATTTCGCGCAGCTTGTAGCTAACTTCACACCTGCCAAGTTGTTTGATTTGACCTTTTACTATGACCATGGACAGCTAATAACGATATAATTAAGATCGCAGGAACGCGCTGGATGCAGGCCGCTTCCAACCGGGCTTATTGGAAATCCATAGGGGAGGCTTATGTCCAGCAGTGGACGTCCTGCGGCTGATGATGAAGATGACAGGTAAACTAATCTCACCGTAATATCCCAGGTGCCAGGCGACGAGGAGCAGAGTATCTACGTGTGGTTGGACGCGTTAGTAAACTATCTGACAGTAACCGGATATCCGGATGAAGATGTGATGAAATCCCGCGGCCGGCCGTGGCCTGCAGATGTACAGGTCGTGGGGAAGGATATACTCAAGTAAGATAATATTACCTACACTAGCTTTTAGGTGTTTTTTATTTGTTTTTTTTTTCGTCATCCCACAGGAACATTAACCAACATTCTTAAATCGGTGCGCCCGCGCATCTTTGAGCGATACCCGCTTTCTATACCACAAAAACAAATAAATGTAGGTACTTTTTAGGGTTCCCTACCCAAAGGGTAAAAACGGGACCCTATTACTAAGACTTCGATGTCCGTTTGTCTGTCTGTCACCGGGCTGCATCTCATGAACCATGATAGCTAGGCAGCTAAAATTTTCACAGATGATGTATGTATTTCTTTTGCCGCTATAACAACAAAAACAATAAAAACAGAAAAAAATAAATATTCAAGGGAAACAAATCACTACAAAGTATAAAATAAAGTCGCTTTTTGTCTGTTTGTTTGTCTGTATGCTTAAATCTTTAAAACTACGCAACGGATTTTGATGCGATTTTTTTTAATGGATAGAGTGATTCAAGAGGAAGGTTTATATGTATAATACACCTGTGCGAAGCCGGGGCGGGTCGCTAGTTTCAAATATTCAATAAATATTCCCATACAACAAACGTTATTTTTGTTGAGTGTTTTGCTCTCTATTAATAACAGCAAGAGAAATGGGGCTCCCATACGGTACGGAACCCTTCGTGCGCGAGTCCGATTCGCACTTGGCCGATTTTTCTAATTTGTAGCAATGCTAACAATTCATTTCATTACATGTATGCTGAACTAAAGTCTATGTTTAAAGTTAAAAAATCGGCCAAGTGCAAGTCGGACTCGAACACGAAGGGTTCCGTACCGTATGGGAGCCCCATTCTCTTGCCGTTATTAATAGCGAGCAAAAAACTACTAAAAATCACGTTTGTTGTATGGGAGCCCCCCTTAAATAATTATTTTATTCTGTTTTTAGTATTTGTTGTTATAGCGGCAACAGAAATACATCATCTGTGAAAATTTCAGCTGTCTAGCTATAACGGTTCATGAGATACAGCCCGGTGACAGACAGACAGACGGACATCGAGGTCTTAGTAATAGGGTCCCGTTTTTACCCTTTGGGTACGGAACCCTAAAACCATTTCATTGAACTTAAATTAGTTAACTTCTGCATCATTTAAACATAATGTTCCAGGTCGAAGTTTTAAAAAAGCTTACGTGCTTGTAAAACAAAATTATAATCCATTGTTATTGTACCGCTAAGATATGTTGCCCAGCTGGCGTTTGTAAGTATTTGTTAAAAAAATATTTGATTAATAAAGTTATTTTGAAATTGAAAAAAAGAATTACCTAACATTATTATATCCTGACGATGCCTCATTCAAAGGAGAAACATGTGTCGAGAAGAGCTCTGTAATAAAATAAAACCCATAAACTTATTTGTGCCAATATCACAACAGAGCGGAAATATCATTTAGTCTTACCTCCCCGTAGAGGTTTACTATTTTACTATGGAAATTAACGTGGTTTTCACACTTTTTAAACGATATACAACGGGACTCACTCACGTGTACGTATAGTCATACCACGACTATAGTTTCGCTCATGTTCGGCGACCTTTCTCAAGTTGGCGAGTGCTAGCACGCGGAGCCGTCTCGCAATGCACACGTACATGCGCGTACACGTGAGTGAGTCCCGTTGTATATCGTTTAAAATGTGTGCAAACCACGTTAATTTCCATAGTAAAAGAGCGGAAATACCCAAAATATTTATTAAAAACTAAGATTATTTATACTAAGCTCCACACAAGTCGACAGATGAGAAGTGAGCCGCAGATGACACTTCGCCGTGATTCGCTAATTATTGCGTATGTGTGCACAATGCGTAGGGAGCGCGCGGGAGGCATGAGGTTGGCGGGCGGGTGTGCCCCGGCGCGAGTCATCTGGCTCCCGCGTATACCTAAATATCGGCTTTTGCGCAGCGTTCTGCGCATAACTTCCCATCCGCCGATTTGTGTGGCGCTCAGTATTCTTTTATCGTCTAAAAAGCCTGTATAATTATTATAACTCCAGATTCCACGGCATATACTGGCCCGCCTTCCTAATGGCCATAAACTGGCATCCGCCGCGAAAACTCGTCTGCCACTCGCACTGGACGGTGGATGGCGCCAAAATGTCCAAATCTTTGGGAAACGTGGTCAAACCGACCAGTGTGCCGGTGCCACATAGTGCACTGAGGTATATGCTGCTCAGGGAAGCTACCATGCATGCTGATGCCAGTAAGTATTAATATAAACTAACCTTTTTGTATGTTGTATATGTCCTCGTCTAACACACCTCAGTGCCTCAAATTGAAAGTTTTATCGTCTTTGTTTGGCGTCATTCAATTACGCCAAATTGTCCCAATCTCTAGGCAATGTCGTGAAACCAGTCAGTATGTGGGTTCCAAAGGTTGCGCTTGGGAAGGATACTTACTATGCATGTTAACACTTGTAAATATCGACTACAAACAAAAATATTTGTCCTTTTAGGTAAACATAAATCTTTTTGCTAGTTAGAATGAACTGAAAAACTTTTTTGCAGTTCGATATACGTCAGTGCCTCAAGTCGAATGTCATTGATATTCGCATAAACTGCACAACTTCTATCAATAAAATAGTCTAGTATCTAAATTGAAAGTAAGACTAGTGTGATGTCAGAGGTGTATTCCGATTCCAACTTACAATATTTCATTGCTTTTGATAGGCGAAAGGTAATAACCCCACACTCTTTAAAAATGTACTAATCTTTCTTCTTAATATATATAAATTACGCGTCACGTTGTTTGTCCGCGGTGGACTCCTAAACTACTTAACCGATCTTAACCAAATTTTGTACAATATGTGCGGTTTGATACAACTTGATAGATAGGTTAGTTTATATCTCAATTCATAATAGCATTTGTATATTAAACTTTTACAATCTGTCCGTGCCAGGGCAAAACCGGGATGGGCAGATAGTAACATCATTTTTTTTATTTTACAGACTACAGCGAACACAAATTAATCAACATTTGTAACTCGGAGCTAGCCGATACATTAGGCAACCTGCTCTCCCGTTGCTGCGGCGCCGCGCTCAACCCGCGCGCGGAATACCCGCCCTTATTCTCACAGACGTTACGGGCGATAATGGATCAAGATTGCACTGAGAAGCTGCTGTATGAATGCTCTAGGCTACCTGGTTAGTATACCAACTTGTGTAAAGAATACCCGCCCTTATTCTCACAGACGTTACGGGCGATAATGGATCAAGATTGCACTGAGAAGCTGCTGTATGAATGCTCTAGGCTACCTGGTTAGTATACCAACTTGTGTAAAGAATACCCGCCCTTATTCTCACAGACGTTACGGGCGATAATGGATCAAGATTGCACTGAGAAGCTGCTGTATGAATGCTCTAGGCTACCTGGTTAGTATACCAACTTGTGTAAAGAATACCCGCCCTTATTCTCTCAGACATTACGGGCGATAATGGCGCAAGACTGTACTGAGAAGCTGCTGTATGAATGCTCTAGGCTACCTGGTTAGTATACCAACTTGTGTAAAGAATACCCGCCCTTATTCTCACAGACATTACGGGCGATAATGGCGCAAGACTGTACTGAGAAGCTGCTGTATGAATGCTCTAGGCTACCTGGTTAGTATACCAACTTGTGTAAAGAATACCCGCCGTTATTCTCTCAGACATTACGGGCGATAATGGCGCAAGACTGTACTGAGAAGCTGCTGTATGAATGCTCTAGGCTACCTGGTTAGTATACCAACTTGTGTAAAGAATACCCGCCCTTATTCTCACAGACATTACGGGCGATAATGGCGCAAGACTGTACTGAGAAGCTGCTGTATGAATGCTCTAGGCTACCTGGTTAGTATACCAACTCGTGTAAAGAATACCCGCCCTTATTCTCACAGACATTACGGGCGATAATGGATCAAGACTGTACTAAGAAGCTGTTATACGTGTATTCGAAGTTACCTGGCGAGTGTAATCAACCCGTGCAAAGAATTTTCTGCCTTATTTGTTAAATATTAAAGGCGATAATGGTGCGGGACTTTAGCGATAAACTGCTGTTTGAATGCTCTAGGCTACCATGTATCAATATCAATTTGCGCAGGGAAAAAGTACATTATATAAGTATATAAGTTGTTAGGGGCGATAATGACGCGGGCTTGTACCGAGAAATTGATGTACGAGTATGAATGCTCTAGGCTTGGTAGCCTAGAGCATTCATACATCAATTACTGGTTAGTATATTAATTGATATGAGGAATAATCACTCGTATTTCTTTGGCTAATTAGGGTGGTATTGGCGCAAGACGGTACCGACAAACCGTTCTATGAATCCACTAGGCTACCTGGTTAGTATACTAATTCATACAGGGAAAAATCACCCAAATTTCCTTGACCAAAACAGGCGATATTGGCACGAGACTGTACTGAAAAATTGCTATATGAGTGATCGAGGTTACCTGGTCATTATATCAATTCATACAAGGAAAAATCACCCGTATTTCCTTGGCCAAAAAGGGTGATAATGATAATGGCTCAAGAATGTACCGAAAAATCGCTGTATGAATGCTCCAAGCTACCAGGTTGGTATAAGTAGTATAAGTACACTCATTTTGCTAATCCGGACCATTACTATTGGTAAACGTTATTGAAGTCATAGTGGCCTAGTGGGAAAACGCTCGCCTTACAAGCGGGAGGACTGGGTTCACACCCGGTCCCGTACTTACAGGTTCTTTGATTTTATATGAAGTAAAAAGTAACGTAATTTTGAGCCAACTTTCAACCATGTCCGCAGAACAAATTTGATCGCGAATATGAATCCATCACTGAGCCAGCATGCTGAATATAACTTAGTGGTTAGGCCTATGTTCAGCTGCTCACGGCTTTTAGAGAAATAAACAAGAATTATAAAAAGTTTTTTTTTGACTTTTTTTTTAAACAAGCTTTTACTGAACTAAGTACTCGCCAAGACGAACCAAAATGATTTTTTTTAATTTCCAAGATTCCATCCGAACTTACAGACATACATAGGTACATCCATTGCAAGTTAAATAAAAGCTTGTAAAAAAAAAAGACAACGAGCATTGAAACCATAGCAAAGAGGAGTAAGAGTATAAATGTACGAGACAAAACAATAGCTATCTTGTAAAAAAATAACATTTTGTTTTCTACTTTCAGAAACCTGCCACGCGCACTATTCAAATTACCAATTCTACAAAGTAGTCGACGCGGTGATACACGTCCTACATTTAGCCAACTTATTCTTCGAAACCCACAAACCTTGGGAGCTAAAAAAACAACCCGAAAAGCAACCACAACTGGACACCATCTTACACGTGACCCTCGAAACTCTGCGCATCTGTGGTATCATCCTACAGCCAATAATACCAGATCTCACCGATATATTGCTAAATAAACTCCAAATAAATAAAGATTGTAGAACCTGGCAACACTTGACTCCATCTTGGAACGATGCTAACGCCATCTCTGAACTGAAACACGTACAAAGTGGTAAGGTTGTGTTGTTCGAGAGGGTTTATAAGAGTAAAGAAGTGAAACCTACGCCGGAAAAGAAAGAGAAAAAAGAGAAGCAGAAGAAGAAGGCGATTGTATAAAAATATTATAAATATACTAAGCGCTCTACACAAATCGGCGGATGGGAAGTTATGCGCAAAAGGCGAAATATAGGTATGCGCGGGAGCCAGAGAGACTCGCGCCGGGGCACACCCGCCCGCCGACCTCATGCCTCCCGCGCGCTCCCTACGCATTGTGCACACATGCGCAATAATTAGCGAATCACGGCGAAGTGTCATCTGCTGCTAACTTCTCATCCGCCGACTTGTGTGGCGCTTAGTATACCGGTAGTTATTCTGTTACGGCCCTACCGTTTTGGGTTTATATTGCATTTAAAACGCATTGTCGAGTGTATTTTGTGCGTAAATACACATTAAACGCATTGTACCTATATAGGCCGAATCATTCAAGTCGGCGGATGTGAAGTTAGCTACAAGCTGCGCAATATCCAATCCTGACTGAAGCTCACATAAAGCTGCTCTTTGATTGGTTTTCGCGCAGCTTGTAGCTAACTTCACATCCGCCGACTTGTATGATTTGGAATATACAAATTGACTAAAAATACTTTTAAGACTTGTGCGTTTCTTTACAGTGCTGCATATCGTCGCTCAACTGTGTTCCGACTTTAATATTACAGTAATCGCGAATAAAGAATGGACATCGTTTTTTGTAAGATATTTATTGGCTGATGTGTATTTTATCAGCTGTTGGCTACACTTTGTTGCTATATCGTGAAGGTCGAGAGACTGAATGAGTCAATTATACGAGTATGTCTTATCAAAATCTCTTTTCTCGATTGTCCCTTTTATTTTTTCCCGGTAGTTTTTTCAAATGCCGATGTTACTTATTTATTCGCACATACTTTACACTTGGTCTTTTGAATTATTATTTTCAATAGTTACATGTATAAGTTTCCGTAGAAAACTATTTTTTTTTTTCGTTATAATTATGAAGTTATACCTACTTCATTAAAAATTGAGTACCAAAGTCTCGCCGACAGTAGTCGAACGAGCGCGTGACTTCACAATGTTTTATACATGTAATAATTATAACGAAATAAAATAAAACAAATCTTCTATGGAAACTTGTATAATGATTTTCATAATTTCCAAGACCAATAACAATTCACTAGACCAATAAAATTGTACATAATATCTGTTCCCGATGTCGCTCAAGTGCAGATAATTATGGGCGTAACTTAAATTTACTGGATAAAGTTTTTATTTGTTGGATTGTATAGTAGTTTGTATGTTTTATGAGATTGTTAGTCATTTTAAACTTTTAAGATTGTATTGTAAGAATATTGACTGAATGTTGATCTATATTCGTGTTGTGTTCATGCATTTATATAAAATGGTATGTACCTGTATACCGGATACACCGGAGAGGTGGCAACACCGAACAGAGCGAGGTGGCAACACCGAACAAGTAACTATCAGCTGGGACTTTTTGGCGGGAAGTCGAAAGAAGCGGGCGTTTTTAATATTCAATTATTCATAAATTTTAATTTTGCAATTCTCTGAGATTTGTGTTGGGTGTTGCGGCGCAACAATAACGTCATGAGCGTTGCTAGTGACGGGGAGGACCCCGTCATTACAGCAGAGAGAAAGAAGAGAAAACTTGCAAAATCCTCAACGAACAATGATGGCTACAAAGTATTTCAGAAGCCCCTCTACAAGAGGCTATTCCCCGAAAATCACAGTGGGGACTGCGTGGTTTACGTTGAATCCACAGAAGAAGAAAAGGTTGGTAATAAAAACCCCATAATATTGACAAATCTTTTCATTGAAAATGTTAAAGGCATTGTAGGTGTCCACCGAATAAATGCCTATAAGGTTGGCGTCACTTTCAAAAAGCCAGCTCCAGCTAACAATTTTTTAAAGATGGATAGCTTCCTGAACAGATATAAGCTGAAAGCTTTCATTCCTGCTTACATGACTGAAGTTATAGGAGTCATCAGGCATATTCCGCTGACAATGTCTAATGAAGAAATTTACAAAAATATTACTTGTGATGCTGATGTTGTCTCAATCAAACGCTTTATGCGAAAAGTAGACGGAAATTTGACTCCTCTTGGAACAGTGGCTGTCACTTTTGCAGCCACCACATTACCTCAGTATGTATACATCAAGCTATTCAGATACCAGGTTCATAAATACTTTCCACCACTCATGCAATGCTACCGTTGCCTCCGATTCAACCACTCAGCTAAGAACTGCAGAGCAGAGCAGATGTGTTCATCCTGTGCAGGACGGCATTCCTACAAGGAATGTGATGTGGAAGAAATAATGTGTGTCAATTGCTCTGGCCCTCACCTTGCCGTGTCGAAAGACTGCCCTGTTAAGCAGAAAAAAATAGAAGAGAAGAAAATTAAACAACAACAAAAAATGTCTTATGCCAATGCGGTAAGTCTGCCACAAATCTCTGATAGAACATCCTTCCCAGCTCTAACACCAAAGCCGAGACAAAAAACCTTCCAAGATCTCAATGCCAAAGAAATTGTTGATAACGATGTAATTATAAATGCCCTTGTGAAGTCCATTGTTGCCCTTGCAAATAGCAAGAATGAACCCATTACAAATAAAAGAATTAAAGAAATTTTGTTGTCAAATTTAATTTAATTTAATTATATGGACACATATATTCGTATAGCACAATTCAATATTCAAAGTTTACATAGTAAAAAAACGCTATTGTTAAAGTTTTTAACTGAACAAAATGTAGATATATGTTTACTAAATGAAACGTGGCTTAAGAAAAACAGTAAAATTCCAAATTTTCCATCCTATAATTTGATTCACAAACTGTCTGTAAACGAACATAATGGGGTAGCTATATTAATTAAACAAAATTTTAAATATGAAGTTGTTCATACCTCATATTACGAATCAATTCAGAACATTTGCATTGCACTTGATACATCATTAGGTAAATTACATGTGTTGTGTATTTATTGTCCCCCAAACAGCGAATTTACTAAATTTAATACTAATAAATTAAAAAAAGTATTCACTGAAACTCCTAAGCCATGTCTCATAATGGGAGATTTCAATGCCCATCACATTTTATTTGGTTGTCTAAAAAATAATAGTAGAGGTAATTCGTTGTACAATCTCATAGATGAGTTTGACTTGTGTGTTTTAAATGATGGTAATCATACTACAATTAAATATCCAAACAAGAATTCTTCAGCAATTGATTTAGCCTTAGTAAGTTGCTCGTTAGCTCCTCTCTGTGAATGGCAAGTCCATGATGATGCAATGGGTAGTTATCATTTTCCGACTCTACTGGATGTAAATGTGAAGCCATCGGTGTATGATGTTCGTCCTGTAGAAGAAAAATATTTGTACAACAAATCAGACTGGTCTAAATTTAAAACTTTATCTGAAACCTGCTTTTCGCAATTAGATTTGGAAAATACAGATCTAGATGAATTATACAATAGTTTTATAAATATCTTGTATCAAATCAGAGATGAATGTATTCCTAAGCAGAAATCTAATCACACTCCAAAAATTCTGAGAAAACCAGCTCCATGGTGGAACACACTATGTGAGGATGCAGTTCAAAAGTCGAAAGAAGCTCTTAAGACATATCATCACTCTCCAACAATTTCCAATTTTATTAATTACAAGCGTCTTGATGCTAAAAAGAAAAAGATATTAATTGAGGAACGGGGAAAATCATGGCATGAATTGTGTACTTCTTTCAACAGAATGACACCAGTTACTAGAATATGGAATTATGTTAAAAAATTTAAAAGGATTAACAGTAATTGTAGTAACAAAACTCTAAATGACGAATGGGTACCAAGTTTTCTAGAAAAATTAGCAGATTCAACATCAACCGATTTTACCACTTTAAATATTTTAGACAGGTCTGACAATAGCGTTTCCTTCTTAAATGAGCCTTATACACTGAATGAGCTTCGCATTTCTTTAGATAGTCGTAGAGATACTACACCAGGTATGGATAACATTCCATATAAACTTATTAAAAATTTACATTCAAATGCTCTGAACATTTTATTGGCAATTTATAACAGACTTTGGAATGCATCAGTTATTCCTGAATCTTGGAAGACTCAATGTGTAATACCAATTTTAAAACCTAATAAGCCTGCAAATAATCCGTCATCGTACAGACCCATATCTTTATCATCCTGTCTGGGTAAACTTTTTGAAAACATGTTAAAATTACGTTTAGATTATTTTGTTGAAACCAACTCTAAAATACCTAACACACAATTTGGATTCAGAAAGGGTAAAAGTTGCTCTGAAAGTTTTGTATCATTAATCTCAACATTAAAAAAAGCAAAGCTCAGCCACTCTAATGTAATCTGCGTCTTTCTTGATGTAAAAGGTGCTTTCGATAATGTCAACATTAAGAGCCTTCTTCTAGTTTTGAATGAGTTAGGTCTGCCAACAAAATTATTGAAATGGATATTTAATTTTCTGAATAACAGAACCTTGTATGTTAAATTTAATAATAAGCTACATGGACCAAAATCCGTCAGTAAAGGAACTATGCAAGGAGCTATCTTATCTTCTCTCTTGTATATTCTATATACATCTCAAATTTTAAAGTATGTTAACACATCACATGTTAAAATTTTACAATTTGCCGATGACTTACTTTTATACTCTGAAAGTCAAAATTTAAATATGGCTGTAAATCACTTGAATTCTGCACTGCTGCAGCTACACCATTATTACAACAATGTATTAAAATTAGATATTAGTTCTGATAAAAGTTCTGTTATTGTTTTTAGTAAAGATCCTTTTGCACAATCTTTTGTTAAAATTAAATACAATAATGAAATCATTCCTGTAAGTAATCAACATAAATTTTTAGGAGTAATAATAGATAACAAGTTAAAATTTGAAGAGCATATTAAGTATATCTGCAGCAATGCAATGAAAAGTATTAATGTCTTAAGATGTTTAGCTGGTACTTTTTGGGGCTCTGATCCTAAAACCTTGATCATGCTGTATAAAAGTATAGTAAGAAGTCATTTTGATTATAGTAGTTTAGCTTATATGAATGCAAGTAGCACCTTATTACGAAAACTCGATGTAATACAAAATATGGCTTTAAGAATTATTAGCGGAGCTATGCGTTCCAATCCTATTAATTCTATGGAAATTGAAAACTGTATACCTCCATTAATCCTGAGACGTTTACTTTTGGCTGATAGATTCTGTTTGAAAGAGTTGACTTCCAATAATGTTATAGTGCTGAATAATGTTTTATGTCATCCACAGATATCACAATCAGTTCAAACATCTAGCTTATCAGCCACATCTCTTGTTTCGGGAGTTTTGCCTGAAATCACAACAATAATGTCATTTTTAAAAAATATCAGTAAAAACATTTGTTCTCATGATATCTGGCCAACATATAAATGTCCATATAATGCCTTGATTAATTGCTTAAGTATAGATTGTCATTTAGATGTAATAAATAACAAATTTGATTTTCTAGAATTTATAGAGAATAAAACAGACTTTTATATTTTATATACAGATGGTTCTAAAAGTGATGAAGGGGTTAAAGCCGCATATTATGATCCACAAATGAATAAAACCCACTGTATAAAGTTAGATAATAATTGCAGTGTGTTTACTGCAGAAGCGTATGCAATTTTAACCGCTTTAACATTTGTAAATAACTCTGTAAAAAATGTAAATATACTAATAGTAAGTGATTCTAAAAGTGTTCTGTCTGTTTTGAACAACAGTAATTTCTCATATAAGTTAAATTATATTATATATAGTATTAGAGAACTTATAGAAATGATTAGTAAATCAAAACATGTAGAATTGGTATGGGTTCCTTCACATTGTGGCATCCATGGCAATGAAACAGTAGATTTGGCTACTCGGCAAGAGCATGATCTAGATCACACAGATATATTAAAAGTACCTTTCACAGATTACTATTGTGCAATTAATAAGGATTTACTCAGAATTTGGAAAGAATATTGGCACGTTACAACAGAATATAAGGGAAGGTGGTATGCAGAAATACAGAAAGACTTACCTACTACTCCTTGGTACAACAAATTTGAATATTGTGGCAGAAAGTTTATAACAGTTATAAATCGCCTGAGATTTGGACATTGCTTGGTTCCAGCTCATTTACACAAAATTAATATAGTCCCAGAAGATAACTGTACGTATTGTTCCCGACCGCATGCTGATATAAACCATATAATTTTTCAATGTCCCCAATTCCATTTACAACGATTAATTTTAGCCAGTGACATTAGTGACATAGCAGCTCGTAACTCAATTAGTGTTCCCCGCCGTATTGAGGATTTACTAAAAAGTGAAGTTTTTTACAAACCTATTTATAAGTATATTTTAAATACTGTTGAAAAGATATAGTTAAGTTTAATTTTTTATTTCTCTTCTATGTTTGTAAATTTTTTATTATTTAAGACTTCGACTGAAGGACTCTGTATCCATGGTCATGAATAAATTATTTAAAAAAAAAAAAACTATCAGCTGCGTATTTTATTTAAGTTTATTTTGTTTTATACCAAGTAATATTATAAAAAACAGTGTAAAACCGAAAATAAAGTGTTTCAATCAACAAGTGAAATATAGACCCAGTGCTAAAATGAGAAATTAAAGTGAAATCAAAGACATTGAAATTATCGCAAAACGCTTTGTGACGTCCATTTTTTGCAACGTAAAATAAGCGTAAGTAAATTACTAAAATCCAAGACTATTCCTTACAAAAACCGACTCAAAAGTGAAAATTAACCAGTGCTAAACGGATAAAAGACCTCTAAAGACTTGTAAATTAGCGCACGTAACCTCAAAATCCTTGCAAAACATCGCATACGCCGGCATACGCACAGTTTTCTTAGTGCTTAAACTGCAAATGCCAGGTGTTAAAACACATACTGGTGCATCCATTGCGACGTCCTGAGGTTCGTCAGGTGCCTAATAGGGCCTAACTACAAAATCTTCGTGCAGAAAAGTGAGTACGTTCCATACATCCAACACATAGTTTCTACCTACCTACACCAAGAAAAAACGAGCACAAAAATGGAAGAAATAACGAAAATGTTAACAAAGATACAATTAGATATCGAATCCCAAAAAAACGAACTGAAAGACACAAAAAACAGCATTAACAGTAACATAAATCAAAAGTTCAGTTTGTTAGAACAACATAACTTAGCACTAGAAAAGAAACTACTTGTCCAAGAAAACTACATCGAGAAATTGGACAGGCATATCCGACAAAGAAATATTGTATTATTTGGAGCAGATGAATGTGAACGTGGCTACCATGATTTAGAGGCATATATTATTAAAATACTAACTAAGGAAATGAAAATCGAGTGTAACACATCGGACCTAGAATATGTAAGAAGAATAGGCAAAAAAAGCGATAGACCTAGGCCTATAATTATAACATTCACTACAATGGGCAAAAAAATCCTAGTACTGAAAAATAAAAAAACATTAGAAAACACCACACTCTATATCAAAGAAGACTTCTCTCAGAAGGTAATCGAAGCAAGAAAAAAACTTCTACCAGAGTTGCAAAAAAGAACCGAACAAGGAGAGAAAATAATACTACGATATGACAAATTAATCTCTCTTACCAAGAAGCAAGAAGTATTCAAGAAAAGCTCCCAAGGCAGCAAAAAAAGAAATCTTTCCCTTTCTCCGGATACCCAAAATGCGCACAAACCAACTCAGAACAAAAACCTAAACCACACTAAAAAGAAGAACAAGACAGACATAAACCAATATTTTACAACATCCTCAAGAGACAGGTATCCTCTAGAACAAAATAGAAAAGATAATGAAGAATAGCAACTAACTGCGACCTCTCCTCAATATCCAATACGGCTTGTCACCGCGGAGAAAAATGACTACAACCCTCCAGAGCAAAGACTATACATATGCACTTACAATGCAAGATCTCTAGCATCCACAGCAAGAATGATAGAATTTAAAGAAGCTACTAAACATATAAAATATGACATAATTGGACTTTCAGAAATTCGAAGAATAGGCACAAGTATCATAGAAGACAGCAGCCACATTTTTTGTCACATCGGTGAAGTACCAGGCCAGAGGGGAGTGGGTTTTCTTATCAATAAGAATTTGAAGTCAAATATAGAAAATTTCACAGGAATCTCGGACAGAGTGTGCTTATTAAATCTAAAGTTTGACACACTCTCGCTTTCTTTGATCCAAGTATATGCACCAACAAATGAAGCCAAACCTGTTGAAATTGATACATTCTATAAACATCTAAGTGATGCCTACAACCTAGCCGGCTCAAACAAAATTGTGATGGGAGATTTCAACTCCAAAATTGGTACCACAAACGCTGCGGAAAGCTTAGTTACTGGCAAATACGGTTACGGGACAAGAAACAAAAGGGGACAGCAACTAATTGAATATGCACTCCAAAACAAATTAACCATAATGAACACTGTCTTCAAAAAAAATCCAAAAACAAAATGGACGTGGATTTCACCAGATAAGAAAACAAAAAACGAAATTGATTTCATCCTCTCAAATATACCCAAACAATTCACAAACGTAGAAGTGATCACAAACATGAATTTCAGCGACCATAGGCTACTAAGAGGAACTATAGAGATCAAAAAAGCTAAACGGAGTCGCGCAAAGTATTGCAAGATAAACAACCCTTTGACATCATCACAAGAAAAAGAGCAATTCCTAGATTTTCTCAGCAAAGAAAACCTGAACATCAATGAAAACGAAGACGCCAACACTTTCTATGGCAGAATCGAAAACACCATCAAAAATTGCCTAAGCCAAGTGACAAAAACCTCACAAGTACAAAAAGGCATACTAAGCGAGGCTACTAAGCTACTTATAAGAAGACGGCACTATTTACAAAGTAAGAAACCACTTTCAAAAGAAGAGAAAAAGGAACTAAAATCATTATATAAAGAAGTACACAAACAAATCAAAACAGACTACAAAGAACATAGACTAGAAATCATAGAAAAACATATGGTCACATTAGGCAGTGCAAAGCGAGCATATAAACAACTGAATACCCATAAAACTTGGATCCCACAGCTACAAACAAGAAAGCCCTCATCCAAAACGCAAACTAGAATGGAAGTAGCACATGCAGCCACAGATTTCTACCAAAATCTATACAGTGGACAAGGTACAAGCCAAACCACATATAAACCAACAAAAATAGATGCAAACAACTCACCTCCCACATTCAAGGAAATGCAAGTATGGAAAAAAATTGATAAATTAAAAGACAACAAAAGCCCTGGCCCAGACAACATATCAAATGAATTAATAAAAACTGCAAAAAACGTCCTAGTCAAACCACTGACATGCTTATTTAATAAAATCTTAGAAGAACAGACAGTCCCTGAAACCTGGACAGCAGCAGACATAATACTACTCTACAAGAAAGGAGATCCCTCAGATGTAGGGAACTACCGCCCTATAAGCTTGCTCCCGACCATATACAAATTGTTTGCTGCATGCTTGGATGAGACACTCAGCCCATTAATAGAAAAAAATCAACCAGTAGAGCAAGCAGGTTTTCGCAAGGGTTTCAGCACTATGGACCATATACAAACTGTGGAACAAATAATAGAAAAATATGTTGAGTTTAAAAGACCACTATACTTGGTATTCATAGACTATGCAAAAGCTTTTGATTCAATCTCACATGAAAGTATATGGAGAGCACTATCAAAGCAAGAAATTCCAGATTTCTACATAAACATCCTGAAAGATGTGTACCACAAGAGTACGGCAAGAGTGAAACTTGACCAAGTAGGCCCTGCATTCCAAATATCCAGAGGTGTGAAACAGGGAGACCCAATATCTACAAAAATATTCATATCTGTCTTGGAACACATCATGCAGGAATTAGATTGGAGAAGAAAAGGCATTTTTATCAATTCAAAACCACTCAGCCACTTGAGATTTGCTGACGATATAGTTCTCTTCTCCGAATCAGCAAATCAAATTGAGTCTATGGTAAACGAGCTCTGCACTGTCAGTCGGAAGATAGGCCTAGAACTCAATACTTCAAAAACGAAAGTTATGACAAACAGCTCCAAAACACCCATAACAGTAAATAACGCTGCATTACAATATGTAGAAGAGTACATCTATCTCGGGAAACTAGTATCATTTAAGAAAACTAGACACATCGAAGAAATACATAGAAGAATAACACTTAGTTGGAAAAAATTTTGGAGCTTCAAAGAAATCTTGAAGTCAAACTTACCAATAGTTTTCAAAAAGAAAATCCTAGACACTTGTATAACACCATGTCTTACTTATGGCTGCCAGACCTGGATATATAATCACACCACAAGAGACAAAATTCAGAAATGCCAAAAAGCAATGGAAAGATGCATTTTAAACATAAGACTAAAAGACAAAATAAGAAGCTCAGAGATAAGAAAGAAAACACAAGTACTGGATATGCTACAACAAGCACAGAAACTAAAGTGGAGCTGGGCCGGACACCTAGCACGCACAACTGACATAAGATGGACGAAACTAACCACACAGTGGCAAGGCCCATGTGGGAGTCGACATAGAGGAAGACCACAAGAAAGATGGAAAGATGAAATCATAGCTACAGCAGGGGAAAACTGGGTAGAACAGGCACAAAATAGAAAAACATGGAATGCTCTGGAGGAGGCCTTCACCCGAAGAGGGGTCCTCAACCAAATTGACTATACTAATAATGACTAAATTGAATATACTAATTAACTGACTCTGAAGATATATTAAATAACTGACAAAGTAAATTGACCTAAATTACAAATTTAATTAAAATTATAAATGATTGACTCAGATGTATGTATATTCTAATAACATAATTAATAAATTAATATAATTATAATATCGACATTAAATATCAATTATTACACCAATTAATTAATCAAATGAAATGTTTTATAAGGTTTGAGGAAATAAAAGGCTATTTTATTTTATTTTATTTTTATTTTATTTATGTACCTGTATCACCAATGATAAACCATTTTCTGAAATAAATCGATAACTTTTAATGTTTTTTTTTCGTTATGGCACTGCATATCTTATGCATTTGCCAGTAATCCAGTGTCTTTAGAAATCGAAAATCAATTAATTTTGACCGACCGACCGACGACGACCGAGAACGCTGTCGAGATTGCCAGGTATTGGTCTCTAAAGCTAAAAAATTAGCCATTGAAACGAAATGACGATGAATTAATTTTGAAGCCTATAAAGTTCAGTTGGTGAAAATAAGACCTTAAAATGGGCGGTTTAAAAAGTAGATCTAGAGCTATTACAAGTAACTTTATTTGATTTTATAATAGAACAAGATTAATTCTGAGGAGAATATAATTTATCTCGTATAGGGTAAATCAATCTTCTTGGCAGCTGTAACCACCAGGCGAGGGGTTGCGCAGTATTAATATCATAATTATGTTAGCGGCGTAAAATGCGGGACGTGCGCAATTTGTAGCTTATAGCCCGGGAGGTAAGCGTAAAAAATGCAACTACTTTCTAAAAGCTATTTTTCGCTCTAAATTAATCATGGTAACAGGTAGATGCTTGAAGTTTTCACAGAATATTTAGTTGTATATTCACTTCAACAATAAATAATTAAATTAAAATAACATTAATATTTAAGGGGGGGCTTCCATACAGTACGGAACCCTCCGCGCGAGTCCGACTCGTACTTGGCCGATTATTTTGGTATTACGTTGACATGGTGGTGTACAACAATATCCCGGAGTCAGTCAGCTGGGACGCTTAGCGTTTGGTGGCGATACTCATTTGAATTTTAAAAAAAATAAAGTAGTATCTGATCTCCCGGGCCTATTACAGTCGCCAAGAAGTTGATTCGGCGTATTATACGGTCTACCTATTATTCAGGATCGAACCCAGATTAAATTTAAAAGAGGTTATACAACTAAAACAGAAAATAAAACACAAAGTTCTATATCGGAGTCAATTTATTATGAATACGCTTATTAAATAATAATATTTTCATCAAAATACTGCGTAAACGACTAACAGTATCGGGAAGCTAACATTACGTACTAGTAAGCAACTTACAGCGTTCACCGCGGCAAGAACATTGCTTCGAATATGTACAGTCGGCGCGCGAGTTGAATGCAGAGCTTAGGAATGCGAATGTCTCCCCCCGCTATCCGCACGCCCAACCCGCCCAGGCGCGTGAGGTGGGGCGTGCGGATAGCGGGGGGAGATGCTCCCGCTCTTTACCTCAGACCCCGACTGCATTCAACTCGCGTGCTATCTGTAGCAGGTTAAAAAATACCTTATTTTCATGAATATAAAGTATCAAAACAGCTGAACAAAAATAAGGGAACTACTGAAACTCTGATTAGTTACTTGAATATTGCAACAGCAGATGAAAAATTATATTTCATTGACTGGCTCAGTGGTTAGTGAACCTGACTTCTGGATCAAAGAGGCGTTGGTTCAATCCCCACCCAGGGCAAGTATTTCTGTGATGAACATAGGTGTTCGCTCTGTGTCTGGGCGTTATTTATGTACTATCTATATAAGTATGAGTATATCAGCCATATCACAAGCTTTGCTTAGTTTGGGACCGTGTGTAAAATGTCCCCCAATATTTATTTTATTAATATAGACACGGTGCTAAATTAGCTGAACAAAAATAAGAAAACTTATAAACTTGGAAGAGTTGCACCAATTCTTCGACACATTCTATAGATTTAGATTCTTATCTTAAACTATAGCCGTCCTTATTTAATAGATCGCAATGAAAGAGACAGCTATATTTTCAGCTTAACGACAAAACTTAAAAATTGAGCCGCTAAACAAAGATAAATACAACAAAATAATCCTTTCACACTAGTCCACGTAAAAAATGTAACCTATTGGATATTACGTACATTTCTGCTGATAAATAGTAAAGCAGAAAAGTTTACAATTTAAACTGCTGTTTTTTTTTTAAATACTCGAGACGCTAGATGACAATCTTGCGCATCGCGTCGTAACACAAGTTAATAATCAAAGGTCATAACTATATACCCAAAGCAATGTTCCGTGCCTACAGGGCATACTTGAAGAATTCAACTGAAAAATACATGTAAATGCTACAAATACATGTAAATGCTATAAAACCTTAGTTCAGGCTAGTTCATTGTTTCCATCTCCTTTACTCCATTCATTAATGACAGAGACAGATGATGAAAATAATATCAATTACACCTTTGACAAATCATGAGTCAATTTATTTGTCAAGGTTTTTTAACAAAAAAGTCTACGTGAAAATGAGTCGAAGCACATATTTCCCTTGCCATGAAGTTGTAGATAAATTACTTATGCCTTATGTATCTATTTATTACTCATACATTTGAGACTTATAAAATTCCCTCACTCATTCTTTCCTTTTATAGAAAGTGAGAAAGCAATACATTACGATTAGCTTCAAGTGGATGATAGAACAAGCATTTTCTAATATTTTTGTACAGCTTCATGCATTATTAATTAAAAATTATATTTTCTCAGCAATATTGCATCGAATTTTAACACTTATATACCTACGTATATATAAAGTTGAATTCTTCAAATACAACCCTTCAGTAATATCAAGCTACACTATAACTTCAAATCATACAAGCTCGACGATCACGATAAATAAAATATACTTTCTTGATGATTTCGAGATATAGTTTAGCTATACACCTACAACAATTTCAAAAAATTAATATCTTCAAAAAACTCACGATGCGAATAGAGGTGTCCGCACTCAAAACCCCTTTTTGATCCCTTGAGGGGGTCCAAAAAATAATTAATACAATGTTTAGACCCCCTCAGGGGGATTTAATTTTGCCTTTCATAACTGTGACAAGACAAAGGGTAGGCGAGTTTTCGCGTTAACACTTAATTAGGGGTATTCGCGTTCGATATTTAAATCGGTCAATATTGCTCACATCCATTCCCTCCAGGACCGAAAAAAACTCGAACTATTCAGAATACAGTCAGCCCTTAGTACCTTACCTAAAACCATAAACAAATTATATTTCCTTCCTTTAATCTAAAGCCTATTATGAAAAATCCTACCTACCAAGGAACTAAGAACATATTACACATTTAATTACACAATTTGAAAATGTTTAACAACTTTTGTAAATTACGTTTTTGTCATGTTGCCTATATGGACGCATCTATTCGCATCTCTAGTCAAAAATGCATCAGATGAGTATGACACAGGTAAATACATAATTATTATAAATTCATACAAAAATTCGGTGACACATACATTTCTTCATAAATGCTTAAATTCGCCGCGCTTCTTGCGAACATTGCGAATAAAAATATACGTTAATATCTCCCTCGATTGTGCAATAAACTGATTCAATCGCGCACTACTAAAACTATATCTTATTTACGTATATTTATCGGACTAACGCGTAGTCAACTTTTATACACTCAATAAGCCCGATTACAGAGGCGCCATCGTAATTATATTAGCTATAGTCAAACCGCTAAACTCAGACTTCGCCTGCGCGGGTACGGGGGCGCGGGGGTAGACGACAAAGAGGACTGAGACAGGTGCGGGCGCCGGGGACCCGCTGCCCGCGCCTGTCTCAGTCCCCTGTGTCGTCTCCCCCGGCGCCCCTGTACCGCGCAGGCGAAGTCTGAGTTTAGCGGTTTGACTATAAATAGCATAGTTCTGTTTCTTGTTCACTTTAGACATTCGATAGAGAGAACGCTTTTTACGTTGCTATTAAATTTACGCTGGCGCCTCTGTAATCGGGCTTAATATTCGACTCTCGCGACATCTAATACGACTTATATTGCTTTGCATTTAGGTTCAGCCAAATTTTAAACAGAAAATGTAGCACTATCAACTTGGAAAAGTGTAAAACTTCCCTATGAAAGTATATCAACAAAAAAAATGGTTTACAAAATATTCTTTACTTTAGCACTCTCAACGTTAGTTACTAGAGAGTAATACCTTTTATAGGCCGAACCCAACATCCTGACAGCTGTGATGTTATCTACAAGCTGGATAAAGTGGATAACCAAATCCTCGAGCAGCTGTTATGTGAGCTTCAGGCAGGATTGGGCTATCCGCAGCTTGTAGCTAACTTCACAACTCCAAGTTGTATAATTGGACCGATATAAGTGGGAAAGAGAGGAAGAGATGGTAAAAGCATCGTTCGCAAGAAGGACGGCATACAAAACTCACGACTCACATACCCTAACTGTACATTTGAGCGCCGCGACAGCGGTTCACCGGTTTACTTGCTCTAGAACAAAGGCCAGCCACAAACAAACATAATATTTTACTTAGACTGTTTTTCCACTAAGTATATCAGGCTCTATCAAATTGGAGAATTCTGTGGAGGTTGGCAGAGCATTTTAGTCCTTATATCTACCACATAAATGTCATATTTGCTTAGCAAAAAATGCTATAGGTTTTCGACTACAGCTCTCTGTCCATTTCCATACATCTCTCTTCTCTCTCGAAGAACAAAACACAGCCTTATTGTAATAAAAATATTATGTGCGTGGTGTCCTTCGACATTATCCTCCGTCTCGCTCACTCGCGTAGCGCGAGTGATTGGCGTGAGCAGGACAAAACGCGAAAACAGCAAGACATCTGTTATGGGTTGACGGACTACGATACTCTGCCCTTTATTCTGTAAATTACGGTGATTGGGCTGGCTGGGCGATGCATTTGGATAGTAACTCCACTAGATGGATATTTTGAAACTCGAAAGTAGCTTTGTCGCTCTTACTCTCATGACATTAGTTAAAAGAGAAACAGAGACGGAGATAATATCATGCTTTTTAAAATTCAATGTTCTTTTACAATGTAAATTTTCTAAAACTACATTTGCTTAAATACCGAAGATCTTTAGTATTGCATACTTTGAATATGAATAAAATGTTGGTAATAAAATTCAAAATATAGTACTTGAATAAATAACACAGCACGAATGCTTTTCTTAAGGGAAAATGAGGAGCTTTTTAACGGTTTCAATACCAGGAAGAAAGACAGCGAGAATATTACAACACTAATTTAGTTTATAAATGTACGAAATATAGATAAATCCAACCTCTATGCAATTACTATCCAAACTCACCGTTCATTCATTCACATAAACGAAGCATTACAAAAGCGAAACCGTTCCGTTCACTCACTCACACGCCCCAAACTCTATTTTCAAATTGTTCTAAAAATATACAATAGTCTATGGCAATTTGAATTTGGAATGGACGTCAGTTCAGAACGAACGAGTGAATGAACGAAACGTATTTACAATACATGTGCGAAAATATTAATTACCTGTAGCTTTTATATCTTACATTATGTGTGAATAAAAGGGAAAAAAACTAGTAAAAATAAATTGTATATAAAATGAATTGACTATTAAATTTTACTTTCACGCAAACATTCTATGTGAATTCGGGCTACACCCTGTACGGACTGAAAGCGACATTGAAATGTGAACTCTATATCCTAGTTTTTATGGCAGCATTTCAATTAACTTAGAAAGTAAACTTGTTTTATTTACTTTTAATAATCATTCATTTCAGTTAATTCATTTAAAAGTTGGCAAACATGTGGCCAAGTTTATTTGTGTTTTATTTTTAGTTAAACTGAAAACTCAATACCATTATGTACCCAGTTCATTCTGTACAGTATATATCATAATATTTCACACATTTTCAGTTCACTACAATATGCGTGATGACTAAAAAAATATAATTAGTCCGTCAAATAGACTATCTAAAAATATTAGACACATATTTTTTCTTTTGTCTATTAAACAAAAATTGATGAAGATATAGCCCGTTAAAGTTCCGCGTGACGTCACATGTGCCATACAAATGTATAGAGTCCTGTAAGAGAGATGACGTCACGACCCCCACTCCCAAACTTTGACATAGTTTATCTTTGTCATTTGTTGTTTGATTGACAAAAGAAAAAATACGTGTCCAATATATTTTGCTCATCTAACTCACGGACTAATCATAATAATGATTTTTTTACCCAGTCAACATGCCTATTCATTTGTCACTTTAAAATCTGCTCTAAGTCACATGTCATAAGGTTCACATTTCAACATCACATTTTAATCCATACACCAGTAAAGTCCAAACCCATCATCATCCTCATCCTCCATCCAACACGCGACGCTAGAAAATTACATTTTAGGCATTCGAAAATATCAAAGTCACGACATAGTAAAAGGTACACATCAAAATGCTTAATACTTACGCCTAAAAATGGAAGATGTACTGGCAATGTACAAATAACCCATTCAATAACGAATCAAATAAACAATATAACCTTTGGTAAGAGAGGGGCATTTTTGTCAAGGCAAGGCAAGGCAAATGTGCCCTGGGGCCTTATTGTGTAAGCGCTCCGACGTTCGGCTTCGCTTTTCCACCCGCTCGCTCTCGAGGCGTGAGTAACTAGCGCGAGCAGGAGAAAAAGCGAAGCCGAACGTCAGAGCGCTTACACAATAAGGCCCCTAGTCTTACCGTAGGTGCAAAATATTTGGATAGTTTTGCGTTCTTTCTAAAACAGACGAATATGTACTCATTTATTAATAAAAAAAAATTACAGGACCACCCGTATACATACGAGTAGATACGATCATCATAAAAATGTTTCATATTGAAGCCAACCCGAAAACCGCAAAAAAAAAAACCAAAAGTATTTTTGTAAGTAAAAGAACTTTGCGTAAAATACAGTTACTTGTTTACGATTTCATGGTTGGTGCCATAGTAAAAGTCATTCATAATAAGTACATTTGTCTCTCTAGAATCGAAAAAAAGCAAAACATTTCCATTCGGCTAAAAAGACCAAACATCCAGGTCGGAATCAATAAGAAAAAAAAATACATTCAACAGTGGTTCAAAAAAGGAATAACAGTCCTTATAGCTATACATTACAGTTGTGTTAAAAACTGCTATTTTCTCTCTGATTTGTATAGGATACTGAATGGGAATTGTACGGGATGATATTACATCTAGCGATTTGTGCGATAACTAGCTTTACAATACAAATATTACCCATTGAATGAAAGTTACCATTCGTTTTAAGGTTGCGTCACACTGAGAGCAACGACGCGACGCGGTTGGGACGCTGAATGCAAAAAATGAGCTAAAAGAACGTACCTATACTACGTGAATCAATTTTTAGTTTTAACTCTATTCCTCTCTCCGGTGACCACCTTTGGTATTTAAAAAGCATAAAAAATACTGAGCGTGGTATTTTGTAGTCATCTTAAACTTTATCGTCCGACGACAATGTTATTAAACAAAATCACGATGTTGATTGCGTCTAAATATCACATTATTTTGATGACACTCATCATAACAATCGTCATACGAAAGTTTTACGCAACGCTAACATTACAGCTGGCCATTTTTTTAAATTAGTATTGAAGAGCTTGAAATTACTTTGTGTTTTTCATGATAAAGACGAATGGAAAAAGTGTACATACTTTACTCAGCCCTCAGACCATATAAAAAAATTAAGACAGAACGTCGTGAACATACAATTAAGGCCGGTTTTTTATACGTGTGGTGAGTGCGTCGGTGTTGCGCCGCAATAGTTCGACTGACGAGCTAAGGCGTAGTTTCGTTGTACCTGTATGTGTGTGTATATGTACACGGTGAGGCATAGTTTTGCCGGCCTCACTTGTTTGTTCACAACATTTTGTCTTGATTTTTTTATTTGGTCTAATGCTGAGCCCACCTAAATAAGTGGGATAAGGGTAGTCAGACGATGATGACATATTGAATGACGTTCAAATGACGTCACATACAGCTCGCTCTCAGTGTGCCACAGACCTTTTTACGCGAAAATCCTTTCCACAGTCCCTTCATTCAACTCTAAAACAACAACCCCAGAATTTTGACGCTAATTCTTATAACAATCCCACCAAAATTATAATTCTCTAACACCATAGATACAGGTAAGTATACGTCGAATCATACAAGTCGGCGGATGTGAAGTTAGCTACAATCTTCGCGAAACCCAATCAACACGCAGCTTTATATGAGCTTCAGTTATGATTGGATATTGCGCAGCTTGTAGCTAACTTCACATCCGCCGACTTGTATGATTCGACGTATATTACTTTGCAAAGTGCAGGGACTTTACTATGGGACTAAAATCAACTTTTTCATGACTTGTCGAGTCAATAAACTTTTCGTGTGGAACAACTGATTTGTCCCAATTTTTTATTGATGATTTTTTTTACTGAGTTGATCCCATAGTAATAGTTATACATAATGTATATTGATGAGTATATAATACATCTGAAAATGTCTGCACTTTGCAAAATAACACCTTGTACATGACAGAATACCATAGACAAAGTATTTTATTATTTGTTCCATACATTATTGCTTGTTTTCATAAAATATCAATACTAATAGTAAAATAATAATGTTTTTACAAGTATACAAATTAAATAATAATTATCTCTGTTACAAAAAATACTTTTCAAAATGCGGGTAGTATTTTAGCTATATTTTAAAAAAAAATACATAGTGAAAAAGTGTTGAAAATACAGCTTAGTCGGATCTATCACTGATCGCTTAAATACATATAAAAATAAAATAAATATAAAAACAATTTGTTCTTTTCCATACCAAGAGTTTGACAATGATTTGAGCTGAATATGTATGACAAATACATCATAAAGGTCTATTCAAATTAACGCGACATTTTGCGCGATTGCATAAGAAATGTACAAAATTGAAACAGCAGTTTAATGTAGTCTGTACAATTTACGAAGATCTTGCATCTTATTTCATCCGTTTATAATTTATAATATTTAGTTTATTTTATCTCACTCTTAGTCTTAGAGGCCGCGCCACATAAGTTGGTAGATGTGAAGTTAGCTACAAGCTGCGCAATAGCCAATCAACGTGCGACTTTATTGCGCAGCTTATAGATAACTTCACATCCGCCAACTTGTGTGGCGCAGCCTATACTGAGAATCAGTTATAAGAATGGACAACGCAAGTAAAATTAATTACACCTCATTTGAGAACCTCTACGGCTCGTAGAATAAAAGAACGGTGGGGCCAAAATGGCCGCTTTGGATGCAACATACTTAGTTTTGACAAAAAATATTTAACCACGCGTTAAACACTAATTAATAGAATATTTTACTCTGTTAAAATCTTTCAGTGTTTAAATCTTTTATGGTAAGACGTATACCATTGCGCTTCGCTTAACGACAAGATATTCTCACCATGTGATTAATAAATTTTGTCAAATCGTGAATTGCTATATGAGGCGTATAGCAATTCATTGTTAGAACATTAATTTGTCATTCAATTCATTTACCACGTCTTCATAGTATGATTATCATATAATATCATTGAATTGCTCCAAGCGGTCATTATAGATCCGCGGTGGTATCGAATATCACGTCAATTAGAACAGACCCTAAAACTCAGTCAGGAACAACAACAACAGCGAAGTTGGCCAAAACAACGCTACGAACGTTTGTGTCATTGTTGTTTCATTCTTGGCAGAAACGATATCCCGCGACGACTCCGGTACAATAGGCGTTATGACAAAAAACAATTAAATTAGTCCGTCAGATAGATTATTAAAAAATATTAGACACGTATTTTTTTCTTTTGTCAATTAAACAAAAATTGATAAAGATATATCCCGTTAAAGTTCCGCATGACGTCACGAGTGTCATACAAATGTATAGACTTTCACGAGAGACGTGACGTCACGACCCCCACTCTCAAACTTCGACAAGGTTTATCTTTGCCATTTGTTGTTTTATGGACACAAGAAAAAATACGAGTCAAATATTTTTTGATAATCTAACTCACGGACTAATTATAATAATGTTATTTTTACCCAGTCATCATACCTATTGATTCACTTACGTATTCGTCTTCGTTATTATTACGTTTCGACGTTTGCTTGTGAACTACTCGTATTTGTTACATGTAAAATACTCTTATAGCTCGTTTAACCCTTTCAGCGCCCTCAGCGTGGCAAACAGATCAAACCATTTTATCAATTTTTAGGGTTCCGTACCCAAAGGGAAAAACGGGACCCTATTACTAAGACTTCGATGTCCGTCTGTCTGTCTGTTTGTCTGTCTGTCGCCGGGCTGTATCTCATGAACCATGATAGCTAGGCAGCTGATGATGATCAGCAGATGATTTTCACAGATGATGTATTTCGGTTGCCGCTATAACAACAAATACTAAAAACAAAATAAAATAAATATTTAAGGGGGGCTCCCATTCAACAAACCTGAATTTTTAGACGTTTTTAGCTCTATATTAATAATGGTACCAGGTAGATGCTTGAAATTTTCACAGAATATTTAGTTTTATATTCACTTCAATAATAAATAATAAAATTAAAATTAAATAAATATTAAAGGGGGGCTCCCATACAGTACGGAACCCTCCGTGCGCGAGTCCGACTCGTACTTGGCCGATTATTAATACCAGTTGTCAAGTATATTGAAATGGTTATTTGAATTGTTTGACTAAAAAAATGTTTTCAGTTCTCCGAAAATGTTTGATCTATTTTTTATTTTCTATCTCTATCAAAGAGCTCTCTCTACAAACGCCGATAATCACATTTGCCAATAAAATGTTTTGTGTAAATTTATCCACATTACTTAATGAAAGCGCCACCATCGTAATTTGTACTGAAAACTATACAAAAAAGTCGTTTTCGCAACTTTTCAACATTTGCAGATAAATTAGTCCCTAAATTAAAAAAAATCTTGATGTAGCAACTGAGATAACCATTTCTGTCTCACTCTTTCATTGCCAGTGAGCCTTAGAAGACTATATCCATCTCGCTCTAACACATTGGCTGCGGACCCAAGTAACACACTACGTATACAAATAGAAGTTAACACTTACATTAAAATGAGGTGTCGAAAACGAAGCTTGCTATATCTATCTTTGTCGCACGGCAGCGGTTTGCGCTACGTAGAGTGAAACAAAAGATGTTGTCTATGGTATATCGAGAGAGTGATTTTTGTCTTAGTAAATTTAAAATTTCTTGGCGAGGTCAGATTACGGTCCAGCGTTGTTTCCGCCTCTGAAGTAATTGTTATCAAAAACTTTGAAGCAAAACAATTTAGCTGGTTGGGAATTGAACCCACGTGATGTCGTTCATGATGTAGTTGATACATGGTAGTGTCCATTTTGCTGTTTTAATGCTCGCTAAATTGTCGCTAGTTGGCAGTTTTATGTCAATCCGAATCGACGTATATTGTGTGCTACGACCTAAAATGGTTTGATAATCTAATACCTACCTATCTAATACTCAGGGTTCTTCACTCCTTATAGTACAGCAAGATGGTGTGACAAATCCAATACCTATTGTGAGGGTTGTCAAAAACTAATTGAAATCATTTCGGAGTCATTGTAAATGAATTGAACTTAAAAAATTGTTCAACAGAATTGATGTAGATATTTTTTCAATTTTTTTTTTATTGTATGTTCGTTAGACTTCTTTCATTTTTTCAATTTATAGTGACATGTATCACCTAGTTATGGTTCTAAAACATAGTTTCACAAATCTAATACCTGGTTACCGGTTTCTAATACATGGTTTGTCAAATCTGATACCCGGTAACTGGTTTCTAATACATGGTTTGTCAAATCTGATACCTGATTACTGGTTTTTAATGCATGGTTTGTCAAATCTGATACACTAAGATATGGTTTGTTAACTTTGATACCTAGTTACAGTTTTCCAAGACATGGGTTCGCAAATCTAACACCTGTTTCTCCCAACCAAAGAAAATGTATTAAAAAGTAAAGTGCACAGCGCAAACCGTGTAGTACATGGTTTGTCAAGTCTGATACCTGGTTACATGTTTCTAACACATGGTTCGTCAAATCTGGTACATACATGAGACATCATTATCTAGTTTGGAAAATAATATCATACCTTGGACCAGGTTTGTCAAAACTGAAACCTGGTTATAGGTTTCCAAAACATGGTGTGGCAATCTGATTTCTGGCTACAGGTTACCAAGACATGGTTTGGTAAATCTGATGCTGAAACAAGATTCGTGAAATTTGATACCTGATCACAGGTTTCCAATACGTGGTTTGTCAAATCTGATACCTGGTTACAGGTTTCTAAGACATGATGTGGCCAATTTGATCCCTGGTTACAGGTTTCAAAGACATGGTTTGTCAAATCTGATGCCTGGTTTCTAATAGATGGTTCGTCAAATCTGATACCTATTTCTCCCAACCAAACAACGTATAGTCGAAAAATAAAGGTGCACAGCGCAAACCGTGCGGGTCTTGTAGTAAGAATGTTGACGACTGCGTTCACACTTCACAGTTCTGTGTGCGGCGGTCAGCTGTCGGCGGGCGGGGGCGCGGGGGGGCTGGCGGGGGGCGGGGGCGACGCGGCGTCGGCGGGGGGCGCGCCGGGGAGCGGGGAGGGGAGTAAATGCTCCGGGACGGCGACGGGCCGGAGCCGTGCCGGGACCTTCTTTTGTGGACATAGTACCTGCAATACAATGTTACTTGTTATTCTCATATTAATAGTATATAACAGGCGCGCGTAGCACTAGCTATAACATAAGCTGCGGCTACTTGTTTACGACGAAACGTGCATAAATAAAGAATGCACCAAAAATTTGAGAATATTGTATCAGTTCGTCCTTCGTTTTAGATTTTTTGGTGTTTTCTGTTGAAGGACAATAGGGTCTTTGAACGTTTCGAGGTGTTTGTCCTGAATAAACATTTACGTTTATTATGGTCTGTTTCAATAGCGCTGAGAACTAAGGTCGCGATCCCTTTGCAGGTACCGCAGAGATAACCAACCTGTGACGAATAATAAGTTTGCTTGAAAAATATCACACCATTTCGGTAGTTTTTAAAAGATAATAAATGCGTGCCGAAATTAGCTAATAATTAGGTATTATTTTTATGACTTACCAAATTCTTTAATAGATATTGTAATATGTGTTTGGAAAAACAATAGAGTAGGTGGTACCAGGTGGTCTCGTAGTAGTTCTTAGTAGGTACCTACCTGCCTATTTTTTGTTACAAAAATGGCTTTACTATCATTAATAAAATATATTTGACATTGATGTAAGTAATAATATTTATCATTAAGTGTAATTGGTTATTGTTACCGTGCTAATTTGATATAAATAAATATAAATATATAAATATTAATAATGAACAGTACAATTATTAAAAACCAGAACTATCACGGACACTAGAGTACTTTGAGTCGGAATGAGGCCCATACGGTACGACTCTGGTCAAAATATGTTCGCAACCCCTGATCCAACCAAGAAACGTGGCAACTGCGTTATCGACACGAAAACGATACATATTGAATAGAAAACGATACTTTTGTTTTCATTTCGCCAAGACGAGTGCTAACATAATACTGTCGAAGGTTCTCAGCGCTATTGAAACAGACTATAGCTCCCGAATATTCCCAATCAGCCTGGTGAGTGAGAGACGACGTTCACTTGCACCCTCCTCCCGGAGCACATAATCTGCCTGATTTTTATTCTACACTGTGATGTTGAGTAATAGAACGGTCTATCGCAGAATGGTCTTTATAGTTCTCGTAACAATCTCAATCTATACAGGGTTATTTCTAATCAATTAGCATCCTTTTAGGGGCTTATTATGTACATCAAAACAAACAACTTTTGTCAAAACTCAAAAAAAATCAGCTGTTCCATACATTTTGTCGAGAGTGAACGAAATTTTTCTATGAACCAACAATTTTTTTTTGAGTTTTGAGTAAAGTCACAGAACAATTTGGTAGTTTTGATGTACAGAATAAGCCCCTAAGAGGATGCCAATTGATTAGAAATAACCCTGTATAATGTACGTGGGTAGTTTATTAAATACGAGGGTCATTCAATAAATACTTAGCCTACAAAAAGTAAACGAAAATTTTGGAAAAGTGGCAATTTATTTTCAACAGCTGTTTTCGGTGCACCTGGACGTGGCTCATCAAAAACCGACGTACGGCCACGTGCAAACTCGTTGAACCAATTCTCGACGGTGGCCATCGATGGAGAAGAGTCACCGTAGACAGCATCCAAGCGCTCTTTGATTTCGATGCGCGTTTTCCCTTTCAAAAATAGGAATCGAATCACCGAACGATATTGCTCTTTTTCCATTTTTGTAAAACCGGTCGATACGTTCGCTTCCATAAGTTGTCAAATTAAAACAAATGAAGAGATTGGAATGAAAATTTGAAAAAAGAATTAAAAAAGAATGTGCTACACTGTGGTAAAACTCTTTTAAAACTACAGCGCCCTCTGGCGATGAGGCTAGGTACTTATTGAATGCACCTCGTAATACCTACCCACATCTAATACACTACAGAAAAACACTACAAAAGAAAACACTAAAAAAGAAATAAGAAAAACGAGAGAAAAAAAAAAAAAACTGCTTCTTTTATTTCATCCCATCCCACGAAAATAGCATACACGTTTATAAAACCATGTTTTGCTCGACTTATACCATATTAAATTTGCATAAATCGCAAGATGATGTAATAGTGTTTGTTGCTAACGTCTCCGACTTGTGTTGGAGGAGAAGTCTGACAAACAGACATAAAAAAAAAAAAAAAAAATACACTACATACACTATTCCTAAAAGTAAGGAAACTCACTCGTCTGGCGAACATGAAGCAGCCCGTGGCCTCGTCCTGCGTGGCGACCGGACACAGGACCAGGTCCGGCGTCGGCGCCTCGCGCCCGTCCTCGCCTGCACACACACAAACACAAATCTGTAGCTGTGTACGGACGCGCGTTTCTATGTCACGCGTAGTCGGAATCGCTGTCCACGCGTACATTGGATACGCGTACAGCTCCTGTACGGACCGCCGCGAAAGTAGACAGAGAAAACAATAGACTGCGGGACGCGGTAATCTCTTTCGCTCAAAAAAAGAAACAGTATAATAGGAGATAGTCAGTCATGAAGGAAAAAAATAACGCTACACTATTTCTGTTCCGTAGTGCCGTGTCCAGTATTTTCGAGGTCAAGCGAGGTCAAGACGAGTAAAGGTCTCCCTGATCGGTTGATATTCTACAGCTTTTCTAAACAAACGTGAAAATGTCAAGTAATGATCTTCCTGATTGGTTGATATTCTACAAATTTTCTACACGTAGTTTTAGCTATATATGATCTTTTATATCATGTTGGACACGCTAACCAGCATTCTATAGTTTAAATTTTCTAATGCCTCGAACCTGAACGCGAGGTCAATCGATCCGGAGCGCTAAGCGGTAGTAAACTTTTCAGCTTCTTTAAATAACTAGCAACCCGCCCCGGCTTTGCACAGGTGTATTATACATTTAAACCTTCCCCTTGAATCATTCTATCTATTAAAAAAACCGCATCAAAATCCGTTGCGTAGTTTTAAAGATATAAGCATACATGGGAACAGACAGCGGGAAGCGACTTTGTTTTATACTATGTAGTGATAGGAATGATGACTAAAAAATATTATTAGTCCGTCAGATAGACTATCAAAAAATATTAGACACATATTTTTTCTTTCGTCAATTAAACAAAAATTGATGAAGATAATGCCCGTCAAAGTTCCGCGTGACGTCACAAGTGCCATACAAATGTATAGAATTCTGTAAGAGAGGTGACGTCACGACCCCCACTCAAAAACTTTAACAAGGTTTATCTTTGTCATTTGTTGTTTGATTGGCAAAAGAAAAAATACGTGTCCAATATTTTTTGATAATAATATAACTTTGTCACATTTTTGGTCGCTTTTCCAGCAAAATTGGGCGACATCTTACACACGGTCTCTAACCCAAACAAAGCAGAGCTGGTGATACGGACAGAGACTGATAAACTACAACATAATGAGTTGGTTATTACCTCTCCCGAACTGGTTGAGTTCAGTGAAGCAGCCAGTGTCGATCATCTCGGTCTGCCACGGGATGCTGACGCTGCCCGTGTTGAACTTGCCGTAGAAGGTGTCGTCCCCCGCGTCCAAGTTGACTCCCTTCACGGTGCTGAATTGTTCTATGTCGAGGACGTCTTTTGCGTATACTGCGTGCGGCTGGAATTGGCAAATAATATAATGTTATTACATCTTTTCGACAAACTTCAATCGGTCGCGTATATCTGCATTAGAACTAGATTATCCATAAAAAAAAATTGCCAGATCTAAACGGATGTGAACCTCAAATGTCCCTGATTAAGGGATATATAGGGAATTTAGAGTAAACCGTGTAAATATTATGTGTTATCTGCTGCTAACTACTAATCCCTGCTTCGCTCGGCTACAAATGAATTACAATTGTTATTTAAATCTTCCGGGAGAAATATATCTGTTCTGTAAATGTATCTGTTATTTCGAAGATCTAAGCGAATACACAGATAAGAATTTGAGAACAAAATATTGCTGTTACCAAATGTTAAATCAATAATTTACAAATTAAATAACAATTTGGTGTACTTCAAATTATAAAGTTAATTTTAAAATATCATAATGAGTATTAAGAATAATTATTGATTCATTCATGAGTATGTACCATAAGTGACCTTGTATAGATACCTATACAATTATTATACCTATTTAATTAAGAGTGTTGTAATAATATATTCTTAGTCACAGTTAGAAAATGTTTCAGACGAATATTTTGTAGTGTGTTTAACACAAATGCCCACGGAAGTGAAAAGCTATAAAGAACTACGTTTTGTTTTTATTCTTTATTTCACGCTATAATAAAATACTGCCACTGACGGTCCGGCTGACGCCTTTGCGAAATTATGTGAATAGTCATAATCATAAACATTTATTTTCATAGGAACATAATATGTGTACACTTGGACACATCGATTAAAACAGTAGAATAGTTAAAAATAATTATTTATTCATTTATTTGTTCAAGCAGAGTCGAGTAATATTAGTATTTATATGTCAAGGAAATTTTTTCCTTCTTTATCCTAAAGAATAAACTGGATTCTTAAATGTTTTTATAGTTCTTGCTGAGATTACATCCTCAGGCAACCTATTCCAATTGTAGACAACTCTATTGCAGAGGATGTGGTGTGCAGTGTTGCACACCACATCCTCTGCAGAGTGTGATTACATAAACATCGAAGTCAAGACATGCAAATATAACATTTTACATGCATAAACTCACATCAGGAACAAAAGGCGCGGGCACCATGCCCGCCTCGAGCCGTGCCCAGTTCATCTGCGCGAAGAACCGGTGAGCCTTCACCAGCCTCGCGCCCCGCCTGCCGCATTCCCTGAACTAATGTGAACCATGACTATACCATGTTACTACACTAGACTCACATCAGGAACAAAAGGCGCGGGCACCATGCCCGCCTCGAGCCGCGCCCAGTTCATCTGCGCGAAGAACCGGTGAGCCTTCACCAGCCTCGCGCCCCTCCTGCAGCATTCTCTGAACTAATGTGAACCATGACTATACCATGTTACTACACTAGACTCACATCAGGAACAAAAGGCGCGGGCACCATGCCCGCCTCGAGCCGCGCCCAGTTCATCTGCGCGAAGAACCGGTGAGCCTTCACCAGCCTCGCGCCCCGCCTGCCGCATTCCCTGAACTAATGTGAACCATGACTATACCATGTTACTACACTAGACTCACATCAGGAACAAAAGGCGCGGGCACCATGCCCGCCTCGAGCCGCGCCCAGTTCATCTGCGCGAAGAACCGGTGAGCCTTCACCAGCCTCGCGCCCCGCCTGCCGCATTCCCTGAACTAATGTGAACCATGACTATACCATGTTACTACACTAGACTCACATCAGGAACAAAAGGCGCGGGCACCATGCCCGCCTCGAGCCGCGCCCAGTTCATCTGCGCGAAGAACCGGTGAGCCTTCACCAGCCTCGCGCCCCGCCTGCCGCATTCCCTGAACTAATGTGAACCATGACTATACCATGTTACTACACTAGACTCACATCAGGAACAAAAGGCGCGGGCACCATGCCCGCCTCGAGCCGTGCCCAGTTCATCTGCGCGAAGAACCGGTGAGCCTTCACCAGCCTCGCGCCCCTCCTGCAGCATTCTCTGAACTAATGTGAACCATGACTATACCATGTTACTACACTAGACTCACATCAGGAACAAAAGGCGCGGGCACCATGCCCGCCTCGAGCCGTGCCCAGTTCATCTGCGCGAAGAACCGGTGAGCCTTCACCAGCCTCGCGCCCCTCCTGCAGCATTCTCTGAACTAATGTGAACCATGACTATACCATGTTACTACACTAGACTCACATCAGGAACAAAAGGCGCGGGCACCATGCCCGCCTCGAGCCGTGCCCAGTTCATCTGCGCGAAGAACCGGTGAGCCTTCACCAGCCTCGCGCCCCTCCTGCAGCATTCTCTGAACTAATGTGAACCATGACTATACCATGTTACTACACTAGACTCACATCAGGAACAAAAGGCGCGGGCACCATGCCCGCCTCGAGCCGTGCCCAGTTCATCTGCGCGAAGAACCGGTGAGCCTTCACCAGCCTCGCGCCCCTCCTGCAGCATTCTCTGAACTAATGTGAACCATGACTATACCATGTTACTACACTAGACTCACATCAGGAACAAAAGGCGCGGGCACCATGCCCGCCTCGAGCCGTGCCCAGTTCATCTGCGCGAAGAACCGGTGAGCCTTCACCAGCCTCGCGCCCCTCCTGCAGCATTCTCTGAACTAATGTGAACCATGACTATACCATGTTACTACACTAGACTCACATCAGGAACAAAAGGCGCGGGCACCATGCCCGCCTCGAGCCGTGCCCAGTTCATCTGCGCGAAGAACCGGTGAGCCTTCACCAGCCTCGCGCCCCTCCTGCAGCATTCTCTGAACTAATGTGAACCATGACTATACCATGTTACTACACTAGACTCACATCAGGAACAAAAGGCGCGGGCACCATGCCCGCCTCGAGCCGCGCCCAGTTCATCTGCGCGAAGAACCGGTGAGCCTTCACCAGCCTCGCGCCGCGCCGGCCGCTGGAGCCGCACCCCAACCTCGCGCCCGCACTCTTGGCCAGCAACGCCGAGCAAAGCGAGCGGCCGCATTCCGTGAACTTGTTTGAGTATTTCTCCGTTTCGTGCTGGAATCACATTCACGATACAACATCAATCTTCAACTCATCATCAACCATAGTCAAAGTATTAACTAGACAGGGCGCTAAATAATTTCAAAAGTAAGAGAGGGCGAGATGTGCAAGTATTAAGGTGTAAACAGGACGAAACTAATATCTTTTGTCTCTATTTGCCTGTACGTTTTTTTTTACCTGACTATTACGCACGGCCTAGACGTAATAGTCAGACCAATTTTTCGCGTCTAAAACTACTATTGAATTTTTGATGAGATGCTCAAGTAAATCAACATATTTATGAACTATTATCTATTTTCTATCACTTCTATTAGTATCTTGCAGGTTTTTATTATTATCTAGTCTAAATATGATAAAATCATAACAACGTGTATATATAGATATCTAAGTATGTATAGCACATCTTTTTTCTCACACCCTATGCGCTAGTAACTTCTCCAGTCATTCTCCCTTCACGTTATCAACACACAACGCTAATCCTAATTGCACGAATTTTTTTTGGACGTTTTAAGGTTCCGTACCCTAGGGGTACAAACGGGACACTATTACTGCGACTCCGCTGTCCGTCAGTCTGTCTGTCTGTCACCAGGCTGTATCTCATGAACAGTGATAGGTAGAACGTTAAAATTTTAACAGAAGACCTAATTATAAGAACAAATACTAAAAACATAAATATTTATGGGGTCAAAAGGAAGATGCTTGAAATATTCACAGAATATTAAGTGGTATATTCCCTTCAAAAATAAATAGCTAAATTAAAATAAAATATATTAACGAGGGACGTAACCCTTCATGCGCGAGTCCGAGTCGCACTTGGAAGATTATTTTTGGGTGTTTTTGGCATTTACATATAACCTACTTACGTATGTAATATATCTATGACGATCGGGGCATTTTCCTGCTGCGACCGGCGCCGCTCAACGGGATAATATATTTCATAGGTAGATAGATAAAACTACCCTAAAAATTTGAGGGCCAAAACGACATTAAAAGAACAAATCCCAACAAATTAGCAAGTGGAACGACTGTACTGAAAGCACTATTAATGACGTATAGACTCCAAACCAAATGTTTATTAAAGATCTTGCAAAGTGGGCTCAGACTATGTACAGTGCTATATATATAGTGCTATATATTTTGCCCAGGACTCAGATTTTCTTGTCTGGGTACTAACTCACATTTATTTTAAGTATTTACCTTGTACGTACACATAGCTTTATCTTATTAATTTACCATATATTAATTTCTGTATGTGTTGTGTACTGAATTCAATAAAGTATTATCAACCTTACCAAACTCAACCTTATCAACAGTAGTCCAAAAAATGCTTTAAAATAAGGTAAACTAATTCACCAAAAAAAAAACAACGATATTAAACGCTTAATTAAAATGAAATTTCGTATTTTATAATTTGATTTTTGTCCAAGGCCGCCATCACGCCGGCATATTTTACAAGCAATGTCAAAAGATTAATTAGATCCGAAAATATGGAATATCTTTAAATTGTGATTTTTACTGAAGAGAATAATACGAAAATCATTTTCCAAAACAAATAAAGCAAATAATTAAATACTGTACAATGGCCGTGTATGTAATTGGCCGTGGGGTGCCGGCAGAGTAGAATAGCACCCCCCTCTTGTACCAGGGGTCGTAAGAGCCGACTGAGGTACTACGGAACCGACAGATGGCGGTATATCCATCCAAAACAGCGTAGCTCAAGTGCAACAGGGCGGGGATGGGCAGCAGCATCCCCGTCGCGAGAGCTACGCACTGCGATTGCCAACACGCCTGCCCAGTGCGGCAATTACGGGCAAAACCCCCTAATGATAAATGAAAATAAGACCAGGCCCCCAGTCCCCGGCAGCGCCGCTATTCCTGGCTCCGGCAGCGGCCATGGTAACGGCGGAGCACGGGGTGCTAAGAATCGCCGGAAGAGATCCGGCTGCCACCCCACCCGACAACTGGCCCTGGCAACATATAACGTGCGCACAATGAGGACTGACGAGAAGATTGCGGAACTGGAAGAAGAGTTGAGTAGGTTGCGATGGGATATTGTGGGGTTGTCTGAAGTCCGTAGAGAGGGCGAGGACACGATAACCCTGAAATCCGGCAACCTACTTTACTACCGGGAAGGTGACCAACGGTCACAAGGTGGTGTCGGCTTTCTCGTCCACAAGTCTCTCGTTAACAACATCATTACCATTGAAAGTGTGTCGAGCAGGGTTGTATACCTAATACTCAGAATATCTAAACGATATTCGTTGAAGGTCATTCAGGTATACGCACCGACCTCGTCACACCCAGATGATGAAGTGGAGGCTATGTATGAGGACGTAAGTCGGGCCATACATACGTCTAAGACCCGCTTCACGGTTGTTATGGGAGATTTCAACGCAAAGTTGGGCAAAAAAAGCGATGATGAGTTGAGAGTGGGGCAATTTGGATATGGGCAACGGAACCTCAGGGGCCAGAGGCTGGCAGATTTTCTGGAGAAAGAGGGACTCTTCATGATGAACTCTTTCTTTCAGAAGCCACCTCACAGGAAATGGACCTGGATGAGCCCCGATGGTTCTACGAGAAATGAGATAGACTTCATCATGACTAGCGAGAAACGGATATTCAACGATGTCTCCGTGATCCACAGGATAAAAACCGGTAGTGATCACAGAATTGTGCGAGGCAAACTGAATATTAACGTTAAACTCGAAAGGTCCCGCCTGATGAAGTCTACGCTCCGACCTACTCATGCTCATATACAAAACCCCGAGAACTTTCAGCTCGAGCTCTCAAATCGCTTTGCTTGCCTGGAGAACTTTGCGTCGGTGGACGAGATCAATAACGGGCTCGTAGAAACTGTCCAAACGGTGGGTTCTAAGTTCTTTAGACCCCGCCGTTCTGATAGACCTCGGAAATTTTCCGATCATACTCTAAATCTCATGGCCGAACGACGCTCGCTAAGACTGCAGTCTTCCGATGATGCAAAGTCATACAGGCGGCTCAATAGACAAATTTCAAAATCAGTGCGGTGCGACATTCGTCTCTTTAATACCAAACATATTAAGGAGACGATAGAGCGGAACAAAGGCTCCAAAGTGTTCGCAAGGCATTTGTCTATTGGGCAAAGCCAGCTGACAAAGCTGAAGAGAGAAGATGGCAGTACAGCGTCGACCAAGGCAGAGGTATTGGAGGAGATCGAAAAGTTCTACGGACAGCTATACGCCTCGGTAGCAAAGCCTGTAAACAGCGCGGCTAAAGACCCAAGAGCCAAGCTGACCCGACACTTCACCGAAGACATCCCGGACATCAGCCTGTACGAGATTAGAATGGCCCTGAACCAACTTAAGAACAACAAGGCGCCGGGTGACGACGGAATCACTTCAGAGCTTCTGAAAGCGGGTGGTAAACCGGTACTTAAAGTCCTTCAGAAGCTTTTCAACACCGTCGTCCTCGAGGGCATAACGCCAGAAGCATGGAACAGAAGCGTGGTGGTGCTATTCTTTAAAAAAGGTGACAACACCTTATTGAAGAATTACAGACCCATCTCGCTTCTGAGCCATGTTTATAAGTTGTTTTCAAGAGTCATTACGAATCGTCTCGAACGCAGGCTTGATGACTTCCAGCCTTCCGAACAAGCCGGATTCCGAAAAGGCTTTAGTACCATGGACCACATACATACGCTGCGGCAGGTTATACAGAAGACTGAGGAGTATAACCAGCCACTTTGCTTAGCGTTTGTGGACTATGAGAAAGCCTTTGATTCGGTCGAGACATGGGCTGTGCTTGAGTCTCTTCAACGATGCCGTATTGACTATCGGTATATCGAAGTGTTGAAGTGTTTGTATAATAACGCCACTATGTCGGTCCGAGTACAGGAAGAGAGCTCCAAGGCGATCCCTTTGAAGAGAGGCGTAAGACAGGGAGATGTTATATCTCCGAAACTGTTTACTGCTACTCTGGAGAACGCCTTTAAGCTCCTGGAATGGAAAGGATTCGGCATCAACATCAATGGCGAATACCTCACTCACCTTCGGTTTGCCGACGATATCGTAGTCATGGCAAAGTCGATGGAGGAACTCAGTACGATGCTCGAAGGCCTCAATCGAGTATCTCAACAGGTGGGTCTTAAAATGAACATGGACAAGACAAAGGTCATGTGTAATTCCCATGTTGTACCCACCCCCATTTCAGTTGGGAACTCGGTTCTTGAAGTCGTTGACTCGTACGTCTACCTAGGACAAGTAGTCCAGTTAGGTAGGTCCGACTTCAAGAAAGAGGCCAATCGCCGAATCCAACTCGGCTGGGCAGCGTTCGGAAAATTGCGTAACGTCTTCTCGTCCGACATACCTCAGTGCCTCAAGTCGAAAGTTTTCGACCAGTGTGTGTTGCCAGTGATGACTTACGGCACAGAAACGTGGTCTCTCACTATGGGCCTTATTAGTAAGCTTCAAGTAGCCCAACGAGCCATGGAGAGGGCTATGCTCGGAGTTTCTCTGCGCGATCGAATCAGAAATGAGGAGATCCGTAGAAGAACCAAGGTTACCGACATAGCCCAGCGGATTGGCAGGTTGAAGTGGCAATGGGCAGGGCACATAGCGCGGAGGACTGATGACCGATGGGGTCGAAAAGTCCTTGAGTGGAGACCACGTACCGGCAAGCGCAGCGTAGGACGTCCACCCACAAGGTGGACGGACGACCTCATTAAGACCGCAGGTTCGCGCTGGATGCAAGCCGCTACCACCCGGTCTTATTGGAGATCTTTAGGGGAGGCCTATGTTCAGCAGTGGACGTCCTATGGCTGAAAGGAAGGAAGGAAGGAAGGTACAATGGCCTAAGCTCGATATATTTTTGCATTATCTCTTTTCAATACAAAAGCAATTGTAGCATAGGACAAAACTAAACAGACAATTTATTTGAAATAATTGACCGACAGGAATGTAACCAGCCAAACCCAAAGGAGTTAATAAAGGGGATCCATAGTTTTAATAATTTCTTAGCATTTTAACAATGACATTAAACATTTTTGAATCAAATCGATCGTCACGACGGAACGGATACGGTTCCGTATGTATCCGTTCCGATATGCGTTTGGGGTGAGAGGTTGTTTGTGTGTTCGTTTGTGCAAACCTATTGCCGTTATTCTCCAAAATTACTTAACCGATTTTGATGCAGTTTTCAGTTATGGGTTTGGTTTCTCTTTACAAGTCGCGGCATGTAAGTTTAGCGCTGAGCGAAGTGTGGAGGGGATGGCTGCGGCTACGCATGGGTTTAGTATGGCGGTCATCATGCGCAGCCATCCCCTCCACACTACCCTCAGCGCTAGACTTACGTGCCGCTACCTGTACTCACAATTCATTTGATTGATTTACAAACGAAAAATTACACCACACAGATCGTACAACCAAACACGCAACGCAGGTTTAGCAACAGGTCTAAAAGTTTAACGTGACCTCGTACTGACCTTAACCCTCCGGTCGACCTCCTCCCGTTTAACCTTCTCCTTCCGTGCCCGGAACGGCGCCCGACCCTCGATCATCTCGTACACGAGGCAGCCGAACGAAAACCAGTCCGGGCTGAATGTGTACCTTTCGTTGTCTATCACCTGGAAACAAATATCAATTATACTTTAGCGCAATTTTTAATTAGGATTTATCACTGGTGTTAATCGCTGAATCAAACTTAGTGGCGTCTGTGAAATTAACTACAAGTTAGCTAGTTACGCGCGTGCCCTCATTATTTTATTATTATACTAGACGACCCGCCCCGGCTTCGCACAGGTGTATTATACATATAAGACTCTTATGTTTTTTTAGGCTCTATTCTCCATATACTAATGAGGATTTGTAACTCAAATAGTTAAACGATGTGTTTCTCTGAGAACAAAGATTTTATTTTAGTTTACAAAACTTACATAGAAAGCTTATGTACAACAAAGTACCTAAATAATAACTTACCTGAGAACAAAGAAACGACATTAAAGCTTATATTTCAGATTACAATCCTTTTTAACCATATCTTTTTATACGTTTCTTTAAAATTCGATAAAAATTAGATAAGTAGTTTTATGCGTTTTAATCACTGTTACTTGACATGACAGCTGGCAGATCTACTACTGTTTTACCAAGCATGTTGGCCGCCATTATGTACAGCGCCATCTACAGAATACACATACATACATTATTACTTTACCGACAGTGTTCAGCACTGTTTAAACTTAAGAAATCTAGTACCTAGATTCTTTACATCTCCCTCCCTCAAAGATGAAAATTTTTACCAAAATTTTCATTTATCTATCCGCTATAATTACGACATCTATACATACTTATTATCTATACATTATTATACAATATACACTTAAATTACTTAAATTTATCTTATTTAGTATTAAATTAAACTAGGTTTTGTTTCTGTATTCATAATACAGATTTCGGTATAAGTTTTGTGATGTGGAAGAGATTTGACTCTGATTTTTTATGACCTGTATTAATTCTATATATCGAGTCTGATACTTTCTCAATGATTTGAAATGGTCCTATTTTCAGCTCATCTAATTTATTCCTATTTAGTTTATTCCCATTCTCTATGTATACCATGTCCTCGGTATTAAAATTATATTGAATTCTGTTTTTATCAAAAATTTGTTTATTATAGTTATGTGATTTTATTGTGTTTTCTAATGCCATTTTCCTATCTCTGAGCCATTCTTCTTCTGTTTTATCTTTTTTTAATTCATTTGGTAAATATGAAACATCTGTACCATCTAAAAGATATTTTGGTGCGAAGCCAGTAACTGAATGTTCTGTATTATTATATCTATCTACACAGTTATGAGCAATAGTCGTCCATGCTATTTTATTCTTGTTTTCGTTTATTTTGCACCTGATTTTATTTACCAGCGTTTGATTAAGCCTTTCATTTAGACCATTAGAAAATGGGGCATTTACTGCTGTGAAGATCATTAGTATTGATTTTTCATTTAAAAACGTTTTGAATTCTTTGGAGTTGATTCCCGGGTATTGATCGGTAAGAAGCATCCCGATTGAATAAGAGTCTGTAACGTTATTGATTAGTTTAACAAAATCATGAGCGCTTTGTGTTTTTGAAGTAACAATATAGGCATACCGAGTAAAGTGGTCTACGAGGAGATGTAAGTATCTCTTCGTAGATCGTGAGCCTCCGAAACCTCCAATCGTGTCTATTGAGACTATCTCAAAAGGTTTCGTGGCTGGGCCTAAATGTGACATTAGACCATACTTAACATGTCCTCTTGTTTTGTTTTTTATACATATCTCACAACTTTTACAATGTTTTTTTATGTTCAAAATTAAATTTTTTGCTGTATACAATGTACTTATTTTCTTTTGCATTTGTTTTACCCCTAAATGACACATGTTATCATGTACATCCTTAATAATATTTTTACTGAAATCTTCTGTTAAAATAATTTTTTCGCGTTTTTTAATAATTTTATAGTAAATATTGTCTCTTGATATTAATTTTGATTTATTAGTTTGTATTTCTGCATTGCTTTCCTGATCTGTAATAATATCATTTAATTTTATCGTGTTTACAATTTTTAATTTTTCATCAGTATCCTCATTCGCCTCCAGTACTGGGTTTCTACTTAAGCAGTCTGCTTCTATATTATCTTTTCCCGGAGCATATATAATTTTAAAATCATACTGTGATAGGTAGAATGTTAAATCTCCTAACTCTTCATCTGTCCTAGATTTAATATTTAAATTTTCTAGCGGTTTATGATCAGAATATACAGTAAATGATTTGCCTATAAGCCAGTATTGCCAGTATTTTACTGCTTCTTTAATGGCCAAACATTCTAAATAAACAGCCTTTTTTTTCTTCTGTGATTGATTTAATTTCTTTGAAAAATATGCGACTGGCTTGTCTTTTCCATTTAGTTGTGTTTGTTTTAACACTGCCGCAATACCTTCTATAGATGCATCAGTATAAATATTTATTGGTAAATTCTGATCAAATATTTCTAAGATCGGCTGTGAGCACAGTAAGTTTTTTATATTTTCAAATGAAGTTTGACAATCTGAAGACCATATAAATTTTTGATTTTTCCTTAGTAAGCAATGAAGAGGTTCTAAAATTATCGCGCTATTTGGAATATATTCATGATAGAAATTAATTTTCCCCAGAAATTGCCTAACATTTTTTTGAGTTTTTGGTATTGGAAAATCTTTTATCGAAATTAAATTATCTCTTATTGGCTGTACTGTATTATTGTGTATTATATGACCAAGATATTTCACTGAATCCGAAGCAAATGAACACTTTGTAAATTTTAGTCTGAAACCTTCCCGTTTTATCGCTTCTAACAATTGAGTGAGATGATAAATATGCTCAGAAAAAGACTTAGAAAATATTAATATATCATCTATGAAATTCACAGCGAAATCAGTAAGCTTATACTTCCTTAAAATGTTACTTAGTATCCTTTGAAAAATAGCTGGTGAAGTTTTTAATCCGAAAGGTAAACATGTCCACTGATAATGTCCTTCCTGTGTTACAAAAGCTGTTTTCTTTCTATCTTCAATCCTTAGTGGGATAGACCAAAATGCTGAATTTATGTCCAATGTTGTGAAATAGGTTGAGTTTCTTGTCTTAGCCACCAAGTCGTCGATCAATGGGAATGGTTGAGCTTGAGGTACCACTATTTTATTTAGATCTCTAAAATCGATACATAATCTTGATTTTCTGTTATCTTCTTTTTTAAAAGCTAAAGTTACAGGTGCCGCAAAAGGACTATATGATTCTTCTATTAGATTCTTGTCCAGTAGCATTGCAACTTGTTCTTCTATTTCTCTTTTATCTTCTACTGAACACCTATAAGGCCTTTTACTGCAATATTTGTCCATAAGTAGATCAATGCGTGCTTCATATTCTCTGACAGTACCAATATCGTATTTGTCTTTTGCAAAAATCGATTTATAATTTTCTATTAGTTGGCATATTTCTGACTTTTGTTGAGTGTTTAGATTACTCATATTTATCTTGAAATTATCTTCTTTTACATGTTCATTAAAATTTATTGATATAGTTTCATTTCCCACTCTCTTACATATGTAGTCTTTTTTGTCATCTTCATTCAAACATTTTTGTTGGATTTTCTTTTCATTTTTATTTATTTCATTTTTATTTTCTTCTCTTTGTTGGTTAATTGTTAAATTTTCATTTTGCACAAGCTTAAATTGTTTTATGATGTCTAGTCCAATAAGAAAATCGTATTGAAATTCTTCTCCATCAATGATATATACATCGACTTTTCCTTCAATATCAAAAATTTTCATTTTAATCTTTGTCAAACCAATTGTCTTTTTAACACCATTAATTGTGATTAAATTATCACATTTTGAATTTCTATTTTGGTTTCCTTTTATATTTGTTAATTTGGAATTAATTATAGAAACATTAGATCCTGAATCGTATATTCCATATGTTTCTAACTGATCATTTAAAAATAGTTTGACTTTAATTAATGGTGTTATTAGTAGTTTTTTCTCTCCTCATTATTAATTTCAACATCAATCACTGAATTGTTTACTGTTTTACTTATGTTTCTCTTATGATTATATTCTTCAGTCTGTTTGAACCAGCACCTTTCTTCTGGGTGGAATCTTATACCTTTATTTGATTTTTCACAAATTTTACATGGTTTTATTTTATCAGACTTTCCTGTATAATCATTAGTATTTCTTTTATTTTTGCCAAAGTTCATCTTGTTTGCTATACCTTCGTGTTTTCCAATAGCATTGTAGAGGTTTGCAGTTGATTTCACTGTTTCTTTATCAATTTTGTTCATTACATAATCCGGTAATCCTATTACAATGAGGTTTATCATTGTTTGTGTGTCAATATCCTTGTTTACTTGCAATAAAAGTCTTTCTTTTTTTGTGGCATATTCGAGCAATGAGCCAGATTGGAATCTAAACATAAATGCATATTTTGTTTGGGACCAACCTTTATTTCCAAACGTCTCACAAAAGTTGGATTTCCACACTGACCATTCAGAATTCACGGTGACTTTTATTAGCATACTGTTATACCAATCCAGGCAATTTCTCTCCAAAAGATGTTTTAACATTTCAATTTTCTCTTCGTTTTGAAGAATACCGCATCTTTCGCACTCACTCTCGAATTCACCAATCCATTGGTCAGCATTTGATGTCTTAATAGAAAACTTTTCTGTTATAAATTTTTCAGCCAATTTAGCTATGTTTTTTTTTTCTGGTGTGTTGTTTATAGTTGTGGCATTATGCGAAGGTGCTGCAGCGATTGTAATTTCATTCAAATATTGGTCACCAAACTGTAAATTTTCGCCGTCATCTAGATATATTTTCCTTAGGTTTGTATCCAAGGGAATCCATATTGCACGTGTTTGGTGTCTTTTCTTTAACGAATTTTTTACTTTTGCAAATAAATCTGAAGAAAATATCGCCGTATGTTTATTTGCGGGCTTAAATTCGTCAGGAATTTCAAATATGCACCCATCGGGTGTTTCGATTGAGGTTATTGATATGATGTTTGTTTTCCCATCCGATGATCCCAATACAGTGAATGTAAATCTCAATTTTTCCATTTTTATTGTTTTGTGAGTAGACAGAAATGTCGTTTTATAAGACTCTTATGTTTTTTTAGGCTCTATTCTCCATATACTAATGAGGATTTGTAACTCAAATAGTTAAACGATGTGTTTCTCTGAGAACAAAGATTTTATTTTAGTTTACAAAACTTACATAGAAAGCTTATGTACAACAAAGTACCTAAATAATAACTTACCTGAGAACAAAGAAACGACATTAAAGCTTATATTTCAGATTACAATCCTTTTTAACCATATCTTTTTATACGTTTCTTTAAAATTCGATAAAAATTAGATAAGTAGTTTTATGCGTTTTAATCACTGTTACTTGACATGACAGCTGGCAGATCTACTACTGTTTTACCAAGCATGTTGGCCGCCATTATGTACAGCGCCATCTACAGAATACACATACATACATTATTACTTTACCGACAGTGTTCAGCACTGTTTAAACTTAAGAAATCTAGTACCTAGATTCTTTACATACATATAAACCTTCCTCTTGAATCACTCTATCTATTAAAAAAAAAACCGCATCAAAATCCGTTGCGTAGTTTTAAATATTTAAGCATACAGACAAACAAACAAACGAAAATAGCGACTTTATTTTATACTATGTAAGGACGATTATAGTAGCGACCCGCTCCGGCTTCGCACAAGTGTATTATACATATAAACTTTCCTCTTGAATCACTCTTCTATTAAAAAAAACCGCATCAAAATCCGTTGCGTAGTTTTAAAGATATAAGCATACATGGGGACAGACAGCGGGAAGCGACTTTGTTTTATACTATGTAGTGATGACGGTGTAAGCTATCATTTAAAAATATTAAAAAAAATCGTAAATATTGCATAATACACTTTATTGCGTCACCGCAAGGGTTGTTATTTAAATAATTGTTGTTTCGTAGTGATACTTTTGTATTACAATGTTTTTGACCGAGCGCAAGCGCAGATCTCCATATACACGGCGATTTTGCTTTCGTCTGTCTAGATGTTGGTTTTCGTCTACACTGTTCGGAGAACTACTAGTATAATCCGCGCCACACAAGTCGGCGGATGGGAAGTAATGCGCAGAACGCTGCGCAAAAACCGAAATATAGGTATGCGCGGGAGGCAGAGACTCGCGCCGGGGCACACTCGCCCGCCAACCTCATGCCTCCCGTGCGCTCCCTACGCCCGTGCTCACCACTACGCCACGCGGCGTGGCATTGTGCGCACATGCGCAATAATTAGCGAATCACGGCGAAGTGACATCTGCGGCTAACTTGTCGGGCGGGAACGCGGAAAAATCATGTCGCCTCATTGTATTATTTTGTTAAACTTGTGTTTTTATCAGTGATAATTAGTGAAACATTTTGGTGTTTCGTTGATTATAAGCTGATTTACGTGCATGAGTGTAGGCAAGTGATATAATGTGACGTATCATGTTGTTCCGTGTTGTTACCAAAACTCCATAGACGCCTCCAGTAAAGTCTCCACTGCTTTACTGAGGTATGACTTGGACTATGTTTGGACTTGACCGTGACTTAATTGAACTATGACGTGACTACGACTGTGACTATTTTGATAAAATATCAAAAATTATACTTGACACTGGCAAATGCACAATAATGTGACGCCAAAATATTAAAGAGGAAGAAGCTAACTTGTCATCCGCCGAGTTGTGTGGCGATACCTATACTATGTGATGTGGTATACCTCGGGAGCCATGTAGCCCACAGTGCCGACCCGGCCCCGGACGGAGCCCCCTTCAGGCACGTCGACGGCGAGTCCGAGATCCGAGATGCGCACGTGACCCGCGTCGTCCAGCAGGATGTTCTCTGGCTTGCAGTCTCTGTAATAAACACAGTTTTTAGGGTTCCGTACCCAAAGGGTAAAAACGGGACCCTATTACTAAGACTTCGATGTCCGTCTGTCCGTCTGTCTGTCTGTCTGTCACCGGGCTGTATCTCATGAACCATGATAGCTAGGCAGCTGAAATTTTCACAGATGTATAACAACAAATACTAAAAACAGAATAAAATTAATAATTAAGGGGGGCTCCCATACCAGAAACCTGCTTTTTTTAGTCGTTTTTCGCTCTATATTAATAATGGTAACAGGTAGATGCTTGAAATTTTCACAGAATATTTAGTTGTATATTCACTTTAATAATAAATAATAAAATTAAAATAAAATAAATATTTAAGGGGGGCTCCCATACAGTACGGAACCCTCCGTGCGCGAGTCCGACTCGTACTTGGCCGATTATTTTATTAGCGGTTTGCAAACTGGTTGATACAGTCAAAATTATTAAGTGATGCAAAAGAATGGAACATGTCAGGCTGTCCAACCTGCTAGGTGCAAACACAACACACATTACAATATTCATCAAACCATAGCTTAAGTATAACTGTATGATCTATGATCAAACTCAGTTTGATGATTTACAAGCTTTTACAAGCTTTTTTGCCTGTCCCGGCTTCGTCCGGGTACGATTGGCAAAGACGACAAATAGTAAGGATCCCTAATTGTTTTAGAATTCCGTACCCTAAGGGTAGAAACGGGACCCTATTACTAAGACTCCGCTATCCGTCCATCTGTCCGTCTGTCTGTCTGTCACCAGGCTGTATCTCATGAACCGTGATAGCTGAACAGTTGAAATTTTCACAGATGCTATATTTGTGCTGCCGCTATAACAAAATAAAATTCATATTTAAGGGGGGCTTCTATACAAAACCTTTTTTTGCCGTTTTTCGCTCGATATTAAAAACTGTAACAGGTAGACGCAAATATTCACAGAAAATTCAACTATATATTCACTTTAATAATAAATAATTAAATTAAAATAAAATAAATATTTATAAATATATATAAAAATAAAATATATATTACTAAGACTTCGATGTCCGTCTGTCCGTCTGTCTGCCTGTCTGTCACCGGGCTGTATCTCATGAACCATGATAGCTAGGCAGCTGAAATTTTCACAGATGTATAACAACAAATACTAAAAACAGAATAAAATTAATAATTAAGGGGGGCTCCCATACCAGAAACCTGCTTTTTTTAGTCGTTTTTCGCTCTATATTAATAATGGTAACAGGTAGATGCTTGAAATTTTCACAGAATATTTAGTTGTATATTCACTTTAATAATAAAATTAAAATAAAATAAATATTTAAGGGGGACTCCCATACAGTACGGAACCCTTCTTGCGCGAATCCGGCTCGTACTGGGCCGATTATTGAAAGTATAATAGCCTATGTTCACCGGGGACAGTGAAGCTTTCCAACAGTGAAAGAATTTTTCAAATCGGTTCAGTAGTTTGGGAGCCTATTCGATGCAAACAAACAATCAAATCTTTCCTCTTTATAATATTGGTATAGATGTCGTTTCTATCTGGGATTGAATCATGCAAATTAATTGAATTACTTTCTAACCTTGTTAAAATACTTATATCATCAGCCGTAGAACGTCCACTTCTGGACTTGGGCCTCCCCTATTTCCAGCCCGTTTAGAACCGGCTGGCATACAGCGTGATCTTGCGATCTTAATTATTTCGTCGGTCTTACTTATTTACGGTACAGTCATTGTTCAGGGTGATCTGATTACCATGTAATAAGCCGACATGGATTATAAGACCATTATTAAGAATAACTTTTATTACGAGGCCAACCCAAAACTCTAGGAAAAAATCAGCTGTTCCATACAAAATTGGAAACGACATAATGTATTAAATGTTTTTTCTCGAATTTTGAATTGGTCCCATAGTAAAAGTTGTTCGTAGTGATACTTAAAGGTTAATCACCCCCTTCCAGCTTAGTTCACTAATTATAGATAATTGTAATACACTATTTTGTATTTACAATGCCTGTAAGTATTGTGAAAAAGAAGCACTCACACAAGCAAGAGAAAGCACTTAGGAAGTCGGAAAAAGAATTCGGTAAGTAAGGACAAAGCCGTGGTGGTCTAGTAGTGACTCCAGCCTTACAATGGTGAGGTTAACGGTCGTGGGTTCAAATCCCGGTCCCGTACCAATGAGTTCTTTGGAATTGATGTACAGAATTTCACACCACTGGCTTTTCGGTAAAGAAAAACATCGTGAGACAACCTGCAATACGTCCGTAGAAGAAATTCGATGGCGTATGTGAATCCACCAACCCGCACTGGACCGCTTGGTGGATATGGCCCAACCACCCTTCGTGGGTAGGCCTACGTCCTGCAGTGGACTATTAAAAAGGCTGGTACAGTACAGTATGTAAGGCAACTGACCTGTAAACGATGCCCATCTTGTGCAAGTGTTCGAGACCGCAAGCGACTTGCGCAGCGTAGAACCGCGCTCGATCCAAACCCAAACCGTTGTCTTGAGCGCCCATGTTGTAGATGTGGAACTTGAGATCACCGCCTGGAAAACATTCAAATATATGTTGAGACGGGTTTCAAAATAATGGATAACTAGCTACCCTCCCCGGCTTCGCGCAGGTGTATTATACATATTAACCTTCCTCTTGAATCGCTCTATCTATTAAAAGAAACCGCATCAAAATCCGACGCATAGTTTTAAAGATATAAGCATACATGGGGACAGACAGCGGGAAAGTCAAAGTCAAATCATTTACTTCAACATATGAAATTTACATGCGGTTCTTAATGAACATGTTTTGTATAGTTATTATGTGATGATTGACTAAGCTGTAGAGTTTGTGGAGTAAGGGCTTGTAGAGTTAGAAGCTTGGCTTTACGTGAGATCTGACAACTTTTTGATAGTGGGAACTGTGACTTGGCTTCATTTCACATGTAAATGTTTTTGTTGGATTTAGTTTAGGTCAGAAGCAGTGTATGATGTCCCCAAATATTTATTTATTTGTAACTGTGACGATAAAATTTCCTTATAAAACGTTTTCAAACAAGAAGTATGCTCACCATTCATGATAGTGAGAACGAGACAGAGCGCGTCCTTAGTCTCGTAAGCGTACGCGAGGTTGACGACGAACCGCGAGTTGATCCTCTGCAGGATTTGCTTCTCGATGAGCACCATGGCCTCGCCTTTCCGCTTCTTGATGCGTTTCTTCTCCAGCTTCTTGCAAGCGTACATTTTACCCGTCGCCCGGACCTGGAATCGTTAAACATGTTGCTATTATTTTGAAACTTTTGAATTTTTCTCACTGGGGGATAGCATCAGGAATGAGGATATCCGTAGACGAACCAAAGTTACCGACATAGCCCAGCGGATTGGCAAGTTGAAGTGGCAATAGGCAGGGCACATAGCGCGAAGGACTAATGACCGATGGGGTCGAAAAGTTCTCGAGTGGAGACCACGCACCGGCAAGCGCAGCGAAGGCCGTCCACCCACAAGGTGGACGGATGACCTCATTAAGACCGCAGGATCGCAATGGATGCAAGCCGCTACCAACCGGTCTTATTGGAGATCTTTAGGGGAGGCCTATGTCCAGCAGTGGACATCTTATAGCTGATCGATGGATGGATGGATGATCACTTTGGACAGTCATTGGCATGTTAGTTATTTTTCAACTAATGAAATGAGCGAATAGTATGTTTGATAACGCTTCATACTCTCTTTGCTTCCACAACAGGTACTGACAACATCAACTGCTCGAACTCCGCATACTTGGGGTTTCAGTTTACCAGATATGCAGCCAACCCAAAGGTTCGTAAGTAAACCCCACGAATCTATTCATAAATCGTAGGAAGTTCAGTTGAATAGATCAGTAAGCCAAGCATGCAACCACGAAAAGCCACGAAAAGAATTGTTTTCGACGTGTAAAAAAATGACAGATATACTTCGCCATAACTCTGTCTCGTTCTGACACGTCGAAAGTAATAATTCGTGGGTCGAATCCTAGCACGGCTGGAGTCATTCTACCTAGAGCACGTTAGGATCAGTAATAACGCTGTAAGAACACCCTGTCATAAATCTAGAAACGGAAACACAAAAGGTACTACAAAGATGGGAGCATACCTGACATGCAAATACCTCTTGTAAGAAGAATTTCAGCCTACAAGGGTGGGTAGGAGATAACATGACAAGCTCAGACCTCCCCGAAGTCACCCTTCCCCAGCACACGGTACATCCGGAAAGTGTTGATGGGCTGAGCCTCCAGCCACTTCCACTGGAGATAACGTAAAGGTACAATAACGATGGATGCGTACCTGACAAGCGCAGACCTCTCCAAAGCCCCCCTTCCCCAGCACACGGTACATCCGGAAGGTGTGCTGGGTGATGGGCTGAGCCTCCAGCCACTTCCACTGGAGATAACGTAAAGGTACAATAACGATGGAAGCGTACCTGACAAGCGCAGACCTCTCCAAAGCCGCCCTTCCCTAGCACACGGTACATCCTGAAGGTGTGCTGGGTGATGGGCTGAGCCTCCAACCACTTCCACTGCAGGTAGCGGTAGAAGTACATCGACTGCTCGAACTCCGCGAACGGCGTGCCCGCGAGGAAACTCTTCACGCAGCGGACGCATTCTGAGAATATGTCTTTGGCGCCGACTGGAAATTCAAAAAAGGTCGTATAGGTCGCGTGTAAGGTAAGTCTTGGTGTTACGAGTAAGAGTTTTCAATACGCTTGAGTTTCTCTGACATGGCTAAACGTTTTAAATGAAAAAAGAAGGAGACCAGCGGGCTTCAGGAGGCTTAAAACTCAGACAACAGGGCTTGCCACCTGGCCTACACAAACTTATTTTTAACTAGCTTTTGCTCGCGGCTCCGCCCGCGTATTATTTTCATTTTTTGCTATCCTTTGGGAACCTTTAATTTTCCAGGATAAAAAGTAACCTATGTCACTTTCCGTCTGTCAATCTATGTCCATGCCAAAATAAAGGGGTATTGCGGCTTTTCGCCCCGCAAGCAGTCGATCCGTTAGTTCGTTGCTGCGTTAAAGAGGAACAAACGAATGAACCAACAAACACATTAGTAAGGATAACAAAGGATTTGACGAACTCAGACCTTCATAAGTTTGAGTTCAAGAAACCGTATTGATTGAGTCAATATCGGCTCGACTTTTATAATTTTCATCGAAGTATAATCAGCTCTAGTAAAAGAAGCGGATGAGCATAGAGACTCAGTTTCTGCTTGCGATTCAAATCTTCCTACTTGGCCAGATTGGCCGGTGACCGGGTAACAGTATCCATTTAATTTAGATCAAGATCTGACCAGTAGGTTAACGGGTTTCGAGTTATTTTTGATAATTGATATTTAATTAACTTTAACTGCATTAATGATGTTTGAATCATTCGTCGAAACGTCCCATCATATTGTACGAAGTCGGTTTTTCCGTTTACGTTAAAATACTTCATCATTACATCAGATCCTCTGCCCACCTGCCCGCTTTATGGGAAACTTACTCTAAGCGCTCTTTATGCAACTTTAAGACACATTAAGTATTGGAACCCAAGTCACTTTCTAAATGCGAATTAGTGTCGACAATGATCTCCTTGGTGATAACATCGCTGACGGCCTCGAAGTCGTCGCACTTGAGGTACTTACCCAACACATTAGGCGTGTGCAAGATTCCGTTTCGTCCACCTCCACCTCGCACCGCTAAACAGATTCGGAAATCTCACAGCGTCATAAGTACTGTACTGTACCAGCCTTTTTTTAATAGCCCACTGCAGGACGTAGGCCTACCCACGAAGGGTGATTGGGCCATATCCATCACGCTGGCCAAGTGCGGGTTGGTGGATTCACACACGCCATCGAATTTCTTCTACGGATGTATGCAGGTTGCCTCACGATGTTTTCCTTCACCGAAAAGCCAGTGGTGTGAAATTCCGTACATAAGTTCCAAAGAAACTCATTGGTAAGGGACCGGGATTGAACCTTACGAGCTCAAGAATGACAAGCCAGTGTTACAATACAACCACTAGACTACCATGGCATATAATATATTTAGCATTGGTATTAGCGTCATAAGTGGTCCACCCTAACTCACTTTCTAAATGCGAACTAATGTCGTCGATGATCTCCTTGGTGGCGACGTCGCTGACTGCCTCGAAGTCGTCGCTCTTGAGGTACTTGCCCAAGACTTCAGACGCGTGGAGTATCCGCGTCTCGTCCACCTCCACCTCGCACCGCCAGCAGATTGGGAAACCTCACAGCATCATAAGTATTCTAACCCAACTCACTTTCTAAATGCGAACTGGCATGGTCAATGATCTCCTTGCTGACGACGTCGCTGAAGGCGTCGACGTCTTCACTTCACTCTTCAGGGACTTGCCGAAGACTTCAGACGCGTGCAGAATGCGCGTCTCATCCACCTCTACCTCGTACCGTTAAGTAGATATGGACACCTCACAGCGTCATAAGTGCGCCACCCAAACTCACTTTCTAAATGCGAACTAGCGTCGTCGATGATCTCCTTGGTGACGACGTCGCTGACTGCTTCGAAGTCGTCGCTCTTGAGGTACTTGCCGAAGACTTCAGACGCGTGAAGTATCCGCGTCTCGTCCACCTCCACCTCGTACCGCTCGGCCTGAAAGAGACATACCAACTGCTTCGAGTCTTTGGATGATCTGCTGAGCACTACGGTGGATGCGACGGTGATGGACTGCTTAAAGCATCCCCAGACTGTTGCGGCTGCGTCTACCACGGCCAAGTGATAGACCAATCACAAAACGCGAAATAAATCAAGATCTGTGATTGGTGGATGACTATAGGTCGCAGCCGCAGCTGTCTGAGAAAACTTAAGGGCAGTTAACTTAACCCACGATTTGATTTTCGATTATTATATAGATGGCGATGTAAACAGACGAGCAAGACTCTTGCATATACGAGTAGCGGCACGTAAGTCTAGCGCTGAGGGTGCTGTGGAGGGGATGGCTGCGCATGTTGACCGCCATACTAAACTCATGCGCAGCCATCCCCTCCACACTTCGCTCAGCGCTAGATTTATATGCCGCGACCTGTATTAGCATTATTGTAGCACATATTTTTGTCAAAAACCATATTTAAATAAATCAAATGAAATTCAAATTGAGTTGTGGAGTCCAGTAAGCTTGAAAGTTGCATTCTACATTTATTCATGGAAATGTTTAATAAAATTAAGTAAGAACATACCAGATATAATTTATAGGTATACAGGGTTATTCCTAATCAATTAGCATTCTTTTAGAAGCTTATTCTGTACATCAAAAGTAACAACTTTTGTTCTGAGACTTTTAACAAAACAAAAAAAAAAATAAGAAATAAATGTAGTTCACCCGCGACAAAATGTATGGAACAGCTGTTTTTTTTTTTTTTAGTTTTGACAAATGTCGCAGAACGTTGTTAGTTTTGTTTTACAAAACGATGCTAATTGATTAGGAATAACTCAGTATATCATTCAATTTGGGACATTGCTAAGAACTTCAAAAATGGTAAAAGAAAGAAGTGACAACCCCGTATAGTGAGGTCAGCTATGAGACTTACCGCATCGAGGAAGGTGTTGTACTTGTGGTACTCGGGCCGGTTCCGCTCGCAGAACTGGCGGAACAGCAGCTTGCCGATCGGCTGCTGGTCGACCACGTAGTCGTAACCTACATCTGGAACAATACAACAACAAACTTTACATTTCATGCCTTTTTCGGTTTCCGTAGCCAAAGGGTAAAAACGGGACCCTATTACTAATACTCCGCTATCCGTCTGTCTGTCGTCACCAGGCTGTATGTCATGAATGGTGATAGGTAGAACGTTGAAATTTTTACAGATGACTTAATGCTGTTGCCGCTATAGCAACAAATACTAAAATTAGAAATAAAATATATTAAAGGGGGCTTCCATATGGTACGGAACCCTATGTGCACGAGTCCGACTCGCACTTAGCCGATTATTCATATTAGGTATAGTGGGCGGCTCCACCTAGTGAAATTGGGATATTCAGATAGCGCTCAGTGTCAATGTGGAGCTCCGGTACAGATAATGCAGCACCTGCTTTCATGGCCTGAGTTCTCAACCTGTACTTTCCAAGACCTGTACCATCCTCACGTGGAGTATATTTGGCGAAGCGTTGGGAAATAGTCTAATCGAGACATATCTGGATTATCGACACGACGACGAAGAAGAAGAAGAATGGGTAAGTATAAAATAAGATCAAACTTATCTTCTAATCCTAATTTAAAAAGGTTCGATTTGTCTAAACTGTTAACAAGGGTTAACATTCTATAATCCACTAAGTTCAGACAAATGTATACTGAACTTTATCCCTTTTTCCGCCATGGAATATGTCAAAACATTAAAGGCTTTTTTTACGTCATCAATCGTAACTGGGACCCTTCTGTTTCGTGTCTGGGAGGTTAGGATGAGAGAAACTGCGTAACGTATGTCCTTAAAATAAGGAGAACAATATTGCTTGGCATTGCGCATTGGTGCTTAGGCAACTTAACTTCGGTGAAATTGAGCATGACTTTGCAAGCCATCAGCCACCACGGGTTCCGCTACCATAACCGAGTCAATGTATAGAAAAATCCAGAAGCTTTCTCAGAAGTATCTATACTCCAACAGCCTTTGGGATATTTACTTCCAAGTTCAGCCACAGCCACAAGCAAATCTTTAAAGCTACGTGACTAGAGCAACCTTTCATACAACGTTAAATCATCATAGCATCAAAAGTTGCACTTATCATAGCTATATGACTAGTACAAGTAGTACAATCCTCTATAAAACATACATCGTTAAATCAGCAACATAACTACTTTTATAGTTACAACATCGTTACATTGGCAATAACCACAGCCAAAACACAATAAAATCCGGTTTCAATTTGACAAACGGTGCGATTTACAAAACGCCGTCTCCATAATGCACTTTCGAGGCGAATATCCAACTACTTAACTTTATTGGCAGTTTGTTCGATTCCGATATCGAATTGGCACTGTTTACGGCCAAATTCATAAAACGAATGTTACAGAACGCGGTACGCAGGGAGCGTTTTAGCCCCTCATACACGTTTTGATTTGGTTGAAGCCAACTAAATCAGGGCTAAAAGCCGTGGTGGTCTAGTGGTAATGACACCTGCCACCTGCTTTACGATCGTGAGGTCGTGGATTCAAATCCCATACCAATCAGTTCTCTGAAATGTATGTACAAATTTTCACACCAATAGCTTTTCGGTGAAGAGAAACATCGTGAGATAACCTGCATATGTCCGTAGAAGAAATTCGATGGCGTGTGTGAATCCACCCACCCTCACTAGCAGCGTGGTGGATATGGCCCAATCACCCTTCGTGGGTAGGACTACGTTCTACAGTGGACTATTGAAGAATTTGAAAGGGCTGGTACAAATCAGGGCTAATATCAAACATCCAACAGTCGTCTCTACAATGTGCCGATGTACGGTTGGTTGGAGGCGGTCGGTTCCAACCACAATTATTAAAAATAGTGTTGGACCGACCACGTTATTCGGTCGTCTCCAATAAATCAGAACGAACGATACGTTATTTCCCTGAAATTGTGCATATAATTCGTTTCTTACAAATCAATGAAGTTAAGCAACGTTTAGAACGATTAGTCTTCGGAAGAGAGACAGCATTTGCAACTGAGCACTAACTATGGCCCGGATGACTTTAAACTGACGGTCATAGTCGTATTAACTTATCCATGTCAGAGGCATTCAAGTGTCTTAGAAACTTTACCACCAGAGCAAGCCTTACGAACTTAAGTACTTTGAAGATTTTAACATGAAAAGTAAAGTACAATAAAACTAAGGCCTTCAAATATGCTGCAGCGCTGCGGCCAAACTGATGCAGCGCTGCAGCCTCGCTGGTTTGTACATCTGCTGCAGCGCTGCACGTTGCAACAGATTTGAAGGCGCTTTTTAATATGTACCGTAACGTAATTAGGTATCACTCTTCGAGCAACAGAGCCACAGTACCTAAGTGATAGTATGTAGTAAAAAAATGTCCGAGCGCCGTCATACATACTGACTTAGATACTTACATTTTAATAATTCACAATGACCCGTTTTCTCGAATCTCGACGTTATGTCACCTAATAAGTGCTTGTAACCGAGCACTTTAACATTGCGCGGCGTCGTAGTCGGCTATCACCTTACGACTAACTAAAAAGCCTGTCCACTACGTAGCTTGGGCAGGGTTTTGGTTCAGGCACTTTTTTGCACGATTGTGACTCTATAGATATTTGCTCAAAGGTATCAATTATTATTTAGAGAGAGAGAGAACAAAGAGCACGCCCACCCTTTCTACTCGTACAGAGCCCTGCATATCGCGTAGTGTAATATCTCTCCATTCAACCGTTCGCCGTACTTTATAGCGGGAAGCCAATTCTTGTCTCCGTGTAAATAACTGTCGAAACTTAATCTCAATTTGTTCTGGTAGTTTACGAAGCGGGATCAAGACAAGTTACGATTGATCCTAAGATCAAGTTGATTGTAGGCTTTCGTTGATGAAGAAAGTGTGATATAGTAATGTGAAATCAATTTAATAAATAATAGGCAATATTTATAAAATTGCGACCTTGAAGAAAGTATATAAAAGTAAAGAAAGACGAATCTTATTATTTATTATTTTTTTAATATTCTGACAATAATAAATAAATAGTAATTGTCAGAAAAAGATGACGGAGATAGGGCATGAAATTCCAGTTCCTGGCATTTCGCATTTTGAAAGAGGAACTTCGCATTATTTGCGATAATTGCGATAGCTGCAATTTTTATTAGCTACTCAAAATAAATAAAAAACGAATTCAATAATAACGATAATTTCTACACCATGAATCATGATGTATGATGGTTGATACCCATTACAACAAGTCATGTGAGAACATCTACATAAAGAAGCAGATGGTATATTTGACACATAGTTACGATCGCTGCCGCCCGCGCCGCGCGCCGCGCGCCGACTGAACATAACATAATCCGGTTATAATAGAACCGAACCGCCCTGGATCCCCATATCTGCGAGAGCGGTAACTCTATTTTCTTTACGACGCGAATTTGTCAAGTAAACAGGCTAGAGGGCTGGATCTTTCTGAACAGTAAGGGAAGAGAATTTCAACTTTTCAGAAGATTTTCCGGTGATCTAGATAGCGTATAATTCGATGGTTATTGTTTCAAGTCCGCCCCTTTGGCTTTTGTCTCCATTTTTCTAGTGTTGAAAGAAAGAAACAGAAGTTGAATGGCCTAGACATAATCCGGTTATAATACTACCGAACCGATCCCCATTAGTCCCCAACTCCCCATATCTGCGAGAGCGGTAACTCTATTTTCTTTACGACGCGAATTTGTCAAGTAAATGGGCTAGAGGGCTGGATCTTTCTGATAACAACAGTACAGTAAGGGAAGATAGCCATGTCAGAGGCCTTTTGGCACATAGTGGCTAGCCACCCGGTCTATACGAAAACACTTTTGACCTAACCTAACCATAGCCGAACCATGATACAGTTTGATGATTAATTACTAATTTTGTTTGTGATTTAATTTGGTTTTTTGAGTGGTACCCTTAACTTATATGCCTACGACAGAGCGGAAATACACTAAATATTTATTTAAAACAAGGATTTGAAAACACTTTAAGTAAGGGAAGAATAGTTCAACTTTTTAGAAGATTTTTCGGGGATCTAGATAGCGTATAACAGCGTGGAACAGTAACCATCGCATTATACTATAATTCCAAGAGTTCCAAGTGAGCCCCTTTGGCTTTTGTCTCGATATTTCTAGAGTTGAAAGAATCCAGCATTGAATGGCCTAGACATAATCCGGTTATAATACAACCGAACCGCGCAAGATCTCCATTATTCCCCATATCTGCGAGAGCGGTAACTCTATTTTCTTTACGACGCGAATTTGTCAAATAAACGGGCCCGAGGGCTCGGCGAGAACTTCTTGATAAGCAGTAGGGGAAGAGCTGTTCAACAAAATTTCTCTGGGATCTGTATACTGAGATTACTGTTAAAAGTTGGCCCCTTATTGGTTTTTATCTTGCTTTTTCTAGAGCTGAAACAGAGACGAAAGGAACTAGCCTAACCGTGGAGAAGAACCTTCGGTTTCGTCCATGGCAGACGCGATTCCAGGGTTTCAAAACTTGAAATCATTTTAAAGTTACCTTCTTTTGGATTTTGTCTCGCTCTTTTTAGAAGTACATAATATGACCAAAAGAAAAATGTGCCTTTGAATAGCAATCAGATCTGAACATACTACTCGCCTGACGGTAAGCACGCAGACCTAGAAGATACCTATTCCTTGAAAAGCTTTAGATTATATCTCTTAGGAAACAGGAAACCAGGAAGACTGTTCTATTCCCTGGCGGTACGAATCAGAAATGTTGAGTCAAACCGCTTCGTACGTATCAAAGGAAAATCGACAAAGTAGGGGTGATAGTGTGGCGTTCTCCTACTTGTCCTGTAGTAAAAAGGGGATGGTAGGATAAGGTCATGCAGCTCAGATGCACACTCTCCGAAATGAATCCTATAAAAAAAAAACAGAAGTTATATCTAACAGTGCGTGATTAAAACTAGACTATTTCTTCCCTACGACGCTCATACTGTTCCAACAACACCGCAGCAATAGGATGAGTCTTTATTACTATCGCTGCCGTTATATGGGGGCCAAATGAGGATTGATGGCATACGCCATACATTTGTCCTGATTCCTAACGGGGTTAGGCTTTTTCTATACAAAACTATGTTTGGAACTGCTATAAAACGTTACGACGCTGTGTTGTTTGTCGCGTTGCGTGACGCAGATGACAAATGCCGCGATATATTAGAATTTGCTTACAGAAGCTGTAGTAAAGCTTTTATTTTGTTAGACAGTTGATGAGACTTATGTGATAGTGGTGTAGTGATATGAATACGAACACGCTCGAAAACTAAATGTAGCATGTTTTTAGGGTTCCGTACCCAAAGGGTAAAAACGGGACCCCCCTATTACTAAGACGTCCATGTCAGTCTGTCTGTCTGTCACCAGGCTGTATCTCATGAGCCGTTATAGCTAGACAGCTGAAATTGACATCACCGATGATGTATTTCGGTTGCCGCTATAACAACAAATACTAGAAACAGAATAAAATAAATATTTAAGGGGGGGCTCCCATACAAAAAACGTGATTTTTAGGAGTTTTTTTGCTCGCTATTAATAATTGCAAGAAGAATGGGTCTAAGGGGGGCTCCAACACGGTACGGAACCCTTCGTGCGCGAGTCCGACTCGCACTTGGCCGATTATTCTTTTTGCTTTTAGTAGAGAAGAGGGAAGGAAGCAGTGAAATATCAAATATGGAAACAGAAGTGCCCTCGAATGAAGTGAACAGCGAGGGTTTTCTTTTTTAAGGGACGGAACGTGCAAATTGTTCCGCTTATGTTAAGGGTTAAACAAGTCTCCTGACAAATCAAAGCTATACTGAATTTTTAACTATGTCGTCATAGCAGCTACTCTACGCTAGTCACTCTGTGATAAGAAAATCTTAAATATCTCTGCAAATTACAATCAATTGTTGTCGTGTTTCTCTGGAAACATTTACCCTTCAAAGTGACACAGTTGGAGAATTAAGTTGGAGACCAAGAGCTAAGCAAAATTAGTTTAGGTTAGTGCGCATAACTGACTCAGTTTTCTATAGATCTGTGTATAGTTCTGTATCTGCATTAATATGTGGAAAATTGAGTCAGGTATGCGCCTAACTTAGCTCTTGGTCTATAATTAGCACAATGTCTGGACGCTTGAATAAAATGTCATAGGTGTGGTCCTTCCCCAGGCAACCTGTAAAAAACTTTACTACTACAGAGGGACGTCAAAAATATTAAGGATCATGACCACCATTTCATGTGATACCTGTTTATTACTTTGCATCTATAATAGGGCTACATTTAGGCACCAACTCGCCTGATGGAAAGCTATGTTGTAGCCGAAGATAAAGTATGTAGACCTAGAATAAACTTATTCACTCTTGCCTTAAAGACATCCAGATTGTAATTCCTGACATTAATGACGGGGGTGGTCAGCAATGTGATATTCCGAATGGCCATAAGTGGCCTCCCGTTGCGCGACATTGCCACTAATGCAGAAGGCAATGTTCTGCCCCATTGCCCGATCTTTAGTGGTTGCACGATGTCATTAGTGACCACCCTATTTACAGTGAGTGGTAAATTACATTACCAAGTGCTTGGCGACTTTTCATTTCATTTTAGCGTATTTATAACCGACTTCCAAAAAGGAGGAGGTTCTATGTTCGTGTGTATGTATTTTTTTTGTATGTTCATCGATAATCTCGCCAATTGTAAACCGAATCGAAAAAAAATTTTTTAGTTCGAAAGGGTGTTGAAAGTTATACTTCCGAGGTGCTTCCATTTAAATTTTATAGAAATCGGCTGAGCCGTTTTTGAAAAATCAACAATAATGTAAACAATTCGAGCGAAATATTCGAATTTTGTACGCGATGGAAGGCGGTTTTACCATTTTTTTCGAAAAATAATTATTCTCTAGAGAACTGTCTCTAGAGTATAATTAATTTTGATTTTATGAAATACATAATATTGTGTTATAAGATGGATCGACGATATTGTGAAAATCGCGGGTCGAACTTGCCGGGCTAGCACACGGACCACGAAATAATTATTTCTGTATGTAAAATAATAAATCTGTCACTTTTTCACAAGCGTCTTTTCGTGGTCGTATGCTAAGTTAGCTGGACACGGTTAGCACAGTACCGAGACCAATGGCACCGTAAGAGAGAGGCCTATAACCACCAAAATATCGCAGCTTGAAATCTTCGTCCCTTTCGTGGCAAATGGCAGTCGTGTGCCCACAATATATTCTAAGATAGACCTTCCCTTAACACGTTCCATACTACGTACCCTAAACCGCTTTCACGTGGCACTCAAGATAATATAGAGATCTTTACGTTTCTTTGTAGGAAATGTGAAGTTTTGCTCTATCGAGACTGTAAACGAACGATCCTAGTAAGTATTTATTCATAAACGGCTTGGTTACTTAGATAAATCATCTAACTTCTAGAAGGTTTTTCTTAAGAAAGCTGATCTTAGGCAATGTTTATCTGCTAAAGTTTTTAGGGTTCCGTACCCAAAGGGTAAAAACGGGACCCTATTACTAAGACTCCGATGTCCGTCTGTCTGTCACCAGGCTGTATCTTATGAACCATATGATAGCTAGACAGCTGAAATTTTTACAGATGATGTTTATCTGTTGCCACTTTAATAACAGAATCTATAAGCGATTTTCCTAAAAAAATGTTAAGTAGTTCCTTTTCCTCATTGAGCAAAGCACCGTTGCCCACTAGTTATATTTCAACCTATCTAAGTATCTGTGCAATCGCAAAAAACGCGCCCCTATCTCAAATAACAATCGTGTGCCCACAGTATCGTTTAAGATAGTCAAGATAGACCTTTCTTAACACGTACACAGGTACCCTAAAACGCTTACACGTGACTCTAGAAAAAATGTACAGACCTCTTTACGTTTCTTTCTAGGAAATGCGAAGTTTTGCTCCATCGACATTTTTACCAGAATCGTTGCCAATAATATCTGGCTGCGAGCAGAGATCGAAAGCGATTTGAGTGATACGCGTGACGTTATCAATTGAGAGATTTGGGATTTCGGGCCAAATCTTGTAGAGAATAAACGATATCAATTTAAACGTGAATGGTATTGTGACATGGCAACAATCTCTGACGAAGTAATATGCTACGCATAGATCTTCACAATATACTATTTGAACCAGTAGTACTGAAGTTGTGCTTATCGCTATGACATACATTTACTATGGGGCCAAACCTGAACCCGCAATAATTATTTTTCGCAAAAAATGGCAAAACCGCCTTCCATCGTGTACAAAATTCGAATATTTCGCTCGAATCGTTTACATTTTTGTTGATTTTTCAAAACCGGCTCAGTCGATTTCTGTAAAATTTAGATGGGACCACACCACGGGAGTATACTCTTTCGAACTAAAAAATAATTTTTCGATTCGGTTCACAATTGGCGAAATTATCGATGAACATACACAAAAAAAATACATACAGACAAACATAGAACCTCCTCCTTTTTGGAAGCCGGTTAAAAATACTATTCCATAGAAAAAAATTGTCGAACCTCGACAAAATGTATAGAGCAGCTGATCTTTGGAGTTGGGCCCATAGTAGAAGTTGATCATAGCGACGAGCACACCTACATCCTAGAAACTTAGAATATTGCTAATGAAATCACAGTTACCCCGTACGTTTAATTTTACATTGTAGTCTAGCAACGCCCGAGTCTGGTACCGTGGTAGACCCCCAGGACAAGAAATTCGGCTACATGTTATCTAAACTACGGGTTATCCCGCTAAGTGGCCCGATATGGCTGCGACGAAGCACCATGAGTAGGGTCACCAAACGGAAAAAGTCCTAGGGCTCTATAATCATTAAAACAGCTGGACGTATCCGTAGCAATCACAAGAACGAGTAGGAGCAGCAGCAAGCATTGAAAATGTATGCTTGTGCGAACGGGAGAGACAAGACAAGACAAAAACTCTTTATTTACAACCACAATTTAAGAATAAAAATAATTTTCACATACAGACAAAAAAAAAACAAATATGATTATAAATTGGCGGCCTTATCACCCATGGCGATTTCTTCCAGGCAACCTTGAATATTATTGAAGTGAAATTACTAATGCGACTTCCAACAAGGTTGCCTTAAACGTTGGAGGAGTTATGAACGCACTGTTACGTCGAAGTTTCACTTCTTCCACGCGGAGGGACTCCACGCACTATCTTTTATAGCATGTGATCTTTTGCAAATGTTCGAAATAAATCTAACGATTCAAAAATACAGCTTCTGTAGTAATGGCCAGTATTCCTAGTTTGATTTTGTCACGAGGATTCGTAGAGCTCTATTCATCGAATTGATTTCTTCAGTTTCATATCTTTATAAAAGTGATGTTCTATTCTCTAGGTTACTTCACCGAAAAACCAAATCTATAAATTTAAAAAAATAGTTAATCCGCCTATAGATTGTAAAAAACTTATCGGAACGGGGTCGAATTATAACCCACGTCTCACTTGTAAGGCGGTCGTTGTCCCACCAGACTTCACCCTATCTCAGGTCAAATCCAAGATATATGGCAACCCTATATACTGGCTTCTTTCTATCTCAGAAGTTTTACATAGTTTACTTAAGATTGCGCGTTTGCGAGTGGCTCCATACATTTACATTTATACATTTTTTGACCGACGAACCAAACTCAATGCGGCACGTATATTTTGATTTTTATGTATAACCACGCATAACTTTTTTGGTAGTAGTCCGATTTAAATAATTCTTTTTTTATTGGAAAGAGTATAATTTCGAAATTGGTCCCATTAAAATTTTATTGAAATCGGCTAAGCCATTTTTGATAAATCAACAATAATGTGAAAAATGCTACATCGATCCGTGCGAAATATTCACGAATTCTGGTACACGGGTGAAGTCGGTCATGCTTACTCATGCTATTTTATTTTGCGAAAAATAATTATGTTAGTTCTTCTTCGTTTCCGCCAGGGGCGCTGTACAAAAATATATAGAATCATACGGAAACTACTGTTAATGTAATGTTTAAATGTTTATTTATTTTCCAAACTTAGGGACTATGTACATCTTAAACAGTATACAACTGTTCTGTACTGTAGTTTCAATTAACGTGTAAACTTGTACTAACCCCTCAGGACAAATCCTGCGATATGGTAGCCCTATACGGAGAGTATGACGCTTACATAATGTCCTGTATCTTTAATGACTGGTATGGTGAACTCAGCTTAGCTAAGACGTATTTTTGATGTACAAAGTCAATGAGCTTTGAAGTGGTAAAGAGTGTTGATAAAAGCCCATGGGCTATAAAGTCGAGAAGGTACTCGCTGGAAAGGATTACGGAAGATCTTTATAAAGGCGCTTTACTTTCTGATCTTATAAACGATTGACTTCCAAATTTTAGAGTAAATATTGAACTTTTTATACCTATTTCTTTTTTATTATTAATTTAGTCCTCTTTTATCGAAACGTGATGTTTTGAATCAAGAAAATTGCTTTCTAGTATAGAAGAGCTAAGTTTATTCTCCACGATAGTATTTTATAAACAACCCTGTAACTGTAAATTATGCAATAATTAAATACTTAACTCTCTATTAACACCCCAATTACTTACCAGATATTCCAAATCCTCAGACTATACATACAGTGATCAACTTCCTCCGTCTGTCTGCAGAAAGCGATCCCGCCAAATAGTGAAATCCCGCTAAATGGTGAATGAACCGTCATAATAATGTCAGCGCTTCGCAGACGGGTTTACAAGCAACAGATCACGTCGGTTTATCGGGCCGTCAGCCAAGAGTTACCGGCGACAGCTGCAGGGGTAAACACACTGCGCTCAATTTCATTGAGATAAGATTTAGGAAACGTAGGTATCAAGAGAATTGGGAGATTCTTATTCGCTGTGGGAGCGATAAGACCTGCACTGACGTCACATGGCCTGTTTTGTGCATTTCCCCCTCCAGCGTCTTCCTGTGCCAGCCCAGCTCCTTAAAATAACGAGCGTGGTTTTGGGCCGCTGGCATAACTGCTGTGGCTTGGATGGTATACGAGATGAGAGATGGATGAGGATGTCGATGCTGATGACAAGGCAGTAGCATCATGCAATCCGTAAACAATTCTAGTTTCTACTGTGGCCTTGTAATGTCACAGAACATGTCTCTACCGTTTCATTCTCCTGCAGGCAACCACGACAGAGTGCGTAGTCTGTGGCTCCCAGTTTATACAGTTGCTAAGAGAAGTGATAAGTCCTACACTCCTACCTAAAGTTAAAGTAACCTACCTTACAATCCTGACTGAAGCTCACGTAACAGCTGCGCGAGGATCGAAATTCGCGCAGCTTGTAGCAAATTCTTCGAGCAAATATCTACAGAGCCACAGTCCCTAAGTGAAAGTAGTAAAAAAATTTCCGAGCGCCGCCGACGCCGTAATATTTACGAAATTAGATATTTACATTAAATAATTTACAACGACCCGTTTTTTCGAATATCGACGTTATTTCACCTAAATTAGTGCTTGTAACCGAGCACTTTGACATCGCGCGGCGTTTTAGTCCGCTTGCAATCGCCTTACAACTAACTAAAAAGCCTGCCCACTACGTAGTTTGAGCAGGGTTTTGGCTCGGACACTTTTTTTGCACGATTGTGACTCTATAGAAATTTTCTCGAAGAGCAAATTGCAAGCCGCCAAGCTGGTTGATTCGACCTGTACCCTATGACTACCAACACCACAGTAAGTAAGTTCGTATAGGCCGGGTGGCTAGCCCTGGTGTCAGAGTTATTAGGCCGCCTGAAGACTTCTGACATGGCTAAACGGTTAAAACAACCGGGGCCTACAATTTAACGTGTCATCCGAGCCACGGTAGCGCTCAGTTGGAAAATGCCACCCGCGGTCACCCATCCAAGTACTGACCGTGCGGAACGTTGCTTAATTTCGGTGATCGCTGACAATCACCTAGTCAAACTACGCTACGAGCGCTTCACCACAGTAGGTATAAACAATAGTTGTCAATGTCACATGACACCTGTACTACAAATCTAAACTTAATCTGCGAACACAATCCTATTAGCACTACACACATCTATTGACTTATTGGTTAACATCTCTCGATTACGCACAACACCAACTACTGCCTATTCTACTGAAGTATCGAATATCATCAATGTCGGACATTGACCAACATAACTATTCAAATGGCGAAACAGAAAACTAAATGTATTTCAAAGACAGCGTTTAGAAAACTCGATGGTAGCGCTCGGAATCGTCTCCAGAGCTAAATCAGTCGGGTAATACGTACTAAAGAACATGTTTTGACATTGCGCCACCGCTTAGTGGGTTATGAACACAAATCAATGTGTCGTAATAACGTAATTGAAATTAATGATGCGAAAACAAGTCCGCACGGATTTGTCAAAGCGAAAGTATTTGGGTATGTGAGACTTTCATTAAAATGAGACGGTTCAGACATTTGAATGTCTCGACCTTTGGGCCGTACGACTTCTTAAACATAATATCATTATTATCTCGGGCACGGCAAGGGGAGAAAACCATTTTATCCACTCTTGATTTCAGATGTCATTGTCAATCCATACTTTATTTCCTCTTCGAGGGGATATAATGGTGGAAAGACTATAAGTCCCTTTGCCATGCTTCCCGTGCAGGACATAGGTCTTCTCCCTCTTTCGTCAATCTATCTTGTTTTGTTCCAGTCTCATCCTGGTTTTTTTGTATAATAACATATATATCTTCGAAAAGATAGCATGCTTTAAAATCCTATACCTATTTTCTTTGAATCGGTTGAATAGGCGATAGGAGCGTAAAATTCTCGAATCGATATCACGTACCACCAAGCGTGGTGTAGGGCGGCCACCGATCAGGTGCACTGACCATGTGCAACATGACCGCAGGACTACACTGGATTCCAACCGCTTTTAAACAGCTTTACTGGATAATAACATGTAATTGAAACCTTTTGCTCGTATCCATTCGAGAATTTTACTGTCCCGTCGCTAATCCAACCAATAGAGATACAGGTCGCGGCATATAAGTCTAGCGCTGACCGAAGTGTGGAGAGGATGGCTGCGCATAAGTTTAGTATGGCGGTCAACATGCGCAGTCATCCCCTCCACAGTACCCTAAGCGCTAGACTTACATGCCGCTACTTGTACCTATTAGATTTTAATGAATCTTACGTAGTACTTTAAAATTCAAGCATGTTACCTATCGTTTCGAAGAAATATGCGTTATGTCTAGCAATATACACCCTATGAGGCTAATATGCCGATGAGGTCTCCCCATCAGGCCATGTGATTTCTCCACCTCATATAAGTAAAAAGATTATAACAAACTGATTATCCGACCAGAATTTCAAGAATAATAACTATCCAATGAATTATCTTCAAAGGAGATAACATGATCCACGTTCCTGTTCTTAAAATCCAGTTTCCGGTAACCAGCGTGACGCCAAAAGGCTATCGGTAAAATATATCCCTTCATTAAACCGGCAATCTATATCGCTCCCAATTCCACCTGAATTCGCCTAAAAGATAGAACTAAAACTGTTCCACAATTTGCTTAGAAAAAGCTCCTGTAGCGCTTTGATCAAACTGTAAGAGATAACTTGGTATTGCTGTACCAAAAACCCTTGAAACCCTTGTTCCCCGACAGGATATGACCTTTCTTAGATAACTTCAAAATAACAACACAAATTGCTTCCTCGAACCATTCGGGCCTTATTATCGTAACTCTCGAAGTATATCACATTCGATGAACATCGCTACAAGTTGCAGGATAGCATAGGAATCTTTGCATTATGTTGAGAAGTTGGATATCTTCACATTTCTCTCTCAGAACAGCCTGTCACCGAGAGATAACTCATCCACACATCATATAGGCCATCAAACAGGGAAGAAACCAGGGCTCTCCAAAAGCATTTGAATGAAATGAACTGTGTCCATAATTGAAATTGACAACACCTGCTCTGCTTAGAAAGACAGAGAGAGTATTTGAGACTAGTACCTAGTTAGTCTATTCAGGCAGGAGAAGTTTTACGATTTTTAAAAGCAAAATATGTTTGGCAGATGCCTGATCTGTCAAACATATTTAGCAACAAGGATCACCTTGTTTACAACCCAATTATCGTATGAAAACGATTTTATATTTCCAAAAAACACGAGAACAACATCACAGCCACAGATCTTGCGAGATGGGACATGTCTCGACATCGCGAAGAACTAATTTCGCACGATACACAAAACTGTATTCTACAATGTAAGTATATGTTCCTTTCGTGAAGCATGTATTTTGCGGTGTATAAGTATTTGCTACATATGTATTAGTGTCTTGCGCGCCTGGTAAAGAAAAGGCCTCTTTAGATATCTCTATGGTCCCAGCGTAGCGATCGCGTCGCTAATAATTCTTATCATCTTTCGAGCGAGTTTCCTTTACGACATGCTACTTTACGAGTATGCAGGAGCGGATTTCCTCGGGCCAAATTGTCTCTCTTTGTTCCACTCCGTATGGAAACTCAGTGTTGCGTGTCATCACTCAGCAAAGTCTGTATTGGAACTTGGAAGGCTTGGCACAGATATGTGTTAGGTTGAGTAGATGAGCTGTGTGAGTAGTGAAGCCATGAAACCAGGAGTTACTAGCAGGGGCTCAATTTTTAGGGTTCCTTACCCAAAGGGTAAAAACGGGACCCTATTACTAAGATTCCGCTGTCTGTCTGTCTGTAACCAGGCTGTGTCTCATGGACCGTTATAGCTAGAAAGCTGTCATTTTTACAGATGATGTATTTCTGTTGCCGCTATAACAACAAATACTAAAAATAGAATAAAAATATTTGAGGGCTCCCATAGATGCTTGAAATTTTCACAGAATATTTTGTTGTATATTCACTTCAATAATAAACAATAAAATTAAAATAAAATAAATATTTAAGGGGGCTCCCATACCGTACGGAACCCTTCGAGTTCGGCTCGTACTTGGCCGATTTTTGAAACATAAGAAATTACTTTTAGAATGGCATGCATTGTTGCCCCGTTGGCCTTAACTTAGATTATCAATGCTTGCTCCAGCTCTCACGAGAGCGAACTTTTTTGATAGCAAAAGCGAGCGGTGAAGTCTTGACTGGTGCGAAAGAGATAGCATAGTATTCAATACGCATGATGACTAAAAAAATATAATTAGTCCGTCAGATAGATTATCAAAAAATATTAGACACGTTTTTTTTCTTTTGTCAATTAAACAACAATTGATGAAGATATAGCCGGTTAAAGTTCCGAGTGACGTCACGAGCGTCATACAAATGTATAGAATTTCGTGAGAGACGTGACGTCACGAGTCACGACCCACTCCCAAACTTTGACAAGGGTTTTCTCTATCATTTGTTGTTTGATTGACAAAAGAAAAAATACGTGTCAAATATTTTTTGATAATCTAACTCACGGACTAATTATAATAATGATTTTTTTACCCAGTCATCATGCCTATTCTAATAGTAGTTCCTATCCTTTCAAAATTTAGCTCCATATCGCATAATATGATTGAATACATTTCATAACAAAATAATGTTATCGGTGGCTTTATTTCTCGAGCATCGCTCATCTACACATCTCCTTTTCTAGAGGAGACGCAGCCAATATAGAAATAATTTTTCAGTATCTTTTAGTAGTTCGCCTTGCGTTAGAGTCCCTGGTCTCTCCAGCACGTCTATACACGGTCCACGGACAACAGTCGTGAACAAAAGGAAAAACGGACCACGTTTTTTTATCGCGAATAAGTCCGTGCTTGACCACCAACTTGCCTGAAGGTAAGCGACGTTGTAGTCGATGATGAAGCATGCAGACCTACAAGATACCTATTCACTCTGACCTTGAAAAGCTTTAGATTATATCTCTTAGAAAACAGGAAAGCAGTAAGACTGTTCCATTCCCTGGCGGTACGAATCAGATATGTTGAGTCAAACCGCTTCGTACGTATCGAAGGAAAATCAACAGTGTAGGGGTGGTAATGTGGCGTCTTCTTACTTGTCCTGTAGTAAAAAGGGGATGGTAGGATAAGGTCGTGCAGCTCAGATGCACACTCTCCGAAATGAATCCTATAGAAAATGGACAGACTCGCAACCCTACGGCGGTGCTCCAGGCTATAAAGTTTTTTGCAACTAACTTTTCATCACCTATAAGCCGAACAGCACGCAGCGCCGGTCGACCGATTCCAAGGCCTCGAGCTGATACTTAGCCGAGGCTTCCGTATGTTCCCTTAATCCTATCGCCTGAAGCTAAAACCTCTGGTTTTCTAAATTCAACCCTGGTGCGTGCTGAGTTACGGCACGCAGCGAGAATAAACAGCCAGAATGAGGCAAACGTGGTAAAAGTTTATTAGAAGCGCTAGGCGAGCAAGGAATACAAATGTGAGGTCATGCCCTAACCTTTTCTTACCTAACCCTAAGGCTGGTCTCACACGGGGACAACACGGTTTCGACGGCGACGCAACTAATTGAAGTGAAACATCTAAGTAATGCGACTTCCAACATGAAAGCACTGTTGCGTCGAAGTTTCACTTCTTCCGCGCGGAGGGACTCCACTTGCATTTTTTTTATTTTTTAACCTACTTCCAAAAAGGAGGAGGGTCAGTGTTCGTCAGTATGTTTTTTTTTTGTGTGTGTTCATCATCAACAATAATGTAAACAATTCGAGCGAAATATTCGCGAATTCTATATAGGTACGGTTGAAGTCGGTCTGCCATTTTTTTTGCGAAAAATAGTTATAGCACATAGCATTTCTACGAGAGCACTCGACACGATACAACTGGTTTTCAACGGGGACGAAAGCATAAGAAAGAATAATTAAAATTTGTATTTAAGAAATTACAGATGCTTCAATCCGCACCAAAACTTTTGCTAGCGAATTGACACCGCGCGTGTGGTGGCGCGCTGTTACTGCAGCAAAATCGCGAACGCCCATGTCAGTACTGCCACTTGTCAAAATCTTAGCGTGTCTTGCTCAAGTATAATAAATTGTTTTAAAAATATAACTTATTATAAAAATACAAGCTTTTGAGATCATGTCATGTAGCAGCAGAGTGCTAGCCAAGATCAGTAAACCGAGCTCAAACGCGACGGTTCTATATTGTTTAGTACAGGAGTTCCTATGGCCACCTTCCGACTCCATCATCAGATCAGCTCCATGGTACCATATCATTGCATTATCACGCGATATACATACCTATGCGTGCAAAATTTCAGCTTAATCGGAAACGTGGAAATTGGTCAAATTTAACTTGCAAGATTCCACCCGAATTTACATCCACTGCAAGTTAAATAAAAGCTTGTAATTAAATTCGACCATACTTGTAATTTAATTATAGCTAAAAAAAACAACGGGATGCACTCCGGCAGTACTGGCAGAAGTGAAAACTTGAACATTAACGTTGCGTATTTTTGAATATTTTGGAATGGTTAGGGAATAATTTTGCACGAATTTCTTTATTCATCAGTGTAAAAGTACTATCATTTATGTGGTAAAATACAATATCAAACACGCACACTCGCGCAAGCGCCCTCCGCCGCAAACGAAACAGCAGTTCACTGACAAATAAGAGCCGTATGCAACTCGGAAAACTAAAAACAATAACAAATAGACATACACCTAAAACTTATAACTCCTCTCTTTTTAAGGGGCCAATCAGTTTAGTTTTTTTGGGTTCCGTACCCAAAGGGTAATAATCGGCCAAGTACGAGTCGGACTCGCGCACGGAGGGTTCCGTACTGTATGGGAGCCCCCCTGAAATATTTATTTTATTTTGTTTTTAGTATTTGTTGTTATAGCGGCAACAGAAATACATCATCTGTGAAAATTTCAGCTGCCTAGCTATCGGTCCCGTTTTTCTCTTTGGGTACGGAACTCTAAAAACGGGACCCTATCACTAAGACTTCGATGTCCGTCAGTCCATCTGTCTGTCTGTCACCGGGCTGTATCTCATAAACCATGATAGCTAGGCAGCTGAAATTTTTACAGATGATGTATTTCTGTTGCCGCTATAACAACAAATACTAAAAACAGAATAAAATAAATATTTAAGGGTGGCTCCCATACAACAAACGTGATTTTTAGGAGTTTTTTTTGCTCGCTATTAATAACGGCAAGAGGAATGGGGCTCCTATACGGTACGGAACCCTTCGTGCGCGAGTCCGACTCGCACTTGGCCGATTTTTTTTATATGAATATTAATAATAAGTTTATTTGTTCCATAACTTGCTTAGGCTACATAAGTACGCTGCACTCCGCACTAGGTCTCCTAAGAGCCTGTGTTGCAGGGTTTACAGTTTCGTTTGACACTTAAGTGTAATTAACCGACTTCCAAAAAGAAGGAGGTTCTATGTTCGTGTGTATGTTTTTTTTTGTATGTTCAACGATAATTTGGCCAATTGTGAACTGAATCGAAAAATTCTTTTTTAGTTCGAAAGGGTATACTTCCAAGGTAGTCCCATTTAAATTTTATAGAAATCGGCTGAGCCGTTTTTGATGAATCAACAATAATGTAAACAATTCGAGCGAAATATTCGTATTTGGTACACGATGAAAGGCGGTTTTGCCATTTTTGCGAAAAATAATAATTTTAAACCTACATTGCGTTGCCGTCGTGTGAGAACGGCCTAACAGTTGGTTATGTCATGAGTTAGGAGTTGCCTTAGAGCCGTTAGAGCTTAAGCTTCTCGTACAGACCCACGCAGAAAGTTCATCATTGTATTGGCAAGCTCTCAGTCAACGTCAACAATATTGATTAACTGTTGCTCAACATAACTTCATAGTGAATACAGAGGTCATATTGAAAGTCGCGTCACATCTATAAGTCAGCAAATTCGCTAAACGATGTATCCGAAAAATGTATGGAATCGATATTAACACTGAAATGCCAAAAAACAGCAACACTTGGAGACATATTGTTATGCAGTAGGCCGCGCGCGGTAATTACGGGCGGCGAGTTGTTTACCTAATCGCGAGATTTATGGTTTTATGACTCAGGCGGTATCGGTCTTTGTGTCCGCCCTTTTGTGTGATTTTTTTGTCTTTGTTTTGATAACTTTGTAACAATAGGGATTCTCGAACTTTACACTTGTTTACTTTGTCAGTCACAATGGCACCGAATATTCTACAGATTTCTAGAGAACCTTTATTCCGATATAAATAGGGCGATGGTTTTGGTTCGTGGCAGTTATCGCGTTTTATACCGGAGTGAAAACATCTCGTGTTCAAGTGCGGTACCAGTGATTGTGAAGCGACTAGTTGTGTGAATTTCAGTGCCAGTGTGAAGTGTTGTGCGAACCAGTTGTGTCGTGTGTACTGTGATTTTGTGCAATAAAGTGCAAAGTGAACAATCGGCGTTTTAACCGATTATCCAAGAACCCATCTCGTAACAATATTAAGCCCGATAACAGAGGCGCCATCGTAATTATATTAGCTAAATAGCATAGTTCTGTTTCTTTTTTACTTTAGACATTCGATAGAGAGAATGCTTTTTACGTTGCTATTAAATTTACTCTGGCGCCTCTGTAAGCCGTAGGTCGTCCTCTGCTGGACATAGGCCACCCCCATGGATTTCCAATAAGGCCGGTTGGAAGCGGCAGTAGCTTAGTTTGACTAGGTGTTTGTCAGTGATCACCTAAATTAAGCAACGTTCCGCCCGGTCCGTATTTGGATGGGTGACCGCGGGTGGCATTTACAACTGAGCGCTTTAGTGGTTCGAATGACACGTGAAATTGTGAGTCGCGGTTGTATCAGAAGTTTTTTGGCGGTTTAAAACGGCCAAGCCATCCGACCCATACGAACTTATGTAGTTGGAACAGGCTGCTGATTATGTTGATGATGATAAAACAGTAACTACTTACCTATGATATGAACAAACGTATCGCAGTAACCACTAACCACGCAAGAGTTACGAAACAGTTGTTCGTACTCACTTGTACTTTTGTCGGGCTTCTAACTCCGCAATTCAAAAGGAAAACTTAGAAACTTACGCCTCTCAAGTGGTAAAATTAACACTTCCATTTCGCTACCTCTCGGTACCACTTCATTCCACTCATTCAATTACGTGATGGTACAAACTTGAGCGAATAGGCTTGTTTACTAAAAAAATATAATTGGTCCGTCAAATAGATTGTCAAAAAATATTAGACACGTACTTTTTAGGGTTCCGTACCCAAAGGGTAAAAACGAGACCCTATTACTAAGATTCCGCTGTCCGTCTGTCTGTCTGTCCGTCTCCAGGCTGTATCTCATGAAGCGCTATAGCTAGAAAGCTGACATTTTCACAGATGACATATTTCTGGTGCCGCTACAACAACAAATACTAATAATAAAATAAAAATAATTTTTAAGTGGGGCTCCCACACAAAAAATCTAAATTTTTAGCCGTTTTTCGCTCGATATTAATAATGGTAACAGGTAGATGCTTGAAATATTCACAAAATATTTAGCTGCATGCCTACTTTAATAATAAATAATCAAATTAAAATAAAATAAAAATTTAAGAGGGGCTCCCATACAGTACGGAACCCTTCATGCGCGAGTCCGACTCGTACTTGGCAGATTATGCTTTTGTTAATTTAACAAACACAAACATTGATGAAGCCGTTAAAATTCCGCGAGACGTCTCTAACCGCTATCAAATGTTAGGCTAGTGCCGGCACGAGCCCCCACTCTCAAACTTTTACAAGGTTTATCTTTGTCACTAATTGTTGGATTGACAAAAGAAAAAATACGTGTCCAATATTTTTTAATAATCTACTGACGGACTAATTATAATAATGATTTTTATACCCAGGAAACATCCCTATTTGTTTGAAGTCGCTGATAACTTATGGATAAAATTTGGCGAAATTTAATCTTATCTTGATAATATTCTTTATCAGTAACAAAATCAGCCTTTTCCTTCTATTGCTGAATAAATTGTATTTATTATTAAAAGCGGCAGACTCGTTAGGTCTTAATACTTTATGATCATGCCTAAAATACTTTTCGTTGATAAACCAATCATTTTTTTAAAACAGCGATAACGACAATACGAAGGAAAGTCAATTCGTTACCAAGATAATCAAATTGATTCGGGGAAAATCTGCACAGTACACATCGCACTGACTTTTCGGTGAAGAAAAACAAAGGCAAGCAACATACGTCCGTGATAATAATAAGTTCGTATAGGCCGGGTGGCTAGACCTGGTGTCAGAGTTTTTAGGCCGCCTGAAGGCCCCTGACATGCCTAAACAGTTAAAACAACCAAGTCTAGCAGGGGACTATTGAAAAGGCCAGTAGTTGACAGAGCGAACAAAGGGAGGGGTTAGGAGCTTTACGACTACATCTCTATTTGACAAGGCAGCAGATATGACTAGATCGCTTTAAGACTAAATCGCGGTTACATTGCTTTTGGACTACATCGCCAAAGGACAAGAAAGCGTAATGACTTAATCTTCGTTTGTTTTCTAAAGTACATCTAAGACGAAAATCAAAACATTCAAGTTTTTAAGTAGTTACCTTTATTAAAAACAAAATGTTACTCTTACTTATATTTAAGTTTTAAAGCATTGAATTTTTTAAAAACACCATAAGTGTAATTTCCTGTGTCTCAAGTTTGCCTAATTTGGTTTTATATTTTCGGTTAAATATTTTGGTGTTCCATTTTAGGCTACCTTCAAATAAAGTATTTTGACTTCTTTTAGCTTGGATCTGTGCTTCTTTTCTCAAATTGAACAAAATTAGCAGCAATACACTTTTGTGCTGCATTCGCACGTTAAGGCGACGATGCCAGGCTTCTAAGCTATTATTTGTCCTATGCTTTTCATATGCACAAGAAACAAGATTAGTATTTTTCAGACACTGCTTACGAAAGTAACTTGTAAGTGCCTCCATTTCTGCAAATTTTGTAGAACTCTGGGCAATAGCCATCTTAATAATAATAATAAAATAACTAGATAACACTTCGCTAGATTTAGAAAATTCGGTTTTCTTCACTTGAAGGATTTTTTTGCGGTATCTGTGTAAGATATATTTTACTGAATTATAAAATCTGGCACTGCTAGAAGTAGATGGCAGTTCTTGCAGTGTTTGTTCATAAACCTTTTTTACTGACGACATATCCTCGCACACATTTTTAAACACAACTGTACGTCATATCGATATTACGTCGAACTGATAATAGGACGTAAACAAATGTGGTCGAACAACTATTTAACCCCAACGCGATATAGTCATATCGCGATGTAGTCTTAAAGCGATCTAGTCATATCTGCTACCTAGTCAAATAGAGATGTAGTCGTAAAGCTCCTAACCCGATCCATAGACTCCTGAACTAGTCTAAGACTGTGTTTCAGGAGCCAATGGCTTCTCAATAGTAACAATTTTATACATTATGTCAAGACAAATCGTATTTTTACTAAATTTTAACTCGACGATTTTGCTTACGTCTATCCGGATGTTGATTCTCCACTACAGGTCACATTTTCAACGAATCTCAATGTGAATTGGTTCTATACATATTACATATGTACATACATAATAGATTTTTTGTCGCTAGCGATTTTTGATTGGCAGGGAAGGGTATTTCCTTCAAATAAATTAAATTAAAAATTTAAAAAACCCCCGACAGGAAAACCTACCTAAAAAAAGTACAAAATTTTGAGCACATTTTTAGAATTTTGGTTCTTCCATCCCCACTTTAACCCTCCATAAAACTTAAACGGCAAAATCGATTTTCAGAAAACATAGCTAAGAACACTCTCGATTAAGTCTCCTTTCATCCAAAAAAAACTAAACTGAAATCGGTTCAGTGGTTCGGGCGCTATGATGCCACAGACAAACAGACACGTCAAACTTATAACACCCCTCTTTTGCGTCGGGGGTTAAGAAGGGGGAAATTTGCTGTTGTGCCTTACCTAACAAGATTTGCGATATATGAACCAAATCGGTCAAATGCGAGTCGAGATTTCGATGCGAGGTCTACTGTTCGGAGAACTACTAGTAAAAGTAGTATTAGTAGTAGTATACATTCATTATTTACATGTATTTTTTTTTCTCAAACAAACGCGCCTATCACTACGCTACCACCACTACCATAGAAGTATATAACTAGACAGGACGCTAAATAATAATAATTACAAAAGTAAGAGGGCGAGATGTGCAATTATGAAAGTGTGAACAGGACAAAATTAATATCTCTTGTCTCTGTTTGCGTATACTTTTTTTGTCTGACTTTGACGCACTAGGCCTAGACGTCGTAGTTAGACAAATTTTTCGCAAAAATAAAATAAATAAATTCAACAGTAGGAATTTATGATGAGATGCTTAAGTAAATCAACATATTTATGAACTACTAGCTTTTACCCGCGGCTTCGCCCGCGTTGTATTTTGATTTTGGCTTATGTTTATGTCGGCTGCGAAACCTAACCTAACTGACAAATATCAAAATACCTTAGAGGAATGCTTTTGTTGGTTAAGTTACGGTTGGAGTGTATATACAACCCCCCCGTGTATTCCCGCCTTGTCGTGGGGGAGGTCTGAGGCAGCTGAAAAGGCGGCGCTCGAAGTCTCCCTCTTCTTTGGGTCTTTTCCCCCAAGGAAGCTTAGAGGCTGGCACTCGAGTTTCAGCCGCTTTTAACTAAAGCAGCTGAGAGGATGGCCGGTAGGTTGCATGCCTTATGAGGAGTGTCGCAACTTAGGCGGGCTGCAGTGCCGCTCTTGCGACGCTGCATCCGAGGATTTTTTTTTATTATATCGCAAAATATCTCTGACATGATCAGGGGTCTTAATTACAAATGAATAAAAACTAAGTATACCTATATTTCAATGTTTTTGGCTGTTTGCAGTTATAATAAACATTACAATGGTACAGCAATGTTTATACCTACTTGTTCCTAATTAAGTATTGCTTTTTTACAAATATTTGTGCAAAAATTCGATAAAATTGTTTCTAAGGTTTTTTCGCGTTAGATTAATTCCAATTTTTTGTTCTAAATCAAATCTCTGCTTTCCATAAACTGGGCATTCCAAGATTATGTGCAGTGGAGTCTCCTCTTTTGTGGGTTCACAAATGCACGATGGGCTTTCCCTCAACTTAAATCGATGTAAGTATTGGGAAAACTCACCATGCCCCGTCAGCACTTGAGTTATGATTCCCACTGGTGCTATTTCTCTTACGATCTTGTATGCCGCCCTTGCATCCGGAAAATATGTTTTGGTTACCGCCGCTGTGTGTCCATCCTGATACCGCCGGTTCCACTCGTCAAGAGAGTCCTTTCGGATTTCTCGCTTGACGAATGAAACGGGGCAGTTATCGTAAATAGGTCTGCACTTCGAGTGCAGTGCTGCTTCCTTTGCTAGCTGGTCCGCTCTCTCATTTCCCTCCATCCCCGCGTGCGCTTTAATCCAATAAAGTTTCACTATTTTATTTTGTGCGTGTAGTAACTTTATGTTAGCTTTGAATTTACTGCTAAGGGATGGAGGGAAGATACGCCAACTACCGTTTCCAGTGCAGACCTGGAGTCACAAAAGATTTTTGCTTTTTCGGTAGCCTCAAGAAGTGCCAATAACTCGACCTGTTACACAGAGCACCAATCGGCCAATTTCAGCTTGCGGGTACTGATCTCAGCGGCATCATCCCAAATGGATAATGCCGCCCCAACTTTCCCTTTAATTTTACTGCCGTCTGTAACTATGTTAATTTCTCGGTTAAGATTTTGCTCTAGTGCTGCTCCGTCTGCCAGGCATATGAACTCCAGCTCCTCCTGCTGCGCTGGGTGTGGCTTCTTTTCTGTCTCTCTATCTCCAGTTACTTGCTGGGAATAACCTGTCTTAGTTTCATAAAGCAAGGCTGCTTCTTGGACTCTGATATAACAGCCGAGGATAAGGGGCCGCGGTGGGATATATGGAACTGGTGGTGTGGGTGCCGCCACCTATCCTACCTTCCGCTAGGCCGTCAACGTGTTGGCAGACGCAGTGGGGCTGCAGGGGAAGAGATGTGTCGGTATCGCGATTGCCGTTCTCACTGCCCTCTGCAGTTGAAGAGGCAGGCGCTGGGCTACTATGACTGACCCACTGCACTGGGACCAGGGCGTTGGAATGCTGTCTGACGTTCAGTACTGGTTAGTCCCGAGTGGTGGATGACGACGTGTCTTGTGCTCCGAAACACTCCGTCACTATGGCGAGACCGCAAGCTCCGTTATGGAGCCCGAGTCTGGGCTAGTGCTGTTGAGTGCCGCGAAGGAGTGCGAAATATGTGGGAACGTCCTAAACTTGCCATGACAGGTTATTTCTGGCGCTTAGACGGCTGCTACCGCAGCCCACTCACTTAGTTTTTATCCTATCCTACGGGAACTGTTAAAGTTTTTGCGATAATAAGTGGCCTATGTCACTTTTCGTCTTTCAAACTATATTCATGCAATATGCCAAGGCAAGTTGCTCCGTTGCTGAGAAAAATTTATCGTTAAGTCCTACGGAAACCACAATTTTTTCGGGATGGAAAGTATTCCATGTCACTTTCCGTCTTCCAAACTATGCCCACCCCAAATATCAAGTCGATCCGTTGCTCCATTGCTGAGAAACAGTTATTGTCCTATCCCATGGGAATCACGAATTTTCTCGAGATATAAAAAGTATCCTATTATCACTTTCTGTCTATTAAACCATAGGTATCCATACCAAAAATCAGGTCAATCTTTTGCTCCGTTGCTGCGTCAAAGAGGAACAAACCAACAAACTTTTCGGATTGATAATATTAAAGTATGATGATTCTGTACCATAAAGGTAGAATAAAAAAACATGTTGAACCTCTAATGATAGAATATTTAAAAATATTTTTAATGTCAGACAAAATGACGGCCTGGTATTAAACGTCATAGTAACATGTAGCATGCAGAGGGAAAATAACATTTTATCCAATTTTAATGTCAGTTGTCATTTTCAATCCATACTTTATTTCCTCTTCAAGGGGATATAATGGTAGAAAAACAATTTGTCGCCTTGCCACGCTACTTGTGATTTATAAAAGTCTGCAGACAATGTCACCTGTCATCTAATTACGTTTGGCTGTGACGTTTCGTTAGTCCATATTAGCGTCATAGAGGAATTAATCACTTAGCGTCTTTGTGATAGTGGCGACAGTTTCGCTTTCGAGGGTTTTTGTCCTGTCCTACAGGAACTATGAAATTTTTCGGGATAAAAAGTATCCTAAAGCTCCTTCCGCCTTTTATACTATATCCATGCCAAAAATCAAGTCAATCCGTTGCTCCGTTGGCGCGTGATAGAGTAACAAACCAACAAACCAACAAACTTTTCGGATTTATAATATTATAGTAAGGATTACAATGGTACAGCAATGTTTATACCTACTTGTTCCTAATTAAGTATTGCTTTTTTACAAATATTTGTGCAAAAATTCGATAAAATTGTTTCTAAGGTTTTTTCGCGTTAGATTAATTCCAATTTTTTGTTCTAAATCAAATCTCTGCTTTCCATAAACTGGGCATTCCAAGATTATGTGCAGTGGAGTCTCCTCTTTTGTGGGTTCACAAATGCACGATGGGCTTTCCCTCAACTTAAATCGATGTAAGTATTGGGAAAACTCACCATGCCCCGTCAGCACTTGAGTTATGATTCCCACTGGTGCTATTTCTCTTACGATCTTGTATGCCGCCCTTGCATCCGGAAAATATGTTTTGGTTACCGCCGCTGTGTGTCCATCCTGATACCGCCGGTTCCACTCGTCAAGAGAGTCCTTTCGGATTTCTCGCTTGACGAATGAAACGGGGCAGTTATCCTAAATAGGTCTGCACTTCGAGTGCAGTGCTGCTTCCTTTGCTAGCTGGTCCGCTCTCTCATTTCCCTCCATCTCCGCGTGCGCTTTAATCCAATAAAGTTTCACTATTTTATTTTGTGCGTGTAGTAACTTTATGTTAGCTTTGAATTTACTGCTAAGGGATGGAGGGAAGATACGCCAACTACCGTTTCCAGTGCAGACCTGGAGTCACAAAAGATTTTTGCTTTTTCGGTAGCCTCAAGAAGTGCCAATAACTCGACCTGTTACACAGAGCACCAATCGGCCAATTTCAGCTTGCGGGTACTGATCTCAGCGGCATCATCCCAAATGGATAATGCCGCCCCAACTTTCCCTTTAATTTTACTGCCGTCTGTAACTATGTTAATTTCTCGGTTAAGATTTTGCTCTAGTGCTGCTCCGTCTGCCAGGCATATGAACTCCAGCTCCTCCTGCTGCGCTGGGTGTGGCTTCTTTTCTGTCTCTCTATCTCCAGTTACTTGCTGGGAATAACCTGTCTTAGTTTCATAAAGCAAGGCTGCTTCTTGGACTCTGATATGACAGCCGAGGATAAGGGGCCGCGGTGGGATATATGGAACTGGTGGTGTGGGTGCCGCCACCTATCCTACCTTCCGCTAGGCCGTCAACGTGTTGGCAGACGCAGTGGGGCTGCAGGGGAAGAGATGTGTCGGTATCGCGATTGCCGTTCTCACTGCCCTCTGCAGTTGAAGAGGCAGGCGCTGGGCTACTATGACTGACCCACTGCACTGGGACCAGGGCGTTGGAATGCTGTCTGACGTTCAGTACTGGTTAGTCCCGAGTGGTGGATGACGACGTGTCTTGTGCTCCGAAACACTCCGTCACTATGGCGAGACCGCAAGCTCCGTTATGGAGCCCGAGTCTGGGCTAGTGCTGTTGAGTGCCGCGAAGGAGTGCGAAATATGTGGGAACGTCCTAAACTTGCCATGACAGGTTATTTCTGGCGCTTAGACGGCTGCTACCGCAGCCCACTCACTTAGTTTTTATCCTATCCTACGGGAACTGTTAAAGTTTTTGCGATAATAAGTGGCCTATGTCACTTTTCGTCTTTCAAACTATATTCATGCAATATGCCAAGGCAAGTTTCTCCGTTGCTGAGAAAAATTTATCGTTAAGTCCTACGGAAACCACAATTTTTTCGGGATGGAAAGTATTCCATGTCACTTTCCGTCTTCCAAACTATGTCCACCCCAAATATCAAGTCGATCCGTTGCTCCATTGCTGAGAAACAGTTATTGTCCTATCCCATGGGAATCACGAATTTTCTCGAGATATAAAAAGTATCCTATTATCACTTTCTGTCTATTAAACCATAGGTATCCATACCAAAAATCAGGTCAATCTTTTGCTCCGTTGCTGCGTCAAAGAGGAACAAACCAACAAACTTTTCGGATTGATAATATTAAAGTATGATGATTCTGTACCATAAAGGTAGAATAAAAAAACATGTTGAACCTCTAATGATAGAATATTTAAAAATATTTTTAATGTCAGACAAAATGACGGCCTGGTATTAAACGTCATAGTAACATGTAGCATGCAGAGGGAAAATAACATTTTATCCAATTTTAATGTCAGTTGTCATTTTCAATCCATACTTTATTTCCTCTTCAAGAGGATATAATGGTAGAAAAACAATTTGTCGCCTTGCCACGCTACTTGTGATTTATAAAAGTCTGCAGACAATGTCACCTGTCATCTAATTACGTTTGGCTGTGACGTTTCGTTAGTCCATATTAGCGTCATAGAGGAATTAATCACTTAGCGTCTTTGTGATAGTGGCGACAGTTTCGCTTTCGAGGGTTTTTGTCCTGTCCTACAGGAACTATGAAATTTTTCGGGATAAAAAGTATCCTAAAGCTCCTTCCGCCTTTTATACTATATCCATGCCAAAAATCAAGTCAATCCGTTGCTCCGTTGGCGCGTGATAGAGTAACAAACCAACAAACCAACAAACTTTTCGGATTTATAATATTAGTAAGGATTATCTATTTTCTATCACTTCTATTAGTATTATGCAGAGTCTAAATATGATAAAATCATATTGCGATTTGTATTTGTAATTATTAGATTTAATAAATGAATATAACATTATTTTTCTGTATCTAGTGTCATTACTAGTAAAAATGTGTTTTTTTTTTAAACCGGACGAGCATGTTAATAAATCAATATTATGCAATATTTTTTGTAATATTAGGTTAACTATTAGTGTTATTTTGTGTTAGTTATTTTTCAAATTTTAAAAATTATATTTACATATACTATAAAATGTTTTGTTATAATTTTTATTAGCCGCACCGTACGTACACCAGATAATATTTGAAATGTAAGCACCCCTGAGTCGGGCCCTGCGATACAGGTCTTCCTAGTGCAGGGTCCACTGGTATTTCTGTATGTATGTAATCTTCAGCTAAATAAAACATTTTGCATTTTTTGTATTTTTGTATTTTGTATTAACATCAATAAAGTTCTCTGATCTTATCTTTTCATAACAACGTTTATATAGCTAGTATGTATAGCACATCTTTTTCGTCACACCCTATACGGTAGTAGCGTGTCCACCTATCCTCGCTGCACGGCCACTACCAAATAAACTATGTATTATATTTTTACTACAAGCAAGTAATCACTATAATTACCTACCATTAACTGATTTAGTTAAAGTGCTCCTCAATTAATTGATAAGACGGCAATCGGGCATGAATGAGCTAAAAGTGCCGCTATCAGTTTATCAGCCGTTATCAATGAGTGGTGTGTCAACGGCTTATCATATCAGTTAGCGCTTTACTTGTTTGCTTACTACTTGTGTACGGGATGAACTGAGACGATTTGATAGTGAAAGGGATAGCTTGTGATTTCTTTAGTTATGTATGTGAGTGAAAGACACAAATGAAAAATCTGAGCATGTTTTTACGGTTCCGTACCCAAGGGGTAAAAACGGGACCCTATTACTAAGACTCCGCTGTCCGTCCGTCTGTCTGTCTGTCTGTCTGTCACCAGTCTGTATCTCATGAACCGTGATAGCTAGACAATTGAAATTTTCACAGATGCTGTATTTCTGTTGCCGCTATAACAACAAATTTAATACTAAAAACAGAAAATAATATACCTAATTAAAAAACCCCCGACACAAAAATATTTGACAACAAACTTTCAATTGACAACCATTTTGGGCACATTTGTAGAATTTTGGTTCTTCCATCCCCACTTTAACCCACCATAACTCTTGAACGGCTCAATGGATTTTTATAAAACATAGCTAAGAACACTCTCGATTAAGTCTCCTTTCATCCAAAAAAAACTAAACTGTAATCGGTTCAGTGGTTCGGGCGCTATGATGCCACAGACAGACAGACAGACACACATCCCTCTTTTTCGTCGGGGGTTAAAAATAATTAAGGGCATACATACAAAAAATCTAAATTTTAAGACATTTTCCGCTCGATATTAATAATGGAGACAGGTTGATGCTTGAAATATTCACAGCATATTAAGTTGTACATTCCCTTAAAAAATAAATACATTAACTACAATTCAATAAAGGGGCTTCCATACGGTACGGAACCCTCCGTGCGCGAGTCTGACTTGCACTTGGCCGATTATTTTTTTGTAATTTGGGCTAGCATTCAAGATTTCTAATCCAGAGGTTCTATCTCAGAATAAGGGCTAAAATTGTCATTATTCTGAGGGTTCGAATCTGCTGTCTTTTTAACCGATTTCCAAAAAGGAGGAGACTCTATGTTCGTCTGTATGTATTTTTTTTGTGAATGTTCAATCGATAATTCCGCTAATTGTAAACCGAATCGAAAAATTATTTTTTTTAGTTCGAAAGGGTATACTCCCGAGGTGGCCCCTTGAAATTTTGCAGAAATCGGATGAACCGATTTTGAAAAATGAACAGTAATGTAAACAATTCGAGCGAAATACTCGAATTTTGTACACGATGGAAGGCGGTTTTGCCATTTTTGCGATAAATAATTATAACAAAAAAAAAGCAAGGTAGAAGCTTGAAGTTCATTCATATCAGTACGATCCAGGCAATATTGTGGAGAACAGTCACACTAACGTTTTTATATAAAAAATTCATTCAGCGAGTTTAAGACACAAGTGTAATTTCAACATATTTTAAATTTATTTCATATTTTTTTCATTACCGTGAAATTGCGAAATTAGAAACATTGCGCTGTTTGAACGTAGACGTTGCTTCTGTAACCAATTTTATTATTCTTTGGTTCGCAAAATTATTTCCTTTTGATACCATTCCCTTTATTGGTTGTATAAAACCCTAATAGAATTAAAGTTCCATAGTAACAGAGCTGGACTTATCATTCCGCTCCAGTTTCAGATGCCTAAACATTTTCCAGCCGAAATTGTTTTCGGGGCGATTGAAGCGGGCTTCTTCGAATCAGCCTTGAGGCGGTTTTCCTTGGCAATGGTTAATTTAACTTGCTAAAATAGGGAATCTCGTAGTTTGACTATCGATTTTACAGCCAAAGCGAACGTCGTTGGGACTGTTCTTTCCATTTTGAATGTAAGTACTTGGTTTAAGAATCTTGTCTTTGATATTTCTTTTTTTGTATCTTACATATTCATCCATCCATCAGCTTTAGGACGTCCACTGCTGGACATAAGCCTCTCCTATAGATCTCCATTATGACCGGTTGGCAGAGGCTTGCATCCAGCGCGATTCTGCCGTCTTAATAAGGTCATCCGTCCACCTTGTAGGTGGATGTCCTACGCCGCGCTTGCCGGTGCGTGGTCTCCACTCGAGAACTTTTCGACCCCATCGGTCATCAGTCTTCCGCGCTATGTGCCCTGCCCATTGCCAATTCAAATTGCCAATCCGCTGGGCTATGTAACTTTGGTTCTTCTACGTATCTTCTCATTCCTGATTCGATCTCACACAGAGACTCCGAGCATAGCCCTCTCCATAGCTCGTTGTGCTACCATAGTTAGAGACCATATATCTTACATAAGAGGAATCAATTTTAAAATTTTCAGACTCAGAAAGCTTCAATTGACCTTTTACTAAAGGCCGAATCATAGAAGTCGGCGGATGTAAAGTTAGCTGTACGCTGCGCAATATCTAAACCTGATTGACGCTCACCTAAAGCTGCGCGTTGAGTGGGTTTCGCGGCTTTCGCGCAGCTTGTAACTTCACATCCGCCAACTTGTATGATTCGGCCTATAGACGTTCTCTAATCTCTGCTAATTTGGGACGCTTGATGAAAAATGTTAATACGGATAATCCCCAACCTGAAGAGCGGCGCTTTTGCAATTAAGCAGGACAGCCTCCTAATTCAGCACGTACACCTCTTTATCAAAAAATCCTCAATATTCATTGTTCTACTATAGTTTGAGAAAATTAGCAAATTCAGCACCACTATTCCCCACCTTTGAGGACTTTTAGTATGTTCATTTGGATACCGCAAGGTTTAACTGTAACAATTTTCAAAACTACACGTCGTTTTTCCCCTGATCGCTAATTTTCGCCTTTTTTTTTAGACTACTAATTTCAATCATAAAAAGGTCTGCATAAATTTTAGGTTTAATTTAGTATAGAAACATTGACGAGCCTACTAGAAAACCACAACGTTTACATACTCTCACAAAATTTTCTTTGTCATCCTATAACAACGTCCAAAAATAAATACATCCCCAATTACTCACACACACCACATACGATAGTTAACGTCCAATACAAACGTGACCCGAGAATTCCGTACGTTATTGAAATCTGGTAGCGTCTTCTCGTCCGACATACCTCAGTGCCTCAAGTCGAAATTTTTCGACCAGTGTGTGTTGCCAGTGATGACTTATGGCACAGAAACGTGGTCTCTCACTATGGGCCTTATTAGTAAGCTCCAAGTAGCCCAACGAGCTATGGAGAGGGCTATGCTCGGAGTCTCTCTGCGAGATCGAATCAGAAATGAGGAGATCCGTAGAAGAACCAAAGTTACCGACATAGCCCAACGGATTGGCAAGTTGAAATGGCAATGGGCAGGGCACATAGCGCGGAGGACTGATGACCGATGGGGTCGGAAAGTTCTCGAGTGGAGACCACGTACCGGCAAGCGCAGCGTAGGACGTCCACCCACAAGGTGGATGGATGACCTCATTAAGACCGCAGGATCGCGCTGGATGCAAGCCGCTTCCAACCGGTCTTATTGGAGATCCATAGGGGAGGCCTATGTCCAGCAGTGGACTTCTTATGGCTGATGGATGGATGGATTGAAATCCGATTGTAAAAGAGGATTCCAGTCGCGATTTGATTAAAACGTCTCCCGCTTGACTGGAATAAGGATTTGCTTGTCACTCGGCGCAGGAATTTATATTAGTGGACCAGTAGGCAGAGGTGAGACGTGGGCGACGTTAGAATTGGAATAGGTGAGATTCGCAAATTGGAGAAGTATTTGGAATATTCCAAATTCCACCAAAAACATTTTCCTGATAAATATTGCCAAGACGACACCAATATGGAACGACGACGTACTCTCGAGCGGAGGTGAGACGTAGACGACGTTAGAAAAGGAATAGGTGGGATTCACAACTTGGAAAAGTATTTAGAATATTCTAAATACTGATGGTTAAAAGGAATACCTATGTTATATCAGTCATGGATTTGAGGGATAGCTGAATGGACAGTGGATGTACGTCGAAATACAGACAGATGAGAAACGTGGGCAAAATTACCGTCAAGTGTCATGGAACAAGAGATTTGAAGATTTAGAAGAGTATGCAATAAGGATACCTACTAAAGAAGAATATGTTTGTCCAACAGAATGGAGTGATGACGTACTCTCGAGCAGAGGTGACACGTGTATTTGTTGTTATAGCGGCAACAGAAATACATAATCTGTGAAAATTTCAGCTGCCTAGCTATCATGGTTCTTGAGATACAGCCCGGTGACAGACATCCCGGTGTCCATCTGTCGGACAGACGGACAACGAAGTCTTATAATAGGGTTTTTACCCTTACCGTTTTTAACCTTTGGGTACGGAACCCTAAAAATGGAATGGCTGAAGGATGTGAAGCTTAGAAATGTACCTATTCTAAATTGTGGATAGCAAAGAGAAATATCTCAGCCATAGATAACCAGATATTATAACACGGTTCAAACCCAGTTTTGGAGGCTATCGACAATCAGGGGCCTTATTGTGTAAGCGCTCTGACGTTCAGCTTCGCTTTTCCTCCCGCTCGATCTCGTAGCGTGAGTAACTGGCGCGAGCAGGAGAAAAAGCGAAGCCGAATATCAGAGCGCTTACATAATAAGGCCCCAGAACAGTAATAGAACGAGGAAAGCAAAATCATTGTTCACAACATCTTTTTACTTCAAGATTTCTTACTGTACCAAATGGCCATAGTCTCCAAAACTGTTTTTACGCCCTCCTGAACTTAGGCCATAAAGTTCGCATAATTTGTCCGCCCAACTCGTCAAACCCGTCAAGTACCACTCAGAAGTTTCCAAATAAAATAGGCCTATAGCCCTCTTGGCTCGATGTAATGGCTTTTACATCATTCTCATCTTAGGCTGCTTCCACTGGACTGTGTTTATGCACTCCAGATAATGTTATACCCGGATGGAAAATTTACCGAGGCACACAAAATGGCTTGTATATAAGTAATTATTTTTCGCAAAAAATGAAAAAAACCGCCTTCCATCGTGTAAAAAATTCGAATATTTCGCTCGAATTGTTTACATTATTTTTGATTCTTCAAAAATGGCTCAACTAATTTCTGTAAAATTTAAATGGGACCACCTCGGGAGTATACCCTGTCGAACTAAAAAATAATTTTTCGATTACGTTCACAATTGGCAAAATTATCGATGAACAACATTCACAAAAAAAATGCATACAGACGAACATAGAACTTCCTCCTTTTTGAAAGTCGGTTAAAAATGTATCCTAAGTCATTATTATTGAGTTCCATTTAACATACGGTCCCGGTTGTTGTAACCGTTTAGCCAAGTCAGAAGTCTTCAGGCGGCCTAAAAACTCTGACACCAGGGCTAGCCACCCGGCCTATACGAACTTACTTTAACATCAATTTCGATTTTGACAACTGCGAAACTGTCAAATTCTGTCTAATCATCTTTAAACCTCCAGTTTAAGAGTGGGCGGCACACGTAAGCCGAATGCCCCCAAACAGGTGGGTTTCAAAAGGTTTGAACGGAGTGGGTCTGACTAGTCAACCCCAAAGTCGCCCTCCGACACGTCGGTCGATACACTGTACTGGTCTTTTAATAGTTCATTGCTGACCAACCACCAAAGGTGACTGGTTCATTTACACAACACTGGCCCAGTTCTGATTGGTGGAAATTGCACACTGAACGTTGGTACAATATTATAAAGGTGCCATCGTAAAATTAATAGCTGTACCATGTACTTATGGAATGTGTTCGGAATCAACGCGAAAGAGAACGAATCTTTGCCGAACTTCAAGTGATCGAATCCAATGTGGGGGCATTACAAAGTTTGTTATGTAATCCCGTGTCTGAGGAGGCTGGAATGATTTATAGACTGGTGGAGACCTTCTTCCAGTCGCTAAATCACGCCAACTCTACGAGACTGCCTCGCTGGCTTATTATATCTTAGTGTGTATGTATTAATATGTGTGTATCTATAATATGTAATAAGCTTGTAATTATAAGGGTACGATGGGGCTGGCACCGACTTTTGGTCCATAGGCTCCCAAAAAAATATAGAATAATAAAAAAAAAAGCAACGTAATAAGTGTTCTCTCTATCCTATCGAATGCCTAAAGTGAAAAACAAACAGAAATATTCTAATTAGCTGTCATAATTACGATGGCGCCTTCATAATTGGGCCTAATGTATGCTTAATGTAGTTTCATTTTTGTCTCACTGGGGCGTGCCTAAACGCACCCCCGGAAGTCGAATTAATGTGTTGTGATTGATGTCTGACGACCGCCGGTCTGGCCGGCCGCGCTGTCTTCGTTTTTGTTGCCTCTGATTTATGCTATCTTTGTAAGAAGTAAATCAGCATTCTTTTCTTCGCTATTTTTTACTTGCAGATCATTTCGAAATGTTAGAAGGGATAAAACGAAAACAACAAAAACATCTAGAAGAAGTTTAATACGAAATATTGAAGTGGGCGTTTAGATCGCGATTGTCTGGCCATCCAATAAAATAGGGCGGTGGATACGTTGTGAGTATGGGGAGGTACTCAATTCGACGCGTATATATATTTTTTGTGTACCTAGTCAGGTCATAAGTATTGTCACACAGTAAAAACTTTTCTTTTAGAATGCTGGCCACAAAAAAGTTTATTGAATTCGAATTTCGAATTGTTCATGAAAATAAAAATGTATACTTTTTAGAATTTTACTCATTTTTAAATATGGAGTGGACGCTTAAAGAAGACCTAGTTGCAGTTATTGCGTTGCATCGTTGCGGTTACGCGCCAATTCAAATTTCTGACATAATGAAAAATTTTAATATAACCAAAAGATTCGTTTATCGTACCATCAAACGATACAATGAAGACTCTAGTGTAGATGACAGGTCAAGAAGTGGTCGCCCTCGGTCTGTTAGGACTCCAGCAGTGATAAAAGCTGTGAGGGCGCGAATTCAAAGAAATCCCAAACGTAATCAGAAACTGTTGGCCCTTCAGATGGGGTTAAGCAGAACCACGGTGAAAAGGGTGTTAAATGAAGACTTAGGGCTTCGGGCATATCGAAAAAAAACAGGACATCGCTTAAATGCTCGTCTAATGGACCTGAGACTGAAGAGATGCCGCGCTTTGTTGAAGCGGTAGGCGGGAAAAAAAATCGGGAAATTCTTTTTTTGGATGAAAAAAATTTTACCGTAGAAGAGAGCTACAACAAACAAAATGATAAGGTGTACGCACACAGTAGTGAAGAAGCGAGCAACCATATTCCGCGTGTCCAACGAGGTCATTTCCCATCCTCGCTCATGGTATGGTTGGGAATTTCTTATTGGGGCTTAACAGAGGTACATTTTTGTGAGAAAGGTGTAAAAACGAATGCAGTTTTGTATCAAAAAACAGTCTTGACGAACCTTGTGGAACCTGTTTCTCATACCATGTTCAATAACAAGCACTGGGTATTCCAACAAGATTCGGCGCCAGCTCATAGAGCGAAGAGCACACAAGACTGGCTGGCGGCGCGTGAAATCGACTTCATCCGGCACGAAGACTGGCCCTCCTCCAGTCCAGATTTGAGTACGTTAGATTACAAGATATGGCAACACTTGAAGGAAAAGGCGTGCTCAAAGCCTCATCCCAATTTGGAGTCACTCAAGACATCCTTGATTAAGGCAGCCGCCGATATTGACATGGACCTCGTTCGTGCTGCGATAGACGACTGGCCGCGCAGATTGAAGGCCTGTATTCAAAATCACGGAGGTCATTTTGAATAAACTTTATTGTCATAAGAATCTATGTTTTGTTAAGTTGATTTTGGTATATAAATGGTCACATAATGAATAAACTTGTTTCAATTATTTCATACTAGCTTTTACCCGCGGCTTCGCCCGCATTATATTTTGATTTTGGCTAATGTTTATGTCGGCTGCGAAACCTAACCTAAGCGACAAACATCAAAATACCTTAGAGGAATGCTTTTGTTGGTTAAGTTACGGTTGGAGTGTATATACAACCCCCCTGTGTATTCCCGCCTTGTCGTGGCAGGGGAGGTCTAAGGCAGCTGAAAAGGCGGCGCTCGAAGTCTCCCTCTTCTTTGGGTCTTTCCCCCAAGGCAGCTTAGAGGCTGGCACTCGTAGTGCATCCGCTTTTAACTAAAGCAGCTGAGAGGATGGACGGTAGGTTGCCTGCCTTATGAGGAGTGTTGCTTCTGAGGCGGGTTGCAGTGCCGCTCTTGCGACTCTGCAACCGAGGATTAGGGGCTGCGGTGGGATGGAACTGGTTGTGTGGGTGCCGCCACCTACCCTACCTTCCGCTAGGCCATCAACCTGTTGGAAGACGCAGTGGGGCTGCAGGGGAAGAGAAGTGTCGGTATCACGATGGCCGTTCTCACTGCCCTCTGCAGTTGAAGAGGCAGGCGCTGGGCTACTATGACTGACCCGTTGCACTGGGATCAGGACGTTGGAATGCTGTCCGACGCTCAGTGCTGGTTACTCCCGAGTGGTGGATGACGATGTGTCTTGTGCTCCGAAACACACAGTCATTATGGCGGGAGCGCAAGCTCCGTTATGGAGCCCGAGTCTGGGCTAGCGCTGTTGAGTGCCGCGAAGGAGTGCGAAAAATGTAGGGACGTCCTAAACTTGAAATGACAGGTTATTTCTGGCGCTTAGACGGCTGCTACCGCGGCCCGCTCGCTTACTTTTCATCCTATCCTACGGGAACTGTTAAAGTTTTTGGGATAAAAAGTGGCCTTTGTCACTTTTCGTCTTTCAAACTATATTCATGCAATAAGTCAAGGCAATCCGTTGCTCCGTTGCTGAGAAAAAGTTACTATCTTATCCTACGGGAACCGCAATTTTTTCGGACAGGAAAGTATTCTATGTCACTTTCCGTCTTCCAAACTATACCCACCCCAAAAATCAAGTCAATCCGATGCTCCATTGCTGAGAAACAGTTATTGTCCTATCCCATGGGAATCACGAATTTTCTCAGGATACAAAAGTATCCTGTTATCACTTTCTGTCTTTTAAACCATAGGTATCCATACCAAAAATCAATTCAATCTTTTGCTCCGTTGCTGCGTCAAAGAGGAACAAACCAACAAACTTTTCGGATTGATAATATTAAAGTATGATGATTCTGTACCATAAAGGTAGAATAAAGAAACATGTTAAACCTCTAATGATAGAAGATTTAAAAATATTTTTAATCTCAGACAAAATGACGGCCTGTTATTAAACGTCATAGTAACATGTAGCATGCAGAGGGAATAAAGCATTTTATCCAATTTTAATGTCAGTTGTCATTTTCAATCCATACTTTATTTCCTCTTCAAGGGGATATAATGGTAGAAAAACAATTTGTCCCCTTGCCATGCTACCTGTGATTTATAAAAGTCTGCAGACAATGTCATCTGTCATCTAATTACGTTTCGATGTGACATTTCGTTAAGTGTCATAGAGGAATTAATCACTTAGCGTCTTTGTGATAGTGGCGACAGTTTTGCTTTCGATAGTTTTTGTCCTGTCCTACAGGAACTATGCAATTTTTTGCTTAACGTCTAATGATCAGCATCTAAAATTCGACGCGCTTGGTTTTGCTCTTGAGTCTCAACAGTTCTTTGCGCTGCGTGATGCTCGGCATCTAAAAGTCGCTGCGCTTGACTTTCTCCTTAAGTCTCAGCAGCTCTCTGAGCTGCGTCACGCTCAGCATCTAAAATTCGACGTGCTTGTTTTTTTGCTCTTGAGTCTCAGCAGTTCTTTGCGCTGCGTGATGCTCAGCATCTAAAAGTCGCCGCGCTTGACTTTCAACTTCAGTCTTTGCAACTTTCTGAGCTGCGTGACGCTCAGCATCTAAAATTCGACGCGCTTGGTTTTGCTCTTGAGTCTCAGCAGCTCTTTGAGATGCGTGGCGCTCGGCATCTAATGTCAAACGCGTTTAAGTGTGCTCTTCAGACTCTTGGCTTCTAGCAATTTTCTTTACGCGAGCTCCGCTAGAACTACGCGCTAGATTCGATTTGCGATTAGGCATACCTATTAGAATGAAAACTACGTAATTAAACTGAAAAAATACATGTAACCTTCTCTAAATTTTACAGGAAAAGATTGATTGACTTTGACATTTGCAACTCGAGCAGCCTTGAATGGGCATTGGGCATAGAGAATGTAATTTGGAAAGTCAAGATGCAAATTACCATTTGTCATGGTAGAAAATAAGTTTTTTCTTCTAAGATTCTAGCCAATGCGTTTTCATCCTCCGTTTTCAACCCTTTAAAACTATTTTTTCGAATCAAAAAGTAGCCTATGTCCTTTCTCAGGCTCTAGACTATCTGTGTACCAAATTTCATTCAAATCGGTTCAGTAGTTTTAGCGTGAAAGCGCGACAGACAGACAGACAGACAGACAGACAGAGTTACTTTCGCATTTATAATATTAGTAAGGATTAAACATGTGACAGAATTTATGACCTGACTGTGTATAACCAGATAACCACGCATAACTTTTTATGTAGTAGGTAGTCCGATTTTGTTAATTCTTTTTTTTATTGGAAAGAGTATACTTTGAGATTGGTCGTATTTGAATTTTATCGAAATCGGCTGAGCCATTTTTAATAAATCAACAGTAATGTGAAAAATGCTACATCGATCGGTGCGTAATATTCGCGAATTCTGTACACGGGTGAAGTCAGTCTTGCCAATTTTTGCAATAAATAATCGAAAGTCGGTTAAAAAAAATTACTGACAACTTTTCGCCAACAAGTCCAAATCAAGTTCGCCAAACCAATCAATAGTATATCACCACTTTGGGACGAACTCCACCTGTCTATTACAAAAGCCACCCTTCTTTTCATCTCCGAAAAGAACACAAACCGACAAGCCAACACGTACAACACACGAAAATAACTTAGCACAGTTCGATCGTATTTTTCAGTAAGTAGCAACAAAAAGTTCAATGTTTGCCTTCGAGTTCAATCGAAATCGGTCAGCATCGGCAGTGGGAGTTACGGAGCACAAATAAACAGACGTAACGCGAAGTGTTATGTTATATCCGTCGTCGTGTTAGGTATTTCTGCTCCCCTTGTACTGTAACTGGACGTACAGTTGTTAATGTGGGGAACGGGTCAGTGAGGCCGCTTTTACATCGGATAATTCTGAGATAAATTGTGTTCAGTGCCGCCAACTTAGCTGTTCAGTTGACGGCGTCGCTAGTGGCGCAAATTCAAATGACGAATTCAAAATGGCGGCTGACACATGTAGTTCCAATTTTGCCCACCTGAACAGCTAAGTTGGTGGGACTGTTAGTGTGCTTTATGAGAATGCGTAGCAAACTCAACACTTCTGATTCGAACCGCCAGGGAACAGAACAGTCTGTCAGTATTCCTGTTTCCTAAGAAATATAATCTGAAGCTTTACAGCGATGGTACGGTGCCGGTACTGTGTCGGAACAGAGACGTAACGGTGGCAAAACTGATATGTGTGAGCCGACGTAAAAAGACAATGCTCGCCTTACAAATATAATCGGCCAAGTGCGAGTCGAACTCTCGCACGAAGGGTTCCGTACTGTATTTAGCCCCCTTAAATATTTATTATATTTTAATTTAATAATTAACTGTATGTGTACTTAAACATACAGTTAAATATTATGTGAATATTACAAGCGTCTACCTGTTACCGTTATTATGTATCGAGCGGAAAACGGCTAAAAAAATCACGTTTGTAGTAAGGGAGCCCCCCTTAATTATCAATTTTATTCTGTTTTTATAGTGGTATTTGTTGTTATAGTGGCAACAGAAACACATCATCTGTGAAAGCTATTACGGTTCATGAGATACAGCCTGGTGACAGACAGACGGACAGACGGACGGACAGCGGAGTCTTAGTAATAGGGTCCCGTTTTTCCCTTTGGGTACGAAACCCTAAAAAGCGTCCATCATTTAAAAATTAATCTCCTGCAAGGAAAACGCAGTCAAGCGCCACTATAAAGACTACAGCAAATTCAACTTTACGTGAAGACCTCTTATTAATGATGTTTTGCACTTTTAACCCGCACTGGGCTTGCGTGGTGAATATGTCCCAGTCATCCTTCGTGGGTAGGCCTATGTAGGTCTGTATTTAGCAGTGGACTACTAAAAGGCCGGTACATGTATATTGTGCAGGTACACAGCTCATCTTATCCTTGTAGCTATAAGCCGGTCAGAATATCTGTGCACCTCGCTGGAATGCGGCGCCTCTCCCGCTTCCCCTGTCACCTCTCCGCGCACTCCCCGGGGCGACAGTACGGTTAGCATCTTCGTTGCCGATACACGTCCCGATAATAATTTACGTCCGGACGGTATACTAGACGTCCGGTAATGTCTATACGTCCCGATAATTTGATATGACGTCACGAAGTCAGGTGCACAGATATTGTGACCGGGTTGTACGTACGTAGCAAAAAGAAACACGCCGTAGCACCCATATAATATAATTATAGTAGAATGAAAAACCATTGAAAGTAAAATAAATTTTGTGTCTGATAGGTATTGTGAACAAGGTTTATTGTAGAACATTCTACGCGAACTCTAGTATAGTTCTTATCAACCAAATATAAAAACCGAATAAAAATAAAACGAACAGTGGCTGATGTACCTATTCATGAGTGTTTTCTATAAATACATTCAATTTGAAATGTTACTGATAACGTATACATTTTAACAAATTCTATGTTATCATTAAATATTGGGGGACATCTTACACACGGTCTCTGACCCCAAACTAAGCAAAGCTTGTGATATGGCTGCCAGAGACTGATATATTACATAACATAATTTTAAATACATACTTATATTGATAATTCCTAAATAACACACAGACACAGAGCAAACACTTATGTTCATCACATAAATGCTTGCCCTGGGTGGGAATCGAACCCACGCCTCTGTGATCCAGAAGTCAGGTTCACTAACCACTGAGCCACCGAGGCAGTCCACTGAGCCACCGAGGCAGGATTAGCGCGTTTTCATTTATGTAATGAATTATAAACAACATTTTTCGGATCGGTTCGCTAGGTTCTAAATAAAATCATTGTATGGAAGATGTCTAGCTATGAAACTTAGCTTTCATGTAGAGCTAAGTAGGATCAACCACTCTACTTACTTTACTCCATGTGAAGACGATTTTTTTTTTCTTTGATATGACAAGTTATCTGTCTCCTATAGTACGGGCTATTCAAACCTTGACATTGAGAAATGTTAGCTACGTTCGGAGATTTTTGAGCAAGGCATACAATAGGACTCTACACAAATATGTTTTAACGAAAAATTTCGACAATAATTATCTTGCCTGATATCAAGTAAAGAGACTGCCAGGGAAGACAGGGAAGATGTGGTAGCTAGTACGGTCATTAACGTTTTCGTTAATATAATATTTATTTCAAAAGTCCATGAAATACACAATTCAATAATACAAATTAAATTAAATACTAAACTACTGTAATTTCCGTTTGCGTATAAACTCATACTTAGTCTTCGGATGAGTAGCCGCGGTGGCGTCTACAACTGAGCGCTATAACCCGAACCCGAATTATTTTTAAAATAAAATTGTAGGCTACGGTAGTTTTAGTAATCGTTTAGCCATATCAGAGACCTCCTCTATTACCTCAAGAAAATTAAAAATTGCTTTATGAGGTTATCTTCATCGGATTCTGCTTGGAGGCCTTCAAGCAGCTTCAAAACTGACACCAGGACTAGCCACCCAGCCTATACGAACTTAATATAAATAACGGCCATACTGTCTATATCCCGCTTCATGTACTAAGATGGCCGACAGAGCAACATTTGCCAAATTAAACATTTTTTGGGACAGAGTGTAACGATCCTGGTCGCGAAACCAAATTGTAACAAACCTATCCTAGTCACGGACGCCGAAATGTAACAAGCCTAGCCTAACCTGCCTAATTAACCTCATTTATAAACCTAAGAAGAGTCGAATTTTAAGAACCCTGTCTAAAATAAAATGTCAGAGAAAATGATTATAGAACCTTGATTTGCTTTCAATGAATCCTAGCTTTATGTCAAACTAGCTATGCATCCTGATTCCACTTGATTGTCAACAAATTATAAGTTGAACCTCATGAAAGAAATATCCTAAAATATTAAGAATACATTAAATATTGATACAGATATTCAATAAGATCACAGTTTATTAATTGTATTGATAAATAATAAGAAATGTGAATTCTAAAATGTGAACCTCTCAGGTTCAAATTCTAATACTTACTCCTAGCGCCATCTGCTTCCGGATCTCTTGAGCCTACATTTTGATACAAGTATTCTGCAGTGAAATTCCTATCATAATTATCTAATCTATGTACCTATTTATACGTTAGTTTGGCCAGTGTTCGTTTTGTGATAGACCCTGCGTTATAGACCGCATAAACCCTAGGTAAAGGTGATTCGAAATACCTGCCTAATAGATTACCTAAGTTCAGAACGAAAACCCTATGTTTTACCTATTTTGAGTTTCTATGATCCTGCAAGTATATTACTAATCTCAGAGTGAAATAAAGAACCTAACTAATGCCTCAAGAGCTACTTAGAAATAATGATTCTAGAGCTTCTCTGTTTTATATGGAGTTTATTTAGAATATTTTTGAATATTAATAAGCTTCAATAAAGCTAGGTATAAAATATTGATTTAGTTGCATAAGAAAATATTAGACATGAGATGAGAATGAAAATCATTAAACTAGTACTTTAGAACAAAGAAACTCTATTGTTGAACTAATATTATTATCAAACTACGAATATAATAAAAGATATGAATGCCAGAAAGAATAGTATTGATTTATTTCTGACAGTTAGTTAATTTCAATATTTTAAATTTATTCAATTTTATTTAGGTATCAGAGATTTATTTTATTTTATGTTTATCTCTGATTATTTAGTCATGGCGCTCGAGAGAGCTGAAAACCATGAAAATGACTCTACTCTGCTTTCGTAAATCTAACGCCATCCTGGGAAAAAGAAAGCAGGAAAGAAAACCAGGAGTCGCGAGTGTGTCAGTAGTCATCTTATCTACATCACTTCATAAAGTCTGGAAAATCATAAAACTTGCATGAAATCCAGAGTGTTCTCAAGAAAAGCTCCAAGATTACTATAGATAAAGATTCGAGAATCGACTTCGCCTTGTAAAATAATATTAAAATCAATAAGCTTTCAATAGCTTTATTTCAAAGTGATCAGAATTTACACTCTTAATACGGACACGGGATATCCCTCCATTTCGGAAATGAGAATCACTGGCCCAAGCTCTATCTGGCTTCAAGAGTTCTGCACACTAATGAAAATACAGCATTGATCGAATAGCACTTACGGCTAGTATTAAAATAATGAGATGTAGCAATAATAAGATATAGCAATAGTCGACTCTTCAATCCCCATAATATAAATAAATGACATTTTATCTATGAACACTCTGTCCTTCGCAAATTGTACGAGTAGGTAAAGCACGTCATGTCTGGAAATTTCTCAATTTCTGGAGATTGTCTATCCGCATAGAATATAATATCTTAAGATTTTATGTTCACAAATAGTCGAAGCTGAAAAAGACAAATAATTAAAACATTTGTAATTCATACATAGAATCATAAAGGGCGAGAGTTAGAAGCTTCTATCTTCTACTCGTGAGTAAATGCTCAATGAAGGATAGTTTCGTCAGTAACATACGAGTACTTCTATAGAGTAGGAAACATCGTAAGTCAACTTATGCAAGACCGCCATAGGAACCTGAAGATGTATGCGTATTTATCAACCCGCAACAGGTCAGAGTAGATAATATTGCCTTGTTTCTGTGGTGTAGCGTAGCGTCGTAAGCAACTCGTTCATACTCATAAAAGAATAGATACGTGTGAGAATCCTCCATACCGCTTCGTTTCAGTAAAACGGATATAGGCCTATCTTCCTATGAAAGACCTCCTCTTTTCCTCTGAAGTCCATTTGTACATTAATTCAACAGTAAATCATCCAGAAGACTAATGCAGTGCTGATCAGGACGAATTTTAACCGCAAAACATATTCTATATCTACATTGAGTCTTATCTATTTAAAAAGAGATACAATTATACGAAACCAAATCCTTTAGGAAAATCCTCGTCCTTCGATCGAAAACAACTTTCTTCCAACTTGAGATTCTAAGGTCTGGAACTGTTTTTCCCAAGGTTTTAGCTGGAAAGCAACCTCCATTCCTTTTCTGCGCGCGATTATTGGTTTTATATCGCTTCATAAGCTAAATAACTCAATTATAGCTGTAATAACTGAAAAATAAAAACTCCAAATTTTCTCAAGTGAAGTCCCTCCTGTCAGTCCCGTCAAATTCTCTGTTCTTTCTTTTTTTTTCTCTTATTTTAAATTCTCAATTTCTGCAAAGAGTTTTCATACCTAGATTGAAGTTCTGTTGCTTTTCTAAAATGTATTTATTTTCCTGCTTGTTTGTAAATCATTTGAATGGAAAGTTTCTTTAGATAACATTAGAAAGAATTATAACCTCATGCGAGATACTCTTGACCTACAAGAATGCCTTATTCCTATGCCTAATTACTCAGATGTGGACGATCAAACCATCTGAGGTTTGTTACAAGAGTAAGAAACTTTCATTATTGTGCCTATGCTGATTCACTTATGTAAACGGACATCAGGACTAGCCACCCAGCCTACACCCAATTATTGCATCGGCCATATTGTCTATAATCCTATATCCCGCTCCAATACTAAGATAACCGCTAGAGCAACATTTGCCAAATTAACCAACTTTTGACCCATAGCAGTTACGAACTTTCATATTGTGCCTATGCTGACCCACTTATGTATTTAAATTGACACCAAGACTAGCCACCCACCCTATACGCACTTACTACATCGGCCATACTGTCTATAATCCTATATCCAGCTCCATGTACTAAGATGGCCGCCAGAGAAACATTTGCCAAATTAAGCAACTTTTGGGACAGAGTAGTTAGGAAACTTTCTTATTGTGCCTATGCTGATTCACTTATTTTCCGGGAGGAAAAATATGCTTTACTTACTTATTCCCTTCCGCTGTCGTAAGGCTTGCTATTCAAACTTTTCCTGCTGTATTAACATTTAACGTTATTTGTTGCTAGGCCAATTTCTTAAGCCGCGTATATGTATAAGAACAAGCTTGGCCAATGAGTTGTAAAAAATGTTCTGCTAGAGTATATCCAAAAAGTGAACCGTCGTGGCGTTACGGTGAACTAACAATAAGATTTTAATCAGCAGCCAAGGTACCGATTACTTGGTAGTCGCGAGTACTGATGAAAACCGAATTGGTTCTAAAACCATCTATCTGCTATGAATGATATGATGCCATGTCATCTATCTCTAATGCTATGATAGACCCTATCATATCAATCATATAGGCATCATAGCATTTCATAAAATCTAAATCCTGCTCTTAGCGAAGTCAAATAATTATTTATCGCAAAAAAATGGCATTTTAACCGACAGAATTCGGATAGTTCGAACGGAGCGATGTAGTTATTTTCACATTATTGTTGATTTATCAAAAATGGCTAAGACGATTTCGATAGAAATTAGAGGTGCCACCTGTAAAGTATGATCTACCAACAAAAAAAGAATTATTGAATTTGGACTACTCTGTAAAACGTTATCAAAATCAAATCAAAAGTTTTTTATTCAGATCACATAATCCATGGTGTTAGTAGAAACTTATAGACTATATTAGTACTTAAATTCTATTGCAGTAACATTATTATATGTATAGAGACATTGAGAGGCATTCTATGCGGTTACGGGTTCCTCACCCACACATTATCCGCACGAGATGCCTCATCAATGGCGATCGATAGTCCTCCGCCACTGTGCTTTTACAAGCACGAGTCAAGCAGTTTGTCCAATATCTTGGCTATCGTAGTCGCGAGAGAGATCGGGCGGTAATTCCCTTTATCCGAGATATCCCCTGTCTTGTTCTTCACTATGGGCACTATCGTGGTTTTCATAAGGTCAGCTGGTAAGTACGAATGGCTGATGCACAAAGAGAACAACAGAGACAGGACCCTCGGAAGGTGAACACCAGCGTTCTTAAGATGTTCTATACTGATCCCATCATGCCCTGGAGATTTGCCTCTGGACATGTCTTTAATAACAGCTTTAACTTGACTTGCTGAAAAACGAACAAGTGGCTCTTCTCCCATGCCACAGGGCACAGCACTCAACATTTCCGTCGAGGGACCTAGAGAGGACTGTACTGCAAAGTGGTTCTTGAACATATTAGCGATCTCTCTCGGTTCACTGATACCATTAACACTCATCGGGAGCCCAGGTTTAACATTTAATTTACTAGTAGCTTTCCAAAATTTGCCAAAGTTTTTAACTGCTCTATGTTTATTATGCGTTATGCGTACCCAAAAAAATTTATTCGCGTCGACTTGAGAACCTCCTCCGCTTCTTCGGTTAATTATTATAAATTGTTGCGTAAATTGTCTGACTCTTTCTCGCAATGGACTGTTACCATCGGCGGGAAGGAGATAGGACAAGTTAAAGATATCATAATATGCTTAAATTGTCTATCTGTATCAATCATTTTGTGAACAAGAAAAGTTGAAAATAATTATTTCTACTGTACAATACCTCAAAGCTTAGTGGCCGGACTTACCTGAAAACAGAAAACAGACACGTTAGTAATTGAAGCCAACAGCCGCCTAAGATAGAGGACGATGGCGCAAGATCATAAAAGAGAAGCTTTTGGGAGGTGGTGATCACGCACGACCCTCAGCCATGAGGAATTCGACTCAAGGAGGAGGAATTGAAGCAAGGTGGAAGGTGGTGAAACAGGTATGTCAACTATGTAGGGATGGTATTCAAGCGACTTCCAGCTTTTTCTATTATGCGAAAGAGATGAAGGAATCAGGTCGTGGAGTTCGAGCGCACACTCGCCAAAATGGTGCCTATGGAAAATTGGCAAACACGCCAATTTACGCCTGTGTTCAGGCTTTTTAGTTTAGAAGCGAAGGGCTCACTATCCCCGATTAGCCGCACGGCACGACGTTCAATCAAATCTAAAGCTTCGAGCTAGTATTTAGCTGATCCATCAAAATCCAACCATCCCGCAGCTTGTAGCTAACATCACAGCCGCCAAGTTTTTTGATTCGGCCTATACCTACTGTAAAGGAGCCGTAAATGCTGGGGGACAAACCGCAGGGTCTAGATGAGATAGTTAGTGGTCGCTTAATGTCAGTTTGAAACATTTCTCCTTCAATAAACTACGTTAACATAATGTTACTTCCCTAAAACATTCGTCTTTTCTAAAACATACGTTTCTCCTGAAACTTAATTATTAAAGTTATAAATTTCATTACAAATATATAAAGGGTTCGGCAATATTAAAGAGACTTTAGATTGTTTACACAAAACACCAAAAATTGTCATCAGGCTCCAGGAAGAGGTAGTAAAATTATTCCATTTCTGTAAAATGTTTAAGTAAAAGGGCACACAAATAAAAAGGTACTGAAACTGTTCAAGCTCGCTCCTGGTCCGACTCTATGTCATGACTTGTATGAGAACGATGGTTCATTCGAATTTTAGAGAGAGGGAAGCGGGAATAAACCTTATCCACTTCTAAAAATCTTCAGCTAAAGAGCTTAATTCTGCCGTAGTAACTGTTATCTAATCTGTGGTTCCAGGCTTATTCCGGTAAGCTCTAAGTTCGTTCCTAGTCGCGAGCCATGATTGATACGATCCATCTCACTGCCTGGAAATTTGTATCAGTAAGAACTTACAACTATCGAAGCATATTTCTGCATGAAATACGAGTATAATATTGACGTGAGCCTTTAAAGCAAATTAACGAAAAGGCGATAGCTGAAATCGTATCAAAATTTTGATGAAGTATGTAGGTAAATAAAATAAAAATAAAATAAAATAGCCTTTATTTCTACTACTCACAAAACATAGTCTTAAAAATATTATGAACAGTACCTACATAATATAGTAATCAGAAGAATTGAAATTTTTGAAAACTCCATAGCAAATATTATTAGGACCTTATATTACCTACAGCATTGCGGTGTAGAAAGGTACAATGTTGATAACTACGTATGTAGGTAGTGTAGTCGAAATGCACTTATATTGACCAGAATTATGGTTATACTCCGCTCCACCCAAGTTGATGGATGTGAAGTTAGCCACTAGCTGCGCAGTAGCCAATCAACGTGCGGCTTCCACGTCACGTCTCGTCAGGATTGGCTACTGCGCAGCTAGTGGCTAACTTCACATCCATCAACTTGGGTGGCGCGGAGTATACTTCGACTTTAAAAATTCTACCTTCTAATTTTATTGTAGCGGCAAAAAATCAAATCAACTTCTGAAAAATCTTTAGTAGAAGAGCTTAGTTCTGCCGTAGTAACTATTATCTAATCTTTGGTTCCACGCTTATTCCAGCAAGCTCCGAGCTCGTCCCTAAACAATAGGCAATCCATCGTAATCTCACCGCGACTTGGCTCGAATTATTGATGCGATCCATCCCGCTGCCTGGAAATTGGTATGAGTAGGAACATAGTGACTGCCTCGGTGGCTCAGTGGTTAGTGACCCTAACATCTGGGTCAAAGAGCCGTGGGTTCGATCCCCACCCAGGGCAAGTATTTATGTGATGAACATAGATGTTTGCTCAGTGTCTGGGTGTTATTTAGTTACTATCTATTTAAGTATGTATTAAAAAATATGTATAAGTAGTTTATCAGTCTCTGGCATCCATATCACAAGCTTTGCTTAGTTTGGGGTCAGAGGCCGTGTGTAAGATGTCCCCAAATATTTATTTATTTATTTATAGTGCATACGCCCGAAGAAGAAATTCGATGGAGAATGCGAATCCACCAACCAAGCGTGCCAGCGTGCTGGATATGGCCCAATCATCTTTAGACCATTAAAGGCCGGTACTTTTGAAGTGAAACTTCTAATGCGACTTCCAACAAGGTTAAACGTTTAACGCTAACATGGAGGGGGTATGAAAGCACTGTTTCGTCGAAGTTTCACTTCTTCCGCGTGAAGGGGCTCCACTTGCACGTTTTTTTACACTTTTTTATTCTTTCCTAATCCAGTTTTGCCGTGGTGATCTAGTGGTAGTGACACCCGCCTTACAATCGTAAGATCGTGGGTTCAAAACCCAGTCCCTTACCAATGAGTTCTTTGGAATTTATGAAAGGCTTTTCACACCACTGGCTTTTTGTTGAAGGAAAACATCGCGAGGAATCCAGCATATGAGAAGAAATTCAATGTTGTATGTGAATCCGCCCCAACCGCACTGGGCCAGCGTGGTGGATCTGGCCCAATCACCCTTCGTGGGTATACCTTCCAGGTGGGACATTTTTTAAACATCACAACCAATCTTTTAGCCAATACAAGATTGATTTTGGGTCCAAGGGTCCAAGTCTCCGCCAGAGATGGCCCCAACAGATGTCGAATTATCCAGAAGGGTCCTATTACACAATCAAAGGTCGAATTACACGATACTCAAAACTGTCATTTTAGTCTCCTTATTCTTATCATACACGGCTAATTTCTAGCGTTCCGTCGCGAATGGTCAAAATCGCAAAGTAAAGTAAGAATTCGACCGATTGCGATATTGACAGGTTGCTAATTTGACCGTTTGCGATTACAAAATTGTGTAATTTGACTCAAGTTCAAGTTCAAATATATTTATTTCAATTAAGTACTAAAGATACACTTTTGAAACGTCATGAATCTAAGCACATTTCAAATCATTAACAATAAAGTTAAAAACAATAGATAATAAATAACCTTAGATTAATGATTGGTCGCGCGACCATTCATCACAAACTATTCGCGATATCGACCAATCGCGTTTTTAACCGACTTCCAAAAAGGAGGATGTTCTGTGTTCGTGTGTGTGTATTTTTTTTTATTTTTTTTTTTGTATGTTCATCGATAATTTCGCCAATTGTAAACCGAATCGAAAAATTCTTTTTTAGTTCGAAAGGGTATACTCCCGAAGTGGTACCATTTAAATTTTACCTAAATCGGCTAAGCCGTTTTTGATAAATCAACAATAATGTAAACAATTCGAGCGAAATATTCGAATTTTGTACACGATGGAAGGCGGTTTTGCCTTTTTTGCGAAAAATAATTATATTTGTTATTGACCGATAGCGTTTTTGATTGATCGCGATTTTGACGGTTTTTCAGTGACTTGACCGTTTGCGATGTTGACCATTCGCGACGGAACGATTTCTAGGCGATATTACGTGTTGGATATTTTACTTTTAATTGTATACCTTCGTCAAAATATGCTTCCCATCCGCACGACTTGACGTTTGTTGGATCTGTGGCAGAGACTTTGATGTTTAATGAAAATGATGAAAAGATTGTTTAATCAAACCAAGGTTGACTTCATAGAATAAGGACTAAAGTAATAGAAACCGTACTAAAATAGGAAGAGTACATCATTTGTCCCACTTTAAATAAGAAAATTTAAAAGGTGTTGGAAAAAGATGCACATACACTCGAGCTTACGCAATTTTAAAGGATTTCACAAACTAGCATTGAGCTATCTCGGCTGTCCAAATTCAAAAAGGTAAAAAGTAGGAAGGTAAAATGATCAGAGATTTGAACCTATTTGATTTGCTGGAACTAGGTTCCAGCAGAAGGTTCAAATCTCTGACTTTTGCGATATAAATAAAAATCGTAGGGTTCAAATTTCCGATCATATCGCAAAAGACAAAGTGGAACCAAATTTTATTGACATTCCAACTTGTGATTTTGACGCATGCCGACAGACAATGCGTTTTTTTTTGTTTCACTCACTCTCGCGTATGCTGTATAACCAGATATGAATAAGACAGCTGTAACATAGTTTTTATTTGAGTAAAATTTAGCAAGGTTTCTATTAGGTACTTGTCATTCTTCTGAGGTTGACTTTCCGTTCAATCGTCAAAGTCTCCGCCAGAGATGGCCCAACAAATGTCGAATCACGCGGAATGATCCCATTACGCAATCCAAAGGTCGGATCGCCTCCGGCGGACTATCGACCTGCATTTTTTCAATCTCATCGGAGTATTACATTTAATTCCCTAAAAATATAAGTTTATAGCCTGTATTCTTAAATCATCTGCGGATTTCTAACTAAACTATATCACGTATTTTTAAAAGTAATAAAGTGGCAAACAAGACGGACTTTCTGATGGTAAGAGAGATGATCGTTTCAATTCTTCTAGACAATAATTGAAACAGCAAATGCGTTACCAGTGCGTTGTTTTTCTATACTCTTCTGTTTTCATCCTGTTCACAAGTTTCTTGCAGCATTTAGCCCCGAGTTCACCAACGCTTGTTTAAGTTAAACGTGTGATAACTGTATTTAACCAACGGTTTTTGCTTTCTGAACATCAAAATTTCGTTAAAAAGCTGTATAAGATTTAACCAACGGTTGATAAATTAACATCTGTTGGTGAACTAGGGTCTAAAACCCGAGTTTAATCGTTGTTTGAATACAGTAATCACACGTTTAACTTAATCAAGCGTTGGTAAACTTGGGTCTTAGCGTATTACGTTTTACATCAAAACCAATCTTTTAGTCAAACCGAGGTTGATTTTCCGTCGAATCGTGCACGTCTCCAACAAACGTCAAATCACGCGGAAGGGTCCTATTACGCAACCAAAGGTCGGATCGCCTCCGGCGGCTATCGACCTGCTTCCTCATCGGAGTATCACATTTGCGCCTGTGATTTCGCTTCCCGGGATGTTTTCCGGATTTCCGAGATAAAAAGTTTTTCAAGTCTGAACGTATTACGCGAGTATTACACACAACATCTCGAGTTCAAGGGTCGTTAAATTGAATTGACAGAAAATCTATTCGAACATTTCCTTTTGACCTTTTCCTTGGAAAAAAATTGTAGGTATATTTTTGCTGAATGTTCAAAACAAAATGTTTAATTATGACCAACTATTATTATAGGACTAACCCCGAAATTGCGAGTAATAATCTGCTTTTTTATACAAAAAGTTCACCGTCTCGGGTTTGACGCATGTATGGAACAACTGATTTTATTTCGCGATTTTCGGCTTGGCCTCATGGTAAATTTTGTTAACCAAAGTTTTAATGGTGTTGAATCTAAAACGCGATCATCGCCAAGAAATATACTAAACCCTGCTGATTTCATACAGCCCAAAGCCCTTCCAGCTATGGAGAATACTCAAAACAGCCCTGCACCTTCAGCAGAAAGGGTGAATAAAAGGTTTTACGGCACATTCTAAAAGTCGGCGACGCTCACCTTCCCGATATTGATTGTCCGTATTGGCATTGGAGGCACGTTCCCGCAACGCTTCGCACGGCTAACGCACACAGAGCCTGAATTGTAAGGAAATTGAACAACGCATGGCGACGACTCACAAGAGTACTACTACTAGCCCGACTAGTAGTACATGGAGTACTGCATTATTGACGATCCTCTGCATAATGTTGGTACCTCTGTCTCTATCTTCTACTTCTTTTTTTAACCCCCGACGCAAAAGAGGGGTGTTATAAGTTTGACGTGTCTGTTTGTCTGTGTGTCTGTGTGTCTGTCTGTGGCATCATAGCGCCCGAACCACTGAACCGATTTCAGTTTAGTTTTTTTTGGATGAAAGGAGACTTAATCGAGAGTGTTCTTAGCTATGTTTTATAAAAATCGATTGAGCCGTTTAAGAGTTATGGTGGGTTAAAGTGGGGATGGAAAAACCAAAATTCTACAAATGTGCCCAAAATGGTTGTCAATGTGTCGGGGGTTATTTAAATTTTTAATTTAAGTTTATTTTGGCCAGCGATGTAAAAAGTTCCAAAGCCTCTTGAGCAAGCCTCGTTATTCGCTAAGCAAAATAATAAACAACGTAGCCATAACATTACATAATCCATTTTATTAAATTCCCCCAAGAAAATAATTGAGACATGTCAAAGTGTATCGAGGCGTGTGATTGTAATTACATGTTATATTCCAGAGACAGTTGACAATTTCACTATGGCGGCACTTGGCGTTATTACAATTATAATATGGCTCTTTCGTGGATTCGCCCCACAAGCTATTCGGCCCGCGGGGCGAATCAACGAAGCCTCTTTTTGAATGCCCTCTTTCGCCCCGTGGGGCGAATCGCCGAGAACGATAAAAGAAGAGGCCGTTTCGGTCCACGTTGATAAAGAACAATTTCCCGCATCAGTATTACGTATTTCTTATGGTACAGCCACGCATTACATGAGATAAAATAAAAATCCCACTACAAGTAATCAACAGATATGCAACGCTATAAAAAACTAAACAAGAAAAACAAACTACCAAAAACTTACTATATTGATATAACAGACATTATGGCTTAAGTTAAATTGAATATTGTTTGGTAGTAGGCGGGGCCCATTTGCAAACTATAAATTGTAAGAAAATTAACAGGTGTGGGACCTGTTACTATGTAACATTTTCGATATTCATTTAATTCTTAAAAAAAAATATTACACGTTATTACACAATGAATAGATTAAAAATTGCAGTAAAGTAGGTACATCGATAACAAATAAATATTCACATTAACTACCTACTACATCATTATGTTTACAACTACATATTATAATTAAAATGTCAAGAAAAATAAAATTAAAATAAATTACACCAATGAAGTATGTCATTGTAATGAATGAAAACATTAATAAAACATGTCTTAAAAAAATACAAAAATAACAAAAACATTACATCATTGTAAATGAATCAAATTGATAGAAATACTGCACGGTCGCGAAATAGCAACGTCGGACCACTTCCGAGATAATATGGTTATTTTCCCAAATCTCTTGTGATTGTATTAGCTAGGACTAAAGGGTAGTTTTTTTTTTTTTTTTTATTCACATAAGAAACACCAACAGTATATACATTAAATATTATCTAAAATTAACACTTTCACAAAAAACAGTATAGTTCTGATATATATACCCCTTATAGGTGTTTACAGCATTCTTTAAGAATAGGTAGAACAATGATGTAAAGTATTGTCACAGTGATAAAAATTTGAAATAACAAAATGAGGAAATGTTTTAAGTTTGATACATAAACAGATAAACAACATTATTTTGATTCAATAGAAAATAGAAAATAACAGAACACTATCCATTAGTGTTGTGTTTACTTAAATAATTAAACAATTTGTTCTTAAACACATTTAAAGAATCGTGAAAGATGTCAAGATCATTCACGGAACCATTAAAGTCATTGTAGGTACGACACATTCTTGGTAATGGGGAGTTATAAGCTAAGTTTGTCTTCGCATGAGCAACATTAAGAATTTTAGAAATTCTACGACGTGGGTAATGGCCAGGAGTATTAAGGGAGATGTCTTTTAAGATTGTGGGAGAGTCGGTTACATTATGAATCAGTTTATATAGAAATGCAAGGTCTCTGATTTTTCTTCTGTTGCGCAAATTATTTATTTTGAAGAAGGACAAACGGTTTGAGTATGGACTTCTATGCGAGATACCTGGACATGAAAAAGCCAAAGATCTAGTGAAGGCTCTCTGGATACTCTCGATGCGTTGCGAGTGTACCGCGTAGAAGGGGTTCCACACAACGCTCGAAAACTCCAGACAGCTGCGAACCATTGAGTTATACAGCAAGATTTTGGTACGACATGTTTTGAATTTTTTTGTATTTCGCCGTACAAAGCCAAGTTGTTGTGCTGCCTTTTTAACTATCGAATCAATATGAGCTCTAAATGATAAATGGCTATCCATCAGTACTCCCAGATCTCGTATTTCTTGCACCTCCTGTAACAACTCATCATTAAGTGCATAGGTCGAATTTGTAGGGTTTTTTTTGCGGGTATATTTTATATAAAAACATTTTTTAACGTTAAGATGCATTTGGTTTTTGTTACACCATTCACTTATATTATTAATGTCACTTTGTACAAGATTAACATCAGTGTGACTGTTTATTGGCTTATAAATTTTTAGGTCATCCGCGAATAATTTGTATTGGCAGTGCTTTATACAAGTAGTAATATCATTTATGAAGATAGAAAAAAGAATAGGACCAAGGTGGGAACCCTGAGGAACACCGGAGTCCGCAATATACCTCTCCGATTCGAACCCATTGACAAAAACTACTAGTTCTCTTTTTGTAAGGTATGACCAAAACCATTTTAAAAAAGATCCATAAAAACCTATGCGTTCTAGCTTCTTTAGTAGTAGTATGTGGCTAACTTTGTCGAATGCACTGCTAAAATCAGTATACACTGCGTCTATTTGACCACCCTTGTCTACTTCCTGAGTTAGTTCTGAAATAAATCCTACTAGATTAGTTTCTACAGAGCGACCTTTTATAAAACCGTGCTGATGTTGTGACAGGAGGCAAGAAGTATATTGAGTTACTATGGGACACACTAGCGCTTCGAATAATTTGGAAAAACATGATAAAATTGAAATAGGTCTGTAGTTCTGCACGTTATTTATGTTGCCTTTCTTGTGAATAGGGACAATTTTCGCTTTTTTCCATTCGTCGGGAAATTCTCCCAAAGACAAGGAGCGATTAAATATAAGTAAAAGAGGAAGCGCCAGTGCAGGACCACAACGCTTGACTAATAGAGGTGGGATCCCATCTGGACCCGGTCCCTTATGAATGTCTAGTTGCTTGATTTGTTTTAGGACTTCACGTTCCGTAAGGTTAACTTTGCCTATGCAATTGTGTGGTATATTACAATTTGGTGTACTATCATTAAGAGTCTCCGAGGCGTTGGAAGTGAAAGCATTTGAAAAATTTTTTGCTAGCAAATTTGCTATATCTTTCCCTGTACTAGCTACGCTATCACCCAAGTGCATTTCTGCGGGAAGTGATGACCTAGTCTTTTGTTTGTCCTTTACATAGCGCCAAAATTCTCTGGGATTTCTCGCAATGCTTTTTTCTGTTTTTTGAATATAATTTTTGTACAAGATATCAAACAGCTTATGACTTCGCTCCCTTAAAATATTAAATTCAATTAAGTCACGAGGGTTTTTATATTTACGATATCTAGTTCTTATCTTTTCTTTTTCAGCAAGTAATTTTACCAATGATTTATTGAACCAAGGCGGATACAACTTTCTATTAAACTTATGCTTGGGAACGAAATCTTCAATACATTTTTTAATAATAGTGTAAAAAGAAGATGTCATTTCATTTACTGTAGTACAGTCATCGAAAATTGCACACCAATCTATATCTCTTAAGTGTTCTGAAATACTACTAAAATCTGCTTTATAGAAATTGAATTCAGTGGCCGACTTAGGGCGTAAGAATTCAATTTCTTTGTTCGGAATAGTAAGTAAAATCGGGGGATGTTTGACATCAAGTTTGCTTAAATAGTCAGGGGGTGACACTAGAGAAATGTCAGGTATTGTACTCATAGCAAGATCCAATGTTCTGTCATCCTCGTTGCAGATGCTATTAAATTGATACATGTTGGATAGGGAAATGAAGTCAACCAGAGCATTGCCTAACAAGTTACCATAGTTCGATGGAGTTGTAAAATTGTTGCATTTGGACCATTTTATAAACGGTAGGTTAAAATCTCCAAGTATCACAACTTCATCTACCTGACCAACAAAATTATTTGCATTATCAAGAAAAACATTTAAAGTATCCAGTTTTACAGGAGGAGGTATGTAGACAGCACAGATAGCCACTCTTTTTACAGTTTTGCCCGTTCGCATTTCCACTAATACCCAAATATCTTCACAGCTAGATTCCCAGACTTGTATGCGGGTAGAAGCATAATTTCGAGAGACAGCTATTAACACGCCCCCTCCATCTTTCTTTACATTAGGACTAGAAGCGGAACACACACGATCGCGCCGATACACTTCATATCGGGAGTCTATAATTTCGCCACTGTAAATGCTTGAATTTAACCAAGTTTCTGTGAATGCCAAAATGTCGTAAGAATTTAATAATACATTTTTTAAAATGTCATTTGTTTTTGTTCTCATGCCGCGAACATTTTGATAATATATAGAAGCCATTTTTATAGATTTAATACACAAATAATAAAGCTAATAAATAAAAAACAATCCTAACTTAGTTTTTGAACAAAAAGAAATTACTGTCCAATGAGCGTATTTGAATCGCAGCGCTAGTTTCATCTTTTCTTACATAGATCCGGCCGTCACGAACCCAGACAAACTTGTAACCCAACTCCTTCTTCTTTTTTCTAGCAGCGGCATGGATTGCCTTGTTGGTGGGACTTAAATGCTCGGAGACGAAAACGGGAACACTGTCACCACCAATTCCTAGGTGTTCCGAGCATAACTTGTCGCGAGAGTTGTTCTTATTGAACGTGTGAACTGCTGCGAGCACATTATCGCGCATAAGCCGGGACCGAAGCTTAAGAATTATCGTACGCGGTCTAGTGCTTTCCTTATTTAACTTGGCTACTCTCGAAGCATGGACGATGTCATTCTCAGAAATGCGGCACTCAATCTTTTTTGCAAGTTTGTCTATAATTTTGAGAACATTCTCGGAGCGGCTTTCAGGTATCCCATTTATCTCCACGTTGCACTCGCGCTGGTGCTGCTCCATCTGATTCAGTCGACCGGTGACACCCTTTTCCAGCTCAATGACCTTAGCAGTAAGCTCTTCATTACTTTTCTTAAGTTGGTCTATGATAGTGGTTTTCTCTTCCAGAGATTTTTTCAAATCTTCGTAACATGCGTTAAAAAACAACAGCGACTGTTCGAAAGAAGAAACCTTTCCACCAACATTCTGCATTTCCTTCGTTAGGCCTCTCATTGCTAGGGATATCTCTTCGCGTATGATGGTGCGGATATCTTTATCGCTTTTACTACTGTCCGGGTCGGGAATCTCGCAAGGAGCGTCACCAGAAGACGCGCGACGAATTTTAGACTTAGAGGCGTTGCGCTTAGTAACATTCTCCGAACCGCTCGGTGGGGCCGCGGATCTGACGGGCGTGTTGGTGTTATCCGTTTTCGGTCGTTTGCTTGAACAACCACAGCAGTTCCAATTTGTCTTCTTTTCCGGGGAAAATGTGTTAAAACGCTTCACAGTAATGTTGCAACATTCCAAATCAAACTTCATGTTGCAACTTGAGCAAACCATGAACTCCTTAGATTTTATTTTATTCTGACAACCTCCGCAAATCGACGACATCTTGCCTCTTTATATCTGTGGTGCAGCGATTTGCTCCAGAATACGTAGCAGTAGTTATAGATCGCCACAGAATACGTATCAGTAGTTGTAAGACAGGCCGCCGGCACTCGAAGCTGCGACCAGACCCAGAATACGTAATAGTAGTTATAACTCGCCACAGCATACGTATCAGTAGTCGCAGGATTTGCGTTTTGTGCGAAGACACAGTGCGACACGGATCCCGATGCCTTCCAACGTTCCAACTAAAAACTGTGTCGACACAGTGCACGTCCACGGCAGCAAAACACCCTCAGATGAACTAATATTATGGGGAATATTTCTTACAGAAAGCGATTCCACGTTGATTAAATATTATTAATTGGTCACTTGTAATGTCCTTGTGATTTTTCAGCACTTTTGAAATATCAACTCACACTTTAAACAACAATTTAGAATTATTTTCGTTGTATAGAAATAATAACGTCTACCTTGCGTGGCACGAAAACTCTTCCTAGTTCTAACATTTCGAGCAAAAAAAAACATGTATCAACAGCTAAATGAAATTCAAATATTTTTTATATGGTGTGTTAAGTATATGGGACTATAGGTATACTTCGCATCTTTATTTTTTTTATATTATTATAGTATTAAATTTATTAAAAAATATTAACTTGCCAAAAATTCATTACCACCGTCGTTCATAACCTAAACGTATAGATTCGTTTATCTGAGATACTATAGGTTTTACTAAATGTTTACGAATACAGTTATGGTCTATACCAATATTATAAAGAGGAAAGATTTGATTGTTTGTTTGCATTGAATAGGCTCCGAAATTACTGAACCGATTTGAAAAATTCTTTCACTGTTGGGAAGCTACACAATCCCGGGTGTCATAGGCTATATTATATTTTATTTTTAAATTAGGGAGGCTGCTAGTAAAAAATAAAATTTTAGATTTTACTAAAACTTTTCACTTAAAATTACCAAAGTTGGAGAAAATAAGTAACTTTTAGTCCTAGTACCAAAAAATAACAGTCCGTCTGTCAGGCTGTCTTCCCATCTGTCCGTCCTCAAGTCACAAACCCTCATAACTACCACAAAGAACCGAATTGCATGAAATTTGACATTATAATAGTTTTATTATAGAATCTAAACTTCCATCGAATGAAAACAATGTGCCAAAATTGTATTGATTTAGATAGCATATTCAAGGTGAAGAAAACTCCTTTTTTTTCTTCACCTTGTACGCGGAAAGGTTTGACATTTCTCATTTTTTAAGCTTGATAACGATCATCAATCAATCATCAATAAACAATTGCATTTTTGTTCATACCCCCTCATAGGACTCATAGAATGATGCCCTTGAAATAATGCAATTGTATTTTTTTCCATTAACTACTTTTCTACTTAAATGTACAGATAAAAAAGTGAATCGCGGGGCGAATCAACGAAGCCTCTTTTTGAAGGCCCTCTTTCGCCCCGCATTGTTTGGAGCGGGGCGAAAGAGGGCATTCAAAAAGAGGCTTCGTTGATTCGCCCCGCGGACCGAACAGCTTGTGGGGCGAACCCACGAAAGAGCCTATAATATTTATTACTAGAGTTGGAGCCTTTTCCTAGATTGTTATAGACTAGCAGCCCGACCCGGCTTCGAACATTTATATATAATCGGCCAAGTACGAGTAGGACTCGCGCACGAAGGGTTCCGTACAGTATGGGAGCCCCCCTCATTTATTTTATTTTATTTTAATATTTATTTCATTTTAATTTTATTATTTACTATTGAAGTGAATATAAAACTAAATATTCTGTGAAAATTTCAAGCATCTACCTATTACCATTATTAATATAGAGCGAAAAACGCCTAAAAATTCAGGTTTGTTGTATGGGAGCCCCCCTTAAATATTTATTTATTTTGTTTTTAGTATTTGTTGTTATAGCGGCAACAGAAATACATCTGTGAAAATTTCAGCGTCCTAGCTATCATGGTTTCATGAGATACATCCCGGTGACAGACAGACAGACAGATAGACGGACAGACGGACATCGAAGTCTTAGTAATAGGGTCCCGTTTTTCCCTTTGGGTACGGAACCCTATAAAAAACTATAGGTGAAAGAATTTTGTTGTGTTATTCGCGACAAAAAATTGGAATCAATCAAAGTAGGTATAGATTCAACAGTAATTATTTACACCATATTCAAACAGTTGATCGCGTGGAGGGGCGTGAAGCATTACTAAGAGGGCCTCGAGCAAAATACAATTATGTCTTTTTTTTTCATAGTCATATTCATATTCGTTTATTTGCGGATATGGGTACATAAGGATGGCATTAATACATAAAATCGAGCTCCATATTCTACCTTTCGGCATGCAAATTTAGTCTTAAATCTAAGGTTCAATTTGAAACTTACAGTATGCGACCAATACTAAACACTATAGGGATATGACTACTACTGATGCTGTTTAGTTTAGTTTGTGATGATCTCATCATCACAAACTGCAGGCCTCCAAACCAACCTCTAAAGGCACCTCTAAAGACAACTAGGGCGGGTTACATTAGTATAATTAATTAGTAATTGCAGCCGATTGTCCGGGGCCAGCGCGCTCCCGGGCCAATCAACTGACACCAACATTTACAATTCAAATGCTTACAACCCTGTTTTGTAACCCTGTCTGTTCTTTCTGTACAATGTAATTAGTTTTTGTTTATACGTTGTAAATAAGATTAATGAGTCATGGGTTCACATGACTAGAGGAAAAAGTCACTAATAATAAGCATATTTATTTTGTTTCGTAGGACATGTCCTACGGGACTGTCTATAGTAGTCGATAGCGAGACCTCTAAAACCTTCTGTAAGTCCCTCTAGTCTTGTTTGTCGTGTCGATGGTTCTAATTCTAACAGTGTGAATGTTAGCTATACGAATTTCGTCCAGTAGTTAGCGACTGCCACCCCAGAAGGGGAGGCTTCCATGAGGTCACCTAGTGTACAGGTGGTTGGACACTGGGGGCAAGACAAAACGTGATACATTGTTTGTACTTCTCCACAATCACACCTCAGAATCCGCGTCAGTGAAACCCCACTTGGCCGTATCAGACTTGCAGCGGCCAACTTGAGTCCCTCTATAGAGTTTATCAATTTATTTATGCGCCCGCGCCCGGTAGTTTTCGTTTACATTTTTAGGGTTCCGTACCCAAAGGGTAAAAACGGGACCCTATTACTAAGACTCCGCTGTCCGTCTGTCTGTCTTTCTGTCTGTCCGTCTTCAGGCTATATCTCATGAACCGCTATAGCTAGACAGCTGAAATTTTCACAGATAATGTATTTCTGTTGCCGCTATAACATAAAATACTAAAAATAGAATAATAAAATAATATTTAAAGGGGGCTCCCATACAGTACGAAACCTTCATGCGCGAGTCCGACTCGTACTTGGCAGATTATTCTAAGGGATTTGAACAGTTCCAGCTGTTGACATCGAATTGGTGCACATTCATTTCCATATAAAACTGTGGGTTTAGTCCAGGTTTCCACGTAAATTGAAACTACAGCTGTTTCCGTATGGCTCTATATATTTTGTACAGCGCCCCTGACGGAAACGAGGAAGGTCTAACCAAATGTATGGAGCCACACGCAAACACGAAAGTTTCAGTAAACTACGCAAAACGTGAGCCCTTAGTACAGGTTTTGCGTAGTTAACTTAAACTTTCGTGTCCGCGTGTGGCTCCGTACATTTTGGTTAGTTCTTCCTCGTTTCAGTCAGGGGCGCTGTACAGAAATGTATGGAGCCATACAGAAACAGCTGTAGTTTCAATTTACATGTAAACCTGGACTAACCCCTCTGGACTAAGGGCTCTGTTGTGAACTCTATCAAGCTTGTAAAAACCAGACAAGCTCATACTAGAGGTATTTAGGAATAGCAATTTAGCCAACAATTAACATCATCTAGAAATTATAGTAGATTTTACTTTTAATTAGATATGATAATCGCATTCGAAACAATTTAGCTCGTTTTTGTAATATTTAGCTGGAATCATTTTTAACGGATCAATTCTCAATGTCAAACTTTGATTTCAATCGGTCTCAGTCTAGAACAATGGATAATTTTAACAAAGTTATGACTGTTACTTCAACAAACACAGAAAAAACCAGAAGTACTTCAGCGCTCCAAAAGTGAAGCCACAAAAATTACTCAGAACTAGAGTAGTTTGTAGCGCGCTCTCTTTGTCTTTCTCTGTTTTGTTGATGTCAATTCTCGACACACACAGCGCATTTAATTCATGCATCAAATCTATGAATACTAAAAAAAAATAACACGTGTTACGTGCCCCAACATTTTTTTCAAGAATTTCGCGTAGACTAAACTTTTAATTTCAACATTTTTGAAAACCAGTCTAAGTAGGTAATAAAAAAATAATAATTTTACGTTACGGCAAAAAAATTCAAAAGCAAATTCCCATAATAAAAATTAATGGCAATTACGTTACGTTTTGTCGATGGGGAATCATGCTAGAGTTCTTCTGGTTTCATTTATAGTCGATGAATTGTTTATTTGAATGGAAAGTAAACGCCAAACTGAAACAATGGCAGTCTGAAGCTTAGCTGAAGGTTTCAAGTAAAAAATATTTAATAGAATTTTAATAAATCTGCGACATTGAAATTTATTCTTTTGTACCAATTTATTACAACAATCCACAAATGTAAAATCCTACTAATATTATAAACGTGAAAGTTTGTAAGGATGGATGGATGGATGGATGTTTGTTACTCTTTCACGCAAAAACTACAGAACGGATTGATATAAAACTTTGCAATTGTATAGCTTATACATCAGAGTAACACATAGGCTATAAATTATAATTTGACTGCCTCGGTGGCTAAGTGGTTAGTAAACCTGACTTCTGTGTCAAGGCGTGGGTTCGATCCCCACCCAGGGCAAACATTTGTGTGATGAACATAGGTGTTTGCTCAGTGTCTGGGTATTATTTAGGTACTATCTATATAAGTATGTATTTAAAATATGTATATGTAGTATATCAGTCTCTGGCAGCCATATCACAAGCTATGCTTAGTTTGGGGTCAGAGACCATGTGTAAGATGTCCCATAATATTTATTATTATTATTTATTATATTGCGTAAATTTTCCATATTATAACAATAAGTGTTAAGTAAGTAGGAAAAATTCTGCCATCTGCGAGCTATTCTAGCGTACGCTCCAAGAAATGTCAAAAAAGAACCGTCAAATCAAACATATGTCAAATCGAAGTTTTTTGTTTTTTTATTTTCCACCTCCTTTATTAAGGGTGGTAACTTGGTACTCGAAATATCATGCGGGCGAAGCCGCGGGCAAAATCTAGTTACAATATAAATCCGGTGCATTGATTTTATTGCTATTCTTGTTTTATCGAAACGCTGTGGTTGAAGGATCAGTCAGCCGGTGAGAATGCACCCCCAGTGGCACCACTCAGCAGACCATGGAGCATCTACTACAATACCCACTGTGCCCTAACACCTGCACACAAGACGATATCTACGAGGCCAACACCGCCGCAGTATCCGTGGCCTACAACTGGTCGAACAGCATATAGCCAAATATAAATTTTATGATCGCTGACTCGAAAAGAAGTAGAATTGCTATTCTTAATAAGCTAAGTGTATCCACTGAGGCAGTCTCGGGCCGAGCGGTTGCTTCGACTCGAGGCAGCGCAACTAGTGACGCGATCCTCAGCCTGAGGCACCTAAACCCTGAGCGAAATGAGGAAGATTACCTCGGTCCGCCTCACGCAGAGGCTGCTTGGCCTGAGGCTGCTCAAATTGATACACATCTTTAGCATTACACTAGATTTCAAATAATTATTTTTCGCAAAAAATATCACAACCGACTTCAATCGTGTACGAAAATCGAGTAGTTCGCTCGAATCGATGTTTACAATTGTTACGTTATTGTTGATTTTTCAAAAACGGCTCAGCCGATTTCTATAAAATTTTAATGAGAACCTATCGAACTAAAAAAAAGTTTTTTTTAAATTGTTTAACAGTTGGCGAATATATCGATGAACATACACAAAAAAATACATACAGACGAACCTAGAACCTCCTGTTTTTTTGGGAGTTGGTCAATAAGAAAAACGCATCGATTGAGATTTCGAGGTTGGTCCTATACTAAAAGTTGTACATAATAACAAGTATAGATATACTTTAATACGCCTCTGAAAGCATGCCCTGTCTTTGCCCTGATGCTGGGCATGAGGCATCGGTATCCCCTGCCGTAATAAGAGCCTACTAAAACGGGACCTCTGGGCTCTTGAATGGTTAGAGATGGGGCTCCAAACGGGCCCGGGTAGGACGACAACGTGAATGACACCGTTGTCGTAGAGGACCGTATACGAGAGATACGAGTAGGCTCGAGTAGTCATATAAAGTGCTGCGAGCACCGGTTCGTTTCCCTGAAGATCCCGGAGCTCTCAAGAGCGCACAAATGCTGGCCCACCGAGGAGGTTTTCGTGTGTACAATCCCACATAAAACAACTGCACCCCAAAGCGATCGGGTATGTCTTTAGAAGATTTCCCTCGTCAAAAAAAGTATATTTTAATACGCCTCTGAAAATCCCTGCACTTTACAAAGCAACGGCTTGTGTTTTAGAGTAATTTACACACGAAATTAATTCAACTTATCAAGTACCCGGGGGCACGTGATGAGAATACACTCTCGCTCGCAATTCACCAAAGTTAAAACCCGTGTAATTAGTTAATAATGAACATCCATTGTAAAACGCAAACTCCTCAAAACTTCGCTCCGCCGACGACGGAAGATATCGCGCCACAGGGGATGGACACTCCAGAATACCCACTTTTAAAATCCTATACCACGACCACGGAGCACCATCATATGGAGGACCAGCAAGCGCAGCGTAGGACGTCCACCGACTAGACGGACTGACGATATAATAAAGATCGCTGGAACGCGCTGGATGCAGGCCGCTTCCAACCGGCCTTATTGGAAATCCATGGGGGAGGCCTATCCGTGGTGGTCTAGAGCCGTTGCGGTCTTGTGGTAATTACACCCGCCTTACAATAGTGAGGTCGTGGGTTTAAAACAGGTCTGTACCAATGAATTCCTTGGAATGTACTACGGAATTTCACACCACTGGCTTTTTGGTGAAGCAAAACATCGTGAGGTAACCTGCATACGTCCGTAGAAGAAATTCGATCATGTATGTGAATCCACCAACCTCACTGGGACAGCGTGGTGGAAATGGCCCAATCACCCTTCGTGGGTAGGCCTGCATCCTGCTATGGATTATTAAAAAGGTACTCATTCCTATACCATGAAGGGAGTATTTCTCGATGCAAAGAGAAGACGCCACAAACATATCCTAGCTAGGAAACCATTATACTCATGAATATAACTAACTTTAACAATAAATAAACCAAAATCGCAAAGAGGCACCTCGCACTATACGTAAAGAATTTTATAGAAGGTTGTTGGACATTTGGGGCTATTCAAGTATTACCTAAGCAGCATTGCAGTGATTGTTTACCCTCATGTCCCCCACTTCACCAAACGTATATAAGAAAACTAATAAGCTGACCAAAGAACCCCTCGCTCCTGGTACGTATGTGATACTTGAATGGGGCCCATTTTGTATAGTGGATTATTTTCAATAAAAAAGAAATGTTTAACGCTCTGGATCATTTTTTAAAACACATTCACGTCAAGATTTTTTTCTCGATAGGAAATACATCGCGAAGAATCGACATAGAATGTAGAAACCCCAAGATGTATTACAATTTCGTAGTATTATTACTGCATTTGCTTCAGCTACACCATACCATGACGTTAACTTTAGATGATATTTTATTAATATTAATGCGAAATTGTACGTGTTTGATAAATGAATGAAAATACCCCGCGATCACGGGAAAACCTACATTCCGACATGAATCGACCAATATTTACATTACTCATAGACTTGTTCGATTACTTCGTAAGGACGCGGCAGAATGTTATTGCAGTAAACAGATATCGAATTTTTTCAGTTCCAATCAAGGCTCTGATGTTCTATCGGCATAACGTAGAGTACAGGTAGTGGAACGTAAGTCTAGTGCTGAAGGTAGTGTGACGGGGTTGGCTGTGCATGGTGACCGCCAAACTAAACCCATGCGCATTCATCCCCTCCACACGTCGCTCAGCGCTACACTTATATGCCGCGACCTGTAGCGTGCTAATTTTAATTTTTTTCGCGAATTTCGTTTGCAACGATTTTAGAATGGCAAACTGGCCCAATCACTTTTTGTGGGTACACTTGTTCAGCAATGGATTATTAAAAATATAAATAAATACAAAATCATAACCGAGTTTAAGTTATATCACTGGGAAAATATTAAAATTATTCAAGTGTTTAATACCAGTTTGAACGCAAAAACCGGAATTCTAACTGCAAATAAAACTGCTAAACTACTGTTAGAGACGTATACGGCTAGCTCGGCTCTAGCATATGATCTCTGTCCTTGAAATAAATACCTACAGCCCCGCCACACAGTACGTAACACGCGCTAGGGTTGCCCGCCTGGTAGGTAAATCATACGCTTACTGATTACGAACCACACGTTCGTTCGTCTCTACGCTACAGCGCGCCCCTGCGACTGTCGTGTGCCGAACTCCGAGGCGCGTAGGTATGATTCGCGTACCGACCGTTTGTATGAAGACGGTATACTCCATCGATACCATTACCGTGGCTCTAGTGTCAAAATTTTATGTTACCTACGCGAATGCCTCTGACATACATAGAGTTAAACTAACACCTCAATTTGACGTGTCATCTGAGCCTACTCGAGAAAGATCATGAGAAACCAGCGATATGAGGAGTGACGTGGACTTCGTGCATGTTTTAATTACCAACTCTAGAAATTCACCTCAATGATTTTATTATACCTACATCAGATTATCCCGCAACTACTACCTAATATGCGATCATATTTATTTTGCTTAATCTTTCCTTTTGACTAAGCGGAGCAAAATCCTAAAGCCTTTCAAAAATGCAGAAGGATACTAGCGGATATAATTTCAAAACATTGTAAGATGTCCCCTAATATATTATTTATTGTAGCTAATTTTAAGGGTGTCATCTTAAATTTAGCAACTTTAACCCATTCACTGCCTTTCTGAAAAGTAACGATATTACCTAGAAGTTATTGCAGTTTAAAATCAAACCGCACATGGGCGGTCTCGGCGTGAAAGTTAAAAAAAAAATGCCCGCCGATGGGCGGTCTCGTCGCTGAATGGGTTAAATATTGCTGTTTCTTTTTCACTTGGTATTTATTCATTTAAAAGAAACAGCAACATTTTAAAGTTGCTATTAAATTAACGATGGCACCATTAAAATAATGGCCACAATAATGGGGTAGGTAAATTTTTAAGGCTTTTTGACAGGTCTAAATACAATTTAAATGTGTTGCTCTCATTGTCTAATAGACCGGAATCAAAGAGACAGCTATATTTTTAGTTAGTTTAAATATGTCAAGTTAAGCCTTCTAAACTGAGTGCAATATCATATCAACTGTAACTACCCGTCTCTATGTATGGGGAAAATAAATAGTCGGCCAAGTGCGAGTCGGACTCACGCACAAAGGGTTCCGTACCGCATGGGAGCCCCCTAAAGATATTTTATTTCTATTACTTGTTTTTAAGTGAATATACATACTACTTGAAATATTCTGTGAATATTTCAAGCGTCTACCAGATGCCGTTCTTAATTTCGAGAAAAAGAACAAAAAATAATCGGCCAAGTACGAGTCGGACTCGCGCACGGAGGGTCCCGTACTGTATGGGAGCCTCCCTTAAGTATTTATTTTATTTTAATTTTATTATTTATTATTGAAGTAAATTTAAAACTAAATATTTTGTGAACTGTTCAAGCGTCTACCTGTTACCATTATTAATATAGAGTGAAAAACGTCTAAAAATTCAGGTTTGTTGTATGGGAGCCCCCCTTAAATATTTATTTTATTTTCTTTTAAGTATTTGTTGTTATAGCGGCAACAGAAATACATCATCTGTGAAACACCTACATCATTTCAGCTGCCTAGCTATCATGGTTCATGAGATACATCCCGTTGACAGACAGACAGACAGACAGACGGACAGACGGATATCGAAGTCTTAGTAATAGGGTCCCGTTTTTCCCTTTGGGTACGGAACCCTAAAAGTTAGCTAGTATTACCCCACGGTCTCCTAAACTCACGGTCCGGATGAAACATTCCATCCAGGCGAAAGGGAAAACAATACAAACATCTGATGGAGCAGTTTGAACGGCGACGCGCATATTTCTAACCTATGACGTCAATAGAATATCGATGACATTACTTGGACCGGTTCTAACTGCTTCGACAATTAACTGGTCGTTCCGGCGCGGTGTTTACCTGCTTGTGTGATTACGGTAACTTCTACAGCCCAGCCATCTACCTCATACGCTATAAACGGCACATAGTACTCCTGAAATACATCTACAGTCGCCCAGCCATCTACCTCATACGCTAAGAAAATCGGTCAAGTGCGAGTTGGGTTCGCGTACGAAGGGTTCCGTCCGTGCCGTGCCATGGCGACCAGCATGCAGCACCCGATCACGAGTGTGCCAGCCATCGCTCTCCTCGACCATATTTGAGGGAAGAGAACGACCCGACACACGACGTCACCGCAAGGAGCCTTCGATTGCGAGTATGAATGCTCAGGGCATGCCCAGCCGCGCCCAGCGCCCAGCTTCAGTATTCAGCATACTTCGATTATTCTCGACTTCCACAACATCGGGAGGAAGAAAGACCCACATTGGTTAATTGCTAAGTTAGTACAGCATTTATACAGTGTGTTTGGGTTTGAACTAGCGATCTTCTTGGATGTCATTGTACTCATCATTGTAAGCAAATTTACTAAGGGACCAACCTCGAAATGTATCGTAATAAAATCAGCTGTTCCATACATTTTGTGAAGAATCGATGTACTTTTTGTATGGAACAGCTGTTTTCTTTTTCGCGATTTCGAGTTTGCCCCGGAGTAAAAGTTGGTCATAAGGACGAGTAGAATGACATCCTAGAATATCGCTAGTTCGAATCCAAACACCCTGTATACAGTGGGTTCACGGACTACGCACGTAGTTTCGCTTCAGTTCGCACAGCTTCGCTTGGAGTCTCGCCCTTAGGGTTGAAAACTTACGACGTCAACTCTAGCTACTACATTAGGATCGTGTTTTCAATTTAAAACCAGTATGGCGGCTATCATAGAGGTAAATCGCAGAATACAGGCTGCGAATTGCCATATTATTCAAATGTAACAATCAGCGAGACATGCCTGTCGATTTATCAGCATAAAATCAAAGGCAAATATAATCCACTGTTAACGACATGGATTACTATTGGACTCACAATCGGAAAACAGCTAAGTTTTTTTTTAGAATCCCGGGTTGGCCCCATAGTAAAAGTTGTTCATAATGATGGACTTAATCCCCTAGCATGGTAATGGGACAAATTGTTTTTCCGCCAATTTATCCCCTCGGAGTGGAAACAAAGTATGAATTGACATTAAAAGTGGATAATATGGTTTTATCCCTTTGCCACGCTACTGGTTCTGGTCTCTTTCATCTCCCAACAAATTCTGTAACCTGTGGCCCATATCTAAACATCAAAACAACTTCATCAGCTGTCTATATCGAATCACTGCTTAGCATAGGCCTCTTATCCGTTGTATCGTCGTTCTCTGCCTCGAAGTAATCTTATCCATGTAAGACCCAAAAAAAGATATATTCTACTTTGATTCTTTCAAACGTATACCAATTTTGATACAGTTTTTTAGTGACTTTTATTTCACTTGAAAATCTGTTTCAAAGTAAAGGTTTTTAGAAATCTTTCTGTTAACTGCCATTAGAAAACATACATCATACATAACTCTCCCAAATACTAATAATCTGCCAAGTACGAGTCGGACTCGTGCACGAAGGGTTTCGTACTGTAAGGGAGCCCGCCTTAAATATTTATTTTAATTTAATTGTTTATTATTAATGTAAACATGCAGTTAAATATTCTGTGAATATTTTAAGCATCTACCTGTTATCATTATTGATATCGAGTGAAAAACGGCTAAAAATTTAGATTTATTGTATGGGAGCCCCTTTTAAATATTATTTTTATTCTATTTTTAGTATTTTTTGTTAAAGAGGCAACAGAAATACATTATCATTGAAAATTGCAGCTTTCTAGCTATAGCGGTTCATGAGACACAGCCTGGAGACAGACAGACAGACGGACAGCGGTCTTAGTAATAGGGTCCCGTTTTTACCCTTTGGGTACGGAACCCTAAAAACTGAAATCCAATCGAATAAATGAAAAAGAATAGGTGTCCACCTCGCGGACTTGTAAACAGATATTTAGATAAGAAATAGTAGAACATAAAAAGATTGTTTAAAATTTAGCACAAAAGTTCAGTGCACTGTCTAAATAAAGGTCCGGCCACACTGACAGCGAATCAGGAGCAGAGCGAATGTGAGCAGCACGCTAGTAGCAGTGCCACCAGATTAATAGTGAAAATTGTTCATATTAATCCTTACTAACATCATAAATCCAAATCCTGCGTATTAAAGTAACAGCCAACAAACACTTATTGGCTGTGACACGCAGTAACGGAGACACAGATCTATTTTGATGATTTGAGTACAATTATTAACGTTTTTTTATTTGTTCCATAAGGTATGTATCTTGTTTTCTCTCACATATTCGATTATGATGTTTATGTGATTACTTTGTGGTGTGCTATAAATTGTATAATGTTATGCGGTTCCGTTTTTAGTTTTATTCATAATTGTACACTGATTATATTTATAGACATTGATGTTATAACAGGTAGAATATGGCGGTTGATTGTAATTAACTTACCATCTTGTATTACCCATATAGGTACGCAATAATAGTAGTTTATGCAACTGTCATTTAATGAAGGGTATTAAAACACGAGTGTGAGTTTCATAATAGTAACGAGTGTTTTAATACCCGTGTTATATGCAGTTGCATACACTACCTACTTTATCTTCACTAATAAAAAAAAAAAAAACATATTGCGAAACATTAAATTCACGCGTACGTGTATTGTCACAGTGAACTTGGCGCCATTAAAATCTAACCAATGAGAGCGCAGCTGCGCGCGCAGGGCCAATCAGGAGCGAGTGCGCGATGTTATAATGAGATTTTACGATATCGATGTGGATATTATAACATCATGTGAAATTGCTTAAATTGAGTGTTTTGTTGTCTGCGCTATAACAGTAGTCAATATAAGTCAAGTATTGGAAACATAAGTAGAATGTTACAACATTAGTGTAGATAAAGATATATGTTTGACTATGACTTATTTTTTTGCATGGATACCTATGTACCTATTTCATCGCGAGAGCGTCATAGACTACTTTTTATCCAGGAAAAAAATAAGGATCTCGTGGGATGCAACGACTATGTTAGTTAGTATTTATGTGCCTAAAGGTCGACGACGTTTAAAAAGCCACATCTTAAATTTGCTAACCTCTAAGCCGTTTGCGAAACGCTGCGCATCAGAACCGCTCCAAGTGTGACCAAGCCCGAATACCCGAGATAATAACAAGGAGTACCAAAACAAAAACAGATCTCCCGGCGTCCGTCTCCGAGCCATAGTAAACGTGAGATACGAGCAAAGTAAATAAATACACGAGATAAGTTTGTATTTTAACAAATACACAACACAAACTGAGATATGGAAGTGTATTGACACAGATTTGAGAGGTGAAAAGAAAATAGAGATTTACGTTAGAGTACGAGTTCGTAGTTATTTTTTGAAGTGTAACTTCTAATGCGACTTCCAATCCAACAAGGTTGCGTTAAGCGTTTAACGCTACCATGGAGGGGGTATGAAAGCACTGTTGCGTTGAAGTTTCACTTCTTCCGCGCGGAGGGACTCAACTTGCATTTTTTTCATTCCTTCATGGCAACTAGTTATCTACGAAGAGGAAATCCTCCTAGTATGCAACCAGTTGCGAACATTGGTTGCGTACGCGGCCGAAAGTTTTTTCAGCCATAAGACTTCCACTGCTGGACGGGGGTGTCACCGATGGATCTCCAATAAGACCGGTTGGAAGCGGCTTGCATCCAGCGCGACCCTGTGGTCTTGAAGTGGTGATCGATCCACCTTGTGGGTGGACGCCCTACGTTGCCGCCTTTTGTACCTTTCTTCAGTCGTTTTTAGGGTTCCGTACCCAAAGGGTAAGGTAAGGGTAACAAATACTAAAAACAGAAAAATATTAAAATTTAAGGGGGGCTCCCATACAACAAACATGATTTTTTTGCTGTTTTTCGCTTGATATTAATAACGGTGACATTTAGATGCTTGAAATATTCACAGAATATTTAAATAAATATTCACTTTAAAAATAAATAGTTAAAATAAAATAAATATTTAAGGGGGGCGCAAACCGTTACCAGAGATTATTGGAGATCTTTATTGGAGATATCTCAGGCCTATGGTCAGCAATGGTCGTCCTATGTCTGAAACTATGACAATAACGACGAGATTCACAACAATGTAAGTAATATTTACAAACCGACCCATTTTCCCAGTGCTATCCGAGTATCACCGTATATCGGGGCCGATGTGGGCACAGAACAATGTGTCACAGTGATAAAGCTCATATTTAGGTCAGATGTATTATGCATGCGCGGGATAACAACAGGCGCGATGTAATATTAGTCCGGGAGGTAAGCACAAAAAAATGCAACTACTTTCTAAAATAATAATAAAACAAATTATAATTGTAGTTTATGATTTTCATGTGATTATTGCTCATACTGTTTTGTAAGAAGTAGTAATTGCATGCGGTGCTTCCTTCAAAAGGTGACGCATTTGGCTTAGTTCTATTTTGTAAGTATGAATGCAGTTATCAATGTAAATCCTCAATAAAGGGTTATTTCGAATCAATTAGCATCCTTTTAGGGGCTTATTCTGTACATCAAAACTAACAACTTTTGTTCTGCGACTTTTGTCAAAACTCAAAAAAAAATCAGCTGTTCCATACATTTTGCCGCGGGTGAACGACATTTTTCTATGGAACAACAAAATTATTTTTTGAATTTTTACTAAAGTCGCAGAACAAAAGTTGTTAGTTTTGATGTACAGAATAAGCCCCTAAAAGGATGCTAATAGATTAGAAATAACCCTGTATAAAATAAAAAAACAAAAGCAACCAAGTATTTATGGTATTACGTTGTTATGGTGGTGTACAACAATACCCCGGAGTCAGTCAGCTGGGTTCCTTAGCGTTTGGACAGGATACTAGTTTGGATTTTTTTAGTAAATAAGTATCTTGCAACCACATATACTTCTAAAAGCTGAAAATTGGTGTACAAGTAGTAAAATAACTAAACAAGTTTAACCACAGCCAATCACCTGAAATATGTAACGGGGCTTGTCAAAGTAGCATCGCTTTAAAGCCTGACTGATAGGCTCTGTAACATGTTTCAGGTGATTGTTCTTTTTACTTACTTTTCTACACCACCATAACATAGTAATGCCAAAAATACTGCTTTTAGAAAGTAGTTGCATTTTTTGCGCTTACCTCCCGGGCTATATCAACGGCATGAGATTATTAAAGCGACTAGATAATGTTTTGCGCGTGTTCTAAATTAGCATTAGTGCCTATGCGTTGGGCCTTCTCTCTGCGAGATCAAATCAGAAATGAGAAAAATGAGCAAATGCTCGAAGATGTAAATAAAATACGTATTTTCTAATTTCTTAAGAAGTTCAATACTATATCTCTCTTAGCTTCAAAACCATTCAATCATGCTTAGGGACGTACTCGTACTTACCTACTCTAAATTCTTTACAGATCATAATCCACTTCGAGTTAAAGTTACAAAGCTCGGAGCTTCTAAGAATCCACAAAGAGATTTAAACCGTCGCGTAGTTCGACATGTTTGCCGATCTAAAAACATGACAAGTTAAAGCACTCAAAGTTTTGTAAAAGCTAGTTTATGTTACCAAAGCTAAGTACCTAAGTACTAGGGTAGCATATTCAGAGATGAGCTAAGAAATCCAGAGCCAACTAAGTTTTGTGACAACTCGAAACTTGTTTGAAGATTCCTAAAGTACTAGGATCACACATTTTGAAGAAGTTTAGTTAGAGTGTAGCGTAAATATCGGGAGATGTCTGGTCAGTCGGACAATTTAGTTTGATATGGGAATCGATTAGTTTGATAGAAACTGCGGTTCCTCATCGACTTTCTACAAAATGTATGGAACAACACACCACCTTCTACAAACTGCCAACCAGATCTTTGCTTGCCAACAGCAGATGTTAGGTAGCGCTCATAGCGTAGTTTGACTAGGTGTTTCTCAGCGATCGTCAAAGTTAAGCAACGTCAGTCGGCACGGTTAGTCTTAGGATTTTGGCGCGACTTGGTTTGGACGTTAACCGTCTTACCACAAAAGTTTTACGCACGCTTTAGACAATTTTTAACTGTACAAATTGCACGATTAAACAGTGTTTAAAGCGTGTTTAAATCTTTTGCGGTGAGGCGGTTTATTGTGGTCCCGGTTGTTTTAGCCGTTTAGCCATCCAATGACCATAGACCATAAGGTCTTCAGGGGGCTCAAATTCTCTGAAACCAAAGCGAGCTACCCGACCTATACAAATTTTTTGGGATATCATAAAGATGAAACAAAAACGCACATATCTGACATTTATCATATTAGCATGATTTTCCAAGATCGTGCAGCCACTCAGACTATCAAACCCAACTTGTCTGATAGTTTGAACGCCAGAAGCTTCTCCCTTGCGCCCAACTTCGCCAAACTCGAGCGCGTTAAACCCAAAGTTTTATTGACTTGTCGCGTATTGAGCTTGTTTATATTTACATGTTTTTCGAGATCGTTGGGACAAACAAGTTTATGTAACTGTTGGCTCTGTATCTTTCTACATAACTGTTTATGATTTGTATGTTGAAGATACGCGGAAAAATCAGAACACCTAAAAGTTAAAGGGGTTGCAAAGTTTTTGAATAGACCATGTTTCAGCAAGAATAGTGTAGGACGTCAAACTTATACTCCGCGCCACATAAGTCGATGGATGAGAAGTTAGCCACTAGCTGCGCAATATGCGGCTTCCACGTCACGTCTCGTCAGGATTGACAAGATTATACAAGATGGATAGAGTGTGACTCGATTAATATTAAAGGATGGATACGCCATAATATTTTCTGTCAAAATCTACCAATCCTTACTCCTACGGCGTATGCTCTTGGTGGCTAGCCCTGGTGTCAGTCTTCTTCAAGCCGCCGGCTACATGGTCTAAACGGTTAAAACAGCCGGGAACTACAATTTGTCTGAAAGACTATCTTTTGCAGCAAAGTTGTTAAGTAACGCGAAAGACCGAACTACGTATCAAACTTTATACCTACCTAAGTTAGCTGCTTTATTTAAGGTAAGATTTCATTCATCAAACAATACTTCCCTCCCATAGAAAATATAAAACTAACCATATCAACCACAATCACAACAATTGACAAAAACAACAATGGACTCTACCTTCATCGATATAAACAACAAATTGCAATGCATTCCGCACACGTAGCTGAGGAAAATCAACAGAGGGGCCGAAAATAATGTCCAGCCTTCTTGACATTTGATTTTCCCGGAAAAGGCATAGAAATATCCACAAATAAGAGCAAACATTTGATACGTAGTGACGTAACAAGCACAAGCTTTACGTAAATGCCTCATCAGACAGCGCTACTGGCATTAATTCTTACTGACCGAGTCTGGTGTCAGTTTTTAAACCACCTGAAAGCCTGTGACATAGGTAAACGGTGAAAGGCAAGATGACGTTTAAATTTTACAGAAATCGGCTGAGCCGTTTTTGAAAAATCAACAAAAATGAAAACAATCATAGCAAAATATTCGAATTTTGTACACAATGGAAGGCGGTTATGCCATTTTTTGCGAAAAATAATTATTACGTACTCGTACTTCCGGATTGATATACAAATATTTGTACCGTAGTCTGAGCGGCCTCAATGAATTGTTTACTATAAAAACAGAATAAGCAATAAGAGGCAATGTAGGAAACGCTGGCTGAATACGAATAGTAGAGTTAACTCTATCCAAATATACGGAGGGGCTGGAGAATTGGGGGTTGATTATGTGAATATGTGAAAAGAAAATAGGTATACAACTAGCTAAAATATCGTGCTAGATATCGCGGTTCACGACTTCATGGTAAAACTATTTTGCGAATGTCATAGCTACGTGGAGTTGAGAGAATTGGCGTAAATTTTTTTATTCGTTGGCGCTTATTTGACTGCCTCGGTGGCTCAGTGGTTAGTGACCCTGACTCCTGGGTCAGAGGAGTGGGTTCGATTCCCACCTAAGGCAAATACTTATGTGATTATGTGTTTGCTCTGTATCTGGGTGTTATTTAGGTATTATCTATATAAGTATGTGTTTAAAAATATTTGTGTGTAGTATATATGAGTCTACGGCAGGCATTTCACAAGCTTTTCTTAGTTTGAGTTCATAGACCATGGTATAAGATGCCCCCTAATATTTATTTTTTATTTATTGGATGCAGAGTACATAAAATAATTATTTTTTGCCAAATAATAGCATGACCGACTTCACCCGTGTGCAGAATTCGCGAATATTTCGCACGGATCGATGTAGCATTTTTCACATTATTGTCGATTTATCAAATATGGCTCAGCCGATTTCAATAAAAATTTAATGGGACCAATTTCGAAGTATACTCTTTCCAATAAAAAAAAGAAAAAATATTTTTTCTATTCAGTTCACAGTTGGCGGAATTATCGATGAACATTCACAAAAAAAAATACATACAGACGAACATAGAACCACCTCCTTTTTGGAAGTCAGTTAAAAAGTAACTCGAGTCGCAGTCGATGTCAAAACTGTAATGGCGAAACATAGGAAACATGCAATCTCATCCTTCCCATTAAAATAAGTTTTTTTTGATGTAATTGTTTAGTTAGAATATAAACATTTTATTAAATCTTTGTTATTTGAGAAGCTTTATAACGTTTTATAACTGTTAAACCTGCTAACTGAGTATATAAACTTTATTAGATGAGTAGTAGTTGAAACAACTTTAAGAAACACTAAGTACTCTAGAAGAGATCTGCCTGGAAGAGATCGCTTCCAGCGTTAAGGCTGCCTTCTGTTACACTAGCTTAAGTATTTTTTGTATTACTGTTCGTTTTATTTATTTTTTGTGTACAATAAAGTGTTTTCTATTCTATTCTCTAGATTGTTGATTATCCCTCTACCTCACTCCTAAATAGGAATATGACACTCGCCTGATAACATGCACTACGCTAGTCTATTATAGATCAGAGCAAATCGTAATTATATGGACCTACACATCCTCACCCATAGCAGCTCAGTTCAGCTCACCGCAACACTAAGGAAGCTTGCTGTGACCTGAACTACTGTATCAGCCTTTTAATAATCCACTGCAAGACGTAAGCCTACCCACGAAGGGTGATTGAGCCATATCCACCACGCTGGCCCAGTGCTGGTTGGTGGATTCACATACGCATACTGACGTATGCAGGTTGCCTCATGATGTTTTCCTTCACCGAAAAGCCAGTGGTGTTAAATTCCGTACATAAATTCCGAAGAACTCATTGATACGGGACCGGACGACCTCACGATTGTAAGGCGGGTATCACTACCACTAGACCACCACAGCTATATGACCTGAACTAAGCTAATAATAATGAAGACGATATTTCCTTCAATCTACGAACGAATTATACACTCTTCCAGTTTGTCGGCCACAAAGCCCCAATTCTTCACGAGGAATTCATTCGTCACTCCAATTGACCCTAAAACGATTTTATTACCTTCGTCCGGGGTCTGGCCAAAAATCCGATTGGTCGGGCGTCGTTAAGCTGCATTTTCATTAACCCTACTGAGAGGATAGAATTTGGATCGAATAACTAGAGAAGCGGGGTTTACTTGCATTCTCGCGTTACCAGTACAGGAACAATTTGTTCTAAACCAACGATTCACACTAATACTTTGAGTGTTACACCTTGGGAACTTGTATTAGGTATAAATGAATCGCTAGTCAAGTAGTAGAATCGTTGAGAATTAAAACCCCTGGGAAAAGTGACTGGAAAACAATTCTTGTCGAATAGTGCAGTTAATATGGAGCAAACCCTAGAAAAAATATGCCTGTTTCATCATAAACACAATGGGAAATGGTTCTAAGCTATTTACCCTATTCGGCGAAACCAGGGTGGAATATACCGAGTCTGTCTGTGCATCATAATCATGAAAAATGCTATCATTTAATATTAAATTATATAAGTACTTAGATTAATCTTGGTCTATTTCAGTATAATGTTTTGAGATTTTAACATTTTTGATTTTACACTTCTGAATAAATTAAAGGTTTTTGATAACGGTCGGCACGTCGTATCTCTCTTTAAGTTATCTACGCTAGTATCGGAACGAGCTCCGGGGTGCTGGCGGTTGGCATTGTTATGGCCAACCTTTCTCTATCTAAATAGCTACTTGGAATCTGCACACGAGATTGTGTATAAAATACGAAACTACTATTTGGGTTCGGTGTGTGTTCGGCACAGTACCTTGGATTGAGATTATCACCATACGAAATCTAGACTAGTTTTTGTGTGGCTCCTGATATTTTACAAGCTTTTATTTACTTTCACTTGTCCCGTTGTCTGTCGTTCTGTAATCAAATCTTGCAAGTTAAATTTGATCCACTTCCCGGTTACCGATTGAGCTCAAATTTTGCATACATGTGTAAATCGCGTGACAATGCAATATTATGATGACATGGTTCTGATTTGATGATGGAGCTGGAAGGTGGCCAAAGGAACTTAGCAATGAAACGACACAACCTTATCGAGTTTGGGTTCATTTGAATCGTCTTGGCGAGTAGTTTGTCTTTCAATGGTAACAAAGGTCTGATGACAGAGCTGGAAGGTGGTCATAGGAACTCTGTAATGAAACGACGCAACCCTATCGAGTTTCGGCTCGTTTGATTCGTCTTGGCGAGTACTTGCTCAGTAAAAGCTTGTTTTAAAAAATAAAACCTTTTAATACAAAGTTGTTTATAAAGCTGTCGCTAGCCACAGGACAAGTAAGATGAAATGGCTAAGGGCTGAATTGTTTTACCAAATCGAAGAGAATGCAGATACCACGTCATAAGTACACGGATGTTAAATCTCTACTTTATAGCAACGTGATATCCTAAAGATATCTGCTAAAGCTTGCAAGTGAGACTATGCACTGCATACTAAATTACGCAACAGCTCGACTGATCCATCTATGTACCTACAAACATCAGTTTAATTTCTTAGTTTACTGTGCAGCTGTAGTCGCAAGCGGCAGTTAATCTTGCCTTCTTCAAGCTGCCTGTGTATACTTGTATATGTATAACCTGTCTAGGAGAGAATCGGCTAACTATTCAATGAATGATAAACGCTATATCAGTACCAGTGTAGTCCAGCCAGAGTTTTGAATAATGTGTGTCTAGTGTCTGCACCGACATTCGTCACCTTGAGACGCCGGCTCGGCTGTCAATCTCTATTTAGGTAATAGGTGCAACGAATAAAAATAAAATAATTCATATAAAAAACTGGTATATTACAATCAATTAATCAATCCAATCCTATTTGCTGTTTATGGGCGGGCCCAGCCACGGTAATGGTATCTAACAGTGTTGTGACTCGGACCTGTACTTAAAATATATACCTACAGCGCCACGTGGCCACGCAGAACGTATCCCGCGCTAGGGCTGCCCGCCTTCAGTATTTTAATTTCATCTAGGTACCCTTACTCGTTACCTACTCGAGTTTCTTTCTAGTTTCTATCTATTACTACCTATGATGTAAAATTATTATATTTATTACAGAAAATAAATTCGTTGTAATGAAAGAGGGAGCGTTCAATAAAATACTTATTGTGTTTTTAGAATGAAGTTTGTATGAAGAGGGAATACTGTTAGATATCATTACCGTGGCCTAGCTATAATTAATGTCCTGTTTCAGTCGTGGCACAGCTACAGAGATAAGCAAGTTTCCCTAGTGTACCAAATCCCGTTGGAAAATTTCTAACCAACGTCCTGTTCTCACCAAGATCTCAAGATCGCGTTGGGGCCGTTCAAGTATTACGTAAGCACTATAGGGGGGTGGAGGGGTCTTATTATCTATAACTTATTATTGAATTGAATATAATAAATATTCTGTGAATATTTTAAGGTTTGTCGTATGGATGCCCCCTTTAAACATTATTTTTATTCTGTTTTGAGTATTTATTGTCATAGCGGCAATAGAAATACATCATCTGTGGAAATAACAGTTTTCTACCTATACCTAACGGTTCATGAGATACAGCCTGGTGACAGACAGACGGACAGCGGAGTCTTAGTAATAAGGTCCCGTTTTTACCCTTTGGATACGGAACCCTAAAAAACAAAGAGTCGAATTGGGAACCTTTTTTTTTGAAGTCGGTCAAAAACTAAACCGATCGAATATCTCTGAGATTGAAAAGCCAGGGATACACTCTCATTATGAGTTATTGGGCGGTGTCAATTGAATTTGCTAGATGTATTAAAACTATCAAATATAGATTGTAAAGCCGACGTCCGAACTCGCGCACGAGGTCAGTGGGCTAATAGGTTGTAAAAACCAACGACAGGAGGTCCGAGGGATCAATTGCTGTAATCGGATGAGGCTAAAGTGTGAGTTATGGTCCGCCATGACTCACTCTCGTGAACAGTTATCGACTCGTATTGTGACAATTGAATTTGGTAGAGCTAATTTTTTTTTTTTTTTTAAATTAAAATTTATTAACCACAGACTCCAGGGTCTGTGACCTTTGTTAACTAACATTTACAATTATTTAGGTATACTATACAAAGAGTGTTAGTAGGTACTTGAAATAGCCTAGCCTAATTTTGTAATGGGAACAATTTAAATGCTGATCAAAATACGTTTCCCCACCTCAGACCAAATAAAAAAATGAAGACAAAATGTTGTGAACCAAACAAGTGAGGCCAGCAAAACTAAGCCTCACCGTGTACAGACACAATTACATACACGTACAAGGAAACTAAGCCTGGGCTCGTCAGTCGAACCATGGCGGCTCAACACCGACGCAATCACCTCATGTATAAATAATCGGCCAAGTACGAGTCGGACTCGCGCACGTCTGTCTGTCTGTCACCGGGCTGTATCTCATAAACCATGATAGCTAGGCAGCTGAAATTTTCACAGAAGATGTATTTCTGTTGCCGCTATAACAACAAATACTAAAAACATAATAAAATTAATATTTAAGGGGGGCTCCCATACAAAAAACTTGAATTTTTAACCATTTTTCGCTCTATATTAATAGTAGTAACAGGTAGATCCTTGAAATTTTCACAGAATATTTAGTTTTATATTCCCTTCAATAATAAATAATAAAATTAAAATAAAATAAATATTTAAGGGGGGCTCCCATACAGTACGGAACCCTCCATGTGCGAGTCGGACTCGTACTTGGCCGATTTTTTTTTTAATTTGGTTTGAGTTCCCGACCCTAAGAATGAGTAGGTACCGAACAAAACGTAATCCTTGCCAAAATAGATGAATGTTCACCAAATATTGTTTGTTTTACGGTAATGGTAACTGCAACATTTCGTTAGGATGTTAGGTGTTTTTTGTAAAAGCTTGGATAACCTTCCACTAATAGCAAACACTATAGCTATTTTCAGCAAGTTGTTAGATTACGTTGGGTTCATCCTTCTACTTACTTCTACGCCTTCGACTTACCTGTAAACAAAAAATACATATGCGATTAGTTACATCTAGGCAAAACAATAGGAAGTAAGTAAGTATAGTAAGTAAGTAACATTGTTGTTTAGGATACGTAAATAAGAAAACTGTACCATCAACCACCAATTCCATTCTCGACGTTTCGATCCGCGCGGGGCCAAAGAGGGCCTTCAAAAAGAGTCATCGTCGATTCGCCCCGCGGGCCAAACAGCTTGCGGGGCGAGACAACGACAGAGCCAATTTTATGCCCCAGTAGTATATTAGTAAAATGAAGAAAGCAAGTACGTGAAATACAATATTGGTAACACAGAGTTAGTGATAATTAAATATATTTAGTCTGAAATATTGCTATAACATTAACTTTAACGGAGTTACACACGTTTTATGGCACACATATTACATACGAGTATATACTCGTATGTATTAATAAACATAGCTTCATTTCTTTAATACTTTTGGAAACACAATTAGGTGAGCATTTGTCTATTTTGGCAGGGATTTAGAATTAGTTGGAAAAAAATAAGAGCATTACTGGTAGGCGTTTAAACACAAGCCTTTTGTAATTGGAAGTGGTTGAGATGTATTGATGGGGTCGTAAAGTTCTCGAATGAAGACCACTTATCGGAAAGTGCAGAGTAGGACGCCCATCGACAAGGAAACAGATGACACAATTAAGACTGTAGAAACACGCTCGACGGCAACCTCTTCAGAAAGTCAATTGGTGAAGGGAAACATCGTAAGGCAACGTAAAACAGTAAGAAGCAAGTAAGTATAAGAAAAGCTAGTGGTAGTAAGAGTAACACTCGCCTATCATTCGTGGGTACAAATCCCGGTCCCGTACCAATGAGTTTCTTTGGAACTAATGTACGGAATTTCACACGACTGACGTTTCGGTGAAGGAAAACATCGTGAGGCAACCTGCATACGTTCGTAGAAGAAATCCGATGTCGTATGTGAATCTACCAACCCGCACTGGGCCAGCGTGGTGGATATGGCCCAATCACCCGTAGTGGTTAGGTCTACGTCCTGCAGTGGACTATTAAAAGGCTTGGACAGTACAGTACAGTAAGTATAAGAAGTTTAATGTCGTATATAAATCCACCAACTAGCTATAGTCAAACCGCTAAACTCAGACATCGCCTGCGCGGGTACAAGGGCGCGGGGGTAGACGACAAAGGGGGACTGAGACAGGTGCGGGCGCCGGGGACCCGCTGCCCGCGCCTGTCTCAGTCCCCTGTGTCGTCTCCCCCGGCGCCCCTGTACCGCGCAGGCGATGTCTGAGTTTAACGGTTTGACTATAGCCAGTCAGCGTGGTATATACCACGTGCCACACAAGTCGTCGGATGAGAAGTTATGCGCAGAACGCTGCGCAAAAGGCAAAATATATGTATGCGCGGGAGCCACAGAGACGGCACACCCGCCCGCCAACCTCATGCCTCCCGCGCACTCCCTACGCCCGTGCTCACAACTACGCCACTTGCGTCGGCATTGTGCACACATGTCCAATAATTAGCGAATTACGGCGAAGTGTCATCTGCGACTAACTTCTCATTCGCCAACTTGTGTGGCGCGGACTACAGATACAACCCAGTCGCCCTCCAAGGGTAAGCTTATGTTCAACGGTAGACTACAGTATTAAAAGCTGACACATTGGCTGATTGAGAGTGAGTGATTGCAGACAATAAATCAGACATTGGTTAAATCAGATCATAGATTTTGATTAGACCACCTGCGTTGTTTTTAGGGTTCCGTACTCAAAGAACAACAAATACTAAAATCAGAAATAAATAAATAAATAAATATTTAAGGGGGGCTCCCATACTTGAACTTTAAGCTGTTTTTCGCTCGCTTTTAATAACGGTGACAGGTAGATGCTTGAAATTTTCACAGAATATTTACTTAAAAATATATAATTAAATTAAAATTAAATAAATATTTAAGAAGAGCTTTAATACAAGAAATATGATTGACGGCAACAGGAAGATGCATGAAATATTCACAAAATAAGTTTTCTAATTACTTCAAAGATAAATAATTCAAATAAAATATATCAGGGGGGGCTGCCATACGGTACGGAACCCTTCGTGCGCGAGTCCGACTCGCGCTTAGCCGATTATTTAAATAAGTTAGCCCAGTGGCCTCGGCCGCCAGTTCAAATGCTCTACAATCTAGTGCTGGTTTTAACGCGTTGCCAAAATATAATTTGTGGAAAGCCTCAGTGTGAGGTCGCCTGGTTTTGTAGATAACTAGCCTAGCTAGCCTAATTTAGGTACCAACTGAGCAATCAATGTCAAACTCAATGTAATGTAAAGACTACAGGCATCAATATAAAAAGAGAATCGGTCAAGTACGAGTCGGACTCGCGCACGAAGGGTTCCGTACTGTATGGAAGTCCCCCTTAATATACTTTATTTATTTTTGAAGTGAATATTTAACTGAATGTTCTGTAAGTATTTCAAGCATCTACCTGTTATCGTTATTAATATCGAGCGAAAAACGGCTAAAAAATCTGGATTCTGGATCTGGATTAAGTAAAAAAAATGTTTTCAGGGGGGCTCCCTTAAGTATATTTTTTTCTGTTTTTAGTATTTGTTGTTATAGCGGCAACATAAATACGTAATCTGTGAAAAAATTAACTTTATAGCTATCACGGTTCATGAGATACAGCCTAGTGACAGACAGACGGACAGACGGACGGCGGAGTCTTAGTAATAGGATCCCGTTTTTACCCTTTGGGTACGGAACCCTAAAATATGCCAAGTCGATGACTACAGGTATGCCTGGCACAATATCTACAAAGATAATAGTTTTTTGCCAAAAATGGCATAACCGACTTCAACCGTGTACAGAATTCGAATAGTTCGCACGGATCAATGTGTTATCGATAATACTGTATACGGTATCAGCCTTTTTTTAATAGTCCACTGCAGGACGTAGGCCTACCCACGAAGGGTGATTGGGTCATATCGACCACGCTGGCCCAATGCGGGTTGGTGAATTCACATACGCCATCGAATTTCTTCTACGGACGTATGCAGGTTGCCTCACGATGTTTTCCTTCACTGAAAAGCCAGTGGTGTGAAATTCCGTACATAAATTCCAAAGAACTCATTGGTACGGGACCGGGATCGCACGATTGTAAGGTGGGTGTCACTACCTCTAGACCACCACGGCTTCATCGATAATAAACACATGAATAAATCGAGTAATATACACATTACAATGTGTATTTTACTCATGTGTAAATTCCCCAGTTTGTTAGACATTCAAACGTCGTATACTCGTAAAAGTCGTCTCTTTGTTTTGTTCAGCGATGTCAGGGCGAGGACCTTGTGATACGCTTAGCATATGCGGAGAACATCTTTGATGTCCTTTGAATCTGCTTACAGGGTGTAAGATTACCAGCATAGAAACCGCATTACAAGATCCTAAGCAACAGCTTAGGACAACAGTTTTGCATCGGGTAGTTCCCGGTCATTCTACGATTTGTTTTAAGTACCTACCTACTAATAGAAAACAACGGAAATAAATTTTCACGATTTACCTACTAATGCCATATATACAGAGATCGATAGATAATACACATGGTTGTTTTTGTGATAAACATTTCAAAAATTGCCGCACTCGCAGGTTTTGAACTGCTTTGGATTGGACAAATGCTTTGTCCAATTAAGCTAGAACGCTGTACTACGAATCCGCCAAATTAGTAAAGTGTTTACCATTTTACTACAAACTTCTACAGTGTTGGAGGTCTACGAGCGCGGCAATTTTTGAAATGTTTATCACAATAAGAACATTTCTATAAACCTAGTGTGTGAAGCACGATAAAATCATTTCAATACAATTTCGTGTTCAATTTTACTATATAACCCCGAAATCACAGAAAATAGATCTGCCTTTCCATAACTTTTGTCAAAAGTCAATTATCTATTGTATGGTACACAATAAGATTTATTTTTTACTGCTTCATGATTTATCCCACAATCACACGATCAGCGGTCAGCTTTTAAATAAAAATTACTTGCATTACAATCCGTTCTTTCGTTTAAAAGCTACGATGCCACAGACACCCATACAGATACACTGATATAACAGACGCACACATCACATAATCCGCATCTCGTTTTGCATTTCAATAATTATTTATCATTAATTATTATTAATTTCTAAATTATTGTTGATTTTTCAGTTTATCGATTTCGATACAATTTATATGGGACCATTTAAATTTTATCGAAACCGAAATATATGTACTTTTGAAATAAAATAAAGATGTTTTTTAAATCAGTCCACAATTAAGGAAAATACAAAATACACGCAGACGAACATAGTACCGCCTCCTTTTTGGAAGTCAGTAAAGATGTTTTTTTTATCCTTTTGACTAGCCAGCAAGGAATCTACAAGAGATAATCTACGTCACCAAGTAATGTTGGATATTAAATCTTCGTTCCCCTCTGTCGTTTCGTGTTGTATTTTTGTAAAGCAATGTAGAAGAAAACGTAGAACTGAAGTTTTGTAGGAACATTCTTGTGAAATGTTCAAATGGGAATGTTTTAATTTATTGCGATCGCTGGCAAAGGTCGTGTTCAAGCGCTTTAGTCGTTTTTAGGGTTCCGTACCCAAAGGGTAAAAACGGAACCCTATTACTAAGACTTCGATGTCCGTCTGTCTGTCTGTCACCGGGCTGTATCTCATGAACCATGATAGCTAGGCAGATGAAATTTTAACAGATGATGTATTTATGTCGCCGCTATAACAACAAATACTAAAAACAGAATAATTTAAATATTTCAGCGGGGTTCCCATACAAAAAACGTGATTTTTAGGAGTTTTTTCCTCGTTATTAATAACGGCAAGAGGAATGGGGCTCCCATACGGTACGGAAACCTTCGTGCGCGAGTCCGACTTGCACTTGGCCGATTTTTTTTTCGGATATATTTTCTTTTCACTATCATCTCAGCCACAGTCTAGCTTTGCTCTCTCTCTCTTTCGCTAAGGACACATGTGGACAGTCATCTTTCCACCTGTAGATGTGGAAGTCCTACACTGCGCTAGCGTCCGTGGTCTCCATCCGAGAACTCGTGAGCTGTACACAACAGCGAGAATAATTCACCGTCTTACCACAAAAGATTTACGCAAACTTTAGGCAATATTAAACAGTACAAATTGCACGGTTAAACAGTGTTTAAAGCGTGTTTAAATCTTTTGTGGTAAGGCGGTCAGCGCTCTCGCTAGAAATAGATTACAATATCACGAAGCACTTATGCAGCTGAATGGGCCAATTCATTTGCCGTGAAATTGCAATTAACTGATAACACTTCATTGTCAAGGCCACAATCGGCCTTCGATTTATAGAACAATGCTCGCCTTCACCTCTATATCAATTTGGGCTTCGTATTTGCTGACTGTGATGACGAGGAGGAAATTTTCTCAAGAGTTTAGACTACTTTGTGACTGCTGAGTTGTGTGGGATTGTGCCTACTGAAACTCCAAATGGGATTCAGTAGGCATAGTCCCTCAGACCAAATAAAAAAATCACGACGGAACGTCGCGAACAGACAAGTGAGGCCGGTTTTTTATACATGTGGTGAGTGCGCCGGTGTTGCGCCGCCATAGTTCGACCGGCGAACCAAGGCGTAGTTTCGTTGTACGTGTTTGTGTGTATGATTGTGTCAGTACACGGCGAGGCGTAGTTTTACCGGCTTCACTTGTTTGCTCACAACATTACGTCTTGATTTTTTTTTGGTCTGAGGCATAATCCCATCAGAGTAGGTAAGGTCGTCCTCATTTCTTAAGCCTATTAGCAAGAGCGTGTAACTCTTTCTCTATCTATTTAGTTTTCTTTCGTGTGTCACTACACACGAAAGCAAACCTATTGAAATAAAAATTACTCTAGAGTCTGGGTTTGCCGTCAAGTATTTATGCGTCTTCAAATCAGCAAGCACCTTTCACTGTCTTTCAGTATCACATACCTGAACCGGAACATAGCTGTCAGATTACTAGCCTAACATCTTTTCCGTTTCAGCTGCTCAATTGGTTCTTAACAGAGCCATCTTTATCATACAATATTAGACCCTCAATAAAGTCCCATTAAATAAATAAATAAATATTAAGGGACATCTTACACACGGTCTCTGACTCCAAACTAAACAAAGCTTGTCATAATTATGGCTGCCAGATACTGATATAGCTACTACTTATCCATATTTTTAAACACATACTTATATAGATAATACCTAAATAACACCCAGACACAGAGCAAACACCTATGTTCATCACATAAAAATTTGCCCTGGGTGGGAATCGAACCCACACCTCTTAGACCCAGGGAGTCAGGGTCACTAACCACTGAGCCACCGAGGAAGTCAACGACCACATGTTCGCGCTGGATGCAAGCCGCTACCAACCGGTCTTATTGGAGATTTTAGGGGAGGCCTGGGTATAGCAGTCGAAGTCCTACGGATGGATGGATAAAAAAATAACCCATTTTAATAGTATCTAGAGTTATCCTGCGGCCAATGATGCTAATTAACGGTCTTAAACACTATCTGCAGGTAATAAATAAACTTGTAACATTTTCCTATTTCCCAGATAACAATGGAACGTGGAAAACTGCCTCGTTTTCATTATTTACTTGATTTTTATGTCTTCATTGTTCTAATACTGCAGGACTTTTCAGGACAACAATGTAACTTTATATCTCTTTCTTTCTTGTTATTCTCGTTTAAACGATGTTTTGATTTTTTATGTTCTTATTTATGGAGTGCAAACGGTGTACAAAAAGAGCAGAACGCAGTAAAAGAAATATCTGCTTAGTGCGTGTCGCGGCGTCTGCATGCTAGGGTTCTGTAGAGCTGAGTTTTAGTGCGTGGTGAAATTAGAATCCTTAGTAACATTATAAATCTGAGAGTGTGTTTGTTTGTAAATCTTTCACGCAGCAACAGAGCCGACTTGATTTTTGCCATGAATATATGTATTTCAAATATCGGAGAATGTCTTAGGGCGTTTGTCCACCGCCGCACGAGTACGTCCATCACCCGAGCGCCGCGATGGACACGCGGCTATAGTAAATGTCTTCGAGCAAATATCTACAGAGCCACAGTCCCTAAGTGAAATTAGTAAAAAAAATGTCCGAGCGCCGTCACACATACCGACTTGGATATTTACATTAAATATTTCACAATGACCCGTTTTCTCGAATCTCAACTTTATGTCACCTAGTTAGTGCTTGTAAACGAGCACTTTGGCGGCGTCGCACGGCGTTGTAGTCGGCTTACAATCATCTTACGACTAACTAAAAAGCCTGCCCACTACGTAGCTTGGGCAGGGTTTTGGCTTGGAGGCTTTTTTTGCACGATTGTGACTCTATAGATATTTGCTCGAAGATAAATGTATAAACCACTACTTCGGCGCCGTCATCTCGTTCTCGGTGACGGCGGCGGTGGACTAACGCCCTTAGACTAATTTTTGTCCCGGAAAAGTATAAGTATCCTGTGGGAAACTGGGAAGCTGCGGGTAAAACGATATGAGTATGTGTGTCTACCAGAGACGCTATATCTAGATGTAGGGTAGCGAGGATGAAATCCAGCAATAAACTCACTTCTCGTCATACCATATCGTTTCATATCAAGCAGAAGTACAAACCCTAACTTCACACACTCTCACTTTAGTCAAAATAATATATGTAGCTGTGTGTAGAGTTAGGGCTTAGGGCGTATAATCTTAATCATATTCAATTTATTGATAACTAGCTGCCCACCCCGGCTTTGCCCGGGTATGAGTTGCTAAAGAAGACAGATTATAAATATTGTGCCTTCCACGTAATGTAGGTATGGGAGTTTTAGAAATGATCCCAATTTTTTTTGAAAATACTGCCTATGACATCCGGAGATGGTGTAGCTTTCCAATAGTAAAATAATTTTTCATATCGGTTCAGTAGTTTCGGAGCCTATTCAATGCAAACAAACAATCAAATCTTTCCTCTTTATAATATTGGTATAGACTATAGTTACAGGTCGAAATATGGAGATCATACATTGTTAGAATTTCCAATTAAACACATAGAAAAGGTACGTTTGTTCCTGTGATAATTATCATAAAATTAGTCCTTTTATAAAAATAACATTTCTGAGTCTATGAGTTAGAAGCTCCGCTCTACATTAAATCTGATAACTTTTGGACACTTTTCGTCTTGGCAATATTTTACATGAACACATTTTTTGGAGGGTTCTTAATGCACATTACATTAGGTAGATACACTATAATACGGGTAATCATGTGTTGTAAATATATATTTAAAACTATTTATCAGTCTCTTCTCTCTATGAAATATGATAGAAGGATTATAGCGAAACTAAAACGATTCCTAATTCGTCACGGAACCCTAAAACAGGGCGTCCCCGAGTCGATGTCATCTGTGTTTATATTTAAACAGTTTCGAGAGTATTTATAAGTTCACATTTTGTTAGGGGTGAGCTTTTTATGTTTTCTACGTGATGAGAACGTTAAGGGCCAGCGCACACGACGACCCTTTATTAATGCTACATAAATTAGGTTTTAAGACCATTTTTATCCTTTTATGAAATTGTAAAATTTATCACATAAATTAAAAATCCTGGGGACAAATTCCACTAATATTAAGCGCATCTGAACTGAATGAACCCTATCCGTTTTCCGGCCTTGGAAAAAAAAGGATGAACAAATTTTTATGCGGCTATATTTCTTTGAAAGATACATCAATGAAATGGTTATAACTATAATATAAGCCCAATATTAGAGGCGCAATCATAAATTTAATAGCAACGTAAAAAGTTTTTTCTCTGTCGAATGCCTAAAGTGAAAAAGAAACAGAAATAGTCTAGTTAGCTATTTTAATTACGATGGCGCCTCTAAAATTTGGCTTATTATTTCAATAAAACCTATAGTTATGGTATGGGTGTTACGGTCTAATTTTCTATACAAAATTGTACACTTTTGTCATCATCATCCTGCCCTTATCCCACTAGGTGGGGTCGGCACAGCACGTCTCTTTTCGCCACTTCACTCTATCATACGTCATCTCATCCAATAGAAACCGTACTAAAATAGCAAGAGACACATCACTTTGTCCCATTTGTAATATGAAATTTAAAAGGTTTAAAAAAAGATGCACATACACCCGAACTTACGTAATATCTACGGGTTTCTGGGAACAAACTAGCATTGAGCTATCTCGGGTGTCCAAATTCAACAAGGTAGAAAATTTTGGTGGTAAAATTATCAGCGATTTGAACCTTCGTACTGGAACTAGAGGGTTCGAATTTCCGAAAAAGACAGAAGACAAAGTGGAATCAAATTTTAACTATTTCGTCATTCCAAGTGGTGATTTTGACGTATGCGACAGACTTTGCGTTTTTTTTTTGTTCCACTTACTCTCGCGTATGCTGTATAACCAGATATGAATAATACAGCTGTAACGTAGTTTTTATTTGAGTAAAATTTAGCAATACTTCTATTAACTGTCATTCTTCTGAGACCTATACAGTCCAGTAAATGTCAGAGACTGTTTGTTAAATGTACCGAGTGATTCGTACATTTGTACTCACACTGTGTAAAGTTTGTTTAGTCGTATTTGCGAATGAAGAAGCCAGTCCCTTTCCCATTTAGCGTTTAGCGGTCCGGCCGCCCACACAATACATTGTACGGACTGTGCCGAAATGTTTCTCTCGCGCAAATACTTGCGTACGGACTCGGATGGCAGCTAAGATTATCGTGCCGTATAAGAAATAGTTTGTGCGAATTGTGAACTAGCTTTTAGGGTTCCGTACCCAAAGGGTAAAAACGGGACCCTATTACTAAGACTTCGATGTCCGTCTGTCTGTCTGTCTGTCACCGGGCTGTATCTCATGAACCATGATAACTAGGCAGCTGAAATTTTCACAGATGATGTATTTCTATTGCCGCTATAACAACAAATACTAAAAACAGAATCAAATAAATATTTAAGGGGGGCTCCCATACAACAAACGTGTTTTTAGTAGTTTGTTGCTCGCTATTAATAACGGCAAGAAGAATGGGGCTCTCATACGGTACGGAACCCTTCGTGCGCGAGTCCAACTCGCACTTGGCCGATTATTGATTTATACATTGTTACACTGTTATTCTTATTTATCTATTTAGGTACTCTAATCTGGACCAAAAAGAAAACGAACCAAGAAGTGCTTGACATGGTAAAAGGGAACAGAAAAATTCTGTCAACAGTAGAAAATAGAAGGGGAAAGATGTTACATCCCCCAATGCCAAAATGGTTGCACTCTACAAGATTCACACAAGGCATCCCCTCACAGAGTCGCAATAGTCAAGCGCTGAAAAGGTCGTGTGAGCCAAGTTTACAACATTTGGATTATTACATGAAGAAGAGGAGAGACGTACGCTCAGTAGCGAGTCATTATAGTTCGGCCGTTCAGAGAATGCGTTTCTGACACGTCAACTTGAAAAAATGTTTTTGGCCGATATCTCGGAAACTATGTACTTAAGGGCAAAAAACATAGATCGTTATTATAGAAAATAAAATTCCGCATCTTTCGTTTGTATGTATTTATATATATATATATATATATATATATATATTATTATTTTAATATATATTATTTATTGTATGTTTTAAGGTCCATTTAATGAAATTTCATTAAATGGGCCATAAATCGTGAACGGTAAGTTTTACAAAAAAGTTTACTGGAAACAAAAGATGCGAAATTTTATTTTCTACAATAATTATCTTAATGTTTTTTGCCCTTAAGTACTCGTACATAGTTTCCGAGATATCGGCCAAAAACATTTTTTGAAGATGACGTGTCAGGAACGCATTCTTTGAAAGGCCGAACTATAGTTTATTATTATAAGCTGATAGATAATCACCAATGACGAAAATTTCGAGTTGATGCTGATTACGTAGACCTGACGGTAAATTCAAATAAAGCGCCACCGACGTCACTCAATCAATTTGCTTCGCTCAAATCTGGCTCCCTCCGCGGTCATCAATCTCCAGTCCGGTTGATTAGGTACGTAGATTAATCTCTTTGCTTTGATTCTGCGACTACAATACCGCGTTTTTTACAATCTATCGCTATCAATGACCTTGTCGTGTAAACACAACTTTTCCTCGTCAAGCGCTCGCACGGAGCGCGTGTACGAGTAGATGAGTGGTTATAGATAGATGGATAGATATACTCTTTATTGATTCACATTCACACACACATATAACAGAAAAATAGATGCTACAACATGTGAAGCAACCGGCGGCCTTATCACTGAAAGTGATTTATTCCAGGCAAACTTAGAATGGAGAGAGATGGTACAAAAGAAAAAACGACGAGGTGTGCTAATTTAGAGGACACTTTAAAAATAAAAAGAATTATACAATAGACATATACATACAAATATTATAAATACTAATACATAAATAAATAATATAATAAACTAAACTATTAAATATTTTTGACTTCTAACATACACATATAACCAATGTACTCGTATAAGTAAACAAATACAATAATAAGCAAACTACATAATTAATAAAACACCCAAAACTAAGAACTATTATTTGAAGATTGCGACAGATATAATTTTTTTTACTTCCTCTTTAAAAACAATTACGGACGGGGCCCGTTTAATGGAAATGGGTAGAGGATTCTATAATTGGACTGCTTGGAATGAAAAGGATTTGCCATAAAAAGTAGTTCGAGCAGAAGGAGTCATCAGGATGAGGTCGGTTATAGAGAGACAACGAAACGCCGATAACTAAATCGTGTAGCGAATCCCTCCCTGAATATGTCCATGAAGTTTACGGATAGAATCTAGCTAGCAGTTAAAGTTAAAGCTACAGTTGCTGTCGCTCGATCAAAAACGTTTTCTGTTAAAATTCAGTTAAAGATATGTGTCGCGAGATCTACTGTTCGGAGAACTACTAGTTTTATCATGATCGAGTTGATTGAAGAGTTACGCATGGCCCTGATAGGTCTGTATTCGGGATTCGGCCGAATAGTTTGTAATATTCGGCCGAATACCTAATAGCGATAAAAAGTGGCCGAATAGCTGAATACTGAATAGTTGCCGAATATTCGTAACATCTCTAGTCTGCACCACATTATTATATATTCTTTGGCACCACGACGAATTTGACCTACTGGTGTAGGAATACCCTGACACTATTATGTTCATTGCTCATATTCCTCTGAACATTCGCTGAAAACATTGCCCCTCAATTAAGAACACAGTGATACTAAAACAATAACGCTGGGCGGTCCAATAACTGGCAAAGGTGTGATACTTCCTCAAAGAGACGGCCTACGGTTTATTGAAGAGACTGCCACTTCAATAAAGCCTTATTACTGGCCGAATCAGACTTCTCGGCGTTTGTGAAGTTATCTACCAACTGTTATCAATATAAGAAGTTATCCCAATCCTGACTGAAGCTCACTTAACAGCTCGTTGCGCTCTTGACAGAGCGGTCGTGGTCATCACGCAGTATTATTATTGGTAGGGGCAGATGTAATACGCCTCACGATATCTCGCCATCTCTCTCTGTTGGACGTCGATCGGGTACATTCATGCACGGACCCACCCACAGCAGACTTGATCTGATCGGTCCATCTCATGGGCGACCTTCCACGTGGTCTTGTGCCCTCAACTTTGCCCTGGACGACAAGACGCTCTATGGACTGACTACCTCGCCTTGAGATGTGCTAACAGCTACGCGAGGATTAAGTTTCGTGTACCTTGTTGCTAACTTCATAGACACCAAAAAATTGATTCGGCCCATACTACAACTAACTACTACTTTGTACAAATCTGGCTCCCTTCCCGGTCATCACAGAGCTATTACAACCAGAGAGATAGCGCTGTTGTCGCTTGAGGCAATTCTCAACCATATAAACGTATGGAAAATCTTGCCCAGAACTGTCAAAACTGTCAAATATGAATTGGAATTTGACACCACTGTGAGAAAAACACGGCCACTGAATTACATATTTTTCATGTCTCTTTCTAACTCATGCCATATTAAATCAATGCATCTCATTCTTTCTTTTCTCGATCGACCACATTATCCCTGTGCCGGTCATCAATCTCAAGTCTAGTTGATTAGGCACTACATTAATCTCTCTGCTTTGATTCTGCGACTACAATACCACGTTTTTAGCTGGCGTCGCCCGCGGCCACGTGACGTCATGGATAGGAAACTAAATGAGTTTGATCTTTTCTTCGTGGCATAGTAACAAAGGACATGCTAGACGATTTTGAGCTTGGAATAAAAAGTCGTGATGGCCTAGTGGCAAAACGCTGGCCTTAAAATTGTGAGGTCGTGAATTCAAATCTCGGCCTCGTAATGAGTTCTTTGGAATTTATGTATCTAACCAGCGACCCGCCCCGGCTTCACACAGGTGTATTATACATATAAGCCTTCCTCTTAAATCACTCTATCTATTTAAGAAAACCGCATCAAAAATTTAAAAAACCCCCGACACAAAAATATTTGACAACAAACTTTCAATTGACAACCATTTTGGGCACATTTGTAGAATTGGTTCTTCCATCCCCACTTTAACCCACCATAACTCTTAAACGGCTCAATCGATTTTTATAAAACATAGCTAAGAACACTCTCGATTAAGTCTCCTTTCATCCAAAAAAAACTAAACTGAACTAAACTAAACTAACAGTGGTTCGGGCGCTATGATGCCACAGACAGACAGACAGACAGACAGACACACAGACAAACAGACACGTCAAACTTATAACACCCCTCTGTTGCGTCGGGGGTTAAAAATGCATTGCGTAGTTTTAAAGATATAAGCATACATAGGGACAGACAGCGGGAAGCGACTTTGTTTTATACTATGTAGTGATAGTGACTTGTTTGTTATTGTTTCACGCAGCAACGGAGCTACGGATGACGGATCGACTTCATTTTGACATGGATCCATAGTTTGAAGGTCGGATAATATCCTATATGACTTGTTATACCGGATTCCCGGAAAAACAAAAAGGTTTCCAGCACAACATCCGCGGGAAAAAGCTACAGCTTCCAACAAACCACCATACATCCCTATCCCTACATAGTCGACGTGCCAACTGCTAGTGCTAAGCGATTCGCTTCTTATGAGGCTCTTTCGTGGTTTCGCCCCGCAAGCTGTTCGGCCCGCGGGGCGAATCAACGAAGACTCTTTTGAAGGCCCTCTTTCGCCCCGCATTGTTTGGAATGCCCTGCCTCCGTCATTGTTTCCTGACAATTACAATCTGGATATCTTCAAGTCAAGAGTGAATAGGTATCGTCTAGGTCTACATACTCCATCTTTGGCTACAACTTCGCTTTCCATCAGGCGAATTGGTGGCCAAATGTAGACCTATTCTACATAAAAAAGAGGTTAACTTATCTTGCAAAAAACCCTGTCGAATAACGGCTTTGATCATCGAAGGCTAAAACTCAAGTGTCCAAGTTTTGGCCCAAACTTCGTCCGATCTCGGGTTTACGATTCAATAGATAGGTAACTGAAGTTTTCGAAGCTTGTCGGACCATCTTTGTTACATTTCCAGATGTTTAAATTGTTCAGTTGAGTTCTAGATTGTAATAACGAATATTACGTATCATACCATCAAGGCTTTGAGACCGGTTTAAAATTAACCAGTATCAAAACGGTAAAAACCGGTTTCTCATGGAGTTTAACCGTAAAAAGAGTGTTTTAAAAAACCTTTATTAACCGGTTTATTCCGCAAGAGGCCCGCGTCGAGTTAAGTGCGCTAACATGCTCCTTGCCCTCGCGTCACTTGCCCTTTGAAGAAGGGGCGCGCGGGTGGAAAGAACTGTTCTAATCCGGTTTATTTCGTTCAACCGATATAGATATGCAAATTATGTTGAATAAAACCCTTAAAACTAACCTCAATTAGAAGGAAACCGAAAAATAAAGTTATCGTTTACTTTAGGCGTTAACCGGTTCGAAAATCAACCGGGTTTTCATGCCTTGCTAGGAACCAATTTTTGCTTGCCTTGCTAGGGTTCCGTAGTAAAAATTGGAACCCTAAAAACGTAAATCGCACGCTTACTAGTTAGGTACAAACCCACACATTCGTTCGTCACTACGCTACGGGCGGCGCGGCGCGCCTCGACTGACTAGCACACCGAGATCATACCGAACTCCGAGGCGCGTAGGTATGTATGAAGTTGCCCTGATGCCGGGGCACTAGAATACGGCATGCCTGTAGTAAGAGCCTACTAAAAGGGGACCCCTGGGCTCGTGGGTGGTCAGAGTTAAGTCTCTGGCCATCCACTCATGCGGACCCGAGGAGGACGGCAGCGTGTGTGGCAACGCTGTCGTAAAGGACAGTATAAGCCTGGTTTTATCACCATGCGAGTAGTCGTACAAAGTGCTACTATGAGCACCGGTGCGTTCCTTTTGGAGATCCCGGAGCTCCTAAGAAGGCACAAAGGCTGGCCACCGAGGGGGTTTTAGTAGGTACAATCCCACATAACCCGACTGCACCCCTAAGCGGTCGGGCTTCTTTAGAAGATTTCAGCCTCGTAAAATAATTATAAATTAAAAATTTAAAAAACCCCCGACACAAAAATATTTGACAACAAACTTTCAATTGACAACCATTTTGGGCACATTTGTAGAATTTTGGTTCTTCCATCCCCACTTTAACCCACCATAACTCTTAAACGGCTCAATCGATTTTTATAAAACATAGCTAAGAACACTCTCGATTAAGTCTCCTTTCATCCAAAAAAAACTAAACTGAAATCGGTTCAGTGGTTCGGGCGCTATGATGCCACAGACAGGCAGACAGACAGACAAACAGACACGTCAAACTTATAACACCCCTCTTTTGCGTCGGGGGTTAAAAAAGGTATGTATGAAGACAGAATACTATTAGATATCATTACCGTGTTGTAATCATGGTAGAGCGTTATGTTGTTTTCTGTGTCTGATATGTTCCTAGCACGGACATGGTATGGTGCGTTATAGTATGCAGACACCTTAAAGTAGCCAATCGGTAAAATAAGGGTAAAAACATGCTCTAACTAGGTACCTAATCATGCTACCTGACAAAAAAGGTAGTGACGACCGCGACGATGACGAGATAACGACAATGCGACAATAGATAACATACAAACAACACAATAGGGCCATTGCGTCACCGCTCGGAAAATAAATGTGAAAGCACATCAATTAGTCATTCATTAGGGAAAAGAATTATTATCCTGTCCGTCGCTCCGTTCTAAATAGTTGTTTTGTTTATCGCCCTTGCATAACTTAGGAGGACGTTTGTTTTGCGACTGTTGCCATTTGTTCCACCCTGTGACAGGAAAGGGACCATTTAAATTGTTTCACTAAGTCGCTAACAAGAGTATCATTAAAGATTTAACCCCCGACCACAGATAGTATTAAATTATTTAAGCAATCAATTGTAGGAATCATTTATGTATTGTATGAGTTGAAATCATCTCGATTACAAAAAAAAATCGGCCAAGTACAAGTCGTACTCGCGCACGGAGGGTTCCGTACTGTATGGGAGCCCCCGTAAATATTTATTTTATTTTAATTTTATTATTTATTATTGAAGTGAATATACAACTAAATATTCTGTGAAAATTTTAAGCATCTACCTGTTACCATTTTTAATATAGAGCGAAAAACATCTAAAAATTCAAGTTTGTTGTATGGGAGCCCCCCTTAAATATTTATTTTATTTTGTTTTTAGTATTTGTTGTTATAGCGGCAACAGAAATACATCATCTGTGAAAATTTCAGCTGCCTAGCTATAACGGTTTATGAGATACAGCCTGGCGACAGACAGACAGACGGACAGCGGAGTCTTAGTAATAGGGTCCCGTTTTTACCCTCTGGGTACGGAACCCTAAAAAAGGATATAGGTAAATTGTGACAATTCTTTGGGAGATATATTATAACGCCACAGACAGATTGAGACCCACAGACACAATTCAAACGCACAACAGCCCATTTATTCATCATCATCCGCAGCCTTCCTTATCATACTACTGGGTATAGGCCTCTCTTTTACTATGCCATCTGTCTCGGTCCTGTGTCAATCGTGCCCAGGTTCTTTCTCATTGTTCTGTCCGTCTATGATATTTCCATGATTCTTTTTTTTTCTATGGAACCCTTAATCTTCATATTTAGGTACAGGGTTATTCCTAATGAATTAGCATCCTTTTAGGAGCTTATTCTGAACATCAAAACTAACAACTTTTGTCAAAATCCAAAACAAAAAATCAGCTGTTCCATATATTTAGTCGCGGCTGAACGATATTTTTCTATTTCGTTTTTTGAGAATTAATAAAAGTCGCAGAACAAAAGTTGTTAGTTTTGATGTACAGAATAAGCCCCTAAAAGGATGCTAATTCATTAGGAATAACCCTGCATCATATAACCCAGATGACCAGCTCTCAGTGTTACACAATCAGGTTAAAGTCTATAGTTGGGACCTCCCAAAATGTTTATTTTACACTTACGTGACTTGTACTTAATGTACAAAGTAAGTAGCAAATAGTCAGACAGACGGTCGAGACATGCCGACACGGATAACACGGACTACAAGAGATCTTTGTTGACTACGGAACCCTGAATCGTTTTAAAATGTACTTATACGTGCCGGCCCTCTCCCTACATCCCGATCGCTATGTAATAGGCAGTGACATCCTCCCGTCCTCAGTTATTGTGCCCATAAAATCGTAATCGCATTCCGTCCGTTTGTTCATAAAATTCTACGGGCGGATATTTTCGGACAGGGTTCTCTTTCTTTGATGCCATTCTAGGAGAACCGATACGGTAAAGATACTGAAGATATTGATGTTTGATTTACTTAACATTTATCATTTGTATACCTATAGTAAAATATCCTACACAATTACCTTTTTGAAGTGAAACTTCTAATGCGACTTCCAACAAGGTTGCGTTAAACGTTTAACGCTAACAAGGAGGGGTATGAAAGCACTGTTGCGTCGAAGTTTCATTTCTTCCGCGCGGAAGGACTCCACTTGCATTTTTTTTTTACGAGAGAAAATTTTCGAAAGATGCCCGACTGCTTTGGGGTGCAGTCGGGTTATGTAGGATTTTATCCACTAAAACCCCCTCGGTGGCCAGCCTTTGTCTTGGGAGCTCCGGGATCTCCAAAAGGAACGCACGCAGCGGTGCTCCCAGCACTTTGTGTGTCTACTCGCCTGGTAGTAGAACCAGGCTTGTGCGGTCCTCTACGACAGCGTTACCACACACGCTGTCGTCCTCCTCGGATCCGCTTGAGTGGTTGGCCAGAGCCCCAACCCTGACCACCCACGAGCCCAGGGGTCCACTTTTAGTAGGCTCTTACTACAGGCAGGGGATACCGATGCCGTATTCTAGTTCCCCGGCATCAGGGCAAATCCTATAAAATTACCTAGAAACGTTCAAATTAGACTCATTAAGCGCAAGATTGCGCTGAATGTAAGCCGCTTTCAGCTAGTCGTATTGGAGATCTATAGGAGAGGTCTATGCCTAGTTACGTAGTATTGTTATATATTTTTTGGCCCAGTATCGTCCAGAAGTTTTCCTATGGCTGAAATGAAAGAACAAACGAGATCACTTTTTAGGGTTCCCTATTACTAAGACTCCGCTTGTATTGACTTGTGTCGCGGTGACAATTTCAAGTTGAGTGGTACGGTGTCGCAATTTAGTCTGCCCGTGACTATGACAAATGCAACTTGGTTGAAACGTCGGGAGAAAAAGAGGTACTTAATTTGTACATATCTCATGTTTTATTGCGCGGTAAGTCCCGTATTAACATAGTAGGCTGTCCGTCTGTCTGTCACCAGGCTCTATCTCATGAACGGTGATAGCTAGAACGTTGAAATTTTCACAGATGATGTAATTCTGTTGCCGCTATAGCAACAAACACTTCAATCGCTGGAGATATCGCGTATCATGCACAAAAACATAACAATCAAATTCAAAACCTTGCAAGCTGGTTGAAAATCGGTCCAGAATGAGATTGACACAAGCTTTACATAAATCCAATTAATTTTATTCAGAGAGAAAAATATCTCATGCCATTCGATTTGATTAAAACACTGGCGCAGCACCACCCGCGCTAACCATCTCGCTAAAATTCGCTCGTCTAATCTTCAAGAGTAATATTCCTCGTCGACACTGCATAGATATTACCGTTGGTCATACCCACGCAGATGAGACGACTGCTAACCGGAATTTTAGGTTCTCTACAATTGCCGTCTTATTGCTATCTCCTCCTCCTCGAGTCGAATTCCTCATGTCTGAGGGTCGTGACCTCCACCTCCCAAAAACTTCTCTTTAACAATCCTGCGTGTTCGTCCTCTATCCTCGGCGTCGTGGAGCGCTTCGTAAACTGACGTGTCAAGCGTGGTGCGGATCTGATCGGACCAACGCATTGGGCTCCGACCTCGTGACCTTTTGCCGTCGACTTTCCCCGTAACCATGAGCTTTTCAAAGTTGTCTCCGTCCTTCCTAGCTATATGGCCAAAATACTCAAGGACACGTCTAAGGCAGATGGTCGAGAGTCTATCCGTGACCCTGAGCTATTTAAGAATTGATACGTTGGTCCGTTATTGCTATCTAGCGACGTGTAAAGACAGAAGAACTAATAGTTTAAGCCGAATCAAACATCTTGGCGGCTGTGATATTAGTTACAAGCTGCGGATAACCCAATCCTAACTGAAGCTCACTGAGGATTGGGTTATCCACAGCTTGCAGCTACTATCACAGCCGTCGAGTAGGATGATTAGGCCTATAGATACAAATCCCACAAGCTAAGGCAAGAAGACATTTAAAAAAAGCGGCGGCAACACCTAGATGATGATAGTTTAAACAAAATAGGTATGATTGGCGCAAGAGGAAGGAAGCTTATGTCCAGCATGAAACAAGCTGCCAATTATCCTGGTTATGATGACCACTTGTACAATCTACATAAGAATGAGTTCGTATAAAAGACATCATGACAAAACATTTTTTTTTATTTTCAAGATAAAACTATTAGTCGCTAACATGTCTTCCTTACGAACGATTTAATCATAAAAATATATCTATGAATAAACGCGTTTCATAATCAATTGCAAATTGTGCACAATAACCGTGATACGATAGAAATGGCAGGATATGATATTTACTTATCAATTGCAGACGATTTATTTTATTAAGTCAAACATAAGTTGCGGACAGACATTACCGCACTGCAACAACACACGAACACATTTTTTGCGACGACATAAGTGCTCGTGACAAAACAACACTTTGACACGTAAGTAAATGACGTATACAGCTAGTTTCTTTGCAAAATGCACCTTTCACCACCCACTTTCAGAGGTATACTAATCATTTCATACAACTTTGACTATGAAACCAATGCCGAAATCCAAACAATAAATTTCAGTTTCACACAAACAATTCATAGACTTTGGACAAAATTTAAAGAAACAGCCTGTTTTATGTATTGTATGAGATGAAATAGCTGCTCTATAAAAAAACTATAAAGGCTGAAAATCGGTGCACTAAAAGGAGCCTCAAAGGAGATAACGCGACGAAAACACATTCATTCATTATTACTAAAGAGCATTCAGTAATAATGAATGAGTGCGTTGTCGCGTTAGACGTGTAGGTGTGTCCTTATCGCTATCCAACCGTTCTATGCATACTTCAGCGTAAATTACATACTAATTAACATCGCTGGCACGGTGCATTTACAATATTGCCAGCGCGGGCTGATTCAGCTACCGGAGACTAAACTGAATTGGGGATCTATGTTTGAACCGATAGTCCGCTTGGACGTGTGTGTAAAAAGTTCCAACATTGAAAATAAAATAAAATCTGTTGGTGAACGTTGCGAACGATATATGCGTATAAAAAAGTGAATCGCGGGGCGAATCAACGAAGTCTCTTTTTGAAGGCCCTCTTTCGCCCCGCATTGTTTGGAGCGGGGCGAAAGAGGGCATTCAAAAAGAGGCTTCGTTGATTCGCCCCGCGGACCGAACAGCTTGTGGGGCGAAACCACGAAAGAGCCGTAGCGGCTTAGCTTAGCTGCGATTATAAAAGTCATTTTCTAACGTATAATAATTAAACTTTGCAAATAGCATGACGGACTTCACCCGTGTACAGAATTCGCGAATATTTCGCACGGATCGATGTAGCATTTACACATTATTTCAAAAATGGCTTAGCCGATTTCAATAAAATTTTAATGGGACCGATTTCGAGTATACTCTTTCCATAAAAAAAGAATTATTGAAATCGGACTACTACGAAAAAAGTTATGCGTGGTTACAAATAAAAAAAAAAATATATGTATATATATATACGCATCGAATTGAGTACCTCCTCGGGTTTGGTTCGTCGGTCAAAAACGATAGAAGATGACTTGTAAGCGCATGCTCTGTTAGCGATAAGAAACGAAATCTATGGTAATGAAAAGTCCCGCTATTTATTTTTTTCCATGCTATTTTTTGCGAAAGTTTGTAGAAGAAAATCAAATTTAGAACGTCCACATAGAATAATTTCAGGCACTAATTTTGGACCGACAGCCCTCTAGCACGTGCGCGTATTAGTTTAGAATGCTGTTTTCATAATTGGTTGTATAGAACTTTTAAAATTAGTTTGATATTAGTAGAATTAGCCCGCTAAACTAACAGAATAGTTTACAGAAAAAAGGCAACGTAGTCGCAGAGGTGAACGACTCTATAATGGCGAAGCGAGTTATTGTTTTCCTAACATTTTCACTCAAATGACTCCAAAGAATATATTATATTTTATACTAAGTTTGCTCCTAATTGGTATTATTTATGACATTATTTGTTTACATTTTGCAGAAGAAGTCCAATCGTACAAATTATAATGTTCACGAAATAACTTTCAAATTAAAATAGTTTTTTGGTAGATCATGGTTTTAAATAATTGGCCAAGTGCGAGTCGAACTCGCGCACGAAGGGTTCCGCACCGTATGGATGCCCCCCTTAATATATTTTAATTTAATTATTTTTTTTTGAAGGGAATATATTTAACTTAATATTCTGTGAATTTTTCAAGCATCTTCCTATTGCCGATATTAAAATCGAGCAAAAAAAATTACGTTTCTGGTATGGGAGCCCCCCTTAAATATTTTTTTTCTGTTTTTAGTATTTTTTTATAGCGGCAACTGAAATACGTCATCTGTGAAATTTTCAACTTTCTAACTGTCACGGTTCATGACAGCCTAGTGACAGTCAGACAGACAGACGGATAGACGGACGGACAGCGGAGTAGGTCTTAGTCATACGGTCCCGTTTTTACCCTTTGGGTACGGAACCCTAAAAAAGGATATCCATCCTGCATTTATAAGGCAATCCATGGCTACCGTACAAACGCTACTTTGTACGTAATGCATTTATTCCAGTTACCTACATTTACAACTGTTACTGTCCTTCAGCAGTTATCATAAAAATGCGTGCATTGCAATTCGGAGAACCGTTATCGCAATCAAACTCCAAATATAAACCATATTCATATCTTTTGGATCTAAATTGCATGCATCAAGGCGTATTAAGTTAATTGACGTTAAAAGGCTGATACGCTACTGAGTATGGTTATTTTAACAAGTTTTAAGTTGATTTTGCTGTAATTACTTTATCAGTAGTGTTATGATTTTCTAATTTGATCGTTTATGGTTGTTAATTTTTTATATAAAGTAGCTTTCAAGGGCAACACTGGCCTGATATGATTGGCCGATTTAAAAACAGCAAGAAGTGGCGCGCATTTAGTTAGCCAATGAAATCGTTTCCCGCGTGCTGTTCGGTCGGCCCATCATTATGAGTAACGAAGCGAGACGATGTGTAAAGAAAGAGGCTTCAGGCCAGCATTCAAATAACTCGCTCCAAGGTGGAAGCATCGAGAGGCAAGTGCCCTGCTGATTATTATTGAGTTATACTGCAAATGTACCTAATTACTAAGTTGGAATTATATATACATGTGAAAGTGACCTTACGAGTTTAATTTACAACAGTAGCTAGTAGGTTATCTGAGATAACTTTATAATCTATACCATATGTTTTTTTTTGTATTATAAAGAGGAAAGATTTGATTGTTTGTTTGCATCGAATAGGCTCCGAAACTACTGACCCGATTCGAAAAATTATTTCAGCTACACTATCCCCGGTTAACATAGGCTATTTTATATTTTCAAAAAAATTAGGGATCCTTACTTTTTGTCTTCTTTAGCCATTCGTACCCGGGCAAAGCCGGGACGGGCAGCTAGTTCAGAATAAGTTATGTGCATAATCATTTTTAAAACCAGTAAACAGAACTCATGTAAGACATGAATAGAATATGTGTTCACACTTGTCGGACCCGCAATAATGCACCTAAAATAGAGTTGCACAGGACACATAGTACGGAGAACTGCGGGGCAATTCTGTTAACCGATCTCGTTGCTGAGGTGACGCGTTCTTGAGCTTCTCTCGTTTTTTTTGACAGCTTTGAGCTATCAAAACTGTCAGAAAAGCGAGAGGGGTTCGGGAGCGTATCACTTCGGTGACGAGATCGGTTGACAGAATTGCCCCGCTGATCACCGATGGAGTCGAAAAGTTCTCGAGTGGAGACCACGTACCGGCAAGCGCAGCTTAGGACGTCCACCCACGAGGTAGGCGGATGACTTCATCAAGACCGTAGGATCGCGCTGGATGCTAGCCGCTTACAACCGGTCATTTTGAACATGTATGTATAGGGGAGGTCTATGTTCAACAGTGGACGTCGTATGGCTGAAATGACAAAGACACATTGCCAGGCGAAGTGTGACAGGTGGAATAAATGTTTTTTTTAAACTTTCGCGATTTGAACACGTTATTATTATTTACTACTCAGTCTACCCGTGACCACGATCGATGCAACTCGGTCGAAACGTCGGGATGATGAGGTATTTATCTCGTAATTTTAGTGCGCGATTAGTCCCGTAGTATATAATAATGAGGTGGAATAAAGCTTTGACCGAGTGGTGGACGAAGCATGGTAAGCGAAGCGTTGGTCTTCCGGCAGCGGGATGGATCAACGATATAAATATCCGAAATCGCGGGTCGAACCTGGCTATAAAGCATGCGACCACGAAAAGCGACGAAAAGAACTCATTTCGACGTGTGAAAAAGTGACAGTTATATACTTTGCAATAACGCTGTCTCGTTCTGACACTACGGACGAAATAATTCGTGGCGCGCATACTAGCCCGGCTGGACACGACTGGCACAGGAGTTCACAGGACCGAGTCAGATACCATAGTAAAAGAGAGGCCTATACCCAAAAGTGGAAAAAGGAAGGTCGAAAATAGACTAAACTCCGCAAATAAATAAGGTTTAAATTAAACAAATACCGTCTTACCACAAAAGTTTTACGCACGCCTTAGACAACGTTTAACAGTACAAATTGCACGGTTAACAGTTTGCTGAGTGTGAGTGTTGTCGTAAACATGACGCGCTCTACGGTGAGCGCGTAAGCATGTAATTTGTATGAAGACAGTACAGTTCAAAAACGCGCCGCTAGTGGCGCTGTACATTTCTTCATACAAATTACATGCTTACGCGCTCGCCGTAGAGCGCGTCATGTTTACGACAAAACTCACACTCAGCATACAGAGTTTAAATCTTTTGTGGTAAGGCGGATAGTCGCTGTCGCGTTTTCCAATCTAGAGTAAAATAAACAAGTACTAGTAACATACAAGCAAGTTACGTATCTTACCTACCTAGTAGACCGTATCTTTAGTGATATGAAGTGAATAATTTATGCTAACACTATCGCGTTCATAAATATGTATGTATGCACTTGAAAAGATGCTACCCGTACGTATCTACGTATCTTATCGTCCGTATCTTCCAGAAATATTTATCTCTATCTCTCTCTAGATCTGCACCCCCATGGCAAAGGGATTAAACAATTTATCCACTTTTAGTGTAAGTTGTCAATATAATAATAAATAAATAAAATAAATATTTGAGGACATCTTACACACGGCCTCTGACCCCAAACTGAGCAAAGCTTGTGATATGGCTGCCAGAGACTGATATACATACTTATACATATTTTTATATACATACTCATATAGATAGTAATTAAATAACACCCAGACACAGAGCAAACACCTATGTATGTTCATCACATATATACTTGCCCTGGGTGGGGATCGAACCCACGCCCCTTTGACCTAGAAGTTAGGGTCACTAACCACTGAGCCACCGAGGCAATATCAATCCATTACATTGTTTTCTCTTCGAGGGGATAATGTGGTGGAAAGACTATTCGTCTATTTGCTATGATAGGGGTTCAATTATCTGAGCCGGGAGGCAAATCCAATTACCTATCCGCGAAATGGACGACACTTTTCGAAAGTCGACTCTTCTTGTGAACCGACGTCGTTTCAGCTTTAGAACATCCACTGCTGGACATAGACCTCCTCAATATATCCAATGAAACCTATTGGAATCAGCTTGCATCCATCGCAATCCTGCGATCTTTATGAAGTCATCTGTCCACCTTGTGAGTGGACATCCTACGGCGCGGTTGCTGGTACGTGGTCTTCACTTGAGAACTTTTCGACCCTATAGGTCATCAGTCCTCCCAGGTTATTATGTGAATGTTGAAATTAGGTCCCTCAGACCAAATCTGGCCTGGAAGAGGTTGCTGTAAGCAATAAGGCCGCCCTTTGTTGCACTAGTTTTAAGTTACTTTCTGTGTATTTTTCTGTAATTTGTGTTAACAATAAAGTGTTCATTCATTCATTCATTCAAATAAAGATTTTTTTATTTGGTCTGAGTTCGGTCCCCTTATAAAATACCTCACTCGGCACTGAAACGTGGTCTCTAACTATGGGCCTATTAATAAGCGCCAAGTAGCACACGAGCTATGGAGAAGGCTATGCTCGAAGTCTCTCTGCGAGATCGAATCAGGAATGAGGAGATACGTAGCAGAATCAAAGTTACCGACATAGCCCAGCGGATTGGCAAATTGAAGTGGCAATGGGCAGGGCACGTAGCGCGGAGGACTGATGACCAATCGAAAAGTTCTCGAGTGGAAACCACGCACCGGCAAGCGCAGCGTAGGACGTCCACCCACAAGGTGGACAGATGACCTCATTAAGACCGCAGGATCGCGCTGGATGCAAGCCGCTACCAACCGGTCTTATTGGAGATCTATAGGGGAGGCCTATATCCAGCAGTGGACGTCCTATGGCTGATGGCGTGGCCACATTATCGCCCTACGGCGAAGTTTTCGTCACTGGGGGCTCATTCATCTAATTCAAACGGTAGTAATTGGTTGTTCACGATTTGAACTACTACCTGAAGCTGGGCACACACGCTGCGATGATCGCATCTATTCATCAGATCTGTCCAGCGAGGTCCTAAAATAGTTGCATTGCCAGTAGGTAGTTATTGAGGAATCAAAATGACACCCCTATTTTAATCGAAAAATCTTGATTTAACAAAAAAAAATTGGCATCAAAGTTGTAGAAAATCAAATTTTAAACAACTTTTGTTCCTATAACTTCTGCTGAAAAATTGAAATAACACAAGTTATTGAAGAAATGAAATGGTACAACCAACTATTTAAAAAAATATCGATCCTACAAAAAGTTGATGGGAATCAAAGTTGTAGAAAATCAAATTTTAAACAACTTTTGTGTAAACAACCAGTGACGATAACTTCGCCGTAGGGCGAATGTGTGGCCGGTCCATGATGGATGGATGGATGATAAAATACCTACACCGAGGAGTCATATTCCGTTAGCTCTATGACCGACAATCATCTGACCCGAGAGTCAAATCCAATTACCTATCCCCGAAATGGACGAAACTTTTCGGAAGTCGACTCTTCTTGTGAAGCGAAATGTAATTGATCAATTTGATCCGAGTTTGACCTTTCGGATGATAAAATATCAACTTTGCCGTGTTGTAATTATATTAGTGTTGGAGTGTTTTAGCTGTCGGCTGTCGGGCAGAAACACTTCAGACGGAACTAAATTCTTATTAGGCCCGACTATGAAGGCGCCATCGTAAATTTAATAGCAACGTAATAAGTTTTATCTCTAGTATACCTTTACGAACTAAAAAAATAATTTTTCGATTCTGGCGTAATTATCGATGGACACTACAAAAAAAATATATACACACGAACTTCCTCCTTTTTGGACGTCGGTTAAAAAGAAAGTGAGAATGTATTATAAAAATCGGCCAAGTACGAGTCGGACTTGCGCACGGAGGGTTCCGTACTGTATGGGAGCCCCCCTTAAATATTTATTTTATTTTAATTTTATTATTTATTATTGAAGTAGATATAAAACTAAACATTCTGTAAAAAATTCAAGCATCTACCTGATGCCATTATTAATATAGAGCGAAAAACGTCTAAAAATTCAGGTTTGTTGTATGGGAGCCCCCTTAAATATTCATTTTATTTTGTTTTTATTTGTTGTTATAGCGGCAACAGAAATACATCATCTGTGAAAATGTCAGCTGCCTAGCTATCATGGTTCATGAGATACAGCCCGGTGACAGACAGACAGACGGACACCGAAGTCTTAGTAATAGGGTCCCGTTTTTCCCTTTGGGTACGGAACCCTAAAAACGATCCAGGCCCTGTTACAAGGTGACTCCGCATGACCCAATTAATTCCACGTCGAGATAACATCCAGTATGTTCTTTGATTTATGCCTCGAAACGCTGGATTTATTACTCTGGCTAAGACATTTTTATTTCGGGAAAATTTTGTATAGAAAAATTGCGGGGCGGAGATTGAAGGTTCACGTCGAAATTATAAGCAACATATTTTATTCTGAAGAATCACCGTGTTACGTTTTTACGTGGAAATGAAATTCAATTGATGCCTGCCGGTGGAAACGGGAGAAATTCAATTTGGTAGATCATTGTGGGTCTTATTACTGTAAATAATCGGCCAAGTACGAGTCGGACTCGTGCACGGAGGGTTCCGTACTGTATGGAAATTAATTCCCCCCTAGGCCCCCCTTAAATATTTATTTAATTTTAATTTTACTGAAGTGAATATAAAACTAAATATTCTGTGAAAATTTCAAGCATCTACCTGGTACCATTATTAATATACGAGTAGAGCGAAAAACGTCTAAAAATTCAGGTTTGTTGTATGGGAGCCCCCCTTAATTTTTTTTTTTTTTTTTTAGTATTTGTTGTTATAGCGGCAACAGAAATACATCATCTGTGAAAATTTCAGCTGCCTAGCTATCATGGTTCATGAGATACAGCACGGTGACAGACAGACAGACAGACGGACAGACGGACATCGAAGTCTTAGTAATAGGGTCCGGTTTTTCCCTTTGGGTATGGAACCCTAAAAATAGGGATGTTTTAGAAGTATAACAGTGTTTAAGGCAACGACTTGAAAAATTTTCTATGGTTTTTCGCGTGTCTTTGACATTAAGCCCGATTACAGAGGCGCCATCGTAATTATATTAGCTAAATAGAATAGTTCTGATTCATTTTCACTTTAGGCATTCGATAGAGAGAACGCTTTTTACGTTGCTATTAAATTTACGCTGGCGCCTCTATAATCGGTCTTATTGTAGATCGTATCGAGATATTTCGACTTCTTCAGGGTTATTCCCTGAACAGTAAGAAATCCTACGATCTACGACCACATTCTCTCATTGTCACCATGTAGATGTATTAATTTTAATATATCGAAGGTCGAGTGGAGACTACGTATCGGTAAGCGCAGCGTAGGACGTTCTCAGGAAGGTGGAAGTATGACTTCATTAAGACCGCAGGATCGCGCTGGATACAAGCGGCAACTAACCGGCTATTGGAGATCTTTAGGGGAGGCCTAAGTCCAGCAGTGAACGTCCTATGGCTGAAACGATGATGACGATATTGACATTCGGTAAACTACGTCATTTTCACAGATAGAGCTCCTGATACGGTCCCGATCTCTGTGGACCCGATCGATAATGTAGCTGAAGACTTACTTCTGATTTTGAGCAGATCTTCATCTACTTTGATCGAGAGTGATAGCGATGGATGGCAACTTTGGTATAGGCCGAATCATACAAGTGGACGGATGTGAAGTTAGCTATACTAGGCGCCACACAAATCGGCGGATGAAAAGTTAGCCGAAGATGACACTTTGCCGTGATTCGCTAATTGTTGCGCATGTATTGTGTGCACAATGCGTAAGGAGCGCGCAGGAGGCATGAGGTTGGCGGGCGGATGTGCCCCGGCGCGAGTCTCTCTGGCTCCCGCGCATACCTATATTTTGCCTTTTGCGCAGCGTTCTGCGCATAACTTCCCATCCGCCGATTTGTGTGGCGATTAGTATACAAACTACGCAATATCCAATCCTAACTGAAGCTCACATAAAGCTGCGCGTTGATTGGATTTGGCGCCTATACCAGACCCTAAGACATATTTTGGGTAACATCGCCAACAACGTTAGTTTGTCTCCCTCCAGCTGATAATGAATAAGCTGATGAGCAGCTTATTTCCAAAGCATCCGAAAGTAAACTCGATCAATCACCGACAAGGCTGAACAAGTAAGGCACTAAAGATGCTATCGTTTAGCAAAAAGCGGCCATTGCTAGCGCGATAGGCGAAAGAGTTGCTACACATACAAGCGGCCCGGCACAGTTAGTTCGGCAGAACGACAAAGCCGATTCGAATCAGCTACTACATTACGTTCGGCATCACTCTGCTTGTGCCGATCAGTACTGATCGGGTAGTTTCTTCGGGTCCAATCAGCACAGTTCGTTTTTCATTCGGCCGTTACGAGTCTCTGTCGTCGCTGCATTTTCGAACACACATTCTGTTTTCTGTTTCTGTCTGACTTTGCCGAATGTGTATAAAAAAAAATCGATAGGTCTTCGCTAGACCGGGCGCTAGCGAAGACCGATCGATTTTTTTTTTATCCTGAACATTCATCTACACTTATTCGATTTTACTGCCAGTGCCAATCGAGGTCGGCCCGTTTATATGTGTAACAAGCCGTGTACGAGTATGCACTGGGAACATCCCGCTGAGATGAGAGACGGCACGTCCTCGACATGGTACTTGATGCATACTGCATGTGATGCGTCTGGAATTCTAGATCAGTACGAGTACCTATGCCTAGCACATACTAAAATTCAAGAGCTCCGCAACCGTAGAGTAGCTATGACGCATTAAGTACCTAAAATAAAATAACTAAAGATCATTTTCAGGTAGCGTTCTCCACTCGCGGCCAAATAAGCCAAAACTTTTCACAAGAAATTACAAAACCCGCCTTCCATCGTGTACAAAATTCGAATATTTCGCTCGAATTGTTTACATTATTGTTGATTTATCAAAAACAGCTCAGGCGATTTTTGTAAAAATTAAATGGGACCACCTCAGTAGTGATATACTCTCGAATAAAAAAAATCGATTCGGTTCACAGTTGGCGAAATTATCGATGAACATACAGGAAAAAAATATACATACAGACGAACATAGAAACTCCTCCTTTTTGGAAGTGGGTTAAAAATATACCTAACTGTTGCAGTGCACAAGAGAAGTTAGTACTAATGTAAAATACGAAAACTTTGTGTAACCGGGCGCAAGTCGCGGAAATTGATAGTGATAAGAATAACACTATACGTTTATCAACATCCTAAACATATCGTAGAAGAAAATATAGAGCATCAGTATTGTTAAGACTTACCTATTTTTGTTTTTATATCTAAGCATTGTGATATGTGAGGAAACTGGAGGATCTTCCGCCACTTCTTGCTCTTGCCCTTATTGCTATCGGAGCCTCCTGTAACAAGAGACAATATATTAATAAGGATAATTGCTGGGAAAACTCGGGGTTGTAGGACGTTGGCCTGAATGGAGCAATCAGTATAGCCCTCAGAAGAATGACAAGTAATAGAAACCTTACTAAATTTTTCTCAAATAAAAACTAGGTACGTCACAGCTGTCTTATTCATATCTGGTTATACAGCATACGCGAGAGTAAGTGGAACAAAAAAAACGCATTGTCTGTCGGCATACGTCAAAATTACAAGATGGAATGTCAAAATGGTTAAAATTTGGTTCTGCGTCTTTTGTGATATGAACAGAAATTTGAACCCTCTACCTATAGTTCCAGCAGAAGGTTCAAATCTCTGATCATTTTACTTTCCTACTTTTTACCTTTTTGAATTTGGACTGCCGAAATAGATCAGTGCTAGTTTGTGAAACCCTTCGAAATTAAGTAAGTTCGGGTGTATGTGCATCTTTTTCTGACATCTTTTAAATTTAATATTTATAATGGGACAAAGTGATGTATGTCTTGCTATTTTAGTACGGTTTCTATTACTTGTTATTCTTCTGAGGTATAGCCTCTGATACCGTCAGTTCTGAGTTCGTTTCAGTAATATAATTAATGAAAGTGACAGCCGTGACAGGTCATAACACAACAATAATATTATATTATCTAATTTATGGGGAACTAGAAACAGAAACAGCTCTTTTTTAACAGAAACGATTTTGGTTTTCTGTCAGTAGTACCATTGATTAGTTCCATTGATGGTACTACTCAGGTACTCACGTATGTATATTTACCTAGTACCATTTTGGAACTAGCGACGTAGAATTAAATGAAAGGTACATAATTATTTAGACAGAGATTTACATTCTATGTTTATTTGTGTAGGCTATATTTCCGAGAAAACTCGAATTCATTTTCTTTTAATTTTTGTATCTTGTTAGATATATCAACAGAAAATATCCCTAAAGATATAAGGGTCTTATGCCAATATACGAACCTAGGACAAAACTTTCACAATATAACTAATATAAATTAAAAATTTAAAAAACCCCCGACACATTGACAACCATTTTGGGCACATTTGTAGAATTTTGGTTCTTCCATCCCCACTTTAACCCACCATAACTCTTAAACGGCTTAATCGATTTTTATAAAACATAGCTAAGAACACTCTCGATTAAGTCTCCTTTCATCCAAAAAAAACTAAACTGAAATCGGTTCAGTGGTTCGGGCGCTATGATGCCACAGACAGACACACAGACAAACAGACACGTCAAACTTATAACACCCCTCTTTTGCGTCGGGGGTTAAAAAATAAATCCCCATACAATAAATATGCAATATGGCCTATGCTCAGAAGTGGACTATAAAGTCGCGTATAGAATGAGAAAGAATGAAAATGGCGAAAATAATCCTAAACGAAAATACTTAACAGATCTACGAGAATACCTCTACAGATACAAAAGAAAGTCTTAAGCCAGTCTACAAACCCCAAAACAAAAACTTTCATAATAAAAATAAATCTCCATACAATGTTCACCGTCCCAAACTTGCTCTACTTGGCGAAGAATTTTAATTAAATAAAAATATGTTTGCTGTTCCCGAGTTCCGTAAACATCGATACAAAGTTTCCGGCCGTATCAAGATGGGAGATTCGGAAAGCAATCGGTAAAATTGTTGGTCTTTCTTCTTCCGTATCCAAGTTTCGGCCGCAAAATAAGGGGACGACAGAAGGCTAGCTTGACACAATGCGCGGTCGAGCTACGCACACAAACATCGCTCGCATGCACGAAAATACGGAATACATAGAGCTATTACAACCAGAGGGCGATCGAGAAACTCTGAAGGAGATTTGATATGGCATGAGTTAGAAAGAGACATAAAAATATCTTATAATCAGTGGCTGTGGCCGTGTTTTTCTCCCGATAGTGTCAAATTCCAATTCATATTCGACAGGTTTGACAGCTCTGGGCAATATTTTCCATACATTTTTGTGGTTGAGAATTGCCTCAAGCGACAACAGCGCTATCTCTCTGGTTGTAATGGCTCTGTGGGAATTCTTGTAATCGCACCGTTACACAGATGGTTATAGAGATTAGTATCGATAGCAGTTTGTTTTTTTTGGGAGCCTTTGGACCGAACCCATCGTACCCTTATAAATACAAGCATATTACATATTATACACACACACATATATATACATACACACTAAGGTATAATAAGCCAGCGAGGTAGACTCGTGGAGTTGGCGTGATTTATAGACTGGAAGAAAGTCTCCACCAGTCTGTAAAACATTCCAGCCTCCTCAGAGACGGGGTCACATAACAAACTTTGTAATGCCACCACATAGGATTCGGTCACTTCAAGTTCGGCAAAGATTCGTTCTCTTTCGCGAGCTTGAGTTCTACATTTTCAGTGGTTTGTGTTTCGGTCGTCGCGGGTAAAGTTTTCCCAACTCGGTGCGGCACACGTCTATATTGATTCGGCTGAGGGTGCAATGATTTGGCAAATAGCGGCGCTCGGAGGTTTATTCGCTGTTTTACAGTTTATATTTCCCTTCATTGTGAGAGATGGAACTCAAAATATCTTATTTGGCACCGAAATCTTTAAATAGTAAGGCATTCGACAATGCTAATCGTTATCGACTAATAATTAATGATGGAAGAGATTTTCACGACGTAGCAATCTGTGGGACGTTAATGACCTCGCAGGAGCCGCTGGACAAAGTAGGTGTTCGATTAGTATGTGTTGCCACGACTAGCCAGAGATGACTTATGGCACTGAAACGGACAATGGGCAGGGCTCATAGCACGGAGGACTGATGACCGATGGGGTCGAAAAGATCTCGAGTGGAGACCACGTGCCGGCAAGCGCAGCGTAGGACGTCCACCCACAAGGTAGACGGATGACCTCATTAAGACCGCAGGATCACGCAGGAAGCAAGCCGCTACCAACCGGTCTTATTGGACATCTGTAGGGGAGGCCTATTTCCAGCAGTGGACGTCCTATGGCTGATGGATGGATGGATGGATCGCTAAGTAGGTCTAGGTACGTATAGGCCGGGTGGCTAGTCCAGATGTCAGAGTTGTTAAGTAAAGCCGCCTGAAGGCCTCGGCTGATACAACGATGATAACGATCTACCCTAGAACTGCGCAAGGACTTTCATCTCCAAAGCCAAATGTTCGCAAGATCTAGTCGACCAGTACCGAAACTCCCACAACTATCGAGCGTCAAGTAGGCGGTAAGCAATCATGCTTATTGACCACCCGAGATAACGGACAAACACTCGGCTGTTAATCGGCTCGAGGGGAATGGGATGTGGGCATTTCATTTCGGTAATAGCTATCGGCCAGGCGGTGACCGGACTCTGGGATATGGGCGTTTTTGTCACGATTTACTACATTATCATCATCATTTCAGCCGCAGGACGTCCACTGTGACCGAGACAAGAGACAACCTCTCGGCCTGTTAATCTGCTCTAGGGGAATGCACTTCATTTCGGTAATAGCTATCGGCCAGGCGGTGACCGGATTCTGGGATATGGGCGTTTTTGTCGTGATTTACTACATTATCATCATTTCAGCCGCAGGACGTTCACTGTGACCAAGATAAGAAACAAGCACTCTGCCTGTTAATCTGCTCCAGAGGAATGGGATGTGGGCACTTCATTTCGGTAATAGCTATCGGCCAGGCGGTGACCGGATTCTGGGATATGGGCGTTTTTGTAGCTATTCGGGACAAACCCGATGCTTATATATATTCTAAGTCACCACAGACATACTGGCCAGTATAAGTCTCTATTACGGTTTCAATAAGACTGATTGAAAGCATATATAGGTAGCTTCCAGTAGATTCCTTCAGTTACTGACTCAAGCAGGCACAGCGTAGGGTTCTCCGAATGTCCTCTATCTTCGGTGTCAAACCTCTAGATTACTGCCCAGCAAGCGCAGCATACCGATATCGTGAACTAATGACCTGCCATACTATATGTATATCTGTGTTTATTCTAAAAGAAATCACTATTAGGGTTCCGTACCCAAAGGGTAAAAACGGGACCCTATTACTAAGACTCCGATGTTTGTCTGTCTGTCTGTTACCATGCTGTATCTCATGAACCGTGATATCTAGTCAGCTGAAATTTTCACAGATGATGTTTTTCTGTTGCCGCTATAACAACAAGTACTAAAAACAGAATAAAATAAATATTTAAGGGGGGGTCCCAAAACAAACGTGATTTTAAGGAGTTATTTTGCTCGCTATTAATAATGGCAAGAGGAATGGGGCTAAGAGTTCTCCAACGTGGTACGGAACCCTTCGTTCGTGTGTCCGACTAGCACTTAGCCGATTTTAATAAATTAAATATCGTGTACATGCCGCCTACACAGGTATAAGCCGATTCAAATTTATAGGCGGTTGTGAAGTTAGCTACAAAATGAACGAATACCAATCTTCAGTCAGGATTGGGTGTTGCGCAGCTTGTAGCAAACATAACAGCCGCCTTGAGTTTGATTTGATCTATACCTATTGAAGTGAAACTTCTAATGCGACTTCCAACAAGGCTGCGTTAAACGTTTAACGCTACCATGGAGGGGTTATGAAAGCATTGTTGCGTCGAAGTTTCACTTCTTCCGCGCGGAGGGACTCTACTTGCACTTTTTTGCTCCGTGATTCACAACAAGCACTAAAATCACAAATTGCACTATTTGGCAACTCAACATTTAATTAACTAGGTATCTATTTAACGCAAGCCGACATTGCGCAATGGATTTCGGCAAACTAATACAGATAAGTTCAAATAACGCACTAGACTGGAAACTAAGTGGTACCTACTAATTAAAATATAATATTTGAAATCGTATCATCATCAGTTACTGCATTCGTGACGCTTTGTTCATAATCACCCTGCGTAATTAGGCCTATGTGGATTATAAAATCGGCCAAGTGCGAGTCGAACTTTCGCACAAACGGTTACGTACCGCGTGGGAGCCCCTCCCCCCCCTTAATTTATTTTAGTTTAATTATTACTTTTGAAGTGAATATTCGGTGCATATTCATATCGAGCAAAAAACGACATAAAAACACGTTTTTTGCATGGGAGCTTAAAAATTTATTTTATTATGTTTTTAGTATTTGTCGTTACAGCGGCGTCACAATCACATAATTTGTGAAAATTTCAACTGTATAACTATCACAGTTTGTGAGATACAGTCTGGTGATAGACAGACATGACGGACGGACAGCTTAGTAAAAGGGTTTCTTTTTACCTTTTGGGTACGGAACCCTTAAACTTAACTAATTTGTACAAAGAGTTGTAATAGCAGCAATTCGGTTTTGTTTCTATAGAAATTATAGGCCAAAAGGTTACTTGATAGAGACGAGCACAGATCAGTGCCACGCAGGGTTTTTAAGAAGGATGTCGGCTGCTCATACATACGAATACCTGTTGTATACGAATACACTCATTTTCTCCCAAGTTTATATCTAAAAATGTTATGTTACTCAGAGTAACTTATGACGCTTTTTAAATTGTTCTAATTTGTTCAAGTTCGTTTTTAATGAAGTTTTAAAATATTTAACCACACAAGCATTGGCAAAGCAAAAACAATAATAAATCATTGTAATTTTTCTGGTGGTCTAATTTTAATTTTAATTAGTGATATGACAACAGCAATTAATCACTATATTTTTGAAGCACACATCATTATTAGAAAAGATGTTTTGTTCCATGATTGCAAAATAAAAATCGGCCAAGTGCGAGTCGGACTCGCGCACGAAGGGTTCCGTACCGTATGGGAGCCCCATTCCTCTTGCCGTTATTAAAAAAAACTCCTAAAAATCACGTTTGTTGTATGAGAGCCACCCTTAAATATTTATTTTATTCTGTTTTTAGTATTTGTTGTTATAGCGGCAAGAGAAATACATCATCTGTAAAAATTTCAGCTTTCTAGGTATAACGGTTCATGAGATACAGCCTGGTGACAGACAGACAGACGGACAGCGGAGTCTTAGTAATAGGGTCCCGTTTTTACCCTTTGGGTACGGAACCCTAAAAATAAAATAAAAATGTTTTGACAGGTCGAGTCTCTGTATCCTTGTTTGTATTATATTATCTTTTCTATTGTACCGCAATGGGTAAAGCCGCGATATCCAACTATCTGCCGTACTATAATTGGATCAAAAGTGTCGGAACTCGGAAGCTGGCTTAGCTTGTTTATTCCACTTTCCATAAATAAATACAGCTTTGGACGGCTCGGTTCACATACTAACTATTATTTAATCTGTGGCCCGGTGGTGTAACGTGCGCGATGTTTGTTTACCCATCCTTCATAGCAATAGCAAAGCGTTAATACGAACGTACAGATAGCGCGCGAGTTGAATGCAGTCGGGGTCTGAGGTAAAGAGTAAAGGTGTTCCCAACGGCTAAAATCGTGAAACGAATATATTGAATATGCGAAAATAAAATCGCCTAATATTTTATCTGCTATAATATTTTTAACCGGACCTGTTAAAAATATTATATTCCGTATTCCAAATTTTAGCGAATACACTATGTCATTGTTATAAGGTTGATTTTTGAAGTAATATTATTTTTAATTCAGGTCATGCGTTATCATCTAGCGACATCTGTTGATGTTCAGAGGGACGACTTAGATAGGTGTTGACTCAAATAGTGTTGTATCAAACTCATTCGAGACTTGAGTTGTTTTTCGAGGACTAGGACTCGAGTTGTTAGAATATGAATCCGAGTCATCATCCGACTAAAAAAATGATTGCTTAGTACGTAATAAATCAATAATTTGTTCATTGCTATTTTGTTTAATTACTTCAAACTAGTTATGGATTTTGAGGACTCAGTCTTTAAAAAACTCAGTCTTTGAGTCCTTTTTGACATTAAAGTCTTTTTACAAAAGACTCAAAGTCACTCAAATTTTCTTTCTTTCTTTCTTTCTTACGTAAAACGACATAGACTCGAGTCTTCAAAAACAGCTCAAGTTCTATTTAATAAGACTCCAAGACTCGAGTCTCTTATTACATACTAGACGACCCGCCCGGCTTCGCACGGGTGTATTATACATATTATAAACCTTCCTCTTGAATCACTCTATCCATTGAAAAAAACCGCATCAAAATCCGTTGCGTAGTTTTAAAGATTTAAGCATACAGACAAACAAACATACAAAAATAGCGACTTTATTTTATACTATGTAAGGACAAGTACAAGACTATCGATCGCATTAGTCCATCTTTTGTATAATATTTGAAAACCGCTAGATGGGTGAGTGCCAGCTATGTATGTGTGCGTGGCGCTGACAGTAGCGAAAAATATTATAGCAGGTCGCGGACTCGCGGTATGAATAATTATATCGTTCGTTAGTGCCAGCTAAGCTATGTTGCGTGGCGGACGGCAACAGGCGGGCGAGTGGCGAGCGAAAAAAAACAGGTAAAAAATATTATAGCAGGTCGTGGTATGAAAAATTAGCAGGTTGAATATGCTAAATTTTGCTAGCAGTGAATTTTAACTGCTAACAAATATAACGAACACCTTTAGTAAAGAGCGGGAGCATCTCCCCCCGCTATCCGCACGCCCCACCTCACGCGCCTGGGCGGGTTGGGCGTGCGGATAGCGGGGGGGGAGACATTCGCATTCCTAAGCTCTGCATTCAACTCTCGCATTCCTAAGCTCTGCATTCAACTCGCGCGCTATCTGTAGCTTATATTGTTACCACTTTACAGTGTTCAAAAGCTTACAAGAAATGTTTTATTTTATATTCGATAAAATTTAAATGGGACCACCTCAGAAGTATATCCTTTAGAATTTAAAAAAATATGTAAATCGGTTCACAATTGGCAAAAATATTGAGATCATACACAAAAAACAAAGCAAAAAATATTACATACAGACGAACATAGTACCTCCTCCTTTTTGGAAGTCGACAGGTTGATTTTTCAAACGGGCCCGCTTACCCGACTACTGATATTAGCCGTTCCGTCTATCCTTACATAGTATAAAATAAAGTCGCTATTTTCGTTTGTTTGTTTGTCTGTATGCTTAAATCTTTAAAACTACGCAACGGATTTTGATGCGGTTTTTTTTAATGGATAGAGTGATTCAAGAGGAAGGTTTATATGTATAAAAATTCCCGAAATTCCCACGGGAACGGGCACAAAGCGGGTAAAACCGCGGGGCGCTGCTAGTTAATTATAAATTAGTTAACAGAACCAGCCCTTGATTAAACAAAGCTGCCTGTTCTCTAAACTTTGATAAACCGGACTCTCCTTTCGATCCCTGCGGTTGATAAAGTGTGATTTCGTTTTCAATTAAGTTATTGTTTGATAAACCACCCGGAACACCAATGTTATCAATGAATGTTTATGGTTTTCGACTTTCTTATGACCAGACACTAGGAAAGACATGGTCGGAAGCCGAAGCCGTTTAAAAGGAACGGTTTTCATTTTGATCGGTTACTCTTTCTTCTTCTTCTTGAGGTACCAGCTCCTCCCGTAGGTCGGCTATCATTAGGGCATTAGAAATAGTGATCTTGAGCTCAGATTGAACCACGTACGAAGATTTTTGAGGCTCGAAGTTCGCCTTCTTCCGGGAGGTCGTTGTCCCTAGATCTTCCCTTGCATGATTAATTGTAGCAGGTTATATTTGCCATTACGCATTATGTGCCCAAGATACTGTAGCTTGCGCTTTTTAATTGTGTTCAATTGTGTCTGTCGCTCCAGTAGATATTAAGTAAAGTTGTAATTAATTAGTTTTACATTGAAATAAATATCGTAATACATCATTAAGTCATTAAACTCTGCTGTATACACTATCATTTGTATATGTATTATTTTACTAGCTGACCCGGTGAACTTCATCTCACCATCTGTCAACTGAAACATTTTGTATGGGAAAATCAAATTCATGTTTTTATTACATTACTCCCTACATTTTTATATTTTCTCACCGTTTAAACCTTCCCTTAGCTTCCACGGATTTTCAAGACCAAAATTAGCCCAATCGGTCCAGCCGTTTTTGAGTTTTAGCGAGACTAACAACCACTATTCATTTTTATATATAAAGAAAGAAGATTTTATTAGCACGGCACCAATTACACGAATTACCATGTGACTAAATTTCATTAGTTTAAGTAAATATATTAATAACGATAAAGGTACAATTAAAAAAGAATTCATATCACATATCCACTACTAAATAATCGAGTCACATATTTATTAGGGTTCCGTACCCAAAGGGTAAAAACTAAGACTAAGACTTCGCTGTCCGTCTGTCTGTCTGTGACCAGGCTGTATCTCATGAACTGTTAGCTAGAAAGCTGAAATTTTCACAGAATTATCTGTGAGAAAATATAGCGTATAATATGTGTGTTGTTATAGCGGCAACAGAAATACTGATTTCTGTTGCCGCTATAACAACAAACACAACATAAAAAGAGAATAAAATAAATATTTAAGGGGGGCTCCCATACAACAAACGTAATTTTTTTGCCGTTTATTGCTCCATATTAATAACGGCAACAGGCAACGGCCACCTATTCTCCCTCCACGCTACTTAAAGATAATTCAAAGTACAAAACACATGTCTAGCCAGTAGCCACCGCACTGGCGCCAGCATTTCATTAATTAAGGATATCGAATAAAGCGCCGTGTAGTTAGTATCATTTAAATATCATTTAGCGAATGGGCTGCAACGCTCATGGACAATTTTAATTGAGATGCGCAAACCAGCGCGGGAATGGCGCAGAATACAGATATGGTGCAGTAGACCATGTTTAGGCCTTCACGGAATGTTAGGGGAACGCTGAATATTTTAAATGTTCTGTCGTACGTCATCACATATGAAACGTTGGTGTTAAAAACCGATTATGGCTCATAATGTTATCGAGGTATTCAAACATGCCTTTCAATGCCTTTTCAAAAGACCGCTCTCGAATAGTACGTTACAGAAGAAATAATAAGTATACAAAAGACAAAAAGTGAAGTATGGTTACGAAATTGTCCGATTGGTCCCTACAGCGCCACGTGGCCACGCAGAACGTATCACGCGCTAGGGCTGGCCGACATCAGTATTTTTTTATCTACTTGGGTTACTTTCTAGTTTTTACTAATTGTGATGTCAAAATATTATATTTATTACATAAAATAAACTCGTTGTGATGTGAATGAAAGAGGAAGCGTCCTATAAAAATACATATTGTGTTTTTGATATTTTTTGGGTTCCGTAGTACAACGAGGAACCCTAAAAACGTAAATAGCACCCTTCCTAGTTACTAATTCACATGTTTGTTTATAACTACGGCGCGCCGCGAGTGATTAGGATACCGAGAGCATACCAAACTCTAAGCGCATAGGTACGAGTATGATTCGCGATCCGACCGTTTGTATGAAGACGGAATACTGTTAGATATCATTATGTGAACTTCAGACACGATTGGGTTTTGCCACGGTAATTAGAATATCATTACCGTGGTTTTGCGCACCTTGTACCTAAACTAAGCGCCACAAAAGAATTTAGCCGCAGATGCACTTCGCCGTGATTCGCTAATTATTGCGCATGTGTGCACAGTGCCGATGCCGCGTGTCGTAGTGGTGAGCACGGGCGTAGGGAGCGCGCGGGAGGCATGAGGTTGGCGGGCGGGTGTGCTGCGTGTCGTCTCTGTGGCTCCCGCGCATACCTATATTTCGGCTTTTGCGCAGCGTTCTGCGCATAACTTCCCATCCGACGACTTGAGTGGCGCTAGTATATTTACGAGTATCTCCACAGCCGCCAAGAAGTCTGATCCGAGCCAGGTATCATGTGAGAGTCTTGAGTTACTTCGTGTGTACATTGGTTACTGTTATTACAGCGCCAACGAAAGTGAACAGTCCACGTTTGTACTTAGAATGTTAATCAACATGCTCTTTCACAATCCGTCTACAATTCTTGTTCCTAAGCAGCGTTTTATTGGAGCGGTCTGTACCAAAATCTAAATAATCTATATCAGATGGACGCTATCTGATATCTGTAAAATTTTAGTCATTGGAATTACTTTTCTAAAATTAATATATTATACTTAATTATTTTTCACAAAAAATGGCAAAACCGCCTTCCATCGTGTACAAAATTTGAATATTTCGCTCGAATTGTTTACATTATTCTTGATTCGGGCAAAAGCTTTAGTAGTTCTCCGAATAGTAGACCTCGCGACACATCTCTAACTGAATCTTCATAAGCCTATATCTCGACACGCTCTTGACCGATTTTGTTCATACTCGCTATATAACTTTGACAGAACTTAGATATTAAACAATCTTGCCAAATTTTATCGGAATCGGCTGTTAAATAGCGCTATACCAATTTCCCCTCCTTTTAAAGGGAAATATCGGCAATCGCCGTGTTATAATCGAGATCTTCGCTGCTCTTCGATCAATAATCTATATCAGATGGACGCTATCTGATATTTGTAAAATTTTAGTCATTGGAATTACCTTTCTAAGCTGAATATAACAACAACAGTTTTTAGGGTTCCGTACCCAAAGGGTAAAAACGGGACCCTATTACAAAGACTTCGATGTCCGTCTGTCTGTCTGTCACCGGGCTGTATCTCAATAACCATGATAGCTAGGCAGCTGAAATTTTCACAGATGATGTATTTCTGTTGCCGCTATAACAACAAATACTAAAAACAGAATAAAATAAATGTTTAAGGGGGACTCACATACAACAAACGTGATTTTTAGGAGTTTTTGCCTGTTATTATAAACGGCAAGAGGAATGGGGCTTCAATACGGTACGGAACCCTTCGTGCGCGAGTCCGACTCGCGCTTGGCCGATTTTTTACAATTTGACATTATCTTTCATTTATGATTGACTGTCGAAAATCTACCAAAGTGGGTAGGCAATAATTGGGCATTTAGTTTGGTAGGTTTTTATCACTCATAAACTGGCACCTTGTTGTGTTTGCTCTTGTTGTATTTAGAATATTTAGTGCAATGTAGATGTAAATAGTGTTTATATTTGACTGAAATTAACTTGGTTTTAAGAATGTAGATAAGAAATGAATTGTGATTTAACGTTATTAATTTATAAACATGTGAGTAATTAGTTTCCTTTTAAGTGTAAACTGTATTGTAGTTGGTTTTAGGGTTCCGTACCCAAAGGGAAAAACGGGACCCTATTACTAAGACTTCGATGTCCGTCTGTCACCGGGCTGTATCTCATAAACCATGATAGCTAGGCAGCTGAAATTTTCACAGATGATGTATTTCGGTTGCCGCTATAACAACAAATACTAAAAACAAAATAAAATAAATATTTAAGGGGGGCTCCCATACAACAAACCTGAATTTTATGACGTTTTTCGCTCTATATTAATAATGGTACCAGGTAGATGCTTGAAATTTTCACAGAATATTTAGTTTTATATTCCCTTCAATAATAAAATTAAAATAAAATAAATATTTAAGGGGGGCTCCCATACAGTACGGAACCCTCCGTGCGCGAGTCTGACTCGTACTTGGCCGATTATTTACTATTCAAAAGTGTGTCTGTGACACCCATTTGTCGAAATAAATAAACTAAACTAAAACTTTTAAAAGCCTTTCTATATCCAACCTACCACCCACTCTAAATATAATATAGGTAAGTCAGAACCAAATATAGAAGCTCTAGCACTGAATAATTAAATGCCTAGGTGGAGATTATTGAGTGTTGCCTAGTGTCGGGACGCTTCTGCGTGGGCCTTCCCAATTTTCAGGGATCTAGAGAAACATCACGATTTATTTGAATAAGCCAATTTTTTATCCCTGGATTTGTATAAAAAGGTCATGAGTAAAAATAGACGATAATAGTAGTTTATGCAACTGTCATATGATACACTCGTTACTATTATGAAACTCGCTGCGCTCGTTTCATAAACTCACACTCGTGTTTTAATACCCGTGTTATATGCAGTTGCATAAACTACTATTAATTGCACAAGTGCAAAATTGTAATGGATGTTCCTCGATTTTGTAACTCACGTACAACGGCCTTTCCGTTAAGAAAAATATTGTGAGGTAAACTGCACATAGTGCATAATAATTATATCAGTGGAAAAAGCTCTATAGCTATATGTGAATCTATAATCCTTAGTCCACTGCTGGACATAGGCCTCCACTATGGATCGCCAATAAGACCGGTTTGTTGCGGCTTGCATCCAGCGTGATCCTACGGTCTTAATGAGGTCATCCGTCCACCTTGTGGGTGGACGTCCTACGCTGCGCTTGCCGGTACGTGGTATCCACTCGAGAACTTTCGACCCCATCGGTCATCAGTCCTCCGCGCTATGTGCCCTGCTCATTGCCATTTCAACTTGCCAATCAGCTGAGCTATGTCGGTAATTTTGGTTCTTCTACGTATCTCCTCATTCCTGATTCGATCTCGCAGAGAGACCCCGAGCTTAGTCCTATCCATATCTCGTTGGGCTACTTGGAGCCTATTAATAAGGCCTATAGTAAGAGACGACGTTTCAGTGCCATAAGTCATCACTGGCAACACACACTGATCGAACACTTTACCTAAAAGGTTAACGATTATTTGATCCCTCCATCAGAAAAGACATATTGTACCTGGCAACACTAATTACAGAGCACATTACTCACAACCCCCGAGCCAAACCGCAGGCGGGGGCTAGCCGAAGGCCTCCGCAAATAGAAATGTGCTAAGAGCTCATTTATCAGGTACCTACGTACCTACTGTAGATAAGGATGATCGCACACGAGCGCTCGACCATAGCCACAAACGCTGTGCAACCGACATTTTTACAAGCTTTTATTTAGTTTCCCCCCTTTTTAGTTCTACCTGCCCCGATGTCAGTCGGTCTGTAATCAAATCTTGCAAGTTATATTTGATCCACTTCCCGGTTACCGATTGAGCTGAAATTTTGTATACATGTGTAAATCGCTTGACAATGCAATATTATGATGACACGGTGCAGATCTGATGATGGAGCTGGAAGGTGGCCAAAAGAACTTTGCAATGAAACGACACAACCTCATCGAGTGTGGGTTCATTTGAATGGTCTTGGCGAGTAGTTTGTCTTTCAATGGTAACCAGGTTCTGATGATGGAGCTGGAAGGTGGTCATAGGAACTCTGTAATGAAACGACGCACTCCTATCGAGTTTCGGCTCGTTTGATTCGTCTTGGCGAGTAAAACTTGTGTAAAAGCTTGATTTTAAAAAAAACATTTTTTTTTAAATATATAATACTTGTTCATACATCAAATACATTTATTTGCATGTTAGTTAACGCAGCTTCCATTCACAGGGCAGTCTGGGCACTAGCTTGTATGAAACAAAATTAAAATTTGTGGTTATAGTTGAGTACCAACGTAACTGCAGATAAGTGAGGTGAAACTAGGGCTAATTTGCCAGGTATAGGAAGAATAAAACATCTTGGCGCCTTGAAGCTCATTTAGCAGCTGCGCGAGGATTGGGTTATTCGCAGCATGTAGCTAACATCACAGCCGTCAAGTTGTATACTCCGCGCCACACAAGTTGATGGATGTGAAGTTAGCCACTAGCTGCGCAGTAGCCAATCAACGTGCGGCTTCCACGTCACGTCTCGTCAGGATTGGCTACTGCGCAGCTAGTGGCTAACTTCACATCCATCAACTTGTGTGGCTGCGGTCGACCGCTCGTGTGCGCCGACATTAAGATCTCATTTATCAGATACCTACATACAATACCTACTCTGTAGATAATGCTTGCTCGATTATTATCTCCGCTCCAGCCCGCGGGCAGTTTTGATAAATGACTCTCGAATTTTGATGACGATTTATTTTATCGGCAAAGCAACCATTCGGAGGTTCTATTTATTTGTAAGGTGTAAATTCAGTAGCGTGTTTTAGCTGGAGTAGCGTTTTTAAATAGGATTAACCTTAAGGATATTAGGATTTAAGATGGCCGTCAGAGATCGGAACGAGGCGGTGATGGAGGCTTTGGGCCGGGAGAAAGCAACAAAACTGGCATCGGTCGTGAAAAATGTGTATTTGTAACTTATAAGATATAAGCATTGTGTGCATGCCCCAAGCATTCATGCTCACCATCGAAGGCTCCTTCTTGCGGCGGAATCATGTGTCGGGTCGTTCTCCTCCCTCAAATATGGTCGAGGAGAATTGTGGCTGGCTCATGTGTCACACTCGTGATCGAATGCTGCTTGCGGGTCGCCGGAATGCTCGTGGCATTCACGCAGTGCATTGACTAACTTAGGTTAAGATTTCAAGTACCTACTAACTCTCTTTGTACAGTATAATGAAATAATTGTAAATTCTAGTTATCAAAGGGCACAGACCCCGGGAGTCTGTGGTTAGTAAATTATAATCTAAAAAAATAGGATTAACCGGAAAAGTGACGAGATGAGTTTTAAAAGTAAATGTTCGTGTCTCGGGATTCGAGCCTAGGAGTTCCGGATTGAAAACGAATAGGTATCTCAATTACTATTGGTACGTTCGTTTGTATATGTATTAGTACTGCTACAAGTTCAGATAAGCTGGGTAACTAGCCCTGGTGTCAGATACTTTAAACTGCCTGAAGGCCTCATGGCTAAATAAACGGTTAAAACATCGGGGCTTACAAGTTAACGAGTCAACTAGACCACGACAGTGTCCAATATTGTAAATGCCACCCGCGGTCACCCATCTGAAGACTGGCTGTGCCGAGCCTTGCATAACTTCTGTGATGGCTCAGAAACGTATAATCAAACTACGTAATGAACTCTACCAGTACCAATAATCCATCCATCCATCAGCCATAGGACATCCGCTGCTGGATATAGGCCTCCCCTATAGATCTCCAATAAGACCGGTTGGTAGCGGCTTGCATTCAGCGCGACCCTGCGGTCTTAATGAGGTCATCCGTCCACCTTATGGGTGGACGTCCTACGCTGCACTTGGCAGTACGTGGTCTCCACTCGAGAACTTTTCGACCTCATCGGTCATCAGTCCTCCGCGCTATGTGCCCTGCCCATTGCCACTTCAACTTGCCAATCTGCTGGGCTACGTCGGTAACTTTGGTTCTTTTACGTGTCTTCTCATTTCTGATTCAATCTCGCAGAGAGACCCCGAGCATAGCCCTCTCCATAGCTTGTTGTGCTATTTGGAGTTTATTAATAAGGCCCATAGTTAGAGACCTCGTTTCAGTGCCATAAGTCATCACTGGCAACACACACTGTACCAGTACCAATAATAGTTTACACTAATGGTCTTCATAGGTCAAGGAATCAAACTGTGGTTATCTATAAGCTACGGATACCGAAATCCTGTACTGTATCAGCCTTTTTTTAATAGTCCACTGCAGGACGTAGGCCTACCCACGAAGGGTGGTTGGGCCATTTCCACTACGCTGGCCCAGTGCGGATTGGTGGATTTACATACGCCATCGAATTTCTTCTACGGAGAGGTATGCAGGTTGCCTCACGATGTTTTCCTTCACCGAAAAGCCAGTGGTGTGAAATTCCGTACATAAATTCCAAAGAACTCATTGGTACGGGACCGGGATTTTAACCCACGACCTCACGATTGTGAGGTGGGTGTCACTACCTCTAGACCACCACGGCTTTACCGAAATCTAACTAGCTATAATTTCATTACCGTGCTATAATCCTACCGCTTAACTTAGGCCCTATTCAGTGCGACGCGGACCGTCCGCACGCGGACTAGGTTTTGCGTCCGTTGCGGATGAATTTGTCGTTCAGTGCGATGCGGATCGTGATCGAGAGTGGTACAGTGTCATGGACAAAACTTTGAATTTGGTGATTGCGGCCTATTTATTAAACATCAGAAGAAGAAGACGCCATGGTAGAAGATTTAGTGTGCATCCACTGGTTGAGAAAAGTCTTCTTAAAGGAGAATTTGTGTCCTTGCTTTCGGATTTGCGGGATGACGAAATGAAATTCTTCAAATATTTCAAGATGTCCATAAGGACATTTGAGGAGTTGCATGCGAAACTAGAGCCATATTTAATGCGTTGCGATATATACAAGAAATCCATATGTTCGCGGGAGAGATTGGCTGGTTAAACCTTTAAATTTAAGTACCTAATTGTAAAATGTAAATGAAAAATTATTTTTAATTAAAAAAATTATATAATCAATTTAAAATGTAATTATGTAATTAATTACAATGCAGTGTAATCACCGTGTTGCTAGCTTTGACAACGACAGTACATTACGTCCGCTCCGCGCGACTGTCCGCCGAGCACTGAACAAATACATTAGAAATTTAGAACCAAGCACCGTCCGCCCGCGGACAGCTGCGGCGCGGAGGAGCGGCGCGGAGCGATTTCGACCGCGCGCGGATAGCTCTCCGCGACGCGGACATCTCCGCGTCGCTCTGAACGCGCTGTAAGGTTTGGCAAGGCACTGAATAGGGCCTTAGTCATCGCCCCCGGCGCCTGCACCTGTCGCAGTCCCCTCTGTCGTCTCCCCCGGCGCCCCTGTACCGCGCAGGCGATGACTAAGTTAAGCGGTGGGCGGAATCCAACTAGCTAGTTAGCTTGTAGCTAACATCACAGCCGCCAAGTTGTTTATTTGGTCTATACAAGACGTAGAGTAGACAGAACGCCTAAAAACCCCGATTTCGATTCTTAAGAAATCTGGACGCCATCCAATTACAAATTATTTATCAATTATGAATGCTGCTGCCAAAACGATTTCCAGCTAATGTTGATGTGAGTTTAATTGAAAACCTTTATTTTGTAGATCTGAATAGCAGGCACGGTAATGGTATCTATGCAGTACGAGTATTGTGACTCGGTCCTGTCCTTGAAATAAATAACTACAGCCCCGCGTGGCCACGCAGTACGTGACACGCGCTAGGGCTGGCACGCTTACTAATTACAAACGGGAAGTAATTCTTTGGGCTATTCCCTAAATAATTGGAAAGTTATTAGGATCAGGTGAATGAATTAACGGGAAGATATTTATTTATTAAGTAGTTGATAAATTAATGAACATAGAACATAGACAGGAGTATAATAACAATTGGTCCGGTACGTTACGCTAAAATGTTAGACTAATAAATATTTAACAAACCCACGTTCGTTCGTCACTACGGCGCGGTTGCGCGCCTCGGCGACTGTTGTGTGCCGGACTCCGAGGCGCGTAGGTATGATTCGCGTTCCAACCGTTCGTATGAAGACGGAATCACGGTAATGAAAACTACAGTAGAGTGACTCCATACAAACGGTCGGAACGCGAATCATACCTACGCGCCTCGAGCGTAGTATGTTCAGAAGTAAAGGTGTTCGTTATATTTGTTAGCAGTTAAAATTCCCTGCTAGCAAAATTTAGCATATTCAACCTGCTAATTTTTCATACCACGACCTGCTATAATATTTTTCACCTGTTTATTTTCGCTCGCCACTCGCCCGCCTGTTGCCGTCCGCCACGCAACATAGCTTAGCTGGTACTAACGAACGATAATTATTCACACCGCGAGTCCGCGACCTGCTATAATATTTTTCGCCACTGCCAGCGCCACGCACACATACATAGCTGGCACTCACCCATCTAGCGTAGTTTTCAAATATTATACAATAGAGTGCGATCGATAGTGTTGTACTTGTATGTAATAAGAGACTCGAGTCTTGGAGTCTTATTAAATAGAACTTGAGCTGTTTTTGAAGACTCGAGTCTATGTCGTTTTATGTAAGAAAGAAAGAAAGAAAGAAAATTTGAGTGACTTTGAGTCTTTTGTAAAAAGACTTTAATATCAAAAAGGACTCAAAGACTGAGTTTTTTAAAGACTGAGTCCTCAAAATCCATAGTTTGAAGTAAATAAAATAGCAATGAACAAATTATTGATTTATTACGTACTAAGCAACCATTATTTCAGTCGGATGATGACTTGGATTCATATTCTAACGACTCGAGTTCTAGTCCTCGAAAAACAACTCAAGTCTCGAATGAGTTTGATACAACACTATTTGAGTCAACACCTATCTAAGTCGTCCCTCTGAACATCAACAGATGTCGCTAGATGATAACGCATGACCTGAATTGAAAATAATATCACTTCAAAAATCAACCTTATTACAATGACATAGTGTATTCGCTAAAATTTGGAATACGGAACGGACCTGTTAAAAATATTATAGCAGATAAAATATTAGGCGATTTTATTTTCGCATATTCAATATATTCGATTTCGCGATTTTAGCCGTTGGGAACACCTTTATTCAGAAGCATACCAGTCAGTCGCGGCGCGGCCGTAGTGACGAACGAAAGTGTGGGTTTGCAACTAGTAAGCGTGCACCTCGTTTTACTACCCTAAAACATCAAATAATACAATACCTATGTATTTTTATTGAATGCTTCCTATTTCATTCACAACGAGTTTCTTTTCTGTAATAAGTACTTAAATAAAAAAAATTTGCATCATTATATGTAGGTACCATAGGATAGTGTAATAAGTTTAATACCCAAAACTAGAAAGAAACTCTAGTAGGTAATGAGTAAGTAGTATGAAATTAAAATACTGAAGGCGGGCAGCCCTACGGCGTGGTTCGCTCTTTGAGGCCACGTGACGTCGTAGGTATATATCTCAAGGACAGCGCCGAGTCACTCTACTGTAGCTTTCATTACCGTGACGGAGTACTACATAGATACCATTACCGTGGAAAAGGATTCGAATGATTTCAATACATTATGTTGTTGTTACACGTGTGATATCAGAGTTCTAGGAATCAAAGTTATCGAATCTTGTGGTAGATAACAAGACATCATACCTACTAAGTTTGTGAGTATGTAAATTGTAAGTAATAAGTACGTAGGTATATATCCTTACATAGTATAAAATAAAGTCGCTATTTTTGTCTGTTTGTTTGTCTGTATGCTTAAATCTTTAAAACTACGCAACGGATTTTGATGCAGTTTTTTTTAATGGATTGAGTGATTCAAGAGGAAGGTTTATATGTATAATACACCTGTGTGAAGCCGGGGCGGGTCGTCTAGTCTAAGTATAAGTATAAGTAGGTAGGACAGACAGACGGACGGATAGCGGAGTAATAGGGTATTACTAAGACTGCGCTGTCCGTCCGTCTGTTTGACTGTCACCAGGCTGTATCTCTTGAATCGTGTTAGCTAGAATGTTGAAATTTTCACAGATCACGTATTTCTGTTGCCGCTATAACAACAAACACTAAAAACAGAATAAAACAAATATTTAAGTACGTATGGGAGCCCCCATACAAGAAACTTAAATTTTTAGCACTTTTTCGCTTGATATTGTTGATCGGTAGATACTTGTAATATTCACAGAATATTAAGTTGTATATTCCCTTCAAAAATAAATAAATAATTTAAATAAAATATAATAAGGGGGCTTCCATACGGTACGTATGGAAGAGTGCGGAACTCTTCGTGCGCGAGTCCGACTCGCACTTGACCGATTATTACGTTATTGTTGATTTTTCAAAAACGGCTAAGGCAATTTCGATCAAATTTAAGTAAATGGGACCTCGGGAGTATCCGTCCCTTTCGAACTAAAATAGTAGTTTATGCAACTGTCATATAATGAAGCAGTTGTACCTATATTATTATATGCAGTTGCATACACTACTTTATCTTCACTAATAAAAATAAAAACATATTGCGAAACATTAAATTCACGCGTACGTGTATTGTCACAGTGAACTTGGCGCCATTAAAATCTAACCAATGAGAGCGCAGCTGCGCGCGCAGGGCCAATCAGGAGCGAGCGCGCGATGTTATAATGAGATTTTACGATATCGATGTGGATATTATAACATCATGTGAAATTGCTTAAATTGAGTGTTTTGTTGTCTGCGCTATAACAGTAGTTATTATAAGTCAAGTATTGGAAACATAAGTAGAATGTTACAACATTAGTGTAGATAAAAGATTTTTTGATACGGTTCACAATTAGCGGAAATATCGTAGAAAATACATACGAACACAGAACCTGACGATAATCTAGAAAACATAATTATTAATACCTAAATCGTTCCAATACGAATCATACGAATAATAAAATTGCCATACCCTTATCAGGTTCATATGTATAACTATACAAAACATGTTAGTTAAGAACCGCATGTAAATTTCATATGTTGCAATAAATGATTTGACTTTGAACCTCCTTCTTTTTGGAAGTCGGTTAAAAACAGAACGTCCAGTGTCATAATCATAAGTCATCTGCCACAAACTGGACGAGAATTTGCGACTCCACAATCGCAAATTCAATGAAAGCTCACTTACATCAAAGCTCGGTATAATTGCGGTTTATAATTGAAATCGAGAGCAGAGCAGCTGAGCAAACGGCGCGCGCGATCAATCAATCCACACGCTGCAGTATTTACTCTCGCGCAGGGAAATAACACGAGCTTTTTCACGCTAATGATGCGTAAACGCGGCCATACTGTGCTCTCAAACGATTAAATGCGAAATCGGTACAACTGCCAAGAAATTATTATTACATACTACGGGACTAATCGCGCACTAAAATTACGAGATAAATAAATACCTCATCATCCCGACGTTTCGACCGAGCTGCATCGATCGTGGTCACGGGTAGACATCGATGCGACTCTGTCGAAACGTCGGGATGATGAGGTATTTATTTATTTCGTAATGTTAGTGCGCGATTAGTCCCGTAGTATATAATAGTAATGTGTTCAAATCGCGAAAGTTTAAAAACAACATCTGCCAAGAAATTTCGGTATAAGTACATTATAATAATATCGGTAATTGGTATGTGAGGATTTTTAGGTTTGAATCCATAAATAGTGTACTTTATGAATCAGAATCTTTGATTGACGTATCGAGCTTAATACTATAATTAAAAATACAAAATCTCTATAATAATACATAGTACCGCCAACACTAGGTCTCGTCATTCAACTAAGAAAATAGGTAGGTACATAATTACCGTGTTCAAAATTGAAACGAGTATAAATATTTAAAACAATTGATTAAAAATACGAGATATACAAAATAACTCAATAAGTTTGGATGCTGTAAAGTGTATTTAGCGGGTAGCCGGAAGACACCTAATCCTGGAAGGGGCTCCTACCAGTGAAGTCTGATCACCACGTAGTCTATCGACCTAACCTTTTTAATCTCGGCTCCTTGCAAATTCGAAAGAAAATCGGGAGATTTTTGGCCGGGACCACATAATTCCACAGAAAATTGGGAATTGATCTGAGAAATCGTTGTAAAATTGCTGTATTTCGGTGTTACGGTAGAACAGGCCCGAAATTGGTAGAAATACCGAAAAAATGGTAGGTTCGAGACCACTGGCAGGCGAAGATCGGGCGCACCCTAGTCAGGGCGGGACGGTTCGGTGCGCAAAGCAAACGTAAAACGACTCCATAATGCTCGTGTTAAGCGTCTGATCCACGTATAGAAGACTTCGTCACTTTTCTGTTTTGCAGCTTACCGATTCTTTTAAAATAGCAGTGTTCAGTATTAAAGTGGTGCGTGAAAAAAATACATCATTCTTTCTTTAGTTAAAATTATCAATTTCACGTAACGTTTTAGTACTGGACATGGCTATTTTATAAGAAACGGCAAACTGCAAAAGCAGAAAGCGTCAAATGAAACGTTAATTAAAACCGACACATTGCTCGCGGCTCGTCAAGGTTTTATTTTGGCTCGCCACGCAGTGTTACCAACACTATGACTGTGACTACGTTCTATGACTTTCGCTTGGTAAACTTCGGACATTTTTTAATAATTTCTGTAGTCTTTTGCTTCTACTGTGAGTTCATGGACTACATTTGTGTCTGAGAAACCGATATCTATTTTTTATTCAACTCCTAACCCACATTTTAGGACATTTTGGATATTTTCATTAATTTCGTTGAATGCTTCAGCGAGGTAACGTGAATTTTCTAACTTTGAATATGACAACATTTTGTAGTCGCGGTTTTAAAAACCGACAAGTGTGACTCGTCAACAGTAAAGCTGTGTTACCGTTTTCAAAACCTGTAGACTACTAAACGTAACCATTTTTTCTACTAAAATCTATTGACATAACTTATTCTTCTCCTAATTCTACCCCGCCGTTATCACATAAGCCACGCGGGCCCCAAAAAATCGCATTAATGAGATCTAGTGACATCTACAGATTTTTGAAAACCTAGTGAAAATCTATCACACTACCAAATTTACATCGAAAATCTACTATAAGAGCAATCAGTCCACTAAAAACGGTCACACTAATCACACCAAACAGTCTTTAAAACCGCTGATGAACCAAACAGTCTTTAAAACCGCTGACGAGCCAAACAGTCTTTAAAACTTACGTGGATCAGACGCTTTACAGACTGAAGCCTGTGTCACAGACTAGAAACTAGTCTGCGGTCAGCGGTTCCCGAATTCTTTTGGATACGGAATCTTTTTTGAGTCACCTTTTTTGGGCGGAACCCTAGCCTGGCTTAGTTTATTTCATATTTCAGTGAGAAATAAGTAACTGTGACATTGTTTTTTCAAGTGAAATTACACCATACTGAGGCTTTTTGAATTGGTGTCGCTTCTTGTGAGTATAGTTTGACTTTAAATGAAAGACTCGTTGCGAACTCATGCTTAAACTCGCGAGTGGTAAGTACCTACATGGTGCCTCAACGGAATATTGGAATATAACTAGTTAGTTAAAACTAAATAATAATTACTTCCATTTATAAAAATGCAATACCTAGGTGAAACGATTTAGAATATATCTTGAATTTTCTTGGAACCCCTGAGAGCTACTTACGGAACCCCAGGGTTCTGCGGAACATCATTCGGGAACTGCTGGACTAGATAATAGTTCTTTTCGTTATTCGTTATCTGTACATACAGGGCTGGGTTTCAACTAGCGATATTCTAGGATTTCATTGTAAGCAACTTTTACTAAGGGACCAACCTTGAAATCGCAAAATAAAACAGCTGTTCCATTCATTTTGTCGCGAGCCGATGAACTTTTTGTACCTACGGAACAGCAGATTTCTTTTTTTGATGATTTTGGTTCCTCATTTTACTACGGAACCCTAAAACATAAATCGAACGCTTACTAGTTACATATCCACACGTTCGTTTGTCACTACGGCGCGCCGCGACTTACTAGCATGCCAAGAGCATACCAAACTCCGAGACGCGTAAGTATGATTCGCGTATACGAATAATAGGGAACAATAGTCCGGCAATAGAAATCGTATACATAGTTTACCTGATACCTGCAACTGTCCACAACGGCAATCGTCTACGTAAATACTCCAATAACTATATTTTTCTAGCCAATAGTGATGTAATTAATGCACCTGTACCACAACGCAAACAGCAATTAAAATTAATAACGAGCTAATAACCTTTCGATGTTAAACCATAACAATAATTATTGTACGTTTAATTTTATACCTAATAATAACAAATAAATCAGTTTGACGTAAACGCTTCGAGGATATTGGATCAATGGCATGGGAACTGGGGAATTCTCTATCAAATAGGTACACCTACGTACCGGGCCTGGGTTATTTCTGGACCGGTTTTTGTATAATACTTCCCGAATTGCTATTGGGGAATGGTATCGTAGACGTTTCTACGGTTAAAGATTTGCAATCGTTACTAATATTGTAAATACGTAGCGCTCATAGCGTAGTTTGACTAGGTGTTCATTGGCGATCGTCGAAGTTAAGCATCGTTTAGCACGGTCAGTCTTCGGATGGGTGACCGCGGGTGGTATCCTACTTATCCTACTAATATTATAAACGTGAAAGTTTGTAAGGATGGATGGATGTATGGATGTTTGTTACTCTTTCACGCAAAAACTACTGAACAGATTGAGATGAAACTTTGCAATTACTTATATAGCTTATACATCAGAATGACACATAGGCTAAAAATTATAATGATATTGCGTAAATTTTCCATACGAGTATTATAACAATAAGTGTTAGTAAGTAGGAAAAATTATGTCATCTGCGAGCTATTCTAGCGTGCGCTCCAAGAAATGTCAAAAAAGAACTGTCAAATCAAACAAATGTCAAATCGTTTTTTTTTCCACCTCCTTTATTAAGGGTCGTAAGGTAGGGCCTCGAAATATCATGCGGGCGAAGCCGCGGGCAAAATCTAGTCGTTACTAATATTGTAAATACGTAGCGCTGATAGCGTAGTTTGAGTAAGTGTTCATTAGCGATCATCAAAGTTAAGCAACGTTCAGTACGGTCAGTCTTCGGATGGGTGACCGCGGGTGGAATTTACAATAAAGCGCTACGTGTGGCTCGGAGGACATGTTAAATTGTAGGCCCCGGTTGTACTGTACTGTACCAGCCTTTTTAATAGTCCACTGCAGGACATAGGCCTACCCACGAAGGGCGATACAACCATATCCACCACGCTGGCCCAGTGCGGGTTGGTGTATTCACACACGCCATCGAATTTCTTCTACGGACGTGTGCAGGTTGCCTCACGATGTTTTCCTTCACCGAAAAGCCAGTGGTGTTAAATTCCGTACATAAGTTCCAAAGAAACTCATTGGTACGGGACCGGGATGGAACCCACCACTTCAAGAATGACAGGCCAGCGTTACAACCACTACACCATCACGGCCCCGGTTGTATTAACTGTTTAGCCATGTCAGAGGCTTTCAATCGGCTTATGGACTCTGACACCAGCTGGCTTAGCATACAAGACCACGACAAGAGTTTATCGACGTGTGCAAAGGTGACAGATATATGCTTCATCATAACTCTGTCACGTTCTGACACGTCGATAGTATAATTTTATGGTCCGTATGCTAAGACCGCAGGGTTAGCCAACTGGCCTATAAACGAACTTAGGTAGGTACTAATTATAAATCCGAAAGGGTATTTGTTAGTTACTCTTTCACGCAGCCACGGAGCAACGGATCGCCTTTATTTTTATCATGAATATAGTTAAAAAGTCGAAAAGTGCCAATGGCTACTTTTTATCCCAGAAAAATAAGAGGTCCCTATATAATATATTCCTATATTAAATCGTGTGTCCACCTTATCTTTAGTACATGTATTGTGGACTGAACGAAATTGAAAAAAGTCAAAACCGTTTTTAGGGTTCCGTGCTCAAAGGGTATAAACGGGACCCTATTACTAAAACTCCGCTATCCGTCTGTCTGTCTGTCACCAGGCTGTATCTCATGAACCGTTATAGCTAGAAAGCTGAAATTTTCACAGATGATGTATTTCTGTTGCCGCTATAACAACAAATACTAAAAATCGGCCAAGCACGAGTCTGACTCGCGCACGGAGGGTTCCGTACTGTATGGGAGAACCCCTAAATATTTATTTTAATTTTATTATTTATTATTGAAGTCAATATTCTGTGAAAACTAAATATTCTGTGAAAATTTCAAGCATCTACCTGTTACCATTATTAAAATAGAGCAAAAAACGTCTAAAAATTCAGGTTTGTTGTATGGGAGCCCCCCTTAAATATTTATTTTATTCTCTTTTTAGTATTTGTTGTTATAGCGGCAACAGAAATACATCATCTGTGAAAATTTCAGCTGGCTAGCTATCATGGTTCATGAGATACAGCCCGGTGACAGACAGACAGACGGACATCGAAGTCTTAGTAATAGGGTCCCGTTTTTCCCTTTGGGTACGGAACCCTAAAAACAATAAAGTTAATATTTAAGGGGGGCTCCCATACAACAATACTGATTTTTAGCCGTTTTTCGCTCGATATTTATAATGGTAACAGGTAGATGTTTGAAATGTTCACAGAATATTTAGTTGTATATTTACCTCAGTAATTAATAATAAAATGAAAATAAATAAATATTTAAGGGGGGCTCCCATACAGTACGGAACCCTCCGTGCGCGAGTCCTACTCGTACTTGGCCGATTATTTTTTTTATTTACTTAACTAAACTTTGCCCATTGTCATTTCAACTTGCCAATCAGCTCGGCTATATGGGTAACTTTCGTTCTTCTATGGACCTCCTCATTTCTGATTCAATCTCGCAGAGAGACAATATTCGGGAAGAACTGGGACGGAAGATAATCCTAGGATTTTTTAAAAACAAGGAATGTTTTAAATTTAATTTTTAATATGACTTATAATTTTAACAATTTTTATTGTTCTATTTTTAGTTTTATGACATAATTTGTATAATTGAAATAAATTATATGGTATATGGTACATATTTAGTAACGTAAATAAAAAAATCTTGAGTCCTTGAAGAAAAATAAAAAAATAGTTTTGTATGGAAAAAAAAAAAAATTAGACATAGGCATATGATATTTATCTATCTTACTTACTGATATTATAATTAAATATACGCATATTAAATGATATTTATCTATATTACTGAAAAAAGACGAGTTGCTTTAATAACACTTTATACTCGTATCATAAGATTGGGATCAAGTTGCTTTAACTCTGATTATCAAATCTTCCTACGACTTAAATACCTATATACTACGCTAATAACTGGCAACTGGTGATATTGTAGTATGTAATCGTCATAATGTATTGTTTAAATTATATTTTAATTCCATTGTATTCGTAGATTAATTAGAATACGCGGCGCTTAGTAACCCAATTGCAATTACAAGTACCTACGTTACAAAATAAATTGTATACGTTATTTAAACATAGATGACTATAGAGATGCGCCATTTAGTTAGCGCTAAACGTTGACAAAATAAAAGAAAAATTTCTTAGATTTTGTTTAGAATTTAGGTACGTTGTGTTTTATGTCTTTTCGGATCCCATATGAATGGCATACGTACAAAGCAGATGACAGAATAAGAGAACTCAGCAATGGGATAAAGAAGGCTGTGTTGATGCTGAAAAAATATAAAATAAGTAAATACGCAATATTTTTGCCCTACGAACCGAACCGGAGGAGGTACTCAATTCGACGCTTACATATTTTTTTTTAATGTATAACCATCACATTTTTTTAAGTAAGTATATAACAACTTTTTTCATAGTAGTTCGATTTCAATAATTCTATTTTATTGGAAAAAGTATATCTTCGAAATCGGTCCCGTTAAAATTTTTTTGAAATCGGCTGAGCCATTTTTGATAAATCAACAATAAAGCGAAAAATGCTACATCGATCCGCGCGAAATATTCGCCAATTCTGTACACGGGTGAAGTAGGTCATGCTATTTTAAAAAAAAATATATATACTCAATGCTTGCATATGAACATTGTTAAAACTATCCATGTTGGTTTAATAAAATTATACTAGTCTACAATCACTGCGTCGCGTCCAGCTTTCAGAACAAAATGTTCTTATTAGCACGACGCGCAGTTGAACATAGTTGCCACTTCTATAAGTGCTGTCAATCTAATCGTTTGACATTGTGAATGTTGGGTTGATAATGTGAAACAACAGGAAACTCCGCGTGGTCCACTCGATAAACCAGATTATTGGTGAACATTAATTCATTAGGATATGTGTAATGTGTACTGATATTTTATAAAATGTGTCTCTTAGATTACATTGCATTGGCAAACATAATATCCTCTGGAGCAAGTATGTAATGGAGAAGCTACTAGCGTATAAGGTGTGAGAAAAAAGATGTGCTATACATACTTAGATAGCTTAATACACGTTGTTATGATTTTATCATATTCAGAGTCTAGATAATAGTTAAAACCTGCATAATACCTACCAAAAGAAGTGATAAAAAAAAGATAATAGTTCATAAATATGTTGATTTACTTAATTAAGCATCTCATCAAAAATTCAACAGTAGTTTTTGGGCGCGAAGTAATTGTCTGACTACCACTACGACGTCTAGGCCGGTCTAGGCTAAAAAGCTGTTTAAGATTTAACCTACGGTTGATAAATTAAACATCTGTTTGTAAACTAGGGTCTAAAGCCCGAGTTTAAGTAATGACACGTTTAACTTAATCAAGCGTTGGTGAACTTGGGTATAAGCGCAACACCAATCAGCGGATGTGAAGTTAGCCGCAGCTGATACTTCGCCGTGATTTGCTAATTATTGCGCATGTGTACACAATACCGACACAAGTGGCGAAGCGCGCGGGAGGCATGAGGTTGGCGGGCGGGTGTGACCCGGCGCGACGTCTCGTTTCTCTGGCTCCCGCGCATACCTATATTTCGGCTTTTGCGCAGCGTTCAGCGCATAACTTCCCATCCGCCGATTTGTGTAGCGCTTAGAATAACTGTTGTTTTTATTAACGAAATTTAGCTGTTCACCAAGCACTACCCGTTGTTTAAATACCGTAATCATAAGTTTAACTTAAACAAGCTTTGGTAAACTCGGGTCTAAGGCTCGAATTTCATGAAACCATCCCTTCTGTGCAAACTGTTCCAGATATACAATTTATAAGGTGCCCTATCTTAACTCTAGGTATTGTAATACTACTGCTTTACAAACAACAGAAAAGTTTTACGCACGCTTTAGACAATGGTTATAGCCTAAATTAGCGCGCTAATTTACGCGTCACATATAAATGACATTATCGATAAATCCTTATCCTTACAAATATAATAAATCTGAAAATGTGTTTGTTGGTTTGTTACTCTTTCATGCAGTAACAGAGCAACAAATTGACTTGATTTTTAGGGTTTCGTACCCAAAGGGTAAAAACGGAACCCTATTAACGACTCCTCTGTCCGTCCGCCTGTCCGTCTGTCACCAGGATGTATCTCATAAACCGTGATAGCTAGAACACTGAAATTTTCACAGATGATGTAGTGCTGTTGCCGCTATAACAACAAATACTAAAAGTAGAATAAAATAAATAATTACTTAAGGGGGCCGATAAATGACAAAAAACTCATGTTTAAGAATATTTATTTAAATGTTTACTTCAGAAATAAACAATGAAATTCCAATAAAATAAGTACGGGTAATTAACTAACAAAGAAACGTGTTTTTTTGCTCGATATTAATAACGGCACCGACTCGCACTTGACCGATTATTGATATCAAATATGTACCTAGATCAAACATAGGCTTCTTTTATCCCGGAAAAATAAAAGCTTCCCAAGGGAGAGCACAAATGTCAAAGGATTAATTTAATTTATCAATTTGTTGCAGTAGCGCTCGTAGCGTAATTTGCACCAAATTAGTTTAACAATAAACAAATCCTAACCAGTTGTAAAATCTTGGGTTACGTCAAATATTTTTGATTACTCTGATTACGTAACTAATTACTAGATATAAGCTGTGTTGTTGCTGAAATAAATAAATATCTAAATACGTCAAAAATATTTAACGTAGCCGAAGATTTTACGACTGGTTATACGACACGTCAAAAATATTTAACGTAGCCCAAGATTTTACGACTGGTTATACGACACGTCAAAAATATTTAACGTGGACCAAGATTTTACGACTGGTTATACGACATGTCAAAAATATTTAACGTAGCGCAAGATTTTACGACTGGTTATACGACACGTCAAAAATATTTAACGTAGCGCAAGATTTTACGACTGGTTATACGACACGTCAAAAATATTTAACGTAGCGCAAGATTTTACGACTGGTTATACGACACGTCAAAAATATTTAACGTAGCGCAAGATTTTACGACTGGTTATACGACACGTCAAAAATATTTAACTTAGCCCAAGATTTTACGACTGGTTATACGACACGTCAAAAATATTTAACGTAGCCCAAGATTTTACAACTGGTTATAGGATTTGGTTATCTTGTAATTTGGTAAAAACTATCCTAAGTGTTTGTCAGCGATTACCAAATTTAAGCAACATTCAGGACGACCAATCTTTAGATGGATGACCCAGGACTAGCCACCATATACAAAATTATGACCATACAAACCTACTTATTCATCAACTTGTCGCGGGCAATAACTAACACAATATGTAGTTTTTAGACTTCAAGGAAATATCTACAGCACCACAGTCCCTAAGTGAAAGTAGTAAAAATACGTTCAAGCGCCGTCATTCATACCGACTTCTATATTTACATTGAATAATTCACAATGACCCGTTTTCTCGAATCTCGACGTTATGTCACCTAATTAGTGCTTGTAAGCGAGGACTTAGGCATCGCGCGGCGTTGTTGTCGGCTTGCAATCGCCTTACGACTAACTAAAAAGCCTGCCTACTACATAGCTTGGGCACAATTTTGACTCGGTCACTTTTTTTGCACGATTATAACTCTATAGATATTTGCTCGAAGTTTTTAGATTAAAAATTCTAACATTCATAGGTACATTGCAGTTTTGGAATCTACGCAATTCTTAAATTAAGTAAATGTAGTTTGGACATAATAAATTGATAGATGGTAAAAACACTATAGAGGTAGTGTTTAATTAAAGAAATAAATTATTCCTAACCCAAAACTGTTAATGTAGAAAAATGCACATTAGTATGCAAGGTCAAGTAAAATACTCGAGAATAAAATTGTTACAAAAACATTTTATTTGTTAAATTTCAAAAAATATTCAAGACTAAAATATCTATTCATGTTTTATACAAGACTAGATTTTGCCCGCGGCTTCGCCCGCATGATTTTTCTGGGCCCTAGGCCCTACCTTACCATCCTTAATAAGTCAAACATCCATCCATCCTTACAAACTTTCACGTTTATAATATTAGTAGGATTATCTGCTTTACTTTCCTACTTGGCCTGTACTAAGTCGGGAGTGGCTGATTAAGACCATCTCTTCATTTCGGCTTTTTTAGGGTTCCGTACCCAAAGGGAAAAACGGGACCCTATTACTAAGACTTCGATGTCCGTCTGTCTGTCTATCACCGGGCTGTATCTCATGAACCATAATAGCTAGGCATCTGAAATTTTCACAGATGATGTATTTCTGTTGCCGCTATAACAACAAATACTAAAAATAAAATAAAATAAATATTTAAAGGGGGCTTCCATACAACAAACCTGAATTTTTAGACGTTTTTCGCTCTATATTAATAATGGTAACAGGTAGATGCTTGAAATTTTCGCAGAATATTTAGTTTCATATTTACATCAATAATAAATAATGATATAAAATGAAATAAATATTTAAGGGGGGCTCCCATACAGTACGGAACCCTCCGTGCGCGAGTTCGACTCGTACTTGGCCGATTTTTTTATTACACTCTACAGACTCCGGGCCCTGTACTTTTATTAAGTAACAATGTTTCGAATTTTTTTTTCTATTAGAAGACAATACTTATTTTATATTTTACTAAGTAATCTACGTTACGTATATGCACCGAGCAGTCCTGCCCCCGCAAACAGCACCTGTTCACGAGTTGCCGCCCGTGCCAGCCATCGTCCTCCTCGACCACATTTTAGGGAAGAGGGCGACAAGCCACGCAACGCCGCCGCAAGAAGAGGCGCCTGGCGAACCTGACTTCTTTTCGGCTTGGTACAGGCACGGTAATATCTGACAGTATTCCGTCTTCACACAAACGGTCGGAACGCGAATCATACCTACGCGCCTCGGAGTTCGGTATGCGCTCGGTATGACAGTCAGTCGAGGCGCGCCGTAGTGACGAACAAACGTGTGGGTTTGTAACTAGTTCTAGTACAGACACACAAAAATAGCGGTTTTGCTTCATACTATGTAATGATTGTACCTATACATTGTCAAATTTTTGTGAACAGAACTTGTAGTTGTTCTAAGCTGCTTCCTTACATAGTATAAAATAAAGTCGCTATTTTTGTCTGTTTGTTTGTCTGTATGCTTAAATCTTTAAAACTACGCAACGGATTTTGATGCGGTTTTTTTTTAATGGATAGAGAGATTCAAGAGGAAGGTTTCCTTATCCTTACATAGTATAAAATAATGTCGCTATTTTCGTTTGTTTGTTTGTCTGTATGCTTAAATCTTTAAAACTACGCAACGGATTTTGATGCGGTTTTTTTTAATGGATAGAGAGATTCAAGAGGAAGGTTTATGTATAATACACCTGTGCGAAGCCGGGGCGGGTCGTCTAGTCTTAGATAATTTAGTCTGATGCAGAACATTATGCACCCAGATGCATAATGGTGTATTCACGTGCACTTCCACGTGAAATCGTTATACCGGAGGAAGATAATTCTGTATAGATTAACACAATTAACTAGCGACTCACGGAGCCTGACCAAGATCGTCACAGATCACAACGCCGCGGAGAGGCAACCTATAATATGACTGCCTCGGTGGCTCAGTGGTTAGTGACCCTGACTACTGGGTCAAAGAGGCGTGGGTTCGATCCCCACCCGGGGCAAATATTTATGTGATGAACATAGGTGTTTTCTCTGTGTCTGGGTGTAATTTAGGCATTATCTATATACGTATGTATTTATAAATATGTATATGTAGTATATCAGTCTCTGGCAGCCATATCACACAAGCTTTGCTTAGTTTGGGGTCAGAGACCGTGTGTAAGATGTCCCCTAATATTTATTTATTTAATACATATATATAGAACAGGACATGCTCCAGAGGCACACAGAATTCCCCAGGGGTTATGGCCCCGGGCGCCCAGCCTTGGCAAAGGGGAGCTTTCCCCGAGACCAATTCTCACCATGCCTAAAGAGGAGATGGAAGGACGAAAATGAATGGTGTATGTATTATACAGGGTCATAGGTATTAAACGCAAAACCTTTTAGGGGCGGGTCTAGTACATCTAGACAAACAACTATTGTACTACGACGTTTGAAAATTCGCAAAAAAATAATCGCTTCTTTATACATTTTGCTGCGCACTGACGAACTTTTTGTATGAAAAAACTGATTTTTTCTTCGTGATTTTCCACAAATCCTAGAACAAAAGTTGTTTGTCTAGATGTACTAGACCCGCCCTTAAAAGGTTTTGCGTTTAATACCTATGAGCCTATGACCCTGTATAAGTCGGCGGATGTGAAGTTAGGTACAAGCTGCGCAAAATCCAATCCTGACTGAAGCTCACATAAAGCTACGCATTGATTTGGTTTCTCGGAGCTTGTACCTAACTTCGTATCCACCGACTTGTATGATTTACTGCCTAGGCAGTAAATATACATGCCTATAGTTATGATAAAATATGCAATTTTTTAATAATTTATTACACTAGATTTTCCTAAACAGGGCAATTTTAAGGGCTCATATCTGGTAAGATCATGTCAATTAGATGTAGGTAATGTTTTTTATCAGCATAATTTATATTTACATATGTTTTAGGTTGGTACTCTCATTAGCTACTAATTGGTATCGTTTTGAACACTAGTTGCGCCTTGCTGTTTTTCTTATTTTCATACAAAAATAACTTCACACATTAACTAATAGGTTAGTTGTTAATAAAAACAATAGTTTTAGTCTTGCAATGAATGTTGTTCTAAATAAAATTATCGTTATAAGGGAATCATAAAAGAAAGTGTGATATTAAGTACTTACTTGTACTTTTAGTATTCTGGCAATAACATCATAGGGTTGGAGAATGCCTCGGTGGCTTAGTGGTTAGTGACCCTGACTTCTGGGTCAAAGAGGCGTGGGTTCAATTCCCACCCAGGGCAAGTATTTATGTGATAAACATAGGTGTTTGCTCTTTGTCTGAGTGTTATTTAGGTACTATCAATATAAATATGTATTCAAAATATGTATAAGTAGTATATCAGTCTCTGGCAGCCATATCACAAGCTTTGCTTAGTTTGGGGTCAGGGACCGTGTATAAGATGTCCCAGGATATTTGGTATTTTATTATTATAAATGGATGCCTTCTTAAACTTTCGCAATTTGAACACATTATTTTTATATTTCGGGAATGACTGCACGCTGACAATAATCCATCTATCAGCTGTAAAACATTAAGGTGACGCATTGATAAACTATTGTTTAAAAAATCGAGTACCGCGCCCCTTCTCTCGGACAAATTTTACGCGATCGAGCTCGACAGGATCGCTCCAGAACGGCGGGCGGCAGTGAGTTTTTAATTAATTACTCATAATGTACACATTAAAAAAATAAGTACTCAGTCTGTAAAATAGAAAAGTGATCAGGCTATTTTAATCGTAAAAAATAACGGGGTGTTGTCGCTGATAATTCTTAGCATTCGAATTATTTAACATTTTTTTGGTGAGAAATTTGTAAGTTTTTTTTTTAATAAAGCCGGGTTACTTTTCAAAATTTTGTCCGATTCATAAAATTTTTCAAGATTTTCCCTTATCTATGTTATTTTTTAAATTTAAATCAATACCACTCCTCCTCTCGCATCGCGCATTCAAAAGTACTTGTTTTCGTGTTTCTCGGCCCGATGCCTCATCTTATTTGCTGGATATAGACTTCCAATAAGGCCCATTGGAAGCAACTTGCATTGCCTTCCTGTGGTTTTAATTAAGAATAAGACGTCCACGCAGTTGGTGGATACCCTAAGCTGTGCTTGCTGGTACTTCGTCTCCATTCGAAAACTTTACATCCCGTATCTCTTTTTAGAGAACAGAAGAGAGATTGGGTAAGTAGTTGCTTGTCTGTATTTACTCCGTTTACAACAAAAGCTCTCCATACCTAATAGAGAAAAATAAATTCTTAGTGTCAATAGCTATACAAACATTTTGTATAGCTATCGCCACACAAGTCGGCGGATGAGAAGTTAGCCGCAGATGATTCGCTAATTATTGCGCATGTGTGCACAATGCCTATACAAGTGGCGAAGTAGTGAGCACGGGCGTAGGGAGCGCCCGGGTGGCATGAGGATGGAGGGCGGGTGTGCCCTGGCGTCTCGTCTCTCTAGCTCCCGCGCATACCTATATTTTGCCTTTTGCGCAGCGTTCTGCGCATAACTTCCTATCCGCCGACTTGTGTGGCGTTTAGTATACGATTTGTACACAAACTTTCACATATTACACTAGTATGCTAAGTGTTAAGAAATAATCTTTAGACTATATTGCACGGCCAGGCCTTAATTTTTGCCAGAACATCTGGCACAAACATGCTTACAGTGAGATAATAACAGCTGCTTATGATAAGTCATACTAAGGTAGATATGTAACCACAGAGCTATTACAACTAGAGAGATATAGCGCTGTTGTCGCTTGAAGCAGTTCTCAACCACAAAAATGTATGGAAAATCTTGCGCAGAACTGTCAAAACTGTCAAATATGTAAGTAATGGAATTTGACACTACTGAGAGAAAAACATGGCAACTATAGTCTTTTTCAAATAGCAAGTCACTTATGACAGGTCCATAGAACGTAAATTATCACGTAAATACGTCATGTGACGTCACACCAAAAGTTGAATATTTCTATTTATCAGTGAAAATATTAAGCAAACTTACAAGAAAAACTACTAAAATAAACGACAAAGGACGCAAGAAATATAATAAAGGTTATTGATTCGCGTATACATTTTCGCGTTCACTTTTCAATTTGATAAAATATTAAATTCGTTAAATTGTTATGTTACGTGCTATTGCCGATCGTGACGTCATGATAAGAGGGCTGGGAAATCGACTATTGTTGAAATCGAAGAATATCGAAAACCAAACATATTAATCGACTTGATATAAGCAAGGGTTATCGTTAATCTGTACCTCTAGTACAAAAATTATAAAATATGTAGTGCGTATTCGATACGAAAATGTATGAAAAACTTAGTTTCCATTTACCTCCGATGTTCACATAGACAATATAATGGATAATCAAATGATTATAAATCTGGAAGATTCGTTAAATGATGATAATGATGATAGCTCCGATGACGAAGTGGCGAGGACATTATTTCCCAAATAAATCTTTTTTTTTCCTGTCACTTTTTTATTTCTTTTTGATTCCTCTAAACCTATCGCCTAAGTAAGTCCTACTGACTTGTAGATAAATTTACAAAACACTTTTAGGTATATTGTTCGATAACTTCGATAAGTACGTAAAATCGAAAATAATCGGTAATTACAAATCGAATATAGGTGCGGTACATCATTACAATTATCAATGTATGTTTGACAGCTGACATTTCGGAAGTGTCATAAGTGACTAGCTATTTGAAAAAGACTATAGCCACTGAATCGAGATATTTTTTATGTCTCTTTCTAACTCATGCCATATTAAATAATTGCATCTGTCTCTTTATTTCCTCAATCGACCACATTATCCCTCTGGTATCTGTGTGTATGTAACTATTTGCCAGTGTTGCCGACCCAAACCTAGACTAAAACTGTAGAACTTGTGTAAGAAGGTTTCAAAAAGTTGTAGAAAACTGCAGATTGCATAAAAACTGTAAATGTTAATAAAAACAATAGTTTTAGTATTTCTTATTTTGCATTATCTAATAGCAGTCAATAAACAACTGACAACCAATTAATGTTGATCTAAAATTGCAATCCTAGGGAGCAGAGTTCCCCGGTGGTGCTTGTGCTTTACTTCGATGAAGGAAATTTAAGTATAGGCCGAATCATACAAGTCTGCAGATGTGAAGTTTGCTACAAGTAGCGCAATGCCAATATCAACGCCCAGCTTTATGTATGCTTCAGTAAGGATTGGATATTGTGTAGCTAACTTCACATCCACCTATTTGTATGATTCGGCCTATTGAAACCAAAAAAGCTGTAGATTTACAGTTAAAACTGTAGATTGGATATGCTGCTACTGGCTGACCTGGCAAACATGTTTTCTGAACTAATCCCTCTCAAAGTATGGTTAGATTAATAGTACATTGTTCACCGAGAGGAGAAAGTGACCGATTACCGTCGAGGGTGTCGTTTCACATGTTCTTTTTTCAAATTGTTTGACACCATCCAACACACAGCTAGTGGCCAGTGTCATTTTGCGAACTTGGAGATAAAAACTCACTGTAAAAACTTTTTGGCTTTTGATATTTAGGTTACCAGCGCATAGTCTTACCCAAAATTAAAAAAGAAAAACCACGTAAGAAATGGATTTTCATACACTTTTCTCTCCCGCTCAGATGCGTTTTCTCCCCGCATATTTGTTCGATATGCAATGACGTACTTTCTACCGTAAATTTAATAAAGTATCAAGGTACTTTCCGAGCAGGTGTAGTATAAATTAATTTTAAATATCACTTATGAAAGGATATGGACCTTGGAATCTGTGGTCCAATATAGGGCAAATCAAACTTCTTGACGACTGTGAAGTTTTAATTTAGCCACCCTTATCACCTAAGGGTACAATAAAATAGCCTACAACTTATTCTTTGACCTTTGGTAGGTCCGAGCCGTACCAAATGGCATTGGTACGGATCAGCCCCTTCCAGCTTGGTACACCTTTTGTGAATAGCCCTGTATTGTTGTTTTTAAACTTTTGTAATTTGAACACATCAATACATAGTCACTACGTAGTATAAAATAAAGTCGCTTTTTGTCTGTTTGTTTGTCTGTATGCTTAAATCTTTAAAACTACGCAACGGATTTTGATGCGGTTTTTTTTAATGGATAGAGTGATTCAAGAGGAAGGTTTATATGTAAAATACACCTGTGCGAAGCCGGGGCGGGTCGCTAGTTATTATTATATTTATGTGTGTTTTGTGTATTATTACATTACTGTTATATGTGAGTTTAGGTGTGTCGTAGTGTCAATTTATCAAGTTCAAGTTAAATTGGCAGTACCAGCTGATACACATTCCAGTCTACCCATGACCATGATTGATGCAACTTGGTTGAAACGTCGGGATGATGAAGTATTTATCTGCAAGATTATTCCCGTAGTAGGTATATATAATAAATAGCCCTGTAATAACAGTAGGACATCATAGATAGGTCTCAATTGAAATTACTCAGCAGAAAATAGGTATAGTCAAATCAAACTTCTTGACTTCTTGGCGGCTATGATGTTAAGTAGCTACAAGAGGATAATCCAAGTGAAAGTAATGAAAAATGTCTAAGCACCATCATACATACTGACTTAGATATTTACATTAAATCATTCACAATGACCTGTTTTCTCAAATCTCGATGTTATGTCACTTAATTAGTGCTCATAACCAAGCACTTTAGCATCGTCTGGTGTTGTAGTCGACTTGCAATCGCCTTACAACTAACTAAAAAGCCTCCCCACTACATAGCTTTGGCAGGGTTTTGGCTCAGGCACTTTTTTGTATGATTGTGATTCTATAGATATTTGCTCGAAGGGTTCTGGCCATCATTATAAACAACATTAAAAATATACTTGTACAATATTAACGTGATAAGTTATAGTCTTATTTATATGTTTACCTGACCAGTGATGGGAAATGGGCTCTGTCTAATAAAAGTCTAAGTTCAATATCTTAAGCGCTAAAAAGCACCAAGGTGTACGTTATATTTAGTTATTTCATGCCAGCCAGTACCAAGAGAGAAACATACAATTTTTTATATTTCCCTGGAGATCACAAACCAACACTGCACACCACATCCTCTGCAACAGAGTGGTTTACAACTGGAACAGGTTGCCTGAGGATGTAATCTCAGCAAAGACCATAAACACATTTAAGAATAGACTGGATCTTTGGATAAAGAAGGAAAAAATTTCCTTGACAGATAAATACTAATTTTATTCGACTCTGCTTGATATGGGCACATCAGTTTATACTGCTCGCTTATAAACAAATAAATAAATAGATTTGACTCAGTGGCAATGCTTGGATTCAAGTAAGATAAGTATCTTTAGAAAAATCTGCATGTTTTAAAGAAGAAGAAGAGTACATTACAGAATGAACTGGGGATATAAAAAGTTTAGATTTGACCATCCCAACAGTGGTTGGGATGGTCAAATCTAAATACATAATGCATTGATACAGTTGTTATTCAGATCTTACCTTCTCGTGCCTTCAAGTAGACAGTGTTGGCGACGATATTCTCCAATTCCATCAGTTCCAGTGTGACTGATTATATCGAAGACCCTCCGCGAAGCAAACACCCGCCGGTGCGGCCGCTCTGCCGCTTCTCTTGCAGACACGGCACTGCCCATCAATCTAGGTCTATTACGCACACAATACACCACTTAGCCCGCTAACTTTTACACATAACACCGCAACGCGAGCCGAATAACGATATTACGATATCCTCGCGACAAGGACTCCACAAATACCGACGTTTGATCGCCCTCGGCGTTATTGCACACACGTATCAAACCACTCGCGAGCTCCAAGGGTGTGGTGAAACGTTACCAACTCGGCTCCTTGCTGTTCGATCGCGACTTGCCACTGGCTCGGCTTTGATACCAAGGAAACACAGTTGGTTTCTTTCAGTAATATCGTAAATGGAGAACACGCCCGAATTACACGAGTTATTGATGACGGACAGCAAAACGCTACGAAAATTACTACCACTTTAACAATACTTCTTTTAGTTACCATACGAAAATTTCAAAATCTACTATCTGAATCGAAAATGATAGACAGAACTATTCATGGTTAGAGGGGGCCAGTCTCGAAAATGGTCAAAATGCCGGATTCTAAATCTTCATAATTTTTTACAATTTATTGTTAAAACACTCATTGTAATTTCATAATGCTAGTTTTTAGGGTTCCGCACCCAAAGGGTAAAAACGCTTAGAGAATACATAACTAAAGTATAGAGCGCGCACAACGAAGTGGGAACAGTAGGCACAAGTGAGAACAAAACGATGTCCCCGCCGCGAGCGCTTGTAGTCGTAGCCGATTACTAGGAAAGTGCGTTTCTCGAGAGATTTTTTTCAAATTTGTGTACTAAAATGGTGAAATGTGCAGTTCGACCTTGTAAAAACGATACTAGAAAACACACAAAATTGAAATCTAGTATCACATTTCATCGGTAAGTCGATTATTATACTTATTTTTATGAAAACTAATCCGGAATCGCGGGGTTGAAGGAGACGTGGGAGGCGGGAACGCACAGCCTCGCCCGCGCACCGCACTCCCGCCGCATGATTTAGAGATGGGACGTGCGTGACCAACGTAGTCGATATAAGATATAATGTTTACTAGAATTACTGCTTATTACATATATGTAACTGATTTATGTGACTTTAATACTTAACATCTTATAATAATTTACTATATATAATTTTATAGTGTGTTTTGTACGATATGTTTTCTAAATGCGAAAGTATTTATAGCGTTAACTTAAAGTACATAATTATGTAATGTCACGTCGACGTCGTCACGATGATATCACGTCTACACTGCTAAATTGATTTTGAAGATTTTAGTAGGTAATGGAGGTAAATTAAATAAAAAAAAGATAGTGAGAGATACCTTTTTGTAATAAGTAGGTTCGTAGGTATATGCCGGGTGGCTAGCCCTGGTGTCAGAGTTATTAGGCAGCCTGAAGGTCTCTGACATGGCTAAACGGGACCTACAATTTAACGTGTCACCCGAGCCACAGTAGCGCTCACTTGGAAATTGCCACCCACAGTCACCCATCCAAATAATGCCTGACTGTATTACCATTTACCAATTACCATTATTAATATAGATCGAAAAACGTCTAAAAAAATCAGGTTTGTTGTATGGGAGCCTCACTTAAATATTTATTTTATTCTATTTTAAGTATTTGTTGTTATAGCGGCAACAGAAATACATAATCTGTGAAAATTTCAGCTGCCTAGCTATCATGGTTCATGAGATACAGCCCGGTGACAGACAGACGGACACCAAGTCTTAGTAATAGGGTCCCGTTTTTCCCTTTGGGTACGGAACCCTAAAAACGATTGTTTTCTTATTTTTCAGATTTCCAAAAGACCGAAACTTGATGAACAAATGGATTGCCGCTTTAAAACAAACAAATTTTGAGCCAAACATATGGAATAAAGTTTGTTCAGTACACTTTCTTGATTCCAATTTCTATGAAACAAAAAAAGGACTACGCAAGTTAATAAGTACAGCTGTCCCATCGCTGTTTCTTGGTCCATCAACACCATCTGATCATAATTTAGCGTCAGCAGTGTCATCTAATTCAGGCACAGAAACTATACCTTTCACACAACACGTCCCTTCTACTTCAAACGAATTGCATATTGGTTTAGAAGCGCCTCCAGGTTTATGTCCACTTCTCCCAAATGTAGACGATACCCCAAGAAAACGGAAATTGAAAAAAGAAATTGTGCGATTAAAAGACGTAGCTAAACGGCGCCGATTGAGATGTAATACCCTCTACGCAACACGTCGGCGTTTGAAAAAAAAAGTAGAAAATTTGTCGCAAATGCTCAACGAGTTGAAAGAAAAGAGACTAATTACCCAAGAGCAAGTTGACCTACTAGAATCATGCGGAGTTTCTGCAGCAGCTCTCATTAAGAGAATGATTGATAAAGGCAAGGAATACTCACCAGAGCTCCGCACTTTTGCGCTGACACTCGCTTTTTATTCTCCGAAGGCCTACTCCTACATAAGAAGTACATTTAACACATGTCTGCCACACCCAAGTACAATCCGGAAATGGTACCAATGCCTTGATGCGAGTCCAGGTTTCACTGCCGAAGCATTCAACGCTCTTCGCGAAAAAGCAAAAGTGACCGAAAATAAAATTATATGTAACTTAGTTATTGATGAAATGTCAATACGTAAACTCAAAGAGTTTGATGGCAACAAAGTGCAAGGTTATGTGGACTTTGGAGCAGGAATTGATGTGCCCGGAGATACAGTCGGACTGTGTACACAAGCCCTCGTATTTCTTTTAGTTGCGATAAAAGGACGATGGAAACTGCCCGTAGGATATTTTTTGGTGGATGGCGTTACAGGAGAGCAAAGGGCAAATTTAGTTCGAATGTGCCTTACCAATTGTCACGAGGTCGGTATAGAAGTTGTATCGATGACTTTCGACGGTTGTCCGGCAAACATGGCTATGGCTCGCGAACTCGGCTGTTCATTCGATTTAGGACAGTTGAAGACATATTTCCAGCACCCTGAGACGGAACAGCCTATCTATGTGTTTCTTGATCCATGCCATATGGTCAAACTTGTCAGAAACACATTAGAAAGCAAAAAGGTTTTTCAAGACAATAATGGAGGCCTTATTAAATGGCAATATTTTGTGGAACTTAACACCTTGCAGGAACATGAAAAATTTCACCTTGCTAACAAATTAACAACAAGGCATATTGATTTTAAGAATCAAGTCATGAAGGTAAAACTAGCCGTGCAATTATTAAGCGCTAGCGTGGCAAAAGCGATCGAATTTTGTGATCAAAAGCTACATTTGTTAAATTTTGATAACTCCGCCGCAACGGTAAATTTTATTCACATAATAAACAATCTGTTTGATATTCTCAATTCACGGAAATTTCCCGGAATTGATTTCAAAGCTCCCATTAATGAGAAAAATGAGACGAAATATATGACGTTTCTGGAAAATGCCAAAACATACCTACAGACATTAATGTTTCCAAATGACAACAATCAACAGATTGTACATTCAAGAAACAAAATTGGATTTCTTGGACTTTGTGTATGCATTGAGAGCATGAAAGAATTGTACAATAGGCTGGTAAAGCAAGAAAAAGAAATGAAATTCTTAGCTATGTATAAAATAAGCCAAGATCATCTGGAGATACTTTTTTCAGTGATTCGATCCCACGGTGGCTTTAATAACAATCCGTCAGCCTCCCAGTTCAAAGCTATTTACAAGAAACTTTTGGTGCATATGGAACTTAAAGAACACTTTACCGGAAACTGTGTGTCCCTGGAACAAATAACTCTACTCACCTGTTCCTCATCCGCTGATCACATTAACCAAACAACTAAAGGACACAGGTCAGCTCCACAAGAGGAAAATGCTATGGTTGACGAACAATTTATGAGAAATGTTGAGGAAGATCTGGATTTACCCACTGCGCTTGATCATTCTTTTCTTTCACAACACGTCATCTCCTATATTGCTGGATATGTCACAAGGTATTTGCTATCTAAAATAGAGTGCACTGATTGTTTATCAGCTTTAGTAGCAAACGCCCCTTCTCATTATAATTCATTCATATTATTTAAAGATAGAGGAGGACTTACATATCCATCAGAAGACGTGATTTATTTGTGTAATGTCGCTGAAAAAATAGTGAAAAATAACATAGAATCGAAAAACGGAGCAGATCGTGATCCTCGAAGCATGGTTTCTAAAACACTGATGGTATTAATTGGGACAAATATATTTAAGGTTCTTCACGCTCATTTATTTGAACAAGAACCGTGCAGCAATCATTTACTGCATTTGACTAGAGCGGTGATTCAAAAATATATTGAAATACGCGTTAAATATTTAGTTCGAAAGTCAAATGTCACGAAAACCAAAAGACAGCTTTTTAACAAGCTTACGCTTTTTAGCGGTCAGTAAAAATGCGAAATAATACGTGTGTGTGTCTCATAAATTATGTATGACTCATACACACATCAATATATAGCTTGATTGCCTACGTAATTTATGCAATACGCGCGCTTTATTGCTATCAATATGACTTTTTAGTTTGGTAACTTATGTTTTTTGTTTATACAAATTATTATATATTCCCTTAAATTGTCTGATTGTTGACGAAGTAAATCTGATCCATCATTTGGTTAGTGACTCTACTTGGGACTTGTTTATTTTTTATAAGTAGGTGATTGGATTCATTTTCGATATTTATCGATAATAATTGCCAAAATATAGGCATTATATTATAATTCAATTAATGGTTATTTTTTAAGGTTGACCATGTTCTGTTGTTTTTATGGCATTTGTATAAATAATAACATTTATTAATGGTTTGTTAGTTTATATTCTAAGCTCTTTATATTTTAGGTTAAAATAAAATATTTTAAAAAGTACCTAACAGCATTTTTATTGACATACATAACCAATCACATTTTGTGTAAAGTATTGCTAAAAGATCGATTACTTGATTTCTCTGTACAAATGTCGTAAGTCTTACGTAGAAAAACTTAAACCTGCACTGGCACTAACTCTATAAAACTAAAATACCTGCTTATACTTTTAGATGTTATCGCACTAAATATATTTGTACTTTTTTGTACCGCACTGAACCTGCATCTATCGACAACAAAATGAGTTTGCGTTGCCCGCGTGCCCATCCCTAGTAATCGCCAACATACATGTATAAGTAGCTATACTTCATCTGCCTACGACGCGCACTGGGCGTCTAGTGCGGTGCCAGCGCTCTATACTTTAGTTATGTATTCTCTAAGTAAAAACGGGACCCTATTACTAAGACTCCGCTGTCCGTCTGTCCGTCTGTCTTCTCGTATCCACTGTATCTCACGAACCGCTATAGCTAGAAAGCTGCAATTTTCACAGATGATGTTTTTCTGTTGCCGCTATAACAACAAATACTAAAAACTAATAATTAAGGGGGGCTCCCATTCAACAAACCTAATTATTTAGCCGGTTTTCGCTCTATATTTATAATGGTAACAGGTAGATGCTTAAAATTTTCGCAAAATAATTAGTTGTAAATTCACTAAAATAATAAAAAAAAAATTGACTTAAATTAAATATTTTAGGGGGGCTTCCTACGGAACCCTCCGTGCGCGAGTCCAACTCGTACTTGGCCGATTATTCTATAATACAGGGCGTGTATAAAAAAATCGGTTGTCTGTAAAGTCGGTTTACGGACGATAATTTTACGTGATAACGTCATCTGGAAACATTGCTGAATCAACAACTGAAACAAGCTGAACGCTAAGGCCGATCGTACCTCTCTATCGCACTCTCGCTTGCACGCTTGGCTTAGGCGGAACGTGACATGTTTTCGTGCGTGCAACCGAAGCTCATCGATTTATAAGACGTTAACACGTCAATAATCGGGACTATAATACTTACATACTGTGTTATATTTATTTTATTCATCAATAGTTGATTACTTTGTGCATTGACTATTTTTAACTTTTTGGTTTAATGTACATAGATTGACTATTTTTATTTTATTATATTCGGACACATGAAGTAATTAAGAAAAATTATCGTCTGTTAACCGTCTTTTATGTTATTATTTATTTATACCCGCAAAATCGAATTTTGGAAACTTAAGATGAATACATGAAAGGCACTTTGCCTATTTCACTATAACGCAAATTAATCGACATGTGCATCTTGCTCGTCCTAACCTATGGAGCCCAGACTTGGTCATTGACCGATTTACAAAGGTCTAAACTTGGGGTCTGCCAAAGAGCAATGGAACGCAGCGTGCTTGGTTTCAAAAGAATTGATAGAGTCCGCAACAGCACACTGCGTTCTATGACAGGGGTAGTTGATGCCGGCCGAAAAGCCGCCAAACTAAAGTGGGATTGGGTGGGACATGTGGCGCGGATGCACCCCGATCGATGGGCCATGATCATGGAGTGGGTGCCTGAGGGACGACGCAGCCAGTGAAGGCCCAAGAAGCGCTGGCGTGACGATCTTGACTCATTCGAGAGGGGTTGGCAGGAAGTTGCGATGGAAAGGAAATGGGGGAGACCTTTGCCCAGGAGTGGGACAGTATAGGTTAAAAAAAAAAAAAAAGATGAATACCTAGTGCAGGTTGAAGCTGCAAATGTTTCAAAAAAGGTTTCACAATGTTTAGAGTTAAGACTATCAAGATCTAATAAATAAAGTTGTAGGTAACTAATCAAAAACTAGCCGTCATCGTAAGTCCAACAATAAATGAAAGTTAATTTAGATGCCTTAGCTTCGAAGTTATTAATCAATATTATCAAGCTTTAGAACCTATAAAACTCGGGCCCATCTACTAAACTTTTGAGTTAGAGTACCTACTTTTGATGTGAAATAAAAAATATAGTAGACAGTTTTATATTTTTATAGGTATTGTTAAAATGAATAAAAATGAAGTAATAAAAACCTCACTTAATTCAATGATGATAACATAATATTGATATACAAAATTCGTGTCAACTCATCATAATGGTCTGAAAATATCTTTTGACGTGACAACGTCTTATAAATTGGTATGCCGGGTGACACTTCAAGAAACTGCGTTACGCTCCGCTCACGTTATGCGCTCTCATTCGTCTCATTCGTCTCAAAGTCGTTGTCACGTAAAACTTTCGCCCGTATACCGACTTTACAGGCAACCAATTTTTTTTTTCATTTGTATCTTTTAAATAAAAAGTTGTCTTTTATGCACCCTACACAATATTATGGTGTCATCAAGGGATAAAGACTAATACCAGGCCCAGTTTAAAATCTTATTTTGTTTGAGAGCATAACTCTTTTTGTATAAAATACGTATCTCCACAGACTAAGAAGAAGAATTCTACTTGAGTATCATTAAGTAAGTCTATGGAATCTCTATGAATATAAAACTAATTTTGTGCACCAATTTCGTAATTTTCTTCTAAAATAACAGTTTTTTGTTTTACCTGGTAATAAATTAAATGTCAAGTTAGCGAATTTGCATGCGGTCCGAATTACTTCTATGGTTTTCTTTGGCGTCAGTATAATATGAACTATCCAATTGTTAACCGCGTTCAGAGCCATCTATATGATCAAAAGTAGGGAAGATTTTTAGGGGGGTTGATTTAAACGGAAAAATAACTTTAGGTAAAATTATTGTCATGAAAATCTCAAAGTAGTTTTCGCAATAATCATCGTCGCTTTGTTTTACTTTTTAGCCTTGTTATTAAATCGGACATGTAGGGAGGCAAAGTTGCCATACTTGATACTTTAGTGAAATTGTAGGAAAAATGGTGTGTCGATCTGCTTCGCCTCGTTTAAATTGGATCATCTCTAGACCTTTACAAGTTTCTGTCAGTAATTATGCAATATTCGATTTTTCATTTTAATCGAATGCAAAATTCCATAAAAATATCTGTAATGTGAAACACTATGGACACAAGGTGGATAAAGCGGAGAACTTAACCCGCTCTGTCGGGAAATTCTTATATACACCTGTCAACATTGATAAAAATCCGCGGAAAAATATCAAAACATTGCATTGAAATTAAAAATCAAGACTCAAGACATGCGGACTGCGGAGCTCGACAGCTGAATCCTAACATTATAGAACAGAGAACTAAATAAAGACCCAGTGCATTATGGAGTCCGCTTGCGATATATGCGGCTGCACCCAAACTAACCTCGTCGACGGATTCTATTATTGTGTCGAATGTGGTACTCAAGACACGAATGTTCGTGAAACCATCGTGGAACTGGTGTCTTTGGGAGATGGAAACTTCGTTTACGGAAAGCGAAAACGAATAAGGCAAATTCCTCAAGCGAAAGAGCAAAGTATGTATTTTGAAATCCTTTTTAGGTTTCTGTATGCAAAGGGTAAAAACGGGACTCTATTACTAAGACTCCGCTGTCAGTCCGTCTGTCTGTCACCAGGCTGTATCTCATGAACCGTGATAGCGATTGAAATTTTTACAGATTTTCACAGATGCCGCTATAACAACAAATACTGAAAACTGAACAAAATAAATCGAAAAGCACGGGGAGGCGCTGGCTGTCTCCTTGGACATATCTAAAACTTTTGACAGGGTCTTGCACAAGAGCGTTATTGGCAAGCTTCCATCTTACTGGCTGCCTGCTGATTTCTGCGCATGGATATCAGATTTCTTGAGGAATCGGTTGATACGAGTGGTTCTAATTCGAAGTGGGGGCGATAAGTCCTGCACTGACGTCCCGCATGGGATGTTTTGTGCATTTCCCCCTCCAGAGTCTACCCGAGCCAGCCCAGCTCCTTAAAATAACGAAGCGTAGCTCTGGGCCGCTGGCATAACTGCTCCAGTAGCTTAGATGGTGAATGAACAATGTGGATGACAAGGCTGATGATAATGCAGAAGCATCATGCAATCCGTTAGCTATTCTAATGTCTTCTGTGGCTTTGCAATGCCACAGAACATGCTCTACAGTTTCGTTTTCCTGCAAACAGCCACGACAAAGTGGGCTGTCAGTGGCTCCCAGTTTATACAAGTGACTATTTAAGTTGCAGTGTCCAGTTATGAGTCCTACCATAAGTCGGAGGTCTTGCCGCCGCAACCTCAATAGGTCGTTTGTGATGCTTCTATTTACACTCTCTGTTCTTACCTTGTTGTTTCTTACGTCTCTGTTCTGGTAACTGACAGCTTGGATCTATTAGGCGTTGCACTCTCATCGACTCTTAACTTTGGCTCTTACACAGAGTAAAAAGCTCAATTAGCCTCCAAAAAACTTGGTGTTCTCTGTAAGGTGAGACGGTATTTCACACCTGAGCAACTGCTTAGTCTTTATAAAGCGCAAGTCAGGTCTTGCATGGAATACTGCTCTCACCTTTGGGATGGCCCTGCTCGGCCTTTTATCGGATACACTTCGGAGAGTGCGCTCAGGAGTTGCACAATCTGGTCCCACCTGCCCCTTTCTTCTATCGTACGGCTAGACAGACGCGACCAAAGCGCCACCCTTTTATGGTGGACATTCCGCGCGTTAGAACCAAGCGTTTCGAATCCTCATTCCTCATAAGAACAGCCAGAATGTGGAACGCTTTGCCTGGGTCTGTCTTCCCGCTCAAGTACGTCGTGGGTGTCTTCAAATCCCGAGTAAATAGGTATCTTCTAGGTAAGCGTGCTACACCCTAGACCGCATATCTGCTCAACATCAGGCAGTATGTAGTCAAAGCAAACCTATAGGGATTAAAAGAAAAAAAAAGTGGAAGTTGCTCCACCGACAAGAGCCTTGCTCTTAAGTTCTGATGATGACATAGTTGAAGTCATTTATGCCATTTAAGTTGAAAAATAATAATTTCAGTGCCTGACGACTGGTACAAGTGGCACGGTATGAACTTTCTCCTGCAAGGCCTGGCCAGCGACCTGGTGGAACTCGGAGCAGCTCCCTCCTTCAAGACCAAGCTCCTGTGGGTGTGGACTCGGTACATGCAGAAATACCAGAATAAAGCTGATTTTGGGTAAGACTTATTCTAAGGCACCACTGACTTTCGCATCAAATGGATGACATCTATTCAATGTTATGAGTGTTTTCCCAGAGCTATTACAACTAGAGGGATAATGTGGTTGATCGAGAAAATTCGAAGGAGAGTTATTAAGAGACATGAGAAATAGCTCGATTACGTGGCTACAGCCCGGCAATCTCGTGCGCGACCGTCCCTCGGGGTGACAGGCGGTGGCGGGGATGAGGTAGCAGACGCAGATGCACGCGTTTCCCTTCCCCGCTACACCACCCGCTACCCGTCGACATCTTGGGTACCTCGTCCCCGCCACCGTCTGTCACCCCGAGGGACGGTCGCGCACGAGATTGCCGGGCTATAGTTGCCGTGTTTTTCTCCCGATAGTGTCAATTCAATTAATTCAATTCTTGATTTGAGGCTTCTGTGAAGGTGTTGCACAATTTCGCCAGTGTCTTGTGAGGTACTGCCATTAAACGTAGATAATTGTCAAATTCTTGTCAAATTCCAATTCATATTTGACAGTTTTGACAACTCTGGGCAAGGGGGTTTATTACCAGGGTTGAGAATGGCCTTAAGCGACAACAGCGCTATCACTCTGGTGGCTATCACTCTATAGCTCTGTGCGAGTTTGTGACATTGTCGTTAGAAACGGCGACTTTACTTTGTTTTAGCGAACACATTTAGAGCGCTTTAGCGACAAAAATAGTTTGGCTACTTGTCTGTTTAACTTAAAACTAAAACATCTGTCGATTTATCTATAAGTACATTGTATTTCTGGTAACCTATATCTTCAAACAATGATTGTGTAAAGCATGAAGTCAAAACTTAACTAAACTAAATTGGCCACATCCATTTGAATGACATCCATTTGGAGCGATGGTCAGTACTACAGGGTTATCTGCTTACCATGTACTAAGCCAAAATGGGGTTGTTAAGACCATCCTTATAAACAACTTTTCCAATGTGGACAACCTGGTATTCGAGAAAAAAAAATCAACGCTTCCATACAAAATTGCAACTCAGAATCGATTAAATGTTTGAAACAGCTGAATTTTTATTCTTTAATTCTGGGTTGTCTGTCCCATAAGTAAAAAGTTTTTCATAATGATGGTCTGAATCACATCTTTTCAACTTACTACATCAGGGATAATCCTAATTCTAATTCGAAGTAGGTGCGATAAGACCTGCACTGACGTCCCGCATGGGGCGTTTTGTGCATTTCCCCCTCCAGCATCTACCCGAGCCAGCTAAGCTCCTCAAAGTAACGGAGAGTGGCTCTGGGCCGCTGGCATAACTGCTCCAGTAGTTTAAATGGCGAATGAGATGATGGCGATGTGGACGACAAGGCTGACAGACAGGGATAACCCCGCGATTTCACCTGCATAATATTTTGACTTTAGTGCTATCCGATAGGAACCTTTTATTTTTCCACAGTAAAAAGATGTAACTCTTCGATCTTTGTTGAATTATACCCATGACAAGACAATCCATTGCTCTTTTGCTGTGTGAGAAATTAAGGAACCAACAAACATGCTCTTGGATATTTTGAAATATTTAAGTAAAGATAAGGACGAAAAAAGAAGGAACAATTTTATAGGTGTTGTGAATTCTTCATGTGCCTTAAACTGAAAAGTTTTAGAGGGATATTATATGTATATTGTATTTATACCCATCAATATGAACAACTTTTACTACGCAGCCAATGTAGGAATCGAAAAAAAAATGTCAAAAAACTGTGTATGGAACTGATTTTTAGGGTTCCGTACCCAAAGAGAAAAACGGGACTATGACTATGATGTCTGTCACCGGGCTGTATCTCATGAACCATGATAGCTAGGCAGCTGAATTATTTACAGATGATGTATTTCTGTTGCCGCTATAACAACAAATACTAAAAAGAAAATAAAATAAATATTTAAGAGGGGCTCCCATACAACAAACCTGAATTTTTAGAAGTTTTTCGCTCTATATTAATAATAGTAACAGGTAGATGCTTGAAATTTTCACGGAATATTTAGTTTTATATTCACTTCAATAATAAATAATAAAATTAAAATAAAATAAATATTTAAGGGGGCCACGGGGGGGGGGGGGGGGGGGGCACGGAGGGTTCCGTACTGCATGGGGCCTCCATGCAGTACGGAACCCTCCGTGCGCGAGTCCGACTCGTACTTGTCCGATTATTTTTAGATTTTGCACACACCTTTGATTTTGGTCCCACAGTGAAAGTTGTTCATAATGATGATAATAATAATATATTATTAAATCCTCTGAAATTCCCTGAACATCCAAAAGTAATTTCATGTGTGGCCTAATCATGTTTCAAAAATTAATTGCTGTTTCCTTGGTCACGGCACCACGCGTGGACGGCTGGACCGATTTCGCTAATTCTTTTTCTGTTGTGTTTGTTATTGTCAGGATAAGATTTTTTTTAAAGGAATACTTAACTAAGTAAATTGCGTGGAATGTAATAAAAACGTCGATTTAATTTTCCCATACAAAATGTATCTACCATTGGTGGCACTGAACGCCATTTAAATTAGAATCGATGATAGATAAACAGTATCGAGATAAAGGTGATATGAAGTTCGCCGGGTCAGCTTGTTCAATGTATAAATTTAAATACACTTCTCGTACATAACATAGCAAAAGTTCTATTCGAACCTTAACTCATTTCAGATTGGCTCCTGATAATGAAAATGAAAATACAGAAAATAGACAGAAAATAGATGACGTACAGCAAGAGATAGAAGACAAAGAAAACCTTGCCCTCGGGGAAGACGACTTCAGCGAAGATGACGAAGATCTAGAAGAATGTACAAATAAGAAAAATAAACGTAAAAGCGACGTACCGACCATAAAACGAATTAATGTATCTCTAGTTATCGCCCTACTCTATGTCGCTTTAAATTTAGATAAGAGTCATATACAGCTCACACATCTAATTAGACTCATAGTTGAAGACAGACTGCCAGTTTTTCATTGGCAAAAATATGTACCCAATGAATTGCGCCCGAAAAAGATGCTCTGTAACTTATTCATTAACCAAATATCTATTAAATACTCTTACCCTGTCGTTCTTAAACTTGCATTCGAATTGTTTAAAGAACTAGATTTAGGTAACCCCGTTGTCCCAGATTTGAGAATGCTGGTAGATCAATATATGAAAGAGCTTTGTTTGTCAAACGATATGAAACCCCTCGTTCTGTCGCTGATGCAACACAGATCGTTTGATTATCTCGATGTAAATGTCAAGTTATATGAAGGTGGACGCGTTCCAGCATATGAGCTCTATGTAATGTCTCATATACTCTTTGCGTTAAAAATCTGTTTTGGTATAGATGGAGTATATGAAAACAAACTGTCAGATGCCGTTGAAAGCATCAATGAGATGGAAAATCATCCCAAGTCTTACAATTCAGAACCAACGGAACGGCTTTTCTCATTCCGAGAGTGGTCCAATTATCTGCAATTTAGGAAGAGTATGCTTTGGAGTCACAGTTTTTATTTAGGTGCGCCGAATTACTGTGATATGGACGATTACGTGGCTTTTGAGCATATGAATGAAAAACCAGACTTTAAGAAAACTTTTAAAGATGAAATTACCAGAGACATTATAAACAAGTTGCCTAATGTTGAGATCAATGTTATACCTAAAAGCGAATTTCCAGCAACAACCACGCCCCACACTACTTACACCCGAGTCATTAGAGATCATCAACAAGATCCGACTATAAAACAATTACTCGATGAAGATTTCACTCAATACTCCCTAAAGTATGTGACAAAAGACATGTTTTTGGTCGATCCAGATTCGGTCAATCCTAAAAATATCATTGGTAGCTTAAATGGAGATCATTTTAATGCATCAGGTTCAAATTTAAATAGATTACAGAAGTTTGAAAACGAATTGTACAGCAAAAAAATGGTTTATGTTAAGGACTGCGATAACCACAACTGGATGATTACTCAAAAACCACTCTTAGAAAATTTTGAAAAAATTTGCAAAGAAAACGGTGAAACTAATGACAGCGAAAATAATCCTGATTCTAAAGATGACAGTATATATAACGAAGTGAGCAGCGCCACTGTTTCAAAAGAAGCCAGTGTCTATACAGAAGATAGTAAATTAGATCTCGATAGCGTTATTGAAATGGAAAAGGATAAAACTAAACAAGAAAGTGAAGATCTAGGAATCCCAGAAGAAGCCGAAAATTGTAACATATTCGATGACTGTTTCGAAGATCTTGATACCAAAAAAGAAGAAAAGGAAGAACACACGGAACCAGAATACAATGAACCTGATCAACCGATGCCTGAAAGATCAGAATTCAGTGAAATATTTAACGCACCCGATATCTTCACCCCAGGTGACTTATACAACCAAGAATACCGCACAGCTAGAGACAGAGACAGCGATGAATCAAGCAGAGATTCGATACATTTCAACCCAGAAACATTAGACAGACAAAAAGTTATAAAAGAATTAGTAATCCACGCTTGTAACAAATATAAAGTTTCTCTCCCCGGCCAGTACATCTGCTCAGCCAAAAAAATATCCAATAGAAAAGCTACAAATCCTAATCCAGATAGACCAAGCGTGCACGGAGCGACAAAGCTAAAAATAAAAGGTCTAATAGCAGATTATCAAAACCACGTTCAAAACGATATTTTCGTTAAAATGTCGAGTATGGTACAATCGGCGATAACTGATTACAATAAATCCATAGAGCTCGAAACGCCTATGGATGTAGATGAATCTCCAATTGATGCTAACGACAATATTGGAAGCCCTCATCCGGAGGGAAACGATCATGACATTATGCAAACACTTAACGATACGACTCTAGCTCCAGAATTGGATAACAAGACTTCAGACGATGGTAAATCTAAATTATTCGGCGAAGACAGTGACGGCGAAACTCAAGCGGAAGAATTGCTGCCCAAAAAGAATCCTGAATTCGACGAGGCAACACACGATATAACTCAGCTCTATATTGATCCGGCAGACGACCCGTTTATACCAGAAATTAGTCTCGGAGCGAATTTGTTTGAGATAATCGATAAGGAGATCAAAGAAGTGGAAGAAGGTAAAGAAATTTTTGGTCCAAAAGAGAAGAGCGATTCTGAAGAAGAAATGGCCCTGAGCACCGTGCAAGTATTAAAGCGTTTGCGTGAAAAAATGAGGGTACAAGCGGAAAAGACAAAGAATAGGCGATATAAGCCGTTGATAAACAATCCGGTGCCGTCGTACAATTTTTGGATGACACATTATTTAAGTAGCGTGGATGAACTGATGTCAAACAAACGATTCGCAACCGAATTAGATGATTGTTATCCCGCTTCATTTAAGATTGTGATAAGTGAATGCGCCGATGTGGTCGGCTATCCCGTTAAGTTTCTGTATAGAGGTCTGCAACGAGTCGAAACGTGCATCATAGACAGGTACATCCGAAAGAAAAGAATCGATTCTAAATACTTTGAAAAGGAAAAGAGAAGGTATGCGCTAAGTACGAATATCCTTTAATGCCACAGGGGCGGTGTTTGAAATGACATGGCATTATTGCTATGACTATAAAGTTCAAAATAAAAGCCGTTAGGAGACGTTTGAAGTTTGTCCACCATCTTTGTGAAATTAAATTTGACATTTGATCAGCAGTTCAAGTTTCATTTGTGTCTAGATTACATAGCAGTTTCTATAGATTTTCGACGCCATGTTTGTGGAATCATGCATCACAACTTTTTTACTTTGGCACGAGTTAAAAAAGTAACTTGATGTGTTGGCTGTCATCGGATTTTTCTCCGCGGAATGTCAAATTCCAATACATGTTTGACATGTTTTCGCTGCTCGATATTTAATTTTAACCGACTTGCAAAAAGTAGGTGGTGCTATGTTCATCTGTATGTTTTTTTGTGTATGTTCATCGACATTATCGCCAATTTTAGTCGCCATGTAGTCAATACAAAAATTATGTAAGAAGAAGAAAGAAACCGAAATTTTATTTTGATGAAGTTAAAACGAGGCACATTGAGTTGGAAGAGAGACGATCTTTCATCGTTAATAATTATTATGCAGCTATTTGCACATACACCGGCAAATTATATGTATTTATAATAGAATAAACAGAAAGATATTTGGGCTGGGGCGCATCCTCATAATTAGTCTTGGGTTGTCAGAACTCTTAATCAGTCGCTGTATGTAGGTATATATGTACAACGTGTAAAAGGAAGGTTGAAAAGTACTTAAACCACGCATGTCCAGACATATTAAAAACTTACCCCTAAAGGTAAAATAATCCTCAGCACGTTATATTACGAGATATACCTAGTTTTTTTGCGTAAAATAACCCGATGTCAACCCTAAGAATGCCGCCCGCGCCGCGCGAACTTTGGCGGTCGGCGACGCGACGGAAGCCGAAAAGCGACGCGCTTTGTGCGCGATGCTGCCGCCTGCCGACAAAGCGATTGTCGCTTCCACTACCGATTTTATTTCTTAGGGTTGTCCAAAATAATACGGAAAAAAATATTTGTTTTATATGGAAAAAATAACATAGCTTTAAAGTTTAAAATTCGTACAGGTGATTCGTCCTACCTGCCCCTTTCTTCTATCGTACGGCTAGACATACGCGACCAAAGCGCCACTCTTTTATGGTGGACATCCCGCGCGTTAGAACCAAGCGTTTCGAATCCTCATTCCTCATACGAACAGACAGAATGTGGAACGCTTTGCCTGAGTCTGTCTTCCCGCTAAAGTACAACGTGGATGTCTTCAAATCCCGAGTAAATGGGTATCTTCTCGGTAAGTGTGCAGGACGCACACCAACTGTGCTGGATTGGAAGGTAGATGATGTTCAAAGAAAGAGTTATTGACCTGTTGATTCTTTATTTCAACTCTGTTACACGTATTACACGCTCTTTACTATTAGTATCACGTCGAAAGTAGGTACACTGTATTTTCACTATAAACTGTACAAAGAGTGGACTGTATAAACTATTATTAAATGACTGTTCACTCGTCGAAGTCAAGCCGTAATATCACTGCTCACTGTTGGTTAACTCGGCGAGGTCGAATAATACACTTTCTGTTCACTATTAACTCAACGAGGTTGAATAATGCACTACTGTTAACTGTACCTAAACTCCGTGAAGTCGATCGGTATAGTCTGACCGTTTAACTGAGTCCTCGCCTGCGCGGTACAGAGGCGCGGGGGTAGACGACAAAGGGGACTGAGACCGGTGCGGGCGGCGGGTCCCTGCCGCCCGCACCGGGCTCAGTCCCCCTTTGTCGTCTACCCGCGCGCCCCTGTACCCGCGCAGGCGAGGACTCAGTTAAACGGTCAGACTATAGTAGGTATTTCCGTTTGATGTTAACTCCGCGCTGTCAGAATGTGAACTGTGTTATGGGGCAAACCGTGTCCCCTTTTATACTAAACTAAGTACTTATAAAGCTGAAACTTCTAGAGCTTGTCGAAAGTTCTAGAAGTTTCTATTCTTTCTATGAGTCGAAGTATGTACCTAGGTTCCTTCTAGAACATCTTTCCAGAATATTCCGTACTTAGTTCTGTAAAGTTCTAGAAGTTTTCATTCTTTCTATGAGCCATGAGTAGGTAGGTAGTAGGTATGTCGGTTCCGTCGAGAACTTATTTCCAGAATATTCTATACATAGTTCTGTAAAGTTCTAGAAGTTTCCATTTTTTCTATGAGCCATGAATAGGTACCTAAGTATGTAGGTAAGTAGGTCCCTTCTAGAACTTTATCTATTGAATTGTATTAAACAAAATAGGTAAAAAACTGATTAGAAACTGTAAGTATTAAGTACTATAGCTAATTTTAACTATTATATCTGTCGTGTGTTGTATTAAATGACGTCGTCCTGCACAGTAAGCGTGCTACAACCTAGACCGCTTATCTGCTCAACATCATGCAATATGTGGTCAAACGCAAACCTATTCAGATTTTTAAAAAAATATGGAAAAAATAACATAGCTTAAAGTTTAAAATTAGTACAGGTGATTCGTGACTGGATACACATAAATGCTCTTCAGTATTGTATAATGTTCAACCTTTCTGTGACACGTTGTATCTATTGTAATTTGTATGTTAAGATGTTACATAAATTATGTTGGTAAATGTCCGCCTATATTCGAAAACTAGACGACCCGCCCCGGCTTCGCACAGGTGTATTATACATATAAACCTTCCTCTTGAATCACTATATCCATTAAAAAAAAACAGCATCAAAATCCGTTGCGTAGTTTTAAAGATTTAAGCATACAGACAAACAAACAGACAAAAATAGCGACTTTATTTTATACTATGTAAGGATATGTAAAATAGTGGTTGTGTAGGTTGGTCTATATCTACCCAATACTGTTGTCGCTACGAATAAATACAGGGTTATACAGGTGTACTAACTTACTAAGCCGAAAGAAGTTGATTCAGACCATAATTATGAACAACTTTTACTATGGGGCCAACCCAGCATTCGAGGAAATAAATCTGCTGTTTTATACATTTTGTCGATTCCCAGTTGCAATTTTGTATGGAACAGGCTTCGAGCAAATATATCCATCCATCCATCCATCAGCCATAAGAAGTCCACTGCTGGACATAGGCCTCCCCTATGAATCTCCAATAAGACCGGTTGGAAGCGGCTTGCGTCCAGCGCGATCCTGCGGTCTTAATGAGGTCATCCGTCCACCTTGTGGGTGGACGTCCTACGCTGCGCTTGCCGGTACGTGGTCGGTACTCGAGAACTTTTCGACCCCATCGGTCATCAGTCCTCCGCGCTATGTGCCCTGCCCATTGCCATTTCAACTTGCCAATCCGTTGGGCTATGTCGGTAACTGTAACTTTGGTGCTTCTACGGATCTCCTCATTTCTGATTCGATCTCGCAGAGAGACTCCGATGAGAGAGAGCAAATATTAGAGTCACAATTGTGCAAAAAAGTGTCCGTGTCAAAACTCTGCCCAAGCTACGTAGTGGTCAGGCTTTTTAGTTAGTCGTAAGGTGATTACAAGCCGATTACGACGCCGCTCATAGCCAAAGTGCTCAGTTACAAGTGACATAACATAGAGATTCGAGAAAACGAGTAATTGTGAATTATTAAATGTAAATATCTAAGTCGGTATGCATGACGGCGCTCGGACATTTTTTTACTACTTTCACTTAGGGACTGTGGCTCTGTAGATATTTGCTCGAAGGGAACAATTGTTTCTTTTTGCGTATTCCGGATTGACCTCATAGTAAAAGTTGTTCATGATGGTCTTAGTCATCCGCTTTCGGTTTAACACAAGGGAAACATATTTAAATATAACCCTGTAGAGAATAGGTCGAATGAAATTGAATGGCGTGTGTGTGTCAGCGCGGATGTGACGAGTAGGGATGTGCGCAGCTTGTGGCTCATTTCATAGACGCATTAAGTTTGATTTTGAGTAAAATAAATGGTGTTATTTAAAGACTTCATACACGATGCGATGATTTGATCAAATTTTCGCTTCATGCCAACTGGGAGCTCATTCAGTTAAAGTAAAGGCAGGAATTGGTGGTTCACGATTTGAACCACTTCCTGAATGTTAATTAACTCTTGTAATTTCAATTTTACGCGAGAAATGGTCAGAACTAAAGTTACTTATAATTTGATTTCCTACATTTTTGTTTCCCATTAACTTTTTCTATGATTGATATTTTTCAAATAGAACGTAAAAGGTATCTAGATGTGCAATTTTCTAGCTTCTATAACTATAACGCCCCGTCGTTTTTGCGTAGGCGGCAAACAGGGTTATCGGGAGAAAAATACGGCAACAGTCACTGAAATGAGATAGGTATTTTTCATGACAACCACATTATCCCTCTGGTTGTAATTGTAATAGCTCTATGATCAGATATAGGTACGCCAACCTATAATGGTCCGGCTACATCTACGCCCAACGGCGAAGTTATCGTCACTGGGGGCTCACTCAACTAATTCAAACGGTAGTAATTGATTGTTCACGATTTGAACTACCACCTGAAGCTGGGCACACACGATGCGATGATCGCATCAATTCATCAGATCAGTCCAGCGAGGTCCTAATATAGTTGCATTGTCGGTAGGTAGATACTCGTATTGAGGAATCAAAATGACACCCCTATTTTATTCGAAAAATATTGATTTAACAAAAAAAATGATGCGTATCAAAGTTGCAGAAAATCAAATTTCAAACAACTTCGAAATTGATGATTTCTCATGAAAAATTGAAATAACACAAGTTATTGAAGAAATGAAATGATACAACCAACTATTTAAAAAAATATCGATCCTACAAAAAGTTGATGGGAATCATAGTTGTAGAAAATCAAATTTTAAACAACTTTTGTACCCATAACATCTATCGTAAAATTGAAATAACAAGTTATTGAAGAAACGAAATGGTACCACCAACAATAAAAAAAAAATCGATCCTACAAAAAGTTGATGGGAATCAAAGTTGTAGAAAATAAAATTTGAAACAACTTTTGTTCCCTAAATTTCTGCTGTAAAATTGAAATAACACAAGTTGTTGAAGAAATGAAATGGTACCATTTCATTTCTTCAACAACTATTTAAAAAAATATCGATCCTACAAAAAGTTGATAGGAATCAAAGTTGTAGAAAATCTAATTTTAAACAACTTTTGTTCCTATAACTTCTGCTGTAACACAAGTTATTGTAGAAATGAAATGGTACCAACAACTATTTGAAAAAATATCGATCCCACAAAAAGTTGATGGGAATCAAAGTTATAGGAACTCTAATTTTAAACAACTTTTGTTCCCATAACTTCTGCTGTAAAATTGAAATAACACAAGTTATTGAAGAAATGAAATGGTACCACCAACGGTTTTAAAAAAATAGCGATCCTACAAAAAGTTGATGGGAATCAAAGTTGTAGAAAATCAAATTTTAAACAACTTTTGTTCTGAAAACTTCTGATAAATTATTGAAATAACACAAGTTATTGAAGAAACAAAATGGTACAACTTTCTAATTCAAAAATTATCTATCCTACAAAAATATGATAAGAATCAAAGTTGTAGAAAATCCAATTTTAAACAACTTTTGTTCCGACAACTTCTGATGACAATTTATGTAACACAAGTTGTACAAGAAACAAAATGGTACAACTATATATTTAAAAAAATATCGATCCTACAAAAAGTTGTTAGAATCAAAATTGTAGAAAATCAAATCTCTTGATTTCCTACAAATTTGATTCCCATCAACTTTTTGCATGATCTATATTTTTCGAAGAAGACGGTGGTGTCATTTTGTTTCTTCAATAACTACCTACCAGCAATGTTTAAGTACATGATGATACTACATGGCCCCTACTGAACTGATCTGACGAACAGATGCGATCATAGTTTCGTGTGAGCCCAGCTTCAGGTAGTGGTTCAAATCGTGAACCACCAATTCCTATCTTTTCATTAACTGAATGAGTTCCCAGTTGGCATGAAGCGAAAATTTGATCAAATCATCGCATCGTGTATGGCCACCTATATTCGTAGTGGCTTAGACTTGTTTTAGTGATTCATTTGTTTTAATTTTAAGTACCTACCAGGCAGCGGAGCAATTCTGTCAACCGATCTCGTTATTAAGGTGACACGTTCTTGAACCTGTTTCGTTTTTCTGACAGTTTTGAGCTGTCGGAACTATCAAAAAAACGAGAGGGGTTCAAAAACGTATCACTTCAGTAAAGAGATCGGCTAACAGAATTGCCCCGCTGTAAGCTAATAAAAACGTACAGTAGGCGCGCGAGTTGAATGCAGAGCTTAGGAATGCGAATGTCTCCCCCCGCTATCCGCACGCCCAACCCGCCCAGGCGCGTGAGGTGGGGCGTGCGGATAGCGGGGGGAGATGCTCCCGCTCTTTACCTCAGACCCCGACTGCATTCAACTCGCGCGCTATCTGTACCTAGTATGACTTTTTTTTACAAGAAAATTCTACTAAAATTATAAACGCGAAAGTTTGTATGTATAGATGTTTGTTACTCTTTCACGCAAAAACTACTGTACGGATTGAGATGATTTTTTTGCCATTGTAATGCTTATAAGTACATCAAAATAACACATACAATTATAATATAGGCTATAATTTTTATAGATATTGCGTGAAACGAAGTTCGCCGGGTCAGCTAGTAATTTATATCATCACCACATAGTATAAAACAAAGTCGCTTTCGCTGTCCCCATGTCCCCATGTATGCTTATATCTTAAAAAACTACACAACGGATTTTGATGCGGTTTTTTTAAATAGATAGAGTGATTCAAGAGGAAGGTTTATTGGTAAGCGTCCACTTGTCGGTATCGTACGCAACGGATGCATCGCACGCAACGGATCGTAGCATTCTTTGTATAGAGACTCATATAAGTGCGTCCACCTGTCCGCATCGTACGCATCGCACATCGGCAATGCCGACACCATTGCTCCGAGAGGCAACTTTTGCGATGCGTGTCGATGACGTCATACGGAATGCCGATCAGTGGACGCACCCCGCGCGCAGTTTCTCGTGTGGCTTCAGGATATAAACAAGATAATTGAATTTAGCTTGCGACATACGAAAATATTGGAAGAACTTGGTGTCATCGTTTGACAAATCAGGAAACAGGGTGTGATATTCTCCATGTTCCGATCTCTTCTTGAATATGTCGTGTATCCAGATACTATGTTTCTTTTTAACTTTTTTTTCCAATTCTTCCTCTTCCGCTAACAAACAAGCTACAACGACAATTTGTTCTTCATCGCTTTCCTCCATCCTCACAGAGTCCGCTCACTACGAAAATCCGAATGAACTGGCATCGTCAAACCGTATTCTGGTACTCACCGTCGGTAATCCGTACGCTGCCGATACAGTGGACGCACTGTGAAAACTTGTATCTGTTTGATGCGACGCGTCCGTTGCGTACGATACTGACAAGTGGACGCTTAGCTTTAATGTATGATAAACCTGTGCGAAACCGGGGCGGGTCGCTAGTTTTAATTTAATTCGCCATTCCGCATACCTATCTTATTATCACTGAGGGGGCTAATCATGAGTAAGATTCATCTTAAATTGATATTAGATTGAAATAAAACTTCTTTTTAGGGTTCCGTACCCAAAGGGTAAAAACGGGACCCTATTACTAAGACTTCGCTGTCCGTCTGTCTGTCTGTCCGTCTCCAGTCTGTATCTCACGAACCGCTATAGCTAGATAGCTGAAATTTTCACAGATAATGTATTCCTGTTGCCGGTATAACAACAAATACTAAAAACAGAATAAAATTAATAATTAAGGGGGGCTCCCACACAACAAACGTGATTTGTAAGAGTTTTTTTGCTCGCTATTAATAACGGCAAGAGGAATTGGGCTAAGGGAGCTCCAACACGGTACGGAACCCTTCATGCGCGAGTCCGACTCGCACTTGGTCGATTTTATTTAGTCAATTTAATATTCTATCTTTTAAGACCGCAGAATCGCGCTGCATGCAAACCGCTTTCAACCGGTCTTATTAGAGATCCATAACCATAGTCAATTTATTGATAACAATTGTTACAAGCCCTTTGTTCAGCAGTGGACATTCTATGGCTCATGGATGTTTTTTTTTTCTCAATTTTTTTGTTTTCAGGAATGGCAAAGAAACTATGCCTCCCTCATAGCCAAAGAAAATACAATAATATTACTATCCTTAGAAGCACATGTTTGTACTTGGTTTCAATATCTAGCGGGCTTAGCATAAGGACCATAAAATTATACTATCGACGTGTCAGAACGTGACAGAGTTATGATGAAGCATATATCTGTCACCTTTGCACACGTCGATAAACTCTTGTCGTGGTCTTGTATGCTAAGCACACAGACATGGTTCAAAAAACTTGTTAGAGAAAACGTCGATGGTAAAGATGATAAAAAAATATGAGCCAGAACTTGAATTGTCTTATTACCAAGACTATACTATGGTTTTATGTATTTCTTCAGTAAGTACAGTGAGACGGTAAACGATGGCGCCACCATCGCTTTGCTTGCTTGTATCGCATCATTTTGTTCATTTCATTGATACCGATTTCCTGTTCACGATTCAACACGCGCTATTTATCAGTCGATTTCGATATTGGTCAAGAGAGAGTCGAGATATAGGTTTTAATGACTGAATAAGGCTTCCAAAACAAATAGGAAGCGGCTAAAAAGACACGAATCCAGGCCGATATATACATTATTATGCACAGACTTCCCAATACAGAAGTCTGTTAAGTCTGTGTTATTATGATTGTTTTTATTTTTAAAAAAGCGGTACGTTCCTACCAGATTTGTGAGGAATTCTCCAAATTTCGGGGAATTCTATCTTCATTATTTCAGGATTTACGCATAAAGTGGGAATGGAATAGGGAAGATTCACATTTCATAAAAAGAAAATAAATTATAATTTGTTTAAAGACGTTAGAAATATATGAGGTACAGTGAAGGAATTACTCGAATATCTTAATAAATGACGAAGTTATGAATTGAATATCGATGTTTAAACATATCTTTGAAAATTCACAACTCCGTCACTTTTTGAAGATAATTGAATGATAAAAACACCATCATTTATTGCAGTGGCATTAATTAAGTAAGTTCGTATAGGCCGGGTGGCTAGCCCTGGTGTCAGAGTTTTTAGGCCGCCTGAAGGCCTCTGACATGGCATTGACTTAGTGTGATTTATTAAAAATAAAACTGGAAAATGGAAGACTTCATTATTGCACGCGGAAAATATGAAATAATCAATACACATTTAATACGTCTTGGAATCACACCTAGGATCTTAGGATGGCGATTGGCGAGGTAGTTATGGAGAAACCAGGCTCAGCGCTGGTACCTGGTTTACCTGTGGGGAACGCGAGAAAATCATGTCGCCGCATTGAATTATTTTCTAAAACTTGTGTTTCTATCAGTATTAATAGTGCAAAAGTTGTGGTATTTCATTTATTAATAGCTGAAATACGAGCATGAGTGTAGGCAAGTAGTAGAATGTGGTAAAACATGTCTTTTCGTGTTGTCTTCAAAACTCCATCGAAGCTTCTAGTAAACTCACCACAGCTTTACTAAGAAGAAGAAAAGTCAAAGAAAATACAGAATCAAAGAATACGTAAGACTAGGCGGTATGACCTTAAAGGCTTTAGCCTGCTCAAAAGTGGGCGAATAATTTAAAAAAAAAAAAACTGGTTTACCTGTACCAGTGCTATGTTACTTACATAGAATAAAATTGAATACATAATGTTACTTACATTGAATTAAAAGAGAACGAGAGTAAATTCTGGAGGGGGGGGTAAATGCCGTAATGGGGATAATTTTTCTCCCCGATTTGGGAAATTTGACTTTGATTTTTGGGGAAATTGGCATTGGCAACGCTGATTTGTACGTCAACAAGTCAAAGTCAAAACACTCAAAACGTTTGTTTGTGTTTTGTTTGGTTAGTTAGGTAGGTACATACTTTACTTACCTTACCGTTGAATCCTAAAGTTGACTCTTATTTTCTGGTGTTTCAATCCCTAAAATGAAAGATTCAAAGTCGGGCCAGACCCCTATAGAAGATTTAGGTGAATTAAAGAGCTATTTCGAATCTCACAATTCTGTACGCGAGTACATATCCCACAGTTCTAAAGTGCACTCAGTGGGTTGGTCTTGTGATGGAAGAAAACTCGCCTCGGGCTCCTTTGACAAAAGCGTAGCTACGTTTAACTTGGAAAGAAGTAGATTGGTTAGTACAATGTTCCTCTTAGTAAACATGATACACTTAATTTTGTAAATTGAAAAAGTGAGGTTATGTTTTGATAATGTTAGCGGTATAATAAGCCTGGTTAAAGAGGCGCCAGCGTAAATTTTATAGCAACGTAAAAAGCGTTCTCTCTATCGAATGCCTAAAGTGAAAAAGAAACAGAACTATGCTATTTAGCTAATATAATTACGATGGCGCCTCTGTAATCGGGCTTAATGCCGAACATCTTGGCAGCTGTGAAGTTAGCTGCGCAATCCTGACTGCTGGTCACTTAAAAGCTCAGTGAGGAGTGGATTTTGCGCAGCTTGTAGCTAAAGTCACAGCCCACAAGAAGTTTTACCCCGATCTGAACCTATTGGTTACAGGTTCAGGATTTCGTATACAGGGGTCATACAGGCTCGGTAGATCAGCTTTGTTGGCACGCGTCGCATCCTGATCTGCTGAGTACAGCAAGTGGAGATAAATCTGTAAGGATTTGGGACACTCGGTAAGTCTTTGAGGCCTTTATTGAACAATTATATGCATCTGAAGCCCGACACATCTTCTAAAGTATTAAAGAATAGTCAATCGTTTATTGCAGTATATTATGTGACATTTACATGCTGGTCTTAATCTTAAATAACATGTTCAGTATTTAAACATATGACCCTATTAGGGTATAGCAATTTTGTGCAGAGCGATTTATTTCCGTTTGCTGTCGAAGATTGGATATTGACCAATTTATTCTTTCAACTGCTTCATATCATATATTTAATACAATCTTTGTAATATACCATACTGAACCAACTTTTAATAATAATACACTGCAGTACATAGGACTACCCATGAAAAGCGATTGGGCCATATCCACCATACAAGCCAAGTGTGAGTTAGTGAATTTGCAAATGCTATTTTTCTTCTTCTTTGGATGTGCAAGTTGCCTTATAATTTTTTCCTTCATAGCAAAGCCTAATTGCTTTGTGAACCAAAAATGTCATTAGTAGGTACAGGATATACCTTGAAGCTATTTCGTACAACAAGCATTCTACTACTCTAGGCCACCACAACTTCATTCATATATCAACTTCTTCACTATCAGAATCATTCATTGACGTATCGAGCTTTTTTTTTTGTGTATCTTGATCTTGCAATCAGTCTTTAAGACTATAAGCAGATGAGTTCTGTTCTTTTTGGTGTTTATGGTGCAGCTCCCAGCGGACGTATCGAGCTTAATACTATAATTAAAAAACAAAATCTGTATAGTACTGCCAAACAATAGGTCTCGTCATTCAACTAAGAAAATACAAAATTGAAACAAGTATAAATATGTATTTAAACCAATGGATTAAAAATAATACAAAATAACTAGATAAGATTGGATGCACTGAATGATGATATCACTGAATAGTATAAAACAAAGTCACTTCCCGGTCTGTATGCTTATATCTTTAAAATTACGCAATGGATTTTGATGTGGTTTATTTTAATAGATAAGAGTGATTCAAGAGGAAGGTTTATAATTATAATACACCTGTGTGAAGCCGGGGCGAGTCGCTAGTTACATATAAAAAATAACATTTGTCTCAATTCAACTCTACTTATTTGGTTCAAAGATTATCAATTTTATCAACAAAAAACTGTATAAAATATAACTGTTTTAATAAGCAAATACAAATAAAATTTCAGTTTGCCTGCAACTGTTGCAGAGATAAGACGTGTCAAGTTATATTGTGTATCGCCTCGTACGGGTAAGGCGGCGCACGCCGTGTTTGCCGGTATGGCGGAAGCCACGGCTTCTGGTTGCGACGGAGGAAATATGATGGAGACTCAACTCGAGCAGTTTCCAGAAGTGAGCATCCCAGGACAACGTAGACACTCAGTGGGGAGTGTTCAGCGAGGCGGCGAAAGGACAGATTTACAAGAGCTAAGAGCGAAAAAACGGGGTCGAGATGAAGGAGAAGAGGACGGATGGCTGGAAATGAAAAAAAATGGTAAAAGAATTTCACGCAGAGGAAGTATGGCGGGAAGTGCCGTAGAAGAGGAAAAAATAGAAGCTTATATTACAGCGGGGACAGAGTTACCGAAACAATTTGCGTTTGCTCTCTTCCTTAAAAACAATATGATCACAGATGTGTTAAGAATAAAATTTATAACACCTTATAAAATTTTGATACAATTGGCGAGCCAAGGAAGCCTTGAAAAATTAATAAACTGTGAAGATGTCGCGAAAAAGGGATGGAGGGTGAGCAGGACGTTAGAAGTACAGTCGTCCTATGGTGTGATTAGAAAAGTCGAGCTGGAATTGAAAGAAGAAGAGATTTTACAGAGCATTCAATGTGAAGCCGAGTTATTATCAGTGAAACGGTTGACGCGGAGGTCGGATGACGGTACTGGGTGGACAGCTAGTGAATGCGTTAGACTGTGCTTTAGGGGATCTTCTCTCCCAACACATATCTATGTACACGGGATTAGAGTGAGAGTCGAGTCGTATACCTTTCCAGTCACGCAGTGTTCCTTTTGCTGGGCATTTGGTCATTCTAGAAAAATGTGCCCGAGGAAGAGAGTAGTATGTCCGAAATGCAGCAAACATCATGAAAATTGTGAATCGACGGCCTACAAATGTATTAACTGCACTGGCAATCACCTAGCATTAAGCAAGAAGTGCCCAGTTTATATAAAAGAACGCAAGATAAGATCTATTATGTCAGACTTCAATTGTACCTATCGAAAGGCGCTAATTATGTACGTGCCAGAGACGAGTCCTGTTCCACCGGATGTTTCAATTGAGTTTCCAGCGCTACCTCGATCGAAGTCACGAACACCGTCGCGGCTAGGCCCTAGTGTTGAAGACCAAGATTACTTACGGGACACACCTATATTTGATTTTACTTCAACGTACGCTTCTGCCGCCAGAAACACGAATCAAACACACAACCTGGAGAAATCACCTAGCGATCCTAATCACAACAAACACGAAAACGCAAGTAACAAAAAAAGTAAGAAGAAACAGACCAAGAAGAACACTCACAACCAGAGCATAAACAACGTATTTACCCACGACTGGGATTGTTATTGCAGCGACTCGGAGTGCGGCGCGGGCCCGGAGAACATGACTAATCAGACAAATACTCGTGAAAGAAGAGAAAGAAGAAGCTTAGAACAGGAAGAGAGACATTCATTTGAGATTATTTTAGAGAAGTTGAAGAATATTTTTTTTAGGCAAGAAGGTTCATTTGTAGAAAAGTGTAAAGCGGCGGCAAAAGTCGGAGTTAAATGGCTAGTATCTTTTTTGGCAAATCATCTGCGCGACTTGCCTTTCATAAAATTATTACTAGATAATTATGGATAGCAACCTACAAAATAGGTATAGGCTAAACATGATCCAATGGAATTGTCAAAGTTTGCAGGGCAAGCTTTCTGAGTTAGAACAGTTTTTATCACAGGAGAAGATTCATATCGCTTCGCTAAGTGAAACGTGGTACGACGATCGAATGGATTTAAGAGTAAGTGGTTACAATGTTTTTCGTCGAGACAGATCCGATGGCTACGGAGGAGTAGCAACTTTAGTACATACATCCATAAAATCTCAGGTAGTTCAATCACAATTAAGAAACTCGGGTATTGAAATTCTACATATCAAAATATTTAATTGCCCTTCATTAGAAAATATAATATCATTATATTGCCCTTCCCATATCATAAATGCTACATCGCAACAGGATTGGGACGAGCTGTTGTCTCTGTGTCATAAAAAAACGGTGATCTTAGGTGATATTAATGGACATCACGCTAGTTGGTCATATAAAACCGATACTCGTGGGTCACAAATCTACGACGCGTTGCTCAATTTTAATTTTATATGTTTAAATGATGGATCGCCGACGCGAATACAATCGGTAAACGGGCAAATCCGGAAAACGTCACCAGATCTATCTATTATTTCCACAGATATAGCAATTAGATACAGCTGGAACGTTACGAATGAATCGCTAGATAGCGATCATCTGATAATTAAAATATCAACAATGTGTACGGCTAATGTAGGTCCTATTCTGAAGAGGAATTTAAAAAAAGCCGATTGGAATTCGTATAAAAAAAACTTTAGAAAACACATTAACAAAATTAGAATTACCAAATGACTCACAGGCGGCGTACGATTTGTTTATAGAAGAAATAAATATAGCAGCAGATAAACATATACCTTTTATAAAATATAATCAAAATCCTAACTCTAATTTCATACCTAAACCTTACTGGAGCTCCGAATTATCAAAAGCGGTAGCGGAGCGCCGTCTAGCACTTTGTAAGTTTAGAAAAAACCCAATCCCAAATAACCATACGATTCTGAAGGAAAAAATTAAGATAGCACAAAGACTAATCCGTCAAGCCAGATGTAAATCTTTTCAAAAATTTTGCACCTCCATTGATTCCGTGACGTCATCCAGCGATATGTGGAAACGAATGAAATGGCTAAAAGGCTATCACAACAAATGTAATAAATATGTTGATAGCGAACGTGTACGCTCATTACTCCATAGCCTCACACCTGATTTTGTTCCACCTGAGAAACCGGTTTTTGTATCCACAAACAGAACTTTAGAAATACCGATTTCCTTACATGAATTAGAAAAAAGCATAAAATCATCAGATACAGCACCGGGTGTAGATAATATATCCTTTTCAATGATAAAACGCCTACCTAAAGTAGGTAAAAACATTCTTTTATCACTTTATAATAGATTCCTTAATGACGGGTTCGTACCAACACAATGGCGCGATATCGAGATTATACCTATACCGAAGGCGGGTTGTGAGCCTACATCTACCTCACCGCTAAGACCCATATCTTTGATATCGTGTTTGTGTAAAGTATTCCATGCTATAATAAACAAACGGTTGGAATGGTTCCTTGAAAACAAAAAGGTATTTTCAAATTACACCGTAGGGTTTAGAAAGTCGAGATCTTCTGTGGATAATTTGAGCTATTTAGTTACTAAGATACAAACCAGTTTTACAAAAAAACAATATTCTCTGGGCTGTTTTATTGACATAAGTAACGCTTATAATAACGTAGATGTTAAAGAGTTACTACTGATTTTAGATGATCTAGATGCAGGTCCAAAAATATGCGACTATCTATGGAATTTTTTGGCATACAGACGATTAAACGTTAAAATAGATAACAATATTATATTTAGGTATACAGGACAAGGCCTGGCCCAAGGTGACCCCGGAAGTCCCTGTCTTTTCAATGTTTCAACTATTAACATCTGTAAAAAAATAGATAATGTATTTATATCGCAATACGCGGATGATTTCGTGTTATTTCATAGTGGAAGTAGATTTAAAAGTATTCATTCAACATTACAAAGAGCACTGAATACTTTCTCACAGCAAGTTAAAAAAATAGGACTAGAGGTTTCGCCAGCTAAAAGCAAAGTCTGTTTGTTTACGAGAAAAAGAAAAGATATGACGTATAAAATTAACTTGAAAATTGATAACACGCGCTTAGACGTTGTAGATTCAGTTAGGTATTTAGGATTACGACTCGACCGCTCATTGAGGTGGGGGAAGCACATCGATGAGTTATGCAAGAAACTGAGCAAACATATTAAACTATTTAAAGTATTGTCAGGGCCGGGGTGGGGGGTGCACCCGAAGCACCTGCGCCGGTTATACATCTCCGTCATCCGGAGCAGACTCGACTATGGGAGTTTCCTATATGGAGATAGCTGCAAGACTCATTTAATTAAAGTGGATAGAATACAAAACCAAGCGATGCGGGTGATAGGCGGCTACATTAAAACTACGCCGATTCACGTAATGGAAGTAGACTTACATCTCCAACCACTAGATATTCGTAGGCGATACTTAGCTGGCAAATTTAAGCTTAAAATTAGTTCTTATACAAATAATTCAGTATACCTATCTATAGAAGAACTGTTCGAATTAAGAAATAAAGCATTCTGGGAGCGAAAGAAATTACCAACGCTTGTTACCTTACACGACTATTTAAAGGATACTCCGGTATATAAAAGTACACAGCTGGAAATGTTTTCTTTAAGCACTTGGGTGAGTAATATCGATCTGGGAAGTATTATTAAGTACATTGATACTATGACTCAATCCAAACGTAGTTATAACAGATCTGAAATTGTCTGGATATGCAACGAAATCTTAGCGAATTATAATGATTTTCATAAAATATTTACGGATGGGTCAAAAGAACTAAATAATAAAATTGGAGCGGCTTTCTTTGATCAAACTAATAATCACTATAAGAAATTTAAAGTAAATTGTAATGTTTCCATTATGTACGCAGAACTTATCGCCATATCAGAAGCTTTATCATATGTAGGATCCATTAATCATAGAAAATTTGTAATTTTGACTGATTCCAAAAGCGCACTCCAACACCTGGCTCGCTGCACTTCGACTTTTCGAGGTACACCGATCGCCTATGCAATAATAAATTCCATTCTGAAGATATGGTCCCAGGACAAGGTCATTTTACTTCAATGGATCCCCTCCCACGTAGGTATTTATGGGAATGATACAGCTGATAGATTAGCCAAAGAAGCATGCAGCGATGGAACCTATTTTACTGTGCTCCCTACTCATAACGACTGTTTATACCTAGTCAAAGATATGTGTCGTAACCTATGGAAGGAGTACTTCGATGAACGATCTTTAGAAAAAGGTATATGGTTTAAAACTATTCAGCCGCAACCGCTAAACGCGCCGTGGATAGATAACTGTCGGCTCTGTAGGCAGGACCTAGTCTTATTATTACGGCTTCGTTCCGGACACATTCCATTGAATATGTTTGCCCACCTCATGCGCAAGACCGATTCGCCGCTCTGTTGCGACTGCTTGAGAATAGAAGATACCTACCATATTTTGATGGAATGCGTCCGGAACGAGGCGCCCAGACGCCTGTTATTCCAGGACAATTCCATTGGTTTGTGTAATTCGTATTTAGCTCAACCTACATCTGATGAGACAAAGAAGATACTAGCCATGGTGAAAGCAGGTCTAGCTAATAGGACTAATTTATTGTAAATATTTAAGATGTAAGTAATTGTTTTCCCTACTAGTGCGACATTTTCGCTATGCGAAAAAGCACTTAAATAAAGATTTAAAAAAAAAAAAAAAAAAAAAAAATTATGAAACTGAATACAAATAGTGAATCAAATGAATGATGACAAAGCTTATATAGTGAGTGAATTTAGTACAGGTGTTTTAAAAAGTGTAAATAAATAATTTTCAGGACTCACAAATCAGTTACAAACATACCAACAAAGGGTGAGAACATCAACATAGCTTGGTCTCCCGATGGCAACACTATAGCAGTGGGAAACAAGGAAGACCTGGTCACATTCATTGACACTAAGACTTATAAATCTGTAAGTAATTCTTGAACTGACGAAATGGAGGAAGAGTTATCATGTCGATGCTTTGAGCAAATATCTACAGAGCCACAGTGCCTAAGTGAAAGTTGTAAAAAGATGTCCGAGCGCCTGCGTACATACCGACTTAGATATTTACATTAAATTATTCACAATGACCTGTGTCACCTAATTAGTGCTGTCACCAAGCAATTTAGCATCGCGCGGCGTTGTAGTCGGCTTGAAATCGCCCTACGACTAACAAAAAAGCCGGCATCGAAATCATCATCCTTATCGCTATCTAGTACACCATCCAAGCCACTGGAGCAGTTATGCCAGCGGCCCAGATCCATACTCCATTACTTTAAGGAGCTGGGCTGGCTCGGGTAGACGCTGGAGGGGGAAATGCACTAAACAGCTCATGCGGGACGTCAGTGCAGGAACTTTCGCCCCTACATTGAATAACTATAACTAAAAAGCCTGCTCACTATGTAGCTTGGGCAGGATATTTGGCTCGGACACTTTTTTGCACGATTGTGACTCTATAGATGTTTGCTCGAAGGTGGCGCCACAAACAAATGTGTGCCTGCTGTGTGGCCTGACTTACTCTTAGATGGAGCAACAGGACAATAGATAAAAGACTTGATGTAGTTCAAATAGCCCGGGAGGTAAGCGCAAAAAATGCAACTACTTTCTAAAAGCTGAATTTACAGTAGCGCCACCTTAAAGCCTGACTGAAAAGCCTTGTTACTTGTTTCAGGTAATTGGATTCTATCAAACTCTTTTTTAATTAATTATCCATCCATACACCAATTTTCAGCTTTTAAATGTAGTCGGAAGATACTTTTTTTTTTAATTTAAATGGGTATCCCCACCAAACGCTAAGCATCCCAGATGACTGAATCTAGGGTATTGTTGTACACCACCACGACAACGTAATACCAAAAATTCAGCTTTTAGAAAGTAATTGCATTTTTCGCGCTTACCTCCCGAACTAAAAGGTTGGAAGCAGACATAGGCTTACCTACTTTATCCTGGAACAAGTGTTATATTAAAAAAACTTTTTTTAAAAACCAAGTTTTTACTGAACAAGTACTCGCCAATTGAAGACGAATCAAACGAGCCGAAACTCGATAGGGTTGCGTCGTTTCATTAAAGAGTTCATATGACCACCTTCCAGCTCCATCATCAGACCCTGGTTACCATTGAAAGACAAACTACTCGCCAAGACCATTCAATTGAACCCAAACTCGACGAGGTTGTGTTGTTTCTTTGGCCACCTTCCAGCTCCATCATCAGATCAGCACCATGTATCATAATATTGCATTGTCACGCGATTTACACATGTATGCAAAATTTCAGCTCAATCGGTCACTGGAATGTGGATCAAATTTAACTTGCAAGAGTTGATTACAGACCGACAGATAGACAATGGGACAGGTGAAACTAAATAAAAGCTTGTAAAAAATAAAAGGCTCCCATTGGATATCAAGGGCAAAAGCTAGTTGAAACAATTTTATTTAATTTCAGGTGAATGAAGAACAGTTCAACTTTGAAGTGAATGAAATCTCATGGAACCTCTCTTCAGACTTATTTTATTTGACCAATGGACTGGGATGTGTGCATATTATGACGTAAGTTGCATGAGGAATATTTTATCTAACACCATATAATAATCGTTCCAAATGTGGTTCAACTTAATTTTGTTTGTCACCTCTGATCATTTCATTATATTTATTTACGATTCCTATATAGTATAAGCCAAATAATATTCGACAGATGTAAAGTTGAGTACAAGTTGCGCAAAATCCAATTAACGCGCAGCTTTATGTGAGCTTCAGTCAGGATTGAATATTGTGAAACTTGTATCTAACTTCACATCCGCCGACTTTTATGATTCGGTCTATTCAACAATATATTTATATTAGGTGCAAAATATAGTATGGGATCTATAAGGCACCACATCCAGATGAGAGATTACTTTTTCATTTTTTGTTGTAGTTTTAATGTCGTATACATATAAATGCCCGTAGTCATTTAGCTATAAAACTGCTTAAAAAACGTTTATAACATATTTGCTCGTAAAGTGGCTGTAATTACACCAATTTCAATATCGTAATGTATTTCATTACGCACTTGTGCTTTATTGTAATGTAAAACGCACGCCGCCACCGACTGCAGAACTCTGTGGTCTCGTTTCTCCTACTTTTACTCAAAAGAGTGAGAGACATTACGGCACTTGTGCGGTAATGTAATGTAAAACGCACGATGCTTCGACTGATGCACGACTTTCGCTCAAAGTCAGAGTTTTATTAATTTCCTCGCAAATATGTTATAAAACGTCGTATGACATACGTGCGCTTTAAAATTACCGGCACTTATATCATAATGTACTATTACGGGCGATAATTTGACGTGATGACATCCTAAGGAAATATTGTTGAATCGACAACTGAAACAAGACGAACGCTTAGGCCGATCGTGCCGTTCTATTGCTTGCACGCTTGGCTCAGACGGAACGTTACAATTTTTAGTGCGTGCAGCCGACGTTCGTCGATTTATAAAAAGTTATCACGTCAAAAATTTTGATGCGGAAAGATTGTAGAGCTCGATTTTTAGGGTTCCGTACCCAAAAGGAAAAACGGGACCCTATTACTAAGACTTCGATGTCCTTCTGTCTGTCTGTCACCGGGCTGTATCTCATGAATCATGATAGCTAGGCAGCTGAAATTTTCACAGATGATGTATTTCTGTTGCCGCTATAACAACAAGTACTAAAAAGAGAATGAAATAAATATTTAAGGGGGGCTCCCTCCCATACAACAAACCCAATTTTTTTGCTCTATATTAATAATGGTAACAGGTAGATGCTTGAAATTTTCACAGAATATTTCGTTTTATATTCTCTTCAATAATAATTAATAAAATAAATATTTAAGGGGGGCTTCTATACAGTACGGAATCCTCCTTGCGCGAGTCCGACTCGTACTTGGCCGATTATTATAAATTAATCTAAACCTATAACCCATATAGATCTGCAAGGAAATAATTTTGAATTGAATTTCTCCGCAGGTACCCCACCCTAGAGCTACAGACAGTGCTGAAGGCTCACCCGAGCACCTGCATCTGTATAGAGCACGACCCGACCGGCCGGTACTTCGCCACGGGCTCCGCTGACGCGCTCGTCTCGCTCTGGGATGTCAACGAGCTAGCCTGCCTCAGAGTCTTCTCTAGGTGACGATCACTATTTCATTTGCCGCCTCTAAACTGTTGAAATTTGCCGCCCCTCCTAAAATCTGTGGTAAATCCGCCAGTGAGGTAAGATATCATAGAGCACGATCCGACAGGCCGGTACTTCGTTACGGGCTCAACGGACGCGCTTGACTCATTGTGGTACGTCAACGAGCTAGCCTGCCTCCGCGTCTTCTTTAGGTGATGATTACTATTACATTGTGGGCATAGCGCCAAGTCGGTTTTTTTGTCAAGCGCTTACTACTATTGCACTTTAAAAAAATTCGCGTTCGCTGCATTCGCGCATAACAGAGCAATACAGTGCTCTCTTTTGCTCATATTTAAATTTAAGCTACTGAAAATAAAGTAATTTTTTTACGCTCGCGCATAATAGCTGTTGTTTGATCTGCGTTCCTCATACCTTTTGAAATTATTGTAAAAACTGACAAATTTTTCTCTCTTTACAATTGCGCAATATAGCAGTAGAGTGCTCTTTTTTTGCTCCATAGCTATTTGGAACTTACTAAAAAAACGATTTATTTTTGCGCTCGCGCGTAATAGTGCAAAGGCGTTCTGCTTTGATCATTCTTATTTTAAAATTACTAAATTAAATTACGAAATTTGCAGAGCGAGGCTCTTTTTTTTCTCAAATCTCTTTTAAAGTTACATAAAAAAACGAAAAAAAACCCACTGATTTACACATTTGCCGCCCCTAGACTGTTGAAATTTGCCGCCCCTAGACTGTTGAAATTTGCCGCCCCAAGACTGTTGAAATTTGACTCCTCTAGACTGTTGAAATTTGGCGTTAGTAAAAATATGATTGTTGATTGTAGGTTGGAGTGGCCGGTGCGGACGCTGTCGTTCAGTTTCGACGGCCGCCTGCTCGCCTCCGCCAGCGAAGATCACATCATCGACATCGGAGACACCGACACAGGTACCTAACATTGCACCAAAGTGTCCACTGCTTCACATAGGCACTATCGTTCTATGGAAGTAGCTTGTGGACAGCATACACTCAAAAATGTCTTGGCGTCCTGCGCGTCCAATATAACAACTTTCAGAATGCCGATGCCGCTTTCGCCGTTTTGCAGCACGTCATCTATGCTTGCAGAGGCGCGCACTGGTGGCTTCGCAGCTATCTTGCGCAAAAAAATTGCCTCGCTGTCGAGCAGGACACGAGCGAGCGGCAACAGCATTCTGATAGCCATCACAGACAACTTCAGCTGTCTTATCTTGCTTCACCACATTAAGCACATTAAGCTGCTGTTACAATGAAATTCAATGAATAGCTGTGACATGTCAAATTTAATTTAATATCGTGTGACCTGCCCAATTTAATGTATTAATTTAATTTGATTTATGTATTTAATTTAATTTTATAATCAATTTCTAATTTTTCATGCACATTAAGCATGAAATTAAGGATCTTATGTGTCTGAAAATATTTTTTTGATTTTGATTTGATAGGCCACTTCACGCCATTTTAAGGTCACGTCACATAGAGGCGGAAGCCACGGGAAAACGGTCGCGTTCCGGGACGGGAGTTTTTGTAATGCAACCCGACACGTCACCGCGCCTCGCGACCACTTGCTATTTTATTTTATTTCGAATAGGTTTGCGTTTGTCTACACACTGCCAGATGTTAAGCATATAATTAGGGTGACGCACACTTACTTAGGAGATACATATTTACTCGAGATTGGAAACACCTATGTTGTACTTTAGCGGAAAGGCAGACTTAGGCAAAGCGTTCCACATTTTGGCTGATCGAATGAGTAATGTGGATTCATAATTAGCCTAATTCATTATCATCGTAGCCTAGTTCATTCATAATTGGTTCTAACGCGCGGGATGTCCACCATAAAAGGGTGGCGCTTTGATCGCGTCTGTCTAGCCGTACGATAGAATAAAGAGGCAGGTGGGACCAGATTGTGCAACTCCTGGGCGCACTCTCCGAAGTGTATCCGATAGAAGGCTGATAGACACGCCACCTTACGTCGATGCTCGATGCTGTGTCAGATTGCATACAAATTCGATCATTACAAAAAATCTTGTCCCGGATCACGACCGCTTTACCGCGGCTCCCGCCTCTGTGTGACATGACCTTTATACCGGGTATTTCTTTAGACGATCGACATATTCTAGGATATAATTTTACTCATCATTATGACTAATTATTATTATGGGGCTAATTTCTAAATTAGATTCATTTCTAAATGGCGTAAAAATCTGCTCTGAAAAATAACAATTGTTAACACCAAGAATAATCGGCCAAGTACGAGTCGGACTCGCGCACGGAGGGTTCCGTACTGTATGGGCCCCCCTTAAATATTTATTTTATTTTAATTTTATTATTGAAGTGAATATAAAACTAAATATTCTGTGAAAATTTCAAGCATGTACCTGTTACCATTATTAATATAGATCGAAAAACATCTAAAAAATCAGGTTTGTTGTATGGGGGAAGCCCCCCTTAAACATTTATTTTACTTTGTTTTTAGTATTTGTTGTTATAGCGGCAACAGAAATACATCATCTGTGAAAATTTCAGCTGCCTAGCTATCATGGTTCATGAGATACAGCCCGGTGACAGACGGACAGACAGACAGACGGACATCGAAGTCTTAGTAATAGGGTCCCGTTTTTCCCTTTGGGTACGGAACCCTAAAAATGTACCGAAAAATATACTTAGCGCCCACAGAGCTATTACAACTAGAGAGATAGCGCTGTTGTCGCTTGAGGAAACCACAAAAATGTATGGAAAATCTTGCTCAGCGCTGTCTAAACTGTCAAATATGTATTGGAATTTGACACTACTGAGAGAAAAACACGGCAACTTGCCACTGAATCGAGATATTTTGTCTCTTCCTAACTCATCTATTTTAAAAAAATTCTTTTCTTTCTCAATGGACCACATTATCCCTCTGGTATCTCTGTGTTAGCGCCACACAAATCGGTGGATGAGAAGTGAGCCGCAGATGACACTTCGCCGTGATTCGCTAATTATTACGCATGTGTGCAAAATACGTAGGGAGCGCGCGGGAGGCATGAGGTTGGCGGGCGGGTGTGCCCCGGCGTCTCGTCTCTCTGGCCCCCGCGCATACTTATATATCGGCTTTTGCACAGCGTTCTGCGCAGAACTTCCCATCCGCCGATTTGTGTGGCGCTTAGTATACAAATTAATACCAGGTATTACAAGAGGAGAAAATAGTAAATTTTCTTTTTTACTTGTCCCAGGGGAGAAAGTAGCGGAGATTCCAGTGACGGCGTCAACATTCACGGTATCCTGGCATCCCTCGCGCTACCTCGTGGCGTACGCGTGCGATGATAAAGAACCCTCGGAACGGAAGCGGGATGCGGGCAACCTCAAGCTGTGGGGGCTTTCCAACTCTAACTAGTGCTACAAGACTGAACTCTATAATAAAATTAAAAATACAATGTTAACAATACCTATAGTTTTATTCGGCCTATACCTATTACCTACGATAGTTTTACAACATTCACGGTATCGTACCATCCCTCGCGCTACCTCGTGGTCTACGCCTCCGATGACAAGGAACCCTCGGAACGGTAGCGGGATGCGGGAAACCTCAAGCTATGGGGGCTTTCCTCTAACTATAACTAGTGCAACAAGACTGAACTGTATAATAAAATTAGAAGTCTGGCTAGTAAAAGCTGATACCGAAAAAGCGCGGCAAATTTAAAAAATACCAGCCCTAAACAGATGGGAATACTTTTAATAAAATTAGAAGTCTGGCTAGTAAAAGCTGCAGCATGGCAGCCCTAAACTGAGATGGGAATACTTTTTCTTCAACTCTGTGTTTTCCATTATGGACCGGCCACACATTCGCCCTACGGCGAAGTTATCGTCACTGGGGCTCATTCATCTAATTCAAACGGTAGTAATTGGTTGTTCACGATTTGAACTACTACCTGAAGCTGGGCACATACGCTGCGATGATCGCATCTATTCATCAGATCAGTCCAGCGAGGTCCTAATATAGTTACATTGCCGGTAGGTAGTTATTGAGGAATCAAAATGACACCCCTATTTTAATCGAAAAAACTGATTTAACAAAAAAATTATTGGCATCAAAGTTGTAGAAAATCAAATTTTAAACAACTTTTGTACCTATAACTTCTGCTGAAAAATTGAAATAACACAAGTTATTGAAGAAATGAAATGGCACAACCGGCTATTTGAAAAAAATATCGATCCTACAAAAAGGTAATGGGAACTAAAGTTGTAGAAAATCAAATTTTAACCATTTTTTGTTCCCATAACATCTGCTGGAAAATTGAAATAACACAAGTTATTGAAGAAATGAAATGGCACAACCGGCTATTTGAAAAAAATATCGATCCTACAAAAAGTTAATGGGAACTAAAGTTGTAGAAAATCAAATTTCAAACAACTTTTGTTCCCATAACTTCTGCTGGAAAATTGAAATAACACAAGTTATTGAAGAAATGAAATGGCACAACCGGCTATTTGAAAAAAATATCGATCCTACAAAAAGTTAATGGGAACTAAAGTTGTAGAAAATCAAATTTCAAACAACTTTTGTTCCCATAACTTCTGCTGGAAAATTGAAATAACACAAGTTATTGAAGAAATGAAATGGCACAACCGGCTATTTGAAAAAAATATCGATCCTACAAAAAGTTAATGGGAACTAAAGTTGTAGAAAATCAAATTTCAAACAACTTTTGTTCCTATAACTTCTGCTGAAAAATTGAAATAACACAAGTTATTGAAGAAACAAAATGGTACAACCAACTATTTAAAAAAAATATCGATCCTTCAAAAAGTTGATGGGAATCAAAGTTGTAGAAAATCAAATTTTAAACAACTTTTGTTCCCATAACTTCTGCTGTAAAATTGAAATAATACAAGTTATTGAAGAAATGAAATGGTACAACCAACTATTTAAAAAAATATCGATCCTGCAAAAAGTTTATGGGAATCAAAGTTGTAGAAAATCAAATTTTAAACAACTTTTATTCCGATAATTTCTGCTGAAAAATTGAAATAACACAAGTTATTGAAGAAACAAAATGGTACAACTAACTATTTAAAAAAAGATCGACCCTACAAAAAGTTGATGGGAACAAAAGTTGTTTAAAATTTGATTTTCTACAACTTTGATTCCCATCAACTTTTTGTAGGATCGATATTTTTTTAAATAGTTGGTTGTACCATTTCATTTCTTCAATAACTTGTGTTATTTCAATTTTTCAGCAGAAGTTATAGGAACAAAAGTTGTTTAAAATTTGATTTTCTACAACTTTGATGCCAATTTTTTTTTTGTTAAATCAATATTTTTCGATTAAAATAGGGGTGTCATTTTGATTCCTCAATAACTACCTACTGGCAATGCAACTATATTAGGACCTCGCTGGACTGATCTGATGAATAGATGCGATCATCGCAGCGTGTGTGCCCAGCTTCAGGTAGTAGTTCAAATCGTGAACAACCAATTACTACCGTTTGAATTAGATGAATGAGCCCCCAGTGACGAAAACTTCGCCGTAGGGCGCAGATGTGGCCACGCCATAATACGACGTAGTATTGTTACCATTACCGCGATTTTGATTCTTCCAAATATTTGGGGATTCGCCAAAATTATTTTTTACATTTCATGCTTTTATTTGCCGAGTAGGTTTTTAATAACGTTAAATAATTTATGTATTTTGATTCTGTGATTATTATACTAAACTGAGGCTTTTGTGCATTGCCCTCTAAATGATTATCAACGCTTACCTACTTATCAGCTACTTCAATACTATGAAGATTATTGAAGAGCATTCTAGGATATACTTACTATGAATCATTTTGTAGACTTTAGTACATGACGTATATTTATAAAAAATGTTTTTAATACAATGTCGCTTAGGTACTTTCCGCTATAAATACTTATTTATAAGGGTAAATCCGCGATAGTGGTATCACCGAGTGTTGTCATATAAAACGTTTGCGAAAAGTTCCAGTATCAACTTTCGCTAGCCAGACTCTAAGAATACAATGTTAACACTAAGCCCGATTACAGAGACGCCAGCGTAAATTTAATAGCAACGTAAAAAGCGTTCTCTCTATCGAATGCCTAAAGTTAAAAAGAAACAGAACTATGCTATTTAGCTAATATAATTACGTTGGCGCCTCTGTAATCGGGCTTAATATAGTTTTATTGTGCCTAAACCTACGAAAGTTTTACAACATTCACAGTATAATGGCATCTCTCGCGCTACTTCGTGGCGTGCGACGACAAGGAACCCTCGAAATGGAACCGGGATGCGGGCAACCTCAAGTAAAATAGCATTCATGAATTCTACTGGTTTTCCAAAAAGTACCATAAATCTACCACGCTACCTTTACATCGAAAATCTACTATGATAGTGTAACTCTGGGAAGAAACATCGTGCGATGTTTAGTGCACGGCGCAGGCGCACTAAACATCGCACTGTGCGCCAATCTTCGCCGCATGTGTAGCCAGGAACATCGTCTGCGCCCATTAAGTACTTAATCAAAGGTAAGGTAAACCTTTTGTCTGCGCCCGACGACGATGAACATCGCGCGAAGCTCCGCCACAGCTTCGCTCAGGCACAGATGTAGCCAGTAGCCACACCATGAACCATTAGCTTTCTGTGTTACCAGGTAACGACTATTAAAGATGTTCTCATACCTGGCTTGCTTTTAGCTTATAGACAAAAATATGACGAATCACGAAAAAATACTGAAAAAAATCCAAACGCCTTAGAAAAAAAGCAAAACATTTATCAATATCGCAGGCCTAGCAACCCATGATTTGAATTTTCCGCCATCTAGTGTACCTAAAGAATGAAAAAGTTAATTTCAGCGTTGCCGCTTTGTGGGAAATCACCCGAATCACGGGGAATTTAACTCGATTGGTAATTGAATTTAAACGCAGGGATTTTTTAATATTATTTTATGGACCATGAGACATTATTATTTTAAAATGATAAAGGATCTTTATGCTAAATATGAGTGTCGTAGTATGATTTAAAATAGTTTTGTCGCAAATATCTAAGGAATTTCGCGAAAACACGCATATTTGTTTTGAGATGATCTACGACATTTTTCAATCTTAGTGATTGCGAAAATACAATGTAGGTATCAAATCATCCTACTACATGCATTATATTTGTTGTTGGAATTTCGCCTCATTTTTCTGGGAACTAAGAAAATAGAAACTGGTAATACTGTTTACGGTTTGCTATTGTTTTATCTCATTCGGCTTTAAATGTACGAATGCATTGTGATATCTTTGCCTTTGCGACAATTCAATTCTTATTAATTACGACATGGTCACGATAATGGACTTCGATGGATTACAAACCTGACAGATCTGGCGATGACTTTTTTGGACAATCGTGACATTTAAATCTGCAGATCTTGAATTTTGTTGCGGATTGACTCCTTTCTTACATCCATGATCCACAACATGGTGGATGACTTTAATAGCGGTTAATATAGCAATAACGCAAAGCAAAAAAAAATGTTTGCTTTTTAATTGACTGTTCGATTAAAAAACACTATGCCTCATCGAATTAAGTTGATTTTTCTCCCTATTATAGTTTAGAGCCGTCATTGAGCCAAAGTCCCATACAAAAAAGAACATGTCCTTAAGTATTAACAAGTCCTAGCCAGTTCGATTTACTTCGAATAGCCATTTAACCTATTTAAGCGTGCAACTATTCTGTATACTAAGCGCCACAAAAATCGGCGGATGGAAAGTTATGCGCAGAAGCTGCCCAAAAGCCAAAATATGTGTATTCAATTCAATTTATTTACAGTAAAACATAGTTTTACAGTTTACATGAAATCCAATACGACACATTAAAAAAAAAACACTGAAATACCAAATAGGTAGAGTGCGTTTCACGAAAGAAGTCCCACAGACACGTCGCCACAATCGCATGGCCGATCCGTTAAAATTAGTTACACTTATTTCGGGGAACTCCTTTCGTGGTACCTACTGTCTCTAGTTTTACATAGACAGATATAGGTAAGTACTAGAGTTCTTTTTACGAAAGAAGTCCCTCAGACGAGTCGCCTGGGTTAATAGTACATTATGATATAAGTGCGGGAAGTTGAAAATTACAGCCGAGGCGATATTGCTAGCCCGAGCCGTAGGCGAGGGCTATAAGGAAGCAGAGGCTGTAATTTTCAAAGCGCACGTATGTCATACGACGTTTTATAACATATTTGCGAGAAAATTAATAAAACTCTGACTTTCTTAAACGAATAAATCTTTACTTGTCCACAAATTATCGATGCGCGCGCATCAACGATTTTTTTAGGCAGAGGTACAAAAACAGCCAGTATTACTAATAAAGTAAATTAACATTTTTGTGTTTTTGTTACAGATAAATGGTTGTAATTTATTGTCAAAATTAATTAAATTAAAGAATTAAATGTTTTTCTATTATATTTTATCTCCCAAAGTTAATTTTATTCATAAACTATTGACCGCTTTTCTGACATAATAACTCTTTGCTAAGATTTTAAAAAGTATCGTTCACTCGTGCATTTTACATTACAATAACGCACAAGTGCGTAATGAAATACATAATGATATTGAAATTGGTGTAATTACAGCCACTTTATAAGCAAATATGTCATAAAATTAGTTTCACTTCTTGTCGTGGGACTTTATTCCTGAAACGCACTCTATGTGCGAGAGCCAGAGAGACGAGACGCCGCCGGGGCACGGGCGTAGGGAGCGTGCGGGAGGCATGAGATTGGGGCGGGCGGGTATGCTCTGGCGCGACGTCTCGTCTCTCTGGCTCTAGAGCATACCTTTTTTTTGCCTTTTGCGCAGCGTTCTCCGCCTAACTTCCCATCCGCCGACTTGTGTGGAGCGGATTATATTGTGATTTATTGTAACTAATAATAAATTCGGTAATTACGTTGTTTTTGAGAAAAATACCACCTGAATACCGTCTGACCATGGATCTTATTTTTTTTAATTTGGCTGAAAATCGTACAGTGACTGGTATCACTTAGTACTGTGTCGATCAATCGTTTTTAACCACCCGGGTTGCGACCGACCCACTACAGAAACGACCCAGGTTAAACAACCCGATCATTTGATCGACTCGATCAATTGATCGAGCTGACTGCGCGATCGTAAAGTTTGTGTCGTTTGATCGACCCAATTGCGCGTCTATTAAGTTCGTGTCATTTGATCGACCCGATTGTGCATCCGTACAGTTCGTGTCGTTTGATCGACCCGATTCTATTTGACGACTTCATACTTACAAAGATAAAGGTACCTATCCTATTTCATTAGGCTTAAAGTCCAAATTAGTTTGGCAAATACTCATCATAACGGGTGTAAGTCAATCAAACCGCGCGATCGACCTGCGGTAAGTGATCGGGTCGGCGCAGGATGAACGATCGAATCACTCACCTGCGGCTCGCGACCCAATCAAAACGACCCGATCAATCGTGATCGACTCAGGACTAGTATCACTAGATGTTTTTCCGCAAGCTGCTAAGTAATTGCGTCTTCTTGCGTCCCTTCTTTGATTTTGATTTCCAATGTTTTATGCCTCAAAAGTTTAAGCTAACGTGTTGCATCATGATTTACAGTGTGTAGCTAAAAATCTTAACCTAAAGTATACAGTTATAATAAGTGAGAGGACACTACAAGTTCAAGTGTTTTGTGTAACGGGGGTCCCGTTACTTTAGGCTGTGATCTACAAAATTATTATGCCTCATGATTTAAAAGAACACGGAGGAAGGAAAGCTATAATGGTAAGTTTCAATCAATAGTTAAAATGTGAACTTAGTTGTAGTTAGTAGTCTTTTGAAGTAGAAGCTTCCTCCAGTCAGCAAAAAATAGTTCTTCCTTTGTTTATACTCTGGAACTTTCCATGTGTCGAGAAAAACTTTTTACTGGTAGTATGGATTGATTAATAGTTTTATCATAATAACCACGTTTTAGATAGAATTCTTTGTCTATATACTGAAGAATTCACGGATATGAAGTTAGCTATAAGCTGCGTGAAACCCAATCAGCGCGCAGCTCTAGGGCCCCACTGACCATCGTCACTGACGTCCCTCATGGGGTGTTTCGTGCAATTTCGCTCCAGTGTCTACCCGAGCCAGCCCAGCTCCTTAAAGAAGTGAAGCGTGGCTCTGGGCCGCTGGCATAACTGCTCCAGTGGCTTAGATAGTGAATGAGATGATGGCGATGTGCATGACAAAGCTAGATATACTCTGCGCCGCAAAACCAATGAAGACAGGTTAAAAGCTCTTCATGCCACGACCCTCAAAGAACGGTGACTATGTGGAGACCTGACCGAGACCTTCAAAATTCTCAGTGGGTTCTACAATCTTCCTGATATTCACGAAATGTACACCTTGAAGGAAAACATGTGCCACAGCAGACGCCATAAATTCCTCTTACAGCCTACACCAACACTGCACACCACATCCTCTCACAAAAGAGTTGTCTACCTGAGGATGTAATCTCAGCAAGGACTATAAACATGTTTAAGAACAGACTCTGAACAGACAGATTCTCGCATGAATGTAGCAAAAATAATCAAAAAATGTAATATGGTAAGAGATTGACTGAATAGCTTAGTATTAATCTCTACTGACATTTTATACAAGTAATAAACAACTATTCTTTTATTATAAATTGAAGTCCATTGTTTAAATTTTTGATGTCAATTCTAATGTAATATTTTAAAAAAATGTTGTAAATAATAGTAGAGAAGGAAAAAATATTCTTAACAGATAATTACTAATTTTATTAGACTCAGCTTGATATAGGCACTTCAGAAGTGCGTTTACGCACTCCAGATAATATTTATGCTGGATAAAAATTATTCTGAGAGGCGTCTGTGAACGGCGTCATAGCTCTAGACCAATCATATCACTCAAATCTGTTACAAACCAATCACATCTGTCAAACTCTTGAACGAGCTGTCAAATCGATTCGATGACAGCTGGTTGACCAATCACAGACAAGATAAAATTTATCTACCTAAAAACCTCGATAAAACTTAGCCTAGTCAGGAGAAACATTATACCGGTGGGAGTGCATGAATGAGGCAGATTAATTTTTAGCCAGGTTTTTTAAAGGAGGTTTTTTCGTCTGACGGATGCTCTAAACGGGTGACAAAGACTTAGCCAGGTTAATTTTTACCTTAGTCTGGAGTGCGTAAACGCACCCCAGTATTCACTGCTGGCCTATAAATAATGCTAATGCAGAAGCGTCCTACAATCTGTTAGCTATTCTAGTGTCAGGTAGGCGATGCCATGTTGTTCTTGGTTCAACCTTTTGGCACTTGACTCTGCTTGGCAAGAAATTGTTTATGATTGAGCAGCTGTTCACTTTGTGGTATTTAGGTACTTACCTACCTACTGATTCTTAGGTTGGTGCTTGGATACTTATTATTTTAGTTCAGTTAGTTGTATTTCAGCTGTGTTAACTTGATTTTGGTTTTTATTTCACTTAGTTTATTATTATTAATGTAAATTATAAATAGCAGTGGTTAATTTAGTAGTTTATTATTACCAATGTGATTAATGAGTAGTGAGTGGTTAATCTGGTTAATTTAGGCACCGAAAACCGAAACGTTTTTTTTGTTTATGTTTTAGGTATTAGTTTATTGTTAAATGTAATAATTACAGACAAAAAATAAAAAAAATTAAAACCCTTATTATTGCTGTTGCAAAAGCACATGTGCTATTGTCTTAAGTAAACCTATCGTATTTACATGTACTTAAATGAAATATTATTTTATGAATAAATTGAATATGAATGGTCTTTATTGGCATCCCAACCTAGAAATAACATGATAGAATAATGAAATAATAAAGAAATCGGCCAAGTGCGAGTCGGACTCGCGCACGAAGGGTTCCGTACCGTATGGGCCCCATACCACTTGCCGTTATTAATAGCGAGCAAAAAAGTCCTAAAAATCACGTTTGTTGTATGGGAGCCCATTATTATTTTATTCTGTTTTTAGTATTTGTTGTTATAGCGGCTACAGAAATACATCATCTTTGAAAACTTCAGCTGCCTAGCTATCATGGTTCATGAGATACAGCACGGTGACAGACCGACAGACGGACAGACGGACATCGAAGTCTTAGTAATAGGGTCCCGTTTTTACCCTTTGGGTACGGAACCCTAAAAACTAAAAAAAGATAAAAAAAGAAAGATAAAAAAGGATAGTCTATACATGACTAGATGTCATAGACACGATATCCACATCCGTTTCGTTCGAATCTAAGCGTCGGTCGCCATATTCTACGCGTCTCTCGGGAATTGCGCTCCTGACCGTCCCTCTCGTACGCATTTTGTCGAATCAGTTAAAATAAATAGTAACTTCAGTCCCGCTTAGTAGTTATTTTCAGATCTCTTTATTTATTGTTTCAATACACACACACAGACTTGTGATAAAATTTTGCACATAATATTAGTATGGTCAAACATAACTTACCTGTAAATGTAATTTGATCCTTAAGGTTACAGCCTTCTTGAAGAGATTTTCTTTTTGGTTCTAATCTTTATCTATATGCGAGTCAAATGAGGCATGTAGCCGAGCTACTACAAGTTGTAAATCTCAAAGGAAGGTTGTATTAATTATTATATGCTTTACAGCAAAAGTAGATTTATTTTAATACTCTAGGAATTTGTACATAAAAAATAAGTTCTTTACATTTGAAACTTAATTTAAATTTTTAAAGCTTGTTACTTAGTAAACTTTATTTTTATCTGTCAGTTAATCATTGTTACTATTATTGTATTTCTACAGCCACAATCTACAAACGGCAGGTACTATGATAAGATAACAAGTGTTATAGATTAGCAATTGTGCCAAAAATGGTGAACACTACAGGTGTTATTACGTTTTAAATGAAAAATAGCCACTAAAGATTGTTGAGCTAAACTTTATATCGGAATATTCATAGTAAATATAAAAAAAATAGACAGAAAAATTCAGTTAATTTCAAAGTAAAGGATGTCAAAAAAACCAAGGAGTATGGCTGAAGCAGATTGGGCATGTATTATTTTTAGTTTATTACCTATCACTACATAGTATAAAACAAAGTCGCTTCCCGCTGTCTGTCCCCATGTATAAAATTACACAACGGATTTTGATGCGGTTTTTTTTAATAGATAGAGTGATTCATGAGGAAGGTTTATATGTATAAAACACCTGTCCAAAGAGGGTTGCTAGTTTTATATAATATTATCTATTATAATAAGTAAATAATATTGAATATGAATATTTATTGGCAAACAGCATATTTATGCTGCAGTGTAGAATAGCTAGTAAGCAATTTTTTCCTGCTTTATCCAATGTGTTAATAGTGCTTGCTGAGATTACATCCTCTATAGTCTGACCGTTTAACTGAGTCCTCGCCTGCGCGGGTACAGGGGCGCGGGGGTAGACGACAAAGGGGGACTGAGACAGGTGCGGGCGGCGCCGCCCGCGCACCCGCGCACCCCTGTACCCGCGCAGGCGAGGACTCAGTTAAACGGTCAGACTATAGCAACCTGCAGGGCTGGCACGTCATGTGGAATAAAGTCAAATCTTGAGCATGAATTACATAAGTAAATCTCTTAAGAAACTTGTAGGTATATTCTTGTAGCTAAAATTTTAGGATTTTCTACAGAACACGTGGACCCCGTGTAGATCTCAATTCTTTTGGTGGTGACACTTTGGCTCCCATTTCACATTTATATTTTTAACCTCCAACAAAGAGGGGAGAGTTATAAGTTTAATGTGTCTGTGTATCTGTCTGTGGTATCGTAGTCCCACCCGGATAAATCGATTTTAGTTTAGTTTTTTTTTGTGTAATAGATAATTTTATCCCGAGTGTTGCTAGCCATGTTTCATGAAAATCTATTGAGCCGTTTGAAGATCTTCGCCTTCCATATGTCCTATCGATTCGAAATTTGGTACCGTGTTACTTCAATGATATTGAAAGGACATAGTTTGTTTTGTGTCGGGGAGTTTTTAAACTTTTAAATTTTACTATTATTAATGAGATTGCGATGGCGCGTTTCAAATTGTGTCTATAGTACTACATACTACCCTCCTTGAGACCCAGGGTTTTTTGAAACTTAATTTTTAATACAAGAAAAACAGAAAATAGCTATGAATTATATGTAGCGCTCGTAGCGTAGTTTGACTAGGTGATTGTCAGCGATCGCCGAAATTAAGCAACGTTCCGTACGGTCAGTACTTGGATGGGTGACCGCGGGTGGCATTTTCCAACTGAGCGCTACCGTGGCTCGGATGACACGTTAAATTGTAGGCCCCGGTTGTTTCATCCGTTTAGCCATGTCAGAGGCCATCAGGCGGCCTAAAAACTCTGACACCAGGGCCACTAGCCACCTGGCCTATACAAACTTACTTACTTTTGCTATGAATTCATACAACATTGGATAATAAATAACATAGTCATATGTTTACATGAATTACAGGCACCTTTGTCCCCTACCCCGTGCGCCGAGATCAGCGATGATGAGCTGGTCTCCATCTCAGTGCGAGACCTCAACCGACAGCTCAAGATGAGGGGACTCACCCGGGAACAGATAGTTAGGTACGGTCATTTATTTATTATTATCTTCGAGCAAATATCTACAGAGCCACAGTCCCAAAGTGAAAGTAGTAAAAAAAAGTCCGAGCGCCGTCATACATACCGATTTAGATATTTACATTAAATAATTCACGATGACCCGTTTTCTCGAATCTCGACGTTATGTCACCTACTTAGTGCTTGTAACCGAGCACTTTGGCATCGCGCCGCGTTGTAGTCGGCTTGCAATCGCCTTACGACTAACTAAAAAGCCTGCCCACTATGTGCAGTAGCTTGGGCAGGGTTTTGGCTATGACACTTTTTTTTGCACGATTGTGACACTATAGATATTTGCTTATAGATTATTATTTATTTGTTTACTGAGCAGGTTATTCTGATGTGCCAACATCAATATCAGCAGTGTTGAATAAAATTAGTATTCATCTGTCAAGGAAAGGAGACGTCTACAAATGGTGTAGTACTCAGAGAAAAAAAACTAACCAAAATCTTATATGCAAATATGCATCATTTGAAAGCTTGTGTTATGAGCTTACCAAAAATATTTAATTTATATTAAATATAAATTAAAAAAAATTAAATGATAAAAGTAAATAGTATGGAAAATGGAAACGGCTCACATTTTTTTTCTCTTTTAGCCATATTAATGAGCTTCTATCGTTCTTTTACTTGTATTAGTACCTGATTCCATCATATTTATCTCATATTTTGCTAAAATTATAGAATTCATAAAAAGTTGGTGCATCCAGTTAGAGCAATATTTAAAAAAAAAAATTAAGAATTGCGTCTAATTGATAAAAATGCTTTTATAATAGCTATTTCAAGGTTGCTTAATCAGAGTTGATAGAAATAATCTACCTAATCTTCAAATATAAGTACATATTTATCCTAAGAAAGGAGTTATTGCAAATATGCATAGAAATTGGGCCACTAAAAGGTACAGTATTTCATAATTTGCTTTGTTTCTTTCGGAAAATGATTTTCCCATTATTTTTTACAATAACAGTGTCCATTAAAAGTAATTTCGTGTATTCGGGTATTAAGGTTACATGTGACCAAAATGACAGTAATTCAATGACTGAACAAAAATCAAATTGGAAAGTGTGAAATTACTCATAAATTAAGCATTAGATGCGGTTGTTTTACTCTGCGCAGTTATTTATCATAGTTTAACGGATTTTTTGAGCTACTGTACCTAGTCTGAGCCCATTTTGCATTATCTCCTTTAAAATTAATTTTGTTGAAAAAATACGTGTCCAATATTTTTTGATAATTTAACTCACGGACTAATTAAAATAATTATTTTTCTACCCAGTCATCATGCCCATTGTTACTGTATTGCAGAATGAAACAGCGCCGACGCACCTTGAAAAACCGAGGCTACGCGGCCTCGTGTCGCATCAAACGGATCGAGCAGAAAGACGAACTCGAAACTGAGAAGAGCCAGGTACTGATTTGCTTTACCCCCTTCGCACACGAGGTGTAATGGACCGGCCACATCTGCGCCCTACGGCGAAGTTATCGTCACTGGGGCTCATTCATCTAATTCAAACGGTAGTAATTGGTTGTTCACGATTTGAACTACTACCTGAAGCTGGGCACACACGCTGCGATGATCGCATCTATTCATCAGATCAGTCCAGCGAGGTCCTAATATAGTTGCATTGCCAGTAGGTAGTTATTGAGGAATCAAAATGACACCCCTATTTTAATCGAAAAATATTGATTTAACAATAAAATTATTGGCATCAAAGTTGTAGTCGTATCGCAATACGCGCGCAGGACGAGAGCAATACGAGCGTGTACATGTTCAAACAAGTCCGCACACGAGGCGTAGCGTAGTCGTATCGTAATACGCGCGCAGGACGAGAGCAATACGAGCGCGTACATGTTCAAACAAGTCCGCACACGAGGCGTAGTCGTAGTCGTATCGTAATACGCGCGCAGGACGAGAGCAAGACGAGCTACATGTTCAAACAAGTCCGCACACGAAGCGTAGGCGTAGTCGTATCGTAATACGCGCGCAGGACGAGAGCAATACGAGCGCGTACATGTTCAAACAAGTCCGCACACGAGGCGTAGGCGTAGTCGTATCGTAATACGCGCGCAGGACGAGAGCAATACGAGCGCGTACATGTTCAAACAAGTCCGCACACGAGGCGTAGGCGTAGTCGTATCGTAATACGCGCGCAGGACGAGAGCAAGACGAGCGCGTACATGTTCAAACAAGTCCGCACACGAGGCGTAGGCGTAGTCGTATCGTAATACGCGCGCAGGACGAGAGCAATACGAGCGCGTACATGTTCAAACAAGTCCGCACACGAAGCGTAGGCGTAGTCGTATCGTAATACGCGCGCAGGACGAGAGCAAGACGAGCGCGTACATGTTCAAACAAGTCCGCACACGAAGCGTAGGCGTAGTCGTATCGTAATACGCGCGCAGGACGAGAGCAATACGAGCGCGTACATGTTCAAACAAGTCCGCACACGAAGCGTAGGCGTAGTCGTATCGTAATACGCGCGCAGGACGAGAGCAAGACGAGCTACATGTTCAAACAAGTCCGCACACGAAGCGTAGGCGTAGTCGTATCGTAATACGCGCGCAGGACGAGAGCAAGACAAGATACATGTTCAAACAAGTCCGCACACGAAGCGTAGGCGTAGTCGTATCGTAATACGCGCGCAGGACGAGAGCAAGACGAGCTACATGTTCAAACAAGTCCGCACACGAAGCGTAGGCGTAGTCGTATCGTAATACGCGCGCAGGACGAGAGCAAGACGAGCTACATGTTCAAACAAGTCCGCACACGAGGCGTAGCGTAGTCGTATCGTAATACGCGCGCAGGACGAGAACAAGACGAGCTACATGTTCAAACAAGTCCGCACACGAGGCGTAGCGTAGTCGTATCGTAATACGCGCGCAGGACGAGAGCAAGACGAGCGCGTACATGTTCAAACAAGTCCGCACACGAAGCGTAGGCGTAGTCGTATCGTAATACGCGCGCAGGACGAGAGCAAGACGAGCGCGTACATGTTCAAACAAGTCCGCACACGGAGCGGTGCTGCAGCGTATCGTAGGAGGCATTTACCCCCTTCGCACATGTAGGCGCGTATTACGATACGCTTACAATATGACTACGCTACGCCTACGTGTGCGAAGGGCTTTACATTGCTCTTGTATAGGCCAAATCAAACTTGTTGGCGGCTGTGACGTTAGCTGTGAGCTGCACAAAACCCGATACTTGCGCAGCTTTTGTGTGAGCTTCAGTCAGGATTGGGTTTTGTGCAGTTTGTAGCTAACTTCACATCCGCTAACAAGTTTGATTTGACTTAGGTATAGTTTTATACCTGTCTTGTTGAAAATTTTGTTCTTCATGAACATCTGTTTAAATGTACGAGTATCTTAGCATTGCGTGCATGCCCTGAGCATTCATTCTCGCCATCGAAGGCTCCTTCTTGCGGCGGCGTCGTGTGTCGGGTCGTTCTCCCTCAAATATGGTCGAGGAGAATGATGGCTGGCACATGCGTCACACTCGTGATCGGGTGCTGCATGCGGGTCGCCGGTTTGCTCGCGGCATTTACGCAATGCACTCAAACTACTAACTTAGACTAAGATTTTAAACTATCCATCTCTATTGTACAGTCGCATCCAATCAATTGTAACTTAGTTAACAAAGGGCACAGACCCTGGAGTCTGTGGATCATTAATTTAAATTAAAAAAAAAAAATGTATCTTTGACGGATTGATAATATTATGTCGCATCATAGACATAGTATTTTTTACTAGGGTTCCATACCCAAAGGGTAAAAACGGAACCCTATTACTAATTACTAACAGACAGACGGACAGCGGAGTCTTAGTAATAGGGTCCCGTTTTTACCTTTTGGGTACGGAACCCTAAAAACGTGAATTTCATTTTCCCATACATAATGTTCCTGCATGTAAAAATTGTCATTGACAGTTGACAGATGGTGAGATGAAGTTCACCGAGTCAGCTACTTTAAAACAAAATATATTAAATATATCCCATACTGTACGGAACCCTTCGTATACTCCGCGCCATTGATGAAGATATAGCCCATTAAAGTTAAAGTTGTACCGCGTGACCGCGTGACGTCACTAACCGCTATCAAATGTACCGGCTAGTGCTGTCACGAGCCCCCACTCTCAAACTTTGACAAGGTTTATCTTTGTCACTAATTGTTGGATTGACAAAATAAAAAATACGTGTCCAATATTTTTTAATTATCTAACTGACGGACTAATTATAATAATGATTTTTATACCCAGTAAACATCCCTATAGCCAATCAACGTGCGGCTTCAACGTCACGTCTCGTCAGGATTGGCTATTGTACAGCTAGTGGCTAACTTCACATCCATCAACTTGTGTGGCGCGGAGTATACGCGAGTCCAACTCGCACTTGGCCGATTATTTGTATTAATACTATTGCATTTTGTAGGAATGGCGAGATATGGAAATGATGCAAGAGGACAACAACCGTATTCGCGACGAGATCGAGGCACTGCGCGGGAAATATGATGCCCTCAAGAGGTTCGCGCTCATGAAGAGTATACCGTTGCCGCCCGAATTGGAACTTTTGCCGTAAACTATATATTTTTCACATATTATATACCAGCTGCCCGTCCCGGCTTTACCTTCGAGCAAATATTTACAGAGCCACAATCCGTAAGTGAAAGTAGTAAAAAAATGTCCGAGTGCCGTCATACATACCGACTTAGATATCATTACATACCTAGTATAAAACAAAGTCGCTTCCCGCTGTCTGTCCCCATGTATGCTTATATCTTTAAAACTATGCAACGGATTTTGATGCACTAGTTTACATTAAATAATTTACAATGACCCGTTTTCTTGAATCTCGACGTTATGTCACCTGATTAGTGCTTGTAACCGAGCACTTTGGCATTGCGCGGCGTTGTAGTCGGCTTGCAATCGCCTTACGGCTAATTACAAAGCCTGTCCACTACGCAGCTTGGGCAGGGTGGCTGGGACACTTTTTTTGCACGATTGTGACTCTATAGATATTTGCTCGAAGCCAGCTACGCATGAATTTATAAAATACATAGCAGCAAGAAACCATCGAGAAGAAATATTGTAACCTATATTACGCGGTTTACTCCCAATGACTTCCACTAAAATGGCAATTACTGGGGGATGTTAGGACAAAATATCTTATTTATAATAATCGGTCAAGTGCGAGTCAGACTCGCGCACGAAGGGTTCCGTGCCGTACGGGAGCCCCATTCCTCTTGGCGTTATAAACAGCGAGCAAAAAACTCCTAAAAATCACGCTTGTTGTATTTTAAATATTTATTTTATTTTGTTTTTTTTGTTGTTATAGTGGCAATAGAAATACGTCATCTGTGAAAATTGCAGCTGCCTAGCTATCATGGTTCATGAGATACAGCCCGGTGACAGACAGACAGACGGACATCGAAGTCTTAGTAATAGGGTCCCGTTTATACCCTTTGGGTACGGAACCCTAAAACCATTAATTTAATTTTCCCATACAAAATGTTCCTGCATGTAAAAGTATCATTGACAGTTGACAGATGGTGAGATGAAGTTCACCGGGACAGCTAGTAGGTAATAAACTAAAAATAATACTTTGTCTTAACGTCACCCAGTGGTGGCCGTTTTAGTGGGGGTCGTTGGGGGTAAACCAAAACCGCGACATCTACAGGGTTATCTGGTTGGCCTGTATACTAAGCGCCACACAAATCGGCGGATGAGAAGTGAGCCGCAGATGACACTTCGCCGTGATTAGCTAATTATTGCGCATGTGTGCACAATGCCGACGCGACGTGGCGAAGTGGTGAGTACGGGCGTAGGGAGCGCGAGGGAGGCATGAGGTTGGCGGGCGGGTGTGCCCCGGCGCGAGTCTCTCTGGCTCCCGCGCATACATATATTTCGTCTTTTGCGCAGCGTTCTTCATAACTTCCCATCCGCCGACTTGTGTGGCGCTTAGTATAAGTCGGACGAGGGTCATTAAGACCATCATTATGAACAACTTTTACTATGGGGTGAACCCGGAATAGATTAAAAAAACCTATTTCTAACAAAAGTGCAACTCAGAATCGATAAAATTGCAGGACGTAGGCCTAACCACGAAGGGTGATTGGGCCATATCTACCACGCTGGCCCAGTGCGGGTTGGTGGACAAAATGCATGAAACAGCAGATTTTTGTCTCGGATTCCGGGTTGGCCCTATAGTAAAAGTGGTTCATACTGGTGGTGGGAATCGCCCCCCGTCGGCTTAGCACACCAGTTCTGGATAACCCTGTATATACAATGGTATTTTTATAATGTTATGGTCAAATTAACTACTACTATCACAACTATACAGTTACCAGTAGCTAATCCAGCATAGATTTTAGGAACAGTAATATAAAGCCGAAAGGAGATCACTACGCGCACTGCAATTTGCAAGGAAAGTTTTAAATACAAATATTGAGGTGGCTAATTTTTGGCCAAAAGCCGGAATATAATTCTTAGCACGCAATATCGACTCAAAAAAAAGAATAAAAATACTTTTACATTTACAAAATAAGTATAATATAATGTAGTAGGTATAAGATATTATGTGAATATTTTGTCATTGAAACCGCAGTATCGCGCTGGATGCAATCCGTTTCCAATCAGTTCTATGGAAGAAGCCTATGTTCTGAAGTGGACGTCCTAGGGCTGAAATGATTATGATGATGATTAAAATGTACTATTATACAAGTTTAGTATCATTAAAATACTTAAATATGTATACTAATAACAAAAATTGAGTTAGTTATAATCAAGTAAATTTACTTTATGTAAGTTATAGAGAATTAAAAGTAGTTACTCAATAATTAAATTTATTTAGAATAACTAGCATGTATTTAATATAAGTAAGTTTAATTATACTATTTATAATAATTACGTATTTATTTATTTTAATTTAACAGTCATCTTCCCAAAAAATCATGAAACTATTCTAAGACCACATAAGGTTGCATTCCATCATCATCATATCAGCCGTAGAAGGTCCTGCTAGTCCATGCTAGACACTAGACCGACTTCAACCGTGTATAGAATTCGAAAAATTCGCACGGATCGATGTAGTAATTTTCACATTATTGTTGTTTCTTATCAAAAATGGCTCGGCTGATTTCGATACAATTTAAACCGGACCTGTGAAGTATGATCTACCAAACAAAAAAAGAATTATTAAAATCGGACTACGCTTTATAAAGTGATGCGCGTTAAACATAAAAAAAATATTTATCCTTACATAGTATAAAATAAAGTCGCTATTTTCGTTTGTTTGTTTGTTTGTCTGTATGCTTAAATCTTTAAAACTACGCAACGGATTTTGATGCGATTTTTTTTAATGGATAGAGTGATTCAAGAGGAAGGTTTATATGTATAAAAATTCCCGAAATTCCCACGGGAACGGGCACAACACGGGTAAAACCGCGGGGCGCTGCTAGTTAGGTATATACTCGTCGAGTCGAGTACCTCCTCCGTTTCGTCGGTAATTTTGACAATAATAAAATTAAATGGTCCGATATTTGCCGCCCCCTAAAATCAGCTGCTGTAGGCTCCAGCCATAGAATAAGAACTAAAGTAATAGAAAAAGTACTAAAATAGCAAGAGAAATACATCACTTTGTCCCATTTTAAATATGAAATTTAAAAGGTGTTAGTAAACTACTTGACTATGTCGCAGCTGCAAAGTCTCGAGCATCGACGTAAGGTAGCGTGTTTATCGGCCTTTTATCGGATACACTTCGGAGAGTGCGCCCAGGAGTTGCACAATCTGGTTCCACCTGCCCCTTTCTTCTATCGTACGGCTAGACAGACGCGACTAAAGCGCCACCCTTTTATGGTGGACATCCCGCGCATTAGAACCAAGCGTTTCGAGTCCACATTCCTCAATGAACAGCCAGAATTTGGAACGCTATGCCTGGGTTTGTCTTCCCGCTAAAATACAACGTGGGCGTCTTCAAATCCCAAGTAAATAGGTATCTTCTAGGTAAGCGTGCTACAACCTAGACCGCTTATCTGCTCAACATCAGGCAGTATGTGGTCAAACGCAAACCTATTCGGAATAAAAAAAAAGATGCACATACACCCGAACATGCGTAATTTCGAAGGGTTTCACAAACTAGCATTCAGCTACCTCGGGTGTCCAAATTCAAAAAGGTAAAAAGTAGTAAGGTAAAATGATCAGAGATTTGAAATTTCTTTAAAAGACAAAAGACCAAGTGGAACCAAATTTTAACTATTTTGACATTCCAACTGGTGTGACGTATGCGACAGACATTGCGTTTTTTTTGTTCCACTAACTCTCGCGTATGCTGTATAACCAGATATGAATAAGACAGCTGTATAACATAGTTTTTATTTGAGTAAATTTAGCAATGCTTCTGTTACTTGTTAAGTACGGGAGTGGGGGATGGGGGTCTTGATTAAGTCATTGTCATTGTCAGTCAAGTCATTGGGGGAGCAGAGTAGATGCAATGGTTCAGCAACTGACTGCCGGATAGCGTCAGCTATTCAAGCACAACGTGTACACAAAAATAAAACAATCAAAATTGTATGAACTGCACTGTTATATTGTCCAAAATATACGCACAGTTTATCAGTTTATAGGATACGATTATTTTGATAAATACAAGTATAATTATTGATGAAAATATTAGACACAGGACAAGACAACAAGCGAACGAACAAGTTTTTCAAAGTTGTATGTATAAAGAACGGATGTAGTAGATTACTAGTGTATTATAAAAATACGACATAGATAATCCAACAGGGGGCTCGTGACGTCACTTCGCTGATAGATGTCTATATATTAGAATTAAAGAGAAACCCGTAAATCAGTGAGATTATAATAGTTTATTTAGAAAGATTAGTAGCAAAGTATTACAAACGATCTTAAGCCTACGCCATCAATTTTGGAAGAGATCGAAAAACTATAGACTTCTACACTTGTCTTGTTACATGGCATAGATAATAAATAATCGATACTTAATACTAATCGATATCCAACATGTACATATAACTTTGTGAGGTGAGTTAGTCTTATTGTAACAAAGAGCTGCATTGAAATACATCTTTCGCAGCCATTCTTTTTGTGCTATTTGCTCTGATTCATCAGCCAGACGGGTTCTCCGAAGCACCCAGATAGCTTCTTTAAATTTTCTTGCGGCTAGTGTGAAGTTATTTGTTTCATATAGTAACACTCCAGTTGCACACATTGTTCTGACTTCCTTCTTTAGTTTTGCAAACTTATTTAGATCCTGGTTATCTTCGGATTGAGGTGCACCAGTTGTTGATACGAGTAGCTTTCTTGTATCCACGCCTTCTTCCGGAGTGGTTTCTGGTTTGGTCGACATGAGTTCAAGTTGAAAGCAAACTTATTTAATAGGTTATGAAAGCATGAAACCACGAACAGATAGATGTCTATACATTTGTATGTGACTGGTGACGTCATGCGGAACTTTAAAGTGCTATACCTTAATCAATTTTTGTTTAGTTGACAAAAAAAATATACGTATCTAATATTGAAGGCATCAGGTACCTGTAAGGCAGAAAATACTAAATTAATATCAAACTTTATTTTTCCTTACACTTTTAACAATATACACTTGTCCATTGGCTCTGAACTAGTTCAAAACTGTATCTCAGGGCCAATAGCTTGTCAAGTTGTCACACATAATTTGCAGCAGTAAAAAGTAATACAAAAGAAACTGGTATACTGGTGCAGCTTGTAACTTTTTCTGTACTTCAGCATAATCAGCATACCATATTCTATTCCAGGCTTCTTGGCCGAATCTCTGGCACGCAACACCTCGGGGCTATTATTTCGTCTAGTTGGTACCACCTGATCGACCTCTTTGGTCCGAGGTGTAAGGTTTATTTCATCGTTCTTGTGCGAGGGCCTTTGCCGTGGCTGCATTTTTAAGTATTTCTGTGCGAGGGCCTTTGCCATGGCTGCATTTTTAAGTATGTCTGTGCGAGGGCCTTTGCCGTGGCTGCATTTTTAAGTATTTCTGTTCGAGGGTCTTTGCCATGGCTGCATTTTCCAGTAATTCTGTGTAAGGGCCTTTGCCATGGCTGCATTTTCCAGTATTTCTGTGCGAGGGCCTTTGCCATGGCTGCATTTTCCAGTATTTTTGTGCGAGGGCCTTGGCCATGGCTGCATTTTTCAGTATTTCTGTGCGAGGGCCTTTGCATGCTATGAAATGGTTACCGTCTGACGATTCCTCCAGCTTTTCCAATACTCTGATGTGGCGTTCCACCTCGTCCAGTGTGGTGCGGCAACTAGCTAAGTTATATTCTGCCCGAGGGAGTTTATTTAGTGCAGAGTAGTTAGCGTCGATGAGTTCATCATTGGGCTGAAATGTTTCTTCAACGTATCCAATGCTATACCATAATTGTGATGAGTGACGCTTAGGCCGGCGACAGCTTCTAAGGCTATTCCTTCAAGGCAACTCATGAGGTATGCCAGTTTATCTACGTCTGCCGTGTTCCTTTCGTGGATATTGGTGCTAAATCGTTTCAGAACTCGTTCCAACCGCCGCCAGACACCTTCGATAGTTCTAGCTTCGGAAGCTTCGCCGTGCCCGGAGTTTATACTGGAGTTGTTCCCGACAAAACCGCAATCAAGCTTGCTAGTAGATCAATGCTTGGTATTAAATCTGTATATCACTGAAAGCGGAAGGTAGTAGATTTGTGGATTTTTCGGTATGGTACTTAATTTCCTCTTCTAATTTGAGAAGTAGTTGCTTTAGGTTGGTTATAACTGATACCGCGTGATCGATTGATAAAACCCATTTGCGTCTATTTGCCCATTGACCCACACAACTCTCTGACCGAGCCGAATGCTGATCATGTCGTACTTTAGCTAGGGCCTTTGCCGTGGCTGCATTTTCCAGTAATTCTGTGTAAGGTCCTTTGCCGTGGCAGCGTGGCTGCAATTTCCATTTTTTCTGTGTAAGGCCTTTTGCCGTGGCTGCATTTTCCATTATTTCTGTGTAAGGCCCTTTGCCGTGGTTGCATTTTACAGTAATTCTGTGTAATGGCCTTTGCCGTGGCTGCTTTTTCCAGTATTTCTGTACGAGGGCCTTTCCCATGACTGCATTTTCCAATATTTATGTGCGAGGGCCTTGGCATTGGCTGCATTTTCCAGTATTTCTGTGCGAGGGCCTTTGCCATGGCTGCATTTTCCAATATTTATGTGCGAGGGCCTTGGCCATGGTTGCATTTTCCAGTATTTCTATGCGAGGGCCTTAGATAGTAACAGCTCTGAAATGGTTACCGTCCGACGATTCCTCCAGCTTTTCCATCCACTTGAGTGTAGGTACATTTAAGTTTTCTTTTGAATATTTTCAGTGACTTCGGGAGACTTAAATACTTGTTGTGAAGTATCACTGGAAGTTATCGCAGTTTGACCTTTAACTTCGTTTTTTTGTATTTTTTTTTCTTATTTTCTCTCCCGAAGTCTCTTCGCAATAAATTATAATTTTCCTCGTGAAAATTGATAAGCCTGGTGATTAGCAAGGAACGGAATCTTCCTTTGAAAGTTTCACAGTCAGTGTCATTATTTCTGTAGCCAATATGCTCGCATTTGTCCAAAAAAGTTTTCCTGGATTGAAGGGGCGCACAGTTTTGTATATCTTAATCACAATTTTTTTTGCGAAGTTACTGTTACTCCTTCGCCTTTTTTTGTAATAAATCTCATTTCTTCAATTTTTTGATCGCTTCTTCCCATTATTTCATATGAGTTGACTTCTCTTTCAAAGGCTGTCTTAATAGTTTCCCTTTATTTTTAATACTTTAGATACTCGTATGTAGCGCCGTTGGACGAAACGAAAAGATCGTTGAAAAATGAAACAATCTCTGCTGTTTTCATCAGAGTTTTACTGTCTTCACTCCCACCGGCATATTACGCTGTGAAATATAATATACATTTGTCTGCGTCAAACAGTTTTTACATTCTGGACAATTTATTTTATTTATGCATTTTCCAATCACGAAGTGTATACACTTGAGTGTACATTTAAGTTTTCTTCTGAATATTTTCAGTGACTTCGGGAGACTTAAATACTTGTTGTGAAGTATCACTGGAAGTTATCGCAGTTTGGCCTTTAACTTCGTTTTTTTATTTTTTTTTTCTTATTTTCTCTCCCGAAGTCTCTTCGCAATAAATTATAATTTTCCTCGTGAAAATTGATAAACCTGGTGATTAGCAAGGAACGGAATCTTCCTTTGAAAGTTTCACAGTCAGTGTCATTATTTCTGTAGCCAATATGCTCGCATTTGTCCAAAAAAGTTTTCCTGGATTGAAGTAAGGGGCGCACAGTTTTGTATATCTTAATCACAATTTTTTTTGCGAAGTTACTGTTACTCCTTCGCCTTTTTTGTAATAAATCTCATTTCTTCAATTTTTTGATCGCTTCTTCCCATTATTTCATATGAGTTGACTTCTCTTTCAAAGGCTGTCTTAAGGCGAGGCTATTCGAGAACTTTAGGTATTTTAGACTTGCACAGGCTTCAATTTTCGGAGCGCGACGTATTCGCTTACGCGACTCAGAAACTGAGCAACGCGCCGCGCGAGTCTCTCGCGCGCGCGTCGTCAGCCGCACTATAGGTACCTAGTACCTACTTACCTTACCGCAGCAGTAACGAATACTATTCTATCAACCAGTTGGCGTACACCTATTTTTTGAAAATCGAGAAAATTTCTAACTACTTAGTCATTGTAGTTGTTGTTGTATGTTGTAGCAAATTATCATGTTGTGGCTGGCACATAAACTAATACAGGGTGTCAGGGGATATGACATTTGTTTTCATATTCCGTGGATTGGCCCACTGACTACATTTAGAGGAGCGATTTTACCGTGTGGTATCTAGAAGATAATCTATACAGGGTGTTCGGGAGAGTGAACACCTTACATATGTCATTAAATTGTGAATTAACACGTAAGTTTTCTTTTAGGGAAGCATCTACTAGGTAACTGTTAAAAAAAATGAATACCACAACGAAAAAAAACAAAGTTAATTTTGTTCATATATTTGTTACGACAATTTAAAATCTTATGACAATGGAACTTCCGACCGAAACCCTTACTATTTCAAAATATCATTTCCAAAAAATACAATACAATAAAATTCATACAATATTCATGTGCAATACGATGTATTTGAAATATTTATTTACAATGTTTTTAAATCGACAGAACATCATTTATGAAATTTCCTATACTTTGCAAAAAAGAATTCATTTATCTCATTTATTTATCGATGGCCTAACCAATGGATGATTTTTCATACAAGATTTAAAATTCATTAAATTCTAGTTGCCTAGGTTGACTTATTATTACGGGTTGAGGGGACAGACACTGGTGGTAGTCATTAGATGAGTCGCGAGTCAGTGGCGTAGAGTGATTACTAGTCGTAGGTTTGCTGGGTCCTGGATTTATGCTACAATCATTACTTTCATTTTCTTTATCCTTTTTATCTCTTTCGTCTCTTATTGGCATGCCACGTATTTGACGCGGGTCAACGATTTCAGGAAGGAGACTTTTCATGTAGAAATCTACAATTTTTCTTTCTATCTCCAGCTCCCAAAATTTTTCATCTTTAAAAATTCTTTCTACAATCAGTGGATAATTTTCACCCGACCATATGCCAAAGATGCACATATTTTTATTTGTGACATGGAGTTGGCCCTGTACTTGGTAATACCAAATGCTCTTTCTATTAATGACTCTTCGTTTATTTTTTTTATCAAACTTATATAGTTGAATTTTATTTGCTTAAATAGCAGAATCTATCCCAGTTTTGAATGCTGTTATTGGACACTTCACTTCAACAATCGTATCATCTCCAACTAGACCGTCAGGTGTTGCGCCAATAAAAGGATATTTTTGGTCAATGAATAGCCCGCAAGGCTCAATCTTGATATTCTCTTGCCGCTCCAGCTGCTGTATTGCTTGTTTTTCATGCTCAATACCATGAGCTACTGAGATTACGTGGCCTATACTTTTTTTTATACAGAACATTCTTGACCATATTTGCGCTGCTTATGTTTAATTTTCTTTTGCAAACTGTGCCAAAATTTGAAGCAGTTATTATTTTTTTTCTTAGTTCCATCCATTGGCTTGAATCTCTCTGAAGAATAGTACTTCTTTCAATATGTCTTTTATCAGTTGTCAAGACCTTTAAATTGCGTAAAAAGTCTTCTTTGGCGATTTCCAACTGCAATGGATCTAAGTCTGGAGCCGCACTTTTAGGCCCATAGTTGTGTTGCGCATAATTTTTATCAATTTTTCTAATTTTTTCTAATTTGTAAATTTTTCTAATAATTTCCTAAACTGTGCATAATTTTTAAAATTATGCACAGTTTAGGAAAAAAATTGATTTTAAACACGTTGAATCGGGCCAGTAGGGCCTTAATAGTTTCCCTTTATTTTTAATACTTTAGATACTCGTATGTAGCGCCGTTGGACGAAACGAAAAGATCGTTGAAAAATGAAACAATCTCTGCTGTTTTCATCAGAGTTTTACTGTCTTCACTCCCACCGGCATATTACGCTGTGAAATATAATATACATTTGTCTGCGTCAAACAGTTTTTACATTCTGGACAATGTATTTTATTTATGCATTTTCCAATCACGAAGTGTATACACTTGAGTGTACATTTAAGTTTTCTTCTGAATATTTTCAGTGACTTCGGGAGACTTAAATACTTGTTGTGAAGTATCACTGGAAGTTATCGCAGTTTGGCCTTTAACTTCGTTTTTTTATTTTTTTTTCTTATTTTCTCTCCCGAAGTCTCTTTACATTACAATAAATTATAATTTTCCTTGTGAAAATAGATAAACCTGGTGATTAGCAGGACACGGAATATTTACTATGAATATTTATAAGTTTCACAGTCAGGGTCATTATTTCTGTGTATGCTCGTATTTAAATGAAAAAACAGTTTTTCTTAAAAAAAACATCTAGGTATTAGTTATATGAAAATTTTTCAGAGTTTTCACAATTTTTTTTTGGGAGAATACCCTGACTTCTTTGCCTTTTTTGTAACAAATCTCATTTCTTCAATAAAAGTTTTGAGACTGTTGTTTGTGTGTAACAGTGCCAGTGGGGATGGTTCGGCAGCTTGTCCAGCTCACACATATAACGTTGAATGACCCTGAATTCTTCTGGGGTCTTCGGCCTGAAGATCACGCCCTTGTTGATGGGGCGTGCGTTCGGAACGTGGCCAAGTTTCTTCTTCATGGCCGCCAGGTGGGTGTGCCACTCCGGGAACACATCCACGATTATTGACGGGTGCTTCCCCAGGCGCCCCGTCGCAGCTCTCGCCGTGGATGGTCCCGCTTGTGGTGAGCTGGGTCTGGTGTTCGGTGGTTGCGGTGATGTACGCGCCGCTGGTCTTGGACTTGGCGGCGCGACTAGGGCTGGTCTTGGTGGTGTTAGTAGCGCCGCTGCGTACGCGGCTGCTGCTGCTGGTGGTGGAGATGGCGGGCTCGGTAGTGGCGCCGCGTCAATCGGCACGGACTCCAACGCCGCATACGACGTGGAGTCCATTCTCTCCCGCTCGTTTAGCCTTTCCTCGGAAGGTGGAGACGGCTGGGTCATTGGCTCGGCTGAAGTGCAGATTGGGCTCTGCACTTGGTTGTTAGGTCCCACTATTTGTATCGCGGGACGGGTTGGTGTCAGCACCATCTCCCCAGCCGACGCTGACGATGATGATGTCGAGGTCGATGTCGTCTGAGGCTGTGATGATGATGATGAACTGTTAATTTCTGGGGGTAAGGGCATATCCCCTGCCTCTATGGTAGATATGCTCGGCGTCGCACGAGGCGAGCGCGGCATGGGTCCAGGCCTCTGCGGCAGCGGTGGTGCCGCCGCGTCTTCGCCTCGGTAGATTACTCTGACCGCCGGCACTGGGATCTAGGGTGGCCTGGTTGGTGGTGGGGACAGCGACCCGGTCCTGGGCCTCTTGTCGTCATGTTTGGCCTCCTCCTCCTCAGGCGACCCCTGGATTCTTTTAAGTCTGGCTATGCTACTTAGGCGCGGCATTCTGCGCGCGCCTCTGCGTCCAGCTCCGGTATTGCCCCCCCTCTGCGTAGGGTCGGCTGCGGCCGCGTCAGTGGCCGCGCGGTACGCGGCGCGCCGCCACTGACTCTGGCAGCAGTGTAGATAGGTCTGGGTTAAATAGGTCTCTGCTGACTACCAGCTCCTCTGCACGATGGGAGGAGCTGGCACCCGTTGTTTCTCTTGTGTCGGATGACGTCGACATGGTATTGTATGTGTTGAAGCTCGCAGCACTTGGCTCCACGCTCGTCCACTGGCGATACGAGGGTCAGCCGGGTGATTCCACCTACTGTGGAGGCCCAGCTTAACCCGATCAGCTCGAGCGGACACTTGCGGAGGGCGCTGCGCAACTTCCAACGAAATCGGTCACACCCACAGACCGTGGTATCAATTTCCCTCAGAGTCCTTGCCGGCCTTCCCGGTCGGTACTCACTGATCCCGGCACCAAACTCTTCGGTCAAATCAGCGAAGTTGGCGGATCCAACCAAGTTGGCGGACTCGGCCAAGTCGGCAGCGCTTGTTTGGTCGGCGGCTTCACGTATGTTGGCGGCTCCAAAATGAAGGCGGATTCACACACGTTGGCGGCTTCACACTTGTAGGCGGCTCCAAACTCGTAGGCGGCTCAACACTGTTGGCGGCCCACGCAGCTTGGCGGCTCCAGGCAAGTTGGCGGTTGTATTTGTTGAATCAAAGCCGTTGGCGGCTGGTATTCCCGGCGGCCTCTCGCTGGGCGACCGTCCAAGGTGGACGGCGGGCAGCTGAGAGGAGGGCAGCGGGGTGTGGAACTCCCACACGTGGACGTGGCGGCTCGCGCGACCCTGCTCTCGACGCCTAGACCGGCGGAGGGCTAGGGTCGCACGCGGCGACGCGATGCGGCTGGCGCTTTCGCGGTGCGCGCTTCGCTGGCAGTGGGGGGGGGGGGGGGAGCCTCGAAAGAGGCTCAGCCCGACTGCTGGAAGGCGGGAGGCGAAGGCTGTGTTCTTCGGTTCACTGGCGGAGGTGGTGATGTAATCAAAACTCTCGACGCTGGTAACTGCAGAAGCTCGCCGTACATTCCATAGAATTGTACGACTGATGATGCTTTACCGTATGGAAGGCTAGTGTTCCTTCTGCAGCATGGGTATTTTTGAGGGTCATTGAAGTAGAAGGTTGAAAATAGTTGGTTACCTTAGAAGAAGAACCTGCTGCTCGTATCATCTTCTTATGCTTTTCCGTAGCTACGTGCCTTTCTAAAGCAATAGTGCCCTTGTTGCCTACATCCACATGGCAGTCGCAAATAGAACATTTCGCGTCAAAGTCGTCTCGCCCGCTAGTAAAACACGGATATTTGGCTCTTAATACTTCCGTAAATTTACACTTCCGCTTACTCATAATGAGTACGTAAAATATACTCAAATATTAAGTAAATCAAATCACTAGGATTCTCGTCGTGCGGTCGTGCGAGCGCAATAGTAAACTAATTGAATAATGAATTACAATAACAAACGCCGCGTCGAGTCCGAGTGCCGACGACAGACGGGTGCGGGCGGGTTCTGTGGAGTGGAGGGGGCGGTGGCGCACGCATGCGCGCGGTGAGTAGAGTAGTTGCAGCGGCATCTACCGGCTGGCACGCACGCTCGTTTGACTTTTGACCACGGTTCAGCATGCAAGCCGCATGTCACGAAATTTTCAATGACATGCTGCAAAAAGGAGGACTTACAGTAGGTGTGGGAGGACGGGAGGACAAAACATGAAAAAGGAGGACATGTCCTCCTTTTGGATACCATCTGGCAAGCCTAATTTTGACTTATTTTATCTTGGATCTGTGCTTCTTTTCTCTAATTGAACAAAAATAGCAGCAATGTACTTTTGTGCTGCATTCGCACATTAGACGACTATGCCAGGCTTCTACGCTATTATTTGTCCTATGCTTTTCATATGCACAAGAAACAAGATGAGTATTTTTCAGCCACTGCTTACGAAAGTAACTTGTAAATACCTCCATTTCTGCAAATGTTGTAGAACTCTGGACAATAGCCGTCCACCCGTCTTGTATATACGATGAAGGCAGGAGAGCCAAATTAGCAGTCAATCTAGTGATGCCTTGTCCTTCTTTACATTTTGTCAGACCGATATCTTTTGCCTTTTTTCACACTGCTTTACTATATTGATAAAAACATCCTATAACTATAGCGTTCGGATACACGCTTCGGAAGGCATTCAGAAGTTCCAATTCATAATCGCATTTACATTTTTTAAATAAACTCCAAGCACGTCACGTATTATAGTAAATAGAGCCATATAAGTTGTTTCCCTTTTATTTGATAAAAGGGCATAATATTTTTGTCAACACGGCCAATATATCTGTCGTCTCTTCTGTACTATCAATATCCACATTTGGATAGACAATAATTGATAGTATGGCTTAGTTAGGGACACATAAAAATGTTCCGTTACCAAAAAAAACCTTATCTTGATCTGCATAAGTTTTCATGTTTCTTTTGGAAAATTGCGATGAGAATGCCAGTGTTTTATCATCTTTTGATAATTCGAACTGTGCAATCAGAAAGTCTTTCTTGACGAACTCTGGTACCATCACTTAGCTAGATTTAGAAAATTCGGGTTTCTTCACTTGAAGGATTTTTTTGCGGTATCTGTTTAAGATATTTTTTACTGAATTATAAGATCTGGCACTTTTAGATGTAGGTGGCAGTTCTTACAGTGGAGCCCTACACATTTTACAGAATTACTCTTGAACGAAGTAATTGTACATAGAAGTCACTGTTCGCCGATTATCTGTTCATAGAAAAAAAATTTAGCCGATACTTTTTTTTACCGATAGCACGGTTCGCCGAAAGAATGTTTGATATTAAAAATGTTTCATCGATAGCGTGGTTCGCCGAAAGTATCTTTAATATTTTAAATGTTTCAAGGATACCACAGTTTGCAGATGAGGGTTTTCACTTAAACCTCCACTGAGTGGTGTTTTTTATCGATAGGGAATATTGCATATACCTATAATATAGATCCAACAAAAACATTTTCATGTAAAATAGGGCCAAGGTGAGACTACACTTCGCACTATCAAAAAGTTATCAGATCTGATCTCTCTTTCATGCTTCATACATTTTTTTAATTCAATAACATTTAATCAATCATTCATTTAGGTGCTATCATAATGTAGAATTATTTTATGTAATTAAAAGAAGAAAAAACACAAAAGCAAATAAATGCAAGTAAAATTAGTGCATTCTGCAATGTTTCCTATCGATAAAATACATCACTCAGTAATAATAAATAATGCTTTATTGAACTAAAATTTTACAAACTATACAATAATTTGAAAATACGAAAATATTTTTACGCTTAGAAATTCATGACACGTTACAAATTCTTGTGTTATCCGTGGTGGTCTATTGGTAATGACACTCGCCTTACAATCGTGAGGTCGTGGGTTCAAATGCCGGTCCCGTACCAATGAATTCCTTGGAATTTATGTACGGAATTTCACACCATTGGCTTTATCGGTGAAGGAAAACATCGTTCAATGCGGATGAAATTCGATGGCGTATGTGCATCCACTAACTGGGCTACTAGGACTGGGCCAGCGTGGTGGATAATAGCCCAATCACTCTTCGTGGGTAGGCCTACATCCTGCAGTGGACTATCAAAAAGGCTGGTACAGTACAGTACAGTACAAATTCTTGTTTGTATTATGACTGGCTGGCTTCCGTACTAGTAACGAAACTGTGTTTAAGTTTTTTTATTTTTTTTTTTTTTTTTTTTTTTTTTTTTTTTTTTTTTTTATTTTATTTAGTCCGCCTACACTATGTACATCAACAAATTCACAGAAAATAATACTTAACATAGTAAACAAACAGAGTCAAATGTCACAGTAATTACAGGCGAAGACAACTTGCAAAAATAACTGAACGAAAAACATCAATTAGAAAAAAAAAACATAATTACAAATTCGAAATACAAAAATAATACTTAACATCAAAAGCAAAACAAACAAAAATTGAAAAAAAAAAATGTACCTATTAATTGTTAAATTATTACGCTAATGCTCAGATTGTCAGAGACCTTAGAGTAGTTTTAAACTTGTTGATGCTGTCACCAAAAATGTCAATATCCGTTTTCTTTGATATAGTGTTGTACTGACCCGTCATCCTAGCGATGGGAGAATTAAGTCCCAGGTTGGAACGGTAACTAGAACAAGAAAAGATATTAAAACGTGATATTCTGGGCAAAGTTCGCGGATTAGTCAGGGATAGCTCGAAAAGTAAGTCTGGTGTATTCAAGATACCATTAGCGAGTTTAAAAAAGAATAAAAGGTCAATCGTATGTCTACGATGTGTGAGCGTTTGCATTTTGAAGTGTTTGAGTCTTGCCACATAGCTCTCTAGATCCTTTCCGAGACAACACGAGTAAGTTAAATGCCACAAGAACCTTTTTTGCACACTTTCCAATCTCTTTTTATGAATATCGTAGAAAGGATTCCATACCACGCTACAGTATTTCAAGCCACTCCGTACTAAAGAATTGTATAACATTATTTTAGTACTCGGTGATTTAAAGCCCCGGCAGTTCCGCAGAACGAAACCAAGACACTGAAACCCTTTGGAAGCAATATTGTCAAAGTGCAGATGGAATCGCAGTTTGCTATCTAGCGTTACGCCCAAGTCCCTGATGCAATCAACGTTAGAAAGTGCAGTATCTTTAATCAAAAATTGTGGTTGATCCATAATTTTGGTCTTCCTAGTAAAACGCATAGCGAAGCATTTCGACACGTTCAGACTCATTTTGTTAGCGTCGCACCATGCTTCCAAACGATTAATATCCTCTTGTATCAAATCTACATCATTACTCGAGTCCATAATGCGGAAGAATTTTAAATCATCGGCGAAGAGGAGAAACTTAGTATGTTTAAAGCACTGGTCTATGTCGTTGATGAAATAGTTGAAAAATTCTGGTCCAAAATGAGAACCCTGTGGCACACCCGAGCATACCTCAAATGGATCCGAAGAATCACCATTGACAACCACGACAGAATATCTGTTTCCAAGATATGATCCACACCAAGTCAACAGAGGATCCGCGATACCGTTCTTAGCGAACTTCCCGAGAAGAATTTGATGGTTGACTTTGTCGAACGCCTTACTGAAATCGGTATAAATTGCTCCTACTGTAGAACCCCGATCGAGGACGCAAGACACTTCATTAACAAATGAGACAAGATTTGTACTTGTGGACCTAGATTTGGTGAAACCGTGTTGTTCCGTAATTATTAGGTTTTTGAAATGGCTGGAAATGATGGGAAGAACTAATTTTTCGAAGACCTTCGAGAAGACAGACAGAATAGAAATGGGCCTATAATTGCTGACGACATTCTTGTCCCCGTTTTTATATATCGGTACAACTAAGGCTTTCTTCCACGTCTCGGGGAAGATTCCAGATGTAAGTGATTTATTGAAAATAAGACACAGAGGGTGAGCCAGAGAGGAAGCACATTTCACGACAAACACAGATCCAGTTTTCAGTGGAGGTTTAAGTTAAAACCCTCATCTGCAAATAGTGGTATCCTTGAAACATTTAAAATATTAAAGGTTCTTTTGGCGAACCATGCCATCGTTGAAACATTTAATATATCAAACATTCTTTCGGCGAACCGTGCTATCGGTAAAAAAAAGTATCGGCTAAAAATCTTTTCTTTGAACAGATAATAGGCGAAAAGTGACTTCTATGTACAATTACTTCGTTCAAGAGTAATTCTGTAAAATGTGTAGGGCTCCTTACAGTATTTGTTCATAAACCTTTTTTACTGACCAAATATCCTTGCACACCTTTTGTTTTGCCATATCCAGCAAGATGTCTTCTGCCATTTTATCGTAGCCTTGCTCACAGCTGTGTAGACTCTTCCTGATTAATACTGTCCTTTCTTCATTTAACGTTAGAGAAGCAGTATAGTCTTCTCTGTTGTAGCAACGCCAGAAAGACGTTCCGCTTGAATTGTTGGACACAAAATTGAACCGATATCCATTATAAAGAATAGCTTCCCTATTCTTTTTACTTCTAATGAAATAAAACTTCTCTTCAGTATTCATTTTAATTTTTTAACTTATGACATTTTACGTAAAATGTGACAAAACAACCATCAGTCACTAAAACAGGAAGTGTGAGGTTGAACTGAAGTGACTACGAGTTTGAGGCGTATATTTTACTATTATGTATTTTGAAACAGAATGTCGATAAAGGTTTGGTTACTGAGAATATACTATATTTTATTCAGGCATTGTCTATGTAGGTAAATTCGTGAGTGGTACAGGAAATATCGTGATAGTGATAAGGTAATATCGTGATAGAAAAGAAATAGGAATTTAATTAAATAAACAACAAAATAACACCATCATTGACTTTATTCATCCATTTCAGCACATACATCACATTGTACGTATAACTCATCCTCATCAGGAGCAATATTTAAGCACATATTATGATAAGGACGACAACAGTATGAGCATTGGACCCATTTCTTACCGTTTTTCATTCTAACATCATGAGAATATGTTATGTTACACACAGAACATACCCAATCATCATCACTAGATATATTTTCTTTATTCTTCCTGTTTTTCTTTTTCTTTTTTCCTGCAGGAGATCGCGAAGATGGTCCAGCAATTGCATCATCATCATCATTTGGAAGCCTTTCTCTGCTCTGCTCTTCTATACTTTCAGTTTCATCTGTTTGTGGTGATGGAAAAATTATCGGTTCATCATTTAGTAACCTTGATCTTAGAACCTACTTGTCTCTTCGTTGCCGCTCTTCGTTGCAAGGTTGGCGTAGGAATGTTCAGTATGTTTTCTTTGTTAGATATGCATTCATTAGCTGTTACCCCTGGTCTGTCAACTGCTAGGCATTGGGCACTATCCACAGAGTTCTCTACTCTAAACTACCAATTGACGGCTACTTTTATCTGGTTCGTCTACTAGTCTTTGTTCAGTGAGTCGTGATGGTGCTAATGCTTCTGCGCACACAGCATTCCTATTCAAAGGGCATATGCCACATTTTCTAAATGCATTTTTAATTGTTTTTGAGGCGAAAGCCTTTACAAAAGCCGGGTTCAAAATTTGATGAAAATTTGAACGGTCAGGCGTCTACAAGTCTTTGTTCAGTGAGTCGTGATGGTGCTAATGCTTCTGCGCACACAGCATTCCTATTCAAAGGGCATATGCCACATTTTCTAAATGCATTTTTAATTGTTTTTGAGGCGAAAGCCTTTACAAAAGCCGGGTTCAAAATTTGATGAAAATTTGAACGGTCAGGCTTTTGTGTAGTGTTTTTTTTCATTATAATCCTTAACACTATCGCTCCAGTAACTTTTTAAGGCTTTGTAAACGCCTACATCTAGTGGCTGCAAGATATGCGTGTTATGAGCCGGAAAAGTGAGCAGATATACTTGGTTATCACGCGCAAGCTGAATCACCTCTGGCTTAATACGTGAAGCGTGAGAGTCCATCAATAGAACGACAGGACGAGCATCTGGAATAGCTTTTACGAAGAACTGGAACCATTCAAAAAATATCTCAGAATTTATCCATCCTTTTGGAGATAATCTCACCATTGCATTGGGCAGAGCATCCTGTTTTAAAGAGTCTGACCACCTAACTCCCTTAAATATTACCAGAGGAGGTAACCAAGTGCCATCAGCACAAACGCAGCCCAGATAATTTTGATAAACTGAAAAAAAAACTTAACTTGACCATAAAATCAGAAAATTATGATTGGCAATTGTCACAGGTATACCCTTGAGTGCCATCAAAAGCAGAACAATCTTCGTGACACTATAGTTGACAAATGTTACATTGAATCCAATTTTCAATTGGTGTGCCGTCTTCTTCAATATATGTTTCACCACAAAAAAAAGCAAAAATATCCTTAAATTCTTTCATTTTCTTTGGCTGTTGAACCTTTTTAGCAGTTTTTTTTCTTTGTCAGTCTTTGTATTAGTTTTGTTAGGAACATTTTTTGACTTATCATTCAGTCTTTTAGTAACATTCTTAACCTTATTTTTCTCATATTTCTGCTTTTGATCTTCCTTGATCGGGGTGCTGGTTAATATTTCCGATTTTTGTAATTTCCGTTTACGTGTGGTCATTGGATTGGCAGGATTTGGAATAGGTCTTAACACCAAGGGACTGCAGTGGGAGGTTGAGCATCCCGGTTTCGGATCAGGTGAGTTGTCACGGCTAGTATTTTGTCAAATATTTACTTCAGTCTCTGGCAGCACTGTGTCAACTCTCTGAACAGCTATATCTAGCTCAAAAGTGGAGACAATTCGGGAACATCCAGGTTCTGGTTCAGGTGTAAATCTGTCGCTACGAATCTTTTCAGGCATGTTAACAATGGGTGCAATAAAGCCTTGAAACTCACAAGAGGGAGTTCTGTTTCGAGATGGAAATATTTCTGATAGAGGATCTACTGAATTTGATGGAATATGTTCTTGAAGAAGTGATGGCGAGGGAGTTGAAGAAGTTTCTGCAAAAGGTCTGGGAATATCGATCGTTTCTAGTGAGTTTGTACTTTCTGTGCCAATATTCAAATTAGACGTGCCTGCAATCACAGCGGCTGGTTCGTAATCTTCGTCACCAAAAGCATATTTATTCACTGGCCACATGCCAGGTCTTTCAAATCCATGAACTGCATTTTGAGCTACTGCACTTTTTAGAAAAGCTGGTGATAACAGTCTGGCTACATCGTACTGATTTATAATGCGTCCTGGGTGCGATTTTTGAAAGAAATTTACCTCCCTTTCAAAGAAAGTTTTCAGTGGGCCGTAAACCGCTACATCCATGGGCTGCATTTTATGAGTTGTGTGTGGGGCCAAAGATAAAATTACGACATTGTTCTTGCTGGCGTAATCTAAAGCTGGGTAATACTTATGACTCTCGTGGTTATCCAATAGTAGAAGTATTTTTTTCTCAGGGGTAGGTCGAACATGTTCCACAAAAAAATGCATCCAATCAAAGAACACCTCACCTGAAGTCCAACCATTTGGAGTACAGGTTCCTTGAGTGCCGAGAGGCGCACCATCAAGTAGAGTCTGGGTTGCATCTTTTTTTCTGGCGAAAATTAAGAAGGGTGGGAGAAATGAACCAGCGGCATTACAACAACCTATTACAGTCGTTAATTGACCACGTTCTGCACTGGCGATTATGCCCACTTGTTTCTTTCCTTTCGTTGATAGCACTTTAGGCGGCTTGTTTGTGGTTGTAGATATACCAGTTTCATCCATGTTATATAATCTAGATGCATCAATATCATATTTTACTGTTAAAGCTTCAAGGTTTTCATAAAAACGTCCAACTTCATGTCTGTTAAATCCTTTTGCCCTTGCAACCGATGTTGCCTCTGGAGTCCTGAGGGATATTTGATTGTGACGAGACAAAAATGACGATAACCAATCATCTCCAGCTTTTTCGTACTTGTCCCAGTTATTCGGGTAGCTCAAATTATTTTTTTTTGGCGTAGATGAACACTAAATTTTTGAATTCATCTCGAGTCAAGCCAAAAAATACAGAATCCATATCTTTGAGATATGTCACCAACTCTATTTCCTGATCTTCAGTGAAAACAGGACGGAATCGACCAAGTTTTGAAGTAGCGATGCCGGTTTTTATATGCCTATACAAGGTTGCATAAGACAAACCATACTTAATAGCTGTGCTTTTTATTGATTCTCCAGCTTTGCACAAATTAATAGCCGTTTGCATAGCATTTACATCCCACGTACCTTGCTTAGTTTTTTTTTATATTTATTCACCATCTGAAACAAATAAAAGACGTTTTTAAATAATAAGTCACCAATGAGAAATAGCGGGCAAAGTGGATACAATATCCACTTTGCCCGACTAGGTAAGTTTTGAGGTTAAAATATGAGTAGTGCACTTGCAAACACAGCTAAGTTTCTCAATCATAGTTTTGAGTAAAAGAAAAAAAACTGTCGCCGGACTTTAATGGTCTTGCCACTAATTTAAATGTGTTTACCCTAAATAATGGGTTATTACTGTATTTTTTAGATAATAAATAAACCGCGACTACTAGTAAAATTCTTCAATAATCGTTATTTAAAATTTAACTTGGCGAGTTTTGAAAGTGAATCTTTAACTTAGAGGTTTCTGTTAGTGTAATAAAATAACTTAGCTAGTTTTGAAATAGTTTAATAGTGAAATTATTCTAAGTATACAAAATTAATTATGGGACATACACACAAATTTAATAAGTAATATCAACTTTCCTTAATATCTATCTGAAACATTTTTTTTTTCTATAAATCGAATGTCAAATATTCTTTACACCCTAATATCTTCAGATTCTTCCATCAATGTTGACTCATTATCAGTATCATTATCAGCTGTTAGAGGTTCAACGGCTGGAGCCTGATTCAATAAGGCTACAAAAAATTGCAAAAACTCATGGTTTTACCATTGCTCACCAAAATGCTTTGTAAGAAGAGCCCGCACGTCTTTTAGTTTAGCAGGGTTCACTGGATGGCCAACATCAATTCTTTGTGGGTTCATGTTGATCAAGGTTTTATTTTTTTTTTAGAATACTTCCATAATTAGCATTTTGTGCTACATACTGACTCTCTCCTTTCACAACGATACGACTATTACCATCTTTTATCATTGTAAATAGTTTTGTCTGTTTGAAACCGAAGTGCCAAGACCCAGGTGGCTTCAGAGTTAGTTTCACTGATTGTTTCCAATCATAACACTGAAAATCATTACCCAACCGCAGAACAGTTCCGTAGACGGCGAAATGCTCGAAATATTCGTTCGGTACTAATATGATCTCGTTTTTTCTTATTTGCCGTTCAATGTTCCCGAAAATTCGATCAGGTGGAAGAAAACTATGTCCAACTATGGGAAATATCACGGAAATCTTTTGTATGTGATTAGGAGCCTTTACTTTGTAAGCCAACATGCCAAACATGATGGTGTTTTTATTTTGGCCTCCACAGCCATCACACATGAGACGTATGTGATTCACATTTTCTGGATACTGTGTATTTATGAGTCTATGATATACTGCAGACGCTATTTGATTCGCTCCTTTTGGAGCTTCTGACTCAAGCCAAGTATACATAAATGTATTGCTCGGAGTTTGTTTAGCACGGGACGAGCCTTGACAAATTGTGAAGTTGTACACATACAACTATTTTCAGTTTCAAAATTATTTTCTTCTTGGGTAAAATCTATTTTTCTTTCTGTTGGTAAGTATACAGTTTTATCTTCTTTCAGTTTTTCATCAAAAATCACATTTCTAGCATTTATTACTCTATTTTCTTCTATATCATATAGTTTATAACCTGATGTTGTATAACTAATCATTATCATCTTCTTTCCTGTATTGTCCAGCTTCCTTCTTTGCTCCTTAGGTATATGATTAAGGCGACACATCCAAAAACTCTCATGTTTGACACGTCTGGTTTCCTCCCAGTCCTCATTTCGCTTGCTGTAGTAGCTCTCCCTGCTGACGTGCTCCTGTTTGTAACATATGCAGAATATGGCATCTCCCCAGAATGTTTTATTTAATCCTGATTCAAGTAAAATTGCTCTCGATTTTTCCACTAAAGTCCATCCTTTCTGCTACTCCATTCATTTCTGGATTATATGTATTGAAACAATCCTCTTGTGGTGAATCTATTTACTTTATTTCGTTCCTTTATGTATACTTCTCCATTGTTTTTATATTTTTTTCTCGAGTATCAGGCCGCACCCACCGTCCGACATTATCCATCGCCGTGTTGCCATTTTTTAACTTCTAAAATTTACCGTCAACTCAATAAAATGAGCAAATGCCAACAGTCGGCCATTCTGGGTAACAGGAATGTCCCTATTCCTGCGCTTTCGGCCTTCCTGCTGCGTATGGGTATGGCCTCATACTCAAAAGTAACGATTTAAATACTTAAACACAAAACAAATGATTAGAAATTAAAATTATAACACCAAGCTATTCAAACAATCAATTACTTAACATCCAAATACTGCTGCGTATGGATATGACCTCATACTCAAAAGTAACAATTTAAATAGGTACTTAAACACACAACAAATTATTAGAAAATTAAAATTATGGCACCAAGCAATTCTAACAATCAAATATTGTGCAATGTGTTGGACACAAATATTTTTGGAGGCACTGGTTATGTACGTGGGTATTAATCCAGAATAGTTTAACAAGCTTGGAAAACAATACAAATGTTAAAAAAAAAATAAGTTAAGTATAACAATGCCAGTAATTCTGAATACATCCAGGTGCCGAGAAATTGAAGAAGCTGTAACTTTCATATCTCTAAAGATATTAGGCATTACAGTTGAACAGTGTAAGATTCATTCTTGGGTATAGTTATAAATTTCAATCACGATACACATTTTAGTTAGCCTCATATCAGTAAATGCAATTATGGTACATAGTAACCACACAGGTTTTAATTTAATTATTGACAAAATTATATTTGTTACATTACTGACTTGTGGTTTCGAGGTTAATATTTACCCTGATCGTTAGTTATAATCTAATCTAATAATTAAAGTTCAATAAGATGTAAATAGACAGGTACAATGAGGCATTCTATTTTTACGGTTTCTATTATTTGCTATAACTTTTCATTACAGTTGTATGCGTCTTTGCAAGTATCAAGATAGTAGCGTTGTATCCCCAAGTTTGTAGTGTACTTGACCCTTCAGGCTCGTAGAGGCATTCTTAAGCTTGCAGAAATCTTGTCCCTCCGGGCTCGTAGAAACCTTGTCCCTTCAGGGTTCGTAGAAACCTTGTCTCTTAAGGGCTCGTAGAAACCTTGTCCCGCAGGGCTCGTAGAATCCTCGTCCCTTCAGGGCTCGTAGAAACCTTGTCCCTTCAGGGCTCGTAGAAACCTTGTCCCTCAGGGCTCGTAGACACCTTGTCCCTTAGGGCTCGTAGAAAACTTGTCCCTCAGGGCTCTTAGAACCTTGTCCCTCAGGGCTCGTAGAAATCTTGTCCCTCAGGGCTCGTAGAAACCTTGTCCCTCAGGGCTCGTAGAAAGCTTGTCCCTCAGGGCTCGTAGAAACCTTGTCCCTCAGGGCTCGTAGAAACCTTGTCCCTCAGGGCTCGTAGAAACCTTGTACCTCAGGGCTCGTAGAATCTTTGTCCCTCAGGGTTCATAGAAGCCTTGTCACCCTCGGCCTTGCAGTGTCCATGCCACCCTCGGGTACTGCACTATCTCACCGATGGTGGTCGTTCGGCTTCTCATCGGAATCTAAGCTGAAAATGTAGGGTTTAGGGTATTATGACTTAGGAGGTTTGTCCACTGACCTTTCCTACTTTGCCTAAATAGTGTGTTACTAACTGTCCCTAATTTACTAGTTGTTGTCAACGTCGGTATTTGTTTTACTACTACATTCATTTTCGCTGGCAGATGCGTTGATCGCATCCTCCCCGTCGTCGCCTGTTTCATTGAAAGTGATCCAGGGTTTGAGATGGTCTGCTGGATATGTATTTTTATACTTTTTAGTCGTGTGTCCGTCTATACTAGACACCTCGTACCTATCCTTGTCGAGAACAGCGGTAATTTTAAACGGACCGCGAAACTTGGGTATCAACTTTTTGCTCTTTCCTAGTTCCGTATTTCGGTTCGGTATCATCACCAAATCCCCTTTAGAAAATAGTTTAGTAGGAGCTCTTTTCCTGTCAAATGAATCTTTCATTTTCTCTTGTGTTTTATTTATCTTTTCTTCAACCGTCTTTCTGATTTCTTCTCGATCGTCTTCGTTTCTATTTCCTAGTGCAGATTTTAATATATTCTCCGATCGACCCGACGTCCTTTGACCAAACACTACTTCCGCAGGCGATTTGCCAATTCCTTTATTCAACGTATTGTTAAGACTCCACTGTAGCTCTTGAATATTGGTGTCCCAATCTCTTTCATCAATGCCGTGGTTCATTGCAGCCAGCGAGTTCAGAATTGTCCTGTTGTATCTCTCAATTTGTCCATTAGCGCGTGGCGTCGCCACAGCGTTAAGGACATGTTTAATTCCATGAGAATGAACAAAGTTCTTAAACTCCTTGGATGTAAAGCTGCTGCCCTGGTCCGAAATAATTACTTTAGGGTAACTAAAGTTGGAGAATATTTCGTCGAGGGCCTTGATAGTTGTCTTCGTTTTAGTGTTTCTGACTGCTCTCACAAAGATGTATTTGCTGAAGCCGTCAATTACACCTAAAATGTATGAGTTCCCCTTCTTGCTCCTGACAAAAGGCCCCAAGTGGTAGATATGGAGCGTGTGGAAAATAGATGGTGCTTTTGGTATGGGGTGCAAGTATCCGGTTTTCTTTCCGCACATCTCTTTATTGTATGCGCAGTTTATACAAGAAGCGACATATTTTCTGATGAAGTGCTTCATTTTTGGGAACCAGTAGTCAGCGCTAATTTTTTCTAAAGTCTTGTCCAAAGCAAAGTGTCCTGTTTCATCATGATTTATCTGACAAATACGCCATCGTGCACCATGTGGGACAACCCATTTCAATTTGTGCCCGACTCTTCTATACAGTTTGTCGTCACGGATAGCATAGTTCTTTTTCATGTCTTTCAATTCTTCTTCACTGGTGTTCAGTATAACCTTAATGTGTCTAATTCTAGGGTCTGTCATCTGAACGGTGTGTAACCAATCGTTGGTTGTAATTTGCAAAACGTCTAATTCTTCTTGATCTTCTGAAGATATGGGATTTCGGCTTAAAGCATCTACATGCTGCATATTATGACCAGGTCTGTATTCAATAGTAAAATTGAACTCTTGCAACATGAGCCACCATCTTGCAACTTTTGGTAACAGATCCCGTTTACTCAACGTTGCGCGTAACGCAGCGCAGTCTGTTACGACCTTGAATTCCAACCCCAAAAGGTAGACGCGGAATTTCTTCAGTGACAGCACTACCGCCACAGTTTCAAGCTCATACGAATGCCAGAAGGATTCTTCTTGTGTGTTCTGTTTACTAAAGTATGACACTGGACGCAATTTACCCTCTTCATTTCGTTGGAGCAATACTCCGCCTACCCCAATTTTGCTGGCGTCACAGTGCACTTCCGTTTCGAGGTCTGCGTTGTATAAAGCTAGAATAGGTCTACTTGTCAGTTTGGACTTGATTTCTTGGAACGCGGTTTCTTGTTCGGATTCCCACTGCCATGCCACATCAGCTTTTGTTAGTTTGGTCAGTGGTTTGGCTATCGTGGCGAAATTAAGTACAAACCGACGGAAAAAGCTGGCTAATCCAACGAACTGTCGCACCTGATGAACGTTAGTTGGAGTTGGGAAATCAGATACTGCTCGCGTTTTCCTATCCCCAGGTCGAAGTCCGGATTGTGAAATCTCGTATCCTAGATAGTCAATCTTTGATTGAAGAAAGAAACATTTCTTTAGGTTTAGCGTTAACCCGGCCTTAGAAAGTAGGGCCAAAATTTCTTCAAGCTTTAGCATTGATTCTTCAAACGTACTCGCTGCGCTCAGAAGATCATCTAAGTAAGGTATTGCTAGGTCAAATCTTCTATTCCCTAGAGCCTTATTTATCATGTTTTGGAACACCGCTGGAGCATTAACTAGCCCAAATGGCATCCGGGTGTATTCGTAATGCCCGTCTGGTGTTACAAATGCCGTTAAATGACGGGACGATTCATGCACTGGTATTTGATAGTAGCCTGATGCTAGGTCCAGACTCGTGAAAAGAGTTTTGCCACTCAATCTATCCAGTTGGTCGTCGATGACGGGCATTGGGTAACTATCCTTGATCGTCTTCTTATTCAAAGATCGGTAGTCCACACAGAGTCTGTACTCGTTATTCTTTTTACGGACTAATACTATAGGACTCGCGTAAGCGGAATGTGATTCCCTAATTATATCGTTGGCTATCATTTCTCCAATCATATCCCTTACGACGGCTCGTTCACTAAAAGGAAGTCGATACGGCTTATAAATAACTGGCGTATTGTCGTTAAGCCGTATCGTCATTTCAGAAATGTTGGCCAATCCAAGCTCACCCATATTAAAAGCAAAACATTTCCTAAAACGGTTAAGGAGTTCAACCAATTGGAGTTTCTGCACGACTGTTATTTTGGGACCGACGTTAACCATATCTATTGTGATAGGGGTTTGTGACTCTTCACTAGCTCCTGACGTAACGTCTTCAGCAATTGAATTGACATACGCTTCCAAGGGTGCATTCACGGTACATATACTGTTTGGTGACACTACAGCTCTAGCAATTATCTTATTTTTGGGGAATGTGATGGGTGAACCAGAAAGATTTATTACAATGATACGTCCGGTTCCATTTAAAAACTGATAGACTCCCTGAAGGACACAGTATTCCTTCGTATCCTTCAAACAAACATGACCGGGAATATACAAAGGTCCGTTATAATTCGGGTCTGATACATGTACGGTAATATCCATAACCCCTTCAACCATAACATCAGTGGGGTTCGTCACCTCTTTACGGGAGAGTTCGGTATCATCGCAGTACAGGACTAGCTCTTTGCTTGTTTTATGTACAATCACTGATGGTAACTCAGTGAGCGTTTGTCCTATAAGGACGTCCGTATGGAGTAGTTCGTCTGGAACTACATATGCTTCAATTTCTGCCTGTACTGCATCTACTTCAATTGCTACCCTTACTCGACCAAGGGGCGCAATGCTGCTAGATCCGAATCCCTTTATAAGAGGGAGACCTACCATATTTAAAGTTAAATTGGACTCCCTAGCAATGTTAGATTTAATGAGTGTACATTGACTACCAAAATCTATGTAACTAGAACGCGTTTCTCCATTTAGTTTAATATTTTTGAAATATTTACCGTTTTGTGTGTCGTCCTTGGTTATACTGAGTACTCTTCTGCTTTCCTCACCGATAGTTGTATTAATCTGTTTTTGATTGGTTTGAGTAATCGGTCGTAATGTGTTTTGTTTCGGCCGTGAACATTGTTGTGAGTCGTGGCCTATTCGATGACAGTTGTCACATTTTCGTACAGGTTTGGGACATTACGCTGCGTAATGACCTGACTCATTGCAGTTAAAACACCGAACTGTTGGTCTATCCGTTGTATTTTGTTTGGCTCTTAATACGGTCTTTGATCGGTACGAGTAGTTCCCAGGATTTTTTTGTTCATAATTACTCCCACTGGGAGCGAATTTGCGATTTTGGTCGTTTTTTCTTGAAATTCGTCGTAAATAAGATAATAGTTGTGAAGGTCTGATAAAACCAGAACCCTGTGCATTCAGTCTAATATTGTCATTATAGATGCCGTTTATTATACAATCTACGGCTTCCCGACCGCTAATCTTGCATGATTTTACCAGGCGCATTTTATCGTGGAAATATTCTTCCAGCGGTTCATCTCGCTTAGTCTTTCGTCCTAACATTTCATATAGCCGATCAGCGTAATTTCGGTCGTCAGGAAACGTTTTTCTAATTTTATGACACCACTGTCGCCAGCTAAGGTTTACGGTCTTAAGCCCTTCGTACCATAACTTAGCATAGCCGCCAAGTTTTGGGATAGCAAGGTATATAATTTGTTTTTCTGTCCATTTATATATTTTTGCAGTTTCATTGACCTTTCGGATCCAGTCTTCCGCTGTTTGTGTATTTGCGTCGGGGTCAAACTCAGGAATAACTTTATGAGCGCCGTCAAAAGTGCCGCTTTGGTTTGATTTGATCAAGTTCGTGATTTCCCTAAGAAAATTAGATCCATCGTGGGGTGATAACGATCTCCTTCTCTTCTTTTTCCCACGGTTTCGTTTCTTACTCCGACTAGTTCTAAACACCGTGTTACTCGACGAACTTCCACCACCAGAATCGTCGGTAGTAACTAGAGTGTCGACGGAGCACGCCGATGACGAGGAGTTATCCGGTGACAGGCGACGTTTGCGACTTTTAAATCTTCGCCGTCGTTTTGTGGCACCACTGGATGCGGATTCATCGCTGGACGCACTACTAGAAGTTTCAGCGCGTTTGCGTCTGGAGCGGCTGCGCCAAGTATGACGTTTCTGTGAAGATCTTTTATTGGTTTCCGTCACGGATCGATAACGTCGCCTCGTTTTGTTCTTCCTAACGGGGCTTCTGGCCAACCTTGGGGCGTCTATTAATGGCGGTGTGTCAGACATAGCTTCTCCCTACTCTTCGGTCAGTGGAATGGTTCAAGTACTTAAGGGTTTGGGTAAGGTGGGTAACGAGAAACAAACAGAAGGAAAAATGAAATATTAATCAATATCGTCAAATAATTCGGTTCAATATTTTCTAACAGAAATGGATAATAATAAGTAATAAGTGTATTTAAATGTAACTATGATGCTAAGAAAATAATAAAGTAACCAATTATTATTCTCTACCAGCGGAAGTAGTCAGAATAATAACTTGAGCCTTATACATACAGTTCATCCATTAAATTAATAATATCATTAGTGTCCCTTAATATTTTTGTAAGCTCATCGTTGTAAAGCAGTGCAAGGAAGGAGTTAATAAGTAAGTTCATATAGGCCGGGTGGCTAGCCCCGGTGTCACAGTCTTTAAGCCGCCTGAAGGTCTCTGACATGGCTAAACGGTTATAACAACCGGAGCCGACAACTCAACGTGTTATCCGAGCCACGGTAGCGCTCAGTTGCGCATACTACCCGCGGTCACCCATCCAAAGACTGACCATGCTAACTGTTACTTGATTGTAGTTACAATGATCGCTAAGGAACACCCAGTCAAACCACGCTATGAGCGCTTCAATGGAACAGTAAAACTAAAACCTATTTGATAAATGCTTGTTGATTAAATTATGATACAAAGTAGTAATGAACTCAATGATGAATGATATGCTCTGCATGGGTTTCACCATTTGGATTATATCATATGGCATGAATAATCTAAGTTCCATATCACCTCTGTTATGTCAAGTCTTTAGTATAGGTATCCAATTTCCTTGAATATCGGGTGGGGTCACTAACACCAATGTTTAAAGTATGACGGCTTCAAATTTTAGCTGTTGGGTGCGTTTGTACATCCCTATGTAAGATAAATAAACCCCTGTTTGTCAGACCACTCAATGTGCAGAAATTAATATACATATAGTTTGTATATTGAATCTGTTATTTTTAATATGTCCCATACCAGTGGTTCCCAAAGTTGTCTGGGGAACGACCCATCTAATACTAGTTCACAGACTCGGCACTCACTTCTAGGACATTTAACCTTTACTAATATTCTTTAACAACTTCAACTAACTTTTTAAATAAACTTTTCAAATAACTATTGTACTTAAAAACAAAAAAAATAAATTTTAATGACATAGATGAAATAGATTCCTGTTTTGTCATTACAGTTTTGACATCTACTTCCAACTCGAGTTACTTTTAATCTCAGTGAGTTTTATAAGTCTATCGGTGTTTAGTTTTGATGCGATGGCCCACTCAATATTCGGTCCTACTGCCTCACTGGTGGGTGACAGCCCAAAGTTTGGGAAACCGTGTCTTATGTGGTTCTCTCAGCTAGCATGTGCAACATTTTAACCAGTCATTTATTCTTTGTGTTGTTTCAGAAGATACAAAGCTATCAGTTTTAGTAATGGTTGCTGGGAAAGGTTGTTTCCCTAGTTTATTTAAATTTTGGTGTGTACGAATAGGAATTTATCATTCAATCAATCATCCTTACTTATAATATTATAAATCCGAAAAGTTTGTTGGTTTGTTGGTTTGTTACTCTTGCACGCACCAACGGAGCAACGGATTGACTTGATTTTTGGCATGGACATAGTTTAAAAGGCGGAAGGAGCTTTATGGTAAGCGTCCACTTGACGGTATCGTACGCAACGGATGCATCGCACGCAACGGATCGTAGCACTCTTTGTATAGAGACTCATATAAGTGCGTCCACCTGTCCGCATCGTACGCATCGCACATCGGCAATGCCGACACCATTGCTCCGAGAGGCAACTTTTGCGATGCGTGTCGATGACGTCATACGGAATGCCGATCAGTGGACGCACCCCGCGCGCAGTTTCTCGTGTGGCTTCAGGATATAAACAAGATAATTGAATTTAGCTTGCGACATACGAAAATTTTGGAAGAACTTGGTGTCATCGTTTGACAAATCAGGAAACAGGGTGTGATATTCTCCATGTTCCGATCTCTTCTTGAATATGTCGTGTATCCAGATACTATGTTTCCTTTTAACTTTTTTTTCCAATTCTTCCTCTTCTGCTAACAAACAAGCTACAACGACAATTTGTTTGTCATCGCTTTCCTCCATCCTCACAGAGTCCGCACGTACGCTCACTACGAAAATCCGAATGAACTGGCATCGTCAATCCGTATTCTGGTACTCACCGTCGGTAATCCGTACGCTGCCGATACAGTGGACGCACTGTGAAAACTTGTATCTGTTTGATGCGACGCGTCCGTTGCGTACGATACCGACAAGTGGACGCTTAGCTTTATGGTAAGCGTCCACTTGTCGGTATCGTACGCAACGGACGCGTCGCATCAAACAGATACAAGTTTTCACAGTGCGTCCACTGTATCGGCAGCGTACGGATTACCGACGGTGAGTACCAGAATACGGATTGACGATGCCAGTTCATTCGGATTTTCGTAGTGAGCGTACGTGCGGACTCTGTGAGGATGGAAGAAAGCGATGAAGAACAAATTGTCGTTGTAGCTTGTTTGTTAGCAGAAGAGGAAGAATTGGAAAAAAAAGTTAAAAGGAAACATAGTATCTGGATACACGACATATTCAAGAAGAGATCGGAACATGGAGAATATCACACCCTGTTTCCTGATTTGTCAAACGATGACATCAAGTTCTTCCAATATTTTCGTATGTCGCAAGCTAAATTCCATTATCTTGTTGATACCCTGAAACCACATTTACTGAGACAGAATACTAAATACAGGGAAGCTATAGGACCAGAAGAAAGGCTTGCTGTGTGTTTAAGGTATTTATTGGAATGAAACATCGTATGCATTACTTCTTATTAAAATGTAAATATTGGCCGAGAATCTGCGTGTTTTGATCCGTATAGTTCACATTTTCTTGGGAGGACATCATGCGCTGAGTTTCGCTATTGAGACGTGAAGACATCGTTTCATTCATGGGTGAAGGCAGCATTTCGTTAGGTGTAGACGAACGAGAAAACATTGCCGAAGACTGATTGTGCAGAGTTTCGTTCATGGCAGGTGGAGGAGGAGGAGACATCACGTTCACAGATGGTGTCGAAGCGATGGTTATGATGTTGTTCGTAGGTGTAGACGAACGAGAAAACATTGCCGAAGACAGATTGTGCAGAGTCTCGTTCATGGCAGGTGGAGGAGGAGGAGACATCACGTATAGAGTTTTATTCACAGATGGTGTCGAAGCGATGGTTGTGATGTTGTTCATAGCAGACGAAGTAAACATTGTTGCATTTGAAGAACGAGTAGGTTGCGGAAGCAATATATTTGAAACAATTCTCACTCTCTCTCTTTCATTCGAACCAGATGTCATAAGATTAGAATCAGGATATTCAGGATTGATTGGAGTTGTCGCCAGCCTCATCTCCACGCTATTAACCATTTGAAACAATTCAGATTTAATTTGAATTTGGTCTTGTAAAGGAAAAGTCTTTACTGTTTTAGCCATGTTGATGAAAAAATCCACGAGAGGATCACTCAGATTTCTGTTTTGTGCCGTTCTTGTTAAGTATTGTTGTAGAACGTTGGCTGCTGTTGGACCTTGTGAAGTTTGTGAAGCTGCGTAGGTCGATTTCCTACCGACAGTTCGAGCGGATTCAATTGATTGTTGACTTCCTGCATCGCTTGTATCTAGATTACTAGAATCAGACAGTGCTTCAAGCTGTGTTTCGTCGTTATTGTTGACACTTCTTGGCGATAGGTTTGACCGCCGGTCTTCCTCATCGTTTAGGTATGGTACTAGGAAAGAAAGTTCTTGGAAGAATTTGGGAGGTTTTAGTTTCGATGCTGCTTGGCCGCTTTTGGTCTTACGCAAATTCAAAGCCTTCCTATGGTTGTCTCTGATTCTGGTCCATCGCTCCTTGCATGCATTGCCTGTAACAATTAAAAATATTTTATTTTATTTATTTCAGGTACTTAGCCACTGGGAATTCTTTTCGATCTCTGGCATTTTCCTTCAGGATGGGCGAACGTACAGTGCGAGAAATTGTGTATTCGACCTGCGAAGCCATTATTGAAGTCCTACAGCCCATAGTGATGCCAAAACCTTCTGAAGATACGTGGATTGAATCAGAAAAAGGTTTTTACGAGAAATGGAATTTTCCCAACGCGATCGCTGCCATTGATGGAAAACACGTGCTTATTCAAGCTCCACCGCACAGTGGTTCAAATTACTTTTGTTATAAAAAACATTTTAGTTTGGTACTGCTAGCCTTAGTCGACGCAGATAAAAAATTCATAGTCGTAGATGTCGGTGCGTTTGGTAAGAACTCTGATGCTAGTATTTTGAGAAATTCGAGTTTAGGCAAAGGTTTACAGGATGGCACTCTAAACATACCTCCACGAAAAATACCACCAGGAGGCACTGAACCACTACCTCACGTCATCATCGGTGACGAAGCTTTTCCACTGTGCACGTATTTAATGCGACCATACTCTCGAGATGATGCCCAAAGAAATGAAGAAAAAAAAGTTTTTAACTATCGGCTCAGTCGTGCGAGAAATACTGTGGAAAATACATTTGGAATATTGGCAAAAAAATTTAGAATTTTCGAACGAAGATTGTCTATGCACGAAGAGCACATTGTAACTGTCGTAATGACTACATGCTGTTTGCACAACTTTTTAAGAAATGACTCATGCCACTGGACCGAAAACGATTTAAACACATCCATGAGAGGACTGCAAAACCTAAGGAATGTAGGTGGTAATTCACGCACAGATGCTTTAGCAGTCAGGGATAGCTTCAAAAGTTACTTTAACTCAGAAGCAGGGTCGGTAGATTGGCAATTGAGGAGAATTCGGGCTGGAATGCGCGTAAATGTATGAGCTTTTCATACCACCTCAACGTGACGTTTTTTAGTATGGCATCGTGTATCTGTTCCTATCTCTGTGGTATAAGTTATTAAATAAAAAATTATAAACTTACCTGTTTGATTTAACCTGTTCCCAATTTCCTCCCAAATATTGTCCCTTCTTTGCTGGTTAGAATAGTTAGGGTGTTTTAAATTATAAATTTCTTCGTACTCTTGCACAATTGCGATTAGTCTTGACGCGTCCATGTTGCAAAAACAACGCGTGTTGACAGTACAAACAAAAAATGCAAATGGCCGACGATAGAGGGCGAGCGCGCGGGGTGCGTCCACTGATCGGCATTCCGTATGACGTCATCGACACGCATCGCAAAAGTTGCCTCTCGGAGCAACGGTGTCGGCATTGCCGATGTGCGATGCGTACGATGCGGACAGGTGGACGCACTTATATGAGTCTCTATACAAAGAATGCTACGATCCGTTGCGTGCGACGCGTCCGTTGCGTACGATACCGACAAATGGACGCTTACCATTAGGATACTTTTTATCCCGAAAAATTGCATAGTTCCTGTAGGACAGGACAAAAACCATCGAAAGCGAAACTGTCGCCACTATCACAAAGACGCTAAGTGATTAATTCCTCTATGACGCTAATATGGACTAACGAAACGTCACAGCGAAACGTAAATAGATGACAGGTGACATTGTCTGCAGACTTTTATAAATCACAGGTAGCATGGCAGGGGGACAAATTATTTTTCTACCATTATATCCCTTTGAAGAGGAAATAAAGTATGGATTGAAAATGACAACTGACATTAAAATTGGATAAAATGTTTTTTTCCCTCTGCATGCTACATGTTACTATGACATTTAATACCAGGCCGTCATTTTGTCTGACATTAAAAGTATTTTTAAATCTTCTATCATTAGAGGTTTAACATGTTTCTTTACTCTACCTTTATGGTACAGAATCACCATACTTTAATATTATCAATCCGAAAAGTTTGTTGGTTTGTTCCTCTTTGACGCAGCAACGGAGCAAAAGATTGACTTGATTTTTGATATACCTATGGTTTAAAAAACTGAAAGTGATAATAGGATACTTTTTCATCTTGAGAAAATTCGTGATTCACATGGGATAGAACAATAACTGTTTCTCAGCAATGGAGCAACGGATTGACTTGATTTTTGGGGTGGGCATATTTTGGAAGACAGAAAGTGACATAGGATACTTTCCATCCCGAAAAAATTGTGGTTCCCGTAAGATAAGACAATATTTTTTTCTCAGCAACGGAGCAACGGATTGCCTTGGCTTATTGCATGAATATAAGTCGTTTGAAAGACGAAAAGTGACATAGGCCACTTTTTATCCCAAAAACTTTAACAGTTCCCGTAGGATAGGATACAAACTAAGTGAGCTGGCCGCGGTAGCAGCCGTCTAAGCGCCAGAAATAACCTGTCATGGCAAGTTTAGGACGTTCCTACATTTTTCGCACTCTTTCGCGGCACTCAACAGCGCTAGCCCAGACTCGGGCTTCATAACGTAGCTTGCGCTCCCGCCATAATGACGGAGTGTTTCGGAGCACAAGACACATCATCATCCACCACTCGGGACTAACCAGCACTGATCGTCGGACAGCATTCCAACGCCCTGGTCTCAGTGCAACGGGTCAGTCATAGTAACCCAGCGCCTGCCTCTTCAACTGCAGAGGGCAGTGAGAACGGCCATCGCGATACCGACACTTCTCTTCCCCTGCAGCCCCACTGCGTCTGCCAACACGTTGACGGCATAGCGGAAGGTAGGGTAGGTGGCGGCACCCACACCACCAATTCCATATATCCCACCGCGGCCCCTAATCCTCGGCTGTCATATCAGAGTCCAGTAAGCAGCCTTGCTTTATGAAACTAAGAAAGGTTATTCCCAGCAAGTAACTGGAGATAAAGAGACAGAAAAGAAGACACACCCAGCGCAGCAGGAGGAGCTGGAGTTCATATGTCTGGTAGACGGAGCAGCACTAGAGCAAAATCTTAACCGAGAAATTAACATATTTACAGACGGCAGCAAAATTAAAGGGAAAGTCGGGGCGGCATTATCCATTTGGGATGTACCCGCAAGCTGAAATTAGCCAATTGGTGCTCCGTATACCAGGCCGAGCTATTGGCACTTCTTGAGGCTACCGAAAAAGCATTAAAATTCCCAAAGTCCAGCTACAGCATCTTTTGTGACTCCAGGTCTGCACTGGAAACGGCAGTTGGCGTCTCTTCCTTCCATCCCTTAGCAGTAAAATTCAAAGTTAACATAGATTTACTACACGCACAAAATAAAATAGTGAAATTTTATTGGATTAAAGCGCACGCGGCGATGGAGGGAAATGAGAGAGCGGACCAGCTAGCAAAGGAAGCAGCACTGCACTCGAAGTGCAGACAGACCTATTTACGATAACTGCCCCGTTTCATTCGTCAAGTAAGAAATCCGAAAGGACTCTCTTGACGAGTGGAACCGGCGGTATCAGGATGGACACACAGCGGCGGTAACGAAAACATATTCTCCGGATGCAAGGGCGGCATACAAGATCGTAAGAGAAAGCACCAGTGGGAATCATAACTCAAGTGCTGACGGGGCATGGTGGGTTTTCCCAATACTTACATCGATTTAAGTTGAGGGAGAGCCCATCGTGCATCTGTGAACCCACAAAAGAGGAGACTCCACTGCACATAATCTTGGAATGCACAGTTTATGGAAAGCAGCGATTTGATTTAGAACAAAAAAATGGAATTAATATAACACGTAAAAACTTAGATGAAATAATGAAAGATAAGATAAGATAAGAACCTTAGAAACAATTTAATCGAATTTTGCACAAATATTTGTAAAAAAGCAATAATTAGGAACAAGTAGGTATAAACTTGGCTGTACCATTGTAATGTTTATTTTAACTGCAAACAGCCAAAAACATTGAAACATATTTTTGTCAGGGATATTTCGCGATAAAATAAAATAAAAAATCCTCGGCTGCAGCGTCGCAAGAGCGGCACTGCAGCCCGCCTCAGTTGCGACACTCCTCATAAGGCACGCAACCTACCGACCATCCTCTCTTAGCTGCTTTAGTTAAAAGCGGCTGAACCTCGAGTGCCAGCCTCTAAGCTGCCTTGGGGGAAAAGACCCAAAGAAGAGGGAGACTTCGAGCGCCGCCTTTTCAGCTGCCTCAGACCTCCCCTACGACAAGGCGGGAATACACGGGGGGGTTGTATATACACTCCAACCGTAACTTAACCAACAAAAGCATTCCTAAGGTATTTTGATATTAAATTTGTCGGTTAGGTTAGGTTTCGCAGCCGACATAAACATAAGCCAAAATCAAAATATAACGCGGGTGAAGCCGCGGGTAAAAGCTAGTAATAATTATATATTTAACATATTGTGACATGGTGCATATGCTAGTCGTGCTGGTAGTGTTTTAATAAAGATAAAGATAACAAACATGTGAAGAAAAACAATGTAACTAATTGAATGTTGTACGAGATCCAGTTTATTGTTCACAATATACCTAATTTTAACAGAATAACGGACACAATGTACCAAGAGAACACCTGATTTTTACAAGTCGGCCAAGCCATAGTGTGATTTGTTTGTTTACCTTTATAATTTAATGAGGATAAGCGGAATATACCTGGGTCTCAGCCGAGAAATAGTTTGATGGGTTTCACCTGAAGCTGTGTGAGATAGGGGAAGTACGTACAAAACGGCATACTGTTTTCTTTTGCTTTCATAATTTCTTTATGTTTTAATCTAGAACCGTAATAAACGTATAATCACAAACGTCAATCATTTATTCATAGAATATACATGCAAAATCAACAATTATATTAGGTAATTAAATTATAATCAGTCTTAAACGAAGATCAATAAAAAACCATTTTGTCCGTACTATACGGACAAAATGGAATAGTCTTAAGGGTCAAAATGGAATACACCGTAATTAAACGCACAATGCACATATAAACTTTTTGGTTCTTTTGGGCAAATCAGCACATTCAGCATGAGCCCAAAGAGAACAATGCATGCAGCGCAGCCACCCTTCTCCAGGTTTTGAGCGCGAATATAGATCATTGCAATAAATGCAGGCGCAGTCATCAACTTCATCTTGCGTCTGGGTCTCAAAAGGTTCTTCGTCACTCTCAGAATCAAATAGGTTCTTTTTGACCTGGCTTTTTCTGGTTTTGGGTGGATTTTTAGGAGCCTTGTTCTTGATCTCCTGCATATTTGGAGTCGACGTCAAAATTGTGTGTGACTTTTGAGTCTTTGGTTTTCGTTTGCCTTGGCCACTGATAAATTTACCTTTTGGGACAGGAGATAAAACATCCAAGGGGACAGCTAGCGAACTAGAAGATGGACCAGGAATCTCTTTGAATGGCAGGAGTTGAGACTCAACCTCAAGATCTCTGGTCTCTGGAACTGTTTCAAGGTTTGGTGCAGTAGCGTTTGAATCGTTTGATGCAAAGTATTCAGAAGAGTTGTTGTCTGCTGCTGCAGTTCCAGGTGTTTCTTGTTCTATTGATATGTTTGTGGTTTCTGCAGGGGCAAACATATAGTCAGGAAATATATCTGGATTTACAGGCCAGAGTCCAGTGGTTTTAAAGCCATGACACGCATTTTGAATGGTGGCTGTCTTTCCATATGCCTCATTAAATAGACTACTGATCTGGAAATGTGTTACGACTCGTCCTGGATGACATCTTAACCATTTCGATATCTCTTGATTAAAATATGTTTTGAGTGGTCCATAAAAACATACGTCGAGTGGTTGCATTCTATGAGTGCAATGCGGCGGTAAACATATCATTTCAATACCATTTTCTTTGGCAAAGTTCAAGGCATCGATTCCTTTGTGACTAGCATGGCCATCCACGATTAGAATAACTTTGTCTTCAACAGTAGCTTTAGCATAGGTCTGGAAATGCTTCAACCATTTCAAAAACACTTCTGTATTCATCCATCCAGACTCTTGAGCTATACCCAGAGTGCCAGCAGGAGCTCCATCAATGAGTTCAATCTTCATGTTTTTTCTGGGAAATATCAAAGCTGGTGGAATATAAAAGCCACCAGCACTCATACAACAGACCACAGTGACGTTAGACCCACGTTCGGCGCTAGTGATGCAACCAACTTGCTTTCTTCCTGTTGTCGCCAGTATTTTTTGTGGTTTCTGGACTGTAGACAGGCCAGATTCATCCGCATTGTATATTTTATGGGGCAAAATATTGCGAGTCTCCACTAAATCTTGATAAATTTTAAAAAAATTCTTCACTTGAGGTTTATTAAAAGCCTGGGCTCTAGCCGCAGATGTGGCTTCTGGTTTGCGCAATGAAATGTCTTTGTTTCGTCTAAGGAACCCCTCCAACCATTCTTGTCCAGCTTTTTCTTTTTCTTTGTTGAAGGTGTGTGAAAAACCATTTTTCTCTGCCAATTGAAAGGCAAGCTCTTGTACGGATGTGCGTGTCAAACCAAATAAACGTGTTTCTAAAAATTTTAAATGCTCCACAAACTGCCTTTCCACTTCAGGTGGAAAAGTTTGTTTGTATCTGCCCAAACCTTTGAAATTAGGCTTCAACATTTTATTGTGATCTAAAGCGTGCCGTCGAAGTGTAGTATGCGGAATCCCAAATGTTTTTGCTGCTAAAAGCCAGCCCATTTCCTTATTCTTGACCGCTTCTATGGCTTTTTTCATAGACACTTCGCTCCAAGATTGTCGGTCTGTCGTTCTTTTGTAGTTGCGCGGCATGTTGTCATTTCTAAAATATAATAAAAGAAGCATACAGTAGAAGTACTTCTAACAGTAGAAGTACATACATATTGTAATCTACCGTGAGATATGAAACAGACGGGCAAAATGGCATACCTATGCCGTTTTGTCCATAGTGTATCTATGCCATTTTGTCCGTTTGGTGTTTCAAATATTTTAAATTCAAAAAACAATATAACATCACAGTTTTTCATCAAAACAAAACACATCACTCAAGCCAAAATGTTAAGGAATAGAAATAATCTGTTACAATATGGTTTCAAAGCAAATCACTTACCAAAACATAAAAAACTCTTTGCAACAAAGAAAAACTCGTAACGGGCGAAATGCTGTTCAGACTGACTGAGAAAGAATGGCTGCGGTTACAATCACAATATTTTGACAGTTTACTCATAGACAATTGAGGCGCGTGTTAATAGTGCCAACATGACAAAAAAACGCGCCAGATTTTAAATACAGCTGGTATGCCGTTTTACCCGTATATGTCATTTTGTACGTACTTCCCCTACAAGGATACTATTATTACATCAATGTGTAGGCCTGTTTGATAGAACTGAAGTGTCTATAATCGGCATGTATCCAGCTCGTTTCATCACGTAAAATTGGTGAGACAGTGTTTCTTTGAGTATTTCAACGACGATAGCAGTCGGTTCAAATAATATTATGAAAGTACATACCAATTTAGGGCGTCCAAAGTAATACCACCTCTGAAATATTGAAACAATCCTCTTGTGGTGAATCTATTTACTTTATTTCGTTCCTTTATGTATACTTCTCCATTGTTTTTATATTTTTTTCTCGAGTATCAGGCCGCACCCACCGTCCGACATATCCATCGCCGTGTTGCCATTTTTTAACTTCTAAAATTTACCGTCAACTCAATAAAATGAGCAAATGCCAACATATGGAACTGTATAATGTATTCTTATTCCTTCACGGATGCAAAAGTTTCTTAGTTCGTTTGATACATATTCTCCTCCATTGTCACATCTCAATGATAACATAATAGTGTTGAAATATCTTGTTGCATAGTAGTAGTATTCCTTGAATTTTTCAAATACTTCAGATTTGTGTTTTATCAAAAAGACCATAACAAAATGGGTGAAATCATCGATGAAAGTTACAAAATATTGATTGCCTTCTCTATCTGTTGGTGTCATTGCCCCACACACGTCTGAATGTATAATTTCTAATGGCTTTGTTGCTCTATAGCCAGTTTTATTGAAAGGTTGTCTTGCCATTTTAGTCAAAAGACATGGTTCGCATAACATGTTTTCAATTTTATTGTTTTTCAAATTGCCCAAACCGTTTACTAAATTCTTTTGTGCTAAGACAGATAGATTTTGTATGCCCAAGTGGCCAAAGCGCCTATGCCATAAGTTTACATCATCATTTATCGGAGAATAATAACAATTTTATCGATCAAGTTCCATTTCGACATTATACAAGCTGCCTTCTGAATTTCCGATCAAAATCAATACATTTTTATTATGAACCCTAACTTTCCCTTTGTGAAAAGAAACCTGTAACCCACTTGACTCTATTTTTGATACAGATAGTAAATTTTTACGCAGTTCAGGTACATAGTAAACATTTTTTATGGTAGTTGGATATTCTTTTTTCCCTACAAAACATTTTGTTCTTATATTACCTATGCCTAGTGCTTGAATCATCACCCCATTTTTGCAGCAGCAATATTTTTAGGTACTTTAAGTTCGACATAGTCCGTAAAGCAGTGTTTATTATTAACTAAATGGTCAGAAGACCCTGAATCAATGCACCATGATATAAATTCGCTTTCACAATTGTTTGTGACACTATTATTGCTTTCATTTAAATATTTCACTTCACTTACTTGCTGCTCTGCTGTAAAAGCCTGATCTCTCCCTGAATAATGCGCCTGTCCTCTTCCTCTATAGTTGCTTTGTCCTCTCCCATAGTGGTACTGTTGTCCTCGTCTAGTGTTATAAGGTTGTCCTCGTCCCGTATATGTTTGTCCTCGTCCCTGATAATTATTATTGAAGCTTTGACTTTGTCCTTGGTAATTATTTGTATCATTAGTATTGTGGCTTTGGCCCTGAGTACGGCCTTGTTGCTGAATGCGGCCCTGCGCCTGCCTGCACTGATATTTTTTATGTCCAGATTTTCCACAGTGAAAACACAGAAATGAATTGCTGTATGGTTGGTTAGCTAATTGGTTAGTTTTCTTTTTCTTTTCTTCTTCGCCAAGCAATCTAGTTTATACAAAGTCCATTTTTAGGTTTGAAATTGTCTCCAGGGCAGTTATTACTCCTTCATATGAATCTGGCATTGATAATAATAATTATGTAGTTTACCTTTTCTTCCTCGCTTAGTTGAGTGTCAGCTTCTTGCAATTCGGCAAACATTTCCTCCATTTTAACAAAGTGCTGAGATAGCGATTCCTTCTCGATGTATTTTGAATCTGATAATTTTCTTCAAATGAATAATTTGCTGCGTACGCCCTTTTGTTGGAAATTGATTCTAAGATTTTCATACATAAGATATGCCGTATCCTTTTTGATATAAGGTAAGTGATACAAATAAGGCCTACCTTATTTCAAGTTCTTGTAACATAATAAATAATTTAAGGAAACAAATTCAAACGTGGTTAATCAGACCTCATTTATTTGTGTTCTACAAGATATAATGATGAAACAGTATTAGTTTTAAGAAAAAATAAGCAAAAATTAACAAATCTTAAACCTTTCACATTGGTCATAATAAATCACCCCTATTTAATAAGGCCTATAGCCTTACACCCAAAAAATCTCTAAAATAAAAGATCTTATAAAAAAAAACTACTTAAAAATTGTGAGCAGACACTTTTAAATATCCGATAATAGAATTTGTAACATAATTAATGTAAATTCAGTGTACTAAAATGACAAATCAGACTTATTGTCTTATATTAAACAAGAAAATCAGAACATCTCAAAGTTTTTAAGATAGATCTAATAAACTAAAAAAAATCAATATACTTTCTCTTAGCACTATAGTAAAACTAAAAAAAAAATAAGAAAATTATAGGCCTTATTAAATCACAGTGCTTTAATAAGGCCTCTTATGCATAATCAAATTTAAAGGTAGTAAGTATGTTTTAGAAAATTCAATCAGTCTTAATCAACGTTGATCTTAATACTATTTGATGAGTATTAAATACTGAGTATTAATTTTTATCACAGTCAGGACATAAAAATGGGTCTCGATCACTTCGTGTTAGACCAACACAAATCTCGTGATACCATTTAGCGCAGTCGGTACAAGGCCTCATATCTAACTGTAAATCTTCTTGGCAAGCGTGACAAAACCAGCTTTCTTTTCCTTTTTTAATGCTTTTCCTATCTTTGGTTGTTTTTCCTTTTATACCTTTGGACTGGTTTCCTTTCATTTGCTTAGTTGCATCGCTTTCCTTTGGAAGTTCTTTACCATTTTTCTTATTTACAGGCTTTGACTTTTTCTTTGGTACAACTTTATTTTTCTCCTTGGTTTTGGTCTCATTATCATTAAATAAATCTTTAGTCACCCTTTGACCTTTATAGTTTAAAGCCTTTTTCCTTGGGCGAGTTTTAACCTGTCCATAATCGGGTGTCGGTAAAAAGGTCTGGAATGGTGACTTTGTACTTAGTTGTGCTAAAGGCACGTCTTCTTCATCAACTGTAGTATCTACTTCGTGCATGTTCTTAGGATTTATATTTTCGACGTCATTTTCTGATTCAGTAGAGGAATAAATTCTCAAGCGCTTTTGTGGCAAAGGCCGGCTAAGGAACTCGGTCATGATCTCAGTTTCAGAAGAGCTATTACTATATTCAACAAGTCTTTTAGTAGTTCCCAAGCCGCTGGTCCCAGGAAGATCTTCATCATAGTTATGTTCTGCAATGTTACCTTGTGGTGGTGTTTGCTGTCCTAGAGAAGAAAAATCTTGCATGAAGTGGAGATCTGGCGTAACTGGTGATGTTGGCAAGTGTTCTGTTTCAAAAATCAGATTTTGAAGTTGGCGAAGAGTTGCAATTGGTGAAGACTGACGGGAACTATCATCGGAGTCTGCAATAGTATCAGTAGATTTTTCTGTTTCTCGGTGTGCGATCGGTATTGGTGATGCTCTTGGTGACGACTCCGGAGAACCTTCATTTATAGGAGGTTCCAAAGCGCGTTGAGTCAATATCGACGGAGCGAAGGCAGTTTCAGGTATTGTACTAGGAGCGAAAGGGTAGAGCCCAGTGGCCCTAAAACCACTCGTAATATTGGCTCGTGTCATACTCTTTTCCCATACCCTTGTTAAAATTTTGTTGAAATCGTCATTTTTAAATTTTTTGCACGTGTTGTTTGAAGAAATTGCAAAACTTCCTGGTCCCAATATGTTTCGAAGGGCTTATAGCAAGCCTTGTCCAGAGGCTGTAGCTCATGCGTCGTATTAGACGGTAGACAGTATAAAACTATATCGTGTCTCTCCGCTTCTTCAGCAATTCGGAAATCCAAATGGCATTTGGCACCATCAAATATGAGTAGACACTTTCCAAATGTTTTGAATTTGGCTAAGTGCTGGATGAACGCGATGAACAATTCAGTTGTCATGCTGCCTTTTGGTACCATAAGAACTGTAGATCCTGGTGGTAGATTTGCCTCGAATTCAGATTTCTTCCTTTTTCCTTTGAAAAGAATTAACGGTGGAACAGCATTACCCAGTGCGTTAGCACAATCGACCACTGTGACGTTTTCCCCGTGCTCGGCGGCTTGCAAATGCACCCTTTTGGCACCTTTTTGGGCGATGACTATTGGTTGTCGATGAAGTGTAAGTCGACATCCTTTTTCATCCATATTATAGATTCTTTCGGGGTGGTCGTTCAAGTCAAATTCATCATAGTTTCTTAACTTCATGAAAATGCGCATCAACAATAGGTCTATTCAATTTTTGAGCGCGGGCTGGATTTAACATTTGAGCTTTACGTTTGGCTAGCTCAGGATTTCGTTTCAAAAATAACCTCAGCCATCCTTTTCCAGCCCGCCCCGTATTTTTATTGAAATTGTGTTTTATGTTAAATTTTTCGCAAAATGCAAAGGCTTGTATTCTTATCATTTTGGGCGTAAGCGGTATTCCCAGCTCCGAAAATTTGATGATACCTACGTTTCACAAAATCTTTCTCCTGGTCTTTGCTTAATATTGTCTGTCTACCTAAGCGTTTTTGTACCTTACCACTTGCAACATGATTTCTGAGCGTTCTTCTTGGTATTCCATATTGCGAAGACGCTTGGTAAGTTGAACAACCCCGGCGCACTGCGTCTACTGCCGCTGCCAAGTTAGCTTCTGTCCAAGTAGCACGTTTGGGTTTTGATGGAGACATAGTCTCTAGGGATCGATTCTAAAAAAAGCAGAAACAAAATGAGAATCTGTGAAAAATAGAACTGCGTGCATTATTTTTCAAAGCGTTAAACATCTTCTGTGCTACATTACAGAAATTTATTACAGAAATGTGTAAAAATAAGTTACGCGAAAATCAGGGTGAAAGAACTATAATATTAAATTAAAAATTTTAAAAACCCTCGAACATATTATTTTGTAATGTGCACGTGATGCGCTTTCATTTGAGACCCCACTCGATTATATTTGCAGACATTCGGTTTTTCTTCCCCACTTTCACCCCCCACAACTTTTAAACGGCTCAACCGATTTTCATGAAACATGTCTAAGAACACTCGCCCGAAACACACCTTTCATATAAAATAAACTAAATTGCAATCGCTTCGTCCGTTCGCGAGCTACGGTGCCACAGACAGACAGACACACAGACAGACAGACACGTCAAACTTATAACACCCCTCTTTTTTCGTCGGGGGTTAAAAAATAATATTACCTATACATACCTAGTAACTCGATTAATTGATCGTCATTTTTATGTGGGAGGCCCAAAATATTGTTGTTTATTGTTTACTTATAAAAACTAATCTAAGAAATGTACCACAAACGCCAAGATCACTAAATAGGCCTACCAACCACAAATAAGGCCTAGGCCTTATTTGTGGTTTGCTAGTAGGTATTCCACAAATAAGGCCTAGGCCTTATTTGTGGAATACTAGCTGTATAGTTTAAAAGGTTATAATAATTACAAATATTGTTTAATTAACAGTTAAAAGCCACTTATGCACACAAAAATTTATTATTTAACAGATTGTGTTAGCTCACTAAACGAAAACAGGTAACAAATAACTGTAAACTTACCACAAAATTACGAAAATTTTAACTCGCAACGTGAAACGACCACCTTCAACAACGAACTCGTCCGCACTACCGCAGGGAGCGAGAGCGAGCCGCCCGCGCCCGCGCCCCTCGTTATGTAGGTCTTATATATTTGTGTGCGTAAAGTATTCAATTCTCAATGTTGAAATGTCGTCACAGCAGAGCAGGCAGCGGGCCGAAAGTCTGAGGAAGGCGGAAGGTTTGGCACGCCGGGATTCCTCACCTCACACACGTGTAAATTAAACACAATGAATCCGCTTGGTGTTGTTTAATGAGATCAGCATTAAAGAACGAAAAGGGCTGTAATCTAACACAATTAATCAGCCTTATTGCACTAACAAAAATACATAGAGACTGGACGCTGTAAAAAACATTGTAGGCACAAGATAAACGAAGAATCTAAAAAAGTACTGTGATAAGATGTCGGCAGGAAAAGGAAAGTAACAGTGTTGCCAATCATCTATCACAGCTGTCACAATTTGGCGTGACATTCATGCCGTATTTGCCATGAGAGCATAATATATTTCTACACTTCCCCTTATTATGTTCTCATAGCCACTCAAAATGGACACATATACAAGTACAAATAACACAGAAAACATGCTAACACTTATTACAATAACAAAACATTTCTAATTTAGGTACCTACATGCTTTCCATGCTAATATTGTATTAAGACAATAATCAAATTAAATATTTTACATAGCAGCCTTTTACTTAATATTTAATTCTTTCACAAACTTGTTATGTTTTACAGAGCTCAATGGTTTTGTAAGTACATCGGCAAACATTTGGTCCGTTGACAAATATTTTACTTTAGCAAAACCATTCTGAATCAGATCTTTTACAAAATGGTATCTTTAATCTATATGTTTGGTTCGTTTATGGCAGTATTCTTTAGCTTCCAGTAATTTGTGAGCACTTTGGTTATCATTATACAAAATAACTTCTAATTGTTTGTCTAATATTTCTGACAAAAAGTTTTTAATGAAACATAAATCTTTTAATGCTTCTGTAATACCTAAGTACTCACTTTCAGTACTAGAAAGTGCTATACATTTTTGCTTACGAGACTCCCAATTTATAACATTTTTGCCTAGTTTAATTACGTAGCCAGTGTAAGATTTCCTATCCACAATATCGTTGGCCCAATCAGCGTCTGCAAAAGCAGTTAGGTTTAAATTACAGTTCCTATAAAAACATAGTCTATAATTTATCGTCCCTGCTAAATACCGCAATACACGTTTAGCTGCGAGCCAATGAGAATGATCAAAGCCATTATTAAACTGACTTAGTTGACTACAAACAAAACTCAAATCTGGTCTTGTACAAACACATAGGTACATTAAGCAACCCAGTAACTCTCTATACCTATGTACATTCTCATCTAGGCAATTACCTTGAGGTTTACATAATTTGTTACCTACAATCATGGGAGTAGCCACTGCCTTACAGTTTTCCATACCAAACCGAGATAATAATTTTTTGATATAATTAGACTGATCCAAAGCAAGTATGCCATTGCGTTTATCATGAGTTACGTTCATTCCAAGACAAGTTTTTAAAGTACCTAAATTTTTTACATGAAATTCACGTTCTAACAAACCAATGAGCTCATTTTTAGTTGTGGGATCATTACTAAAACAATAAAAGTCATCAACGTAGAGGGCTATTATAGTTATACATTCATTACGTTTCTTAATGTATACACATGGTTCACATTTACTTTGTATAAAACCATTATTAGACAATAATTGATGAACTTTTAGATTCCACATTCTACTGGCCTGTTTTAAACCATATATACTTTTTAGCAATAAACATACTTTACTACTATCGGTACAATAACCTACAGGCTGCTCCATAAAAATATGCTCTACCAGGTCACTATTTAAAAATGCTGTCTCTACATCTAAATGATCTATACTCATATTTAAGTCATTTGCTAGAGCAAATAAAATTCTCATAGTACTGTGGCGGACGACTGGTGAGAAAGTCTCATTGTAATCTACACCGCGTTTTTGAGAAAAACCGCGCGCTACTAAGCGAGCTCTATATTTATCCTTACCTGCATTATCTTGCTTAGTTTTGTAGACCCACTTACATTTTACAACATTTTGGCCTTCAGGCCGGTCTACTAGCTTCCATACCCCATTCTTGATGAGTGCATCATACTCTTTTTGCATAGCAGCTTTCCATTCCACGCTCGCGGACGATGAGATAGCTTCCTCGTAGCTCATAGGGTCAGAATGACCCTGGACCAATAAAGACATATCATAATCATCGTACCTGACGGGCTGTTTACCACGGGTGCTCCTAGCAGGTCGCGAAATGACGGTCACTAAACCCTCAGGACTAGTCACGGCTTCTTCCCCTGCAGGTCGCCACCCCTCGGATCCCGAAGATATGTCACCGGCTACATCAACAAACACCGGACTCTCTGGACTAGGCGCTTCATCACCAGTACCATACTCCGACTCAGGAGCTGAAACCACAGTAATATTTTTATTAGACAAACTGTCATCTATATTCTCATTCATAGATAAATTATTACTATTGCCTATATCACAGCTGATAGTATCAATAACGTCAGTTTCCCTTAAAATATTCATATTTTCCACATTATTATTATCAATATCATTATTATTCAATAAATTATTATTTGACTGGTCATAAAAATTAGGATTACAGTCATATTGATAAAACTTATAATAAGTTGACTTAGATTCATTATTACTTAAAAATTCGTTCTCTAAAAATGCCACATTTCTACTAAAAAACACCTTGTGGGGAACTAAAGGGTCGACAAGTCTATAACCTTTGGTAGTGTCACTGTAACCAACGAAGATGCATCTCTTAGATTTAGCATCAAGTTTCTGTCTCTTCTGCTCAGGTATTAGAGAATAGGCTATGCATCCAAATACACGAAGGTGACCTAATTCAATTTTAGAACGGGTCCAGACCTCCTCAGGTAAAGATCCTGCCACAGCGACAGAGGGGCACCTATTCTTTAAATAAATAGCGGTCATGACCGCCTCTCCCCAATAGCGCTGGCAGAGACCAGATTCCTGCAACATGCAGCGCGCCTTCTCAATCAGAGTTCTATTAAGCCTCTCTGCAACACCATTCTGTTGCGGGGTATATGGGATTGTTACTTGATGAACTATCCCCTCACGAGACAAGTATGTCGCAAACTTACTATTGCAATACTCACCCCCGCCATCAGACCTGAGACACTTCAAAGAGTAGCCGGACTGTTTCTCTACTAACGTCTTAAATTGAACAAAAACTGACAGTACCTCAGATTTATTCCGCAGAAGGTATCCCCAGCTCTTCCTACTGAAGTCATAGGTAAATGTCAAAAGGTATCGTGCACCGCCCCAACTGCAGCTTCTCATGGGCCCACATAGGTCTGAGTGCACCAACTCCAGTGGTTGCGTGGCCCGCTTTGCATTATCAGGGAATGGTTTGGCCACCTGCTTCCCCTCAAGACATGCCACACAATTTTTCAACTGGTTTTTAAATTCCTCAGTATCCTGTAAACCAAAATTGTTAGCTTTCTGCAAAGCGCACATACCATTATAACCTAAGTGCCCAAGCCTCTTGTGCCAGGTAGACGCTGGCACAGCTGCGACCATTGCACTCTCTCCTTCCTGCACTGTCGGTAGGACAGGTGTAGAGTGCTCCACCTGCATGACCCTGTTGACATCAAGCTTATAGATACCATTATAGTTAGTAGCGTGTCCCACGCTATCTCCCAAAACACTACATTTTTTGTACAAGTGACACCCATTTTTGTCGAACACCACAGTAAAACCTAACTGAGTTAGTTTACTGACTGAAAGTAGATTTGTAGTCAAATCTGGTACGAGCATAGATTCAGCCATCATAACATCATTCGACAAGGGAATTTTAACTTTACCTACACCGACACTAGATAATTTTTCATTGTTCGCTATACACACATCAGTTTTCAATGGCTTAAAGTCTTTTAAATTCAATTTGTTATTGGTCATATTTGCTGTACAACCACTGTCCACTATCCAGTCATTTGACGACACTAAGGCGGCTTCTGTAGAAATAAAAGTTTTTTCACTAATATTTGCACCTTTTTTATCACGTTTAAGCTTATAACACTTTGATTTTATATGGCCTGCCTTCTTACAATAGTGGCAGATTATTTTCTGCTTATTTGCAGCAACATATGCCGTATTACACTCTGAACTATTCACTTTCCTGTGTTCTTCTTGTAATAATCTACTGCGAACAAATTCGGTAGGTAGTCAGGTTTCCACTTATGCATGCCGTTTCCAAATTTGACACCAGAACATCGTAATCAGCTGGCAAGCCGCTTAAGAGAATCTCTGCAACCTCGGGGTCCTCAATAACCTTTCCAATGTCAGCCAATTGTTGTACTATCATCATCACGCCATTAATGTAGTCATTCATCGACGAAAATTGACTAAACTGGGTTTGGTGCAGTTGTCGAGATAATAGTACACGTCGATACAATCCTCTGTCTTCAAACACTTGAGAAAGATTTTGCCACGCTTCCTTGGAGGACTTCGCGTTTCGAACGTACCGTCAAACCTGGCAAGTTTGCCACGGGATGTTAGCTTTGCCACTAGCAGTGTGATCACACAAATCCTCTTATACCCGTGAAATTGGCAAGTTATTTTGGTTGTGGCCATACTTGTCGTAAAATAGGTGAAACAACCGGCAACACTACATGGAACGAAGCACCTAAGCGTCCATCTTTACCAGTCATTTTAGATCCGAAATCGCGACAGTAAAGTTCCCTCAAATTCAGTGCTCCGGCACTTTTGAAATTTATGTCACAAATACTGGATCTACGTAAGTAAAACTTATTAAAAAGGTTACTTTAATGATCATAATTAGAATTATTTCTTTATTATTAACGTAAGTGTTGAATTTTGTCTCAAAATATCGTTGGCAAAGATGACACACCCGTTTGCCGGTAGGTGATGGTAACTTTACCAAGTTTTGGAAGGGCCTAGGGTTGTCACTAGCATGAAGTTATTCAAATATTTTTGTTTTGTTTTAGTAAATGGGTCGCCGTAATCGTCGAGAATTCGGATGCCGACATTACAAAAATTATACTCAGATAAATACCGTAGATGCGGGTTACTTTAACTCTTAGGGGTAAATTTAGCTCAAAATGAAAAAAAGTTTGAATTTCCCGCTACTTCGCAGAAACGATAGCAAACGAAATAGTTCGAATGGGAAATGCTAGATGGCGTTACTAGCGCCTGTTTTTAATTTGGTGTACAACATTTTTCAAGGTTAGAGCGGCCATTTGCATTGTGATCACACCGGCTGTCAGTGTTGTCAAATTTTACACGTGCAAACTTTCTTGTGTAACAGAGTTAATAAGGTAAGTTTTGCTTTACGTTTGATTTGTTAGGCTCATAAATATATTTAGGAATACTGTTATGTTAGAAGTGATTGTTTTATCATAGGTTTAGATGGTGAAACACTACATATTGAATGTGGGGATTCTTTGACTCGCACTTGCGGGTTACTTTAGCTCTTGAGCCAAAGTAGCCCGATCATTTAATTTTAGTCAATTTTTCAGTAAATTATAAAACTTTTTTATGTTTTAGCCATCTTGATGCCATCAAATTATCGGCGAAAGCCCGGCTCTCGTCGGTATATTGACTACGGGGAAGCAGAACTGGAGGAATGTCTTAATGCTATTAGATCAAAACTTATGACTCAAAGAGCAGCCGCCAAAAAGTATAGAATCCCTTGGAGCACCATTAAAAATAAATTAAAAAATAAGTTTGGCAACAAACCAGGCCGACCAACAATATTCTCCGAACAAGAAGAAAACACCTTTGTTGCTCATATAACTGCACTTTCTGAATATGGCTTTCCATTGACTGAATTTGATTTAAAAATGATTATAAAGGATTATCTTTTGGCACAAGGTAGGAATGTACCACAATTCAAAAATAACATTCCTGGTAAAGATTGGTTACGGTCTTTCCTCAACCGACACAAAATCCTATCACGACGCATGGCCAATAATATCAAAAGAGTGAGGGCTCAGGTTTCAGAAGAGGTAATAACGGATTTTATTGAAAATCTGAGGACAGAATTGGAGAATGTACCGGCAGAAAATATATACAACTACGATGAGACCAACCTTACTGATGATCCTGGGAAGAAAACAGTTTTATGCAGGCGTGGAACCAAATATCCTGAAGCAATAATTAACGCAACCAAAGCCAGTTTCACAGTGATGTTCTGTGGTAACGCTGCTGGCCAAGAAATACCACCTTATATCATTTATAAATCCGAACACCTGTGGACAACATGGACCGTTGATGGGCCACACAATGCTAAATATAATAGAACTAAAAGCGGATGGATTGATACTGTTACATTTGAAGATTGGTTTGTCAACCATCTCATTCCCATATTAAAGAAAAAAGATGGACGGAAGGTGGTTATTGGCGATAACCTCGCGTCGCACATCAATCCAAGAGTTTTGTCGGAATGCGAAAAGCATAACATAGGCTTCATTTGTCTGCCCCCTAATGCAACGCACATTCTGCAGCCATTAGATGTTGCTTACTTCCGGCCTCTCAAATGCAAGTGGCGACAAGTCTTGTTGAAATGGAAGAATAGTCAGTCTGGAAGAACATTGCCCACAGCACCAAAAGATCAGTTTCCTTGTCTGTTGAAACAAGCCCTTGACTCAATGACTGAAACAAAAGAAAACTTGATTTCAGGTTTTCGGAAAACCGGGATATTTCCTAATGATAAAGAACAGCCTTTAGGCCGACTACCAAGACAGGACCGAATTGTTGATGCGGAGCTTATCGGAGATTTATTCATGCAAAAGTTGATACAAAATCGGGAAAATATTTGCCCAGAAAAGAAGATTGTTAAAAAGAAAAAACTTAATGTAGCTCCTGGAAAGTCAATCAGTGCTAATGATTTAGCAGAAGCAGGTCCATCTGGACAGCGACAGGTAAATAAGTTGAAGAAATCCAGGACAAAACGTTTAAAACGACACCGCTCAGATTCCTCAACAAGCTGCAGTGATAGTCACTTAAGTCTCGCATCTTCAACTGAGGATCATATAGTATCTTGGGATGAAGAAGATAAAATTCCAATCAACAACATGAATCGTAAGCAAAGATGTGCAGAAGATTGCAACTCACTTGAGCCTCGAGAAGAGACTCACACACCAGCTTTATCAGAAAAAAACCGAACCTCACCTGTTGCAACATCTAAAGCGTTGGTTATGCAGAGTGAAGTTAAAAGAAATTCAGACTCACCTACAATTTTGGGTCCTGAACCACAGACCGCAGCAAATTTTCAAGAAGCAAACACCATTGAAGTCAAAGAACCATCTGATCTGAAAAATGCTGCAAAAACTCAAGACTCATCTGTGATTGAGGTTAAAGAATTATCGAAGAAAGATTCCATTGCTACCGATCAAGATATAGACTGTCATGATAAAATTCTGACCAAGAATATATCGAAAGGTGACTTTGTTTTGGTTATATGGAACAAACAAATATATCCTGGCCAACTCACTTCTGTCGCAAGTCAAGAGGGAGCCCTTGTGTGCTGTATGAAAAGAGGAAAAGAGTTTTGGCGGTGGCCAATCTATAAGGATGAGCAGCTTTACTCTTGGGAAGATATTATTCGCAAGATTAATGTCCCCAAATTAGAAAAAAAAGGCTATTTTTCAGTACCTGAATTAAATGACTAAGTAGTAAAAGGTTTAAAGTTCCTTAAAGTAAAAATCTAATTTATGATAAAGATGATGATTCTCAATTGGTAATCTAATAAGACTGTTAGAAGTTAGATTTAGTAATGTAAGCTTAAATTCTGACATTTAAATAGAACGTTTATAAGGTCTTGTTTAGTTTATTTAGTACATAAGAGCGTAAAAAATTTAATTTTTGTTCAAATATTGAGATTTTTGTAAAAAATAAATACATTTTGTATGTCAAATGATTCATTTGTTTATAATCTATCATTGCAAAGGGGATACATTGGCCCAATCCTTGTTTAAGTATAGGTTTATATGCCAAAAAATCTAGTAGTCAAAGTATCCGTCTTCAAAATACAACTTTGGCTCAAATAAAAAAAAAACAAAAAAAAAAAAACTACACACTTTTCGCTTTATAAAAGATTGTGACCAGTTAGATACAATCCCCATTTATCAAGTACAACCATTATAACACTTAGAAGTCCATCATAATCTTTTACAACAAACTGTTTTCAAAAAACAATTTAAAAAGTAGCCAAAGTAACCCGCATCTACGGTACCTATGATTAATAAATTATTGAATAAAAATAATGGTCTCGTAATTTTGACAACCCTGACAACATATTCTGACTTTGTATGAAAATAACTTTATTGGGTGAGCAACTTTACCAATTTGTCTGATTTTATACAATTTTGAAATATAAAGTCCTTTAATAAAACGGTTTGGACATCTATCGAATGTAAGCTTGACAGTTACATTTATGTTTTGTGCAAAATAATTCAATTTCATGCAATAGACCTGGTGGTAAAGTTGCCACAAGGTAGAGCCATCTTTGCCATTTTTGTTTTTACACTTTTTTGTTCGCTACTTGTAGCCATTCCAGATTTTTTTGACACGAGTATGTTAATCGACAAATAAGTGGTCCATCCCATTGACTGAAAAGGTCTCTGACTAATATTAAAATGCCAAAAATTTATTTTAACTCATCGACTCATGACAAAAGTGGCAAAGTTGCCAGGTTTGACGGTATTGGAATAACTGAGGTTGCAGGCTCAAGCAAATTCGAGCAAGTGCTCGTTGATCTCGAATTGGGTCTGTATCCGTTCCTTCTACGCATCCCCACAATGCGTCCAGAATTAGTGCCATCTTCATGGTGAACTTCCATGATAAATAATTAACCACACCTTCTAGCTTCTCCATGTGAACGGTGGTAGCATTCGCCGGCACGTGCTCACTTCGACGGTCTTCCATTTTTAACCTTCGCCTGTCAGACAATTTCGACAAAAGTCTCTGGGCCCATAACCTGTTGAAATGTCGTCACAGCAGAGCAGGCAGCGGGCTGAAAGTCTGAGGAAGGCGGAAGGTTTGGCACGCCGGGATTCCTCACCTCACACACGTGTAAATTAAACACAATGAATCCGCTTGGTGTTGTTTAATGAGATCAGCATTAAAGAACGACAGGGGCTGTAATCTAACACAATTAATCAGCCTTATTGCACTAACAAAAATACATAGAGACTGGACGCTGTAAAAAACATTGTAGGCACAAGATAAACGAAGAATCTAAAAAAGTACTGTGATAAGATGTCGGCAGGAAAAGGAAAGTAACAGTGTTGCCAATCATCTATCACAGCTGTCACAATTTGGCGTGACATTCATGCCGTATTTGCCATGAGAGCATAATATATTTCTACACTCAACACGATTTATTTGGGTTTTAGGCATATTAGGCCTTGTTCGAGCATAGGCCTTATTTGTATCATGTACCTTATATTCAAGATGGCTGTCAGCCACACCCGCAATTATTATAGCCTGAGCTCTCGCTTCATTTTGTGTATTTGCCTCATCTTGTGAGTATGTTGAATTTTCAATGGCTTTTATCACTCCGTTTTCTCTGAGTATACTTTTCATGCGAAAAGCCCACGAACTGAAGTTCACTCCGGCAAAGGGCGTCACCGGTAACCTCGTCAAATTTTCTTTAGACATTTTTACTGATTTTTCATAACCACGGCGTCTGCTAACACTATTGAGAGGTTCGTGGATCGGGGCTTTTCAAATAAAGAGGTTTTCTATCTTCTTATAACACTATTTAATATTATTCTTTTACGTTTTACATTTTTCGATACAACTATGCCGGACATCTTTTTTCGGAGAGAAAGAATTTAGGGTTGCCCCAACTTAAACTAAAATTACGACTATATAAAATAATAATGATACCAGGGTGTGGTGTGCATTGTAATATCAATGTTTAATATTAATTACCTTATTTTTCATTAAAATCTCCTTGATTTTCAAAAGCCGACTCGTTCACTGACAGCTGATCGCGATCCACGCCCGCGCGAAGTTTAAATGTCGATGTGAAGTTTGTTGCAAACGCTATGTAGCTGAGATTCGTACTGCCATCTTGCTCACTCTTTAGTACTTCCCTATACGCGTATTCACGTCGATTCTGCCACAGGCAAGGCCGTGGCCAACGTTTAAAAAACTATCACGACTTTACCTGTATCACGAAATAACCTCCCCTTACCCTAGGTATTGATCAGAATCAAATTGTACGGTTTTGTTTAAGTTGCTGGCAATGGAATGCGCGGGAACACAGAAAATATGGGCCGCTACCCGTCCACCCACTGGCTTAACCCACTGGTGGGTGTAGGGGTAAGTTCTTTATACCCGTGCACCCCCTGCGTTAAAGTTGGAATTAACTATAAAAATATCTATTCATTTTGTCGATAATATTAAAATGATAAATACGATAGAACAAGCTAAAGAAGACTGGAAAGGAGAGATAATTACCTACAAAATTTAAATGTTTTATGTGTCACCTTGAAATTAAAACTTTTCTTGCATTTGCAGTGTGTCTGTGATATTCACGTGCGCCGTCTTGTTACAACAAGTGATATTATTAATTATCTGATAGTAATTAAACATTTAGATTTTTTCCTAATGTGTAATTATATTGTGATAAGAAATAAACTGCTGTGCTCGAATTATTTGTTGTTTTCTTCTATATACAGATCACTGACAATCATTTCTTATTTAGGGAACGTACTCATACTACGTGACCCGTTTTTGACGTGACAACGTCTTATAAATTGGTTTGCCGGGTGACGCTTCAAGAAACTGCGTTACGCTCCGCTCACGTTATGCGCTCACAATGAGAGCGAGTGAGAGGCACGCGTCCCTTCCACTCGGGGTAGTATTATTATATATTCTTTGACTCGGGCATGGTTAGCCCGCCTAAGAGCGAGAGAGACAGACATAAAGTCGTTGTCACGTAAAACTTTCGCCCGTATACCGACTTTACAGGCAACCAATTTTTTTTTACCACTTTGAATACTGGTGTCACTAGTCCCCACACGGAAGCTTGAAGAGACCTTTCCCCTTAACGGATCACATAGTGTTGGTACGTTCCCTTATAACGAGCACACGAACAATCTAACATCAGGAAATCGTCTTCTTACTACCAGGCTAGTACCACAGCCCGGACAGTCCGCGATTTTTTATACAAAATCACGGTAATGAAAACTACAGTAGAGTGACTCGGCGCTGTCCTTGAGATATATACCTACGACGTCACGTGGCCTCAAAGAGCGAACCACGAGCTAGGGCTGCCCGCCTTCAGTATTTTAATTTCATACTACTTACTCATTACCTACTAGAGTTTCTTTCTAGTTTTGTGTATTAAACTTATTACACTATCCTATGGTACCTACATATAATGATGCAAATTTTTTATTATTTAAGTACTTATTACAGAAAAGAAACTCGTTGTGAATGAAAAAGGAAGCATTCAATAAAAATACATAGGTATTGTATTATTTGATGTTTTAGGGTTCCGTAGTAAAACGAGGTGCACGCTTACTAGTTGCAAACCCACACTTTCGTTCGTCACTACGGCCGCGCCGCGACTGACTGGTATGCTTCTGAACATACTACGCTCGAGGCGCGTAGGTATGATTCGCGTTCCGACCGTTTGTATGGAGTCACTCTACTGTAGTTTTCATTACCGTGACAAAATCTGCTGTCTTACACACACTACACAGAACTTACTCACAGATACGACACATAGGCACGATCGCTACGCGCGCATTTGTGTGCGTAGACGTTAAGGCTGTCAACGCTCATCACGGCGTGACGACATGCTGCGTGAGTGAGACGCAACGGCGTAATGAGTTTGCAAAAATGAATATAAATCTAGTTTCCTATTGTCACTGTCTAGGTATTTTTTATTGGAGAAACAACCGGCCAGTGCAGCCCGCGCGTAGAGTACACGATCGGTACGTAAAAGGCGGGGAGGACGTGAGGAAGACTAACGGGTAACGAGTGATTGTTCTAAACGTAGTATTATTATATCTTCTTTGCTAGTACTTGACTGTGTGTGGTGTAATTACTCAATACGTGGCCATTAGCAGGAAAACGAACTGTACAACATGTTCTGTGGCATTGCAAAGCCATTAGAATAGCTAACGGATTGCATGACGCTTCTGCATTATCATCAGCATCGTCATCCACATCGCTATCATTTCATATATCATCAAAGCCACTATAATAGCCATTTCATAATGCACCGGCAGGAGCTGGGCTGGCTCGGGTAGACGCTGGAGGGGGATATGCACGAAACACCCCAACCAGGACATCGGTGCAGCACTTATCGCCCTCGCATCGAATAAGAAAGCTAGTTAGAAGAAGCAAATTAAACATAAGGAAAAAAACAACATCATCAGTTTTAAATGTTTTATTAAGATTGACAACTTAAAACTAAGATAAATATGTATCGCCAATTCATCACACTGTGGTGTGAGAGGACAGGCAAGCCTCGACAAGAAGGTTCGTTAAAAACCTTAGAAATATTAACATAATGTAAACATATCTATACTATAGCTTAAGAAGTCACGAGGGGTAGTTTCAAAAAATGCAGTCTTGGATTTTTCAGAAAAAAAGTTTACATTTTTAAAGGCTACTGTGACCAGTATGTTTTTTTAGATTATGTGATATTAGTTAATTTAGATCACATTTATAATTGGTTGATTCCCGTAGAACGTTTTACTACAGATAAAATGATGAAAAAGCTGTCGACTTAGTGGTTTTTGAAACTGAAGCTTGGTCTTTGCTATTTTTGGATCAGGCAAACCTGGATATTGCTATTTTTGATTTAACAAAATTTATGACATCTTAAGTCAAACTATCTTGATAGGTAAGTACTTTAAAAGTTCGTGACTTCCAATAACTTTTGCATTAAACAGAAATGTACAACGTCAAGTGGGATCATGGCGTTTTCATGTATCTTTGAGTAGTTGCATCAGAAGAGTAAATATGTTAGGTACGTCTTCTATTCATAAATGTTCTGGCAAATAATCAGCACGTAACGGCCATAAATCAAACAATGAATTATGTATGGGTGTCATGTTAAATAATTAATTAGCATCATTTCAGCTGCCGGTTTGGTACTGCAGACTGCTGAATATATAACTTTCCGATAGTATTCCAGTAGGACCGATAAACTGAGCGTTTCGTAGGCAGCGTGACTGCGGTTTTATTTAGATCAATTTTCCATCATATGTAAAAACGTTCTACGCTACGCTTGACGATATGTGGTCTTTTGAGAATTTTGCTACCTTATCAGCTATTTGTATGAATTTGTAAAGAAAAATAACAAAATTCGATAGAGCTATTTTTTTTATTTGCTTGTAGTTTTTTCCCTGCACGAGTTATCACGTTGATGTAGGACAATAAAAGTTAGCACTTTTGATAAGCTTTAAAATGACATATGTCTCAACTGTACACAGCTCTGGGACCAGAATGCCCATTCTCCTTTGACAGTTCGATAACCATTCGCCATATTTGTTTTGTTAGTTCTTTTTTAGTCTACATTTCGATTTGCAGTTTTCCGTTTCTATAAAATAACCGTGTCCAGTAGGTACCTACTAAAATGCTGTGTGAAATGTATAATTTTAAATAAATTTAGTAAAAAGCAAGTCGTCCGTTTTTTACTTTTAACTTTAAATTTTGTTGACATCTTAAAATTGAGTAATATTTTTAAATTTTGTTTATTATTCTTGATGTTGTACATTCTCTACTTAAATATTAATTTAATTTTGTGACACTTGTGCGCCACGATGGGCAAAAACATGCATTATATTAAGATCTGTTTGCGACTTTGTATGTTGTACACGATTACCATGTTTTCACAAATAAATAATCTTGAATCCGTGTAGTAAAGTAAATAGAGCCTGGCGTCGTCTCCCCCCACTGCCACCTTTAAACAGTAGGTATTCCCACTGGCTTGTCCCGTGTATTGGGCATAGCCACCTGCCCCTACCAAGTCTCAACCTGCAGCCTCCCCCTCCCCTCCAAATCCTTCAACAAGGCCCTGGCGTCCTCAACGCCCCTCCCCCCCACTGTACTCAGTACGTCCACCAAAGCGTCCCGGACGTTGTCGGGCATGTTCTTGGCGTTTCCCGATATGAAAACGTGCGCGTTTTTGTTCGTTATTAGATCGTAGATTGTCGAGCCATGTTCTGCGATCTTGTGTTGGACGTATCTGTAACAATAATAGCAAATTTTTAAAAACTCCCCGACAAATAAACTCTATGTCTTTTTTTTTTTTTTTTAATCTTTATTAAAGTGCTTTTTCGCATAGCGAAAATGTCGCACAAAAAAAAAAAAACTCTATGTCCTTTCAATATCATTGAAGTAACACGGTACAAAAAATTCGAATCGATAGGACACATGGAATAGTAGTCAGATCGCCTCATCTACTCTACTAGAAAAGAGCTGATGATCTTCGAACTAGTTCGAACAGCTGAACAGCTTTTCATGATACATGGCTAAGAACACTCGGGATAAAATTATCTATGACACAAAAAAAAAACTAAACGAAAATAGGTTCATCCGTTTGGGAGCTACGATACCATAGACAGATACACAGACACGTTCGGGGGTTAACAATTAAAACATGATTAAATACTAGTAGTTCTTCGAACAGTAAAGATTCGCGCACATTATGTCGGGCCGCATCGCAGCGCAAAAATCCGCTCAAATCGCTTAGGAATTTGTATTTTATATGAACTAACGCACACTGTGCTGGGGCGCAGCGGGCCGCATTTTCCGCATTTCCATACTAATATTTTCGATTCGTGGTTCTTCTCCTCCCGATATACGTAGGAGTCAGGATACAGCGTCGAGGCGAACCTCCTTACTGTGGCTGGACGCTACACCACACTGGATGTAGGGCATTGTAAAGGGAGGGCGCGAGTACCCAATCCCGACCGCGAGGTCGGGCGGCTTCTCTCAGCGCCCTCTACCCGCCATTCTGGCAGACAATTCGTCGGCCGTCATGGCAATTCGGTTCTAGGATTCGGAGTCCTTGCTATACACTTCGGTTCGGCAGAATCGGCACTGAAGTTGAAGTTGTTGAAGTTGTTGCTGCGGGCCTTTTCCACAATTGAGCCCTCCAATGGGCCCGTTTTATGTGGGTCACCCGGCTGCAGCTAGTTCAGCCACCCGGTGTCCTCCAGGAAGTCCAGCAGCTCGCCAACGCCGGCGCAGGCCTCCCGGAGTGTCCTCGGTGCCCCGAGGTATTTCTCGCGTTGTTCCGCCACACTGCTGCATTCAAGCAGCATATGCGCGGTTGTTTCTTCTGCCTCCATGCAACCTCTGCACAGAGGGCTGTCTGTAACACCAATTTTAAACAGGTGCTTGTTTAGAGAGCAATGCCCCGTGACTACTCCGGCTATGAGTCGGAGTTTGTCTCGTTTAAGGTTCAGCAGGCGTCGGGAGTATCTCGGATTTAACTCCGGGAAAACTTCTTTAGACTGCTTACAACCCTCAGTACTTGCCCAGTATTCCTTGTGTTGTCTAGCTGTGTGTTGGCGTATCCAGGATCTGACTTGGCTAAAAGGCAAAGGTATCATCGGTCCAGGCCCTACTGGGCGCCTACCTGCACCTCTCCTGGCTAGCTCGTCCGCCGCGTCATTTCCTCTGGACCCGCTGTGTCCTTTGATCCATTGGAGAGTGACTTTATTTTTCTTACTTACTTCTTCCAATAGATCATGACACTGTAAGGTTAGCCCTGAGGAGTGTTCATATCGTTGTAGTGCCTTAAGCACCGCAGCACTGTCTGAGAGGATTCTAATATTGTAATCAGTTACCTTTCTGGTGAGTACTGCTGTAGCAGCCTGGATGATACCTACACATTCCGCTTGGAAGATAGAGTTGTTTTCACCCAGGGTTGTTGCGATGTGTATATTCAGGTCTTCAGAGAAAGTACCTGACCCTGTACCTGTTTCAGTTTTCGAGCCATCTGTATAAATCCTCACTTCTTGTATACCTGAGCTGTCACTTTGTTCTTCATGTAGCTGTATTGAGTAGCTCTTTGTGAAGATATGTTTTTTAGGCACCCTGTCATAGACCGAAAGAATTTCTTGGTTGCAATTTGCAAATTCCTCAATTATGGTGGTGTGTGTTGCTGCTTTGTCATGTATCATCAGAATCGGCACTGCCCGGTACCTACGCAGTACGCACGTAATGACCGCATCGCCCGTGACCTTAAAATCGAAACAGTGGTTGTCAAACTCAGTGGCTATGAGTGTAGACCGGGGACAGCAGCACTCTAGCAGCCTTCTCTCTAGAATCAGTGGGATAGTTCATTGTCCGACTGTCGCGCGGCATGTTCGACCGCGCAGACAACGGACCACACCCCCATCTGAACAACATCACCCCGCCTCACGTGCGACCCCCATACGACGACGTACGTTCTTGGCGTGCCCTCCCCAAAGACCTCCTGCTGGCCGGTGCAGAGGAAGAAAAAGAGGGTATAGGCAGTCATTAAGAGGAGGCCCTAACATGGCACAATCAAGCCACGATTAGCCATCTAAGACTAGATGCCCAACGCCCGGCTTCGCACAGGTGTATTATACATATAAACTTTCCTCTTGAATCACTCTATCTATTAAAAAAACCGCATTAAAATCCGTTGTGTAGTTTTAAAGATATAAGCATACATGGGGACAGACAGCGGGAAGCGACTTTGTTTTATACTACGAGTATGTAGTGAAGTGAATATACAACTAAATATTCTGTGAATATTTCAAGCATCTACCTACCTACGTTACCATTATTAATATCGAGCGAAAAACTGCTAAAAATTCAGGTTTATTGTATTGGAGCCCCCCTTAAATATTAATTTTATTTTGTTATTAGTATTAGTTGTTATAGCGGCAACAGAAATAAATGATCTGTAAAAATTTCAGCTTTCTACCTATAACGGTTCATGAGATACAGAGAGACTTGAAAAAGATCGCCGAATGCGGTCGAAACTCGAGTAGTTATTACTCAGGAATACGTGAGTAATTCATATCTGTAGGTACTTATCTCAATTATAATTATGAGTAGTTCAGTTGTAATTGGCCAAAAAATCCTCGGGCGAGACTGTGCTGATGAAGTTGGGAAAGTGTCATTACGTAAAGGATCTAACGCGTTTTTGATCTGCGATATCCTTATCTCCAATACAAATAACTGTATATAACGACATTGGCAGTTGTATCCTTCTTGTGGGTAAACGTTCCAAAAATGTTGGTGTAATCCCTGAAATCAAAAATGGGCCCTGGATATATTCACATCAAATTTCAATCCCGTTCCAAATCCGAGGCAGAACTTATTTTTTTTGGCACGTTTCAAAGCTGATACGGCCGGTATTATGGGCTCGGAAATAAGTAAAGGCAGTTTCAAACACCATTACACAAAAGCATTTGCTTTCAATATCGACGGGAGACAGTTTAAATTGTAACGATGTATCGTCACATTTTAAAAAATACTATATGTGACGAGTTCAACGTGCCCAATATGCCCCGGCCTTAATCTTTACCCCTGTTTCCCCACATCTCTGCAGCCGGCCCTGAACTATGCACATTTTGCTTGCACGGCCCAGGCGCAGGGCGACAGGGGCTAGCGATGTCATTCAGCCCGCGACCTTCCTATGCGACACTATTTTGCATAGTCGCGAGCTAATCATTTTTTTTATAATTTTTATGCACGACATTTTTGTGCTTGTACAAATTTATAATATTGTTACTTATTAAGTAAACTGTTGAAATCAGTGTATAAATCCCCAATTGGGGTCCGAGTTTTGGGGACAGAACGTTCCGAGATTGGGAGCAGGACCTTTTCCTCGCCTCCACCCATTTCACGGCACGCCCCAGTGAAGACGTTCTCCGCCCTTCCCGCTCCAGGACTCCGGCGGCGCCACTACTGCACGCCCTCAGCCGCGCCGCGCCGCGTCGATTCCCGTTAGGAAGAAGGGAAGTGCTCGCCTATAACTGCCTAGTGGCCGCGTAACGTTACATATGATGATCCGGGCAATTGTTAAAACCCGAAAATAAATTTGTTAATCGAACCACCCTCTTTTATTTTCATTTAAGTAGATGGCCCCGTTACAATATACGCCATCCGTGAAAGCAAACTTTGGATTGTTTAGGAAATCTTGCCCGGAGGGGTGATGGGCAAGGAAATAGATAATGGATGCTGGGAAACGAACCCAACTATCATCTTCCCGCTCCATATTCGCGGAAATCATTACATATTCAGTGTTACTGGAAATGATTGGGCTATTAGAGAAGTGAACAGTGATGGTCGAGTTGTAAGAACAAATACAGATGAAGGGAAATGGCAGTATAATTACACCATCGGGTTTCCATTCTCGATAAACGGCAGGCAATATATTTACTGTGCTAGTGAGCATTCTTGGGATATCCACGAAATCAATGAAAATGGGAATGAATACCGACAAAGGAAGCTTGCCCGCGAAGCTCGAACTGAGTTTTCCATTCGAAATTCACGGCAAACAGTACTTTTATTGTGTAGTCGGATCTACAGAAAATTGGTTCGTTCGGGAACTGTTGCCGGGTGGCAAAATGGGTTCGGAAAAAGCAAACGGCAAGTGGACGTATCACTATTCCGTTATATTCCCGTTTAATATAGATGGGAATGAATATCTCTATGGGATTCATGATCTTTATCTATTCAAAAAATAATACAGGTACCTAAATTTGGTCCGATCCTAGAAAATACTCAAGAATATTGCGAGAAGAAATAAAGTGTAGTCGAAGTAGAAGATGGATCGAGTTACTTAGAGGAATTCGCAGCCGATATCAGACAAAACGATTTCTTCACCACAACAGTATTTAACAGTTCCGATTCTGCATTAACATCTTATTCGACATTTCGTGTACCAGCGAACGATCCGGCCGATCCTCCTATAGAGCTGACGGCGGCGATGGAAGCCGAGATACATTCGAGACACTTGAGCCATAAGAGACGCCAAATACCCGAATCTGTTTACCAACATCTAGGAAACTTAGATTGGCAGGACGGTGACGACGCGGGTCGGGGCTTTTACTGGTATACTCTTTGGGACCACTAAAGACTTTTAATTTTGTTCCTCAAAGTCCTAAGGTGGATCGAAGAGTGGCGGTAGTTGGAAGTGGGATACCTCAACCAGGCTGGTACGAAGTGGAAGAGCGTTTAATGAATTATCTTCGTTCGACCGATGGGTACGTTCGTTGGAGTTTAGTTGTTATGTACGGAGGTTTGCCGACCACACGGCGTGCTACAGACTTTCTCCTTTCTGTGAAGTTGTATGCCGCTAATGGACAGTTGAACAGCTGGCACACTTCCTATGCTATCACGGAGTATCACTTCCACAATGTGCCGGCGGAGGCCTGTAGTTCCAACCACTCTCAGTGGAATATTGCATAGGTAAGCTTGACTCGATTTGCCAAGATGTTATTTAGATAACTGCGGCAAGTTTTCTGTTCTTTTTCCTTTGTCATCATGATTCATTGGCTATTTTTAAACTTTTATTTTATTATTCTTTGTTCTTACTAAAGTATATGTAATTTATTTTATGATGTTATGTGTGGTCAATAAGTTGCATTTTTCCTAAATAAACAGAATTTAATATTTTCGTACATCGTTCCTGTTTTATAATTATTTTTGTAACTGTGATGTGGAACTAACTAGCTTAATGATGGCGGCTTTGCCTACCTAAAACCATAATGAGATATTATATAACTAGTCGCCTTTTTTCTGTCTTTATGTCTGTGTATCCACTCAGATCTTGTAAACTTACACAGCATATTGCAATGCAATTTTCACTATCTTTGAGAAAACTTATTTCTTTTGAAAGCTAACTAGGAATAAGTTATAGCTATAAACCTTCCGGAAGAAATATTCTAATAGATATTGAAAACCGCATTGAAATCTGTTGTGTAGTTTAGCAGATCTAAGCGGATAGACAGACAGACCAACAAAAAGGCGACTTTGCTTTATAATATGTAATGATAGGGATAGTAATTGTATCCATCCATCAGCCATAGGACGTCCACTGCTGGAAATAGGCCTAAAGATTTCCAATAAGACCGGTTGGTAGCAGCTTGCATCCAGCGCGATCCGTGAGCTCAGACAGGATTAGGCTATCCGCAGCTTGTAGCTAGCATCACAGCCGTCAACTTGTATGATTCGGCGTATAAAACTTACATTTTATTATCTTGATCCCTGGAGAAGGCACAATACAGGCTCAGCTTGCCGTCCGCCGCCCAGCTCTCTAGCTCGCCTCGACAGTGGAAGTCCTTCTTCCTGTACCGACACCCGAAAAAGAGGTGCATGTTCTCAGCGGTCGCCGTTTGGCGGTGGATCCGAGATTGTAGCAAACTGCGGAAGGGGGCCAGACCGGTGCCGGGACCGATTAGAATGTGGGGGGTGGTCTGAAATAAATAAATAAATAAATTATTTGGGGACATTTTACACACAGTCTCTGACCCCTAACTCAGCAATAAAAGTAAGCAAGTTGTAATTGCCATTTGTGGCACTAATTTAAGATAAGTTGTCTACTTTGTACCATAATAGTATTAGTGCACACAATAAATAGATATCTATCTATCTAATTGGAAAATTTGAAATTCTATTCAAATGAAGCATTCAGTGTGGTTGTTTTCCTCTGAGCATTTATTTACCATATTTTTATGGATTTTATGAACCACTGTACACAGTCTGGTCCCACTTTGCAAAAACTACTTTAGGATGGCGCCTTCATAATCGGTCACATTATAAGGATGTGTTTAGTTATTTTTTTGCTGTGTAAATACTCACAACGTCATCAGGGAACTTGAAAGTACCGTTCTTGATCCAGCCATACACTTCGTCGCCCGCCTCTAAATCCTTCAACCAGTTGGATGCCAGCCCCAATCTGGGCTTCTTCAGTTTCCCTTTGTATTCTACTACTGCTACTAAAAGCTCCACTCTGCGAATATAAATAGGGATGTTTACTAGGTATAAAAGTCATTATTATAATTAGTCAATCAGTTAGATTATTAAAAAATATTCGACACGTAATTTTTCTTTTGTCAATCCAACAATTAGTGACAAAGATAAACCTAGTCAAAGTTTGAGAGTGGGGGCTCGTGACGTCACTAGCCGGTACATTTGATAGCGGTTAGCGACGTCACGCGGAACTTTAACGGGCCATATCTTCATCAATTTTTGCTAAATTGACAATAAAAATACATGTCAAATACTTTTTGAAAATCTATTTACCGGACTAATTTTATTTTTTTAGTAAACAAGCCTATTAGAATATACATAAGTTTTTTAAATATCTTTACCTACATGATAGCTTACATCGGTAAAAAACATATAGGTAGTTATGGTAGTGTAGAAATCGTATCGTGAAATAATAGTAGTCATATTCAAAACTTATTTCCTTACAACGATAACATTTTTAGGGTTCCATACCCAAAGGGTAAAAACGGGACCCTATTACTAAGGCTCCGCTGTCCGTCTGTCTGTCTGTCACCAGGCTGTGTCTCATGAGCCGTTATAGCTAGAGAGTTGAAATTTGCACAGAAGCTGTATTTCTGTTGCCGCTATAACAACAAATACTAAAAACAGAATAAAATAAATATTTAAGGGGGGCTCCCATACAACAAACCTGAATTTTTAGCCGTTTCTCGCTCGATATTAATAACGGTGACCGGTAGATGCTTAAAATATTCACAGAATATTCAGGTTTCAAATATTTACTTCAAAAATAAATAATGAAATTAAAATAAAAGAAATATTCACAGAATATTAAGTTGTATATTGACATTCAATAATAAATAATTAAATTAAAATAAAATATGTTAAGGGGGCTTCCATATGGTACGGAACCTTTCGTGCGCGAGTCCAACTCGCACTTGACCGTTTTTTTATTTAATAACACTATATGTTCGGTTTATCAGCAGTAGTAGTAAAGAAAGTGAAACATCAAAGATCGATATACAGGGTTATCTCTAATCAATTAGGATCATTTTAGGGGCTTATTCTGTACATCGAAACTAACAACTTTTGTTCTGAGACTTTTGTCAGAACTCCAAAAAAAAAATCAGCTGTTCCATACATTTTGTCGCGGGTCAACGATATTTTTCTATGGAACGACTTTTTTTTGATATTTATTAAAAGTCGTAGAACAACAGTTGTTAGTTTTGATGTGTACAGAATAAGCCTCTAAGAGGATGCTAATTGATTAGAAATAACCCAGTATATGGTCATTTTTTTTTTTTTAATTTATGTTCATAAAATTTACACTAGTTATAAACCTTAAAACACAAAGGTGTTCTAGTTCTCTAATTACAAGTTATTACGAGTACGAGTTACAAGTACCAGCATAATAAACAAAGCCGAGCGGCCGCCGATAAACATTTATAACCCGGTCAGAATATCTGTGCACCTCGCTGGAATGCGGAGTCTCTCCCGCTTCCCCTGTCACCTCTCCGCGCACTCCCCGGTGCGACAGTACGGTTAGCATCTTCGTTGCCGATACACGTCCCGATAATAATTTACGTCCGGACGGTATACTAGACGTCCGGTAATGTATATACGTCCCGATAATTCGATATGACGTCACGAAGTCAGGTGCACAGATATTGTGACCGGGTTGTAGGCTGCCGTAGGTACCTTACTTGACTCGCTCCGGCTCGGCCGAGACCGAGAAGTTATCGGAAGCAAATTGAACAAAAAGAAGTCTTTACCAACCTGCGGCCCGCAGACGGCAGGGAGCTGCTGGCGATGGAGAAGGACCGCGGTTTAATGATGGAGAACAACTCGAAAAGCACTTCTATCGACAACATCGACGCAGACTTGTGGAAATCGTGTAGCACCTGTAATATAGAAAATAATTTAAAACATATTTGCTCGTAAAGTGGCTGTAATTACACCAATTTCAATATCGTAATGTATTTCATTACGCACTTGTGCGTTATTGTAATGTAAAACGCACGCCGCCACCGACTGCAGAACTCTGTGGTCTCGTTTCTCCTACTTTCACTCAAGAGAGTGAGAGACATTACGGCACTTGTGCGGTAATGTAATGTAAAGCGCACGATGCTTCGACTGATGCACGACTTTCACTCAAAGTCAGAGTTTTATTAATTTCCTCGCAAATATGTTATAAAACGTCGTATGACATACGTGCGCTTTGAAAATTACAGCCTCTGCTTCCCTATAGCCCTCGCCTACGCCTCGGGCTAACAATATCGCCTCGACTGTAATTTTCAACTTACCGCACTTATATCATAATGTACTATTTTGCAAAAATAGCATGACCGACTTCACCCGTGTACATTCGCGAATATTTCGCACGGATCAATGTAGCATTTTCCACATTATTGTAGATTTATCAAAAACAGCTCAGCCGATTTCGATAACATTTAAATGGGACCAACTTCGAAGTATACTCTTTCCAATAAAAAAATAATTACTGAAATCGGACTACTATGAAAAAAGTTATGCGTGGTTATACAAAAAAAAAAATATATACGCGTCGAATTGAGTACCTCCTCCGGTGGTTTGTCGGTCAAAAATAATAAGTCAACAAGTTAAGTAACGAAGTTTCGACGGCGTAATTGTAACTTATTAAATTTAACTCTGAAGGTCCAAAACATCCTACTTAAACTAAGCCCGAGCGTAGCGAGCTTGAAAAATAAGTCCACAAGGACCAACCTTCTAATAATTTCGATAGGGTCCTAAAAATCCATTTTATTTATTATACAAGCTTTTATTTACTTTCATCTGTCCCGTTGTCTGTCGGTCTGTAATTAAATCTTGCAAGTTAAATTTGATCCCCTTTCCGGTTACCGATTGAGCTGAAATTTTGCATACCTACATGCGTAAATCGCGTGACAATGCATTATTATGATGACATGGTGTTGATCTGATGATGGAGCTGGAAGGTGGCCAAAGGAACTTAGCAATGAAACGACACAATCTCATCGAGTTGGGTTCATTTGAATAATCTTGGCAAGTAGTTTGTCTTTCAATGGTAATTATAGTCTGATGATGGAGCTGGAAGGTGGTCATAGGAACTAGTCTTGTGTAGTACATGTACTAGGTACTAATAGGTTATGTTACTCGGTACTGTACTAAAGGTAACATTACCCGACGCCGAACGTTAATCGGACTTTTCGGACTATTCGGACACTACTGTACTACACCTACAGTACTACAGTTTCTTTTTCTCACTCGGGCAACAACAAGCTCACCTATCACACAATCACAGCGAGAGGTGAAATAGGGCTATAAAAATACCATATGCGTAGTAGAGACGGAATTACCGACAAATCCCGAGAGAGCCCGAATCGACCGATTGAGAATGTCTTATTACAACGTCATCGCTTCAAGTGCTTTCAGAATGTAAGGCGTTCTATCTCTATTCTTCTTCTTTATTTCAATTAGCGCTTGATTAGATTTTTTGTCAGTAGATTTTTCGTTTTAAACACGAAAGAGAAAATACAGTTTGGTTTTAAATAACAGTTTTTCTGACAAAACGAAAATAAATTGCTGTTCCGGGTTTTTTGTTTTGTTTTTAAGTTAAAACAAATGTAGGAAAATCAAATGTAGGTATGTCTAATTCCATGAAAAGCGCTACTTCGCTTAATAAGAGGTCTACTGTGTGTTTACTAGAAGAGACTAATCGCATAATATTATAAAAAATATTGGGTACTAATAGTACTAATATAGTGTACTAGTACTCTTAGCCGACTGTACTAATACAGTGCGAACCCTAAGAAGTCCGTCGCACAAGACTAATAGGAACTCTGTAATGAAACGACGCAACCCTATCGAGTTTCGGCTCGTTTGATTCGTCTTGGCGAGTACTTGTTTAGTAAAAGCTTGTTTTAAAAAAAGGGTTTTTTTAAATATAATACTTCTTTCAACGTGGATACAATTTAGTACTCAGTCACTTGTGAATTTCATAGAATACCTACATTATGAATCAAGCAATGCTATTTTACATATCACAACATCAAACAAACCAACCATAGGTACTCACGTCAACTCAAATTATTTGTTTTTGAAGTGAATATACAACTAAATATTCTATGAATACTTCAAGCATGTACCTGCATGCTGTATGTTGCCGTTATTAATGTCGAGCAAAAACATACGAGACGTTTGTTGTATGGGAGCCCCCTTAAATATTTATTTTATTCTGTTATTAGTATTTGTTGTTATAGCGGCAACAGCAATAAATCATCTGTGAAAATTTCAACTTTTCAACATTCTAGCTATCACGGTTCATGAGATACAGCCTGGTGACAGACGGACAGCGGAGTCTTAGTAATAGGGTCCCGTTTTTACCCATTGGGTACGGAACCCTAAAAATACCTACTAACAAATTGGAAGGAGCATTCAAGTTACCTCAAGAATCGTCCGTCTAGTTCTTCTACAGTAATTTAACCAATCTTCCTGGCCTTGAGGCGAGCTGAGCTCGATACACTTCTCTCGCTCTAGCGTATCTTCAGACACGAGTGCGAGCAGAGAGAAGACGTATTGCGTCGGGTAGATCTTGAGGTCCCAGTACTGTTCGGCGATCTCGTACATAGTTAGTGGCCTTTGCAGGAAATGTGGCACTGGCATGTCTAAAATTTAAAAAAAATAACAATTTTATTTTATCTCGAATAAGTCCGCGCTTGACCACCAACTAGCCTGATAGTAAGCGACGTTGTGGTCGAAGATGAAGCAGGCAGACCTAGAAGATACCTATTCACTCTGACCCTGAAAAGCTTTAGATTATAGGAAATAGGAAAGCAGAAATGTTGAATCAAACCGCTTCGTACGTATCGAAGGAAAATCGACAGTGTAGGGGTGGTAATGTGGCGTCTTCCTACTTGTCCTGTAATTAAAAGGGATGGTAGGATAAGGTAAAATACAATCCTTAATAATATTATCAAACTAGTAGCTCTCCGTACAGTAGATCTTGCGACAGATCTCTTTAACTGAATCTTCATAAGTCTATAATATCTGATCACTGATGTTTCGGTGAAGGAAAAAGTCGTAAGGCAACCTGCATACGTCCGTAGAAGAAATTCGATGGCGTGTGTGAATCCACCCACCGGCACTGGGCCTGCGTGGTGGATATGGACCACCCTTTGTGGGTAGGCCTACATTCTGCAGTAGACACAGAGATACCAGAGGGAGATGCAATGATTTAATATGACATGAGTTAGAAAAGAGACATGAAAAATATCTCGATTCAGTGGCTAGTCGCCGAGATTTTCTCTCAGTAGTGTCAAATTCTAATTCATATTTGACAGCTCTGAGCCAGATTTTCCATACATTTATGTGGTTGAGAATTGCCTCAAGCGACAACGGCGCTATATCTCTAGTTGTAATAGCTCTGTGGCAGTAGACTATAAAAAAGGCTGGCACAGTACAGTAAAATTATAAATCCAAAAGTGTTTGTTGGTTTGTTTATCACTCTTTCACGCAGCAGCAGATGGAAGGATCGACTTTATTTTTAAAACGGATGTAATTATTCCTATGAGCTTGTTTCTTCTTTAAATGTGCCATACAGCATTGTAAACATAATACCTATCCTTACTAATATTATAAATCCGAAAAGTTTGTTGGTTTGTTGGTTTGTTACTCTATCACGCGCCAACGGAGCAACGGATTGACTTGATTTTTGGCATGGATACAGTTTAAAAGGCGGAAGGAGCTTTAGGATACTTTTTATCCCGAAAAATTTCATAGTTCCTGTAGGACAGGACAAAAACCCTCGAAAGCGAAACTGTCGCCACTATCACAAAGACGCCAAGTGATTAATTCCTCTATGACGCTAATATGGACTAACGAAACGTCACAGCCAAACGTTATTAGATGACAGGTGACATTGTCTGCAGACTTTTATAAATCACAAGTAGCGTGGCAAGGCGACAAATTGTTTTTCTACCATTATATCCCCTTGAAGAGGAAATAAAGTATAGATTGAAAATGACAACTGACATTAAAATTGGATAAAATGTTATTTTCCCTCTGCATGCTACATGTTACTATGACGTTTAATACCAGGCCGTCATTTTGTCTGACATTAAAAATATTTTTAAATATTCTATCATTAGAGGTTCAACATGTTTTTTTATTCTACCTTTATGGTACAGAATCATCATACTTTAATATTATCAATCCGAAAAGTTTGTTGGTTTGTTCCTCTTTAACGCAGCAACGGAGCAAAAGATTGACCTGATTTTTGGTATGGATACCTATGGTTTAATAGACAGAAAGTGATAATAGGATACTTTTTATATCTCGAGAAAATTCGTGATTCCCATGGGATAGGACAATAACTGTTTCTCAGCAATGGAGCAACGGATCGACTTGATATTTGGGGTGGGCATAGTTTGGAAGACGGAAAGTGACATGGGATACTTTCCATCCCAAAAAAATTGTGGTTCCCGTAGGACTTAACGATAAATTTTTCTCAGCAACGGAGCAACTTGCCTTGGCAAATTGCATGAATATAGTTTGAAAGACGAAAAGTGACATAGGCCACTTTTTATCGCAAAAACTTTAACAGTTCCCGTAGGATAGGATAAAAACTAAGTGAGTGGGCTGCGGTAGCAGCCGTCTAAGCGCCAGAAATAACCTGTCATGGCAAGTTTAGGACGTTCCCACATATTTCGCACTCCTTCGCGGCACTCAACAGCACTAGCCCAGACTCGGGCTCCATAACGGAGCTTGCGCTCTCGCCATAGTGACGGAGTGTTTCGGAGCACAAGACACATCGTCATCCACCACTCGAGACTAACCAGTACTGAACGTCAGACAGCATTCCAACGCCCTGGTCCCAGTGCAGTGGGTCAGTCATAGTAGCCCAGCGCCTGCCTCTTCAACTGCAGAGGGCAGTGAGAACGGCAATCGCGATACCGACACCTCTCTTCCCCTGCAGCCCCACTGCGTCTGCCAACACGTTGACGGCCTAGCGGAAGGTAGGGTAGGTGGCGGCACTCACACCACCAGTTCCATATTTCCCACCGCGGCCCCTTATCCTCGGCTGTCATATCAGAGTCCAAGAAGCAACCTTGCTTTATGAAACTAAGAAAGGTTATTCCCAGCAAGTAACTGGAGATAGAGAGACAGAAAAGAAGCCACACCCAGCGCAGCAGGAGGAGCTGGAGTTCATATGCCTGGCAGACGGAGCAGCACTAGAGCAAAATCTTAACCGAGAAATTAACATATTTACAGACGGCAGTAAAATTAAAGGGAAAGTTGGGGCGGCATTATCCATTTGGGATGATGCCGCTGAGATCAGTACCCGCAAGCTGAAATTGGCCGATTGGTGCTCTGTGTAACAGGTCGAGTTATTGGCACTTCTTGAGGCTACCGAAAAAGCAAAAATCTTTTGTGACTCCAGGTCTGCACTGGAAACGGTAGTTGGCGTATCTTCCCTCCATCCCTTAGCAGTAAATTCAAAGCTAACATAAAGTTACTACACGCACAAAATAAAATAATGAAACTTTATTGGATTAAAGCGCACGCGGGGATGGAGGGAAATGAGAGAGCGGACCAGCTAGCAAAGGAAGCAGCACTGCACTCGAAGTGCAGACCTATTTAGGATAACTGCCCCGTTTCATTCGTCAAGCGAGAAATCCGAAAGGACTCTCTTGACGAGTGGAACCGGCGGTATCAGGATGGACACACAGCGGCGGTAACCAAAACATATTTTCCGGATGCAAGGGCGGCATACAAGATCGTAAGAGAAATAGCACCAGTGGGAATCATAACTCAAGTGCTGACGGGGCATGGTGAGTTTTCCTAATACTTACATCGATTTAAGTTGAGGGAAAGCCCATCGTGCATCTGTGAACCCACAAAAGAGGAGACTCCACTGCACATAATCTTGGAATGACCAGTTTATGGAAAGTAGAGATTTGATTTAGAACAAAAAATTGGAATTAATCTAACACGAAAAAACCTTAGAAACAATTTTATCGAATTTTTGCACAAATATTTGTAAAAAAGCAATACTTAATTAGGAACAAGTAGGTATAAACTTTGCTGTACCATTGTAATGTTTATTATAACTGCAAACAGCCAAAAACATTGAAATATATGTATACTTAGTTTTTATTCATTTGTAATTAAGACCCCTGATCATGTCAGGCATATTTCGCGACATAATAAAAAAAATCCTCGGATGCAGCGTCGCAAGAGCGGCACTGCAGCCCGCCTAAGTTGCGACACTCCTCATAAGGCATGCAACCTACCGGCCATCCTCTCAGCTGCTTTAGTTAAAAGCGGCTGAACCTCGAGTGCCAGCCTCTAAGCTTCCTTGGGGGAAAAGACCCAAAGAAGAGGGAGACTTCGAGCGCCGCCTTTTCAGCTGCCTCAGACCTCCCCCACGACAAGGCGGGAATACACGGGGGGGGGGTTGTATATACACTCCAACCGTAACTTAACCAACAAAAGCATTCCTCTAAGGTATTTTGATATTTGTCAGTTAGGTTAGGTTTCGCAGCCGACATAAACATAAGCCAAAATCAAAATACAACGCGGGCGAAGCCGCGGGTAAAAGCTAGTATTTTTATATGTTGTAGTTTTAAGCTATTTTCTGTATGTAATTAAATGTAAAATAAGTAACGTTTTGGTATTGACTGTAAAGTCACTAAGAAAATAATATAATTTTATAGAATAATTATAGTTAAAAGTAGCAGCATGTGATAGACTCGAATCGAATATCTCAGTCGGAAATAATGTAGAAACTTCATTTTATTGTCTTAAGAATCACCCATGATTGTACAATGTCACTATCATATCCTATTCATGAGCATAGGTCACTATGATATCCTATTCATACCTCTATGACATGTTTCTCCTAAATGTAAAGCTACACTACTGTATTTTATTGGAATAAATAATTTGATTAGCTTACTACTAAGAACACTGATCTACTACAGGGGATGCTGTTTCAGTCATCCAGCCCACTGACAGCAACTAGGGCTACAGCAGACGCTTGTTAAAAAAGAGTAGCGTCGTAGGTGAGGTCACCCATGGGCCATTTTACTAATTTTGTTACGTTGACAACACTGCTCTGTCATTGTTAGTACAACAAAAAGTGTTTGATACTTGGTAGACACCAATTCGGTTTTCATCAGTACTCACGTCTACTAAGTATAGTCGGCATCTTGGCTGCTGATTAAAATCTTATTGTTAGTTCACCGTAATGCCGCGACGTTTCTCTTTTTGCACAAACTCTACTTCTTGCAGGTTACTTATTTACTATTTGTGTTACTCCTGTATTCCAATTTACGCAAAAAATTTCGTACAATTGCCATAATTTGTCGTTTTGTATTCGAAAACGACAGTTTAATTAAGAAATAGGTGAAAAAAATTTAGGTAGTAAACAAATTCATCTTTCGTAGCTCATTGACAACGATATAACTTGATACAATTGACATTTGAAATTCAAATGTCACAGCACGATCACCAATATGGCGGCCAAACTTGATGGCAGAGCTCACTTAATTTGATAGCGACTACAGCGGACGCTTATTCAGAACATTCAGCCATCCAGCCCACAGCTGGTTACGTCTTCACTATTTATGTTATCCCTGTATACGGTTCGATCTTATGCAAACATTTCAGCACAATTTTCATGTCGTTCGGCGTTCAAAAGCGACAGTATGGCTAAGAAATAAAAATGTAGGTAGTACTACGAAAACAACTATCTTTTTACAAAGTGAAAACTTTATTTTTGTCATTTTCTTAATAACTAAGTATCTTGTTCGTCCTGCCAGCCGTCGTCATCACTAAGGAAGCGTCGTTTAGCGGCTGTATTCATGTAGGGGCGGAGCGCCCATTCTGTGTCGGCCGCGTCTAAAGCGTCCAGGGTACCCAGCTTTATGGAGAACAGTTTCATTTGGAAGCGAGGCCCGATTTCTGATAACTCCACTTCTTTGCCGGCCTGGAAAAAAGGCAATATTTATGTTATTTAGGGTTAGCCGTGGTGGTCTATTGGTAGTGACTCCAACCATACAATCGTGAGGTCGTGGGTTCAAATCCCGGGCCCGTACATTAATACGGGACCGGAGTTCTTTGGAATTTATGTACAGAATTTCTGGTACCGAATAGTGGTGCATATTCTACTTTTCATAACTTCACGAGCATTGCAAATAGGTTTTATTCTATGAAATCGAATAAAATCTCCTTACTTTGCCATTGCCGTACAATGTAAAGAGGTTTTATTCGATTTTTCAAAATGCAACCTCTTCACGATGTCCTAAAACATTCTAAGTTACGTCATTTTTATACGAATTAGACGTTCCAAATTTAAATCACTTTACTCCCTAGGGAGTTTCATACAACATGATCTGCCTTAGCCCGAGATTGTGTTAATGACTCGTTTTACGTTGAGATTGTACGACATATAATGAGTCATTTTCGAGCAGGTGGTATAAGTGTTATGAAACGGAACTGACGTCACCTGCAGTCGCCACGCCCCTTCGCGCCACGCTGCAATTGCCGGCCGCCATGTTGAACTCAAGAGACAAAGGAGGGGAATGTTATTTAAGCTGTGTTCAACCATTTTTGCGCCCTAATCGCTCCCGAAACGTTCCTGAACAAACAAGCTGCTAGTGCTAGAGCTGCTAGCTGAGTGTTTCGTCTTTTATCTCGTTATAGTCATTACCTTTCTGTACGTGTGTTGTCGGAAACAGATGTAGTCGTCGTGGTTGGCGAACGTGATCACTCGCTTCGAATCTGGCTTCGGCACCGGAAATAGGTACTTCAGAATGCTCATTGTTCTCAATCCTGAAATAAAATATAAGAGACATTCATAAAATAACTAAAAACAGACATTAGAAGATTTTTTTGTCAATCACAATCAGAAAAATCGTTTTTAGGGTTTCGTGCCCAAATAGTAAAAACGGGACCCTATTACTAAGACTCCGCTGTCCGTCTGTCTGTCACCAGGCTGTATCTCATGAACCGTATTAGCTAGAGAGTTGAAATTTTCAGAGATGATGTATTTCGAATGCCGCTATAACAACAAAAACTAGAAACAGAATAATATAAATATTTAAGGGAGGCTCCCATTCAATTCAATTCAAAATTAATTTATTCCATTGACATTTTACATGCGCTTAGAAACGTCATAACAAAATAAATATCATTGCAAAATAATTGAACATGTAGAATTCAATAAAACAAAATAATAGGTACTTAATAAAAAATATCAGCAATAGCATCGTCAAGAACAATATCATATCATCCCATACAACAAACGTGTTTTTATTTGCCGAGGGGCTCCCAATACGGTACGGAACTCTTCATGCGCGAGTCCAACTCGTACTTGGCCGATTTTTTTTACCTATCCGCTTCGCGTGGTATGCCCCTAGGTAATAGCAAACCGTCCGAAAGAGTAAACCAGGCTGTCGGACCGTACGGCAGCAATTCGAGATTATCTACGATAGGTATGTACGGCAAGTGGCAGATTACCAGAGATTACCTACGACAGGTGGCAGATTACTTGAGATTACCTACGACATGTTTGTATGTACAATTTACAATAGGTGACAGATTACCTACGACAGCTGGCAGATTACCTGAGATTACTTGCTACAGGTGTGTAACGACAGGTGGCAGATTACACGAGAATACCTACGACAGGTGGCAGATTACATGAGAATACCTTCGACAATTCTTACCGAGGTCGGATTTGAAGTTGTGGAAGATGAGATGAGGGAACTGCTCGCTCATGGGCCCGAGGTCAGGTATATCGTGCCTCATCACCACGCCCGATAGGGTGAACTGCGCGGTCGGGCCGTAAGGCAGGTGGCAGATTACCTGGAATCATGATTATGATTACATAATTATATTAGAAACAAATCGAAAAGTATAGTCCTCTGCAACAGAGTAGTTTACAACTGGAACAGGTTACCTGAGGATGTAATAACTATAAACACATTTAAGACTGGATCTTTGGAAACAATTTCCTTGACAGATAAATACTAATTTTATTCGATTCTGCTTGATATAGGCACATCAGTTTTATACTGCTCCTGGTGTCAGAGTTTTTAGCCGCCCGAAAGCCTCTGATACTAAACAACCGGGACCTACAATTTAACGAGTCCTCTGAGCCACGCTAGCGCTCAGTTAAAAATGCGAACCGCGGTCACCCATCTGAAGATTGATTTAATAACGCTAGAGGAGAGAACGAGCACGCCTCGTGCACGACGACAAAGTCGGTGACTTCGTTGGCGCGACACGCGTGGGTCAGCTGCGACATTTCGTAACCACCGCGATTTAAGTGCTGACTGTTCTGGAATATCAACCTGTACAATTTATCATAATAATGTACTCACCAAGCTGTCGGGCATGCCTCTTAAGTCGGTAACTTCGTTGACGCGACACGCGTGGATTAGCTGCGACATTTCTTAATCACCGCGGTTCATGTAGACTATTCGGGAATATTAAACTGGAACCTGAAACCATCATTCATAATAATGTACTCACCAAGCTGTCGGGCACGCCTCTATGCTCGTGCACGACGATAAAGTCGGTGACTTCGTTGGCGCGACACGCGTGGATCAGTTGCGACATTTCGTAACCACCGCGGTTCATACGCTGGCTGTTCGGGAATATTAACCTGGAATAATTCAAAGGATTCTATTTACTTATTTCATAGCACAATATTTAGCTCGGCATCATTATTGTGCAAAATATAAAAGTTAGATGTTTTTTAAATTAATTCATTTTATCAAAAACAAACAGTTACAAAACTCGATTGATAAACAAAAAATAATATTAGCAATGAATAAATAAATACATGATTATCAAGTACAATATAACAACATTTTTCAAATGTAGAATGATCCTGGAGTTCATTAATTAGCAGTAACCATTGTAGGTCAAAAATAAATGCTTATTGGAAGTTAATCAAGTGTATACTAAGCGCCACACAAGCCGGCGGATGGGAAGTTATGCACAGAACGCTGCGCAAAAGCCGAAATATAGGTATGCGCGGGAATCAGGGAGACGAGACGCCAAGGCACACCCGCCCGCTAACCTCATGCCTCCCGCGTTCTCTCTACGCCCGTGCTCACCGAGTCACCACTACGACACGCGGCGTCGGAATTGTGTACACATACGCAATAATTAGCGGATCACGGCAAAAGTGTCATCTGCGGCTAACTTCTCATCCGCCAACTTGTGTGGTGCTTAATATAACAAATGTCCTCAAGAAACATATCAAAATTCCTGCTTGGAGTAGTGTGATTTATAATGGGATTTATGGTGGGCTGATCCTGGCAGCACTTTTAATATCTACAGTGTAAACAATAGATATTCTGGGATTTTGCTGTACTTTTTATTATTACCCTTTATAATTTTTATTATGGGGCCAACCTTGAAATTGGAAGGAAATCAGTTGTTCCATACATTTAGTCAAGAATTGATGTACTAAGCTGATATTTTTACGATTATGGGTTTGCCTCAAATAAAAGTTGTTCTGAATCACCTCTTGTCGGCCTAGTACTCCTGTTCTAGATAACCCTGTAGTTATTGTAGTTGTAATTTGTACCTAATGGGCATTATGACAGAAAAATACAAGAAATGATTTTGGAAATTCAATTTGTATTTAGACTACTAAATGTGTGGATAAAGATATAGAATAAAAATTCATCACTTACCTTAATTCCTTGACAAACATTTTGAGCCTGGCGCTGGGCTCCCTGGACGTTGTGATCATGATCTTTGGATCCTCTACTCCGGCGAACCTGTACTCATCATCCTGAGAGCTCTGCGTGTTGGCACCTCCACTGAGACCTCCAATCACTGCTGCTCGCTCAGGGCCTAAAATGTTTGTTTACATGGTTTATAGGGTTCCGTACCCAAAGGGTAAAAATGGGACCCTATTACTAAGACTCCGCTGTCCATCTGTCTCTCACCAGGCTGTATCTCATGAACCGTTATAGCTAGAAAGCTGAAATTTTCACAGATGATGTATTTCTGTTTGTTTCAAATACTAAAAACAGAATAAAATAAATATTTAAGGGGGGGCTCCCATACAACAAACTTAATTTTTTAGCCGTTTTTTGCTCGATATTTATAATGGTAACATGTAGATGCTTAAAATTTTCACAGAATATTAAGTTGTATATTCACTTCAATAATTAATAATAAAATTAAAATAAAATAAATATTTAAGAGGGCTTCTATACAGTATGGAACCCTCCGTGCACGAGTCCGACTCGTACTTTGCCGATTATTTAAAAATAGTGTTCTCAATGTAAACTACACTTGTATTATTTAGAATGTTTGTATCTCAATAAGCAATTATCAATAATAATGGTGTTTAAGGTGACGCATTGATAAACTATAATGTTTCAAAAATTGAGTACCGCGCCCCTTCACTCGGACAAATTTTACGCGGTCACGCTCGACAGGATCGCGCCAGAGCGGCGGGCGGCAGTGAGTTTTTAATTAATTACTCATAATGTACACATTAAAAAACATAACTTCTCGGTCTATAAAATAGAAAAATGATCAGGCTATTTTATTCGTAAAAAATAATGGGATGTTGTCGCTGATAATTTTTAGCATTCGAATTACAAAACTTTTTTTTGGTGAGAAATTTGTAAGTTTTTTTTTTTAATAAAGATGGTTACTTTTCAAAATTTTGTCTGGTTCATAAAATTTTTCAAGATGTTTCCTTATCTATGATATTTTTTAAATTTGAATCAAGAACATTCGTCCCCTCACATCGCTCATTCAAAAGTACTCGTTTTCGTGTTTCTCGGCCCGATGCCTGCTCTAAATACAGGGTTATCTGCTTGCCCTGTACAACTTTTACTATAAGGCCAGCCTGGAATTCTAGAAAATCAAATGTTCCATACAAAAGTGCAACTCGGAATCAACAGCAAATAACAGCTGTTTTTGTTTCAAATTTTGGGTTGACCCTCTAGAAAAAATTGTTTATAATGATGATCCGAATCACCCTTTACCTAAATAACCCCTTACAGTCAGTTAAATTCAGCAAAGTTGCATTTCACAAGTTCAAAATGAGTAAACATTTACCATATTTGAGGTTATAAACACAATGTTATATCTCATCTAAAATAACGAAAGTTACACAAAACTGACTTACCCTTGTCTTCAAATTCTATTCTTTTCTGTAATCTGATCGCTTCTCTTCGTAGATCTCCATGAATTGGAATGTTTTCCTCCAAGCTTCTCTTTAGTTGATCCTTCTTCGCTTGAATACTTTTCTGCTTGTCTTCTACCGACTTTCTGTACAAATACTCGCGGCGCAAACGCGCCTGTCGCCGTAACATTTTATTTGTTCACTATTTTACGACTATTGTAGGAAAAATTAGTTTAATTCTCACAATAACATTGCAAGTTTTGTATTCCAATTTCCACGAAATTCATTAAATGACATGAGTGACATTTCATGTAAACACGTGCTGTTGACATTGACAGTTAACAGATCCGAATAAAAAAAAACAAATATGGAGCAATAACGAAACGCAAAGCTGCGTTCAAAAGAATTTCGAAATGAGTTCTTTAATTTTTGTTGTTTATCATATTGGCGTTAATACTCATATAATTAATTTGTTGAAGATTTTCCAGTATCTACTTACAGTGCACTGTGCAATAAACGAAAATAAAATAAATAAAAAATAGCTTCTTTTGTCACAGTTTTTTGTAATTATTGATATCTAAGCCATTTTATCCACTAGCGCAAGCTCTTCTAAGATTAATGTCGAAAAATAACATTCGCAAGTAAACATAAAAAAAGAGCACTTACCTGGATAACATTCTTCTACCAATAGCCTGTAATGAGGTTTTATATCAATGCTGTGTTTTTCAAAAATACCAAAGAGGTCTTCTATGTCTTCCCTTGAGTTTCGTGGTCTAATATTGAACACATCTCCAGGCTTATAGTCTAGTACTGTATCACCAGTTGTTATGAAAGATAATAATCTTACATCCTGTAAAAAATATGGTTTATTCAGCACTTCGGATAGTTCTATGTTATAATTCTATGTTTAGCAATATTTATTAGTGCAGTATTATTTTTGTGTGTTTATGTGGACAAATATATGCCATATATTGTTCATCTTCAAGGGGATAAATTGATTGGGACACAATCTGTCTATATGCTATGGATACTATACATAGAATATATTCTCTATAGAAGTATTTTTTTAAAAATATTTTTTTTATTTTAAAATAGAAACTTACCTGAAAATGTGTTTCATCTGTTGTGCGAATATTACTTTCAACTTGCAATAAAGTTGCTTGGTGAAAGTCGTCTTTGACCCCATCTCCAAAATAAATATCCTTAGTGATTTCTTTATGAGTAATAATACCTGTAATTAAAACATTTTTTAGCAAAAGTGTTTACCTACATAGCAGTGAAGCCATCCGACTAATATGTATGGATGTTTGTTACTCTTTCACGCACAAACGGCAGAACAGATTTTGATGAAATTTGGTATGAAGGTAGCTTAGATCTTGGATATTTTTTTATCTCGGGATAACGCGGGTAGCACCGCGGGGCGCAGCTAGTTCTCTATAAAAACACATACATTACATGCTCCAAGTTAACCCAAGAGGACGAAAACAACCCAAGAGTAAAAAAAATCTACAATAAATCCATAAATGAAAGAGATATTACTTAGATTTACAATTATTGTATTTACTTATCATCTTAGATTAGATTTTTACAATATTTTTATTAAAACAAAGTAAAAACATTATGAAAACTTAACCTAGGTAGCCGCCGGGAGCGGGGCAGGGCCCAAGCTACCGGTGGTTGGGGCTACAGGCTGAGGAACCGCCTGACAATGCGCGCCGTGTCCAGGATCACTGCCTTTTGAATCTGGCCCGTGAGCCAACCGTCTAGCGAGAGCCTCTTGAGGTGTTGGTCGAGGCTCTTTGCTATTAAACCGTTCACCGACACGACTATCGGGACAATGATCGTCGAGTCAACATCCCACATGGCGGTAACCTCGTGAGCCAAGTCAAGGTACTTGCTGAGCTTGTCCTTCTCGGCCTTCACGAGGTTCTCGCCATGCGGGATGGTGATGTCGACGAGCACTGCCCGGCGCTGGGACCGGTCGACCAACACGATATCAGGCCTATTGGCGACAATAGTCCTGTCCGTGATGATAGAGCGGTCCCAGTAGAGCAACGCACGACCATTCTCAAGAACTGGCTCTGGTGCGTACTTATAGTACGGCACCTCAGACCGACAAGGCCGTATTGAAGAGCAAGTTGCTGATGGATGATCCTGGCCACTTGGTTATGCCTGTGCAAGTACTCGCCGTTAGCAAGATGAGAACAACCAGAAGTAATATGCCTGAGTGATTCTCCGGGACGGTGGCATGCCCGACAAATGTCGACCGTACCGTCCTTCAGGATATACTTCCGGTAGTTGAAACAATTATTATTATTATTTTATTTTCAATTATTATTATTATTGTTCAATTTAAATAGAAACCTTGTTTTCTAATTTAATTATGTAATGTTTTATATTTAGGATTTGATGTGTAATGTTTTATAACTTGTAATTTGTTTTTTATGGACGTAAGTCTGGACAATCAACATTTTCATTTCATTAGATATTATTTTGATTTGGCTCATTTTAGTGCAAGAACACTAAAATGAGCCATCATCACTTATGGTACCATCATTTATGGGTTTATATTGGTTTGCCAGATTTTTGCATGAAATTCTGTATCACATTTCTCTTATTATTGTTTAAACTCAGTTTTATTTAATTTTAGGATAATTACCAATAATGACAAGAATATAAGAAATAATTAGCATTATGTTGAACAAGAATTGTTGTCAAACCTGGTATTGCTTTGGTATTGTAGCACTAGATTGTTACAAATTCAATTTAAATTAAAAAAAACTCAATTTATTAAAAAAAAAAACTGGCACAGGAAAGCCAGGGATAGGGAGCACTAGCAATTTCTAGAGGAGGCTTATGTCCAGGGTAGGCAACCTAGTATTTAAGAAATATGTAGAAATAAGAATAATGTTTTATAAGGCTAAATTAGAGAATAAAGGATATTTTTATTTATTATTTAAAAAATCTAGCTACATAACATTTCCATCAACCATTCGCTTTTTTTTAACTATGTGCCCTTCCCACTGTCATTTTAACTTACCAATCTGCTGAGGTATATTGGTATTAAATATTGGTTCATTGCAGAGACATTTTAATAAACATAACTATTCTTACCTCCATTTGGTACAGGTAAGTCTCCAGGCTTCAACAGTGATACTTTCCAACGAGGTATAAAATTAGCTTTGATGTTGTCTATCTCAATGTTAGGGAAATAACATTGAAGGCGGGAGTAGTATTCCTTGATCCAGGGTTGCATCACCGCATCGTTGCCTAGGTCATGTTGGTAGTCACATAATCCTGAAAGCAAACTTACAAAATAACTAATGATATATATTGCACTGAAAATGTATGATAAATATTCGAACTAATTATAATTTTTTACAAAAAATGGCACCACCAACTTTAACCATGTACAGAATTTAAATAGTTTGCACAAATTGATGTGACATCCATGTACATTATTTATGATTTCTAAAAAGAAAATAACTAAGCCAATTTCGATAAAATTTAAATGTCAGCGTCAGGAGTATTTTTCCTATCAGTTCAAGACTAAACAATCTGTTATATTAATGGGCAGACTTATCGCATAATACCTACTTTATTGTCTACCTTTTGAACAATAGAATTTAATGCTAAAATAGGTAAGCTTAATAATTTCTTGAATTACTCACCGATATCTATAAGAGGCGTAGCTCCTAGCTGCACTAGACGTTTATGCAGCTTCTTACCAACGAAATTAAACTTGGGATACGAAGAATCACCAAAAGCGAGAACGCCGAACTTTAACTTCACCAAAGAGTTTGTAGGCAGACTTTTCCTGAGCAGAAACTTCCAAAACCTCTTCATGTTATCTGGCTCGTCTCCCTGGCCCGTCGTAGCGCACACAAATATTGCAAATTCTTCTTGGATAAGCTTGGTAACAGGGTACTCGTCCATCGCCTGTACTGGACCATGGAATCCGAGAGCTTTGGACGTTCGCCATATTCTTTCTGCTGCTTCCTGGGCGGTGAAGGTTTGGCTACCATATAGCACGAGAAGGCGCTTAGTATCTATCATTTTTTAAGAACTAATATTCGAGATTGCAGCGTAAAATCACATGAAATCAGAACTATGACAATTGACAATCACGTGACCATCAAAATATTTATGTACTTTGGCATTGACATTCCAAAGTTTTTTTTTTGGTTATGTTTGGCTTTGCAAATAAGATATTTAACCTAACTTACTTTACGTAGCTGTGTAGTGTAGGTGTTAGAAAACTCAGGCTGCAGCCGTAGACAGAGGGGAAAAGCTGCAGTCTACACATCAGTAGAAGGTACAAAGCAGTCTCTCTGTGACGTCAGTGCATCATGAGCCAAGTTGGTTAGCAATTTAAATAAAAACTACCCACTAATCTAGCCATCGGATAATTGCAGCAAGTCAAACAACGCTATTACAGCTGTTGTAAACTGCTACGCTGATTGTGCACATACAGTTTCCGCATGTCTCTATACATTTTTGGACAGTGACCCTGTCAAAAACGAAGCTGAACTAACAACAATGTATCCATGGAGCGCAAGTGTAAGTAAACTATGCAAAACCTGTACTAAAGTTCATAATATGGTTCATAAAAATAAAATTCCACTACGTTTCATTAATGAGAAACTGATATTACTGAAACACAAGTTTCAACAACTTTTTATGATTGCGACGCGCGACGCCACAATTTTCCACGTTCCCGCCGAAATTACTGCGTCACTGATTTGATTTGCGTTTTGTTTTGACTGTTTTGAAGGCAATTTGGCGGGAATGCAGAACCGTGCTACCGCGTTTTTTAAACACAACCTTGTGTTTCTGTATGGTAAAAATGGGGTATTTGATTGATTGCAGCTAAATTACGTCTACAAACCTAGAAAAAGACAAAGTGATATAACGTGATTTAGCGTGTCTAAAAGTCTAAAGCTTTACTGCACTGCTACTGGGGCATGACTTTTTTGGATTTAGTTATATTATGGTCATAAATCTCGGTTATAACTTTTACTCGACACGACACTAACAAATGAATAAAAAAAGAATGCAATAATATATTTCCATTTCTTCATAATCATCTTGTTTTATCAATGTGTTCATTGTTACTTCAGGTAGGTATATGTAGGTACCTACCTATTTCAATAATCTGTATGCATTTCGTAAGTAAACAAGTTCGTATAGGCCGGGGGCCAGCCCTGGTGTCATAGTTTTTAGGCCGCCTGAAGGCCACTGATATGGCTAACCGGTTAAAACAACCGGAGCCTGCAATTTAACGTGTCATCCGAGCCACGGTAGCGGTCAGTTGAAAATGCCAACACATGTAATTTTCGCTGTTATCATATCATGTTTAATTAAGTAAAACTGTTATTAGGTAATTCAAAAATGATCTGTATTTACTACCTATCCCCATATCGGCTTAAGAGATTTTCATCTCGCGTCTCACCCCCAAAAAATTAACCCCCGCTCGATAACCGGCGCAGAAGTTATGTCCATCTCGGTTGCACGCATCAAGAAGCGATCTTCTATCTCGCTCAAAACCGGCGCACGGCAGTGTCTCGCCCTATGCCGGTGAATTCGGTCGCTCCGGCAGAAAAACGCGGGAAATAGTGCTGTGATTTTGTGAAAAAAAAAATCTGTGAATTAAATCTCGCAAATTAACACTCCAAGATGTGAGTATTAACATTCATAAATACTTTGAGATATTTTATGTTATGATAATAACACATTGTTCACCTTTGACATTTCCGGGCGCATGGATCTACGCGGTATTAAAATAATTAATTTTAAAGTAAATTAGCATTAAAAAAACTGTTCCATGTTGGATATTGTTGAGGAGTGTAAGCAGTTTGGGTTTTTTGTATCGCACTAGTGTTGGGGTTACGATAAATGGTATTTATTTGGATTTTATCAAAGGGTATAATCGTCCTTTTTTTGATTGATAAGTTAATAACCTTTGATTTGTAGCAACTAGTCGCACTACCCTATCGTATTTTTAATCAATTTACTAATACCTATAGTTCTATAAGATTTACTTTGTTACGTTTTTATCACTGAAAATAGTTTATTATATATGTTAAGTTTCACTAAACAACACATGATTTTCAAGAGATGATTCAAGTCACTTGAATCAAGTGCGATATCGTTTGATTTTGTGCCTGTAGAAAACGTGGTATTTTTTAATTATTTTATTGTATGGTATTAAAAGGCATGGTTGTAGAGAGCCTGCCCACCACATTAAAAACTAGAATAAGAGAATATATTTAAGAATATATTTATTTAGCATAATAACAATTTTGACAAAACCATGCACAAAAGAAGGAGATAACTTTTGGAGATAACTTTTGTTGTAATTTTACATTACATTATTTAACATACTTAACAAAAAAAAACTACGTTCAAGGTTATACGTAGGTACCTTTTAATTAATTATCTTTAATATAATAATAATAAGTAGAACTTGGCGACGTTTTATTCTTAGATCACAGACTATATCTAATTAATAAAATGTGCATTGACAAGCAAAATTAAATTTAAATTTTTTATTAAAATTATTATAATGATTTAAAAAAAAATCGGATAAGTGCGAGTTAGGTTCGAACATCGACATAGGTTCCGAACAAATCCTGAAAATTTCACATATCTGGGAAGTAAGTTGTTAAAATCTCTAAATTGTACCTTATAATAGATTTTTTTATATTCTTTTTCACTTTTCTCGTCATATATCGAAAATCACACATTGTAAAAATAATTAAAAACCGGTTTTAGCACGTGCTAATGAAGCTCTATCATGTCATACCACACGTGATACGTTTTACTCACTTTGAATTTTGGACCCATATTTTTTTGGAATTTATGCCCTATTTTTTTGTGAATTAATTAAAAATGTCCAGTTTTCAAATTTATTCCTGTTTGAGACTGTATGTGTACTCTAAGACAATGCTTCTCGCCAAATTTCATAGTTCTAGGTCAACGGGAAGTACCCTGCAGGTTTTGATTCCCTTGTGAGTGTGGAAATATGCGTTTTTTTTATACGATAACTGAGAAGTTTGATTTAAGTATATCGTAACTCGATATCTTAACGCGTTTTCGAGATAAAAGGTCTCGACACACAGACGGACAGACACACAGACGGACAAACGGACAACAAAGTAATCCTTTATGGGTTCTGTTTTTTCCTTTTGAGGTACGGAATCCTAAAAAAACGCAACTACAAGATAATTAGTAAAAAAAGATATTGAGGTATTGAGCTAATTTTCTTAAGTCTTTAAATCTTATATTTTGTAATATCTACAACAAATCAAACCTTTAGTAAATAACTCCGAATCGGGTAAATAATTCAGAAATACTTAGTACATTATGATATAAGTGCGGTAAGTTCACTCAAAGTCAGAGTTTTATTAATTTCCTAGCAAATATGTTATAAAACGTCGTATGACATACGTGCGCTTTATAACATATTTGCGAGGAAATTAATAAAACTCTGACTTTGAGTGAAAGTCGTGTCGTGTGCGAAATCAGTCGAAGCATCGTGCGTTTTACATTACATTACCGCACAAGTTCCGTAATGTCTCTCACACTCTTGAGTCAAAGTAGGAGAAACGAGACCACAGAGTTCTGCAGTCGGTGGCGCCGTGCGTTTTACATTACAATAAAGCACAATTGCGTAATGAAATACATTACGATATTGAATTTGGTGTAATTACAGCCACTTTACGAGCAAATATGTCATAAAAATAATAATTATATTCTGTGGCTACATAAATAACATAGGTACCTATTATTATTATGTACTACACAATCGCGCACTAAAATTACGAGATAAGTAAATTTATCTCGTAATTAGTCCCGTAGTACATAATACTCGTAATACTTAATACATAAATAACACATTCATTCATCAGGAACGGAAAGTACCTACCTACTTAAATATAGCGGAAATATCATACACAACTAGGTACTATTATAGGTACTTAGGTATGCTTACTTATTAGTTAAAATAATAACCTCGCTACTTCCTTTCTAGATTAAATAACACGTGTTCCGCGAACTTCGTGGCAATTAGTACCAAGGTAATAAATAAATAAATAAATTTCTTTATTTCTCAAAACTTAGCCTAATTACATAATCAACGAGGAAACTAACTTAAATAATTACTAAAGGTACTAAAACTATTTACCATTGACCATACCATACCTACCTTCATTATACTAGTACAATTTAAATACAAACTGCAGATTATCTACGGCAATGCGCTGTAGGTACAATAAAAATAATATGCTATAACAGTTAATCTTGGCTTTAGTAATTCTAATAACGATAGATGGGTATGTAATATAATTGAAAGCGTTACAATTCAGTGGATTTAAAGTTCAAACGAGGTAAAAATGAGTACGAACTTAGATCATGACCTTGACCTTAGTTTTAATTGTTGCATGAAGTAATATGTGCTATAAAAAATATTTTACTCATGGCCCACAGTTTCAGTGGGAGAAATAAAAAAATTAAACGTATTAAGACAGTTCTTAAGAAGTGTGTTTTGATACAGTACAAATAATAATAAGATATTCTTCCACGAAACGTGATCGAATATTTAAGTATTTGACCACATAAATATACTTAAATCTAAATCGCGATGTTAAATTATTTGATACAAAAAATTGTAATAATTATGCAATTATATTAATATTATTTTCAATTTTATTGATCGAGAGAGCGAGTCGTCTTTGGCATAAGAAGACACTTCGCTCGCTCGGTCTATAAAATTGAAAAAATCGTCCAAGTGCGAGTCGGACTCGCGCACGAAGGGTTCCGTACCGTATGGGAGCCCTTTGTTTGCCTTGTCGTTATTAATAGCGAGCAAAAAAGTCCTAAAAATCACATTTGTTGTATGGGAGCCTCCTTAAAAATTTACTTTTTTCTGTTTTTAGTATTTGTTGTTATAGCGGCAACAGAAATGTAGGTACCTAAATATGTTGTGTAATTATTATAATATACTTTAGAGAACTATAGATTGTCTAGATAAACTTAAGTTAGGTTTAAGGCAATATTGTACTGAACTGTATCATTGTAATTTTTTAAATAAATGAAAAAAAAAATACATCATCTGTGAAAATATCATGGTTCTTGAGATACAGCCCGGTGACAGACAGACAGACGGACAGACGGACATCGAAGTCTTAGTAATAGGGTCCTGTTTTTACCCTTTGGGTACGGAACCCTAAAATTCGACCAAGTTCGAGTCGTACTCGCGCACGAAGGGTTCCGTACCGTATTGGATTCCCTTAGCCCCATTTCAAGCGTCTACTTACCTGTTGCCGTTATTATAATATCGAGCAGAAAAATCACGATTGTTTTATCGGGGCACCACTTATACAGGGTTATTTCTAATCAATTACCATCCTCTTAGGCGTTTATTCTGTACATCAAAACTAACAACTTTTCTGCGAATTTTGTCAAAATAGATAATTGGTGACAGATAGACGGACGGATGGACAGCGGAGTCTTAGTAATAGGGTCCCGTTTTTACCCTTTGGGTACGGAACCCTAAAAATTATTAATTATTGCCAATAATAATCTAATTAGGTACGCTTCGTTCGCTCGGAAATTATGCTAAATCTTCTTTCATCTATACAGATGTTGGGTTTCCTGTACAAGTCGCGTTTCTCAATGAATCTTGATTCTTGACGAAACTTGGTAGATAGAGATGATAGAGTATACACCGTGGCTCTACTGTTTGGTACAACTAGTGGTGCTACAGGTAAAAGTACAGCTTTTGATGCTGTGATGATGCATTGAGATGGATTATTTACTTATATTTTTTTTCGCAAAAAATGGCAAAACCACCGTCCACCGTGTAGGTACAAAATTCGAATATTTCGCTCGAATTGTTTACATTTTTGTTGATTTTTCAAAAATGGCTCAGCCACAGAACAGGGAACAAGGTTGTTCCCTGATCTGTGGGCTCAGCCGATTTCTGTAAAATTTAAATAAAATCATCTCGGGAGTATAACCCTTTCAAACTAACAAATAAATTTTCGATTCGGTTCACAATAGCGAAATTATCGATGTTCATCGTGTACAAAATTCGAATATGTATAGGTACAGACGAACATAGAACCTCCTCCTTTTTGGAAGTCGGTTAAAAAGGTTCATCTGATCTCGTTTTATTTTAGACCACGGGAAAGGAAATAATTTAAAAATAACTGGCAGTTTGTGGGATACACTGCGTGCAACTCACCTGGAAACTACAGACTGCAAATTAATGAGAGAAAATAACAGGAAAATGTATTTATCCTTCCTTTTCTCTCGCTTGTTGCGATCCATAATTAGAAATTCATAGGCCGGTTACACAGCCTAGGTAAAGGAAAAATAAGAGAAATAAATACAAACCGCCTTACCACAAAAGATTTAAACACGCTTTAAACACTGTTTAACTGTGCTATTTGTACTGTTAAACATTGTCTAAAGCGTGCATAAAACTTTTGTGGTACGATGGTAAGTGTTCCTTTACAAAGTGCGGGACTTTCAGATGAATCAGAAAATGTCTTTCTTGTTTAAAATTATGAGCAATAATAATTATCTATAGGCCGTGCCACACAAGTTGGCGGATGTGAAGTTAGCTACAAGCTGCACAATACAATATCCAATCCTGACTGAAGCTCACATAAAGCCGCACGTTGATTGGCTATTGCGCAGTTTGTAGCTAACTTCACATCCGCTAACTTGTGTGGCGCGATCTAAGTAAAACATCCATTCATCATAGCCATCGACCGCCTCGGTGGCTCAGTGGTTAGTGACCCTGACTCTTGTGGGTTCGATTCCCACCCAGGGCAAGCATTTTTGTGATGAACATAGGTGGCTGCTCTGTGTCTGGGTGTTACGAGTATTTAGGTATTGTCTATTGTACGTATTTAATTTAAAAATATATTTAAGTAGTATATCAGTCTCTGGCAGCCATATCACAAGCTTTGCTTAGTTTGGGGTCAGAGACCGTGTGTAAGATGTCCCCTAACATTTTATATAAAATCCACTGCTGGACATAGGCCTCCCCTATGGATCTCCAATAAGACCAGTTGAAAGCGGCTTTCCAGCGCGATTCTGGGGTCCGCCTTATGGGTGGACGTCCTACGCTACGCTTGCCGGTACGTGGTAAATAACATAATTTTGTACAACTTTTACTATGGAACCAACCGAATAGCTAAGTTTACTAAGGAAAACGGTGTTATACAATACAATACAATATTTTTATTAATAACACCATTGTTACATGTCAAATCAATTATACAATATTAATTATTATCAAATATACAATTAATCAAAATTGTTCCCTTCATAAAATAGGATACAATTGGTATCTACAATTCAATACGAATAATAAATTAAATAATTAAATGTCAATGCTAAATAAAAAATACCTAACTAAAATCCATCAATGTCATTCATGTTGATCAAATTAAAAAAATAAATTATAAATTACAAATCAATCAATTACAAATTCAGGTAATTTTAAAAAGTCATTAAAATCATATAAATTAATTTATAATGGCTTGCATAGGTTTGTAAATGTTATTCTGCCTAATTCTACGAATGACGTCAAATTCATTGCCATTATCCATTATACTTCTAGTTTAACCTAACCTTGATCTATCATTTATAATTTTGTTTGAAGTTATCCTCAAACCTTTTCCTGCTTCATCTTTTAAATTGGGTAGGTATAAGTAACTATACCGACTCAATATAAATAATTATTTTTCACAAAAAATGGCAAAACCACTTCCATCGTGTACAAAATTCGAAAAGTACGCTCGAATTATTATTATTGAAATATACAGTTATACCCTTTCAAACTAAAAAATTGTAAATTGATTCGGTTCACAATAGGCGAATATATCAATGAACATACACAAAAAATAAACATACAGACGAACATAGACCTCCTCCTTTTTGGAGGTCGCTAGTCGGTTAAAAACAAAAAAATATGCATGTGGAGTCCCTCCGCGCGGAAGAAGTGAAACGTCGAAGCAACAGTGGTTTCATGCCCCCTCCATGGTAGCGTTAAACGTTTAACGCAACCTTGTTGGAAGTCGCATTAGAAGTTTCACTTCAATAAAGGATCATCCATAGAACTTTCTACAAAGTACAAATACCCAGATAAAGATTAAATTAACGGCAATCCATCCATCCATTAGCCATAGGACGTCCACTCTTGGACATAGGCCTCCCTATGGATCTCTATAATGAGGGATGCTCTCATACAACAAACCTGATTTTTCAGACGTTTTTCGCTCTATATTAATAATGGTAACAGGTAGATGCTTTACAGAATATTTAGTTTTATATTCACTTCAATAATAAATAATAAAATTAAAATAAAATAAATAATTGAGGGGGGCTCCCTCCCATACAGTACGGAACCCTCCGTGCGCGAGTCCGACTCGTACTTGGCCGATTATTATAATAATTGTTTCTACCTAATTGATAATGTATTCCTTAAGTTTTGTTACATTTTTATTATTATTTTTGAATCTTATGCATTGTGATACAATTGTAAATTTGACTTGCCTAGTGTAACGTATGTAGTTATAAGGCCAATAAATTTATCTTATCTTATCACTCAAGAACTTTGACCCCATCGGTCATTTGGTTCTTCAAATGCCTCTTATAAATAGGTACCCTACATACGTGTCTGCAGCGGACCTAGTTGTATACAACGGTAAATAGAAAAGCTTTAAGCTGATTTCCCGCCGATTTCACGAAACTGCTCGAGGATGTTGCGTCAGAAAGCACGTGGCGTCATCGATCCACCCCCGGCACGAGTAGGTACTCACTCCCTCCGAGATCGCACGTCTTAGACGATCTTTTTGTGGTTGTCTATAGGTTGCTCCCAAAAATGGGATTTCAAATTATTGCTTTTATAAACACCTTTAGATATACGAATATAAACTAAAAATACAATATTACTATTAAGTACGTTTTTACATTTACAATTAGGTACCTACCTAACTATATTTTTTTTTTTCTATTAAAAATAACACAATGTAACTGCTTAATTTACCAGAACTATCTAGAAGCCCAATTATGAAGGCGCCATCGTAAATTTAATAGCAACTTAAGAAGTGTTCTCTCTATCGAATGCCTGAAGTGAAAAAGAAACAGAAATAGTCTAATTAGCTATTATAATTACGACGGTGCCTTCATAATTGGGCCTTAGAAGTATCTAGTTAGTAGGTACGGGAAAGTCAACAGAATTCAGATACAACAAAAAGCTTTTATCCTTTATAAATACCTACGTAGGAACCTAATAGGTACACAGCCGCAGCGGACCTAGTTGCATACAACGATAAATAAAATCGGCCAAGTGCGAGTCGGACTCGCGCACGAAGGGTTCCGTACCGTATGGGAGCCTCATTCCTCTTGCCGTCAATAATAGCGAGCAAAAAACTCCTAAAAATCACATTTGTTGTATGGGAGCCCCCTTTAAATATTTATTTTATTCTATTTTTAGTATATTATGTTGTTATAGCGGCAACAGAAATACATCATCTGTTAAAATTTCAGCTGCCTAGTTATCATGGTTCATGGGATACAGCCCGGTGACAGACGGACAGACGGACATCTTAGTAATAGACTCCCGTTTTTACCCTTTGGGTACGGAACCCTAAAAAGCTTCATGCTGATTTCCCGCCGAAAATTTCATGAAACCGCCCGGGGATGTTGCGTCAGAAAGCACGTGCGTCATCGATCCACCCCCTTCACCCCCACTTCACACCCACGCCACGGTTCCTTTCCTCGAGACCGCGTGTCTTTTACCTTTGACCTCTGAAGTTGCACGTAAAAATGGTTCTCATAATCGTAATAATCAAATCTAAATCGTTTATTTGCTCATAAATAAAGGAACTGGCTGGCAGTAAAATAGAGTAGAGCATAAATAAAAAGAGTTGGTGTCAGAGTTTTTAAGCCGCCTCTGACATGGTTAAACACATGCTAAACAGGTGAAACAACCGGGACGGTACCTACAATTTTACGTGTCATCTTGTCCTCATATCATCAATCATCAAAAAAAAATCAGTTGGTATTTCGGTGATTGTCAGCGATCACCGAAATTAAGCAACGTTCCGCGCGGTCAGTACTTGGATGGGTGACTGCGGGTGGCATTTTCCAACTGAGCGCTACCATGGCTCGGATGACACGTTAAATTGTAGGCCCCGGTTGTTTCAACCGTTTAGCCATGTCAGAGGCCTTCAGGCGGCCTAAAAAACTCTGACACCAGGGCTAGCCACCCGGCCTATACGAACTTACTTACTTACTTAGCTGGTAGGTTGGAAGAGTTAGCAGCAAGGGGTTAAGGCTGGTACCTACTAGGTACATACAATAATCGGCCAAGGGTTCCGTGCCTTATGGAAGCCCCCTTAATATATTTTACTTTAATTTGATTATTTATTTTTGAAAGGAATAAGTATGCAACTTCAATTCTGTGAATAATTCAAGCATCTTCCTGTTGTCGTTATTAATATCGAGCAATAAAATCACTTTACTTTGCATGGGAGCCCCCTTAACTATTTATTTTAAATTAATTGAATTATTTATTTTTAAAGCGACAACAGAATCACATCATCTGTGAAAATTTTAACGTTTTAGCTATCACTATTCATTGTCAAACTGTCTTTCCACCATTATATCCCCTCGAAGAGGAAATAAAGTACGGATTGACAATAACAACTGACATTAGAAGTGGATAAAATGGTTTTCTCCCTTTGCCGTGCTACCGGTGCTGGGTGGGAATCGAATCCACGACTCTGTGATCCAGAAGTCAGGGTTGCTAACCACTGAACCACCTAATCAAAATAATATAAATCAGTACAGTAGCATTGTAACGTAATATTAGACAGGTATTACTTCAACAATACAAAGAAAACCTGAACAATCACTTAAGATTCACCTTGAAATCGATTCGCAATCGCCAAATTAAAATGCATCAAGTACTGAGTAAGCCCACCATTTCAGTAGTAAAACGCATGTGAAAAAACTTGGATTTACTGCCTTCATTGGAATGTATTTTTATAAAGGAAATTTAAATCTACATTTTAACCGACTTCAAAAAAGGAGGTTCTCAATTCGATTGATAATGATGATAATGATAATTTTATTGGTAATTGAACAATATTACACGTCAGTATAATTATAATAAAACAAAAATTGAAAATAATACCTATTATTATATACATACTTGAGGTGAACATTATTATTAAATAATCGGCCAAGTACAAGTCGGACTCGCGCACGGAGGGTTCCGTACTGTACGGAGGTATAAGCCACCTGTTTTAAACAATGTTACATAAGATCTACCTTCATGCTTTCAATTTCAAGAAACAAGCACTAGTCCTTCGAGGAAATGAGACTTTTAAGCGTCATCAAATTCTCGATTGTGATGATTGGTATGCAGGATTGAGATTAGATAAGGCACGTATACCCATTACAAACCCACACACGAAGAAAGGATGTTATTAACTGGCCATTTTATATTTATATTCGTTAATTGCACTGCACTGTTAGAAAGTTCAAACAAACTAACTTCTTTTTACTATTTTACGCTCGAAATGGGCAGGCTGTTAGAACTTTTTAGTTTTATGTAACATCATTTTGTACACAGCTAAGCAATAAAGTTTATTTCTATTTCTATAAGTAATTTGGACGACGACGGACATCAATATTTTAGATCACTGTAGGTACCTAATCGTACTTATCATATACTAGCGACCCGCCCCGGCTTTGCACAGGCAGGTGTACTTATTATACATATAAACCTACCTCTTGAATCACTCAATCTGTAATAATCGGCCAAGTACGAGTCGGACTCGCGCACGGAGGGTTCCGTACTGTATGGGAGCCCCCTTAAATATTTATTTTATTTTAATTTTATTATATATTATTGAAGGAAATATAAAACTAAACATTCTGTGAAAATTTCAAGCATCTACCTGGTACCATTATTAATGTAGAGCGAAAAACGTCTAAAAATTCAGGTTTGTTGTATGGGAGCCCCCCTTAAATATTTATTTCATTTTGTTTTTAGTATTTGTTGTTATAGCGGCAATCGAAATACATCATCTGTGAAAATTTCAGCTACCTAGCTATCATGGTTCATGAGATACAGCCCGGTGACAGACAGACAGACAGACAGACGGACAGACGGACATCGCCGTCTTAGTAATAGGGTCCCGTTTTTCCTTTTGGGTACGGAACCCTAAAAAAAACCGCATCAAAATCTGTTGCGTTGTTTTAAAGACTTGAGCATACATAGGGATATAGGGACAGAAAAAGCGATTTTTATACTATGCAGTAATAGTGAGGTATAATTATGTACTTTAAGGGTGGTTGCACCAAATTACGTTTACTATTAAGGGTGGGTTGCACCAAATTACTTTAACGATAACGCCGATAACCAAACCCTAACCAGTCGTATAATCTCTGATTACGTAAAATAGTTTTGACATAACTAGGGATTTTAACGATAACCGAACTTTAACCAGTCGTATAATATCTGGTTACGTCATAAATATTTGACGTAACCAGAGATTTTTTTACTGGTCAGGCTTTGGTTATTGTTAGTTATCTGGTGAAACCCACCCTAACTTTCACTATGACACCAACCACGAAATTATGAAAGAGAAAGATTATCCATCTTAACATATTTGTTAGCAGTACCACTATCTACCGTTACCGCTAAGGGGCGCTTTACATAAAATCGGCCAAGTGCGAGTCGGACTCGCGTACCAAGGGTTCCGTACCGTATAGAAGCCGCGCCGTGATTTATTTTATTTTAATTTCATTATTTATTTTTGAAGGAACATACAACTTAATATTCTGTGAATATTTCGAGAATCTTCCTGTTGCCGTTATTAATATCGAGCAAAACAATCACGTTACTTGTATGGGAGCCCCCTTTAAATTATTATTTTATTTTAATTTAAGTATTTATTTTTAAAGTGCACACTTAACTAAATATTCGGTGTATATTTCAAGTATCTAATTTAGCTGTCGCCATTGTTAATGTGGAGCGAAAAACGGCTATAAAAACAGATTTATTGCATGGGAGCCCTTGAAACATTATTTTTTGTGTTTTTAATATTTATTTACAGTTACAGCGGCATCGGAAATTATAATAATACATAATCTGTGAAAATTTCACAGACATCACGGTTCATGTGATATAGCCTGGTGACAGACAGACAGACGGTCAGACGGACGGACAGCGGAGTCTTAGTAATAGGGTCGGGACCCTATTACTTTTTACCCTTTGGGTACGGAACCCTAAAAGTAGGTAATTTTGGAAACAACACGGAAAAAACTGCAGTTTTCGTTTAAGTATAATCGCATAGTATCTGTCTGTGACTTCGTATCTTCCTAATTGACCGATTTTGATGAGGATTTTCCTGTTTAACAATACCTACTAATAAAAAACGCTGATTCTGTTCTTTGACCGTACGGGAAATAGTAGTTTTGGTACTTCCCCGAGCTAAATGACATTGTGATTACATGACTCATGACTGTTTGGTGCACCTAGTCAGAACTTTCTAAGCTTATTTTAATGTTTTTAGGGTTCCGTACCTCAAAAGGAAAAAACGGAACCCTTATAGGATCACTTTGTTGTCCGTCTGTCCGTCCGTCCGTCTGTCAAGACCCTTTTTCTCAGGAACGCGTGGAGGTATGAAGCTGAAATTTATATCAATTACTCAGGTCTACTGTCCCTTGAAGCTGTGAAAAAATCAAACTTCTAAGCCAACGCAATCAAAAGATACAGCCGTTTATGCCGCAAATTTTGAAACTCGCAAGTACTCGCAAGGGAATCAAAACCTAAAGGGTACTTCCAGTCGACCTAGAATCTTGAAATTTGGCATGAAGCAACGTTTTATAGCACACATAAAGGAAAAATTCCGAAAACCTTAAATTTTTAGTTACATTACAAAATATATATTTTTTAATAAATATAAACTTATTACTTTTTTTGTCGTAATGAACGAACTTTGTAAACCTTGCAGGTTTGTACGGAACCCTCGGTGCGCGAGTCCGACTCGCACTTGGCCGGTTTTTTTATTGGAAAGAGTATACTTCGAAATTGGACCGATTTAAATTTTATCGAAATCGGCTGAGCCATTTTTGGATAAATCAGCAATAATGTGAAAAATGCTACATCGATCCGTGCGAAATATTCGCGAATTCTGCACACAGTTGAAGTCGGTCATGCTATTTTTTGCAAAAAGTAATTAAACCACAAATGTATAGAATACAAAAAATGCTAACAGACATTGTTCGGACATTTTTCAATTTAAGCTTGCAAAGATTGCAAAAAAGCTGGCGAGGGGTCTTTCGGACCCCTTGTCCAGGGGAGGGTGCACCCTTTCTGGGCCAAGGTTGTTCCTAGGGCAAAAGGGGAGTTCGCGACGGGTTGGATCAATTCGCTACGTTTTTATGCACTTTCTGCTGTACAGATGGGGTGGAAAATTGTTGGATAAGTATGGATTTTTAATAATCAATTTGGAACGGGGGATGGTTGTTAAATGTGGCTCTTTCGTGGTTTCGCTCCGCAAGCTGTTCGGCCCGCGGGGCGAATCGACGAAGACTCTTTTTGAAGGCCCTCTTTAGCTAATACTAGTAGATAATTATTTCCTCAATAAATTTGGGATTTAGATTGTTTTACTGTACTGTACCAGCCTTTTTGATAGTCCTCTGCAGGACGTAGGCCTACCCACGAAGGGTGATTGGGCTATTATCCACTACGCTGGCCCAGTGCGGGTTGGATTTACTTAGTTTGTGTTATTAGTGATCAATCGGTTGTTATTAGTGATTGGTTGGATTTAGGTTGTTATTAGTGATCAATTCTAGGCCGTGGTGGCCTAGAGGTAGTGACACCCGCCTTACAATCGTGAGGTCTTGGGTTCAAAACTCGGTCCCGTACCAATGAGTTCTTTGGAATTTATGTACGGAATTTCACACCACTGGCTATTCGGTGAAGGAAAACATCGTGAGGCAACCAGCCTACGTCTGTAGAAGAGATTCAATGGCGTATATGAATCCACCAACCCGCACTGGGCCAGCGTGGTGGATATGGCACAATCACCCTTCGTGGGTAGACCTACGTCCTGTAGTGCGCTATTAAAAAAAGGCTGGTACAGTAGTGATCAATTTTAAAAGCTAAATACCTACCTATAGTATTAAACCAAACAACATCCTTACTAATAATATAAATCCAAAAGTATGTTTGTTAGTTCATTGGTTTGTCTGTTAGTCTTTCATACAGCATCTAAGGAAGGGGTCGACTTATTTTTATTTGCATGGATATATTTTAAAGGGTACTTTTATATAAGTATCCCTGAAAAATAAAGGTTTCAATGGGATATCACAAAAACCAAAAAATATTACATTACTAGCATTTGCCCGCGGCTTCGCCCGCGTGGTATTTTATTTTTTGTGCCATCCCAAGGGAACATTTTATTTTTCTATAGTAAAAAGTAGCCCATGTCACTTTCCGCCTTTCAAACTATGTCTGTGGCAAAAATAAAGTCAAGCCGTTGCTTCGTTGCTGCGTTAAAGAGGAATAAACCAACAAACACACTTTCAGATTTATAATATTAAGTGAATAATCGGCCAAGTAAGAGTCGAGCTCGCGCACGGGGGGTTCCGTACTGTATGGGAGCCCTTAATTTTTTTTTTATTTTAATTTTATTATTTATTATTGAAGTGAATATACAACTAAATATTCTGTGAAAATTTCAAGCACCTACCTGTTTCCATTAATGTCTAGCGAAAAACGGCTAAAAAAATCAGGTTTGTTGTATGGGAGCCCCCCTTAATTATTAATTTTATTCTGTTTTTATTTGTTGTTATAGCGGCAACAGAAATTTTTCAACAGCTTTCTAGCTATAACTGTTCATGAGATACAGCCTGGTGACAGACAGAAGGACAGACGGACATCAGAGTCTTAGTAATAGGGTCCCGTTTTGACCCTTTGTGTACGGAACCCTAAAAAAGTAAGAATTATGTAGAGGCACCTAGAAATGCCCGTATAAATGTCTCTACATCGTTTCATCATGAATTTTTCAACTGTATTGTATAATTTGTGTTATATTTGTTTGTAACTACTTAATTTATTTAATAACTAAAATGGCACAGTCGGTACCATGTGCCATTTTAGTCTAAACTAATATAATAAAGAGGTAAAGTTTGTGAGTTTGTGAGGTTGTAGGGGGTAATCTCTGGAACTACTGAACCGATTTCGAAAACTCTTTTACCAATAGAAAGCCACATTATTTGCGAATGCCATAGGCTTAAAGTAAGCGCGGGCGATGCCGCGGGCAAACGCTAGTTATTAAATAAATTAAAACTAAATGAGACTTCCAATAGAACTAGAACAACTATTCCATATCTGGAACGTCACAAATCACAACTATAATAGTAGTTTATGCAACTGTCATAAAATGAAGATACTCGCTGCGCTCGTTTCATAATAGTAACGAGTGTTTTAATACCCGTGTTATATGCAGTTGCATACACTACTTTATCTTCACTAATAAAAAAATAAATAAAAAAAAAACATACTGCGAAACATTAAATTCACGCGTACGTGTATTGTCACAGTGAACTTGGCGTCATTAAAATCTAACCAATGAGAGCGCAGCTGCGCGCGCAGGGCCAATCAGGAGCGAGCGCGCGATGTTATAATGAGATTTTACGATATCGATGTGGATATTATAACATCATGTGAAATTGCTTAAATGTTGTCTGCGCTATGACAGTAGTCATTATAAGTCAAGTATTGGAAACGTAAGTAGAATGTTACAACATTAGTGTAGATAAACATAATTATCGCTAAGTAGTAAAATTATAAATTATCAGTGAACAAACTCACAGCAACTGTCCCCAGTAGAGTTTGTGCAAAAAGAGAAGCGTCGTAGGTGAGGTCGCCCGTGTGCCATTTTACTAATTTTGTTACGTTGACAACACTGCTCTGTCATTGCTAGTACACCTAAAAGAAAACTAAAGGTGTTTGATACGTGGTAGACACCAATTCAGTTTTCATCAGTAACCTCGCGTCTACCAAGTATAGTCAGTATACTAAGCGCCACACAAATCGGCGGATAGGAAGTTATGCGCAGAACGCTGCGCAAAAGCCCATATATATAGCCCATATATAGGTATGCGCGGGAAACAGAGAGACGAGACGCCGAGGCACACCCGCCCGCCAACCTCATGCCTCCCGCGCGCTCTCTACGCCCGTGCACACATGCGCAATAATTAGAGAATCACGGCGAAGTGTCATCTGCGGCTAACTTCTCATCCGCCGATTTGTGTGGCGCTTAGTATACCTTGGCTGCTGATTAAAATCTTATTGTTAGTTCACCGTATCGCCACGACGGTTCTCTTTTTGCACAAACTCTATCTAACTCATTACAAATAAATAAACGTAAGTATAAAGCTATAAACAGAGTCAGCTGGTTCAGTAAATCGGCCCACTGACTACAACAGTGATAAGTAACTGCGTGACAACACCATCTGTGCGGTTATACTGTCGCTAGTAGTTAGGGAAAATATAATATTCTGTACCGGCCTTTTGATAGTCAACTGTTGAAGTTAGGCCTACCCACGAAACGCTTGAGCTACGAACGACTGTTACTGATGTTACCAACCAAACCACTATCAAACTTACTACCAGTAGTAAGATTGGTAGTAGCACTGGTAACAAACTAAAAAAATACGTACAGACGAACATAGTACCTCCTCCTTTTTTGGAAGTCAAATTGGAAAATAGACAACGTTCGTTTTATTGTACTAAAATATTAACAAAATACCTAAACTTATATACAGGGTTATTTCTAATTAATTAGCATCCTTTTAGGGGCTTATTCTGTACATCAAAACTAACAACTTTTGTTCTGCGACTTTTGTCAGAACTCGAAAAAAAAAACAGCCGTTCCATACATTTTTGTCGCGTTTGAACGATATTTTTCTATGGAACAACAAAATTATTTTTTAAGTTTAGACAAAAGTCGTAGAACAAAAGTTGTTAGTTTTGATGTACAGAATAAGCCCCTAAAAGGATGCCAATTGATTAGAAATAACCCTGTACATATTTACCAAACTAAATTAAAAAAATATAAAACTAGAATAAAGAAGTAGATAAGTTAGAATAAATTATGTTTTTAAGAGTAAACAAGTCGCTCATAGCTCCATACAAACGTCGGTGGCTAATCACATCAGTGTTTGTTGTTGAATATCTGAAACTAACATTTATATCAATTTGTCTTTACAAAATGTATGCTTATTGCTAATAAAATTGTGAAAAAAAAACTCCACTCAAATGAACTCGTAAGCCTCAGAACATTTGAATTTTGACTCACATTTTTAGGAAACTTTGGGTGCAATAAAAACACAGAAGAACTAAACTGAGTAATTTTTTAAAAAAATAGCGGCCTAGTTTATGTTTTCGTTAGTTCAAATAACTATTATTTAAATAAATTAACTAAACAGTTTTTTTTTATAATTTACTACGGAGAAAACCTTATGCGCATTTAGAACGCAGCTGTAATTATAGGTATTTTAAAACAAATGAAAACAAAATTATATTGCAATAGGTGCACAGGCACTATATCTACTGTTTACCATCGAATCTTTCTCTTCTTCAGACAATACAGCTGAGATATCAATAATTTAAGCTACGCCAAATCTGAGTTCGTGCCGTCAACTGCGTCGTAATTTAATCATTTCTAGAAAATATTATTTACAGTCACCTAGTTCTAATTATTCCCGTCTACCCAGTAATGTTAGCCCAGTCTACCCAGTTAAGTTAGTTATCACGAGCCAAAGGTCGTCCTGATAACAGCGAAATGTTATGTAACTAAGGTTACTGTACTCCATGGATACATACAATAATGGATTTCATTCGATCTCCTTGATTCATTGAGATAAATAAATTTCGCTAATGGGTCAATACTTAATCTTGAACTAATAGGTTATAAGAATAATCTGCCAAGTACGAGTCGGACTCGCGCACGGAGGGTTCCGTACTGTATCGGAGGTAAATATTCATTTTATTTTAATTTTATTATTTATTATTGAAGTGAATATACAACTAAATATTATGTGAAAATTAAAACGGCTAAAAAATCAGGTTTGTTGTATGGGAGCCCCCCTTAAATATTAATTTTATTCTGTTTTTAGCATTTGTTGTTATAGCGGAAACAGAAATACAATTCAGCTTTCTATCTATAACAGTTCATGAGATACAGCCTGGTGACAGACAGACGGACAGACGGACAGCGGCAGCGGAGTCTTAGGGTCCTGTTTTTGACCGACAAACCAAACCGGAGGAGGTACTCAATTCGACGCGTATATATATATATATATTTTATGTATAACCACGCATAACTTTTTTCGTAGTAGTCCGATTTCAATGATTCTTTTTTTTATTGGAAAGAATATACTTCGAAATTGGTCCCATTAAAGTTTTATTGAAATCGGCTCAGCCTTTTTTGGTAAATCAACAATAATGTGAAAAATGTAACATCGATCCGTGCAAAATATTCGCGAATTCTGTACACGGGTGAAGTCGTTCATGCTATTTTTTGCGAAAAATAATTACCCTTTAGGTACGGAACCCTAAAAATAACGGTTAAATATGTCTGTTGCAATTAATTAGTGAGTATGACGAAGATTCTAAAGAAATCTGTTTGTTATCATGTCGTACTTGTCAAGGTCAAATAATAGTCTTTTTTAGGGTTCCGTACCCAAAGGGAAAAACGGGACCCTATTACTAAGACTTCGATGTCCGTCTGTCTGTCTGTCACCGGGCTTTATCTCATGAACCATGATAGCTAGGCAGCAGAAATTTTCACAGATGATGTATTTCTGTTGCCGCTATAACAACAAATACTAAAAAGATAATAAAATAAATGTTTAAGGGGGGCTCCCATACAACAAACCTGATTTTTTTAGACGTTTTTCGCTCTATATTAATAATGGTAACAGGTAGATGCTTGAAATTTTCACAGAATATTTAGTTTTATATTCAGTTCAAGTTAAATAAATAATATTTTACTTTAATGGAATAGATGTTTATCAACATATGGGCAGAGATGCGGTTTACAGTAAATATAAATGTAGCACTTGTTTAGCGTGGTTCAGCAGTTTTGACAAAAATAATACCTAATAAAAAGACAATAAGCCCGATTACAGAGGCGCCAGCGTAACTATAATAGCTAAATAGGGCTTATTCCACAAATCCCCTTAGATGATCCCCTGCGCAGGGAATAAGTGGATAGCATAGTCCTGTTTCTTTTTCACTCTAGGCATTTGATAGAGAGAACGCTTTTTACGTTGCTATTAAATTTACGCTGGCGCCTCTGTAATCGGGCTTATTATCGTCATTTCAACCACTTCCACTTCACTTTTATGATGTCCACTTCTGAAAATGAGCCTCTCCTAAACAGGGTTATTTCTAATCAATTAACATCCTTTCAGGGGCTTATTCTGTACATCAAAACTAACAACTTTTGTTATGTGACTTTTGTCAAAACTCAAAAAAAAAAAATTGTTCTTCCATAGAAAAATATTGTTCACCCGCGACAAAATGTATGGCAGCTGATTTATTTTTAGTTTTAATAGGTCCCTAAAAGGATGCTAATTGATTAGAAATAACCCTGTATATCGCCAATAGGATTGCTTGGAAACGACTTTTATCTAGAGGTAGTTCAATCCAGCGGTCTTAATGAGGTCTTCTGTCCACCTTGTGGAAGGTCAACCTACGCTGCGCTTCTAGGTAAGTAATCTCTATTAAAACACTTTTGAATCTCATTGGTCATTAAGCTTGCGTGCTGTGTCCTGCCCTCTGCCACTTCAACTTGATTATCCGCGTGTCTTATGTCGACAACCTTGGTAAAACGTCATCTTAATTAATTCCTTATTCATAATATACTATCGTAATAAACATTAGCACATTCATAACACCTGTGAGCTGTATCGTAGTTACTATACCTACCTATCTACTTCTTTTCTAGTAAAACGTATGAAAGAAAGACCCAAGCACGCGTCCTTGAGGGACCCCGTTTGACCCACACTGCTAACCGACAAATCGCTCTTTAAATAAGGCCTCTTTACAATCTAGATTCCTTTGAACTCTACACAAAAGAACTAAAAGAACGCTGGGAAGACGCATTTTATTCCTTTCCCATGTTTAAAATAATTGAAATGCAAATACGAGTGCTCGTTGGAGAGTGTCCGACGCTTTACATAGTACTAGAGTTACTTTGTTGTAAGAAGTGTCGATTGTTCGCAAATATAGCTATCATTATGGTGATTGATGGGGTCGTAGACATGGCGTAGCGCCGTGCTACGGCTACCAGTGCCGCAACACGGCGATGCAGCGCTACGCTTTAAATTTCTTTTTATTTACATCACACCAAATTAGTCTAAGGTTTTAGTGACCTCTATCTATGGTCATTATATTGATAATTCATAAAAAACACCTCACAAAAAAGGAAAGTTACAAAAATTACATTTGCGAATATTACATTGTTTCGGTTATACAAAAAAAAAAAAAAACACATCTGCGGGCCCCAAACTGGGCAGAAAACCCGTGTCTTGGGTGCCCCAACATTATAAAACTATCAACTTGTGAATGTCCAAAAATACATTAAAGATTACAATTGAAATAAAACTAATTATAAAATTACATTGTCATAGGAATAATAATATAAAAAAGAATGTCAGATTACAAAAACAATGTCAGATTACAGTTAAATATAAAAAGAAATAAAAGGTAACAATTAAAAAGAAACAGTTAAAAATTAAATGTCAAAAATTAAAAAAGAAAATGCAAAAATAAAACAAAAGTACATAACAGGAGTTTTGAGGGGAACGCGGAAAAACCATGTCGCTGCATTGTACTTTTTTTAAATTTTTTGTTTGTAGTTGGTATTGTTTTTATCAGTGATTATTCTGTTTTATTGGGAAAACCTAGGCCAACGGTGGACGAGTTGATGATGATGAAAACTAGTTTTCTAATCGTACCCATTTCATCGTGGATATTGAAGACTTTTTCTGTTCTTCTATACTCGCACAGAGCACATAAGATCGTATTCTAAAGATTGAGTATTGTACATTGCATCAAGTAGGTAGGTAAAGTAGGGACAAGATAATAGGTCACTTTTGACATTTCATGTATGCAAAGAAAAATATACCTTACACTACCTTTAGTGTAAAACTCATGAAAACAATATTGACGACGACCGATAATTGTTCTCGAAGACGGCTTGGAGTTTTATTCCTTTAGTGTAAGGTATATTTTTCTTTGCATACATGAACTGTCAAAAGTGGCCTATTAAAATGACTCCACTATAGTTCCAAACTAAAGACATTAACCAATTGAGGAGTCCAGGGGTCTCCTTTCACCGCAGGAAGTCATCCAGTCGCCGGCACAGCGCTAACAAGACTGATTGGCTGTTCCGTTCCGTGTCTGGATTCAGTGCTATTATTCTAAAAGTGGTAGTTTACGAAGTGTTGATTTTTGTCGGTAGTTAGAAGTACCCTTTGTGGAGTCGGAATTTGTGATTTTGTGAAAACGAAACGCAAGTTGTTTCGTTTTTTTCCAGTTATGGGGGACCTTGGGGGATGGGCGATTCGCCCTTAAAATAACTAAACGCCGCAAAACCCGCAAAATAATGTAGAGTCAGTTTTACCTTCATCGGGCGTGCCATATTTACACATGCAAGCCTAATAATAAGAAGATTACTCTATTAATTCTTTCATTGCAAGACTTTTAAACTATGGTAGGGAAGATAGCAGGTGCAGCCTCAAGAATCGCGTTTCACGTGAGAAGGTCAATTTTATTTGCAATCTATTGAAGTCAGTGTTCGGCAGTTTTAATGTTTGAATTGAAATTTATTGCCAACGCTATTTTAAAACTAGGCCGTTCAATCAAAATCCAATTACCTGGAATCACGTGCGATGACGAATTTCCTTCACATACCTACACATAGTACATACATATACATCCATGCCACGCCGCGCCGTCGTGAGGGTTACCAAACGTCCGAATTCTTTTTTTGATTTTGGCTCTTTTAAGTGTTCCGTACACAAAGGGTAAAAACGGGACCCTATTACTAAGACTCCGCTGTCCGTCTGTCTGTCTGTCACTAGGCTTTATCTCATGAACCGTAACAGCTAGAACGTTGAAATTTTCACAGATAAGGTATTTCTATTGCCGCTATAACAAAAGTATACTAAAAATAGAAAAAAAATATTTAAGGGGGCTCCCATACAACAAACCTAAATTTTTAAACATATTTTAATAATGGTGACAGGTAGATGCATACAATATTCACAGAATATTTAGTTAAATTAAATATACACTTTAAAAATAAATAAATAAATTAAAATAAAATTAATATTCCCAAAAAAGTAACTAGATTTTTTTGCTCGATATTAATAATAATGGCAACAGGAAGATGATTGAAATATTAAGTGGTATATTTCTTTAAAAAATAATTAATAAATTTAAATAAAATATATTAAGGTAGCTTCCATACGGTACGGAACCCTTCGTGCCCTAGTCTGACTCGCATTTGGCACTGGTTATTCGCACTGTTCTGTTGTGTACTGATTTCTCAAATTTATAGACATACTGAAATGGCAAAAAAACAGCAACAAATAACATTCAATATAATTTATCCATGCACACATTTTCTTGAAATTTTATAAGCTTTTTCCTACTGTAGAGTTGTTGCTTTATGAAACAAGTATAACTTAGAGGCTAGTACCCTACTAGCCTCTAGCCTCTAGGTTATACTAGATGCACTGGTTGTGGCCTTAATAGAGTACATTTTTGGCCACTTCGAATTTTAATTATACGTAGACAATTATAATGTGAAAATAATGTTCTATATTTAGAAAAGCAAATAGGCTGATTCAATATGATTGGTTTATTTGCCGAAAAAAACCGAACTACTGCAACTGAAAAGTTACAGTAGTTCGGTCAACCGGACTAATAACCGGACTACTACTACTAGAGGAAGTTTTTAATCTTTGACATTCACACAAACAATATTTATTGGGCTCAACGCATAAGCATTGCCATTCAGCGTGGCAATGCAGTCAGCATGCTGGGCACGCTGACAACTGGCAGTGGGTGCGAGCCTTTATCTTTAGACCTTCACGGGTCTGTGGATGATCCAATGCTTTTTATGTAGTAGTAGTGTAGGTAGTTAAGCATATAAAGTAGTACCTATTGTATTTTGTTTTTTTTTTAATCGGGCAAAAGTGCCTTTATTAACTACAACAAAACTACACTACTATTACACAAAAAGTATTGGATCGTCCTCAGACCTTTGAAGGTCTAAAGAAAATCCAAATGCTCAAGCCCACTGCCAGTTGGCAGCGTGCCCAGCATGCTGGCTCACCTTGATTGTATTGTATAACAAATTGTATATATTTTTATGTACAATACATTATAAAAAAATATTTATGGTGTTACATTTTTATATTCTATTTATGCAATTATATTTTGGGCCAAAGCCGGGGCAGTGGCGACAACAGGTGCATCTACCAGATGATTGTTCCAATTTCATATGTCATTTATCTTTAGGTAGGTACCTACATTTTTTATCGGAACCTAACATTCCTAGATGCTATGGTAACCCTCATGAGGCAAAGTATTGAACTGTTATATAACAATCGATTGGACCAAAATACGCCGCACCGGGTCATATTAGTTACGTTGTTATGTACAGAGAGTAATATATAGGTCAAACAAATAACTAGCCAGACGATTTGACCTGAAATCTGCATGAAAAACTGGCTGTAAAAGTTGTATAATACGATGGGTTATGAGTTCCAATTTCCTACACACTAAAAGTTGTTCTAAAGCGCTAATCCTCATTAATATTACAAATCGGAAATTTAGTTGATAAAATTTTTACTTTTTCACGCAGTAACAGAGCAATGGATTGACTTGATTAACCGACTTCCAAAAAGGAGAAGGTGCTATGTTCGTCTGTATGTATTTTATTGTGTATGTTCATCAATAATTTCACTAATTGTGAACCGAATTAAAAAAATCTTTTTTAGTTCGAAAGGTTAAACTCCCAAAGTGGTCACATTTGAATTTTACAGAAATCGGCTGAGCCGTTTTTGAAAATACAACAATAATGTAAGAATTTTGTATACTTTGGAAGACAGTTTTGCCATTTTTTCAATAATTATTTTTGGAATAGATTTAGTTAAAAAAGTCGGAAAGTGACATAGGCTACTTTTTATCCCGGAAAAATAAAAAGTTCCAATGGGACAGCACAAGAGTCAAAATATCACTCAGGCAAAGCCGCGGGCAAAAGCTAGTATTCTATATTTTACTAGCTTTTGTACGTGGCTTTAACCGCGTGATTATTCGATTTTTGTGCTATCTCATAAAAAGAGGAATCTTTATTTTTCGGAATAAAAAAATGCAAGTGGAGTCCCTCCGCGCGGAAGAAGTCAAACTTCGACGCAACAGCGCTTTCATACCCCCTCCATGGTAGCGTTAAAACTTTGAACGCAACCTTGTTGGAAGTCGCATTAGAAGTTTCACTTCAAAAACACACTAGGTACTTGGTTTATAAGCCGACCGTATTGTAGTGCGTATGAAAACTGCCGTTTTGTACATTTTTCTGTGTTACCAGACCGCAACCGCATCCGCAAAGTGAGAGCCTTAGGTTCGTATACGCATATGCGAATGCGGTTGCGGTCCCTGCGGCCGCAACACGGTAAACTGTATGAAACCGCAGTATCCATACGCACTATAACCGGAATTTGGCGTCCCTTCGATCAAAAATTCTTGACCGAAGCATCCCGCAGACAGCTGTGGCCCGGCTACGTCCTAATGTTCGACCAATCAAAGCCAAAAATATTTCAATTTTAATTTAATGATTTTTAATCTATATTTACCGAAAGGTTGAACGTTGTAGTAAGTATGAAAACAGCGGTTTCATACATTTTTCTGTGTTGCGGCAACCGAACGGTAGCCGGATCGCAACCGCACCCGCACAGTGCGTACGTGGCCTTAGACCATCTGTTGTTGATCAAATTTTTCCCATCTTCCACAGGTCCCCAAAAACGAAGCCCGCTGACGATGCCGAGACTGAAAACCTCAAAGGCGATCTTGAAGGTGAAGAGGCCAAAGATGGCGGGGCCTTGGAAGCCAAGATGACACTGCTGAACGGCATCACGGTTATTGTGGGATCCATCATTGGCAGTGGTATCTTCGTCTCGCCTACTGGAGTGCTGAAGTACACTGGATCGGTCAACGCTAGTTTGCTGGTGTGGGTTGCTTCGGGAGTGTTCAGTATGGTAAGTGATAAATAATACAGTTTTTAAAAGATTGGAGAAATTGCAAAGCAAAAGCTTGATAAGGTACATGATAAAGACGAGGATCATTGCAAAGCTGATTTTGCAAAAGAGTTTGAGTAATTGAAGTGGTCTGCTAAATTGACAGCTCCTTTTTTTCCCTCGTAAAAAAAGGTCAGACAAGGCCTTACAGAGGATTATGGAATAATATTAGACTTATTGTTATCCCAGGGAATACCTACGGTTCCTTCAGCAAACCCAAAATTGAATTGATTGATTTTATTAAAACGTCACCGAATATACAAGTAGCGGCAAGAAATTCTAGCGCTGAGAGTACTGTAGAGGGGATGGCTGTGCATGTTGACCGCCATACTAAACTCACGCGCAGCCACCCCCTCCACACTTTGCTCAGCGCTAGACTTATATGTCGCGACCTGTACCTACCTAGTTGGATAAATATTCAAATGGGAGTCTTTTTTATTTATTTTTTTTGAGGCACGATGAATACCCTACAATTTTGAAAATGATCAATTTGTTTATATTCATTTTGTTAATGAAAATGATTAACATGGTGACTATAATCATTTAATATAGTAATAGTTATAGTTGCTTGCCACATTAGCAAATTATCTTATTTACTTCCTTACCTGTTTACAAGTTGGAATTCCAAACACCAATCTCTTATATCTAATTGGCTCGAAAGCTTTGCGGTCTCTCAGCAATAATCTTCAGAGTTCTACAGAGACTTATTAAAATCCTCCTCCAGTAATACCCATTTAACAAGCACCGCGTATTGGGGACGCCTAAGCACTTTGTTATTGCTTAAGACAGGGCTACACCGCAGCGTCACTTTAAAAAAAAAACATTTTATAGACACGTATGCCTAGTACTAGCCTGATAAAATACCCAGATGTAGCAGCTGTTAGTAAAGACATAATAAAATTGAATGTATATTATGTCGAATACATTAATTTATATCTATTTATTTTTAGCTTATTATTTTTATTTAGGGATGCTATTATTTATTGGAAAACAACATAGACTTTCTAAATGCTAAACATCAATTTACTTGTTAAAGTACTCTGCATTGAGTTATATGACTAATAAAAAACCTAAAATGTATTTATTTATGAGTACATTAGGTACATTAATCTTTATTACCTATGTATATAATAAGAAATTTACTTAATGACAATAAATAATATATTAGCAAAAGTTTTGACGACTTATTTTGTGCTAGGCATACTATAAGCGGATCCCCCGCCCCCCTGTTCCGCGCAGGCGAGGGCTAAGTTAAGCGGTAGCATTATAATAGCATGTTGTCATAGTTAAAACAATGGGCAAGTCATTTTATAATTATTTACAATAGTTACTAATAGGTAGGTATAGCATTATTGAATGTAATGTAATAATTGAAAAACAATATCTAGACACGCGGAAGCGTGTCCAGCCAAGTCTAAGAAAAAGGAACTGGCGACGCGACGTGTGTAATATTACACGAACCATTTCGAGCCACTTTTGACCCCATCATAACTCGAAAACTATTTAACCTATATATATGAAATTTAGCATATTTATTAAAGTTATCATAGTAGTATATTATATTAAGCTTATCTACAATACAAAATTTCATTAACAAGCAAAGTTAATGAAATTTAAAGAAATAACTCTAACTTACTCTAACTCTTACTTCTTACTCTACTCGCCTTACTCTAGGAGTCCTTACTTCACAAACTCTACACCTTAGTCAATATATGCGGCTTAGCTGTTTCGCTAACTGCGCATGGGCGTAAAGTGAAGATTAATTCATTAATTCTATTATACAAACAGTTCTTGTTGTAACGAAACGGCCAAGTCACATATATTGACTAAGCTGTAGAGTTTGTGGAGTAAGGACTTGTAGAATAAGGCGTGTAGAGTTAGAAACTTGGCTTTACGTGAGATCTGACAACTTTTTGATAGTGGGTACTGTGATTTAGACTTGGCTTCATTTCACATGAAAATGTTTTTGTTGGATTAATTTAACTCGGAGACAGATGTTCCCCACGAGCGCGTCTGCCCGAGGGAACCCTAATGCTGGTGTGGAGCTTGGTGTTTTCGTCTGATGGGAAACTACAGGATCACCGAAATCAAAAACCCTTTATTTTTCTTCACAAACTTATATACACTGTTTTTCTTTGACAAGAAAAAGTCAAGCGCGAATCGCACTAATAATTTTGAATTTGGTATTTTGCCGAAAGAGTTTGCCAAATAAATAAAGAAGATCGTAGCCGTCGTGCACAACAGATTCATCAATCGAGTCGGCTATTAATTGAGTAGAGTAGGTACCTACTGAAAGAATGATTTCATAAAATATTTCTCACTAGTGAAAATATCTTGCGGTTTTCAGCTAACCACATAATGGTGACTGAAAAAGTACATGTATTTACAATTTACATATTTATAAGAGTGTATGTTGTTACACAGTATGTATGTTGCGGTACCTATTTATTTATGTATCCTTATAGTTCATTTCATTTCATTTATTTCTCAACATAGATACAATTATGTATACTTGTGAATGTCCAACCAAATACATTAAATATTACAATTGAAATTAAAACTAATAATTATAAAATTACATTGAAATAGGAATTAAAAATGTGAGAATATAGGTACAAAAACAAATGTCCAATTACAATTGAATTTAGAAATAAATGTCAAAAGAAAAAATAAACAAAATCCTTATAGTTGGTATGTACAGGCATTAAATGCGAAAACCACAAAAAAATTGTATATTAAATCATCTGCTTTAAGCTTCAACGCCAAACATAATTACTTATTTAAGTGTATAGTTATAGTTTAATTAACATTGACATATTGGACTATATCTTCATGGGTAAATTTTTCCATAGAGCTTCATTTATAAACCTGAAATAACAAGCTGTTCGACCGTAGACGGAGAATATAAACTTATTTTGTTGGGTTTTGGGCAAAACATGCATATTTTAAATGATGTGTGGTTTTTGGACGGACACGACAGTTCAAAGGCGGTAGTCAACCACAGACTTTTAAAAAAGTAAATGCAGCAGGAAACGAGCTGTGGTTGGCTATTATGGAGGAAGTAGGCAGATATTTTAAAATAGAACGTGGTCAGCGACTTGCACGGTTTTTGGAGACCATTCTGGTCGAGCCGTCGGAGCGAAGAAAAAATCTAGATTAGTTATTTTTAAAGCTTAGAGAACACTGTGTTGGAAAAAATAAATCTCCAAAGTATTATTGTAAATTCAACTTTTTGTTTGGGACAGCCTTTTTAGGGTTCCGTACCCAAAGGATAAAAACGAGTCCCTATTACTAAGACTCCGCTGTCCGTCCGTCTGTCTGTCTGTCTGTCACCAGGCTGTATCGCCTGTATCTCATGAACCGTAATAGCTAGAGAATATAGAGATATTTTCACAGATTATGTATTTCGATAGCTGCTGTAACAAAAAATGCTTAAACTGAATAAAAAGTATTTAATATTTCCCATACACAAACGTGATTTTTTTTGCCGAGGGGCTTCCATACGATACGGAACCCTTCAAGCGCGAGTCCAACTCGTATTTGACCGATTTATTTCAAGCTACTTAGATCCTATAGATAGCAAAAGTTGGCTATCATGATGAATATATGATAATATGCTAGAATATGTACCTACCTATGTGTACATCGGTTTGAGAAACAGCTTGTAAAGTTTGACGCGTGACGCAAGCAGCCCTCGCCCCCCGCGGTGTGGCCCTGGCCTTAAGTACTTTCTTTGAAATTACAAGCGCTGCTATTTATGTATTTATCGGCAATTCTGAGAATGTTTAATAACTGTCATCTTGGGATCGCCCTTGTAGGACGCGTGACGTAAATAGGACAGTAGGTGGGTACTTAGTACCTAAAGGACGACTGAGGTTGTGCCGTTTTCGGCGAAATACCTTCCCTAGTAAATAGGTATCTTCTAGGTAAGCGTGCTACACCCTAGACCGCATATCTGCTCAACATCAGGCAGTACGTAGTCAAACGCAAACCTATACGGAATTCAAAAAAAGCTAGCCCTCTATAACATTAATAGTCAAAAGCAAAACCGCTATTTTTGTGTTTCTGTGTGTCTGTCTGTGTATCCGCTTATATCTTCTAAACTAGACAACAGATTGCATTGCGGTTTCCACTATCTTTTAGAATATTTCTTCTGGAAGGTTTATAACTATAGTTCATCCGTAACCGGGCGAAGCCAGGACGGACAGCTAGTTTTTAGGGTTCCGTACCCAAAGGGAAAAACGGGACCCTATTACTAAGATTTCGATGTCCGTCTCTCCGTCTGTCTGTCTGTCTGTCTGTCTGTCACCGGGCTGTATCTCATGAACCATGATAGCTAGGCAGCTGAAATTTTCACAGATGATGTATTTCGGTTGCCGCTATAACAAAAAATACTAATAACAAAATAAAATAAATATTTAAGGGGGGCTCTTATACAACAAACCTGAATTTTAAGACGTTTTTCGCTCTATTTTAATAATAGTACCAGGTAGATGCTTGAAATTTTAACAGAATATTTAGTGTTATATTCCCTTTAATAATAAATAATAAAATTCAAATAAAATAAATATTTAAGGGGGGCTCCCATACAGTACGGAACCCTCCGTGCGCGAGTCCGACTCGTACTTGGCCGATTATTTGATTTGTTCTATTAGGTATCTATCTGGTTTTACTCTCGTTCACATATTTGATTATTATGTTTATGTGATTACTTGGTGGCGTGCTATAAATTGTATAATGTTATGCGGTTCCGTTTTTAGGGTTTTTTGGTTTACACTTGGTTTTTTGGTTTTTTTTTTGGTGTACACCACAGGCTCTGTGTGGTACACTGATTAGGTAGGTATATTATTGACACTGATGATATTATTGCTTGCCAAACAGGTAGAATATGGCGGTTAATTATTATTATCTTACCATCTTGTGTTACCCATATACGCAATAAAGATATATGACCATAACTATGAAATATTTTGTGACGACACACATCGTTAGAGTTATGACCGTGTTTATTTGATAGATATCGGTCAATACCGGGTCAAACAGCGTTCGATAATACAGAAGCCATTAAGATTTCAGATAGTTCTATATTTGATTGGTCAATTTGTGTGATGTAACTAAAACATTTAATTTTTACTTACAATAATATGATTCTTACGGTATAGCGCGTATATGTAAGCACCATATAGTACCCATGTTATGGGTACCTAATATTAAGTATTGTACTAATTCATATTTTATTTTTGACTTGTAATATTTTACCAATAAATAATCTGTATCTGTATCTGTATAGGCCGAATCATACAACTTGGCGGTCGGCGGATGTGATTGTAGCTATACTGGTAGTCAATTAGCATCCTTTTATGGGCTTATTCTGTAGATCAAAACTAACAACTTTTGTTCAACGACTTTTATTAAAATTTCAAAAAAAAATGCTGTTCCATAGAAAAATATCATTCACCCTCGACAAAATGTATGGAACAGCTGTAATTTATTTTTTGGTTTTGACAAAAGTAGCAGATCAAAAGTTGTTAGTTTTGATGTACAGAATAAACTCCTAAAAGGATGCTAATTGATTACCTGTAATCCTGTATAAGCTGCGGATAATCCGATCGTAGCGCAGCTGTTAAAAAGTGAGCTTCAGTCAGGATTGGGGTATCCGCAGCTTGTAGCTAACATCACAACCGCCAAGTTGTATGAATCGGCTAATGAAATTTTTATTACGTGTTTTATCTTTATCATTGCGTTTGTTTTATTATATTTATCGCTGGTCAAGCGTGGATGCGATTGGCCCAAGATAGGGAACAATGACACATAAGAGAGGAGGCCTATACCCAGCTGTGGGTCGACACAGGCTGATGATGATGATGATTGCGTTTAGACTTTTTGCAAATATTTATTTTGTGATTGTAATAATATACATAGACATCCAAAATAGGTACTAGATTTTTTTTTTTTTTTAAAATAGGTACTAAAAAGCGGGCGCGATCCTTTGTACTGGACCGCTATCGGATCGCTTTCTCGCGGCTCCCGCCTCTGTGTGACCCGAGTTTTACATCGAAAATCACGTCCATAATAGATATTTTGTTCGAGTTGCCACAGCAGAAATAACAGTACGTATTGTTAGTTTCACCAGTGTTTGTGATATCGGGTCACATGGCCGATAATGCCCAATATAGTATCCATTTAGATAGCGCTGTGATTTGTCATTACAATTTGTACCACTTTCCCGGAATAATTAAATTATACTTACTAAAGATTAATTTAATTAGTACCTGTTTGTATATGTAGATACTAGTGACATTTCCTTGTCGGGACGACGTTAAGACGGCTGTCAAGAATCTGTATGTAGGTACTCAGTATGTTGGCTCAGCAACCCGAAATGGGTCTAGCCCTATGATAGTACTGTACCAGCCTTTTTAATAGTCCACTGCAGGACGTAGGCCTACCTACGAAGGGTGATTGGGCTATATCCACCAAGCTGGCCCAGTGCGGGTTGGTAGATTCACATACGCCATCGAATTTCTTCTACGGACGTATGCAGGTTGCCTCACGATGTTTTCCTTCACCGAAAAGCCAGTGGCGTGAAATTCCGTAAGTACATAAGTTCCAAAGAAACTCATTGGTACGGGACCGGGATTGAACCCACGACCTCAAGAATGACAGGCCAGCGTTACAACCACTAGACCACCACGGCTTACTACCTATGATAGTAGATTCTAATAATTGCCACTCTTCTCTATTATGTCCATATGTGGGAACTCGAATTAAAAATGAGGAGATCCGTAGAAGAACTAAAGTTACCGACACAGACCCAAGGATTGGCAAGTTGAAATGGCAGTGGACAGGACACACTGCGCGGAAGATTGATGGGGTCGAAAAGTTCTTGATTGGAGACCACGTACCGGCAAGCGCAGCGTAGGACGTCCACCCACAAGGTGGACGGATGACCTCATTAAGACCGCAGCATAGCATTGGAAGCTGTTTCCAACCGGTCTTATTGGAGATCCATTGGGGAGGCCTATGTCCAGGAGTAGACGTCCTATTGGGTGATGGATGGGGAACTACTCAATGAGAAAATGATTTACGAGTAATTGGATTAGGCATAGAATAGTTATTAATAAATAATTAAAAATTAGTTTTAATTAGCAATCGTAGCTATTTTTAGGGTTCCGTATCCATAGGGTAAAAACGGGACCCTATTACTAAGACCCCGCTGTCCGTCTGTCTGTCACCAGGCTGTATCCTGAACCGTAATAGCTAGAAAGTTGAAATTTTTACATGTGATGTATATTTCGATTGCCGCTATAACAACTTATACTAAAAACAGAATAATATAAATATTTAAGGGGGGTATTCAACAAACGTGTTTTTTTTTGCCGAGGGGCTCATATGGTACGGAACCCTTCATACGCAAGTCCAATTCGTACTTGGCCGATTTTTGGACTATGCCTAATAGTCAAAGGTGGGCATACACGATGCGATGATTTGATCAAATTTTCGCTTCATTCCAACTGGGAGCTCATTCAATTAATTCAAAGGTAGGAGGTGTACCATTTTGTTTCCTCAATAACTACTAACCAGCTGTAGTTAACTACCTATATTTGGCCTCCACTGGACTGATCTGATGAATTGATGCGATCATCGCGTTCTATGCGCCCAGTTTCAGGTAGTAGTACAAATCGTTAACTACCAATTCCTACCTTTGAATTAACTGAATGAGCTCCCAGTTGGCATGAAGCGAAAATTTGATCAAATCATCGCATCGTGTATCCCACCTTTAATAACAATTAAATTACGATGACGTTACACATTGGGTGAAATAAAATAGCTTCAAACCAAAGTACGGACTTATGCCTACTTTGGTAGATATATAGGGCCGACATAATCCTATAGTAACTGCTTAGTAAAAAAGTAAATAATTTTGATTTATCTATTCATTAAAAAGATAATTAATAATTTTCGGAAATTCCGGATATTACTCAAAATAGTGATAATGATATTAATTTACACGCTTGATGCAATAATTGTTTTGAAATAAATAATGAAGTTAATAAATATAATCGCTTATGATTGTGCAACAGGTTCACGACCGTGTATTGGATATTGATTATAATGTCAATATTATTTTGTGACGTTGAATAAATAATACTTATCATATTTCATTGAATGATTTACCCGTAGTGTGACTATAGTTCGGCCGTTCAGAGAATGCGTTCCTGACACGTCATCATGAAAAAATGCCCATTTAATGAAATTTCATTAAATGGACTTTAAAACATTAAATGGTCCATAAATCGTAAACGGTAAGTTTTACAAAAAAGTTTAGTGGCAACAAAAGATGCAAAATTTTATTTTCTACAATAATGATCTTAATGTTTTTTGCCCTTAAGTACATAGTTTCCGAGATATCGGCCAAAAACATTTTTTCAAGATGACGTGTCAGGAACGCATTCTCTGAACGGCCGAACTATAGGTGGACTGACGATATAATATAGATCGCAGGAACGCGCTGGATGCAGGCCGCATCCAACCGGCCTTATTGGAAATCCATGGGGGATGCCTATGTCCAGCAGTGGACGTCGTACGGCTAATGGATAGATGGATGGATGAATAAATAATACTTATCACATTACATCATTGAATGATTTACCCGTAGTGTGAGTACCTATACCAAGTTTTTTATGCTGGCGATAGTTAAGTATCGTATAATATATGTACAACAATTTTGTTTGCAATTCGTACAACGTCATCTGTTGGCATATCGCAGTTTTATTTCCATACACAATTGAAGTATACCTACACTAATTCTATTCTATGTGCTCTGCATAGAAAACTTGACAGATTCATACTAGAAGTACAGAATTGAGTTGTCCTTTTGCTTTTTCAGGGTCAGTCCCTCAGATTACGAAAAAACCAGTACCGGTAAACTAAAATAAATACAATACAATTATTTGAACAACTATTAGATACATAAGAAGCAAATGGAATTAATTAGATCATTCATAAATCTTTTAAGTTTTAGAGATAATAATAAGCTCAATCGCATGTCTTCTTGCCACTTAGGCTTGAGCTTCTAGATTATTTCTAGATATATTTAGAAGATTTTCTTTCTTTTTGATTTGTTCTAGGTAGGTACCTAGTTAATAAAGGCATTTGCCAAACATAAATATTCCAATTGATAAAATATAGATATGTTACACGTGTAAAAAGAATTAATTTATAAAGAATATTCCATGGTAAAAGGTACTTTACGATTCTTCGTATTCAAAAATAATTCTGAATAAAATGAAGAAAACAAGATGTCCGCCTACGCCCTACCGTGTTCGTAGAAACGCTACGCTTTTCGTAGCAACAATTTTGTAACTAAAATAATTACGAGAAAATTGAAAATTATATTTTTTGAATAAATTATTCGTATTTTGTATTCATATATTTAGTTATTAAGCGCCATGTATCTAGGTACTGATAGGTATATGATGAGCATTTCGCTCATTAGGACGTCATTTCTAAAGGAGATACTTCACCGACGACGGCCCATACTTGTTTAACGTTACTTCAAAATATGTAAATAAAAAAATATGACAAAGATATATGTTACAAAAAATTGGTATTTGATGTTTATTTACTTACTATAAAAATGTTTTGTAATTTGGTGTTGGTCTGCCATTTACGTTAAATACGTTCCGAAAAAAAATCCTACTTAACATAGTAAACCGATGCTACAAAAAATAATAGCAAAATCATTTTCCGTAACAAATAATTAAATCTTTGTATTGAATAAGTATTTAGTTTATTTCTGCTATTTTATTGTAGGCAAATAAGTTTGAGGGTTTAAAAAAACTTAAACTTAAAAAGAACTAAAAAAAAAAACTTTAAATCCTTAAACTTATTTGCCTACAATAACATAGTGGAAAAAAACTAAACTTTTATTCAAAACATAGATTTGAAGATGAATTTCCGCAAAGTAACGCCTGATTCAATCAACTAAATAATTAAATACCTTATAAGGTCATGCACATAGCCCAAGCTCCATGTATTTTTGCAATTTCTCTTTTATCGAGTTAGTAAAATAGGTATTACGTTGATTACGTCTTGTGTCATGTTGTCTAGGATTTAGTACGCGCTTAGGCTTAGAAAATTACGCATGGTAGATATTTTTTAATTCCATGGATTTATGCTTGCCTAGTAGATAACCGACAGATTAACTAGGCTAGCCTCATAAGCCAGGTGGTGATTGTTCAGAAAAGTTGAACTAAGGCGAAAGAAAGTGATCTTCATTACAAACAGCTTCACTACATAGTATAAAATAAAGTCGCTTCCCGCTGTCTGTCCCCATGTATGCTTATATCTTTAAAACTACGCAACGGATTTTGATGCGGCTTTTTTTTAATAGATTAAGTGTTACAAGAGGAAGGTTTATATGTGTAATACACCTGTGCGAAGCCGGGCCGGGTCCCTAGTTTAGCATAAAATCAATCCCGAAATCTGTTGTGTACCATACGTTTTGTCAAAAGTCACGTCATATATGTGAAATAGCTGATGTTTACGAGATTTTAAGGTTAGTTCAGAACTAATACGGCGGCGTCTTTATTTTCCGATAAACAATCTTAGTACTTCAAGAATTTAGTAGTGCAAGGTATAATTCAGAGTGAATAAGTATCTTTTTTATGGTAAGTTTTAAGTCTACAACGAATGATATATGAGTATGTAAATCGAAAAACATAAATTAAGATTTTCTGCAATATAGTTTCTTGGCCGATTCGCCCCGTGGTGCGAACCGCTTGCGGGGCGAAACGCCGCAATACCCATAAGTTAACATCTATAAGTTTTTATAACACAATGGATTTTATGTGGTCCGTAATAGTAGTTTATGCAACTGTCATAAAATGAAGGGTATTAAAACACGAGTGTGAGTTTATGAAACGAGCGCAGCGAGTTTCATAATAGTAACGAGTGTTTTAATACCCGTGTTATATGCAGTTGCATACATTACTTTATCTTCACTAATAAAAAAAAAAACATATTGCGAAACATTAAATTCACGCGTACGTGTATTGTCACAGTGAACTTGGCGCCATTAAAATCTAACCAATGAATGAGAGCGCAGCTGCGCGCGCAGGGCCAATCAGGAGCGAGCGCGCGATGTTATAATGAGATTTTACGATATCGATGTGGATATTATAACATCATGTGAAATTGCTTAAATTGAGTGTTTTGTTGTCTGCGCTATAACAGTAGTCATTATAAGTCAAGTATTGGAAACATAAGTAGAATGTTACAACATTAGTGTAGATAAAAACATTTATGATTTTCATTATATCCTACGGGACTAATCGCGCACTCAAATAACGAGATCAATAATTTATTTTTCTCGTAATTTGAGTGCGCGATGAGTCTCGTAGTTTATAATAATAATGTGTTCAAATCGCGAAAGTTTAAAAAGAGCATTTATGATTTTTTCTTATTTCGCTATCCTGGATCCCCATCCTAGATAGCTCGCTCTTTCCTTTAGAGTACATATTTTTGTTGTAACTGATAATGTCTTTTCTTTCCTAGGTAGGAGCGTACTGCTACGCAGAGCTGGGCACAATGATCCGGGTCAGTGGGGCGGACTACGCCTACATTATGGAGACGTTCGGCCCCTTCGCAGCCTTCATCCGGCTCTGGATCGAGTGCATGATCGTGCGCCCTTGCTCGCAGGTAGATAGATAGATAAATTCTATATTGCCACACCAAAACTTAAACTAGAAACTTCAAACAAGTGTTACAATCGGCGGCCTTTTCGCTAAAAAGCAATTTCTTCCAGGCAACCGTTACATGTGAAGGAAACGGTATAGGCGACGGGGTGTGCATGAAAGTGATAAATATACATACTTAAACAACATACATTCTAATAAAAACCTACTTATACATAATATAAAATAAACGAATATATATAATAAATCAACTATATCGGAAATTATAAATGACTATATTTAAACAGCTTCTAATGATGACAAAAATAAGTGAAAATAAGTAATTTTGGAGAATAATTAGAGAGACGGCAACTGCGACATATAATGATTATATACATTTTCTTTGAAAACCGCCAGAGATGGAGCGCGTCTAACAGACACAGGCAATGCATTCCAAAGCTGAACAGCCTGGAATGCGAACGATTTACCATAAAAATTTTCACAACGTGAGAGGTTATATACCAGCGGGGCAATTCTGTCAACCGATCTCGTCACCGAAGTGATACGCTCCCGAACCCATCTCGCTTTTCTGACAGTTTTGATAACTCAAAGCTGTCAAAAAAACGAGAGAAGCTCAAGAACGCGTCCCCTCAGCAACGAGATCGGTTAACAGTTTTGCCCCGCAGGTACCTACGTATTACCTTGCGCCATAATATATAACTAGATAAGGTGCTAAAATAATAATAACTATAAAATTAAGATGGCGTGACGTGCAATTATCAAAGTGTGAACAGTACGAAACTAATGTATTTTGTCTATGTATGCGTATAGGTACGTATTTTTTGTGTGACTACGACGCACGGCGTGGACGTCCTAGCAAAGAATATATATGGTCCTAGTCAGATTTTTCGTTGATTTTTTGATGAGATGCTCAAGTAAATCAACATATTTATGAACTATTTTCTATCACTTCTAGTAGTATTATGCACGTTTTTACTTTTATCTAGAGTCTCAATATGATATATATCTAGGTAAGTATGTAAATCACATCTTTTTTGCACACCCTCGCAATTGAGAACTTTAGTTATAAACTTCATTATACCTTACGCCTACCCTTCAATAAAGAGGCTCACCAGAATACCAGCGTTGAGTGCTGGGTCCTCCCAGCACTCTCACTGATTCATCATCACTGACTGCTTCGGTGGCTCAGTGGTTAGTGACCCTGACTTCTGGGTCAAAGAGGCGTGGGTTCGATCCCCACCCAGGGCAAACATTTGTGTGATGAACATAGGTGTTTGCTCTGTGTCTGGGTGTTATTTAGGTACTGTCTCTATAAGTATGTATTTCAAAATATGTATATGTAGTATATCAGTCTCTGGCAGCCATATCACAAGCTATGCTTAGTTTGGGGTCAGAGACCGTGTGTAAGATGTCCCCTAATATTTATTTTATTTATAATATTTATTTATATTTATTCTTATTTGAGATTCATAAGGGAGGCCTATGTTCATAAGTGGACGTACTGTGGCGGATAGATGGATGGTTAGGTTACATATTTATATGTACCTATAGCTTTTGGTATTAAGGGTACGATGGGGCTAGCATGGACTTTCAGTCCAAAAGCCCCAAATGAAAAATTGGATAATAAACAATTATTTTTCGCAAAAACCGCAACACTGACTTCAAACGTGTACAGAATTCGAATAGTTTGCACGAATCGATGTGACATCCATGTACAATATTGTTGATTTATCAAAAACGGCTCAGCCGATTTCGATACAATTTAAATGGCCCTAAATATATATAATAGAACGGGACCCTATTACTAAGACTTCGATGTCCGTCTGTCCGTCTGTCCGTCTGTCACCGGGCTGTATCTCATAAACCATGATAGCTAGGCAGCTGAAATTTTCACAGATGATGTATTTCGGTTGCCGCTATAACAAAAAATACTAAAAACAAAGTAAAATAAATATTTAAGGGGGGCTCCCATACAACAAACCTGATTTTTTAGACGTTTTTCGCTCTATGTTAAAAATAGTACCAGGTAGATACGCTTGAAAGTTTCACAGATTATTAAATTTTATATTCTCTTCAATAATAAATAATAAAATTAAAATAAAATAAATATTTAAGGGGGGCTCCCATACAGTACGGAACCCTCCGTGCGCGAGTCCGACTCGTACTTGGCCGATTATTTTTTCTAAGTTGTTTTTATTTTTGTTTTCGTTATTCGGCTCTGTTTAAGGTTAGCTGTTACAAGAGGACATCAAAAAAATATTGTCAACTAGCCCATTGTACTCATCATTATATATTCATTATGAGTAGCTTTACGTCCACCCACAAGGTGGACGGATGACCTCATTAAGACCGCAGGATCGCGCTGGATGCAAGTCGCTTCCAACCGGTCTTATTGGAGATCCATAGGGGAGGCCAATGTCCAGCAGTGGGCTTCTTATGGCTGATGGATGGATGGATGGATGGAGTAGCTTTTACTACGGGATCGGCTCTGAAGTCGCACACTCCATCCTTCTATTAGTCTAAGTCCGCTGCAGGAAACAGGCCTCCTCGATGGATTTCCCATAAGGCTTTTCTCGCGATTATTTTATATCGCAAAAAGTCTTGGTACAATAATTTTGTCATTTGGTAAGAATTAAAAAATCGGCTTGTAGGTGTTTTAACAACCTCAATTTATATTTGCATATAAACTTGAATCGTTTATTTTTCCAACTTAAAAAACATTGAAACATAATTCTAAAAAAAAACGATAAATTGATAATTAATTCATATAAATTGATCGTTTCCTATTCAAACCGCGTGGCCAGTAATTTAATTCCCATTTCCCCTCAACGCTAACATCTTCATGGAATGTAGATTAGGGAATGACGTTGAATGAATAAATAATAAAGGATCCGGGAAAAGAAGAGCAGTTGCCACGCCATCGTCTAGGCATCTAGTTTTTAGGGTTCCGTACCCAATTGTTAAAAAAAGGGACCTTATTACTAAGATTCCGCTGTCCGTCTGTCTGTCTGTCACCACGCTGTAACTCATGAACTGTTATAGCCAGAAAGCTGAAATTTTCACAGACGATGTTTTTTTGTTGCCACTATAACAAATACTAAAAACAGAATATTTATATAGTTGTAGGGGTGCTCCCTTACAACAAACCTGAATTTTTAACCGTTTTTCGCTCGATATTAATAATGGTAACTGCGGGGCAATTCTGACAACCGATTTCATTACTAAGGTGACACGTTCTTGAACTTGTCTCGTTTTTCTGACAGTTTTGAGCTATCGGAACTGTCAGAAAAACGAGAGAGGTTCAAGAACGTATCACTTTCGTAAAGAGATCGGCTAACAGAATTGCTCCGCAGGTAGATGCTTGACAAATTCACATAATATTAAAATAAATAGTCACTTTAAAAATAAATAGATGAATTGTATTTAAACAAAAAATTAAATAAATATATGGGAGCCCCCCTTAAATATTTTTTTGTCTGTTTTTAGTAGGTATTTGTTGTTATAGCTGCAAAAGAAATGCATCATCTGTGAAAATTTTAACGTTCTAGCTATCACCGTTCATGAGATACAGCCTGGTGACTGACAGACAGATGAACGGACAGCTGAGTCTTAGTAATAGGGTCCCGTTTTTACCCTTTGGGTACGGAACCCTAAAAACCGGCCTCACTTGTCTGTTCCGACATTCTGTCTTGATTTTATTTTATTTGGTCTGAATATTATACATTGACTTTAGACATGTATGAAATGTATAGAATAGCTAATTTCGTAATTACAAAGTTACTTCCGGTAAAGATTGTTATTATATTTTTGAACACAATAGTTATTTTAAATAAATAAATATTAGGGGACATCTTACACACGGTTTCTGACCCCAAACTAAGCAAAGCTTGTGATATGGCTGCCAGAGACTGATATACTACATAACATACAAATTTTACAAACATACTTATATAGATAGTACCTAAATAACACCCAGACACAGAGCAAACACCTATGTTCATCAAATAAATGTTTGCCCTGGGTGGGGATCGAACCCACGCCTCTTTGATCCAGAAGTCAGGGTCACTAACCACTGAGCCACCGAGGCAGTCTTCTTTGTAATTATTGATCAAAATTGATTTGTAAAAATATTTAAGAGAAGTTAATAGTACATTCTTATTATAGCTACCTTTATTTAACTGTAAACACACCTACAATATAATTTATTGTATAAATACAATAAAATGATTGTTCGTGCTACGTACCAACTATTTCGTCATCTGCTCAAACATAATATTACTCATTATATTCCTGTAATACCGAATGTTAAATTGGGAAAAGGCATCAACGTATTTTTCATCCCCCCATTTCGGAAAGAGTAGATAATTTTTGCCCATCGATATCCGAGTGCAAAAGCAGTTTTTATCTGCTAGAGGATAAACTAAAACTGAATTTAGAACATCGTGTGTACTAAGTTTGTGAATTAAAAACATCGTTAAACCTTTTTACTTCTACCTCCATGGTGCAGAATTTATCATATCCATCCATCTATCCATCATCCATCAGCCATAGGACGTCCACTGCTGGACATAAGCCTGATGGATCTTTATCTTAATTTATCATATAACCTTTTTTTAATTTGTTAAAAACTCAGACTTCTAAAAAGCTTAGTCTTCTTCAGCCTTCGCTTGCTCGGTCATGAAAATTGAGCACGCGGTTAATAATATACCTAATTAAAAAACCCCCGACACAAAAATATTTGACAACAAACTTTCAATTGACAACCATTTTGGGCACATTTGTAGAATTTTGGTTCTTCCATCCCCACTTTAACCCACCATAACTCTTAAACGGCTTAATCGATTTTTATAAAACATAGCTAAGAACACTCTCGATTAAGTCTCCTTTCATCCAAAAAAAAAACTAAATTGAAATCGGTTCAGTGGTTCGGGCGCTATGATGCCACAGACAGACAGACAGACAAACAAACAGACACGTCAAACTTATAACACCCCTCTTTTTCGTCGGAGGTTAAAAATCAACTTTGCACTCTTGTACGAGTATAACAAATGACTATTACAAACGTAATTTGAAACGAACCTATTCCAATTGAGCAATAAAGAGCATTTGTCCAACAATAAAACGCTTCACAAACATTTGTGTAGGCTTGCGTCAGTAGCGCCCAACGTGGGGCCAGTGAATTTATTTATCATGGGATTTCTCGTGTCCAATATTGAATTTAATCTATTTGTGTATCGCTTCAGAAATGAAATTCTAATTATAAATGAGGAGATCCGTAGACGAACCAAAGTTACCGACATAGCCCAGCGGATTAGCAAATTAAAGTGGCAATGGGCAGGGCACATAGTTCGAAGAACGGATGGCCGATGGGGCCGTAAAGTTCTCGAATGGAGACCACGGACAAGCAAGCGCAGCGTAGGACGTCCACCGTGGACTAACGATAATTATAATAAAGATCGCAGGAACGCGCTGGATGCAGGCTGCTTCCAACCAGCCTTATTGGAAATCCATAGGGGAGGCCTATGTCCAGCAGTGGACGTCCTACGGCTGATGGATAGATGGATGGTGTATCGATTTCTTTCATTGAAAGTTTTAAATAGTGATAAATCTACGACATTAGCACCATTGTAGCGCTCATGGCATAGTTTGACCAAGTGTTTGTCAGCGATCACCGAAGTCAAGCAACGTTCGGCACGGTGAGTGGATGGGTGACCGCAAGTGCCATTTACAAATGAGCGCTACATGTACATTACTTACATTATTGTTGATTTATCAAAAACGGCTCAGCCGATTTTAATAAAATTTAAATCGGACCACCTCCGGCGTATTAATCCCCTTTCGAAAAAAAATTTTTTGAATCTGTTCACGTTTGGTGAAAATATCGATGAGCATACACAAAAAAAAACTATAGACGAATATAGAACCTCCTCCTCCTTTTTGGAAGTCAGGAATAAAATGCTTTACAAACTCAAAGTTCAATGTTTTCCTTAATATGTCAAAGACCTCGATATTGGTGCCCAACGTGGGGCCAGTTTATTTATCCTGGGATTTCCCAGCTCCAGTATTGAGTCCAATCTATTTGTGTTTCTTTTATTGACCGTTTTAGTGTTTTAGTGATTTGAAGCTACTATACCTAGTACTAATGTTGTTTATTGTCTTTGTTTAGAATCTAGGTATTGTTTTAGGTATTGTTCTTTATAACAGTAAGTACAGGTATACTGTTACGAGATGGGTTCTTGGATAATCAGTTAACTGTACTGTATCAGCCTTTTTAATAAGTCCACTGCAAGACGTAGGCCTACCCACGAAGGGTGATTGGGCCATATCCACCGCGCTGGCCCAGTGCGGGTTGGTGGATTCACATACGCCATCGAATTTCTTCTACGGACATATTATGCAGGTTGCCTCACGATGTTTTCCTTCAGGGAAAAGCCGGTGGTGTTAAATTCCGTACATAAATTCCAAAGAACTCATTGATACGGGATCGGGATTTGAACCCACGACCTCACGATTGTAAGGCGGGTGTCACTACCTCTAGACCACCACGGCTAAATAAATTATTGTTGATTTAACATAACAAGCAAATTATGAATAAATAATTAAATTATTAGGTAGAGACGTACTTGAAATATTCACAGAATATTATTCTCTACCTGTTGTCGTTATTAATATCGAGCGAAAAACGGCAAAACATTCAGATTTTTTGTTGTATGGGAGCCACCCTAAAATTTTTTTTTCATGTTTTTAAAATCAACGTTTCACGGTTCATGAGACACAGATTGATGACAGACGAACAGATGGACAGACGGACGGACAGCGGAATCTTAGTAACAGGGTCCCGTTTTTACCATTTGGGTACGGAACCCTAAAAACTAAGTAATAAGATCAAATATTCAGGAACTGAATTATGAACAAACACTATTATTCTTAGTCTACTCTGGGTAATTGAAGTCATTGACCTCGGACGTTAAGTTGTTCACTACACATTACATAATCTGTGTCTCTTGGCACTCTCGTCCCACGTTGGGCGCCAGAAATAGAAACGGCGAAAATCGATAGCGGTAAAGTTTCTGCAAACTCTTTTTCAGTTGTTAGGGTTCCGTACCCAAAGGGTAAAAAGCCTTATTACTAAGTCTCCGCGGTCCATCTGTCTGTCATATATCTGTATCTCATGAACCGTAGGTACGAGTAGAACGTCGAAATTTTCAATGATTACGTATTTCTGTTGCCGCTTTAACAACAAATACTAAAAATAAAAAAGGGGGGCTCTCATACAACAAACCTGAATTTTTAGACGATTTCGCTTTATATTAATATAAGTGGTATATTCCTATCAAAAATGATTAATAAATTAAAATAAAATATATTAAGGGGGCTTCCATACGGTGCGGAACTCTTCGTGCGCGAGTCCGACTCGCAATTGGCCAATTATTTATCTTCTTCTAGTCTTTTTCTAATAAATAACAACGTAAGTGTGTAGGAAGTCGACCAAATCCGATCAAATTACGGCCGCAGGATCAAGCTGGATGCAGCAAGCCGCTTTCAACAGCTCATATTAGATATCTACAGAGGAATATTATGTCCAGCAGTGAACATCTTCCGGCTGATAAGCTATCCATCCATCAGCCATAGGTCACACCACTGGACATAGGCCTGCCCTAACGATCTCCAATAAGACTGGTTGGTAGCGGCTTGCATTCAGCGCGATCCTGCGGTCTTAATGAGGTTATACGTCCACCTGATGGCTGGACGCCCTACGCTGGGCTTGCAGGTACGTGGTCTCCGCTCGAGCACTTACGGCTGATAATTATAAATAAATAAATATTAGGGGACATCTTACACACGGCCTCTGACCCCAAACTAAGCAAAGCTTGTGATATGGCTGCCAGTGGGGATCGAACCCACGTTCGCTGTTTGACCCAGTAGTTAGAGTCACTAACCACTGAGCCACCGAGGCAGTCAATTATGATAAATGATGTCTTTAAGATACACTTTTTGACCGACGAACCGAACCGGAGGAGGTACTCAATTTGACGCGTATATTTTTATGTATAACCACGCATATCTTTTTTCATAGTAGTCAAATTTCAATAAATTTTTTTTTTTTTTTTGGAAAGAGTATACTTCAAAATTGGTCCCATTAATATTTTATTGAAATCGGCTGAGCCATTTTTGATAAATCAACAATAATGTGAAAAATGCTACATCGATCCGTGCGAAATATTCGCGAATTCTGTACACGGGTGAAGTCGGTCATGCTATTTTTTACAAAAAATAATTATTATAAAATGGTCAGTTCAACAGTATCAATTCGGTTTGGTTTTGTATTGCAGGCCATCGTAGCGCTGACATTCAGCGTGTACGTGTTGAAGCCAATATTCCCAGAGTGCGACCCGCCTGAAGACGCCACGAGGTTGCTGGCAGCTTGCTGTATACGTAAGTATTTATACAACGTGTAACAGAAAGGTTGAACAATACCAAAGAAGATATAATAATACTACGTATAGAACGGCCACCTGTTAGAGGCTTCCTCACTTCCACCCCGCGTCCACGGACAGAACTTGCACTCTGCTAATACTGGGCCAAGTACGAGTCGGACTCGCGCACGGAGGGTTCCGTACTGTATAGGAGCCCCCCTTAAATATTTATTTTATTTTAATTTTATTATTTATCATTGAAGTGAATTTAAAACTAAATATTCTATGAAAATTTCAAGTATCTACCTGTTACCATTATTAATATAGAGCGAAAAACGTCTAAAAATTCAGGTTTGTTGTATGGAAGCCCCCCTTAAATATTTATTTTATTTTGTTTTTAGTATTTGTTGTTATAGCGGCAACAGAAATACATCATTTGTGAAAATTTCAGCTGCCTAGCTATCATGGTTTATGAGATACAGCCCGGTGACAGACAGACAGACACACTGACAGACGGACATCGAAGTCTTAGTAATAGACTACTAACTACCTACCTAGACTGACTGACTAACACGAGATGTTTTCACTCCGGTATAAACGCGATAACTGCCACGAACGAAAACCATCGCCCTATTTATATCGGAATAAGGGTTCTCTAGAAATCTGTAGAATATTCGGTGACATTGTGACTGACAAAGTAAACAAGTGTAAAGTTCGAGAAACCCTATTGTTCTTAATTATTACGAAAACACCACAAAAAAATCTAACAAACAATAGACGCGACACAAAGGCCGGTGCCGCCTGAGTCATAAAACCATAAATCTCGCGATTAGGTGTAAACAACTAGCCGTCGTACCGCGCGCGGCTTACTGCGTAACATTATTTTCTTTCAAATGAAGTATTATTATTCAAAGAAACAAATTAACAATATCCCATCACGTAATGTTGCAGTGTGTTTAGTTTGTTTGCTTTTGAGCAGTTGGTTCGTTACAGGCGCTATGAAACACGTATTGTTTCATAGCGCCTGCAACTACTAAGTATACAAACAAATAAGTATTGTAATTTAAAAATTAACTGCCGTTTTATGAAAGCAATTTGCATCTCCACACGTACAAGAATGCTTCACCTGCAAATTGAGAATCGTATAAGTGTTTTAAGTCTGCAAACAAATGCAAATAACGACAGAGTAGGGACCAAAAACTATAAATAAGTAAACATAGGTTAGTGACGTTAGTGTAGGTAAGAGAGTCACAGATAGGGAGAGGTATTTATTAACCGACTTCCAAAAAGGAGGAGGTGTTATGTTCGTGTGTATAAATTTTTTTGTGTATGTTCATCTATATTTTCGCCAATTGTAAACCGAATCAAAAAATTCTTTTTTAGTTCGAAAGGATATACTCCCGAGGTGGTCCCATTTAAATTTTACAGAAATCTGCTTAGCCGTTTTTGAAAAAACCAACAATAATGTAAGCAATTTGAGCGAAATATCCGAATTTTCTACACGATGAACATCGATAATTTCGCCAATTGTGAACTGAATAGAAAAAATCTTTTTTGGTTGGAAAGGGTATACTCCTAAGGTAGTCTCATTTAAATTTTACAGAAATCAGCTGAGCCGTTTTTGATAAATCAACAAAAATGTAAACAATTCGAGCGAAGTATTCGAATTTTGTACACGATGGAAGGCGGTTTTGCTATTTTTTGCGAAAAATAATTATTTTATTTTTGGAAATTGTTGTCTGTCTTTATCGAACTTAGAGATGGAGAGGGACTTTTTAGTGGACCATCTTCTTGTTCTAGTCGATCGTCGTGATCGTCATAAATCAAGATTTTATAGTATGTCGAAGGTATCTATCGAACCATTCGATTTCGATCGGATCGATTTAGGATTGAGGAGATCCGTAAAAAAACTAAAGTAACTGACATAGTCAAGCGAAGATTAGCAGGTGGTAATGGCAGATAGGCGGGGTAAACATTATAACACGAAGGATTGCTGACCGATAGGTTCGAAAATTGGTGGATTACGTACTCGCAAGCACCACCCAGAAGGTGGATTGACGACGCTAGATTGACTAGGACAATGATGACTAATTCTTCAATTCTATTGGAGACTAACCACCTGTTTTCTGCTTACAGTGCTGTTAACGTTCGTGAACTGCTGGTCTGTGCGTGCGGCCACGCGTGTGCAGGACTGGTTCACGTACGCCAAACTGCTGGCGCTCTTCATCATCATCGCAGCCGGCGCCTACCAGCTGTGCAGAGGTTAGTTACAGCCACCATTTTTCAGTCATGATTCCCTGGTAGCGTTCTTGAAAACGCAAGAGTAGAAGGCGTAGGTATGTGTCGGCTTAGGAGCATCAGGAAATAGATTAAATGGATTAACTGCTAGCACTCTTTATCATTATTTCGGCCGGTGCCTACCAGCTGTGCAGAGGTTAGTTACAGCCACCATGTTTCAATCATGATTCCCTGGTAGCGTTCGAGACAGCGCAAGAGTGGAAGACGTGAGATCTCATAACTTAGAAACATAAGGAAATGGACAGGCATTAGAGAATACAGACATTCTTAACGACTCATCAGGTTTACCTAGTCAGCTGCTGCTGGAACTTATCATCATCATTGCAGCCGGTGCCTATTATACCAACTGTGTAGAGGTTAGTTAGATCCACCATGTTTCAATCATGTTTCCCTGGTAGCTAACGTGCGTGAAAGCGTAAGATGTCATGGCTTAGGACTCATAGGGCTCATTAGGGCCCATCGCATTCTACGCCAGCCATCTGTGCAGAGGTTAATTACAGCCACCTTGTTTCAATCATGATTCCCTAGTACCTAACGTTGATAAATGCGCAAGACTGGAAGGCGTAAGTTGTCATGGACTCATCAGGAAATGGGCGCGTTTGTGTTACAAAACCTGTTGATGCTTTTAGTAAAGTTTAGCCACTGATTTACTGAGGCATAGCTTGGATTTGACTAGACTTATTTTTGGACTTGACTCGATTTTGTGGAGTTTTACGAGATTATTTTGATACTAACACAACAATATAAATCTTGATAAAAAAAAAATACTTTACACTGGCAAAAAATGATATGCGATGGGCCAGTGCTGTCGGGTGCCGCGGAGGAGTGCGGACTGTGGAAGTGTACCCGTAGCCCCGACACCAGGCGCAGTGGTGGAACACCCAGGGTTTTTGGTGGGTTTATCGTCCAGTCGGCGGGGACTCCCCCACATAACCACCCGCCTGCCCTCGAGGTGTGGTGGTATCTATAAAAGATTTTCACTGGTAAAAAAGGTGTATGCGACACCAATAAAATAACGACATTTGAAGTTCCGGCAAAGATGCAAAACAACACCTCAGTATTAGATCTTTTTGACTATTAAATCAAAAATAATCGTACAGAGAAACACGTGCATACTAAACAAATAATGGCAGTATTGTACCTATCCACAAAGCAACCACAAAGTAACGACGAAGGCCGCCATTCGAGTGCTCTTGGTTTCTTTCCTCATGTAGAGTGTTTGCACAGCTTGTTTTTAGCCTTGGGTAACCCCCACGTAATAAGTTTGCCCCCACATATATTTGATAAATTGACGTAGGTAGGTACGTATTGTATTAAATTGTATAGGTACCTAAGTATGAAAGACCTAATAATTATTTTTCGCAAAAAATGGCAAAACCGCCTTCCATTTTGTACAAAATTCGAATATTTCGCTTGAATAGTTTACATTATTTTTTGATGGCTCAAAAGCCGTTTTCTTTGAAATTTAAATGGGACCACCTCGGGATTATACCCTTTCAAACTAAAAAAGTATTTTTTTCGATTAGGTTCACAATTGACGAAATTATCGATGCGGTATAGCCATTTTTTGCGAAAAATAATTATTGGAAGTCGGTAAAAAGCCTGTCACCACGGCTTTTCTTGAGGTTTATAATACCTATGTAAAATGTCCAATAAATCTGTAAATGTCTGTGTTAGATCAATAATTAATAGCGTCACGTATTTTACAATGTTGTTCTTGACCCTGGCCGGCAGTGGACCAGTGTCTCAAATATCACCACATGGTAACCAGGAAGTGATCTACTAGACCAGCGTTTCTCAAACTTTTATGGTGACGGAACCCTTTTGGAAAGTAGAATATTTGACATTGATATCGTTTTGTTCATGAGCATTCGTTGTTTAATCAATAATTAAAAGTTTAATGAGAGGTATAAAACTGAACTGAAAAGGATTTTGAACCTTTTAGTTTATTTTTATTTTTGTATTCTTTACCTCAGAAAAATATGTCTCAAAAGAAGAGAGATATTGGGTTAATTCTTATCTAAATGTAATTATCCTATTATGAAACATTTTTAAGTCGCTAGATTATTATTTATATTTTTTTTATTAATATTAGTATTGTCGTGGAGCCCCTATAGAGGCTTTGCGGAACCCTAGAGTTCCGCGGAGCACACTTTGAGAATGGCTGTACTAGACTATTTATTAGGTATAGGTACCTCATCTGATTCTGTAACTAAGTATGATTGTCTGGAAGTCTGTTTTTCACGGATATTGGATTTTGCGCCACTGATTTTCAATGGGATTTTGTACCATATGGAATGTAATTGTTTGATATTAGTAATTGATTGTAACGTACCGTTAGTTTTAACGTACCGTTACTTTTAACGTACCGTTAGTTTTCGTGTTCGGACAAACATTTCATACTTTTACGATCTAGCTGCAGTTAGGGCACCTTGATGCTACTGCTCTACCCGTGTCTTAACGCGTAAATTAGTGCGTTTAATATGTTACCATCGTTTTAAAGCGTTAAAATCTAATCTGGCAGCGTTAAGCGTTACGTAACGGCTTAATTAGCGCGCTAATTTACGCGTTTAGACGCAGGTGGAGCAGTAACATAGGAAGACTGACTTACACAAGTGATATCAGTCAGTAGACAAATTAGATAATTATAGTTACTCTGTATAGGACTGCCTACATATCGAATTCTCCAAAAGGATAAATGATGGAATGGATCTATGGACAAGTTCAACACACGTTTATATTCTGACTTATCTAGACACGCGGCAGCGTGTCCAGCCAAAGTGTTCAAAGAAAACTGGCGACGCAGCATTCACTCACTGACTTATAAGGTAAACGTACCAATGTACGGACGTTTTTGAACTTCGCTGACTTTGCAGTAATACTACGCTGATACTAACAGACTTACAACAACAAAGTGAATATGACCATATAGGGCATTTATCTGAGTTTTATAATAATTAAATTTTATCTAATTTGTTTGAGCTGTAATGGGAATTAATACCCAAAATGTAAAAAAATACCCAAATGTACCAAACCGCGGACGATTTGTCCTAATGCGCGGAATGTCGTCCCAATTCCTGGACGCTATACGAAATTGAACTCTATTTGTTTAACATTAGAGTTTAAATAGCCTTTCTACCGTATTATTATTTGTATGAACTTTAAAATCGACCCAAATCGTCCTAATTCACGGACACTATGCGAATTAGAACTCTATTTGCTTTACATTAGAATTTAAATTGACTTTATATTGTATTATTTCTTACTATTATTAAAGAATATTTTAGTTAAAGCCATTCAAGGTGTCTTAAATCAAAAAAACAATGGTTTACATGCAATAAATTATATTTCAAACAAAACAATAATCACATTATGAAAAAAAAATGCTGAAACGTTAGGTAGTTAGCACAATAGCATTGGTATAGGAACCGTATTTAGTCCGTGGCAAGATAATCGGCTTAAGTGATCCCCAAGGTAATGTGTTCAGTCTTCCCATGCAAAATAAAATGCGTTCTTTTTTATAATTATATCCCACAGGTCCGTATAAGGCACCTTAGGTGACACATTTGTGTAATGATGATTTCACGGTAGTTAATTGGATACCAGTCTCTAAGGCAACCTCAGTAGTATATTTACCTTTAGAGCACGGCGTACCTGGATATCGTAGAAGTGGCGCAACATCTGGCGGTCGAAGAATTAATGCTTTCAGTACAAGAAAAAAACAAGAAACTAAAGTAGGGTGAGACTCAAACGCCCACTGTGTTGTCTGAGAATGTCCCAATACAAATGAGAGGAGAAATGACGTACTTGACTTCATCTTCAGGCATTATTCAAATCTACTAAACCATGGCTCTGAGTTTATTTTCGTTACGTCTTGTGCATCAATTATCGACATTATACTTGCTACGAGCAATATCTCTAAAACAATTAATGAGTGGCGCGTGGCAACTGATGAATACATGCAACAAACATGTGTATTGTCGAGGTGATTTACACACCCATTCAGATACACTAAACATTACCTTCCCCTCCCCCAATCGTATTACCTACTAATAATTATTTAAATGTTTTAATTATAATTTACGAATATCGCTTTTTTCGTGTTTAAAAGTCGAAAATAAGTTATATGTAAAGTCGCACACTCTTAAATATCATTATTATTTATTATCACCACTCGTCCGGCGGAGAGTATTGTTATTCCATAACACAGGTTCAATCCTAGCTTGGGTAACAATATATCTCAATCTGGAATACAATTATATGTAAATCTGATCTTGAATACTGTATGACAGACGATGTAAGTAAACACGCAAAAAATTTTCATTTCATTTCAAATTTCAAATACTCCGATTCCGAAGCACGAACCTAAAGCATACCGATATATCAACTTTTAGAAATAAACTCAAAATAGCTATAAAGAGGAACCTTTACAATAGCTAGAAAACAGCTCGAGAGAGAAAAGCATGAGCTAGTCATAGAGAACGATGTATCTGACGATATATTGCTATCTTGGAACATATACGCGGATAGTGCAAAAAACAAGCTTGGACTAAGAGACTCCCTTGCCCTGAGTAAAACAACATAAACTTTGCAAGCGGAAGCCATGGGCCTTTTGCTAGCCACAAAAAAACTTAGACTTTTATATGAACTGAGCTTCTAACAGCTACTGGAAACAGTGAGGCCAAAGAAGTGATCATGTACACAGTTGACAGTGCTGCTACTATCTATGAACTCAGAAGACCTGTAACAAGGTCAAAATTAATCGCTGCGCGTCATGCAACATTCCAAACTCTATCAAATTAACAGTGCGATGGAAAAAGAGTCACAGATCATGTTCAGGCAACAACATAGCAGACACGCTTTCCAAAGATAGAAGATTCAGTTGTAACTTAGAAAATCAAATTGTTTTATTATATTGTAATCTTAATCATATAATCTAAATCCCAATTTTTTAGTACTATAGTTGATTATTGTATCGATATAATAATCAACTTTTACAACAACAAAAAAAATGGCTCAATCAAGAGACAGATTTTTACTCTGATACTAGGACTAGCCACGCGGCCCATACGAACGTCCTTATTTACTTTTTACTACCTATTTATGACAAATTAAATGTTTATTATTTTCTATGAAACACCAAAAGTTTAGTATTTCACAAAAAATAAAAACATAATATCAAAATCTGAGAACAATAAATCTTACTGGCATATTCTTTATAACTATTGGATAATAAATATAGTAAAACACGTGTATACAAAACCCGAAAGAACCTTTACAATACAAATATTTTTTTTTTTTTTTAATTTTAAATCTTACTTAAGATAATCTTTTAAACACAATGAAATATTGTTTAAAATATATGTTGTAAATCGATCAAAAACAATTGTTTTTGTCATGCGCAAAAAACAGTTTAAACAATACTAAAGCAAATTGGACACGACTATTGTTTGAACCAGTCCAAAATAATTCTTAATTCCTTTGAATGAGACGCAACCGAATTATAATAATTGCTTTTCCACGGTTTTGGAAACGAAGTTCTTACATGCAAGGAAAAATGAGACTTATTTCAAGGCAATAAGGTCGAGATCCAACCTTTAGTACAACGGGTTTTAAAGAACTGATGTGTGTCCCACTTCTCGGACGAAAAATGCGATTATTGTCCGTGCATTGGGACAAGTACGGGTTTTGTGAGTACCATTAGGCGGATACGCAAATATTATAAATAATCAACAAGAGTATGTCTAGATTAGAGGTTATAATATTAGGTAATTTATCTAAGTATCGTAATAAAATAGCACATTTACCGTATCACATTACACAACTAAGAAATTATCTGAAGTTTATGACAGGGTAGACACCAAATTCAGCTACTGAATTAACAGATTAACGAAAATTTTAGGACACCGCACTTTTGAGATCATTTGGTTTGGACACCATTACACTACGTGTACAGTTTTTCTTGTATAATACTTTGAAATATAACCAAGAATTTATTGTCATTCATAAGATTAAGTTAAACTTTCGTGGAAAATTACAAAAATTAAAAAACCGTGTAACGTCCGCGTTCTGGGACTCGTCCGCAATTACGTGCGTTTACCTTAGATCAAAAACCTAACCCACTTCCAGATGACCTAGAATCTTGATATTTGACACCAAGGTCAGCCAAGTCAAATCACGAGCTTGAATTACATAAGTAAATCCCTTTAGAATGTTGTAGGTATGATCTTGTAGCTTAAACTTTAGGATTTTCTACAGAACACTTGGCCCCCGTGTTGGATCTCAATTCTTTTGGTGGCGACACTTTGGCTCCCATTTCACATTTATGTTTTTGATGAGATTTATTTATCGCAATTAAGTCCGCGCTTCACCACCAACTCGCCTGATAACTGATGGTCAAAGTCAAAGTCAAAGTCAAAGTCAAAATATTTATTTTGCGGAGACACGGGTAACACGTAGGTGTTAAAGATACATTATTATGTGCACCATGCTCTAGCATCAGGGCATGCAAAATTATAATTCTTAATTTTATAGGTATGAATAATTGTGAGTTTATATTATACATTATTATAGTTGCACAAAGATTTGTCATTTAGAAACTCATCTATGGAATAATATGTCTTGTCTATCAATAATTTCTTAAGTCTAAATTTAAAAAAAATGTCAATATTGTCTGTGTCCTTTACAATTTTCGGCAATTTATTGTATACTAGCTTTTACCCGCGGCTTCGCCCGCGTTATATTTTGATTTTGGCTTATGTTTATGTCGGCTGCGAAACCTAATAACCTAACCGACAAATATCAAAATACCTTAAAGGAATGCAAGGTTGGAGTGTATATGCAAGGGTTAATTACAAATGAATAAAAACTATACCTATATTTCAATGTTTTTGGCTGTTTGCAGTTATAATAAACATTACAATGGTACAGCAAAGTTTATACCTACTTGTTCCTAATAATTGCTTTTTTACAAATATTTGTGCAAAAATCGATAAATTCGTTTCTAAGGTTTTTACGTGTTAGATTAATTCCAATTTTTTGTTCTAAATAAAATCTCTGCTTTCCATAAACTGGGCATTCCAAGATTATGTGCCACTGCACATGAGTCTCCTCTTTTGTGGGTTCACAGATGCACGATGGGCTTTCCCTCAACTTAAATCGATGTAAGTATTGGGAAAACCCACCATGCCCCGTCAGCACTTGAGTTATGATTCCCACTGGTGCTATTTCTCTTACGATCTTGTATGCCGCCCTTGCATCCGGAAAATATGTTTTGGTTGCCGCCGCTGTGTGGCCATCCTGATAACGCCGGTTCCACTCGTCAAGAGAGTCCTTTCGGATTTCTCGCTTGACGAATGAAACGGGGCAGTTATCGTAAATAGGTCTGCACTTCGAGTGCAGTGCTGCTTCCTTTGCTAGCTGATCCGCTCTCTCATTTCCTTCCATCCCCGCGTGTGCTTTAATCCAATAAAGTTTCACTATTTTATTTTGTGCGTGTAGCAACTTTATGTTAGCTTTGAATTTACTGCTAAGGGATGGAGGGAAGATACGCCAACTACCGTTTCCAGTGCAGACCTGGAGTCACAAAAGATTTTTGCTTTTTCGGTAGCATCAAGAAGTGTCAATAACTCGGCCTGGTACACGGAGCACCAATCGGCCAATTTCAGCTTGCGGGTACTGATCTCAGTGGCATCATCCCAAATGGATAATGCCGCCCCAACTTTCCCTTTAACTTTGCTGCCGTCTGTAAATATGTTAATTTCTCGGTTAAGATTTTGCTCTAGTGCTGCTCCGTCTGCCAGGCATATGAACTCCAGCTCCTCCTGCTGCGCTGGGTGTGGCTTCTTTTCTGTCTCTCTATCTCCAGTTACTTGCTGGGAATAACCCTTCTCAGTTTCATAAAGCAAGGCTGCTTCCTGGACTCTGATATGACTGCCGCGGATTAGGGGCCGCGGAGGGATATATGGAACTGGTGGTGTGGGTGCCGCCACCTACCCTACCTTCCGCTAGGCCGTCAACGTGTTGGCAGACGCAGTGGGGCTGCAGGGGAAGAGAGGTGTCGGTATCGCGATGGCCGTTCTCACTGCCCTTTGCAGTTGAAGAGGCAGGCGCCGGGCTACTATGACTGACCCGCTGCACTGGAACCAGGGCGTTGGAATGCTGTCTGACGTTCAGTACTGGTTAGTCCAGAGTGGTGGATGACGATGTGTCTTGTGCTCCGAAACACTCCGTCATTATGGCGAGAGCGCAAGCTCCGTTATGGAGCCCGAGTCTGGGCTAGCTCTGTTGAGTGCCGCGAAGGAGTGCGAAAAATGTAGGAACGTCCTAAACTTGCCATGACAGGTTATTTCTGGCGCTTAGACGGCTGCTACCCGCAGCCCGCTCACTTAGTTTTTATCCTATCCTACGGGAACTGTTAAAGTTTTTGCGATAAAAAGTGGCCTATTATGTCACTTTTCGTCTTTCAAACTATATTCATGCAATAAGCCAAGGCAAGTTGCTCCGTTGCTGAGAAAAATTTATTGTTAAGTCCTACGGGAACCACAATTTTTTCGCGATGGAAAGTATCCTATGTCACTTTCCGTCTTCCAAACTATACCCACCCCAAATATCAAGTCAATCCGTTGCTCCATTGCTGAGAAACAGTTATTGTCCTATCCCATGGGAATCACGAATTTTCTCGAGATAAAAAAGTATCCTATTATCACTTTGTCTTTTAAACCAAAGGTATCCATACCAAAAATCAGGTCAATCTTTTGCTCCGTTGCTGCGTCAAAGAGGAACAAACCAACAAACTTTTCGGATTGATAATATTAAAGTATGATGTATACCATAAAGGTAGAATAAAGAAACATGTTAAACCTCTAATGATAGAAGATTTAAAAATATTTTAAATGTCAGACAAAATGACGGCCTAGTATTAAACGTCATATGACGTTACGAGGCATCTCACCATCAGGGTACGATTTTCTTCCAATTTCGGATTTTTCCCAGAAGTTGTGAACCACCCCCAACACGACCCTATATTCACTTTTCCCCCCACACACCTCCTTATACCCTTTAGGTTTCTCTATGTCAGTGAGTCAGTCAGTCAGTCAGTCAGTGGTAATTAAGCTTTATATAGTATAACTAGTATTTTGGGGCGGTGCGCGGGCCGCAAGCGGCCCGCGAGGCACTCTTTTGTTATTTTGAAAAAAAAAAATTTTTTCATATCAAATGTATGGCGAAAGTAAAAAAAAAAAAAAATCCGCCATCTTGAATTTTCATCGACCCCACCAGGTAGCTCTCTCGATTCCCTATGACATTTGGTCAAACACTCTTCATCCAAGTTGTACCGTTCCCGAGCTATTGAAGATCCAATTTTGTATGGCGGCCATTTTTTTTTCTTCGGAAGCCATCTTTTTTTTCAATTCTCCAAAAAGGTCCCAGGGTTTCTTCAATTTTTAGTTCAAGTGCTTTGGCAAAAATGTTCACAGTTTTTGAGATACGAGGGCATCTCACCATCAGGGTACGACTTTCTTCCAATTTCGGATTTTTCCCAGAGGTTGTGAACCACCCCCAACATGACCCTATATTCACTTTTTCCCCCACACACCTCCTTATACCCTTTAGGTTTCTCTATGTCAGTGAGTCAGTGAGTGAGTCAGTGGTAATTTAGCTTTATATAGTATAATAACTAGTATTTTGGGGCGGTGCGCGGGCCGCAAGCGGCCCGCGAGGCACTCTTTTGTTATTTTGAAAAAAAAAAAAAAATTGTCATTTCTAATAGTTTCATCAAAACTACTTTCGAATAAATGTATGGCGAAAGTAAAAAAAAAAAAAACCGCCATCTTGAATTTTCATCGACCCCACCAGGTAGCTCTCCCGATCCCCTATGACATTTGGTCAAACACTCTTCATCCAAGTTGTACCGTTTCCGAGCTATTGAAGATCCAATTTTGTATGGCGGCCATGTTTTTTTGTTCGGGGGCCATCTTTTTTTTCAATTCTCTAAAGAGGTCCCAGGGTTTTATCAATTTTTAGTTCAAGTACTTTAAGAAAATTATTTACCGTTTTCGAGATACGAGGGCATCTCACCATCAGGGTACGACTTTCTTCCAATTTCGGATTTTTCCCAGAGGTTGTGAACCACTTCCAACATGACCCTATATTCACTTTTCCCCCCACACACCCCCTTATACCCTTTAGGTTTCTCTATGTCAGTGAGTGAGTCAGTCAGTCAGTGAGTGGTAATTAAGCTTTATATAGTATAACTAGTATTTTGGGGCGGTGCGCGGGCCGCAAGCGGCCCGCGGGGCACTCTTTTGTTATTTTGAAAATAAAATTTTTTTTTGTCATTTCTAATAGTTTCATCAAAACTACTTTCGAACCAATGTATGGCGAAAGTAAAAAAAAAAAAATCCGCCATCTTGAATTTTCATCGACCCCACCAGGTAGCTCTCTCGATTCCCTATGACATTTGGTCAAACACTCCACATCCAAGTTGTACCGTTCCCGAGCTATTGAAGATCCAATTTAGTATGGCGGCAATGTTTTTTTCTTCGGAAGCCATCTTTTTTTTCAATTCTCTAAAGAGGTCCCAGGGTTTCTTCAATTTTTAGTTCAAGTGCTTTAGCAAAAATGTTTACCGTTTTCGAGATACGAGGGCATCTCACCATCAGGGTACGACTTTCTTCCAATTTCGGATTTTTCCCAGGGGTTGTGAACCACCCCCAACACGTCCCTATATTCACTTTTCCCCCCACACACCTCCTTATACCCTTTAGGTTTCTCTATGTCAGTGAGTGAGTCAGTCAGTCAGTGAGTGGTAATTAAGCTTTATATAGTATAATAACTAGTATTTTGGGGCGGTGCGCGGGCCGCAAGCGGCCCGCGAGGCATTCTTTTTAAGAATTGTAAAAAAAAAAATTTTTTGTCATTTCTAATAGTTTCCTCAAAACTACTTTCGAAACAATGTATGGCGAAAGTAAAAAAAAAAAAAAACCGCCATCTTGAATTTTCATCGACCCCACCAGGTAGCTCTCTCGATTCCCTATGAAATTTGGTCAAACACTCTTCATCCAAGTTGTACCGTTCCCGAGCTATTGAAGATCCAATTTTGTATGGCGGCCATTTTTTTTTCTTCGGAAGCCATCTTTTTTTTCAATTCTCCAAAGAGGTCCCAGGGTTTCTTAAATTTTTAGTTCAAGTACTTTACGAAAATTATTTACCGTTTTCGAGATACGAGGGCATCTCACCATCAGGGTACGACTTTCTTCCAATTTCGGATTTTTCCCAGAGGTTGTGAACCACCCCCAACACGACCCTATATTCACTTTTTCCCCCACACACCTCCTTATACCCTTTAGGTTTCTCTATGTCAGTGAGTCAGTCAGTCAGTCAGTCAGTGGTAATTTAGCTTTATATAGTATAACTAGTATTTTGGGGCGGTGCGCGGGCCGCAAGCGGCCCGCGAGGCATTCTTTAAATATTTTGTAAAAAAAAAAATTTTTGTCATTTCTAATAGTTTCATCAAAACTACTTTCGAACCAATGTATGGCGAAAGTAAAAAAAAAAAAAATCCGCCATCTTGAATTTTCATCGACCCCACCAGGTAGCTCTCCCGATTCCCTATGACATTTGGTCAAACACTCTTCATCCAAGTTGTACCGTTCCCGAGCTATTGAAGATCCAATTTTGTATGGCGGCCATGTTTTTTTGTTCGGGGGCCATCTTTTTTTTCAATTCTCTAAAGAGGTCCCAGGGTTTTATCAATTTTTAGTTCAACTGCTTTGCGGAAAATGTTTACCGTTTCCGAGATACGAGGGCATCTCACCATCAGGGTACGACTTTCTTCCAATTTCAGATTTTTCCCAGAGGTTGTGAACCACCCCCAACATGACCCTATATTCACTTTTCCCCCCACACACCTCCTTATACCCTTTAGGTTTCTCTATGTCAGTCAGTGAGTCAGTGAGTGGTAATTAAGCTTTATATAGTATAACTAGTATTTTGGGGCGGTGCGCGGGCCGCAAGCGGCCCGCGAGGCACTCTATTATATTTTGAAAAAAAAAAAAAAATTTTGTCATTTCTAATAGTTTCCTCAAAACTACTTTCGAACCAATGTATGGCGAAAGTAAAAAAAAAAAAATCCGCCATCTTGAATTTTCATCGACCCCACCAGGTAGCTCTCCCGATCCCCTATGACATTTGGTCAAACACTCTTCATCCAAGTTGTACCGTTCCCGAGCTATTGAAGATCCAATTTTGTATGGCGGCCATGTTTTTTTGTTCCGGGGCCATCGTTTTTTTCAATTCTCTAAAGAGGTCCCAGGGTTTCTTCAATTTTTAGTTCAAGTGTTTTACGAAAATTATTTACCGTTTTTGAGATACGAGGGCATCTTACCATCAGGGTACGACTTTCTTCCAATTTCGGATTTTTCCCAGAGGTTGTGAACCACCCCCAACACGACCCTATATTCACTTTTCCCCCCACACACCTCCTTATACCCTTTAGGTTTCTCTATGTCAGTCAGTCAGTCAGTCAGTGGTAATTAAGCTTTATATAGTATCACTAGTATTTTGGGGCGGTGCGCGGGCCGCATGCGGCCCGCGATTATTTTTTTTATGTAGACTACATTGGTGACGACTTTACACCCCCAAAAATCTCGAAAACGATACCCATGACGACTTTTTCAAAAAAGTGACGTCCGCCATCTTTAATTTCAAAATGGACGCCATTTTCGACATCTACACCCCCAAAAACCTCGAAAACGATACCCATGACGACTTTTTCTAAAAAGTGACATCCGCCATCTTTAATTTCAAAATGGACGCCATTTTTGAAATCTACACCCCCAATAACCTCGAAAATGATACCCATGACGACTTTTTCAAAAAAGTGACATCCGCCATCTTCAATTTCAAAATGGACGCCATTCTTGAAATCTACACCCCCATAAACCTCGAAAACGATACCCATGACGACTTTTGCAAAAAATTGACATCCGCCATCGTTATTGTCAAAATGGACGCCATTTTTGAAATCTACACCCCCATAAACCACGAAAACGATACCCATGACGACTTTTGCAAAAAATTGACATCCGCCATCGTTATTGTCAAAATGGACGCCATTATCGAAACCTACACCCCCGAAAATCTCGAAAACGATACCCATGACGACTTTTTCTAAAAAGTGACATCTGCCATCTTTAATTTCAAAATGGACGCCATTTTTGAAATCTACACCCCCAAAAACCTCGAAAACGATACCCATAACGACTTTTTCAAAAAAGTGACGTCCGCCATCTTTAATTTCAAAATGGACGCCATTTTCGAAATCTACACCCCCAAAAACCTCGAAAACGATACCCATGACGACTTTTGCAAAAAATTGACATCCGCCATCGTTATTGTCAAAATGAACGCCATTTTTGAAATCTACATCCCCAAAAACCTCGAAAATGATACCCATGACGACTTTTTCAAAAAAGTGACGTCCGCCATCTTTTATTTCAAAATGGACGCCATTTTCGAAATCTACTCCCCCAAAAACCTCGAAAACGATACCCATGACGACTTTTAAAAAAAGTGACGTCCGCCATCTTTTATTTCAAAATGCACGCCATTTTCGAAATCTACTCCCCCAAAAACCTTGAAAACGATACCCATGACGACTTTTTCAAAAAAGTGACGTCCGCCATCTTTTATTTCAAAATGGACGCCAATTTTGAAATCTACACCCCCAAAAACCTCGATAACTATACCTTTGACGACTTTTTAAAAAAAGTGACGTCTGCCATCTTTAATTTCAAAATGGACGCCAATTTTGAAATCTGTACCCCCAAAAGCCTCAAAAACGATACCCATGACGACTTTTTCAAAAAAGTGACGTCCGCCATCTTTTATTTCAAAATGAACGCCATTTTCGAAATCTACTCCCCCAAAAACCTCGAAAACGATACCCATGACGACTTTTTCAAAAAAGTGACGTCCGCCATCTTTAATTTCAAAATGGACGCCATATTTGAAATCTACACCCCCAAAAACCTCGATAACTATACATTTGACGACTTTTAAAAAAAAGTGACGTCCGCCATCTTTTATTTCAAAATGGACGCCATTTTCGAAATCTACTCCCCCAAAAACCTCGAAAACGATACCCATGACGCCTTTTTCAAAAAAGTGACGTCCGCCATCTTTAATTTCAAAATGGACGCCAATTTTGAAATCTGTACCCCCAAAAACCTCGGAAACGATACTAATGACGATATTTTCAAAAAAGTGACGTTCGCCATCTTTAATTTCAAAATGGACGCCATATTTGAAATCTACACCCCCAAAAACCTCGATAACTATACCTTTGACGACTTTTTCAAAAAAGTGACGTCCGCCATCTTTTATTTCAAAATGGACGCTAATTTTGAAATCTGTACCCCCAAAAACCTCGGAAACGATACCCATGACGACTTTTTCAAAAAAGTGACGTCCGCCATCTTTTATTTCAAAATGGACGCTAATTTTGAAATCTGTACCCCCAAAAACCTCGGAAACGATACCCATGACGCCTTTTTCAAAAAAGTGACGTCCGCCATCTTTAATTTCAAAATGGACGCCAATTTTGAAATCTGTACCCCCAAAAACCTCGGAAACGATACTAATGACGATATTTTCAAAAAAGTGACGTTCGCCATCTTTAATTTCAAAATGGACGCCATATTTGAAATCTACACCCCCAAAAACCTCGATAACTATACCTTTGACGACTTTTTCAAAAAAGTGACGTCCGCCATCTTTAATTTCAAAATGGACGCTAATTTTGAAATCTGTACCCCCAAAAACCTCGGAAACGATACCCATGACGACTTTTTCAAAAAAGTGACGTCCGCCATCTTTTATTTCAAAATGGACGCTAATTTTGAAATCTGTACCCCCAAAAACCTCGGAAACGATACCCATGACGACTTTTTCAAAAAAATGACGTCCGCCATCTTTAATTTCAAAATGGACGCCATTTTCGAAATCTACTCCCCCAAAAACCTTGAAAACGATACCCATGACGACTTTATCAAAAACTTGAAGTCCGCCATTTTTTTATTTCAAAATGGACGCCATTTTCTAAAAGATAAAACTCTCCCTCAATCTTCTTCTTAGTATCTATTCATATATCTATTTCTATGACTGTAAGGTTCAAAATAGTGTTTCCACTTTTGACTCTTCTACTTGAAGCATATGGCGCGAAAATATGTGGGCCGTTCTCCTGAACATCCAAGGGCTAACCAGGGGCCATCAACAACCATCTAAATTTGTAAAAATGCAATGTATGGAAACTACAGATGAAAAAAGACCAATGTATGGCGGCCATATTTAAAAAAAAAACTTTTCTCATTTTTTTTTCACCAATGAAATAAGGGACCTCGAAAACCCCCGGATGCGAAAAATCAGCCCCCTCGGACCATTTTGAAATTTGGCCGCCATCTTGAATCCGCCATCTTGAATTTTCATCGACCCCACCAGGTAGCTCTCCCGATTCCCTATGACATTTGGTCAAACACTCCACATCCAAGTTGTACCGTTTCTGAGATGTTGACGTTTCAATTTTGTATGGCGGCCATGTTTTTTTGTTCGGAAGCCATCTTTTTTTTCAATTCTCCAAAGAGGTCCCAGGGTTTTATCAATTTTTAGTTCAAGTGCTTTGGCAAAATTGTTTACCGTTTTCGAGATGCGAGGGCATCTCACCATCAGGGTACGACTTTCTTCCAATTTCGGATTTTTCCCAGGGGTTGTGAACCACCCCCAACACGACCCTATATTCACTTTTCCCCCCACACACCTCCTTATACCCTTTAGGTTTCTCTATGTCAGTGAGTCAGTGAGTGAGTCAGTGGTAATTTAGCTTTATATAGTATAACTAGTATTTTGGGGCGGTGCGCGGGCCGCATGCGGCCCGCGATTATTTTTTTATGTAGACTCTACATTGGTGACGACTTTACACCCCCAAAAACCTCGGAAACGATACGCATGACGACTTTTTCAAAAAAGTGACGTCCACCATTTTTAATTTCAAAATGGACGCCAATTTTGAAATCTGTACCCCCACAAACCTCGAAAACGATACCCATGACGACTTTTTCAAAAAAGTGACGTCCGCCATCTTTAATTTCAAAATGGACGCCAATTTTGAAATCTGTACCCCCAAAAACCTCGGAAACGATACCCATGGCGACTTTTTCAAAAAAGTGACGTCCGCCATCTTTAATTTCAAAATGGACGCCAATTTTGAAATCTTGACCCCCCAAAAACCTCGGAAACGATACCCATGACGACTTTTTCAAAAAAGTGACGTCCGCCATCTTTAATTTCAAAATGGACGCCAATTTTGAAATCTGTACCCCCAAAAACCTCGGAAACGATACCCATGACGACTTTTTCAAAAAAGTGACGTCCGCCATCTTTAATTTCAAAATGGACGCCAATTTTGAAATCTGTACCCCCAAAAACCTCGGAAACGATACCCATGACGACTTTTTCAAAAAAGTGACGTCCGCCATCTTTTATTTCAAAATGTACGCCATTTTCGAAATCTACTCCCCCAAAAACCTTGAAAACGATACCCATGACGACTTTTTCAAAAAAGTGACGTCCGCCATCTTTAATTTCAAAATGGACGCCAATTTTGAAATCTGTACCCCCAAAAACCTCGGAAACGATACCCATGACGACTTTTTCAAAAAAGTGACGTCCGCCATCTTTTATTTCAAAATGTACGCCATTTTCGAAATCTACTCCCCCAAAAACCTTGAAAACGATACCCATGACGACTTTTTCAAAAAAGTGACGTCCGCCATTTTTAATTTCAAAATGGACGCCAATTTTGAAATCTGTACCCCCAAAAACCTCGGAAACGATACCCATGACGACTTTTTCAAAAAAGTGACGTCCGCCATCTTTAACAATTTTGAAATCTGTACCCACAAAAACCTCGGAAACGATACCCATGACGATTTTTTCAAAAAAGTGACGTCCGCCATCTTTAATTTCAAAATGGACGCCAATTTTGTAATCTGTACCCCCACAAACCTCGAAAACGATACCCATGACGACTTTTTCAAAAAAGTGACGTCCGCCATCTTTAATTTCAAAATGGACGCCAATTTTGAAATCTGTACCCCCAAAAACCTCGGAAACGATACCCATGGCGACTTTTTCAAAAAAATGACGTCCGCCATCTTTAATTTCAAAATGGACGCCAATTTTGAAATCTGTACCCCCAAAAACCTCGGAAACGATACCCATGACGACTTTTTCAAAAAAGTGACGTCCGCCATCTTTAATTTCAAAATGGACGCCAATTTTGAAATCTGTACCCCCAAAAACCTCGGAAACGATACCCTTGACGACTTTTTCAAAAACTTGAAGTCCGCCATTTTTTATTTCAAAATGGACGCCATTTTCGAAATCTACTCCCCCAAAAACCTCGAAAACTATACCCATCACGACTTTTTCAAAAAAGTGACGTGCGCCATCTTTAATTTCAAAATGGACGCCATTTTCGAAATCTACTCCCCCAAAAACCTTGAAAACGATACCCATGACGACTTTATCAAAAACTTGAAGTCCGCCATTTTTTTATTTCAAAATGGACGCCATTTTCTAAAAGAGAAAACTCTCCCTCAATCTTCTTCTTAGTATCTATTCACTTATCTATTTCTATGACTGTAAGGTTCAAAATAGTGTTTCCACTTTTGACTCTTCTACTTGAAGCATATGGCGCGAAAATATGTGGGCCGTTCTCCTGAACATCCAAGGGCTAACCAGGGGCCATCAACAACCATCTAAATAAGTAAAAATGCAATGTATGGAAACTACAGATGAAAAAAGACCAATGTGTGGCGGCCATATTTAAAAAAAACTTTTCTCTTTTTTTTTTCACCAATGAAATAAGGGACCTCGAAAACCCCCGGATGCAAAAAATCAGCCCCCTCGGACCATTTTGAAATTTGGCCGCCATCTTGAATCCGCCATCTTGAATTTTCATCGACCCCACCAGGTAGCTCTCCCGATTCCCTATGACATTTGGTCAAACACTCTTCATCCAAGTTGTACCGTTCCCGAGCTATTGAAGATCCAATTTTGTATGGCGGCCATGTTTTTTTGTTCGGAAGCCATCTTTTTTTTCAATTCTCTAAAGAGGTCCCAGGGTTTCTTCAATTTTTTGTTCAAGTTCTTTGGCAAAATTGTTCACAGTTTTTGAGATACGAGGGCATCTCACCATCAGGGTACGACTTTCTTCCAATTTCGGATTTTTCCCAGAGGTTGTGAACCACCCCCAACATGACCCTATATTCACTTTTTCCCCCACACACCTCCTTATACCCTTTAGGTTTCTCTATGTCAGTCAGTGAGTCAGTCAGTGAGTGGTAATTTAGCTTTATATAGTATAATAACTAGTATTTTGGGGCGGTGCGCGGGCCGCAAGCGGCCCGCGAGGCACTCTTTTGTTATTTTGAAAAAAAAAAAAATTTTGTCATTTCTAATAGTTTCATTAAAACTACTTTCGAACCAATGTATGGCGAAAGTAAAAAAAAAAAAAAAATCCGCCATCTTGAATTTTCATCGACCCCACCAGGTAGCTCTCTCGATTCCCTATGACATTTGGTCAAACACTCTTCATCCAAGTTGTACCGTTCCCGAGCTATTGAAGATCCAATTTTGTATGGCGGCCATGTTTTTTTGTTCGGAAGCCATCTTTTTTTTCAATTCTCCAAAGAGGTCCCAGGGTTTCTTCAATTTTTAGTTCAAGTACTTTGGGAAAACTATTTACCGTTTTCGAGATACGAGGGCATCTCACCATCAGGGTACGACTTTCTTCCAATTTCGGATTTTTCCCAGAGGTTGTGAACCACCCCCAACATGACCCTATATTCACTTTTTCCCCCACACACCTCCTTATACCCTTTAGGTTTCTCTATGTCAGTCAGTGAGTCAGTCAGTGAGTGGTAATTTAGCTTTATATAGTATAACTAGTATTTTGGGGCGGTGCGCGGGCCGCAAGCGGCCCGCGAGGCACTCTATTGTTATTTTGAAAAAAAAAATTTTTTCATTTCAAATGTATGGCGAAAGTAAAAAAAAAAAAAAAAACCGCCATCTTGAATTTTCATCGACCCCACCAGGTAGCTCTCTCGATTCCCTATGACATTTGGTCAAACACTCTTCATCCAAGTTGTACCGTTCCCGAGCTATTGAAGATCCAATTTTGTATGGCGGCCATGTTTTTTTGTTCGGAAGCCATCTTTTTTTTCAATTCTCCAAAGAGGTCCCAGGGTTTCTTCAATTTTTAGTTCAAGTACTTTGGGAAAATTATTTACCGTTTTCGAGATACGAGGGCATATCACCATCAGGGTACGACTTTCTTCCAATTTCGGATTTTTCCCAGAGGTTGTGAACCACCCCCAACATGACCCTATATTCACTTTTCCCCCCACACACCCCCTTATACCCTTTAGGTTTCTCTATGTCAGTCAGTGAGTGAGTCAGTGAGTGGTAATTAAGCTTTATATAGTATAACTAGTATTTTGGGGCGGTGCGCGGGCCGCAAGCGGCCCGCGAGGCATTCTTTTAATTTTTTTTATGTTAAAATTTTTTTTGTCTTTTCTAATAGTTTCATCAAAACTACTTTCGAACAAATGTATGGCGAAAGTAAAAAAAAAAAAAAAATCCGCCATCTTGAATTTTCATCGACCCCACCAGGTAGCTCTCCCGATTCCCTATGACATTTGGTCAAACACTCTTCATCCAAGTTGTACCGTTCCCGAGCTATTGAAGATCCAATTTTGTATGGCGGCCATGTTTTTTTGTTCGGAAGCCATCTTTTTTTTCAATTCTCTAAAGAGGTCCCAGGGTTTTATCAATTTTTAGTTCAACTGTTTTGGCAAAAATGTTTACCGTTTTTGAGATACGAGGGCATCTCACCATCAGGGTACGACTTTCTTCCAATTTCGGATTTTTCCCAGAGGTTGTGAACCACCCCCAACATGACCCTATATTCACTTTTTCCCCCACACACCTCCTTATACCCTTTAGGTTTCTCTATGTCAGTCAGTGAGTCAGTCAGTCAGTCAGTGGTAATTTAGCTTTATATAGTATAACTAGTATTTTGGGGCGGTGCGCGGGCCGCAAGCGGCCCGCGAGGCTTTCTTTTTTTTTTTTTTTTTAATTAAAATATTTTTTTGTCATTTCTAATAGTTTCCTCAAAACTACTTTCGAACCAATGTATGGCGAAAGTAAAAAAAAAAAAAAAATCCGCCATCTTGAATTTTCATCGAACCCACCAGGTAGCTCTCTCGATTCCCTATGACATTTGGTCAAACACTCTTCATCCAAGTTGTACCGTTCCCGAGCTATTGAAGATCCAATTTTGTATGGCGGCCATTTTTTTTTGTTCGGATGCCATCTTTTTTTTCAATTCTCCAAAGAGGTCCCAGGGTTTCTTCAATTTTTAGTTCAAGTGCTTTGGCAAAATTGTTTACCGTTTTCGAGATACGAGGGCATCTCACCATCAGGGTACGACTTTCTTCCAATTTCGGATTTTTCCCAGAGGTTGTGAACCACCCCCAACACGACCCTATATTCACTTTTCCCCCCACACACCTCCTTATACCCTTTAGGTTTCTCTATGTCAGTGAGTCAGTGAGTCAGTCAGTCAGTGGTAATTAAGCTTTATATAGTATAATAACTAGTATTTTGGGGCGGTGCGCGGGCCGCAAGCGGCCCGCGAGGCATTCTTTTTTTTTTTCATTAAAATATTTTTTTGTCATTTCTAATAGTTTCATCAAAACTACTTTCGAACCAATGTATGGCGAAAGTAAAAAAAAAAAAAATCCGCCATCTTGAATTTTCATCGACCCCACCAGGTAGCTCTCTCGATTCCCTATGACATTTGGTCAAACACTCCACATCCAAGTTGTACCGTTCCCGAGCTATTGAAGATCCAATTTTGTATGGCGGCCATCTTTTTTTGTTCGGGAGCCATCTTTTTTTTCAATTCTCCAAAGAGGTCCCAGGGTTTCTTCAATTTTTAGTTCAACTGCTTTGCCAAAATTATTTACCGTTTTCGAGATACGAGGGCATCTCACCATCAGGGTACGACTTTCTTCCAATTTCAGATTTTTCCCAGAGGTTGTGAACCACCCCCAACACGACCCTATATTCACTTTTTCCCCCACACACCCCCTTATACCCTTTAGGTTTCTCTATGTCAGTGAGTCAGTCAGTGGTAATTTAGCTTTATATAGTATAACTAGTATTTTGGGGCGGTGCGCGGGCCGCAAGCGGCCCGCGAGGCACTCTTTTGTTATTTTGAAAAAAAAAAAATTTGTCATTTCAAATGTATGGCGAAAGTAAAAAAAAAAAATCCGCCATCTTGAATTTTCATCGACCCCACCAGGTAGCTCTCTCGATTCCCTATGACATTTGGTCAAACACTCTTCATCCAAGTTGTACCGTTCCCGAGCTATTGAAGATCCAATTTTGTCTGGCGGCCATGTTTTTTTGTTCGGGGGCCATCTTTTTTTTCAATTCTCTAAAGAGGTCCCAGGGTTTTATCAATTTTTAGTTCAAGTGCTTTGGCAAAATTGTTTACCGTTTTCGAGATACGAGGGCATCTCACCATCAGGGTACGACTTTCTTCCAATTTCGGATTTTTCCCAGAGGTTGTGAACCACCCCCAACATGAACCTATATTCACTTTTCCCCCCACACACCTCCTTATACCCTTTAGGTTTCTCTATGTCAGTGAGTCAGTGAGTCAGTGAGTCAGTCAGTGGTAATTTAGCTTTATATAGTATAATAACTAGTATTTTGGGGCGGTGCGCGGGCCGCAAGCGGCCCGCGAGGCATTCTTTTAATTTTTTTATGTTAAATTTTTTTTGTCATTTCTTATAGTTTCATCAAAACTACTTTCAAACCAATGTATGGCGAAAGTAAAAAAAAAAAAAAATCCGCCATCTTGAATTTTCATCGACCCCACCAGGTAGCTCTCTCGATTCCCTATGACATTTGGTCAAACACTCTTCATCCAAGTTGTACCGTTCCCGAGCTATTGAAGATCCAATTTTGTCTGGCGGCCATGTTTTTTTGTTCGGGGGCCATCTTTTTTTTCAATTCTCTAAAGAGGTCCCAGGGTTTTATCAATTTTTAGTTCAAGTGCTTTGGCAAAATTATTTACCGTTTTCGAGATACGAGGGCATCTCACCATCAGGGTACGACTTTCTTCCAATTTCGGATTTTTCCCAGAGGTTGTGAACCACCCCCAACACGACCCTATATTCACTTTTTCCCCCACACACCTCCTTATACCCTTTAGGTTTCTCTATGTCAGTGAGTCAGTCAGTCAGTGAGTCAGTGGTAATTTAGCTTTATATAGTATAATTTTTTGTTCAAGTTCTTTGGCAAAATTGTTCACAGTTTTTGAGATACGAGGGCATCTCACCATCAGGGTACGACTTTCTTCCAATTTCGGATTTTTCCCAGAGGTTGTGAACCACCCCCAACATGACCCTATATTCACTTTTTCCCCCACACACCCCCTTATACCCTTTAGGTTTCTCTATGTCAGTGAGTCAGTGAGTGAGTCAGTCAGTGGTAATTAAGCTTTATATAGTATAACTAGTATTTTGGGGCGGTGCGCGGGCCGCAAGCGGCCCGCGAGGCATTCTTTTTAAATATTGTAAAAAAAAAAAAATTTGTCATTTCTAATAGTTTCATCAAAACTGCTTTCGAACCAATGTATGGCGAAACTAAAAAAAAAAAAAAACCGCCATCTTGAATTTTCATCGACTCCACCAGGTAGCTCTCTCGATTCCCTATGATATTTGGTCAAACACTCTTCATCCAAGTTGTACCGTTCCCGAGCTATTGAAGATCCAATTTTGTATGGCGGCCATTTTTTTTTGTTCGGAAGCCATCTTTTTTTTCAATTCTCCAAAAAGGTCCCAGGGTTTCTTCAATTTTTAGTTCAAGTGCTTTGGCAAAATTGTTTACCGTTTTCGAGATGCGAGGGCATCTCACCATCAGGGTACGACTTTCTTCCAATTTCGGATTTTTCCCAGGGGTTGTGAACCACCCCCAACACGACCCTATATTCACTTTTCCCCCCACACACCTCCTTATACCCTTTAGGTTTCTCTATGTCAGTGAGTCAGTGAGTGAGTCAGTGGTAATTTAGCTTTATATAGTATAACTAGTATTTTGGGGCGGTGCGCGGGCCGCATGCGGCCCGCGATTATTTTTTTATGTAGACTCTACATTGGTGACGACTTTACACCCCCAAAAACCTCGGAAACGATACGCATGACGACTTTTTCAAAAAAGTGACGTCCACCATTTTTAATTTCAAAATGGACGCCAATTTTGAAATCTGTACCCCCACAAACCTCGAAAACGATACCCATGACGACTTTTTCAAAAAAGTGACGTCCGCCATCTTTAATTTCAAAATGGACGCCAATTTTGAAATCTGTACCCCCAAAAACCTCGGAAACGATACCCATGGCGACTTTTTCAAAAAAGTGACGTCCGCCATCTTTAATTTCAAAATGGACGCCAATTTTGAAATCTTGACCCCCCAAAAACCTCGGAAACGATACCCATGACGACTTTTTCAAAAAAGTGACGTCCGCCATCTTTAATTTCAAAATGGACGCCAATTTTGAAATCTGTACCCCCAAAAACCTCGGAAACGATACCCATGACGACTTTTTCAAAAAAGTGACGTCCGCCATCTTTAATTTCAAAATGGACGCCAATTTTGAAATCTGTACCCCCAAAAACCTCGGAAACGATACCCATGACGACTTTTTCAAAAAAGTGACGTCCGCCATCTTTTATTTCAAAATGTACGCCATTTTCGAAATCTACTCCCCCAAAAACCTTGAAAACGATACCCATGACGACTTTTTCAAAAAAGTGACGTCCGCCATCTTTAATTTCAAAATGGACGCCAATTTTGAAATCTGTACCCCCAAAAACCTCGGAAACGATACCCATGACGACTTTTTCAAAAAAGTGACGTCCGCCATCTTTTATTTCAAAATGTACGCCATTTTCGAAATCTACTCCCCCAAAAACCTTGAAAACGATACCCATGACGACTTTTTCAAAAAAGTGACGTCCGCCATTTTTAATTTCAAAATGGACGCCAATTTTGAAATCTGTACCCCCAAAAACCTCGGAAACGATACCCATGACGACTTTTTCAAAAAAGTGACGTCCGCCATCTTTAACAATTTTGAAATCTGTACCCACAAAAACCTCGGAAACGATACCCATGACGATTTTTTCAAAAAAGTGACGTCCGCCATCTTTAATTTCAAAATGGACGCCAATTTTGTAATCTGTACCCCCACAAACCTCGAAAACGATACCCATGACGACTTTTTCAAAAAAGTGACGTCCGCCATCTTTAATTTCAAAATGGACGCCAATTTTGAAATCTGTACCCCCAAAAACCTCGGAAACGATACCCATGGCGACTTTTTCAAAAAAATGACGTCCGCCATCTTTAATTTCAAAATGGACGCCAATTTTGAAATCTGTACCCCCAAAAACCTCGGAAACGATACCCATGACGACTTTTTCAAAAAAGTGACGTCCGCCATCTTTAATTTCAAAATGGACGCCAATTTTGAAATCTGTACCCCCAAAAACCTCGGAAACGATACCCTTGACGACTTTTTCAAAAACTTGAAGTCCGCCATTTTTTATTTCAAAATGGACGCCATTTTCGAAATCTACTCCCCCAAAAACCTCGAAAACTATACCCATCACGACTTTTTCAAAAAAGTGACGTGCGCCATCTTTAATTTCAAAATGGACGCCATTTTCGAAATCTACTCCCCCAAAAACCTTGAAAACGATACCCATGACGACTTTATCAAAAACTTGAAGTCCGCCATTTTTTTATTTCAAAATGGACGCCATTTTCTAAAAGAGAAAACTCTCCCTCAATCTTCTTCTTAGTATCTATTCACTTATCTATTTCTATGACTGTAAGGTTCAAAATAGTGTTTCCACTTTTGACTCTTCTACTTGAAGCATATGGCGCGAAAATATGTGGGCCGTTCTCCTGAACATCCAAGGGCTAACCAGGGGCCATCAACAACCATCTAAATAAGTAAAAATGCAATGTATGGAAACTACAGATGAAAAAAGACCAATGTGTGGCGGCCATATTTAAAAAAAACTTTTCTCTTTTTTTTTTCACCAATGAAATAAGGGACCTCGAAAACCCCCGGATGCAAAAAATCAGCCCCCTCGGACCATTTTGAAATTTGGCCGCCATCTTGAATCCGCCATCTTGAATTTTCATCGACCCCACCAGGTAGCTCTCCCGATTCCCTATGACATTTGGTCAAACACTCTTCATCCAAGTTGTACCGTTCCCGAGCTATTGAAGATCCAATTTTGTATGGCGGCCATGTTTTTTTGTTCGGAAGCCATCTTTTTTTTCAATTCTCTAAAGAGGTCCCAGGGTTTCTTCAATTTTTTGTTCAAGTTCTTTGGCAAAATTGTTCACAGTTTTTGAGATACGAGGGCATCTCACCATCAGGGTACGACTTTCTTCCAATTTCGGATTTTTCCCAGAGGTTGTGAACCACCCCCAACATGACCCTATATTCACTTTTTCCCCCACACACCTCCTTATACCCTTTAGGTTTCTCTATGTCAGTCAGTGAGTCAGTCAGTGAGTGGTAATTTAGCTTTATATAGTATAATAACTAGTATTTTGGGGCGGTGCGCGGGCCGCAAGCGGCCCGCGAGGCATTCTTTAAATTAATATTTTGTAAAAAATTTTTTTTTTCATTTCTTATAGTTTCATCAAAACTACTTTCGAACCAATGTATGGCGAAAGTAAAAAAAAAAAAAAATCCGCCATCTTGTATTTTCATCGACCCCACCAGGTAGCTCTCCCGATCACCTATGACATTTGGTCAAACACTCTTCATCCAAGTTGTACCGTTCCCGAGCTATTGAAGATCCAATTTTGTATGGCGGCCATGTTTTTTTGTTCGGAAGCCATCTTTTTTTTCAATTCTCTAAAGAGGTCCCAGGGTTTCTTCAATTTTTAGTTCAAGTACTTTAGGTAAATTATTTACCGTTTTCGAGATACGAGGGCATCTCACCATCAGGGTACGACTTTCTTCCAATTTCGGATTTTTCCCAGAGGTTGTGAACCACCCCCAACATGACCCTATATTCACTTTTCCCCCCACACACCTCCTTATACCCTTTAGGTTTCTCTATGTCAGTGAGTCAGTGAGTGAGTCAGTGGTAATTAAGCTTTATATAGTATAACTAGTATTTTGGGGCGGTGCGCGGGCCGCAAGCGGCCCGCGAGGCATTCTTTTAATTTTTTTATGTTAAATTTTTTTTGTCATTTCTTATAGTTTCATCAAAACTACTTTCAAACCAATGTATGGCGAAAGTAAAAAAAAAAAAAAATCCGCCATCTTGAATTTTCATCGACCCCACCAGGTAGCTCTCTCGATTCCCTATGACATTTGGTCAAACACTCTTCATCCAAGTTGTACCGTTTCCGAGATATTGAAGATCCAATTTTGTATGGCGGCCATGTTTTTTTGTTCGGAAGCCATCTTTTTTTTCAATTCTCCAAAGAGGTCCCAGGGTTTCTTCAATTTTTAGTTCAAGTACTTTGGCAAAATTATTTACCGTTTTCGAGATACGAGGGCATCTCACCATCAGGGTACGACTTTCTTCCAATTTCGGATTTTTCCCAGAGGTTGTGAACCACCCCCAACACGACCCTATATTCACTTTTTCCCCCACACACCTCCTTATACCCTTTAGGTTTCTCTATGTCAGTGAGTCAGTCAGTCAGTGAGTCAGTGGTAATTTAGCTTTATATAGTATAATAACTAGTATTTTGGGGCGGTGCGCGGGCCGCAAGCGGCCCGCGAGGCATTCTTTTAATTTTTTTTTATGTAAAAAAATTTTTTGTCATTTCTAATAGTTTCCTCAAAACTACTTTCGAACCAATGTATGGCGAAAGTAAAAAAAAAAAAATCCGCCATCTTGAATTTTCATCGACCCCACCAGGTAGCTCTCCCGATCCCCTATGACATTTGGTCAAACACTCTTCATCCAAGTTGTACCGTTCCCGAGCTATTGAAGATCCAATTTTGTATGGCGGCCATGTTTTTTTGTTCCGGGGCCATCGTTTTTTTCAATTCTCTAAAGAGGTCCCAGGGTTTCTTCAATTTTTAGTTCAAGTGTTTTACGAAAATTATTTACCGTTTTTGAGATACGAGGGCATCTTACCATCAGGGTACGACTTTCTTCCAATTTCGGATTTTTCCCAGAGGTTGTGAACCACCCCCAACACGACCCTATATTCACTTTTCCCCCCACACACCTCCTTATACCCTTTAGGTTTCTCTATGTCAGTCAGTCAGTCAGTCAGTGGTAATTAAGCTTTATATAGTATAACTAGTATTTTGGGGCGGTGCGCGGGCCGCATGCGGCCCGCGATTATTTTTTTTATGTAGACTACATTGGTGACGACTTTACACCCCCAAAAATCTCGAAAACGATACCCATGACGACTTTTTCAAAAAAGTGACGTCCGCCATCTTTAATTTCAAAATGGACGCCATTTTCGACATCTACACCCCCAAAAACCTCGAAAACGATACCCATGACGACTTTTTCTAAAAAGTGACATCCGCCATCTTTAATTTCAAAATGGACGCCATTTTTGAAATCTACACCCCCAATAACCTCGAAAATGATACCCATGACGACTTTTTCAAAAAAGTGACATCCGCCATCTTCAATTTCAAAATGGACGCCATTCTTGAAATCTACACCCCCATAAACCTCGAAAACGATACCCATGACGACTTTTGCAAAAAATTGACATCCGCCATCGTTATTGTCAAAATGGACGCCATTTTTGAAATCTACACCCCCATAAACCACGAAAACGATACCCATGACGACTTTTGCAAAAAATTGACATCCGCCATCGTTATTGTCAAAATGGACGCCATTATCGAAACCTACACCCCCGAAAATCTCGAAAACGATACCCATGACGACTTTTTCTAAAAAGTGACATCTGCCATCTTTAATTTCAAAATGGACGCCATTTTTGAAATCTACACCCCCAAAAACCTCGAAAACGATACCCATAACGACTTTTTCAAAAAAGTGACGTCCGCCATCTTTAATTTCAAAATGGACGCCATTTTCGAAATCTACACCCCCAAAAACCTCGAAAACGATACCCATGACGACTTTTGCAAAAAATTGACATCCGCCATCGTTATTGTCAAAATGAACGCCATTTTTGAAATCTACATCCCCAAAAACCTCGAAAATGATACCCATGACGACTTTTTCAAAAAAGTGACGTCCGCCATCTTTTATTTCAAAATGGACGCCATTTTCGAAATCTACTCCCCCAAAAACCTCGAAAACGATACCCATGACGACTTTTAAAAAAAGTGACGTCCGCCATCTTTTATTTCAAAATGCACGCCATTTTCGAAATCTACTCCCCCAAAAACCTTGAAAACGATACCCATGACGACTTTTTCAAAAAAGTGACGTCCGCCATCTTTTATTTCAAAATGGACGCCAATTTTGAAATCTACACCCCCAAAAACCTCGATAACTATACCTTTGACGACTTTTTAAAAAAAGTGACGTCTGCCATCTTTAATTTCAAAATGGACGCCAATTTTGAAATCTGTACCCCCAAAAGCCTCAAAAACGATACCCATGACGACTTTTTCAAAAAAGTGACGTCCGCCATCTTTTATTTCAAAATGAACGCCATTTTCGAAATCTACTCCCCCAAAAACCTCGAAAACGATACCCATGACGACTTTTTCAAAAAAGTGACGTCCGCCATCTTTAATTTCAAAATGGACGCCATATTTGAAATCTACACCCCCAAAAACCTCGATAACTATACATTTGACGACTTTTAAAAAAAAGTGACGTCCGCCATCTTTTATTTCAAAATGGACGCCATTTTCGAAATCTACTCCCCCAAAAACCTCGAAAACGATACCCATGACGCCTTTTTCAAAAAAGTGACGTCCGCCATCTTTAATTTCAAAATGGACGCCAATTTTGAAATCTGTACCCCCAAAAACCTCGGAAACGATACTAATGACGATATTTTCAAAAAAGTGACGTTCGCCATCTTTAATTTCAAAATGGACGCCATATTTGAAATCTACACCCCCAAAAACCTCGATAACTATACCTTTGACGACTTTTTCAAAAAAGTGACGTCCGCCATCTTTTATTTCAAAATGGACGCTAATTTTGAAATCTGTACCCCCAAAAACCTCGGAAACGATACGCATGACGACTTTTTCAAAAAAGTGACGTCCGCCATCTTTTATTTCAAAATGGACGCTAATTTTGAAATCTGTACCCCCAAAAACCTCGGAAACGATACCCATGACGCCTTTTTCAAAAAAGTGACGTCCGCCATCTTTAATTTCAAAATGGACGCCAATTTTGAAATCTGTACCCCCAAAAACCTCGGAAACGATACTAATGACGATATTTTCAAAAAAGTGACGTTCGCCATCTTTAATTTCAAAATGGACGCCATATTTGAAATCTACACCCCCAAAAACCTCGATAACTATACCTTTGACGACTTTTTCAAAAAAGTGACGTCCGCCATCTTTAATTTCAAAATGGACGCTAATTTTGAAATCTGTACCCCCAAAAACCTCGGAAACGATACCCATGACGACTTTTTCAAAAAAGTGACGTCCGCCATCTTTTATTTCAAAATGGACGCTAATTTTGAAATCTGTACCCCCAAAAACCTCGGAAACGATACCCATGACGACTTTTTCAAAAAAATGACGTCCGCCATCTTTAATTTCAAAATGGACGCCATTTTCGAAATCTACTCCCCCAAAAACCTTGAAAACGATACCCATGACGACTTTATCAAAAACTTGAAGTCCGCCATTTTTTTATTTCAAAATGGACGCCATTTTCTAAAAGATAAAACTCTCCCTCAATCTTCTTCTTAGTATCTATTCATATATCTATTTCTATGACTGTAAGGTTCAAAATAGTGTTTCCACTTTTGACTCTTCTACTTGAAGCATATGGCGCGAAAATATGTGGGCCGTTCTCCTGAACATCCAAGGGCTAACCAGGGGCCATCAACAACCATCTAAATTTGTAAAAATGCAATGTATGGAAACTACAGATGAAAAAAGACCAATGTATGGCGGCCATATTTAAAAAAAAAACTTTTCTCATTTTTTTTTCACCAATGAAATAAGGGACCTCGAAAACCCCCGGATGCGAAAAATCAGCCCCCTCGGACCATTTTGAAATTTGGCCGCCATCTTGAATCCGCCATCTTGAATTTTCATCGACCCCACCAGGTAGCTCTCCCGATTCCCTATGACATTTGGTCAAACACTCCACATCCAAGTTGTACCGTTTCTGAGATGTTGACGTTTCAATTTTGTATGGCGGCCATGTTTTTTTGTTCGGAAGCCATCTTTTTTTTCAATTCTCCAAAGAGGTCCCAGGGTTTTATCAATTTTTAGTTCAAGTGCTTTGGCAAAATTGTTTACCGTTTTCGAGATGCGAGGGCATCTCACCATCAGGGTACGACTTTCTTCCAATTTCGGATTTTTCCCAGGGGTTGTGAACCACCCCCAACACGACCCTATATTCACTTTTCCCCCCACACACCTCCTTATACCCTTTAGGTTTCTCTATGTCAGTGAGTCAGTGAGTGAGTCAGTGGTAATTTAGCTTTATATAGTATAACTAGTATTTTGGGGCGGTGCGCGGGCCGCATGCGGCCCGCGATTATTTTTTTATGTAGACTCTACATTGGTGACGACTTTACACCCCCAAAAACCTCGGAAACGATACGCATGACGACTTTTTCAAAAAAGTGACGTCCACCATTTTTAATTTCAAAATGGACGCCAATTTTGAAATCTGTACCCCCACAAACCTCGAAAACGATACCCATGACGACTTTTTCAAAAAAGTGACGTCCGCCATCTTTAATTTCAAAATGGACGCCAATTTTGAAATCTGTACCCCCAAAAACCTCGGAAACGATACCCATGGCGACTTTTTCAAAAAAGTGACGTCCGCCATCTTTAATTTCAAAATGGACGCCAATTTTGAAATCTTGACCCCCCAAAAACCTCGGAAACGATACCCATGACGACTTTTTCAAAAAAGTGACGTCCGCCATCTTTAATTTCAAAATGGACGCCAATTTTGAAATCTGTACCCCCAAAAACCTCGGAAACGATACCCATGACGACTTTTTCAAAAAAGTGACGTCCGCCATCTTTAATTTCAAAATGGACGCCAATTTTGAAATCTGTACCCCCAAAAACCTCGGAAACGATACCCATGACGACTTTTTCAAAAAAGTGACGTCCGCCATCTTTTATTTCAAAATGTACGCCATTTTCGAAATCTACTCCCCCAAAAACCTTGAAAACGATACCCATGACGACTTTTTCAAAAAAGTGACGTCCGCCATCTTTAATTTCAAAATGGACGCCAATTTTGAAATCTGTACCCCCAAAAACCTCGGAAACGATACCCATGACGACTTTTTCAAAAAAGTGACGTCCGCCATCTTTTATTTCAAAATGTACGCCATTTTCGAAATCTACTCCCCCAAAAACCTTGAAAACGATACCCATGACGACTTTTTCAAAAAAGTGACGTCCGCCATTTTTAATTTCAAAATGGACGCCAATTTTGAAATCTGTACCCCCAAAAACCTCGGAAACGATACCCATGACGACTTTTTCAAAAAAGTGACGTCCGCCATCTTTAACAATTTTGAAATCTGTACCCACAAAAACCTCGGAAACGATACCCATGACGATTTTTTCAAAAAAGTGACGTCCGCCATCTTTAATTTCAAAATGGACGCCAATTTTGTAATCTGTACCCCCACAAACCTCGAAAACGATACCCATGACGACTTTTTCAAAAAAGTGACGTCCGCCATCTTTAATTTCAAAATGGACGCCAATTTTGAAATCTGTACCCCCAAAAACCTCGGAAACGATACCCATGGCGACTTTTTCAAAAAAATGACGTCCGCCATCTTTAATTTCAAAATGGACGCCAATTTTGAAATCTGTACCCCCAAAAACCTCGGAAACGATACCCATGACGACTTTTTCAAAAAAGTGACGTCCGCCATCTTTAATTTCAAAATGGACGCCAATTTTGAAATCTGTACCCCCAAAAACCTCGGAAACGATACCCTTGACGACTTTTTCAAAAACTTGAAGTCCGCCATTTTTTATTTCAAAATGGACGCCATTTTCGAAATCTACTCCCCCAAAAACCTCGAAAACTATACCCATCACGACTTTTTCAAAAAAGTGACGTGCGCCATCTTTAATTTCAAAATGGACGCCATTTTCGAAATCTACTCCCCCAAAAACCTTGAAAACGATACCCATGACGACTTTATCAAAAACTTGAAGTCCGCCATTTTTTTATTTCAAAATGGACGCCATTTTCTAAAAGAGAAAACTCTCCCTCAATCTTCTTCTTAGTATCTATTCACTTATCTATTTCTATGACTGTAAGGTTCAAAATAGTGTTTCCACTTTTGACTCTTCTACTTGAAGCATATGGCGCGAAAATATGTGGGCCGTTCTCCTGAACATCCAAGGGCTAACCAGGGGCCATCAACAACCATCTAAATAAGTAAAAATGCAATGTATGGAAACTACAGATGAAAAAAGACCAATGTGTGGCGGCCATATTTAAAAAAAACTTTTCTCTTTTTTTTTTCACCAATGAAATAAGGGACCTCGAAAACCCCCGGATGCAAAAAATCAGCCCCCTCGGACCATTTTGAAATTTGGCCGCCATCTTGAATCCGCCATCTTGAATTTTCATCGACCCCACCAGGTAGCTCTCCCGATTCCCTATGACATTTGGTCAAACACTCTTCATCCAAGTTGTACCGTTCCCGAGCTATTGAAGATCCAATTTTGTATGGCGGCCATGTTTTTTTGTTCGGAAGCCATCTTTTTTTTCAATTCTCTAAAGAGGTCCCAGGGTTTCTTCAATTTTTTGTTCAAGTTCTTTGGCAAAATTGTTCACAGTTTTTGAGATACGAGGGCATCTCACCATCAGGGTACGACTTTCTTCCAATTTCGGATTTTTCCCAGAGGTTGTGAACCACCCCCAACATGACCCTATATTCACTTTTTCCCCCACACACCTCCTTATACCCTTTAGGTTTCTCTATGTCAGTCAGTGAGTCAGTCAGTGAGTGGTAATTTAGCTTTATATAGTATAATAACTAGTATTTTGGGGCGGTGCGCGGGCCGCAAGCGGCCCGCGAGGCACTCTTTTGTTATTTTGAAAAAAAAAAAAATTTTGTCATTTCTAATAGTTTCATTAAAACTACTTTCGAACCAATGTATGGCGAAAGTAAAAAAAAAAAAAAAATCCGCCATCTTGAATTTTCATCGACCCCACCAGGTAGCTCTCTCGATTCCCTATGACATTTGGTCAAACACTCTTCATCCAAGTTGTACCGTTCCCGAGCTATTGAAGATCCAATTTTGTATGGCGGCCATGTTTTTTTGTTCGGAAGCCATCTTTTTTTTCAATTCTCCAAAGAGGTCCCAGGGTTTCTTCAATTTTTAGTTCAAGTACTTTGGGAAAACTATTTACCGTTTTCGAGATACGAGGGCATCTCACCATCAGGGTACGACTTTCTTCCAATTTCGGATTTTTCCCAGAGGTTGTGAACCACCCCCAACATGACCCTATATTCACTTTTTCCCCCACACACCTCCTTATACCCTTTAGGTTTCTCTATGTCAGTCAGTGAGTCAGTCAGTGAGTGGTAATTTAGCTTTATATAGTATAACTAGTATTTTGGGGCGGTGCGCGGGCCGCAAGCGGCCCGCGAGGCATTCTTTTTAAATGTTGTAAAAAAAAAATTTTTTTGTCATTTCTAATAGTTTCCTCAAAACTACTTTCGAACCAATGTATGGCGAAAGTAAAAAAAAAAAAATCCGCCATCTTGAATTTTCATCGACCCCACCAGGTAGCTCTCTCGATTCCCTATGACATTTGGTCAAACACTCCACATCCAAGTTGTACCGTTCCCGAGCTATTGAAGATCCAATTTTGTATGGCGGCCATTTTTTTTTGTTCGGAAGCCATCTTTTTTTTCAATTCTCCAAAAAGGTCCCAGGGTTTTATCAATTTTTAGCTAAAGTGCTTTCACAAAAATGTTCACAGTTTTTGAGATACGAGGGCATCTCACCATCAGGGTACGACTTTCTTCCAATTTCGGATTTTTCCCAGAGGTTGTGAACCACCCCCAACACGACCCTATATTCACTTTTTCCCCCACACACCCCCTTATACCCTTTAGGTTTCTCTATGTCAGTCAGTCAGTCAGTCAGTGGTAATTAAGCTTTATATAGTATAAACTAGTATTTTGGGGCGGTGCGCGGGCCGCAAGCGGCCCGCGAGGCACTCTTTTGTTATTTTGAAAAAAAAAATTTTTTGTCATTTCTAATAGTTTCATCAAAACTACTTTCGAACCAATGTATGGCAAAAGTAAAAAAAAAAAAAAATCCGCCATCTTGAATTTTCATCGACCCCACCAGGTAGCTCTCTCGATTCCCTATGACATTTGGTCAAACACTCCACATCCAAGTTGTACCGTTCCCGAGCTATTGAAGATCCAATTTTGTATGGCGGCCATGTTTTTTTTATCGGGGGCCATCTTTTTTTTCAATTCTCTAAAGAGGTCCCAGGGTTTTATCAATTTTTAGTTCAAGTGCTTTGACAAAATTGTTTACCGTTTTCGAGATACGAGGGCATCTCACCATCAGGGTACGACTTTCTTCCAATTTCGGATTTTTCCCAGAGGTTGTGAACCAAACCCAACACGACCCTATATTCACTTTTCCCCCCACACACCTCCTTATACCCTTTAGGTTTCTCTATGTCAGTGAGTCAGTCAGTGAGTCAGTGGTAATTTAGCTTTATATAGTATAAAACTAGTATTTTGGGGCGGTGCGCGGGCCGCAAGCGGCCCGCGAGGCATACTTTTTTTTTTTTTTAGTTAAAATATTTTTTTGTCATTTCTAATAGTTTCATCAAAACTACTTTCAAACCAATGTATGGCGAAAGTAAAAAAAAAAAAAAACCGCCATCTTGAATTTTCATCGACCCCACCAGGTAGCTCTCCCGATTCCCTATGACATTTGGTCAAACACTCTTCATCCAAGTTGTACCGTTCCCGAGCTATTGAAGATCCAATTTTGTATGGCGGCCATGTTTTTTTCTTCGGAAGCCATCTTTTTTTTCAATTCTCTAAAGAGGTCCCAGGGTTTTATCAATTTTTAGTTCAAGTGCTTTGGCAAAATTGTTCACCGTTTTTGAGATACGAGGGCATCTCACCATCAGGGTACGACTTTCTTCCAATTTCGGATTTTTCCCAGAGGTTGTGAACCACCCCCAACATGACCCTATATTCACTTTTTCCCCCACACACCTCCTTATACCCTTTAGGTTTCTCTATGTCAGTCAGTCAGTCAGTCAGTGGTAATTTAGCTTTATATAGTATAATAACTAGTATTTTGGGGCGGTGCGCGGGCCGCAAGCGGCCCGCGAGGCACTCTTTTGTTATTTTGAATAAAAAAAATTTTGTCATTTCAAATGTATGGCGAAAGTAAAAAAAAAAAAAATCCGCCATCTTGAATTTTCATCGACCCCACCAGGTAGCTCTCCCGATCCCCTATGACATTTGGTCAAACACTCTTCATCCAAGTTGTACCGTTCCCAAGCTATTGAAGATCCAATTTTGTATGGCGGCCATGTTTTTTTGTTCGGGGGCCATCTTTTTTTTCAATTCTCTAAAGAGGTCCCAGGGTTTTATCAATTTTTAGTTCAAGTGCTTTGGCAAAATTGTTTACCGTTTTCGAGATACGAGGGCATCTCACCATCAGGGTACGACTTTCTTCCAATTTCGGATTTTTCCCAGAGGTTGTGAACCACCCCCAACACGACCCTATATTCACTTTTCCCCCCACACACCTCCTTATACCCTTTAGGTTTCTCTATGTCAGTCAGTCAGTGAGTCAGTGAGTCAGTGGTAATTTAGCTTTATATAGTATAACTAGTATTTTGGGGCGGTGCGCGGGCCGCAAGCGGCCCGCGAGGCATTCTTTTAATTTTTTTTTATGTAAAAAAATTTTTTGTCATTTCTAATAGTTTCCTCAAAACTACTTTCGAACCAATGTATGGCGAAAGTAAAAAAAAAAAAATCCGCCATCTTGAATTTTCATCGACCCCACCAGGTAGCTCTCCCGATCCCCTATGACATTTGGTCAAACACTCTTCATCCAAGTTGTACCGTTCCCGAGCTATTGAAGATCCAATTTTGTATGGCGGCCATGTTTTTTTGTTCCGGGGCCATCGTTTTTTTCAATTCTCTAAAGAGGTCCCAGGGTTTCTTCAATTTTTAGTTCAAGTGTTTTACGAAAATTATTTACCGTTTTTGAGATACGAGGGCATCTTACCATCAGGGTACGACTTTCTTCCAATTTCGGATTTTTCCCAGAGGTTGTGAACCACCCCCAACACGACCCTATATTCACTTTTCCCCCCACACACCTCCTTATACCCTTTAGGTTTCTCTATGTCAGTCAGTCAGTCAGTCAGTGGTAATTAAGCTTTATATAGTATAATAACTAGTATTTTGGGGCGGTGCGCGGGCCGCATGCGGCCCGCGATTATTTTTTTTATGTAGACTACATTGGTGACGACTTTACACCCCCAAAAATCTCGAAAACGATACCCATGACGACTTTTTCAAAAAAGTGACGTCCGCCATCTTTAATTTCAAAATGGACGCCATTTTCGACATCTACACCCCCAAAAACCTCGAAAACGATACCCATGACGACTTTTTCTAAAAAGTGACATCCGCCATCTTTAATTTCAAAATGGACGCCATTTTTGAAATCTACACCCCCAATAACCTCGAAAATGATACCCATGACGACTTTTTCAAAAAAGTGACATCCGCCATCTTCAATTTCAAAATGGACGCCATTCTTGAAATCTACACCCCCATAAACCTCGAAAACGATACCCATGACGACTTTTGCAAAAAATTGACATCCGCCATCGTTATTGTCAAAATGGACGCCATTTTTGAAATCTACACCCCCATAAACCACGAAAACGATACCCATGACGACTTTTGCAAAAAATTGACATCCGCCATCGTTATTGTCAAAATGGACGCCATTATCGAAACCTACACCCCCGAAAATCTCGAAAACGATACCCATGACGACTTTTTCTAAAAAGTGACATCTGCCATCTTTAATTTCAAAATGGACGCCATTTTTGAAATCTACACCCCCAAAAACCTCGAAAACGATACCCATAACGACTTTTTCAAAAAAGTGACGTCCGCCATCTTTAATTTCAAAATGGACGCCATTTTCGAAATCTACACCCCCAAAAACCTCGAAAACGATACCCATGACGACTTTTGCAAAAAATTGACATCCGCCATCGTTATTGTCAAAATGAACGCCATTTTTGAAATCTACATCCCCAAAAACCTCGAAAATGATACCCATGACGACTTTTTCAAAAAAGTGACGTCCGCCATCTTTTATTTCAAAATGGACACCATTTTCGAAATCTACTCCCCCAAAAACCTCGAAAACGATACCCATGACGACTTTTAAAAAAAGTGACGTCCGCCATCTTTTATTTCAAAATGCACGCCATTTTCGAAATCTACTCCCCCAAAAACCTTGAAAACGATACCCATGACGACTTTTTCAAAAAAGTGACGTCCGCCATCTTTTATTTCAAAATGGACGCCAATTTTGAAATCTACACCCCCAAAAACCTCGATAACTATACCTTTGACGACTTTTTAAAAAAAGTGACGTCTGCCATCTTTAATTTCAAAATGGACGCCAATTTTGAAATCTGTACCCCCAAAAGCCTCAAAAACGATACCCATGACGACTTTTTCAAAAAAGTGACGTCCGCCATCTTTTATTTCAAAATGAACGCCATTTTCGAAATCTACTCCCCCAAAAACCTCGAAAACGATACCCATGACGACTTTTTCAAAAAAGTGACGTCCGCCATCTTTAATTTCAAAATGGACGCCATATTTGAAATCTACACCCCCAAAAACCTCGATAACTATACATTTGACGACTTTTAAAAAAAAGTGACGTCCGCCATCTTTTATTTCAAAATGGACGCCATTTTCGAAATCTACTCCCCCAAAAACCTCGAAAACGATACCCATGACGCCTTTTTCAAAAAAGTGACGTCCGCCATCTTTAATTTCAAAATGGACGCCAATTTTGAAATCTGTACCCCCAAAAACCTCGGAAACGATACTAATGACGATATTTTCAAAAAAGTGACGTTCGCCATCTTTAATTTCAAAATGGACGCCATATTTGAAATCTACACCCCCAAAAACCTCGATAACTATACCTTTGACGACTTTTTCAAAAAAGTGACGTCCGCCATCTTTTATTTCAAAATGGACGCTAATTTTGAAATCTGTACCCCCAAAAACCTCGGAAACGATACCCATGACGACTTTTTCAAAAAAGTGACGTCCGCCATCTTTTATTTCAAAATGGACGCTAATTTTGAAATCTGTACCCCCAAAAACCTCGGAAACGATACCCATGACGCCTTTTTCAAAAAAGTGACGTCCGCCATCTTTAATTTCAAAATGGACGCCAATTTTGAAATCTGTACCCCCAAAAACCTCGGAAACGATACTAATGACGATATTTTCAAAAAAGTGACGTTCGCCATCTTTAATTTCAAAATGGACGCCATATTTGAAATCTACACCCCCAAAAACCTCGATAACTATACCTTTGACGACTTTTTCAAAAAAGTGACGTCCGCCATCTTTAATTTCAAAATGGACGCTAATTTTGAAATCTGTACCCCCAAAAACCTCGGAAACGATACCCATGACGACTTTTTCAAAAAAGTGACGTCCGCCATCTTTTATTTCAAAATGGACGCTAATTTTGAAATCTGTACCCCCAAAATCCTCGGAAACGATACCCATGACGACTTTTTCAAAAAAATGACGTCCGCCATCTTTAATTTCAAAATGGACGCCATTTTCGAAATCTACTCCCCCAAAAACCTTGAAAACGATACCCATGACGACTTTATCAAAAACTTGAAGTCCGCCATTTTTTTATTTCAAAATGGACGCCATTTTCTAAAAGATAAAACTCTCCCTCAATCTTCTTCTTAGTATCTATTCATATATCTATTTCTATGACTGTAAGGTTCAAAATAGTGTTTCCACTTTTGACTCTTCTACTTGAAGCATATGGCGCGAAAATATGTGGGCCGTTCTCCTGAACATCCAAGGGCTAACCAGGGGCCATCAACAACCATCTAAATTTGTAAAAATGCAATGTATGGAAACTACAGATGAAAAAAGACCAATGTATGGCGGCCATATTTAAAAAAAAAACTTTTCTCATTTTTTTTTCACCAATGAAATAAGGGACCTCGAAAACCCCCGGATGCGAAAAATCAGCCCCCTCGGACCATTTTGAAATTTGGCCGCCATCTTGAATCCGCCATCTTGAATTTTCATCGACCCCACCAGGTAGCTCTCCCGATTCCCTATGACATTTGGTCAAACACTCCACATCCAAGTTGTACCGTTTCTGAGATGTTGACGTTTCAATTTTGTATGGCGGCCATGTTTTTTTGTTCGGAAGCCATCTTTTTTTTCAATTCTCCAAAGAGGTCCCAGGGTTTTATCAATTTTTAGTTCAAGTGCTTTGGCAAAATTGTTTACCGTTTTCGAGATGCGAGGGCATCTCACCATCAGGGTACGACTTTCTTCCAATTTCGGATTTTTCCCAGGGGTTGTGAACCACCCCCAACACGACCCTATATTCACTTTTCCCCCCACACACCTCCTTATACCCTTTAGGTTTCTCTATGTCAGTGAGTCAGTGAGTGAGTCAGTGGTAATTTAGCTTTATATAGTATAACTAGTATTTTGGGGCGGTGCGCGGGCCGCATGCGGCCCGCGATTATTTTTTTATGTAGACTCTACATTGGTGACGACTTTACACCCCCAAAAACCTCGGAAACGATACGCATGACGACTTTTTCAAAAAAGTGACGTCCACCATTTTTAATTTCAAAATGGACGCCAATTTTGAAATCTGTACCCCCACAAACCTCGAAAACGATACCCATGACGACTTTTTCAAAAAAGTGACGTCCGCCATCTTTAATTTCAAAATGGACGCCAATTTTGAAATCTGTACCCCCAAAAACCTCGGAAACGATACCCATGGCGACTTTTTCAAAAAAGTGACGTCCGCCATCTTTAATTTCAAAATGGACGCCAATTTTGAAATCTTGACCCCCCAAAAACCTCGGAAACGATACCCATGACGACTTTTTCAAAAAAGTGACGTCCGCCATCTTTAATTTCAAAATGGACGCCAATTTTGAAATCTGTACCCCCAAAAACCTCGGAAACGATACCCATGACGACTTTTTCAAAAAAGTGACGTCCGCCATCTTTAATTTCAAAATGGACGCCAATTTTGAAATCTGTACCCCCAAAAACCTCGGAAACGATACCCATGACGACTTTTTCAAAAAAGTGACGTCCGCCATCTTTTATTTCAAAATGTACGCCATTTTCGAAATCTACTCCCCCAAAAACCTTGAAAACGATACCCATGACGACTTTTTCAAAAAAGTGACGTCCGCCATCTTTAATTTCAAAATGGACGCCAATTTTGAAATCTGTACCCCCAAAAACCTCGGAAACGATACCCATGACGACTTTTTCAAAAAAGTGACGTCCGCCATCTTTTATTTCAAAATGTACGCCATTTTCGAAATCTACTCCCCCAAAAACCTTGAAAACGATACCCATGACGACTTTTTCAAAAAAGTGACGTCCGCCATTTTTAATTTCAAAATGGACGCCAATTTTGAAATCTGTACCCCCAAAAACCTCGGAAACGATACCCATGACGACTTTTTCAAAAAAGTGACGTCCGCCATCTTTAACAATTTTGAAATCTGTACCCACAAAAACCTCGGAAACGATACCCATGACGATTTTTTCAAAAAAGTGACGTCCGCCATCTTTAATTTCAAAATGGACGCCAATTTTGTAATCTGTACCCCCACAAACCTCGAAAACGATACCCATGACGACTTTTTCAAAAAAGTGACGTCCGCCATCTTTAATTTCAAAATGGACGCCAATTTTGAAATCTGTACCCCCAAAAACCTCGGAAACGATACCCATGGCGACTTTTTCAAAAAAATGACGTCCGCCATCTTTAATTTCAAAATGGACGCCAATTTTGAAATCTGTACCCCCAAAAACCTCGGAAACGATACCCATGACGACTTTTTCAAAAAAGTGACGTCCGCCATCTTTAATTTCAAAATGGACGCCAATTTTGAAATCTGTACCCCCAAAAACCTCGGAAACGATACCCTTGACGACTTTTTCAAAAACTTGAAGTCCGCCATTTTTTATTTCAAAATGGACGCCATTTTCGAAATCTACTCCCCCAAAAACCTCGAAAACTATACCCATCACGACTTTTTCAAAAAAGTGACGTGCGCCATCTTTAATTTCAAAATGGACGCCATTTTCGAAATCTACTCCCCCAAAAACCTTGAAAACGATACCCATGACGACTTTATCAAAAACTTGAAGTCCGCCATTTTTTTATTTCAAAATGGACGCCATTTTCTAAAAGAGAAAACTCTCCCTCAATCTTCTTCTTAGTATCTATTCACTTATCTATTTCTATGACTGTAAGGTTCAAAATAGTGTTTCCACTTTTGACTCTTCTACTTGAAGCATATGGCGCGAAAATATGTGGGCCGTTCTCCTGAACATCCAAGGGCTAACCAGGGGCCATCAACAACCATCTAAATAAGTAAAAATGCAATGTATGGAAACTACAGATGAAAAAAGACCAATGTGTGGCGGCCATATTTAAAAAAAACTTTTCTCTTTTTTTTTTCACCAATGAAATAAGGGACCTCGAAAACCCCCGGATGCAAAAAATCAGCCCCCTCGGACCATTTTGAAATTTGGCCGCCATCTTGAATCCGCCATCTTGAATTTTCATCGACCCCACCAGGTAGCTCTCCCGATTCCCTATGACATTTGGTCAAACACTCTTCATCCAAGTTGTACCGTTCCCGAGCTATTGAAGATCCAATTTTGTATGGCGGCCATGTTTTTTTGTTCGGAAGCCATCTTTTTTTTCAATTCTCTAAAGAGGTCCCAGGGTTTCTTCAATTTTTTGTTCAAGTTCTTTGGCAAAATTGTTCACAGTTTTTGAGATACGAGGGCATCTCACCATCAGGGTACGACTTTCTTCCAATTTCGGATTTTTCCCAGAGGTTGTGAACCACCCCCAACATGACCCTATATTCACTTTTTCCCCCACACACCTCCTTATACCCTTTAGGTTTCTCTATGTCAGTCAGTGAGTCAGTCAGTGAGTGGTAATTTAGCTTTATATAGTATAATAACTAGTATTTTGGGGCGGTGCGCGGGCCGCAAGCGGCCCGCGAGGCACTCTTTTGTTATTTTGAAAAAAAAAAAAATTTTGTCATTTCTAATAGTTTCATTAAAACTACTTTCGAACCAATGTATGGCGAAAGTAAAAAAAAAAAAAAAATCCGCCATCTTGAATTTTCATCGACCCCACCAGGTAGCTCTCTCGATTCCCTATGACATTTGGTCAAACACTCTTCATCCAAGTTGTACCGTTCCCGAGCTATTGAAGATCCAATTTTGTATGGCGGCCATGTTTTTTTGTTCGGAAGCCATCTTTTTTTTCAATTCTCCAAAGAGGTCCCAGGGTTTCTTCAATTTTTAGTTCAAGTACTTTGGGAAAACTATTTACCGTTTTCGAGATACGAGGGCATCTCACCATCAGGGTACGACTTTCTTCCAATTTCGGATTTTTCCCAGAGGTTGTGAACCACCCCCAACATGACCCTATATTCACTTTTTCCCCCACACACCTCCTTATACCCTTTAGGTTTCTCTATGTCAGTCAGTGAGTCAGTCAGTGAGTGGTAATTTAGCTTTATATAGTATAACTAGTATTTTGGGGCGGTGCGCGGGCCGCATGCGGCCCGCGATTATTTTTTTATGTAGACTCTACATTGGTGACGACTTTACACCCCAAAAAATCTCGAAAACGATACCCATGACGACTTTTTCAAAAAAGTGTCGTCCGCCATCTTTAATTTCAAAATGGACGCCATTTTCGAAATCTACTCCCCCAAAAACCTCGAAAATGATACCCATGACGACTTTTTCAAAAAAGTGTCGTCCGCCATCTTTAATTTCAAAATGGACGCCATTTTCGAAATCTACTCCCCCCAAAAACCTCGAAAACGATACCCATGACGACTTTTTCAAAAAAGTGACGTCCGCCATCTTTAATTTCAAAATGGACGCCATTTTCGAAATCTACTCCTCCAAAAACCTCGAAAACGATATCCATGACGACTTTTTCAAAAAAGTGACGTCCGCCATCTTTAATTTCAAAATGGACGCCAATTTTGAAATCTGTACCCCCAAAAACCTCGGAAACGATACCCATGACGACTTTTTCAAAAAAGTGACGTCCGCCATCTTTAATTTCAAAATGGACGCCAATTTTGAAATCTGTACTCCCAAAAACCTCGAAAACGATACCCATGACGACTTTTTCAAAAAAGTGACGTCCGCCATCTTTTATTTCAAAATGTACGCCATTTTCGAAATCTACTCCCCCAAAAACCTTGAAAACGATACCCATGACGACTTTTTCAAAAAAGTGACGTCCGCCATCTTTAATTTCAAAATAGACGCCAATTTTGAAATCTGTACCCCCAAAAACCTCGGAAACGATACCCATGACGACTTTTTCAAAAATGTGACGTCCGCCATCTTTAATTTCAAAATGGACGCCAATTTTGAAATCTGTACCCCCAAAAACCTCGAAAACGATACCCATGACGACTTTTTCAAAAAAGTGACGTCCGCCATCTTTTATTTCAAAATGTATGCCATTTTCGAAATCTACTCCCCCAAAAACCTTGAAAACGATACCCATGACGACTTTTTCAAAAAAGTGACGCCGCCATCTTTAATTTCAAAATGGACGCCAATTTTGAAATCTGTACCCCCAAAAACCTCGGAAACGATACCCATGACGACTTTTTCAAAAAAGTGACGTCCGCCATCTTTAATTTTAAAATGGACGCCAATTTTGAAATCTGTACTCCCAAAAACCTCGAAAACGATACCCATGACGACTTTTTCAAAAAAGTGACGTCCGCCATCTTTTATTTCAAAATGTACGCCATTTTCGAAATCTGTACTCCCAAAAACCTCGAAAACGATACCCATGACGACTTTTTCAAAAAAGTGACGTCCGCCATCTTTTATTTCAAAATGTACGCCATTTTCGAAATCTGTACCCCCAAAAACCTCGGAAACGATGCCCATGACGACTTTTTAAAAAAAGTGACGTCCGCCATCTTTTATTTCAAAATGGACGCCAATTTTGAAATCTGTACCCCCAAAAACCTCGGAAACGATACCCATGACGACTTTTTCAAAAAAGTGACGTCCGCCATATTTAATTTCAAAATGGACGCCAATTTTGAAATCTACACCCCCAAAAACCTTGAAAACGATACCCTTGACGACTTTTTCAAAAACTTGAAGTCCGCCATTTTTTTATTTCAAAATGGACGCCATTTTCTAAAAGAGAAAACTCTCCCTCAATCTTCTTCTTAGTATCTATTCATATATCTATGTCTATGACTGTAAGGTTCAAAATAGTGTTTCCACTTTTGACTCTTCTACTTGAAGCATATGGCGCGAAAATATGTGGGCCGTTCTCCTGAACATCCAAGGGCTAACCATGGGCCATCAACAACCATCTAAATAAGTAAAAATGCAATGTATGGAAACTACAGATGAAAAAAGATCAATGTATGGCGGCCATATTTAAAAAAAAACTTTTCCAAATTTTTTTTTCACCAATGAAATAAGAGACCTCGAAAACCCCCGGATGCAAAAAAATCATCCCCCTCGGACCATTTTTAAATTTGGCCGCCATCTTGAATCCGCCATCTTGAATTTTCATCGACCCCACCAGGTAGCTCTCCCGATTCCCTATGACATTTGGTCAAACACTCCCCATCCAAGTTGTACCGGTTCCGAGATATTAACATTTCAATTTTGTATGGCGGCCATGTTTTTTTCTTCGGAAGCCATCTTTTTTTTCAATTCTCTAAAGAGGTCCCAGGGTTTTTTCAATTTTTAGTTCAAGTGCTTTGGCAAAAATGTTTACCGTTTTTGAGATACGAGGGCATCTCACCATCAGGGTACGACTTTCTTCCAATTTCAGATTTTTCCCAGAGGTTGTGAACCACCCCTAACACGACCCTATATTCACTTTTCCCCCCACACACCTCCTTATACCCTTTAGGTTTCTCTATGTCAGTGAGTGAGTCAGTCAGTGGTAATTTAGCTTTATATATTATACTAGTATTTTGGGGCGGTGCGCGGGCCGCAAGCGGCCCGCGAGGCATTCTTTTTTTTTTTTAATTAAATTATTTTTTTGTCATTTCTAATAGTTTCATCAAAACTACTTTCGGACCAATGTATGGCGAAAGTAAAAAAAAAAAAAATCCGCCATCTTGAATTTTCATCCACCCCACCAGGTAGCTCTCTCGATTCCCTATGACATTTGGTCAAACACTCTTCATCCAAGTTGTACCGTTCCCGAGCTATTGAAGATCCAATTTTGTATGGCGGCCATGTTTTTTTGTTCGGGGGCCATCTTTTTTTTCAATTCTCTAAAAAGGTCCCAGGGTTTCTTCAATTTTTAGTTCAAGTACTTTAGGAAAATTATTTACCGTTTTCGAGATACGAGGGCATCTCACCATCAGGGTACGACTTTCTTCCAATTTCGGATTTTTCCCAGGGGTTGTGAACCACCCCCAACACGACCCTATATTCACTTTTCCCCCCACACACCTCCTTATACCCTTTAGGTTTCTCTATGTCAGTGAGTCAGTGAGTCAGTGAGTCAGTGGTAATTTAGCTTTATATAGTATAAATAACTAGTATTTTGGGGCGGTGCGCGGGCCGCAAGCGGCCCGCGAGGCATTCTTTTTAAATGTTGTAAAAAAAAAATTTTTTTGTCATTTCTAATAGTTTCCTCAAAACTACTTTCGAACCAATGTATGGCGAAAGTAAAAAAAAAAAAATCCGCCATCTTGAATTTTCATCGACCCCACCAGGTAGCTCTCTCGATTCCCTATGACATTTGGTCAAACACTCCACATCCAAGTTGTACCGTTCCCGAGCTATTGAAGATCCAATTTTGTATGGCGGCCATTTTTTTTTGTTCGGAAGCCATCTTTTTTTTCAATTCTCCAAAAAGGTCCCAGGGTTTTATCAATTTTTAGCTAAAGTGCTTTCACAAAAATGTTCACAGTTTTTGAGATACGAGGGCATCTCACCATCAGGGTACGACTTTCTTCCAATTTCGGATTTTTCCCAGAGGTTGTGAACCACCCCCAACACGACCCTATATTCACTTTTTCCCCCACACACCCCCTTATACCCTTTAGGTTTCTCTATGTCAGTCAGTCAGTCAGTCAGTGGTAATTAAGCTTTATATAGTATAAACTAGTATTTTGGGGCGGTGCGCGGGCCGCAAGCGGCCCGCGAGGCACTCTTTTGTTATTTTGAAAAAAAAAATTTTTTGTCATTTCTAATAGTTTCATCAAAACTACTTTCGAACCAATGTATGGCAAAAGTAAAAAAAAAAAAAAATCCGCCATCTTGAATTTTCATTGACCCCACCAGGTAGCTCTCTCGATTCCCTATGACATTTGGTCAAACACTCCACATCCAAGTTGTACCGTTCCCGAGCTATTGAAGATCCAATTTTGTATGGCGGCCATGTTTTTTTTATCGGGGGCCATCTTTTTTTTCAATTCTCTAAAGAGGTCCCAGGGTTTTATCAATTTTTAGTTCAAGTGCTTTGACAAAATTGTTTACCGTTTTCGAGATACGAGGGCATCTCACCATCAGGGTACGACTTTCTTCCAATTTCGGATTTTTCCCAGAGGTTGTGAACCAAACCCAACACGACCCTATATTCACTTTTCCCCCCACACACCTCCTTATACCCTTTAGGTTTCTCTATGTCAGTGAGTCAGTCAGTGAGTCAGTGGTAATTTAGCTTTATATAGTATAAAACTAGTATTTTGGGGCGGTGCGCGGGCCGCAAGCGGCCCGCGAGGCATACTTTTTTTTTTTTTTAGTTAAAATATTTTTTTGTCATTTCTAATAGTTTCATCAAAACTACTTTCAAACCAATGTATGGCGAAAGTAAAAAAAAAAAAAAACCGCCATCTTGAATTTTCATCGACCCCACCAGGTAGCTCTCCCGATTCCCTATGACATTTGGTCAAACACTCTTCATCCAAGTTGTACCGTTCCCGAGCTATTGAAGATCCAATTTTGTATGGCGGCCATGTTTTTTTCTTCGGAAGCCATCTTTTTTTTCAATTCTCTAAAGAGGTCCCAGGGTTTTATCAATTTTTAGTTCAAGTGCTTTGGCAAAATTGTTCACCGTTTTTGAGATACGAGGGCATCTCACCATCAGGGTACGACTTTCTTCCAATTTCGGATTTTTCCCAGAGGTTGTGAACCACCCCCAACATGACCCTATATTCACTTTTTCCCCCACACACCTCCTTATACCCTTTAGGTTTCTCTATGTCAGTCAGTCAGTCAGTCAGTGGTAATTTAGCTTTATATAGTATAATAACTAGTATTTTGGGGCGGTGCGCGGGCCGCAAGCGGCCCGCGAGGCACTCTTTTGTTATTTTGAATAAAAAAAATTTTGTCATTTCAAATGTATGGCGAAAGTAAAAAAAAAAAAAATCCGCCATCTTGAATTTTCATCGACCCCACCAGGTAGCTCTCCCGATCCCCTATGACATTTGGTCAAACACTCTTCATCCAAGTTGTACCGTTCCCAAGCTATTGAAGATCCAATTTTGTATGGCGGCCATGTTTTTTTGTTCGGGGGCCATCTTTTTTTTCAATTCTCTAAAGAGGTCCCAGGGTTTTATCAATTTTTAGTTCAAGTGCTTTGGCAAAATTGTTTACCGTTTTCGAGATACGAGGGCATCTCACCATCAGGGTACGACTTTCTTCCAATTTCGGATTTTTCCCAGAGGTTTTGAACCACCCCCAACATGACCCTATATTCACTTTTTCCCCCACACACCTCCTTATACCCTTTAGGTTTCTCTATGTCAGTCAGTCAGTGAGTCAGTGAGTGGTAATTAAGCTTTATATAGTATAACTAGTATTTTGGGGCGGTGCGCGGGCCGCATGCGGCCCGCGATTATTTTTTTATGTAGACTCTACATTGGTGACGACTTTACACCCCCAAAAACCTCGGAAACGATACGCATGACGACTTTTTCAAAAAAGTGACGTCCACCATTTTTAATTTCAAAATGGACGCCAATTTTGAAATCTGTACCCCCACAAACCTCGAAAACGATACCCATGACGACTTTTTCAAAAAAGTGACGTCCGCCATCTTTAATTTCAAAATGGACGCCAATTTTGAAATCTGTACCCCCAAAAACCTCGGAAACGATACCCATGGCGACTTTTTCAAAAAAGTGACGTCCGCCATCTTTAATTTCAAAATGGACGCCAATTTTGAAATCTTGACCCCCCAAAAACCTCGGAAACGATACCCATGACGACTTTTTCAAAAAAGTGACGTCCGCCATCTTTAATTTCAAAATGGACGCCAATTTTGAAATCTGTACCCCCAAAAACCTCGGAAACGATACCCATGACGACTTTTTCAAAAAAGTGACGTCCGCCATCTTTAATTTCAAAATGGACGCCAATTTTGAAATCTGTACCCCCAAAAACCTCGGAAACGATACCCATGACGACTTTTTCAAAAAAGTGACGTCCGCCATCTTTTATTTCAAAATGTACGCCATTTTCGAAATCTACTCCCCCAAAAACCTTGAAAACGATACCCATGACGACTTTTTCAAAAAAGTGACGTCCGCCATCTTTAATTTCAAAATGGACGCCAATTTTGAAATCTGTACCCCCAAAAACCTCGGAAACGATACCCATGACGACTTTTTCAAAAAAGTGACGTCCGCCATCTTTTATTTCAAAATGTACGCCATTTTCGAAATCTACTCCCCCAAAAACCTTGAAAACGATACCCATGACGACTTTTTCAAAAAAGTGACGTCCGCCATTTTTAATTTCAAAATGGACGCCAATTTTGAAATCTGTACCCCCAAAAACCTCGGAAACGATACCCATGACGACTTTTTCAAAAAAGTGACGTCCGCCATCTTTAACAATTTTGAAATCTGTACCCACAAAAACCTCGGAAACGATACCCATGACGATTTTTTCAAAAAAGTGACGTCCGCCATCTTTAATTTCAAAATGGACGCCAATTTTGTAATCTGTACCCCCACAAACCTCGAAAACGATACCCATGACGACTTTTTCAAAAAAGTGACGTCCGCCATCTTTAATTTCAAAATGGACGCCAATTTTGAAATCTGTACCCCCAAAAACCTCGGAAACGATACCCATGGCGACTTTTTCAAAAAAATGACGTCCGCCATCTTTAATTTCAAAATGGACGCCAATTTTGAAATCTGTACCCCCAAAAACCTCGGAAACGATACCCATGACGACTTTTTCAAAAAAGTGACGTCCGCCATCTTTAATTTCAAAATGGACGCCAATTTTGAAATCTGTACCCCCAAAAACCTCGGAAACGATACCCTTGACGACTTTTTCAAAAACTTGAAGTCCGCCATTTTTTATTTCAAAATGGACGCCATTTTCGAAATCTACTCCCCCAAAAACCTCGAAAACTATACCCATCACGACTTTTTCAAAAAAGTGACGTGCGCCATCTTTAATTTCAAAATGGACGCCATTTTCGAAATCTACTCCCCCAAAAACCTTGAAAACGATACCCATGACGACTTTATCAAAAACTTGAAGTCCGCCATTTTTTTATTTCAAAATGGACGCCATTTTCTAAAAGAGAAAACTCTCCCTCAATCTTCTTCTTAGTATCTATTCACTTATCTATTTCTATGACTGTAAGGTTCAAAATAGTGTTTCCACTTTTGACTCTTCTACTTGAAGCATATGGCGCGAAAATATGTGGGCCGTTCTCCTGAACATCCAAGGGCTAACCAGGGGCCATCAACAACCATCTAAATAAGTAAAAATGCAATGTATGGAAACTACAGATGAAAAAAGACCAATGTGTGGCGGCCATATTTAAAAAAAACTTTTCTCTTTTTTTTTTCACCAATGAAATAAGGGACCTCGAAAACCCCCGGATGCAAAAAATCAGCCCCCTCGGACCATTTTGAAATTTGGCCGCCATCTTGAATCCGCCATCTTGAATTTTCATCGACCCCACCAGGTAGCTCTCCCGATTCCCTATGACATTTGGTCAAACACTCTTCATCCAAGTTGTACCGTTCCCGAGCTATTGAAGATCCAATTTTGTATGGCGGCCATGTTTTTTTGTTCGGAAGCCATCTTTTTTTTCAATTCTCTAAAGAGGTCCCAGGGTTTCTTCAATTTTTTGTTCAAGTTCTTTGGCAAAATTGTTCACAGTTTTTGAGATACGAGGGCATCTCACCATCAGGGTACGACTTTCTTCCAATTTCGGATTTTTCCCAGAGGTTGTGAACCACCCCCAACATGACCCTATATTCACTTTTTCCCCCACACACCTCCTTATACCCTTTAGGTTTCTCTATGTCAGTCAGTGAGTCAGTCAGTGAGTGGTAATTTAGCTTTATATAGTATAACTAGTATTTTGGGGCGGTGCGCGGGCCGCAAGCGGCCCGCGAGGCATTCTTTTTAAATGTTGTAAAAAAAAAATTTTTTTGTCATTTCTAATAGTTTCCTCAAAACTACTTTCGAACCAATGTATGGCGAAAGTAAAAAAAAAAAAATCCGCCATCTTGAATTTTCATCGACCCCACCAGGTAGCTCTCTCGATTCCCTATGACATTTGGTCAAACACTCCACATCCAAGTTGTACCGTTCCCGAGCTATTGAAGATCCAATTTTGTATGGCGGCCATTTTTTTTTGTTCGGAAGCCATCTTTTTTTTCAATTCTCCAAAAAGGTCCCAGGGTTTTATCAATTTTTAGCTCAAGTGCTTTCACAAAAATGTTCACAGTTTTTGAGATACGAGGGCATCTCACCATCAGGGTACGACTTTCTTCCAATTTCGGATTTTTCCCAGAGGTTGTGAACCACCCCCAACACGACCCTATATTCACTTTTTCCCCCACACACCCCCTTATACCCTTTAGGTTTCTCTATGTCAGTCAGTCAGTCAGTCAGTGGTAATTAAGCTTTATATAGTATAAACTAGTATTTTGGGGCGGTGCGCGGGCCGCAAGCGGCCCGCGAGGCACTCTTTTGTTATTTTGAAAAAAAAAATTTTTTGTCATTTCTAATAGTTTCATCAAAACTACTTTCGAACCAATGTATGGCAAAAGTAAAAAAAAAAAAAAATCCGCCATCTTGAATTTTCATCGACCCCACCAGGTAGCTCTCTCGATTCCCTATGACATTTGGTCAAACACTCCACATCCAAGTTGTACCGTTCCCGAGCTATTGAAGATCCAATTTTGTATGGCGGCCATGTTTTTTTTATCGGGGGCCATCTTTTTTTTCAATTCTCTAATGAGGTCCCAGGGTTTTATCAATTTTTAGTTCAAGTGCTTTGACAAAATTGTTTACCGTTTTCGAGATACGAGGGCATCTCACCATCAGGGTACGACTTTCTTCCAATTTCGGATTTTTCCCAGAGGTTGTGAACCAAACCCAACACGACCCTATATTCACTTTTCCCCCCACACACCTCCTTATACCCTTTAGGTTTCTCTATGTCAGTGAGTCAGTCAGTGAGTCAGTGGTAATTTAGCTTTATATAGTATAACTAGTATTTTGGGGCGGTGCGCGGGCCGCAAGCGGCCCGCGAGGCACTCTTTTGTTATTTAAAAAAAAAAAAAATTTGTCATTTCTAATAGTTTCATCAAAACTACTTTCGAACAAATGTATGGCGAAAGTAAAAAAAAAAAAATCCGCCATCTTGAATTTTCATCGACTCCACCAGGTAGCTCTCTCGATTCCCTATGACATTTGGTCAAACACTCCTCATCCAAGTTGTACCGTTCCCGAGCTATTGAAGATCCAATTTTGTATGGCGGCCATTTTTTTTTGTTCGGAAGCCATCTTTTTTTTCAATTCTCCAAAAAGGTCCCAGGGTTTCTTCAATTTTTAGTTCAAGTGCTTTGGCAAAAATGTTCACAGTTTTTGAGATACGAGGGCATCTCACCATCAGGGTACGACTTTCTTCCAATTTCGGATTTTTCCCAGTGGTTGTGAACCACCCCCAACATGACCCTATATTCACTTTTCCCCCCACACACCTCCTTATACCCTTTAGGTTTCTCTATGTCAGTGAGTCAGTGAGTGAGTCAGTGGTAATTAAGCTTTATATAGTATAACTAGTATTTTGGGGCGGTGCGCGGGCCGCAAGCGGCCCGCGAGGCTTTCTTTTTTTTTTTTTTTTTAATTAAAATATTTTTTTGTCATTTCTAATAGTTTCCTCAAAACTACTTTCGAACCAATGTATGGCGAAAGTAAAAAAAAAAAAAAAATCCGCCATCTTGAATTTTCATCGAACCCACCAGGTAGCTCTCTCGATTCCCTATGACATTTGGTCAAACACTCTTCATCCAAGTTGTACCGTTCCCGAGCTATTGAAGATCCAATTTTGTATGGCGGCCATTTTTTTTTGTTCGGATGCCATCTTTTTTTTCAATTCTCCAAAGAGGTCCCAGGGTTTCTTCAATTTTTAGTTCAAGTGCTTTGGCAAAATTGTTTACCGTTTTCGAGATACGAGGGCATCTCACCATCAGGGTACGACTTTCTTCCAATTTCGGATTTTTCCCAGAGGTTGTGAACCACCCCCAACACGACCCTATATTCACTTTTCCCCCCACACACCTCCTTATACCCTTTAGGTTTCTCTATGTCAGTGAGTCAGTGAGTCAGTCAGTCAGTGGTAATTAAGCTTTATATAGTATAATAATAACTAGTATTTTGGGGCGGTGCGCGGGCCGCAAGCGGCCCGCGAGGCATTCTTTTTAAATATTGTAAAAAAAAAATTTTTTGTCATTTCTAATAGTTTCCTCAAAACTACTTTCGAACCAATGTATGGCGAAAGTAAAAAAATAAAAAAATCCGCCATCTTGAATTTTCATCGACCCCACCAGGTAGCTCTCCCGATTCCCTATGACATTTGGTCAAACACTCCCCATCCAAGTTGTACCGTTCCCGAGCTATTGAAGATCCAATTTTTTATGGCGGCCATGTTTTTTTGTTCGGGGGCCATCTTTTTTTTCAATTCTCCAAAGAGGTCCCAGGGTTTCTTCAATTTTTAGTTCAAGTGCTTTGGCAAAATTGTTTACCGTTTTCGAGATACGAGGGCATCTCACCATCAGGGTACGACTTTCTTCCAATTTCGGATTTTTCCCAGGGGTTGTGAACCACCCCCAACACGACCCTATATTCACTTTTCCCCCCACACACCTCCTTATACCCTTTAGGTTTCTCTATGTCAGTCAGTCAGTGAGTCAGTGAGTCAGTGAGTCAGTGGTAATTTAGCTTTATATAGTATAATAACTAGTATTTTGGGGCGGTGCGCGGGCCGCAAGCGGCCCGCGAGGCATTCTTTTTTAGTATTTTTATGTAAAAATTTTTTTTGTCATTTCTAATAGTTTCATCAAAACTACTTTCGAACCAATGTATGGCGAAAGTAAAAAAAAAAAATCCGCCATCTTGAATTTTCATCGACCCCACCAGGTAGCTCTCTCGATTCCCTATGACATTTGGTCAAACACTCCACATCCAAGTTGTACCGTTCCCGAGCTATTGAAGATCCAATTTTGTATGGCGGCCATTTTTTTTTGTTCGGAAGCCATCTTTTTTTTCAATTCTCCAAAAAGGTCCCAGGGTTTCTTCAATTTTTAGTTCAAGTACTTTGGCAAAATTGTTTACCGTTTTTGAGATACGAGGGCATCTCACCATCAGGGTACGACTTTCTTCCAATTTCGGATTTTTCCCAGGGGTTGTGAACCACCCCCAACACGACCCTATATTCACTTTTTCCTCCACAAACCTCCTTATACCCTTTAGGTTTCTCTATGTCAGTGAGTCAGTCAGTCAGTCAGTGGTAATTAAGCTTTATATAGTATAATTTACCTACTTATGTATTTAATAACCTTAAGTAGGTGTTATTTAAACAAACAACTTTATTGGCACGAAAGAGTTTTTATTCAAGGATTTTTTATTATTGTAATACATTCTAAGTATCACACAAAAGCACTCTAAACCACACGTCAAGTAGTGTAAAAATTAACATGTCATAAAGTTGTATTATGATCTGTCAAAGCCGAAAATGCTTTTTAAAAACTCGTCAACTATGCAGTTTACAATGCTAACTAAGCAGTCAACCACAGGGCGACATCTCCAATGTATAAAATTATGAACACTATCTCACGCTACCATGCGCGAGTTTTTAGTTACAAACTAAAACAGCATTTCAGTAAAGCGCGCATAAACATGCATGTCATAATCTTATTACACAGCTTGACTTAATTTCAGGGTCCTCTCTCGCAAAGTAGCGAATAACACACGCTAGAGCTGCTATAAAACTTAAACGAAACTTTAGCATAAGCTAAAATTTTGCATATTACTAATTTATAATGTAACTTAGTACAGTAGAGCTTAGTGACGTTGTCTGTTAATCTAGCGCTATAAAAGCGTGGATATAAACGGTTTTGTAAAAGCTTGTGAAGTTTATTGACATAAAACTTAACATTTCATAAAGTTAACTATATATTACAACTACTATGCTATATGTACAAACCTAGACAAATTAATAAAAAAACACATGTCTTTTGTAAAAGTAAATTCATATATTATGCTAATTTCTGAGACTTGCTCAGAGGTTTTAAAAGCCACCTGTAGACCTCTGACATGGCTAAGCAGTAAAGTCAACCAAGACTCACAATTTAACGCGACATCTGAGCCATGACAGCCCTCAGATTATATAAATACCCCCCGCATTCACGCATCCAAAGATTGACCGTGCCAAACGCTGCTGAACTGCAATGATCGCTAAGAAACGCTACATATATCCATATCTAGTCCTGTAGGTAGAGTTCTGTGGTCTAATGTTTATTTACTGAGCCACGTGCGTGAGTTAGGGTTAAACAAAGACACGCTTTAATAATGTTGGTTTTGGCGAATTGGGGCTTTAGTTTATGTTACTCTGACGAAACCAGGTGAATGACCTTATAATGACCTTATCGTCATCTTCAAAGGTTCTGAAAGGAAAAAAAGCTAAGAGCTACGTACCTATAAGAATAAAGACTATTCTAGTGGACCGTACGATGGCTCTTTCGGGGCTATGAAGTTGGTTTGAGTTCTTTGTAACTTTTGAATACATTACGAAGTCAGCGTCGGCAATAAGTAAAGAGTACATCTGTTTATACAAGAACTCCATTTTATTCTAGTAGTTATTTATCTTAGAGAACCTATGAAATAGGTAAGTAGGTACTCAATGGTTGGCGCAAAGATAAAGAACAAGATATTGTGGGCGAGTTTATTCTCACTCTCAGCTATAGAGCTTTCGCTTCAATACCATGAATGAACTTGGCTGATTATTATAATAGGAATACACCACGAAAAAACCACAGCTTGGCAACAAAGGAGGTGTTATTATAGAAAATTCAACTATTACATTTCAGAAATAAAAGATACGCTCATAGTGACTTATCTGATGTCATTCCCAATAATGTGTAAAATAAAATTGTGCTATTGAATGCATGAGTGACCAACACATTATAGGATGCACCCGTAATCGGCATAGGATCACTATTTCACTAGTGTTTAATTACATTGTTACTATAGGTATGTTTGGCTATAAATTTGGACTGTGATTAAACTACCTTTCAATTTCACCTTTCAAGTTCTAGTAACATGTAGCATGCAGAGGTAAAATAACATTTTATCAAATTTTAATGTCAGTTGTCATTTTCAATCCATATTTTATTTCCTCTTCAAGGGGATATAATGGTGGAAAAACAATTTGTCCCCTTGCCATGCTACTTGTGATTTATAAAAGTCTGCAGACAATGTCACCTGTCATCCAATTACGTTTGGCTGTGACGTTTCGTTAGTCCATATTAGCGTCATAGAGGAATTAATCACTTAGCGTCTTTGTGATAGTGGCGACAGTTTCGCTTTCGATGGTTTTTGTCCTGTCCTACAGGAACTATGCAATTTTTCGGGATAAAAAGTATCCTAAAGCTCCTTCCGCCTTTTAAACTATGTCCATGCCAAAAATCAAGTCAATCCGTTGCTCCGTTGGTGCGTGATGGAGTAACAAACCAACAAACCAACAAACTTTTCGGATTTATAATATTAGTAAGGATGGTCAATCGCATCATGAACGTACTGTTATTGTAAAGGGCTGTCCTACGGTATGGTTCACGCAGTCTATCTTTGTGCCGTTTGCTTGTTAATGTTTCATACTTATCTAAGTTTTTCTTAACTAGTGCGGCTGATTCGTAAATGTATATCGAAGGAAGAGTTAGCAGTTTTAATTTCCGAAAATAAGGTTTACAGGAATCTCTTCGCTTCAATAACTGATGGTGGACGTTGTGGTCGAAGATGAAGCACGCAGACTTAGAAGATTAAGATAGAACCTACACAAAATTATTTAATTTTTATATCTTCACTAGTTTTTGCCCACGGCTTCGCCCGCGTGATATTTTGACATTGTGCTAGTAGCTTATGTTACTTCACGATTTTTTTTTTAAATTATAGGTATCCATGCCAATCAAGTCTATCCGGTGCTCTGTCACTGTGAAAGAGTAACAATCTTTCGGGTTTATAATATTAGTAAGGAGTAAAAATAATAAGGATATTTAAAAAGTAGGTAAATGAAAACAGGTGGCAACAGCTAGTTATTTTCATTCGATCAATTAAAGATTTAATTACCTAATTTGAATGTTATAAATATTTCGCCGTGTTGTGCAATACTAGAAGCGGTTTTAAATCAGCTGGTTTTTAATTTTATTATTAGCGTGTTTTGGTCTCTACCTAGTGGTTTTTATTTATATTTTGCTAACGTTTGTGGGCGTGGTTGTTTGCTTCTATTGCCTTTACTAACTTTTTTGAATTCCCATAGAAATACCTAAACAGAAAAATAGTTTGTACGGATGTATCTCAGATGTAGTAATTTTCACATTACTGTTGATTTTCCAAAAATCGCTTGGCTGATTTCGATAATTCATAATTTATTTTATTTATTTATTATTTATTTACAGTAAAATATAGCTTTACAGATTATATAACATCCAATATGCTACGTTTAATACTTTACCTAAAAAAAAAACAATTGCATATAAGTCTTATGAATAAACCTTAACCTTAATCTTATTATATTAGCTATCACATATTAATATATTCATAATTGGCGGAGTAATCGCGTGTGTTTTTGCTGAAATAAATAAATATCTAAATACCTATGTACAGTCGAATTGAGATCCTCCTTTTTTTAAAGTCGGTTAAAAATGAACAGTCTTTCCATACACGCATAGACTCTCCCTGCACGCATAGACTTGGCATGTTTTTTTTTTATATTTATGCCTATACGATCCTCTGCTGACGTTTAGGAATGATCCCAATGTTCTCCACATCTCGAAAAATCTCGACAACACCCCATTCTTCGACTGTAGGGTAAAGGCTAATTGATCCTCATGAATGAAGATGTCAAGTCCAAGATCTCAACCTCCATTGAAAAGCACAAGTGAAGATATTGAGGAAATCAATTTAGCTGAATAAATTGGTTCTTTTCACTTGGGAATAGAGTTTCAATTGGCTATTGGCATTGAATGGAGAGAGGTAATTGTCTACTTTTTGTTGTCGGTTATCGAGCAAAGTCAAGGTGAATTGGCTAATTGTTTGGTCTAGGTTGACCTAGATCTGAAGCTTATTATTTTACACGTAACAAACGGATTGCTTAACTAGATACTAGAGTCATATTGTTTTTGGTGGAAGTCAGGGTACGTGTTTCTTTCGACTACGGTCAAATTCTACGATATGATTGTACCTACTCATCAATAAACTATGGGACTTTTACTACGGGACCAAACCCAAAATATCCTACTTCCTACTTATATTATAAATGAAATTTTGTAAAGTTGGATGGATGGATGGATGGATGTTTGTTACTCTTTCACGCAAAAACTACTGAACGGTTTGAGATGAAACTTTGCAATTATATAGCTTATATATCAGAATAACACATAGGCTATAAATTATAATGATGTTGTGTTAATTTTCCATATTATAACAATAAGTGTTAAGTAAGTAGGAAAAATTTTGCCATCTGCGAGCCATTCTAGCGTGCGCTCCAAGAAATGTCAAAAAAGAACTGTCGAATCGAAAATTTGTCAAATCGTTTTTAGGGTTCCGTACCCAAAGGGAAAAACGGGACTCTATTACTAAGACTTCGATGTCCGTCTGTCTGTCTGTCTGTCACCGGGCTGTATCTCATGAACCATGATAGCTAAGCAGCTGAAATTTTCACAGATAATGTATTTCTGTTGCCGCTATAACAACAAATACTAAAAACAAAATAAAATAAATATTTAAGGGGGGCTCCCGTACAACAAACCTGAATTTTCAGAGGTTTTTCGCTCTATATTAATAATGCTAACAGGTAGATGCTTGAAATTTTCACAGAGTATTTAGTTTTATATTCACTTCAATAATAAATAATAAAATTAAAAATAAAATAAATATTTAAGGGGGGCTCCCATACAGTACGGAACGCTCCGTGCGCGAGCCCGACTCGTACTTGGCTGTTTTTTTATATTTTATTTTCCACCTCCTTTATTAAGGGTGGAAAGGTAGGGCCTCGAAATATCATGCGAGCGAAGCCGCGGGCAAAAGCTAGTCTAAAATAAAATCAGCTGTTCCATGCAAAAGTTCATCGGGGGGTTTGTATATACACTCCAACCGTAACTTAACCAACATAAGCATTCTTCTAAGGTATTTTGACATTTGTCTGTTAGGTTAGGTTTCGCAGCCGACATAAACATTAGCCAAAATCAAAATATAACGCGGGCGAAGCCGCGGGTAAAAGCTAGTAATATATATATGAAACTGCTTTTTTGTCTCAAATTCCCTGTTGGCCCCAGAGAATAATTAGGTACTTAAGTACTCATTGCCAGAAATACTTAGTTTGCACGGATCGATGTTTCATCGACGAAGTAATTTTCATATTATAGTCGATTTTTTTTAAAAAAAAACAGCCGATTTCGATAAAATTTAAATGGGACCACTTCTGCAGTATGTTTAACCAAACAAAAAAAAGAAAAACTGGTGTTAGAGTTTTCAGGCGGCCTAAAAACTCTGACACCAGGGCTAGCCGCCCGGCTTATACGAACTTACGAACCAAACAAAAAAATAATCATCAAAATGAGTTCATGATTGGCGGAGTACCTATAAAAAAATGTACAGACAAATTGAGAACCTCCTTTTTAAAGTCTGTTAAAAAACTGTTCATAGTGATGGTCTGAATGACCTCCTTTCGGCTTTGTACACCAGTTCTGGATAACCCTGTATGGACACTGGGCTAGGGTACAACGCCCTCCATTATAATAATCCCAGAGTACACATGAGTGGTCAGACACACAATGCACCGGATCGCGGCAATCAACTGTAGACGTCTGGAGCTCATGCCTTCTCGTCGGAATCGCCGGCTATTTTGGTGCCAGACAGGATGTGGTCAAATGCTAGTCTATATTTTATAATGTAAGGTCTCAGGTTTTACGCACACGTCTGTCTCTGCCTATTATTCAATTCAATTCAATTCAATTCTTTATTTCCTTAATAAATAACATTACGGTTTCCACCAATACGTTACTTATTTTACTCTTAATAATTAATACTAATTACTCTTACTCTTAATAATAATTATGCTGGTGGTCCAGAACTATAACGCTAATTATAGTCAAACCGCTAAACTCAGACATCGCCTGCGCGGGTACAAGGGCGCGGGGGTAGACGACAAAGGGGGACTGAGACAGGTGCGGGCGCCGGGGACCCGCTGCCCGCGCCTGTCTCAGTCCCCTGTGTCGTCTCCCCCGGCGCCCCTGTACCGCGCAGGCGATGTCTGAGTTTAACGGTTTGACTATAAGTCGTTACGTTAGATTTTAAACGTGTTAAAACGTTGACGTACCCTTAAATCAGTGCGCTGATTTACGCGTTAAGACGCAGGTAATAGGCGTGGCGACCGGGTAAAAAAATCATTATTATAATTAGTCTGTTACTTAGATTGTTAAAAAATATTGGGCACGTATTTTTTCTTTTATCAATCAAACAATAAATCACAATGATAAACCTCGTCAAAGTTTGGGAGTAGGGGCTCGTGACGTCAGTAGTGCGACGTAGTCTGCACGTTTGTAGTGCACTCGTGACGTCACGTGGAACTTTAACGGGCTATTTCTTCATCATTTGTTTAATTGGCAAAAGAAAAAATACGTGTCCAACATTTTTTAAATCTATTTGCCGGTCTAATTGTATTTTTTAGTCGTGATGCCTATTATGTACGCATGAGCAGTAGCATTACGAAATTCTCGACTTTAATAATCCTGATGCAAAATAAGTCATTTATTGGTAGAATAGCAATTTACACGTCAAGTTTTAAATGGCTAAGCTGGGTAATACTGGGGTTACGGGTAATACTTTATGCCAGTTTGTACCAGTTTATTGTAATAAATATTCTTATTTTGTGTATTTGTTGGTTCCAGGCAAAACTGAACACTTCACGTTCGAGGGCACCACTAACGATGTGACCTCCATCGCGCTGTCATTCTACTCGGGCCTGTTCGCTTACAACGGATGGTAAGTTACTATCGTTTACTGACTCCATCATCATCATCACATCCACAACTGTACTGTCCATAGTGTTCCCTTAGAGATCTCCATAAATGCTGATTGAAACATCCTGCGGTGTCTATATCTATCTACCTTGTGGGTGAATATTCTACGCTGCGCGTAGTTTGCAACTTGTGACAGCCTTTTATACTCGTAGCATAATCATACCTATCTTCAAAGATTAAATAAATTAGGTCACTACACTACACACAACCGTAATATTATATCGTACATTTAACATTACGTATCATTATAGTAGGTATACATAATATCCTGGATTACAGTATAAATCACTAAAGAATCCTTACTAATATTATAAATCCGAAAAGTTTGTTGGTTTGTTACTCCATGACGCACCAACGGAGCAACGGATTGACTTGATTTTTGGCATGGACATAGTTTAAAAGGCGGAAGGAGCTTTAGGATACTTTTTATCCCGAAAAATTGCATAGTTCCTGTAGGACAGGACAAAAACCATCGAAAGCGAAACTGTCGCCACTATCACAAAGACGCTAAGTGATTAATTCCTCTATGACTATGGACTAACGAAACGTCACAGCCAAACGTAATTGGATGACAGGTGACATTGTCTGCAGACTTTTATAAATCACAAGTAGCATGGCAAGGGGACAAATTGTTTTTCTACCATTATATCCCCTTAAAGAGGAAATAAAGTATGGATTGAAAATGACAACTGACATTAAAATTGGATAAAATGTTATTTTACCTCTGCATGCTACATGTTACTATGACGTTTAATACTAGGCCGTCATTTTGTCTGACATTTAAAATATTTTTAAATCTTCTATCATTAGAGGTTTAACATGTTTCTTTATTCTACCTTTATGGTATACATCATACTTTAATATTATCAATCCGAAAAGTTTGTTGGTTTGTTCCTCTTTGACGCAGCAACGGAGCAAATGATTGACCTGATTTTTGGTATGGATACCTTTGGTTTAAAAGACAAAGTGATAATAGGATACTTTTTTATCTCGAGAAAATTCGTGATTCCCATGGGATAGGACAATAACTGTTTCTCAGCAATGGAGCAACGGATTGACTTGATATTTGGGGTGGGTATAGTTTGGAAGACGGAAAGTGACATAGGATACTTTCCATCGCGAAAAAATTGTGGTTCCCGTAGGACTTAACAATAATTTTTTCTCAGCAACGGAGCAACTTGCCTTGGCTTATTGCATGAATATAGTTTGAAAGACGAAAAGTGACATAATAGGCCACTTTTTATCGCAAAAACTTTAACAGTTCCCGTAGGATAGGATAAAAACTAAGTGAGCGGGCTGCGGTAGCAGCCGTCTAAGCGCCAGAAATAACCTGTCATGGCAAGTTTAGGACGTTCCTACATTTTTCGCACTCCTTCGCGGCACTCAACAGAGCTAGCCCAGACTCGGGCTCCATAACGGAGCTTGCGCTCTCGCCATAATGACGGAGTGTTTCGGAGCACAAGACACATCGTCATCCACCACTCTGGACTAACCAGTACTGAACGTCAGACAGCATTCCAACGCCCTGGTTCCAGTGCAGCGGGTCAGTCATAGTAGCCCGGCGCCTGCCTCTTCAACTGCAAAGGGCAGTGAGAACGGCCATCGCGATACCGACACCTCTCTTCCCCTGCAGCCCCACTGCGTCTGCCAACACGTTGACGGCCTAGCGGAAGGTAGGGTAGGTGGCGGCACCCACACCACCAGTTCCATATATCCCTCCGCGGCCCCTAATCCGCGGCAGTCATATCAGAGTCCAGGAAGCAGCCTTGCTTTATGAAACTGAGAAGGGTTATTCCCAGCAAGTAACTGGAGATAGAGAGACAGAAAAGAAGCCACACCCAGCGCAGCAGGAGGAGCTGGAGTTCATATGCCTGGCAGACGGAGCAGCACTAGAGCAAAATCTTAACCGAGAAATTAACATATTTACAGACGGCAGCAAAGTTAAAGGGAAAGTTGGGGCGGCATTATCCATTTGGGATGATGCCACTGAGATCAGTACCCGCAAGCTGAAATTGGCCGATTGGTGCTCCGTGTACCAGGCCGAGTTATTGACACTTCTTGATGCTACCGAAAAAGCAAAAATCTTTTGTGACTCCAGGTCTGCACTGGAAACGGTAGTTGGCGTATCTTCCCTCCATCCCTTAGCAGTAAATTCAAAGCTAACATAAAGTTGCTACACGCACAAAATAAAATAGTGAAACTTTATTGGATTAAAGCACACGCGGGGATGGAGGGAAATGAGAGAGCGGACCAGCTAGCAAAGGAAGCAGCACTGCACTCGAAGTGCAGACCTATTTACGATAACTGCCCCGTTTCATTCGTCAAGCGAGAAATCCGAAAGGACTCTCTTGACGAGTGGAACCGGCGTTATCAGGATGGCCACACAGCGGCGGCAACCAAAACATATTTTCCGGATGCAAGGGCGGCATACAAGATCGTAAGAGAAATAGCACCAGTGGGAATCATAACTCAAGTGCTGACGGGGCATGGTGGGTTTTCCCAATACTTACATCGATTTAAGTTGAGGGAAAGCCCATCGTGCATCTGTGAACCCACAAAAGAGGAGACTCATGGGCAGTGGCACATAATCTTGGAATGCCCAGTTTATGGAAAGCAGAGATTTTATTTAGAACAAAAAATTGGAATTAATCTAACACGTAAAAACCTTAGAAACGAATTTATCGATTTTTGCACAAATATTTGTAAAAAAGCAATTATTAGGAACAAGTAGGTATAAACTTTGCTGTACCATTGTAATGTTTATTATAACTGCAAACAGCCAAAAACATTGAAATATAGGTATAGTTTTTATTCATTTGTAATTAACCCTTGCATATACACTCCAACCTTGCATTCCTTTAAGGTATTTTGATATTTGTCGGTTAGGTTATTAGGTTTCGCAGCCGACATAAACATAAGCCAAAATCAAAATATAACGCGGGCGAAGCCGCGGGTAAAAGCTAGTATATAATAATACTACGTAACATCACTACATTTTAAGCCCGATAAGCGCCATCGTAAATTAAATAGCAACGTAAAAAGCGTTCTCTCTATCGAATGCCTAAATATAATTACGCTGGCGCCTCTGTAATCGGGCTTAGTTTAAAACAAAGTCACTTCCTGCTCTGTCTAAGCGTTGATTTTATGGCAAACAGCAAGTTGACTATATGTAGTTTAGATTGCATTTGGCGATCGTTTTCAATATGGAGTGATAAATTCTGTTTGAATAAATAGATCAATTTATTCAAACCGAATTTATCACTCCATCTTGAAAATGATCGCCAAATGCAGTCTAAACTATGGTCAACTTGCTGTTTGCCATAAAATCAACGCTTGAGTAACACAGGGGCGTAGCTACCGCCGTATCTAACGTACTTACCAATTTTACGGGGACTCCGCCAAGGCACGCTACACCACTGGTAACATATGTATTATTTTCTAGCTATGTAAGTAAGTTCGTATACGCTGGGTGGCTAGCCCTGGTGTCAGAGTTTTCTAGCTAAAAATATCTTATGTATATTTCCAGGAACTACCTAAACTTCATAATCGAGGAGCTGAAGGACCCCGTGAAGAACTTACCGCGAGCCATCGCCATCTCGTGTGCGCTCGTCACCATCGTCTACACCTTCACCAACGTCGCCTTCTACACTACGCTCTCACCCACTGAAGTAAGTAAGACCTCAACTGCTGGACATACGCCTACCCACGAAGGGCGATTGGGCCATATCTACCACGCTGGCCCAGCGTCTTCTACACCACGCTCTCGCCCACTGAAGTAAGTAAGACCTCCACTGCTAGACAAACGCTTACCCACGAAGGGCGATTGGGCCATATCTACCACGCTGGCCCAGCGTCTTCTACACCACGCTCTCGCCCACTGAAGTAAGTAAGACCTCCACTGCTAGACAAACGCTTACCCACGAAGGGCGATTGGGCCATATCTACCACGCTGGCCCAGCGTCTTCTACACCACGCTCTCGCCCACTGAAGTAAGTAAGACTTCCACTGCTGGACATACGCCTACCCACGAAGGGCGATTGGGCCATATCTGCCACGCTGGCCCAGCGTCTTCTACACTACGCTCTCACCCACTGAAGTAAGTAAGATCTACTTAAGCTATACCATAGACTATGACCACAGCTGAACAGAACATAGCACACTGTAGCGACTAGCGACTAACTTCACTACACGCAGCGCCACCATCTATTTTGCGCCCGCTTGCGGAACTAACGCCACCCACAAACCGAACCCTGTATCGTGTAAACGAAGTTTCTGTTGAAGGACGAACCATCATTATCATCATTTTCAGCCTGTAATCGCCCACAGCTGAGCACAGGTCTCTCTTCTTGTACGCGATGAACCATATCGAGACCTGATTTTACAATGTCGGATAGCTACCAGAGACTGATATAGGTACTATACTACATCTATTTAAACACAATAACATCTAGAATACCTACCAGACACGGAGACAATACATGTTCTTCACATAAATGCTTGCATCAAATAAATTTGGAGGGCCAGGGCCCAGGAGTCGGGGACCCAGTGCTTGGGTCACCAAGGCAGTCAATTTCCAAATCGAATACTTTCTAACTTTCTTATTCTTCTATCTCTCCGACTTTACCCGGGCTGCCCGGGTAGCATGGCAAAGGGACAAAACCATTTTATCAACTTTTAATGTCAGATGTCATTGTCAATCCATACTTTTTTCCTCTTCGAGGGGATATAATGGTGGAAAGACAATTTGCCCCTTTGCTATGCTTCCCGTGCAGAGACAGTGCAACGCTGCACGTTATGCTGACTTTGTGATATTTATTCCAGGTGCTGGGTTCAGCGGCTGTAGCTGTAACGTTCGCCGAGCGTCTGTTCGGAGTGTTCGCGCTCTCGATCCCGCTGTTCGTGGCTGCCTCTACCTTCGGCGCCGTCAACGGAGTCTTGCTTACATCTTCAAGGTAACATATCTTCCGACATAGAAAGACTGTTTTTCCATACGTAAGTTTCAATGAGTCAATGTTTTTTCTCTTTTTCTGTACAAATAAGCTGTATACGGTTATTATTGGACAATTATTGAACATACAGGTTAATAAAATTTTGTTAGTTTTAATAAGTGCCATATTATAGATATGTATGTGTAGTAGGTAGGTATCTGTTATCGGTTCTTCCTTACATAGTATAAAATAAAGTCGCTATTTTTGTCTGTTTGTTTGTCTGTATACTTAAATCTTTAAAACTACGCAACGGATTTTGATGCGGTTTTTTTTAATGGATAGAGTGATTCAAGAGGAAGGTTTATTTGTTTAATACACCTGTGGGAAGCCGGGGCGGGTCGTCTAGTTTTAAATAAAATAAAAAAGAGGAGTAGGGGTTGATTTGATTTGCGGTTGAGAAGAATACCTTTGAAATTCACTTGTGGACTTCATTGTCCAGACTTTTTACACTTTTACACCTCCGTCGTCTTCTTAAAGCAGTTTGTAATACTACCATCCATCCATTAGTCATAGGACGTTCACTGCTAGACATACGCCTCCCCTATGGATCTCCAATAAGACCGGCTGGAAGCGGATTGCATCCAACTCGATCCTGTGGTCTTCATCTGTCCACCTCGTGGGTGGACGTCCTATACTACGCTTGCCGATACGTGGTTTCTGAAATGATTTTAATTTTATAGTGCATCCCACACTAGGTTTATCTCAAAGAGTTACTTTTTATGATAAACATTTCAAAAATTCGTCGCGGATGAAGGATTCGAACCTTGCGTCTTCGGATCACTAGCCCGACGCTCTAAACCACTGAGCTAACCCGCTATACTGGACTCGCGACGAATCTTGTGAAGTGTTTATCATTTTTAACCAACTTATAGCGTTGGCGGCGCCACCTGTGATACTTGTATTAGACAGGTTATCACTCAATTGAAGTTATAAGAACTTCTGTATTGACGAGAGATGGCGCACTGCTAATCAATGAAATGATTTTAATTTTATAGTGCATCCCACACTAGGTTTACCTCAAAGAGTTACTTTTCTTACGTGGTTTCTATTCGAGAATTTTGCGACCCCATGAACATCCATACTAATTAATATTATAAATGTGAATGTAAGTTTGTATGTTACGCTTTCACACAGCAACATAGCATCGGATAGATTTGATATAGTTCAAAGGCTGATAGTGACATCTATATCTACTTTTTATACAGGAAAAGTAACAGGTTCCCGTGGGATAGCACAAAAATCAAAATATATGCGGGCGAAGCCGCGGACAAAAGCTAGTATTGTATAGTTAAGAAATATTCTCCTTTCGTTCAGATTGTTCTACGCGGGCGCAGCTCAAGGCCAAATGCCAGAAATGCTAACAATGGTGACAACTCGCTCGACGCCCGCGCCCGCCGTGCTCGCCGTGGCGCTACTATCGCTTGTCTACCTCACTGTGTCGGACATCTATGCTCTTATCAACTACGTGGGGTTCGCTACTTGGGTAAGTTGTGTTACTAGAAGCTAGATGGCGCTGCTATACATGTTAATAAAAGTGACGTATCACACAATGCCGACGCCCGCCGTGCTCGCCGTGTCGTTACTATCGCTTGTCTACCTCATTGTGTCAGGCATAGATCTACGCGCTTATCAACTGCGTGGGCTTCGCTACTTGGGTAAGTTATGCAACTAGCCACTAAATGATGCTGCTATAATTGACAACGTGCTCAACGTCCGCATTCGCCTTGGCGCTACTATCACTTCTCTGCGTGGCAGATTGCGCTGTTAGAAAAATCGGCTAACTGCGAGTCGGACTCGCGCACGAAGGGTTCCGCACCGTGTTGGAGCCTCTCCATTCCTCTTGCCGTTATTAATAGCAAGCAAAAAACTTCTAAAAATCACGTTTGTTGTATGGGAGCCCCCTTAAATATTTATTTTAATCTGTTTTTAGTATTTGTTGTTATAACGGCAACAGAAATACATGAAAATTTCAGCTGTCTAGCTATCACAGTTCATGAGATACAGCCTGGTGACAGACAGACGGACAGCGGGGTATTAGTCCCGTTTTTACCCTTTGGGTACGGAACCTTAAAAATTAACAATGTTTACAATCCGTGTCGTTTGTGGTGTCGCTACTATCGCTTGTCTACCTCACTGTAGGTATCGGACACCTACGCCACCTTATTACCGTGCCTACGCGCTGAAAAACGGTGGCGCTTGTGTCATTCGTCTACGAATAGCGTCTACGTCACCAATGTCACCATAATTGAAACATTCGAATGGCTAAACGGTTACGTCACGCATGTGGCCGAGTGGGAGCGGGAGCTTGTATCGAAAAGCGGCGCAGTTCGTATACTACTTTTATTGAATGATCCAATTCTTATCAACTACAATACCTACGTTTCACGTTAAAAAATTACTGTAGTTACAGAATAAATAGTAACGTGGCATTTTACGTTACGATACCTACCTAACCTATGTCATTTGTAATTTTTTATTCCATTGCTCACATTGCATAGCCGCTGTTAAAACTGTACAATAAGAATTTAAAAAAAATACAATAGATAGTTCGAGAATTAGATTTGGATGAAAATACTTATTTGGATTTCTCTCTCAATTCCAGCTGAGCATCGGAGCTGCCGTGCTTTGCTTGCCCGTGCTCCGCTACACCAAACCTGACTTGGAGCGTCCCATCAAAGTTAACTTATTTTTCCCAAGTGAGTATTACGTAGTACGGGACTAAAACCAAATAAAAATACGTTGAGTGTAGTTTTACCCGGTTTAAATTTTGAACAACCTTCAAAAATAGGGTTTTCAGTTATGCTGAATGTTTTATTTTGTATGTATGTTACGTGATTACCCAGAATATGAACCCACCTTAATATGAACCGATGAACTAATTATGAACCGATTTTGATTTTATTTCTTTGTTTGGTAGATCACACTTCACACAAAATCAACAAAAATGTGAAAATTACTACATCGTCGATACATCGAAAGTCGGTTTCGTCATTTTTGGCGAAAAATAATTAAGTATATGTTATATTTTGTAATGCTACCGTGTCGGAGAGATAAGAAAGCGATCTTCTTAAAAAAAATGCCTTTCAGATATTGTGAGAGTCTATAAGTTTACAATTACTCACAGCCAGTGTCTAAAATACACATAATGTATTTTGTTGCAGTAATCTACATAATCTGCACGATAGCTGTGGTCGCGTTTCCTGCGTTTGCGTCCCCCGCCGAGACCGGTGTCGGCTGCCTCATGATTCTCACGGCTGTACCCGTCTACCTCATCCTACTCTACCCCAGCAAGAAACTCTCCTGTCTGCAGAGAATCACTAGTAAGCAAAATAAATAATGTTTCACTCTCATAGCTCCCCACTAACATTCCCTGTATCGGGAGTAGGGGAAGGTCAGGTAGCCCCAGCCGGCGGGTAGCCTCGGCCACTGTCAAAACCTAGCTCTCCCGCACACATTGATAAACTTTGCACACTTGAAAACGTTTGCAGCACCGCGCAACCAAATAATATAAACAATAGTGTGGTAACCGCAAAGCGGATAGAGCATGCCAACGGTTTGAATTTTCTAAGAAGAATTTTTCATGCGTCGATTACTTTTTGAATGCAGATAAAATATATCAAATGTGAGTACTTTATGTTCACTTGTTATCAATTACACGTGGTTATTATTGTAGTATGTGTTCAAGAGAAGATTACCCTTATTGGTGTTTTTTAAAAAAAAAAAAAATGATGATCGGGGTGGTCGGGTACTATCGGCCACTCGTTTGGCGGGTAGCCTCGGCCACTATTTGGGTGAAGATTACGAGTAAATTTCACTTATTCAAAAGTTTATTTTTACAACTAACTGAGTATAATGCGGTATAGTATGGGTACAAAATACTTTTGACTATCAGGTCGCTCGAAAATGTATCGAAATTTAAGGAAAAAGTAACAGGAAGAGGTGATTCTATATTTTTTTGGAGTTTCACTTTTATGGCCGGGGCTACCCGACCTTCCCCTACCATCGAAAAAGTCGAGAACAACTTACACCTTGACCTATTTAAAATAATAATACAAATATCTATCCGAACTGCAAGCAAATTCTATCTATCAGCTTCGCCAAGAGGGTAGATAATAAGGGAATACTCTATAATCATTATCTTAGTCTTCATGACCGTTTCCGCCTTCCTCGTACTCAAGAATCTATCCAGCAAGAAATTCTCCTGCCTGTAGAAAATTATTACTAGTTAGCTTTGTTTGTAAAGTTCTAGTTTGACTAACTGTAATATTCTCACAATATTCAACTTGTGAGTCTATATTTTAAGTACTTGTCTCAATTAATTTTTGTCATTATTTGTTACAGAATCAGCGACGCATTTAATTCAAATATTAACGTTAGCTACGAGACCTAAAGTGAAGGTATTTGTTTAATTGTTTTCTTTCTTTTTTATTTTTTTGGGTTATTTCAAGGTTTTCACCCAGGCGTAGCCCTTCTCTCATAACCTGTTCTTTCGAACCCTTTTTAAAAATACTGTCTCAGGTTAGAAAACCTACCACAGATTGTCAACAAAGTCTCTTTTTCGCACTATATCTTTTGATTTATGTTACGCTTTAAAATTGAATACATTTACTTTTTTGGCATCCTATAAAATGCTATAATATTTTTTTTTATTTACAGTGAAGACCACCCACCGTCATCGGACAAGACGACATATCGGACTGTTGCGATCAACTATTTATTGACCTTTTCACACTAATAGTCAAAATAGTACCTCTGGTTACATGAATTCGCGTGAAAAGGTATTAGCTCTAAAATTGTATGCATATTGCAAGTTGAATGTTATTGAAGTTTTGACGTGTAGATATGTTTGTATAGCGACTTCCTCGTGGTACAGTTGTTTAAATTAACCTACCAGAATAAATGTAATTACCAAAACAGGCGATTTAGTTCTTAGACAAGGCAAGTCAGACATTAATTAGAACTCAGAGCAAAAACTCGACCTTAGATCTTATCTTGACTATACATTACCTAGCTTTAGCTTTCATGGCGCTGTTCCTACAATTAAAGAGCGAGTTGAAATACATAACCACTGTAACTTTACTTTGAACTGTGCTAAAATTTAGTGTACGGGCCCTGCTGACATTTTATTTTTTTATATTACTTACCTAGTCATGTCGAATTTCATTTTGTTTTGTAATTTTTCAGTATAAATATTAATTAGTTAAATAAGGGCTCTAATTCATCGTAAGACTGGTAGAAGGTACCACGGGAAAGTCAATTTGTGTATGTAAACTTTGTACGCCACAACACGTGGCTTGTTATACATGGATGTAGAATACAAGAACACTGCTTATAAGTGTAACTGAATGTAGCTCATTATTGCGAGTCGTTTTATTTTTAAAACACTATTTCATATTCCCTATGTGTAATGAGGTTCCTTTTTTGAGAGTTATTGAATTATTCAGGTTCATTGAACCTTAAGCGATCTTTCCTTTCAGATTCTCCACACACTTCATTTTTTTTTTAACCTTCTAACTAAAGTATATTTGCACTATATTTTGAATTTTTCATAGTATGATAAAAATAAAACGCCTCAATAAAAGTTATTGTTGTCACTAATAATGTCAAGGAGTCATAGAATAAAACAACTGTCGTCTTTTTAAAAGACGTCGATAGGTAATGTCAAGTAATGAAATTCTATTGAATTTTTTCTAACAATTTTATAGACCAAAACTTTACCTAGATATCGAAGTGATGAATTTACATTACTAGACAAAATGACTAGGTATATGATTATTTTTTTATTTTTGTAGCTTTCATTTTAAGTAGGTAGCTAAAGCTACCTACTTAAAATGGACAATACTTTACAATTAAGACTAAACAATTATTATTATAATTTATAATAAAGCTTCTGCTTGATAGCTTTTATAAACGGATGTGTAAAATACATAGGGCATAAATATATCTAACGATTAGCAAATCTATACTTCGCAAAATGCATTTAAATAATATATGTAGGTTCGTTCAATTTGTTTATTCCTACGTCAGTGTAAGTGAATAGCTTCAGAGCAAAACGTAATTCTAATTTATGGCTGTGTTTATTTCAACGTTTACATTCCCAAAGAGCATTTTATGTTTTTGCTAGTTTTATATTATTTTTTAATCTTATGCTTAGTTACTTTTTTAAATAAAATATTGCTCTCTGTTGCATTAGAATTATACATTTCAATACCAATGTAATTTTTATAAGTGTATTAAGGCTTATTGATGTGATTTCTATTGATATAGTTACTTGTCAATTTTGTCTTTATTGCTGTAAAAATACGTAAGACAAGCACATGAAAACATTCCGATTGAGACTCTACTATAGGTAGATATAAATATTAATTAGGTTCTTTTCGATAATGAGGAAGATTTTTTTAAACTTTCTAATTTACCATAGATCTTATTTGCACTCAAAAGTATATTATACAATACTTTTTAAAATGTTCTTTATTTTGTTTATTATGATTAAGATTTAAGTACCCAATCCTTACAAATAAATCAGTTAAATAGGAAAATACTACATGTAATTTTATTGATTATAATTATTATATTTAAATAATTTAAATTATGTCGTCAATCAGCACTTAATATTAACTGCTTTAGATATTTGTAATAATGTTGGAACATTGTGTCGATGTTTCTAATAAGCGTTTCCGATGTCTTAAAGAGACAAATGACAATAAATAACATATTAAATTGGTTTTGTTCGATTTATTTTATTACTATAAAATTGGTGGAGAGTGTGGCGGTTTTTTTTATTCTGGGTTGGCCCCCATCAAAAAAGTTGTTCATAACGATGGTCTGTATCATATTTCGGCTTAGTACAACAGTTCTGGGTAGCCTTGTATAGAACCTGTGTACCAAGTTTCGTCGAGATTCGTTGAAAAATGCGACCTGTGGAGGAAAATCAACATCTGGACAGACAAAAGCAAAATCATAGAGTTGAAGCAAACACCTTCGTTCCACTTCGATCAATAAGAAGAAGATACAATATTTGAATACAATTTAACTTCACAACATTTTTCTCAAAATTGTTTGAGAGAACAAAATTGGCCTTTGATTTTTACGCAAGTCTAGATATTTCCACTTTTCTGACAGCTGTGACTAAGATCGTGTATGATTTTAAAAACTTTTCATTCAAGTCAAAATCCATAATCACCAGCGGCTTTACTATTGTTGAATACAGCGCATATTCTTTTCGTTTTGGCGCGAACTATTTCATTGGTAAATGCCAAAATCGAGGGTGAAAAAAATAAACATGACAAGTTTAGTGTAGAGTTTTGGCGGGAACGCGGAAAAATCATGTCGCTGCATTGTATTATTTTGTTAAACTTCTGTTTTTAACAGCGATAATTAGTGAAAAATTGTGGTATTTCGTTGATTATGAGCTGATTTACGCCCATGAATGTAGGCAAGTGATATAACGTGACGTTTCATGTTCCTTGTTGTTAGGTACTTAACATAGTCAAAGTATTAACATACTTCATGTCATACTTATCTATGTTACCAAAACTCCATAGACACCTCCAGTAATGTCTCTACTGCTTTACTGGGGTATGACTTGGACTATGTTTGGACATGACCGTGACTTTATTGGAATACTTTATACTTGACAATGGCAAATGCACAACAATGCGACGCCAAAACGTTAAAGAAGAAGAAGAATGACAAGTGTAGATTTGACATTGACATATCACTTTACGTCAAAACAGGAACACGGTTTTTGTTTTGATTTTGTCTCAGTATTTCTCAATGCACCCGACCGATTTTCTTCTGTGACTTTTTAAATATTTGCTTCATTTGCTTGTCCAACAATGGTTAAATTCGGAAAAAATAAGTTTAAAGCGTTGAACAAGCTAGCCAAGAAGCAAAGCGAAATCGCTGACACTGTCTCCAACAAAGTAATAAAGAAGAAACAAAATACCGAAAAAAAAGTATCTTTTCAAAAGGAAATCTTGCTGAAAGAAGCCACAACCAGCCCTCTAGTAAAAAACGTTACTTCAAGAGAAATTATAATCAACGATCTTGTCCAAAAATCTGCTAAAAGAAAAGCTGTGAAACCCAAAGATGAAGTAGCAATACTCAAACAGAAAAAATCCGTGGAAAACAAGAAGAAGAGACAAAAAACTCAAATAAGTGATACCAAACTGCTTCTAAATCTCATGAAGAAGAAAAACGTGTAGACAGAAGAATAAGTTAAGTAAATATAAGTTTTACAGCACAGATGATGCAAATGAAGCATCACTCATTATCATTATCCTTGCTACATTTATAAGCCAAGTAAAATATTTTTAATAAATGATAAAGTAAGAGTTTCTAGCCTTATTCTTTGATTGAAATATAACAGCCCCTACATCGAATAAAATGATTTTAATTTTATAGTGCATCCCACACTAGGTTTATCTCAGAGTTATTTTTATGATAAACATTTCAAAAATTCGTTGCAGATGCAGGACTCGAACGTTGCGTCTTCGGAAACTATAAAATGCCTGGTGAGGCCTGTCCAGGTAGAACAACTGATGTAGGGGCTCAAAGAGTTATTCTTATGATAAACATTTCAAAAATTCGTTGCAGATGCAGGAACCTCGAACCTTGCGTCTTCGGATCACTAGCCCGAAGCTCTGACCACTGAGCTAATCCGCGTCGGGCTAGTGATCCGAAGTCGCAAGGTTCGAGTCCTGCATCTGCAACGAATTTTTGAAATGTTTATCATAAAAATAACTCTTTGAGCCCCTACATCAGTTGTTCTACCTGGACAGGCCTCACCAGGCATTTTACAGTTTAAAGTTAAGTTTGAATTGAAAACCTTTCATTGTATATTTGAAGTGAAACTCCTAATGCGACTTCCAACAAGGTTGCATTAAACGTTTAACGCTACCATGGAGGGGGTATGAAAGCACTGTTGCGTTGAAGTTTCACTTCTTCCATGCAGAGGGACTCCACTTGCAGTTTTTTATTACTGTAAACAAGAGTGCACAATGCACATTTTGTACGTTAGACAGTTCTCTGCTTGAATTACAGAATACAGGCCTAGAACTGGAACCTTAAGTTACATCCTACAAATTCAATGTTATTTCACCTGCCGGACAACAATTTTGATATTATTTAAAAAAATAAATTTCATTATAATTTGTATGTATGTCATAGGATGATTGGATAGTTTTTATGAATTGTAACCCTGACAAAAAGGCTTGCTATACATTATGTTCGGGTTGGTACATTTAGTTCAGCAGGAATAGTAAAACGGCAGAGCCTACCTGAAACAGCTACTACACTTGTTTAACTTAAACCGTTTGTGCGGCCGCTTGACCTAGCGATAGCCGTATGGCATTTGCCAAACCGAATGATGAATTAAAGTAGTATGCATTTTATTATAGGAGTAGGGTCACATACAACCCGGTCAGAATATCTGTGCACCTCGCTGGAATGCGGCGCCTCTCTCGCTTCCCCTGTCACCTCTCCGCGCACTCTCCAGTGCGACAGTACGGTTAGCATCTTCGTTGCCGATACAGAATTGGTAAAAATATATAGATAATACTGAATCTGTAATAATCTAATCAATTCCGTCATGAGGTCAGGTGCACAAATATGTTGAAAGAGGTTAAATGCGCTGCTAGATATGAGACTCTTTAATAGAAGGTGTTCTTATTTCAAATTAATCTTTTGTGTAGTCTTGTTATTTTTCAGTTTTGTTGTACGAATCCAGAAAATATACCATCTATATTTTTTACTTAAATTATTGTATTTTTAATTATCCTCGCGTCTACAAGATCCACATATGGGGCCAACCTGGACACTGCGCGCTACTGCCAACAAGATATTCTGACCGGGTTGTACACACAATAAATGTTTTGTACCATGGTAGGTACCCTAAAGTGTCACGTAAATGGCGGCGGGTGGATATGCCAGCTTCCAAACAAAAATCTTCAAACGCCTTTATCAAATTAGAGAGAGATCCAAAGTACCTATTGTACAAACAAAGAATAAGAATGCTTAATCCTATCCTACTTCCTACTAATATTACAAACGCGAAAGTTCGTAAGGATGGATGGATGTTTGTTACTTATTCACGCAAAAACTACTGAACGGATTGAGATGAAACTTTGCAATAATATAGCTTGTTTATCAGAATAAGACATGCTATAAATTATGACGATATTGCGTAATTTTTCCATAGCATAACGATAAGTGTTAAGTGAGTAGGAAAAATTCTGACATCTGCGAGCTTTTCTAGCGTGCGCTTCAAGAAATGTCAAAAAAAGAACTGTCGACATACTTAGTTTGAAAGACGGAAAGTGACATAGGCTACTTTTTATCCCGGAAAAATAAAAGGTTCCTATGGGATAGCACAACATTCAAAATATCACGCGGGTGAAGCCGTGGGCAAAAGCTAGTAAGTTTTTATATTATTATCATGCATGACTTGTCATCAGGTAAAGTAAATAAAAATACCAGATACATTTATTTAGAAGTTTAATATTATGAATTTCAGTTGACAAATACATGTTCAGAAAATTCAAAACTACACAAGGACACATGCAAAAAGCACAATAATAAACCTACTGCCAAACGCAGTAACAAATCAAATCTATTAAAACACACACAATGGATTCGAGCAACATTTTAGAAAGTACAAAATCCAATTGGGTGACAACTACAATTTCGTCACATAGTTATAATAAAATACATTATAATAGGCATAGAAAACATTGTGATTTTAAAAGAGCAATTCACATTATGATTATGACTAAGTTAATATTAATTTTTAGCATTAACCTTTTAAATCCCTACATGATTGGCTTTCACTATCAGTTATAGTTGTATTAGCTTAAAATGATATACATTAACTTGAACTGGACTACATCAAGAAAATTTTAACTGTATTACCACAAATAAAATTAATCACTGACGCTTTGACCTCCATACCTCAATTTTTAAATTATAGAGCCAGGTTTTTTATGACTATACAAGGGTCTAGACACGTCGATGGTGCCCGAAAATGCTGGTCACTTGCGACTTTGGTGAAGGTTAAATACTGTTAAAAGAACATTTTGCCATGTTAAACAATATTTTTAGTGTTTAATTTCTTGTGGTAAATCGATGTATTTCTAATTAGCCTAGAATGCATTTAGAAATTACACATTAGACAATAGGTATAGACCAAATTATACATGTCGGCGGATGTGAAGTTAGCTATAAGCTGTGCAATGTCCAATCCTGACTGAAGCTCACATAAAGCTGCGCGTTGATTGGATATTGTGCAGCTTGTAGCTAACTTCACATCCGCCTACTTGTATGACTGGGCCTATAATTAGCGATAGTAAAAATGCTTGTTTGTTAGAGGCACATGATCAGTACTTATTAGTAAATGCTCAACAGTTGTTACCTACAGATGAGCAAAACCTATAGACGAAATTACTTTTTAGTTTCTCCTGTCAAGTTATATGTCTTAAAGTCACGTGTATCAAATGTGATACAAGACCCAATGTGTTGTGTATCAAATATGATACAAGACCCAATGTGTTGTGTCATGTCATGTCACTCTGGATAGAAATTACTGACAATTCATTTTTTTTAATTGTTAATGCCATAGAGGACAATTAAATATGTACAATGTACTATATTTGATCCGCAGGACAGGAAACACTGAAACATTTTTTTTTACATCTTGAACCATAATTATTATGAAGAATAACCTAACAGTAATCCTACAAGAATTATTAAAACATACAATAAATGTATTCCACAAACTACGCTAACTACAGGGTTATTCAAAAATGGTGTACATAGCCATAAGGAGGTGATTCAGATCATAACGAACAACTTTTAAACCTTTTTTGAACTTGTAATGTTTCGGATACATTGTTTCTGAAACATCATGTAGATGTTTCCAGGAACTGGTTTGTTTCCGTGTTCCACACGGTAGTGTTTACAAAAACAAAATAATTGTCTCTGAAGCATTATTTTTTGTTTCGGCAACACGTAGATCTTGTTTCTGATACAGAGTTTATAAACAATTGTTGCTCAGTGAATACATAGCCTTAAATAGAGCCAATCCAGAATATGAGTAAGAGAAATCGCTGTCCCATAAAAAATACATCACTAGAAACTTCAAAATGTCTGAAACAGCTTTTTTTTTTCTCTTGAATTATTAACTGACCCTACAGTAAAAGTTGTTCATAATAAGAATCACCTCTTTTGGTTTAGTTTAGTACATCTATTCTAAATAGTTTAAGATTATTTAATAACTAATACAACGCCGTATAGCGAAAAAGATTTCTATTTGGATAATAATAAATAATTATCCACTGCCTTCAGACTTCAAAAATATTTTTTTTTTTTACTTTCCATGGAATCAACAATTTTAAAAACGTTTATAAGTGAGGAGTGATTTTTCAAAAGGCCTTATTTCCATTTTTTACTTTGATGTAGATTTCGACAGAATCGTGAAGTCTAGTCAAAATCGCAACTGGAACTGGCATTTGCTTAGTTCAGAACGCCTTATTTCCTATAGTAAAAGGCGCATCAAAAGTAGAATGTCAAACAAACTGGCACATTTCCACCCGTAGGTAGACAGGCAGTGTGAAAATTAACAAAACGCCGTATTTCCTGCTTGTTTTTTAACCGTGTTAAGAAATTTCATACAAAACGGCATATTTCCTATTTAGCTAAAATTGGTCAAAGAAAACAACCTATTTTTTTGGTGAATTTGAAGCGTTCTGTTTGAAAATTTAATGCATGGTAACACTGAGGCTGCACGTCGATCATACACAGAAAAAAAAAGTTGTTTGACATTCAGCTGTCACTGTCATTGGCAATTGTTTTCGCGCTACAAATGCCAATTTTAATGAACGTGTTTCGGGTTCTATTAAATTAATAAAAACGATATTGCGTGTATTGTCTGTACGTCGTGAAATGGATGAAAACACAGTAGGCGCACTAAATCCCGGTGGGAGAAAAAAGAGGGATAAAAGTAAAGCAAGAAACAAGAAAGAGTAAGTTGTAACCTGAATGTGTAGCTCTAACCATACTGCAATTTCGTTAGATCTCACCAAGATTTGAATATTGGCTTAATTACTGTGACTTTCTTTTCAGATATTTAGACCAAGATCCGCTGGGAACAAATTTTACGAAACCATGTCAACATAAAAGTGAAAAAACCAAGTTTAGATGTGATTCCCTAAGTATGGACGTTATACTAAAAAATCGACGAATGCTTTATAATACGAAAAACAAAACCGATCAAGATATGTTTTTGTGTCGATTATTGTCTACGTATCAGCCAGTTCGTCGAGATAAGATACCTCTGAAAAATTTGAAGAACCGTCAAGTAAGTTGTACATACAACCTCTTCACTCGGAAAAAAAAAGCTGTGCCAGTTTGCAAAAGGTTTTTTATGGCTGCTTTAAGTGTCAATGAGAAAAGGCTCAGAAATTTAAATAAAACCTTACTAAATGGAGAACTGCCAAGAGAAAAACGTGGTGGTGATCATCGATCACATAAGTCAGCAGAAAAGAAACAGAGGCTACGCCAGTTTTTAGATAACTTGCCTGCACGTGAAAGCCACTACAGTAGGAATAAATCAAAACGATTGTATTTAAATAGTGAGCTGTATCCTAAGAAATTACTAAAATTATATAATGATTCTGTTCCAATGCACTTAAAAGTAAAACCAAGCATGTTCTATAAAATTTTTCACAATGACTATAACATCGGATTCAGCAAACCATCGTCAGATGTATGTAACGTCTGCACATTATTATCAAATAAGATAAAGAATGAAAAAGATCACCGAAAAATGTCAGAATACATGATTCAAAAACGAGTCCACTCCATGCGTTCTAATGCCTTTTATGACTTACTGAAAATGGATGTACCTGATAGCATCACACTATGCTTTGACTTACAGCAAGTGTTACCCCTTCCGAAGACTCCTATACAGGACTGTTTTTATTCCAGACAAATCAGTCTGTATAATTTCTGCATTTATAATTTAGATGCCAAAAAAGCTTTTTTTTATGTGTGGGATGAGACTGAAGCTAACCGCGGAGCTACAGAGATTGGTTCAGCGCTTTATTGCTATTTAAATAACCTTAATATTCCTGACAATGTTACTGTACTCAGGTTATTCTGCGACGGATGTGGGGGGCAGAACAAAAATAGCTTCATAATACACATGCTAATGCATTGGCTGTATTCTAAATCACCAATAAATTTAAGAGACATTCAGCTATGTTACCCAGTCCGTGGTCACAGCTTTCTACCAGCTGATAGAGTTTTTGGTAGAATCGAAAAAGATTTGCGAAGGTGTGCTGTGATAACGGAAAAACAGGAATATATTGAAAAAATTAGCAAGCATGGAGATGTACAGACATTAGGTGGGCAATGGTGTTTGAAAGATATAAAAGAATTGTCTGTTAATTTTAAAAAAGTTGATAGAATACAGTCCTTAAAAAAGATTATCATTAAAAAGAGTGTGAACAGTAGAACAGGGAAAGTATTGAGCTGCAAAGTGACTGGATATGAACATTACAGATTTCAGTCTGGTTCTGAAGAGTCAGTTTCTCTATTAAAACATGGTAAAAGAATTCCTTCAGAAATTTCGACATTACCACATGCGCTGATACCTCTTTCAGCAAAGAAAAAGAATGACGTGGATAATCTACTAAAAAAACAATTTGGAGATGACTGGAGAAACATGGATAATCTGGGCTGGTATAAAAATATTTTAGATGATGTTCTAAGCACTTTGCAGGAAGATGAGCATGACCTGCATGATCCTACAATGGCATGTGAATGCAATGGACCAGATGATTTGTTGAACCTTAGAATTTAAATTTGTTATGGTCTCATTTTGTGAATAAACAATTTATTTCCTAACAACAATTCTTTAATATTTTAAGTAACACCGCTATCTAGTTGTTTTTTACCTAACCTACTCATTCTGAATTGTACAAAAAGCCTTATTTCCAAATTGGTGTGCAACAAAGGGGCATATTTCCTATTCACTTTATACAAAAGGCCTTATTTCCTGTTGTAGCAAACAAAAGGTCATATTTCCAAAATTTAATTTAAGATAAAAACAATACAAGTATATAAAACTATTTTTTTTAAATGCCATATGTTCAGAACAACTAATGCACACTTATTTTGACTACTTTCAAAAGTTATAGTAAGTACAACCTTTGCATATCTCACAGATATTTGGCTCTACTGAAAATTTGGCTCTGGTGGAAATAAGGCCTTTTGAAAAATCACTCCTCAAGTATACCACAACTTACACTAACTTAACTGTAAGATTACACAAGTAGTTTTGCGAAACCAACCTAGAAATCGCGAAAAAATCAGCAGTTCCACATTTTCTTATGGTTTAACCTGTTGACCACCGCACCTTAATTTTGTTTTTTTAAATGACACATTTAAAGTAACTAAAATATAGCTGTCTTTTTGGTTGCAGTCTATTAGATAAGGAGAGAGCAACACTTTAAAATTATATTTAGAGCTTTCAAAAAGCATTTGAAACCACGCCTATTATGAGGCCCGATTGTTTGACAATAGGGTAGTTGACTGGTGTTTTAATAATTAAAGGTATTATAGTGAATTATGCAATCAAATATGATTATAAGGTGAAAAAAATATTGAAATTGGCGTATGAAGTTTAGAGATTTATTATATAAGCTTGTAAAGATTTTGGTAAAGATAAAGAGGGGATGTCTTGTCCCTTTCCCAAAAGGTATAAAACATTGTATGGCGAATGAATGACACTTGCAGGCAGTGACGTCATAGTGCGCTCTCTATCTAGCAAAAAAATGAATATGCTTCTAACTTCTTTATTTTTAAGTTGATTTTATTTTCGTTTTCGTTAATCGGCTCTATTTATGGTTAGCTGTTACAATAGGACATAAAAAAATATTGTCAACTAGCCTATTATAAACATTGTTGGCGCTCGGAAACAGTTGAAATGACTTGGCGGTCTAAAGGTTAAAACATAAGATAAGGTTTGTGGTAAAGTACACTACTATCTACTTTTTAACGTCTACAACCTTTTTAAATGATGTAGTTTAAAACTATTTATGTATTAGCTTATTCTAAGCTCCCCACTGCCTTAAACCTTAATCTCACTAAGACACAAGTGGCGTAGCGTAGATGAAATTAAAATACAGTAGGCGGGCAGCCCTAGCGCTTAATCCGTTCTGCGTGGCCAAGTGGCGCTATACAGGGTTATTTCTAATCATTTAGCATCTTTTAGGGGCTTATTCTATACATCAAAACTAACAACTTTACTTCTGCGACTTTTGTCAAAACTCAAAAAAAGATAGCTGTTCCAGACATTTTGTCGCGGGTGAACGATAATTTTCTATGGAACAACAGTTTTTTATTTCGAGTTTCGACAAAAGTCGCAGAACATAAGTTGGTAGTTTTGATGTACTGAATAAGCCCCTGAAAGGATGCTAATTGATTAGGAATAACCCTGTAGATACATATTTCAAGGACAGGGCCGAGTCACAAAGTGATGTTAGCTACAAAATGTGGATGACCTAATCCTCGCGCTGCTAAGTATACTTCAGTCAGGGTTGTCAAGTCCGCAGCTTGTAGCTGACATCACATCCGCGAAGTTGTGTGATATGGATAGAAGGTGGCACCGCCCTAGTCTTAGTGAGATAGGTTTTACTTATACACTCCCCAGTCTTCTCTCATCCTCAATTGTATGCTACCCTGGCATCACCTCTTCAGTGATGCTTATCCCATATTACATTACCAACTCAATGTACACAATATAGTTGTAAAGAAGGGTACAATTTAGGCGGAATTATACAACTTGGCGACTGTGATGTTAGCTACAAGCGGTGGAAAACCCAATCGCGCAGCTGTTAAGTGAGCGTCAGTCAGGATTGGATTATCCACAGCTTGTAGCTAACTTCACATCCGCCGACTTGTATGATTCGGCTATACATCTCACATTGGTTATGCTTTAGTATTGTTGTTGTGTTGACGACGCCTTATTGTTCCATTTAGATAAATAGCTTACTTAGGCTTGTTTACTAAAAAAAAATTTAATTAGTCCGTCAAATAGATTGTCAAAAAATATTAGACACGTATTTTTTCTTTTGACAATTTAACAAAAATTGATGAAGATATAGCCCGTTAAAGTTCCGCGTGACGTCACTAACCGCTATCAAATGTACCGGCTAGTGACGTCACGAGCACTCACTCTCAAACTTTGACAAGGTTTATGTTTGTCTCTAATTGTTTGATTGACAAAAGAAAAAATACGTGTCCAATATTTTTAAATAATCTAACTGACGGACTAATTATAATAATGGTTTTCATACCCAGTAAACATCCCTATTCTCAGTCCCCCCTCTTCTTCAGCCTTACTCCCATATCTTCGACAATGCTTATCCCCTGGTACCTAGTACCGTCCGCGAGCGCGACCTCGGCCGCGGCCTCTACCGCGCGGGGTACCGCGCTGGCTGTTGGCCGGCGACCGGACCGGCTCGGGCGCCTTCACCGGCTCCGGCGCCTTCACCGGCTCCGGCTCCTTTACCGGCTCCGGTTCCGGTTCGGGCTCCGGTTCCGGCTCAGGTTCGGGTTGGAACTCAGGCTCGGCTTCTTCTTGAGCCTCTTGTTCTGGAATAAATTAAATAGTTAAATTAATAGATTAACTGATTATTAAATAGTCTGCTCAACATCAGGCAGTATGTGGTCAAACGCAAACCTATTCAGAATTTAAAAAAAAAAGTTATGAAATATTATAACGAAATAGTTGAAGCCGCTGAACTGGACAATACGTTAGGTCTTTTTAGCAGACTTCAAAAAACGAGTTTTTTTTTTGTTAATTAGTCATTCACAATGTTAATTCATCTTCATTTTTTTAATAATTATTTAGGCGCCGCAAAACTATGTTATGTTTGTTGCGGCACTCTTATTCTTACACACACAGTTCAATATCATAATTTATAAAAGAAATATAAACTAAACAGTAAATTAACAATATATAACCGTTGTATCTACTACCTAAATAAGAATGTTTTCGTGAATATAGATAAACATGCATCGATTCATCATAACCAAGTGAAGTTGCGCACGAGTCACCTAGCAGGTACTCGAGCGGTATCTCAGCAGAACCGTATGCTGAGTGTGAGTTTTGTCGTAAACATGAGGCGCTCTACGGCGAGCGCGTAAGCATGTAATTTGTATGAAAGTACAGTTCAAAAACGCGCCGCTAGTGGCGCTGTACATTTCTTCATACAAATTACATGCTTACGCGCTCGCCGTAGAGCACGTCATGTGAACGACAAAACTCACACTCAGCATACGGTTCTATTAGGCCGACGCGACGCGGCGACACAAAACATTCATATACAGCAGGATACAATAATCGGCCAAGTACGAGTCGGACTCGCGCATGAAGGGTTCCGTCCTGTATGGGAGCCCCCCTTAAATATTTATTTAATTTTAATTTACTTTAGTCTACTTTACTCTAAATTTATTTTAATCTACTTTAATAATAAATAATTATTGATTATTAAAGTAAGCATGCAGCTAAATATTTTGTGAATATTTCAAGCTGTACGTGACCCCCGGGCATACGATGCGGCGTGAAGCCCTAGGGCTCCAAACTATTCGGCGATCACGTAGCTTAACTGGGTGCTGGGTTGGAGAATAAAGACGAATTTTCTTATTTGAAGTTTACTCGGGAACTGGTAACCGCATACTACATAAAATTCAAAGGAATTATCCTATATTTATACTAAATCGACTATGAATAAATCAGGGCTCTCATTGGCTGGCCAATCACAGCGCGTGTTTTCTTAGCGTCGGTATGGTTGCATCTCGCTCTGTGCGTCCTGCTCGCACTTAAATAAGTATGACGTTGCCTGACCTTTTAGAGAGCCCCGACCTATTTTACAATTTTTTCATTATTTGTTATCACGCACTATCTTATCACATAGCAATGTTGGCGCCGTCCTGCACATTCCTCCCGCCGTGCGACCCCGTCGCATCTGCTGTCGGTGCTGGCTCGGCGCTCTGGATCGGCAGGATCACCAGCTTCCGTACCGGTCGCCGCAGCACGCCGCCTCTCGTTCGTATGTCGACAGTTCGCACCACGTTGTCAGGGCCGGGATATGTTGCTATAACTCTGCCTCGGATCCATGTGTTACGAGGCAAGTTAGCGTCGACTATAAGTACCAAGTCATTGATGTTGACTGGTGGCCCTCGTCCGTGTGGTTCCCTCCTTTGTTGTAAGTCGGGGAGGTACTCGCGGACCCATCTCGTCCAAAATAAGTCGGCGAGTCGTTGCGCAGCTCGCCAGCTGTGTCTTGATATGGCGTCCTTTTCGTTGAACTCGCCGGGCGTCGGGACGCGCGCCGGACCACCGAGTAGAAAGTGATTCGGGGTCAGGGCGTCTGGGTCATCTGGGCTGACTGATACGTGGGTCAATGGCCGGCTGTTGACTGTGTACTCAGCTTCTAAGAGGAGGGTTGTGAGGACCTCTTCGACTGGGCTTCGTTCGTGAAGTGTTGCTGTTAGTGCGGTTTTGATCGAACGCACCATCCTTTCCCAGGCGCCTCCCATGAATGGGGCACCCGGGGGGATAAAACGCCACGAGATGGTCTTCTTTGCTGCCTCCTCGGCCGTCGCACCGTCAAGCGCCTTCCTGAGTTCTCTGTCTGCTCCTTTTAGGTTGGTCCCATTATCTGACCAGATTTCTGAGGGACAACCTCGGCGTGCGATCATTCTTCTGAGGGCCATGATCGCTGAATCTGTGCTGAGTGAAGCTGCCATTTCTAGGTGGACTGCCCTCGTGGTTAAGCAGGTGAATATGGCGACGTAGCGCTTTTGGCGTGTGCGTCCAACTGTCACGTTCAGTGCGCCGAAGTAATCCACGCCAACAAAGGTAAACGGCCGCCTGTGGTGGGCGAGGCGACACGGTGGTAAGTCACCCGTTCTCGGATACGGCGGTTGTCGGGTCTTCATACGGCAGCTGAAGCATTGTTTCACTATGGTGCGTACCACGGGGCGTAGGCGTAGAATCCAATACTGTTGTCGACACTCGTTCACTGTGGCCTCGATACCGGAGTGATGAATCTGTTTATGGACGTTATTTATCCATAACTTCACAGTAGGATGATCGCCGTCCAATATTAGGGGGCTCTTCAACGTTTCTGACGCCTCGACTGCGTTAATGCGGCTTCTTAGTCGTAGCGCGCCGTCGATGTATTCTATCTATACTTAATTGACGAAGTCGACTTTCTTTCTTGATATTTTGTTCTTTTATGATGTTTTCTATCTCTTCTGGAAACGATTCTTGTTGTGAAGAGCGCATAAGTAGCTCTTCGGCTGTTCGTAAAAGTTCGGCTGTCATCGGGAGAAATTTTCTATCTTCTGTCTCTGTCTTCCCTATGTGTTTCGGCGCTATTTTATTTTTCTTTTGATTTTTCACCCATTCTGGGTCATTTTCCTTGTTTTTCCTTGTCTTCTTATAGTGTATACTGTGCGTTTTGATTTTACACAGCTGTATAAATTGCAGGACTCGAGCTGTCGCGTACCGCAGTCTTTCCCAGTTGGAAAATCGCGAAGTTGTAGGAAGTCCTTCAGATAGACGTAACTTGTGTTTCTCATCGACTATTATATTGTTTTTTTTTTTTTTTCTATCGGCCAATGTTCCATAGATTGATATAGGAACTCGGGGCCTCGGAACCATCTGTGGTTTTTGGTGAAGGATGGTGGCACGTCTCGAGTCGCGTCGTCGGCCACGTTCAGTTTGCTCGGGACCCAGCGCCAGTCGTTTACTGTCGAGGCGTCTTCTATAGCGGCTAGTCGATGAGCGACGTATGGCTTGTACGATCTGGACCCGGTTCTTATCCATGTGAGTACTGTTTTGCTGTCCGTCCAGAAGGTCTGTGAGGCGGGTTTTCTTTCATGTTCTTCTATGACCGCTTCTGCTAGGCGCGTTCCCATCACGGCGGCTTGAAGTTTTAGCCGTGGAATCGAAGTGATTTTTAACGGCGCGACCTTGGCTTTCGCGATGATGAGTGACATGTTGACTGTTCCGTCGGGCGCTTCTGCCCTCCAATATAAGGTCGCCGCGTAGGCTGACTCACTGGCATCGACGAAGGCGTGTAGTTGTAGAACGGAGGCGTCGCTGTAGTGTAGGTATTGCCTCGGGATGGTCACGTTCTGCAGATTTCTCAGATGTACGAGCCAGTTTCGCCATTGTTCTGTGAGATCTTCATTGAGCTCGTCGTCCCACGCGGTGCCACGGCGCCACGCCTCCTGTAAGAGCTGCTTCGCACGAACCGTGACGACCGATGCAAGGCCAAGCGGGTCGAAAAGGGACATGACGACCTTCAGGGCTTCTCTTTTGGTTGGCGTCTTGCCTTCTATGAGTTGCGCTGGTATCCTAGCCAAGTCGAGGTTGAAGGCTAGGACATCTGTTTCTGGTTTCCATATGAGGCCCAGTACTCGTTCTGTTCTTTCTTGTTTACTGTAGATTTCTATGTCTTCTGAGGCTTCATTTTCGCCGAGAGCTTGTAGAAGTCGCTGTGAGTTCGACTTCCATTGTTTGAGTTCAAAGTGGGCCTTTAAGTGAATGTCTCGGACCGCTGTCGCGATGCGTATGGCGTCTTCTGTACTGTTGAAGCTGTCTAGGTAGTCGTCGACGTAATGTTTCTTCTGTATGGCGAGCGCAGCTTCCGGGTATGTTCATGCTTCTTAGCGTTTAAGTCTTTTACGAATATTGCTGTAGACGGTGAGCTCGATGCGCCGAAGATAAGTGACGTCATTCTGTATTCTTCGGGTGGCTGGTCGTCTCGTCGGTCGTTGCGCCAAAGGTAACGTAGCGCGTCTCTGTCTTCTGTTCTGAGCTTCACTTGCATAAACATTTCTTTGATGTCGGCTGTCACTGCGATACTGTGTTGTCTAAATCGCATGACAACTCCCGGTAGAGACTGTAGGAGATCAGGGCCCTTTAGTAATAGGTCGTTAAGGGCCACCCCTCTAGTTTTCGCGGCGGCGTCGTGGACGACTCGAAGCTTCTCTGGTTTCATCGGGTTTACCACGGCGAAGTGCGGTAAGTACCATGTTCTATTTTCTGTTCTTGACTTCGGGGCGCGTTCTGCGTAGCCCTTGGTGATGAGCGCCTCCATCTGTTCTGTGTACTTTCTCTTCAAGCATGGGTTGCGGTCGAGCTTCTTTTCTATGCCGAGTAGTCGTTTCAAGGCGTTTTCATAGTTGTTAGGTAAAACGACGTCTTCTTTCTTCCAGAGTAGCGAGGTTTGGTATCTTCCTTCTTTTGTGTGGACTGTATTTTCTGTTAAGATACGTAGAGCTTGCTCTTCTGGGTCTGTTTTCGGCTTCTTTGGTGCTAGGCAGAGCGCATCCATGTTGAAGTAATCTCTCATCATCTTTTCTGTGTTTTCTTCGTGTTGTATGACGTCGAAGTCTTCTGTGATATGCGATATGAAGTGTACTGCATGGCCGAGGGTACGTGTGTGGCCCCCGTGCAGCACCCAACCCAGTGGCGTGAGGGATGCCACCGGTTGGTCTCTGCGGCCTCTTCTTGTCTTCGATGCCACTAAAATATGCCAGTTATCTTGCCCAATGAGGACACGTGGCTTGGCTTCATCGTATGTGAGAAGCTTGCTGATGTCTCGCAGGTGTTGGCAATCTTCTATAATGTTTCTCGGAACTTCTTGAGTAGATACGCGCAGATTGTTAACTGTTCTCGCTTGTATGCGTTCTTCTTTATTATTCGGTCCTCGTACGATGAAGTCGACTCTTCTTGAAGACGTTTCTGTAGTTTTCAAACTGTTGATGGCTTCTATGCGTAGCGGGTCAATGGGTCCCGTCACGCCGATCTTCTCGCATATGCTGTTATCGATGAGTGTCACTGTTGAACCGTCGTCTAAAAGGGCATAGGTATCGACGGTCGCTGTTGGCCCTTTCACCTGGATCGGGATGATCTTCAAGAAAGACTGTTTGTTAGTCGCGGTCCAGGCGGAGTTGATGGCCTCTGTCTGTTGTTTCTCGCCGACCTCTTCTGTTTTCTGTGTTCTCACGAAGTGTAGTAATCTGTTGTGAGTGTATTTGCAGCCATCGATGCCGCAGGTCTTCGGTCGGCAGCTGTGAGTTTTGTTTCTGAAGCGTAGACAACGGAAACATAGACGCTTTTCCTTGGCAATGTCCCATCTCTCGTTCTCGTCGGCCTTCTTGAACTTTTCGCATTCTATTGTGAGGTGGCTCGGACCATCGCAGACGGGGCACTTAGACGATTGTTGTTTCTCGACGACGGAATGCACATTCTGTGCTCTTCTATTCTGTTGAGTGGGCTGTGATTGGGAACCCACTGACTCCGGCTGTGCATATGGGCCACACAGCTCGGCTTCTTTCTTCAAAAACTTCTCGAACTTTATTAAGTCGGGATCTTGTTTGGGCTGTAGCGCTGCGAAGTCGTAATATCTGTAGCGCAGCGTCGGCGTGAGCTTCTCGACCATGATCTTGGTGGCTTCTGGGTTATAGAGATAGTGAATGCAGTTCAGAGCTCGAAGGGTAGACACGGCGTTCGTAACTTTACTTGAGAAAATGCAGATGTCGCGCGGTGACTCGGTGAGGCGAGACAGAGACTTAAGATTGTCTATCTCTGTCGTGGCGATAACTTCAGGCCTTCCAAATCTGGACTGCAGCACTTTCATGACTTCTGTTGACTCGGCGTTACTAATTAGCAGCCCTTCTACTGCTTCCTTTGCTCTTCCCTTTAAGTTTCTTCTTAATCTGTTCAGGTTCTCGATGTTAGTGAAGGTGTCCATCGTCTCGAAGAAAGCGGCTCGGAATGATAGCCACTCTTGATGGTTGCCGCTGAAGAATGGTAGCTCGACGTACTTGGGCTGACGCGCGGCCTTGACGGCGAGTGTGATGGCCGACGCAAGTTCTGAGAAGTCGGGCTGGATGCCGGCTCCCGCCGGTGTTGACGGTACTTGAGGCTGTTCAGGTTTTCGTTCTTCAGTATCTTGCTTCTCTGTCGTTGGTGGTGGCTTCTCACTCTGGTTCAACCAAGTATCGACTCGCTCATTGGCTTCTGTCTTCGAATACACGGAGATTTCGTCATCGGAGTCCTCCGCCTCTAGGGCGGCTAAGCGGGCCTCGGCCAGCTTGACTTGTTGGCGGGCGAGCTCTTCTCTGGCTCGCGCTATTTTTGCTGCTCGTACTGAACGCGTAGACCTTGTGGCGGTGACGCGGTTGACTGGTGCGGGCATGTCGGGCGGCTCTGCGCGACACGTTTCTGTCCCGTCTTCTATATTTTCTGTCGGCGGATTCCTATCCGCCGTAATGACGCCTTGCTCGGCAGGTGGCAAGGCGCCCTGTAGAGGGGGTGATGTAATATGCGGCTTCCATGTTGTCGCTGTAGTCTCCGAGGCTTCTTTTGGCATTGCTGTATTTGTAATTCCAGTTGTTGTAGCTGCGCGCGCGGTGGTGGCTGTGTTGCTCGATGAGGCTGCGAGGAGGTCTATGTCTTCGGGTATTATCACTCGACCTTTTCCTATAGATCTTGTAACCATCGGCATGGTAAGCGCTGCGCAGTCGCACGGTGTTCTCGTATCCGGCTGGGAAGGACCACAATGTACGTGACCCCCGGGCATACGATGCGGCGTGAAGCCCTAGGGCTCCAAACTATTCGGCGATCACGTAGCTTAACTGGGTGCTGGGTTGGAGAATAAAGACGAATTTTCTTATTTGAAGTTTACTCGGGAACTGGTAACCGCATACTACATAAAATTCAAAGGAATTATCCTATATTTATACTAAATCGACTATGAATAAATCAGGGCTCTCATTGGCTGGCCAATCACAGCGCGTGTTTTCTTAGCGTCGGTATGGTTGCATCTCGCTCTGTGCGTCCTGCTCGCACTTAAATAAGTATGACGTTGCCTGACCTTTTAGAGAGCCCCGACCTATTTTACAATTTTTTCACTATTTGTTATCACGCACTATCTTATCACATAGCAATGTTGGCGCCGTCCTGCACATATTTCAAGCATCTACCTAATACCATTTTTGATATTGAGCCAAAAACTTCAAAATTTAGATTTGTTGTATGGGAGCTCCCCTTAAATATTATTTTTATTCTATTTTTATTATAGGCAAACCATTTAACTCGCAAAACGCCCGCGGGTTAAGAAGGGAGCGGGGGGAGATGTTATCGGGTGGGTAAGAGGGGTGAGACGTGCGCTCTCTGCTCCGCGTACCCACTGACTAATAATCAAAAGGCAAAACTAGTGTAATTTAATGTTTTAATGATTCTAATGCTCAATTGTATGCTATGACCTGATGTGTGATCGAAATAAATGGTTATTTATTTATTTATTTTATTCGATTTTTGTACACCATTGAAGTAGGTTTTGCCATTTTATGGCGAAAAATAGTTATAGAATGAATACATACCGCCATTTCCGTCTGCCATCTCGTCCTCGAGTATCTCATCGACCGTGGTCTCATCTCCCCAGTCCTCGAGCTGGTCCAAGTCCTCGTTCGAAGGGTCCACGTCGTTCGACTCTGCGGCTCCCTCTTGAGGCTCCTCTGTTAATCATTTGGAACATTTTAAACTAAATACCGAGGTGATCTAATGGTAGTTAGGTATGTAAAAAACAATTATATGTACATACCTACGATGATACCACTTTTTAAAAATAAATTTGGCAAATTCGTTGAGATTTGAGAAAAGTTGTAGAACAAAAGATGTTTGTTTTGATGTCAGAATAATATGTATATGCCCTTAAAAGAATGCTTACCTGTAAACCTATACAGGGTTATTCCTAATCAATCAGCATCCTTTTAGGGGCTTATTCTGTACATCAAAACTAACAACTTTTGTTCTGCGACTTTTATCAAAACTCAACAAAAAAAAACAGCTGTTCCATACATTTTGTCGCGGGTGAACAATATTTTTCTATGGAACAACAACTTTTTTTTTGAGAATAATAATTATAAAAGTCGTAGATCAAAAGTTGTTAGTTTTGATATACAGAATAAGCCCCTAAAAGGATGCGAATTGATTAGAAATAACCCTGTGTATATCTAAAATCAATTTCCGAACACTATAGAGCAACTGTTGTAATACTAAACCATATACAGGGTTATCCAGAACTGCAGCCATATTCTCGTTTCCGAACTCACTTCCGAAGGAGTCGTGAAACTGCATTCTAGAATCCGTTCGGAATGAACTTCGGCATTCTTCGGGTTTTTCCGATTGAAATACCATAGTCAAGGTAGACATTAAATCGAGGAAACATTTACAGAGAATGATTCGTATTGGTAGAAAAAAGAGACTATGGTAGAAATTTAAACGTATGGAATTGTAGTCAATTACGACCATCAATTATCAAAGTACATGATCTTTTACATAAAGCAGACGTCTATGAATATATAAACTTATGAATATTTCACATAAGCGACGTTTAAGATTACCTGCGTCGACTGGATTTTGCAGGAACATACTTCGTAAACAAAAACATGGTGGTTTATAACTGTCATTGTCACTCTTGACTTTCCAGTTTTCAGTTGCAGTCTTCTTCTTTTATGTTTTGGCGTCGCATAATTGTACATTTGCAAGTGTCAAGTATTTAGTTTTAATATTTTTTGATATTTCATCAAAATAGTCACTGTCGTAGTCACGTCATAGTCCAATAAAGTCGCGGTTAATTCCAAACATAGTTCAAGTCATACCTCAGTAAAGCAGTGGGAACTTTACTAGAGGCGTCTATGGAGTATTGGTAACAACACGGAACAACATGATACGTCACATTATATCACTTGCCTACTAATGCACGTAAATCAGCTTATAATCAACGAAATACCACAATTTTTCACTAATTATCGCTGATAAAAACACAAGTTTAACAAAATAAAACAATGAGGTGACATGATTTTTCCGCGTTGCAAACTCCACAGTTGCAGTCTTAGAATACCTATAAAAGGTTGCATTAGTTAAAGTAGTTTTACCTGTTTAATTTATTTGGATTCATATTATTTTATTATCGTGACTGTAGCATCTAATAATTTCATAGTTCCCTATGATTCCTAGAGGACAAGGGTGTCATTAGAACGGCGGGAGAGAATGCTGGAATAGGTACATGATGGGGCACGACGACTTGGCCCGTGGTCGAGTCGCCGGTGCCGACGCTTCAAGAAGGAAAGCATTATTGATAAAAAACCTGGAAAAACCGCTGAAAAGGCCTCAAAAAGTACTTTTTATGTTGCACTCACAGTTATCGGAATGCTTTCCGAGAGTAATTAGCTGTCGGGAACTTTTCCGACAAAAATCAGCTGATGCAGTCTGAGTTCTCGAATTGAAATGTCAAACGATCTCGAATTCGGAAACGAGAATCGCTGAAATGAAATTCGTGTCGGGAACGTTCCCGTATTCGATTCCACTGCCTTGAGAATAACCTTGCTGGTCTACTAAGCCGAAAGGAGGTGATTCATACGATGATTATGAACAACTTTTACTATGGGGCCCAACTCAAAATTCGTAATAAATAATCAGCTGTTTCATACATTTTGTTGATTCCAAGTTGCGATTTTATATGGAACAGTTTTTTTTTTCTTGAATTTCGAGTTGGCCCAATAGTAAAAGTTAGCCGAAAGTGTAAACAGATAACTCTATAAGTAAAGTAAGTTCGTATAGGCTGGGTGTCAATTTTTCTCTGACATGGCTGGTTTAAAACAACCGGGGCCTCCAATTTAACGTGTCATCCGAGCCACGGTAGCGCTCAGTCGTAAATGCCACCCACGGCCACCCATCCTAAAACTGACTGTGCTGAACGTTGCTTAAGGTGCAACAAGTTGACGGCACGAACTCAGATTTGGCGTAGCTTAAATTATTGATATCTCAGCTGTATTGTCTAAAGAAGAGATAGATTCGATGATAAACAGTAGATATAGTGCGTGTGCACCTATTGCAATATAATTTTGTTTTTATTTGTTTTAAAATACCTATAATTACAGCTGCGTTCTAAATGCGCATAAGGTTTTCTCCGTAGTAAATTATAAAAAAACTGTTTAGTTAATTTATTCAAATAATAGTTATTTGAACTAACGAAAACATAAACTAGGCTGCTATTTTCTTAAAAAATTACTCAGTTTAGTTCTTCTGTGTTTTTATTGCACCCAAAGTTTCCTAAAAATGTGAGTCAAAATTCAAATGTTCCAAGGCTTATATCATTTGAGTGGAGTTTTTTTTTCACAATTTTATTAGCAATAAGCATACACTTTGTAAAGACAAATTGATATAAATGTTAGTTTCAGATATTCAACAGCAAACACTGGTGTGATTACCCACCGACGTTTGTATGGAGCGATGAGCGACTTGTTTACTCATGATCGATATCGAACACCTAGTCAAACTACGCTATGAGTGCTACTGTCCATAATGATGGTATTAATCACCCCCTTTCGGCTTAGTATAGGGTAGGCAGATAACCCAGTATTATTAATTTCAATTATTTATTGCAACATATGTAATTTTTACATGCGGTTCTTAGATTACATGTTATAGTAATGTCAAATACATATGACCCTTTAAGGGTATGGTGAATTATTATTTACATTGGGAAGGCTGATAGCTAAATTATCATTACAAAATTAAAAATTAATTGTCATTACAAAATCAAAAACAAATCATTATCACAAAATTAAAATTAAATTATCATTACAAAATTATATCCACATTGTCATTGCAAAAATTACACGGTCGGTCACATTAAAATTATAATTCATTAGGAAAGAGGAGGACGCTATTATTATTTCCAATAAACGAAAGAATATCAGCTGCGTGTTACATTGACATTTTCATAAAAATAATCCGCGAGTGAATAATACGCTTTGTCAGCAAGAAATGCTTTTAGTTTTCTAGTAAATGAATTGTTATTACAAGTTTTAGTACGTTCAGGTAGCTTATTATATATATTTGTAGACATCACCAAAGTACTAGAGGCGTGCATCTTCAGTCGGGACTTAGGTGGCACCAACCGGTTGTTATATATATTTGTACTTTGGCTATCAGTTATGGTTTCCTCAGTTGTAAACAACAACTTATTTATTTACAGGCGAGCAGTGTATCCTGATGTGCCTATATCAAGCAGAGTCGAATAAAATTAGTATTTATCTGTCATATTTATTTCCTTATTTATCCAAAGATCCAGTCTATTCTCAAATGTGTTTATAGTTCTTGCTGAGATTACATCCTCAGGCAACCTATTCCAATTGTAGACAATTCTATTGCAGAGGATGTGGTGTGCAGTGTTGGTTTGTGATGGTGTAGGCTGCAATATAAATCTGGTATGGTCTGGTACGGTAGGGGTAACACTTACCCTTCATGGAGACGTCTCCATTTTCAACGTTGTCTTGGTCTGTCTTCTGCCGCTTGGTGTTGCTTTCATCCTCGTCGTTGCCGTGAGGACGCTTCGACGCCGCGTCTTGGTTTGGCTGGAGGGAATAAAACAGACACGTCTCTTACGAAACTCTATACATTTGTATGACACAACGGGCTATATCTTCAAAACCGCCTTCTATCGTATACAAAATTCGAATATTTCGCTCGAATTGTTTATATTATTGTTGATTTATCAAAAACGGTTCAGCCGATGTCTGTAAAATTTAAACGGGACCACCTCGGGAGTATATACCCTTTCGAACTAAAAAAGAATTTTTCGATTTGGATCACAGTTGGCGGAATTATCGATGTTCATCGTGTACAAAATTCGGATATATCGCTCGAATTGTTTACATTATTGTTGGTTTTTCAAAAACGGCTCAGCCGATTTCTGCAAAATTTAATTGGGACCACCTCGGGAGTATACCCTTTCGAACTAAAAATAATTTTTCGATTCGGTTCACAGTTGGCGAAGTAATCGATGAACATACACAAAAAAAATACATACACTCAAACATAGATCCTCCTCCTTTTTGGAAGTCGTTTAAAAATACGTGCCTAATATTTTTTAATAATCTATCCGACGGACTAATTATTATTATTTAGTTAACATGCCTATTAACTTCACAGATACCATTAAGTTTAATTGGACCAATATTAGAACTATCTTATGCATCTCAGACTATAATGGTAGTGATATCCTGGTTAAAGAATTTATTTTCTCAACAAGAAATTAACAATTTCACTTATGTGAGAACTTAATCACTACAGTACATATAATGTGCTTCAATCAGTCGTAATTATGAGTCACTTATCAAATTAAATTTAAACAGTAATATTAAATATAAACAGTAATCTTAAATATACTTATTAACATTTTTATCAAAACAACATTTTCAATTAAACAATAGTACCTACCGCTAATTAAACAAAATCAACAAAAAAATAAGGTACCTGTGCGTTTTAGTTATGTGTAAAGCATTAAAAGTAGGTTTATTAAATAAAGAAACTATTTTCACGGTTTTATACACTCGAAATTACCTATCCCAAACCAAATACATAATAGTGATCGTGTAATGTTTACAATATTGCGATTTGCGCTGTCCTACGTACCATCCATTATATATCAACCATTATAGTCTGAGATGCATCGTTAGAAGACACAATGAAAATTTAACTAACTACACAATAAGCCCGATTACAGAGGCGCCATCGTAATTATATTAAGCTAAATAGCACAGTTCTGTTTCTTTTTCACTTTAGGCATTCGATACAAGCCGTGGTGGTCTAGTGGTAATGACACCCGCCTTACAATCGTGAGGTCGTGGGTTCAAATCCCGAACCCGTACCAATGAATTCCTTGGAAGTTGGAATTTATGTACGGAATTTCACACCACTGGCTTTTCGGTGAAGGAAAACATCGTGAGGCAACCTGCATACGTCCGTAGAAGAAATTCGATGGCGTGTGTGAATCCACCAACCCGCACTGGGCCAGCGTGGTGGATATGGCCCAATCACCCTTCGTGGGTAGGCCTACGTCCTGTAGTGGACTATTAAAAAGGCTGGTACAGTATTCGATAGAGAACGCTTTTTACGTTGCTATAAAGATGGGTACTGACCAACTTTACGAGGTGTATTGTAACATTCGCATCGAGCGTGTACGCATCGAGCATGTTACGCTGTGTTTTAAAATCGGCGTAACATGCTCGTCAAAACTCTGTGCTCCGCTTTCGCCGTTAGTTCACTCAAGATGGTCGACAGCGAGGACGTGTTAACGACGTGTGATTACTCGCGACGCGCGTGCGCTCGGGACGACTTGCAAGAGCGTACTGACCGAACCGCGTAACACTCAAAGGATTCGCCAAAAAACCGACAGCCGTGGAGCACTAATAGCGAGCAACGAGCAGCTCTTTGCTCGCTGGTTTCCCCGTAACACGACGTACTAACTGCACGAATGCTCGCGGTGTAACAGGTTACATTACGCCCCGTAACGCCAGTACCCACCTTTAAATTTACGCTGGCGCCTCTGTAATCGGGCTTACTGAAAACTTAGACCCTCTCCCCTGATCCTGTAACTAAAGGTGTGTTCGGGTAGCTTACTGATGGCAAAATTAACAGTTATAGACCGTTCCATAACCACTTGAAGAATTTGGCATAAATCGTAAAAACAATACATAATAACTACCTATTTTCAGCATGCATTTATTATCTTTTCGAAACTACCAAAACAGTGAAATTAAAAGATCAAACTCCAAGATATTTATTTACTTAAATTGAAATACATGAATAACAGTTGAAATTTGGCAAGATAATTAGATTCAGGATTCACAAGCGAAGTATTCTTTGGTCCCACCCCACACTAGACTCGAGGCCCGTGTTGTGGGTACCATACAGAAAGTTATCTAGTGGTGACATTCTGGAGTAGTCCTAAATTTTATAAAGAGATCTATTTCGCAATTATATTCGTCAAATATCGTCGCGACCCTGGGTCTCATAGACCAGACTCTCAGTGGAGTTTCGTTTGCAAAAATTGCGGACCGCAATCTGATTTCTGATATATATTGTATAGATCCCAGACAGCCTATAAACAAATGTTGCCAAACAGTTTTGTGGTCCCCCTCCCCCCACCCCGGCAATTCAAAATGCCATACAAATAAAAAATCATCAAGCCATGCCGTGTGGGGTATCAAATGAAAGGGCTTATTGAGTAGATCACGAATATATAGCACACATATAAAAGACCACAAAACTGGTTGGCAACATCTGTTTACAGGCTGTCTGGGATCTATACAACATATAACAGAAGACAGATTGTGGTCTGCAATTTTTGCAAAAGAAACTCCACTGAGAGTCTGGTCTATCAGTGGTTATGGAACGGACTACAAAATCACATTCAGCGTTCGTTTTGAGAATGTGTGAGAAAAAGTGCCATTTCTGTTTTCATTTCACCATTCCGATAGCTCAAAAGCCACTGTGAACTGCCACTTTAGACCCACGGATCTTTGATTTTTTTTTAGTTCTTTGGTAGTTTTCTGACATTAAGCCCTGAGTTCACCAACGCTTGTTTAAGTTAAACGTGTGATTACTGTATTTAACCAACGGTTTTTGCTTGCTGAACAGCAAAATTTCGTTAAAAAGGTTGTTTAGGATTTAACCAACGGTCGATAAATTAAACATCTGTTGGTAAACTAGAATCCAAAATCCGTTTAATTGTTGTTTGAATACAGTAATCACATGTTTAACTTAATCAAGCGTTGGTGAACTTGGGTCTTAGAGTTTGACATTTAGCATTTGTTTTGAGTAATGGCATGATTGGCCAATAAATGCCATCAAGCCCAACACGAATGCACCGTAAGCGTAGTACTCTGAAGATTCCCCAAAATGGTCATGAAGTATGGGTATTTTGTCAAAGTTTATCTCGCAGCCTGCGCTGGTTTACTACCATACCTGCGGCATGAGCGACTTGACGAAGAGCTGATGATGCTTCCAAGTGCGGAGATGGACCTGCGCCGTCTCCTCGGAGTCCAGGAGCTTGTGGCACAGCCGGCATTGGACGCAACGGAACTCCGCCAGGAATGACTCGCCCACTCCGCGCTTCGTACTGAAATAATAAACAATTATTATTTTTCGCAAAAAATGGCAAAACCTTCCATCGTGAACAAAATTCGAATATTTCGCTCGAATTGTTTACATTATTGTAGATTTATCAATAACAGCTCAGCCGATTTCTGTAAAATTTAAAATTTAACCTCGGGTGTATACCCTTTCGAACTAAAAAATAATTTTTCGATTCGGTTCACAATTGGCGAAATTATCGATGAACATACACAAAAAAGATACATACACACGAACATAGAACCTCCTCCTTTTTGGAAGCCGGTTAACAATAATAAGGCACGACGATCATTGTCCCGACAGTTAGACAGAATAGCGAAGAGCATCGACCAACACTACTTATATATGTATAGTCCGGGAGGTAAGCGCAAAAAATGCACCTACTTTCTAAAAGCTAAATTTTTGGTATTATGTTGTCATGGTGGTGTACAACAATAACCTGCCGGGCTAGTATGCGCGCCACGAATTATTTCGTCCGTAGTGTCAGAACGAGACAGCGTTATGCCAAAGTATATAACTGTCACTTTTTCACACGTCGAAATGAGTTCTTTTCGTCGCTTTTCGTGGTCGCACGCTTTATAGCCAGGAGTCAGTCAGCTGGGACGCTTAGCGTTTGGAGGGGATACTGGTTTGAATTTAAATAAAAAATGAGTATCTTGCAACTACTTCTAAAAGCTAAAATTGGTGTATGGATAGATAAATAATTAAATAAAAGTTTGACTGCAGCTAATCACCTGAAACATGTAACAGAGCTTGTCAATCAAGCTTTAAAGCGGCGCTACTTTGAAGCCTGACTGACAAGCCTTCTTACTTGTTTCAGGTAATTGGCTGCGGTTATTAGTTATTTTTCAGCTTTCTAAAGTATACCAAGTATATCAGCGCACTGACACAGGAAAAAAAATAACTCTTTCATTTGTGGATTTTAAGTAGACAATTGTGATCCTTGGGTCGTTTTAGTCCTCTTGGGCATTTATGGGTTAAGAGGCTCTCGCTAGACGGTTGGCTCTTGACCCAACCGTCAAGATACAAAATCCAGTCCCCATCGGGCCAGATACAAAAGGCAGTGATACTAGACGCGGCAAAAATCGTCACGTTCCTTAGTTTGTAGTTGTAGCCCCCACCACCGGTGGCACCCTAGTTTTTAGGGTTCCATACCCAAAGGGTAAAAACGGGACCCTATTACTAAGACTCCGCTGTCTGTCTGTCACCAAGCTGTATCTCATGGACCGTTATAGCTAGAACGCTGAAATTTTCACAGATGATGTATTTCTGTTGCCGCTATAACAACAAATACTAAGAATAGAATAAAATTTATATCCATACCTATACAAGTTACAACAAACCTGAATATTTAGCCGTTTTTCGCTCGATATTGATAATGGTAAAGGTAAAAGCTTGAAATATTCATAGAACATTTAATTGTATATTCACTTCAATAAAAATAGTAAATTAAAATAAAATAAATATTTAAGGGGGGCTCCCATACAGTACGGAACCCTTCATGCGCGAGTCCGTGGTAGTCGTACTCGTACTTGGCAGATTACTATTTTTATGTATCTCACCTATAGACAGGCAGCATCTCAGTAGTGACATGACTAAGATCGTCTCCCTCTTTGTAGTCGAGGATAGTTTCCTCAGTATCAGGAACAGCCTTTTCATTCTTCTTGTTTTGATCCTCCTCCGTGCCAGGCTCTGTTTTGATGTCGTCTTCGTTCTGAAATGGGGGAAAGAGTGGTGCTAATATAAGTATAGGCTGAATAATGCTTCTTGATGGCTGTGAAGAAAGCTACTTAAGGCAATAGGGATGTTTACTAGATATACAAATCATTATTATAATTAGTCCGTCAATTAGATTTAAAAAAGATATTGGACACATATTTTTTCTTTTGTCAATAAAACAATCAGTGACAAAGATAAAACTTGTCAAAGTTTGAGAGTACATTTAATAGCGGTTAGTGACGTCACGCAGAACTTTAACGGGCTATTTCTTCATCATTTTTTGTTAAATTGACAAAAGAAAAAATACGTGTCTAATATTTTTTATCAATCTATTTGACGGACTAATAAAATTTTTTAATTAACAAGCCTATACGCTAACTTGACCATACAAAAACAATAAGCTACCTCTAAATATTATCTAATTTGGCTGGCGGTCGTCGCGCAGGTATGACCGCTCCATGCTAGACTTACCCCAGTTTCCCCTTCCTTATTCTCTGTATGCTTGTCGTCGCCGGTGTCGTTGCATCGCTTGCGCTGGCGGTCGTCGCGCAGGTATGACCGCTCCATGCTAGACTTACCCCAGTTTCCCCTTCCTTATTCTCTGTATGCTTGTCGTCGCCGGTGTCGTTGCATCGCTTGCGCTGGCGGTCGTCGCGCAGGTATGACCGCTCCATGCTAGACTTACCCCAGTTTCCCCTTCCTTATTCTCTGTATGCTTGTCGTCGCCGGTGTCGTTGCATCGCTTGCGCTGGCGGTCGTCGCGCAGGTATGACCGCTCCATGCTAGACTTACCCCAGTTTCCCCTTCCTTATTCTCTGTATGCTTGTCGTCGCCGGTGTCGTTGCATCGCTTGCGCTGGCGGTCGTCGCGTAAGTATGACCGCTCCATGATAGACTTACCCCGGTTTCCCCTTCCTTATTATCTGCGTCCTTGTTGTCTTTGTGCTTGTCATTGCGTCGCTTGCGCTGGCGGTCGTCGCGCAGGTATGACCGCTCATTGCTCGACTTACCCCAGTTTCCCCTTCCTTATTCTCTGCGTTCTTGTTGTCTGCATGCTTGTCGTCGCCGGTGTCGTTGCGTAGCTTGCGCTGGCGGTTGTCGCGCAGGTATGACCGCTACATGCTAGACTTACCCCAGTTTTCCCTTCCTTATTATCTGCGTTCTTGTTGTCTGTGTGCTTGTCGTCGCCGGTGTCGTTGCGTCGCTTGCGCTGGCGGTCGTCGCGCAGGTATGACCGCTCCATGCTAGACTTACCCCGGTTTCCCCTTACTTATTCTCTGCGTTCTTGTTGTCTGTGTGCTTGTCGTCGCCGGTGTCGTTGCGTCGCTTGCGCTGGCGGTCGTCGCGCAGGTATGACCGCTCATTGCTCGACTTACCCCAGTTTCCCCTTCCTTATTATCTGCGTTCTTGTTGTCTGCATGCTTGTCGTCGCCGGTGTCGTTGCGTCGCTTGCGCTGGCGGTCGTCGCGCAGGTATGACCGCTCATTGCTCGACTTACCCCAGTTTCCCCTTCCTTATTATCTGCGTTCTTGTTGTCTGCATGCTTGTCGTCGCCGGTGTCGTTGCGTCGCTTGCGCTGGCGGTCGTCGCGCAGGTATGACTGCTCAAGTGCTCAATGCTCGACTTACACCAGTTTCCCTTTCCTTATTCTTTAAGTCCTTGTTATCTGTATGCTTGTCGTCGCCGGTGTCGTTGCGTAGCTTGCGCTGGCGGTTGTCGCGCAGGTATGACCGCTACATGCTAGACTTACCCCAGTTTCCCCTTCCTTATTATCTGCGTTCTTGTTGTCTGTGTGCTTGTCGTCGCCGGTGTCGTTGCGTCGCTTGCGCTGGCGGTCGTCGCGCAGGTATGACTGTTTCATGCTCGACTTACCCCAGTTTCCCCTTCCTAATTATCTGCGTTCTTGTTGTCTGCATGCTTGTCGTCGCCGGTGTCGTTGCGTCGCTTGCGCTGGCAGTCGTCGCGCAGGTATGACCGCTCATTGCTCGACTTACCCCAGTTTCCCCTTCCTTATTATCTGCGTTCTTGTTGTCTGCATGCTTGTCGTCGCCGGTGTCGTTGCGTCGCTTGCGCTGGCGGTCGTCGCGCAGGTATGACCGCTTCATGCTCGACTTACCCCAGTTTCCCCTTCCTTATTATCTGCGTTCTTGTTGTCTGCATGCTTGTCGTCGCCGGTGTCGTTGCGTCGCTTGCGCTGGCGGTCGTCGCGCAGGTATGACCGCTTCATGCTCGACTTACCCCAGTTTCCCCTTCCTTATTATCTGCGTTCTTGTTGTCTGCGTTCTTGTTGTCTGCATGCTTGTCGTCGCCGGTGTCGTTGCGTCGCTTGCGCTGGCGGTCGTCGCGCAGGTATGACCGCTTCATGCTCGACTTACCCCAGTTTCCCCTTCCTTATTCTCTGCGTTCTTGTTGTCTGTGTGCTTGTCGTCGCCGGTGTCGTTGCGGCGCTTGCGCTGGCGGTCGTCGCGCAGGTATGACTGCTCCATGCTCAAAGTTGATATCACCATCACTGCGGGGATTCATAAGATAGTAAGTAAAGGAATCACATAATAGGCATGAGATGACTAGAGAAAAAAAATATTATTATAATAAAATTAGTCCGTGGGTTAGATTATCAAAAAATTAGACACGTATTTTTTCTTATGTCAATAAAACAACAAATGGCTAAGATAAACCTTGTCAAAGTTTGTGAGTAGGGGTTGTGACGTCACGTTTCTCACGAAAGTCTATAGATTATTTTGTATGACACTCGTGTCGTCACGCGAAACTTTAACGGGCTATATCTGCTACAATTTATGTTTAATTGACAAAAGAAAAAATTTGTGTCTAATATTTTTTAATAATCTATCTGATGGACAAATTTTTTTTTTTTATTATCCTACCGCTTAACTTAGTCCTCGCCTGCGCGGTACAGGGGCGCCGGGGGAGACGACAACGGGGGACTGAGACAGGTGCGGGCGCCGGGGACCCGCCGAACGCACCTGTTTCAGTCCCCTTTGTCGTCTCCCCGGCGCCGGAGTAGTATTCTCTTACCTTCAGGCTTAGGCTTGGTGACCACTTCTTGCTTATCTTGCATATTCTTCAAATGTTCAGCAGTGAGCCTGTGGAAAAATAGTACAATATAATAAAAGATTAATCAGCCATTATTACATTATAAAGTGTTCTACACCTGTGTTTGTCTAGCTTGATCCTCGTAGGCATCTCCTTATGGCAGGACATACAGGTTGGATGGAGGTATTTCTTCAGCTTGGTGTGGCCCACCATGCTATGATGTAGGGCTCCATCAGTGGCATCAGTCCTCTGTATATTATTGAGCTACCCACCTGTGTTCGTCCAGCTCGATCCTCATAGGCATCTCCTTATGGCAGGATGTAGAGGTTGGATGGAAGTATTTCTTCAGCTTGGTGTGGCCCACCATGCTATGATGTGGGGCTCCATAAGTGCTCCATACTGTACTAAGCTACAGTAGCTACCCACCTGTGCTCGTCCAGCTCGATCCTCGTAGGCATCTCCTTATGGCAGGACGTGCAGGTCGGATGGAGGTATTTCTTCAGCTTGCGGTGGCCCACCGTGGTGCGGTGCAGGGCTCCATCAGCAGCGTACATATCACACATAGCGCAGTAGAAGTCCCGAGCTGGCTGCGAGCCGGTGCGACGGTGGCGCTTCATCTCGCGAATCTGGAGGAAATACATCATTTATTAAAGAAGGATGTCGACAGCTCATACATACGTCCATACCTGTTATATATGAATACACTCATTTTCTCCCAAGTTTATTTCTAAAAATGTTATGTTCGTCAGAGTAATTTATGACGCTTCTACAACTGTTCTGATATGTACAAGTCCGTTTTTAATGAAGTTTTAAAATATTCGGGCACACAAGCATTGATTGGTAGGAGATTTAGATGGTAAAAACAATAAAAAATCATTGTAATTTTTCTGGTGGTCTAATTTTAACTAGTGATATGAACAGCAAAAAATCTCTATATTTTTGAAGTACATATCATTATTAGAAAAGATGTTTTGTTCCATGATTGCAAAAAAATAAAATAAAAATGTTTTGACAGGTCGAGTCTCTGCATCCTTCTTTGGCGAGTTGAAGAAATGACATAAGCAACATTTTGTCTTGACAGATAAAATTTAATTATTCGACACTGTTTGATATAGGCACATCAGCATATTATTATATTGCTTGCCTTTAACTAAATAAATTGATTTGAGTTCAATTGGAAATTAAGATTAAATAAGTTGACAAAATATGTCGCGTATGTTTTTTCTTTTCTTTGAGACGTATTACGTATATCTAGTGCACTACAGATGGTCTGTCTACTGAGAAATCTAAACTACAAATCGTCGACTAGTGTGATTTTAGTCTCACGCCGACGGCACGCGCACCGTCGGCGCTGATGGCCGAGATATTTGAACTTCGCTCTCGGCGCCGACCATCGTGCGCGCTGATAGCTACGCGTCATTCAAAAACGCTTCCTAGAAGTTCATATTATATCTCGGCCATTCAGCGCCGACGGTGCGCGTGCCGTCGGCGCTCACGCCGTAGTCTCAACTAAAATCAGCCTAATATCTTCACGGTCCAGCAAATTAATTACTTAACATGTACAAATCCCAAATCTGTTTAAAATTGAAAGAGTATAAAAGCTAGATAGAAAAACGCAAACTGCATGCAAGAAAATTGGCAACTGATCTTTAACTGTGGGACGTAGAGGATATTTTTTAATATTTATAATTCAATATCATGCAAGGTGCAATAAAAATGGGATACATACGCCCCTTGGGCCGGTCGGAGCACGACGATCCGCAACCCAAGAGGACGTATGGGTTCGGAGCAGGTAGCGTTTATGCGGCCTCGAGTGATGGCCCCAAGCCGGCATATCGGGCCCTGGTGGTCTTGAATCTTGGCCCCCATTCGGCCCATTGCGCTCTTGTGGTCTTGAATCTTGTCCCTCTGATTGCCACGGTCCTGAATTTTCACGTGAACAGTCCCAATTTGGTCCCGTTTCTTGTTCCCAGTTTGACGAGCAGACACCACGCGGTCCTACGTCTTCGCTCCAGTTTTGTGGACTTGAGTCGTGATCCCAAATTGGTAGGTATCGTCGGGACGGTCCCGCGTTTTCATTCCCTGGCGGATAACTATACTGTCTTCCATTTGTTGGTCCGGTGTTAGCATCCGGCTGGTTATTGGAAAATGGTCTAAACAGTCGGTTCCACACTAACGGATAGCTTTGGGGTCTTTCCTGTTCTCCCCAATGGGTGTTGGTACGATTAGGTCCCGAATTATCATCCCTATTCGACCAAGGTTGTGACCGTTCATTTTCCCAAATTGGCTGTACTTTGTCTCTATTTGGCTGTCCATAGCCTTGGTCCCAAATTGGCTGTCCACAGTCACTGTCTTGGTTTCGTTTTGGCTTGTAATGATGCGAAAGTCTCTCGTCATCGGTTTTATCTCGCGAAAAAGGATTTGGCAATAGCGTGACTATCTCAGGTACTTTGGGGAGCGTTCGCGACGCCGTATGGGGATGGATACGACGGTAATCGGTTATAATCTGCGGGAGGTGGTCAAGCAAAAGCATGCATATTGAGAAGGCAAAACAAAGACAAAAAAAAAACAAATTTTCAAACACTGGAAATTAAAAACCACTAGCACCAATAGATGTTGAAGAAAATATAACAAACTAAACGAAAATAAATTAATTTTGTAGCTTGGCAGTAAATATGATTTTATTTTGACAATTAGATCTATAATGCACTGCCAATGAATTGAACTACTCGCCCGAAAATTCCCATTCAAGACAAAAATGAGCAAAAAGTACTATCAGAAAATGGAACAGATTTCCTACGATGCATGTGAATGAAAGAAAAATTCCAGGACATTTTTTTCATTGTCTAAATGAGTTCGCAAATACAGTGTAAACTCTGAAAACTCGACAAAGGCAAATTGATCTACCATTTATATGTGTACTAGCTTAAAACCCGCGGCTTCGCCCGCGTTGTCTTAGTAGACAGGTACTTGCTTATGAAAATAGCCCGTGGTTTGACCCGCGTTTGTCTTAGTACTTGCTTAAAATTATAAAAGGATGCCGGTTGGCTTGCGTTGTCTTGGCACTTCCTTAAAATAATAATAGGTCGTGGTTTAGCAAAGCATTATCGTATAACGTATTACTTGCAAGGAAAATGCCTATGGTTTAGCCTGAATTGTCTTAGTATTTGACTAAAATGATAATAGGTCGCGGTTTGGCCTGCGTATTCTTAGTACTCGCTTAAGATGGTAATTTATAGCACGCAGCTTAGCCTGCGTTGTCTTAATACTTCCTCAAAATTGTAATAGCCTACCGTTTGGCACGCGTTGTCGTATTACTTGCAATGATAATAGCCCACGGTCTGGCCGCTTTGTTCGAGTAATTAAACTGCTTAAAATGAAAATAAGCCACAGTTTGACCCGCGTTGTCTTGGCACTTGCTTAAAATAATAATACTTCGTGGTTTCGCCTGCATTGTCGTATAACGTATTACTTGAAAAGATAATGCTTAGTAGGCATTAAGGCATTGCCTACGGTTTGGCCTTAATTGTCCCAGTGTTTAGCTAGAATGATAATAGGTCGTGGTTTGGCCTGCGCATTCTTAGTACTTGCTTAATATGGTAATTTATAGTACGTAGCTTGGCTCGCGTTGTCTAAGTACTTGCTTAAAATTACAATAGCCTGCCGTATGGATTGCGTTGTCGTATTGCTTGCAATGATAAAAGCCCATGGTCTGGCCCGCGTCGTTATAGTATTTGCTTAAAATGACAATGGCGCGCGGTTTGGTCCGCATTTTCTTAGTACTTACTTTAAATGGTAATTTCCCACAGTTTGGCCCGCGTTGTCTTAGTACTTTTTTTGCTTAAAATAATAGCTCTTGGTTTAGCCCACGTTGTCGTATTACTTGCAAGGATAATAATTAGCCCACGGATTGGCCTGCTTTGTATTTGCTTAAATTTACTTGTATCTAAAGCTTATTATGAAGTACGACAATTTTTAGATGATACATTGCAAAATATTCGAATTAAATTTAATAATAATGATTGTATAATTTTTTCACGTTCTAATGATTATTTTATGGCCATATTGGACTTAACTGATAATTCAATATTTTAGTGATTAGTAGTAAGATCTCAATGTAACACAGTTCAACAATAAATGTTCTTTGACTTTAATAGCCCACGGTTTGGACCGCGTTATTTTATAACTGGTCATAAAATAAATACTTAATAAAGTTATATTTTAATATACCTACTGATTTTTTTTTATAGCGAGAAAAGAATATTTTTCGATTTATGATGAGATATATGACGATCATGAGTTGAGCCATGTAGTTTCCCACTCGTATACCAAATTTTATCCAACTCCATTCGCACGTCATGGTCGGCCAAGTGCGAGTCGGACTCGCGCACGCAGGGTTCCGTACCGTATGGGAGCCCATTCCTCTTGCCGTTATTAATAGCGAGCAAAAACTCCTAAAAATCACGTTTGTTGTATGTCCCTTATATATTTATTTTATTCTATTTTTAGTATTTTTTGTTATAGCGACAACAGAAATACATCATTTGTGAATATTTCAGCTGCCCAACTATTACGATACCTACGGTGACAGACAGACAGACGGACATCGAAGTCTTAGTAATAGGGTCCCGTTTTTACCCTTTGGGTACGGAACCCTAAAAAAGGCCAGTACAGGTATTCATCATGTTTCATTAAGTCATTAGAAATTTAATTTCGATTACTCTGAACCCAAGGACAATCTCGCCCATAACCGTTTACGCGGTCAAAAGTGATCGAGACACTTGTAGGACTTTCAGACATTCTCTGACTAAGTACAGACGAAAAAGTAGCACACAAGAAGGTACATTTTATTTGAAAAATACATAGCGCACCTACATCTAGACGACAGGCATGTTCTAGGATTCCATTATACTCATCATTTGACTAACTTTTACTATGGTACCAACCCAGAAATCACGTAAATAAAATTAGCTGTTCAACACAAAAAATTCATCGACCCGCGACAAAATGTAAAGAATAGGTAATTTTCGCTTTATCAGGGTAGTTCCCATAGTAAAGTAAGTAGTTATTGATCCGTATGTACCCTAAGTTCAAGTCTATTGGCTCACAAAATAAAATCGTTCATAAACTATTAGGGGCCCATTTCGCCCCCATTGAAGGATCTAAATTATCTCAAATTGATTCTAGATATTTCACTACGTTTAAAAAAAAAACGCGATCAAGTTATTTTTCACGCTTATATAGGATGTTTGGTCTAGCGTTAGACAAGGAATCCGGGACTTTTCCCAGGACGTTAATAGTCATATATTAGTTAAAAGGGTGAGCTATTTTCAAACAATATTGCATCGGTTTTCGAACAGTCATTTAGTACTTTTTTAGGAAATTGATATCCTGAAGGACCCACTGAAATTTTCCGGGATAGCAGTACCCCAAGTGGTAATTTGTGTTATTGTCTAGCGTCGTACCAAATTTCGTTTAAGAATTCATTTACCCCTTTTATCTTAGCTTTATAATTGATTATTTTGGCTATTGCTAAGAAACCCAATAGATTTTCCGGGATAAAATAGTTACTGTATTGAAACATGTTGTGTGCTTTCTACATACCTACCAGATTTCATTTATAACCGTTCAGCTCGTCTGATGTAATTATTGATGCTTTTTTCACCAACTTTGGGAACTTATCAGACCCGTTAGATAAGGAAAATTCGGAAAAACAGGAAGAAACGTAACTTTTATTTTATTTGTAAAGCATTTATACAAAGTTTTAAGTCAATCGGTAAAGGTAAAAAAAAATTAATGCAAACAAAAAGGGCCCGTTTTACCCCGTTAGAGGTCGATTTTTCGAAATTTTCGTCCTTTGTGCTTCATTACGTTGTACATTGTACCTATGTTCGAAATTTCAAGTCTCTATCTTTAGTGGATTGGGTTGTAGCCTAAACTGATTAATTTTGGCTATCCCTAAGGATCCCCATAGAATTTCCGGGATAATAATAGTTCATGTGTTGAAACATGTTGTGTGCTTCCTCCATACCAGATTTCATCCATAACCGTTCAGCTCGTTGGATGTAATAGACGCTTTTTTCACCAACTTTGGGACCCAATTTGACCCCTTAGATAAGGAATATTCGGAAAAACAGGAACAAACGTAACTTTTATTTTGTTTGAGTAGCATGTATACAAAGTTTCAAGTCAATCGGTAAAGGGAATAAAAAGTTACATACAAACGAAAAGGGCCCGTTTTACCCCTTTAGAGGTCGATTTTTCAAAATTCCGTTCTTAGTGCTCCATTACGTGGTCCAATGTATCTTTGTTCCAAATTTCATGTTCGTATCTTTAGCGGTTTGGGCTGTAGGCTGTCTGTCAGTCAGTCACTCAGCGAAGCCTTTTATATAATAGATTTAACCTATTGTCTATCAAAGTCACTTATGCTTGATCATTAATACCAGTGGCCCAAACTATGTATGTAGTGTATGTGCAAAAAGATAACCGTCGTGGCGTTACGGTGAACTAACAACAAGATTTTAATCAGCAGCCAAGGTACCGACCATACTTACTTGGTAGACTCGAGTACTGACGAAAACCGAATTCGTGTCTACCAAGTTTCAAACACTTTTCGTTATACTAGCAACTAGCAATGGCAGGGCAGTGTTGTCAACGTAACAAAATTAGTAAAATAGCACACGGTCGACCTCACCTACGACGCTTCTCTTTTTGGACAAACTCTAGTTGAGAAAAAACCTAGCTCCATAAAAATAAGCATTAAGAAAAAATTTAATAGCATGGTGGTCAAAAGGTTAAGGTAAAAAGATTTTATACCATATTTCATTACGAAACTGTAACACTAACCTTAAACTCCTGTCTCATAGTATCCGCAGTCAGCGCGTAGCTCTGTGCAGTCTTCTGCATCATAATGGCATGAGCACGGCCACTGAGATGGTTCTCAAACGAACGGCCATCCCACATGCTCTTGTTGCAAATATGGCACTTCAGCAGTTGCGGATTGATTTCATCATAGCGAGTCTTCGGAGAGTCTTTCTTGCCTCCATCTTCTTCCTTGATCTCCACATCTGTTCCGTCTTCCTTTTTATCTTCTTGGTTCTCGCTGGACGAAAGTAAGCTTTTTTAGCCATGGTATTTTAGTGTATCATAGGTTTTAAGGAGTGTAAGCTTGAGTCCCGTTGATAAACTACACTTGTTTACTATCAGAAACAGAAATAATTATTTTTTGCAAAAAATAGCATGACAGACTTCAACTTTGTACAGAATTCGCGAATATTTCGCACGGATCGATGTAGCATTTTTCACATTATTGTTGAATTATCATAAATGGCTCAGCCGATTTCAATAAAATTTTAATGGGACCAATTTCGAAGTAAGTATACTCTTTCCAATAAAAAAAGAATTATTGAAATCTGGCTACTATGAAAAAAGTTATGTGTGGTTTTACATAAAAAATATAAATATATATACGCGTCGAACACACACACAAGTTCTGGCAAACTAGTTGGATCTTACCAAACCAACAAATTTGCAGGAGACTGGAGCAGGTGCCAACTAAATGCTAGTTTTTTAAGCGTTGTAAGTGTTAACTCAGTTTGACAGTATTTTGGTCCCAGCTATCTCTTCTGCTTCTGATAGTAAAGGATGGCATTATAATTGTAGTGTAGTGAAGTGAGTTAGAATTAGCTCTGATACGGCACGTAAGTCTAGCGCTGAGGGTACAGTGGAGGGGATGGCTGCGTATTTTGACCGCCATAATAAACTCATGCGCAGCCGTACCCTCTACACTTCGCTCAGCGCTAGACTTATATGCCGCGGGGCCTTATTGCTTAAGCGCTCTGACGTTCGGCTTCGCTCTTTCTCCGGCTTGCGCCAGTGACTCACGCTACGAGAGCGAATGGGAGGAAAAGCGAAGCCGAACGTCAGAGCGCTTACACAATAAGGCCCCTGTACTTTGTTTAGTTGGTGAGTGGTAGGTGAAATATAAAATTATTAGTCGCAGGATGTGAAATAAATTGGGCTTGGAAATTGTTAATACCAAATAGCTTATTTTGATTATCTGTATTCTTAGGCCTGTTAACCTACAGATAGTAGATATTATTAAAAGATTTACTGTGTGATTCAGAACTATTTGAGCGAATAAGGATAGCCAGTGTGAAGGCATTTTTTTAGATAACTACTAAGCACACTTACCAAACTGTTCCAAAGTGACAAAGCTAAAATTGTCTAATTTCTTTTTAATATATGAAGATGCAGGGATGGAATTTTGAATTATAATTGATATTGAATAATTAAATTTTCATATACATATTGAGGTTTCAATTTAGTACAGGAAACACAGAGAATGAGAGGAAATGACCTTAGATCACAGCATCGAGCTGATAGCGAGCTGCTTTCTGCTGGTCTTAAGAGATTAATAGAAGAGGCTCATGTCAAGCAGTGGATGACTTATGGCAAAATGGAGATATGAGGACATTAAAATAATTTGAGAACGCGAAATTCACTGCAAGCTTGTAAAATTTTAAATAATACAATAAACATGTCTCTTTATCTTTACCTAACATTAGGTAGGATATAGTCAAATGTAAGAATATTGTACGTAAAAATTACAATTTAAGGATGATGGTTAATGTAAAAATGATTGATGAAGTGATTACAGGTGACTTACATGTGATTTCATAATTAAATCCTAGTTTAAAGTCAATATATGGATACTAGAACTGTGTTAAAGGCTACTTACTTATTAAACAGGAACCAGCAAATTATTACAAATGCCAATTTTAAATTCAAACACATGTTTCAATATGATTTTTAAGCAAAATAGTATCCAACATTGGCTAATCTAATTTAAAATTTATAACTTTAAACAAGCATCAATAGTAATTTTGCATGCCCCAAGTACCTAAACAAGCCAATAAAGTGGTATCCTGATAAATTTTGACCCCACAAGTACTTCTTGATTAGTCACATACTTATCTGCAGAAATCCAATGGGTCAGCAGAGAAATGTAAGACATGAAGACAAAATTATCAGGTCATTTGCTCGGTAAGCCTTCGCAGCCCAGGAGGCCGCTCTAGCATGAACAGTATTGCCCATGGAGAAGACAATAACAATTTGTTGAAAAAATTCCATTGATTTCGTACCTGTACAACAGGCAGAGAGCTACTATTGCCAATTCGGCTAAAACGTTAGGCCGGTGAACGTATGAAGTGTACGACCTCTGTGGAGGCCTCAGAAGTGCGGTGTGACCACCGGAAGGAAATCCTTACCTCTCCTTGACAGGTTTAGCCTTAGAATCGGCCTCCTTTTTCGGGGAACTCTTGGGTTGTTGCTTCGGCCCATCATTGGGCTTGAACTGTTTACGATTGGTGTTGATACGCTCACCAGCCCGATTGTAATTCCCCGTACGCCGGAAATTACCTTGATTGCCCATCTACAGGGAATTCATCAAACAAAAGAGTTAGTTTAAAAACGAGCTCTACGAGCCCTGTCGCTGAAATGTATAGAAGCAGAGAATTACATAAAATGTGGTACAGAGCAATAAGGAGTAGAATTATAGCAGCGGTAACTACTTTCATTTGGAATGGAAATATTTCAGTAGAAATACATGCATTGAAAGTCTATTTGAGATAATTAAAGAGGGATTTAAATATTGAAATAGTTGCTAAGACTGACTTTTAGACTTTTTGTGGAGATATTAATGTTATTTTTTTGGTGGTGGCAGTTGCAAGGAGTACCTACCCGATTGGGCACAAAACCCCGGTCAAATCGGCCCATCTGAGGACCAAAGTCCCTTCTTATGGGCATGTCCAGCAGAGAAGGGACAGGGTTGGGACGCGGTTGGAGTAAGTTGATGATGTTGCTGGCCAGGGCTAGAGTGGCTTCGGTGGAGCCTCCGCCAAGCGGCAGCAGGTTGGGCAGCCCGGCGCCGGGGCCGCCGCCCTGCCACGGGGACACGCCGCTTCTTCCGAAGTTCTTTCTGCCATCGTTGCGATTGAAGTCCATGCGACGCCCGCCATTGCCGCCCTGTTGCGGTCTTCGGTTGGCCATTTTGTTTCTACACGTAACAAGCCACGATCAGAAAACGAATAAAAGTATTTCGGTAGGACGACAGAAAAAGATGAGGTGAATTAGTTAAGAATGAGGAGACAATAAAAATAACGGTTTATACAATGAATATATTGATCGGTAAATGCCACAGACTACTATAGATTTATACGGATGTAAATGCTATGCGCCGGAAAATGCCGTGTCAATGCCCTCATAATGAGCAATTATCATGAAATATACAATTTAGTATACACTCACCAGCTGAGTTTCACAGCGATATAATGAAATACACACGAAACCGTGAAAACTACGGTATTAAATTGGGAATTATCGACAAATAAAATTCCACGAAACAAAATGAACACCTCACTCAAGCAAGCGCAAGCATCAGTGTGACCATGTCGAGAATTCGAGATTCAATTATTCCACAAAACACCAAGGCACCTTATTTATTAGTGATTGATGGGAAAAGTAATAAATCAGTATTTATATCAAAATTGCAAATCCAATTGGGTGAGTTGGTTTACCCTAAATAACCAAGTACCTACCTAAAAAATACAGATATGTCGGTACTTGTATTGTATTTGTAGATTGATTATGACAATGTCTAAATAACTCCAAAGAAGTAGGTTTTAAAATATTAATTCTGGTAGCACTGGGAAGAACTTTTGCTCTTTTAACTTTTTTTACGATGGAAGGAAACTAAGTTTTTTAGTCGGAGCCACGACTGACCGCAGACAGCTGCGGTAAACGTGGGGGCGCGGCTGGGCTAAGACATCCAACACATTTTTTCTTCGAGAAACGACAAGAAAAAAAATCATTTCACAGCGTTTTTGACAGTGACATTTTAATCTCAACTTATCATCTGTCTAGTGAATTATTTCTTTCAACTTTGGTCTTTATCACTATTGGTATAAGAGCGCAAATCGAAATAGAAAGGAATGAAATAACATGCGCACCAGCTAAAATGACCAACTGTGATTTTTTTATTTCATTTTAAATTCTCCTGGATACTTGTCTTTTTTAGCCACTTTTGTATTTAAATGTCGGGATGCTTTAATAGTGCAGGCTAGAAATAGATAGTTTTTGCAAATTATTTACTATAAATAGTGATAAGGAGCAATAATAATCAGTAAAATAATATAATCAGTGATACCACAATGTTCACTCAAATCATTCGTTCAAAATAAGGTCTTTTGATAGACCTACCCTAAATAGTAAAATGTTCACTCAAATCATTCGTTCAAAATTGGGTCTATTGATAGACCCACGATAATATCGTAAATCTTCTAAAACTTGCCTAAAACTAACTCCGCATGTACAATAAAAAATATTCTCATTCTACAAACTAATCAGAGAATTGTTCTAATCTGGTTTTTCAATTAAACATTGTGTAATTTATCAATTTTTCGTAGTCGACAAAAGTTACATAACATGGACGCAATTATTTTGGATTTTACTGGTTGTGCGATAAAGTGGACTGTATGAACAAACAAATTATTATATTGTCGAAAGTTGGAAAGGAAGCACCAAAAGATAATTGTGGGAACACTCACGGTTGCTGTGGAGCGGCGTGACGTCCTCGCAGCGTAGGATGATAGCCTACCGGGCCCGGTTCTGGCGTAGGCAGGCAGCCCCTGGGACGGGCCAGGTTGCCTCTACTTGAGGCGTGAAGTTCCGGGTCTAGTGGTGCGATGATTCAAGGAAAGGATAGGTACGTCTCGCGACGTGATGGGTACTAGGCGGCACTGAAGTTACTTTAATTTAAATTACTCGACGAAAAATGCTTAGGTAAATGCATGGGTGTACTTGCTGCGATAGACGCGTAGAAGAAGTGACCGACGCTTAGATTCGAACGAAACGGGAAGTGGATATCGTCTATGACATCTAGTCATGCATAGACTATCCTTCTATAGTTTTAATTTCTAGGTTGGGGTGCCAATAAAGAACATTCCGCCCACCTAAATGCGAAGTCAGTTAAGTATTTACGACAAATCTACGACAAAGGGTTAAGATATTTCGAGGAACCTAATTAACATTACTAGTTACATTATTAGACAAGTTACAAAACAATTATTTTACATGTGTGGTTATTGTGGTACGTAATGAATATTTTAATTTAATTATTAATTTAATGAGTTAAAGGCAAGGGACACAGTTTTACCACGGGTCTTTTGTATTCTCCCGTAGCGGTGCGAACCGTGGCAACTCTGCAGATTTGATCGGTGCCAGGATGCAAGGCGACAATGCGTCCTAGACACCAATGTAGGGGAGCAGTCTGCTCGTTTACAATGAGAACTAGACTCCCTACAGTGAGGTTGGAATGAGTTTTGTCCCATTTAGCACGCTGTAATAATGTGTGCAGGTACTCTTTCTGCCAGCGTACCCAGAACGTCTGATGGATCTGTTGAAGGAGTTTCCAGCGGTGAAGAACACTAATTTTACTGTCGACAAAATTTTCCTCTGGAACTCCGGTCAAGGGTTCAGTGGTGAGAAAATGACCGGGAGTCAAGACTGTGAGGTCATTGGGATCACAACTTAGGGGCGTAAGCGGGCGAGAGTTTAGCATTGCCTCTATTTGAGAGAGCACAGTGTAAAACTCCTCATAGGTGAGGCGCTGAGTCCCGATCACACGAGTCAGGTGAGTCTTCACAGACTTGATTCCAGCTTCTGCCAAACCGCTGAAGTGAGGACTTCCAGGAGGGTTGAAAGTAAATTTAATCTCTTGGGTTGCTGCTGCAGTCTGCATGAGGGAATTCAGGTAATTACTAGCACCCACGAAATTCCGTCCCTGGTCAGAAACGAGCTGATTGCAGCGGCCCCGACGAGCGACAAACCGTTTTAAGGCAGCTAGGAAGGCCTCAGTGGAAAGCTCAGAAGCTAGCTCTATGTGCAGACAGTGCGTGCTTGTGCAGACAAAAACACAAATCCACGCGCGAAACGTCTTTACTCCTCGACCACGGCCTAGGCAGATATCAAAGGGTCCTCCGTAATCGACAGATGAACAAGGAAATGCTTTGAGGTGATTAACCCGGTAAGGGGGCAAGTTTCCCATAAGAGGAGCAGCGGCAGGGCGAGGCTTTGCTCGAAAGCATTGGATGCAGCCAGCTACGACAGTCCGAATGGCTCGTTTCGGCGACAGAATCCAAAAATCTTGCGCAAGTAGATTATGTAGAGTCTGGGCACCAGGGTGCATAAAGCGATCATGGTAGTCCTGAATAATTAGAGAGGTCAGGCGATGCTCACGCGACAAAAGCAAGGGATGCTTAACGGCGAAATCTAACTTGGCATTCGCTAAGCGACCGCCCACCCTGAGGAAACCTGCCTCATCGAGGAAAGGGGAAAGCTTGCGCAAGGTCTTGGGAAGAGAGTTAGGAGAGCCCTTCCTTAATTTTTCAATGTCAGCAGCGAAAGAGGCCTGCTGAGCATGTTTGATTAAGAGGTTGAAGCTATCCTGAATCTCTTCTACTTTAAGAGGACCGACAATCTTTTGCAATGAAGTCCTAGCATTGCACGAAAAACGACGACAATACGAAAGAACGCGTTTCAGCTTAGGAAGCGCCGAGAATTTGTTTATTAATTGATCAACAACGTTGACTTCGACAGATGTTAGTAAGGTTAGAATCCGTTGCTCTTCCTGCACCTCGGCATCAGACTTCGACGAGAATTCAGTGAAGGGTTGTTTCCAGTGAGCTTCAGGCTCAGCGAGCCACGCAGGACCCTTCCACCATAAGTCACAATGTACGAGATCAGCGGGCAGCATGCCACGTGACCCAACATCCGCAGGCATCGACAAGGTACTGGTGTGTCCCCAACAATCAGGAGGCACAATTTCCTGGATGTGGCTAACGCGGTTGGCAACGAATGTCTTCCACTTAGATGGACATGATTTTATCCATGCCAGAGCTACAGTGGAGTCAGACCAAGCGAAAATATTTTCAAAACGGTGGAATGGTTCCAGAGTTTGAACGACAGATTTAATCAAGTCAGCCAATAATACTGCTGCTTGTAGCTCCAGGCGAGGTATAGAGAGCTTTCGAAGGGGAGCTACCTTGGTTTTTGCACAACAAAATTGCACTGAGCAGGCTCCATCTGCGTCCACGACACGAAAGTAAATAACGGCGCAGTAGCCACGCTCAGATGCGTCACAAAAACCATGAAGTTGTAGCACGACAAAGTTATCGACAAAACGACGAGGAATTGAAACAGCTGTCAACAATGGCAGTTGACTTTTATAGAGCAACCATTCAGAGGCAATCTCTTCAGGAACCTCTTCGTCCCAGGGGAGCCCCTTGGCCCAGAGCGCCTGAATTAAATATTTTCCAAGAAATATCACCGGGCATAAGACTCCAAAGGGATCGTACCAACGGGAGACCTCCGACAGTATGGTTCGCTTGGTACAACGACGCTCCGCTTGTTCAATGACCTTGAATCCAAATGTATCAGACTTTGGTTCCCACTGCAGACCCAATATTTTTAATGAGAGGTCCGTGACCTCATCAAAGCTCCTGAACCCCTCATCATAGAGGTCCGAAGAAGAGATTCCCTCTAGAAAAGTAGGGCAATTAGATGTCCACTTTCTCAAATGGAAACCACCTGACGACAGAATTTTAATCAGCTCAGCTCGAAGCCGGAGAGCACTATCCAAGGATTCAGCACCAGAAACTACATCATCAATGTAAATGTCTCTCCTCAGCACTGTTGAAGCAACCGGATATTCTTCGGCTGCTTCCCCAGCGAGTTGGGACATGGTACGAAGAGCCTGAAATGGAGCAGCAGAAACTCCATAGGTAACAGTCAGCAATCTGAAGTCTCTGATGGGTTCAAGCGGAGACGAGCGCCACAAAATCCGCTGATAATCCGCATCCTCTTCGGGTACCCAAATTTGGCGGTACATTTTTTGAACATCAGAGCTGAAGACGACTGCATGCCACCTAAACCGCATCAACAATTCAAAGATGCTAGTCTGCAGCTTCGGGCCAGGGTGAAGTGAGTTATTCAATGATTTGCCCCGAGCATCACCGGCTCCAGCATCAAAAACCACCCTTAATGGGGTGCTGATGGAATCAGGTCTTGAGATGCCATGGTGTGGTATATAATAAAAGGAGCCCTCGTTGGAATCTGGAGGCTCGACTTCCACCATATGACCACAGCTCTTATAATCATCCATGAAGCTTACATAAGCTCTCCTCAATTCAGAATTTAAATTTAATTTTCGCTCAATCGACACGAAACGCTTCAATGCTATAGCACGAGAACCAAGAAAGGTTGGTTTGTTATGCGGATCGACAAAAGGTAGGGGCACAACAAACTTTCCATCCTCTCTTCGACAATGTGATTCGACAAAATATTTTTCACAAAGTTCTTCTTCCTTTGAGAGAAACTTTGTTTTGGAACCGACAACTTCTTCAACTTCCCAAAATCTTTTAATTGTTTGGTCAAGCTCAATATTAGAGACCAATAAACAATTATTTGGGGATTTTCGACAACGAGAATATTGGGACGGACCGGAGTCGGTACCCATTAATATCCAACCTAGGGTGGTATTGACTGCCCTAGGTTGCCCCTGTTTTCCATCCCTAATTCCTGGCAGCAGGCATGTGGCGAAGATAGTAGCGTCCAGTAACAAATCGACTGGACCAGGCTCTGCAAAGTTCGGATCTGCCAACCTTATACCTGCTAGATGCGTCCAAGAGGACGCATCTACCAGGTAGGAAGGTTGGTCAGCGCAAATATTAGGTAGGACAAATGCCTCTAGTGTCAAGTTGTAAGCAGCGTCGGACTCGCTTGGCTTTATTTCACACGTGAGAGCTCCCAGCGATTCAGTATTGGCGTTTCCAATGCCGCTTACCACCAGCTTGCTTGCTTTACTATGCAAACCCAGGCGTGCAACGCATTCTTGCGAAATGAAGTTACACGCACTGGCGGAATCCAATAGGGCACGTACTGGCTGATAATGTCCAGTGATGTCCCGAACCAATACTCTAGCTGTTGCAAACAGTACGGAGTTTGCCTTATAAGCGGAAGTGAGCACCGTAGTATTCTTAGGTACTTCCAGGGATGGTTTTGGCGACGATGTGGTGAAATGCAGAAGTGAGTGATGCGAAAACCCACATGTATTACAGCGCGCTGTTTCCTTACATGCCCTAACACGATGTGAACTTCCTAAACAAAGGACGCATAGACCCTGTTCTTTTACAATATTAAAGCGATCTACAGGATTTTTTTCCAAAAAAAGTTGACAATTTACTAAGTTGTGAGATTTCGAACAATAGGGGCATGTGGCAGTCGACACTACTAAGGCAGGTCTCGATCTTGCTTGGACTTGATGTTGATTCCGTGAAGCACTAGCAGTTTTAATGTTATTCGACGAAGTCCCTGGTCCGGTAATGTTGGACATTTCTAGGGCCTGGTAGTGGTTTAAAATAAAGTTATGAATTTGGGCATACTTTGGGATTTCATCACTCTTAATTTCTAATTGAAATGCTTCCCGAGTAGCCTTATCTAGTTTTGACCACAACAAATGAAATAGCATAAAGTCCTTATCGGGCAATCCATATTTTTCCAATACGGATAAGTTTTCTGAAAATGTCCGGTGAACCCGCTCTAATTCCTTAGCTGATTTAGTTTTTACTTGCTCACAACCTATTAATTTATCATAGTAGTGTGTGGCAATTTGCCTTTTTTTATCAAAATGATCATTGAGCAGATTGTACGCGTCAATGTAATTAGCATCGGTTATTGGGAAATTTTTAATTAAATCAAACGCTCTACCTGTTACATTCGACAGAAGGTAGTGCAGTTTTTCCACGTTGCTTATATTACGCTGGTGAATCAACGAATCGAAAAGGCCCTTAAATGCGACCCATTGCTCCAACGTTCCGTCAAACTTAGAAATTTCTATTTTGGGCAGTCTTGCCTGAGCATTTGTTTCAGTTAATTTTTGTGGCTTATTATCATTTTCGCGGCTTACTATTTTACTCTTTATTTTCTGCACGAGTTCTTCGAATTGGAATGTAACGTCAATTTCCCCACGTTTCTGTGACTTATCTAGAATGCCCGATAAAAGCTTTATTTGTGCTTCGTGGAATTGCCTTTCGATTTCTACGATATCAGGCAAGGCTACGAAATCGCTATGTTCTAAATATTCAAGTCTAATCATAGCGTAATCTCGCGCCGTTCGGTTTAAATCCGCTCCGTTTTCAGACATGTCGAGACTCATTTGACTTCTATTCGCACTTAGAATCACTGCACAATCACTGAGCGTACGCGCCACAATAACCACAACAAAAAACTTTTGAAAACAACTGATCGAAAAAAGAAAACAAAACAAAATAGATAACCTGAAATTCAAATCAAAATTAAATTCACGTTGACATTTCATTCGATTGCATGACATTTGACACGAACAAGAACGAATATTTTGGAGTGAACTACCACAGATTCCACGAAAATAAATTAACGCCAAAGAGTGGCCAAAGACAATATTGACTGTTGGACTGACGTACAAAATTGAATGAGTTAATGAATGAACTTGCAAATGAGCTTGAATGCACTTTATTGTATTGAGATGTTGGCACTACAATTGAATGAATGGTTCTTATGAATTGAATTGTATTGAATGAAATATTATTACACCTTACAAAAAAATGGCGCTTTATTTGCGTTGATAAATTACGACACGACAAAATTTTGTTCCTAACAGAAAGCGGCCATCTTGTTGTTTTGCACAAAATGATGTAGAAAATTCTGTAATTTCGACAAATATACTCTTTTTTAACGAGAAAATGCAATTCACGACAATGAAATCGATGTATTTATTCGAAATATGAGATAATACGACGAAAATATGTGCTAAATACGCTAGTAACTGCCGCCGTGTAACCGCGAACACGTGGTACTTTATTAGGACAAATACGTGTTTTCGACAGGGAAATCTTGATTTTAATACGAAATGCGATGGATTAGGTAAATTAGGATAGGACTGATCCAAAAATGCGGTTCCGAGGACCAAAAAATGTGCGATAAAGTGGACTGTATGAACAAACAAATTATTATATTGTCGAAAGTTGGAAAGGAAGCACCAAAAGATAATTGTGGGAACACTCACGGTTGCTGTGGAGCGGCGTGACGTCCTCGCAGCGTAGGATGATAGCCTACCGGGCCCGGTTCTGGCGTAGGCAGGCAGCCCCTGGGACGGGCCAGGTTGCCTCTACTTGAGGCGTGAAGTTCCGGGTCTAGTGGTGCGATGATTCAAGGAAAGGATAGGTACGTCTCGCGACGTGATGGGTACTAGGCGGCACTGAAGTTACTTTAATTTAAATTACTCGACGAAAAATGCTTAGGTAAATGCATGGGTGTACTTGCTGCGATAGACGCGTAGAAGAAGTGACCGACGCTTAGATTCGAACGAAACGGGAAGTGGATATCGTCTATGACATCTAGTCATGCATAGACTATCCTTCTATAGTTTTAATTTCTAGGTTGGGGTGCCAATAAAGAACACTGGTAATATCTGAAACTATTAAAAAATAACTGTATCGAAGTGTGGGTGCATATTGTTTCAATGTGTTGACGTTTTTGTCAATGTGTGACACGCACTGTCCACGCAATGTGGTTTGTTTTGACTATTCACACTCACTACCAACGTATGCAGTGCACTTTGTCAGATCTTGTGTCCACGCAATAGAGTTCATTATCGTGCACAATAGGTGCATTATCGTATGGTTTTTGTAATGTTTCTATGTAGTACCTGTAATCATAATGCCGTGTACGTAGATAAGATTACGTTCCAAGTTACGGAAACAAGTATCAACTGTTTAACAAAATTATCCCGTTTCCTAGACAAAGATTACATGACCAACAAAAGAAGAATTATAGAGGTATCAGTTACCTGCATGGTTTTTTAATACCTAATGTAATTAGATAAATGAACTATAGTTCTCCGTACAGTAGATCTCGCTTCTGTTACATTGATAATAATATCTAGAATAATAATTGATGATGCTATGTAAATATTTTTAAAAGAGTATGTAAAAGAGAGAATTTCAAAGATCTTTAGTTAATATTTGTGTATAATTATATTATTATGATCTTTTAGGATTTAAGTTAAAATGATCTCTTCTTTATACGTAAGTAGGTATAATATAAAAGTGCTAATAGTGTAAACAGCTTTAAGTCATATTGTGGTTAGTTAGAATTAATATTGTATTGTGTAATTTTGAATGTAAATATACTCGTAATACCTAATTTGGTTCATCTAGGTGTAAGAAGGAATTACATAGCCTTAAATTGTAAGTAAAACAAATACCTATTGCATGTCCGTTAGGATAAGCTGTTGTGTCTAAATAATTTTGTAACACCTAAATGTACACAGTTCAGAGCAATAAATGATATTTTTATCTTTATCTTTGAATCTTCGAATGCTTCCACTATGCTTCTGTAAATAATTCGAAATGCTCCTGAGTCATGACCGATTACGTTTTTACCTACTCGCAAATATTGTTAGAAATTAGGTAGATAGTTAAATTTAGGGAGCACTTAAATAAGTTTTTGAAAACTAAAATAAAACTAAGGTGTTGCCGATATGGAGGCTCTAATAATAATGATTTATTTCTAGAGTCTATTCTTAATGTAAGGTACCTTATTTCTATGCCGGTGGACCCTTACGCAGCATTCTAACTAACGAGGCGTGAGAGGCGTGCTAACTGCTGCGTTAGCTGACTATCTGTCTCACTCTATGATAAACAAGAGGGATGTATAACTAGATACTAAACAATTTTGCCAAATATTATAAAAATCGGTTGGTAAACAGAGCTATAGACAAATATACCATCTGTACAGGCGAAAGCAAATTATCGGGTCAAACCTAAGACACTCTCTCTGTGGACTTTGAAGACAGATCTTGGTGATGAGACTTTTAACAAACATCAGTACAATTTCACCAGATAGTCCTTTATTTGAGGACATAAAAATAATTATGTAAGTTTATAACTTTGAATTAGTAAAATCGCCACTTTTGTTAAGTTTGCTTTATATAGGTACCTATTGTAGAACCAGTAGAACCTTGTAGGCAGCTGTATACGTCTATTTTAACAATAATAAATATGCAATTTAACTTCCATATTTACATTTACATAGGATTTAACTGGATTCGACAAAAGCTACTAAAATCTTTAAAGTATTGTTTGTATAGCCCGAATCATACAAGGCAACGGATAAGAAATTACACACATAAGCTGCGGCAATATAATATAATCAATGTGCAGCTTTATGTGAGCTTTAGTCAGGATTGGATATTACGCAGCTTGCAACAAACTTCACATCCGTTCACATCCGTCGACTTGTATGATTCAACCTATACCTATTTGATTTGATTGGAACTGTTTGGAAGTGATTGGGTGCGCTTATTAATCTAACTAATTTCTATAATTGCGTACTCACACTATGCACATAAATATTTAACAAGCCTTTTTCAGGACAATCCCTTGATTAAGTGGTTGCGTTTGTAATGGCAGCCATATTGTGAGATATTCTACCTGTGGCACATGTAGTATCTAGAAGTGTTTCGAGTCTATGTTTCTTTAAGTCTATGAAACGAATTATCATACCAGTGCGTAGTGTGACCGTTTGCAGTAGATTGCCTACTTCTTTAGTAGATTTTCATCTAAATTTGATAGGGCGGTACATTTTTAAAAATCTGTAGATTTCGGTAGAATTCATAAGTGCGATTTTCGTGATAGAACTCTACTCTTCATGCGATATGCGAGAATGACGTCGGTGTACTTTTGCTGAAGGCAGAGGCTCTGCAGTCCAGCGCAGACTGCTCCCTTCCCCAGGATGGCGATTCTGAAGGACTGCGAAATTTTCCACTCCCCGTGAAGTCAGAGGTTCAGCGCTGTCTGGGACCACAGTTTGCGTTTTTGAAGGACGGCGAGGTAGATTTAGTGGAAAAATTGCAATTTTAGTAGGTTTTTAAGTTTCACACACGTTACAACACAACATAACCTTACTTTATTTATTTTAAAAACAATAATTCACGAAGTTCTCAAACCACTTTATTTATTATTTTGTTCTCTAATTGCGTTACAGTAATTTGTTTATTTTATAGAACAAATAAGACACAGCGTATTGGCGCGTATTCAATGTGCTACCTACGTGTGAAGTAATGAAGTAGATTTGTGTTCATCCAATTATTATTGACCCTGGCAGAAGAAAATCAATCAAAATCATATTCAGGAATCATGGTTATTTCCAGAAGAACTAAGCTGAAATTCAGCTTTAAGTGTGTGGTCAAAGAAGTGAAATCATGAACTCAAAACTTTTGGTTTCTTTTAACAAAATAAATGTTTTTAAATATATTGGTCTTTAGTTTTATTCAATAAGGGAGGATTCATATTAGGCTGGGACGGGCCGAGCCGGTCGTGGCATGTTCCAAACATTGGATATAGTGTAGTCCGTTCCATATACAGACGGGACAGGATAGACAAAATGTAAGGAATGATCCAGCCCCTCTCATTCTAATATGAATCATCCAATGTGCACTAGCTAGTAGGTACACCTTATTATAATGCTTGTGTCTACACTATTCTTATTCTTATTCGATGTGGGGGCGATAAGTCCTGCACTGATGTCCCGCATGGGGTGTTTTGTACTTTAGAAGCAATCTTATACTACCACCAACTATTCTAAGGTGGGCTAAGTGGAGATGCTCACAATAAGATCAAATTAGGAACGAGATCCGTAGATTAACTAATGTACATCACCAATTTAGTCTATCATAAAAAGCAATAACAGCAAGCATATAGCTGCAGTTGGACTGGTGTGATAAACTGATCAGTTCATTGCTCCGGGTTATGACCACTTTAATTTTTTTAACAAAACTAAAAATTAATGAACTAAAATATAGAGGTCTCTCCCTTATTTATAACTTGGCCATAGGTAGGTAGGTAAATCCCTTTTTAGGGTTCCGTACCCAAAGGGAAAAACGGGACCCTATTACTAAGACTTCGATGTCCGTCTGTCTGTCACCGGGCTGTATCTCATTAACCATGATAGCTAGGCAGCTGAAATTTTCACAGATGATGTGAAGTAGATTTGTGTTTATCTAATTGACCCTGGCAGAAGAAAATCAATGATAAAATTAGTAAAATAATACTACTATCGGTACTTTCATACAAGCATTAATAGTATGACTAAAATCTAATGATTTATATCAATAAATCATATATTCAGGAATCATGGTTATTTCCAGAAGAACTAAGCTGAAATTCAGCATTAAGTGTGTGGTCAAAGAAGTGAAGTCATGAACTCAAAACTTTTGGTTTCTTTTAACAAAATAAATGTTTTTAAATATATTGGTCTGTAGTTTTATTCAATAAGGGAGGATTCATATTAGGCTGGGACGGGCCGAGCCGGTCGTGGCATGTTCCAAACATTGGATATAGTGTAGTCCGTTCCATATACAGACGGGACAGGATAGACAAAATGTAAGGAATGATCCAGCCCCTCTCATTCTTATATGAATCATCCCTAATGTGCACTAGCTAGTAGGTACACCTTATTATAAATATTATTATAATGCTAAACTTTAAAGAACTTTACAAGCAATCTTATACTACCACCTACTATTCTAAGGTGGGCAAGTTGAGATGCTCACAATAAGATCAAATTAGGAATGAGATCCATAGATAAACTAAAGTACCCAACCAATTTAGTCTATCACATGAAAGCAATAACAGCGGGCAGAGCATATAGATGCAGTTGGACTGATGTGTTAAAGTGATCAGTTCATTGCTCCGGGTTATGCCGACCATAATTTTTTTCGATCCCACCCTCCGTGTGGGGTACCTATCATTGAATAGATTTCCCGTACAATTGTAATAATAATGTTTGTGCCTTCCTCCTTTACCCGGGCTTAGGACCGGCATCATAAATGTAATAGGTATAGCATTTATGAGGCGGAGTTACACAAATCTCCATCTCTTGTCAAATCGAATGCAGCCTGCAATATGTATGAATAATGTTGTAGGTCCATACAAAATAATATATAGATACCGACAACATTCTGCAGTCAGGTGAAATTGAGCGCAGCCTGCATTATGTATGAATGATGTTGTAAGTCCATACACAATGGATGTTTGACCTGATTGTAACAGCAGAAACCATTCAGTGTGTTAAATCCTTTACCAATCATTTAGGTTTTAACTGACTTGTTTCGGGATATAACTAGGGAAAATTCATAGTCCCTGAAAACGTCTTAATATTTATAAGTTTATGAGAAATACATAAACACATAGTATGTCAACTGAATACATTAATAGGTAATTGATCATGCTGAGACTTTAGGATATAATTATGTAAGGATTTACTTAACACTTTATTTAGAGCAAAACAATTTATAACAAGCAAGTCCCAGCTGACCGGCTGACTAGAAGATGAAACACTTGTAGTAAAAATTAACTTACGTTTGCCTTCGACATGGACACGGAGCACTAAAACAATTGGTATCATAATAAATCGTATACATTTTATAAATCTGTAGTCTTTAGATGCTACTTGCTTCCCTGAATTATCTGTGCAGGCGTGCAGCCAAACCTAACTTAGCAAATGGCATAGCAGTCAAACTTTCAACAACAAAACCTCCAGGTTTATAGTTTTTCATATGCCTTTTTAAATAATTGAGTGAGGCTGTGCTAGCTGCATTAGCTAAATCGATAGATAAGTGCGATAAATTGGTCGTAGCATGCCGAAAGCAAGAAATTACTGACATAAAAAGCACAACAAAATAGAATTCACTTTTCAGACAAATCCACTAAAATTATTATAATAAAATTATTATTAAGATTATTGCACGATAAAGGTTCGCGCACATTATGTCGGGCCGCATCGCAGCGCAAAAATCCGCTCAAATCGCTTAAATGTATTTCATATGAACTAACGCACACTATGCCGGGGCGCAGCGGGCCGCATTTTCCGCATTTCCATACTAATATTGCACTGCGGCCCGCTCCGCCCCGCTGCGGCCCGACATAATGTGCGCGAACCTTAAGACTAGTAATTATTAGAAAATAAGAAAAGGAACAGGTAATAGCTTGTAATTTACCTTGTTTAATGAAAATATTTCGATAAATTCTGCAAAATAAAACAAAACAAAAATTTTCACAACAAGGGATCATCTATTAATTACGTGAGACTCGAAACTACTCGAACGAAAGGGTCTGGGGGGGGGGTGGTTTTTGGAAAAAAACCGAATTTTTTTTAACAAGAGGGCATATCATCAAATACCACGTGTATTTTTCGCTAGCGGCTCTATTTTTACATTGCTAGGTAATAATTTACCCATGCAAGCCGATGAGATTTTATTTTATTTAATAGCTTTTTTGCTAACTAAAATAAAAAATAATATTGACATCGTACGTTGACATGATTTAATACTATAATTTTGTCATTAATGGTTATGGGAACCCCCTTAATAGATCCTTTTTTTTTAAATTTAACCTGTGCTGTCCCACTGCTGTGCAAAGGTCTCCCCCAATTCCTTCCATTCCTTTCTGTTCTGTGCTACCTACTTATAATATACCTACTACTTAAAATTATTCTGTGAATACTTCAGGCGTCTAACTGTTGAAGTTTAATTTGAAGGTTGATATCGAGCAAACATTTCTTGTATGGGAGCCCTTAAATATTTATTTTGATTTATTTATTTTTTATAAAGCGAATATTTAACGAAATATTTAGCGAATATTTCAAGCGTCTTGATTTTACCATAATATCGAGCGAATAATGACTAAAATTCACGTTTGTTGAATAGGAATTTTTAATATTTAATTTATTCCATTTTTAGGGTTCCATACCCAAAGGGTAAAAACGGCATCCTACTACTAAGACCCCGCTGTCCGTCAATCTGTCAGTATGTCACCAGGCTATATCTTATGAATGGTGATAGCTACGAGTAGTACGCTGAAACATTCACAGAATATTAAGTTCGATATTTCCTTTACAAATAAATAATTAAATTAAGATAAAGTATACAAACGGGGACTTACATACTTATTATTATTATTTGTTAGTATAGCGGCAACGTCGATACAATATCATCTGTGATCACCTTTCTAGCTTTTAAGGTTCATTAGATACAGGTCGCGGCATATAAGTCTAGCGCTTAGCGAAGTGTGGAGGGGGTGGCTGCGCATGAGTTTAGTATGGCGGTCAACATGCGCAGCCATCCCCTCTACAGTACCCTAGCGCTGAGGGTACTTAAGTGCCACATCTTGTAAAGCCTGGTTTATAAAGTTGAGTTTTAGTAATAGGGCCCCGTTTTTACCCTTTGAGTACGGAACCCTAAAAATCATTAGTATATGAAACCGCGTACCAAGTTTCATCGAAATTGGTTGAAAAATTCCTAAGTTTTTTTTTTTTTTTTTTAATCAAATTTTTATTTGGGGACTTTGAACCCTTGCGGTTATGCCAGTCCCATAAGAAACACAAACATCTTTTTATAAACTTACAAAGGATACAAAAAAGCAAAATTATAAAATGCTCTGGCAGCAGCCGATGTAGGCGCTGCCAGAACACTTTGAATGCAACCAACATCTAGCCTATTAAGGGCATAAGTATCAAAAAGTTGGTCTCTATCAGACGCACTCTGGGCGCACTCAACAAGCAGGTGATATACATCCTCAGTGGGCGCACCACAAGCATCACAGCTTGGATCCTCCACCATATTCAATAAATATTTGAAATTATTTAATGGCATGTGCCCAGAGCGCAATCTATGAGCCATCACAACATATTTTCGGCACATATTCACATTTGACCACCATGGTATATGAGGAGGTTCAGATATTAATGTACGATACCATATTCCTTTTTTGAGAGAAATGAAATCAAAATACTCTTTCCATTGTAACGAGATACTATGTTTGTATTTAATCAACACTTCAGTGAATTCTGGTTTCAAAAACACTTCAGTGCCAATTGATGTAGCTTCTCTGGCTAATTTATCTGCCTCCTCATTACCATGTAAACCAATATGTGAAGGAATCCATTGCAAACCAAGAGACATCCCTCGAGCCTTCAATGCAAGAACTTTGTTTAAAATAGTGTAAGCTAACGATGCACCTCTATGACCAGAAGCACATCGCGCCATATGCTGTAAAGCACTTTTGCTATCAGTTAGAATTACAACCTTTGAAAATCCTGCACTGATAACATAAGACAGTGCCTCCGATATAGCAAAAAGTTCCACAAACATAATGGAATAATCTGAATCATTTAGTTTGAAAAGCTCCCTCACATTGCGACTGGGATCAAAAAAAGCTGCCCCACGCCCTTCGTTCGTTTGAGAACCGTCAGTGTAAATTTTATGCCAATCATTATATTTGTTCCCCAACATATGTAGCGTATTGTATTTTAATACGGTAGCATCATAGCTCTTTTTTGGACCTCTTATATTATCTACATTGATTTCAATGAAATTCATATCTATATTTGTAACCCAAGTATTCAAACTAAACATGCGCAAAGGATTACATATGTTCACTTTTTCATGTTTGGTTTCGTTATAAACTGATAGTAGTAGAGGCCACCTCTTCAATTTTGAAAGATTTAGATTCAAAAACCTATCCAATCTCTCAATCGTAGGATTGCAGGCCCAGGACTGTGATCTAAGACAATATCTAGTGGCTAAATATTTACGTCGCAAGTAGAGTGGAGGTACGCAAATTTCGTGCTCCATGACGTGAACTGGAGTCGTTTTAATGAAACCACCTACGATTCGTAATGCAGCATTTTGGATTCTGTCTAATTTCAAAAGATTACTCCTGGCTGCATTGTCATAAATAAAACTTGCATAATCAATTCTACTTCTAATTAGCGATAAATAAACCCTTCGAAGATGTTTCGGGTGAACTCCCCAAGAAGAGCCTGCTAAAATTTTGAGGATATTAAGTAATTTTAAACATTTGACATGAATTTCTTGTATGTGTCTTTTCCAAGTTAATGTTCTATCTAAATAAACACCTAAATATCTGACACAGTCTACAACAGGTATATGATTATCATTTATTGAAATAGTAATTTGATCCCTTTGTCTATCTTTGCTAAACAGACACAGTTGAGTTTTTGAGAATGATATTTGTAAGCCTATTTGATCTAAGCATGACGAAACCCAAGATATGCAATTCTGAATATCCGATGTACTATTATCTATATTCACATCTTGAACATAAAAAACAAAGTCATAACATATGTAAGGCATACAATTCATCAATAGACTGACATATTTTTGCTGTCACTATGTTAAATAATATAGGAGACATTGGATCTCCTTGGGCTAGACCCTTGCCAGTCCATCTTGTTATAGAAACATCATCTCCATCCTCTTTGATACATAAACGCCTCAATCTTAAAAATTCGTACAAATAAATGCAAAATTTAGATCCAACTTCAATTTGATCTAATATCAAAACCAATTGGTCCACCAAAACATTATTGTATGCACTATCTATATCTAAAAAACAAGCGAGAGTGGGAACCTTTTTAATAAAACCAGCCTGTATATGTAATACTAATCGGGCTAGGCAATCTACACTTGATTGACATCTACGAAAGCCCGACGTATTAGGAGACAGGATATTGTTCCGTTCAATAAACCACTCAAGGCGTTTAGTCAACATAATATGAAGAATCTTACACAAACAGGAAATCAAAGAAATCGGTCTAAACTTAGATGGAGCATTAGTATCTTTATTTGGTTTTGGTATTGGAATAACTTTAATTTGTCGCCATTGATCGGGCACTGAAGCGTTTTCAAATATTAAGTTATATATCCTAAGAAGAAATAATTTACCTTCTATAGGAAGATGATAAATCATACTGTAGGTAATGCCATCTTCGCCTGGAGCTGTATCTTTCTTTTTTAAACAATTAGTAAGCTCTTGTAGAGAGAAGGGAGTCTCCATCTGAAGATTTTGGGACCTAAATGAAGGTGAGGCTGGTTCTACAAAATCAGGAGCAAGAGATTGCAACAACTCTTCTTTTTTGTTGATAGGAGCCTGAATCCGACGTTTTTTAACACCCTTAATCCAACTCATTTTTTGCCACATTACAGAGGAACTTGATGTTTCATCAATATTATCACAGAAACTTTTCCAACTATCAAATTTAGCCTGATTAATAATTTTCCGTGCATCTGTAGTCCTATCATTTAGAATGTCATAATTGTTTGGAGTCGGATTTGCTCTAAAGTTTTTAAGAGCTAAACGACGCTTAGCAATAGCGTGTGAAAGAGACGAGCTCCAATAAGGTTTTGGTGTGAAAGATTTTGACGGGTTAGTACAAATTTTAAGAAGAGGTATACTTTTATCAACTGCGAAGTTAATCTCTTTTATTAAATAATTGTACATCAACTGAACGTCATTATTGTTAAGCTGAGCACAATTATTGGAAGAAAAACTTTCTTGGCATAATTCCTGATAAAGTTGCCAATTAGCACATCTAAGATTTCGCCATCTAATGTTATGAGAAACGTATGAGTATTCTAGATAAAATTTAATAAACATATGATCACTTCCTAAATTTTCATTTGTGACAAACCATTTAAAATAAATAGCTATGTCGGACGATACAAAGGTAACGTCGGGAGAAGATTTCTGTAAAATACCGTTGACTAATTTCATATAAGTACTTTCACCAGTATTAAGACTGACAAAATTACGGTCCAGAGCCACGTCATATAATTGTTTACCCCTATAATTACAACTGTGAGACCAATTAGAATGATGTGCATTAAAATCACCAGCAATAACGGATCTTTCATTGAAATTAGAAAAAAGTTCATCCCAGTCACAAGGAGTAGTACGAACAGATGACGGACAATACACAGACGCAACATATTTAACTTGCTTACAATTTAAAATTTGTATACAAATAATTTCTATACCGGGGTTGTTAATAGGAATAAAATGCAATTGCGACTTAACAGAGCTATGCACTATGATAGCTACTCCACCATTTGCTTCATCTCTATCTAATCTGTAAATATTATAACCATTAATTTTAAATTCTCTATCTGAAGTTAACCAAGTTTCACTAACCAAACAAATGTGAATCTTTTCTTGATTTAACAGTGACTCTAATTCATTCTTTTTATTGCTAAGACTTCGACAATTCCACTGCCCAACACATAAACGAGCATTAGAATTTCCGAAAGTTGTTTTCCTGTTAACTATGTTAGATACGCTATCCATTATGGAAGAAATTGATTAGCTTTTTAATCATATCACCACTATTGATAGCTCTTAAGATAAAATCCTTTACTTCTTCAAAACAAAATTTTAAACCCGTAATCAATTTCTCTTCCAAGCTACCTTCTGAAAAAACGATGCTTTTTAATTTGTCAAAAATTTTTCGAAAGTCTATTTTAGTAACCTCTTCACGCTTGGTTTCCTCATTTACCTCATTAATCTTGAGTTGTGTGTGTTTGATAGCATTCCTAGCATCAACTGACAATTTGGACTCATTTGGTTTCTTGTTCTTAACTACTTCTGAGAACAGAGGTTTTCCATTGCATTCTACTCTTTTTTGTTTTTTGACTTTCATATTTTTTGTAGATTGCGCCTTTGTAAACTGTGTATCAACACTTTCGACCTCTTCCTCAATGATAGGATCTTCCGATTCTTCTTCTGTATCAATGTAGCCACCATCAAAGCTTGAAAGTAAAACTTTCTGGGTCGTCAAATGCTCGTTTAGTGCAACTTTGTAAGTGCAATTCCGATTAGACATAATGCGTCGAATGTGTTTCTCCTTGATAAATTTAGGACAGTTCCGGTTGAAAACCATATGGTCACCATCACAATTGGCACATCGATAGCGGGTAGCGTCACAGTTTTCATGCTGGCCGCTACATTTAGGACAAACTTTCTTTCGATTTGGGCAAAATTTGGCGAAATGGCCAAACCGCCAACAAGAACTGCACTGTGAGACAGGAAATGTATACGGTTCTACTTTGAAACGACAGCCCAAACCGTGAACGTAGGATGGCAAAAATGCACCTTTGAAGCAAAAACGAATGGTTCCACTGTCGCACCATTCTTTTTTTTCATTTAGTCGTTTTAACCTCTTGACTGACAGAATTTCTGTACTATTGCATTTGAAAAACTCTTTTAGCTCCTTCTCATCCATGTCCAGTTCTATATTTTTAACCACACCGTAAGTGGTCGATACCTCATCGGTGAAACGGCACCTATAGCCCAATTCTTTGAAAACATGACTATCTAATAATTTCTGGGCCTCTTCTTTATTTTCAAATTGTATCACTACTTTATAAGGAGTTTTATATTTAATGCATAGAATATTCAATATGCCCTCACCTTTAAGAAGTTTGGCAAAACCTATTTGTTTGGGTAAAACTTCATTAGCCGTGACAGATACTTCAAAATTTTCAATGACTTTCGTAGTTACATGCAAATTATTATTAATCGCCATATTTTTAATTCTTTTTGTCGCTTTTTTCTTCCTTACCACTGAAAAACCATCACTACTATCATCACTCTCATCTCTTATCCTTTTCTCTGCTCTTAATGTTGAGTTACTATCGCTTTTGTCTAGGTAATCATTTGATGTTTTAGCTGTTCTTCCACTCAAAGGTAAGTCAGGTAGGTCATCTTCGCTGCCATTCCCATACTCTCGGAATTCTACTTCAGTAACGTTGCTCAAAGCACTGATGGGCCGAGGTCCTCGGACCTCGTCCATGATAACTAGAAATGGTAGACTCCAAGCTTAAAAAAATAAAATATTCAGAACTACACAAGAAGAAACCGTCCGCTCGCCGTGAAATGTCACACGAGAATGAATTCCTAAGTTGCTAACAAAAGTCATATGACTAGTGGACGACCCCAAACCAATTAATAGTCCATCGTTATTATTTGTTACTACTTTCTATGGTAATACTGATGCATACTGTACCTTTTATAAGCTGTGGTGAACGAACATGTTTATTTCCATTTTTAATCTGTGGTTTTTAGAGAAAAAAATTTAATGGTTTAGTTGGTGAGAATAGTGCTTGCCAATAACATGCATCTTTCTCAAAAATTGAGATAATTTTGAATCACTTTTGTTTGAATAGTTCGTGAAAAAATGAATTAATTCGTGTATGTACTTGACTTGCGAATTTCTATTCCTGTCGATTATTGTTGTAACTTTGCTTGCATAACCAAATCTATTAGTTATCTTGCGGTAATAACGTTGGAAAATGGAAGAAGTTGAGAATGAAAATGAACACAAGCGGTCGAAGGTAACTTCCAGAGTTTTCTGTTTAAAAACCTCGTAATTCTGTATATTATTTGATTTTAACGATATTTAAAAGCTTTAAAAATTTGCTTTACCTCTCTAAAATATTACTAGTAATTTTACTTTACAACCTACACCATTGAATTCCAGGGAAAGTTTCCTTTAGTCGTCCATGTGCGCGTCAATGTATGCAATAGAATGCATATATTACGCATTAAATTATGTACAGTATAATGCTTATTATATCATAATCCTCGTCATGAAAACAAAACATTCATTATGTAGGTAGTAGTACCTACCTACTTCTCAGGTAGTATAGGTAGGTAAAGACCGATTCATACACGTCGGTGGATGAGAAGCTAGCTACAAGCGGCTCAATATCCAATCCTGATTGAAGTCCACATAAAGCTGCATATTGATTAGGTTTCATGCGGCTTGTAGCCAACTTCACATCCGACAACTTGTATGATTTGGCCTATACTTCATAGCATCTCATTGCCTATAGACTTAGGGATGATTTATATTAGAACGTGATGGGGCGGTACGGTGAACATTCCATACAGTTTGTGTATTGGTCGTCCAAGTCTAGACGGCCTGTTCTAATATAAATCATTCTGTAAACTGCCCTAAAAATGTCAATATCTTTTCCAGGACCGCAGTCCTTCGCCAGCCATCAAATCTACGGCCGTGGTGAAGTATACCGCGTTCCAGACGCCTGCTACATATGCCCAACTGCAATGTAACACGGATTTGAACCTACCTCCGTCTAATTATGGAGCAGCAGTCGACTCTTACGGGCTAAAACAGATCTTGACCAGAGGGCCTGGGATGTCTAGGTAACGGTTTTAAACATCTACCCTAAAATTAAATAATAAATAAAAATAAAATGTTTATTGTTCCAAAAATTTTACAAAAACAAGTTGTGCACTAGTTCCCACACTAGGGTGACCTGTGTCATAGGACCTAGGCTCTTCCTTATTATTAGTATGTATATTAATGTTAGGTATCCAAAATTACATTACAGTAGGTACAAGGAAATTAAAAAAAAAAACAAAAAAACAAAATAAAAACAAAACTTGCAACATTACTCATACATTCACGCTTCATGCACTCATCCATGCGTACGGCATGCCACTATCGAATCGCAAGTGCAATGCTAACACCTCCACAATGTATGAATGTATGAACACAGTCATATTCACATACATTCACACACCGCGGAAGCGCCACACCACACCCACACCCCAACAATGACACACAGCACACAGATATTGTATCGAGATGTTATTTTTTTTAATTTAATTTGTAACAAACTGTCTCTAAAATTACTAAAACTTTCTACTATTACTAGCTTAGTTATCATACTGATTGATTTCATAATATGGAACTTAAAAAATAAAATCAGTCTTATATAACAATCCATACAATTCATTTAATACAAATTGAAAATATTAATTTATATTTTTTTTATATATTAATATTTATATACAATACTCATTACACAGCTTTGTGTGGTAGTCATAGTCCAAATTAAATATCTTGGTCACTGATATGTTAGCTAGAAGCTGCGGATAACCCAGTCCTTGTGCAGCTGTTAAGTGAGCTTCAGTCAGGATTGGGTTATCCGCAGATTGAAGGTAACATCACAAGGACAATGATATTTGATTCGGCCTATACCTATAGATTATTATTATGAAGCCATGGTGGTCTAGTGGTAGTAACACCCGCCCTACAATCCAGAGTTTGTGGGTTGGAATCCCGATCCCATACCAAGGAGTTTCTTTGGATCTTATGTACGGTGAAGAAAACAGTGTAGGGCAAGGTGTATGTGAATCCACCAGCCCGCACTGGGCCTGTGTGGTGGATATGGCCCAATCACCCTCCGTGGGTAGGTCTAGTCCTGCAGTGGACTATTAAAAAAGCTGATACAGTTTTTCAGGTCACAGCAAGCTTCCTTAGTGTTGCGGTGAGCTGACTTAAGCTGCTATGGGTGAGGATCTGTAGTTCCATATAATTACGATTTGCATATACCTAGTCAGGTCATAAGTATTGTCACACAGTAAAAACTTATGCTGGCCACAAAAAAGTTTATTGAATTCGAATTTCGAATTGTTCATGAAAATAAAAATGTATACTTTTTAGAATTTTTTTCATTTTTAAATATGGAGTGGACACTTAAACAAGACCGTGTTGCAGTTATTGCGTTGCATCGTTGCGGTTGCGCGCCAATTCAAATTTTTGACACATTTAAAAATTTGTATATAACCAAAAGATTCGTTTATCGTACCATCAAACGATACAATGAAGACTCTAGTGTAGATGACAGGTCAAGAAGTGGTCGCCCTCGGTCTGCTAGGACTCTAGCAGTGATAAAAGCTGTGAAGGCGCGAATTCAAAGAAATCCCAAAAGTAAGCAGAAACTGTTGGCCCTTCAGATGGGGTTAAGCAGAACCACGCAGAGGGCATTTAGAAGAAAAACAGGGCATCGTTTAAATGCTCGTCTAATGGACCCGAGACTGAAGAGATGCCGCGCTTTGTTGAAGCGGTACGCGGGACAAAAAATATCGGGAAATTCTTTTTTCGGATGAAAAATTTTTACCGTAGAAGAGAGCTACAACAAACAAAATGATAAGATGATGAGATGACGAATGCAGTTGTGTATCAAAATACAGTCCTGACAAACCTTGTGGAACCTGTTTCTCATATTCGGCGCCAGCTCATAGAGCGAAGAGCACACAAGACTGGCTGGCGGCGCGTGAAATCGACTTCATCCGGCACGAAGACTGGCCCTCCTCCAATCCAGATTTGAGCCCGTTAGATTACAAGATATGGCAACACTTGGAGGAAAAGACGTGCTCAAAGCCTCATCCCAATTTGGAGTCACTCAAGACATCCTTGATTAAGGCAGCCGCCGATATTGACATGGACCTCGTTCGTGCTGCGATAGACGACTGGCCGCGCAGATTGAAGGCCTGTATTCAAAATCACGGAAGTCATTTTAAATAAACTTTATTGTCATAAAAATCTATGTTTTGTTAAGTTCATTTTGGTATATAAATGGTTACATAATAAATAAACTTGTTTCAATTATTTTATATTAAACATGTGACAGAATTTATGACCTGACTGTAATTACGATTCTGATCTATAATAGACTAGTGTGGTGCTTGTTATCAGCCGAGTATCATATTCATATTTAGGAGTGAGGTAGAGGGATAATCAATAATCTAGAGCAGTGGTTCCCAAAGTTGTCTGAACTACGACTATTAAAAAGGCTGGTACAGTACAGTATTATCATTCCGCAGTTTCCGCATGGCACATATGTTTCCGGACTGTGTGGGCGAGGTGGACGTGATCGCTGGAGCGGAGGTCATCAAGAAACTGCTCAAGCTACCCTACCAACCTCAAGGGACAGTGAGTTCATTTACTACTATTGTCTAAAACTTACTTCTTCTTCTTTTATATTTTGGCGTCGCATGGTTTATGCTAGACATTGTCAAGAAAAAAAAGCAGCTTATATGATTAATCGAAAACAGAAGAGGAAAGATGTTTGGTCACATTGTACGACATGACAATCTAGTGAAAATCGTAATAGAAGGAAAGAGAGGAACAGGCAGACCACGCAGATTATTTCTAGACCAAATTAAAGAAAAAGCAGACGTCATGTCGTACAGGGACGTGAAAACACTAGCAGAAGACCGCCAGACATGGAAGTTACTCCACCGACAAGAGCCCTGCTCTTAAATTATGATGATGATGATAAAGGATTATGCATTTGCCAGTGACAAGTATAAGTTTTTAACATTTGTGATATTTTATCAAAATAGTCACAGTCACGTCATAGTCGACAAAAGTCGCGGTCAAGTCCAAGCATAGTCCAAGTCATACCTCAGTAAAGCAGTAGAGACTTCACTAGAGGCGCCAATGGAGCTTTGATAACAACATGATCCACAAAATTATATGATTTGCCTACGCTCATGCACGTAATTCAGCTCATCATCAATGAAATACCTCAGTTTTTCACTAATTATTACTTAAAGAAACACGAGTTTTATCAATTCATTTTTGGCATGGAAATAGTTTAAAAGACGGAATGTGACATAGGCAATTTTTATCCTAAAATGTTCCCATGGTATAGCACACAAATTAAAATACCACGCGGGCGAAGCCGCGGGCAGAAACTAGTTATCTATATCTATATGTTGCTAATCTGATTGCAAGTTGTATAATCATAATTCTAAATTTAAGAACGAGCGCGGCTCTTGTCTTTGGAGCAATTCCCACATCTCGCGTTTTCACCTTACTGTATAGGCCGGGATCATACAAGTCGGTGGTTGTGGAGTTAGCTACGAGTACAAGCTAAAGGGTTTGGACGCCAGAAATAAAATATTTAGTTAATCGGTTTAAAATATAAATCATTTATTTACCGATATTTGGTAGGATAGGTGCGAGTGCCGTCTAGCAAAGCTCTATGAGAACACTGGTAAGGAATTAAGAGTTAATTAGGCTATGCATTAAAGCTGTAGAACAAAGGGGTATTTTATTATAACGTAAATATCGTAAAGGAAAGAGAAATACTCACATACATTACATGTTAAAGTGAGATAGATTAGTATTTGAATCATATTCCAACAACAAGCTGCGCAATATCCAATCAACGCATACATCACATGTAAGGTTCAGTCAGGATTGGTTATTGTGCAGATTTTGTTCCTGACTTCACATCCGCCGACTTGTATGATTCGGCCTATACCAACCATTTTTCCGTACCCAAAGGGTAAAAACGGCACCCTATTACTAAGACTCCACTGTCCGTCTGTCTGTCTGTCTGTCACCAGGCTGTATCTCATAAACCGTTATAGCTAGAAAACCGAAATTTTCAAAGATGATGTATCAACAAATAATAAAAACAGAATAAAATTAATATTTAATGGGACTACCATACCACAAACCTGATTTTTTAACCGTTTTTTGCTTGATATTAATATAAGCTCGACCTTGAAAAATTCACATAATGTTTAGTTGTATTTACAATTTAATAATAAATAATTAAAAAAATAAAAATTTAAGGGGGGCTCCCATACAGTACGGAACCCTGCGTGCGCGAGTTCTTTTCGTACTTGGCCGATTATTATTTTTTTAAATTCAAACAAGGTGCACATCGCAATAACGTCTTAAGAAATTGTGTGTGTTCAGGTGAGCATGATGGTGCATCGTGTGGAGAACACCCTTCTGCTGGATGACTTCGACGTTTATGACTACCTCATGAAGTCGGAGTGGTCTTGGCTAAAGGACTTTTTCTACGAAAACATACTCAAGACTATGTCCGAGCAGGTATGTGTGTTTTTATATATTTACCTAATATTTCCTTTTTCAGGGTTCAGTAGCAGTACCCAAAGGGTAAAAACGGGACCCTATTATCTGTATACTTTTGTATACAGGGTTATCCAGAACTGGTGTACTAAGCTGAAAGGAGGTGATTCAGACCATCATTATGAACAACTTTTACTATGGAGCTAACCAAAATTTGCGAAAAAAAGTCCTATTCATGGCCGCTAAATGAGTTTTCGTAAACTCAAAATGAGCAGTCAACGCCAAAAACCCGCAATAATTTTTTTTCCTAACCTGACCGAGACAAATAGCCTTAAGGTGGGTACTGACAGGCGTTACGGGGCGTAATGTAACCTGTTACACCGCGAGCATTCGTGCAGTCAGTACATCGTGTCACGGGCTCACGGGGAAACCAGCGAGCAACGAGCGAATTTTTTTGGCGAATCCTTTGAGGGTTACGCGGTTCGGTCAGTACGCTCTTGCAAGTCGTCCCGAGCGCACGCGCGTCGCGAGTAATCACACGTCGTTCCTCTCTTATTTATTTCTTAAAACATGGAGTGGCACAAAGAAAAAACTCTGTATTTTATAGAAAAATACAGAGAAGAGGAACCCAGCTCATCCAGAGCATTATAACAAACTCAAGAAAGAAGACGCTTGGAATAGATCGGCCATCTTGAGTGAACTAACGGCGAAAGCTGAGCACAGAGTTTTGACGAGCATGTTACGCTGATTTTAAAACACAGCGTAACATGTTCGATGCGTACACGCTTGATGCGAATGTTACATTACACCTCGTAACGTTGGTCAGTACCCACCTTTAGGAATCATCCCTAAGGCTGATTGCCTCGGTAAATATATTAAGACGGGGCGGGCGCGGGACGGGCCGGACTGGGCCCGTACGACGCTCGTACGGCTCACGTACGACGCACGTTCCTTACATTTTGTGTAAAAGCCCGGACCCGGGCGTCGTACGGGCCACGACAAAAATGTATGGAACGTGCGTCGTACGGGCTTCGCACGGGCCCCGTCTGGCCCGTCTTTCGCCCGCCCCGTCCTAATATAAGTCATCCCTTAAGCCCGAACTCGTGGCCGAGCAGATTTTCGTCCATCATCGAACGAATGATACGCTCAATGTATATTGTTGTTGGCAGGAGCGTATGTCTCTAACGATGGCGCCCGTATCGAAGTCAGCGCTGCAGCTGACCAACAAGTTTCTCTCGCACAGCCTGGCGCAACCCCCACCCACGCACCGTCCGCACACAGATAAACACGCGCAAACTATCACAGGTAATATGCAACATTGTTATCCCGGAAAAATAAGTGGTTCCATGGGATAGGATCTTGACGAAACTTGGTAGGTACACAAGTTTTATATTTTAATGGATTTGTTTTGTCGTCGGAAATTTTTGATTGGGAGGGGAGTATTTCCCTCAAAAAGGGGAGAAATTTGTTATCGCGCTACTATTTTTGTAAGCTGATTTGGATAATATTTGGAAATTTTGTTTTGTATCTAAATCTTACAAGATTTTTGAGTAAGAATCAAATTGATCAAGAGTGATTTGAGATATAGGGTTATGAAGATTCGGTGTAAGAGATGTGTCGCGAGGTCCACTGTTGGGAGAACTACTAGTGACAGGAACTATGACTAACGATGGTGCTCGTATTGAAGTCAGCGCAGCAGCTAATCAACAAGTTACTCGCGCACAGCCTCACGCATATTCAACCAGTTCCCCTCTTCTTCTTTTATGTTGTCGTCGCATGGTTATACATCTGCCAGTGTCAAGTATAAGTTTTCAATATTTTTGATATATTATCTAAATAGTCATAGTCGAAGTCGAAGCATAGTCTTGTGTTTCTATCAGTGGTCTAACTTTTTGACGTTAGACCACTGATAGAAACACAAGTTTTACAAAATACTACAATGCGGCGACATAATTTTTTTACATACGCCATCGAATTTCTTCTACGGACTTATGCAGGTTTCCTCACGATGTTTTCCTTCACTGAAAAGTCAGTGGTGTGAAATTCCGTTTTTTTTTAAATCGTAGTGTGCACAGCTTATTTACCTACGAGGGTAAATGTAACACTATTGATATCAAATTTCGATATCAATAAAATCAGGTAAACTGAAATGTCTTATCTTTCATAGGTCCATTCCTACCGGAGCCCGAAACGAAGCCCGAAGAGCCACCGCACGAGCAGCAATACAATCGGAACGTGCATTGGACATTTGAGGACATACACATGCTGATTGGCAGCGATTTGCCTATATTCGGCGACAAGGTATAATACAAAACCAAGTATTCATCCTTGAGATACTCCCAGTTGAAAATCTAAGCTTGTAGAACTTCTGTATGACTAGTTATACTTATGTAATCGCAACGTAAATTGGACTTTAGATGCTACACATAATTATATCTATTCGATCATTTTCCTCTAGAATATAAAGTATGATATAGGGACAAGTATCCTGCCTTGCATGACACCCATACGAAAGTCCGAGGAGCTATATTCCTGACTAAAATAAAAAAAACCTCCAATCCAAGCGCTAATTGTTTAAAGCTTCGACCTCCAGTGAAAGCAGCTTACACTATATTCTTTTTTGTAGAAAATCTACGAAAATGTTTGTTTCAGGATCGACCTTGCGTAAGCCTTCGACTGCGTGACGCCCGCGAACCAATCAACGTTCTCACAGGAATCGACTACTGGCTCGATAACTTAATGTGCAACGTTCCCGAAGTACTAATGTGCTACCATTTAGACGGAATCGTACAAAAATACGAACCGATGAAAACGGAAGATCTGCCAAACATGGAGCATTCGAAATTCTCCCCTAAAGTTATTAGGAATGTGGCTCAAAATATCTTGTCGTTTTTGAAGTCGAATGCGACGAAAGCTGGACATACATATTGGTTGTTTAAAGGGCCACACGACGATGTGGTAAAGTTGTATGATTTGACGTCGCTTTGTCCGGGAGATTTGGATAATCCGTTTACAACGCCGGTCGCTATGTTGCTGTATCGGGTTGCTAGGAATATGAGGTGAGAATTTGTTAATTATGCACTATATTAAGGTACAAAGAATCCGCAAACAGACACGAAAAGTGATCAGATCTTTTGTTGATTTTATTTCTGTGTTCAACATTATTTTGACTTCACTGATTTAAAGTGAAGTGAATAGTTGGATGAAATAAACTGTGACTGATGAGTGTGCCTGGATTGTCCCAGGTTAGACTTCTAGAAAATTTTTAGACATTATTTTTATCTTCGATACAACAGACCAGAACAAACAACAAATTAATGTAGAAATCTAATCCACACTATTTCACAACTCAAACTGTCATGCTTCTTCACAAATTCAAGTCCTAAACGAATTTTTCTCATTGATCAATTGCATTATTGTCCTCTCAGAAATCTTTTCTCGGGTCTTATCTAGTAATATTCTATTTTGCCTTATGTTAAAATCATCACCAGCTGTAATAGTAAAATGTATTGTCAAAAAATACTTCATGCTTTGGTATGGGCCGATCAATCCTGTGAAGTTAGCTACAAGCTGCGTGAACCCAATCCTCGCGCAGCTGTTAAGTGAGCAGTCAGGATTTGGTTATTAGAAGCTTGTAGCTGACATCACAGCCGCCAAGTTGTTTGATTCGGCCGATACCAATTCTCTTTACAACTACACTGAAACTTACATGCTCATTAAGCCCGATTACAGAGGCGCCAGCGTAATTATATTAGCTAAATAGCATAGTTCTGTTTCTTTTTCACTTTAGGCATTCGATAGAGAGGACGCTTTGTACGTTGCTATTAAATTTACGCTGGCGCCTCTGTAATCGGGCTATTTGTCTCCAGAATAACGAATCGTTCCCGCCACGTCCGCCAGTTGCTAGAACACGTAGTGACGTTACTGCAGGAGTCTCGTCATCCGCAAATCGTGGCGTCTTCACATTACATGCTGGCCGACTTATACGTACCGGCCACTACTAACCCTGCTACGCCTAACTTTAAAGGTAAGATTTCTTCTGATTCGTATAATGTTTACTATCATCGTCACAATCATCATCGGTATTAATATCATTACCATCATCATCATCTGTATTATCATCATATGTGTTAATATCATCACCATCATTATCATCATCTATATTATCACCAATTATTTGTTTTACAACTCACGGGTTGCCCCGGATCTTTGAAAGGCATTGGTGGGGCCGAAACGTTGGTTTCTTGGTGTTGACCAAGAAGCCCCTTTTACAACCATTATTGTAAAAAATACAGTTTATGGGTGATATGAAGAGGGAAACTATTGTAAAGACGGGGAATAGGTTCTTGGGCTATTATAATGAATCATCACCACTATTATTATCGTCATCATTATCTGTATTAAAATCATCACTAAAAATCATCAATCGTCGCGTCTACACATTACATGCTCGCAGACTTACACGTGCCGGCCACTACTAACCCTGCCACGCCTAACTTTAAGGGTAAGATTTCTACAAATTCGTCATTATCATCTTTATCTGTGTTATCATCATCAACATCATTATTATCATCATAATTAACTACTCACCCTGCCACGCCTACATTTAAAGGTGAGTTGTCTTCTATTTCGTCATTATCATATTTATCTTCGTTATCGTCAGCAACATCATTTTATCATCATCATTAACTACTAACCCTGCCACGCCTAATTTGAAGGCTGAGTTTCTTCTAATTCGTCACCACCATTATTATCATCTTCATCTGTATGGACTTAGCTATCATTATCATCATTAATATTGTCATCATCATCGTCAATCGTCGCGTCATTTATTATCTGTACCTATAATTGTTGTCAACGGCGGTTTTAAGCTTTATCATGCTCACTCCTAACTAAAATTTCAAATTTAAACAACTTTTATAGCAGTAAGAAGTTTTTATCGTAATTGATAACATTATTTTATATCTTAACCACCACTTCACCATCCCCAGTATGTAAGCCCAAGAGGGGATTTCGGGATTTACCAAAGCGCGGCAGATTAATATACAGGAGGATACCTTGTACCCGGTTAAGTACCTCCACAAAACATGAGGCCCATATATATGGCCGCCCGTGAAGGATATAGGATCAGATTAGTAAAAAAAAATTGACCATCAGAAATTCTCGAGCGCGTCAGATTAAGGTAGGGTGAGTTAATTACATCCTAAAAAGTGTATATTCCACTAATCTGACAATTTGAGAGTGACGTAAAAAAAGGGGAGGGCAACAAAGTTGTAAAAAAAACGTCATCTCGACATTCTCGAGCGTAGCTAAATTTTTTTTTATTTTGAAGGAAACAATTCAAGAATAATGAAAAATATATAATCTGACGATTTCCGCAAGCCGGAATAACAAAAATTCGTCTATAAAGTTAAATGCGTGCAGCTGCGTGATGCCTACATTTCCTTCTCCGCGTTTCTATTCCTCTCTTACTCTTTCTCTATCTATTACTCTCTCACTCCGTCCCCACTCTGGTTTCTGCTGCCATGACGCCATCACGATCACTGCTGATCATAAAGACTCGTTCGTGGCATACTGTTTACAACGTGTTTCCAACGTTTTGGCTTTTTTTTGCTATTTTAATATTATTTGTGTGAATTAAAGTTTATAAACATTTAATATCAATGACTGTCCATAATCAATGACTGCATTAGCGGTGGATTTTTTCCAGATGACATGAAAGTAGCTAAAGTTGTCCCAGTATTTAAAAAAGGGGAAGTTACAAATTGTAATAATTATCGCCCAGTATCTATTCTTCCCAGTGTCAGTAAGATCTTCGAGAAGTATATTGCTGAAGAACTTATGTCATATTTAGTAGAAGAAAATCTCCTGAATGCACGGCAATTTGGCTTCCAAAAGTCAAAATCATGTAAACATGCAATAACTCAGCTCATTGTAGACATTCTTAAGGGCCTTGAGGGAGGACAAAAAACTTTTGGAATCTTTTGCGATCTCTCAAAAGCATTTGACTGCGTGTCACATGAGATTCTGCTAGCCAAACTAAATCACTATGGCATACGCTGCAAAGAGGCAAATTTACTGAAATCTTATTTAAGTGATCGACAGCAAGTGACTGAAGTGAACGGGCGCAGGTCGGACATGAGTACTTAGCCTAGGTGTACCGCAGGGATCCATTTTAGGACCACTGCTCTTTATTTTATACATAAATGACTTGTCAGCAGTTACAAAAGATGTGGATGTGATCCTGTTTGCTGACGATACCAGCCTCGTAGTTAAAGATAAAACTTTTGATAAGGTTGGCATGAAAATCAAACACTCAATTGAGAAAATTAAATACTGGTTCGCCGTTAATAACATGTTATTGAATGTTGATAAAACGCACATGATTAATTTTAACTTGTCAACCAACTCAAAATCACATTTAGAACCTGGGGTAAGAGATACTCTGGATGAACTGAATCTATCTCTGTCTAACGAGGTTAAATTTCTAGGAGTTTGGCTCGATAACAAACTAATGTGGAGTACTCACGTCGCCAATTTGACCAAAAAACTTAGTCCAGCGACTTATGCTATAAAAAAGATCAGGGAACTAGCAGGTTCAGCAGCGGCTAGAACCGTCTATTTTGCATACTTCCACTCCCTTTTAACTTACGGTATCTTGTTTTGGGGTTCTGCTGCTGCACGCCATACCAATAGAATATTTATGCTGCAGAAACGTGCTGTGCGTAATATACTAGGACTTAAAAGATTGGACTCATGCAGGAACGTATTCAATGAACTAGGAATTATGACGATGACGGGAGAATTTGTGTACCAAAGCGTTTTATATGTGACTGAGAATTTAGAGAAGTTGGATAAGATTAGTGTTAATGGCCGCAATGGCAGATATAAAAACAATATTGTGCAGCCGCGACGACGACTAACAAAGACATCAAATAGTTTCCATTGCCTAGGTATTGATTTTTATAACAAAATCCCAGAATGTATCAAGCTAAGTCCAAAGAATGACATCCTAAGTTTTGTAAAAAAGCACCTTCTACAGAAGAGTTACTATAAATTAGCAGATGCTATATCTGACAAAACCCTGTTTAAGAATGTTTACTAATTGTACTATAATTTACTACTTAAGTTAGATATTATTACTGTTGACGATGCTATTGCTGATACCTTTTGATTGTTTTATTGTTATTTTGATTATTGCTCCTGTGTGTTCAGTTATTCTGTAATTTTATAATTTTATTTTATTGTATTGACGATTCTAAGCACATGTAATATGTCTATTGAATAAAAACATTTTGAATTTGAATTTGAATTTGAATATGAGTGATATTAATTTGAAATGTGTATTTTGTGGTGAAAGTACCTTAAAAAGAACAATTAAATTTACGGTAGAAACATTAAAGAAATGTGTAAATATTTTGGAATATCGTCGGAGCAAGCCGGTTATCCGAAAGTCTCGAGGAACATATGATAACCTCGAATTGTCGATGGAATCATCATTAAATGATTTATATCACGCACAGTGCTATAAATTATTTACTGCAATTAAAATACCGCGAGACTTTCAGTACCTATTTACAAGATCAAAGTGTAGTGGAACATGACAATACACCGGAAGTTTCGGGAAATAGCTCCGAAACACATGCTTAAGATATTAAAAATTAACAAATTAGATTTCCTGTGAATTTGAACCGATTCGGACCGATAGATTTTGAGAAATTTTGAAAAATCTCAAAAAAATAAGAAAAAATTTTTTTTTGAAAGTGGTTTTTTGGAACAACTTTTAACCGGCTTTATCGATTAACTTCAAAAACTAATCCGCCTTTGAGCTTGAAAAACCACGTCGATCGCCACCAAGCTGGTCAAAATCGGTTGATTCGTTCGAGAGATATCGTGAACGAAAGAAACCCGAAAAAGTGTTTTTTCGGGATTACTCCAAAATTTGTGGTTCGATCAATTAAAATTGCAAAATTACTTATGAGGATGATAAAACTGCGTCGAATGCCGCCAACCGCGTGAAAATTGCTTGATCCATTCAAAAGTTATTGCGGTTTGAAAATTCCAAAAATAGTGTTCTATGAAACTTCTATCAGACTTTCGAGCTGGGAGAGCTCAAATGCATAGAAATATTATTTCTTTGAACTCAGCGAGCTCAAAATATCACATAAATTATATTTTGAGCTTAAAAATGTCAATAGTACAATTTTAAGCGCCCAGGAATGGAATTAGCGGGAAGTTGCAGGGATGGCCTTTAAGGTGAACCGTTTTACAAATTTTTTTTTTGTCAGATCAGGCGAATCCCTCTAGATAATCGTCAGATTATGAGACAGTACGTTTAGAACATAAAGATGAACCATATATATCTTAATCTGACGCGCTTGAGTATTTCAAAATGGCGATTTTTTTTTGCACATTAAAAAAATGGCCGCGAGTTTGCGTCCCATCGAAATCGTCAGATTAGTGAATGAGAGCTTTTTTTTGGTGTACTTAACACTCCCTTAGAAAATCTGACGCGCTCGATATTTTTTTTTTATTTTTTTATTTTCTACCCTTAAATACAACCACCCGCATCATGCAAACGATCAGATTAACTTACGTACATTATTAAAAATACGTAGGGCATTGATGCTATCATTATCTGACGCGCTCGAGGATGTCCATGCAACAGTTTTTTTTTACATATTTAAAAATCTATAGCCGCTTCCCCCACCGATGTAAAGGTATATACATTTAACATTTTTTTCTTCTTATCATCTAAGCTTTGCATCCCAATAGGTCTCTACGACGCTCGAGTAAATCCAAATTTAGCATCGTGGGCTCCCCTACCATATGAAATACTTGTCGCTTACAATTTTTGTGTAAAACTTTTAAGAATAAACGAATATGTCGGTTACGACATTTTTCCTGATAAGGCTCGATATTGTGTATTTTTAACCGACTTCCAAAAAGGACGAGGTTCTATGTTCGTCTGAAAGTTTTTTTTTTGTGTATTTTTATCGATTTATCGCTAATTAAGAACGGAATTAAAAAAAATATATATATTTCAATTCGATAGGGTATAGGGTGGTCCATTAAAGAAATCGGCTGAGTCGTTTTTGAAAAATCAACAATCATCTATAAATTGTACACATCAGTTCGAGCGAACTATCAGAATTTTGTACGCGATGGAAATCAGTTTTGCCATTTTTTGCGAAAAATAAATTATATTATCATTTTAGACGAAAGCTCAGATTCCGATGGCGAAGACATCGACTACGCTGACTTTGAGCAGTGCGAGCGAGACAGCACTTCGCATTCCCACACGGACGAAAGAGACACCACTCCGCCCGACGAAGAGGAGATAATCGTCGAATCAGAAGAGATAGAAAAGGAGAACGATAGGAAAAGCAGCGAGAAGGAAAGGGATGGAGAGTCGAAGGATATCGTGAAGAGTGAAAATGCTTTGGCGTTGCTGACTAGAGGGCTCGCTTTGAGAGATATTGGTGATCGAGTTAGAGATAATATTGAGGTAAGACTCCTATTGATGTTATAACGTCTTATTACGCCGGCTGCACGCACGAAAAACTGTCACGTTCCGCCTGAACCGACCGTACAATTAAGAGCGCGGGACATGCGATAGAGAGATATGATTTGTCTAAGCGTTCGGCTTGTTTCAGTTGTTGATTCAACAATGTTTTCTTATGCGTAAACCGACTTTAAAGACAGCCTTTTTTTAGGGTTCCGTACCCAAAGGGTAAAAACGGGACCCTATTACTAAGACTCCACTGTCCGTCTGTCCGTCTGTCTGTCCGTCCGTCTCCAGGCTGTATCTCATGAACCGCTATAGCTAGAAAGCTGAAATTTTCACAGATGATGTATTTCTGTTGCCGCTATAACAAAAAATACTAAAAACAGAATAAAATTAATGATTAAGGGGGGCTCCCATACAACAAAGCTGAATTTGAAACCGTTTTTCGTTCGATATTAATAATGGTAACAGGTAGATGCTTGAAATATTCACAGAATGTTTAGTTGTATATACAATTCAATACTAAAAAATTAAATTAAAATAAATAAATATCTAAAGGAGGGCTCCCATACAGTACGGAATCCTGCGTGCGCGAGTCGGACTCGCACACGGAGGGTTCCGTACTGTATGGGACCCCCCTTAAATATTTATTTTATTTTAATCGAAGTCAAGTTAGACATCGAAGTCTTAGTAATAGGGTCCCGTTTTTCCCTTTGGGTACGGAACCCTAAAAAAAGAAAATTCAACTTGCACATGTCCGATTATACTTATTTATCATTCTAGGATCCGAAGTCGAAGCCGGCGCAGGGCAAAGGGCTGGGGGACTCGCCCCCCGACCGCTGCGGGAAGGCGCTGCTCCACGCTCTGAAGGGGCTGCTCGCTTTACACAACGTTACCATCGACAAATGCAAGGTATTCTGTAGCTTTTAGGCTATATAGAGAAAGAATTCATGACGCTAAAAGTAACCACATACTGTTAGTATGAAGCTATATAATTATGTAATTAATTTTATATTATTACTATTTTCTGCAATTGTAATTAGAATGATTTGTATAATTTAATTAATTTATTTTAGTTTTTATTTTGAATGAGCATAATCGAATTTATATGGTATTCAAAATTATTATTTGATGTAATTATATGACGTGTACTAAAATGTATCAATAAATGAGTATGAGTATAGTTCGGCCGTTCAGAGAATGCGTTCCTGACACGTCATCTTGAAAAAATGTTTTTGGCCGATATCTCGGAAACTATGTACTTAAGGGCAAAAAACATTAAGATCATTATTGTAGAAAATAAAATTTCGCATCTTTTGTTTCCAGTAAACTTTTTTGTAAAACTTACCGTTTACGATTTATGGCCCATTTAATGTTTTCAGGTCCATTTAATGAAATTTCATTAAATTGGCCATAAATCGTAAACGGTAAGTTTTACAAAAAAGTTTACTGGAAACAAAAGATGCGAAATTTTATTTTCTACAATAATGATCTTAATGTTTTTTTCCCTTAAGTACATAGTTTCCGAGATATCGGCCAAAACATTTTTTCAAGATGAGGTGTCAGGAACGCATTCTCTGAACGGCCGAACTATAATAAATAAATATTAGGGGATATCTTACACACGGTCTCTGACCCCAAACTAAGCAAAGCTTGTGATATGGCTGCCAGAGACTGATATACTATATATACATATTTTAAATACATACTTATATAGATAGTAACTAAATAACACCCAGACACAGAGCAAACACCTATGTTCACCACACAAATGTTTGCCCTGGGTGGGGATCGAACCCACGCCTCTTTGACCCAGAAGTCAGGGTCACTAACCACTGAGCCACCGAGGCAGTCTTACCTTAATGACCAAGCAAAAGAGAGAGAGTCTCAGTTTTCATTCGACAATTTTGTTTTCGTCTATCTGAATGTTGATTAACCTCTACAGGTCGCATTTTTCAACGGATCTTGACGAAACTTGGTATACATATTTTATCGGATTTCACTCTACACGATACATTTGAACAAATTTCCCAGAAATATGTCTGCCCAATGAGAATTAAGGCCTATAATACACAACAATTAAAATTTAAAATTTAAAAAACCCCCGACACATTGACAACCATTTTGGGCACATTTGTAGAATTTTGGTTCTTCCATGCCCACTTTAACCCACCATAACTTTTAAACGGCTCAATCGATTTTTATAAAACATAGCTAAGAACACTCTCGATTAAGTCTCCTTTCATCCAAAAAAAAAACTAAACTGCAATCGGTTCAGTGGTTCGGGCGCTATGATGCCACAGACAAACAGACACGTCAAACTTATAACACCCCTCTTTTGCGTCGGGGGTTAAAAAGGAAACCTACTTTTTGAAGTGAAACTTCTAATGCGACTTCCAACAAGGTTGCGTTAAACGTTTAACGCTAACATGGAGGGGGTATGAAAGCACTGTTGCGTCGAAGTTTCACTTCTTCTGCGCGGAGGGACTCCACTTGCATTTTTTCTTATACTTACATATTGCGTATACATAAGGCTGAACCTCACAAGTCGGCAGTGAAGTTATCTACAAGTCATAATTTTTGTAACTCTCGGTTTCTGTGCCTGCAATAAATGGTTTTTATTTATTTTATCTACACTAATGTTGTAACATTCTACTTATGTTTCCAATACTTGACTTATAATGACTACTGTTATAGTGCAGACAACATTTAAGCAATTTCACATGATGTTATAATATCCACATCGATATCGTAAAATCTCATTATAACATCGCGCGCTCGCTCCTGATTGGCCCTGCGCGCGCAGCTGCGCTCTCATTGGTTAGATTTTAATGGCGCCAAGTTCACTGTGACAATACACGTACGCGTGAATCCTAAGAATAAGAACCCAAAAACCGTCCCGTCCCGTCCCGTACCGTCCCGTCCCGTCCCGTCCCGCCCCATCCCGTCCCGTCCCGTCCCGCCCCGTCCCGTCCAGTCCCGTCCCGTACCGTTCCGTCCCTTTTATGGTGGACATTCCGCGCATTAGAACCAAGCGTTTCGAATCCTCATTCCTCATACGAACAGCCAGAATGTGGAACGCTTTGCCTGGGTCTGTCTTCCCGCTAAAGTACGACGTGGGTCACGTGGGTGTCTTCAAATTCCGAGTAAATAGGTATCTTCTAGATAAGCGTGCTACACCCTAGACCGCATATCTGCTCAATATCAGGCAGTATGTAGTCAAACGCAAACCTATACAGAATAAAAAAATGTCCAATGTTCAGCAATAAACATTCTACAAGCTAAGTTGATAATAATATCTGTATATTCTGAGAAAATGCATATTTTTCTTAAATCAAAATGTTATTTGACAGGAGGAAGAACGCGAGCGTCTCAAACAAAAAATTATAATCGAAGAGCAAAACCCCAAAATGGCGAACCCTTACGAACCGATCAAAATGGACTACGAACCGCTCCAAAAACAGAAAGAGCACACGAGCCGCAGCCGCAGGAGAAAGCGAGACAGAAGATCCTCCACCCAATCAGAAAACTACCTCATCGAAGCATCAAACGTCGACAGGAACGCCATTTCGATTCGCAAAGAAAAGAAAGTATTTCCAAACTGGCAAGAACCGAATAGGAACGACAATTTCGCTTGGAAATTGCATTTAAAAACTTTGCTATACGAAAAGATTTGTCTCGCGTACGCTACGTTAGCAGAATATAGCTACGCAAACGAACAATACGGATTTTCTTTAAAATACATAAATATGGCATCGAAATGCCAGAAATTATTAAGCCATATGATAATTAAGAGTAGAGTGGTGGATGTTAGTTGTTTGATTGGAAGGGTGGGGGATAATTACTTCCAAATGAGCAAGCATTGGGCTAGGATGGAGCAATTTCGCAAGCAGTATGAAACGAATCATGATATTGATGTGAAATTGAGGTTGGAGATTGATAACGATATGGAGGAGGAGGTTGATGATGATGTTTCCAAGGAGTTTGATTTGGGTGAGTTGCTTTTAACAAGTTATAAGGTTCTTTTAGGGTTCCATACCCATAGGGTAAAAACGGGACCTTATTACTAAGATTACGATGTCCGTCTGTCTGTCACCGGGCTCTATCTCATGAACCGTGGTAGCTAGGCAGCTGATATTTTTACAGATGATGTATTTCTGTTGCCGCTAGAACAACAAATACTAAAAACAGAATAAAATAAATATTTAAGGGAGGCTCCCATAAAACAAACGTAATTTTTAACAGTTTTTCGCTTGAAATTTAATAACGGTGACAGGTAGATGCTTGAAATATTTGCAGAATGTTTAATTATATATTCACTTTAAAAATAAATAATTCAAATAAAATAAATATTTAACGACATTTTACAAAAGAAATGATTTTTTGCTCGATATTAATTATCAAATAGTATATTCCCTTCAAAAATAAATAATTAGATAGCAATCAAATATATTAAGCGGGGCTTCCGTACAGTACGGAACCCTTCGTGCGCGAGCCCAACTCGCACTTGACCGATTATATGATACGTGCGGTGCCACAGAAAGTATCGTTTAAATTGATACAATATTCATTTTATTTGTGCAAAATGCAAAACCTACAGCGGTTGAAATCAACCCTGGTTTGCGCTAATTAAACATTGAATCTTAAACCAATTAATATTGTAATTATATCGCGAGAAATGTTGTAAGAATCATAACCTATTTTTGACAATCTATAAATAGGGCAGGGCCTGATTCTCTATCGACAAAACGTAGTGTAACTCGTTAAGTTTTTATTTTATTTCTGCGAATTTCGTTTAGTGATAAGTTTTTTGACGGTAAAATTACGTCAAAACGAATTCAAGTTATGTTATTTAAAGAAATAATGTTATTCACACGATTTTTTTAAAAACAAAATCTAGTGCACGTTGGTCGCACGTTTTTATACAGAACCATTTCGCAGGCCATGTAGGTAATCTGTAAGCATGTCCATAAGTGTATATTTTATAAAAACCATGTTTTTACAGAGATATCCCTGCCAAAGAGTGAGACGGACGCTATGCTGTCGTCCTGCTCGGCGTACCGTCGCGGCGCGGCGGGCCCGTGCGAGAAACGAGCCGAGCTGCTGAGGCGACTCGCTTCCGTCAACAACGAGCTCGCTGTGCGGTACATGAACGATGCGCAGCGTGAGTATATCCATCCATCCAGTGGCGTGCACACAGTTTTAAGACAGGGTAGGCAGAAAATTTTGCTCACCGAAAACACGTTGGTTTTGGTGCGTCATCTTGTCGATTGATAATTATCAACATTATAATGTAGGTAATTGCCAAATGCCAGCTCAAATATCCATAGATTGACTGCTTTTATAGACATACCAATTTACGGATATTCGAAGTGGCCTTTCGGTGCGTTTGTTAGATGTTTTGTAATGTTTTGTAACCGATGTCGTTCCAGACGGTTTTATTATTTAAAAATAGTAGACAAACGAAACAAAATAATCGATTACTGTGTATGCAACCTGTCAGCCAATGATTTGAATCATATTGTTTTTTATTGAATTTACGACTGACTTTACCTTTAATTTGTACCTATTAATTGCAAATCCGGTGTAGCACGACCTATCTCGACAACTAGTTTTTTTTCACCGAAAGATAGTTTTGAAAACGCATCATATTTTATTTTCTCATTACACACACCATCTGAACAACTTTCACAGACAATATTATCCATTTTTCACTCTATTAACAACTTTATAATCCTAAATATCTGATAGCGTAGTCAAAAACACAATACACATCAAACAATATGGCGACTATTGACTATTGAAATTAGTAGTTAAAAAGGGAAATATAATAGGTACCACAAAAAATGATGGCCATTTAAATGTATAAAATTCAATGAAACAATCTTACTAAAATATTTGCATTGCATAGCAAACTTTCTTTTGGAAATGTTCGGTACGAGTCGTAATTGTTCGTGTTAGCTAAGCAAAAAGACACTGTCTTTTCATGCAGTTGTGTGCGTGATTTTTGTCACTGTGTGTCAGCAAAGCCCACGTAGCTATAGGAACGCACACACATTAAATCCGCATGACAACGACTTACCACGAGAGCACACATACAAAACATTAAGAGATCCATAGTTTGTGTCTTTGCCGTGGCAAGGGCGGGTGGCGCTCGTGCAGCGCGAATCGGTGAATATGCGAAATCACCTGTCGATTTTATCTTAATGATACCACCGGCACTCGATAGGTGGAGCTGATTTATGATTTAAGTTTTTTATGTTATTTTGTTTATTGATAAAATATTATGAGATCTATTATTAGAACTAGGGTAGGCAGTGTCTTTATGTCTTTATGAAGCGTCCGCCACTGCATCCATCCATCTATCAGTCATCCATCTATACATCAATCCATCCATCATCCATCCATCCATCTATCAATCATCCATCCACACATCCAGTCATCGAACATCCATCCATCTATAAGCCATAAGCACATTCACAGCTGGACATAGGCATCCCCCTATGAATCGCCAATAAGACCGGTTGGAAGCGCCTTGCATCCAACGCGATCCTGCAGTCTTGATGAGATCATCTATCCACCTCGTATGGACATCCTACGCTACGCTTGGCGGAACGTGGTAACGTGAATATAACTTCCGAAATAAATGTCGTAGCGCTCATAGCGTAATTTGACTAGGTGTTTGTCAGCGATCACCAAAGTCAAGCATCGTTCGGCACGGCCAATCTTCGGATCGGTGACCACGGGTGGCATTTCCAACTGAGCGTTATCGTGGCTCGGATTCTCAGGCGGTTAAAAACTTGAGGTGTTGAGACTCGCTTCGGTTAGTAGCGAGCTCGCTGTTGCAATGCGCACCTTGGGTATATCTAAAATTGGCCAAGTGCGAGTTGGACTTGCCCACGAAGGGTTCCGTACCCTATGGGAACCACCTTAGCCCCATTTCAAGCGTGTGCCTATCGACATTATTAATATGGAGCAAAAAACGGCAAAAAAATTACGTTTGTTGTAAAATTTATTATTAATTGTTGTAACCCCTTTAAATATTTATTTTATTCTGTTTTTAGTATTTGTTGTTATAGGGGCACCAGATGCATAATCTGTGAAAATTTCGGCTGCCTAGCTATCATGGTTCATGAGATAGAGCCTGGTGACAGACGGACAGACGGTCGGACAGCGCAGTCTTAGTAATAAGGTCCCGTTTTTATCCTTTGGGTACGGAACCCTAAAAACCAACTTGAGATTTTACAACATACAGAGCCATCTATCCTGCCTCCAGCGAAACAACGTCGTCAGCCAATCACGTGTCGTAAACTGCATCGCGCAAACGACATGCCGCGCTGAATAAAAAACACGAATGAATAAATAAATATTAGAGAACTTTTTACACACGGTCTTTGACCCCAAACTAAGCTTGTGATATTGCTGCCAGAGACTGATATGCTACAACTGAATGAATGATTCAACTACAAAATTGCAAAAAAAAAAAAACTTATTTCAAAATAGTCAGCGAATTTCGGGAAAATTATGAAATAGGTGTTTTTTTCGTGATTTCGTACTATAGTAAAAGATGGTCATAACATTGAGTACCAACAATGATATCACACAAAAACACAAATTGAAACACTTTGACCCAAACTGAATATACTGCTTTGTTATAGTGATTTAGCACTACATCCAAAACGAATTCGATCCAAATCCCTTGCATATTCGTTAATAAAATCGTTTTTAGAAATGGGTTGACGGAAATTTTCGGACACACAATTACAACACAAGATTTAAGGAAAGACTATGCTTGCCCTCAACTAAATTAACTTAAACTCAAAGGCATGGCGCGTATAATAAGATTTTTATGTACAACAAATTACCAAAATCTATTACTGATCTACCTTAACCTGATTTGAAAAAAAAAAAAATTTAACAAATAATGTATTTTATAAATTGGGTGAGTTTTTAGCGATGAAATTAAATGATAATTCTTTTGATGACTAATACAATAATACTATTTGATGAGTAATACAATAATATTTGACATTGATTCGATAATTCCATAATTGCATCCAATTCTATACATTTAGAAAGGTTCCACTACAGGACAATTTTTTTTTTTTTTATGACTAATGTGTAATTTATTTTATGATTTCCTTTGAATTATTGATGACATATAATTTGACTTGTTGTTATTATTTTATTTATTATTGAATATTATTGTTTATTATTAAGAATTTTTAAATTTTATAGTTACTTATATTTAAATTCTGTAAACTGACTTGCCTTGTATGACTGACATGTTATAAATGGCAAATAAATGATCTGAATCTGAAAATCTTAATCTCTAAACCCCCTAAACTATTTTAAAAATAATTCTACGTCTACTCTGGACAGAATTTTCACGTATTCGAATCGAATTAATTTCGGACGGATTGTGCAACCCCTCTTACTTGTTTGTTCCGAAACAAATTGTCAATCTAATTTCCTTTATTTTTTACAGAAATCTACATAAAATACGCCGACGAGCCGGAACAAAAGTCCACAAAAGCCAAACTCCTGCTCAAACAGTTCAACCAATTATCCAGGAAATCCCTGGAATGTCTCGACGAAGCCACGGGAATATTCCAGGACGTGTCAGACCAGGCTAACTTGGCCCTTCTGTACTGCAATAAAGGGAGATATATGAGGTTCAAAGCTCATTGCGACCAGTCTTCTGGATTTGGGTATGTACATTTCTTCTATAAAGAACCTATATCATATGTATCTTTTCTGCATAATATTTTTTAGCCAAAATTGGCATGACCTGCTTCAATCGTGTACAAAATTCGAATAGTACGCACGGTAATACCGACGTACTAATTTTCACATTATTGGTGATTTATTCAAAACGGCTCGGCCGATTTTAATAAAATTTAAACAGGACCACCTTTGAAGTCACTGAAGAAAAAAAATCTCATCAAAATCGGTTCATAGTAATCGCATAACATACATACAACGTCGAATTGGGAACCTTCGTTTTTAAAGTCGGTTAATAAGGGATTTTTTAAGATATAGCCAAGAAACTTGGGCGACAATATCTTGCGATAGGAAAGTCTTGGGCACAGACGAAACAGCAAAAGGTAAGCGTGTATTAATTTGCTATAGGATTTCTCTTATAGTAGATTGCTAGGTATTTTCTTCCTGAAAACGATGTACCTAGATATTTTGTAAATACAATAATTCAATATAAACCACACAATTTGGTATAAGTTCAACCAATTGTCTCGGAAGTCTCTGGAATGTCTCGACCTCAGCCCTTTTAATTTATTAACTATTCAAATATTTGCCTTTCGCAGTGCGGAAAAGCGAAGCCTCTACAACCAAGCCGAAGAACTCTACCTACAAGCGCTCAAACTCCTCGGGCCCAGGGAGACTTGCGGCGCAGCCTCCATATGGGAACTGGTCTCTTGGGAGCTGTCCTGCCATTTGTACACCAGGGCTGTGCTGATGCAGGACGAACCTGGACTCTATGCCCTGGTAAGAAGGTCTATTGTTGATTGTAATATGGTTTCAAATGTTCAGCCTTTAAGTACTGTGCCGATGAAAGATGAACCTGGACTCTGTGCACTTGTAAGAGGATCTATTATTGTTTGATATTTGGGAACAGGTATCTTGAAAGCTGTTTGTCAACTGTATACCAGGGTTGTGCTGATTTAGGACGAATCTAGACTCTATGCATTGGTAAGAGAGTCTCTTGTTGCTTGATATTTGGGAACAGGTACCTTGGAAGCTGTTTGTTATCTGTATACCAGGGTTGTGCTGATGCAGGACTAACCTAGACTCTATGCATTGGTAAGAGAGTCTCTTGTTGCTTGATATTTGGGAACAGGTACCTTGAAAGCTGTTTGTTATCTGTATACCAGGGTTGTGCTGATGCAGGACTAACCTAGACTCTATGCATTGGTAAGAGAGTCTCTTGTTGCTTGATATTTGGGAACAGGTACCTTGGAAGCTGTTTGTTATCTGTATACCAGGGCTGTGATGATGCAGGACTAACCTAGACTCTATGCATTGGTAAGAGAGTCTCTTGTTGCTTGATATTTGGGAACAGGTACCTTGAAAGCTGTTTGTTATCTGTATACCAGGGCTGTGCTGATTTAGGACGAATCTAGACTCTATGCATTGGTAAGAGAGTCTTTTATTGCTTGATATTTGGGAACAGGTGCCTTGAAAGCTGTTTGTCATCTGTATACCAGGGTTGTGTTGATGCAGGACTACCTGGACTCTCTGCATTGGCACAGCCCGGACACTCCGCGATTTTTCATACAAAATCTGCTGTCTTACGCACACCTACACAGTACTTACTCACAGACAACACACATACGCACGGTCGCTACACGCGCATTTGTGTGCGGAACGTCTATGGCTGTCAGCGATCACCACATCGTGACGTCATGCCGCGTGAGTGAGACAGTTGCGTACATAATTTGCAAAAATGAATATTAATCTAGTGCTTAAAATGTATAACAATTATTTAATTTGGAAGCATATTAACAAAAAGTAACCGATCTACTTCTTTTGTAAGATATAATTGAATAACAAGAGGAAGTTACCAAATAATGTAAAATAATGTAGTTTTTATTAGAAAATCCACCGACCAGTGCAGCCCGCGCGCAGAGTGCACGATGCGGTACGTAGACGCGGGGTGGAAGTGAGGAAGACTCAAACGGGTGGGGGGTAACGAGTGGCCGTTCTATACGTAGTATTATTATATATTCTTTGGCATTGGTAAGAGGGTGTATTGTTGCTTGAAATGTAGGCTCTAGCTGCTCTAGGTGTTTATTATTGCAGGGTCGAAGTTTAACGAATCTGGACTTTATGCGTTGGCAAGATAGTCTGTCATTGCTTGGAATGTTTACTCAAGTGTTGCAGATATTGTAGATTGCATACTTCATCCTCGACTACAATATCGCTTTCCATCAGGCGAGTTGGTGGCCAAATGTAGCCCTATATTGCAAAAAAAAGTACGAGAGGACCAGTTTTCGACTTCTCACATGCATTTACTACCTTGAAGTAGGGTAGATGCACCGGTTGTGGCCATATTACTACCATTTGTGGCCACTTTGAATTTGAAGGATTAAAAAGACAATTTTATGTTAAAATAATATATATTTTTTTAATTTCTAACGTGTAGATTCATACGAACAATATTTATCGTATTACATCCTTACATAGTATAAAATGAAGTCGCTATTTTTGTCTGTTTGTTTGTCTGTATGCTTAAATCTTTAAAACTACGTAACGGATTTTGATGCGGTTTTTTTTTAATGGATAGAGTGATTCAAGAGGAAGGTTTATATGTATAATACACCTGTGCGAAGCCGGGGCGGGTCGTCTAGTTGTTTATAATTATCATTTATGCAATAATTTTATTACCAAATGGCCACAACCGGGTCAGTGGCCACAACCGGTATACCCACTATATAAATAACAGTTATATTCGTTTACAGGAAGTGACCGAAGTGGCGGATGCTTTAAGGCACGCGCTAAAGTATTGCCTTTTGAGTCCCGGACCGCGGCAGTACCTGTACCAGTTCCGGGCCGCCATGATCTACCATCGCCTGGGCTCGCTTTATCATTCACAATACAGGTATATATGCCGAATTATACAACTTGGCGGTTGTAATGTTAGCTACAAGCTCCTAAAAGAGAATTGAAATTGAAGAAATTGTTTGACATAATATTGTATTGACATTTTATTGGACGTTTTTAATTTTGACATTTACAACATATTTTAATGACGTGGTATTGTTATAGTGATAATTGTATTCTTTTTAATTTAATTTAATTCTTTAATACTATTTCTGATAATTATTTTGTGAGATATATGTAAATGGTGTTATTCGTTTGTATCTCAATTAACAATTAAACAATATTAATCTAAAGCTTTTCAAGGTAAGAGTGAAATAGGTATCTTCTAGGTCTGCGTGCTTCATCTTCGACCACAACGTCGCTTACCATCAGGCGAGTTGGTGGTCAAACGCGGACTTATTTGCGCTAAAAAAAAGTTTGGGGCAGCCTGTGGCTGACGTCACAGCCGCCAAGTTGTGTGATTCGACCTAGAATATTACAACCGGGCACTGAGTAAATTGATAGTAATGCTACACATTTCCACGCGTAAATGGAATGCTTCTTAAGTCTCGTATCCAAAATAATAATCGGCCAAGTACGAGTCGGACTCGCGCACGGAGGGTTCCGTACTGTATGGGAGCTTAGATATTTATTTTATTATTTATTATTGAAGGGAATATAAAAGTAAATATTCTGTGAAAATTTCAAGCATCTACCTGTTACCATTATTAATATAGAGCGAAAAACGTCTAAAAATTCAGGTTTGTTGTATGGGAGCCCCCCTTAAATATTTATTTTATTTTGTTTTTAGTATTTGTTGTTGTAGCGGCAACCGGAATACATCATCTGTGAAAATTTCAGCTCCCTAGCTATCATGGTTCATGAGATACAGCCCGGTGACAGACGGACAGACAGACAGACGGACATCGAAGTCTTAGTAATAGGGTCCCGTTTTTCCCTTTGGGTACGGAACCCTAAAAACATATATACAGGGTCATAGGTATAAAACGCAAAACCTTTTAAGGGCGGGTCTAGTACATCTAGACAAACAACTTTTGTTCTAGGACTTTTGAAAATTCACAACAAACCCTTCTCCATACATTTTGTCGCGCGTCGACGAACTTTTTGTATGAAAAAGCTATTCGTGATTTTCCAAAAGTCCTAGAATAAAAGTGCTTGTACTGTGTGATCACTAAATACTTTTTTCGGTTGATTTATCCAAATATTTATATTACTATTGTAAAGAGATATGTAGCTCTAATTCTGTTTGTTTATAAAATATATCTTCATACTTATTTTTAAACTGACAAACGGAACAAATAGGCTAATTGTTTTTTTTACTCAGGCATCGCGCATATCCTACTTCCTACTAATATTATAAACGTGAAAGTTTGTAAGGATGGATGGATGGATGGATGGATGGATGGATGTTTGTTACTCTTTCACGCAAAAACTACTGAACGGATTGAAATGAAACTTAGCAATAATATAGTTTATACATCAGAATAACACCATAGGCCATAAATTATAATGATATTGCATAAATTTTTCATATTATAACAATAAGTGTTAAGTAAGTAGGAAAAATTCTGCCATCTGCGAGCTCTTATAGCGTGCGCTCCAAGAAATGTCAAAAAATAACTGTCAAATCGATTGTTTTTTGTTTTTTTTATTTTCTATCTCCTTTATTAAGGAAGGTAAGGTAAGGGCCTCGAAATATAATGCGGGCAAAGCCGCGGGCAAAATCTGGTTACTTATATTTCTTTAAACTATTGCAGGGTGACGCAAGAAGAAGGGCCCAAACGTCGAACCCTGTTTAACGCGACGCAAACAAACTACACGCGCGCAGCGAACATGTTCGCGAGCCTGGAAGAGGGGGGCATGTATCTGACTGTGCAGTGCGAACATGTGGCACTACTCGAGACCCAGGCGCATGGTAACTATAATACAAACAAACTACACGCGCGCGGCGAACATGTTCGCGAGCCTGGAAGACGGGGGCATGTATCTGACTGTGCAGTGCGAACATGTGGCACTACTTGAGACCCAGGCGCATGGTAACTATAATACAAACAAACTACACGCGCGCGGCGAACATGTTCGCGAGCCTGGAAGAGGGGGGCATGTATCTGACTGTGCAGTGCGAACATGTGGCACTACTTGAGACCCAGGCGCATGGTAACTATAATACAAACAAACTACACGCGCGCGGCGAACATGTTCGCGAGCCTGGAAGACGGGGGCATGTATCTGACTGTGCAGTGCGAACATGTGGCACTACTCGAGACCCAGGCGCATGGTAACTATAATACAAACAAACTACACGCGCGCGGCGAACATGTTCGCGAGCCTGGAAGAGGGGGGCATGTATCTGACTGTGCAGTGCGAACATGTGGCACTACTTGAGACCCAGGCGCATGGTAACTATAATACAAACAAACTACACGCGCGCGGCGAACATGTTCGCGAGCCTGGAAGACGGGGGCATGTATCTGACTGTGCAGTGCGAACATGTGGCACTACTTGAGACCCAGGCGCATGGTAACTATAATACAAACAAACTACACGCGCGCGGCGAACATGTTCGCGAGCCTGGAAGAGGGGGGCATGTATCTGACTGTGCAGTGCGAACATGTGGCACTACTTGAGACCCAGGCGCATGGTAACTATAATACAAACAAACTACACGCGCGCGGCGAACATGTTCGCGAGCCTGGAAGAGGGGGGCATGTATCTGACTGTGCAGTGCGAACATGTGGCACTACTCGAGACCCAGGCGCATGGTAACTATAATACAAACAAACTACACGCGCGCGGCGAACATGTTCGCGAGCCTGGAAGACGGGGGCATGTATCTGACTGTGCAGTGCGAACATGTGGCACTACTTGAGACCCAGGCGCATGGTAACTATAATACAAACAAACTACACGCGCGCGGCGAACATGTTCGCGAGCCTGGAAGAGGGGGGCATGTATCTGACTGTGCAGTGCGAACATGTGGCACTACTTGAGACCCAGGCGCATGGTAACTATAATACAAACAAACTACACGCGCGCGGCGAACATGTTCGCGAGCCTGGAAGAGGGGGGCATGTATCTGACTGTGCAGTGCGAACATGTGGCACTACTCGAGACCCAGGCGCATGGTAACTATAATACAAACAAACTACACGCGCGCGGCGAACATGTTCGCGAGCCTGGAAGAGGGGGGCATGTATCTGACTGTGCAGTGCGAACATGTGGCGCTACTCGAGACCCAGGCGCATGGTAACTATAATAATATAAAAAAGTTTGTGTTCAAGCTAAGGCAATTTATGTAAGAGATAAAATAGCTAACGCTAGTAATAAAATAAAAACAACTTGGAAGATGATAAAAAATGAGATTGGTAAATCGGACAGCAAAAATAAAATTGAATCATTAAAAATTGACAATAAACGTGTCACTGACAATCTAGAAATAGCAAACACTTTTCAAAAGTTCTTTGTTAATATGCCTGTGCAATTAACCAGTACTCTAAATTCTTCTGTAGATGCTTCTTTAAACTTGCTAGCCGAAAATGTACAGTTACCTAGACCGGCATTCGAATTTCATCCTGTCACGGCAACTGCAGTCATAAAAGTTTTCAGATCTCTCAAAATGAAAAAGACGGAAGATTTGTGGGGATTATCTGTCAAAGTCATAAGTAGTATTATTTCTTCCATTGCAAATGATTTGGCGAATATTTTTAATAGTTGTATTGAAAAGGGGGTTTTCCCTGACGCGATGAAATTAAGTAAGGTGATTCCGATTTTTAAATCAGGTAGTAACCATGATCCAAGTAACTATAGACCTGTGTCCATTTTACCATGTTTAAGTAAAATTTTTGAAAGGTTAATGCTTGACCAATTAATGTTTCATTTTAACTCTAATAATTTGCTCCATAATCGCCAGTACGGATTCACTAAGGGAAGGTCAACTACTGATGCCGGAGCTGCCTTGACCTCATGCATACTAGACGCATGGGAGGATAAAAAGGATGCTATTGGTGTGTTTTGTGACCTTTCCAAAGCTTTCGATTGCGTTCACCATGCAACTCTGTTAGAAAAAATGAAATTTTACGGTGCTATAGATAAGGCTTTGGATTTCATCGAATCTTTTATGTCTGGCAGAGAACAAAGCGTTGCTGTAAATGACAAACTATCATCTGGGGCTCCAACTCATATAGGAGTGCCACAAGGATCAATAGGTGGTCCTTTTATGTTTGTTGTATATGCAAATGATTTACCATTTATGTTAGAAAAGCAACATCAAGTTGAAATTATTTTATTCGCTGATGATACTTCACTTATATTTAAAACAAAAAGAGGCAGCTCTGATATAAGTAATGTAAATAAGGTATTAGACTCAGTGTGTAAATGGTTTGCAGCCAATAACCTTTTGCTGAATCCATCAAAAACAAAATGCCTAAAATTTTCATTACCTCAAATAAAACCAACAGGTAGTGATGTTTTAATAATGGGCAATAAACTAGAGGCTGTTAAATCAACGGTTTTCTTAGGGATGCAAATAGATGATAGGTTGCAATGGGGGCCGCATATTGAAACTCTCAGTGGAAAGTTAAGCTCAGCAGCATACGCAGTGCGAGAGATAAGAAAATTTCCGATACTGAGACTGCTAGACTGGTATATTTCGCGTATTTTCACAGCATTATGAGCTACGGAATACTGGTATGGGGTGCAGCGGCAGACATTGATGTCATATTTATTTTACAAAAACGAGCTGTAAGAGCGATATACATGATGGAGACAGGAACATCATTACGGAATCATTTTAAAAAGATAGGCATTATGACAGTGCCATCCTTGTACGTGTACGAAGTTATAATGTATACACGCAAATACATACATAGTTTTACAAAAAGGAGTGATATAATAGAGCGCAATCTAAGAGACAAACATAAACTGGTGCCCCCCAGATTTAGGCTGCAAGCGAGCAACAAGACTTTTCTAGGAAATTCGGTATTGTTTTACAACAAAATTCCCAAAGAAATTCTAGACCTAAACGAAACAAAATTCAAAACAGTCGTAAAAAAAAATTTGATTAGTAAAGCTTATTACAGAATTAGAGATTATGTTGAAGACAAGTCTGCATGGAAAGATGTGGTTCTAACGTCTACCTATATTGACAAGGCCCCTTTACAGCCGCAAATTTAGTACCTAACTATTTATTATAATATTAATGTTTACCGTATTTTAGTTTTTTAACATGACAAGGCCATTTTACAGCCGCTTGCGAATTATTTTATCTTATATTGTGAATTTATTGTAATATGATAGTGTTTTTTGTATTGTTTGACATTGTTAAGTGCTCACATTGTGTTCCTATGACAAATAAATGAATTGAATTGAATTGAATACAAACAAACTACACGCGCGCGGCGAACATGTTCGCGAGCCTGGAAGAGGGGGGCATGTATCTGACTGTGCAGTGCGAACATGTGGCACTACTCGAGACCCAGGCGCATGGTAACTATAATACAAACAAACTACACGCGCGCGGCGAACATGTTCGCGAGCCTGGAAGAGGGGGGCATGTATCTGACTGTGCAGTGCGAACATGTGGCACTACTCGAGACCCAGGCGCATGGTAACTATAATACAAACAAACTACACGCGCGCGGCGAACATGTTCGCGAGCCTGGAAGAGGGGGGCATGTATCTGACTGTGCAGTGCGAACATGTGGCACTACTCGAGACCCAGGCGCATGGTAACTATAATACAAACAAACTACACGCGCGCGGCGAACATGTTCGCGAGCCTGGAAGAGGGGGGCATGTATCTGACTGTGCAGTGCGAACATGTGGCACTACTCGAGACCCAGGCGCATGGTAACTATAATACAAACAAACTACACGCGAGCGGCGAACATGTTCGCGAGCCTGGAAGAGGGGGGCATGTATCTGACTGTGCAGTGCGAACATGTGGCACTACTCGAGACCCAGGCGCATGGTAACTATAATACAAACAAACTACACTCGCGCGGCGAACATGTTCGCGAGCCTGGAAGAGGGGGGCATGTATCTGACTGTGCAGTGCGAACATGTGGCACTACTCGAGACCCAGGCGCATGGTAACTATAATACAAACAAACTAAACTCGCGCGGCGAACATGTTCGCGAGCCTGGAAGAGGGAGGCATGTATCTGACTGTGCAGTGCGAACATGTGGCACTACTCGAGACCCAGGCGCATGGTAACTATAATACAAACAAACTACACGCGCGCGGCGAACATGTTCGCGAGCCTGGAAGAGGGGGGCATGTATCTGACTGTGCAGTGCGAACATGTGGCACTACTCGAGACCCAGGCGCATGGTAACTATAATACAAACAAACTACACTCGCGCGGCGAACATGTTCGCGAGCCTGGAAGAGGGGGGCATGTATCTGACTGTGCAGTGCGAACATGTGGCACTACTCGAGACCCAGGCGCATGGTAACTATAATACAAACAAACTACACTCGCGCGGCGAACATGTTCGCGAGCCTGGAAGAGGGGGGCATGTATCTGACTGTGCAGTGCGAACATGTGGCACTACTCGAGACCCAGGCGCATGGTAACTATAATACAAACAAACTACACGCGCGCGGCGAACATGTTCGCGAGCCTGGAAGAGGGGGGCATGTATCTGACTGTGCAGTGCGAACATGTGGCACTACTCGAGACCCAGGCGCATGGTAACTATAATACAAACAAACTACACGCGCGCGGCGAACATGTTCGCGAGCCTGGAAGAGGGGGGCATGTATCTGACTGTGCAGTGCGAACATGTGGCACTACTCGAGACCCAGGCGCATGGTAACTATAATACAAACAAACTACACGCGCGCGGCGAACATGTTCGCGAGCCTGGAAGAGGGGGGCATGTATCTGACTGTGCAGTGCGAACATGTGGCACTACTCGAGACCCAGGCGCATGGTAACTATAATACAAACAAACTACACGCGCGCGGCGAACATGTTCGCGAGCCTGGAAGAGGGGGGCATGTATCTGACTGTGCAGTGCGAACATGTGGCACTACTCGAGACCCAGGCGCATGGTAACTATAATACAAACAAACTACACGCGCGCGGCGAACATGTTCGCGAGCCTGGAAGAGGGGGGCATGTATCTGACTGTGCAGTGCGAACATGTGGCACTACTCGAGACCCAGGCGCATGGTAACTATAATACAAACAAACTACACGCGCGCGGCGAACATGTTCGCGAGCCTGGAAGAGGGGGGCATGTATCTGACTGTGCAGTGCGAACATGTGGCACTACTCGAGACCCAGGCGCATGGTAACTATAATACAAACAAACTACACGCGAGCGGCGAACATGTTCGCGAGCCTGGAAGAGGGGGGCATGTATCTGACTGTGCAGTGCGAACATGTGGCACTACTCGAGACCCAGGCGCATGGTAACTATAATACAAACAAACTACACGCGCGCGGCGAACATGTTCGCGAGCCTGGAAGAGGGGGGCATGTATCTGACTGTGCAGTGCGAACATGTGGCGCTACTCGAGACCCAGGCGCATGGTAACTTTCATATACTATACTTATTTGACTTTACTTATTCTTCACCACCATTGACAGCTTAGCTCGCCCCACTGCAGGGCATAGAGGCACGGTAATGATATCTACAGTAGTGTGACTCGGCGCTGTCCTTGAGATATATCCCTAAGACGTCACGTGGCCGCGCAGACCGTATCCCGCGCTAGGGTTGCCCGCCTTCAGTATTATAATTTCATCTACTTACTCTTTACCTACTTGAGTTTCTTTCTAATTTTGTGTATTAAATTATACAATTACGTATAAAAACTATTTTATAGTCTTAACTTTTGGCTTTTCTAGGCAATTTAAAAAATTTAATCTCTGGATTCACTCTTGAAGAATATAAACAATAATAAATAATCGGCCAAGTACGAGTCGGACTCGCGCACGGAGGGTTTCGTACTGTATGGGAGCCCCCCTTAAATATTTATTTTATTTTAATTTAATATTTATTATTGAAGGGAATATAAAACTAAATATTCTGTGAAAATTTCAAGCATCTACCTGGTACCATTATTAATATAGAGCGAAAACCGTCTAAAATTCAGGTTTGTTGTATGGGAGCCCTTAAATATTTATTTTATTTTGTTTTTAGTATTTGTTGTTATAGCGGCAACCGAAATACATCATCTGTGAAAATTTCAGCTGCCTAGCTATCATGGTTCATGAAATACAGCCCGATGACAGACAGACAGACGGACATCGAAGTCTTAGTAATAGGGTCCCGTTTTTCCCTTTGGGTACGGAACCCTAAAAACAGAAGAATATAAACAGCACAATCTACCATTTTCCCATATATCTAAAAGTCACTATGGCGCGCCGCGGCTGACTAGTATACTTATGAACATACTTAACTCGAGGCGCGTTGGTATGATTCGCGTTCCGACCGTTTGTATGAAAACGGAATAATGAATGAATGAATGAACACTTTATTGTTAACACAAAATACAGAAAAAAATACACAGAAAGGAAAAAATACTGTAGATATCATTACTGTGATAGAGGCCTTCTTCCTCTGACTAATCTTACTTATCTTGCGTCAGTCTCATACAGGTATTGGCGTAACTAGATATTTTCCCTAGGGATGGCAGCTACTATAAGCCTACTATAAATTTGCTCAGTCAAATAAAAAATATTGTATAGTAAAATATTGTCAGGTTTTTTGATAATATTTTGTTATATATTATATTACTAAATGCTATTTATATATTATCCTAGCATCATCCCTGCATAATAAAACTAATAAAAATTAATTTCCAGTCACAGTGTTAGTTAACGAAATCCCGAACAAAAACGAAAAATTCCGAAAAAGCTTGATCGTTTTTAACGAGTTTTTACTTGTTTATTTTTTGCCTATAAGAACCGCCCGTTGCTTTACATGTTTTAGTATCTATTTTTCTGTAATATGTGTGTGTGAATCAATAAAGAGTATATACATCTATCTATCTATATTTCGTGATATTTCGCTGAGAACAAAATTTAGGCTATTTAAACCCCTAGGTACTCAATACGGGGAGGCTTTTTTAATATGACAATTTTTGAATGTGTGTTTGTATTTTTGAAAGGTGAATTTTTTTTTAATATGACAAAATGTCGATCTTTTTCATCTAGTGTAATACAAGTCTTATGTACGTTTTTTTGTTACAGTATCACCGAATCTCAAACTAAAGTCGCTACAAACAGCAATCCAGCTCTTACGTCAATGCCAGTCCATAATGAAACTCCTCAGCGACAAGGACCCCGAAGAAAAAGATACCAAACCGGACCCAGAAGACAAAAGCATCAAAAGCGAGCACAGCCTACTAAACCTCTTCGAAAACAGGCTACATTTTATATTAAAAAGCATCATACAATACTGCCGCTCAAAATCCAATAAAGATTACGAAAAAATGACCGATATGTATAAGAAATTGTACTGTGCCAGTCTAAAAATTAAAAAAAGTGATGTTTTAAAGGAGTATGCGAGTAGTATTTGCGATGTTCTTTTAGCTATGGATGAGATTTCTAAAGAATTTGAATGATAGATAATTTGCATAATAATACAGCGATTTTTCCTATGCTATATTTCTGACTGTTGTTGAATTGAATGAATGTTGTTCTATTTATTTTTGACGTGGAAAATAATTGTTAAAATTCCGACAAAATCCCGCAGAAGTTATGGCGGTAAGAATGTTTTTTCATTTCTTTTTGACGTGAAAAAATATTGTGAAATGGTCTGAAAAAATCTAACGCAACATTAGTCGTACAACGATGCTATTGGTCGAACGATCTGACCAATAGCGTCACGTTTAGTGACGTCAAGTTGCACCACCGAGAACGTGACAGCCAATAGCTAAAGCTGACGGTGTCGCAGATCAAATATTAGTTACTACAGCTGCATAGTGACGTCATGCGTCACCGCCGACGCATAAAAATCGTCCGGATTTGGTTGCTATGTAAAAAAATATCTTTGTAAGAAAGGTTTTTTTTAAAAGCGGGTAATTTTTTTACTATTATTATACTTTGACGATGTATGAATCAAACATATTTTAAAGAATCGTGTAAATTCCCTATTGAGGAAACAGTACAATAGGTATTTTTATTTGTATATTGTGCAACTGTGTTTTCTAAGTGCTATCGTAAATTCAGGATCACAAACATTCATCATTTTATTATACTTCTTATTTCATATACCGCGTATTGGTTTCGAGGTTAGTCCTATAGTAATAGTACATTATGATATAAGTGCGGTAAGTTGAAAATTACAGCCGAGGCGATATTGCTAGCCCGAGCCGTAGGCGAGGGCTATAAGGAAGCAGAGCCTGTAATTTTCAAAGCGCACGTATGGCATAAGACGTTTTATAACATATTTGCGAGGAAATTAATAAAACTCTGACTTTGAGTGAAAGTCGTGCATCAGTCGAAGCATCGTGCGTTTTACATTATATTACCGCACAAGTGCCGTAATGTCTCTCACTCTCTTGAGTGAAAGTAGGAGAAACGAGACCACAGAGTTCTGCAGTCGGTGGCGGCGTGCGTTTTACATTACAATAATGCACAAGTGCGTAATGAAATACATTACGAAATTGAAGTTGGTGGTTACAGCCACTTTACGAGCAAATATGTTACAAAAGTTAGTTACAACGATGAGTAAGGTGCCTTTCTAAATCTGTTTGTTGTTATAATGCTGCTAACTTGTATGTAGGTATAGAAAGTTGTGTCTGTAAAGTTAGATCAAGCAGTGAAAGAATTTAATATTATTTACATTATATCGATATCTCGGAAACTATGTACTTAAGGGCAAAAAACATTAAGATCATTATTGTAGAAAATAAAATTTCGCATCTTTTGTTTCCAGTAAACTTTTCGATCGGTCCATAAATCGTAAACGGTAAGTTTTACAAAAAAGTTCACTGGAAACAAAAGATGCGAAATTTATTTTCTACAATAATGATATTCATGTTTTTTGCTCTTAAGTACATAGTTTTCGAGATATCGGCCAAAAACATTTTTGCAAGATGACGTGTCAGGAACGCATTCTCTGAACGGCCGAACTATAGTACCATTGATGGTACAACTCGGTTACTTATGTTGCTCAAACTATCTGTTGTTTTTTAACTTTTATTGACTCAACCTCATTAGATTTTTTTAATGGAGCAAATTACATATTTTTAAACATGACCGACTCATTCCCACCAGTTTTAGAGATGTTTAATGGCCTTTCACTAGTTCCGAACTGTTTAATTCGATCATTTTCGAGTTTAATTGAATTTAATTTCAAAAAATTGGTTGCCTGTAAAGTCGGTATACGGGCGAAAGTTTTACGTGACAACGACTTTATGTCTGTCTCTCTCGCTCTTAGGCGGGCTAACCATGCCCGAGTGGAAGGGACGCGTGCCTCTCACTCGCTCTCATTGTGAGCGCATAACGTGAGCGGAGCGTAACGCAGTTTCTTGAAGTGTCACCCGGCAAACCAATTTATAAGACGTTGTCACGTCAAAACAATTACGTTGTTGTTTATTTAAGCCGAATCGATCGTCTTGGAGACTTAGAGCAAGCACCAAGCGCCAAGCAAAACACAATCTTGTTTCAGCTGTTGTAGCTTTAGTCAGGATTGGGTTTTGAGCTTGTAACTACTTCACAGCACAGGCCGTGGTGGTCTAGTGGCTGTAACACTGGCCTGTCATTCTTGAGCTCGTGGGTTCAATCCCGGTCCCGTACCGATGAGTTTCTTTCGAACTTATGTACGGAATTTCACACCACTGGCTTTTCGGTGAAGGAAAACATCGTGAGGCAACCTGCATACGTCCGTAGAAGTTATTTGATGGCGTGTGTGAATCCACCAACCCGCACTGGGCCAGCGTGGTGGATATGGCCCAATCACCCTTCGTGGGTAGGCCTACGTCCTGCAGTGGACTATTAAAAAGGCTCGTACAGTACAGTACTTCACAGCAGCCAAGTAGCCAATAAAAGCATGTAATTTGCTCCACGTAGGTGATTGCTGGATTATTTCAAGCACTATGCTTTTATGATAAACTAAACCCTTTGTGTAAGGATTATATACATGTATTGTACATGATATGAGTTGCCATGCATGCGGCAGTATGAAAGACTGATCTGATTTAGTTTCTAAGTATATGACGTGATAAATAAATGTAATATTTATTCAATAACTGAGTTTCATTTAGATTTTGTTCGACCAATTTTTAATCGATGTTGATTTGAAAATGTTTTCCTAATTTTAGCTTCACAATTTTTAAATAAATTTTATTACAATGGTAAGAATGCTTAGCCATTCAAATTACGAATTGAAAATCATTTTTAGGGTTCCGTACCCAAAGGGTAAAAACGGGACCATATTACTAAGACTCCGCTGTCTGTCTGTCTCCAGGCTGTATCTCATGAATCGCTATAGCTAGAAAGCTGTCACAGATGATGCATTTCTGTTGCCGCTATAACAAATATCATGGTTCATGAGATACAGCCCGGTGACAGACGGACAGACAGACGGACATCGAAGTCTTAGTAATAGGGTCCCGTTTTTCCCTTTCGGTACGGAACCCTAAAAATCAAAAGCCTAAATAAATAAATATTAGGGGGACATCTTACACATGGATGGACCAAAAACTACAGATTGTTAGATATTTAGTTTCTGAAGTTTAGACATCTATTTTACTCTCTAATAAGGTTCAAAAAGAAAACACAAAAAAATCTTAACAAAATTTTATTCGTCAACAATTTACAATCGAACTTTATTTACAAATAACAATATTAAATTCTCTACTATCACAACTCTCATCTCCTTAGCGTATTTGTACTTTGGTAGTTCTAAGGCACTTTCATACTAGAAAAACTAACTGTATTAGTTGTGCGGATACTGGAAAAGCTCATAAATAATAAATACAAGTACATCTGTAGATAATTTCCTCTGTGCAAAATATACATAAACAGGGTTATTTCTAATCAATTAGCATTCTTTTCAATTTTTATCCACCAACCCGCACTGGGCCAGCGTGGTGGATATGGCCCAATCACCCTTCGTGGGTAGGCCTACGTCCTGTAGTGGACTATTAAAAAGGCTGGTACAGTACAGTACAGCATTCTTTTAGGGTCTTATTCTGTACATCAAAACTAACAACTCTTGTTCTGCGGCTTTTGTCAAAACTCAAAAATTTTTTTTTGTTCCTTAGTATTATATCGTTCACCCGAGACAAAATGTATGGAACAGCTGTTTTTTTTTGAGTTACGACTAAAGTCGCAGAGCAAAAGTTGTTAGTTTTGATGCCTGGATAAGCCCCTAAAAGGATGGATTAGAAAATAACCCTGTAGATTGACATGTATTCAGCATTTTTGCATTCTCATACATCAGATTGTCATAGAATCGCTGTAAAGCTCAATAAAGTAGAATAGCGGTGCCGTCATTTACCGACCGTAATATTACTGACGTTTAGGTTCTTTCTCACTTTACAGCCTATTAAAGCTATAACGACATAATGACGACCGCTATATGACGGACACAGCTATCATAGGAAAACAAAACAACAGTGTAGATGTATTTTCTATCTTCCTCAATATTCCAAATATTTTTTACTACGGAACAAACCCTGAAATCGCGAAAGAAATAGCTGTAGAAAAATATCATAAGTATACAGGGTTACCCAGAACTAGTTATAATAAGCCAATAGGACCTAGTTCAGAACATCACTTATAATAATGCACTTATGATTGAATATTAGTAGTTTATGCAATTGTAATATAATGAAGGGTATTAAAACACGAGTGTGAGTTTATATACATAAATAGGTCATATTAATTAATATTTCATGAAACAAAAACACGATGTTGTAAATAAATGTCCACTAAAAGTTACAAATTAAAATGTCAACGAAAACATAATAGGTAAATTATAATGTCAAAAATACTATAGGTATAATCCTTGCCCTATGCTAAGCCGAAAGGGGGCGATTTAGGCCATTATTATATTTATTATGAACGTCTTTACTATGGGGTCAACCCGTAACCGAGAAAAAAACAGCGTAGGACAAAATGTATGAAAATAAGAATTTTCTTTCGTATTCCGGGTGGCCCCGTAGTAAAAGTTGTTTATAATGATAAATAAAATAATAAATAATCATTTTATTTGTTCCATAACTTACTTAGGTGCGCTGCACTCTGCACTAGGTCTCCGAAGAGCCTGTGTTGCAGGGTACAGACTCATTTAACAATTAAGTGCAAATTTATACCTACGTACTTTATACACTATTAAGTACTTAAATATATTTATCTACACTAATGTTGTAACATTCTACTTATGTTTCCAATACTTGACTTATAATGACTACTGTTATAGCGCAGACAACAAAACACTCAATTTAAGCAATTTCACATGATGTTATAATATCCACATCGATATCGTAAAATCTCATTATAACATCGCGCGCTCGCTCCTGATTGGCCCTGCGCGCGCAGCTGCGCTCTCATTGGTTAGATTTTAATGGCGCCAAGTTCACTGTGACAATACACGTAGGTACGCGTGAATTTAATGTTTCGCAATATGTTTTCTTTTTAATTTTTATTTTTATTAGTGAAGATAAAGTAGTGTATGCCACTGCATATAACACGGGTATTAAACACTCGTTACTATTATGAAACTCGCTGCGCTCGTTTCATAATAGTAACGAGTTTTAATTTACCTATTATAATTTACCTATTATGTTTTCGTTGACATTTTAATTTGTAACTTTTAGTGGACATTTATTTACAACATCGTGTTTTTGTTTCATGAAATATTAATTAATATGACCTATTTATGGTGCCTTCCTCTGTTCTGTTTTTGCTGCGCCCGACGGGGTCCATATGCTACTTTGTACTCTTTATATTTTTACCATCATGTACTTTATGGAAGCAGAATAAATGAATTATTATTATGAATTATTAGGAGATAACCCTGTTTTACAGGATTTTCACGATTTTAGGGTTTAAGTACCTTTTTTCGTTGACAACAGGCCCAATTATGAAGGCTCCATCGTAATTATAATAGCTGATTAGACTATTTCTGTTACTTTTTCACTTGAGGCTAATAAAGAGAACACTTCTTAAGTTGCTATTAAATTTACGATGGCGCCCTCATAATTTGCCCTAATTAGGCCAAATGTATTAATTTTATATTAGCTTATCTAACCACCTTACATTTTATAAAAATCTCCGAAATATCTATCATAAGAAATGTTTTATATGTAAATAGGTAGGTATATAATAGTATAAAATTATAAAAAAAAATATTTTTTCATAGCCCTGTATTTCACTGGATCAGTAATTTATATTATGTTTGTTAGTGTTTTGTATTTTTTACTTTCAGTCTTACATTATACATACTTTAGTTATTATGTACTTATTCCTGCAATGACCTTACCTTTAGTATCAAAAAATAGTATATTACATAAAATACTTATATCCTATATAAAATATTATTTGTCCCTGCTGTAAAACTGTACTTACACGTAACTATAATAAAAGCTAAATTCAGAAAACAACACGTCCGCGTCAGCGTAACTACATTGTTTAGCAGTTATACAAAACCAAAGTAAGGGACCCTTCTCATATTTTTTGGGGCCCATCTTCGAAACATTTTTCGTAATTATTTCTTTAGCACATTGTTATCTTATTAATTATCATAAAATAAAAAAGGTTTGAAATGACTTCTATCTCATATTATCAGATATTTCTAGTTTTGGAAATGCGTACTATACTTTTATAAGGCTTGAACCTGAGCGCGCGTTTCCATATTAAAGTGATACACCGCTGAACATAGTTTCAAGCCCATAAACTAACAAATGTGTGTCGAAACCTCTTTTTCGTCGTGCCATGTAAAAAAAAAATGTAACAAATGTTGGGAGAAAATAATTTTAGAACTAAAATTATTTTCTCCCAATATTTGGCCACTGCGACCCCGCAGGGTTAGCTTTGTATAAATCGATCTTCCATCGTACAGGGGCTCGGACACAGGGCACGTAAGCTAGTGATCCATGCTCTGAGGTGTTAGTACAGGTTTACATGTAAATTGAAACTACAGTAGTTTCCATGTGTCCCTAGTGTACATTTTTGTACAGCGCCTCTGGCGAAAACAAGAAAAAACTAACAGAAATGTATGGAGCCACACGCAAACGCGCAAGTGTAAGTAACTATCCAAAACCTGTACTAAAGGCTCTGCTCAGGCGCTCCAGAGTCACACGGTACCCTGTCATCATCCGAAAATCCCCACTTGGATAGGTTTTTGAATGAGACTACTTTTCGATTATTAAGCTGAATTTCACTCTATAAAATACCTGTAAAAATGTCCGAAATTTTATCTATGAGGCCCCTCACTATAACTTTAATCCATGGGGCCCCTATAGTTTCGCTGGGATCCATTTGGTTAAAGCTTGATGCTGGGATCAGAATAATATGAAAGCACCTTCATAGTACGGCAGATAACTTACATTAATATAGGAAAGTCCACCGAGCTTAGCTTCGGGTGGTAATACTATACGTATAACTATATTAACTAGCGAATATTATAATTTAGTGGAAAGTCGATTTTAAGCCTTTTCGGATTTCTCGGAGGTCCTGAAATGAAAAAAAACATGATTGAATAAAATAAAAGTAAAAAAATAAGTTTTTTTTATCATATTTATACAGCAGTCTGTAATACTTTAATGCGTTTTAGTCAATAGGCACTATTTGTATAGTAGCACCAATGCTTTTACAAATAGATACGTTATACTTATATTAATTCTTTTGTACCTACTTAGGTAGAATAAATATAAGCAGTATTGTTGCCATCACTTATTAGCAGAGCTTAAAACCCAGTTGTTAGAAAGAGATGTATTTGTCACTGCTATGAAGTTTCGCCTTGTACGTGTGACGCATGCAACGTCTGCGCAAGACAAAGCGCGACTGACTTGACTCAAGCTAATTAGCTTGACTTCAGTTCGCCACGCTAAGCAGCGTATAACGCATCTACCTCAGTTCATAATATAAGATCATTGAGTAGCACCTTATAAAAATGGTATATAATAAGAGATTTTAGTGATAAAAATAAAACACTTTAACGACGCAGATGACTAAATAAATGACCAGTGATAAAGATATCAACTAAAGGAACAAAATTTTCGAAATACATTTTCATGAAACAAAAGGGCCCCACGAAATGGGGCCCTTTCATACCAACATTGTTTTGGCTACGTTACCATAGCGTCCAAAGTAAGAAAAATGGGCAAGTTGCCAAAACTACTCTAATAAAGTCTATTTTAAAAACTGTCACAAGTTCACAACACTCTTGTTTTCATCGAGTAAACAAGGAAATAAATATAAAAGAAACCGACAACCAGAAACATAGAACTATTAGTGTAGCTGCTAAAATCATACCTACTATGTACCTAACTACTACTAATATGGTAGGTACGCATTTTTCAATGCATTTAATATATTAAAAGTAGGTATTACGTATCTCTGAAATGGTGATTTATGATCGGATATTCGTTTTGACTAGATATAGGTCCTACGCATTTTTGTTCTAAATACTTTTTTTATAATTTTAAATATTTTTTATTTAATTTTATATTTTTAATTATGATATATATATCATACGTATTACGTATCTCTCACATGGTGTTTTATGATGGGATTTTCGTTTTGACTAGATGTAGGTACCTACTTAATTTCATTGAACCGCTTCTCAACGGCGGTTTTTAGAGTTCCGTACCCAAAGGGTAAAAACGGGACCCTATTACTAAGACTTCGATGTCCGTCTGTCTGTCTGTCTGTCACAGGGCTGTATCTCATGAATGATAGCTAGGCAGCTGAAATTTTCACAGATGATATATTTCTGTTGCCGCTATAACAACAAATACTAAAAACAGAATAAAATAAATATTTGAGGTGGGCTGCCATACAACAAACGTGATTTTCAGGAGTTTTTTTGCTCGCTATTAATAACGGTAAGAGGAATAGGGCTCCCACACGGTACGGAACCCTTCGTGTGCGAGTCCGACTCGCACTGGGCCGATTTTTTTCTAGGACCAGCACTAGACCACTGACCACTGCGTCGCGCTAAATAGGTAGGTATCTACAGACAACACTACGTGAATGATAGGTACTTTGGTAGTAGGTGTCTAGGTAAATGCCTTGATATATGTGTTATATTCAAACTAAAATCTGTCCACCATTGTGAAGTAACACGCCCTGAATAAATAAAAGAGAAGACAATACACAGTCAAAAATAAGAGTGAACCAGAGCCTCATCTGCCAGCTAGCATACGTATCTTGAAACTCTAGCCCTAAGTTTCAGCTGTACGTGTCCGTAATATCAAAAAGAGATAACAATATACAATCGACAATAAGAGTGAAAGAAAGCCTCATCTATCAGACAGCACATTATTTTGAAGCTCTTGGAAATAATCTCTATCTAAATAATTTCTATCTATCTCTTTCTAATAATCGCTATGTAATATACCAACCCGCACTGGGTCAATGAGGTGGATATGGCCCAATCACTCTTAGTGGGTAGGCCTACGTCCTGCAGTGGACAATTAAAAAGGCTGGTACAGGTAAGCCCTAAGTCTCAGCTGAAGTACCACGCTCCGAATAATGTAAAGAGATGACGATACACAGTAATTTATGACTGTAAAGAGTGAAAGAGAGCCTCACCTGCCAGCCAGCATGTCCTGGATCTCCTGGAAGCTCTTGCCTTTGGTCTCAGGAACCAGGAACAGCGTGAAGAAGAAGGAGACGACGCAGCACGCGCCGAAGATCAGGAAGGCTACACCCATGCCGATAGCATCGGCTATGGGGTTGAAGTACCTGTAACAGAATAAGAGTATGTCTTGAGCATAACGTTACAATGATTGAGCATTGAGTTTTCATCCTTCGGGACCTCCAAGAATCAAGAATACTACTAGGACATATTCTCAAATTAAGTATTTCAATCTCCAAATCATTCAGAGCATTTGGAGATTGAATTATTTTGGAGACAATCTAACCGATCTTAATTTTGGAAATGTCTGTGCAGTTTTTACCTTTTGGATACGGAACCATAAAAAAAGAATGTAAAGATGGAAGTAAGCAAGATGAACGTCTTCCGTACGGTGCAGTGGAGTGGCATTGATTTATATGGGAATCGGTTCGGGAACTGAACCGCACTATAAATGCAGAAGTGTTTCTTACCTCGTGACCAGGAGGGAAAGTCCCCAATAGTACTATGGTGGTCCAGCGAAGCTAGAACTTTAATAGAGGGAAGAGCTTTGTTTTACGGTATTTCCATAATAGTGGTCCTATTACTAGAGAACAGCATTTTTTAACCTTTTTCAGTTCGCGGACCCCTAAAAAATTAAGTACAGTTTCAAGGACCTCCTTAATACTAGTAGTTTTTCGAACAGTAGACCTCGCATCTGTTTAACTGAATCTTCATAATTCTAAACTATAAATCTCGCTCTTGACTGATCTTGTTAATACTCACAAATTTTGTGTAGATCGCGAGCGGTACAAGGGCGCAGATGATTGATTGCGACACTTGCTGGCATTTATTCACTGATTCAAATTTTCACCGATAAGTCAGCGGACCCCCATACATATACTCGCGGACCCCCAGGGTTCCGCGGACCACAGTTTAGGAAACGCTGCTATAGAACAATGCTGTAGAGGTATTAGAAATGATCTCACCTAGTGACCAGGAAGGAGAGACCCCAGCAGTAGGCAGTAGCAATAGGCGAGGCCAGAGCCTTCACTTCGATGGGGAAGAGCTCGCCCATGACAGCCCAGGGCAGAGGTCCCAGACCCCAGCAGTACGTGACGATGAACAGCACCAGCGCCAGGATCGGCAGGAAACCGATGCTGTCCACCACTGGGTTATTGTTATCGGCTAGGATGAAGAACATGCCGAGGAGACCCTGGAAACATATGTTTTTATTTTAGCAGAGTCGAATTAGGATTTGACACAGAAATAATTTTTAGTAGTAATTTTCTTTCTGAAATCGATGGAGGGAGTCACTGGTAGTACAAGTAGGGTACTGTGGAGGGGATGGCTGCGCATGTTGACCGCCATACTAAACTCATGCGCAGCCACCCCTCCACACTTCGCTCAGCGCTACACTTATATGCCGCGACCCTTCAATCGCCCAGTGACCTCATTTTGGTCGCTCGCATAAACGGCGCATGCGCCCAGTGACCTCATTTCGGTCGCTCGTTTTTTTCTTTTTGTCTAATTTAATTGAAGTCGAAGGAATCGTGAGGAATCGTGCTATCCTGTTTTAACTTATGTGGATAGATTGCCAGTGAAACAAAGCGAGAAATAGTGGGTCTCGTCTACATTCGTTTCATACTTTATGTCTTCGGAAATTGGACTCAAATTTGTACGACCGCAACCCACTTGAAAATTCCGAGAACTCCGAGAGTAACAAAGGCCCATTGTGTAAACAAAATGTATTGAGATGTGTTACGTTCTTATGTAAATAATGTGTAATAGTTATTACTAATGTAAAAAAAACAAACATGAGTTCTTAAAATACAAATATTTTAGTAATTTTTCGCATTTAATTTAATTTTTTTTTTTTAACCTAAGTTTAAAGATACACTGAATAAATATTGCACATTCTATTTTTAGACTCAAATATAGGCTGATTCAATACGATTCTAACGTTACTACATTTATTAGATCGTCCATAAAAAAGTTACGAGAAATCTCTATTCTAGTAGGTCGCGGCGCAGATGCGCAAAAAATAAAAAAAAACGAGGCGCGTGCATCGAGCTATAAATAAATAAATAAAATAAAATAAAATAAAATAGCCTTTTATTTCTTGCACTCTTATAAAAAAAAAATTACATGTTTACCTCTTAACACTAATTATTTTCTAAAACAAATTACTTCTTTTTATTTTATTTATATAAGTTTCTATCTACTAGGTACTTATTTTTAGTACTAACCTATATATATTGCGTATCAAAATAATCTATGTGTTTTTTTTTTTTAGTAAAAGGTTTTCCCTTTTTATATTATCTAACTAAAAATAATATCTGTGCTATGGCATGAAACTATAATAAGTGTAGTATATGCACTCACCCTATATTGTAATGTTATTTAAGTGACTAAGCTTCTATCGACTTAATAGGTATATGTGTACTATAACATCTAAGTATCCAAGCTTTTATCTACTTCTAGTACTTTAACTATATTGATGTTAATAATCTAACTTTCTCTTTTCTTTTAAATGTATCCGTACTATAATATCCAAGTATCAAAACTTATATCTACTTATAGTAGCTATTTAACTAAATTAATATTAGTAATCTATCCAACTTTCTCTTTTCTTTTAAAATATGTTTATCTATTTATTTGCATCGTTTACGTGAAGGTGACATAGATGGCGTTAGATGCCCGATGTCATCCTTAAAACGCACTAAGTTTAGTCCAGAGCTTAGATATTATGTAACAAGTACCAGTATAACACTAATATTTGTTTTATTTTTCTACTTTTATAAATTTGATGTACCTAATTGTTTTAGAATCTCTCAGTTTATTTATGACACTGTACTGCTTAGTTACCTACTTTTTTCCAAGAACCCCTTACGGGTCAAGGCCTCCTCCAAAGAACTAAAATTGTTTGATTTTTCTACTTCTGTTACTGCTTCAGTAATAATAATACTTGACAAAACAAAAACTGATTTCCTTGTATGTTTAAGTTCAATATCTATACTATGTATTTCCTTGTATTTTTCTTTGGAGGGTTATGGTCGTGATCTTCCGCGGTGACCGGCCGTGTTGGAAGATGGTTTCTTACTTGTTTAATCATTTATATTTGTTTATCAATTCTTCTTTTGGAGGGGGTGGCTTAATTGCTATAATACTACGTAAATATTTCCTCAAAGGGCGCGTGCGGCAGATGACAGATATCGGCGCGGACACGCGCGGGCCATTGAAGGGGTATAATCGGTTTTCGGGAACTCCAACTTACTGCGTCCTTCGAGGGGTGAATTTAAGCCAGGGATTGGAATACCCTGCCTCCGTCATTGTTAAAAAATGTTGCTATTGTATCATTCAATTCATCTACGGATGCGACGTTGATGATGGTTAGTGACTACCTAAAACATTCCAAAAAATAAATTGGAACAATAAATACCTACCTAAAACATGCCTTGTTAGTACTTACAAGTCCAACAGCGGTTCCGCAGGAAGAGACGAGAAGAAGTAAACGGCGCCCGAGCCGGTCTACCACCAGCGGTGTGATCAGGGAAGCTGCCACCTGCGAACAAACACTAGTTAAACTCTACACTACACTATTTCATTTCATTTATTCATGCTTCCATACAGTAGGCACAAGATGTTAATAACACAGTTTAGGTACAAAGTTCAGTATGGACCCTGTAGGGCACTACATATTCGAGAGAAAGTGGTCACTTATGTCAATAGTTTAGGTACCTACTTACAAAACATTGAATTTAACATGACTATAAATTATATAAAATCTTCAGAATAAACATCCACTCACTTTCGACTCAAAAAACTTAACAATTTCGGATTAATAAAAATTAATAAGTAACTACTGCGGAAGATGAGGGTGTGGAGAGTAACTTGTACAACTACGATTCTTTATTTACAAAGAAGTTCTCCCTTTGGAGTAGATGATAGATGTTCCAGTTTTGATCCTATGTAGTTTGTGCAAAAAACGAACCGTCGTGGCGTTATGGCGAACTAACAATAAGATTTTAATCAGCAGCCATAGTACCGACTACTTGGTAGACGCGAGTCTACTGATGAAAACCGAATTGGTGTCTACCAAGTATCTAACCTCACCTACGACGTTTCGTTTTGCACAAACTCTAGGGTAATGAGACCTGCGATGACACCCTGCTTGCTGAATGTTTTTTAGGGTATTATGTTCCTGACAGCTGCCCAACAGTGAGTATTTGGGTCTCGTACTGGTTCAGTAAGTGTGGACAGTTTACCTGAGCATCAGAGGTTATGTACAACACTGAGTTGATACCGTTTACTCTCTATGGGTGGTTACTGGTATCAACTGATTTTATGTTTTTTTTTTTTATTATTATTTGTAAAAGCACTCAGTGCTTGTTTCGTAAATTTAGTTTCTTTCTTTCTTTCTTTATCTGAAAATTTAGCAAGTTGAATCAAGAACGTTACCTGGATTACTCCAGTGATAATGGCAGCAATTGATGAACATGTAAAAAGAAGCGGCAGAGAATATTTTGGTCATGTAGAACAGGGCAGCGTTAATTCCACAGAATTGCTAGAAGGTCACAAATTAATTTAAGAATTAGAAAGAAGATTACTTGAATAGATCCAATAATAATGGTGGCGATGGAGGGTTCAAGCGCAGAGCCAGTGGCAGTAAAGATTTTAGACATGTAGAAGAGGACGGCGTTGATTCCAAAGAATTGTTAGAAGGTGACAAGTATACTTAAGATCTAAAAAGAAGATTACCTGGATAGATCCAATAATAATAGTGGCGATGGAGGGTTCAAGAGCAGAGCCAGCGGCGGAGAAGATTTTAGATATGTAGGAGGACAGCGTTGATTCCACAGAACTGCTAGAATAGCACTTATGATCTAGAAAGAAGATTACTTGGATAGATCCAATAATAATAGTGGCGATGGAGGGTTCAAGCGCAGAGTCAGCGGTGGAGAAGATGTTAAACATGTAGGAGGACAGCGTTGATTCCACAGAACTGCTAGAATTGCACTTATGATCTAGGAAGAAGATTACCTGGATAGCTCCAATAATAATGGTGGCGATGGAGGGTTCAAGCGCAGAGCCAGCGGTGGAGAAGATGTTAGACATGTAGGAGGACAGCGTTGATTCCACAGAACTGCTAGAATTGCACTTATGATCTAGAAAGAAGATTACCTGGATAGATCCAATAATAATGGTGGCGATGGAGAGTACAAGAGCAGAGCCAGCGGCGGAGAAGATGTTGGACATGTAGAAGAGGACAGCGTTGTTTCCACTGAGCTGCTGGAAGGTGACTAGTGCACTGTAGATGTAGAACTCTATCTTAATGAAGAAGATTACCTGAATAGCTCCAATAATAATAGTAGCAATAGAAGGTTCAAGCGCAGAGCCGGCGGCGGAGAAGATGTTGGACATGTAAAAGAGGACGGCGTTGATTCCACTGAGCTGCTGGAAGGTGACGAGCGCGCAGGAAATGTAGAACGCCTTAAAGTTGCCGCCGCGAAAGATGTCGGCAAACTGGAAAGAGATGAAAGTTTTGAGGTTTCTTATGTAGCATTGGATATTATTCCGCTGAAGTCGAGTTGCGCTTGAATCAATGGAGTTGGGATTTCAGCCTGAAATGTAGACAAATTTTAGATTTAGAAAGTTACAGTACGCGCAAATATTTTTGAGGTCTCTGAAGCTTGCGGAGTGGCTGCGCAGAATGCATATTTTGGTTGTCGCTGTTGGTAGAACGTGGCATGCGCCTACTTGACTTCAGAGATCTTAAAAATATAGAGAAGAAAATAGGCACATCTGCTGGTATTTATTTATATCAACATTTAGAAATATATAGTTTCTAAAGGCGAATTTATAAAATTGTAAAGAACAAAGTTAGAGGATAATGCCATCAGTGATTTCATTTAAAAATTCCATCTCAAGTTGCAATTTGTCGATTGTCTCTCTTTTGGGACCTTAGGCGTTCGTTACTAGACCGTTGCTCAAATAATGGCTTATGACTACAGAGCGCAATGAATTGAATTGACTCACCGAAGCAGTCTTAGCCTGAGAGGCCGTGACGTCAGCTTGCATCTTGTCCAGCTCAGCTTGGATCCCGGAGCGGGACATGCCGCGGATGGTCGCCAGGCAGTCGGCAGCCGCGTGCGGGTCATCTGCAGTTGGACAGGTTTATTGTGATGTGAAGTTTGGTAAGTATATTGATTCACTCGACATTGACAGGTTTTATTTTAATTACTATCTACAATAACAATAAGTACGCGTTTGACCACATCCTGTCTGATAGATGGTGTCTGGGATGGTAGGATGCAGCACGTTTTATTTTAGTTTTATCATACACTAGCGACCCGCCTCGGCTTCGCACAGGCGTACCAATTAAGCATATAAACCTTCCTCTTGAATCACTCTATTTATTAAAAAAAACCGCATCAAAATCCGTTGTGTAGTTTTAAAGATATAAGCACACATGGGGACATGGGGACAGCGGGACAGCGGAAGCGACTTTTTTTTAATACTATGTAGTGATAGTGACGTTGTAGGACATCACTACTAGGCTTCCATTATAGATTTCTAGTAAGACCTATAGGAAGTAACTTGGATCCAGCGCGTTCCTGCAGTCTTTTAAATAGGTCGTCCGTCCACCGACTAGGCAGAACTTACCTCTAGGAAAGCCCTGCTGTTCAAATACCTTAAAAGTAAACTTTAGAAGGTTTACTAATTATACCAGATTTGAAGACGTTTAGAACATAGTACTCGACAGAAAAACACCTAGGCAGTTCGGCCTATGGCATGGCAGGCAACCAAGTATGGATGGCGCTTGGCTCGAATCTGTCTATCAAGAAAAATGAGAAAAGCTTACTCTTTAGTAAATGATAGGTGGGAGACTCGGGCATCCAGAAGAATCCAATGGCAAAGGCGGCCACGACAGCCACACCCACGTATGCGACCACGGAGTAGGAGACGAAGGGCCCGATGCCGTACACCAGGAGGAAACCCACGGTGATGAACGCTTGGAGGAACGAGCCCAGCGCGCCTCGTACTTCATCCTGGAAACACGATTTTTTAATAAGAAACAGTGGCATATAAGATGTTTGGTATAGCAGATAATTGGTATAGCAGCAGTCTAGCCAAGTGTCCAATGTTGGATCAGGTCTCCCCAATAAATTCCCGAAAAAGACGGTTATAAACTATAGTTACAGGTGGTTGTATACAGCATGCAGCACGATTCAGGGGTATAGGGATTATATAATTTATCAATTTTGTGGGCGTACAACTAGGTCCACATACAAAATCCACAAATTTTAATGAACTATGATGTGTGGTCTCCTGTCGATAACTTCGAAAATACCTACTTATTGTTAAAGAGTTAGGTACCTATTCAATTGGGAACTAGTTCTTTGACTTTCTATTTCTGCGCAGTACTTACATGGGGTGGGTATGCCGACAGTAAGACCTCAGAACAGCCTTCATATCATTTAACTTATTTTTAACATAACATAAATTTTAGTGTTTTTGCGATCTTGACCCAACTAGGGAGAAAAAAGGAACTATAGGTCTTATGGTAGGTATGATATGAATAAGGCAGTTACCGTGGCGATTTCAGCGCAGTACATAGGAGAGATTGTGAACAGCATGCCCACAGCCAGACCCCAGAACACGCGGCCTGCGTATATCATGGCCACATTCTGCGCGGCCGCGATCAGCACCCACCCGATCAGGAGAGGCGCCGCACTCGACAGCAGTCCCCATTTTCTGCCAATCTTCGACGCCGCGAACCCACCGATGAAAGGACCTGGAAGTTTACATTGACATTGGTTTATCTTTTTTGCTTATGCTTATCGATTGGACGACAGTGTTTGAATCGGAGATCTCAGATATGGGGAGCGTTTTTAAGGTTCCGTACCCAAAGGGTAAAAACGGGACCCTATTACTAAGACTGCGCTGTCCGTCTGTTTCCAGGCTGTATCTCATAAACCGTTATAGCTAGAAAGCTGAAATTTTCACAGATGATGTATTTCTGTTGCCGCTATAACAACAAATACTAAAAATAGAATAAAAATAATATTAAAGTGGGACTCCCATACAACAAACCTGATTTTTTAGCCGTTTATCGCTCGATATTAGTAATGGTACTAGGTGGATGCTTGAAATATTCACAGAATATTTAGATGGATGCTTACTCGTACCTTAATAGCAAATAATTAAATTATAAAATAAATATTTAAGGGGGGCTCCCATACACCACGGAACCCTTCGTGCGCGAGTCCGACTCGTACTTGGCAGATTATTTGATCTTCGCACTGTTTGGTCGTATGTATACGAAACTTCCATAGACAACATAGAGATTCTCCATACAATCTGTGAAAGTTTACGTATACGTTCGAAGTTCAAAAACGCACCCATGAACGCTACATAGCTGCTAGGATTGAGTTGTTAGAATATAGGCTAGTGATTTGATGATAATTTTGGATTAACAAAAGACTTTCTACAATTTTCTTGTATTTCACTGATTAATAATGCTTAGCACACGGTAGTCGTCGGAAGTCTTTTTTTCTTCTAGCGTCAGCGTTTATATAAGTTTAGTTTATTATATGGCCATTAATTAGCCCTCACATATCCGAGAAGAAGGAGCATAAAAGTGAGGAACGGCAGTATAGGTACAGAAGTATATTTACCAAAGATAGCTCCCAGAGTTAACACGGAGCCGATCCAAGAGACCTGTGGCCTTACTTACACACACACACACACACACACACACACACACACACACACACACACACACATACGTATGTGCGATGTTTAATAGTTTAAAAACAATTAAACAAACAAATTTTAATTAAGATTAAGTAATAAATGAATCACAACAAATGTTTCAGTCAAATATTATGTCTTACGTTGCTTGAGTTTTTTCCCATTTTTGTTACTTATCAATTTAAGAATTAGTCAAACTGTTTGTACTTTTGATTGTAAATTTTGCTGTAAGGATTGAAAGAATGCAAATGAATGTGTACAAAGCTCAGCGAGACAGCAAACTATGGAAACCGGTCACAGGGTGCCCAAGATACAGGCTTTGCCTAGTTTAGGGGCCCGTTAGTACTACATTGTAATAGTACACACTTTAATGTTAAATAAATTTATTTGAATTTGAATTTACTGTCTAATTGCCAAGCTCGGTCGGTCGGTTTCCCGCAAGCAGATTTCTGAGGTCATTCACCCCCTTTTCAGTTTCAACTGTCGATGCTCACCGCTGTCACCTCTCAAACCGGATGAATGAACGAAACTGCGTGTTTTGGTTTAAAATCGGTACCGCCCATCTCCCGGTGACAGATGAAAGCGGATCTAAACGTCAAATGAAGCCGGACTCAGTCTCCTCGCCGTAATCAGAGTTTTGCATAGAAGTCCTCGTGAATAAATATTATTTATTTATATATAGGTAAAGAAGATGTATAAATAGGTAATATAGGTACAGAAATATATTTACCAAAGATAGCTCCCAGAGTTAGCACGGAGCCGATCCAAGAGACCTGATCAGTTGTAACGGGGCCTTCGAGCGGGGACTGCGCGGGGTCTTCTAGCTTCTCATTGATGGGAGATGTCCATCCCATAGAGTACCCCGTAGAGGCGATCGCAATGTTCGCTGCGGATAAAAGTATTCATTAGTTAGAACATAGCATAGATGTTAAAAACGTGATGTTGTTACGGCTGTTGCGACGCCAGTTAATTTTTTTTTAACTTGGCTGGACACGCTGCCGTGTGTCTAGATGACAGACAGCAAGTCTTCTGTAATTTCGACTCGTCTCATAGCACATCGTAGCAAGTACTACGCGAGACGCGTCTTGGGCGGGATTTAATAAACCTACAATTTCTTATAAATAGTATTAGGTACTAGTTGAAGGTGTTGTTACAAAAATTACCAAAATTTCAGAAGAAACCTACATTGTTTCGTCAACATTTTGTAAAGTTATAATGTATATTGGTCCACGATTGTTGAAATGTTTTTACTTAGTATATTTCACCTAGGTTTTGCCAAAAAAAACAAATCATACAATATTATATAAAGTAAGTAAGTTCGTATAGTCCGGTGGCTAGCCCTGGAGTCAGAGTTTTTAAGCTGCCTGAAGGCCTCTGACATGGCTAAACGGTTAAAACAACCGGGACCTACAATTTAACGTGTCGTACGAGCCACGGTAGCGCTCAGTTGGAAATTGCCACTCGCGTTCATTCATCCTAATTCTGACCGTGCGGAATATTATACAGGGTTATTTCTATTCAATTAGCATCCTTTTAGTGGCTTATTCTGTACGTCAAAACTAACATCTTTTGTTCTACGATTTTTGTCAAAACTAAAAAAAACAGCTGTTCCATACATTTTGTCGAGGGTAAACGAATTTTTTCTACGGAACTACAACTTTTTTTTTGAGAATTAATAAACGTCGTGGATCAAAAGTTGTTCGTTTTGATGTACAGAATAAGCCCCTAAGAGGATGCTAATTGATTAGAAATATCCCTGTATATAGGAACAACGATTAGGTAATATGTACCTACACTTAATTGTACAGGTACTAATCCCTATCAAGAAGTAGGTAGAGCATTGATAGATACCTAAATATTTGATTGTGTGGGATGGGAGCAGCGTAATAACTTCCCAATGTTACGTAGTTTTCCCTGCATACGTTACGGAAACGATGTTTGCCATCGATTACTGGAGAATACGACGAACATGACGTGTGTTTACGCTATTTTTACGCCGGTCGGTAGGTGGAGCCCCAATGATACAGTAGTCTAAGATCCCACTGTAGGAACATTACACTCATGGCGTACACGCTTAAAACCATTTTTACGGAATCTTATAATTTTATTAACATTACTTATGAATATTTGAGCTTTGCAGATTTCAGGCCGACGTCGCTAACGCCTGTCATGGAACGCAGTGTGGTGTTTCGGATGCGGTCTACTCTTTTGATACCAAGTACACTGCGTTCCATTGCTCTTTGGGCAAACTTGAAGGCGAGACATCTGAAATCTGCAAAGCTCAAATGGGAGTGGGCGGGACACATGAGTCGTATGCACCCAGACAGATGGGCAAAGGTCTCAACGGAGTGGGTTACTCTGTCCAGTCGACCCCGAGGCCGTCCTCCAACACGATGGCGCGACGAAATCGAGAGGTTTAAAAAAGATTGGACGGAGGTAGCACAGAACAGAAAGGAATGGAAGGAATTGGGGGAGACCTTTGCCCAGCAGTGGGACAGTACAGGTTAAATAAAAAAAAAACTTATGAATGTACTACCTAAATACTTTACAAAATAAAAAACCTACATAAATATTTACAAAAACAGAGGCTAAAAATCAAAAAAAAGACTGTCCTTGTGGTCCCAGGTCCCAGGTCCAAGGTCCCAAGAACGCTGGTTGCATTCCCGCGCTGAACTGCTAGAGAAATTCTCTGCGCAAGGAATGAGCCAGCCTTCTTGTTCCCAGTAGTGTAGTTTTACGTAAATGTCGGAATAGGAGAACATTATAGGTATTTATACAGGGTTACCTAACTTAAAATTAAATGTTAGTAATTTACTAACATTTAAGTTCCACATTTCGCTAGAAAAAGGCTCCTCTTCGTAATTTATGTAAAAGACAAGTTAATGGAATTTCTACCCAAAAAATAATCAAACATTATTCATTTCATATGCTAAAAGCATTAAATAAAATGCGCGATATTAGCGCAAAAAATGTCTAAAAAATCAGGTTTCTTATATGGGAGCCTTAAATATTTCTTCTTTTCTGTTTTTAATATTTGTTGTTATAGCGGCAACAGAAATACATCATCTGTAAAAATTTCAACGGTCTAGCTATCACCGTTCATGAGATACAGCCTGGTGACAGACAGACGGACAGACGGACAGCGGAGTCTAAGTAATAGGGTCCCGTTTTTACCCTTTGGGTACGGAACCCTAAAAATCGTTTTGACCATGTGCGCTATGAGCGTAATGATCTTGCAGTGGGATCTCATACTATAGGAACGTCATTGGCGAAGTCGTGTAAGGCCAGAGTTTCATTAAACCATGCATTCACTGAGCTACTATGTTTCAGATACAAACATTCTCACCTACTCTACCTTTTTAGGGTTCCGTACCCAAAGGAAAAGACGGGACCCTATTACTAAGACTTCGATGTCCGTCTGTCTGTCTGTCCGTCTGTCACCGAGCTGTATCTCATGAACCATGATAGCTAGGCAGCTGAAATTTTCACAGATGATGTATTTCTGTTGCCGCTATAACAACAAATACTAAAAATAAAATAAAACAAATATTTAAGGGGGGCTCCCATACAACAAACCTGAATTTTTAGACGTTTTTCGCTCTATATTAATAATGGTAATAGGTAGATGCTTGAAATTTTCACAGAATATTTATATTCACTTCAATAATAAATAATAAAATTAATATAAAATAAATATTTAAGGAGGGCTCCCATACAGTACGGAACCCTTCGTGCGCGAGTCCTACACGTACTTGGCCGATTTTATTATTCTTACTAATATTATGTTATAAATCCTATAGTGTGTTTGTTGGTTTGTTACTCTTTTACGCAGGTACCTACAGAGCATCGGATCGACTTGATTTTTGGCATGGATATAGCTAGTTACAAGGCCCGAAAGTGAAATAGGCTCCTTTTAATCCCGGAAAAATTTTCTAGGGAATAGTACAAAAAATAAAATACCTCGCGGGCAAAGCCGCAGTCAAAAACTCTTACCCAATTATTAAAATATTTATGTACCTATATACCTAGTCTATGACTGATTACGGGGTGTTTCTGTCCTACACTACTACCCTAGGGTGCGTTTTTTGAACTTCGAACGCCTAGGAACCTCAGAATAAGGAAAAACAGTAGAAGTGACATAAAGTAAAAAAGTTGTGATGCATGATTCCACAAACATGGCGTCGAAAATCTATAGAAACTGCTATGTAGTCTAGACACAAATGACACTTGAACTGCTGATCAAATGTCAAATTTGATTTCACAAAGATGGCGGACAAACTTCAAACGTCTCCTAGATAGGGCTTTTATTTTGAACTTTATTGTCATAGCAATAATGCCATGTCATTTCAAACACCGCCCCAATGCTAGGAACGTATAGAGTGCGTTTCATCAAATAGTTCCTGTGCCGTCATGTTGGCACCCCTGCAGGAGTGCAAACAAATAAATAAATGCCCACACTTATTTGCATCACTGCCAACATGACGGCATAGGAACTATAAGATGAAACGCACTATACGTAACTTGCAGATTGTAGGGAGAATCTCTATGTTGTCTATGGAAGTTGCGAGTACATCCTCCATATAAGTTTCGTATACTTCCAAACCGTGCAAAAACCAAAAAACAATCCCCTGATGTTATCTCTTCCACGTAAAGATTTCCTTACATTTTGTTAACGCGAAATGTCTATTTAGACAAAAAAAATCAACAAAGTAAACCCTAATATTTGCTTGCAGATTTATTTCAGCCATAAAGTATTATTTATATTTATTTAGTAGACGTGGCAGGTTTTACGTTGACAGTCTGCGACAAGATTTAATTCTTATGTAATTACAGACAAATTAAATATGTAATTAGAAATTCGTCAGCACAAACTTTGTTTTAGATCATATAGCAATGTCATTTCGTGCAAGGAACTCTAAAGGAGTTTACCTAAAATTCCCTAAAAAGAAGATTTATCAACGAATTCTTTTTTGCCTACAGTGTGGGTAGCACTATTAAATACGTACAATAGTTTTATACCTGTGTAGTAGAGAATGGTGTTCTGACACTAAAATGTTGTTATTTTTTGGAAAACGTAGAAATATTATAAATCAGTCAAACAAATAAACATAAGCAGGGTACAAACGATTATTTATAAGTCAGTTGATATTTTTTGTTAAACTAGCAATATATAATTTTCTTTTAATGACCATAGTTTTTTATGTGTTAGTAATTAATTGCATCACACAATTATATTGCGCGGTAAATTTTAGTTTATTTATGATCTTGTTTCTCTAAATTAAATTTAAATTGTTCTTACATTTTTGTTACGTTAATCCAAGATGAAAATTTATTATTCATGTAACGTTCTGTGACCTTTTTTTAAATGTAATAATTATACCTATATATCTAATTTATAGAAGAAGTCAAGAAGAATCATCCTACTTCCTACTAATATTATAAACGTGAAAGTTTGTAAGGATGGATGGATGGATGTTTGTCACTCTTTCACGCTGTTAAACTACTGAACGGATTGAGATGAAACTTTGCAATTATTGCAAGCTTATATATCAGAATAACACATAGGCTATACATTATAATGATATTGCGTAAATTTTCCATATTATAACAATAAGTGTTAAGTAAGTAGGAAAAATTCTTCCATCTGCGAGCTATTCTAGCGTACGCTCCAAGAAATGTCAAATCGAACAAATGTCAAATCGATTTTTTTTATTTATTTCCACCTCCTTTATTAAGGGTGTTAAGGTGGCTTTGTTGTCGTTTCGCCCCGCAAGCTGTTCGGCTCGGGGCTAATCGCCGATGACTCTTTTTGAAGGCCCCCATTCGCCCCGCGGGGCGAAACGCCGAAATATCATGCGGGCGAAGCCGAGGGCATAAGCTAGTTAAGAATAAAATACAATTTGATTCACAAATATGGGAGTTATAGCTTTGTTCCTTTTTTTCTAAACAGAATTAAAGGTTTCGTCAAGATACGTCGAAAAATGCGACCTGTACGCGAGAGGTCTAAACCAAAACGTTATTTTTTTTTTAAATATTTTGAAAAAATATTAACTCTAATTTTAAATTACAATTATAATGAAAATATATACATACCCCATACATTGCTTATCAAAGAGCATTGCACTGTAATGCAGTTTCTTTAACCATTGTTTAAAAGTTGTCAAAGTATATTTAATCAGATGTTTATTAAACATTATTAAACAGTAGCAACGGACGTCGCAAACTCAAACTTAAACACAAAAACGTCGTAACTGTGCAGTGGTAGGTAATTAAAAATAGCTTTTATTAAAATACTATTACAGTGCACTACATATTAAATAATTAATTACCTTATTAATTAATTAAATATTAATAAGAAAATTACAGCGAAAATGTTGAACAAAATCGCTCAAAGTATAAAAGTAACACAAATTGTATTCAACGTCAACTCGTACCTACAACTTCTGAATACATAAATGTTTTTTCAGGTTATTGGCGTGTCACCCATTTGCCAATTTTTTTACTTTTTAAATTCTTATTCAGATTTTGGCTACTAGATATTGTACATAAGTAGGTACCTACTTATTGTTTTCTTTGGATGCGGATTTTGGCAAATACATATTTTGGAGGATGTAATTAATCTGTATAATTATGTAGATGTATATATTAGGATGTAAAAATGTAGATGTATATAATCCATCGATTCGGCATTCTTTCACATTTCATATTGATGATATAATCGATGTAGGTATTTAATATAAAACGTTAAAATTTGAGAATATAACGCATGAGTACCTAAGTAGATATTACACATATAATTTTCTAACAATGCTCAATATGGGCCGTAATTAATCAACAAAACAAAATGTACAATAATTCGTGACATTTAACGCTCGATGGAGTTAACGTAAACAACAATTTTGTATGGAAATGAAATTGCGTCTACTAGGCGCCAAAAGAAGCTGTACAGTCTTTTAGAAAATTGTTATTTAAGTAATCTTAATGTTCCTATCTAGTGCACAAAAAATACCATACTCATAGTACCTACAGTAGTACAGTAGTAGTAGTACTTTCATATTCATTTTATTTTTATTTTATTATTGAAGTGAATATACAACTAAATATTCTGTGAAAATTTCAAGCATCTATCTGTTACCATTATTAATATAGAGCGAAAAACGGCTAAAAAATCAGGTTTGTTGTAATATTAATTTTATTAATATTAATTTTATTCTGTTTTTAGTATTTGTTGTTATAGCAGCAACCGAAATACATCATCTGTGAAAATTTCAGCTTTCTAGCTATAAATTCATGAGATACAGCCTGGAGACAGACAGACGGACAAACGGAACGCGTGGTCTTAGTAATAGGGTCCCGTTTTTCCCCTTTGGGTACGGAACCCTAAAAAGTAAATTGTTGGCCCCGATTTCCTATCGACAAAACGTAACGTAGTAGCTATAACTGGGGGCACGTAATTTTCATAAAGATTTTAAAATTGTCATATCGATGTATTTATCGATGATGTAATCTGACCGGATGCCCAATAAGATAAGTAAGTACTGATATAATGAAACACGCAAATCCATCATAAATAATAGACAATTAACAACTAACAATAATCCATTGAGGGTCTAAAAGGAATCGGGCTCATCGCATATTCAGACGGCAGTTGTTCTGAGCTATTTATAGTCAGTAGTGAATTTAGAAGATAATATGATGATTACATCATCATTATCTTCTGGTGGACCGACCCAGAAATACAGTATAAATAAAATAAACGGCCAAGTACGAGTCGGACTCGCGCACGAAGGGTTCCGTACTGTATGGAAGCCCCCCTTAAATACTTATTTTATTTTAATTGTTTATTTTTGAAGTCACTATACTACTAAATATTCTGTGAACTTTTCAAGTATCTATCTGTTACCATTATTAACACAAGTAAAAACGGCTAAAATTCAAGTTTGTTGTATAGGAGCCCCCCCTAATATAAATTTAATTGTCTTTAGCATTTGTTGTTATAGCGGCAACAGAAATACATCATCTGTGAAAATTTCAGCTTTCTAGCTATAACGGTTCATGAGATACAGCCTGGAGACAGACAGACAGACAGATGGACAGCGGAGTCTTAGTAATAGGGTCCCGTTTTTACCCCTTGGGTACGGAACCCTAAAAAACAACGGGTCGCACTCCAGAAGTGCCGGCAGAAGTAAAAACTTGAACATGTAAAGTACCTACTATCATTTATGTGGTAAAATACAATATCACACACGCACACTCGCGCAATCGCCCTGCGCCGTCTTACGAATTTTCGATCAGGTTACGTGTCCTGACGCGAGTACTAAAAGCTGTCATAATTATAAGATTACTAGCTTTTACCCGCGGCTTCGCCCGCGTTATATTTTGATTTTGGCTTATGTTTATGTCGGCTGCGAAACCTAATAACCTAACCGACAAATATCAAAATACCTTAAAGGAATGCAAGGTTGGAGTGTATATGCAAGGGTCAGGGGTCTTAATTACAAATGAATAAAAACTATACCTATATTTCAATGTTTTTGGCTGTTTGCAGGTATAATAAACATTACAATGGTACAGCAAAGTTTATACCTACTTGTTCCTAATTATTGCTTTTTTACAAATATTTGTGCAAAAATCGATAAATTTGTTTCTAAGGTTTTTACGTGTTAGATTAATTCCAATTTTTTGTTCTAAATAAAATCTCTGCTTTCCATAAACTGGGCATTCCAAGATTATGTGCCACTGCACATGAGTCTCCTCTTTTGTGGGTTCACAGATGCACGATGGGCTTTCCCTCAACTTAAATCGATGTAAGTATTGGGAAAACCCACCATGCCCCGTCAGCACTTGAGTTATGATTCCCACTGGTGCTATTTCTCTTACGATCTTGTATGCCGCCCTTGCATCCGGAAAATATGTTTTGGTTGCCGCCGCTGTGTGGCCATCCTGATAACGCCGGTTCCACTCGTCAAGAGAGTCCTTTCGGATTTCTCGCTTGACGAATGAAACGGGGCAGTTATCGTAAATAGGTCTGCACTTCGAGTGCAGTGCTGCTTCCTTTGCTAGCTGGTCCGCTCTCTCATTTCCCTCCATCCCCGCGTGTGCTTTAATCCAATAAAGTTTCACTATTTTATTTTGTGCGTGTAGCAACTTTATGTTAGCTTTGAATTTACTGCTAAGGGATGGAGGGAAGATACGCCAACTACCGTTTCCAGTGCAGACCTGGAGTCACAAAAGATTTTTGCTTTTTCGGTAGCCTCAAGAAGTGTCAATAACTCGGCCTGGTACACGGAGCACCAATCGGCCAATTTCAGCTTGCGGGTACTGATCTCAGTGGCATCATCCTAAATGGATAATGCCGCCCCAACTTTCCCTTTAACTTTGCTGCCGTCTGTAAATATGTTAATTTCTCGGTTAAGATTTTGCTCTAGTGCTGCTCCGTCTGCCAGGCATATGAACTCCAGCTCCTCCTGCTGCGCTGGGTGTGGCTTCTTTTCTGTCTCTCTATCTCCAGTTACTTGCTGGGAATAACCCTTCTCAGTTTCATAAAGCAAGGCTGCTTCCTGGACTCTGATATGACAGCCGCGGATTAGGGGCCGCGGAGGGATATATGGAACTGGTGGTGTGGGTGCCGCCACCTACCCTACCTTCCGCTAGGCCGTCAACGTGTTGGCAGACGCAGTGGGGCTGCAGGGGAAGAGAGGTGTCGGTATCGCGATGGCCGTTCTCACTGCCCTCTGCAGTTGAAGAGGCAGGCGCTGGGCTACTATGACTGACCCGCTGCACTGGGACCAGGGCGTTGGAATGCTGTCTGACGTTCAGTACTGGTTAGTCCAGAGTGGTGGATGACGATGTGTCTTGTGCTCCGAAACACTCCGTCATTATGGCGAGAGCGCAACTGTTAAAGATTTTGCGATAAAAAGTGGCCTATTATGTCACTTTTCGTCTTTCAAACTATATTCAGGCAATAAGCCAAGGCAAGTTGCTCCGTTGCTGAGAAAAAATTATTGTTAAGTCCTACGGGAACCACAATTTTTTCGCGATGGAAAGTATTCTATGTCACTTTCCGTCTTCCAAACTATACCCACCCCAAATATCAAGTCATTCCGTTGCTCCATTGCTGAGAAACAGTTATTGTCCTATCCCATGGGAATCACGAATTTTCTCGAGATAAAAAAGTATCCTATTATCACTTTGTCTTTTAAACCAAAGGTATCCATACCAAAAATCAGGTCAATCTTTTGCTCCGTTGCTGCGTCAAAGAGGAACAAACCAACAAACTTTTCGGATTGATAATATTAAAGTATGATGTATACCATAAAGGTAGAATAAAGAAACATGTTAAACCTCTAATGATAGAAGATTTAAAAATATTTTAAATGTCAGACAAAATGACAGCCTAGTATTAAACGTCATAGTAACATGTAGCATGCAGAGGTAAAATAACATTTTATCCAATTTTAATGTCAGTTGTCATTTTCAATCCATACTTTATTTCCTCTTCAAGGGGATATAATGGTGGAAAAACAATTTGTCCCCTTGCCATGCTACTTGTGATTTATAAAAGTCTGCAGACAATGTCACCTGTCATCCAATTACGTTTGGCTGTGACGTTTCGTTAGTCCATATTAGCGTCATAGAGGAATTAATCACTTAGCGTCTTTGTGATAGTGGCGACAGTTTCGCTTTCGATGGTTTTTGTCCTGTCCTACAGGAACTTTGCAATTTTTCGGGATAAAAAGTATCCTAAAGCTCCTTCCGCCTTTTAAACTATGTCCATGCCAAAAATCAAGTCAATCCGTTGCTCCGTTGGTGCGTGATGGAGTAACAAACCAACAAACCAACAAACTTTTCGGATTTATAATATTAGTAAGGATATATTTAATATATATTTACTATATATTTTAACTATATATAATTTATTAATCTTTATTAAATTTACTTTAGTCTATCTAACTCTGTTAATGTAGGAAGGATGCAAAACCCTGTAGATTTCCAATAAGACCAGTTGGAAGCGGCTTACATCCACCGTATTCTTGTGCGTATCAACTCTTGATGAAATCATTTGTCCACATCGTAGGTGGACGTTGTTTATATAATAGCCAATGGTTATCATAAAACCACCTCACTGTAGAATCGACCAAAGATTAGAACTATAAAAATTCTTCAGACCTCTAACAATGTAATTCAGGAAATCTGACAGTAGCGCTTCCTTCCAACTCTGTCGATAAATGAGTCGCATTGTGTGCTGTAATACCTACATTCAGATCGGTCGTTCAGCTGATTTGAACTTCCTTCGTTTATTTTTAGATATCTGTTTGGACGGCTGATCTTTTGGACACTGGAGATTACAGTGGGGAAGGATCGAATCACTGCAATCTTTAGATTGGATAAGTTGACCTCAGAAATATTGCGGGTTTTTACGAGGGTGATTACGAGCATTTATTTTTAACCCCCGACGAAAAAGAGGGGTGTTATAAGTTTGACGTGTCTGTTTGTCTGTCTGTCTGTCTGTGGCATCATAGCGTCCGAACCACTGAACCGATTTCAGTTTAGTTTTTTTTTTGGATGAAAGGAGACTTAATCGAGAGTGTTCTTAGCTATGTTTTATAAAAATCGATTGAGCCGTTTAAGAGTTATGGTGGGTTAAAGTGGGGATGGAAGAACCAAAATTCTACTAATGTGCCCAAAATGGTTGTCAATTGAAAGTTTGTTGTCAAATATTTTTGTGTCGAGGGTTTTTTAAATATTTAATTTATAATTATTAGAACTTAAAATCACACACCTTACATGTGATATAACGTAATACTCTAATACCCCCAAATAGTGTGTCATGAAGTCATTTTACCTAAATCCCTGAAATCCTGAAATTTTTCCTAAATCCTAATTTAAATATCCCTAAATCCCTGTTTCAATTCAAAAGGAAGTACCTACGTTGCATAGGTACCCGAAACAAACACTTACGCCCTAAAATAGGACGAAGTTCCTAAAAATGGAAACATTTGTTTTCAGATATATTTTATTAAAATTTCGTCATTGGCGTAACCAGATAATATTATAGTCTTCACTACCCACCCATAAAAATAAAAAATATTGACATTATTTTGTTTTTGGGACGGGTAAAGAAGTATTTTAACCGACTTCCAAAAAGGAAAGGAGGTTCTATGTTCGTGTGTATGTTTTTTTTGTGTATGTTAATCGTTAATTTCGCCAAATGTGAACCGAATCGAAAAAATCTTTTTTACTTCGAAAGGGTGGACCACCTCCCGAGGTGGTCCCATTTAAATTTTAGAAAAAAAAATTAAAATTAAAATTTTAGTTTTTGAAAAAAACCAACAATAATGTAAGCAATTCGAGCGAAATAAGGTAAACGCACGTAATTGCGGACGAGTCCCAGAACGCGGACGTTACTCGGTTTTTTAATTTTTGTAATTTTCCACGAAAGTTTAACTTAATCTTATCAATGACAATAAATTCTTGGTTATATTTCAAAGTATTATACAAGAAAAACTGTACACGTAGTGTAATGGTGTCCAAACCAAATGATCTCAAAAGTGCGGTGTCGTAAAATTTTCGTTAATCTGTTAATTCAGTAGCCGAATTTGGTGTCTACCCTGTCATAAACTTCAGATCATTTCTTAGTTGTGTAATGTGATACGGTAAGTGTGCTATTTTATTACGATACTTAGATAAATTACCTAATATTATAACCTCTAATCTAGACGTAATCTTGTTGATTATTTATAATATTTGCGTATCCGCCTAATGGTACTCACAAAACCCGTACTTGTCCCAATGCGCGGACAATAATCACATTTTTCGTCCGAGAAGTGGGACACACATCAGTTCTTTAAAACCCGCTGTACCAAAGGTTGGATCTCGACCTTATTGCCTTGAAATAAGTCTCATTTTTCCTTGCATGTAAGAACGTCGTTTTCAAAACCGTGAAAAAGCAATTATTATAATTGGGTTGCGTCTCATTCAAAGGAATTAAGAATTATTTTGAACTGGTTCAAACAATAGTCGTGTCCAATTTGCTTTAGTATTGTTCAAACTGTTTTTTGTGCATGACAAAAACAATTGTTTTTGATCGATTTACAACATATATTTTAAACAACATTACATTGTGTTTAAAAGATTATCTTAAGTAAGATTTCTTGTTCTCACATTTTGAGATTATGTTTTTATTTTTTATGAAATACTAAACTTTTGGTGTTTCATAGAAAATAATAAATATTTAATTTGTCATAAATAGGTAGTAAAAAGTAAATAAGGACGTTCGTATGGGCCGCGTGGCTAGTCCTAGTATCAGAGTAAAAATCTGTCTCTTGATTGAGCCATTTTTTTTGTAAAAGTTGATTATTATATCGATACAATAATCAACTACTTAAAGTACTAAAAAATTAAGATTATATGAGTAAGATTAAAATATAATAAAACAATTTGATTTTCTAAGTTACAACTGAATCTTCTCTCTTTGGAAAGCGTGTCTGCTATGTTGTTGCCTGAACATGATCTGTGACTCTTTTTCCATCGCACTGATTATTTGATAGAGTTTGGAATGTTGCATGACGCGCAGCGATTAATTTTGACCTTGTTATAGGTCTTCGGAGTTCATAGATAGTAGCAGCACTGTCAACTGTGAACATGATCACTTCTTTTGCCTCACTGTTTCCAGTAGCCTTTAGAAGCTCAGTTCATATAAAAGTTTAAGTTTTTTTGCGGCTAGCAAAAGGCCCATGGCTTCCGCTTACAAAGTTTATGTTGTTTTACTCAGGGCAAGGGAGTCTTTTAGTCCAAGCTTGTTGTTCGCACTATCCGCTCATATGTTCCAAGATAGCAATATATCGTCAGATACATCGTTCTCTATAGTCATAGACTCGAGAGAGAGATACATCAGTCAGATACATCGTTCTCTATAGTCATAGACTCGAGAGAGAGATACATCAGTCAGATACATCGTTCTCTATAGTCATAGACTCGAGTTGTTTTCTAGCTATTGTAAAGGTTCCTCTTTATAGCTATTTTGAGTTTATTTCTAAAAGTTGCTATATCGGTATGCTTCACGTTCGTGCTTCGGAATCAGAGTATTCATCAGTTACCACGCGCCACTCATTTATTGTTTTAGAGATATTACTCGTAGCAAGCATGATGTCGATAATTGATTCCCAAGACGTTACGAAAATAAACTCAGAGCCATGGTTTAGTAGATTTGAATAATGCCTGAAGATGGAGTCAAGTACATTATTTCTCCTCTCATTTGTATTGGGATATTCTCAGACAACACAGTGGGCGTTTGAGTCACACCCTACTTTAGTTTCTTGTTTTTTTCTTGTACTGAAAGCATTAATTCTTCGACCGCCAGATGTTGCGCCACTTCTACGATATCCAGGTACGCCGTGCTCTAAAGGTAAATATACTACTGAGGATGCCTTAGAGACTGGTATCCAATTTAACTACCGTGAAATCATCATTACACAAATGTGTCACCTAAGGTGCCTTATACGGACCTGTGGGATATAATTATAAAAAAGAACGAAGAAAAAGGCAGAGTATAATGCACTTAGGGTACAGTATAATAATGCCTTGCGTATATTACTGAAACTGCCAAGATTCTGCAGTGCTTCCGGAATGTTCACAGAAAGAAGACTGCCCGGTTTCGCAGCTCTGATGCGACAAAGATCAGCGAACACACGCGAGAGATTCCACCGCTCAGAGAATACAGTGCTCGCCACGATGGTGCAAGTAAATGGACTCATTCCTTTGAGATGGAACAAGCTTCATATTGGAAGATAATAATATATACAGACTGACATTATTTAAATCAAATTTACATTGTATTTATTTTTTTTGTAATTATTTAGTAATACTGTTGTATATATGGAATTTTATTCTGGAATAAATTTATATTATTATTATTACCTTGGGGATCATTTAAGCCGATTATCTTGCCACGGACTAAATACAGTTCCTATACCAATGCTATTGTGCTAACTACCTAACGTTTCAGCATTTTTTTTTCATAATGTGATTATTGTTTTGTTTGAAATATAATTTATTGCATGTAAACCATTGTTTCTTTGATTTAAGACACCTTGAATGGCTTTAAATAAAATATTCTTTAATAATAGTAATAAATAATACAATATAAAGGCAATTTAAATTCTAATGTAAAGCAAATAGAGTTCTAATTCGCATAGCGTCCGTGAATTAGGACGATTTGTAATAGATTTGGGTCGATTTTATAGTTCATACAAATAATAAAACGGTAGAAAGGCTATTTAAACTCTAATGTAAAACAAATAGAGTTCAATTTCGTATAGCGTCCAGGAATTGGGACGACATTCCGCGCATTAGGACAAATCGTCCGCGGTTTGGTACATTTGGGTATTTTTTTATATTTTGGGTATTAATTCCCATTACAGCTCAAACAAATTAGATATAATTTAATTATTATGAAACTCAGATAAATGCCCTATATGGTCATATTTACTTTGTTGTTGTAAGTCTGTTAGTATCAGCGTAGTATTACTGCAAAGTCAGCGAAGTTCAAAAACGTCCGTACATTGGGACGTTTACCTTGTCCGAATTTTGTACAGGATAATTTAATAACGTCGATAATTTCGTCAATTGTGAACCGAATCGAAAAATTCTTTTTTGGTTCGAAAGGGTATACTCCCAAGGTGGTCCAACTTAAATTTTACAGAAATCGGCGGAGCCGTTTTTGATAAATCAACAATAATGTAAACAATTCGAGCGAAGTGTTCGAATTTTGTACACGATGGAAGGCGGTTTTGCAATTTTTTGCGAAAAATAATTAAATGGGTACCACGTGCTCCTAACTACGCCAATACTCGGAAATTTTGAAAATATTAATTTTACGCTTGTTTTGCTCAGTGTGTCGATAAAAAAGTGACGAAACCAACAAATCAATTGGCACCTTTTCAGTAGGTACGAGTACAGAAGATAAGCGCTCATTTCCGTTTTTCACGCGAGATTACAAAATTACTTTCAGAATAGAGATGGGCAAACACAAATCATAGTTTGGCCGGATATACTTAAATTATATCACACATGATATATAAGAACTACATATTAGGTACATGAATAGAGTCCTCACATGTAGCCACTAAGCCCGATTACAGAGGCGCCATCGTAATTATATTAGCTACTCGTAAGTAGCATAGTTCTGTTTCTTTTTCACTTTAGGCATTCGATAGAGAGAACGCCTTTTACGTTGCTATTAAATTTACGCTGGCGCCTCTGTAACCGGGCTTATTGTCCTATAACATTCACTGCTGAAATTGGATACATGAGCCGTGAATGATCAATAGAAGCAGATGTAAAAAATGGTCACCGCAGCAGAAAAAAACATCGTAATATTAAGAAGTACCTAGTAGAAATTGTACATAATAATAATATGAAACCTGGAAGCATTCGCTTCTAGTTTAGAAAAAAAAGGAGGGAAGAGAGAATAGTAGTTTATGCAACTGTCATATAATGAAGGGTATTAAAACACGAGTGTGAGTTTATGAAACGAGCGCAGCGATTTCATAATAGTAACGAGTGTTTTAATACCCGTGTTATATGCAGTTGCATACACTACTTTATCTTCACTAATAAAAATAAAAATAAAATAAAAAAACATATTGCGAAACATTAAATTAACGCGTACGTGTATTGTCACAGTGAACTTGGCGCCATTAAAATCTAACCAATGAGAGCGCAGCTGCGCGCGCAGGGCCAATCAGGAGCGAGCGCGCGATGTTATAATGAGATTTTACGATATCGATGTGGATATTATAACATCATGTGAAATTGCTTAAATTGAGTGTTTTGTTGTCTGCGCTATAACAGTAGTCATTATAAGTCAAGTATTGGAAACATAAGTAGAATGTTACAACTAAATAAATAACTATAAATAAATACAATAAAAAGTACTAAACAATTAAAAGACCATAAAAGACAGACAGATAAAAACTCTAGTAGAAGATTGTGAAGCCTGCAAATTGTTTAGCTCCAACCGTAAACGCCTTCTGTATAAATTCTGAATGACCAAGGATGATAATAAAATCTATTTGTACAATTTGTAGTTGGTGTCGAACTCTGATTCTGTGACCTATAGCGACCTCAATATCTTCGCAATTCCTTGACCCATTTTAGACCTTTTATTTGGCGTCTAATAATCTCAACTAATACGTATTGTTTTTTTCAATAATTTATATGTTTTATAAGCAAAGTTTGGTGTCGGTATAAGGTAGCTTGGTCGATAAAGAAGTCGGTATATTCTAAGTAATTCTCAGTTTTTAGACCATATTTAATGTAATCACTATTGTTTTAAGTTTTTGAATATAAAAAGATATGTTTGTAACCCTCTTAAGTACGATAGATTACTTCACATTATCTTTTATTAGGGCAGATTGAAAAGTAAATATATTGGTCATACTGTGCTTATGCATATTCTAAACAAAACAGTTTAAAAATTTATGTGTCCCAACTCTAGCACAGTAATCTCTAGGCAGGTGGTGGCAATTGTGTGTGACATTGAACTTCACACCTAACCGTCATTATAATATAGTTTATGTGAACTATTACTATTATTAGAATGAGTAAATACACTAGCTATTGCTTCTGAGAGCTGACAATTAATGGAATCGTCTATTTCACGAGTCAGTTTCTACTACTCTACAGTAGACCACATTGTCGCTTCCCGTCTTTAAAATATCTAACCAGATTCAAGATTTTAATAAGAAAAACTTATTTTTAATGGAAAAATATTTGTTATTCTCTAGCATTATCTTCAATTGGCTAAGTCAATCTGGTAGGAATAAGGAATTACTTAAAATCCAAAACAAAATCACCTCTGACGAGAGACGAAAAAAATCGTTGAGTTAAAACGGTGACTACATCAATCAATACTACGTCAATTAATTGATGTAAAATATTATTCCAACCGAAATTCGCAAAAGTAGAAGAAAAATACTTGTACTTGAATAAGGGCCCATATCCAATGCCTAATACCAATCTTTGTAAAATTTCCTTTCAGTGCTTTTTAGTATAAATAGCTCTAACCAGGGAAATAACGTGATTGAGATATAAATACAACAGAGTAGGCTAGTAGTTAGTAATACAGGTACCTTAACAGGAAGTTTTCAGTAGTTTACTTATCTTTAATCTATGCAGTAGGTAGTTGTTTCAAAGATGACAGACTAATCTTTATTATTACACTTCGCGAGCACGTTGAGTTTGTTTCAGATTTTATAGTTATGTATATTTTTAGTTATTCTCAATGTCAGACAAAATAACAAAAAAAAATACCAAGGCTATGGATAAATTAATATACTACTCGTACTTAACGATATCGCGATAGAGAATTCAAAGTTTATATTAATGAAGTAATAATAAAATGTACCTACTGCGGGCAATTCTGTTAGCCGATCTCTTTACGAAAGTGATACGTTCTTGAACCTCTCTCGTTTTTCTGACAGTTCCGATTGCTCAAAACTGTCAGAAAAACGAGACAAGTTCAAGAACGTGTCACCTTAGTAACGAAATCGGTTGTCAGAATTGCCCCGCTGGTTATATAGAGAAGTAAAAAATAAGAAATACTAATAAATCTTATATTTTGACCAAAAGCAATACGTGGGCTAAGAACCAGAGCAGAGAAAGGTAGAAAATTAAAAAAAAAATTGACGTTCTTTTTTTTCTTTTTTTCATCCCCATATTTTTTATGTGCCAAAAAATGGAGCTATGTAGTGTGTAGATTGCTTAGTACAAATATTACAAGAATAATGATTTTTGTTTTCTACCTAAGTAAAGTCCACTTGCAATAATCTTAAAATAATTTTGTCAAAAGTAGGACACCGAAGATGTTTTGAATGTAATCGTATCTTGTCTAATGTTTTTCACACAGAAAGTTTGATTGTATTATAGTCTACGTTTATGTTGTACCAAATGAGCGTTAAATACAGCTATTTAAAGCCATTTTAACGGAAGGGAAGTTACTTTGCATTACATGCATTATTAAATCGCGTACATAATGCATGACAAAAACAGCTAAAATGATGTTAACCATTTTTCGAAATATATTTTCTTTTAAAATAAAAACGTTAATTATGACTAGTAACACTGTTCTGTAGCCGATAAATAAAGCTTTATTATCAGTAAAAATTAGATATCTAACTACTACAGATTTTGTCATAATCATTATTTCGAGGCAATGGCTAAGAATTATTTTTTTTGCCATACAATACAATACACTATATTTTTATTTTCACACCAGCGGGGCAATTCTGACAACCGATTTCGTTACTAAGGTGACACGTTCTTGAACCTGTCTCGTTTTTCTGACAGTTTTGAGCTGTCGGAACTGTCAGAAAAACGTTAGAGGTTCAAGAACGTATCAGTTTCGTAAAGAGATCGGCTAATAGAATTGCCCCGCAGCATATCAAAGAGCGTAGACTAGAAAATAATAAACAATCTGGTAGAATAATGGGCGGTCTTATCGCCTGTAGCGATTTCTTCCAGGCAACTTAACCCGCCATAGAAGAGTTATAACATAACGGTAGGTAAATTTGAGTTGTTTTTCGGCTCTCCTGTAAAGTTTCATTTTGCCTTTACGCTACTCTAGATCTTTTTCCACGAATTATTCAGAGCAAGAGAAGCTCTCGTACACTTACTATATAACGATATAAGTAAATAAAGCCGTCTTACACGTGTATTTGTAAATATCATTAATACACCTTCTTATAATTTTATTATGTCTGTTGTGTAATGGCTACTGATACATTTTCTCATGCCTACATAAGTAGAATATCAAAAAATTCCACGCGAAGATTAAATATGTACTTGCTTACAGTAACATATTATCTGTTGTAAAAAAATATAATTGTAGTGATGTGTACGTACTGGCTTATCTATATAAATACGTCAATAAAGATATCGTGTATACAAAACGCAATATTACAGCTGGATACGTGCTTATGCCATGTTTTTTAGTTTTTTTTAATGTTAGATGCATTGTTGAATGCTACGCACTTTTATATATCGCACCATCGCTGGAACATGGGCATAGTTGCATAGTCTTACACCAAAGAAACTTTAATTATTGGTTAAAAAAAATTAGGAGACATCTTACACATTGTCTCTGACCCTAAACTAAGCAAAGCTTGTGATATGGCTGCCAGAGACTGATATATACTACATATTAATTTACATATTTTAAATACATACTGTAATAATACATACTTAGTACCTAGATAACACCCAGACACAGAGCAAACACCTATGTTCATCACTACGTTTATAAATGCTTTTCACAAAAAAAAAATACTGCAAATTGAGGCACAATCCTATACTGTTTTAGTATACTATATTGCCTCTACGACGCCACTTTTTACAGGAAACTACTGCAAATTTAGGAACAATCCGACACAGTTTTCAGTATTTTTATATTACCTCTACGACGCCACTTTTCACAAAAAAAATACTGCAAAGTTACCTACCCAATCTGTGTGTATGCCCAAAACTTTTTTTAACTACATAGTTACGGAGAGGCTCATAAGTTAAACCCACGCTACTGAATAAAATATTTTTTTTGCTTGAAACACTGGTTCTAAAGCCGATATCGGTTAATGCTCCACTATTTAAGAGGATTTTCATCAATAATAAAGGTTTCTTAAATACCGTAATTAAGCAATTATGTCACATCTGCATCCGCATTCATATACACATTGATTTTATGCAAATGCGGATGCAAATGTCCAAATTGATGCAGAAGTTCCGAAAATGTGGATACGGATGCGTATATTCGTAACATCCCTGGTCTGTAGTTTAAATATTATGGATTTGTTATTAAATAAGGTAATATTTTAATAATAAATATTATGGATTTATTAAGGTAATATTTTTTTTGGAACGATCGCGATTTTGACGGTTTTCAGTCACTGGGCCGTTTGCGTATTTGATCGTTCGCGAGCGCGTTTTAGATTTAGATTTCTTGGGTTAAGTCTGTTTTTTATAAATTGAATGTTTTTATTCCGTGGTACGTATGATACTTTTGTTATTGTACTAATTTTAATTACCCAGCAAAAATAGAGTAGTAAAATGAATATCTTCATAGGTAGGCTGTATTAAACAGCAAAAAACTGTAAATATGGGAAAGATAAAAAAAACTAATACGAGTGTACTGTTCTCTACTTATGCCATTTTAGTGGTTAACTACTAGGCATTTTAGTTTTTATTTCCTTGTTCAGTTCCTCAATAACAATTTAAAAAAAAAGGACAACGTAAGTGTCTAAGCTTACAAAGGCATTGGCATCATCGGCATCCTAATGGATGTAATATAATTTTTTTATTAATTTTTTTATTTAAAAAAATCCTCTTAAATACAATAATTTATATTGAGAAAAATTGTTGTTAGGTTTAATTATTATGACAAACCAGTGTTAATCAAGTATTTATCTGGTGAAACGTTATCAGATGCAGTGAAACTAGACTTATGCACAAGTTTTACTTATCGTGGCAAAGCTGTACGTATATCTACATAAGGTGAATGTTGCCGTTTTTATACAAAGGTACTCGTAATAGGGCTGCATTTGGCTACCAACTCGCCTAATGGAAAGCGATAGAAAAACAAGTACCTATATTCATGACAATTAATTTATTCGCTCATTACATAAATTCATATGTTCCATTTGTTTACACATATGAGTTTATCATTGCTATAATAATAGTGTTTATGTGTGTTGTGTGATAATCAACTATGAAAATTGCTGAGAGAATAATATGTTATGTACACAAATGCCTTAGATACAAAACAATAAGACAATTTATCTACTGTGCGTTTATCTTTCGTCTTTAGTGTAACGTGAAATCATTGCCTACATTTAAGTTTAAGTCCAATAATAATTCTGCATACAGTTTTTTTTTAGAAATTTAAAGCAACTCATTACATTATGCAAAATGCATATATTGTACGCTAGCAACGAAAGCTAATTTTATTATAGAATTTTAAATGTCCTAGTTAAGATTTTTGAGGCTCAATTCTCGATCTTTTGGTGTTCTTTTTTTCTGTTTTCCGCTTGAAAGGGGAAAAGAAAAATCGTTATTTTTTATATTTTTGTAAGTTTTAAATACTCTCAAATCATTTCGAATTCTGACAACCTTGCACTCGAGCCCCAAGACACAAAGCCTTGAGCTTAGTTTGGGGCTCACAGTTCGTCTATTTGGAAATGCATTTTTAATATTAGGCAATTATGCTGTTATGTATCCTTACATAGTATAAAATAAAGTCGCTATTTTTTGTCTGTTTGTCTGTATGCTTAAATCTTTAAAACTACGCAACGGATTTTGATGCGGTTTTTTTAATGGATAGAGTGATTCAAGAGGAAGGTTTATATGTATAATACACCTGTGCGAAGCCGGGGCGGGTCGTCAGACATAATCGAAATCAACTGTTTTAATTTGTTTCTCGCTTTATGTACTTCAATAGCAATGTATTTTTCTTTTGGTTAATAAACTTTACTTTACTTTATCGTAATCTACAAGACTGAAGTTCTTACATATTCATACGTCAGCGGAGACGAGGACTGGGGAAGGATTTGCGCAGCTTGTAGCTAACTTCACAGACGTCATTAAGGCGATAATAAACGATCTATAATAATATAAGCTCATGTACTGCCTCCCCCCGACCGCCTAAGCAATAGCAATCGTAATAGCAATCGTTTATGACTTCATTTTAGACATTTGGCACCGCCTATGTGACGTTAGCCATCAATTGCTTTGCGCGGATTGCGAAAGCAATCGTTGAATGAACAATTTTGATGGCTAACGTCACATAGGCGGTGCCAAATGTCTAAAATGAAGTCATAAACGATTGCTATTACGATTGCTATTGCTTAGGCGGTCGGGGGGAGGTCGCGGCATATAAGTCTAGCGCTGGGCGAAGTGTGGAGGGATAGCTGCGCATGAGCTTAGTGCGGTCAACATGCGCAGCCATCCCCTCCACAGTACCCTAAGCGCTAGACTTAAGTTCCGCTACTTGTACACAATATTGGATAGTCGTTTTGATCATCCATTACATTATTTGACTGCCTCGGTGGCTCAGTGGTTAGTGACCCTGATTCCTGGATCAAAGAGGGCACCCACCCAGGGCAAACATTTATGTGAAGAACATAGGTGTTTGCTCTGTGTCTGGGTGTTATTTAGGACTATCTATATAAGTAAGTATTCTGAAATATGTATATTTAAAAATAAGTATATGTAGTATATCAGTCTCTAGCAGCCATATCACAAGCTTTGCTTAGTTTGGGGTCATAGACCGTGTGTAAGATTATCCCATAATTTCCCCTTATTTTTTGATAAGTCTATTTGATGATTATTACGCATATTAAGTTTTATTGATTTTACGTTTCTTTCTTGATATATTTATGACGGTAATTAGGTTATTGTTACGTTGTAATTGCTAATTGCTCTTGCAGTAGGCAAATATTAATGTTAGATAATATTACGCTTCTGTAAACTCTCGGAACAAATATCATTAGAAACTCTGACTCTTCTCTCCACAAAAATGTATTAAATAAATTAAATATTTTCTCAAAAATTTCAAAATATCAAAATGCATTAGTAATCGGCCAAGTACGAGTCGGACTCGCGCACGAAGGGTTCCGTACTGTATGGGAGACTCCATTAAACATTTATTTTATTTTAATTTAATTGTGTATTATTGAAGTGAATATATAAGTAGCTAAATATTCTGAGAATATTTCAAGCTGCTACATGTTACTATTATTAATATCGAGCGAAAAACGGCTAAAAATTCAATCTAAGGTTTGTTGTATGGGAGCCCCCCGTAAATATTATTTTTATTTTGTTTTTTCATGAGATACAGCCTGGTTACAGACAGACAGACAGACATACAAACGGACAGCGGAGTCTTAGTAATAGGGTTCCATTTTTACCGTTTGGGTACGGAACCCTAAAGATTGATTTTCTTGCGTCAGTCGCCGAGAAAACAGTAACGTCTATAATTATTATTTGCAAAAATGGTAAAACTGACTTCCATCGTGTGCAAAATTCGAATAGGTAGTTCATTCAAATTGATGTATATGACGGGGGAGTAGGGTCTTCATCATCAGCAGGGTCCATAAATCTAGGGTTTCCGATATCAGCCGAGTCCATAATGTCTGGTCTTCTATCAGTGTGCGTCCTTGGGTAATGTTGGAGCAACGAAACAAAATAGTTCACTCGATCAAATTGTATTGTCTGAAGAATTTACAAGGTAGATAATAAGTAGCGACACAACAATAGCTAGGTTCGTATTTAGGAACGCGCGATGGTTCAATATCAACCGCTCTGGCCGACAGCTACGCAAAAGATGTCGTGCGCTCCGCTCAGCCGGTGAATCGTTGACTCCATCGAACGCCTGAAGGTGGCGCTTGCGTCCTGTGTTATAGGGCATGCAAAAACCGGATGGTTTTGGAAAACCGGTTTTTTTCGGTTTTTTATTTATAAAACCGGGGAAATCGAGTTTTTCGGGTTTTTCGGTTTTTTTCTAGTAAATTAATGAAAATACTAGTAAATATAACAGTTTGTTTGTTTATGAGCCTGTATTGCCTCATTATTGGGCAAAGGTCTCCTCTCGAGATTTCCAGTTTTGTCGGTCTTGTGCTGATGCCGCCAATTTGGATTAAATGTATTCAGTTCATCGCACTATCTAATAGAGGATCTACCACGAGGCCGCATCGAGTTGGGACTCCATTTGATGGTGATTTTAGCCCAGAGGTCTTCCAGAGGTCTTCTGGCATTCGACTGATTTACCCGGCCCATGCCACTTCAGTTTAGCGGCTGTGAAAGCTACATCTTTGATTTGAGTTCTGGAACGCAGTTAGGTGTTTGCTCGTAGTACCTACTCGGTCTATTAGCCGCTCACCGAGAATACTGCGCTCCATCGCTCTTTGGCAAACCTTGAGCTTGGACTTTTGGACCTTAGTTAATGACCATGTTTGTACACCATAAGTCAAAATGTGATCGGAAGGCGTTTCTTCATAAGTTCTTTCATGGCCCAACAGCTCTTCCAGGCTTTCTCTGTTCTTCTTGGTCTTGTCTCGCCTGGAAGGTGACTATTTGGCCAAGATAGATGCAATCGTGAACGTACATAATTATATGTCTTCGCCATCGACAGTTACCTGATGTTTGATGCCATTGGTCATCACTTTGGTCTTTAATTAACATGTTCCGTATCCGCAATCCAACCTCAAGGCTTGCAGTGGTTAGGTTTTGTAGCATTGATTATAGCTCTCTGACTGAGGAAGAGATACTAGCTGACGATATTGTCTGCAAAATGAAGGTTAGTTAACCATTTTTCACCGACATTAACACCCCATCCTTCCCAGCTTGCCGCCAGCTTTCTGAAAACTTCTTCGAGGACGCCCGTGAATATTTTCGGGGACAGTGGGTCTCCCTGTTTAACACATTTCTCCATTGCAAATGCTGGACCAGAAGATTGTAATTTTATTGCAGCAGTACTTTGAGAATAGGTGAGGCGGAGAAGATTAACGTGAGTGATGCTACGAGTATCAAATGCTTTTTGACCGACGAAACGGAGGAGGTACTCAATTCGACACGTATGTTCTATAATCTGGTTGATTGCGTGGAGATGGTCTGTAGTTTATATAGCCCGCGACGAAAACCAGCTTGTTCGGGTGGTTGTTCCATGTCTAGTCTTCCTGATATGTGATGTTCTATGATTTTGATGAAATATGATTTACAAATATTAGACAAACGTGCAATATATACCACGCGTAGTTTTACTACGTAGCTTAGCAGAGACTGCCGGACTAATGTAACGAAACAAAATGGCGGTGGTCGATAGCGTTTCGGTGAAGATGAGACAAAACGCGTCCCATTACGCTTATAACGCTACAGCGCAGCGCTCTGCCTATACGAGTATCACGATACTCGCAATGTAAAGACAGAGAGAGAGTGAGAACTTTCGCACTTGAATTTCATCCTTAGCACGTACATTAGACGTAATTTTTTAAATGGAAAAAAGTAGCTTAGTTCGCTTGGCTTATTATTTCTCTGTAGGTTAGAGCAACTAGATGACAATAATGTATTTTATTGCGAAGGGGAAAGTTAATATGCGAATTAAAAAAAATTGTAGAAAACACCGATAAACCCGAAAAAACCGGTTTTATAACTAGAAAAAACCGAGTTTCTAATGCGGTCGGTTATTCGGTTTTTTCGGTTTTCGGTTAACCGGTTTGCATGCCCTACTGTGTTACCAGTTGATTGCGACATAATAATATACAATTTTTACATTATTGTTGATTTTTCAATAACGGCTCAGCCAATTTCGTTAAAATGTAAATGAGCCCACCTCGAGAGTATACCCTTTCTAACTAAAATATTTTTTTTTATTTGGTTCACAATTGGCGAAAATATCGATGAATATATACGAAAACAAGTCCATACAGACGAACATAGAACGTCCTTTGTGGAAGTCGGTTAAAATTTATTTTCTTGCCCTTACTGAGTAACTTCATCTTAATTCAAGAAAACTTTAGCTAAACAGACAACTAAATATTTTTAAGACAATGATTTGAAGCAAGTCATACTGACTAATATAAATCGTGAGAAGAATTATATAGGTACCTATCAATATAAAATTCAAACGATAAAGATATTGATACCAAGATAACCCCACTCAAGAAATGTCTCTGATAATGTGATAATCTTTGTCACCCTAATTATATTTATCACGCGTCAGTAAATTTATATAGCCATAAAATAGAGAACAAATAAAATATAACCTTTTTTTAAATATTTGCGATAGTAGGTAATTGATAAGTTCTACACGTACCTACTACGTAAAAAGCCGTGGTGGTCTAGTATGGTAATGACACCGGCCTTACAATCGTGAGTCCTTACAAATCCCGGTCCCGTATCAATGAGTTCTTCGGAATTTGTGTACGGAATTTCACACCACTGGCTTTTCGGTGAAGGAAAACATCGTGAGGCAACCTGCATACGTCCGTAGAAGAAATTCGATGGCGTATGTGAATCCACCAACCCGCACTGGGCCAGCGTGGTGGATATGGCCCAATCACCCTTCGTGGGTAGGCTTACGTTCTGCAATTGACTATTTAAAAGGCTGGTACAGTACAGTACACGTACCTACTAACGAGAAAAAGCCTAGATACGACATATTCTATCTATCGTCTATCGATCTTAGTAAGAAGTTTTTATTTAGGTTAAAATATATTCCAGTATCAGAGTTTTTAAGCCGCCTGAGAGCGCTGATCACGGCCGTTTTTTTAGGGTTCCGTACCCACAGGGTAAAAACGGGACCCTATTCCTAAGACTCCGTTGTCCGTCCGTCTGTCTGTCTGTCTCCAGGCTGTATCTCATGAACCGCTATAGCTAGAAAGCTGAAATTTTCACAGATGATGTATTTCTGTTGCCGCTGTAACAATAAATACTAAAAATAGAATAAAAATAGTATTTAAAGGGGGGTTCCCATACAAAAAAATCTAAATTTTTAGACGTTTTTCGCTCTATATCAATAATGGTAACAGGTTGATGCTTGAAATTTTCACAGAATATTTAGTTGTATATTCAATTCAATAATAAAATTAAAATAAACATTCTAAGACATCCAAAACAGCTATGTTACGATTTTCTTAAATGAAGTTCCAGTTCATATCTTCCGGCTCCATCATGAGATCAGTTCGACAGTACCATATTATTGTATTGTCATCAGAACTACATAGATACAGCTGCCAATTTCCGTTACGCTACGACCCTTGGAAGATGGTTAAATTAGTTACCTTAGATTCCATTAAATAGGTTACACGTCAACCTAATAAAAGCGTGTTAATGACCTCCACGGTCACCCATCCGAAGACTAACTTTAGTGATCTCTGAGGGACACCTCTTCAAACTACGCTATGCACGCTACTAAAAAAATAAACAGATTTAAAGCTGGTACAAATTAAAGTCTCCTATATTTGCATGAGAAACAATGAATGAATGATTCATAAAAAAAAACTATAGATAACCCCATATGTTTTACATAGACTCAACACAAAACGATAACGCCATAAATTAACAACATAAACAATTAATTGGTCGTTTGTTATTGTTATAATTCTTCAATGGTGGCCGATAATAAACCATAAAACTGATATTTTATGCAAAATTGATATTTTATGTGACAGAACAAATTAAGACGGTTGTTTTATCTGTATTACCAATGATAGTACGGCATTTATTAAAGTACTTATTTATGTGAAGTAAATACAAATACAGCATGATTATGAAGTCCTGATAGTTTAGAGGAAGAACACTCATTTTTCGAGGTTGCCTGGAAGATATAGCTTTGAGTGATAAGGCCGCAAATTGAAACACTAGTTTTAGACCTTTATTTGTAACTATGTTAATATGTAGGTATATATTACTGGTGTGAACAAAATAAAGTGTTTTTTTATCTATCTTACAAGCGAGAGGCGTGGGTTCAAACTCTGTCACGTACCAATGATTTACACACCACTGGGGTTCCCATAGTAATAGTTGGTCATAGTTATTAAGTACAATGATATAAATATAATATGTGTATTATATTAATATCATTGTACTTAATAATATAATACACTACACGTATTAGGTATAAAGGCATAGAAGTACCTAAGTAAAAACGATGACGAAGACACCTATAGACACTTGATATCTATTTATAAATTTGTTTTGTAAGAATATGTATTTCCTCTATATATACAATGAACTCACTTGTATAGTACCTAGGTATATATTCTTTATTTGACAAGTAGCATTGTCGTGTTTAAACAATAAAACATACTTTGTTTATGTCTACTAGTTAGGTACGTATTGTACCTACGTGAAGCAAAGGTACCCACGTAAAGTTACGCTTTTTAGTATTAATTAGTGTTACTTAGTTTTGTATCAATAAAGATTTGAATTGAATTGAATCATCCTGTATCCAAATAGTTTCCATGCGACCATCATACTACGTATTTAAACAAAGATTGGAGGGGTTATATTTATAAAACAAAAATATTTTGATAAATAGGTTATCGTTTATCGCCATTATGGGCTTTCAATGTTTTCAAGTTAGTATCTATGGGTGTGTTAATTAGTAATTTATCTTTCATATGGTTTTTGTAGTGTACATCAATAGCCATAATGAGTCATAAAAAGTATTTGAAATGAAATTAAACAGTTCATATCACTGAATTACGTTTGAGACGAGTGTGATCCGCGAACTTAGGCATACAAAAACAAGCTGTTATCTACTTTACCTCCAAATATTATCCAATTTGAGTGTTTTTTCTCATCTAATCAGAACTTCCATAGCTATTAGGTAGGACTAAACGTATCTTATAGATAGCTTTTACAGTTTTTAAAAAATTTAACAACAAACTGAAACAAGCTGAAAAGCATACATAAACTAAAAACTTTTCTGAAATAATTATTTTCCGCAAAAAATGGCAAAACCGCCTTCCATCGAAATTAATGAAAGTTTAAAATTCGAATATTTTGCTCGAATTGTTTACATTATTGTTGATTTATCAAAAACGGCTTAGCCGATTTCTGTAAAATTTAAATGGGACCATCTTGGGAGTAGGTATACCCTTTCGAACTAAAAAATATTTTTTCAATTCGGTTCACAATTGGCGCAATTATCGATGAACATACATAAAAAAAGATACATACAGACGAACATAGAACCTCCTCCTTTTTGGAAGTCGGTTACCAACGAAATAAATCGCAAGTAAATACGTACTTATTACTTACTTGCCCTACATTTATCAATAATTTATCTGCCAATAAAATGATTATATATGTTGTAATATTAATGATATTTGAAGTGAAATTATCAACCGTTGGACTACCTATCTTATCTAATTTGAAGGAAATTTTTCTTGCAATACCTAGTTATAGCATATTTTTTCCTTACAGTGAATGAGTTACGCAACAAGGTTTCCCTGAGCCTATTTTTAGGGTTCCGTATTTTTTATGCATAAGCATTGATCTGTCTTAAATTTCCAATAAATGAAAAAAATAAAAAGAAAAATAGATAACTTTAATTGTGAAGTACCCACATCAATAGTAAAAAATGTTGAAACGGCACAATGATTTTTTTTCTGTGACTTATCTGAATAAATATCTGGACAAAAAATAAAAAATAAAACACAATGAATTAAAGAAGTTATATATATCAAAAAGTTACGACAAAATGTATGGAAGAGCTGTTTTTCTTCGCGATTTTGGATTTAGTTCCATAGTTAAAGTCGTCACAGCGATGAGCACAGGTACTTAGTCCTAGAATATACTAGGGTCCTAGAGTATCCTGTAGTCCTAGTGTATCCAAGAGTCCTATCCTATCCTAGAGTCCTAGAGTATTGCTAAGGAATTCGTATTCATCCCTAGTCAGTTTATCCCTAGTTAGTGGAAAAAATTGTATGCTACCTGATTTTACATTGATGTGTATTGTTACTTATTAAGCATGTCAAAATATATTTTATCTACACTAATGTTGTAACATTCTACTTATGTTTCCAATACTTGACTTATAATGACTACTGTTATAGCGCAGACAACAAAACACTCAATTTAAGCAATTTCACATGATGTTATAATATCCACATCGATATCGTAAAATCTCATTATAACATCGCGCGCTCGCTCCTGATTGGCCCTGCGCGCGCAGCTGCGCTCTCATTGGTTAGATTTTAATGGCGCCAAGTTCACTGTGACAATACACGTACGCATGAATTTAATGTTTCGCAATATGTTTATTTTTATTTTTATTAGTGAAGATAAAGTAGTGTATGCAACTGCATATAACACGGGTATTAAAACACGAGTGTGAGTTTATGAAACGAGCGCAGCGAGTTTCATAATAGTAACGAGTGACAACGGTTGATAATTTCACTTCAAATATAGACTTCATTATATGACAGTTGCATAAACTGTACTATTATAGACTTATTTATTTTCTTTTTAAGAGGATTTTGAATCGACCAGTGTTTTCGCGTTTTATGTAGAACATCGCGAAAATTCACGGTGCATTTTTGATGAAATTTACGTTCCGGGAGAAAACTCTTTTCACCCGTTAAATTGTAACAAAATATTATGTTTTTGGTGTTAATCGCTTGAGTAAGAAATATTGCACGCTCGTACCTTATGTCTTATTTTTTCAGAAAAGTTTTCAGTATACTTTTCAGCCAAAGTTTTGCGTAAAAATATGACTTTTTACAGGCTTATAACTTCAAGGTCATTTAAAAAAACTGTAAAAAACTGAGACGTATAATAATAAACCTAGCAATTGAAATGCTGATTATATGAAAAAAAACACTCTAATCGAATAATATTTAGAGGTAGATAACAGCTTATTGTTTTTGTATGGACAAATTTGACGCTTGTTTACTAAAAAAATATAATTAGTCCGTCAAATAGATTGTCAAAAAATATTAGACACGTATTTTTTCTTTGGTCAATTTAACGAAAATTGATGAAGATATAGCCCGTTAAAGTTCCGCGTGACGTCACTAATCGCTATCAAATGTACCGGCTAGTGCCGTCACGAGCCCCCAATCTCAAACTTTGACAAGGTTTATCTTTGTCACTAATTGTTGGATTGACAAAAGAAAAAAAGACGTGTCCAATATTTTTTTAATAATCTAACTGACGGACTAATTATAATAATGATTTTTGTACCCAGTAAACATCCCTATTGTTTAAGGATATCCAAAATTTACAGACACACTGATCAAAGCACAGATCCACAGATATTTACAAAACCTACATGAGATAGCAAAGATATGCAATCATTAATCACTTGCTGATAAATTCAATCGTTCAATAATCGCCCGGGGGAGATATAGAGACTTTTTCTTGATAACCGCAACGTGTAATCGAGTTATTACACGGATTATGAATGTTGTAAACTTAGCTGATAGCGAATAATCGGACCCCAATACACAGCGTGGGACGAATCACCAAACTTTTTAATAATGTACTTACTAGGTAATAATATCGATTCGCAGCTCCCCTCTAGGATTTCCTGTATCGGGGCGCCACCGCCATTGACAAAGCTAGAGATTTTCTCTAGGTCATGAGATACAGCTTGGTGACAGACAGACGGACGGATAGCGGAGTCTTAGTAATTGGGTCACGTTTTTACCCTTTGGGTACGATACCCTAAAAATGAAATAGACATTTTTTTATGAAAGATTTTTTCCCGTTCTCAATGTACCCAAGTCGGCTATCAGTTAAGTTCAGGCAACTCCACAAAAATAATTATAATAAATAATTTAATAATACATTTCGGAATTCTCAAGTAAAAGATACCTTCACTTTTAAATGATGCCATGCAAATAGAATGTTGCAAAATAATGATAAATAAATGATACCAAATATTGATTGTGTGTTTTGACAAAGATATCTATTATCGAAACTATTTATGCCCAAAACTGTTTTCTGAATAAAACATGAGTAGGGCCGTTGTTTGGTTAACCCTGATCCATATGTACTGTATTTATCAAAAGAACAATAAAGTCATAATAAAACAATTTATTCATAGATAATAATTTTTCCAAAAAATAGCATGACCCGTGTACAGAATTCGCGAATATTTCGCACGAATCGATGTTACATTTTTCACATTATTGTTGATTTATCAAAAATGGCTCAGCCAATTTCAATAAAAATTTAATGGGACCAATTTTAAAGTATCTCTTTCCCAAAAAAAAATATTGAAATCGGACTACTACGAAAATTGTTATGCGTGGTTATACATAAAAAAAATATACGAGTCGAATTGAGTACCTGCTCCGGTTTGGTTCGTCGGTCAAAAAATGGAAGCCTAGAAAAGACCTTGGATTTTGTCTGAATCTGAAACGCGGAATGTTAAGTGGATATTTAAATTTCAGATTTAGGTGTGGCAATTATACGGTTCTAGTAAGAGCGGTCAAGCGTGAAGCTACTTTAATGGTGTACACGTGATTGTAGGCTTCTTTTAGATTAAAACATTTGTATTATTTATATCAACATAATATGTCAGCAGCTTAGGAAAAAAAAATTAGGTTTTTCATATGGGTAAAGTAAGGCACCAACCCGCAATGGACCAGCGTGGTGGATATGATGCAACCACCCTTCATTGGGCGAGCTAAGTATATGTATGTTCGGTAGTGAACTAATCAAAGAGCAGTATATATTCATTTTATGTATCTGAGTCTAGGACAAAACTCTGCATGACGTTACGCGGTTTTTAAATAATTACCCTATACTTCATCCTTATAAGGGTAATTTTTAATTTAATTTAGGATGTTTGTTTTGATGTACAGAATATGCTCTTAAAAGGATGGTAAGTAATTGATTACCAGTAACCTTGTATACCTAAACTTGAATAAAGGCAATCTACCATAATACAGGGTAAAAATAAACAAAAGAAGAGAAATATTTAACAGGAGCACGATTACTCTTACTAGACTAGCCAGGTTGCATGAGCGCAGCGAGCGCACAATATTTCGATGTGTTTCCAATATGGGGCAGATATTAGATTAGATTATTTAAATTAGATTAGATTTATTAGATTATTTAAGAAAAAATACGTTTATTACCCGTACATGTATCCAACTAGCTACCTACAGGGGACATTAGGTTTCAATTCACTAGAAACAAGAAGACTATACGACAACCTACAAACGGTCCACAGAATATTTCATGCAAAACTAGACTGCCCTGACTTACTCTGCGAAGTCACTCGCCTAAATGTGCCCGAACAGCGAGCCAAATTTCGGAACGGAACTCATGCAGTGCTCGGTGCGCGTCTTCCTCTATTCTCACCGGCTCCCGCGCGCACTGTCGCGCGCCAGCAGTCCCCCATCTGTCGTGCACACCACCACCTTAACGCCCTCAGCGCCTCCCACCCGCTAGTAGACATCTTTGCCGACGAATGGACAACCATTGCTAAAAATATTCTTTCATATTGCGAAGAAGTCAAATTATGATCTCAAAGGAGATATTGCAAAAATAAATAGAAATTGGGCCACCAAAGGGTACATTATTTCATAATTTGCTTCGTTTCTTTCGGATAATTATTTTCCCGTTATTTTTTACAATAACAGTGTCCATTAAAAGTAATTTCATGTATTCTGATTGAAAATTACATTGACATTGTTTAAAAATAAGGCAGCCATACTCTTCTTCTTTTATATTTTGGTGTCGCATGGTTTATGCATTTGCTAATGTTACCTATAAGTATTGAACCTTTTTTTTTGTATTTTATCAAAATAGTTACAGTCTAAGTCACGTCATAGTCCGAAAAATTCGCGGTCAAGTTAGACCTCAGTAAAGCATCGGCAAACTAATTATCACTGATAGAAACATATTTCACAAAATAATAAAATGCGGCGACATGATTTTTCCCCGTTCCCGCCAAAAACCACCCGGCCATACTCGACTTGAAACATTAATAAAATGTCACAAATAACAAAAATAGGCTAAAGGCCTGTTTAAAACCGATTTCTATATTATCCTGGATTCTTATAACAACGAAAAGAACACGTTTCATTGCAATTCGTTGGATGATTTTTTATTGTTAACTATTACAGGATTTAAACACCTCGTAGTCAAAATATTTTATTCAGCATTCTCCGATCTTAGAAATATATGGTTACAAACATTTTTTTATTCTTCGCTCCATTTTCACACCATTGATCCTCCTTAGTTTCTTTCCCGCCAAAAAGTAAGTATTCATCCTTCATTCTCCTTTTTTTTAAAATATATAGATCTAACTTGTCCCGTGAGTTTGATTACTAAAGAGGTTTCTATGTGCTACGTGATCTTCATACACCATTATAAGAATACAGCAATGTGAATGCGGGGCAAGTTACTTCGAAATAATTCACAGTTGTTTAAATCCATTTATACAGAAATATGATATAATATAATACTTTTAAGAGAATATAAACAACATTACATTCATCACACTATTAATGATGGTTTTACAAAATTAATATAACGATCGCGCAGTCTAGAAGGAGGGAAGGGAGGCCTTTGCCCAGCAGTGGGACAATACAGGCGCAAAATAATAATAATATAACGACAAAATTTTCTTGATTATTTACGAAAACAGGAAAATAAAAACAAACCTCTTACACGTTTGCCTTCGACTTTCTCGGTGACCCGCGACTTCACCAAGTAACAACTTAATCCTCCTCAGGGCCAGCGCAGCGGATATGAGTGGATAGGCCTAGCCTATGTTCAGCAGTATACTTTTAAAAATTACAGATACATGAAAGGTAGATACATACATATATCGTGTGTCTCTCAGTGATCTAATAATACTGAAACCACTTATATGTAGTACCTACGTTATTATGAACAACTGAAGATTGCTGTTGGCCCCATAATAAAATAAATCAACGAAATAAATGAAATAAAAGAAACGTATAAACGTATCAATTTGATGTATCATTAACGTCTGAGAAGTTTTGCTAACAAAACTAAACTCTTCAGTGCATTTTTTACATGTAGGCTATTAATTCTATGTAGGTTATATAAAAAAGGTTATATGTGACCAAAATGGCAGCAATTCAATAACTGAGAAAAAATCAAATTGGAAAATGTGAAATTACTCATAAATTAAGCATTTAATGCGGTTGTTTTACTCTGCGCATTTATTTATCATAGTTTAACGGATTTTTTGAGCTACTGTACCTAGTCTTAGCCCTTTTTGCAATATCACCTTTTATTCCTAACATTTAACGGTAGGTAGGTTTAAATAAATTATAATAATACGTTGTTATTCCTATTAATTTTATTTCATGTTTGTATATTCTATTCTATTTTTATGTAATATTTTTATTCGTAGTCTTTAAGCATAAAAAATGTAACGCCTAGTATTAAGTGCTGTAAGTTACATTTTTTGTAAATAAACGAATTGAATTGAATTGAATTGAATTAGAAAAGGAAATCAATACTCGTATTTTGAGACGTTTGGGAAGTTGATATTTTTTTATAATGCGAGACGATTTGGGGTAAGACGGCTAGTTTTCTTCAAATCGTAAATCTTTATTGACAGCAGCAGAGACGCAAAGAAAATGCGGAAAGAGAGGTGAATAAAATAAAATCAACAAGGTTCTATGTGCTGTGAATGTATAATTTTCTCAGAAGAATGACAATGTATAATTATAGTTTTAATTTATACGGTTATTCAAACAAAGTGTGAATTTCAGAAAAGACCGTGAATACAGAACGTTTTCAGTGACACGTGATTCTATTTTTTTTTAATTTCCTGAGCGTAAGGGTTCAATTTTGTAGGTATAGATATAGATAACCCTATAGAGTTGAAAGTGGCTCAGTTACTAAATATCTAAATATTTAGTTGAAACATTTATTTGTTGGTTGATTATCAGCCTTTTAATGTACTGCAGGGCGTAGGCCTATATATATACATATGTAAATTTATATAAAGAAAATTGAACCTCTTACGCTATATATATATTAAATGCGGACGCCAAAAGCAGGTGGACGCCAGTTTGAATGCACTTTCGCCTTCAGGGGACGTCTTATGGTTTGCGAGATATATATAAATACTAGCTTTTACCCGCGGCTTCGCCCGCGTTATATTTTGATTTTGGCTTATGTTTATGTCGGCTGCGAAACCTAATAACCTAACCGACAAATATCAAAATACCTTAAAGGAATGCAAGGTTGGAGTGTATATGCAAGGGTCAGGGGTCTTAATTACAAATGAATAAAAACTATACCTATATTTCAATGTTTTTGGCTGTTTGCAGTTATAATAAACATTACAATGGTACAGCAAAGTTTATACCTACTTGTTCCTAATTATTGCTTTTTTACAAATATTTGTGCAAAAATCGATAAATTTGTTTCTAAGGTTTTTACGTGTTAGATTAATTCCAATTTTTTGTTCTAAATAAAATCTCTGCTTTCCATAAACTGGGCATTCCAAGATTATGTGCCACTGCACATGAGTCTCCTCTTTTGTGGGTTCACAGATGCACGATGGGCTTTCCCTCAACTTAAATCGATGTAAGTATTGGGAAAACCCACCATGCCCCGTCAGCACTTGAGTTATGATTCCCACTGGTGGTATTTCTCTTACGATCTTGTATGCCGCCCTTGCATCCGGAAAATATGTTTTGATTGCCGCCGCTGTGTGGCCATCCTGATAACGCCGGTTCCACTCGTCAAGAGAGTCCTTTCGGATTTCTCGCTTGACGAATGAAACGGGGCAGTTATCGTAAATAGGTCTGCACTTCGAGTGCAGTGCTGCTTCCTTTGCTAGCTGGTCCGCTCTCTCATTTCCCTCCATCCCCGCGTGTGCTTTAATCCAATAAAGTTTCACTATTTTATTTTGTGCGTGTAGCAACTTTATGTTCGCTTTGAATTTACTGCTAAGGGATGGAGGGAAGATACGCCAACTACCGTTTCCAGTGCAGACCTGGAGTCACAAAAGATTTTTGCTTTTTCGGTAGCCTCAAGAAGTGTCAATAACTCGGCCTGGTACACGGAGCACCAATCGGCCAATTTCAGCTTGCGGGTACTGATCTCAGTGGCATCATCCCAAATGGATAATGCCGCCCCAACTTTCCCTTTAACTTTGCTGCCGTCTGTAAATATGTTAATTTCTCGGTTAAGATTTTGCTCTAGTGCTGCTCCGTCTGCCAGGCATATGAACTCCAGCTCCTCCTGCTGCGCTGGGTGTGGCTTCTTTTCTGTCTCTCTATCTCCAGTTACTTGCTGGGAATAACCCTTCTCAGTTTCATAAAGCAAGGCTGCTTCCTGGACTGTGATATGACTGCCGCGGATTAGGGGCCGCGGAGGGATATATTGTACTGGTGGTGTGGGTGCCGCCACCTACCCTACCTTCCGCTAGGCCGTCAACGTGTTGGCAGACGCAGTGGGGCTGCAGGGGAAGAGAGGTGTCGGTATCGCGATGGCCGTTCTCACTGCCCTCTGCAGTTGAAGAGGCAGGCGCCGGGCTACTATGACTGACCCGCTGCACTGGAACCAGGGCGTTGGAATGCTGTCTGACGTTCAGTACTGGTTAGTCCAGAGTGGTGGATGACGATGTGTCTTGTGCTCCGAAACACTCCGTCATTATGGCGAGAGCGCAAGCTCCGTTATGGAGCCAGAGTCTGGGCTAGCTCTGTTGAGTGCCGCGAAGGAGTGCGAAAAATGTAGGAACGTCCTAAACTTGCCATGACAGGTTATTTCTGGCGCTTAGACGGCTGCTACCGCAGCCCGCTCACTTAGTTTTTATCCTATCCTACGGGAACTGTTAAAGTTTTTGCGATAAAAAGTGGCCTTTTATGTCACTTTTCGTCTTTCAAACTATATTCATGCAATAAGCCAAGGCAAGTTGCTCCGTTGCTGAGAAAAATTTATTGTTAAGTCCTACGGGAACCACAATTTTTTCGCGATGGAAAGTATCCTATGTCACTTTGCGTCTTCCAAACTATACCCACCCCAAATATCAAGTCAATCCGTTGCTCCATTGCTGAGAAACAGTTATTGTCCTATCCCATGGGAATCATGAATTTTCTCGAGATAAAAAAGTATCCTATTATCACTTTGTCTTTTAAACCAAAGGTATCCATACCAAAAATCAGGTCAATCTTTTGCTCCGTTGCTGCGTCAAAGAGGAACAAACCAACAAACTTTTCGGATTGATAATATTAAAGTATGATGTATACCATAAAGGTAGAATAAAGAAACATGTTAAACCTCTAATGATAGAAGATTTAAAAATATTTTAAATGTCAGACAAAATGACGGCCTAGTATTAAACGTCATAGTAACATGTAGCATGCAGAGGTAAAATAACATTTTATCCAATTTTAATGTCAGTTGTCATTTTCAATCCATACTTTATTTCCTCTTCAAGGGGATATAATGGTGGAAAAACAATTTGTCCCCTTGCCATGCTACTTGTGATTTATAAAAGTCTGCAGACAATGTCACCTGTCATCCAATTACGTTTGGCTGTGACGTTTCGTTAGTCCATATTAGCGTCATAGAGGAATTAATCACTTAGCGTCTTTGTGATAGTGGCGACAGTTTCGCTTTCGATGGTTTTTGTCCTGTCCTACAGGAACTATGCAATTTTTCGGGATAAAAAGTATCCTAAAGCTCCTTCCGCCTTTTAAACTATGTCCATGCCAAAAATCAAGTCAATCCGTTGCTCCGTTGGTGCGTGATGGAGTAACAAACCAACAAACCAACAAACTTTTCGGATTTATAATATTAGTAAGGATACCAACGAAGGTTGATTGGACCATTTGATTGGGTTGATTATAAAATACAAACATCTTTTTGTAATTTTAATAACTTTCCATTGACATGTTTCAAATAGCTCTTGAATAACTTTGACTGGATAAAACATTTAGGTGAATAAAATGAACTCTACTATTGTCATTCAATGACCTGGCATTTTCACACATAAATTACGATCTACATACGTAAATATGTCTGAATGTCATTTATTTTTTACGATACCTATTGTGGTCAATTATTTCTTTAGTTATTACGCGCTACTTCTACATAATAAATTGTTAAAGTGGTATATTTTTGCTCTATTAGATTTATCTAATAGAATTTTGTAATAAAGCCAACATATAAATGTGAAAAAAAAAATCAAGACATTGGCTGATATCAACATATCGCACCAAATGATAAAAATTAAATCGTACCTAATGCTTCGTCACGTAAATCAAAAAAAAACAGCGTTCCAAACACAAAAAGCACAACTCACCGTACCGCCGAAAAGCGTGCGCGCGCTTTTCATTTTTTTTACAAACTTGGCAACGACGTACTCAGCCACATTTCTAACACGTTCTAATTTTAAATTCACTTTCGATTATTTTTTTAAAATTATTATTGTAATGCACATACCGACGCCAGCGATGACATATTGCCGCCACAACTGTCCTTTCTCCATGTTCGGTCGGTGGTTGACTGGTGTGCCGGTGCTCACCGGGTCGTACTCGTAGTTCCTATCGGCCATACGTCACGCGACGTCACCCGTTTGTTAACGTTCTAGGGTTGCGAAGTTTGGCACGCGCCCTTCGTGTTGTGTTCCAAATCTGAAACATTTTTTTTTCTTCATTGAGACGTATTTCTTCAATTTCCATTTCGTATTCTTTATTTAAAAGAAATCAGCGGCGTCTTGAGCTAAAATAAATTAATATTAGGCATAGCATTTTAAGGAGGATTTTTTTAGATGCTCTTTAATGGATTTTTGACACTTCATTTTTGAAGGGACACTTTTAGCGATCTAGTAGAGTTTGGTACGAGCCTTAAGAAAATATTTTCATTGAAAGTCTCATTCATAGTATTTTGTGAAATAATTCTTAATATTTTAATATTCTACAGGGCGCCTGAAGCAAAAATAATAATGTAAATATAATCCAAAATTTTTTTTGGTGTTGGACGGATTTTTAAAAGGGGTTTGTGAAACGAATCTCTAAGGATTGCATTTAGAACGGCGGAATTTAGCATGCATCATGACGTGTTCCAAATTTGAAAATATTTAATTTTTCTTTTAAAGTTATGCTTAACACGTGTCGATTGGAATCTGATATTATTTTTTGCTTATAGGAGAAATTCGACAAGCAAAAGTTTTTATAAAGGGAGCGTGAAGTTTCCATACATTGTTTTAAGTACGTCGTAGAGAAGAATGTTTTCTTAGCAAGAGAATCGAAATAATTATTTTTTGCAAAAAGTACGACCGACTTCAAGCGTGTACAAAATTATCGTGAATATTTCTCTCGGATCAATATAAAATTTTTCACATTATTGTTGATTTATCAAAAGTGATTAAAAAAAAAATTAAATGGGACCAGTTTTGATGCATACAATTTCCAAAAAAAAAGAGTTATCGAAATCGGACTACTAAGTTAAAAGTGATACCTACGTAAAAAATAAAAAAAATATATACCTACGCGTCGAATTGAGTACCACCTCCGTTTCGTCGGTCAAAAAAAAAACAAATTCAAAATTTATTTCTATTTTTAGGGTTCCGTACCTCAAAAGGAAAAAACGGAACCCTTATAGGATCACTTTGTTGTCCGTCTGTCCGTCTGTCAAGACCCTTTTTCTCAGGAACGCGTGGAGGTATGAAGCTGAAATTTATATCAATTACTCAGGTCTACTGTCCCTTGAAGCTGTGAAAAAATCAAACTTCTAAGCCAACGCAATCAAAAGATACAGCCGTTTATGCCGCAAATTTTGAAACTCGCAAGTACTCGCAAGGGAATCAAAACCTAAAGGGTACTTCCAGTCGACCTAGAATCTTGAAATTTGGCATGAAGCAACGTTTTATAGCACACATAAAGGAAAAATTCCGAAAACCTTAAATTTTTAGTTACATTACAAAATATATATTTTTTAATAAATATAAACTTATTACTTTTTTTGTCGTAATGAACGAACTTTGTAAACCTTGCAGGTTTGAACGGAACCCTCGGTGCGCGAGTCCGACTCGCACTTGGCCGGTTTTTCATAATAAATTACAAAAATAGGATAAAAATTATTTAATACGAGTATATATAGGTAAGTGTGTCATAATTGTGACATGAAATATTTTGATACGAATGTAATCGCTCCAATTTATCAATGTAAGAAAAAGTCACGTCAAGGAAAAATTTCATTAATTGGAAGTCAGTAGATTTTTTGATAAAACGTTGTTATTGCCGTAATGATAATACTTATATTGATTTTTGATATCATTATTAGCACTACTGACCGAGTAAATCAAGTGGAAGGGCTAGTAACTTGCTATTTGTTCCTTAACTGTGATGTTAATAACCGTTATTGTGGAATAACGTAATATGCTACTTTTTTTATCTGTGATGTTCATTTATTTTTTGTTCTTGCTTTGATGTTTGTTTTCGTTGACATTAGTAATTGAAATTGACTTTGAATTGGTTAATTGATTGAGTTTTTCAATTAAATCGGTTATTAATCAAACTAATAAATTGACTCGAATGACATTGGGTGGATGAGACTGATATATTTTTTTAAGTTGTACCTAGCTATGTTATTTCTTATACTAAGTGTATTTTGTGAAATCTTGAAACGTATATAAGTTACCTATTTGTGATTAGATTCAAATTATTTAAACTGTATTTTAAACATTGATATCTGATGATTCCAAGTGCAATTGTAATGTCTACGGAATAAAGGAACTGACTTTGACTAGTTCTTCGTTTCAAATCGACGATTTTGCTTTCATCTGTCCAGATGTTGACTATTCTCTACAGGTCACATTTTTCAACAAATCTTTACCTACACAGGTTTGATAATTCGTCGGCGATTTTTGATTGTGGTGATATTTCCTGCTGTGCTGCTAATGCTCGGTCTGCTCTCTCGCGCTAAACCATGTGAAAGCAGGAGCAAGAAAATCTAAGTAAGTGCAAACGGGATAGCAGTCTTTACTATAGTGACTGTTTTATGAAATAATTCTATACCTACCTGTTTAAACCATGTTTTCATTACAAAATAAATATTACAACATATTTCAATATAAGCAATTGGATTGCGAAATCATTTATGATGATAAAAAATACATAAATCTTCTTTAATAAAATGTTTTGATGCAAACGTACACGTATACAAATAGGTTTATCTTTAACTGACTCGGTAGTGAAAACATCGCACACTTCGATGTGTTGATTCGTGTATTTAATATCTCATCAAAAACATAAATGTGAAATGGGAGCCAAAGTGTCGCCACCAAAAGAATTGAGATCTAACACGGGGGCCAAGTGTTCTGTAGAAAATCCTAAAGTTTAAGCTACAAGATCAAGATACAACATTTAAAAGAAATTTACTTATGTAATTCAAGCTCAAGATTTGATTTGGCTAGTTTACACGTACAGACAAATGCTTATTTGCACTGTACTTATTCTTAAACTAGCCAAGTCAAATCACGAGCTTGAATTACAAAAGTAAATCCCTTTAGAACGTTGTAAGTATGATCTTGTAGCTTAAACTTTAGGATTTTCTACAGAACACTTGGCCCCCGTGTTAGATCTCAATTCTTTTGGTGATGGCGACACTTTGGCTCCCATTTCACATTTATGTTTTTGATGAGATATCATAACTTTTTGTTCAGAAATAATTATTAGTTACATCATGATTATCATAGTACACTTATCTCTGAAAAAGTTTTCTAGTATTTATAATATTACTATCACAAATGGCATGGTTCATCTATCGAAAATCTCAGTGCCTCGCGACGCTACCGCCATTTATTGGAGTATTGGTTAGGTTACAATTACTTTGTTAATAGCACTAATTATCAATAATTTTCAGTTTTTAGATTTTTTCCTTTATTTATGCCCGATAGTCTACCTTGGTGCCAAATATCAAGATTCTAGGTCATCTGGAAGTGGGTTAGGTTTTTGATCTATAAGTCAGTGAGTCAGTGAGTGAATCAGTCAATGAAACACGAGTTTTAAAACGTTAATATATCAATAACTGATTGAGCAAAATTTATGAAATTTTGGATTCTTGTTTGTCTATATTACATAGCAGTTTCTAAAGATTTTAGACGCCATGTTTGTGGAATCATGCATCACAACTTTTTACTTTATGTCACTTCTACTGTTTTTCCTTATTCTGAGGATACTGCTCGTCTACTTATATAGGTACTCTTCTAAAATTTGAATAAATATTAACATTTAAAGTCAAATTCATAAATGCCAAAATTATTAAAAATAGAATTATTTGAACCAATCATAACATTTTTTATGTAATCGAACGTAATGTACTGTATCAAAGTACTACTCATTGGAATGGGACTGGGACTTAAATTTGAACCAGTGATAATAATAATTCACAATACTACCCTAGCCTAAGGGTAGCGTCCGATTTTACAGGATCCTTTTTAACTGATCCGTCGCTATTGGTGGTAATATTCACACAGCATTTACGGCACAAATACTGATTCGATAAAACGGATCAGTATTTCCGTTGTTACTGGATCCGGAATACTGTCATGTGTGTGAACTGGGTCATACAACTACTTACATACGCTAATAACATATACGTTTAAACGGACCTGTAAAACGGATTGCTGCTTATTTTGTCGGATCGGTATTTTTACTGGATCAGGAATACTGTATTCTGTGTGAACTCGCTCATACAACTACATACGCTAACAGCATACACGTTTAAACCATCGAGCATATAACAAATCACTGATCAGTTTCAGAATTGGATGGCTCATATTACTGCTCTATTTTGTTATATGCTCGATGGTTTAAACGGACCTGTAAAAGGGACGTTCTATGTGTACGAGCCCTAACATACGTTCTTTGACTTAAGTAATGATGACGATGCAATTAATACTGTGTGTCAACGTTCAATTTATGTAAGTTCCGCTATGTTTAAACATTAAACATTGTGTCAGTTTGTATACAGGTCATGTGCCAATAAACATTAAACATGCCGCTGGCTGCTGGAGAAGATCAGTGCCGAGAATTGCCCATCAATATGAAATGTATGAGAAAAAATCGGCCAAGTTCGAGTCAGAGTCACGAAGGGTTCCGTACCGTGTTGGATTTTTTAGCCCCATTCCTCTTGTGTTATTAATAGCGAGCAAAAAACTCCTAAAAAATTACGTCTGTTGTATGGGAGCCCTTCGATCCCCACCCAGGGCAAATATTTATGTGATGAACATAGGTGTTTGCTCCGTGTCTGGGTGTTATTTAGGTAATATCTATAAGTATGTATTTAAAATATGTATATGTAGTATGTCAGTCTCTGGCAGCCATATCACAAGCTTTGCTTAGTTTGAGGTCAGAGACCGTGTGTAAAATGTCCCCTAATATTTATTTATTACTATTTAAATTAATCTACTACAGATACGATGAATAAGATAAGTAAGACTACAAAACTGCGTCCATTGTGTGTCTCACACAGGAAAATCTTCAAGATGACTAAATGCATATATTTCCTTCCTTGTTCCTCCCAGAAGTAGTTTAGGAGGCCTGTCACGTTCCATCCCTTTTCCTCGAGGATATGATTGCAGACAAGTCTAGAACAGCGATGACCTCTAGAGGTGAACGACTTTTAGTTGCGAATGAATTTTGGCAGAACAGTTAGATAATATCAAAATGATCGGCCAAGTACGAGTCGGACTCGCACACGAAGGGTTCCGTACTATATGGGAGCCCCAATTTTATTATTGAAGTGAATATACAAATAAATTTTCTGTGAATATTTCAAGCTTCTACCTGTTACCATTATTCATATCGAACGATAAACGGCAAATACAGGTTTTTTTGAATGGGAGCTTTAAAATGTAATTTTTATTCTGTTATAGCGACAACAGAAATACATAATTTGTGAAAATTTCAGCGTTCTAGCTATAACGGTTCGTGATATACAGCCTGGTGACAGATAGACAGACAGACGGACATGACAGCGGAGTCTTAGTTATAGGGTCCCGTTTTTACTCTTTGGGTACGGAACCCTAAAAAGGTAATATACAAGATGTTCATTTCCAAAGTGCAGGGACTTTAACAGGTGTTTATGCTGATCATTATAAACAACTTTTACTATGGCAGCAACTGGGACATCACAAAAATTAAATCGGCCAAGTGCGATTCAGACTCGCGCACGAAGGGTTCCGTGCCGTATGTGAGTCCTATTCCTCTTGCCGTTATTAATAGCGAGCAAAAAACTCCTAAAAATGATGTTTGTTGTATGGGAGCCCCCCTTAAATATTTATTTTATTCTGTTTTTAGTATTTGTTGTTATAGCGGCAACAGAATTACATCATTTGTTAAAATTTCAACTGCCTAGCTATCATGGTTCATGAGATACAGCCCGGTGACAGACAGACAGACGGACATCGAAGTCTTAGTAATAGGGTCCCGTTTTTACCCTTTGGGTACAGAACCCTAAAAACAGCTAAGTATTCCAAACAAACAGTTAATTGATTCGCGAATTGTATAGAGCAAGCAGCCTCCATGGATTATGGAGTAGTCTCTGTAATAGTTTAGGTTAATGAAAAATGCAAAAGCTTAGGGTGAAACCTGTTTTCCTAATTTGAAAAATAAGAGCTCAAAATTTTGAGTTGTATTAACATCAGGTAGGTGAGTTGCTCGTCTTAATCTTACTTACTAATAAACGCGAAAGTTTGTGAGTATGGATGTTTGTTACTCGTTCACGAACAAACGGCTGAACCGATTGAGATGAAATCTGGTACTGAGGTAGCTTAGACCTTGGATTAACACATTAGCTACTTTTTATTTCGGGCTAACGCGGGTAACGCCGCGGGGCGCAGCTAGTAATAAGTATTTTTTCGAAAAAGTGCCCCCAATTTTCACTTAGCAAAAGACAGTGGAACTAAAAAAATCTGCCACAGGCGTTCGTCTACCAACATCTTGACCTACATTCTATAAACCTTTGCTGTAGGCGTTACTAAAATAGTCTGTTTTAGTAATTAGGGTTCCGTAGTCAAAGGGTAAAAACGGGACGCTGTAGGAAGAGCCTAGGTCGCACGACACAGGTCACCCTAGTGTGGGAACTAGTGAAGAACTTGTTTTTGTTAACTTTTTTGGAACAATAAACGTTTTATTTATTATTATTCATTCATTATTACTAAAACTCCGCTGTCCGTTTGTCCGTCTGTCTGTCTATTACCAGGCCGTATCTCATTAACTGTAATAGATAGAAAGCTAAAATTTTCACAGATGATGGATTTCCGTTGCCGCTATAACAACAAATACAAACAAAATAAAATTAATATTCAAAGGGGGCTCCCATACACGAAACCTAATTTTTTTGCCGTTTTTCGCTTGATATTAATAATGGTAACAGGTAGATGCTTGAAATATTCACAGAATATTTAATTGTATATTCTATAAATAAATAATATATTCACTTCAATAGTAAAAATTAAATAAATATTAGATAAATATTTAAGGGGAGCTCCCATACAGTACGGAACCTTCGTGCGCGAGTCCGACTCGTACTTGGCCGATTATTTTTTGGTCACTCAAACGATAAATAATTACGTTTTGCCAAAAATGACATGACTGAGTACAGCCGTATACAGAATTTCGAATAGTTCGCACGGGTCGATGTAGCAATTTTCACGATACTATTGATTATTTAAAAACGACTACGACGATTTCGATAAAATTTAAATCGGAGCACCTCTGAAGTATGGTCTACCAAAAAAAAGAATAATCAAAATCGGTTTATAATTGGCGGAGTAACCGCGTAATACACATACAAAAAATACCATACATTCGAAAAATAAACTTTATCAAAATTGGTTCACCCGTTCCGTATATAGGTATCGATGCCATAGATACACATAACTTATACCCATACGATTATATACCAGAATACGTAGTATTTATTATTATATATTCTTTGCCAGAACACAACATTTCGCATTCATTTACAATGTGTAGTAGATATTTAGGTAATTAGCTCCTATAACAGACGATTCCATAATCTTTCCAATAGAGTTATCAGAGGATTAAAAACTGGGCTATGAGGTACTTTAATCTGTATTTGATTGAATGATCGATTAAATTGCAAAGTCCTTGATTAAGGTTATCAGTACACAAGGCCAGGAGTAAAGGCTGATTTTGTAATCGAATTTCGAGTTTCTGATCGATTCTTCTGAAATTTTTCCGAATGACCCATTTTTCTCATGTCTTTTTGATATTTTTAACAGACTTTAATAATCGCTCAAGTGCGAGTCGAACTCGAACTCGCGAAGGATTCCGTACTGTATGGGAGCTCTCTTAAATATTTATTTTATTTTAATAATAAATATTGAAGTAAACATACAGTTACCTGTTACCTTTATTAATATCGAGCAAAAACAGCTAAAAATTCAGGTTTGTTGTATGGGAGCGCTGCTTAAATATTGATTTTATTTTGTTTTTAGTATTTGTTTTTTTAGATAGCAGCAACAGAAATACAGTATCTGTGAAAATTTCAACTGTCTAGCTATCACGGTTCTTGAGATACAGCCTGGTGACAGACAGGCGGACATCAGAGTCTTAGTAATAGGGTTCCGTTTCCCTAAAAAAGGAAGTTATAAATCTATATTTTTATAAGTATGTGATGCGATTACTCCTCCAAATATGAACCGATTTTGGTGATTATTTTTTTTGTTTGGTAGATCATACTTTAGAAGTAGTCTTATTTAAATTTTATCAAAATTAGGTAAGTCGGTTTTGATATATCAACAATACTCGTAATGTGCACATTACTACATTGATTATGAAATGATCCGTGCGAACCGTTCGAATTTTGTACAGTACACGGTTGAAATCGGTTATGCCATTTGCGAAACAATTGTTTTTAGGGTTCCGTACCCAAAGGGTAAAAACGGGACCCTATTACTAAGACTCCGCTGTCCGTCTGTCCGTCCGTCGGTCCGTCTGTCCGACCGTCTGTCCGTCTGTCTCCAAGCTGTATCTTATGAACCGTTATAGCTATAAAGCTGAAATTTTCACAGATGATGTATTTCTGTTGCCGCTACCTGCTTTTTTGCACACCTGCTTTTTTAGCCGTTTTTCGCTCTTTATTAATAATGGTGACAGGCAGATGCTTGAAATTTTCTTAGACTATTTAGTTGTATATTCACTTCAATAATAAATAATAAAATTAAAGTAAATTAAATATTTAAGGGTACAGTACGGAACCCTCCGTGCGCGAGTACGACTCGTATTGAGTTATGATGATGATAAATAAACGTTACGCGACCGTATTCGAAATTAGAAAATCCGTAGAAGGACCATAGTCGGGACGTATAAGACCTACGCATACGCTACGACGCTACGACGTAGGGGCACAAAACGCTATACGAAAATCATGTGTGTGCGGATATCCCGGCATCCGGGCTTGCACCACGAAATATTTCTACCGACGTGTCAGAACGAGACAGAGTTATGGTGAAGTATATATCTGTCACTTTTTCATACCCATACAAAACTCTTTTCGTGCAAGTTCGAAATTCGAGAATAAAGACAATCGCAGTATGGATGGAATCCCGTCCGAACGACTGAAGAGACCTACGCATACGCTACGACGCTACGACGTAGGTCAAAACATTCTACGAAAATAGATTTAAGGGTAGAATATGGTTGAATGTAGAAATTTGTGTAACTTTTTTATTTCATTCAGGATGTTTCTTTGCAAAGTGCAAGGATTTTCATTTGTTTATATTATACGCATCATTATGATTTGAATTTTAACAATGCTCGAAATGCGCGAAAATAATTGGCTGTATTGAACTTTTTGTTTGAAACTTTTTTTCGAAATTTCGCAAGTGAAGTATTTTACTAAAAGTCTTCATTTCGTTTTCTCATATCGCATAGGATGGATGAATGAAGTTTGATGTTAATAATTGTTTTTGCAGTTCCTGTTCGATACGTATTCTGTGATTCAGCAATGAACGTCAACTGTGACGATTCGACTAACGACTAATTCGCAATTAAATAATTAACGAAATTATTAGTGACCTTGATTTTGATTCTTATCGCAATTAACCTCGAAACTGTTTGCTTCATTTACAAAATTTATCAAATTCTTTATAAAATGTTTGATTCTGATCTCGATGTGTGCAAACATTATTGTAGATCGTAATCAGCTGTATTCTGTTAAAATCGATACGGTAATTAAATAAATCGATTTAGTCATGTACCATTTCACCAAATTATCTGTTAATGAGTTTGGTATCTTAGTAACAATCTTATTGCTGGTGCCATGTTTTAAGTATGGCGCATAGAATAAGAACCAAAGTAATAGAAACTGTACTAAAATAGCAAGAGGTACATCACTTTGTCCCATTTTAAATATGAAATTTAACAGGTGTCAGAAAGAGATGCAAATAAGTACTTTAGTAAATAAATTATACTTAATTTATATAATATATAAATTAAGTAATTACTTACGTAATTTTGAAGGGTTTCACAAACTAGCAATGAGCTATCTCGGGTGTCCAAATTTAAAAATGAAAAAAAATAGGTAGGTGAAAATGATCAGAGATTTGAACATTCCTACTGGAACTAGAGGGTTCAATATTCCGAAAAAGACAAAAGACCAAGTGGAACCAAATTTTAACTATTTTGAACTGGTGACTTTGACGTATGCGACAGACATTGCGTTTTTTTGTTCCACTCACTCTCGCTTATGCTGTATAACCAGATATGAATAAGACAGCTGTAACGTAGTTTTAAATAGAGTATAACTTAGCAATACTTCTATTACTTGTCATTCTTCTGAGGTATCGTGTCACTGCGTTTTCGCATAGATGTAGATATCCGCTTAGATTTTATCGATATCTTATTACAGATAGATGGCTACACTCTTTATTGTGTACACCAAGAAATAAACAATTGAACAATTTCGTTTGGACCGAATGGCTACTTTTGGTTACAGAATTTTTAGAAATTTGAGCTACCTGAAGGCCTCTGACATTGTTAACGGTGATTGCTAAAAAACACATATTCAAACTACGATATGAGCTCTAGGTACATAAATAATTACAGGAAGCAAAGAGACAAAAACAACAAGTGTAACAATGGGCGGATTTATCGCTAAGCATGCATATGCATAGGCAAAACCAGGATTTAGTTTCTGGGCAGATTTCTAATCCTTTAGGTAATTGGAGTATATAATGCACGAGCGAAGCGCACGGATTTTTTTTCACAAAAGGCAAGTAAACAAAAAAATTATACAGTTTTAAAAAAAAAATTAAGTAAATTGAAATTATTAATTTCCCGAGTGCGAATATTTTGAGACGATTTAGACAATTTGAAGTAGATTTTATCACATGCTTGTTTGTTTTATTTTTCATTCCAAATGTATATAAGTATAAGTTTGATGTAGGTATAAGTCATTGAATCTATGCGACCGACAGTATACAATATTTGAATAATTATTTGGGAGTTTTCAATCCTTAATTCTATCGTTAATTCTATCTAATCTGTTCAAACAACATTATTTGTGTCGGTGTAACCCAGGGCACTTTCTTAAGACCTCGATTGTTTAAAGTTGTCACGTTTTGTCATAACATTTGTTTATCAAATGCTGCCAATGAGTCAGTAATCTTCGAAATCGGCTGACAAACAATGAAGTTGGTTCTTACCGTTGATAACAGCTGCCACGTTATGGCAGCCACGTGGGAGATTTTCGTCATGATTGCGGTTTTTTTATCGTTATCATAATTATATATCATGTAGTCACTATGTACCTACATCCTACTACTAGTACATCATATTACCTACTTGCAGTTTGTTAGGATTTAAATACCTATATATTTAACGAATTAAACGATCCTGCTAAAATATTCCCGAAATAGGCTGATAATAGGGCTGTGGATATAAATATTTTTGAGGAAGTTTTAAGCATAATTCGCCACAGATAATAAAAATCCAAAAATATATGGAACCGTGGAACCTGAGTACCAAGTTTTGACAAGATTAGTAAAAAATGCAACATAAGAACCTACACCCCGACAGATGAAAGGTATACCAATCTCGAAACGGAGTCAATAAATCCAAGGTGCCTTTGTTGGTTTGTTACTCTTTTATTTTTTGCATGGATTTAAAAGTCAGAGAGCCTAGTGTCATTGACTACTTTTTATCCCAGAGAAATGAATGGTTTACCTACTATGGAATAGCATGAAAACATTCATTCGTACGATTCAGCCATATGACATCCACTGCTGGACATAGGCCTTCTCTATAAATCTCCAATAAGGCGAGTTGTAAGAGGGTTGCATCCAGCACGATCTTGCAGTCTTAACGCGATATCGGTCCACCCCGCCTTATGGGTGGGTGGTGGCGCAGCCCTTGCCGAAACGTGGTCTCAATTTAACTCGAGAACTTTTCGACTCCCTCGAAAAAATATATCGAATATTGCCTTTTTTTGAGGCAGACTTAAATTACTCTATTCGAAAACGAAATAAGTAGCGTTTTCGCTTTCAGGGGCATTATTTATGACTCATAAGGTGGCCATACACGATGCGATGATTTGATCAAATTTTCGCTTCATGCCAACTGGGAACTCATTCAGTTAATGAAAAGATAGGAATTGGTGGTTCATGATTTGAACCACTACCTGAAGCTGGGCTGACACGAAACTATGATCGCATCTGTTCGTCAGATCAGTGCAGTAGGGGCCATGTAGTATCATCATGTACTTAAACATTGCTGGTAGGTATTTATTGAAGAAACAAAATGACACCACCGTCTTATTCGAAAAATATAGATCATGCTAAAAGTTGATGGGAATCAAAGTTGTAGGAAATCAAGAGATTTGATTTTCTACAATTTTGATTCCAACAACTTTTTGTAGGATCGATATTTTTTTAAATATATAGTTGTACCATTTTGTTTCTTCAATAACTTGTGTTACACAAATTGTCATCAGAAGTTGTCGGAACAAAAGTTGTTTAAAATTGGATTTTCTACAACTTTGATTCTCATCATAATTTTGTAGGATAGATAATTTTTGAATTAGAAAAATGTACCATTTTGTTTCTTCAATAACTTGTGTTATTTCAATTTTACGATAGAAGTTATGGGAACAAAAGTTGTTTAAATTTGATTTTCTACAACTTTGATTCCCATCAACTTTTTGTGGGATCGATATTTTTTTTAAATAGTTGGTGGTACCATTTCATTTCTACAATAACTTGTGCTATTTCAATTTTAAAGCAAAAGTTATTGGAACAAAAGTTGTTTGAAATAAGATTTTCTAGAACTTTGATTCTTATCAACTTTTTGTATGATCGATATTTTTTTAAATAGTTGGTGGTACCATTTCGTTTCTTTAATATCTTGTGTTATTTCAATTTTACGATAGAAGTTATGGGAACAAAAGTTGTTTAAAATTTGATTTTCTACAACTTTGATTCCCATCAACTTTTTGTAGGATCGCTATTTTTTTTAAACAGTTGGTGGTACCATTTCATTTCTTCAATAACTTGTGTTATTTCAATTTTACAGCAGAAGTTATGGGAACAAAAGTTGTATAAAATTAGATTTTCTATAACTTTGATTCCCATCATCTTTTTGTGGGATCGATATTTTTTTAATAGTTGGTGGTACCATTTCATTTCTACAATAACTTGTGTTATTTCAATTTTACAGCAGAAGTTATAGGAAAAAAAGTTGTTTGAAATTAGATTCTCTACATTTTTGATTCCTATCAACTTTTTGTAGGATCGATATTTTTTTAAATAGTTGGTAGTACCATTTCGTTTCTTCAAAAACTTGTGTTATTTCAATTTTAAGATAGATGTTATCGGTACAAAAGTTGTTTAAAATTTGATTTTCTACAACTTTGATTCCCATCAACTTTTTGTAGGATCGATTTTTTTTTATATAGTTGGTTGTTCATTTCATTTCTTCAATAACTTGTGTTATTTCAATTTTTCATGAGAAATCATCAAAATCAAAGTTGTTTGAAATTTGATTTTCTGCAACTTTGATACCCATCATTTCAAACAAAAGTTGTTTGAAATAAGATTTTCTAGAACTTTGATTCTTATCAACTTTTTGTAGGATCGATATTTTTTTAAATAGTTGGTGGTACCATTTCGTTTCTTTAATATCTTGTGTTATTTCAATTTTACGATAGAAGTTATGGGAACAAAAGTTGTTTAAAATTTGATTTTCTACAACTTTGATTCCCATCAACTTTTTGTAGGATCGCTATTTTTTTTAAACAGTTGGTGGTACCATTTCATTTCTTCAATAACTTGTGTTATTTCAATTTTACAGCAGAAGTTATGGGAACAAAAGTTGTATAAAATTAGATTTTCTATAACTTTGATTCCCATCATCTTTTTGTGGGATCGATATTTTTTTAATAGTTGGTGGTACCATTTCATTTCTACAATAACTTGTGTTATTTCAATTTTACAGCAGAAGTTATAGGAAAAAAAGTTGTTTGAAATTAGATTCTCTACATTTTTGATTCCTATCAACTTTTTGTAGGATCGATATTTTTTTAAATAGTTGGTAGTACCATTTCGTTTCTTCAAAAACTTGTGTTATTTCAATTTTAAGATAGATGTTATCGGTACAAAAGTTGTTTAAAATTTGATTTTCTACAACTTTGATTCCCATCAACTTTTTGTAGGATCGATTTTTTTTTATATAGTTGGTTGTTCATTTCATTTCTTCAATAACTTGTGTTATTTCAATTTTTCATGAGAAATCATCAAAATCAAAGTTGTTTGAAATTTGATTTTCTGCAACTTTGATACCCATCATTTTTTTGTTAAATCAATATTTTTCGAATAAAATAGGGGTGTCATTTTGATTCCTCAATACGAGTATCTACCTACCGACAATGCAACTATATTAGGACCTCGCTGGACTGATCTGATGAATTGATGCGATCATCGCATCGTGTGTGCCCAGCTTCAGGTAGTAGTTCAAATCGTGAACAACCAATTACTACCGTTTGAAAGTTGAGTGAGCCCCCAGTGACGATAACTTCGCCGTTGGGCGTAGATGTAGCCGGACCATTATAGGTTGGCGTACCTATATCTGATCATAGAGCTATTACAATTACAACCAGAGGGATAATGTGGTTGTCATAAAAAATACCTATCTCATTTCAGTGACTGTTGCCGTATTTTTCTCCCGATAACCCTGTTTGCCGCCTACGCAAAAACGACGGGGCGTTATAGTTATAGAAGCTAGAAAATTGCACATCTAGATACCTTTTTCGTTCTATTTGAAAAATATCAATCATAGAAAAAGTTAATGGGAAACAAAAATGTAGGAAATCAAATTATAACCAACTTTAGTTCTGACCATTTCTCGCGTAAAATTAAAATTACAAGAGTTAATCAACATTCAGGAAGTGGTTCAAATCGTGAACCACCAATTCCTGCCTTTTCTTTAACTGAATGAGTGCCCAGTTGGCATGAAGCGAAAATTTGATCAAATCATCGCATCGTGTATGTCAAACTATAGGCTTAGACGTATAAGGAACTTTACGGATTCTCCATGCAATCTGTCAAAGTTCCGTATACGTTCCTAGCCGCACGAAAGTCAAAAATAATGCCCCAGGTAGTCTGATAAGAACTACAAGTAAGGCGCCGTCAACACATTTTTACTCGTATTAACAGCTCCGCAAATGGGCAAGTGAATCGATATCAGTGGTTAAGTACTCGTTATCTTTTAATCTTGTAGTGTAGTTGTAAATTTCCATACAGATAATTAAAATTATCTCGACAGATACTTAGTTTCATGCTAACACTCATTTATTCATATTCATAAAATATCTTTATAAGTACTTGCTTTGATTATGCATTTTAATCATATGACAAGCACGCGAAATTCTATTTTTGCAATTTTATTGCTCAAACATTGATCGTCGCGTAAAAAAATAGTTTATCTGAAATTTATAGTTTTAACAAACAATTTAGACCACAATTATGACCAACTGCTCTTTGTGCCACTAGGTATCAAATCTCATAATACCAGTATACCTATAGAGCCCTAGTTAAACTGACTTTCTCTATCAAATCTTGAAGTTGTCGAATAGAAAAAAATACACAATATTTTCAAAACTATATACGGTAGAGGATTCAATTATTCGAAACACAATTCAAAAAAGTTTATTGCATTTTTAGGCACTTTTTTACGCGTTTTTTTTTAAATTTGTTAATTATGCACTTGAATTGAACTATAAATTCTCTAAGATCCAAGTTCACTAACGCTTGATTAAGTTATACGTGTGATTAGTGTTTTAAACAACGATTAATCTCGGGTTTTAGACACTAGTTCACCAACAGATGTTTAATTTATCAACCGTTGTTTAAATCTTAAACAGCTTTTTTAACGAAATTTTGCTGTTCAGCAAGCAAAAACCGTTGGTTAAATACAGTAATCAGACGTTTAACTAAATTAAGCGTTAGTGAACTCGGGGCTAAGCTCTAATCCATAAAATTCAGAAAAAAAGTGGTGATACCAATTTTAAATCGATTTTTGAATGCAAAAATCCGACGAAACCGGCAACTTGGTTTTCATTTCATATGAAAAATTACTCTGATACTATGGTGCCTTAACAAGTTACTTAGAAAACGCGGCTTGGATGTTTAGTTCTTTTGAGTAATTACAAAAAGGGCTAGCAGATCCATACCCAGCACTATTTAACGTATGGGTAGCGACGAATGGAAATAAATCATTTTTAAGTTTGACAGCTGTCACTTTGACACCTGTCATGCAACTTTAGCAAGACAGGTCATATTTTGTTTCTTTTTGTTATTTTAGTTTTACGATAACACAAGTGATTTATTTTTACTGTTCTAACAACTTTCAACTGCAGTAGTAACAACGGTAATTCATTTACCGTTCTTACTACTTCAAATTCAAAATTCTAAAAGTATTTATTTACGAAAGCACATCAAGTTTTCGGAGGCTCTAGCTGCCAAACTGGGTGTAGGGAACCCGTGTTTTGGAAACTAGTTCCTACTCAAGGAACAATATTTTGTTGTGTACATATTTATTTAGGTTTTTGCTTTTATTTTGAATATTAGAATTAGAAAATAAGAAGAAATTGAATAAGAAATATGTAGTACAGATTTGTAATTAAGTATAATATTTTAAGATATAACATAATGCATAAGGTAAATAATTTGTTGAACTGTAACAAAAACAATGGAGATAATTATTTTGTTTAGTGCTGTCCACACAATAATCATCACATTTACTACTACTACTGGTAGTAAGATTGGTAGTAACACTGGTAAATAACCGGTATTTTAGGCACGTCTATGCTGAATCAAAGATATTGGCGTCTGAGAAATTAGCGACAAGCTGCTCGGAACCCAATCCTCGCACAACTGTTATGTGAGCTTCAGGATTGAGTTTTGTGCAGCTAACTTCACTATTGACAAGAAAGTTCGTGATAACTTACAAATACAGTGCAACTCAAATGATTCACTAAGTAGATAAGTATATAATATACTAGACGACCCGCCCCGGCTTCGCACAGGTGTATTATACATATAAACCTTCCTCTTGAATCACTCTATCCATTAAAAAAAACCGCATCAAAATCCGTTGCATAGTTTTAAAGATTTAAGCATACAGACAAACAAACAAACAAACGAAAATAGCGACTTTATTTTATACTATGTATGTAAGGATTTACCTACTTTTACATTACTAGGTACCTACTTAGTTAAGAATTATTCATAAATTATTCATTCCATTATTTTATGTAAAATGGAACGCAGTATGGTCCGTATATGTACTTAGGTAGGTATATGTTATTATTTACTTTATACACAATTACATACCTACACATACTCGCATACATTATTGACACATTAGCAAGTAGATTGAAGATTGCAAGAATGCAGAATGATTTGCCAGTTATTTATTTCCGTTATTATAAATTCTTATGTATGTAAGTGTTTTGAAATTACTGTCTTTGGATGTAAATGTTTGTTTAAATCATACTTCCATTGTAAGTAAGTAATTAAGCACAGCGTAGCTTGACGCATCTATTGCCAACACTCCATATTATTTTTAAACGACTTCAAAACATGAGATACATAATTTGCGGAGTCATGTTTTAAAAATCAACAATGAGAAAATTAAATAAATACCATGTCCAAATACTATTCCAATTATGTTTACGGTATGCCAATTTCAACGAAAAATAATTGTACTTAAACCATTTATTTTTTACAAGCTTTTGTTTATCTTGTACCTATGTATGCATGTATGTTCGGGTGGAATCTTGCAAGTTAAATTTGACCAACTTCCCGGTTTCCCATTGAACTGAAATTTTGCACGCAAATGTACCTATATCGCGTGACAATGGTACTATGGAGCTGATCTCTGATCTGATGATGGAGTCGGAAAGTGGCCATAGGAACTCCTGTACTAAACAAGATAGACCCGTCGTGTTTGGGCTCGTTTTACATTAAAAAAGAGTTTGATGAAGAAAAATAAATGAGTATCTTCCGACTACATTTAAAAGCTGAAAATTGGTGTACATACAGATAATTAATGAAAAAAGAGTTTGATGGAAGCCAATTACCTGAAACAAGTGACGAGGCCTTTCAGTCAGGCTTTAAGACGGCACTACTGTAAAGCCTGACTGAAAGGCCTTGTTACTTGTTTCAGGTAATTGGCTTCCATCAAACTCTTTTTTAAAGTAGTAAAGAATTTGAAAAAGAAAGGAGTACTTTAAGCGGAAATATCTGTCATACTATCGTCATTAAGCTGTAGGACAGTGTTTTTCAAAACACTGTCCTACAGTGCGGGTCGCGACCCTTGGGAGGTCGCAGTCTTTAAAGAGGGGCCGCGAAACCTCAGTAAAAGAAAAAAAAATGTTTAAAATATGTACGTTTACTGAGATAACATTAATTTAAGAGCGGATCTCCGCAGCATCGGATTTCTACATGCGAAAAAAACATTGGAAAAATACTGCGTTCACTACGCTTTCGTTTGGAACAATGCTTCTTTTGCTTTGTTCTTATCTTCTGTTTTCAACAGAAAACAATAAAAGTATAGATCAAGTAGTAGAGAATTACAATATTTCATATTGAACATAGTTAACCAGAAATACTGTTTACAAATACAATACAGGGGGCCGCGTCATGAAAAAGATTGAAAAACACTGCTGTAGGATGTCCACTGTTGAACATTTGCCTTGAAGAACCCACACATACACACACAATACATACCTAAGTATATTTACACACTAAATCAATGCTAGAGATAAATGAATTAGCTATCAACCAATGTCAAATAACAAATACATAACAAATTTTATCAAAAGCATTGATTTTTTTATTAGGTATAAAATGTACATAAGTATGTATAACGGAAATAAATCATAGATTAATAGTTGTACGTCAAATCATTTTATCTATTTGCGCACCAAGGGAGATTTAGACATTTGTAAACCGTTATCATTATTATTTATCACTTAGCTTAGCGACCACATATTTACTTACTAACAGTAAAGAAGCCCAAGAAGGATTTTTTGTATTTAGGTAGTCGAGCGGGAGATAAGATATCAGCGTCAGAAGGAGTCCGTCTCGCTAAAACTCGAGAACGGCTGAACCGATTTGGCTAATTTTTGCCTTAAAATATTTTTGGAAGTTAATGTAAGGTTTAAACGGTGAGAAAATTTATAACAGTTGCTAGAAAAATAATGAAAACTTGAATTTAATTTTCCCTCACAAAATGTTCCTGCATGTAAAAGTTGTCATTGACAGTTGACACATGGTGAGATGAAGTTCACCGGGTCAATAGTTGTAAATAAAAGTAAGTAAGTTCGTATAGGCCGGGTGGCTAGCCCTGGTGTCAGAGCCTTCAGGCAGCTTAATAATAAGCATTTCATTCTAAAACAGTGTTTTGTGATAAAATGTTCTGTACACCTGTAAAAAGTATTCAAAACCAATATAGCATAGTTACGTTTTAAAATGATAATCTGGAACTTGGCTAAATCACAATATTACTCTAATGTAGAGTTTTTAAAAGCTAACTCACCTAATTACTTGAGCACTATAGCAATGATCAGAATTTCCGAAATACGACAAAGTCGCGTTACAGTTGTCTTTGCTAAAACGAAAGGATTATAAGTAGTTCATTTGTAATACTTATTACGCAAATCAGGTGAATAATGGCATTAGTAAGTTGTCACTTTTATGGAGCAGTATTTGTCTGTAATAGTTTTATTAGCACTTGTTATAGCACCTGTCTATAACGGTTATATAAAATAGTGATCTGAAACGTTCATATCATATATTTCTTAGTTAATTTTGCTCTGTAAGCTTATAGAACCAAAGTGTCTTGTTGATCGCATTTATACAACACGCAGTCACCGCTAAAACGTTTATAACGCATTTACACATCTTTTTTCTAATATTGGCGTAGAGTATAGGACTACATTGCTGCTTGGGATTATAAGATTTCGTTATTAATCCGGCTTAAGAAGTCACAAATATAACTTTTAGAATTCGTTATCATTATATCAATTAATTATGTTTAATGGGAGGGATAATTATTCAAATTTAATTCCTGTCGTAATTCCTGTACTTAGATAAAAAAAAAAATATGACTGGCTAAGACCCAAGTTCACCAACGCTTGATTAAGTTAAACGAGTGATTACTGTATTTAAACAACTCTCGGGTTTAGACCCTAGTTCAGCAACAGATGTTTAATTTATCAACCATTGGTTACCTGAGCGCTACCGTGGCTCGGATGACACGTTAAATTGTAGGTACCGGTTGTTTTAGCCGTTTAGCCAAGTCAGAGGCCTTCAGGCGGCCTAAAAACTCTGACACCAGGGCTAGCCATCCGGCCTATACGAACTTACTTTTTACCATTGGTTAAATTTTAAACAGTATTTTAACGAAATTTTGCTGCTCAGCAAGCAAAAACCGTTGGTTAAATACAGTAATCACACGTTTAACTTAATCAAGCGTTGGTGAACTCGGGGCTAAGTGATTGACCGCAACCTGTCTGGAGTTTATCTAATCGGCTTTAGGTATAATCCTTAACCTTTTAATTGTAGTTACTAGGTACTTATTTTAAAATCACACCAATTTTTGAGTGATAACTTATCATTCACGTTATTTTTCTATGACATTCAAAACTACAAGGCGTTGCTTTTGCGTTGATTTTCAGATAGGTATTAGTATATTCATCGATATTTATAAATAACTTTTACTATGATACCAACTGAAATCGCGATTAAAAATATCAGCTGTCCAATACAAATAATCGGCCAAGTACGAGTCGGACTCGCGCACGGAGGGTTCCGTACGTACCCCTTAAATATTTATTTTATTATAATTTTATTATTTATTATTGAAGTGAATATAAAACTAAATATTCTGTGAAAATTTCAAGCATCTACCTGTTACCATTATTTATATAAAGCGAAAAACATCTGAAAAATCAGGTTTGTTGTATGGAAGCCCCCCTTAAATATTTATTTTATTTTCTTTTTAGTATTTGTTGTTATAGCTGCAACAGAAATACATCATCTATGAAAATTTCAGCTGCTTAGCTATCATGGTTCATGAGATACAGCACGGTGACAGACAGACAGACAGACAGACGGACGGACAGACTTAATCGAAGTCTTAGTAATAGGGTCTCGTTTTTCCCTTTGGGTACGGAGCCCTAAAAAGTGTTTTTAACCGCTTAGCCATGTCAGAGCCTTCGGTACTGTACTGTATCAGCATTTTTAGTAGTCCACTGCAGGACATAGGCCTACCCACGAAGGATGATTGGGTCATATCCACCACGCTGGTTCAGTGGGGGTTGGCGGATTCACATACGCCATCGAATTTTTTCTACGGAAAATGGATTGTTAAAAAGATAAGCTTTCTTCTGTTAATAATTACATTGACAAAACCGCCTTCCATCGTGTACACAAGTCGAATATTTCGCTTGAATTGTTTACATTACTGTTGATTTTTCAAAAACAGTTCAGGCGATTTCTGTAAAATTTAAATAGGGCCACTTCGGGAGTTATACCATAGAAAACAAAAAAAAAATCGATTCGTTTCACAATTGGCGAAATTATCGATGAACAAACACAAAAACAAAAATACATACACACGAAAATAGAAGCTCCTCCTTTTTGGAAGTCAGTTAAAAAGACAGGCTTCTAATTCTTTTCTTGTGATAAATTAATTTGACTCTATGTATGAATTCTCATTGTATCTATGTTAAATTAAAATGTCTGCTCTAGGTATCGTTGTGGTGTAGTTAGTGCGGAGTTTTAGTTGTTTTTTCCTTTGTGTGTATTCTATGACACAGTAAGTAGATAATTGTATAGGAAGTTAGCTAATCAGCTAAATAAATCAGTGAAATAATTATTCATTTTATTGTTATATTACATATAGTCCAACAATTCAACGAGATAATGATAAGTTGTGATCGAACAGACGACCTAAATATTTGAAAAAATAACCTACATGTTCTTTGTCTAATAAGTCAACAAAACTTTAAGGCAATTTGTGAAAAAAAATTTTCCTTGCATGTTTATTTCATTTGTTTCCAATAAAAACTACTATATATGCCCTATAATAATGGGCAAGAAGTAACGTTATGTTACACTTTATATTACGAGCCTGACGAAGAAACTTCAAAACGTTAGTTTTTAAAAGCACAAAAATCACAGCACGGTATTTCACAACATATCAATTTACTCAACTTACAAGCTATCAAAAATAATTATTTTTCGCAAAAAATGGCAAAACCGCCTTCCATCGTGTACATAATTCGAATTTTTCGCTAGAATTGTTTACATTATTGTTAATTTATCAAAAACGGCTCGGCCAATATCTGTAAAATTTAAATGGAACCATCTCGGGAGTATACCCTTGCCAACTAACGAATAATTTTTTGTTTCGGTTCACAATTGGCGAAATTATCGATGTTCATTGTGTACAAAATTCGGATATTTCGCTCGAATTGCTTACATTATTATTGATTTTTTCAAAAACGGCTTAGCCGTTTTCTGTAAAATTTAAATGGGACCACTTCGGGAGTATACCCTTTTGAACTAAAAAAGAATTTTTCGATTCGGTTCACGATTGGCGAAATTATCGATGTACATACACAAAAAAAAATACATACAGACGAACATAGAACTTCCTCCTTTTTGGAAGTCGGTTAAAAACTTTAAGGGTGCCCATTGACCATGCTGTAATTTTTTATTTTTATCTAGTGTTACACGAAAGAGCTTTTTTTGAAAAAAGCTTACAGCATGGACATACTGAGTTTATGTTACAATTTAATATGTAAATTAAAAAAAACTTTAAGGTACGACGAGAAAACGCTTTTTCCTTGCAATTTTACTAATTCAATTACTTTTATTTATTTTTAATGACTTACATTATCAGGAAACCGTAACCGTAACGTTACAAAGACTGGCGAAGAAACTTTAGTTAGTTAACGCACAAAAATCACAGCAACAATATAATTACAACAGATAGTAGACTGGTCCGCTATCGCTCCAATAAGGTACTGATAACCGATATTTTCAGCTGGCCATGTTAATCGAGTATTATGCCATGTGTTTCGAATGACGTGGCAGGGAGGCGCTTCCTTTTTAAATAAATAAATAAATTCCTTATTCATCAAAAACATTTCAATCAATCTTAACTAGCTAGAAAAAGGAACACTATTTATGTATCTGTTGCCGAACTAGGCCAGTGGCCTGTTGGTCTAAGAGCCCGTGAACCCCAGACCATCGTCATTTTATAAAACATGAATGTTTGTCAGGGCATGCTCCCAACACAGGTAAGAACGATGGCCCATTATGGAGTTTGAGTTACGGTGGTTTAGGCAGGTAGATGGTATTAATGATCATAAAATTATAATTTTACTTACGTTATAGTATAAAAGCAGATTTTTAAATATTATACTTGGGTAATAAGTTAATATTGTTTCCTCATTAGCCAGACATTTTTGATAGTTCCAACGCTTTGCCAGACAAACATGTAGGTTATCTGTAGAAGCGAACGCGAGGCAGTATATATATTTGTTGGTGATCTTTGAAAGGCTTTGGTAGGGACAAAACCAACACCAAGAGGCCATTTTACAAACATAAGATATTTATATAAAAAAAAACAGTTTTTGGGTGGCAGGAAGAGGGAAACTATTTTTGTTTTTTTTTTTTTTAAATTCTGAATAGGTTTGCGTTGGACCACATACTGCCTGTTGTTAAGCAGATAAGCGGTCTAGGTTGTAGCACGCTTACCTATTGTAAAGACGGGGAATTTGTGGAGTTATAAGGCTATTGGAATGATTTATTTTGTGATTGTATGCTGGCACCCGCTAAGTAAATCCTCATCTCAAAATATTAAGGCGGGTGGTGAATTGCCATCCACTAATTGGGCTACCGTCATCTGGCACCGGAGGGGCAACATTGTTGTGGACGGCTTAAGGTGGGCATACACGATGCGATAACCTGATCAGTTTTTCGTATCTCTCCAACAGGGAGCTCATTCAGTTAATTGGTGGTTCAGGATTTGAACCACTACCTGAAGCTGGGCACACACAATTTAATAAAAATAAAATAATTTTAGTTGATTCGTTTTAATATCCGGAAAGAATATTGTAATCCACAAACCATTGTTAAGTTTATAAATTCTCAATTCAAATTAACTTGTAACGAAAACTAGAGTTTTGAAACATTAAAATAAATAAAGATATCAAAACTTTAACTTTTTTTGGCTGATAGAAGAAACATGATTTGTTTTGTATTTGTTGTGTGATTATAAACTTTAATAACTATACAAATGAATAATTCTAATTAAGTAGCAGCTATAAAATACTTACAGTGATCCAGCTTTCGACGGGCTGCTGCTAGCCATCGACTGCAGTAACCTCGCAGATATAGTTTCCACTTGACAGTATCTAAGGTATCACAGCCAAGAGCGAGTCAAACGACACGAAAAAAGGGTTCAGTACAGAATGATAGAGAAATAAGAGACTTACAGTGCGATCTAGCCCTCGACCGGCTGCTACTATCTACTGCAGTGGCGATCCTCGCAGATATACCACTTGGCAGTATCTAAGGTATCACAGCCAAGAGCGAGTCAAACGACATGCCACAAGGGTTCAGTACAGAATGATAGAGAAATAAGAGACTTAGGTACAGTGTGATCTAGCCCTCGACCGGCTGCTACTATCTACTGCAGTGGCAATCCTCGCAGATATACCACTTGACAGTATATCAGGTATCACAGCCAAGAGCGAGTCAAACGACACGCCACAAGGGTTCAGTACAGAATGATAGAGATATAAGAGACTTACAGTGCGATCTAGCCCTCGACCGGTTGCTACTATCTACTGCAGTGGCGATCCTCGCAGATATACCACTTGACAGTATATAAGGTATCACAGCCAAGAGCGAGTCAAACGACACGCCACAAGGGTTCAGTACAGAATGATAGAGAAATAAGAGACTTACAGTGCGATCTAGCCCTCGACCGGTTGCTACTATCTACTGCAGTGGCGATCCTCGCAGATATACCACTTGACAGTATATAAGGTATCACAGCCAAGAGCGAGTCAAACGACACGCCACAAGGGTTCAGTACAGAATGATAGAGAAATAAGAGACTTACAGTGCGATCTAGCCCTCGACCGGTTGCTACTATCTACTGCAGTGGCGATCCTCGCAGATATACCACTTGACAGTATATAAGGTATCACAGCCAAGAGCGAGTCAAACGACACGCCACAAGGGTTCAGTACAGAATGATAGAGAAATAAGAGACTTACAGTGCGATCTAGCCCTCGACCGGTTGCTACTATCTACTGCAGTGGCGATCCTCGCAGATATACCACTTGACAGTATATAAGGTATCACAGCCAAGAGCGAGTCAAACGACACGCCACGAGGGTTCTAACAGTGTGATCTAGCCTTCGTGTGTTTGTTTGTGTGTGTGTGTGTATTTGTGTGTGTGCAGTCAAAGTGCTCTTATAGGAACATATGTGTACGAGCACTTTGACTGCACACACACAAACACGTATTAAACCAGATAAACCAGATAAACATTTTATTAATAATTTTGGTTTAACAATTATACGTCAGTTTACATATTCAAATGGTAATAACCAATTCAAGAATACATTGTATTAGGTACAATAAGTATTAATTATTTATCAATATAATAAACATAAATCATTCAATTAAATTAAATTACATTCAATAAAATTCAATTAATCACATTAACTTCCGTCCATAATTATACATTATGTTACATTTTCGTTCATTCTTAAAGAATTCGTCAATTGAGTAAAATGTTCTTGATACAAGCCAGTTTTTAAGTTTGTTTTTGAAAATGTTATCACTGAGGGCGTCAGTGACGTCTGCCGGCAAGCAGTTATACACTGCTGGTCCCAACACGTGAGTCAGTTTTTTGGATCGCGTGAGCCTCACACGAACCGATGCGAGACTATTCACATTACGGAGGTTGTGTTTGAACGAGTGACTCTCTCCTCGTCTCGGATACTGGTCCAGGTTCTGCCTCACATACACAGCTGTCTGCAGTATGACGAGCGAAGGTAACGTCATTATCCCGAGCGACTCAAAGAATGGTTTCGCTGAAGTCCTGCGCGACACCTGAACAATTGTTCTTATCGCACGTTTTTGCATTCGGAATGCACGCAGTCTATCGGCAGAGTCTCCCCAGATCTCAGCTCCGTATTCTAAGACTGAGTGCACAGTTGCAAAGTTAACAATTGCGCACTATATCAGCAGAAACCACCTTCGCCAGTCTACTCAGGGCGTAGCAAGCGCTACCCAGCTTGGCGCAGAGTCTGTCTATATGTGAAGCCCAAGTCAAACCACGGTCTATGACAAATCCGAGGAACACAGTCGAATCGACCTGATTAATGAGCTCTCCGTTCATGACAACTCGCAGTTTTTTGGGAGCTCGACCTGATATGGCGAATTGCATGTAATGGGTCTTCTTCAAGTTCAGAACTAGCCCATTCATGGTAAACCACTGTGCTAATTCTCTGGCCGTGTCATTTAGACGTTTTTGCAAATCGTCATGGTTACCAGCGGTGACGATGGCTGCAACGTCATCTGCGTACATTAGAATTTCACCGGATGCGATGAAGCTGGGCAAATCATTTAGAAGCAGGGAAAAGGCGATATTGGATACCGAAGATCCCTGGGCTACTCCCATTACCGTGTTCAATGGGTCCGATCTGGTCTCACCACCATCACCGACCACCACCTGGGATCTGCTTTCCATCATATTTGTCAGCAGTGCATGGGTAGGTCCGCGTAGTCCATAGTGATCATATTTCACAGAAAGCACGTCGTGGTCTGCGACGTCAAAAGCTTTTGATAAGTCGCAGCACAAAACGGCGACTTGCTGCTTCTTCTCACAAGCTTCCAAGACTCGACGGATTACTTCACGTGTAAGTGCCGTGGTCGACCTGCCCGCACGGTACGCGTATTGACGATCAGAAAGTGCCCCTGTGGAGGCTAGATAATCGGTTAGTCGAGAGCTCAGGCCGTTTTCAAATATTTTGGCCACTGCTGGAATGATCGAAACGGGTCTATACGTATCCATATCCTCTTGCTTACCTTTGCCCTTAAACAAGGGAGATATTTTGCTCAACTTCAACGCACTCGGATATGTTCCAGCACTAATGCAGCCATTGTAGAGATCGGCCAGATATGGCGCTAGAACTATTCGAGCCATATAAATGAGTTCCATCGACATATTATATATGTCTTTCGTTGGCTTCCGGGGTATGCGCGACGCTATAATCTGCAGACCTCGTCAGCTGTAAATCTTTTGAATCTCAAGCTGGTATCAGCGGGCGGGCACGCGGCGGCCAGTGCGGCGGCGACCCGCGGCACGTCTGCGCTCGGCGCCCCGCACCCCCGCGCCGAACCCGCAAATTTAAGGTTCATTGCATCGGCTGCAGCTTTTTTTGTACGGAACCTATTTCCCGATTCATCTTGCACCACATCCGTGAAACCCACAGCAGACTTCCTATACTAATACCTCTCTCTTTGTTTACGATTCTCCATATTGTTTTGTGTTTATTGGGATCGCTTGAAATCATTCTGGAATACATACTAGCTTTCTGCTCCAACAAAGCTCTGTCGTAGGCAGCATTTAACTTCAGAGAAAAATTCAGGAGCTGATCATTATCCTTGAATTTCTTTGTAAGCTGGGTGGTTTCGTACAACAAAACTATTGACTATCGACTGCAAGAACGCTCCTCGCAGATATACTGCTTGATAGTATCTAAGAAATAACAGGAAACAGCAAGTCAAGCTATTGCTATGGAAGTTCCGTACAGTTATAGAGAAATATTTTAATGACTGCCACCACTTCTACAGTGTCATAAAATCAATTAACTTCTTCGAGCAAATATCTACTTAATAGATAGCTCTTTTGTATGTTACTGTACACTGGCATACCTATCTATGTGTCGTTGTGAGACAATTTTTCTTTGTTTTTTGGAACAAAAACTCGGGCATTAGTAACAAGGGTTGTCGACCACTGTGTTTCCCTTTGAGTCACACTGGATCGGTCATACTTTGACTCAACGGAGAGTCATTTTAAAAATCCTGATAAAAAAAAACAATGTTATTATAAAAGCTTACATGATTTTCGTACAGTTTAAAAAGGTATTAGTAATATAGAGGATAAATATAGAAGTATAAGAACTACAATATCTACTAAACTTCTTGTTGCAAAAATGATTTTGATGGTGTTTTCTTTGAGTCTAATATAACTATATGGACTCAAATAAAAGTCCATATATATGTAGTTACACATATAACTACATGGACTTTTCTTTGAGTCCATATAAGTAATTATATAACTACTAGATCCATAAAAGATAGAGACAGTACCTCAATACCTCTGATACATGAGCTGCTATCAGTTTCCGATAATTATGAAGTGATTTAGCAGTAAAATACAATGACAAAGGGAAATCAAAACCAATTTTGTGAATTTTGGAATTTTTATCTTTACTACACTTTATGAGCTAATTGTCTCATATTGGATGATTCAAATGCTATGTGTTACACCATTTTAGAACGGTAGTGAACTAGACCAGTTTTTGAAATGATGGGCATTTTGATGGCCATAAATTTTTTTTCACAATAGGAGCTCAAAATTAGTTACTAGATTTTGCTCCTCAGAAAATTTTGGAAACAGTATTAAATAATCGGCCAAGCACGAGTCGGACTTGCGCATGGAGGGTTCCGTACTGTATGGGAGCCCCCTTAAATATTTATTTTATTTTAATTTTATTATTTATTATTGAAGTGAATATACAACTAACTATTCTGTGAAAATTTCAAGCATTTCAAGCGGTTACCATTATTAATATAGAGCGAAAAACGCCTAAAATATCAGGTTTGTTGTATGGGAGCCCCTCTTGATTATAAGTTTTATTCTATTTTTAGTATTTGTATTTAGTATTTGTCGGCAACAGAAATACATCATCTGTGAAAATTTCAGCTTTGTAACTATAACGGTTCATGAGATATAGCCTGGAGACAGACAGACGGACAGACGGTCAGCGGAGTCTTAGTAATAGGGTCCCGTTTTTACCCTTTGGGTATGGAACCCTAAAAACAAAGAAACTGATGATGCGACACGAAAATGGCTGTTTGAATTTGAGTGCAAACTTATCCGTAACTAGGTGTACTTTGCAAAAAACAGACACAAAAAATCTAGAATTCAGGTCACATGATTGTAAAAGGAGACCAAGGGGGTTTGCCTTTTCTTAAAATTTAGAAAATGTTAAAAATATCTCGAAAACCGTGACATTTTTACTGAACACAATTTTTGTGTATTTGGTTAGTAGTGGGCCCTCAGCCCGCTGGTGAGGTATAATCCACTCTTTACTGAACACCCTGTATATATAGGATTTCTCTAAGTACTGCGGTCACGATGCAGTACAACAAACAAACGTTACAAAACAGATTTCTAGCTATACGTTTACTTATACAATGGAAAACTGACTATGCTCGGATCGCTAATAAATAGACATACAATTGAAAAATTCAAAACAATTCAAAATCGGTTGACTAAATGGGTTTCTCCTCACAAATTTGTAAGGAACTCCATTTCCGTACCCTACCTTACATAAACATTATCAAAGTAAATAAGTGCACTCTCAAGACTGTGACAAATGTGTTTTTTACTTTTTACATGGAAATGTCCTCGTAGTAAGTACCTAAGTAGTAGGTAGTAGTAGACACGTGACTGTTGAATGCTGTTTCGAGGGAGTATAGTCTTAGCATAGTTTAGAAATTACTAATTGTATCAAAGTACCTAAGTAAAAGTAAGTGAATTCGTATAGGCCAAGGTAGCTAGCCCTGCATGGTGGGAGATTCTGTATGAAAACAAGCACGTAACGCGCTCTAACATGCCCTTTGTTTTTAAGAAATTCGTTTAAAACATATTTATTTCTCAAATAACATAACTTAAACTAGGTTTATAATTTATATTAACGTAATTTTACATTTATCAAACATTTCTCCAAACGAAATTCACGGAAATAAAAAAAAATACTTACCGCGTTACGGTACGTTTTGTGGATAGAGAATCAGACCCTGGTGTCAAAGTTTTTAAGCCGCCTGAAGGCCTCTGACATGGCTAAAGCCGCCTGAATGCCTCTGACATGGCTAAAGCCGCCTGAAGGCCTCTGACATGGCTAAATGGTTAAAACAACCGGGACCTACAATTTAACGTGTCGTCCCAGCCATGGTAGCGCTCAGTCGTAAATGCTACCTGCGGTCACCCATCCGAAGACAGACCGTGCTGAACGTTGCCTAACTTCAGTGATCGCTAACGAACTGCGCTATGAGCTCTACAAGTATAGAGGTGGAAACAGCGTGAAAGGTTTTGCCATACCACTGAACTATTACCTACTAAGGCTTAGGTATTCGAGCCGCTGTGACAACCAGCGCTGAAGTAATCCTTCGTCGTTTTAGTCGTAGAACGTCAACTGCTGGACATAGGCGCCTTGTAAAGATTTCATATATTAGACCAGCAGGCAGCGGCTTCGCTCCCAACCCATGGTACACCTCATTGGTTCACCTGGGTGGACCACGACCAATTATTTTTTTTCGGCAGAATTTTTTACCCATGGTCCACCTTGATAATTAACCTTTTATAGAAAGCTTGTATCCAGCGCGACCCGGTAGCCGTAATGAGGTCATCCGTCCACCTTGTGAGTGAACATCCCATGCAGAGTTTACCAGTACGTGGTCTCCACTCGAGCACATTTCGTACCCATTGGTCATCAGTCTTCCATGCTATGTGCGTTGCCCACTGCCGTCTCAACTTGCTAATCAGCTGGGCTGTGGGTAATCTTAATTCTTTAATCGATTGCCTCGTTACTGATTCTTTCTCGCAGAGAGAATCCGAGTATAGCTATCTCCATAGTTCGTTGGGCTATTTCACTATGGAAACTAACGTGGTTTTCGTAAACTACCTGAAACGTTAACGTGGTGTTCGTTGGGCTACTTGAAAATTACTAATAAGGCTCATAAAAACAATCTCCAATTATTTTTTTCTATTTCATTGTAAGAAAATATATTCAGACAAGTTAGGATTTATAATTGGCTTGAAAGCTCTATCTCGCTAAGTATCTATGCTCTAAATATATATAAATATTTTCTTTGCTACCATGAAAGCATTGTAACTATAATTATTTTTCACAACAAATGGCAGAAGCGACTTTCATCGTATACAATTCGCTCAAATTGATGGACTTATACAAATTTTATATTATCGTTGATTTTTCAAAAACGGCTCAGCCGATTTTGATTCGGTTCACAATTAGCGAAAATATCGATGAACATACACAAAAAAAACATACAGACGAACATAGACACTCCTCCTTTTTGGAAGTCGGTTAAAAATTAAAACACCATCCTGAATTTGATGATTGAAAGTCAGGAAGGTAGAGAATAGGAAAATTACAAATTATGAAACCCCCAGCGCCTCTTGAATTGAATCTGATAATTTAATTTCCATGATTGTTCTATGAGATAACATGTAGAGTACCCTCGATTACTACTTAAAGATAGTTAATTACCTATGTACTTATTAGTAGTTTACTGTGTCACTTCATTATATGACTCGATTGTACATCACTGTCATCATTCTTCCATCATAAGAGGAATAATAGCTACTGGTAGTAACACTGGTAATAAACCGGGAAATGTACTTTTCCCCGTAGCACTACTATAGGTCTACCAGAAACTCATGGCATAAAAAAATAGAGTGCACTACTTGACATCGACATTCGCTTGTGCGAATAACGCTAGTTCGACAAAACTGTAAAAATGAATTGTGATTTTCAAATGGCAAATGTCAATTGTTATAATTACAAGATAAACAATTCTTAATATAACAATTGATACAACGATCTCGACGAGTTTCTTGATATAACAATTGACATTGCCATATGAAAATTACAATTTATTTTTTAATGATGATAAAACTTTTTTTTTATTGACAAAAGTGCCTTTATTAACTACAACAAAACTACACTACCTACTACTACATAAAAGCATTGGATCATCCACAGACCTTTGAAGGTCTAAAGATAATCCAAATGCTCAAGCCCAAAAAAAAAATTAATGCCATGATATTCTGGTAGACCTATAGTTGTGTCACGGGAAAGTAAATTTTCCCTTCGCTCTACTAGCAGAGCCAAGCAGTAGAGCCACGGGGGATAAAAGGGATTATGCATCATTCTTACAAGCTTTTATTTAAATTCACCTGTCCCTTTGTCTGTCTGTCGGTCTGTAATCAAATCTTGCAAGTTAAATTTGATCCACTTCCCGGTTACCGATTGAGCTGAAATTTTCATACAATGACATGTGTAAATCGCGTGACAATGCAATATTATGATGACATGATGCTGATCTGATGATGGAGCTGGAAGGTGGTCAAAGGAACTTAGCAATGAAACGACACAACCTCATCGAGTTTGGGTTCATTTGAATGGTCTTGGCGAGTAATTTGTCTTTCAACGGTAACCAGGGTCTGATGATGGAGCAGGAAGGTGGTCATAGGAACTCTGTAATGAAACGTCGCAACCCTATCGAGTTTCGGCTCGTTTGATTCGTCTTGGCGAGTACTTGTTCCGTGAAAGCGTGTTACATTATTTTTTTTTTTAATATAATACTAATTGTGATCACTCATCTACAACATTAATTTACATTGATAAGCTAGACGACTAAAAAACTATAATCAGTCCGTCGGTTAGATTATCAAAATATATTAGAGGTTGTCTGAAAGAAATTGCTTTTAGCATGAAAAGGCCGCCTTTCGTGCCTTTCTTTTGTCGCTTATTTCTTCTGTTATGTTTTATGTTATTGTATTGTATACACGACAAAAACTATGAAGATGTAGCCCGTTATAGTGCCGTGTATTACACTTTTCTATCACTACATAGTAGTCGCTTCCCGCTGTCTGTCCCCATGTATGCTTATCTTTAAAACTACGCAACGGATTTTGATGCAGTTTTTTGTAATAGATAGAATGATTCAAGGAGAAGGTTTATATCACAGAAGAGGCCCTATTACACAGGGCTCGCTGGTTTATATGTATAATACACCTGTGCGAAGCCGGGGCGGGTCCCTAGTTTAGAATCAATTAAGAACGAGTCTAATTTAAACAAATACATTAATTCCTTCAACAACAATTTTAATCATAATAATTAAGACGAAGAAAACATGGGTCTGATAAAGAAAACAGTTTCAACTGCAAAAATAACCATTAAAACATGGATGAAGAAAGCGAGGGGCACTCCTTACAAATGGTCCTCTTTTCGATGTCATCCACCCTGCTGACCAGCTGGCCGATCTGCTTCTCTATGGCCTTCACGTCGCTGCGGAACCCTGTCACAGTTGCGTCCAACTCCGTCAGATATTGTATCTTACTACATAGCTCATCGTACTTCTGCGATAAGTACTCTCTAGCGTTCTGCGAGTCGGAGAGCTCTTTTTCAATTTTGTGAACGACTTCGTATCTTAGTTCGTCGAATTTGGACTCTACGCTTGGACCCAGTATGTGAGCTCCTTTGATTATAACTTCGTCATCTATTCTCTTGCCGTGCATGCATTGGGGTGAAGTCGACATGTTAGCTACTGCTGTTTTGAATCACTCTGAATAATTTTAGGTTTGCATAATGCGATTGCATTTTTTAAGTGATTTGAACTTTTGATGACGTTTTGTTTGACAATTGACATGAATGATTTTTAGGGTTCCGTATCCAAAGGGAAAAACGGGACCCTATTACTAAGACTGCGATGTCCGTCTGTCCGTCTGTCACCGGGCTGTATCTCATGAACCATGATAGCTAGGCAGCTGAAATTTTCACAGATGATGTATTTCGGTTGCTGCTATAACTAAATATAAATTCTAAAAACAAAATATGATAAGTAAATATTTAAGGGGGGCTCCCAATACAACAAACCTGAATTTTTAGACGTTTTTCGCTCTATATTAATAATGGTACCAGGTAGATGCTTGAAATTTTCACAGAATATTTAGTTTTATATTCCTTTCAATAATTAATAATAAAATTAAAATAAAATAAATATTTAAGGGGGGCTCCCATACAGTACGGAACCCTCCGTGCGCGAGTCCGACTCGTACTTGGCCGATTATTTATTTTCTTTCATTAACTGTCGGAACTTTTAATTTGAGGTATGTTTATGAAAGTTTGATATCTTTGAAAAGAGGTTGATAGCAGTAAACATATTTTGTAGCATAGAATAAGAACTAATGTAATAGAAATCGTACTAAAATAGCAAGAGAAACATCACTTTGTCCCATTTTAAATATGAAATTTAAAAGGTGTTAGAAAAAGATGCACATGCACCCGAACTTACGTAATTTTGAAGGGTTTAATGAACTACGAGTAGCATCTCGGATGTCCAAATTCAAAAAGGTAAAAGTAGGAAGGTAAAATGATCAGAGATTTGAACCTTCTTACTGGGTTCACCGAAAAAGACAAAAGACCAAGTGAATAGTACATTGTTCACCGAGAGGAGAAAGTGACCGATTACCGTCGAGGGTATCGTTTGAAGCCCGAGCCGTAGGCGAGGGCTTTAAAACACCCGAGATCGGGAATCGCACTTTCTCTCGAGTGATACATAGTGCTTTATACTACACCTACGAGGAAAATAAAAAACTAAATCTTTACTAATTGAAATTTATATTGAAAATGTTGCAGTTAGTGAAGCTTAATGTAACACTTGAAAATGGAGCCAATGGCGTCTGCAATTTTCACATGTTCTTTTTTCAAATTGTTTGACACCATCCAACACACAGCTAGTGGCCAGTGTCATTTTGCGAACTTGGAGATAAAAACTCACTGTAAAAACTTTTTGGCTTTTGATATTTAGGTTACCAGCGCATAGTCTTACCCAAAATTAAAAAAGAAAAACCACGTAAGAAATGGATTTTCATACACTTTTCTCTCCCGCTCAGATGCGTTTTCTCCCCGCATATTTGTTCGATATGCAATGACGTACTTTCTACCGTAAATTTGATAAAGTATCAAGGTACTTTCCGAGCAGGTGTAGTATAAACCAAATTTTAACTATTTTGACATTCCAACTGGTGATTTTGACGTATGCGACAGACATTGCGTTTTTTTTTGTTCCACTCACTCTCGCGTATTCTGTATAACCAAGCTGTAACGTAATGTTTATTTGAGTAAAATTTAGCAATACTTGTATTACTTGTCATTCTTCCGAGTTAGGTACAGCGCGACTATATTTTTAATCCCCTACGAAAGAAGGGAAGTTATAAGTTTGAATTGTTTCTGTGTTTGAAGCCGTTTGTGGCACAGCGGAGGCCAATTAACTTGCTTGATAGTAATAGGCATGCTCAATGGGTATAAAAAACATTATTATAAATTAGACACGTAGTCAAATTATTAAAAAATATTGGTCTCGTATTTTTTCTTTTGTCAATCAAACAATTAATGACAAAGATAAACCTTGTCAAAGTTTGAGAGTGGGAGCTCGTGACGTCACTAGCCGGTACATTTGTAATAGTTAGTGACGTCACGCGGAACTTTAACGGGCAATTATCTTCATCAATTTTTGATTAATTAACAAGAGAATCTATTTGACGAATTTTTTTTTGTAAACAAGTCTGTTGACTATTTGGTCGAAGGCAAAGCACGCAGACTTAGAAGATACCTATTCGCTCTGATCTAAGATTAATGATTGGTCGTCGAGCTAACCTGATCTTAAAAAGCTTCAGATTATTATCTCTAAAGAAACAGAAGCGTTAAGTCAAACAGCTTCGTACGTCTTGAAAGGAAAGGAAAATTAAAGAATGCCCCTTTCTTCTATCGTACGCCTAGACAGACGCGACCAAAGCGCCACCCTTTTATGGTGGACATTCCGCGCGAATCGAATACGTTTTGAATCCACATTTGTCATACGAACAGCCAGAATGTGGAATGCTTTGTCTGGGTCTGTCTTCCCGCTAAAGTAAAACCTGGGTGTCTTCAAGTCCCGAGTAAATAGGTATCTTCTAGGTAAGTGTGTGTTAGATCAGGGTTAAAAAGGCGGTTACTGTCTATATTGTTTTCTATCAAAGTATCATTGTCAGGATGGAAAGCTTGCTCTTAAATAATACAGCAACCCTGAATCTAATATAATAACAAAGAAACTCATCAATCTGATCCTCTAAACGTTTGTGAGGGCAGTTACCTAACTTGAGGTTTCTAAATTAGTAATGGAAACAAGTAAGTAAGTAACCTTTGTTTATTCATAAACCTCATGGGCCCCTAGAGGGTACCTCCATGTATTGCAAAGATTCGTTAGGCCCTAGACGTCTGAGAAGAAGTGGCAAGAAACTCAGAAGTCATCAATTTAATCTTTTGTTACGATGTACAATGATCAGTCACATAATTTAGATATTACACAAAGTACTTAACTTTAGCAACATGGCGACGTCCCCTCGGCTTGGCTTTGAATATAAAAGTACCGACACTCAGCATAACTAGCCAAGTGAGACTCAAAGCGACAAAGATTTTTCCAACGTTATTATTAGGATACTGGGCGAACACTAATGCCGGTTGCAGACCAAGAGCTAAGCTAAGTTAGTTTAGCTTAGCTCGCGTAGCTGACGCAGTTTTTCATAGATCGTGCATAGCTCGCAGTCTGCACAGATCTATGGAAAACTGTTTCAGCTATGCGAACTAGCCCCGAACTAACTTAGCTTAGCTCTTGGTCTGCAACTCGCATATGAGAGACTCAATGATACTAAGAGAGCGAAGCCGCGCCAACAGACTGTTTTATACTGATTTCACAAGCTCCCACCATGCCTTACCACCACCGCTCGAAGTAAACATTACGAACAACCAATAGGGAACGAGCAAGATGGCGGGCACGGTGGTAGCCTCCATTTTACACAATTGTTAAACATAAAATCATCTTTAACTGTATTTCATACTTATTAGAATTATTAGAACAATTTTATTGATACGTTTCAAGTCATCTATAACATTAAGAAATCACAGTATTAAATAAATGGTGTATGTAAACAACAACGGCCGACATTCGGACGTCATGATATTTCTTAGTTCTATTTAGCTACCAATAAGTCTTATATTACTTAATACATCTTGTAATCGTTATTAAATATTATCCTATCTTCTATTAGGGAATAGTTGATAGGACCATAATCACTTGACTACAGAATAACAGATTGATAAACAATATTAGAAACACAACAAGGAAAAGCGGATAAATGGTATCTTGATTTGTCTATTTATAAGAATAGAAGGTAAAGAAATAGTTTTAAACCAGTAAATGGAGCACAGCGGCTATTTTAAGTGATATAGAATAAATAATAAAATATCCTATCTAACACGTGCTACACCCTAGACCGCATATCTGCTCAACATCAGGCAGTATGTAGTCAAACGCAAACTTTTACGAAAAAAAACAGTGTAGGGATGGCAATGATGCGACTTTCTACTTGTCCTATAGTAAAAGTAATTACCGGTTTCGTGATAAAGCAATGTACTTGTTAATGTATAATCAGTATTTAATTTTTTTAGACATCTTTGTTTTTCGATTATTTTCAGTAGCTGTTTATATTTGTGTAAGAATATTAAACAAAATATTTGCTTTGGTTTATGATCGTTAAAACAAAGAAATTGCTAAGCAAATACATTTAAGTAAACGATTAATTTAAATAAATGAATAAATATTAGGGGACATCTTACACACACAGTCTCTGACTCCAAACTAAGCAAAGCTTGTCAAATGGCTGCCAGAGACTGATAAATATACATATACATATTTTAAATACATACTTATATAGATAGTACCTAAATAACACCCAGACACAGAGCAAACACCTATGTTCATCACACAAATGTTTGCCCGGGTGGGGATCGAACCCACGCCTCTTTGATCCAGAAGTCAGGGTCACTAACCACTGAGCCACCGAGGCAGTCAATTTTACAGATTTTATATATTTACTTCAGACTCGGTAAAATTTGTGATATTTTTGATGATAACGTAACGTGTCATCAACGTAGGTCAATTAGGTACCTGGCTCAACGTGCTATGGATAGAGCTATGCTCGGAGTCTCTCTGCGAGATCGAATCCGGAATATGACGAGTTCTGCAAGAGCCGAAATTACCGAAATAGTCCAGCAGATTAGTAAGTTGAAATGGCAGTGGGCAGGGTACAGGGTACTTCGAAAAACGGATATAACTAATGGGGCCATCAGGCTCAGAAAAAAACAACCTTTGTTAGGATGATTCTTCGTGGATTTTTTTGTAAATATTTGTCTTATTTCATTTTATATTTTTTAGGTTTCCGTATCCAAAGGGTAACAACGGGACCCTATTACTAAGACTCCGTTGTCCGTCCGTCTGTCTGTCACCACTTCACCGCGCTGTATCCCATGATCTGTGATAGCTAGAACTAGAACGTTGAAATTTTCACATATGACGTATTTATGTTGCCGCTATAACAACAATACTAAAAACAGAAAAAAATGTTTAAGGGCTCCCTTATAAATAAGCTAAGTTAAACTAATGGTGACAGCTGACAGGTAGATGCTTGAAATAGCCACAGATCATTTGGTTAAATATTCACTTCAAAAAAATAGTAATTAAGGAGTGCAATACCCATACTAGAAACGTGATTCTTTTGCTCGATATCAATAACGGCAACAGAAAGATGCTTACAATATTTACATAATATTAAGTTGTATACTCGTATTCCCTTCAAAAATTAATTTAATTCTTATATATAAAAATGAATGGTGGTTGTTAGTCTCGCTAAAACTCGAGAACGGCTGGACCGATTGGGCTAATTTTGGTCTTGAAATTTCCGTGGAAGCTAAGGGAAGGTTTAAACGGTGAGAAAATATAAATATGTAGTGAATAAAATTATAAAAACATGAATTTAGTTTTCACATACAAAATGTTTCTGCATTTAAAAGTTGCGATTGACAGTTGACAGATGGTGAGATGAAAAATAAAACATATTAAGAGAGGCTTCCATACGGTAGGTGCGGAACCCTTCGTGCGCGTGTCCGACTCGCACTTGGCCGATTATTTTTTCATACTCGTATTTGAGTAATAAAGACGATATTATACAGGGTAATTTCTAATCAATTAGCATCCTTTAGGGGCTTATTCTGTACATCAAAACTAACAACTTTTGTTCTGCCAAAACCAAAAAAAAAATCAGCTGTTCGATACATTTTGTCGAGAGTGAACGATATTTTTCTATGCACCACACCAACAACTTTTTTGTTTGGTAAATGTCGTTGAACAAAAGTTGTTAGTTTTGATGTACAGAATAGCCCCTAAAGGATGCTAATAGATTAGAAATAACCCTGCATATGGGACGCTATGCCTCATAGACTCATAGAACTAATACCGCGGTAATAGGCCGAATCATACAAGTCGGCGGATGAGAAGTAACCTACAAGCTGCGCGAAATCCAATCAACGAGCAGCTTCGTGTGAGCTTCAGTCAGGATTGGATATTGCTCAGCTTGTAACTAACTTCACATCCGCCGACTTGTATGATTCGGCCTATAACGTAGGACCCGCGGTTCACTAACGCTGAAAAAAAAACAAGGAAAAATTAATCTTGTTTTTGCGAGGGATTTCACAAAATTCTTGATCACATTTATTTAAAACATTTAATTTTGGTTCAGTAATCTTGAAGCTATTCCAAGTTATGAACGAGTAATGCTTAACGCCTGCTAAAATCATGCAGCAACATTAACAAGAGCTTATCTATTAAAAATCTAAATCATATTTAAAAATCTATAGCCGCTTCCCCCACCGATGTAAAGGTATAATATATCATATAACATTTTTTTCTTCTTATCATCTACTAGCGACCCGCCCCGGCTTCGCACAGGTGTATTATACATAAAAACCTTCCTCTTGAATCACTCTATCCATTAAAAAAAAACCGCATCAAACTCCGTTGCGTAGTTTTAAAGATTTAAGCATACAGACAAACAAACAGACAAAATAGCGACTTTATTTTACACTATGTAAGGATAAGGACTATGTATTGAAGCTTTGCATCCCAATAGGTCTCTACGACGCTCGAGTAAATCCACATTTAGCATCGTGGGCCCCCCTACTATTAAATATAATATCTATGTGTACCGTTTCACCGTGTACGCACGAATCGATGTGACACCCATGTACATTATTGATGATGTATCAAAAATGGCTCAGCCGATTTCGATAAAATTTTAGAGGGACCACCTCGAAAGTATACCCTTTCGAATTAAAAAAGTTTTTTTAAATCTGTTCACAATTTGTGAAAATATCGATGATCATACACACAAAAATACATACAGACGAACATAGTACCTCCTCCTTTTTGGAAGACGGTAAGAATAAGTTTCTACCAAGAAATTATTTTAATATGCTTATGGGGTGATTGCCCGGGGTGTGATAATAAATAGTCACTTAAGTCACTTGTAACTGATTGTTTATTGTTCACTAATAAGTACAAACAATGTCTTTAGTTGCACAATAGTTTAGAAAAGTAAACAAACACAGAAACATAAAATATCGATTATTAACACGGAATAACGTTCGCGCGCGGGTTAGGTAGGTACTACTCTGCCGACGGGAGCGAGCGCGTCATCACTCGGAACCGGTCGGCTATCGCGCCGATGTGTGGTACAAGCGCTAGCGTTTAAAATCATGTTTTGATATTTTATGTTGCGATATTTTCATCTTATTATTTTTATATATTTATTTAAGTTTGTTTGTGAATATTTATGTATACACCACATTACTCCCTTCCAGAGAGCGTCCCTACGCTCGATAGTAATCTGGGAATCTTACTGTGCGTCCCGATCTAGTTTTTCTTGGTAGGTTTATAGGTGGTGGTGTATCATCAAGAGATTCATCTGAAGTTTTGTTGCTGTCATCCAATATGTACGCTGGTTTTAAGCGATCAACTGATACTGTGACAGGTTTTCCTTTTATTAATAATTTATAAACTTTTTCAGTTCTTTCCAGGACAGCGTGTGGACCCGTGTATGCTGGTTTCAAAGGAGCTCGTACTGCGTCTTCTCTCAAAAATACATGAGTAGCTGTTGGCAAGTCCTTAAAAATAAATATAGATGGTTTTACGTGTCTCGAAGCAGGCGAAGGTTTTAAATTGTTAGCAAACGAGCGTAGTCTGGCAGTGTACTCTGTGACGTCTGTTGTTCCAGCTGTACTCGGGTCAAAGAATTCTCCCGGTAGTCGTAGCGGTTCTCCGTACACAAGTTCTGCAGTGCTCGCTTGGATGTCTTCTTTATACGCGCTTCGGATTCCGAGTAACACCAAAGGTAAGGCTTCCATCCAGTTCTCTTTTGCATGACAGGTTATAGCAGCTTTCAGCTGTCTATGGAATCTCTCTATTACACCATTGCATGCTGGGTGATATGCTGTGGTCTTTTTATGTTGAAATCCTGATATTCTGGATAGATGCTGGAATAACGAAGATTCAAATTGTCGGCCTCTGTCTGTTACGATGTCCACCGGTGTTCCAAATCTTGAAATCCATCCAGTAAGTAAGGCTTTTGCTACTGTTTCAGCTGTAGCGTCGGGAATTGGTATTACCTCAGGCCATCGAGTGAAGCGATCTATGGCGGTGAGGCAATATCGATTTCCATTACAAATTGGAAGTGGTCCGATCAGATCAATATGCACGTGAATGAAACGTGCTTTTGGCAGCTGGAAGTTGCCCAACGGGGAGGTTACATGCCTAGTTATCTTTGAACGTTGACAAGCTAGACATGAACGTGCCCACTCTCTGCAGTTCTTTTTCATTCCAGGCCACACGTAGCGTTCTGCTATTAATTTGATAGTTGCTTTGGCACCAGGATGGCTAAGTGCGTGCAAGGAATCAAAAACTTGTTTGCGCAATTGCTTCGTCACATACGGTCTTGAGACTAGAGTGCTGACGTCACAATATAATTCAGCTCGCGTTCCAGGTAGCTTCACCTTTTCTAGCTGCAGCGACGTGCCGTGTTCTAGCATTTCCTTCAGCTCTGCGTCAGATGCTTGTGACTTGGCAAGCTGAGCAAAGTCTATCGACAGTTCCAGCTCTTCTACTCTGCTCAACGTGTCAGCGACCAAGTTATCTTTCCCCGAGATGTGTCTCAAGTCAGTTGTAAATTGGGATATAAAATCCAGATGACGAAACTGTCTCGGCGAACACTTGTCTTTGCGCTGTTGAAAAGCGAAGCATAATGGCTTATGGTCTGTGTATATCGTGAATTCCCGAGCTTCAACCATGTGCCGGAAGTATTTCAGAGCTTCATAAATCGCTAGAAGTTCTCTATCATATGGAGAATATTTTCTTTGCGCTGCGTTCAACTTCCGCGAGAAAAAGGCAAGCGGTTGCCAGCTACCATCTTGGTATTGCTGCAAGGCTGCACCTATTGAAAAGTCAGATGCATCTGCGACGAGGCTCAACTTGCATTGACAATCCGGATGCGCGAGAAGTGCTGCACGACAGAGACTTTCTTTACACGCTTCGAAGGCTTTCAGCGTGTCTCCACACAGGTTGACAGGATGAGAACCTTTTACAGAGCCAGTCATGAGACCATGCAGTGGCGCTTGGACTTCAGCTGCATTGGGAATGAATCTCCTATAAAAATTCAGCATCCCCAAGAATCGGCGAAGTTCTCTGACTGTTTTGGGAGGTGGAAACGACTTCACTGCCTCAACCTTCTCATCCAGAGGTTTTATTCCATCGGCTGATATGTGGTAGCCCAGGAATTTTACTTCAGACTGACCAAAATTGCACTTCGAAGTGTTGATGACAATGCCATGTTCTTTCAGCCTGGTGAAGAGTATACGAAGGTGTTCTTCGTGGAGTTCCTCATCCTTTGAAAAAACTAGAAAATCATCAATGTATGGGAAGACGAAATCCAGTCCGCGTGTCATCTCATCGACAAAACGTTGAAACGTCTGTCCAGCGTTCCTCAATCCGAACGTCATGAACGGGAATTCATATAATCCGAACGGTGTCGTGATGGCGGTCTTGTGGATGTCTTCAGGATTCACCGGAATCTGATGAAAAGCTTTGACGAGATCGATCGTTGAAAACACTTTACAGCCTGAAATGCTGTGCGTAAAATCATGTACATGTCTGATTGGGTATCTATCAGGTATGGTGCGAGCATTCAGCATTCGGTAATCTCCACAAGGCCGCCATCCGTTGTCTTTCTTCGGTGCGAGATGTAACGGTGACGCCCAGGAGCTTTCCGATGGTCGTGCGATACCTGATTTTATCATGGACTCGATCTCAGTTTTGGCTATCTTTAGCTTGTCTGGCGCTAAACGACGTGGGTTGCAGGATATTGGTTGTCCTGGCGTGGTTCTGATGAAGTGAACGGTACGATGCTTGACTTCAGCTGGCTTTCCGGATGGATTGGTAATTTCAGGAAATTCCTTCAGGATCTGGTCATATCGAGACTCGCCGACTGGTATCTTGACTGAAGAAATCGCAGTTGACGAGGTTGCGGGTGAACAAACGACGGAGAGTGTAGTCGTATTGTCCAGTAGGCGTTGGTTGCGAATGTCCACTAGAAGGCCATAGAACTTTAAAAAGTCAGCTCCGATGATTGCCTTAGTGACGTCACCAACGATGAAACGCCATGGAAAGTCGCGGCGTAACCCAAGATCCAAATCCAAGTGAGTATATCCATATGTGCTGATTGATGTACCATTTGCAGCAGAAAGTTCGAAATCTGTTTTAGAACGACGCTCATGCAGTACTCGTCGAGGGAAAACACAAACGTCGCTTCCAGTATCGACAAGAAATTGCATCTTCGACCGACGATCTACGACAAAGAGGCGACCAGACGAGTTGGGACGGTCGCTTGTCGCCATTATCGACCGCCCTGAGAGTTTCCCGCTTGATAATTGCAGGGCTTCACGCAGGTGTTCGCTTTCGAGCCGTGTTTCCAGTGGTACCAACAAGTTGGGAATTTTCTGTAGTTGGATTCCGATCTGGTTCCAGAACGACTGCGGCTTCTGTGACGGGGACGGGAACGAGACTCACGGTCCAGCAGAGTCTTCATTTGCCTTCGAAGTTCGGCTATCTCATTTGCCATAGCATCGAGGGCTGAACCAGGCACTGATGATGATGCTGCTGCAACTTGAGGCGTGGCTGGAGCAATATCCTGAATCCTGTCCGCCAAGTCGGATAGAACGTCCAGGGACGCAGTTGGTTGCGCCGCTAGCACTGTTTGCACGCTGCGTGGCAATCTGCTCGTCCAGATAGTTTTTATAAAGTCTTCCGGTACAGCCGGTCCTGCCAAACTTTGCAAGTGCCGTAAAAATTGCGATGGACGTCTATCTCCCAATTCTTCGTGCATCAGTAATTGTTTTACTTGCTTTTCACGCGAAGCACTCAAGCGCTTGATTAATTCCGCTTTAAGTTTTTCATATTTTTTTGTGGGTGGGGGAGAAATGATGATGTCTTTCACTTCTTTTGAAAATTGGTGGTCTAACTGGCCAATAACATAATTGAATTTCGTCACATCGGAAGTGATATTCGACACTGCAAACTGTCCTTCGACTTGAGCAAACCATATCTCCGGTTCTTCTGGCCAAAAGGGAGGTACGCGTATCCCCACTCTAAATAGCTCGGAGGAAATGCTAGGTGCAGGATCTCGATGCTGGAGACTTGAGGCACTGCCTTCATCCTTATTCGACGTCGACATGGTTCGTAAGCGAAAATGTAAAAATCGCTACCAGTTTGTGACTTGGACCACACAACTTTTTCAAACTACCCCGAGAGTTTTAGGCAATTTTTCCCCAATTCAATTGCAATATTGATTAAATGCAATGTAAAATGCACAATAATGTTCAAAAATGCACTGCACAGGATACACTTTGTCCTTGACTCACGTTTTAGTCCTTGATCGGGGTCACCATTTATGGGGTGATTGCCCGGGGTGTGATAATAAATAGTCACTTAAGTCACTTGTAACTGATTGTTTATTGTTCACTAATAAGTACAAACAATGTCTTTAGTTGCACAATAGTTTAGAAAAGTAAACAAACACAGAAACATAAAATATCGATTATTAACACGGAATAACGTTCGCGCGCGGGTTAGGTAGGTACTACTCTGCCGACGGGAGCGAGCGCGTCATCACTCGGAACCGGTCGGCTATCGCGCCGATGTGTGGTACAAGCGCTAGCGTTTAAAATCATGTTTTGATATTTTATGTTGCGATATTTTCATCTTATTATTTTTATATATTTATTTAAGTTTGTTTGTGAATATTTATGTATACACCACATGCTTACATAGTTAATTTTCATCATTATCAACATACCTATCCATAGCCATAGAGTCCACCTCGTTTTTAAAATTATTTTCTAATAACTAATTATAATATCAACCTAGTTAATGATAGGGATTAATTAAACAAAATAAGGTGTGATTTATACAAATATTTATTCGACAATTCTATTCTAATTTCACATTTACGTAAAACAAATCAATAAAATTAATCACATAAAAATTCAACAAATTATTTGGCACATTAAATTTTGTTCACTGTTTTCTTAAGTACGACTAAATTCAATATGTTACTAAATGCTACAAATACAGGAAGTAGGTACCTATATCTAAACGAAGGACCTATATAAAATATCATTATATTCATCATTATGACCAACTTTTACTATGGGATCATTGCGTAAAATCTCGAAAAAAAATGCTTGTTTCATATTAAACATTTTGTGGAAAGTCTGTGAACTTTTTTGTACGTACAATACCAGCCGATTTCTTTCTTCGCGGTTTCTGAATTGTACCCAAAATACCTAAAAGCTGGTCACAATTAGACAGCTTTAGTAGCACAGTGATTAGTGACCCTGACTTCTGGATCAAAGAGGCGTGGTTTCGATTCCCACGCAGCCCCAAGCATTTCTGTGATGAACTTAGGTGTTTGCTCTGTGTCTGGGTGTTAGTAATACTAACCTAGTATCTATATAATAATAATTTTTGTTTCCAAAAATTGTACAAAACTTTTACATTTAAAGTGATCCCTAAACTAGGCGATAGGGTCGGTGCTTCAGGATTCCGAGCAAGAGTTGCTTACAAAATTTACATTAACATCGGTTACAGAAATATACAATTACATCAAAATTAAGAAACTTCGTTATTACGACAATAGTTATAATGTACCAAAGATAAACATAAACTAATATACAAGTATGTAAGTATATATTTAAACATACTTATGTATATGGACATAGTATATCAGTCTCTGGCAGCCATATCACAAGCATTGCTTAGTTTGGAGTCAGAGACCGTGCGTATAAAAGATGTCCCCGAATATTTATTTATTTTAATGATGAGTATTAATTATGATATTGTACAATATGTCCGTCGTATAGATAAATAATACATCCTGTAATATCTAAATATTAAATATTTTTTTGTTCATTATGTGTAGGTACTTGTTCATTGTTATTCCTTATCTAAAACTAAAATAGTTTATGGAACAAAGCAGAGTATTATCAAATCGATGATTCAGCCAGATGATATCACGAACGTCCGAGTTATAATATTTTATATCAATAGAGAATTCAATAAAATAACTGTTGTAGGAATATTAAGTACCTAGCGACGAAAACAACAACAGATGGTGCCACTTTGGCAACGACATACGTATGGTTCTTGAATTGTAAACGTATTTAGATTAGTAACCTTGGAAGAAAGTAAAAACCTAAGGTACAATCTTGTAGCCATAATTTTTTCAACACGGCACAGTGCACAGAAACCATCTACCTCATAGAGCTATTACAACCCTCTGGTTGTGTACATGAAAAATATCTGGATTCGGTGGTTGTTGTCGGATTTTTAGACAAGGAAGGTCAAATCCCAATACTTATTTGACAGTTTTGACAGCAGCTTGGAAGATTTTCTACGCATTTTAGAGGTTGAAAATGGCATCAAGTGACAACAGCGCTTTCTCTCTGATAGTAGTAGCTCTGTGATCTACCTGCTATGTGATCAAAGACATGACATGACAAAGGTGATTTTTAATCATATTTGAAATGTCAAGAATGTTCCGAAATTCCAGTATGACGGCGGTTCCATCTTGCCATAGTTTGCAACAATTTGCTGAAAATTATACAGAATTACAAATAGTAGTAAAGTGACAAGATGTTCAAGCTAAATCATTGAAACCCAATAAAGTAGGTACCTAAATTATATCTGGCTGACGATCATCACTTTTGAATCATTGAACAATTTGTATCGTTTATTTTCCTTTACAAAAATAGCGAAATTAATTATGAATTATCTTCATAATAAGACAATTAAAACGATATTATTGTGCAATCACATACTTATAAAACAGTAACATTCGCTACAGAATGCATCTCTAGATGGCCGGACTTAATCTAGATCTTGTAAATATCATTGTACCTACTCATATTAGTACAATGACATATTTAAATATGTCCGTCATTTATAGAAACACCCCGCATAAGAGTAATTTACTTCTATAACTACAAATAGAAAATACCCCTAATGTAATAAATACAAGCTAAGAAGGCAGTACAATAAACTCTCAGTCATCAAAAATATATAAATAGCAAATATATAAATAAAGAATCCGTATAAAATATATCTCTCATTTTCCCATCACTGCTTCTTAATCAATATTTTACATTCTCGTTACATAATACACCTCAAACATACAACCTAAAATTTCGAAAATTTGTACTTAGGTACTTTTATATTTGTCTCAACAATCAAATAACTAAAGATGTTGTTCTGTATCGATCATATTTACCTATATGAATCATTTTAAGGCACAGGTATTGATTTCACTGTGCCACTTACAATAAACTGATCAAACGTGGCAAAAATATATGCCTCTCTTTTCATTTTGACGTGACAACGTCTTATAAATTGGTTTGCCGGGTGACACTTCAAGAAACTGCGTTACGCTCCGCTCACGTTATGCGCTCTCATTCGTCTCATTCGTCTCAAAGTCGTTGTCACGTAAAACTTTCGCCCGTATACCGACTTTACAGGCAACCAATTTTTTTTTTTTAATTAGAAAAGGATGTTAACCATTCTTATCAAATGTATTTTACCTTAAAAAATGGCACGATATGATTTCAACTTTTATACATATCACGCTCTCTTCCCGGCCAAAATGGCCTGAATCTGCGACACGGTCTTTCCTTTTGTCTCCGGAATCAAAAAGAATACAAAGAACACACAGGCGACCATAAACGCGGCGAAGAACCAGAAGCAAACATAAATACCCACCGCATCCTGCATGATAGGGAAGCACAAGGTCACAATAAAGACCAGCAACCAATTAGTGATCACAGTAATACCGGTAGCCGTACCGCGGAACTCGACGGGGAATAGCTCAGCCATCATCATCCAGGGAATAGGACCGAAGCCCATCGAGAAGGATATGATGAAAAGTACTAAGCAGACTAAAGGCAACCATCCGAACGATGCAACGTGTACTCCGTCAGCCTGTAATTTGAAATAGACTCCAAGAGCGATAAGGCAGAGACCCATGATGATGCAACTTTGGAGGAGGAGGATTCGTCGGCCGGCGCGCTCGACGAGCAACGAACTAATGTAAGTGGCAATAGTTTGGACGACGCCCACGATGATGGTAGCTATGACAGAGGGGATGGTGGAGCCGGCGGACGCGAAGATGTTGTTGGTGTAGAAGATGACAGCGTTGATGCCGCTGAATTGTTGGAAGAACATGAGGCCGAGGCCGCAGACGAGCGCCATGCGGGAGGCTTTGTTTGTGACCATGCTGAGCATGCCGGCGCGCTGCCTGGCGGCGTCATCCACCTGGGAACAAAGAAAAAACATGATTATTTTAGGAATTTGTTTTTTTTTCACATATGTTATGGTACATCGTGATTAGTAGTAGTCTATGCCAGACCCATGTTCTCACTGAAAGCATCAAAGCCAATCCATATTCCTATTGTGATTGGCGAAAAGTGGGAATGATGAGACTTATATCGCGCTCGGGGTATATGTACAGGGTGCTCAGTAAAGAATGGATAATACTTCACCGGCGGGCGGAGGTGCTCAAATACACAAAAAATGTGTTCAGTAAAAGTGCCACGGTTTTCGATAAACTTAACATTTTCTAAATTTTAAGAAAATGCACACTCTTGGTCTCTCTTTACAATCCTGTATACATTTATCGGCCAGCCCCTTCAGCTAAACTATTCCTGAGCTATAAACCTTAAAATAACAGAGCTCGGCCTTGGGGCTTTGGCATAACTAACTTTGGCGTTTCGAATCCAAATTCCTTTTACGAACAGCCAGAACGTGGAACGCTTTGCTTGGATATGTCTTCCCGCTAAAGTGCGACGTGTGTGTCTTCAAATCCACCCCTAATTTTGTTTTTGAAAACTTGTCAAGCAGTTTCTTCAACTTACATCCTTCTGCATATCTTCAAGTTCAGCGGTAAGGTCCGCATCAGGTCCGCGCAGCCAGCGCAGGGACTTCTCCGCGTCACGACGTTTGTTCTTACTGAGCAGGTACTGGGGGGTCTCTGGCATCCACCTGGAAACGCATTCAACACATTTAGTATAATAAATTAATAAATATTAAGGGACATCTTACACACGGTCTCTGACCCCAAACTAAGCAAAGCTTGTCATATGGCTGCCAGAGACTGATATATACTACATATATATATTTTTTAATACATACTTAGATAGATACTCATAACAACCAGACACAGAGCAAACACCTACGTTCATCACATAAATGCTTGCCCTGAGTGGGAATCGAACCCACGCCTCTTTTACCCAGTAGTCAGGGACCACTGAGCCACCGAGGCAGCAGATAACTAAGTAGTCCGTAGAAGAACTAAAGTTATCCATCTGATTATCAAGTTGAAGTAGCAGTGGGTTAAGCACATATCGTATAAAACTGGTGAGTGATGGGGCCTTAAGTTACAATCCGTCAAAAGACCTACGCGGATTAGCCGGTTCCACCCAAAATGTGTATTTTTATTAGAAATATGAGAGGTTAAGATCCAGTATGCATCTTGGCATTGTTGATGATGATTGTATGGTAATAATATAATTATGATGGCTCTTTACCGACAGTCTCTAAGGTCAGATTTGTACGTTAGTCTATAAACAGTAAAGTCAGTTAGTAGTCATATAATGGTCACGTAAAGTAAGTTCGTAAGCTGGGGGGCTAGTCCTGATGTCAGGGTTTTTAAGCCACCTGAAGGCCTCGGACATGCATGGCCAAGCTGTTAAAACAACCGAGACACCTCAACGATTTAACGTGTCATCTGAGCCATGGCAGCGCTCACTAGTATCTGCCACCCGCAGTCTCCCATCCGAAGACTGTACGTGCCTATCGTTACTTAACTTCAGTAATCGCTAACAAGCACCTAATCAAACTATGATAAATAGCATACCATAGTAATATTCTTCTTTGGGTTCCTTTCCAACTGGTGAAGGTTGGCAGGCAGCTCGGCATATTTTGTTTTTATCTTTGGCAAGGTAAAAAGTTCTGCGGTATTCCATCAGTACTTACCAAAACACAGCAACCAGCAGAGGCGGTAGCACGGCAGATATGATCGACAGGGTCTTCCAATGGGTCCAGCCACCGACCACGAAGGTGAAGAGGATGCCCACAGTCAGGAACAGCTGGAAGAACGCGCCGAGAGACCCTCGGATGGACGTCTCGGCGATCTCGCCGATGTACATGGGAGCTGCCACGCAAATGCCTCCTGGAAACAAAAGGATGTAAAATTGAGACACTGAAGTGCAGAAGCTACATTTTATCGAAGGTGCAAATTAAATGTTGTTTTGGCTGTTGTATCTGATGTATACGATTTACTACGGAAGAGACCTTTTGAAACCTCCCGAAACCTGATTGTATTTTTATCCCCCGAACCAAAAAATAGGTCTGATTTATGTTTGATGTGTATCTGTATGACCTGCGTCCGAGTATCTATACTCGTATCTGTAGCATCAAATACTGATTCATCACGAAAAGCATGTCAGCATTTCAGCTTCTTTCAGGTGCTAGAACGTAGCTAGTTTGATCTTTCACATATTACATAACTTCGATAATCTCTAAGTACCGATCCTATATATCGATCGATCGATAACTATGTCGATTGCTTAGATTCGCAGCGAGACCAATCATGAATGTAAGGTTGATTATATGCATACCGGTAGCAATTCCAGCAAAAAATCTTGCAGCGATCAGCATGCCGGCTCCGTTGGCGAAGATGGACAGCAGCCAGTTCAGCATGAACGGGATAGCGAGGATGAGGATGGTGGGCCTACGACCGGCCTTCTGCGCTAACACGCCGACGGGGAGGGCTGATATCGCGGCGCCGATGGCCAGGATGGAAGACACGAGAGAACCTGGAATCAATGACAGAAAACACGTTAGTAGCGGCATAGATTAATTTAACCAAGGATTAATTATAATTAAAAGACATCCACATGGAGGTATGATAGGAATTCCTACGGTACGGGCATTGGGCATCCTACGGCTGGTATGATGGGATGTTTATTTAAGGGTTCAGTACCCCAATATTTTCTGACCTATCAAAAATATTTCGATAGTAAAGGTCCCTTTTTCTGCCATGCTGACTATAAATGTATCAGTGCAGAAAGGTTTCCGACTGTGCTTAAAACCTGAAACTGGAAAAACCTGACCCAGTAGGTTTTTTTAAATATTTATTATATTTTAGGGCCTATTTCCGTTGGAATTCCATTCCCAAACCCATATCACGTTTCCCGCCTAAACGCCAGTGTGGAAACGCACTCGCCACACCCACGTGCAGCCGACACAAACAATACGAGAGCTGGACGAGCGCCAGAGGGCGCCGCCGGCGCACGTGACGTCACGACTTAATGATCGATGTAGTCTGGAGGGCGTGTTACATATGCATACTATATAGGTACATAAATTGCTACAGCAATACGATTTCTGTCAAGAAATATGGTCTATGGACTTTCAGATGTTGCCTTTATAGATTGACTGGTTGAACACTTGCAATTGTTACTCTACTTGGTTAAAGTATAGTAGTAAGTAAGTGTGAAAAACTTATACCTACTAAGATAGGACCAATACCTCTAAATTGCGAAAAAGAAATTCTTCACGCAGAAAGTTTATCAAACCACGACAAAATGATTTGTTCCATTGATGGTACGAGTACAAGTGACACAACTTTTATCCTCCATTAAAGAAAAATGAGGATATTCCCCCGTAATTGTTAACCCATGGAACTTGTGATACAACTTTGTATCTTAAGTACCATTAAAGAAAAGTAAAGATATTCCACGTAATTTTTGACATGCATTAATTTTGTATTGTCACAAAAATGTAGGTATACCTACAGGGTTAATTCAAACTAAGCCAAAAGAGGGTGACTCAGGTTTTAATTAGAATTGAGCAACTTTTACTTACTATGAGCTCAACCCTATTATTGCAAAACAAAGGTCAGTCAGCTGTGCCATTCATTTTGAAAAGGCGCTTTATATATTTTTTATCATTCTGTTACGAGAAATAAACAATGAGAGATAATAATACTCATTGAGCAAATGAACAAAACGAAGTTCACCGGATGTTCCGTTTAGTTACGCTCACGGTCTGGAGATATCATTGTGTTATGTCATTTCCGCTGAATAAATGTATAATTCGTCGAGTGTGACAGCATTTTACACCCATCCTTACCGAATTACACAACTTGACGGTTGTGATGTTAGCTACAAGCTGCGGATACCCCAATCCTCCCACGGCTGCTGAGTGAGGTTCAGTCAAGATTGAGCGACCCGCAGCTTGTAGCTAACATCACAGAAGCCAAGTTGTGTGATTCGGTAAGGATGGGTGTAAAATGCTGTCACACTCGACAAAAGTTGGTCATAATGTTTAGGTAATGTTGATACAAATCCAAAAAATCACAAGCACCTATTTCCGAAATAATATTCGTATCGCTAATCAAGCTTCAAACGGTAAAGGAAAAAATCTTTAAAAATCATTTCCTTATACATGTTATGAATAGGTACTTTATTTATGCGGGGAATGTGGTTGACATTTTCTGCATGGCCGTCTTGAAAGCTATTTAAAATTATCTTTACGAGTATTGTTTCGCCTTTCGCTTTCGCTGAAACCGGTCTATGAGGGCCTTCTGGCGTACGCCATACGGGGAGGCGCTGGCTGCCTTCTTGGACATCTCCAAAGCTTTTGATAGGGTCTGGCACGAGAGCCTTATTGACAAACTTCTTTTTGCCATTGGCATCTTAAGGCCTGTCTGCTGATTGCTGCGCTTGGATATCAGATTTCTTGAGGAATTGGTCGACACGAGTGGTTGTAGACGGCTGCTCATCAGACGAAAAAACTATCAATGCCGGTGTTACTCAGGGGTCAGTACTCTCTGCGATACTCTTCCTACTGCATATCAACGACCTGCCAAAGCACGGTATCTTTGGGTACGCAGACGACATTACAGTCGTGGAGATCTATACATCCGATGCAAGAACCAGCGGCTCACAGATCGAGTCACTCAGAGAAGCTATGGTCTAACGGCTCAACTTAAGTCTGGACAAGTTTTAAGCTAACCTGGTCAAGTTTAATGCCACGAAGACTCAAGGCTGTTTGTTTTCGGCCAAAAAAAGACCCATCCAATTGTTTTCTGCTTTCCGTGGTGTGTCCGTTCCGGTAACTGCCAGCCTGGAACTATTAGGCGTTTCACTCTCAATGACTCTTAACTTTGGCTCACATTGAGTCAAAAGCCCAATTATTCATATTCATAGGAGCCAAGAGAAAAAAAAAACCAAGTTGATGTTCGGAGTAGTTAGTCCGTCTTCTGTCTTTTAAAAATGAATCAAAATTAACAAAAAAACTTCAAACTAAATACTCTAAAGTTAAGTACTTTGCGTTTTTCGTAAAGCGGTATGGGTACCTACCTACTATACCGCAAAAGTATATTATTACTAGTTTTTGCCCGCGGCTTCGCCCGCATGATATTTCGAGGCCCTACCTGGTGGAATATAAAAAAAACGATTTGACATTTGTTCGATTCGACAGTTCTTTGTTGACATTTCTTGGCGCACACGCTAGAATAGCTCGCAGATGGCAGAATTTTTCCTACTTAACACTTATTGTTATAATATGGAAAATTTACACAATATCATTATAATTTATAGCCTATGTGTGATTCTGATATATAAGCTATATAATTGCAAAGTTTATCTCAATCCGTTCAGTAGTTTTTGCGTGAAAGAGTAACAAACATCCATCCATCCTTACAAACTTTCACGTTTATAATATTAGTAGGATAAAAGATCATTGAGCTCGCTAGTTTATAGTCTCACATTAGCGCTAAAATCTGACGCATCTCCACTTTTACCCAAACATCATGATGCCTTAAATCCTTATGTATTGTACCACCAAATCCAGTTTATAAAGCAAACAATAAATCTACGATGCTAATCAACAAATCAGGTGTCGTACATCAAAACCGACACGAACCAGTTCAGAGCCAACGTCACGGTCACTGTCATTTCCTTGCCAATAACTTTATTTTCATTTGATTATATATTATGATTAGAATTTTCATAGGGTTGCACAAAGAAAAGTGCAAATTATATATTTGGTATATTATTTAAAGAAATAATTATAGAACCCCCTGATCTCTTTAGGAAAAGCTCGCTGATTGAAAGCGGACCCGGCTGATGTACCGAGACAATAAAAAATAAGTAAGTAATCGGCCAAGTACGAGTTGGACTCGCGCTTGAAGGGTTCCGTACAGTATGGGAGCCCCTCGGCATTAAAATCATATTTGTTGTATGGGAGCCTTGAATATTTATATTGTCCTGTTTTTAGTATTTATTGTTAAAGCGGCAATATACATCATCTGTGAAAACTTCAATTGTCTAGCTATTACGGTTCATGAGATACAGCCCGGTGACAGACAGACGGACAGCGGAGTCTTAGTAATAGGGTCCCGTTTTTACCCTTTGGGTACGGAACCCTAAAAAGAAGGGTTGCACAAAATGCTGACAAAAGAAGTTAAATGAACTATTATGAGTGACCAGTTTTTAGTCAATCGTGATTTTTGTCGCCGCAACAGCATTTCAAGTAGTCTAAATTGCATAAGTTGGCAACCATTGGATTTATAGATTTTGTTAATCATTTGAAAAAAAAAACAATTAAACATTTTGGTTGATTGAATTTCGCTTGCGCGATGCAGTCCCCGACGCTAGTTTCACATACAGTTCGACAGATAGCGTTACAAGTAGCAATCTTAATCGGTACATAGTCTTATAATAGCTTGAAAATAATATTCTATAACCGTATTCTTATTTTAAATGTCATTGTTATGACAGAGAGACAAGTAAAATAAAATCTTATAATGCGAATAACGGCATTTTTCATGCTATTTTGTGTTCAATGGCTTAGGTAAAATGTAACAACGCTACTTTTATTATTCTAATATATTCAGAAACATCGATTTTATAGTTATTATGCTGTCCAATTGTTTTTATTAGACGTAAACATAGTGAAAACAGTAATAATGTAATATTATTATTATTTATTATTGAAGTGAATTAACAACTAAATATTCTGTGAAAATTTCAAGCATCAACCTGTTACTATTATTGAAATAGAGCGAAAAACGGCTAAAAATCAGGTTTGTTGTATGGGAGCCCCCCCTAATTATTGATTTTATTCTGTTTTTATTTGTATATTCTGTATTTGTTGTTATAGCGGCAACTGAAATACATCATCTGTGAAAATTTCAGCTTTCTAGCTATAACGGTTCATGAGATACAGCCTGGTGACAGACAGACAGACAGACAGACGGACAGCGGAGTCTTAGTAATAGGGTCCAGTTTTTACCCTTTGGGTACGGAACCCTAACAAAGTTCTCAGTTACTTATGATAGAAAAGTTACGGCAGTTTATGTCGCCGGGAAAACTGGGAACCCTCAGTAGTGTCCGGTATTATTCCTTTTTTTTTCTTTACTATAAAATCTTATCAACAGATTGAACATAGCTACTCGTATTTTACGTATATACATATGTTATGCTTAACTATAATATCCATCAACAGAATTTAAATCTAAACATTTATAAAACGCAAAATGTAAACAGTAAAGTTCGAGAAAGTAATAAATAGCTTGCGAAAGTGGAAGTATTTATAGCTACGGGTAAACAGCATGGTCGCATTCGATAGGTATAGGTATCTGTTGGAAGACGCACACGTGACACAAGAATTTACGTACAGAAAGCAATGAACTAAGAATAATGTGAAATCAGAATAGTTTGGGCCAAAATAGATGGAAATTCCAGTATGCATTAATACCTAATGATCACTGGGCAATACAATATAACAACACTATATAGAAACCACATAAAGGAATAAAACTGAAAAAAATAACGATAGAAGAAAGACACAAAAGACGGTGTTATCGCTGAATACAACATCTTCCAGGCAACCTCTGATGAAAGGAATCCCGTAACTGTGACCATTGATCAGTAGACCAGTAAGTAAGTTCGTATAGGCCGGGTGGCTAGCCCTGGTGTCAGAGTATTTAGGCCGCCTGAAGTCCTCTGACATGGCTAAGCGGTTAAGACAATCGGGACCTATAATTTAACGTGTCGTACGAGCCAGGGTAGCGCTTAGTTGGAAAATGCCACCCGCGGCGGTCACCCATCCAAATACTGACCGTGCGGAGCGTTGCTTAATTTCGGTGATCGCTGACAACCACCTAGTCAAACTACCTACGCTACGAGCGCTACGAGTAGACCAGTGTGATCTAACAATAAGCCCGATTACAGAGGCGCCATCGTAATTATATTAGCTAAATAGCATAGTTCTGTTTCTTTTTCACTTTAGGCATTCGATAGAGAGAACGTTTTTTACGTTGCTATTAAATTTACGCTGGCGGCTCTATAATCGGGCTTAGTGTGATATTAAAGGGCTGATATGGAACAGTAGGACAAAAGAGAGAAAGATAGATAGATAAATTCTTTATTGTTCACACCATTAAAGATAAACAAAGAAAGAACAACATAAAAAAACTAGTGGGAACAACAGGCGGCCTTATCACTAAAAGCGATTTCTTCCAGGCAACCTTAGGATGGAGAAAAGTATTTGAAGATAAAAAACGACGGGGTGTGCTTTTAAAAGAATGAAAGGACAATGACGAAGTTATAATAGGCAAATAAACATACATACAAAAATAGTACACACGAGTACTTGAAATACTATAAATAAAAATGAAATCCTTTTCCTTACATAGTATAAAATAAAGTCGCTATTTTTGTCTGTTTGTTTGTCTGTATGCTTAAATCTTTAAAACTACGCAACGGATTTTGATGCGGTTTTTTTTAATGGATAGAGTGATTCAAGAGGAAGGTTTATATGTAAAATACACTTGTGCGAAGCCGGAGCGGGTCGCTAGTATTCAATATTTTGGTACTAACAATTATATTACTAGTTTATGAATGTATGTACGTGCACTAAGTACTTATCTTCACCTCATTAAAATCCGACATTCATTCGGCGCCTCTTGAATGAAAATATATCTGGCAGACAGTAAAGTATTTTTTGAGATATTTTTATCACTGGCTTTTGATTTTTAGGGTTCAGTGCCCGAAGAGTAAAATAGAGACACTTTTATCAATCGTTTTGTTTTAAATGTTATAGTAATTAAAATTAAAACGGAAAATAGCCTTTTTATAATCAAACTTAAAATGGTAAATAGTAGTACTTATGGTACTAAAACTATAAATAAGATCACAGTGTATATAAATAAATCGACCGTCGAAATGTTTTTAAGAGATTGGAAGATCGAAAAATAAATTTCTTTATGAACGGATTTTTATCTAAACAGTGTCCAACTCGTATTTGATTATGTTTTATGCAAAACAACATTTGGGAGTTGTGTAGAGTTGTCGTAGTCGAAAACATATAAAAAATTGCACGTGACAAAGAGCTGTGCCAAGCTAGCCCACGATTTACATAGGAATTGTTTTTCCTTGACAGCTTTGTAACTTAAAAAAAACAAACTACCTATAATTATGATTTAAAGGGTTTTCTTGGGCCATTTCGATCAATATTTTCTAAAGTTAACTTACAAACGGACGGCCAAACGGAAGTAAATCGTGTCATGTTAGAAATCTCAAGACTTTGTAAATGGAACCTAAAGTATCTATCTCAAACTCGCACTTGGCTGTGTTTTACGCAATATTCTGTTAAAACTAGTTAGTTTTTATGTATGTGCATTAAACCGAATGTTGTTGCCAAAAGTTGGGAGGTGTGTGGAGACGTCATCACCGTAAATAAATAAATATCTCGCGTGACGGGAACCCGAGCCAATACGCCCACGATATTGATAATCGCTACTTACATTGTTCGTTGCTATCCATCCATCCATCCATCAGCCAAAACAAGTCCACTGCTGGACATAGGCCTCTTCTATGGATCTCCAATAAGACCGGTTGGAAGCGGCTTGCATCCAGCAAGCATTATATTGCATCGTTGCTATAGTTTCTCCGAATGCTATAAAAAAAACTATAGAAGAAATAGAACGTGCTCTATCATAAACCGTAACATCACTTTTAGGTTAGTAGCATCTATCAATTAGTATAAAAAAATAGTCATAGTCTAAAAAAATAGTTGTAATGTAAAGAACTCTTAGTATATGCGTCTGAAACGTTTTTGACTGTGTTTTATGCAACATGAGTTGTCTCTATCTATACCAATACATATTATAAAGAGGAAAGATTTGATTGTTTGTTTGCATCGAATAGGCTCCGAAACTACTGAACCGATTTGAAAAATTATTTCACTGTTGAGAAGCTACACAATCCCCAGGTATCATAGGCTATATAATTATTATTTTCAAAAAAAATAGGGATCCTTGCTAAAACTCCAATAACGTAACTCAAGGTGTAAAAAAAATCCTACTAATATTATAAACGCGAAAGTTGTAAGTATGTATGGATGTTTGTTACTCGTACACGCAAAAACGGCTGAATTGATTTGCATAAAATTCCGTACGAAGGTAGCTTCGACCTTGGATTAGCACATAAGCTATTTTTTATCTCGGGCTAACGCGGGTAGCACCGCAGGGTGCAGCTAATTCTCTATATCTCTCTTGTCTTGTCTCTTGCCAAGAGATGGGAGGTGTGTGGAGTCGTCATCGTCGTAAATAAATATAAATATCTCGCGTGACGGGAACCGGTGCCAAGCCCGCCCACGGTATTGATGGCGACACATTGTTCTCTGCTGATGGCTCTGTGACATACTTTGGAACTAAGTAAGTAAGTAAGTTCGTTTAGGCCGGGTGGCTAGCCCTGGTGTCAGAGTTTTAGGCCGCCTGAAGGCCTCTGACATGGCTAAACGGTTAAAACAACCGGGGCCTACAATTTAACGTGTCATCCGAGCCACAGTAGCGCTCAGTTGGAAAATGCCACCCGCGGTCACCCATCCAAGTACTGACCGTGCGGAACGTTGCTTAATTTCGGTGATCGCTGACAATCACTTAGTCAAACTACGCTACGAGCGCTACTTTGGAACTAAAAATGCTAGAGCCGCCTTCAAATTGCTAAGCATTTCTTTGACGCTATTGCGGCAAAGGCCAAATCAAACTTGGACGCTTTGAAGCTCTTTGAAGTTAGCTACAAGCTGCACAAAACCCACGACTGAAGCTCACAAAACAGCTGCGCGAATCAGCTGCAGCAAAGCAAGCATTTTTTTTATCAAAACTTGTTTAACTAGTAGTCCGCCCCGGACTTGGACCTCGCGCTATTCCTATTTTATATCATAAATACTGTGTAAAAATATTTCGAAAAATTAAAATAATTTTGGTATGAAAGTTATAACCATTAGAACGAAGCGTTTCGAATCCTCATTCCTCATACGAACAGCCAGAATGTGGAACGCTTTGCCTGGGTCTGTCTTCCCGCTAAAGTACAATGTGGGCGTCTTCAAATCCCGAGTAAATAGGTATCTTCTAGGTAAGCGTGCTACAACCTAAACCGCTTATCTGCTTAAGATCAGGCAGTATGTGGTCAAATGCAAACCTAATCAAAATAAAAAAAAAAGTTAGGTGACTTCTTTCTAGGGTTCCGTACCCAAAGGGTTAAAACGGGACCCTATTACTAAGACTCCGCTGTCCGTCTGTCAATTGAGTTCTTCAGAATTTATGTACGGATTTTCACACCACTGGCTTTTCGGTGAAGGAAAACATCGTGAGGCAACCTGCATAAGTCAGTAGAAGAAATTCGATGGCGTAGGTGAATCCACCAACCCGCACTGTGCCAGCGTGGTAGATATGGCCCAATCACCCTTCGTGGGTAGGCCTACGTCCTGCAGTGAACTATTCAAAAAACTAGTGCAGTAGGTATTCGATCCTATCGATACCATTGCCAAAATACAAAATTATTGTGTGATTTTTACTATCGATAGTAAAACAGCTGAACTTCGAAACTATCGATAGTGTAACTGAATTTGACAGACTATCGATAGCGAAACTATCGCCTATCGCAACAACGCTAGTCACAAGCAACATTTATTTAATGTGTGCTTGCGTTATTGCTTCTTTTTCTGAGATTAATGTTCAATTGCAACTAATAAGGTTTTGCTTACAAAAAAGTTTATTTATTTTCAAAATGTTAAACTGTTTTATTTAACTTCACCCGCATGTTTTTTGGGTTAAATCTAGTAAATGATATTTGACCCGCTTTCCTTTAATTTCGATGAAAATACACAAATACAGTTTCATATAATTTTATGCAATTTTATCCTACTTTAAATGACTACTCATTCGTATCCGACTGGCAATAAATAGTACCTCCTTATTCAAAACCTCTGAAAAAGGAAAAAAACCCTAATAATTAAAACTCTGACATTTCTGACAACTTGTCAAAACATCAAAATTTTCTCGGATTTCATATAGATGCAACTGCAAAACCTATGAAGATTTTAATGGTTTCTTTTCAACAGAACATTGAAAGTGATTGTAAAAATGTGATGGTCATTAGTATACCTAATTTGTTTGAATATCGTCACCCCACCCCACCTTAACTTAGCATCGCGTGCAAATCAACGCGCCTCATTTTGTCGACGGACCAGCTCTCAAACGCTTCTACTATCACTGGGGTCTCCTGCAGTGACCTTTCCAGTTCCTGTGGTATCTACTGCTACAGGGTGGGATCCGGCGGCCCTCCTGTGATGGACGGATCCTCACAAAGATATCGGTCGTGCACTTTCTTGTCAGAGTAGCTCACAGAGTGATGATATAAACAGTACAGAACTGTTAGAATTACATATTTTAAATAAAAAAAATAATGTACCGCCGATTTTTGTTGGTTTAAATTATTTACCCTCAAACCAGGTAACGAATCCCAACCTATAGGTTGCTACACACATATGCGGTTCGGCACGATTGGCACTGCCGGGCGGAATAATTTGCAGGGATGAGTCATTTGGTCCGGCAAATGTCCAATGTGCCGAACAGGATTTCGCGAGGCCGTGTGGCTGCGAGATGTACTTTCATAATTTACGTTTGGATTTTCGTAATTTAGAAGGTTTTCCGTCAAAACGCCAGTCCGAAACCGCAATCAGTTTCTCATGTCGATTTTTACCGTAGTCGTGGGTTTGTGTAATAAAGATTTTCATAAGACATGATGATGTGGCTCTAGTTATTTATCATAGCGCCAGCACAATTTGACACTGTACTATAATGAGGCTAAGATTTGAGGTAGCGTACACCATCACCAAAACAGTTCTTTTCTACCGTCCACCTCCTGAGACCACCTGGGTAACCGTGGAAAGTTTTTTTTTTTTTTTACAATGGCTCACCTGTTCCACCTGGGTGTTCCTTGGGAAGTATTTAGTTTCCACCATCCACCTAATTATGAAATCTCTTCAGATTTGAAGTGGTATATATTTTGAGCGTTTTCGGAGAGCGTCACAGAACCAATAATGTAGCAGAGACATTTTATTCGTAGTTGAAAAAAAACATCATTAAAAAAAATATTGAGACTTAGTAAAATTTAAAGAAATAGGGTCAATCTCTTAATAATTTTGGAATTGCTTCCTTTCAATACACATAGTGACATCTAGTGGTCTAGAATGTAACTAATTAGCGACGTACGCTCCCTTGTACTGCGTGCGATTGCTGGTCCACTTGAGTAACATAGAAGCTTAGTTTTTGATATTATCATGAAATTTGCCTGAACAATTACAAATAAAATATTATCCTGAATTTTGCGTGAATATGAGTGGTTATTCTTACAATTTTAAACAAAATACTCGAGCGTACAGTAATATTAGGTCTTCAGCAACTCCCGCAGAAAGTGGCGCCGTTTTGCCTCTTTTTACCACCGGTCCTGGTATCTTCGACACCACTAAACAGAAGATGCTCATATTCGAACTTATAAATTATATATATATAAACTACGTGCATGCTAAATTTCATGGAGATCAGCTGAGCGGTACTTGAGTTATCGTCGAACAAAGAAACATACAAACATACATCTGACAGCTCAAGTGCCGGCTCGTCCCATTAGACTCAGAGACCTCGCTAACGCTCGGTCAATTATAAAAGTACACTCTATAAAATAAATTTTAACTAGTTTGGCGTTTGATATATTTGATTTGAATTATTTTTTTCTGAAAATGCTGTGTACAATATTTTGATTGGCAAATTCATAATGTTTTTGTGGATTAGTTTACTTAAGTTTTTAAGTTTGCTCGTCACTTTTGTACCGAACTTGTGAAAAATAAAATAAATAAAAATAAAAATAAAGCCTCCTATTGCCGCAAAATTGATCTTTACTATTACTCAGTGCCGAATTAACCCTACCAGGGGTCCCTAGGCAGTAGGTACGATTCTCGGACCCCTATAACAGAACCTTTACAGCCTTGGAGTCAAGGGGGTGGATTGGGGTTCATCATCTTATATTCAGGCATCTTAGTGATAGGTCGTGATTTGTACGGAACCCTTGGTAAGCAAGCTTGACTCGCATTTGTCCAGTTTTTTTCTTGATGCGTTCACGGGCCCCGTGCCCGTACCTGTCGATGCGGGGCCCCTGGGCAATTGCGTAATTTGCCTTAGGGATAATCCGGCACTGCTATTACTGCAATTAAGAATATTTTCTAATGTGCAAATTCTGCATTTTTGATAATACAATGCATTACCTAACTTGAAAATGCTACAAAAAATTATAGTCGCGTGCTCTACTGTTTATACAACCGCTGGTACTACAACAATACAAGTATTTCAACCAAAATCAGTTGAGATATCACGTACAAATATTTATCTACGTATAATTTACAACTTGCAATGTTTTCCTTCAGATAAAATAGGATTTGGAGGCCGATTAGTTTTATTATCAGTTCAAGATGATCAGCTTATCAATCTGATAGGAATAGGTACTCGTGGAGTGCGTCATAAATGTGTGAAGGGCTTGCTACTGTACTTCAATAGATATTACACGTATAAATTGTATGAAAATATGTCACTACAATTTACGATAAAATAGGGTTATTTGTACCTACTTCAATAGTTATTACACGTATAAATTGTAAGAAAATATGTCACTACAATATACGATAATATAGGGTTATTTGTACTTCAATAGTTATTACACGTATAAATTGTAAGAAAATATGTCACTGCAATATACGATAATATAGGGTTATTTGGACTTATTGTACTTCAATAAGTAGTTATTACACGTATAAATTGTAAGAAAATATGTCACTGCAATCTACGATAACATAGGGTTATTTGTACTTCAATAGTTATTACACGTATAAATTGTAAGAAAATATGTCACTACAATCTACAATAATATAGGGTTATTTGAATAGAGTACACTAAGTCAAAGGGAACAATAATAAGATCAAAAGATCGAACAAATTAATCAGATATTGTCAATGGACTTTTCCCATCTCCGTTACTTCCATAGAAAAACTTGCTTATGATGAAAAGTATACAGGGTTAACCAGAACTGTTGTACTAAGCTGAATGCAGACGATTCAGACCATTAAACTGATATCACATTTTTATAAGATTTTTTATGATAAACATTATTATGACCACACTAAAAAAGCTGTCCCATACAAAATCGCAACTTAAAATTGACAAAATCAGGTTTTTTAAACTCGAATTTCGGATTTGATGGTAAAAGTTGTCCATATTGATCTCCTTTCAGTTTAAAACAACAAAAACACATTTTTGTTGTACAGAATAAGTCCCTAAAAGGATGCTAATTGATTACCAATAACCCTTCATATTTACAATAATAAATACCTATTTTGGGACATCTAACACGCGGTCTCTGACCCCAAACTAAGCAAAGCTTGTGATATGGCTGCCAGAGACTGATATACTACATATAGATATTTTAAATACATACTTATATAGAAAGTACCTAAATAACACCCAGACACAGAGCAAACACCTATATTCATCACACAAATGCTTGCCCTGGGTGGGAATCGAACCCACGCCTCTTTGATCCAGAAGTCACGGTCACTAGCCACTGAGCCACCGAGGCAGTCAACAAAACACCCAGAAAATAAACACGCCGTCCAGACCAGATCCCTAGAACTCTGGCCTATTTAAGAATAACAGAAAATATAGTACTTACTGTCCTTTGTATCCAGCAAAAATTCAGCTTTTTGGCAACAGTATATACTGTTGACGAGAATCGGTCACTGGACCGAGGCTTGTTCCGTTAACAACAGTACCATTGGAAATGCTTTTGTTATATAGTTCGCAGACTGTGCCGTTGCTGGCTGTCTTATTAGATCTCGCAGCCCTACATAATTTGAAAAAGCTTCCTAAAAAAAAAAACTTACTGTCTTTAGTATCCAGCAAAAATTCAGCTTCTTGGCATATAGGTACTGTTGACGAGGATCGGTCCATTGCTTGTTCCGTTAACAACAGTAACGTTGGAAATGCTTATGTTGTATAGTTCGCAGACTGTGCCGTTGCTGGCTGTCTTATTAGATCTCGCAGCCCTACATAATTTGAAAAAGCTTCCTAAACAAACAAAAAAATAAACTTACTGTCTTTAGTATCCAGCAAAAATTCAGCTTCTTGGCATATACTGTTGACGAGGATCGGTCCATTGCTTGTTCCGTTAACAACAGTAACGTTGGAAATGCTTATGTTGTATAGTTCGCAGACTGTGCCGTTGCTGGCTGTCTTATTAGATCTCACAGCCCTACATAATTTGAAAAAGCTTCCTAAACAAAAAAATAAACTTACTGTCTTTAGTATCCAGCAAAATCAGCTTCTTGGCAACAGTATATACTGTTGACGAGGATCGGTCCAGTGCTTGTTCCGTTAACAACAGTAACGTTGGAAATGCTTATGTTGTATAGTTCGCAGACTGTGCCGTTGATGGCTGTCTTGTTAGTTCTCACAGCCCTACTTAATTTGAAAAAGCTTCCTAAACAAAAAAAATAAACTTACTGTCTTTAGTATCCAGCAAAAATTCAGCTTCTTGGCATATACTGTTGACGAGGATCGGTCCATTGCTTGTTCCGTTAACAACAGTAACGTTGGAAATGCTTATGTTGTATAGTTCGCAGACTGTGCCGTTGCTGGCTGTCTTGGGATCCCAGGGCGCGAGCTGAGGGAGGGCTGGGGACGTCCACGCGAGGATGGTGCCGGCTATCACAGCACCGATTGCAGCTGGGAACAATTAACACGCTTTTATTAGGTCGACCTGTATGTAACTATGTAATGGAATCTAAGGTAACTAATTGAACCATCTTCCAAGGATCGAAGCGTAATGAAAATTGGCAGTTGTATGTAGTTCTGATGACAATACAATAATTACGGCACTGTCGAACTGATCTGATGATGGAGCCGGAAGATAAAACTGGAACTTCATGATGGAAAATCGTATGATCGTATCATACGATGTGTTGGATTTCTTAGAAAAGTCTTGTAATGAACTTTGACCACGATTAGGTTTCATGGTCTGATGATGAAGCCGGAAGATAGGCACTGGCATTCCACGATGGAGCATCATATCATAGTCGTGGTTGCACTTGTGAGCATCTATAAAAGCGTGTTTTTCTAGTGTTTTTTAAACTATTAATTTACAGCCTAACTAATTTTTGTGAAGTTTTTCATCGAGCAGGTGTCCAATTAACTCCAACAAAATACAATAAAATACTTGAGCTACTACTATCTACATGAAAGGAAATTGGAACATCCAAAAACTTTTGGAGGTCTAAAGACAGTCCTAATGCCAGTTGGCAGCATTATCACGTTGTTTGGTTCATGTTTATGTACATGGAGCCTGACCAAAATATAATTTTGTGTCAGTTTATATTATCTAAGTGTTAAGTGCTAATCCTACTAATATAATATTATTAACGTGAAAGTTTGTGAGTATGTATGGAACAAAACTACTTCACGCAAAAACTACTGAATGGATTGAGATGAAACTTTGCAATAGCAATGCTTATACTCGTACATCAGAATAACACATAGGTTATAGTTCACAAGGATACTGCGTGAAACGAAGTTTGTCGGGCTAACGAATAAATTATTACAAGTAATACCAAATAATCCAAAAAGCAAACTTCCAACTTAACTGCCACAATGCTTGGCAGTTGAGTGGGAAGTTTGCAATTTTTTTTTGTGTAAATATTTTATAATTAATGTATACCTATTAATAAATTATTTTGCTATTTTGTGTGTACATACGAGGGTCAAACTGAAAGTTCTTAGAAAATCAAAAACTGATTACATTAGCCAGTTATTAGTTTTATTATATCTTTTCAAAATATTGTCCATTCACGTCAATACACCGCTGCATGCGATGGAACCACTGGGAAAAGCACTTTGCCCACTCGTCCTTAGGGGTCTCTTCAATGGCATCGCGATACGCAGCCACCGCTTCTTCAGCATTCATAAACCGCTTTCCTTTAAGTTTTTCTTTAATTTTTGAAAATAAATAAAAATCACAAGGCGCGAGGTCGGGGCTATACGGCGGGTGACCCAGTAATTCAACGTTTGATGTCGCCAAATAGTCGATCGTTCGCTTGGCGGTGTGCGATGAGGCGTTGTCGTGGTGAAGGAGGATCCTACTGCGAGGTCGTTTCTCTCGAACTTTTTCCAAGACAAGTGGCAAACAATTGGTAGTGTACCATTCTGCAGAAACTGTTTTTTGATCCTCTAACACAATTGTCGCGAAATGACCTATCCTTCCAAAGAACGAGGCCACCATTTTTTTCCCCGCACTTCGATCTCTCTTCACTTTAGTTGGCAACTCCTCGAAAGGAAACACCCACTGAGCAGATTGTCTTTTGGTTTCAGGATCATAACAGTAAATCCAGCTTTCGTCACCTGTTAGTATGTCGAACACAGCATTTGAGTCACCTCCGTTAAATCTTTCAATCATTTTACGGCACCAATCCACACGATGGAGTTTTTGAGCCTCAGTCAAATTATGAGGTATCCACCGGGCGCAAAGCTTCCTGACCGCTAAATGTTCGTGTAGGATTTTGTGCACTTGACTCATACCGATGCCTAAGCTTGTCCGAATCTGCTGATAGGTCACTCTTTTGTCAGTCTCTATCATACGCCGCACAACACAGATGTTATCTTCAGTCGTCGCCGTAGAAGGCCGTCCCTCACGTAAATCATCAGTGAGATTAGTGCGACCACGTTTAAACTCATTAAACCAGTTGTAAACAGTCGCACGAGATGGGGCTTCATCGTGAAAGGCCAATCGTAGTCTATCATAACTTTCTTGTTGACTTAAATGACATCGAAAGTCATAAAAAATCATTGCACGAAAATTTTCTCGTGTTAAATTCATGTTGACGTGACACAGATTTTCAATTTGCCGCCAAATCGTAAAACAAATGACAAATGAATGAAGTATATACTCAGTAATATTGGCAAAGAGTTCTATTTTCAAATTATAGAATTATTTTTTTATTATATTGTTTATAAGTGGCCAGTTCTAAGAACTTTCAGTTTGACCCTCGTATTTGTTTCTACGACGAGGTATAATGAGTACAATAATATTCTAGATCTAGAATATGTTGACTAAATAAAAATCTGCCAAGTGCAAGTTGGACTCGCGCATGATGGGTTCCGTACTGTAAAGGGAGCCCCACGGCAAAAAAAAAACACGTTTGTTGTATGGGAGCCCCCCTTAAATATTTATATTATTCTGTTTTTAGTATTTTTTGTACAGATGATGTATTTTGTAACAGCAATCAAAATGCATCATCTGTAAAAAAATAACTCTCTAGCTATTGCAGTTCATGAGATGATCAGAATGGACAGCGGAGTCTTAGTGATAGGGTTTTTACCCTTTGGGTACGGAACCCTAAAAACATTATTTACAAAGTTATGCAAGAAAATATAAAGTTGAACTTGAACTTTGTTTCGAATACGAAAGTGTCTGACGTCAAGTGCACTTTCCATTGTATTGTAAATTGAATTGTTTGTTGTCAACGAAGAAATGTTAAGAAAGGTCTCATGAATTACAAATCTTTGTATAGTAATAAATTAGCGGAAAGACAATTTATCGCTTTGCCACGCTAAAGGTGCAGAATCAGAAATTATTCTTACCTCTTATACCGGTGTCTGGGCGGAAGATATATTACTCAGAAGAATGACAAGTAATAGAAACCTTGCTAAATTTTACTCAAATAAAAACTACGTTACAGCTGTCTTATTCATATCTGGTTATACAGCATACGCGAGAGTGAGTGGAACATAAAAACGTTTGTCTGTCGGCAAATATCAAAATCACGAGCTGGAATGACAAAATGGTTAAAATTCGGTCCCACTTTGTCTTTTACGATATGATCGGAAATTTGAACCCTCTAGTTCCAGCGGAAGGTAAATCTCTGATCATATTACCTTCCTACTTTTTACCTTTCGACAGCCGAGATAGCTCAATAATAACAACACCTTTAAAAGGTGTTCGAAGTTAGAAAAAATGACATAAGTACATAAGTTTGACAAAGTGATGTATATCTCTTGCTATTTTCGTACAGTTTCTGTTACTTTAACGTTATTCTATGATATATTATAAAATATAGGTCCATAAATTAACTAACAATTTTGTTTTGGTAGGTATCGCAAAATGGATGGTGTAAACTGGACGCAGACACTAATGTAGTGGTATTCCATCAACATTTTACCTATAATAAGACAGCAGCGGGCATGCTGCCAACAGAAAAGGAACGTACCGGTGCTCCCAGCACTTTGTGTGTCTACTCGCCTGGTAGTAGAATCAGGCTTGTGCGGTCCTCTACGACAGCATTGCCACATGCTGCCGTACTCTTCGGGGACGATTATACAGGCTTATTTCTAATCAATTGGCATCTTTTTAGGGGCTTATTCTGTACATCAAAACTAACAACTTTTGTTCTGCAATTTTTGTCAAAACTCGAAAAAAAAATCAACTGTTCCATACATTTTGTCGAGGGTGAACGATATTTTTCTATGGAACAACAACTTTATTTTGAGAATTAATAAAAGACGTTGAACAAAAGTTGTTAGTTTTCATGTACAGAATAAGCCCCTTAAAGAATGCTAATTGATTAGAAATAACCCTGTATAGTACACCGCCAAAAGTCCATAAATTTTACAAAATAACACCCTGTAGAATATTATATCAACAAGTCCATAGAGTGAAATGAATTGCTTCGTATGCTTGTATTGAAGGACAATATGTTTACCTGCAACAGCAGCGATGTACTGATTCTTCTTCTGTGTCTGTCCGCCTTTTTCCTGGACGGACAGCATATGCATCGTCGGCTTGTCCATGGCTGCTTAGGGTGGGGGCATGCTGGAACAACAGAAACTGATGTTAGTATATTTTCCAGATGGTAAGGAACGTGCCCAGTGCGGTTTCATCAGAAGGCTGAATAGGAATAGGAAGGAGCCTATTTCAGAGGAGCGGCAGATTTCAGGGGGCAGCAAATTTTAGACCATTTATTTTCTTATTGACAAAATAAAAGATTAATTTGTTTAGATACCTAAATATTATGAAGTCCTTAAAAGGTTTTGCGTTTAATACCTATGACCTATATGCTCGGAGTCTCTCTGCAAGATATAATCACAAATGAGGAAAGCCGTTGGCGAACTAAAGTTACCAACATAGCCCAACGGATTAGCAAGGTAAAGTGGCAGTGGGTAGTGCACATAGCGCGGAGAACTGATGGCCGATGGGGCCGGAAAGTCCTCGAATGGAGACCACGTGCAGGTAAGCGTAGCGTAGGATGTCCACTGACTAGGTGGGTAGACGACCTGGTTAATACCGCAGGAACTTGCTGGACGGAAGCCGTTTCCAACAGGTACGATAGGCAATCAGTAGGGGAGGCCAATGTCCAGCAGTGAATGTCCTACGGCTGGTATATAACTGTTTATTATTATATACTACTGGACTAATAGCGCACTAAAATTACGAGATAGACAAATACCTCATCATCACGACGTTTCGATCGAGTTGCATCGATCGTGGTCACGGGTAGACTGAGTTTTTTGACTGACTGACTGTTTTGAGTCTACCACAATCGATGCAACTCGGTCAAAACGTCGGGATGATGAGTTATTTATTTATTTCGTAATTTTAGTGCGCGATTAGTCCCGTAGTATATAATAATAATGTGTTCGAATCGCGAAAGTTTATAAACAACATGATATACAACTACTCGTCATTATGAAATAGCAGAGGGGCTATCAATGATGAAATACCTAGTAAAACTACATTGTTTGATGTTAATAAGCACAGATACGATTCAATTTATCGGTTAAAACTACTGAACCGAAGTTAATGACATTATTATGGCATTGTTTTGCGAGCTTCCATTGTTTAATCTGTTGTAGATAATATAAATAATCGGCCAAGTACGAGTCGGACTCGCGCACGGAGGGTTCCGTACTGTATGGCCCCCCTTAAATATTTATTTTATTTTAATTTTATTATTTATTATTAAAGTAAATATTTAAAACTAAATACTCTGTGAAAATTTCAAGCATCTACCTGTTACCATTATTAATATAGAGCGAAAAACGTCTAAAAATTCAGGTTTGTTGTATGGGAGCCCCCCTTAAATATTTATTTTATTTTGTTTTTAGCAGTTGTTGTTAAAGCCGCATCAGAAATACTACATCTTCTGTGAAAATTTCAGCTGCCTAGCTATCATGGTTCATGAGATACAGCCCGGTGACAGACAGACAGACGGACATTGAAGTCTTAGTAGTAATAGGGTCCCGTTTTTCCCTTTGGGTACGGAACCCTAAAAACTAAGGACATAGTTGATGAGCAAATAGGTACAGATCGAGTGTTGATGTGCAAAAAAGGAAGCTATCTGTCGTCTATGATCTTCTGAAGATGAAAATTATACCTACAATGTATCTACAACTAACTATTGTACTCAGTAATGCAAGTCTTGTACCTTAACCTATGTACTAGTGCCTATATTAATTATTCATTACTTCATTTGGATGCAAATTGTTTGCTTGGTCTTGTGTGTTCCTACGAAATTAAATATTAGTTTTAGGCATACACTAAAGACGTAGACACACTTGCGTGATTTAAAGATATACCTAATAGGCCCCCATTCACCATCAGGCCAAATGGATGACAATGACATTCAATGTTACGAGTTTGTGACTTCGTCGTTAGAAATGGCGACTTTTCATTGGTATAGCGAGCGCTTTAGCGTCAAAAATTGTTTAGCAACTTGTCTGATTACCTTAAAACTAAATCATCTGTGGATTTATCTTTATGTACATAGTATTTCTGGCTACCTATATCTTCAAACAATGTTTGTGTAAAAAATGATTTCTAAACTTAAATACACAAAATTGGCAACATTAGCCACATTTTTTTGGATGTCATCCATTTGGCCTGATGGTGCATGGGGCCTATAATAGGATTGCAAAAAAAACAGCTGTCATCACAAAAAGTTGATTTGACTTTCGAATGCAATGTTATTCGTATCGTAACAAACATGGGGTAGGGTAGTTGAGCACAATGTATTATTAATTATTGTTTTTTGTATAAAATGTATTCATATTGTTTTTTGTATAAAAATAAATATGTAGTAATAAAAATAAATAAGTATGGGGCGCTGTATAAAAATGTATGGAGTCATACGGAAACTACAGGTCGCGGCATATAAGTCTAGCGCTGAGCGAAGTGTGGAGGGGGTGGCTGCGCATGAGTTTAGTATGGCGGTCAACATGCGCAGCCATCCCCTCCACAGTACCCTCAGCGCTAGACTTACGTGCCGCTACTTGCATGTACTATATTCATACTTATTATTTATTAGTATCAAAAATATAACAGATACACGTCAATCAATAACAATAATTGCATATGTTTTATTATCACTTATAATTATATCATCTTTGCTATGTAGCAAATAATTAAATTATACTGAATTGAAACATATTACAAAAAGTTGTGTTTTTATAAACAACAACAAATAATACCAATAATCAATAATACAATTTAATAAAATAATAATAAAATATCAGAATTAAATTACAAAATTATAGTTTCAATTTACGTATAAACTTTTTTTATACGGGCCAAAGACTAAAGTGCCTTAAAAATTTATAAACTTGTAACTCCTCTGGTGTGGCCGCACCCTTACAAAGTAATCCACAGCATGATGTAGTCGGTACCCTTGAGAAGTGCTAATGTGTGCTAAGCTAGCGCTAAACTACATGTTAATATATTGTGCTGTGGCCTGCGGTTACCTCTTCTCTTAGCCTGCTATAATTATGATATTACATATTAGATGCATGTTTAATGCGTACTTAGAGCTAAAAGGTAGAGTTAAGACATGGAAGACCAAAAGATTTATTAGAACGTAGATACGTACGAATCGGTTTGACTCAACGTTTCTGCATGATCAGTCATCATTTATCCATCATCCATAGGACGTCCACTGCTGGACATAGGCCTACCCTACGAATCTCCAATAAGACCGGTTGGTAACGTGCTGTCTTAATGAGGTCATCCGTCTACCTTGTGGCTGGACGTCCTACGCTGCCCTTGCCAGTACGTGGTCTCCACTCAAAAACTTTTGGACCCCATCGGTCATCAGTCTTCCGCGCTATGTGGTCTACCCATTGCCATTTTAACTTGCCGGTACTATGTCGGTAACTTTGGTTCTCCTGCGAATCTCCTCATTCCTGATTCGATCTCGTAAAGAGACTCCAAGCATAGCCCTCTCCATAGCTCGTTGGGCTACTTGGAGCTTATTAATAAGACCCATAGTAAGAGACCACGTTTCAGTATAGCCATAAGTCATCACTGGCAACACACACTGATCGAACACTTTCGACTTGAGGCATGTCGGACAAGAAGACCAGTGCATGATCAGTGCGGCCGGGGAATGGAACAGAATCCTTGTTTTCCAGTTTTCTAGGATATAATATGTTCATGGTACTCTATTAGCATCCTTTTCAGGGCATATAATGTACATCAAAACAAACAACTTATGATTATAACTGATGTACAGAATATGCCCTTAAAAGTATGCTAATTGATTACCAGTACATAATATTATGAAACTTTTCAAAATCAGAGTGAGTAGGTGTCTTCTAATTCTGTGTGCTTATCTTCGACCACAACATCGCTTATCATCAGGCAAGATCGAAGGCACTTTTGGACAAAAATCACATATTAAATCTTTGGACATGCGCAGATCTCTTCGCTATATGTATAAGAAACCTTAGGTCTCGGACTTGATGAAGCACCAGGCGTGGATATAACCTTCAAAAATGTTGTAGGTACTTAGACACAGCGCCACCCCAAAACACCAATCGAGTTCGAGTTGAATTCTTCTAAAATACGTTGCTTATCGTTGCCAAAGCCATCTTAGGACAGTGTCGACCCTTGGTCGATCAAGATCAATATAAAAATTTCAAGTTTGTTGTATGGAAGCCCCCCTTAAATATTTATTCTTTTCTGTTTTTAGTATTTGTTGTTATAGCGGCAACTGAAATACGTCATCAGTAAAATTTCAACATTCTAGCTATCCCGGTTCATGAGATACAGCCTGGTGCAGACAGACACGGACGGACGGACGGACGGACGGAAGAACGGACGGACGGATGGACAGCGAAGTCTTAGTAATAGGGTCCCGTTTTTACCCTTTGGATACGGAACCCTAAAAAGGCAATAGGTAGAGTCATGACCCCCACGCCCCCCTCTTGGATCGCCACTGGTAGTCCTGTTACCAACCGCAACTCTAGGTACCTTCGGTTACGTATCACAATACGATATTATCAAGATTCATGCCAGCGAGCTATCTGATGGATGATATGCATGAAGACAATCTAATCTAAATTGAACGACCACTTTTGATTCTGATTGAAGTAAGTAGGTAGGTATTCCAACAAATCAAACAACAAAAAATGGCACTTTTTATTCTGCTGAGAAATAACTGTAAGTATAAATTCACAAAATAAACTCTACGAGAAGAAAAGTTAATGGACTAGCTACAGACCAATCGAAGAACTAAAATTAATTCGAATAATATCAAAACAACTTACTATAACTCTACTAGTTGGCAAGTTTTACTGGAAAGCTATATATACCTATATTTACGAGTACCTTCTTCTTCTTCTTCGTCCTCTTCATTACTGAAGGTCGTGCCCGTCTAAAAATGCTTTCACGGAATCAGTGACGAGCTGCTTCCACGCCGCCCTATCTTCGGCTTTCTTCAGAGCAGTGGAAACTGGAAGCCCGGTTATCGACTTAATCTCATCAGACCAACGGGTAGGTGAACGTCCACGTGGTCTTTTGCCATCTACTTTCCCAACTACAACCAGTTTCTCGAAATTGTCTGGCTGCCTACGGGCGATGTGACCAAAGTAAGTCAAGACTCGTTGATAGCAAATTGTGGAAAGCCTAGTCTTAATCTTTAATTGCTCAAGAATGGACTTATTGGTGCGTTTCGCTGTCCACGGTATGCGTAACATTCTCCTCCAACACCACATTTCGAAAGCCTCGATCTTTTTTCGGTCCACCGCGCGAATTGACCATGATTCGGAGCCATACAAGAATATCGAGAATACCAGCGTTTTTACGAGTCTCATTTTGGTTGCGTTGGAGATATTCCTGTTTCGCCAGATTTTCGTCATCTTGCTCATGGCGGCTTTCCCCATCTGTGTACGTCTCCGAATTTCTTTCTCGCAGCCTCCTTGATCGCTGATCATTGAGCCCAGGTACACAAACTCCTTCACACATTCCAGATCAGCCAGTTCTCCTGTGCGTGCACTCTGTCCAGCTCGGTCAATGATCATAACTTTGGTTTTCGATTTGTTGACCGAAAGTCCGACCATCTCGCTTTCTCGCTCTACCCGGCTGAACAATTCTGCAAGTTCGTGCTCGGAGGACGCGAACAACGTGGTATCATCTGCATATCGTAGGTTGCTGATTTTATTGCCACCGACCGCGATGCCTCCCTCCCACCCTTCCAAGGCTCTCCTCATAATGTACTCGCCATAAATATTGAAAAGAGGGGGAGATAGAATGCATCCCTGACGAACTCCCTTTTCTGGCTTAAAAGGCGCCGACACCACATCATTCAGCCTAACCATGGACTCTCCATCATCATATAAGCTCGCGATCAGTTGAACTAAGTGCGGAGGTACTCCCATATTCCTGAAGTATTGTCCATAGTGGTTCCCATCTCACACAATCAAACGCTTTCGAATAGTCAATAAAGCACATGAACATCGGAACATCAAATTCCCGGCTTTTCTCTATCAACTGCCTCATATTGACTATTTGCTCTCTAGTGCCCCGGCCTTTGACAAAACCAGCCTGTTCACTTGGTACGAGTACCTACGTGAATGATAATAAAATAAAATTAAAAAATTAAAATAATGCTGAAGTAGTTATGCAAAGTGATTAATAAAATTGTTTTTGAAAATGGTGAAGTACGTAGCCGTGGTGGTCTAGAGGTAGTGACACCCGCCTTACAATCGTGAGGTCGTGGGTTCAATCCCAATCCCATACCAATGAGTTCTTTGGAATTTATGTACGGAATTTTACATCACTGGCATTTCGATGAAGGAAAACATTGTGAGGCAACCTGCATACGTCCGTAGAAGAAATTTGATGACATATGTGAATCCACCAACCCGCACTGGGCCAGTGTGGTGGATATGACCTAATCACCCTTCGTGGGTAGGCCCTACGTCCAGCAGTGGACTATTAAAAAGGCTGGTACAGTACAGTACCAGTACAAAGCAACATTTTTAACGTGCATTTTATGTAAAAATAATGTCCATATCAATGACACATAATACGAGTACATCATGAATGTTCCAATGCGATCACCTGTGACGAAGCATTGTTTTGTTGCAATTGGTCACAAATTGGATGTCTCATTCAATATAGTACCTACCACTGCCGAAGGTCGTGTCAACGTTGGTCAAGTAGGTGAAATGCATGATGCATCTAAAGTAATTGCGATTCGCATGATCGAGAGAGACACTACGGAATGGCTAACTCTACCTTCTTTACGAGGGAGAAATCTTCGCAAGATACCTACCTATCCGTTTGCTTTTAGGTGTAGCCGGGTTCTCTTAAAAACTAAAACACTGGCTTATCGAACAGGCATTCTACAAGTTTGACGATCTGCTAGATGGCCGCTTTTGTGTGTTATTTGGAGCTCCGGGATCTTTTTTAAACGCAAATAAGTCCGCGTTTGACCACCAACCCGCCTGATGGTAAGCGACGCACGCAGTCCTAGAAGATGTACCTAGTCACTCTGACCTTGAAACGCTTTAGATTATATCTCTTATATAAACAGGAAAGCAGGAAGACTGTTCCATTCCCTGGCGGTACAAAACAGAAATGCAGAGTCAAACCGCTTCGTACGTATCGAAGGAAAATCGACAATTCATCTCCAGGATCTCCAGGAGAACCCGAACATCGGAACTTCCTACTCTTTGTTTAGCTTCTCAAGCCGATCTTTGCTAGACCGTCCTCTACGACAACGTAGCTCGTGTACCGTTGTCGTCCTCTCACCGACCGGGTCCGGGTCGGTGAAGGTAAACATCGCGAGGAAACCAGAATATGTTCCAAGAAGAAATTCTATGGTGTATGTGAATCCACCAACCCGTACTGGGCCAGCGTGGTGGAAATGGCGGAATTACCTTTCGTTGGTATATCTATGTAGGTAATTAAAGTTGCCACAACCGTGACATCTCATTCGAACAATAATGAGAAGCATAACATGATAAATACAATGTGTTGTGATCAATGCAACTAGCAATGAAGTCAAAAGCCTAAAGATATAAATTAAAGAATATCTTAATCATGCACGCATGCGACATGACATGATCTAGGTGTAATTTATAGTGATAAACATCTACAATATCGAAATAGGTTATTTAAAACAGATTACCTATCTCACTGACGTCTTAGTTTTCTTAACTTTCGCGGTAATATTATACTTCAGTCACAAAACAACATAATAATTATTTTTCGAAAAAAATAGCAAAACCTCCTTCCATTGTGTACAAAATTCGAATATTTCGCTCGAATTGTTTACATTATTGTTGATTTTTCAAAAACGGCTTAGCCGATTTCTGTAAAATTAACTATTTCGAACTAAAAATATTTTTTTTGATTCGGTTCACAATTGGCGGAATTATCGATGAACATACACAAATAAAAAAAAAACACAAACAGACGAACATATAACCTCCTCCTCTTTAGAAGTCGGTTAATAATATCAGAATTTTGAATGAATGAATGAATCACCTTGAATGAATGTCACAAAATAAACATCAGGCACCTGCCTTGTTTTTTCTTCCCAAAACAGGAGCTAGTAAAACCTAAAATAAATAAAATAAATTGGCAAATAGAACGGTGAGCCTGAAGGCGATGAATGAGGCCTGCTTAGGACCGGGAAGAATGGCGAGAAAAAGAGGAGGCCTATAGGCAGTGGGTGGAACTGGCTAAGTTGATAGCTTTATAGATATAACAATAACAAAGTAGCTAAGTCAATATTCCTACCTAATCAGACCACCCACAATTCCAAAGGCAGTTAAAGTACTTCTTAATCAGCTATTTTTACTCAGAGGGCTCCGTAATCTAAGCCCCCGATAGGCACCAGGGTCAAATACTTACGTTACTTCGTTATACAAAGTGAAAACTATGAACTACGGACTACTACGGAGAGGGCTATGCTCGGAGATTGCTGAGGACTCACGGAGCGGTTTTTGGCAGCACCCGCCGCGGTTGCGGGCCCGCAGCTTCTGTAGAATGCAGATATAATTATGTAATAATTATTTTTCGGAAAAAATAGCATGACCGACAATATTTTTGTTGATTTATTTATTAAAAATGGCTCAGCCGATTTCGATAAATTTTAAAAGGGACCAATCTCGAAGTATACGCTTCCTAATAAAAAAAGAATTACCGAAATCGGACCACTACGTAAAAAGTTATGCGTGGTTATATACCTAGGTACATAAAAAATACTTATATAATCGTACCTACGCTTCGAACTGAGTACCTCCTCCGTTTCGTCGGTCAAAAACTATGAGCTACAGAGAGGGCAATGCTCGGAGATCGCTAAGGCACGGTAATGATATCTATAATTACCGTGGCTAAGGACTCACGGAGCGGTTTTAGCCGCATTTTTATCTTTTTGCCATGTTAGGGGTGCAGGAAGAACGATCATAAATTTCAAGTGTACGTAACCAAGAATCACGAGTGTTTTCAGTGTTTCAATCCCAAGGCCATCTTTAGACACTACTGACAAGAGTCCTTATCAGATAACATGATCGAATCACTCCGCGAACCTCGGTTCGGTATCGATCTACCGATCGATACCGATACAGTGCATCGATACATCGGCGCCGAAATAAATCGATTCACTTTATCGCAATCGATAGGAAATCAAATTCAAATCAGTTTTGAATAGATTTGTAGTGTTTAACTGTTTATACATCCATCTGCTTTTCTACCTCTATGTTGCTTAAAGTGATATTTTACTTTGTCTACTTTGTTTGTCTTCTATTAAAAACATTTTTGAGCTTTTGTCCTTTAAATACAAAGTACGATAATCTGCCAAATAAGAGTCGGACTCGCGCATGAAGGGTTCCGTACTGTATGGGAGCTCCCTTAAATATTTATTTTATTTTAATTTGATTATTTATTGTTAAAGTAAGCATGCAGCTAAATGTTTTGTGAATACTTCAAGAATCTACCTGTTATCATTATTGATATCGAGCGAAAAACGGCTAAAAATTTAGATTTTTTGTATGGGAACCCCCCTTAAATATTATTTATAACGTATTTTTTATTTCTTGTTATAGTGGCAACAGAAATACATCATCTGTGAAAATTTCAGCTTTCTAGCTATAGCGGTTCATGAGATACAGCCTGGAGACAGACGGACATAATAATAATAGAAAACAGTCTTAGTAATAGGGTCCCGTTTTGACCCTTTGGGTACGGAACCCTAAAAAGTAATGGGACAAATTATCGCCGATAAAAATATTACTTAATACCTAATGATATGCTCGTACTTATGACAGAGCAGCTTTTAGTACTATTTTAGAACACTTTTTGTCTATTATTTAATGAAAACTGTTATTCCTATATGACGCACAAGATCTATGAATAAAGATAACATAGCTACTCGACTTACGTGCTTGAGTAAATCACGCCAAAATTCTCTTGTCAACCGACAAAAGGATTTCGTATGATTTATGTTATTTATCTAAAACGAACACAGTAGTTCGACGCTTATCTAAATCACAATTTAGCTGTTGATAAGCCTAGGTACTGGCACCTATTCTATGGGATAAGCCTAGATACTGGTGCCTATTAAAAGCGGGCTCTTCGTGCCATATTCGGGGTTTCCGACGATGTTTCGTGCGTAGAACTCTTTAGGGAACTACAGATACTCCCTCTCCCATGCGAGGTGATTTACCAGCTGGCTCTGTTTACACACACACACCTACATATGTTTAAAAGAAGGGGCGTAACCAGACGCGGAACTTACGTAGTGATGTGAGACAGAACCAGCTGATGACACCTCCTCATAGGCTCGTGAGGTCCGAGAAGTCAGTGTACATCTCGGGTCCTGCTTTCTATAACAGACTCCCTGAGCAAGTGCGCAATGCACCTTCCGTCATGTCGTTTAAAGTAAAATTAAAAACATGGTTATTGATTAAACACAGCGACCTAATAGGGCCTAATCTGTGACTAAACAGTTTTATGACGTAAACGATTTTTTGAACCTCAAAAAAGTGTTACTTTGAATTTACGTTGCAAAATGGTCTGACAACGACTACCAATTTTTATGATAAAAATGATTGATATTATACATGTTAAAATTATGATACAACAATTTGTTTCTAATTATTATTATTATTATTTTATATAACGTTTTATCAAATGGAATGAATTGTGAATTATTATTATTTTTTATGACATGTAACTGAAGTTATCAATAAATGAATTGTATTGTATTCTATTCTATGGGATAAGTAAGTTATAGAACTTATGTATTTTAGGTAGATAAATGATCTGACTTTATGGTCTGACTAGCTGACCCGTAGAACTTCGTTTCGAGCAATTTCTTTATAAATTATAATCTATGTGTTATTCTGATGTAAAAGCATTTCTATTGCAAAGTTTTATCTCAATCCGTTCTGTAATTTATGCGTGAAAGAGAAACAAACATCCATACAAACAAACTATAACTATAAATAACTTTCGCGTTTATAATATTAGTAGGATTACCTAAGATTATTAGGTATGCCCCCGGTCAACGGCCGAAATGAAAATTTTCTAGGGTTTTTGCCATTTATAAATAAACTACCCAATACCTAAGTTTACGAAAACTCAGTGAAAACCATGAATAGGTAGAGTTAACGAAGTACACACACTAAACAACCACAATGGTGGTCGGTGTAAGCACAAAAGTGTATCGACCAAAAAATGAAAGTGAAAATCATATGATGCACTTTTGTGCATACCCCGACCAAACAAAAAAATCAACGTACTAGCTATCACGGTTCATGAGATACAGCCAGCGGGCTTAGCAAACGGACTATAAAATAATTCTATCGACGTGTCAGAACGTGACAGTGTTATGACGAAGCATATTTCTGTCACTTTGCACACGTCGATTAACTCTTGTCGTGGTCTTGTATGCTAAGCTAGCTGGTGACAGACAGGCGGGCATCGGAGTCTTAGTAATAAGGTCCCGTTTTTACCCTTTGGGTACGGAACCCTAAAAAACGGTTTTTGAAAACTATACAATACAACAACGCTTTATTGACACCACACAAAGGAACAAACTAACAGAAGAAACAAATTCGGAAGAGACGCAGAAAAGACGGTCTTATCGCTAAAAGCTATTTCTTTCAGACAATCTTTGGATGAAAGGAAACTTGTAGACGACAAGGACGGTGGTATTTAGATTATAAATACCCATTGTTGTATAGGAATTTCAATTACCAATTACCATACGTTATTCAGTGAAGGAAAACATCGTGAGGCAACCTGCATAGATGGATAGATAATTCCTTATTGTTTTACACCAATAATAGAAAATAGAAAACAATACAATTATCACTTGACCTAGTTAAAACAAACGGCGGTCTTTTCGCTGTAAGCGATTTCTTCCAGGCAACCTCAGTACGGAAAGTATACCGCAACAAAAAATGAACGGGGCGCAAAAGAAAATACTACTCAAAAAATACTAAATACTACAACATACCAAAAAAATAATCATACTTATATCATAATCATGACATAAACATACATCAAATACATAGAATATAGTTACACACATCATTATACACATATACATATACCTACCTAAATAAATACAAAATAAACATACTTATAGTCTGACCGTTTAACTGAGTCCTCGCCTGCGCGGTACAGAGGCGCGGGGGTGGACGACAAAGGGGACTGAGACAGGTGCGAGCGGCGGGGACTGAGACCCCTTTGTCGTCTACCCCCGCGCCTCTGTACCGCGCAGGCGAGGACTCAGTTAAACGGTCAGACTATAGATACCTACGAGTTCCTATACCTACTCATAACAGTAAAGAGAAATGCGATACAATAAAGAGAAAACCTATTTTAATAAATAATTCGCCTTAACTTGACGCTTGAAAACATCCAACGATGGTGCTTGTTTGCATACCTACGTCCGTAGAAGAAATTCGAGGCGTACTTATGTGAATCCACCAACCCGTACTGGACCAGCGTGGTGGATCTGACCCATCGCCCTTTGTGGACTATTAAAAAGGCAAAGTCAGAAGTCAAATCATTTATTGCAACATATGAAATTTACATGCGGTTCTTAATTAACATGTTTTGTATAGTATACATATGACCCTGATATATGGCAATTTTATTATTCGTATGAATCGTATTGGAACGATTTATTATTGTTTTCTAGATTATCGTTAAAAAATTCGTCTAATGTGTAATAACATTTGGATAATAGAATAATTTTTTGTTGTTTTATAAAACAGTTTTCCTTTTCGATATCTTTTAGATTATTTGGCAGTTTATTAAATATTTTTATAGCCATAGAATGCGGGCTGGAAGTGCTGGAACTATGGTTGGACTTTGATCCCACGAGTTTATGTCTGTATTGTGATCTAATTTTGAGCGATTTATCAGACGCTTTGTTAAAATAAAATAGTCAGGGTGTTTTTTGACAAATTTACATATTTCGAATATATAGATGTTAATTTCAAGTTTTATAAAATACGGTTTATGGAAGCTCTTTTTGGTAATGTCGGGAGTTTTAATATTTGCTACAGGCTGGTATAGTATAGAACTATTGTAGTGTAGAGGTTGGTATGTAAGCTATTAGTATGGAAATACTTATCAGTATTTGTAATCTAAATGGACAGCACTTTAGCAATTTGTAGGAAAGTATCGACGTATCAGCTTTCCCCTTGATAGAGACGGATTTTGTAATGAGTTACGTAGATAAATAGGTATAGGTGGTATTTTATTACCTATATACCTACTAGATAGGGCCTGTAACTTTAGCGCAAAAACCTTACTGAGTTATCTGCTTGCCCGGTACCTACTGAGCCAAAAAGGGGTGATTAGACCATCAACAACCTTTCCTATTGATGAAAAAATATCAGCAGCTACCCATTACATGCAAAATTGCAACTGAAATCGAAAAAAGTATGAAACAATACAGTTTTTCGATTCCAAGTTGCAATTTTGTGTACAATAGCTGATATTTTTTTTGTCAAAATGCGGGTTGGTCCTATAGTGTCGCCGTAGGGATGCGAGTCTGTCCATTTTCTATATAGGTTTCATTTTGGAGAGTTTGCATCTGAGCTGCACGAACTTATTCTACCATCCCCTTTTTATTTTTACTACAGGACAAGTAGGAGCACGCCACATTACCCCTACACTGTCAATTTTCCTATCAGAGTGAATAGGTATCTTCTAGGTCTGCGTGCTTCATATTCGACCACAACGTCGCTTACCATCAGGCGAGTTGGTGGTCAAGCGCGGACTTGTTCGCGTTAAAAAAAAAGTAAAAGTCCATAACCATGGTCTGAATTACCTCCTTTCGGCTTAGTACACCAGTTTTGGATATAGCACTGTATAATATTATGATACTAGCAGCGCCCCGCGGTTTTACCCGCGTTGTGCCCGTTCCCGTGGGAATTTCGGGAATTTTTATACATATAAACCTTCCTCTTGAATCACTCTATCCATTAAAAAAAACCGCATCAAAATCCGTTGCGTAGTTTTAAAGATTTAAGCATACAGACAAACAAACAAACAAACGAAAATAGCGACTTTATTTTATACTATGTAAGGATGATTGTGCTTCATTTCTAACTAAAGATAAATAGATAAATTCCTATAATAAAACAGATTTTTACAGCTACACTATAAACCTAATCTATAAATCGATAGGATATCGATTCTATGGCACAATTGAGCCGTATTCGGCCGATATCCGCGGCTAAGCCGATTATGATAAGGCTAATGAGGTTTCGCCAGACTAATCTATTGCTTCGCTAAGGCTAATACTGAAAGACTGCGATTAATCTAAGAAAATTGGTTTTATGTGATTACGAGGCTTATGATTTCACATAACTCCACCCTAACTGGAGCAACACATTTTAAAGGTAGGTAGATGTAGGTACCTAGGTATGTAAGTTCGGGTGGAATCAGTTCCCGGTTTCCGATTGAGCTTAAATTTTGCACACATAAATCGCGTGACAATGCAATAATATGGTAGGTATACTAAGCGCCACATAAATCGGCAGATGTGAAGTTATGCGCAGAACGCTGCGCATAAACCTAAACGCGCGAATCGTAAATAGCGAAGTGTCATCTGCGGCTAACTTCTCATCCGCCGATTTGTGTGGCGCTTAGTACATAAATATGGACTGAAATAAACTGATATTGGTAAACCTGCTTTGTCCCAAGTACAAGTCGCGGCATATAAGTCTAGCGCTGAGCGAAATGTGGAGGGGATGTCTTCGCATGAGTTAAGTATGGCGGTCAACATGCGCAGCCATCCCCTCCCAAGTACCCTCAGCGCAGACTTACGTGCCGCTACTTGTACCTGCATATCAATTAGCAGTCGTTTGACCTCATGTCACCAATTATCGACGCTAATATGCGGGCTGCATTAATATTCCTTACATCTACCTACAATCAAATTATGATGCAAGTATGAGACCCAGGGACATGAGGAAAACTGTGCATTTGATGAAAAACTTCATTCTGTATGCCTCACATGCATGCCCACAAAATCGGTAGTAAAAACTGTTGCACTTAAAATGATTTTTTTATGTTATAGTGGTCTGGTTTAATGTGGGCCTTATGAATAAGCTCAAGATCCCAACGTGCTATGGAGAGGGCTATGCTCGGTGTCTCTCTGCGAGAAATAATTAGAAAAAGAGGCGGGAAACATACGAACCTCAAATCTCAAAAAGGTTTTATATCAAATAATTAGAGAAAAGAGGCGGTTTTTTTTGTTTTCTATTTTTAATGAAATGAGGATGCCAACATTATTCTGCAATGCGAAAAAAAAGCGCGGCAATTTATTTCATTGCGTTAAATTTTGTTTTTAACTAAATTGATAATTTAACAGTACCTAGCTTTTAATTTTCTAAATAATTTTCCAAAATGTCATCTGATAGTGAAAGTGATCCGATATTGTATTTTATTTTCTTCGTAGGTGTAGTATAAAGCACTATGTATCACTCGGGAGAAAGTTCTATTTCTGTTCTCGAGTTTCCTTTAAGCCCCGAACAGAAATAGATCGTTTTCTCCCCTCGGTGTACAATGTACACAGTCCGTCAGACAGATTAAAAAATATATTAGACACGTATTTTTTCTTTTGTCAATTAAACAAAGATTGACGCTGGCCCGTTAAAGTTCGGTGTGACGTCACAAGTGCTTTACAAATGTACAGACTACATCACACTAGTGACGTCACGAGCCCCCTCTCCCAAACTTTGACAAGGTTAATCTTAGTAATTCATTGTTTGATTGATGAAAGAAAAATGATGTCCGATATATTTTAATAATGTAACCAACGGGCTAATTATAATGTCGATTTTCCTTCGATACGTACGAAGCGGTTTGACTCAACATTTCTGACTCGTACCGAGTACCAGGGAATGGAACAGTCTTCCTGCTTTCCTGTTTCCTAAAAGATACAATATAAAGCTTTTCAAGGTCAGAGTGAATAAGTATCTTTTAGGTCTGCGTGCTTCATCTTCGACCACAACGTCGCTTACCATCAGGCAAGTTAGTGGTCAAGCGTGGACTTAATCGCGATAAAAAAATGTTTTTTTTTACCCAGTCATCATGACTATTATTAGCCGTGGTAGTCTAGTGGTAGTAACGCACCCGCCTTACAATCGTGAGCTTGCAAGTTCAAATTCCGGTCTCGTACCAATGAATTCTTTGGAACTTATGTAGGTATGGAATTTCACATTACTGGTTTTTAGTCTGTTTAACCGTTTAGCCACGTCAGACGCCTTCAAAACTCTGACACCAGGGCTGGCCATAAGTACGGCCTATATGAACTTACTTAGGCACTGTAACGCGGTAGGCGCACGCAGTAACTGCGACGAGTTGCTTACATCTAAAGCGCTCAGTAACTATGACATAAACTGGATATTGTATCGGGTAGTCCTTTGTATTCGTTTTTTAGGGTTCCGTACGCAAAGGGAAAAACGGGACCCTATTACTAAGACTTCGATGTCCGTCTGTCCGTCTGTCCGTCTGTCACCGGGCTGTATCTCATAAACCATGATAGCTAGGCAGCTGAAATTTTCACAGATGATGTATTTCGGTTGCCGCTGTAACAACAAATACTAAAAATAAAATAAATATTTAAGGGGGGCTCCCAAACCTGAATTTTTAGACGTTTTCCGCTCTATATTAATAATGGTACCAGGTAGATGCTTGAAATTTTCACAGAATATTTAATTTTATATTCCCTTCAATAATAAATAATAAAATTAAAATAAAATAAATATTTAAGGGGGGCTCCAATACAGTACGGCACCCTCCGTGCGCGAGTCCGACTCGTCCTTGTCCGATTATTTTTTTGGTTTTTCTGTTGAAGAACAACAGTAGGCTACTTAGCTGAAGCAAAACATTACCTACTTTAGCTGAAGGAAAACATTGTAAGGAAACCTGCGTACATCTTGAAAAAAATCTCTACAAAAATGATTGCGTTTCTGCACAGGAAGTAGCGAGAGCGAGACGGGGCCGCGCGCTAGCACTCGTTAGCTTGAGAAAGACCGCTGAATGAGATCGAAAATATAGTTGTTACGACTATAAAGTGGAAAAATATGCCATAATCACTATAATTTCCACAGTAGATAAGTTCCAAAAAACTCGTTGGTACGGGACCGGAATTCGAACCCACGACCTCATGGTTAAGGCGGTTGTTACTACCACTACGACTACATTGTGCAAAGTCCAATCAATATAATTATTGTACGTCCATTACACTCAAACGATAACAAAAGTACCTATTTACATAATAATTTTAACTGATTTTACATTATCAGTTGACCCGCGAGTCGGACTGAATAATAAATGAAAAAAACACACTATCTTATCACTTGTTTGTTAAATCTGTCAACTGTAAGACAGCGACGTGACATTTTGACATTAAGGGGGTGATAACCGGTCACTAACTATCTCTTTCTCGTACAGAAGATAAAAAATGCCGAAAATAAAAAAAGATAATTTACCGATAGTTGCGTAGCGGCGTATACCAGTAGCGGCTGATAATTTGTAGGTACCATATTCAAAATAAGCTTAAAAACATGGAACAAATGGGCAAGAAAAATTTGAATATATTGCGATTTATCCGAAATAATTATTTTTCGCAAATAATAGCAAAAGCGACTTCCATCGCGTACTACTCGTAATTCGAATAGTTTGCGTGAATTGATGCATACAATTTTTTACATAAGTACTTAATTGTTGATTGTTCAAAAATGGCTCAGCCGATTTCAATAAAATTTAACCTCGGAAGCAGGTTAACCTGCTAATACCTTTTGCACTAAAAAAGATTTTTTTGAATGGGTTCACAATTGGCAAAAATATCGATGAATAACAAAAAAAATACATACAGACAGCGAGATATTAGTTCAATGCATAAGTACAGATGAACAATAGAACATCTTCCTTTTTGGAAGTCGATTAAAAAAAACACGGCAATAGCCACGGAATCGAAATATTTTTCATGTCTCTTTCTAACTAATGCAATATGGCAGCTTCCGTATTGCAACCGGACTCAGATTGGGTGCTGCTATTGTGTGTCCGTGTGGAAGCAGCGTCGACAAACACGGACTTTGCTGCCAGAAAAGCGCAGGTAGATTTTCCCGCCACGGCTATTTAACATCATCAAAAGGGCGCTTGCCACTATCAACATCCCAGCTATTTTAGAGTCAGCTGGCATAGCTCGGAATGATGGCAAGCGCCCTGATGGCTTAACATTAATCCCCTGGGAGCGTGGAAGGGCGCTGGTATGGGACGCAACATGCGTCGATACCTTGGCCCCTTCTCGCCTCAGTGGGACAATTATTCAAAGAGCCGGAGCCGCGGCGGAGGCTGCCGAAGACGCTAAGCGGCGCAAATACGCATCACTCGCAAGTGAATATGTGTTTTCGCCGCTTGGCGTCGAAACTTTTGGTTCGTGGGGTCCATCCCTAAAAAAATTCTTTAAGACAGTTTCGCCAAAACTTGTTGAAGCTGCTGGTGACAAGAGAGCTGGCTCATCCTCGCACAGAGAATCTCTTTATCCGTTCAGCGTGGAAATGCAGCCTGCGTTCTTGGCACCCTACCACACGGACACAGTATTTGTTTCGATTTTTAGCCTCTGTTTATTTTTTTTTTATTCTGTATATAGGGAGGTTTAATATTTTTGGCGCATTTGTATATATTAGGTAGTTTAGAATTATATTTCAATGTTTTTTAAGTTAGATAAATAAAATAATCCCAATGCAATATATTAAATTAATGCATCTCCTATTGTATCGATCGACCGTAATATCGCTCTGGTATCTCGCTGAGATAATGATTAGTATGACATTCATACGTAGGTAAGTAACGTAAGTATTCAAATTGAATTTTGTGATAAAATACAATCGTGCATTTTAATAAACATTTTCATCACTCAAATTATTATCGGATTGAAAGATATCAGAAAAATTTACACATTAAAACTTTTTATAACAATTTAAATTATTGGGCGTATCAAGCAACTTGACGGCTGTGACGTTAGCTACAAGCTGCAGATAACCCAATCCTGACTGAAACTCGCTTTTAGCAGCTGCGCGGGGATTGGGTTCCGTGCAGCTAACAACTATTTTCACAATAATTATTAATTTATTATTTTTATTCCAACGAATTCACAGGCTAAGCCTGGTCCTTTACGAGGCATCAATGGAGCCTAAGCCAACATTGAGAGGCCCTTTTTACAATGTTGAAGTATAAAAACAGCAGTAGGTAAGTACATATGTATATATAAAAAGAACAGCGTTGTAGACAAACTACTTAGGTATTGCATATAAAAAGACTTGAAATATATATGTTAATATTGGGCTATTGTGGTGATATTTTAAATGACATATAACGTAGGACTATGGAATGAGGTACGGCACCCGCTAAATATGCCCCATTCAATTTATTTTTTTTAATATTTGATTCTGCCAACAGTTGTGAGATGATTTTGATGTTTTCATCCGCCTGAATATAGAAGGTTTTGTACCTACTATACGCTGATACCTACGAGTAAGTACCTGTTAAAGTAATTGAAATACTTTCTTTATTTGCACAATGTAGTGTAAATTCGTAAAGGTCAGGTGGCTAGCCCTGGCACGGTAATTAGATATAATTACCGTGGCCCTGGTGTCAGAGTATGTAAGCCGCTCAAACGTCTCTGACATAGCTGAAGCTGAACGGTTAAATAAACCGGCACCCATAGTTTAACCTTTCCAAGCACAGCAGCGCTCAATTGTAAATAAATGCCATCCGCGGTCACCCATCCGAAGATTGACCATGCCGAACGTTGCCTAACTTAATACGTTGATATTAATAAATTTTCCATTTTCATTTCATTCTTGGTACTTAGGTTGCCACGTGAATAAATAAGTAAACAACTCGGTCACATAATGAGCAAATATTTTCTTTTCTCACAAATTGTTTGTCAAAATGATTTGGGCGGGAAGGTGACATAGCTAAGTTCGACTACCTTCCTTTTATAAGTCTACTGAAATCTAAATAATTCCTAATACAAACAAAATAATATCTTCAAACAAATGTCAAACAGAATGACAAAATAACTGCGTAGGTATAAAGAAATAAGTAGACAAAAAAAATATACCTATACCTAAATAAAAGTACAAACTACCTGTAATAAGTACCTAAAATAGAAAAAAACTTACTATTAAATGTAAAAATAACTGGCAATAAATAAATAAACTACAACGCTTCGTAAATAAAACCAAATCTTAATAGCTGGTTTAGATATAATAGCGCAATAAAATAGTCCAATTTAATACTACAAAAATAACATTATTATTGGTAAATAGACAAATAAACTGGTAAACATAGGTAGGTACTTGGGTTCTAACTACTTTATTCATATACCCTGAAAACGTCACCCTCCATAATATTGTGCTATTATTGGTTAAAGATAAATTATTCCCAGTCCTATTTAAATGAGTTGTTGCATAAATTACGGAACTTGTTACTTGTTAGGTTACTAAACCGATTTATCTCTGACTGGTTTAAATGCGCGATAATACTTATAAACGGAACACGTGTGGCAACAATAGTATTTCTATTTAAAGCGATAAACAAACTATAGGTAGGTACACTTATTTTTAGCGAGATCAACAGTAATGAAAAATCGCATTATGATATATTTCAATCTCTTTTTAATTTTAATATTCAATCTTTTAAACGTATCGCTTTTCACAAGGTCAAAAGGTTAAGCAAATATCGGACACTAAAATACAGTAGATGAACACGCCAAAAAAAAAAACAAAAAAATAATAAACTCACCAATAAAAATAAAAACTGTCAGATGACAAATAAAATCACACTGTCACAACACAAAAAAAAAAGGATATTAAAAAGATCGATTTTTAAAAATTATGTAATGTTCGGTGCTAGCGCGGACGATCGGCGCGCGCAACGTCCACAGTATTTCGGTACACTGGCCAAATAAAATGAAAACTACCGCGTTGTTCGTGCGTAAACACGCATTATGCAATTCTACTTTTAAATATCGACTTTCTGGCTATTTTCTGACTGAAGTGTTCGGACTGAATCTGGGCAGCAGATGCTAAGCTTTTACAGGTTCCTATTGTTTTGAAAGGAGCGTTAAATGTGGAATGCTTGAATGAAGCCACGCCTCCAGTTTGAGCTGTATAGTTTACCCGTTGATTGACGTCATAATGTGACGTCATATGGGGTTATCTTTGGTGTAGTTTCGCTTCGTCAGAATGACACACCCATAGGTTGAGTTTTAATACCTATTTCGGGCAGGACGAAATTTATAGAATATGAGATAGATAGAATGGTAATAATACCGGTAGCTAGACACACCTCCAAAACTTTTTGTAACATTTTTTATTCACAATGTAGGTAGGTAAGTAGGTCACAAAAAATAAAGTCTTGTTTTTAACAGACTTCCAAAAAGGAGAAGGTGCTATGTTCGTCTGTATGTAAGTATCTTTTATTTGTGTATGTTCATCGATAATTGCGCCAATTGTGAACCTAATCGAATTTTTTTTTTTAATTTGGAAAGGGTATACTCTCGAGAAGGTTCCATTTAAATTTTACAGTATATCGGCCGACCCTTTTTTGAAAAATCAACAATAATGTAAATTCGAATTTTGTACACAATGGAAGGCGGTTTTGCCATTTTTTGATTTACGTTCGACTTTTATCGTTACTTTTTGACGTAATTACGTCTTATAAATCGATAAAGGACAGATGCACGCACGAAAAAGTGTCACGTTCCACCAAAGCCGAGCGTGCAAGCGAGAGCGCGGAACAAGCGATGGAGAGGCAGGATCGGCCTAAGCGTTCGGCTTGTTCAGTTGTTGATTCAACAATGTTTTTTTTATGACGACAAGCCTTTAGAGACAAGACTTTGCAAGCCAATTTTTTATTGCGTATTAGTCTGCTTGACCGTCAACACGCCTGATGGTAAGCGACGTTGGTCGACAAATAAGCACATAGACTTAAAATAAATGTTTTCACTCTGACTTTGAAAAGCTTCAGATTATATCTCGCCGGAAACAGGATATCCGGCATACCTACTGTTCCGTGGATTAGAATAATTCTATAAAATAAGCTTGCCATAAAAATACGTAAAGGTCGAAAGGTTCTCGAGTGGAGGCCACGTACCGGCAAGCGCAGCGTAGGACGTTCACCCACAAGGTGGACGGATGACCTCATTAAGACCGCAGGATCGCGCTGGATGCAAGCCGCTTCCAACCGGTCTTATTGGAGATCCATAGGGGAGGCCTATGTCCAGCAGTGGACTTCTTATGGCTGATGGATAGATGGATGGATAAAAATACTAATTTGAGGCATTGAGGCCATTGAGGACAAAACTATGTATCCCTACTAATATTATAAAATGTGAATGTAAGTTTGTTTTACGCTTTAACGCAGCAACGGAGCAACGGATAGACTTGATTTTTAGCATAAATATAGTTCAAAGGTCTGGAAGTGACACAGGCTACTTTTAATCCCGAAAAAATAAAAGGTTCCTGTGGGATAGCATAAAATCATAAAACGCGGGCAAAGCCGCGGGCAAAAGCTAGTTATTATTATGAAGCAAAGCCGCTATTTCTGTGTGTCTGTCGTCCCGTCTGTGTATATCCGCTATTATTTTCTAATGTACAATACTCAACAGATTCACATATGTAGGTACGGCTTTCACTAGCTTTTAAAGAGTTTCAACGAGGTTAGTAGCTATAACAATCGTAGGTACCAGGGGACCAATTTTTAAAGTGTTCAGTGAGAACTGTTTTAAAAAAAAAATATTGACACTTACGAGTATTTTCATATTAGAACTCTGCATGTTTGTAAAAAACAACCCAAAATATTTCACTGATCAAAAATCTTTGCGGTCTCATAGTTTACGCTCCAAACACAAATATAACATTAGTATTCCTCAAGCTAACAATACAATATTTCACAAAAGTACATACATGACAGCTATCAACACTTACAATGATTTACCCTATGATATAAAGTCATTAGATGGAAATAGATTTAAAAATTCTCTCAAGAAATGGCTAATTGAAAAAACATTGTATGATATGAACGAATTTTACTCATGTACACACGGATCGGGCCCATACTTTTATTATAAAAAATAACTTTGTGCCATAATAATTTTGTTTAAAAGTTTTGTATATATTCAGGAATGATCTCAGTTTTTTAGTATAACATATTTTAAACATAAGATAAAGTTAATATTTAGATAGGTATTATTGTTGTAAATTGTTTTAAATGGTTGATTTCAAGCACATGTATAATTGTAAATACATCTAAAGAAACGATATTTTTCATGTAAATAGATATTATTAAATTTAAGTAATGCTCTTCATCTATGGTAATGCGTGGTACCCATCTAAGTCTTAGGATGGCTACCATATTGCATAATATTGCATGTCCGCTAGGACAAACTGTTGATACCAATAATCTACTTGAAACATCTTTGTACTGACACAGTTTAATTTAAAGCAATAAAAATTTACTTTACTTTACTAAACTTCGCACGGTTTGGTCGTATACGGAACTTGTATGAAGCATTCGCAACTTCCATCGACAATTATTGTGTTTTCATAGTATCTGTCAATGTTCCGTACCTATACGTACCGAGGCATTGGAAGTTCAAAAATAGGTCCCTTGGGCGAAGGCGGGATGGACAGCTAGTATTTTTGTTATCATCATTCTTACTACGTTATAGGCCGTGTCACACAAGTGGGCGGATGTGAAGTTAGCTACAAGCTGCGCAATATCCAAACCTGATTGAAGCTCACACAAAGCCGCGCGTTGATTGGATACTGCGCAGCTTGTAGCTAACTTCATTTCCGCCAACTTGTGTGACACGGCCTATAGAAAAATTCATTTCCGACATACTAATATCATTATAGACGTCTAGATACTTATAACTTGATTTGAGGTATTTTAGAAGCCGAAAAGTGACTGCTAGGAAATACCTACTGCTAGATCAGTATTTGGATGGGTGACCGCGGGTGGCATTTTCTAACTGAGCGCTACCGTGTCACGGATGACACGTTAAATTGTAGGTCCCGGTTGTTTTAACCGTTTAGTCATGTCATAGGCCTTCAGGCGGCCTAAAAACTCTGACACCAGGGCTAGCCACCCGGCCTATAGGTACGAACTTACAGCTATAGGAAAAATAAAAAGGTAATATTTCGCGGGCGGAACCGCGAGCAAAAGCTAGTAGGTATTCTATAGGTATCTCAATGGGAGCTGCTAATATATTTTTTATCACAATATTTTTTTTTAATTATTAAAATATACAGTTGCTATATAATATGTCTAGTATAATACATCAAGTATAATACATTCGTACATATTATACCCTGTCTAAGAGTGTTGCAAAAGCCCATTTAAATAACCATGCCAGGGGCGTAGCTACCGCCGTATCTGCCGTATCAATTATACGGGGCCCCCGCCCCGGGCCGCAGGGGCCCCCGGCGTGCGTAAACAAAAATCAATAAAATTAGAAAAACCAAAGTCATGATCAGTTATAAATGATTTAATAAATCAGTTTGCAAAAAAGGCAATAAATATACACTCTCCGTATATTTCATTTTAATTGTTTATAAACATTTTGGAAAAAGTGACAGACAGATAATTATGATGAATAAATATTTCTTTTAATTTGATGCAATAATTTTTTTCTTTTGTGAGAATTTTTTATATGGGCCCCCAAAAACAATTTTATACGGGGCCCCGCCAAGGCACGCTACGCCACTGAACCATGCTCAATGAATCTTCTAACATCAGCTATAGGTACTTTAGCATAGAAATACTTATAAGTAGATATAATCCGAATCAAAATTCTTGGCGGTTGTGATGTTAGCTGTTAGCTACAAACTGCGGACAATCCTCATGTTATCCGCAGCTTGTACCTAATGGTGCCGCCACACACTCCACGAGGCCGAGGCGAAGAAGGAACTTCTGTACAACCCGGTCACAATATCTGTGCACCTGACTTCGTGACGTCATATCGAATTATCGGGACGTATATACGTTACCGGACGTCTTGTATACCGTCCGGACGTAAATTATTATCGGGACGTGTATCGGCAACGAAGATGCTAACCGTACTGTCGCACCGGGGAGTGCGCGGAGAGGTGACAGGGGAAGCGGGAGAGGCGCCGCATTCCAGCGAGGTGCACATATATTCTGACCGGGTTATAGCTAACATCACGTCGCCGACTTGTACCAAAGTACCTATACTTGTTTACGATGTGAAGTTAGCTACAGCAGCGTGCTCGTGTTGCCTCGTGGAGTGTGTGGCGGCACCATAAAATCACAGCAAGAAGATTGCTTCGGCTTTATACCTAGGTATGGTCATAGGGAAAACTGGCCTGAATGGAAATCCCTAAACCCACTCCGTTGCTAAATGGGACGAAGTTGAGACAATATGCAAAATGGCAAAGTCATTTTGTCCAACTTTTACTATGGGACTAGCCGCGGAAAAGATACTGACGTCATCATTATTTCGTTTCAATCGCTAATTTATGTAGTTTTTTATTCTTTTTTTTTTAATATAGGTACATTACAAAGCTATGTTGTATCAAATGTCCTTTAGAGACCAAAATCTGGCAACATTGACCGCGTCCTCGGTCGCCAGATTGAGGTCATTTTAGGTGCAGCGTTTTGGGCACAGCGGGCAGACTAAGAGATGTGCAATTGTTTGAATGGCAGCACCTGATTTGAGAAGCCCCACCTCGCCATGTTCTCGTTACAGCGACCAAGCCCGGCACGGAGCCGATTAAGGATTTTCCAGGTGGGCCACGGTTTTTTTAAGATACTGACAGGTTCTGTTCTTTATAAAAAGCTTATTGACTCTAAATAAAAAGTATAAAACAGCTGACTTACAGCTAGGTACGTGCCCACTACAGAGGAGTTAGTACAGGTTGATGCTCCACAAGAGAATATTTCTGTATTAATTTAATATCGTTCGTTGTTATGCTTACTTAGTACTTTTATAATTCTGGGTACCACATTATGTGGTTCCCAGTAGGCGCTAACAGTGCCACCAACTTAGCTGTTCGGTTGACGGCGTCGCGTCGCTAGTGGCGCAAATTCAAATGACGAATTCAAAATGGCGGCTGACGCACATTAAGACTAATACGTTCCGGGCGTTCCGGCAATCACAGCGTTGGGTCTGGACGTCCACCCACAGAGTGGACTGGACCGCTGCCGCGCTGGATGCAATTCTCTTCTAATCGGTTTTATTCTCAGTTTTCAGTTATTCTCTAATTCGGATCTTCTTATGGGCCACGTCACCACGTTGGTTTAGCTATAAGTAGATACAGAACCTTTAGTCCAGGTTTTGCGTAATAGTTTACTTCTTTCGCGTTCGCATGTGGCTCCATACATTTTAGTTAGTTCATCCTCGTTTCCGCCAGGGGCACTGTACAAAAATGTATAGAGCCATACGGAAACAGCTGTAGTTTCAATTTACGAGTAAACCTGGACTAACCCCTCTAGTGTAGGCCGGGTGGCTAGCCCTGGTATCAGAGTGTTTTTTAAGCCGCCTGAAGGCTTCTGGCATGGCTACGCGGGCTTAAAACAACCGGGGCCTACAATTTAACGTGTTATCCGAGCCACGGTAACGCTCAGTTGGAAAATCCAACCGCGGTCACCCATCCAACGACTGACAGTGTGGACCGTTGCGATGATTGTTGACAAACAACTAGCCAAATTACGCTTTACGCGCTACCACGGTAATTACCGTGGCGCTACTGAATAAAATTGATAAGTGGATGTACTTAAAATAGTTAAGCTAGGTAGGTACTGAAATTACGTAGGGGATACCTACCTACCAGTAGGTACTGTCAAGCCACTCTGCGGCTGAGATAATCATGAGTTCAAATTATGCTGGGTTTAGGCTGTTGGCTACATTTATATTTCTCAGTGATACTTCCCAATTTTGCTCTATGTACGAGTATTTATGTGAAACTCCTGCAAAGAAAATAACTGCAATATTTTGAGCATTAGGTACCGTAGGTGCGTAATGCGTACCTAATTATTAATTGCTATAAACGACTTAATTTTCTCTCTTCTATGCTGTGCACAATGCAGTGTTGGTTCATCTCTTTATCTTATTAATTTTCACTGTTATTTATTCGTATCTCGGTAATTTCGGGTACCTACCAATTTTGCGGATTTTTGCGCCTTATCTTTTTTTTTGAGCACACGTCAAAGAATAGCTTTGTTTGTGATTCAAACTTCAAAGCACTCGCTGCTGAGCCATTACGTTCCGTTTCAAGTGAATTAATTTAGTCAAAGCGGTGCTTCTTTATATAAATGTTTTGCTATTTAAGGCGTAATTACGCCATTGAAAGAAATAAAAAAAATATTTCTAATGGACCGGCCACACATTCGCGCTACGGCGAAGTTATCGTCACTGGGGCTCATTCATCTAATTCAAACGGTAGTAATTGGTTGTTCACGATTTGAACTACTACCTGAAGCTGGGCACACACGCTGCGATGATCGCATCTATTCATCAGATCAGTCCAGCGAGGTCCTAATATAGTTACATTGCCGGTAGGTAGTTATTGAGGAATCAAAATGACACCCCTATTTTAATCGAAAAATATTGATTTAACAAAAAAATTATTGGCATCAAAGTTGTAGAAAATCAAATTTTAAACAACTTTTGTTCCTTTAACTTCTGCTGAAAAATTGAAATAACACAAGTTATTGAAGAAATGAAATGGCACAACCGGCTATTTGAAAAAAATATCGATCTTACAAAAAGTTAATGGGAACTAAAGTTGTAGAAAATCAAATTTTAACCATTTTTTGTTCCCATAACTTCTGCTGGAAAATTGAAATAACACAAGTTATTGAAGAAATGAAATGGCACAACCGGCTATTTGAAAAAAATATCGATCCTACAAAAAGTTAATGGGAACTAAAGTTGTAGAAAATCAAATTTCAAACAACTTTTGTTTCCATAACTTCTGCTGAAAAATTGAAATAACACAAGTTATTGAAGAAACAAAATGGTACAACCAACTATTTAAAAAAAATATCGATCCTTCAAAAAGTTGATGGGAATCAAAGTTGTAGAAAATCAAATTTTAAACAACTTTTGTTCCCATAACTTCTGCTGTAAAATTGAAATAATACAAGTTATTGAAGAAATGAAATGGTACAACCAACTATTTAAAAAATTATCGATCCTGCAAAAAGTTTATGGGAATCAAAGTTGTAGAAAATCAAATTTTAAACAACTTTTATTCCGTTAACTTCTGCTGAAAAATTGAAATAACACAAGTTATTGAAGAAACAAAATGGTACAACTAACTATTTAAAAAAAGATCGACCCTACAAAAAGTTGATGGGAACAAAATTTGTTTAAAATTTGATTTTCTACAACTTTGATTCCCATCAACTTTTTGTAGGATCGATATTTTTTTAAATAGTTGGTTGTACCATTTCATTTCTTCAATAACTTGTGTTATTTCAATTTTTCAGCAGAAGTTAAAGGAACAAAAGTTGTTTAAAATTTGATTTTCTACAACTTTGATGCCAATTTTTTTTTGTTAAATCAATATTTTTCGATTAAAATAGGGGTGTCATTTTGATTCCTCAATAACTACCTACTGGCAATGCAACTATATTAGGACCTCGATAGACTGATCTGATGAATAGATGCGATCATCGCAGCGTGTGTGCCCAGCTTCAGGTAGTAGTTCAAATCGTGAACAACCAATTACTACCGTTTGAATTAGATGAATGAGCCCCCAGTGACGAAAACTTCGCCGTAGGGCGCAGATGTGGCCATAGCATTATGGTCTATCAAAGTAGGCTACAATATAAATGTCGCCAACATAAATAGTGCGTGGTGTGTGACCACAACATTAGTTTAAACTAAATACTTACGAGTATATTGCATTACCGTTCATTTATTACATTGGTGTGAAAAAATTAAATGCAAACAGAATACGAACGTAAATTATAAAATGTGTCGACTCTACATAATAAAGTTTTTTTATTCTCTAAATTGTTTTGGGAAACTCATATTTATCTAATGGAAGCACAAAGTCAACGCTGTCGCTGGCTAGTGTTTCCAGATGCACTGTAATTACAGCATCGTTACTGTAATTTTATTCTACTTCATCTACCGTACACTGTATTGTGGTGAATACAGTGTATGAAATCACTGTTATTTTTGTTGAAACAAAATCTCTTTAAATCTTTGTACATAGAAAACATTTAATAATATTTAATCGTAATTCTAAATTTTATTTTAAAGAAATATGTATTTATAAAGGTTTAGGGGTCTACAGAGTTATTACGCATCAAGGATAATATATTATTATAAAATACTTACCAAGAAAAGAAATAGTTATAGGTATCTGAATCTTCAAAATTAACTCGCACTTGATGATTTGGGTGATACTCTCAAGTCTTGATAATATTTAGCTACTAAACGACTTTGTCAAATCCATAATATACCTAATAGAAATCGGATGATTGAGCAAAAAATACCTTCTACAAATAAATCGCCAAAATACATAGAACCTGTGTACCAAGTTTATCTATAGGCTGTTGTGTTGTTAACACATGTTGGCGGATGTGAAGTTAGCTACAAGCTGCGCAATAGCCTATCAACTTGCGGCTTTATGTGAGCTTCAGTCAGGATTGGATATTGTGCAGTTTGTAGCTCACTTCACATCCGCCAACTTGTGTGGCGCGGCTTATAAGATTCGTTGAAAAATGCAACCTGTAGAGGAGAATCAACATCCAGCGTCTAAGTTTTGACTTCGCAACTTTAAAGCGAAGTTGCGAAGTCAAAACTGAGACGCTTCGCTCAATTCGTTTACTCGGCCAACTTCTGAAAAAATGTGTTTTTTATTTAAATAAAAATCAATAAATAATTTCAATTTCCCAATCTGGAAACACTGCCGCTGGATATCCAACGTGGTCACAACAAAATCCAATGAAATGGAACGTTAAAAAGTAACCTCAAAATAGTTCAACAGGCGTCAAGTCAAGTCAAACTGAAGCAACGTGTTTATATTGTTATAGTGAAATATTTAGAAAATATGACTAAAAGGTGTTAAAAACTATCAAAATGGTGCGTGCCTTATCTTCTAGTTCATGTTGGTGACAAGAGTTTGTTGTGAAAATGTGTATTTTTGCAGAGTAAGCTGTACGTTTTGTACGAGCATAGCGCGGGCTTCGCGTTGTTCCGAGTGGCGGAATTTGAAGAATTGGCTGCTTTTCTGCCTCAAGTGGAGGAGTCTGTGACTGATCTGCAGCGGTTCAACTCCGTGGTGACGCTTGTCGCGTTCCAACCCTTCAAATCTGCTGTCGTAGCGTTGGAAAATATCAATGCTATTTCTGAAGGTTAGAACACGTTTTCATAGTTTTTGGTTAGTAATTAGGACGTAAAAGTGTGATACAACATACCCAACATCCTATAATAGGTATAATAATAATGAGGTCAATAGTCACATGACGCTGACAAAAATGTAAACAAATGTTTGAGTAGAAGTTATAGGTTATAAAAACATGAAAATACCACACTAACCATAATAGCGCTTTGAGCAGACCTAATCCTCAGTTTTATCGTCAAAACTGACTAGAACTGCTCAAGGTGTTCATTGATATTGATGTTAACTATTTGACATTGCATATTATTCAGCATTAACTTTGAAATTGAGAGTATGCTTGTGTATTTTTAAACATTGAGCTGTCTTAACTCTACTGCTATACTGTCCAAATATACTGTGTTTAATTTAAGTAACATTTTATTAACTTTGCAAGTACATAAAACAACTAAATTTTAAAACCATCTTTTTCCAGGCATTGTGCCCGAAGACCTGAACCTATTCTTGGAAGGAGCCCTACCGAAGCGGAAGAAGCGCGGCAAGTGCACCCTCGGTGTATTAGACCCCAAGCTTGGAGCTGCCATCAGTGAGGCACTCGAGATACCATGCTCACACACCGGGGCAGTCCCCGAGGTGCTCAGAGGTAACGCATCATGATATAAGAATTATCTCTAGCTAGTTGATGGACTTAGTGCTCTTGCAAATAAGTATTCCAGTTTAAGAGTAATTTTGAACGTTTGACTAGTGAAACTCTCATGGTTTTTGTACATTTGAATACAGGTGTTACATATGCATGGTATTTATGGCAAAATTATCATAAAAATGATGTTGAAATTATAGTATACTTGCTGTTTGGAATATAAACCACATGTAACACCTGTAATTTTAACACAAATGTTTAGGTCACCTGTGATCTGTACCATAAATTGTAAACAGTTTTCTTTGACAAAATGATTAATCACGTTATTACTTTCACAGGCATCCGTCACCATTTCCACGCCCTGATCAAGGGCCTAACCCTGAAAGCATGCAGCGTGGCACAACTTGGTCTCGGCCACTCATACTCCCGAGCCAGAGTGAAGTTCAACGTGCACCGAGTGGACAACATGATCATACAGTCTATTGCTCTGCTGGACCAGCTTGACAAGGATGTCAATACGTTTTCAATGCGGATCAGGTAACACATTTTAACCTTTGACTGGTGACGTGGTTTTTTGTAACATAACTGGTGACGTGCGGCCTGACAGGCCGATGCTTTATCTGGTCTATAAATCGTATATTAAATGTGGTAGGTTATCCTAATGTATATTTTGTGTTAAATTATATACTAAAGTAAAAATTAAAACAACTTAATGTAGTCTAAATATCTATTTTTTATTATGTACATGTAGTTACAAAGTTTTTGGTCTTTAAAATCAAAAAACTAGGCTCGAGATCAAGAATTGCTTGTAAAATATTTAAAATCAACAAAATAGTAACATATATTTTTTTTTTGTCAAAGTTCAAACACTAATCAACTTATAAAAAAATAACTCTTATCATAAGTGTCATGTCTCAAAAATGACAACTGTCAAACTTTAGTAATTTTTCTTCTAAAATTTGGCGATCGACATTAGAATTTACAACTGGTGAGACTTGTCTAATTGTGTTTGACATTTCATTTATGTCGGCACCATCTCTAAGCTTTTTTCTAGGAGGTCCAGAGTTATTCATTGTAAGTAATATCTGAAAATAACCGCAATAAATCAATATAGTGAAACTCCAAAAAAGTTACTTAAGTGGTGACATAAAGCCTGAGAGGCCGCTCGAGAATTTTAAACCGATCTAACTTACCGATTTGGGCCTGGCCGATGCAACCACAGACTTAACAGACTCAACAAAACACCGAAATATTGATGCAAAATCCACTACATGCACAATACACACCTACATTTGCAAAACACGGGCCGGACTCAAGGATAATCTGTTATTACCGCCTTGGTTATTACTCAATATAATTTCAAATAAAGATCTATGCTGTAAATCCGAATTATTTATTAAACTTCCAGAATTCTATGTTCTTTTTGTCCGTTTGGTTGATCAAGGCCCCGTTCATTTTAGCAGTAGGATAGGACTATCTCTAAGGGAGGCATCCATATATTATTACGTCACACGAATTTCGTGATTTTTTACCCAGACCATATTATTATATATTCTTTGCCCAGACCATAATTATACCCAGACACAGGGCAATCATCCACAAATATGCTTGCCCTGTGTGGGAATCGAACCCACGCCTCTTTGGCCTAGCCGTCAGGATCACCTAGGCCACCGAGGCAGTCAAATCGTAATGATAGCAGTTATTACTTGTACATAGGACCCCTCACACTTCGTAGACCCCCTTTTATGTGTGATGTAAGTTATGGATGGACTCGTTAGGTATTAAAATATTGAAACACACAAGACCAAGTTGAATCATTTATTTTTATACATAATTTAATTTTTTATTAATTTCTTAATCTTTAATTACTCTGTTTTGCATCGTTTGAATTAATTAAATGAATGAGCTCCCATTGACGAATATTTTCTGTTGAGCGTAGATGTAGCCCGACCATGACAGTGATAGAGACTGATCATTGAATACTGTTGTTCTAATGAGCATTAAAAATAGGAATAATAGAATAGTACTCACTTCTTCAAATAATGTAGGGATGGCACCTCGGGCTAGAATTGTGCGGGAACCAGTCCGGTCAAACAAATTTTCCTCAAAATGTTTTGAGCATACCAAACTTGATGCATTGGGCTGCCAGTTTTCTCGTTTCAAATTCGTCACCCATGCGTTTTTCAACGTTTCGTCTTTGGGAAATCTATAATGTAATAATAATATTTGATACTTGAAATATATCTAACCAACCATTTAATTACACTATTCAGAGCTACCCAGATCTAGTGTACTAAGCCGAAAGTAAATGATTTATGTATACCATCATTACGAATAACTTTTACTCAGGGACAAGCCGGGATTTGAGAAGAATTTTTTTCTCGATTCCGGGTTATCCCCATAGTAAAAGTTGTTCATGAGGCTGGTCCTTATCATTCTCTTTCAGTTTACAAGTACTTTGGTACAGGTCAAGCAGATAATCCTGTCTAGATCATTAAGGTATACTTTAAATGACATGACATAATCCACAATAGGAGGTATAGGCCGAATTGAACTTGTTGACGGTTGTGATGATCCGCGGCTACAAGCTGCTACTCAATCCTGATTGACACTCACTTAAAACCTGCGAGGATTGAGTTTCGGACAGCTTGTATTAACTTCATAGCCGCCAAGAAGTTTCATTTACTTTCAAAGACACATTTTTGTTTAACAAAAAGGACAATTCTTTGAGATAAATCCTAGTGTGCGAAGCACTATTAAAATTAAATCATTTCATTGATTTACTTTATTCAGATTACTTGGAAAAGTAGCCAGTAATTCGTGAAAAGGGTTTGTCACATATGAAACTGAAACATGTTCTTTAACTGTGGGCTTTAAGAATAAGCTCAAAATAGCCCAATGTGCTATGGAGCAGGCCATGCTCGGAGATTATCTGCCAGATCCAATCAGGAATGATGAGATTCGTAGACAACCCGAAGTAGGTAACCAACATAGGTCAGCGGATTAGCAAGTTGAAATGGCAGTGGGCTGGGTACATATGTAGTTCCAGGAACGGATGGTCTATGAGGCCGTAAATTCTCGAATGCTAACCACGGATCAGCAAGGTAGACTAACGATATACCTAATTAAGATCGCAGGAAAGCGCTGGATGCACGCCGCTTTCACCCGACCTTGGAAATCCAAAGAAGAGGCCTATGTCCAGCAGTGGACACCTTACGGCTGATGGATAGATGGATAGTTCATGTCATCATAATCACATCAAGCTGAAACTATTTTAATTTTATCTGAATACGTTCCCTGGACAATACCTAAGTACATTGAAAGATAAACAATGATCGAATCAATGAATTTTGAAAGAAAATTACTAATTAACTTTTATTACACCCACCAAACTTGTACATTGGAATAAACACAATCGTCCCAAGCCTTCAAATTGAAAATATAATGAAAAATGACACGAGAAATTAGCAATTCAAAATAAGCTCTATTACGACACACGAAACTTACCTGTGAAACATTATATCGGGTGGATTCTTATGAGACGAATTAAAACACATGAGGACACTGCACTTCACCATATTATTTTCGTGTTTTTCAAACCAAATACGCAAAATTAATCTTTATTTCGGTAAATTTCTGCGGAACGCTCTAGGCTTATTTTACGCTATTAAGATGGCGGCTTGGAACACAGCACCACACGCTCATTTTTTTGTTTATGGGTTGCTACACTACGTCAAACAAAGATACAAATATATCATTTTTGTGCAATCGAAAGAGATACAAATATAATATTTTTTGTGAATGTAGTTGTAAAAAACATGTTGGGTCTGCTTCTGTATTGGGAAGTCTGTGGATGCAACTATCCCCCTCTAGGGCACTGGCGATACTAAACTCGAAGCTACTTAGGCGCTCAAATACGGGAAGTGAGGGGAATGGGGTGATATGAAGTTTCGCTTGCGCCGCTCGGCCTGTGAGACCGCACGTCACCAGTTAAAGGTTAATATAATAAATACAGAGTAAGGAGGTGATTCAGATGCATCTTTATGATCAACTTTTACTATGGGGGCAATCCAGATTTTGAAAAAATATATTGGTTGTTTCTTTACTTTGGTAGATTCCTAGATGCAATTTTGTAAAGAACGGCTGATTTTTTTTTCTCGACCTTAGTAAAAGTTATTCATAATAATGATGGTCTTAATCACCCCCTTTGGGGTTAGTACAGGGGAAGCAGATAACCCTGTATACTGTTCTGTACCAGCCTGTTCAATAGTCCACTGCTTCATAGGCTTGCATATGAAGGCTTCAACCTTTTAAAATATGATATTAGATTAACCATAATATGATGTCCCAAGACATAATTTCACATAAAATAAATAATAGAAGCACTATGTTAAGCTAGTTACTTCAGCTAACCTGGCAACATTTTGTCTCAAGATTCAATAAATAATATTTATATATAAACTTTTAATATAATCTTAAAACTTTATAAATGTTTAGGCAGGCAACAAAACTTATTTAGTTCTTGGTTTAGCAAAACCGATACTTTTTAATTTGGAAAAGTAAATATTGACTTACTTTTATGAATTATGAATGTGCCTTTGTAAATTTCATAATAGAAATGTAAAAAGTGTTATCTCTGTCGAATGCCAAAAGTGAAAAAAATAATAATTCTAAATTGCTAATATGACTACGATAGCGCCTTCATAATTGGGCCTAATATCTTCATAATTGGGAATAATAATAAAAACTATTAAAATGAAGACAATTTTTTTTAGTTTTCGATTTTTTCCCTATTCAGTTCACTGTTCACCTTTCTGTTACCAAAAATCAGCCATTCATTTTGAACTTTTTGTTTTACGAATTTTTCCTTCTTTCAGAGAATGGTATTCCTACCACTTCCCGGAGCTCTACAACATTGTCCCCGAGAACCACGTGTACACCAAATGTGCTGAATACATCAAAGACCGCAAGACCCTCAGCGAGGAGTCGGTGGAACCTCTCACCGAGATAATCGGAGACTCGGAGAAAGCTCAAGCTATAGTGGATGCTGCTAAAATGTCTATGGGCATGGATATCTCACCTGTGGACCTGATTAATATACAGATGTTTGCTACGAGGACTGTTGCTTTACATAATTATAGGTTAGTAAAGTCTTATGGGCCCCATTCACCATCAGTCCAAATGGATGACATCCATTCGATTTTACGAGTTTGCGACTTCGTCATTAGAAATGGGGACTTTTCATTGGTATAGCGACCGCTTTAGCGTCAAAAATAGTTTAGCAACTTGTCTGATTACCTTCAAACTAAATCATCTGTGGATTTATCTTTATGTGCATAGTATTTCTGGCTACCTATATCTTCAAACAATGTTTCTGTAAAAAATGAAGTCTAAATTTAAATACACTAAATTGGCAACATTAGCTACATTCATATGGATGTCATCCATTTGGACTGATGGTGAATGGGGCCTATTAAAAATTACATGTGCTTTCAAGTATGTATAAGTCAACTTATGTTATAGAAGATTGTCTTGACAAATACTGTACCAGACTTATTAATACCCACTGGTGGACATAGACATAGGCCTACTCAGAAAGGATGTTTGGGCGGAATATGTTTGTGAATTCACATGTAATTTGAATTTATATTCTGAACATATGCAGATGTTTTCTCATGGCGTTTTTTTTTTTATTACTACAAATATGTAAGAAAAATTCAGGTCATTAACAATAATACATGTACCTTATGCAAAGACAAATTTTAACGTGATAACGTCTTATAAATCGATGAACGCCGACTGCACGAACGAAAATGTGTCACGTTCCGCCTTAGCCGAGCGTGCAAGCGAGAACGCGGAACAAGCGATGGAGAGGCACGATCGGCCTCTGTTTCAGTTGTTGATTCAACAATGTTTTCTTATGACGTTATTACGTAAAATTATCGTCCGTAGACCGACTTTACAGAAAACCATTTTTTTCTTATTTAGGAAACAGATAGCGGAGTATCTCCACAGCAAGATGAACAGCGTGGCTCCAAACTTGACGGTGCTGATCGGAGACCAGGTCGGGGCTCGGCTCATCTCTAAAGCTGGCTCTCTCACCAGCCTGGCCAAGTATCCTGCTTCCACTCTTCAGATATTGGGTAAGATCATTAAAAATTAAGTTATGTGACTAAAATTTGCAATAAATGAATAAATAAATACGAGAAACACTCTACGAATCGTCAGAAATAACAACAATTAATTTTATTTACTTTCAGAATAATTAAGGACAATATTACAATAAATTAGTTAAAAAATTCGGTACACTCACAATATAATTACAATATACAAAAAAAAAAGTCAGATTTTCTGTAATTTACTACATAGGATCAAAAACTTAGTCACTTGCAGACCAAACGTTTTTGACTTAAATATGACACAACAACTTAAATATTATACACATAATTAATATACATTCACATAACTACCAGAATTTGACACTTAAGAATGACATAACTCAGGCAAATCATGCAGTTTTCAGTAATGTGTTTCTGTTTTAATAAAATATCTACAATAGCATCGTCAAAAATAACCATTTAAAATAACTAATATTGCAGATACTCAATAAAAACGTCAAAAATAACCATGTGTCTCTCAATCACATGAAAAACTTTACAGCTGTACAAATATTTCTATGCATTTTCCTTCCAGGCGCCGAGAAAGCTCTGTTCCGCGCGCTAAAGACCCGCTCGAACACGCCCAAGTACGGGCTGCTCTATCATTCCACCTTCATCGGGCGCGCGGGCATCAAGAACAAGGGCAGGATCAGCCGGTATCTGGCAAACAAGTGCAGTATCGCTTCAAGGATCGACTGCTTCTCAGGTAATTAAATCTTTATCAAACAAAATATTGGCGATTTTTCGTAAACTAATGTTTTACTAAGCTCCACATTAATCGGCGGATGGGAAGTTATGCGCAGAACGCTGTGCAAAAGATAGGTATGCGCGGGAACCAGAGAGACGACACGCCGGGGCACACCCGCCCGCCAACCTCATGCCTCCCGCGCGCTCCCTACGCATTGTGCACACATGCGCAATAATTAGCGAATCACGGCGAAGTGTCATCTGCGGCTAACTTCTCATCTGTCGACTTGTGTGGTACTTAGTATACTTTCGTGTTTCTACATACATTTTTGTAGTGCCTCTGACGTAAACGAGGAATAACTAACAAAAATGTATAGAGCTACACGAAAACGATAATAGTTTTTGTCAAAAACGTGAAACTCATACTATGTGACCCATTTTATACCACATAAAATGGGTCACATAGTATGAGCACGCTAACACTAAGAAAAAAAATAACATACAATGTGAGTGAAACCTTTGAGCAAATATCTATAGAGTCACAATAGAGGAAAAAAGTGTCCGAGCTAAAACCCTGCCCAAGCTACTTATTGGGCAGGTTTTTAGTTAGTCGTAAGGCGATTGCAAGCCGACTACAACGCCGCGCGATGCCAAAGTGCTCGGTTACAAGCACTAATTAGATGACATAACGTCGAGATTTAAGAAAACGGATCATTGAGAATTATTTAATGTAAATATCTAAGTCGGTACTACGTATGACGGTGTTCGGACATTTTTTTACTACTTTCACTTAGGGACTGTGGCTCTGTAGATATTTGCTCTTCGTAGATAATACCGCAGAAATATTTCTGTCAGGAGCTGATATATAAATGTAGTAAAAAAATTAACTCTGATTAATGATGCACACTTTGATCTATCGTAAGTGATTGTCGCTTGCGGTAATAATAGTAGTGCTAAAGAAACGCGAACTGTATCCTCATGCACATATAAAGTATATGTGTGTGCTATAAGAGACCTCGCTACAAATATCCTTACATAGTATAAAATAAAGTCGCTATTTTCGTTTGTTTGTTTGTTTGTCTGTATGCTTAAATCTTTAAAACTACGCAACGGATTTTGATGCGGTTTTTTTTAATGGATAGAGTGATTCAAGAGGAAGGTTTATATGTATAATACACCTGTGCGAAGCCGGGGCGGGTCGTCTAGTTATATTATGACATGTATAATATTATCGTGTACGTAATACAATCGAATGATATCTGCTAGAATTTTGAAAAGACCATTTAAGTATACGCGGATTTAACCTAGGGTGTTTCTGCACATCAGTGGACATCCTACACTACGGTTGTAGTTTCTTCATTCCGTTGTTTACTTTCTATAACAACTTATATTACCTACCAGCATTTACCCGCATCTTATGGTTCATACTGATACATGATGAACAATCTATTTTATTGGGATAAAAAATAGCCTATACCACTCAGATCTTTAGAGTATATCCATGCAAAATTCAAGTTGATACATGTCTCTGTTGCTGCGTTTCTCTGCTGGATTTATAGTATTAACTTTTCTTGCATTATATATAACTGTCCTTTTGTTTTGTTTATCATTCTCTAAATAAAAAAATTGCATTATCCACAGAAATACAAAGCACAGTGTTCGGCGAAAAGCTCCGTCAGCAAGTAGAAGACCGTCTGAAGTTCTACGAAACGGGAGATATTCCCAAAAAGAACATCGAAGTGATGCAAGAAGCCATCGAAGAACTCAACCAGTCCAGCGTTGACGCCGTCGATGGCAGTGTCAAGAAGAAGAAGAAAAAGAAGAAGGACAAGAAACAAGAAGTTGTTGCTATGGACGAGGACTAGTTTAAGCGATATTTTAATTGCCAAAAGGCAGATTATTTTGATTCTTTTTGAGTTATTAAAGGTTAAGTATGTACTAAAATTTGTTTTATTTTCAAGTCTCATAGGTTAAGTTTTGAATTGACTTGTCATTTAAATAGAGGGTCATATTTTTCATTGATCATTTGGATTTAGCATTTAGTAACGACCATTGTCAGAAATATCTACAGTATTAGGTAGCATTGTTTTCTATTGGTGGGGTTAAATTACTTTTCTACTCTACCTACTGTACTAGAATATAATATGGTACCTACCATACCTAGGTACGAGGGCGGGTAAGTAAGTCCGTGACGTTTTGAATTTCCTGCTTCTTTACTGTTTTGCAAATGCAATTTTGCCAATGTCTTGTGTTTTACTGCCATCAAACGTAGAGAAGTTGAACGATTTCAAAATGATGTACTGGAATCTGTTGGAATATTTTATACCGTTCACCGCTGAAACAAACAGTATAATCTAAACACATAAGACGAATCTCACAAACAAACGCCTAGTTTGATGCCCTCGACCAATCTTATTTTTTTGAAGGGATAAAAAAATTGGATAAATTTTGGACAAAGTGTATAAAACTCAAAGGAAATAAAATGCTTTTTTTAGCCAAAAAACTTGTATTTCATTCAAAAAGTCACGGACTTATTGACCCGCCCTCGTACATAAATTATTACAATTATAGGAGTTGTAATATTACATTTATTGGAATATAATTATCCAGTAATATTTTGTCTGTGCTCAGTCAATTAGTTCATGACTAGACTAAGATGTATTTTTTTTTATTGGAGGAAATTTGAGGGATCTTTAAAGTATCCCGTGTGCCACAAAGGTTGCGAGGGGTTTTTGTGACAAAAACAACCAACGTTTCAAATTAAATTAGATTATCTTTTTCTCCTTTTTACAATCATATTTTTAAATTCTTCATATAACATTTCAGCAAGCTTGCAATCCCACTTCGTTACAATTGATCTTGACGTTAATATTGACACAGGCAAGCTGGGTAACGAACAGCTTGAATACATATGGTATAGCCACGGAGGCAAGTTGTCCCGCGCCGCACAAGCGGCAGGAGTCCTCACTGCTGGTGGTTTTGGAACCGACGATAGGGCCGACGAGTGTGCCGCATTTCAAGCAGATTGTCGCCTGGAGAAGGGAAAATACTCGTTAACACTTGGGACTTCATTGGTTGAATGTTAAATGTGAACAATCTATCATGCAATAGGAACGTTCCATGCGACACACATTGAAGTAGATCGGACACTAAAATAATAATAATTACAACAGTAAGAGGGCGTGATGTGCAATTATGAAAGTGTGAACAGGACAGAAATAATATCTTTTGTCTCTGTTTGCGTATACGCTTTTTTGCATCGAAACACGGCCTGGACGTAGACGCTAGACAAAATTATCGCGCCAAAAACTACCGTTGAATTTTTGATGAGATGCTAAGTAAATCAACATATAATATAACTATTATCTATTTTTTTATCATTACTTTTAGTATTTTTACTATTATCTAGAGTCTAAATATGATAAAATCATAACAACGTGTATATAGCTATCTAAGTATGACTAGCACATCTTTTTTCTCATATCCTATACGCTAGTAACTTCTACACCTATTGTCCCTCCACGATGCGACACGAGCGCTTCACGTTCCATCTCTCTCAACAATTGCGTCTACTACTCCTGTTGCTTACTCACTTTCGTTTTTACAAGCCGTGTCAGCCCTGGTGCCAGTGTTAATACAGGCCAGGGAGAGGGCAAACGTAAATAATTAAATAACTAATATAAATTAAAAATTTAAAAAACCCCCGACACATTGACAACCATTTTGGGCACATTTGTAGAATTTTGGTTCTTCCATCCCCACTTTAACCCACCATAACTCTTAAACGGCTCAATCGATTTTTATAAAACATAGCTAAGAACACTCTCGATTAAGTCTCCTTTCATCCAAAAAAAAACTAAACTGAAATCGGTTCAGTGGTTCGGGCGCTATGATGCCACAGACAGACAGACACACAAACAGTCAAACTTATAACACCCCTCTTTTGCGTCGGGAGTTAAAAAAAGGTTAAATTCCTTCCTCTGAGATGGCACAACGGTTCAAACACCTGAGCTCTGGTAGTACTTTGTTATAAATATCACTCGCGGATGCGCATCTACAGGATGGCCGTGTCAAAAGTTGCTCGACTTCGATGACTTAGAAACACGCAGTCAAACTACACTTACCTCAGTTTTGTCGGAACAGTGGAACAGCCTATCCTGCAGTAGGAACGCGGCCCCATGTGAGACGAGCGCGTCACGTTCCATCTCTCCCAACCTGACACCACCACCGCGACGACGGCCCTTCACTGGTTGTCGGGTGAGAGCATCCACTACGCCCGTTGTTCGCACCTGGGGACAAAACATTTATTTTTCAATCTACTTGCTTACTACTTTGGTACACCATAAATGAGACAAAATTTACTCTATAATTTTGAAATAGATGTCTTGATGTGATGACCCCTTGTCCTGATGACAATCCAATATAACATTATATTGGGTTTTGCCTTACTTGTAGCTAACATCACACCCGCCGAGAAGTAAGATTGCCTATAGCAGGTAAGTAGTGTCAGATTGTTTAATCACTACTTAGTTATGGTACCATAGACGATGCTCCTAGCGTAGTTGGATATCAATGGACAAGGGATATTCTGCTTTCGATGTAAAAGGCCTATTTTGAGTTTATTTTGAATGACGAATTTAAATATCTGTTCTAGCAATGAGTGTAGTGGGGAGATGAGTATAGTGGGATAGTGGTTAGCTCTGGAGTCAGTTTTTAAGCCGACTGAAGGCCTCTGACATAGTGAGTGTGAAACCTTATTTATGTGTTTACCTGCCACTTATCAGACACCATTATGCCTGAGCCGCTGATAATGTCATTTGTCTCCCGTCGACTCCGCTGTACATGCGCTCGGTCCCATTGTAGTTGTACCCTCCCGCTTCCAGTAAACGACCGAAGTAGTTGATCGCAGAATGTTTTACTAGATCTAATTTTAGCTCAAGTTTTATGTACTGAACCGTTGCCATAAGTAATATACTTTATTTGCCCACCTAGTTTTGATATTATTGATGATCCTTCTAGTGGATATAGAATGTTGGAATCTTCGTTTTTGATGCAAGATTTTTTAATGTTTGATTTAGGAGTTTAACCTGTTTTGGAAGTGGTGTGGGTGTTACTTGTCCTTGTTTTGTATGTTCCGTAGCACTATTGAAATAGGGAATCCTTAGCTAGTGAGTGTGATGGAATGATGAGTGCGATTGAGTGATGAGTGTGGTGGAGTGATGAGTGTGATGGAATGATGAGTGTGGTGGAGTGATGAGTGTGATGGAATAATGAGTAGGTGAGATGATAAGTGTAGTTAGGTTAGTGAGTGTGTCACGTAATTTACCTGCCACTTGTCAGACACCATATGCCTGAGCCGCTGGTAATGTATAACCCCATAGAATATATCAGCAGTCATCTCTCTCCCGTCGACTCCGCTGTACATGCGCTCGGTCCCATAGTAGTTGTACCCCCCCGCTTCCAGTAAACGACCGAAGTAGTTGATCGCAGAGTCTTTTTCGTTGAAACGGAACGGTGTCGCGTCGTATACCTTGAAATGAAAATGAGAAACTTGTTGTAAATAAATATTAGGGGACATCTTACACACGGTCTTTAACCTAAACTAAGCATAGCTTGTGATATGGCTGCCAGAGACTGATATACTACATATACATATTTTAAATACATACTTTTATATATAGCACCTAAATAACACCCAGACACAGAGCAAACACCTATGTTCATCACACAAATGTTTGCCGTGGGTGGGGATTGAACCCACGCCTCTTTGACCCAGAAGTCAGGGTCACTAATCACTGAGCCACCGAGGCAGTCAAAACTTTTATTGCGGGACTAATCCACAACCATATAATTAGCCTAAATAACAACCTAAATTTTGTTCAAATAAAAACTATGTTACAGCTGTCTTATTCATATCTGGTTATTATACAGCATACGCAAGAGTGAGTGGAACAAAAACGCATTGTCGGCATACGTCAAAATCACAAGTTGGAATATCAAAATGGTTAAAATGTGGTTCCACTTGTCTTTTGCGATGTGATCGGAAATTTGAACCCTCTAGTTCCAGCAGAAGGTTCAAATCTCTGATCATTTTACCTTCCTACTTTTTACCTTTTTGAATTTGGACACCCAAGATAGATAGTTCAATGCTAGTTTGTGAAACCCTTCGAAATTTCGTAAGTTCGGGTGTATGTGCATCTTTTAGTTCAACACAAACTCATGTGTCCATGTAGATTAACCGCATTACCTATCACTATCATACGCGCAGAGCATCTCTGGCTGCTTGTATTACCAATAAAACTTGACCTTCCGACGGCCGTAGTAGCAGCAGAATCGACCACTGATTCCAGACCCCAAACTCTTTACTCTGAAATATCTAGCTTAAACTATAAACTCACGTGTCCATGTAGACTGGCCGCCTTGCCCGCCATACACTCGATCATCATGGCGATGGTCATCCGGGACGGGAACCCGTGCGGGTTGAACAATATGTCGGGGATGAGCCCGGACTCCGTGAAGGGTAAGTCCTCCGCGCACCACTTTTGACTGCAGATGCCCTTTTGCCCCGCGCGGGACGCGAATTTGTCGCCTACGAAGGGGTTGCGCTGGGGACCAGACAAACTTTTATTTGTATTGTTATATATTGTACTAGCGACCCGCCCCGGCTTCGCACAGGTGTATTATACATATACACCTTCCCCTTGAATCACTCTATTTAAAAAAACCCGCTACAAAATTCGTGCGTTTGTAGTTGCGTAGTTTTAAAGATATAAGCATACATGGGGACAGGCAACGGGAAGCGACTTTGTTTTATACTATGTAGTGATTTACGTGCTTTACACACAGAAATGTGGTATCTCTCTATGGGCTTTATGAGAAAGCTCAAAGTAGCTTATAGAGCTAACGAGGACTCCCCTTTAGATCTCCAATAAGACTGTGTAGCGGCTTGCATCCAGGGTGATCCTGCAATCGTAATAAGATCGTAGGTCCACTCTGTGGATTGACCTCTTATGCTACGCTTGCTGGTGCGTGGTTTTCACTCGAGAACTGTTGGACCTCATCGGTGATCAGTTCTCTGTGCTATGTGCCCTGCCCACTACCATTTCAATTGGCCAATCCGATGGGATTTGTCAGTAACTTCAGTTCGTCTACCAATCTCTGCATTTCTAATTCGATCACGCAAATAAACTCTTAACATTGTCTTAATATCCAGATTGTTAGGTTACTACAAGGTTAATAATGAATAAAGCATAATAAGAAACTACATTTCAGTGTCAAATACAACGAGCACGTCTCAGCACGATCTCACGGCCCAAGCTATCTCTCTGATTAATATTAACGTTACTGACATTGGGTTGATCGTTTTTGAAGTGAATCTAATGCGACTTCCAAAAAGGTTGCGTTAAACGTTTAACGCTACCATGGAGGCATATGAAAGCACTGTTGCGTCGAAGTTTCACTTCTTCCGCGTGGAAGGACTCCACTTGCATATTTTGTTTGTTTGTTTCCATTTGTGCCTTATTATTCTTTGTGACATTTTATTGAAATAATTTTGACATGTATAATATCTCTGTACTTACATAAATGAAAATTGTAAAATACCTAGTGACTCGTCATGCGCCTTGGCGTTGCTGTAAGTATGATGAGGAAATGCAATAAAATGAAAGATAGAAAGTAACAAATAAACGCTTTCGGCCGAGTACACAACCAATGTTCGCAATTGGTAGATATCGTCGCCTATGAGGAGATTTTCCTGGAGTGAAACTGAAATAAAACTAACAGATATTACCAAAGATATACAGGGATATGAACCCACGTCTCCAACACACATGATATCCCGCCAAATCAGCACGGTTCCACCTATATCCTCAATTACTTCTCACCTGTATCCTGATCACGACGCACGCTTTCTTGACGCTCTCCTTGAAGTCCCCGCACTGGCGCACGCTGTCTACGTAAACGTCTTCCTTGCCGTGGTACTTGGTGACCATGAAGTTATTCTTCTCGCCATCAAAATAACTGTTCAAAATAAACAAAGTCAGGTCAGGTATACAGTTGTCTATATCCACGCTAATAATAAAAAGATTGCTTTTCAAAATTTTTGTTTTTTACTAATAGGACCAATAAATATGGTCCGTTTTCAAATATTCTTTCTCTAATCGAAAGCTACATTATTTGTAAGTATAGGCACCCGGGCAAAGACGGGGCGGGCAGCTAGATTACAATGAATCGATCAATTTATACATGACCCATAGTTAAATAAAATCTACTCTAAAATCGGAAAAAATCAAACAGTCAACGTGTGCTTTTTTGGCAAAGCAAAATATTTATCAAAGTCATTCACTAATGAGCAATTTTGGAACGGAATCAAATGTACTTACTAAACCGTAAAAAATGGCAGTCAAGATATAATATGCAGAACTGATGGCCAATGTTACCTGCGAGCCTATGGACTTCATAAACGCTATATTCTCTTACCAATTAAATTGGTAATTTTGGACTCCGTGGCAGCGTCCTGAAGGCACCTTCTCCACTATAAGTTTTATTGTAGTATTCTATAATATGCTCACCAGTAGAAAGGTTCAGGTCTGATCCTGGCTCCAACTACTGGTATACCCCGCGCCACACAAGTTGATGGATGTGAAGTTAGGCACTATCTGCGCAATAGCCAATCCTGACGAGACGTGACGTGGAAGCCGCACTTTGATGCCGCATTAACCCATCCTCATCCAGGAAATCCACCAGCTCAGGCCTGGAAGGATCCCTTTGGAAGTACGACCCGCCTTTGGTCAACTCTATATTTTTAAACTGCATACGTCCGAGAAGACATTTGGACGTGAATCTATCATGTCATAACTCACCCTTCGAGGATAGGCATGTGTTTAGCAGTGAAACAATACAGTCTGACATGATCCAATACTTACCAATTGAAGTAGGTCTCAACAGCCAATAATAAATTGTTTTATTCAGACTTATTCTGGAGCCTATAGCATAATTCTTAAAAAGTATCTCCTTGCAAAGTACGAGCTAAGATTTCGCAAGATGTAAAAATATGGCTTCCACGTATTCAAGACTCACCAGTAGAACGGCTCATCAGGTTTGATCCTGGCTCCAACTGCTGGTAACCCATCCTCATCCAGGAATCCCACCAGCTCAGCCCTGGAAGGGTCCCTTTGGAAGTACGACCCGCTATTGGTGAGCTCTATGAACTCTGATTTGTAAACGGCGCCGGCGGCGAAACCGCGCTCGAATGCCGACTTGTTGATGATCATTGCGTCTTCCATGTCGTAACCCTGGAGGTAATAACGTAATAATGTAAAAGGATAATTCCAATTTCTACTCATTGGATATACTCATATTGTATAGGGGAGGACTATAAAAAAAAAAAAAAAAAAATTATTTATAAACATCAACGCCATAATTCAATACAAAAAGCCAAACAATTTAAAAAGGACACATACACACATTTGCCTGAACTAGGTTAAACCTGTGCTTCAGGCTGACAAAGAGCAAAAAAAGAAAATTTAATACTTATAAATAAAATAACTACTTGCTACTTAAACTCAGTAAAATACTTCTATAAACTGATTACAGTGCAAAAGTGCGACATACTTACTTAGTAACCTAAACAAAATACCTGATAATACCTAAAAACCTAACGTTTTATACAGAACTAAAAAAATTGAAGACTAAGTTAAAATAGATGTCTACCTAATGCTTAAAAATAGAACGTGACATTTGTAAACCTACTTAAAAGTTAGGAATGCTTAACTGTACAGTTTCAACTTATTTCACTATTAACAACAATTTCTCTGTATCATCGTACGACATATTTTGAAGGACCTCAGTGATTAGTCTTTTACAGGTATTATAATTAACCGGGTAAATATTAACTAACGTGTTCAACCTATTGTAGAGAAGCGGCCCAAGAAATCTGTAAAATTTAGAACTGAAAGCATGTTTTGAATTTGTTAGTTGAGGACAGACATTGAATTTCCGTCTTTTGTTAGTTATTTCTGCGCTATAGGGCAGAGCTGCGTGCTGTTTTAGAACAACGTTTTGTATGAACAACTGCCTTACTGTTAGTACTTTACATGATTCATAGAGTAGGTTAGTAGGAAAAATAAAAGGACGACAAGTAGCAACTTTGAGTATCGCTCGTTGGGCTCGCTCTACAGTTAATAATATAGTTTTACCTACGCCACCCCACGAAGTTATGCAATAAGTTATAATAGACTGACAAAGAGCAAAGTAAATTTGTCTGATTAGTTTCAAATCTGCTACGTGTCGCAGTTTTTTGAAAACAAACATTAATTTACGAAGTCTATTATTTAAGGCTTCTAAATGTGGTCTGAAAGTTAGAGTACTATCTATTATGACGCCTAAGTATTTTATTTTATTTGTGTTATTTATCGCGGTACAAGTGCATTGGCTATTTACATTGTATTGACAATAATGAGCAAAAATTTCTGAGACTTCATTTGTTGACTTTTTTCTTCTCATGCTAAAATCAAGGTAATGTGTTTTTTCTGTATTTAATGTTAATAAATTTTGCTGAAGCCATTTGTTTACATTATTAAAACCACTTTGCGCATATCTGTATACCTCTTTTTCAGAATCAGCGGAAAACAGTAGGGCAGTGTCATCGGCATAAGAAATGATGGTGCCGTGGTCTAGTTTCAAATTACATAGATCATTTATATAAACCAAAAACAGGGTTGGTCCCAAAATGCTTCCCTGGGGACTATGAACAGCTAATAGAGAACTATGACGCCTAATACGATGAGAAAGAATACTAAAAATGTTTAGTGAAGATTTGGTTCAAAATTCATATTTCGCTATCCTGAAATAATTTGGCTAAAAATATTCCGATATAATTTGATAAGACTATTTCTTAGCATTTATTAAAATTATTTCTTCCTCCCGGTTTAAAGGCCCAAAAATTTACTTTTGGCGAACCAACATTTCACTTTTGGTGACTCGATAATTTCACTTTTGGTTACCTGACAATTTTACTTTTGGTGACCCGAAAATTTCACTTTTGATGCCCTAATCTCTAATAATACATTTAAAAACCTAAAAAAGTACATTCGGCACCCTAAAATTATATTTTTCTTACCGTGTAGGATATAACAGCGACTATAGCACTAGTGCCCATAGGGAAGTCATCCAATTTAATATTATCGTAACGGGTATGTCGGAGCAGGGGAGTAGCGGGCGGCTGTAGTCGGTATAACTTGGTCTCTACATTGCAATATGACCTTTATTCCTAACCATATAGCATATAACAGCGACTATAGCATTATTGTCCATTGAAAAACCCAAAAAATCACTTTCGATTACCCGAAAAAAATCACACTTTTGGTGACCCGACAATTTCACTTTTGGTGACCCGATAATTTCAGTTTTGGTTACCCGATAATTTCAGTTTTGGTGACCCGATAATTTCAGTTTTGGTGACCCGATAATTTCAGTTTTGGTGACCCGATAATTTCAGTTTTGGTGACCCGATAATTTCAGTTTTGGTGACCCGATAATTTCAGTTTTGGTGACCCGATAATTTCAGTTTTGGTGACCCGATAATTTCAGTTTTGGTGACCCGATAATTTCAGTTTTGGTGACCCGATAATTTCAGTTTTGGTGACCCGATAATTTCAGTTTTGGTGACCCGATAATTTCAGTTTTGGTGACCCGATAATTTCAGTTTTGGTGACCCGATAATTTCAGTTTTGGTGACCCGATAATTTCAGTTTTGGTGACCCGATAATTTCAGTTTTGGTGACCCGTCAAGTTCACTTTTGGTTTCCCAATAATTCCATTTTATTTTTGATGGCCTAATCTCTAATTCTATATTTTGAACCTGAAAATTGACATAAATGACATCCTAAAACTACTGTTTTCTTACCGTGTAGGATATAACAGCGACTATAGCATTGGTGCCCATAGGGAAGTCATCCAACCCAATATTGTCGTAGTGTGTAGGTCTGAACAGTGGGGTGGCGGGCGTCTGTAGCCGGTATAACTTGGTCTCTGCATTAGTCGCCCACGTGTGGATCGGGGTACCCATAGTTTGTTTACCCATCTGACATTGGTACATGTTACTGTTGACAAAAAAACTATTAGGTACTTTCTTCTTTTTCTACTTACGAGAGCTTTCTGCATTGCTTATTACTTTTATTTATTGCTTTGTACAAGGTGTTGATTTGAAAGGACTTTAACTACGGAGTCAATCCCGAAATCGACAAAAATAAATCCGCTATCATCAGCAGCTACAAAAGGTTCATTGACTACCACAAGACTTATGATACAATAACTTTTTTTGTCACGATTTCCGCGTTGATACCATAGTAAAAGTTGTTCATAATTATCTACCTCTGATAATCTTTGCGGTCTGAGAAGCAACACTTGTATATTCATATGTAAATGGACCAGTATTCTGGAGCTGCTTTTTAGAGTTCCCCAAGTGTAAAAACGGGACCCCATTACTAAGACTCCGCTGTCCATCTGTCTGTCTGTCTCCAGGCTGTATTTCTGTTGCCGCTATAACAACAAATAAATTCTTCTAAATCTAATTCTAAAAATAGAATAAAAATAATATTTAAGGGGGGCTCCCATACAACAAATCTAAATTTTTTGCCATTTTTCGCTCGATATCAATAATGGTAACAGGTAATGCTTGAAATATTCACAGAATATTTAGCTGCATGCTTACTTTAATAATAAATAATTAAATTCTAATAAAATAAATATTTAAGGAGGGCTCCCATACAGTACGGAACCCTTTGTGCGCGAGTCAGACTCGTACTTGGCAGATTATTTATGTTTGCTGAAATATCTATTTCAAAATATTGAATAAATCTATCTTATACAAGATCATAGGTATTAAACGCAAAACCTTTTAAGGGCGGGTGTACTACATCTATGTAGTGCATCTACCTGTCAGCGTTATTCATATCGAGCGAAAAATGGCCAAAAAACCAGGTTTGTTTTATATGAGGGAGCCCCGCTTAACTATTTTCTTTTCTGTTTTTAGTATTTGTTGTTACAGCGGCAACAGAAATACGTCGACTGTGAAAATTTCAACATTCTAGCTATCACCGTTCATGAGATACAGCCTGGTGACAGACAGACGGACAGCGGAGTCTTAGTAATAGGATCCCGTTTTTATCCTTTGCGTACGGAACCCTAATAATTAATAAATTCAGATTCATATTACATTTATTGTTTAATAAGAATATGAGAATGTGAGTATGTATCTTACCGTGGCGACTGGTTGCAGTCCGGCATGGGAACTAACTGCGCCAAGTTGCTCATAAACGCTGATTTGGACAACTCCAGATGTGTCGTTTTGCCTGAAATAAATAAAATATTACATTACATTTCGACTGCATTTGCCTCTACATTAGGCATCCTTACTAATATTATCAATTCGAAAGTGTGTTTGTAAGTTTATTGGTTTGTTACTCTTTCACGCAGCGACTGAGCTACGGATTGACTTTATTTTTGTCATGGACATAGTTTGAGAGACGGAAAGTGACATAGGCTACTTTTTATCTCAGAAAAATAAAATATTCCCATGGGATAGCACAAAAATTAAAAAACACGCGGGCGAAAGCTAGTTTTAATTAATTAGACTAATCGTAAGTGCTTCTTTTACAGCGCCTGTTAAACAGGCGCTGTAAAATGAATGAAAAAATGAGTAAAGGAAGGATAACTTATATTAGGTATATATCCAAAATCGTGTTTGTTGGTTTGTTTGTTACTTTTTCAAGTAGCAACAGAGCAACGGATCGACGTGATTTTTGGCCGATTATTTGTACTATTACTTTAATAGAGAATACAAATCAACGACGCTAGTACCATTAATAGTACTAATGACAATAAGTATTACTACGGGCTCACTCGATTCCCCGAATCGAGTGGTGGCGGCGCGAACCTGTCGAGAACGAGACCACAAGAGGCGCTAGAGTGCCGCGCAATAGCGCGCCCGTGCAATTATTTACTATTCGTATTATATTGTTAACTAGACGACCCGCCCCGGCTTCGCACAGGTGTATTATACATATAAACCTTCCTCTTGAATCACTCTATCCATTAAAACCGCATCAAAATCCGTTGCGTAGTTTTAAAGATTTAAGCATACAGACAAACAAACGAAAATAGCGACTTTATTTTATACTAAGTAAGGATACAGTTCTAGTCAATGATACAATAGTATCCTTTCTAGCCGTACGACTATCTTGACGTGGAGGCAGCCTTCGGGCTTGCCTCTAACAGTATGTAAGTTATACCATCAATGGTATAGGCTGAATCATACAAGTCGACGGATGTGAAATTAGCTACAAGTTGCGCAATATCCAATCCTGATTAAACTCAAATAAAGCTGCGCGTTGAATGGGTTTCGCACAGCTTATAACTAACTTTACACCCGCCGACTTGTATGATTCGGCCTATACTAGTGGTAAATAAATACGTGAGTTGTACCATCATTGGTACTACTCACACTAGAACGGTCTTCGGATGGTGTGTGACCGAGGGTAGCATTAATAACTGACCTACTTTTGCTCAGATGACACGTTCAATTTAGATTGTAACTGAAGCTTTTATACAGAAACTAGCCGGCTTCGCCCGCATGATATTTCGAGGCCCTACCTTACCACTCTTTAATAAAGGAGGTGAAAAATAAAAAAACAAAAAAAACGATTTGACATTTGTTCGATTCGACAGTTCTTTTTTGACATTTCTTGGAGCGCACGCTAGAAAAGCTCGCAGATGGTAGAATTTTTCCTACTTACTTAACACTTATTGTTATAATATAGAAAATTTACACAATATCATTATAATTTATAGCCTATGTGTTATTCGGATATATAAGCTATATAATTGCAAAGTTTCATCTCAATCCGTTAAGTAGTTTTTGCGTGAAAGAGTAACAAACATCCATCCATCCATCCTTACAAACTTTCACGTTTACCTGCCTCGGTGGCTCAGTGGTCAGTGACCCTAACTACTGGGTCAAAGAGGCGTGAGTTCGATCCCCACCCAGGGCAAATATTTATGTGATGAACATGGGTGGTTGCTCTGTGTCTGGGTGTAGTTTAGTTACTATCTATATAATTATGTATTTAAAAATATATAAGTAGTATATCAGTCTCTGGCAGCCATATCACAAGCTTTGCTTAGTTTGGGGTCAGAGGCCATGTGTAAGATGTCCCAAATATTTATTTATTTATAATATTAGTAGGATTTATTTACAGAAATAAGAGGTACAATACATAAACAACAATAAAACAAAAAAAAACAACATTATTACACCTAATACCCTTGTCACAAAACTGGTCCCAACTCAGCGTAATTCTGGTTGCGCTTACTAGCAACCAGGGCCTGCAGTCTCGACATAGATAGCCATGCGATCGCAAACTACCGATCGTTAAATATTAACGAAAAAATTCGCTTGTCGTAACGACGATAACGATAAATGCAAGTCTCGACAACCGAGATAGCGATCAAAATCGCTCACTAACTTGACTTTGCGACGTCGATACGTTAACGAAAACCATATTTATAGCGCGGGGATTTTATGGTAAAAAATTGACATTAAAAAAAAAATGTTCTGTTTTAGGGAAATTTGGTGGACAAGATGTTCTCAAATAATTATTTTTCTTTGAAAATTGTACAAAACATAGGTAAACCTTATTATATTAACACTTTTTTGCATCGAAACTTGTAAGTAGCATTGTTTTTAAGAAAACACTTAACAAGGAAAATAAGAGTTCGTTTTCTTGCAACACAGACGTTGAACTTGACAAACTTTTTGTAACCTCAAATTCAAAGTTATCGAATGTAGCGAACACTTATCGGGCTGTCAAAATAGTCGCAAGTAAATTCGATAACTTTACGATAAATCGATATATAAGCCGTGGTGGTCTAGTGGTAATGACACCCGCCTTACAATCGTGGGTTCAAATCCCGGTCCCGTATCAATGAATTCCTTGTAATTTATGTACGGAATTTCACACCATTGGCTTTTCGGTGAAGGAAAACATCGTGAGGCACCTGCATACGTCCGTAGAAGAAATTCGATGGCGTATGTGAATCCACCAACCCGCACTGGGCCAGCGTGGTGGATATGGCCCAATCGCCCTTCGTGGGTAGGCCTACGTCCTGCAGTGGACTATTAAAAAAGCTGGTACAGAGATATCTCAGCGAAAATATTCGATAAGTTTGCGATGACAGTCAGACATAGCTTTGGCAGTCGAAACTACCGAAAATCGATATTATCAGATCGTCAGGACGTAGAGACCGATTTTTTTCGCAAAGTGATCGCTATCTATGTCGAGACTGCAGGCACAGCGCTGGTATTCTGTTGGAACCAGCAAGTGACATTACGCCCATTTCAGTTACGTCAAAGGTCTATATAACATTAATTTACCTTTGATAATCTCAGTGTTAGTGACAGCGATGTCCAAGTACAGCTGCTCCATGGTACCGATGAGCTCCAACTGTCCGCTGGCTAGGTTGATGACAGGACGCATCATACGAGCTTCGTGGGTCATTAGGAAGACGCCCGCGTATTGTGCGCAAATCTGCAATAAACAAAAACGATTATACAAAAATAATACATGACTGAGCGAGACAGCATAGTTGGTTTTAGTTAAAAGCAACAGTGATGATTTTAAAGTGGGTATCACCCGAATGGGGTCACAGGTGGCAACACTGCAGTGTTGCTTGTGTCGGAATGGAATGATTTTGACATATCTGCGAGAAACGTCATGCCATTCCGAGCGCAAGGCGGATTGCTTGCAAACTCATTGACTTTAAAATCCGTTTTCATCTTCGAAAATTCTTGTTAAATTGATTACCAAGTGATACTAGGTCTATACAACCAGTAACCACCCGTTGCATTAGTACTTGTACCAGCTTTTTAATAGTCCACTGCAGGACGTAGGCCTACCCACGAAGGGTGATTGGGCCATATCCACCACGCTGGCCCAGTGCGGGTTGGTGGATTCACATACTCCGTCGAATTTCTTCTACGGAAATATGCAGGTTGCCTCACGTGTTTTCCTTCACCGAAAAGCCAGTGGTGTGAAATTCCGTACATAAATTCCAAAGAACTCACCAGTACGGGACCGGGGATTTGAACCCACACCTCGCGATTGTTAGGCGGGTGTCTCTACCTCTAGACCACCATAGCTTAATAACGATGGCGGGTGATTTACACGATCAGTCTCAGTCTCCAACATACATGATATATTTTTTACAAGCTTTTATTTAACTTGCAATGGATGTAAGTTCGGGTGGAACAGACCAACTTCCCGGTTTCCGATTGAGCTGAAATTTTGCACGCATATGTATATCGCGTGACAATGCAATAATATGGTACCATGGAGCTGATCTGATGAAGGAGTCGGAAGGTGGCCATAGGAACTACTATATTAACGAGATAGACCCCTCATGTTTGCGTTTTACTTGTCTTGCCTAGCACTCTGCTGCTATATGACATCCAGGATTTTAAAAGCTTATATTTTTAAAAAGTTACATTTTTATAATATTCTATTTTACTATATCAGTTAAATTCAATCAGTACAGATACCAGAGGATTAACTTTGTTGCGAATCTCATTCTTCTATTTGAAATTTTATGATTTTATTGGTCAAAGTATGTCTAGGTCGATTACTAAACAATGTATACAAAAGAATATCTATAGTAGATGCACCGATTGTGGCCACTGCCCCGGTTTTGGCTTTTTATGTCAAAATTATTGCATAAATAGATTATAAACAATATAACACCATAGAAATTGATTGTGTGAATGTCAAAGTTTGAAATGTCTTTAAAAATATTCATTTAACATAATAAAAAAAAATACTAAAATTCACTAAGATGGCCAAAACCAGTGCATCTACCCCAGGTGTAAAAAAAAATTTTGTTCTACCTGTAAAAGTTTAAAGACAATAGGACAATTATATAATTAATAGCAACGTAAAAAGTGCTCTCTCTATCGAATGCCTAAAGTGAAAAAGAAAAAGAAATATTCTAATTACCTATTATAATTACGATGGCGCCTTCATAATCGGGCCTATTGTGTTATTTAAAAACACATGATACGAACCTGCATTTTAGGGATGACAACAATCTCCGTGCTAATAGGTATCTCTTCACCCTTCACCTTCAATGATCGAAGGTGGGTGGTCGATTTCTGGACCGTCTCCTGTGAGAAGTACCCCACTAGTCGACCATCAATGAATACTGGATACTTGTACTCGTCGCGGGATAGCGGAGTTTGGGCCACGGACGATATCGGATCCATACCTGGGGGATTTCAGAAGTGGGATAAATTTTCTTAACCTAATTCAATATATTAAACTGTAAAGAAGTCCCTCTCTTTATCACTGTGAACACCTTTTACAATGGAATCAACCCAGAAATAGCGAAAAAATCAGCTGTTCAACAGAAACTGTCACTCATTCTAAAATAGATTTATTTCTTTTTTTTTTTAACGCAAATAAGTCCGCGTTTGACCACCAACTCGCCTGATGGTAAGCGACGTTGTGGTCGAAGATGAAGCACGCAGACCTAGAAGATACCTATTCACTCTGACCATGAAAAGCTTTAGATTATATCTCTTAGGAAACAGGAAAGCAGGAAGACTGTTCCATTCCCTGGCGGTACGAATCAGAAATGTTGAGTCAAACCGCTTCGTACGTATCGAAGGAAAATCGACAGTGTAGGGGTGGTAATGTGGCGTCCTCCTACTTGTCCTGTAGTAAAAAGGGGATGGTAGGATAAGGTCGTGCAGCTCAGATGCACACTCTCCGAAATGAATTCTATAAAAAATGGACAGACTCGAATTTTCTTGAAAGAAAATTAGGTACTTGAAATGTTTAAAAAGTAAACTAACCGCATCTCTCGAGCACTACAGGAAGGTTGTCCATTAGGTGCTGCTCCGGTTTTTGTGTTATCTGAAAAAAAAAAAACAAATTCAAACACGAATTCGCATAGTATAAATGAACTTGGAGACCACCTAGTTTTTAATCTTCCTGGGTTTCGATAGAATCAAATTATGATGACGAAACTCCAGTACCTACTAACTTAGGCTAAGATTTGTTTTTGACCAACGAACCAAACCGGAGGAGGTACTCAATTTAACCTGTATATTTTTTAGGGTTCCGTACCCAAAAGGAAAAACGGGACCCTATTACTAAGACTTCGATGTCCGTCTGTCTGTCAGTCACCGGGCTGTATCTCATGAACCATGATGGCTAGGCAGCTGAAATTTTTACAGATGATGTATTTCTGTTGCCGCTATAACAACAAATACCAAAAAGAAAATAAAATAAATATATAAAGGGGGGTTCCCATACAACAAACCTAATTTTTTAGACGTTTTTCGCTCTATATTAATAATGGTAACAGTAACACGGAATATTTAGTTTTATATTCACTTCAATAATAAATAGTAAAATTAAAATAAAATCAATATTTAAGGGGGGCTCCCATACAGTACGGAACCCTCAGTGCGCGAGTCCGACTCGTACTTGGCCGATTATTTTATGTGTAACCACGCATAACTTTTTTCGTAGTAGTCCGATTTCAATAATTTATTTTTTTATTGGAAAGAGTATACTTCGAAATTGGTCCTATTACATTTTTATTGAATTTGCCATTTTTGATAAATCAACAATCATGTGAAAAATGTAACATCGATCCGTGCGAAATATTCGCGAATTCTGTACACGGGTGAAGTCGGTCATGATATTTTTTGCGTAAAATAATTATTAACTAACCTTTTCTTTGTGTAGTCGACCAATTTGTACACTTCACTTTTAAAGGCCACGGACCCTGGTGTCTCTTATTAAGAAATCAATAATAAATAATCGGCCAAGTACGAGTCGGACTCGGGCATGGAGGGTTCCGTACTGTATGGGAAAATAAATATTTAAATATAGGGGGTGCACGGAACAGAGGAACATCAACCTTACCCCCAAACCCCAAGATTTATATTACCTGAGCAGTAGTAGTGAGATGATTGACCAGACCACGCAATGCAACAGGCGAGACGAAAAGAGCTAATTTCAACCTTCCCCAAAGACTCCAAGATCTACTCTACCTGAGCAATAGTGGTATACATTGGTTGATCATGCTATAAAACACTACTACTACAGGAGACACAAGAAAAGCTAATTTCAACTTTATACCCGCACCCCAAGGTATATATATATTACCTGGGCGGTAGTGGTGAGATGGTTGAGCAGACCGCAGGGTGCTCCATCAGGCGTGTGCACGGGACAGACGAAGCCCCACGCGTCCGGCAGCAGAGCCCGAGCCTCCGTTGTGCGCATCTCCATGAAGAATGAACCGCGGTGGATCGACCTGGCCGACATAATAGTAGATTACGCAACAAGGGGATAAAGTACTGTTTTGTGTTGCGGGCGATATATTTGACCCTGAGCGTAGCGATCCCAAACCACATTAACCATAGAGTTTAATATAGAGACCATTAGAGACTCTATGGTTAATACCCAGGAATTTAAATAATGCTAAGCACCGACATAACCTCATTAAGTGGCACTACTCACTAGGCACCTCGGTATTGTTCACAATAAAAAAAATAAAAAATAGAACTTACAATAGTGGAAAAGAAAACTAAATCCGATATAAAAAATTGCTTACATTTAAACTACGTGATAATCATGGCCTGCTAGATTGTATTTTCGAATAAAATCTCTTTACAATGCCCGTAACTATTCTAAGTACAGAAGTTTTCATACGAATTATGACGTTTCAAATTTAAATCACTTTACTCCCTAGGGAATTTCATTTAACATTATTGCCCTGCCATAGGCCTCGAGATTGTTTCAAGTTAATAATATCTTGTTTTACGTCGAGATTGTATGAAATTGGTCATTTTCACACAGGTAGTATGAAAAATAGGCTAAAAATGAGGGTAGTTACATAAAACTCACTTGAAATGCGACATGTATCGCATCCTGTTGATATTTTCAGCCACAATAGTGAGTCCTTTGTATTGAGGCAGTGTGACGTAGTTCGACGGAGCGTTGCCGGTCGCTAGGAAGGTCTCCATTCGGGACTCGAACGATCCCGACGCTTTTATGTACTGGACCACGTCTTTCTGTGAACGATAGTACATTTATACTTTCACTGCTGAGGTACTTTTTTTAAGGTGCCTGCTAATTCTAAAACGCACACGCAAGGCGCGGGAAGACGCTACCGCACACGCCTGGTGTGTGTAGTAGCCGCGGGGCGTGAGAATCGAAAACACAGACGTGTGTGTTTTCAGCAGTGAAAGTGTTAACACAGTGCAATCTTTTGATAGAGAAAACTTCTTTAGCCGCTGTGTGCTCTTTTTGGAATGGCTAAAAAACGTTCAACTCGCCTCAGGACACGTAGATGACCGAAAATATGTAAGACGGAGGGAGAGTAGACCGCCGACGCATTATAGGAGAGGAAGTAATATCCCCCTCTCTTTCTACCGCGCGGCGAAAATGTATGCCTGCTCCTGCTGATTCGTATAAGCGTCGTAGGGCGCTTGCGCGAGTGTGCGTGTCTGATATTGTACTTTACCACATAAATGATGGTACTTTTATACTGTGCTCTAAATACTGACTTGGTGTATACAGGGTTATTTCTAATCAATAAGCATCCTTTCAGGGGCTTGTTCTGTACATCAAAACTAACAACTTTTGTTCTACGACTTTTATTAATTCTCAAAAAAAAAGTTGGTGTTCCATAGAAAAATGTCGTTCACCCGCGACAAAATGTATGGAACAACTGTTTTTTTTTTAGTTTTAACAAAAGTTGTTAGATTTGATGTACAGAATAAGCCCCTAAGAGGATGCTAATTGATTAGAAATAACCCTATATAGTAAATCTGTTAGGTCTTGAGCTTGGCGCGGCGCAGTAAACAATATTACTGTGCGCACGTTATTCATGATATTTATACATTCTTTCTTTAAGAATATAACTTTCAGATACACATGGCCCCCGGGAAAATCTTCTTAAATACTAACCTGTTGTAAAAATACTGAACGGATGTAGGTATAGTAAATCCGCTAATATCCGTCTTGAGCTTGGCGCGGCGCTGTATAGCAATTCGCACGTTGTTCATGATATCATTCTCTCCAACAAAACTTGCAGATACAAGTGGCCCCCGAGAAGAATTTCTTAAATATTGACTTGGTGTATCAATAACACTGATATCAAATCAGTATTATTGATACACCAGGTCTTACAGTCTTACTGACTTGGTGTATATACGACTTTTATTAATTCTCAAAAAAAAAGTTGTTGTTCCATAGAAAAATTTGGTTCACCCGCGACAAAATGTATGGAACAGCTGATTTTATTTGAGTATTGACAAAAGTTGTTAGTTTTGATGTACAGAATAAGCCCCAAAAAGGATGCTAACTGATTAGAAATAACCCTGTATAAATACTGACCTGCAGTATCATAAAGCCGCTAATCTCCGTCTTGAACTTGGCGCGGCGCTGTATGGCAATCCGCACGTTGTTCATGAGGTTTATCATCCGCTCCTTCAGTACTTGCAGATACAAGTGGCCCCCGAGAAGGATTTCTTGGCACATCACCGCGTCTTGGCCCTCCGTCTGGGCCAAACAAATCGTTACACCACAATGCACCGAGGCAACTTAGTCTAAGCATTATATATTTTGTTTGTGACATGAAAATAACAAAAACTCGCCCACTCTCAAGCAAATCTATATTGGTTATTTAATAACCAATTAAAATAATTCAAGTTTAAATATATTTATATTTCAACCATATTTTCGTGAGGTATATTCTAAAATGATTCTTTTAGCCCGGGATGTGAGCGCAAAAAAAACAAACATTTCAATATATACAGGGTGTCCCAGAAGTCGACGTCATGCCGGAACACAGTGTTAGACAAAGTCATAGTTGTTATCAGAAAAATATTTAAAAAAATCCATCCTATGTATTTCCAAAATTAAAGGCATTTCAAAAAATAACAAAAAAATCGACACCCTGTGATGGTTTTTTAATTCTCGTTGCTACAGATCTACATTTCTTTTTAATTTTACTTTTATTATGTAATCCTTGACGATACTTCCGTAAATTGTTGCCTTAAAATAAAAGCCAACTGCTTCAGCTTGGTAGAAAATATCACCTATTGCCCAACTAAGTATTCAAAATAAATACTTCTCCCATTTTAAACAGGCTGTACTGAAAAAAAAATGTACTACGCTTGTTTGGCAAGTAGCTTGAAAAGTTGGCGCGTTTCATAAGGATTTCATGCTGATTCATTATTCTTATCTTATTTGAGATTTGGGAAAAGTGGTGAAACAAAAGTTGTTTGTTTTGATTTACAGAATATGCAATTGAAAGGATGCTAATTGATTACCAATAATCCTGTAATGTAAATGTAGTAATTATATCAGTCTCTGGCAGTATATACTATATCACAAATTTTACTTATTTTGGGGTCAGAAACCGTGTGTACGATGTCCCTAATATTTATTAACCCCCGACGAAAAAGAGGGGTGTTATAAGTTTGACGTGTCTGTTTGTGTGTCTGTCTGTGGCATCATAGCGCCCGAACTACTGAAACGATTTCAGTTTAGTTTTTTTTGGATGAAAGGAGACTTAATCGAGAGCGTTCTTAGCTATGTTTTATAAAAATCGATTGAGCCGTTTAAGAGTTATGGTGGGTTAAAGTGGGGATGGAAGAACCAAAATTCTACAAATGTGCCCAAAATGGTTGTCAATTGAAAGTTTGTTGTCAAATATTTTTGAGTCGGGGGTTTTTTAATTAGGTATATTATTTTAAAAATCTTGTTACTGTAGAACATACCTTACACTTGTTCTGCACAAAGTCGTACAACTTGTGCGCCATGTACACGAGGCCGTGGAATTTGTCGGTGTTTTTATTGAGATGGATCATCACGCACTGGTCGAGCAGGAACTGGGCCACTTCTAGATCGGACTTGCCCTGAAACAAAATTAACCAGTATTTGTCAAGTGCGTGTCGAGACACGCGTATGATAGGCTTCTGTAGATGGTGATAAAAACTATTTTTAACCCCCGACGCAAACGAGGGGTGTTATAAGTTTGACGTGTCTGTTTGTCTGTCTGTGTGTCTGTCTGTCTGTCTATGGCATCATAGCGACCGAACCACTGAACCGATTTCAGTTTAGTTTTTTTTGGATGAAAGGAAACTTAATCGAGAGTGTTCTTAGCTATGTTTTATAAAAATCGATTGAGATTTAAGAGTTATGGTGGGTTAAAGTGGGGATGGAAGAACCAAAATTCTACAAATGTGCCAAATGTGTCAAATGAAAGATAAGATATTTTATCAGTGGTAGGACTCTGTCTAGTCTGTCGAGGGTTTTTTAAATTTTTAATTTAGTTTTTTATAATGTCATTACATAGTTGATTGCTAGAAACATAATAGTCTAAGAAATATGTTTGTGAGAAATATTATTATGTATGTGTGTAATCCCTCGTTTTACTACAGAACCCTAAAATATAGATTTCAAAAAAGTTGGTTTTGAAGTCGTTTGTGTTTGGGGTTCCGTGGATAACGAGGTACGGCCCTTATAATTTCGTTGCGTTCGTCCGTCCGTCCTAATATTACAAAACCTGATAACGTTCACATTAATGAACCAAATTCTTCGAGCAAATATCTACAGAGCCACTTTCCCTAAGTGAAAGTAGTGAAAAAATGTCCGAGCGCCGTCATACATACCGACTTAGATATTTACATTAAATAATTCACAATGACCCGTTTTCTCGTATCTCGACGTTATGTCACCTAATTAGTGCTTGTAACCGAACACTTTTGCATCGCGCGGCGTTATAGTCGGCTTGCAATCGCCTTACGACCAACTAAAAAGCCTGCCCAATACGTACCTTGGGCAGAGTTTTGGTTCGGACACTTTTTTTGCACGATTGTGACTCTATAGATATTTGCTCGAAGACCAAAATTTATTAATTTGACATTATGATAGTTTAAGTATAGATCTCAATTTTATATACGTAAGATTTTCAATTCTCATACATGTAAAGTAGGAATGTTTTTTTTTTTATCTATCCCACCTAATGTGGAATATCGTTGAAATAGACCTTTTATAATAAATGTAAAGTTTCATAAAACATTTTTTTTGTTTTATGTACCATTAGTAAGATATAGGTTACGAAATTTGAAAACCGAGAGCACCCTTAATTTCTAAAGTAAACACGATAGAATTTTCAAACTTTCTTAGTTTATAGACCATATTGAAAACATTATCTCAAAATTATTTCGATCACTATGGGATTATAACTTTTTTGAGTTATAAAGGAAAATTGAAATTCCTAAAAATTAATTGGACGTAGTTATGCAAACTAGAACTAACCAACACCGAGAGAAATTGAATTAAGTCTGCAGTTAGACGGTACACAACACGGTTGTGTACGGTACACTCAGAAAAGATCTAGTCAAAATGCCAACACACAACAAAAATACAGAGGCTCGCCTAAGGTACCAAACCACCAATCTTGTAAATGTAATTACGCAAACTAGAACTAAGCCATAATGCTACCCTTGTTGAAGCACTTTTCAAACGTCTTTAGGCATTATATCGTTTGAATAGAACAGAACGTATTTCGCTCATAAAAATGTCAACTTTTTTTTCATCAATTTTTTGTCAAACTATCCCAAAAATATTTAAACTGCATGCACCTTACACTCCAGACAATAACTACTACCTAAAACGTATAGCTAGCTCTCTCAGGGTCAGTGCTACCGGTCAATGGCCCCTCACCGTAGGCAAATAGTCGGCGCGGCGTACAACTCGCCCCCCTCGGTTCTTAGTAGGTACAATACCTACGTCTCGCGACGCAGCCGTAGGTATTCAGACGTAGGGTGACATTGATTACCCCGTTTATCTGTATACTTTCTCTTGAAGTTATTTCAATATTTTTGTACCAAAGTGAGTGAAAGTAAAATAGAGGTTTAATTGTTTATTATACTTTCCGTATGCAAAGTTTGTGCACTGGAAATAAAATCACCCTGTATATACACGAGTATAAGTTATTTTTAAGCTCAAAAACGTATTGGTTTTATACTGTAAATTTATGATTGTTGAAATTGAAAAATAAAAATAAAAAATACCTTATAACAAAATATTGTAAGAAAGAACCAACCAACAAAACAGCAATTTTGCAATAAGGAACCACGAAGTTTTTTATTGTAAACAAATACTAAATCATGGAATAATTACGTTATATTTATCTAGCTGTATTGTCATCATTACAATACATGTGTATTGTAATGATGACAATACAGCTAGATAAATATAACGTAATATTTTTCCTCGCCAACATGATGACAATACAGCTAGATAAATGTAACGTCATATTTTTCCTCGCCAACATTATTAATCAATTCTTTTCTTTCAATTTGAAATAAAAACATATAACTCGAAAGCATCGAGCAAATATCTATAGAGAGCGATGCCAAAGTGCTCGGTTACAAGTACTAATTAGGTGACATAACGTCGAGATTCGAAAAAACAGGTCATTGTGGATTATTAAATGTAAATATCTAAGTCGGTATGTATGACGGCGCTCGGACATTTTTTTACTACTTTCACTTAAGGACTGTGGCTCTGTAGATATTTGCTCGAAGCTCGAAAGTGACTTTTTGTCGGTTGGTACTAGTTTGCATAACTACGTCCACCAATTCACCTTAGGCAAATCATATTCGAGTTTCGGACGGAACATTCTACCGAGGTAGGCGCGACATTCCTCAGCCGTATGTAGCCCTTCTTCATGAAGCTCACGAATCATGTTCTGGATGCAACTGGAACAATGCAAACAGGACTGTTTTAAAACTAATGTAATACCAGTAGGTCTCCAAACAGCTATCTACACCATGAGCGCGATATCTACACCATGAGCGCGGTATCTACACCATGAGCGCGATATCTACACTATGAGCGCGCTATCTATACCATGAGCGCGATATCTACACTATCTATACTATGAGCGCGATATCTACACTATGAGCGCGCTATCTATACCATGAGCGCGATATCTGCACTATCTATACCATGAGCGCGATATCTACACTATGAGCGCACTATCTACACCATGAGCGCGATATCTACACTATGAGCGCGCTAACTACACTATGAGCGCAATATCTACACTATGAGCGCGCTATCTACACTATGAGCGCGCTATCCATACTATGAGCGCTACCTACACTATGAGCTAGCACCGCTACACTAGGAGTATCCTGTATATGTAGTACACTATGAGCTACATAATAATACTTACTTGACATAATACAAGTCGTTTTTCTTCCCGTGCAGCAGTATCCTGTATATGTAGTGGTCGGGATAGTCGACTAAACACTTCATGATGAGCAGCAGTGGCGCGTAGTACATCATTTTGCGGTATCCGAACATTAACTTGCATGTGCCGTTTGTTAGGAAGTGTAGGACGTTGTTCTATGGAGAAACAAGGAGTTATTAATTTTAATTTGTGTTATTTTAATCTCATTTTATAACTGTTATTAATTGATTTGGATTGAATGTTAAGTATCCTTATTATATTGATTTGAATTGAATATTATGAATAAGTTCTTAAAGAAATAAAGCCGTGGTGGTCTAGTGGTAATGATACCCGCCTTACAATTGTGAGGTTGTGAGTTCAAATCCCGGTTCCGTACCAATGAATTCCTTGGAATTTAAGTATTGATTTTCACACCATTATTTACCTTTACTCCTTATTTACAAAATAGTAACATACGATATAACGTAATATTCACACCAAATATGCAAAGTAAAACAAGCTTTTTTAAGCTAGAAAATAACAAAAACGACAGTTCGTTAGGATAATGGGCGGTCTTATCACCTGCAGCTATTATTTCAGACATCTTAAATGGAATAATAATTTACCCATATGTGTAAAAGTGAGGGTACTAACCGTGCTGGTCTGATCGGCGGTGACACAGCGCATCATGACACCGAACTCAGAGAACAGATTGCCTCGCATCTTCCACGTGGGTCGGCGGATGGTCACAGGAAAGTTACGTCGAGTGACGAGCAGCATACGGGCTAAACGCTCGTGTCCCTGCAAATGGTATACTTTCTTCATTCACTGTAGTAACGAGAAATTCAATTTCACGCAACTGTTGTCCCAGCCAAGGCTGTTAAAACCCGGTTAATTTTCGAACCGGTTAAGGCCTAAAGTACAACCCGGTCACAATATCTGTGCACCTGACTTCGTGACGTCATATCGAATAATCGGGACGTATATACATTACCGGACGTCTAGTATACCGTCCGGACGTAAATTATTATCGGGACGTGTATCGGCAACGAAGATGCTTACCGTACTGTCGCACCTGGGAGTGCGCGGAGAGGTGACAGGGGAAGCGGGAGAGGCGCCGCATTCCAGCGAGGTACACAGATATTCTGACCGGGTTATACATGATAACTTTATTTTTCGGTTTCGTTCTAATTGAGGTTAATATAAATAATAAAACCGTCAAAATGTTTTATTCAATAAAATTCGCATATTGGTTGAACGGAATAAACCGGTTTAGAACAGTTCTTTCCATCCGCGCGCTCCTTCTTCACATCTTCAACAAGCCACGTTTTTTATTTTTATCTTTTTAACCGTATAAGTTTTCATTTGACTATATACACGTGACAAGAACGCGAGGATAAGGAGCAAATTAGCGCACGTACCGCGACGTGGGCCTCCCGCGGAATAAACCGGTTAAGAGGAAAGCTGAGCGCCAAGGAATTTGAGAAGTAGGTATTTGGCTAAACTATTGCTGTCGCGATGCGCCCAAGCCAGGGAGCTTCTATGTGTGGTGTGATGCAATTGTATTTGTGTGTGTGCTGCGCAACAACACCGCCCGCGCCCTTCCCGCGCCCGCCCGCGCTCCTAGCTCAGGCGGACGGCTGGTGTATTCTTTTGAATTGTAGCAAAATATGGTAGGTACATAAGCTCCGGTTTTTTGGGATAGCGCATAGCAAACGAAAACCTTTATACTGAATATTTTTAATCGAATTAGAAAGCTACATTATCTTTTTTTACACATATAGGCGAAGTAGGTATATTGATTTTAATTTTCTTTCGAATAATATTTTTTGAAAAAACCTTATAAATAGCCAACTTTACACAATTGACCTCAATCCAAAAGCTGCAAACAAAAATAGCTATTTAACTAATCGATTTCTGTAGGCGCTGCATAATACATACTGAAAATTCTACCAAATACCTAACTTAAGATATACCAAATAACTTTTTTTAAGGAAAATACGCACATAACTCTTCAACAGACAATAAACAAAGTGTAAAATCTTATTAAAAACAAGTTTTTATTTAAATTAAATAGTCCAAAAAGAAGAATCTAAACTTTAAAATTAATTCAACTTATAAATTTTCGAATATTACACAATTTTAGGGGTATAAAATCTTTCAAGTGATTTAGGTACGTAATAAATAACAGATAGCTTCAATATCTGCTTCAAAATTGCGTTGCATGGTTTAACCCAAAAAAATATATTATTTACATACATACATTGCAAGTTAAACATAAACTTGTAAAAATAAACTTGAGAATCGGCTCGGAAAAATCGAATATGTGAAGTAATTAGTACCTATTTTTAAGCCCTTGAATTACCTAACAGTTTTAAATTTTGCTAATTTTATAATAGTTGTTTCTACCTAATTGATTTTTTTTTTTTTTTTTTTTTATTCTGAATAGGTTTGCGTTTGACCACATACTGCCTGTTGTTAAGCAGATATGCGGTCTAGGTTGTAGCACGCTTACCTAGAAGATACCTATTTACTCGGGATTTGAAGACGCCCACATTGTACTTTAGCGGGAAGACAGACCCAGGCAAAGCGTTCCACATTCTGGCTGTTCGTATGAGGAATGAGGATTCGAAACGCTTGGTTCTAATGCGCGGAATGTCCACCATAAAAGGGTGGCGCTTTGGTCGCGTCTGTCTAGCCGTACGATAGAAGAAAGGGGCAGGTGGGACCAGATTGTGCAACTCCTGGGCGCACTCTCCGAAGTGGATCCGGTAAAAGGCCGATAAACACGCTACCTTACGTCGATGCTCGAGACTTTGCAGCTGCGACATAGTCAGAGTGTCGTTGTCGATCAGCCTCTTGGCTCGCCTCTCAATCGACTCCAGAGCCTCCAGTTGATATTTGGCGGAGCCATCCCAAAGGTGAGAGCAGTATTCCATGCACGACCTGACTTGAGCTTTATACAGACTAAGCAGTTGCTCAGGTGTGAAATACCGTCTCACCTTAGAGAGAACACCAAGTTTTTTGGAAGCTAATTGGGCCTTTGACTCTATGTAAGAGCCAAAGTTAAGAGTCGATGAGAGTGAAACGCCTAATAGTTCCAAGCTGTCAGTTACCGGAACGGAGACACCACGGAAAGCGGGAGACAATTGGAAGGGTCTCTTTTTGGCCGAAAACAGACAGGCTTGAGTCTTCGTGGCATTAAACTTGACCAGGTTAGCATCACCCCAGTCAGAAACCGCCTCCAGACTCAAGTTGAGCCGCTCGACCATAGCCTCTCTGTGAGACTCGATCTGTGGCCCGCTGGTTCTCGCATCGGATGTGTAGCTCTCCACGACTGTACTGTCGTCTGCGTACCCAAAGATTCCGGGCTTTAGCAGATCGTTGATATGCAGTAGGAAGAGGGTCGCAGAGAGCACTGACCCCTGAGGAACCCCGGCATTGATAGCCATATGATCTGACGAGCAGCCATCTACGACCACTCGTATCGACCGATTCCTCAAGAAATCTGATATCCATGCGCAGAAATCAGCAGGCAGGCCGTAAGATGGAAGCTTGCCAATTAGGCTCTCATGCCAGACCCTGTCAAAAGCTTTGGAGATGTCCAAGGAGACAGCCAGCGCCTCCCCGTGCTTTTCGATGACCTCACTCCAGATGTGTGTGGCGTACGCCAGAAGGTCCCCAGTAGACCGGTTTCGGCGAAAGCCGTACTGATGGTCACTGAGTAGGTCATTCGCTTCCAGGTACGCCAGGAGCCTGTTGTTAAGGACACGTTCCATACTCTTGCAAAGTATGGACGTGATCGAAATCGGTCTGTAATTGGCAGGGTCGGCACGGCTACCTTTTTTGGGTACAGGCTGCACGTTAGCAAGCTTCCAAGATTTGGGCACTTGACCTGTCTTCAGAGATAGGCGAAAGAGGCGAGTCAGCACAGGCGACAACTCAGGCGCACAAGTCCTCAATACAATGGCCGGAATACCATCAGGGCCACTGGCCTTGTTCACATCAAGACTGCGGAGAACCTTGAGAACCTCCTTTTGCCGGATATGTATATCACTCATTACAGAGCCACAATTTGGCAAAGTTGGAGGTCTCGCACTACCGGGGTCCAGACGCGAAGACTCAGCAAATTGAGATGCAAATAAATTTGCTTTCTCAACCGCGGTATGGGCCAGCGAACCATTGGGTTTCAGCAACGGAGGCAGTGAGGGGCGGCAGAAGTTCGCTTCAACCGATTTAGCTAGGGACCAGAATGCCTTACTACCCGCAGGGTAAGAAGCAAGCTTATTGCCTATTCGACTAATGTGATCAAAGCGAGCCCTCCGCATAACCTTTTTACAGGACTTAGCAGCCCTATTGTATGCCTTCTTCCTCAGACGAATGTCCCTCGACTTACGGTTTCGAGCATCGGCCCAAGCCAGGTATGCCTGATGCTTTTGCGCTTCGGCGCGTCCACATTCAAGTCCAAACCAGGGCCGAGCTTTGCTAGACAGAGGCACGTCCGAAAATGGGATGAAGTATTCCATGGCGGTACGAAGCACATCTGTCACGGCATCCGCGCACGTAGAAGGATCATCGGAAGAGAAGCAAACAGACTGCCAAGGGTAAGATGCAAAGAAACACCGCATCTCATCCCAATCCGCTAACTTGTACCGCCACACTCGCCGTGACCCTTTGGGGCTGGGGTCTGATGGTCGATCTGTCTCAAGATGATGATGGACAGGTGTGAGATTGGAGTGCAGGCCCCGAATATTGCACAGGTGCACTTTAAGTGAGAGGGAGTGCTGCCGCTGTGTACACGTTCTTTTGCTTCTACTGTTTCTCATCGTTATTTGCGGAGTAAAGTAGGTAGAAAGTCGGTAGTGGAACGAGACGTCACTCTGCAGATCCAGTGGTACAACGCACAAACCACACACATCTATGGTAGACTAGCCTGGAGACCGCGGGGACGCCCGAGCCCCCCCAAGGATGTCCATCGGGCCCTCTCGTCCGGTCGCCAACCGGCACGATGGCGCATCCCTGGGATTTTTCGACAGATGGCGGGGCAGCCTTTCATGAGTGGCTAGCTCACTACTTGGGCCCCCTACTATCTGCGGTCGGCCAGCGACAAACCGTGCCTCGGATCCCGCTGCCCTCCACGACTAGTCGGCCGATGCGGCAATCGATGCGTGCACCGTAATCGATCCATCAGAGGACGCTACTGTTCCGACCCGACTTTCAGATTGGCATCACCAGACTTCGCGCCGGAACACGATGATATTGTATTACTTAAGTTTTGTTTTTATTATTATTTTTGAATTTTATGCATTGTGATTATTTGTGATACAATTGTAAATTTGACTTGCCTAGTGTAACGTTTGTAGTTATAAGGCCAATAAATATATCTTATCTTATCTTATCATACACGAATTGCAAATCCCCTTCTTTTTGTAGGTCAGTCAAAATGAAAGGTTTCTCAATTCATCATCATCATTTCTGTCACGTGACGTCTACTGGTGCATACACGATACCTGTTTACAAGGTCGTGTTTTACAAAGTGAAGGAGGTTTCAGAGGTGTACCTACCTACACGTTCGTTATTATGAACAAAGTTTACTATGTTTACTATATTTTGTTACAAATTCATATTTGTTAATTTATTAACTATGCAATTTTTGTCATTTTAAGTTTTGATATTGTAGCATTGTTCAGATTTATATTGAATGATTATCGTTTTGTTTTTACAATTTAATATTTAATCATTTATTTAAATATATAATTTAATTAATTTAACTACAGCTATTTTAAGTTATTGTAATTTTAAGATAATTATGCTTTGCTTTAGCTAAGCTGAAATTTTAAGGATATTATAATTATAACTACAATTGTAATTGATTTGGATTGACTTGTATCTTGTATTTTGATATCAATAAAATTATATGAATATATGAATATGGGTCCAGCTGCGGATTTCGTGAACTAAAAATCAGCTGTTCCATACAAAACTGCAACTTGGACTCGAAAAAATGTTTGACACGATTGGTTTTTTTCTCGAATTTCGGTTTGGCCACATATATTAAAAGTTGTTCATAATAATAGTCCGAATCACCTCCTTTCGGCTTAGTACACCAGTTCTGGATAACCCTGTATATCTGGACATATAAAACTTCTTGCCTTTTATATTGTAACTATTCCCGTATATTCATTGCGCGAGTAGTCCAGTAGTATAAAAAATAATTAAGAATTCAATTAAACAGATGCAATGCTTACTGTTTGGAGAACTGCTTGTCATACTTAGGTTCTACTTTGAATAAGTTTAAAAAAGTTGAAACTATTAGCAAATTAAAGCAGCAGTGGGTAGCACACACCATATAAATACAGGATAGAACATCCACAAATTACTACACACTTTTCAGCAAAACTCAGCGGATAGCCAAGTTAAAATGACAAAGGGCAAGGCACATAGTTCAATGAACGGATAGCCAATGGGGCTGTTTTCTCGAATGAATCTCACGTATAATTCGCGCCACACAAGTCAGCGGATGGAAAGTTAGGCGCAGAACGCTGCGCAATAGGCAAAATACTTATAGGTATGTGCAGGAGCCAGAGAGACAAGACGCTGCACGGACACAACCGCCCGCCAACCTCATGTCTCCCGCGCGCACGCCCGTGCTTACCACTACGCCACGCGGCGTCGGCATTGTGCGCACATGCGCAATAATTAGCGAATTACGGCGAAGTGTCATCTGCGTCTGGGCATTCATAGAATTATGCTTTCGTAGAATTGAGCATTCCCAGATTAGTTGGGCATTAAGAGAATTGGTTATTCTGCGCCTAACTCATTTAGATGTCTGCGGATACAGCACGATATTCTGTATAATCGTTGCAATATGTCGCAGCAACTAAACGCCTATATTCCATACATAAAATCTTTTCTTCAAAAGTAACAAACATACAACGGTCAAATCACAGGACTTGAAAAATAACTAATCTTTTTAATAAACATCGATATCGATGGACATCACTAGAACATCGACAAAAATATCGACTATTACTACATCCCTAGTGCTTGTGTACGTATAGGTTTGAACCTCCCTCACCTCGACCCTACCCCCGCATCGTGCGATAGGGACAATTGCAGCTCAGAGCGATTTATACCTACAAAAAACATGGCGAGACAACGTTTCGTATTACGCTGTTTTCTTCTTCAAAAACTAGATCAATCAAGTGTTTTTTTATGTCAAAATTTAAAAAAAACATGTGTTCATGATTCTGTCATTTTATATTTCGTTAGATATTATTTAGTCTCTTCTGGTAGGTCTCTAAAGACGTCAGTAATAATGGTGAATTTTTTTGTGATTTTGAAGGGTCATATTTTGCCTGATAATTAATTTATCAAGAAAAAGAAAAGACAGAGTAGTCTAAACAGCTAAATTTAATTTTATGACAAAAAATTGAGGCTCTAAAAGTATTTTCCAGGAATAAAACAGCGTAATACGTTTGTATGGAAAATTACAGACCATCCTTCCTCTTAATAAAGGTTTTTAAAACTATCTTTTTATGGTTATGCTCCATTAATGAAAAAATCCGAGAAACCGGTTTTTACTGTTTTAATTCTGGTTAATATTTAATCGGTTTCAAGCCTTGGTGCTAACAGAACACTAGCACTGGTCATTTGCAACTTGCATTTAACACTAAGTGGGGACTGGTTTTAAGCCAATCTATTGGTGCTTCTTATTAGGTATTTCTTAATATCTTACTTTCTGTAGTTTGCAAAAGTATTCTGTTTGTTATTAAAATAAAATTTTCTTTATTTCTAAAAATAAAATTCTTATTTTAACTTTTTAGTGAAAGAGTTATTTTTTGTGATTTCAAAAATTTGTCGCGAACACAGCACTTGTACCTGCCCCTTCAAGCTCGTTCAAGTCCTGCATTTTCGACAAATTTTTAAAATGTTTATCACAAAGATCACTAAATAACGATCACTCTGTAGGATTATAATGCAACCGGCCTACTTTTTATTTTAATACTTAGGTAAAATGTCAAACTTGACTGAAGTTATTTCCGTGCCTCTTGTGATGATTGATATAAGTCAAAAATCACCATTTTACAGGAGAGCAAAAACAAGTTTTAAAAAAATCTAGTAAGTGAACTAAGGGGCTTTAGTTACATTTAAGTACCTTCATTTTGTAGATAAAAATATTTACTTTCAATGTGCATTAAAATTTTCATTTTACTTATTATAGTTTTAAAGTAGTTCATGAACAATCTGTAAGTTGTGCCTTTTTTCATTTTTAATGTGTTTAAATCACAAAGAACAACTCTTTGATAAGGGCTAAATACGTCTAGTGTGGGAGCAATATAAATTAAAAATCATTTAAACTTTTTGTAAGTATGAACATAGAATTAAAACTAAAGTAATGGAATACTTACTGAATATTGCTCAAATACAAACTATGTTACAGCTGTCTTATTCATATCTGGTTATACAGCAAACATGAGAGTGAGTGGAACAATGAAAACGCATTGTCTGTCGGCATATGTCAAAATCACAAATTGGAATGTCAAAATGGTTAAAAGTGGTTCCACTTTGTCTTTTGCAATGTGATCGGAAATTTAAACCCTCTAGTTTCAGTACTTAAGAAGGTCCAAATTTCTGATCATTTTACCTTCCAACTTTTTACCTAGCTCAATGCTAGTTTGTGGAACCCTTCGAAATTACGTAAGTTCAGGTGAATGTGCATCTTTTTCCAACACTTTTTAAATTTCATTTTTAAAGTGGGACAAAGTGATGTATTTTTCTTGCTATTTTAGTGTGGTTTCTATTACTTTATTCAAATTCTATGAGTATGACTTTGGATGTTGGTGTACTGGACTCTCTGCATTGGCGGTAGTGTGGGCAGTACTAAAATAATAAAAATATTACCTTTACAATAAAATATCCGCCCCACTCATCAGCATGTTCATTATGTTCCACCAGCTCCTCAGGTGCCAGGTCTGCTAAGTGGCACAATTTCGACTGAAAATAAAAAAAAATGATTTCAGTGAACCAGTTACCACAGTCATTGCAACACGGTGGCAATGTGGAGATAACAATAGATAGGGATATAGGGAGATAGGGTGTTTGAATTTGAAGATTATTATATGTAATTAATTGCATTGTTAGGTATTCATAATTTGGTGAATACCTATGTAAATTTGCACCTATTATAATTATATTATGTTTGTAAAAAGACGATTCTAAGCGCATTTTAATGTCTAAAGAATAAAGCATATTTTGATTTGATTTTGATTTGATTTGATTTGACAATATAATAAATACTTATTTATCTGCCTGGATGGCTCAGTAGTTAGTGACCCTGACAGCTGGGTCAAAGAGGTGTGGGTTTGATTCCCACCTTGGTTTATGTGATGAACATAGGTGATTGCTCTGTATCTGAGTGTTATTTAGGTATTATAATATCTAGGTACATAAGTATGTATTAAAAAAATATGTTTAAGTAGTATATCAGTCTCTGGCAGCTCATATCACAAGGTTTGTTTAGTTTGGGCTCAGAGACCATGTGTAAGATGTCCCCTAATATTTATAATTATTATTATTTATTTATCTTTTGTTTTCAGTGCATAGTTATTCCCATAGTATATAAGAATAAATTAAATATTGAGTGAATTCACGATGGCATTGAAAGTGTTTTACCATTCTCTATACCAAAATGTTCAGTGAGAAAATGCCGAGGACAGGTTATCAATATATTTCAGAACTTTTGAATGCACATTTAGTATAATTATGTCAGATTAATTTGAGCCTGTTCTGGACATGATTATTACTTAATCATTATCTTGAGTGTTTTAAGTGGCAGCCCCGACATAGTTAATCCTAGGAGAGCTAAAAGCATCATGCATTATTTAAGTAATGAATACTCACTCTGACCATGATTGGTAGATTACCCACAGATTGATCAACTGTAGTAGTGACTCCATTACAAACTACCGTCATCCTAACTTTAAAATCTCCTTTATATGTTGCTGCTCGCTGCCTGCACTCCGTAGGCAAAACTTTCTGTGTCTTTACTCCTACTATTTCCAATGGAACTGCTGGTTTGGAGAATTTAGCATCGTCTATGGTGATTTTAATCTTGTCGCCCTTAGATGTCTCAAATTCAACAGGCACAAGATTTTCAACTGCTAGTTTTAGACCGTCTTGGAACATAAAGTTGAAGGAATCGATATGCGGAGCTCCCAAGCTTTGAAGATACTGTAAATAACAAAGATTATTTTAAATATGATCATTTCGGTTAGGTTGTATTTAGTTTTAATAAGGAATTAAAGCAAAATTGTTTCATAATAAATTTCCGAATAGGTTATGTTTACGTACCGGATTTGCTATCTTTGGCGGTTTTCTGTATTCGGGATCACCGGTATACTTAAGGGAAGGTCCCTGAGCTACCTTTTTCACGTTCATTTTGCTAAATTTTGAACATTAACAAGAAAATATTAATTAAAAACACGTGCGAACATTAATTAAAAATGAAAACAATCTTTCTTTTTTTTTTCAAATCTGTGTGATCAAATCCAATACCATGTAAACTACTAAACATAATCAATTAATTTGTGGGTCTCCGTCTGTTGTGTCCTAAGGTTGTGTCTCTGCTTCAGCAAGTACCTTACCGTCTTCCCAAACCGCATACAGAGGGGGTCTCCAATGCTAAAATCGTTTAGATTACTTTCATGAATTCTAGTGAAATCAACTGATTTTTCAAAATCTTCTGAAAATCTACAGCACCACCGAATCATCGGAAATCCACTGTTTGAGTAGGCAATCTACTGCAAATGGTCACACTGTTTAGCCTACAAGTTTTTTTAATCTTTTTGGAAACTGAGACACCAACTCTGCTTTGTTGTTTTTGAAAATCGCGTATGCGTATTTTGGCAGAGAAATATCAGAAGCTGCAAGTACCTAGACTAGACAATGGAGAGACTACAAAACCCATGGATATATTACATAAACACAATCTTGACAAAACCAGAATCTAATGACCAAAAACATGAGACCATATTAGGATACGTAGTATCTATCTATAGTAGTCTGTGCATGAGACAACCCATGAAATGAATAAATACATAAAACATGCGGCGCCATAACCGTATAAAAAACGTTGGATGGACCAAATGTCAATGTCAAATCAGCGTGCGTCAAGTAACGGACAAAAATCAAAATTGACGTTTTTAAAAAATAATGATTTATTCATTTATTGCTTTGCTTGCCTAGCACTGCAATTTGGAATGTATTTGATTAATTATTCAAAGAAATAGAAAGAAAGAAATAGATTACTGATGATGATTTACTACTCAGTGTCGTTATTATAAGTATTTAGTGTTGTGTGTATTGGTGAAACTTTGTAAACATGGCGGCAATTACTAAGCATCGAGACCTAGTTGTGGAATTGAAAAAAGAGACAATTTTGAACGTGGGAATCCTTAGTAAACTGCACGAGATGCCTGCGGACAGCGCCCGGCAAGTGCTCAGCGAGAACTCCCTAGAGAAACCGACGCAAAACACCTTTAATCATCTTACAAAATATCTTGTTTGTATCATCGATTCAAAAGCTTCGGAAGCTCTCCCATGGCCTCTCTACGACAGTAAGACTGAAAGAACGTATAGAAACGAGCTCGCAAGCTTCATCAGCAGCTACAGCAGTAAAGGTTTACTTGATCCAGTCATGACCTCTTACTTAGTTAATCCAAACAGCTATAAAGTCACTCTGCTTCTCTTCCAAATGTCCCAACTAGCTATACAGAAGGTTCTAGAGTCGAAACTTAGCAAGGACAGCCAGAAAAATCTTTATAACGACATGACAACAAAGTTCAAATCACAGGAAAAAGATGGGTTCATAGAACAACTGGAACATGAAACAGAAACTATGCTCAGCAAGTTTTCCAATTATATACACAAGCGAAAGGAGACAGAAAAAGTAGCAGAAAAAATACGAAAGAAAATAACAGACATGGAATCCAAGCTTCAATCGGTAAACGCTCAAAAATTTCTGGATGATATTGTTGACAAAATCATTTCTACACATGAGTTAGACGATGCAGCAAAAGCGGATATTCTAAAGATCAAAAATGTTCACAAACCTGCACCATTTTTCGACAGATGGTTAACAGAAGTAGATAGAAAAGTTGATGAAATGGAGTCTAAATGGAGTGAAAAAATGAATCCGTTCTTACAAACTTGTAAAGAGACACAGTTCAGTACAGAATCGCTGATAGCCCGTCACACGGGCGAAGCAGAGAAAGAAACATACATGATAGAGTACAATCACAAAACTGACGAGATATGTACGAAAGATCTACAGAATCAAGTAAACAGTGAACAAAAATACATCCTCAAGAACATTATAAAAGACGAAACGTTAAGTTTTCCAAACTTGATACGAGGGTTTCTTATAGCTATTAGCTTTATACTTAAAGGCACTGCAACAGAGAACGATATACACAAATTTAATGAGTATTTAAATGATGGAAAGAGAAACTATGATGAAGTGGTACAAACTATGAGAGGGCTTTTAAAAAGAGTTGCCAGTGCAGAAGCTCGATTAGAGGTAAGAAAGAGTTCTTATTACTATTACTTTATCCCTTATCCTTCAGAAACGATTGTAAAGTTTTTTAAATTTTTGATCTCTATGTTTTCAAGCTTTTATTTGACTTGCCTTGTATGGACCTACATATGTAAGTTCGGGTGGAATCTTACAAATTTATTTGACCAACTTCCCGGTTTCTGCTTGATCTGAAATTTTGCACGCATGTGTACATTATGGGACAATGCAATTATATGGTACCATGGAGCTGATCTGATGATGGAGTCGGAAGGTGGCCATAGGAACTCCTGTACTAAACATGAAAGACCTGTCCTGTTTGGGCTTGTTTTACTTGCCTTGGCTTGTACTCTGCTGCTACATGATATCCAAAATCTCAAAAGCTTGTATTTTTAAAAAGTTATATCCTTACATAGTATAAAATAAAGTCGCTATTTTCGTTTGTTTGTTTATTTGTTTGTCTGTATGCTTAAATCTTTAAAACCACGCAACGGATTTTGATGCGGTTTTTTTTAATGGATAGAGTAATTCAAGAGGAAGGTTTATATGTATAAAAATTCCCGAAATTCCCACGGGAACGGGCACAACGCGGGTAAAACCGCGGGGCACTGCTAGTTCTTATAATAATATATGCATAATCCTTTTTATTATTGTTTATCTATATTTTATTTCTATTTTACATCAACTGAAAAGACATCCTAAAAATCAGGTTGTGACACTTACAGAGCAAAGATGGATAAAGCTAAGAGAGAAAGAGAGGCTATAAATAATACCAGCTTCAGTTAATCAATAAAATCTCCTAAGAGGAGATACACTCCCAAGGGCACACTTGACATGTCAACACAACACACAAAACATTAGGTACTAAAAATCAAACTGAAAACTTAAATAACTTTTTTTAAATAAATTATCATCCTACTTTTAGTCCAGAGTTCAAGCTATAATCACTGTAGGAACTACTAATATAAATTAAGTTAAAAGTATAAGTTGCTTTCAACTGGTCCAATTGAAAATGTATAAGGAAGGCAGATGAGAGGATGATACTGATGGGTTGTATATATTGAGAATGGACATAAATTTTTATGAATCTATGTGTTTATCACATGTTCTCTCAAATTACTTGAGGAACCTACACATAAGCTTGCACTTGAAATATTATATAACTATTCTGGCGACTCCGCCGACGTATTTATTTGTTTTATAAAAAAAAAAAAACTATCCAATTGTTGTTTTTTTTTGTTTCAGCCAATACCTGCAAATCGCTGCACATTTACGCTTCATTTCCCAGAAATACCACTTCTGCCTGACCGTACAGATCTTCGCTGCACAAGAGAACCAGCGTGCCAAGCATTAGTTGACAGCTTCACACCAATCAGCATGTCCAAACACCAATTCAACTTATGGCGCAGAAGCACTTTTCATACATTTGTGAGACCGCAACCAAAAATGTCCTTCCAAGCACCACGAGATGACTTCCTCAAGAATGCAACGTCTTTCCAAGTCAATTCAGACCAGTTTAACGCTACCCATAACTTCCATAACCTATCAATAATACCTCAAGCGAATAAAGCAAATGAAACTATAGCAGGATACTCCACTGGATGTACAAAACAACAACTTTTGAGGTTATTATCTACGAAAAAGACCAGCAGTTCAAAGAAATTCAAACACAATAACGAACGGAGTGTAAAAATTAAGAAGGCAAGATTGTTCAACGAATCGACTTCTTCGAATGAAAGCAACGGATTGTTCAGAAGTTATTCTTCTCCAAATCTCTATGAGAATAAAGAAGCGAGATCTATTCCGAAGACTAACCGAGGTAGAAAACTGTCTGTAATGCAAGAAAATTGCTCACTGTTACTAGAAGTCTCCGGTATAGTTGCTTTAGATAAGGACAGCAGCTGTGAAAATTCTAGAAATCAAAGCTCGAAGAAAACGCCAGTAATTCCCACAGTCCAAGTAACAACAGCCACCCCACCAACAGATCAAAAGTTTCACCAAAACCTCAAAGATTTCAACGTTGAACTCAATGACCAGTTGTTAGTTGAAAACCCAGTTCTGAAAATGACCATTTTAGAAAATTTTGAAAAGCCAGTCACACCTCAAAACAATGTAAAATTAGTGCCCAAAAGTAGCTCTTTAGAGAAAATAATAAATAGATTTAAAAAAGTTAAATGTAGGAGGAATACAGAAATCTTCAACAATGAAAAAACTGATTTTCGGACAATTGTAGAAGAAAAGGAAAATGTGTTCAATGTAAATAGGATCTTATTGCCGGACCTCTTAAGTCCAAGTTGTAGTACACTGAGTAATTCACCAGAAAATATAGAAGTGTGTCGAAAGCCTAGAGAGAGTCTAGGAACTGTTCTGGGCGTAGACCACACATGCTTGGACCAATATGATTTGATAGACTAACATTTACTCTAATACACTAGAGACCGACCAAGCTTTTAAAAATACAACGAAATTAGCCTTCAGGAAATACCGCCTAACCTACAAAAAAATATCGAACTAAAATGTAAAATTTGATAAAAAATATTCGAGCATTTTCTGTAATCTGGATTTTGTATAAATAAATATACCTATGTACAAGAATTACTTGATTAAAGGCATGACAGATCTAGAGACTAATGTTGTTACAAATATTATAATTATTACAGTACTAAGGAACAAACTTGTAATTTAGTAGTACTAATAGTTTTCGTAAACATGTACTTTTCAATCTTGAATGTATTTAACTTGTATGTAGTCAAAGTGCCTTTGTATAATATTAGTAGTTTGAAAGTCTATGGACATACTTCATGATATCATTATACTCATCACTATTATTATCATTTTCCAACTGAGCGCTACCGAGGCTCGGATGTCACGTTAAATTGTAGGTCACGGTTGTTTTAACTGCTTAGCCATGTCAGAGGTCTTCAGGGGGTCTAAAATTCTGACACCAGGGCTAGCCACCCGGCCTATACGAACTTACTTTATTTTAAATTGAACTTACTTTCTTCACTATGCCCAAATTTCCATACACAAAATCGCGAAAAAAAGCAGCTTTTCAGAACAAAAGATCATTGATTTAGAATAAAACTAGCGACCCGCCCCAGCTTCGCACAGGTGTATTATACACATGAAACTCCCTCTTGATACACTCTATCTATTAAAAAAAACCGCACCAAAATCCGTTGCATAGTTTCAAAGATATATAAGCATACATACAGGGACAGACAGACAGCGGGAAGCGACTTTGTTTTATACTATGTAGTTTTACGCGACTTCATTGTTGGTCCCGAAGAAAAAGTCGACTATAAATTCATAATGAGCGAATTCTACGTCTACGGGACTCACGTGCACGTATACAGCATTTCGAGACGGCTCCGCGTGCTAGCACTCGCCAACTTGAGAAAGGTCGCCGAACGCGACTGAAACTATAGTCGTGTTATGACTATACATGCACGTGAGTGAGTCCCGTTATGTATCGTTTAAAATGTGTGAAAATATTAATTTCCATAGTAAAAAAGAATTCTACGTCGGTCCCATAGTAAAAGTTGGCCATAAAGATGTGTATAATGATATCCTAGGATATTATGTCCGTCGTTTAGACACACCTGCTATAAAGAGGAATGGCCTGGATGCCAATCTTAACCTACTAAACTAAGCTTTAGTCCTAAGTCTTAGTATGGGTTTAACGAAAACTATTATTATATCGTTTTCGGTAGCTCCACACATTTTGATTAGTTCTTCCTAGTGTCCGCCAGGGGCGCTGTACAAAAATGTATAGAGCCTCACGGAAACTTGTAGTTTCATTTTACGATTAATCTCATACTAACCGCACTGTCTTTTACTAATAGAAACTTGAAGAGGTGCCCACAGACGATACATTGGAATGGACGACGTCCAAATGTATGCAATCAGTTTTGCCAATTTAGTTTGTTTCTAGATATGACGACTTTTCTTTAAAACTTCATTTAATTAAAAAACTTAGAGCAAGTAAGTCAATGGATCAACTTTTACGCCTCACGATCTTCAGCTAGTGTTTTCACTTCTTTGTAGGACATGACATCTATGATCTTCTCTTTTATTTGATAAAATAATGCTCTTTGTGATGTCCTCCTTTCTATCTTTCCTTCTACTTTTCCTTCTATTACGTTTTCTTTAAACTTTGTCTTACAAAGTGGTCAAGTTTTATAGTTGTAAAATAGCGGCTAAAATATATAGTTTACCGATTTTCTGTAGATTCATCTTTATGTACACAGCATTTTTGTTTACCTATATCTTCATTTGATGATTGAGTAAAATATAAAGCCAAAACTTTGCTAGGCAACATACACTACCTATACATCCATTTTGACTGCCTCGGTGGCTTAGTGGTTAGTGAACCTGACTTCTGGATCACAGAGGCGTGGGTTCGATCCCCACCCAGGGCAAGCATTTATGTGATGAACATAGGTGTTTGCTCTGTGTCTGGGTGTTATTTAGGTATTATCTATACACCACTACTTTTTATGAACATCTAAAAAAAATTTGGGGGTATCAGTGCACGATACTAAACATATATATGCAATAAAAAGTTAATAAATCAATATCCTAAAATTATCCCTTAAAAATTGAAATAATTGGTTATTCTAATCCATTAGACTCCAACTACAGCTGTTTTGCGTAAACAAGACCGTAGGTACTTAATAATGAATGCAATAGCGATACATGAATGAAATTGACATTATGTGCATAATTTTAGTCTAATTTTCGGATAAAATAAAACCTAAATAAATAGGCTACCTAAGATCTTTTTTTAAATTTTAACTGTACACATATGTTTTACATCGTGTACTGATACCTAAGTACATTTTTTTTAGATGTTCATAAAAAGTAGTGGTGTATAAGTATGTATTTAAAATATGTATATGTAGTATATCAGTCTCTGGCAGCCATATCACAAGCTTTGCTTAGTTTGGTGTCAGAGTCCGTGTGTAAGATGTCCCCCAATATTTATTTATTTATTTTAATTATTTATTTGGGAGTCTAGCACCAAAATCAAATAGAACGTAAATGATTCGAAGAATTATGCTTAAGAATTTTATTCATAACTATTGAGGGCGTAAAATATTGACAAACTCATACTAGGGGTGTAAAGTTTTATGGGCTGAATGAAACTTTTTGGCGGGTGTGAAGTTAGCTACAAGCTGCAAACCCAAACCACGCTTAGCTATTATACGAGCTTCAGATAGCATTGGCTGTTGCGCAGATTGTTGCTGACGTCACAGCCGCCAACAACTTTGATTCAGTCTATACTTATGTTTAGTCGGCACCCGCTTGCAATTTTTTGTAACCCCGTATAATTGTAAATAGTAAATAACTTACTTACTTACTGTAAATAGTAAAATAAAGTTAATTTAATTAATAAGTTTTGTCCATAGATTATGTTTTTATGTTAACAATTATAAACGCGTAGCCAGATGAGTCGAAAAGTAAAAGCTACTCGCGGTGTTTCTATAAGCAACAGATATTTTAGGTTATAATTTTATTCATCATTATAACCAACTATTACTATGGGCCCGACCCCGAAATCGCATAAAAATCTACTATTTCATACAAACATACGACAAGATTTATGTATGTTGCTGTTTTTTTTCGCGATTTCAAGGTTGGCCTCATAGTCAGTCGGGCATATTTATGAGTGCTATGATATCTGCAATATGTCTGTTATAAACATATTATCCTATATTTGATAGAAGTACAAGCTACTGTGAATATTTTTAATTAAGTAACAAATATTTCTGCGCAAGCCTTTGTATGTAGCTTTTTAATCAGTTATAGCTTTAATTAATTTAATTATATTTAGCAATTGTATTGTATACGCTATACAATGTATTGTACACAATATATTTAGCATTTGTATTGTATACATTATACAATGTACTGTATACAATTGTCTTTGTTCGTCAAATTCTTGCTTCTGTTACGTAAAGACTGAAATAGACAAAATATTTTGTAGAAAGGAAACTACTATCAATTTGTAAAGTTTTCTTTATTAAAACGTGTATAGAATAACTTAGAATAAAAATATTTTAGAGGATATAAAATGCTTTCATTGTAATCATAAATTAGTCTATCACAATCACTTAGTACCAACTTATGTGCTTATATAAAGATAAGTTCCGATATTTGAAATAATATTTTTCACTTATAATCGCCCTTATTACCAAGTTGTGAGCTTTATAGATAGGTATATTTTTATTCAACAATCTTCGTATTGAATCTCACTTTTTTCTAATTTTTTTACTATTTGACTACGTTAAAAAGTTTTAAAAAATGTACGTTAAAGACTAATACTCAGAGCTCTTAGTCCAGGTTTTGCGTAGTTTACTTAAACTTTCGCGTTTGCGTGTGGCTTCATACATTTTGGTTAGTTCTTCGTCGTTTCCGCCAGGGGCGCTGTACAAAAATGTATAGAGCCACACGGAAACAGCCGTAGTTTCAATTTACGTGTAAAGCTGGACTAACCCCTCAGATTATTTTCTCAAACTTTCTAACACCAATGTGGAAATTCGAAAGTGGTGGACACTGACAAGCGTTTTACCATTGAAGTACTCCGCCATTAATATAGCCACTAATGCTATTATTACCAACTTTTTTGGTCGACGAAATCATGAATGAAATGAAAGCACCGTAAACGGTGGCTGCTGGCAGTGGCTGCTTCTTCTAGGTTCTCCGTTTCTGGCTGTGGTGGCAGGCTCGTTTGCCATCAGGTCCTAAATACTTCTACGCTGACATTGGTTGTATGATACGTGGTATCATGTAGTAGTTTGTGGTTGTACGTAGCAATACGTGTTGTGCTCTCAGGGTCCTGCAGACAGCTCCGGTCTACTGTTCGACCAATCACAGCCCGAAAGGCTTAAATCAAGACCTATGACTGGTGGATGACTACGCCGCCAAAACGCTGGACAAAAGCGCAAAGCTGATATCCCTCTCGCTATACGCTATGCTTAAATAACGCAGTATATTTCAGTTTTTCCATCAGCGCTTATTTGAGTGAAAACGCAAGTATGTTTTAGTATTTAAGGTCGCCAGCGTAGGAGAAATCCAGGCTTTAGAAGCAGCGTACACTGTAACAGTCTAAGCAGTAATCCTTGGGTCATTATCCCCCAATTTGACCATTTTCTCCGATATCTCCCAGAGTTTCCTCGCCCTACCCATATCGCTAGCCGAAGCAGACAGGGAGCTTTCAGCACAATCCGAGAAGTACTTCCCAGAAACCTTCTCCAACTTTTCATCCACGGCTAGCATTACCGACGTCTGCGCACCCTGCTTCGGGGTCTTGAAAAAGCCCTTGATTATGAGGTAAAGACCCCAACTCAAAGGCGCTGGCACGTTCCTCCAGATTCCAGTATCGATTAAACCTGGGTGGAGGCAGTTTGCAGTCACTCCAGTACCTTCCAATCTTCTAGCTAGCTCACGTGTGAAAAGAATATTGGCTTCTTTGGATGCGTAGTAAAGATAACCAGGAAGACTGTCCACAGGGTTGGGGTTATCTAAGTTAACAGATGCTAAACGATACAGAGAAGAAGCGACGACGACAATTCTTGATGGAGCGCTTTTCTTGAGCAAGTCTATCAGAAGATGGGTCAGCAAGAATGGTCCGTAGTGGTTGGTTGCCATGGTTAGCTCGATGCCGTCTTTTGAGGTGGCCTTTTTGAAGGTTTCAGCGTAGCCAGCGTTGTGGATGAGGACGTCGAGTTGGGTCTCTGTTTTGTTGACGTCTTCTGCGAATTCGCGGATGGAGTCGAAGGAGCTCAGGTCTAGCTTCTTGACCACGACTTTGGTGTTCTTCGTGCTGTCGATGATCTCATCTGGAAGATGAAAATGTGGGATATCAATATTTAGCGTCTTTGTAGTCAACCTATATTTTTATTGTTAAGTATTAATTCTCTACTGAATAATAGGAAGGTCTTTTGCAGGTCTCGCGTCGTGAAGAACCATAACTTTGCCAATTTATTATCCTACGACCTAGCTACGTATAAGCGTTACTGTGTACCGGATTAAAGAGCAATGTTTCCAGCGCAATTTCAGGTCAATGTGAGATTTAAGATCTTTATGTATAGATATGCAAAAGCCACTAAGTACAATTAACCAAATACGGAACTTTAAATGCGCACGTGTAATCTACAATTTGAGAGAAAGTCGTCAGATTAAACACTTTCTCTTCATACTGTTAATATTTGGTAAAAATGGGAAACCATATATACATTTTTGTTGGTTTAACTTATTGTCGAAAGTACTACCTAATTCAATCTATATTGCTATAGGCATAGTGTAATATATAGGTACCTAGAATTATTCATAGAAGATTGGAAATAGCTTCAATGTGGATGTAAAATTATCTGTTTCAAAATCCTAGTTCAATAGATTACCTTTTGCTTTAACTAAATCGCCCAAAACGAAACAAATCTTTGAATATTGCTATAGGCATAGTACTGTAATATCTAGGTACCTAGAATTATTCATAGAAGATTGAAAATAGCTTCAATGTGGATGTAAAATTATCTGTTTCAAGATCCTAGTTCAACAGATACCTTTTGGTTTGACTAAATCGCCCAAAACCGAAACAAATCTTTGATAATTTGAGGTAGAAGCAGGTAGGTACATATCAAGTATCTAGGACGATACTGAAATAGGATTATTTGGGTACCTACTAATGTCTCAATTGAATCTACTAAGACATCCGTTCATATGACGTGTAGGACCTAATGACACGCGTTGTTATTATTGTATTAAAATGAAATTAGTGAATTATCTGTTCTAGTTTCTTGAATCCGACATCGGTGCAATAATTTGAACGTCAGCTACCTATGTTTATTACATGTAGGTAGGTAATTAGGTACTTGTACATATGCCCGTTAGTTTGAATGATAACCTTACAACTTGTAAAAGTTCTGATCTCTTCATTACACCTACCTAAAGAAAACTCAGCAGAAAGTTGCATATCTGCATTTCACCTTTCTTTTTCTTTTAATTGCTAAAGAATTACAAGAACTACGGGCATTTTCAGAATTTCGTTGTAAAACAAGTAATTTTGTCATACAACTTGAATGCACACAAATTTTTGCACCTTTAAAAAAACCAGGTTTACAAAGAAGAAAGGTCCGTCCGTCCATACTATGTACCCAATGGAATAAAGCCATTGCATATCTAGGTACCTCTGGGATGCATAAGGTACCTTGTTGTACGTATACCGGGTTATTTCTAATCCATTAGCAATTAGCATCCTACGGTGTAGGTATTAAGACCTTTACAGACACTGTCAGTGTGGTGTGTCGCGGTGATAATTTCAATTTGAGTGATACGGCGTCGCATTTAGTCTGCCCGTGACCACGACCAATGCAACTTGGTCGAAACGTCGGGAGGAGAAAAAGAGGTACTTAATTAGCTCATATCTCAAGTTTTATTGCGCGATAAGTCCCGTGTAGTAGTATGATAATGTAACGTGTTCAAATCGCGAAAGTTTAAAAATAACATTAGCATCCTCTTAGGGGCTTGTTCTGCACATCAAAACTAACAACTTTTGTTCTACGACCTATGTTAAAACTAAAAAAAAAAACAGTGGTTCCATACATTTTTGTCGAGGGTGAATGACATTTTTCTATAGAACGACAACTTTTTTTTTTGAGAATTAATAAAAATCGTAGAACAAAAGTTGTTAGTTTTGATGTACAGAATAAGCCCCTAAAAGGATGCTAATTGATTAGAAATAACCCTGTATACCACTATTTGTGTAGGCACACACTCGAGATCGACCCCATTGGTCTTCAATCGTGCTACGCGCAAAGTCATAGGTATAGGTCTATCTTTGATGGTAGATATGCCCTGTCCATTGTCTTTTCTACTTGACAATTCGCTTTGTTATGTCAATATTGATATCATTTACCTACTTACTAATATGAATCCGAAAGTGAGTTTGTTGGTTTGTTACTCTTTCACTCAGCAACAGATACACTAGATTTTTGCCTTGGATAAGGTTTACAGGTTAGAAACTTATGAATATAATGATAGCATGAAAATTGAAAAATACGGGCAAAGCTGCGGGCAACAGATATCTTCTTTATACAGGGTTATTTCTAATCAATTAGCATCCTTTTAGGGGCTTATTCTGTACATCAAAACTAACAACTTTTATTCTGTAACTTTAGTCAAAACTCAAAAAAAATTCAGCTGTTCCATACATTTTGTCGCGGGTGAACGATATTTTTCTATGGTAGGTATAATCAAATTATTTTTTTGAGTTCTGACAAAATTCGCAGAACAAAAGTTGTTAGTTTTGATGTACCTACGGAATAAGCCCCTAAGAAGATGCTAAATGATTAGAAATAACCCTGTATATTTATAACTCTATTGTACGTGTGTATGTATGTCACTGAACTCCTCCTAAACGGCTGGACCGTTTGAATGTTTTTTTTGTATGCGTTTTTGGTATGCGTTTGAGTTGGACCTGGAATGGTTTAGATTCACAAATCAGCCCGGCAGATGGCGCTGCAGTCGGTCTGCTAGTATAATTATAAAATACTTGCCTTTAACCTTCTCAGCAGCCTCCAAATTCCTACAAGCCATGATGACCCTGGCTCCCCTATTCGCCAGCTCCCTAGCAGTCTCCTTCCCGATGCCGCTGGTGGACCCAGTCACGATCACGGTCTTCCCGTCCATCCTGGCTCTGTTCCGGAACTTTCCACAGGTGTACACGGCGTACAGTCTGGCGCTTATGATTATGACGACAAGGCCGCAAATCGCGAGGAAAGCTAGCAGGATCAGTAGTGGAAACATCCAGAACAGGAAATCTGACTTCCACGCTTCGGCTACGATCATCGCTGCAAAAGAAATTCCGTCGTTAGAACATTTTGATATTAATAGTCTTAAAGTTTAATTGGGGTTGCACAAGGCAGTGGACTAGGACCGGTGTATTACAGTCGGGTCGTTGAAATCGTGGGTTAGGGTTGGTTTTTAAATTTTGTAATGATGGGATAATAATTGTTTTTAGTGAAATTCAAAAAATATACTTAAAAGTTTTCAGTTGTGTTTTTTGCGTGTAAATAAGTATTATGTAAGTACAGGTATCAATCATTTTAAACTAAGTAGTAGGTATAGTGCTTTAAATACATGGAAGGAAGTAGACAAATATCTTTGCCCTGTATTGAGACAGTACAAAGTACAAAACTCTCGTCAGCTCACGTCATCAATCAAAACAAAATGTCTACATAACTATACATACACGTCCATCGCTGTACATAGGCCTCCCCTATAGATCTCAAAGACCTGAACTATGGATAGATACATCCAATATTAAAAAAATACCAATCAAGCGTGAGGTCAATAGATTACCAACTAGGTTACCTAACATAATGAGCCAAATAATTTACATATACCTAGCACATAAATTATCTTCCTAACCCGGTCAATAATCAGCAATTAAATATTATACTAGGTAAATGGGTAAAGTATGATATTAAGTGTGTGTAAGGGAAGTTTGATATCTTACATCCTACTTATTTAATATTATAAACGCGAAAGTTTGCATGGATGGACGTTTGTTACCTACTCTTTCACGCAAAAACTACTGAACGGATTGAGATGAAACTTTGCAATAATATAGCTTACATAGGCTATAAATTATAACGATATTGCGCAAATTTTCCATAATATAACTAAAAGTGTTACGTAAGTAGTAAAATTCTGACATCTGCGAGCTATTCTAGCGTGCGCTTCAAGAAATGTCAAAAAAGGAATGGGGCTCCCATACGGTACGGAACCCTTCGTGTGCGAGTCCGACTCGCACTTGGCCGATTTTTCTTACATAAATTCCATAACTATGACGTATTGTCTTCTCTCTTGTAACGATTTTTCCAATGTGCCTAAACGCAGCGCGATCTTTAATAACCTTGTCCAATTGTTAATTTATCTAATAATCGCCTCGCCTAATAAATGCCTTCAGAAAAGATCTCGGATGTGGTCAGTAGCTCAGTAGGTACTACGTCATAAAATTACGTATTCATAACCTAAACACGTATATAACAACGACGGAAATATCGTAATAATTCATTCTTAGAATCGCAGACGCAGGTGTCATCGCGTAAATTGTATGTGTGTCTGTGTGTGAGTTTGTATTGCGTAAATGACAAACTAAACGGACCCAAAATGCTTCAACCACGCTTCAGTAATGTTTATCATGTCTATACAAAATAGACATTGGATGTCCGTATTTTTTTTAAATCCGTGAACCTAACCCACTTACCAAACAAAGAAGACATTACTACCGTCACTAGATTACACATTTCTTTGTTAAAACCACAATTTAAAAGATTTCTGTACGAATAAAACCTGTTCCAAAGGCCGATGGTCAATGTGGCCGCGTAGCCTGAGGTCTTCGCGCATTATACGCGCCCGCTCAAAAGTCTCAACATCAACTTTGGTTATAAAATAAAATATGGAAGATCAAAGTTAACACATATAATGTAGGTACCTAGTTATGATAGGGCTATACAGAAATGTGCCCAAATGATAATCACTATATACCTAATAAGGTTTTTGGAATTGGCGATTTTAGAGTTTATTACAGATTCATTCTACTACCTACTTAGGTATATATGTACTTAACAATTCTTAAATGTGAAAAAAAATTACTTACATACTTACCTACTTAACATTTTTTCACCCACATAGTGTGGAAGTTTGACCTTAATTTTATGAACCCTGAATCTTTCTTTATTTTTTCCTTTTGCCCTTCATATTCCCTTTCATCGTAAACCTTAGATTCTACTATCGCGACAGTATCAAAAATTCCTCCAGCCTCTGGAAATCCCTGTACTTTGCAAAGCAACAAAATTCAAAGTCAAAAGTATTTATTCGTAGAAATTGTGGTTACAAAGATCTTATTTTATAGGTATATGTACAGTACAACAAAATTAGCCAATATAGCATACGAAAATTAGTGATATTACGAATCATAATTTAATTTCGATAAAAACGATAATTAATATCATTTTATAGACATTTCCTCATTTATACTTAACATCTTATACTTGTAGGTACTTAGTTAATATGGTTGATGTCTATCACTATCACTAACTACATAGTATAAAACATAGTCGTTTCCCGCTGTTTGTCCCCATGTATGCTTATATATTTAAAACTACGCAATGGATTTTGATGGGTTTTTTTTAAAAGATATAGTAATTCAAGAGGAAGGTTTATATGTGTAATACACCTGTGCGAAGCCGGGGAGGGTTGCTAGTTCACCATAATGCGCGCAAACCTCAACGACCGCCAGTTTGAAGCTACAGACAGCAGCGGTTAGTAATTCAGTGCCGGGTCAATGTCGTCGCAGATTTGGAGTAATCGCATTCTGACGACCCAGAGCAGTGCGACATTTCGACACGGTCGCGGTGGTGAAATGTTGCGGTCGAAACGATTATTACAATACAATCATCAGCAGCAGCAGTAGTCTTTGGCAAACCGCTATTGGGCGTATCCCTTTGTTAGGGTTTCGTACCCAAATGGTAATAATCGGCCAAGTATGAGTCGGACTCGCGCATGGAGGGTGCCGTACTGTATGGGAGCCCCCCTTAAATATTTACTTTATTTTAATTTTATTATTTATTATCGAAGTAAATATAAAACTAAATATTCTGTAAAAATTTCAAGCATCTACCTGTTACCATTATTAATATAGAGCGAAAAACGTCTAAAAAATCAGGTTTGTTGTATGGGAGCCCCCCTTAAATATTGATTTTATTTTCCTTTTAGTATTTGTTCTTATAGCGGCAAAAGAAATACATCATCTGTGAAAATTTCAGCTGCCTATCTATTATGGTTCATGAGTTACATCGAGACGGACATCGAAGTCTTAAGTAATAGGGTCCCGTTTTTCCCTTTGGGTACGGAACCCTAAAAACGGGACCCTATTACTAAGACTCCGATGTTCGTCAGTCTGTCCGTCACCAGGCTGTTTCTCATGAACAGTGATAGCTAGACTGATGAATGTATTTCTGTTGTCGCTATAACAACAAAAAAGGAATAAAGGCTCCCATACAACAAACGTGAATTTTAGGAGTTTTTGCTCGCTATTAATAACGGCAACAGGAATGGGGCTAAGGGGGATCCAACACGGTACGGAACCCTTCGTGCGTGAGTTCGACTCGCACTGATTTGATTTTTGATATTATTTGTTTGTTATAGCGGCAACAGAAATACTTACATCATCTGTCAAAATTTCAGCTGTCTAGCTGTCTCGGTTCATGAGATATAGCCTGGTGACAGACAGACAGACATGGACGTCTAATAGGGTCCCGTTTTAACACTTTGGGTACGGAACCCTAAGAGGAGGCGTACAAACATAAACTTACTTATACTATTGTACATATATTATGTCGCCAGTGTCGCCACAGATGCAAACGCCGCCACGAAGACCAACTAAGTCTTTCAGACATTTTATGAAAAGACCGCTCACTCGTCGTGTGCCGTCGTACACTTTCGCTAGTGGCGACGTTCTCATCGTTTCTGGCTGTGATAACACGTTTGCTTGCGATCAGCTTTATTCCGACAATTCCGACGACCCAATATGCTACGAGTACGTTACGACATGCCGGTGAAATGACACGGTCAAACAATTAATGAATTGATGCTGTTGGCTTATTGAGCAAGACGCAAGACGTCACTAAGCATTTTACTGAATTAAACACCTGACTAAACTAAAAGTAAGTCACAATGGAAATTTACGTGGTTTTCACGCGGAGCGCGTGCATTGCGAGACGGCTCCGCGTGCTAGCACTCGCCAACTTGAGAAAGGTCGCCGAACGCGACCGAAACTATAGTCGTGTTATGACTATACGAACACTTGAGTGAGTCCCGTTTTTTATCGTTTAAAATGTAAAAGTAAGTCATTGTATTTACTTATCATAATACCTAAGCCACTTTTCGACTGCCTTATGAAAACTGATTATTGTGTGTGTTAGGCAATGTCTTCCCGATTTTTCCGAATATACGGATATACACATAACTGTAAAAAGCGTCTGAGCGTCTGGTGGACGCGACGCGTGACCAAAATGCTGGTGTTTTTTTGGCTCAACGTATAGGCATTGCCATTCAACGTGGCAATGCTGCCAGCATGCTGGGCACGCTGCCAACTGGCAGTGGGCTTGAGCATTTGGATTATCTTTAGACCTTCAAGGATCTTTGGATGACCCAATGCTTTTTACGTAGTGGTAGTGTAGGTAGTTTTAGCATATAAAGTAGTGTTGTATTTTTTTGTAGTTAATAAAGGCACTTTTGCCCGCTATAAAAACTATAAAAACATGTTAAGAACGGCATACTTACTATGTTTCAATTAATGATCGAGTAGGTAATCAAATGGAGACTCATCCGCCATAAAAACGGCAAGAATTTTACAAAAGTCTCGGAGCATAATAAATTGTTACCTTGATATTAAATGGATACCTAGGTATACTCGTATATGTTGTCGGAATACTAAGTAGGTAGGTATGCGGTTAGGTACTGCACGGCTACCTACAGAGGTAGTTAGAATCTACCACAGATCACACGAGATACGACATCGCTGTAAATACGGAGGGGCCACCCTCTAATTTATATTTACAACTAGCTTTAGCCCCGGGGTGTTACCCGCGTTAGCCAGAGATAAAAAGAATTTTTCAAAAATAAACGTAGCCTAAGTTACTCCTTATTACATCAGTTAGGATATTAGAAGGCAATAGCTTCTGAAGTCTTGGCTAATTTCAAAGGTATTTTACTCAACCAAAGAATAATTTGAAAAACACAAAAACACAGAGTAATTGCCTTTGGCTTAATATAATTAATAACCTTACCTATAATAATACCTACTCTTATTTGTCATTTTGCATAAGATAATTTGATTCATTAGGTACCTAAGTAATTAACTTTTATTTTTATAAGTGCATTATTGTACGCATTATTGTAACTCATTGCTACGGGACTGGGATTTGAACTCACGACCTCACGATTGTAAGGCGGGTGTCATTACCACTAGACCACCACGGCCCATATTGTAGGTGTGCTTGAAAATTATTTTTGGCATAGTGAAAATATCGCTCAGCTTAGCGTTGTTACCTACCCACATATAACTAATTTCTATAATTATGTAATTTCGCGTTTAACCCACAAAGATGATTTATAAGAAATTATACAACGAGAAGAATAATAATATTATGTTTTTGGGGTGTCCAGAAGTAGACGACCTATGACTGAATTTAACGAAGAAAAATAAGTTTTTGTGTTCCACTAGCAAACTCCTTAGTGTCACGGTAGATGTAGAATAGGTACAGAATATAATATTTACTAAATTTTTTGCGAGACTTCAGTCAAGCAAATCATTTAAATGATGGGACAATACTTAACTGAACATCTAAGAAAATAGGTACATAACTAATATCCACAAGTAGGTATTGTAGGTATTACCTATTTCTGTTTAAATATATGTTATTTACCCATCAGATGCCTTTAGTGTAAGTTTTTTTTTTGTGTGAGCAAAATATTTGCGTAAGGATTTGTAGTTTTTTTTAATAATCTACTTATAAAACTAAAGCTTTCTTTTGTATTTTTTGCTATTACGTGTAGGATTAATATATTATGGCGTTGTCCTAGTCATGTTCATGTACCTACCTTCATTGTTTTGACATCTTCGTAAAATCTTTTTTACCGTTGAAAATTGAAGTGTTTTGAGACTTTTGAGAACCACATCCGTAATTTGTCGCCTCCGTTTTAACCATGCTTGCACCCCAGTATTCCTGGCCAAACTCAGGATTAGGGATCACTCCCAGTGTGAGTGCGGCCTCGATGAAGGAAACGTGGACCACATATTTTTCAGCTGCCCCTTAACACAGTACTTTGTATGATGCCATCCCCCCAGAAATCCCTCGTCCCGCCTCCTTCAAATCCTTACTTTCCCTTGTACATACCCCTTTTGTAAATATATTAAAAATAATAAAATTAAGTTGTAAATAGTATTAACCATTAATTATATAGTAGTTTAGTATATTGTGTGTTTGTGTTCGTCCTATGTGTTTATAGATTATACTGTGTTTGTTCTAGTGGTGAATGGTATAAAATCCAAAAACTGTTGCCTATCCAATACAGGTAACACATCAAACATCGTACAAATTCTCTACGTTTGATGGCAGTACCTCACAAGACATTGGCAAAATTGTGAAACACCTTCGCAGAAGCCACAAATCAAGAATTGATTAATTGATTGAGACTTTTGACGGCAATTTGCTTTTCCGCGCGAGTAAATAAATAAAAATGTATTTTTTTTTTTGTAGAAACAAATAAAAAATAACATAATAAATATAAAATTCTTCTTCACTTATAGCATAAACAAAGTACTCAAGCTTATAGTTAGTTACTGTTATTTAGCTTTGTATTTTTAATATAACTTTGTATCTACTCACACGAGTGTCACTCCTATGCACGGATCTCGATGGTCCAAAGTAACACAACAACCGTGACGCCCAGCAAGCGCGACCGACCAACACTAACTGATTACTAATATTTAGTTACGTAAACTTATCAGGCTTTGAAATGATGCCTGTCTGTCGGGTGTCTTCAGACTTAGCCATTAGGTTTGTGAAATGAAGTCAGAATATTCTGTAGTCCGTAGGTACCTGGTAGCCTTCTTTTTAGGGCTCCGTATCCAAAGGATAATAACGGTACCCTATTACAAAGACTCCGCTGTCCGTCTGTCTGTCTGTTTGTCACCAGGCTGTATCTTATGGACCGTGATAGCTAGAACGCCGAACGTTGAAATTTTCACAGATGATTTAGGTATTTCTGTTGCCACTCGTAACAACAAATACTAATAATCGGCCAAGTACGAGTCGGACTCGCGCACGGAGGGTTCCGTACTGTATGGGAGCCCCCCTTAAATATTTATTTTATTTTAATTTTATTATTTATTATAGAAGGGAATATAAAACTAAATATTCTGTGAAAATTTCAAGCATCTACCTGGTACCATTCTTAATACAGAGCGAAAAACGTCTAAAAATTCAGGTATGTTGTATGGGAGCCCCCCTTAATTATTTATTTTATTTTGTTTTTAGTATTTGTTGTTATAGCGGCAAGAGAAATACATCATCTGTGAAAATTTCAAATGCCTAGCTATCATGGTTCATGAGATACAGCCCGGTGACAGACAGACGGACATCGAAATCTTAGTAATAGGGTCCCGTTTTTCCCTTTGGGTACGGAACCCGAAAAACAGAAACAAAATATTTAAGGGGGGCTCCTATACAACAAATCTGAATTTTGAGCCGTTTTTCGCGCGATATTAATAACGGCGACAGGTAGATACTTGAAATATTTACAGAATATTCAATTAAACATGCACTTTAAAATAAATAATTAAAATAAAATAAATATTTAAGGGGGCTCCCATACAAGTGACATGATTATTTGCTGCTCGATATTAATAACGGCAACAGGAAGATGCTTGAAATATTCACAGAATATTAAGTTGTATATTCCTTTCAGAAATGAATAGTTAGGTACTAATTAGTCCGCGTACACGAATTACACTAATGACAATGATAAATAATATATTAAATGAAATTAATGTCAAAAAATACAAACACATAATACTATACATTTACAAATAATATTATACATTTTTATGACGATGCTATTGCAGATACCTACTATATTGTTTTAATTTTTTTAGATTATTTTAAGTTAGGGTGTTTGAATTTGTAGTAAATTATTTTATGTAATTAATTGAATTGTTAGGTATTCATAATTTGGTGAATATGTAAATTTGCACCTAATATAATTATATTATGTTTGTAAAAAGACGATTCTAAGCGCATTTTTAATTAATGTCTAAAGAATAAAGCATATTATTTTGATTTGATTTGATACATATTTATTTGAGCCCAATTAAATAATGCGTAGTCTGATCGAGGCGCCAGAAAAACCAGAGGAAGTCAGTGTGTCAAGAACTCTGCTCAGACAATAGAATGCACGCAACGATATAATTGATGTAGGTGACCTTATGGGTTAGTTAAGTATAGGTACGAGTAAAGATGTAAATATTGACGTCTTCATCATCATCACCATCGGCCGCTTCGCTTGCACTGTTGGACACAGGATTGCTCTATAGCAGTGGCGTAGCGTGCCTTGGCGGGGCCCCCTATAAAATTTTGTTTGGGGGCCCTTAAGAAGGGTAATGATTACTCACAAAAGAAAAAAATGTTTGCGTAAAATTAAAAGAAATATTTACACATCATAATTATCTATGTCACTTTTTCCAAAATGTTTACAAACAATTAAAATTAAATAGACACTCTTCTTGCCTTTTTTTGCAAACTGATTTATTAAATCATTTATAGCCGATGATGACTTTAGTTTTTCTAATTTTATTGATTTTTACTTACGCACGTCGGGGGCCCTGCGGCCCGGGGCCCCGTATAATTGATACGGCAGATACGGCGGTAGCTACGCCCCTGCTCTATAGATCTCGAGTATAGATAGACCCAACCAAACGTCGTTGCCCGTGGGCGCGGTGGGTCGACCCATTACCGGGTCCACAGGTATTTTTTTAATGGATTATTCCAGTCTCTCACCGTGGACCCATTGCATTAGAGATTGTTCTCTGACTTTTTCGATAGAAATTGAAAACTGACAGTACAACGTCCCATATAACGTGCATATTACCAATAGAGGAACCTTTTTTTTTTTTTAGGGTTCCGTACCCAAAGGAAAAAACGGGACCCTATTACTAAGACTTCGATGTCCGTCTGTCCGTCTGTCTGTCCGTCTGTCACCGGGCTGTATCTCATGAACCATGATAGCTAGGCAGCTGAAATTTTTACAGATGATGTATTTCTGTTGCCGCTATAACAACAAATACTAAAAACAAAATAAAATAAATATTTAAGGGAGGCTTCCATACAACAAACCTGATTTTTAGACGTTTTTCGCTCTATATTAATAATGGTAACAGGTAGATGCTTGAAATTTTCACAGAACATTTAGTTTTATATTCACTTTAATAATAAATAATAAAATTAAAATGAAATAAATATTTAAGGAGGGGCTCCCATTCAGTACGGAACCCTCCGTGCGCGAGTCCGATTCGTACTTGGCCGATTATTATATGAGTCATGTCAATCTGCGCCAAACCCAGTCCTGTTGCTCACAAAAGCTGCTAGGATTAGGTTTTGCGTAACTTGTAGCTAACTTCACAGTCGCCAAGGCGTTTGATTCGCTCCATAAAACAGCTAGCTCACCATTGTGAACAATATTTATTATGAGAAATTATTTTTATATGTTTTCTGAGTCAAGTAAAGTAATTTTTTATTGCTTCAAACTGTGTCGGTACATGTGGACAACACTAAACAAAATAATTATCTCCATTGTTTTTGTTACAGTTCAATAAATTATATACCTTATGCATTATGTTATATCTTAAAATATTATACTTAATGTCGAATCTGTACTACATATTTCTTATTCAATTTCTTCTTATTTTCTAATTCTAATGTTCAAAATAAAAGCAAAAACCTAAATAAATATACACTCAACAAAATATTGTTCCTTGAGTAGGAACTAGTTTCCAAAACACGGGTTTCCTACACCCAGTTTGGCAGCTAGAGCCTCCGAAAACTTGATGTGCTTTCGTAAATAAATACTTTTCGAATTTTTTTGAAAAAAAAATATAGTTGTAATACATAGTTCTCAACAGCCTTGCTGTTGAGACTAACCATTAATTAGTTAGCCGATTAGTCTGAGAGATATAATCTGAAGCTTTTCAAAGTCAAGCTAAATTTTTAATTATTTTTTATCGCGAATAAGTCCACGCTTGACCACCAACTCGCCTGATGGTAAGCGACGTTGCGGTCGAAGATGAAGCACACAGACTTAGAACTTCTAAGTCTGCGTGCGTCATTTTCGACATCATCTAAGTTAGAAGATACCCTATTCACTCTGATCTTGAAATGCTTTAGATTACGTTGTTTTAAACTTTCGCGATTTGAACACATTATTATTATGTACTACTGGACTAATCGCGCACTAAAATTACGAGATAAATAAATACCTCATCATCCCGACGTTTCGACCGAGTTGCATCGATCGTGGTCACGGGTAGACTCACACGGGTAGGGGAGTCTACCCGTGACCACGACTAGATTATATCTCTTAGGAAACAGGAAAGCAGGAAGACTGTTCCATTCCCTGGCGGTACGAATCAGAAATGTTGAGTCAAACCGCTTCGTACGTATCGAAGGAAAATCGACAGTGTAGGGGTGGCAATGTGGCGTCTTCCTACTTGTCCTGTAGTAAAAAGGGGATGGTAGGATAAGGTCGTGCAGCTCAGATGCACACTCTCCGAAATGAATCCTATTGAAATATACTATTGTGGACAATATTTACTATAAGAAATTATTTTAATGTTTCCTGAGAGATATAATCTGAAAACTTTCAAAGTCAAGCTGACATATTATGTATCTTCTAAGTATGCGTGCTTCATCTTAGATAACATCGATTACCATCAGGTAAGTTGCTTGTTTTAACCGTTTAGCCATGTCAGAGCCTCAGAGGAATTCAGGCGGCCTAAAAACTCTGACACCAGGGCTAGCCACCCGGCCTATACGAACTTACTTCATGAGGTAAGTTGGTGGTTAAGCGCGGCCTTGGTTGTTACTACTTATTTTCATGCGTTTTTAGGGTTCCGTACCCAAAGGGTAAAAACGGGACCCTATTACTAAGACTCCGATGTCCGTCCGTCTGTCTGTCACCAGGCTGTATCTCATGAACCGTGATAGTTAGACAGCAGAAATATTCACAAATGATTTTTTGCTCTCTATTAATAACGGCGGGAGATTTGGGGTTAAGGGGGCTACGAAACGATGCGGAACCCTTCGTGCGCGAATACGACTCGCACTTGCCCAATTTTTGTCTCATTTTTTGCGTTTGTGAAAGGGTCTGCCCGCTCTGATAAGTTTACGTCTACTTTCCCTTGGAAAGGTGCGTTTCGAATGCGCACGTGCTTTACGCTCTGCTAATTGAATTTGGATATTAATTAATTGCGTAATTACATACCTACTAAAGAAGCAAATTCAAATTCAAAAAATTGAAATTTAAATAGTATCCAAAAAGTATTTATTTATGAAAGCACATCAAGTTTTCGGAGGCTCTAGCTGCCAAACTGGGAACCCGTGTTTTGGAAACTAGTTCCTACTTACTCAAGGAACAATACTTTGTTGTGTACATATCTATATGTTTATTTAAGTTTTTGCTTTTATTTTGTACATTAGAATTAGAAAATAAGTCAAATAAGTAGAATTAAGAAAATAAGTAGAAGTAGGAAGGAAGTAAGAAATAGAAAAAGAAATATGTAATACAGATTTGACATTGAGGTCATTAGGTGATCAAGCCGCGGTGGCCTAGTGGGACAACGCGTTCGTTTTAAAAACATGAGGTGTGGGTTCAAACCCAGTCCTGTCCCGTAAGTTTTTTGGAATCTATTTACGGATTTAGGTACACACGGTATTTTTGGTGAAGAAAAACATTGTGAGGCAAACTGCACATGTGTGTAGAAGAAATCCGTTGGTGTATGTGGATCTAATGACCCGCACTTGGTCAGAGTAGTAGATTGCCCTTTGTGGACAGGCCTGTGTATAGCAATGGACTATTAAAAGGTACAGTTTGTCCTACAATACTCAGATAGGAGTAAATATTTTCTTGGTACAGTAGGTAGATACACGTAAGTACTACGTGATGGTATGCTTTGGCAACATTTACTGCCCGTGATAGCTACTGACGCCACTGTCGAGCATAGGCCTCCATTGTAGAGTGTCTTTCAAAACGATGAACATATTTTATTTTAGGATATCTTTGTACCTACTGAACACTATTATATACTGAACTTTGACTACAGAAATAGAATAAGCCTCTAAAAGGATGCTAATTGATTAGGAATAACCCTGTAATATATCTGTCTGTCAAGTCGAAAGTTTTCGACCAGTGTGTGTTGCCAGTGATGACTTACGGCACAGAAACGTGGTCTCTCACTATGGGCCTTATTAGTAAGCTCCAAGTAGCCCAACGAGCCATGGAGAGGGCTATGCTCGGAGTTTCTCTGCGCGATCGAATCAGAAATGAGAAGATCCGTAGAAGAACCAAAGTTACCGACATAGCCCAGCGGATTGGCAGGTTGAAGTGGCAATGGGCAGGGCACATAGCGCGGAAGACTGATGACCGATGGGGTCGAAAAGTCCTCGAGTGGAGACCACGTACCGGCAAGCGCAGCGTAGGACGTCCACCTGCAAGGTGGACGGACGACCTCATTAAGACCGCAGGATCGCGCTGGATGCAGGCCGCTACCAACCGGTCTTATTGGAGATCTTTAGGGGAGGCCTATGTTCAGCAGTGGACGTCCTATGGCTGAAAGGAAGGAAGGAGGATATCTGTCTGTCACTTTTTCACTCGTCGAAAAGAGTTCTTTTCGTGGCTTTTATTATAGTGTGGCTTTTATATAGTGGTCGCATGCTTGGCCTATATAACAAGATTGGCAAAGGTCCGAGGCAGATGGCACTATACAAGAGAGGCCTATACCCAGCTGTGGGATAAAGAAGGCTGTGGATGATGATGCTGATGAAGCCTTTTCTGAATAAAGTAGAGGATAATTTAAAAAGTTGATTTCCAAACTCAGTGAAATTTGCATACGATGAAAGTTTCTAGGCAGTAATGTAATTACTTACTTACTCTGTAGTAGGTATTATCTCGCTAGAGATTATGCTATGCTTAATTACTTAATTAACGAAGAACATAATTAGTGTAATTTTACTAGCCATAGATGAGTATCACGAAAGCTGGTATCATCTTTTATGAAAGTAGCGTGTTAAGACAATGAACACAGAGAAACCCGCTGCAAGCAAGCCTCTGTTATCGGAGGTCTAACAGAGGAGGCCTATGTCCAGCCGTGACAGAGGTTGTCCTACTGCGGTTACGATGATGATGAAACTACAGAAGTGGCAGTGATTTTTATGGAATAAAACTTAAATTTAAAATTTAAAAAACCCTCGACAGACTACACAGAGTCCTACCACTGATAAAATATCTTATCTTTCATTTGACAACCATTTTGGGCACATTTGTAGAATTTTGGTTCTTCCATCCCCACTTTAACCCACCATAACTCTTAAACGGCTCAATAGATTTTTATAAAACATAGCTAAGAACACTCTCGATTAAGTCTCCTTTCATCCAAAAAAAACTAAACTGAAATCGGTTCAGTGGTTCGGGCGCTATGATGCCACAGACAGACAGAACGTTAACGTGATTTTGTTATCAAGAATGTTGCATGAAATATAGGTACCTTTTTATATTTTTAATACTTAGTAGGTATTATACACATTAACTTTTTTTTTCATGTTTTTTAATTTGCTATTCGCTTTTCGATAGGCGCTGCTATTTTCATCAGAAACACTTAAAATTACACAAAACCAACACACAATGGCGACTCGAGAGATTTTACCAGTGGCGGATTTACGTATTTGCCACCAGTAGGTATCTGGTACAGTGTTGAATTTTGCAATTAAAAGTGTAGTGTAGTTTGCATAGTAAAATGTACGAAAAAAAAAAAAATAGTCAAAATATCATTTCCCTCGTAGATCTATGCAAAGGCTTTGAAATGTGGAGTTTCAAGTGGAGTACAGTCGCATTCTTTCAAATGTAACTATTTAACAAAGGGCACAGACCCTAGCTAGAGTCTCTGGGTCGAAAATTGAAATATAAAAAAAAAATGGAGTTTCTCGAGGACCAACTGCTTTCGCACAACTAGTTCGACATCCAAAATACGTATTCCTAATGGAACAACTAAGCACAACTATGTAAATCAGGTCTCAAGACATCTATGGCCCGGCCCAAAGCTTGACCCACCACAGTGTCACTCCCACAACCAATAACCAATAAAAATGATGTAACAAAATACTCACTGGCGATCTCGTAACTCGACCTTTGCAAAACACACTGACTTCGACTTATTCTGTGACCGAAGAAATACTGTTGCTGAGTGAGTGTATGTCACGTCTTTCTCCAAGTACAGTCGGCGAGAGACTGCGGAGGCTTCAGAGGGAAGTGGTCATCTCATTCGGGTGTAGGCTTTCACGCGGTGAATGTATTGTTCTGGCTTTCCGTGTGCGCTGTTTCCACAAGCGTTTCTAGCTTTTGAATGTTTAACCGCGCAACCACAAACGCTGACATGCCACCGACGTTTTTAGGGTTCGGGTTCCGTACCCAAAGGGTAAAAACGGGACCCTATTACTAAGACTTCGATGTCTGTCTGTCATCGGGCTGTATCTCATGAACCGTGATAGCTGAGCAGCTGAAATTTTCACAGATGATATATTTCTGTTGCCGCTATAACAATAAATACTATAAAAACAGAATAAAATAAATATTTAAAAGGGGCTCCCATACAACAAACGTGATTTTTAGGAGTTTTTTTGCTCACTATTAATAACGGCGAGAGGAATGGGGTTCCCATACGGTACGGAGCCCTTCGTACGCGAGTCCGACTCGCACTTGGCCGATTTTTACATAGAAACATAGGTACCTACTCCTTAAACCGGCGCATCGTATCATCTCGCCGTCATAACTAATTAAGTGCAAGCAAGTGGAAACGAACTTTCTGACGTTTTCTTTATTAACGTAAGTTATAAAGTCGTACAATTGTTAGTGGCCTGTGTCAGAATTTGTGCTCGCGTTTCTGGCTCGTGTGCTACCAAATCTTCCGCATAAATCACCTTTACTATGGAAAAACTCTGCTAATTTCTATAAGAGACTAACTGCCTATGTGCACATGCAGCTTTTCAGTTCAAGAAATAACTGATATAATAATGATATAAATACAGCACAGCCCGGGTAGCACGGCAAGGGGAGAAAACCATTTTATCTACTCTTAATGTCAGATGTCATTGTCAATCCATACTATATTTCCTCTTCGAGGGGATATAATGGTGGAAAGACTATTAGTCCCTTTGCCATGCTTCCCGTGCAGGGGGTTGGTTATATAAGAGATCTCGTGTATTGCAGTGTTACTCTCACACACACACACACGCACACTTTAAATAACCTATGTATACACTTTTATTCGGATTTATTGGGATGTTAGTAAAATTATAATTTATTTGTATTCTAAATTATTGTAATCTGTTTTGGCCTTGCTTGTGTTTTTTATATATTATTAAGATAATTATGTATTGTAAATTGTAACGCTGTTGATTACTGGAAATAAATAAATTAAAAAAGGTAAAATCTGGCCACTGCCGTCATCCTCAGCAAGTATTTGTAACACGTTTCGTAGGTACTTCTATTGCATCAGGAGAACGAGACTTTCCCATATAGCTCGATGATGCACTCACTCGACGAGATCGAAAAAAGCGTACCTACAGCGTAAAATACGCTCGTGGAGATGGCCCTTCACAATCAATAAATGCCGCTAGTATCCTTGAAATGCTACAGTTTGGCAGAACTGGATCGAAAGTAGCTCCTCCAGTGGTGGCTTTCGTTATCGCTTTCTTTAGACAGTATTCAGGTTGGTACAATGAAAGTAGGTTGGATGAACAACCTTCGGATTCCGATCACACGAAAGTTGTTTCAGACCCAGGATTACTGTAAAAATTGAATGTCCTTTTGGTTCAAAAGGTGCGCTCGGGTAGCCTACTGATGGCAAAATTAACAGTTAAAAACGCCAATAACGATCACATTCTGCGTTCGTTTTGAGAATGTGTGAGCAAAAGTGGCATTTTTAACTGTTTTCGTTCACCGTTCGGATAGCTCAAAAACAGCTAAAAATGGCATCGTGTACTGCCACTTTTGACCCACCTGCGGAGGTGGGTTCTTTGTGATCGTTTTCTGACATAAAGAGTTTGACTTTTAGCGTTTGTTTTGGGTAGTGAGGAAAAGTAGCATTATTGGCGAAATGGGCGAAATTCCCAAACCGAACGGTTTTTACTAACGCTAATTTTGCAAATACCAAAAACGCCATTGAGCCCAACACGAACGCACCTTTAGTGAATAATAATTAATTGATACTCGTAATTATTATCATTGATATTTTTGTTTATTATATTTTTTTACAGGGCAAGTGCCTTTATTTACTACCACTAAATACAAGGCTTATATGTATACCTAATCTAAAACTACACAAACTACTACTACGTTGTCATTGTTGTCTTTAGTAGGTAATATTATTTAGAAAAAGTTGCCATCAAAACACTTGGATTGATTCCCGGTTGCACTAGGTCCCTATATAAAAAAGGTATGTACCTACTAAAAATGACACTTATAGTTGACCTTGTAACAGTTTGTAAATAAAATGAAACAGATCATTAAACATAATAAAATAAAAATACGGTTATTCATCTAATCATGAAAACTAGATCAAAAATTTAATTATGTATTTAATTTATTTTTTTGTACCTACATAAATTAGCTATTTTATTACTGAGGTAAGTGCCCAATTTATACTTCCTATTAATTTGTAAACATGTGGTTTTAACAATAGAAAGTTTACAATTGCTTACGTTTGTGTACCGTATGTACAATACGCATACCTTAAAGTTACATCATTGGTACGGTACAGTCACAGACAAAATACTTATCATTATTTTCTTTCACAGTGAAGCATACAGAGTTATTCAGAGAACTGAACTAAGCCGAAAGAAGGTAATTCTTACATCATTGAAAAGAACTTTACTGTGGGGACCACCCAGAATTCCAGAAAATAAATCTGTTTTTTTTTCGCGTACCTACCTTCCTATTTCGGATTGGCCCCGTAGTAAAAGTTATTTATAACGATGGTCAGAATCACATGAATTCGGCGTAGTGCACCAGTTCTGGATAGCCCTGTAATGAGACAGGTACGTACCCTTTTTAACCGACTGCTAAAAAGGAGGAGGTTCTATGTTCGTCTACATGTATTTTTTGTAAGTATGTTCATCGATAATTTCGTCAATTGTGAACCGAATCGAAAAAAGATTTTTTAGTTCTAAAGGTGGTCCCTTTTTAACCGGGTTCCAAAAAGGAGGAGGTTCTATGTTCGTCTACGTGTATTTTTGGTATGTTCATCGATAATTTCGTCAATTGAGAAACGAATCGAACAAAATATTTTTTAGTTCGATAGGTGGTCCCATTAAAATTTTGCAGAAATCAACAATAATGTAAACAATTCGAGCGAAATATTCGAATTTTGTACACGTTGGATGACGGTTTTACCAGTTTTTGCGAAAAATAATTAATGGTTATTGTATAATAAGTTTTGATGCTAACTGTACCCAATGCATACGTATTGTAAAATACTAAAGCACTCGTAAAGAGAAACGTGGTAACAAGTGCTGGTATAGCCCGGGGACAACGTACCACTTGCGACGCCGCCGGCTATCAGGTTACACCGGCCGCCATACATTTCCTCGGAACAGGTTCAAAACTCGAATTGGATTCCAAAAAATTAACCTGGATTTTTGAACTATACCAGTTCAAAACTATACGTGACTTAGTATTGAGCTTGTTATTCTGTAAGTATCTCATGTTCCTGTGAAATTATCCTGGAAACATTGTGCTTCAATTTTGAACACATTAATGTGGCACTTCTCCTTAGTGGTTGAATATCTGGGTGAATATCAGACTGTGGAATTACTTACCTTTAGAAATTACAGAATGCAGAATAGAATACAGAATACAGAATTTTTATTTGCAACAAAAATAAGAGGTACAATACATAACGACAAAACAAATGATAAAACACAAAAAAACAACAGTATTTTACCTAGTATTTCTGTCACAAAACTATTAAGTAGTATAAAAAACGTTTCTTTTATGGGAGCCCCCGTTAAATATATATTTTGTTTTTACTTTTAAGTGAATATTTAATTGAATATTCTGTGAATATTTTAAGCATCTATCTGTCACCGTTATTAATATCGAGCGAAAAAGGGCGAAAAATCAGGTTTGTTGTATGGGAGCCCCCTTAAATATTTTTTGTTTTTATTTGTTGTTATAGCGGCAACAGAAATACGTCGTCTGTGAAAATTTTAATGTTCAAGCTATCACGGTATATAAAATACAGCCTGGTGACAGAAAGACGGACAGCGGAGTCTTAGTAATAGGGTCCTCTTTGGGTACGGAACCCTTTTTACTTTAGAACAAACAACTTGAGTAAAGTGACTCGTGCTTGTAACTCGCCATAATCTGTGAGTCGGCTGTGTAAACAGTGTTTTACACACATTTGTTTACTACAGAAGAAGTGGCCTAGACAATTGTATATTAACTATTATTTAAGAGTCCATGCTTCGTTCACTTCCGTCGATATTTTTAATCGCGAATAAGTCAGCTCTTGACCACCAACTAGCGGCTTATTCCACAAATCCCCTTAGAAGATCCCCTGCGAAGGGGATAAGTGGACTTTTTGTCCATTTATCCCCTGCGGTTTTGCGGCAGGGGATAAATGGACATTTTGTCCACAAATCCCCTTCCGCAACGCCGCAGGGGATAAATGGACTAAAGGTCTACAAATCCCCTGAATCAATATTTACACACTTTTGAAATAAAATAGCAGAACTGTGTTAGGTAAATAATCGATTCTTTATTTTTTTGTACATACATAATATATTAAACGAGTGGTGAACCAAAATATAAAAAAAAAAATTATCTTCGATTATTTTTGTATCAGTGTTGATATTTGTAATCTCTCATGCACATATTTCCAAATATAACATTACGAGTATATTTGGAATAGTTAAAATATCACAAAAAATCATATTTTCACATGAATCATAGATTATTTGTACAATGATAATGAAGATTTTAAACCTAGATGAGTTGCGTTGAAATGAAAAAAGGTACAAGTGGTATCACAAATAATATACAATAAGTAAAACATATTTTTTAGTCTTTGGTTATTAGTCTTTTTTTTGTAGGTCCATAATATAGGAGTGGTGAACAAAATTTACAAAGTCATTTAAATTTTCAATAATTTTGTATCAGTGTTGATATAGTTACCTATGTAATCCCATATTAGAAAATTATTTTCACAATAATCATAGATTGTATAGATGATATAAAAGTGATGAAGATTTAACCTAAATGTGTTAACTGAAAATACTTTCACAAATAACCATAATATCTGATTTTTAAGAGATATAAAAAATAAGTTGCAATTTGTTTGTTGCAATTTGTTATTTTGTACAGAAATATACGCCTTAACGCTTGACAATATCATCCATAATCCTGTATCGTTCACAATTTTGTCGGTTTTTTTCTGGTTTTTAAAAGAGTGTTCATTGTTCTATGAATTCTTTGAATTATTATTAGTCCTGGAAGTGTTTGCATTTTGTACAGAAATATCCACCTTAAGGCTTGACAATAACACCTATAATCCTGTATCATACACAACTTTGTCGGCTTTTATCTGGTTTTTAAAAGGGATATTATTTTTCTATGAATTCCTTGAATTAGCTTTGGAAGAGTATGCATTTTTATCAGTTTGCTGTGACATGTTTGCGAGTAAAGTGCACTATTACGTGAATTTTAATCTATAAATATGGCTAGTAGTTCAAGTGGTGCTTGTGGAGAACTAGTGTATATAAAAAAAAAACTTTCTACAGTACTATTACACGCTGGACACCAGTACTGTATAAAAACCAAAAACAAAAATACGTCTATTCTTTGGGAATGTGCACAAAGAAAAAAAAAACAAATGCACTGGATCCATCACCATCCAAGTAAGTAAAATTTTTTTTCTTAAATATTGATTAGTTGTGTTTTCAAGTATAATAGGATGATACTCGTCTGAATTGTGATCTCTTGGGACTTAAGTACATCATAAATATGATTTTATTTTTATGAAGTTATCCTAGGGGTACAACGTTTACATACTTTTTAGGTACATATTTCAAAGCTTCATAAATACATAATATATGTACAGCCCGTTTCTGATATTTTGAGTAAAACTTTATCATTCGCCGATAACTTTTTAGTATTTCATCGATTGTGTTACAATTGTTTATATTTGTTCTCTTGTTATTGTTGTAACTGTGTATCTGCAATAAAGTATTATCTAACCATCAATCATGCAATAATTACGTTGTTTCAGGAAGAACGGATCACAACAGAGAAAAATCACAATATTTGCAAACCTGATTTTGCCCGCAATGAAGTAGCAGTGAGGCTGAACAACTTGAAAAATAAAATTTCGGATCCCGAAGCTCCTGGTGTAAGCTACAATGTCCGCGCAATGCAGTTCCGTGATCTTCAAGATGGCATATCAGAGCGATTACAACAGAGCATTGATCGTGATCATTTCATACAGGAAGTGCTACTGGAACTCGTTAAAGGAGAAATAACGGTTGGACATTGTTTGGAAAAACTTCGTTGATATGTTGTCAAACTGCAATCAGTCTCTAGCTAATAAGGTATATAATATTCTACAATAATTGAATTATTGTAAGGTAGATATCATTTAATGACACCACAATAGTACCAATAATAATCTGTGATTTGAAAAGTTATTTTTAGGTGAATTTATGTAAATTTATGATTTTTGTGATGTTTTTTGTTTATTTTAAGATTTACTTTATTCTAGTATGAGAATGTTTTATTATGATATCACTTGTACATATATCTGAATATATATATATATTAGTTTCAACATAACTTATTTAGGTTTAAATCTTTATTATTATTGTACAAACAATCTGTGATTCTTATTTTATTGGTAAAAAACGATTATTTTATTATAACACTTGCATAGTATTAAGTCATGTAAATTTAAATATTCTACATTATAGTACCAATAATAATAACCTGTGATTGTAGAAGTTATTTTCAAAAGTATTTGTGTAAAAATATGATTTCTGTGTGATTTACTTGTTGTATATTATTTGTGATACCACTTGTACCTATATTCAATTCAACGCTCATCTAGGTTTAAAATCTTCATTATCATTGTACAAATAATCTATGATTCATGTGAAAATATGATTTTTTGTGATATTTTAACTATTCCAAATATTATGTTATATTTGGAAATATGTGCATGAGAGATTACAAATATCAACACTGATACAAAAATAATCGAAGATAATTTTTTTTTATATTTTGGTTCACCACTCGTTTAATATATTATGTATGTACAAAAAAATAAAGAATCGATTATTTACCCAACACAGTTCTGCTATTTTATTTCAAAAGTGTGTAAATGTTGATTCAGGGGATTTGTAGACCTTTAGTCCATTTATCCCCTGCGGCGTTGCGGAAGGGGATTTGTGGACAAAATGTCCATTTATCCCCTGCCGCAAAACCGCAGGGGATAAATGGACAAAAAGTCCACTTATCCCCTTCGCAGGGGATCTTCTAAGGGGATTTGTGGAATAAGCCCAACTAGCCTGATGGCAAGCGACGTTGTGGTCGAAAATGAAGCACGCAGACCTAGAAGATACCTATTCACTCTGATTTAATTTTTTGGGTACCCAAGATACAGGCCTAGCCTAGTTTGGGGCCCACTGTTTTCCAGTAGGTACTGAAACACAAATTTAGGGTGACGCCTTCGTAATTGTCTACATTGTAACACAAATCAACGGAATATACATATAATGATCGAGGATATTTTATTTAATAGTGGTAGTACTGTACTGTTTTGGTTTTTGGAAAATAAACAATTTATTATTTATTATTACATTATTATTTAGATTTTATATACAGGGTTATTCCTAATCAATTAGCATCCTTTTAGGGGCTTATTCGGTACATCAAAATTAAGAGCTTTCTTTCTGCGACTTCTGTCAAAACTCAAAAAAAAAAAACAAAAAAAACAGCTGTTCCATACATTTTGTAGAGGGTGAACGATATTTTTCTATGGAAAAACATTTTTTTTTTTGATTTGATAAAAGTTGTTGAACAAGAGTTGTTACTTTTGATGTACAGAATATGCCCCTAAAAGGATGCTAATTGATTATCAATAACCCTGTATAAAATCGAAATGTATTTATCGACGGTCGATCGACGAATAAATAACCCTGTAATTACAAGCAAGTTTTAACCCCCGATGCAAAAACGGCGGGGAGTTATTTATAAGTTTGACGTGTCTTGTATGTTAGAGTCAGGCCAACGAAAGCTGTCCAAGAAAAAAGGCGGGAATTTAAAAAAATCAAGAGCTGTTAGCTTGTTTTCTAGTACCGCTCAGCTGATCTCCATGAAATTTTGCATGCACGTAGTTGTATAAACAGCTCTTGATTTTTAAAATTCCCGCCTTTTTTCTTGGACAGCTTTCGTTGGCCAGACTCTATGTGTGTCTGTGGCGTCGTAGCTCCCAAATGGATCAACCTATTTTGATTGACAGGGAATGAGTCTGGCTCGGGAGTGTTCTTAAACGGGGATGTTTCATCAAAATCGTTCAGCCGTTTCATTATCAGCTAATTTTATTGTTTGAGGTATTTTAGATTTGTAATTTAATTTTGCTATAGCTCGGCATTTCAAATTTTGACTCTGTGGTTTACCTAGTCAAATTAACCATGCTTTATGTGTTTTGCACCGAAAAAAGCATGATCACCCACTTATGGCTCCCAACCCAATTGGTGTCAACTGATTTTGCACGCTTGTACGTCTAAATTTTTTTTAAAGGTTTTTAGTTTTTGTATACTATTCAGCCAAAGTTTTACGTAAAAATATAACTTTTTAAAGGGGTCATTTAAAAAACTGTAAAAACTAAGACATAGGTATATCTACGCCTAGCGATTGAAGTGCTGAATACCTACATGAAAACAAAATCACTCAAATCGGATAATATTTATAGGCAGATAACAGCTTATTAGGCTCAATTTTACAGGCGCCATAGTAATTATAATAGCAATTTAGAGTGGCCCTGTTTCTTTTTCACTATATGCATTTGATATAAGTAGTCATATATTCATAACACCATTTGTTACAAGTCAAAAAGTAAACATTACATTAGGGCACTATACAATATAGCACGAAATAAAAATTGATAAACTTGACAATTTCCAAATTAGTCACTAAATCTTAATACAATTCAGGTAATTTTAAGAAGTCATTTACGTCATAAAATAGTTGCTCATGTAGCCAACATTTTAATTTATTCCTAAACGACCCAGCGGACGGTGCATCCCGAACTTCTACGGGTATTCGGTTGTATATGTATAGCGGGCCCACCAATATATACAGACCTCTCCGATTTCGCCAGCTTATGAGAAGGAGTCACCAGTTGGTTTTTCCTAGCATTGCTTCTTAAATTTAATCTAAAATAGGTACCTTTCCTCTCAAATAATTCTAAATGGTTGTGCGTGAAAGAGAACACTATTTTAAGTTGCTATTAATAATAATATTAATTATAATTTAATCTATGGCAATGCTGAATCTGCAGGGCTGGTACCTACCAGAGCGGGGTGCCGGGCGGCGGGAGCGGTCATACCGCCAGCGGCCCCGCAGAGAGCTCGTGACGACACGCGCGACGCTAGACGTGTTATATTTATATTATACCTAGACAAATACCTACCTTTGTACTTGCGTTAATTCGGTGGACAATATTATAAATTAATTAATGATTAAAGCTATTTCATTTATTTAGCTAACAGTATGGACAAGTTGGCACCTCACAATCGTCTTAAATCCATGCTCAATATTACTCGAGTGTCTTCATCTTCAAGCGGCACATGTCGTCAAGCTGTCGTTACTCCGGCCATTGCATTGGAAAGCTTCGTTTTCTATAATAAAATGGCCTCTTCACATAATACTTGTCATAACTGTAGGTAGTAATGTGTCAGAATATAAGATGGATTGTTAGATTGTCCATTTAAGGGATTGAGGTGTCGCTATGAGTATGAGCAGTCTTTAATTTCCAAACAGAATGTCCTGTTTGAAAATTAAGACATTTGCTCTTACATTCACTATCTTAATACATAGGCCACACCACACAATTAAGACATTTGCTCATATCGTTAAGATGTCATTGAAAATTGGAAAGCTTCGTCTTCTTTAATTCACATAATACTTGTCATAACTGTAGGCAGCAGTGTTCGGAAATACAAGATTGTGTATTAGTTGACAAGACTAACTGTGGATTGAAAGTGTCGCTATGAGTTTGAGCCAATGTCAGGTATGAGCAATGTGAGATAAGCCTCAAATGGCACATGTCGTCAAGCTGTCGTTACTACTCCGGCCATTGCATTGGAGAATGAGCAAATGCCTTCATCTTCAAACGCACTTGTCATCAAGTCATTGCATTGGAAAGCTTCGTTTTCTTATAATAAAATGACTTATTCACAAAATACTTAACTGTAGACAGTAGTGTTTGCGAATATAAGATTGATGTGTTAGTTAGATTGTCTATGTAGTAGGTATGTGAGGGTTGATACTGTCGCTAAGAGTATGAGCAAATATCAAACTGAATCTGACTAAAATAGATTTGAGCTAGAGTACCTAACAATATATTACTGATTCAATACCTTTAAAGTAAAAGACAGTTGAAATACTTAGACAGTGAACTTGGTACGCAGAAGTGACGGTGATTACGAAAGAAAACACAAAATACTTTTTTGTTAGAATGTATGAAAGAATATATTGAACGCTGACAAAATCTGGCAAGACAATCGTTATCGGTAGCATCATGACCTTTCCATCCATATCTGATATCCATGGTTATAACAGCATAACTCACCGACAATCCAACATATCTAGAGCTCTATTAACTGTGTAGAGTTTTAAGAAAGCCTTTGAGAATTGTTAGATATGATGGTTCAAGTTACAATGGTTGTTGTGGACATAAAGTAATTTGCAACATGATGTAGCGTTGTTGAGTGACACTTTCTATACAAAAGTACAGTTGACGTCATTTATAAATATCTAAGCAGTTCCAGAAATATAAAAAGCGCAAAAATATTTAGGCCAGAGCTTCACAGCAGATACGATAATGGAAAAATGTATCAGAAATTGAATTTTTTTTTTACGCAAATTAGTCCGCGTTTGACCACCAACTCGCCTGATGGTAAGCGACGTTGTGGTCGAAGATGAAGCACGCAGACCTAGAAGATACCTATTCACTCTGACCTTGAAAAGCTTTAGATTGTATCTCTTAGGAAACAGGAAAGCAGGAAGACTGTTCCATTCCCTGGCGGTACGAATCAGAAATGTTGAGTCAAACCGCTTCGTACGTATCGAAGGAAAATCGACAATGCAGGGGTGGTAATGTGGCGTCCTCCTACTTGTCCTGTAGTAAAAAGGGGATGGTATGATAAGGTCGTGCAGCTCAGATGCACACTCTCCAAAATGAATCCTAAGTATAATAAACGAGTCGGACTCGCGCACGGAGGGTTCCGTACTGTATGGGAGCCCCCCTTAAATATTTATTTTATTTTAATTTCATTATTTATTATTGAATTGAATATAAAACTCAATATTCAATGAAAATTTCAAGCATCTACCTGTTACCATTATTAATATAGAGCGAAAAACGTCTAAAAATTCAGGTTTGTTGTATGGGAGCCCCCCTTAAATATTTATTTTATTTTGTTTTTAGTATTTGTTATTATAGCGGCAACAGAAATACATCATCTGTGAAAATTTCAGCTGCCTAGCTATCATGATTCATGAGATACAGCCTTCACCGGGCTGTACCAGACAGACAGACGGACAGACGGTCATCGAAGTCTTAGTAATAGGGTCCCGTTTTTCCCTTTGGGTACGGAACCCTAAAAAATGGACAGACTCACTACCCTACGGCGGTGCTCCAGGCTATGAAGTTTTTTTGAAACTAACTTTTCATCACCAATAAGCCGAACAGCACGCCGGTCCACCGATTCCAAGGCCTCGAGCTGATACTTAGCCGAGCTATCCCAAAGATGGCAGCAGTATTCCAGACACGAACGGATCTGCATAATGGCATCTTTTTTCCAAATTCGTGGCTTTGTGTTGTAAGTTTGTGTGGATATTCGAATCTCAATTTCACAAGCTGAGCTATTTAGTCCTGTATTCTAAAAAATAATCGGTCAAGTACGAGTCGGACTCGCGCACGAGTGTTTCCGTACTATATGGGAGCCCCCTTAAATATTTATTTTATTTTAATTAAATAATTCATTATTGAAGTGCATATACAACTAAACTTTCTGTGAATATTCCAAGCTTCTACCTGTTACCATTATTAATATCGAGCGAAAAACGGCTAAAAACTCAGGTTTGTTGTATGGGAGCCCCCCATTCTGTTTTTAGTATTTGTTGTTATAGCGGCAACAGAAATACATCATCTGCAAAAATTTAAACCTTCTAGCTATAACGGTTTATGAGATACAGTCTGGTGACAGACAGACAGACGGACAGCGGAGTCTTAGTAAAAGTATAGGTTCCCGTTTTTACCCTTTGGGTATGGAACCCTAATAAACGATTAAATGACAGGTACAACCCGCCACTTTGACATCAAACTCATTATCATCATCATTTTCTGCCCGTATGTAATCGCCTACTGCTGAGCATAGGCCTCTCTTCTTATACCGTACTTCACTAAACGAACTACCAACTTTTTATATGCTTACCTATAATTCATTTTATATTTCCGACAACCTATAACAAACCTGTCAAAAATTAAAAAGAAAACGTAACTGACATTAAAATTGTTCGTGTGAAATTGAACGTCAAAAAATCAGTATTGAATTATTGATGAAAAAATAAATAAAACAAAGTTGTAAATTAAAAATAATAAAATGTCTAACTTCGAATCGCCAATACCGCTTTCTGAGATAGAAGCCGTGCTCGCTTGGGTGGACACCTTCAAGCTTTCCAGACCTACCAAGAAGATAAACAGGGACTTTTCTGATGCTGGTAACCCTTCACAGTAATATCCTCCATAGAGTTATCTCTGTGCCTGCCTCAGTGGCTCAGTGGTTAGTGGCCCTAACTACGGGATCAAAGAGGCGTGGGTTTGATCCCCACCCAGGGCAAGTAGGTATTTATGTGATGAACATAGGTGTTTGCTCTGTGTCTGGGTGTTTTTTTATATGTATTTAAAAATATGATTATGTAAGTAGGCATATAAGTATATCAGTCTCTAGCAGCCATGTCACAAGCTTAGCTTAGTTTGGTGTCAGAGGCTGTGTGTAAGATGTCTCGTAATATTTATTTTACTTTATTTTCCAAGTAATTATAAAGGCCAAAGCAAACTCCTCGGCTGCTAAGAAATTAGCTACAAGCTGTGGATACGCCAATCCTCGCGAAGCTGTTAAGTGAGCTTCAGTCAGGATTGGATTATCCACAGCTTGTAGCTAACATCACAGCCAACAAGACGTTTTATTCGGCTTATAGGTAGGTAGGTAGGTGTTGTTTTGGGAAAACTATTACGCGGTAGCGTGCTGATATTCGATCGGAAACCACCAAAGACTGCTTGAGATTGACTCCAAATTAAGGCATGATTCCGAACTCCGCTGCAGGCAATAGTGCTGCCGTAAAACTACTTTTCTTCATATTGCTGCCGCGACAATGCTGCTTAGCTCGGAATATATTCTCATATAAATTACTAGCGACCCGCCCCCGCTTCGCACAGGTGTTTTATACATTTAAACCTTCCTCTTTAATCACTCTATCAATTTAAAAAAAAACGCATCATAATCCGTTGCGTAGTTTTAAAGATATACCTAAGCATACATAAGGACAGACAGCGGGAAGCGACTTTGTTTTATACTACGAGTATGTAGTGATAGTTGGGGGGCCAGTAATGCTGCGGCAGCACTGCTGCGGTTGCTGCTGGTGCTGGTGTTGCTGCTGCCTGCAGCGGAGTTCGGAATCATACCTTTAGGTAATTAACGAAGATAATGATCATCATTAATATAATTATGTAGAAACGTGGAGCTCTACATGAGCAAACTTCGATGAGTCGCTTATGTATTATGTATAAGCACGTGGAACGAGGCACTTTTCAAAGGAGATGATAATTTTTGAAATAGGTGCAGTAAGTGCCTACCTCATAGGCATGATGTCTGGGTAAAAAATCATTATTATAATTAGTTCGTGAGTTAGTTTTAAAAAAAATGTTATTATTATAGTTCGGCCGTTCAGAGAATGCGTTCCTGACATGTCATCTTGAAAAAATGTTTTTGACCGATATCTCGCAAACTATGTACTTAATCTCAAAGAGTTACTTTTTATGATAAACATTTCAAAAATTCGTCGCGGATGCAGGATTCGAACCTTGCGTCTTCGGAGACGCAAGGTTCGAATCCTGCATCCGCGACGAATTTTTGAAATGTTTATCATAAAAAGTAACTCTTTGAGATAAACCTAGTGTGGGATGCACTATAAAATTAAAATCATTTCATTGATTAGCAGTGCGCCATCTCTCGTCAATACAGAAGTTCTTATAACTTCAATTGAGTGATAACCTGTCTAATACAAGTATCACAGGTGGCGCCGCCAACGCTATAAGTTGGTTAAAAATGATAAACACTTCACAGAATTCGTCGCGAGTCCAGTATAGCGGGTTAGCTCAGTGGTCTAGAGCGTCGGGCTAGTTATCCGAAGACGCAAGGTTCGAATGCTGCATCCGCGACGAATTTTGAAATGTTTATCATAAAAAGTAACTCTTTGAGATAAACCTAGTGTGGGATGCACTAAAAAAAAATTAAAATCATTTTATGGACTTAATGTTTTTTCCCTTAAGTACATAGTTTCCGTAAGCCGTGGTGGTCTAGAGGTAGTGACGCCCGCCTTACAATCGTGAGGTCGTGGGTTCAATCCCAGTCCCGTACCAATGAGTTCTTTGGAATTTATGTACGGAATTTCACACCACTGGCTTTACGGTGAAGGAAAACATCGTGAGGCAACCTGCATATGTCCGTAGAAGAAATTCGATGGCGTATGTGAATCCACCAACACGCACTGGGCCAGCGTGGTGGATATGGCCCAATCACCCTTCGTGGGTAGGCCTACGTCCTGCAGTGGACTATTAAAAAAGGCTGATACAGTACATAGTTTCCGAGATATCGGCCAAAAACATTTTTTCAAGATGACGTGTCAGGAACGCGTTCTCTGAACGACCGAACTATAGTTACTTATTGTTAGTTCTCTGTAACGCCACGACGATTCTCTTTTTGTACATACTCTACGAGTACAAATGCTACAATTGTGGTTCACCCACTTCCGTTTGATTTGAACAAAAACAAACCGCATATTTCGAGTTTACCGTTACTGCATTATGCCTCACAAAACAGTAATTTACTCGTACCTTGTAGAAGAGACAGAGGGCTTTATAAACTTCTATCTACTTAAATGTAGGTACCGTCAAACATGGCATCTTGACCATAATTTTGGACTGAAAGCGTAATATTTTTAATATATTATCCCAGAAGAATAATTACAATGCTCTTCAATAATTACAATGCTGCCACTTTAAAAAAGTTTTGTGATACCACTAATCATTTTAAAAACCAATCAAAACGTTACTTTTACCCTAAAAGGTTCGGATTTTGAATGAAACGTGTTTATTGAATTTTAAATGGAGTACCTATGGTAAAGATGACACGGAAAGGTAAAAATGCCATGTTTGACGGTACCTAACTATATCAGTCAAATTCCTAATTTATTTCTAGAGATTTTAAAACGAGCCCTATGACTATCACTACATTGTATAAAACAAAGTCACTTCCCGCTGTCTGTCCCCATGTATGTTTACTTATATATCTTTAAAACTACGCAACGGATTTTGATGCGGTTTTTTTAAATAGATAGAGTGATTCAAGAGGAAGGTTTATATGCATAATATACCTGTGCGAAGCCGGGGCGGGTCACTAGTCATTAATATAATTATGTAGACGCTCTACGAGCTCTTATCTTTAGTAGGCAAATTCCAAATTGATTTCTAGAAATATTAATATGAGCTTGTATTGTCCCACTGCTGGGTGAAAGGCCTACCTTGCCTTAGTTAGTTACTTCTAGATGACACAAACTTTCTGCTTTGGTGGCCCAGCCTTTGTCGTGCAAGCATGGGCATAGCAAGGGGTGGGTTCGGGTGAACCTTGCGAACCCTTGACATTTCTTTGCCACCTCAAAAAACTTGAATTTCAATACATCCTGTTTTTCTGGAATGGGCAAAAGCGGGCAGCTTCCTTCGTAGACCAATCCTGCGCTATCTACACCAATCCTTGCTTGTGACGCCATGCCCCCTTGGTCTACCCCTATTTTGCGACACTAATCTTACTTAAGTTTTACTTTATAGTGCTTTTAGCGGAGATACTGAGCGTGCACTATCCTAAACTGGTGGAGATGCACAACTACCCGCCGCGGAACAGCCACTCCTTGAAGCTGAATAACTGGCTCACACTCAATAGAAAGGTAATGATATTTTCTTATAAGGACATTTTAAAAAAATGCTCGTAGATAACCTCGTGCTTATGGCTAATAGAATCATAAGTAGTATTATCAAATAGAGGCTGTAAACTCAATGCATACTTACAACGTAAATAGTCGTGCCTAGGCAGAAAGTCTACGCAAGTATAAAGACAAACACTGGATTCAAATCGCTTTTAAATCTTTTGATTTTTTTAGGTGCGGGATCGGGTTCAGATCCACGATTCTAAGGCAGGCGTTGTTTTACAAAGCTGAATCTTTCGAAGTGAAATCTAACAATGGAGCTTTGATTATTTAAATAGTCAAAGCAATGGAACAACAGAGAGCTATTCTATAGTTTTTTTTTTTGACAGGTGCTAAAGAAGCTGAGGTTAAATCTCTGCATCAACACGATGGAACAGCTCGCCAACTGCCACAATGGGGTTATTGAGAGGGTTCTCATTATGGGTAAGTTATTTTTTACGAACAGCAATCGCATAATCGAGCATAAGCCGGGAGCTCCTAAAGTTGTCAAAACTGCTACTTTTAGCGGAGATCCAAATACACAAAACAATTTCAGGGAGCGGGCATAATAAGGTCTTCGGCTAAAAGGCTTTTATCTAAATAAAATATTTGACAGTGACAATTTTGTAGATGACTGTAAAGAGCCCCTAGAAGTGCAGCAGTGTTGTTTCCTGCTTACAACCTACCTTCTTTGAACTAGCTGTCTTTAACAACGTAACTTTATAAACAGCTCCAAGTCACGGTAATGATATCTAACAGTATTCCGTCTTCATACAAACGGTCGGAACGCGAATCATACCTACGCGCCTCGGAGTTTGGTATGCTCTCGGTATGCTAGTCAGTCGCGGCGCGCCGTAGTTTTAAACGTGTGGATTTGTAACTAGTGAAGGGTGTTTTTATTAATTTACCTTTTTAGGGTTTCCCATTTTACTACGGAACCCTAAGAACACCAAAAAACACAATATGTATTTTTATTGGACGCTCCCTCTTTCATTTACAACGAATTTATTTTTTGTAATAAATACGAGTATAATAATTTTACATCATAATAGATAGAAACTGGAAAGAAACTCAAGTAGATAAAGACCGCATCAGTGTGTAGTCAAACGCAAACCTATACGAAATAAAATAAAAAAAGTAGATTAAATTAAAATAGGTACTGATGGCTGGCAGCCCTAGCGCGTTATACGTTCTGCGTGGCCACGTGGCGCTGTAGATATATATTTCAAGGACATGACTGAGTTACAATACCATTAGATATCCATTACCGTGTCCAAGTTGCCAAAAATACAATTTTAAATACCTGATTTTTGTTTACAGTTCGTGACAAAATCCGTCGTGACGAGGACCTCAACAAGAGTATGAAGGATACAGAGCAGAACATGTCTAGTGGCGGCAGCTTCTACGAAGCTTGTGGAGATGAAGGTACAGTACATTTTGGAGTACATATCATTCCAGCTTTGAATATTTAAAAGGTCGTACAATACATGTATACTATTAAAGAGGTACGAAACACTAAGCTCGGCTATAACCATGATAAGCCAGACAAGCTTTTGACGACACATGTGTAAGTACATGGGTGACCCTTATTTTTTAGAAGAGTTGAGATATTTAGCCATAACATATTTAGCTTTAAACCTGATCCCAAACCTAACAGTACAAACATAACATATGAGCCTCCCCATATTTACCACGAGCTCATATTTATGTAGTTAAAACATGTAGCATAAAATTTATGAATGATTTATGAGGGATTCTTCATTCCAGAGAACGTCTTAGTAGTGCCTGTGAAGGTCCGAGTGAATGGGGTCCTGGAATCAGTCCAGCAGAAGGTGGTCAACTACGACTCTTACCTAGCGCTGAAGGAAGAACTCAAAGACGCCAGGGATTCCAATGATTTGCTCAAACAAAAAGTAAGTGCTTAGGTAACGGATTATTAATTCCTGGTCCTGTAGTAACCATGTTAGGAGGAAAAAGAGAAATTCCCCAATGAGCAGTTTTAGATCAATCTTCTCGATTGATCTAAAACCCAAGTCTTGGAGAGAACCCAAAACCTCCGTATTAGATTCGCGAAATCGCGAAAACAGTGAATTATTACAGCCAAGAGACGAGTATTATGGTGAAAATCGAGTGAAATATAAAGAAAAAGTGCCAAAATATACAAAGTTTTTAGGTTACGTAGGTATATCAAAAAAGTTGATCGTCACCTACATAACCGTAATTAGCGAAAAGTGACATCGAACGGCGAGGCGTAAATATAAATTAGCATCTCTGCTTCCTCAACAAGCTTTAAATCGACGAATAAGCAAAATGGAAGAAATAAAAAGTATGTTGATAGCAATGCAAGAAGAAATAAGACAACAAAAAAATGAGATGCAGGAAATAAAGGAGGATATTAAAAATACGATTAACAGCAATATAAATGAAAAGTTTCAAAAATTAGAATCTAAAAATGAGGTTTTGGAACAGAAATTGGAAATACAGGCAATGCAAATAAATAATTTTGAGAGAATTATGCGAAGAAAAAATCTGTTAATTTTCGGTGTTCAAGAACAAGAAAAAAGTTACTGGGATCTGGAAAAAAACGTTATGGATATATTAAATAATATAATCAGCATAAAATGTGATAAAAACAGTATTGAGTGTGTAAGAAGACTTGGACGAAAAGGAGAAAAAACTAGACCCATAATTATAACATTTGCTACTGTGGGGCTAAAAATAAATATCCTGAAAAACAAAAGAAAGTTTGAGTCAACACCTTACTATGTCAAAGAAGATTTTCCCCCCGAAGTCCTGGCCAAACGTAAAGAGCTTCAAGTGACAGTTAACAAAGAAAGGGAACAAGGAAGATTGGCGATTATTAAATATGATAAAATTGTTATCCTAACAAACAGAAATCAACCAGACATCCAGGGATCTGATAAGAAGAAAAGAGCTCTGACAGAGTCACCAGAAGCATCAGCATCCAATCATGAAAAGAAAAATGAAAATAAATAAAGAAGCCCTCGAAGATAAATAAAACCAACGACATCAATAATTATTTATTAAAAAAACCAATTTTGCAGCATCTATCTAAGAAAAACACTGTACAATCTCAAAACTCAAAAAATGGACAGTAGCAATCAAAAATGGCCGCTTCACATCTCCCAACACGGCCAGTCACCGCGGGAGAGATCGACTACAACCCTCCAGCCCATCAAGAACTCTACATCTGCACATATAATGTTAAATCACTGATATCACCACAACGAATGGTACTGCTGAAATATTCATTATCAAACATTAAATATGATATAATAGGACTGTCAGAAATACGAAGAAAAGGAAATGAAATTATTGAAGATGAAAACCACATTTTTTGTTATACGGGAGAGACTGCAGGACTTTACGGTGTAGGTTTTTTGATAAAAAAGAAATTTAAAAACAACATAGAGAACTACATAGGCATATCTGATAGAGTTTGCCTCTTGAACATGAAATTTGAAGCTGAAACAATATCAATCATACAAGTATATGCACCTACCTCCGAAGCTCCTGAAGAAGAAAGTGATATTTTCTACGACCAAATAGAAGAAGCCCAAAAACTAGCACAAGGAAGAATTATTCTAATGGGTGACTTCAATGCAAAAATAGGTCAAAGGAAACCGTCGGAACGCACAATAATGGGACCATACTGTTATGGAAAAAGAAATCACAGAGGAGAAAAACTTCTACAGTATGCACTAAGCAACAAAATTACAATAATCAACACAATATTCAAGAAAAATAATAAAAACCTATGGACCTGGACAACACCAGACAAAAAGCATAGAAACCAAATTGATTATATATTGAGCAGTTATCCTAAACTCTTTACAAATATTGAAATTTTGAAAAATAGCGTATTTCCAAGCGATCATAGATTGTTGAGAGGAACAGTACAATTAAAGAAAACTAGAAAAAGTAGAGCAACATTTAGTGATAAACGAGCTGACCTAACGAACGAGCAAAATCAAACAACATACTTGGAGGCTCTAGAACAAAAAATCAAACAAATGCAATGGGAAAAAAGCGACAATATAGAGTCTTTCTATCTAAAGTTAGAAACCACCATAAAGCAAAGTATAAACACTATTACAGCAAATAAAGAGAAAAAAGGTATATTAGCTAATGAAACAAAACAACAACTAAGAAAACGTGTGATACTGCAAGCAAAAACACCTAAAAATAAAGAAGAGAAAAAAGAACTCACAGCTCTCTATAAAAGTACAAATAAAATGTTAAAAAATGACTATGAAAACTACAGAATGAAAATAATCGAAAATAATTTAATCACTAGTGGAAGTCAGAAGAGAGCCTACAAACAGCTGAGTGTTGAGAAGAAATGGATACCTTCATTAAAAGAAAAAAATACAACAAGGAAATTTCAGACTAGGCAAGACTTGGTAAATATTGCTTCGGATTTCTACCGGAACCTCTACCAGAATGTTTACAGCGAAGAAGATGCTTACATAAAACATGAAATACAACAAAATACCTCTGTCATGCCTTTCGACTGTAGAGAAGTACTGAAAAACATTGAAAAATTAAAAAAAGAAAAAAGTCCCGGCCATGACAATATTCCCAATGAAGCTCTGAAAATCGGGAAAAAAATATTATTAGCTCCCATCACAATATTATTCAATAAAATATTAGAAATACAAGAAATCCCAAAGAAGTGGGGCGAATCACGAATAATATTGCTATATAAAAAAGGAGATCCCTCAGATATCAATAATTATCGACCTATCAGTTTGCTACCAACTCTATACAAACTATTTGCCATGTGTCTAGAAAAAAGAATAGCATTAAATGTGGAGTCAAGTCAACCAGTAGAGCAAGCTGGTTTCCGCCCTGGTTACTGTACTATTGACCACATACATACATTAGACCAAATAGTTGAGAAGTATCAAGAGTTCAACCAGCCGCTCTACCTAGCATATATTGACTATGCGAAAGCGTTTGACTCAATTTCACACGATAGCATATGGCGAGCACTTTCACACCAAGGGGTACCGAATATCTACATAAATATAATCAAAGATATATATATGAACAGTATAAGCAGAGTGAAACTTGACAGACTTGGACCAAAAATCTACATCAGATCCGGGGTAAGACAGGGAGACCCCCTTTCAAGTAAAATTTTTCTAGCTGTGCTACAGGATATCATGAAAGACCTAGACTGGAACAAAAAAGGAATAAAGATAGATACAGAATTTCTAAGCAACCTACGCTTTGCAGACGACATCGTCTTATTCGCAAAAACATCGAAACAGTTGGAAATAATGATAGAAGAACTAAGCACTGCCAGTGAAAAAATAGGCTTAAAATTGAACGCTTCAAAAACTAAAGTTGCAACCAATAGCAAACAAAATCCTATAGTGGTTAACGGAACGACAATAGAGTATGTAGACAGCTATGTATATCTTGGTAAACAAATGTCATTCAAGAAAACTAGGCACGAAGATGAGCTAGAGCGCCGTATAAACATTACGTGGAAGAAGTACTGGAGCTTCAAAGAAATCCTGAAAGCAAAACTTCCATTAATGCTCAAGAAAAAAGTAATAGATTCTTGTTTGTTGCCTTGTTTAACATATGGGGCACAAACATGGATTTTTCAAGAAAAAACAAAAAACAAAATACGGACGTGCCAGAGAGCTATGGAACGGAGCATTTTAGGTATAAAGCTAAAAGATAGACAGAAGAGCGAAGACATCCGAAAAAAGACAAAATTAATAGACGCAGGACAGCATGCACAGAAACTTAAGTGGAGATGGGCAGGTCATATTGCCCGGACAACAGACAAGCGATGGACAAAGCGTGTCACGGAATGGACAGGTCCAAGCGGGAAAAGAAGCAAAGGAAGACCTAAGGATCGATGGATAGATGAAATACAAAAAATAGCCGGTAGAGCTTGGATGCAGACGGCACAAGACAGAAAGAAATGGAAACGGCTGGAGGAGGCCTATACCCAGAGCGGGGCCATGCCTAATTAAAATCAATATTAAAAATATTATTTTATAAACATTTTTTTTTGTAAATAGCATGGAAATTAAAGGCTTTATTATTATTATTATTATTTTAGGTAAAGTTTGTGAGTTTGTAGGCCCTAAAACCAGAAAGCCCTACCTACAACCTCACAAAATCATTATAGGAGTTAATTTCTGGATTTACCGAAACGATTTCGAAAGTTATTTTACCAATAGATGGGTATATATTTATTGTGAGTGCTATAGGCCATACATTTACCCATAATGAATATACGGGTTTTTGTGGTAGTGACTAGCAAAGTAAGCGTGGGTGAAGCCGCGGGCGAAATCTATTCTAGTAATCGCCGAATTCGACAGCCGCTTTTAATCGTTTATGATCTTGAAAATATGACATAAACTTTTAGATAAATATAACCTTTGACTATTCACTAAATAGTCAAAGCTTATAACATTTTAGGTAACGTAACTTTTTCATCTAAAATAGGTGGAACATCTCGACAGTCTGCTGCAACTAAAACAGGAGCGAATAGAAGAACTTCAAAAGCAATTGGACAGAAAACAAGCCAGACGCAAAGAAGCAGAAGCTTTCCAAAACAGCTTGCAAGTCCCTTTCGAAACAGTCCCAAGCCCGGTTCCTCAAGCTCTTACCTTTCATGAAAATGCTGACTTAAGAACTCCAACCAAATCAACAGAAATCAAAGCACTAAAAGAAGAATCAAAGATTCCTGTAAAAACAGATTCTGCAGCAAAGCCAGTAATTATTCCTAAAAACGTCACAGATGTTACAGACAAAGAACTTGCTAAAGATGTTATAGAAAACGCAATAAATCTAGGTCCTTCTAAGTTGAGTTACACAAAATTTTCAGGAAAAAGTGACAGTAACAAGTTGATAGCAGTAGTCGAAACTGATGAATCGCCTTCGAATAAGTCAATAACAACTAATAACTGTGAAAAAGAAGTCGATATCGATGCGGATGTCGAAGCGGATGTAGATAGAATCAAATCTGACGTATTCAGAGAAATAGAAATAATCGACGAGAGAGTTTTCGAAGAATTCGAAGATAGCCAACAAGACCTTACAACCTCTATCGGGCAGACGATTCAAAATGAAATCAACATTATATCTAATCGCATGGAGTTTGTTCAAGAATTTTAATCTTTAGGGTAATTATAGCTAAATTGTGAAAGGTATTTATTGTTTCTAATTTAATGCGTGAATCGTGGCACCTTTCGTCGTATTTTTTTAAACTGGGTATAGAACCGAATCAAACTTGTTGACGGTTGTGATCTGTGATGTTAGCTACAAGCTGCACCAAATCCAATCCGGACTGTAGCTCACGTAACAGCTTCCCGAGGTTTGGATTTCCCGCAGCTCGTAGCTAACTTCACAGTCGCCAAAAAGTTTGATTCAGCCTATACCTGCTCGTGTTTTGGATCATTTAAATTTTTTAGTCTCTACAACTATTTAAAATAGAGTTAATAATAGTTCATCATGTTTTTTTGTTTTCATTTTATTAGTATTTAGTCATTTGTAAATTTTAATTTAGAAATAAACGTTTGTTAATATGTGTTCTATGATTGCTAGAATTGCTACGCGGTGTTTGCTTGGAAAATGTCTAGAAGGCTTGGATGCTGCTTCAGGATTTTTGTGACTTCGGCTAGTCGGTTTATCTTTTTGCCCTGTTGCTGGTCTTCTCGTCTTTTTCTGGAAATCAAACACATACACATGAGTGTGAATAAACTGCAGTACATAAGTTTGGAAAAAGTAAATTTTAATAACAACGAGTTGTGGAGAGGGCTATGCTCGGAGTTTCTCTGCGAGATCGAATCAGAAATGAGGTGATCCGTAGAAGAACAAAGATTACCGACATAGCCCAGATTGGCAGGTTGAAGTGGCAATGGACAGGGCACATAGCGCGGAGGCCTGATGACCGATAGGGTCGAAAAGTTCTCGAGTGGAGACCACGAACCGGCAAGCGCAGCGTAGGATCATTCCGTCCACCTTGTGGGTGGACGGAATGATGACCGCTAGATGCAAGCCGCTACCAACCGGTCTTATTGGAAATCATGTATAGCAGTGGACGTCACAGGTGGGAGTAAACGGAAACGACGACGACGAACTTTTCATAAAGATAATGGTAGTAGTATGGGACACAAACTTTGTCCCGTCTGATACTACTAGAACAGAGTTAGCTCAGTATTGTCACATTTTTTATAGTCACTATAATAGTTCGGCCGTTATAAGATTGCTTTGGAGCTGCGGAGAAAGAAGAGATGCCGACAAGCGTATGAACTCAGTACCGTTATAGGTACGAGTACCGTCAACCGGTTACCGGTTTACTAAATTGGGTACAGACTCGTTTCAGGAGTACAGAGAGTTAAGTTTCAGCTTGAGAAACTCATACTAGCTAATTGTTGAGTATAATTAATATAGGTATAGGTATCGCCACACAAGTCGGCGGATGAGAAGTTAGCCGCAGATGACACTTCGCCGTGATTCGCTAATTATTGCGCATGTTTGGCGTGCACAATAAGCCCGATTACAGAGGCGCCATCGTAATTATACATATATTAGCTAAATAACATAGTTCTGTTTCTTTTTCACCTTAGGCATTCGATTGAGAGAACGCTTTTTACGTTGCTATTAAATTTACGTTGGCGCCTCTGTAATCGGGCTTAATGCCTACACAAGTGGCGAAGTTAGTGAGCACTGGCGTAGGGGGCGCACGGGAGGCATGAGGTTGGTGGGCGTGTGCCCCGGCGCGAGTCTCTTTGGCTCCCGAGCATACCTATATTTTGCCTTTTGCGCAGCGTTCTGCGTATAACTTCCTATCCGCTGACTTGTGTGGCGGTGATTTTACTTACATGGTGGCACTGCTCTCCTGCCCGATGACCTTGAACCGGTTGAATTGTATGGAGTTGTCGTAGAAGCACTCCTGGTTTATCTGGTTCAGGACCTTCTTCATCGGGATCAAATCTTCCACTGGAAAGGTAATTTAGAATTAGGAACTACGACACCTGATTACATTGTTTAAAGGGTGTTTAAATCTCTTGTGGTAGGGTGGATACCGCCTTACCACAAATTTTTTACGCACGCTTTAGACATTGTTTAGTAGTACAAATTGCACGGTTAGACATTGTTCAAAAGATGTTTATATCTTTTGTGGTAGGGTTCAAATTCAAATTCAAATGTTTATTTATTGAATCAAAAACAGGTGACAATACTTATTTGAATCCACTGGCTCCGAACTAGTCTTGCAACTGTATTTATAAAACCAGTGGCTTCTCCCAATTTTAAACAGATTACCAAGAGAAAAATTATAAGAAAGTAAAATTTAAATTAACATAATAATTTTTTATTTACAACTATTAGCTAATGATATAAAAATAATAGCATTAAATTAAAGGGTGGATACCGTCTTACCACAAAAGTTTTACGCACGGCTTAGACAATGTTTAACAGTACTTTTACACTGGACTTCCATATGGCGAGAGGTTTTAGCATCATACTTTACCCAGAGAAGCCTGAGAGATCATAGACGCAGCGTGTGAGCTTTTCCAAGGAAGATATGGCAATTGACAAAATGGCCTTCGCTCAGCATCACTGCCCTATGGCATTCAACCTTCTTATTCTTATTATTTTTTATTGCGAATAAGTCCGCGCTTTACCACCAACTCGCCTGATGGTAAGCGACGTTGTGATCGAAGATGAAGCACGCAGACCTAGGAAGGTACCTATTCACTCTGACCTTGAAAAGCTTTAGATTATATCTCTTAGGAAACAGGAAAGCAGGAAGACTGTTCCATTCACTGTACGAATCAGAAATGTTGAGTCAAAACGCTTCGTACGTATCGAAGGAAAATCGACATTGCCGACCTTCTCATTTGTAGCACGCTTAAAAAGTGAACTTACGATTGAAAATACGATCTTTGCTGTTGATAGGCGAAGGGTTAGGTCCTCTACAGTTACACGGAGGTAGGGACATGGATATATCCGAGGTCTGCACCGCGGTGCCTTCCACGCTGGACTTCCATTCGGCGAGAGGCTCGAGCTCAGGCTGCTCCATGGCCCTTTCTCTCTTCTTCTTCTTGGCGATGCGCTGGCGGAGGATTTCTAGCTGCTCTGGAGATTTAAGAATAGAAACACATTATACCCACTAATAATAAGCAGGATGACGGGGTAAAACATTTAATAATTAAATTAGTTTTTTTATTTACTCGTAGATTAAGGCAAAGCTGCGCAAAAGCTAGTTACAAATATAGACAGAGCAATAGACATAAATAGTGTAACCAGGCTGTCTGGAAATCCTAAAAGAAGGAAAAGTAGAAGGAATAATCGGCCAAGTACGAGTCGCACTCGCGCACGGAGGGTTCCGTACTGTATGGGAGCCCCCCTTAAATATTTATTTTATTTTAATTTTATTATTTATTATTGAAGGGAATATAAAACTAAATATTCTGTGAAAATTAGAAGCATTTACCTGGTACCATTTTTAATATAGAGCGAAAAACGTCTAAAAATTCAGGTTTGTTGTATGGGAGCCCCCCTTAAATATTTATTTTATTTTGTTTTTAGTGTTTGTTGTTATAGCGGCAACCGAAATACATCATCTGTGAAAATTTCAGCTGCCTAGCTGTCATGGTTCATGAGATAAAGCCCGGTGACAGACGGACAGACAGACAGACGGACAGACGGACATCGAAGTCTTAGTAATAGGGTCCCGTTTTTCCCTTTGGGTACGGAACCCTAAAAAGTCAAACAGTCTCACCGGGCGAGCAGGTCTCGTACTCCTCGTAGCCCTGTTCGAAGTGCGTGAAAGGAGAGGCGCGCATGTAGGCGGGCAGCGAGCGCACGAACGAGTCCACCTGCAGACGGCGACACTTCTCCACCGGACACACCTGACGAGGATCGTCTCATTTCATCAGCTCATCCGTAAGTAAACTCGGAAGAGTGCAATGATCTTACCTACGAGTATACAGGGTCATAGGTATTAAACGCAAAACCTTTTAAGGGCAGGTCTAGTACATCTAGACTAGACAAACAACCTTTGTTCTCGTTCTCCTCCCACAAATATGGTCGAGGAGAGCGATGGCTGGCACATGCGTCACACTCGTGATCGGGTGCTGCATGCGGGTCGCCGGTTTGCTCGCGGCATTCACGCAATGCACTCAAACTACTAACTTAGACTAAGATTTAAACTAACCCATCTCTATTGTACAGTCGCATTCTTTCAATTGTAACTTAGTTAACAAAGGGCACAGACCCTGGAGTCTGTGGATCAAAAATTTGTTCTCAAACCTGGCCCATACCTGGCTTGCTTTTATCTTTTAGACAAAAATATGACGAGTCACGAAAAAATACTGAAAAAAATCCAAACGCTTTAGAAAAAAAGCAAAACATTTATCATTTGCGCAGGCCTAGCAACCCATGATTTGAATTTTCCGCCATCTAGTGTACCTAAAGAATGAAAAAGTTAATTTCAGCGTTGCCGCTTTGTGGGAAATCACCCGAATCACGGGGAATTTTAACTCGATTGGTAATTGAATTTAAATGCAGGGATTTTTTTATATTAAGTATTTTATGGACCATGAGGCATTATTATTTTAAAATGATAAAGGATCTTTATGCTAAATATGAGTGTCGTAGTATGATTTAAAATAGTTTTGTCGCAAATATCTAAGGAATTTCGCGAAAACGCGCATAATTGTTTTGAGATGAGCTACGATATTTTTCAATCTTAGTGATTGCGAATATACAATGAAGGTATCAAATCATCCTACTACATGCATTATATTTGTTACTGGAGAATTTCGCCTCATTTTTCTGGGAACTAATAAAATAGAAACTGGTAATACTGTTTACGGTTTGCTATTGTTTTATCTCATTCGGCTTTAAATGTACGAATGCATTGTGATATCTTTGCCTTTGCGACAATTCAATTCTTATTATTTACGACATGGTTACGATAATGGACTTCGATATTACAAACCTGACAGATCTGGCGATGACTTTTGTGGACAATCATGACATTTAAATCTGCAGATTTTGAATCTTGTTGCCGATTGACTTCTTCCTTACTTCCATGATCCACAACATGGTGGATGACTTTAATAGCGGTTAATATGGCAATAACGCAAAGCAAAAAAAATTGTTTGCTTTTTAATTGACTGTTCGATTAAAAAACACTATGCCTCATCGAATTAAGTTGATTTTCTCCCTATTATAGTTTAGAGCTCGTCATTGAGCCAAAGTCCCATACAAAAAAGAACATGTCCTTTAAACGAATTTAAAAAAAAAACAACCTTTGTTCTAGGACTTTTAGAAAACCACGAAGAATAAATCAGCTTTTTCATACAAAAAGTTCGTCAAAGCGCGGCAAAATGTATGGAAGCGTTTTTTTTACGAATTTTCAAAAGTCGTAAGTTATTTGTCTAGATGTACTAGACCCGCCCTTAAAAGGTTTTGCGTTTAATACCTATGACCCTGTGTATAAACTGAGGTAGAGGGACCTCTCGCGACCCGTGTACACTGGCCTCACCCACCCGTGCGTGTAGGGCTGTAGGGGTAATTCCTGTTTACCCGTGTACCCACTGCGTCCGGTTGGAATCGATTATATAGGTAAAAATATCAATTCGTTTTGTAGATAACGCTGTTCTATATTTCTATGATATTTCTACTTACATTGGACTGTGACGTTTGGAATTTTTAACCGATTTCAAATAATCTCCCAAGTACGAGTCGGACTCGCGCACGAAGGGTTCCGTACTGTATAGGAGCCCCCTAAAATTTTTAATGATATATTATTAAAGTACTAGACGACCCGCCCCGGCTTCGCACAGGTGTAATATACATATAAACCTTCCTCTTGAATGACTCTATCCATTAAAAAAAACCGCATCAAAATCCGTTGCGTAGTTTTAAAGATTTAAGCATGCAAACAAACAGACAAAAATAGCGACTTTATTTTATACTATGTAAGGAAGCATGCAGCTAAATATTCTGTGAAAGTTTCAAGCATCTACCTGTTAACATTATTGATATTGAGCGAAAAACGGCTAATAATTTAGAGTTGTTGTATGGGAGCCCCCCTGAAATATTATTTTTATACTATTTTTAGTATTTGTTGTTATAGCAGCAACAGAAATACATCATCTGTGAAAATTTCAGCTTTCTACATAGATATAGCGGTTCATGAGATACAGCCTGGAGACGGACAGACAGCGGAGTCTTAGTAATAGAGTCCCGTTTTTACCCTTTGGGTACGGAACCCTAAAAATATCGATTCGTTTTGTAGATAACGGTGTTCTATATTTCTATGATATTTCTACTTACATTTACTGTGACGATTGAAATTTTAACCGATTTCAAAAAAAGAGATTCTCAATTCGTCTGTCTGCATCTCATCTGAAATGATTTTTATTGCACAAAAGAGAGAACAATTCTTCTGTTCTGTGATTTTTCGATGTAAGTAGGTATTGATAAACAGGAGAGTTACTGGTTTGTGGCAGAAGAAATATTCAAAAACAATACACAGGATAAGGGAATTTAGATACATAAATAAATTAAATAATCGGCCAAGTACGAGTCGGACTCGCGCACGGAGGGTTCCGTACTGTATGGGAGCCCCCCTTAAATATGTACTTTATTTTAATTTTATTATTTATTATCGAAGTGAATATAAATATTCTGTGAAAATTTCAAGCATCTACCTGTTACCATAATAATATAGAGCGAAAAATGTCTAAAAAATCAGGTTTGTTGTATAGGAATTTGAATATTTATTTTTAAATTTTTATTTTCCTTTTAGTATTTGTTGTTATAGCGGCAACAGAAATACATCATCTGTGAAAATTTCAGCTGCCTAGCTATCATGGTTCATGAGATACTGCCCGTTGACAGACAGACACACAGACAGACAGACAGAAGTTCAGACGGACATCGAAGTCTTAGTAATAGGGTCCCGTTTTTCCCTTTGGGTACGGAACCCTAAAAAGAAACCTAAAGATTTATTGACTGCTATGCTATTATAGAATTTAATGACTTCCTTTGTGATAAATTGTGACATTATCTACCAAGATTTATAAATTGTTATAAGTATGCTATTACTTTTGTTCCGAGACTTTAGTCAAAACTCAAAAAAAAATGTTGTTGTTCCATAGAAAAATATCGTTCACCCGCGACAAAATTTAGAGTTTAGAAAATATTATATTTACTAAAGTATTTAATTACAAGCTTTTATTTCTTGCAATGGATGTACATAAGTATGTAAGTTCGGGTGGAATCTTGCAAGTTAAATTTGATCAACTTCCCGGTATCCGATTGAGCTGAAATTTTGCACGCATAGGTACCTATGTATATCGCGTGACACTGACAAAGCAATAATATGGTACCAAGGAGCTGATCTGATGATGGAGTCGGAAGGTGGCCATAGGAACTCGTGTACTAAACAAGATAGACCTGTCCTGTTTGGGCTCGTTTTACTTGTCTTGGCTAGCACTCTGCTACTACATGATACCAGGAACTCTAAGGCTTGTATTTTCAAAAAGTTATTTTTTTATAATAATTTATTTTGATATCAGTCATGTATAACTTCTATGATTGTAACAATGTAAGTACCTAAATAACGACTCTCCTCTCATTTTGCACTTTTTACCGACATAGCCCAACGGTTCGGCAAGTTGAAATGGCAGTGGGCAGGGCACACAGCGTGGAGGACTGATGACTGATGGGGGCGAAAAATTCTCAAGTGGAGACCAGGTGCCGGCAGGCGCAGCGTAGGACGTCCACCCACAAGGTGGACGGATGACCTCATTAAAACCGCAGGATCGCGCTGGATGCAAGTCGCTTCCAACCGGTCTTATTGGAGATCCATAGCACGGTAATGATCCATAGGGGAGGCCTACGTCCAGCCGTGGACGTCCTACAGCTGATGGATGGCTGAATGGTAGTAACACGTTGATATCATTTGTAATAACATAACATGCGAGTAATGTACAATGTTTAGTCACTACATAGTATAAAATAAAACAAAGTCGCTTCCCGCTGTCTGTCCCCATGTACCTATGCTTATATCTTAATAATCGGCCTAGTACGAGTATGCCTAGCGCACGGAGGGTTCCGTACTGTATGGGAGCCTTCCTTAAATATTTATTTTATTATTTATTAATAAAGTGAATATAATACTAAATGAACGAATAATAGAGTTAGAAAAAGCTCTAGCCAAAACGAATTTCGATATACGAGTATTAGGCATATCTGAGGTACGTCGCCTTGGAAATATAATAGAATAATACGAAGATTTCATTTTATGCTACACAGGACAAACACGGGGCTTATATGGAGTTGGTTTTGTTATAAAAAAACATTTAAAACAGCATGTAGATTCCTATATTGGATTATCGGAACGAGTTGCAATACTTAATTTAAAGCTGCCTGGTAAAAATGTGTCTATTATACAAGCTTACGCTCCGACGGTGACAGCAGATGACGACGAAGTTAATTTATTTTATGACACTATATACGAAGCCATAAACATAGCATACGAAGATTATATTTTAATGGGCGATTTTAACGCAAAAATAGGAGAGCCTAAAACACACGAAATGTCAGTGATGTCCAATAAATGCCAACCCTCCTGGAGTAGCAGTCGCTAACCACTGGGCGAAGTTTATCTAGATAGATCCTCACCATCTAGATCTATCACCTTAGAACCATCGACACGAAGAAGAAGAAGAAGTGATGGGGAAATACGGCTACGGTACAAGAAATGCAAGAGGGCAAATGCTAATTGATTTTGCAATGGAAAACAAACTTGCAATTATTAACACCTTTTACAACAAAAAAGCCAAAAGAAGATGGACATGGCGCTCCCCGAACGGACAATATAAGAATGAAATAGACTATATATTATCCAACCGCCCACGCTTGTTTCAAAATATAGAGACGCTAGACATAAATTATTCATCAGACCACAGGCTACTCAGAGCAAAGATGTCATTATCAAAACCAAAAAAAAGTAGAGTAGATTACATGAATAAACAATGCAGTGCGCTTAAAGATGAAGAAGAACTTTATACATACAAAGAGAGTCTCAAAACTTATATACCTCTATTGTATGCAGAAACAACGGATCCAGTTCAAATATGTTATGATAAAATAATAAGTTCCATTAAACAATGTCTACAAACGGCCCACAAACATTCAACTAAGGAGCGAGACGTATTATCAGTACGCACGAAAAAGCTTATAAATAGAATACAAGTTCTACAAAGAACTAAAAATAAAACACGCGCTGAAAAAAACGAATTAAAAGCTTTGTACAAATTGATAAGCAAGTACATAAAAATCGACTACCAAAATCACAGAAAAAGTATAATCGAAAAACATTTGGAACAAACCGGAAGCACGAAAAAAAGTAACAAAGCGCTACAAACAAATAAGACATGGATTGAAGGTTTAAAACAGTCTGACGAAACTGTACATAACCGCGAAGATATCATAAAAATAGCAACTAACTTCTACAAGGAACTCTACAGTGCACCGAGCATACAAAACAATGCAAGTACTGTTTCATATAAACATCCGAGTGAGCAAAAATCTATAGAGCCGATAGACTGCTTAGAAATTATAGAAATAATAAACAAACTAAAATCGGACAAGAGCCCAGGTTCAGATAATATTACTAATAATGCTATAAAAGCAGGCTGTGAGGTATTGGCTCTACCATTGGTTAGGCTATTTAATTTAATACTGGAAACTGCTGAAACACCATCACAATGGTCAGAATCAAACATTGTTTTGCTCTACAAAAAAGGAGATCCGAAAAATATTGGCAACTACAGGCCTATAAGCCTTCTTCCAACTATTTACAAACTATTTTCAACTGTAATAAATCACAGAATTAGTCCTACGTTGGAACAACATCAACCTGTTGAACAAGCAGGATTTAGAAAAAAAATCTCAACGATAGACCATATCCATACTTTAGAATTGATAATAGAAAAATACCAAGAACAACAGAGACCACTCTACATAGCATTTATCGACTATCAAAAAGCTTTTGACACTGTCTCACACGAAAGCATATGGGAAACTCTGGAAGCTCAAGATGTGGAGATTCAGTACATAGATGTATTGAAACAAATATACGGAAAGAGCACCGGTAGAGTTAAGCTTGAAACTATTGGCCCAAGCTTCCCTGTTAGTAGAGGCGTAAGACAAGGTGACCCGCTCTCTCCGAGAATTTTTATAGCTATATTAGAGTCTATCATCAGCAAATTAGACTGGAAAAAACAAGGCTTGTATATTCAAGGAAAATATTTAAATCACCTAAGATTTGCTGATGATTTAGTGTTGCTATCCGAGTCATGTAACCAACTACAATGTATGATTGAAACTCTACATGACGCTAGCATGCAAGTAGGCCTACAAATGAATATTTCGAAGACGAAAGTAATGTCAAATCACACCAAGTCAAGCATAACCGTTGGAAATGATATTCTTGAATACGTAGAGCAATTCATTTATTTGGGCAAACAAGTTGGATTCAACAGAAATAATAATGAGCTGGAAGTAGAGAGAAGAGTCAATAGAACATGGAACAGTTATTGGAGGTATAAAGTAATATTTAAAAGCGACATACCTATAAAGCTCAAAAAAAAAGTAATGGACTCGTGTCTTATCCCTTGTCTCACATATGCATGCCAAACATGGAAGTTTACTAGCAAAGTCAAAAATAAATCAACTACTTGCCAAAGAGGAATGGAGCGCAGCATGTTAAACATTAAAAAAATACAAAAAATAAGACATACAAAAATAAGATCCAAGACCAAAGCAATAGATGCTCTATCCCACGCCCAAAAATTAAAATGGAAATGGGCCGGGCATGTAGCGCGCCTGGCAGACCGTAGATGGACCAAAACTGTTACGACATGGAAAGGACCACCGGGTAAGCGCTACAAAGGAAGACCCTACACACGATGGGAAGACGACGTTAAAAGAATTGCGGGATCAAAATGGCACGAAATAGCCCAAAATAGAGAATTATGGCAATCTTTGGAGGAGGCCTTCACCTGAGAGGGGTTCCTGAGTTACACGACCCACTTTATTTTTAATTTTGCAAGTTTTTAATTGTCAATTGTGTAACAGCTGGAAATATAAGGCTTTTTATTTTATTTTATTTTATTTATTTTATAATACTAAATATTCTGTGAAAATTTCAAGCATCTACCTGTTACCATTATTAATATAGAGCGAAAAACGTCTAAAAATTCAGGTTTGTTGTATGGGAGCCCCCCTTAAATATTTATTTCATTTTATTTTTAGTATTTGTTGTTATAGCGGCAACAGAATTACATCATCTGTGAAAATTTCAGCTGCCTAGATACAGCCCGGTGACAGACAGACAGACATCGAAGTCTTAGTAATAGGGTCCCGTTTTTCCCTTTGGGTAAACTACCCTAAAAACTACGCAATGGATTTTGATGCGATTTTTTTTTAATAGATAGAGTGATTCAAGAGGTAGGTTTATATGTACATGTAATACACCTGTGCGAAGCCGGGGCGGGTCGCTAGTACTATATAAATATATCTTTTTTAAGTTACCTTCTCGTGATGTATTTTGTGGTCCCGATCAGGTCGATGGCGGACCCTCGTCAAGCTGTCGTTATGAATGCTCCTGCAAGTGAATTAACCTTTTATTACGAAGTTTTTTTGAAGTAAGTTCGTATAGGCCGGGTGGCTAGCCCTGTTGTCAGAGTTTGTAGGCCGCCTGAAGGCCTCTGAGATGGCTAAACGGTTAAAACAACCGGGGCCTACAATTTAACGTGTCACATGTCACAGCGCTTTGTTGTAAATGCCACCCGCGGTCACCCATCTGTAGGCTTACCGTGCCGAACGATGCTTAACTCTGGTGATCGCTGACAGACACCATGTCAAACTACGATGTAAGCTCTAATTCCTGATGGTTTTAGCTATAGCTTCCTCACAGAGTTATAGCTCTGTGAGCTTCCTTAATGCTATAGTATTGTATGCATATTTACCCGAGAAGAGAAGCAGATTTAATGTCTTTATCTTCGACCTCTTCTACCTTCGAACTGACCTTGATTGAGCTGAAAATATTTTAAAATTTATATTTTTTTTGTTATTTATTCACATAATACATAGTTACATACCTTTATTATCAACTACTTAATCAATATTTATAAAAACTTAGCCAGAATATATAAAATATTTATACTTATATAAAAGCCGTGGTGGTCTAGAGGTTGTGACACCCGCCTTACAATCGTGAGGTCGTGGGTTCAATCCCAGTCCCGTACCAATGCGCAATGAGTTCTTTGGAATTTATGTACGGAATTTCACACCACTGGCTTTTCGGTGAAGGAAAACATCGTGACCAACCTGCATTCTTCAGTAGAAGAAATTCGATGGCGTATGTGAATCCACCAACCCGCACTGGGTCAGCGTGATGGATACGGCCCAATCACCCTTCGTGGGTAGGCTTACGTCCTGCAGTGGACTATTAAAAAGGCTGGTGAGTACAGTAGCCAGAATATGGATCACCTGCTTACGTGCCCATATATAGAGTCCGAGTCCTTTGTACGATCGAAGATCTATACCAGGCTACACCCTGCGGGTTCGCAGGTGACAAATATTCGGAGAAAATAATTGAACCATTTCGAACCATAGACACGACGAAGAAGAAGAAGAAAACTTTTATTGACAAGGGTGGTCTCATAGTGAAAGTCATTGAGATAAGATGCGTACTCCGGTGCCGGGAAGCCAGAAGCGTTAGAACTGGCAGATACGTCATCGTCGATCAAGTCGTAGTCTGCTGCTGCCTGCTTGTGTGTAGCGGTGGAGTGTGTGGGGGAGAGGATAAGAGTGGAAGTGAGAGTGTGAGTGGGAGTGAGTAACCGTAAGAGAGAGAGAGAGAGAGTGGTTGAGCGTGAGTGGGCGGACAGTGAGTGAGGACGAGAGTGAGAATGAGAGCAAGAGTGAGAGTGAGATCGAAATCGAGAGATGCTGCTTACTCCGGCGCTGGGAAGGCGGAAACACCAGAGGCAACAGATACGACGTCGTCGATCAAGTCGTAGTCTGCTGTGGAAGAGAGGATAGGGGTAGAAGTGAGAGTGTGAGTGGGAGTTAGTGACCGTGAGAGAGAGTGAGGAAGAGTGGTTGAGCGTGAGTGGGTAGAGAGTGAGTGACGGCGAGAGTGAGAATGAGAGCGAAAGTGAAAGCGAGAGATGCTGCTTACTCCGGCGCCGGGAAGGCGGAAGCACCAGAGGCACCAGAATCGTCGTCGTCGATCAAGTCGTTGCCGAATAGAGACGTCCTGCGCGCGCCCACGTTTAGGATCACCTTGTTTGTCTCCGTCTGCTTGTGTTTCTCTCGCTGCAAGTGGAAAATAGAGCAAATTAGAGGCGCGACAGATGGCAAATTAGTATTTATATGTCCATTCATCCACCCGTCGGCCATAGGACGTTTCACTGCTGGACCTTAGTGCAGCAGCAACCTTCCTTATAAATCTCTCCAATCACTACGTATGTAGTATAAAACAAAGTCGTTGTCCGCTGTCTGTCCCCATGTATGCTTATATATCTTTAAAACTACGCAACGGATTTTGATGCGGTTTTTTTAATAGATAGAGTGATTCAAGATGTAGGTTTATATTAGGGCATGCAAACCGGTTAACCGAAAACCGAAAAAACCGAATAACCGACCGCATTAGAAACTCGGTTTTTTCTAGTTATAAAACCGGTTTTTTCGGGTTTATCGGTGTTTTCTAGAATTTTTTTAAATTTGCATATTAACTTTCCTCTTCGCAATAAAATACATTATTGTCATCTAGTTGCTCTAACCTACAGAGAAATAATAAGCCAAGCGAATTAAGATACTTTTTTTCCATTTAAAAAATTACGTCTAATGTACCTATACGTGCTAAGGATGAAATTCAAGTGCGAAAGTTCTCACTCTCTCTCTGTCTTTACATAGCGAGTATGGTGATATAGGCAGAGTGCTGCGCTGTAGCGTTATAAGCGTAATGGGACGCGTTTTGTCTCATCTTCACCGAAACGCTATCGACCACCGCCATTTTGTTTTGTTACATTAGTCCGGCAGTCTCTGCTAAGCTACGTAGTAAAACTACGCGTAGTTTATATTGCACGTTTGTCTAATATTTGTAAATTATACATAAAAATAAGCTCGATTGTTGAAATTAAAAAACAAAAGAAATATAAAAAATGACTATTATTTCATCAAAATAATAGAACATCGCATATCAGGAAGACTAGACATGGAACAACCACCCAAACAAGCTGGTTTTCGTCGCGGGCTATATAAACTACAGACCATCTCCACGCAATCAACCAGATTATAGAACATACGTGTCGAATTGAGTATTTCCTCCGTTTCGTCGGTCAAAAAGCATTTGATAGCATCACTCACGTTAATCTTCTCCGCCTCACCTATTCTCAAAGTACTGCTGCAATAAAATTACAATCTTCTGGTCCAGCATTTGCAATAGAGAAATGTGTTAAACAGGGAGACCCACTGTCCCCGAAAATATTCACGGGAGTCCTCGAAGAAGTTTTCAGAAAGCTGGCGGCAAGCTGGGAAGGATGGGGTGTTAATGTCGGTGAAAAATGGTTAGCTAACCTTCATTTTGCAGACAATATCGTCAGCTAGTATCTCTTCCTCAGTCAGAGAGCTATAATCAATGCTACAAACCTAACCACAGCAAGCCTTGAGGTTGGATTGCGGATACAGAACGTGTTAATTAAAGACCAAAGTGATGACCAATGGCATCAAACATCGGGTAACTGTCGATGGCGAAGACATATCCGTTCACGATTACATCTATCTTGGCCAAATAGTCACCTTCCAGGCGAGACAAGACCAAGAAGAACAGAGAACGCCTAGAAGAGCTGTTGGGCCATGAAATAACATATGAAGAAACGCCTTCCGATCACATTTTGACTTATGGTGTACAAACATGGTCATTAACTAAGGTCCAAAAGTCCAAGCTCAAGGTTTGCCAAAGAGCGATGGAGCGCAGTATTCTCGGTGACCGGCTAATAGACCGAGTACTGCGAGTAAACACCGAACTGCGTTCCAGAATTCAAATCAAAGATGTAGCTTTCACTGCCGCTAAACTGAAGTGGCACTGGGCCGGGTAAATCAGTCGAATGCCAGAAGACCTCTGGAAGACGTCTGGGCTAAAATCACCACCAAATGGAGTCCCAACTCGAAGCGGCCTCGTGGCAGACCCTCTATTAGATAGTGCGATGAACTGAATACATTTAATCCAAATTGGCGGCATCAGCACAAGACCGTCAAAACTGGAAATCTCGAGAGGAGACCTTTGCCCAACAATGAGGCAGTACAGGCTCGTAAACAAACAAACAAACTGTTATATTTACTAGTATTTTCATTAATTTACTAGAAAAAAACCGAAAAACCCGACAAACTCGATTTCCCCGGTTTTTAAAATAAAAAACCGAAAAACCCGGTTTTCCAAAACCATCCGGTTTTTGCATGCCCTAGTTTATATGTATAATACACCTGTGCAAAGCCGGGTAGTTTGTAATAAATTAATATTAGGGGACGTTTTACACATGGTATCTGACCCCAAACTAAGCAAAGTTTGTCATACGAGTATGACTGCCAGAGACTGATATACTGTCATGTGAAAAAAATTAAAAATGATTTTAAGTTTAAATTAAGTTGGATGGGATGACATGACAAGTAAAATAAAAAAGAGGGTCCCCGGATACGGGTCAGTCTAGATACATCAGCCTCTGGAGTGCAAGGGTCCTCTTGAAGATAATGCTAAGCTATGTGAAATTACTAGGTACCTAACTAAATACCTAACTTGTGCTAAGTGCGGTGGGAATGAAATTAGAAACAAAAGATGTATTGGACTCTTAGAGGAAATATTACTACGTAGTAATATAGCTCGATGATTGGACTGCGTTTACTATGAAGGTTCTGCAAAAATTATTGTTACATATTAAGACAACTAGGTAGGTATATATTTTGCAAATAAGTAGGAACTACTGTTCAAATATATCATAAACATTTGCCGATACAAATTCTGCCGAACCGAACATAGGTATGTATAGCAAGCTTATAACCACATGGTAAGTAACTAACCAATCTGGTCGCAGAGACTATTTCCATGGAATCTCGAGCGCCCAACAACAAGGGTTTAGCTGGCTGTCGCGCCGAATTCGACGAAGTTCTACAAACATAATCGTACCTATCTTCAAGTTGAAAATATCGCTTCACACCTTCGAGCAAATATCTATAGTCACAATCGTGCAAATAAGTGTCCGAGCCAAAACGTAGTGGGCAGGCTTTTTAGTTAGTCTTAAGGCGTTTGCAAGCCGACTACAATGCCGCGAGATGCCAAAGTGCTCGGTTACATACAAGCAATAATTAGGTGACATAACGTAGAAATTCGAGAATACGTGTCATTGTGAATTATTTAATGTAAATATCTACGAGTAAGTCGGTATGTATGACGGCGCTCGGACATTTTTTTACTACTTTCACTTAGGGACTGTGGATCCGTATAGATATTTGCTCGAAGCTTCACACTTATAATCTCACTCACACTCTCCAATACAAAACAAAAAGCCCTGCATGGGGGATGAATATGACATGGAACACACAAAAAAACACGCACACGCATCCATCAGCCATAGGACGTCCACGACATAGACCTCCCCAATTTACCTTCACCAAAATATGCTTCACCCAAAACCTATCTTCCACAAGCTGTCTTGTTTGTAAAATTCCCCTTAGTCCTCAGGTTTAGGCCGAATGATTAAACTTCGAAGAGAGAGAAAATCCTCACGCAGCTGGGGCCTTATTGTGTAAGCGCTCTGACGTTCGGCTTCGCTTCTCCTCCTGCTCGCGCCAGTTAACTCACGCCACGAGACCAAGCGAGGAAAAGCGAAGCCGAACGTCAGAGGGCTTACTATAAGACCACTGGTCTGTGAGATTTAGTCAGGAATAGTCAGGATTGAGTTTGACGCAGATTGTAGGTATACTAAGCGCCACACAACTCGGCGGATGAGAAGTTAGCCGCAGATGACACTTCGCCGTGATTCGCTCATGTGTGCACAATGCCGACGCCGCGTGGCGTAGTGTTAATTGAGCACGGGAGCAGGCAGCGCGCGGGAGGCATGAGGATGGCGGGCGGGTGTGCCCCGGCGCGAGTCTCTCTGGCTCCCGCGCTCCTATATTTCGGCTTTTGCGCAGCGTTCTGCGCATAACTTCTCATCCGCCGACTTGTGTGGCGCTTAGAATAGCATCACAGCCGTCAAGGAGATTGATTCAGGCTATAGCAGCTGGCTGGTGCCAGGTTTACTAACATCATCTTGATAATGGAGCCCATGGTTCCCCGCGCGTCGATGCTGGCAGCCGTGCATCGCCTTCTGGCCAGGTCGTTTGACGACATGCCAGCCTGAAATGACAAATGACATAGATAATTCCCGGATTTTCTCGATTGAATTGAAATATCCCCTCGAGAATTTCAATTGTACAGGGTTATAAGTGATCAATTTAATTCTTTTAAGGACATTCTGTACCTATGAAACAAACAACTTTTGTTCTACAACTTTTCCCAAATCTAGTGATGGTGGTCTAGTGGTAACGACACCCGCCTTACAATCGTAACGTCGTGGGTGCAAACCCGGTCCCGTACCAATTAATTCCTTGGAATTTATGTACGGAATTTCACACCACTGGCTTTTCGGTGAAGGAAAACATTGTGAGGCAACCTGCATATGTCCAAGGAAGAAATTCCATGGCGTACGTGAATCCACCAACCCGCACCGGGCCAGCGTGGTCCATATATGGTCCATTCACCCTTCGTGGGTAGGCCTACGAAGTGCCGTGGTAGTACAGTTTCTGTACCTAGTAGATTATTAAAAAAAGGCTGGTATAGTATTGTACAGTACACAGTACCTATCTCCTGTGAGATAGGTAATAAGCCCGATTACAGAGGCGCCAGCGTAAATTTAATAGCAACGTAAAAAGCGTTTTCTCTATCGAAGTCATAGAATAAAAGATGTTTGTTTTGATGTCCGGAATCTGCCCTTAAAAGGATGCTAATTAATTACCAGTAACCCTGTATATTAGTCATCGTCTTGGGATGTGATAAGTCCCTAAGTAGCATGCAGCGCACCCCTCGTTTTAAACATGCAACAATGCAAACGCATTTTGCTTTTTTGCTACTCCAAGGCTGTCCTACATCGACCACTCCCAGTGCTCGGACAGCGGCACGCTTGGGGTATAGCTTTTTGACATCTTTTTCTTCATTCCGAACTCATGGACATATCGTCTCAAAGTAAAGGCTAATCAATTATTACTTCACTCCGCAAACTCACTTTTGCTGTTTTTGTTACTACAGCACGGGAAGCATGGCAAAGGGACAAATAGTCTTTCCACCATTTTATCCCCTCGAAGAAGAAATAAAGTACGGATTGACAATGACATCTGACATTAAAAGTGGATAAAATGGTGTTCTCCCCTTGCCATGCTACCCGGGCAGGGGACCTATTTTTGAACTTCAAATGCCTCGGAACGTATACGGAACTTTGACAGATTGTATGAAAACACTCTATATTGTCTATGGAAGTTGCGAGTGCTCCATACAAGTTCCGTATACGACCAAGCCGTGCGAAGTTCAAAAATTGGTCCTCAGGCTGTTCTACATCAACCACTCCCAGTGCTTGCATAGAGCGGCACTCTTGGATATAGCTTTTTGTCATTTTTTTCTTCATTCCGAGCTCATGAACATATCGTCTCACGGTCTCAAATTAAATGCTATTGATTATTACTACACTCTGAGTTCATGAACATGGAAAAGTAAAGAAAGTAAAGTCACCTGCTTGTTCTGCTCTACGCCGATTTGCACCGGATATTCCCAGTGCTCGGAGAGCGGCACGCTTGGAGTATAGCTTTTTGACATATTTTTCTTCATTTTGAACTCAGGGACATATTGTCTCAAAGTAAAGGCTAATTAATTATTACTACACTCCGCAAACGCACTTTTGCTTTTTTTGCTACTCCAGGTTGTTCTACATCAACCACTCCCAGTGCTCGGACAGCGCCCAGCGGCACGCTTGGGGTATATCTATTTGACATTTTTTTCTTCATTCCGAGCTCATGAAAATATCGTCTCATGGTCTCAAAGTAAATGCTACATTTTTTTCTTTATTCCGATCTAAAGTTCAAAGTTCAAATATATTTATTTCAATTAAGTACCAAAGATACACTTTTAAAACGTCATGAATCTAAGCACCTTTAAAATCATTAACAATAAAGTTAAAAACAAAAAATAATAAATAACAATAAATAACCTTAGATTAATGATTGGTCGCGCGACCATTCATCACAAACTAACCAATATCGTCTCAAAGTAAATGCTATTGATTATTACTACACTCTAAGCTCGTGAACATGTAAAATGAAAGAAAGTGAAGTCACCTGTTTCTCCTGATCCACGCCGATTTGCACCGGACATTCCCAGTGCTCGGACAGCGGCGCGCGCGCGGGGTATATGTCCTTGATGGCGTCCGCGTTACTACACTCCGAACTCACGAACATATCATGGAACACTGAAAAAATAATTATTTTTCGCAAAAAATTGGATAACCACCATCCATCGTGTACAAAATCCAAATATTTCGCTCGAAATGTTTACATTATTGTTGATTTTTCAAAAATGGCTCAGCCGATTTCTGTGAAATTTAAACAGGACCACTTCGAGAGTATACCCTTTCGAATTAAAAAATAATTTTTCGATTCGGTTCATAATTGGCGATGAACATACACAAAAAAAACATACAGACGAACATATAACCTCCTCCTTTTTGGAAGTTGGTTAAAAAAGAAATAACCATTAATATGAAACGTACCTAAGTATTATCGCCTCGGTGGCTCAGTGGTTAGTGACCCTGACTTCTGAGCCAAAGAGGTGTAGGTTCGATTCCCACGAAGAGAAAGCATTTGTGTGAGGAACATAGGTGTTTGCTCTGTGTCTGGATGTTATTTAGGTACTATCTATATACTTAAGCATGTATTTAAAATATGTACATTATACAGGGTACTGGTAATCAATTAGCATCCTTTTAGGGGCTTCTTCTGTACATAATAAAACTAAAAAGTTTGATTACCAACCCTGTGCAATTATCTAGTAGGTACTTATATCAGTATCTGGCAGCCATAGCCATATCACAAGCGTTACTTAGTTTGGGGTCAGAGACCGTCAGTAAAATGTCCCCTAATATTGATTTTTATTTAATAAACGCATACAAAATCTAATTAAATCTACTAGGTAACTAACAATACATAATTTAATATTACACTGACAAAAACCATTTCTTTCGTTGTAAACTAACGCCTGACATAAATCTTGTAGCAACAGACGTCACTGATGTAAAAACGCCTGTTTCGAATTTCATAGCAACACACGCTACTGACCGTACTCCTTCCACTTCCTAGGCGCCGACTTGACCCGCTTCTGCGCGCGGAGCACCTCGCGCCGCTGCGGAGGCTTGAAGTCGGCCATGTCACCAAACATTACAAATGGACGGCATTCTGCTTCCATTCGCTCGTACCACGGCTTCTTCTCGTCTACCGAAACTGAAATAAATAGGTACAAAAAAGCTTATACAACGATCAGCTACCCGATAGATTTACGCCCGATAGCTTTATGCCCGATAGCTTTATACAACGATCACTGCCCGATAGATTTACGCCCGATAGCTTTATGCCCGATAGCTTTATACAACGATCACTGCCCGATAGATTTACGCCCGATAGCTTTATGCCCGATAGCTTTATACAACGATCACTGCCCGATAGATTTACGCCCGATAGCTTTATGCCCGATAGCTTTATACAACGATCAGCTGCCCGATAGATTTACGCCCGATAGCTTTATGCCCGATAGCTTTATACAACGATCACTGCCCGATAGATTTACGCCCGATAGCTTTATGCCCGATAGCTTTATACAACGATCAACTGCCCGATAGATTTACGCCCGATAGCTTTATGCCCGATAGCTTTATACAACGATCACTGCCCGATAGATTTACGCCCGATAGCTTTATGCCCGATAGCTTTATACAACGATCACTGCCCGATAGATTTACGCCCGATAGCTTTATGCCCGATAGCTTTATACAACGATCAGCTGCCCGATAGATTTACGCCCGATAGCTTTATGCCCGATAGCTTTATACAACGATCACTGCCCGATAGATTTACGCCCGATAGCTTTATGCCCGATAGCTTTATACAACGATCACTGCCCGATAGATTTACGCCCGATAGCTTTATGCCCGATAGCTTTATACAACGATCAACTGCCCGATAGATTTACGCCCGATAGCTTTATGCCCGATAGCTTTATACAACGATCAGCTGCCCGATAGATTTACGCCCGATAGCTTTATGCCCGATAGCTTTATACAACGATCACTGCCCGATAGATTTACGCCCGATAGCTTTATGCCCGATAGCTTTATACAACGATCAACTGCCCGATAGATTTACGCCCGATAGCTTTATGCCCGATAGCTTTATACAACGATCACTGCCCGATAGATTTACGCCCGATAGCTTTATGCCCGATAGCTTTATACAACGATCACTGCCCGATAGATTTACGCCCGATAGCTTTATGCCCGATAGCTTTATACAACGATCACTGCCCGATAGATTTACGCCCGATAGCTTTATGCCCGATAGCTTTTATACAACGATCAGCTGCCCGATAGATTTACGTAAGTTCAAATTATTTCGAAACTTTATATAGCGCCCTAGTATGTAATTTGCAATGCCCGAAAAGGGCGACTAAGTTTGTAAGTGCAATTTTTTAATATAAGACCTTTGTAGTTGACTAGTTGTGCTTGTTTTATGACCAACTTTTACTATGGGGCCAACTCTAAAATCGCGAAGGGAGGCCTGGGTCCAATTTTATAAAGCTACAAGTTACAATTCTACAGGCAAATTGACATTAATGACGCAGGCTCGACCAATCACGAATGCGGATTCCGTCAATGTTGCCAGTAATTTACCTGTAGCCTGTAACTTGTCGTTTTATAAAATAGGGCTCTGGTAGGCATGGCCTATGACTAAACTTATGAATAAAATCATCAAGAATTGTGTAGAAAGCACGATAGTGAGCTTCAGGCAGGATTGGGTTTTGTGCAGCTTGCAGCTACAAGCATAGCCGTCAAGAAGTTTGATTCAGCCGATACGAACTATTTTAACTTTTTTTACGTTTCCGGTTGGTTTTCTATAAATTGGCCTGTAAAAATTAGATATCTGTGGTAAAAATAACGTTTCACACAGACTTCATTACAAACATATTTCAAATAAAAATAGTAGTTTATGCAACTGTCATATAATGAAGTTACGTACGCGTGAATTTAATGTTTCGCAATATGTTTTTTATTATTTTTAATAGTGAAAATAAAGTAGTGTATGCAACTGCATATAACACTTTATCTTCACTAATAAAAATAATAAAAAACAAATTGCGAAACATTAAATTCACGCGTACGTGTATTGTCACAGTGAACTTGGCGCCATTAAAATCTAACCAATGAGAGCGCAGCTGCGCGCGCAGGGCCAATCAGGAGCGAGCGCGCGATGTTATAATGAGATTTTACGATATCGATGTGGATATTATAACATCATGTGAAATTGCTTAAATTGAGTGTTTTGTTGTCTGCGCTATAACAGTAGTCATTATAAGTCAAGTATTGGAAACATAAGTAGAATGTTACAACATTAGTGTAGATAAAATTAGTGACGCGATTTTACCGCTCTCCGAAGCATCGCTTTCTTCGTCGTCGCAGTTGCACGGGTCCTCGTTAGGGTTGTCAACTATCGGCGCGTCCGTTGCCAACAGCCCGGGCAAGTCGAAGAAATACTGATCCGACTCTGGGGTGCCTTTCACGTGGTTGTGGATGAACATTTGAAACTGCAAAAATAATCATTTATTTTATGTAAACTAATAAGAGTATGTTGGCGCAAGCGACCCGAAATATTATGTCTTGCTTGGCCTCCGATACTAATTTTGTAATCGCCCCCTGTGCCATTTTGGGGTAGTTCATAATCATGACTTACCTAATTTTTTTAAAATATTTTTTTTTATTCTCGTGTATCCTGGTAGGTCAGGAAATCATAAATTAAAAAAAAAAATTTTTAGACGATAGACTAATCTCTTACTTAGTTTTTTACCTATTCTCTTTGGACTAATCTATCTTATTCTATATCTCATCTATTTCAATGGCAATTATAGTAATATATTATTGTACAATGTATTGTAGGTACCTAGGTAAATCATATTGTGACAGCATAAATTAAAATTAAAAAAATACCTACCTCTTTTAAAGTTTTCCTCATTTTTCCTCGCCATTCGTTATCCACTCTTGCAGCAGTTTTGTATCCTCTAGATAAGTTTAGAATTAAACTTTGTGCTTCAGTCAAAATATCTTGCAGGGAAAGTATATAGTTTGAATATTCTAAAAATTTAAACAAAACAGTATTATCAACGAATTGTATTTTAGCTTCTTTAACTTCATGGTGTCGAAAATTAACAGAGCTATCCTCTTGTTGGCAGTCGGCTAAGCTGTGACGTCCCTAGCATTTCGCGAAAATTATAGCGTTTCATTCTACTCAAAACAGCACAATACGTAACAAACTGTAACAATCTGAGTTGCCAGTTTAGGAAATTACTCGATATGGAATCAATCGACCAATTCCTCAATCGATTTGTGAATCGCCGAACACGTTTCGATGTGAATAAAATAAAAGAATCAACCTTCTACAGTTTTCATTTTCTCCAATTTGCTTCTCTTTCTTTCCGCGCACATAACATACATCAATCCAGCCAGGTTTTTACACTCGAGTTGAGTTTGAAGCGCAGAAATCTTTTCTTGTCTCTCTCTATGAGCTTCTCGAAGCATGTAAGAAGCACGAACTTGCTCGTTTCTGAATATTTATTTTTTTTAGCAATAAAACAATTAGTTTTTGTTTTTAACTTTTTAACCTTTTAAACAAAAGTAGGAGTTAAAAAAAACAACTGGTTGTATTTTGGAAGTGCCGGCAGAAGTGAAAACTTGCTCCCTCCGTCTTAGGAATGTTCGATCAGATCACGTGTCCTGACGCGAGATTAATATTTTTTACTCATCCCAAAAAGTACACCTAACGTCGTTAACGCCGCTAAAGAAGTTTTAACTTCAAAAATAAGAGTTACGGAAGTTTGTCAAAAATAACTGACTACAAAAAGCCCAAAGCACTATTTTCTAGTAATACGTTTTGTTTGCTTAATCATGTTTAAAAGTTAATGTTAGAAAATAAAACTTTTCTTAATAGTTGTCAAATTATTCAATGATAACTTACTCTAGAATAAAATCAGCTCTGTCCTTGAGCATATCAATTTCTCTTTGGATTCGTTCATTAAATTCTGATGTTAATTCATCTTCTTTTTGTTTCAAAAGTTTTTCAACGTCTTCCAAATCCATGCATGGTTTTATCTTTTCCACACATTTACAACCTTTGCAACAGTAAAACGGAGTTCCTTTGAAAGGATCATTAGGTGGCACATTAGCTTTCGCCACTGAAGTAACTGGAGAAAATTCTTCTTTAATCACTGCTAGAGCTTCTGCTGGCTCGCCAGGGGCATGTTCAAGGCCCACATGATGAGACATATTCTGTGAATAAAACAAAGAAACACGTTGTTAATAATTACAAATATCAATCGAGTTATTTTATCTACTTCTATCGATTTCACTATTGCGAGTTGTTTGTCATTATTTGGATTTTGACAGCTGATACAGATGACAGCAACATAATTTTTTACGATGGCAATCAGAAAATGTGCAGTCGTGAAGTTCGTAACATGTGATGTTTCGTGAAAAGTGTTAATTTTTTTACGAATAAACGTTTTTATTAAAAATTAATGACATTTATGAGTGTATAAAACATTGTGGTACGTGTTGAGTGTGTAGTGAATAGTGTCCAAGATATAAAAGTGATAAAACAATATTGTACATGGGGAAAGCCGTCACTTGAGGTTGTAAGGTTAGTGCTTTTTTCATCTGTTGTTTGTCTTAAAATAGATCAGTGCGGGTCGCAATGATATTTCAGATTTGTTTGTGTAACGCCTTCATGTGACTTTTCAGTTTTTTCATGGGACCTTGAACTAGAAATCTTGCAGTGCCCGATTACAAGGTTAGGTTTGCGCGGGTGAATTTGGTCACATCAATGTTGTTTATTTTGTTTTTTACTCATTAAACAGCCTTGTACTCGTTAGATTTTAAGTTAAAACAGCTCAAATGTTCTGTTTCGCGTGCCAATTCTTAAGAATGACTGTAAAAATTGCAATCGCAAACCTAACCTATAAAAGTCAGTATTTGGTGCAGATTTTTTGTTGCATTGGAGATTACCGTTATGTTTCGCGAACGCGTGTGTAATTACTGTTGTTAAGAGGCAATGAACGGTTTTCTTCGATTTTGCTGGTGCAAAAGGTTGTAATCACGTGATTGGTTGCTATGTTTTGTGATAGACACATGGTTTGACAGATGTGTCGGTATTTTGGTCCTTATCGCGGCTACGATACCGCGCATGGGACACGTTCTGCAGATAATTATGTCACCGGCGTGCGAAGTTCGCACCGTTTTACAGACAAATCTCATCTGATACCTTTAGATTCCTCTGCAAACAGAGATGTAAACAATAGGAATGCTTACAGGAAAATAATTTGAGTATCACATAACAATGCTACCTAAATACTATACCTATGATGGAGAAGCGCATGGCATTTTAATTACTATAAAACTAGCTATGGGAATGTTCTTTGTTTTAGATATACAAAAACTTCCTGTTTAATTATTTCAACTTTTGCAAGTGCTAAGCAAATAATAACCTGCCGAACTAACCTTGCCATGCTGTTTTTCTTTGCTAAGCTGACTTTGATGGTATAGCTCTATGGTATTTGTTGTTATTATCATGGTAACACAAACAAACACGCAGAAGACTGTAAGTGGATGCAACTGGTAAGGGTCAGATAAATGACATAAATAAAGGGAGGTCTATGTCCAGCTGTGCTGTAAAGGGCTGAAGACGATGTTGATGTTTGACGATGATGATGAATAAAAGATTTATAATTGTAGTCAAATTACTTAACTGCAATATTTTAGTTCTAGGTAAAAAGCAAACCTTTCCAATAAAAGCTCTTAAAAATACAACAAAACAAGTTAAAAGCTCAAAGATACTAAAAAGATAAAATATTTTACTATTTTGTAGAGAATTTTAAAGTTTTATGTTGTCTCTATATTGATTTATTAGAATACTAGCGACCCACCCCAGCTTCGCATAGGTTTATTATAGATATAAACCTTCCTCTTGAATCACTCTATTAAAAAAAACCGCATCAAAATTCGTTACATAGTTTTAAAGATATCAGCATACATAGAGACAGACAGCGGGAAGCGACTTTGTTTTATACTATGTAGTGATGTCCATAACCTACAGAAACACTTTGTTTATACAGGGTTATCGAGAACTAGTGTATTAAGCTGAAAGAGGGTGATTCAGACCATCATTATGAACAACTTTTACTATAGAGCCAACCCGGGATTCGAAACAAAAATCTGCTGTTTCATACATATTGTTGGCCTAGCAACCCGTCCTGGTTTCGCACAGGTTTATTATACATACATATAAACCGTCCTCTTGAATCACTCTATCTATTTTAAAAAAAAACGCATCAAAATTCGTTGTGTAGTTTTAAAGATATAAGCATACATCGGGACAGCGGGAAGCGAGTTTGTCTTATACTATGTAGTGATTTCGAGTTGCAGTTTTGTCTGATACAGCTGATTCTTTTTCTTCGAATTTTGGGTTGGCCTATATTAAAACTTGTTCATAAAGATGGTCTTCGTCACCCCCTTTTGGCTTAATACAGGGTAAGCAGATGACCCTGTATATTGATAAGCTGTATAATATTAAAACTGTCCAATTGTTTGAATAGACAACATTTGTATCTAATAACTCCTTGAATATAAATGAGGCCTGATACCATTTAGCACATTCAAGGAAACTCCACTAAAGATAAAGCTTTTCCTGTCTGCTCTAGGATGCATTCTGTGTTGTTAAAAGTTGACTACTTTTGTGTACAAAATACTAGTTGTTTTATGTAGTGACCTCGCTAAACTATGTCTTCAGAACGCCTTGACTGGTTTCTGTCACACTTGTACTTCAACTGTGAAAATGAAACCCTCTTTGCATAGGAGGGTAAATGTAGTAGTAAATTGCAACGAAGTTACCAGAGATGAGATGTGTACCTACTGTATGTGATATTCAAAAGAAAAGGCATTCCGCCTTACCACAAAAGATTTAAACACGCTTTAAACACTGTTTAACCATGCAATTTGTACTGTTAAACATTGTCTAAAACGTGTGTAAAACTTTTGTGGTAAGACGGTTTAAGTCTGGGCTCTGATTCCATACTTCTGATTATATTCTTTTAAAATGAAAAAAGAAAAATAATTTTATTAGTAAGTTCGTGTTAACATCCAGGACCTAATTTAACACGTCATCCAAGCAATGGCAGCGCTCAGTTATAAATGCCGCCAGCAGTAACAGGACCACGCCAAATGTTTAACTTGTGTGATTGCTAAGAAACACCTGTTCAAATTACGCTATGAGCACTGCTGCTAATTAATTATATTATGAGGGTTGAAAAAGGGTTCCATACTTCAAGCAAATATCTATAGAGTCACAATCGTGCAAAAAAAGTGTCACAGCCAAAACCCTGCCCAAGCTATGTAGTGGGCACGCTTTTTAGTTAGTCGTATGGCGACTGCAAGCCTACTACAACGCCGCGCGATACTCAATTCAATTTCAAAATATCTTTATTACACATGAAACTTATAAAACATTGATCATCTCTAGTGTACGTTATTATCCTAGAGGCGACAAGAAAATAAATTAAATTAACGTTTTCAAATTAAGGCACTTATATAAACTTATTGCTGGTAAAAAATTTATTAATAATTATTTAATTATGATTCTATAAAATATATTAAAAGAAGTTTCGTAATAAGTTAAAATATGTATGTAACCTTTAGTAGAAGGACTACATTTTGAATAATTGAATATTATTATGTTAATTCAGAATTATAACTATAAAATCTAAACAATGAGGGTAGAAAAGCGCAAGCTCAACACAAAGTAAACAAACAGCGCGGCAAGCGAGCAAAACATGATCTGTGTGACGCACAAGCGCGCGCCGCCCGAGTCGGGTCGCGCGCGCCACTCCGCTCCGCATATCCAGGACAATACGGGCGATAGTGGCGCACGCGGCGGCGACCAGCGGAGGCACGCGCCTGCGCGGCACACTGTACCTATTCATCGCAGTCGAGGAACCAGTGATGTGGTAATTTGTAGCGGTTGTATTTATCGATGTAACATAAATATTTTTTGCGGGCCGCGCGATACTAAAGTTCTCGGTTACAAGCACTAATTTGGTGACATAACGTCGAGATTCGAGAAAACGTGTCATTGTGAATTATTTAATGTAAATATCAAAGTCGGTATGTATGACGGTGTTCGGACATTTTTTTACTACTTTCACTTAGGGACTGTGGCTCTGTAGATATTTGCTCGAAGTATGGAACCCTTTTTTAACCCTCATAATTTAATTAAAAATAAAGTCAGTAGGGCCGCGAAAATCCGAATGACGCGTCTGGCGTTTCTAAATATGTAACTCGCTATGCCAAACTCGTATTTTAGTGCCGATTTAACTTTTTAGACACTACACATATCATACGCTTTTGTGCAAATTAGAGGACAAAGCGTTTTCAATGTCGCTAAATACTAGATGTCAATGTACTCATTTATATTAGAATTCTTCAAAAAAGTATAAATACACATGTATATAATGTAAAAATAGCATTATATTGTAACATTTTCTAATTATTAAAACAAAGTTTCCATTATTAAAACAATGAATTATATGTTGTTTTTAGGGTTCCATACCCAAAGGGAAAAACGGGACCCTATTACTAAGACTTCAATGTCCGTCTGTCTGTCTGTCCGTCTGTCACCGGGCTGTATCTCATGAACCATGAAAGGCAGCTGAAATTTTCACAGATCTTGTATTTCTGTTGCCGCTATACAACAAATACTAAAAACAAAATAAAATAAATATTTAAGGGGGCTCCCATACAATAAACCTGAATTTTTAGACGTTTTTCGCTTTATATTAATAAAATAGTAACAGATAGATGCTTAAAATTTTCACAGAATATTTAGTTTTATATTCACTTCAATAATAAATAATAAAACTAAAATAAATATTTCCTTAAGGGGGGCTCCCATACAGTACGGAACCCTCCGTGTGCGAGTCCGACTCGTACTTAGCCGATTATTTCTAAAATGTCTGCATACTATAATCCAAACGCTGTGTACATCCGAACAGGGTATACATTTTGGGCGTTCGGGTTATGAAGGACCTACTCTAATACATTTTATAATGAACTAGCGGCGCCCCGCGGTTTTACCCGCGTTGTGCCCGTTCCCGTGGGAATTTCGGGAATTTTTATACATATAAACCTTCCTCTTGAATCACTCTATCCATTAAAAAAAACCGCATCAAAATCCGTTGCGTAGTTTTAAAGATTTAAGCATACAGACAAACAAACAAACAAATAAATAAACAAACGAAAAAAGCGACTTTATTTTATACTATGTAAGGACTAGCGGACCCAGTAAGCTACTGGAGCAGTTATGCCAGCGGCCCAGAGCCACGCTCCGTTATTTTAAGGAGCTGGGCTGGCTCGGGTAGACGCTGGAGGGGGAAATGCACAAAACACCCCATGCGGGACGTCAGTGCAGGACTTATCGCCCCTATACCGAATAAGAATAAGAATAGCGGACCCGGTGAACTTCATCTCACCATCTGTCAATGACAACTTTTACATGCAGGAACATTTTGTATGGGATAATGAATTAATTCTTTTACTCGCAACTTTTATAAATTTTCTCACTGTTTAAACCTTTCCTTATCTTCCACAAATATTTCAAGATCAAAATAAGCCAAATCGGTTCAGCCATTCTCGAGTTTTAGCGAGACTAACAACCATGATTCATTTTTACATATCAATATATTAGGAAACTGAAATGCAATCTTTCAAAAATTTATGTTTACTTTATTAAAAAATTTTTTTCATTATAGCAGCAGAATGCAACTTGTTACAAAACTTTACATGACATCATTATATTAGCTGACATCAACAAAATATTTAGTTGATCCTCGTAAATATCATCAATCATGCTTGCACTATTTTGGATCAATATGAACTTTTCATTCTTACCTGCTTGTTTGTTTACTAACCTGTTTGTTTTCAAAGTTATGTAATTCATGCACCTAGTTTAATGGCTGGTCATCTGCGTTTTCTACACTTTACTATTTGCTGGCTGTTTTTGATCATGCAATACAACCCGGTCACAATATCTGTGCACCTGACTTCGTGACGTCATATCGAATTTTTGGGACGTATATACATTACCGGACGTCTAGTATACCGTCCGGACGTAAATTATTATCGGGATGTGTATCGGCAACGAAGATGCTAACCGTACTGTCGCACCGGGGAGTGCGCGGAGAGGTGACAGGGGAAGCGTGAGAGGCGCTGCATTCCAGCGAGGTGCACAGATATTCTGACCGGGTTATACATAGTATTTGAACCTGCATCCCTCTGGGATTCCGGCCCAGATGCTTTGTCCTATTAAGCTAGAACGCTGTACTATGAACCCGCCAAATTAGTGAAGTGTTTATCATTTTACTACCAACTTCTACAGTGTTGGAAGAACTTCATCAGTTTTGGTATCACAAAAAGAACATTTTTATAAACATAGTGTGTGAAGCACAATAAAATCATTTCATGCAATACATAGGTCAATGATACAAGTTGAACAGATGTGAAGTTAGCTACATTCTGAGCTATATCCAATCTTGACTGAAAGTTGACATAAAGCTGCGCGTTGATTGGGTTTCGCGCAGCTTGTAGCTAACTTCACATCCGCCGACTTCTTTGATTAGGCCTATACCTTTACGGTTTTTGAAAGAAAGAAAGAAATTGAATTTAGTAAAAAAAAATATTTTTGTAACAAAACAGCATTTTTGGAAATTCACTCTTATGTATTCTTACTTGCAAATACAAATACAAATGTGTGTGATAGTTGAAGCCGGTTAAAAGTCTGTTAAATAATTAGTTACCCTATATGCCCCTAGGATTATTGTGCTGAGATGCGAATACATGTGAACAAATCATTGAGAAAAGTAAATTTTCGATTGATAGAAATGTACATCCATAGTTTTATGGGTGGGTTTCCTCAGACCAAATAAAAAAATCAAGACAGAACGTCGCGAACAGACAACTGAAGCCGGTTTTTTATACATGTGGTAAGTGTGTTGGTGTTGCGTCGCCATAGTTCGACTGACGAACCACGGCGTAGTTTCATTGTACATGTTTGTGTGTGTAATAGAGTCAGTACACGGCGAGGCGTAGTTTTGCCTGCTTCACTGTTCACAACACATTATTGTTATTTGTCAATAACTATTGTTAGTTTTTCTTCAAAAAGCAGGTCATAGAAATATTATTTATTCTAGCACAAACCTTTTCTTTATATATTCCTTACTTCTCTTGGTTTAGTCTTGTTTTCTTAAAGTTGTTTTACCATTTTTTTGCGGTTTATAATCTTCACATTTTTTTGTCAACAAACTGTGTTTATTTACTTTTTTGAAATTATTGATTTGACAGATTCATGTGACTGTCTGAAAAATGACAGTTGTTTTTGAAGAACTTTTTGGTTTAAAAATTATGAAGCATACTTCAAAAAGTTTGTTAAAAATTACTAAGTAACTTAAAATATATCATCATAGTATCAAGTGGTAACAATACAATCATAGGTCTCTAGTAGCCCGATGCAGGTGAAAAAACATGCGATTTCATTCAATGTTGAATTTTTGGTATGGCGTTACCATGTCTGTGTACAACAATACTCCGGAGCCAGTCTGCTAGAGAGAGACATGAGGCCCGATTTTAAAGGAGCCATCGCAAAGGGGTTTGAACATTTTTGTATGGAAGCTGGCATTTCCACCCGCCGCCAATTTTTTTTATAAGTTTTCGCGCACAATGAATGTAGTATAGAATATACAATAGTAGAAGATGCTTATAATAACATTATAAATTAAAAATTTAAAAAAACCCTGACACAAAAATATTTGACAACAAACTTTCAATTGACAACCATTTTGGGCACATTTGTAGAATTTTGGTTCTTCCATCCCCACTTTAACCCACCATAACTCTTAAACGGCTCAATCGATTTTTATAAAACATAGCTTAGAACACTCTCGAATAAGTCTCCTTTCATCCAAAAAAAACTAAACTGAAATCGGTTCTGTGGTTCGGACGCTATGATGCCTCAGACAGACAGACAGACACACAGACAAACAGACACGTCAAACTTATAACACCCCTCTTTTGCGTCGGGGGTTAAAAACAATAGATGTTCAGTACTATGATCCCCTAAAGTCAACGTCAAGTCACGTACAATATGCCCAATTTTAAAGACTCCATAGTAGCTATATTAGCAATTTGGAATATTCCTGTCTTTTTTTTCACTAATATGCATTTGATAGAGAGAACTATATTTTACGTTGCTATTAAAGTGGTTTGATCATTTGTGGCAAATCCACCCGCCGCCATTATGATTCTCGAGTTTGGATATAGACATCCAAATATCTCGAGAACGTGACACTTTAGGGTACCATAGTACGAAATATTTATTGCGCGTATATTACATCGTGCGCGGAAGGAAACATGGCGGCGGGTGGATTTGCCACAAATGATCAAACCCCTTTAATAGCAACTGATATGCATTTGATAGAGAGAACTATATTTTACGTTGCTATTAAAGTGGTTTGATCATTTGTGGCAAATCCACCCGCCGCCATTATGATTCTCGAGTTTGGATATAGACATCCAAATATCTCGAGAACGTGACACTTTAGGGTACCATAGTACGAAATATTTATTGCGCGTATATTACATCGTGCGCGGAAGGAAACATGGCGGCGGGTGGATTTGCCACAAATGATCAAACCCCTTTAATAGCAACGTAAAATGTAGTTCTCTCTATCAAATGCATTATAGTGAAAAAAAGACAGGAATATTCCAAATTGCTAATATAGTTACGATGGCGTCTTTAAAATTGGGCATATTGTTGTATTGGGCATATTACTCGCCTGCGCGGTACAGGGGCGCGGGGGTAGACGACAAAGAGGAACTGAGACAGGTGCGGGCGGTGGGGACCCGCCCTTTGTCGTCTACCCCCGCGCCCCTGTACCCGCGCAGGCGAGGACTCAGTTAAACGGTCAGACTATAGCTGCTAGACGCTAGTGAACGTCCCACGTTTCTTTTGCCATTACGCGGCCACCTCTCTTTTAACGTTTTTGTCCACCTGCCGTCACTTTGTCTAGCCATATGTTCTGCCCAACTCCAAGTTCTACCCGACCAAATTCGCGCATCTTACTTAGTACGATTACGAATCTCGACATTTCTAACCGTTCGGCCACAATCTTGCCTCAATGAGCGGTATAATCTGCGCCACACAAGTCGGTGGAGTAGAAGAGTATTATTATATATTCTTTGGTAGAAGTTAGCCGCAGATAACACTTATAGCGCATGTGTGCACAATGACGCAAGTGGCGTAGTTATGAGCACGGGCGTAGGGAGCGCGCGGGAGGAATGAGGTTGGCGGGCGTATGTGCCCTGGCGTCTCGTTTCTCTGGCTCCCGCGCATACCTATATTTTGCCTCTGTGCAACTTGTTTTTTGTGCAAAGCCTCATCGGTTAGCGACCTCGTATTGTCTATGCGGTTTGGCGTTCGGCTTCGCTATTTTTCCCGCTCGCTCTCATGGCGCAAGTAACTGACACGAGCAGGAAAATAATCGGCCAAGTACGAGTCGGACTCGCGCATGGAGGGTTCCGTACTGTATGGGAGCCCCCCTTAAATATTATTTACTATTGAAGTGAATATAAAACTAAATATTCTGTGAAAATTTCAAGCATCTACTTGTTACCATTATTAATATAGAGCGAAAAACTTCTAAAATTTTAGGTTTGTTGTATGGGAGCCCCCTTAAATATTTATTTTATTTTTAGTATTTGTTGTTATAGCGGCAACAGAAATACATCATATGTGAAAATTTCAGCTGCCTAGCTATCATGGTTCATGAGATACAGCCCGGTCACAGACGGACAGACAGACAGACAGACGGACATCGAAGTCTTAGTAATAGGGTCCCGTTTTTCCCTTTGGGTACGGAACCCTAAAAAACAACTTTAGCTCCCGGCCCCACGGTCCCAATGTCTCAACTATATTTACCCATGGTAAAAAACAAATTGAGCCCTCGCTCCGTTGCTGCGTGAAAGAGTAACAAACAAACCAACGGACACAGTTTCGGATTTAATAATTATGTATTATTATAAAACATACTCAATCACCCAAAAACACAAAACAACATATTAATGTAAGTATTAGTAGGCTACACTAAATTAGGCAACCAAAAAGCAAATAAGAAAATATTTAATTTAGTGTAATGGGCAGTCTCTTATCACCTAGAGCTATTATAGTGTAATAAACAAATTGTTCATGAAGTTTATCTTAATCTGTTTTATTTCGCGCAAAAATGACGCATCCTTATCATTACTGTAATCATCATAACAATCAACTTACGTGTTTTGAGCCGGTGTATTTACGAAGGCTGTGTAGATCAGATACGGATACAGACAACGTATAGTAGGTGCAGTAGTTGTGCTCACTGCCCCGGATTTGGCCATTCGATGTCAAAAATAGATAGAGTTTGTGCAACAAGTAAAACTTAAATTAAAAATTTAAAAAACCCCCGACACAAAAACCTACATTTGACAACCATTTTGGGCACATTTGTAGAATTTTGGTTTTTCCATCCCCACTTCAACCCACCATAACTCTTAAACGGCTCAATCGATTTTTATAAAACATAGCTAAGAACACTCTCGATTAAGTCTCCTTTCATCCAAAAAAAACTAAACTGAAATCGGTTCAGTGGTTCGGGCGCTATGATGCCACAGACAGACAGACACACAGACAAACAGACACGTCAAACTTATAACACCCCTCTTTTGCGTCGGGGGTTAAAAAGAGAAGGGAAGAGTTACGGCAAACTAAAAGTAAGATTCAGCAGCCAAGGTAGGTACAGACTATAATTTGGTAGACGCTAATCTACCGATGAAAACCGTATTGGTGTCTACCTAGTATAATTTTGTACTTTTAATTGTACTTTTAATACGACTTACTTTCTTTCATTACGACTGGTCGACGCAACACGAGACCAATGCAGCCCCCCGACCGCCTAAGCAATAGCAATCGTAATAGCAATCGTTTATGACTTCATTTTAGACATTTGGCACCGCCTATGTGACGTTAGCCATCAATTGCTTTGCGCGGATTGCGAAAGCAATCGTTGAATGAACAATTTTGATGGCTAACGTCACATAGGCGGTGCCAAATGTCTAAAATGAAGTCATAAACGATTGCTATTACGATTGCTATTGCTTAGGCGGTCGGGGGGCTGGTCTCGTGTTGCGTCGACCAGTCGTAACAACAACGCGCGAGCCGAGCGAGCGTAGCGAGCGTGCCGCGGCAGCGGCCGGCGAAGCGCCAGAGACAATCTGTCCTTATTACGAGTTTGTTTTATTACATTATCCAAGTCTTCGAAGATATTATATAAAATAGCTAGTTAATGTGATTAATTTTGTGTCAATTATCACTTTATCTAAATTGAGTAGATATTATATATAATGGCTAGACAGTATATATAATATCCAGATTTATTACTTTGGCTGTAACATATATATTTCAAGGACAGGGCCGAATCACAATACTGTTAGATACCATTACCGTGTCAGTGTAGTCAACGTAACAAAATTAGTAAAATGACACACGGGCGACCTCACTGCTTCTCTTTTTGCACAAACGTTTTAAGGTTCCGTACCCAAAGGGAAAAACAGGACCCTATTACTAAGACTTCGATGTCCGTCTGTCTGTCACCGGGCTGCATCTCATGAACCATGATAGCTAGGCAGTTGAAATTTTTTTTTTACACTGTGATCATGCCTATTGGGCATCCTAGGCCTATTGAATCACTCTATCTATTAAAATAATCGGCCAAGTACGAGTCGGACTCGCGCATGGAGGGTTCCGTACTGTATGGGAGCCCCCCTTAAATTTTTTTTTTTTATTAATTATTGAAGGGATTATAAAACTAAATATTCTGTGAAAATTTCAAGCATCTACCTGGTACCATTATTAATATAGAGCGAAAAACGTCAAAAAATTCAGGTTTGTTGTATGGGATTAAATATTTATTTAATTTTGTTTTTAGTATTTGTTGTTATAGCGGCAACCGAAATACATCATCTGTGACATGCCCGGTGACAGACGGACAGACAGACGGACATCGAAGTCTTAGTAATAGGGTCCCGTTTTTCCCTTTGGGTACGGAACCCTAAAAACGCAGCAAAATACGTTGTGTAGTTTTTTTAAGATATAAACATACATGGGGACAGACAGCGGGAAGCAACTTTGTTTTATACTATGTAGTGATTTAACATCCATCTGGACTAAACTAAAACAAAATAATCGTTTTCTATTTAATATAGCTTTGTGGATTACGCAGTTGCCGCATTTCTTGGTACCTGATCCAAAAAGGTTGCAAAAAGATTTTATTACTTTCATAAAAGTTTTACCAAACCATTTTCAAAACATTTTGCAGGTACCATGGGAACTATTGTGAGACCTCCTAATTCCTCTTTTGTTTTTCCGAATAGACGTTTATTGATCTAATAAAAAGAATTAGATAGGTACCTTTAGAAAACATCGTGCGACTACCTGGTTACTGTATTGTTTTTCCAAACGATTGTTATAATCTGTTGAAAGAATTTGGCAGAAGTCATAAAAGTAGATTATGTACCAAGAGAACCAAGTGGTGTCTTACGTCACGGGCGACATATTGGACCCTGAGCGTAGCGAGGGACTCTATAGTTAACTCCCGAGCGCAGCGAGGGTGTTTTATGTCATTAATGTATTAAATTAATGTTTTATTTAGAGTCCTGAGTGAGGCGAGGGGTTCAAGTCACAGTATTACAGAATATTTACTGTGTTCAAGTCGCCCAAGACGATCTAGAGGTTCATACTCTACTTTTCATACATCCTGCGAGAAAATATAACCCCAAGATTATGAGTAATACTTACGTCATAAATTCACTGAGTGTACGTACTCATAAGGCAACTCGATATCGTTCACGTTCTCCAGGCTGTATCTCATGAACCGCTATAGCTATAAAGCTGAAATTTTCGCAGATGATGTATTTCTGTTGCCGCTATAACAACAATTACTAAAAAGAAAATAAAATAAATATTTAAGGGGGGCTCCCATACAACAAACCTGATTTTTTAGACATTTTTCGCTCTATATTAATAATGGTAACAGGTAGATGCTTGAAATTTTCACAGAATATTTAGTTTTACATTCACTTCGATAATAAATAATAAAATAAAATAAATATTTAAGGGGGGGGGGCTCCCATACAGTACGGAACCCTCCGTGCGCGAGTCCGACTCGTACTTGGCCGATTATTTTTTATCGCAAATAAGTCCGCGCTTTACCACCAACTCGCCTGATGGCAAGCGACATTTTGTGGTCGAAGATGAAGCACGCAGACCTAGAAGATACCTATTCACTCTGACCTTGAAAAGCTTTAGATTATATCTCTTATTAGGAAACAGGAAAGCAGGAAGATTGTTCCATTCCCTGGCGGTACCAATCAGAAATGTTGAGTGAAACCGCTTCGTACGTATCGAAGGAAAATCGACAGTGTAGGGGTGGTAATGTGGCGTCTTCCTACTTGTCCTGTAGTAAAAAGGGGATGGTAGGATAAGGTCGTGCAGCTCAGATGCAAACTCTCCAAAATGAATCCTATAAAAAATGGACAGACTCGCAACCCTACGGCGATGCTCCAGTATGACTCCATACATTTTCGTACAACGCCCTCAGGGCAAAACGATGAAGAAATAATCACAAAATAATGTGCCACACTAAAACGCATTATTTTCGTTTACTATTCAAACTCAAACAGCGGTTTGGCAAGATTCGGTGACCCATCCGAAGACTGGCCGTGCCGAACGTTGCTTAACTTTGGTGATCGCTGACAGACACCTAGTCAAACTACGCTAAGAGCGCTTAGCTAAGTTTGGTTCCACATTGAGGTGTAATTTTGTGTGATTTATCTAATGCTTTACGTGTGGCACTCGGGGACTGCCGCGGTAAAGCTATTGCATTACGTCTAATCGCACACAACGCCGTGTCGAAGACTGCCGAACTGAAACGACGTTAGACGATGCACGGCCTTCAAGCCACACCTCCTTGCCCGTCGGAGTGGGGAGCGTGAGGTTTTTTCGTTACGGAATTTCTGGATTCGGTCCCCGCCCTCAAGGCCCGCGATAGAAGCTATGCAATAGCTTAAAAACCGCTTCCCGTCCCATTGTTTTATTTCGTAGTAAAGTCAGGTAATAATCGGTATAACAAAGAGTGAAAAGTACACGGCGCTTTATATATCTTCCGTTACTGAATGTTGCTAATCTGCTGCATTTTTGCGTCTTAAGACGCCCAAGTTGTGTTTCTTAGAAAACTCAGGTGTACTAAGCGCCACACAAATCGGCGGATGGGAAGTTATGCGCAGAAGCAAAAGCCGAAATATAGGTATGCGCGGGAGCCAGAGAGACGAGACGCCTCCCGCGCGCTACTTACGCCCGTGCTCAACACTACACTACGCCACGCGGTGTCTTCATTGTGCACACATGCGCAATAATTAGCGAATCACGGCAAAGTGTCATCTACGGCTAAATTCTCATCCGCCGATTTGTGTGGCGCTTAGTATAGGTAAGTGGTATTTGGTATAACGAAGGGCGAAAACTGATAATAGCACAGCGCCTACCATTATAGGGTCTTGAGCTACTTGCAGAGTATCAGCTTGGTATCAACTTATTTATTATGTCACCGTTATAACCCGATTTTAGGGATTTCGCGTTCTCCCTAGTTCGAACTATAAATTATTTTTTGATTATTTATTTCTTGTATTTAGTGGTAGTTAATAAAGGCACTTGCCATAAAAAAAAACCTACTACATATTATTATCAAAATATGTAGTAGGTTTTTCTTATAAGTAGCTGATAAGTAGCTCTACAGTAAACTCCCAGCCCCGACCTTTTGAGGTATTAACGACTTAAAATGTATAAACAAATTATATATAGAACCTGTGTAGTCTCAATAGAATTCGTTGAAAAATGGGAACTATAGGTACGCGAGAAGGGCCATCTACTCGTACCTAACTGATAAACATCTAAACAGATAAAGATAATTTATTTATTTGATACACAAAACAGATAACAATCAAATTCTTATTCTATACTAGCAGCGCCCCGCGGTTTTACTTGCGTTGTGCCCGTTCCCGTGGGAATTTCGGGAATTTTTATACATATAAACCTTCCTCTTGAATAACTATATCCATTTTAAAAAACCGCATCAAAATCCGTTGCGTAGTTTTAAAGATTTAAGCATACAGACAAACAAACAAACAAACGAAAATAGCGACTTTATTTTATACTATGTAAGGACTTAGTAGCAAACTTTTACACTGGATTGTCGTCCAAGGTATGTGTATACAGGAAAACTAAAAGTAGACGAATACTTTGAAAGTATCCTCCTGTAGCGAGCTTGCAGAAGGGTACTTACAAAGCGGCACTGAAATCATCTGAGGTCTATTGATAAAAGTAAAGAAACAAAGAGTGTAAAGTAAAATGGAAAATTCAGTGAGCTGAATTGCTCAGGCGTAGCATATTTGTGGCGTCTGAACAATCCTGTTTGCGATTGAAATGGAGGATATCTTTTACAGTTTTTTTATAAACATTGAAGTTGGGATGAAATATGTCCAATTAGGAATGTTTTTTTTAGTAAATCGTTGTATTGATGAGCCGTTCCGATAGGGTTAAAAAAGGATGTGTTATTTTTAATATAATTTTGCCAATCCGAAGCAAATACCCTAAGGTCAAATATACATCGCAAATATATCAATCAGTTTATTGATAACTCATCATTTCGTGGCAATGGCATTTTTTTAAAATTTATAATTGATAAGTGATAACATAACAATAGTGTGTGCTTGTAAGTCAATACAATAATTAATTGACCGACGAAACGGAGGAGGTACTCAATTCTACGCGTATAAGGTAAAACCCCTAATGCTAGACACATTAAGGACAACACAAATTTCAGTATTCAATATTAATATATTTTGTTACCATATTGCAGTCAAAACTTTTTTAATCTACTAAAGCAATACTTAGATCTATTATTTCACATAAAACATTGTAATTATTAACATATTTCAATTATAAGTTTGTATTTTTTTAAACTTTGTCATATTAACCAATAGATGACATCTCAAAAAATCGTTACCACTAATAATAGACAGCACTTAGCACCAATACTAGACATGGCTTGAAATCACATTTAAAGTAGGTTTTCAAATCAAAATACTAAGGAAATACTCTGTCTTTTAACAGAGAATATATCTTTGGGCCATCTATCTATATTTACTTATCACCTATTGTAATACAATCGTCATTTATATAATTATGTTGAAGTTATTAATCGGTACTTCTGCTTATCCATCAACCTGCAGTGCAAAATCAAATTTATACTTAATTCTATCACCAGCAATTATCATTTTTGGCGCGTCGACGATTTCAGCGATTTGACATTCTCTTATAATACTAATATCTTTATCGTTTTCCTCGACAGTAGTCTTGGTTTGATCACAGCTTAATTACCATTGCCATAACTTCGATTTCACCATCTTGGCTAATATTTTGGACAATACAGAGATACCTGTGATATTTCTTTATACCAGGAAAATTGACAATCACATAGTTGATCTTGCTTTTCTCAAAGTTATTTTCTTCTGCATTACCCATTTCTAATATATCGTTTTCAATTTCGTCAGATATATCATCTAAACTATCTCCAGAATCTTGCCACTCTTCTTCAGAACTTGAGTCGCTACTATAATCATCAGTCTTAACAGTTTTTTTTACAGTCTTAATGGTATTCTTAGCCAATTTCTTAGCAGCCTTTACGTTAGTTTAGTTTACGTTCCTCTTCGATTTGCTCTTTCTTTCCTCTATTCTTCTTTTCTTTTTCTAATTCATTTTTTTCGGCTCTTTTTATTTTCTTGCTACAGTAGCTGTTGCGACACCTCTTCTGCATTCTGCTATGGCAGTTTCCATATTATATTATCAGCTTCACTGTATCTAAACATCTGACTTTTTATGGGCTGCATCACGCTCGACCAAATCTGAAATCGATGAAACCAATAGTTGACACATACCTTACCCAATAATTGACATCCTGTCTACTATTGGGCAGAGTAAAGTAAAAGTAACAAAATTGATACAGCATTTTATACACTTGAAATAGAAGCTATTTTTGTACAAATTCTGAACATTTTGATGCAACCTACTAGATGACACTTGTGTCATCTTTTAGGTTTTCACATATTTTGGTACCTAATAGTAGACACAGCAACAATTGTTATAAAAACTAAACTAAACATGAAAACAATAGCCCTTGTTTACTAATGAATCTTTCTTATTTCTAAAATCAACACTAAATACACAAAAATCGTAAATATGTAAAACAAAATCTTACTTGCCCAATGTCAACCTTCTTACGAAAATGTTCAAGAATCACAGAGCATGTGTCTACTTTTCCGCCTTGTTAGATGGCAACTGGCGCCATTTTAAAATTTCGCTAGGAAAGGTGTTATAAGTTTTTAATCATGTATCATAGATGATGCTAGGCGTCTATAAGATCAATAGTCAAATAGATTTAAGGTTTATTATTCTTAGGAGGAAGGATTTTTTCGAATCTATTTTTCGATTTTTGGGACCGAGCTGCCTTCGTCCGTGGGTAGGAACCCTTTTAATTTTTTGTCCCCCACACGTGGTCCTGGGTGGTGCTAACCAGGCAGCAACCATACTGGTGGTAGGCTATAGCCGCGGCGAGAGACCACCCACCAGACTAAGCCGCGCCGCCAAACGACTCTCTTGAGCTCGTGTTCCGGCGCGAAGTCTGGTGACGCCAATCTGAAAGTCGGGTCGGAACAGTAGCGTCCTCTGGTGGATCGATTACGGTGCACGTATCGATTGCCGCATCGGCCGACTAGTCGTGGAGGGCAGCGGGATCCGAGGCACGGTTTGTCGCTGGCCGACCGCAGATAGTAGGGGGCCCAAGTAGTGGGCTAGCCACTCATGAAAGGCTGCCCCGCCATCTGTCGAAAAATCCCAGGGATGCGCCATCGTGCCGGTTGGCGACCGGACGAGAGGGCCCGATGGACATCCTTGGGGGGGCTCGGGCGTCTCCGCGGTCTCCAGGCTAGTCTACCATAGATGTGTGTGGTTTGTGCGTTGTACCACTGGATCTGCAGAGTGACGTCTCGTTCCACTACCGACTTTCTACCTACTTTACTCCGCAAATAACCATGAGAAACAGTAGAAGCAAAAGAACGTGTACACAGCGGCAGCACTCCCTCTCACTTAAAGTGCACCTGTGCAATATTCGGGGCCTGCACTCCAATCTCACACCTGTCCATCATCATCTTGAGACAGATCGACCCCACCTATTGTTTCTCACGGAGACGCGGATTGCTGGTCCATCCGACGTGTCGTATCTTTCCTACCCAGGGTATTCCCTGGAGCACCGTTTCAAACCACGTGCGGGTGTATGCGTGTACGCCCGGGATGATATTTGCTTTCTGCGCCTTCGTAGGTTTGAAGACCCCTCTTTCTCAGTGCTCTGGGCTTTGGCGGACACTGGCCTAGAGAAAATTATCTACGCTTGTGTATACCGATCACATAGCGGGGACCAGGAGACAACCAGAATCACTGAATACCTCAGTGAGGCGGCGGATGCTGCTCAACTCAGCTACCCTTCAGCCCAATTAGTGATCCTGGGGGACTTTAATGGCCACCACAAGGAGTGGCTACACCCATACCTAGACACTAACCATGCTGGGCTTGAGACGCGCAAGCTTGCCTTGACACTAGATCTTACCCAGCTGGTTCAAGGCGCCACACGGGTACCTGACGTTGACTCGCACACAGCCTACTGCTTGGACCTTCTGCTAACCACCGATCCAGACCGTTATTCAGTGGCGATTTCCTCACCGTTAGGTTCATCTGACCACTGTCTGGTGAAATCTGTATCCGTCTACTCCCCATCAGACCCCAGCCCCAAAGGGTCGCGGCGAGTGTGGCGGTACAAGTTAGCGGATTGGGATGAGATGCGGTGTTTCTTTGCATCTTACCCTTGGCAGTCTGTTTGCTTCTCTTCCGATGATCCTTCTACGTGCGCGGATGCCGTGACAGATGTGCTTCGTACCGCCATGGAGTACTTCATCCCATTTTCGGACGTGCCTCTGTCTAGCAAAGCTCGGCCCTGGTTTGGACCTGAATGTGGACGCGCCGAAGCGCAAAAGCATCAGGCATACCTGGCTTGGGCCGATGCTCGAAACCGTAAGTCGAGGGACATTCGTCTGAGGAAGAAGGCATACAATAGGGCTGCTAAGTCCTGTAAAAAGGTTATGCGGAGGGCTCGCTTTGATCACATTAGTCGAATAGGCAATAAGCTTGCTTCTTACCCTGCGGGTAGTAAGGCATTCTGGTCCCTAGCTAAATCGGTTGAAGCGAACTTCTGCCGCCCCTCACTGCCTCCGTTGCTGAAACCCAATGGTTCGCTGGCCCATACCGCGGTTGAGAAAGCAAATTTATTTGCATCTCAATTTGCTGAGTCTTCGCGTCTGGACCCCGGTAGTGCGAGACCTCCAACTTTGCCAAATTGTGGCTCTGTAATGAGTGATATACATATCCGGCAAAAGGAGGTTCTCAAGGTTCTCCGCAGTCTTGATGTGAACAAGGCCAGTGGCCCTGATGGTATTCCGGCCATTGTATTGAGGACTTGTGCGCCTGAGTTGTCGCCTGTGCTGACTCGCCTCTTTCGCCTATCTCTGAAGACAGGTCAAGTGCCCAAATCTTGGAAGCTTGCTAACGTGCAGCCTGTACCCAAAAAAGGTAGCCGTGCCGACCCTGCCAATTACAGACCGATTTCGATCACGTCCATACTTTGCAAAAGTATGGAACGTGTCCTTAACAACAGGCTCCTGGCGTACCTGGAAGCGAATGACCTACTCAGTGACCATCAGTACGGCTTTCGCCGAAACCGGTCTACTGGGGACCTTCTGGCGTACGCCACACACATCTGGAGTGAGGTCATCGAAAAGCACGGGGAGGCGCTGGCTGTCTCCTTGGACATCTCCAAAGCTTTTGACAGGGTCTGGCATGAGAGCCTAATTGGCAAGCTTCCATCTTACGGCCTGCCTGCTGATTTCTGCGCATGGATATCAGATTTCTTGAGGAATCGGTCGATACGAGTGGTCGTAGATGGCTGCTCGTCAGATCATATGGCTATCAATGCCGGGGTTCCTCAGGGGTCAGTGCTCTCTGCGACCCTCTTCCTACTGCATATCAATGATCTGCTAAAGCCCGGAATCTTTGGGTACGCAGACGACAGTACAGTCGTGGAGAGCTACACATCCGATGCGAGTACCAGCGGGCCACAGATCGAGTCTCACAGAGAGGCTATGGTCGAGCGGCTCAACTTGAGTCTGGAGGCGGTTTCTGACTGGGGTGATGCTAACCTGGTCAAGTTTAATGCCGCGAAGACTCAAGCCTGTCTGTTTTCGGCCAAAAAGAGACCCTTCCAATTGTCTCCCGCTTTCCGTGGTGTCTCCGTTCCGGTAACTAACAGCTTGGAACTATTAGGTGTTTCACTCTCATCGACTCTTAACTTTGGCTCTTACATAGAGTCAAAGGCCCAATTAGCTTCCAAAAAACTTGGTGTTCTCTCTAAGGTGAGACGGTATTTCACACCTGAGCAACTGCTTAGTCTGTATAAAGCTCAAGTCAGGTCGTGCATGGAATACTGCTCTCACCTTTGGGATGGCTCCGCCAAATATCAACTGGAGGCTCTGGAGTCGATTGAGAGGCGGGCCAAGAGGCTGATCGACAACGACACTCTGACTATGTCGCAGCTGCAAAGTCTCGAGCATCGACGTAAGGTAGCGTGTTTATCGGCCTTTTACCGGATCCACTTCGGAGAGTGCGCCCAGGAGTTGCACAATCTGGTCCCACCTGCCCCTTTCTTCTATCGTACGGCTAGACAGACGCGACCAAAGCGCCACCCTTTTATGGTGGACATTCCGCGCATTAGAACCAAGCGTTTCGAATCCTCATTCCTCATACGAACAGCCAGAATGTGGAACGCTTTGCCTGGGTCTGTCTTCCCGCTAAAGTACAATGTGGGCGTCTTCAAATCCCGAGTAAATAGGTATCTTCTAGGTAAGCGTGCTACAACCTAGACCGCATATCTGCTTAACAACAGGCAGTATGTGGTCAAACGCAAACCTATTCAGAATAAAAAAAAAAAAAAAAAAAAAATCGAAGGTGTCATCCTTTAGTTCAGTGTCTGGCATTAGGTGTTTTACCTTAATATATTTATTGTTTTTTTTTTATGTATAACCACGCATAACTTTTTATAAAGTGGTCCGATTTTGATAATTATTTTTTTATTGGAAAGAGTATACTTCGAAATTGGTCCCATTTAAATTTTATCGAAATCGGCTGAGCCATTTTTGATAAATCAACAATAATGTGAAAAATGCTACATCGATCTGTGTGAAATATTCGCGAATTCTGTACACAGGTGAAGTCGGTCATGCTATTTTTTGCGAAAAATAATTATGTGATATTTTAAATACCTAGGTAGTCAATAGAATCTAATAGGGATAGATCAAATAGGGACCTAATTAAAATAATATCAGAATGTAAATACCTAAATTATAATTATTATTTTATAATCATGAATCATTTAAGTATATCATAAAATAATTGTTTCATTCGGCATTCACGCAATGCACTGAAACTACTAACTTAGACTAAGATTTAAACTAACTTCTCTCTATAGTACAGTCGAATTCTTTTAAAATGTAACTACTCAACAAAGGGCACAGACCCCGGAGTCTGTGGGACAAAAATTTAAATAAGTACAAAAAAAATTGTTTGTTTAAATCTTGATTTAAGCTTATTTTTATTTACTATGGTATTTATTAGCTAACAATTATTTTAACAAACTAAAAATAAGTCAAAGGGTGTCGATATTCGATACCCCACACACTTACAGGCAAATTCTAAGAAGCCCAGGTAAATCAAACCCTTTGTTATTAAAAATCATTGTTATCAGTAAGTAATGAACAATAGAAGATCCCTAATGCACAAACCCACGCCTCTGATTGGTCAGTAATTACTTATAAAACCCTGCCCTTTTATAAAACTCCTCAGTATCTATTCTACTTTTACCGTGGTAAGGTGTCGGGATAGTGCTTTAATTTTGTGAACTTTTACAGTCACACGATTGTGATTTATAAAATAACTACTGGTGACATTTTGAGTGCACTGAACTTATGATAAATAGGACCCGAATATTTTCTAGTATGATAGTGCAGTGCTATGTTGTACAAAGTATGTTTATGGCTTATATGGTAAGCACTTTTTCTATATTTTTTTACAGATGTGTTGCTATATGCTCCTGAGACCCTGGTACCACTGGTGGTAATATCGTGCCGCTTGGGAAAGAAAAATAATTTGCAGCTATTGACTACTGTATTTCTTGTATTAAAATAAAGTTTTGTTTTACCCTGGGTCTTGTGAGGATATAAAAAGCTCATCATTAGGTATTTTATTTTACCAAGAAAATACAATACTAGGTACTTTATATGCCAAAACTACGTACGCTGCTACTACATAAAAAAGCAATTGTTTGTTTTTCGTACTTTTTTAAAAGACCAACAAGAGGAACTTTACTATTAGCGCTTGAAATTACAACATTTTATACCAAATAGCGCTTTACCTTACTAATATTATAAATACGAAAGTGCGTTTGAATGTTAGTTTGTTACTCTGAGTGAGAGATTGACTTGATTTTTTGCATGGATATACATACCTAGTTTAAAGAAGAATAGTGCCATCTATCTATAGGCTACTTTTATTCCGAATAAATTAAAATGTTCCAAAAAGGCATAAAAAAGTCACGTCGGCTCGTGGCTAAGCCGCGGCTAAAACCTCTTAATACATATTATAAAACAAAATTGCCTTTTTTGTCTGTCTGTTTATCTGCTTAAATCTTCTAAACTACAAAAAAGATTACAACGCAGTTTTCACTATCTTTTAGACTTAGTTCTTCCGGAAGGTTTCTAGCTAAGTTCACTTGGTATCAGTTTTTAAGCCGTTTGATATGGCTAAACGATCATAACAACCGGGACTCTGATGATCACTAAGATACAACTAGTCAAACTAGTCTATGAGCACTTGTAGGATTCTAGCTACAATTCGTGAATAACCAGGCTAAGTCGGGAAGGGCTAGCTAGCTTTAAAAATAAGATGCAATAATGACGAATGTATGATTAGCACTCCGGATGTACCTAACAATTTTTCTTGAATATTTTGTTATCTTTGAAGCTGATAATGGCCATTTAATGTAGGTAGTAATTACTTTATTAGGCGGTATCGGTCTTTCGCATTTTCACAAGCCATCGAGTGCGAGTTTAGAAAAAACAATAATAATCGGCCAAGTACGAGTCGGACTCGCGCACGGAGGGTTCCGTACTGTATGGGAGCCCCCCTTAAATATTTATTTTATTTTAATTTCATTATTTATTATTGAAGTAAATATAAAACTAAATATTCTGTGAAAAATTCAAGCATCTACCTGTTACTCTTATTAATATAGAGCGAAAAACGTCTAAAAATTCAGGTTTGTTGTATGGAAGCCCCCCTTAAATATTTATTTTATTCTGTTTTTAGTATTTGTTGTTATAGCGGCAACAGAAATACATCATCTGTGAAAATTTCAGATGCCTAGCTATCATGGTTCATGAGATACAGCCCGGTGACAGACAGACAGACGGACATCGAAGTTTTAGTAATAGGGTCCCGTTTTTCCCTTTGGGTACGGAACCCTAAAAATTCAATCGTATTTCTATAATCTATTTTCGTTGATAAATTTTAGTTTGCACGTATACAGGGTCATACATATTAAACGACATCATCAGATTCAGACCATGACGAGGGTCATATTATTTTACGACTTTTAAAAATTTGGAAAAAAAATCTCTTCTCCATACATTTTGCCGCGCGTTGACGTACTTTTTGTATGAAAAAGCTGAATTTTACTTCGTGATTTTCCAAAAGTCCCAGAACAAAAGTTGCTGTCTAGATGTACTAGACCCGCCCTAAAAAGTTTTGCGTTTAATACCGATGAACCCTGTACGAGTATAACTGCATCGATTCTACTGTAATAAGTGGGAAAAAAGTAGGCAAATCTTCTCTGTTGAAAAAGGACTTTACATCTATTAAGCGTTTTTTTGTTGCGGCCGTCTGTCCACGATAACGTTTCATACCATGGCCATGCTATAGAAACGTAACAGGTAAAAAAATCTTTTGAATTGAAAGGTATGAGATGAAAACGATGTCCACGACCGTTCCGTCACCGACCAGGGGCCATATTGTCTAAGCGCTCTGACGTTCGGCTTCGCTTTTTCTCCTGCTCGCACCAGTTACTCACGCCACGAGAGCGAGCGGGAGGAAAAGCCAAGCCGAACATCAGAGCGCTTACACAATAAGGCCCCTGCACAGTCGCGTGCCATGCAAGAAGCGTTTTGGCACCGGCGAAATATTCTCGACGCCTATTGTTGACGTACATTGATAAGTACCTTGTAATGAGCATAGTAGTGCGTATTATAGCGCTGTTTTTCGTAACTGATACGGCCCTATTATAGCAATATCATGGTGTGGTACGTTATTGTGGATAAGACACCTTTAATTACAGTAGGAAGATGCCGATTTCTTCCTTAATGCTATAGGATACCATTTTTTTAAACAGTCTCTAACCCCAAACTAAGCATAGCTTGTGATATGGCTGCCAGAGACTGATATACCTACTACGAGTAAATATAACTACATATTTTACATACATACTTATACAGATAGTACCTAAATAACACCCAGACACAGAGCAAACACCTATGTTCATCACACAAATGTTTGCCCTGGGTGGGGATCGAACCCACGCCTCTTTGACCCAGAAGTCAGGGTCACTAACCACTGAGCCACCGAGGCAGTCATAACATCATTTACTTTCGTTTAGTGTAATTTATTTGTATACTCGTACTTAATACCGCGAAAACAGATCTTTGAGTAAGTAGGTGATACCAATGAAACAAGGTGTCGATTAATCAGTTCTGGAAGTCTATAGGCTTATGTCTGGCAGTGGAAACTGTATCGCTGAAATGTTGATAATAATTTAAAAGGCATCTCAAAAATGTAACAAGTTGACGATAAAATCGCCGGTCGGGCAGTCAGCTGATAACAGTTGGGATCCGTTGCGTTATCATCTTATCATTCGCACGTATGGCCTTGCTACCAGAAATCTGCACCCAGAGTCTTATAAAGCCTGATTCACACATATCAGACAAACCACCGTAACGTCACAGTTCTGTCAGTGACGGCAGCACCGTACTTACCGTCACATTGATAAATATTCTGTCAGGCATCACTACATACTTAGTATAAAACAAAGTCGCTTCCCGCTCTGTCTGTCCCTATGTATGCTCATATCTTTAAAACTACGCAACTGATTTTGATGCGGTTTGTTTTTAATAGATAGAGTAATTCAAGATGAAGGTTTATATGTATAATACACCTGTGCGAAGCCGGGGCGGGTCGCTAGTTCTTTATGAACGTATCCGCACATGTCAGTGACCGTATCGGTGCCGTCACCGCTAATTACTAACTGACAAGCGGGGGGATACGTTCAGTCGTTCACAGAGAATGTAGGAAAGAATATTTTTCAGTGTGACGGTACGGTGCCGGGACTGTGACGGAACTGTGACGTGACGGTGCCTTGACTGATATGTGTGAATCGGCCTTAACCCTTATCTATGACGCCTGTCGACGTTTTCGTAAGAGATATTACGCTCGTCTGACATTGCAATAAAATAAGTTCGTACAGGCCGGGTGGCTAGCCCTGTAGTTTGTAAACCGCCTAACATTGACAACTAACATTAAAAGTGGATACAATTTATATTCCTATGCCATGCTAGCGTTGCTGAAGTCCTCTGACATGGCTAAACGGTTAAAATAATTGGGACCTACAAATTGAGGATGTACCTAACAAGCCCACGTTAAATTAAATTGTAGGGCTTATCCAAGCCCTACAACTTAATTTAGCGTATCATCGATATTTTCGCCAATTGTGAACCGATTCTTCAAATTACTTTTAATTTAGTTCGAAAGGGTACTCCCGAGGTTGCCTATTTAAATTGTATCGAAATCGGCTGAGTCGTTTTTGATAAATCAACAATAGTACATGGATATCACATCGATTCGTACAAAATAGTCGAATTCTGTACATGGTGGAAGTAAGTGTTGCGATTATTTTACAATTTACTAAATATATACTAGATACAAATTAAGTAATTTACTTAATGTGTCAAATTGTATTATGTCGGTGTAATGAATCATTAACAAATTATCATAAATTAATTTAATGTGACAATTATTGTTTTGTCAGTTATTAATTTAAATACAAAGGTATATTAGGTTTACTGATTAGGCAATGAAACGTACATTTTCAAGTTTATTATTATTATTTTCAAGTTTATTATTTATTACATTTACAAGCATGACACGTCATATAATATAGTATAATAGTAGAAGTACATAATTACCTATAATACTGCTGTATGGAAAAATGTTGATCTGATATCCCGTTCAAGCTCAATTTTAACCCCCGACAAAGAGAGGGGTGTTATAAGTTTAACGTGTCTGTGTATCTGTCTGTGGTATCGTAGCTCCCAAACGGATGAACCGATTTTCGTTTAGTTTTTTTTTGTGTCATAAATCATTTTATCCCGAGTGTTCTTAGCCATGTTTCATGAAAATCTGTTCAGCCGTTTGAAGATCATCAGCTCTTTTCTAGTTGATGAGGGGATCTCACTACCTTCCGTCCTATCAATTCGAAATTTGGTACCGTGTTACTTCAATGATATTGAAAGGACATAGAGTTTATCTTGCGTCGGAGAGTTTTTAAATTTTTAAATTTTACTATTATTCCATGTGTATTGTGTAATTATTGACCCAAACATCCTTGCCCTATCTTCAAAGCTTTCCAATTATTGTCCTTTAAATTTAGACAATTTATTAAAAACTACTTTTCTAGAAAAACAATAAGTAGTTCTATAATACTAAGTACAATTCTAAGTAGTGATCTAAAAGTTCAAAACATTATTTGGGATTTAAAACTATTTTGGAACCAAAACTTACAGAACGAAAAATATGACATCGATTGCATTCCATAGTAATGAGCAAATTGCTACTTAATTCTCACGGAAAATTCCATTTAAATGGAAATTCACGTGTTTTAACATCAACATCAACATTATTACTGAAAAACCAGTGTTTCCGATGGTGTATTAGCTTATCAGTATCTAATAAACGAGTAGGTAAATAGAATCTAATTTATATCTACCAAAATCTTTACAATCTTATGTCTCTGAACTCGACTAGCCAATTTTAATTATTTTTTTCAGTTTATGAATCATAATTAATTGCAGAATTCACTAATCCTAATACTTTTAACTAATTCAATACCAGTCAACTACCCTATTGTTGCGTTAGCGAGTAGCGACCCCCTAAGGGTCTGAATGAAACAAAATTTTAGTGCCTTGAAAAACTGTTCATGACTTTTTTCATTCCGAACCTATTGTACTTTACAGATTTAAGACATTTGTATTATGGTATACTCTATTCGCCGAGACGAGTTAGTAGAGCGCTATCTCACTCACACAATTTTTGAACTGCTATTGGTCAGTGATAAACGCTAAGGCGGTGTACACAGTGCGAGTACTTTTTAGTCTACTCGTTATACCCGTACTGTGCAGATGTGTTCTTACTTGTGACTGTATGGTCAACTCGTGAACTGGTTTGTGGATTGGATTTTATGAAATGGAAAAAATGTATAGAGCATGTCATAGAAATAGTTGAGCCCAAAATGGATGCCATGGATTAAATGTGTAAGTAATGACAGAAAGATTCGTTATAAATGTAGGAAACGACGACAGCAGTGATACGTCCTCGGAGAGTGATGATATGCTATAAATTTGTATATTATAATACATATAATAAAGTGAATTTAATAATTAACTCTCGATTTTATTGCTAGCCTTCATATCCATCAGTTACATTAAAATGTGTAATAGAGAAGGCGCTATACTAACTCGTCTCAGCGAATAGACTATAGTACTGCAATCTTGAGACCCCATTAGTAAAGCTTCACGACCCCCTTAAGGGTCGCGACCCACAGTTTGAAAAACACTGGCTTAGATCTGTAAAAACTGGACAACGAGTGATTGTATTCAAAACTTAGTCATAAATTGCATTTTTTTTAAAACTGCTTCCCGTCGCATCTAGACACGCGGGAGCGTGTCCAGCCAAAGTGTTCAAAGAAAACTGGCGACGCAGCGGCCGTGTGTAATATTACACGAACCATTTGGAGCTAGTTTTGACCCCCTCACAACTCAAAAACTATTTAGCCTATATACATGAAATTTGGCACATTTACTAAAGTCTTTTAGCTTATCAAGAATCCAAAATTTCATAAAAATTTGCTCAGTCAGTTATTGATATATTAACGTTTAAAAACTCGTGTTTCATTGACTGATTCACTCACTGACTTATAGATCAAAAACCTAACCCACTTCCAGATGACCTAGAATCTTGATATTTGGCACCAAGGTAGACTATCGGGCATAAATAAAGGAAAAAATCTAAAAACTGAAAATTATTGATAATTAGTACTATTAACAAAGTAATTGTAAAATTTACCAAACCAATACTCCAATAAATGGCGGTAGCGTCGCGAGGCACTGAGATTTTCGATAGATGAACCATGCCATTTGTGATAGTAATAAAATAAATACTAGATAACTTTTTCAGAGATAAGTGTACTATGATAATCATGATGTAACTAATAATTTTTTCTGAACAAAAAGTTATGATATCTCATCAAAAACATAACGTGAAATGGGAGCCAAAGTGTCGCCACCAAAAGAATTGAGATCTAACACGGGGGCCAAGTGTTCTGTAGAAAATCCTAAAGTTTAATCTACAAGAATATACCTACAACATTTCAAAGAAATTTACTTATGTAATTCAAGCTCAAGATTTGATTTGGCTAGTTTACACGTACAGACAAATGCTTATTTGCACTGTACTTATTCTTAAACTAGCCAAGTCAAATCACGAGCTTGAATTACATAAGTAAATCCCTTTAGATCCCTTTAGAATGTTGTAGGTATGATCTTGTAGCTTAAACTTTAGGATTTTCTACAGAACACTTGGCCCCCGTGTTAGATCTCAATTCTTTTGGTGGCGACATTTTGGCTCCCATTTCACATCTATGTTTTTGATGAGATTATGATATTTCTTAAAGAAGTCAGGTAGGTAATTGGTGTAACAAAGGGTGAAAGTTTTTTTTTTGAAACTTCAAACAGTACAGAATTATTATTTTTAAACAAGTCATTCTTATTTCGTTTTATCTACATTTGGTTCACTGAGCCTTCTGGGCTAAGATGTCCACGATTCTAAATGTAATCCGCCTCACCACAAAAGATTTAAACACACTTTAAACACCTTTGTACTGTTAAATATTACCTAAAACTTTTTGTGATAAGACGGAATGAGTTTTTAAGTCTTTAAATGACGCAACATTTGTGTGGCGCTTGTTATTTTATAAGCATTGTTAAATGCGGGTAGGTTATACATGTCGACCTACCACTGAATTGTAATAAACTCTGTCTCTGTCAACCAAGCACGCGTCTATCATTGATATTCCAGAAATATTCCAGCAGGAGTAAGTAGTTATTTTTCTTCATAAAACATTTCTTAATCTGCTGCCTCGATAGCCTACGTAAATCTGACGACGCACAAAGAGCTATTTATTACCCAAAACTCGGTCATAAATGCATTAAAAAAACCGTTTCTCGCCCTATTGTTTTCTTTCTTAAACGTCAAGTAGGTATAACAAAAGCCCACGGCGCTTTAGATATATTTCTTTAGAGAAATTTGATAATCTGCTGCGGTGATAGCGTAGCTTGTCAGAGGCCTTCAGGCGGCTTAAAAACTTCTGACGCCAGGACTAGCCACCCGGTCTATATGGTTTTCGCGTAGTTTGTAGCACTACAACCTGCGCGAAACCCAATCAACGCGCAGCTTTATGTGAGCTTCTGTTAGAATTGGATATTGCGCAGCTTGTAGCTAACTTCACATCCGCCGACTTGTACGAGTATGATTCGGCCTGCGCGCCTGGCGTTTTAGATGTCTTTCGTTATAATCGGCTGCGTTGATAGGTTAGCTTTGGACGGTGCGTCGTCCCGTAAAGCTTCTAAAGTAAAGCCGTCGTAAAGCATAGAATTACTACGTAATCGTTTTAATAGAGGGCGAAAAGTGTTTTTAGCGTAGCGCCTACCATTGCGGGGTCAGTGGGAAGCTACACTTCACCGAATAGTGTCGTTTAATTGTTCGATGTGCAATTTTGTTTAATTTTCTGGATTGTTCGATTTCAATTACTTTGATTATGTTGTGATTTTAAGTAAGACTCTCTTTTTAGGCTTTTGTTTTTAAGTTTAAGACTGTGATTGTTATTGTGTATGTGTGGACAGTGATGTTTGTATTTCTAATTTGTTTTGTTTGTGAATTATGAGATGCGATCACAAAAATTTGACAAGTCGATGGATGTGATCCATCTGATACAAGTATGTATAATGTATATATTCTCCTATACTTCACTACATAATTATTATAAAGCAAAGTCTCTATTTCTGTGTGTCTGTCTGTGTCTGTGTGTATGTGTATCTCCCTTATATCTTCTAAAGTACTTAATAGATTCGAATTCGGTTTTCCACATTTTTTAGTTAGTGTTTCAACGAGAAGTTTTGCAGCTATGACTATAGTACCTGGGTGAAGTCGGCACGGGGCACCTAGTAATATTATAAATCGAAAAGTGTTTTTGGGTTTGGTCTTTTACTCTTTTCTGCAGCATCAGAGCAACGGCTAGACTTAATTTTTGGCTTGTATAGTGTGTAGTGGAAAATGTACATGAATAAAGTTGTAGAGAATTAAATTTCCTAAAATTTTGGATTCTTGATTTTTTTTCCTGGATTCTTAAAGCTTGCAAGAAAAAAAATGGAAATTTCAGGTTCCAATTCTTATAAGGCAGAAGACGGCAGAAACCACAACGAACTTGCAAGTGATAAATCGTGGATTAGGTCCTTAACTACTAGGGACACTACGTAAAAATTAAAAAAAAAAAAATAATTCGTTTTAGGAAATTTAAGTCTTTACAACTTTGTTCATGTACATTTATGTCATAAAGTTAATAATAATCGAGATAATTTGATAATTATACATTACCACTTTTTTCGCGTATAACTCGAAAAATATCGATCGTACAAAAAAACTGGCACAATCGTACAAAATTTACAACAACATTAGTCCTTACCATTTTTGTTGAAAATGAAAAGTTGGAAATGACCGAGATATTTCCCATTCCCCCTTAAATTCAAGATGGCGGCTAACGCACCGGCGGAATTTGGTCGCCATTTTGGATTTAGACTACATGTGACCCCCATTAAAGGTTGCATCAAAAAAATTGCTGCCGGGAATTTTTGCTATTTCAGGCCCTTTTTCGACTAATCCGACTGGACTTGTTGCATTTGTAAATTTTTATAAAAGTTATCGGACAAATTCCTCACTTTTCGTAAAATTCTCTTCGGATACTTCATTTAGAAAACAAACAATGATTTCGTAGAAGTCGTTCCCTTCCTTATTTTATAAATCAGAAAGTGTGTCTGTTGGTTTGTTGTTTTTGTGGTTAGCGAATGGTGATAGGGCCACATCCACCTCGCTGTCATAGCGCGGTTTTGTAGATTCATATACGTCATCGAATTTCTTTTACGGACTTAAGCAGGTTACCTCAAAATGTTTTTCTTCACCAGTGGTATGAAATTCCGTTTATAAATCCAAAGAATTCATTGTCATTGCTCATCGGGATCGAGATTTATCGTATTTTCAACCGACTTCCAAAAAGGAGGAGGTTTTATGTACGTAATTTCACACCACTGGCTTTTCGGTGAAGGAAAGCATCGTGAGGCAACCTGTAATTTGTCCGTAGAAGAAATTCGATGGCGTATGTGAATCCACCAACCCGCACTGGGCCAGCGAGGTGGATATGGCCCAATCACTCTTCGTGGGTAGGTCTACGTCCTGCAGTGGACTATTAAAAAGGCTGTTACAGATCATCGATAATGGCGCCAATTGTGAACCGAATCGAAAAAATATTTTTTAGTTTGAAAGGGTATACTCCTGAAGTGGTCCCATTTAAATTTAACAGAAATCGGCTGAGCCGAAAAATCAACAATAATGTAAACAATGCTAGCGAAATATTAGAATTTTGTACACGATGGAAGGCGGTTTTGCCATTTTTTTTTTAAAATAAAACTATATTATTATTAAAAAAAATTACACATAATTAGTATTTTAATTTATTCTTTTCTATTGTTCCAGACATGGAGTCGCACATCTTGAATTCGTATCACCACGCGCGCTACCGGACCATCGGTCACAAGGTGCTGCGCGCTAAGAGCGATTCTCTCTCGTCCGACGGTAGCACTAGCACGCACAACAGCCCAGAGTACGCGCGAATAGCGCTCCAAGGGCGCCCGTACGCCGCGCGAGCGCACTCTGAAGACAGCGCGGGGGAAGACTGGGCAAATCAAACAGTGAGTCGATCCATCCATCAATCAGATAGGACGTCCACTGCTAGATATCCTAGGCCTCCTCTATTTCCAATCAGACCAGTAGGAAGCGGCTTGGATCCAGCGCGATCTATTGCCTGCGGTGTTGCTGAGGTCATCCGTCCATCTTATGGGTGGACTTCCTACGCTGCGCGTGCCGGTACGTGGTCTCTACTTTAAAATTTTTCGACCCCCATCGGTGCTAAAACCCCTGCCCACTGCCATTTCTAATTTGCTCCAACATACGTACACGAACAATGTCTTTAATACACGCAAATAGAGCTCCAAGGGCGCCCGTGCGCCGCGCGAGCGCAGTCTTAAGACAGCGCGGGGGAAGACTGGGCAAATCAAACAGTGAGTCGATCCATCCATCAAAAGACGACCACTGCTAGAAATCCTAGGCTTCCTCTATTTCCAATCAGACCAGTAGGAAGTGGCTTGGATCCAGCGCGATCCGTATGAGTTCATACGTCTACCTTGTAGGTGGACTTCCTACGCTGCGCTTGCCGGTACGTGGTCTTCAGTCTTAGAACTTTTCGACCAAATTAGAGTTATCAATCCTCCGTGCTATGTGCCCTGCCCACTGCCATTTCTAATTACCAATCTGCTACAACATACGTACACGAATAATGCCTATAATACACGCAAATTGCGTTAAAACGTATCCGTACGTCGCATGAACGCAGTTTGCGAGGGCAGGGTGGGGGAAGATTGGGCGAATGAGACAGTGAGTGTAATAGCAACATTGCTTTGTTTTTTTAACGCTCATAGTTTGACTAGGTGTTTGTCAACGATCATCGAAAGTCTTCGGATAGGTGACAGCGGGTAGCGTTTTCAACACGGCGTTCCGGGGCTCGAGCGATACGTTAAATTGTAGGAACCGTTTAGCGGTGTCAGAGGCCTGTACGCGGCTTGAAAACTTTGATACCAGGGCTAGCCACTTGGTCAATACGAACTTACTCTATTGCTTTATTATCTATCGTGTTGGGGTAGGATGTATAACAACACAGCATATGGGCAAATCGCGCTCTAAACTCGTCTCTCGTACGTCGCGTGAGCGCAGTCTGAAGACAGCGCGGGTGATATTAGTGAGTGTGTTATCATTGGTTTGATTTTCTCTCGTTGTGACAATAACACGTACAATGGCCATAATACGCGAAAATTGCGTTTCAAAGGCGCCTGCACGTTGTGTGAGCGTAGTCCGAAGACATCGAGGGAGAAGACTGGGTCAATCAAACAGTGAGTATATCAACATTGCTTATTTATCTCTCGTCTTGAGGTAGGGGTACACAACAAGTCAGATTATGCGGAAATTGCGCTCCAAAGGTGCCCGTACGCCGCGCAAGCGCAATTCGAAGATAGCGCGGAGGAAGGTTGGTTCCACTGCTAGACATAGGCCTCGAATCCCCTATAGATCTTACGGTCCTATCCTACGGTCTTGATGAGGTCCTCCCTCTACCTTGTGTGTATAGGTCCTACACTACGCCCATCGGCCATCAGACCTCCGTGCCATGTGCCCTACCCTCTACCATGTCTACTTCGGATTCGTTAAATTTATTTACACTTTTCGAATAATAGTTTGTAAATTATATTTTTTCTCGCATATAAGTAAGTAAGTAGGTTGTATTATTCCACGACTCTTGATGAAACTTGGTACACACAGGCTTTACGTATTTTAAGACTTTAGTTGTCGGCTTTTTTTTTTATTGCGGTGTATTTCATTTAAAACGGAGATAAATTTGCTGTCGCGATATTTATCAGCCGATTGTGATAATATTTGTCAAAATCGTTGAATATTGAAATCTTAAAACCCGAAAATCAGTTAAAAAGATCTGACGCGCAATCGAACCTTATTACGGTTACTAAATTGAGAATATTTCATGTATGCAAATTGTGCATTTCAGAGAACATATCTCTCGAAAATGCTACAAATGTAATATCGCTAAGTCTACTGTTCGGAAGAGTACTAGTTGTAGCAGTATTACAGAATCGTTTTAATAGTGGACTCCTTGTTTCAGATGAACACTACACAGTCAAGCCAGGACACAAGTTCGGACGAAGAATCGGAGGGACACGACGATGTAGAACAAAATATTGTAGTTAAGACAGAATCGGACGGTGAACTGGACGATAGTGTAGTCGTACAAGAAGTTAGCGTCGACGACGAAGACGAAAATGTCGATATCGACGATGAAGAAACAACTCAAGAGCGGATAGTTCCTCTACAAACTGCAAATGGATTTAGAAACTTTAACCATTTGGCTGATAACTCTTTTGAAGACAACACGCTGGTCGAGGGTCACGACTATGACGTCATCACTGTTTATACAGTAAACCCGGATTTAGACTTGACCTCAGATGATGACAATGAAGAAGACTTCGCCATCCCTGAAAAAGATGGTTTCGACGATGGAGAGTACTTGAACGTTGAGGACAGTGTAAGATACAGCCGAAATGTTACAACTGCTCCAAGTACTACTAGCGGCATAGATATAAATCTAGATGCGCCGGTGGTTACAAATGTCGATGAATATTTCATTAAAGAAAAGGATATTCTGGAGACAGATGGACCGGTCGTCAAAGACGTAGATGAATATTTCATCAAAGATAAAGGCAAGAAAATTAGGAAGGAGTCGATGACAGTACCCAATGTTGACGATTTCTTTATCAAGCACAAGCTACCAGAAGAAGACAATGCTCCTTTGTTCACGCATTCAGTCGATGAGTTTTTCACAGAAAAAAACTCCAAAAAACAACAACCTGAAGCAAAAGTGATCAAACAAGAAGTTGAAGATGAGGAAACATCTAAGCAAGATGGATCTAATGAGGCACCTGAAAATGCCGACGTGTCCATAAACGAGTCAGATCTAGAAGTTTTGCCCAATATTGAAGAATTAAAACGATACTTTTTAGAAGAAATGTCATACACTAAAAACATACAGCGCTCATGCTCGTTGCCGCAATCTCCAATGCAAAACATATGCATGGATGTAGATGATGCTAAAACCTGTTTAAGCTTTGAGGATCTGAACCTTGATCTCTCAGATCTCACTTTTGAAAATGACAAAGAAAAATCTGACAGTGGCAATAAAAGCGATGATCTCCCTCGTACATTAACAGAGGAAGACGTTAACAGCTTCCTGATTACCAAACCAAGTCAGCCTAGTAGTGAGAAAGGTGCTGATAATTTAGACCCTGAAGATATGGAAATCGAAACCACCGTGGAAGCGCCAAAGATCGACGTTATATTACCGACTGAGGATCCATTTAGGAAAACTTCAACACCAATCCCGACCTCTAATATTTCAGGAAATATTCTCGACTTTTGCATAGAAAAATCTCCTATTAAGAAACAAAAAGCACCTAAAAAAGAAGTGGCTCCAATAAAGAAAGAAGTGATTCCTATAAAGAAAGAACATCCCATTAAAAAGGAACCTCCTATAAAGAAAGAACCTCCTATAAAAAAAGAACCACCACCCAAAGCCAAAATGATAGCAATCAACCCAAAGCTCTTAAGTGAGACTAAACCTATTGTTGAGCAAAAACCGACTGCTGAATTAGATGATTTTGTTGACGTAGAATCTTGCAACGATACAGTGATACCAGTGCTTGCAGCTAATAATTTAAGTTCTCTTTTGGAGCAGTTCGAAGCAACCGAAAAACTGAATAAAACCAAAAAAGGCTTACGAGTAGTGCCCCCCGCCCCTGAAGAACAAAAGAAACCCCAACACAAAAACAGTTTGACAAACGGAATGCGACTACACGACGCCGGTGTTCAACTCAATAAGAACAAAATGCGGCAAATATTGGTAAGTACCATAATACTTCCTATTAATTTATTCCTCAGATCCCGTTGAAAGGCATTTTCAATTTCTGTAATGTCATTGCAGATGCCGTCGACGATAAATACCGGAATCAAGCGGTCGCCCAGTCCCGTCCATTCCGATCACGACTATTGTTCGTCAAAAAAGCGACACAGCTTGCCTAATTTAAAGAGAGGACAAAGCCTTCTCAAGCCCGAAGTCCTATCTGACAACAGTAGGATACTGAATTCGAGACACAGAACATGCAAGAACAAAAAAATCGTTTACAATCTCAGCAGCGACGACGAAGGCGAAACCAATGCCAAGAAAAAAGTGACAAATGACAGTGAACTGAAAAAGAAAGTTGTAAAGCCGCAGTCCAACTGTCGCAAAAAACTTTCCCCAACGCACAGTGTATCTAACGATGTAGTTATTAATGATAAAAGCAACATTTCTGTGATTTGTCAAAATGCTTCTAAAGCAAGTGATACTCCTTGTAGTCAAAATTCAAATGGTAGTATTAAGTTAACTATTAAAAATAAATCTGAAGTTATTCTGAACTGTGATTACAAAGACTCTCATATTGTAGAAAAGTGTAAAAGTAGTAGTAGTGTTAGTGATGTTTCAAACATAGTCTCTAATGTTAAACAAGAGAAAAATATTGGAAAAAGTATAGAGAAAAATGTTAAGCTAGTAGATAGGAATAAAAATAAAAGCTTAAATAATGTAGAGACTGTTAACAATGTAAGTGTGAAAGAAGAACCCCGTCCAAAAGAAGAATACACCGGTAATTTTTACACCGGCTTGTTTAAGAATAAACAAGATGTAAAAATGCCGCAAGTCCATGTAAAAGTCGAGAAAAATGCATTTGAAGAAGAATTGAACCGCGCAATGGAAATAAAGAAAGAAGAACCGAAGAAAAAGAAGTTGAATCTTCAGGAGTATAAATTACGGAGAGGTAATTCTAATAATAGTTCGGCTACTGTTAGCCCAGAAGCGATATTCCCTGATATGCCGCACCCACTATTGCATTCAGACAAGACTGTTAAAATAGTAAATCAAACGCCCAAAATTGGCATTGCTAAATCGCCAACAAATGAGATCAGCAATGAAGCTCCTAAAAAGATTTTCGATCCCATTAGAGAGGCCTCTAGAAAAATTCTGATGAACACCAAAAAGCAAAAGGCTGAAGCATTGAGAAAGAGAGACGAGGATATCGTAATGAGTAAAATACCCAAGGTAGAAAATTTACAATTGCAACCTCTTATTAGCGAAGCCGAAATGATGAAAATAGTCGGCATGAGTCAGCCAGAACCGGCGCCTGTCACCAATGAAAAACCTCAACTACCAGCTGATTACGTTGAAATCATTTGCGTTAGTATCGGTACGAACACAGATGATGCTATAATCAAAAAGCTAGAGGCTGAAATGCGACGCATAGAAAACTCTAAACGCAAATCCACGACACCGCCAATCGATCCCAAATCACACATAAATTTCAAAATCAAAAAATCTGACCACATTCTCAAGCAGAACGTATTCGATAAAGATAAAAGAGATAAACGCAGTCCCGTTGACGATAAGAAGCACTCGGAAACTAAGATAGATAAGGAAAGATACAAAGATATAACAGCTACATTGAAAAGCGTTGGGAAACAAGTTGACAACAAGTCTAGTAACTCTCTATTCGCGAGCATACAGGACGTCGTAATGAAAAAAGCACCAGAAGACAAGCAAGACAATAAGCACAAATTGAAATCTCCAGTTGAAAAACGCGAAGTTTTCACATTCGGTAGACCGACTATCGTGAGAGAATACGACGCAAAGGCAGAACATGGTGAAGACAAAGTAATACTTCATTTAGGGAAGGACAGAACTAAGCCTGCATCGGTCAGTATAGTCGTTCAAACTGATCCGATCCCAGAATGCCCCGTTCTATCCAAAGCTAAGACGATAGCTAAAGAAAAATCCTCAGTCAACAGACGAAGAAATGACAGCGACATGTCCTTGTCAAGTGACGGCAGTCCAACTAGGAAACAAAACCCTAAACCTGACGAGAAGAATGACAAAGTAGCTAAAAAGCCCGAAACGAGGGTAGAGAAACGTTCGCTGTCAAAGGAAAAGCGATCGAGATCAAGAGACCGCTACGAGAAGTACAGGAGAAGATCGCGTTCACGATCGAGAAGTCACAGAAGGCGTCGCTCCCATTCTAGAAGCAGATCGAGGAGCAAATCTCGCGGCCGGTACCATAGAAGATCTTATAGACGCTCTGACCGATCGATCACTCCCTACAAACGGAAACGTAGAACTCGATCTCGGTCGAGATCGTATCACAAAAGGCGATCCCCGTCAATCAGACGGGACCACAGATCGAATAGAACTCGGTCGAAATCGCGACTACGATCGAAAAGCCCAGTAGCTAAGAAGCTTAAGCCTAGTCCTCCGAAGGTTGTGGACAAAAAGTGCGAGAAGTCGATGACGCCTCCTTTGAGAAAGCCGACGGTCTCTGAAAGCTCCGACTCTTCAACTAGGTGAGTACATAAAGCAAATAGCGAACTGCATAAGCTACCAATTTATCTTTCAGTGGCGCTGGAGCGCTACTGTTGTATTTGCCATCATAATTCACTAATACTAATTGAATATTCAGTTATTGCAGTTGACCACTTTTAAAGATAGCTTGGTAGTGCTGTGTCATAACAATAATTATCAAATGTTACATTTCTTGTGCTGAAAGCTAAACACAGGGTTGCATCCACCTGGCTCTTGCGGTCTAAATTTCTCCACTTTATTGATGAAATGATGTTTTTTTTTTATTATAGCTTGGTCGTTTTAAGCCGAAGCTTTGAGTCTGAATAAAAGCTTAACGAGAGAGTGCGAGATAAAGACTTTTAAACATTTATGACCAAACAACACGGTTTAAGATGACCGATCTATCTATCAATATTTGAGATCTTGTATGACTGACTAAAAATCTGTTCTAATAAAAAATTCTTCACTTGTACAAGCTTATTCAAAAAGCAGCAGTAAAGAGCGTAAGACATCATTATGAACAACTGCGACTGTAGGGGTGAGGAATGCGAGCGTCAGCGAAACGTGCGCCCGAGTTGCGATAGCGCCCTCCGCCGCTTCCTCGCCTCCTCAGTCATCCGCTCGCCGCCGGCCCTTGTACTCGTAAATGTATGGATATTAAATAGTGAAATGGTATTACGGAGTTTGGAGTTGATTTCCCCAAGAGGTTCCCCGGTTAGGCAAGACCATATATAACCGGTGCCTTATGTACCGGCAGCGACCAACCATTAATTCGAGAAATAATAACAAATATTCGATACAAAATTGTAACTCGATATTGACAAAATGTATTCAACTGATTTTTTTTCTAATTCCGGGTTGACCCTGTAGAAAAAGCTGTTCATAATGCTGGTCTGAATCACCCCCTTTCGTGATATAGAATTGTTCAAAAAGGAAGTAATTATGTACGTCCTTTTTGAGCAATTCTATATTTAACCTCAGCCTAAATAAAAAATTCAAGACAGATTGTCGTGAACAGACAAGTAATGCCAGTTTTTTATACATGTGGTGAGTGCGTCGGTGTTGCGCCGCCATAGTTCGACTGACGAGCCAAGGCGTAGTTTCGTTGTACGTGTTTGTGTATGTAATTGTGTCTGTACACGGCGAGGCGTAGTTTTACCGGCCTATTGATTTTTTTATTTGGTCTGAGTATTTAACATGGATCTGAGCGAATAAATACTCTCCTCTACTGAATACCATTAAACCATTTATCATAATAGTCCAGCAGCCCTCTGTGATCTTAAATTGATTAATAACAGGCTGAATCTTCGTGGACAGGTTTAGTTCGACGAGATGCCCAAATTAATTTTATAAAAAAAATCTCGATCAAGGTAGCTAAAGTACTGCGCAGGTATTAAACATGTCGATTTGGTGGGGTGTCGATATTGTTACAATAACAGTTAACAATACAATAATTTTTTTTATTTTAATATCGAGGTAAATTGACGATAAACCCGGAAAAACAATTGTCCTACAAAATGGATGCTATGATTGGAGAGTCCTCCACTCCGAATGTTTCCAAATAACGAGCCATCACGAGTAATTTTGAATCATCAAAATTATTATTAACAAGCTGATTTTTTGTGTGCAGCTTAGTAAATGTCTGTACAATCAAATGGCTACATAGTCCTACAAATTTAGTGGTATGTTTTTCCAGTCCTACACTTAGAATTTGTTTATACCTGCGCAGTAATTGTGCTACCTCGATCAAGATTTTTTTATAAGAATCTGGGCGTCTCGTCTAACTTAACCTGCTCACGAAGATTCAGCCTGTTATTAATCACTTTTAATCAATTTAAGATCATAGGAGAGGGCTGCTGGACTATAACGTTGATAGATCGTGAACATAACATGACCTTTCAATATAACCATTTCATATAAATAAATTTCTTTATTTGTTCTAAAATCAAATGAAAAATATGGTACTATTAACTACTAACATACAGTGGGCCTTATAAAATCGTAGTTGAGATAACGTTAAAGTACCATTAGAATACTTGAACCACGCACTAGGTCTCATAGGAGCCTGTATGGCAGGCTACAAATTATCTACTGGTCTTTTGACCGTTTTGGTGTAGTTGAGGTTTTTACACACTTCACACTTGAGTATTGTGAACATAAGTTAACCTTTCACCTGGACCGTTTCAGCTCATCATCTTCGTCATCGGCTTCGTCATCGTCTTCGTCGTCGAGTTCATCGGACGGCTCGCACACGTCGCGTCGGTCCGTCACTCCGTACCAACGGGACGAGTTCAGAAAGAAGTACAGGAGCTTCAGCTCGGAAGACAGGTGAGTTCTTGGCTATTACACTTTTAGGGTTCCGTACCCAAAGGGTAAAAACGGGACCCTATTACTAAGACTCCGCTGTCCATCTGTCGGTATGTCCGTCTGTCTCCGGGCTGTATCTCATGAACCGTTATAGCCAAAAAGCTGAAGTTTTTACAGATGATGTATTTCTATTGCCGCTATAACAACAAATACTAAAAACAGAATAAAATTAATAATTAAGGGGGGCTCCCATACAACAAACCTGATTTTTGAGACGTTTTTCGATCTATATTAATAATGGTAACAGGTAGATGCTTGAAATTTTCACAGAATATTTAGTTGTAAATTCACTTCAATAATAAAATAAAAATAAAATAAATATTTAAAGTCCTCCTTAAATATTTATTTCTTAATAATTTTATACCCATACAGTACGGAACCAACCGTGCGCGAGTCCGACTCGTACTTGGCCGATTATTTTTTCCATTTTCAATCGACTTCAAAAAAAGGCTTATTCGACTGTATGTTTTTTTTCGTAGGTAGGTATGTTAAGCGATTGTTTCACTAATTATGAACCGATTTTGATGGTTTTTTTTTGTTTGGTAGGCCATACTTTGGAGATCGGTGGTTCTAGTCTAGATTTTAGGAGGATTTAAATTTTACCGAAATCGAAGTCGTTATTGAAAAAATCAACAGTCAGTCAAAGAATGGCATACACAGATTCGAGCGAAGTATTCGAATTTTCGATAAGCCGATTCATACAAGACGGCGGATGTGAAGTTAGCTGCAAGCTGCGCAATATACAACCCTGACTGAAGCTCACATAAAGCGACGCGTTGATTGGGTTCCGCGCAGCTTGTAGCTAACTTCACATCCGCCGACTTGTATGATTCAGCCTACATGATTAAAGTCGGTTGTGCCATTTGTGCGAAAAATAATTATCATTTGTTCGTTTTCATCATCTGTGATGTCCCCTGCTAGACATAGGCCTATAGATTTCCATTGCGATAGATTGGAAACGGCTTGCGTCGGTGCATTTATTACAAAACGTTGTCTATAAAATCGGTGGACGTCCTACCCAACGCTTGCCGTGATCTCTATTCGAGAACCTTACGCCCATATCGGTTATACGATCTTTGAACTATGTGCCCTACCCACTATCATTGTCTTTCAGACAAATTAGGAGCCAAAAAGCAAAGCTTATTATTTCTCTACAGCCAAAACACTGTTAGATTAACTTTATAACAAGTATTAAATTTAAAATAAAACTTTTGTTTAAAAACAAGCTTTTATTAAACAAGTACTCGCCAAGACGAATCAAACGAGCCGAAACTGGATAGGGTTGCGTCGTTTTATAACAGAATTCCTATGACCAACTGACCACCTTCCAGCTCCATCATCAGACCGTGGTTACCATTGAAAGACAAACTACTCGCTAAGACCATTCAAATGAACCCAAACTCGACGAGGTTGTGTCGTTTCATTGCTAAGTTCCTTTGGCCACCTTCCAGCTCCATCATCATATCAGCAACATATCATCATAATATTGCATTGTCAAGCGATTTACATATATGTTGCAAAGTTTCAGCTCAATCGGTAACCGGGAAGTGGATCAAATTTAACTTGCAAGATTTGATTACAGACAGACAGACAGACAACGGGACAGGTGAAACTAAATAAAAGCTTGTAAAAAATCAAACAATTGTAAAATAACATTTTACAAACCGGTGATGTCTCTTTTGTTATTTTTAAACATTTAGGTCAGCAGATGTGTTAATGAGTTTTATATAATCTTGTTTGAATTTATTACAGTTACATTTATTTATATCCTTCTTGACTACAGTCATCTTTAATTCATTAATACTCCAGTTGGTCTGTTCTGCAGAATAAATATAAATATAGATCACTGTTTTAAGATTTATATCGTCCTCGTTTCAGCCATAAGATATTCACCGCTGGACATAGGTTAGCTTTACTTTTAAAATATGATTATTAAATGTTAATTAAATACAGGTTAGCATTTGAGATATGTAATTATTTTTCGCAAAAAAATGGCAAAACCGACTTCCATCGTTTACAAAATCCAAATAGTTCGCTCAAATAGATGTACACAATTTTTAAATTATTGTTGATTTTGTAAAAGATTTCGATAAAATTTAAATGGGACCACTTCGGAAGTATAATAAATACCCTTTCGATCTAAAAAGAATTTTAGATTCGGTTCACAATTGGCGAAATCATCGAATTCATCTTTCTGAGACTCAGAGTAGGGCTGGAGCTGTGGCCAATTCGGCGGAGCAGCTCAAGCGGCGCAAATATGCTAACCTCGGTAGTGGTTATATATTTGAGCCATTTGGAGTTGAGACATTGGGTCCGTGGGGGCCGGGAGCTCATATCATTTTCAAAAGTCTGGGCGTCTGGTGGACGCGACGCGTGACCAAAATGCTGGTGTTTATTTGGCTCAACGCATAAGCATTGCCATTCAGCGTGGCAATGCTGCCAGCATGCTGGGCACGCTGTCAACTGGCAGTGGGCTTGAGCATTTGGATTATCTTTAGACCTTCAAAGGTCTGAGGATGATCCAATGCTTTTTGTGTAATAGTAGTGTAGTTTTGTTGTAGTTAATAAAGGCACTTTTTCCAGTTATTGGCGAAAATATCGATGTTTGTCTGTTTGTTCATGAGCCTGTATTGTCCCATTGTTGGGCAAAGTCCTCCTCTCGAGATTTCCTGTTTTGTCGGTCTTGTGCTGATTCCAGCCAACTTAAATATCGATGAACATAAAAAATAAAAGCTTTTAAAAATACATACAGACGTACCTGTTCCATTTTGGAAGTCAGTTAAAAAGAATTTGGTTTTCTTATACAGTCAGACATTACCCTACTTTTTCCTGTATCTATTTTAAAAATTAAAAAACATGTAGTTTGGGAGATATAAGGGAATACACAGATCGACAGACAGAAATACCGACCCATCTCTCGTTTGCTTTATAATAATACTAGCGACCCGCCCCGGCTTCGCACAGGTGTATTATACACATAAACCTTCCTCTTGAATCACTCTATCCATTAAAAAAAACCGCATCAAAATCCGTTGCGTAGTTTTAAAGATTTAAGCATACAGACAAACAGACAGACAAAATAGCGACTTTATTTTATACTATGTATTGATGTATCTATTGATATTTTAATGAAATTTTATCGTTCTTTAACAGGGATAACAACACTCCGGTGGAAGAGAGACGGATAGTGTTCGTCGGTAAGCTAGAGAAGGACATCACGAAGTCAGCATTGCGCGGCCTTTTCTCTAAGTTTGGGCAAGTCATGGAGGTGCGATTACACACTAAGGAAGATGGGTAAGTTATAATACTCATTTTTGCAAGTTTTTGGTGATTTCAGGGCCAGTCTCATAGTGGAACTTGTTCATTAACTCGAGTAGGTATATCTACTTTTTAGGGTTCCGTACCCAAAGGGTAAAAACGGGACCCTTATACTAAGACTCCGTTGTCCGTCTGTCTGTCTGTCTCCAGGCTGTATCTAATGCACGGTGATAGCTAGAAAGCTGAAAAATTTCACAGATGATGTATTTCTGTTGCTGCTATAACAACAAACACTAAAAACAGATTAAAATTAATAATTAAGGGGGCTCCCATAAAAGAAACCTGATGTTTTAGCATTTTTCGCTCTTTATTAATAATGGTAACAAGTAGATGCTTGAAATTTTCACAGAATATTTAGTTGTATATTCCTCCTCCTTGAGTCGAATTCCTCATGTCTGAGGGTCGTGACCACCACCTCCCAAAAGCTTATCTTTAACAATCCTGCGCCATCGACCTCTATCCTCGGCGGCGTGGAGCGCCTCGTAAACTGACGTGTCCAGCGTGGTGCGGATCTGATCGGACCAACGCATCGGGCTCCGACCTCGTGACCGCCTGCCCGATCTGCCTGCCTGCCCCTCGACTTTTCCCGTACGGGGAAAGTCGACGGCAGTTGTATATTCACTTCAATAATAAATAATAAAATTAAAATTTAAGGGGGCTCCCATACACAACGGAGCCCTCCGTGCGTGAGTCCGACTCGTACTTGTCCGATTTTTTTTTTCTAAATTGTGAACGTAAGTTTGTGTTTGACTACCATTTTGTCTAGTAAAATTTTATGATGTCCTGAAATTTTACTAGAATCATTCCGTGGCTCGGATGACACGTTAAATTGTAGGCCCCGATTGTTTTAACAAGTCAAAGTCTTTCAGGTAGCTTAAAAACTCTGACACCCGGCCTATACTTACTGACTTACTGGAATTATTGAACTTTATTATGGCCTGTAATAATGCCTATAAGATACACTATTTAGCAAAAGACAAAGATTATTTTATAAATTCGAAATTGAGTTTGTTTTACGTCTATTGGTTTGTTTGTTACATTTTCACGCAGTAACGAAGCTACTAATCAACTTGATTTTTTGTATGGACATGGAAATTTGGAGTGCATGATTACTTTTTAGCTCCGAAAAAATCCTACTTCCTACTAATATTATATACGTGAAAGTTTGTAAGGATTGATGGATGTTTGTTATTCTTACGCAAAAACTACTGAACGGATTGAGATGAAACTGCAATTATATAGCTTATATATCAGAATAACACATAGGCTATAAATTATAATGATGATATTGCGTAAATTTTCCATATTAATATATAACAATAAAGTGTTAAGTAAGTAGGAAATATTCTGCCATCTGCGAGCTATTCTAGCGTGCGCTCCAAGAAATGTCAAAACCGAACTGTCGAATCGAACAAATGTCAAATCGATTTTTTTTTTGATTTTTTTTTTCCACCTCCTTTATTAAGGGTGGTATGGTAGGGCCTCGAAATATAATGCAAAATGTAGTATGTAATAAGCCACGGGTAAAGCTGTAGTGTGTTAATAAACTGAATTTGGTGCGAGCTCTCAATTTAATTTGGCGACTTCACACCATCTCGAGTACTCGTGCCTTGACTCACTCGATTGGTGGTCCGTTTCAGGTCTCGCTACGGTTTCGTGACGTACAAGCGCGCGCGCGACGCGTGGACTGCGGTGGACCAGGCTGCTACCTTCCCGCAGTACGACGTCGGCTTCGGTGGACGACGGGCCTTCTGCAGGCAGAGCTACGCTGATCTAGGTAAGTTTCTACCATTAGGTTAGCACTTCAAAGTTAGTGTTTATTTGCATGCTTCTTCCACCTTCGGCATGTCATCCAAACTTAGCATTTCGTCCATCCTCAGCATTTAGCCCACCTTTAGTATTTCGTCCACCTTTAGCACTTCGTCCATCCTCGGCATTTAGTCCACCCTTAGCATTTCGTCCACCCTTAGCGCTTCGTCCATCTTCGCTATTTCGTCCACCCTTATGGTTTCGTCCATCCTCAACTTTTCGTCCACCCTTAGCACTTCGTCCATCTTCGGCATTTCGTCCACCCTTAGCGTTTCATTTTAGGCTTGCATATTTAGATTTTCTTTAGACCTTGCTTTTAGCTGTGGACGATCTAGTTTATGTACTTGAAGTAGTTGTATTTTGTTATAATTTTGTTTATAAAGGCACTTTATAGCCATAAGAACAAGAGATAATTAGAAAGAAGGAAGTAATGTCCACTATTTAGTGATACCTACATCTATTCTGGACTAGATCAATGAGTTTGTTGGTTTTATGACTGTTTTACACGGTCGTGTTTGATTATGCTATTAATTAACTAATATACGATATTTTCCACATTCCAGATGGCCTTGAAGCGAAATACACAGAAAGCGCTTTCCACGGCGCTGCAGCGCTTTCCACCCGTCGCACCGACGATCTGAGTTTCGAGCAAATGCTGCAAGAAATGAAGAAAAAACTGAGCCAACGCAAGACGGACAAAAAACACGAGCAACCTTGACGATGGCGCGACACGCTCTGGCCGCCATCTTGCTTTTCTGGCAGCTGTCAGAGTGATTATTTACGTCCGCCATTTTTTTTAGTGACAGTCCGAGTGACGTTTCGTGTTGTGCAGCTTTGGCAGGATAATCGTAATTTTCAGTGATGAAGTGATACATACGTGGAAAGTCTTATGCTATAAAGTGATGTGTTGTGAGAAGTTTATATTAGAGACAATATCACGACATTGCAATATGGCTGCCATCTTTTTCAATATGGCGACTTTTATTGTTTTGCAATATGGCTGACATTTTATTTTGTAATGTAACAGCTGTAAGTGACTTTGAAGTTTCGTAGAGCTTTATGGCTTTTGTAGTCTGGTTAAGTCTTTTAAGCGATCTGTTTTACTGAACAGTAGCGCTACGATCACAATTTCTGAACTAAACGTAAAGTTTCTTTACAAAATATGTAGTTCTTTTATTTAGCCGTCTTCAAAAGAAAGTCGGTTTGTCAGTTCTGTCTAATGTTCAAGCAAAAATGGGCCTAATTCTCTAAGAACGAAACTGCAAAGTCGTTAAGCAAGTCCGAAAGGTTTTGAAATCAATATTATGTGTCGTGTTTTTTAGTTAATTTCTCATATAATATGTTAGGTTACACGGAAGCTGGTATTTAGCCGAAAGGAGTTCGTTTAAGAGATATCTTCGGTAACCTACATTAAATCGAATAAGAAATCTGTTGCGTACATTGTATGTATGCAATGCTCTTGTATACGATTTTCACGGGTTTTGAGTTCCTTTCGGTAGTAACATTTTTGCGTGTAACCCTGTACTGGAAGTCACGTGGTTTCGTGCAATAGACCCGAATTGTGTAAATAACTTAGAAATAAGTAAAAAGACATAACTTCAGTCTTCCTATAAATATGTTAGTTCAGCTTACGATGGTCAAATTTTATGGTTGTTTGCCTCTCTTTCTTGCATGCGTAATTATCTATAAGAGTGAAAGAGTGCGCCTGTAAGACCAGACTTTAAGAGAATGTTTGAAAGATATTTAGCTGATTTTTTTTGTGAGTTTTGGACTGCATGTTTGGAACTTGTTTTTTGTTTAGACAAATTTGCTCACACTGTACCTAGCCTAGATTTATGTTTCTAAAAAATTTTTGAGGGTAGTCTGATATTTTTTTGTTTTCTGTTTTTGACATTTACACTTTTTTATTATTGCTATTCTGGATGAGATTATATACTCATATTATTTTATACTCAGAAAGAGAGAGAGATGCTATTTCGATTGTTCCAGAATACAAATTCCGTTTTGAAAAATATGAAATATGCTAAATATTTGGTGCATACTTATGCGTATTTCTTTAATTTCAAAAATATTGCATACATCTGACCATTTACCGCACTAATATGTTCTGTCTTTCTCATTCACTTTAAATTAGAGAGAGAGAGAGAGAGACAACAACAACACAGTGCTACAATAAAAAATATCATTCTACCCACAAAATTTTTGTGTCTAACTTAGAAAATAGTCTGAATACCTCACGATGTAAATATATTTTTTGTTTGGTATAGTTTTGTAAATAATATTTAATTTTAAGCTGAAACTACTAATGTTTCTAAGTAATGCTTGACCAATTTTGAGCGAACAATTTTGAACTAAACTGGCCGAACGAAATAAATAAAATAAGAACGGTACAATTAAGTTTATAGCAATATGTATTTGTCTTAAAAATGTTTTACTTTCGATTTGATTTATATTCTAGAGCTAAATGAAAAACTTAAAACAAATATTATATCAAATTATACTGTTTAAATGACTTTGAAGAAATCGGATTTTAAATACAATATAGTGATTGCTTTATTATACATACGTATTTCATTTCAACTAAAATTTGGAAATGCTAAAATAAGCATGATGACTAAAAAAAAAAAAAATTAGTCCCTCAGATAGATTATTAAAAAATATTAGACACGTATTTTTTCTTTCGTGAATTAAACAAAAATTGATGAAGATATAGCCCGTCAAAGTTCCACGTGACGTCACGAGTGTCTTACAAATGTATAGACTTTCCTGAGAGACGTGACGTCACGACCCCCACTCCTAAACTTTGACAAGGTTTATCTTTGCCATTTGTTGTTATATTGACAAACTAGCGACCCGCCCCGGCTTCGCATAGGTGTATTATACATATAAACCTTCCTCTTAAATCCCTCAATCTATTAAAAAAAACCGCATCAAAATCCGTTGCGTAGTTAAGATAAAAGCATACTCGTACATGGGGACAGACAGCGGGAAGCAACTTTGTTTTTACTATGTAGTGAAAAAAGTCTCGAAAGTTTTCGACCAGTGTGTGTTGCCAGTGATGACTTACGGCACAGAAACGTGGTCTCTCACTATGGGTCTTATTAGTAAGCTTCAAGTAGCCCAACGAGCCATGGAGAGGGCTATGCTCGGAGTTTCTCTGCGCGATCGAATCAGAAATGAGGAGATCCGTAGAAGAACCAAGGTTACCGACATAGCCCAGCGGATTGGCAGGTTGAAGTGGCAATGGGCAGGGCACATAGCGCGGAGGACTGATGACCGACGGGGTCGAAAAGTCCTCGAGTGGAGACCACGTACCGGCAAGCGCAGCGTAGGACGTTCACCCACAAGGTGGACGGACGACCTCGTTAAGACCGCAGGATCGCGCTGGATGCAGGCCGCTTCCAACCGGTCTTATTGGAGATCTTTAGGGGAGGCCTATGTTCAGCAGTGGACGTCCTATGGCTGAAAGGAAGGAAGTGAAGAAAAAATACGTGTCAAATATTTTTTGATAATCTAACTCACGGACTTATTATAATAATGATTTTTTTACCAGTCATCATGCCCATTCTCGATAGTTCAAAATGTTTTTGTAATCTACATTTTTTAACGTGATAATTCGATGACCGCCGGCTGCATGCACGAAAAAGTGTCACGTTGCGCCGGAACCGAGTGTGCAAGCGAAAGCGCGGATCAAGCGAAAGAGAGGCACGATCGGCCTAAGCGTTCGGTTGTTTCATTTGTTGATTCAATAATGTTTTCTTATAACGTTATCACTTCAAATATCGTCCGTATAACGACTTTACAGACAAACAGTTCAGAATTGACTAAGTTAAAATCGTTTATTAGTTAACTAATCACGCTTTTATTTTTTTAGTTTTATAGTTTATTGAACATTTAAGATACTTTCCCATCAAAAACACTTAATTTCGCAGAGGCTTATTACACTTTATTTCTATTATTTTAGATATCACGCAAAAGTCTATTTTTCTTGTATATATTATATAGTTCTTAATTATATTGCATTGTGACACGTGTATTGAACTAGATACTGTGACTGTTCAAAGAGATAATTAGGAAATTTTTTCATACCTAAAAACTTTTCAGAAGGAATTTTCTAAACGATAAAAACTCCGTTAATAAATAATTGCATAATTCGCGTAATTTCACCAAATATATATAACTGATTAGTTCAAGGATCTTTCAAAGTGGGACCAGACTATGTACAGTAGCTCGAAAATCCAATATAGTAAATAAAAAACAACAAACAAACAAACAAACAACAACAACAGCAGATTAAAACAACCGCATTATATGCTTAATTTGAATGGAATTTCATATTTTCTTATTTGATTTTTGTTCAAGGCGGCCATTACGCCGCCATATTTTTACAAGCAATGTCAAATTACTATAAGATCCGAAAACATGAAGCTCTTTTTGACCGACGAACAAAACCGGAGGAGGTACTCAATTCGACGCGTATATATTTTTTTTTAAATTTAGAACCACGCATAACTTTTTTCGTAGTACGATTTCAATAATTCTTTTTTTATTGGAAAGAGTATACTTCCAAATTGGTCCCATTAAAATTTTATTGAAATTGGCTGAGCCATTTTTGATAAATCAACAATAATCTGAAAAATGTAACATCGATCCGTGCGAAATATTCGCGAATTCTGTACACGGGTGAAGTCGGTCATACTGTTTTTTACGAAAAAAACAAATACTTAATTGAAAATACTGTACAAAGTAATGGCCCAAGCACGATATATTTTTGCATCATCTCTTTTGTGTCACAATGTATTCTTAGTTACCATTGCTTACTTTGCTTTAAGTATCTATAATTTCTTAAGAGAAAATTACATAAAAAGAGATTGCAAGTGCCAAAATTTAAAAAAAAAAACTGTTCCTATATGTTAATATGTACTGTAAAAATGACATTACTATAATGCTAACAATTATAATATAGGCGATTCAACTTCAGGTTGTGAAGTTAGCTACATTCTGCACGAAACCCAATTCTCGTTTAAAAGTTTAAGAGTAAACAAGTCGCTCATCACTCCATACAAACGTTGGTTACACACCAGTGTTTGCTGTTGAATATCTAAAACTAACATTTATATCAATTTGTCTTTACAAAATCTATGCTTCTTGCTAATAAAACTGTGAAAAAACTTCTCCACTCGAATGATATAAGCCTTGGAACATTTGAATTTTGCCTCTAATTTTTTGGAATCTTTGGATGCAAAATAAATGCAGAAAAAATAAACTAAGTCAACTTTTATCAAAATAGCGGCCTAGTTTATATATTCGTTAGTTGAAATAACTATTATTTAAATAATATTTTGCTTAGTTTGGGGTCATCGGCCGTGTGTAAGATGTCCCCAAATCTTTATTTATTTATAACATTCATAGTGTAATTACCTTATAATTCGTTTGTATGAAGTGTCAACTTGTCAAGCGACTATCATCACCGCGTTACCAACTGAGTCGTGCGGCCATAAAGCATTTCTCTATGTCTATCTCGCTCGCACTTGTGGGTCTTATGGAGCCGCATATTGATGTGCGTAAGATGGTTACAGTCGCATATCGACAAGAATAAAATCAGATAGAAACATAGTAGATAGTATTATGGCCTTAAAAAGGTTAGGTCCACGAATCAGTTGGTAAAGCGGCGACTATAGTGTCACCTTAAGTGAGCTTCAGTCAGGATTGGGTTTAGCGCAGCCCGTAGCAAACTTCACGTTGTACGAAGTATGTTTCGGTCTATAAAATACAAAACTAGGAATAACCGCTCCTAACTCTGCGTTTTTTTTAATAAGGCGAGAGTACAGGTGTCAATAACATTTATTTAGTATAAGCAACATATTATAATAATTCTCATGCAGTAAAGAGTACATTTTTTGGTTTAATCTCTAACTTTAACACCTCTATTATCAAGACTAGTCAAAGTTACTGATGTATGCGACAAAACGATATAGAATATGTATTTAGTACGTACAGTCGTAGGCTGAATCATACTTTTTGACGGATGTGAAGTTAGCTACAAGCTGCGTACAACCCGATCCTGGCTGAAGCTCACTCAACAGCTACGCGAGTATTGAATTGTACATCAGGCAGTATGTAGTCAAACGCAAACCTATACGGAATAAAAAAAAGCCCATACAACTTACACCCGCCAAGATGTTTGATTCGCCCTATACTTATTCTGTACCTCTAGTATAAGTTTGAAAAGATTTTAACGCGTTCGATAGAGTTTGCGTAAACTATATGAAATAAATATTATGAATGAGCTCTAAGGACGCTTTGAATTTAAAACGTGTTCCGTTGCAATTTGTATTTTTATAAAAGTTATCAACATTTTAAGCAGTAGAGAATTAAATATCATCACTGTGTTAACCGACTTCAAAAGAGGAGTTTTCAATTCCGCCGTATGTTTTTTTTTTACAATTGTAAACGGAATAGGCGCGGTTTCGTAAAGAGTGCATATTTAATTCCGAGAGAATTTAAAATATCATTAATATTACTTCCGCTATATAACGGTACCGCTATCCTAGGAAACCAGATCAACGTAGGTCGAAACGCACCGTACATAAAGTGATTATTGTAGATGCACCGGTTGTGGCCACTGCCCCGGTTTTGGCCATTTTATTTAAAAATTATTGCATGAATAGATTATAAACAATGTAAAACTGTAAATATTGTTTGTCTGAATGTCAAAGCAAAAAATTTCTCTAAAATTATCGATACAATTATTAAAATTCGATTAAAAATTACACTGGTGGCCACAACCGGCGCAAATCATAAATCTGGTCCAGACTAATCGTATTGTCGCTGAATAAACACTTATGTTTATATTTTGTGATGATAATTTATTATACGTAAATATTAAGCTAATAAAAATATGATTTTAAGTTTTTGAAATTTTAAGTCAATAAATTAGGACGAGCAATTTTATGTTTAGTTATTGAATAACCTATGTTTTAGGTTACATTTATGTTTCAACTTTTTTTTTTTGTAATATAAACGTGAAAATACATGAAGTTGGTTTGATTTTGTACTTTTAGTATCGTTATCCTTTAGACCAGGGCTGTCAAAATACACACCTTTGAGGGCCAATTAAATTTAGAACAAAAGCTAAAAGAAAAAAACTATTTTCACAACAACAATTAAAAAAGTTAGTAGACATTTTTGGATAAAAATATTACGTAAAATGTTTCCGTTGAGTGTCCCGTCAGCCGTTAGACATTTTTTCCCGTTCTTAATGTACCCAAATCTGCTAGATATGACGGGAAATTAGTTAAATTGGCAACACACCCTACAAAAACAAAAAGCTTTTCGGGAATTCTCCAGTAAAAGATAGCTTCACTTTTAAATTATGCCATGCGAAAAGAATGTTGCAAAAATAACGATAAGTAAATAATACCAAATATTGATTATATGTTTTGACAAAGAATTCTATTATCGAAACTATTTATGCCCATAACTGTTTTTTGATTAAAACATGAGACGCACGGGCCGCATGAAAACCAACCGCAGGTCGTTGTTTGGACAGCCCTGCTTTAGACATAAGATCAAAGAAATAGCTAGAGCTAGACGCATACACAAGTTCGCGCATCAGGAGCCGCACTTGCCACAGTAATTAAATTTTACTACTACATATTATAAATTAGGGTTGCTAAGGATTCCTCTTCCGCTTCTTCAAAATGCGGAAGTTCCGGAATATTTTAAGTTCCTCAACCGTTACCGCATTCTCATAAATAAAATTAAAAAAATCCTCTTCCTCAAAATTTAAGAGGAATTAATGAGGAATTTCACTGCGCATGCGCGTGGCATAGAATGGTTTAGATTCATAGTATGGTCCACTGGAAAATGCCCTTTTAATTAATTTTTGTGTATGTATGTAAGTACCTAGTTATGTACAGACAGGACAGCGGCTTTTGGGTTGGGCCCGCTAGAATTTATAATTTCCTATCATCCTCTTCCGCATCCGCATCCTCTTCCTCAAAAAATATCCTCTTCCTCATCCGCATCCTCTAAATTTGCGCGTGACAATTCCTCTTCCTCCTCCTCTTCCTCATAATCACTTCCTCAACAACCCTATAAATGATACGAGTTTTCTTGTTCACAAAAGTCAGAGCGTCTGGTGGACGCGACGCGTGACCAAAATGCTGGTGTTTATTTGGCTCAACGTATAAACTACAATTACAAAGTAAATCCATTCATTCAGCGCAGCGTGGCAATTCAGCCAGCATGTTGGGCACGCTGCCAACTGGCAGTGGGCTTGAGCATTTGGATTATCTTTAGACCTTCAAGGGTCTGATGGTCCAATTACTTTTTATGTAGAAGTAGTTTTTATAGTTTTAGCCAATGTAAGTAGTATTGTATTTTGTTGTAGTTAAATAAAGGCACTTGTCACTTTTAAAAATGAATTTATTTGTCCATGAAACTAGGTGTGAGATAGGGTAGGTGCACCGGTTGTGGCCATCTTAGTATCATTTGTGGCCACTTTGAATTTTAAGGAATAATTAGACAATTTTATGCTAAAACAATAAGTATTTTTAAAGAAAGTTTGAAACATTTAGATTCACACAAACAATGAGTAGTTATTTATGGTATTACATTGTTAATAATTAAATTACCATTTATGCAAAATCTTTGACATCAAATGGCCACAACCGAGTCAGTGGCCACGACCGGTACACCTAGTATACAATGTAAAAAGTACTCTAGCTCTAAAGGTTAATCGTCTTAATAACTTATCCGAAAGTGTGTGGTTTTGCTTGTTACTTATTAACAAGTACAGGGAAGGTGCGGATCAAGTTATTTATTGCATCAATGTACTTTAAATATCGAAGACTAGCGACCCGCCCCGGCTTTGCACAGGTGAATTATAGATACATGTAAACCTTCCTCTTGAATCACCCTATCTATTGAAAAAAACCGCATCAAAATCCGTTGCGTAGTTTTAAAGATATAATCATACATGGGGACAGACAGCGGGAAGTGATTTTGTTATAAACTATGTAGTGATGATGATAGTGATTGTCATAGGCTACATTATCCCGCAAAAATAAAATAATCCTGTGAGATGGCTCGACAACAAAAAAAAACAAGTGGGCGCTAATTCAAAAGCTGAAATCTCAGAATAAGACTATCTATTATTGTTCTGATGAAACCTACCTTTTTTTACGAGGGGAAAATCTTCTAAAGCTGCCCGACCGCTTTGGGGTGCAGTCGGGTTATGTGGGGTTGTACCCACTAAAACCCCCTCGGTGGCCAGCCTTTGTGCCTTCTTGGGAGCTCTGGGATCTCCAAAAGGAACGCATCGGTGCTCTTTTTTGACACTTTTTTCACTCTTTTGTGACACTTTTTTTAGAGGAAGGGCGAGTGGTGGTACGCGCCTGGTGATAAAATCAGGCTTTTACTGTCCTTTACGACAGCGTTGCCACACACGCTGTCGTCCTCCTCGGGCCCATTTGAGTGGATGACAAGAGCCCCAACTCTGACCATCCACGAGCGCGGGGCCTCTTTTAGTAGGCTCTTACTACAGGCAGAGGATACCGATGACGTATTCTAGTGCCCCGGTATCAATAGGCATCTCATGAAACCTACCTAAGCCCATACCAAACACATCTTAAGAGTTCTAGACGTATGAGAGGTACGTCATAATGCAACCTCTGCTAGCGAGAGTATTTTCATACATTTCGCTGTGGCACTCTTGAGCAAAATATTCATCCTCCATAAATAGTACCTACCTAAACTCTATACATAAGTACATAAAAGCAAACCCACCAATTGAACGTAACGTTGCTGAAATCACAGAAACGTCTATGAAAAGCCAGCGAAAGAGTCGTCCTTCGAATACCCCGGACGTTCTAAACGAGGCGAGTAGCTATAGGGCTGCAGCCCTTCAGTACAAGGGCAATTAGGGGTACGCCGGAAGGCCCCCGGCTACAACACTAATTTCCTGGGAGCAGGGAATAAATGTGATTTTGCAATGCCACAGCCATGCAGAACCTAGCTTGATTTTATTTGGAAACTACCCGACACTGGGTGATATTATCGTGATGCGACAAACACGTGAAAGAGCCGTGGTGGTCTAGTGGTAATGACATCGCCTTACAATCGTGAGGTCGTGGGTTCAAATCCCGGTCCCGTACCAATAAATTCCCTTGGAATTTATGTAAGGAATTTCACACCTCTGGCTTTTCGGTGAAGGAAAACTTCGTGAGGCAACCTGCATACGTCCATAGAAGAAATTCGATGGCGTATGTGAATCCACCAACCCGCACTGGGCCAGCGTGGTGGATATAGCAAAATCACACTTCGTGGGTAGGCCACGTAGGCCTACCCACTGCAATGGACTATTAAAAAAGGCTGGTACAGTACAGACAAACACATCTTCGCAAAAGAAATTCGATGGCATGTGCTAACTGCGAACCAACGTGGTATATACTTGGACATGGTTGAATCACCTTTCGTGGGTATATGTTCATCAACGAACTTTTAAATGGTCAACACAGTATCTACCTACAATTTACTATGACTATGGGCCAACATCTAAATCGCGAAATAAATCGGCCAATCCATACGTTTTGTCGAGAGTAGATAAACAGTTCTTTTCCCTGATTTTGAAATTGGTCCCATAGTAAATATTGTTCTTAATGATGAATATTCCTCTGTAAGTTCTAAACGAGTGGAGTAGCTATAGGGCTGCAGCCCTTCAGTACAAGGGCAATTAGGGGCGCGCCGAAAGGCTCACGGCTACCTTACTAATTTCCTGGGAGCTAGGAAATATGTGGGAGCAGTAAATAAATGTGATTTTGAGATGCCATATTTGATTATAGATAACTAGGCTTTAATTTTATTTGGAAAAGGGCAGGGTGTTATTGAACAGATTTTAGACACTTTGAGAGGAAGGGCGTTGTCAATCCATGTACCTACGGCCTACCTAAGTACAACTGATATTTTAAGTCTAACGTAAAAAACAGCTAATCATTTTGTCAAGAGTCAAAGAACAGTTCGTTTCCGTCATTTTAATTCCTGTTGGTCCCATAGTTAACCCTTTAGTAGTCCCCCTAAGTAGTGTAGATCTTGAGTACAAGGGCAATTAGGGGGCGCGCCCCGAGGCCCGCGGCTACCACACTAATTTCCTGCTTAGGCTAGCGCGGGGCGCAAATGCCACATCTGATTTTGCGTACTGCTATACCTTGTGAAAAATAGCTTGATACGCGAGACATTGACATTGACATACGCGAAATGACTCACGCACATCAAGTACCATAGTTTTTAAAGTCAAAATGTTCGGCACACAATGTTGTACTTCATGGTCGAGATGCACGAGCATAAAGTACAACATTGTGTACCGAACATTTTACTATAAAATTTATGGTACTTGATGTGCGTGAGTCATTTCGCGTATGTCAATGTCAATGTCTCGCGTAGCAAGCTATTTTTTATAGGCTTTGAATTTATTTGGAAAGGAGTGGGGCACGATCACGAATGATATTGAATACCATAGGGTAGGTACAGGATAGGTACAATGTAAACATTGTCATTCAGCGTGGCAATGTTGCCAGCATGCTGGGCACGCTGCCAACTGGCAGTGGGCTTGAGCATTTGGATTATCTTTAGACCTTCAAGTGTCTGTGGATGATCCAATTGCTTATTATGTAGTAGTTTATGTAGTTTTCGATTGTATAAGTTTAGTATTGTATTTAGTGGTGGATAAAGGCACTTGCCTTTTAAAAATTTAAACAAAATATAGGCCTTATCCAAGTAGCGAGATTGAATCAATGAAATAAAAAGATCCGTGTAACTAAAGTTACCGATGTAGCCCAGATTTTTGGCAAGTTGACAGAGCAGTGGGTAGTACCCAGCACGGAGGACTGATGGCCGATGGGGTCGAAACATTCTCGAGTAGAGACGACGAAACGGCAAACACAGCGTAGGACGTGTCCCACATGGATGACCTTATCAATACCGTAGGATCAAGTAAGTATACGCGTTTCCAAGTCGCCTCATTATATAGAGATCTATATGGCGGAGGCCTTTGTACAATTTTATTAATTTTAATTAAGTACCTATTACGAGGTATATCTTAGTTTATTTTCCACTCTGATGATAATAAGATGTCTAAAAAGCAGCTAGTTACCTTAGTTAGCTAACTTGGTCCACACCAATGTGGTCCATAATCACCGGTGCGGCGTATAATGCCCGCGGCCACTCTAGGGTTAAATTGATGCTGCTTTTACTCGTACTGTGTGCCCTTCATTACAATTAAATTAATAAAATAATAGGGGTCGCTTGCCGCTCTGTCTGTCCTTTTGTATGCTTATATCTTTAAAACTACGTAACGGATTTTGATGCGGTTTTTTTTAATAGATAGAGTGGTTCAAGAGGAAGGTTTATTTGTACCTATTATAAACCATTGCGAAGCCGGGACGGGTCGCTAGTACATGTATATTATATACAGGGAGACAGGGAAACACAACCTTTAGAAGAATAGAAAATTAACACACACGCTAAAGACATAAAATCACATTTTTTTCATTGTAATGTTGTTTTTTCAAAATTAAATTACAGTATATAAAAGTGTTCTAAATGTAATATAGAATAAGTAGTCTAAATGCTATATTTTTACTTTTTGGATGTCATTTACATATTTTGTTTACGTTACAAATACTTGCAATTTTAGTACTTGTTTATTGTTTGTACAGTATTAAAAAAAATGGCAAATGAAAGCATTTTATTTTAATTTAAAATTGGTTTGCGTTTGATTCATATTCATGTACTTTATTTGCTACTAAGTGTTTGCCAAAATGTTGTGCCGTTTGAAGTGGCGTTGGGCGGGCCACACAGCAAAACGCGCGACAACCGATGGAGCGAGCGGGTACTCCACTGGTGGGTACCAGTGGAGTACGCGCTCCGTCCGCCCGCCAGGGCGCCCGCGCCGCCGCACCGCGGAAGACATCACTGCCGTCGCCGGGGTCACCTGGACGCGCTTGGCGCAAGACAGACACGAGTGGAGCTGGAAGGAGGAGGCCTATGTCCAAAAATGGAAAACCCAATCTGGGGACTAAAGGCTAATATAATAAATAATATAAGTATTTTACAAATAGGTCTTATAATAATTTTAGAGCTCTTAAGACTTAGTTGCCCTTGCCGGGCATTGCAAATACAGGGTGCTCTCTGTAGTAGGACACACTAAGATAATACTATCTGTTATAAATAAACTTACAAAATTCAAAGTAGGAATTTCTTAAAATAACCTTAATAATATTAGTTTAAAATAGACTTATTTAAGACTAAACAATATATTGGTTAGCTACATAAGTATAAAATATTTATGCATTGAGAACAGATTGTGATACGTATTTTTATAATATACTATATTACAATCAACTAAAGATTTTGTGTTAATATAATCATTTTTTGTAGCTGGATTACAGAGTACATTCTGCCTGATGATGATTAGATATATACAGTCTAGAGTATAGCACACATACCTAAAATATACATATTTATTGAAGGTTTAAATCATTTATTGTTTCCAACTTGGACCTAGGTACATGGGTAAGTTGGACCACAAACTCACCGATGTGACGCTTAATAGCCCGCACCCGCTCAAGGGTAGAAATAATGCTCTCACTCTATGTCCTCTATTACAATTAATTAGAGTTATAGAGGAAACTTTATTAATTCGAGATAAACATACGCAAAAATACGTAAATGTTTACGTATGTTTACAAGTAGCGGCAAGCGCAGCGTAGGACAAATGATGTCGTCAAGTCTGCGGGATAGCGCTGGATGTAAGCTGCTTCCAAGCAGTCATAGGGGAGCTCTATGTTCAGTAGTGGACGTTGTATAATGGATGATGGTAATACGCGAAGTGTAGTCAAAACAAAAAAAAAATGCAATAAAGTTATCAGCAGGTACTACATTAAAATTTGTTAGAACAGAGTAGAGTTATAAAGGAAACTTATGATTTCGAGGCGGATATAATCGGAATGTAGTGAAGCCTGAAAAATAAACACGAGGGCGTAAACACACCCATCAAAATGTAAGTAAATCAAGTAAAATAAGTAAACAAACACATTTTATGTTGATTTGCGAATAGCCCTGCATAAGTATAAGGAAGTAGGTACCTACCTGCCTAAGTTGTAATTGTATATTATGCCGGAGGGGCTAATCTTACTGTTAGAGTTTGTAAAGCCTTTGTCATTGCATAACGGTTATAACAACAGGACCTACAATTGAACTGGTCACCCGAGCCACGTTAGCGCTCAGTTGTGAAAGCCACGCACGGTGCGTGCATCCGAAGACTGACCGTACCGACCGTTGTATAACTTCGTTGACTGCTGACAAACACCTAGTTAAACTACGCTATGAGCGTTGCAAATCGAAGTCCCAAGTGCAGGCGCAATCTGTATAGACACTACACTTAAATACCTACATTAATTTAATTATTGGTTGCGTTGAAGACTAAAAATATAAAAACATATTTCCCAAAACCCTCCAATATTTATTAGACAACTAGCTGACCCTCCTAAGGTTTTGGCATAATGGGTATTGTTAGAAAATTTCACCAATAAAAAAATGAGATTATGAAAAGGAAACAGGAATATTCCGAATTGCTATATCATCATGGTGCCTTTATTTGACCTATTATCTCCGTAAGTAAGTACTTACATAGAAATCGATCACATTCGTCCGTTTCAGCTATGGAACGTCCCCTGCTGTACCTACTTAGGCTCTTCTATATAATTTTGGGGTTTATCGATAATTCATACACTTTTGCTACTTATTACCTTTAATAACACCACATATCTTAAAACTATGGGTTTTCAGACAATTTTTATTATGATCCCCTACTGGCATGTTCGCAGTCCTCCAAAAATCCCTCTATCCCGCCTTTTTTTTATCCCCCGCTCTTTTTTAAAATACGGTCACGGCACTCATCTGCATTTGCCATTTTTGGAAGAGGTTGAACAAGAAGTATAGAATCGTACACGTTCATTAACATACTTTGAATTAATAAATGTCGTAACTATGTTTATAATATTTTATCTTAACAAACTACTTTCAGTAAGATACTTAACAAATCAATGAATTAGGTACGTACAATACATGAATAATCCTAACAATAAGAACACAAGAACATGCATCCAACATATAGGTATACGAGTATATTAAGACCAAGTACCAATACAGTCGGAAGCTATACAGACATATGTACAAATAAACACATTCACTAACACCCCCTCTATTTGCGTCGAGGGCCAAAATATAAGTTCCTACTTGTCTCTACTCAATCTATTAAAAATAAATAGACTAGAAATAAGTCTCCTCTTATAACACACGAAAAAAAATGTAGGTATCCAACATTTAAGTTCAAGTATGTACTATATCCGTAAGCTATGCAGATATACACATGCCTAATAACTTATCAACACCTCTCTATTTGCGTTGAGGGCTAAAATATAAGTACCTAGCTGTCTACTCTATCGATTTTAAAAAAATAACACATTAGTTCGTTTACTTCAGTATACGTACGAAATAACATGGACTTATCCGAAAGAAGGATGTCGGTAGCACATACATACGAATACCTCTTGTATACGAATACACTACCTAATTTTCTCCCAAGATTATTTCTAAATATTTTTTGTTCGTCAGAATAACTTATGACGCTTCTAAAACTGTTCTGATAAGTACAAGTTAGTTTTTAATGAAGTTTTAAAATATTTGGCCACACAAGCATTGGTATGGAATTTATATGGTGAAAACAATAAAAAAACATTAAAAAAAATTCAGGTGGTCTAATTTTAATTTTAATTAGTGATATGGAAACAGCCAAAAATCGCTACATTTTTGAAGCACATATCATTTTTAGAAATGATGTTTTGTTCCATGAGTGTAAAAAAATAAAATAAAAATGTTTTGACAGGTCGAATCTCTGCATCCTTCTTTGAGTTCAATTAGATACTTACCTACCAAGCACTCAGATAGATGACTTATAGACGAAAGCTATGCAGATAAATCAAACACATAAGTATGTATAACTTATAAGTTAAAACACCCCTCTATTTGCGTTAAGGGCTAAAATACACATATCTTCTCAGTTATATAGTAAACACGTATAAACACCCATATAAGTCCAAGTACCAACCACAGTCGTACGAGCTGGCTAAATAAACCCACGTCCTTAGCCAAACCGCGACATTAAAACTAAAACACCACTCCATTTTTATAACCTCAAATTTCCATCCCAGAAGCATTAAGCGGGCCACCATAATAATCAACATTCAACAAATTTCACATAAACACCTAAGTAGTTTCAACGATTTGCCAGTAAAGTACCTACCCTTAATTGTGTTAGACTTTCCGTAGCGGTCTCACTTTTACCATCGATTTGTTCACCCCCAAACGACAAACACGACTACGCTTTACCACATCTCTATTTCAACGCTTTATGGTGCAGTTTTGTGTAAACGAGAGTTGAAGTTAAATTGGTATTTTGGTATGAAAAGGATGGGGAGACAGGGTAGAACGGTTGGTTGAAGCGGCAAGGGGTGGTTCTACTGAAGAGTGACGCCCCAAAATCTAAGGGTAGTTGTCAGTTCGTAAAGTAAACTTAGAGCGGGCTAACGCTAAGAATCGCGATTCGCGGGAGCGAATTGCCGCGTTGGCGTTTTTGAATTTGGAACATTGTTTTTACAATTTTTGAAGATTTGTTTTCGAATTGTTTCGAATTTTGAATTTGTTTTGTTTTTCGTTATGTTTTTATAGATTTGTTATTTTATGGACAGTGTCATGGATTGCTAGTGATGTGAAGTGTTTCGAAGATTTTGTATGTGATATGGAACACGGTTACGAAATCGATTTTTTATGAGGTAGGTCTATGTTTACTAATTTAATGTAACGATAACGAAAAAGTAAGCCTTTATGTACGAAGGAATTTTACGAGAATGGTTATTAGTATTTTGTGTTGCATCTTAAATAGTATCTCTGCTTGATATCGAGTAAGATGTAGTCAAACGCAAGCCTATTATTAATGAAAAAAGTTTTTAATATTCGTAAATTTATCTAAGGCGTTACTGTATCTAAACCACATGTATGCATATATATTATTTTAAAAATAGTCCCATCAGATAGATAGTAATAACATTTTTGGTGACCATTAAACAATGTTATCTACCACTAGAAGTCTCTCTATTTTAAAAAAAATATAATAAAACCTATGACACCCGGGGATTGTGTAGCTTCCCAACAGTGAAAGAATTTTTCAAATCGGTTCAGTAGTTTCGGAGCCTATTCAATGCAAACAAACAAAAAATCAAATCTTTCCTCTTTATTAGGTACATTTATATAGATCTATATTTCTTACCAAAATATTTTAGCTGTTTTGTTCCTACATACGAGTAATTCTTTTTTTATTCAAAATATTCGGCCAGCTACTTCACCAGAGGATTTTTTTAAGTTTACAAATGATTATTCTCATTACCTAAGTGTAGTTTTGTGTATACGATTATTTTAAAATAATTTTCGCGTTTAACATTTGCGTAAATAAATGTATTAACAAGACATAAAATGTAAATAATCTTTCTTCTTTTTATACAAGAATTTCGGGTCACGTTGTTTGTCCGAGAAGAACTCCGCAACTACGGAACCGATTTTTAGGATTCCGTACCCAAAGGGTAAAAACGGGACCCTATTACTAAGACTCCGCTGTCCGTCTGTCAGTCTGTCTGTCTGTCACCAGGCTGTATCTCATGAACCGTTAAAGCTTTTGATGGCAGTGAAAAAGACATTGGCAAAATTGTGAAACACCCTCACAGAAGGCACAAACAAGAATTGAATTGAATTAGAAAGCTAAAATTTTCACAGATGATGTATTTAAAAAAATATGTTGCCGCTATAACAACAAATACTAAAAACAGAATAAAATTAACATTTAATGGGGGCTCCTATACAACAAACCTGTTTTTTTTTGGCCGTTTTTCGGTCGATATTTATAATGGTAACACGTAGATGCTTGAAATTTTCACAGAATATTTAGTTGTATATTCAAAATAAATAATTAAGGGGGGCTCCCATACAGTACGCAACCCTCCGTGCGCGAGTCTGACTCTCACTTGGCCGATTATTACCAAATTTTGCACACTGTATGCAGTTTGATCCAACTTGAGAGATAGGATACATAAGTATATACTATACTCAGGTATAAATTACATTTTTTATGGCAAAACAACGTTAGTAGGGTCAACTAAGTAAAACAATATATTAAGTAAAGTACTTATTTACTAAAACCTCGGATGAAATATTTAGGTAACCTAAGTTAGCGCACATTATACATCCTACTAATATGTATTTATCTTTCTTCACGCATGTAGATACCTACATACAAATTAGACGTATTTTTTAACCTCTATAAGAGAGAGCAGCCACTTCTGAAACTGGATAAGTGAGAAACCTGGATAAGTGAAAAACCTCTATAAGCGAGAATGAGACGGCGGTCCCTTCAACTCTCTCTTATCCAGGTTTGACTGTATTATAAACGCGAAAGTTTGTGAGTATGTATAGATGTTTGTTACTCTTTCACGAACAAACGGATGAACCGAATTGGATAAAATTTGGTATGAAGGTAGCTTAATTAGATCTTGGATTAACACATAGGTTACTTTTTATTTCGGGCTAACGCGGGAAACACCGCGGGGCGCAGCTAGTAATTAATATAATCTAAAAAAAGTCCGAGCTTGATCGTCGCCTGATGGTAAGCGACGTTGTGGTCAAAGAAGTGGTGAAGCACGCAGATTTAAAATTCACTCTAAAGACTATACGCACACGAAAAATAATATTGTAGCATACATTTTGTATGACGCTATCCGTACTCGTCAGTGATAGTGTCGTTCAGTGATATATATACCTACTGTTTAGTACGGATAGCGTCATACAAAATGTATGCTACAATATTATTTTTCACTGAAACTGATGGATACGTTACTGATCGACACGTGCCGGCACTGTTGTGTGCGGATAGGCATTTACTTGGAAAAGCTTTAGATTATATTTCTCAGGAATAAAGATAGCCGGCAGACTGTTCCATTCCCTGGCCGTACGCATCAGAAATGCTGAGGACAAATAATAGTAGTGCTAGAGTTTCAAGCCGCCTGAAATGCGGGGTGAATGGGTACCTTCAAAAAGAGTCTTGGGCGATTCGCCCCGCGGTGCGAACCGCTTGCTGGGCAAAACGCCGCAGTACCCGAAAGCTTCTGAAATATAATCTTAGTAAAAAAAAAAATCGGCCAAGTGCGAGTCGGACTCGCGCATGAAGGGTTCCGTACCGTATGGGAGCCCCATTCCTCTTGCCGTTATTAATAGCGAGCAAAAAAGTCCTAAAAAATTACTTTTGTTATATGGGAGCCCCCCTTAAATATTTATTTTATTCTGTTTTTAGTATTTGTTGTTATAGCGGCAACAGAAATACATCATCTGTGAAAATTTCAGCTGCCTAACTATCACGGTTCATGAGATACAGCCCGGTGACAGACAGACAGACGGACAGACGGACATCGAAGTCTTAGTAATAGGGTCCCGTTTTTACCCTTTGGGTACGGAACCCTAAAAAGAGGCTCTCCAAAAAATTTATCAATTAATCACAACCCCTGGATAATTTGAAGCATTCGTAACGATTATAATTAATTAATGAAGCAGAAGGCACGAATTAATTAGCTAATGTTGGACTCGTTTGACGGCCGGTAAGTCGATGTTACGTTTGACGGACAACTTGACGGTAATCGTGTGTTTTATTCATAAGAAAAAGTTATACGATAATGTCTCTTCACTGCGCACAAATAAATTCAAATTCAAATAATTTATTGCAACACATGAAATTTACATGCAGTTCTTAGTTAACATGTTTGTATAGTTATACATATGATCCTATAAGGGTATGGCAATTTTATTAATATTTGTATTGGAACGATTTATTATTACGTTTTCTAGATTATCGTTAAAAAATTCGTCTAATGTAGAATAGCATTTCTATAATAGGATAATTTTTAGTTGTTTTATGAAACAATTTTCTCTTTCGATATCTTTTAAATTATTTGGCAACTTATTAAATATTTTTATCGTCTAATTAATAATAATAGCATTTCGATAATAAGATAATTTTAAGTTGTTTTATGAAACAATTTTCTCTTTCGATATCTTTTAAATTATTTGGCAATTTATTAAGAATTATAGAATTTGGGCTAGAACTGTGCATTGTTAAGTTAGACTTTGGTTCCACGAGTTTATGTCTACATTGCGATCTAATTTTGTGCGTTTTATCAGACGGTTATAAAAATTAATATAATTAAATTAAATATAATCGTGGTGTTAAATATAATCAGTGAGTCAGTGAGTGAATCAGTCAATGAAACACGAGTTTTTAAACGTTAATATATCAATAACTGACTGAGCAAAATTCTTGAAATTTTGGATTCTTGATAAGCTAAAAGACTTTAGTAAATGTGCCAAATTTCATGTATGTAGGCTAAATAGTTTTTGAGTTGTGAGGGGGTCAAAAGCAGCTCCAAATGGTTCGTGTAATATTACACACGGCCGCTGCGTCGCCAGGTTTCTGTAGAACACTTTGGCTGGACACGCTGCCGCGTGTCTAGATACCAAATGGTTCGTGTAATATTACACACGGCCGCTGCGTCGCCAGGTTTCTGTAGAACACTTTGGCTGGACACGCTGCCGCGTGTCTAGATACCAAATGGTTCGTGTAATATTACACACGGCCGCTGCGTCGCCAGGTTTCTGTAGAACACTTTGGCTGGACACGCTGCGGCGTGTCTAGATACCAAATGGTTCGTGTAATATTACACACGGCCGCTGCGTCGCCAGTTTTCTGTAGAACACTTTGGCTGGACACGCTGCCGCGTGTCTAGATACCAAATGGTTCGTGTAATATTACACACGGCCGCTGCGTCGCCAGGTTTCTGTAGAACACTTTGGCTGGACACGCTGCCGCGTGTCTAGATACCAAATGGTTCGTGTAATATTACACACGGCCGCTGCGTCGCCAGGTTTCTGTAGAACACTTTGGCTGGACACGCTGCGGCGTGTCTAGATACCAAATGGTTCGTGTAATATTACACACGGCCGCTGCGTCGCCAGGTTTCTGTAGAACACTTTGGCTGGACACGCTGCGGCGTGTCTAGATACCAAATGGTTCGTGTAATATTACACACGGCCGCTGCGTCGCCAGGTTTCTGTAGAACACTTTGGCTGGACACGCTGCGGCGTGTCTAGATACCAAATGGTTCGTGTAATATTACACACGGCCGCTGCGTCGCCAGGTTTCTGTAGAACACTTTGGCTGGACACGCTGCGGCGTGTCTAGATACCAAATGGTTCGTGTAATATTACACACGGCCGCTGCGTCGCCAGGTTTCTGTAGAACACTTTGGCTGGACACGCTGCGGCGTGTCTAGATACCAAATGGTTCGTGTAATATTACACACGGCCGCTGCGTCGCCAGGTTTCTGTAGAACACTTTGGCTGGACACGCTGCGGCGTGTCTAGATACCAAATGGTTCGTGTAATATTACACACGGCCGCTGCGTCGCCAGGTTTCTGTAGAACACTTTGGCTGGACACGCTGCGGCGTGTCTAGATACCAAATGGTTCGTGTAATATTACACACGGCCGCTGCGTCGCCAGTTTTCTGTAGAACACTTTGGCTGGACACGCTGCCGCGTGTCTAGATACCAAATGGTTCGTGTAATATTACACACGGCCGCTGCGTCGCCAGTTTTCTGTAGAACACTTTGGCTGGACACGCTGCCGCGTGTCTAGATACCAAATGGTTCGTGTAATATTACACACGGCCGCTGCGTCGCCAGTTTTCTGTAGAACACTTTGGCTGGACACGCTGCCGCGTGTCGATATAACACTCTTCATATTTGTCGGAGGTTAGTAAAAAAAAAAGAAATTTTGTGCAAGCAACCTTTTACATAGTATTACTAATAAATGACATCTACGATCTAATTAGTGTAGTTTTTGGTTAAAATTCAATGGACAATATAATTACAAAGTCAAATTTTAACAACGCTCAACCCTTTTACGACTGAGACGCGTTTTAATGTTGCCATGTACTGAACCGTTAAAACCACCTTGTAGTTTTAATTTAGAAAAAATGTGTAAAATTTTATATTTTTGTAAGATAACTACCTATAGTTTTTACCTCCTATCATGTTGCTCTTTATATGAAACTTTCAGTCCAGTCCGTCCATCGGTTGCCTGGAAGAAATTATTCTAGGCGATAAGGATACCGATTATACTGTCATGTTTTTTTAAATATATTGATGTAGGTACCTATTAAAGATATACCAATATTTTAATAATATTTTTTTTTTGTTCCATAACTTAACTTTCTTAGGCTACTTAGGTGCGCTGCACTCTGCACTAGGTCTCCGAAGAGCCTGTGTTGCAGGGTACAGATTCTTTTAACAATTAAGTGCAAATTTATACCTACGTTTATACACTATTAAGTAAATATTTATATTTAATCAGAAGTACATTATTATACCTAGGTACCTACTAATATAGTAAGTTTGTATAGATGGGTGGCTAGCCCTAATTTCAGAGTTCCTAAGCTGTTAGAAGTTATCAGATTTGGCAAAGTGATTAAAGTAACAAAGGACTACGATTTATCATACCATCTGAGCCACTTTATCTTAAAACCATCTTCGAACTAAATGTACCTACTCCAGAGTGAATATAGGTATATTCTTTGGTACAATAATTTATACATGCTTTACTTCACTAGTTTATACTAGCTGTCCGTCCCGGCATCGCCCGGGTACGATTGGCTAAAGAAGGATCCCTAATTTTTTTTTTGAAATGTAATATAGCCTATGTTCATCGGAGATAGTTTAGCTTTCCAACAGTGAAAGAATTTTCCAAATCGGTTCAGTAGTTTCGGAGCCTATTCGATGCAAACAAACAATCAAATCTGTCCTCTCTATAATATTGGTATTGACTTTTTTTTTATATGCTGGGCACGCTGCCAACTGGCAGTGGGCTTGAGCATTTGGATTACCTTTAGACCTTCAAGGGTCTGTGGATGATCCAATGCTTTTTATGTAATGGTATTGACTAGGTTTTGCTCGCGGCTCCGCCCGCGTATATTTTGCCTTTTGTGCTATCCCATATCTGTTATTTTTTCGGGATGAAATTAACCTGTTTGTGTTCGACCTTTGAACTATATGAACGCCTAAATTCAAGTCAATCCGTTACTTGGTTGCTGCGTGAAAGAGTAACAAAGATTATATCGAATTAGCCCAAAAATTGAAATATTTGATAGATAGCTCGTTTTCCTAGCGCCTGTCATATTATGTGTCACTATTTTATACATCAATTAGAAAATAATTAGTTTTCGCAAAAAATGGCAAAACCGCATTCCATCGTGAACAAATTCGAAAATTTCGCTCGAATTGTTTATATTGTTGTTGATTTTTCAACAACGGCTCAGCCAATTTCTGTAAAATTTAAATGTGGGACCATTTAAATTTTAAATTTCAATTTAAATTTAATTTAAGTTCGGGAGTATACACTCACGAAATTAAACTATGGCGTAATTAATAATTATCGACGAACATACACAAAAAAATACATGTAGACGAACTTAGAACCTCCTCCTTTTTGGAAGTCGGTTAAAAAGTAGGATTGTGGTCCAAACCATACCTATTTTCAGAAAAAAATATGTCGCCGTGTACTTTTTCATATTTTAACACAAAATATTCAAAAGTTAACAACATCTTTAACATCTACACGCTAAACACGACGAATATAAAAGCTAACTGCTTAATTACCACAGAGTAACAAACGGGCTAATTATGCAAAGGGTTGCTTCCACAAAGTCTGATAGCATCTGTGGCCATCTGCTCATCCGTGGCTGAATGGACGACCACCTTTACCAACTTCTGTAAAAACAAAAATAAATCTTACAGTAGTTTTTTTACACTGGTCATTGGCAAATGTTAGAAATGATGACGCCAAGATTTTTAAATTTTCTGAAATTAGAAACCAATAACTAAATGAAATTATAGATGCGATTATTCTCTTTTTTCGTCTGATATTTTTTTTTTCAAATTATTTTAAAACCTTCTGTATTAAAAATCTTACAGTAGGTACATTTATACTTTTTTTTATTTGATGAGTCACACGGTCAAATGTTTTGCGATAGAGATGCCAAGATTTTTCAATTTACTATAATTAAAGAATGGCAAAATTAATAATTTAAATTTTAGATTCGATTGATGTGTTCTTTTTCTTGTCTATTATAAAATGATCTTGGACGTTTGCCTCTGTCAATTAATTTCACAAGTCTAATTTACGTTACATCTTATTTATGTTACATATTATTTTTCTCATTTGATATTTTTATACATATATCTGTACCTAGAACTTCATACTTACTAATTTTCTGCATTATACTTACTAATTTTCAGTAATTTCTAGGCTTTCCGTGGTCTGTTGATGGACCAATTGTTTTTTGTATCATAGTAGTGAAAGTAGTGTAGTAGTAGATAAGTTGTTGTATATTTCTGTAGAAAAGACACTCGCAAACCCATTGTTAAAACGCTAAATAAAATAAATAGGTAATTGTATACTAAAAATTCCCATCTCTTTACCTGCGGTATCTTTAATAAAAATATTTTGAAAGCTACAAAACCAACTAATTAAGACGTAAAAAGTAATAAAAGCGTGTATCGGGTGTGGTCGTTTTAAGTTAATCGATTTAAAAAGTATCGATTACGCGTTTGGAGTGCGCATCACTGATTCACAAGCAGCCGGCGGCGGCGTGCGATTACTATCTCTCAGAAGTTATTCGATTACAAAAAATCGGTGAATAAATAATCGTTACTCTATTTTTTTGGTATTTGAGAAATCTTTTAACTATTAATACAGTAGTACAGAAGCTTTATTACTATCTTAAATAATAGAAACGAAACACTGTATCTTTTGTACACGTTATTTTATATAATAGGTAGTTATATCACAAAATAAATTTATGTAGTTGGACGTTAATAAAATAACTATGTACCTATTATACTGATAAAACTGACTAAAACACCGCCTTACCACAAAAGATTTAAACACGCTTCAAATATTGTTTAACCGTGCAATTTGTACTGTTAAACATTGTCTAAACCGTGCGTAAAACTTAAGTGGTAAGATGGTTAATGACGTTTTAAAATTACTTCATTATCTACTTAAATCTACTTTTAGCTTGACGCAAAATGCGCCCGTAAGTGGACATAACTTATTGTAATAATTTTAATAATTTATACAAATTGTAATAATTATACAAATTGTATTATTATTATTGTAATAATTTATTGTATTTATGTCTAAGTACCCACTTATTTTTATGTATAGAGGCAATAGAGATAGATATTAAAATGGATACGAGTACATGAAATTAATAAAAAAACTATTTTCACGTCAAAAAAGCGTCTACACCGCTTCTTTTTTGAGCATTTTTCTAAATATTAAAATTAAACAATGCATGAGCAGCAACATTCTACGCAGTAGTGAGTACATTTTAACTCCCATGGGTGAATAAAAATATAAAACAAATTAACTGCCGTAGAAAGTGGTACCATATTCCGTATGGTAGGCCATTCATTCACTCAAATTAATTATCGTAATAAAATAATTAATTGCCAGGGTTATGTTATACCGAGCCTTCCTAATAATTTAAGTGTTTTATTTTTACTACTTTATCAACACACCTCTACGTTTCTTATATAAACTATAGTGTAAATGTTATGCATTTTAATAAATCATTGCTGAATGAAGGAAGCCCGGTCTTGTGGTAGTTACATCCGCCTTACAATCGTGAGGCCGTGGGTTCAATCCCAGTCCCGTACCAATGAGTTCTTTGGAATTTATGTACGGAATTTCACACCACTGGCTTTTCGGTGCAGAAAAACATCGTGAGGCAACCTGTATACGTGCGTAGAAGAATTTCGATGGCGTATCCCGATTGGTCGCGAGGGTGTCAGTGTCACTACCACTGGACCACCACACCACGGCACCAATGCAAACAGATGTGTGAGAGAACACAGAAATAGTTTCTTTTATTCACGAGGCAGATTATAGATACATATAGGACAGATTACGGATATACAGGGCAATGATTTCCTATCGGCATACTGAACCTGATGTAGGTTTCCAAGAATTTTTTTAAGTTCGCGAATTTCGTGTACCTACTTAGAATATTGTTTTTTAGGGCAATTAAGCATGACTTTAAAATGGATAAAATAATCGGCCAAGTACGAGTCGGACTCGCGCACGGAGGGTTCCGTTCTGTATGTTCCCCCCTTAAATATTTGTTTTAATTTTATTATTTTTTATTGAAGTAAATATAAAACTTAATATTCTGTGAAAATTTCAAGCATCTACCTGTTACCATTATTAAAATAGAGCGAAAAACGTCTAAAAATCAGGTTTGTTGTATGGGAGCCCCCCTCAAATATTTATTTTATTCTCTTTTTAGTATTTGTTGTTATAGCGGCAACAGAAATACATCGTCTGTGAAAATTTCAGCTGCCTGGCTATCATGGTTCATGAGATAAAGCCCGGTGACAGACAGACAGACAGACGGACAGACGGATATCGAAGTCTTAGTAATAGGGTCCCGTTTTTCCCTTTGGGTACGGAACCCTAAAAATCGATATATGATTTATTTTTGAATACGATCGTTTTCCTATCAAATAATATATATCCTATGTGCTACGAGTAAGTGTAACCGTTTAGCTATGTCAGAGGCCTTCAGGCGGCCTAAAAACTCTGACACCAGGGCTAGCCACCCGGCCTATACGAACTTAGGTACTTACTTTTTAGTGTAACCGCCAGTCTAGTAGAGTGGGCTATAACTAGGTCATTATTACGTAGCTAGTGCTTATAGGTCATAAACTTAACCTTTTAACAATAGGCGCGGCTAAACGCACATTCTAATAACTTTGAACATTGTTCGGTACATGAACACTTCCGTTTCCGTTTGTTACTTACAAAATTAGAATAGTCCTCTCAAATCGATGTAAGTATGCCAATTAGGGTTCCGTACCCAAATGGTAAAAACAGGATCAGAAAAAAAAACTTTTCCTTACAATTAACCTGAATTTTTTGCCGTTTTTTGCTCGATATTAATAACAGTGGCAGGTGCTTGAAATATTTACAGAATGTTTAGTTAAATATGCACTTTAAAAAGAAATAAATAAAAAAGACGTGTGGCACTCGGGGACTGCCGCGGTAAAGCTATTGCATTGAGTCGTACAATACGTCTAATCGCACACAACGCCGTGTCGAAGACTGCCGAACTGAAACGACGTTAGACGATGCACGGCCTTCAAGCCACACCTCCTTGCCCGTCGGAGTGGGGAGCGTGAGGTTTTTTCGTTACGGAATTTCTGGATTCGGTCCCCGCGCTCAAGGCCCGCGATAGAAGCTATGCAATAGCTTAAAATTTAAGGGGAATCACGTTTCCTATATGGGAAAGTCCCATATAGGAAACGTGATTTTTTTGCTCGATATTAGTAACGGCAACCAGAAGATGCTTGAAATATTAAGTGGTATATTCCTTTCAAGAATAATTAATAAAGTAATATAAAAAGATTAATTGGGGCTTCCATACGGTGCGGAACCCTTCATGCGCGAGCCCGACTCGCACTTGGACAATTATTTTATTTAGTCAAAAAGTGACCAACAAATTTTTGTAACACTTTTTTAGGACCAATTTTAGGTTACGGCTTCCTTTCCAATAAAAAAAAAATTATCAAAATCAGACTACTCTGTAGAATGTTGGACGCTTTCATACATAAAATAATCGGCCAAGTACGAGTCGGACTCGCGCACGGAGGGTTCCGTACTGTATGGGAGCCCCCCTAAATATTTATTTTATTTTAATTTATTATTTATAATTAAAATGAAAATAAAATTAAATATTCTGTGAAAATTCCAAGCATCTACTTGTTACCATAATTAATATAGAGCGAAAAACGTCTAAAAATTCAGGTTTGTTGTATGGGAGCCTCCCTTAAATATTTATTTTATTTTGTTTTTAGTATTTGTTGTTATAGCGGCAACAGAAATACATCATCTGTGAAAATTTCAGCTTTCTAACTATAACCGTTTATGAGATACAGCCCGGTGACAGACAGACGGACATCGAAGTCTTAGTAATAGGGTCCCGTTATTCCCTTTGGGTACGGAACCCTAAAATAATATACGGGTTGACTTGGGTACCCTCCTCCGTTTCATCGGTTAAAAAGCTCGTTACAATACTGAATAACAGGAATAATTACTGAAAGCGATCGTTTTCCCACAAAATAATACACTTATCTACTAGGCTCAACCAGGCTATAACCAGGTCATTATTACGTAGCTAGTGCTATAGGTCATAAACTTAACCTTTTTACGACGGGCGCGGCGGAGCTAAACGCACGCTTCTAATAACAATACATTGTTACACGAACACTTACTATTTAATGCTTATTAAGTTGTGTTTAAGTGAACTGAAATTAGGTACCTATTTAATTACTAGTGACCTTCATCATAGCCTGCGTAGCGTAGAATGCCCTTATACAAGGTAGAGCGATGACCGCCTCACTGAAAAAGGTACAACCATTGATATGGAATGTCTGACAAGAAAGATCTCTGTACGCATGAAAACTCGAAAAAATATAAATTATTAGCTCTACCGTGAAAATGAAACTATCAAAAATAATTACAACGTTGTTAAGTGTAAGTAGCTTGATATTTCTTTATGATTATAATACAACACATAGGAAAAGAAAGAATAATATTATAATTAGCAATAGTAGGTATTATCTATAACAATTGTATTATAATTAGCTGTTTCTGCTTCTTCATTTTTATTTCGTTTGGTTTAGCTTGGTCGCCGGCGCATTTGCCATATAAGTTTACACCCTTTACATATAAGTTTCCACTGGAAACAAAAACAAAACATACATTCTGAATCGAACCAAAATTCAAATCTAGAACTCGATTCACTCAGATTTTCATCCGTGTCCACTGTCCACCAGGCCGGCGGCAAAAGCACAGCAAATATAAACACATTTTGCTCGAATATTCGAATTTATGAACCGAATGTTCGAAAATCGAAATGTAAATTTCGCGAACATCGTTCCTGACGCGAATTGGCCATTCGATTGCCACTTCGCATTAAATTGATGTATTGTAAATAATCATTGGTTAAACGTAATAGATGGTGTCGTTTTGTTTAATACGACACCGATGGACACTCGATTTTGAGCTATCGAATGATCACAGTAAGTATCGATTATTCTGATTTATTTGTTTTAATCACTGGCCACAAACGTACTTGTGTGCTGCCATGTCAATGCAATAGTTAATTGTTACTTTTTTGTTAAGGGTTTATTTGACTACATATTTGAGGGGTAAAATGACGGGACCTGGCAATTACTCTCACTTATAGAGGTTTCTTACTTATCCAGTTCTCAGTTAGCCAGGTTCGACTGTACTCTATACGTACACAAGCTTACGAATGTTATTAATTATGTAATCTGTCCACTAGGCCAATTATGAAAGCGCCATCCTAATTAGAATAGCTAATTAGCATATTTCTGTTTCATTTTCACATTAGGCATTCGGTAGCGAGAACACTTTTTACGCGAAAATGTTCAACCAATAAACACACTTTCGGATTTAATTTTATAATATTAGTTACGATTCGTTGCCGGGCGAAGCCGAGACGAGCAACTAGTATCTACAAATCCGTTAACTTTCGTTCATCTCCGGATCTCCTTACAATTAGAATATTATAAAATAAAAATATTCAAAAAGGTTTCTTTCTGTTCAAGCTCCGACAAATTACGCCATGACTATCCCATTACCTCATAAATCTAAAAAGCACAAACGCTAAAGACTATTAGTGCCTCAACCAAAAGATTTTCATCCCCTATTTATTATTTACGTCTCAGACAACAGGAGCCCTCCCCCTGATATTAGCTAATGCCTTAGGGACACCCCTAAATAAGTAAGAACAATAAACCACTTTAATATGCTGAATTATAAATACACTAAACGTCTTAAGCAGCCGAGTTCGATAGGGATCATCCGTTTTGAGAGGTTAATACGTAATGCTGGTACTTACGTCCCGTAAAAAAAGTATAAAAAAATATCATACCATCGTAAGTCATGAAATGATACTGGAAAATTTTTGTGTAGACAATTGGGGTTTTATATCATTATTTTTCTAAGTGTGTGGATACGAAGGATATCTTTTGCACTATAGTTACTTATCCTTTACTTGTACCTAGTATGAAACATGAAATTCAATACTCAAACATTTATTGCAACATCCTACTTCCTACTAATATTAAAAACGTGAAAGTTTGTAAGGATGGATGAATGGATGGATGTATGAATGTTTGTTACTCTTTCACGCAAAAACTACCAAACGGATTGAGATGAAACTTTGCAATAATATAGCTTATATATCAGAATAACACATATGCTATAAAATATAATGATATTGCGTAAATTTTTGATATTATAACAATAAGTGTTAAGTAAGTAGGAAAAATTCTGCCATCTGCGAGCTATTCTAGCGTGCGCTCCAAGAAATGTCAAAAAAGAACTGTCGAATCGAACAAATATCAAATCGAATTTATGTTTTTTTATTTTCCACCTCCTTTATTAAGGGTGGTAAGGTAGAGCCTCGAAATATCACGCGGGCGAAGCCGCGGGCAAAATCTAGTTGAGTAATATTTACATGTCAAGGGCCTGATTTTTCAACTTTGCACGGTTTGGTCGTATACGGAACTTGTAGTATTCGCAACTTCCATAGACAACATAGAGATTCTTCATACAATCTGTCAAAGATTCTTATTAGTCCAAACTGTTCAAAGTTGTAAAAAAGAGCTCATGCTGTATAATATGATACCATAGGTCGACAAACTGCTGTATTTTTTGTTTAATCTATTGGGAACAGTTTTTTAAAGCCTTGTGTGGACTTTTTCCCTTTATTTACATGTGTCCAATAGTAACTTTTATTGTTTGTTTGTATTTACTATAGTCAAACCGCTAAACTCAGACATCGCCTGCGCGGTACAGGGGCGCCGGGGGAGACGACACAGGGGACTGAGACAGGTGCGGGCGCCGGGGACCCGCTGCCCGCGCCTGTCTCGGTCCCCTGTGTCGTCTCCCCCGGCGCCCCTGTACCGCGCAGGCGATGTCTGAGTTTAGCGGTTTGACTATAGTAAATATTTAAATTATAATAAGTGGTGTACACCTGTGGGTACACGCAGAAAGACGTTAGCATCCGAGATACAGACTTCTCTTGTTTGGATGCTAACACCTCTCTTATAACTGTAGGTATCGTATATTTTGCTCAATCAACGTTATTTATACGGTATGACCACTTTATTTGAAACTGCTCATGTTCATTACAGCTACAAGCTGCGCTAAACCCAAACCTAGTGCAACTGTTAAGTGAGCTTCAGCTTCAGTCAGCTACAAATGCAGCTGCAGATTAGGTTTTGCGTAGCTTGTGTATAACAGTCTTAACTTTTTGTTTTATGGCTAAAAAGTCACCTAACACCAACCTCTATCGTTCCAGGCCCGCCAAGTCATGAAGATCTAACCATGGACTCTCCACTATCATCACAAGACGAGCGAGACATCGAAGTGAACGTGGTCTCTGGAGCTAGCAGTCCAGACATCCCTTCATCCCCACGAAAAGACACGAGCCCCTTCTACCCCTCTCCTTCTAGAAAAGAACCAAAGAGCCCCTTCTATCCTTCTCCTTCTAGAAAAGAACAGAAAAGCCCGTTTTATGATAAGAAGGATAAAGAGGAGAAAGCGACTGGCAGTGCTCCGTACACGAGTTTCTCGATTAGTTCGATTTTGAATAGAACAGAGCCAAGGAGAGAGAATGTACTAGAAGCAGCTTTGGCGGCGAACCATTTTGGCAGTGCTAATGATGCTATGCTATCTAGGTAAGCTTTTTTTTTTACTTGGATATACCATTTTCAGCTTATATTTCTAATTTCTAAGATATTGCAGTGTGTACTTATCTAGAGCGGCAAAACAGGCCTGGAGCCCTTAGTCCAGGTTTTGCGTAGTTTACTTAAACTTTCGCGTTGGCGTGTGGCTCCATACATTTTGGTTAGTTCTTGCTCGTTTCCGTCAGGAGCGCTGTACAAAATGTATAAAGCCATACGGAAACAGCTGTAGTTTCAATTAACGTGTAAACTTGGACTAACCACTCTGTATCGCGTCACACATACTTACCTATCGAGCTATTGCTGTTTCCTTTTGTTTAAATAACTATGCTAATGTATGTTAACTATCTAACTAATTTTCAGCAATAATCCTTTGTGCTAGGCATAAACAAAATTTTACTTTACGAAACTATAGCTAAACGTATGATGATCCTAACCAATTATCAGATACTTTGCAATAACGCAGTCTTCAAATACCTTTATTGGCAGCTTCACCAGCCTTGTATTCAACAATTTTATGATACTTTCCAACCATTATGCTATATTCATGCAAAATACCCAGTCGAATCGTCGCTCCGGTGCTACGTAAAGGAGTAACAAATCGACATAGGTACCTACACATTTTCACATTTATAATATCAGTAAAAATTAAAATTTTGTGCTATACGAACAGAGGGATATTAGTCCAGGTTTACACGTAAATTGAAAATACAGCTGTTTTCGTATAACTCTATACGTTTTTGTACAGCGCCCCTGGCGGAAACGAGGAGGAACTAACCAACATGTATGGAGCCACACGCGAACGCGAAAGTTTAAATAAACTACGCAAAATCTGGACTAAGGGCTCAGGTCTTAAAGCTTAAACCCTCGTTTCCAGAACTTTACAAGAATAGCCTTAATCTAACTGCTCAGGGTATAACCCGGCCAATTTGTGTAAACTATATAGCTAAGTACCGGCCACTTGGCAGCCACGATGGCCCGATCGATTAGACGACCGCAGCCCTTCATTATGGCTGGTTGGTCTTCGGTAGCGTTTGTTTGGGACAGCTACGGGAGCTCACACTAACTAACTAGAAGGATCTGTTGGTCTCTCGTGTACATGGGTACGGCGAGATTTTACTATCAGAAACGTCACTTTCAGATAATTTCTAGGCTAATTCAGGTCGTTAGTATACAATATCCTTGTTCAAGTCACATTTGACCTGTGCATTTGACAATACCGGAAAGTAACAAACAGAAATTGAGGTTTTAAATTTTGAATTTGAGGTTTTATGCAGCATGTTTTATAAGCATTTTTTTTTGTTTATTGCACATTTTGGGTGTGCGTTATCAATCTAGAAATATAAGAAAATGGCAAATGCGCCGATCACGCGAAGCCAAATGAGGAACGAAGAAAATTATAAATGAAGAATTTTGTGAGTGCGTGAGTTGAGGTCTACACAAGTATACATTACTATTCAACAATGGAAAATTGTCGTACGAGAAAATTGCCAGCAAGACGTTCTATGCTTGATATTGAAAACACGAATAACCCCACTTTTGACAACCAACACGCCTGATGGTAAGCGATGGGGCTCTTTCGTGCATTCGCCCCACAAGCTATTCGGCCCGCGGGGCGAATCAACGAAGCCTCTTTTTGAATGCCCTCTTTCGCCCCGTGGGGCGAATCGCCGAGAACGATAAAAGAAGAGGCCGTTTCGGTCCACGTTGATAAAGATCAATTTCCCGCATCAGTATTACGTATTTCATATGGTACAGCCACGCATAAAATTACATGAGATAAAATAAAAATCCCACTACAAGTAATCAACAGATATGCTATAAAAAACTAAACAAGAAAAACAAACTACCAAAAACTTACTGTATTGATATAACAGACATTATGGCTTAAGTTAAATTGAATATTGTTTGGTAGTAGGCGGGGCCCATTTGCAAACTATAAATTGTAAGAAAATTAACAGGTGTGGGACATGGTAACTATGTAATATTTTCGATATTAATTTAATTCATAAAAAAAATATTACACGTCATTACACAATGAATAGATTAAAAATAGCAGTAAAGTAGGTACATTGATAACAAATAAATATTCACATTAACTACCTACTACATCATTATGTTTACAACTACATATTATAATTAAAATATCAAGAAAAATACAATTAAAATAAATTACACCAATGAAGTATGTCATTGTAATGAATGAAAACATTAATAAAACATGTCTTAAAAAAATACAAAAATAACAAAAACATTACATCATTGTAAATTAATCAAATTGATAGAAATAATTCTTAACCATTACATGTTTCACTAATTGTAAACATGTAAACATATCGAAATCATGAAATGCTTCCTCGATAAGCCAGCGTTTCAGGCGGGCTTTGAAAGAACCTATGCTAGAACCGTTCCGTACTGCAGCACTGACTGCACGGTCGCGAAATAGCAACATCGGACCACTTCCGAGATAATATGGTTATTTTCCCAAATCTCTTGTGATTGTATTAGCTAGGACTAAAGGGTAGTTCTAACATTTCGAGCAAATCACATGTTCGAAGAAAAAATAACATGTATCAACAGCTAAATGAAATCTAAATATTTATGGTGTGTTACGTATATGGGACTATAGGTATACTTTGCATCTTTTTTTTGTTTATATTTATTTAGTATTAAATTTGTTAAAAAATATTAACTTGCCAAAAATTCATTACCACCGTCGTTCATAACCTAAACGTATAGATTTGAGAGCAAATAACTAATCTATTAGATGTACCGCATAAATTTCATCCTCTTATTTAGTTGAAATATGTACTTATTTAGGAAGAAAACTGACGCTTTAAAACTGGCATTAAATTTGGTATTTACTATCAAAGCAAAGCAAAATATTTTTGTACAAAAAAATTCATTACCATAAATTCTTTATGGTTCTTCATCAATAAACAATTTTGTTCATACACCCCCATAGGACTCATAGAATGATGCCCTTGATATAATGCAATTGTTTTTTTTCCATTAACTACTTTTCTACTTAAATGTTCAGATAAAAAAGTGAATCGCGGGGCGAATCAACGAAGCCTCTTTTTGAAGGCCCTCTTTCGCCCCGCATTGTTTGGAGCGGGGCGAAAGAGGGCATTCAAAAAGAGGCTTCGTTGATTCGCCCCGCGGACCGAACAGCTTGTGGGGCGAACCCACGAAAGAGCCAGCGATGGTCTTGACGAAGCATGGCAGACTTAAAAGATATCTGTTCTATGTTTTGTTATTCTTTATTTACACAATGTAGTATAGATTACAACAAAACATCGATCCCGTTAGGACGCTGCAAGAGTATAATAAGAAGGTACTTTTAATTCAACCTGATCTTAAAAGTAACAGATTTTATCTTACAATTCAAATCTAAGCAAACAATTAATCAAAATAAAACCGGTCCTTGTACACAATTTGCAAAACTTAACCCAAAAATGTTACCATCACATAAAACCAACATTCCCCATCCCAACAAATCCGTAACAGAATTCATCACCATCAAGGAAATGTCAAACGTCACTGTTACTTATGTAGAAATGTAGAACACCGTCCGCGGTAGTCCCCAATTTGTTACCCTATCCGGGCACTCGATTACCCCATTCTGCCGGGTTTACTGCCCAGTGTTGCCAGATAAGGGTCGTTGGTTTCCCTAACTCCTTGTAAGGCGGTCTGATTAGATGTCGGTAATGACGGTAGGTATAAAACGAATGAAATGCGTGTACGGGGCTTTTATTAGGTTGCCACTGTTAGTTTTTGGGATAATAAGAGCTTATGGGATGCTTTTGTATCGTTTTCTTAACAAGATTGGGGTTATTCTAGAATAAGAACTTGGATGTATGAGTGCGTTGCTTCTTTAGTAGTGTGTTTGCATCATATGCGAAAAAAGAATGACAAAATTTACACTTTTAGTCATTATTTTTTGCCTAAAGTGGTTTTTGAAAATAAGAAATATTTATATAGTCGTAAAAACTTTTTACAGAAACACGTGTCGGCTCTAAAAATAACAGAAGTTTAATTCAGAAATTTTCAATTGACCAATTTATGATGATCCAGTAAGAACATTTAAGTAAGTTACCAAAAATTGCATGTCCGCTAGGATAGACTGTCGTTACTAAGAAATTTTGTAGCACCATTTTACACAGTTTGTGCAATAAACTTTTACTTTACTTTATTTTAATAGGTATACCTATATTGAAGATAAGATACGTGGTTAAAAAAACTTTTTTTTCGATCATTTTGCACAAAAAAGATGAAGAGGAGAGGAGATAGAAATAAAACGGTTGATGTTATATTTATGTTTTTGCGGTTAAATTGGTTTTTTAGTCTTCAAGTTATTCCTCAGGAAAAATAGAATTTAACTTTGCATTAAATTTCCGATCCAATTTTTTTCATAAGGTTTAGGATCACTTGCTGAGTATAAAATAACAAAATGCTGACAGATCCAGGTGGAGCTTCAAACGCCATCTCGAAAAACGTTTTTGACCAATATCTCGGAAACTATGCACTTCAGGGCAGAAGTTATGAACATCATTATTATAGAGAATAAAATTTTGTTTATTGTAAACTTTTTTTTTAAAACTTACCGTTTACGATTTATGGATTATTTAATGAAACGGTTTTTCTATCGTTTTATTGATTAATCTAACGTTTCAAGAATTATCGGCTGCGATAGAAAAACCAGTTCATTAAATGGGCCATATATCGTTAACGGTAAGTTTCACAATGAAATTTACTGAAAATAAATGATGCGAAATGTTATTTTCTACAATGATAGTCTCCAAGACTTTTGCCCTAAAGTGCATAGTTTCCGAAATATTGGCCAGAAACGGTTTTTCAAGATGGCGCTTGAAGCTCCACCTGGAACTCAGCATTTTGTGATTTTAGGCTCAGTAAGTGATGCTAAACGTAATAAGAAAAAAAAATTGGAATGAAAATTTTGTGCAAAGTTAACAAAAAAAACGTCTTTTTTTCCTGAGGTATTATCATAACAATACACAAAGTAAAAAGTTTTTGAATATTCCCTTGTTTTCCTTAATTGCGCCCAGAGTGACAGGCCGACATTTTGTAACTTTGTAAACGATCTGTCATTCTTCCCGCGCTTTTCACTTTTTCTTTTTAATTCCTTGAGCTGTTTATCTGTGTTCAGCCAGCGCCTTCTAATTTTGAAATAAAAAAGCAAATTCGGTGTCGTTTGTAAAAGGAGTTTAATTTAACAAATGCGTATTTCTTTTTTGTTTTAGCTAATTATCTTGTTTTGAGTTGATAAGTCTTTTGATTGAGATTATTCAAAGTGTTTTTAAGTAATTAACTTTAATTAGTCTATGCTTTTTTTTGCTGTTATTAGGTACTATATAATTTCTACCCGCGGCTTTGCCTGCGTTATAAATATTACAACAGAAATTCATCATCTGTAAAAATTTCAGCTTTCTAGCTATAGCGGTTTATCAGATACAGCCTGGTGACTGACAGACAGACGGACAGCGGAGTCTTAGTAGTAGGGTCCCATTTTTACCCTTTGGGTACGGAACCCTAAAAAGGTACCTACCTAGCGTAAGTACGAGTAGGTATTCCTTTAGGACATCGACTTGGCATTTTTTTGGTAATATCGACATTTTTATTTCGTATATTTATGCGTTTGACCACTAATTCTAAACTAAATACGTCCACAATTTTAGTTTTTCAACGTAACAGTACAGTTCCAGTTTTTTTGATGCACCTAGCTAGATAGATAGATGATTTTTTATTGAATTACACACACAAATATTACAACATACATAAAAAAATTTTGGAAGGTTTTGTATCTACAAAACCTTCCAAAATTAGTGAAACGGTTGTCGGCCTTGTAACCAAACTGGATCTCTTCCAGATTTATTTTTTAAATTTTTATTTAGAAATATTTAATTCATAGGTACATAACTTATAATATGAATAAAAATACCAACACCTTCATATTACGTATTCTTATATTCAATACCATCGCCTCGTTTGGTCAAATACCTATAAAAGCCATAAACCTTTAAAGCAGTGTGCACACCGGGCGGCCCCCTCACAAACATTCCATCAAAACCGGAGCCTGTAGCCGCCTATAAGTTAGTAAGTGCCCTTATAGCGAAGATGGAGTACATAAGAAGGTGTCGAGTGGTCTAAGCCAAAAGAAAATAAGGCTCGGTTGCACCATATTGGTAGTTATAGTTAAGATTATTGTCAAATTTAACAATAACGCTGACTTAAACAGTGACTGCGATATGTGTTGCACCAGGGTATTCCTTGGAATAGTTAAAGTTATCAGGACTATACAATTCTGACAGACAATTAACGTTAACAATAACATTAACCAGTGAATCGTTGGCGGTTACGGTTATAGTTAAAGTTATGACGTCATCTTACAAATTGTCAAATGGTGCAACACATTATTTTCCCTAACCATTACTTTAACATGTTTGTCATTGCTAAAGTAACATGGTGCAACCATGCCTAAGTGTTTAATATATTTTCACAGACAATTCGGTAAAAAAAGATTGTCTAGAAACCTAGAAATATGTTTACGTACTTATGCAAATCCAACTCTCCATTGAATAAGGGTGGGTTAGGGTGGTAAGGCCTTATAAACAATTGCTCCAGGGTAGTCCTGTGTTCGACAGTGGACTTTTCTAGTCTATACAGTAAGTTCGTGCGTTTGACTTGCTTAGATTAAATTAAACATTTGAAGCCGTCTGTGTTAACTGGTAGTTCCATCATAGAACTGATAATGGTTCTAGTGGCGATGAACCGTTAAAACAACCGCTTGTTAAACAAATGGTTCAAATAGCAATCCGCGCTTGCTTGGTAAGTAAGCGGTCTCCATTAAAAAACTTTGCAACTTCCATCGGCCACGTCAGTCAACCATCATTTTCCGCATTTAATTTTAATTTTATTAAACATAATAAAGATAAAAAACATTAGGGGACATCTTACAGACGATTTCTGACCCCAAACCAAGCAAAGCTTGTGATATGGCTGCAAGAAACTGATATACTACATATACATATTTATAAATACATACTTATCTAGATACCTCAATAACACCCGCAGAGCAAACACCTATGTTCATCACATAAATATTTGCCCTGGGTGGGAATCAAGCCCCCGCCTCTTTGACCCAGGAGTCAGGTTCACTAACCACTGAGCCACCGATGTTTATTAAATATCCAACTTATGGTGACTATAGCTCCAAGGACCATTGGAAGATCTTTTTCATAGAAGACACAGAGGATTAATACTACTTGGAATCGTTTTACTTAGTACGCCATCTTGTCCCTTGTACCATTTTTGCTGTTAAATTAATTAATTTTGTAGCCAGATTTTGGCAAATCTCCCCTCATCCCGAGACTAGGAAGAAAGGCCTTTATAAGGCCTTTCTTTCTTAAGGACCCCGCTTATAGTTGTTCCTTTATTTAAAACCATCATCCATCGACCTGTTTCTCTTGCATTCTATTTTCTATGTTAGTTACAATTTTGTTGATATTACAAAAAAAGTATAAAAATGTTAGACACACGTAGGTATAGCTCGTCTCGTCATTCAAATATAGGAAAAACAATTATCACATACATCCTAAAAAATCATGATTCTGGTCGGAGACCTCCTTTCAAGAACTAGAAAAAATAATCGAACTCATCGACGATACCTGTCAGCCGCCATCTTGTCGCTTGCACCGCTCTTTGCCGTTAAGTTATTTATATTTACGAGTGGAGCCAGATTTCGGCAGATCTCCCCCAGAAACTGCGAGGGGTCTTTATAAGACCCTTCTTTCTTAAGGACCCTTGCTTAAGACCAACCTCCGTCTCGCTTTATCTCTTTCACTCTTCGTTTGAGTTAGTTACAATAAAAAATCTGTTTTTTTTTTAAACGTAATAGTTGTGATATCTACTTCATACCTACTCATAACATTATTATGAAAATGTAGTAGTTACTATTTAAAAAAAGTAAGGGCTTGAGTTTAGTTGATTATTTTTACATAATTATGTCAATTGTTCGCTTTAGACAATTATTCGCCGATTATATTATCAGAAAATATTATACACTACGGAACTAATCGCGCACTAAAATTAAGTGACGTAAAAAGACTATTGAAACGACAAACTGATCAATTAACTGTTTAATGAAAGATTCTACGCACTAGTACAGACGACATTTTAGATGAGAGAGAGAGAAGCATGCGTGTGAGAGCGAGCAAGAGTTAGCTATCATAGACAAACATGATAGTGCAGTGACAAAGTATCAAACTGAAATAGTGATGTACTACACAAGGTTTATTATTTTATAATTACTATAACATTAAGAGATAAATAAATACCTCATCACATCATCCCGTTGTTTTGACCGAGTTGCATCGATCGTGGTCACGGGTAGAGACAATAAATAATTGTAGTGCGCGATTAGTCCCATAATCCTTACATAGTATAAAATAAAGTCGCTATTTTTGTCTGTATGCTCAAATCTTTAAAACTACGCAACGGATTTTGATGCATTTTTTTTTAATGGATAGAGTGATTTAAGAGGAAGGTTTATATGTATAATACACCTGTGCGAAGCCGGGGCGGGTCGTCTAGTGTATAATAATAATGTGTTCAAATCGCGAAAGTTTAAAAACAACGATTATCAGAAAGCTTATTATCAGCTTTTTTTTTCTGTTATGTAAGTACAGTTTAAAAAACAATCATGGTTCTTCCACAAAAGTGAACCTACGAAATCCCTCAACTAATCTATATTAGGCTCTAGTTACCTACTAAGTAGCGGTTAGTTGTAATTGCCACTTTCGGTCACCCATACATCCAAGCATCAGATCTGAAGTAATTTTATTAGAAACACATAGTAGTAGGCCAACCCTAAATTCGAGTAAAGAAATAAGAATACAAAATTGAAATTGAAACAGCTGTTTTTTTCTCGAATTCCGTTTTTTTTATCGCGAATAAGTCCACTCTTGACCACCAACTCGCCTGATGGTAAGCGACGTTGTAGTCGAAGATGAAGCACGCAGACCTAGAAGATAACTATTCACTCTGATATTGAAAAGCTTTATGTTATACTAGCGACCCGCCCCGGCTTTGCACGGGTGTATTATACATATAAACCTTCCTCTTGAATCAATCTATCTATTAAAAAAAACGCATCAAAATCCGTTGCGTGGTTTAAAAGATATAAGCATACATGGGGACAGACAGCGGGAAGCGACTTTGTTTTACACTATGTAGTGAGAGTGATCTATTAGGAAACAGGAAAGCAGGAATACATTTCTGAATACGTTCCATTCCCTGGCGGTACGAATCAGAAATGAATGAAATTCCGGGTTTGTAAAGTACCCATCCCCATAGTAAAAGTTGTTCATAATGATGGTCTGAATCACCTCCTTCCAGCTTAGTACACCAGTTCTGGATAACCCTGTAGATGTTTAAGAAAATTTAGAAGAAATATCTCTTAAAGACCCTTCTAAAGACCCTTAAGGGGCGGGCTCTTATTTAGTATTATTAACTCTCTGGGTTTACTTTGATTTATTCAACAAAGATTCAAGATTGGGATAATTAGGGAAATCGTTACTTTCAAATAAGTGCTTACAAATTGGGCAGCTATTAGATTTTTAATTATTTTGATTACTCATTAATCTATAGCAGTATTAGGTTTTATATTAAGTAAGTAAGTTTGTATAGGCCAGGTGGATTGCCCTGGTGTCAGAGTTTTTAAGCAGCCTGAAGCCTTTTGACTTGGCTAAACGGTTAAAGCAATCGGTTAGGTTTTATGTATATTCTAACTAGCTGAACTTGTGATATGGCTGCCAGAGTCTGATATACTACATATACATGTTTTTAAATACATACTTATATGGATAGTACCTAAATAACACCCAGACACAGAGCAAATACCTATGTTCATCACATAAATGTTTGCCCTGGGTGGGGATCGAACCCACGCCTCTTAGATCCAGAAGTCAGGATTAATAACAACTGAACCATCGAGGCAGTTAAAATTATAATATTAATCTTGTATTAGTAAACCAATATAAATTTTAGGTAAACACATAAAAAGTGTATTATACTCGAACAATACTTCAGAAAACTGAAGGTTGAAACTGCGACGAAAATCAGAAAATCTCTGGAATCCTTCTCAAAATAACTACCTACAGTCCGTACTCTATTACAGCGTGAAACCTACGCTGCTCAGAAAAGCTTTAATAATACGCCAGAGTGTCATCCAAGAAAATAGAAAAGACATGCTTTTTAACGTAGAATACCCTATCTAAACTAACAAAAGAGCCCCGCGTCGCTTGCACGGACAACGGATACAACTAAACACTTTAAGCTATAAAAGAAAGCACAAATGCCATTATTAGTAACAAGTGAAAAGTGTCGGGCGACGCGCCGTGGCAAAAAGAACGCTCCGAGAGCGCGCATCGATTTTTATACCCCCAGAGGGAGGCGGGGTTACGGAGACAGCCAATCAGGGCGCGGTGAGCCAACCAATCACGCGGCGTTCCGTTTTCAAACAGCGCTTTGCTCTGTAATGGAATTTTCGAAGTTCACGCGGGAGATTACGGTATTACGATCATTCCTCTGTATTCTGCCGTACCTACGGTAGCCATTCGACAATTTCCGTACCGTACCGATGCAAATTGGTATCTAATACGGTTTTTCTGTGGAGTCCGTATCTTAATAGTATCGTATTGATTTTCGCGAAGGTTGATTACTTTTTTCTTTTGTGAAAGGAGTTTGGTGTACTTTGGAGTTAAGTTTCTTGCTTCAGGGTAGGGGTAATGAAGTTGATGGCTTATAAAAAGGCTTTTTTGCGTTTTAACAACGGAGGGAGGTTTATTTTAGTAGATTAAGTGATGACTATTTTGGTCAGTGTCAGGTTATGGGCTAATTAGATAAAGAGATTTGTTGATTTTCTTTTGGTTTAGTTCGTGTTAGTGTATAATTTTTTTTTACAAATTGATAACTTAGTCATATGTGAACTTAGTACCTTCCGTGAGTAGTTCTATTTTATTTTCAGGATTTCATAGTACAAATTCGTTTTATTTATTCAATTTTCTGTAATGTCTAAGTCGATCAACTTTTTATATGAAAAAGCATTTTTTTGCGAATTCATTCTTGATCAAATGATGAGTACAATCTGTGAGTACAATGATAGAGAGAAATATGAATATGTCCGTGGTTCAGAGAAAGTTCCAGTATAAATAAACTGTTAAATAATTTGGGCGATTTTTTTGTTGAGAATAAACTTTTTTCTCAGCCATACGACGTCTACTTTTGGACATAGGCCTGTAAGGATATAGATCCCCAATAATACCGTTTGGAAGTGGCATGCAACCAGATCGATCTTGCGATCTCAATGAGGTCACTTGTCCGCCGTGTGAGTGGACGTCCTACGCTGCGCTTGTCGGAACGTGTCTCTAAAAACTTTTCGACCCCATCGATCATCAGTTTTTGACCTATTCTGCCCACTACCATTTCAACTTGCTAACCAACTGGGCTATGTCGGTAATTTTGGTTCTTCTACGGATTTTCTTATCTCTGATTCAACCTCGCAGAGAGATAGACTCAAACATAGCCTTCTTTATAGCTCTTTGGGATACTTCTGTACTGTACTGTATCAGCCTTTTTAAAAGTCCACTGAGTCCATAGGCCTACCCACGAAGGGTTATTGGGTCATATGCACCACGCTGGCCCAGTGCGGGTTCGTGGATTCACATACGCTATCGAATTTATTCTACTGACGTATGCAGGTTGCCTCACGATGCTTTCATTCACCGAAAAGCCAGCAGCGTTAAATTCCGAAAAGCTCATTGGTACGGGACCGGGATTTGAACCCACGACCTCACGACTGTAAGGCGGGTGTCACTACCACTAGACCACCACTGATACGGCTTTGGGATAGTTGGAGCTTATTAACTAGTAGTTCTTAGAACAGTAGACCTCACGGCACATATCTTTAAACGAATGTTCTTAAGCCTATATCTCGACTCGCTCTTGACTGATTTAGTTTATACTCGCAAAGTCATGGCTAATATTATTGAACTAGGCAGATAAATAGCGCGACAGAAAAATTCTGCCCTATATGTGAGAAATAATCAATCTAAAATCACCGACGACAAAAAATCTTTAATATATAGAACCTGTCTAAAATTTTGTCGAGATTCATTGAAAAACGCGACAGCTAGAAAAATATCAATATTCAGACAGACAAAACCGAAATCGTCGAGTAAGGCGGAAACCTCTCTCACTACAGTAACACGCATAATATAGTGAAGTATACAATGGTATTCCAGAATAAATAAATAAATATTTGGGGACATCTTACTCACGGCCCCAAACTAAGCAAAGCTTGTCATATGGCCGCCAGAGACTGATATACTACATATACATATTTTTAAATACATACTTATATAGATAATACGTAAATAACACCCAGTCATTCATCACTTAAATACTTGCCCTGGGTGGGGATCAAACCCACGCTCTTTTGATCCAGAAGTCAAGTTCATTAACCACTGAGCAACCGAGGCAGTCAAATATATCGGTCATCCCAAAATAGTCAGTTTAACAAAAACGTTAAAAATTATGACATAACCTCCTTTTAAGTACAAACTATTGCCAATATTTCCAGCTATAAAAACCTAAATAAAACCAACAAAGAATTGGAAGCAGCCATTCCCCTAGCCCACATTAGCGGTTTCAGCGCTTTCGAATAAACAGCCGGTAAAGCGCTGCAGCCGCTGTTATTTAGAATATCGATAAAAATAAAACTCTTCGTACAATGGGAATATATGAGTTTCCTAGGGAGAGGACAGTATCGATAAATTAATGACCGATAATGTCGATAATTTTGTCCTTGTCTAATTTGGTATCAATTGGTACTTTCGGAAAAATTGGGCTAATGATCATTACTGTTTGTTATTAAACATCATTTGTTTTATTTCTCAAGTAGATGTTTAAGGCCTATAATGATGATATTTTTTAATGTGAATATACATGTCATGACTACTTTAATTAATTACATATGTATCTAAAGGATACGAATTCAATACAAGGTTTTGAACTTCTAAGTATTCTAAGTGACACTATCGAAGCGCATTGCTAACCATTAGGCAAATAAATTGCTAATTTTTTCACGAATTCAGTCATTAAAACAATCCTAAACCTATTTCGTAGCCCGTAGCAAATGAAAGTTCGTTGATGTCTTTTGTAAGAAGACCTCGAGTTATAAAAAATAATGTGTTATAATATGGTAGTTTCAGTCGCTTGTCCCTGTTAATACTTATATTTCTTTCTCTATTTTTGCTATTTTAAAGATCGAAGTGTTATACAACACTTTACACCACCTGTAGACAAAATCTACGCAGCGTAGAGCCTCGTAGCAAAAGCGTAGCACTGTTTCACCTGTACTGTAAAGCAAAGATTTGAAATTTTTCCACTAATTTTTATTAACTAAAAAAACTATTAACAATGTTATTGATATACTCTTTGCCGCCCTTGTTATCTATAGTCAGTCAAAAACTCTCGAGTAATTTTTACAAACATTTTGATATCGTCGAGAAACTTTTCCCATCCCTAGCATCCCAGGAGCGCAGTATTCGAGTCGAATCGATATTGATACCGATACGATCGTGGTAAGTGAGAAAGCTTGTACCACAATGGAACTACCCTGATCTATCACTTAGAACTCTTTGTGGATTGCCATTGGAAAATGTGTGCAAACCGATTTTGTTGCGATTTATTCGAATAAAGAAATGGTGGAAAGATCGTTTGCCCGATGAACAGCACTTAATTTAAGTATGTTCATTATCATTACAGTGATGTTGTCTGTTTACTTTGTGAATGAACGTTCTAGACTACGCCTGCGGGTACGTGGTCTCTACTTGAGAAGTTTTCAACCCCATCAGTCATCAGTTCTACTTACTTGCCTTTTTTTGCGAGGTGGAAATCTTATATTATTATAAAGATGCCCGACAGCTTTGGGGTGCAGTCGGGACATGTGGGATTGTAACCACTAAAACCCCCTCGTTGGCCAGTCTTTGTGCCTTCTTGGGAGCTCCGGGATCTCCAAAGGAACGCACCGGTGCTCCCAGCACTTTCTACGACTACTCGCCTGGTGATAAAACCAGGCTTGTACTGTCCTTTTTGACAGCGTTGCCACACCCGCTGCCGTCCTCCTCAGGCCCGCTTGAGTGGATGGCCAGAGTCCCAACTCTGACGGGTGGTTAGAGTCCAGAGTACGAGCCCAGGGGTCCCCTTTTAGTAAGTAGGCTCTTTCTTCTTACTTGCTACTACTCGCCTCTCCTATTACCATTTAATTTTGATAATCCGCTTAGTTATATCAGTAACTTTGATTCTTAAACGGATATCTTCATCATTATTATATACTACGGGACTAATTGCGCACTAAAATTACGAGATAAATAAATACCTCATAATCCCGACGTTTCGACCGAGTTGCATCCATCGTGGTCACGGGTGAGTAATGTGTTCCAATCGCGAAAGGAGATCTTCATGTTATACGGGTGTATATATATTATCTGTTTAAATAGTATTCGTCTTACCACAAAAGTTTTACGCACGCTTTAGAAAATTAACAGTACAAATTACACGGTTAAACAGTGTTCAAATCTTTTGTGGTAAGTTGGTATATGTTTAAGTATGTAGTTGTTTGGGGTCAGAGACCGTGTGTAAGATGTCCCTTAATATTTGTTTATATTTATTTATTTATATCTACATCTCGTACAAGTGAATTCTTTGGAATGTATGTACGGACTTTTGAATAACTGATTCTTCGATGAAAAAACACAAAATACAGAATTATTTGAAGGTAATTATCGCGAGGCAACGTGCATACGTCCGTAGTAGAACTTCGATGGCGTATACGAATCCACCAACCCGCTCTGGGCCAGCGTGGTGTATATAGCGCATTCCTATATGATGTACCCTTCGTGGGTAGGCTTGTTCAGCAGTGGACTATCAAAAAGACCGGTACAGTACATTTCATCAACATCAACTAGGAAATCGTAAAAAAAAGTTAGCTGTTCCATACATTTTATTCATTTATAAATCAAAGAGGCATGCTTTTCAAGAGCCAGCTTGGGTATCATATTATTGTAAACATGTTTTACTCTACTGTTTTAGTTTGTAGTTTAATTAGGTGTCAGCGATCACCGAAATTAAGCAACATTCCGCACGGTCAGTATTTGGATGGGTGACCGCGGTTGGCATTTTCCAACTGAGCGCTACCGTGGCTCGGATGACACGTTAAATTGTAGGTACCGGTTGTTTTAACCGTTTAGCCAAGTCAGAGGCCTTCAGGCGGCCTAAAAACTCTGACAGCAGGGCTAGCCACCCGGCCTATACGAACTTACTTACTCTACTAAAATCACAAAATAAAGTAAAACATTCTACATCTAAACTTAAATAAGAAAAATCGGCAGATATCCCTAAAGCATATAATAAGTGTGAAAGCTTGTTCCAGAGAAAGCACTTCAATTTGTTTTGATTTATCACTTCGATGTTTGTCGATATACCGCAGAATGTTATTCTTCCGCTTTTTGGAAGAAAAATCGGGAGTTGATCCATTTCTAAAATTCTCAACAAGTAATGCCCAATTTTTCACCATCATGTCAGCTATAGTAAGGTTACTGCTGATCATGGGCTTCCTCTATAAACAACATAGCCCAGAGAATAAGCCAGTAGAAATGGCAGTAGGCAGGGCACACAGTTTGAGGAACGGATGGCCTATTCGTCCAAAGGAACTCACGTACTTGTAAGCGCAGCTTTGGACGTTTATCGATTCTAGCCGCTTCCAATTGGTCTTATAGTAAATTTGAAGGAGAAGCCTATGTTCTGCAGTGATTGTCTTACGGTCGATGAGGTAGTTTAGAATTGGATTGTATTGGAAGATGTTTGCGTCCAGCTTGACCTCGAGGCGCTTAATTTCTATGCAGACTAAAAGAACTTAGAAATATCTAGGAAAACTAAAAGTGCTTATCAAATTCTTGCTTTATTTTTGTTTTTTTTCGTCTATTTTTAAATCAAACATCGAAAAATACTGAGAACCTTCGGAAGCCGTTTATGGTATTTTCGTTGCGTTGTTTTTTCTAGGGATTAAAATACTTGAGGGGTGCGCAGTGTCGGATTGAAGGCTTTGAACGCCTTGACTTGGAATTTTGACAACCTTAGGGGTTAGAATTAAATATCAACGGATACACTTTAGTGAGTACAACTGAGAAATGCCAAATATTATCGAAATCGCGACAACAAAATCCCCTCTTTTTGAGGAAAATCCCCCAATCAAAAATCTACGACCGACGACATAAACCAATACCTAATGTATATAAAACCTGTGCACCAAGTTTCGTAGAGATTCGTTGAAAAATGTGTCCTAGACGAAAATCAATGATCGGATAAACGAAAGCAGAATAGACGACTTGAAGCAAAAACTTCGCTTCGCTTCGGTCAATTAGATCAACATCATCATCAGCCTATTTTGGCCCAGTGCAGGGCATAAGCCGAGGAGGCTTACGCCAATTATCCCTGCCCTGTGCCAGTCTCAACCAGGTATAGCTGCAAAACTTTTGGATGTCATCACGCCACCGTTGAATGGGTCTACAGGGACTGCGCTTCCCGTCACGGGGCCACCATTCAGTCAGAGACCTTCTCCACCTAGCAACATCACATCTAGCTAAATGTCCTGTCCAAGGCCACTTGAGATTGATTATATAGGATCCGATATCTGCCACCTTAGTCCTCCTACGGATCTCCGTATTTCGAATTCGGTCACGTAACGTGATGGTCAATTAGATATTTTACAATATCAAAATGGTTAGTGCAAACATAAAAAATATGCATTATGTACGGGTGGCGCTATAATCGTGTCTGTCTGACCGTTCTATAAAATAATGTGGCCAGTGCTTCGAGCAAATATCTATAGAGTCATAATCGTGCAAAAAAGTGTCCGTGCCAAAACCCTGCCCAAGCTACGTTGTGGGCAGGGTTTTTAGTTAGTCGTAAGTCGATTGCAAGCCGACTACGACGCCGCGCGATGCCAAAGTTCTCGGTTACTAGCACTGATTAGATGACATTTATCGTCGAGATTCAAGAAAACGGGATATTTTGAATAATTTAATGTAAATATCTAAGTCGGTATGTATAACGATGTTCGAACATTTTTTACTACTTTCATTTAGGGACTGTGGCTCTGTAGATATTTGCTCGAAGGGCCAGTGTAATACCTAACCGCACCTGCTGAAGATTTGACTGACTTGGATGGTTGTTGTTGCAGGTTGGGGCTGATATCCCAGTGGAGCGCGCTCGCGGGCCGGTACGGGGGTCTGGTGCCGGCGCCCTGGTACTGGCAGCGGAACTCGCCTCCTCCTAGAGGTTGGTACATTTTTTACTTCATATACTTATTAAAGCTCAGAAGCTTTAGTATAAATTCGCACGGTAAACAACGATGGAATGTTCAGGTCCGGAGTTTTTTTTTTTTTATACAGGGTCATAGGTATTAAACGCAAAACCTTTTAAGGGCGGGTCTAAGTACAACTTTTGTTTTAGGATTTTTGAAAAATCGTGAAGAAAAAGTTTTTTTCATACAAAAAGTTCGTCAACGCGCGGCAAAATGTATGGAGAAGCGAATTTTCTTTCTGCGAATTCTCAAATGTCTTAGTACAAAAGTTGTTTGTCTAGATGTGCTCGACCCGCTCTTAAAAGGTTTTGTGCTTTAATACCTATGACCCTGTATACAGTCATATTAGGGCTACATTAAAAAACGATGTCGTAGCTGAGGATGGAGTAGACCTAGAAGAAACTTATTCACTCTTACCTAAAAGATCCAAATTATAATTGTCAGGAAACAATGATAGTGGTAGGGAATTCCAGTCCATAGCATTCCGCATTATGAAGGAGGAAGCGAATAGCTTAGCATGGAGTATCCACTCTCGCGAGCAGCGCAGCTTGTAGCTGACTTCACATCCGTTGACTTGTACAAGTGCTCGTGTCGCCTCGCGAGTGTGGATACTCCAGTACAGCTAGGTGGTATGTCGACCATGTATTTAAGCGATTTCCAGCTTGTACTGCTGTGAAAAGGAGATAAAGGACGTGGAGAGCGCACACTCGCCGAAATAGAATTAGAAAATTGGCCTTTTGAATTAGAATTGGTGTGCTATGTACATGTGCCTTGCTCACTGCTATTTCAACTTGCTAATTCGCTGGACCATGTTGATAATAATTTTACAACAGCTCCCTAAAAATTGACTACAATTTAATATTTGCTTGGTAAAAATTTGCCATACGACTAACCATACACTAATCACAGCAATCAATTTAAAAAGCTTTCTACGGCTTCGTGATTTCATAAGTCCGGTATGACAAAAGACGCGATACTTGCAACACTGGTAATGTCGGATCGCAGTACTACGGCTGCTTCGATCGATCGGTGTTGGGTAACACTGATTTTTTTTTATTTTAAAACTGTACTCTGTAAAGCGCTTAATACTATAGGCGTGTAGTGTAGAGTCAGTTGCTAAAAATATTACGAAAACCCTATGTGTTTATTTCCCGATTCGTATTATTTTTAGGGTTCCGTACCCAAAGGGTAGAAACGGGGCCATATTACTAAGACTCCGATGTCCGTCTGTCTGTCACCAGGCTGTATCTCATGAACCATGATATCCATTTCTGTTGCCGCTATAACAGCAAAAAAAAAAACAAAACAAAAATTTAAATATATAAGGGGGGCTTCTCCCATACAACAATCGTGATTTTTAGGAGTTTTTTGCTCGCTATTAATAACGGTAAGACGAATGGAGCCTCCAACACGGTAAGGAACCCTTCGTGGCTGAGTCCAACTCCCACTTGACTGATTTTTAAACAACCTTTGTGTCAACAACAGCGATGTGACTTACCTTGTTATTAATGTAGATGAAGTTTTTTGCATAGAATATCTGATTTTCATTTCAGGTTTTTTAAATAAAGCCCACCTTAGTTAAAAATTGTTCTTAAGGATGAGTATACCTCTAGAAACATGACAAATACACGAAAGATTAAATTCAAAATTTAAAAGACCCCCAACGTGATATAATTCTTAGCGCAGCTAACAAAAAAGCCGCCAACTTTGGAACGGATGAACCATTTTTGATGAAACATATAAAGGGTTTTACCTTCCAATCAACTCACCTTTTAATAAAAAAAACGAAATCAAAATTGGATCAGCCATTCGGGAGCTACAATGCCACAGACACACTGGCAGGAAAGACACGTCAAACTTGTTACACTCCGTCGTTTTAGCGTCGGGGTTTAAAAATAACAGTTTGTTGTCTAACGAAAAGTTTTAATGCTACAAATTTTAATCATTGCCAGTATTACATTCCAGTTACCTAATAGCACAAACCTATTCACCGCCAACTGTAAACATCGACGGCAAACAAGTAATCGTCATCACATCGCAACCCCGCTTTAATTTCCCGAATCCCTCCGCAGAAACAAAGGGAACGCCGTTTCACGCGGCCCAAACCGAGCGAACAATGCTTTCCTACCATCCTACTACGAATTTATACATATAGCAACACTGACGCCCGTCTCGGTCGCACTTGCGTTTCAACTCCCATGAAACGTATGTCTATCCTTGTCTATCGTTCCCGTCAAAGCGTCGCTACTATGTGCCAGGAGACATGTCGCCCGCTCGTTTTAATTTTCGAATGCGGTTTATTCGGCGTGCCGTTTTGTGTGATTGCTTTGCTTGGCCTTTTAGCTTTTTTTAATTTGGCGGATAGTGATGCGGGTAAACGGTGCCTGATTAAAATGTTATCGAATCGAGTCTTGTTTGAGATTTAAATTGCGATTGAAATAAATGAAATGTTCTGAATGCGGAATGACGATTTGTGGCAAATGTTTGTGTGTAATAATTAATTCTTAAATATATCATGAATTTGTGATAAATATGTCTACGCAGGGCATTGACTTCTTACGGTAGGTTAGTAAAATTCTGAACTTCGCACAAAGAAAATAGAATAGATAGAAAAGTTCGTAGACTTCGCATAAATTACGCTTTCTACAAACTGATATACACATAAAAATACAACTAGATAGCAATTTAAAAAAAATGCTCTAGTACTTTTCCAGGAAATAAAATTAATACCCAAAATTACCCACTTCTAATGTTGATGATGCCACTGATGCTAGCCTATTTGGGCTACGGCGACTTTGCTATTGTTTATGACTTACTAAAAGTAAAAGTACCTAACATTAAAAAGTTAAGTAGTTATTTGGAAAGTAATAAATAAATAATTTAATCGTAGTTTAAAATCGTATTTAAAGAGAAAGATAATTACATTTAGATTCATTTTAGTGTCCTCTTGTAAAGCCTTTAGTTATAAGCAATATTGTTCAAATCATTTTAAAAAAAAATGTAAATCTTAAAAAGCACAGACCCTGGAGTCTGTGGAGTGTAACGTTCAAATTAAAAAAGAAAAAAAAAAAAACATTAAAAAGTTAGGTGAAACCTAAAAATAAACAACTCGGAAACCTAAGATACGTAGCGCATAGCATCGCAACAAAGTTGTTCAGGACCAAAGAGCAAGTCAGCGTGCGAAATCCGTTATTAGTTTTTTTTTTCAATTCGTTGCTGAACTACTCGCCTTGGATTTGCAAAAAATCATTTTGCGGCAATGTTTAAGTAGTGTTAACATGTTTTATACTGCAAAAAAATAAATGTAATAGTTAATCTACGTAAAAAGATCAAATCAACAAAATTATGATGAAAATCACCCAACTGACACTTTTAACTGAACTAATTCTGGCTGTAATAATTTGATAAAAGCTATTCATTGTCGCAAAAACAGGTTTCGTAAATCCAAGGTGAGCAATTCAGCAATAAATTTCAATAAACCTAAAAAAAAATGTGCGCCGTACGAGTATCAGCCTTTTTTGATAGTCCACTGCAGGACGTAGGCCTACCCACGAAGGGTGACTCTAGCGTTCCACCTTAATTTTCTTTTATAACCGACTTCCAAAAAGGAGTAGGTTCTATTTTCGTCTTTATGTACTATTTTTTGTGTATGTTCATCGATATTTTCGCCAATTGTGAACGAAATTAAAAAAAATCTTTACGGGGTGCCGTACCCAAAGGGTAAAAACGGAATCCTGAATTCCATGAACCGTGATAGCTAGGCAGCTGAAATTTTCACAGGTTATGTATTTCTATTGCCGCTATAACAACAAATACTAAAAACAGAATAAACTAAATATTTAAGGGGGGCTCCCATACAACAAACGTAAGTTTTTTTGCCGTTTTTTGCTCTATATTAATAACGGTAACAGGTAGGCGCTTGAAATGGGGCTAAGGAGGTTCCCATAGGGCACGGAACCCTTCGTGCGCGAATCTAACTCTCACTTGGCCAATTTTATTTTAGTTCGAAAGGGTATACTCCTGAGGTGGTCCCATTTAAATCTCATCGAAATCAGTTGAGGTGTTTTTGAAAATCAACAATAATGGAAAAATTGCATTTATACATCAATTCTAGCGAATTCGAATGTTGTATATGTCGGATCCATGAAAAGGCACCGCATCAGTTATGTTTCTGCTTCAATGTGGTAATGTTTTATACCACTGACCCAACAATGCTTCAGTGTGGCGTGGCGTGGGTTTAGCGGGCGAGGAGATAAAGGCGACGTCACGAACAATCAGTTTATTTCACGGAAGATTACGTATGATTACAATTATAGAGAACTTTAAGCGAAGGACATGGTGTTCCGCAGCGTAACGCACGCTGCCACCATTCTATCAAGAATCACCAGACTTGAACCGTTCTAATCTTAGTTTTTCACAACTTCTTCCGAACAAGTCCTATTTACAACTCTCACCCACAACTGACATCTGACATGTCACCTCGCATTTTCCCGCCCATCGGACGATCATGCGATGTCAGTGTCACTTAAAACCTCCTTAGAATCAATCAGCAGCGTTTGTCACAAGCGTTACCCCAGGAATGTTGCCACTTCCATTCCTAGTCCTTCGAAATTATACTAAGTGTCACCATTTAAAATTAAACTTAAAGCTATTGTCCCGTTATATACGAATTTACTCGATGGAAGTCGGTATTGCCATTTTTTGCGAAAAATAATTATCACCAACAGGCTTAGAACGTAGGTACATTATACCAGATCGGCGTGTACGTTATTAACCCAATATTATCTAATGAGGCGCCATAATCACATTAAACAATACCTAGTGAATGCAAACTAGTAAACTGCTTAACTAGTAAGCGTTTGTTAACAGCCAGCAGCACACAAAGGATTAGAGGGGCTTCGGAAATCGATGGAAATCAGTGCCGTAATGTGCAAACAGTAAGGGATGTAGGACTGTCGAGTATTATTAGAGAGTGTATACGTATCTCTTAGCAATGGACCTATTTTAGACTACATGTACCTACTACAAAATAAAAACAAAAACTCGCCCAATGCTTAATAATGACGATGTTAGATTTACCTGCGTAACAACTGTTACCTACTATGAATTGTCGGAAATAATGTATTCTGCAAGTTTCTTTTTAAATAAGTACGTTGAACGAGCTTATATTTTTAAAATCCAAGGGTAGCAATTGTGAAGGCAAAATCATAATTATAATAGCTAATTAGCATATTTCTGTTTCTTTTTCACTCTAGGCATTCGATAGAGAGAACACTTTTTACGTTGCTATTGAAATTACGATGGCGCCTTCATAATTGGGCCTTCTGTATAGGCACAGCCCGGACACTCCGCGATTTTTCATACAAAATCTGCTGTCTTACGCACACCTACACAGTACTTACTCACAGACAACACACTTACGCACGGTCGCTACACGCGCATTTGTGTGCGGAACGTCTATGGCTGTTAGCGATCACCACAACGTGACGACATGCCGCGTGAATGGGACAGTTGCGTACTTAATTTGCAAAAATGAATATTAATCTAGTGCTTAAAAAAGTATAACAATTACTTAATTTGGAAGCATTTTAACAAAAAGTAACCGATCTACTTCTTTTGTAAGATAATATCAAGAGGAAGTTACCAAATAATGTAAAATAAGTTCCTATTATTTATCCTTAGGGAAACATTAAAATTTCTTGTTTTGTTACGTATCATTGATATTCAACCATACACAGTACAAGTGTTCCCTATTGTCACAGTCTAGGTAGTTTTTATTAGAAAATCCACCGGCCAGTGCAGCCCGCGCGCAGAGTACACGATGCGGTACGTAGCGCGGGGTGGAAGTGAGGAAGACTCAAACGGGTGGGGGGTAACGAGTGGCCGTTCTATACGTAGTATTATTATATATTCTTTGGTATAGGTCAGAAAAGCGGACAACGAAATAGTCTATGTAAAAAAAAAATGTCTTATAAATATGAAAGAAAAAGAAAATCAGCTGTTCCACACATTTTGTCGAGGGTGAATGATGTTTTTTAGATTTTTCTGTGGAAAAACAATTTTTTTTAGATTTTGCATGAAAGTCGTTGAACAAAGCTGTTAATTTTGATGTACAGAATAAGTCCATAAAAGGATGATAATTGATTATTACCAATAACCCTATAAATCAACTCGATGATGTTTCACGTTAAAACCATCGCCCAAGCGTTCTGACACAGACCACCAAATGTTTAGACTGGGTTTTTAATCACATACCTATCTTAAAGTTGTTTTGTCTAAGGATATGCTCATACTGCATTCATTTTGTATAGTCATGCTAGTTAGTGCTGACCGACGCGACTACGAGCTTTGAAATGTATACGTGTGGTACCGCGCTATATCATACGCGGGTAGACTGGCTTCCCTTCGCAAATATCTTGTAAGCATTTAGAATATAATGACATCAGTAGTTGGCTTAGCTAAAGGAGATATTGCAAATATGCATAGAAATTGGCCACTAAAGGGTACAGTATTTCATAATTTGCTTTGTTTCTTTTGGAAAATGATTTTCCCGTTATTTTTTAAAATAACAGTGTCCATTAAAAGTAATTTCGTGTATTCGGGTATTAAGGTTACATGTGACCAAAATGACAGTAATTCAATGACTGAACAAAAATCAAATTGGAAAATGTGAAATTACTCATAAATTAAGCATTTGACGCGGTTGTTTTACTCTGCGCATTTATTTATCATAGTTTAACGGATTTTTTGAGCTACTGTACCTAGTCTGAGCCCATTTTGCATTATCCCCTTTCATATCGAAACTTTGATTTTTTTACCGACGAACCGGAGGAGGTACTCAATTCGACGCGTATATTTTTTGTGTAAAACGCACAACTTTTTTCATAGTAGCCCGATTTCAATAATTCTTTTTACATTGAATATACTTTGAAATTGGTTCTAGTTAAATTTTATCAAAATCGGCTGAGTCGTTTTTAATAAATCAACAATAATGTGAAAAATGCTACATCGATCCGTGCGAAATATTCGCCAATTCTGAAATCGGTCTCGCTATTTTTTGTTAAAAATAATTATGTTACGTTTTTTTTATCAAACATATTGACATTTAAATCTCGAATATCAAGAATTTTAAAGACAGAGCAAAACTCTGACACTGAAGTAAAACTTAACTCTAGCCTGAGTATGAGGCCTACACGCACATGTGGGTGACACGGCTCGTATTTTGTCACAACGTTCTGTTTTTTAACTGACTTTAAAAAGGAGGTTCTCAATTCGTCTGTATATTTTTTTTCATAAATATATGTTACGCGATTACTCCGCCAATTTGTTAAGATTTTTTTCTTCGGTAGACCATACTCGTAACTCAAAGGTCCACTTTACACTTATTATTATAATATGGAAAATTTACGCAATATCATTATAATTTATAGCCTATGTGTTATTCTGATGTAAAAGCTTTATATTTGCAAAGTTTCCCATTTAAATGTTATCTAAATCGGCTAAATCATTTTTGAAAAATCAACAATAATGTGAAAATAACATTGATCCGTGCGAACTACGCATTTTCACATTCTGTACACGTTTAAAGTCGGTTATGCCATTTTTGATAAAAGTAAGTTCGTATAGGCCGGGTGGCTAGCCCTGGTGTCAGAGTTTTTAGGCCGCCTGAAGGCCTCTGACATGGCTAAACGGTTGAAACAACCGGGGCCTACAATCTAACGTGTCATCCGAGCTACGGTAGCGCTCAGTTGGAAAATGCCACCCGCGGTCACCCATCCAAGTACTGACCGTGCGGAACGTTGCTTAATTTCGGTGATCGCTGACAATCACCTAGTCAAACTACGCTACGAGCGCTACAATTTTTGATGAAAAATAATTATTTAACAATCCACTGCAGAATATTAGGCTTATCTACCACGCCATTATTGGGGCCATACTCACTAAGGTGGCCAAGTGCAAGTTGATAGGTTTGTCTTGTTAAAATGTGACAGATTGTCTTGGATATTAGCAAGCACTAATAAGCAGTTACCTTAGCCCTTGGAATGGAACAGTCTTCCTGCTTTCCTGTTTCCTAAGAGATATAATCTAAAGCTTTTCAAGGTCAGAGTGAATAGGTATCTTCTAGGTCTGCGTGCTTTATCTTTCACCACAACGTTGCTTACCATCAGGCGAGTTGGTAGTCAAGCGCGGACTTATCCGCGATAAATATATTTATAAATACTAGCTGACCCGGTGAACTTCATCCCACCATCTGACAACTGCCATTGACAACTTTTACATTCAGGAATATTTTGTATGGGAAAATTACATTGACGTTTTTACTATTTTCCTCCGTACATTTTTATATTTTCTCACCGTTTAAACCTTCTCTTAGCTTCCACGGATATTTCAAGACTACAATTACCCCAATCGGCTCAGCCGTTCTTGAGTTTTAGCGAGACTAACAACCACGATTCATTTATATATAAGAGAAGAAGAAGATTTATCCGTCATAAATGACCTAAGTACGCACCTACTTACCGAAGAACTTACAAAATTCCCACCAATACACCAAATCTATTGAACGCGTTGAACCGGCAGTATTTGTACGGATTGGTGACAATCGCAGTGTAATCGGATCCGACGTCACGACCCGATGCCTCTGGAAGCCGTACTCCGCCGTGATTAGTACGAGGGCTCCCGATCAAACCTCGATTGGTGAAACTCAATGTCCATTTTAAAAGGTCTTTATTGACCGAAGCGAAGCGAAAGACTATGCTTAAAATCGATTGATTGATTAAATTATTGATTAATTCAACGAATCTTGAAGAAACTTGGTACACAGGTTATCTAAAAGTAAAAGTAAAATTTATTGCTCTGACACCAGGGCTAGCGACCTGGGGCCTTACTGCGTAAGCGCTCTGACGTTCGGCTTCGCTTTTTCTCCTGCTCGCACCAGTTACTCACGCCACGAGAGCGAGCTAAGCCGAACGTCAGAGCGCTTAAACAGTAAGGCCCCTGGACTTATACAAGCTTATACTTACCTAATAATTCTTGAATGAGAAATCTTGTTGATTGTTCAATACGTAACTTATAGCTCTTTGAATTACTATCTACTTACTTCTATTTGGACAATTTCTCCCATTTACGACTAATATTTCCCATAACTACAATAGCTCCTATCTCTTGTTACAGAAGACTCTACAACCAACGAGGAAGGCTCAGCGGGCGGCTCACCGCGCCCTCGCTCCCCACCTCGCGCTCCTACTCCCCCCTCCCCCTCCCGCTCATCCCCCCGCTCCCCACGCCTGCACCCCGCCCTCTACCCGCAACAACAAGACCCGCAAGACTCAGACCCAGACGTCGACGAGAGCGATGACTTCGAGAAAGACGAAAAACGAGACCCCAACGCGAACCTCGGCAAAAGGAAGAAGAAGACACGAACAGTCTTCTCCCGCTCCCAAGTTTTTCAACTGGAGTCTACCTTTGATATGAAGAGATATCTGAGCAGTTCCGAACGCGCCGGATTAGCTGCTAGCTTGCACTTAACAGAGACACAAGTAAAGATCTGGTTTCAAAATAGACGTAACAAGTGGAAACGGCAACTGGCAGCGGAATTGGAAGCAGCAAATATGGCTCATGCCGCTCAGCGTTTAGTGCGGGTCCCAATTTTGTACCATGAGTCTCGACCTACGTCTATGCCGCATACACCTTTGCCAATGCATCCGCAGTTCACGAATGAACCAGGGGTCTACTTCCAACCTCAAGCTCCTCAGCAAATGCAGCCGTTGCCTGCGTCGCCCGTTACATCGCGCGCTCCGCTCTCTAGCCTCGTGTAGTGCTCGCTCGACGTCGCGCGCTCGACTGACGGCGACGGACAATTTAAAATTTGAATTTCGAGCGTTAACTTTTTAAAATAAGCTGAATATAAATCGATAGTTTGAAAGCGAGTTGTATAGAGGCTATGCTGACTTGTATTGATAAAATATGCATAAGAGCTGACTGCAGACAATATAGACTATATTTTTTTCCAATTTTTACTTGATCGCAAAATCATTTATTTAATTGATTATGTAAAATTTCAAAATTAATACGATCTACGGGTAACGAAAAGTCGTGAAAAATGCTTGACTAGGTTTTTATAAACATTTTTTTATCATAATGGCGGGACAATACGAAGACTCCAAAAAGTTTTAGCCTTTCTAGCTAACTTTGGCCTAAAGTATATTTAGTGTCTGCACCAGCTCTTAAGTAATGGCCTATTAGACTACACGATATGCAGATAGTAGTAACTATTAAATAATTGTCTCATGTCAGTATTGGCATGAGTGAGAGAGGTTTTTAAAAAGACTGTCTGCATATCGACTAATCTAATAAGTCCTTTACCACCATTCAGCCTGCAGACTAGTCATATCATGAGTGTCAAATGCCAAATCGTTCAAAACTAAATGTTAGCTGATCTAGATTATTTTACACGATGAGTGCAAATAATATGGAGAGATTCTGCTGCCAGTATAGTAATTTATTATACCAACTGAAGCATGGTGGTATAATCTTCTTAATCGCAATAACAGTTCTTATAAAAATAATGAACCGTAAAGTAAGTTCGTATAGCTCGGGTGGCTAGACCTGGTGTCAGAGTTTTAAAGCCGTCTGAAGGCCTGCAATTTAACGTGTCATCCGAGCCACGGTAGCGCTCAGTTGTAAATGCCACCCGTAGTCACCCATCCGGAAACTGACCGTGCTGAACGTTGATTAACTTTGATGATTTACATACCTTTTAGTTGCTTACACGTAAATGGAAAGGGAATAAAATTCGTAGTTGCTTCACAACTTAGAACATAAAATGGCGATAGAGGCAGGCTTTATCGATATCAGTTACTATGTTAGAAGAATATCTCCATATGAATGTTTGCAATCTTGTTTTACATGTCTAAGTAAGTGTAGCAAATAATTGTAACGTACAAAAATCATCGTCATTCCATGTTGTATATTAATGTAAATAAGATTTAACAAAATTCTCTTGTAAAATTAATTTATTATGATATTTTTTGTAAATAATAATAGGTTAAAGAACTGAATAAGTTTAATCGTAACATTAGAAATTTATAAGTGATTAATAATAATCTAAATTGAAGCTTGCGATATTTTAGGCGGCGTTGTAAATTATTTATTATTTTTGTATATAATGATTAAACTTGTGCTAGCGCTTGTCATATTCGCAATTCAAAATTAAAGTAACAACATTACATTGCCTTATTTCTCTGTTACCATTATTTATAATTATATTTCCGTACCTACAATTTCCGTTCCAGTTTCATCATTATACCTATTATAAATTCAGTAAATTCACTTAATTTTTGGATTATTTGTTTTAACTTTGAATATAAAAAAAAACAAATTCAAAGATTCTCTAGTACCTACAGTTGAATAACAATGACATAAAAAATGCAAGTTGAGTCCCTCCGCGCGGAAGAAGTGAAACTTCGACGCGACAGTGCTTTCATATTCCCTCCATGGTAGCGTTAAACGTTTAACGCAACCTTGTTGGAAGTCGCATTAGAAGTTTCACTTTAATAACAATATTTTAAAAACAATACTTTCCGTTCTCCTCGATGATTCAACAGAATTGTAAATTCACTAAACTCTTTAAATTAGGTTATTCCTATTATAATTTAAAAAAAAATAACAAAATTGTCTATGTTACGCCAAAAGCAATACTGTTTGTTTAAATTATTTTTTAATTTATTTCAGTTTAATTTTTTGATAGCCCAAAAATTTTGATTGTATTGTAGGCCCACCTACTTACATTGAAATTAGTATGAATTTAAATAACTGTCTGATTAACGTTGTCAATAAACGCAAACGAAAGTGTCTCTACAAATATTCCCGGTAATTTAATTCATCATCATCATTACCAGTCGTAAGATATCCACTTCAAAACATAGGCCTCTCCTATGGATTCTCAACAACATCAGATGGACGCGGCTTGCATCCAATGTGATCTTGCAGTTTTTTTTATATTATTGCGAAAGTATCACCCTGCGTGGGTAGGCCTACGTCCTGCAGTATACTATTTAAAAGACTGGTACAGTGAAATATAGAACTAATGCAAAAAAGCTGCCTAAGTCAATCTCCCCTTAAAAGTTCATGAAATACGTTGAGGGCAGCGTTTCTTTCTGTGAAAACTCGATCGTTTGCGATGGCTCTTATAGTTTTATCATTAATCTCTACACAACACTAATTTGATAGTAAACTTCATACTTTTTCTAAGTTAACGTGTTACCATACAGCTTGCCTAATAACTACCAAATTCTGTAATGTTGTCAGGCTAAATACTAATTAATTGCTTAATTCTATAAATATTAATGTTATTTATTGATAGTAGTTGGAATTCGTCAATGCATTGTAATATGATAATTATGCTGTGGTAAATAAGGCGGGAAATAAAAAAATATGCATAAATATGTTATTTGTTTATTTATATTCTGCTTGACAATCAACCAAATCTATAACCTAGGTGGGGGCTGCTTGCTAATTTTCCTGATAGTTTAGCATGCGACCACGAAAAGACACGAAAAGAACTCTTTTCGACTTGTGAAATAGTAGCTCATTCTGTACATCAAAACTAACAACTTTTGTTATACGACTTTTGTGAAAACTAAAAAAAAAATGTTTTTCATCGTTCCATAGAATTATTCACCCGCGACAAAATGTATGGAACAGCTATTTTTTTTCCGCCATAACTCTGTCATATTTGGACACGTCGAAAGAAATATTTCGTGGTGCGCATCCTAGCCCGGCAGGTCTCTGTAATAAACGCCCTGTCCGCTACAACCACTCGGCCACGAGCTCGCCACTATAGTCCGCGCCATATAAGTCGGCGGATGGCAGGTTGGGCGCAGAACGCTGCGCAAAAGGTAAAATGTAGCTATGCGCGAGAGCGAAAGAGACGAGACACACCCGCCCGCCAACCTCATGCCTCCCGCGCGCTCGCTACGCCTGTGCTCACCACTTCGACACTTACGTCGGCATTGTGCACACATGCGCAATAATTAGCGAATCATGGCGAAGTCAGAGGCCTTCAGGCGGCCTAAAACTCTGACACCAGGGCTAGCCACCCGGCCTATACGAACTTACTTATGGCGAAGTGTCATTTATGGCCAAATTCCCATCCGCCGACTTGTGTGGCGCGGACTATACGAGAGGTAAGAAACCAATGTAGTAAAATGTCTACACTTGCCAGCTAACGATGATTATTATATGGTCGAAATAATTGTCTTAGTTAAATTAAAAATTTAAAAAACCCCCGACAACCATTTTGGGCACACTTGTAGAATTTTGGTTCTTCCATCCCCACTTTAACCCACCATAACTCTTAAACGGCTCAATCGATTTTTATAAAACATAGCTAAGAACACTCTTGATTAAGTCTCCTTTCATCCAAAAATAACTAAACTGAAATCGGTTCAGTGGTTCGGACGCTATGATGCCACAGACAGACACACAAACAGACACGTCAAACTTATAACACCCCTCTTTTTCGTCGGGGGTTAAAAAGAAAACAGTCGCATCGAAAAATGGAAGAAAGCCGCTTTGAAAGTATTTGAAGGTGATGTTATGACACACTCTGACATAGGATATCGTTTCCCATCATGACTGACTTTTACGGGATCAAATCTAAAATCATCAGCTGTTACAACAAAATGTCATTTGGTAATATTTATAATTTTACTAATTTAACAAAAATGGCCTTGAACACCTTTTATTAAGCAAACTATCATAGGTATGTTTGTAACAGTGGGATTGCGGAGCCCCTGAGCAGATCATGGATCACCTGCTTACGTGCCCACAGTGTCCGAGCCCCTGCACGATGGAAGATCTACACCAGGCTACACCCTGCGGGGTCGCAGTGGACAAATATTGGGAGAAAATAATTTAACTACTTTGAACCATTGACACGACGAAGAAGAATAAAAAAAAAACAATCACAAACGAGACGGTCCATTCTTTGACATTACGCGCGTATATTGTTTTGTCATAAATTGTCAAAATTTGTATGGGTAAAAAAATACTTAGTGTATAATTATTTATTGGGCCGTTTTGCGTTTTTATCAAAGGTAAAACCATTAGAAGCCTAGCAATACAAGGTAGTATGAAACCAACACCCTTGCAACACCGTCCAGTTTCCGGCGGGAACCACCGGAAGTGGCCGGAAACGGCCGGAAGTGGTCAGTTACCAGCACGTGGCGGTGTTTACACGCCCCCATAATAGCCAGTCTACACTTCATAGGGATGATACGGTGTGGTAACAGTTTGTTTTGTTGAAGTGAAACTTCTAATGCGACTTCCAACAAGGTTCCGTTAAACGTTTAACGCTACCATGGAGGGGGCATGAAAGCACTGTTGCGTCGAAGTTTCACTTCTTTCGCGCGGAGGCGTTCTTACTAACTTTAACTAGGTACTTTTACTTGCTGTTTCTAAATAACCCAGGAACTTTTTACCGCACGGCTTGCGTCCAATCTGTACCTACGAGTAACACAGCCTTTTAGGGTTCCGTACCCAAAGGGAAAAACGGGAGCACATTACTAAGACTTCGATGTCCGTCTGTCCGTCTGTCTGTCCGTCTGTCACCGGGCTGTATCTCATGAACCATGATAGCTAGGCAGCTGAAATTTTCACAGATGATGTATTTCTGTTGCCGCTATAACAACAAATACTAAAAACAAAATGAAATAAATGTTTAACCTACGACAAACCTGAATTTTTAGACGTTTTTTGCTCTATATTAATAATGGTAATAGGTAGATGCTTGAAATTTTCACAGAATATTTAGTTTTATATTCACTTCAATAATACATAATAAAATTAAAATAAAATAAATATTTGAGGGGCCCCCTTCCCATACAGTACGGAACCCTTCATGCGCGAGTCCTACTCGTACTTGGCCGATTATTTAATAGTCCACTGAAAGATGTAGGCCTACCCACGAAGGGTCATATATCCACCAAACTGGCCCAGTGCGGGTTAGTGGATTCATATACATAAAATTACTTCTACGGACATACCTATACACAGGTTGCCTCACGATATTTTCTTTTAGCAGTGGTGTGAAATTCCGTTCATAAGTTCGTACTCATAGGTACGAGATCGGGATTTGGTCCCGCGACCACAGGATTGCAGGGCAGGTATTACTACCACTAGACCACCACGGCATCCTGGGCGTTGACGCAAACATTTTTTGTAAGTATTCTGTCACTAGTAGTTCTCCGAACAGTAGACCTCGCGAACACAGCTTTTAACCGAATATTCATAAACCTTTATGTAGACTCGTTCTTGACCAATTTGGTTCATACTCGCCAATCTAGTCAGAATTTTCATATTAAACGATTTTGCTTAATATTAGCCAAAACGGCTGATAAGTAGCGCGACAGCAACTCTCCCCCTGAGAAAAATCATTTAAAAAATCAGCTATTTCATACGGAATTGCAACTCGGAATCGACAAAATGTATGAGACAGCTATTTTTTTTTATTATTGGTTGTCCCCGTGGTAAAATTGTTCATAATGAATTAATGATGGTTTGAATCACCTCCTTTCGTCTTAGTACACCCGTTCTGAATAATCCTGTATATATTATAAGAAAAAGTATATCTTAGTTTATCTTTTTGTTCTTTATAAGATAGACTCTCAACAACTAATTGTTTACGCATCGGGTACTGTACCAGCCTTTTTAATAGTCCACTGCAGGACGTATGCTTACCCAAGAAGGGTGATTGGGCCATATCCATCACGCTGGCCCAATGTGGGTTGGTGGATTCACACACGCCATCGAATTTCTTCTACATACGTATGCAGGTTGCCTCACGATGTTTACCTTCACCGAAAAGCAAGTGGTGTGAAATTCCGTACATAAGTTCTAAAGGAACTCATTGGTACGGGACCGGGATTGAACCCACGACCTCAAGAATGACAGGCCAGCGTTACAACCACTAGACCACCACGGCTTGTTTATTATCAATTAATGATGGTCTGAATCACCTCCTTCCGGCTTAATAAACCAGTTCTGGATAACCATGCATATATTTTAGCATTAGTTTATCTTTTGAAAAAAGAAAAGCTAATTGTTTTCGGACCTTAACCTCATTAATTTACCAGTTTATTTTTGTTCTTCTAAAGAAATAATAGTAATGACGCATTTAATCACCTATCATACTGGCCATATGCTACGGTGGTCATCCATCACCAATAGCAAAATAGCTTCCAACTACACGAGTCATTAACTCGTTTAATTGTAACCTGGAGTCATTAACACAGCCATTATCTTTGTCACACTACTGAAACATACACCACTTACTATATGGAGCTCAGGGGCGTATTAAGATATAGAAGGGGCCTTGCTGATGCGCAGCGCCCACTTCTATATCATAGCCCTTAGTCCAGGTTTTGCGTAGTTTACTTAAACTTTCGCGTTGGCGTGTGGCTCAGAATTAGAATATGTGGTTGCTCCATACATTTTGGTTAGTTCTTCCTCGTTTCCGCAAGGGGCGCCGTATAAAAATGTATAGAGCCGTACGGAAACAGCTGTAGTTTCAATGTACGTGTAAACCTGGACTAACCCCTTACGTGGGCGACGTCACATCAGCGAGGCTCCTTTTTTGACTGACTTCAAAAAAGAAGGTTCTCAATTCGACTGTGTTTTTTATGTATTATTATTTATTTATTTATTTAATAACTAAAACGGCACAATAGAATGTATGTTACGCGATTTTTCCACCAATTACACATCGATTTTGATGATTGTTTGTGTGGTAGACCATACTTCAGAGGTTCATTATAAATTTTATCGAAAACAATCAGGTGGTTTTTGAAAAATCAACAGTAAATAGTCAAAAAATTTGATAATTGAATTTCATTCAAGCTATCTATTTTACGAATTTTATGCGATGGAAGTCACTTATGTCATTTTTGGCGAAAAATCATTTTTTCGTTTCCAAGTGTAGATATTCTAGTTATTCCAATATTTCACTTCACTATTCCAGTCTATTTCCAAGTCTATTAGAAAAAAAATTAAAGAGACCCCGTTGATTGCGAAGGCGAAGGGGCCTTCGCCTCGGCCTAGCTCCGCCCCTGCTGGAACTTAATTAAAAGGAATTTAACGACTTTTTGATGCGACTATTGGGCCGATAAGGGCAAGTAGAGGATATGTGGAATGCTACGATAGTTTTAAAATTTAATTTGTACATTGACCCTTATGCCTAGAACAAAATATTGCGTACCTAATCTGTAAGAGTAACGTAACGACAGCGAAATTATGATCATTGGATAGTTTATTGATGATATTTAACAACCTAACCATAGCCAAATCATGATATAGTTTGATGATTAATTAAAAATTTGTTTGTGATTTAATTTGGTCAGTTGAATGGTACCCTTAACTTATATGCCTACGACAGAGCGGAAATACACTAAATATTAAATTTATTCAAGACAAGAATTTGTGTGATCATTGGTTAGACCGAATTTCAAATCAAACAATCACAATTAATTTCACTATTATTACATCTTAAAGACTCGGACTTTGGAAATCTCCAGATATTTTACCACAGGCCCCCAATGATGTCCTCAATGAGGCCTATTTCACGTCATCCTCAGCTCCTGTACTGTTACTACAGTAGTCGTGGAATATTGGGAATGGTACTTTGGTAGCTATTTCATCGTAAAAGCTCTGTCAAAGGTCTGACTCCCATGTTAAATGTTGCTTTTGTAGGTTGCTTCATAAATATCTTAGGAAATAAGATTGTGTAAAATATTGACTAAAAATATCTCAAAATATCAATTCATGACTCCTGCACATACCTACTTATTGTGTACAGATGGTTTCTGGATCTCCAAAACTGTATCATTTAACTTGAAGTTCGAAAAATTAATTTTCTATACCAGTAATGCCAAAAAAATACCTATCAAATAGTTACAACCTGTTTTTCATTATTCTTAGGTTACAACACAGGCCGTAAGGAAATTAAACAAAAAAGGCTCCATGTTAAAAGTTACTAAATGTTGTCGTTTAAAAATCGAATACAATACTAGCATCTGCCGTTTATTTGAATAATGACGCTTCCAAACAAACACATTGGCCACGGGCACAGCCACGGGTGTCATTTTGTCGCTGTCAATTTTTTTTTTAAATAAAAAGTGACGTTTCACGTAAATCGACTGTTATCTTGTTGTTAATTGAAAATGATACCGAGAAGGCTTAATTTGAGTTGAATGAGCGTGTTTTGGCATAAGTTTAATGTAGCTTCGTCACACGTCGCAGTCGTTTTTAATTTTTAAAGCAATTTGTTTCGTAAACCATATTTATGACAAAAGGATAAGATAAGGTCAAAAAAGAATTATATTGTAGTTATTCAGGGTCAAAATGCAGGGTTATTCAGGGAAAAGGTGTACCAAGCCGAGAGGAGCCAAGAGAGGAGGTGATTTGGACAATTTTCTATGGACTAAGCCAGAATTAGAGAGGAAAAAAGCTGTTTCAAACAATTTGCTGAATTTGATTTGCAATTTTGTGTGAAATAGCGAAAAATGCTCGAAGGAAATAGCTAATATTTTTTCTTGAATTCCGGGTTGGCCCCATAGTTATCGTTATTCACAATGCGGATATCAGTTACCTCCCTTGGATTTAGTAGGTACACCCTAAAATAATGATGAAGAAGACTTAGCTATGTAGAATTTGGCAATTAAGTAATTAAGTACTACTAGAGCCAAAAACACTAAGTAAATCATCATTATTCAGTTACACTTGACCATTTATTTCCAAATTAACACTCATTACATTTGACCATTTTCTTTCAAATCTGTAACATTGAATAACATCAAATTATTACAAATAGAAAACCAGACTAAGTACCTACCGCATAAAATAAAACCTCATTTGCAAATTGAAATCAATCAAAGAAACAGCTGCATTTAAATAAACTATAAAAAAGCTAAACGTCACCCTCGCGCGTTCCGAATTCAATTTCGATAATTAAGTGACAGTTGATAACAAACCTCCCGAGCGCCAGTGCTATTTATTCTGTGGTAGTAATCGGAGCGTGGCAACACTCAGCCGCACGCGCGATCGAAAGATAACGGGCATTCCATTTTTAATTAAATTGAGATTCCGTAAAATGTTTGTAGTTTATGCTATTTCATTGGAGAGGTGGTTAAAGAGCTGTTAGTGCCAACATCACAAAATTAGTAAGTAGAGGTTTCACATGGCGAACGCGATATTGTTTTTATGATAACAGTAATTTAGTTGTCAATAAAACTAGATGTTAGCTATTTATACCTATACATAATATAGCACCTACGTGCTACGAGTATATTATAACTTTATTGAATCTAGCTATCTATAAATATCTATATATTGAATATTAAGACTTAAGTAGGCATACTTAGGCCTCAATATAATATGTCTAGCTCTAGCATAAATTTTTATGAACTCTCTGATAGTCGCGTAACGATAATATCGTAGATATTATATTTAATTCAAAAAGTTAAAATAATAGCACTACATATTATACATATCTAAATTATTTTTAATACGAGTAACGAGCTCTAACGTCCTCATTGTTTTAAAAAATCGTGTATTAAAATAACATAACTTAAACTTGGTTTATAATTTATTTTATAACAAATTTGCTCGTAAAGTGGCTGTAATTACACCAATTTCAATATCGTAATGTTTTTCATTACGCACTTGTGCGTTATTGTAATGTAAAACGCACGAGTGAACGATACTTTTTAAAATCTTAGCAAAGAGTTTTTATGTCAGAAAAGTGAACAATATTTTATGAATAAAATTAACTTTGAGAGATAAAACATAATAAATAAACATTCATTTCTTTAATTTAAATAATTTTGACAATAAATTACAACCATTTATATGTAACAAAAACACAAAAATATTAATTTACTTTATTAGTAATACTGGTTGTTTTTGTACCTTTGCCTAAAAAAAAACGTTGATGCGCGCGCATCGATAATTTGTGGACAAGTAAAGATTTATTCGTTTAAGAAAGTCAGAGTTTTATTAAATTCCTCGCAAATATGTTATAAAACGTCGTATGACATACGTGTGCTTTGAAAATTACCGCACTTATATCTATACTATTAACGTAATTTTACATTTATCAAACATTTCTCCAAACGAAATTCACGTAAATAAAAAAATCTTACCGCGTTACATTACGTTTTGTCGATAGAGAATGGCCCCATGGCGTTACGCGGCGCTTATTGTGCTATATATATATATATATATATGTCGCGGATTCAGATGGATTAGAATCCGCGTGGTTATCATCGTTGTCCGCCATCGTCAATATTATCACTTGTCAGTGCACACAAGTGGCGCAGGCGCTGTCTCGAGGATGACTGAAGTGAATTCAAGTCAGACCTCGAATGAACGCACTACTGACCGATAAAAGACAACTTCATTCGATCATCCATTCAATCAACACAGAAAACAAACTCTTGCGTTCACACTGTGTTGCCATTGGAATCGATTGAAAAACTACTCGAATAAACCAAAATAAAACATTCCTCTAACATATAAGTAGGTATATATTAGGTAAATGCACTTACTGCTATATGGGCTCCATTCAAGTGCGTTACGAACTCATACGTCATCCGCTCTACGGATCATGTGTGCCCACTGCCACTTTAAATTACTAGAAAGAATAACTGTGACTATAATCTCGAATGCGGAAAAATAAAAAGCCATAGCGTGTTAATTCTTTCCATCTAAAAATAATAGCCGACCAAAAATAACAAACCAAAATAATCTCTATCACGTACCGATAAGATCAAAATTGCTTTTACGGTATTGCTTCCGTGTCGCCGCGTCGTTGCCAAAACCAAAACGAGTGTTTTGTAAGTTTTTACGAGGAATAATCGAATTAATACGGCATCGCTTAATTGAATTGGTTTAGCCGTGAACGTGTGGGCTTTGCGCTCGTTGGTTATTATGGCTCAACATTACACAATAAAATATTTTGGATTTTTCGCGTAAAATTGCAGAACTGACTTCTGCCGTGTACAGAGCGCACTACGTGAGCTCGATATTTGATTGTGCGACAAAACCGTACTGCGACTTACCATAGTAAGTCGACGTTTGATTGTGCAAATAACGCTTGTGCAAAAAAACCGTACTGCGACTTACCATAGTAAGTCGACATTTGATTGTGCAAATAACGCTTGTGCAAAAAACCGTACTGCGACTTACCATAGTAAGTCGACGTTTGATTGTGCAAATAACGCTTGTGCAAAAAAACCGTGCTGCGACTTACCATAGTAAGTCGACATTTGATTGTGCAAATAACGCTTGTGCAAAAAAACCGTACTGCGACTTACCATAGTAAGTCGACATTTGATTGTGCAAATAACGCTTGTGCAAAAAAACCGTACTGCGACTTACCATAGTAAGTCGACATTTGATTGTGCAAATAACGCTTGCGCAAAAAACCGTACTGCGACTTGCCATCATAGTTTTATTGTACGCTTGGGAGACACACTGAAGCTCGACATCACTCTAGTGCACATCCACCAGACGGTTTAGGCAAGGAATGACCAATTCTAACAATGACATATGGTTCTAATCCTAGCATTTGACTACCGTCTGCGTAATTCTCAGAATGCCCAATCCTACGAATGCCCAACTCTCGCAATGGCTAATTCTAATAGAGAATGCCCAATTTTCAAAATAATTTATATTGGGAGTTTTAGAAAAAAAACAAACTTCCATTTCAAATACAAGATCCCCGGTAAGTTTCGTCAAAGGCAAGCTTAGTACATCAATGAGAACAACTTTTACTATGAGGCCAACTAAACCAGATTCCGCGAAAAAATCATAATTTTTTTGATTATCAATGGACTTTTTCTATAGAACTATTTTCCGAATTTGGCTTCGGTTGGTCCCATTGTGAAAGTTATTCTTCTGAATGTACTAAACTCGCCCTTAAGAGGTTGTTGCCGTTAGCTACCGGTCACCCTATGTATAGAAAATTAACGTTTTTTTTTTAATAAAAAGTTCTTAATTTAATTTATTCTGCCATTTTGAGAATTAGGCATTCCCAGAATCAGCCATTGTCAGAATTAGGCTTTCATAGAATTGGGCATTCCCGGACTACTTGGGCATTATGAGGATTAGGCATTCCTCGCCTACACCCACCAGACGAGACGCAGAAAGATTTTTGAAAACTAGATGAGCTCCCGGCCCCCACGGACCCAATGTCTCAACCCCAAACGGCTCAAATATGTAACCACTGCTATGCTATGCTTACTATTCTCTAGTTGATTAAACGCATTCATATCTGAATACAATGTTAGTTTAACGATCAGATATCGTGCACAACTGAGTAATAATAGCTCTACATATAGACAAACAGTAATAATACAGGTACATTAGTATGTTAGGCAACCCACCGAACTAAGTGCTTAGACCAAATAAAGAAATCAAGACGGAACAGACAAGTAAGCCGATTTTTTATACATGTGTGAGTGCATCGGTGTTGCGCCGCCATAGTTCGACTGACGAGCCGAGGTATAGTTTCTTTGTACGTCTAGGTAAGCCACACTATGTGCGCTACAAAATATAAGTATGTATTTAATTTTCATCACTTAGTCACAGACCAAATAAAAAAATCAAGACAGAATGTTGTGAACAAACAAGTGAGGCCGGCAAAACTATGCCTCGCCGTGTACAGACACAACACACACATTTTTTATTTGATCTGAGACTAAGTGATCAAAGTCAAAGTCAAAGTCAAATTCTCTTTATTTCGTAGACACATTACATGTTCTTGAAAATGTCCGATAACAATACTTTTAATAATACTTATTAAAATTATAGAATTATTTCTTAAAAATTAAAATTCATTTTAAAACACACCTAAAAATTATCAAGATTCAACAAATTAAAAATAGAACAAATTAAATACCAAATAAATATTATACAAGCAAAAAATAAATGTCAGTGTCATTTGAGGTGACAATTTGGATGTCAACAGGTACCGGTAGGAAACAAGTAGCATATTAATACGTTATGTTATCGTTATCAACGATAACATACTAATAGCAGTTACGTTATCGGCAACAGTATGTTACTATGCAATATGCCAGAAATCCTTACTTATAATATTATAAATGCGAAAGTAACTCTGTCTGTCTGTCTGTCTGTCGCGCTTTCACGCTAAAACTACTAAACCGATTTGAATGAAATTTGGTACACAGATAGTCTAGAGCCTGAGAAAGGACATAGGCTACTTTTTGATTCGAAAAAATCGTTTTAAAGGGTTGAAAACGGGGGATGAAAACGAATTGGCTAGAATCTTAGAAGAAAAAACTTATTTTCTACCATGACAAATGGTAGTTTGCATCTTGACTTTCCAAATTACATGCTCTATGCCCAATGCCCATTCAAGGCTGATTGAGTTGCAAATGTCAAAGTCAATCAATCTTTTCCTGTAAAATTTAGAGAAGGTTATATGTATTTTTTCAGTTTAATTACGTAGTTTTTATTCTAATAGGTATGCCTAGAAAACGCAAATCGAATCTAGCGCGTAGTTCTAGCGGAGCTCGCGAAATAAAATTGCTAGAAGCCAAGAGTCTGATGAGCACACTTAAATGCGTTTGACATTAGATGCCGAGCGCCACGCATCTCAAAGAGCTGCTGAGACTCAAGAGCGAAACCAAGCGCGTCGAATTTTAGATGCTGAGCGTCACGCAGCTCAGAGAGCTGCTGAGACTGAAATTGAAGTCAAGCGCGGCGACTTTTAGATGCCGAGCATTACGCAGCGCAAAGAACTACTGAGACTCAAGAGCAAAACCAAGCGCGTCGAATTTTAGATGCTAATCATTAGACGTTAAGCAAAAAATTGCATAGTTCCTGTAGGACAGGACAAAAACTATCGAAAGCAAAACTGTCGCCACTATCACAAAGACGCTAAGTGATTAATTCCTCTATGACACTTAACGAAACGTCACAGCGAAACGTAATTAGATGACAGGTGACATTGTCTGCAGACTTTTATAAATCACAGGTAGCATGGCAAGGGGACAAATTGTTTTTCCACCATTGTATCCCCTTGAAGAGGAAATAAAGTATGGATTGAAAATGACAACTGACATTAAAATAGGATAAAATGTTTTATTCCCTCTGCATGCTACATGTTACTATGACGTTTAATAACAGGCCGTCATTTTGTCTGACATTAAAAATATATTTTTTAAATCTTCTATCATTAGAGGTTTAACATGTTTCTTTATTCTACCTTTATGGTACAGAATCATCATACTTTAATATTATCAATCCGAAAAGTTTGTTGGTTTGTTCCTCTTTGACGCAGCAACGGAGCAAAAGATTGAATTGATTTTTGGTATGGATACCTATGGTTTAAAAGACAGAAAGTGACAACAGGATACTTTTGTATCCCGAGAAAATTCGTGATTCCCATGGGATAGGACAATAACTGTTTCTCAGCAATGGAGCAACGGATTGGCTTGATTTTTGGGGTGGGCATAGTTTGGAAGACGGAAAGTGACATAGGATACTTTCCTTTCCGAAAAAATTGCGGTTCCCGTAGGATAAGACAATAACTTTTTCTCAGCAACGGAGCAACGGATTGCCTTGACTTATTGCATGAATATAGTTTGAAAAACGAAAAGTAACAAAGGCCACTTTTTATCCCAAAAACTTTAACAGTTCCCGTAGGATAGGATGAAAAGTAAGCGAGCGGGCCGCGGTAGCAGCCGTCTAAGCGCCAGAAATAACCTGTCATTTCAAGTTTAGGACGTTCCTACATTTTTCGCACTCCTTCGCGGCACTCAACAGCGCTAGCCCAGACTCGGGCTCCATAACGGAGCTTGCGCTCCCGCCATAATGACGGTGTGTTTCGGAGCACAAGACACATCGTCATCCACCACTCGGGAGTAACCAGCACTGAGCGTCGGACAGCATTCCAACGTCCTGATCCCAGTGCAACGGGTCAGTCATAGTAGCCCAGAGCCTGCCTCTTCAACTGCAGAGGGCAGTGAGAACGGCCATCGCGATACCGACACTTCTCTTCCCCTGCAGCCCCACTGCGTCTTCCAACAGGTTGACGGCATAGCGGAAGGGTAGGTGGCAGCACCCACACAACCAGTTCCATCCCACCGCAGCCCCTAATCCTCGGTTGCAGCGTCGCAAGAGCGGCACTGCAGCCCGCCTCAGAAGCAACACTCCTCATAAGGCAGGCAACCTACCGGCCATCCTCTCAGCTGCTTTAGTTAAAAGCGGCTGCACTACGAGTGCCGGCCTCTAAGCTGCCTTGGGGGAAAGACCCAAAGAAGAGGGAGACTTCGAGCGCCGCCTTTTCAGCTGCCTTAGACCTCCCCTGCCACGACAAGGCGGAAATACACAGGGGGGTTGTATATACACTCCAACCGTAACTTAACCAACAAAAAGCATTCCTCTAAGGTATTTTGATGTTTGTCGCTTAGGTTAGGTTTCGCAGCCGACATAAACATTAGCCAAAATCAAAATATAACGCGGGCGAAGCCGCGGGTAAAAGCTAGTTACTAATAATTATTAAAAAATGAAAATTAAATATATTTTGTAGCGCACATAGTGTGGCTTACCTAGATGTTTCTTAGCGTTCACCGAAGTTAAGCTACATTCGACTCAATTAGTCTTCGTATGGATGAATGTGGCATTTATAACTGAACGCTACCGTGGCTCAGATGACGTAAAATTCTGGGTCCCTGTAGTTTTTACCGTTTAGCAATGTCAGTCCTTCGGGCAGTTTAAAAACTCTAAAAAAAGCCAACCACAGGGTTTTACAGAATTTTGAGATTTCCTTAAGGTGGCCATACACGATGCGATGATTTGATCAAATTTTCGCTTCATGCCAACTGGGAGCTCATTCAGTTAATGAAAAGGTAGGAATTGGTGGTTCACGATTTGAACCACTACCTGAAGCTGGGCTCACACGAAACTATGATCGCATCTGTTTATCAGATCAGTGCAGCAGGGGCCATGTAGTATCATCATGTACTTAACCATTGCTGGTAGGTAGTTATTGAAGAAACAAAATGACACCACCCATCTTATTCGAAAAATATAGATCATACAAAAAGTTGATGGGAATCAAAGTTGTAGGAAATCAAATTTCAAACCATTTCGGCTCTGATAATATCTCATAAAATTTTAAATGACACCTGTTATTAAAGAAATAAAATGGCACCACTATCTTATTAGAAAAATATCAATCCTAGAAAAAGTTGATGGGAATCAAACTTGTAAAAAATAGAATTTCAAACTACTTTGGATCCCATATCTCATGAAAAATTCAAATAACACAAGTTTTTAAAGAAACAAAATGGCACCACTATCCTATTCGAAAAATATTGTCGGAACAAAAGTTGTTTGAGATTTGATTTTCTACAATTTTGATTCCAACAACTTTTTGTAGGATCGATATTTTTTTAAATAGAGAGTTGTACCATTTTGTTTCTTCAATAACTTGTGTTACATAAATTGTCATCAGAAGTTGTCGGAACAAAAGTTGTTTAAAATTTGATTCCCATCAACTTTTTGTAGGATCGAAATTTTTTTTTAATAGTTGGTGGTACCATTTCATTTCTTCAATAACTTTTGTTATTTCAATTTTACAGAAGAAGTTATAGGAACAAAAAATGTTTAAAATTTGATTTTCTACAACTTTATATCCCGTCACCTTTTTGTAGGATCGATATTTTTTTTAAATAGTTGGTGGTGCCATTTCATTTCTTCAATAACTTGTGTTGTTTCAATTTTACAGCAGAAGTTATAGGAACAAAAGTTGTTTGAAATTAGATTTTCTACAACTTTGCTTCCCATCAACTTTTTGTAGGCTCGATATTTTTTTTAAATATTTGGCGGTACCATTTCATTTCTTCAATAACTTATGTTATTTCAATTTTACAGCAGAAGTTATGGGAACAAAAGTTGTTTAAAATGAGATTTTCTACAACTTTGATTCCCATCAACTTTTTGTAGGATCGATATTTTTTTAAATAGTTGGTGGTACCATTTCATTTCTTCAATAACTTGTGTTATTTCAATTTTACAGCAGAAGTTATGGGAACAAAAGTTGTTTGAAATGAGATTTTCTACAACTTTGATTCCCATCAACTTTTTGTAGGATCGATATTTTTTTAAATAGTTGGTGGTTCCATTTCATTTCTTCAATAACGTGTGTTATTTCAATTTTACAGCAGAAGTTATGGGAACAAAAGTTGTTTAAAGTTTGATTTTCTACAACTTTGATTCCTATCAACTTTTTGTAGGATTGATAGTTTTTTTAAATAGTTGGTTGTACCATTTCATTTCTTCAATAACTTGTGTTATTTCAATTTTTAATGAGAAATCATCGGAATCAAAGTTGTTTGAAATTTGATTTTCTGCAACTTTGATACCCATCATTTTTTTGTTAATACATTTTCGAATAAAATAACAACCAACTACTACCGTTTGAATTAGTTAAATGAGCCCCCAGTGACGATAACTTCGCCGTTGGGCGTAGTTGTAGCCGGACCATTATAGGTTGGCGTACCTATATCAGATCATAGAGCTATTACAACTACAACCAGAGGGATAATCTGATTGTCATGAAAAATACCTCTCTCATTTCAGTGACTGTTGCCGTATTATTCTCCCGATAACCCTGTTTGCCGCCTACGCAAAAACGACGGGGCGTTATAGTTATAGAAGAAAGAAAATTGCACATCTAGATACCTTTTTCGTTTTATTTGAAAAATATCAATCATAGAAAAAGTTAATGGGAAACAAAAATGTAGGAAATCAAATGATAAGCAACTTTGGTTCTGACCATTTCTCGCGTAAAATTAAAATTACAAGAGTTAATCAACATTCAGGGAGTGGTTCAAATCGTGAACCACCAATTCCTGCCTTTTCTTTAACTGAATGAGTGCCCAGTTGGCATGAAGCGAAAATTTGATCAAATCATCGCATCGTGTATGTCAAACTTTACTTTTATGCCTTTACGCTTTTATGCGTGTCCATTCCTCGATAAATTACCTTTTGGATACATACCTATTGACAACTTAGAAATTATACAAAGGTAGGTACGTATACCCGGTTTTTCAGGCAAGTACGTATACCTATACGTGTACCTTTGTATAAAGGTAGGTATACGTACCTACCTTTGTGTAATTTCTAACTTGCTACATTTATCACCTAACATTAATTTTACGTTTTCAATTTTTGCTTAAAAATTGTTTAACTATAAAGACGTTCAATTAATAACACACATAATCCTAAAATTGCATGCCCGAAAAGGGAAAACTTAGATTCCTATTTACTTATAACTTTTTCAATAACTTGGATCTACATTTTATAAACTAAACGATATGTTGATTCTGGTAAAAGTGGTGTGAGCGAGATAGTTGCTTACAACCAACCGATGACAGCACACGTCTAATTGCTCTACCATCATAACCTTATCAAAAGTCAATTGGCGATAATTCTCCATTTTATAATACAAACATAGTGAGTAAGTCCGTTATTACGGAGCTGGTATCAGTGGGTTAGATCGCTAATTTGTGATCGAACGCGATAATGGTGGTTTGGGGTAGTTTGATGCGCAGGGGCAGGCACAGTATACATGGTAAACAGTAGCGTAGACAGAGTTTGGGCCAAAAAAGAGAACCGTTGTGGCGTTACGGTGAACTAACAATAATATTTTAATCAGCAGCCATACTAAATACTTGGTAGACGCGAGTCTACTGATGAAAACCGAATTGGTGTCTACTAAGTATCAAACACTTTTAGTTGTGCTAGCAATGACAGAGAAGTGTTGTCAAAATGTCAACGTAACAAAATTAGTAAAATAGCACACGGGCGACCTCACCTACGACGCTTCTCTTTTTCACAAACTCTACCTAATACATGTAAGTAATGAATATTAATATTATGTATTTTTTCTTTATTCTGTGTCGTAGGTACTTACTGTTAGTTATATTACACACAAATACCGATCTATTTTCCTAGATTTTAGTTTTTTTATTTTATTTAAATAGTTTGATTAATAATGTGAAATAGAGATATTAAAAGTTTGTTATTCGGTACGCATAAAGTAATAAATCACAAAACCTAATAATATTAGAACCTATTTAGTTTTGGTTATGTTTAAATTTAAGATGCAAATAGGTACCTAAAGTACCTACTATATAATTACATAGCTATTTACACTTTAAATCTAAACATTAGAAAATCATGCAATCAAGATTTAACTATCGCTACAAATGTATTGTATTTTATGATTACGATTTAATATAAAACTGATCTACTGTTACCACCTTATACTGCGCGCCTACGATGCGCGAGCGCACTGTTTTGGGCGAATTTTAATTAATACCTCGATAAGTACGGGGCCGAATTAAAAATGTTATTTTCGGTAATTTATGGATAATCATCACGACATGGTCCGACTGTGGGGTGGCAGACGGTCGCCTGTTGAACAATAACAGATACCTAAATACTCAATAAACAACTAAGGGCCTTCGAGCAAATATCTACAGAGCCACAGTCCCTAAGTGAAAGTAGTAAAAAAAATCCCGAGCGCCGTCATACATACCGACTAAAATATTTACATTAAATGATTCACAATGACCCGTTTTCTCGAATCTCGACGTTATTTCACCTAATTAGTGCTTGTAACCGAGCTCTTTGGATTCGCGCTGCGTTGTAGTCAGCTTACAATCGCCTTACGACTAGCTAAAAATCCTGCTCACTACGTAGCTTGGGCAGAGTTTTGGCTGGGACACTTTTCTTGCACGATTGTGACTCTATAGATATTTGCTCGAAGATTAGGACATATTTTTTGTTGAATCTTTAATACATAGGTACTCGGTTGTGTTGGAGTGCATTCGGGTTATGTGGACTTTTCAATTAAAACCCCCTCGGTGTCCTCCCGCTATGCTTGTCAGAGGGAACTGGGATCTCTATAGGAACTCACCAGTGCCCTCCAGCGTGGATCTTGACACTCCGTAAGCTTCTAATAACACCTATCCTGTGTACAGCGGTGCTGGCCACATAGCGCCGTTGTCTTCCCAGAGCTCGTCGGGATGGATGGTTTGATCCCCAAATACCTACAACCATCGTCGAGCTCCGAGAGATACCGAAACCGTATTCCAAGACCACGGTTCCAGGACATACCTAACCTACTACTAACCTAAGTACTACTAACTTAGGCAGGTATATCTATTGTAAGAACCTATCTACTTGTATCTCAAATTATCGGTTGGTCCCGCGGTAAAAGTTGTTCATAATAGATAGATTAGCTCTTTATTACTTTTCAAATACAGTCTTGAATTTTGAGTTCTTTTCACAGCAAAAGTGGTTCATTATAGATAGCTTACTTTACAACCACAGTTGACCTAAAGCTTATTTATTTACACAATATGACTTAATTAAGGCTATAAAAAGGTCTTATTGCCAAAAGTGATTTCTTCGTCATCACTACATAGTATAAAACAAAGTCGCTTCCCCGTCTGTCTGTCCCTAGGTATGCTTATATCTTTAAAACTACGCAACGGATTTTGATGCGGTTTTTTTAATAGATAGAGTGATTGAAGAGGAAAGTTTACATGTATAATATACCTGTGTGAAGCCGGGGCGGGTTGCCAGTATAAACTAGTATTCTACAAACAAACAACAAACAACAACACTTTATTAGACAACCACATTACATAAAAAACAGATTATAAGGACAAAAACAAAACAATAGGTATCTAATTGGCGGCCTTATCGCTTTAAGCGATTTCTTCCAGGCAACCAAGTAATTCAAGTAAGGCAATTCTACATAATAATGGTCTGAACCATCTGATCAATCTGATCAGATGATAAGAGCCGTTAGCACACTCAGCAAAAAAAAAATGCGAGGTATAATAGTACAATGGTCCGCGGCAGTCTACTGCTCGTCTATAGAGCCTTTAGCACATTAAATAAAAAAAATATAATAAAGCCATAGCACACTTCGACCCGCTAACAAAGTAACGGACACTACCGCAACTAAGTTTCTAACATAAAACAATTAATATTCTACCACAATTTAATTTGTGTTGTTTTGGTGTACACCGTATACATTTGCATACGTTACAGAGACAGATATATACGTGTAATTAGGCTATAAATTAACTAACTTATAAACGATGCGTGCCCCGGTGACGCGTGCGGTGTTTACAGGTTATGCGCCGAATTGCGGTGCGACGGATCAACCGACAACTAAGTATTGTACTGCAATGAAACTTCAAAACTAAAAAATAATAATTTAAATAATTTATTGATAAGTATGGTCTATATTTAAACAAATGATAAACTTTGATGAGTTTTTTTGTAGACATGTATCAGTCAATATTAAACTTCAGAAATATTCGGATGTATTCCTTAAAATAATTATTTTAATCCTACCGCTTAAGTTAGTCATCGCCTGCGCGGTACAGGGGCGCCGGGGACCCGCCGCCCGCACCTGTCTCCCCTTTGTCGTCTCCCCCGGCGCCCCTGTACCAGGCGTACTGCAGGCGATGACTAAGTTAGGCGGTAGGATTATAATGGAGAGAAGTTTGAATAGAAAATATAAATACTTTTTCTATCGCGAATAATTCCGCGGTTGACCACCATTGTCGCTTGATGGTAAGCGACTTTGTAGTCGAAAATAAAGCACACAGACTTAGAAAATACCTACCTACTCACTATGATCTTGAGAGAGTTTGTGCAAAAAGAGAAGCGTCGTAGGTGAAGTCGCCCGTGTGCTATTTTACTAATATTGTTACGTTGAAAACACTGCTCTTTTATTGATGGTACAACTAAAAGTGTTTGATACTTGGTAGACACCAATTCGGTTTTCATCAGTACTCGCGTCTACCAAGTATAGTCGGTGCCTTGGCTCCTGATTGGCTTGGCTTATTGTTAGTTCACGGTAACGCCACGACGGTTCTCTTTTTGCACATATTCTACCTAGTGATGTTACATTACACATAACATCGCACCACATTCAAGCGTATAGACCTCCCCGTCAGGCGTGAGGCCCACTAATGCTTATTTTATGTAAAGCGCGCGGCCGCGCCGAATTAGTCAAATCCAATTACGGACTCCGACAATATGTCGAGAGTGTGCGGCGGCATTTATTTTTTATTTGGTAATGGCCAGAAAAAAAGAAAAACGCTGTAGAACAACTCCGTATATGTGGAAATATCTTGCTAGTCTGTGCTAAGGTCTGTGCTGTGGAAGAACGTCTAATATTTTCTTTGTTTTGGTTTTGGCGTAGCATGATTTATGATTTTGCCAATGACGAAATATTATACTGGAACGAATGTGAAATTTATCCGTATGATCACTCATGGATTCAATAACTTCAAGAGGGCGTTTTATGACCGTTTGATAACAAGAATAGTTTTTAATTTTAATTTTTCATATCCATGTACCAAATAATAGTGGGTACTGCTCCATAATACCTACATTTTTTTAAACTAGTATAAGTCCGCGTTTGACCACCATATCGCCTGATGGAAAGTGACGTTGTGGTCGGTGATGAAGCACGCAGACCTAGAAGATACCTATTCACTCTCTTCTCTTCTTGATAAGGTTCAGATTATAATTCTTAGGAAAAAGGAATACTAACAGTTCCATTCCCTGGCGGTGCGAATCAGAAATGTTGAGTCAATCCGCAAACATTTATGGTTGAAAGTATCTATCTGAATGAAATAAGATTAAAATATATTTTGCTTATTTTTTTGGTTTTCTTTTAGCCCATACTTGCATGAATACCAACTTAAAATATCATCACCTTCAATAGCCAAATTGACACAAAGAAGACATCGTAACAATATTTTTTTAAGTAGTTTGAAAAAAGGAACCTTAACTTTGATCTTAAAACGATTATCTGAAGTTTGCATCAATTTAAAAATCTTTGGAATCGGATTTAATGCTACTCATAATCTTCTTATTATGGCTCTTATTCCAAATACATACAGTTTAAAATAAAACGCAGGAGATATTAAGTTAGCATTTAATACGTATTGAAACATGAGGTGTTAAGTAGGCGACAAACGGCAGTGAAGCTTAGAATTTAAAAACATTCGATTCCAATTTCAGAATGGAACGGTACGGCGGAACGAAATGTCAAAACTTAGATCTTAGACTGACAAAAAAGTGAAACTTTATCTTGAAAATATAATTTACTAGCTTTTACCCGCGGTTTCGCCCGCGTTGTATTTTGATTTTGGCTTATGTTTATGTCGGCTGCGAAACCTAACCTAACTGACAAATATCAAAATACCTTAGAGGAATGCTTTTGTTGGTTAAGTTACGGTTGGAGTGTATATACAACCCCCCCGTGTATTCCCGCCTTGTCGTGGGGGAGGTCTGAGGCAGCTGAAAAGGCGGCACTCCAAACCTCCCTCTTCTTTGGGTCTTTTCCCCCAAGGAAGCTTAGAGGCTGGCACTCGAGTTTCAGCCGCTTTTAACTAAAGCAGCTGAGAGGATGGCCGGTAGGTTGCATGCCTTATGAGGAGTGTCGCAACTTAGGCGGGCTGCAGTGCCGCTCTTGCGACGCTGCATCCGAGGATTTTTTTTTATTATATCGCGAAATATCCCTGACATGATCAGGGGTCTTAATTACAAATTAATAAAAACTAAGTATACCTATATTTCAATGTTTTTGGCTGTTTGCAGTTATAATAAACATTACAATGGTACAGCAAAGTTTATACCTACTTGTTCCTAATTAAGTATTGCTTTTTTACAAATATTTGTGCAAAAATTCGATAAAATTGTTTCTAAGGTTTTTTCGTGTTAGATTAATTCCAATTTTTTGTTCTAAATCAAATCTCTGCTTTCCATAAACTGGGCATTCCAAGATTATGTGCCACTGCACATGAGTCTCCTCTTTTGTGGGTTCACAGATGCACGATGGGCTTTCCCTCAACTTAAATCGATGTAAGTATTGGGAAAACTCACCATGCCCCGTCAGCACTTGAGTTATGATTCCCACTGGTGCTATTTCTCTTACGATCTTGTATGCCGCCCTTGCATCCGGAAAATATGTTTTGGTTACCGCCGCTGTGTGTCCATCCTGATACCGCCGGTTCCACTCGTCAAGAGAGTCCTTTCGGATTTCTCGCTTGACGAATGAAACGGGGCAGTTATCCTAAATAGGTCTGCACTTCGAGTGCAGTGCTGCTTCCTTTGCTAGCTGGTCCGCTCTCTCATTTCCCTCCATCCCCGCGTGCGCTTTAATCCAATAAAGTTTCACTATTTTATTTTGTGCGTGTAGTAACTTTATGTTAGCTTTGAATTTACTGCTATGGGATGGAGGGAAGATACGCCAACTACCGTTTCCAGTGCAGACCTGGAGTCACAAAAGATTTTTGCTTTTTCGGTAGCCTCAAGAAGTGCCAATAACTCGACCTGTTACACAGAGCACCAATCGGCCAATTTCAGCTTGCGGGTACTGATCTCAGCGGCATCATCCTAAATGGATAAAGCCGCCCCAACTTTCCCTTGAATTTTACTGCCGTCTGTAAATATGTTAATTTCTCGGATAAGATTTTGCTCTAGTGCTGCTCCGTCTGCCAGGCATATGAACTCCAGCTCCTCCTGCTGCGCTGGGTGTGGCTTCTTTTCTGTCTCTCTATCTCCAGTTACTTGCTGGGAATAACCTTTCTTAGTTTCATAAAGCAAGGCTGCTTCTTGGACTCTGATATGACAGCCGAGGATAAGGGGCCGCGGTGGGATATATGGAACTGGTGGTGTGGGTGCCGCCACCTACCCTACCTTCCGCTAGGCCGTCAACGTGTTGACAGACGCAGTGGGGCTGCAGGGGAAGAGAGGTGTCGGTATCGCGATTGCCGTTCTCACTGCCCTCTGCAGTTGAAGAGGCAGGCGCTGGGCTACTATGACTGACCCGCTGCACTGGGACCAGGGCGTTGGAATGCTGTCTGACGTTCAGTACTGGTTAGTCCCGAGTGGTGGATGACGATGTGTCTTGTGCTCCGAAACACTCCGTCACTATGGCGAGAGCGCAAGCTCCGTTATGGAGCCCGAGTCTGGGCTAGTGCTGTTGAGTGCCGCGAAGGAGTGCGAAATATGTGTGAACGTCCTAAACTTGCCATGACAGGTTATTTCTGGCGGTTAGACGGCTGCTACCGCAGCCCACTTAGTTTTTATCCTATCCTACGGGAACTGTTAAAGTTTTTGCGATAAAAAGTGGCCTATGTCACTTTTCGTCTTTCAAACTATATTCATGCAATATGCCAAGGCAAGTTGCTCCGTTGCTGAGAAAAATTTATCGTTAAGTCCTACGGGAACCACAATTTTTTCGGGATGGAAAGTATCCCATGTCACTTTCCGTCTTCCAAACTATGCCCACCCCAAATATCAAGTCGATCCGTTGCTCCATTGCTGAGAAACAGTTATTGTCCTATCCCATGGGAATCACGAATTTTCTCGAGATAAAAAAGTATCCTATTATCACTTTCTGTCTATTAAACCATAGGTATCCATACCAAAAATCAAGTCAATCTTTTGCTCCGTTGCTGCGTCAAAGAGGAACAAACCAACAAACTTTTCGGATTGACAATATTAAAGTATGATGATTCTGTACCATAAAGGTAGAATAAAAAAACATGTTGAACCTCTAATGATAGAAGATTTAAAAATATTTTTAATGTCAGACAAAATGACGGCCTGGTATTAAACGTCATAGTAGCATGTAGCATGCAGAGGGAAAATAACATTTTATCCAATTTTAATGTCAGTTGTCATTTTCAATCCATACTTTATTTCCTCTTCAAGGGGATATAATGGTAGAAAAACAATTTGTCGCCTTGCCACGCTACTTGTGATTTATAAAAGTCTGCAGACAATGTCACCTGTCATCTAATTACGTTTGGCTGTGACGTTTCGTTAGTCCATATTAGCGTCATAGAGGAATTAATCATTAAGCGTCTTTGTGATAGTGGCGACAGTTTCGCTTTCGAGGGTTTTTGTCCTGTCCTACAGGAACTATGAAATTTTTCGGGATAAAAAGTATCCTAAAGCTCCTTCCGCCTTTTATACTATATCCATGCCAAAAATCAAGTCAATCCGTTGCTCCGTTGGCGCGTGATAGAGTAACAAACCAACAAACCAACAAACTTTTCGGATTTATAATATTAGTAAGGATTATGTATGATAAATAATATAATTAGTAAATACTATTCTTAGTACTTGACGATTCTAGCAATACAATTTTTGATCACAATATAAAGCACAAACATTAAAATATTTGTTTGAAAATTTTTGAAATCTAATCATACAATTTTAATCACAAATATTAAATTAAACATTGTAATATTTAATTGCAAGGTAATTGATAACGTTTACTGTGAAGTGTTTTATATTTAGGTACTGATATATAGTTTCAGTTTGACATGTTTAATTTATACCTACTAGCTGAATGCAATAACGGTCCTTTGAAATAATATCACAAAATATTTAATTTTACACGTTAGCACCTTCTTGTCTATCTCGTAAATTAATATATTGTTACATACAATGGTTTCTAAAATAAATGTAATATAAAACTACATTTATTATACTATAAAACATTAATACTACAAAACATGTAGGTATATTATAATTTATTAATATATACATGTTTACAGTATTAGCATTTAAGTTAATAACAGTTAAATTGTTTGTATTTGCGACGTGTAAGTATATTATATGCTAATAAAAACAAAGGATATTAATTTTGATGAAGTATCTGAAGTGAGGTATTTTCCTAGCAGTGGCACAATGTAGACTGAAAATGTTTAAATAAAAATAACACCTATAAAAAAATGTTTTTTTGACATAGTTAAAAATAAAGTATGTATTTGAAAAAATTAAATAAAAAAAATGTATAAATGTAAACTGACTTTATAGTTCTTTCTTTCGCCTATACTCAAAAAGGAGTGTCTTGTGACACCTCCGATATTTTGAAATAAGAACGCAGCATTCGCAATTCGAAACTACGAATTACAAGTTTAAAAAAGTAGGGAGCTTTTTTGTCACATGATTCTATTTCTATTTGCACTTACTAAACACGGCTTAAAGTAATTTGAACTCTATTGCGATGCAATTGAACTGATGTTTAGAAGTAAATTTATTGTGAATGTATTTTTACATTTTGTCAAATTATACAAAGCAGTTTATTTTCCTTTTTGTTCAGTATTATGCGTCGATTTGGGCGTTAAGTTCCTTTTTTGAAAAATGAATAGGTAAATACAGGCGCGTCATGTTACAAAGCTTTGAAATCATAGATATTTTAAGAGTGCTTTAATTTTTTCAATGTGTTCCCTATTAATCTAATTTGAACTGAGAGTTGCAATAATAGAGAGCATTTTTGATCGATTTCAAGCTAATCAAAGAGTATTTAAAAATAGATTATGAAGTCTTTAAGTAAGAAAATAAGCATTAAGAATCGAAATTTAAATTAATATTTGTAATAAACGGATTTTGCACTGCTTGTAGCTAACTTCACATCCGCCGACTTGTATGCTGCGGCCTAGGTAAATGTAGGTACACTATATTTCTTTTAATTATTGTTCGTGAGCTATTATAAGGTAACTAAAAATGATATGACATTATTTTAAATAAATAAATAAACATTTGGGGACATCTTACACACAGTTTCAGACCCCAAACTAAGCAAAGCTTGTGATATTGCTGCCAGAGACTGATATACTACATAGACATATTTTTAAATACATACTTATTTAGTTAGTTAGTTAAAATCAATTAGTTAAAATCTTGGTTAGTAGTAAAATCATTCTACTCACTAAAAGAATTTTTTAACGATTAGCACCTTTTTAAGTACTTAAATGATGTTTACAATTGTAATAAAGTAATAATTTAGACATTGTAAATATTAGATGTTATGTCATGTACTTTAAATATATTTTAATGTGTGTGTTTTATAGTAGCTATAGGATACCTACAAAAAATACATACCCACCTATTGTATAAGATATTGCACGCCCGAAAAGGGTAAGACTGTGATACTTTTCTTATCATTTTTAACAACTTATGTACCAGTTTATAGCAATAAACGATATTCTATTCTATTCTATTATGTAGATAGTAACTAAATAACACCCAGACACAGAGCAAACACCTATGCTCATCACATAAAGACTAGCCCTGGGTGGGGATCGAACCCACGCCTCTTTGACCTAGAAGTTAGGGTCACTAACCACGGAGCCACGGAGCCAGTTTTGACAATAACAATTAAACATTAGGAGAGTTCCGTTACGGTGAGTGCATTCGAACCCAATGACATCAAGCGTGTGCACATTAAGGCAGGCAATTAGATACAGAATAGAAATTAATGCGATAGTGTCGCGGGTATTAGGGCGATAGGTGTCACGATTAATTTTTACGTTTGTCATCCTGGCATCTGCTGTTTTAGGTTACTTTTTAACCGAATTCCAAAAATATATTTGAAGACTCATCGTTCGTTTTGCTCGCTCGGACATTGTTCAAAAAAACATTTATTCTGAATATAATTATTTTTCGCAAAAATGGCAAAACCGCCTTCCATCGTGTACAAATCAAAATATTTCGCATTATTTTTGATTTTTCAAAAACCACTCAGCTTATTTTTGTAAAATTTAAATGGTACCACTTCGGGATACCTTTTTGAACTAAAAAATATTTTTTCGATTCGGTTCACTATTGGCGAAATTATCGATGAACATAGACAAAAAAAAAATACATACAGACGAACCTTCTTTTTGGAAGTCGATTAAAAAGGAGTTTAAGTTAGGTATATTATTCGGAAATAAATAAATATAGGTATTTAATGCGCGAGTCTTACAAACAAAGCAACACATAGAGCTCATAAACTTCACTTTTTCGTTTAGAATCACCTTGCAAGGCTTTAGCTAAATACTAGCTTTTCTAACATAATTGGTAAGTTATTGAAACAGGCTAGATAACTAAAAACAAGTATTATATTAAAAAAAACCTTTCAAAATAAAACAAGCTTTTGCTGAACAAGTACTCGTCAAGACGAATCAAACGAGCCGAAACACGATAGGGTTGCGTCGTTTCATTACAGAGTTCAAATGACCACCTTCCAGCTCCATCATCAGACCCTGTTTACCATTGAAAGACAAACTACTCGCCAAGATTATTCAAATGAACCCAAACTCGATGAGGTTGTGTCGTTTCATTGCTAAGTTAATTTGGCCACCTTCCAGCTCCATCATCAGATCAGCACAATGTCATCATAATATTGCATTGTCACGCGTTTTAGACATGTATTCAATATTTCAGCTCAATCGGTAACCGGGAAGTGGATCATAAAATTGCAAGATTTGATTACAAAAAAAGCTTGTAAATTAAATATACCTAATAGTTAGTCAAAAACATTAGAAACGTAATTTTTCTTTTGTCAATTAAAGGAAAATTTATGAAGATAACCCGTTAACGTTCCGCGTAAGACCTATATAAAAGTATATACTTTTGACAGAGAAGTGACATCACGAGCCCCTACTCCTGAACTTTGGCAAAGTGTACCTTTGTCATTTTTGTTTTAATTGACAAAAGAAAAAATACGTGTCCAATATTTTTTGATAATCTAACTAACGGACTAATTATAATCACGTTTATTTTTACCCAGTCATCATGTTTATTGCAAGTTTTGTAAGAAACATTAAAGTTCATTTTATTAATTTAAAACGTTATCAGTTAAGCGTACATCTAACGTCAAAACATGCTCCGCTGTGTTTAATTGTATATTTATTCAAATTCGAGTTTTGGTCAGTTAGAAGGGGTGGATACACCTTTACTGTTTTTTGGGGCTAAAAAAGGTTTATTTATCGGGCGAATCATACAACTTGGCGGCTGTGTTAACTACAAGCTCAAGCCTGACTGAAACTCACATAACTGCTGCGCGAGAATAGGCATCATGACTGGGTAAAAAAATATTGTTGTAATTAGTCCGTGAGTTAAATTATCAAAAAATATTGGACTCTTATTTATATTTGTATATTTTTCTTATGACAATAAAACAACAAATGGCAAAGATAAACCTTGTCAATGTTTGGGAGTGGGAGTCGTGACGTCACCTCTCTTACAGAAGTCTATACATTTGTATGGCACTTGTGACGTCACGCGGAATTTTGACGGGCTTAATAATGGCAGATTTTCGTATTTGCATCAAAAATCTTGGTTTGTCAATTTAATGCTTTTATGATTATCAACTGGTTACTATAGTCGCACCGTTTATCTGAGACGTCGCCTGCGCGGTACAGGGGCGCCGGGGGAGACGACACAGGGGACTGAGACCGGTGCGGGCGGCGGGTCCCTGCCGCCCGCACCGGTCTCAGTCCCCCTTTGTCGTGTACCCGCGCGCCCCTGTACCCGCGCAGGCGACGTCTCAGATAAACGGTGCGACTATAGTACCACTTGTGGGTCAAATTAATGTCGACGTCAGCTCTCCACTCTGTATAATAAGTACGAAGTAAAATGCTAATCGCCTTCAGAAATCTTTAATCAAACTAGTGATGTCCTAAAGCCCGTTCGACCAAAGGGCCGCAGCCGTAATCCAGCACACGAGTAATGCAACTTTCGTTTTTCATTCCATTGACTTTTTGCTACCCATTTGGAGCGAACCATTTTTTAATTCTTTTGAATCTCGTTTCTGTGTACGAGGTAGTGATGTGGTGAAATTTAATATTTTATCGATATTTTTGGGATTAATATACGATTTTGTAATTATTACCTACTTATTACGTGATAAGCTATTGAGTTGCTACTTACAGATAAAGGTTGATGAGAATTCCTAAGATGGCTATTAAAAGGTGTTTTCCAAAATACAAAAAATTATTGACTAGATTTACAACAAAACATAACTATTTATTTCCTTTACTACGATTGTAGTTAAGAACGGCTAGAATCAGTAATAAGAATAAAATATTTATTCAAAAAACCTTAGTACTAAAAAGTAATGAAGAAACATGTAGTCCTGAATCTATACCCCAAAGCTATGTAGGTAGGGACGTATTACTTCTGTGGAGACTGCTAGATTGTGTCGGATAACAACTGCTTCCATTTTTATTGAGAGTCTATGAATAATGATCTCCTAAAGTGGGAAACCTACTGTCTTATGATCATGATAATGACATATCAACTCTACTGCACTGTACAGGACTACAATTCTATTATATCCAAACCAACATTCGTAACCTTATCAGCGTAAGCTCTGATATTTTATCGATAGCATAATCGAACATCGAAAGAACCATATAAAAGGTGGAAATCACACTCAGATATGAGAAATACGACACAAGGTTCTATCGACAGTCGATAAAAATCTATCGACATTTTCTCCTCCCTATAAGCCCACACTCACTTCATCATATTCCATTTTTTCCATCCGTCCAATCCTTTGCCGAAACCATACGGGGTACATACGGGGTACGTTCGGGGTACTTTTAGCCTCTTTTTAATTCGTTTTACAATGATAACTGAGAGCCGCCTTTTTATTCGCCGAATATTACTTTCGTTGTATGGTTTCAGTGTAATGGTGTATTTCCATTAACGTTGAAGGATTAGGTACTGGGGGGCAATTCTGTTAGCCGATCTCTTTACTGAAGTGATACGTTCTTGAACCTCTCTCGTTTTTCTGACAGTTCCGATAGCTCAAAACTGTCAGAAAAAGGAGACAGGTTCAAGAACATGTCACCTTAGTAACGAGATCGGTTGACAGAATTGCCCCGCTGGTCATAGTTTGTTTATGTAATAACTTGCTAGTTATTACCCGCCCCGGCTTCGCACAGATGTATTATGTATACATATCAACCTTCCTCATGAATCATTCTATCTAAGTATTTAAAAAAACACATCTAAATCCTTTGCGTAGTTTTAAAGATATAAGCATACATAGGGGCAGACAGAGTGGGAAGCGACTTTGTTTTAAACTATGTAGTGATTTACTTATGTTATGAGATTAATTCATAAAGTTATAAAGGCGATTGAGACATATTCACCACGCTGACTCAATGCATATTGATGGATTCACATAAACCATCGCATTTAAGATAAGATGTTTTTTTAGGGTTCCGTACCCAAAGGGAAAAACGGGACCCTATTACTAAGACTTCGATGTCCGTCTGTCCGTCTGTCTGTCTGTCTGTCACCGGGATGTATCTCATGAACCATGATAGCTAGGCAGCTGAAATTTTCACAGATGATGTATTTCTGTTACCACTATAACAACAAATACTAAAAATAAAATATATGAAATATTTAAGGGGGGCTCTCATACAACAAACCTGAATTTTTAGACATTTTTCGCTCTACATTAATAATGGTAACAGGTAGATGCATGAAATTTTCACAGAATATTTAGTTTTATATTCACTTTAATAATAAAATTAAAATAAATTAAATAATAAAAGTAGAGGGTTCCATACTGAATGGGGGGCTCCCATACAGTACGGAAACCTCCGTGCGCGAGTCCGACTCGTACTTGGCCGATTATTTTTATAGAAGTAGCTATGCAGGTTGCTTCATCAATATGAGTTCATCAATTCATCACTTTTGAAAAAAAATTGCATTCGATGCTTCAACTGCAACTTTCACAATGCATTCACCTCGACAGAATATATGGAACAGCTAATTTTTTCATCGCGATTTCGGACCTGGCCCCATAGTAAAAGTTAATCACAACAACGAGCACAACTACATACTTGAGTAATACCTACTGTCACGTAGTAGGTGCGCGCACGTTGTTTACGTGTAGGTAAGTGGTAAATATTACATAATTTGTGACTGTGGCTGTGTTTACCGTGTACTGTGTTAGTTAATGTTGTATTAAAGAACAATAGGGTTTTCTAGAACTTTCACTTGTTTACTTTGTCAATCACAATGACATAGATGATTCTAGAGATTTCTAGGTAACTTTTATTCAGATATACCTAAATAGAGCGATGGTTATCGTTCGTCTCAATTATCGTGTTTTCCATCGGAGCGAAAGCATCTCGTGTTCAATTGCAGTAACTAGTTTGTGTGAATATCAGTGCCAGTGTGAAGTGTTTGTGCGAACCAGTTGTGTCGTGTGTACTGTGATTTTGTGAAGTGATTGTGTGTAATAAAGTGCAAAGTGAATAATCGGTGTTTTAACTTATTATCTAAGAACCCATCTCGTAACAATACTAATAAATTCGCAGTCACCACGTGTTAATTATTAGTGTATTGTTAAATGGTCATAGGTATTAAACGCAAAACATTTTAAGGGCGGGTCTAGTACATCTAGACAAACAACTTTTGTTCTAGGACTTTTGGAAAATCACGAAGAAAAAATCAGCTTTTTCATACAAAATGTTCGTCAACGCGCGGCAAAACGTGTGGAGAAGCGATTTTTTTTTGCGAATTTTCTAAAGTCGCAGTATAAAAGTTATTTGTTAAGATGTACTAGATAGACCCGCGCTTAAAAAGTTTTGCGTTTAATACCTATGACCCTGTACAAGTGTACAATTACCTATTTATGCACCTACTGTCTAATACACTATAATCAATGCGAATACCGATCCGTTCTGCGAAAGCGTAAATATCAGTTATGCAGTCATTAGTCCACACACGTAGCGTTATATTTACGGCGAGGCGGAGTGCCGCCAGTGTGCACACGGCCTAAGAATTATAGACATAGACAGTTTTTTTCATGAAGACAAAAATACAGAACTAAAACACGTAATATACAGTACAGCATCCACTAAATATTAAAACTAATTAGGTATACTATATTAATATAACCAATTAATATAAATTCGACTGCCTCGGTGGCTCAGTGGTTAGTAACCCTGACTTCTGGGTCAAAGAGGCGTGGGTTCGATCCCCACCCAGGGCAAACATTTGTGTGATGAACATAAGTGTTTGCTCTGTGTCTGGGTGTTATTTAGGTACTATCTATATAAGTATGTATTTAAAATATGTATAAGTAGTATATCAGTCTCTGACAGCCATATCACAAGCCTTGCTTAGTTTGGGGTCAGAGGCCGTGTGTAAGATGTCCCCTAATATTTATTTATTATTATTTATTTATTTATTAATATTTCTGTCATGAATTAAGCATGATTAGTGTATAAGCTTAGCATCATCATCATTTCAGCCGTACCGTATTAATAGACCGGCCGACAGTGTGCACGCGTCTTAAGAATTAAGCATGACTATTGACGGGCCTCTTCCAACCGTTCTTATTCGAAATCTTATTGGATTGGGGGAGATCTATGTCCAGCAGTGGACGTCCTACGGCTGATAGATGGATTATAGCAAGAAGAAAGAAGAAAAAAAAATACCAAATCATCAGTAAAATTACAGAGGGGTTAGTACAAGTTACACGTAAATTGAAACTACAGCAGGTTCCGTATGGCTCCATACATTTTTTACAGCGCCCCTAGCGGAAACGAGGATGAACTAACAAAAATGTATGGAGCCACACGCGCACGCGCAAATTTAAGTAAACTATGTAAAACCTGTACTAAAAGCTCAGTTATAAACCAACGTGCTAACCTTAAAAGTTATTCGCGTGTGCTAAAGTGTTTTAGACAATGTTTAACAGTAAAAATTGCACGGTTAAACGTGCGTGGTGCACATGCTTTGATGTCTTTTGCTATTTAAAGCGTGTTTAAATCTTTTGTTGTAAGGCGGCAAAAGGTCCTTTATAGTATGTACCTAACTATTCTATAAGATTAAAGGTGGGCATACACGATGCGATGATTTGATCAAATTTTCGCTTCATTCCAACTGGGAGCTCATTCAATTAATTCAAAGGTAGGAGGTGTACCATTTTGTTTCCTCAAAAACTACTAACCAGTTATAGTTAACTACCTATATTTGGCCTCCACTGGACTGATCTGATGAATTGATGCGATCATCGCGTTCTGTGCGCCCAGTTTCAGGTAGTAGTACAAATCGTTAACTACCAATTCCTACCTTTGAATTAACTGAATGAGCTCCCAGTTGGCATGAAGCAAAATTTGATCAAATCATCGCATCATGTATGCCCACCTTAACAGTGGGACACAAACTCGGCGAGGTCGGTCTAAGTAGTAAAAATACCATATTTAGTAACAAACATAGGTTCGCTTTGCTAATTTACCGCCTTACCATATAATATTTTAAACACGCATTTTAACGTACAATTAGTACTGTTAAAAGTTGTCTAAAGCGTGCGTAAAACTTTTGTGGCAAGACGGTTAGTGTTTGTTTCTTGCTAAGCTTGTCATTTGTAATGTGGATTCATGGACCACAATGCTTCACCTGGCTTTCCTCTGCTCCACTTTTAATGGCCTAAATTTTTTATCGAATTTTTGATTCAAATTCAAATTCAAAAAGTATTTATTTACGAAAGCATTTCAAGTTTTCGTAGGCTCTAGCTGCCAAACTGGGTGTAGGGAACCCGTGTTTTGGAATCTAGTTCCAACTCAAGGACCAATATTTTGTTGTGTATATATTATTCAAATTCAAAAAGTATTTATTTACGAAAGCATATCAAGTTTTCGTAGGCTCTAGCTGCCAAACTGGGTGTAGGGAACCCGTGTTTTGGAATCTAAGTAGTTCCTACTCGAGGACCAATATTTTGTTGTGTATATATTTGTTGTGTATTTATTTAGGTTTTTGCTTATATTTTGAACATTAGAATTAGAAAATAAGAAGAAATAGAATAAGTAATTAGTTAGGTTTTTGATTTGTAGGCCTAACTTTTAACCTAACCTATCCCTCGAGCTTAGCTATTATTTTAGCTAGAAGATTTTGATTTTGCCTACATTAAAAACATTCACTTAAAAAAAACCTTAAGATAACTTTTCAAAATCCGATCAGTTACAATACACGTATAATAATCGCAAATACAACAAAAGCCCAACTCAACAATCCGTAGCAAAACAATTGATTTCAACAATAACAAAAAATCCATAGAGTAATCGGAAAAAATCATACAATCGTAAAAATCTGAGAGGCAGAAAAAAATGGCAGACGCCACGTAAAAAAAATAAACAAGAGCATAGACAAGAGTAGCCCACCGACAAAGGAATTACCGATTGTACCATAGATAAAATAATATTTTTCTACACACCGCTCCTTGACGTGGGCCCAAGACAACAGCGATACCGAGTATTAAAAATCATTATTTTTCGATAAAACTGGCATAACTGATTTTCACCATAAACAGAATTCGAATAGTTTGCACGAGTCGGTGTGTAGTACATACATACATGTAGTAATTTTTACATTATTGTTGATTTTTCAAAAACGGCTCAGCCAAATTTGAACTGAACCACTTCGGGAACTACTACCCTTTCGAAATAAAAAATACTTTTGTTTAAATCGGCGAAAATATTAATGAACATACGTATATAATTATAGTACCTCCTTCGTTTAGAAAGTCGGTAATAACTTTTTTAGTCCTAACACATTTAGTATATTATTGAACTAAGACCATAGGAACGTGCTGGATTCAAACCGCTTCCAACCGATCATATTAGAAATCTATGTAAGGGAGGCCTATGTCTACACGTCTAATCCTGCAAGTCCTGCCTCTCAAGCGTGATGTGTTGACCATTCTTGTGCTAAGAAGGTAAACTAGGCCCAATTATGAAGGCACCATCGTAATTATATTAGCTAAATAGCATACTTCTGTTTCTTTTTCACTTTAGGCATTCGGTAGAGAGAACACTTTTTACATATTGCTAGGTATAAAATTTACGAGAGTCCTTCATAATTGGGCCTTTTATCCGTCTTACCACAAAAGTTTTACGCATGCTTTTTTTTTTACAGTACAATTTTCACAGTTAACCAGAGTTTAAAGCATGTTTAAACATTTTGTCGAAAGGCGGTTTATTGTTAAAAGATCGAAAGTTAATAAATAAATCGATAGTAGTTATGTCGTTGTCTATTTTTTATCATGAGCTCATTAAGATCTATGTGTTGCAGTATACCATATTCGTAATTCGAATTGGTGCACATGCTCTGATGTCTTTTGAATGGGAAATTTACCATCTCGCTGCATACAAACTGTTATTTAGCTTACGTAGCGATTTTAAACCAACTTCCAAAAAGGAGGAGATTCTATGCTCGTCTGTATGTATTTTTTTGTGTATGTTCATCGATAATTTCGCCAATTGTGAACTGATTCGAAAAAATATTTTTTAGTTCGAAAGGGTATACTCCCGAGGAGGTATCATTTAAATTTAATTGAAATCAGCTGAGCTGTTCTTGAAATATCAACAATAATGTAAACAATTCTAGCGAAATATTCGAATTTTGTACGCGATGGAGGGCGGTTGTGTCATTTTTTGCGAAAGATAGTTATTGCAAATGTAGGTTATACTCAACTTTACGAACATTTTAATTACTAGTTACACGATTAATACTGTAGTGACTATCTCATATATTTTGTCAATAAATAATTCATCTCTTTTTTCTGTTGAACAACTCAGTTCTTTCTAGCGGCTTTTTTATAAATGTTGGCCTCATAATACAAGGAACTTTGAACTTTTAAATTTAAAAAAAAGACTCAGCTAATTTAGATGAAATTGAAATGGGACCACCACAAAAGTCAGATAAGAACCTTTCATGACTACTAAAAAAATTGTTTAAATCGATTTACAATTGGCAAAAATATCGATGAACATGTATAAAAACACATAAAATCTCTTCCTTTTTGGAAGTCGGCAAAAAATGAAACAACACAAGCTTGTAGCTTTAGGTATTTCAAGTACGTGACAAACATGTTTCCGCTATCGCTTATGAGTTGGGCGTCCCATCAGGCGTAGTTAAGGGTGCTTCACACGAGTTATTAGCCCTTTTGTGGAGTGCTCGTATATTTCACGGGCCGCTGCCGCCGGCCGTGTAGACCGGCCTTACACGCATTCACATCTACGCAGTATGGACGTGGAATCGGTCATTTTTAGGGTTCCGTACCCAAAGGGTAAAAACGGGACCCTATTACTAAGACTCCGATGTCAGTCTGTCCGTCTGTCTGTCTGTCTGTCGCCAGGCTGTATCTCATGAACCGTGATAGCTAGATAGCTGAAATTTTCACAGATGATGTATTTCTGTTGCTGCTGCAACAACAAATACTAAAAACTGAACAAAATAAATATTAAAGAATGGCTCCAATAAAACAAACGTGATTTTTAGGAGTTTTTTTGCTCGCTATTAATAATGGCAAGAGGGATGGGGCTCAGAGGGCTCCAACACGGTACGGAACCCTTCGAGCGGGAGTTCGACTCGCACTTGGCCGATTTTTTAATTATAGCCCAGTCGGGTTAGCATTTTAAATTTCAAAAATTCCGGCAGCAATTTTTTGCTGCAACCTTTAAATCAAATCACACGTAGTCTAAATCCAAAATGGCAATCAAATTCCGACGGGTAGGCGAAAATCAACGTCCACAGACGAAAGCAAAATGGTCAAGTTAAAGCAAAAACCTTCGGTTTGTTTCAGTCAATGAAGCAAAGATCTTCCCATCGTTTCGATCAATTACACCGATTTTTCACTTGACATATAATACAGCCATTTGGTTGAAAAATAGAAGTTACCTGGAAAGTTTTTCAGGAGTTTTGAAAATTGGCAATTTTATAGATTTTGACGTGGTCTTACCAAATTTCATCTTTGCCGCTCGCGCCGCCATATTGGTAAAATGGCGCCTAAAAGCAGTTTTTTGATAATAACTCCTTGCTGACGCATTTTACAGGAAGAACATATCTACAAAATCAAAATAATTCTAGAGAACATTTCCTACAATTTGTGTTAAATTCTTTTTTTTTTTTAAATCAATAGTTTCGGCGTACGAGCGCAGTAAACTTTGCAAGTAAAAATACCCAATGACTGTACTAATACAGCTACAAGTAAATACGAAGTAAACAGTACCCATACTGTGTATACCACAACTTCTTTTATATTATTTCCATAGAACCTAAACCTAAAACATTGATTGGTAATTACGAAACTCAAAGACGTGTGTACCCCTTCCTCGTTTGCTGCTATTATTTCTACCCTAAGGCGTTTGTTTTCGTAATTTTGTATTGAAAGGAAATATAACTTTATTCCAAGCAAATTTTCCTTTGAAGGGGTAATTAGTTCAATATTTTCTTGTGAAACAATGCTTAGGGAACATCTATCTCGCTCCTTCTCTCTGTTGGTTTAGAAAAAAATATTGTATTTATTGCCTTTTCTCTCTCTTGTATGAATTTCGAATGAACATTTTAATAGTTGGCAAATGTGTGATAAATGTTAAAAAACTAAAATAGTACTAATAAAGTATTGTATTTATGCTCTACGTACTTATTAATTATTACAAAGTCATGTCGTGTTCGTTTCTTATTAAAATCCTTTGAAATGAATAAGATTTTAAAATCTTTATTAATACACGTCGTAACATCCGTTCAAATAGTCAAAAAACTACTTAGACTAAAATAACTTAAAAGACAACTATATAAATGCATAAAAAAGTGACGCCAATATTTATTTCAGAAAATTTTTTCATGGCGTTTACATTTTTTTGCATTTGAAGTTATTTTGGCATAAGTAGTTTTTTGACAAGATTATATTTTTTCAAACTTACACAATTATTTCTACATTTAAATATAATAATATAAATCTTAATTGTTTCACACCAAAAAAATAGAAACAATACAATTTTAAGTTAACCTAGTTAAAACAAACGGCGCACTTATCGCTGGAAGCGATTTCTTCATTTAAAGTAAGTACGGAATTAACATCAGTCCATTCAATAACGAAAGTTCGGCAAACCCGATAAATACCTAATGTAACTATGTACTAGTCAAAACAAAATGTGATTCATTTATTGAATCAGGCGTTACTTTGCGGAAGTTCATCTTCAAATCCTTGTTTTTAGGGTTCCGAACCCAAAGGGAAAAAACGGGACCCTATTACTATGACTCCGCTGTCCGTCTGTCTGTCTGTCCGTCTCCAGGCTGTATCTCATGAACCGTTATAGCTAGAAAGCTGAAATTTTCACAGATGTTTTATTTCTGTTGTCGCTATAACAACAAATACTAAAAACAGAATAAAAGAAGAAGAATAATAATCAAGGGGGCTCCCATAACAAACCTCATTTTTAGCCGTTTTTCGCTCTATATTAATAATGGTAACAGGTAGATGCTTGAAATATTCACAGAATATTTAGTTGTATATTCACTTTAATAATAAATAATAAAATTAAAATATAATGAAAATTTAAGGGAAAATTTTAATTTAAAAATCCTATACAGTACGGAACCCTTCGTGCGCGAGTCGGACTCTTACTAAGCCGATTATTTTAATTTGGTTAGTTGAGTGGTACCCTTAGCTTATATGCCTACGCTACGACAGAGCGGAAATTCACTAAATATTTATTCAAAACAAGGATTTGAAAATGTGATTCGGTAAGATAACAGAATATTTTCTATTCCTACCACCACCAATACCAACATAACTTTTAAATAGTAATCGCATCTGCTACCTCTGTAACCAATAACTGTGCTTAACACAATAATTAGTTAACTGCTCCACAGAGGATCACATCCCGTTAAACTGTCTAAATAATTATCTCACAACAATAAACAACAATAAAATTGTCAACAAAATCGCAAAATTGCCGCCATCTGCCGAATACTGGCGTCCCAAAGGGTTTTGAAGCGGTTTTCCGTCGGCCATTTTGAGACCATAGACAAATTTGCAATTTTCCGCGCCATTGGATTCAAAGATAGCAAATTAGGCGGCAAATCTTGTTTGTTTGTTTTTTACTTGGACGATTTAAACTATTGTGCGTTGTTAAAGATTAACTGCGCTCAACGCAGAAGCGCACTGCGTTGCAGAAAAAGAGTATAAGCGAATGTAAATAAAAAAGTCTATGCAAAAAAACCTGATCACTACTGAGTTAGGTCTCTATTTCTTGGGAAACCTTATCTATAGAACAGAGGGGTTATTCCAGATTTACACGTAAATTGAAACGACAGTTGTTTCCGTATGGCTTGTGGCATTCACGTTAAGCACCGAAACTACTAATTTAGGCTAAGATTTGAATTAACCCATCTCTATTCTACAGTCGCATTCAATCAAAATGTAAAATAAATTAACAAAGGGCACAGACCCTGGAGTCTGTGGAACAGTAAATAAAAATACATTATTTGGGATTTATAATATTAGTAAGGATCAGGATAATCAAATAGAGACCACGTAACACAGCGTAAGACCGACAACGTTTAGAATTATCTTTCATAATTGACCGAATCATTACATCAGCATCCCTACACAAACAAATTGACAACCCCATCCAAACGGGTACAGTTACATGATTTAGCAATTAGGGCCGGGATTTTTAATCTGTGTTTAATGTTGGAGGGTGATTAAAAATGTTTGAGTGTGTGTTCAAAATATGAGTATGTGTGTATATATATATATAGCCTTACCTGTATATACAAACAAAGTACAAAGTGATCAGCATTTCTAGCATAAAATTTCACGTGTCTAAGAAGATACTCAACAATTAGGCGTCTCATAACCATAACTGTATTGTCCTACATACAGCCTTTTCAGTAGTCCACTGCAGGACTTAGGCCTACCCACGAAGAGTGACAATAACCATAAAACAGCCGATAATTCTTCTGATATCTTCGATTAAAAAATATGTACAAGAAAATCGGCCAAGTGTGAGTCGGGCTCAGCACGAAGGGTTCCGTACCGTGTTGGAGCTCCCTTAGCCCCATTACTCTTGCCGTTATTAAAAAACTCATAAAAATTACGTTTGTTACGCTTGGCCTTCCATACGGAAGGCGGTCTCAAATTTTTATTTTATTCTTTTTAAAAACAGTATATTTTGTTGTTATAGCGGTAACAGAAATACATCATCTGTGAAAATTTCAGCTGTCTAGCAATCACGGTTCATGAGATACAGCCTGGTAACAGATAGACAGACGGACGGCAGAGGCTTAGTAATAGGGTGCCAATTTTAACCGCATGGGTACTGAACATTAAAAAAACAAAATCGATGTCTGAAAAAAATGTCGTTCAAAGAGGGTGTATTGAAAAAAATTGAGAAAGAATTCGGTCACTGATAATACGCTTCCATAATAGATTATATTTACCTCGCTGTCCCAGTGCGATTTGGTGGATTCCCTTACGCCATCTTTCGTCAAAGGACGTAAAAATTTGCTTCAGGATATTTTACTTCATCGCAAATGAGTAGGTACAAAAAGCTAAATATACCTCTACTTACCTATGATGATTGATTCCATATTCAGTCATAATTTAACACGGGTTCAATTTGGGTAATCAACGACGATGCTGTTTCCTAATTAAACTGAAGGCCATTAAAGAAAAAAAATAGCAAAATTCGGGTTCGGTACAACGTTATAGTCATAGTCCTAGCTTTAAACATTTCTGAAATCTCTCGTTGGACGATATAATAAAGTTGCAATTTTCGACATTGTATTGTGGCCAATTTCGAAAACGCCATCAATTCAATTCTTTATAATTCAATTCTTTATTTCCTTAATAAATAACATTACGGTTTCCACCAATACGTTACTTATTTTACTCTTAATAATTATCATAAATTTAGTAAATTTAGTAGCATCTTAAAATATTGTTTTAAATCATCATGGTAAATTTAGTAGCATCTTAAAATATTGTTTTCTCTTTTAAATGCAAATAGCGTTTTTAATAAACGCGTGTATAAAAAACAGCAATATTTAAAGTAGCTTTTAAAATTACGATGGCGTCTTCAAAATTTGGCCACATTGCACACTCAGACCAAATAAAAAAAACAAGACAGAATGTTGTGAACAGACCAGCAAAACTATGCCTCGCCGTGTATATACACAACACACACATGTACACGTACAAATAAACTATGCCTTGGCTCGTCAGTCGAACTATGGCGGCGCAACACCGACGCACTCACTCATGTGTCCCTCATAAAAAACCGGCCTTACTTGTCTGCTCACGACGTTCCGACTTGTTTTTTTTTATTTGGTCTGAGATTGTACATTGATATTTAGAATTCCAAAAACTGCATAACTTACCACCGCACTGTTCAACCCTGTAATCCCAACTTCATCGTTATATTACTGTAAATAAGTGACATCAAAGCACTTACCAAATCGGGCCTCCCTCGCATTCAATCATTTAACTAGTGTTTATAATCATTACCAACCCCTCGAGGGGTCCCGAGGTCTCCGGTGACCCCGAGGGGTCCCTGGGTCTCTAGTGACCCATCAGCGTCCCACAGGCGCCACATCTGGGACACCAGTTGTTTTGGCGATCTTTTTATACTTGTTTAAGCTTTTATGATCATTTGTGGTTAGTGTGGGGTGCTTATGAAGTGCTTTTCGGTTTGACAGTTCACTTTTTAATAAACAAATGGTGCAGGAGTATCTAGTAAGTATTATAATTCTCTGTGTGCAATTCGGGAGGCAATGCGGGGTTTTGTTTTCTTTTTTTTTGGCTATTTCCGATTGTAGGTATCAAGCTACTTACAGACTGTTGCTCCATGTATTTGATTCATCCATCCATCAATCAGCCATAAGACGTCCACTGCTGGACATAGGCCTACCCTATGGATCTTAAATAAGACCGGTTGGAGGCGGCTTGCATCCAGCGTGATCCTGCGGTCTTAATGAGGTCATCCGTTCACCTTGTGGGTGGACGTCCTACGCTGCACTTGCCGGTATGTGGTCTCTACTCGAGAACTATTCGACCCCATCGGTCATCAGTCCCCTTAGGTGCTAGGTGCCCTGCCTATTGCCATTTCAACTTGCCAATCCGCTGGGCTATGTCGGTAACTTTGGTTCTTCTGCAAATCTCCTCATTCTTGATTCGATCTCGCAAAGAGACTCCGAGCATAGCCCTCTCCATAGCTCGTTGGGCTACTTGGAGCTTAGATACTAATAATAAGGCCCATAGTGAGAGACCACGATTCAGTGCCATAGGTCATCACTGACAACACACACTGGTCGAACACTTTCGACTTGAGGCACTGAGAGACATGTATTTGATTGGGCTTCCTATTGTATTTTCTACTGAAACGTTGTCTAAAAAACCTTGCAAATACATTAAAGTTGCTATGACAATAGGTATTTATGCGTATAGGTACAATAAATAGGTATTTATGCGTATAGGTAATATAAATTTTCAGATCAAGTTAAAACCACCATTTTTGATGCCTAAGAAAAAGCAAACGACAGGTACTAATATATAATAATAGCATAAAAAGAGGGAATAAAATAAAAAATCTGTGCGAATACAAAATTTAGAGCCACTTTTTCCAAAAAGTGAATATATTAACAACCAAAAACCAAGACTAAACCATGGCAACACCAGTTAGTCAAATGCTTCCTTTCGAAAACCACCCTCCGTTTACATGATAGGGCGAATAATTACTCCATCAGAGACCATAGACAACGTAAGACGCTTTTTGTGCGGACAATGTACACTCATAATTGGAACAGTAGTGATGCCCCCGGGGGCTAGGGATGGGGTAAACTGGCGAAATGGACGTCGTTTTTACTCGATTCAATAAGAAGGGTGATATTTTGGGATGTATGTTTGACTTGTTGATGTTTTGTGGAAATGTAGTAACCGACTTCGTTAAATGACGAGTTTCATAACTTGACCTAATATTTGGGTCTATGTAGGTACATGGGTAGGTACCTACATATTCTGTTAAGTTCAAAGTTACAAAAGATATCGCGTAACCCATGTTTTCATTGCACATTTTATGCAACTTTGAATCGGCTATAGGTTTTTTCCATTGCATTTGCTCTAAACAACTTTCGAATTGGTCCCATGTAAATAGTAATACCGTTGACAACATTTTTAATAATGAAGCTATTTTTATTTCCATTGTGTTTCCTACATTACGTATTAATAAAAAGAAAGTTAATTACTTAGTTACAGTTAGAATTTCAGTCAGAAATATAAAACTTTCCCATATCAAAGCCACTTAAACTTTGCTTATACACATTAAACCAGACAATGCAAACAGGAGACAGAACAAATTCAAATTAGGAACAGCCAATTTTCTCCCGCCAATCGGATACTCGACACCCACTCAACTGGTAACACTGACGAATCAAATTTAACCATCGAATCATAAACAAACATCTCAATTCAAATTTCGAACAGGCTTATTCCAAATTCAAATAGACAATGGTGGCTGGAGAGCAGCATTAGGGATTAATAAGAGCGACGCATGTTGAAGACTAGCGATTATTTGGCAAAAAATAGAAAATAGCAAATATGTACTTAACTTATAATAAATCTAGGTATAATGGTTACGAAACAAACAGTGTCTTATCGTAACTTGTCTTAGAATTTTATTTTTGCTCCTCAATTTAAATTTAAATTTATTTACGAAAAAAAATATAACAGCAGCTACTACGCCTACTACTTTTAACTTCTCGTCTAGGTGCTTATTAAATAATTAATTAGCATAACTACCTGTAGAAAAAATCTTTTCAAGGATCACACTGTAGTACATTAGTCTGTAATTGGTCCACAGCTGAACACGGGCCTACCATCGTTGGGTGTTTGGGCTATATTCATCACGCTGCTAGCCGAGTTATGCTAAAAATGAGCTGAGCCATGCGCTTTCGAATTTATTTTATGGACGAACGTAATTACACATTCACTTGTTTTAGCATTATGCGAGTTAAATATCAAGAGCTAACCTTATTTTGGGAACTCACATTGCTGATGCATTTTCCACAGATCTGTGTATATTTTGCAGTCTGTACATATCTACAGTAAACTACGTCAGGTATGCGAGCTAGCCTAAACTAACTAACAGTCCGTTTACCCACAGTATTTTTTTTATTATTTATTTTACAGTTATTCTACCTCTGACATTCTACCACTGACATTTTTCGCTCTCTCTGTCTAACCTGTGATGGTGTGTAATGACTAGATAGAGACACGTCGACAAATCTCAGAGGTAAAAACTGTGAACGGACTGTAGCTTAGCTCTTGGTCTGCTAGTGCCATTTAAAAGACGATTATAATCATCATCATCAGCTAAGTGGCACGGGCATCCGAGTGCAGTGTGCGCCGCGCCTTACAGAGCTATTACACGACCGGTTGGCCAAATGGCGCGAAATCCGACCCTCGAGCCGAAAACACGGGGCGGCCATAGAGTAGGCTGATGTTTTCTTTTCATTTTGGCAGCTTAGATGCATTTTTATCCGACTAAGGAAAAGCAAAAGCTAAAGTTATGATTTTTATAAACACTGTTGCAGCAATTATTATTTAAGTAGAAAGAAAATTCATATGAACTTTTGATTTTTGCCTATCCTAGATAAGAAATCCCTTATCCTTTTTATTTTTCCGAGATGAAAACTTATATCACTCTCTAATTTTTGAACTATATATTATTTCCAAAAATCAAGTCAATCCCTTGCTTTATTGCTGCGTGAAAGAGTAACAAACAAACGAAACGAGTAACGAAAGTTTGTGAGTATGTATGCGAAATACTCACAAACTTTTGCGTTTATATTATAAGTAGAATAAATCTTTTTTTTTTAATTCAAAATAGTGTCTGGCCACCAACTTGCCTGATGGAAAGTGATGTTGTAGCCGAAGATGGAGTATGTAGACCTAGAAGATACCTATTCACTCTTGTCCTTAATCCAGATTCTATTTGTCAGGAAATAGTGACGGAGTCAATTAACACAAGACTAATTTATTACCTTTCGGCCGTGTTTGTAACCCAATTCTGTAACCCGTTACAAACGAAGAAAATTTTCTCCATTTGTTACCCAGTTACAAACTAGTATATATCTCAATGGACATAGAAATATTTTTAAATAGTTACCATGAAATTATTATATATTCCTATTTTGTGGTAAAGTTACCAAAAAATTTTTTTTGTCGAAAATTTTGGAGTTTATAGGGCATATTAAAACCTTTCTCTGAAAACTGATTTTAACACTGCCACATTATAACTTTTCGAGAATAGGTACAATTTCAAATAGTTCTAGCAACTATCCCATCTACACTTATAATCTTTTCTACTCTATGTCGTGCATTAGGCCACTAGCCACTGCGGGACCGCTAATGGCTGCGACACATATTTTCAATCATGATATCTTTCTACTTTTACGGGTTAAATGGCGTTTGATCATTGCTTAGTGGTTAAAATGGTTTTATTTACTTATAGATATACCTACAAATTTATAAATGGACATTTATTTAATCAAAAATAACAATATATTAAATTGAAAATCTTTAGGGGAGGTCTATGTCCAGTAGTGGACATCCTATGATTGATGTAACGATGATGATGATGTAGGGACTGACTTGGAAACGTTTAGCCTTCTAAACATACCTCTAGATTAAAAATAAATTTACACAATAACAGTACTGTAACAGTACAATAACAGTTCAGTACTGTACTGAACTAGCCTTTTTTAATAGTCCACTGCAGGACATAGGGCTACTCACGAAGGGTGATTGGGTCATATCCACCACGCGGGCCCAGTGCGGGTTGGTGGATTCACATACGCCATCGAATTTCTTCTTCTATGGACGAATGCAGGTTGCCTCACGGTGTTTTCCTTCACCGCAAAGCCAGTGATGTGAGAATGATCTGAATGATGCCATAAATCTATGCTTGGACTGATCAATTTTTATAAGTTGTAAAAAAATAGAGTAATTACGTTCCAATACACTAAAATAATGTCTTAGCATAACTCCCTAAAAAACTACTTACTTTATATTTGGAATGCAATAGGACCATCTGCCGCCACAATGGGCACTTACATGCGCATTACGAGCATTTTGAATTTAGAACGGAAAAAACATAGACAAACTTTATTGCTTTCTCGTAGAGTCGATTTCTGTGTGGCAATAACAAAAAACTCCCCCATTTTGGTGCGGATTAAGTATAATGAATCGTAAATTCGATCTTTGACACCTTTTCCATTCGCATCCGAGTGATTTCTATGATTGTATCAGACGGAAAAAAATCCCGCCATTTTGATGTGAACTTTGTTACAGAGATGTAAAGTTGCGTATTGCGTAATAAATAAGTCATTGATTTCTACGATTGTGCGGAGCGAAGATTTAGTCCGGGTCATTTTGAAATATGCTTTTTTTTCTTCGATGTAAGGTTGAATATTGCAAAGTAAGGAGGTCATATATGTGTAAATTAAAATGTCTATTTGATAGCTTTCCGAGGGTGGTGAAAAGAGTGATTTTTAGCTTAGCTTTATTATGTTGGTAGCAATGTAATTGTGATCAATTTTATTGTAATAGAGAACGTATTTGTTAATTTGAAGGCCCGTGTTTTGATTTATAATATTTTGTTTGAGCACGCATACGATTTATTGGAGTGTTTTTTTTGTAAATACCATTAATTATACTTAATGGCCTTGTTAATTTACTTAATTACACAAGATGGGTCTCTACTTAAACTTGTACTAAATTCAAGCCAGCATTAAATTCAATTCTTCCAATACCTTCAGGTATAATTTGGCTAGTAAAAAACTACTTTTGATTTGTTCTGCATTTTGTAGGTACTATAAGCCCGATTACAGAGGCGCCAGCGTAAATTTAATAGCAACGTAAAAAGCGTTCTCTCTATCGTATGCCTAAAGTGAAAAAGAAACAGAACTATGCTATTTAGCTAATATGATTACGATGGCGCCTCTGTAATCGGGCTTTATACCTACGTATTGACAATCATCAATTTTTACAGAAAATACTAGTAATGAATTTGTAAAGTTTTATTAAATACATTGGCAGTAGGCATGGTGGATCCAGTGAATCGGTAACAAAATCAGCATATAAAAAACAAAATGCGCAAAAAGGAGAGCAACCTCCTTACGACAAAACATGTAATAATCTTCATATCTAATTAACCTGTTAAAAACCAATGTTTCGAAATTCAAAATGTGTCCATTAATCGGAATAGTGTACAAGTAGTAGTGTTCTGTCAAATTCATTTTTAGCGTTTCGTTCCCATAGGGTAAAAGCGGGACCCTATTACTAAGACTCCGCTGTCCGTTTGTCCGTCTGTCACCAGGCTGCATCTCATGAACCGTGATAGCTAGAACATTGAAATTTTCACAGATGATAATACATCTGTTGCCGCTATAATAACAAATAGTTAAAATAGAAAAAAAAGAATATATTATACAAGGGGCCACCCCCATAAGAGTCCCATATACAACAAATCTGTTAAAAATGAATAGGTAATTCGAAATTCATAATGCGTCGAGTAGACAAAATAATGTACAAGCAATAATGCACAAGAATTCATTTTTCAAAATTCAGCCTTTTAAAAACAAATGGTTCGAAATTCAAAATTCGTCGAGTGCCCAGAACAGTGTCCGGAGGTGTTCTGTCGAATTCAAATGCGTTCGAACGCTGTCGCAGACTCGCTCGCGGCTACACACAGCATGCTTATAGCAGTAGGATATGGCTGCACAAAATGTAATCTGTACTGTACTGTATCAGCTTTTTAATAGTCCACTGCAGGACGTAGGCCTACTCACGAAGGGTGATTGGGCCATATCCACCACGCATGCCCAGTGCGGGTTGGTGGATTCACATACGCCATCGAATTTCCTCTATGCAGGTTGCCTCACGATGTTTTCCTTCACCGAAAAGCCAGTGGTGTGAAATTCCGTACATAAATTACAAAGAACTTGTCGGGGCGTCTGTGGCGCCATCTAGTGCATTGAGAGGGATTAACCACTCTAGCAGAACGCCCAGCCAGCAGTGTTACGAGAACTGCGGGCGGACGTGTATCCACGTACAGTGGAACGGGTCCCGATCCACCACCGATACTAAGTGATGAAACTTTTCAGTGCCTATTGTATAGCAATAGGCACTGAAAAGTTTTGCACGCTGAATCTCTCATTTTCTTTCGTAAAAAAGCAAATACACGCGGCAGCAGCGGTCAGAAACAAGTAAGTACCCTACTGCAACCGTTTTGACTGTGTGTCGGTAGGTGCGAGTGTGCGCGGTGATTTCCCAGCGCGCGACTCGCGGCGCCCAATCATGGCTCCCCACGCCCCGCCCCGCCGGCAAACATACCAGGGCTGTCACCACAAAACAGAACAACTATGATCACTTGACTGTGACAGTAAATTCAGCGATTTGACGTTACTTGAGTTCGTTTCTCACTCGTTTGTTTGGTGGTTGCCACCATGCGGTTGACAACAAACACATTTGCTTACTATTTTATTATCTTTTCTGTGGATGCTCTGTGGTGGCTCTTATTGTGGGCTTTTGCTAACTACGTATAAAATATTATATATAGAATATAGGATCCATATTTTATTTTATACGTAGATAGCAGCAGTCGGGTGCTAGCTACCAAATCAGAAGAGTTATTTTTTATATAAAGTAAAAGAAAGAGATAGAGAGAGAGGGAGAGAGAACAAAGCGTGTCGATATTAGTACTCATCTTATACCTATTTCATAATTTTTGTATCAAACAATCAGTGACAAAAAATTGCTTAGTACACAAGTAATTAACAAGTTAAATTACACATTTCGTAATCAACGTATTTTTTTTTATATCAATTAACTAATTTGCTCTGTATGACTGAAATGTTACGTAATTTCAGTCATGAACCATAAATAATCTAATATAGGTGAAAACCTCTGGCGAAAACCAACTAATAACATAAATATTTTCCACGCCGTGGCAACCCTAACCCCACCTAATACCTCACCGCGCCTCCCTAATCAACGCGCCTCAAGCCGTCTCCTCGGTTCACAGTTTCAAATTTTAAATTTCGATCTCTCGCGTTCCACATACGAAATTGAATTGAAATTTGAATTTCAGCAGTTTTAAGAAAGTCATTTTTGCGCCAATGCGCGAACTACCAAATGCTACATGTTTCGTAGGCAACGCTACGCGATTCGTAGTGCCGTAGACTTTCGTAGACATGACTATGGCTTTCAAAATACATCTTATTTCGACAAACATTGGCTTAAATTGTGATATGTGTACTAGTAGCACCTCGTCGATCCAGCCATAGAACGTACACTGATGTACATAGGCCTTCTCTAAAGATCAGAGAGAGTAGAGAAAGAGTAGCACCTAGGCTTACAATTTAATGTAGCCACGGTAGCGCCCAGTTGTTCTAACTGTTTAGCCATGTCAGAGGCCTTCAGGTGGCTGAAAAACTCTGACGCCAAGGCTACCTCCCGGCCTATACGAACTTACTTACTTTATCTATTATTATTATTATTACTTATTACAGCCGTTATTTAACAATCTTATAAACATAGGTATAGGGTAAATAAATTTTGATTATGTGTCACCGGTACTGTGATTGTCTTGCGAATTCGCAAAGGCCTCCCCTAGAGCTTGCCATTCACTCCGATTTTGAGTGGCCCTTCTCCACGTAACTCCGGCCTTTTTCCGGATATCGTCTTCCCATCTAAGACGATGTCTTCCTTTCCTTCTTTTATATTGCCTTGGACACCATTCCGTTACGTCTTTAGCCCATTTTTCTTTCTTATTTCTGAACATATGGCCTGCCCACCTCCACTTTAATTTCTTTATGCAGTATGCTCATCGTTAATTTTTGTCTGATATCTTAATGTTTTCAATTTGACTTTATCTTTTAATTTAACGTTTAGCATACTTCGTTCCATAAATCTTTTCTCTAAATTAAAAGAGGTCTTTAAAAATCCTCAGGTACCACTCAAAGCAAAGAAAAAAATATTCGACTCTTGTATTTTACCCGTTTTGACATATGGCTGTCAAACATGGAACCTAACAAAACAGAATATAGGAAAGTTGCAGACATGCCAACACAGTATGGTACTTTATATATAGGCTTTATCAAAAATCTTGTGAGGTTTGTTAGCTACAAGCTGCGAATAGATCCTCAGAGTCAAGTCAAAGTCAAATTCTCTTTATTTCGTAGACACATTACATGTTCTTGAAAACGTCCGATAACAATACTTTTAATAATATTATAATTATAGAATTATTTCTTAAAAATTAAAATTCATTTTAAAACACACCTAAAAATTATCAAAATACAACAACTTAAAAATAGAACAAATTAAATATGTACCAATTATATACTAAACAAGCAAAAAATAAATGTCAGTGTCATTTGAGGTGACAATTTGGATGTCAACAGGTACCGGTAGGAAACAAGTAGCATTTTAATACGTTATGTTATCGTTATCAACGATATTACACTTATAACAGTTACGTTATCGACAACAGTATGTTACTATGCAATATGCCAGAAATTACTAATAATCATTATCCTGACTGGAGCTCATTAACAGCTACGCGAAGATTTGGCTATCAGCAGCTTGTAGCAGACATCACAGCCGCCAAGTTGTTAGATTTGGCCTGTAACTGTATGAGTAAAAACTAAGTACATACTTAGCTCTACTTCGATGTACAAATGACAAATAACAATATAATACCGATCAAATGTGCAAGGGAAACATCACAACTTTTTTTGTACAATTGTGAGTGTATTTTTCTCCCATCATAGAATTGCCACATTTATTCGGAATTTATCAAAATCTTTATGTATATGTTAACGGAAATGTATGAAATCTAGGAATTGTATATACAAATCCTAGGAAATGTATACAATTCCGAAGTTATTTAGGAAATGTATAAAATATTGTTTCAAAAGCTATTTTATACATAGATATCCTGGGAAATGTGTACATTTCCTAGGAATTGTATGTAATTCCGATATCGTATTAGGAAATGTATAAAATAATGCTTTCTGTAATAATTTGGTAAGTAATCAGTCTGTTATTTAAGTAATTATAAATGTCACAATATTAAAGTATAAGTATTTATATTATTATACTATGTCAAATGTAAACGAGGCAGTCCATATGGCTATTTATTTTTGCAGGGTAGGCTGGAATGGCACTTGGAAGTACACAATAATTTATTTTTATAACACAGACATCTTGCTGTAGCATAATTATTCTTCTTGCAAAGGCACTTTTTAAATCCCTGGCCGGTTCCAGTGGATTGTAGGTTAGCAACTGACTGTAGTGCAATCTCCGTACTCGGTGCATCCTCTGCATCAAGTAGAACTCTTGGACACACATTAATCTGAGATCGAGAATATAATAGTTTTAACTAAAGAAAGAATGATGTAGGTATTTTTATCACGCACCACTTGAATACTAAACACGGCTATTTTAAAAGAAACGGTAAGCTGCAATAGAGAAAAGCGTCAAATGAAACGTAAAGACCTTTATACCGTCGAAGTCTGTTATACGTGGATCAGGCCCTATCTCAAATGTTTTACATTTCCGATTGCTGTTTAGGAAATGTATAGAATTCCTAGGAAATGTGTCTAATACAATTTATTTCACATATTTCCTAGGAATTGTATACAATGACGGATTACATACATTTCCGTTAACATATACAAATTTCGTTTCACATTATTTGTCCGCGATGCTCTACTCAACTACTGAACCGATTTTAACCAAATTTTGTACACTGTTTGCAGTTTGATCCAACTTGAGAGATAGGATAGCTTATATCTCAATTTATAATGTTTTTTTTTGTGATATTTTTTAATTTTATTATGCCAAAACAACGTTTGACAGGTCACCTAGTAACGACTAATAAACTTTTCCTCCGTTTATATATTACATAAATTCTATAATCTAGAAGACATTGTTTCCGTAGCATATGATGGTGACAAGTGACCTACCATAGAAATACAATAAGCTATAATTATAATACTTCATAGATAAATAGTAGATAAATAAAAAGGCTTCAATCTCGATTTTCAAAACCAGGCTTAAGAAGTTTCTGATCGGTAAAGCTTACTATTCCTTGAAAGAGTATGATAGTACCCACAACATAAATTAAGTATATCAAATGTACAATGTATCGTACTGAAATTAATTATTACTCTTGTGACTTGTGTTTTATGTACTTTAGCACCAATAAAGATCTGTATCTGTATCTGATACAACATCATTCAGTAAGAGGCCTAGAGAAACGTGCGAAACGCATGAAAAATTAAATTTTCGAAAGAAATGTTAATTTAGAATCTCCATAAAGCAATCGAATACGGGGGAAAAGTTTATTTGTAGTTATTTTGCTAAATTCCGAATATATATAGCAATTCTTTGATGGGAGAAAAAGACACTCAATAGGCTAGTTTCCTAAAAAAAATATAATTGGTCCGTCAATTAGATTACCTATCAAAAATATTAGACTTTAATTTTTCTTTTGTCATTTTAACAAAAAATTATGAAGATTTGGCCCGTTGAAGTTCCGCGTGACGTCACTAGTCTACTACAAATGTACCGCACTAGTGACGTCACGAGCCCCCACGCTCAAACTTTGACAAGTTATAACTTTGTCATTTATTGTTTGATTGACAAAAGAAAAAAATCGCGAATAATCTAACTAACGGACTAAACGGACATAACGGACATTAGTCCGTTAGTTAGATTATTCGCGATATTCGATTGCTTTATGGAGATTCTAAATTATCATTTCTTTCGAAAATTTAATTTTTCATGCGTTTTGCACGTTACTCTAGGCCTCTTACTGAACGAAGTTGTATCAGATACAGATACAGATCTTTATTGGTGTTAAAATACATAAAACACAAGTCACAAGAGTAATAATAATTATAATTATATAATAATGTTTTTTTATACCCAGTAAACATGCCTATTGTACAATAAAAACGGCCAAGTGCGAGTCGGAGTCGCGCACGAAGGGTTCCGTACCGTATGGGAGCTCCATTCTTCTTACCGTTATTAATATCAAGCAAAAAAACTCCTATTAATCACGTTTGTTGTATGGGAGCCCCCCTTAAATATTTACTTTATTCTGTTTTTAATATTTGTTGTTATAGCGGTAATAGAAATACATCATCTGTGAAAATTTCAGCTGCCTAGCTATCATGGTTCATGAGATACAGCCCGGGGACAGACAGACAGACGGACAGACGGACATCGAAGTCTTAGTAATAGGGACCCGTTTTTACCCTTTGGGTACGGAACCCTAAAAAGGTTGGAATGTGGGCCCTTTCACATTTGATCGGTATTATATTATGGTATGCCAACTAAAGAACGTAACTAAACGCAATAATATTCTATATCTCATTGCGTAAACGAAAAAAAAAAACAATATTCATCGAAATCGTATTTGCGCGGAAAAGTGCGATGACATTTCGCCCGATGATTTTTCCGTTCCACCACACTCTCGGGTGACTGCGTTCTCATTTACCAATGGCGTTTTGACGGCTGTGCCCTTTGTCGCGGAAAAATATGGCGTTCCATTTTTGATTGAAGTTGGCGCGCAATCGCGGTTTTCTGCTGTTTTTTTTTTAAATTTTGACTGTTATGAGCACTTTATTCATCCCAAAGAAATTATAAAAAAACTATATTGTTACACTAGTTTTTGCCCGCGGTTTCGCCCTCATGATATTTCGAGGCCCTACCTTACCACCCTTAACACTAGAGTGCACGCGCGGGCTACATATGTAACCCAGCGTGTAATATTGTCGTATATAATTTTTGTTTGCCGCGCTACAGCGCTATCGTCTAATGTATTCCTCAAGCATTACCCCCCGCTCCCGCCAGTAGCGTGCCGACTCCCGCGGCTCACGGACGTCTGCAAAAATCGCCCTTGAAGTTGGTGGGCTACGCCTGTAGCCCGCGCGAGCGTTGGAGGAAATTAAGTGTTTAGTGTGCAAGTGGTGAAATTGAGGTAAATATGAAACATTTGTTGCAGTATTACTACAAAACGTACTGTTAATTAATTTTTAAGTGTTTGTTGTTTGTATTTATGGGTTTTTCATGTATCTTTATTCTGTTTTGTTCACTTTTTAGATGGCGGGTAACTCGAACAGGTTGTGCGACCAAATACAAAGATGGCTGCTGGAGATGGAGGATAATGAAGACGACGACATTTCGAGCGAAAGTGAGGAAGGCGGAGAATCCGCGGAACAAAGTGGCCCGCTTGGATCTCCTCACCATTCTGATACGGAACAAGATGGCGAGGAAGACGAGGACGAAGATGAAGACGTGCCTCTATCGACTTTGGCTTCCTATCAGTCTCGTAATGGTACAAAATGGAGCAAGATTGCACCGCCCACTTCAAGAACCAGATCTCCAGAATCCAGACCAGTAGGTGTACCAGTAAGACCTTCTATTGAGCGTCGTATATCCCAACAAAATATACCCAGAGGTATTAAACTGAAAGGCAGACTACTTCTAGGATTGGCAGAACAACCCTTGCAACAAAATATGCCTATTCGGGGAGGAGTTGGTCGGTGTGCTTTTTGCAGTAGGGCTCGCGACCGTAGCACGCGCAAGCAATGCAGCAAATGTATGAGGCGTATTTGTAGCGAACATCAGGCAGTCGTGTGTCCGGAATGTATGCCAATAGAGTGATTTATTACCCGTTACTTTGATAATAGATTCAATTAGATTAAAATAAACGCCTTTTGTGATAAATATTACGTTCCTAAATGAAAATAAGACTAAGAGAACTCAACCCTTCCAAATATTTGTTGATTTTTAAGAAGTTTATGTTTAAGTTTCAAATTATAATAAAGAATCTAAATTTTGTCGATTTTATGAGCCATTTTGATAAAAATAAATATGTTTAGTAATTATATGCTGTGTTTTACTCATTTTTTTGCCTTATTCAGAGAAATAATTGACCCATAAGTGGCCTACACCTGTAGCCCGCGCGTGCGCTTAAGGAGTATTTATGGGCGCGTGCACTCTAGTGTTAATACAGGAGGTGGAAAATGAAAAAACAAAACAATTCGATCTGACATTTGTTCGATTTGACAGTTCTTTTTTGACATTTCTTGGAGCGCACGCTAGAATAGCTCGCAGATGGCAGAATTTTTCTTAACACTTATTGTTATAATATGGAAAATTTACGCAATATCATTATAATTTATAGCCTATGTGTTATTCTGATGTATAAGCTATATAATTGCAAAGTTTCATCTCAATCCGTTTAGTAGTTTTTGCGTGAAAGAGTAACAAACATCCATACATCCATCCATCCGTCCATAGAAACATTCACGTTTATAATATTAGCAGGATGAGCATTTGTAAATTAAGCATTGATATTGTAGTAAGTACTTATATGTACATAGAACTGCCTTTCTATACGGTAACTTTTCTTAACTTTTATTTTTGTTTCATGCTGTTTTAAAACGTTACCTACGTGCACCAAACTGAAAAAATCCATAATTCAATGAATAATATTAAAGCCAGGAAAGTGCGATGACATTTCTACCGATATTTTTTTTGTTTGTTCTCATTTATTGATGGCGTTTTGACGGCTGTGCCCTTTGTCGCGGAAAAATATGGCGTTCCATTTTTGAGTGAAGTTGGTGCGCTATCGCGGTCACCTGTTTTTTAGGGTTCCGTACCCAAAGGGAAAAATGGGACCCTACTACTAAGACTGCGATGTCCGTCTGTCTGTCTGTCCGTCTGTCACCAGGCTGTATCTCATGAACCATGATAGCCAGGCAGCTGAAATTTTCACAGAATAGATGATGTATTTTGGTTGACGCTATAACAACAAATACTAAAAACAAAACAAAATAAATATTTAAGGGGGGCTCCCATACAACAAACCTGAATTTTTAGACGTTTTTCGCTCTATATTAATAATGGTACCAGGTAGATGCTTGAAATTTTCACAGAATATTTAGTTTTATATTCCCTTCAATAATAAATAATAAAATTAAAATAAAATAAATATCTAAGGGGGGCTCCCATACAGTACGGAACCCTCCATGCGCGAGTCCGATTATTTAATAGATAGAGTAATTTAAAAGGTAGGTTTATAACTATGTATAATACACCTGTGCGATGCCGGGGAGGTCGCTAGTCAAACAATAAATGACAAAGATAAACCTTGTCAAAGTTTGGGAGTGGGAGTCGTGACGTCACCTCTCTCACAGAAGTCTATACATTTGTATGGCACTTGTGACGTCACGCGGAACTTTAACGGGCTATATCTTCATCAATTTTTGTTTAATTGACCAAAGAAAAAATACGTGTCTAATATTTTTTGGTAGTCTATCAGACGGACTAATTATATTTTTTAGTCATCATACTTTATTCTAAATCAAAAAATAACGAATAAAATCATAATTCGCATCTATTTTGAAAGTTTCTCCAATTCAACCAAAAAACAAAATCTCCGTAAAAGAAATATCCAAACAAAATATTGATATTCATAAACCAGCACCTATTTTCCAAGTCGATACACCCAATGCTGAACAAAGCACAAGGGAGCATATTGAAAATGGCAACACCAACTTTTAATATGAAAAATGGTATTATCATAACGCAAAATAAGTAAAACCTTCAAAAAGAAAAATCGCTCTAAGCTCTACCTTATTTCTGTAGCAATAAGGCTTTGAAATAAAAACGAGGGTAGAAGAGAAAAAATTGTCGAAAAAATTCTGCCAAACATTTCTGTTGCAATCCACAAACGATTTTCAACTCTAAATGTTACGAAATAGAGTTGTAGTGAAGTGAATTTAGTAACTTTGCACATAACTATACCTTTCACCTAAGTTGACACTTCTACAGCGAAATTGTTTAGCATTCAGTTAAAGACTGTATTTTCAATAAATATTAATGAGATCGATGTTATTGGATATATTTTTTGTTTGTTTTTGATTTAGTTAGATATAATAGAAAAGTGTCAGCTATATCTACTTACAGATTTTTGTAGCTTTATAGAAATGCTAGCGACCCGCCCCGGCTTCGCACAGGTGTACATATATTCATATAAACCTTCCTCTTGAATCACTCTACCCATTAAAAAAACCGTATCAAAATCCGTTGCGTAGTTTTAAAGATATAATCATACATGGGGACAGACAGCTAGAAGCGACTTTGTTTTATACTATACTAGACGATCCGCCCCGGCTTCGCACAGGTGTATTATACATATAAACCTTCCTCTTGAATCACTCTATCCATTAAAAAAAACCGCATCAAAATCCGTTGCGTAGTTTTAAAGATTTAAGCATACAGACAAACAAACAGACAAAAATAGCGACTTTATTTTATACTATGTAAGGATAAGGAAGGATAGTGATATTATCCAGCATAGAGTTAAGTTTTCCACAAAAAGCCTTCCTTCTCAAACAAGAGCATTCAGATGTGATAAAAGAAAAGCAACCTTGTCAGATTGACTGAAAACTGTGACCTTTTAGCAAACAATTGTAGCACTTTTTCTCCAAGAATCAAGACGCAGTTAGCTCTAAAGCTCACAAAGGCACAAAAATACCAAATCGGCATTTATCTGTGATCCTATACACTTATAACACTATCAAGTTGTCAACAATAAAATCACACATACAGGTAAATCATTTCCATTCATTTCTATTTGTGACTGTTGGTTTACCTCTTGATGTTTTATAACTCTTGATATCTTCCATCCATCCATCGATCCATCAGCCGTAGGTCGCCCACTGCTGGACATAGGCCTCCCCCATGGATTTCCAAAAATGTCGGTGGGAAGCCTGGATCCAGCGCGTTCCTGCGATCTTTATTATATCGTCAGTCCACCTAGTCGGTACACGTCCTACGCTGCGATTGCTGGTCCGTTGTCTCCATTAAAGAACTTTACGGCCCCATCGGCCATCCATTCTTCGAACTATGTGTCCTGTCCATTGACACTATAATTTGCTAATCCGCTGGGTTATGTCGGTAACTTTAATTCGTCTGCGGATCTCCTCATTTCTGATATCTTAATAAATCCGAATCTAACCTATTAAACAGCTACTAGATCCGTCACTATTATCCAGTACAGTATTTAATCATCCACAAAAGGCCTTCCTACTCATACGAGAGTATTCAGAGCTGACAAAAGAAAAAAAGCAATCTTGTCAGATTGGCATTTGGGGCGCGCAGAATGGAACTCCTTTGCCGCTTTTGGGGGAATATATTGTTAGTACAGATTGAAAAGCGTTTTGTCGTTCGGATAGTACGCTCAGAGTTTGGGCAGTATGGACTCTATGGCTGCAAAATAAAAATAAATGTAAATAATTTTCAATTTTTAAATAAAAAATCCCCGCTCTTCCTAAATATAGTACAAAACATAGTACATATAACGAAATAATTAAATACTCTGTGTGTGCGTGTGTGTGTGTGTGCATGTGTGTGTGTGTGCACATATAATAATCAGGTAAGGTTTTATTGTCTACAAGATAATCGGCCAAGTACTAGTCGGACTCGCGCACGGAGGATTCCGTACTGTACGGGCCCCCCTTAAATATTTATTTTATTCTAATTTTATTATTTATTATTGAAGTGAATATAAAACTAAAATATTCTGTAATCTACCTGGTACCATTATTAATATAGAGCGAAAAACGTCTAAAAATTCAGGTTTGTTGTATGGGAGCCCCCTTAAATATTTATATTATTCTCTTTTTAGTATTTGTTGTTATAGCGGCAACAGAAATACATCATCTGTGAAAATTTCAGCTGCCTAACTATAATGGTTCATGAGATACAGCCCGGTGACAGACAGACAGACAGACGGACATCGAAGTCTTAGTAATAGGGTCCCGTTTTTCCCTTAGGGTAAGTAACCCTAAAAAATTACAAAATGGAAACAGCAGCAAAATTACGTTTGCACATAGTTACTTATTAAGCCCGATTACAGAGGCGCCAGCATAACTTTAATAGCAAAATAAAAACCGTTCTCTCTATCGAATGCCTAAAGTGAAAAAGAAACAGAACTATGCTATTTAGCTAATATAATTACGATGGCGCCTCTGTAATTGTCAGACTAAAACTGTATAAAAAAATCATAAAGTTGCAAAAACCTGTGAATTGCAGCTTCAATAAGTACAAGTACAGTTTTTTTTTATGTTGTGGTCGAAACTGAAACCTATGAAGATAAAAACCTTAGATCTAATGTTAAAACTGTAGAGTTGCCTACGACGTACTAAATGCTTCTACAGCAATATCGATGCTCATAGAACGAAAATGTCATAAAACCTGTTACCTTCTGATGTTGACAGCATTCTCATTTCGTAAAACAAAATCATAAATTATTGTTTCGTTTGTTGATTTTATCTACACTAATGTTGTAACATTCTACTTATGTTTCCAATACTTGACTTATAATGACTACTGTTATAGCGCAGACAACAAAACACTCAATTTAAGCAATTTCACATGATGTTATAATATTCACATCGATATCGTAAAATCTCATTATAACATCAATAAAACGCGACCAATTAACCTGGCGAGCCTTATATCAAAATCCTCATACAAGTTGTATAAAATTTTGATATTAGGCTGGCTTTTGAAAACAGTTGGGTTATACGTGAAAACTTCGTCGAAACTACTAAACTTACATACACAAAACTCTTTGGTAAGATCTTGTGCCAATGAAATAGAAAAAGAACAGCGCGCGCTCGCTCCTGATTGACCCTGCGCGCGCAGCTGCGCTCTCATTGGTTAGATTTTAATGGCGCCAAGTTCACTGTGACAATACACGTACGCGTGAATTTAATGTTTCGCAATATGTTTTTATTTATTATTTTTATTTTTATTAGTGAAGATAAAGTAGTGTATGCAACTGCATATAACACGGGTATTAAAACACTCGTTACTATTATGAAACTCGCTGCGCTCGTTTCATAATCTCACACTCGTGTTTTAATACCCTTCATTATATGACAGTTGCATAAACTACTATTAAACTTTCGCGATTTGAACACTTTATTATTATGAACTACGGGACTAATCGCGCACTCAAATTAGTCCCGTAGTTCATATTAATAATATTGTTTCCTTTGTTTATTTTCCTGTTACGAAACATGGAAAATATTCCGTGGTCGGTGCGCTTGAGCTTAGTAATATAATTATTGTATTTTTTTTATTTTACTTCGCAAGCGCAACATTTTTTTTAATAATGAATACATTATTCAAATAAATATTACAACTCTAGATCTAAAATCTAGTACATAATTGTCTTGTTGGTGGTCTGAAAGTAATAGTTTTTAGCGATAGACCGCCTTTTGTGCCATTTCTGTCTGTGTTTCTTTTGTTGTTTTCCTATTTGTTGGTTTCAATAAAGTGTTGTTGTATTGTAATTGATTTGAATTTTTTGTGAATTCGGAGAAGGTTTACAAATAAACAGTGAGATAAAAGAAATTAGATATACATATAAACTACAAATACTCAGTACAGGTAGCGGCACGTAAGTTTAGCGCTGAGGATACTGTGGAGGGGATGTCTGCGCATGTTGCCCGCCATACTAAACTCATGCGCAGCCACCCCCACAAATTTCGCTCAGCGCTAGACTTATATGCCGCGACCTGTATTTGTAGTTTATTTTTGACTGTTCAATAGCGTGTCTCTGACATCTATACGCGTCGAATAAATAAACTAAAACGGACAAAAATCCTCCTATTTTACATAGTGGATTAAAAGTAATATAGCTCATACTGGTAACACCGCGCTGTACATGTTTGGGTAATTTAGTGTTGCCCGTCGCGAATAAACGAGGGTCGTAATTGGAGAGGAGGTTTTAAGGCGCATATGTCGCTGATTGATTGCGTTTTGATGCCGTCTTACCGTTCTATGGGTTAGAGTGATTGCTATTACTTTTGCTTTTCAACCTCTGATGCAAAAAGAGGGGTTATCTTTACTAATATTATAAATCTGAAAGTGTGTTTGTTGATTTGATTGTTAATCTTTTATGCAGTGCTAGAGCGGGAAATGAACTAGATTTTTTTTTCATGGATATTGTTTGAAACTCGTAAATTGTATAATAAAATAGACTATGAAAAAAATAATAGGTTTCAATGAAATAGTACAAAAATCAAAATAGTAGATTAGTGTAGTATGGAAAACAATTTTTGTAGGCATCTGTATAAATATATTTTAATGCCCGATTACAGAGGCGCCAGCGTAAATTTAATAGCAACGTAAAAAGCGTTCTCTCTATCGAATGCCTAAAGTGAAAAAGAAACAGGACTATGCTATTTAGCTAATATAATTACGATGGCGCCTCTGTGATCGGGCTTATACTCGTATTACCTACATTCACAAATGGATACCTAACCTGATTTTTAAATTTTGAACTGTATGCGTAACGCAAAATGTAGAATAGAAAATACAATTTAAATGTTTTATGCATAAAAAAGTTATATTGTAGGTATTTCATCATCGTTGGAAATAGGCTTCTCCCATAAACATCCAACATAATATCGGTTGAATAGACATAGTTAGCTTTATAATAATAATAATAATAATAATGATTTTTATTTCGTGATTAATACATTGCTTCTTAAGCTAAATCTAAATAACATAAATAAGTACATTTTATGTTTAAAATTAAATTAAATTCATATTAATAGATTGCATGCATTAACATAAAACAGTTCACATAATATAATTATAATTAGTATTTTTAACAAATAATAAGTATATAATTATTATAACCAAGATACTGATTTCATTTATATTTAACTAGCTTTTACCCGCGGCTTCGCCCGCGTTGTATTTTGATTTTGGCTTATGTTTATGTCGGCTGCGAAACCTAACCTAACTGACAAATATCAAAATACCTTAGAGGAATGCTTTTGTTGGTTAAGTTACGGTTGGAGTGTATATACAACCCCCCCGTGTATTCCCGCCTTGTCGTGGGGGAGGTCTGAGGCAGCTGAAAAGGCGGCGCTCGAAGTCTCCCTCTTCTTTGGGTCTTTTCCCCCAAGGAAGCTTAGAGGCTGGCACTCGAGTTTCAGCCGCTTTTAACTAAAGCAGCTGAGAGGATGGCCGGTAGGTTGCATGCCTTATGAGGAGTGTCGCAACTTAGGCGGGCTGCAGTGCCGCTCTTGCGACGCTGCATCCGAGGATTTTTTTTTATTATATCGCGAAATATCCCTGACATGATCAGGGGTCTTAATTACAAATGAATAAAAACTAAGTAAGTATACCTACATTTCAATGTTTTTGGCTGTTTGCAGTTATAATAAACATTACAATGGTACAGCAAAGTTTATACCTACTTGTTCCTAATTAAGTATTGCTTTTTTACAAATATTTGTGCAAAAATTCGATAAAATTGTTTCTAAGGTTTTTTCGTGTTAGATTAATTCCAATTTTTTGTTCTAAATCAAATCTCTGCTTTCCATAAACTGGGCATTCCAAGATTATGTGCAGTGGAGTCTCCTCTTTTGTGGGTTCACAGATGCACGATGGGCTTTCCCTCAACTTAAATCGATGTAAGTATTGGGAAAACTCACCATGCCCCGTCAGCACTTGAGTTATGATTCCCACTGGTGCTATTTCACTTACGATCTTGTATGCCGCCCTTGCATCCGGAAAATATGTTTTGGTTACCGCCGCTGTGTGTCCATCCTGATACCGCCGGTTCCATTCGTCAAGAGAGTCCTTTCGGATTTCTCGCTTGACGAATGAAACGGGGCAGTTATCCTAAATAGGTCTGCACTTCGAGTGCAGTGCTGCTTCCTTTGCTAGCTGGTCCGCTCTCTCATTTCCCTCCATCCCCGCGTGCTATTTAATCCAATAAAGTTTCACTATTTTATTTTGTGCGTGTAGTAACTTTATGTTAGCTTTGAATTTACTGCTAAGGGATGGAGGGAAGATACGCCAACTACCGTTTCCAGTGCAGACCTGGAGTCACAAAAGATTTTTGCGATTTCGGTAGCCTCAAGAAGTGCCAATAACTCGACCTGTTACACAGAGCACCAATCGGCCAATTTCAGCTTGCGGGTACTGATCTCAGCGGCATCATCCCAAATGGATAATGCCGCCCCAACTTTCCCTTTAATTTTACTGCCGTCTGTAAATATGTTAATTTCTCGGTTAAGATTTTGCTCTAGTGCTGCTCCAACTGCCAGGCATATGATCTCCAGCTCCTCCTGCTGCGCTGGGTGTGGCTTCTTTTCTGTCTCTCTATCTCCAGTTACTTGCTGGGAATAACCTTTCTTAGTTTCATAAAGCAAGGCTGCTTCTTGGACTCTGATATGACAGCCGAGGATAAGGGGTCGCGGTGGGATATATGGAACTGGTGGTGTGGGTGCCGCCACCTACCCTACCTTCCGCTAGGCCGTCAACGTGTTGGCAGACGCAGTGGGGCTGCAGGGGAAGAGAGGTGTCGGTATCGCGATCGCCGTTCTCACTGCCCTCTGCAGTTGAAGAGGCAGGCGCTGGGCTACTATGACTGACCCACTGCACTGGGACCAGGGCGTTGGAATGCTGTCTGACGTTCAGTACTGGTTAGTCCCGAGTGGTGGATGACGATGTGTCTTGTGCTCCGAAACACTCCGTCACTATGGCGAGAGCGCAATCTCCGTTATGGAGCCCGAGTCTGGGCTAGTGCTGTTGAGTGCCGCGAAGGAGTGCGAAATATGTGGGAACGTCCTAAACTTGCCATGACAGGTTATTTCTGGCGCTTAGACGGCTGCTACCGCAGCCCACTCACTTAGTTTTTATCCTATCCTACGGGAACTGTTAAAGTTTTTGCGATAAAAAGTGGCCTATGTCACTTTTCGTCTTTCAAACTATATTCATGCAATATGCCAAGGCGAGTTGCTCCATTGCTGAGAAAAATTTATCGTTAAGTCCTACGGGAACCACAATTTTTTCGGGATGGAAAGTATCCCATGTCACTTTCCGTCTTCCAAACTATGCCCACCCCAAATATCAAGTCGATCCGTTGCTCCATTGCTGAGAAACAGTTATTGTCCTATCCCATGGGAATCACGAATTTTCTCGAGATATAAAAGTATCCTATTATCACTTTCTGTCTATTAAACCATAGGTATCCATACCAAAAATCAGGTCAATCTTTTGCTCCGTTGCTGCGTCAAAGAGGAACAAACCAACAAACTTTTCGGATTGATAGTATTAAAGTATGATGATTCTGTACCACAAAGGTAGAATAAAAAAACATGTTGAACCTCTAATGATAGAATATTTGAAAATATTTTTAATGTCAGACAAAATGACGGCCTGGTATTAAACGTCATAGTAACATGTAGCATGCAGAGGGAAAATAACATTTTATCCAATTTTAATGTCAGTTGTCATTTTCAATCCATACTTTATTTCCTCTTCAAGGGGATATAATGGTAGAAAAACAATTTGTCGCCTTGCCACGCTACTTGTGATTTATAAAAGTCTGCAGACAATGTCACCTGTCGTCTAATTACGTTTGGCTGTGACGTTTCGTTAGTCCATATTAGCGTCATAGAGAAATTAATCACTTAGCATCTTTGTGATAGTGGCGACAGTTTCGCTTTCGAGGGTTTTTGTCCTGTCCTACAGGAACTATGAAATTTTTCGGGATAAAAAGTATCCTAAAGCTCCTTCCGCCTTTTATACTATATCCATGCCAAAAATCAAGTCAATCCGTTGCTCCGTTGGCGCGTGATAGAGTAACAAACCAACAAACCAACAAACTTTTCGGATTTATAATATTAGTAAGGATTTAGCTGATTGTGAGGCGCTAGCTTCCACAGTAGGATTCCCTGTGTTTGTGGAAGCTAGTTCTCTTCTAGGGTGTTTAATAACGTGCAGTTGAGAGGAGTTTGTGCTGTGTACTTGGTACTGGTTAGTAGGTATTTGTAAGTTGTCACAATTGTAAAACTAATTATGTATACGCGATTCGTAATTTTAAAATTTTGTAATTCTAATAGTAAGAAGATATTCTTTGATTTTCATTTTACATTTGTACGTAGTGTCCTTAACAACATTTAGTTTTTTATTTAATTGAGCATAGATCAAGCCTCCAAGGAAATTATAACATTTTTGGCCAATTTTCGTCTTAGTGTTAGGCACTTCCCATCTGTGTGTTCGTCTTGATTTGCTAGTTGATAATGCTGTTTTATGAAATCGAAGAGCACATCATCTTTGATTTTAAATAACTGTTATTTTATGTAATTTGACTGATTATTGAATTTCCATTCCTCGATAGTTTAATCTTTGATTCAGTCTTTACTTAAATAAAATGATTTTGCTAGACATGGCATAGCATAGACATAGCGTAGCGTTGCTACACCGTTGCGTAGACATTCCGTAGCGTAGACTTCATAGAATTAGAACAGTAATACGTAAGTATTCTATTACTATTATTAAATTTTGCTCGAATAAAAACTATGTTACAGCTGTCTTATTCATATCTCTTTACACAGCATACGCGAGAGTGAGTGGAACAACAAAAACGCATTGTCTATCGGCATACGTCTAAATCACAAGTTGGAATGTCAAAATGGTTAAAAGTGGTTCCACTGTGCCTTTAGCGATATGATCGGAAATTTTAACCCTCTAGTTCCAGTAAGAAGGTTCAAATCTCTGATCATTATACCTACCTACTTTTTACCTTTTTGAATTTGGACAGCCGAGATAGCTCAATGCTAGTTTGCGAAACCCTTCGAAATTACGTAAGTTCGGTTGTATATGTGCATCTTTTTTCTAACACCTTTTAAATTTCAAATTTAAAGTGGGACGAAGTGATGTATATCTCTTGCTATTTTAGTGCGGTTTCTATTACTATAGTTCTAATTCTATGGTAGACTTAGACATCCTGTAGACAAATCACAGAAATAACGCTGTTATCACTTGAGGCAATTCTTAACCACAAAAATATACGGAGAATCTATCCGAGAGGCTATCAAAACTGTCAAATATGGATAGTAATTTGACAAGTTTGACGAATCAAGAAATGTTTCATGTCTCTTTCTAACTCCTGCTAAATTAAATCAATGCATCTCGTTCAGATTTTCGCGATCAACCACATAATCCCTCTGGTATCTCTGTGAAACAACTACGTTTTCCGGAATCATGGAGATATTATTTTCTCTGGATCCTACATTATTCTTTCTTTCTTCAAACTTGACATTTGAAAATGGAGAACCCAGATTCGAACGTTGCAAGCGGAAGGTGCCAATAGTAGCGTAGCCGCGTAGCACCCATTCATTTCAAATTTCGAACTCTTTGATAGTGATGTGTTGCTGTAAGATGAACAAGATAATCTTGGTGGACTTTTTATTAGTGTTATAGGTATTACAGTAGGTAATGTAAAGTTTAATTTTGCGGAGACACAAATTATTGAATACTCGTACACAACGGTCTCTTTTGTTAGTCAGTTCTTTTTTAGCTTGACTATTATGAGCTTGGTTTCTCTCACTCATTAATTATTATTATCAGCCTAAGACGTAGAACACTATTCAAGTTACATGTACAATTGTACATATTTACATTTGATTAGAAGCCGTGGTGGTCTTGTGGTAATGATACCCGCCTTACAATCGTGAGGTCGTGGGTTCCAATTCCGGTCCCGTACCAATGAATTACTTGGAATTTATGTACGGAATATCACACCACTGGCTTTTCGGTAAAGAAAAAAAATCGTGAGGCTGCCGATGGCGTATGTGAATCCACCAACCCGCACTGGGCCAACGTGGTGGTTATGGCCCAATCACCCTTCGTGCCTACGTCCTGCAGTGGACTATTAAAAAGGCTGGTACAGTACATTTGATTACTTCTTAGGGTTCCGTACCCATAGAGTTAAAACGGGACCATTACTAAGACTCCGCAGTCCGTCCGTCTGTTTGTCTGTCTGTCTTTCACCAGGCTGTATCTCATGAACCGTTATAGCTAGAAAGCTGAAATTTTCACAGATGATGTGTTTCTATTGCAACTAATACTAAAAAATAGAATAAAATTAATATTTAAAGGGGGCTCCCATACAACAAATCTGAATATTTGCAGTTTTTAATAATGATAACAGGTAGATGCTTGAAATATTCACAGAACATTTAGCTGTAAATTCAGTTAATTCAGTTTAGCAATAAATAATCAAATAAAAATAAAAATTTAAGGGTGAAATTTAAGGGTACAGTACGGAACCCTTCGTGCGCAAGTCTGACTCGCACTGAGCCGCTTATTAGAATTGAAGACAAAACTATATTTACGTACTACAACTACAACACCAGTATCATACTTCCGTGCATTGCACGATACGAAAATCATTGTCTTAGCATTTTTTCTTATTCGAAATTAATGCGTAAAATACAAACAGAGAATTTTCAAACAATTTAGTGGTCTTGACAATATGATCAAGACTGAATATGTCCCATCTCTACTCATAATCCTCATCGAACCCGAGCACAGAGTATGGATGCGTTCCGTTCTTTGCAGACCTCTGTGCCTCCAATTTGTCTGATTGACGCTCGGTTCCCCTTACAAAACGGTTGCAGGCTCAAATACTGGATAGGGAAAGCACGCGTGAATAGGAACGGAATTATCCTGTAGGCTTGGCACCTCAAAATGTTTGCCTCATTTTCGATAGCAAATGTACGGAGATACCTAATTCGAATTTCAATAATGTCAATTTTTCCTACATATCCTACATATATAAAATAATGTTACGCTCACGAAAGAGGTACCTACCTAAAGTTAAGTTTTAAAGATAATAATGTTGTGTAGTGCACTAACCTGCAAATTTTATGTCTAAATGACACGGTAACGTGATAGTGATCTGTGGTTGCCTATTAAAAGGACTCCGCTCGGAACGTGGTTGTTCAAATCCAAGTCTAGTACCTACCTATGAGTTCTTTGCAATTTATATATGGTAATCATACCATGTTATTCCGAAAATTTTAAATATAATGCAACTACACTATTTGCGGCGCTGTAGCATGGTACCTACAGGTGAAAGTTGTTTTTTTTTTTTTTTTTTTAATTTAAATTAATGATCCACAGACTCCAGGGTCTGTGCCCTTTGTTAACTAAGTTACAATTTATAGAATGCGACTGTACAATAGAGATGGGTTAGTTTAAATCTTAGTCTAAGTTAGTAGTTTCAGTGCATTGCGTAAATGCCGCGAGCAAACCGGCGACCCGCATGCAGCACCCGATCACGAGTGTGACGCATGTGCCAGCCAGTTTATTTATTATTTAATATGTTTAATTTTATATTTACATTTTTTTAAACAAATCATAATTTGTAAGTCTCGGCAAGTTAAACCCTAATTAAATAAAAATAATCAGCCAAGTACGAGTTGGACTCGCGCACGGAGGGTTCCGTACTGTATGGGAGCCCCCCTTAAATATTTATTTTATATTAATTTTATTATTTACTATTGAAGTGAATATAAAACTAAATATTTTGTGAACATTTCAAGCATCTACCTGTTACCATTATTAATACAGAGCAAAAAACGTCTAAAAGTTCAGGTTTGTTGTATGGGAACCCCCCTTAAATAGTTATTTTATTCAGTTTTTAGTATTTGTTGTTATAGCGGCAACAGAACTACATCATCTGTGAAAATATTAGCTGCCTATAGCTATCATAGTTCATGAGATACAGCCCGGTGACAGACAGACAGACGGACAGACGGACATCGAAGTCTAAGTAATAGGGTCCCGTTTTTTCCATTTGGGTACGGAACCCTAAAAAACAACTGTCTGTACAGCGCATGAACTATACAGGGTTATTTCTAATCAATTATCATCCTTTTAGAGGCTTATTCTTTACATTAAAACTAACAACTTTTGTTCTGCGACTTTTGTCAGAACTAAAAAAAAACAGCTGTTCCATACATTTTGTCGCGGATGACTGATATTTTTGTTTCTGGAACATTTTTTTTTAGTATTGACAAAAGTCGCTGAACAAAAGTTGTTAGTTTTGATGTACAGAATAAGCCCCAATTGATTAAAAATAACCCTGTATGGTTACTTAATTTTTGACTGCCTCAGTGGCCTAGTGGTACTGGTAATGATAATGGACCCTGGCTACTGTGTTAAGGAGGCGTGTGTTCGATTCCCATCCAGGACAAGCATTTTGTGACGAACATGTGTGCGCTAGGAATAAATATTTTCTATGCATAGGTGTTCGCTCTGTGTCTGGATGTTGCTAACTAAATCATAGTAATATATCACTACATAGTATAAAACAAAGTCGCTTCCCGCTGTCTGTCCCCATGTATGCTTATATCTTTAAAACTACGCAACGGATTTTTATACGTTTTTTTTAATAGATAGAGTGATTCAAGAGAAAGTTATATAATATGTATAATGCACCTGTGCGAAGCCGAGGCGGGTCGCTAGTTTAAATCACTACATAGTATAAAATAAAGTCGCTTTTTGTCTGTTTGTTTGTCTGTATGCCTAAATCTTTAAAACTACGCAACGGATTTTGATGCGGTTTTTTTTAATGGATAGAGTGACTCAAGAGGAAGGTTTATATGTATAATACATCTGTGCGAAGCCGGGGCGGGTCGCTAGTATATATATATTTGTATGTAGTATATCAGTCTCTGGCAGTCATATTACAAGCTTTGCTTAGTTTGTGGTCAGAGATCGATTATAAGATGTCCCTAACATGTTTATTTATTTACTAATCGATATTATGTTCTCACAATAAGCTACCTATTTACTCGAAATCCTGCCGGCGCGGTAATTCGCGCCGAGCAAGCCGAGCGCGAAATTCGCCCCCAATTCGATAGATTACGTTCTCGGAACTTCAGGTGAAGTTTTGAAGTATTTTCTAGATCATGATGTTCTGCGTAGGCGTTACTTTAATAAATAAGTCAAAATGTAATAAATATAAATAATTCGGTGTCAAGTTCCTAGATAAGTAAGTATGCCGTTAGAAACATAATATCTTCCTTTTTTAACTAGGTAAGATATATCATAAAATACAATCACTAAATAGTAATAAACAAAGTCTCTTCTCTGTCTATCTGTCCCTATGTATATAAACTTATATCTTTAAAACTATGCAACGAATTTTGATGCGATTTTTTAATAGATAGAGTAATTCAAGAGATAGGTTCATATGTATAATACACTTGTGCGAAGCCGGGGCAGGTTGCTAGTAGTATTATATTTTTCTTATCGATATTTTGTTCTCACAATAAGCTACCTATTTACTCGAAATCCTGCCGGCGCGGTAATTCGCGTTGAGCAAGCCGAGCGCGAAATTGCCACGTGTCGCGGAAAGCGCGAAACTTGCCAATTCGATAGATTGGGTTTTGGGAGCTTTAGCGTCACCTAAAGTAGAAGTTAAGTTAAGAAGTATTTTCTAGATTATGATGTTCTGCAAATTGTTTCTAGAGCGGTTAAAAATAAGTTGAGTATCTTTTTATTTTCATAGCGTCGTACACTCAAAAAAACTTCACAGCCTGGAGCATCGCCGTAGGGTTGCGAGTCTGTCCATTTTCTATAGGAGAGTGTGCATCTGAGCTGCACGACCTTTTCCTACCGTACCCTTTTTACTACAGGACAAGTGCGAGTAGGAAGACGCCACATTACCACCCCTACATTGTCGATTTTCCTTCGATACGTGCGAATCGGTTTGACTCAACATTTCTGATTCGTACCGCCAGGGAATGGAACAGTCTTCCTGCTTTCTTGCTTCCTAAGAGATATAATCTAAAGCTTTTCAAGGTCAGAGTGAATAGGTATCTTCTAGGTGCGTACTTCATCTGCGACCACAACGTCGCTAACCATCAGGAGAGTTGGTGGTCAAACACGGAATTATTTGCGTTAAAAAAATGTCAGTGTCATTTATCCTACAAGATGAAATAATAAAAGTATTTTGTATAATTTTCCCTTTTTATTTTCGGTAAATTTTCCAATCACAAAAGCTTAGCTTTTTCATCCCGTTTCGTATAAAAATGCGAGTCGTGCCGAAATCGCCGCAGTAACCAGTTTTATCACCGCGATATATTTAAAGAGGGTTTACCCGACCGTCTCGTTATGTTGGTACAGTTCTCGCCAAGATTTATGGCCGCTCATATAACTTTACTCGTTATTTTGTCTTTGTCTACTTAGGGTGTAATATGAGTAAATTTTTTTTTGAGGATGCCTCTATTTAAGATATTTGATGTAATTTTTAATTTTTTTGGCATTTAAGTCTATTGTTATCAATAAGTGAGTATGAGTATGAATAGTAACGGTTGGTAGTGCTATCCAACCAGTGAAAGTGCCACTAACCTGAGCCTTTAGGCCAGGTTTTGCATAGTTTACTTAAACTTTCGCGTTTGCGTGTGGCTCCATACATTTCTGTCAGTTCTTCCTCGTTTCCGCCAGGGGCGCTGTAATCTTCGCCATACAAACTGTTTATATCCTCACAATATTTATGAATAGGTAAATGAACGAACGAACGAATTGAGAGAGAGTGTCTCAGTTTTGACTCTATAATTTGATGTTGATTCTCCTCTACGGATCACATTTTTCAACAAATCTGGAAAAATCAAGTACCAATCAAGGGTTTTACATATTTTTGGACTTTTTTGTCGTCTACTATTTTCAATTAGGGAGATATTTCTCTAAAAAGGGGGTGAAATGCTGTAGTGTTATTTATCAATCGATTTTAATAAAGTTTAGCGAGACCGTTTGATATGTAAATCTTAACAAGACTGTCGAGTATGAAAGAAATCGGTCCTCTATTTATAATTCAGTTAAACAAATGCAAGGTCTACTGCACAGAGAACTATTACTTTAATCATACACATTATTACAAACTGTTTTTAACAAAGATGAACCCTACTACGGGAAAAAATGTTAATCTATTTTTCTTCATCTCCGAAATTTTATCCGTAGACGTCCTACACTATACTTGCTGATACAACTGATACTACAACTGAAACTTTACAGCTGTACCAGCTACCAGTTTTCCGACTGTATTGTCTACTGCCACTTTAACTTGCTAATTCTCTGCAGTGACGCAACTTTGTGGATTAGGGGACATCTGGCCTTATAAAATCTGGGCTGTGGGCAAGTTGTGCTCGGTGTTTTTTTGGGTAATGTAGTCTAGTACTCTGGTACTAGAGGTATTAGAGTGGGTCAGTCGGTATCAGAGAGGTCATTACCCAAAAAAACACCGAGCACAACTTGCCCACATGTCTTAAGCACCGCCGACTCACTCCCATACAAAAAAAACTTTCCATAGGCTGAACTGAAACCAATGAAAATATCCTTAGAAATGAATGAACAAGCTTCATAATATATTGTTCATTACTTCATTCATTGTGTGAGGATCGCATTTACGTAATAAGATCTTAGTTACATAATAACACCGCGTAATGTTATCCTGCAATGATTCTATGTTTAGCATGAATTTTGGAACTCACGATAAGCATGAACGAATTGTGAGACAGTGACGGATGGACGTAATGACATGTTGTAAGAATGAAAGAGAGAAATAGTGTGATGCGTGAATGAGATAGTAATAGTTAGTAATATAGGCTGCGCAAAAGAAAAAAATCTCCCTCGCCATCCGCCATCTTTTCTCTTGTTGTTTTACGGAAAATATTAATAAACAATAGTTTTACGCCTTGAAAACTTCGAAAAGCCATGTATATCGCCATCCTCGATTAATCTTTTTCCTGTGTGTGTATGCCTAGTGTCTTCAGTCACTTACTTCAAGATAATTCAACGTGTTTCGAGATGACCGGCTCCTCCTCTACATAAATTAGATGAAAAATCATCAATGCAGTGTGTATTTTTTTTACATCTAGGAAATATTTCGTTTCATTTTCGCCTGTAGTCTTTTCAGTTTCTCAAAATATTAAGTAGAAATACAAATGTATAGCTATCTATACCTATAGATAGATTTATAACTATAAGTACCTATTCATGGCTATACCTTTTGATATCACAGAATAAGTAATATGTAGTATGTATGGCATTGTTGGCCGAGGGGTGAAGTATGCGGCGGGCGAGGTTCAATATTGTCGCACCACAGATAACGTTACGACCTAAAAAAATCTTCGGCAGTCGGTCGTCTGATACGTAGTATCCCTTAGTTTGTGGTCTTAAGCTACGAATGAAGAAGACATATTGTAACAGTACAAATTGCACGGCATCGATCGACGTCACGCGCCTGGGTGTTTACTCAGTCAAAGCGGTCTTAATTTTGGCGCAAACTATACAAGTGATATTCCAAAAGCCTCTCCATTAAGTATAATGTTCTGCGAAATGAATGTTGTCACAAATATTTAATGTGTTTTGCTAAATGCGAGAGCAGCGCTTTGCCAAAATATTTTAAAAGTAAAAGTAAACGAATAGTTACTCGCAATGGTAGGTATAGATAGGAATAAGTAGGCATGACATGAGGATTACGTAAAAAGTGAATTAATTAGTGGCTTTGTTCAAAAAAGTCGTTTCATTTATTCATCATCTCAGATATTACGACGCGGATATTTTTTTTATTTATAACCACGCATAACTTTTTACGTAATGGACCGATTTCAATAATTCTTTTTTTTTATTGGAAAGAGTATACTTTGAATTTGGTCCATTTTTAAATTTTATCGAAATCGGCTGAACCATTTTTTAAAAATCAACAACAACGTGAAAAATTCTACATCGATCCGTGCGAAATATTCGCTAATTCTGTACACAGTTGAAGTCGGTCATGCTATTTTTTGCAAAAAATAATTATAGATATTCAAAATCATTGTTCAAAATTGAACGTAAACACAGCTTCCGCTATTATACAGGGTCGGAGGTATTAAATGCAAAACCTTTTAAGGGCGGGGTCTAGTACATCTAGACAAACAACTTTTGTTCTAGGACTTTTGGAAAATCACAAAGAAATCAGCTTTTTTTATACAAAAAGTACGCGCGGCAAAATGTATGGAGAAGTGTTTTTTTTTTTGTAAATTTTTAAAAGACTTAGTACAAAAGTTGTTTGTCTAGATGTACTAGACCCACCCTTAAAAGGTTTTGAGTTTAATACCTATGACCCTGTATAATTTCGAAGAGCACAAAATTTATCAATTATACTTTTTTGATAGTTATGATCGGTTGGCCTGGGTTAGTGAGAAAATCAGTTATTTTTTATTTACTGGCATTTACAGATAAACATTCTATTTTACAGATAAACAACTCGTCGGCGCGGAGGACTGATGGCAGATGGAGTCGAAATGTTCTCGAATGTAGACCACGTACCAGCAAGCGCAGCGTAGGACGTCCACCCACAAGATGGACGGATAACCTCATTAAGAACGCAGGATCACGCTGAATGCATGCCGCTTCTAACCGGTCTCATTGGAGATCCGTAGGGGAGGCCTATGTCCAGCAGTGGACGTCTTATGGCTGATGGATGGATGGATGACTCGTCCTAAGTTTACGATAACTCATTTAGTCACTCTACATCTAAAAACCAATGATTTTTATACATCTCACTGCTAAAAACCAAAATAATGATCAGCCTATGCACAAACGTGCATCATGGAAAAACTAAGGTGAATATCTGTTGCTACTTACAATGAAGATATTCTTTATTGCTAAAGTGATAAAAAAAGATAAAGATATTCTTTATTGCTCTGAATTGTGTACCATAAGATGCTACAACAATATTAAGACGCAACAGCTGATCCTAGCGGACATGCAATATTTAGTTTTGGTATAAATAACAAGCTTTGTATGTTATCTTGCACCACAAACTAAAATGATGTAATTTACCTATATATGTAATTTATTGTGGACATTGTCTGTTGAATAAACAATTTCATATCATTTCATCATATAATAACTATCTATATCTTTAAAGTAATAATAAATAATCTTTATACTACACCTGCTCGGAAAGTACCTTGATACTTTATCAAATTTACGGTAGAAAGTACGTCATTGCATATCGAACAAATATGCGGGGAGAAAACGCATCTGAGCGGGAGAGAAAAGTGTATGAAAATCCATTTCTTACATAGTTTTTCTTTTTTAATTTTGGGTAAGACTATGCGCTGGTAACCTAAATATCAAAAGCCAACAAGTTTTTACAGTGAGTTTTTATCTCCAAGTTCGCAAAATGACACTGGCCACTAGCTGTGTGTTGGATGGTGTCAAACAATTTGAAAAAAGAACATGTGATAATTGCAGACGCCATTGGCGCCATTTTCAAGTAACTGCAACAATTTCAATATAAATTTCAATTAGTAAAGATTAAGTTTTTTATTTTCCTCGTAGGTGTAGTATAAAGCACTATGTATCACTCGAGAGAAAGTGCGATTCCCGATCTCGGGTGTTTTAAAGCCCTCGCCTACGGCTCGGGCTTCAAACGACACCCTCGACGGTAATCGGTCACTTTCTCCTCTCGGTGAACAATGTACTATTACTGACACCAAAATACAGGAAATATACAAAAAGTCCTTTAACAGTATAATAATAAGTTCGTACCTAAAGGCCGGTCGGCCCGAAGGCCGCTGACATGGCTAAATGGTTAAATCAACCGGGACGTACAATTTAACGTGTCATCCGAGCCACGTACCGCTCAGTTGAAAATGCCACCCATCCGAAGACAGACCGCGCGGAATGTTCTTAATTTCAGTGATTGCTGACAAACACCAGTCAAACTACGAGTCATTAAGCAGGTTGGTAAGTATTTATGCAACTGGTCATTAAATTTAGCAGAGATAATAACAAATAATAATTAAGCCTTTTTATTCCATATTTCTTATGTAAAGTTACATTACAAATGTTTGTTAGTACCTACCTAGTTGTTAGTTGTTGATTTTACTTATACCTATTGTTAGTTTGTTAGTCTTCATTGTTGGAAATATGGACCCCTTTTTGGGTATGGGCCTCCTCCAGCCTTTTCCATAGCTCTCTGTCTTTGCCTAAGGAAGGTGATCCACTCTTTTACTGCGACTTGCTTTATGTCGTCGGCCCACCGCTTTATTGGTCTTCCAACCTTTCTATTTCCCTTGGGCCCTCCACCTTACAGACTCTATCCATTTATATTCCATAGAATCTGTAAGCAGGTAAATAAGTAGGTACCTATTTATACAATGAACGAAAAAATTCAACAGCAAACCCCTAACCCCAACAGACAATACCAAAACAATACAACGCGTAATGGAAAAACGCTCCTAAAATTATTCCTCGCACAGAATCCATTTACACATCACAAGCACAACGCGTAATAAACTCGGAAATGAAATAAATAAATTCAAAGCTAACCGGGAAAACGCGGTGACAGCGAAAGTTAATTTGAAAATGAAATAAACATACCAACCAATGGGAGCGCGGCTCGAGGGCACGGCAGCCAGTCAGCGCGGAGGGATTTTCGCGCGCTGAATTTTTATTAGCCGAGGTAATAGCGCGCCATTTTGTGACAGTTCGCCCTTTTTCGTTTTCAGTTTGGCGTCGTAAGTACGTGGATAAAATCGGATCGGTGTTTCCGCGTAATCTGGGAGATTTTGTTATATTTTCGCGGGACTATCGAGATGGATTTGTGGAAATTATCCGTCTTGTTTTCTCGTCATATCCCTTCAAATGCCAGTGGAGAGGGTTATGTTTACTTATTTGTATCCTCTACGATGTTTGATCCTTTTTACCCCTCAATGCAAACAGAGGGATGTTATTAGTTTATCGAATAGATGTACCCATTGGGTACAAGACAGGGAACATAGGTGGAAGAGGGAGGAGGCTTATGTCCAGCAATGGAATGAACTAAGCTGCCGATGATGACAATAGGGGTTATAAAATATAGGCAAAAAAGTTTTTATATTATGAATCGATTTTGAATGGCACCACACATTTTGTGCATTTGCCAGTAAGTAAGTAAGTTCGTATAGGCCGGGTGGCTAGCCCTGGTGTCGGAGTTTTTAAGCCGCCTGAAGGCTTCTGATATAGCTAATCGGTTAGAACAACCGATTACCTACAATTTAACGTGTCACCCGAGCCACGGTAGCATTAGGTTGTAAATGCCACCCGCGGTAATCTATACGAAGACTGACCGTGCCGAATATTGCTTAATTTTGGTGATCACTGACAAACACCTAGTTCTACGCTATGAGTGAGCAATACATTTGCCAGTGTCGAGTTTTATGTAGGTAACACAAAGTCACTATTTTGAAGTTCATAAAAGTCTTAAAGTCATGTATACAAAAGAATCATAAGCACGTACAATATCTACGATTACATATTTTTATATTCATAGGTGTGGTACTGGGGCCCTATTTTTCAACTTCTAACGCCTGGGAACGTATACGGAACTTTGACAGATTGTTAGGAGAATCTCTATGGTGTCTATGGAAGTTCCGTATGCGACCAAGCCGAGCGAAGTTTGAAAAATATTATTTATTCGTAGTCACAAAGTTACCTTAAAACAGCGAGGATACCTTAAAATTCGTTAGAAAGATAAATTAAAACGAATGTCTAACAACCCGAAGAACAAAAATTCAAAGACAAGCGATAAGCTCCATAATCCGACCGTTAAGATTCCAAATTCAAACGCTAAGATTCCAAATTCAAAGTCATTCTACATTTAAACCGCCCCTCGGACATTGGGGCCGCATTAATCGTGATTAGAGTGATTACACTCCGGCTGATTAGCGGCTCCTTGCGCAGAGTTACTCGTGTTTATTTTCTTGGCGACACTTTTGGGGTGGTCGGGCGACGTCATCTTAAAGTGGATAAGCTTACAATGGATACGACTTCGCAGAGTATATACGCATTAAAATTACAGTTGCCTTATACAGGGTCATTTTAAGGGCGGCTCTAGTACATCTAGACAAACAACTTTTGTTCTAGGGCTTTTGGAAAAATCACAAAGAAAAAATCAGCTTTGTTAAACAAAAAGTTCGTCAACGCGCGGCAAAATGTATGGAGAAGCGAACATTTTTTGTGAATTTTCAAAAGTCGTAGTACAAAAGTTGTTTGTCTAGATGTGCTAGACCCGCCCTTAAAAGGTTTTGCGTTTAATACCTATGACTCTGTATAAATAAAAATTTACATACGTGATGAAAAAAAATGCAGTGAAGCGCGTACTTATTAAAAAAAAATCCGCGGACAACTACCTTGTATTCAGCCAACTGTTTCAATTTCAGCGATCAGAAAGACATCCAGTGGGCTATAATAAGTATAAAGGAAGTTCGTATAGGCCGGGTGGCTAGCCCTGGTGTCAGAGTTTTTAAGCCGCCGAATGCCTCTGACATGGCTGAACGGATAAAACAACCGGGACCTACAATTTAACGAGTCATCCGAGCCACGGTTGCACTATTAAAAAGGCCGATAAGTACAATAAATAAATAAATATTAGGGGACATCTTACACACGGTCTTTGACCCCAAACTAAACAAAGCTTGTGATATGGCTGCCAGAGACTGATATACTACATATACATATTTTAAATACATACGAGTACTTATGTAGATAGTACCAAATAACATCCAGACTCAGAGCAAACACCTATGTTCATCACACAAATGCTTGCCCTGGGTGGGGATCGAACCCACGCCTCTTTGTCCAAGAAGTCTGGGTCACTAGCCACTGAGCCACCGAGGCAGTCTACAGGTACAGACTGCTACAAAATTCTTATCCACATAGTCTGTCGTGGCCCCCGCGGGTGATACCGAGTATGATTCAACATTTAAATGCTAAGCAACGCCCGAATCACGGCGACATCTTAGCGGCCCTCTTACTCGCTGCTGAGGACATTCGGGAACAAAACACTTTTCCTAAACCTTTTAGTAGATACTAGCTACCCGTCTTGGCTTCGCCCGGTTACGGATGCCCGGCCATAAACTTTCCAGAAGAAATATTCTAAAAGATACTGAAAACAGCATTGCAATCTGTTGTCTAGTTTGGAAGATATAAGCGGATACACAGACAGACACACAAAAATAGCGGTTTTGCTTTATACTGTTACGAGATGGGTTCTTGGATAATCAGTTAAAACGCCGATTGTTCACTTTGCACTTTATTGCACAAAATCACAGTACATACGACACAACTGGTTCGCACAATACTTCACACTGGCACTGAAATTCACACAACTAGTCACTTTACAATCACTGGTACCGCACTTGAACACGAGATGTTTTCGCTCCGGTATAAAACGCGATAACTGCCCAAACGAAAACCATCGCCCTATTTATATCGGAATAAGGGTTCTCTAGAAATCTGTAGAATATTCGGTGCCATTGTGACTGACAAAGTAAACAAGTGTAAAGTTCGAGAATCCCTATTGTTCTTAACCATTACGAAAACACCAAAAAAATCTCACAATAAACGCACACAAAGACCGGTGCCGCCTGAGTCATAAAACCATAAATCTCGCGATTAGGTGTAAACAACTCGCCGTCGTGCCGCGCGGCGCGGCGGCTTACTGCGTAACACCACTATGTAGTGATGGTACCTAAAACTTGTAATTCTCCGAACAGTTGACCTCGTGTTACATCTCTTTACCTGAATCTTCATAAACATAATTAAATTATATCGACCTACTTACTCGTATACTCGCAAATCTTCATCTATCAATCCGAATAGAATCCTGGTATTTTCGTTTGGTTCGAAAAATTAATAAACACATTTCTGTACCCGACGATACCGCATATTGTAACTTGGCTACACCTTTGAGATATTTTGTAAAGAGCATGAATAAACTCTTAGACGACGACTTTGAATCTTGATACTTGCTAAATTAATCTGATTAACTTATTTGGTAATTAATTCTTCTCATTATGTGATGGTTTGTTTTTTTAGGGCATGAGCCTTTATTAACTACCACTAAATACAAGACTGATATAATATAAAGCTACATAAACTACTACTACCTACATAACAAGCAATTGGATCATCCACAAACCCCTAAAGATCTAATGATCCTTGATGGTTTGTCATCACAACATAGCATAAAACAAAGTCGCTTCCCGCTATCTGTCCCCATGTTTGCTTATATCTTTAAAATTACACAACGGATTTTGATACTTTTTTTTTAATAGATAAAGCGATCCAAGAGGAAGGTTTATGTATAATACACCTGTGCGAAGCCGGGGCGGGTCGCTAGTTGATTAATAAAAGTTACAGGATTGTGTTGCATAAAATAATGGAACTCTAAATTAGACCTATCCTAAATCTATAGTATTGTACCTAGAAATCCTAGGCTGTAAGAGCGCTTAATCTGAAATTAGCGCATTTTTGGATCATAAAATGTATGAAAAATGTTGAAAGCAGCGTTTGTGGTGGTGGCGGTATCACATGCTCATATGTGATGGTACTACATATAATGTGTGATATGTTAAGTAAGTAAAAATATATTACTATTTTGTGTTAGGTTAAAGTATCAAACTACATCGCCGTAGTATACACAAAATCTCTTAAATGAAGGCGACTGCACGAAATAAATAAAGTTGTTACGAGAGAGACTCGCTAATTACTTACACACAGATAACTCACATTTGTGTGTGAGTGTGTATGAGTGAGTGGATGTTTTATTTAACAAAGCGTAATAAAGTTTAGAGCAACTTTCACGCATCTTTGGGGAGATAATATTCTTTTAATTAGGGGTTTTGGCTTAATTTGTTTTCTTAATGAGTTGAGTAAAGCTTTTTAAAAGACGATCTATTTCTGTAGTAATATATATTGTACTACGAGAGACCTAAACTATATTTGCAACGAAAGTAAGTTTTGCTCGAAAAGTAAGTCTTAAACTAAGTCTGAGCTTTAAAATATGTAATTATATTAAAACTACTATTTTTAAACAGTTAAAAAAATAAAGAATCCTTAAAGCAAATAAAGAATCAATTACTAATATTTTAAATCCGAAAGTGTGTCTGTTGGTTTGATTTTTGGCTTCAATAAAGTTTGGAAAGTGACATGGGCTCCTTTTTAACCCCCGACGCAAAAGAGGGGTGTTATAAGTTTGACGTGTCTGTTTGTCTGTCTGTGTGTCTGTCTGTCTGTCTGTCTGTCTGTCTGTGGCATCATAGCGCCCGAACCACTGAACCGATTTCAGTTTAGTTTTTTTTGGATGAAAGGAGACTTAATCGAGAGTGTTCTTAGCTATGTTTTATAAAAATCGATTGAGCCGTTTAAGAGTTATGGTGGGTTAAAGTGGGGATGGAAGAACCAAAATTCTATAAATGTGCCCAAAATGGTTGTCAAATGAAAGATAAGATATTTTATCAGTGGTAGGACTCTGTTTAGCCTGAGGAGTCTGTCTGGGTGAGTTTCGTACTTTTTTTAGGTAGGTTTTTGTGCCGGGGGTTTTTTAAATTTTAAATTTAAGTTTTTATGTAAGCTTGATTTTGTTAGGTTAAACATTTTAAGACTATTTTTGTCTATGAAAAATAAATAAAACTACACTTAAATCAAAATATCATGAAGGTGAAGTCACGGACAAAAGCTAGTATGACAAGAACATGATTATGAATACTACCAAACATTATGTAGGGGCTACCCAGCGGATTAGCAAATTAAAGTGTAGTGGGCAGGGCACATAGTTCGAAGAACAGATGGCTGATGGGGCCGTAAAGTTCTCGAATGGAGACCACGGACCAGCAAGCGCAGCATAGGACGTCCACCGACTAGGTGGACTGGCAATATAGTAAAGATCGCAGGACCGCGCTGGATGCAGGCTGCTTCCAACCAGCCTTATTGGAAATTCATGCGGGTGGCCTATGTCCAGCAGTGGACGTCCTACGGCTGATAGATAGATTATGTAGGTAAGTACTAATTTAAAATCATGTGGCAAAGCGAAATGAAGACAGGTACAAGTAGCGGCACGTAAGTCTAGCGCTGAGGGTACTGGAGGGGATGGCTGCGCATGTTGACCGCCATACTAAACTCATCCGCAGCCACCCCCTCCACACTTCGCTCAGCGCTAGACTTATATGCCGCGACCAGTAGAACGAATTTGGGACGGATTTTTGTGATCTTTGATTTGTTTAAATTATTTTGATACATTTCATTTTATTTTTTCTGGGCGAGCTTCCAGGTCACCAAGTTACAAACCAAGTAAGAACCCACAGACGTCAAACATGTCATAAGCTCGTAACCCAAGCAAAAAGCAATCAGCAGTTGCAATGAGTTCCCAAAGAACTGTAATCACACACTTCTGCAAGTTTCGAGTTTGCTTCCTGTTTTCAAGTCGCAGTCTGTTTACGAGGACTGCTCGTTGCACTCTTGTTTTATGATTTGAATTTCGAAGGCGTAATGCTTTACTTTTTGGTGGCAGTACCTACGAGTACTTTAGTAGCAAGTGCGAATTTTCGCGCTTACTACTCTTGCTGTCTTGCATTTGAATAATCAAAATGTAGGATGTTGATATTCTAAGCATCGTCTGACCAAAGACTAACATCCTACTTCCTACTAATATTATAAACGTGAAAGTTTGTAAGGATGGATGGATGGATGGATGGATGGATGGAAGTTTGTTACTCTTTCACGCAAAAACTACCGAACGGATTGAGATGAAACTTTGCAATTATATAGCTTATACATCAGAATAAAACATAAGCTATAAATTATAATGATATTGCGTAAATTTTCCATATTATAACAATAAGTGTTAAGTAAGTAGGAAAAATTCTGCCATCTGCGAGCTATTGTAGCGAGCGCTCCAAGAAATGTCAAAAATCGGTCAAGTACGAGTCAGACTCGCGCACGGAGGGTTCCGTACTGTATTGGAGCCCCCCTTAAATAATTATTTTGTTTTAATTTTATTATTTATTATTGAATTGAAGCGAATGTACAACTAAATGTTCTGTGAAAATTTCAAGCATCTACCCTGTTACCATTATTGATAGAGTGAAAAACGGCTAAAAAATCAGGTTTGTTGTATAGGAGCCCCCCTTAGTTATTAATTTTATTCTGTTTGTCGTATTTGTTGTTATAGCGGCAACAGAAATACATCATCTGTGAAAATTTCAGCTTTCTAGCTATAACGGTTCATGAGATACAGCCTGGAGACAGACAGACAGACAGACGGACAGCGGAGTCTTAGTAATAGGGTCCCGGTTTTACCCTTTGGGTACGGAACCCTAAAAAAGAACTATCGAATCGAACGAATGTCAAATCGATTTTTTTTGTTTTTTTTATTTTCCACCTCCTTTATTAAGGGTGGTAAGGTAGGGCCTCGAAATATAATGCGGGCGAAGCCGCGGGCAAAATCTACTGGTCGTATAAAATATGGGTGAAGATTCCCATTCAAAATATCTGCAACTTTCAAAGATAATGTAAATAATATATTAAGTAGGTAGCTTATACATAATATGCATAAGTAGGTACTTTATTACATAAAACATATGGCTACAACACAGCAACGCAATAAAGTTTATTTCTATTTCTATTTGCTTAATACACGCAATAGTATACAGTAGGTACACACCACGGCTTCGTAATAAGATTAAAAAATACAATCACTTTTTTTCCAAATAGAACGCGCAAATATAAAATTCTTCGTCAGATAATTCTTTAAACAAATTCAAAACTTCACCCAATCCAATTCGAAATTCAAACGTTGATCGGGCGCTCGGAAGCGGATGGCGGGAAACGCGGAAAGCGCGGGAAATAATTAGCTGCTCCCGCCTTAGCCCGCGGCTCAGGAAGGGATGCATTCAACCGGGACGCGGGTCGGGATTTTTATTTAAAAAGGATTGCGTTGTTGTAGCAATTTTAACGAACTAATTTGTGTACACACTTTTTGAGTTGTTTGAAATTGTTTATTTGTGAATGTAATTTTATTGAAGTGAAAATTTCTATAACAGCGTTGTGTTCTTTTTGGGATGGTTAAAAAAATGTTAAACTCGCGTCAGAACTCAGGACACGTCACCTGACCGAAAATTCGTAAGACGGCGCAGGGCGCTTGCGCGAGTGTGCCTGTGTGATATTGTATTTTACCACATAAATGATAGTACCTTCTTTATGTTTAAGTTTTCACTTCGGCCGGCACTCTCGGAGTGCAGCCCGTTGTTTTTTTATGAATTGTTTATCTGTGAATGTAGCTTGATTTTTTACTGTTACTTTCCATCTTTGTAAGTTTTTTAATGCGATTTGCATAGGTAGGTATATACCTACATATTAAAAATCTTTTTTGTGCCCAGTGAGCACTACAGATAAAAAAAATCGCATTTTCAAACTACTGAACTGAAATGGATGACAATTTTAAGGAGCCTTTGTGTACCTACTTTACATTTTTTTATACACAACTAAATCTAAAAAAATAATTAGTAAAACGTTTGAATATACGCAGTAATCTATTTCCCAACCTAATTTATCTCATCATCATTGCCCTACAGGTCATAGGCCTTTTTTTTTTTTTTTACCAGGGGAAATCTTTTATAGATACCACCACACCTCGAGGGCAGGCGGGTGGTTATGTGGGAGTCCTGCCGACTGGACAGTATACCCCTGGGTGTTCCACCACTGCGCCTGGTGTCGGGGCTACGGGCACGCTTGCGCACTCCTCCGCGGCACCCGACAGCGCTGGCCCAACTTGGGCCCCACCACGGAGCTTCGGCTCCCGCCAGAATGACGATGTGCCGAACACCAGGCCAGGCACATCGCCACCTGGGACCAACCAGCACTGGGCGTCGGACAGCACCCGTATCCGACAGCCCTGGTCCCGATGCAACGGGTCAATTAAAGTGGCCCCGCGCCTGTCACTACGGCTGCAGAGGATAGGGAGAACGGCCGTCGCGATACCGACACTCCTCCTCCCCTGCAGCCCCACCGCCTCCGCCAACACGTTGGCGGCACCCGTTAGGGCCGCTGGCAGGACGGATAGGCAGCGGCCTTCTCGCCACCCGTCCATCCCGTCGCCGCCCCAGCCTCGATGGGCTCGGCCGCGGCATCGCGACAAGCGCGACACCGCAGTCCACCTCAGTCGGCAAGCCGACCTACTGGCCAGCCTCCGCACGGGCTTGTCTGGGCCCAAGACCTGGAGAGGCCGGCCCCACCTCGGGTTCCTCTTCGTTCACCAGGCTGGGAAGACCTGGCTACTAAGCCCCCCCGCCACGACAAGGCGGGAACCCACTCGGGGGGGACAGGTCATAGGCCTCCCGCAGATGTATCCAACAAGACCAATCATATACAGCTTGCATCCAGCGCAATTAACATACACTGGTTTAACCGAACTAAAGAAATTTATTTTAAGCTGAACGAAACTGGTCAACTAAGATCCCCTAATCAAACTCCTCTGTACTGTACCATCCTTTTTTTTCATAGTCCACTGCATGACGTAGGCCTACCCACGAAGGGCGATTGGGCCATATCCACCACGCTGGCCCAATGCGGGTTGGTGGATTCACATACGCCATCGAATTTCTTCTACGGACGTATGCAGGTTGCCTCACGTTGTTTTCCTTCACCGAAAAGCCAGTGGTGTGAAATTCCGTACATAAATTCCAAGGAATTCATTGGTACGGGACCGGGATTTGAACCCACAACTTCACGATTGTAAGGCGGGCGGGTGTCATTACCACTAGACCACCACGGCATACACACCAAACTCCTCACTAAAAACTAATGTTTCTTTTGCTTCTTAAAATACTCATAAGTTTGAAGCCCAGGGTTGAACGCTCACCAACTTTGCACTTAGTAACAGTTAGCTCCAATTAGGGTTTGTTAAAACTTCTGAACCGACTAGCTTTTAACCACCAGTTCTTACTAGTTTGCACCGCCTGCGAAAAAGTTATGACAATAATCGGCCAAGTACGAGTCGGACTCGCGCACGGAGGGTTCCGTACTGTATGGGAGCCCCCCTTAAATATTTATTTTATTTTAATTTTAATATTTAATATTGAAGGGAACATAAAACTAAATATTCTGTGAAAAGTTTACGGGGCGAAACCACGAAAGAGCCAAATTACAAGAATCTACCTGGTACCATTATTATTATAGAGCGAAAAACGTCTAAAAATTCAGGTTTGTTGTACGGAACCCTAAAAACAAAGCTTTGAAATATCTCAGCGACACGTGAAAGATGTTATTTTTTTCTCTATGTCTTAATTTTCTTCTCTCTCATGTAATATGCATAAAGATGAAAAAATCATAAAACAGCTAGGTAAATAAATAATACTTTATACTACAAGTATAGGCAGAGACTTAGTATTGTTCTCAATTCTCATACGTGTTTCTATATGCTTAAGTAAGTAAATATTTACTCTTAGTAAATATTTTGCCTAAAGAGTTCAAAAATAAGTTTATTTGTTTAAACAATTAAATTTTTTTCAACAATTTTTAAATAGACTAATGAAAGCCCTTTACAAATCAGAAATTAATCAGTACAATACAAATCAATATAAAAAGTTCATCAACTCTCAACAAATAGGTAATTTTTTTGTAACATTGGGGTTGGTCTCATAGTAAAATTAGGCCATAACGATAAGCACAGAGATATCCTGGAATATTTCCATCATCTAGAGATGCAATCTATATAATTAAAAGTAAGTTATTTCGCCCTTTCTACATTCTACTTCTAATATTCTAAAAATCAGCCAAGTGCGAGTCGGACTCACGCACGAAGGGTTCCGTATCTTGTTGGAGCCCCCATTCCTCTTGCCGTTATCAAAAGCGAGCCAAAAACCCCTAAAAAATTACGTTTGTTATATGGGAGCCCCCTTAAATATTTATTTTATTCTGTCTTTAGTATTTGTTGTTATAGCGGCAACAGAAATACATCATCTGTGAAAATTTCAGCTGTCTCTAGCTATCACGGATCATGAGATACAGCCGTCACAGACAGACAGACATACGTACGGACAGCGGAGTCTTAGTAATAGGGTCCCCTATTTACCCTTCGGGTACGGAACCCTAAAAAGACACTACTTAGTACATAGGTATTGAAGGTAAATACCACATCCTTTATTAAATCATCAAAGATCCGATATTACTTCACATTTTTCGTGTGGGTTTTAAACAAAACCTCTTTGTAAAATAAAAATCGTATACTTAATCAATTTCTCTTGTTGACAGACAGACGAAATGGGATTCCCGTGTAACTTTATACATATCTACAGCACAACCATTTTAATAGCAGATTCGAACTTCGGCGCTACCATCGCATTGGCTTAAAATAAGTGGCATGAAGTGGTTTTCAATTTTTAGTTCAGTCATTTTGCCACTAAAAAATTAAGTGGTTTTTCTGTTGATGTTAGGTCTGCCATCTGTATGTCATTTTGTATGTGTCGCGTGGAGGACGTGATAGATCGACTTGAAAGGGTTTATCCAAGAAATTATTAATTTTTATGTTATTTCGTGACGTGTCAGATAATCGAATTTCTTTGCTTCAGGTCTGGATAATCGAATATCTAATTCTTAGAAAAAGATGTTGATGAAATTTTTTCATAGTAAGGTGTGTAATACTTCAGCTATAATATCTGAGCTATTGGTATATCGTTGGCCACCTGACTATGTCTCGAGCATCGACGTAGGCACGAAGGTAGCGTGTTTATCGGCCTTTTATCGGATACACTTCGGAGAGTGCGCCCAGGAGTTGCACAATCTGATCCCACCAGCCCCTTTCTTCTATCGTACGGCTAGACAGACGCGACCAAAGCGCCACCCTTTTATGGTGGACATCCCGCGCGTTAGAACCAAGCGTTTCGAATCCTCATTCCTCATACGAACAGACAGAATGTGGAACGCTTTGCCTGGGTCTGTCTTCCCGCTAAAGTACAACGTGGGTGTCTTCAAGTCCCGAGTAAATAGGTATCTTCTAGGTAAGCGTGCTACACCGCATATCTGCTCAACATCAGTCAGTATGTAATCTAACGTAAACCTATACGGAATAAAAAAACAATAGTCTTCATATCAGCTTTTATTGGTCTACTGCTGAAGGTCTACTCTGTAAGAGCAGTTGGACCATTTCTACAACGTACGAATATATTGTACGTCTGTTCGTTCGTTTGAGCCATATGATTGTCACGGCTGGACATCGGTCTCCCTTATAAATCTTCAATAAGACCGGTTGGAAGCGGCTTGCATCCAGCATGATTCTGCGTTCCTAATGAGATCAACTGTCCACCTTGTTGGTGGACGTCCTACGCTGCACTTACCGTATGGTGGTCTCCACTCGAGAACTTTTCGTCCCCATCGGTCATCAGTCCTCAGTGCTACCTTCCCTGCCCAATGCCATTTCAATTTGCCAATCCGCTGGGCTAAGCTAGTAAATTAAGCACTTATTCATTAATTTATTTGTATTCTTGTTAACCCTAAAATAAACATTTCCGTAACTAATCAAATCGCCATATCTCCCACATATCTACAACTTTGTTAACCCTGCGGCGTGAGTGGGGGCACGCGGCACCCATTACGCCTGTAATTAAATAAAGCATCGAAATATGCGCTGCGCGTATCGAAGCTTGCTGACCACGTGTCGGTTGAAGGGTTAGAGTAGGTGGATTAAAAAAAAAGTAAAACTCCTTAGTTTAAAATCACGACGATCTTTAAAAACGTTTCACGAACATATCAGTTACCTATTTGATAAAAAAAAGTTTTTTAACCATCACTGCACACCACATCCTCTGCAACAGAGAGGTTTACAATTGGAACAGGTTGCCTGAGAATGTAATCTCAGCAAATACTATAAACACATTTTAAGCATAGTCTGGACCTTTTGATAAAGAAGGGAAAAATCTTTGACAGTTAAATACTAATTTTATTCGACTCTGCTTGATATATCGTAATAGGCACATCAGTATACACTGCTCGCATATAAATAAATAAATAAATTATACTTATTTTTTATTTTGTCAATCAAATAAGGTCGTGGGTTCAAATCTCGGCCTCGTACCAATGAGTTCTTTGAAACATATGTACGAAATACCACACTACTTGCTTTTCAGTGAAACGATAAAGACGCAATCCAATGGCGTAAGTGAATCCACTAACCCGCACTGAGCCAGCGTGATGGATATGGCCCAATCACTCTTCGTGGGTGGTTCAAGCCTACGTCTTTCAGTGGACTGTTAAAAAGGCTGGTAGGTACAAAGGGGCGGGATTGGGCTGAGAATATGAAACGGAGAGGTTTGTGAATGAGGGCTCGTGACGTAACATTAAAGAGTAAGAATCTATCTAAGCGTGACTTCACACTTAGGTAGACACGGTACTTTAACGGGCTATATCTTCATCAGTTTTAGTTTAATTGAGACACGAAAAAATAAGTATTAGTTTTTGGTAATCTAACTGACGGACTGATTTTTTTGTCCTCAAACCTATGAGCACAGTACCAAAAAAATGTGTTCTTTAATATTCAAATCACCGCAAATCACCATATACCCCACAAATTGACATAACAACGTATCGACATCACACGGGTGCGTCGTTAACCCTGCGCCGCGAGTGGAGGCACGCGGCGCCCATTACGCGTTTAATTAAATAAAACGACGGAATATGGCGCGCCGCCCGCGCCGCGCCGTGCGAAAGGTATCCCACGTGACCACGTGGGCAAGAAAGGGTTAGAACTGGCAGCCTGAAAAAAAAATTTAATGGAATATGTAATTATATTTTGACAAAAACGTAACAACCGACTTTAAATCGCAATCGGTTTGGCTATTCGATTTCTCAGACTAGACTAGACTCAGACTCCCGTATGAGTTTGCATAGTGAACAAAACTTTTATCGTTTTCGTGTGCATGATGTGCATCCAAACAATTTTGTCATTTGTTCCTCGTTCCCGCCAGGGTCGCTATAGCTTTACAATAATGTAAGAAGCCATGCGGAAACTACTGTAGTTTCCATTTATTTCCATACTCTTACTAAGCCCTCTACATTTATATGTTGCAATTTTCTAGAATTAATAAACCAGTAGGTAAATTGCATTTTTGTGGTACCATCTACCATTTTTTCTACGAATCAAAAAACAAACACAAATCGTTTTACGACCAACGATTATAATACTCTTATAAGTAACAAAAAAATGCAAGTGGAGTCCCTCCGCGCGGAAGAAGTGAAACTTCGACGCAACAGTGCTTTCATACCCCCTCCATGGTAGCGTTAAACGTTTAACGCAACCTTGTTGGAAGTCGCATTAGAAGTTCCACTTCAAAATAAAGAGATAAATTAAGAACCTGCACGATTACGTAAGTAATTTATAAAAAGCCAGTTTTATATCTAACCTAGCCTATTGACACACCCTGGCCCTGTCTACCCGCAGCTAGGTCTGCCTGGTGAGAGCATTCCCCGCGCGTGCCACATTGATACGGCTCTCGCCGTGTAGCCGTAGCTCTTCACTTCTGAACGCCACTGTACACGCCGCTTTAATAACGTACTTTATTATCGTGAGCGTACAAGTACCCCAGTATGGACATTATCATTTTTTAACTCCCGAAGCAAAAACGACGGGGTATTATAAGTTCGAAGTTTGTGTGTGTGTGTGTGTGTGTGTGTATATGTGGCATCATAGCTCCCGAACGGATGGTCCTATTTTGATTTTAATGTTTAAAAGATGAATTAGTCGGGAGTTCATCAAGCTATCTATGTTTCTTAGCTATGTTTCATTCAAATTCGTTCAGCTATTCAAAAGTTGTCAGAGTTTTTATTCAAGAATCTTATTGTGTTGGGGTTTCTTTGGATTTTTAATTTAATCTTAATACATCTAGTTTTTAAATTGGCTTGATCTATGTCTTTAATTTAGATTTTGTTTTTGACGTCAATCTCGATACATATTTTTAATGCTATGATAGTTCAGTTTTTACTATGGGAAAAACCCTCACCATCATTACCATCACCCGTTTGTTTTAAAACAAATAAAACAAAATAAAAAAACCTTTTATTCTTACAGTAAAAAAGTTACAGAATTTAAATTTATGTAATGTTATTTTCGCTAGTTTTTAGTCTGTAAGATTCCCTCCATAGGTGGAAGCCTCCTCCAAGAATAGCCACTCCTCTCTATTTTGTGCTACTTGGAGTTAATTTGGTCCTGCTGTCTTCTGGATCTCGTCTACCCATCTGGTATAGGGTCTCCATTTCTTTCTTTTGCCTTTAAGGCCCTGCCATGTGGTGACTCTTTTAGTCCATCGATTGTCCTGAAGCCGTGCTATATGTTTAGCCCACTTCTACTTGTAATAATATCTTAGAATACACCTACTCATCGTCTTGCTAGAGAAACACCTATTTTATAAGACCTGGTTTTTTCACCTGGTTTATTTATTTTGTACAAAGCTTTTCTACTGGACATTTAAATGTATAAAAACTAAATACAATGTCCAAACTTCAATAGCACTACACATTGTTATGAAAGTGATTCTTTTAACATTTTTATAATAATTATCGGCACGAGTTCGCTTTCAGAGGGGCTTTGAGTGCCGTGCGGCCAACTTATTCATGCAGTTATATGAGGGAGCCGCTATCGAACTTTATCACAAGAATTTACTGTTCTCTATCAAAACAATTTATTTCTGAAATTAGCCACGCTTACAGATCATTGCTTTTAAGTCTTTGTTGTGAAAGAGGATGAAATTCATAGGGATAGAGATTTCACATGGTTTTAACTACAAAGCAAATGTAATGAAGCCTGGTTAAGTAGATTTTTTTTCTAATCATTATTATTATAGTTAAAGGTAGCTGCATACTTACTGCTTTGAGGAATAAATCGCCTCTATTTGATTTTGAATATTGAACGTGTATTTGGTAAATAAGCAAAAAATGGTTTATTTTAGTTTTATTTACAATTTTATTTTTTGTGAATACCTAAGGGTGCAAATGCCTCAAATTCTTTTTTATAAAGCCGCATAATAGTATTGACTGTTGGTTTTTAGTGATCAAATCGTGAGTGATTCCACGATTACCGTACAGTGGTACTTAGACATATTTTGTTAAAAGCCACAACATCAAATTTAATAATAATAATAATAATATAATAATTCTCGTGAAGGCCGAGAAGGACAAGCTCAGCAAGTACCTGGACTTGGCTCACGAGGTTACCGCCATGTGGGATGTGGACTCGACGATCATTGTCCCGATAGTCGTTTCGGTAAACGGCTTAATAGCGAAGAGTCTCGACCACCATCTTAAGAGGCTCTCGCTAGACGGTTGGGTCAAGGGTCAAATACAGAAGGCAGTCATCCTGGACACGGCGCGCATCGTCAGGAGGTTCCTCTCACTGTAGCCCCAACCACCGGTAGCTTGGGCCCTGCCCCGCTGCCGGCGGCACTCTAGGTTTAGGTTTTTTTATAGTATTTTGTTCTTTTATATAAATATTGTAAAAAAACTTAAATTTAAGAAAATAAATGAATATGTGAATAATAATAAATATTAGGGGACATCTTACACACGGCCTCTGACCCCAAACTAAGCAAAGCTTGTGATATGGCTGCCAGAGACTGATATACTACTTATATTTATTTTTAAATACAAGAGTTATTTTTAATGATTGGAGTGCAATTTAAAAATCAATAAAAATTGAAGAACTTATAAGAACTCCATCTTTTACCGTTGTCAACTGAAACAGTAAGCTCACCCTCGTTGACAGAAGACGTCACAATACCCTAAGAAGAAGGTTGTGATAATTAAGACCATAACGCTAATAGTGGGCGCGTGCACCCTCGCGCACATTGGAGGGTTAAACTTGTTATTTGTTGTTAGAATAATAAAATAAAAACAACGCGTATTCAACTGGCACGTGCTATAATTATAAAAATTACAAGAATTTTTACAAGTTAAATAAATTTTGTTTTATTTTCTTTTTTCATTTTTCATATTAAAAATAAATGTCAGCATCACTTCAACGAACTTCGTTATTTTGTCGTATTTAGCTATCAAAATTGGATCTACCTAGTTTTATTTAAAAAAGTAACTTCTAAGAACTCCATATTTTACTGTAGTCAGTTAAAACAGTAAGCACACCCTCGTTGACAGTAGACGTCACAACACCCGCCCTAACCCTAAGAAGACATTATGATAATTAAGACCATAACGCTAATAGTGGGCGCGGGCACCCCCGCGCGCTTTGGAGGGTTAAACTTGTTATTTATTTTGTCGTTTAGATAAAATAATGAAAACTCTTAACTTTATACTATCAAATAATTACATGAATTAATTATTCTAGAACATTTTTTTATTTTTTATTTTCATTTGTTGTATGGATATGAAAGCAAGATTAAAATAAGTACTGTACTGTATCAGCCTTTTAATAGTCCACTGCAGGACGTAGGCCTACCCGCGAAGGGTGATTGGGCCATATTCACCACGCTGGCCTAGTGCGGGTTTGTGGATTCACATACGCCGTCGAATTTCATCTACGGACGTATGCAGGTTGCCTCACGATGTTTTCCTTCACAGAAAAGCCAATGGTGTTAAATTCCGTACATAAATTCCGAAGAACTCATTGATACGGGACCGGGATTTGAACCCATGACCTCACGATTGTTAGGCGGGTGTCACTACCACTAGACCACCACGGCTAAAATAAGTAAATAAATAAAAAATAATCTTTGTGCAAGAACATAATTTTTAGCTCACCGAAACAAAAACCGCCTTACCACAAAAGATTTAAAGACGCTTTAAACACTGTTTAACCTTGCTATTTGTACTATTAAACATTGTCTACAGCGTACGTAAAACTTTTGTGGTATTGCAAGATGGATAATGGCTTCATTATTATAATTATATTGTCAGCCGTAGAACATCCACTGCTAGACCTAGACTTCTCATATGGATTTTCAATGACACCGGTTGGAAAAGATTGAATCCAGCGTTTTCTTGCGTCTTCATCGGTCCACCTGATCGTCGGACGTCCTACGCTGCGCTTGACAATACTCGGTATCCATTTGAGTTTGAGAATTGAATAAACTTTATTTCTAAGCTATAGATGAAGTACCTACCTGTTTAACTAATTATAGTTTTTGCTTTTAAAAATTCTGTGCACAAATACTGTAACATATAGTCATACTAGCTTTTACCCGCGGCTTCGCCCGCGTTATATTTTGATTTTGGCTTATGTTTATGTCGGCTGCGAAACCTAATAACCTAACCGACAAATATCAAAATACCTTAAAGGAATGCAAGGTTGGAGTGTATATGCAAGGGTCAGGGGTCTTAATTACAAATGAATAAAAACTATACCTATATTTCAATGTTTTTGGCTGTTTGCAGTTATAATAAACATTACAATGGTACAGCAAAGTTTATACCTACTTGTTCCTAATTATTGCTTTCTTACAAATATTTGTGCAAAAATCGATAAATTTGTTTCTAAGGTTTTTACGTGTTAGATTAATTCCAATTTTTTGTTCTAAATAAAATCTCTGCTTTCCATAAACTGGGCATTCCAAGATTATGTGCCACTGCACATGAGTCTCCTCTTTTGTGGGTTCACAGATGCACGATGGGCTTTCCCTCAACTTAAATCGATGTAAGTATTGGGAAAACCCACCATGGCCCGTCAGCACTTGAGTTATGATTCCCACTGGTGCTATTTCTCTTACGATCTTGTATGCCGCCCTTGCATCCGGAAAATATGTTTTGGTTGCCGCCGCTGTGTGGCCATCCTGATAACGCCGGTTCCACTCGTCAAGAGAGTCCTTTCGGATTTCTCGCTTGACGAATGAAACGGGGCAGTTATCGTAAATAGGTCTGCACTTCGAGTGCAGTGCTGCTTCCTTTGCTAGCTGGTCCGCTCTCTCATTTCCCTCCATCCCCGCGTGTGCTTTAATCCAATAAAGTTTCACTATTTTATTTTGTGCGTGTAGCAACTTTATGTTAGCTTTGAATTTACTGCTAAGGGATGGAGGGAAGATACGCCAACTACCGTTTCCAGTGCAGACCTGGAGTCACAAAAGATTTTTGCTTTTTCGGTAGCCTCAAGAAGTGTCAATAACTCGGCCTGGTACACGGAGCACCAATCGGCCAATTTCAGCTTGCGGGTACTGATCTCAGTGGTATCATCCCAAATGGATAATGCCGCCCCAACTTTCCCTTTAACTTTGCTGCCGTCTGTAAATATGTTAATTTCTCGGTTAAGATTTTGCTCTAGTGCTGCTCCGTCTGCCAGGCATATGAACTCCAGCTCCTCCTGCTGCGCTGGGTGTGGCTTCTTTTCTGTCTCTCTATCTCCAGTTACTTGCTGGGAATAACCCTTCTCAGTTTCATAAAGCAAGGCTGCTTCCTGGACTCTGATATGACAGCCGCGGATTAGGGGCCGCGGAGGGATATATGGAACTGGTGGTGTGGGTGCCGCCACCTACCCTACCTTCCGCTAGGCCGTCAACGTGTTGGCAGACGCAGTGGGGCTGCAGGGGAAGAGAGGTGTCGGTATCGCGATGGCCGTTCTCACTGCCCTCTGCAGTTGAAGAGGCAGGCGCTGGGCTACTATGACTGACCCGCTGCACTGGGACCAGGGCGTTGGAATGCTGTCTGACGTTCAGTACTGGTTAGTCCAGAGTGGTGGATGACGATGTGTCTTGTGCTCCGAAACACTCCGTCATTATGGCGAGAGCGCAAGCTCCGTTATGGAGCCCGAGTCTGGGCTAGCTCTGTTGAGTGCCGCGTAGGAGTGTGAAAAATGTAGGAACGTCCTAAACTTGCCATGACAGGTTATTTCTGGCGCTTAGACGGCTGCTACCGCAGCCCGCTCACTTAGTTTTTATCCTATCCTACGGGAACTGTTAAAGTTTTTGCGATAAAAAGTGGCCTATTATGTCACTTTTCGTCTTTCAAACTATATTCATGCAATAAGCCAAGGCAAGTTGCTCCGTTGCTGAGAAAAAATTATTGTTAAGTCCTACGGGAACCACAATTTTTTCGCGATGGAAAGTATCCTATGTCACTTTCCGTCTTCCAAACTATACCCACCCCAAATATCAAGTCAATCCGTTGCTCCATTGCTGAGAAACAGTTATTGTCCTATCCCATGGGAATCACGAATTTACTCGAGATAAAAAAGTATCCTATTATCACTTTGTCTTTTAAACCAAAGGTCAGGTCAATCTTTTGCTCCGTTGCTGCGTCAAAGAGGAACAAACCAACAAACTTTTCGGATTGATAATATTAAAGTATGATGTATACCATAAAGGTAGAATAAAGAAACATGTTAAACCTCTAATGATAGAAGATTTAAAAATATTTTAAATGTCAGACAAAATGACGGCCTGGTATTAAACGTCATAGTAACATGTAGCATGCAGAGGTAAAATAACATTTTATCCAATTTTAATGTCAGTTGTCATTTTCAATCCATACTTTATTTCCTCTTCAAGGGGATATAATGGTAGAAAAACAATTTGTCCCCTTGCCATGCTACTTGTGATTTATAAAAGTCTGCAGACAATGTCACCTGTCATCCAATTACGTTTGGCTGTGACGTTTCGTTAGTCCATATTAGCGTCATAGAGGAATTAATCACTTAGCGTCTTTGTGATAGTGGCGACAGTTTCGCTTTCGATGGTTTTTGTCCTGTCCTACAGGAACTATGCAATTTTTCGGGATAAAAAGTATCCTAAAGCTCCTTCCGCCTTTTAAACTATGTCCATGCCAAAAATCAAGTCAATCCGTTGCTCCGTTGGTGCGTGATGGAGTAACAAACTAACAAACCAACAAACTTTTCGGATTTATAATATTAGTAAGGATAAGGATAATCATAAGTGCAATAGACTTCAAAATTAGATTTATTGCAACAAAACTTAAATAACATTTCATAAACTAAAATTTCCAAACCTTAAACTACTATGCTGGCAGACTATAAGTACTACCTATTTATTTACAAACCTAAACAAAATAAAAATAAAAACTTGAACAAATGAAAAATGATAATGTATAGTCATAAATAAACATAAATTAAAAATTTAAAAAACCCCCGACACATTGACAACCATTTTGGGCACATTTGTAGAATTTTGGTTCTGCCATCCCCACTTTAACCCACCATAACTCTTAAACGGCTCAATCGATTTTTATAAAACATAGCTAAGAATACTCTCGATTAAGTCTCCTTTCATCCAAAAAAAACTAAACTGAAATCGGTTCAGTGGTTCGGGCGCTATGATGCCACAGACAGACAGACACACAGACAGACAAACAGACACGTCAAACTTATAACACCCCTCTTTTGCGTCGGGGGTTAAAAATGCCAAGTCGTATACACATGTATAGATGACGATGAAAACCCTAATCTAAAAGCCCACTGCCAGCGGGCACAGTTCCCAAAATGCTGGCCCCATTACCACGTTAAATAGTGTAATATATAAATTAAAATCTAAAAATTACACACTATCGGTAAATAGAAAAAAATGCAGTTTTAACATCCGCCGCGCATAACGCTTTTTATCCAGTAGCTTTAGATATTTGAGATCATTGAGAAAAGATCATTATCTCAAAAGCAAACTTATTCCCAGAACGTGACGCAAAGGACACTTCGTTGATATAATCCTCTTTGCTGAATAGCACTTTTAAAAAAATGCGTTTTTTTCTGAACTTGTGCATTGAGCTCTGTCAAAGGAGGTTCGTATTCGATCTCTTTAGTTCATCGCGTTCGAAATTCGAAAACATTGCGACGCTCTATCGCACACGCACAAAACACTGGCTGAATGTCGTGATCACAATGACCACGTTTTCTTTTTAATTTCCTAAAGCGTTAGTGCAGGGAAAGGATAAAACGTCGATATCTTTATTATTTTCTGTACGGCTTAGAAATAGTAGAGGCGTACAGCTGTTTTAAGGCCCAATTATGAGGCGCAATCGCAAATTTAATAGCAACGTAAAAAGTGCATCCAATGCGTGAAGTGAAAAAGAAACAGAAATATTCTAATTAGCTATTATAATTACAATGGCGCCTTCATAATTGGGCCTTTTCTCTTATTACCTACCATATTGTTTGACGACTCTCCTGGCGTAGGTAGTTGGTATAACATCTGCCTTCAATGGTTCTACCTCAATATAGGCTTCTGAAGTTTCAGATAAATAGAGGTATACTGTTCGGGAAACTACTAGTATAAGCATCTACCAAATTCTTCCACGATTTTCAATATTCTGTCTTAGTAATTTAGCAACACTTATTACCTTCGTTTGTAGTTTAGGTACTCATATTCTCGTTAACTATTTATGGAATATTTCTTAATCTGTAACCTAACCCACTATATTTTTATGCAGATAGGTAACTAATTTATTTTTCTCGATTTCTGGATACATTGCAAAGGTGTACAATATTATGCAACCTAGTAAGTTGCAATGTAAATTAAAATCGCGGAAAAGAAATCAGCTATTGGGACGATGTCACATCGATATTACATACAGGTAATTAATCCCTACCTACCTATTATCGATAAACCATCACATCACTATCCCATTTGTCATCGATCACCTATCTCCCGATCGGTGTTGCCAGAAACACTTTCGGTGGCATTATTTAGGTAACATTATACGTTTGTTTGTGCCTCGGTCTCGGGAATTAACAATACATTTTAGGAGACAATGTGAGAGCTACTTAACTTTTTTTGGGATTAGAGATTAACACATTGTCACTTTGACTGATGAGTTTTGGTGGAATTGGATGCTTGATTGCTTGATCTGAAGTAGATTAAGTTCTTGACGAAAAGCGAGGAATTTTAGTTAGATGTGTCTTGGAATATGTGTCACTGTGTAACTTTATGTTTAGCTCGCCTGACAGAAAAAAGTGGGGGTTATTAGTTTGACGTTGATGTGTAGGTATATCTAAGTATCTGTGGGCTTGAGCATTTGGATTATCTTTAGACCTTCAAGGGTCTGTGGATGATCTAACGTTTTTTTATGTAGTAGTAGTAGTGTAGGTAGTTTTAGCATATAAGGTAGTATTGTATTTTGTTGTAGTTAATAAAGGCGCTTTTGCCCGTTAAGAAAAGTAAAAAAGTATATCTATGAATGTTTGTGGCATTGCAGCTCCCTAATGAATGAACTTACTTCGATTCTAATATTTATACATTTTTTTTATTCTAGAGCAGGGAGTAGTAGAGAGAGAGTAGTGGACCATGGACAGCTATACCGTATCAATTCCTAAACAGTTCAGAGTCACGGATAGACTCTGGAACATCTGCTTTAGAACTGTCCTCGAGTATTATGGTCACATAGCTAGGACTACAGTTTTACAGCTGTCGCGGACTATCGCCACTGAAAATACATACGTTTTGCGTCTCATTTCGCACTCAAAGACCGAGCGCGTTGAATGAATGAACGCGCCGCGCTATCGTTCAATTAATCGTTCACCGCTCACATATTACACTCATAGTTCTAATTGCCACTCACGGTGATCTTGAGAACTTCTATGGAATCCATTTAGAACTAAAAATAAGCTGCAATTTTTCTCCACTTTGTTCTATTACGTTTGCATAAGGGTTCTCTCCATAATGTCTGAATGTTTGAAGTTATGTGAGAAGAATGTGTGAATGAGTTTTATTTATAGTGATTTATTTGAAATTACTCTTTTTTATTTTTGGCAGTTGTGTGACATTAATGTTTTTATTTTATTTTTAATTGTGTATAAATTGTTATTACATATTGTTAACTAATGTCATGGTAATTAGTGTAAGTAAATGGCATTAAAATGCCGTACTAATGAAATAAACAAATACAAATGAAGAATTCGACTCAAGGAGGAGCAGAGAGTAGCTTAGTTTGACTTTATATTTCTTAGCTATCACCGAAGTTAAGCAACGTCCATAGCACGCTCAGTCTTCGGATGAGTGACCGCGGGTGGTATTTACAACTGAGCGCTGCCATGGCACGGATGACACGATAAATTGTGTGTCCTGTTGTTTCAACCATTTAACCACGTCAGTTCAAGTGGCTTTTAAAAACTGTGATACCAAAGCAAGCCATCTTGCCTATAACGAATCCTCCGACAAATACCTAAAGTCTGATATTAGCTGAATCATACAACTTGGCGGCTATGATGTTAGCTACAAGCTTCGGATAAGCCAATCCTCGCGCAGCTGTGAAGTGAGCTTCAGTCAGGATTGAGCTATCCGCAGCTTGTAGCTAATATCACAGCCATCAAGCTGTATGATTCAGTCTTTAAGTACTTAAGTTGATAATCAAGCAAGCTATGGTCAAACCCACCTCTGTCCATTCAAATCTACACAAATACCTCGATCAGATGGTTCTGTTTACTATAGAAACGTTTCACTTACGCTACGGATTATCTTCACACAAAGTGATTCAAGTAACACTTAAGTTATTTCTTAAGTTCTTTATACTACTGCACAATGTAGAGTACAAAACTAATACTATATGTATATAAATACACGAGAGCGCTACTATCGAACTTTCTGAACAAAAGTGACCACGATCATTGGACAATTTTCAGTTCAATTTTTTACCAACTGCAGGTAGGTCGGTAGTTTGGTACTAATAGTTACCATTTTATTCAAACAATTAGGTACATGAGAGCGCTACGACCGCAATTTCAGAAGAAACCCCTATTCAATTTTTTTAGTTCAATACAATTGACCACGCCTATTCAATTTTTTTAGTTCAATATTTTGGCAACTGCACAGTTGGGTTGGTATTCTTCATATTTATGTTAGGATAATGGTGACCGCCAAAGTAAAAGAGATTATAGTACAATATAGGTGCTTGAGAATTTATTGAAGTAAGTAGGTAAGTAGCTTTCAATGGCTTTGTTGTGGTGCTTTGTAAGTTGCCGAATTATCTTTATTTTGGTTTGTAAAAGAAGTTTTCTACAGTAAGTAGGTACCAAAGTAGGATTAGAATTAGAAATCTTTATTTGCATCTCTAAGAAACCTTAATAGGTATATTAACTTATACATAGTTATAGGTACGAGTATAACTGCCTAAAGCTGTTCTTTTTTTCACTTTAGAGGACTAAATCTATTAACCTGTTTTCTTTCTCAATATCGTCATGCCATCTTTGGTAAGGTCTGCCTGTCTTGCGTTTGATGCCTCTAGGGACCCAGTTTGTAACAATTTGTGCCCATCTTTTTGGCTCTAGTCTTTGTATATGACCAGCCCATTTCCATTTCAATTTCATTATTTCTCTAATGACATCTCTAGCTTTAGTTTTGTTCCTAATCGTGGTGGCCTTTTTTCTGTCCCTGAGTTTAAGGTTCATAAAACTTCTTTTTATGCTTCTCTGACAGACTCTAAGTTTTTCCATTTGCTTCTTGGTGAGTGGCCAGGTTTGACAAGCATGGGTAAGGCACGGTATTAGACAGACACTGAACAATATTACGGGATAAGTATGTTTCATAAAATATCATGATGTAATGTACCTAAGTATCTATCTAGGAAACATGAAGAACTTTTCTTCTTTTTTTCTTTTTAGTTTTCGTTTGATAACGCAATACGCACATAATCAGCCCGATTACAGAGGCGCCAGCGTAAATTTAATAGCAACGTAAAAAGCTTTCTCTCTATCGAATGCCTAAAGTGAAAAAGAAACAGAACTATGCTATTTAGCTAATATAATTACGATGGCGCCTCTGTAATCGGGCTTAATGACTTCTTAATATATGTGTAGATGGCAATTCGGGTCTGGACAACAGACGTCTAGAAATATATTACTAAAACGCTTAGATTAATAATTGTACAATAGTAATAGTATTAATCTAAGACTTAACGTATTTTTTTAAGTATTGAATATTACAAGCTTTTATTTAGTTTCACATGTCCCGTTGTCTGTCTGTCGGTCTGTAATCAAATATTGCGTGAGGATGCAATATTATGATGACATGGTGCTGATCTGATGATGGACCTGGAAGGTGGCCGAAGAAACTTTGCAATGTAACGACACAACCTCAATGGCTCAAACAGCTCTTTACTGTATAGTGAAAACCACTCCATTTTGGAATAATTTGTACGTAACTTAACTAAATATTTATTATAATTATGTAAAATTTAAGTTTGTATACAATTTAATTACTATTTAATTTTATTAGACAATCTTAAGAGCTTGTTTCTTCCATGGATGTGCCATAACAGCATTGTAAACATAGTACCTACCTATATTTTTATATGTAGTAGTTTTAAGCTATTTTCTGTATGTAATTAAGTTTAAAATAAGTAACGTTTTGGTATTTACTGTAAAGTTACTTATTAAGAAAACAAAGAATTTGAATTTGAATTTGAAACGACGCAAACCCATCGAGTTTCGGCTCGTTTGATTCGTCTTTACGAGTACTTGTTCAGTAAAAGCTTGTTTCAAAAAAAGGGTGTTATTAATAGTGTTGCCAGGTGTCCCGATTTGCGCGGAACGTCCCGATTTTCAGGGGTCTGGGGACGCGTCCCGATTAGTACCTGATCGGGACGCTAAATGTCCCGATAAATTAAAAAAATGAAAGAAAAAAAGTTTTTCATAAAAAATACATTTACGCTACGTAATTTTTTAAATTTAAAATTGCCACTTTTACCAACTTTATGAAGAAGTTTGTAATATCAAAGAATTATTGAAGGCAGCAGTGCAAAACTAAGATTTAACTCCGCTACAAAAATGGCACAACATTTTTAAAGACAATCAAGATTTTGTTAATCTGCAGAAAATATTTTCTTTTATGGCTTCAATTCCAGTATGAAACGCAACAACAGAAAGGGTATTTTCCCAGGCTAATTTAATTTGGTCTGAGAGGCGAAACCGTTTGACACTTGAGCACGTGAAAGCAGAAATTCAAATTAAAACCAACTTTCATATGACGTGCAATGAATTTTATAACTATGTTATAAAAAACAAGGCCATTCTAAAGGCGGCAAAGTCCAATGAAAAATATAATTTTAATAAAAATAAAAAAAATACATAAATAATTACTTTATTCTTCTGAAGTGCGTCAATTACGCTTAAAGTGCCATTTTATTTATAATTTCTACTAGTCCAGCTGCTGCTACCTACTCCAACAAGACTGATTACTTGTTATGTAAGATTAATGCATATTTAATTTAGGTAATATAATACAATACCTTGTACTAGTAGTTTAAAATGCAATAAATTAAACCCTGATTTAAAAACACCTTGTGTTTTGTTTACTGTCCCGATCTGCAACCCTAAATCCCGATTTTTATGACCTCATGTACCGACCTAAACCAAATCGGACCTGGCACCACTAGTTATTAATCATCCTTGTTAATCTGTAACTTATCCTTTCATTCTCATCATAAATAATACAACAACTTCAAAAATAATCGCTCTACTTTTTGCCCCCATTCTACCCGTGTCGGCTACTACACTACACTATTCAATACCAAATTCTTGAGATTTACGCAACGGCCATTGTGCCGGCCCTATTGTCGTATTTACCCGCGACCATTCAAGTGTGATTTTAATACGATAAAGTGCTTATACTACTTAAAAAATATTTCCTAATAGTCCTTTAGTTTGCTCTAGTAACCGAATTGAGAGGTTATAGTCACGGTCATGAAACTATTCGGGCTTTTGTCAAAATGATAAGTTTTTTAAAAATCTTCACTTTGCTTGAGACTTGAGCCGCTTTGAACCGGTTTTATTGGAGATCTATAAGGCCTATGTCCAGCAGTTGACGTCGTAATGGCTGAAACGATGACTACGACAAAAATAATATTTATTATTATTATAATCTATTCTATACCAATCATATTTTTTTTATTCAACTAGCCAATTGGCTATTATAAAAAAATAGTTTATTAAATCACGAGTAAAAATCTCGAGTTCTGAAAGTATGCTAGCCTTAATCAGGTGCGTGATGGTGGATTCTCATTCGGCGTACCTATTTTTTTTTTTTTTTTTTTATTTGCAAAATAAAATGCAAAAGAATATGCAAAAGAAGGTATCGTCATACATCTCTAGATATTATTTTCAAAAGTTATCGAAAAGAAAATCTAGTTTATAGCAGAATTTTCATTTCAATAGCTTTTTGAAAATATGTACTTACCGACTTTGAATATGTATGACTTTATGCAACATATCTTAAGATATTATTATTTTACCAGGCATTGTGCCGGTCTTATTGTCGTATTTATCCTCGACCGCTCAAGTGTGATTTTAATACGATAAAGTGCTTATACTACTTAAAGCTCCATAAGAGTCCTTGTCGGGATTGGGCCTTTGCTCTAGTAACCGAATTGAGAGGTTATGGTCAGGGTCGTGTATGGCTATTATTATAATAGTAGTTTTTTTTAAATCTCGAGCTACGAGCAAATATCTACAGAGCCACAGTCCCTATGTGAAAGTAGAAAAAAATGTCCGAGCGCCGTCATACATGACTTAGATATTTACAATAAATAATTCACAATGACCCGTTTTCTCGAACCTAGATGTTATGTCGCCTAATTAGTGCTTGTAACTAAGCACTTTGGCATCGCGCGGCGTTGTAGTAGGCTTGCAATCGCCTTACGACTAACTAAAAAGCCTGCCCACTACGTAGCTTGGGCAGAGTTTTGGCTCGGACACTTTTTTTGCACGATTGTGACTCTATAGATATTTGCTCGAAGATCTCGAGTCATCGATTGTCGAAATGATACCGCCTTACCACAAAAGATTTAAACACGCTTTAAACACTGTTAACCGTGCAATTTGTACTGTTAAACATTGTCTAAAGCGTGCGTAAAACTTTTGTGGTAAGACTGACAGTATTTTAAACATTGAGTTTACTTCAGACTCTGAAATGAAATACTCAATGATAACTTTGCTGTTTATCCTTTTTTTAATTTTCACTGTTGAACATAGGTAGACCCTCTAAAGGTGATTGCGCTATATCCTAGCTTAGTTACGAGTTAGTGAATCTATTCATACCTACATAAACGTTATCAGTGAAAAAAATGCCTTTTTATTTAGTTACAGGTTTGCGTTTGACAACACACTGTCGGATGTTAAAGATCATATATAGCACAGATACGCTTGAAGTAGGTTATAAACCAATTTCCAAAACACGAGTTTCCATCAACTAGTTAATCTGCTAGAGCCACCTAAACTTGACGAAACTTTACAAGAATAAATAATTTAAAAAAGTGTATTTTTAATTAGGTACAATACTTAGGTTTCTTTTTTTTAGGTTTAAAGAATTTTATTTATCATTCAAGACATTTCTGTCACTTACATGATAAAAATAATTATAACATTTTGAAATTTCGTCGTCACACTTCACATAGGTAGGTACAAATATATCTACACAATCAATTATCCGTAAGAAGCCAATAAATATCACAAAATTAAGCCAAATAACCCCACCCTAAAAAAACCAAGCACCCACTCGACTTTAAAAACAAAATAGGCACATAAACTATTTTGATTTATGATAAGTAGGTACGAGTAGGTACAACCTACCGACTTTCTACAACTGGAATCAAGTTAAGGTTTCAATTTGTTTATCAAGGTAGGTTCAACCTATTTGACTCACTTCAAACACTCATTGAATTTCATTTTTTTTTTTTTTTTTTTTTTGGATTAATGTTATTTTTATACGAGGTAGGTAGGTATATTTTACGTTTCAGAGATAATATGTTCAGCCAATAGTTTTTTGAATGCATGAAGTGAGCTTACATTTTTTATGTTGGAGGGTAATTTATTAAAGAGTTGTGCTCCTTCAACGGTAGGCATTGTTTTGCCGTAATTCGTTCTGTGTCTTGGTATGACAAGGTAGCTCGCGCGACGAGTCCGCCGCTCGACCACTTGTTTACGCTTTGTGAACGTAATGTTAGTATGGATATTCCTATGAAGAGTTTTTCTAATGAACATACATATGCTATATTTGTAAAGTTTTTTTATGGTCATTATTTTAGTATCATTGTAAAGTTTTTTTGTTGATGTTAAATAGTGGTAATTGAACAGTATTTTAATAATCTTGTTTTGTAGTCGCTGAAGTTTAGCTAACCTTGTTTTTGAAGCACAGCCCCAGATTTCGATCAAATATGACAAATGAGGTTTTACCATAGCATTATAAATTGTAAATCGCAGTTTATTTGGTAAACACCGTGCTATGTTGCGCAGCGCACCGCATTGTGCTACCAATTTACTTTTTACATGTTCTATGTGAGTGTTCCAAGTTAACTGGCTATCCAAATGCAAACCGAGATATTTTTCATGAGATTTGAGTTGAATTGGTTCATTGTTTATTGTTAAGGAAGAGTGCGGGGGTATTTGTTTGTTTTTGGCTTTAAATATAAGGTAACATGTTTTAGAGACGTTAATCGTTAATAAATTATATTGGAACCAGCTTTGGAGAGTGTTGAGGTCATCTTGTGCTTGCGAAACTAAGTCATGAATAGATGAACCAAAGTAGAATAGGCAGGTATCGTCTGCGTAAAGAGTTACATGACCGTGTAAGCCCAAGTTATGTATATTGTTGATGTAAAAAACGAACATTAAGGGTCCTACGATTGAGCCTTGGGGGATTCCACACTTTATAGGTAAAGAGCTGCTTTGAGTACTGTTATCTGTCTTAACTACTTGTGATCGTTTTGAAACATAAGATTCAATTGTTTGTAGTGCCTTGTCAATAAAACCCGTAGATTCGAATTTTTTCAAAAGTATATAGTGACTAACAGTATCGAATGCTTTTTTTAAGTCTATAAAGATGCCAAGAGCAATATTCTTTTTATCAATGTTTTGTTTAATTTTTGTAACAAGATCAAGAGTAGCTGTTAGAGTATTACTTTTAGGCCTAAATCCATATTGCTGCTCTGAAATGAAATTGATAGATTGTAAGTGTTTTTCTATTCTAGTATGTATAACTTTTTCAAAGATTTTTGATAGCACTGGCAATACAGAGATGGGCCTGTAGTTACCTGGATCTGTTTTTGAGCCCGATTTGTAGATAGGAGTGACTTTTGCTAGTTTTAAATTATCTGGAAAAATGCCATCTTCTAGTAATTTGTTAAAAGATTTTGTAAGTGGACGTGATATAAGATTTTTTATAGATTTTATTGCTTTTGTACTAATTCCATCCAAACCAACACTACAGTTAGAATCAAGATTGCTAATAATATTCAAAATTTCTTTTTCAGTACATGGCTCAAATTGTGAAATTGTGGGCATACGCTCAGAAGGCTGTGATAAAGCATGCATATAATTTTGATGAAATTGTTTAGGTATTTCATCTGCCAATAATGGCCCAATATTTGCAAAATATTCATTAAAAACTTGACAAATTTGATTGGGGTCTATTACGTCATGTGAATTTATTATAAGTTTTGGTGGAGCACAACTTTGTTTTGTTTTATTACTAGCTAAAGTATTAACCAAATTCCACATTTTCTTTGGGTTTTTGTCACATTTTTTAAATTCTTTGTGGTAATATATCTTTTTTGTTTCTCTAATTAGTTTGGCTACTTGGTTTCTTTTTTTTCGAAATGTTTCTTCTAATGCTTCATCATTTGGGTTCTTCTTAAATTCCGCCCATAATATGTTTCTTTCGTTAATTTCGGTGATAACGTTTTTATTTATCCAGTCTTCTTGTGGTAGATTAAGGATTTTAGTTTTTATTATTTTACTATTCTCGACACAAAATTTGATCTGGTCTTCTAATTTTGTGTAACTGTCATTAAAGTCTTGTGGTATAGATCTTTCTATGGAATCACGTAGCTTGTTGTAGTCAATAGCGTCGTATTGATATCGTTTCTTTTTTGGTGGTTTCATCTTCTTGATTTCTATGTAAATTTGTTTGTGATCAGACAATGCAGAATCTATCATTACCATATGAAATGCGTCATCTTTTAAATTAGTGCTAACATGATCAATTATTGATTGTTTGGTTGCCCCTACTCTAGTAGAGTGTTGTTTGTCTATTTTGTTGATAATTTTGTGTCCAGAACCTTTAACGAGTTGCTTGTATAGTTTAGATTTCTTATCTTTAGTAAGGAGATCGATATTAAAATCACCAAAAACAATTGCTCTACGTCTGTTTTCTAGCTGAGATTCATAAAGTTCAAGAAATTCATCATAATCGGTATGTCCAGGGTAGTATACAACACCGACTTCGAGTGCATATTTTTGCAACTGTATCCATAGGAAGTTATTTCCTCCAATGTACTTCGACTCTGTCATGCTATGTTTCAGGTTATTATGTACAAATGCAGATACTCCACCACCACGGGAATCCGTTCTGTAATTGTAGTAGTGTGTATAGTTAGGAATCTGGAGTTGTAATGCTTGAGTTTCTGTGCGAATCCATGTTTCAGTTAATAAAACTACATGTACGGTGTTAGGTATAGCTTTTAGTATGCACTTTAGCTCGTCCAGTTTACCCTTTTTACATATACTTCGGGCATTGAGGTATAAAAAAGTTAAACGAGATTTATTGGCGGGAAAATTTTGATAACTGTTTAATATTTCGTAGGTGTTTGTATTATTTGTATTGACTTGAGTAGTTGGACTTACTATTCTGAGTTTTTTGTAGTGACTTTTACTATGGTCGGCATGCCTTTGATATATTTAATAGTAAGATCATGCTCTCCGTTATTTTCTCGACGTTTCAGTTCATCTTTTAGTGTCTTGAGAAAATTTTGCTGCGCTGGTGTCTGGTCGGAATATAATTTCACGCCATCTGGTAGCTTATGTTTATTTCGTAGTAGTTTTTTAGCTGGACTTTGACTGTCGAAACAAACCTTTATACTTCGGGTTTTATTCGGATTAGGCTTACCAATTCTAAAAATTTTTACTGGTTTTGGAATTTCGGTATCCAACAGAGAAATTATTTTCCATACATTTTCTTCGTCATACGATAGCCTTTCTTCTGCTCGAGAAAAGGTGGATTCAGACAGACCAACGAGAATGATATTTCTCTCTCTGCTGTTGCGATTTTGCATTTCTTGAATGACATGCTCACCAAAGTTTAAATAATTTTCTGACTGAAGCGGGGTTGCTTTCGACAAGTTTCTTATATCATTTATATCAGACTCTAGTGATTTTATCTTATTTTCACCTTGAGTGATTGAGTTTTCCAGTTTAGTCACGTGACATTTTAGATTCTTCTGTTCCGACAAAACTTTCGAAGTAGATGTTGTTATATTATCAATCTGTGCCATGACCCCATCAACCTTGTCTTGTAATATATTAATGGTTTGCTCATTAGAAGTTTTCATATCGGTTATCTGGGTTTTGATGTCAGCAATGCTATCTTGCATTTTCTGCATGATCTGCTCGTTTGAACCGACATATTGTTGTAATAAAGAGCTGATGTTGGTCATTTCTGCTCGCATCTCGGATAAGTCATCGGAACATTTGCATTCATTTAGCCATTTACGTTTATTGCGCTGAGTGATATTCGTATCCATACTAAGACTACTTAACTTCGACAAGTCCGGTTGCGATCCACCGGCGCCTGTAGTAGTGCATATGGTACGTGGTGGCGATCTATGTACACTCATGATCTGTATGTGTGTTGACTAAAACAATTCTCCGCGCAAGTTAGTTGCACACAATGTAGGGCAATCTTCAGTGCGGTGACAAGAACTTGTGTGCACCACTGTGTACAGCGCGAGTTGCGAAACTTTGGTGCGACAGGGCCAAAAAATAGCGACTGACCTTTTCTCCCAGGGGTGAAGGCGGGAGTCGGGACGCGAGCGCGGTTGCACCGCAGCGCGTGGACGATGTGCGGAAGCGCAATGATTTATTTTTTGTCACCACTGTTCAGTAATTTAAGGCTCAATTTCCAACACTTTAAAGATGTAATTTGAATGGCAGTAATTATTGGATTTTTGGTAAAAAATTATAACACGTCTGCTCGGTGTGACTGACGAACGACTTCCCTTTTAACGGGCAAAAGTGCCTTTATTAACTACAACAAAACTACACTACTAACACAAAAAGCATTGGATCATCCTCAGACCTTTGAAGGTCTAAAGATAATCCAAATGCTCAAGCCCACTGCCAGTTGGCAGCGTGCCCAGCATGCTGGCAGCATTGCCACGCTGAATGGCAATGCTTATGCGTTGAGCCAAATAAACACCAGCATTTTGGTCACGCGTCGCGACCACCAGACGCCCAGAAAGACTTTTGAAAATGATATGAGCTCCCGGCCCCCACGGACCCAATGTCTCAACTCCAAATGGCTCAAATATGTAACCACTACCGAGGTTAGCATATTTGCGCCGCTTGTGCTGCTCCGCCGAATTGGCCGCAGCTCCAGCCCTACTCTGAGTCTCAGAAAGATGTGACGGTGCCAAAGTATCGACACAAGTAGGTTAGGTTTCTTATCTTTCATTACTTATCATATGTAGCTACGCCTTTCCACTCCACAGACTTTTTTCAAAAGCTCTAATCAAATCGCAGACAGAATTGACACCAGTGAAGTGGATTCAACTTCACGACTATTACAGCGATTTTTCTTAAAATATGTAACCATTCTTCTTTGCTCGTAAAAGCCTATATTATTATTTGGTTTCAAGTAAATACCTCATATCTTTATAAACAACGCCCATCTTAAGTTTTCTCCCCCTGACCCCCTGCCCACACATTTAGCATAATTCTGAGATCAAACACGAAAATCATATTTCCTGTACAATAGGGAGATCTCGACTTTGATGCGCCAATCCAATCAATTACTTATGAAATCTTCTCAAAATTCGCAAATATACCAAAATTATTATTAGTTTGTTTGTGCCTTTATTAACTACAACGAACTACAATAGGTAATATATGCTAAAACTACCTACACTACTACTACATAAAATCATTGGATCATACACAGACCCTTGAAGGTCCAAAAATAATCCAAATGCTCAAGCCCACTGCCAGTTGGCAGCGTGCCCAGCATGCTGGCTGCATTGCCACGCTGAATGGCAATGCTTATGCGTTGAGCCAAATACGAGTAAACACCAGCATTTTGATCACGCCTCGCGTCCACCAGACGCTCAGAAATAGACTTTTAATGTTTGTTTGTTATTATTACAATGTATGATATTTATGGTACATTATATTATTATTATTTTAGGTTTGATTTACGTTGATTCTAGTTAATCTATCTTTGTTCGTTTATTCATGCCTACATCTCAATATCTTCTACCTATGGGTTGACTCGCAGATAATGCTATTTGGCGTTAAGTCCTCCTTTTTTACAAATGATATGCAATAAAGTGCTCACATAACAGCTCCCCTAGGATTGAGTTTTGCGTATCCATCCATCCATCAGCCATAGGACGTCCACTACTGGACATAGGCCTCCCCTATAGATCTCCAAAAAGACCGGTTGGTAACCGGTTTTGCGTAGCTAGTAGCTTATTTCACAAGCGCCAAGAAGTTTGATTTCTCCTACAGATTTATTGCGTTTTGTATATATCTATTGATTACTAAAGGCACTTGCCCGAAATAATCTAGTAGTTTCCTAAAACTTTGAAATATAGGAACACGAGAAAAGTCGCGTGAAAAGATCAACTCTACCACAACGGAAGAAAGAAAGCTTTCCAGATCAAAGCGGGCATTTTCATACGATATCAGTAATAATACGTCTATTACTAAATTGGATTTGTATGTTATAACGCGCTTGACTTTTGCTGCGGTGAGACCTGCTTTTTTTCAGTGTTTTTTTTTTGGAAATGTTGGTAACAAATTCCTAGCGCATTTGCCAGTGTTGTAACTGAGTTATTTGTCTCTACTATGGACTGGTACGTATTTACGTAAGAAAATAGTAATTATAGTAGTTTTTTTTCGGAAACTTGACTGCCTCAGTGGCTGAGTGGTTAGTGACCCTAACTACTGGGTCAAAGAGGCGTGGGTTCGATACCCACCCAGGGCAAGTTAATTACCTCCCAACCAGCAAAAAAGTCTTAGATTACGCCTTTTATAAGAGTGGTAGTCTTATAACGCTCTTATAATTGTTTTGGAACATGTTATTGCTCTTATATTAGCATTTGACAAGCTAGTACGGACTCAAGAGCTCTCTCTCTTATTACCTTGTCTCATATATGTATATAAGCGCATTTTATAAACCCATTATAAGCCTCTTACTCCTACAATAACATTTACGAAGACTCATTGCACTTGAGAATAACTGCTCTTATATCCCCATTCTCTAAGTTCATTTGATTTCATAATGGTCTTGATAAATGCTTTTGTAAGAACGTCAGACTAATATCAGCATAACATAAAACCACTACAAGTGCGTGCTTTTCTGATCTTATTTAAAACTGTTATAAGATCAATTACACAAGTTTAGTAAGGTATTAGAGTGATATTGGATTAACATACTTACAATACAAAAAACAAGATCAATGTAAGATGATTTGAGCTTAAATCGATTTTGTGAAAACAATTGTAAGTATAACATTTAGTTGGCCATTTTGTGAGTAAAAGTTAAATGTTGCAACGTGTACATTTTGTGTAAATATAGGGATGGATTACAGAGTTTGGAAAAAAAAATAGGTCAATCAACGAACCCTAAATTAATTCAACATGGCCATACCCTTTGCATTTTAGAATGCTAATATTAGCACAAATGATCTTACAATGGTCTAATAGTGCGCTGGCAAAATGCAACTATAACAATGGCATCAAATCCATACAATAAAGAAATAAAACATTAAAATGAGGATTGAATATATCATTTAAAATGCTTATTTGATTGAGCGCATGAAGTTTGAAGCGTAAAACAGGGTCTATTTTACAGTAAATAATATATTCCAAAGGGAATACCTACCGTACAACACAAACACGGTGTGTGTTTGATAACTAACACGTCGTTATTATATTTTTACACAACTCACAGTTTTTCACAATAATATTTTTAGAGATAACGTAGGAATACCGTGCTGTCAAATAAAAAAATCAAAGTAATAAGGTTTCAAGCTTATCATTCTAACGTTAGACTAATATAAGCTTATAATATACTTACGCGAAAGCGATATTAGCCTAAGGCAGCTTAAAATAGTTTTGGCAAGATTACTATAAGTGCAAACAGCATTCATTAAGACTGATATTAAGACGATATTAAATTAAATACGCTTATAATTTGTGCCCAAATCCAGGCTTATACGATGATATAGGATCAATATAAGAGCGAAAATTTCTAGTCTTGAGACTGTTGTAAGAGGGATTTTTGCTGGTTGGGCTATGTGATGAACATAGGTGTTTACTCTCTGTCTGGGCGTTATTTAGTTACTATATATATAAGTATGTAATTTTAAATATGTAAAAGTAGCTCTGGCAGCCATATCACAAGCTTTGCTTAGTTTGGGATCAGAAGCCGTGTGTAAGATGTCCCCAATTTATTTTTTGTTTTTTTAACACTGAAATTGCAATATTGTCAGTATTTACGTGGGTGCAACGTGGGTGTCATTTTTACCCAGCTGATTTAGCTAGTTGAAACGGCAGTGGGCAAGACACATAGCACGTTTTAATGTGCGATGGAGTCTTACCTACACGTAGCTATATAAAGTTCTTGAATGGAGACCACGTACCGGTAAGAACGGCGTATGACACCCATCGATAAAGAGGATGGTCACCCATTGTGACGCAGGTGGCATTTAAAACTGAGAGCTACCGTAGCTCAGATGACATGTTGAATTGCGTAGGAATAGTCTTGGCCGCGTAGTCATGTCAGAGGCCTTCAAGCGGCTAAAAAAGCTCCGACACCAGGACTAGCCACCCGGCTTACACAAACTTAGAAATATAAAGTGACAAACAGACCGTCAAGTAGCTACAAATGTGATATAGGGAGCTACTTAGCGGATTTCTTAGGGCGGGGGTGCACCGGGGTGTATCATTGTATCATATAGGATGAGGAAATAGGCCCTAGTGTGGAGATGGCTTCTGTTATATTACTTTTTTACTTCGTTGTCAAATATAAGGATCATAGAGATTTAATTATTTAAAATATCCACAGCCCTCACATAACAAAACTTTTTGATTTTCTTTTTAAAAATGAAAATTCGGATTTTAATAAGCAATAGGTTAGCTAAAGTAAGTTGTTATGAAAAATGTACTAGGCGTACTATTTCCTTTCCTATTTTCTTTTCCTAGCCAATGGCTTAAAAACCCATACCTACATTAATTCTAGAGGTTTCACCAGCCAGCGGAGGAGGCCTTGAATCCCTAATCAATTTTGGTTAATTAAGTTAAAAATAAGTTAATCAAGTACGCTGTCGGAGTTTTGGCGGGAACGCGGAAAGATCATGTGGCCGCATTGTAATAATTTGCTATAGATACTTGTGTTTCTACCAGTGATAAAATAGGTGAAAAAATTGTGGTATTTCGTTGATTATGTGCTGAATTACGTGCATGAGTTGTTATCAAAACTCCATAAACTTATCTAGTAATATATCCACTGCTTTACTGAGGTATGACTTATGCTTGGACTTGACCGCGACTTTTTTGGACTATGACGTGACTACGACTGAATCTATTTTGATAAAATATCAAGAAATAATTAAAAACTTATACTTGACAGTGGCAAATGCATAAACCATGAAACGCCAAATTATAAAAAAACAAGAATAACGCTGTTTATTCAATACAAAAAAATTCAAGTCCTATCAAAAAAAGTTTAAAAAAGCCACTGTGATACCAGAGGGATAATGTGGTCGATAGAGAAAAGAAAGAAAGAGATGCAATGATTTAATATGGCATGAATTAGAAAGAGACATGAAAAATATCTCCATTTAGTGGCTAGTTGCCGTGTTTTTCTCTCAGTAGTGTCAAATTCCAATTCATATTTGGCAGTTTTGACAGCTCTGGGCATGATTTTCGATACATTTTTGTGGTTGAGAATTGCCTCAAGCGACAACAGCGCTCTCTAGTTGTAGGTAATAGCTCTGTGGCTGTCATAAAAAAAAGATAAAGCCATCTCCACGCTAGTCCAGCCCGATATAAAACCATAAGTATGTGTCGGCTCCGGCCCGCCATACATTTTCCACTAAGCTGCCAAATATAATAAAACCACTCCCCTCCTCGGCGTATTTGATGCGTCTCATTTATTTTTAAATTAGGGAAAATTCGTGTGTTTACCTATTTACTCGCGGTTACTCTTTGCTATACTTTTTTTCTTCTTTTATTTGGCTCTAGAAAAAGTATGGTGTTGTGTGCTTTCTCCGAAACTGCTTACTGTGTGTCTACCCACGAAGTGGTAAAAAGATTGATAATAATTTAATGGAAGAAAATCTAAGTACCTAAATCACTATATTCGTATCTATACAGAAGAGCGGGTCTAGTACCTACAACAACTTTTGTTCTAGGACTTTTGGAAAATCACGAAGAAATAAATCAGCTTTTATATCCAAAAAAATCGACAACGCGCGGCAAAATAGGTGCAATTATGAAGGCGCCATCGTAAATTTAATAGCAACGTAAAAAGTGTTTTCTCTATCGAATGCCTAAAGTGAAACAGAAATATTCTAAATTGCTAATTTAACTACGATGGCGCCTTCATAGTTGAGCCTAATGTATGGCGAATTTTCAAAAGTCATAGTAAGTAAAAAAGTTGTTTGTCTAGATGTACTAGACCCGCCATTAGAGTCTGGCTAATAAAAGCTGTAATAAGTATGTAAGTAAGTAATAAAAGCGCGGCAAATTTAAAAAATATCAGCATGGCAGCCCTAAACTGGAAGACGAACTGAAATAGTCGAAGAACGGCTGCCACAACGCGACCACGGTAATGATATCTACAGTAGGTATATCTTCGACTATTGCAGTTCGTCTTCCAGTTTAGGGCTGCCATGCTGATATTTTTTAAATTTGCCGCGCTTTTTCGGTTTCAGCTTTTATTAGCCAGACTCTAAAAAGTTTTGCGTTTAATATCTATGACTCTGTAGGTTTATATAAAAATGAATGTTTGTCTGTATATCCTTCATAGAATCGTAAACTATACATTTGATCATGTAATGATCTTTGGCAAAATTGTTGTGCATGGGCCAAAGAAGGTTTCAAAGTTGTAACTTATAAAGATATGTTGGCATTTGCTCATTTTATTCAGTGGACGGTAAATTTTATAATCTGGCAACTGAAGAAAAAAAAGCTAGATGTCAATGTCGGACGGTGGGTGCGGCCTGATACTCGGAAGAACAATACAAAACAATGGAGAAATATACATAAAGGAACGAAATAAAGTAATTAGATTCACCACAAGAGGATTGTTTCAATAGATATTGCATGAAACGAAGTTCGCCGGGGCAGCTAGTCAAGCTATATAAAAAAAAAAATTATCTTAATTACTTTCAACCAATTTCACAAAGGAAGTCTTCTATTTTTATATGTTTGATGTTATTTTTTGAGTCCGCCAATTTTGAAGGAACCGATTTTAATGTTTTTTTTTTCTTTGGTAGGTATTTAGATTTTTTTAGCCGAATATAAAACCGCTCCTGTCCGCGGAGTATTTCATGTCTTATTTATTTTGAAATTAAGCAAAATTTGTGCTTTATTCTATTTACTCGGTTACTCTTTTTCATATTTTCTTTTTCTTTAATGTATTTGGCTCTAGGTATATGGAGTTGTATTCGTCACACGTCTATGGTTGCATGCTTTAAATTAAACGGTGGTGTACTGCATACTATACTGTAATTTTTTCCGTCACAGATCTGAGTATGTAATTCATGATCACCGTACTTATGAAAAATTAGGACAGTAAATAAAACTTCTGTCACGTGTAGTTTTAAAGAAGATTGATCTCTACATTTTGCTGATTTTATCGCAATTATGCAACAAACTTTTGTTTTTTTTTATTAACAGACGTCGGGATCTTTCCCAAGTAACATAAGCTTCTATAACCAGGGCTTTTTATCACCAAACAGTAATATAGTAGACCTATAGTGGTAACCGTTATCACTGCTTGTACTATAAAGGTTTTCAACAGAGCGGTTTGGTTCCATAAGATATAAGAGCATTTAAGTTCTATAAATTAGCTCTTAAAACGTCTACAGGACCATACAAAAGAATACTTAAAGTGTTGCTCTATAATGGGTGTAAAATATGCGATTATAGTGCTATTTAATACTATAGATAACCTGAAGGACACTTTTATGTATCTATTTGGCACTAATAATGCGTCAAAGTTACTTTTTTAGTACTAGTACTGTAGAAGTGTCAAAAACTCTATTACAAGACAAATTTGCACTGTAAAAGTACCTTGTAAAACAATTTCGTAACGTTTTAGCGTTTTAAAAGCTCCCTAAATATGTCTATGGTGCTAGTTCTGTAAAAGCCATGAACATTTTTCTATAGTACTAAATAGTACCAAAAGGACTCCTGGCGCATCTTTTAAATAACTTATATTTTAAATTGTTTTATAAGTGAGTTTGTGTTACTGCTACACAACTAAAGCATACTATAAATGTACTAAAATCTACAATTAATGGACTAATTAGATCTATACTAGCTTTTCAGTATCTTTTATATGACAAGTACTTCATAACTGGACTTTATAATTAGATAACAAAACTAATAGCCCGGGAGGTAAGTGCAATAAATATTACTTAGTACTTTCTAAAAGCTGAATTTTCGGTGTGTTATGATGGTGTACAAGAATACCCGAGAGTCAGTCAGCTAGAAAACTTAGCGTTTGATGAGGATACCCGTTAGAATTATTTTTAAAAAAAAAGTATCTTGTAACTACTTCTAATAGCTGAAAATTGGTGTATGGGTAGAGAAATAATTTAAAAAAGTTTAATTACCAAAAATTACCTGAAACTTTTAAAGCCTACTTGACTTGACAGACCTTGTTACCTACAATCTCTGTCAGTCAGGACTTAAAGCAGCGCCGCTTTAAATAAAGCCTAACTGACAGGCTAAGTTACATGTTTTTTTTTATTAATTCATACAGTTTTTCCCTCCAACCTCTAAACGTCCCAGCTGACTGACTCCGTGGTATTTTAGTACACCACCTTGATAGCGTAATACCAAAAATTCAGCTTTTAGGAAGTAGTTGCATTTTTTCCGCTTACCTCCCGGGCTATAATTAGTGTTAGGTGAAAAAAATGGCTGACGTTTTTTGTCATGGTAGCTCATTAACAGCACGGTTGGAGCCAACAAGCACTATAGCAGCCATAGTCGGAAGAAGTTCTTATTTTAATAATTAAAAATTAATTAAAACATGAAAATTATGAGGGCGCATTTTCAAATTTGAAATCAGTACAATGACTTTACCGACACAATTATTTTCGCAAGTGCAAGTTACCGCAGATTTATAGTCCATGTATTGTAGTTATGTCCTTTTAAATACGTGTTACGTTTATCAACAATGGCTGTAGTGACATAAAACATAAACTTACCGATTTTTGTTTTCATGAAGAAAACTCACAAATTGCAAGCAATTGTAATAAAAAAGATCATTGGAATCGTTTTCGGTGCACAATAACACTTTAAATAGGTTTTTGGTTACTTTTATAGAGCAAATTTATGTCAAAAACGTTGCAAGTAGAGCTATTTTAGTACTAAAAAACGTTTCTTATCACTTTTACATCTCAACTACAGAGCTGATTTATCACCGTGACAGCCTTTATGTAATGATTATAGAATAAATCAGTGATAATACTAGGGCCTATTCGGGGTTCTGTAAACGTTTACAAGACTATTATAGTGCCAATCATGAACACTAATCAGCACGCTCCAAAACGTTCTCAGGTCTTTTATAGTACCAGATTTTGTTACTTGGGTTCTTATCCATAACCAGCAGTAGTCTGCAAGCATCACAGGGTTTCATTTTCCATGTCTTAGAGAGATAGCGCTGTTGTCGCTTGTATTCTCAACCACAAAAATGTACAGAAAATCTTGCTCAGAGCGTCAAAACTGTCAAATATAAATTGGAATTTGACACTACTGAGAGAAAAACACGGCAACTAGCCACTGAATCGAGATATTTGTCTTGTTTCTTTCTAACTCATGCCATATTAAATAATTGCATCTCTTTCTTTCTCGATCGACCACATTATCCCTCTGGTATCTCTATGATGGTAGAGCTTTTCTAGAAAATTTGGAGTAGGTACCTAGTTAATAGTCCGTCGCGTCGTTTGTTTCTTTTATTCTTTGACAATTTCATTTCACTTATTTAAGACAAAATACGGACAAACTACTTAAAAGTAACGCTGCGTTTGGTAATAGGGCGGCTAGATATCAATAAGACAGATACTTAAATAATAACCCATCAAAAAATTAAGCACTTAATCGACAAAGCGATACACATCTACAGCATCAGTAGCATAACGACTCATTGGCTTTCAATGGCTTTTGTTGCCCCAAAATAAACAAAATTCGGCCTTACACACCCCAAAATAGGGGCTGCAAAGCGTAATTGTTTCAAATTCAATGTTTGGATGAATAAGTATTACGTGCGTTGCCACCCGCGGCGATGTTTTGAGTTGCCGCCTTTCGTTCCCGCCCTTTTTTCCATAGAGAAAAAAATAGTCTATGGAAGTATTTTTTTCTTTTGTTGCAATTTTTGAACGTATTACACAGCGGGGCTAAAATGCCGTAATGAGAGCGAAAATTGGATGGACCTTTGTGGTGCTGTCATGTTTTTTTTAGTTTGTTTTGATTGTGTCTTATTGTATGCTATTGTAGGTAGGTAGGTGGGACAACGTTTAGGTAGCTAATTAGATAGCTCTGTGTGAATTAGCGATTTAGATTAAAAGTCTAGTAGATGCACCGGTTGTGGCTATTGCCCCGGTTTAGGCCATTTGATGTCAAAATTATTGCATAAATGGATTATGAGCAATTTATCACCATATTTATTGTTTGTGTGATTATCAAAGTTTAAAAATGTCTTTATAAATATGATTTTTACATTAAAACGGTCTAAACAATAGTTAAAATTCAAAGTGGTCAAATATTAGACTAAGATGGCCACAACCGGTGCATCTACCCTTCTTAGTGATTAAAGATTTGCAATATAATTTACTAGCAGTTACCCGCGGCTTCGCCCTAATTTATGACACTTGTAGCCGTACTCTTCGATTTTAAACTAGGTACCAATGTAAAAAATCAAGTACGAGTAGATTCGTTGCACCGTTTTTGCGTGGAAGGACATGAAACCAACAAACACAATTTTAGATTCTTTATATTATTAAAAAGGATTACTTTGTTTTACTTCACTAAATTTTGATGACATTTTACAGGTCGCGGCATATAAGTGTGGCGCTGAGCGAAGTGTGGAGGGGATAACTGCGCGTGGGTTTAGTATGGCGGTCACCATGCGCAGCCATCCCCTCCACAGTACCCTCAGCGCTAGACTTACGTGCCGCTACCTATAACAGTCAAATCTTTGGGCGATTGCAGATAGATGCGCGTAGCTTTAGCCATACTTATTGCTACGGTCGTAGACTATTTTTCTTTTACGCTACGACATACTGTAGCATTGAGCGTAGCACAAGCTACGTTGTTGCCATAAACTTTTACTGCAATTTCTTTATTTAATAAATAATAATTATTGTAATACGTGTATGCTTCTGTTAGTATATGCTGAATCAAACAACTTGGCGGCCGTGAATTTAGCTACATGCTGTGCGAAACCTTTTTTTTACGAGGGGGAAATCCTCCAAAGATGCCCGACCACTTTGGGGTGCAATCGGGTTATGTGGGATTGTACCCACTAAAACACCCTCGGTGGCCAGCCTATGTGCCTTCTTGGGAGCTCCGGGATCTCCAAAGGAACGCACCGGTGCTCCCAGCACTTTATACGACTACTCGACTGGTGATGAAACCAAGCTTGTACAGTCCTTTACGACAGCGTTGCCACAAACGCTGCCGTCCTCCTCGGGCCCGCTTGAGTGGATGGCCAGGGCCCCAACTCTGACTACCCACGAGCCCAGGCTCTTACTACAGACAGGGGATACCGATGCCGTATTCTAGTGCCCCGGCATCAGGGCAAGCTACGCGAAACCCAATCCTTATGAAGCCGTTAAGGCGAGGCTATCTGAGAACTTTAGGTATTTTAGGCTAGCACAGGCGCCAATTTTCGGAGCGCGACGTATTCATTTACGCGACTCAGAAATTGTGAGCGACGCGCCGCGCGCTCGTCTTCCGCGCGTCGTCAGCCGCGCTATATAAGTACCTTACCGCAGTAACAAATATCAACCAGTTGACATACACCTATTTTTAGGTAAATGAGAAAATGCCTTATCATATACAGTCATTGTACATATCGACAGCCTCGGTGGCTCAGTGGTTAGTGACCCTAACTTCTGGGTCAAAGAGGCGTGGGTTCGATCCCCACCCAGGGCAAATATTTATGTGATGAACATAAGTGTTTGCTCTGTGTCAGGGTGTTATTTAGGCATTATCTATATACGTATGTATTTAAAAATAAGTATATGTAGTATATCAGTCTCTGGCAGCCATATTCCAAGCTTTGCTTAGTTTGGGGTCAGAAAAAAAAAAAAAAAGTTAGGAATATAAGACGTCATTGAGTACTGTATCCTCAGAAACCTAAGTACATTGAAGTACCTATAAATTGCAAGTTAGGTTTGTTACTCTTTCATGACTAATACACGTTTGTATGGAAGTTAGAATGTGAGCTTCAGTCGGGATTGGGCTATCCGCATCTTGTAACAAACATCACAACTGAAAAATGTTTGATCCGGCTGCCTATACCTACCTATTAGTACATAATTACTAGGAAATTCAAACTAGGTATTTATTTTTGAGAGTTCCAATTCTCAAAATTTGGCGAAAAAGGTATCTTGCTGACAAATTTACAAAAATAGTTTCAGTGATCTTTTGGCCATTCACAGGAATAAAATATTTTGTACGGTAAAGTACCGGTCACGTCATCTAGCGAGAAATTTTGAAATGTTTTTATAAACTTTTATACTTTCTCTAGCTGGAACCTGTATTGGGCGAACCATTGAGGCATATGAGGCATAGAGTAAAACAGTTTACACTGAGTCTTACAGGTGGCGCTAAACTCAAATATTTCAAATTTAACACTTTTCGAACAAAATGGATTATTTATGGAACATTTTTTTAGCAAATATTATGTACCTTATTGCAGTGTAGTTTCGTTTCAAAAGCGTAAAAATTAAAGTATTGACAGATATAGATGGCCTTATTTTTACTTTGTACGTCAATTTGCAAATAAAACAATCTTTCATAACAAAAACACCATTTTATTAACAAAGTATAAAAAAGTAACATTTATTTGGATCATTTCAAGAAGTTCTTGTGCTAACAAAAGCCTGTACTACACTGAAGTAACACGGGTTCAAATCCTATAAACACAACATATTTTTGCACTAATATTCACAAAAAAATCTTAAAATAAACCAAATTCACTGTACAAAAATTGACTAAATTTAATCATCTAATTTGTTCCAAAAAATTGTTTAAATTATCTAATTGGTTCCGTTATTGGTTCAGTTTTAATTCTCTTCGTTCGTCTATCAGAGACCGTTATTTTCAAGCTAGTCGCCTTCCATTCGTCGTCGACTCTCCGCGACTTTATGATGTGTTTGTAGACTAATGCAGAAAGTCGAGCGGTGCGAGTTTTGTCAGTAATCCAATAGATGGCATTATTTTAAATTTTAATTTTATGTCAATTTACAAATAAAGCAATATTTCGTAAAACAATATTGTACGGTGCGAATTTACCCATAAACCAACAAATTGAGTTATTTTCAATTTTTTTATTAAGTTAGAAAAATAAAACAATCTTTCGTAACAAAAACACCATTTTATTAACTAAGTATAAAAAACAAAGTATAAAGTATAAGTAACATTTATTTGGATCATTTCAAGAAGTTCTTGTGCTAAACAATTCTAAAGGTGGTAAAGCATCGCTACAAAATTATAGTGTTTGAATGTACATGTGTATTTGAATGTACATGTGTATATGTATGTTTATATTTTGTATATTTATGACTCTTTATTTAAGTATTCTTTATTTTGTTTCAATTAATTTCGCTATTATTGTACACCCCGTCCCTTACCTTCCTCTATAATCCTTTCCTCTCTTAATCAGGTTGCCTGGAAGAGATCGCTCTAAGCGATAAGGCCGCCGATTGTCGCACTATTATAATTATATTGTACTCTTTTATTGTAATATTTTCGATTGTGTGAACAATAAAGCGTTTCTATTCTATTCTATTACACTGAAGTTACGCGGGTTCAATCGTACAAATACGACATATTTTTGCACTATTATTTAGAAAAAAATCTTGAAATAAACCAAGTTCACTGTACAAAAATTGTTTAAATTATCTAGTTGGTTCCCTTATCACAGTTCAGTTTTAATTCTCTTCGTTCGTCTATCAGAGACCGTTATTTTCAAGCTAGTCGCCTTCCATTCGTCGTCGACTCTCCGCGACTCTATGATGTGTTTGTAGACTAACGCAGAAAGTCGAGCGGTGCGAGTTTTGTTCGGAGACTCGAAATCCACTTGGTAGAGGCCGAATCTCTCACTGTGGATGATGAATAAATTAAATAAATAAATATTAGGGAACATCTTACACATGACTATAAAGCATGCGACCACGAAAAGCGACGAAATGAACTCATTTCGACGTGTGAAAAAGTGATAGTTATATACTTTGCCATAACGCTGTCTCGTTCTGACACTACGAACGAAATAATTCGTGGCGCGCATGCCCAACAGGTCTCTGACCCCAAACTTATTATAATAACTATTTTAATAAACTAGCTGCGCCCCGCGGTGTTACCCGCGTTAGCCCGATAAAAAGTAGCCTATGTGTTAATCTACGAGTAAGCTACCTTCATACCGACTTTCATCCAAATCGGTTCATCCGTTTGTGAGTGAAAGAGTAACAAACATCCATACATACTCACAAACTTTCGCGTTTATAATATTAGTAAGATTATTGTAAACTGAAACGTGGTTTCTCACTATGGCCTTATCAATAGGCTCCAAGTAGCCCAACGGAGAGCTATGGAGAGGGCTATGCTCGGAGTCTCCCTGGGAGATCGAATTAGAAATGAGATCCGTAGAAAAACCAATTACCGACATAGCTCAGTGGATGGGCAAGTTGAAATGGTGGTAGGCAGGGCACATAGCACGAAGGACTGATGACCGATGGGATCGAAAAGTTCTCGAGTGGAGACCACCGGGAAGCGCAGCGTAGGATGTCCACCCAGAAGGTGGACAGATGATCTCAATAAGACCGCAGGATCGCGCTAGACGCAAGCCGATACCAACCGGTCTTATTGGAGATTTTTGGGGAAGGCCTATGACCAGTGGGCTTCTTATGGCTGAAATGGCGAATATTGTACAAACAAAACTGAAAACCAACAATGTAAAATTTAATGTCATACTCAGTTCCAAAGTTCCATTCCACATTGTCCATAAGACTCCATGCGGTGTATCCTTTCATATTTGTCCCATCTGAAAAAAAAAAAGGAAAATATGTAAATAGCATTAGCCTTCATTTTGTGTTTTGTTTTGTGTGATATGTGCCCTGTCGCAATATAAGGACACAGGGAATCAGATGAAAACAGGAGCGTACTGTATTTCGAATTGTAGGGAGACTATCTTAAATTAACAAAGTACGAGCGCTGCGAGCACAAACCTTTTTCGGAATATTCATAAGAAAGGGTAGGTGTTGCCTGGGCGCCGCGAGAACGAGACAACAAGAGACGCTTGGGTGCCGTGCAAGGGCGCGGTCGTGTATTTATTTACTATTCTAATAATATTAATATAACATTGTGAATACAGTTCTAAGTGTGATACGATAGTATCATTTCTAACCGTACGACCATCTTGACGTGGAGGAAGCCTCCGGGCTTGCCTCTTAACCAAAAGGATTATAAGAATAATGGAAACCTTTTTTAATGTTTCGCAGCATTTTTACGGTGATTTTTCAATGGCAGATTTTGAGTAAAAAGAGGAGCAGACAAAATAAGGTTAGGTTTTGCTACGTGCGAGCGTAGCGAGCGCAACTTTTTCGATATTTTAAAGTGAGAGCAAATTTTAATTTGGGTTAAGAAGTTAACAAAGGGAACCAGTTTTCAGAAACCAAACGTGGGCTAACTCATTTTAACTTGTGTTTGTTTAAAGCACCAATAAATATAGGTATCTGTAATCGTGTCCTGTCCAATTGGCACGATGACTAAAAAATATAATTAGTCCGTCAGATAGACTATCAATAATTATTTTTTGCAAAAAAAAGCATTACCGACTTCACCCGTGTACGGAATTCACGTATATTTCGCACGGATCGATGTAGCATTTTTCACATTATTGTTGATATCAAAAATGGCTGAGCCGATTTCGATAAAATTTAAATAGGACCAATTTCGAAGAATACTCTTTCTAATAAAAAAAAATTATTGAAATCAGATCATTACGTAAAAAGTTATGCGTAAAAAAAAACAAAAAAAAATACGCGTCGAATTGAGTACCTCCTGGGGTGGTTCGTCGGTCAAAAAATTATAGACACGTATTTTTTCTTTTGTCTATTAAACAAAAATTGATGAAGATATAGCCCGTCAAAGTTCCGCGTGACGTCACAAGTGCTATACAAATGTATAGATTTCTGTAAGAGAGGTGACGTCACGACCCCCACTCCCAAACTTTGACAAGGTTTATCATTGTCATTTGTTGTCTGATTGACAAAAGAAAAAATACGCGTCCAATATTTTTTGATAATCTAACTGACGGACTAATTATTATAATGTCTTTTTTACCCAGTCATCATGCTTTTTATGACTATAAATTACCTTCCAAAGCCAACAGCAATGCGCCTAGATATTTCCTTATATTATCAGCACGGGATTTGTCCTTAAGACCTTTATCGGTCGACCAGCCGTGCTCCGTTATGATCATGGGAGGGTACTCGTAGTTTAGGTTCACGTAGATACACGCCTTATACAGCCCGTACGGTGCACCCTGAAATAATATAGAAATTATTTTTGTTAACACGAAAGTTGATCGTCTTTTCGGGGTGCAGTTTTGGATTTTTGGATTAAGAATCAAACGTAAATTCGACTGTGATTCCGAAATCTTAAAATGACCCTAAGATCTTAGGACTAGGAGATCTTAGGACAAATTCGGAGATGTGAACCTGTGTATGAGTAATTTATTTTTCTGATTTTAACATTATGTTATTTGTTTTTAGGTGATTTCACTCTGATTTCTTAGTAGTGAAAGTTACAATTAGTTTGTGTAGTATTTAATGTTGGTCGCATACTGTAAGTTTCAAATTGTTTGACTACATTTGCATGCCGAAAGGCAGACTATGGAGCTTGATTTTTATGTATTAATGTCAATCTAATTAAGCCAGCTCTGAAATCTTGAAATAACTCTGAAAATTCAGTGACCTCGGGAAAACTGGCGGTGCAATACACTTTTTTTTAGTTCGTATAGGTTTGCGTTTGACTACACACTGCCTGATATTAAACAGATATGCGGTCTAGGACGTAACACGCTTACCTAGAACACTTACGCTTACTATACATCATACACTATGCATCGTACGGTGTAATGTAAATAATTAAGCCAAATCCGAAAACCTTCAATGACCCTAAAAATCTGGAGTTCTGAAGACAAATCGGGAAGTATAGTTGAGCCTTATTTTTATATATTATAAATACCATTACCTTAAAACTCTAGAAATTTCAGGACAAAACCGGAGTACATCGTATGTGAGCATCGTACGGTGTAATATAAATATTTAAGCTAACTTCGAAATCCTGCAAAAACCCTGCAAATCCACTGACTTTATGAATCCACATCTGACTTCGGGACAAATCCAGGAGTACTTGACACTATTATGTGTATAGTAATATAAATATACCTTGAGCCAGCTGGATTTAGCCTACGTCCACAGTTCTACCTGAGTGAAATGTACGCCGACGTCGTCGCCAAACGAAGGTACTATAGAAAAGGCTTCCGCTGGTTGCGCGAACACTGTCATGTAATGGTTCATGCCGATGAAAATGTACATTCTATTTGATGTAATGTTTGATATTTTTATTCTGAATCTAATATGAGTCCGACTGGGATTCTGAAATCTTAAGATGATTCTAAAAATCGGGAGACTTGGGGACAAATTCGGAGATATGACCCTACGTGTTTAATATAATTGTAAATACTTTAACCCAGATCCGAATTTCCGAAACCCTAAAAATCTTTAGACCTCAGGACAAATCCAGAGGTACTTATCGATACGGGAAACGGAGCTGTATTTGTGGAAAATATGGCATACGGCAGACACTTTTTTATTGCCGTTACTATTATACGGGAATTTTAGGGTCGTAACAAATCTACTGTGGGGACACCCAAAAAATCCGGAGCTCTGACGACATTTCTTTTTTATCCCGAATAAGTCTGCGCTTGACTACCAACTCGCCTGATGGTAAGCGACGTTGTGGTCGAAAATGAAGTAAGCAGACCCACAAGATACCTATTGACTCTGATTTTGAAAGCTTGAGTTTGAAATTGAAGTTTGAGTTTGAGTTTAAAAAGCTTTATCTCTTAGGAAATTGATAAGTTTTTGGACCCTATGTATATAAGTATAACCTCAGGACAAATCCGGAAGTATTTGACCTTACTATGTACAACCCGGTCACAATATCTGTGCACCTGACTTCGTGACGTCATATCGAATTATCGGGACGTATATACATTACCGGACGTCTAGTATACCGTCCGGACGTAAATTATTATCGGGACGTGTATCGGCAACGAAGATGCTAACCGTACTGTCGCACCGGGGAGTGCGCGGAGAGGTGACAGGGGAAGCGGGAGAGGCGCCGCATTCCAGCGAGGTGCACAGATATTCTGACCGGGTTATATAGTGTAATGTAAATATACCTTGAGCCAGCTGGATTTAGCCTGCTTCCATTGTTCTCCCTGAGTGAAATGTACGCCGACGTCGTCGCCAAACGAGGGTACTATAGAAGGGGCTTCCGCCGGCTGCGCGAACACTGTCGTGTAATGGTTCATGCCGATGAAATCCGAAGACCCTGGAGACCACATTTTGTACCTAATTACTTTTCGCTAAAAATGCCATGGCCGACTTCAACCGTGTACATCATTCGAATATTACGCTCGGACCAATGTATCATCGAAGTAGTAATTTTCACGTTGTTTTTGATTTTTCAAAAACGACTCAGCCGATTTCGATAAAATCTAAATGGGACTTCAGCCGGGCTAGGATGCGCACGACGTTATATTTCTTTCGACGTATCAGAACGAGACAGAGTTATGGCGAAGTATATAACTGTCACTTTTTAATACGTCGAAAAGAGTTCTTTTCGTGGTCGTATGTACCTACAGGAGTATATACCCTTTCGAAATAAAAAAATCACAATAGGCTAGTTGACAATTTTTTTTTTTGATGTCCTCTTGTAACAGCTAGCCATAAACAGAACCGATTAACGAAAACAAAATAAAATCAACTTAGAAATAAAGAAGTTACAAGCATATTTATTTTCTTGCTAGACAAAGAGCGCACTATGGCAGGCTATGACGTCACTGCCCATAAGTGTCATACATTCGCCAAACTATATTATGCTTTGTGGGAAAGGGACAAGGCCTCTTTATCCCTACCAAAATCTTTACAAGCTTATATCTCTGAAGATAGCCAATTTTTAAATATTTTTTTCAGTTTATGAAACATAATTAATTTTCTGCAATTGAAATGCAAAGAATTCACTAATCCTAATACTTTTAATTTATTCAATACCAGTCAACTACCAATTGGCGAAAATATCGAGGAACATACAAAAAAAAATGTAGGTACATACCTACAGACGACCATAGTACCTCCTTCTTTTTGGAAGACGGTAAAAAGCCCCAGACCATTATCTTTTAAAAAAACTCAACATAACTTACCTTTTATTAGTCTAATTTCTTCTGCCGTCAAAGCGGGCAGTCTTGATCTAGGGAATCCTTGCTCCTTGCTCTTCTCCGCGACTGTCTCTTTCACTACGCGCGGGAAATCCCCGGTCTTGGAGTATATCGGGTCTAGATATAGACCCAGCTAAAAAAATATTCACATTAAGCGTTTAGGTCAGCGAGAAAAAAAATCAAATTCCCTTGGTTTTTTGGAATCTACAGAAAAACAACTCATCGTAAATATACAAAAACTCATTTAGCGTCTATGAATAACTAGTGATAACACACCAAACAAGTATTATATTAAAAAATAATAATTTAACAAGCTTTTACTGAATAAGTACTCGCCAAGACGAATCAAACGAGCCGAAACTCTATAGAGTTGCGTCGTTTCATTACAGAGTTCCTATGACCACCTTCCAGCTCCATCATCAGACCCTGGTTACCATTGAAAGACAAACTACTCGCCAAGATTATTCAAATGAACCCAAACTGACTGCCTCGGTGGCTCAGTGGTTAGTGACCCTGACTTCTGGGTCAAAGAGGCGTGGGTTCGATCCCCACCCAGGGCAAACATTTGTGTGATGAACATAGGTGTTTGCTCTGTGTCTAGGTGTTATTTAGGTACTATCTATATAAGTATGTATTTAAAATAGGTATAAGTAGTTTATCAGTCTCTGGCAGCCATATCACAAGCTTTGCTTAGTTTGGGGTCAGAGACCGTGTGTAAGATGTCCCCTAATATTTATTTATTTATTTAAACTCGACGAGGTTGTGTCGTTTCATTGCTAAGTTCCTTTGGCCACCTTCCAGCTCCATCATCAGATCAGCACCATGTCATCATAATATTGCATTGTCACGCGATTTACACATGTTTGCAAAATTTCAGCTCAATCGGTAACCGGGAAATGGATCAAATTGTAACTTACAAAATTTGATTGATTGAAAAGACAACGGGATAGATGAAACTAAATGAAAGCTTGTAAAAATCAAAATAATGGTCAGTGGTCAGTCTATGCACAAAGTGCACCAAGAGCATGCAAGTTTAGTCGTACAATTAGTTTCTACAATTTACATGTCACTAACTTTAGCCCGCGGCTTCACCCGCGTCATAATATGTTGTTTTTTTCGTAGGAAATTTTTAATATTCACAGGAAAAAAGTTGTCTGACACTCCAACTTTTGAACGATGTCCATGCCAGGACTCAAGTCGATCAGTTGCTCTGCTGCGTGACAGATAAGCAAATAAACATAGTTTCGGATTTATAATTGATCAAAGTGAAGATTTTTGTATTAACACGGCGATTTTACTTTCGCCTGTCCACATGTCGATTTTCGTCTAAAGGTCGCATTTTTCAACCAATCTCGACGAAACTTGGATCACAGGTTAATCGATTTTTTGTCGTCGATTTTTGATTAGGGATGTATTAAAATTAAAACTAAAGTAAAATTCGACTTTTTTTGGTCAACTTTGCACCAATTTCCCGATTCATTTTTTTTTTTATAATTTAGCATCAATTATTGAGCATACAATCACAAAACGTTGACAGATCCAGGTGGAGCTACAAGCGCCATTTTGAAAAAACGTTTTTGGCCGATATCTTGGAAACTATGCACTTAAGGGCAAAAGTCATCGAGAACATTATTGTAGAGAATAAAATTTTGCATATTTCGTTTCCAATAAACTTTTTTGTAAAACTTACCGTTTACGATTTATGGGCCATTTAATGAAGCGGTTTTTGATGCGTTTTATTGATTAATCTAATATTTCAAGAGCTATCGGCCGCGATTGAAAAACCGGTTCATTAAATGGGCCATAAATCGTTAACGGTAAGTTTCATTTCGACAATATTTGACATTATTGTTTAGTATCTAAATTCTGTCAATTTTTTTTAATATGAACCAAATTGGTCAAGGGCGAGTCGAGATAAAGGCTTGTGAAGATTCGGGTAAAGATATGTGTCGCGATATCTAAATAAATAAATATATTAATCTTTATTGTACACAATTGAATTTGAAGCCGTGGTGGTCTAGTGGTAGTGACCCCGCCTTACAATCGTGAGGTCGTGGGTTCAATCCCGGTCCCGTACCAATGAGTTCTTTGGAATTTATGTACGGAATTTAACACCACTGGCTTTTCGGTCAAGGAAAACATCGTGAGGCAACCTGCATACGTCCGTAGAAGAAATTCGATGGCGTATGCGAATCTACCAACCCGCACTGGGCCAGCGTGGTGGATATGGCCCAATCACCCTTCGCGGGTAGGCTTACGTCCTGCAGTGGACTATGAAAAAAGACTGGTACAGGTACAGGAATTTGAAAATATACAATATGTTGTACCAGAGGGGCATTATCGCCTTTGGCGATTTCTACCAGGCAACTCGTATCTCCAGATCTACTCAATTCAATTTCAATTTCAAAAGTTCTTTATTAACACATAATTAATTTAACATATACAATACCAGTGTAAATTTAATCCTAGTACTATAAAAACATTACATAATGCTTGTTCTGCAAACACTTGGCTTATACAAAACATAAATATAAACATTTAAAAAAAGGGCGTCTGATAAAAAAAATTAAAGATGATAACTAACATTTGAATTTGCTATTGCAAGCTTTTAGGAGAAGCATTACATTTAAAAATATATTATGAAACAAGAAAAACAGCCCCTAAATGAGGGTATGTATTAAAATAATACGTGAAAACGCTCGAAATCGGGCGGTTCGCAGCTAGCAACAGGCGTAATATACCTGCAATGTTTGTATGTCGCACACAGCGCGCGGACCGCCGCCGCACGGCGCGCGCGCCACCTTCGCCCTTCGTACCGGCTGGTAATACGGGCGGAAGTGGCGCGAGCGCCGGCGACCGGCCGGCCGCGCGCGCACACGTCACACTCTGCCTATTCATTGCGCTCTAAGAAATAGTGATGGGGCAATTTGTATCTATTGTAGTTGTCGATAAAAGGGAGATCGGTCATGCGAGTTTTACATAGATTGTTGATTAATTTATTCTTACTGCCAGCATTTTTATATATATAGAATTTTTCTGACAGTTTGTAAATATAAGCATCAATTTTAGGCAAGATCTACTGTTTAGAGAACTACTAGTATTATCAAGGACCGGATTACAAGTACAGAACTCACATGGAAAGCCCTCGCTTTTTCAGCCGCTGCTACATTTTCAGTCTTATTGTTCAGTGGATCTATCCAATTTAATGCCAGCGCTATACCCACTTGGCCTAGAACAGACAAAAGAACAAATTAAAATTGGTATTAGAATAATTGTTTCTTATCTCAAGTCAAAGTCGTCTTGTTTTTGTCCGTCGAAATACTTATTTTATCAAAAATAAGTCTGCGTTTTAATATCATCTTGTGTAAAAGTTATTGTGCTCGGTAATTAAACAATTAAATATGTATTGTGCTTTATTCATTTATAATAAATAATTATTTTACTACACAAGAGCTTATGTACTATACATTACACAATAGAGGATAGAATCAGTTATGCTAAATAGACTATTGCAAGTTACAGCAGTAATCAGAAAAAAAAAGAACAAAATTAAAAACAAATTAGAACATGCGTCTTCTACCTTGAAAAGGCCAAGCAGGGTTATAATTCTCGTGAAAAAGAAATCAGCTACTTTCACGTGTTTTTTTTTCGGTTAGAGACGTCTTGTGCCGAATCCACTCACCTTTGTATTTATTCCTATATTCGTCATTATAGATGCGGTATGCCTTGGCATGTGCCAACAAGACATGCTTCACACACAAGTAATCCGCTATTCCCGTGGCATCGATTCCTGGAGCGATGGCGCCTGAGTACCCGTCCACGAATACGCTGTTAGATGGTTTATTATCCACGCATACGCTGTTTAATCCATCACCCATCCGTCAGCCACAGGATGTCCACTGCTGGACATAGGTCTCCCTTACAGACCTCCAATAACCGGTAATAACCGGTTGGAAGCGGCTTGCGTCCAGCGTGATCCTGCTGTCTTGATGAGGTCTGTTCGCCTTGTAGATGGACGTCTTAAGCTGCGCATGCCGATACGAGGTCTCCACTCGAGAACTTTTCGACCACATTATCGTTATCTCAGCCATAAGGATCAATGATGGCGATGTATTGCATAATTTACAATGAACTTGATTACAGTAGCGTTAGTGACAATTACAGTAACGTCAGAGACAAAGAAAGTGACGCTAGTGACAATCACGCTAACGTCAGTGACAAAGAAAGTGACGCTAGTGACAATCACGCCAACGTCAGTGACAAAGAAAGTGACGCTAGTGACAATCACGCTAGCGTTAGTGACAATTACAGTAGCGTTAGTGACAAAGAAAGCCATTTTTCAGGTTTTCTGGGTGCAGTATTTTGCCGTGAATACACCCACCTTTGTATTTATTCCTATATTCGTCATTAAAGATGCGGTATGCCTTCGCATGTGCCAACAAGACATGCTTTACACACAAATAATCTGCCATTCCCGTGGCATCGATTCCTGGAGCGATGGCGCCTGAGTACCCGTCCACGCAGGTTAGATGGTTTATTATCCACGAATACGCTGTTCAATCCATCACCCATCCGTCAGCCATAGGACGTCAACTGCTGGACATAGGCCTCCCCTACAGATCTCCAATAAGACCGGTTGGAAGCGGCTTGCGTCCAGCGTGATCCTGCTGTCTTGATGAGGTATGTTCGCCTTGTAGACGGACGTCTTACGCTGCGCATGCCGATACTTGGTCTCCACTCGAGAACTTTTCGACCACATTATCGTTATCTCAGCCATAAGGATCAATGATAGCGATGTATTACATAATTTACAATGAACTTGATTACAGTAGCGTTAGTGACAATTACAGTAACGTCAGTGACAAAGAAAGTGACGCTAATGACAATCACGCTAACGTCAGTGACAAAGAAAGTGACGCTAGTGACAATCACGCTAATGTTAGTGACAAAAAAGTGACGATAGTGACAATCACGCTAACGTTAGTGACAAAAAAGTGACGCTAGTGATAATCATGCTAACGTTAGTGACAAAAAAGTGACGCTAGTGATAATCACGCTAACGTTAGTGACAAAAAAGTGACGCTAGTGATAATCACGCTAAAGTTAGTGACAAAAAAGTGACGCCAGTGATAATCACGCTAACGTTAGTGACAAAAAAGTGACGCTAGTGACAATTATGCTAACGTTAGTGACAAAAAAATGGCGCTAGTGACAATCACGCTAACGTTAGTGACAAAGAAAGTGACGCTAGTGACAATCACGCTAACGTTAGTGACAATTACAGTAGCGTTAGTGACAAAGAAAGCCATTTTTCAGGTTTTCTGGGTGCAGTATTTTGCCGTGAATCCACTCACCTTTGTATTTATTCCTATATTCGTCATTATAGATGCGGTATGCCTTGGCATGCGCCAACAAGACATGCTTCACACACAAATAATCCGCTATTCCCGTGGCATCGATTCCTGGAGCGATGGCGCCTGAGTACCCGTCCACGCATACGCTGTTAGGCTGGTTTATTGTTAGCCAGTATTTCACCTGGAAAGGGCAAGAGACAACAAATCAGTGTCACGTGATGAAATGTACTACAGATTTCGAGATTACTCGCTGTGATCGCGCTAAGTAATGCTAAAGAAAACATAATATTTTTTTTTTATTTATTTCATGTAATCAACAGCGTTACTTAATATACAAATAAAACTATGGTAATTAAAAATAAGGCCAAAACAGATTACAGTTATTTTATAATAACAAAGTATACGAGTAAGTTTACGATTAATAATATAACTTAACAGTACACACGTATTGGACATTTTACATGCATGTGTGTGTGTGTGTGTGTGTGTGAGCGTGTGTGTATGTGTGTGTGTGTGACGTTAATGAGTTTGAATTTAATTGAATCGTCTCTGCGATACACAAGACCTCGAGAGAGTCAGGGTTCGCAGAGACGATGTCAGGAGTTTGTAGGATACTAATAGTAATGCAATTTCAATTCCTTACTTTTTAGCCGACTTCAAAAAAGGAGGAGGTTCTATGTTCGTCTGTTTTTTTTGCATGTTCATAGATAATTTCGCCAATTGTAAACCGAATCGAAAAATTATTTTTTAGTTTGAAAGGGTTATAGGTTGTCCAATTTTAATTTTAACAGAAACCGGTTGAGCCGTGTTTCAAAAATCAACAATAATGAACAATTCTCGCGAAATATTCGAATGTTAACGGTTTTGTACACGACGGTAGGCGGGATTGCCATTTTTTGCGATAAAAATTATATCATTTGACAGATAAACCAATCAACCATATTGATGTATCTAAGTAAGCCGTGGTGATCTATAGGCAAACCATTTAACTCGGTACGCGGAGCAGAGAGCTCACGTCTCACCCCTCTCACCCACCCTGTAACATCTCCCCCCGCTACCTTCTTACCGCGCAGGCGTTCCGTGAGTTAAATGGTTTGCCTATAGTGGTTACACCCGCCTTACATTTGTGAGGTCGTGGGTTCAAATCCCGGTCCCCGTACCAACGAATTCTTTTGATCACTAACTTTTCGGTGAAGGAAAAAATCGTGAGGCAACCTGCATACGTCCGTAGAAGAAATTCGATGGCGTATGTGAATCCACCAACCCGCACTGGGCCAACATGATGGATATGGCCTGGTCAGCCTTCGTGGGTGGGCCTACGTCCTACAGTGGACTATTAAAAGGTGTACCAGCCTTTTAATAGTCCACTGTAGGACGTACTGTACAATACCATATTGATGGGCGATTAAGGGTTCGCGATTTCAGGGTTTATTCCATAGTATTATATCTTCTTTGCCAATAGTAAAAATTGTTTATAATGATATATTCGAAACTAAACTATTTCTATTATTCTAAACTAATTTCAAAATCAAAGTCAAAAGTATTTATTCGTAAAATTCGTGCAAATTCGATTTCATAAAATATTTTCCTACAATGTATTGAGACGTCCGGGGGTCTTATTGTGTAAACGCTCTGACGTTCGGCTTCGCTTTTTCTCATGCTCGCGCCAGTTACTCACGCCACGAGAGCGAGCGAGAGGAAAAGCGAAGCCGAACGTCAGAGCGCTCACTCAATAAGGCCCCAGGAGGGTTACCGAAAGGAAAGTGCTAGTATTCAGGCGTGAGCCAGGATAAAAAATTGTTAAAAAAACTTATAACTTATGTAGGTACTTATTATTAATACTGCTTACCCTGTCCCCAAAGGTATCAAACATCAGTCTAGCATACTCTTCAAACCAGTCGTTTGTGTTCGTCCCATGTGTTTATAGATTATACTGTGTTTGTTCCAGTGGTGAATGGTATAAAATCCAAAAACTGTTGCCTATCCAATACAGGTAACACATCAAACATCGTACAAATTCTCTACGTTTGATGGCAGTACCTCACAAGACATTGGCAAAATTGTGAAACACCTTCGCAGAAGGCACAAATCAAGAATTGATTAATTGATTGATTGAACCACCAGAGGGTTGGCCCACCCGCCCAGGTCTTGTAGATACTGCGGCAAGTCGAAATGGTACAACGTAACCATTGGCTCTATATATCAGTCTCTGACAGCCATATCACAAGCTTTGCTTAGTTTGGGGTCAGAGGCATACGGCCTCTGACCCCAAATATTATTTATTACTCTGTAACCCTTTTAGGCTTTAGATATACAGTGCTAGATCCTTATGACTTATGCAAGACCACTGAAGATCAACCAAATATACAAAATGGACTTAGTTTGTCAGGCTCTCGACTCCGTTTGGCTAGATCCATTTTCATCCAACCATCCATTAGCGATAGGACGTCCACTGCTGGACATAGGTCTCCCCGAAATATCTCCCATAAGACCGGTTGATAGCGGCTTGCATCCAGCGCGATCTCGCGAATCCAGCGAGATCCATTTGGCTAAATTTATTTAGAGCAAAAAAACTTACTGTTTCCATACTCAGACCAAATAAAAAAAACAATACATAACGTCGTAAACAGACAAGTGAGGCCGGTTTTTTATGCATGTGGTGAGTGCGTCGGTGTTGCGCCGCCATAGTTCGACTGACGAGTCGACGCGTAGTTTCCTTGTACGTATGTGTGTGTAATTGTGTCTGTACACGGCGATGCGAGGCCTCACTTGATTTGTTCACAACATTCTGTCTTGATTTTTTTATTTGGTCTGAGTTTCCACAAATGTGAAGTATTCAGGCTTTTTGGTACAGGGAGATCTTCGAAAGATACCCAGGTTTTGAAATCTAGGAGAGAGTCAAATATAATTCTAGTGCAAAAATAAACTTACCCTATCACCTAAGGTATCAAACATCAGTCTAGCGTACTCTTCAAACCATTCAACCACCAGAGGGTTGGCCCACCCCCCCAGGTCTTGTAGATACTGCGGCAAGTCGAAATGGTACAACGTAACCATCGGCTCTATGTTGTACTTCACTAATTCGTCTATAACATTGTTGTAGTACTCTAGGCCCGCTTTGTTGACTTCGTTGGTGAAACCTGGAAAAATGGAGACAAGACGTGGTATATTTACTTCGAGCAAATATCTACGGAGCCACAGTCCCTTATTGAAAGTAGTAAAAAAATGTCCGAACGCCGTCATACATAACGACTTAGATATTTACATTAAATAATTCACAATGACCCGATTTCTCGAATCTCAACGTTATGTCACCTAATTAGTGATTGTAACCGAGCACTTTGGAATCGCGCGGCGTTGTAGTCGCCTTACGACTAACTGATAAGCCTGCCCACTACGTGGCTTGAGTAGGATTTTGGCTCGGACACTTTTTTTGCTCGATTGTTACTCCACAGATATTCGCTCGAAGTATATTTAGCACGCATTCCGCAAGACCAGTCGGCCAGGCTATAGATTGTGGATCTTAACACACTCACTCTGCCATCCATTCTAATAATGCAAGTTGCCACATACGTACGGGTGAACCTCGGGTCGTATCAGGTAATTAATAGGTGCAAAGCTATACGAATCACAGCAGCGAGCGACTCGACACAAGTATAGGCTTCTGCCCGTGACATGCTCGTTCCCTAAGTCAAATTATTCCCTTACCATTCCAAAATATTCAAAAATGCACAACGTTCATGTTCAAGTTTTCACTTCTGCCGATACTCCCGGAGTGCAACCCGTTGTTTTCAGGGTTCCGTACCCAAAGGGTAAAAACGGGAACCTATTACTAAGACTCCGCTGTCTGTCTGTCTGTCTGTCTAAGCTGTCACCTCACCAGGCTGTACGTATCTCATGAACCGTTATAGCTAGAAAGAGAGATGATGTATATTTGCTGCCGCTATAACAACAAATACTAAAAACAGATAAAAATTAATATTTAAAGGGGCTCCCATACAACAAACCTGAATTTTTAACCATTTTTCGCTCGATATTAATAATGGTTAAAAATAAATAATTAAATTAAAATAAAGCTGTATGGGGGGCTCCCATACAGTATGGAACCCTTCGTGCGTGAGTCCGACTCGTACTTGGCCAATTATTTTAATTACCTTTAGGCAGCACTCTACTCCAAGCTATAGAGAGCCTGTAGAAATCAACGCCCAGCTCTCGTAACATCTCCACATCTCTTTTGTACTGGTTGTAGGAATCTGCTGCCTCGTCGCCATTGGAAATATCTTTCATCCGAGGGTCCGTGTGCATGAAACGGTCCCATATGCTTTCTCCTTTGCCTGTAATTGTATAATGTTATGCATTACTTCTTATAACTCTAATTGAGGTAAAACTTCTAATGAAACTTCCAACAAGGTTGCGTTAAACGTTTAACGCTACCATAGAAGGAGTATGAAAACACTGTTGCATCGAAGTTTCACTTCGTCCGCGCGGAGGGACTCCACTTGCATTTATTCTTCATATATCATCTTCCGAATATCACAATGCCTAGTACGGCAAAGGGACAAGTTGTCTTTCCGCCAACTTATCCCCTCGAAGTGGAAACAAAGTATGATTTGACATTGATACATCCATCAGCAGCAGGACGTCCACTGCTGAACATAGGCTTCCCCCATGGTTTTCAATAAGGCCAGTTGGAAGCGGCCTGCATCCAACGCGTTCCTGCAACTTGTATTATATCGTCAGTCTACCTCTACCTAATCGGAGGACGTCCTTAGTCTCTGTTCGAGGACTTAGTGTATGTCCATTATAATGTTCTGGAGCATACCATCAGCATCCCAGCCTCCTTCCACTTGGTAAGCTGCCGATGCCGCCCCAAACAGGAAGCCTTCAGGAAAGCTTCTCTGCTTAGTGTCAGTATACCCATTGGCTATGGACAGGATACTGAAAACAATAATAAATTAACTATTTAAAAAGTATTTGAAATCCCAAGAAAATATAACAAACTGATTTCATTGCTTCTGAAAGAAATATTTTTTCAGCAAATCCTTTCATTTCAAACACATACGTAGAGTGGCAGCACACAAAAAGAAATCAGTCCCCCATCTTGGATTGTCCGCCATATTGGACCGTTCGCCATATTGGAATTAGAATGGCGTCATTAGATAAGCAGAATAAGCTTGTTTACTAAAAAAATATAATTAGTCCGTCAAATAGATTGTCAAAATATATTAGACACGTATTTTTTCTTTTGTTAATTTAACAAAAATTGGTGAAGATATAGCAGGTTAAAGTTCCGCATGACGTCACTAACCGCTATCAAATGTACCGGCTAGTGCCGTCACGAGCCGCCACTCTCAAACTTTGACAAGGATTATCTTTGTCACTAATTGTTTGATTGACAAAAGAAAAAATACATGTCCAATATTTTTAATAATCTTACTGACAGACTAATTAATTATTTTTATACTCAGAAAACATCCCTATTGGCAACCAAACTTATATGTGGATGCAAAATTTCATCCCAATAAATTGAAGATAACTGCTTCAAAATTCAGTTGCAAGATTTGATTCAAATCAAACCTGCATACCTACTTACAGTTTATTCTAAATATATTCTATTACTTATCAATCTATTACTAAACATATATTGCATGTTAAAAAATACAGTAAAAATATAGCTATATTAACTGACTGGACCTTTGGCTGAAGAAGGGAAAATTGCCTTGACAATTAAATATTAACTAATCTAATCCTTACTAATTATATAACTAAGTATTTTTTAATACACAGAACATTCAGATAATAGTAGAAAAATGTAAAGCAAGCACAAGAAATTCTATGAGAATTTCAGAATGTTTTACAAATAAAACAATGGCAGATATAAACACATTTTTAACTGTTCCCACATTATTCAAGTAGGCAGTATGTTATTTTATGTAGGCACACTCATTTAATAATGTTTTAGTATTTTAAAAGTCAGCGACTCAGCTGAGGTTATAATATTTCAGGATTTCAACTTATTTATTTCAATGAAGATGGCACTAACAATAATTTAAGTTACAGTTACCTCAGACCAAATAAAAAAATCAAGACAGAATGTTGAGAACAAAAAAGTGAGACCGGCAAAACTATGCCTCGCCGTGTACAGACACAACACACAAATGTACACGTACAAGGAAACTACGCCTTGGCTCGTCAGTCGAACTATGGCGGCGCAACACCGACGCACTCACACATGTATAAAAAACCGGCCTCACTTGTCTGTTCACGACGTTCAGTCTTGATTTTTTTACTTATTTGGGCTGAGATAGTTAGACGCTATTTAGTAAACTAGCAAAGAAGAGAAATACACAAAATTTCCAAGTCCAATGTTAGTGCGACCTGCACTGACATTGTACTTCACCTATCTTAGAAATTAAAATGTGCATATGTAATTACATTTTACTTGAATTACAGAAGGTTGCATCATTAAACAGTGTGGGCACATCCAATGGATATTATGCTAAAATTTATGACTCTTCATGTTTAGGGTTCCGTACTCAAAGGTTTACCCTTTTACGGGACCCTATTACTAAGAATCTGCTGTCTGTCTGTCACCAGGCTGTATCTCAAGGACCGTGATAGCCAGAACGTTGATTCACAGATGACGTATATTTGCTGTCGCTATAACAACAAATACAAAAAACAGAATAAAAAAATTAAGAGGGGCTTCCATACAACAAATCTGAATTTCTAGCCGTTTTTCGCTCGATATTAATAACGGCGACAGGTACATAAGTACCTGTCGCCTGTCATACATACTTGAATTATTCACAGAATATTTAGTTAAATAATAATATGCACTTTAAAAATAAATATGTAATAATTAAAAATTTGTTTATAAGTTTTTTTGCTCCATATTAATAACAGTAACAGGTATATGCTTGAAATATTTACAGAATATTAAGCAAATGTATGTTCCTTCAAAAATAAATAATTAAATTAAAATAAAAAATATTAAAGGGGCTTCCATACGGCACCAAACCCTTGGTGCATGAGCCCGACTCTCACTTGGCTGATTATTAACTTTATGCTGCCAGTAGAAAAGACAAGACAACATAATTATCTTATTTCTCCAATGCTTGAGTTGCAGTTCGATGGATAATAATAAGTAAGATAATATTGGAGGTTCACGATTTAGATTATGCATGACCAAGATATGCAACGTTTTTGATAGTCATCCTTACATAGTATAAAATAAAGTCGCTATTTTCGTTTGTTTGTTTGTAAGCTTAAATCTTTAAAACTGCGCAACGGATTTTGATGCGGTTTTTTTTAATGGATAGAGTGATTCAAGAGGAAGGTTTATATGTATAAAAATTCCCGAAATTCCCACGGGAACGGGCACAACGCGGGTAAAACCGCGAGGCGCTGCTAGTCTAGTATATAAGTTGTTACTGTTAAATGATAAACCGGATTAATTCCATCCTGAGTCTCATCATGTTCCCTATTGCCGTACTGGCAAAGCTTGTATTTTACCTAAATTCACAAAAAACTAGAAAAGTCTTTAAATTAGACATTGTTTTTCAATTTCAAAATGCTAATTTTGTAATATGTTATCCATCCATCCATCAGCCATAAGACGTCCACCGCTGGACATAGGCCTGCCATAAAATCTCCAATAAGACCGGTTGGTAGCAGCTTGCATCCCGCACGATCGTGTGGTCTTAATGAAGTCATTTGTCCACGTTTTGGGTGGACATCCTATGATACATTTGCCAGGACATGGTCTCCACATGAGCACTTTTGGACCCATCTGTCATCAGTCTTCCATGCTATGTGCCCTGCTCACTGCCATTCTAACTTGCAAATCTGTTGGGTTGGGCCATGTTGGTAACCTTGGTTCTTCGAGGGATCTCCTCATTTCTGATTTGATCTCACAGAGAGACTCCGAGCATAGCCCTCTCCATAGCTTGTTGGGCTACTTAGAGCTTATTAATAAGGCCCATGGTAAGAGACCATGTTTCAGTGCCATAGTCATCACTGGTTACACACACTGGTTGAACACTACTAAGTTACATTTGATAGGTAGGTACTAAAAAGTGACTGAATAAAGTAGTTCGTACGCACTACTATTGTTTCAGTATGTTAAAATCATATCAATTTGTTTTAATACATGTATTAGCAGTGGGTAAGTCATTTTTAGTAATTATTATTTTTAGAGCTGCATGAGAATAACCTTAAACTTATGACCGAAGCCAGTTTTGTTTTAGGATATTTGTAACTAAACTGTGTAGCAAAAAATTAAACTAATTAAATGCTAACTAGTGAAAGACGTAAAAAGTATTACCTAAATAAAACTTTATTCTTACCTTAGAAAACAAATAACGTAGAACTTCATGCTGAATGAGTCGTCCATTTATAATGTGTGCACCGAGCGAAAATACGCAAGACAATGAGATTATATCGCCATATCTGATAATTTTATAATACTTACGTGTAATTAATTTAAATCTAAATTAGAGATAAAGGACGTGTAAAACTCAGGTGTAAAAGGTAAACAAACTTCTTCCGCGCTTGCTCGCGTATGTTTTGACGTTTGACACTTCACTTGTCTTTGACAATAAATGATGTAGACATTTTGTGTAAAGACAAAAATATTAAGGAGTTTTGGCGGGAATGTGAAAAATGCTGCTGAAAAATTACCAATTTTTATTCAACGATTATCACTTACCAGTTACATACGTACAAAACATGTTTCACAGTCAGTACTACTTTAATGAGGTCATGGCCTATCTTCCCTCCACGGGTCATGTTTAGATATGGCATGGAGAATCTCAAAAGATTACCATGCCAACCTGTGTAATAGGGCCTATTCTGTGCATACCAAATATATTCACAAAATGCCATAGTCAAAGTATATTTTCCCTCCACGCAAAATCTAGTTCTGCTGTTCTGTGACGCAAAATGCTAAAAGAAAAAGAAACCCTAGAATGTAAATCCGATTGTTTCGTAATACTTAATTACAAAATAATTAGATTTTGTAATACTTGGTAGTTATACGAGGTTATCAAGAAATGGTGTACTAAGCCGAAAGGAGGTGGTTCAGACGATCATTATAAACTACTATGAATACTATGGGGCCAAACCTAAATTTGAGAAAAAAAATTGCTTTTTCATACGTTTTGTAGATTCCGATTTCCAGATTTTTATGTAGGTAACAGCTGATTTTTTTCTCGTATTCTAGGTTGGCCCCATAGTAAATATTGTTCATAACGATGGTCTTTAATACCCACTTTATTGATTTGTACAGGGTAAGCAGATTTATATGTGTATTTGTTATACTTAAACCAAGTAGGTACCTACCTAAATTCTACCAAACACATATTATAATACCTGCATACCTAATTTATTAATTCATCTCTACTTAATGTCCTGTAGAGTATTTTTTTAATAGAGTATTGGTGGCTGGTTAATCTCTGTCATCACTATCACTACATAGTATAAAACACAGTCGCTTCCCTGTGTGTCTGTCCCTATGTATGCTAATATGCTTATATCATTAAAACTACTCAACGGATTTTGATTTCGGTTTTTTTTAATAGTGATTCAAGAGGAAGGTTTATATGTATCATACACCTGTGCGAAGCCGGGGCGGGTCGCTAGTTTATTAGCGAAAATAGCTTTCCTAGGAAACAAATTAAAAACACACGCAATAACATAAAATATCGATTTATTTACAATAAATAAATATATTAGGTACAATCAGTGTCCGTCATCAATAGCCATGGTCATCGTGTCCGGCTCGTACGAGTGGTCGATGGCGCGTTCCTTGATGATCTGCTTGTACACGAAGGCGGATTTTCTCGGAGTGCGGGTGCGGCCGGGGGACTCGAAGTCCACTTCGTACAGACCGAAGCGCTCTCTGTGGGGCAACGAGTAAACATTATCGTCCATTCTTTGGAAATTCATATTTATACTTATTATTTAATGAATAATATGTACCGGAGGTCTTCAATTCGGTAGCTTTTTTGTGAATGTTACGAATGTTTTTCGCTATTTATCGAATCGATTCATGTGTTTTTTTAATATGTTAAAGAGTTTTGTAGTTTTTTGTAGATTAGGTATCTTTTTCCGGTTTTCTAGACTTGAAGCAGATCCATATGGTGAAAAATATAACGTGTAGCGAAATAAACTATACTCGGAATTTTAATTCGATTCCAGATTTGACATTAGCTACTGTAATTTTTGACAGTATGTACTGTCAAAAACTGTCAAAAATGACAGTAGCTAATGTAAAATCTGGAATCGAATAAAAATTCCGTCAAATATCACTTATTCGAATATTGATACTAAATTTGATGCCTAAAAAACCTAAACAAGGTTTTTAGAGTGTTATAAGACTCGTGTAAATTTTACCTACAATTGAATAAATAAAAAAATACCTATAAATAATTAGCAAATATCATTTTGATTTAATGGTTTCAAGCCAGCTTCAATTTAAAAAAATGGACGTGATAACTTATAAATCCATATACGCCGGTTGCACGCACGAAAAAGTGTCACGTTCCGCCTGAGCCAAACGTGCAAGAGAGAGCGCGGAACAAGCGATAGATAGGCCGCGCGATCGGCCTAAGCGTTCAGCTTGTTTCAGTTGTTGATTCAACAACGTTTGCATAGGACGTTATCACGTATAAAATTGTCGTCCGTAAACCGACTGCACAGACAACAAATTGTTTATATAAAAAAAAAATATTCAAAAAACCTTAGTACTAAAAAACTTACACCTAATTAAAACATAATACAGTTTTACTGAAACTTAAATTAGGCAATATTAAAACAATCGGTGTACACTGGGGCCCACACTAGGGTAGCCTGTGTCGTGGGTGTATATAAATAGCGTATATTTGGCTGCAGTCTATAATTATTTACTAGTGGTTCATCGACTGTCTTGTAACTTACAGATAGCCTTGATTCCACTCGAAGTTGTCCATGAGACTCCACGCCATGTAGCCTTTAAGATTGACTCCAGCGTCCAGGGAATCCAGCACGCTCTCCAAAGCAGCCCTGTAAAAGAAAAAAAATATTAAGGTATAGTGTGTGTACCGGTTGTGGCCACTGTACCGGTTGTGGCCATTTGGTGTCAAGTTTATTGCATTAATGATAATTATAAACAATGTATAATAATACCATAAATAATGTTTGTGTGAATCTAAATGTTCGAAAATTTCTTTAATAATATTATTTTTTCATAAAATTGTATTAATCCTTAAAATTCAAAGTGGCCACAAATGATATTAAGACCACAACCGGTGAGTCTACCATACTAAATATAATACATATTACAGTTATTTATAGTTAATACGGTAGCTTGGTTGTAATATGATGAAGCCGTATATACCTAATTTAAAACTTTCCTACCTACTACGCTAAAGATCTTGCAAAATGGTACCTACACAGTCAGATTAGCTCAAAAAATCCATTAGGTAAATAAATGCGCAAAGTAAAACAACCGCATTGAATGCTTAATTTGAATGGAATTTTATATTTTCTGGGTACTTCTTCGAGTAAGGCATTCTTTGGTGATTTTCGTGGCAATTTTCTAATTCAATTTTTTTTACAAATCCTTGTCAGAATCTTAAAATATATGTAAAAGTAATATGTTATATAGAAGAGGCACCTCATAGAGCGATATACTTACAGAGATAATCGAGGTTAAAAAAATGGAGGCCACGCAAATCATAAAACACCCCACGAAAATGATAATTTTAAATTGACTTTCTCAGATGAGTTACTTACTGTTACTTCATATTGAAAATAAGTTATTGTGTTATGATAAGGTAAAAAATAGGTAGGTTACTAAGGCAGAAATCGTATTTAGTAGTATCAGTCCAACATTATTAATTAAAGAAATTACAAAAATGTAAAATTAAAAAAAACATCTTAAAAATAACAAAAATAGTTGGTTTCTAAAGCAGATTACGTTTTTACCACTAAAAACTATATATACCACTATCAGTCCAACATTATTCATTACTAGCTGACTCGCTGCTAAACGAACTATGCGGTCAAAAGCTGATGGTACTGGTGAATCAGCACGTGACAATAGCAATGGAGTAAGAGTTTCTTCCAATGGATCACGGTTTTATTTGTAATGAGTTTCTGGTACTTGTATGAGTTTCTCAACAAGGCAACGTTTAGCTCGATTTTTTTCTTTAGGTTATATTTTTGGGAACTTATTCTACATTTCTTTCGTTTTGCTTTTTGCTCGTGGCGGTTTAAGTCATGAATATAAGTATTTTTCCTTCGGTTTTCGTTTCATAATATCTCGTTCGGTTTTTCGCTTTGAACTCTTCATTAAGTTTAAGCCTCTCTCTTCTTCACTCGGATAAATTTTTTCTTTCTATTTTTTCTTATCTTGTTAATGGCATTTTTGGTCCAAAATGTTGATAATCCATTATAATTTTACTAAACTTAAATATAGGTATCTAATCTAAAGCTATTTTCAATTGTTTTATTTATTTATATATGCACGATTAATGTGACAACGCGAAATTAATGGTATATGGAATTATCTGCCAGTTAAGTCAGAAACCCACAGAACGTGACATTATAACTTAGAGTATTTATAAGTAACTATAGAGCGCGCACAACGAAGTGGGAACAGTAGGCACAAGTGAGAACAAAACGACGTTCCCACCGCGAGCGCTTGTAGTCGTAGCCGAGTACTAGGAAAGTGCGTTTCTCGAGGGATTTTTTTCAAATGTATGTATTAAAATGGTGAAATGTGCAGTTCGACCTAGTAAAAACGATACTAGAAAACACACAAAATTGAAATCCAGTATCACATTTCATTGCTAAGTCAATTATTATACTTATTTTTATAAAAACTAATCCGGAATTGCGGGGGTGAAGGAGACGTGGGAGGCGGGCACGCGCAGGAGCGCCCGCGCACCGCACTCCCTCCGCGTGATTTAGAGATGGGACGTGACCAACGCTGTAGTCGATATAGTGTTAGTTAGAACTACTGCAAACTGCAGATTTTTGTAACTTTAATACATTCACTGCTCAATGAATGAACATTCACACAGTGAATGTGTCAACACATTTACTTAAAATCTTATAATAATGTCTTATAAATAATATAATTTGTACTAGGTATATACTTTCAATAATATTTTTAATGCGAAAGTATTAGGTATAGCGTTAACTTAAAGTACATAATTTTGTGATGTTACGATATCACGTCTACACTGCTAAATTGATTTTGAAGATTTTAGTGGTTATTTCGAATGGAGTAAAATTAAATTTAAAAAAGTGATAGTGAGAGGTACATTTTTTGAAATAAGTATTAGGCCGCCCGAAGGCCTCCGACTTAGCTAAACGGGACCTACAATTTAACTTGTCATCCGAGCCACGGTAGCGCTCAGTTGGAAAATGCCACCCTCGAATACACATCCAAATACTGACTGACTGTATATTTGTAAATATAAGAAAAAAAATACCGAAAAATGTTTTCTTATTTTTCAGATTTCCAAAAGACAGAAAATGGATTATCGCTTAAAAACAAACAAATGAGCCAAACATGGAATAAAGTTTGCTCAGTACACTCTCTTGATTCCTTAATGAATTCCTTGAAATAAATACCTACTTATACTTTTTGATGTTATCGCACGAAATATATTAATTGTACTTGTTTGTTTTTGTTTGAACCTGCATCTATCGACAATAAAATGAGTTTGCGTTGCCCGCGTGCCCATCCCTAGTAATCGCCAACATACACATACAAGTAGCTATACTTCATCTGCCTACGGCGCGCACTAGGCGTCTAGTGCGGTGCTAGCGCTCTATACTTTAGTTATTTATTCTCTAAGCATTATAAGTTTGATTTAAACTAAGTTACATTTAACTTAAGTAATATAAAATATTATCATTCATAACTAATACAAAACTCAAAGTGGTTTTATTTGCATGGGCAAAAATTGATTTGCGTGGGTCAAAACTACCACGTAAACCACGCAAATCACGACCACGAAAATCAAAATAAATCCTTTATGCTAAAAATATACAAAAACCTTTTTACACAAATAAACTGTGTTTTGATTATATGTTACGTTACTTTATATTTGTTCGCGACAATATTTTACTAAATAAATAAATTCACAGACAGTGGAGATAATTAAACCACGCAAATCAAAGTTTTGAGAAACCAAACCCACGCAACAATGTTCTTACCTTTATTTTTTTTAAACTCGACGCACCATCATACAAGCACTATGCCCAGCAGTCGGAGCGCAATTAGTTGTTAACTTGAAGTAGGATTATGCAACATCAGGTGGCGAATTTAGAGATGTGCTAGTGAAATTATAATAATCCACGCAAATCAAGAACTACCTTGGGACAGTTACATTTAATTTTTTTTCAGGCAATGTAGTTCTTTCAGAACTATGGACAAATTTTTTATAGTATTTTAAACTTTTTAGGACTTAGTGTGTTTTTTTTTTGATAACGATGTATCGTTTAGTTTAAAATATATAATTCACTAAGTGATCAGATCGGGGATTGGGACACTCCACGAAAATCAAAGAATGGGGGTATTTCATTTTTTTTTCATATTTATTTATAAATATAATTGAAAAATAATCAGTATCCCAGTTTAGATAGGTTTTAAGCTTTGCGCGAAAAAAAAACTGGCTCGCTGACTTTAAAATTTCTATTATTTTTAAGTAAAGCCGCTTGAAAACTCTGACCAAAAGAATGACCCTTCTAATTTGATTTTTGTTCAAGGCCGCAATCACGCCGCCATATTTATTTTACAAGCAATGTCAAAAGATAAAAAGATCCGAAAATATGAGATTCCTTTAAATAAAGATTGTTATGAAAGATAATAGTAGGAATATCATTTTCAAAAAGAGATAAAGCAATTATAATAGGTAATACTGTACAAGGTAATATATTTTTGCATTATCTCTTTTGGTTTAGTTAAACTTATCCAAGCTGTAGATCTGCGTCTTGGTGGTAGATTATTACGGAAGATAATATTTAAATACTTATTTTATTTACAGGGGTAGATAATGTGTGCGATTTCAGAGTTGGTCTTAATTGGATCACCGTACTCTGGATACTGGATGGACTTACTTCAGAACAATGTTCTCCTGATATGAGGCCAACCCAGATATATCACATTATTAAACAAACCTGCTCACGAAGATTCAGCTTGTTATTAATCACTTTAAGGTCATAGGAGAGGGCTGCTGGACTGTAATACTATATTAGACAACCACGTTAAATAAACAACAGATTACAAGGACAAAACAACACAATTAAGTAATAGGGTTTTAACTGGCGGCCTTATCGCTTAAAGCGATTTCTTCCAGGCAACCAAGTAGGTAGGTACGGATAGAAAATAGAACACATATTTACATTACAAAAACTAGTATTTTGAAAATATTTTTACCTGTAATATGTGATCCTGTCATCATCAATGAGGTCACGGTCAGAGTCGATGGACCAGCCGTTCTCAGTGATGTAGAATACTGGGCTGTTGTACTTCTCTTTCAGATGAGTCAGGGCATTCAGGATGCTGTCAGGGGCAAACTGAAAATACATGAACACATTATTATGGAAAATAAACAGGTTGAATGAAAGCGACGTTATTGTAGTCACTGAATACAAAATTATATAATCATGCCAGAACTTAGGTACCTACCTACTATTACCGTAAGGTACTAAATTACTAATTATATATTCTATAAAATAAATAAATAAATAAATAAATATTTTGGGGACATCTTACACACGGCCTCTGACCCCAAACTAAGCATAGCTTGTGATATGGCTGCCAGAGACTGATATACTACATATACTTATTTTTAAATACATACTTATATAAATAGTAACTAAATAACACCCAGACACAGAGCAAACACTTATGTTCATCACATAAATATTTGCCCTGGGTGGGGATCGAACCCACGCCTCTCTGACCCAGAAGTTAGGATCACTAACCACTGAGCCACCGAGGCAGTCTATGGTACTACTTATTTATTTTGATTGCCGTATTTTTGCGAATAATGACTTATTTTCTTTCAGTACTTATACGCATGAGACGATAAGATTCCAATCTACCTAAAGGTAAAGAATAGTAGATTATGCAATAAGAGGTCAAAGTACTGTCTTCTGTTGCGGGCAATATATTGAGCCCTTAGCGTAGCGATCGACTGTAGAGTTAATTTAATGTATTTATTTATTCAATTAGTACACGGAATTACCCCAATGACAATGATAACTGGAATCTTATTTTTGTTTTATTTTTACAAAGGTTTATATTTTTTTGCGACGCCCACTTACTCTCAACCAATCCGAAGCAGAAGACGGCCAGTTCTCGTCAAATTTAGCAGCTGTACCGGAGTCAGAATACAACGTCGGTTCTTCAACCGGCTCATCATTCACTGCGTATACGTAAGAAGCAGTGTAGTGGTTCACCCCGAAGAAGTCGGCTGCTCCTTGAGCTAAAGCCTTCTCCTCTTCAGTAAACTCGGGCATACGGGAGGTAGAGTATCCCATGGCAGCGCTCTTGTCTGCCACCTTCTGAGCCAGCTCTTTAGGGAAACCACCCTCGCCGAAGATTGGCTCAGCGTATAGACCCCACTGAAAAATAACCGTCAATAGTATACAATATCTGCACTGTTTCGTAAGGAAAATATAAAATTAATTGTATGTTACAAGCTAAGGATTTCAGCCAACTGTCAGCAAGATTTGCCGTCTGTAATATTTCTTTAGAAATGTGAAATGTTGCTAAGTCGATTATTTATTAATATCTTTAAACATGAATCGGGATTGTTGCGTTATTGTTATTGTGATATATTAAAAAATTCAATATTTCCATAAACCAAAGCTAAGCAGCATCAAGTGAAGTAGGTCCCTGTTGTTTCAACTATCCAGCCATGTCTTCAGGCGGTTCAAAAGCTTAACACTAGGGCTAGCCACCCAGCCTATAGATACTGTCTTAAGGTAATTTTAACATCAAGTAACTAAGTTTTTTCTAACCTCAGCTTGTCTCCTCAGCTCAGCGGCATTCTTATCTTCCTCTGAATCAGTCAGGGGTCCGAACCAGTTCACACTGATTGTAATACCACATTGTCCATTCTGCGTAGCCTTGAACTCATTGTTGTACAAGTGGTAGGCCTTAGCGTGAGCTAGGACGAGATTCTTAGCACATAGGTAAGTTCCCACAGCAGTAGCGTTAAGGATAGGAGCCTTTGTGTCTGCTCCGTATCCTTCATAACAGATCTCTCTCGGCTCATTAAAAGTGATCCAATGCTTGACGCGATCTCCAATGTTTTCGTAAACAACTCGTGCGTAGTCTTCAAACCAGTTAACGAATAGGGGGTTGGTAAATCCTCCAAGTTCTTGGAGTTTTTGGGGAAGGTCCCAATGGTATAGGGTGACCATGGGGACGATGTTGTATTTGAGCATTTCGTTGATGTAGTTGTTGTAGAAGTCGACGCCAGCTTGGTTGACTTTGTGGGACATGCCGTCGGGGAGGATTCGAGACCAAGAGAGGGAGAAGCGGTAGGCATCCAAGCCCAGTTCTCTCATCATTTCCACGTCCCGTTTGTAGTTGTGGTAGGAGTCAGCGGCGACGTCGCCATTGCTTTGATCCCGAATGACGGTGGGGTTGTTGTGGGTCAAATAGTCCCAGATATTTTCACCCTTTCCTGTAAAAAATAGTTGAATCTGTATTGTGAATCGATGAACACATAAATACACACACAGAACATAAACTGACGATAATGTGTAATCATCATCATTACATACCTAGAGATATGTAATTTTGTACTCTGCCAGCATTTTTAACAGTCAACTGATGATACTCGTAATAGGCATTCCCACCAACGAGCCACGTTATATTTATTATGAAGGATTAATTCTGTTCTGGGACATAATTAAGACAAAATGTATGCCTGACTTGGCTATTGGTACTTGGGGTTGGTTAATTTTTGTAAAAAATAATCATACATTTTATAACAAGGTCTCCGAATATTCTCCATACAAAATATAGGTTTTAAAAAAATGTTTATTTTGAGTAATGTGTGTAGTGGGTCTAGTGGTCTAGTGGTAATGACACCCTTACTATCTTGAGGTTGTGAGTTCAAATCCCGGTCCCGTACCAATGAATTTCTTGGAATTTATGTCCGGAATTGCACACCACTGGCTTTTCGGTGAAGGAAAACATCGTGAGGCAACCTGCATACGTCCATAGAAGAAATTCGACGGCGTATGTAAATTCACCAACCTGCACTGGGCCAGCGTGGTAGATATGGCCTAATAATACTTCGTGGGTAGGCCTACGTCCTGCAGTGGACTATTAAAAAGGCTGGTACAGGTACAGGTGTAGTGGGTAGAAGTACCAGGAGCAATACCGCTGAGAAGGCCATTCTCGTAACGTCGTTCTTCGCTGTGATGCTCCTGAGTGTGTGTAGATGCAGTCCTGTCGTTTATGTAGACGACGATCATTATTATTTTAAGATATCAATGTACTCATCATTATAACCAACTTTTACTACAGGTCCGACCGAAAAATAATGATCCCCAAAAAGCTCTTAAATTATCTACATAATTTGTGGAGAATACTGATTGTTTTTCATTGTGTAAGGAAAAGCTCAAAGATTGAGAAGTCTTCAAATGTGAATTTAGCGTGTTAAGTGAGACGTTTCCTCTTTATATCTATTTAAATAATAATGAGTCCCTATTTCCTTGGCCACGGCATCACTCGTGAACAGCTGGACCGATTCGCTAATTCTATTTTTGTTGTATTTGTCACATCAAGCTTTAATAAATCTTGATCATTTGTCACTGTCAGGAAAAGGTTCTAATGAAAAAAATAAATAAAATATGAACATGATAAAAACGTCGATTTAATTTTCCAATACAAAATGTTCCTACCATTGATAGCGCTAAACGCCATCGAAATTAGAATTACCGAATCGACCGAATTAGTGATATGAAGGTGATATGAAGTTCACCGGGTCAGCTAGTTCAAAATAATATCTTACCATCTTCGTTCCATGCTCCCTCGATCTGGTAGGACGCGGTGGCGGTGCCAAACAGGAAGTCATCCGGGAACTTCCTGCTTTGCCTCACTGAATGAGCGTGGCAGCTCACACCCACTGCTATCAAACTAAAAATATAAATTACGAGATAAGTAAAATGCCCCAATAAACGTTTTTTGTTTACAAATCATAAAATATAATATAGTTCAACCTCAGGAGTCCCTCCGCGCGGAAGAAGTGAAACTTCGACGCAACAGTGCTTTCATACCCCCTCCATGGCAGCGTTAAACGTTTAACGCAACCTTGTACCTTGTATGTAAACTTTAATACCTTCATGTTTTAATTATTTTCGAACTCTCAGACCAAATAAAAAAATCTTGAAACGTGAAACTTCTAATGCGACTACCAACAAGGTTGTGGCGATGCATGTTTACGCGCGTCAGCGATTTTGCCCATCTCTCATACACTTAAGCCCGGCGCTCTCATACGCCGCCACAGTTGGTCCATTACCTCCGCTCTATGTACTCGCGTGTTGTACAATAAATCAGATGATGTATGCATACATACATAGCGTTTCTAATTAACTGACTTCAAAAAAGGAGGAGGTTTACAATAAGACTATACTAGCTGCGCCCCACGGTGTTACCCGCGTTAGCCCGAGATAAAAGGAAGCCCATGTGTTAATCCAATTGGTGAAATTATCGATAAACAAACACAAAAAAAAATCATACAGACGAACATAAAACCTCCTCTTTTTTGGAAGTCTGTTAAAAATCGATATTTATTTGCTCTGACATACCTCAATACCACGGCCAGCCTCATCGTACCAACAACTAGACAACTAGCGCAATCCTCCTATATTTATTGTATTATTTATATAAGTAGGTAGGTAAATGGTATCTGTTGTCAGCAGGGGAACCACTTGAGATATGAACCTAGAAGCAATCTATATTACATAATATTAGCTTTTATATATAAAATATTTTTGACTATGGGAACTCATCTCTAAGTGTGATTTTAGTCTCACGCCGACGGCACGCGCACCGTCGGCGCTGATGGCCGAGATATAATATACTAGCGACCCGCCCCGGCTTCGCACAGGTGTATTATACATATAAACCTTCCTCTTGAACTCTATCCATTAAAAAAAACCGCATCAAAATCCGTTGCGTAGTTTTAAAGATTTAAGCATACAGACAAACAAACAGACAAAAAGCGACTTTATTTTATACTATGTAGTGATGAACTTCGCTCACGGCGCGTGCGCGCTGATAGCTAAGCGCAAAAACGCTTCCTAGAAGTTCATATATCCAACAAAAACATTTTCATGTGAAATGTAGCCAAGACTAAAATCACAGTTCACGCTGTCAAAAAGTTGTTAGAACTCACGTAAAGCCAAGCTTCTGACTCTACACGCCTTACTCTACAAGTCCTTACTCCAAAGACTCTACAGCTTAGTCTTACTTACTACTAGCGCCTTACTATAGTTAAGTACTATAAATATTTTTAAGGAAGTGTACCTAAAACTACGTGGATCAAACCGCGGGGTATTGTCATTTCAAGTAAATACTAAGACAGCGCGGGCCAAACTGCGGGATATTCTCATTTTTAAATAATAACTAAGACAACGCAAGCCAAACTGCGGGCTATAATCATTTTAAGGAAGTACTAAACAACTCGGACCAAACCGCAGGCTAAACTAAATCATTTTAAGGAAGTACAAAACAACGCAGGCCAAATCGCGGGCTTTTCTCATTTTAAGTAAATACTAAGACCAGGCGAGCCAAACCGCGGGCTATAATTTATTTTAAGTAAGTAGACAACACGGGCCACACGGCGGGCTATAAACATTTTAAGGAAGTACAAAATACAAATAATTGGAATTTCACACCACTGGCTTTTCGGTGAAGGAAAACATCGTGAGGCAACCTGCATACGTCCGTAGAAGAAATTCGATGGCGGATATGAACCCGCACTGGGCCAGCGTGGTGGATATGGCCCAATCACCCTTCGGGGGTAGGCCTGCGTCCAGCAGTAGACTATTAAAAAAAAGGCTGATACAGTACAGTACAGTACAAAATAGCGCGGGCCAAACCGCGGGCTAATTTCATTTGTAAGTACTTAGACAACGCGGGACAAACCGCGGGATGTTATCATAATAAGCAAGTACCAAGACAACGCCGGCGAAGCTGCGGGCATTAAGCTAGTAACATGGAAAGTTTTGATAATCCAATGATAAGTAAACACTCATAAGCAAAGTATCTAATAAATCATAGAAACAAAATATTATAGGTACCTACTCGAAAATGTCAGCGATATGATAATAATAAATATAGAAGATCATTTTTATCAAAATACTGTGATGATGCTTTGAGATAACAATATTATACAATATCTGTAAAAAATTAGGTCTATAGCGATCAGTAAAATACTACCACCGATACATACCGACATAGCCCAGCGGATTGTCAAGTTGAAATGGTAGTGGGCAGGGCACATAGCTAGGAGGACTAACGTACCGGTAAGCGCAGCGTAGGACGTCCAACCCTAAGGTGGACGGATGACCTTATCAAGACAGCTGGATCGCGCTGGATGCAAGCCGCTACCAACCGGTCTTATTGGAGGGGTCTTCAGGGGAGGTCAATGTCTAGCAGTGGACGTCCTACGGCTGAAACAAACGAACGAACTAATTTCATACGTAGCGTTGGTTTTGATCAGAGATACGAGTTCTTTTGGTGATACTGTTAATTGTCATATCAGCCGTAAGATATCCAATGCTTGAGATGGGCCTATTCTATCTATATCTATAAATTGCCAACTAGTAGGCACTCTTGGTTGGTATATTATCTCTACGTAATAACGTCTCTACATAAATAAAGCAAATAATATTTTAAGTACTTTAGTGGTTCTCCGAACAGTAGACCTTCCCACACACACATCTCTTTAACCATCAAAAATCGTTGAAGTAATTATTATGCCACTCACCCGTACTAGTTCGCTATGATATGAAAAAAAAACCTATAAGATTGTCTGTCGATGCGTCTCAAAATGCTGTCGGTGCTGTAATCCTGGATGGATGCTTATCATGAAGGATCACGATAAGCATCCAATAGCTTATGCCTCAAAGTCATTAAATAAAAGTCAAATTAATTGTGCTCAAATAGAAAAATAACTTTATAAATGGTATAGTATTTGGATGTAAGAAATTTCATCAAAATTCTTAGGGCAAACCTATTTATATCGAAACAGATCATCAACCATTGGTAACTCAGTTCAAAAAACCTTTGGTAGAAGTTCCTACAAAATTGAAACTATCGAAAGATTGTCTCATCTCATATTATACAAAAGGCTCAAAATGTAAATTTCAGATTTTTAGAATCCTTCGCTTGCTCAGACATCAAAATTGAGCACGTGGTTGAAAAGCAACTTTGCACTCTTGTATCACTATTCCTGCATTATCATATCTCATAGCTTTCGGACGTCAACATAAGCTAAGATTATGCAGGTAATAGATTGCTTCTAGATTCATATCTCAAGTGGTCCTCCTGCTGACAACAGATGAAACAGCCATATACCTACATAAATAATAAGTACTAGACTATAAATATATGAGGATTGCGCAAAGTGTCTGGTTGTTGGTACGATGAGGCTGGCCGTGGTATTGAGGTATGTCCGAGCAAATATCTATTTTGCTATTGAGATTTCCTTATCACTATTTTCCGTTGTATCTCTATAAGATTTAATTAGGGGTGTGGTTTTCTCATGTTTTTGTAATATACCTTTGTTTCTGTATTTTTATATCAAATTAGGATACAATTATGAATCTAACAGGGATATGCATCACGCTCAGCAACCCTACGTCCAAACGTGCCCATAAGACTGGCAGCGTTTCCGCGCTGAATGGCCAGTGATTGTTCTGGACCAAGTAATCCTCGGACCGTGGGTCATAGCCCCTCTCTCTCAGGCGACGTCCGAGATTCAAGATGAATTTTTTCGCCTCCTCGCCTCACGGACCCGCCATCTCAACGGCAAATGAATGAGTTTGTCTCATGATTCCAGGGCAGAGTATTTAAGATGCCTGCCTTTTGCCGCCGTTTCCATAAGGCATGAGGCGGCTTCTGGAAGAAAGAGTTCATCATAAAGAGTTCCTCTCTCTACAGAAAGTCAGCCAGCCTCTGGCCCCTAGGGTTCCGTTGCCCATGCCCAATTACCCCACCCTGGGTGCTATTCCACTATGCCAGCACCCCACGACCAATTTTTATGATTTGTAAACAAATAATTATTTTTCGCAAAAAATGGAACCACCGACTTCCACCGTGTTAAGAATTCGAAAATCTTGCACGAATTAATGTGACATCCATTTACATTATTGTTGATTTATAAAAAACAGCTGAGCCGATTTCGACAAATTTTAAATGGGACCACCGCGGGAGTATGTAGGTATACCCTTTCGAAATAAAATAAAATTCCGGTTCGGTTCACAATTGGCGAAAATATCTATGAAACACAAAAAAAATACCAACAGACGAACATAGTACCTCCTCCTTTTTGGAAGTCGGTAAAAATGTTTATTAGGGCATTTTACTTATCTCATAATGTATGTATAGTTTGATAGCAGTGGGTGTGAGTTGCCACGCTCATTCAGTGAGGCAAAGCAGGAAGTTCCCGGATGACTTCCTGTTTGGCACCGCCACCGCGTCCTACCAGATCGAGGGAGCCTGGAACGAAGATGGTAAGATTTTATTTTGAACTAGCTGACCCGGTGAACTTCATATCCCCTTCAACTCACTAATTCGGTCGATTCCAATTTCGATGGCGTTTAGCGTCCCTACAAGAATCGCAATTTGAATCCTCGATCTAAGAATAGTAAGGCGGGCGTCACTACCACTAGATCACTACGGCTTCTACCTATTCAGATTTCCCTTTTTTATAGGAAAGGGTGAAAATATCTGGGACTACATGACCCACAACAGCCCCAACGTGATCCGAGACCAGAGAAATGGCGACGTCGCCTCTGACTCCTACCACAACTACAAACGGGACGTGGAAATGATGAGAGAACTCGGCTTGGATGCCTACCGCTTCTCCCTCTCTTGGGCTCGAATCCTCCCCGACGGCATGTCTCACAAAGTCAACCAAGCAGGCATCGACTTCTACAATAACTACATCAACGAAATGCTCAAATACAACATCGTCCCCATGGTCACCCTATACCATTGGGACCTTCCCCAAAAACTCCAAGAACTAGGAGGATTTGCCAACCCCCTATTCATTAGTTGGTTTGAAGACTATGCACGAGTTGTTTACAAAAACTTTGGAGATCGCGTCAAGCATTGGATCACTTTTAATGAACCTAAAGAAATCTGCTATCAAGGATACGGAGCAACTCTTAAGGCTCCTATCCTTAATGCTACTGCTGTGGGAACTTACCTATGTGCTAAGAATCTCGTCCTAGCTCACGCTAAGGCCTACCACTTGTACAACAATGAGTTCAAGGCTAAGCAGAATGGGCAATGTGGTATTACTATCAGTGTGAACTGGTTCGGACCCCTGACTGATTCGGAGGAAGATAAGAATGCCGCTGAGCTGAGGAGACAAGCTGACGTAAGAAAAATACTTGGTTATGCTAAAAGTAAGAAAGTATCTATGGGCCGGGTGGCTAGCCCTAGTGTCAAGAGCTATCAAGCCGCCTGAAGACATGGCTGGACAGTTTAAATAACTAGGACCTACAAATTAATGTGTCATCAGAGCCACGGTAGCTGTATACTTCACCTGATACTGCATCGCTTTGGCTTCTGGAAATATTTTATTCTTTAGAAAATCACTGTAATTGTAATAACGATAAAATCCATCTTTAAAAATAACTAAGCAACATTTCTTATTTCTGAAGAAATATTACTAACGGCTAATCTTGGTAAAAACGGCTAAAGTCCCAAGCAACATCCAATAAATTATTGTTTTCCTTCCAGAACAGTGCAGATATTTTAAGTTACTGACGGTTTTTTTTTCAGTGGGGTCTATACGCTGAGCCTATCTTTGGCGAAGGTGGTTTCCCCAAAGAGCTGGCCCAGAAGGTAGCAGACAAGAGCGCTGCCATGGGATACTCTACCTCCCGCATGCCCGAGTTCACTGAAGAGGAGAAGGCTTTAGCTCGAGGAGCGGCTGACTTTTTCGGGGTGAACCACTACACTGCTGTTTACGTATACGCAGCTAATGATGAGCCGGTTGAAGAACCGACGTTGTTTACTGACTCCGGCACAGCTGTTACATTTGACGAGAATTGGGCGTCTTCTGCTTCGGCTTGGTTGAAAGTAAGTAGGCATATCGCATAAAAACGCTTTGTAAAAATAAAACAAAAATACCAGCCATTTCCTCCTACAAAGTGCCTAAAAAATTGGTCAATTCTGGTTTATGAAAATTATAGTCGATTTATTTTCAATTTGGTTTAGATACGCTAGACTCACTATTACTTATTTGTAGAGTACCTATTACTATATTTTCTTTACCTATAGGTAGTGGTATCTTATCGTCACATGTGTAAAAATACTAAAAGAAAATACTTAAGTCATTATTCGCAAAATTACCGCAATCAAATAAATAATAAGTTCTGACGTGATGTAATTTTGTATTCAGTGACTATAATAACATCGCTTTCATTCAACCTTTTTATTTTTCATAATAATGTGTTCATGTCATTGTATTTTCCAGCTTGCCCCTGACAGCATCCTGAATGCTCTGACTCATCTGAAAGAGAAGTACAACAGCCCAGTATTCTACATCACTGAGAACGGCTGGTCCATCGACCCTGGCCGCGACCTCATTGACGACGACAGGATCACATATTATAGGTAGGTAAACATATTTTCGAAATGCTAGTTTTTGTATTGTATGAACGTAAGATATTATCTGTTCTATTTGTACTTGGTTGCCTGGAAGAAATCGCTTTATGCGATAAGGCCATCAGTTAGAAACTTATTAATTGTATTGTTTTGTCCTTGGAATCTGTTTTTTACAATCTTTTATTTAGTTTCACCTGACCCGTTGTCTGTCGTTCCGTAATCAAATCTTGCAAGTTCCACTTCCCGGTTACCGATGGAGCAGGAAATTTAGCATACATGTGTAAATCGCGTGACAATGCAAAATTATGATAGCATGGTGCTGATGTGATGATGGAGCTGGAAGGTGGCCAAAGGAACTTAGCAATGAAACGACACGACCTCATCGAGTTTAGGTTCATTTGAATCGTCTTGGTGAGTAATTTGTCTTTAAATGGTAACCAGGGTCTGATGATGGAGCTGGAAGGCGGCCAAAGGAACTTACCAATGAAATGACACAACCTCATCGAGTTTGGGTTCATTTGAATGGTATTGGCGAGTAGTTTGTCTTTAAATGGTAATCAGGGTCTGGTGATGGAGCTGGGAGGTAGTCATTGGAACTCTGTAATGAAACGACGCAACCCTATCGAGTTTCGGCTCGTCTGATTTGTCTTGGCGAGTACTTGTTCAGTAAAAGCTTGTTTTTTTTTTTTAAAAAAAGGTTTTTTTTATTAAATATAATACTTACTTGCTATTTATCGTGGTTGTCTAATATATGGGTAGTGTTATTGTTTGTTTGAAACCTAAGTGCTATAATTACGAGTATCTTGTTCTCAAGTGAGTCCATCCAGTATCCAGAGAACGGTGATCCAAGACCAACTCTGAAATCGCACACATTCTCTGCTCCTGTAAATAAAATAAGGACCTATTCAAATATAATCTACCACCAAGACGCAGATCTACAACTTGGATAAGTTTAACTGAAGCAAATTTAGCGTAGACAGGAAAGTTTGCACAGAAGATTTGAGTGGACTGTATAAGAGGTGCATCTATGATGATAAAACCCAGCTATATATCCCTGCAAGCTGTAAAACGATAAAAAGAAAACTCCACCAACCTTCAATCCACGACCGCCTCCGGACTTTAGCATCATGACGCTTCCGCTCTTCGACGGTATGTAGCGAATATCAAGCGGGTGGAGTAAATTCCTATCTACCCTCAATTTGCTTGCAGAGATCGATTAAGCTACATCATATTACAACCATGTTACCGGGACTTCCATTGGCAAACAACTATAATGCGATATGTTTTATATATTAGGGCACCAAATTTTTTTTTTTCTTATACAGGGCTGCTTTGGAGAGCGTGCTGGATTCCCTGGACGCTGGAGTCAATCTGAAAGGCTACATGGCGTGGAGTCTCATGGACAACTTCGAGTGGATGGAAGGCTATCTGTAAGTTACACGACAGTCAATGAACCACTAGTAAATAATTATGAACTGCAGCCAAATATGCGCAAATATATATTTAGACCAGTTCTCTGTGAAGCCATTTTATGGACGATAATTTTACGTGCTAATGTCCTATGAAAACATGGTTGAATCAATAACTGAAACAAACCAAACGCTTAGGCCTTTCTATCGCTTGTTCCGCGCTCTCACTTGCACGCTCGGCTCAGGCGGAACGCAACACTTTTTTGTGCGTGCAGCCGGCGTTTGTTGATTTACATATAACTTGTAACAGTGGTGTTAATAATAAATAACTATGACTATAACACGATATCACGTCAGATTTTTTTTAACATTAACTTGAAACAATTGAATCAAAGTGATATTTGCTAGTTGATTTTGCAAGGCGTTATAAATATTTTATATTACATATGTATGTGGATCTGCTTCAAGTCTAAAGAACCGAAAAAAAATATGATACCTATTCGGACACTACAAAATTCTTCAACATATTATTGAAAAAAAATGCACTTGAATCGGTTCTCAAGTAGCGAAAAAAATGCGGAACAATCACAAAAAGCTACCGAATTGAAGTGAAGACCTCCGGTATACCTAGGCCGAATCATACATGTCGGCGGATGTGAAGATAGCTACAAGCTGCGCAATATCCAATCAACGGGCAGATATACGTGAGGTTCAGCCAGGATTGGATATCGCGCAGGGTGTAGGTAGCTAATTTGACATCCGCCAACTTGTATGTTTCGGCCTATACCTAAAATCAATTATTAATGAGTATGAATGTGACCAGTATTTCCAAAGAATGGACGATTATCACCCAGCGCTGGTTATTTACCTACAACCAGCTTTCAACGCTGAGTTGGGACCGGTTTCGTGGCAAACTTTTGGATGCGTTTTAGTTGACGCCTACGAGTATTTGTATACCTAGTCAGGTCATAAGTATTGTCACACAGTAAAAACTCTTCTTTTAGAATGCTGGCCACAAAAAAGTTTATTGAATTCGAATTTCGAATTGTTCGTGAAAATAAAAAAGCTTAGAAAAAGTACGTTTTCTAAGTAAAAATGTATACTTTTCAGAATTTTACTCATTTTTAAATAGGGAGTGGACGCTTAAAGAAGACCGTGTTGCAGTTATTGCGTTGCATCGTTGCGGTTACGCGCCAATTCAAATTTTTGACATACTGAAAAATTTGAATACAACCAAAAGATTCGTTTATCGTACCATCAAACGATACAATGAAGACTCTAGTGTAGATGACAGGTCAAGAAGTGGTCGCCCTCGATCTGTTAGGACTCCAGCAGTGATAAAAGCTGTAAAGGCGCGAATTCAAAGAAATCCCAAACGTAAGCAGAAACTGTTGGCCCTTCAGATGGGGTTAAGCAGAACCACGGTGAAAAGGGTGTTAAATGAAGACTTGGGGCATATCGAAGAAAAACAGGACATCGTTTAAATGCTCGTCTAATGGACCTGAGACTGAAGAGATGCCGCGCTTTGTTGAAGCGGTACGCGGGGAAAAAATATCGGGATATTCTTTTTTCGGAGGAAAAAATTTTTACCGTAGAAGAGATCTACAACAAACAAAATGATAAGGTGTACGCACACAGTAGTGAAGAAGCGAGCAACCGAATTCCGCGTGTCCAACGAGGTCATTTTCCATCCTCGCTCATGGTATGGTTGGGAGTTTCTTATTGGGGCTTAACAGAGGTACATTTTCGTGAGAAAGGTGTGAAAACGAATGCAGTTGTGTATCAAAATACAGTCCCGACGAACCTTGTGGAACCTGTTTCTCATACCATGTACAGGCACTGGGTATTCCAACAAGATTCGGCGCCAGCTCATAGAGCGAAGAGCACATAAGATTGGCTGGCGGCGCGTGAAATCGACTTCATCCGGCACGATGACTGGCCCTCCTCCAGTCCAGATTTGAGTCCGTTAGATTACAAGATATGGCAACACTTGGAGGAAAAGGCGTACTCAAAGCCTCATCTCAATTTGGAGTCACTCAAGACATCCTTGATTAAGGCAGCCGCCGATATTGACATGGACCTCGTTCGTGCTGCGATAGACGACTGGCCGCGCAGATTGAAGGCCTGTATTCAAAATCACGGAGGTCATTTTGAATAAACTTTATTATCATAAGAATCTATGTTTTGTTAAGTTCATTTTGGTATATAAATGGTTACATAATGAATAAACTTGTTTCAATTATGTTATATTAAACATGTGACAGAATTTATGACCTGACTGTGTATAGTTAGATATGTTAATAATTTGCAATGTGCCCCGTACTTGTTTGTTTGCTACGTAATAAAATATTTCTTTCTTTCTCTCTTTCTATAATGTTATCTCTTTGCCTCACAGAGAGCGTTTCGGTCTGTACGAAGTGGACTTCGAGTCCCCCGGCCGCACCCGCACTCCGAGAAAATCCGCCTTCGTGTACAAGCAGATCATCAAGGACCGCGCCATCGACCACTCGTACGAGCCGGACACCATGACAATGACTATTGATGACGGACACTGATTGTTTATTTATTGATCGTTGTAAATAAATCGATATTTTAAGTGATTGTGTGCATTTTATATTTGTTTTCTAGAAAAAAATTTTTTCAGAAAACAAGCAACATAGACCTTGCTGAGTGAGTCGTCAATTTATGATGTGTGCACCAAGCGAAAATACGCAAGGCAATGTGATTATATTAGGTATCATATCTGATAACTTTATATTACGTGTAATTAATTTAAATCTAAATTAGAGATACGAGTAAAAGACGTGCAAAAAAATTCTTCCGCGTCGCGCCACGGTAATTATAAATAAAAATAAATAAATAAATATTAGGGACATCTTACACACGGTCTCTCACCCCAAACTAAGCATAGCTTGTGATATGGCTGCCAGAGACTGATATACTACATATACATATTTTAAATACATACTTATATAGATAGTACCTAAATAACACCCAGACACAGAGCAAACACCTATGTTCATCACACAAATGTTTGCCCTGGGTGGGGATCGAACCCACGCCTCTTTGACCCAGAAATTAGGGTCACTAACCACTGAGCCACCGAGGCAGTCCTATGTAGATTTATTATTACCGTGGCCGCGCCTTCATCCATAATGTCCTCTATGCCTCCATCTTCTTCTTTTACGTTTTGGCGTCGCATTGCTGTGCATTTGCCAGTGTCAAGTATAAAGTTTTCATATTTATTTTATAATATTTTGTCAAAATAGTCAGTCGTAGTCACGTCATAGTCCAATAAAGTCACGGTTAGGTCCAACATAGTCCAAGTCATACCTCAGTAAAGCAGTGGAGACTTTACTGGAGGCGTCTATGGAGTTTTGGTAACAACACGGAACAACATGATACGTCACATAATATCATTCGCCTACACTTTCGGCGGGAATGTGAACATGCTGATTCTTGTTAGTTTAACATCAGATATTTATTCAGCGGTTACCAGTTACTTACGTGGGTACAAAACAAATTGCATATAAAGTCATTATGTAGGTATATAGTACAATAATGAGGCTTACTTTAAGTATGACATGGAGAATCTCAAAAGCTTACTATGCCAAAAATCTTCTCAAAATTCTAAAAGAAAAAGAAACCCTAGAATGTAAATCCGATCGTTTCGTAAAAATTACAAAATAATTCGAATTTTAAAATCTCGGTAGTTATATTAGGTTATCCAGAACTGCGGCGCAATTCTGTTAACCGATCTCGTCACCGAAGTGATACGCTCCCGAACCCCTCTCGCTTTCCTGAAAGTTTTGATAGCTCAAAGCTGTCAAAAAAACGAAAGAAGCTCAAGAACGCGTCACCTCAGCAACGAGATAGGTTAACAGAATTGCCCCGCTGGTGTACTAAGCCGAAAAAAGGTGGTTCAGGCGATTATATGAACACCTTTTACTACGAGGCCAAACCGAAATTTGAGAAAAATAAAAACCGGCCAAGTGCGAGTCGGACTCGCGCACCGAGGGTTCCGTACAAACCTGCAAGGTTTACAAAGTTCGTTCATTACGACAAAAAAAGTAATAAGTTTATATTTATTAAAAAACATATATTTTGTAATGTAACTAAAAATTTAAGGTTTTCGGAATTTTTCCTTTATGTGTGCTATAAAACGTTGCTTCATGCCAAATTTCAAGATTCTAGGTCGACTGGAAGTACCCTTTAGGTTTTGATTCCCTTGCGAGTACTTGCGAGTTTCAAAATTTGCGGCATAAACGGCTGTATCTTTTGATTGCGTTGGCTTAGAAGTTTGATTTTTTCACAGCTTCAAGGGACAGTAGACCTGAGTAATTGATATAAATTTCAGCTTCATACCTCCACGCGTTCCTGAGAAAAAGGGTCTTGACAGACGGACGGACGGACAGACGGACAACAAAGTGATCCTATAAGGGTTCCGTTTTTTCCTTTTGAGGTACGGAACCCTAAAAATCAGCTGTTTTATACATTTTCTCGATTCCGAGTTAAAGTTTTTTTAGAAACAGCTGATTTTACGCTATTTCTACTATTTTAAGTTGGCCCCATAGTGAAAGATGTTCATAGCTATTGTCTTTAACACCCTCTTTTTGGCTTTGTACAGCAGCAGCAGCTTTGTAAGCAGATTTAACTTTTTATATTTCTTACACTGAAACCAAGTACATTCTACAAAACACCTCTATTACATAACAAAGAGTCTATACTTAATGTCAAGGGGCCTTATTTTCGACTTCGCAGGTTTGGCCGTATTTTTTTTTTCGAAATTTATTTAAAATTATCCATTTCACGCAAAATTTTAGTACTGAACATGGCAATTTTAAAAGAAACCATAGACTGCAAATGAGGAAATCGTGAAATTGAACGTTAATTAAGGAGAAAATGAGTGGTTTTGCCAGTCTGTTGCTATCGCGTGATAACAAGCAGATTATCGTTCGCCTAAGGAGGTGGTGGAAGGACCAATATATATAAAAAAGCAGATTATCTGTTTCAAAGTAATCTAGATTCGAAATCCATTAAAATAAGGCGTTTTTTGCCCCAGATATATTAGTTCCTTATTTGACCAAATCGTGCAGTTCAAAAAACGCTCCCCTGTAGGTTTTCTTATTATTAGAGTATTGGTGGTAGATGGTAATGTATATCATTTATTACAACAATTGACTTAGTTGAAATAGTTTTCCTAGAAAACAAATTAAACACACACACACAGGTACTTAAAATAACGATTTATTGACAATAAATAAATAAACAATCAGTGTCCCTCATCAATAGTCATTGTCATTGTGTCCGGCTCGTACGAGTGGTCGATGGCGCGGTCCTTGATGATCTGCTTGTACACGAAGGCAGATTTTCTCGGAGTGCGGGTGCGGTTGGGGGACTCGAAGTCCACTTCGTAGAGGCCGAAACGCTCTCTGTGAGGAAAAAAGTTCGTAAGCGAGTAACATACGCACCACGACATAATTTTAGCGACGTGTCAAAACGAGGTAGTCTTGACAAAAATATGTCGTACTTATACCTCAGGAAAAATAGAAGTTAACTTTGCACTAAATTTCCGATCCAAAATATTTTTTTATAAGGCTTAGTATTACTTACTACTCAGGTACTACTGAGTATAAAATCGCAAAATGCTGACAAATCCAGGTGGAGCTTCAAGCGCCATCTTGAAACATCGTTTTTGGCCGATATCTCGGAAACTATAACTTTTAGGGCAAAGTGGAGACAGTTATTGTAGAAAATAAAGTTTAACATTTTTTGTTTTCAGTAAACTTTTTTATAAAACTTACAGTTTACGATTTATGACCCATTTAATGAGCCGGTTTTTCTATCGCGAAATTTTATTTTCTACAATAATGATTTCCATGACTTTTGCCCTATAGTATAGTTTCCGAGATATGAACCGAAAATGTTTTTTCAAGATGGCGCTTGAAGCTCCACCTGGATCTGTCAGCATTTTGTGATTTTCAAGGAATTTCAAAAAGCAAAGTTGACCAAAAAAACGATTTCTGGTCAATTTTTGCACTTTTCTAATCCATTTTTTTATAAGGTTTAGAATCACTTATTAATGAAAATGAAATCTTTGAAAATACCTTCGATTCTGGTTACAAAATAAACATCATCATTATAATATTTGTATTAATTATACAGGACTTTACAGGAGGTTTTCAATTGAATAGCTTTTTGGTGACAGTTACCTACGATTTTTTTTTAGTGTAGAATGGTGAAGAAGAATTTGGTAGTTTCCCATTAAGTACCTACAAAAATTTCTTTTTACCATTCTCTAAGTTTGAAGCAAGGCCAAAAATTTGATGTAAAATATAACGCCTAGCAAAATAAATAAATATCAGTTGTGCGAATATTGATAAAAATTTGATGCTTATCAAAATTCATCAGCAACCCCTGTCCACTTTGATTCTATTGTTTGCAATAGTTCTCCTTAAAAAAAAGGTTAGTAAAACCTTTTTTGGCCGAGGTTCTTAAGTGGCTCATTGACTATCGCGAAACTTACAGATAGCCTTCCATCCATTCGAAGTTGTCCATGAGACTCCACGCCATGTAGCCTTTCAGGTTAACTCCAGCGTCCAGGGAATCCAGCACGCTCTCCAAAGAAGCCCTGTAAATAAATATACGATACACAGGGTTATTCAGAACTGGTATACCTACTAAGCTGAAAGGAGATGATTCATACCACGATAAGAAGAACGTTTTTTAATGTTATTGATTCTGGGTTGCAATTGTGTATGGAACAGCTGTTTTCTCGAATCCAGGGTCAACTGAGGAACCCGAGATGGGGCCGCTTCTCCGGGTTTTTTCCCCAAACCCGTGTGGAGGCTAGCCAGTAGGTCGGCTTGCCGACTGAGGTGGACTGCGGTGTCGTGCTTGATGCGATGCCGCAGCTGCTTATCCTACCTGCCAGCGGCCCTAACGGGTGCCGCCAACGTGTTGGCGGAGGCGGTGGGGCTGCAGGGGAAGAAGAGTGTCGGTTTCGCGATGGCCGCTCTCCCTATCGTCTGCAGCCGTAGTGGCAGGCGCGGGGCCACTTTAATTGACCCGTTGAATGGGGACCAGGGATACAGGTGCGCAAATTAATTAATTATGCGATTTCAGAGTTGATCCTTTAATAAAAAAATATCTCAAAGGTCAGTTTAACTACTGAATACCACGACCCACCTAATCTAGATACTGGTTGGACTTACCTACTTGAAGAATGTTCACCTACTATGGGGCCCTTGATCGAAGATGGGGCCAATCCAGAAATAGCACATATCTTACATTAATACAAAGCCAAAGCTTGTATTTTTTTTTTTACCTGTAATAAGTAATTCTGTCGTCGTCAATGAGGTCGCGGCCAGGGTCGATGGACCAGCCGTTCTCAGTGATGTAGAATACTGGGTTGTTGTACTTCTCTTTCAGATGAGTCAGGGCGTTCAGGATGCTGTCAGGGGCAAGCTGGAAAACACATAAACACATTATTATGAAAAATAAAAAGGTAGAATAAAAGCGACGTTATTATCATTACTGAATACAAAATTACATAATCACACTAGAACTTATTATTTTAGTAAGTACTTTCAGTACTTTTACGCATGTGACAACTACCAATCTACATATAGGCAAAGAAAATATAATAATAACTACCTAGGTACTATTCAAATAAGTAATATTGAGTGGAGCATATCTAGACCGAATTAAAAATAAATTTACGATACTTTCATGACCCAGAATTAACTAATTTTCTCAAGGCAATTTTTTGTATCAGGAAATGACTGGAATCTTGTTTTTGTTTTATTTTTACAAAGCTTTTTTAATGTGAAAGGCTTACTTACATACAACCAAACTGAAGCAGAAGACGCCCAATTTTCGTCAACTGCAACATCTGTGCCGGAGTCAGTATACAACGTCGGTTCTTCAACCGGCTCATCATTCGTTGCGTATACGTAACGAGCAGAGTAGTGGTTCACCCCGAAGAAGTCGGCTGCTCCTCGAGCTAAAGCCTTCTCCTCCTCAGTGAACTCGGGCATGCGGGAGGTAGAGTATCCCATGGCAGCGCTCTTGTCTGCCACCTTCTGAGCCAGCTCTTTAGGGAAACCACCCTCGCCGAAGATTGGCTCAGCGTATAGACCCCACTGAAATAAAACCGTCAAAAGCATAAAATATCTGCACTGTTTTGTAAGAAAAATAATAAAATTAATTGTATGTTACAAGCCAAGGATTTCAGCCAACAGTCAGCAAGATTTGGCGTCTGTAGTATTTCTTCAGAATGTGAAATGTTTATTCATATTTTCAAACATGAATCGGGGTTTTAGCGTTATAATAATTGTGATTTACTAAAGAATTTATGAAATGAAATAATTTATTGCTTAAAACTGTGTACATTAAGATCTTCACAATTTTTTAACACCAAGCACTTTAATACAGTTTTGTCTTTACAGACATGCAATATAGTGTTATTAGTACTTTAAACGTTACTAACACAGTTAATTTACTATTACTAATACTAAAAAAAATTCATACAAGTCAAATTTAATCTAAAAACAACTACATATTTAAATAAGTTAAAATCAAATTCAATGTTAGACATGTGATGTGTATATGTACAAAATTCAATATGAACCCAAAAATTCATTTAATGAGTAGAATCTTTTCTTATTACTTAACTTATTTTTAAATTTAGGTAAAGGCAGCACTTTAATATCTTCGGATAGTTTATCATAAACAGTAATTGACATCGTCATGCAACATTTTTCGTAACGAGCAGTTCTACTTGTATGAGTTCTGACTAACCTATACTTTCTTTAATATTTCCATTAACCAAAGCTAAGCAGCATAAAGTAAACTAGAGCTACCGTGGCTCGGCTGATGATGATGGTCTCAGTTGTTTTAACTGTCCAGCCATGTCTTCAGGCGGCTTAAAAACTCAACTCTAGGGCTAGCCACCCAGCCCATAGATACTGTCTTATAGGTACTTTTAGCATCGAAAAACCAAGTTTTTTTCTTACCTCAGCTTGTCTCCTCACCTCAGCAGCATTCTTATCTTCCTCCGAATCAGTCAGGGGTCCCCACCAGTTCACACTGATAGTAATACCACATTGTCCATTCTGCGTAGCCTTGAACTCATTGTTGTACAAGTGGTAGGCCTTAGCGTGAGCAAGGACGAGATTTTTAGCACATAGGTAAGTTCCCACAGCAGTAGCGTTAAGGATAGGAGCCTTTGTGGCTGATCCGTATCCTTCATAACAGATCTCTCTAGGTTCATTAAAAGTGATCCAATGCTTGACACGATCTCCAAAGTTTTCGTAAACAACTCGTGCGTAGTCTTCAAACCAGTTAACGAATAGGGGGTTGGTAAATCCTCCAAGTTCTTGGAGCTTTTGGGGAAGGTCCCAATGGTATATGGTGACCATGGGGACGATGTTGTATTTAAGCATTTCGTTGATGTAGTTGTTGTAGAAGTCGATGCCAGCTTGGTTAACTTTGTGGGACATGCCGTCGGGGAGGATTCGAGCCCACGAGAGGGAGAAGCGGTAGGCGTCCAAGCCGAGCTCTCTCATCATCTCCACGTCCCGTTTGTAGTTGTGGTAAGAGTCAGCGGCGACGTCGCCATTGCTCTGGTCCCGAATGACGTTGGGGTTGTTGTGGGTCATATAGTCCCAGATATTTTCACCCTTTCCTATAAAAAATAGGTTAATCTGTATTATGTATTCTACCGGCATTTTTAATAGGTAGGTAATAGGATCAACATAGGCCTTCCCACCAACAAGCGTCGTTAAGAACGTTCAGCATTTAAGATATATAGTATTTTTTAAAGATGTTTAGCAGAGATGACGATGTGGCTTAAGACGGAGCAAGCTTCAAACCTACTTGTCTAATTTTATATGAAAGGTTCTGGCACATGTTTGGGACAAAATCTATGCCTAAATTGGCTATTGGTACTTGGGGTTGGTTGGATATGGTACTAACCATTACATTGGAGGAGTGCCCAGTATGTGCGAGTGAGCGACGTGACCTCGTCGCGGTCGTAGGAAACAACCTCTCGCTTCCATCGCTGATTTATTCAATGGTCAGTTGCGAGAGATCGTGTGAGGCGGCCGTTTCCTTTTGCGAACAAGTTATGTAGCAAAAGGAAACGGCAGAGCGCGAACGGGAGATCCTTTCGGAGCTTTCAATGCGCCGACGAAGAAATGGGCGTCAGAGGAGAGTCTTCTACGCTCTTCTCCGACCTCCATAACACGGGGTTTGGGCGGTGGACTCGGGGGAGTCCGTCGCCCGACAAGCGTAGCCCCCGAGGTGGCGCGTGTTTCCGCGCGCCTCTCAAGGAAAGTAGGGTGGAGGAGCTCCACCACTAAACAGGACCGGGTCTTAGGGATCAGCGCCGCTGGAGCCGCAGACGAGTGCGAAAGCGTTCCCGCAGCTCCAGCACATGGTCGTCAGGAAGAAACACCCCAAGGTTTTTAGTGGGTATACACCGACCAGCGGCGGGACTCCCACATAACCACCTTGCCTCCCCCGGGGCAGGGTGGTATCCATAAATCATTTTCCCTGGGATAAAAAAAATGGTACTAACGATTACTAATGATATCAATAGCCGTATTTTGAAAGAAAATGAACAGCTACCTACTCGAACTATTTTTATGCGGTCTGTACCGATTAAAATATTCTGCAAACAAAATGTAGGTTTAAAACAAAATGTGATTTAAATTTAAGATCAGTTAGCTGTTACATAATTTACACCTACGATACTCGATAAAGTACCTACCGGCCTCACTTTTTGTTGCAAATAGCTGTAAGTACCTACTTAGGTAGGTACATATCGATTACAGAATTCATGAAGTTTAGGCTTTATTATATCTCAAGAAGTGTTATCCAAGAGTAAAAAGCAACGATTAAATACTTCTGCATAATGTTTCCTCTTTGTTTTAGATCTATTTTTTTTGTAAAGATCGTCCTATGTGAACCGATGAATTTTGTTTTTGGTGACTGACGAGTAATACCTACCAGACGTTTAAGTAAGCGAAGACGATCATATTTCAACATATCATTGTACACATCATTAGAAACAACTTTTACCATGGGACCGAACAAAAAAAAATGTTGATCTAATAAAAAAATCTAGACAAATAACTTTTGTTCTAGGACTTTATGAAAATCACGAAGAAAAAATCAGCTGTTACAAACAAAAAGTTCGTCAACGCGCGGCAAAATGTACGGAGAAGCGAAATTTTTTTGCGAATTTTCAAAAGTTGTTTGTCTAGATGTACTAGACCCGCCCTAAAAAAGGTTTTGCGTTTAATACCAATGACCCTGCATATATAAAAATTAATCCCTATTGCCTTGGTCACGGAATCACGCGTGAACGGCTGGACCGATTTCGCTAATCCTTTTTTTTGTATTTTTTATTGTAAGAAGAAGGTTTTTGAAAGATAAAAATAAGAAAATTGCAAAATGAAAATACTTATTTAATTTTCCCATACAAAATGTTCCTATCATTGCGTATTAGTGATGCTAAGCGCCATCGAAATAAGAATCGACCGAATTAGTGAGATAAAGTTCACCGGGTCAGCTAGTTCAAAATAATATCTTACCATCTTCGTTCCAGGCTCCCTCGATCTGGTAGGACGCGGTGGCGGTGCCAAAAAGGAAGTCATCCGGAAACTTCCTACTTTGCCTCGCTGAATGCGCGTGGCAGCTCACACCCACTGCTATTAAACTACAAAATAATGAATTAAATAAATTACGAGATAAGTAAAATGCCCTAATAAACTTTTTTTTTTAAATGATAGTAATATAGTAGGTAGGTACTTACAAAAAGAATTGAAACATGAAGGTAATAAAATTAATAAATAGGTACATAACGTGTCTTATTAACTGACTTCAAAGAAGGAGGAGTTTTACAATTAGACTATATTTATTTATTTTAGGTATGTTAATATGTTCGAATTCAAAAATAAATTCATAAGATCGCGTAGATCTTATGAATTTATTTTGGTGATTCTTTTTTCTTTCGAATTATAAAATAAAATAAGTTAGAGGTGGAAAGAGACCTCATTTAAATTTTATCAAAATTAGCGGAATGTTTTTTAAGCCAACAATAATCCTTAATTGGTATATGTACCTACACTGTTGGAGCAAACTATTCGATATTTTAATAAGATTGCAATGATGAAGTTGGTTGTGCACTTGTGCCATTTGTGGGAAAAAATCCCCTGCTTGAACTGTAGATGTAGGTACTATCAATTAGACGTATCAAGACCATCAGATGTTGCAAGAAAGAAAAAGGAGAATAATGTAAAGGCCACTAGGCAAAATTCCGCGAGTACAGATGGAGTTACTTATGGCATCTTCACTAAGTAGGTACTTCAGAGATAAAAACAAATCCAACACCACCTTTTACAAAACTAAATTAGTCAAGCTATTAGCCTACAATTACCTAGACAATACAGAGACAAAGGTAAATTACAAAAACATGAGAAAACCACACCCGTATTATGTAAATTTTATAGAGATACAAAGAGCTGTACAATAGGTACTAGCTAGAAAATCTCAACAGCAAAATGGATAATATTATTATTTGCTTGGACATACCTCAATACCACAGCCAGCCTCATCGTACCAACAACTAGACAATTTAAGCAATCCTCCTATATTTATAGTATTATTTAAGTAGGTATATGGGTGTTTCATCTTTTGTCAGCAGGGGGACCACTTGAGATATGAATCTAGAAGCAATCTATACATAATCTTAGATGTTGACGTCCGAAAGCTATGAGATATGATAATGCAGGAAAAATATGTTTGACTTTGGGAATTCATCTAAAACTTGTAGTCATGATGGCTGGGTAAAAAATCATTTTTATTAAAGTGAATATATAACTAAATATTCTGTGAAAATTTCAAGCATCAACCTGCTACCATTATTGATATAGAGCGAAAAACGGCTAAAAAATCAGGTTTGTTGTATCATGTATGGGAGCTCCCCTTAATTATTAATTTTATTCTGTTTTTAGTATAACAGACGACCGCTGGGCAAAGGTCACCACCGACTGGATCCCAAAATCCAAAAGACCTTTGGGCCGACCCAGACGCAGGTGGCGTGACGAGCTGAGCTCTCACGACAAGCACTGGGCCACCACAGCATTAGACCGCGCAGTCTGGAAGGAGGGAAGGGAGGCCTTTGCCCAGCAGTGGGACAACGCAGGCTGAAATAATAATAAAAAGCGGCAACAGAAATACATCATCTGTGAAAATTTCAGCTTTCTACCTATAACGGTTCATGAGATACAGCCTGGAGACAGACGGATGGATAGACGGACAGCGGAGTCATAGGAATAGGGTCCCGTTTTTACCCTTTGGGTACGGAACCCTTAAAAATTTACGTGTTTAATAATCTATCTGACGGGCTAATTAACTTTTTTAGTCTTCATGCCTATACAAATAGATTTTAAAAACCTTGAATAGTGCAAATGTTAGCCTCAATTTAAGATCTTTTCTCTAAGATACTCGTTGTTCTCTGCCAAGAAATCCCAACCCCTCCCACTTTTCGGGATGTACCTGTGGAGATGTCAGACTGATTAAAGCTCTTGGGCCTTACTCTCTCCCCCGCGTTGAACTTCGGTACTTATCTGGAGTCCAAAGCTATATTAGGTGGGAAAAAGCTTGGCGTCCTCAATAAGGTGAAGAGGTATTTCAACCCGGGACAGCTTCTTAACTTTATACCAAGCTCAAGTCCGATCGTGTTTGAAGTACTGCAGCCACCTTTTTGATAGATCAGCTAAATACCAGCTCGAAGCTTTGGATTCGATTGAACATCGTGCCGAGCGGATAATCGAGGATAGTAAGCTTGTCGCTTCCAAACTGAAAAGCCTGGAACACAGGCGTGAAGTAGCGTGTTTGGCAATTTTCTATAGGTTCCATTTCGGCGAGTGTGCGCTCGAACTCCACGACCTGATTCCTTCATCTCCTTTTCACAACAGAACAAGCCGGAAGTACCTGCTCGTACTAAGCGATTCGTTTCTTCCTTCATAATGCGGACCGCCAGGGATAGAAATGCCCTGCGTCCGTCATTGTTTCCTGACAATTACAATTTGGATATCTTTAAGTCAAGAGTGAATAGGTATCTTCTAGGTCTACGTCCTCCATCTTCGGCTAAACTTCACTTTCCATAATGCTAGTTGGTGGTTTCTGCATTGAAAAAATATATACCTATTTTGTCTGATGATATTATCGAAACAAAGTAGTACTATTATAATTATCTTCTTTGTCAAAACCACAGAAGAGAGAATAAATCTAGTACTTCTGTTCTATGGTCGAAACCACGTGCAACGCCCAGAATGTAGCAGTCATTTTCTATAAGCTATTTCTCATATTAGGTAAGGTAGGTTGCTTCTTCATACCATGTTCTATGGTATGGTATTCATGTATACTGGCATCCAAAAGAAGCTGTCTATGTATATTGTATATTTTAGCTGCTCTGTATTTTACATGATAACATTATCCTCCAAAAGTGGCTAGAATAATTTTCTAATTGTATCTTCCAGTCATCACAAGGGATTTTATTTTTTATGTATTTAATTTTCACACGATAGGTATTAAAATTATTCTAAATCTGAGGCGAGGTCCTTTAGTCCATATTTATTTTGAGAACAAGATGTCAGTATGATCAGCATTTATTTAAGATATATACTCGTATACCTACCTAAGTCATCATTTTAGATACAATGGATTCATGTCTTGTTATCAATAGCTGCATGAAAGCTGAGTTATGTAAGTACCTACCATTGAGTTATGTGTCTGGAGATGGTAATTCGAAAATTGTTTCACTACTTAACTTGCAGGTACAGCAACCAAACAAACCCTGCAGACAACAAATAAATCAACTAATCAAGCCATACAATCTGCTGGATTCACATATCTTCTACTTGCGTAGGTACCTACGCAAGTTTGCTTCAGTATTTTTCTTTATCGAAAAGCCAGTAGTGTGAAATTTTGTAAACAAATTCCCAAGAAATCGTTGGTGCGAGAAAGGGATTTGAGCCCACGACCTCAAGATTGTATAAGACAGATTCTACGAGTACTACTACTAGACCACCGAGGCTCTTTCGTTTATTCCGACTGAAAAAGTGCCTCTATTTCCATTATAATTCAAACTCTATACAGTAGGAGTATTTGTTACACAATCGACATCCCCCGCGCTACCATTTAATCTTCTGTCACGACTTATCACACTCTTGCGATTTGACTGCAACTTTTTAGGGTTCCGTACCCAGAGGGTAAAAACGGGACCCTATTGCTAAGACTTCGATGTCCGTCTGTCTGGCGGTCACCGGGCTGTATCTCATGGTGATACTGTGATAGCTAGCCGCACGGCCCATACGAACTTACTTACTGTGATAGCTAGGTAGGCTGAAATTTTCACAGATGATGTATTTTCTGTTGCCGCTATAACAACAGAAATACTTAAAATATAATAAAATAAATATTTAAGGGGGGCTCCCATACAACAAACGTGATTTTTAAGAGTTTTTTGCTCGCTATTAATAACGGCAAGAGGAATTGGGCTCCCATACGGTACGGAACCCTACGTGCGTGAGTCCGACTCGCACTTGGCCGATTTTATTTCATATACCTAGGTACCTACCTACCTCAACATAATACATTCATGATCCGGTCTTATATAACACAGTTTTGATATTTCAATAAACGGGTAAATACAAAATTTCGGATAAACAAAGTGACTGATAAATCTTAGAAAACAAAATAATACACTCGAAAATGTCAGCGATATGATAATAATAAATATCAAAGATAATTTATATCAAAATACTGTGAGGATGTTTTGAGATAACAATTGTTATACAATACTGTGAAAAATTTGGTTTATAGCGATCACCGATACCGACATAGCCCAGCGGATTGGCAAGTTGCAATGGCAGTGGACAGGGCACATAGCAAGGAGGACTGATGACCGATGAGGTCGTAAAGTTCTCGAGTGGAGACCACGTACTGGTAAGCGCAAGGTAGGACGTCCACCCACAAGGTGGACGGATGAGGGTCTTATTGGAGATCTATTCTATAGAGGAGGCCAATGTCCAGCAGTGGACGTACTAATTTCATACTTAGCGTTGGTTTTGATCAGAGAAATGAGTTCTTTTAATGATACTTTCATATCAGCCGTAAGACATCCAATGCTTGAGATGGGCATCCTCTATATACAGGGTTATTTCTAATCAATTAGCATCCTTCTAGGGGCTTATTCTGTATATCAAAACAAACAACTTTTGTTCTGCGACTTTTGTCTAAACTCAAAAAAAAAATCAGCTGTTCCATATATTTTGTCGAGAGTGAACGATATTTTCTCTGAACAACAACTTTTTTTTAAAGAATTATTAGAAGTCGTAGAACAAAAGTTGTTAGTTTTGATGTAGGTACACAACAAGCCCCTAAGAGGATGCTAATTGATTAGAAATAACACTGTATAAGAAATATCTATAGATTGCCAAATAGTAGGTACTGTTGGTTTGTAGGTATATCCAAGGAATTTGTATACTAGTTACGTAGTACGAGTATATAAATTCCTTGGGTATATCTCTACGTAATAGTGTCTCCAGATAAATAAAGCAAATAATAGGTAGGTACTTCAATTAATGTACAAAACAAAACAAACTACTAGTAAGTACGACTAGTAGTTCTCCGAACAGTAGACTTTGCCACACATCTCTTTAACCATCAAAATTCGGCCAAGTGCGAGTCGGACTCGCGGAAGAAGGGTTCCGTACCGTATGGTAGCCCCCCTTAATATATTATGTTTCATTTTATTTATTTATTTTTGAAGGGAATACAAACAAACAAACGACCAAGTGTAACCAAATTTTAACCATTTTGACATTCCAACTGGTGATTTTGACGTATGCGACAGACGTTGCGTTTTTTTTTTGTTCCACTCGCTCTAGCGTATGCTGTATAACCAGATATGAATAAGACTGCTGTAACGTAGTTTTTATTTGAGTAAAATTTAGCAATACTTCTATTACTTGTAATTCTTGTGAGGTTGTATGAGAGCCCCCCTTATTTTTTTTTTCTATTTTTAATATTTGTTGTTATCAAAGACCTTGTGTTATAGCGGCAACATAAATACGTCATCTGTGACAATGTTCTATAGCTATCACCGTTCCTGAGATACAGATAAAATCCAACGGTGTGTAGAACCCGTGCCAAAGAATATAAATAACCCGTGCACTAAGTTTCGTCGATATTCTTTGAAAAATGCGAGTTGTGGAGGAAAACCAACATCTGAAAGCAAAATTGCCATGTTTAAAACGGAGACCTTCGCTTTCGCTTCGGTCAATTAGTTTAGGTTTTTCCTACCTGCCAACTGGTAATAAATACCTACTTGTTGTTAATAACAATCATAATATAATTATTATATTTAATTTAAATTGATTAAAATATACAGTTGTTAAGTTACGTTCTATCGTAGTTGTTTTTTTACTCCGGCCATTGTGTGCCATCGATTTATTAACCTAACTCGAAGTCCTCTAGTACACTATTAATATTATTGATTTATCCGAAAAAAAGCAAACGAACTACTAAATCCGCCTTCCCGATCAGGCATCGCTCACTTACGTGGATTTTGAATACTTGGTACCCGCTCCCACTCGACCATTTACAGTGCGACACAAAAGAGATGAAATGAATTATTCGGGAACTAAATTATCACTTTTGCTTGAACCACAATCAAGCAAAAGTGATAATCTAAGCTGTCAATCATTGCTAATAATATTATCCTAGCATTTTTCTAGTTTGTGTTATTTTGTGGATTGTGAACAGAAATACAGTAACATTATGAAAAAAATAATGCAAAATACGCTGACAAAGCGATGGTGGCGGCCTCATTTATTTTCAAGTATTTTATGTCGCACTGTAGGTACTTTTTAGGTACCTATACGTTCAGCCGTTGACACCCGTTTGAATCATCAAGTTAACCAAACCGTTGTTTGAATGGTCAAAATTAAATAAGGCTTTCATTATAATAATACATCAAGCTTAACCAAAGCTTGATGTAATAATATTATTTCAGAGTGACGAGCTTGTGCCTCGCCCAACATTTCATTTATTGTGTACACTGCTTGCAATGAGACATATTATTTTTTGCATATTTTCAATGCATTTGTAAATTAAAATGTGTTAATCTAATTTATTATTATTTCATGTAGGTACTTTCGTGTTGTTACCATTTTCTCAGGCAAGGCACAAAGGCCTTAGTATCCATCCAGTTGCATAAGTAAAATTATGACAAAAACAACAGTGAAAACAATGACACCCTCAGAATAAGGAAAAACAGATGACACCTCAGAATAAGGAAAAACAGAATGACACACAGCGCTATCTGCAATGACATGACAGTCAGTGATGCCAGCTTCAACAATTTATCGCCACTCAGGCTAAGTGAAGCCCACACGGCGACAAAAAACGTGATTGGCGATTGGTCGCTATTTACTCTTCTCAAGAAAGAAAGCAATTTATTTTAATCGGGCTCTACTTTATGTCAGGATAGGTTGTCAATTTAGCTTACTATGGTGACTAGGCTCCATCCATTGGGAAAAAACAGTGGCGTACAAGAGTTTGGTTGGAAATAGATATTAGGGAATGTGAATAACATTAAATAGGCATGGAACCATTTTTTAAGCCAATATTATTTAGTGACTATTTTTTTTAATGCAAATAAGTCTGCATTTGACCTTTTTTCTCGTCGAAAATAATTGTAATTCAAAGATGAATTACCATACATGATCCGAGTGACGATGATGTCATGCCACTTTGCTTTACATTTAAATCGATCTGAATTGTAAATTATTAAGTATCTTTGTAACAATTATTAATACGTTTTTAAGAACGGGATTAAAATAAATTATTAAAATGATTATTTGACGGTGTAATTCATCATTTAAATATTTAAAAAATCGTGCATATTCCATTATAAAAATTCCTTTACTTTAGTTCGCGAAAACTTTTGGAAAACTTGAAGCTTGAAGTGAGCAAGAGCAGTGATGCCAATTCAGCATATTTTATGCTAAAATTAGCATATTATTTTCATGTTGTTTAGGATATTACTTTTTTGTTGTTTAACCTATAGCATATTTTTTAGCATTTAAAATAATTAAACAATTACAATTTTATCAGAAATTTACATGCTGATTTATATCAGCGATATCACTTTTAACGCTACTACACTCAAAATAGGTATGCTGAAATTGACAGTGTTTTTTTTTGTCAAATGAATGTAGTATAAACTAAGCTACGCATTGGTTTGTCGGTAAAAACTATAAATGCTATTTTATACTTAAGATTTGGTCTAAAGAGGGAAAGGCAATGCTGTTACTCTTACGAAGTTCCGGATAACGTACTGCGCTCTATATGGAACAAGGAGAGTTATAGTCTGAGCAGTGAGGCTGCCTAGTTTTCAAGCGCATTAGTTGTCCATAAAGACCAAGATACTTATAATTCGTTTGATAACATAGTCGATTAAAATATATATTTTGTTTATTATAAATCATTTTATAATTATATTACGTATTATTTGATACTGAAATATTTTAGAACAAGTTTTAGCATATTTTGGCATAACACCATTTTAGCATTTTCTTTATTGGTCTTGTTCTTATTGACTTGTTGGCAACACTGAGCGAGAGACGGGATCGGGAATGGTTGGATTGTGTTCATTTTGATTTCATAAAAATGTATTAATTTTGCTTAAATGCCTACAAAAGCTCTCAATAGCTTTTTCTTAGTGATCTAGTGAAAGTTTAAAATTGAAATGGATCCTCAAATAAGGATGCATAGGCGCAGAGGGCCGAATTTCACATACGTTAGTGGTTGTGTGAAATACATGATTTTCGTATTGAATTTCATATTTTGGGTATGTATTTTCCTTGTGTCTTACCTGTAATCTTGTTTATTACACAAATCAAATATTTCTCTAATTTGTCTACGAGTAACATTTTTCTCCGTAATTAGTGATCCATTGTTTTGGGTGATTCATTCACTCTTTGTACCTACTTGTGTGGGATCACCGCGGAACAATATTCAGCTCTCATAGCCCTGACGGCTAGGTATTATCGACAGGAAGTCGAGATAAAACATTTTAACATCTGCTTTTATAACGAGAAATAGTTATTTGAAACAATAAAATTATTTAAATTACAATTTTAGTGGTAGCATTTAGAGACTGAGATTCTCAAATATTTCAAGTAATTTCCTGAATAGGGAATGTTGTCAATTTGTATGTAACTTTTTTCTTTAATACCTATTTGTTTGTTTCACTGTATGTGTCACATAAGATACAAGAAAAGACAGGTGTTCCCAAGGATTATAATTACTCCATAAAAAGTATGTCTTCCACCAAATCATCATCTATATAGGTCATTTTAGCATATTGATTTTGAATTAATCTCATCCAGGCATGTAGTGCTCCAGCGACCTTAAAGATAGACACCTAATCATACAAAATGAAATGTCGCCGACCAATATCAACCAATCATAGAGAAATCCACCAATCCATACTTAGTCTTCAATAAACTGGCGTTGCGGTCGCGTCTCAAAGCAACGAGGTAAATATGGTGAACTGCGCCATTTTATCTTGCCGAAATTACACGGTTTCAAAAGAAATAACGAAAGGCACTGTCACATACCACCGGTAAGTAATAAATATCTTTGTGATTTACAAGCAAAATAAATAAAATGAAATCATTTGAAAATGTAAACAGAGTGGAAAATTTCTCTATGGTCAGTTAGGAATGTCGGATAATGTCTGTATGAGATCGAATAATGACTCGTCAAATCGATTAACTTTAAGGTCAAAATTGATTTTGACCCGGGCGGCCGGCGATGTAAGACAATTCTTAAGAACAACGAAGCGGATCGATTTGTGTTTCACGTGATGTGTTCATATTTTAACCGATTTACAAAAAGGAGAAGGTTCTTTGGTTAAAGCTTGATGAATTTAGCGGTACTTAAGGCCAGCTGTTATTTAATACTAGTGTTATTGACTTTTTGTCGATAACTTAATCTGGAATTAACAATAAAACGTATTTATAATTACATAAGTCCATCGATTAAAAAGAATCAAGATGTGAATAGATTAATCGAAATTTCATTGCCAGTCCAACTTAACAACCAACAATAGGGAATAAGGCCCCTGACATGACGTCATGCTAGACTCGAATACATTTAGGAATCGATTCTTTTCATGATGTATTTTGAAATCTCTATTTCAAAGTTATTTCAGTGTTGCCACAAGAAATTTTTGTAATTTCCCTATACATTTTGTTTAGATTTCCTAGAGATCCAGTTTGGGCCGATCGGTGGATAAAAGTAGTTCGCCAAAGTAAAATAAATAATTTTAGGAAACCAAGTCCCTACACTAGATAGACTAGCATATTCCATATGTCCTAGCATGTAATGACAAGCAGCTGTCAATTTTATTAAATTGTTTTTAATTATATTACGAGTACTGTACTGTACTGTATCAGCCTTTTTAATAGTCCACTGCAGGACGTAGGCCTACCCACGAAGGGTGATTGGGCCATATCCACCACGCTGGCCCAGTGCGGGTTGGTGGATTCACATACGCCATCGAATTTCTTCTACGGACATATGCAGGTTGCCTCACGATGTTTTCCTTCACCGAAAAGCCAGTGGTGTGAAATTCCGTACATAAATTCCAAAGAACTCATTGGTACGGGACTGGGATTGAACCCACGACCTCACGATTGTAAGGCGGGCGTCACTACCTCTAGACCACCACGGCTTATATATTACGAGTATATCCCGAATACTGCTTTAGTAACAACTTAATGCCGGACACAATAACTTTAGACAACTTATTGTAATAAGTCATTACGTAACTATTTATCAATATGTAAATATGTGAAATTGATCAAAAATTTTCATTAACATGAAAGTAGCCATTTTATTTTGAACCAATCAAGCTAAAAAGATCCAACCAACACTTTATTTCGAAAATGTCGTTCCGTTCTTTATTTATTGCTGAGACTCGACATAGCATTGTTACAGTTGTTAACATACGCTTTGTTTAAAGTCATGTGATTTCTCTTTAATAATTCTGTTTGTAAATATTTCCCCTATAAAATTGGGTAATCACTTTTGAAGTTGCAAGTTCACTCAAAAGTTGTCTATGGTACAAAATGTATTTTTCACATTTCCAAGTCTTGGATTGTATGAAGATGCTCCTTCTGTGCCCTGTGTAATAGGGCCTATTCTGTGTAGTGCTCATAGCGTAGTTTGACTAAGTGTTTGTCAGCAATCACCGCAACTATGTAATATGTAATATCACCCTTCGTGGGTAGGCCTACATCCTGCAGTGGACTATTAAAAAGGCTAGGATGGGTGACTGTGAGTGGCGTTTACAACTGAGCGCTACCATGTATATCCAATATCGAATAACATTTTAAATTGTAGGTCCCTGTTGTTTTCAATGTTTAGCCATGTCATAGCCTTCAGGCAGCTTAAAACTGACACCAGGGCTAACAACCCTGCCTAAATAAATATTATGGTACATCTTACATACGGCCTCTGACCCCAAACTAAACAAAGCTTGTGATATGGCTGCCAGAGACTATTAGACTATTTCTACATATTTTTTTAATACATACTTTTATAGAAAGTAAAAAAATAACACCCAGACACAGAGTTAACACCTATGTTCATCACATAAATGCTTTCCCTGGGTGGGAATCCAACCCACACCACTTTAATAAAATAAATAAATATTAGGGGACATCTTACACACGGTCTCTGACCCCAAACTAAGCATAGCTTGTGATATGGCTGCCAGAGACTGATATGCTACATATGCATAATATTTTAAATACATACTTATATAGATAGTACCTAAATAACACCCAGACACAGAGCAAACACCTATGTTCATCACACAAATGTTTGCCCTGGGTGGGGATCGAACCCATGCCTCTTTGACCCAGAAGTCAGGGTCACTAACCACTGAGCCACCGAGGCAGTCACTTTGACCCAGTAGTTAGGGTCACTAACCACTAGGTCACCGAGACAGTCATGTACTTATGAACTTACTTTATCCAGGCATTATACTAGGCACTGCATACAACATTTTAATGTAACACATTATTATGAGTTCCTTTTTTCCTCCTAGGGTGTAGTCCTTAAAATGCATTACATTTAGTATTTACTTAACTATAAGGATAAATCATAACATTGTATTATTATTGTAAATCATGTCATTATTAATTATATTCATGAAAATTAATTATTATTTTATTATTAATTTACATACTTAATAACTTACAATATGTATATGTCAAGCAATTGTAAACAATAATTTATAAATTACTAGCGACCCGCCCCGGCTTCGCACAGGTGTATTATACATAATAATATAAACCTTCCTCTTGAATAACTCTATCTAGTTTTAAAGATATATGCATACATGAGGACTGACAGCGGGAAGCGACTTTATTTTATACTATGTAGTGATTAATTAAATTCATAATATGTATTGGAATCCATTGACTGGCATTGCCATCATTTTATTAATTAATACCTTAGTGTAAGAAGGGTCCAACCCTGAAATTGCAAAAACAATATCATTTGTTCCATTAAAAATGTTCAAAGACTTTTATGAAATTTATTGTGTATATTTGATAAGTCTGGGAATAGGTTGTAGACTATTTTTATATTCCTAGGTGATATGGGTGACAATATTTTTTTACATAGCAAAACAATGTTTGCTAAGTCAGCTAGTAGTATAAACTAGCTGCGCCCCGCGGTGGTTCCCGCGTTAGCCCGAGATAAAAAGTAGCCTATGTGTTAATCCAATATCTAAGCTTCCATCATACTACATTTCATCCAAATCGGTTCAGCCGTTTGTGTGTGAAAGAGTAACAAACATCCATCCATCCATACTTACAAACTTTCGCGTTTATAATATTCGTAGGATTAATCTAAAATAGTTATCCATAAACAATAAAAAGTATTTTAATTTAATGTAATACCCTATTTTCAGTTATTTGGCAGTTTGCTGGTTGGAGTAGGTCTATATGCTTTCATTGATAAATGGCAGGCCACAGGGTTGATTAAGGTAAGATCTAACATTATAAATTATTTCTTGTAATTACAAGCTTTTATTTAACTTGCAATGGATTTATCTCTGTATGTACAAAAGTTCAGGTGAAATCTTGCGAGTTAAATGTGACCAAATTCTCGGTTTCCGATTGAGCTGAAATTTTGCACGCATATGTACTTATATCGCATGACAATGCAATAATATGACACCATGGAGCTGATCTGATGATGGAGTCGGAAGGTGGCCTTAGAAACTCCTGTACTAAATGAGTAAGACTTGTCGTGTTTGGGCTCGTTTTACTTGTCTTGGCTAGCACTCTGCTGCTACATGATATCCAGGATCTCAACAGCTTGTATTTTAAAAAGTTATATTTTTATAATAATTTATTGTAGTGTAAGTCGAATCAACCTCAATGGCATCTGTGAACAAGAGGTGAGTCATTTTAATTAAGTAAAACACAGGTGTTACTCACGTTTGATTTTAGCAGGATACTACTATAGTTTAACTACATATGCGAGACGAGCCCGCGTGCTAGTAGGTACTCCAACCTTGAGAAAGATCGCCAAATGCGATCGAAACTATAGTAGTATTCTACTAAAATCAAACGTGAGTAACACCTGTGTTTTACTTAATTAAAATGTACGAAAACCATGTTAGTTTCCATAGTGAAGAGGTGAGTCATTGCACAGTAGCAATTTCATATGACACAAAAATGTTACGGGGCTTTTTGCGCAGTTTGCAGCTAACTTCACAGATGCCATTCATTCATTCATTCATTCTACCCAAAAATACAGTGTATATTCTTCATAACACAGGAATATGCATAAAAGTCAATGGGGTCAATTTTTTCTGTGCTGTTTTTATTACTGCTTGATTATGCTTGTAAGAATAATAAATAATATGCCCATGTGGGATGCAACATGTGTTAGAACATTTGCATCCTGAGACCTCCCTGCTATTCAGCAATTCAATCAGGAGCTGAGGCATCTGCCTGAGGCAAACACCTCAAATATCTGCGGGGCAATTCTGTTAGCCGATCTCTTTACGGAAGTGATACTTTCTTGAACCTCTCTCATTTTTCTGACAGTTCCGACACCTCAAAACTATGAAAGAAACGAGACAGGTTCAAGAACGTGTCACTTTAGTAACGAGATCGGTTGACAGAATTGCCCCGCTGGTCTGGAATCAGTGTACGACTTTGGTTGAGACAGCTGGTCCGTGGTGCTCCGAAGCTCGGAAATTCGTACAGGATCTGAGACGGCGGGTCAGGGATAAGTGAAGGGATCCACGCACTGGCTCATACCTGGCGCAGCATATTTCTTTGGCGATCCAGCGCCAGTATAATGAGTACTTTTGGCCAGGGCACCATTAAGAGCCTGTTTGACTAAGTATTTTTGACATGTACGAGAAATTGATTAATATATATATTTGCTCTGAAATATTATATATTTTCTTTTAATAAAATTGCTTTATAAATAACTAGCGACCCGCCCCGGCTTCGCACAGGTGTATTATACGTATAAACCTTCCTCTTGAATCACTCTATGTGTTAAAAAAAACCGCATCAAAATCCGTTGCGTAGTTTTAAAGATAAAAGCATACATGGGGACAGACAGCGGGAAGCGACTTTGTTTTATAATATGTAGTGATATATGCCTAATTTAAAATAGACATAATATACTTTTCAATTATTCATATAACATTAACATATTACACAATTTTACTTTATTTAATTTATTGGATTATTTAGAACTTTTTTTTTATCCATGTGAAAACTTTTATAGATTCCACCACGCCTCGTGGGCAGACGGGTGGTTATGTGGGAGTCCCGCCGACTGGACGGTATACCCACCAAAATCCCTGGGTGTTCCACCACTGCGCCTGGTGTCGGGGCTACGGGCACGCTTCCGCACTCCTCCGCGGCACCCGACAGCGCAGGCCCAACTCGGGCCCCACCTCAGAGCTTCGGCTCCCGCCAGAATGACGATGTGTCGAACACCAGACACATCGTCATCCACCACCTGGGACCAACCAGCACTGGGCGTCGGACAGCACCCGTGTCCGACAGCCCTGGTCCCGTGCAACGAGTCAATTAAAGTGGCCCCGCGTCTGCCACTACGGCTGCAGAGGATAGGGAGAGCGGCCATCGCGATACCGACACTCCTCTTCCCCTGCAGCCCCACCGCCTCCGCCAACACGTTGACGGCGCCCGTTAGGACCGCTGGCAGGTAGGACAGGCAGCGGCTTCCTCACCGCCTGTCCCACCCGTCGCCGCCCCCGCCTCGATGGGCTCGGCCCCGGTATCGCGACGAGCGCGACACCGCAGTCCACCTCAGTCGACTAGCGACCTACTGGCCAGCCTCCACACAGGCTTGTCGTGGCCCAAGACCCGGAGAGGCCGGCCCTACCTCGGGTTCCTCTTGGTTCACCAGGCTGGCAAGACCTGGCTACTAAGCCCCCCCGCCACGACAAGGCGGGAACCCACTTTAGGGGAGAACTTGCTGCCTGTCCCAGCTTCACCCAGGCACGATGCTATAGCTGCAAACTTTTTAGGATGGTAAAAACTGTATTAGAATCTGTGGTGTAGTTTGGGAAATAATTATAAGCGGATACATAGTGACAGATACATCTACTTTGCTTTATAATATATTATGTATTGTGTAGTGAAATGAATAAATAATCTTTATGTTTCAGCTGGACACAGTATACGATGTGATGCTGAACATCAGCCTGCTGATAGCACTGCTCGGAGGAGTCGTCTTTATCGTCAGCTTTGCTGGCTGCGTCGGGGCCTTGAGGGAAAATACCTGTTTGCTCAAGTTTGTAAGTATTGTTACGAGATGGTTTCTTAGATAATCAGTTAAAACGCCGATTATTCACTCTGCACTTTATTGCACACAATCTCTTCACAAAATCACAAACACACGACACAATTTGTTAGCACAAAACACTACACAGCTACACACTGGCACTGATATTCACAGTGACTAGTGTGTTAGCACAAAACACTACACACCTACACACTGGCACTGATATTCACAGTGACTAGTGTCACTGTGAATATCAGTGCACTGAACACGAGATGCTTCCGCTTACACGGTAAAAACAGTACTCCATTCGCCAACTGGTTTTATATCCGATATCGCAGTCTGGAATCTACAAGAATATTCGACACTATTATTAACATAATAGTGTCGAATATTCAAGTAAACAAAAGAAAGTTCTCGAACGCTATTGTTTTTCAATACAAAAACACCAAAAAAAAAAAACTAATACAAAGGACGACCCCAGTAAACAATCAAAGCCGCAGTTTATGTCATAGTAATTGAGCCTACTCGTAAACAACTCGTCGTAGTTACCTACTGCGCGCTCCTACCGCGTGACAGTATTATCTTGTCTAGAAATCTAATTTATATTACTTACTAGCAGAGATCGATCATCGAACTCAGCTGGGCAGCGTTCGGAAAACGTAATGTCTTCTTGTCCGACATACCTCAGTGCAAGTGTTCCTTACCAGTGATGATTTATGGCACTAAAAGGTGGTCTCTTACTGTGGGCTTTATTAACATGCTCCAAGTAGCCCAATAAGATATGGAGAGGGCTATGTTCAGAGTGTCTCTGCGTGATTGAATCAGAAGTGAAGAGACCCGTAGAAGAATAAAAAATACCGACATAGCCCAGTGGATTGGCACGTTAAAATAGCATTCGCCAGGGCACACAATACGGAAAATATGTGTAAAGAAGAAAAGACAACCCTATTATGTAATCTAAGACACACAGATAGATTTTTTAACGTAACGAATATTTCCATTTCCAGTACTCGCTATGCCTTCTCATCCTTTTCCTGGTGGAGATGGGTGGTGCAGTTTGTGGGTTCGTGTTCCCTCGTTCGCTGCATCCACTGCTGGAACTGAGCTTCACGGAGCGAGTGGTGCACTCCTACAGAGATGACCCTGACTTGCAGAACTTCATTGACTTTGCACAGAGTGATGTGAGTAACCTCCTTATGTTTCATGAACGCCTGGTACTTTGATGATGGTACTTTTTGTTTGTGAAACCTTTTTGGAGTCATTTTTCTTCAGAAACTACCAATTAGTATTAATTGTGCCAAGCTGCGCTTAGAAATACTAGGAACCTTCTCGTATGTCATTATTGACTGGTATTTTTTTAGATTTGACTGCGTTTGTTATGGCTAAAGTGTTTATTTAAGCTGTCCTAGCTGAGAGAGGCCTGTCAAATACTTGTGTTTCATTATTGCCTGGTACTTTGATGACGGTATTTTCTATTTAGGAGACCTTTTAATCTTTTAAAAATAATTTATACTACACCTGCTCGGAAAGTACCTTGATACTTTATCAAATTTACGGTAGAAAGTACGTCATTGCATATCGAACAAATATGCGGGGAGAAAACGCATCTGAGCGGGAGAGAAAAGTGTATGAAAATCCATTTCTTACGTGGTTTTTCTTTTTTAATTTTGGGTAAGACTATGCGCTGGTAACCTAAATATCAAAAGCCAAAAAGTTTTTACAGTGAGTTTTTATCTCAAAGTTCGCAATATGACACTGGCCACTAGCTGTGTGTTGGATGGTGTCAAACAATTTGAAAAAAGAACATGTGAAAATTGCAGACGCCATTGGCGCCATTTTCAAGTGTTACATTAAGCTTCACTAACTGCAACAATTTCAATATAAATTTCAATTAGTAAAGATTTAGTTTTTTATTTTCCTCGTAGGTGTAGTATAAAGCACTATGTATCACTCGAGAGAAAGTGCGATTCCCGATCTCGGGTGTTTTCTCCTCTCGGTGAACAATGTACTATTATACTACACCTGCTCGGAAAGTACCTTGATACTTTATCAAATTTACGGTAGAAAGTACGTCATTGCATATCGAACAAATATGCGGGGAGAAAACGCATCTGAGCGGGAGAGAAAAGTGTAAGAAAATCCATTTCTTACGTGGTTTTTGTTTTTTAATTTTGGGTAAGACTATGCGCCTTATAAACCTAACTATCACCTAAATATCAAAAGCCAAAAAGTTTTTACACTGAGTTTTTATCTCCAAGTTCGCAAAATGACACTGGCCACTAGCTGTGTGTTGGATGGTGTCAAACAATTTGAAAACAGAACATGTGAAAATTGCAGACGCTATGGCGCCATTTTCAAGTGTTACATTAAGCTTCACTAACTGCAACAATTTCAATATAAATTTCAATTAGTAAAGATTTAGTTTTTTATTTTCATCGTAGGTGTAGTATAAAGCACTATGTATCACTCGAGAGAAAGTGCGATTCCCGATCTCGGGTGATTTAAAGCCCTCGCCTACGGCTCGGGCTTCAAACGACGCCCTCGCCTACGGCTCGGGCTTCAAACGACGCCCTCGACGGTAATCGGTCACTTTCTCCTCTCGGTGAACAATGTACTATTTTCGATTTTTAGCCTCTGTTTTTGCATTCATATGTTAAGGTAGGTTTTTTATTTTGTGTCGTATTTAGGTATAGTAAGTATTGATAGCGCGCGAGTTGAATGCAGTCGGGGTCTGAGGTGAAGAGCGGGAGCATCTCCCCCCGCTATCCGCACGCCCCACCTCACGCGCCTGGGCGGGTTGGGCGTGCGGATAGCGGGGGGAGACATTCGCATTCCTAAGCTCTGCATTCAACTCGCGCGCTAACAGTATAATATATAGAATGACAATTCAATGTTTCATAAGTTATGTAGATAAAGTTTTTAGTTTATTTTCTTTTCAAAACAGGAGGCTCTCAATTAGACTGTATATTTTTTTGTATGTACTTATTAATAAAAATTATAATATAACATTACAATAAATAAATATAAATCAGAAGCTTAAGATAACATCTAAAAGATTCAATAAACAAGCCTCAGTTCGTGCCCTATCAGATATATAAATCATTGCTAGTCACGTCCTGACTTTGGTTTTCAATGTTACTTATTTTTTTTTTTCGCTAATACCCAATTTTAAAATTGTTAAAGTGTCTTAATATCTATTATTACTGTGAATTAATTAATTGAAGATTGAGTTCAACAAATAATTCCTACTGTTTTCGTTTGATTTGTCCGGTTTGTTTTTGAAAATTGGATTATAAACTCGGTTCGTTTATATGGAGTGACATAATCTTTCTGATTCTAATCTTGAATCATAATCTTTATGATTCTAATCTTTATGAATCTCTGTTCAGCAGTGGGCTTAATAGCCCACTGCTGAACATAGGTTCGGTTTACCCACGAAAGCTCACTAGGTTATATCCATCACGCTAGCCAAGTGCGAGTCGGTGGATTCACATCGCCATTGAATTTCTTCAACATTATTTTGCAGGTTTACTAACAATATTTTCGTTCACATATATTTCATATGTGACTATCATAACTACAAAACATAAATACCTGAGTCATAAGATCATGACCTCATGTGACATGAATCATAAAGATTATGTCACTCCAGATAAACGAACCGATTACTAACATTTATGAAGAATCGATTACAATACAATCATGCTACATCGACTCGCAAAGAAGAAGAATACTATAATATATTAAAGAGAAATATTTATTATTTTACATTAAAAAAAATACCTATTAATTTTTCTCATTTCCAGTTCCACTGTTGCGGCCTAACATCGGACGGTTACATGGATTGGTCCAAAAATGAATATTTCAACTGTTCATCGCCGTCCGTGGAGAAGTGCGGGGTTCCGTTCTCTTGCTGCATCAACGCTACGGACATATCGTCTGGTTTAGTCAATATCATGTGTGGATATGGCGCGCAGAATTACCCGGTGCGTATATTTATCAAATATTACAGAAAAATTGCGGGGTTCCCTTCTCTTGTTGCATCAACGCTACGGACATATCGTCTGGTTTAGTCAATATCACGTGCGGATATGTCGCGCAGAATTACCCGGTGCGTATACTTATCTAATATTACAGAAAAATTGCGGGGTTCCCTTCTCTTGCTGCTCAACGCTGCGGACATAGCGTCCGGTTCGGTTAATATCATGTGCGGATATTATGACGCGCAGAATTACCCGGTGCGTATACTTATCAAATATTACAAAAAAGTGCGGGGTTCCGTTCTCTTGCTGCATCAACGCTACGGACATATCGTCTGGTTTAGTCAATATCATGTGTGGATATGGCGCGCAGAATTACCCGGTGCGTATACTTATCTAATATTACAGAAAAGTGCGGGGTTCCCTTCTCTTGCTGCTCAACGCTGCGGACATAGCGTCCGGTTCGGTTAATATCATGTGCGGATATTATGACGCGCAGAATTACCCGGTGCGTATACTTATCAAATATTACAAAAAAGTGCGGGGTTCCGTTCTCTTGCTGCATCAACGCTACGGACATATCGTCTGGTTTAGTCAATATCATGTGTGGATATGGCGCGCAGAATTACCCGGTGCGTATACTTATCTAATATTTCAGAAAAGTTCTCTAATGAAAACTACGTACTGACAAGCGTAGCGCTGGACGACCAAGAGTAGATCAGAAACATGCTGGATGCAAGCCGCTTCCAATCGATATTCTTGGAACTCTACTGGGTGTATCTTTAAACTACTGATATACCCTAGGACAGTAGCACAGTATCATTATGATCAACGTTTACTATGAAACCAATCTTGATATTGCAAAAAAATAACTGTTCCTTACAAAATGTATGAAACAGCAGCTTTTTAGGGTTCCGTACCCAAAGGGAAAAACGGGACCCTATTACTAAGACTTCGATGTCCGTCTGTCTGTCTGTCACCGGGCTGTATCTCATGAAACATGATAGCTAGGCAGCTGAAACTTTTCACAGATGATGTATTTCGGTTGCCGCTATAACAACAAATACTAAAAACAAAATAAAATAAATATTTAAGGGGGCTCCCATACAACAAACCTGATTTTTTAGACGTTTTTTGCTATATATATTAATAATGGTATCAGGTAGATGCTTGAAATGTTCACAGAATATTTAGTTTTATATTCCCTTCAATAATAAATAGTAAAATTAAAATAAAATAAATATTTAAGGGGGGCTCCCGTACAGTACGGAACTCTCCTTGCGCGAGTCCGACTCGTGCTTGGCCGATTATTATAATTTAACAATAATCTAAAAATGGTAGGAAATTGGGTAAAGTTGGCATCGTCTGAAAAATGTATGAGGAAACTGAAATGTTTGGGGATTCGCACCAAATTACTATACCTATTTGAAAGAACTAATTAAAATATTCTATTGCGTGTTAAAATTACTATTCTAAGTGTGATGCCAGCTTAGAAACACAACAAAACGTATCTTACCTTTATGGGCAAATAACTGCAGAACGGTTTAATTCACAGAAATAACAATTGAAAGATCTGTTTAAAGAGATAATAGCCTTAAAACAAAACACCGATGTAGCTACAATCAGAAAAAAGATATTCGATTTAAAAAGTTTTGAAGGAATTTGATTTTCAAAAATCTAGGTAACCGTTTCGCGGACATTGGCCAAATAATAATAATAATTAATATTTGGGGACATCTTACACACGGCCTCTGACCCCAAACTAAGCAAAGCTTGTGATATGGCTGCCAGAGACTGATAAACTACTTATAAATATTTTTAAATACATACTTATATAGATAGTAACTAAATAACACCCAGACACAGAGCAAACACCTATGTTCATCACATAAATACTTGCCCTGGGTGGAGATCGAACCCACGCCTCTTTGACCCAGAAGTTAGGGTCACTAACCACTGAGCCACCGAGGCAGTGAAATTACGACTAACATTAACTTCATACGCTACCCACTGAGCGACGTTCGATGATACTTAACCCATTATTTCCCCATTTCAGGTAGCGGAAGCCAGCAAACGCGTATGGACCAGCGGTTGCATAGAAGTAGTCAGGTCTTGGGCTGAAAGGAATCTGTACACCATCGCCAGTGTGGCTTTGGGCGTTGCGCTGTCGCAACTCTTCGTCATCTACCTCGCTAAGACCCTGGAGGGGCAGATTGAGCTGCAGAAAGCTAGGTAAGTGTTAAACTATCCAAAAACTAAAAACAACTACACCAATAACAGCAAAAAAACATAAATCGCCATAAAATATGTATAAAACACCAAATTACATACATAAAACACCCAAAACACATACATAAAACACAAAAAAGGTTAATAGTAAAAAGGTAATAGGTTGGACAACTTCGCACGGAACTACGGACTCAGCCAAAGAATGAAACACGTAATCCTCTTTGAAACATTTATTCCAACAACAGAGACCAATAAACCACCTAAAATACTAAAGTCTCAACATTTGATACAAAAATCGTTCGCATCGCTAGCACGATCTAAAAAGGTTCAACACCATCTGTCGATATTCGAGTAAACTTATTCGGTTCAATTAAACTAGCGTGAAGCAATGGTGGTCTAGTGGTAATGACTCCCGCCTTGCAATCGTGAGGTCGTGGTTTCAAACCCGGACCAATGAATTCCTTTGAATTTATGTACGGAAATTCACACCACTAGCTTTTCGGTGAAGGAAAACATCGTTTTGCAACCTGCATATGTCCAAGGAAGAAATTCCATGGTGTGTGTGAATCCACCAACCCGCACTGGGCCAGCGTGGTGGATGTCCCAATCATCCCTTCGTGGGTAGGCCTACGTCCTGCAGTGGACTATTAAAAAGGCTAGTACAGTACAGTAAACTAGCGTGTTTCGTTATTTGAGTGAAAAAGCGGGCTTGCCTGAAAGGTATTGTAAAATATACTAAACTAGCGACCCGCCCCGGCTTCGCACAGGTGTATTATACATATAAACCTTCCTCTTGAATCACTATCTATTAAAAAAACCGCATCAAAATCCGTTGTGTAGTTTTAAAGATATAAGCATACATGGGGACGTGGGGACAGCGGAAGCGACTTTGTTTTATACTATGTAGTGAAGGAACATAGAGCTATTACAACAAGAGGGAAAGCGCTGTTGTCTAATCGTCATTTCGCTGTGTATTGCCCTTTGTCATAACCTCCCGATAATTAGGGAAATTGCGTCATTGAGATCGATATTTTAGGACACTGAGGGGCCGTAAGTCTTCTCTTTGTTTTGCGAACTATTTTGTGCCATTCTCGGCAGAAAAATTAAATCGATTTTTAAACAGCGATCGTACTAATCAAAAATAAATAAGTTTGTATTATCTATAGTTTATGAAAACTAGTTTTGCGACATCGAATAAATAGTATTGACGAAAAATGCTACCCAAAATAATGGTCAGTCCATGTAAGATACAGAGATGAAAGTACCTACATCAACCAAAAACTAACAAGATAACCGCGTGACAACAATTTTGTTCGTTTCCAGTAAACTTTTTTGTAAAACTTACCGTTTACGATTTATGGCCCATTTAATGAAATTTCATGAAATGGACCTTAAAACATTAAATGCTCCATAAATCGTAAACGGTAAGTTTTACAAAAAAGTTTACTGGAAACAAAAGATGCGAAATTTTATTTTCTACAATAATGATCTTAATGTTTTTTGCCCTTAAGTACATAGTTTCCGAGATATCGGCCAAAAACATTTTTTCAAGATGACGTGTCAGGAACGCATTCTCTGAACGGCCGAACTTTAGTGACTTTTGCCCTTAAATGCATAGTTTCCTAGATATCGGCCAAAAACGTTTTTTCAAGATGGCGCTTGAAGCTCCACCTAGATCTGTCAGCATTTTGTGATTTGATGGTCAGTAAGTGATCCTAAACCTTTTTAAAAAATAAATTTGAATCGGACATTTAGTGCAAAGTTGACCAAAAAAACGTCTATTTTTCCTGTAGTAGTAGCGGAGCGAGTAAGATGCACCATGAAGATCCGTCTTTGCTCTTATTTCTCCATATTGATAATCATGACTTTGTCGAGTTGAACAAGTTTCCACTACAGCTAACAGGCTTAGCAACTGCACCTAACTGAATATTTAAGATAAGATTTATTTTTAAGATTTATTAGCCTACGCTTCTTTTATTACGTTTAATAAAAGAAGCGTAGGAGTAGAGTAAACAACATAGAGTTAACAATTTTGTCTCTTTTCCATTGTTAGAAAAAGACGCATGACTTGGTACAGATTAATTTTACACAGGAACTCATATAATTTTTATCTTCTTAAAACTGCAAATTAACAATTGCTGTTTTTATTATAAATGTAACGTGAAATACTTTGTAGTGCAGACGTTTCTAAATGATTTATTACTTCATCCATGTAGACGTAAAACTGTCCACGTTATCACTCTGTGATCTCTGTTCTAAATGTGACTGTCTCATTCCATTCCAGATGGCAAACATGAAATAGGGGTATGGCGGGTGCGTACCGCGAGGACAGCCGGCGCACGCCGCTGTAGCGGCCCGCCCGCCCCGCGCCCCCCGCCCCGCCCGCGGGCCGCGCGCCCGGCGACACGCACGACATCTACTCCCTACTGTGAACACAGCCTTTGGAACGTTCACTTGGGTAGTAACATCATTGGTGATATGACTGTCTACTCTGTGCCCGGAATCAAACATTTTGAAATATTAGTTTGGGAAGTGATTTCAATGGAGCTACAGAACCTAGTGGACTAAACAGTGTACTCTGCTCTAAACCAAAAATATTAGTTTGGGCAGTGGGATCAGTGGAGCTAGAAGAACTAGTGGATCAAGTAGTGAGACAGTGTATTCTCTGCTCCTAACCAGATTTTTTGTAATATTAGCTTTAGTAGTAACGTCAATGACAAGACCTAGTAGATCAAACAGTGTCTATGCTCAAAACCAGAATTTTAGAAGTATTAGTTTGGTAGTGATACCACTACAAAAACTAATGGATCAAAAAGAGTTTTATTTCTGCTTTTAACCAGAAATTTTGGATCATTATAGACTTGGGTAGTAACAACACTGGTGATTTAAGACCTAGAGTATCTACACTACTCTATGTTCAGAATCAGAGCTTTTGAAATATTCCGTCTACTCTGTGCCAGAACTTTTAAAATTCTAGCTTGGGTACGAAAATGGATGATATAAGACCTAATGGATCAAACAGTGTTGAAATGGATTTATATAAAGTCAGTCTAGAAAATTGAAACTTTGAAAATTTTACTATAGTATTACTTGGCAGAATTCTCACTTAACCTACAAGACCTAATGGATCAAAAACCGTGAAAACTGTATTTGACCGTACCTGCAATGAGGCCAAGTGATAAATGTTTGTGTAGGAGCTCCACTGTGAACGATAATTACAAAGTTGCCAATCGTCAGTGCAATTTTCGACTCTTTAATGACTAGAAAATCAAAAACATTAATAACCTTGTCAGTGTAAAATTGATCTTTAATCTTTTAAAAAGTTTTTCGCATATTATTTCAATCCATTATGCTCAATTTTATCTATAATTATGTGTAGTGCGGTGCAATGTGATGTCTGGCACTAAAAACCCTTATCATTCAGTGTTAATATCAAAATTTTAAAAAAGGTTTCTTAAGGACCAATTTTACTATAAAATGACAATAGTGTGTGGTTTTACTTTGGATACCATTATCGTAATCTCTGCAGCATTACTTTTTTTCTTTTACATCTATCCATCGGACGTCCACTGCTGGACATAGGCCTCTTCAGTGGATTTCCAATAAAAACTATTGGAAGCGGCCTGAATCCAGCGCGTTCCTACGATCTGAATTATATTGTCAGCCCACCTAGTTTGTGGACGTCCTACGCTGCGATTACTAGTACGTGGTCTCTATTCGAGAACTTTACGGCCGCATCGACCGAAAAGTTCGCTTATAACTACTGCCATTTCAACTTGCTAAGCAGCTAAAAAAATGTAAATATATTTTACAAGTGAATTAAAATTGTCAAAGATAGAAAGACAAACCACGGACTAACTACTCCGAAGTAACTCTACGTTTATTAAAGGGCGGTTCTTTCTTTCAAATGTTATTTTGTATATGTGGTATCGATTAAATTAATTGGGCCAACAACTTACGGATATCTTGTAAAATAAAAAGAGGTTAATTAAACTAATTAAAAAAAAATATCTGTAAAATTCTCATTTTACTACCATTTTAAATGTAAAAATAAATTATAGAATGAATCTGACATTGAGACGGATTAATGTTACTTAGTTAATAAAGAGGCATTTAAAATATGCATGTGTATAGTTTATTACTTAAAACTATTGATGTAATGTAAATTACCTTCCAAACAATCAATGTAATCTCAATATTATGTATGTACGTCATTGAATATACATATTTGTAATGGACTTAGTATTAAAAGTTATAAATGTACTTGTAAAGCGGAAAGTAAAAAAAAAAGTGTGTTACAGTAAAATAGTTTGTAAATTCTTATAGGTTTTGACCTCTATGGCCAGATAGACTAATTTGAATTTGACTTTGACTCTTCAAACTCTTCAGAGAAAAAAGTTATCACAAAAACTTTCGTTTTTTAATTTTGAATTAAAACTAACGATGGTTTTATATTGTTTGAACATGTTTGTATAATTCTTGCTGTTTCGGCTTTAATGTCTCTCAAAATTAAAGCTAGATTCTACAATTATTTTTGTACAACATCCCTTTTTTGTTGCTTAATCGTACTAAATGTTAATACAGATAAAAGTAGCTCATTAAATGTTAAAATTCTAAATCGTTGTGATAATTTAATGTAAATTGTATTTAACATAATTTATGTACATTTCAAAGGTTTACTAATTGTACCGACTGAAGCGTCAAAAACAACTAAAAAGTTGAAATGGCAGATTTAAATTCCATACTGGTCAAGTTCTTATTGTAAATTACATACACTTGAAAATCATTATCCCTTTACTGCGTTCAATTTTGAAAACTTTTTGACAGCTCCGAGTATAAACTTAGTATTAGAATCACAGAGTTACCAGAGTGATAATGTCGTTGATTGAGAAATGAAAGAAAGAGACACATTATTGAGATATGGCATGAGTTAGAAAGAGAAACGCTGGTGTTCTCGATATTCTTGTATGGATCCGAATCATGGTCAATTCGCGCGGTGGACCGAAAAAAGATCGAAGCTTTCGAAATGTGGTGTTGGAGGAGAATGTTACGCATACCGTCGACCATACCATACCGAAACGCACCAATAAAGATTCAGACTAGGCTTTTTTATTCTTGAGCAATTAAAGATTAAGACTAGGCTTTCCACAATTTGCTATCAACGAGTCTTGACTTACTTTGGTCACATCGCCCGTAGGCAGCCAGACAATTTTGAGAAACTGGTTGTAGTTGGGAAAGTAGATGGCAAAGACCACGTGGACCACCTACCCGTTGGTCTGATCAGATTAGGTCAATCACCGGGCTTCCAGTTTCCACTGCTCTGAAGAAAGTCGAAGATAGGGCGGCGTGGAAGCAGCTCGTCACTGATTCCGTGAAAGCATTTTTAGACGGGCACGACCTTCAGTAATGAAGAGGACGAAGAAGAAGAATAAGAAAGAGACATGAAAAATACATATATTTGACAGTTGACAACTAGTGATAGTGATTGTCCATCCATTTTTGCGGTTGAGAATTGCCGCAAGCGACAACAGCGCTATTTCTCTGGTTGTAATAGCTCTGTGATTAGAGTGTTGTCTCGTTGTCTATGTAGATCGAAATTAAAAAGTCAGCTTTATTTTTTAGTAAGTTTAGACCTGTCAAAAAGGGCTTGAAAATTTAACTGTTTTTTACCAGACTAATATGTTTAATCTCAGTTTGGTAAAAACAGCGCTACAGTTTCATCCAAAATTTTTAAAAGAAATGTAATTCGTTTTGCCTTTGAAATGGTCGTTTTAGTATTTTCGAAATTTCAATACTTGCTCAAAAATTTTGAATAGTCCAAAATTGGCTTTAATTATTAGAACGTACATGAAATGGCGATTCAATTATACATTGTGTTCATCAGAATCTTTAAGGTGAATTTACACAGGTCGATTTTCTCTCAAGCAAGCTGCTTTACGAATTTCTTCACTTGCTAATGTGAAACTTGTTTCTTTACTTGTTCTGAGGTGAATTTCTTATAATTGTAAACAATTTACTATAAGCCAACTGCATAATCGCGAAAACAGTTGCTGTTCCATTCAAAATTTACCTTAGATTTCGAAGAAGCAGACAGACAGACAGAACTCTTTATTGTGCACAAAACAAGTAATTATAACAAAAGATACAAAGTATACTCATACTTATATTTATAACTATATAAGTTACATGTCAAACAAAATCTTGAAGTAGTGCCACAAATGGCGGCCTTATCGCTGACAGCGATCTCTACTAGGCAACCTCCAGAAGCCGTGGTCTAGATGTAGTCAATCCTTACAATCATAAGGTAGTAGGTTCAAATCCCGGTCCCGTACCAATGAGTTCTTTGGAATTTATGTACGGAATTTCACACCACTGGCTTTTCGGTGAAGGAAAACATCGTGAGGCAACCTGCATACGTCCGTAGAAGAAATTCGATGGCGTATGTCAATCTACCAACCCACACTGGTCCAGCGTGGTGGAAATGGCCCAATTACCTTTCATGAGTATGCCTACGTCCTGCAGTGGACTATTAAAAAGGCTGGCACGGTACAGTGTCGAGCAGCTGATTTTTTTCGCGATTGCGCAGTTATATTTGGATTCCATGATATTTGGATCCATATCTGTTTCGTGATTTATTTTGTCTGGAAAGAATCGACCAGTGTGAATTCCATTTTAGCAAAACTACTATTGACAAAATATTCGTGTGCTATTCGATAGCAAATTAAGCCATGTATTCAACCGTGAATGTCCATGGTGTTTTTAAAATATTTTCACATTCTCTTAACAAATATTTAATGCTCCCATCAAGTCACTTTAAAGAATATTTTGACGAATTCTGAAATCGAAAAAAAATTGAGAATCTATTGTGAAATTGTGAAAAAATCAGCTGTTTCGCTTCGAGCATATATCTTCAGAGCCATAATCCCTAAGTGAAAGTAGTAAAAAAATGTCCGAGCGCCGTCATATATACCGACTTAGATTAAATTAGACTTTACATTAAATAATTCACAATGACCCGTTTTCTCGAATCTCGACGTTATGTTACCTAATTAGTGCTTGTAAGCGAGCACTTTGGCATCGCGCGGCGTTGTAGTCGGCTTGCAATCGCCTTACGACTAACTAAAAAGCCTGCCCACTACGTAGCTTGGGCAGAGTTTTGGCTCGGACACTTTTTTTGAACGATTGTAACTCTAAAGATGTTTGCTCGAAAGACAATGGAATGAAAATGGAATGGCTGATTTTTTCCGCGGTTCTGTATTTTCCACAATCTTCCACAAAATCCCTAACGAATGTTTTTTCAATAGCTTTTATGAAGTTTGTATATGATAATTTTAAATGTGTGCATTACGTTTGCATATTATTTAATTACTTGTAAGTAATGCATTTTAATTGTAATCTTAGTGTGCCAGTTGTAGTGTTTTACTTTAGAATAATTAAATTTTGATGTATGTTGAATTATACAGATTCATAAGTATTAAACGCAAAGCCTTTTAAGGGCGGGTCTAGTACATCTAGACAAACCACTTTTTTACTATGACTTTTGGAAATTCTCTAAAAAATTCGCTTCTCCATACATTTTGCCGCGCGTTGACGAACTTTTTGTATGAACAAGATTAAGCAAAATTAAAAATTTTGAAAAAAACCCACGACGGTAAAAATCTCATCGAAAAAGAATAAAAGACGTAATTTCTATTATTTGGTAACATGCATTAAGCTACCACGGACACATTGCTGAAAACAGAATTGTAATCGGACATTTCGTTTTGATTATATTGCAACATTGTTTTGCACTAATATTGTGGCGCCCCCTAGTGAGTTACAAGCCATGACACCTGTTTAAGAACATGAACTCATCAAACACAAACCCGTTATTGAAAACCGCATCAAAATCGGATCATTAGTTTAGAAGATAGGTGGGAACATTACTTTGCACAAACGCACACACAAACAAACATCTCTCACCCTAAACGCATATACCTGCTCCGTTCCGTCGTGGGTAAAAAGCTGATTTTTTCTTCGTGATTTTCCAAAAGTTCTAGAACAAAAGTTGTTTGTCTAGATGTACTAGACCCGTTCTTAAAAGGTTTTGCATTAAATACCTATGACCCTGTATAGGCCGAACCAAAATTATTGGCGTCTGTGGACAGGAGACAAGCCGTTGCGCAGTAGCGAATATTATGTTTCAACGGCGGTAAGGAGTGGGGATTCGCGAGTAGCTTACTTTACAGACGTCATTAAGTTTGATTTGGCATAATAATATACTTATTGTAATTATATAGATTTAAGAAAAAAAAACAGCTCGTACACAAGCCATTTTGTTTCTCTATAGGACTATTCCATAATAGAGATTGATAGTTATATTCATAGATGTGATTCCATGTTATTTTAGCCATGGCAGTAATTTTAAGGTTAATCTCAATAATATTCCATTATTAATAGTACCTTATCTTCCACAAGTAATATTTAGTTCAAAAAACTACCGCTAGTGGCGACATTGTGCTCTTTATACTTCAATTGGCTTGTTTACTAAAAAAAATATAATTAGTCCGTGAAATAGATTATCAAAAATTATTAGACTCGTATTTTTTGTTTTGTCAATTTAACTAAAATTAATAAAGATATAGCCCGTTAAAGTTCCGCGTGACGTCATTAACCTTCTACAAATGTACCGGTATCGGCTAGTGACGTCACGAGCCCCCACTCTCAAAATTTGACAAGGTTTATCTTTGTCACTAATTTTTGGATTGACAAAAGATGTGTCTAATATTTTTTAACTATCTTACTAACGGACTAATTATAACTGTGATGTTTAAGTAAACATGCCTTTTATAGAGTTACGTAAAAAGTGCTTAATAGACAAAAGTCGTGAAGCACTGAGCGTTATTAACAACTTTTACTGTGGGACCATATATAAAACCACACTAAAAATCATGTCATTCGTGCATTTTTGTCTGTTGAATAGTTGACTCAAATATGTTGCTTTATATTACAGAAATTTTCATTGTACCTATTTGTTCAAATTTTGTGCCAAAAAGTATATTATAATGTTCTGAATTTGTCGGTTTGATGGCGCCACTGGTGATTATTTTATGAACTAAAAAATACTTAAAAATAGACATTCTTATTTTTTATTTTATTACCATAAACGCCATTTTCCGTAGTTTAAGTATGCAACCATGTACTCGATATTGTACCAAATAGTAACAGCTATTGTTAGTATTAATGATGATGGACGAACGTGTCGCTACTATCGCAAAAACGGACGCCAGAAATAAAAAAAAACGGCCTTTAGGCCAATTTTAAAAGCGCAATCGTAATTTTAATAGCAATTTACAATTTTGTTCTCTCTTTCAAATGCATAATAGTGAAAAAGAAATAGGAACATTGTAAATTGCTATTAATATTACAATGGCGCCTTAAGAATTGGGCCTAATGACGACTATCGTGTGTGGTGTATTAAAAGACTTCACGCCGTTCCATAAGTAAGTTCGTATAGCCCTGGTGTCAGAGTTTTTAGGCCGCCTGAAGACTTCTGGCATTACTAAACGGTTAAAACAACCGGTACCTACAATTTAACGTGTCATCTGAGCCTCGGCAGCGCTCAGTTGTTGCGCTACGGGCTAGACTCACATAAATTGTTTATGATATCTGTAAACAAGGATACAAATTAACATTTTAACCGAGCTTTGTAAATAGTTTTTAAAACAATTGTAAAGATGCCATTTTATTCAGTATAATCTATTTAAAAAATGTATGTAAAAATTGGTGTAAAAAATTGTGAATTATAAATGTGATTACTAAATTAGAACTGATTAATTATTTGGATTTTAAATGTTTCCATTATAGTAATTAGTTGTTTTTGCATTTATTGCATTTGTGTATAAGAGAGGTTTTACAGTTTTCGCGCTCTCGGTCTGCATTCAGTATTTTGAAAGATGTTCTAGGTGTTACTTTGCAAAGGGCAGGGATTTCAAGAGATATATAATACGAACATATTTTACGGTGGTCAGTTATTATTAGTTATTGCACGAATAGACGCTTAGTGAAGCCAGTATTTAGAAACGTATGCAAAGAAATATAATTTACTTACAATAACCAAAAAAACATATTTTGAGACTTAAGACTTATTTCATTAAAAAAAAAAAATGTAGGTAAGTAAATTTGTGTTAACTTATTGTGATTTGAGTTTTTCAATTATCATTGTCAAATTTTTTTTCATTATAAAATATTGAATTCTTCAGCGAGAGAGTGTGGAATCTATAAAATCCCTCTTAACGTGTTGAAGGAATATCAATGTTTGACTGTAAGTAGGCGTATTTTTAACAATTATTAGTGAAATTCATTAAAACTGCACAATTTTTATTAATCATTAAAATGTAATGTTATTTTTGTGTACTAGTAGTAATAGATTATTCTTGTACATTGGATACTTGTACGCAGTGATATAGATACATAAATAAATATTGCATAACTTACAGCTCTTTGTTTTTTTTTTAATATAATAATAGACATTTACGATTTTTAGGGTTCCGTACCTAAAGAGTAAATAAACGGGACCCTATTACTAAGACTTCGCTGTCCGTCTGTCTGTCACCAGGCTGTATCTCATGAACCGTGATAGTTAGAACGTTGAAATTTTCACAGATGATGTGTTTCTTTTATCCCCCGTGACTCTACTGCTTGGCTCTTCTGTTGTGCTATAACAATAAATACTAAAAATAGAAGAAAAAAAGTATTTTAGGGGACATACAATAAACCTGAATTTTAAGCCGTTTTTCGCTCGAAATTAATAACGGGAACAGTGTTCCCAAATTTTAAATGTATTCACTTCGAAAATGAATAATTAATTGAAATAAATATTTAAGGGGGGGCTCCCATACAAGAAACGTGATTTTTCATATTCGATATTACCTAATAATGTCAACGGGAAGATGCTTCAAATATTCATAGAAAATTAATTTGTATGCTCCCTTCAAAAATAAATACTTAGTTAAAATATATTATATTAAGGGGGGCTTCCATACGGTACGGAACCCTTCGTGCGCGAGTCCGACTCGCATTTGGCCGATTATTTTAATGCACAATCCTATATCCACTTACTTTGATGATTAAATTGTAGTCTAGCCGTATGGTTTTGAAGATCAAATACACCTTTCTGAATTAATTTGGTTTAGTTGGAAACGTGCGCGTTCTTAATCAGTCGTCTAAATATGAGGCCCCCTAAACTAAAGGGTTTCACACCCCTGTCTTGAACAAGGGTCGGTATAGATAGGAACCTGTTTGACGAAACTTAATTTTCATAGTTTTACCTGCCTACTTACTGCCCTACATAAGACGACTTTGCAGTAATTGCAGTCAAAATTATAAAATACTAGCGATCCGCCCTGGCTTCGCACAGGTGTATTATACATTATAAACCTTCCTCTTGAATTAGATACTATCTATTTTAAAAAAAACCGCATAAAAATCCGTTGCGTAGTTTTAAAGATATAAGCATACATGGGGACAGCGGAAGCGACTTTGTTTTATAATAGTGATTAGGTATTTGAAATTTAAATTGTAATTTTTAACCGACTTCCAAAATGGAGGAGGTTCTGAGTTCGTCTGTTTGTTTTTATTGTGTATCTTCATCGATATTATCGCCAATGATGAACCGATTTTAAAAAATATTTTTTAGTTCGAACGGGTATAAGTACTTACTCCCGAGGCTGTAATCAGTTGGTTTCGAAATTAGCTGAGCCGTTTTTGTAAAATCAACAACAATGTAAAAATTGTAAAAGTACCTACATATCTTTTTTATGTATTGGAATGTATTATTGTTTTTGTAACTTTTTATTCTCTTCTCTTCACTTGTCCACAAATAAGCTGTGTACGGTTATCATTGGACATTAGGTTTAGAAAGTTTGGCTAATGTTTAATTGTATCATAGTTATAAGCCTATTGTCTGTTACCGAACCAATTGTAATAAAATAAAATAAAAATCGTTTCGAGCGAACTATTCGAATTTTGTACACGATGGAAGTTGGTTTTGCCATTTTTTGCGAAAAATAATTATTAAAATATTTGTTTTAGAGCCGTAGTGGCATAGAAACGTACACCTTACAATACAATAGTGGGGTCAAGGGATATAACTCCGGTCCCATATTCGATCGAGTACCTACTATGACAAAAGTACTCGATCGAATATGGGACCGGAATTTTAACCCTTGACCCCACTAAGTCCACCAACTCGCACTGAGCCAGCGTGGTGGGCATGGCCCAAACGACCTTCGTGGGTAGACCTATGTTCAGCAGTGGACTATATTCATTAGCAATATTAGTTTGAAAAAATACTCCAATCTTCACTGCACTGACATGACTTTATAATTACCTACGTTCGGCCGTTCAGAGAATGCGTTCCTGACACATCATCTTGAAAAAATGTTTTTGGCCGATATCTCGGAAACTATGTACTTAAGGGCAAAAAACATTAAGATCATTATTGTAGAAAATAAAATTTCGCATCTTTTGTTTCCATTAAACTTTTTCCATAAATCGTAAACGGTAAGTTTTACAAAAAAGTTTAGTGGAAACAAAAGATGCGAAATTTTATTTTCTACAATAATGATCTTAATGTTTCTTGCCCTTAAGTACATAGTTTCCGAGATATCGGCCAAAAACATTTTTTCAAGATGACGTGTCAGGAACGGATTCTCTGAACGGCCGAACTATAACCACTTTTACTGCAACAATGATTTTTTTCAAACTACAGTTACTACAGTTTTCCTTGTGTTTTCCTTATGAAGGCATCATAATAAAGATTTTTCCATCCATCTATCTTTTTTTTATTTAATTCTGAATAGGTTTGCGATTGACCACATACTGCCTGATGTTGAGCAGATAAGCGGTCTAGATTGTAGCACGCTTACCTAGAAGATACCTATTTACTCGGGATTTGAAGACGCCGACGTTGTACTTTAGCGGGAAGACAGACCCAGGCAAAGCGTTCCACAGTCTGGCTGTTCGTATGAGGAATGAGGATTAAAAACGCTTGGTTCTAACGCGCGGAATGTCCACCATAAAAGGATGGCGCTTTGGTCGTTCGTCTAGTCGTACGATAGAAGAAAGGGGCAGGTGGGACCAGATTGTGCAACTCTTATCTGTCAGCCATATAGGAGTCCACTAGGATATATGTCCATTGCTGGACATAGGCCTTATCTGTAGATCGCTAATAAGACCGGAAGCGGCTTGCATCCAGCGAGATCCTACCCTGATGGTATCATCTAACTTGTGGGTGAACGTCCTACGCTGCGCTTGGCGATACGTGGTCTCCATCTCCACTCGAGAACTCGAGACTATCTATATAAGTATGTATTTAAAATATGTAAATGTAGTATATCAGTCTCTGGCAGCCATATCACAAGCATTGCTTAGTTTGGGGTCAGAGACCGTGTGTAAGATGTCCCCTAATATTTATTTATTATTTATTTTCGAGTTTGTAGAGAGACTCCGAGCATAGCCTTCTCCATAGCAAGTTGGATCGACTACTTGTTAATGTTTCACTTTTGTTTGTGGTTATAAATAAAGAGTTTTGTCCGTCTGTCTGTCTGTCTTGTTTGAAAGATTTCTAACTTAAAGTGCACTTAGGCAGTAAGTTTACTTTTGCCGTTTGAATCTTGTAGGCGTAAAAATCTGTGTTTTATTGTTGTTGAAGCTAAATACTTAGTTCAAGTATTAATTTCAATGTGACCAATTCATGAGCATCCTTCTATCTTCGTGCACAGAATGCGTGCAACTCGGAATCGACAAAATATATGAAACAGCTGATTTTTTCTCGTATTCCGGATCGGTCCCACAGTAAATGTGGTTCATAATGACGGTATGTCATCATCTCCTTTCGGCTTAGTACACGAGTTCTGCAGAACCCTGTATACTCTTTCTGAATAAGCTTGCAGATACTTACCTACGATAATGGGCTCGAATTTGAATCCTTCGGCCTTAACATTGAATGTACACCTAATTACTTAGTAACAAATAGCCTCCTTTCGGCGTAGTACACCAGTTCTGGGTAACCCTATAGATTGTCAGTCAGCACTCGGCGCGGCGCGGATACGGCGCGGGCGGACCTCACGCCGAAACTGATACGGTGTAAGGACACACTCACACAGGTAGGTACACACACAACACATTACATAATGACCAATTTATATTCCACACTAAAATACCTACCTACTTACCTAAGTGCTCCTTGAGTTCACATTCTTACTTTATTAGTAAGTTAGTACCTACGTATTAGGCAGGGTGGCTAGGAATTATATCAATTTTTAGGTGCCTGAAGACCTTCGAGCCATGATATCGGCGAATCATGGTTTGTGGCTAACTTAACATCCGCCAACTTGGTTGATTCGGCCTATAGCTCTGTCCATAGCAATGCAAATGCCACCAATCATATCCATCTAATTCTAACCTATCTGAAGATTAACCGCTGTAACTTTGATTTACCTACTTACTAAAGTGTTATGCAAGTTAACAAAAATCCTGTAGATACGAGTAAGTATGTTAACTACCTAAGTACGTCAGCCATAGGATTTCCACTGCTGGACTTAGGCCCTAGAAATCTCCGATAAGGCCTCCGGAAATAGGCTTGCATCCAGCACGATCCTGCAAGCGAAAGCGATCGGTTACGGTACACTCCGGTCAAAAAAGATAAAATCTGTCGCCCAATATGAAAATGACCTAACTCACAAAATCGCAGAAACGGCCAGTGTGCACGAATGCTAAGAAAAAATCGTTCATTATACGCACTCAATATAATTGTGTGCGTGCGTGTACGTACACAGGCTCGTTAAGTGCGTGCATGGCAAAAATGCAACTCCACGACTTGGTTAAATATCGGATGGACTGCAAAAAGATGGAGTAGGGCTTGAGCAGTTGTATAGAAAATATTTAGCTTATATAGATATAAATTAAAGCTTTGTTGCTCACACTGGAAATACTTATAAAGCACCCACCTAAAATAACTTACAAAAAAATTAAAAATAGTAAAATAAATGAAATGCAATCATTTAAGTAACTTGAAATTTGTATTTTGTATGATGTATGCTATGAATATTGAACAAAGAATGTTATTACCTACTAATAGTGGTATCTTTCAGGCAGCAAATTAAAATTGCGTAAAATAAATAATAATGCAAAAAGATATTGCTAAACTAAAACAAACATGCGTTTATTTATAGTGCTTTGTGACTTGCATAGAGTGTTTGTTCATGAAACATTATTTATATTTTATTTGTTAAGTAAAAAATATTTTAATGTCGTTTTGCCATTGATTTGTGCCTTAGCGGCGGATAAGTAGGTAAACAGTTTTTTTGTACAAAAGCTTTACGTGCCACCTCTGTCAGATGCGAAAGTTTTTATTAGTACATCTAGGATGTACTTATACCACCTTTTATACAATAAATTGTATTGCTACTTATAGGTTTACAGGTTTACATTGTTATTTATTATTTATTTACACAATATGAGAAAATTCTATTTTATCCTACGGTAATGCAAGTATTTATTTGTTACTGACTCTATCGGACTCTAACGGGTCTTCCAGTAGGCACGTCCGAACTTCGAGTTGGTAGCGGCCATCTTGTTGAAGCTACATCTGTCAAATTGGCTGTCATTTATTCATTCTGTTTTGCCAAATCATCATGGATAAGCTATAGCATTCAACAACACGTGCAAATGATAAAATTGTTTTATCAAAATGAGTGTTCTGTTCGGGCAACGCACCGCGCGCTTCGCCCATTTTACGGTCGCCATAATCGTCCTACTGAGAGGACTATTCGTCGGCCACCGAGATCTTATGACTTAACCCCGCTAGACTTTTTCTTGTGGGGTTTTCTTAAATCGCAGGTCTATGCGAATAAACCACAAACCACAGCGGCCCTCAAAACCAACATAACCTATGCCATAGGTCAAATTCAGCCAGATTTATGGGCGAAAGTCATGGAAAATTGGTTAACTAGTCTGTATGTAACTTTTTTGTGTATTTTCATTGATAATTTCGCAAATTGTGAACAGAATCGAAAAAATCATTTTTAGTTTGAACTTTTTACTCCCGAGGTAAATTTTACAGAAATCGACTGAGCCGTTTTTGAAAAATCAACAATACTCGTACCTAATGTAAGCAATCTGAGCGAAATAATCGAACTTCACACGGCGGTTATGCAATTTTTTGCGAAAAATAATAAAAATTACCTAACATAGAATCTATTGGTTATTTTTAGTCATTTTGTAGTGGTTTTATATTGTTTGTAGTTCATGGGTACTGTACTAAGTATTTAAAAATTCCACGTACTCTGCAACATATTTATTTAATTATATTACCTATTATTTCTGACTAGATGTTACAGTAAGAGAGAAGCCTATACCCATCAGTGGGATAAAGAAGGCTCTGGATGATGATGATGATGATTCTAACTAAATAAGTGAATTTACAAAAACAATATGCTTCTTCCCAAAAAATCCACTCCACAGTTTTCCTTGTTCCCAACTTCCCCAACTGGCAAGGTGAATGAACTCACGAAATGCACGCACACTGTCACAAATCACACACGCACACCGACACAACGCAGGACATGTTACCATAGGTTAGTGCCAACGTCAAGTTCAACGTACCACTTTTTTAAATCATTCCGATATAAGTAACAACTTAACGGCCTTTTGATCGGCCACAACTGTCTCACTTACACATGTATATATCCCTTATATATCCCACATAGTCTAATAATGTTAGTAGGTAACTATACAGGGTTATTTCTATTCAATTAGCATCCTTTTAGGGGCTTATTCTGTACATCAAAACTAACAACTTTTGTTCTGCGACTTTTGTCAAGACTAAAAAAAATTGTTGTTCCATAGAAAAATATCATTCACCTGCGACAAAAATGTGTATGGAATAGCAATTTTTATTTTAAGTTCTGACAAAAGTAGCAGAGCAAAAGTTGTTAGTTGTTATGTACAGAATAGGCCTCTAAAAGGATACTAATTGATTAGAAAGAACCATGTAGAATGAAAATTGTACTAAAGCTATTAATTTGCCGTGCGTAAGATGTACCCCAATATTATTTATTTATATTAATGCAATTTAAAGGATGGCTACCCACGTTTCACACTTAGTTTAGTGGTCATGGATAGGTACTTTGTATGTAAAAAAAGTAATAAAATTATATTTATTTTATTTGAATGTGTTGTTGTTGTTATTTTCATTCAGTATCTAAAAACCTAATTTTTAAGCAATCATTAACCGTAGGTACGAGTATAATTTGTATCTGGGAGAGTTTGTTTTGACATCTTTTGATTGAACTGAAAAAATCTAAATCTTTATTTTTGATTTTTTCCATATATTTTGTCAAATTAAGAGATTTAATTTTACTACAAAACGTGTGTAATTTAAAGTACCTATACGTTATATGTAATGTATACACGTGTATGTAAACATTTGATTGAAATTTCACATGTTGTGATTTTTTTATGTTCATGCTAAATTGTGCGACCGAGATAGCATTTGGCGTATAATGGTAAGCGTCCATTTGTCGGTATCGTACGCAACGGACGCGTCGCACGCAACGGATCGTAGCATTCTTTGTATAGAGACTCATATAAGTGCGTCCACCTGTCCGCATCGTACGCATCGCACATCGGCAATGCCGACACCGTTGCTCCGAGAGGCAACTTTTGCGATGCGTGTCGATGACGTCATACGGAATGCCGATCAGTGGACGCACCCCGCGCGCTCGCCCTCTATCGTCGGCCATTTGCATTTTTTGTTTGTACTGTCAACACGCGTTGTTTTTGCAACATGGACGCGTCAAGACTAATCGCAATTGTGCAAGAGTACGAAGAAATTTATAATTTAAAACACCCTAACTATTCTAACCAGCAAAGAAGGGACAATATTTGGGAGGAAATTGGGAACAGGTTAAATCAAACAGGTAAGTTTATAATTTTTTATTTAATAACTTATACCACAGAGATAGGAACAGATACACGATGCCATACTAAAAAACGTCACGTTGAGGTGGTATGAAAAGCTCATACATTTACGCGCATTCCAGCCCGAATTCTCCTCAATTGCCAATCTACCGACCCTGCTTCTGAGTTAAAGTAACTTTTGAAGCTATCCCTGACTGCTAAAGCATCTGTGCGTGAATTACCACCTACATTCCTTAGGTTTTGCAGTCCTCTCATGGATGTGTTTAAATCGTTTTCGGTCCAGTGGCATGAGTCATTTCTTAAAAAGTTGTGCAAACAGCATGTAGTCATTACGACAGTTACAATGTGCTCTTCGTGCATAGACAATCTTCGTTCGAAAATTCTAAATTTTTTTGCCAATATTCCAAATGTATTTTCCACAGTATTTCTCGCACGACTGAGCCGATAGTTAAAAACTTTTTTTTCTTCATTTCTTTGGGCATCATCTCGAGAGTATGGTCGCATTAAATACGTGCACAGTGGAAAAGCTTCGTCACCGATGATGACGTGAGGTAGTGGTTCAGTGCCTCCTGGTGGTATTTTTCGTGGAGGTATGTTTAGAGTGCCATCCTGTAAACCTTTGCCTAAACTCGAATTTCTCAAAATACTAGCATCAGAGTTCTTACCAAACGCACCGACATCTACGACTATGAATTTTTTATCTGCGTCGACTAAGGCTAGCAGTACCAAACTAAAATGTTTTTTATAACAAAAGTAATTTGAACCACTGTGCGGTGGAGCTTGAATAAGCACGTGTTTTCCATCAATGGCAGCGATCGCGTTGGGAAAATTCCATTTCTCGTAAAAACCTTTTTCTGATTCAATCCACGTATCTTCAGAAGGTTTTGGCATCACTATGGGCTGTAGGACTTCAATAATGGCTTCGCAGGTCGAATACACAATTTCTCGCACTGTACGTTCGCCCATCCTGAAGGAAAATGCCAGAGATCGAAAAGAATTCCCAGTGGCTAAGTACCTGAAATAAATAAAATAAAATATTTTTAATTGTTACAGGCAATGCATGCAAGGAGCGATGGACCAGAATCAGAGACAACCATAGGAAGGCTTTGAATTTGCGTAAGACCAAAAGCGGCCAAGCAGCATCGAAACTAAAACCTCCCAAATTCTTCCAAGAACTTTCTTTCCTAGTACCATACCTAAACGATGAGGAAGACCGGCGGTCAAACCTATCGCCAAGAAGTGTCAACAATAACGACGAAACACAGCTTGAAGCACTGTCTGATTCTAGTAATCTAGATACAAGCGATGCAGGAAGTCAACAATCAATTGAATCCGCTCGAACTGTCGGTAGGAAATCGACCTACGCAGCTTCACAAACTTCACAAGGTCCAACAGCAGCCAACGTTCTACAACAATACTTAACAAGAACGGCACAAAACAGAAATCTGAGTGATCCTCTCGTGGATTTTTTCATCAACATGGCTAAAACAGTAAAGACTTTTCCTTTACAAGACCAAATTCAAATTAAATCTGAATTGTTTCAAATGGTTAATAGCGTGGAGATGAGGCTGGCGACAACTCCAATCAATCCTGAATATCCTGATTCTAATCTTATGACATCTGGTTCGAATGAAAGAGAGAGAGTGAGAATTGTTTCAAATATATTGCTTCCGCAACCTACTCGTTCTTCAAATGCAACAATGTTTACTTCGTCTGCTATGAACAACATCACAACCATCGCTTCGACACCATCTGTGAATAAAACTCTATACGTGATGTCTCCTCCTCCTCCACCTGCCATGAACGAGACTCTGCACAATCTGTCTTCGGCAATGTTTTCTCGTTCGTCTACACCTACGAACAACATCATAACCATCGCTTCGACACCATCTGTGAACGTGATGTCTCCTCCTCCTCCACCTGCCATGAACGAAACTCTGCACAATCAGTCTTCGGCAATGTTTTCTCGTTCGTCTACACCTAACGAAATGCTGCCTTCACCCATGAATGAAACGATGTCTTCACGTCTCAATAGCGAAACTCAGCGCATGATGTCCTCCCAAGAAAATGTGAACTATACGGATCAAAACACGCAGATTCTCGGCCAATATTTACATTTTAATAAGAAGTAATGCATACGATGTTTCATTCCAATAAATACCTTAAACACACAGCAAGCCTTTCTTCTGGTCCTATAGCTTCCCTGTATTTAGTATTCTGTCTCAGTAAATGTGGTTTCAGGGTATCAACAAGATAATGGAATTTAGCTTGCGACATACGAAAATATTGGAAGAACTTGATGTCATCGTTTGACAAATCAGGAAACAGGGTGTGATATTCTCCATGTTCCGATCTCTTCTTGAATATGTCGTGTATCCAGATACTATGTTTCCTTTTAACTTTTTTTTCCAATTCTTCCTCTTCTGCTAACAAACAAGCTACAACGACAATTTGTTCTTCATCGCTTTCTTCCATCCTCACAGAGTCCGCACGTACGCTCACTACGAAAATCCGAATGAACTGGCATCGTCAATCCGTATTCTGGTACTCACCGTCGGTAATCCGTACGCTGCCGATACAGTGGACGCACTGTGAAAACTTGTATCTGTTTGATGCGACGCGTCCGTTGCGTACGATACCGACAAATGGACGCTTACCATAAAACCCCCTTAACGTACAAGTAGGTACTTATTACTTGAATACTTATAAGTAACTTAAGTTTAAGTTTAAGGTTTATTGCAGATCAGGAAATCGAAATTAACCTTTTTGAAGACCTGTATTTTTTCTTTGCTTTTTTTCGTCCATTGGTTTGCTTTTATCGGAATATTTTTGATTTTTCGGTCGATGAGGAAACGATTTTCTTGTCAGATTGAATTTTATATCGATCTGTTTGGGTGTAAACGTTAATGGAATAATAATGTTGATACCCTTAAATTGGTGCTATTTTTAGGGTTCCGTACCCAAAGGGTAAAACGGGACCCTATTACTAAGCATCCGCTGTCCGTCTGTCCGTCTGCTGTCTGTCACCAGGCTGTATCTCATGAACCGTGATAGCTAGAACGTTGAAAATTTCACAAATGATGTATTTCTGTTGCCGCTATAACAACAAATACTAAAAACAAAATAAAACAAATATTCAAGGGGGGCTCCTATACAACAAACGTAACTTTTTTTGCCGTGTTTTGCTCGATATTAATAACGGCAAAAGGTAGACGCTTGAAATGAGGCTGAGGGAGTTCCAATAGGTACGGAACCCTTCGTGAGCGAGTTAAACTCGCACTTGACTAATTATTTATTTTAGATTTGCGGGGCGAAACGACGCAATACCCATTTTTAAACATAAATTAAGTTCATAATTATTGTTATTTTTTTCAATAGATATTTTCGCAGGAGAAAATCTGCAACTACCTACGTTATTTTTTTTTTAATTTGCTCACCTTTGGACGCCTGTTTTTGTAAACCGACTTGAAAAATGATGGTTTTTCTTGAAATAGGTACCTAATTAGGTACCTACTTCTCTATATTAGACTTATTTAAAAACAAAACTTTAATCAAAATGAGAATCTGATACGCTAGAGAAAATTTATTTGCTGAGAACTTCTTACTTCGGTGGCTGTATTTATGTACTTAGGTACCTAGTTTTATTGTAAGTAGTAGTGTTTAGGTAGTCTATGAGAAGTGACCTAAGAAGTTACCTTCCTAGAAGAGCTGCATTCGACGTAACATAAGTATACTTACTTCACAATGTAGGAAGGCACCTACATAACTAAGTACTTAAGTAAGTCTCCTTTAAAAACTTTAAGTATGTTGGTCAGTTTTAATTTTCTACTTACTTAAAAACTTTCTTTCTATACCTACTTACTTACCTAATAAGAGTAAGTACCTATTTACTTAGGTAAAATGCGTACCTAAGTGTTTTTGAGACGCACTTTGTATGTAGGTGTAGGTATAGCCATAACGTATGAAATTTTAAAATCAAAAATTTAAAACAAAATTTTATTAAGTACGTTACCGTTAACTTAGTTTGTAAGCATACTTAGAGCCAGGTGCACGATCTATACCTACCAGTATAAGTAAATATAATTATCTATTTCCTAGTTGATATATACGTATGGCAAATTTTGAAATACAATATAATATCTTTATTGTAAATAAAAATCGGCCAAGTACGAGTCGGACTCGCGCACGGAGGGTTCCGTACTGTATGGGAGCCCCCCTTAAATATTTATTTTATTTTAATTTTAATATTTATTATTGAAGGGAAATATAAATCTAAAAATTCTGTGAAAATTTCAAGCATCTACCCTCTACGTTTTTCGCTCTATATTAATAATGGTAATTATTAATATAGAGCGAAAAACGTCTAAAAATTCAGGTTTGTTGTATGGGAGCCCCCCTTAAATATTTATTTTATTTTGTTTTTAGTATTTGTTGTTATAGCGGCAACCGAAATAGGTACATCATCTGTGAAAATTTCAGCTGCCTAGCTATCATGGTTCATGAGATACAGCCCGGTCACAGACGGACAGACAGACGGACAGACGGACATCGAAGTCTTAGTAATTGGGTCCCGTTTTTCTCTTTGGGTACGGAACCCTAAAAACTAGCTGACTCAATACACGATTTCAAAACATTTTTTCAAAACAAAGCAATTTCCACCAAAACCATTTAATAATCACATTGGTGACTAACACCAACAACGCCATAAGTGCCATTATCTTATTTTTATTACTTATCTTATTTTCTGCATTTATTAGTAGGTGAACAACATAGGTACGTTTATTGTAGGTAAAGTAAATACTTAAGCACTCAAATACAATTTCAAAATATCAATATTTTTCAAAAACAAAGCAATTCCTACCAAAACCAATCAATCAACATATCGGCGTCCCGCACCAACAACGCCATAAGTGCCATTTTCTTATTTTCTGCATTTCTAGGTGAACGACCGACTAAGGCACGCAGTCGCGGGCCAATTCATCAAACTGCAATAATGTGTGTAAACGGGACCGGGATGCCTCCTAGATGCGGACTAGGGGAGGTTTCTACACAGCCAGCGGTAAGCGCTTCATAGACAAATTAAAGCGCTTTTTTAAATTGTTGGAAAATGCTTTGGAAATTCAATCTGGTAGCTGCAATGATGAATTTGTTGATTTAGCTTACTGATAATTAATTGTGGTAGAAAATTAGTGATTTGAATTTGATGCAATTTATTCTAGTTTTATAATTATGTCTTTATTGATGTAATGTTTAGTTTGTTTACGAGTCAAATCTTTTGCAGTCGTAAGTTTGGAATCATTACACATATGATTGTTAGGTAAGTACCTAAGTAAAAAGGAAAAATTAGTAATTTTCAATATTTAGTTCTATTTATTAATGTTGTGGTCACCAAAGTTTCCCCTTGCCTATGAAGCGCTTTAAGCTGTTTTTACAAACCGACATCCCCTATCTATCGCGGACTGGGGCGCCGCCGATTGGCGGAGGCCTAACGTTGGTTTTCTAACTAAAATCATGAAAATACCACCCTTTGTGCCAACACTGGCTTTTAACAGAACAATACGCCATTTTAGTTTTTTCCCTGCTAATCTAGGAGGGTTCTATTTCATGGGGTAATGACCGAGAACTGGATGTTATTTACGCTGTGCCAGTTTTAATATGCATAGATAGGAGCCATCGAGAGCGTGGTTAATGATATTCAAAAGAGGCTATTCGTTGGCTCTTCGAGAATATTCTATTTTTGATAAGGTAGATAATTTTTGAAATATTGATTTAAGTAGGCGAATGAGAAATCATTTTTATCATCATCATTTCTTGTCAATGGCAAATATTTTTCGTTAAAGTCTTTTTAGGATTCCGTACCCAAAGAGTAAAAACGGGGCCCTATTAAGTACTAAGACTCCGCTGTCCGTCTGTCTGTCTGTCACCAGGCTGTATCTCATGAACCGTACCTTAATAGCGAGAACGTTGAAATTTTCACTGATGACGTATTACTGTTGCCGCTATAATTACAAATACTAAAAATAAATATTTAAAGGTAAAAATTCAGGTTTGTTATTTGTTTGTATTCAGGCAACAAACTTAAATTTTTAAACGTTTTACGCTCGATAATAATAATGGTCACAGGTAGCCGCTTGAAATATTCACAGAAAATTTAGTTAAATATAAATACATTAAAATAAAATACATATTTAGAGTGTATCCCATCAGGCCCGGTGACTTGGCTCGGCGCCGGGCCACATGGGAAAAAAAAGTTTTAGCTGGCCCGTAAGGGGCTCCCATACAAGTAACGTGATTTTTTTGCTCGATATTAATAACGGCAACAGGAAGATGCTTGAAATATTAAGTGGTATATTACTTTCAAAAATAATTAATAAATTAAAATAAAACATAAGTACCTACTAAAGGGGCTTCCATACAGTGCGGAACCCTTCGTGTGCGAGTCCGACTCGCACTTAGTCAATTTTTCTTTTAATTTGGACAATACATGTTGATTAGTGTCTAGGTCATAAATTCCTAAGTACCGGCTTACAACAAAAGATTTAAACACGCTTTAAACACTGTTTAACGTACAATTTGTACTGTTAAACATTGGCTTGCGTACTTAAACCTTTTGTGGAGGGACGGCTAAAGTCTTCTTATTTTAAAGTTTAATTTTTCCACAATCTTTTCTCTAACCGAATTAGATACTAATCTTCTCAAGTACCTACCTACCTACCTACTGAATAGGTAGGTTAGAATAATTTAACCGAAGAGATTAGACTACGGCTGCTTCAGATATAAGATATGATCAGGTTCGCTCGAAGATCATAAAAATTGACGACCTAAAACTATTCGCCGCAAAAACCTCAACTAGCAGAGCTACTCGTCTAAAAATCGTGTGACTAATTCTAAAAATCGTGTTTCTATCATTAAATCAGGTGGGACCGGTCCGGTCTGGTCGCCGGACCACAAACTGCAGATCAGAATATAACAGATTCGTTGTATCAGATTATACAAACTATATAGCTGTTGCTTTGCCAAGTGCAGAAATAGATGAGACAGAAGACTAATCAATACGAATAATTTTTACGATGGGGCCAATTCCAGACCATAAATTGACGGAATATGTAGGTATAACAGATTAATTGTTTTAGATAGGTAATATTAATTAATATTAAGGGGCCAACCCCAGACCACACATTGTAGATCAGAATATAACAGATTAATTGTATCAGATTAGACTAAGTAGCCGTTGTTTTGCCAAGTGCTGAAATATATGAGACGGAAGAGTCTTGGTTTCGAACAAATTTTACGATGGGGCCAACTCCAGAGATCAAGAATTGTTCATAAATTAAAGATCAGAATATAACAGATTCGCTGTGCTATGTGCCCTGCCCATTGCCACTTCAATTTGTCAATCCATACATAGGTAGGTACTAGTATCTTTGGTTCTTCTACGGTTCTCCTCGTTTCTGATTCGATCTCGCAGGAAGACTCCTAGCCATAGCCCTCACTACAGCTCGTTGAGCAACTTGGAGCTTACTAATAAGGCCCATAGTGAGAGACCACGTTTCTATGCCATAAATCATCACTGACAACACACACTGGTCGAAAACTTTCGACTTGAGGCACTACGATCACTACTTAGAATACCTACCTACTTAGATTATTTCATTAATATGAACGATTTCATAGCACAGACACGATGATAATTGATTAAGTTATAATAATAATTAGTCCGTTAGTTAAATTCTTGAAAAATTGTTTTTTTTATATATAAGTTTAGTTTAACCTGTCCCGTTGTCTGTCTGTCGGTCTGTAATCAAATCTTGCAAGTTAAATTTGATCTACTTCCCGGTTACCGATTGAGCTGAAATTTTGCGTTTTGCCAAAATAACTTAACAATGAAACGACACAACCTCATCGAGTCAGGGTTCATTTGAATGGTCTTGGCGAGTAGTTAGTCTTTCAATGGTAACCAGGGTCTGATGATGGAGCTGGAAGGTGGTCATAGGAACTCTGTAATGAAACGACGCAACCCTATCGAGTTTCGGCTCGTTTGATTCGTCTCGGCGAGTACTTGTTCAGTAAAAGCTTGTTTTTTTTTACATAAATGTTTTTTTTAAATATACCTAATATCTACCTACTTGTTTCTTTTGTCAACCAAACAATAAACGACAAAGATAAACCTTGTCAAAGTTGCGAGTATAGTTAATTTATAGAGTGGGGGCTTGTAACGCCACTCTTACGAGAAAAGTGCTATAGGTTGTAAGTGCTTTTCAAGTATAATATAATTATTTTTTGTAAAAAATAGCATGACCGACTTCACCCGTGTACAGAATTCGAGAATATTTCGCACGGATCGATGTAGCATTTTTCACATTATTGTTGATTTATCAAAAATGGTTCAGCCGATTTCGATAAAATTTTAACGGGACCAATTTCGAAGTATACTCTTTCCAATAAAAAAAGAATTATTAAAATCAGAGTACTATGAAAAATGTTATGCGTGGTTATACACAAAAAAAATATACGCGTCGAATTCAGTAGGTACCTCCTCCGGTTGTTCGCACGAAGCTATAAGTATAGGTATAGCTTCGTGGTTGTTCGTCCGTCAAAAAGTGACGTTACGCGCTACTATCTTCATCAATTTTTGTTTAAAAGACAAAAGAAAAAATACGTGTCCAGTATTTTTTGATAGTGTAACTAGGTAATGTAAGACGGACTAATTATATTTTTAAACGGTTTTATTTAACTTCACTTGCACGTTTTTTGGGTCAAATCTAGTCATTGAAATTTCACCCGCTTTCCGTGGACAAATTGAAATGATATTTGATACATAGCTTTAGTTTCGATTACAATACAATTTTTTGTATTCAGAATTGACGTAGGTAAATACAAGATGGCCACCACCACAACATGGCTAATTATATTTTTTTACACAACCCCCTCAATATAGGTATCAAATGAAAGGGCTTTTCATGTAGAACACAGTTTTAGTAACAAAATAAAAACACAAAAACAAAATTGGTGAAAATCTTTTTTAAATCAAATGGTTTTATATTAAAAGCTAAAAACTTATAACTCACATATTAAATCTTGGGGCGCTACGTACACAAGTAATGAAATCTTCCAGGCGACCACGATTTTAGTTTTAAGTTATAGTTTAGGTTTAAGTACATGAAACCTTTTAATTTTAAAAAGTTTTTTTCCAAATTTATTTAGTCATCTAGCCTATTGCCACAATAAGTTCAGCCTCTGCCCCTTCCCTGGTCGGCATCAGGACCGAGTTTTTGCAGCGGCAGGTGACGGGATATGGTCTCTTCTTATTGTTGACGTCGGTCATCCACCTTGTGTGAACGGCCAGCCTGATGAGCTACCTTTCTGATTTTATAGACGTCTTTGATTAGTTTTTAATTGAATTTGGTTGGTTCTAGTCAGACCTTTTGCCTTGTTTGAACCAACTGCGTAAAGTTTTTTAGCGGCGATAAATGATAACTTTACATGGAAAGACATAGACATTTAAAAATCGGCCAGTTACGGGTCGGATTCGCGCACGGAGGGTTCCGTAATGTATTGGGAGCCCCCTTAAATATTTATTGTATTTTAATTTTATTATTTATTATTGAAGGGAATATAAAACTAAATATTCTATGCAAATTTCAAGCATCTACCTGGTACCATTATAAATATAGAGCGAAAAACGTCTAAAAATTCAGAATTGTTGTTTTGGAGCCCCCCTTAAATATTTATTTTATTCTGTTTTTAGTATTTGTTGTTATAGCGGCAACCGAAATACATCATTTGTGAAACTTTCAGCTGCCTAGCTATCATGGTTCATGAGATACAGCCCGTTGACAGACAGACAGACATCGAAGTCTTAGTAATAGGGTCCCGTTTTTCCCTTTGGGTACGGAACCCTAAAAAATACTTGAACGAAATTTTGGCCTCGGCTTTATACCGTACCTATCTGTACGTACGAGTATGGCGTGGCCACATTATCGCCCTACGGCGAATCTTCGTCACTGGGGGCTCATTCACTAATTCAAACGGTAGTAATTGGTTGTTCACGATTTGAACTAGTACCTGAAGCTGGGCACACACGCTGCGATGATCGCATCTATTCATCAGATCAGTCCAGCGAGGTCCTGATATACTTAGTTGCATTGCCAGTAGGTAGTTATTGAGGAATCAAAATGAAACCCTTATTTTAATCGAAAAATATTGATTTAACAACAAAAATATTGGCATCAATGTTGTAGAAAATCAAATTTTAAACAACTTTTGTTCCTAAAACTTCTGCTGTAAAATTGAAATAACACAAGTTATTGAAGAAATGAAATGGTACAACCAACTATTTAAAAAAAATATCGATCCTACAAAAAGTTTATGGGAATCAAAGTTATAGAAAATCAAATTTTAAACAACTTTGATTCCCATCAACTTTTTGTAGCATCGATATTTTTTTTAAATAGTTGGTTGTGCCATTTTGTTTCTTCAATAACTTGTGTTATTTTAGTTTTTTAACAGAAGTTATGGGAACAAAAGTTGTTTAAAATTTGATTTTCTACAACTTTGATTCCCATCAAGTTTTTGTAGCATCGATATTTTTTTTAAAAAGTTGGTTGTACCATTCCATTTCTTCAATAACTTGTCTTATTTCAATTTTTCAGCAGAAATTATGGGAACAAAAGTTGTTTAAAATTTGATTTTCTACAACTTTGATTCTCATCAACTTTTTGTAGGATCGATATTTTATTTATATAGTTGGTTGTGCCATTTTGTTTCTTCAATAACTTGTGTTATTTTAGTTTTTTAACAGAAGTTATGGGAACAAAAGTTGTTTAAAATTTGATTTTCTACAACTTTGATTCCCATCAACTTTTTGTAGGATCGATATTTTTTTTAAAAAGTTGGTTGTACCATTCCATTTCTTCAATAACTTGTCTTATTTCAATTTTTCAGCAGAAATTTTGGGAACAAAAGTTGTTTAAAATTTGATTTTCTACAACTTTGATTCTCATCAACTTTTTGTAGGATCGATATTTTATTTAAAATAGTTGGTTGTACCATTTTGTTTCTTCAATAACTTGTGTTATTTCAGTTTTTCAGCAGAAGTTATAGGAACAAAAGTTGTTTAAAATTTGATTTTCTACAACTTTGATTCCCATCAACTTTTTGTAGGATCGATATTTTTTTTTAAATAGTTGGTTGTACCATTTCATTTCTTCAATAACTTGTTATTTCAATTTTACAGCAGAAGTTTTAGGAACAAAAGTTGTTTAAAATTTGATTTTCTACAACATTGATGCCAATATTTTTGTTGTTAAATCAATATTTTTCGATTAAAATAAGGGTTTCATTTTGATTCCTCAATAACTACCTACTGGCAATGCAATTATATTAGGACCTCGCTGGACTGATCTGATGAATAGATGCGATCATCGCAGCGTGTGTGCCCAGCTTCAGGTAGTAGTTCAAATCGTGAACAACCAATAACTACAGTTTGAATTAGTGAATGAGCCTCCAGTGACGATAACTTTGCCGTAGGGCGCAGATGTGGCCATAGCAGTATACTTAGATCCTGATCTTGATGAACTTTTATAAGGTACCCAAGATTTCTAGGGTTCCGTACCCAAAGGGTAAAACAAGACCCTATTAGGTACTAAGACTCTGCTGTCCGTCTGTCTGTCACCAGGCTGTATCTCATGAACCGTACTAGCTAGAGGGTTGAAATTTTCATAGTAGATGTACCTATTTCGATTGTCGCTATAACAACAAATACTAAAAATAGAATAATAACCATACTTATAAATATTTAACTCCCATACTACAAACGTGATTATTTTTATTATTTATTATTATAAATATTTAACTCCCATACTACAAACGTGATTTTTTTTGCCGAGGAGCTCCCATACGGTACGGAAACCTTCATCCAACTCGTACTTACATAGCCGATTTTATTTCTGTTATTTAAGTTAGGTACTTGCCCTAATTTATTAGCTACCTATCTAATATCTATATCTCCTAATAATATAAATATCTACCCTGTGTGAACGGTCAGCCTGATGAGCTAAATTTTTATACACGTAATTGATTAGTTTATAATTGAATTTGGTTGGTTCTAGTCTCTAGTTACCTTTTACAGTGTTTGTACCTACTTATTGCTTACTTACTGTTAGTGGCAATCAGCGTTTCATGTTTGATTTTGAAGTTTATATACTTACCTAACGTAGCTTTGGTGGTGAACAGAGGTCAACCCAAATTTTTAATAAAATTAGAGTATGTAAAGTACAACTTTACGGTGGTACCTAGGTATTGTATGGTGGGTTAGCTCTCTTCACCGCCAAAGCGACAATATAACTTTTAGATTTTTACTCAGCCAAATTTTAGTTATCTACTTAATTGAATTAGGTAAATGTGTCTTAATAAGTAGTAGGTCCATTTGTAAATTTGGCAAAGTGATTAGGTATTTCTCTGTAGGTAGCTAGGTAGGCACTTATACTTAAGAAGGTACATACTAAAATGACTAAATACTTTTCAATGTGAAGTTTAAATGTATATGTTACTTTATTGGCAATATTATTAATCAAAATGCATTTAATCCAATCAACGGTTTAAATTCAGTTTCATTGCAACTCTAACATGCTCAATTTAAAGTTTATACGACGCAACCATGATTTATATTCGTTGATGATCACAACCAATAGAAACTGATTGAGTCATCAACCAATAGAAGACATCATCAAAGTTCTAAAACCAATCTCACCAATAGGAGCGCGGCTCCGAAAAATCTAAACAAAAAACTTAAGCCGGTTTGAACTTCGAATCCCGAAAACGAAGCACGTTTGACGCACACACGCGCAACATCCGCGACCTACCACAACGTGTTCTTTAATCAAAAAATCATGCATTTAAAAACATGAACATGGTCATGAGCATGGGTGAACGCATCGAACGCAGAATTTAAAACAATAAAAATTCAATAGCATTATTTTTGGAACGTCACCGCTTCGTATTCAGTACAATGCTCTTAGCAGATAATTTTCGTGACTCACACCACGACAAAACCGCGCACATAAACGCAAAATTTCAAAAAGCGAACACGGTGAATGAGATAATCGGTATTCATCACGCACACGAAAAATGTGTAGGGCTGCAGCGAGTGCGAAAGAGAGAGGAATAGTTCTCTTTCGTCCGGCCAAAATGCAACCAATATAAGAATGACGCTTCTAAGGCCGTTGACCTTCAGAGTAGAGTCACTTTTGCATTTTTTCGTTTTTGAATAAATATTTTTACTGCTTGCTCTTACTCTTAGTAACTTAAAATACAAAAAATTACCGATTTTTGTAAATTTTTTTCTGTTTATCAAATCTTCAATTTGAAGATTAAGTAATGACATTGTAAGTGATTAAGATAAAAAAATTGGGGTCAATTACCGATCATAATAAAAATACGACTCTACGTCAGTACTTGTATAAATAATATCATCTTTTTAATTTTAATAAGTACATACATTTGACAGAGTCAGTGACCAAAGCGGGGTAATTTAGCATCCGTCCCGCTCACGCGATTCGTCTTATTTTCGCGAATAAAAAGTTGCGCGCGAGTCGACGACCGGCGACAAGGCCGCGACGAATTTGACGCAGCTCTCTGCTAGCTATTTTATAGCTAGATCTAGCTATTTTTGCACACCTGGCAGCTACAATTTCTAAATAGTTGTAGCTAAAAATTTAGCTACAAATTAGAAATTTTTAATATTATCAACTTCGTCAACACTTTTGTTAGTTTTGTCAACTTTTGTATGTTGTCGTAGGTCGTTTCCTCACATATGAATTCTGCGTTATAATTATTTTAGCCGTTTGCGTTCGCCAGTCATCAGTTCGTGTAGTAAAATTATTGTAATGTAAAATGGATCTACCCAAAAAACCAAAGACTTAGGTACCCCTAAAATCACAGAACGGAGTTAGAGCCTATTACAGTGCGACATAAAAGACTTGAAAATAAAGGAGGTCGCCACCATCGCTTTGCTAGCATATTTTGAGTTATTTTTTTCATATTGATACTGTTTTTGTGTTCACAATCCACAAAATAACACAAACCGAGAAAAATGGTAGGATGTTAACAATGATTGACAGAACAGATTGTGGTTCCAGCAAAAGTGATAATTTAGTTCCCGATTAATTAATTTCTCCTCTTTTGTGTCGTATTGTATAGATGAATTTATTATCGAAGGTGATAAACTTTAAAATAATAATGTGGGAATGTGCAAGTTTTTGCAAGATATCTATACATATCTATACACGGATGATAGTGCAGTTGGCAACACTGACTCTCTGTGATGTTAGCTGCAAGCTGCAGATAACTCAAGCTGAAACTCAAGCTGCTGCTCTAGGATTGGGTTATCCGCAGCTTGTAGCTGACATAATAGCCGTCACAATGGCCGATAACAGTATTTGGAGGTTTATTTGGAACTAGCGACCCGCCCCGGCTTCGCACAGGTGTATTATACATATAAACCTTCCTCTTGAATCACTCTATCCATTAAAAAAAACCGCATCAAAATCCGTCGCGTAGTTTTAAAGATATAAGCATACATGGGGACAGACCGCGGGAAGCGACTTTGTTTTATAATACTAACTTATGTAGAGATGGGGCCGACGACGCCATGTTATACAGGGTTATTTCTAATCAATTAGCATCCTTTTGGGAGCTTATCCTGTAGGTACATCAAAACTAACAACTTTTGTTCTACGACTTTTGTTAAATCTATAAAAAAAATGATATTCCGTAGAAAAATTTCGTTCAACCTCGACAAAATGTATGGAACAGCTGTTTTTTTTGAGTTTTGAGAAAAATCGCAGAAAAAAAGTTGTTAGTTCTGATGTACTTAGTAAGCCCCTAAAAGGATGCTAGTTGAATACGAATAACCCTGTATAAGTATAACATATTTGTACGTATATATTTAAGTAGTCCCTTCGTCAGATTAATAAAAATATTGGACACGTATTTTTTATTTTGTCAATCAAACAACAAATTACAAAGATAAACCTTGTCAAAGTTTGGGAGTGGGGGCTCCTGACGTTACTACCTACATACGTTTGTTAGCACACTCGTGACATCGAGCGGAACTTTAACGGGCTATAATATCTTCGTCATTTTTAGGGTTCCGTACCCAAAGGGAAAAACGGGACCCTATTACTAAGACTTCGATGTCCGTCTGTCCGTCTGTCTGTCTGTCACCGGGCTGTATCTCATGAACCATGATAGCTAGGCATCTGAAATTTTCACAGATGATGTATTTCTGTTGCCGCTATAACAACAAATACTAAAAACAAAATAAAATAAATATTTAAGGGGGGCTTCCATACAACAAATCTGAATTTTTAGACGTTTTTCGCTCTATTTTAATAATGGTAACAGGTAGATGCTTGAAATTTTCACAGAATATTTAGTTTTATATTTACTTTAGTAATAAATAATGAAATTAAAATAAAACAAATATTTAAGGGGGGCTTCCATACAGTACGGAACCCTCCGTGCGCGAGTCCGACTCGTACTTGGCAGAATATTTCTTTAATTGACAAAAGAAAAAATACTTGTCTAATTTTTTTAAATCTATCTGACTAATTATATTTTTAGTCATGTAGACTAATTATTAGGTATTTTTTTATCTTATTTTTGCGAAAAAAAAGTTGCGCGCGAGTCGATGACCGACGACAAGGGCGCGACGAATTTGACGTAGTAACTGTGACGCCAACTGTGGTTCGATGACACAGATGATGCTTCGAGAAAAGTAATAACTTAGTAACAGTGCTTGAAGGTTTTTATAGAAAGGGGGGAGCAAGACGAGAGTTTTCGATAGTTGTGTGAAACGTGGTATTTTACTGTGGGCCTTATGAATAAGCTCAGGATAGCCCAACGTGCTATGGAGAGGGCTATGGTTCTCTGCGAGATCGAATCAGAAATGAGGAGATCCGCAGACGAACCAAGGTTACCGACATAGCCCAGCTGATTAGCAAATTAAAGTGGCAATGGGCAGGGCACATAGTTCGAGAACGGATGGCCAATGGTGACGTAAAGTTCTCGAATGGAGACCACGGACCAGCAAGCGCAGCGTAAGACGTCCACCGACTAGGTGGACTGACGATATAATAAAGATCGCAGGAACGCGCTGGATGCAGGCCGCTTCCAACCGGCCTTATTGGAAATCCATGAGGAGGCCTATGTCCAGCAGTGGACGTCTTACGACTGATGGGTAGATAGAAAGAGGGGAGGGGAGAGACCTATTTAAAAAAATATACTTAAGTACCTATACGGGAGTTTTCATAGACGACGCTAATGTACTTGTGAATTGTTGTACCTACTCATCATTAGGTATATCTTGATATTCTTGATGCCGCACGGGCGACCAGCATTTAACTTGTGTGTCTGTAGAGTAGGCTTTGATAGGTCCAATTTTAAAGCAACGTAAAATAGTGTTCTCTCTATCAAATGCATATAGTTAAAAAGAAACAGGGCTATTATAAATACCTACATATTATAATTAAGATGGCGCCTCTAAAATTGGGCCTGATGACTGGGTAAAAAAAATCATTACTAAAATTAGCCCGTGAGTTAGATTATCAAAAAATATTGGACACGTATTTTTACTTTAATAAATTTGTTAACGCTGAGACGGAATTATTATATTTTTTTAGTCATCTAGCCTATTGACAAATTAAGAATAATGATGATAATGATAATTATGATTAAGATATAAGCCTACCTACCCTCTTCACTTTTTTCACCCTCTTCACAATTTCAGGGCAGAATTCTGAAGTAATGTCGGACGAGAAAGTTCTATTATAGTATAATTATTTTTCGCAAAAAATAGCACGACCGACTTCACCGTCGTGTATAGAATTCGCGAATATTTCGCACGGATCGGTGTAGCATATTCCACATTATTGTTAATTTATCAAAAACAGCTCAGCCGATTTCGATAAAATTTAAATGGGACCAATTTCGAAGTATATTCTATCCAATAAAAAAATAATTATTGAAATCGGACTACTACGCAAAAAGTTATGTGTGGTTATACATAAAAAAAAATATACGCGTCGAATTGAGTACCTCCTCCGGTGGTTCGTCGGTCAAAAAGAGCAGGCTTTTGTAAAACAAAGTACCTAATGACTTACCAGTTCTGTTATTGCATACCTACATAATTATATAAATAAATAAATAATTGTACCAGCCACGAACGGTGATTAGGCCATATCCACCACGCTGGCCCAGTGCGGGTTGGTGGATTCACACACGCCATCGAATTTCTTCTACTGACGTATGCAGGTTGCCTCACGATGTTTTCCTTCACCGAAAAGCCTGTGGTGTGAAATTCCGTAGGTACATAAGTTCCAAGAAATTCATTGGTACGGGACCGGGTTTGAACCCACGACCTCACGATTGTAAGTCGGGTGTCACTACCACTAGATCGCCACGACTATAATAATTAATTACCTAACTGAAAAATAAATAAATAAGCCATATCTAACATTCGCTCCATATAGGGCCCAGCCTTAGACAGCCTAACTTAGTGTAGCGGTTGCACCTGTTCTTGACCATTTTGACCCTAAACAGGATACCTAATAGTGCCTATTATAGTTTCTAGGTCTCGGTGAGTATATTTGCCTTTAGGGGGATATTATTTTTAACGAAAACAACTTTTTATTTCAGTTAAGTAGTTAGTTATGTTTACTGGACTTTTACTACTGACTGACTCTGAAATTTTACTAAAACCGATGACGATAATAAACAGGGTTATTTCTAATCAATAAGCATCCTTAGGGGTTTATACTGTACTAGCGACCCGCCCCGGCTTCGCACAGGTGTATTATACATATAAACCTTCCTCTTGAATTACTCTATCTATTAAAAAAAACCGCATCAAAATCCGTTGTGTAGTTTTAAAGATATAAGCGTACATGGGGACATGGGGACAACGGAAGCGACTTTGTTTATACTATGTAGTGATAGTATTATCAAAACTAACAACTTTTGTACAGCGTCTTTAGTCAAAACAAAAAAAAAACAGCTGTTCCATACATTTTGTCAAGGGGTGAACAATATTTTTCTATGGAACAACAACTTTTTTTTGAGAATTAATGAAAGATGTACAGAATAAGCCCCTAAAAGGATAATTGATTAGTAACAACCCTGTATATCACTAGAAAAGAAGAATTGAATCTTGACTACAACAGTTTTTTTTTTAATGAAGATTCTAAATTATAACGTGTTTTATACAACCAAGAAAGTAATTACTGAATTGAAAGTTTTTATTAACAGAATATCTACTATAGCTATAGGTAGAGGAACGATTGGCTACACTCATGGACATTTTTTATCACACGAAACTCGTAGGTACAAGATTACAAAAATTATGACAGATTTTCTCGAATTACTAAAAAATATCGATCAAGTTAATTTTTAAACCAAATGTAAATATCACACTAAACAACGCAGACATACACACCATTTTATGATATCTACTTACTTACTCCTCCTTATACATTGGAGGAGAAAACAAGATAATAATATTGTAATATGAAGAAACTAACAGTTCGATTTAAATGACTTCTATGGCGAAATTGCATGAAATTTTGAACTGTTTATGTTGAAGATATCATTATTTGAGATATCCCTGTAGTTAATTCGAATCATTTATTTCATGTCAAGTTGACAGTTCGATAAATAATTATTTTTCGCAAAAAATGGCAAAACCGCCTTCCATCGTGTACAAAATTCGGATATTTCATTCGATTTGCTTACATTATTGTTGGTTTTTTCAAAAATGGCTCAGCCGGTTTCTGTTAAATTTAAATGGGATCACCTCGGAAGTATACCCTTTCGAACTAAAAAAAGATTATTTTTATATTTAGTTCATCGTTTACAAAAAATATGTATAATAATACATACACACGAACATAGAACCTCCTCCTTTTTAAAAAACCCAGCTCCTAGGCTTTTAAGTAGGGTTCACCATCTGCAATAATAAGTTGATGACCTAATAAGCCCGAACCAACGAACCAAACTCTATCTACTAACCACTGACCAGAAAATATCGATGAACATACACAAAAAAAATAGACGAGTATAATAATACATACACACGAACATAGAACCTCCTCCTTTTTGGAAGTCGGTTAAAAACCCCAGCTCCTAGGATTTTCAGTAGGGTTCACCAGAAGCAATAATAAGTTAATGACCTAATAAGCCCGAACCAACGAACCAAACTCTATCTACTAACCACTGACCAGCCGTTTAGTATATGTCTTTGAAAATCAGTTTAATCGGGCATAAGTACGGGAAGCATGGATGAAACGGTATGTTACATGGTTACATGGGTTTGATATCAGGGCCGGATCTATTTTTTTTTTCTTGTTATCAACAGCGTTACAATACATATTTACCTTACTCATATAAAAAACACAAATAAGGCCAAAACAGATAACAATAATTTAGAATACAAATAAATTATAATTTTACTAACAACGTCCCAATAAAATCTGAATAAAAGTGCATACATAGATTATTTAAAGTGTGTGTGTGTGTGTGAGTAATACTGCAATACACGAGATCTCTTGAGAGCCAAGGTTTGCAGTGCAATGATATGGCTTTTTGGGCTTCATCCCAGGCCTCGTGGATTCCAGCTAAGTCAAGTCAAAATTAGACAATAATGCGAAAAAAGCTATAATTTGATTAAATTGAACAGATTCTAAGGTTTGCAACCTTTCTAATATTCTAGGGGCCTATAATAGTTATTTGTTATGCAAGAGTGCAAAATTGCTTTTTAACCGCGTGATCAATTTTGATGACCGAACAAGCGAAGGATTCTAAATTCAATTTTACTTTACCGTTTTTACCCTCTAGCGGATAAAAACGGCTTTTGCACTCAGATTTCGAAGAGCAAAAATACTCTTTCCGAGATGTGGGGATGAAAAATATTTTATTGTCTTATTTTTTCCTATTTAGCGCCCCCTAAACTCGCGGTCCGGCCCTGGCTGCATACGAAGGCAGGACTTTGGACTAACTGTCTATTGCTGTATAAATGTGCATCATACTACCTCATGATGATAAGTACAGTTCATCGCTTATTAGTAAGTTGACCAAACTCTACTAATCACTGGTCAGCCGTGAAATCAGTCTTTGAGAATCAGTTCATTCAGGCAGTAAAACAAGCCCAGGGGCCTTATTGTGTAAGCGCTCTGACGTTCGGCTTCGCTTTTCCTCCCGCTCGCTTTGGTGACGTGAGTAACTGGCGTGAGCAGGAGAAAAAGCGAAGCCGAACGTCAGAGCGCTTACACAATAAGGCCCCTGATGCACCGGCATGGATTAAACGAGCGTTACACATGTAACCATATGCCATGTGTTGTTACCATGCCGTGCCATGTGTTGTGTAGTTTAGAGATACAAAGAGGTGCCCACAACTACAAATAAGGTTTACATGCTGATGAGCTGAAAATGGCTGCCGTTACTAGGGATACCCTCAGAAGAATTGTTCTGAGGGGGAAACCGTATGAATTTGATAGCAACCGTAACATGTATACCTTAAAATATTATATTTTAATTTAATTATTTAATTTTGAATATTTTGTGAATATTTCAAGCATATTCCTGTTGCCGTTATTGATATCGAGCCAAAAATCACGTTTCTTGTATCTCCCCTTAAATATTTGTTTTATTTTAATTTAATTATTTATTTTAAAATAAAAAATAACATTTTATTACCAAAAGAACAATTACGTAATTCATTTATATTACCTAATCCTAAAATCGCATGCATAAAATACAAATACAAAATAAATTTGATTTTTACAACATTAGGTTTAGAAGTATATGTTTAACTAAATATTCTGTGAATATTTCAAGCATCTACCACCTTTACCTTTACCACCGACAGGTAGGTACTTACAACATGTTCTAGTCCAGGCAGTTCAGATGAGTTAGGTCCATCAATGATCAATCTATGTCCTTGTAAATTGTACCTATGACCATGTAGCCTACTTACCTAAATGTTTGTGTGTAAAAGCCCGTCCACGATTTCGTAGGCAAAAATAAAATGTTTCTGCACGCCTTATTATTCTTTGTCAGTCAAGGCCACTACCGTCAGCTGATACATTTAGGGTTGACATCAAGTTATTTTACGCAAAACATTAACTTGGCATAACTCGTAATCTAACATACTGAGGATTATGAGACCTTATGGGTTTTAAATATGTCTGAGCATGTGTGGTTTAAGTATTTTTCAATCGTTCTGTTACACGTTGTATAGGCACCGTAATTAATGTCGAGCGTAAAACGGCTAAAAATTAAGATTATTATTAAGATTATATATTAAGATTTAAGATTATATTAAGATTTGTTGTAAGGGAGCCCTTAAATATTTATTTATTTCTATTTTTAGTATGTGTTGTTATAGCGGCAACAATCATACGTCGACTGTGAAAATTTCAACGTTCTAGCAATCACCGTTCATGAGATACAGCCTGGTGACAGACAGGCAGACGGACAGCGCAGTCTTAGTACATAATATGGTCCCGTTTTTACCCTTTAGGTACGGAACCCTAAAAAAGTGAGTGTGACACATAGATCTTTGATTAGGATACAAAAAAAAAATCATACAGACAAACATAGAACCTCCTCCTAATTGGAATCCAATTAAAAACTTTCTCCCAAAGATATAGAATGATAAATGTACCTATACAAAGTGATGTTTTACAAGTGCAAGTGCAGTTACAGATCGCAAATTCAGCTGCTCCTTAAACTTTGTGGAATTAAGTCAATACCTATAAAACCTGATTTTTTGGAATGAAAATGTTCTGTCAGTCTTCGGATGGGTGATCGCGGTTGCCATTTACATCTGAGCGCTACCATAGCTCGGATGACACGTAAAATTATAAGTCTCGGTTTTTTAACGGTTTAGCAATGTCAGAGGCCTTCCGGCGGCTTAAAACTCTGACGCCAGGGCTAGCCACCCAGCCTATACAACTTACTTAGCCCTGAAATACCTAGCTCCTATAAGCACCCGTCTCAGGGTAATCCCGCCTAGAGTCGGATCTTGCTAATTAATTGTGCGAGCTGCCGTTTGCCTACTAATCTAGACAATAACCTTCTCTAGACGGCGATTGCTTTTGCCCTGTCTCCCCCTGAACTCTGTGTACCTACTTATTGGTAATTTAGTAAATAGAGATTAAATTTAAAATTTGTATGCTTACTAACCGACGAAAAAGCGGAGGAGGTTCTCAAGTCAATGTATATTTTTTATGGATTGCCTCCAGGTGCTCCTTGGGGTGTCTAACAGTAAGTAGGTAAATGTTATAGAAATTGGTTGGTTGGTTTTTGAAAAAATCAACTAATACTCATAATCTAAAAATGCCGTACATAGTTTCTGGCGAAATATTCGAATTTAGTACGAACTACGAAGATTTGTACTATTTTTGGCGAAAAGTAAATTAAATTATAATAATCGGCCAAGTACGAGTAGGACTCGCACACGAAGGGTTCCGTACTGTATGGGAGCCCCCCTCAAATATTTATTTTATTTTAATTTTATTATTTATTATTGAAGTAAATATAAAACTAAATATTCTGTGAAAATTTCAAGCATCTACCTATTACCATTATTAATATAGAGCGAAAAACGTCTACAAATTCAGGTTTGTTGTATCGGAGCCCCCCTTAAATATTTATTTTATTTTGTTTTTAGTATTTGTTGTTATAGCGGCAACAGAAATACATCATCTGTGAAAATTTCAGCTGCCTAGCTATTATGGTTCATGAGATACAGCCCGGTGACAGACAGACAGACAGACGGACAGACGGACATCGAAGTCTTAGTAATAGGGTCCCGTTTTTCCCTTTGGGTACGGAACCCTAAAAACCACAGATCGGTTATGGCATTGGCGAAACATACCTATAAATAATAATTAAGTATACTTAGGTAGGTGCTAAACAGTGAGGCTAACCAAACCGGCCAATAAGAAATAATCAGCTGTTACATTACCAACCTAATTTATTTTTAAATCAATGAACTCTTTTGTTTGACATAACTTACCAGGATATAATAAAGTGATAGAGGTGTCATCGTCACTTAGCTCAGTACCCGATGATGTTCCCGTCCATTGCGCCGATTTGCGCGTACTGAGCCTACTGAGGCTCGCCGCCGCTGGAAAATCTTTGAGGCTATTTTCAGCCTCATAAAATCTCATTTTCACGTTCAGCTAGTTTGTATGCCTGAGGAAGTTTTTGCGCGGTAATTTATGGCTGTTTTAGGGTTCGGTGGAAAAATAAAAGGCGTAGACAAGCTTTATAACAGGTTTAAAGGAGCGCTCGTAGCGTAGTTTGACTATATAAGTGTCTTTTGCCGATTACCGAAGTTAGCAACGTTTCGCACGGTCCGTATTTGGATGGGTGACCGCGGGTGGCATTTTCAAATTGAGCTCTACCGTGGCTCAGATGACACGTTAAATTGTAGGTAAGTAGGTCACGATTGTTTTAACTGTTAAGACATGTCAGAGGCCTTCAGGCAGCCTAAAAACTCTTGGCACCACAGCACACACACAGTTTTTTTAACCGACTTCCAAAGGAGGAGGAGGTTCTATGTTCGACTGTACATGTTTTTTTGTGTGTGTTCATCGATAATTTCGCCAATTGTGAACTAAATCGAAAAGTTATTTTTTAGTTAGAAAGGGTATACTCCCGAGGTAGATCCATTTAAATTTTACAGAAATCGGCTGAGCCGTTTTTGAATAATCAATAATAATGTAAACAATTCGTGCGAAATATTCGAATTTTGTAAACGATAGAAGGCGGTTTTACCATTTTTTAAATTATGTACACAGCAGTAGTCTTTCTTCTAGATTACAGGTAAGTAATAATGTCTGTCGGTATCGGTAGAGGCTGGCAAATCCACACCAGGAGATAAATAAATCATATCACCTTGCAGGGAGGGGGGTGCCTTGGGGGACGTCGGTTTATGTGGACCATAAACACGGAGTGCTCGTAACTACCTGCTGCATTAGATGCGGGGGGTTATCACCACTTCTCGATACTTTAGTTTCTTCCATACATCCATCAGCCATAGGACGTCCACTGCTAGGTATCGGCCTCCCCTATAGATCTGTAATAACACCAGTTGGTAGCGGCTTGCATCCTACGCGATCCTGCGATCTTAATGAGGCCATCCGCCCACCTTGTGGGTGTACGTCCTACGCTACGCTTGCCGGTACCTTGTCATCAGTCCTCCACGCTATGTGCCCTACCCACTGCCATTTCAATTTGCTAATTCGCAAATTAGTTTCCGCACCTTAATTTATTAATTCTTAGCAATAGGATGTTCTGTAAGTACCTATAATATCTACGGGCCTTGTAATAAAACGGCCACTGGTGAACCGTGTAGACCTATCCACTATGGAATGGCTTATTTCACTACGACAGTACAGTGCGGTTTTATAGATGGACATACGCCATCAAATTACTTTTACGGACGTTTGCAGATTTTTTTCACATTTTCCCTTTACCGAAAGACCTGTGATGAGAAAATCCGTGTATAATACCTATATATATGTTCCAAAGAATTTGTGGCGGTGTGAGACACAGAATACTGACAATGTTTCATAATGTCGAGCACCACCTACATATCGCTAGACAGTTGTCCCCGAGTCGCACTAGTAATAACTCGTCCACCAAAATGTAACAATTATTACCTAATTAGCGAATATAATGGTGATCACCAAGGAACTCTACAATTATTTCAATCCATCCCGTTAGTCAGATGAACACGCAGGAAGATTCGGGGGTCGACTATTATGGATACATATATGAATAATAGGATAATGGATAAATAATTGGAATAATGGATGAATAAATCAAAATAATGGATAACGTCTTATAGAGGTATATTCTGAACCCCCAAAGTGGTGATTTAACCCTGCACTCGCACACAAACTCACTGATGAAGTTCATGAAGTGATGACCATGATTTGTATCCACAACCTCACGATGGCAAGGCCCAGAGGCCCTATTTTGTAAGAGCTACAACGGTGACGTTCGGTTTCCAGAGCCCAACCTTCGGCTTCACGCAAGCAGATTTCTGAGGTCATTAACCCCTTTTCATGTTTCAAATGGCGATGCTCACCGCCGTCTCTGAAACCCAGATGAATGAACGAAACTACGTCTTTATACTTTTTTTTTAATTGACATTTTGGATAACCTTTACTAATTTTTGCTAACATGCGTTAGCAGCAGGCTTCTGTAGTCCGGGGGCCCCGTATAATTGATACGCTGATACGGTGGTAGCTGTGCCTCTGGATGGTTAGCGACTGCTACACCAGGAGGGCAAGCTTCCATAAGTTCCATTTGGTATCAATGTGCAGCGTACATCCTTGATCAATCGGTTGCTTTTGCTACGTGCTTTAGCTTCTATAGCTGTTAGTTGAACTTGGTCTTCTTCTTGATCGTTGGGCTCTTGACAGAGCGGTCGTGGTCATCACGTATTATTATTGGTAGGGGCAGATGTAATGCGCCTCACGATGTCTCGCCATCTCTCTCTATTAGACGTCAATCGGGTACATTCATGCACGGGCCCGCCCACAGCAGACTTGTTCTGATCGGTCCATCTCATGGGCGAAATTCTGCGTGGTCTTGTGCCCTCAACTTTGCCCTGGACTTGGTAGGCCGTGCCAAACAAGGGTCGTTTTGTGACGGCTGGATCCGCGCCTGGCCAAGCCTAGAGAGTTCGAGAACCATCGGTACCCCCCAAGCAAGCAGTATATCCGCAGGGTGCCGTGTGGGCAGTTTTAAAAACGTTATCGCCATTTTTACAGGCTCCCAAACGAAAGTTCAATTTTCAGGCCGGAATGGCCCTCTGATGTTGAAAGGTGCTGGAAACGCTATTTTGCGGTGATGTGTTCTTTTGAAATACCTAGGTATTGGGTATTTGATACTTAGTAATGATTTGTTTATAAATTTAAGACGTTTTTTATTAGATAGGTACGAAAATTGTGGTTCCATCCATCCATCAGCCGTAAGATGTTACTGCTGGATATAATTAGGCCTATCCTATATTTTCAATAAGACCTGTTGGAAGCGGCCTGCATCCAGCGCGTTCCTGCGATCTATATCGTCGGTCACCTAGACGGTGGACCTCCTACGCTACGCTACCCTTCAGCGTATTTCGGTCATTCAACGCGGCGAATATTTTCGGTACCTACATTTGGTTCTACACGGAACTTTGGAGACAGCGGTAATAATCTTTTGACGAATTATCTTAAATTTTTAATTGTTTCAAACAGTGTTTACAATTTTATTAATTCTGCGTTGTATATAATAAGCCGTGGTGGTAGTGACACCCACCTTACGAATTTATATTATGTGCGGAATTTCACACCACGCACTTTTAGGTGAAGGAAAACATCGTGTCGCAACCAGCATTTTAATCCTTAGAAAAAATTCGATGGCGTATGTGAATCCAAACCAACTAGGCCAGTGTGGTGGATATGGCCCAATCATCCTTCCTGTGTAGGCCTACGTCCTGCAGTCGCCTATTAAAAAAGGCTGGTACAGTACAGTACAGCTTTGTACCTACCTTATTTTTTTTACTAGGGAAAATCCTTTATAGAATCCACCCCACCCCGGGGGAGGCAGGGTGGTGATGTGGGAATCCCACCTGAGGCGGTGTACCCACTAAAAACCCTGCGGTGTTCCTTCTCTGCGCCACTGCGTCGGTATTGCGGGAACGCTTGCGCACACTTCAGCTACCAGCGTTGTACCTACCTACCTGTATTGACATAATAGACATCCTACTAATATTATAAACGTGAAAGTTTGTAAGGATGGATGGATGGATGGATGGATGAATGTATGGATGTTTGTTACTCTTTCACGCAAAAACTACTGAACGGATTGAGATGAAACTTTGCAATTATATACCTAGCTTATTTATCAGAATAACACATAGGCTATTAATTATGATGATATTGCGTAAATTTTCCAAATTATAACAATAAGTGTTAAGTAAGTAGGAAAAATTCTGCCATCTGCGAGCTATTCCAGCGTGTGCTCCAAGAAATGTCAAATCTAACAACTGTCAAATCGATTTTTTTTGTTTATTTACTTTACACCTCCTTTATTAAGGGTGGTAAGGTAGGGCCTCGAAATATCATGCGGGCGAAGCCGCGGGCAAAATCTAGATCAACATAATTTACGAAACCTAGATTCGCAACAAGTGGATAGTAATACCGCCAGTTATTATCCCGCGCGGACATCCCGCACGGAAACGCACGAAGTTGTCCGACGACGGCCGACGGCTCGCGATAATGTCGTGAAAATAACGCGAAACTAACGCGAGCTTTGTTTCTACGGATTCGATGCATGTGGGGACGTGGATGTGAGAACGGATAATAGCACAGAGATACCACAGGGATAAAGTGGTGATCGAGAAAAAATGAAAGAGATACATTTAAGAAAAGTACCTATAAATAAACTAAAAACTTTTCTGAAACGACCATCCATCCATCCAATCAGCCATAGGACGTCCACTGCTGCACATAGGCCTCCCCTAAGGATCTCCAATAAGACCGGTTGGTCATCCGTCCACCGTATGGGTGGATGTCCTACGCTGCGCTTGCCGGTACGTGGTCTCCACTCGGGAACATTTCGACTCCATCGGTCATCAGTCCTCCGCGCTATGTGCCCTGCCCACTGCCATTTCAACTTGCCAATCCGCTGGGCTATGTCGGTAACTTTGGTTCTTCTGCGAATCTCCTCATTCCTGATTCGATCTCGTAGAGAGACTCTGAGCATAGCCCTCTCCATAGCTCGTTGGGCTACTGAAAACGACCATTGCTTCACTATTATCACTTTATTCACATTTTGAAGGTGGACTGACGATATCTAGTCAGATTCAGTATGAAAACTTGCGCGTAACCTGCCTTAAGTTAAATTTTGTTTTTAAGAAATTCGTGCGGAAATATTTATTTTTCAATTAACGTTACTTTAATTCGGTCATTAATTCATTTTAACGTAATTTTACATTTCAAAAGTATTTTGCAAACAATATTCACGGATGGATGGATTCGCGGAAATAAAAAAACTTAACACGTTAAGCGCAATACACACCTTGATAGGAACCGTACCTCACCTAGAATTTACCTAAGTACTTAGGTACGAAGTTGGTTCCATTTTCATAGGAATCACACCTTTCCAAAAAGTTAAGTACAAAGTTGGACCCTTCTTGATAGAAACCACGCCTTTCCAAAAAGTTAAGTACAAAGTTGGTCCCATCTTCATCGGAACCACCCCTTTCCAAGAAGTTAAATACAAAGGTGGTCCCTTCTTGATAGATTCAAGATTATTTATTTGTCAAAAACATGGTAATGCAAACAACATACAAAGTTGCCATCAGCGGGGCAATTCTGTCAACCGATCTCGTTACTAAGGTGATATGTTCTTGAACCTGTCTTGTTTTTCTGACAGTTTTGAGCTGTCGGAACTGTCAGAAAAATGAGAAAGGTTCAAGAACGTATCACTTTAGTAAAGAGATCGGCTAACAGAATTGCCCCGCAGATCTTTCAAGAGTATAGAACGCATGTTCTTGCCGTCGTGGCGTAGGTACAAATATCAAAAACAAAATTGCTAAAAAGGAACCACACCTTTCCAAGAAGTTAAGTACAAAGTTGGTCCCTTATTGCAGGAGCTATTAGGGCAAGTTTAGGTAACGTCACAACGCGCGCATTACCGACACTGCTAGGGCTTCGCAGTTAAGTCAATTTATTTCGAACTTCCGAACAGCGCAGTAGCTTCACTCGCTCATTTAACCTTTTTGAATATTATACCTATACTTACCTCAGGAAAAATAGAATTTAACTTTGCACAAAATTACCGATCCAAGTTTTTTTGATAAGGTTTAGCGTCAGCCGTCAGTTACTGTGTATAAAATTACAAAATGCTGACAGATCCAGGTGGCGCTTCAAGCGCCATCTTGAAAAAAGTTTTTTGCCGATATCTCGGACACTATGCACTTTAGCGCATAAGCCATGGAGACAATTATTGTAAAAAATAAAATTTAACATCTCTTGTTTCCTGTAAACTTTTTTGTAAAACTTACCGTTTACAATTTATGGTCAATTTAATGAACCAGATTTTATTGATTAACCTAATATTATAAGAGTTATGTGCCGCGATAGAAAAACCGGTTCATTATATGAGCCATACGTAAACGGTAAATATTACAAAAAAGTTGACTGAATACAAAAGATGCAAAATTTTAGTTTCTACAAAAATAATCTCCAAAACTTTTGCCCTAAAATACATAGTTTCCGGGATATCGACCAAAAAACGTTTTTTCAAGGTGGCGCTAGAAGCTCCATCTGGACAAAAAATATATAATAATACTAACCTGGATCTGTCAGCACTTTGTGATTTTATGCTCAGTAAGCGATTTTACTATGGAAATTTAAGCGATTCTAAACCTTAAAAAAAACTGGATTGGAAATGTAGTGCAAAGTTGACCAATAAAACGTATATTTTTCCCGAGGTACTAGCACTATTTTTAGGAGGGAAATCTTCACAAGTTACTCAAACGCTTCAGAGTGCAATCTGATTATGAAGGATCTTAATTCTTAATTGGCATGGCTAGAGATTTTGCTCTTAAGCAGCGTGAGGGAAGCTGCTACATTCTATTTTTGTGGGATCGGTAAAACCAACCCAGAACAAGTTTACCTATATTAAAACCTTTTTTTTTAAAAAAAAAACAAGCTTTTACTGTGCAAGTACTCGCCAAGACGAATCAAACGAACCGAAACTCGATATGGTCGCATTGTTTTATTACAGAGTTCCTATCACCACCTTCCAGCTCCATCTTCAGATCTTGGTTACCATTAAAAGACAAACTACTACCCGCCAAGAGCATGAAAATGAACCCAAACTCGATGAGGTTGTGTCGTTTCATTGCTAAGTTCCTTTAGCCACCTTCCAGATCCATCATCAGATCAGCACCATGTCATCATAATATTGCATTGTGCCTTACATAAATAGTGATCTATTGAGATCTTCCAGGATCCTCTACGCTGTTGCTGCTAATTCGTTTTGGCATCACGGGAGAGTAGAGAAAGTTTTTATTCAGATTTCTATATAAAATGCCCATGCTCTACAATGGCTCACAATATAATGCAGAGTCTAGAAAATTCCAAATTATCATTATATTTTTATCAATCATGCTGATAGTAGCTGTCCAAGAATCGAACCCCTTACACAGAGACCGCTCACCCGCCGTGCCATAGCGGTGTTTAGCAGTATTTTGTGCGACAAATCTTATTAGCATCAAACCTGCACTGCATTATTACGCAACCAGCCGCGGGAGGTCTTCGCCGATTACCACATGAACCAAACTAACCTATTGAAATTAAGTTGCACTTATAGGAATTTGGATTATTTTGATTATCTAAAAATCGGTCAAGTGCGAGTCGGTCTCTGTCGGTCGGTTCTGTACCGTGTTATTGTGTGCCTCCTTACCCCATTCCTCTTGCCGTTATTAATAGCGAGCAAAAAACTCCTAAAAATCTAGTTTGTTGTATGGGCGCACCCCTTAAATATTTATTTAATTCAGTTTTTAGTATTTGTTGTTATAGCGGCAACAGAAATGCATCATCTGTAAAAATTTCAGCTGTCTAGCTATAACGGCTTATGAGATACAGCCTGGTGACAGACAGACAGACGGACATCGGAGGCTTAGTAATAGGGCCCCGTTTTTACCCTTTGGGTACGGAACCCTAGAAAGTACTGTACTGTATTGGACTTTCTAATAGTCCATTGGTACTTAAACACGTGTGGTTTGAAATACTTACTTTCTATGGAACGGCATTTTTTTTTCAAGTTTTGACAAAATCGCAGAAATAGATTATTATAATGTACATAATAAGCCCCTAAAAGGATGCTAATTGATTACCAATAACCTTGTATAAAGCATCGGGACAGTAACCCGAGCACAGTATGCGCTAATTCTTTGAGGTCTCGGAAGTTAGTCAAGCGCTGCTTAGAACGCATATTTCAAGTGTTTTGTTTATTGCAAAAGTACTCAGAAATATCTTAAATAGCATCCAGACAAATCGTCGGAATGCGTCTGCCACCCACGTGGCCGATCTCGATCTAGATTCGTTGAAGTCTAGAACCTAATAGCTAGCATTTAGGAAGCAGGATGGACCAATCAGCAGCCAGATTCAAGGTTGGAGTAGGTGGGATATCATTTACTAATTCACCTGTGAGACCCGGGTATTATCGGCTAAGTAGAGACGATGGCGTTCGGGATTAGTTTCGCTCGGTAATGTGCGTGTCGAGACACACATATGATAGGCTTCCCTAGATGGTGACGATGATTATGATGATGATAAAAACTAATTTCTATAATGTCATTAGATGGTTGAATGCTAGAAAAGCATAATTGGCTAAAAATATGTATATGAGGTCAATGAACTCTGAGCTACGTGCAAGTTTAAGAATTTTAATTTTCCTTTACCTATAACTCAAAAAGTTATGATCAAAATAATTTTCAGAGAAAGTTTTTAGTATGGTCTATAAACTCAGAAAGTTTGATCCAACAAAAACATTTTCATGTGAAATGGAGCCAAGACTAAATCACAGTTCCCACTATCAAAAAGTTGTCAGATCTCACGTAAAGCCAAGCTTCTAACTCTACACGCCTTACTCTACAAGTCCTTACTCCACAAACTCTACAGCTTAGTCAATATATGTGACATGGCTGTTTCGTTACAGCAAGAACTGTTTGTATAACAGAATTAATGAACAGGTAATACCTAATGTAGTTAAATAGGTACAATGAGTAGATTGAAGTTTAGATAGTTAGATATTATAGTATAGATATACCTATTATAAGTCGATAGAAGCTTAAGCACTAAAATAACATTATATGTATAAGGTTAGTTAGATATTACAGTTTCATGTTAAAGTACAGATATTATAGTTAGTTAGATAATAGATAAAGAGAAAAACTTAGATACTTAACATTTATGTAGGTTATTTAGATACGAAAAATATATTTAAATATTATATACCTACTAGAAATAAGTTCCTATCTTTTAGAAAATAGTTAGTGTTAACTTAGTCGATATAAATAAGTTAATATGTAAAAAAAAAAACATAGGTAAATGTTTTTTAAGAGTGCAGGAAATAAAAGGCTATTTTATTTTATTATTTATTTATTAATACCTAATTAATCTTCACTTTACGCTCATGCGCAGTTAACGTTACTAAAAATCTTGAAATACGTGTTTTATTATTTTGTAATAAAGAGTCCCTTTATCAATTTTTGGACATCTAGCATTAAACTTTGCAAAAGTGTCATACAAACTTTCATCCCCCAGTTTTAGGGTTTGGGGTGGTTTATTAAAAATCTTGTGTATTAAAAAAGTTGCGAGAAAAATAATAAAAACATTAATTTCAAAGTAGACAGATGGTGAGACGAAGTTCACCGGGTCAGCTAATTATATGTTGCTCACATGAAATATTGGTCTTATTCCGCCACTGTACTTACCTACCTACTGGACAGGGAGAGACTGCGAAAATTAATTCTTAAAAATTGCTAGTAAGCATCTACTGCATGACAAAGACAATGGCACATCTGAGGGATGAACCAAATTGATTTATTTTTGAAGTCTTAAATAACATAAAACAATAATCTAAAATAACCAATCTAAACTAAAATAACTGAATAAATCTGAGGGATTAGTATTAGTTTACCTATACGTAAACGGAAACTACAAGTAAACTACAGTATAATTTTCACATTATGTATTGTTGATTTTTCAAAAACGACTCAGCCGGTTGCGGTAAAATTTAAATGGGTCCACCTTACCTAGGTAGTGTAGGTAACAATTAGCAGAATAATCGCGATTAATAATAATAATACAAACAAAAAAAACATACAGACGAATTGAGAACCTCCTTTTTGAAGGCGGTTAAAAGTGTAGAAGTACTTAATTTGAACTTGTCGTAAATTTTAATAATTGGTATCATATTTTGCTTGGCAATGCTTCTACCGCAATGTCTGTGAGAAAGAGGATTTACACTCTGTATTCTACTCATCTACTAAATTGCCACCAAAGTCTGTTGTGTGTCTGCCTTAACAAATTAAGGCAATACCTTCACCCCTTAAGGCGATTGCGGTGCCCAATTTGTATTCGTGTATGCTGTAGGTAGAGTTTGTGCAAAAAGAGAAGCGTCGTAGTTGAGGTCGCCCGTGTGCCATTTTACTAATTCTGTTACGTTGACAACACTGCTCTGTCATTGCTATTACAACTAAAAGTGTTTGATACTTGGTAGACACCAATTCGGTTTTCATCAGTAGGTACTCGTGTATACCAAGTACAGTCAGTACTCGCACTGATTAAAATCTTATTGTTAGTTCACTGTAACGCCACGACGATTCTCTTTATACACAAACTCTACCTATTACTTATTAGTTTCTAACTTTCTAAATAACAAGTTAGCTACAATACTAGGTAGGTACGTGTTTTGATATAAAAATAATCCTAGGCGTTTAGATTAATTAGGTAGGTATAGGTACAAGATATCACTTTGCAAAGTGAGCACATGAATTTATAAAACTGTTTAATTTTGTACGTACAATATATTGCGCTTTCTTGTCCTTTGGCGATGTAGGTAGTCCAGAAGCAATGTAACCGTACTTAACGCGATATAGTCATATCGCGATTTAGTCTTAAAGCGATCTAAGTAGTCATATTTGCTGCCTAGTCAAATAGAGATGTAGACGTAAAGCTCGTAACCCATAGGTACCTACACCTTTAAATGGGCTACCTCTAAAGTTGGATCTATACCTAGTTTGGTAACCCAAACAAAAAAGAATAATCAAAAGCGGCATACCTAGGTAATTGGTAGAGTAATCGCGTAAAACGTACATGCAGCCGATTTGTGAACCTTCTTTTTTGAAATCGGTAAAAAAAGCTAAAATATTACCCACCAAATCGCGTTCGAATTCAAGTCGCGTACGCTTGACACCTCCACCTATTCACTAAATGCTAATACACGCACACAAGCACACGTGCTAACTAGCATGCACAACACTGATGGTTAACTACCCGATAATTTATATAGGTAGGTACTAGGTACATACTTAGGTAAATACTAGTTTTGACTCAGTTATAGGTACCTACCTATGATGACGTTGTTAGTTTTGATGTACAGAATAAGACCCTAAAAGGATGCTAATTGATTAGAAATAACCCTGTATAATTACCTGTTTGATCTAATTATGAAATCTAAATATAAATTTTGGGAGAAGCCACCGATTTCCGAAACAGTTCCTAAGTAGTTCGGAATTGGTGGATTCAATCAATTGCATGTAAATCTTAAGCACGAATAAACATTTTTGTTTTTTTTTTTAATTTTGAAGTAAACACTACTTATGGCCGATAAATGAGTTTGTGTAAATCAAGGGTGTGAACTTACAATTAGCAGTTTATTTGTAAATGGCAAAAAACCCGAAATAATGAATTTCGCTCGCTGGCCTAGTGTAGTGAAACCATCCTAAACGGAGCTAGACAAGACACAATGCAAAGCAAAATTAAACCGTAGGTAATAACCGTTAACCGTTTTTACTATGGGACTGATTAGCTCCAAAACCACGAAAAAGAGTGTAGTGTTACGTCTTGTAGGTACTCTAGGAGAGTGTATCCCATCTGGCCCGGTGACTTGGCCCGGCGCCGGGCCACATGGGAAAAAAAAGTTTTAACTGGCCCGATGATATACTAACCGGGCCAGATGACACAACTCAAGTGCCATCGTCCCCGGTAAGGGGAGAAAAGAGGACACGCCTCGTAATTTGTGAAATACTAACTACACGCATCTATGAAAGGGATTTCACTATCACTACATAGTATAAAACAATCTTGCTGTCCCCATGTTCTGTTAGAGTACCGGCAGAAGTGAAAACTTGCTCCCTCCGTCTTACGAATTTTCGATCAGGCTATAAAGCATGCGACCCCGAAAAGCGACGAAAAGAACTCATTTCGACGTGTGAAAAAGTGACAGTTAAATACTTTGCCATAACGCTGTCGCGTTCTGACACAATGAACGAAATAATTCGTGGCGCGCATACTATAGCACGGCTGGTCACGTCACGGTAATGATAACTAATTACCGTGGTCACGTGTCCTGACGCAAGTTTAATTTAACATTTTTTGTAACTCTGTGTTTTTACGCATCCCAAAAAGTGCAAACCCTGCTAAAGAAATTTTCTCTTCAAAAAAAGTTTATCTAATTTCGATAAAATGTATATTTTATTATTTATTGATATTATGGGGTTAAGTATATTAAATAAAAAGTAGCACTTGTATGGCGCCATCAAATCTAGAACAATAAACTTAAAAGAACTCTACAACAAAAAATCTTAACCCTTTACTGCATACCCCATTTTTGGTCGCACTAAATCACTACACTAAAACGTCCGGCCCCCAACCTCACGCACACAAACATAATCTAACACAAACAACTCTAGTGTGCGTCTAACTCGTTTAGAAATTCGGCCACTCTCGCGCATCCTTAATTTCGGGGCATCTGATTGGTCTGCTGAGCATTAGAAAAAATTTGAAGTTTTTTTGGGGCATCCGATTGGGCATTAGACAAAATTTGACGGCGCGTGACTGGTCGTTTCTATGAATAGATTTGGGACTTTTGGGAGGTTACGTGTCAGTAAATTAGATGCTTGTTTACATAATTTATTATTATGTAGGTATTTAATTTTATGGATAGGAAAAAAAGACATTGAAACTATAGTTTACAATATTGACATGTTCTACTGACCTTTAATTTTGTAATGTGTTACTTTAATGTTACATATACTTGTATTATGTGACTTTTGAAAATGCCATTTTACTTTATTTATTTAAGTTATAGATAGGAAGTAGGAACGGTTTTAATGTATGTATGTTCATTTAAATAAGTGACAAAAATAAGTAAGTACATAGGTTGGTAGGTAAATAAATTAGGTATTGTTTCGAAAAATATCAGTAAACAGAAAATACCTAAGCAGAAATTAAAAAAAAAAAAATATTACCTAATAAAGTACTTTTCTCTTGTTCTCAACAAAAACTGTCAAAACTCATAAAAATATCATAGATGGTATTAGAGATAGATACAAAGAGTCGTCCACAATTTTTGGGAACTATGGAATTTGATGTTACCTATATGGTTATGTCACACTCCTCTTCTTCCTAGTTTGTTCACCGTTATTCCTGAGTAATGACAACGGTTGCTGTCAAATTCATACGGTATCTCTAGTACCTAACGGCAACCATTTTCAGCTCATCAGAATGTTAGCCTAATTTGTAGTTGTGAGAGCCTCTTTGTATCTCCAAACTCTAAGTATGATAAAGATGAATAAAAAAATAACATTGACATTGACATAGTGTGGCAGCACAAAATACCCCCATTATTCGAATACCAGCAAGTTGATCGCTATTTAAAATACAATACATTTGGGACCCTCCCTAAAATGGGTCTCTTTTTCTATTGTTGCACGCACACAAACATCGCATCGTAGTGTGCGTCTAACGCACCTGCCCCACTCCGGAGCATTCGAAATTTGAACCATGTTAGATGATTGGTCGACGCTGTTATATAGTTTTTTTGTATTTAGAACTCGTTAGACGAGTTCTTGGAGTAGCTTCCACTAGGATTGTTTTTTTTTTTTTTCATAAATTAAATATGGCTTCCACAAAATGGCGTTATTGATGTTTCTGGATGATTAAGTGAAATAATGGAGTGGCTGTTACTAGCTCATTACGTTAGTTTCTGAGTTTGCAGGTGGAGTTTAGTTTATTTTTACTCATTATTGCCGATCATAGGTTCTTAAAAGTAAGAAGATATTATTTTTCCCTGATACTAGCTACTTTGCAGTGATGTACCTAACTTTAAAAAAAATTGAGAACATGCGAGTGAATTTTTTTTATTATAATTTTCTTACCATTATAACTATAATTAGCTACTTAAGCCGTCACTATTTTAAAATAAGTAGTATATAGACAAAGTTTAGTAGTGACATGAATTCATATCTACTGAGTAAGTAGGTATGACTTCATGTACTTACTTAAATACTTTTAAAAACGTATAAATAAGCATTAACTACAATTTTAGCAATAAAAATCTGCACGAATGAAGTAAATAAATTACAACACAAACCTAGAGACCTTTAAAATACGGTCACGGCACAAAAACACGGAAACGCACGAACAAAAAAACACAAACAATAAAAATTCGTGCATTGTTCCCTAAGAAATGTGCCGAAAACGCACACAGGACAAATTAACCAACACAATAATGTCACTGTAAATACATAAAAGATGTACGTATACGATTGTGCCGAAACCTCACGCACACAACAACGAGAGGCCCAATTTGAATTCCGAACGCGCTCAGCACAGTTTCCGCGATGGCGGCGCGGTCGTCGACCTCACGTTTTGGAGGGCGCCGGTGACGTCATACTGACCTGCCTCACGCTGCCTCATGACCTTGAATGTTGGAAACTGGCTGGATATAATTTGGGCGGTTTGTTGTCCCTCTCGTGACCGCGTTTTGGCGGTTTCGATTTTGCAGGGTTTGAATTTGGAACGACGCAAGCTGGCGAATTGTTAAAGGGTGGGGACAAGGATGGGGTATTATTTCGTGGTTTTGTTAATTGTTTGGGTTGACAATATTTTAAATAACCGGAGTTATGTATATTTTTATGACTCAAGTCAGATATTTCAGCATGAAAATGTCTTCAACGTTAGGTACATTAAAAAGTCTCTATACTTAGGTAAGTACAGCTCACTTAAGTATTCACGGCTATAACCACTTTCCATCAAACAAATTGACGATCTGATGATAATATAAGTTACAGTACAGTCGACTCTTTTGTGGCATTCTAAAGTACCTACCTAAGTAAGATGTTTTTTAAGTAGGTACGATACGAGTATCACACAACGTTCAAAAATTCATAAAATTTTGCATAAGATTAACAAGATTGTGAATTGAATTTCATGTCAGTTGCTATTGTAGAGAGTGGAAAAAGAATAATATAGGTACCTACCTACATAATCAAGGGTTAATTTTGATCGACTAAGGATGTCGACAATTTTTTGAAAAGGATCAAATCTCTTCAGCCATATATACATATACTTAGGTCGCCAATAATACCAGTTGAAGAAAAGAAGCTACTCTAAGAATGTAAATAATAACTTTCAAGCCCAACATTTTAAATCGAAGTATTAAAACATATACTTCGGTATTGCATTAACATCCAATTCAATATGCACTTAGTTAAATATAAAATAATATTAATTTTCAATTTTTCCTGCACAATAAAATACCTATTGGTCATTGACACTTCACGGCCAGCAGCCCGATAATGTGTTATTTGACTTGTATGTGTTTACTATCGAATTGATAAAAAAATGTGTAATTTTTATCTTTTGCATCGATCAAATAAGCAGGGATTGCAAGGAACAACACTGCCTTCGATACTTATAAAGACGCATCCAACATATTTTTTCGAATTTGAGGTAGGTATAGGTACACACATGCGCCTTTTTTCTGAGTTTGGTAAAAGTGTAACATGTAAAATTGTAAATCAATCACAAAAAACCGGCCAAGTGCGAGTCGGACTCGCGCACCGAGGGTTCCGTACAAACCTGCAAGGTTTACAAAGTTCGTTCATTACGACAAAAAAAGTAATAAGTTTATATTTATTAAAAAATATATATTTTGTAATGTAACTAAAAATTTAAGGTTTTCGGAATTTTTCCTTTATGTGTGCTATAAAACGTTGCTTCATGCCAAATTTCAAGATTCTAGGTCGACTGGAAGTACCCTTTAGGTTTTGATTCCCTTGCGAGTACTTGCGAGTTTCAAAATTTGCGGCATAAACGGCTGTATCTTTTGATTGCGTTGGCTTAGAAGTTTGATTTTTTCACAGCTTCAAGGGACAGTAGACCTGAGTAATTGATATAAATTTCAGCTTCATACCTCCACGCGTTCCTGAGAAAAAGGGTCTTGACAGACGGACGGACGGACAGACGGACAACAAAGTGATCCTATAAGGGTCCGTTTTTTCCTTTTGAGGTACGGAACCCTAAAAAGGTCAACACATTACCTATAACCAACTGTGACTATGGTACCAGTCCACAAACAAGCAAAAAAGTATCAGCTGTTCCGTTTCTTTTTCAGCTGTTCCGTTTCTTTTGCCAAACCCTTTGCAATTTTTTTAACGATTTGAGGGTTGGTCCCATAGTGAAAATTGGACATGATGACAAGCTTTGCCAAAACTAAGCCACAAACTGGTGCTAGTGTTTACTATAGAATTAATTTAAAAATGTATCATCTCAATCGGGAAACAGTGACTATGGACGACTATCGATTCTATAATTACGCCTCTCAGGCGTAGGTTAGGGTTTTGGGGTTAAAGCATGTAAAATTGTAATTGAAGTGTATAATTTACATATTCCGATACTTTAGTTTAGGTATTAATCTTAGATTTAAAATGATTTATCTAAGAAAATATTTTTGTTTAGCTATTATTATTTATGTTATTAAGCTACAAATTGCAATCGAGAATTTAACACGATTGTCCGAAAAAAAAGTACGGTATGTTTTCATGTAATTCTTCTGAGTGTTTTCAGCAAGGATTTTGCATACCTACTGTAATACATCCATGGTTTTCAGTGTTCATGTAGGGTATGAACTTAATATTAGGTACACTACTGGCAGTAGGCTTGAGCATTTGGATTATCTTTAGACCTATAGGTAGGTCCTATGTGGATGATATAATTGTTTTTTTATCTAGTAGTAGTCTACCTAAGTAGTTTTAGCTTTTAACATAGTATTGTATTTTGTTGTAGTTAGTTAAAAAATAAAACATAAACTTAATATAGGTACTGTTTAAGTATGTATAAATAAATACTACATCTTTTAATGATATTTATTTTCTTATCTCACAATCTACCTCCTAACTGTATATGTGTGGGTGTAAGCTTGTGTAATAAAAACAATGTTAGTGTGTCGATGTATCATCGAAACGCGGTCGTTGACCCCGTCTGATTCACGTCTGGCGAAGCTCTTGCATCCCTATCGCCCTCATCTTATCAGTGCAGGCCCTCTCTTTCTATTTGGCGACAAAATACTGCGTAAAGATTTCGTGTTCTCGAAAGTCTGATTACTTACGAATTAAGTACGAGTATCTACCTACATGCGTAGTTTAAATTGTTGAGAGTAAAATATTTCATCAGCGGTAAGAATATTGATACAATTCTAAATGATTTCCCTTTATTATTGATTATTAATAAGTTTGTAGGTATTCAGGCAGTCACGGGTCTGGAATGCCTAGGCTCCAAGGTACGAGTGATCTACCTATTATAGATATGTATAGTTACATAGGTTTTTAGGGTTCCGCACCCAAAGGGTAAAAATGGCCGTTTTTCGCTCTATATTAATAATGGTAACAGGTAGATGCTTGAAATATTCACAAAAATTTTTTCTTCAAATATTTATTGAAGTGAATATAAAACTAAATATTCTGTGAAAATTTCAAGCATCTACCTGTTACCATTTTTAAAATAGAGCGAAAAACGTCTAAAAATTCAGGTTTGTTGTATGGGAGCCCCCGTTTAATATTTATTTTATTTTGTTTTTAGTATTTGTTGTTATAGCGGCAACCGAAATACATCATCTGTGAAATGTTTCAGCTGCCTAGCTATCATGGTTCATGAGATACAGCCCGGTGACAGACGGACAGACGGACGTTTTTCCCTTTGGGTACGGAACCCTAAAAACGAGAGAAGCTCAAGAACGCGTCGCCTCAGCAACGAGATCGGTTAACAGAATTGCCCCCCTGATGTGCTAATCCGGAAGGAAAATAGTGACTTAGACCATCATCACCAACAACAGTAACTTTCCTATGGGTCCAACCAAGAATTCGAATTAAAAAATCAACTGTTTTATAGGTATCTACATTTTGATGATTCGGAGTTGCGATTTTGTTTGGGACAATCTGACTTTTTGTCAGAAATTCCGTGTTGGTCCCATATTAAAATTTGTTTAAAATATGGTCTTAAATCCTCCCCTTTTTGGCTTACTACAGAGCAAAACAGTTTTGGGAATAAGTAGCAGTTTATACTAAGTAGGTATACTTAGGTAAGTAATGAATTAATGAATTATTTGAATTTGTTGCAAAAAATAACTTTGAATTGCTTTTTGGCGAAGGAAACATCTTGAACTTCAGTCATTTAAAAATATTGGTTTAGTTTAGTGTTTTTAATTGAGCAACAAATTAAAATCTATTTATGAACTAGCTGACCCGGAGAACTTTGTTTCACTGCCGGGTCTGCCGGGCTGATTTGTGAATCTAAAATTCTAAACCATCTAGGGCGCCACCCAAACGCATACCTACCTACAAAAAAATCATTCAAACCGGTTCAGCCGTTTAGGAAGAGTTCAGTGACATACACACGTACAGTAGAATTATATGTACAGGGTTATTTCTAATCAATTAGCATCCTTTTAGGGGCTTATTCTGTACATCAATACTAACAACTTTTGTTCTGCGACTTTTGTCAAAAAAAAGTAGTTGTTCCATAGAAAAATAATCGTTCACCCGCGAGAAAATGTCACGGAACAGATTTTTTTTAGTTTTGATAAAAGTCGTTGAACAAAAGTTGTTAGTTTGATGTACAGAATAAGCCCCTAAAAGGATCAAAAAATCAAAATCAAAATATGCTTTATTCTTTAGACATTAATTAGAAATGCGCTTAGAATCGTCTTTTTACAAACATAATATAGTTATAATAGGTGCAAATTTAGATATTCACCAAATTATGAATACCTAACAATTCAATTAATTACATAAAATAATTTACTATAAATTCAAACACCCTAACTTAATGATGCCATTTGATTAGGAATAACCCTGTATACTACGCGGCGACCTGTTGACTTGTGAAGTTGTAAGCCTGCTCCGTTTTGTCGGTTAAAAAAAATAATCATTCCATATGTTTTTGCTTTTAATCAGGCTTGTATAAAGCAACAATATTTTAACAGTTTCTCGCGAATTGACCATGAAAATATCAGCGTTTTTTCCTCCATAATACATGCAAAGAGCTCAATATTCCCTGTCATTGAGCGGGTCAGTGCCACTAGATAACGGCAAATACAAACTCAGGCTATTATAAACCTTATCGCAATGAGATACGATCGATTTTCCGGTCTTTTTGTTCGTTTTTGCATAGCGGATAAATAATTTTATTTATAAGCATCGGTAATATTTAGGTACCAGTCTGGTCTATAAATGACAATGACCAATTTGGGTCGGAATGAGTATTCAGGCTTGAATATAAGTATAGGTCGAATCATACAAGTTGGCGGATGTAAAGTTAGCTACAAGCTGCGTAATATCTAATTCTACTTAGGTAAAACTGCGCGTTGATTGGGTTTCGCCGTTTCGCGCAGCGAACTTCACATCCGCTGCATTCGGGATGTACTTAGGAATTTTTAGGGCTTGAAGACTTGCAGGGTTGCAGGTGAAAGAAATCGATAAAAGCTAAGTAATTAGTAAGTTGTTGACTCGTTCGTCTAGGTACCTAGGACAAGTTTAGTAGGTAGTCCAGTTAGGTAGGTCCGACTTTAAGAAAGAGCCGATTGCCGAATTTCAATCGGCTAGGCAGCGTTCGGAATATTGCGTAGCGTCTTCTCGTCTGACATATCTCAGTGCCTCAAGTCGACAGTGTTCTAAGAGTGTGTTTTGCCCATCGACTTGGCATTGTTTCTGTTTTTGATGGTTTTGCCAGTAATGACTTATGGCACAGAAACGTGGTCTGTCACTATGGGCCTTATTAATAAACTCCAAGTTGCCCGACGCTATGACGAGGCCAGAGATACCTATTTAATGTTCGGAGTCAATCTTTTTTTCTATAAATAGTGTAATGCCTTTGTGTTCATTCCTTTCATTTTTTTTCATTCAGATAGAAAGAGATCTGTAGAGGAATCATGGTTAGCAAGTTGAAATGGTAGTGGGCATGGCACATAGCGCGAGCATGATGGCCGATAGTTTTAAAGTTCTAGAATAGAGGCCACGTAAGTAACGACATGCGCAGCGTAGGATGTCCACCGACAAGGTGGACTGATGACCTCATTACGATCGCAGGATAACCTCACAAGCCGATTCCAATCGGTCTTATTGGAAATCCATCAGAGTGTCCTATGTCCAGCAGTGGACCATCTACTGTTTATAATGCCTCCCTCGGTGGCTCAGTGGTTAGTGACCCTGACTTCTGGATCAAAGAGGCGTGGGTTCGATCCCCACCCAGGGCAAACATTTACCTAAGTGATGAACATAGATGTTTGCTCTGTGTCTGGGTGTTATTTAGATACTATCTATATAAGTATGTATTTAAAATATGTATATGTAGTATATCAGTCTCTGGCAGCCATATCACAAGCTTTGCTTAGTTTGGGGCAGAGACCGTTTGTAATATGTCCCCTAATATGTATTATTAATAAAATGATGGTAAAGATGAAATACAATATACCTTACTAATTATACCTACCAGGGGTGGGTTATATGATTTGTTAAGGACATAGTCGGTACTTGAGATCTTACTTACATATTACTTTTGACGTGATGTGTTCATTGAAAAATATTTAAATGGATTTTTTTAATATCTTCAAAACAGCATATTGATAGAAATTATTTAATTTCAACCACTGGACGGCCACTGCTGGACACAGGCTTATAGATCTTCAATAAAAGGTTAGAAACGATTCGCATTCAGCGCTATTCTGCTCATGACCACCTCTGTCTCTCTGTCCTACGCTGCGCTTGCCGGCAGGTGGTCTCAGCTCAAGAACTTATCGACCCCATCGATCACCGGAGAAACCTTAGTTCGAAACCACTACCTACTTATCTATCTTAAGTAGGTACTGTAAGTATATTTTGTGAGGAAAACCAAGGACTCGATGCAGCAGTAACACCAATATTATCTACAATAGTAATTTGCAGATTTATTTCCTCCATTACAGTGTTCTTTACGCTTTAAAAATAACTAATCTATAGACTTGTTCTTCGTTCCGATAGCTCGACCAGAATGGTCCAAATAGCTCCAAAAACCGTGCAAGTCTCTGACCACGACATTATTTTAAAATATCTGCCCACTTCCTCTATAATACCAACCACAGCTCGTTTCTTGCAGCATTTACTTTTTTAAAAGTCTGTGGTTGCCTTCGAACGGTCGAGTCCGTCCAAAAACCATACATTATTTAAAATATGAAATGTTTGCCCAAAATCCAACATTTTCAAGTTATTTTTGAAATCAAAAGGTAAGTATCGTAACTCAGCGGTTGCCTAAGTATTTTCCAGATGAATCATTTTCACTTACCTAACTGCCTTAATGCATTGCCTAACTTATGAGTGGGCATTGGGCAAGTTTCCTTAAGTTGCCCAAACTTTATTCGGTTTCTAAGAAAGCTAGCTTCAAAATTAGGTCGTTTAATATAAATCATTAGTAAGGCAACGGCTACTTTGTGACTAAGAATCTATGTAGTCATCTATTAGATATAGATTTTTGAGGTTATTGGTATACCTAGGTAGGTAGGTACATATCTTAGATTTATTCACAGCTGGACATAGGCCTACTCTAAAGAGACGAGAGGGCGATACATACAGATAGCGCGCGAGTTGAATGCAGTCGGGGTCTGAGGTAAAGAGCGGGAGCATCTCCCCCCGCTATCCGCACGCCCCACCTCACGCGCCTGGACGGGTTGGGCGTGCGGATAGCGGGGGGAGACATTCGCATTCCTAAGCTCTGCATTCAACTCGCGCGCCGTCTGTACCTATCATATACAGGGTTATTTCTAATCAATTAGCATCCTTTTAGGGGCTTATTCTGTACATCAAAACTAACAACGTTTGTTTTGCAACTTTTGTCAGAACTTAAAAAAATATCAGCTGTACACTATACATTTTGTCGCGGGTAAACGATATTTTTCTATGGAACAACAAAAAAATTTTTGAGTTTCGACAAAAGTCCCAGAACAAAAGTTGTCAGTTTTGATGTACAGAATAAGCCCCTAAGAGGATGCTAATTGATTTGAAATAACCCTGAATAGTACATAAAGATCAAGGAGGTCTGTGGGTCACATTCAACAGGCTGCACGAGTCAGAGGGTTTGGATTTGCCATCGAATCTCTAGACTACGTAAGATATGATAAAATAATAATAAAAAATAAATATTAGGGGACATCTTACACACGGTCTCTGACCCCAAACTAAGCATAGCTTGTGATATATGCCTGTATACTCTTTAGGTAGGTACCTTTAGGTTTATAATACATAATTTTATATATTACTAGCTGCGCACCGCGGTGTTACCCGCGTTAGCCCGAGATAAAAAGAAGCCTATGTGTTAATCCAAGATCTAAGCTACCTTCATACGGAATTTCATCCAAATCAGTTCAGCCGTTTGTACGTGAAAGAGTAACAAACATCCATACACACTCACAAACTTTCGCGTCTATAATATTAGTAGGATCGGTACTTTTTGTTTTTTGCTGTTGTGATTTTTCTGTGGATGTTTTTTTTAAATCTAAGCGCTTTGTCACGGTTTTGTTGTTTTTTTATTTCTATTTAACATTAATATGCATAGTTACACCTACCCTTGAATAAAGGGGCTCACCAGAATACCAGCGTTGAGTGTTGGGTCCTCCCAGCACTCAGCATTTTATAGCTGAGGTGAGTCCCTTTCGACACTTTGTTTTTTCACTATTTTATAAGATTTTTGTACTTGTATGTGTCGAATTTTTTTTCATTTCAAAAAATTTCATTTCATTTACCTACCTATATTTATTCTAAGAATACATGCGACTGCATTTCGCAAGGTTCACTGCCCTCTTATCAGTTACTCCAATTCGCATTTTTATCAAACAGATAATGATAACACACATTGAATATCGGAGATTATCTGCGTTCCTTGCCGTCTGCTGCAATGTCAAAATCCTTTGCTGAATGTCATAAAACATGGTTGAATTTGTGACGTATGTTATAAGGGTTCAGTACCTAAAGGGTAAAAACAGGACCCCATTACTAAGACCATTACGCTGTCTGTCTGGCACCAGGTTGTATCTCATGCTGAGCGCTGCCGTGGCACAGATAACATGTTAAATTGTAGGTGCCGGTTGCATTAACAGTTTAACCATGTCAGAGGCCTTCAGGCGGCTTAAACACTCTCTGTCTCAAAACAAAAGTTTTACGCACGCTTTAGACAATGTTGAACAGTACAAATTGCACGGTTAGACAGAGTTTAAAGTGTGTTTAAATATTTTGTGGTAAGGTGGTCTGACACAAGGACTAGCCACCCGGCCTATACGAACTTACTTACCTCAAATTGACAATTATAATCTGGAAATCTTTAAGGCTAGAGTGAATACGTACCTATCTTCTAGGTCAACATTACCTACTCCATTTTCGGATCAAATGGAATCATTCCAAAATTTGGTGGACAAGATTTCCACGATCAAATGGGATCATTCAGTTTTCAACCTCCTATCGACTAAGTGCAAGCGTTTTGTATAACAACGTTTATTTACCAAATCAATAATTTTAATTAAAGATAGGTAGATATTTATGCCCAAGATGTTTTGTGAGTGAATAAACTCTTGACATTTAATATTTATCCTGTCGCTTAAAGGCACAGATTAAATGAACAAAAGTGAAATATCTATCTCATCATCATCATCGTCATCATCTTAGCCGTAGGAAGTCCACTGCTAGACATAGGCCTCCCTTATAGATTTACAATAGGACCAATTGTAAGCGGCTTGCACCCAGCGCGAATCTGCGGTCTTCATTAGGTCATAAGTCCACCTCGTGAGTAACGTTCAACGCTACGCATGCCAATTACGTAGTATCCATTCGAGAACTTCAGACCCCATCAGCCGTCAGTCAGTACAATATTTCATTTCATTTATTTCATTTACTTTTGATGATGCTATTGCAGATACTTAAGAGTGTTATTATGCTATTTTTGACATGTAACTGCTATGTGATATTTTTATTAATTTTAAATGGTTATTTCTGACAATTCTATTGCAGATATTTTATTACAGTATAACTGACATCTTATTTTTTTAATATTGTATTTTTAATGTAATGTACCGAATTTTTAACTAATTTATTGTAAAATTGTTCTTAATAATTTTGAAAGTCAATACTTAATGATTGTTATTTCTGACTTTCTTTTTCGTTGGACGTTGCTTGTAGTATATTATAATTATTGTATACTAATGAATGTAATGTTCCTTACTGAAAATAAATGGTATCTATCTATCTATCTATCATTAATTACAGCTACCATTACAGTCAAAAACTAGTGCGATAGTGTAAGAAAAATAGAAAAAAGTTACCTCCAAAATCACTACATAGTATTAAAAAAGTCGCTTCCCGCTGTCTGTACCCATGTGTACTTATATCTTTAGAACTACGCAACGGATTTTGATGCGGTTTATTTAATAGATAGAGTGATTCAATAGGAAGGTTTATATGTATAATACACCTGTGCAAAGCCGGGGCGGGTCCCTAGTAAAGTTATTATACAATAAAGATTTCACATAAAAAGTTTTACAATATCAATTTGAAGAATAATAACAATGTCATATAATTACAATCAATTCATCACATAAATCCGTCTAATCGTCCCGTTTAGCCATGTCAGAGGCCTTCAGGCGGCCTAAAAACTCTGATACCAGGGCTAGCCACCCGGCCTATACGAACTTACTTACTTACATCACATAAATCTGAATAATAATACCTGAAAATGTCATAAAACATGCTATGTGCCCTGCCCAAAGCCATTTTAGTTTCCGGGATTAAAAGTAAAATGGAAGCCTTAACTTAACTTCATTCAGCATGATATGATTTACTTATTAACCCCCGACGAAAAAGAGGGGTGTTATAAGTTTGACGTGTCTGTTTGTGTGTCTGTCTGTCTGTCTGTGGCATCATAGCGCCCGAACCACTGAACCGATTTCAGTTTAATTTTTTTTGGATGAAAGGAGACTTAATCGAGAGTGTTCTTAGCTATGTTTATAAGAATCGATTGAGCCGTTTAAGAGTTATGGTGGGTTAAAGTGGGGATGGAAGAACCAAAATTCTACAAATGTGCCCAAAATGGTTGTCAATTGAAAGTTTGTTGTCAAATATATTTGTGTCGGGGGTTTTTTAATTAGGTATATTATGATAAGTATGAGTAATTCATGGATGGCAACATATTTTTCGGTCGTTTGTCCTCTTTAGTTACCTACACGTGTGACGTGTCTGATAAATAATTTGACACGTGTAAACCTTATTAGGAGTTATCAGTAAATTTGGTTGGAAATAAGGAAAACATGATAAATTTTATATATTTAGGTATGAACTTTAAACTTAGTCGAGTTGAGAAACGTGCTTAGTTGAGCACCCATACATGCATCATCCATCATCCATCAGCCATAGGACGTCCACTGCTGGACATAGGCCTCCCCTATGAATCTCCAATAAGACCGCAGTAGCGACTTGCATCCAGCGTGATCCTGCGGTCTTAATGAGGTCATCCGTCCACCTTGTGGGTGGACGTCCTACGCTGCGCTTGCCGGTACGTGCAGTGCCGGTTTTAGCTCTACCAGCGCCCTGGGCGAGATTTATACGGCGCCCCTAACTGAAATTGAAACCCAAATAACAAGTAGTAAAGCTTTAGTGGTTCAGCAGTCTTTTGCTCAAACTACTAAACGCGAGTGCAGCGAGCGTAAAATTTTTAGATTTTGTCTTTCAATAGAGCTGATATTTAAATACAATAGGTTACCCACAGTGGTGTGAGCAAAGGATTGCTCACTCACTATAGTGCTTCAAAGCTCAAGCGCAGTGAGCGAGAAAATTTTCGATTTCATCCTTCGGTAGAGCTTATATTTTATTATTCAATATAAAGAGTGCACAAACAAAACAGTGAAAAAATACATGATAAATATGACTAAAGCGCAAGAGCAGCGAGCGCGATATTTTGTTAGAAAATCCGAAGTAGGTTGTTTCGTCTATAAAATTAATTATTAATCATTCTGTATAGGCAGGATTTTTTTAACATAGTCACAGTAGCGGCATTAGTGTAGGGCGCGAGACATAAAGGGGCGCCGCATGCGCCCTTTCGCGTGGAACGTACGTGTTTCGCGTGACTATGAAAATTTTCGGCGACATTTGCTTAAAGACAGGGGTGGAAAATAGTCAGTAAAGTCAGTAAAAGTCAGTTTTTTTGGCTAAGGTCAGTAAAAGTCAGTTTTATCGAAAAAATAAGGTTAAGGTAAAAGTGGTGTAGTTTCTGTAGATTGATGTGACAAAAATGCCGTTTTGGAATGGGGAGTGTCTTAAAAATAACCACCAACATAATGTCTAAAAAAGGTCTGAAGGACAACGACATGGTCGCCGTAAATATAGCCAACGTGATGCTTAGTACATTAGCGCACGAAATAGAAGAGGAAGAAAAAATATGTCGACGATAAGAAAAATAAATTAATAACTTCTTTTTTAAATAAAAAATAATTTGTTTGTGTTTTATACAAAATGTTTTGTTCAAATTAAAATTTAATTGTAATATTAAGTTATTTTTTAATAATAAAAGGCGGTGCAGGTTGGCTATGGGGATGGTGGAGGCCAAACACAAAAACATTTTTCTTACTTATTTACAATCATTCTCCATATACTATTAACAAATCTAGACACGCGGAAACGTGTCCAGCCAAGTCTAAGAAAAAGGAACTGGCGACGCGACGTGTGTTACACGAACCATTTCGAGACATTTTTGACCCCAGCATAACTCGAAAACTATTTAACCTATAAATATGAAATTTAGCATATTTATTAAAGTTCTTTATAAATAAACAAATATTAGGGGACATCTTACACACTTTAGCTTATCTACAATACAAAATTTCATCAACTTTACTCTGACGGTTAATGAAATATTAACGTTTAAAAACCGGGGTTTCATTGACTGATTCACTCACTGACTTATAGATCAAAAACCTAACCCACTTCCAGATAACCTAGAAACTTGATATTTGGCATCAAGGTAAACTATCAGGCATGTACAAAGGAAAAAATCTAAAACTTTGAACTTTTACCCCCCAACCCTATATAATAGGGGATGAAAGCTTGTATGAGACTTCTAAAAATTTTCATGCTATAAGTATAAAAATTGATTTAAAGACTCCCTGTTAGAAATAATAAAACACGTATTTCAGGATTTTTAATAAATCAGCCCCCAACCCCTAAAATTGGGGGATGAAAATTTGTATGTCACTTTCGAAACTTTTGATGCCAGAAATCAGAAAATGGATATACGATCTCGTTGTAATAGATAATAAAACACAATTTCAGGATTCTTAATAAACCACGTCCCAAACCCTAAAACTGGGGGATGAAAGTTTGTATGACACTTTTGCAAAGTTTCATGCTAGATGTCCAAAAATTAATAAAGGGACTCTTTATTACAAACATAATAAAACACGTATTTCAAGATTTTTAGTAAATCTCCCCCTAACCTTTAAAACTGGGGGTATAAAGATGGTATGAGACTTCCGCAAGTTTTGAAGCCTAAGATGTGAAAAGCGATAAAATTACTCCTTGTAGTAAACTACAAAAAGAAGTGAAATCCAACAAAAACATTTTCATGTGAAATGAAGCCAAGTCTAAATCACAGTTCCCACTATCAAAAAGTTGTCAGATCTCACGTAAAGCCAAGCTTCTAACTCTACACGCCTTACTCTACAAGTCCATACTTCACAAACTCTACACCTTAGTCAATATATGCGGCTTGGCTGTTTCGCTAACTGAGCATGGGCGTAAAGTGAAGATTAATTCATTAATTCTGTTAATATTGACTAAAGTGTAGAGTTTGTGAAGTAAGGACTTGTAGAGTAAGGCGTGTAGAGTAAGAAGCATGGCTTTACGTGAGATCTGACAACTTTTTGATAGTGGGAACTTCGATTTATACTTGGCTTCATTTCACATGAAAATGTTTTTGTTGGATATACTTAACTAACAGCAACTAACATTCGTATGGTGTTAAATTGACCGACCAAGGTTCAGTATTATACAAATTTGGTCAGTAAATGGTCAGTATTTTAGGGAGTTTTAGTCAGTAAAATCAGTATTTTTGGCCATGGACTCAGTTTAACCTGACCCTTAAAGATCAAATTCTAAGTCTGGAACAGGGGTAAGCAAGCAGATCCACTTTAGTTTGATAGAGCGCGAGCGAAGCGAGCGCGAAAATATTTCGGTTTTTTGTTCAGTCAAATTATATTTTAAACTTGGTTCCACGCGAAAGGGCGCCTGCGGCGCCCCTTTATGTCTCGCGCCCTGGGCGATCGCCCAACCGCGCCCTACCCTAACGCCGCTACTGGGTACGTGGTCTCCACGTACGTGGTCGTGGTCGTGCTATTTTTTGCAAAAAATAATTATATAACAAGCTATTATAAAGTTGGAAGCCGTATTGCGCGACTCAGGTGGCGCTGGGCAGGACACGTGGCCAGGCGTGATGATGGAAGGTGGAGTAGATCTTTGACTGAGTGGCTTCCAATAGCAGACAGGCGTTCCGTAGGCAGACCACCAGCCCGATGGGTCGACGACATCAGATCCATCGCGGGACACGCGTGGATAAGATCAGCCCGAGACAAGGAAAACTGGCACAAGGGAGAGGAGGCTTATACCCAGCTGTGGGTCGATACAGGCTGATGATGATGATGAAATTATATAGTTTCACCTGTCCCGTTGTCTGTCTGTCGGTCTGTAAACAAATCTTACAAGTTAAATTCGATCCACTACCCGATTACCAATTGAGCTGATATTTTGCATACATGTATAAATTGCGTGACAATGCAATATTATGCTGACATGGTGCTGATCTGATGATGGAGCTGGAAGGTGGCCAAAGGAACTTAGCGATTAAACGACACAACCTCGTCGAGTTTGGGTTCATTTGAATGGTATTGGCGAGTAGTTTGTCTTCAATGGTAACCACGGTCTGATGATGGAGCTGGAAGGTGGTCATAGGAACTCTGTAATGAAACGACGCAACCCTATCGAGTTTCAGCTAGTTTGATTCGTCTTGGCGAGTACTTGTTCAGTAAAACCTTGTTTAAAAAAAAGTTTTTTTAATATAATACTTTTTTATACTATATCAGTAAGACCAACACTCAAATCACAAACCAATTTTTTCCTACGCACTTCCATATTACATTCAATTTGAAATTTACAAGATCACATACATAAAGTTATAGTTAGAAGTAACTTACAGGTACATGTCACCCTGTTTCATAGGGCATAGCAAAGTTTTAGCTCAACATTTATGCTAAACAGTGTAATGGAAAGAAAACATTGAAAAGAGTCCAGCAAAAATAACACTAATAGTAAATTTGGTAGCAGTTCGAGTTCACAATTTCTAATGACAAAATTATGTTACTTGTGTTTAGAAATTAGAAATAATTAGATAGATAGAAGAAATTAGATTAAAAACTTATCTAGTTAGAGATACTAGGCTATACCTAGATTGATTTTCTAATCTAATCTTAATAATCGGCCAAGTACGAGTCGGACTCGCGCACGGAGGGCTCCGTACTGTATGGGAGCCCCCTTAAATATTTATTTTATTTTAATTTTATTATCTGTTATTGAATGGAATATAAAACTAAATATTCTGTGAAAATTTTAAGCATCTACCTGGTACCATTATTAATATAGAGCGAAAAACGTCTAAAAAAATCAGGTTTGTTGTATGGGAGCCCCCCTTAAATATTTATTTTATTTTGTTTTTAGTATTTGTGGTTATAGCGGCAACCGAAATACATCATCTGTTAAAATTTCAGCTGCCTAGCTATCATGGCTCATGAGATACAGCCCGGTGACAGACAGACAGACGGACATACGAACAGACTGACAGACGGACATCGAAGTCTTAGTAATAGGGTCCCGTTTTTCCCTTTGGGTACGGAATCCTAAAAACTACTAGTTAGGTATAGAACTAGCTTAACAATTATAGTTTACTAGCGACCCGCCCCGGTTTCGCACAGGTGTACCTATTATACATATAAGCCTTCCTCTTGAATCACTCTATCCATTAAAAAAAACCGCATCAAAATCCGTTGCGTAGTTTTAAAGATATAGCATACATGGGGACAGACAGCGGGAAACATCTTTGTTTTTTACTAAGTATGTAGTGATAATTGCTGTTCCACATCGAGGTTAGACGAACATTTAGTTACACCCTAAACCTACCCTATTGCAAATCAACAAAAGAACTTTTTCGGTGCTCTTTTCTTGTTTTGGAATTTAGGGTGTGGTCCCACATTGAAAGTTGGTACTAAGGATGATCAGAACTATACATCCTAGAGTAATAAGTACGCAATTATCCCGTATTTTTTAGATAGATACATACTAATTTAATTATCCTGACGCGCCGTTAACAAATACTGTAGTAAAATTTGAGTTAATTTAGCATTTATTCTGTTATATGTACAGTAACCGTATTTATCATTTTGTCCTCTAGCCGTTTCGTTCAAATTCGGTCATTTTCTAATAATAACACAAAAGTTTGTTGGTCTGTTATCACTTGTTTTGTTTCAAATGACTGAATGTATTAAAATTAATTAAGGAAAACAAATAATATTTGTTTCCAGTTAATTATAAATCATTAATTCCATAGGCCCTTCTAATTTAATAAATAGGACAAAGTACTTATAAGTACAAATGGGGCAAAATAACAGCCCTTTTCCTTATGTGAGTATTTTAGAAACTTGATAAAAGTTGTAATTAGTCGGTAATTTAAAAATGTACTCAATGAAGGCAAAATATTTCCGTTAGTTTGTTCGATTCAAAAAGCCTTGGTGGTCTATTGGTAATGACACCGGCCTTACAATCGCTTTTTTGAGTTTAGACAAAAGTCGCGGAACAAAAGTTGTTACTTTTGATGAACACAAAAAGCCCCTAAAAGGTTACTACCTAATTGATTATAAATAACCCTGTATAGACCGTGTCAGAGTTTTTAGGCCAACTAAAGGCCTATTAAAATAACCGGGACCTACAATGATGAGGTCATCCGTCCACTTTGTAATATTTTAATTAATAGTAAGTAACTTACTGTACGCGCGCGAGTTGAATGCAGAGCTTAGGAATGCGAATGTCTCCCCCCGCTATCCGCACGCCCAACCCGCCCAGGCGCGTGAGGTGGGGCGTGCGGATAGCGGGGGGAGATGCTCCCGCTCTTTACCTCAGACCCCGACTGCATTCAACTCGCGCGCTATCAGTACCTACCTACATCAAAAGATAGTTTAAACAGAGAGGGTGTACTAAGTTGAAAGAGAAAGAGAGTGATTCAGATCGTTATTTATAAACAACTAAGTATTATCTATTTAACCTGAACCTGAAATTCGAGAAAACATCAGCTGTTTCCTTCGATCAAATATCTACAGAACCACAGTCCCTAAGTGAAAGTAGTAAAAAAATGTCCGAGCGTCGTCAAACATACTGACTTAGATATTTAGTAATTCAGAATGACCAGTTTTTTCGAATCTCGACGTTAACACTAGAGAGCACGCGCGGGCTACATATGTAACCCAGCGTGTAATATTGTCGTATATAATTTTTGTTTGCCGCGCTACAGCGCTATCTTCTAATGTATTCCTCAAGCATTACCCCCCGCTCCCGCCAGTAGCGTGCCGACTCCCGCGGCTCACGGACGTCTGCAAAAATCGCCCTTGAAGTTGGTGGGCTACGCCTGTAGCCCGCGCGAGCGTTGGAGGAAATTAAGTGTTTAGTGTGCAAGTGGTGAAATTGAGGTAAATATGAAACATTTGTTGCAGTATTACTACAAAACGTACAGTTAATTAATTTTTAAGTGTTTGTTGTTTGTATTTATGGGTTTTTCATGTATCTTTATTCTGTTTTGTTCACTTTTTAGATGGCGGGTAACTCGAACAGATTGTGCGACCAAATACAAAGATGGCTGCTGGAGGTGGAGGATAATGAAGACGACGACATTTCGAGCGAAAGTGAGGAAGGCGGAGAATCCGCGGAACAAAGTGGCCCGCTTGGATCTCCTCACCATTCTGATACGGAACAAGATGGCGAGGAAGACGAGGACGAAGATGAAGACGTGCCTCTATCGACTTTGGCTTCCTATCAGTCTCGTAATGGTACAAAATGGAGCAAGATTGCACCGCCCACTTCAAGAACCAGATCTCACAACATTTTAGTCCGTCCACCAGGCCCAGTAGGTGTAGCAAAAGACGCTAAAACGGCTCTCCTATCATTCCTGCTGTTTTTTGACGCTGATATTTGGAACGTGCTTGTTGATTCAACAAATATTTATATTGATATCATAAAAAGCAAATACCAAAGAGACAGAGATGCGTCTCATACCGACGTGATAGAAATCAAGGCACTTATAGGTATTTTATTGGTGATTGGAACTTGCCGTGCGGGGCGAAGAAATTTGAAGGACTTCTGGGATAACTCAAAAGGAACTGGCATTGAAGTGGTGTATACAACTATGTCAGAGAGCCGATTCCGATTCCTACTGCGCGCCCTCCGCTTTGATGATGTAAGAGATAGGCAAGCTCGTCAACAAAACGACCGACTAGCTGCTATACGTCAAATTACGAGTATTATGTTACATAACTGTAAGAAATATTATACTCCAAGCGAAAATCTTACTATTGACGAACAATTAGTAGCGTTCAAGGGACGTTGCGCGTTTGTGATGTACATGCCAAACAAGCCAGCCAAATTTGGCATAAAAATCGTTATGGTGGTGGATCTCAAACACCCATATGCCTATAATTTTGAAATCTACGTGGGAGCGCAACCAGAAGGACCCTTTCGGGAATCGAATAAAGTGTCCGACATCGTAAACCGAATTTTGAGTCCATTATTCGGCCTAGGATGTAATGTAACTATGGATAACTGGTTTACTAGTGTGCCTACATGCAAAGAACTATTGGCTCACAAGATTACAACCGTAGGAACACTAAAAAAAAAAATAAACCAGAGATACCTGAACTGTTCAAAACTACACAAAACAGAGAAATAAACGGATCCATTTTCGGATTTCAGCCTGATTGCACACTAGTCAGCTATGTGCCAAAACGAAATAAAGTAGTATTGTTATTGTCTACCCTCCACAATGATGATAAAATTGATGCCGCGACTGGCGATGCTAGAAAACCTGAAATCATCACATTTTATAATCACACCAAATACGGCGTCGACATTTTTGATAAAATGTGTAGACAATACGATGTGTCTCGTAACAGTCGCCGATGGCCTCTCACGCTGTTTTATAATTTTGTAAACATGGCGGGCATAAATGGCCTGGTAATGTATCAGATGAATAACCCTCAAATGAAAGTGATTCGTCGTCAATACCTCCAAGAAGTCGGATTTGATCTTGCAAGACCTTCTATTGAGCGTCGTATATCCCAACAAAATATACCCAGAGGTATTAAACTGAAAGGCAGACTACTTCTAGGATTGGCAGAACAACCCTTGCAACAAAATATGCCTATTCGGGGAGGAGTTGGTCGGTGTGCTTTTTGCAGTAGGGCTCGCGACCGTAGCACGCGCAAGCAATGCAGCAAATGTATGAGGCGTATTTGTAGCGAACATCAGGCAGTCGTGTGTCCGGAATGTATGCCAATAGACTGATTTATTACCCGTTACTTTGATAATAGATTCAATTAGATTAAAATAAACGCCTTTTGTGATAAATATTACGTTCCTAAATGAAAATAAGACTAAGAGAACTCAACCCTTCCAAATATTTGTTGATTTTTAAGAAGTTTATGTTTAAGTTTCAAATTATAATAAAGAATCTAAATTTTGTCGATTTTATGAGCCATTTTGATAAAAATAAATATGTTTAGTAATTAAATGCTGTGTTTTACTCATTTTTTTGCCTTGCAATCGCCTTACGACTAACTAAAAAGCCTGACCACTACGTAGCTTGGGCAGAGTTTTGCCTCGGACACTTTTTTCGCACGATTGTGACTCTATAGATATATGGTCGAAGGTTGTTTCATATATTTTGTTTATGCCCAGTGGCAATTTTGTACGGGAACACGGAATTATTTTTCTCGAATGCTGGATTGGCCCTAAAAAGTGGTTCATAATCGTGTCTGAATCACCTCTTTCTGACTTAGTAAGAACCTATAGTAGGTATACACATTCTTTGTGAATAGCACTGTATCTACCTCCTCCTCCTTGAGTCGAAATCCTCATGTCTGAGGGTCGTGACCACCACCTCCCAAAAGCTTCTCTTTAACAATCCTGCGTGTTCGTCCTCTATCCTCGGCGGCGTGGAGCGCTTCGTAAACTGACGTGTCCAGCGTGGTGCGGATCGGACCAACGCATCGGGCTCCGACCTCGTGACCGCCTGCCGTCGAATTTCCCCGTAACCATTAGCTTTTCTAAGTTGTCTCCGTCCTTCCTAGCTATATGGCCAAAATACTCAAGGACACGTCTAAGGCAGATGGTCGAGAGTCTATCCGTAACACTGAGCTGTTTAAGAATTGATACGTTGGTCCGATGAGCTGTCCATGGTATTCTAAGCATCTTCCTCCAGTACCACATCTCAAAAGCATCAATTCGTCTACGGTCCGCTGCTTTCAGGGTCCAGGTCTCCGCGCCATAAAGAAAAATAGAGAAGACCAGAGTCTGGACCAGTATCTACCTACACTTAGGTAAATGCGAAACATCTTAGGATTAACTGACTTCAAAAAATTTGGTTCTCAATTCATTTGTGTATGTTTGTGTGCCTGTGTTTTATATGTAATTCATCATCATCATCAGCCTGTGCCGCTACCAACCGGTCTTATTGGAGATTCATAGGGGAGGCCTATGTCCAGCAGTGGACGTCTTATGGCTGATGGATGGATGGATGGATCAGCCTGTATCGACCCACTGCTGGGTATAGGCCTCCTCTCCGTTGTGCCAGTTTATATGTAATTGGTACGCGATTACTCCGCCAATTACGAATAGATTTTGAAAACTTCTATTGTTTGGTAGATCATACTAGGTATGTAGTCCCAATTAAATTTTATCGAAATCGCTCAAGTGATTCTTGTGATACTAAAATAAATTATAAAATTATCTACATTAACAACCAAAATTTATGTGTTTGTAAAATATATGTCGCAAAGATAAGATAAAACTTCTAAAAATACAGCAAAAAAATTAAAAAAAATAATCTCCCGCGTCAGTCACCGACAACAGCTGCGCAAACGCACGCATTGTTTCACGTGCGAACGAGACATTACTATACTGATAAGCTGATGACTGAAAGAGAGGTCTGATTTATCCACATTTATCGGACCATGACCTCGCAAAATGTGCAAGAGTACGCGCAAGATAACTGCGCACGGCCAAAATCAGGAACTAATTCAATGCTACCAGGGAATTCAAAATGCTAGCGACATTACGTACGTGGCGTCATCACTCGCGCGCAATTATCTTGTGTGCACTATAGTGAGTATGGTCAGTTACATTGGGAGATAAGAAGCGATAAGCTATCGCGAATTTCGGGTGTCGTTGAGCAGTTTTTTGCAATAATTTTAATGATGTCAGTGTTTTTATCACAATATTTATGTTATTGTACTTGAATAGCTGCTTACCGATAAAATTTGGCCATGTGTCGTCGATTTTTCTAGGGTTCAACAATAATAATAATTATCTACTGACCGGGTTATTCTGAACGGCTACCAAACTTTCAAAATCACAAAAAAATAAAATCAGCTGTCCATATGTACTAAAAGTCCATGACAAAATGTATGGACCAGCTGATTAAAATTTCGTGATTTGGGGGTTGGGCGTATAGTAAGAGTTGGTCGTAATGATATGAAAACGTTTATGTACCATTTAGTGTACATTACAATTAGGTAGGTACCTAATGAAATCACAATTACTTTATACATTTGTTATCGTAGAATAGTCATGTCTTTTAGAAAACATCCCCTAGGTAGGTATGTATAAAATGTAGTTTCCTTTTAGTGCAGGGACAGTTATTAAAAATACAAAATTTCAAAATTTTTAAAAATTTTGTTGAATTATAAATATTGTGATAATAGATACTCCTAATTATAGTATATAAGCACAATTATAAATACTTAATTTCAGTTTTTTTTAAATACCTACCAAATAATTTACAATTACCTACTTTTATACTTAACTAGCGACCCTCCCCGGCTTCGCACAGGAGTATTATACATCCTCTTGAATCGCTCTATCTATTAAAAGAAACCGTATCAAAATCCGTTGCGTACTTTTAAAGATTTAAGCATACATGGGGACAGACAGCGGGAAGCGACTTTGTTTTATACTATGTAGTGATAGGTACTTTAATTCATATTTTGTGTAGAAGTGGATAATTAAACAATTATTATATTAATTTCTCTATTTCCTCAATTCCTAATTTGGTAATCAATTACTGTTGTTAGCGAAATTAATACCTAACAGTAATTATACATGAAAATTATTATATTTCTGCAATAAAACCGCCACAGTAATTGGTAAAAAATAAGTTACCTATGCGTTCTACATATTGTATGAATAATATAATTTTTATGTCATAACCGACTTCAATCAAGTACAGAATCCGAATTATTCGCACGGATCGATGTAATAATTCTCACATTATTGTTGATTTATCAAAAATGGCTCAGCAGATTTTAACTACTTGTAGTACTTGTAATGTATGATCAGTATGATCTACCAAAATAAAAAATAATCGGCCAAGTACGAGTCGGACTCGCGCACGGAGGGTTCCGTACTGTATGGGAGCCCCCTTAAATATTTATTTTATTTTAATTTTATTATTGAAAGCAATATAAAACTAAATATTCTGTGAAAATTTCAAGCATCTACCTGGTACCATTATTAACATAAAGCGAAAAACGTCTAAAAATTCAGGTTTGTTGTATGGGAGCCCCCCTTTAATATTTATTTCATTTTGTTTTTAGTATTTGTTGTTATAGCGGCAACCAAAATACATCATCTGTGAAAATTTCAGCTGCCTAGCTATCATGGTTCATGAGATACAGCCCGGTGACAGACAGACAGACAGACAGACGGTCCCGTTTTTCCCTTTGGGTACGGAACCCTAAAAAAGAGTTATTGACACCTAACTTCTCTGTAAAAAGCTTTGCGTGGTTATACATAAAAATAAATAAGCAAGTACCTATACGCGTCGACTAGAGAACCTAAGAAGAGAGAACCTTGAGAAATTTTAAAAAAATATGGAAAACTGCCCGAGAAAATCGTCAACTGGCGTTGCACATGCACATCTCAGTGTTATTCATCCATAGCTATTTCTACATGTCCAAGCCACGCCAAAGATGGACCCTTCCCATTTCGAATTTCCAAACTAACACACACACATAAGGCAGGTCGAAAGTAAAAGCAGACGCACACCGCACACATGCACAAACCTGACCTTTCCCAACGTAATGGACGGCGACGCCCGAAACGAGGGTCGTTGACACGCACCGAGGCCGCTTGCATTCGGAACGACTCGTTTTGAAAAAAGAATAATAATGCATTACGCAGTACGCACTGCATGAACTGCATCACTTTCACTGCGACGTGCTCTTAAATTCGCAGTTCGAATGTTGAAATTCAAGTTCAAATTTTAATTCAAGTTCGAATTTTGTTGAATTCGAGGACATTGAATAACTTTACGAATGGCATGAAATAATAATATTGTGGATCAATATGGAATTTTTTGATTGAGTTTTGAATGTTGTATTTAGAATTGAGTCATTGAGTTTAGTGATGGGATAGGGTGAAAACTGCTAGAAAAGAAAAAGATTACCAAAATACTAATAGATAATAGAGATTTATTTACAATCGAATGAAATATTGACATTCGAATGAGTTTTGAATTTTGTTAAGTATTCGATTTTTGGGATCACTAAATAAATTTATTGGTGTGGATGAACGTGAATGGTAGCTATACAGGGTCAATCAGGGTCATATGTATTAAACGCAAAACCTTTTAAGGGCGGGTCTAGTACCTACAAAAAAAAATCGCTTCTCCATTCATTTTGCCGCGCGTTGACGAACTTTTCGTATGAAAAAGCTGTTTTTTTTCGTAATTTTACAAAAATCCTAGAACAAAAGTTGTTTGTCTAGATGTACTAGACCCACCCTTAAAGGTTTAAGGTGCACCTTAAAGGTGCGTTTAATCCTATGACCCCGTATAGAACTACTCGAAACCACATTTACATCCAGGGTAATAAAACCACTGGTGACCAGTGTAAAGTATGCTTATTCAATGATTTAATGATTAAGTATAACATATTGGCATTTCTTAATTTTTATCATTAGAGTTTTAAAAATTTTTATAAACTTTATTTAAAAAAACATCATAATGTATCTAAGTAATTTAAAAAATAACAAAATATAATTCAAAACGTACTTATCCCTTTACAACCGGTTCAATACAATCGTGAGGATCGATAAAAAAATGTTACATGTTATGTATTAAAAGCAGATTAAAATATATATAAGTAGAGAAAAAAAAGATTTGAATGATCAGTTACATCAAAGCGTGCAATCAAGAGCAATGCAAGAGAAGCGTTGACCTCTTATAAGTAGGTATGACGTCATTTCATCAGACAGTGTCTTATGTCAGAGTTAGAGGTGACCTGACGTCCCTTGCCAAAACGCAGACAGACATAAATGAACAATAAAATGTAATTAGACCTAGAACATAAGTGGTAGAGATTAAGCAACGTTCAGCACGGTCAGGCTTCGGATGGGTGACCGCGGGTGGCATTTAAAACTAAAACCGTGGCTCGGATGACACGTTAAATTGTCAGTCCCGGTTGTTTTAACCGTTTAGCCATGTCAGAGGTCTTCAGGCGGCTTAAAAACTGACACCAGGGCTAATCACCCGGCCTATACGAACATACTTTAGTTATATAGATTGCCATTGATTCGGTAACTTTGTACTGTACTCAACCAGCCTTTTATTAGTCCACTGCAGAACGTAGGCCTACCCACTAAGTGTGATTAGGCCAAATACACCACACTGGCCCAATTTTAGTAGGTAGGTGGAATGTAATTAAACCTACAATATACTTAAGTGGTAGATACGAGTATAGACATTGATTTGCTAAATTTGTACTGTACTCAACCAGCCTTTCATTAGTCTACTGCAGGACGTAGGCCTACCCACTAAGTGTGATTGGGCCATACACTGACCCAATGTTGGTAGGTGAAATGTAATTAGACCTACAACATATTGAAGTGCTAGAGATTGATATTGATTTGCTAACTTTGTACTGTAAGTACTGTACCAGCCTTTTTATTAGTCCACTGCAGGACGTAGGCATACCCACTTAGTGTGATAAGGCCATATACACCACGCTGGCCCAGTGCTGGTTGGTGGATTCACGTATGCCATCGAATGTCTTCTACGGACTACCTATACAGGTTGCCTCACGATGTTTTCCTTCACCGAAAAGCCAGTGGTGTGAAATTCCGTACATAAATTCCAAATACCTAACTTTGTTTTATTTTATTTTAGTTCACAAACAGTAATAGTTCTTTGGTACGGGACCGGGCTTTGAACCCACGACCTTACGATTGTAAGCGGGTGTTAGTACCAATAGACCACCACTGTTATTACGTTAACTTTGGCACACCAATTTGTTTTGCAATGATTTCCAAAAAGGAGGAGGTGCTATGTTCGTCTATGTGTTTTTTTTGTGTTTCATCTTTATTTTTGCCAATTGTGAACCGATTTAAAAAAAAAAAGACGTGTGGCACTCGGGAACTGCCGCGGTAAAGCTATTGCATTTCGGAGCAGCTCGTCTCGATTCATGCGAGTTTCGTAGAGTCGTACAATACGATACGTCTAATCGCACACAACGCCGTGTCGAAGACTGCCGAACTGAAACGACGTTAGACGATGCACGGCCTTCAAGCCACACCTCCTTGCCCGTCGGAGTGGGGAGCGTGAGGTTTTTTCGTTACGGAATTTCTGGATTCGGTCCCCGCGCTCAAGGCCCTATGCAATATATAGGCTATGCAATAGCTTAAAAAAAATTTTTGAGAGGGTATACTTCCGAGGTGGTTGCCGATTTTGATAATATTTAAATGAACACATAGAAATCAACAATAGTATAATTATGATTGCTATACCTACTAATGCCTGATGTACCTACACGGTGGAAGTCGGTGGTGACATTTTTGCGAAAAATAATAATTAGTTCCAAAACTTCGAGCAAATATCTACAGAGCCACAATCCCTAAGTGCAAGTAGTAAAAAAATGTCCGAGTGTCGACTTAGATATTCCTTCCTTCCTTTCAGCCATAGGACGTCCACTGCTGAACATAGGCCTCCCCTAAAGATCTCCAATAAGACCGGTTGGTAGCGGCCTGCATCCAGCGCGATCCTGCGGTCTTAATGAGGTCGTCCGTCCACCTTGTAGGTGGACGTCCTACGCTGCGCTTGCCGGTACGTGGTCTCCACTCGAGGACTTTTCGACCCCATCGGTCATCAGTCCTCCACGCTACTTAGATATTAACATTAAATAATTCAAAATGTCCCATTGAATCTCGATGTTGTCACCTAACTAGTGCTTGTAACCGAGCACTTAAGCATCGCGCGGCGTTGTAGTCGGTATGCAATCGCCTTACGTCTAACAAACGTCTGCCCACAACGTAGCTTGGGCAGGGTTTTGGCTCGGACACTTTTTTGCACGATTTTGGCTCTATAGATATTTGCTCGAAGTTTCAAAATGAATTTAACTTGTTTTCGGTAGACAAAAAGATGACTAAGCTATGTGTAGACAACTAAACACATGTTATTACTCATAAAGTGGATAACTGCCCAGGTTGACAAATATAGTTATTGTACTTACATTGTCTGATGTTTGGTTTATAAATACACTTTTGCTGCGTAGGCATGACTGATTCGTTTCGTGAATATTTGAAAACATAACTTGAAAATATATGTTTTATCCTGCTCCAGAACAGATTTAGGTAGGTACACAGGTTACAGACAATAAATTGAATATTAGGTAGACATATAAAAATGTTAAATAAAATAAGTACAGAATGAAAAAGGGATTTCCCCCCCCCAGGGAATGACTTAGCGTGGCCAACGTGGAAGTCGTTGAATCGACTCCGGACCCAAGTTGGCCGCTACAAGTAGATATAACATGGCCAAATGGGGTTTCTCTGATGCAACCTCAGTGGAGTGCGACTGTGGAGCTGTGCAGACAATGCAACACCTATTGTCCTGTCCTCAGTGCCCAAATATTTGCACACTGAGCGACCTAGTGGAAGCCAACCCTCCTGGAGTAGCAGTCGCTAACCACTGGGCGAAGCTTATCTAGATAGATCATCACCATCTAGATCTATCACCTTAGAACCATCGACACGAAGAAGAATAAGAATGAAATAGAGTATTTTAATTGAGGATGTTATATTTTATTATTTACTAGCGACCCGCCCTGGCTTCGCACAGGTGTATTGTACATATAAACCTTCCTCTTAAATCACTCTATCTATTTAAAAAAACCGCATCAAAATCCGTTGTGTAGTTTTAAAGATATAAGCATACATGGGGCTAGACAGCGGGAAGCGACTTTGTTTTATACTATGTAGTGATGAAGAAAATAAACAATACTATTACAATATAAGGTGTTGTTTTGCAAAGTGCAGGGACTTTAAGAATGCATTATAATGCTTATCATTATGAGCATATTTTACTGTGGGGCCAACTGCGAAATCGCGAAATAAATATCAGCTGTTCCATAAGTAGGTATGTACAACAATTTCTGTACAAAATAAATATTAGAGGACACCTTACACACGGTCCCTGACCCCAAACTAAGCAAAGCTTATGATATGGCTGTCAGAGACTGATATACTACATAATATACATATTTTTAAATACATACTTATATAGATAATACCTAAATAACACCCAAACATCATAGACATAGCAAACACCTATATCCATCACATAAATATTTGCCCTGGGTGAGAATCGAACCCACGCCTCTTTCACCCAGGAGTCAGGGTCACTAACCACTGAGCCACCGAGGCAGTCAAATGTATCACTACATAGTATAAAATAAAGTCGCTTTTTGTCTGTTTGTTTGTCTGTATGCTTAAATCTTTAAAACTACGCAACGGATTTTGATGCAGTTTTTTTTTAATGGATAGAGTGATTCAAGAGGAAGGTTTATATGTATAATACACCTGTGCGAAGCCGGGGCGGGTCGCTAGTGAATGTATAAATGTGTTCTAAAATTAAATCTACTTAATATTATCTCGATCCCAAAGTGAAATTTTACGATAAATGACAATTAAATAACTCATACTAGGGGTACTGCTCTTGTTAAGAAGAGTAGGCCAATTAATTGATGACAGATTCATAGTTCCACGAAAAAATGTTTAGGCAACCTTCAAGACCAATTCTTAGAATTATCTACCAGTGCTCTTACAGTGCAGTAATTTGGCCTAGAAAATGTAAATGACATCTCTTAACGGCCTTTCTACCGGCTACAACTGTCTCACTCCAAAAAAGGATACCTACATAGGTATTGAATTTCAAAAACCCTTTGTAGTTTTTCACAATCATAGCATGTAGGTAAGTGTTTATAATTGATTGAAGAAAAGTTTTAGGTGTCTTCTGATTTAATAGAAAAGATCAACAAAACAGGTTTTGTACCTACCTACTGACATTTAAAATCAAAATAATTATACTTTTGGGTTGGATTAACAAATTCGATGTTTTCTGTTTTTTTTACCTTTGTTTGTTTTCTTAATATAAAAATATTATTCTTAAGATGTTTTATCTTAATTATCAATATATTTTAATGAATTAAAAATATATGATTATTAATCAAAAAAATATCTATATGACATGTAGGTAACAGTTGTTTTAACCGTTTAGCGATGTCAGAGGCCTTCTGTGGTTTGAACACTTTGACAGCAGTCCTAACCACCCGGCCCATAGGAGCCCATAGGCCTAATTTACCAACCATTAATAAGCAAACTGTATTGGAGATCTTTATGTCCAGCAGTGGACGTCCTATGGCTGAAACAACGACGACGACGAATAAGGAAACAAAAAAAATGTCAAGTCGAAGTTACCAACATAATGTGAAATTGCGCGAGTGAGATAGCATTAGGCGTGTAAAACCCCCTTAAAACAGTTTTACAGCAATGGAAGATAATTTTAGATAAAATAATCTAATTAAATATTTACGAGACGAGAACAATGAACAATGGTCATCGATTTCCTTTATTGCAATAAACGGGTTTTAGTAAAAATATAATTACGTAAGATTGGTTAGAAGAATTGTTTTGCTTAAGAATTTAATAATTGTACCGGTGATTATAGTTTTTCAGGTTTTTACTTCAAATTGGTTTGTTGTTTTACATTCAATCATTTATTTCGTGGATACAGAGTGGCTCTATTATTGAACCAGTAGACAGGGTCGGATTAAGGGTAGTATCTGGGGCAACAGCCCGGGGCCTCCACAATAAACGGGCCCCCACAAAATATTTCCTTAAAAAAATCTTTCCTTATTATTTGATTATAAAGAAAGTAGGTAAGTACTTACCTACATAGATGACCAACCAGATCAAGTTCGTAAGACCACGTAGATACTCTAAATACAGCAAAAGTACCTTACCGTCCTCCAAAATCGCAAAGAGAGTGGGATTCGCAACGTGAAAATAGCATTTATGAATTTTATTGAAATCAGCCAATTTAAAAAAAAAAATTGAAAATTTACTGATCCACCAAATGTACCTACATCGAAAATTTACTGTTTTAGTAGGAAATATAATGTAAACGGTCACACTGACCACAACTGATGTATTAACAGGCCCTAACTAGGCAAAGCCTGAGTTAAATGCCGTGGTGGTCTAACGGTAATGACACCCGCCTTACAACCTTGAGGTCGTGGGTTCAAATCCCGGTCCCTTACCAATGCATTCCTTAATGTAGGAGCAGGAAAACATCGTGAGGCAACCTGCATACGTCCGTAGAAGAATTTCGATGGCGTATGTGAATCCACCAACCTACACTGGGCCAGCGCGGTGGACATGGCCCAATCACCCTTCGTGGTTACGCCTACGTACTGTAGTGGACTATTAAAAAGGCTGGTACAGGCAAAGCCTGTATCTTGGGCATCCTGTAGCCAGATTAGCGGCACCTATTGCAACGCTGTTTCACTCCAAAACTGGTTTTGTTTCAAATCAAGACCTTGATTCTCTATCAACAAAATGTAACGTAGGTAATGTGCCTGAGTATTTTTTTATCCCCCAATTTCCTTTCATGTAATGTATTTTATTGAAATTAAGTACAAACCGAACTTAAGTATTATCATTGGAAAAATAGAACATATCTATTGTATTCTATTTACACCAAATAACAGAAAAACCCTAATAACACTTTCCCCTATGACTAAAATTAAATAACCTAAACAAAAAAGAAAAGATAAAGAATACTAAAACTTAAACTAAAAAACGAAATAATATTCCTCACGCGAATTTTATAAAAATATATCCAAGTTTAGGGCACGTAACGCGCATGTAAAATCACGCTGCAGTTACTTTTACTCTTGGAAGATTCGTCCCTGCTTTTTACCGATATACATCCAAAAGGAGGAGGTATGTTCGTCTGCATGTTTTTTTGTCATTTTCGCCAACTGAGCACCGATTTTAAAAAAAATCTTTTTATTTCGAAAGGGTATTTATTATACTCCCGAAGTGGTCCCATTTTAATTTTATCGAAATCGGCTGAGCCCTTTTTGAGAAAACAACAATAATGTACATGGATGTCGCATAGATTCGCGCAAACAATTCTATTTCTGTACACGGTGGAAGACGGTAGTTCCATTTTTTCTGAGTCGTTTTTGATAAATCATCAATAATGTGGTAAATGCTACATCGATCCGTGCGAAATATTCGCGAATTCTGTACACGGGTGAAGTCGATTGATGCTATTTTTTGCGAAAAATAATTATTTCAAAACATTTCGATAATTTTCTTCAATGTCATCGTATGTTTAGTTAAGTACCTATCTACCTAGGTATATGTAAGGTCATTGATGCGTCGTTTTATGATAACTGTTATCTTTACAAACTGTAGGTACCTATGTTAATTCTAAGATTGCAGCGAAAGACCATTTTGGATGAAAATAATCCATTCTCAATAAATTAGCGTAATTTTTAGCGTAGTTCCGTACCCAAAGTGAAAAACGGGACCCTATTACTAAGACTTCGATGTCCGTCTGTCCGTCTGTCACCGGGCTGTATCTCATGAACCATGATAGCTAGGCAGCTGAAATTTTCACAGATGATGTATTTCTGTTGCCGCTATAACAACAAGTACTAAAAACAAAATAAAATAAATATTTAAGGGGGGCTCCCATACAACAAACCTGAATTTTTAGACGTTTTTCGCTCTATATTAATAATGGTACCAGGTAAATGCTTGAAATTTTCACAGAATATTTAGTTTTATATTCCCTTCAATAATAAAATTAAAATAAAATAAATATTTAAGGGGGGCTCCCATACAGTACGGAACCCTCCGTGCGCGAGTCCGACTCGTACTTGGCCGATTATTTCTATTGGTATTTAAGAGGGCTATACCAAAATTGTGTAAGTACCTACCTTTACATCCGCACTGATTTTAGGACAAATCACAGAGTAGGTACTTTGTTTGGGGCGAATGCAGATGCCGTTGTTTCAATTTATACTTAAACTAGACGACCCGCCCCGGCTTCGCACAGGTGTATTATACATATAAACCTTCCTCTTGAATCACTTTATCCATTAAAAAAAACCGCATCAAAATCCGTTGCGTAGTTTTAAAGATTTAAGCATACAGACAAACAGACAAAAATAGCGACTTTATTTTATACTATGTAAGGATTAGCGACCCGCCCCGTCTTCGCACAGGTGTATTATACATATAAACCTTCCTCTTGAATCACTCTATCCATTAAAAAAAACCGCATCAAAATCCGTTGCGTAGTTTTAAAGATTTAAGCATACAGACAAACAAACAGACAAAAATAGCGACTTTATTTTATACTATGTAAGGATTAGCGACCCGCCCCGTCTTCGCACAGGTGTATTATACATTATAAACCTTCCTCTCGAATCACTCTATCCATTAAAAAAAAACCGCATCAAAATCCGTTGCGTAGTTTTAAAGATTTAAGCATACAGACAAACAAACGAAAATAGCGACTTTATTTTATACTATGTAAGGATTGATAAGTACCTACCTAGATGCATTTTGTTGTTTTACAAAAATGTTTTTTTACAGGAACACTATTGTACATCATGACAAATAAATAATTCAGTAAGATGACGAAAGTTCGTTATACATATTATTGTAAAAATTGATGGATTAGTTTAATATTATGTTGCAAGGTTGCAACTCTTAAATTTTAAGGTGTTTTCTGTTCATTTTTCGTTGCGGTATCCTTTCCATACTGGAAGAAATCGCTTCCAGCGATAAGGCCGCCGTTTGTTTTAACTAGGTTAAGTGATAATTGTATGGTTTTCCGTTTTCTATTTTTGGTGTAAAACAATAAATAATTATTTATTATTTTTTATTACCTAATGTAGCTGCATTTGGTTACAGAAAAACACACATAAGTATGAGTTCATTTTACAAGCTTTACCTGGAAAAACATACCTACATGTGTGTTTGTAGGTACAGGTAAAGCTTGTAAAATAGAGTTACATTAATAATTTAAAATTATTAATCTAACTAACTATTACATATTAAGCAACGTTCCGCACGGTCAGTACTTGGATGGGTGACCGCGGGTGGCATTTTCCAACTGAGCGCTACACTGGCTTGGATGACACGTTAAATTGTAGGCCCCGGTTGTTTTAACCGTTTAGCTACGTAGTATTATTATATATTCTTTGGTTTAGCCATGTCAGAGGCCTTCAGGCGGCCTAAAAACTCTGACACCAGGGCTAGCCACCCGGCCTATACGAACTTACTTACTTTTTAATTTAAAATGTTGTCCTCTGATATTTTGATTTGTTGATAAAATTACACTGTTCACATGTTATAAATTTTTGCTTCAAAATTCATTTACGAAAGTACATATACTTACACTAACCAATAACCTTATCCCTTCTGACGCGTCGGTTGATAAAATTACATCGTCCACATATTACGAGAAGCCATCAGCCAGTTTATTGACGCCGCAATCGTCTGAACTTGGGTTTAAAGCCTGTGAATGTCATCTAGGCGGTAAGTCAGCACTCAGTACAACTGCAGTTGTGTGCATGTGTGCACGATCTATGCACCGCGCGCTATCACCCACAAAAAAAGAAATTAATAAAAAAACAAAACACGACAGTTCAAATTCGAAACTCAAAAGTTCAAATTTAGAAGTGAAATGCTCGAGCACATGTAGGAGGGAGACGAATATACAAACTCCACGCGTCTGTCGTGACGTCGGCCAGTGCATAGCGAAATAATGAAAAGTGGCATTTAGTTATTTCGTTGTGTTTACGCGCTGTGCTAGTTTATTTAGTTTAGCTTTGTTTTCCTAATTGTTGTCTTTGAGGAGTGTAGCGCCCTCTGGGACGTGACGTGATTGTGTACGTTCAGGAGCTGTCAAGTGTCAAAAGTGTCAAAACAATAATAACCTCGTGATCGACTGAAGGTTCGGTTCGGTCCTGATGACTCGGCCGAGGCCGCTGCGTTTTTGGCGCGGAGTTACTGCAGCTTGCATCGCGGAAAATTGAACTAGCGGTGTTTTTTTCCAAACTTAACCTACGACAATCTTCAGTTGCGCGCGAGCGGTCCGCACGCGCCCCGCGTTGCGAAAATACACGATTATCCGATGGACCCTCAATGTGACATCCCGCCAAAACGACTCGAATCAAACTTTATTCGAATGTCCCCAAAACGTTCCAATTTCGAATGTGTCGGAATAGCAAACGCGCGTTCGATGACCTCATAAAGTGAAACTATTTTTTTCTTTCACTGCTCAATATTGTGATGTAGAATAGAACGTAGTGCCTTCTATACAAACAGGAATTTGTGATTTTATAGTGCAAAGTAATATAAAACTAGGATAATTACAGTGATAGTGAACTTTTCTGACACATTAACTGGACCGATTTGTTTTTGTATGGACAGATGCTGGTTGCAATCTAGGTAAGTGATATTAACTCTATTCTTGCACAGTAAACGATGTTAATTTTAATTTATTACAGTAAGTCAGAACGCCAATCTATCTATGAACAGTATGAACTTGATTGCAATGGCGCGAAGTTTGCCACCAGTCAACTGCATTCCTAGAGTTCGACTTCAAACCCACCTATGTGAATACGCAACTTCACTGGGGCAGCTTTTGCGCAAGCGAAAATCACCCTTAAACGGTGGTGGACTGTGTATTTTTAGATCGAAATCGCATGTACTGCTTATTTTTTGGGTTGACGAACTTGTGAAAGATATTTTTGCTAGCGAAAGCACATCGGTGTTATTGCAGTGGGTTGCCTTGTCAGACCAATGGCCTTCGAACTATCAACGTAGGTACTATCTTACCTACTATCTGTACATAACAATTATCTGTGGGCACTTGTCTACTAGTTAAATTTATTAATATTGCCAAGTAGGTACCTATTTATAGGTAAACCTTTATTAGAAACCGTTTTTCTTGCAATTTTCTTATTAGGTAGGTACCTAGGTAGTTATTATAATAGTTATGATTAAGATCTGCATGATATTATTACTATTACAATTGAAATAGGTATTTGATTAGGTAGGCTCGCCTTTTGAAACGTACCAATGGCTTTGGTATTGTTTCTGTTTTTTAAGTGGTAAAATACTTTATTACAATCGTTTTTTACAAAGTTTAGAACTGCGAAGACGAATAGTTTTCGAGAAATTAATTTTTGAAAATACACTTTTTTGGTTAGAATTTTGTTTACACTGCGTATTTTCGAAGGTTTTTTTTTATCATAGACTGGAATGGCAGAAACAGGGCCGCCAACAAGGTTCAAAATGAGTCACATATCCGAATCGGGGCACCCCGACCCCACGTAATTAGATTAGGTGTGATACAAAAAATAGGTTAGGTTATGTTAGAACATGACAAAACAACGCACGAGCCGAGCGAGCGAAGCGAGCGTGCCGCGGCAGCGGCCGGCGAAGTGCCAGAAGCGAATCGCCTTTATAGATTAGGTGTGATACAAAAAATAGGTTAGGTTATGTTAGAACATGACAAAACAACGCACGAGCCGAGCGAGCGAAGCGAGCGTGCCGCGGCAGCGGCCGGCGAAGTGCCAGAAGCGAATCGCCTTTATAGATTAGGTGTGAAACAAAAAATAGGTTAGGTTGCAACATTTGGTAAGTCGATAATTTTTAGATCAAATTTCCAAAAGAGGGGGAGCGCTTCTACATCCCTCCCCCTCTTTTGAAGGTACTATGTTCTTGCTACCATCTTCCCTATAGCTTAGTACTTGTTTTTGCCACAGTAGAAAAAAAAATTAAAAAAATCATATCTCCGAGAGGGGGGGGATTCAATCCCCCCCCTTCTCAGGAGAGGTATACCAACCCCTCCCCCACCCCCCCTCCCCCCCACCCCCCCTTGACGTTGGTACGATTCAAAAGTTTAGCCGATTAGGTATTATCATAATAAAGCCTACAGAAGGGTCAGTCCAGATTTACACGTAAATTGATAGGTACTACAGCTGTTTCCGTATGGCTCCATCCATTTCTGTACAGCGCCCCTGGCGGAAACGAGGAAGAACTAACCAAAATGTATGGAGCCACAAGCGAACGCGAAAGTTTTAAACTACGCAAAACCTGGACTAAGGGTTCTGCATGGTGCCTAGTAAGCGTGATTCCCGCAGAGATCCCAGAGAAATAATGTGGTCGATCGAGATAATCCGAAAGAGATGGACTGATTTGATACGGCACGAGTTAGAAAGAGACGTAAAGATAATCTTGATTCGGTGAGTGAGGCCAGATTTTATTAACCCAGGAACGTCAAATAGGTACTTAATCCAAAATCTAGATCTAAAAAGTGTTCTCTCTATCGATTGCCTAAAGTGAAATAGTAACAGAAATATTCTAAATTGCCAATATAGCTACGATGACGCCTTCATATTTGGGCCTTATATTATTATCTACTTATTTATAATTTTAGACATTATGGTGTGAAGGCATCTTTTAAAAAGGGGGTTGCAGTAACGCATCACCTTATTTTGATTAATCTAGACACGCGGCAGCGTGTCAAGAAATAATTTAGGCAAAATATTAAGGCAAGAAAATAATTTAGTAATCACTACATAGTATAAAATAAAGTCGCTTCCCGCTGTCTGTCCCCATGTATGCTTATTTCTTTAAAACTACACAACGGATTTCGATGCGGCTTTTTTAAATAGATAGAGTGATTCAAGAGGAAGGTTTATATGAATAATACACCTGAGCAAAGCCGGGGCGGGTCGCTAGTGTTTAATAGGTATTCAAATTCTAACAAAATTTTGAATACGGAACACAGATGGTCGATTTAATTTTATATTAATGTCAAGTTTTCTTGAAAACATAGATGGCGCCACTATTGTCGTTTCAGAAGCTTCAGTTAGTTGATGCACTTTTGTGCATAAAAGAGATAATGCAAAAATGTATCAAACTTAGGCCAGTAAGTACCAGGGGGGCAATTCTGTCAACCGATCTCGTTTCTAAGGTGACACGTTCTTGAACCTGTCTCGTTTTTCTGACAGTTTTGAGCTGTCGGAACTGTCAGAAAAACGAGAGAGGTTTCAGAACGTATCACTTCAGTAAAGAGATCGGCTAACAGAATTGCCCCCCTTGTACAGTATTCAATTATTTGCTTCATTTGTTTTGGTAAATGATAATCCTATTTATTTTCTTTCATAACAATCTTCATAGAACGGAAATTCATATTTTCGGATCTTATTATCTTTGACATTGCTTGTTAATACGGCGGCCTTAAACAAAAATCAAATTTAAAAATATGATATTCCATTCAAATTAAGCATTCAATGCGGTTGTTTTACTCTGCACATTTATCCTACTTTCTACTAATATTATAAACGTGAAAGTTTGTAAGGATGGATGGATGTTTGTTATTCTTTCACGCAAAAACTACTGAACGGATTGAGATGAAACTTTGCAATTATATAGCTTATATATCAGAATAACACATAGGTTATAAATTATAATGATATTGCGTAAATTTTCCATATTATAACAATAAGTGTTAAGTACTAAGTAGGAAAAATTCTGCCATCTGCGAGCTATTCTATCGTGCGCTCCAAGAAATGTCAAAAAAGAACTGTCGAATCGAACAAATGTCAAATTGTTTTTTTTTTTGTTTTTTTTTTTTTCCACCTCCTTTGTTAAGGGTAATTATCATGCGGGCGAAGCCGCAGGCAAAATCTAGTTAACTATATTTTAATGGATTTTTTGAGCTACTGCACACATTCTGTAAAAGTCCCATTGCAAGATCTTCTTTGGTTTTTGGGTGATTGCAGCTCGTAGACTGAGTTTTTGTAAACTTAAAATGATCAGTTTTTCTGTAAAAACCCATTAAAATTGAATTTTGTGCGCTGATCTTGTGAAACCACCTTGTTTTCAGCCTCGTTCACGAAATCGAACCAAATTGGTTGTAAAGGTAAATCCCTAATTTTTAAAGTTCGATGTTTATTTTTTTTGGGTTCCGTACCCAAAGGGTAAAAACGGGACCCTTTTACTATTACCGCCGTCCGTTAGTCCGTCAGTCTGTCTATCACCAGGCTGTATGTCATAAACCGTTATAGCTAGAAAACTGAAATTTTCACATATGAATATGATGTATTTCGGTTGCCGCTATAACAACAAATACCTACTAAAAACAGAATAAAATTAATATTTAAGGGAAGCTCCTATACAACAAACCTGAATTTTTAGCCGTTTTTCGCTTTATAATATTTATAACTAGCGACCCGCCCCGGCTTCGCACAGGTGTAATACGCACAAATAAACCTTCCTCTTGAATCACTGTATCCATTAAAAAAACCGCATCAAAATCCGTTGCGTAGTTTTAAAGATTTAAGCATACAGACAAACAGACAACAAAAATAGCGACTTTATTTTATACTATGTAAGGATGTTAACAGGTAGATGCTTGAAATATTCACAGACTGTTTAGTTGTATGTACAATTCAATAATAAATAATAACATAAATATTTAAGTGGGGCCCATACAGTACGGAACCCTGCGTGCGTGAGTCCTACTCGTACTTGGCCGATTACATATTTACTTAGAACTGTAATGTTTAGTTTCTTAATGATCATAAGAATAGGAATAGGTAGTCTTTCACTATTGTTGTCGAAAGCTGAAAAGGTAGGTAGGTAGGTATAAGTAGGTACCTATGTATTTGACATCTAATTTTTTATGACTTATATCTTTTTTTTAATACAAATAACCGTCTCGTTTTAGTATTAAGCAATAATTTATACAAGACATAGTTTACACACTTCCGTTTTCCTACCTCTTTACCCCAAAGATTGAATTTTGGTACAGGGGGAAAAACCCATAATTTGTTTATTGTTATTAGCCTGCCCGCGTTAGATAATTTTAATTGTTTTCAGTGGAATAATTCCTCATTACAAATTATGAGGAAATGCCGCCTAAATAAATATAAGGAATAATTTTTTAATAATTTTTTAGGTGTGGTTCTAAGTTCTAACAACATTAGATAAGTTTTAGTAGTTTTATTTTAGTTAGTATAGTAGTTTTTATTTATTAGTTTTAGTTTACCTATTTAATAAACCTCTCATGTTACGATATCACACATTGTCAAAAATGTCTAATTATTCAGTAAAACTAATGATTTCCTTTGCATTATTTTTCCATTGAAATATTTCCGTGCTCGTTGCGCTCGCGCAATTTTTAACGGCTTTGCGAGTTAAAACCTATCCTGAAAGTAAAACCTAGCTATAATAAACAAGCCAAAATACATTCTTCATACCAAGTCAAACCGCTAAAGTGAAAAATTTTAAGAATAGATTGTGTCAAATCTAGGTTAGTTATAAATGTATAAATATAATATTATAAAACTAGAATATCCCAACCAATAGTACATATTTACAATAGGTACTTACTTACTACATTGTTCAAATGTAGTTTAGTTACCCATGGGACAGCAAAAGTGCACCTAAATACCTATTGTTAACTGCTAATTACCCGTCAGACAGCTAACCTAGGCCACCCTAGCCTGAATAATACCAACTTTCCGTGACTAACCCCCATACCAAAAAACTGGCACGAAAAAAAATGTCACCGGCAACATGCACGCTTCCAAATTTAAATTACCATTAATGACCGCTTAAATTTTATCGCGGGTACGAAATTCAATTTTTATTTTTCTTTTGTACATTTTCATTCATGGAATTGCATTCTGCGGACTATAAAATCTGTTTTTTAATTACCAGATTACTATTATGTACCTACTTACTACGTATTAAGATTTTGAACATCCGTTTCATTGACAAAATGCTACGATGATCTCATTTTAATATTTAATTAATAAGAAAATTATAGGTTTGGCGATTTGCGTTAAATTTTTATTGCTGTAATGTTGTTTGTTGAAACTTGAAAGGAAACGACGTTTTTGTATCCTAGATGAGTCACTCATTCATTCAGTGACCGAATTAAAAGCGCTTCCTCTGTGCTAGGTCCGGTTTAATCTATAGATACTTACTTTAAAGCCGTGGTATCCTGGTGGTAGACCCTTTGCCTTGGAGTCATAAAGCTGTTGGTTCAAATCCCGATCTCGTACCAATGAGTTCCTTTGGAACTTAAGTAGGTACCTAAGTACGGAATTTCACACCACTGGCTTTTCGGTTAAGGATAAAAATCGTGAGGCAACCAGCATACTTTCGTAGAGGTATATTAATGGTGTGTATGTGAATCTACTAACCCGCACCGTGCGAATATGGCCCTTTCACCCTTGGTGGGTAGGCTTGCACACCACTGACTTTTCGGAGAAGGAAAATATCGAGAGGAATCTTGCATACCTACCTACTGTAAGGTTGTTTATATTCTCTTAAAAGTAACCAATATTTCTGTATAAACGGATCAAACCAGCTGTGAATTATTCGAATTAACTTGTCCCGCCAACACAGAACTATCTTCGTCTATTGGTGTATAAAGATCACTTAACACATAGAAACCTCTTTAGTAAATAGATTCGCGGGACAAGTTAGATCGAATAGGTTGTTTTAAAAAAATAATAAAAGAGAATTAAGGTTGAATATTGACACTGGCAAATGCTTAACCATGTGACGCCAAAACATAAAAGAAGATGAAGGTTGCATACCTTTTGGCGGGAATGGACGGAGAGGAAAAAATCAAAGGTCGATCGAAGATGTGTAAATGGAGCGAGGAATAGAAAAATGTTTGTAGCGATATAATAATTAAACTATGGAGAAACATGTAATAAATTATATTGTGTCATTGACTACGAGGTGTTTGAATCCTATACTACAACGTTCATAGTATTTGATGTCGTTTACTTAGGTATATGTATTCACAAGCGTTTGTAGCCCATGAAAATCATAAAGAACGCAATACGCGGTGGATACTTATGATGACTAAAAATATATGTATCTACCTAATTAGTCCGTGAGTTACCTACCTGGAATTCGAGAAATATCAGCTGTTCCATACAAAATTGCAAGTCGTAATCGACAAAATGTATGAAACAGCTGATTTCTTTTTCTCCAATTTCGAGTTGATCCCATCGGTAAATGTTGTTCATAATGATGATCTGAATCACCTTCTGTCAGCTTAATACACTAGTTCTGGATAGTAGGCATGATGAATAAAAAAATATAATTAGTCCGTCAGATAGATTATGAAAAAACTAGCTTAAAACCCGCGGCTTCGCCCGCGTGGTCTTAGTACATAGGTACTTGCTTAAAATGAAAATAGCCCGCGGTTAGACCCGCGTTGTATTGGTACTTGCTTAAAATTAAAAAAGGCTGTCTGATGGCCTGCGTTGTCATATTACTTGCAATGATAATGGCCCACGGTCTGGCTCGCGTTGTTTTAGTAATTGCTCAAAATAATAAAAACCCACAGTTTGGCCCGCGTTGTCTTGGCACTTGCTTAAAATAATAATAGCTTGTGTAGCCCAGCATTGTCGTATAACGTATTACTTGCAAGGATAATGCCTACGGTTTGGCCTGAATCGTCTTAGTATTTGGCTGGATAAAAAACGTATTGTATGGGTCAGAGTGTTCGGCCACCATAGGGAGAATGAAAGGAAATTGCATGCAGCGGAGATACGAATGCTGAGATGGATGTGCGGAGAGACAAGAATGGATAAGATTAAAAATGAGTATGTTAGAAGAAGTCTGAAAGTAGCGCCAGTGACTGAGAAATTAAAGAGTGGCAGGCTATTTTGGTAAGGGCATGAGACGGGAAGAGAGTAATGTCACGAAAAGAACCCTAAATATGATGGTAAGCGGCAGAAATAGGAGGTGACGACCAAAAAAAGTGTGGATGAATTGTGTGCAAGATAATATGCGAGAGAAATGAGTTGATGATGAGAAGGCGTATGATAGAGTGAAGTGGCGAAAAGAAACGTGCTGTGCCGACCCCACCTAGTGGGATAAGATAAGATAATATTTATTGTCATTAAGTAAATCTAAGGGCAGGATGATGATGATAATAGGTCACGGTTTGGCCTGCGTATTCTTAGTACTTGCTTAAGATGGTATATAAATTACGCAGCTTAGCCCGCGTTGTCTTAATACTTGCTTAAAATTATAATAGCTTACCATTTGGCCTGTGTTGTCTTATTATTTGTAATGATAATAGCCCTCACTAAACACACTACAATTTATTTTCGCAGCGTACAGCGATTTTTCCTAAAGCAAAAGCTTTTTCATCAATGCACAGCTAATAATCTTAACACTCCAATACACGCGCGTCATCTCACAGATGACCAGTTCTGTTTTTTCGTCATAAGTTTGATGGAGGGAGGTTAGCCTGGTCCCCCACCCTAGTATTCCTCAAGCTCCCCTAGCTCGACAGTTCAGTTGCCGGTGTGCGTGCGTCCAGTGCAGTTTGCTCTTGTTTTGGCCAAGAGAATCTCACAGATGACACGCGTGTAAAAATGTACTACTGTAACTCGCCGACTTTTCCTTCGTGAACTGGGGAATGAACTCATCAGAGATCATTTGATTATGCGAGTGCAGCTGAGCAATTTGCCACGCACCATGACCTCACGTCTTCGAGAACTCCTTCCCAACGATCAAATACCACCACGAGCTTCAAGCAACTCAGCAGCTACTGATGCTGGTGGACGCCAGCGCTGCGGATTTTGTTTGGAAAATAAAACAAAACATCAAATACTCTTGCAAGGAATGTGGCCAATATTTATGTCTGCAACACTGTGCCTTTTCTTGTGCTGATGGATGAAACGTGGGTGTGGCTAATGAAAGTGATTCGGAGTGAAATTTAAATATTTTTTATTTTTTGAGCAAAGGGTTCTTGGTTTTTTTAGTATTTTTTTTTATTGATAATTTCCATTTGTTTGAGTAACTTTCCAAGTTCTAGAAATGAGGCTCAATTGTCAATGTGGTCATAAATTTTACATAATTATTAAAACTAAGCTACCGTGGCAACTGTGTTACAAAAATTTAACATTTTTGAAGATTCATATACTGATATTTTTTTTCAAATACAAATTTATGATCATTTATGAACTTTTTCATTTATCTATGCACCATTATTCCTGCAAAATTGCGAAAAAACAATTATACTATTCACTTTTGACAAATAAGTGAACAGTCATCTGACAGATGACACGCGTGTATTTATGTCTCACTAGGGGGCGCGTGTATTGGAGTGTTAATGCACATTACACCTGTTAACTCTTTTTCTTTTAAATGTAGCTTCTATTTTTATATTATTTACAGCAGTTTTTCTAAATAAAACAGCATTTTATTTATCACAGTCGTCTTAATATTTAACCTAAACTAACCTAACCTAAACTAACCTAACCTAAACTAACCTAACCTAACCTATTTTTTGTTTCACACCTAATCTAAAAAGGCGATTCGCTTCTGGCACTTCGCCGGCCGCTGCCGCGGCACGCTCGCTTCGCTCGCTCGGCTCGTGCGTTGTTTTGTCATGTTCTAACATAACCTAACCTATTTTTTGTATCACACCTAATCTAATTTCTTCACTAATTTACCCTAAAGAAACCATCCATTGATCTAGACCCCTGATAACAGAGCATTCCCTAGGAAGCGAGGGTCAACTTAGGGATTATGCGACTGGGATAGTTATTTTGCTATGAAATATGAAAAATTTGCTGTGCAGTCAGTATTTATGCTATGTATGTAGTATTTTTGTATAAAAATAAATTTAACTGTATTACATTATGAGGAAAAAAGTAATGTCATATTGATGTAAAATTTCGAATTATCTGCAGATTGAGTTTTGTTAAACATTTAGTTTATTTGTAGTGAAGTAAGTTATTTGATGTAAAAAAGAATATAAATGATGAGTATGTATTGATAGGCGATTATTTATTTGATATGCAATTTATATTATCCCAAATTATAATAGCCTGCCGTTTGGCTTGCGTTGTCGTATTACTTGCAATGATAATAGCCCATGATAATAGTCTGGCCCGCGTTGTTTTAGTATTTTCTCAAAATGATAATGAGTACTTACTTTAAATGGTATTTCCCCACAGTTTGACCCGCGTTGTTTTAGTACTTTCTTGCTTAAAATAATAGCTCATGGTTTAGCTCGGGTTTTCGTATTACTTGCAAAGATAAGATTAGCCTGCTTTGTCTCAGTATTTGCTTAAATTCGCTCGTGTCTAAAGCTTATTACGGAGTACCTACGACAATTTTTAGATGAAATTGATTTGCAAAATATTTGAAATTAATTAAATAATAATTGTATGATTTATTCATGTTCAAATAATTATTTTATGGCCGCATTGGATTTAACGGTTAATTCAATATTTTTGTTCTTAGTATTAAGATCTCAATGTAACACAGTTCAACAGTAAATATGTTCTTTGACTTTAATAGCCTACGGTTTGGCCCGCGTTGCCTTATAACTTGTCAGAAGATAAATACTTAATAAAGTTATATGTTAAAATACCTACTCATTCTTTATGTGGTAAAAAGAATATTTTTCGGTACATTGCTCACTCATGAACCATGTAGTTTCCCACTCGCATACCAAATTATATCCAACTCCATTCGCATGTCATGGTCCACATCACAATCGTAAGGTCCTAATCCTGGTCTGACCACTGAGCTTTGAAACTTATGTACCAAATTTACACTAATGGCTTTTTATTGATGGAAAACATTGAAGCAACCTGCAAAGGCATAGAGAGGCAAGTCCATAGAGAAAAATCGATGTATATGAATGCAACCCGCGCTCGGCCAGCGTGATGGATATGGCTCAATCACCCTTCGTGGGTAGTCCTACGTTCAGTAGTGGACTATTAAAAAAGCTCAGTACAGCTATTCAACATGTTTCATTAAATTATTAGAAATTTAATTTTGATTATCCTGAACTCAATGACAATCTTGCCCAAAACCGTTCACCCAGTCAAAAGTGGCCGAGACACTTGTAGGACTTTCAGGCATTCTCTGACCCTGTACAGATGAAAAAGTAGCACACAAGTAGGTATATTTTATTTGAGAAATACATATTGTCCTATATCTAGACGACAGGCATGTTCTAGGATTCTATTATACTCATCATTTGACTTACTTTTACTATGGTACCAACTCCGAAATCACGTAAATAAAATCTGCTGTTCAACATAAAAAGTTCATCGACCCGCGGCAAAATGTAAAGAATAGGTAATTTTCGCTTTTTCAGGTAGAACCCATAGTAAAGTAAGTTTATTTATCCGTATGTACCCTAAGTTCAAATCTATTGGCTCACAAAATAAAATCTTTCGTAAACTATTAGGGGCCCATTTTGCCCCATTGACGGATGAGTCAATATCTAAATTTTATTCTAGATACTTCACTATATTACTAAAAAAGTGCGTTCAAGTTATTTTTCATGCTTTTATAGGACGTTTGGTCTAGATTTCGACAAGGAATCCGGGACTTTTCCCAAAACGTCAATATAGTCATCTATTAGTTAAAAGGGTGGGCTATTTTTAAACAATATTGCATCGATTTACGAATAGATTTTTAGCATTTTTTTAAGAAATTGTTATCGTGACCCACTGAAATTTTCCTGGATAGCAGTAGGTACCCCAAGTGGTAATTTGTGTTATTGTCTAGCATCGTACCAAATTTTGTTAGAATTCATTTACCCGTTTTATCTTAGCTTTATCTGATAATTTTGGCTATCCCTAAGAGACCCTATAGATTTTCCGGGATAAAAATAGTTACTGTATTGAAACATGTTATGTGCTTCCTACATACCAGATTTCATTCATAACCGTTCCGCTCGTTGGATGTAATTTATGTTTTTTTCACCAACTTTGGGACCCTATTTGACCTCTTAGATAAAGAAAATTCGGAAAAACAGGAACAAACGTATTTTTCATTTTGTCTGAGTAGCATGTTAACAAAGTTTTAAGTCAATCGGTACAGGAATACAAAATATACTTACAAACGAAAAGAGCCCGTTTTACCCCGTCAAAGGTCAAAAGTTCAAAGTTTTCGTCTTTAGTGCTCCATTACGTCATACAATGTACCTATATTCCATATTTCAAGTTTATATCTTTAGCGGTTTGGGCGGCAGCCGAAACTGATTAATTTTGGCTATCCCTAAGGATCCCCATAGAATTTCCGGGATAATAATAGTTCATGTGTTGAAACATGTTGTGTGCTTCCTCCATACCAGATTTCATCCATAACCGTTCAGCTCGTTGGATGTAATAGACGCTTTTTTCACCAACTTTGGGACCCAATTTGACCCCTTAGATGAGGAATATTCGGAAAAACAGGAACAAACGTATCTTTTATTTTGTTTGAGTAGCATATATACAAAGTTTCAAGTCAATCGGTAAAGGGAATAAAAAGTTACATACAAACGAAAAGGGCCCGTTTTACCCCTTTAGAGGTCGATTTTTCAAAATTCCTTTCTTAGTGCTCCATTACGTGGTCCAATGTATCTTTGTTCCAAATTTCATGTTCGTATCTTTGGCGGTTTGGGCTGTAGGCTGTCTGTCAGTCAGTCACTCAGCGAAGCCTTTTATATAATAGATATTAGACAAGTTTTTTTCTTTTGTCAACTAAACAAAAATTGATAAGAAATTGCCCGTTTAAGTTCCACGTGACGTCACGAGTGTCATACAAATGTATAGACTTTCGTGAGAGACGTGACGTCACGACCGCCATTCCCAAACTTTGACAAGGTTTATCTTTGACATTTGTCGTTTTATTGACAAAATAAAAAATACGTGTCCAATATTTTTTTATAATTTACCTAACTTACGGACTATAGTTCGGCCGTTCAGAGAATGCGTTCCTGACACGTCATCTTGAAAAAATGTTTTTGGTCGATATTTCGGAAACTATGTACTTAAGGGCAAAAAACATTAAAATCATTATTATAGAAAATAAAATTTCGCATCTTTTGTTTCCTGTAAACTTTTTTGTAAAACTTACGATTGTGTCAGGAACGCATTCTCTGAACGGCCGAACTATAATTATATTTTTGTCATCATACACCTATTCTGTATAGGTAGAAGTGACGATATCAAGAATATCCCCACTCTGGAACTTTGACGCATTGTATCTATCTTATTACTTGACTTAAAAAAATTAGGTAAGTGTCCAATATTTTTTGATAATCTAGCTAACGGACTAATTTCATTATTATTGGTAGGTAATTAGCGACCCGCCCCGTCTTCGCACAGGTGTATTATACATATAAACCTTTCTCTTGAATCTCTCTATCTATTAAAAAAACCGCATCAAAATCCGATATAAAGATACATGGGGACAGACAGCGGGAAGCGACTTTGTTTTATACTATGTGTAGTAATAATAGGTATATGTTCTTTTGACCAATCATCATGCCTATTCCATTCGAAATTCAAAATGCAATTCCTTTGTTTACATTTTTCAATTTGACAGTGTCCGCAAGCACGCTACGACGTAGTAACTGTAACGTAATCTGCCGAAGCATGCACTCACACCGATCGATACAAAAATGTCCTAACACGCCATTTAATATTTTAGGGGCGATTTGGGACGAATCGATACTAACTAGGCCAGTGGTTCCCAAAGTTGTGTGGGATACGACCCATCTAATTTTTTTTTAACGCATATAAGACCGCGTTTTACCACCAACTCGCCTGATGGTACGCGACGTTGTGGTCGGAGATGAAGTACGCAGACCTAGAAGATACCTATTCACTCTGACCTTGGAAAGCTTTAGATTATATCTCTTAGGAAACAGCAAGAAGCAAGCAAGAAGACTGTTCCATTCCCTGGCAGTACGAATAAGAAATGTTGAGTCAAACCGCTTTCAATTCTTTCAAACCTGGGACCCACTTCTATTTAACTAACTGCACTTCTATTAACATTGCAGCATTACCAATTTGAATAAAATACTTTTTAATTAACTACCTAGATCAAAAAAGGATGTAATTTTTTCCTATGTTTTGAAGGTTTTGACATACTCGTACATGTCTGTCTTCGACTCGATTACTTATAATCGCAGTGAATTTAATTCTAACTAACTGCGCCCCGCGGTGTTACCCGCGTTAGCCCGAGATAAAAATATGCTTATGTGTTAATTCAAGGTCTAAGCTTAGTTAAAATCGGTTCAGCCGTTTGTGCGTGAAAGAGTAACAAACATCCATACATACTCACAAACTTTGACGTTTATAAAATTTTATAAATATAAGTAGGATTTATTTGGGTACTTAGTTTGAATGTGGTGGCCCACACAAGATTCGCTCACGACAGTCGCGAGCGCGACCCATAGTTTGGGAAACTCTGAACTAGGCAGTTCGAACTGTCATTTTGAAATGGGTTGCCAATGTTCCCATGTCGGAATTAAGAAACTACCGAAAGATTATAGTCTTAAAGAGATGGGTTGCCAATGTTGCCATGTCTTAATTGAGAAACTACCGAAAAATTAAAATCATAAGACTTGATTTAGACCCCGATCTCTGGCTAAGTAATCTAGAAAACTTTTAATTACTCATATTAACCTACATAATTATGCATACATTATAACAGAGGACCTAATTGTGTTCTTGTTGTAACCAACACTATACGGAACCTAATAAAATTAAAAAATTGGCCAAGTGCGAGTTGAACTCGCGCAAGAAGGGTTCCGTATTACTGTATGGGAGGGGAGCCCTCTTAAATATTTATTTTATTTTAATTTAATGATTAATTATTGAAGTAAACACACAGTTAAATGTTCTGTGAAAATTTCAAGAGTCTACCTGTCACCGTTAATAATACCGAGCGAAAAACGGCTAAAAATTCAGGTTTGTTGTATGGGAGCCCCCACAAATATTTGTTTTATTTTGTTTTTAGTATTTGTTGTTATAGCGGCAACAGAAATACATCATCTGTGAAAATTTCAACTGTGGATCTAACACGGTTCATGAGATATAACATGGTGACAGACAGACGGACGGACAGCGGAGTCTTAGTAATAGGGTCCCGTTTTTACCCTTTCGGTACGGAACCCAAAACATAAACTTAAACATAGGTATTTTGTATAAAATAATCGATTTTTTCTCGATCGTTTAATAGTTGTTAGAATAGGTAGGGTGGAAAGCCCTGGTGTCAGTTTTTTAACGGTTAAAACAACTGGGCCTACGATGTGATTCACGTATAATTTACATTTAGATACCTACCTACTTAAGAAGCAATCATGATTAGTACAAGAGAAATTTTATTAGGTACTCATCTAATACCTATACTTAATGAATTTTGCATGGAATTTGTATGAAAGTTTAATTGCTTACTCACTTTAGGTACAGCTTTTTTAAGAATTTTATATCTTTAGGCAATCCAATTCAATGAGTTTTAAGCTAAAAAAAACTGCTGCCAAAAATATTGTGAGTAAGTACCTAGATTTATATTTTTTTTTCACTTAAACATTTGTTTATTTGGCTTCGCTATCAAATCTATTTGTTACTACATACTATGTAAGTATATTATTTCCACATATTGGAAATAAAAAAATACACTCGTTAATTAACATCGGTTATTCACACAAAGCTCTATCTACACATTTCAATCTAACTCCGCGTACATTCATAATACATCCACGTAATTTTATTGCAAGAAAAGTCATCATCCGCGATCCAAGATGGCCGCCGCATTTTTTGTCTATTCGCTAACGGCCAAGCGAATGTTAGAACCAGTTTCATACACTTAACCTTGTCATTAGGCTCGCCAAGTCATTTTTGACGTTGACATTACGTACTACGTGGACTTTTACGTCCAGTTTAATTTAAACTCTATCAATAGATGTTAAAGTTGTAATTCGGTTGGGGATTTGAGGAACTATAGTTGTTTTGGAATGGGTAAATGTATTTTTCGTCACACGGCACTAGTGTTCCCCTCCCATGATAGACAAGCAATGTATCTATCTGTCTATGTAGTTTATTGACATTAATGTTCTGGTTTATTTACACACTGCTTTTAAACTAAAAATATATTTATTTTATTAAATAAAGTTAATTTTTTTTAACAATTCAATTAGCTTCATTCATACAGGTTTATGAGTACTTACTCAAATCGTTTACAATATTGAAGGTGTTTTAAAATAAAATGTTTTGTAATAAATAAATAAAAATCTAATAAAAATATATGTGCTGGTTTTGTGCTTAGAATTTCCGTTATTTTAATTAAGTATTATGTTCCAATTTGAAGAAATAATTACTTACTTAGCTACCAAGAATATTAAATGTACTTACTTACCTATATTAAATACACTCTGTTGTTAACAGATTCCCAAAAAACGGTTGTTTTCTAGTTTTTATCGAGATTCTATAATAAGGTGGTTAAATTGTTAAAAATCTTAAAATAATGTTTAATTATCAAGCAAGTTTTTAGCATTAGGTACAAGGTCTCAAGCAAACACGCTATCTTGCAGTCAAGGTACTCTTATCTAATTCAATAGCACCCTACTGCCACTGCGGCTAGTGTAATTTGACCTCCAGCTAAATACAATGCGTTCAGTCCAAGATTTCATCTAAAATTGTTTAACGAACACATTTTAATTTACACGAAGTATCCCGATTGAGCCCGAACCATAGAATAAACAATAATTATTACGTATCCGAATGCATCTAAAATGGCGTCTAGCGTCACGGTTTTGAGGTTAAGGTTTGACATTTCCAACTGTTCTAAGCAAGTCACAAACTATTTAAAACGCTGAATCGAGTCTTATTGCTACGTGATAAGGTTATTTTTTTGCGTTTTAGTTCAATTTGATATTGGTTCTTTTACAAATGGCGGGCTGTCATTTTCTACTGCCAGTAGTAATAAAAGGTCTTGATCTTTACATTGAATTTGCGCAGGAGATACAGTATGTTTGGCGCACGCGTAATTCTCACGGATCGCTTTAGCTATCATTGCAGGTTAATAACGTGGTTGGTTGGGACTGGTTTTTGACTTCTTTTTGTTTTAGAGGTCGGAGAACCTATGCGTTCGTTTCTAGACTCATTAAAAATTTAATTTAATTTAGTGCTATTACTTTTAATGTGATTAAATATATTAATCGATATAAAGGGAATGGTTTTAGTAAGTTTTATACTAAGTATTCAGTAATGGTTTTTAGGACTATAATTTTTTTTTGTTAAATTACTTAAATACCTACCTATTCGAGCAAGTTTAATTTACCTTTAAATTTAATAATTATCAACATTACAGAGTTTCCCATTTTTTGGGGTAATTAATTATCTGATAATGTCAACTCAAAATCGCGCTAAATTAATTGCGACGCTCTCGGTTTACACAATTATTTTAATATTATAGGTACCTAATTGATTGTTTTAATATTTAATTTTTAACCTACTTTACGTCTTATGAATATTACAAGAACCAAACCCAAAATAGGTCCAATTTCAAGCTTTCATTAAAATACATAAAAAATCCGAGATTCCGAATTGTCAATTCATCTTTCCACTTTTCAGTCGAGTCGTATTCGGCTATCGAATTTAATCGAGTAGCACCGACCTATCGATAACTTCGGAAATCCATTCGTCACGTCCGAGGAGCTCCGTAAATCGAAACGTATTATAAAACAATGCGTTCTTATCACCGCAATTATGGTGGCAACACGAAACTGGGCCGCTAAGATGTTGCACGGTGATCGTGCCCCGATTTTTTTTTAAGTTCAATAACCCCATTGAACTATTATGTGGAAGGGATGGCTGCGCATGTTGACCCCCTCCACACTTCGCTCAGCGCTAGACTTATATGCCGCGACCTGTACGAACTTTTTTTTACTATTAAAAAAAGTCTTAAGAAAATTCTTATGCGGTTTTTTCAACCGACTTCCAAAAAGGAAGTCCTTAATAATTAATGTGTATTGTTTTTTTGACAAGTAGTCCAACAGCAGGTACTTAAATCACGAGTGTTTTCATGAAAGAGCTCAATTACCGAATTCAATTCGGTGGGGCAGCATTCGGAAAACTGCGAAAACTCGTTTGACATAACTCAGTGCCTTAAGTCGAGAGGAGAAATGTCGAATCGAATCAGGAATGAGGTGATCCGCAGACGAACCAAAATTACCAATATAGCCCAGCGGATTAGCTAGTTGAAGAGGCAGTGGGTGCGGCAAATAGTTTGAAGAACGAGACCATAAAGTTCTCAAATGGATACCACGGAACAGCAAGCGCAGCGACTTCAGTCACCTAGTGGTGGACGTCCACCGACTAGGTGACTGACGATATAATTACATCCGCAGGAACGCGCTCCGAATGCAAGCCGCTTCTAACCGGCCCTTTCGGAAATCTAAGTGGTGGTGGTCAGGGTTATGTCCTGTGTCCAACAGTTTTGTTTGATACCTGATTTCTCTGTTGTTTTTGGCCCGGTCAGCAATTTTCTTATTCATAAAGGGATGTTATGAAATTTTCAAATTAATTCAAACCAAAGTCGGTACCTATACTTTGAAATAAATCGTATATTTTGTAAAAACCTTATCAGTGGAGTTCAACGTGCTTGGCTCTATAAATAGGTCAAAACCTCATCAAAAACAATATTTTGCATTATGCATGCATGAAATTTTCGTAAAAATGCAACGTGCAACATATTAGTGCTCCTCCCACATTTGTGTTCTCAATTTAAAATCCGTTCGGGGAACACGAAAAGATAACAAAAATTTCCGCGCCGTTCCGGAGAAGGACATTCGAGCTATTGTTTGAATTCAGAACGATTTCGGCGAACCGTTGCCAACTTGCCGACGAAAAATAAGTTTGTAGACTACACTGGCAGGGTATTGTGCAATTTGTTTTCGGTTTTAAATCGGTGTCATTTCTGATGCTGTTTTTCTTTTTTTAACAAATATTTGCCAGTGTCATCTATTATTTTAATTGGACTTTGTACCTATTCGATTTCTAAAATAAGTAGATGTCAATTCTGTTGTAGATGTAAATTCTGTTGGTTTTATTATGTAACCACGGAACGAGCCAGCGTTATAAAGTAGGTAATTATTACAATATTTATTCGATGGTGCAAACATGAGGTGCACAGGTAGGTAAAGGAAAATTATTGGAATTCCATCGAAACTAAAATAACGATTAGTCACATCAAATTGTTGAAATGTATGAAAAATTCTGAATTTACATTAGAATAAGTAAATCAATTTGGCACACCTGTACAAAACTAACGAAGTTAATTTGGTTTGTTTTCGTATAGGTAGATAGGTACAATTATTATCGCAAAAAGTTGAATTAGGTTTGGGGAAAATTATGTTAAATTTCGCAGTTTTTCAGTTTCCTTTTATTCTACCGAAGTAGGCTATTATGATAGTAACGATTAAGAATGTATGTACTCGTATTTGGTTAATTTTTCAAAAATATTTCTTTTAATAGGCGATTATCGGTTTTCGTAAACACACAACAAAACAAAATAAGTATTTTTGAATTCAAATCAAGGCGCATGACCATAAACATAATTTTCCATACTTATATCTCGATCAACTTAGATATCCTATTATCCTACTTTACAACTATGTTATTCTAGAGACTCCATAAACTTTTGTTGATATTTTTAGGGTTCCGTACCCAAAGGGAAAAAACGGGACCAAGCTGGATCTCATAAACCGTTATAGTTAGAAAACTGAAATTTTCACAGATGATGTATTTGTGTTGCCGCAATAACAACAAATACTAAAAACAGAATAACATTAATATTTAAGGGGGATTCCCATACAACAAACTTGAATTTTTGACTGTTTTTCGCTCGATATTAATAATGGTAACAGGTAGATGCTTGAAATATTCACAGAATGTTTAGTTGTTTATACAATGAAATAATAAATAATTAATTTAAAATAAAATAATTATTTATGGGGGGCTCCCATACAGTACGGAACCCTGCGTGTTCTAGTCGTACATACTTGGCCGATTATTGATACATAAAAAAATTCTCTGGCACCTCGGAGATACCAGAGGGATTATCTGATTGATCGAGAAAATCTGAAAGAGATGAATTGATTTAGCACGAGTTAGAAAGAGACCCAAAAATATCTCAATTCTGTGGATTTTTCCAGGTTTCTTAGACAGATATAACGTCAAATTCCATATACATATTTGACAGATTTGACAGCAGGACAGCAGTAAGTACATATTTGATAGTTTTGAACGATTGAAAACTTGGAAAGATTTTCCGTATTATATTTTAGTGGTTGAGAATTGCCTCAAGTGAGAACAGCATATAGATATGTTTTCTATAGATATCTGTGGCACATACTTACTCTTACATTACATTACAGAACCTAGCCAGCACCTCCATAGTAGGTACCGTCACGTCAATAAGACAATAGTTATTATTTTCACAATAAAATAACGTTCGAATCGTAAAAGCTTCAGTGAGACTGCGAGGAAATTAAAGTTCCGACTCAACTGGTGTTCGTTTTGAATCTGTAGTTCCGACTTAAAGCGGGTTTAGTCCTAGTCTACCTGCTCGTATAGTCTGTATTAGGCAGCGTTTCGAATACAAGTCTACAGTTTTTATTGTAGATCTACAGTTCTAATTGTAGATCTACAGTTTTAACTGTTAATCTACAGTTTTTCGCTATGTTTAAGGTTTGAGTTTTGGCGTCAATAAAATAGCACTGTAGACTTATTGTAGATGTACCTAACTGTGGATTTAGTCTTATAGTTAAGCAAATTTACATTTCTTTTTGCTTTACTAGAACAACAATTTTTAGGGTTCCGTACCCAAAGGGTAAAAACGGGACCCTATTACTAAGACTTCGATGTCCGTCTGTCCGTCTGTCACCGGGCTGTATCTCATGAACCATGATAGCTAGGCAGCTGAAATTTTCACAGATGATGTATTTCTGTTGCCGCTATAACAACAAATACTAAAAAGAGAATTAAATAGATATTTAAGGGGGGCTCCCATACAACAAACCTGATTTTTCAGACGTTTTTCGCTCTATATTAATAATGGTAACAGGTGGATGCTTGAAACTTTCACAGAATATTTAGTTTTATATTCACTTCAATAATAAATAATAAAATTAAAATAAAATAAATATTTAAGGGGGGCTCCCATACAGTACGGAACCCTCCGTGCGCGAGTCCGACTCGTACTTGGCCGATTATTTACTTTTATACAGTTACAGTTTTTGTCTAAACTTTTTGGCAAAGGTTTGCAGCACTGGTATTATGTAACTACACTAGTCTACACGGTATACAGGCACCCTTTCCCTGAATAAGAGCTGTGTATAAGCCAAATCAAACGACAGCCTCGGTGGCTCAGTGGTTAGTGACCCTAACTACTGGATCTAAGAGGCGTGGGTTCGATCCCCACCCAGGGCAAATATTTATGTGATGAACATAAGTGTTTGCTCTGTGTCTGGGTGTTATTTAGTTACTATCTATATAAGTATGTTTTTAAAAATAAGTATATGTAGTATATCAGTCTCTGGCAGCCATATCACAAGCTTTGCTTAGTTTGGGGTCAGAGGCCGTGTGTAAGATGTCCTCAAATATTTATTATTATTTATATTGACGGCTGAGATGTTAACAGCTATCAAGTTGCGGATAGCCCAATCATCGCGCTGGTGTTAAGTAAGCTTCAGTCAGGATTGGGTTATCCGCAGCTTGTAGCTAACATCACAGCCGTCAAGATGTTTGATTCGACCTATAAAAAGAGTTAGGGGGTACTTAATAACTATACTTATGACCAGGCCTATCGAAGCAACCATTCTTAGAAGAAATTCGATAGCGGATGTGAAACCACCAACCCGCATTGGGCCAGCGTTAGGGCAGGTGAATGTAGCTTAACGTTTATCAGTTGTTTTTTTTTTTTTTTTTGACATCTTACACACGGCCTCTGACCCCAAACTAAGCAAAGCTTGTGATATGGGTGCCAGAGACTGATATACTACTTATATATATTTTTAAATACATACTTATATAGATAGTAACTAAATAACATCCAGATTACAGTTAAGGTGAAACTAGTTGAGGGCACGGACTATATCTCAGCTGTATTGTCTGAAGAAGAGATAGATTTGGTGACAAACAGTAGATATAGTGCGTGTGCACCCATTGCAATTTAATTTTGTTTTTATTTGTTTTAAAATAACCTACCTATAATTATTACCTAACACGGCTGCGTACTAAATGCGCATAAGGTTTTTTCAGTAGTAAATTATAAAAAAAAACTGTTATGGATTTATAAAATAATCGTTATTTGAACTAACGAATATATAAAATAGGCCGCCATTTTCATAAAAAATAACTCAGATTAATTCTTGTGGTTTTTTTTGCATCCTAATTTTCCTAAAATTTTGAGTAAAAATTCAAATGTTCCAAGGCTTATATCATTCGAGTGGAGATTTTTTTTCACCGTTTTATTAGGAAGAAGCATAGATTTAGTAAAGACAAATTGATATAAATCTTAGTTTTAGATATTCAACTGCAAACACCGGTGTGATTACCTACCGACGTTTGTGTGGAGTGATGAGCGACTTGTTTACTCATGCATACTTATAACACGGAGGACGAGGATGGGGGCGGAAAGTTCTCAAATGGATACCAACTGCCGAAAAGCGCAATATAATACGAACACTTAAAAGGTAGACACTAGACGGACGAACTGATTAAGACCACATCTTGGAAACAAGCAGTTTCCAAGCGATCTTGTTGGCAATCCATAATGAGAAGCTAATGTGGCTGCAGTAGTTTGATAATGATGGCTTGCATGTGATTTTCCCTCAAAAACTAAAATCTAAAACTTAAAAAGCCAAAGCCTCGAAACAGTCCCAGCTATTTTCCACACGTTCTGTAGTCTGAAATTCAGCATAATCACGGATAGTGCAATTACACGGATCGTGGGTCGGCTTAAACACTCTACTTTGCCGAAATTGCAGGCTCGAAATGAGAGGGGATTTCTAACTACATTTATAGGTATGTGGTAGATGTGTAGTCATTATCAAATTGTACTTTGTTGGTATCCCTCTGTAGATACCTAGATCTATATTTACGTTACCAATAGAGCTATATATCAGCTTATTTGTTTCTCGAGAAATATAATCTTAAGCACTCTACATTGCCGAAATTACAAAGAGGGGATACTTTAAATCTTTAAGGGATACTTAAAATGCGAGGAGATGTCTAACTACAATTATATGTCGTGGGTATGAGATACATACTTAGCCAGCCACGACACAGGTCACCTTAGTGTGGGGTCCAGTGTACATCTTATATTTAGCATGTAACCTTTATCACTACATAGTGTAAAACAAAGTCGCTGTCTGTCCTTATGTACGCTTTTATCTTTAAAACTACTCAACGGATTTTGATGCGTTTTAATAAGTAGATAGAGTGATTCAAGAGGAAGGTTTAAATATATAATACACATGCGAGGCCGGGGCGGGTCGCTAGTAGAACAATAAACATTTTATTTATTTTTATTATCAAATTTTACTATAAGTTAACACAAGTAGGAAGTTTACCTATATGACATAATATTATAGGACAATATCAAATGAATGACGAAACGACAAAAATCACACAATACATATTTAAATCAACAATTTCTAATTTTATTTTTGAATGGTCTATTTGTACGCCATAAGTACCAATAGGTCACCACCCACGTTTGTGTGTGTGATTATTGGGACTCTGGCCAAAAACATATCATTGAATTTTCAAAAGTGCAAAGTATGCAGAGTCCAAATTTTCCTCTAGTTTCAATAAAATGTAAATGGGACCACCTCGGGAGATAAATAAAAAATAAATTTTAATTCGGTTTACAATTAGCCTAAATATCGAAAAACATACATACATACGAACATAGAACCTCCTCCTTTTTGGAATTCAGTTAAAAATGTATGAAATTCAATCTCAAATTGTCTCTAAGGTCTATATTACCTCGTATGAATTTCTCTTTGATCTGTTAACTGTCACATTGGACCCGCAACACCAGTCTAATTGAATAAACAAAAAAATTAGGCTGCATCCAGACGTGCCAGTCTGTGTATCGCATAAGGCTCAGTGAGTCGAACAGATGCGACCAAATCGCACCGCGCACTGGCGGAAATGCTACACTCGCGCACAAAAACATTTAGTCGTATATTAAATACATCGTATAGTTGACAATATTTTTCTGATGTCTAACCTTACCTAACTATAAATAGAGCCGATTAACGAACACAAAAATAAAATCAATTTAAAAAAAGTTCCAAATTTTTTTTTGCTGGACAAAGAGCGCACTAAAGCAGACTATGACGCCATTGCCTGGAAGTGTCACACATTCGTCATACAATGTTATGCTTTGTGGGAAAGGGACAAGGCATCCCCTGTTTATCCCTACCAAAATATTTACAAGCTTATATCTCTGAATTCGATAAGTCAATTTCAATATTTTTTAATTTCCAAATGATAAATATTTAATTGCGTAATTCACTAATCCTAATTCCCATTTCCAACTGCTACTTACTTACAAGTCTCCTACGATTCTTTTAACTCTTTCCTAAATTGTGCTGTCAAGTATTTTATACTTAAAACAACAACGGGTTGCACTCCGGGAGTGCCGGCAGAAGTCAAAAATAGAACATTAACGTTGTGCATTTTGAATATTTTGGAATGGTTAGGGAATAATTTCGCTCGTATTGCTTTATTTATCAGTATAAAAGTATTATCATTTATGTGGTCAAATACAATATCACACACGCAGACTCGCGCAAGCAAGTCTTCACTGCACCGTCTTACGAATTTTCGATCAGCTTACGAGTTGTCCTGACGCGAGACATTTTTTACCCATACCAAAAAGTGCACAAATCCGCTAAAGAAGTTTTCACTTAAAAAAAATCGAACACTTCTGAGCGTGATTGTATTCGGCGGTCTGACAGCGAAGCGAGAGATTATGCGGTTGCGAACCGAAACTCGCACTAACTGCTGTCTAATCTACACCACCTAACTGTTGCGCTTTGTTGTTTGTTGTCACACTGTATTCTGTATAAAATTATATTATTGGTGTTGTTTTTAAACTTTCGCGATTTGAACACATTTTATTATATACTACGGGAGTAGTCCCGCACTAAAATTACGAGATAAATAAATACCTCATCGTCCCGACGTTTCGACCGAGTTGCATCGATAGACTCTACGTAGAGTCTACCCGTGACCACGATCGATGCAACTCGGTCGAAACGACGGGATGATGTTGCATCGATCGTGGTCACGGGTAGACCCTACGTAGAGTCTATCGATGCAACTCGGTTGAAACGTCGGTGTGATGAGGTATTTATTTATCTCGTAATTTTAGTGTGTGATTAGTCCCGTAGTGCATACTAATAATTATATTATTGGTGATCTGCTATATACCTACTAAGGTACCTTATAGGTGGTACCTTTATACAGGTTGTTAGTTTCTGATTTTGTATCATCATCACCCACTACTAGTGACCGCCCACTGCTGACCATAGGCCTCTCTTTATGCCACGCCTCTGGATGCTGTGCCTGTATTATTTAAATAATCGGCAGTACAGTACAGTATTGAAGGGAATATTTAACTAAATATTTTGTAAATATTTCAAGCATCTTCCTGTTGCTGTTGTTAATATATGGCAAAAAAATCACGTTTCTTGTATGGGAGCCCCCTTTAAATATTTATTTTATTTAGATTATTATTCTGTGAATATTTCTAGTGTCTTCGTGTTACTGTTATTAATATCGAGAGGAAAACGGTAAAAAATTCAGGTTTGTTATATGGGAGCTTTAGTTTTTTTTTTCTATTTTTAGTATTTGTTGTTATAGCGGCAACAGAAATAAGTACGTCATCTGTGAAAATTTCAACGTTCTAGCTATAGTAGCTATCACCGTTCATGAGAAACAGCCTGGTGACAGACAGACGGACAGATAGACGGACAGCGGAGTCTTAGTTATAGGGTCCCGTTTTTACCCTTTGGGTACGGAACCCTATAAATCCAGCTGTTCTATACAAAAAGTTCATTGACTCTCCCTTCACAAAATGCATGGATAAGGTGAGTTACTATTTTTCTTGGCAATTTTTCCATTTTTTTATTTTCTTTTTATTTTCGCTATTTTATCCCACCTAGCTGCACCCTAACATTTTAAACTTACAAAGCTAGTCCGTTTTTAGCTTGCTTTCATGTAAAAAATCAATTTCCCCGAATGTCAGCTGACGACACGCGACACGACACTTGACGATATCTAGGTAACTGGTATTTAACTAGTTAGCCGAAATCCGAACAGGGAAATGACTGGAGACTTATTAGGTACGTTTTAGTTTGAAATGGTACAGTAAATTGAGAACTCTACTGTACCAGCCTTTTTAATAGTCCGCTGCAGGACATAGGCCTACCCACGAAGAGTGATTGGGCCATATCCACCTCGCTGGCCCAGTGCACGTTGGTGGAATCACATACCTACGCCATCGAATTGCAGGTTGCCTCACGATGTTTTCCTTCACCGTATGAAAATCCGTACATCCGTACACAAAAGTTTTACGCACGCTTTAGACAACGCTTAACAGTACAAATTGAACGGTTAAACAATGTTTAAAGCGTGTAAATAGTTTGTAGGCTTTTAACTAACACCTTAACTGCCACAATTTAAGCGCAGAAGTACAAAGTAATCATATTGATTTATTTCTTGCAAAATAGGTTAACAATTTGATCGTGATCTCAATATTTTTTTAAATAAGTTAAGTAGGTACTCTAATTTCGCTGTAAGTATGCAATAATGTTGTTGTTAAAGAAAAGGTTACATTAAAGTACTTACGTGATCATCATTAAAATGATATATATATAATTTTCAGAAAGGCAAAATGGTAACGAATGTAGTAATAATAATACTACGTGCCATCTTAAGAGGCTCTCGCTTGAAGGTCGCATTGTCAGGGGGTTCCTCTCTCTGTAGACCCAACCACCGGTAGCTTGGGCCGCGCCCCGCTGCCGGCGGCACTCTAGGTTTAGGTATTTTATAGTACATTTTTTTTTTCAAATACTTATTGTAAAAAAAACTTAAATTTAAGACAGTTAATAAATATGTGATACTACGTAACAAAGTCTAGCTATTAAATAATTATTACTTTACTAAAATAATATGTATCTGCTCTACCCCACCCCTGTCCAGGCAGCCCGTTTATTCGTAAATAGCCGTCGAACGAGTGAATTCCGTGGAAAAACAAAAATCCATCATCCTGGTAGCGAGTAGCGGTGTGATCGGGCGACCAAATAAACGAACCGGACCGGGACATCTGCTGAGTATATTTCCAAAGTGGAATAAAAAAATTGGATGAAAAGCTCACATTTAGAGAAATGCAGGTCTTTTAAAACAGTGTGAACGTGGTCTCCGAGCCGTGGTGGATTTACATATATTATTTGCCGCCACTATACATATAGGATGTTGAATTCACCCAGTTGACAACATCTTAGTGGCGGCAGATTTGCCCCCCACCCCCCAAATCTGCCGCGGCCAATGAAAATGAAAAATGAAAATATTTTTTATTTGACAACTAAGATTACTAACAACAAATTAATCAAATTAATAATTATCAAATTAATGTCGATTGCCCTACTAGGCTGAGCCTGTATCAGGGCAACCTGTGAACCTGATTACAAATGTCTTAAATTATCAGACCTCGTTACAAGACAGTCTTTTAATGATTTTTTTTTTTACACAGCTTACAAACTAAAACGTTTTAAAATAATAAATAGTAATAAATATGTCAGGCGTTGATTCTAAGCAGTAAAACGAATCAAAGTTGTTTTTTTCTGTACACTTTATAACAATGTATTTAGGTATGCAAATAAATCTTTTATTTTAGTTTTAGTAAATAATAACATGAATTGTCCGAAATTTGCCGCCCCCTAAAACCTGCCGCTCCTGCCTACTAAGAGAGCTAAGGGACCTAAGTACTTCAATTTGACTCTTTTTTGATGATAGGATGAATGGCTAATAAGAAAATAGCAGGCCCAAGGAGGTCACCTTGCTGATAACATATATTATTTTTATTCATTCGTTAATATATTGTTTTTATACATTCGTTAATATATTATTTTTATACATTCGTTTGAAGTAGGTAAAGTAACTCTACAGTAAATAGTTACGAGTACTGTAGAGTTATTCTGTACTTGTTTCGTTATGAAGTGCTAAAATCTACCTCAAAGATTGCAAAACGGCTACAAAACTCGAAATACGGAAAAATTGTAAAAACAAGGGTGGATTGACGAAAAACGAACACTAACCGGGATCGTGTCGCCGTACGTTTACCGCGGGCCGCATTCAGGCGGGGCTTTTGTTTTTTAGGCTTAGGGATCCGTGGGCTCAGGCCGGGGAAATAAAAACCATTGATCTAATATGAAAGTATAAGAATGGCGGGCTAAAACTGACTAGAGCGATAAGTCTAATAACTTTTTACATTCAGCGTGGCAATGCTGGGCACGCTGTCAACTGGCATTGGGCATTTGGATTATCTTTAGACCTTAAAGGGTCTGTGGATGATCCAATTGCTTTTTATATAATATTAGTGTATTTAGTTTTAGCCTATGTGAGTATTGTGTTTTGTTGCACATAGTTAATAAAGACACTTCTGACTTGATATTGGGTATAATTTTGTTTTTTTTACATATTTTGTCGGTTTTTAAAGCAGAGTCAGATGCTTCAGAGGAATGTTATCAACATTTTAATTTTTGTGGAGCCTCATATTTTGTCTCAGATTTGCATTTATTGTTAGTTTTAGTTAATGATGAATAAAGTCACTAAGTAATCAGATTGTTCTTCAAATTACACAAACAAAATTAAAAAAAAAATGGATTTATAAACATTTTTCAGTAGATTAAAAAAAATATAAAAGAAATCTGATATTATTAAGAAAAGTGTAAAAAAATGGCAAATAATTATGCGCCTACAATCTATTTTACTTTTTTTTTTCAATAATTTTTTACGGAACCCCTCAGTTTATTTGTTTCCAAAATTCCTGCCCTGTTCTTTCAAAATAAACTGTCGCGTGTGAAAGTGGAGTAAGCATTACCTACTTTACTACTTTTTGTGCGAAAAACGTAGCGTTTTCGTAGGTTTTATCAACAAGTTTCACCAAAATACGTTTAGACTTTATTTTTTGGTGCAGAGCACAGGTTTAAATGTTTTTTGTTTCCATTAGGTGAACTCGTATTTCACAGGGAATTATATGAGGGGGAAATATTTTGAATGGATTTTTTTTAACGCAAATAAGTTCGCGTTTGACCACCGACTCGCCTGATGGTAAGCACGCCGAACTAGAAGATTTACTATGACCTTGAAAAGCTTTATATTATATCTCTTAGGAAACAGGAAAACAGGAAGACTGTTCCATTACCTGGCGGTACGAATCAGAAATGTTGAGTCAAACCGTTTCGTACGTATGGAGAGTGGAGACTACGCACAAGCAGCGTAGTATAGGTTGTTGAATCTCAGGACACAGGATCAAACTGGGTTCAACCAGTCCTAAGTATTGGATTTAGCGCTCATAGCGTAGTTTGATTAAGTGTTTCTCAGTGATCACTGAAGTTAAACAACGTTTGGCACGGGCAGTCTTCAAATGGGTGAGCGCGGGTGGCATTTACAATTGGGTGCTACCATTACTCGGATGACAGGTTAAATTGTTGGACCCGGTTGTTTTAATCGTTTAGCCACGTCTGAGGCCTTCGGCGGTTTAAAAACTTTGACACCAGGGCTGGCTACTCGGCCTATACTTAAGTACGATCTTATTAGTAAGCGGAGACCTTTTATGTCTGATAGTGGACACCCATCCATGCTATGGCTGTTATGATGATGATGGCGCGTTTTTAACCAATTATGTTTTGTTCTTTACACCAAAGTTATGTTAGAAAATTTACAGCAAAAATCGAATAAGCCTAAAACTTAAAAACTAACTGGCTTAAAACTCTGACACTGAGGCTAGAGCTACCCGGACTATACAAGCTTACTTAGCAAAAATATATACTTAAATAGGTAGTGTTTTTATTGAGACTATCCCGAAATGTTACCAATAGTAAATTGTACCAATGCAAAAGCTATAATTTAATCAAACCTTTAAACTTTTGACATACAAAACCATTGACTGTATTTTTTGCCTATCTTGACTATATAAGAGCCATTAATTAACCGAAGCGAAGATCTATGCTTCCGAACGACGATTTTGCTTTCGTCAGTCCAGATGTTGATTTTTCAACGCATCTTCAAGAAAATGGTGTGATGATTATTGAAATTATTATCCCTTAAAATATATTTTTCGCATAAAATGGCAAAACCGCTTTCCATCTTGTATAAAATTCGAATATTTCGCTCGAATTGTTTACATTTTTGTTGATTTTTTTAAAATTTATTTGGGACCACTTCGGGAATATACCCTTTCGAACTAAAATTAATTTTTCGATTCGGTTCACAATTATCGATGAACATACAAAAAAATACATACAGACGAACATAGAACCTCCTTTTTGAAAGTCGGTTAAAAAGAAGGAAATTTGCTGTCGCGCTATTTGTTAACAGATTTCAATAATATTTGGTAAAATTATTTAGTATCTATATTTTTAACCCCCGACGAAAAAGAGGGGTGTTATAAGTTTGACGTGTCTGTTTGTCTGTCTGTGTGTCTGTCTGTGGCATCATAGCGCCCGAACCACTGAACCGATTTCAGTTTAGTTTTTTTTTTGGATGAAAGGAGACTTAATCGAGAGTGTTCTTAGCTATGTTTTATAAAAATCGATTGAGCCGTTTAAGACTTATGGTGGGTTAAAGTGGGGATGGAAGAACCATAATTCTACAAATGTGCCCAAAATGGTTGTCAATTGAAAGTTTGTTGTCAAATATTTTTGTGTCGGGGGTTTTTTAATTAGGTATACATATTATTAACAAGATGTACGAGTATGAATCAAATCGGCCTAGAGCGGGTCGAGATATAGGCGTATGAAGATTCAGTTAAAGATATGTGTCGCGAGGTCTACTGATCTAAGAACTACTAGTTATTTTATTTAAAAAATACGTCAAAACTAATTCCAGCTCAATGTAAGTGTGCCTAGAATGGAAGTCTAGTTATAGGCACCAAAACGCGTGCCCTAGATATCTAGAGCTGACCTTGTGCCCGATAGCCTAGGCATTAGCATCGCGCCGCGAAAGGACACGTTATCTAATGTTTTGTTACATATTGAGACTGGTTTAAACACTAGATTTAGGTAGCCGTTTCTATGTCTAGGCTGTAGAGTATTGAAGTCAAGAAAACATCTACACAAAATAACACAATTCAAGACATCTACATGCTTATCATCCACAGCCTTCTTTATCCCACTGCTGGATGTAGACCTCTCTCTTACTGTGCCATCTGCCTCGGTCCCTGTTCAGGTTCGACCCGCGATTTCAACTTTAATGTCGACCCATCTTGTAGCCGGACGACCAACGCTTCGCTTACCTTGCATCAGCCATCATTCTGTGACAACCTTACTCCAGCTGTTGTCACTTCGCCTCGCTATGTGTCCTGCCCAACTCCACTTCAGTTTCATGACCACGATACCAACGTTAGTTCTTAGACGAATTTCGGTATTTAATTAAGGATATGCTAGCATTGCTAGCTGCTAATTCAATTCGAAGTGCTTATTTCGTTCAGAATTGGACTATTTACGAGTAAGACCGATCTTCGGCTGCAGGCAGTAATAGCACATTGTCAATGATAGCTATACCATTCAAAGTGGTAATGCCGACAGCATGTTGGCCACGCTCCGAATGAGGGCAGTGGACTAGAGCACTTCGGTTATCTCTAGACCTTCAATGGTCTGTGGATAATCCGGTTGCATAAGATAAAGGCATAATAACGTCTGTTTTAAGATAAAATTATTGAATTAGTGCGAAAATCGGACTAATAAATACTTAATTATTTTTAGCCATTTTCAATTTTCATTTTGTCATTTATCCAGGACTGGACCACATACATCCACAGTGTATTGTACTAGCTTTTTAGGGTTCCGTACCCAAAGGGTAAAAGCGAGACCCTATTACTAAGACTCCGCTGTTCGTCTGTCCGTCTGTCTGTCACCAGGCTGTATCTCATGAACCGTTATAGCTAGAAAGCTGAAATTTTCATAGATGATGTATTTCTGTTGCAGCTATAACAACAAATAAGTACTAAAAACAGAATAAAATTAATATTTAAGGGGGCTCCCATACAACAAACCTGATTTTTTAGGTATTTATAATGGTAACAGGTAGATGCTTGAAATTTTCACAGAATATTTAGTTGTATATTAAGTAACTGCAATAATAAATAATAAAATTAAATGACATAAATATTTAAGGGGGGCACCCATACAGTACGGAACCCTCCGTGCGCGCGTCCGACTTGTACTTGGCCGATTATTAATAGTCCACTTCAGAACATGGGTCCAATCAGGAAAGGCGTTTGGGCCATATCCACCTCGCTGGCAGTCACTGTGACTTAATTCACATGATCTCCATCGAATCCTTCCACAACGTAAGAACGTCGGTATGCAGGTTACCTCACGATGTTTTCATTCCCCGAAAACCTGCCTTGTACGAAACCAAAAAGGGGTAAGTAATTAAGACCATTATTATGAACTACTTTTACTATGAACAACACGGCATTCGAGAAAAAAAATCAGATGTTCCTTGAAAAAATTGCAACTCGGAATCGACAACATATGAAACAATATTTTTCCTCAAATCTGGGTGGGTTCTCTAGTAAAAGTTGTTCATTAATGATGATCTGTATCGCCCCTACAGGACAAGTAGATAACCCTATTTATGTACAGTAGGTAAGTATAACACGATAGGTTAATAAGTGCTTATATATTTTTCAATAGAAAGTTCTTTCGATCCCTCTTCGATTTAAATTAGAGAAATACCTACGTGTTTCTAAAAAGCCGTAGAGTCACATTACGCGAATTATTTTCGTGTTGTTTCCCACGTTTTCGCTGAACCGTCGGTATTCGACACTCTACATTTTGTCGAGATCCGCGTAGAGCTACGAAATATGTGCTAGCTTGTTTTGACGTGTGGGTTTGCCTGTCCAAATAGGTACCTACTTTTAATCATTTAAATTTTTACTAAATTTTCTTTGACCAGCTTTCTGCTTTATAAAACGGTTTTTAAATACAAATTTCAGATAAAATCACTTATGAGCTATAACGTTGTTTTAACCGCTTAGCTATTTTAGAAGCTTTCTGGTGGCATAAATCCTCTGACACTAGGGCTAGCAACCCGGTCTATACCAACTTACTTTTTTTATGTAGAATAGGGTTACATTTGGCCACCAATGCGCCTGATGGAAAGCGAAGTTGTAGCCGAAGATGGAGTATGTACACCTAGAAGATCACTCTTGGCTTGAAGATATCCAAATTGTAATTGTCAGGAAACAATGACGAAGGCAGGGTATTCCAATTCCTGGCGGTCCGCGTATACTTTAGCTATACTTAAATTTTATTAAACGATACTTAATTATACTAATTATTTTAATAAGACTTGTCAGTCAGTCATCGTTTAGTTTCTATATAGAAATATACAGAAAGTTCGTGTGTATCTGCTTGAAATATGAGGTTGGTTGTTTGGTAAATGCCAAACGGCGTAAAAATTCTAAGAAAAATCAAGTTTTGATCATAGTAGCTATTTCATTATCTGTGGGGCTAATTAATTGTTGACTATCCACAATAATCCACATATCTTTTAACTCATATTTTTGAAATTTGACTCGATCGCTCTTATTTTTATCGTATTATGTATAGTTTCGTAGTTTAAAAAAAAATGTTTTATTTTATGTGTTGCAATATTTTTACAACGCAATCACTTCTAATATAGAGACGTTTAAATTTATGAAGCTATACACACACGTTTACTAGTACGTGTTAGGTAGCAATGTAATACAGCCCTTGTTCACTTCTCTTGTACCAGCCCTTTTAATAGTCCACTGTAAGAAGTAGGCCTACCCACGAAGGGTGATCGGGCCATATCCACCACGCTGGCCCAGTGCGGGTTGGTGGATTCAATTTCTTCTACGGACATTATGCAGGTTTTCTCACGATGTTTTCTTTCACCGAAAAGCCAGCCACTTTTCCTATGAGTCACGAAATCGATGTTTTCTTTCGCCGAAAAGCCAGCCACTTTTCCTATGAGTCACGAAATCGATGTTTTCTTTCACCGAAAAGCCAGCCACTTTTCCTATGAGTCACGAAATCGATGTTTTCTTTTACCGAAAAGCCAGCCACTTTTCCTATGAGTCACGAAATCGATGTTTTCTTTCACCGAAAAGCCAGCCACTTTTCCTATGAGTCACGAAATCCTTAAAAAATCCAAAGAATAAAACGATGACATCACCGGCCTAAGTTAAACGGATGTGTCTTTCAAAACACTATTATATCTAGATTATAGGGCAAGATAGACTCCCAAACAAAACCTAGAGCAAGGATGCTCAACCACGGGCCCGCAGGTCACATTTTACTATATTTAAATGGCCCGCTCACTGGATTTTTGGAGAATTTTGACAAGTTGTTAACTAGGCAAGAACATGATCACCATTTATAACCATATCGTTTACCATTTGTATTATGTATACTTTACTATGTCAAGAATCTGAATCCAGATACAGATTCTTTCAGTGAGTTGAAATTAAGTATTTAGATACGTAACGTTGTATGGACTTGTTCTGAATTAAACTGATAATAATTAAAATGATATATAAAAATGACGTAATAGGAGGAAAAGACCACGAAGGGCATTTTTAGATCCGAACTAAGAGAAGGTAGATGTCATGTCGTATAGAGACGTGGCTCCACTGACAAGAACCGTGCTCCTAAATTCTGAATGAATAAAAATGCTTTAAGAAAATAGGAAACAATGCTCTCATATAATTATGGTGTATCATTTTTTTATGTAAGGCATGCAAGTGCCTTTATTAACTAACACTAAATACAAGACTTATATAATCTAAAACTACATAAACTACTACTACATAACAAGCAATTCATCCACAGACCCTTGAAGGTCTAAAGATAATCCAAATGCTCAAGCCCACTGCCAGTTGGCAGCGTGCCCAGCATGCTGGCAGCATTGCCACGCTATTCATCTATTCGGCCCGCTTTTTTAAAAGATTGAGCAGTGGTGACCTAGAGTATCTAGACCATTCTCAGCCACCTAGACTTAAAACAAATACTTTTGTCTATGTGACCTTCGCTATTCAATGATGTTATGAAATTATTTGAATAAGGCATTGTTGGATGAATTTTATTCTAGATTTCAATGAAGTTAAAAACGTGTTTTCATTTTTCATGGTTTTATAACACCAATTGTTGGAAGGTTGGAACTATTTAATTGATATCGATATATAGGGTTCTCCAGAACGGGTGTAGGTACCTACTAAACTATAAAGGAGTGATACAGATCATAAATACGAACACCTTTTACTACGAGGCCAACTCGGATTTGAAGCAAAAATGAATTTTGAACAAAATTGCAACATGAAAATGCCAAAATGTATCTAACCACATTTTTAAGGTTCCGTACCCAAAGGGTAAAAACGGGACCCTATTACTAAGACTCCGCTGTCCGTCCGTCTGTCCGTCTGTCTGTATATCTGTCACCAGTATCTTTGAACCGTGATAGCTAGAACGTTGAAAAACAGAAAATAATAAATATTTAAGGGGGCTTCGATATGGTAGGTACGGAACCCATCGTGCGAGAGTCTGGCTCGCACTTGGCCGATTTTTTTTCTTGCTTTCCAGGTCAGTTCTATAGTAAAAGTTGTTCATAATGACTCACCCACCCCATTGCGACTTAGTAAGTACACTCTTACTGAATAAACTCTTTAGACTATGTACATCGGTAGCGCTCATAGCGTAGTTAGTTAGCGATCATCGAAGTTAAGCAACGTTCAGCACGATCAGTCTTCGGATGGGTAACCGCCGGTGGCATTTACAACTGAGCGCAACCGTGGCTCGGATTACGCGTTAAATTGTAGGTCCCGGTTGTTTTAACCACCCGGCCTATACGTACTTAATTAGATACAAAATTACAATGTGAGTGAGTCGGTTTATTTGGTGTTTATATTTTGTTATTTAGGTAATTAATACACACATATATTGTAACAATAATGCCAAAAGTACTTACCTACTCTATTAAATTGACTACATATTCTTTGTTGTGGTTATGACTTCATTTGTTAAAAGATAATAAGAGGAATATTTGGTCAGTTTATTTGTATTATTTTGAACAAAGAAGTGGGTTATTGAATTTTAGGTACTTCAGCATAATTTAAAATGTATTAGTAATAAAACTACTATAGAATATCGAGATTGCAGAAGTGAAGCATACTACGCGCGGTAGTTAAAACAGCTCACAAGTGAAACAAAACAAATTAGAAAACTCCGACTGCAAAAAATCAACAAATAAGCAAAGCAACACACAGAATGAATAGATTGAAAATGCTTGTAATTATTCCGTATTAAATTTCAATACATGACATAATATGTTGTTGTAATCTCCTTTTAATTCATGTTATTTTGATAATCTACTCGAAAGGTTTATTTAAAAAAATTTGGACTACTTTCAATTTAGCGCCAAAAAATCCGCCATTTTGATTTTTGTTTCTAAATACCTATCTTGACACTTGGGTTTTAAGACGAATCTAACGACGTGACACCTTAATTGCCGAAATCCATGCAGCCTGTCCTGCAGAATTAATAAATTTACAAACGAACATACAAGATACGTTCGAAAAACAATACCTTTCCTTTGCAGTCGGGTAATTGTTATCTCAATCTCTCCGGCTCCGATTATTTGGATCGGAGGATTCGGAGGAGGAGGATTGGATTTGCACGATTTATTATATAGTATCTAATCAAGTTCTTATACCTAGGCTGGGTGGCTAACCCCGGGTCAAAGTTTTAAGGCCGCCTGAAGGCCTCTGACATGGCTAAACGGTTAAAACAACCGGAACATACAATTCAACGTGTCATCCGAGCCTCGATAGCGCTCCGTTAGAAAATGTCACCCCGGGTCACCCCGGGTCACCCTTCCAAATACTGACCGTTTCAACGTTGCTTAACTGCGATGATCGCTGACAAAGATCTACTCAAATTAGACTATTATTTAGACACATTTAGGGACTATTTTCATAAAAAAAGCAACGAAAAATGTAGTTTAATACAACTGTACAGTTGGTTGTGTTAATTTCTCTTTGACAAGATAGTTTTATTTTCTAGCCTTACAGAAAAATACTTTGAGCTCTAAGCATAAAGAACATACGAGTTTAGCTTCTGTACTTTCATTAATCTGTGGTAATACTATGAATTAGCAGTTTTGGCTGTACCTATTCGATTTTCCCGGAATTTCGAGATGTTTCATTGCTATTTACAATGTTAAATTCGTGAATAAGGTAGGTATGTGACAAAGTGACATGTAATTCAATAATATTAGGTATAATTTTTGGTTTTTCTGTTTGTTAGTTTATTTGGCACACTTTCAAGTTTCAATCAGCAACGGAGAGACGGATCGACTGGATTTTTATTCATGGATGCAGTTTAAAGGTCGGGGAGTGTCATAGTCGTAATATTACGTGGGCAAAAGTTCGTAGGTATTTAAACATAAAAAAATAACCGGATAAAATCTTTACAAGTTGCAAGTACTCGACATTGACGTAACCTTGCCAAATTTATGCAGTTTGGTCTAGTCTAGACGAATAATAACTATGTAACCATAGACTTAGGTGTACCTGAAGGACAGGAAGTTTGAAAATTTTCGATTGCGTGATGCGGTTCCGCAGACTAAATCAGCTCAAATACATACAATCCATCCATCCATCCATCAGCCATAAGAAGTCCACTGCTGGACATAGGCCTCCCCTATGGATCTCCAATAAGACCGGTTAGAAGCGGCTTGCATCCAGCGCGATCCTGCGGTCTTAATGAGGTCATCCGTCCACCTTGTGGGTGGACGTCCTACGCTGCGCTTGCCGGTACGTGGTCTCCACTCGAGAACTTTTCGACCCCATCGGTCATCAGTCCTCCGCGCTATGTGGCCTGCCCATTGCCATTTCAACTTGCCAATCCGTTGGGCTATGTCGGTAACTTTGGTTCTTCTACGGATCTCCTCATTTCTGATTCGATCTCGCAGAGAGACTCCGAGCATAGCCCTCTCCATAGCTCGTTGGGCTACTTGGAGCTTACCAATAAGGCCCATAGTGAGAGACCACGTTTCTGTGCCATAAGTCATCACTGGCAACACACACTGGTCGAAAACTTTCGACTTGAGGCACTGAGGTATGTCGGACGAGAAGACGCTACGCAATTTTCCGAACGCTGCCCAGCCGATTTGGATTCGGCGATTGGCCTCTTTCTTGAAGTCGGACCTACCTAACTGGACTACTTGTCCTAGGTAGACGTACGAGTCAACGACTTCAAGAACCGAGTTCCCAACAGAGATCGGGGTGGGTACAACATGGGAATTACACGTGACTTTCGTCTTGTCCATGTTCATTTTAAGACCCACCTGTTGAGAAACCCGATTGAGGCCTTCGAGCATCGTGCTGAGCTCTTCCATCGATTTTGCCATGACTACTATATCGTCGGCAAACCGAAGGTGAGTGAGGTATTCGCCATTGACATTGATGCCGAATCCTTTCCATTCCAGGAGCTTGAAGGCGTTCTCCAAAGTAGCCGTAAACAGTTTCGGAGAAATTACGTCTCCCTGTCTTACGCCTCTTTTTAAAGGGATCGCCTTGGAGCTCTCTTCCTGTACTCGGACCGACATAGTGGCGTTATTATACAAGCACTTCAACACTTCGATGTACCGATAGTCAATACGGCATCGTTGGAGAGACTCGAGCACAGCCCAAGTCTCGACCGAATCAAAGGCTTTCTCATAGTCCACAAACGCTAAGCAAAGTGGCAAGTTATACTCTTCGGTCTTCTGTATAACCTGCCGTAGCGTATGAATGTGGTCCATGGTACTAAAGCCCTTTCGGAAACCGGCTTGTTCGGAAGGCTGGAAGTCATCAAGCCTGCGCTCGAGACGATTCGTAATGACCCTTGAAAACAGCTTATAAACATGGCTCAGAAGCGAGATGGGTCTGTAGTTCTTCAATAAGGTGTTGTCACCTTTCTTGAAAAACAACACCACCATGCTTCTGTTCCATGCTTCTGGCGTAATGCCCTCGAGGACGACGGTGTTAAAAAGCTTCTGGAAGACTTTTAGTACCGGTGTTCCACCCGCTCTCAGGAGCTCTGATGTGATACCGTCATCACCCGGCGCCTTGTTGTTCTTAAGCTGATTCAGGGCCATTCTAATCTCGTACAGGCTGATGTCTGGGATATCTTCGGTGAAGTGTCGGGTCAGCTTGGCTCTTGGATCTTTGGCCGCGCTGCTAACAGGCTTAGCGACCGAAGCGTATAACTGTCCATAGAACCTTTCGATCTCCTCTAATACCTCTGCCTTGGTCGACGCTAAACTTCCATCTTCTCTCTTCAGCTTTGTCAATTGGCTTTGTCCAATAGACAAATCTCTTGCGAACACTTTGGAGCCTTTGTTCCGCTCTATTGTCTTTTTAATATGTTTAGTATTAAAAAGACGGATGTCGTGCCGCAAGGATTTCGAAATTTGTCTATTGAGACGCCTATATGACTTAGCATCATCGGAAGACTGCAATCTTAGCGAGCGTCGTTCGGCCATGAGATTTACAGACAATATTTACATACAATAGATAATAATAATGTATTTTAGTTCGAACGAGTAAATCTTACTCTACAGTCAACAATTAATGAAACCTTTATGTTTTGACATCATTTGTTTGTTAAGGACTCATACCAAATAAAAAAACAATACACAATGTTGTGAAGAGACAAGTGAAGCCGGCAAAACTACGCCTCGCCGTGTATAGAGACAATTACACACACAAACACGTACAACGAAACTACGCCATGGCTCGTCAGTCGAACTATGGCGTCGCAACACCAACGTACTCACCACATGTATAAATAATTGGCCAAGTGCGAGTTGGACTCTCGCACAAAGGTTCCGTACCCTATGGGAACCCCCTTATTCCCATTTCAAGCGTCTACTTGTTGCCGTTATTAATATGGAGCTAAAACGACAAAAAAATACGTTTGTTGTATAAGAGCCCCCCTCAAATATTTATTTTATTATGTTTTTAGTATTTGTTGTTATAGCGGCAACAGAAATACATCTGTGAAAATATCAGCTGCCTAGCTATCACGGTTCATGAGATACAGCCTGGTGTCAGACAGACAGACAGATGGACAGACGGACGGACAGAGGAGTCTTAGTAATAGGGTCCCGTTTTTACCCTTTGGCTACGGAACCCTAAAAACCTATTTTTGATTTGGTCTGAGGTACCATGTATCTAATAAAGCTAGAAAATTTCAAGTTGAATAAACTGTATGTAAAGAAATTAGGGACCTATAATATGGATTCCTTTCGTTTTATTGATGACTCTCTACAATATGACGTAGATATTTGAGTAACTGTACAATGCGATATGAGGTAGAGCTGGAGGTGGACGGATGACCTCATTAAGACCACAGGATCGCGCTGGATGCAAGTCGCTTCCAACCGGTCTTGTTAGAGATCCATAGGGAGGCCTATGTCCAGCAGTGGACTTCTAATGGCTGATGGATGGGACAATGCGACGTGCATAGATAGGCTGGTAACGATGGAGAACATATTAATAATTCTAAAATTCAAGTTTTAGTTCACCACCTCTAAATCTTAATATCTATGGATACACCAGACGAATAATTTTAAAATCATTGCGATATTTTTAAGCCGTGACTATTTTACTATAAACTATGTTAAGTGTACGTATTTTACTGTAAAATTAGACTGGTAAGGTACTTACCTTTTTTTACCAGGGGAAATCCTTTATGTATGTTTATGGTTGGTACCTAGATTTATGTATTAGCTTCTTTCTTAACTGTACACGAAACGAGAGGTGAGCGAGGAGCGTTGGCCGTGGAATCAGCCGTAATCTAGTAGGTGAACGCTTACCTTGTAACTGTGAGGTCATTGGTTCAAATCTCGGCTCTGTACTAAGAAGTTCTATGGAATTTATGTACGGATTGATAACCAAAGAAAGTATTATGAGAAAATTGTTTACTTCTGGAGAAAAAATTCGATGGCTTACGCAAATCCACCAAACTGCAAATGGGCCAGCACCAGTTGGCTCTTCGAGGATAGGCCTAGGATCAACAGTAGACTAATGAACAAATAATTATATTTCGCTAAAAATGGCATAACCGACTTTAACCGTGTATAGAATTCGAATAGTTCGGAGCGGATCGAGTATCATCGATGTAGTAATTTTCACATTATTGTTGATTTATCAAAAACGTCTCAGCCGATATTGATAAAATTTATAAGAAACCACTTCTGAGTCTTCTGAAGTCTTATCTACCAAACAATAGAAAAACATTAAAATCGGTTCATAATTGGCAAAGTACCTAATCGCGTAACATAGGTACATAACATAGAATAATTATTTTTCGCAAAAAATGGCAAAACCGCCTTCCATCGTGTACAATATTCGAATATTTCGCTCGAATTGTTTACATTATTGTGTATTGTTATTGTTTGATGATTTATCAAAAACGGCTCAGCCGATTTCTGTAAAATTTAAATGGGACCACCTTGGGAGTATTCCCTTTCAAACAAAAAAAATAATTTTTCGATTCGGTTTACAATTGGCGCAATTATCGATGAACATACACAACAAAAAAATAAAATACATTCACACGAACATAGAACCTCCTCCTTTTTGGAAGTCGGTTAGAAAAAATAACAACACACTTACAGTCGAGTTGAGAACCTTCTTTTTTGAAGTCAATTAAAAAAAGTGCAAGTGGAGTCCCTTCGCGCGGAAGAAGTGAAACTTCGACGCAACAGTGCTTTCATACCCCCTCTATGGTAGCGTTAAACGTTTATCGCAACCTTGTTAGAAATCGCATTAGAAGTTTCACTTCAAAAGTGTAATCCATACCCTTGCCCCGCTTGCTTTGCCCGCATATTTAGCTTCCATTAATTTGTTACTTCAAGTAATTTCGAGGTAACTAAACTAAAACTAAGTAACAAAACTAATTCTAACAAGTAAGTAGGTATGTTTAGCGAAATAGTAGGAATATGGGTTACATTAAGTACGTGTACCGTTTGCGAAGCCGGTCTGAATCAACAAGTACGAATCTACCGGGACATAGCTATAGTCTAGAATATCTAGGATTTAGTCATTCCCAATAGTCCCAGATATTGTCCTATGGCGTGCTAATAAGACACATCATGAAAATGAAGCAACGTAACGGTACAACTATGTCATTTGTCCCATATGCTGTCCCATGGCATGATAATAGGACAAGATCATGAATGGGTAATAGTAAAATAATTTTTTTTTAAACTCTTCGACACAAAACATACCTACTCTATATCCTTTCAATATCATTGAAGTAACACGGTACCAAATTTCGAATCAATAGGACATATGTCCTATTGGTACCGTTTGGTTTGGTGCTTCCATATGGAAGGTAATCAGATCAACTATTAAAGAGCTGATGATCTTCAAACGGCTGATCAAGTCATGGTTACCTTACCTTAAAATTTCCATATCATTGAAGTAGCACGGTACCAAATTTCGAATCGATAGGACACATGGAAGGTAGTTAGATCCCCTCATCAACTAGAAAAAAGTTGATGATCTTCAAGTTCTTAGCCTTATAATTACTACGCCTCTCTTTGTCGGGGGTTAAAAAAAAAAAACAAAAAAAAAGAAATGAGCAATGCTACGGTACATATATGGTAAATTCGATAGGTAAAATATCATCTCATTCATGACTCCCGCCATGCAATCGTGAGGTCTTCGGTTTCAAGCCCGATCCCGTACCAATGAATTCCTTGGAATTTATGTACGGAATTTCACACCACTGGCTTTTCGGTGAAGGAAAACATCGTGAGGCAACCTGCATATTGTCCAAGGAAGAGAAATTCCATTGCGTGTGTGAATCCACCAATCCGCACTGAGCCAGCGTGGTGGATTTGGGCCAATCACCCTTCTACGTCCTGCAGTGGACTATTAAAAAGGCTGGTACAGTAATATGTCTCATCGGGTTGTTACGTCGGTGATGGCCGTTCTTCTTAGTATCTTCTCCCCCTATTGGGTGGTCGTTCTACTCTGCGCTGGCCTGTGTTATATTCTAATAAAATTAAAACATTATAGATCTCTATGAAACGACATAAGATTTAGTGCCCAAAATAAAACTCATTTCCACCCCGTACTATAGCTAAGGCTTTTCACCCTTGGCTGCAGTCGCGTCACACACACATACAACTCTATTGGATTTTGTTTATACAAAATGGCTTCTCTTTGGCACACACCCTTCCGCGAAATATTACATTATTGCAGATAATCAACTCAAGTGGTTGTCAAATCAAAATTCAACATTCCAGAAAAGTCAGAAAATTAATTGTCTAATCTACAGTCGAGTCACAAAATAAAGTCCAGCCAGAGACGAAATTGAATTGAAACAATTGTGTAGCCAATTTTCAGCCCCAGGAGTTGCCAAAATATCATAATTATATGGTACACTAGCGACCCGCCCGGGCTTCGCACAGGTGTATTATACCTTCCTCTTGAATCACTCTATCCGTTGCGTAATTTTAAAGATATAAGCATACATGGGGACAGACAGCGGGAAGTGACTTTGTTTTATACTATGTAGGGATTGCAAAAAGTGAGAAAATTTCATGAATTGTAGCTTGAAATTTTTGGTTAAATTTTTCACGAGGTGTTAAATAAATAAGTAAATTTTTCATGATAATGATAACAGCTAATTTCATATTTGCTCCGGTCAAGTTTAATTCCTCTGATTGGTCAATTTAGGTAGTTAAGCTGTCTCGGTACCTTTTTTTAAAATTAATTATTCGCTAGAAGCACAATTTCCTAATATCATAACAAAAGTATGTATTAAAACCTGTTTAAGATGCAATAAAAAGCGACAAGAGAGCCATTACATATTAATAAAATAATGTAATGTAAAATTACAACAAGAGTTATCTCCAAAAGTTATCTCCTTCTTTTGTGCATGTTTTTGTCAAATGTTATTATGCTAAATAAGTATATTCTTATTCTTATTATTATGTGTTAGCTAATACTTTGTGAAAAAAAATATTCTAAAAGATATCAAAAACTGCATTACAATCTGTTGAAATTTAGAAAATCCAAACTGATACACAGGTAAACACACGAAAAGGCGACTTTGCTTTATATTTCGTAGTTTTTGTGACACGTTTTGACTGTTTACTCTTTGTATAATTTTTTTATAACAGAAAATTATTCACCAAGGTTTTAGGTTTCAAGTAGCAGGTTTTTGTGTTGGACTGCGAGTACTTACCGTATACAAAATATTGCACGTTAGTTGTCCATCTGTGAGTATGTTTATTCTGTGCAGCCAGAGGTAAGCAGATTTGCTAATTATCGGATTCGTATGGATACAAGATTAGAAGCTTGGTCGCCGCCATGGCTGTTTTGCTAATACTTCTGATTCTGATTGGACTTTCTGAATATCTAAATTATACAGGGTCATAAGTATTAAACACAAAACTTTTTAAGGGCGGGTCTAGTTCATCTAGAAAAACAACGAAGTTACCGACATAGGCCAGCGGATTAGCAAGTTGAAATGGCAATGGGCAGGGCACATAGTTCGGAGAACTGATGGCCTTAGGGGCTGTAAAGTTCTCGAATGGAGACCACGTATCGGCATGTGCAGCATAGGACGTCCACCGACTAGATAGACCCGCGATAAAATTAAGACTGCAAGAACGCGCTGGCTGCAGGCCGTGTCCAGCTGGGCTTATTTGAAATCCAAAGGGGAGGCCTATGTCCACACGTCATACGGCTGATAATAATGATGACTTCGAGTTCATTACCAATACTCTAGGTCTATTATGTAGTTGTGCTCGTATTATAACCAAATTTCACAATAAGACCAAGTCTGAACTCGCAAAAAAAAAAAACAGTTATTCCTTACTGAAAGCTCGTCGAACCTAAAAATGTCGTCAAACAAAAATTTAACATTGTTTTTTCGCAATTACGGACTTGTTACACTGCAGGTTGTTGGATTCACATATTCTATCGAATTTCTTCTACAGACGCAGATTGCTTCATCATGTTTTCCTTTAACGGAAAGCTAAAAATTCAAACAAAATGTAGAATTTTCAGAGATCTTATTGATACGGACAGGATTTGAACCCACACCCCCACGTTTGTAATGTGATAGTTCTCCCACTAGGTAGGCCATCGCGTGAGAAATCATGAAAAAAATTGTTGTCAGCTATTCCATCCAAAATATTTGTCAAAAATCCTGAAAAAAATCCACGCAACAACTGTTTCTTTTTTCAACAATTTCAAAGTTGGCTCAAGTATTACACAATTATTTTTCGCAAAAAAAATGGTAAAAGCCTTCCATCGTGTACAAAATTCGAAGGTTTCGCTCGGTTTGTTTACATTATTGTTGATTTTTCAAAATTTAACGGCTTAGCCGATTTCTGTAAAATTTATATGAGACTACCTCGGGAGAACCTAAAATAAAAAATATTTTTTCGATTCGGTTCACATTTGGTGAAATCACCAATGAACGTACACAAAAAAATACATCCAGACGAACATAGAACCTCCTCCTTTTTGGAAGTCGGTTAAAAAGTTGTTTAATATGACAAGTAAGTAAGTATTGTATCTGAAAATCACTTTGCAAAGCAATATTTTGTATAGTTAACACATATACATCATATAGAATAAGCATACTTACATACATATAAACTGTTTAATACTGACTGCGGGTGTCTGTGCGTACGCATTTGTACCCCCGAGGTGTATACGCACATATACTCACAGACGCATACACGTTACTCACACATACATACGCGCGCAAACACACACAAACACACACACACACACACACATACACACACACACGCGCGCGCTTGCACGTTTTAATGTTTTTTTTTTTAATTCAATGTACCTACTATTGTTAAGCAATGTTTAATGCAATATGTGTTGTATATACCTAATTGAGCAATAACTTAAATTTTTAAGTATTTCATGAAGTAATTATTGATACCATAAGATGAATTGTATAAATTATTATTTTGTATTACAATTTTGTAATTATTATTTTTTAACATTTATTTTTAACATTATGTATTGATATTAATATTTTGTCATCAAGAAAGCTATCATTTAATTAATCTGAAACGTATAAACAACACTGTAATATGACTTATAGGCCCAGACCATAGTTAAATTCAACAAAATTATTATTATTTTTTAGTTTAGAATTTTTAATTACCAATAAATATAAAACTGTACAATTCATAATGATGTAACTATTAGGAAGGCTATCCATCAAAATACAGGTGTTCTCACACCTAGTTTGATGGCCATGGCTACATATTTCATGTATTGTGTACTGAAAGAAATAAATAATTTTTCATTTTTTTTTCATTTTCAATCAATGGTTATAGGGCTCTACAAACATACTTTGAACGTATCAAAAAACCAGTTACAAACGCCAAGAACAAGATACCTATAGGTGTCCGCTAGACGTTTGTCCGGCGATCTGTTTCACTCGCTTACCCCCACCACCCCCACCCCTTATTGATTCCTCGCCCCACTTCGGCACACTCAACCTCCGTTTTTAACCCGACGAGACAAAGAATTGACGAAATCGGAGCGTCTTCATCCGGGTTGAGGCTACATCGATTGCAATGTTGCATAAGTAAGTAAGTTCGTATAGGCCGGGTGTCTGGCCCTGGTGTCAGAGTTTTTAGGCCGCCTGTAGGCCTCTGACATGGCTAAACGGTTAAAACAACCGGGGCCTACAATTTAACGTGTCATCCGAGCCACGGTAGCGCTCAGTTGGAAAATGCCACCCGCGGTCACCCATCCAAATACTGACCGTGCGGAACGTTGCTTAATTTTGCATAAGATGGCTAGTTTTAGCTTTTGACGAAAAAGAGGGGGGAGAGACGTTTTTGTCTGTTAATTTCTACACGTATGGATATGGTAATGTTTTTTAACTTGCTAGTGCCTTTAGTAGAGTTGGATGTAAGTTAGCAGTCGGGTACAGTCATAGACGTACAGTATGGTAAGCGTACCCTAGACCGCATATCTGCTTAACATCAGGCAGTATGCAGTCAAACGCAAACCTATACGGAATAATAAACAAAAACGTACGTTTACACGTTGTAGCACGTTTACGTCTTAGCCATTCTAGCAAATAAAAATATGATTGGACAGAGTTATTCAGAAGTGGTGTATTAAGCCAAAAAGGGGTGATTAAACCATAATTACGAACAACTTACTCAGAATTCTAGAAGAAACTGCTGTTTTATACTTTTTGAGTTTGAGTTGTATGGAAAATTTGTTTTTTTTGTAATTTCGGTTTGGCCCCTTAGTAAAACTTGTTCGGTAATTATGGTCTTAATAATTCCCTTTTGGCTTAGTACAGGACAAGCAGATAACCCTGTAGTAACATATATTTTGGCTGGACACGCTTCCGCGTGTCTAGATTATATTGTAGAAAAAAATGTAATAAAACTGCACACTCAAGCTATTACTACAATAAAAAGCTAATAGATTCACAGACCTTTGAGGGTCTAAACTAAAGCTAACTCAAATGCTCAAGCCCACTGCCAATAGACAGCCTGCGTCCACCGATGGACACAGATTTTCCCTATACTTACAGGGTTATTTGCATTCAGACCTTTATATGAACAATTTTTACGACGGGGTCAACGCGGAATTCGTGAAAAGAAATCGGCTTTCATCGTGTTTTATACACGAAATTTAAATATTTCGCTCGAATAAATTTAATTCGAATATTTCGCTCGAATTGTTTACATTTTTGTTAATTTTTCAAAAAAGGCTCGGCCGATTTCTATGAAATTTTAATGGGACTATTTCAGGAGTAGATATACCTTTTCGAACTAAAAAAGATTTTTTCGATTCGGTTCACAATTGTCGAAATTATCGATGAACATACACAAAAAAAACATACAGACGAACATAGAACCTCCTCCTTATTGGAAGTCGGTTAAAAAGTACCTAAATACAAAATCCACAAAACAATAACATGCAGTCTAATTTAAAGCCGTCTTCCTAATTTGTAACCCTCCCGAAAGTCTACCCTTGTACTTACAAAGGGAGTCTATACCGATATAGCTCTGGGTACTTATAATACGCGTTACCAGTCTCTTGGAGCATCAATTCAAATTTAGTTGGGGTAGGTCGCATTTAGGGGTAGGTCGCATTTAGGGGTGAAGGATACAGCTACCTATGGTAATAGGTAGGTACACATTTTGGGAAAAAACGAACTGTACATGTACATATTTTTGTTGAATGTGCTGTTCTATTCAAGATTTGGACAATAGTATACTTTAAGAATCTAGGTTCAATTTATAGCATTTATTTCGTTTAGGTATGTGATGGCAATTTTTGAACCTCCAATTCAGATGTCGTTGGGGTAGGTCCCATTTAGGCATCAATATTGAAGAAAAAATGCCAAGTCTATGCATTTAGGGGTGAAAGATACGGTTAATATAATAGGAATAACTTTGGGGTAAAATGAACATTAAGATTTTTTGAATGCAATTTGAGATAGAATAAATCAACAACGTTTAAAAAAATTGAGTTTACAACATTATTTTATTACATAGCATTTATTTATATTTTAGAGGGATTAAGCTGATGTAACTATATCATTATCTATTACTTAATACATTATGCCAGCTCTTGACCTGCCAATTCTGATATCGTTGGGGTGGGTCGTATTTGGGGATGAAAGTTGCGGGTTTTGTAATAGGTAGGTTACCTTACTTACCTATAATTTTTGAGAAAAACTAACTACATACCTATAAATTATTTTAGTGGGTGTACGTGTTTTATTCTAGATTTAAACATTATTTATTTATTTTATTATATTCGTTTATTGCATAATGCACTGTTATAACAAAAGTTCTTCAATTATCCGTCTTACCAAAAAAGTTTTACGTACGCTTTAGGTAATGTTTAACAGTACAAATTGCACGGTTAAACAGTGTTTAAAGTGTGTTTAAATCTTTTGTGGTAAGGCGTTATAAGTATTATTACGTAGGTATATGTAGATCACCAATAAGACCGATTGGTAGCGGTTTGCATCCAGTGCGATCGCGCGACGAGCTGAGGAGAGGCGGCTATGCTCGGAGTCTCGCTGCGAGATCGGATCAGAAATAAGGAGGACCATAGAAAAACCAAGGTTTCCGACATAGCTCAGCGGATCTCTTACTTATAATATACTACTATATAAACTTACTTTTAATCATTTCTGAAACCATATACCAATTTTCAGCTCTTGAAAGTAGTTGAAAGATGCTGCATTTTTTTACCACTTTAAGGCTTGAGTGACTAGCTCTGTTACAGGTTTGAAGTGGTTGACTGTTACTAAACTTATTTAATTATTTCTGAATCGATATATAACCAATTTTCAGCTTTTAGAAAGTAGTTGCAGGTTACTCCCATTTTTTTGCAAATCCAAACGGGTCCCTGCGCCAAACGCTAAGGAATAGATGACTGACTCCGGGGTATTGTTGTCACCCTCATGGTAACGAAATACCTATTATCAAAGACCCAGCTTTTAGAAAGTAGTTTCAACTTTTTGCGGTTATCTCCCGGACTTTGCATGTGACTCGTGACTCGTGATGTCACGCAGAACTTCAACGGGTTATATCTTCATCAATTTTTGTTTAATTGACAAAATAAAAATAGTTATCAAATTTTTTTTTATAATCTATTTGACGGACTTGTTATATTTTTTAGTAATCATGCCTATTGCCACAAGCTAGAACTTTATCGGGCTACTGACACAATAATTTAAAATGTGAATCTATTACGGCTGCATCCTCAGTTATAAATGCCGAATGTTTCGTTAAGAAACACCTAAGTAGGTAGTCAAACTACGATATAAGCACTACCGGTATATCTTGTCTTCTCTTGGCTCTACAGGCTCTACTCATTTCTTACTAACATTAAAGCTCTGTACTGTATTGTTGTATGTTAGTAGGTAGTTGGATTACAAAGCTCGCGACAAACGGCGCCTTGTCCGGTCGAGACGGATCGAATAAAATCGATACAAGGCAAGTTTGCGCGTCTGCCGAGAGCAACAGTTAGGGCAGCGCCGCTGGGGACACTGGAATTTGTCATCTAATCTCAAACGTGTTTCTATACCTAAGTGAGTTCGTATGAGCCGGGTGGCTAGCCCTGGTGTCAGAGTATTTAAGCCGCCTGAAGGCCACTGACATGGCTAAACGGTTAAAACAGCCAGAACCCACAATTTAACGTGTTATCCGAGCCACGGTAACGTTTTGTTGTAAAATGCCATCCAGGGTCACTCATCCGAAGCTGACCGTGCTGTGCGTTGCTTAACTTGGATGATCGCAAACGAATACCTAGTCAAACTAAGCACAGGTCGCGGCATATAGTAAGTCTAGCGCTGAGCAAAGTGTGGAGGGGTTGGCTGCGCATGAGTTTAGTTTGGCGGTCAACATGCGCAGCCATCCCCTCCACAGTACCCTCAGCGCTAGACTAACGTGCCGCTACTTGTACCTACGCTGTGAGCGCTACGTTTCTATAAACAACAGACATGTTGTAGGTTTTAATTTCACTTGGTTGCCTGGAAGAAATAGCTTTAATTGTTAAGGCCGCCAGATGGAAACCCATTCATTGTATTGTTTTATCCTGTGTCTATAAGTCAATAAAGACTCCCCGAAATTTCTCAAAATTCCAGATTTAGAAGGTAACTAACCTCTAATAACAGAATCTACAAAAGTAATTAGATTTAAAATAAAATATTTACCTACATCTGTAGATTGTAATTTTTAAGATCCAATATATTTGTATAGTATTATTGTAATTAACTTGTCGGGCGGAACACGGAAGAACAGCTTGTTACATACTTACTCACTTTTCTCAAAAACACAAAAGTTTTTCAAACAATATAAGTCTTTGTTGCTAAGCTATCAACTCTATACATTACCAAGGCTAACCCAAGCACCTATAGTTAAATAGTTAGGCTTTTCATAGATTTTAATGAAGTGAGAAAACGCCCATGCTATACGGCGAAACACAGTTTTTTGTACGTTTCATAATGTTCCATTGGCATAAAAAGCTTTTAAATCCTTCACTCATACTTATTCCTGGTCCCTACAATGCAGGAAGTATAAAAAGTGCAATTTATAAAGAAATTTGACTCTCGAACTGAGACTGCGTTACCTTTTTGTAAGTTGTTCCACATAAAAAGTTTATTGTTTCAAAATGTAAAGAAATGTTTGTGATTTCGAGGTTGATCCTTTATAAAAGTTTTCCATGAAGATGAGTGTATATAATAATAACTAAAATACACTTGGAAATTGAAATTAACTTTGGAAAGCAACTCCATTTTGGGATATTTTGGAAAAAGCCTAGCTGGATACCACAAAACAGATTACCTTACCTTATCCAGAGCACGACAAATGTCGCTAAGTTTTTAAGTAGGTAAGTAATTGAACGTATTTTTTTTTTATTTGACCTTGTACACATACCTAATTATCACCGAAATGCCTACCAACAAAGTCAAAGTAATAGGTAATTTTCAGTACCTGAAATATGTATATTGTATGTAACCATTTAGAATTATTACTGCTACCGTTAGAAACATAAATAAAATAAAAACAGAATTTAAATTTCAAACAAAGCCTTGAAAAGAAGGTCGCAGATTCCCTAGAATATATTCTAAGCTACCATAGCCAACTGCATCTAATGTGTAAAGCGCATTGAAATTTAATTAGACCTAGTTTCGAGATATTATCATTTCTCCAATGCAACACTCAAGGTTGCCCTGTTTGTTTCAATCCATACACAAATGTACTGGAACAACTGAACAGTTGCCTTAGTTTCAATATTAGTCACTATACAGGGTTATTTCTAATCAATTAGCATCCTTTTAGGGGCTTATTCTGTACATAAAAACTAACAACTTTTGTTCTGCAACTTTTGTCAACACTCAAAAAAAAAAATCAGCCGTTCCATACATTTTGTCGCAGGTGATGGAAGAACAAAATTTTTAGAAATAACCCTGTATAGGTAACCAAAGCTACTGACATAGCTGAGTAAACTAGCAAAATGAAATATCAGAGGACCGGGCCCATAGCATGGAGGATTAATGCCCGACATACAAACTTTCACATTTATTATTAGTGAGACTATTTCTATGAATACCTAAGACTTGAAGAGTTGAACTTTAGACGTCTAAAAATTTTAACCTCAATCAGGTACTTCATTCAGATCAAAAGATCGGCAAGTATACCTACACAAAGAATACAGGGTTATTTCTAATCAATTAACATCCTTTTAGGGGCTTATTCTGTTCATCGAAACTAACAACTTTTGTTCTACGACTTTTATTAAATCTCAAAAAAAAAAATTTTATTCCATAGGAAAATATCGTTCACCCTTGACAAAATGTATGGAACAGCTGTTTTTTTTTTAGTTTTGACCAAAGTCGCAGAACAATTTTTTTAGTTTTGATGTACTAACAGAATAAGCCCCTAAAAGGATGCTAATTGATTAGAAATAACCCCGTATACTTAGACTTACGTTTTTAGGGTTCCGTACCCAAAGGGAAAAACGGGACCCTATTACTAAGACTTCGATGTCCGTCTGTCTGTCTGTCTGTCTGCCACCGGGCTGTATCTCATGAACCATGATAGCAGGGCAGCTGAAATTTTCACAGATGATGTATTTCTGTTGCCGCTATAACAACAAACATACTAAAAACAAAACAAAATAAATATTTAAGGGGGGGGCTCCCATACAACAAACCTGATTTTTTAGAAGTTTTTCGCTCTATATTAATAATGGCATCAGGTAGATGCTTGAAATTTTCACAGAATATTTAGCTTTATATCCACTTCAATAATAAATAATAAAATTAAAATAAAATAAATATTTAAGGGGGGCTCCCATACAGTACGGAACCCTCCGTGCACGAGTCCGACTCGTACTTGGCCGATTATTTCACATTAGACTGGCTATTTATCGATTAATAAGTGACATGTACCTAAGTAAATCATAGACCGACTCAAAATATTTTTTAAAATAGTAGAACTAAATTACTCATATCATAGGAACAATAACTGATACCTACTAATCCTCCGGTGAGGAAAAAAATATAGGTAAATGCACTTTTTTTTTCACTGACACCGCACGTTTACTCATTCAGCTTGCATATTTCACGATGACGTCACAGCACTACGCTACGTCCACGCGCTTAGAACAGTAAATTCTAGAAACATCCTTATTGCGTCAATGAGCAGAAAAAGGATAATTTTGTCATTTTTATTCATTCATCAAATCATGTAACTAGATCGTGGCCCTTCATTAAAATACGTTACATTTTAGGTTACCAAGGATGCACTCGAACATGACTTTGTGTTTTGTATAATGTAGCAAATTTTAAAATGTATACTGTTCTATTTATAAATTTTAATGCCTGGACTTTTGTATAATGTAGTGAATTTTAAAATGTATACTTCTATTTATAAATTTTAATGGGTTGCTTGTATTTGTGATGTTCTGTGTACTTACTAACTTACCTAGGCATCTTTTTATTGGGACGGTTTTATTGTACTAAATCTAGGTACACCTAAGAATTTTGTTTTTTACAATGAAAACTTAGTTAGAATCATTACCTACTTTTTAGCATTTTGTACTTATTTACGTACTCAAAACTCTTTAATTTTATTTTAGTGTGACTATAAAAAATCGTACAATATACAGGGTTATTCCTAATCGATTCACATCCTTTTAGGCGCTTGAAATTCTGTACATAAAAACTAACAACTTTTGTCAAACGACTATTGTCAAATCTCAAAAAAAATGGTTGTTTCATAGAAAAATATTGTTCACCCGCGACAAAATGTATGGAACAACAGTTTTTTTTTAGTTTTGACAAAAGTCGCAGAACAAACGTTAGTTTTGATGTAAAGAATAAGCCCCTCTAAGAATGCTAATTGATTAGGAATAACCCTGTATATTAAAAACACTAAGATGGCGATTACCGGTACATCTAACCTGTACATCGACTCGGCATTTTTTTTTTTTCATATCGATGACCCTGTATCTATCTGCCAAGGTTAAGGAAGAAAAAAAAAAAACCACGATTTGAACTGTCAAATATTTGCGGGAAAAAACAGCAATATTAGAGTCAAACATAACTTTGTAGAAAAAATAACAAGTGATAAACTCAAGTTATATTATGCAAAGCTAATAATTTTCAATTGAAGTGTAATTAAAGAATTATAAAATAAAAAATAAAGGCTTCGATCTAATTGGGGCTGTGCGTCATTTGTTACTTTTCCCACGGCTATTGTGAACTGAAAACGTGAAAATAATCGATTTTTCAAATTGGATGAGGGTTTTTATTATTTGTTATCGCGATTGTTATATTTTTACCGACTTCCGAAGAGAAGGAGGTTTAGTTTTAATAGCATTAATTGCTGCTTGTAGCAGCTGTAGCTTTCAAACGAATGAACCTATTCTGATGTGGACTTTTTTATAGCTGAACTGGTATTAAACGCAAAACCTTTTAAGGGCGGGTCTAGTACATCTAGACAAATAACTTTTGGAAAACCACGAAGAAAAATGTCAGCTTTTTCATACATAAAGTTCGTCAACGCGCGGCCAAATGTATGGAGAAGCGATTTTTTTTGCGAATTTTTAAAAGTCGTTTTACAAAAGTTGTTTGTCTAGATGTACTAGACCCGCCCTTAAAAGGTTTTGCGTTTAATACCTATGACCCTGTATACTTAATTGGTATGCTTTGTAGCAAAATTTTAGTAAAATTTGCTGTTGAAGGTTGTCCAAATTTTTGATTCAGTTAAATTGTCACAGGGTAATTGTAAGGGTGCAGGGTACAGGATGCAAAGGATTCTTTTCGGTCCTATACCCTATCGTGAAAACGTATAGTTAACTCAAACGACCAATTGCTTATATACCTTGTAAAAAATAGCTTGATTCGCGAGACATTGACATTGACATACGCGAAATGTCTCACGTACATCAAGTACCATAATTTTTACATTCAAAATGTTCGGTACGCAATAGTACTTCATAGTCGAGATTCACAAGCAAGAAGTACAACATTGTGTACAGAACATATTACTACAAAAATTATGGTACTTTATGTGCGTGAGTCATTTCGCGTATGCCAATGTCAATGTCTCGCGTATCAAGTTATTTTTTACAATAGACCAAAGATTGTATGAAAAGTGAAATTTTAAAGGCGAACAGTAAGTCATTACTTCGCTGGATAGATACTTATCTATTGCCATTTCACAAAAAAAATTTATCCCCGTAAACTTTATTATAATTACGTAATTAATATTAAAAATAACCACCATCCAGTTTTACCTGCGCCGCTACCCGAGGTACACCACCTGTGGCTTCGTAAATTTAGTGTATTTTCATCTCGTTCTAACTCGAAAACAAATCCTATATCGCTCTCTTTCTATCCTGTTTTCACAAATAAGTTGAATCCGAAAACAACATAGAAAACCTCTTGAAGAAGTGGTTGGATTTTGAGCTTTAAGCAGTGTGAATAACGTGTGTTATTGGTTACTGAATGAGTGGCTGAAAATTCTTTGTCAGCTGAACTTTCAGTCTGGTAGGAAATTCACCGGCACGTTGTATTCTCTGATTGTAATATAATGCGATTTAAAATAAATAGTGATGTGATGTCAGTATCGATAATTGAGCCTATTTTATCGAAAAAAAATCGGACAAGTGCGAGTCAGGCTTGGTACGGAAACCTAAATAACGTAGCGAGCTGATATAATATGATAAAGGAAAAAAGGTTCAATCTTATTATTAGCAATAACATACTCTGAATACAGAAAAATTTATTTATTACTTGGTTCACGACATGGGGAACCAATTAAAAATATATTTTTTTACTTAAATACAAATTAAAGTAAATAGTGATGTGATATGAGTATTGCTAGTTGAGCCTACTTTATCGATAAAAAAACGTACCAAGCTGGAATGAAGACGATACAATTTCAATCTCACTTTTGGCAATAGCACACTTGGAAATCACATATCGCAAACCAACTAACAGACAAATATAATTTCTTTCCTTTATTTGATGATGAATCGCGTAAACCAGGTACATAATTACATAAATGGCAGGTAGGGCTCATATCAAACGATAAATATGTCTTTATAATAACACAATATGCCATCAACTATTTCTTATAGTGCCCCTAACCCTACCTAACGATACTGACAATATTAACATAACGAGTACCTAATAAATACACAAAAGGCTTCACTATGATTTAATGGCAAACGTTCTAACAACATCGATTGATTCGTTTATTGACAGTTATAAAGTAGATATATCGATAATTTTATAGATTATAGCCATATCTTTTTTTTTAATGGTTTTTTTATTGGTTTGCAACGTGCGGTGTCTTTCAGAACTTAATTTACATAGCTCATCATTATGAACAACTTATACCATAGAGCCAACTCTGAAATCGCTAAAAAAGTTCAGCTGTTCTACTATATTATAAAAATAAATAGCTATTCCATAAAAAAGCTCATTTACTCTCAATAAATTTAAGGAGCAGTTGGTCTCATCTTAAAATTTGTTCAAAATGTAAAGTTTTTTCAATTATCGGCTGTTTCGTCCTTTATCGACTATTTCATACTCTATCGATAGTTACTTATGTTATCTATACTTTCATAGTATCTACCTGAATTGAAACTATCGAATTTTATTGATAGTGTCGTGCTTTATCTACGGTTTCATTGTATATCGATAGTTATCTAATTTGTCGATAGTTTTATAAAATATCGATAGTTTAGTAGTTGTCGATAGTGTGACATCCCTAGTAGTCCGGGTGGCCGGGTGACATTTATTCGTGGCTGCGTAAACTGCGCGGTTAATCCCGGAACGTGCAGTTTCGCCGCTCTCCCTCGATTTGGGTACACAGGACAAATATTCCTTTAATTTACAGCTTACTGCGAACTGCTATTTGTTCCTGTAAAAATTGGTTGGCTGTAAAGTCGGTTTACGAACGATAATTTTACGTGATAGCGTCATGAAAACATTGTTGAATCAACAACTGAAACAAGCCGAACGATTAGGCCAATCGTGCCTTTCAATCGCTTGTCCCGCGCTCTGATCAGGTGGAACGTGACACTTTTTCGTGCGTACAGCTGGCGATTATCACGTCAAAAAAAGGTTAAGTTAGCATTAGGCATATAATAGCTCTCAGTAATTTTATTCTAAACTAGCGACCCGCCCCGGCTTCGCACAGGTGTATTTTACATATAAACCATCCTCTTGAATTACTCTATCTATTAAAAAAAACCGCATCAAAATCCGTTGTGTACTTTTTAAGATATAAGAATACATGGGGACAGACAGCGGGAAGCGACTTTGTTTTATACTATGTAGTGATACATATACTCGTACTTAACACAAGTGCTGTTATTTACCTTTATGATTTTAGTGTTCCTTTATTATGTAACGAATTGGAATTGACAAAATGTTCCAGAAACACAGTTATTCGGGTAGAATCATGTCATTCGATCAACATAAAATAAGGTCTACGTAAATTTTAAATTTAAAAAATAGTATACAACGAATTGGAATTGATACAATAAAAAATTCGCCGTATTTTTTGCCATAGTTTTGGTGTTCCAGAAACACAGTTATTCGGGTAGAGTCATGTCACTCGATCAACATAAAATAAGTGCTACGTAAATATCAAATTAAAAAAATAGTATGCTATTAATTGGAATTGATACAATAAATGTTCGACGTTTTTTTTGTTAAGTATTGGTGTTCCAAAAACACAGTTATTCAGGTAGAGTTATATCACTCGATCAAAATAAAATTAGGTCTACGTAAATATTAAATTAAAAAAATAGTATGTTTTTACTATGTAACGAGTTACACACCTACTATGTAATGAATTGGAATTGATACAATAAAAATTCGCCGTATTTTGTGCCATTGGTGTTCCAGAAACACAGTTTTTCGGCCAGAGTCATGAATCGCTGAAACGGCACGGATTAACCGAACTACGGCAACTTTATGCGTATTGTACGCGCGTTCGACTGCTAGTGATGTACTTTTATCGGTGCTTGCTACGGTCAATATTGGTTTTAGGATGCACTAGCCGATTCCAAATTTTTAGCAAACTGAAATTGAAAGAAGTTATGACTGATTCACTCGAGTCTGACTTGGATGGGTTCTCGAGCTTGACTTGGACATTTTCTCGAGCCTGGCTTGAACATTTTCTCGAGTCTGACTTGGATATTTTCTCGAGCCTGACTTGAACATTTTCTCGAGTCTGACTTGGATGGGTTCTCGAGCCTGAGTTAAACATGTTCTCGAGTCTGACTTGGATGGGTTCTCGAGCTTGACTTGGACATTTTCTCGAGCCTGGCTTGAACATTTTCTCGAGTCTGACTTGGATATTTTCTCGAGCCTGACTTGAACATTTTCTCGAGTCTGACTTGGATGGGTTCTCGAGCCTGAGTTAAACATGTTCTCGAGTCTGACTTGGATGGGTTCTTGAGCCTGATTTGGACATTTTCTCGAGTCAAGTCAGACTCGAGAGTTGGGCTAATTAGAATTCATTTTTACGTTTCGAGTAGTACTATAAAGCAAGTTTGTATTGGCCCTCGTGAAGGCTCCTAACAAGCCTAAAGAAGTAAAATTATAATTTCCATGAAAAGAAAGTAAGAAATTGCGATAATTTATGCATCAGCCCAATAGTAAACCGGTGCCGCTCCTCTACAGATTTCTCAATTTCTCGTGGCCATACCATAACCGAAAACGGGCTTACCGACGACCGCACGTCTCATAGACATCTCTATAATTAGATGTGGCAGTTGGTTTGTCTGTTTATGGAAATAATTATTTTTTTTAAAAAAATGGAATGCCCGACTTCAACCGTGTTCAAACAACAGAATTCGCGAATACTTCGCACGGATCGATGTAGAAAGCCAAAAATAAAAGCTTGGTGAGTAAATAAAAGCTTATAAATGGACATTTAAGCTGAGCGTCATTGATGTGGACATTAAGTAGAACTTTTCAAGCAAGGTAGACTGGCCATTTGCAAGATCGCTATGGATTAGTATGAGCCGCTTCCGCTTCTGCTTTCTGCTTTTCTGGACAAGAAGTAATCTGTCTAAAAGTAAGTACACATCCTATGGCTGAAATTGAATAAATAAATATTAGGGGACATATAACACACGGTCTCTGACCCCAAACTAAGCAAAGCTTGTGATATGGCTGCCAGAGACTGATATAGGTAGGTATTACATATTTTATACATATTTTAAATACATACTTATACAGTTAATACCTAAATAACAGCCAGACATAGAGCAAACACCTATGTTAATCACACAAACGCTTGCCCTGGGTGGGAATCGAACTCACGCCTCTTTGATCCATAAGTCAGGGTCACTAACCACTGAGCCACCGAGGCAGTCGAGGCAATTATAGCGATGAGGACTTTGGGTCCCTCGGTCTCGGTTATTTTCTGAGTTGTGTGATTTTTTTTTGGATCTGGGTGTCCGATACATGGTATCCTAGTTAGTGTGAAGCGTTACTTATAAAACATGAAATAAAATCAATCGCAAGAAGAGCCGCAGAACGTGGCTAGTGTAGGTATTTACGAATTAGAATTACGGATGCGCGGGCGCCGGTTTCTGAGGTCGCAGGGTCAGCTTTCCCTGGCGTGTTTTGTCGGCCGCGATTTGGGTTTGGTTGGTTTAGGCACGATGTTCCTACATACTTACTAGGTATATTTAAATTAGATATAAGTAGCTATACAAGGCCTCTTCACAGCCGTTTATTTATTAACTAATTATTTGTTTATGTAAAAGTCGGTATAGGTAGGTATCTACATTACTTTTTGTTCTACTGTATTCATAGAGATAGGTACCAGAGGGATAATGTGGTCGCTCAAGAAAATCTGAAAGAGATGCATTGATTTAGGTATATCATGGTATATGGCTGAAGTTAGAAAGAGACATGAAAAATATCTTGATTCAGTGGCTATTACCGTGTTTTCTCCGGATAGTGTCAAATTCTAATTCATATTTGACAGTTATGACATTTTTTGTGATTGAGAATGGTCCCTAGTGACAACAGCGCTATCTCCCTGGTTGTACCTAATATCTCGGGTACTGCGGCGTTTAGCCCCGCAAGCGGTTCGCACCGCGGGGCGAATCGCGCAGGACTCTTTGAAGGTCCCCATTCGCCCCATGGGGCGAAACGTCGAGGACGATGTAGGAAGAGGTCGTTTCGGACCTCGTGACTGTATTTTATTTTGATCGATGTGTCAGTGTTCCTTTGTGTCTATGAAAACAAGTAAATGTTATACTTACTCCTAAAAAAGTTGTTAACAATATTCATACTTAACACGAAATTGTGAGTAGGTAACATAAACAACCTAGTACCTACCTAAATGTTTTTCACTATAACTATATACCTATATGTATATAATTTACGTAGATAACTTAGTACCTATACTTTTACTTAAACAGTTTAGCTTTTCCACACAAACAGTTAATTGACTATCAACAAAATGTATCGGAACAGCTGTTTTTTGTGCTATTTTGGAGTTGGTCCCAATGTAAAACTTGGTCATAATGACGAGTAGGTTCATAATTATACCTTGGAAAGTCACTGTGCTTTGCAAAAACAATATACCTATTGTATAGTAAAGTAGAGACATATAATTATTTTTCGCAAAAATGACAAAACCGTCTTCCATTGCGTACAAAATTCGAATAGTTCGCGCGAGTTGGTGTTTACAATGTTTAAGTACATTGTTGTTGATTTTTCAAAAACGGCTCAGCCGATTTCTATAAAATTTAAATGAGACCACCTCGGAAGTTGGTATACCTACTTAAATACTATTTTGAACTAAAAAAGTTTTTTTAATAGGTTCAGAATTGGCGAAAATATCGAAAATATACACAAAAAAATATAGGTACCTATAAAACAGACGAACCTCCTCCTTTTTGGAAGTCGGGTAAAAACGAACAACCGCCCTATTAGGTAGACAAACTCATTCGCTCATACAATTTCATAAATTTCAGTAAACACTTCACATATAAAATTTAAAACTTATCTACCTACGAGTACTTCACGATAACTTGTAAAACCAATATACGTCCACTTGAAAACCCTATTTAAAGTTTTTATCGTCGCAATTTAGTTATCTTTAGTCCCGCTATCGAAACCACGATAGCTAATATCTAAACCAAAATGGCTGCCAAAGTGTTATCTGTCATAGTAACCAATGGCCTAGAGAATTCACTAGGAAGCGACGCGTAGCTGAATAGATAATAGTGAAGGCCGGCGCAGGCGGCGGACTTTTGTTCGCGAGCATTTATCTAATAACTACTATAGGTTGAATAAAACTTGGCGGCTGTGAATTTAGCTACTATACCTACCATTATGTTTGTAAGCTTTAAGCTTCTTGATTATGGATCACTCAAGTTAGTGCACAAAGACAATGTGAGTAGGGTATTTCGACTTGCACAACGTATAATACATTTTACAAGTCGACCTAAGCACTAAAAACTTGAGATTATTTCAGTTTCCAAAAAATCTGTAGATAAAGCCTGATATCTGTTAACAAATTCCAAGAACTGTCATAATTTGCATTTTTTAATACTACACACGGGTGTCCTCCAGTGAGATAGATCAAGTTAGCTAAAATTCTGAGACAAACCCTAGCCGCCTTACCACAAAAGATTTAAACTCGCTTTAAGCACTGTTTAACCGTTCGATTTGTACTGTTAAACATTGTCTAAGCCGTGCGTAAAACTTATGTGGTAAGACGGGAAACTTCTAACAATTCATTTTGTCCTGGATTTAGGTCAGTGCATGGTAATCGATCATAGATCAAAAATAGGTAGGCGCCTATAAAAGTAACAAAAATGACAATTAAATGATTAAGTACAATGATAGTTTTTAACGACAAGCTGTTGTTTCGCCATCGTCCAAAAAGCTTGTCGCTGGTTGGTATCCACCAAAAATATCAACATGTCCGTTGGTCAGTTGGTCCTTCGTCTGCGCAGTCCCTAAAACCGCGTTTTGACATTGCGCCCGACCTTGGCAGCGCGGGAAGCGTTGCTATTGGCCGCAATTCCAAAATGGCGGCCCGCGCCCGCGCAATTGTTTCTATCAATTAGAAGACCGGTTTTCAAACGATTTTTTTATTTAAATTTGTGCTAATGCCATATAAAGTAAGGTATTAATGGCTTGTAGTGTCACACCTGCGTTCGAGGAATTTTTACGCGTTAGAAGAATGACGAACATTGTTTGAGTTATAATGACAAAAGAGTACATTTTTACCCGACAGCTTCAGGTACTTATGGAGTGAAATTTTTCAGTTGAATTTAACTTTCAAAATGTACCCAAATGACGGAAAATATTTGTTTTCTGGCATTCGGTGATACCATTTAATTGTAGGTCCGGCTTCAAGAAAGAGGCCAATCGCCGAATTCACTTGGTTAGGCAGCGTTCGGAAAACTGCGTAACGTCTTTCTTATCCGACATACCTCAGGGGCCTGGTAAAGACGGGACCCTATTACTAAGACTCCGCCTTTCGTCTGTTTGTCTGTCTGTCACCAGGCTATATCTCATGAACGGTGATAGCTAAAACGTTGAAATTTTCATACCTATAGATGACGTACTTCTGTTACCTACCGCTATTGCAACAAAAACTAAAAATAGAAAAAAAAAATTGGTGAGCTTCTATACAACAAACGTGATTTTTAGGATTTTTTTGTTAGATAGTAATAAAGGCAATATGAATGGGGTTAAGGGGGCTCCAACACGGTACGGAACCGTTCGTGCCCGAGTCCGACTCGCACTTGGCCGATTTTATTCAACTTCGCACGGCTTTTAAGTAATTTTTATGGAGTATTCGCAACTTCCATAGACAACATAGAGATTCTCCATACAATCTGTAAAAGTTTCGTATACGTTCGATGATGAAAAATAGGGCCCCAGTGCTGCTGGTCAATCCCATTAAAATAAGACAAATCTAAACCGAATCTTATCTGTTTTTCCGTCTTGGAAAATGTCAAAACATTACTCGCTTTTACGTCACTAACCGCAACTGGAACATTTCTTGACAGCTTACGCGAAGCAAAATACATTCTTATCGTACCTACCTATATACTTTTAAGGTTCACAAACGTTTTAGCAAGATGATTATTTACTAAAATACTTACACGGTTTACGTTTACAAGCCTCAACTTATTTCGTTTAATTTTTAAGAATTTTGTATCAAATATTTCTAAATTATTTTTTGACGTGAAAACGTCTTATCCGTGGTGGTCTAGAAGCCGTAGTGGTCTAGAAGCTGTGGTGGTCTAGTGGAAATGAAACCCGTGAGGTTGTGGGTTCGAATCTCTGTCCCGTACCAATGAATTCCTAGGAATTTATGTACGGAATTTAACACCGCTGGCTTTTCGGTGCAGGAAAACATCGTGAGGCAACCTGCATACGTCCGTAGAAGGAATTTTATGGCGTGTGTGAATCCACCAACTCGCACTGGGCCAGCGAGGAGAGTATGGCCCAATCACCCTTCGTGGGTAGGCCTACATCCTGCAGTGGATTATTACAAAGGCTGGTACAGTACAGGACAACGTCTTATAAATCGATGAACTCTGGCTTCAGGCACGAAAAAATGTCACTTTCCGCCTGAGCCGAGCGTGCAAGCGAGAGCGCGGATCAAGCGATAGAGAGGCAGGATTGGCCTACGCGCTCAACTCGTTTCAGTTGTTGATTCAACAATGTTTTCTTATGATGTCATCACGTAAAACTATCGTCTGTAAACCGAATTTACAGACAACCAATTTTTTTTTTTTTTTTGCTATTTCTAATTTTAGAACTTAAAAAACTGTGTTTATATTTAATTAAATATGTGATTGGGCCATATCCACCACGATGGCCCAGTGCGGGTTTAGAGTCGTAATTGTCATTAAAATAATTATTCCAAACGAAATAAAAATCCTGGTCTAATAGGTAGATAATGATAGTGGCATAGTGCCTACGGTACAGAGAACCCTGGGTTCGATTCCCAACCTAGCAGATATCATTTTACATAATTTTTCAATAGGATTGTAGATTGTAGAATAGATTTGTAGAGCAATAAAATCATGATAGTAATAGTAAGGTAGGTACGTCTGTACGTTGTTCATTCATGCTCTAACCAGTCGGACCTAAATATCTCGTAGTAAACATCGCTACATTGTAACTATTGTTGTGAATCACACAGAATACAAGCTAGTCTGGGCTAGTAATAGCTCCACTACTTATGTGGAATGCCTAATGTGAAGGTTCACGCCTCGGAGAAAATAAAATAAATAAATATCAGGGACATCTTACGTACACGGTCTCGGTTCCCTATTGGTTCGCATAATTTGTTTAGCTATAATATTGAAAATTATATAAATTTACATCCTAATATTCGTTGCTACTAATAGTCAGTATCCCTAATATCAATCATCCTCGTATCATATGTCATAAAATTTATAATAAAAACTTACGAAAACCATATTTTAGTATGGTTTCGTATAAAAATGACCTAATAGTAAATATAGACTACTAATTAGAGGCCGATTTGGTTCTGGCACTTGCCGGCCGCTACCGCGGTACCGCTCGCTTCGCTCGCTCGGCTCGTGCGTTGTGGTCGCAAGTAACCTAACCGTCCTCCTCGCTTCACTCGTCGTCGGACCTAATGTATGACTCTGCCCTAGAATTTTGATATGACAACATACAAGTATGACTATGAAAAATTATGCGCATCTAATATTATGACTAAACACAATTTTATGACAAGATAAGTATTCAGAACAAATTTAGGACAAACAATATTGGGCGAATGAATAGGACACCCTTATTTTAAATACATAATTATGTAGATAGTAACATTAGTAACATAGAGATACATCGCAAACATCTATGTTCATCAAAAAAATGCTTCCCCTGGGTGGGAATCAAACCCACGCCTCTTTGGCCCAAGAATCAAGGTCGCTAACCACTGGGCCAATGAGGAAGCCTAGAAAGAGTTTTGGATAAACATCAATAATTTTGTTAAAATCTGATGTAAAATGAGATAAAAATTTAATGAGCAGCTATTATTTATTAGTCCAGTCAAAATAGACAAAAAAGGTGTAACTTAGACAAAATTCGCATGGAGCTGAAAATTGCTAAAACGTTCAGTAAACCATTGGAAATGTCACAAGTACCCATCGATCTCACGTGTGCACGTGTGTGTATTTATTCGAGGTCAAAATCGTCAAATAGTAATCTTCCGACGTTCCCGCTAATTTCAAGCTTAAGCTTTAAATCTATCTCTTCAGCCAGACATCCAAAACGTCGAGAAAAATTCAAGTATTTTATCGTCGAAAAATTGCCATAAAAACCAAACCGCCGCGCAAAAGTTATCTTCTCGAGGGTGTACAGAAAAAGAAATATCTCTTAATAATTAATTCACCTCGGGGACTTTTAAATAGCGAATGGTAAAGGGTAAGAAATAGGGGTGGGATTCCGGCCACTTTTAATCGGTTGGGTAAGGTGAATTTAAGCTAGGTAGTCCATAAAGTGAAAAATTATAATTTGATTTCCACGCACCTTTATGTGTATTAACTTGTCAAACTCGTATATGGAATTTATTTAAACCTCGCCTGCGATTTATAAAAGGTAACGGTTTTCTCAACACTAGATTATCCATTTAGACTAGACTAGCTATTTAGTCCAGCCACACATACACAAACAGATATACCTACATTATTGTTGTTTTTTTTTCAAAAATGGTTCAGCCGATTTCTGTAAAATTTAAAATGGACCACCTCGGAAGTAGGTATACCCTTTCGAACTAAAAATATTTTTTCGATTCGGTTCACAATTGGCGCAATAAAATTATCGATGAACATACACAAAAAAAATACATACAGACGAACATAGAACCTCTCCTTTTTGGAAGTCGGTTAAAAATAATGTGAAAAAATAATTACCGATTTTCTTTGGACACTTTTAGGTCTCGGTATTTAATTTTTTTTGCCTAAATGATGACATGTTTAAATGCACGCCTTGTACGTTGCAAGGAAACTAACGTCTACCTAATTTTCAATTAATATTTCTAAATACATGCATGCAAATGCATAAATAAAATGCAAGTGCAAAAGCTGAGAAAAACAATCTATTGATGAAACTACAAGGTTGCCTGGAAGAAATCGCCATGGGTGATAAGGCCGCCAATTTATAATTATATTTGTTTTTTTTTGTCGTATTTGTGAAAACAATTTTTATTTTTAAATTGTTGTTGTAAATAAAGAGTTTTTGTCTTGTCTTGTCTTGAATCTTTACAATTTTGCAAAAAAAAACCATTTTGCCGGATATCCGGCACTCCGGCATAAATTCAATTAATTAATTATCTCTAGTATATAAGTCAGGGTGGGATATTGCGCGCTTCTCTTCATCTCAAAGCCCCTTAAGATAAATCTCTATAATTAACGGAATCATAAGTTTTGACAATTTATTATACTTACAGGGTTATCTGCTTACCTTACTAAGCTAATATGAATAGGTAAATGAATATGAATAATATGAATATGAATAAAAGTGGGTGATTAAAGATGATTAATCGTTATGAACATCTTTTACTATGGGGCTAAACCAAAAGTTGCTGTTCCGTACAAAACCGCAACTCGGAATCAACAAAATTTATGCAAATATATGTATGTGTATGTTTGTAAGTAAACTGCTGATTTTTTATTCGAATTTCGATTTGGCCCCATAGTAAAATTTGTTTATAATGATGGTCTGAATCACCTCCTTTCAGTACACCAATTCTGTTTAAAAATCATATTATCAGCCGTAGGATATTCACTGCTGCACATAGGCCTCCCTTACAGTTTTGTATACTCAATAAGACCTGTGGGAAGCGGCTTGCATCAAGCACGTTTCTTCGGTTTTAATTAGATCCACCGCAGTGAGCAGGGCACAATGTTCGTAGGACTGATGACCGATAGGGCATTAAAGTTCTCGCATGGAGATCACGCACCGGCAAGCGCAGCGTAGGACGTCCACTGACAAGGTAGACCGATGTTCTAATCAAGACAGCAGAAACTGCTGGACGCAAGCCGCTTCCAACCGGTCTTATTGGTAATAGGGGAGTCCTACGTCTAGGAATGAACGTTCTATAGCTGATAATGATGATGAATAATAATATCTATTGCTATTGCAACTCGACCTCCCATTACCTAACATCATTTTAATTTACTCAATCAAGAAAACGTTCCAATATTTCACAAGAAGGAAAACTACTCAAGGCGAAGGCCATCAGGAAGTCGCAGTGGACATCACGATCAAATCTGTTCATTCGCCAAGTGAATGATTGAACGTGCCTACTCTGTTATATTATCTGTGCTATGCACTTATTTGGACTTTGTGGTGCTGGTGATCATTCCAGTTGTTACACTGTCATGGTTCGACCGCATTAAGAGCAGGCATCGGGCCGAGAAACACGAAAACGAGTACTTTTGAATGCGCGATGTGAGGGGATGAATGTTTTTGATTCAAATTTAAAAAATATCAAAGATAAGGAAACATCTTGAAAAATTTTATGAACCAGACAAAATTTTGAAAAACAAAACTGTTAAGCTATTAACAAAACTGTTAAATAATTTAAATGTCATAATTACAAAACTATTAAATAATTTTAGTATCATGTAATGTTACTGTACCTATTATCGCCTATCAAAGGATAATTTACGAAATGTAAGTCTACAATTTTCAAATAAAAAACACAGTAACTTACTCATATTCTTTTTTGAGTTGTATTTTCTGCCAATATTCGTGCCTGCTTTCCTAAGAAATATAATCTAAAGCTTTTCAAGGTCAGAGTGAATAGGTATCTTCTAAGTCTGCGTTCTTCATCTTCGACCACAACGTCGCTTACCATCAGGCGAGTTTTAAATTTAAGCATATTTGCATGCTTATAACAAGCTTTTTATGTTGCATATAATCCGGTCTCTAATTATAAGTATACCTAACATAGAAGTTGCAATATCTCGACGGTAGGTTTCCAAACAACAGACAATATTACACCAAAGCACTAAGTACGAGTATATTACTTTCCAGACGGCGAATATGAAAACCGAAAAAAATCCGAAATCTAATTAACCGAACCACTAACAAAGAACTCTTGTAGCATCTTACGTTCCAAGAAGGAAAGAGAGGCACCACGAGAAAAATGCATCCCCTAACCACCCACCACCCCCGGGGTGGTTGTACACATTTTTTCTTTTCTTTTCTTAAGACGAAAATTTGTTACGCTTTTTATACTTATACTGGGGGTGGCCACCCCGATCGATAGGGGGTGGCCACCCTTATCAGAGCCACCCCTTATCAATTTTTCGTGCTCCCAACTTTTTTCCCTTATTATACGGGAACCTGCAGTTTAATTATTATGGATGATATGATCAGTTTCTTTTTATAAAATGGCGGGCTTTAGAATTTAATTCCTTTGTTCGTGATTTTTTTTATTTTATTGCGCTTTGTCGGCGGTTGTTTTTGTTGATTTATTTGTTATCTTAAATGGGGTTCAAATCTCGGTCACGTATCGGTTAGGACTTACTTCTTTTGTTATTTGCGAAAGGATTTTCATACGACTGGATGTTTCAACGACGCAAAACATAGTGAGGAAACCGGCATTATTTTAAAGAAGAAAATCGAAAGCGTGTGTTTTCCGATCCGCAATTGGCATGACGACTCAAAAATAGAATTAATTAGTCCGTCAGATAGATTAGGTATTATCAAAAAATATTAGACACGTATTTTTGCTTTTGTCAATTAATCTAACTCACGGACTAACATATGGAAGAAAAATGCCAAGTCTAATACATTGGTTCGGACTAATTATAATGATCTTATTTCATGTCTGATTGGTCTGGTTTGATAAATCGATCAGAATCTAGGTCATGCTTATTTCGTAGATATTTTCTTCGCATAATTTTCTCGGAAGTTCGCTGGAGTGAAGGCTTTAGTTTGTTTTCGAAGCATAGGTTTATCTTTAGTCGAATACGATTTTATATAGTTTTATTATTGAAAATCAGATATATTTTTTTATGGATTTCTTCCTAAGTATCTACTTAAAAATCCGTTTTAAAAAGTTTAATGGATTTCTTCCTAAGTACTTCATAGAAAAAATAAAGTGCGAAAAATACCCATACTTACCTAGGTATGTTTCAACTAAGTGTTCTTTTCAAAAATTTTGCCATCCTTTGCAAACATTAGAACGGACTTAGTTTTTTGATTTTTTTGTAAAAATTGTTGACTCTAAGCCACTAAAAATTTTAATTAATTAAGATCTCAAAAGATCACGGACGATTTGGGTTTACGGACGATATTAGTGATTTCTAGATGCTTTTCTCCACCTAAAAGCTTGTAGCGTTAATTTCTGTACATAAATTCCAAAACTGGTTTTGATATTTTTTTTCGTATATGTTTGCGTTTGAGTACACACTGCCTGATGTTAAGCAGATATGCGGTCTAGGATGTAACACGCTTACCTAGAAGATACCTATTTACTCGGGATTTGAAGACCACGCCTTACGCTTCTAAGGCAGCACTGGGCCAATACGATAAGTCAAAATAAAATCCATAAAACAAGCTATTCTGTGCCTACAACATTTCTGTTTCCCGCAAAGTTTGCGAGATTGATTTGACCCAAATAACTGACCTACGTCACGAGACGCGGCGAGGTTTGAGGATAATAAAGGCCCACAGAAAAAATTTTGATGAACCAATTTGGGTGTGTTATATTTTTTTTAATAGCACAATCGACTTCAACATTACAATCTAAGTACAAAATTTGAATAGTTCACTCGAATCAAGTATGAAATATGGAAAGTTCTCGAGTGGAGACCACGTACCGGCAAGCGCAGCGTAGGACGTCCACCCACAAGGTGGACGGATGACCTCATTAAGACTGCAGGATCGCGCTGGATGCAAGCCGCTTCCAACCGGTCTTATTGGAGATCCATAGGGGAGGCCTTTGTCCAGCAGTGGACTTCTTATGAAATATTTGGAATATCATTAATTTTTCAAAAACTAACTAATCAATGTTGATAAAATTTATTTGGGACAAACTTCAGGTTGTAACACCCTTTCCGATAAAAAAATATATCAATATTATAGAAGATTGTGTAGCCAAACATCCAATCCAAAAAAAAAAACACAAAGTAAGTGCTACGTAGCGTTCGCTCCGTAGAGTCTAACCATTAAAATATAAAACCAACAAACTCCATTTAAAATTAAAAACACAGCACAAACAAACGCAGACAACCTTAGAAATCCAATATCCTGAAGTCTCAGTTCCTCCTTGATTTATACACTGACCACAAAATATTCACTGAAAAAAACCACAAAATTCAATTTACAAACTACCTACATTTCTTGCGAAACAAAATGAGGGGGTGAAAAAAATGGGGTGTTTTGTGCAGAGGAATTAAGTCGGGGTGAAACTACCCTTGGGTGGAAAGACGTTGGATGTTGGATGATTAATTATTAGTTTGTGTGTGTTCCAAAGATAGTGTTTGGAGGGGGGCGATTGGGGGGTTGTAAATAATGTGTTACTGTGTCCGTGTTCATGTTTAGTTTGAGAGGTTCTTTTGGAAAGTAGTCTGAATAAATAGTCTTTGTGAGTAAAACTCCCAGTACAGATTATATTGAAATACAGCTAAGAAAGATCACTAGGTACCTACCTATAGATCGCATCGGTTTTTAAATAAGTAGTAAAATGCATGAAAAATTGGTCTAGTCATTTGGGAGCTACGATTCAACAGACAATCATGCCTAGTTCAGTTGTAAATATCACCTACGGTCACCCATCCAGAGACTGACAATGCCGAACGTTGCTTAACTTCGATGATCGCTGAGAAACACCTACTCAAACTACACTAGTGAAAACTAGTAACTTTTTAATTTTAAATTTCATCATTATCATTTTATAGTAGCTTAAACTTTGTACCTAGTTTTAGCAGTAAGTTTTAGTAAGAAGTATTGTATTTTGTTGTAGTTAATAGAGGCTCTTAATTGCCCTGCTTAAAGAAAGTAGTATTATAGCTTATTATCTCCCTAGGTTAGAAATGCAGAAATTCACAACAGAGGATATCAGCCTACCTCTCGCTCTCTCTCTCTCTCTTTTTCTCTCACTCTACTTGTTGAGCCTACGCCGCGGTGTTTACTAATACTCCGGTACAAGCTTAAGTAAGAAATATGCTGGGTAACGTTCATCTCCAGATGTCGTAGGTATACAAGGCTATCCAGAATTAGTGTACTAAACCCAAAGGAGGTGATTCAGACCATCGTTACGAACAACTTTTATTACGGAGCCAACCCGGAATTCAAAAAAACCTGCTGTTTTATACATTTGGTTCAAGTTGCAATTATTTAATCTTTTAGGGGACATCTTACACACAGATTCTGAACCCAAACTAAGCAAAGCTTGTGATATGGCTGCCAGAGGCTGATATATTTTAAATATACAAATATTTTAAATTCATACTTACATAAATTCCGGTTTGGCGCCATAAAAAAACTTTGTTCATACTGATGATCTTAATCATCTTGCCCTTTCCGGAATATATTATGTATGTAATGACATGTACATGAAAAAAAAAAACAATTTTCAGTTAGTTTAAGTTCACTTTTCACAATACTAATATCTCTAATAGGTATATAACCGTGGCTCGGATGACACGTTAAATTGTAGGTCCCGGTTGTTTTAACCGCTTAGCCAAGTCAGAGGCCTTCAGGCGGCCTAAAAACTCTGACACTAGGGCTAGCCACCCGGCCTATACGAACTTATGTACTTAATAAGTATATAAGTAATAGGTTAAATTTGAACACATCTCTTAACTCATTGGGGATATAAAATCGTAAAAAATTGCGTTGTAGGTAAAGAGAAAATCTAATTTTATTTAAGAAGTTATGATTAAGTGTTTTTTATAGATATGTAGGTAAGTAGGTATATTATATATATTAAAAAGATTAGTTATTAGATCGTATACTCGTCTTTTTATCGAAAGCGGAGTAATAATAATTTTTGAATGTTAAATAATACAATACAGGTTTACAATTTCAACAGTTTTTACAGTTCTTAAACCTTCAAAAAATAAAGTGCATCTGTAAGTTACTGCTGCAAACAAGCATTCTTTTTTTAAGTTTAGTACTAGTTAGTATTAGTATAGCTTATTATTAATTTATGTATGCTAAGCACACAAGTATAACTAAGTATTAGTTGAACTGTAAAATTGTGTGCTCAAATAAATATTCACACAATACTATAAGAATCCTTTTTCAAAAATAATTACCTATCCCAGTATGGCCAACCGTCCACAAAAAACACCGACCTATTTTACCTCAGGCAGCGCAAGTCTGCCAACCGTAATTGTGCCGCGAAACAAACTAAAACCTCTTTCAGAACCCAACAAAAAAACAACAAACCTGAATAAAGACGCGAAATGAGCCATCAGTGAAACAATGGTTAAAAACAGCTCAAAAAAAAAACACTTAAAAAGCGATGAAATTGGTTATAATGAGAGTCTTCTGAGGTCTCCCCCTTTCTCCCCCCTCCTGTCGTCTCTTCCCCTTTGGGTCAAGCGGAGAAATAAAATTTTAAATTGAAGCCCTGAAAAAGACAAAAATGTGAAGTTGAAGGAAGTGAGGGCGGTGGCACACTTATTATGAAAACGTTTGGAAAAAAATAAACAAAGAACCTTGTACTTAGTCTTAGTCTGTTTGATTTTTCCTTTTTTTGTGAGGATACTCGTATTAAAATTATTATAATAGATCAAAGAGTTCAGAAATCCTTTGGATTATAGTTCATTCATCTCGTGTCAATGGCTAATTATTTTTTGTTAAAAATATGTACATAAAGTATGTAACTATAAATAGTAGGCACTTGGATTATAGTTTTATACTACTTTTATACTACATAAGTATTTTTTTTTTAGTATGTATTAATTTTGACTTTGTTATCCATCATTATATTCTCTAGCCGCCGCTGTAGGATTCCCTGTGTCGCGGTGGCTAGTTCCTTTCCAAACTGTTCAAAAGTGTTATTAAATGTTTACAAAATATAATTCTTATGTACCTATACATGCGTAATGAGTATCACATATGTATTCCAAAAAAAAAAAAAAAAATTAATCGCGTTAATTAGTAATATTAAAAATCATTTGTAGTATTAGTAATAAATTTAGTAAATATTATTTAATTTTGTTGTTGTTAGATTGCAAAAAGCACGCAAAGTAGTGATTCGTATGTATTAGTATTGAATATTAAATAAAGTATTTTGCTTAAGTATGTATTTAGTATATTACCTATCATGTATAGTGTTTAGTATTTATGTACTGTTTTGTTCTGTAGGATGATTTAGCTAATAATTCGTATAAGTTCTTCAATTTCCAAATAATTTAAACTATTGAGATATGCTTTAATTTTGTTTTTACTAACTCTTTTTGTACACTGTAATATGTCAGTTTTACTATTTACTTACATTACTTTACATATTTTGTAGTTATTTAGAGGAAAACAAAATTGCCTCTATGGTGCCTCAATGCTATAATATGGACACTGTGAGGTGGCGGCGTCGCTACCGTCATTTTACTGTTGCCAATATTTTATGGAATGCCAAAATTCGGTGTACAATGTCAGTATGAATATGCTAAAGTTTGTTTGTGAATGTATGTTTGTCAAACCATTTCTTAGGCCATCTTTGTTAATGGCGTCGTTAGTTCCTCTTTCGGCCACCGGGTCAGATAAGTTTGTGACACTGTATAGGAATTTAGAATTGCCAATATTGTCAGTTTTGAAAGGTTCTTTTAAAAGGTTTTTGACTATTTTTTAAAACGTCTCACTGACTTATTACTCTATTTTATTTTATCAATCGTTTAATGAAAAATATACCTCAGTGTGTCCTTAGCCTAATAAGAAATGGAGGACGTTCGCTAACTCAAGGAAGTAGAAAATTATTCTTAGAATTTTGCATAGGTACTTCCATTTCATCTCATCATTTCTCGATTGCTTGTTTGTGTATGAAATAGATGTCTAAAATACGGCAGTGTTGCCAACCCTCCATCCATCCACCAGCCATAGGACGTCCACTGCTGGACATAGGCCTCCCCTATAGATCTCCAATAAGACCGGTTGGTAGCGACTTGCATCCGGTGCGATCCTGCAGTCTTAATGAGGTCATGCGTCCACCTTGTGGGTTGCGAACCCTAACCTAGACTAAAACTGTATAAAAGTTTTCGAAAAGCTAAAGAGTGCATGGTTGAAAATCGTAAATTTCAAATAAATCTACTCTCATCGACAGTAAATCTACAGTTATTCATATTTGAGGCCAAAACTAAAAACTGTGAAAATATCGGAAAAACTGTAGATGTAGAGTTGAAACTGTAGAGTTGGCTACGATGTTACGGACACAGGAATAATATCTATGTCATTTTACTAAGGCAGTCTTCGGATGATTACAGCTATTGGCCTGGGTCTGTCTTCCCGCTAAAGTACAACGTAGGTGTCTTCAAATCCCGAGTAAATAGGTATCTTCTAGGTAAACGTGCTACAACCTAGACCGCACATCTGCTCAACATCAGGCAGTATGTAGTGAAACGCAAAGCTATTCGGAATACAAAATAAAACCTTAAAAAATTTTTTGATCATTATTATTCTCTGCCTATATTGAAAATTATTTTACACTTTTTAGTTTGATATGCTATGAAAGCGTGTTTTTTTATTTTTTAGAAACTATATTTATTCTGTCTTGAAGGCCTATGACGGAGCTAAACGGTTAAAAAAGTGTAAGGTGTAGAGTTTGAGAAGTTTGTTTACATCACATGTAGAGTTAAAGCGTGTAGAGTTAGAATCTTGGCTTTGCATGAGATCTGATTACTTTTTGATAGTGCGAGCTGTAGTCCCGCCTTAACAACTACATTTACATTATTTTTATTACATGAAAATGTTTTTGGTGGGATAAGAAAATGAAAATATGTTTACTCGCCAATATTGCCATTTAAATTTGTTTTCTTATTTTTCTTAATTTTATTTTTTATGTCATTTCATTCATTTATTCAGCTTTTGGTATAATACATACACTTAGCGGCGTCATTTCCATACATTACAGTTTCAACCGACTATAATAATTAAAATAAATATTAAACTTCAGTTTAAGACAAAAACAAAAAACATTAAATTCCATAAAATTAGTCTTTACTTACCGTTTGATCGTAACGTGATGGTATGGTGATAAAATCAACACAAAAAGAACATGCCGATAGAAAAACTACATCTCCAACAAATACATATTCATGTTCTCAAGTCAAGCACTGGTGTCAGAGTTTTTAAGCCGCCTGAAAGCCTCTGACATGGCTAAACGATTAGACAATCGGGACCTACAATTTATCGTGTTGTCCGAGCCACGGTAGCTCTCAGTTTAAAAAAATCACCTGCGGTCACCCATCCGAAGACTGACCGTGCCAATCGTTGCTTAACTTTGTTGATCGCGGACAAACACCTACCTACTCGTACCTATAGTCAAACTACGCCTTGATCTCAGTAAAATTCCAATATTACTCATAAACGAAGCTATACTAAAACTAATTAAAACACAATCTAGACTTAAATTCAAAAACTAATAACATATTTAAACCCCAGCGGAAAATCACCGAAAAAATGGGGGTGCAGTGGGGTGGCCACCCCCACCAATTTAATGTGCACCACTGTATTGATTCCCGGCATTCTTTCACACAAGCGCGCGAGACGTCCCCCCACCCCTTGGGGTGGCGGCCACCCCCTTAGAAACTTGGGATAAACGGGATAAGAATTTTTCGGTGCGCGCTGATTATGCTATCAATGTGTAGGAAAAGGATGTAATTAGTTATAGATAGAGAAGTAAGATGTGAATCACGATAAATTATTATGTAGCTTAGTTGGGAAAGCGTCGAGCTAGTGATCCGAAAGAGATAGGTTCAAGTCCTGCGTTTACGACAAATTTTTGTAATAATATCACAAAAATAAGTCTTTGAGATATCATTGTACTTGACATTCATCATCATTATCAGCCGTAGGCCGTCCACTGCTGGACATAAGCCTCCCCTATGGATTTCCAATAAGCCCGGTTGGAAGCGGCCTGCATCCAGCGCGTTCCTGCGGTCTTAATAATATCGCCATTATAGCCAATTTTTCGAATGAAAATCAGCAAAATCTCGAAAAAATCAGCTGTTTGTTTGCTGGGATTTCATAGATTTACGACAAAATGTATAGAACCGTCCAGTCCCGTACTAACGAGTTCTTTGGAATTTATGTACGAAATTTCAAACTATATACTTGTCGGATCCATAAAAAGGCACCGCATCAGTTATGATTCTGCTTCAATGTGGTAATGTTTTATACCAGGGTCATTCTTTTGGTCAGAGTTTTGAAGCGGCTTTACTTAAAAATAATAGAAATTTTAAAGTCAGCGAGCCAGTTTTTTTTTCGCGCAAAGCTTAAAACCTCTCTAAACTGGGATACTGATTATTATTCAATTATATTTATAAATAAATATGATAAAAAAATGAAATACCCCCATTCTTTGATTTTCGTGGAGTGTCCCAATCCCCGATCTGATCACTTAGTGAATTATATATTTTAAACTAAACGATACATCGTTACCAAAAAAAACACACTAAGTCCTAAAAAGTTTAAAATACTATAAAAAATTAGACCACAGTTCTGAAAGAACTACATTGCCTGAAAAAAAATTAAATGTAACTGTCCCAAGGTAGTTCTTGATTTGCGTGGATTATTATAATTTCACTAGCACATCTCTAAATTCGCGACCTGATGTTGCATAATCCTACTTCAAGTTAACAACTAATTGCGCTCCGACTGCTGGGCAGAGTGCTTGTATGATGGTGCGTTGAGTTTAAAAAAAATAAAGGTAAGAACATTGTTGCGTGGGTTTGGTTTCTCAAAACTTTGATTTGCGTGGTTTAATTATCTCCACTGTCTGTGAATTTATTTATTTAGTAAAATATTGTAGCGAACAAATATAAAGTAACGTAACTTATAATCAAAACACAGTTTATTTGTTTAAAAAGGTTTTTGTATATTTTTAGCATAAAGGATTTATTTTGATTTTCGTGGTCGTGATTTGCGTGGTTTACGTGGTAGTTTTGACCCACGCAAATCAATTTTTGCCCATGCAAATAAAACCACTTTGAGTTTTGTATTAGTTATGAATGATAATATTTTATATTACTTAAGTTAAATGTAACTTAGTTTAAATCAAACTTATAATGTCACGTTCTGTGGGTTTCTGACTTAACTGGCAGAGAATTCCATATACCATTAATTTCGCGTTGTCACATTAATCGTGCATATATGAATAAATAAAACAATTGAAAATAGCTTTAGATTAGATACCTATATTTAAGTTTAGTAAAATTATAATGGATTTTCAACATTTTGGACCAAAAATGCCATTAACAAGATAAGAAAAAATAGAAAGAAAAAAGTTATCCGAGTGAAGAAGAGAGAGGCTTAAACTTAATAAAGAGTTCAAAGCGAAAAACCGAACGAGATATTATGAAACGAAAACCGAAGGAAAAATACTTATATTCATGACTTAAACCGCCACGAGCAAAAAGCAAAACGAAAGAAATGTAGAATAAGTTCCCAAAAATATAACCTAAAGAAAAAAATCAAGCTAAACGTTGCCTTGTTGAGAAACTCATACAAGTACCAGAAACTCATTACAAAGAAAACCGTGATCCATTGGAAGAAACTCTTACTCCATTGCTATTGTCACGTGCTGATTCACCAGTACCATCAGCTTCTGACCGCATAGTTCGTTTAGCAGCGGGTCAGCTAGTAAAAAATAATGTTGGACTGATACCACTAAAAACGTTATCTGCTTTAGAAACCAACTATTTTTGTTATTTTTAAGATGTTTTTTTTAATTTTACATTTTTGTAATTTCTTTAATCAATAATGTTGGACTGATACTACTAAATACGATTTCTGCCTTAGTAACCTACCTATTTTTTACCTTATCATAACATAATAACTTATTTTCAATATAAAGTAACAGTAAGTAACTCATCTGAGAAAGTCAATTTAAAAATAATCATTTTCGTGGGGTGTTTTATGATTTGCGTGGCCTCCATTTTTTTAACCTCGATTATCTCTGTAAGTATATCGCTCTATGAGGTGCCTCTTCTATATAACATATTACTTTTACATATATTTTAAGATTCTGACAAGGATTTGAAAAAAAAATTGAATTCGAAAATTGCCACGAAAATCACCAAAGAATGCCTTACTCGAAGAAGTACCCACCACTGACCCAACAATGCTTCAGTGTGGCGTGGCGTGGGTTTAGCGGGCGAGGAGATAAAGGCGACGTCACGAACAATCAGTTTATTTCACAGAAGATTACGTATGATTACAATTATAGAGAACTTTAAGCGAAGGACATGGCGTTCCGCAGCGTAACGCACGCTGCTACCATTCTATCAAGAATAACCACTAACCAGGCTTGAACCGTTCTAATCTCAGTTTTCCACAACCTCTTCCGAACAAGCTCTATTTACAACTCACTGACATCTGACATGTCACCTCGCATTTTCCCGCCCATCGGCCGATCATGCGATGTCAGTGTCACTTAAAACCTCCTTAGAATCAATCAGCAGCGTTTGTCACAAGCGTTACCCCAGGAATGTTGCCACTTCCATTCCTAGTCCTTCGAAATTATACTAAGTGGCACTATTTAAAATTAAACTTAAAGCTATTGTCCCGTTATACTCATACTATCATTTCGGTGAAGGAAAATATCGTGAGGCAACCTGCTTACGTCCGTAGAAGAAATTCGATGGTGTGTGTGAATCCACCAACTGGGACTGTGGATTTTGCCCAATCAACCTTCGTGGGTAGGCCTACGTCTTGCAGTGGACTATTAAAAGGCTGATACAGATGCAAACGCATAGTAAGGCCTCAGAAGAAACAACACAAACTGCAGTGGCGCTGTCGAGATGTCGTGCAACAGGTCGCTAACATGGTAATGTTCCCAAACTTACTCACTTAATACCTAAATTCTTACTTACTGAGCCAAGTGAGTAAGTGCCGTGGTGGTCTAGTGGTAGTGACACCCGCCTTACAATCAAGAGGTCGTGGGTTCAAATCCCGGTCAAAGCCAATGAGTTCTTTAGAATTTATGTACAGAATTCCACACCACTGGCTTTTCGGTGAAGGAAAACATCGTGAGGCAACCTGCATAAGTCAGTAGAAGACATTTGATGGCGTATGTGAATCCACCAACCCGCACTGGGCCATCGTGGTGGATATGGCCCAATCATCCTTCGTGGGTAGGCTTACGTCCTGCAGTGGACTATTAGAAAAAAAGGCTGATACAGAGCCAAGTAAGTTAAAATAAGTAAGTATGAATAGGACAGGTGGTCGTTTCCCAAGAGATATAATTTGAAGCTTTTCAATGTAAGAATGTCGACTACAACGTCGTCTTACTATCAAGCAAGTTGGTGGTCAATACAGCGGATATGATAATAAAATCATCCTTATTAAAGCTCTTTAGCTTATTTAAAAGCACCGAGTAAGTTGTACAGGGTATATTTATATACAACGCACATATTTAGGTAAGTACACTAGAATATCGTGATCATTGAAATCCTAATAAATAAATATTTTTCGCATAAAATGATAAAACCGCCTTCCATCGTATACACAATTCGAATATTTCGCTCGAATTGTTTATTATTGTTGATTTTTCAAAAAAGGCTTCATCCATTTCTGTAAATATAAATGGGACCACCTCGGGACCACCCTTTCGAACGAAAAAATATTTTTTCGATTCGGTTCACAATTGGCGAAATTATCGATGAACATACATACACAAAAAAACATACAGACGACATAGAACCTCCTCCTTTTTGGAAGTCGATTATAGAATGAGATATTTTCAGATATTTTGTCAAAAATCAAGAACTATTTGTTTGGAACAGGTGATTTTTTCGCCATTTCAGGACTGGTCTAGTAACAAACAAACAAACAACTAAACGAACACACATTCGGGTTTAAGTAGGTATTCTTCAAGCCGAAACTCTGACACCAGGGCTAGCCACAGGCCTATACGAGGTCACTTTACCTTTATTCATCGCGTTAGAAACGCCAAAATTGAAAGAAATGAATCCCTTGGAATTTATGTAGTGAATTTCACACCACTGGCTTTTCGGTGAAGGAAAACATCGTGAGACAACCTGCATATGTCCAAGGAAGAAATTCCATGGCGTGTGTGAATCCACTAACCCGCACTGGGCCAGCATGGTGGATATGACCCAATCACTCTACGTGGGTAGGCATACGTCCTGCAGTGGACTATTAAAAAGGCTGGTACAGTACAGTAGAAACGCCCGTGGAAACGTTTCATAATCGCCAGCTATCAACAAAAACAAACCATTCCGCAACAGGTCCAACAAACACACGGCACAGATTAATTGCTAGTCACTACACGACGCTTTCAGGTTCCGTACACACTGAATGACTACGATTTCTTGATATTCTATAACAAATAGGTAACCATCGATTCATGGAAGAATTTCAAATTCTATGGTTCTACTTGTAGTTTTTCAAATTGATCATAAAATATGTACAGATTCTCTATGGTTGAAATCTAGTTGTGTAGTGTCACGGTAATTTAGATGTAATTACCGTTGCTGTGTCAAATTTAAGAAAAATTTAGTCTAAAACATTATCTATTTAAAAACCATTCCAAACTTAAACAATACGTGTTTTATATGGCTGCATTCAACTGAAATTTGAATTCTTCTAACTTGATTTTCCCTTTCCCAACCATTCTATTTTTAAAATCTCTACTAAATTAATCAGTTCCCGAACAAAACATTCCATTCAAAAACCGTTCCAAATTCGAAAGACACGTGTTCGAACAATGAACGGCCAGGCTTCCCGCCCATACAACATTCGACAAAGGAAACTTTCAGGAAATGGCCGGGTTACAGAATAAATAATACCTACTACGGGTTACCGCGCCGTATTTTACCACAACTTTGACGAAAATGTTGCCAGCTGGCATTCAATTAAAGTTTGCCGTGACCTATGGATTCACGCCTCTTTATAGGTACACTTTTTTTGGCTTCGCATTGTTTGAGTATTTAGCTTGTGGCAATAAAACATGTTGAAGCTGTCTATGCTTCCTTCTTTATGTAATCTCAAAGGCTTATCTCTTGGTGTGACACTCTCAAAATATTAGGCTATAATCGAGAGGGATGACCAAAGATTAATGAAACGTTTACATACTAAAATATCTTATATAGTACAAATACATTTTATTGATGATCTAGATAAGTAGTTAGCCTATAAAAATTGATCTGACAAGACAAAAACCGCAAACATCTGCATTAGTTCCCAAAGAATAAATAACGAGTTTTTGCACAGTAACATGTTGTAATCGAACCTCAGAGAAAAACATGTAACAGCAAAAACCCAACAATAATCCTAATTAATTTAATAAATAATAATAAAAACTTGATACTAGCCAAACGTAAACCGTTGCAAACTAATTAAAAACATCAATTCCGAGCGCCACACAGGGGAATATTTCAAACGCACGCACACACACGCATACCACCCCACACACACATGGCCACCACGCACACAGCAGTTAAAAATAAGTCTCGAGCTGTGTATCGTAAGAGAATGGTATCTTCTGGGGTGGCGGGGCATCGGTCAAATGAGAAATAGATACTGGCCGCTATGAAACTAGACTAAAAAGAGGTTATATTCACACCATAGAGTAGAGACCTTATTGGCTATTCGAAAAAAAAAATATATACCAATTTATCAAATGAAAATTGTACCGTTATTATGGAGAAACCAACTGAAAATACGAGTATTATTAAATAAGAAAATATTATCATAAACGTAAGTATTAAAACAGAAGTAAATTATGATTCAGTAATAGGAAAAAATAGACCAAGTGCGAGTCAGACTCGCGCACGAAGGTTTCCGTACCGTATGGGAGGGAGCCCCATTCCTCTTGCCGTTATTAATAGCGAGCAAAAAACTCCTAAAAATCACGTTTGTTGTATGGGCGCCTTCCTTAAATATTTATTTTATTCAAGTTTAAGTATTTGTTGTTATAGCGGCAACAGAAATACACCATCTGTGAAAATTTCAGCTGCCTAGCTATCACGGTTCATGAGATACAGCCCGGTGACAGACAGACAGACAGACGGACAGACGGACATCGCAGTCTTAGTAATAGGGTCCCGTTTTTACCCTTTGGGTACGGAACCCTAAAAACTATCCACCCACAGCTCACTCGAGGTTCCAAAGTTCACATGCCAATGTATGAGTAGCAAGAATTTACATGTTTATGAAGCATTAACAATCTGCAAAGAAAAATGCTAATTTCCTCCCACCAAAGGACAGATATCCGGTTTTAATAATGAACAGCTATCTAAAACTTATACTAGAGACGGGTATAGTCAACCGTCTTAAGACGAAGCGGGACGGAACACCAACCGAGTTATCGTAAATTGATCTGGGCTAGGGGGAGGTGGGCGCGACGCGGTTCCAAATTTGACAGCGATGGAAATTGGCGGGAAAGATTATTGGTTCCCTTTTCTATCTTATTCTCGACAGACCCGGTTCAAAATTCGAACACTCACTAATTTTGAACTTGGGAATTGCTTTAATCACTGATTGTGAAACAGTTTTGTTGTTTTTAGACGATTCTGTTTTTAAAATCCACAGACAAGATTTTGCACTATTCAAAACAAATGAAAGTAGTTTTATGTAATTACGTCATGAATAATTGCTGGCTGTGAGTAGAGATATTTAGGACAGTGAAAATGTTTCTGTTTTACCTAAATTAACAATTACAACGTTGGGACGCAGTTAAGCGTCCGATCTAGGTCACGTAGGTCAGGGATGCCGAACGGAGATGCGTTTTTGCGACGTTATTAGAAATTTCATTATGGCTGAAAGTGTTCATTATTAAAGTTAAAGTATACCGCGATGCCTTTCTTTCGGCCTCTTTGTGCTATACCTTACTGATCTCAGTCTCTCTAGACAAACGCGCTCGTTCAAGTCTTCATAAAACTGCACACACCAACATCTTAATAACAGAATCCGAACGCTTCGAGCAATTTTAAAATAAGAATATCATAACTGGCCACTGGGAGGGGAGGCGGATTTCGGAAGAACGTTCGCACCCCCCTTTCAAGTTTTTAAAATAAGAAAATTTCGGTGGAGCGTGATATTTTTAAAATAAGAACCTCTTTCGTGGCATATTCCGTAGAGAGATTTTAAAATAAGAATAGTTTCGCGATACCCCCCGGCCCCCGTCTGGAGTTTGAAATAAGAATTCGGGGGCCAGATTCGGGTGGCTCGGGCATATTCGGTGGGTGTCGGGGTGTTCCTTGATGAGAAAGGAGGTTTTTCGCAGAATTTCGTTAGCTCCTTTTGCCGGGGGCATTGACCGTCGAGTCGATTCTTGTTCGATGAATGTTATAGTAATTGGAGAGACGGGTTTCGAACGCAAACAATGTGAAAGTAGGAGAGGATCGAAGCCTTGATTTCGAGAGCCATTACCCATTTTGAGTAGTTTTGTTGTTAATTAATCTATTTGTTCTGCATTTTGACTGTCCACTTCAAACTAGCAATTAAAAAAGACGTCATCAAAACACTTGATAAGTTGGTAATATATTGACAATTTAGGAATTGTATTTTCGGATTATAAAAAAATATCGTTTAGCACCATAAGATAGTTGGAACACTTTTAATACGCTCCCAAAAATAGGTGTACATATTATAATTTTTCCTCGATTGTTTGCACGTCTGTCCATAGGACAGACTGACAGACAGACTGATTTTTTGAGCTTATTTTGATGCCTTTTTAAAGATGATCGAGTCAATCAAGATAATTCATAGCTACATACCTACATACATACACTATTCGTTAAGTAGGAACTCTATTGCAGCGTAAAAGAGTAACATACCAACAAACACACTTTCGGTTTTATTTTAGGTAGTAGATAGTAAGGATTCAAGATTATTGACGTTAATGGAAAATTCAATTGAACAAAACGTTACCAATAAATTGATAATGGTTATACTAGTAGTTCTCCGAACAGTTAATTTTGCGATACATCTCTTTAACTGAACTTTCAAATATCTACTCGCTCTTGACCAATTTAGTTCATACTCGCAAATCTTATTAGGATTTAATATTTTAGATACTAAGCGATTTCGCCAAATATTTATCGAAATCGCCTGATATATAGCGTGACAGCGAAATTCTCCTTTTTAACCCCCGACGAAAAAGAGGGGTGTTATAAGTTTGACGTGTCTGTTTGTCTGTCTGTCTGTCTGTCTGTCTGTCTGTCTGTCTGTCTGTCTGTCTGTCTGTCTATGGCATCATAGCGCCCGAACCACTGAACCGATTTCAGTTTAGTTTTTTTTGGATGAAAGGAGACTTAATCGAGAGTGTTCTTAGCTATGTTTTATAAAAATCGATTGAGCCGTTTAAGAGTTATGGTGGGTTAAAGTGGGGATGGAAGAACTAAAATTCTACAAATGTGCCCAAAATGGTTGTCATTGAAAGTTTGTTGTCAAATATTTTTGTGTCGCGGGTTTTTTAATTAGGTATATTATTTGAGGGAATAAATAATACCCCTCCTAGCAAAAATCGCCGACGAAAAAAAACTATTAATATACTGAACCTGTTGATGAAAACCAACATCTGGGTAAACGAAAGCAAAATCGCCGTGTTAAAACAGAGATCTTCGCTGTCGCTCCATTAATTAGAAAACTAAATAGGTATCTTGTCGATTAAGGTATGTTTGACGAAACGTAACCATCGTGACCTGGACCAGGAAACGGGGTGTAATGAAATTTCAGTTTGAGAGATACCAGCTTTTAGAAAGGACGTACAGTAATGAAATTAGGTTTGCAGCTCGACCTTTGGTGGACGCAGGCAGTTACAGCCCTCAGCATTTTGTAATATAGCTTTAATTTGCTTGTGGGGTAAGTTTTAGGGAGGATTGCTTGTTTGAAAAGGGATTTTTGGAGATTTTAATCAATTACTCTTACTAATCATTGTTCCCGTTGCCTTTGGGTATTTCTGTATTTGTCTGGCAATTATTTTTTTTTAATAATTATTACACAAATAATGACAAAATATCTATACAGTTAATTTATGAAAAAATATGTTTGAACGGTCAAGAAATGTGTCCGCCTTTGTTTAAATAGATCGACGAAACGGTTTTTAGCAAGTTACTATACACAGACATGAAAGTGCACAAGCGTTTTCGTTATCTTCAATTTATATCTAAAACTATTTTCTGCCGTTTTATAATTTGTTTTGTGACTAATAACCGTGAAATGAGTCAATTTAACTTGAACTTTAGCTAAGAGATAAAGCACAACAAATGGCAGGTGTATTTAGATGATCTCATAATCTTGTCACTCGCCCATATGATGATATGGGCGATGGAAAACTAATCGGTAACTGCACCTTAGGATGACTAATATCTAATTTATTCCTGAACTTTTTTAAATGGATAGGTTTGTGTTTGACTACATCTTGCTTTGTGTTAGGCAGAGATGCGGTTGATAAAGAATATGCTCACCCTAGATAACTCGCTAGTTTACTGTGTACTTAAATCAAAATTACCGAAATGGTAAACAAACTTGTTTTCGCTGTTTTTGAATCGAAATTCTACACTTACAATGACACTTATTACAAAAGGGGAATAAAAAAGTACTTAAGTAAGTTCGTACAAGTTGGGTGGGTGGCTTAATCTTGTGTCAGAGCTTTTGAGCCGCTTGAAGGCCTCTGACATGGCTAAACGGTTAACACCACCGGGAATCCCAACTTAACGTGTCATCCTTTTTCTTTTTTTACGAGGTTAAAATCTTTGAAAGATGCCCGACCGCTTTGGGGTGCAGTCGGGTTATGTGGGATTATACCACTAAAACCCCCTCGGCGGCCAGCCTTTGTGCCTTCTTGGGAACTCCGGGATCTCCAAAAGGAACGCAACGTGTAATTCTAGCCACGATAGAGCTCAGTTGTAAATGCCACCCGCGGTCACCCACCGGAAGATTGACCTTACCAGACGTTGCTTAACTTCGGTAATCGCTGCGTAATACCTAGTCATACTATGCTACAGAACAGTATTTGGAATTTGTAGTAATTGTTTATTTTAATTGTTTTTTACGTTTACACCACCGTCCTATACGTTTCCTTACATCCAAAGGAGGTTGTCTGGAAGAAATCTCTTTTAGCGATAACACTGCCTTTTGTGTCTTTTTCTGTCTTTGTTTCTTTTTTTTTTTTTTTTTTTTTTTTTTTTTTTATTCTATATAGGTTTGCGTTTGACTACATACTGCCTGATGTTGAGCAGATATGCGGTCTAGGATGTAGCACGCTTACCTAGAAGATACCTATTTACTCGGGATTTGAAGACACCCACGTCGTACTTTAGCGGGAAGACAGACCCAGGCAAAGCGTTCCACATTCTGGCTGTTCGTATGAGGAATGAGGACTCGAAACGCTTGGTTCTAACGCGCGGAATGTCCACCATAAAAGGGTGGCGCTTTGGTCGCGTCTGTCTATCCGTACGATAGAAGAAAGGGGCAGGTGGGACCAGATTGTGCAACTCCTGAGCGCACTCCCCGAAGTGTATCCGATAAAAGGCCGACAAACACGCCACCTTACGTCGATGCTCAAGACTTTGCAGCTGCGACTTAGTCAAGGTGTCGTTGTCAATCAGCCTCCTGGCTCGCCTCTCAATCGACTCCAGAGCCTCCAGTTGATATTTGGCAGAGCCATCCCAAAGGTGAGAGCAGTATTCCATACAAGACCTGACTTGTGCTTTATAAAGACTAAGCAGTTGCTCAGGTGTGAAATAACGTCTCACCTTAGCGAGAACACCAAGTTTTTTGGAGGCTAATTGAGCTTTTGACTCTATATAAGAGCCAAAGTTAAGAGTCGATGAGAGTGAAACGCCCAGTAGTTCCAAGCTGTCAGTTACCGGAACGGAAACACCGCGGAAAGCGGGAGACAATTGAAAGGGTCTCTTTTTGGCCGAGAACAAACAGCCTTGAGTCTTCGTGGCATTAAACTTGACCAGGTTAGCATCGCCCCAGTCAGATACCGCCTCCAGACTCAAGTTGAGCCGTTCAACCATAGCCTCTCTGTGTGACTCGATCTGTGGCCCGCTGGTTCTTGCATCGGATGTGTAGCTCTCCACGACTGTACTGTCGTCTGCGTACCCAAAGATCCCGGGCTTTAGCAGATCGTTGATATGCAGTAGGAAGAGGGTCGCAGAGAGTACTGATCCCTGAGGAACACCGGCATTGATAGCCATTTGGTCTGATGAGCAGCCATCTACAACCACTCGTATCGACCGATTCCTCAAGAAATCAGATATCCATGCGCAGAAATCAGCAGGCAGGCCGTAAGATGGGAGCTTGCCAATAAGGCTCTCGTGCCAGACCCTGTCAAAAGCTTTAGAGATGTCCAAGGAGACAGCCAGCGCCTCCCCGTGCTTTTCGATGACCTCACTCCAGATGTGTGTGGCGTATGCCAGAAGGTCCCCAGTAGACCGGTTTCGGCGAAAGCCGTACTGGCGGTCACTGAGTAGGTCATTCGCTTCTAGGTACGCCAGGAGCCTGTTGTTAAGAACACGTTCCATACTCTTACAGAGTATAGACGTGATCGAAATCGGTCTGTAGTTAGCAGGGTCGGCACGGCTGCCTTTCTTGGGAACAGGCTGCACGTTAGCAAGCTTCCAAGATTTGGGCACTTGACCTGTCTTTAGAGATAGGCGGAAGAGGCGAGTCAGCACAGGTGACAACTCAGGCGCACAAGTCCTCAGTACAATGGCCGGAATACCATCAGGGCCACTGGCCTTGTTCACATCTAGACTCAATTCAATTTTCAATTTAAAAAAGTCTTTATTTAACATAAAAGTTACAAGAAAAAGTACAAACACTAGTGTAAGTTAAATCCTAGCCGTACATTGCAATATAATATTACGAATAGTTTAGCGAGCACGTAGGCTCATATCAAACTTAATAAACATGTTTGTTAATTTCAGTAGGTATAGTATTTAGGTTTACATATTAATTGGCTTAAGATGAAAAACACGTACTCTTTAGATGGAGAAATACGTATTATGTTGGTTTATATCTTAGTAAACGAAGAGAAAAAACCCAAAAGTTGAGGGTAGATTTAGAACGTGCGCGGGCGCTTGAGCAGTCCATAGGTAGCAACAAGAACGCGTCATGCGATGGTCACACACACAAGCTCGCGCGGGCAAGCGCGGGCCGCGCGCGCCATCCCCGCCCGACATACTGGCTAGTAATACGGGTGAGAATGGCGCGCGCGGAGCTCGTAGCCGGGCCGCGCGCGCTCACACGGACAACTAGTCGTGTTCATAGCACTCTAAGAACCAGTGATGAGGTAATTTGTACCGACCGTAATTATCGATATAAGGAATATTATTTTTACGAGACTTGCACAAGTTTCTAATTAGTTGATTTTTATTGTTTGGATTGTTACGTAGATAAAATTTTTCGGAAAGTTTATAAATGTATATGTTCACATCTAGACTGCGGAGAACTTTGAGAACCTCCTTTTGCCGGATATGTATTTCACTCATTACAGTGCCACAGTTTGGCAAAGTTGGAGGTCTCGCACTACCGGGGTCCAGACGCGAAGACTCAGCAAATTGAGATGCAAATAAATTTGCTTTCTCCACCGCTGTATGGGCCAGCGAACCATTGGGTTTCAGCAACGGAGGCAGAGAGGGGCGGCAGAAGTTCGCTTCAACCGATTTAGCTAGGGACCAGAATGCCTTACTACCCGCAGGGTAAGAAGCAAGCTTGTTCCCTATTCGACTAATGTGATCAAAGCGAGACCTCCGCATAACCCTTTTGCAGGACTTAGCAGCCCTATTGTATGCCTTCTTCCTTAGACGAACGTCCCTCGACTTACGGTTTCGAGCATCGACCCAAACCAGGTATGCCTGATGCTTTTGCGCTTCAGCGCGTCCACATTCAGGCCCAAACCAGGGCCTAGCTTTGCTAGACAGGGGCACGTCCGAAAATGGGATGAAGTATTCCATGGCGGTACGAAGCACATCTGTCACGGCATCCGCGCACGAAGAAGGATCATCGGAAGAGAAGCACACAGGCTGCCAAGGATAAGATGCAAAGAAACACCGCATCTCGTCCCAATCCGCTAACTTGTACCGCCACACCCGCCTTGACCCTTTGGGGCTGGGGTCTGATGGGGAGTAGACGGATACAGATTTCACCAGACAGTGATCAGATGTACCTAACGGTGAAGAAATCGACACTGAATAACGGTCTGGATCGGTAGTCAGCAGAAGGTCCAAGCAGTAGGCCGTGTGCGAGTCAACGTCAGGTACCCGTGTGGCGCCTTGAACCAGCTGGGTGAGATCAAATGTCAAGGCAAGCTTGCGCGTCTCAAGCCCAGCATGGTTTGTGTCCAGGTATGGGTGAAGCCACTCCTTGTGGTGGCCATTTAAGTCCCCCAGGATCACTAATTGGGCCGAAGGGTATCTGAGCTGAGCAGCATCCGTCGCCTCACTGAGGTATTCGGTGAGTCTGGTCGTCTCCTGGTCCCCACTATGTGATCGGTATACACAAGCGTAGATTATTTTCTCTAAGCCAGTATCCGCCAGAGCCCAAAGCACTGAAAAAGAGGAGTCTTCAAACCTACGAAGGCGCAGAAAGCAAATGTCATCCCGGGCGTACACGCATACACCCGCACGTGGTTTGAAACAGTGCTCCAGGGAGTACCCTGGGTAGGAGAGATACGACACGTCGGATGGACCAGCAATCTGCGTCTCCGTGAGAAACAATAGGTGGGGACGATCTGTCTCAAGATGATGATGGACAGGCGTGAGATTTGAGTGCAGGCCCCGAATATTGCACAGGTGCACTTTAAGTGAGAGGGAGTGCTGCCGCTGTGTATACGTTTTTTTTTCTACTACTGTTTCTCATGTTTAATTTTTTGGAGTGAAGTAGGTAGAAAGTCGGTAGTGGAACGAGACGTCACTCTGCAGATTCAGTGGCACAACACACAAACCACACACATCCACGGTAGACTAGCCTGGAGACCGCGGGGACGCCCGAGCCCCCCCAAGGATGTCCATCGGGCCCTCTCGTCCGGTCGCCAACCGGCACGATGGCGCATCCCTGGGATTTTTCGACAGATGGCGGGGCAGCCTTTCATGAGTGGCTAGCTCACTACTTGGGCCCCGTACTATCTGCGGTCGGCCAGCGACAAACCGTGCCTCGGATCCCGCTGCTCTCCACGACTAGTCGGCCGATGCGGTAGTCAATGCGTGCACCGTATTCGATTCTCCAGAGGACGCTACTGTTCCGACCCGACTTCCAGATTGGCGTCACTAGACTTCGCGCCGGAACACGAGCTCAAAAAGAGTCGCTTGGCGGCGCGGCTTAGTCTGGTGGGTGGTCTCTCGCCGCGGCTATAGCCTACCACCAGTATGGTTGTTGCCTGGTTAGCACCACCCAGGACCACGTGTGGGGAACAAAAAATAATAGGGTTCCTACCCACGGACGAAGGCAACTCGGTCCCATATGTTATTCTTCTGTTATGTTTTCCTATGGGTTGGTGTCAAAAAAGTGTTCTGGTATTGTAATGTTATTTATTGCAGTTGGAAATTGAACTGTATTTGTTTGTCTACAGGGTCGGTCGTGTGCAATGGCGGAGTGCTCGTTCTCGCGCTGCCAGCAGGAACGTCGCGCCATTCGCAAGGAGCTGCAGCGCTGGACCAAGAACATGGTCTACATACTCGGTGAGTCACTATCATTATAAACACATATACAGGGTTATTTCTAATCAATTACCATCCTTTTAGCGACTTATTCTGTACATCAAAACTTACATTACATTTGTTCTGCAACTTTTGTTAAAACTCAAAAAAAAATTGTTCTATAGAAAAATATCGTTCACCCGCGACAAAATGTATGGAACAGCTGTTTTTTTTTAAGTTTTGACAAAAGTTGTAGAACGAAAGTTGTTAGTTTTGATGTACAGAATAAGCCCCTAAAAGGATGCTAATTGATTAGAAATAACCCTGTACATAATTCCATAGGACGTCCACTGCTGGACATAAGCCTTCCCTAACGATCTCTTATGGCTGAAAAGCAGAAGAAGATATGTAGTTCGCAGCCTTCTTTATCTTACAGCTGGGTACAGGCCTCTATCTTATGGTGTCATTTGTCTCGGTCCTTTGCCAATCGTGTCCAGCGGGCTTAGCATAAGGACCATGAAATACTTAATACTATCGACGTGTCAGAGCGTAACAGAGTTATGCTGAAGCATATATCTGTCACCTTTGCACATGTTGATAAACTCTTGTCGTGGTCTTGTATGCTAAGCTTGCAGGTTCGACCCACGATATTGACGATATCGTCGACCCACCTTGCTGCCGGCGACCCACGCCCCGCTTACTGTGTCTAGGCACCACTCTGTTATCACCTTGCTCCACCTGTCGTCACTTCGTCTTGCCACGTGTCCTGCCCAGCTAAAATGAAAATTTGCTACTACGCTACTCTATATTTACAAATACTGACTCAAAGCTGTGCTACACATTAGACATAGGTAACTAGATTTACCTACCCGCGGCGTCCCACAGGATTTTTATTTTTTCACCTCCTTTCGGCTTAGTACAGGGCAAGCAGATAACCCTGTACAACAGCTTAGCTTAGCATTAGCTGATTGTTAAGACAATTAAGTATTGATATTCTATAATCTATAGTATTAATTTCGGAGTGTGCATCTGAGCTACACGACCTTATCCTACCATCCCCTTTTTAATACATGACAAGTAGTTAGACGCCACATTACCACCCGTACACTGTCAATTTCCTTCGATACTCGTACGTACGAAGCGGTTTGACTCAACATTTCTGATTCGTACCGCCAGGGAATGGAACAGTCTTCCTGGTTTCCTGTTTCCTAAGAGATATAATCTAAAGCTTTTCAAGATCAGAGTGAATAGGTATCTTCTAGATCTGCGTGCTTCATCTTCGACCACAACGTCGCTTACCATCAGGCGAGTTGGAGGTGAAGCGCGGACTTATTCGTGATAAAAAAGATATACTTACGAGCTTATCCATCCATCAGCCATAAGAAGTCCACTGCTGGATATAGGCCTCCCTTATGGATCTCCAATAAGACTGGTTGGTAGCGGCTTGCATCCAGCGCGATCCTGCGGTCTTAATGAGGTCATCCGTCCACCTTGTGGGTGGACGCCTACGCTGCGCTTGCCGGTACGTGGTCTCCACTCGGGAACTTTATATATTTTTTACGAGCTTATTCCAATGCTTAATAAATATAAAGTTAATCATACTATCTGTTAAAAGCACCAATTAAAATAAAATTAAATGATAACCGATATTTATTTTCTTTCAAGCCCCAACTCCCTCTGACTTGGTTACGTTCACTTTGAGTAACGTTTACAAAGCTCTTATCTATTTTGTGACTTCAGTTATGAAAAATGTTTTCAAAAATGTAGTTTGTTTGTCCGTCCGGCCTTATTGCACCTCGAGTTTTAGGGATGCGTGGATAACAAAACTTTCGTATGAAGGAGAGCATAGTCGAGGAGCTACTGGATGATATGACTAAGATCGATTACATCTTGATAGAGCTTATAGTATACAGGGTTATTTATAATCAATTAGCATCCTTTTAGGGGTTTATTCTGTACATCAAAACTAACGACTTTTGATGTGCGACTTTGATCAAAATTCAAAAAAAATATCAGCTGTTCAATACATTATGTCGAGGGTGAACGATATTTTTCTATGGAACAACAACTTTTTTTTTGAGAATTAATAAAAGTCGTAGAACAAAAAAATATAATTAGTTTGTGTGAGTTGGTGAATGAATTTAATCTGTGCGTAAGTGACGCGTCTCGTTAGTAAATTTTGATGATATGGTAGTTCCAGTCTTGCAACGTTGCCAAACTAAATATACAGCTAAAACTTTTCACAACACGAATTGAACAATCTACATAATTAAGTATTTAAGAAAAACATCAGAAATCTACAGACGTTGTATGTGGTAAATATCCTTATTTTAAGTTGAACTTCTGTCTACAAGATACTTATGACCTTTATCAATAAGTGTGCAGTATCTCCGACTAACCTTTTTGAGAAGTTTTATACGATTTCAAGGATCTCGCCTCGTGCTATTATAAACTCTAGCATTCGCATATAAAGTCTGTATTCCCTTACAATTTTACGTAACGCTACATGAGTTTTACTCTTTTTACTATTGTTGTTAACATTTTGGAGAGGCGGCTTTTTGTTCGTGAAAGTCGTATCAGTTAGAGTTACTCGTATGTGTAATAACATCGTAATTCTTTATTGTTAAAACAAATAAAAAACAATACAATTAACACTTAACCTAGTAAGACCTAAGTTCACCAACGATTGACTAAGTTAAACGTGTTATTACTGTATTTAAAGTGTAAAATTGTAATTTTAGACCCTAGTTCATGCACCAAAAGTTGTTTAATTTATCAACCGTTGGTTAAATTTTAACAGCTTTTTAACGAAATTTTGCTGTTCAGCTAGCAAAAACCGTTGGTTAAATACATTAACCACGGGTTTAACTTAAACAATCGTTGGTGAACTCGGGGCTTAAACAAATGGCGGCCTTATCGCTGGAAGCGTTTTCTTTCATGCAGCGATTCACCCCTGTTCAATAGCTCATAGACAAGCACATGCACTTTTAAAACATAGAAGAGGTTCTGTTCTGTGTTTCAAAAAATATGATTATTTTTCGCAAAAAATGCCAAAACCGACTTCCACTGTGTACAAAATTCGAATAGTTCGCTCGAATTGACGTATAGAATTTTTACATTATTGTTGATTGTTATTATTACAAACATTATTATTACATTATTGTTGATTTTTCAAAAAAAGGCTGAGCCGATTTCGATTAAAATTAAATGTTACCACCCCGGAGTATACCATTTCGAATTAAAACGATTTTTTTGATTCGGTTTACAATTAGCGAAAATATCGATGAACATACACAAAAAATAAATACAGACCAGAACATAAAACCTCCTCCATTTTGGAAGTCGGTTGAAAAATAAGATGAACTTTTTTAAAGTTTGTACTCCAAATCTTCCTTGTGGCTTTACCGCTTGACTGCAGTCACAGAGCTATTAGAGATATAGCGCTGTTGTCGCTTGATTTTTCTCAACCACAAAAATGTATGGAAAATCTTGCTCAGCGCTGTCAAAACTGTCAGATATATATTGGAATTTGACACTACTGAGAGAAAAGCACGGCAACTAGCCACTGAATCGAGATATTTTTTATGTCTCTTTCTAACTCATGCCATATTATATATCATTGCATCTCTTTCTTTCTTTTCTCGATCGCCCACATTATCCCTCTGGTAACTCTGTGACTGCAGTACATGGTTATATACCCGAGTAGTATTTCTATGGTAGTGTTATCAAACGTGTCGCGCACAGATAAGGAGCGGCATCGATCCCCTCACTGTTACACACTACTACCTACGCTGTGCCGCGCTGGGGCACTAGGTATCTAGACTTGAAGAATTCTAGGTCTAGACAAGCCGACAGCTAGGATGTGGAACTCTAAACCTGAATAATAAAGATTTAATTTTCCCAAAAAATGGCAAAACCGTCTTCCATCGTGTACAAAAGAGTTGATGTAATACAGTTTTTCCATTATTGTTGATTTTTCAAAAGTTGATTTCGATAAAATTTAAATGGGACCACTTCGGGAGTAGGTATATCCTTACGAACTAAAAAGAAAATTTTGATTCGGTTCACAATTGGCGAAAATATCCATGAACATAGGTACACAAAACATGTACATACAGACGAAAACAGAACCTCCTCCTTTTTTGGAAGACAATTAAAAATAAAAAATGCAAGTGGAGTCCCTCCGCGCGGAAGAAGTGAAACTTCGACGCAACCGTGCTTTCATATTCCCTCCATGGTAGCGTTAAACGTTACATAAATGAAAATTGTAAACCTATGACTCGTCATGCGCCTTGGTGTTGCTGACACTGTAAGTTTGATGAGGAAATGAAATAAATGAAATGAAATGAAATGAAACGCAACCTTGTTGGAAGTCGCATTAGAAGTTTCACTTCAAAAGGTATATCTCTGAACTAGGGTCGCGATCAGTTCGTCCAGCGTTCTCGTCACCATTTCCTTTGTTTCATTCGGTACGGATGCTCTTTCCAGCGCCCGTTTGATTTCGTTTCTCGTGTTTATTTATTTTTACTAAATTTCCGACAAATACTCGTACGTATTTTGTGACGTTCACCGGAAGATAAGATAACTTTATTGATATTAACAGAACCTAATATTACAAAAAAAAATGCATAATATTGATTCATTAATATGCTCCTCCGGTTTAACATTTTTTTCACATTTCTACTAATAATGATATAATAAATGCAGTGTCGTCTAAAAATTACACCACAAAATAATATTAAATTCATTGACAAAGTAAACATAATGTTAATACCTATCTAAAATCAAATAATTACAGAATACAAATCGCAGGCTGTAAAGACAAGCTTACGATTCAAAATAAAATGAAGGAAAGGTATGATCGTGGCATAAAAAGGACCAAAATTATCATTACCTCATGCGCGTTTCCCTGGTACATCCAGTTGGACCATGAGTGGAAATACTTTTGACTGTTCAATTCACAGTAGTCCAACGTTGGTCTATGGATAGTTTAACTTACCCGTACAACCTGTTGGACATATCAGTTGGGCCACGGGTAGGTAAGGTAAACGTACGTAATTGCGGACGAGTCCCAGAACGCGGACGTTACTCGGTTTTTTAATTTTTGTAATTTTCTACGAAAGTTTAACTTAATCTTATGAATGACAATGAATTCTTAGTTATTTTTTAAAGTATTATTCAGGCAAAACTGTACACGTAGTGTAATAGTGTCCAAACCAAATGATCTCAAAAGTGCGGTGTCGTAAAATTTTCGTTAATCTGTTAATTCAGTAGCTGAATTTAGTGCCTACCCTGTCATCAACTTTAGTTCATTTCTTAGTTGTGTAATGTGATACGGTAACTGTGCTATTTTATTACGATACTTAGATAAATTACCCAATATTATAACCGATAATCTAGACATAATCTTGTTGATTATTTATAATATTTGTGTATCCGCCTACTGGTACTCACTAAACCCGTACTTGTCCTAATGCACGGACAATAATCACATTTTCCGTCCGAGAAGTGGGACTCATATCAGTTCTTTAATACCCGTTGTACCAAAGTTCGGATCTCGACCTTATTGCCTTGAAATAAGTCTCATTTTTCCTTGCATGTAAGAACATCGTTTTAAAAACCGTGAAAAATGCAATTATTATAGTTCGATTGCGTCTTATTCCTTTAAATTTAGAATTATTTTGGACTGATTCAACCAATAGTCGTATCTTGTCTGCTTTAGTATTGCTTACTCTTGTCTGACAAAGAAAAAATATTTTTTTTTGATCCATTTATAATATTTATTTAAAACAATATTTTTTTTACTTCAGCTACAATATTTTTACATAATGTTTAAAAGACTATCTCAAGTCTAAATTTTTGTGCTTCGATTTTGATATTACGTTTTTATTTTCTATGAAACACTAAACTTTTGGTGTTTATAGAAAATAACAAACACTGGATTTGTCATTACTAAGTAGTAAAAAGTAAATAAGTAAGTTCGTATGGGCCGGGTGGCTAGTCCTATAGTCCTAGTGTCAGAGTTAAAATCTATCTCGTGATTCAGCCATTTTTTTTGACAAAGTTAATTATTATATAGATAACACAATGATCAACTATAGAACTAAGAATTAAGATTATAATATAATAAAACAATTTGATTTTCTAAGTTACAACCGAATCTTCTTATACCTCTGTATACATGTGATGGTGATAAATGGTTAAAATTAGAAGAAAAATTACTACCATGTAATTTGTTCTTTTTCTGTGTGGAGGCGTAATTCATCCCGCGTGGGGTGTTTTGTGCATTTCTTTTTTAAGAAAGCGTGGCTCTAGACCACTGGCACAACTGCTGCAGTGGCTTGGATGGTATATGAAATGATAACGATATAGATGACGAAACTGATGACAATGGACAAGTGTCATGCAATCTGTTAATTATTCTAGTGTTTTCTGTGATCAGCCACGAGAAAGTTGGCTATCAGTGGCTATCAGGCTCTCGCTCAGCTCTCAAGCTCTCAGATCTTAGTGCAAGTTACTATTTAAGTAGCAGTGACTAGTTATGAGGCCTACCATAAGTCTTGCTGCTAAAACTTCAATGGGTCGTTGTTGTGTTTCTATTCAGGTTTAGGAAAGCAGCTTTAGAGTGCCTGATTTCCTTTCTTTTATTCCACATATTCTGTTTTTTTTTCGTTATTACGGCGCAGGAACCTGAGAACTTACGAAGCTCTCTGCTTACAGTGTTTTATCGCCTCTTCTTCAACCTGTTTTCTCGTACCTGTTTTCTCGTACCCTCTTTAGAAAGCGTTTCTGCTATGTTGTTACCCTAGTTCTTTAGTTTCACTCTTAGATTGAATAGAGTTGCTATACGTTTTCCGTAAGTTTTCTAGCTTTTTTTTACCTTTACCTTGAATAGGTGGCGCATATTGGTGCTCATAGCTTTGTTGAAAAGATTTCTGACCTTTTTTCTTAGCATGGTTATTATTCTACTATCGGTTTTTTAGATCTGAAGAATTAAAGTTCTCATTTTTCAACGGGAAAGCTTTTTCATAGTTCTTTATCAAAGGCTGTATCAAGACTTCTGTCATGGTTTCTATTTCCTGCGGCAACAGTTGCGTACTTTGATCTAGCGGTTCTTCTATATAGCTATTTTGAGTTCATTTCTAAAAGTTGCTATGTCGGTTTGCTTCAGGTTCGTGCTTCAGAACCAAATTATTTATCAGTTGCCACGCGCCACTCATTGATTGTTTAAGAGAAATTGCTTGAAGCCAGTGTGATGTCGATAATTGATGCCTAAGGAGTTACGAAAGTAAACTCAGCGCCATGGTTTAATAGGTTTAAATAATGCCTGAAGATGAAGTCAAGTACTTCATTTCTTATCTCATTTGTATTGGGACAGCCCCACACAGTACAGTGGGCGTTTGAGTCAGATCCTACTTTACTTTCTTGTTTTTTACTTGTACTAAAAGCATTAATTCTTTGACCGCCAGATGTTGCGCCACTTCTGTGATATTTAGGTACGTCGTGTTCTAAAGGTTTAACTATACTACTAGGTTGTTTTAGAGACTGGTATCTAATTTAGTTACTGTGAGATCATCATTACACAAATGTGTCACCTAAGACGCCTAATACGGACCTGTAGGATATAATTATATAAGAGTACGCATTTCATGTGGCATGGGAAGACTGAACACATTACCTTGGGGATCATTAAAGCCGCTTATATTGCCACGGACTAAATACGGTTCCTATACCAGTGCTATTGTGTTAACTACCTAACGTTTCAGCAATTTTTTTCATAATCTGAGTATTGTTTTGTTTGAAATATTATATTTTATTGCATGTAAAGTATTATTTCTTAGATTAACGAGATCTTAAATGGCTTAAACTAAAATATCATGTAATAATAATAAGTAATAATACAATATAAAGGCAATTTAAATCCTAATGTAAAGTAAATAGAGTTCTAATTCGTATAGCGTCCGGGAATTGGGACCATTTGTCCAAGATTTTAAAGTTCATACAAATAATAATACATTAGAAGGGCAATTTAAATTCTAATTTACAGCAAATAGAGTTCAATTTCGTATAACGTCCGGGAATTGGGACGACAATCCGCGCGTTAGGACAAATCGTCCGCGATTTGGTACATTTGGGTATTTTTTTACATTTTGGATATTAATTCCTATTAAAGCTATAACAAATAAGAAAAAGTTTAATTATTATAAAACTCAGATAAATGCCCTACCTGGTCATATTCATTTTGTTGTTGTAAGTCTATTAGTATCAGCGTAGTATTACTGCAAAGTCGGCGAAGTTCAAAAACGTCCGTACATTGGTACGTTTACCTTATCGTTGGGTATGTATAGGACGTCTATTCAGGAGGTACACAGATGACCTCAAAAAAGGGTAGGTCTTTTCCTAGGATCGTGGTCGATTCTGCTCTGACTCGAGTCTCATAACTATCTACGTATATCTCCTAACGAGTCATCGGTAATATATAGAATCCGTCTTTAATCAATTTTTTTTTTGCACAAAATTGCAAATGCCGCCTTCCACCGTGTACAGAAATCGAACATAATTTCTACGAATCGATGTGACATCCATGTACATTTTTGTTAATTTATCACAAACGATTCAGCTGATTTGGAAACAATTTAAATGAAACTACGAGTACCTACCTCGAAAGTATATTCATTCGAACTAAAAAAGAAACTTTTAAATATGTTCTCAATTGGCGAAAATATCGATGAACATACACAAACAAGAAAATTACATACAGACGAACATAGTACCCCGTCCTTTTTGGAAGTCGGTAAAAAATAGAGCCTGTGGCCGGCCAAACGTGAAGTAAAATTCGAAATAAAAACAAAACGTATATTGATTTTTTAAGAACATTCTCATTTAAATCAATGCATTCGTTTTAGAACTTTTACCGTCTTACCACAAAAGTTTTACGCACGCTTTAGACATTGTTTTGCAGTACAAATTGCACGGATAAACAGTGTTTAAAGCGTGTTTAAATCTTTGGTAGTAAGGCGGTTAGAGATAAAAAGCTCCAAACACGTATTATATTTTTGCCCGGCCCAGGCAATTTCTGGCGCGTCCGCTCTTTAAGGGTAAACCTGCGATTAACAGTGGACAATGACTTTGTGAAAAAAGATTCGTCTGATATTTACTAAAACGATATAATTATATAATTTCAACTATTTTTAGACTGAAATAAAATATCTAATAACGCGTCTTTTGACATCATAATTATTTGCCAAATTTCATCCCATTAGCGCGGAAGTGCAATTTGTCGCAATTCCGCCCTAATATTCCGCCCTAGCTGATAGCAGTTCGGGCAGAGATAAGGCAGTGTATACCTAGAATTAGTAAGTACGGGAAACGCAAGGGAGCCGCTACAGTGGGCGCACTTTGTACAAAGCTTAGGAATTCACTAATATAGTCATATAGTCATTTATTCATAACACCATTTGTTACAAGTCAAAAAGTAAACATTAATATTGCAGTTATAATACATACCTACTTTCAATTTGGTACTACCTATATAAACGATAGGTAGAACTAGATAAGATAGATATGTCATGTTACTCAAAATGTAAAACTTTTTTCTCAGTAGTGCAGATTTGTAACGTGGCCACGCTACGTTTTTAATTACATGTGCGTGGAGTAGTGTTTATTTTTATTTGTAACAACAATTTATATCCGGGCCTATTTTAGATTCAATAATACTCGTACTAGAGTGCAATTTGTCTTGATATGCCGCCCAAACTGATAGCATTTCGGGCAGATGAAGCAGTACATACCTAGACTGGCTAGGTACGCGTAACGCAGTGCAGCCGTTACAGTGAGCGCATTTTGTACATAGTTTAGGAATTTACTACAATATTCATATTTACTTTTTAAATTAAAATTTATTAACCACAGACTCCAGGGTCTGTGCCCTTTGTTAACTAACATTTACAATTATTTGGTTATACTGTACAAAGAGTGTTAGTAGGTACTTGAAATAGCCTAAGTTAGTCAATGCACTGCGTGAATGCCACGAGCAGACCGGCGACCCGCAAGCAGCACCCGATCACGAGTATGACACATGTGCCAGCCATCATTCTCCTCGACCATATTTGAGGGAGGAGAACGACCCGACACACGACGCCGCCGCAAGAAGGAGCCTTCGATGGCGAGCATGAATGCTTGGGGCATGCACACAATGCCTATTTCTTATAAATTACAAATACACATTTTTACGTCCTATGCCAATTTTGTTTATTTAATTACAGTGGGCGCATTTTGTACTTATTTAATACAATGAGTCTGTCTACTATATATTTACTAACCTTACAGCTGCTCCGATATAAGTAAAATTTTTTTTTTACATACAATGCGAATCTGTAACGCGACTGCGTTACATGTTTTACTGTATTAGTAGGGACTGCTACTTTCTTTCAAATGTTCCAATATTTTTTATCCGGGCGTAGTTTAGATTTAATAATACTGGAAGTGCAATAAACTATAGTAAATTTTTCATACAAATTATTTTCTCGATGGTGATATGTGTAACGTGAACGTGTTATATTTCTTTTCTCATAAAGTTTTCAAACATGAAATTTTTGTCAATGATGACGGACATGCAACGCGCCTGCAGAGGTAATAAGTTATTTAATTCAGCAAACAAATGATAATAGGCAAAATAAGTAGATACTCGTAATTCTCTACTTTAGGTATAATTCTTTAACATAATTTGTGAGTAACGTGCTCTCGGTACGTTCTATTTTTATCTACAGGATTTGTACTTTGATTTGCATTTTAATTAAATAACAATTTACATTATCTACAACACTTCTAAGAAGATATAATTCCACTTTAAAAGTAATTAAATTAACTAATACAAATTCTAGAAATTGTAGTCACTGTTAGCACTCAATGTGGTTTTCCCTCAAAAAATCTTGCGTCATGATATTTTGGTATACCTACGTGTAACTATTATGCTACCAATTAATAAATAATAGTACTTATTTAATTATTTTTTTCCTTTATTAACTACAACAAAATACAATATTACTAATCTAAAACTACTACAAGCAATTGGATCAATCATAGACCCTTGAAGGTCTCTAAAGATAATCCAAATGCTCAAGCCCACTACCAGTTGGCAGCGTGCCCAGCATGCTGGCAGCATTCCCTGACCACCCTGACTGGCCTAATAATAATGGCGTTCCATCTTTAATTATATACCTACCTTTAAATGTAGTACACCATAAACAGAGTTGTATGGATGTAGATAAGTAAAATTCATTATATAACATAACGATAAATAAATATATTACTTATAAAACGTTAAGGAAAAGCCTTATAAGTAATTAAAGTATTTCGTAGAAATCGGGTAGTCAGGTGAATATACTAAAAATAACAAGTTGAGCTACTGATGTATTTTGAGAGGAAATTATGAACCCAAAGTTATGAAATAGGGACGACCACTTTTCTTTTCAATAGGTTTCAAGGTTTAAAAAGCGCAGTGAAAAGTTTGGCTGTACACCTGAGAACATTTTGGTTTTTTGAATTGTTTTAATCTTTATACTTACTCGTATCTATTATACTTTGTAAGCTCGTAGATATAGAAAACTTTGAAAATGTCTATACGTAGATTGGACTAAGGAACGATTTTTCCAAAAACTTTTGCCCTACATTTCCCCCATCTCAACCCAAAATGACATTTAATCGTTATCAGATAAGCGTCACATCTTCCTATTACAATTTGCGGCCACTGTAGAGAGCTGCATCGGTAGAGGGTGGCGCATGCGTGCCGCGCTGCCTCTGCCAAACAACCTGTTGCAACTAGACCGACGTGCACCGATGCAACTTCTCTCCGTCGTAATCATCCAATAATCCTCCAAAATCGTCGGCACAAGCCACAAAATTAAACAAAACAATCCAAAAAACTCAACTTTCAAGTGTACCAAACGTCAAATCGAAAAGGAACGCTCCAAAATTCGAATTTTCGAACACGCGTCACCCGGATTCTTGTAAGTACGTTGTCTTGAGACTTGAGATTTTCGTGAGTGCAGTGCGATACGAAATTAGGTGCTTAAAAGTGTGCGGTATTTTTGTAATTAATTAGTCATTGTTGTAGCTTAACACGCGTTGTAGGAAGTTTATAGAAGTTCCTGTAAAGTTTACGGTGCTTATCGTCTTGCGTAGTGAAAAAATAATTAAAAATAAGTTTGTAGTTCTAAATTTGACATTCGAAATTCTAATTTCGGTTAGGACGGTTAGACCGTGCGGAAATTAATTGGTCGAGTGGTTAGCAGAAGTTTAGGCGACGTGGAAGCAAAGTTGGAAGTTGCAAGCAACAAGTGTTCGTCTGATGCCTTCCCGGGTAAGCGTGCCACTGTTATTCGACTTTGCATGCCCGCTTTTGCAGGGATTATGTTGAGTTTCGTACGTGCGCCCGTCCCGGGCCGGGCAAATTCGGGATTTGGTTGCTCTGTTTGTTGATTTGCAATCCCACTGTTTACTCGACACTCCGCGCTTTAATCGCGCTATCTTTTACACTAACAGCTAGCTTTTTGTTTTTTTTTTCTTTTGTGCTAGTGGGTGGGGCGACCTTCTTTTGTTTTAGACTTCCGACGCCACGCGCCATCTTAGATCGGCGACAAAAAAAGTGTCATGGCGGCCCTAATAGAAGTTTTTGTTCTAGTTTTTGTGGCTGAAAATTTTGCGCTTACGTAACGGTGAAATATCGAAAAAACTTTAAAGGTGCTAGTTGCTTTTCTTTTCATTTAAGAAGGAAAGGAAACGAGTGTTGTCTAAAATAGTTTCGAGATTCTTCTAGATTAGTAAAATGCTTAAACAAGTGACGGTGACCGATAAACCTACTTAGGTGTAGGTAGGTATGGCTATTGTGAAAAGCTGCTTTGCTACAAAAAATTCAATTTTTTTTCTTTTGTGCCTTTTTTAATGATTATTATATAACTTTGAAGTAGCCCAGATTTTGTAAAGAGTAATTTTTCATAATAATTATCTCGAACAACAAAAAACACATAGTTAAAAATAAATAAAAACTTTCCATAAAAGAAAAAGAATGAAAGATTTGCTAGACACTTAGCGCCAAGCCGGTTTAACCAATTTTGGAAGTAAATTATCAATTTGAGTTCAGGTTTCGATTCACTTCTTCAAAAAGTCGATAACAATGGGATCGGTTTTTTAGTCCAAAAGACTCGATAATAAAAACTTTAAAAAAACCCCCGACACAAAAACCTACCTAAAAAACTACGAAATCTTATCTTTCATTTGACAACCATTTTGGGCACATTTATAGAATTTTGGTTCTTCCATCCCCACTTTAACCCACCATAACTCTTAAACGGCTCAATAGATTTTTATAAAACATAGCTAAGAACGCTCTCGATTAAGTCTCCTTTCATCCAAAAAAAACTAAACTGAAATCGGTTCAGTGGTTCGGGCGCTATGATGCCACAGACAGACAGACACACAGACAAACAGACACGTCAAACTTATAACACCCCTCTTTTGCGTCGGGGGTTAAAAACAAAGTTCGCTACATAAAAATTCCATATTTGGATGTGTATAAAATCACACGACTAATCTGCACTGTACTAGCTTTATTAACTGCGGTGATGAACATTGGCTTATTGTTCAAAAAGGTTAAGCTCTATCCGCCATGCTAAATCAGTTAGGATTGGTAGATTCAACTAAGTCAATGAACTTCAGTTTCGGCCCTAAACAGGTTTCGCCACGATGAAGAAACCCTTTTTTGAGGAATAATCCAAAAATCTTAACTTATCTTCCTTTTAAAGGCTTTGATCAAAAAAATTAAAGATTTAAAAAACATCTCTATGAAATTATTGGACGTTGTGTTGGTAGCTGAAGCTTGATCTGTCAGTGGGCCAAATTTTGATCTGCGAGCCGGTACATAAGTATACTTGGATCGGTCTACGCCAATATTACTCGTATTAAGGTGGGCATACACGATGCGATGATTTGATCAAATTTTCGCTTCATGCCAACTGGGAGCTCATTCAGTTAATTCAAAGGTAGGAATTGGTAGTTAACGATTTGTACTACTACCTGAAACTGGGCGCACAGAACGCGATGATCGCATCAATTCATCAGATCAGTCCAGTGGAGGCCAAATATAGGTAGTTAACTATAGCTGGTTAGTAGTCATTGAGGAAACAAAATGGTACACCCCCTACCTTTGAATTAATTGAATGAGCTCCCAGTTGGAATAAAGCGAAAATTTGATCAAATCATCGCATCGTGTATGCCCACCTTTATAAAAATAATCTTCAATTTTTTTAAACATGTGGAGTCTGTACGTATGCATTGGATAGCATGGTGGACTAAGCCCCTTCATAATATGTACCTCTATTATGGAAAAAAAAACGTACTGAACAGTGGAAAGTTCTCTTTCTAGTGGTTATTTTAGTCTTTTTGCTAGTCCACTACTGAACTGCCGATCCACGAAGGGTGATAACTTAAGGCCATATCCACCACGCTGGCTAAGTGCGGGTTGCTAGATTCACATACGCCATCGAATTTCTTCTATGGACGTAAGAAGGTAGCCTCACGTATCCAGTTTAAATTATAATAATCCAATTCCAATGTTAAAAACATCCTCATTCAAAAACAACGATAAATACGAAGCATAAGTCTAGCTAATGAGGTAAATTCCCAAAAAATAATTCGGGGTAACGGGTAACAAACATGATTATTATTTCAAGTAGGTAAACAGCATATTATAATACAGTATGTCATGGCAATTCCCTATTTTATGTTAACCACATAATTGATAAGTAATATTTGTACAGAAGCTGCGTTGGGTTGGTGGGAAAACGATCGAGTTTCAAACATGAGGCGTAAGTTCAACCCCGGACGGTACGGTTATACCACTAGCTTTTTAGTAAAGGAAAACATCGTGAGTAAAACTGCGTTCGTCCGCTGAAGAAATTTGGTGGTGTATGTGAATCCACCAACTCGCACTGAGCCAGCGTGGTGAATTTGGCCCAATTGCTTCTCGTGAGTGAAGAAGCCTAGTGTTGATAGCTGGCTATTATGAAACGTTTCCACGGGCGTTTCTACTGTACTGTACTGTATCAGCCTTTTTGATAGTCCACTGCAGGACGAAGGCCTACCCACGAAGGGTGATTGAGCCATATCCACCACGCTGGCCCAGTGCGGGTTGGTAGATTCACATACGCCATCGAATTTCTTCTACGGACGTATGCAGGTTGCCTCACGATGTTTTCCTTCACCGAAAAGCCAGTGGTGTGAAATTCCGTACATAAATTCCAAAGAAACTCATTGGTACGGGACCGGGATTGAACCCACGACCTCAAGAATGACCGGCCAGCATTACAACCACTAGACCACCACGGCTTATATAGCCTGAAATAATCAAATCCTGGAATGAAGTCCTTAGTGTAGTATCGTGGGACTCTGATCACCACGAAAACAGCCAATATCACATCGTCTTTTTCGTCTCGGGTCCCTGAAATCGAGGAATTCGGTAGAAATTTGGGAAAATGTGTCCCAAAAGACAACTTCACAGGTTCCAAACCGGTAGAAATACCGAAAAATCGGTAGGTTCGAGACTAATGCCATACCTACTGCTAGCGCAAGCGAGATATTGCTGCCAGCATGCTGGGCACGCTGCTAACTAGCAATGCAGCATTAGAGGTAGACTTATCTCATAGAATCCTAGACCTTCTGTAATCTGTAGACACAGAAGAGAGAGTGCTGTACTGTGTCTGTAGATTACTTAATTGCTTTTTAAGTAGATAAGAAAATTTGTAGCTAATAAAGGCAATAATCATCGGCCAAGTGCGAGTCAGACTCGCGAACGAAGGGTTCCGTACCTTATGAGCCCCATTCCTCTTGCCGTTATTAAAAGTGAGCAAAAAACTCCTAAAAATCACGTTTGTTTTTATGGGAGCCCCCTTAAGTATTTATTTTATTCTATTATTAGTTGTTGTTACAGCGGCAACAGAAATACACCATCTGTAAAAATTTCAGCTGCCTAGCTATCACGGTTCATGAGATACAGCCCGGTGACAGACAGACAGACGGACATCGAAGTCTTAGTAATAGAGTCCCGTTTTTACCCTTTGGGTACGGAACCCTAAAAAGGCATTTGTTCGCAACGTCCGGGGTGTGACTTAACAACGTCCTTTGCAACTATCCTTATCAAAGTGAACGGGTTATTACCCGGTTATCATTAGGAAATAAATGTCGATAGATAAAAACTACCTACAATAACCATGGCGGTAAAAAATACATAATCATTGTGGTTTGAAAAAAGTACTTACCCGACTACTGAATATTTGTTTTTATTGCAATAAATAATAATAAATAAATATTAGGGGACATCTTACACACGGTCTCTGACCCCAAACTAAGCAAAGCTTGTGATATGGCTGCCAGAGACTGATATACTACATATACATATTTTAAATACATACTTATATAGATAGTACCTAAATAACGCCCAGACACAGAGCAAACACCTATGTTCATCACACAAATGTTTGCCCTAGGTGGGGATCGAACCCACGCCTCTTTGACCCAGATCTCAGGGTCACTAACCACTGAGCCACCGAGGCAGTCAAATATCATATTAACAAACTGCCTGTGTTTTAGAGAGTAGCTAAATAAATATGCTACGTGCAAATTGGTCATCTCTCTCTGAGAGTTCCGTAAATTATCTGTTTGTCTACTAAAACTTAAAAAAAAAAACAGTTAAACCTAGGCAGAAAAAAAGATTACACAAAAATCTAATTGCATCTCATCGTCATTTCAACCATATACTCCATGAGGACTATAATCCTACCGCTTAACTTAGTCCTCGCCTGCGCGGTACAGGGGCGCGGGGGGAGACGGCAAAGGGGGACTGAGACAGGTGCGGGCGCGAGCGGTAGGATTATATAAATCTCCTATATTATGATCGGTTGGTCACGATTTGTATTCATATCTCAGTAGGTAATTTTTATCGCAGTTATAAGCTGACGCGTGTTTTACGGAGCTTGAAGGACTGTCTTACGCCGCGCTTTCTAGCGCGTAGTCTTCATTAAAGAACGTTACATCCCATTAGGTAACTCCCAGCCATCCCAGCTAGGTAAGTCCAACTTCAAGAAAGAGTTCGATCGCCGAATCCGACTCGGCTGGGCAGCGTTCGGAAAATTGCGTGACGTCTTTTCGTCCGATATACCTCAGTGCCTCAAGTCGAGAATTTTCGATAGTCGTGTGTTGCCAGTGATGACATATGGAACTGAAACGTGGTCTTTTAATGTGGGCCTTATGAATAAGCTCAATATAGATAGCCCAAAGTGCAATGGAGAGTGCGATGCTCGGTGTCTCTCTGCAGGATCGAATCAGAAATGAGGAGATCCGCAGACGAACCAAAGTTACCAACATAGCCCAGTGGATTAGCAATTAAAGCAGCAGTGGGCAGGGCATATGGTTCGAAGAACAGGTGGCCGTTGGGGCCGTTAAGTTCTCGAATGGAGACCACGGACCAGCAAGCGCAGCGTAGGACGTCCACCGACTAGGTGGACTGACGATATAATAAAGATCGCAGGAACGCGCTGAATGCAGGCTGCTTACAACCGGCCTTACTGGAAATCCATGGGGGCGGCCTATGTCCAGTGCAGTGGACGTTCTACTGACAGCTTCTGCTGACAGATAGACATCCCATTAGGTATACATTACTCTGACTTGTTACTCGTCCTAACCATTCCCCTTAAAAACTTGCTAGTGCACTGATCCAAAATAGCAATTTGAAACGTAGTAGGTAAAAAAAGATTAAACTCAAAAAATAGACAGGTGAAGTTAAATAAAAACGGTTAAAAATGTGTACCGTAACTTATCTAGCTTGTCTGACGTCTGTTTTGTTTTATTGATCAAACAAATTCAATAAAACAACACAGATATAGGTCAAATCTGTTCGGTATCGAAACAATGGCATCGTGTCACTTTCGAGTTTTTTTACCCGGAAAATTTCGAGTGACAGCTCTCGATTGCGTTTGACAGTGACAGTTGTGGGTTTTGCCGAAATACGTGGGTTTCGTTACGCGGCAACCGTGCTACTGACATACTGAAAATGCTAATAAGAATATTTTAAATACATTATTTTATTATTATCTCAGTTACAAGAGAAGGAACGTGGTCTTTCAATGTGAGTGAAGTAGCCTAATGTGCTACGGGAAGGGCTATGGGCTATGCTCTGAGTCTCTACGAGATCTAATCTGGAGCCTTTGAGCAAATACCTATAGAGTCACAATCGTGCAAAAAAGTGTCCGAGCCAAAACTTTTTAGTTAGTCGTAAGGCGATTGCAAGCCGACCACAACGCCGCACGATGCCAGAGTCCTCGGTTACAAGCACTTATTAGGTTACATAAAGTCAAGATTCGAGAAAACGAGTCATTATGAATTATTTAATGTAAATATCTAAGTTTGTATGTATGACGGCGCTCGGACATTTTTTACTACTTTCACTTATGGACTGTGGCTCTGTAGATATTTGCTCGAAGTTGAACTGATAGAAAGGAATCGCATACTTCGCTATCCCGTTCGAACTAATACAGATCTTCAATGTTTGCTCCTGCTCTGACTTGGACTCGTTACCATTTACGCATGCGTACCTATAGATTCAAAAATAGATCCCCAGAAATGAGGAGATTCGTAAACGAATAAAAGTTACCGATACTTATAGCCCAGCAGATTACTGATTACCAAATTTAATTGCCAGTGGGTAGGGCACAGAGTTCGTAAAATGGATTGCTGAGCTTTCAAATTCTCGAATGGAGACCACATAAACGACAAGTGCAGTGTAGGACTTCCACCGATAAGATGTTGGTACTGATGACATAATCGACATTGCAAGAACACGTTGGATGCAAGTCGCTTCTAACCGAATATTGGAAATCCATCAGGGAGGCCTATGACCAGCAGTGGACATCCTACGGCTGACAATAACAGTGTGACGGTACTGTAATCTACCAGCCTTTTTAATAGTCCACTGTAGGACGTAGCCCTACCCACGAAGGGTGATTGGCCATATCCACCACGCTGGCCCATTGCGGGTTGGTGGATTCACATACCTACGCCATCGAATTTCTTCTACGGACGTATGCAGCCGCGGTGGCCTAGAGGTAGTGACACCCGCCTTACAATCGTGAGGTCGTGGGTTCAAATCCCGGTCTCGTACCAATGAGTTCATTGGAATTTATGTACGGAATTTCACATCACTGGCTTTTCGGTGAAGGAAAACATCGTGAGGCAACCTGCATACGTCCGTAGAAGATGCGATCTTCTAAAAATAAATAACGCGCAAAAGGAACAATACCTATTGTCACTTTGTGTCAACTTGTCTGAAACAAATTCATTGTGTTTTTAATATCATGGCAAGCCTCTTGGCTATGAAGAAATTCTATAGAAAATGTATCAACGAAATACTAAATGAAAATACAGACGCAAACTTGTTTCGAGTATCCAATTACATCCGTTTGAAGACTTCCAATTGAAGTATTATTGATTCCGTTTATTTTTAGAAGTAGAAGCCACACGTCGTCCCTATTGTTAGATACTAGGATACGAAATGTTTTAATTGTTTATTTTTAGGGTTCCGTACCCAAAGGGTAAAAACGGGACCCTATTGCTAAGACTTCGATGTCCGTCTGTCTGTCTGTTACTGGGCTGTTTCTCATGACCCGTGATAGCTAGGCAGCTGAAATTTTCACAGATGATGTATTACTGTTGCTGCTATAACAACAAATACTAAAAATAGAATAAAATAAATATTTAAGGGGGGCTCCCATATAACAAACGTGATTTTTAGACGTTTTTCGCTCTATATTAATAATAGTAACAGGTAGATGATTGAAATTTTCACAGAATACTTAGTTTTATATTCAGTTCAATAATAAATAATAAAATTAAAATAAAATAAACATTTAAGGGGGGCTCCCATACAGTACGGAACCCTCCGTGCGCGAGTCCGACTCGTACTTGGCCGATTATTTAAAAATGTTTCACGAATACAAAACGTAGCTAATAAAAAAAATAAAGACAAAAAAGATAGAAACAAAGATATTATAAAACACAGGTTTTTACCGTTCGGAAAACTTGATTCTCTCTAATTGATCGACTCATACGATGCAATAGGTTATGTAATTGCCCTATAAGAATCCCTTAAAATGCCTCTACAGGATGTGTTTCAAGATGACAGATTTTTTATATAATCTAAATTCATTTTAAAGACTTTTACGATAATACCAACCTTAACATATTAAATAAATCCTGTTCTATACAAAATATTCAAACCATCCACAATAAGAAATAGCTGTTGAATTTAACCGACTTTATAGTAATAGGTTCACAATTCATCTGTGTTTTTTTTAATGTAGGTATGTTAAGTGATTATTCGGCCAATTATTAACCGATTTTGATGATTCTTTTATTTCGATAGATCATACTATGTAGGTGGTCCCATCTAAATTTTATCGAAATCGGCTGAATCATTTTTGAAAAATCATCAATACTTTGATGATCGATGATGATTACCTACTGTGATCATCGATGATCGGTTGAAGTCGGTTATGCCATTTTGGCGAAAAATAGTAATTATTCGCGTATTAAGGACTGGTCATAATTATCAGTATAATGATAGCCTAGAATATTCTCTTCATATAGGAGCACACCCTGTATAAGAATCTTGTAAATACCCATAAGAGAATCCTTTAAGGACTTATAATTAAAAATACAAGATAAAACATGAAAATTTGCTCTTCCATACAAAATGTTCAACCTCAACGATATGGAATAGATGTTCTTTTGCTTAGAATATATTCGTCATCTAGAAGCGGCCTCTGTGTAAGAGTCTTGTAAAGATCCATATACAAAAGATGTTTGTCTAGATGTACTAGACCCGCCCTTAAAAGGTTTTGCGTTTGATACCTATGACCCTGTATAAGAATTCTTTGTCCCAGAACATTTACTCATAATTAGGTTTGATCGCTTAGACATGACTAAAGATTTATAATTTTAGAATAAAGGTACCTATACTATTCATTTCATACTTTTGTCTCTGAACGGCATTTTTGTACAAAGAATTACACTGGGTGGTTCTGGAAACGACAGCTTGCTTTGAATATGTATTTAGTCGGTGGCGCTAGCTAGGGTCTTTCCAGGATGATAAATATGCTTTATTTTTTTCACACCGACATAGGTAATAGGGCTACATTTAGCCCTATTACCTATGTCGGTACATTTATCTACCAATGTTTTGAGATTCTTATATCATAGAGTCCTTTTGAGTTTTTTTTTTTTTTATTAGACGTCATTAGAGTTGCAGAGAGTGCAAGAAGAGAAGCGTCGTAGATGAGATCGTTTGTGTGCCATTTTACTAATTTTAACACTGCTCTGTTATTGCTAGTACAACTAAAAGTGTTTGATACTTGGTAGACACCAATTCGGTTTTCATCAGTACCTATTCCCGTCTACCAAGTATAGTCGGTACCTTGGCTACTGATTAAAATCTTATCGTTAGTTCACCGTAACGCCACGACGGTTTTCTTTTTGCACAGTCTCTAATAAATTAAGTCACACGTTAAAAAGAAGTTCAGAAAATGTGACATGACATGTTATAGGTATGTAAGTATGTTGTATGTCTATTACCTTAAAAGTGTAACGAAAGGAAGATAAGTTCAAAAAATCTTGGAATTCACCAGACATATCTAATAACTATGATAAATACTCCAATGACATCAAAAAATAAGAATATGAAGTGCTGATTTGTTTATTCAAATTTTTCATCTAAATCTTGCACAATAATCACATATTTGTGGTGACTAGTGTCCAAATAGATGAACTCATGGAGTCTTCGCATGTAGCCACTGTCCTAAGATGTTCACCGCTAAAATTGGGTACATCAGCCATGTGAAGACTCATTAGTAACCATACCATACCCATATACGGAAAATGGTCGCCGTAGCCGAAATCGGCGTGGAAGACATCATCATCATCAGATCTCATCTATAATTTCCTGTGAGTCACAACATCTTTAGGAACGTAGGTCACGTTATTTATTACGGGACTAATACCGCACTGTAAATACAATATTAATAAAATCCTCATTATAACGACGTTCACCCAACACCCAAAAAGACACAATCAGATATAAATAAAAATCCTTAACCGAAAATCAACGTAAGTAGCAACCGATAAAATTTCAAACCATTCGTATTAAATTGAAAATGTTTTATCCCACAAACAATAATGCACATTTTTAAATATATTGCAGTAAATATCAAACTTAGATAAAGTAGGTTAGCGTATTTAAAGGTCGTTTCAAAATTGACTTTGAGTGTATTACATCATGTACAAAACACATGCATAAATTGTGTACTGTAGCTGTGTAGCGCACTGAGGTCACCTTACATGTTGGTGTATGTGTCGTAGGATGATTTGATAAACCGCATTTTCGCAAAAATCCTAGGAATTACGCGAAAACACTGTAACTGTAAAACTGTACTATAACAGCCTTTTAATAGTCCACTGCAGGATGTCGACCTAGGAATTGGGCCATATCCACCACGCTGGCCCAGTGCGGGTTGGTGGATAAAACACTGGTAATAAATAATTAATTAAACATTGACCATGATATTTCTCAATCTTACTTGAAGAAAGTAAGGATTTTTGCAAAAATACGGGTTGCTTTCGTAAGATTGAATAACCTCAACCTCTGATTGGCTTAATTTTGACTAAGGCAATTCTTATTGTGATTAGTTCCCAGTTTTAAATAGTTGATTTTTGTCACAGAGCATTTTGTCAATTAAAGAAGATGTTTTTTAGGTCGATCCGATCGACGAATCAGTATGTTAGGTAATTATAGCCAACGATTCTTTCCGCAATCTCACTAAGGCAACTCGTATTTTGGCAAAAATCTTTTCAGTAAGATTGAGAAATATGTCTAATTATTCCGTGTTTTCGCGAAAATTTCTAGAATTTTTGCGAAAATGCTTTTTTTCGAATCATTCTACGACTTGGGCGAAACATACCTACTTAATTGAATTTTAACGTGCTAGCTTGCGAGATTAGATTATTCGCATACCTATCACGATAAAATTATACTTAGAATTAATTAACCCGAAACTGTTTTTTAAGTCGCGACTGACACAATGTAGGTAACTAAATATTTTTTTTTATATTGTTAACAAATCTTAACCTTAGCGGTTGGCCAGTAGGTATAGTATATAGGTATAAATAGTATAAATATAAAGCAAAGTAGGTACAGTACAATATTCGTATGCACATATATACCTATGTAGGCATTAATGTTCTGTATCTCGGAAATCGCTCTTATAACTACATTTTTCACTCGTACTAATATTGTCTTGTCCTTACTAATATTAAAAAACCGAAAGTGTGTTTGTCGGTTTGTTCTTCTTTCACGCAGTAACGGAGCAACGGATTGACTTGATTTTTGGGGCATGGACATAGTTTGAAAGAACGGTAAGTAAGTAAGTTCTTAAGTAAGTAGGCCGGGTAGCTAGCCCTGGTGTTAGAGTTTTTAGGCCGCCTGAAGGCCTCTGGCATGGCTAAGCGGATAAATCAACATGTCATCCGAGCCAAGGTAGCGATCAGTTAGAAAATGTCACCCGCGTATTTGGATGGGAGACGGAAAGTGACATAGCTACTTTTTGTCCCGGAAAAATAAAAGGTTCTCATTGTTCCCATAGCACAAAAATCTAAATATTTCGCGGGCAGAGCCGCGAGTAGAAGCTACGAGTACTATGTTATAAATCCGAAAGCGTGCTTGTTGGTTTCTTTGTTACTCATTCACGCAACAACTGAGCGATGGATCTACTTTATTTTTTTGCATTACGAGTACATATAAGATATTTTTTTATATCCAATAAAATTTAAAAATTAGGGTACAGAGCCAATTTCAAATCTTCGGGTAACAGATTTAAAGTTTTGCGCGACTAAGTGAGATAATAAATTAATGGTGGAACTAAAAAGAAACTTATGTGGCGGTAGGAATATTGCCGGTTATATAAATTTGCGCAATGCCATTATATAATGCCCTGCATATTTAGGTGCAGATGACTTTGTCTGTTTGTCTGTCTGAAATGGGTGGATTTGAGAATGTACCAGTGAATGTGTGTGTCTGCAATACGAGTACATATAAGTAGGTAGTTTAAAAATCGGAGAGTATATCATAGGCTACTATTATCTCAGAAAAATCCCGCATTAGTGGGTAAAAGCTATGGTCTTATAGGTGCTACGCTGCCGCATCCAGTAGCTCTAAGTGCGTAGCATCCACGTCAAGCCTCAAAAACGCGGAAACCGGCGTCCTGCCACGGTGACCACCGGCTCAATGCCGTTTTGATGTAAACGTAAAACATATTCTATGCTACTGCTCCACCTGCGTACTGCTTAACTCTTAACGCGTGAGCTAGGGCGCTAATAAAGCCGTTAAGTAAATGTGGTTAACATTTTAACGCGTTAAAACTTAAGGCAGCGTTACGTAACGGCTGAATGAGCGCGCTAATTTACGCGTTTAGACGCAGGTGAAGTAGTAGTGGCACAAAAACGTTGTCTCTCACTATGGGCCTTAAGCTAAGCTCCAGGTGGCACAACGAGCTATGGAGAGGGCTATGCTCTGAGTTTCTCTGCGGGATCGAATGAGAGTTACCGAGATAGCCCATTGGATTGGCAAGTTGAAGTGGCAGTGGGCAGATCACATAACTCGGAGAACTGATGACCAATGGCTTCAGAAAGTTCTCGAGTGGAGACCACGTACCGGTAAGCGCAGCGTAGGACGTCCACCTACGAGGTGGACAGATGATCTCATCAAGACCGCAGTATCACGCTGGATGTAAGCCGCTTCCAACCGGTGTTATTGGAGATCCATAAGGGAGGCCTATGTCAAGCAGTGGACCTCATATAGCTGATGAATGGATGGATGGTACTTAGTATACGACAAGCTCTTACACGCTGCTTCGCCCTTAGGTATCATTTAGGGAATGTACTCGTATCCTGCGACACTTCACGACCAACCTATAAGCTTAGCATGTATTGAACACTTCGAGCAAATATCTACAGAGCCACAGTCCCTAAGTGAAAGTAGTAAAAAAATGTCCGAGCGCCGTCATACTTCAATAGTCGTCAACTTAGATATTTACATTAAATCATTCACAATGACCCGTTTTCTCGAATCACGACGTTATGTCACCTAATTAGTGCATGAAACCGGGCACTTTGGCATCACGCGGCGTTGTAGTTGGCTTGCAATCGTCTTACGACTAACTAATAATCGGCCAAGTAAGAGTCGGACTCGCGCACGGAGGGTTCCGTACTGTATGGGACTTTACTTCAATAATATAATAAATAATAAAATAAAATAAATATTTAAGGGGGGCCCTTAAATATTTATTTTATTTTATTATTTATTATATTATTGAAGTAAATATCAAACTAAATATTCTGTGAAAATTTCAAGCATGTACCTGTTACCATTATTAATATGGATCGAAAAACGTCTAAAAATTCAGGTTTGTTGTATGGAAGCCCCCCTTAAATATTAGATTTATTTTGTTTTTAGTATTTGTTGTTATAGCGGCAATAGATATACATCATCTGTGAAAATTTCAGCTGCCTAGCTATCATGGTTCATGAGATACAGCCCGGTGAAAGACAGACAGACAGACAGACGGACATCGAAGTCTTAGTAATAGGGTCCCGTTTTTCTCTTTGGGTACGGAACCCTAAAAAGCCTGCCCACTACGTAGCCTGGGCAGGGTTTTGGCTCGGACACTTTTTTGCACGATTGTGATTCTATAGATATTTACTCGAAGATTGAAAATCGATCTGTTGCTCCGTTGCTTCCTGCTATCTTAGCATACGACCACGGAAAACCTCTTTTCGCCGTGTCAAAAAGTGACAGATATATATACCTACCATAACTCTGTCTCGTTCTGACACGTCGAAAGAATTAATAATCGGTTGATAGAATAAATAAATTAATCAATCAAGAGCTAGTCGAGATATAAGTATTATAAGGCGCTTTGCACATGGAGCTACTTGAGTTGAGGCAACTATAAACTTTTTAAAAGTTTCCTGTAAAAAGTTGGTAGTTGCTATAGCGTTTACGGTTGCCGCAATTTTATGGCAATCTGTGAGCGACTTGTCGTCGCCGTTATAAGATGAGCATCAGCAATATTAAATAATCGGCCAAGTGCGGGCCGACTCGCGCACGAAGGGTTTCGTACCGTATGGAAGCCCCCTTAATATATTTTATTTTAATTTAACTATTTATTTTTGAGGGGAAAATACTACATAATACTCTGAGAATATTTCAAGCATCTTCCTGTTGCCGTTATTAATATCGAGCAAAAATATCACGTTTTTTGTATGGTAGCCCCCATTAAATATTTCTGTTTTTTAAGTATTTGTTGTTATAGCGTCAACAAAAATACGTCATCTGGGAAAATTTCAACGTTCTAGCTATCACGGTTCATGAGACACACAGACAGACAGACAGACGGACAGCGGAGTCTTAGAAATAAAGTCCCGTTTTTACCATTTGGGTAAGGAACCCTAAAAACCGGTATATAAATTAAAAGTTGCTAGTTGCAGCAATTAGAAACTAACTGAATCATCGATTACTGTACCAGCCTTTTTACTAGTCCACTGCAGGACGTAGACCTACCCACGAAGGGTGATTGGGCCATATCCACCACGCTGGCCCAGTGCGGGTTGGTGGATTCACATACGCCATCAAATTTCTTCTACGGACGTATGTAGCTATGTAGGTTGCCTCACGATGTTTCCCTTCACCGAAAAGCCAGTGGTGTGAAATTCCGCACATAAATTCCAAGGAATACATTGGTACGCGGCCGGGATTTGAACCCACGACCTCACGATTGTAAGGCGGGTGTCATTACCACTAGACCACCACGGCTTCATCGATTGCAGCAACTGAAAACTATTGACGATTGCCGGAACTCGAAACTCTAGTTACTATGTGTGCACAGTCCCATTGAAATATAATATATGTAAACAGCTAGTTGCCAGTTGCTGCAACATTTGCCCCATGTGCAATGCGCCTAAGGATGCAGTTCAAGGTCTGCTGTTCTCAGAACCACTTACTAGTCAGTGGCATAGCGTGCCTTGGAGAGGCCCTGCATCAAAATCAGTTGGGGGCCCGAATGAAGCAAAACTTGTGCTATAATAGTCGCAGCCACGTTCTGATTTTGCTGACTAGTTCTATAGGTCCAGTGATTAGTCGTATAAATGTCGAGTCAACGTTAAGGCAACTCGAAAGGCGCAGATTAATTATTATAGTATTGAAAATGCTTTAAAAGTAGAGTAGGTAAAGGTGAGAATAGGGCGCATGATTTGAGGAACAAACATCGAGTAAAAAGAAAACAGACGAAACAAACATCGAACTAAGAAGTTGCTAAACATCGTGAGAGAAAAATCAGCCAAGTACCTACGAGTCGGACTCGCGCACGAAGGGTTCCGTACTGTATGGGAGCTCCCCTCAAATATCTATTTTATTTTAATTTTATTATATATCATTGAAGTAAATATACAACTAAAAATTCTGTGAAAATTTCAAGCATCTACCTGGTACCATTAATATAGAGCGAAAAACGGCTAAAAATCAGGTATGTTGTATAGGAGCCCCCCTTATTTATAAATTTTATTTTGTTTTTAGAATTTGTTGTTATAGCGGCAACAGAAATACATCATCTATGAAAATTTCAGCTTTCTAGCTATAACGATTCATGAGATACAGCCTGGAGACGGACAGACAGGCAGACAGACGGACACCGGAGTCTTAGTAATAGGGTCCCGTTTTTACCCTTTACCCTATTACTAAAAAGAAAACTGCTTACAATATCATTATTATAAATTAAAAATTTTAAAAACCCCCGACACAAAAATATTTGACAACAAACTTTCAATTGACAACCATTTTGGGCACATTTGTAGAATTTTGGTTCTTCCATCCCCACTTTAACCCACCATAACTCTTAAACGGCTCAATCGATTTTTATAAAACATAGCTAAGAACACTCTCGATTAAGTCTCCTTTCATCCAAAAAAAACTAAACTGAAATCGGTTCTGTGGTTCGGGCGCTATGATGCCACAGACACCCCTCTTTTGCGTCGGGGGTTTAAAATAGGAGAGGAAAGATGTTTGGCCACCTTGTACGACATGACTATCTTATGAAAACCGTAATAGAAGGAAAGGTAGAAGGAAAGAGAAGAAGGGGAAGATTAAGGGCATTTGTAGATCAAATTAAACAGAAGGTAAATGTCATGTCGTACAGGGCGGTGAAAACACTGGAAGAGGACCGCGAGACGTGGAAGTTGCTCCATTGACAAGAGCCAAGCTCTTATTATAAACTAGCTGGCCCGATGAACTTCATCTCACCATCTGTCAACTGTCAATGTCAACTTTAACATGCCGTAACATTTTGTATGGGAAAATGAAGTTAATGTGTTTATTATTTTTCTCGCAACTATCATACATTTTCTCACCGTTTAAACCTTTCCTTAGCTTCCACAAATATTTTAAGATCAAAATTAGCCAAATCGGTTCAGCCGTTCTCAAGTTTTAGCGAAACTAACAACCTAGCTGACCCGGTGAACTTCATCTTACCATCTGTCAACTGTCAATGACAACTTTAACATGCCGGAACATTTTGTATGGGAAAATGAAGTTAATGTTTTTATTATTTTTCTCGCAACTATCATACATTTTCTCACCGTTTAAACCTTCCCTTAACTTCCACAAATATTTCAAGATCAAAATTAGCCAAATCGGTTCAGCCGTTCTCAAGTTTTAGCGACACTAACATCCACGATACATTTTTATGTACTTATAAGATTAAATGAAAAGCAAAACAATCCCAATTTAGTGCAGTAAAAGGTATGCAATATCGATGTCCCGTATATTGATACAGCTGATACGAGCTACGCCTCTGTTACTGGTAATATCTTTAATAGGTCACAGTAGCCTTGTAGGTACATATGAGGACGTCCTACGCCACCTTACGGGATCCGCTTGCCCACGCAATGTTTTCTGGGCCAGTCGGTCGCATATAGGGAACTAGCAAAGGACGTCCGCCCACGAGGATTTGCGTAGTTCTGTAAAATTTATAGAAACTGAAAATATTTACCTAAGTACCTTTTTAGGGTTCCGTACCCAAAGGGTAAAAACGGGACTCTATTACTAACAATCCACTGTCCATCCATCTGTCCGTCTGTCACCAACCTGTTTACCATGAATGTTTTAACGCTTTTTTTGGGCTACTGTACAGAGTCTGGGCCGACTTCGTAATGAATCGAATTCGACTTTTGACTTATGCATACAAACTTAAATATTAACACAGGACAAGTAGCAAAACGCCACATTACCACCCTGTGTTACCGCACTGTCGATTTTCCTTCAATACGTAGATACTCGTACGAAGCGGTTTGACTCAACATTTCTGATTCGTACCGCCAGGGACTGGAACAGGCTTCCTGCTTTCCTGTTTCCTAAGAGCTCTAAAACTAAAGCTTTTCAAGATCAGAGTGAATAGGTATCTTCTAGGTATTCTTGCTTTATCTTCGTCCACAACGTCGCTTACCATCAGGCGAGTTGGTGGTCAAGCGCGGACTTCGCGATAAAAAAATAAATTAAGTAGGTATTTACTGAGTTGATGCGCAGTCCCGATTCATCTAATAGGTCAAGTTGTATACCAACTAATTTAACCTAAGTTCTAAATTGTTATGAACCTTGAAATCAGCACAAGCCGAGCCCGTCAAGTGTCGAGTTCTTGGCAGCAGCATCTCACTTCAACCCGACCGTCGCGTCACCTACTTTGACATAGGTACCTAGTAGGTACTAGAGAACTGTGAATCATCCCTCAAAATTTTAGTATAGAATTAGCATGATGACTATAAAAATCGGCCAAGTACGAGTAGGACTCGCGCATGAAGGGTTCCGTACCGTATGGGAGCCTCCCGGCAAAAAACCCGTTTGTTGTATGCCCCCCTTAAATATTTATATTATTCTGTTTTTAGTATTTGTTGTTATAGCGGCAATCGAAATACATCATCTGTAAAAATTTCAACTCTCTAGCTATTACAGTTCATGAGATACAGTCTGGTGACAGACAGACGGACAGACAGCCGAACAGCGGGATCTTAGTAATAGGGTCCCGTTTTTACCCTTTGGGTACGGAACCCTAAAAATAGAATAACTCCGTCAGATCTACAGACTATCAAAAAATATTAGACACGTATTTTTTCTTTTGTCAATTGAACAAAAATTGATCAAAATATAGCCTGTTAAAGTTCCGCGTGACGTCACAGGTCCCTTACAAATGTGTAGACTTATGTGAGAGAGATGACATCACGGCTCCACTCCCAAACTTTGACAAGGTTTATCTTTGTTGGTTGTGGTTTAATTGATAAAAGAAAAGATACGTGTCCAATGTTTTTTGATAATCTAACTCACGGACTAATTATAAAAATATTTTATGCCTATATTATAAATTTTATATGCCTATATTATTAATTTTATGCCTATGTTATAAAAATATTTTATACTCTGTAGTCAGCCGAAAGGGAGCTATTAAGACCATAATTTGATTATGAAAAAACTTTTACTATGGGGCAAAACGAAAATTCGGAAAAAGTATCAGCTGTTCCATAAGTACAAAACTGCAATTTGGAATGACCTTTTTTGTGCATAGTACATTAGTTCTGGCTAACCCTGTATAGGGACGAGTAGAATACAACGACACTTTATTGAAACTACAAATAACTAATATAAATTAGAAAATTAAAAAACCCCCGACACATTGACAACCATTTTGGGCACATTTGTAGAATTTTGGTTCTTCCATCCCCACTTTAACCCACCATAACTCTTAAACGGCTCAATAGATTTTTATAAAACATAGCTAAGAACACTCTCGTTTAAGTCTCCTTTCATCCAAAAAAAACTAAACTGAAATCGGTTCAGTGGTTCGGGCGCTATGATGCCACAGACAGACAGACAGACAGACAGACACACTGACAGACAAACAGACACGTCAAACTTATAAAACCCCTCTTTTGCGTCGGGGGTTAAAAAGAATAAATAGGTACTTAACAGAAAAAAATATCATAAAAGAGGCACAAACCGCTGTTTATTGCTAAAGGCGATATCTTCCTGACAACCTTCTTTAGAAGCATGTAAAGGCTTAATAAATAACTTATCCACCAACCGGCACTGAGTCAGCGTGGTGGGTAAGGCCCGTTCACCCTTCCCGAGTAAACCTATGATCTACAGAAAGCCAGTACAGGGTACTAATTCATGTATGTATACAATAAAAAATAACATTCAAATTGCCTACTTATTTCATCATCATAATGACTACTCTCGTCACATCATTTATTTTTAACCCCCGACGCAAAAGAGGGGTGTTATAAGTTTGACGTGTTTGTTTGTCTGTGTGTCTGTCTGCCTGTCTGTCTGTTTGTGGCATCATAGCGCCCGAACCACTAAACCGATTTCAGTTTAGTTTTTTTGGATGAAAGGAGACTTAATCGAGAGAGTTCTTAGCTATGTTTTATAAAAATCGATTGAGCCGTTTAAGAGTTATGGTGGGTTAAAGTGGGGATGGAAGAACCAAAATTCTACAAATGTGCCCAAAATGGTTGTCAAATGAAAGATAAGATATTTTATCAGTGGTAGGACTCTGTCTAGCCTGAGGAGTGTCGGGGGTTTTTTAAATTTTAAATTTAAGTTTTTTTACAAGTTTTATGGAACTTATGGTTTTAAGGTCAGTATTTGGATGGGTGACCGCGGGTGGCATTTTCCAACTGAGCGCTATCGTGACTCGGATGACATGTTAAATTGTAGGTCCCGGTTGTTTTAACCGTTTAGCCATGTCAGAGGCCTTCAGGCGGCCTAAAAAGCTAAAAACTCTGACACCTGCCCGGGTAGCACAGCAAAGGGAGAAAACCATTTTATCCACTTTAAAATGTCAGTTGTCTTTTTTTAATCCATACTTAGTATCCTCTTCGAGGGGATATAATGGTGGAAAGACAATTTGTCCCATTGCCATGCTTCCCGTGCAGGGCGGCCTAAAAACTTTGACACCTGGCCTATACGAACTTACTTACTTACTTACTTATGGAATTTAAAATGTTGACAATCTCTGATTCTCTACAATCACTAAAACAAATTAAAAATAAAATCACTGAAATTATCTTTTCAGGAGTGATGTCACAGACATGCACTGATACAAAGACTCATATATAGACACTCAAAATACAAAGTTTGGAGTAATAACTTGTCACCCTCCTTTATTTTTGGGGTTTAAAATCTAACATAATATGAGATAGTTGCAATAACACGGAATATCCAGAAGTTTTATTAAAAATATGAGTCAAGAAGCGCTGAAAATGTGGAACAATCTAAATTTTTCATTGCAACTAACTAAAGTGGAACTGTGTTTGTCCCAAGAGCTTTTGTTATAAAACTAATTTCATTACTAGTACTGTTTTATACACAAGGCAATTACGAAATAAGTACGAAAAAAGGAACAGCATTCCTAATTCTGAAACGCACAAGCTAAACTATGCATTTTAAGCCTTGTTCACGGTGAAATAGTGGTTAAAATGCTTCGAATTCACCGTAACTAATTTTTGATGGTGAACCCAAGTTCATCATAGGAACACAACGCCATCTCTACGGATTCCAACAAAATTTTTCACTGAACCATTTTCTTATAAGAACTCGCACACAAACTCAAAACGTATGCAGTTATGACACACACAAGCGCAGAACACTACACAATCGAACGCACCCACACGCCGAGAAAAAAACGATAAAAAAGTGCACACAAACTCAATTTTTCCTATGCGCACACTAGAAAGAGATAGAATCGTTCTATTTTTAAAAATTCGAAAATTAGAGACTCCCAATTTAAAATTATAATTTTCGGTTTAATTCATACTTCTAATGAATGTAAGATATATACAAGGGCAAAGTAAGATCCTAGTAAGTCAAGTAGAGTAGGTATAACTGAAATGCACAAGGTTCATACAACGTTGGCACCCACACAGACGTAAGTTCTGTGTATACGTCGCTGCACTTTATCTCTGTAGTGGTAAATACTGCGACGAATGAAGTTGATACTTGAGAAATACTTTCGATTGAGAGAAGGTGAAAGATGGGGATTGATTTATGTGACGCTTTGTGAATGTTGTTCTCAAAACGTAGTATTCGTGTTTATCCTTAAACGGCGCTTGTGTTAGGTTTAACAATTACATATTCGATTTTAAGGAAATAACCAAGCGTTCTACGATACAATTATTACCACTTTAACTGTTCAGATAATTATTATTACCAACCGTAATCCCCTAATTTTATAGTGTAATTATTTTGTGTCGACCGAAATTATTTCAATACAGTTTGGTGTTTGGTTTTCCTGGAAGCCAATTAAGGAAAATAATTCAGTGATCTCATAAACAGGACAAACTTCAAGCTTCATTGACGTAGCAACTGATTTTAATTCTCAATTTAAAATGAAATAAGCGCTTTAAATTGTGAATGGTTAGAAATAGGACGTGATATTTCTGGTTCGTTTTCGGGTTGAATTTTCTCTAATTAAAACAGTTTAGTGAAACGAACTCAGTGGATATTGATGTGAAAAAATCTACCTACAGACGGAAAACACATGCACGGTGTTTGTTATATTATTTTTATATTTCAGTAAAAAAAATACGTAATTAAGATCGTGAAGTGGTCTTAGGTACTTATTATCTAACGTGAAGCGCTATTTCTACCCTATTTCCGTCAAAAACGTTTTTTTTTTCACGAAAGTGTCGCCCAGTTCAGCGTGGAAGTACCAAGAGGGTGCAGTCGCGGTACTCGGTCGCAGTAAATACAAGGTAATGGCTAAGTACGCACGCGGTCTAGTACGCCGTGCGCTGGTTGTGCAGTCCCGCCTATGCACAATCGGTAGAGAGTCGCATACCCACCGCCGACGGTTATCACGGCCACAACACGCGACGTAAACGCTCAACAACCCAAAAAAAAACAACAGGACAAAAAAAACTATTTTTACAAAAATATATTCATATCATTCGCGCGTATTTTCAAATCACGTATTTTTCGGAAACTTAGTGTGTTTTTGCAAATTTTTCTATAATGCGAACATATCACATGGAAACTTAGGACCCCGTATTTTTAAGTAAGATTAATATTTTTGTGTCTAACGTGATGTGTGTATTTTGTGACAGTGCCGCCGTAATTCGGATGGATTAGTGTTCATGAGGTGACGGATTTTGTGATTGGGACAAGTTTTGTTATACAAAATTAGTACCGAAGTGACTAACTGGACCGAGGGAGGAGCTGCTACCCCTGACGCATGTAAGTACTAAACTTCGCGCCCAAAATTTGACATGTGACATTTTTGACATTTATCAGTGTGCGTGATATGTCAGTGACATGTACCTGTACATGCGTAACGGTGTTTGTGTGAGTTCACGCACATTTTTTTGTGTTTTCTTAACATCCCCTCCACCTCTCCCCACCTACCGTCGTTATCGTTATCCCACTCTTTTTCTATGGCTTGATTAGGTTAGTGTGCGTGTCTTGCTCGTGTGAGCGTGCAAATTGCAACCTATATTTTGATCAAAGGCCAATGACGACATAGAATACAAACTGTTAATTTTAATTACTATCTCATCGATTTATTATACAGTAATAATACAATGGAATGAACACTTTTATACATCTACTGAACTTTAAATTAAAACTTTTTTTATCTAAATACGAAATTGGCTCAAGTTTGTTTTTTATTAATAAAATATACCTACTTAATTTAGTTTAAACAAACATAAATATGATTTTAGTATCAAACGTAATTTTAAAAACTATTTATTAGTATGTTAATTCATTAAAAAACGGCTCTACGAAGGTCTACGCGCGATCGTAGGCTAAAATGATGCCGTCGGAAAAAATGCCGCGCTTTTCGGACCAATTTAAATACCTATTTTTGGGGTTTTTGGTTATAAATTTTGATTTTGGAACGAAATATTTTTTTAAATTCTGTTCTTTTTGTATTGAGTATTCGTATTTACATTTCGTCACAGAGGATGTATCATTGAGATCAACATGCAATGTTGATAGATAGTGGGGTTAATTTTTTAGGCTTTTGACAGCTATAAACTTGATATTAAAGTATTGTTTCTCTTTTATAATAGATCGCAATGCAAAAGAAAGCTATACTTTGAGCCTAATGGTAGTTGTATATTTTTGTTCAATACTGAAAATAAACTTTTCTTAACATTGTTTTGGTTTAGATTTTTTTTTCGAATATCATAACAGTTATTTTAAAACATTCTGAACTGAATTTTCCCACTCGCGTGGTACAAACGTGTTGATAAAATAGGCATGTTCCGGCAAATAAATTCATCATCATCATCAAAACTTAAAGATTTCTAAGCATTTGTCCAATATTTAAGCGTTTTTGAAGCAAAGTAAGCGAACAAATAACTATTGTTTCAATTCCAGTTTCGAGACCACAAGTTTGTTTATTTAAGAGCACTGAAATATTTCGGTTCCAGTTTAAGAGTACCTATCATTCTTTTTATTAAAAACTAATTTCATTGAAAAAAATGAGAGCAGCATTCATAGAAACATCAAGGATCGTAATCAAAATTCTTTCTCAAAAACATATTAACATTACATTATTGATACAAACATTATTATACTCAACTATTTTTTTTTCTACTAGAGTTCGTCTTTCCTAAAATATTATAAGACTCTACGTACCTACATAAGTATGTAAAATGTAAGTGAAACAAAATGTAAAAAAGACACATTGTTGAGTAAGTAATATTTGGTATATTTACTAGTTTATTTATTGTAACAAAACTTAAAAAATATTTCATGAATTATCACTATTAAAATTAACTAACTTAAATAAAAACGTAGATTAAAAAACTTACTCTAAAACTCATATACTAAATCACTACATAGTATAAAACAAAGTCGCTTCCCGCTGTCTGTCCCCATGTATGTTTATATCTTTAAAACCACGCAACAAATTTTGATACGGTTTTTTTTAATAGATAGAGTGTTTCAAGAGGAAGGTTTATATGTATAATACACCTGTGTGAAGCCGGGGCGGGTGGCTAGTTAAAAATAAAAAATAGTTAATATAAATATAGTTAAAAATAATAATCTAGAAGACCCGGGGCAGAGGGTAACGTGGCCAGAATGCTAGTTACATAGGTATACCTAGTGGTATATTTACTGATATTTACTGAAAATAGGGAAGCTACCTAAATATATTGATATTTTTATTGGTAGAGTTAAGGCTAAAATATCTGAAATATAAGTGGTAAGCCATTGCTCCAAACATCGACTTGGCATTTTTTTTTCTTATATGGCTTCAACATTATAACCTTTGGGGTTTTACCTCAGTGATTTGATAAGTACTCCTACGAGTATTTCTCCCTGTTTTGATAAAACTTAACTCTACCTATTTTATCCCATCTTACAATATCCTGAACTAAGAAATTTTCAAAAATGTACATATAAAATTCTGCTATGTCTTATGAAAATTTCGAAAAATAAGCGGTTGTTTTCCATAGCAGGTATATAACTAGCTTTAAGTACTTAGTATCTCTAATCGCCCAAAAAACATACCTAATTTAGGCTCTACCAAATTTCTGTAACATCATAAGAAATTACGAGTTTTGAATTTATTTTGATTTTATTTTCCACAACACTTTAGTTTTTCTGGCAAATAATATGACCAAAAATACTTAGGTGCATACTCGTAGCGTCAAAATCTTCAAACATTAATACTCAGCTGTTAATGTTCCACTGTTGAACTCCGGCCTACCCACGAAAGGGTACATTTTTTCAGCCTTTCGTGCCACGCTAACCATGGAGATAATTTTTATTTGTTTACTAAATACACAATCAAATCCAATCTTAAGTTAAAGTTAAAATATTACATTAGTAATAATATCTTATTCTTAACTTACATTGTTTTATCTTAATCTTTTATCTCAATATCATCCAAGCCACCGAAATTATAGAGCCAGCTTTTAAGTGTGTCATTACTCATAGAGGGTGTGGTCAAACGCATATCTATTTTGGATAAATATATAATCATATTTCAACTAAATAATGACTTACCGCAAAACTATGCTGTTTTAAGTTAAAATACACGTAACTATAATCTTATATCACGTTAAATTGTAGATACCGGCTGTTTTAACCGTTTAGCCATGTCAGAGGTCTTCAGGCGGCTTAAAAACTCTGACACCAGGGCTAACCACCCGGCCTATACGAACTTACTTAAGTACTTTATATCTTCATGTTCTATAAGCAACCAAAATGTAGCTACTTTTCAAATGTGTCATTACTCTCACTAAGGATATGGTCAAACGCATATCTATCTTGGATAGTGATAATAATAAAAATAGTGCTCGTCGACATCACCATCCCACATGACGAGAACCTCGCGAAGGCCGAGAAGGACAAGCTCAGCAAGTACCTTGACTTGGCTCACGAGGTTACCGCCATGTGGGATGTTGACTCGACGATCATTGTCCCGATAGTCGTTTCGGTGAACGGTTTAATAGCAAAGAGCCTCGACCAACACCTCAAAAGGCTCTCGCTAGACGGTTGGGTCAAGGGCCAGATTCAAAAGGCAGTGATCCTGGAGCGAATAGTCAGGAGGTTCCTCACCCTAGTTTTTTAGTTTTCAATGCCTTTATTTTGTAAAAAACTTAGAAATTAAGAAATTAAATAAATGTGTGAATAATAATAAAAAACCGCAATGCCCAACGGTCAGATCCTTATCAGCAATGACAGAAATATCAAACAAGTAAGGACATTTATTATAATTAACTTTATTTTGGCGATTCGTAAAATTGAGGAAATGAGTTATCGGACTTGTATTTTTACATTCAATATGACCTAAAACCGAGTTTTTATCAGTACTGTTGTCACCGAAAAAAATTTATGATTTACATTGCATTCAACCGATTTCGAAAAAGGAAGTTCTTTATTTTACGATATGTTTTTAGGGTTCCGTACCCAAAGGGAAAAACGGGACCCTATTACTATGACTTCGATGTCCGTCTGTCTATCTGTCCGTCTGTCACCGGGCTGTATCTCATGAACCATGGTAGCTAGGCAGCTGAAATTTTCACAGATGATGTATTTCGGTTGCCGCTATAACAGCAAATACTTAAAACAAAATAAAATAAATATTTAAGTAAGGGGGGCTTCCATACATTAAACCTGAATTTTTAAGACGTTTTTCGCTCTATATTAATAATGGTATCAGGTAGATGCTTCAAATTTTCACAGAATATTTAGTTTTATATTCCCTTCAATAATAAATAATAAAATTTAAATAAAATAAATATTTAAGGTGGGCTCCCATACAGTACGGAACCCTCCGTGCGCGAGTCCGACTCGTACTTGGCCGTTTTTTTTTGTGTGTATGTTACGCGATTATTCGGCCAATTAGGAACCGATTTTGATGTTTTTTTTTTTTGGTAGACAATACTTCAGAGATGGTCATGGTCGAAATCGGTTGAGTAGTTATTGAAAAATCAAAATAATGTAAGTAATTAAATAAGTACATTGAATCGAGCGCACTATTTGTACGAAGATTGCAATTATTGAAGTCAGCTGTGCCATTTTTGGTGGAAAAAGAAACTTACTGTTACGTTCAAATTGTGATAGAAAGTCAGATATGCCTATTTATGTTATGTTCTTGAGTAGGCTGAAGCTTAGGTCAGTAGGTTTTATTTATGGAGGGGCGGCAAAGATGCCAAATAGCCTACCTAGTGACGGCAAATATATAAATTTGGATAAACACGGTCATAGGTATTAAACGCAAAACCTTTAAGAACAGGTGTAGTACATCTAGATAAACAACTTTTGTTCCAGGACTTTTGGAAAATCACGAAGAAAAAATCAGCTTTTTCATACAAAAAGTTCGTCAACGCGCGGCAAAATGTATGGAGAAGCGAAATTATATTTTGCGAATTTTCTAAAGTCGTAGTACAAAAGTAGTTTTTCTAAATGTACTAGACCCACCCTTAAAAGATTTTGCGTTTAATACCATGACCCTATGTACTATGTACCTATGCTATGTACTAGGTATATTCCCTGAATATTTTCTTCAAATACCTACTACTACATATACATAAAATTACATAATATAATGAAATTTGTAATCAGAACTAAGTCAACTCAGTTGTGATTATACCTACACATACCCTAAAATATCTAATCATCAAAAGTACTCGTACCTACAAAATGGACGCCGAAATTTTTGTTCTTGCAAATATATTGTTAAACATTGGACTCTCAATATTTTCCTGTACAAAGATAACAAACGAGGCAAAAATAATTATTTTAAGCGGAAGTTTAGTAAGTAATAAACTTCCGGTAAAAATAGTAGTTAGTAGAAGACTAGGCACGAAATCAACAAGCGTTATACAATAATCTACTCTAAATTTATAGTAATCATAGATTCCCGCAAAATGGAGTCAAAAAGCTTAACAAAGCAACCAAACTTAACATAAAATAATAATAATAATAATAATAAATTCTTTATTTGTTCCAACATCAAATTTAAATGTATGGTACTATTAACTACTAACATACAATGGGCCTTATAAAAATCGTAGTTAAGATAGCGTTAAAGTACCATTAGATTACTTGAACCACGCACTAGGTCTCATAGGAGCCTGTATGGCAGGGTACAAATTATCTACTGGTCTTTAGACCGTTTATGCACACTTCACACTTGATTCATAGGTACCTACACCTTTTTCTATACTTATTTAAATGACTTTCACTATACATACATTCTATATTAAAAACTACTTTAAAACTAAAAAATCTAATATTTTTGTTTTTTTATTTGCCAGGTTGTATGTATATAGGTAAATAAATTTATATAATATTAATGAGTTGTGTGTGTGAGTGTGTGTGTGTGTGTGTGTGTGTGTTATGCTGTATATATAAATATATTTATATTATATAGGTATATTATTTACATATAGTATATTATGTATTTGTCTGGAATTCCTAGTTACATCTAACATTATCACTTGATTTTTCTTTGTGGCTGTCATATCATTTTATTACTTCTAGTATTTTTTCAGTTTCGTCATAGTCAAGGGATAACAAGTATTTAAATAGTAGCTGGTTGCATTTGAATTTATTTACTTTATCCATTTTTAATATTTTGTTTAGTCTGTTATATATTAGAGGTCCTAAAGTTTTTACAGACATTGTGCCAAATGTTGTTCTGTTTCTGACAGGTTCAAAGATGCGATCTTTGCGTCTTTTATGACTTTTTTCTTGCAGATCTTGTTTGGTGATTTGCGAGTGTTGCCTGACTGATAGTGCTTTAACAAACAATTTCCGGACTGATAGTACGGCACATTCTCGGAACAAGTCTTTAGTGGAAAAAAGCCTAGGCTTAAACGTCATGACTTTGAGAAGCGCTCGTTGAGATATCTCTAACCTTTCAAGGTGAGACTTGGCGGCAGAACCCCATGCAGTGATACAGAAAGATAGGATTGATTGAGCTAATGCATAATAAATTTTAATGAGTGAGTCAAATTTCAAGACATGTCTCAACTGCTTAAATGTAAAGATAAGTTTCCTTATTCAGTATAGTCCATAAAATACAGTAGGTTAGCTATCAACTTTAATTTTAAAAAAAAAACGATTTCCAAATCCATATAATCCGATTTATGTTTGCGCCTTCCATCACCGCTTTATAGGTACCTAATTGGTACCTAATTGGCAAAAGAAAATAAGAAAACAAACGATTACCTAAATTCAAACATCCTAAATTCCATTTCACGTAATTTATATTCACTCTTCCTTCCAAAAATTACATTAAAAATCCAATTTCCAAACTCAAACATTACAATTTAAGCTCGTGCCCTCGAACGCTATTCCCTAATCAACTAAAAAAATGAAATGAAAACCAACCACAAACATTTTAAATATAACTTTCTATAGTTTTCTATTCTATCGTCATTCCAAAAATAGTAAATAAAAACAAATTCTAGACTCAATTAAACATCTCGCTGTAGATCACTACTCTGTAATCGATTAATGAAATGAAAAAGAAAACAAACCATCAACTAAATTTCAACATTCTAAATTCAATATCACCTAACTTTCCCATAGAATCCTCACTCGAATAATTAAAAAAAACGGTAAAAGATCTAATTTCTAAATTCAAACAATCCAATTCAAGTTCGCGCCCTCGAACCATTCGCTAATAGCGCGGTCCTCGCGCTTGCGCTCGGCCAAGGCAAGCGTTAGCGCAACTCCAGCGACTGTCAATGTTACTACATAACCTACAAAGCTTAGACGCCGCCATCTTGAATTTAGTCGCCGTTTGAAGGCTGCACGCATGGCTGATGGCTTGTTTAGAGAACGTGGCTTAGCTTTAATTAGGAGCAAATGTCTAAGTTTGGTCTTTAAAGACAGGATGTATGTATCTCATGCACATTGCATTACAGATTGTAGGTATGTTTAGTTTGTATGACATTTATATAATCTTTGACTGCCTCGGTGGCTCAGTGGTTAGTGACCCTGACTCCTGGATCAAAGAGGCGTGGGTTCGATTCCCACCCAGGGCAAGTATTTGTGTGATGAACATAGGTGTTTGCTCTGTGTCTGGGTGTTATTTAGGTGTTATTATCTATTTAAGTATGTATTTAAAAATATGTAATATATGTAGTATATCAGTCTCTGGCAGCCACATGACAAGCTTTGCTTAGTTTGGTGTTAGAGATCGTGTGTAAGATGTCATCTAATAAAAAAATGTATTTATTCTATTCTTAACTTAGAAATTAAAGAATGTATCTGTTTGCATCGCATTAACAGGGTATGTAAGTACCTAGCTAAGATTGCTCTGTACATAATTCAAGAAACTACTATGGAAATATCCTGTTTAATAACAGAAAATTCCATATGTTTAACCAACTTCCAAAAGGAAGAGGTTCTATGTTCGTCTGTATGTATTTTTTTTGTGTATGTTCATCGATAAATTCGCCACTTGTGGTAAACCGAATCGAAAAATCCTTTTTTACTTCGAAAGGGTATACTTCTGAGGCGGTCACATTAAAATTTTAAAGAATTCGGCTGATCCATTTTTGAAAAATCATTACCTATTGTTGTTTTGTAAACAATTCAAGCGAAATATTTGAATTTTGTACACGATGGCAGGCGGTTTTGCCATTTTCTGAGAAATATAATTACTATTGATAATTATTTCCTATTAAAAATGTAGAACAAAAAAACTGCACAACTTCGTTAGGTTTATATATAGGCTGAATCAAACTTCTTGGCATTTGTGCAGTTAGCTACAAGCTGCGCATATCCCCTCTCTTGCGCCGCTTACATATGAATACAAATACAGGGTTATATCTAATCAATTAGCATCCTTTTAGGGGCTTATTCTGTAGGTACATCAAAACCAACAATTTTGTTCTGCAACTTTTATCAAAACTCAAAAAAAATCAGCTGTTCCATACATTTTGTCGCGGGTGAACGATATTTTTCTATGGAAAATTTAATTTTTTTTTGAGTTTTGACAAAAGTCGCAGAACAAAAGTTGTTAGTTTTGATGTACAGAATAAGCCCCTAAGATGATGCTAATTGATTAGAAATAACCCTGTATAAATACTGCGCATAGGTAGGTTCAAATCATCATCAGGTTTCCTTTTTTGACCGACGTAACGAAGGAGGTACTCAATTCGACGCGTATATTTTTTTTTGGTTTTCTGTCAATGGTCATTGATTAGTACTACTCCCGTATGTATACTTACTTCGCTAGTACCATTATGGAACTAGCGACGTAAAATTTATATTATTATCATCTACGTCGCTAGTTCCATTGATCAGTGTTATATATAACCACGCATAACTTTTTACATAGCGCTTCAATTGCGATAATTCTTTTTTTATTGGAAAGAGTATATTTCGAAGTTTGTCCCATTTAAATGTTATTTAAATCGGCTAAGCTATTTTTGATAAATCAACAATAATGTGAAAAATCCAACATCGAACCGTGCGAAATATTCGCGTATCCAGTACTCAGTTGAAGTCGGTCTTATTGTCATGTTTTGCATAAAATAATTATATTTTGTAATTTCTTAAATAGGTTTTCTTCATCATCTTTTTTTTTAAATTGGGACCTATTTTGTAATAGGTTTGCGTCTTTAAACAACAAAGTTAAGAGATCTAGATAGTGTGAGCGTACCACAGTGTACGTAGCAGTGGCTAGGCCACAGATATCGGAAGATAAGACTTGTCTTTTACGTACCTAGAGATTTTGCCATGGGGGGGGAAGCTACCTACTTTAGCGTACCCTAACAATGTGTATTAAAAAAAAAACTTTTTTTTAAACCAGCTTTTACTGAACAATTGCTCGCCAAGACGAATCAAATATTGCATTGTCACGTGATTTACACATGTATGCAAAATTTCAGCTCAATCGGTAACCGGGAAGTGCATCAAATTTAATTTGCAAGATATGATTACAGACAGACAACGGGACAGGTGTAAATAAAAGCTTGTAAAATAGATCTATTGACTTTCAAGTTTTTTGAGATGGGCAAAGAAGTTTCTACGGTGGGCAAAGCTGAACTGTGCCCCCTTAGTTACGCCCATGCCAGTCGTCTTGATTTCAAGGGACTTTATTCTGTACGAAACTTGAAACTTGAAAAATGTGCTTTATATCACTACACGTAGCGCCAATGATTACTCAAAGACCACAATAAATCACCTATTTATTTAAGTTCACACCACTACATTCTGCATTCCGGATGTAGGCGGCGCCACTGGCATTTCATTGACACAAAAATACTTAGGTACCAACTACCTACTTATATGCGTTGCTTTCCATCAGGTGAGATGGTGGCCAAATGTATCCCTATTATAAATAAAAAAAAACATACATGTAGCAGTGTATGAGTATATGCTACATATAAAAGTCTCTGTACTCCGAGAAGGCCAGTCTCCACACTCTATGGGCTGTGCTAGGCGAAAGTTGCGCCCGCGCTACTGTTACCTTACCTAGCTCGCGCGTCATGAACTCACTCACGGCTTTATTCAATGGCAGCTTAGTGTCAGATTGTCGCCGGATGTAGGTGGCGCCACTGGTGTTTCATTCGTAGACAAAATAACTTTTTTTATTGGTGTGTGTCCAAGATGATTCCAATGAAACAATAAGGATATTATTGTTACTAGGTAATTGTTTGCTAAATTCTACTCTTTTATGACTATTTTTATGGGTTAACAACGCGAAGTGTAGATTTGCTAATATCATAATAATTTATTTGTGTATGATATCAGCACCCCTTGCACATGGCAAACGGATTAACCCATTTTATCCACTCTTAATGTCAGTTGTCAATGTCAATCTATGCATTGTTTCTTCTTCTTCTAGGGGATACATTGATGGGAACAATTTTTATCTATTTGAGTTCATTCCAATTTAGTGAAATGAAACTGAAATCAAAATGCTTATTTTCCAGACTTATGTATGTCTATAAAAATAAAAATTACACATGATAAAAAAATTACAAAATCAATACTCTGTTGTCTGGGTTAAGCAAGTAAGTAAGAGCTAAAGATCGGAAGTAAGTAAGGTTTATATCTCATTTAAATTAATTTCCTTATTCAATTAATCCCGATTCATAATGTTAGCAAAACAAAGAAAATGAAAATCTAACAGTTTTAAAAATATTAAAATTACAGATCAAGGTTTTCGTCAATAGGTATACGCTTCGCCATAAAATTTATTCAGCAATCGAAAGTGCATTTTAAAATTAAAACCACTCGTAAAGCACGAAACATCTGCCCGTAGCCGAGACAAGCCAAAATGCTTAAAAAAAACAAAGACTGGCCTCCAGACGAAAGTAATGAAATGAACAAAAAATTAAAAAGACATCGTCCCTTACCGCTGTCTGCAGCCGAAATTGAGTGACCTCATTTTTTGGCGGGACTCCTTTGTTTTGTGACAGTTTGTTTTGTTTTTCGATTTTTTTGTGAAATATGGCCCCGGCTGTTCATGACGTGCGATGTACTTACTTATTTTGGACACAAACATGTGAAGGCGGTTTTAAATTTAAGAATATGTAGGTATTAACGAAGACGAGAACTTTGTATAACCAATGAATGATAATTGTTGCATTGTTTTATTTAAGACTAGCTGCCTGTCCCAGCTTCGCCCGGCTACGATTAGCTAAAGAACACAAATAGTAAGGCTCCCTATTTATTTAAGACTAGCTGCCTGCCCCGGCTTCGCCCGGGTACGATTAGCTAAAGAAGACATATAGTAAGGCTTTTTTTTTGAAAATATAATATAGCCGATGTTCACCGGGTATAATGAAGCTTTCCAAAGGTAAAAGAATTTTTCAAATCGGTTCAGTAGTTTCGGAGCCTATTCGATGCAAACAAACAATCAAATCTTTCCTATTTATTATAGTGGTATTTGTAGTCAAATCTATCTAATTATGATCTAGACACATAATATCATAATAGATTACAAAGTTTTCGGATTTATAATATTTTAAGTACTTACCTAATAATATTATAAAACCAAAGGTGTGTTTGTTGGTTTGTTACTCTTTCACGCAGCAACAGAGCAGCGGATAGACTAGTTTTTTGGCAGACATAGTTCATAGGTCAAAGATTGACATACTGACATAGGTTACTTTTTATCCAGGAAAAATAAAAGGTTCCTATAGGACTAGTGTGCTGCACTATAAAATTAAAATCATTTCATTCACAAAAATCAAATTATCAAATATCATAGCTAGTGTGAAATAAATTAGACTTAGACACTAGAACAGACGTTTGAGAGGTTCCCCACAATAGCCAACCTGGCAACTCTAACACCTGCCCGTGCATTCCTGCAAGTAACTATTACTGCTCTATGCCTTAGTGCCAACTTAGTCTTTACGACCTAAGCTACAGACCTACAGATCTCGTTCGTAGCTGTAAAATGGAAAGTAGCTTCGCATTTTAGCTCATTTAGGTTTTAGGATGCTGTTAGGTTGGTAGTGTCAAAACTTGATTTCAATGTAGTGTCTACATTGCTTAGGTACTATTTCTCTGTGTGAAGCAAGAGTCAGTAATACTAAGAAAGAAATTATTTTATGTTTGTAACTATTGTTATGTCTCTAGTTTACCTGCGTCAGAGACAAACCAGCTGACTTAAAACTCCAAAGAATATACAAACAAAAGTTTAGGAGCATGACGTGTCAAACTAATGGCTAGTAGGTACTTTGAAGAATTAATATAGGTACTTAATTAGTGATGCTTGCAAAGAAACAAACCAGCTGACTTAAAACTCCAAAGAATCTACAAACAAAAGTTTAGGAGCATGACGTGTCAAACTAATGGCTAGTAGGTACTTTGAAGAATTAATATAGGTACTTAATTAGTGATGCTTGCAAATATACAAGTGTGTCACGCCAAAGTTTTCTTACAAGAGACTAAGGCACGAGCCCTATTTTTCAAATTCGAACGCCTAGAAACGTATACCTACTTAAAATCTTTACTTTAAAATCCATTTCACGCAAAACTTCAGTACTGGACATGGTAATAAATTTTAAAAGAAACCAGACTGCAAAGGGGGAAATCGTGAAATGGAACGTAGAAATGGAAATTAAAAAGAAAACAAATACATAATAATAATTATGGCGAATGGTTTTCGAACTGTCACTGTCAAAGTTCCGTATATGTATTATGTTCCTAGTTGGTTCCTAGGCGTTAAAAATTTGATAAATAGAGCCCCAGGGAGCTTTAATATCTATGGAACAACTTTTTTTTATCAAAATACGCGTGCCACCACTTAGTAGGTTCATAACTCATATGGAACACAACATGGTGATAGTCATAAGATGCAAAATTTCGGCATGGATTTAAAGATAAAATTACATTTTATAATTTCAAATTCCTACTAGTAAAGACTAAACGGATGTTTTCTTCTATGGTGTGAAGCTCAGTGGATTATAGGTAGTAGATAGCTAATAAAACCATAATTACATACCATGGTATACCAGCTAATATAACTAGTTAAGCAGCGATTTCTTTTGCATGTAGGTAAGTACCTAACACAAAATGTTATAGCGAAGTACGTAGGTAAGTAAGCATTTAAAATAACTCGCATACTGCATTGCATCTAGACTATCTGCTCCATCAAACCATATTCAAATAAGAAAATGAGCGAAGCCAAAACAAAAACAAAAACCACACAGGTCGAGTACCTCCAGCTATAATTTCTAGTAGCAGACTAAAATCAAAACAAAATGGCGGCCTAAGATCAGGTTATCTATGAAGCGAGCAGCAAATTCCAAGCAAAAAGTAATAGACATAGTTGCACGATGAAAATATTCAGTTTTTATACAGCTACTGATAAAAAAACTTAGATTAGAGTTGGTCTTCCATCGCCTATCGACAGGGAAGACTGAGGAGTTAGTGCAAGTTTACACTTAAATTGAAACTACTACTATTACTTTTCGAAGCTATATAGGTATTTGCGGCTTGCGCTAAAATAAAAGACAAAGAAACTAAAACAAAACGGTATCTATGGTAAACTGTCGTTTTAAAATATGGCAACACTGGCCACCAACCCCATCTCGGGCTAAATAAATTCTTCGGAGTAAAAAGCGATGGCGCTCATCCGTCTCAAGTTACGAGTAGAACACGAGAAACAAGACTTGACAAAAACGTTCGTCGCGTTTTCCCGCGCGTTCTAAGACACTCATTTGTTACCGCCATTTTTGTTTGTCCATGGTTGGGATGTATATTTAAACTTAAACTTATGCATATTTATATTTAAACTTTTTTAGTTTATTTAGATATTTTAGAATAGAAAACATGATGAACCTTGCCAGGCTGAGACTAAAAATATAAAAAATATTAAATGGTAACAAGACGAAGAAGGCTGTCTATGGTAGGGATAAAAAATCTAGTTAACCTTAAACTTTATTTTCTACTTATGCTTGGATGGAACTTTGAAAATAACGGAGTACAAATAGAAAAAATGTGCCATCCTAAATTTAATAGCAATAATTAATATTGCTGTTTCTTTTCCACTATAGGTATGCATTTGAAAGAGAGAACAGTATTCTAAATTGCTATTAAATTTACGATGGCGCCTTCATAATTGGTCACACTGTTTTATTAAGAAGTAAAAGAAAATGTATAACGTAAAAAACACTTTTTTTATTAATTGTAAATATTTGTCAGGTTACTAACTAAAATAGAATAATCTAGGCCAGCGTTTTTTAACCTTTTTTAGTTCGCGAACCCCTAAAAAATTAAGTACAGTTTCAAGGATCCCAAGGACTAGTAGTTCTCCGAACAGTAGATCTCGCATCGGTTTAACTGAATCTTCATAATTTTAAACTATATCTCGCTGTTGACTTATTTTGTTAACACTCACAATTCTTGTGTAGATCGCGAAAGGTACAAGGGCGCAGATGATTGATTGCGACACTTGCTGGCATTTATTCACTAATTCAAATGTTCACCGATAAGTCGGCGGACCCCCATACACATACTCGCGGACCCCCAGGGGTCCGCGGACCACAGGTTAGGAAACGTTGATCTAGGTGAAGTCAAACTTTGTAAAATAGTTAAATACTATGTTATCTATATTATTTGTTTTGACTCAACATATCATTTAAAATAGGTGTTATCAACAAGTAATTTGTAGTTTTAAAATAGATAAAACAAGAATTCTACAAAACAAGAAAACTACGTGACACAAATAAAAACAAACCAACAAACTTACGTGAAAATGAATACTAAGAAGATTCTCGAACGAAGCCATAGACGACTTAGACAGACATAGGTTTAACGGACAGACTAAGTAACTAAACTGAACTAAGTGTGCTACAAATAGAATTCCGTATTAGATATTTATAAATAAAGCATTATATTCCAGTGTGTACAGGGTTATTTCTAATCAATTAGCATCCTTTTAGGGGCATATTCTGTACATCAAAACCAGCATCTTTTGTTCTGCGACTTTTGTCAAAACTCAAAAAAAATCAGCTGTTCCATACATTTTGTTGAGGGTGAACGATATTTTTTATGTAGTGTATAAAAGTAGTGTATAAAAAGTTGGTGTAACTTTTTTTTTGAGAATTAATAAAAGTTGTAGAACAAAAGTTGTTAGTTTTGATGTACAGAATAAGCCCCTAAAAGGATGCCAATTGATTAGAAATAACCCTGTTTAATTTTGAGTAACTTGACTCTTTGCGATTTTCCTACTCATACGTGAAGTAAACTCAGGAAGTTAAATCTTCGACCGATTGCGATATTGACTGTTTGCTAATTTGACATTTGTCAAATTTGTGATTTTTAGTATTGAAAATAATAGGAAAATCATTTTCCAAAACAAATAGAGCAAATAATTAAATACCAGGTAATGGCCTAAGCTTGATATGTTTTGCTCGATATCTTTTTCTTTTATGTAAAATTTTCTATAAGTAAGTCAGTTTTATTGTTATAAGTCGTCACTGGTTTAATTAACATTAACACACATAGATCGAAAACTTTTGACTTGAGGCACTGAGATATGTCTGACAAAAAGTAGGCACGCAATTTTCCCAACGCTGCCCATTATCTGGGGGTCGTTTTGTGAACTTCGCAAGGTTTGTTCGTATACGGAACTTATATGGAGTATTCGTAACTTCCATAGACAATGTAGAGATTCTCCAAAATTATTATCTGTCAAAGTTAATGTCGTATGTGTTCCTAGACTTTCGAAACTCAAAAATCGACCTACACGGGAAGCATGGCAAAGGGACAAATAGTCTTTCCACCATTTTATCCCCTCGAATAGGGAATAAAGTATGGATTGACAATGACAGCTGACATTAAAAGTGGATAAAATGGTTTTCTCCCCTTGCCATGCTACCCGGGCTGGGGACCTAATTTTGAATTTAGCACGGTTTGGTCGTATACGGAACTTGTATGGAGTACTCGCAACTTCCATAGACAATATAGTGTTTTCATACAATCTGTCAAATTTCCGTATACGATCCGAGGCGTTCGAAATTCAAAAATCGAGGACCTGGTAAACTAATCATAAGTACGACTTATACGTACGAAATCCAACCTTGCACAAGACCAGCCCTAAAGAGAATTCAGTTACGAACCAGTTTCAGACGTCAGATCTTCGAGTTATGCTTTATATTTATATCAACGCACTTATTACTTCTTACACACACGCGGTAAGGGCGCGAGCAGACGAAATATAGTGCGACAAGATACAAAAAATTTGAGCATAGTGATGAAATTTTCAGAGTATTTAGAGTGTTTTGTAGGTAATTAACTTAGTAAGTATAGCAGATCTTTAGTTTCAGGCGTCAGATCTTTGAGTTAAGCTTTATACAGGGTTATTTCTAATCAATTAGCATCCTTTTAGGGGCTTATTCTGTACATCAAATCTAACAACTTTTGTTCCGCGACTTTTGTTACGAGTAAAACTCAAATCGAAGATAAGATACCTATCTTTGACATCAGGTTTACTTGGCCAAACAGAATTTCTAAAAATGATGCAGTTTTTTATCCTGTCGCAATTTCTTCGTTGCCTGGTGTGATTCAGCCTTAAAGTAGACGTGTTAAGTTTGTATGTATGCGCGTAAAAAACTAAATAAATAGTAGGTGAAAGACCGCTTCATTTTACTATTCACAAATGTTTCCAAATCTAGAGTAAATTTTATTCGACCAAGTATATACACTACAGAAGTAGTACCTAGATGTAGAAGATAGCATTATCTTTATCTTCCAGATTTACGTGGTCAAACAGAATATCGAAAGATGAAGCTTGCAGATTTATTGCCCAGTGTGATTCAGCCTTTAGTTAGTTACGCGTATATACGCGTTTAGTTTGTATGCGGGTAAAAAACGAAATAAATAGTCGGTGAATGACCGCCGCGTTCGCGGTTGGGGCAGGGCAGGTTTTAGATGGTGCCAGTATGCGACTTTTAACAGTATCTAAGTTAAAGACATTTAAATTTTCTGACAACTGCCATCGATTTTTTAAACTTTCGTTTATTATCATCATCATCATTATCAGCCGTAGGACGTCCACGGCTGGACATAAGCCTCCCCTATGGATTTCTAATAAGCCCGATGGGAAGAACTTATTAATATTTATTTTAGTACCCAAAAAAATCCAAGTCCAAATACGACATAAAATGATTTGTTTCATTGTTCGCTATAAGCATATTTGACGTTCCATTATTTTAAAATCTTAAGGTAACTATTTAATAGGTACCTACTAGCCTACTACGTCATTGCATTGTGAACGACGTTTCACGGCGGGCTTATGCTTAGGAAGCGGGAAATTGATCAAAAATTAGTAAAATGCTGTGATGATTAGAGATGCTCTATTTTTTGTATTACGCACCACGACATAATTGTTGTTTTAGATAGACACCGGTATAGGTGACACTAAATAGATAAATTGATTTTAAAAATGTAGAGCTCTTTGATACGTAATTGATTTTACACTCGAAAAATCCTCAGAAAGCATTTTATGATATTTCACCTGCCAAAATAAGCTAATAAAACTGTAAAAACGTAACCCTCTCTTTTGCATTGCCGTAGTTGGCCATAAGAGGAACTCTCCCTTTTGCATTGCCGTAGCCGGCCAAAAAAGTCCTAACTGATGTTCGAAGTAAGTATTCGATATTTCTATATGAGCTTGAGAAGTAATTTCATGATGATGTGCAACATTCCCAACTGCATTAGTGTATGTGAATCGATTTGCTAGGAAATTAGTCACTGTCTCTCAGTTCAACGACGCGCGGGCAGTTTGACAGCTTTTGAGGCGCGTTCGCTTTTTGAATTGTGGGCGTTAGCTTTTCTTTTTCTTTTTCCGTAATGCGAATTCGATTTGGTTGCCAGTGTCGTGTTTTTCTTTTGACTTCGCACGACTTGCGTATTCTGCCAGTGTTGCCAGTCATGTTCGGTTCATTTGACGTCGTGCATAAGTCAGATCTGAGCTATCGACTTTGATCTATGTTGTCTTGATTAGTCATTGCTTTGCTAGGGCTGACGCTTTGTGTTCTTAGATTTTATATTGCTTCAAAAGGATTGGTATCGGGTAGGTAATCTATGATTTCTTGTACCTCTACGATCTATTTTTACGTAGTTTATATCTTCAACACAAAGCGCTCATGGTGTTTTGTACCTATCTACTTATTATTTGAAATAATGTAGTATAATATACATTTTGTCATCTATTCAATGCGAAAATATCGTTGAATTAGGTGATTTATCTGATTTAGCTTTTTTTTATTTTAATACGTAATTATATTAACAAAGGTATTAATAGCTTTACCCACAGCTTTTTACAGTATTCTTAATATGTTTAGGGATAAAAGTAGCATATGTATGACACTTAAATTTTTAAACTAGGTAGGTATATCCATGCACAACAAGTATAAATTAAAAATTTAAAAAACCCCCGACAACCATTTTGGGCACATTTGTAGAATTTTGGTTCTTCCATCCCCAATTTAACCCACCATAACTCTTAAACGGCTCTATCGATTTTTATAAAACATAGCTAAGAACACTCTTGATTAAGTCTCCTTTCATCCAAAAAAAACTAAACTGAAATCGGTTCAGTGGTTCGGGCGCTATGATGCCACAGACAGACAGACAGACAAACAGACACGTCAAACTTATAACACCCCTCTTTTGCGTCGGGGGTTAAAAATCAAATCGATCCCTTTCTCTGTTGCTGCGTAAAAGAATAACAAATAGAATTTATTTTAGTGTAATATCCATAGTTCATAATCTTTATTATATAATATGCGTATATGGGTGCTTATAGTGTAATACAGATGTTAGGTACTTACAATATTTATAAGCGCCATATTTCACCTTTCGGCGTGCAAATTATGTAAGGATTAGGTAACATGAAACGATTACTTACATCAGTCAAGGCTGATGATGATGATGGTACCTAATAACCATCACTTAGGTATATAAACTTCCAATAGATCAGCAGTGATAGATCGCAATAATTATGTACTGTACTGTATCAGCCTTTTAATAGTCCACTGCAGGTCGTAGGCCTACACCCACGAAGGGTGATTAGGCTATATCCACCACGCTGGCCCAGTGCGGGTTGGTGGATTCACATCCGCCATCGAATTTCTTCTATAGACATATGCAGGTTGCCTCACGATGATTTCCTTCACCGAAAAGCCAGTGGTGTGAAATTTCCGTACATAAATTCCAAAGAACTCATTGGTACGGGACCGGGATTTGAACCCACGACCTCGCGATTGTAGGCGGGTGTCATTACCCTGGTCTAGAGACCACCACGGCTCCATTCCACTGTATTAGTTTTAATATACAATATGAAGTTCAATGCACATTCGAGCATGAGTCAGTGGAGTAACGCTCGATAATGGCCACAGAACTGACCTTAAATCGATACAATACATGACGAATTCTGTTTGTTTCCATGTTTTGTATGGATTAAAAATAACCCTTTATCGTTTAATTTTAGAACGACCACAGCTGAATGTATATACTCCGATATTACCAAAAGTAATTCCTATAGAGACCCAGATTATAATTATTACTTTATGTTTTGCTGTTGGATTAGGTAGGCACCTACCTATAACTCCTATAAGTCCTTTGATGAATTATTGTTTGTCTATTTTTTTACAAGCTTTTATTCAGTTTCACCTGTCCCGTTGTCTGTCTGTTAGTCTGTAATCAAATCTTGCAAGTAAAATTTGATCCACTTCTCGGTTACCGATTGAGCTGGAATTTTGCATACATGTGTAAATCGCGTGACAATGCAATATTATGATGACGTGGTGCTGATCTGATGATGGAGCTGGAAGGTGGCCAAAGGAACTTATCAATGAAACGACACAACCTCATCGAGTTGGGTTCATTTTAATTGTCTTGGCGAGTAGTTTGTCTTTCAATGGTAACCCTATCGAGTTTTGGCTCGTTTGATTCGTCTTAGAGTGTTCAGTAAAAACTTGTTTTGAAAAATAGGTTTTTTAATATAATAGGTACTTGTTTAACAGGTATTATAGGTACCTAATAATCTTTTGCCACAGTGTTCATTATCGAAGCTGTCCGAAACAGCTTTGCGCTGATTTTTATGTTTTTTTTTGTGTAGGTACCATGCATATCTAAATTTGGTAGGTCTGAAAATAGGTCGTAGGCTATTATTTACATGGAACAATATTTTTTTTTTACTTCTGACAAAAGTAGCAGAACAAAAGTTGTTAGTTTTGATGTACAGAATAAGCTAAAAGGATGCTAGTTGATTAGAAATAACCCTGTATTCATACACACTAGAAATTACCTATACATGTCCTTATTTCGAAAACACTTCGAAATAAGAGTACTGCTGAACTTACATACATAAAGAGAGATAATAACAGACAAACCAAAAATGTACGACACGGACATCTCAATAAAGAAAGCGTCACCTAAAGGGCATTCCAAAATTCTCAGTTTCCTTGTACTTTCCCTCAAAAGTTACTTACCAACCTTGAGGAGTACTTGCCGATTTCAGAGTACAACGACCTCGGTTTTCATGCTTTACTAGGTAACCTAAAAGAACCAATTTACCTCTATAATGTATCGGATTATACATATTAGGTAACTTTGTAGGTCATAGGCATCGACTTGTCATTTTTTAGGGTTCCGTGCCCAAAGGGAAAAACGGGACCCTATTACTAAGACTTCGATGTCCGTCTGTCCGTCTGTCTGTCTGTCACCGGGCTGTATCTCATAAACCATGATAGCACTCGCTAGGCAGCTGAAATTTTCACAGATGATGTATTTCTGTTGCCGCTATCCCATACAACAAACGTGATTTTTAGGAGTTTTTTTGCTCGCTATTAATAACGGCAAGAGGAATACGGTACGGAATCCTCAGTGCGCGAGTCCGACTCGCACTTGGCCGATTTTATTTTTGTTTGTTAATCATAATTATTTTTCGCAAAAATAGCACAACCGATTTCGATCGTGTACAAAATTCGAACAGTTCGTACCTACACAATTTTTTACATTGTTGTTGATTTTTCAAAAACGGCTTAGCCGATTTCGATACAATTAGAATGGAACCACCTGGGGAGTAGGTATATTATTTTGAACCAAAAAAGATTTTTATAAATTAGTTCACGATATCGATGAACGTACACAAAAAAAACATAGGTAGGTACCTACAGACAAACATAGAACCTCCTCCTTTTTTGAAGTCGGTTAAGAAGTTACTTATTGACCTTAACTACCTACTTACTGATTCTTGAGTACAGTGACCTCAGTATCAGAGCAGTCGTAGGTACCTACTGAAATTTTACTTGGTAATAATTTTTAATTTAGTTAATAATTATTGTAGTCATCCAAAAAGTAGGTACCTAATGTATCTATCACTTTTTGTTGGTCAAAATTAAGTAGGTATACAAAATGATACACTCATCATGTTGTGAACTAGTTTTACTTTCGGTCAACTGAAATGGGCAAAAGGTTAATTTAGAAAAAGGATGTGATTTATCAACTATCATGATTTGACTAAAACATAAAAATAATAAAATCACGGTAAAAGTTGATTGAAAGTTGAAAGTAAATACAAAGAAACACTGTAATGCAAGGCAAATTCAATGCACAAATATAATGTATACCTTCCTCCCAAACATAATTCTGAATTTAACCAAGTGTTACCAAAAATCTGCATTATTGAATGAGTACCTACCACACCACTTTCTGTATTTTTGAATGAGTAATAAAAAATACATATCAAAAATTTAAAATAAGATTTTCGAAGTAAAGTATGAAAACATCCATAATATTTAAATGCAATAAGCCAAACAAATAAACTTATAATAAGTTTCCAGAGTTAATACATCACTCAAAGTAACAAAACCAGTTAAACCTGAGTTATACCATAGTGGCTCCTATTAAACAGAGCTCAACTTACACTAGAAAAATATATACCTACCTACCTACGTTATTTTTCTAGAAAAATAGTTGGTTACGATATTTTCTTAAAATTTCGTAACCAACTAAGCTTGAGCTCCGTTTAGCAAAGGTCACCCTTGTAACCACGGTTCAAGATATACTGGCATTGTGAATCTTCATATCTTTCCGCTATTAAAATATATCTAGCCTAAGGTTCTTCCAATAATACAGATTTATTTCTAAATATTTTCTTATTTACACTAATTAGAAAGCATTAAGCTAATTTTCACTGATTTTCAAACGATTCGGAGTCATGTTTCGTAGTAACACTAGTTTAAGTCTGCGCAACATAGATGGCGTTAGTGTCGCGCGGGCGTTTTCTACATCGCGCAAGTGAGTGACGCGATCGAAACACAAGGAGTTTCGAGCTTGGATGATTATTCAACGGCCTATGGAAACATAAGCTGGATGCAAGCCTATTCTATAAGATTTTTGCATGATTCTTATGTGCATTAGCACATGGATCTTATAATGATGATGATGATTAAGTAAATTAATAGCTAATAAACTATGAAAAATATAGATATTGCATGATATAGACTATAGAGACAAAGCATGAAATGAAAATATGTTAGATTGGTAATGGGCACGATTAACGATTGAATAAGCTCCATTCCACATTGGGCTACTTACTACATTTTACTAACAACTTTTATTCGTATTATTTATTTCATAGGGACTAGGGAGCTATTTTGTAATCACTAGAAAAATGTTTTACGACAATTTAACTGTAGTTTGAGGATAAAAATGGCCAGCTACAGTACAATATGTTTTTTTGTCAATTTTATTAGTCAGCCAAAGAAGAACTGTTTCAAATTTTTTTCATTTAAAGAGTTTTTTTTTTGTCATTGCAAGTACTTAAATTTTCTTGTATTGTTATGCAAATGCTAAACCTGTAGAACAATACAAGTTATACAATTGAAATTGTTTCCACCGGCAAGAACTATGTTTCTGTAATTTTAATTGGTAGATTTTAGTAGTTTCTTACCCTTTATTGTAGATACTAGTTTGAAAACGTGTCTACTTTTATATACCTATATATTTATTGCAAAAAGTTTTCTACTTAAAAGCTGTTAACTTTTAATGGTGTCCAAGGTTTTAGTCACACAGCTATGATTAGAAACAAATGAACTAACGCCAACTTCCTAGTTAAAACTTTTAAATCCACTTGTTATTTTTTATAACAGGAACAAAACTTAATTTTAGATTTTAATCATATCTAGCTGTCCGTCCCTTCTTCGCCTAGATACTAATGTTTTTTAATTCCGTATAGGTTTGCGTTTGACTACATATCTACTGCCTGATTTTAAGCAGATATGCGGGTGCTAGGGTGTAGCATGCTTACCTAGAAGATAACTATTAACTCGGGATTTGAAGACGCCCACGTTGTACTTTAGCGGGAAGACAGACCCAGGCAAAGCGTTCCACATTCTGGCAGTTCGTATGAGGAATGAGGATTCGAAACGCTTGGTTCTAACGCGCGGAATGTCCACCATAAAAGGGTAGCCATATTATGCCTCTACATATATTCCTGAAGAAATAGTCAATATTTTTTAATGTTTTCTCATTACTTTAAGAAATATTAATACTAAAGAACTTTTGCTATGGAGCTAAACGCGAAATTGCGAAATTAATCAACTGTTCAATAGAAAAAGTTCATCGACCCGAAAAAATGTATGAAACAGCTGATTTATTTTCTTATTATTTTTATCCTATTTTCTTTTCTTATTTTATTTTTCAAAGTAAAAGTGGTTCATAATTATGTAGGTATATACGATACTTCTGAAAATCTCTGTTTTTTTACAAAGCATTGTATGTATGTAGCTTGAAGCCGTGGTGGTCTAGTGGTAGTGACACCCCCTTACAATAGTGTGGCGGTGGGTTCAAATCCCAGTCCAGTACCAATGAGTTCTTTGGAATTGTTTTACGGATTTTGACAATACGGGCTTTTCGGTGAAGGAAACATAGTGAGGAAACCTGTATATATCCGTAAAATAAATTTAATGGCGTATCCACCAACTCGCCTTGGGCCAGCTTGGTGAATATGGCCCAATCACCCTTTGTGGGTAGGCCGACGTCCTACAGTGGACTAGGTATTATAAAGGCTGGTACAGTACAGTACAGTTTGAGTTTATTGGGCAGTAGGTTATTTTTGAATGAATCAAGCATTGTATGAAATGTTATTTTTGAATGAAGCGCGTCATTTCGTGGATAAGGATTTTTCCATGCCTACTATTTTATTAACCTCTGACTCCGCGTTTCTGAGGAATTATTGCAGTTCAATATTCAATTGTAATTCTAGGGTAAGTTGGATCCATAGTATAAGTTGTTAACAATTATAAGTAGCTGTACATAGCTACACCCTGCGGTATCGCAGTGGCCAAATATTATAAGAAAGTAATTTTATCATTTTGAACCATTGACACGACGAAGAAGAAGTAGTTAGAGTTTGTGCAACAAGAGAAGCATCGTACCCGTGTACCATTTTACTAATTTTGTTACGTTGACAACACTGTTCTGTCATTGCTAGTCCAACTAAAAGTGTTTGATACTTGGTAGACACCAATTCGCTTTTCATCAGTACTCGCGTCTACCAAGTAGTCGGTACCTTGGCTGCTGATTAAAATCTTATTGCTAGTTCACCGTAACGCCACGACGGTTTCTCGTTATCTATCGGTATATTTTTGCACGTACTCTACATATATGTATACAGGCTGTGTCTTTGGAAAGTTTAGGGTTTTTCCAAGGATCATCATCATCATTATTAACATAGTACTAATCACGATATCATCAAAAACAAGGATTTTTAGCTTTGTATCTTAACAATCTACTCGTATTTTGGTTCGAATCAAATCTACTTACCTACACGAATTTCAACTGACTCTACCACCAGTAACTCTACAGTCATGTAGTACATAATAATATAATATTATTTGTAAATCAATTAATCACTGTGTTTTCGCGCATCAAATACCGCGGTTCCGTGTTTACTAATTTAAGTATTGTTTGTTTATAAATTGTTTGGTGATTTTTAATGTAGTAATTTTAAACAGGAATTGATTTATTTTTTGTTATTGAAATTTTCTTTTACGTTGAGTAATTTAGCTATATTTCTGGCACTTATATTTGATTTTATTTTGAATTTAAACGGAGTGGTCGTAGCCATTTGAGTGTGAGTGTTCTGTTATTTTTAACCGACTTCAAAACGGATGTTCTCATTTCGACTGTATGTTTGTTGTTTGTTTGTAGGACATTGTAGGAATGTTACGCGATTACTCCGATATTGTATTTTGGCAGCTGAAATTTTCACAGATGATGTATTTCTGTTGCCGCTATAACAACAAATACTAAAAACAAAATAAAATAAATATTTTAGGGGGGCTCCCATACAATACAATAAACCTGAATTTTTAGACGTTTTTCGCTCTATATTGATAATGGTAATAGGTAGATGCTTGAAATTTTCACAGAATATTTAGTTTTATATTCACTTCAATAATAAATAATAAAATTAAAACAAAATAAATATTTGAGGGGGGCTCCCATACAGTACGGAACTATCCGTGCGCGAGTCCGACTCGTACTTGGCCGATTATTGATTCTATAGATCGATTCGAGCGGACTATTCGAATTTCGTACGTAGATTGTTTAACACAATTAAATGCAAAGTCGTTGGTAATCATGATTGTCATAATGAAGATATTATGCCATTTTTTGGCGAGAATTATATTATTTCTATCTTAGTAAATCGCAAGGTGTCAAACATGGTCTTTGAGGAAAAAGGACGAAGAAAAAATAGCAATCTGTCAGAGACAGATGGAGAGGAGCATGCTAAATATAAGGCTCTCAGACAAAATAAGCAACCAAATCATAAGGTCAAAAACTAAGGTACCTGATGCTAAAGAAAGGATACGACGACTAAAATGGAACTGGGGAGGACATATCTGTAGACATGAGAACTCAAGATGGACAAAAAGAGTAACAGAATGGACCCCACGGGACGGAAAAAGAAAACAAGGAAGACAGAGAAAACGATGGAGAGATATTTTCACAGATAGAGCTGGACCTGACTGTATGAAAAAAGCAAGAGATATAGAAGAGTGGAGGGGACTAGGGGAGGCCTATGCCGAAGAGGCAACTTCTACGGATAGATATTAAGTTGTAAATTAATTCATTATTATAAGTTGTTAACCGTAGTAGCATAAATGGCTTTTTTATATTTATTTATTTTATAAATCGCAAGGATGCAAAACGGAGCAAGTACCTATACAAGTATACATACAGGTGTAGGTGTGTACCTATAGGTATGTCGTAAGGCATTCAACTCTCTATCGGATGGATGTCTTGACGCCGAATTCGGTGTCAATGCCCTGGGTTACTGTAATCTTTGGTTAGGGGGTAGGTGAGTGGGTTGGGTAAGGAAGGGGTAGTTTGATTGTTCTAGAATAGGCCTACAGTGTTGTAGAGGTCGGAAAATACACAGATTTATTATATATGAGTACCTATATAGCTGCTGTTCTGCAAAAAGTCGAAAAAAAATTGTTTAAATAATACCTATCTACATTACGTCAATTGTATGTTCATAGACATTTTCGCCAATCGTAAACCGAAATTAGTTCGAAAGGGTACTACTACTCCTGAGGTGGTCCTATTTAAAAATTACAGAAATCGGCTGAGCCGTTTTTGAAAAGTCAACAATAATGTATACAATTCGAGCGAAATATTCGAATTTTGTACATGATGGAAGGCGGTTTTTCCATTTTTTGACAAAAATGATTATTGATTCTAAATTATCATTTACTATTTGTCTAGTATGTAATGTGTAGGTAATCTAAGTATATAACCTTGTAGCGTTCGCCGCGTAAGTAGTTTGACTGTGTTTGTCAGCGATCACCGAAATTAAGCAACGTTCTGCACGGTCAGTATTTGGATGGGTGACCGCGGGTAGCATTTTCCAACTGAGCGCTACCGTGGCTCGGATGACACGTTAAAATGTAGTTCCCGGTTGTTTTAACCGTTTAGCCATGTCAGAGGTCTTCAGGCGGTCTAAAAACTCTGACGCCAAGGCTAGCCACCCACGAACTTATGTACTTACTTATAGAACCCTCTTCTTCAGTTTTGACCCTAAAGATAAATCTGCGGTCATCCCAATAAGTAGCCACAGCAACTGCTCCAAGACCTAATTAGGTAAGCTGAATGAGCACGTGGCTCCAATTGCCGTCTCCACATCCCAATTAACAGCACACAGCATCTTTGAGAAAGCTATTAATTCTACCTATTAATTACCCACCCCCTCCCAACCCCAAGGCGGTATTGTTGTGTAAATTGTTGTTTTTGGGAAACGAACTAGACCTAGGCAAGTAGGTATACCAACATCGACGATGATACATAATTATATAACAAATTTCAGAAGACTTTTACCAAAGAATAATATAAAAATTTACTCTTGCAGAAATTGCTCAAAAAATCAGCTGACTCATTGCATGTAAAAAATCAATGAAATATATGGGCAAAATTTATCCATATATTTTTAGGGTTCCGTAGAAAAACAAGGAACCCTTATAACTTCGTTGTGTCCGTCCGTCCGTCCTCATGCTACAAAGCCTTATAGCTTCCACATTTATGAACCAAATGGGATGAAATTTGACTACATAATAGTTTTAGTATAGATCTCAATTGCAAATAATTAAAAATTTCAAAACAGTTTATTTAAGAGGTAGCTCCCATACATGTAAAAACCCTGGTACCTGATATACATTTAAGGTTAAAAGTGGGGATGAAACTTTTGTTTCAACCCCATCCCCTCGTGTGGGGTATCGTTAAATAGAGTTTTTAAAATGAATGTAAGGTTTTTTCATGAATATTTTTCTAGATTCCAGAAGACGGATATATTTTAAGATATTGTTATCACTGTACCTACATACGTACTCATAATTATGATGACTTTTACTATGGGGCCAATCTAAAATCACATGAAAATCAACTCCCGGCAAAATTTATAGGAACACCGTATTTTTTTCGCCACTTTGGTATTGGGCTAATAATTTTATTAGTAATATACTTACTATAATAAGTATATGTCTGTTGTCCAGAAACACACGATGATTATACAGTCATAGCAAAGAATATATAATAATACTACGTAGTCATAGTTCAATCAACTAAGTAAATTTATAGATAGTAATTTTTTATTAAAATTCAAAGTATGATATGATCCCTAAAGCCATTTTCTCCGAAGTTCATATAATCCCGAGTTAAAGAGGGAAAGAGTGTAACAAGATATAACAAAGGCGGGTCGATAGCCAGTTTCGACCTATAAAACTGAAGACACGGGGTGGTCAGCGGGGGAGGCATTAACTTTCGGATGCGGCATCTCTTTTAATTTTCTCTCTTTATGACGATTATTTTTTGCAAAAAATAGCATGACCGACTTCACCCGTGTACAGAATTCGCGAATATTTCGTACGGATCGATGTAGCATTTTTCACACAATTGTTAATTTATCAAAAATGGCTCAGCCGATTTAAATAAAATTTAAATGGGACCAATTTCGAAGTATAATCTTTCCAATAAAAAAAAAATCGGAAAACTATGAAAAAAGTTATGCGTCTAATTGAGTACCTCCTCCGGTTCGGATCGTCGGTCAAAAAATCAAACTGAGGTGACAGTTTGGTAGCCGAACGTAAATAGTTAAAGGAAGAGGCAAGATATCGGTGAACCAGTATTGATAAGCTCAGACGAAAGTGAACTTAACCTTTTTTGTTTTCAACCGACATTAGAAAGGAGGTTCTCCATTCGATTGCATGTTTCTTTTTAGTGTCTAATTGATTACTCTGCCAATTACTAATCTATATCAATGATTTTTTTTTGTATGGTACCTAAGTAGACCATAATTATTTCTTGTGTGGACTCATAACTCATAAAAAAGTCGGCCAAGTGCGACGCTCGCGAGATGCTCGCGCACGAAGGGTTCTGTACCGTATGGGAGCCCCATTCTTCTTGCCGTTATTAATAGCGAGCAAAAAACTCCTAAAAACATGTTTGTTGTATGGGAGACCCCCTTAATATATATATTTTATTCTGTTTTAGTATTTGTTGTTATAGCGGCAACAGAAATACATTATCTGTGAAAATTTTAGCTTTCTAGCTATAACGGTTTATGAGATACAGCCTAGTGACAGACAGACAGACGTACAGCGGAGTCTTAGTAATACCGTTTTTACCCTTTGGGTACGGAACCCTAAGAAAAATGCAATCTAATGGATTTTTTGAAGTCGTTTTAAAACGGAATAGGTTCAGTTCAGATTCGTCTGAGCTTATTCAAATTGGTCCACCGATATTTTGCCTAAATATTCCTTTAATTATTCACATTACTGCCACCTCCATTCTAAGATAGTTTCTTGGCTGAACGTTTATCTAGACGGTCAAAGATCCCAGCGGAAATGTGTTTCCCAGTTTTTAGGGTTCGAGACCGGACTGTTCCACTTTATTAGCTGGATAGAGACGGGGTAATTGAGAAACTTCTTAAAAGAAAGAGACAAAAATAGACTACGGTTGACTACGATACTTATTTATTTAATTAGGTGCTATCTATTTTTAGTCCATAGAAGATCTTGTGAATAACTACGAGTAGAGCTGTAGAACAATACGAGGTTTTGGAAAGTGACAGAAAGGACCACAACTCATCTTTATGAACAACTAGCTGCGCCCCGCGGTGTTACCCGCGTTAGCTCTAGATAAAAGTAGCCTATACAATACAATACAAAATAACTTTATTTTCATACCGTATAGGTATATACAAAACATGCTTAAACTAGAAAAAGAGAAAATAAGCAATAGTTCTATGTGTTAATCAAAGGTCTAAGGTACATTCATACCGAATTTCATCGAAATCGGTTCAGCCTTTTGTGCGTGAAAGAGTAACAAATATCCATCACAAACTCACAAACTTTCGCGTTTTTAATATTAGTAGGATATTTAATATGAGACCCTGAGAATAGTAAGCCCTCTTCGTACAATACAATATTACTCTACGTACTAATACTTACTCTTACGTTAAGTACGGCATCTATTCGAGAACTTCACTGGCTTTGTGTTCTCCGCTCTGTGTCTTGCCCATTGCCAGTATCAACTTGCTATTCCCCTTTACGTAACACTAATTTAACCATAAAGGTATTTACTCGACAAACGCCAACAGTGTGGCAGTCGTCAACAAACAGACGAACAAGTCGGTAATAGCCACAAATTAGTGTTGGCGGAGCGCCAGGCGCGGCGAGAGTGAATCTAGTGAGAGTAGGTAACTTAGGATGCTGCTTGTCAACGTATCCTTCCATCTATCAGCCACTGCTGGTCATAGGCCTTCTCTATGGATTTCTAATACGATTAAGACCGGTTAGAAGCAGCTCGTATCTAGTTCAGCTATGATTAGGTCGCTCTTACGCTACGGTTTTTATGTTGCTCTTACGCTACGGTTTGTAGATCACTGTTACGCTTCGGATTTTAGGTCGCTCTTACGCTACGGTTTGTAGATCACTGTTACGCTTCGGATTTTAGGTCGCTCTTACGCTACGGTTTGTAGATCACTGTTACGCTTCGGATTTTAGGTCGCTCTTACGCTACGGTTTGTAGATCACTGTTACGCTTCGGATTTTAGGTCGCTCTTACGCTACGGTTTGTAGATCACTGTTACGCTTCGGATTTTAGGTCGCTCTTACGCTACGGTTTGTACATCACTGTTACGCTTCGGATTTTAGGTCGCTCTTACGCTACGGTTTGTAGATCACTGTTACGCTTCGGACTTTAGGTCGCTCTTACGCTACGGTTTGTAGATCACTGTTACGCTTCGGATTTTAGGTCGCTCTTACGCTACGGTCTGTAGATCACTGTTACGCTTCGGATTTTAGGTCGCTCTTACGCTACAGTTTGTAGATCACTGTTACGCTTCGGACTTTAGGTCGCTCTTACGCTACGGTTTGTAGATCACTGTTACGCTTCGGATTTTAGGTCGCTCTTACGCTACGGTTTGTAGATCACTGTTACGCTTCAGATTTTAGGTCGCTCTTACGCTACGGTTTTTATGTTGCTCTTACGCTACGGTTTGTAGGTGACCTTACGCTACGGTTTTTGGTCAGAATCAGAATCAGAATATCGTTTTTAGGGTTCCGTACCCAAAGGGAAATACGGGACCCTATTACTAAGACTTTGATGTCCGTCTGTCTGTCTGTCTGTCCGTCTGTCACCGGGCTGTATCTCATGAACCATGATAGCTAGGCAGCTCAAATTTTCACAGATGATGTATTTCGGTTGCCGCTATAACAACAAATACTTAAAACAAAATAAAATAAATATTTAATGGGGGCTCCCATACAACAAACCTGAATTTTTAGACGTTTTTCGCTCTGTATTAATAATGGTACCAGGTAGATGCTTCAAATTTTCACAGAATATTTAGTTTTAAATTCCCTTCAATAACAAATAATAAAATTTAAATAAAATTTTATTTAAGGGGGGCTCCCATACAGTACGGAACCCTCCGTGCGCGAGTCCGACTCGTACTTGGCCGATTATTCTGTTAAAACTGGTACATACATAAGTTGTTAAATAATAATATAAAAGTGGCACTGTTTTACCCTTTTGAGGTCGCTCTTAATACGATACGATTTTTTAAGTCGCTTTAACGGCACGGTTATTCAACAATCAGACGAAAGAGACAGACAAGTCGGTAATAGCAACAAATTAGTGTTGGCGGAGCGCCAGGCGCGGCCGGCGGCGGCAGCGAGAGTGAATCTAGCGAGAATAGGTAACTTAAGATGCTGCTTGCCAACTTTTCCGTCCATCCATCAGCCGTCCACTGCTGGTCTTAGGCCTTCTCTGTGGATTTCTAATAAGACCGGTTAGTAGCGGCTCGTATCTAGTGCGTTTCTGCAGCTTTGATTAGGTCGCTCTTACGCTACGGTTTTTAGGTCGCTTTTACGCTACGGTTTGTAGGTCGCTCTTACGCTACGGTTTTTAGGTCCTTCTTACGCTACTGTTTTTAAGTCGGTCTTACGCTCCGGTTTTTAGTTCCCTCTTACACATAACATCTCAAAATGCTTGTAATTAAAGTTGATCTTAATGATGTTAGTTTTTATTCCGGAAGTATCAAAGAATCCTTTAGGAAACCGTGGTTAAAGCTTCTATAACTCAATGTTTTTTGATTGTAAGACTCTATAATGACACCATTTTTGGGGTTCAGTTTTAAAACTCTACCATTGGTCCGATCCGAGCATCACGCACACAAAGCTATTAGATAATACGCTAGCATTTCCTGTTATCTATTAGATAACATATCTATACCAGGTAAGTGGGCGTTTTGAAGTGCAACCTTGGACACGTTGACGGCTAAAATGGTCGTAATGCTTTTACTTATTAATAGATATGAATAGAAAAATTGTTGCTAATAATTTAGCAAGCTTTTACACCTACATATTATAGGTAAAATAAAGCTGCTATTTTTGTGTGTAGGTATATCTGCGTGTCTGTGTGTCCGCTTAGATCTCCTAAACTGCGCAACAGATTGCAACGCAGTTTTAACTAAGTACCTACCTTTTTTCCGGAAATAGACACCCTAAGCTCTAATTTAATACTAACAACTAAATAAATAATAATAAATAAATAAATAATAAGGGACATCTTACACACGGTCTCTGACCCCAAACTAAGCGAAGCTTGTGATATGGCTGCCAGAGACTGGTATACTACATATACATATTTTAAATACATACTTATATAGATAATACCTAAATAACACCCAGACACAGAGCAAACACCTATGTTCATCACACAAATGTTTGCCCTTGGTGGGGATCGAACCCACGCCTCTTTGACCCAGAAGTCAGGGTCACTAACCACTGAGCAACCGAGGCAGTCACTGAACTATGTTGTACTCGTATATAGGTACCTAATTAGGAGTAAGTACTTAAGTGGGATACTTAAGTTACAAAATGTTAAATATTCCTGCATTGCAAAGACGGTTAACAAATTACATTCCGAATTCAAATTAGCCAGTTCCACATTTAAATTTGACCTATCGAAACACGTGATAATCTAGTGACGTTCTATAAACAAATAGTGCACCGCCATTTTGGTCCGCGAAAAAACATTTGAAGGCGGAACTAGGTTGGGTTTTTGTTCAAATTTCGAACAGCGTCCCTCCAATAGCGAGCGCGGGCGGAGCTTGTCAATTTCGCTGACTTGATGTGGACAATGACCTTTTTTGTGTTTTCGTGATGATTTTTTACCTTTTTTCGGATGAATTTCGTAGTTGCCAGTCTTTTGTTTCGTAGCGATGATTGTTTGGTTATTTTTAGTTTCGTTTGATGATTTTCCGGGAATTCGGCATTGCGTCAGTATGTCTGTTTGGATGTTTGAGGACAATAGCGTTTTGTTGCGTGGCACACAATGTGGCATTTGGGAGCTTTTGTCTGTTTCGATTCAGTATTTAAATTTTTTAGCTTTTGTAGTTCGTGTACTATAAAACTGGCATTTGCTGCCATTGATATAAGTAAATATTATATCATGTATAAATTAGAACCAAAAAATAAACCTTGATCACCTATGTACATGAAAATAGGTATTTAATTACAACAAAATACAATACTACTTTATATACCAAAACGACTACTACATAAAAAGCATCGGATCATCCACAGACCCTTGAAGGTTTAAAGATAATACAAATGCTCAAGCCCATTGCCAGTATTAAAACAACAGTGCTTATTAATTTTTTAATTTGGTATAACTTTGTAATGTTTTTATTTTTCGTATGTTTTTTGTATTGTAATTGTGGTTAAACTAATAAAGAATTATCTAACTATCTATCTATAAACATAATATTTCTAACTGAAAACTTACACTAAGTAAAACTCTAACTAAATAAATATTTAAAATATCCCTCGATTAATCTAATCAAACTTAGTTATTATGTAGATACTAAATACTTAACTATGGTAAGTAAGTATACATCTCATGAACTTTGGTCATCATACAATAAACATATTTTCCAATGAGACACAAAACTTACACTAAAACCATAAAAAACAAGAAATCACCCACTAAATCTAATCAAAATTACTACCTTTTATACGTACTATAAAGGTCCGTCCCCACCCTGCAATGCACTAACGCACGTCGATAACGTAAAGCCGGTGTCACACTGGAAGCGACATCTTTTAACTTGATTAGATTGAGAATTTGTGGCATCGGGCTTTTTTTCCCCTTTACATTTCTGAATAAACTTACACTAAAACCATAAAAAAACATTAAAATATCCCTCGAGCAACCTTATCAATCGAAGTGATGTTGTACCTACCTACTAAATAACTAGTATGTAATAATTATGTCCCAAAAAAAGTCACTTCGTGTCGTCTAAGTCCACAATCACACATTATTCTCCAACAAGGAATAAAACTAATACTAAAACCATAATAATTTAAAAAAATCTCCCATACAATCTAATGAAACCAACTGACAGACTCTAATACGTGCCATAAAGGTCCGTCCACACCCAGCAATGCACTAACGCACGTCAATAACGTAAAGCCAGTGTCACACTGGATGCGACACCTTTTAACTTGATTAGATAGAAAATTTGTGGCATCGGGCTTTTTCCCCTTTACACTTCAGACAAAACACTAAAACTATAAAAATCGTTAAAATATCCTTCGAGCAACCTTATTAAACGAAGTTATGTTGTACCTACCTACTAAATATTATAACTAGTATGTAATAACGATGTCCCAAAAAAGTCACTACGTGTCGTCTAAGTCCACAATCACACATAGAAAACTTTTTAAAACTAACACTAAAACCATAAAAATCCAAAAAAACTCCAACACAATCTAATCAAACCAACTAACAGACTGTAATACGTGCTATAAAGGTCCGTCCACACCCCGCAATGCACTAACGCACGTCAATAACGTAAAGCCTGGGTCACACTGGACGCGACACCTTTTACCTTGATTAGACGAGAATTTGTGGCATCGGGCTAGGGCGCGGTCTGTGTTACTAACTTGGTACGAAAACAAGCGTTCTAGAGACAACTATATTAATTCCTACTCATTTAATTTTTTGTTTCTATTGTTTTTATCATGTACTAAGTACTTACCTGTTTTGTAAGTAGTTGTCAAGCTTATAATTACATATTTTGATAAGTCCTGTGACAAAAATGGTTTTAATTGCGGGAATTTTGTTTTTTAAGGTACCTGTTTTACTCGCGCATTTGGAAGTTTGATGAATTTCTTATTATTATTTAATTAGGTATAATATAACATTTATTGTTAGTATTAAAAAAACTTTGTTTTGATACCTATCTTTTGAATTCGATCGATAATTTTTTTTTCTCTGCTATGGGCATTAATATTAAAAATTACTCAATGTCCCTTATCTTTGGCTAGTAATAGTTTTATTACTAAAATAAATAAATAGATATATTTGGGACATCTTACACACGGTCTCCTACCCCAAACTAAGCGAAGCTTGTAATTGGTTGCTAGAGACTGATATTAGTAGGTACATAAATATTTGTAATTACATACTTCTAAAGATAACAACATCCAGACAAAAGCAAACATCTATGTACAGCACAAAAATACTTGCCCTGGGTGGAAATCGAACCGACACTTCTTTGGACCAGGTGTCAGGGTCACTAACCAAACCATTGGACTATAGGCAGTCAAAATATAATTAAATGTTCTTGGCATTTTCCCCTTGACTAATATAAAGTAATATAAAAACAAAACAAAAACACCCTATATTTAGAAATATCGTTTTTACATTGTTTATTGTTAAAAATATACTAATTTGACTTTCCTGTTTCCAAAAAATCGATTCCAACACAAGAGGATAACCGAACCATATTGTCCAAAAACTTTTATTACATTACAATACGTTATTATCACATTTGGTTCAGAAATAAATTATTATTAATCCCATTGTTCTTAAAATTAGGTTTTACCTCTGTTGCCCAACAGCCATTGTTTTGTTTTAAATAACCTAAAAATTCTAACTTTAAAATAAATAATAAATATTGCATTTGCGTTATTTTCCTGATTTAGTCTTTATTAACTTTGCATACTTTTAATAAAGAGACCTAAAATACATTAATGCTATTTTTTGCGTGTTTCAGTTATTGGGTAGAATAAGTCCGATTACAAAGGCGCCAGCGTAAATTTAATAGCAACGTAAAAAGCGTTCTCTCTATCGAATGCCTAAAGTGAAAAAGAAATAGAACTATGCTATTTAGCTAATATAATTACGCTGGCGCCTGTGTAATCGGGTTTATTTTCTCAATAAAATAAGTAGGTATAAGCCCCAATTTTTGAGGCGCCATCGTAATTATAATATCAATGTAGAGTAGCCGTTTCTTTTTCCCTATATGCATTTGATAGAGAGAACACTATTTTACGTTGCTATTAAATTTACGATGACGCGTTTAAAATTCGGCCTATAGGTAGTTTAAAAATAAAATTGCAAGTGGAGTCCCTCCGCGCGGAAGAAGTGAAACTTCGACGCAACAGTGCTTTCATACCCCCTCTGGTAGAGTTAAACGTTTAACGCAACTTTGTTGGAAGTCGCATTAGAAGTTTCACTTCAAAAAAAAAACTTTCACAAGCAGAAGCTTTAATATCTGAACTCTAACAAGATTTACAAGTATGAATCAAAGCGGTCAAGAGCGAGTCGATGTAATAAGCATGATGGGGAAAAAATATATAAATAGTCCGTGAGATAGATTAACAAAAAATATTGGACACGTATTTTTTCTTTTGTCAACTAAACAAGAAATTCATTAAAATATAGCCCGTTAATGTTCCTCGTTCGTAACGCCACGAGTTACATACAAATACTTATATAGACTTCTGTCAGAGAAGTGACGTCACGACCCCCACTCCGAAACTTTTACAAGGTTTATCTTTGTCGTTTGTTGTTTGATGGACAAAAGAAAAAATATGTGTCCAAAAATTTTAGACAATCTAACTCATAGGCTAATTAAAATAATGATTTTTTTACCTAGTCCTCATGCCTATTGCCTAAATGCAAGTTGTTGCCAAAAGTCCATAAAACCAATGTTTTTAGGGTTCCGTACCTCAAAAGGAAAAAACGGAACCCTTATAGGATCACTTTGTTGTCCGTCTGTCCGTCTGTCAAGACCCTTTTTCTCAGGAACGCGTGGAGGTATGAAGCTGAAATTTATATCAATTACTCAGGTCTACTGTCCCTTGAAGCTGTGAAAAAATCAAACTTCTAAGCCAACGCAATCAAAAGATACAGCCGTTTATGCCGCAAATTTTGAAACTCGCAAGTACTCGCAAGGGAATCAAAACCTAAAGGGTACTTCCAGTCGACCTAGAATCTTGAAATTTGGCATGAAGCAACGTTTTATAGCACACATAAAGGAAAAATTCCGAAAACCTTAAATTTTTAGTTACATTACAAAATATATATTTTTTAATAAATATAAACTTATTACTTTTTTTGTCGTAATGAACGAACTTTGTAAACCTTGCAGGTTTGTACGGAACCCTCGGTGCGCGAGTCCGACTCTTGGCCGGTTTTTTTTAGTGGACTGAAACCAGTATCTGCAATACATTAATTCTGTAAAATAAAATAAAATCGAAAAAAGATATGGAATCTGTAGTTGGAAATATTTTTGCATGTGCCAGTTGTGCATTTTTGAGAACATTAATTCCAAATTGCTACAAATGTGTAGTCACGAGGTCTACTATCTGCCTATTTATTTCGTTCGTAGTGTCAGAACGAGACAGCGTTGTGGCAAAGTATTTAACTGTCACTTTTTCATACGTCGAAATGAGTTCTTTTCGTCGCTTTTCGTGGTCGCATGCTTTATAGCCAGGAGTATCTACTATAAAAGTATAGCTCTAAAATGGAGAAGTCAGCTGTCCCCCACAAGAACATTGCAGCTGATTGTTATCGTCATTTCAGGATACAATGACTGGTAAAATAGATATCCTAGATTAATCTAGAGAAAAAATGAAGCTTCAGAATGTGTCTAGAGTAACTCCCGGCAAATCGGGCGCGATGTAAACTTTGTCGTGATTGAATCGTGTCTGGTGACCTATAAAATGCGTTAACACACCCACGCCCGTCATAATGTAGAGACTGTTGTTTAACTGTGACATGCCCACGGGGAAGTACAGGGTGTTGGAAGAATCAGTAAGGAAATGTAAAAATAACTTATGTTATTTAGGTTTATTTATACATATATATACAACTAGCGACACGCCCCGGCTTCGCACTGGTGGGTGATTCTGTATGAAAACAAGCACGTAACGCGCTCTAACGTGCTCTTTGTTTCTAAGAAATTCGTGTGAATAATAACTATTTTTCAAATAATATAACTTAAACTCGTTTTATAATTCATTTTAACGTAATTTAACATTTATCAAATATTTCTCCAAACGCAATTCATGGAAACAAAAAAATAACGTACCGCGTTACGTTATGTTATGTCGATAGAGAATCAGGCCCCTCTGGTTTATTATACATTTAAACCTTCCTCTTGAATCACTTTATCTATTAAAAAAACAGCATCAAAATTCGTTGCGTGATTTTAAAGATATAAGCATACATGGGGACAGACAGCGGGAAGCGACTTTGTTTTGTACTATGTAGTGAAGATATTTTTAAAAATTCTCATTGTAGACAAGTGTTGTTTTGCAAAGTGCAATAATGTTTAGCATTTTGTACTAATATATTTTTACTTACGTACATATACCTACTGATGACAATGAACAACTTTTGCAGTGGGAACAAGCTCAAAATCATAAAAACATAGCTCCGTCAATACAAAAATTCATGAACTCCGGACACTGACGAAATGTATGGACCGGCTTTTTTTACATTGGCTTTGGCACCTTATCTTCAAGGTTGATTCTGTAACATTATTCTTCAGATTAGCTTTGCAACATTGCAGTACTAGCTTTACCCGCGGGTTCCCACAGATTCTATTAATTACTTTCCGGGATAAAAAAAGAGCCTATGGCTCCCCGACCTTTGAACTGTGTCTGTGGAAGTATTACGAGTGTTATATATTCTTTAAGCCCGATTACAGAGGCGCCAGCGTAATTATATTAGCTAAATAGCATAGTTCTGTTTCTTTTTCACTTTAGGCATTCGATAGAGAGAAAGCTTCTTAGGTTGCTATTTAATTTACGCTGGCGCCTCTGTAATCGGGCTTTTTGTCTGTGGTAAAAATCAAGTCGCTCCGTTGCTGTAGGTACAGCCGCGTGAAAAAGTATCTACAAACACATAATTTTCACCGCGTAATTTTGCAATGACATCGTAGCTATAATTTTAATTTTGTAATGATAATTTAATTTTAATTTTGGGAAGATAATTTGTTTTTGATTTTGTGATGACAATTTATTTTTAATTTTTTAATGATAATTTAACAATGAGCCGTCCCAATGTAATTAATTGCCAAGGGTGTGGCATGAATAAATGAAATGAAATGGGTCATATGTATTTGACATTATTATAACATGTTATTTAAGAACCGCATGTAAAAATTACATATATTTATGTTCCAATAAAAAAATTAATTGAATTAACATACATTTTAGGGTTTTTGGAGTACCTTTCGGAATAAGGTAGTTAAAGATTGCTTTCTCTCTGTGGGACATGTCTAAGTATTTGGGTAGACCTTATATTTTGATTTCTATATCCATAAATGAAAAAAAAAAAACTAGATTAACTATGACTAAGTATTTTATCCATTTTGTAAGTATATGTGGCTATCCTAACTGTGATTGATGACTGTGGACGTAAATAATTGCATAGTTGCATGTTACGTCATGTGGTTACAGTTAGTCATTTTCCTTTGACTCACATTTTACTCAATTGCTTAACAATAAAACTAATTTCATTAGATATATTATGTAATTTTTATGCTTCTGCTATGAACTATATATTTTTTACTAAATATCTATTCAAATGTGATTTAAAGCGCAGCTCCATCTTGTTGTCCTCCAGGAACCTTATAGTTTTGCGTTAGTGGTAAAAAGTAAAATTTAATTTAAAAAAAATATCGGTGGTATTTTGCCGGTGAACCAGATAATGTAATTAAGACTGAAACAACAAGCTGAAATGACGTCATCTGGAACTTAATTTTTAAACCGGTAGAAACTGTATTGTATACGTAAATACTAATTAATCTATCGGAAGGGTATACTCCCATTCCAATTTTATAAAATCGGATGAACCGTTTTTGAAAAATCAACAATAACGTACATGACCGAGTTTTGCTACGTTCATCTCTCTAGCTCTCTATGGGAGAGCCCCCACTTAATTATTAACTTTATTCTGTTTTTAGTATTTGTTGTCATAGCGGCAACAGAAGTACATTATCTGTAAAAATTTCAGCTTTCTAGCTGTAGCGGTTCATGAGATACAGCTTGGAGACAGACAGACAGACAGCGGAGTCTTAGTAATAGGGTCCCGTTTTTACCCTTTGTGTACGGAACCCTGAAAAGGTAATACTTTTTATTTCACACTATTGGATATAAATAAATTAAATAAACCTCACCCTGTGTACTATGCCCACGTTAACCCATGTGTTCATGCCTTTATTTGCCCACGCTGTTTGCCCGGTGTGCGCGCGCCCTTACCCTAATTGACGCGCTTTAGCTAAATTGGAATGCGAACTAGGTTTTATTTTAGTTCTCTTTTTACTTTACAAGCTGTATTAGATGGGGGCGCCAACATCGCATTATTATCTAACTGACTGTCTAACGTTTTGTTATTGAAAGGTACTTAAATTACATCTACAATATTCAGCTCTAATGTATTTTAAAATTGATTAAATGATAATAAATGATTATTCTTTAGTTGTGTGTGTGTGTGTGTGTTTTTATGACCGGGGCAAGCAAATGTTTAAGTGGTCTTAGTAGTTTTTGTCCAAATTTGTAGATCCATAGACATAGGTAGTATCTTTGTGTCGATTGCGAGTTAAAAATTGGTACTTAATAATTTAGGAATAAGTCTAATTAAGTAGTAGCAGGTAATAATCTATCCGTCTTACCGTTTTACGACTTTTACGCACGCTTTAGACAATGTTTAACAGTACAAATTACACGGTTAAACAGTTTTTAAAGCATGTTTAAATCATTTGTGGAAAGACGGTATACTTCTAGGGCTTCCAACACGACGGGCGCTGAATTCTTAGTAAACTAACTCTTGTAAGCGAAAATTAACCACAATGAAACAAGTCAGTAATCACCGAGTATTTTAAATTGCCGTAAAAATCATTGGTAATAGTAGACTTTTCGGTAAAATTCATACCACAATGAAAATTTGTAAAATTTATTCTATGTAGGTAAAAACCGCCACAACTGACTCAACCTGAACCCGTCACCAGGGAATTGAAACACTTCAGAATAGGTATAAGTTGTAACTTGCAACTTATAAGTTACAGTCACTTCTTCCGCCGTATTCAAGTAAAAACTGAGGCAATCAAACTCAACGACAGCAATTTTGTCCACAATGTTGTTCTAATGACAAAATTAAGAAGAAATGCGTTCCACACACACAAGCAAACCGCACGCGTCTACGCACACAGACGAGCCAACGCACGGTTTTTTGCGCGACATGCACTCAAAAGCATCCGAGACGCACACCAAGACGAATTGTTAAAAACGCCCGTTCATATTACGCACTTACACACACAAACGCGTTCGAAGGACACGCGGGGAGGTCGACGACCCCGGTTTTTTGCGAGCGTCGTAGTCGCACCGTATACTGCCCCCATCGAGCATTGGCCGCTGCGACTTTTTTTTAACTCCAAAAGATCGTTCACTCGACCGTCAGATACTCTTTAGTTTACTGTGGGAATAGGGATATAATGTCAGTGTATTCTTATTCGTCGAGGAATGAAGACGGTTTATATTCCATTTTATATTTTTTGCATGATTGTGATGTTTTTATCATTTTTTTTTCTGTAAATGCTGAGGAAATGAGACAATGTTTTACATGACTTTATATTTTTTTGGTTGTTAGTCTTTCTGCAAAACTTAGTGTTGCATGGTGTCTTGATTTGTTTCTGAAAAACATCTGTAACGATGTCAAATGAAAAAGATTTTGTTATACGGTTTTTATTATTATATTTTAAATAATAACAAAACTAATTTGGCCCACAAAGTTGGTATTTTTTTACAATTTCCTTAGGGAACAATCATACGTGATTCTGCTTATAACCAAATTGACACCGAATCCAAGTTTTATTTTCGTCGCTCCATTTTAGTCCAGTCGTTTTTAGTTCTTATAAAGATTTTTTATTTAAATAACTAGTTTTACTCTCTGCAGCTTAATCGTAGCTTTGTCCCGTCCGCTTTGATTGCGTCTTTAATTACTCGAGTTGGACGCCTCTTTATCGATTAATTGCAATTCGTTCAGACCCACAATTTATATTTCCATTTCGATAGCAGAAACGATTACTTATACTTTAATGTGTTTTATTTCTCATTTGTATTTAACTTTTAAATGTGCGTTATCACGCGTTAACGTCGACGAATGTTCAATGGTCCGGTACGTAGTGACTAGTGTTTTATTCTGTGGTCCGGTCTTGTTCCGGTTGGACCGGAGAAAACCGGTAACGGGTGGTTTTTTGCTCGATGCCGTTAACTTCTATCAATGTAACGCGTTCGACATCTGAATACGAAATAAGAATGCAATCGTCGGGTAACTGAACTCTTGAATGGCACTATCGGATAATAACATCTTAGTTTACACTATCGGTTGTCTTTTTCTTTTTGTTTGTAAATGGTGCATTTGTTGTCTGACTGTATTTATAGAAATTTGTTCTCTGGGGTTCAAGTACTGGCTTATTCTCTTCTTAGCATTAAGGTGAGGCAGGTGTATCTAATTCAAGTTAAACTTACGCTTATTTATACTTAATACCTGAAGTTCCACGTATATCTATCTATTTTACATAACATTACTTTACTTTAAGGATGACAACATTGTGTCTGTCACTTTCAAGCATATACATATCATAGTCGTTAATTATTATTAACAATTGCCCATAGTTATTTTTTGTCTTTGAAATGATCGCTCAGATAAAAAAATATTTATCACTATTTTTACGTCACGCGACACAATTTTTGCAAATGAGATACAAAAAATTTTTGATCTTGATAAGTCTGAAAATTTCAGCTCAAAAATATTTTCCGTTAAAAAAACCTTGACCTTGATTGCTGAATATGAACAAAAACTTTTTTAATGTACCAATAGGTCTGAATATTTCAGCCCAAAAATATTTTTTCGTTAAAAATAATAACCTTGGCCTTGACTACCGAGTATTAACAAAAGGGTCGTTTATATAAGAATAATAAAACATACAGGCAACAAAAAAAACAAAGACCATTTCACAAAACCTCCACTGTATTATTCCCCGGTCCCTACCTAGCCCAACATTCGGCTCCCCAATTCTGCCCTAACCTACCCCAACGCACGCCCCGTCTGTGTGCGCTTCACTTACATTGCACACATGCACAGTGGGCGTGTGTGCGTGCGCCTTAAAGACGCTTTGATTTGTGGCTTCTTATTTTGAATTCGAACTGGAAATAAACTGATTTTGTAAGATTTTTGCCGTCAAAGTTTGTTAGATGAAAACGTTTTTATATTTTTAACTGACTTCAATATAGGAGGTTCTCACATCATCTGTGTGTTTTTTTTCTTTTTTTTGTATGTTATGTGATTACTACGCCAATAATTTTGAACAGATTTTCATTTTTTTTTGTTTGGTATATCATACCTACTTCCAAGGTGGTAGGTAGTCCCATATAAGTTTTGTTGTAATCGGCAGAATCATTTTTGAAAAATTAACAATCATGTGAAAATTACTACGTCGATGATACATGCTTCATGCGAACTATCTATTCGAATTCTGTACACGGTTGCGCCATAAATGGTGAATCATATTAATTTTTAAAATACTTGGGCTTATGTAAGTATTTTTTCCAAACTACTTAGGTAGCTTACCTATACGAGTAATTTACAGCTATTTCAAAACTTTATAGTTATTTAATTAATAGCTGTAAAATAAAACTCTACAGGGTTATTTCTAATCAATTAGATCCTTTAAGGGGCTTATTCTACATCAAAACTAACAAAATTTTTGCTCTGCGACTTTTGTCAAAACTCAAAAAAAAATCGTTCTTTCATAGAAAAATATCTTTCACCCGGGACAAAATGTATGGAATAGCTATTTTTTTTTAGTTCTGACAAAAGTCTCAGACCAAAAGTTGTTAGTTTTGATGTACAGAATAAGCCCCTAATAGGATGCTAATTGATTAGAAATAACCCTGTATGATTATAAAGATCTCAATGAACTCCAAATACCTATAGACGGGATAAAAATAACTAAAAGAAATTTTTGTGTTAAGTTGTAAGTAGTTTAAAAGTGAGTTATCACATTGACTTATAATATTAGTAAGAAAACGATTTGTTTTTATATTTCTCAAGCAAATTACTTAAAATTATCTTGATTAAAACTTTTATGTAAATTATGCAACAGTAAAATTTTATACATCTCATTAGTCACACACGGCCAAGTACGTGGTACTTACATAAAATTCCGTAACTATATTACTAATTATTGCGGACTTCTGTCTGTTTGTTTTTGACATTTTCAAAATGAATTTAAACAAAACTACCTCATATTTTAACAACTAATTATGTAATTCGATTTAAAAATACTACTTAGTACTTTAAATCGAACTGAAAAATAATCTGTTATGTGTACCTCAGTACCTATATTTATTTCTAAGATTAAATTCTTTGCTAGTTTCTCAAATTGATCCTTGGTGTTTTTAGGGTTCCGTACCTAAAGGAAAAAACAAGACCCTATTACTAAGACTTCGATGTCCGTCTGTCTGTCACCGGGCCGTATCTCATGAACCATGATAGCTAGGCAGCTGAAATTTTCACAGATGATGTATTTCTGTTGCCGCTATAACAACAAATACTGAAAGGAAAATAAAATAAATATTTAAAGGGGCTCCCATACAACAAGCCTGATTTTTTTTTTCGCTCTATATTAATAATGGTAACAGGTAGATGCTTGAAATTTTAACAGAATAGTTAGTTTTATATTCACTTCAATAATAAATGATAAAATTAACATAAATAAATATTTAAGGGAGGCTCCCATACAGTACGGAACCCTCCGTGCGCGAGTCCGACTCGTACTTGGCCGATAATTTTTTTTCGTTTTTTGTCTGCCTGGAAGAGGTTGCTTTTAGCGATAAGGTCGCCTCTTGTGTCATTTGCTTTAAGTTTTTGTTATTTATAGGGTTCCGTACCAAATATAATATTACCTACCGAAAAACGTAGACCCATACGGTACGGAACCCTTTGTGCGCGAGTCCGACTCGCACTTGGGCGATTTTTCATTTTATTTGTTATTTTCTTCTTCTTCTTGATATCATGGCGATGATTCATATGAATAAAAAAAAAACTGAAAAAAAATAACTCATATAGGATCATTTTATTGTCCGTCTGTCCGTATGTCACGACCTTTTATCTCGGGAACGAGTAAAGTTAACCAGTTGAAATTTGAATCATACCTATTTCCTCCTGCAATTGTGAAAATTTCAAAATTCTCAGTAATCGTAGAAAAAAATTAGAGCTATAAATATATGTAGGCTATCAATATTAAAAATAACAACACATCTCGTAGTCAATTTATATAGATAACGTACACAAAACAAAAACACAAAACATCGCTCCCTTTCGACGGCCCATGTGCTTTGTGTTTGTGTGCCGACCCATAAACCGCTCGCATGTGTGCGTGCCCCACATAAATACATACCATCCGACACGAAAGCGTAAGTGTGTGTCTATCCTGACTAAACTCCTTTTCGGCTGAACGGATTTGAGTGCAATTTGGTGTGAATTTTCCTTAAATTGGACATAATTTGATGAGTTAATTTTTATGACAAAAAAGAGTACTTAATATTTTTTTGTTACGCAAGCGGATTCGCAGGACAAAGTTGTATAGAATTTCGTACACGCCCAATTCTTTCTCAGTATGCGTGGTGCGTACGTGTGTGTGTGACGTCTTCGCGCGGAATTTCAAGTTTGAAATTGGAATGAATGACGGTTAGGTTACTGACCTACGCCAATGGCGGTTTCTTATTTTGAACTTCGACTTATATTTTTATTTCTCATGTTACGTACAGGGTTTAGGTTGGACGTTTTTTTGCGTAATGCTTGCCGATGATTGGCTACACACACTGGTAAAGTGGCTGAATCTAGACAGATTTATGGGTACCTATGTTTTCAAAAATACACTTATTATTGGTATTACACTTATACATACAAATATATTTCAATATTTTGACATAAATACAGGATTATTGGTAATCAATTAGCATCCTTTTAGGGACTTATTATGTAATCAAAACTAACCACCTTTGTTCTACGACTTTTATTAATTCTCAAAAAAAAAAAATGCTGTTCCATAGGAAAATATCGTTCACCCTCGACAAAATATATGTAACAGCTTTTTTTTTAGGTTTGACGGAAGTCGTAAAACAAAAGTTGTTAGTTTTTTTATGTACAGGATAAACCCCTAAAAGGATGCTAATTGATTACCAATAAACCTGTATAATTAATCATAACTAGGTAGTATGTAGGTATTTGTAGCTTATCTGGGTTCGAAACACCAATAAGGTCACGGGGTCTTTCTTTCTGTCCATTTTTGTTCATTGTAATGTTCAATCTTTTTTTATTGTATCCATATTAAAAGTCACTCTGTAGAACTCTATTCTCTTATTCGTCTATCAATTATTTTTATGTGTTGTTATTATAAGTACGAGTACTATAAAAAGAGCAATACTTGTTGATATTTTATACTAATTGGGATTTTGGAAACGATTTTAAAATTAATTACGGAACTTTAATTTAACTGAATTTTATAAAATGCTTACTTTTATACGCATGTATAAATACCTATATAGGAACCTTATCTATCGTGCATTTGAAAATATGTACTAGGCGTGATAGGTAAGACAATTTGTGGTTTTTAAGGAAAACTTACAGTAACTCCTTGTTATTGAGTAGGCGGTTTTCCTAAAGTACCTACATTTCACTTATTGTCAAGCAAAGTTGGTGACGGTCAGTCTTCGGATGGGTGACCGCGGGTGGCATTTACAACTGAGTGCTACCGTGGACGGACACGGATCACGGATGAATGACACGTTAAATTGTAGGCCCCGGTAAATTCACTGTTTAGCCATGTCAGAGGCGTTTAGGCGGCCTAAAAACTCTGACACTAGGGCTAGCCACCCGGCCTATACTAACTTACTTATTATTAACACTAACTGCCAGTCCTGCCTTCGCCTGGTTACGAATGAGTTAAAGCTATAAACCTTCCAGAAGTACCTAATATTCTAAAAGATAGTGAAAACCGCATTGCAATCTGTTGTCTAATTGTCTAGCTTGGATACACAGACAGACACACAAAAATAACGGTTTTGCTTTATACCTACTATGTTGTGATGATATAATCATTGTCATGTCAGTAAGACGTCCTTTGCTGGACATGGGTAAACGTCCCCTACATATTTGCAAGCGGCGGATTTGGAAGCGGCGTGTATCCAGCGCTTTAGCTCATAGGCCGAATCATACAAGTCGGCGGATGGGAAGCTAGCTACAAGCTGCGTGTAACCCAATCAACGCGCAGCTTTATGTGAGCTTCAGTCAGGATTGGAAATTACGCAGCTTGTAGCTAACTTCACATCCGCCAACTTGTATGATTCGGCCTATCTATCTATTACATATATGTACTCGTATATATTTGTTTTCTCTCTATGATTTTTTCCGAATGTTTAGCAAATGAACATCCTTTTAAAAAGAAAAAAATGTAACAAAAATATGTGGAAATCCGTTTCCGGGAAAAAAATTAAAAGGCTTTCGTTGACAAGGTTCCCGTAGGTCCCTACTAGTTGATAGAGATAGGAGATGTGCGTATCTTTGTGTTGGAAAGAGAGGGCACGAGGGCGATGACCTTTAAAACAAATTGCTAGCAGAAAGGGTTCGGTTCTTATACAGATAGCAAATTCAATTGTGTCGAAATTAGCGATAATATTTTGTACTATAAGAACAAAGAAAAAAGTTTTTTGTATTATTTACTTTAAGACGGAGTTTTTAACACCTACTCGAACTCGAATCAAACGGTTTTATGTACTAAAAGCTAAAAATTAATAACTCTAAAATAATATCGTGGGGCCTTCGCCTGGAAGATTTTATTAATAGTACATACGTTGCGCCCCACTTCTGTGTTGCGCCCACGACTTTATTTTAGAGTTATTATTTTTTAGCTTTGAGTACATAAAACCGTTTGATTTAAAAAGTTTTTACCGATTTTATTTATGCGTTTTTAATTTTTATTGTGTTACTGCAAACTGTGTTCTACATGAAAATCCCTGTCATTTGATAATTACCCATATTGAGGCGGTTGTGTAAAAAAATTTAATCCGTCATGTTGAGGCGGTGGCCATCTTGTATTTAAGTATTTTTTTTCGACAACAATGCAAAAAATTGTATTGTCAACGAAACTAAAGCTGAGTATCGAATATCATATCAATCTGTCCACGGGAAGGGGGTCAAATTTCAATTACTAGATTTGACCCAAAAAAACGACAACTTAAAAAAACATTTAATAATATGAATTTGCCTGCCAACAGTACCGTTATCTAGGCGCACCCTATTGCCAGGGCTCGTTACGAACCTAGCCTGGGACCTAGGCGAAAAATTACTAGGGTGCACACACACTGGCACATTGTCTGTGCGACCGCGCGTGTGTGCGTGCGGGGGCATTTTAGGGGATTTTACTAGACACATTTTTAAGGGTAGGTAGGTAAGCTACTAGTTGTTTGTTGGGTTTTTGTTAGGTTGGGAAATTGGACAAACGCGCATTGTTATGGTGTTAACCGAAAGAAACCGTACTAAAATAGCAAGAGATATACATCACTTCGTCCCACTTTAAATATGAAATTTAAAAGGTGTTAGAAAAAGATGCATAAACACCCGAATTTATGTAATTTCGAAGGGTTTCACAAACTAGCTTTGAGCTACTCGTATCTCGGCAGTCCAAATTCAAAAACGTAATATTAAGTTAAAATGATCAGAGATTTGAACCTTCTTACTGGAACTAGAGGGTTCAAATTTCCGACCATTTCGCATAAGACAAAGTGGAACCACTTTTAACCATTTTGACATTCCAACTTGTGATTTTGACGTATGCCGACAGACAATGCGGTTTTCTTGTTCCACTCACTCTCGCCCATGCTGTATGTATAACCAGATATGAATATGACAGCCTTAACATAGTTTTTATTTGAGCAAAAAATAGTTAGTATTCTATTACTTTAGTTCTAATTCTATGGTTTTCCGTATCAAAATTTTAATGGTTTGGTTTACAGTCCTGCATCCGGACGGACGAAAGCAAAATTGCCGAGTCAAAACTGAAACTCTTTCATTTCGTTCCCTCAATCAATTAATAATAAACATTATCTTGTTTTCAAAAGTCTTTCTGAGGGTCTGGTGGACGCGACCTGACCAAAATGCTGATGTTTATTTGGCTCAACGTAAGCATTGCCATTCAGCGTGGCAATGCTGCCAGCATGTTGGGCACGCTGCCAACTGGCAGTGGGCTTGAGCATTTGGATTATCTTTAGACCTTCAAGGGTCTGTGGATGATCTAATTGCTTGTTTATGTAGTTTTAGATTATGTCAGTCTTGTATTTAGTGGTTGTAAAAAATAATTAATAACATATAATTATAGTTTAATCTCCAATATAAAATGTTCGAAATAAATAAATATGACGTACCTATGTATGTACGTGCGTGCCGTATTAGTTACGCGCCGCTTCGTGCGGATAGCCGTTTTTGCGTGTTAGGTATAATATATTGATACGATTATCTCAGTTTTTAGCCGTTTAGCGTCTTGTTAGCACTGTTATGGATTAATCGTCATTATCATTTCAGAGCAAGCCGTCGTTGGGGCTTATCGTGCAAGCGCTCTGACGTTCGGTTTCGCTTTTTCTCCCGCTCGCTCTCGTGACGTGAGTACTGGAAAAGCGAAGCCGAACGTCAGAGCGCTTACACAATAAGGCCCCTGATTTATCATCGTGAGGTTGTGGGTTTAAATCCCGGTCCCGTACCAATAAGTTCTTTACGTACGTACGAAATTCTACACCACTAGCTTTTCGGTCAAGGAAAAAACATCTTGAAGCAAACTGCATACGTCCGTAGAAGAAAGATGGCGTATGTGAATCAACCTACTTGCACTGGGCTAGCGTGTTCAAGACAGCCCAATCACTTGTCGTGGGTAGGTTACGTACGGCTACGTCCTGCAGAGGACTAATAAAAAGACAACACAGCTACAACGGTATTGTTTCTGTATTTAAATATCGAATAGTTATTGTAAAACCCGGTAGAGATTACCGTGTTGATGCTACAATGCGTGCGCTATCTGTCCGAGCTTGGATTACTGACGACTGTTGCCACTTTGTTTGGGACTGACCCACTGGACTCATGCCTAAAAAGATTAATTTAAAAAATTATAATTGTCGAATTCATTCAAATTCTAGACTTCAGTCAGGCTCGCGAGCGCCATGGCATTAAGTACAAGTTGACTTAAACTATATAGGTATATACAAAAACAAACAATGAAAGTTTACACTAACTTTGTACATAAATTGCGAATGCAAAATAAAATTACATAATGTACGTAATCCTTATCTTTACTAATATTATGAAACCTTTTTTAATGCCGGAATAAAAAGTAGTCCATATCACTTCCCAACCTTTGAACTACCTCTATATCTAATTATCTCAAGTTTATCCGACTTCATTTTTGGAATGGATATATTGCTCTGTCCGCAGGCAAAAGCTATTATGGCATAATATCAAGTCCATTTGACGTACAAATTGACTAAAGTTCATTTAAAATTAAAATATAATAGAAAACTTTGTTTCTTTATTAGAAACTAGCGACCCGCCCCGGCTTCGCACAGGCGTTTTATACATATAACCTTCCTCTTAAAACACTCTCTACTAAATAACCGCATCAAAATCCGTTGTTAGTTGCGTAGTTTTAAAGATATAAGCATACATGGGGACAGACAGCGGGAATTGACTTTGTTTTATACTATGTTAGTGATTGTTAAAAACTACAGAATCCTATGCAGCTAAACTACGTACTTGCAGCTAGTAAAATGTAGAGTTCATTATATGTAGAGTCAGATTCGGCTGAAAACAAACTGGTTCTTTTCTCTACATTTCCAATTACCGATTCTATAGACTTAATGGACAGTGTATTATGAGGTTGCACAGAGAAATTTGTGGAGAAGAGAGGGCTTCATTTTATTTATCAAATCTGAGGAAATGAATGAATGAATGATATATAAGCTATTTGGTAATTGTAGAGTATTTTTGATACGTGGTAAATTTATATTTTGGGATTACATTTTTTTTCAAACTAATAAATAAAATCAAAGTTTGAGTCCTTTTTAGGGTTCCGTACCCGAAGGGTAAAAACGGGACCCTATTACTAAGACTCCGCTGTCCGTCTGTCTGTCCATCTGTCCGTCTGTCTCCAGGCTGTATCTCATGAACCGTTATAGCTAAGAGTAGAAAGTTGAAATTTTCACAGATGATGTATTTTTGTTGCCGCTATAACAACAAATACTAAAAACAAAATAAAATTAATAATTAAGGGGGGCTCCCATACAACAAACCTGTTTTTTAGCCGTTTTTCGCTCTATATTAATAATGATAACAGGCAGATGCTTGAAATTTTCACAGAATATTTAGTATTCACTTTAATAATAAATAATTAAATTAAATTAAGGGGGCTCCCATACAGTACGGAACCCAAAGTGCGCGAGTCCGACTCGTACTTTGCCTATAATTTATTTATACACGACTGCTCGAAAGATGTAGTCTAAATGTATTCAGGGTTCATGTACTCGTATGAGTGTAGGTTAGGTAAGTACGTGACGTAAATACTTTAACCACGTGGTATAGTTAAGGATTATCTCAATTACCAGTTTTATTTAAAATTGCATTGTCTTGTTTACAATCATTCCCTGTTCTGATAATGTAATCTGCTAGTAAAATCAAAAAATCAAAGAATATATTTTCACGCTACAGTTTACGTTTCAGGGAAAAGTGTCAATAGAAATATAGCAATGTGCCATGTTTTTGTGTATGTGTGTTGTTATTTACTATTAAGAAAAAAAAAAAAAGAAATGTGTTTGTTATTACGTAGGTATTTGCATAATTATTTATTTTGGTGTATTAACCATTACTATTGCAAAGTTTCATCTCAATCCGTTTAGTGGTTTTTGCGTGAAAGAGTAACAAACATTCATACATACTCACAAACTTTCGCGTTTATAATGTTAGTAGGATTACTTAAGAAACAGTAAAATAATATCTCTGATTATTGACCTTTAAATATTTCTCACCACAATGACAACTCCATTCCTTGCTCTGTTCCATTTCAGTTCACTAAATTGGCATTTGCTAATTAGATCAGAACGGTTTAATAATTGGACGTGTATGAATGAGATATAATTATAATCTGTTTGCAAGAGCGAGAGAGATAGGTTAAAAGAATGAAAATACTGAGAGCTTTGTTTGCACTTGGACAAGTATTTTTAAATCAACTAAAAAGACGGTCAAGTTGCTTGCCTAATGTTAATTATTTACATATCTTTTTTGAAGTGAAACTTCAAATGCAACTTCGATCAAGGTTGTGTTAAACGTTTAACGCTACCATAGAGCACTGTTGCGTCGAAGTTTCACTTCTTCCGCGCGGAGGGACTCCACTTGCATTTTTTATATATTTTTTTATAATTTATGAATTTAATGTTTTATAACATACTCATAGACTGAATCAAAGTTCTTTGCGGTTGTGAAGTTAGCTACAAGCTACGCGAAATGCAATCCTCACGCAGCTGTTCAGTGAGCTTCAATCAGGATTTGGTTTTGCTCAGCTTGTAGCTAACATCAAACCCGCCAAAAAGTTTAATTTGGATTCTACTTACCATTTGACTTGTAACTTTGCCGAATGCCACTGCTGAACATAGGCCTACCATGAAGGCTATGGGCACGCTGGCCCAGTGCGGCTTAGTGGACACCATACAATACTATTGTATAACTGCAACAGATACTAGAATAGCTAACGGATTGCATAGCGCTGACGCATTATCATCAGCATCGTCATCCACATCACCATCTCATTCACCATCCAAGCCACTGGAGTAATTATTTTAAAATAGCAGGGCAGGCTCGGGTGGACAATGCACAAAATACCCCATGCGGGACGTCAGTGCAGGGGTCTTATTGTGTAAGCTCTCTGACGTTCAGCTTCGCTTATTCTCCTGCTCGCTCTCGTGGCGTGAGTGACTGGCGCGAGCTGGCGAAAAAGCGAAGCCGAACGTCAGAGCGCTTACGCAATAAGGCTTCTGGACTTATCGCCCCCACTCGGAATAAGAATAAAAATGAATATTCGGTGCATCTTACACACGGTCTCTGACTCCAAACTAAGCGACGCTTGTGATATGGCTGCCAGATACTTAATATATATACCTACTTACTACATGCACATATTTTTAAAAACCTACATTATTATATAGATAACACCTAGACACAGAGCAAACACCTACGTTCATTACAAAAATGCTTTTACTGGGTGGGAATCGAACCCACGCCTCTTTGAGCCAGGAGTCAGGGTACCTAACCACTGGGCCCCTGAGGCAGTCAATAGGAACAGCAACCGGCGGTCTTATCGCCATTTGTCTTATTGTACCAGCCTTTTATAATAGTCCACTGCTTGACGTAGACCTACCCACGAAGGATGATTGGACCATATCCACCACGCTGGCCCAGTGCGGGTTGGTGGATTCACATACGCCATCGAATTTCTTCTACGGACGTATGCATTGCCTCACGATGTTTTCCTTCACCGAAAAACCATTGGTGTGAAGTTGTCTTATTAGCAGTCTCAAAACAGTCGTCAAAGTTTTACAAACCGGTTTATTCTACAAACAAGATGAGGCATCCAGAAGGTTCTAGACTAAAAATGAACTCTAGATTGGTTTACAGAGGTTGCATCGGAATCGCCTCATTACCGCGAGATATTGTTGCTTCGATTCAGGATCAGATTAACATAAGTTGGCTTTTTAAATTGGACTCTTGTTTTAGCTTAGTCTTGGAGTTTAGTTTACAATAAAATACTTTAGGTAAATCGCGCCATAGGTACAGGGATTTAATAGTTAACATAATAATTTTTTCGTAAAAAATGGCACAACCGACTTCAATCGTGTTCAAAATTCGAATAGTTGTTAAGTTAGCTCGAATCGACGTATACAATTTTTACCTACATTATTGTTGATTTTTCGTAAACGCCTTAGCCGATTAGTCACGGCACGGTCAGAATTCGGATGAGTGATCGTGGGTAGCATTTACGACTGAACTACCGTGGCTCGGGCGATACGAAGCTGTAATTTACATTGTCAACAAAAGTAGGGAAACAAGTCTTCTGCTAGAAGGAATGTCACTTCCAAAAAAACTCTTTCCTTCACTAACTGAATTGAAATTCAAAATTATTTATCATGTGTATTGACTGATTGTACTGTACCAGCTTTTTTAATAGTCCACTGCAGGACGTAGGCCTACCCACGAAGTGTGATTGGACCATATCAACCACGATAACCCAAGTGCGGGTTGGTGAATTATGTGGGTCCTATTAACCAACTGGGCATAAGCCTGTACTTTGGTAGTCGTTTCACAGTTACAATTTTGTGATTAATTTCATAACACATCACCTGATAAGTACTTAATGTGTAAATTCCTTCGAGCAAATATCTACAGAGCCACAGACCCTAAGTGAAAGTAGTAAAAAAATATCCGAGCGCCGTTGTAGGTACATACCGAATTAGATATTTACATTAAATAATTCACAACGACCCGTTTTCTCGAATCTCGGCGTTTTTTTCAGCTAATCAGTGCTTGTAACCGAGCACTTTGGCATCGCGCGGCGTTCGTTATAGTCGGCTTGCAATCTCCTTAGGACTAACTAAAAAGCCTGACCACTACATAACTTGGGCAAGGTTTTGGCTCGGACACGTTTTTTGCACGATTGTGACTCTTTAGATATTTGCTCGAAAGTGAATTCTCACAAATTCTCAGTTCGTTTGCGTCACAATAGCCCAATCAGTCCACAGTCTTGCTATTCCTATCGATTGGGCCCCAAGAAACGCTTTGCAAAACAAAGAGTGCAGTCAGGACTGCAAAGAAAGGAGTGCGGTCCAAAGAACGGGCCCGGAGAAAAAGTCCCAATTATGTTTTCTAGTGCAGCCGCCCTCGAGGCGGGGAGATCGGTGGAGCCATAAAAATAGCGGTGTGAGCTATTAAAAATAATAAATCAAATATTTAAACATGATAATAATACAATGTGTTTGTCTACCGGTGCGGGACCCTTAAGCGGTGATATTAGATCGGGACTAACCCAAAATTCGAAAGCCTTTCCGCTTGGTACACCAGTTCTGGAATACCCTGTATACACATTTTATCTAGGTAAGTACATACTTATGGATATAAAAACATCCATACAAAGAGCAGAAACCTATGTTCTTGACATAAATACTTGTCCTGGGTGAGAATCGAACCCACTCCTCTTTGTGCTAACAGTCAGAGTCACTCCACTGGACCACCGAGGTGAGGCAATGTATGTTTATGAAAATATTTATAACTAGCGACCCGTCCCGACTTCCCACAGGTGTATTATACATATAAACCTTCCTCTTGAATTAGGTACTCTATCTATTAAAAAAAAATCCGTTGCGTAATTTTAAAGTTATAAGCATACATAGGGACAGATGGACAGGGAAGCGATTTTGTTTTATACCATGTAGTGATCTCTAATGGTAGAGCCATCTAACTCTACACGCCCACTCCACGTTGTTTTCGTGATTTATAAACGACCATCTATCAGTCACAGGACGTCCACTGCTGGACATAGCACTCCCCTATGGATCTCTAATAATACCGGTGAGAAGCTATTTGGATTAAAAATATATTAATACCATTTTTTAATCAACTTAGCGGCCCCACAGTTCCCCCAAAGAATTTTATTGCAGTGTCCAAGGAAGTAATTTCGTAGGTCCGACTTTTAGTTTTTAAGAAAGTTCATTTTCTTTACCAGACATCGGCGCTAAATTCAGGTACAAGCCAAGCGGGTAAATTATTCTTTTTTTATTTGTATCGGGTAGATAGCATAAAGCAACACTCGGTTTATCTTGAACTATTGTGCTCTACCAGCTTTTTAATAGTGCTCTGCTGAATATAAACCTACCAAAAGGGCAATTGCTGGAACAGTGCGGGTTGGTGTTTTCACCAAATATCATCATCGCCTGATCCTTCCCTGTATCTTACACTACACTGTAGTATTTTACACTGAATAGATAGACTATAATAGACAATTCATACTATAGTCTTACTACTACTACTGCAACTCATAAAACTCATTAATGTGGAACCGGAATTTGAACTCAGTACCTCCAATAAATAAAAATAAATACTCGGTACTCTAACCTAAAAGAAAAAAACATTATAGCTGCTTACTTATTATTATGAACTTCTATGGGGATAACGCTGACATCTAGAAAAAAACAGCTACTCAATATAGTTTGTTCATTATGCTTGCACATTACTGGACATCTTACGGCAGTCACAATAATCAATTCATCATCATCATTATAGTCAAAAGACCATCCACTTTCTAGACTGTATTCAATAAGCCTCTCCCCTTCGAGCAAATATCTACAGAGCCACAGTCCGTAAGTAAAAGTAGTAAAAAAATGTCCGAGCGCCGTCATACATACCGACTTAGATATTTACATTAAATCATTCACTATGACCCATTTTCTCGAAGCTTGACGTTGTCACCTAATTAGTGTTTGTAACCGAGTACTTTGGCATCGCGCGGCGTTGTAATCGGCTTGCAATGGTCTTACAACTAGCTAAAAAGCCTGCCCACTTTATAGCTTGGGCAGAGCTTTGGCTCGGACACGTTTGCACGATTGTGACTCTATAGATATTTGATCGAAGCCTCTCCCCTATACCAGAACCACCACCACCGGGATTCTAAGGCCTCATCTTTCCCTGTACATTGCAGCCAGGACTTCCTATGCCACGCCTGCCAGTATAATAATCCCTTCGAGATAAAATGATGATGATTAAATCTTTAACAACTTTTCTCTACCAACTGTACATCGACGTCCTAATCCTAGCGGTGCTCGAAAACTTCTAAATAGGTTTACACGAAAAACTGCTTTCGCTAGTTTTTAAAACCAATTTTAAAGTTTAAACCAAGTTTCAAGACAATAGTAGTCTTACACGAAAAATCCCTTTATTTTAGGATACAATTTTCATGATTCTTTCTTATTTTTGTAGATTGAGGTTGAAGCGGTCAGCAGCAATTGTAACTTGGTTTTGGGCTGCTCTTTTTGGTTTTACTTTCGTTGGTTTTGGTTTTGCCTCTTTGTTGTCAGTGTCTTGAGATCTGCTATAAAAGTACAAATTCCATCTAAAATTACATTTTTCAGCGTAAGTTTGATCATAATAACCCTCTATGATCAAACTTACGCTGATATAAATCAAATAATTTTTTTTCTCTAATTATATTTTTTCTAACATTTACCACAAATTGTAAGAGAAAATTACGTAAATATGTAGGTTCCGGTTGTTTTAACCGTTTGGCCATGTCAGAGGCTTTCAGGCGGCTTTAAAACTCTGACACCAGGGCTCACCCGGCTTATACGAACCTACTTATCACAAAGAAAAGTAACACAGCGTACATGACATACTATTGTGAGGACTTAGTATAAATTTTTTACATTAGTTTAGTTTATAAACAATTACACACCTAACATGGGTACTGCTACGATTTCCTACAAATCTGTTTAGTTATCCAAATCTGTAAGAAAACAGCAAATTGATTTTGCAGACCACGATATTCAGCAAAGCGGATTAATTAAACTATTACCATATTTTTATTTCATTTCGGCGATTTAATAAAGCTAGTTTACGATCTTTGCGGTTTAAGAATCGTGATTTTTGGCCATTGAAGGTTTTGACGTCAATAAAATTTGTTTTCTGTGATTTTTGTTTCGTTAATTTACGATGTCTGGGTTTGTGTTGAGTTTATGAGAGCTAGACGATGTTTAAAATTAAATAATATAGGTAAGTATGAAAAAAAAAATTTATCATTGATAGTGTAACGAGCTTACTCGCAGCAGTCTGTGTGAGCCTGTGTATGCGTATGTATGCGTTCTTGTGGTCGTACTTTTATCCACATAGTCAGTGGACATCCTACGCTGCGTTTGCCGGGACGCGGTGTTCATTCGAGAACCCTATGAATTAGAACCCAAAAAGATGGCTAAAGAGCCTGAGAACTGAAAGCAGTTTCTCAGTTTTGTAGTCCCTACCCACTGCCAATCTGACTTCCTCTTAGCCACCTCGTGACTGAAATGATATTGATGCTCTAATTTCAAGAAGTTCAACAACTTAAATAAGTTAAATATAGACAGACCTTAACCGTTGACACACATTTAAAAAAAATCACATCTGAAATTCGAAACAAACACTGAATTTAAAACAGTGCATTTATTGATTAAATTTAAATAAATTTAAAAAAAATCAAGTTACTGCAGTAGGTATATTAAAAATATTGCCATGACAGTCTGTCTCTACATAAATTTTAGACTCTACTGGGTACTTACGCTATAGGGACTCTGACAAAATTGGTCTAGATGATATTACATAGTAATTATTTTTAAAATTCATTATAGGACGCGCCACACAAGTCGGCGGGTGGGAAGTGAGGCGGAGAACGCTGCGCAAAAGGCAAAATATAGGTATGCGCGGGAGCCAGAGAAACGAGGGGCACACCCGCCCAACAACCTCATGCCTCTCGCGCGCTCCCTACGCCCGTGCTCACCACTACGCCACTTGCGTGGGCATTGTGCACACATGCGCAATAATTAGCGAATCACGGCAAAGTGTCATCTGCGGCTAACTTCTCATCCGCTGACTTGTGTGGCGCAACCTATACTATGTAACACACAGAAGAGAGAGAGAGAGTTCTGCTGTTCTGTGATGGAAAATCATTTAGAAATGCATCAATGTACACCTACAAAACTAAAATAAGTCCCTAGACACCCCCCAAAAGTCTCATAGGAGGGGTCACTTCCAGTTTCGTGGCTATGGCTATAGACCTACTCTAGAAGGTTGATGGAGCCATATCAACCATGTTAGCCTAGTTACGGGTTGGTGGATTCAGAGATCAGACATATATTTTTTTTAAATGTTGTGTAGGTACGTTGTTGATTTGCTCAAGATAGTATTCTTGTGTAGTAAAAGCTAGTGGTGTGAAATTCCATACTTACTTAAATTGCAAAAAAAATATTGTTACTTTATAAGTCTCTCATACATTGAAACTACGTTTCTTTGTATAATCGTCATCATAATCTTCTTTGTCCTACTGCTGGGTATAAGCCTCTCTCTTTCTATGCCATCTGCCTTGGCACCATCTCTCTGTTGGTGTTCGTAGCTAGAGGCAATAGCTAGTCAATCACTACATAGTATAAAACAAAGTCGTTTCCCGCTGTCTGTCCCCATGTATGCTTATATCTTTAAAACTACGCAACGGATTTTGATGCGGTTTTTTTAATAGATAGAGTGATTCAAGAGGAAGGTTTATATGTGTAATACACCTGTGCAAAGCCGGGACGGTTCGCTAGTATCTTATAAATGTAACCTAAGACTGGAAAATTCTGAGATATAAGCAATGACTAATATAATTTTAAAGTCTAATAGGGACCAAAATAAACCAAAGTGCATACAATTGACCGCTTTATGTTGATTTGTGCAACATACATACTGGGTTTGTTGTCTGTCCCTGTGACATAGTTTTTTTATGAAATAAATAAATCAGCTCTTTTATCAGTCAGTCTCTCTGCGAAATCGAATCAGAAATGAGGAGATCCGTAGAAAAAAAGTTAGCTACAAACTTATCCAAACGAAATGTTTTGAAAAAGTTACTAAGCGAATTGACTTATTGACATGGCAGTGGGCAGGGTACACATCACCGTGGACGAATGACCCATGGGCTCGAAAAGTTCTCAAGTGGAGACCACGTATCCTTAATCGCAGCGTCGAACATCCACCCAAAAGGTGGATAGAAGACCTCAACAAAGCCCGCAAAATTTCGGAGAAAGCTCACATTACTTGTACATGTAAAATAGAAAAAATAATAAATTATTGTATTTTATTTATTTATTTATGTAAAATAGATCTACATAATTTTTCAAGAATCACCTCTTTTTCCAGTCAGTTAAAAAAACTTTATGTTATTTTATTCCTGTATTTCAACTGTCAGCTGCCATCTATGGGTATGTTTGAGTATTAATAATAATTAATATCAACATTTTTTTTCGCTGCTACGCCGTAGCAGATCGTAGCCCTAGATTAAACGTAGCATTAAAAAAAAAACCATTACGAGGTGGACTCGCGCTTGAAGGGTCCCGTACCGTATGGGAGCCCCTTGGCAAAAAAATAACGTTTTTTGTATGGGAGCCACCCTTGAATATTTCTATTGCCTTGTTTTTAGTATTTGTTGTTATAGCAGCAATCAAAATACATCATCTGTGAAAATGTCAACTCTCTAGCTATTACGGTGCATGAGATAAAGCCTGGTGACAGATAGACGGACAGACAGACTGACGGACATCGGAATCTTAGTAATAGGGTACCGTTTTAACCCTTTGGGTACGGAACCCTAAAACTATTCTGAAGTAAGCTACAAGCTGCGCGCAGCCTCATGCAGCTGTTAGGTGAGCTTCAGTCAGGATTAGGTTGTGCGCAGCTTGTAGGTGATTCAGTCGCCAATAAATTTGATTACGGCCTATATCTCAGAATAAGGATCAAAGTAATAGAAACCGTACTAAAATAGCAAGAGATATACATCACTTTGTCCCATTTTAAATAGGGTTTCACAAACTAGCGTTGAGCTACATTGGCTGTGCAAATTCAAAAAGGTAAAGGGCAGGAAGGTAAAATGATCAGAGATTTGAACCTTTCGCTGGAAGTAGAGGGTTCTAATTTCCGACGCAAAAGACAAAGTGGACCAAATTCCAACCATTTTGACATTCTAGCTTGTGATTTTGACGTATGCCGACAGACAATGCGTTTTTTTGTTCCACTCACTCTCGCGTATGCTGTATAACCAGATATGAATAAGACAGCTGTAACGTAGTTTTTATTTGAGTAAAATTTAGCAAGTTTTCTGTTACTTGTCATTATTCTGAGGTCTGCACAGTACAATTAAATTCACGACAAATATGCAACAACTTGTCAGTTATCTCACTCATACAAGCGTAGTGCGCGAGTGTGTGCGTAGTGATAAATGTGTACACTGGAGATAGTGTTATCATAGTGCCAAGTCAAGTGCACAACGCCGAAATTGCACTTACGCACACATGTGCAGGATGCACGGCTGCATTGACGAAAGGGTGACAATGATTTCTGAGAGAATAGGACAAAATCAAGTCATTAATATGTGCTTTGATAATTATGATTATGTCACCTTGTAAGTAATGTTTCTTTAGATTATTTTTTAGATATTTATATTATTGATAGATACTTTTTTTGACAATAATTTTATATAACTCATTAGTAATCATTATCATTAGTGTAGTTCGTGCTTGCGGTACTATCTGAATAATAATAAATAAATTTAAACTTTTGGGGCGTTGAAAGGAATATTCGGAATAAAAACGTACTATTTTCATAACATAAATTTTTACACAGGTTAAAAATCTCTGACATGGCTAAACAGCTAAACAACCGGGACTCATAATATAACGTGTATCCGAGCCACGGAACCCATAAAAGTAAATATAAACAAATAAATATATCATAATCATAACACAAATTGTGAAGAACAAAGGTATTTTGAACCTTTGTGTTCACACTATGATTACAAAAATATAGAGTTATTTTTGTAATAAACATTCTAAAAATTTGTCGCGAACGCAGCACTTGCACCTGCGTCTCTCGGATCACTACCCCGACGCTTTCCCAACTAAGCTAGTTTGCTTCCTGAAGTCACGCCCTTGTGAAGTGTTTATCATTTTTAACCGAATTCCAAAAAGGCGGAGGTTCTATGTTCGTGTGTATGTATTTTTTTTTATTCTTTGTGTATTTTCATCGATAATTTCGCCAATTGTAAACCGAATCGATAAATTCTTTTTTAGTTCAAAAGGGTACTTCCGAGGTGGTCTCATTTAAATTTTATAGAAATCGGTTCAGCCGTTTTTGAAAAATCAACAATAATGTAAACAAATCGAGTGAAATATTCGATTATTGTACACGATGGAAAGCGGTTTTGAAATGTTTTGCGAAAAATAATTATTTTACCAAGTTATACCTAGCGTTGGTAAAATCATTTCATTGATTACATATACTTTACAAAATAGCTGATAATATAATTTGAACCGAAATTAATATCCCCTAAAAATATCCTACGCAAGTTACTCTACAGAACAACTAACTACAAACACATATAATTTACGAGTATATTAGCATAAGTTTAGAAATACTGATAATTCAGGTCGTGGTGAAGGTCTGTATTACAGAATAAATACTAGTAATACTAGTAATTATTATATTATAGACTAACTAAACAATTACTTCCGCGTGATGCAAAACTGAATCAACTGCACTTAGTAACTGTTACATAATCAATTTACAGTTAGATACCAGATATTTTCATTTAGATACATAACTAGGTTCTTACTTACTGTAGGTACTGTATCGCTACTGTATAGCTTTTAATATTGCACTGTTGGACATAGGTTTACCGTCGCAGGACGATTAAGTAACTAATTTACATGGTCACAGGTAACTGATGCATAAATTCACCAGTGACCACTATTTTGGTTTCCAAGTGTACCTATTTACCTCTAAGCCTAAGAGTGAATTTAGTACCTATGTTCCATAGAAAAAGTCCTTTGACAATCGAAAAAGTGTACCTACTTATTATGGGTTATCCGCTTGTACATATACAAGTTTCGTATAACCCATACCTAATAAGTACACGAATAACCCATAATAAAAAGTGACTGCCTCGGTGGCTCAGTGGTTAGTGACCCTGACTACTGGCTCAAAGAGGCGTGGGTTCGATTCCCACCCAGGGCAAATATTTATGTGATGAACATAGGTGTTTGCTCTGTGTCTGATCGTTATTAGTAATTATCTATCTAAATATGTATAAAAATATGTACAAGCGTACTATATATGCGTAAATGTAAAAGCGTACTATGACATAAGTGAATGTCTGAATGAAAAATTTTAATTTGATTTGCAGTACTATTTTATTTTTGACTTAATTATATTTTGACATTTATCATGGACATAGTATTCTTGACATTTATCATTGACATAGTATTCTTGACATTTATCATCGACATAGTAGGTATTCTTGACATTTTATGCATTTTGATGGCTTAATATATTTTGTAACAATGGTAATTATTATTCAGACATGATTGTTGCTCTTGTGTGTTTGCTGTGTTTGGTTGTTGAAATTTCAGATCTCATTTCTTGTTTTATTTTAGAGTTATGACTTCATTTACTGCAAAAGTTGTTATCACCTGTACTTATATTCCCTTGTTTCTCTCATTTTTGCATACCGAAATGTCGAATATGGCGTTCATTTTGTTGTATTTTTTACCATCCTGTTTTTTCTGTACCCATATGCGCAAATAAATGTTTATGTTTATGAATTTATGTATAAATAGTATATCAGTCTCTGGCAGCCATATGACAAGGTTTGCTTAGTTTGGGGTCAGAGACTGTGTAAGATGTCCCCTAACGTATATTATTATATTTATTTAAAATAAAAAGTACACATTTTTACACCACAGCCGCCAACTTGTTTTATTCGGTCTAAACACAACCTATTCAAAAATATGATGAAAATATCGTAAGAAAACTATTCACCGCATAAATACGGTGATAAAACTATGACCTTATACAAACAAGAAACTAGAAGTGCCAACTGATAATTTGTGATAATTATCCTAATTAAGTTTACACTGTTTGCAAATTGTTATCAAGACTGTCGTAAAATTAATCTACGTCTGACGTGTCTTATAATTACCTAGTTAAATCATCTTCATACCATATTAAATTTTAGTCTAATCAACAAGTGATTTGATGGGTTCCGTACCCAAAGGGTAAAAACGGGACCCTATTACTAAGAGTCCGTTGTCCGTTACTGTCACCAGTCTGTATCTCAAAAATTTGGAGAGGATATTTTTGGAAGGCTTCCATACAACAAACGTGAGTGTTTTGGCGTTTTTTGTTCGGTATTAAGTAGTAGGCAACAGGAAGACGCTTGAATACTCATAAAAATAAAATTATATCAATAAAAATTAAATAAATTAAACAGGGCTCCCATATGGTACGGAACCCTACGTGCGCGAGTCCGACTGGCAATGATTTTATCTGGTAAACATGTTTCAGCAGCCTTAGCAAATATTGGTGAGGTGTCAATTGATTCGGAATAGCATCTAGATGATTTAAAATAAAATTATTTAAAGACGTGACGTACCTAACGCGGAACTTCAAAGCGCTATATCTTCATTGATGAGGCGGCAAAGGCAAAAATAAAAATATATCAAAAGCAACTATAGTCCAGTAACGTGACCGGATGCCACAAGGCGGGATGTGGATTCAAATCCATGAACTAGTTTTGGTTACGTTATAGATAGCGAGAAAACCATATGATTGAGTTAGATAGATAAATAATAAGCTATACTTGCTAAACATTTTAAGGTAAACTAACATGTACCGATATATCAGTAGCTGATAGACTTACCAATAGGCTGATTAGACTTAAAGGTGCGGCAAAGTGGCTAAAAGTTAGTTCAAATGCCAAGTACTTATTATTTTGACGTGATAACATCTTATAAATCGATTAACGACGGCTGCAGGCACCAAAAAGTGTCACGTTTCGCCTGAGTCGAGAGTGCAAGCGAGAGCGCGGAACAAGCTATAGAGTGGCACGATCGGCCTAAACGTTCCGCTTGTTATAGATAGATGTTGATTCAACAATGTTTTCTTATAACGTAATGTTAATGTCCGTAAACCGACTTTACAGGTAACAAATTTTTTGTTCTTAGCGATTTTCATTTGGAATTAGATTTTTGTGTCAATTGTGACGGTAAAATTAAATGACAACCGAGATCTATTTCTAATATTAGTAGAAAACTTTATGCAAAACTTCTGAAAACAAAACTTAGATTGAGGCACGTAACCCGCACGTTTTCATACCATCAGAATACTACATAATACGTTTCTAACCTACCTCTGTAGGTTTAGTTCCATGGTAAAATGTATCTTGAATTAAAATAATGAGTAAAAATGATATCCTAGATTAGAATATGTCCGCTCGTTTAAACAAATTGTCATAGATAAGTGTACAATATTCTAGTCAGCCCGAGAATAACATTTGCACAGACACTTACGTATTTAACCTCTCAAGGCTGAGTTCCAGAGAAGATTACTCCCACGCGTTCGCAGAGCTTATTCCATCCTTCCAGTGCAAGGTCGGGCCTCGTTCGCACGGCTTAGCGACTCGTTCAAGTTGATTTGATGTCGTGCTTTCTTTGAAAGTGGTTGTAGCCGCGCTAACAGTAAGAGATCTCTTTATTTCGCAATGCAGTCTGTGAGCTTATTCCATCCTTCCAGTGCAAGGTCGGGCCTCGTTCGCACGGCTTAGCTACTCGTTCCAGTACATTTGAAATAGTAGGTAGTTATCGTAATCGTGCTAACATAACTCTCTTTAGCTCAGTTTCAGCTATCTCTTTTTCTCAGGATTCCGCGAGCTTATTCCATCCTTCCAGTGCAAGGTTGGGCATATTTAGCATGGCATAGCTACTCGCTCCAGCTGGTTGACGTCGTGCTTTGTTTAAATTTTGTGGTAACATCTCATTTGGCGAGATATTTCTGTCTTTTACGAGCTTATCCCATTCTTCCAGTGCAAGGTGGAGCCTCTTTCGCCTAGCTATAATAGCTTACTTAGCTACTCGATCTATTTTACCTTAGATTATATCCCAATAAGTAGTATTTTTCTACGCATTCTGCATTATTCTCCCTTCCAGAACAAAGTTGAACCGACCGAAAGAGATAACTGACTACTACAGTCAGATATTTTTTCAATTTTCGACGCGTTTGGCTAGAGTCAAAATCAAACTGTTCTAGTTTTAATTATATTCTAAATACAACCAAATTTAACAGTAAAAAGTGTATATCTCTTAGCTATTAAATATCCGTAAGAATATTAACTAAACATCCTAAAAACATATCCTCTTCTTCATGTGCAGTTGGGTAACTTCTGACGCTATAAAATCAATAATGCACATTAATTAATAACATACTAAAAATACTAAAATAGACGACGCAATGTGCAAGTACCTAGATAAGTAAAGTAAACGCGGCTATGCGAAGGTCGAGGTGCGTTTACACGATCCAGCAACTTGCCTAATAAAATTTAATTTGTAGGTCAATGCGAGCAACTTGCCACAAGAGTGTGTCCGTCTGTCCGACTCGTTGTCTGTTGTGTGCCTAGATTATAAGGACTACATTTTTGTGATTCTAAAGTTAAATGAACGAACGAACCTTTGACCTTTGTAAGCGCTTCAAACATTTAGTTAGTTGGTACATTAAATTTTAAGGAACTGTTCTCTAAATTAATAGATAATTCAAAGTTTATCTAGTTTTCATGCTAGTTATATTCCGCCAAACCAAATTGCTTTAAAAGTAGTGAGATTTCCGTTATGCAATTTCTGTTTTGATTTTTGATTACAAAACTTTTCTACAGATTTAAAAAAATAACATTAAAAACGGTCCAGAAATAGCGAGAAAACGGCGTTACATAGAACGCGGCTAGGCGAAAGTCGAGGTGCGTTTAAGTGATCCAGCGACTCGCTCGTTTGCCTAATAAACTTGAATATGTAGGTCAATGCGAGCAACTTGCTTCACCGGACGCACTCGTTGTGGCTTGCTTAGAAGGACTACATTTTGTCTCCGTTATATGTAGGTACAAGTTTACATTTTTTTCATTAGGTTTATGTATTTTATTTTAAACTACTAACTTCCAAAAATAACAAAATTCGGCTATATTTTTTTTTAGATAAACTGAACAACCCACTTTTTAACAATTTAGTTAAATCTCCCTCAATGGGACTCGACCAATCTCTACTGTTTCCTACTGTTTTTAGAGTAATCGTAATGATTATGATTTCCATAGACAGTACATTTTTTTTTATTTGCATTAAATTTATTTAACTTAAATATGGATATTAAAATTTTGATGGACTATTGCGCGTTTCTTTGCTATCATTAATTGAATAAATAAGTGCGTATAACAGGCCCCTAAACAGCGCAGAAATTTCATAACATATTGAGAAAATAAGTAAACACTGATATGTGAAGGTCAAGGTCCGTTTACATGATCCAGCTCCTATCCTAATACTTAAACTTGTGTAGGTCAATGCGAGCAACTTGATTCACCGGACGCGCTCGTTGTGGATTGCTTAGAAGAACTACATTTGTCTTAAATTATTCTAAGTAACTGCAATACAAGGTAGCGTAACTTGACTAGCTGTTTCTAACTGAACAAATATATGAAGCAACGATTGGCACCAGTTAGTATTTGGATGGGGACCGGAGATGGTATTTAGAACTGAGCGCTGCCGTACCTACACTAACTGACACGATAAAATTCTCTGAAACAAAAATATCTGAATAATATTAAAAATTAATTTTTTAATTTATCAATTTTTAATGTTCTTTTTTAGTTTTATGACATAAGTTGTATAATTGAATCAATAAAATGACTATTAAAAATACCTTCTCAAAAAACCGTTAATTTTTATACCAGATATTTATATTTAGAACAAACATGAGATTGACTGCATTGTATCGGTTAACTGTAATTTTTGTAATTTGTATGTTTTTTTTTGTAAGTAATTTGACATGTAACTATGGTGGTGGTACCAATAAAATATTTATATTTGTATGGCATAAAGTAGATCTGATATTTTTATGAAAATAAATAAATAGGCTATATTTTTTTGGATTTCTAAGTATTTCAATATTCAAGTAGCCCAATTTACATATTACTCCTGTCAAGTCCTGTCTCAAGACTGGCGAAGAATGTGTAAAGAAGGCGCGTTCAAATGTTATAGCTGCTCGGTCGAGCGCTTGCCTACTAAACTTGAACCAGTCGGCTACGTAGCTGGGTCAATGCGAACGACTTGCTACGCTGCCGCGCCGATAGCTCGCTACAAGGACAACGCGCTTAGAATTGTTCCATGTATTTTATCGAATGTAATTGAACCTTTTATAATCAACGTTTTAGCGATTTTAGTCCAATTTTCTTAGTAAAAAATGCACATAATGAAGGGTACAGTAACATCCTAAAAATAACTAAGAGCTATAAAATAGTTTAATTAAAGAAACATGGTTTATTCCATTGTTTTTTCATAAGTTGTTATGAGAGCAAAATTGTGATGGCACTATATCGGTCTATCTATGTTGTCTTTAAGTGTTTTATTTTTATTTATTTTAGATGACATTTTTGAATTGTATCTAATTGTAAATCGTATAATATTCTGTATGGTTTTTATGACTAAAATAAACTGATTAATAATAATACCTTATTTTTTTTAGGCGCTATGCCCTTTTCCTGGCAATTTGTACAATGTACATGAGTGCATTTTTTTCAATTACCTTGTTCTTTTTATGTCTAAAATGTAGAGAGTAGGCACGTTCAAACGTTACAGCCGCTTGCCTACTAAACTTGAACCAGTAGCTACGTAGCTGGGTCAATGCGAACAACTTGCTACGCATTAACTGCATTGGAGGTTTAGAACTGTTTCATAGATTTTATCAACGCCATTGATCTTTTCGTGAGGAATAGGGCAATTTTTTAGCAATCTTAGGGCTAGTTTCAAAATAAAAGTTGGAAGTCATGATAAGTACCTACAGTAAAGTGGGTCCAAAAGAATATTCGTCGTTTGATAAAATAAACATTTCATATTTCAAGGTTTTCTAAGTTGCTTAATTTTTGGGGTTCTGTACCTAAAAGCTATGAATATTACTAAGACTCTGATGTCCGTCTGTCCGCCTGTCTGTCTGTCACCAGACCGTATCTCATAAACTGTGATAGCTAGACTACTGAAATTTTCACTGATAATGTATTTCTGTTGCTGTTTTAGTAAGAAAACTAAAAAGTGAATAAAATAAACTTTTAAGTTCCCATACAAGAAACGTGATTTTTCAGGCGTTTTTTTTTGCTCGCTGTTAATAACGGCAAGAGGGATGGGGCTAACTAAGGGGCTCCAAAGCGATACGGAACCCTTCGTCCGCGAGTCCGACTCGAACTTGGCCGTTTTTTATTTAAGTCGTTAACCCTTTTCTAGGCATGTTTTTTTTTTTTTTTTTATTACTTTGCTCATTTTGTATTCCAAAATTTCCAAACGTAGAGAGTAGAAAACTCTCTGCTACAGCTGCTTGATCGGGGCTGGCTTACTAAACCAGAACCCGTCGGCTATGGCACTCAATGCGAACAACTTGCCGATAGCTCACTACAAGGACAACTGCATTGGACGGTTTGAAGGCTTAGAACTCGGAATACCATTCACATTTTTGTTTTCAATGGTTTAGCAAGATGTAGCGGTTTTACCTTGTCTCGCTTTCGCACATAAGTAGCTCTCTATCTTTTTTGAAGACAGAGAGCTACTTTTCTAATAATCTATTTTGAAGACTAGTGTTTGAAGTTAACTGATGTTTCAATCTACTTAATTTTAACATTATAGTTTAATTTTCTGACACACTATATTTCATGAACTTTAAAAATATCCACTAAAGAGATGAATTTGGATAGATTCTTATTTTCTTGTTTACTAGGCACTCTTAGGTAATTGCCAACAAGCATAAGCGAAAACATAAGAGAATTTTTAACTTTGCAGTAATAAAGTAAATAATAATACATAAAATACCTAGGTATTTAATGTTTTCGCACATGCTTATTACATTTTAGCTTGTTTAAAAAAAAGATTATTATTTAGTTATGCTAAGTAAACGTGCGCTTAATAATATTAATTGTAGAGCTATTTAAAGTTATTTTATTTTGTTTTATCACTAAAGTATCTTTAATATTTAGTAATTAAAGCTAAGTACTTAGTGATTAATTGTGATTGATTTCTTTTTTGTGAATGACTTAATTAATTTATTATTTTATTGTTTCAGGTACGTGCTAGAGTCAAAAATCATGCAATTTGTTCCACTCAATGACGGTAATTTTAGTTTTAGTTTTGAAAATACTATAATTTTTGACTAACTTTAAATGTAGACATAGGTATTAAGTATGTCTAACACAAATTAATAGCTATTAAATCGAAAGTAAATGTCAATTATCACTTGTTTTTATGTTTATTAGGTTTTTTTATGTGTAATAAGCCTAAATAGTTCTAAAAATAACAATAGCTTCAAAAATAAAATTATTTTTCCTATTACTAATTCGAAAAAGTGTTCAATTGAAATGTATTGTTGTATCACAATATAATATCACTCGTGTTAAGTAGGTAAATAAATAAATAGGGTACCTACCTATAGGTATATAATTTTTTTAATGTTTTTTAATCTATATTTTCTATTCTGATTATATTAAGACGGCAAAATTTGTCGTTGTCAGTTTACGAGATGCAACAAGGTGGCTGTGTTCAAAAATATTGGCCTCCTTACTGCCAATCGGTCTAAAATATCATTATCATTTTAGTAACGATCAGGTAAAATATAACTATTTCGAATTTTTTGAATTTTCGAAAATTTTGGTCATAACAACTAAGTACAATGATGTTCTACGACATGCCCGTCGCTTAAAGAATCATCTCATAAAGGAGCCCGAAAAACATCCCGCTTTCTTATCAGTCGGTCAAACCTATCAGTCTGTTGTCACTGTCCAAAAGTCACTTTAGCTATGCGGAAAACGCCAGCGAAAACGGCCGGCCCGTTATCTAACAGTGAAAAAACGCACCGCCCACTACGCTATACCAACGGTATTTCGACAGAGCGATCGAGACAGCCATCACCAAACACCCACGACGAACAGAGACGGATATATCTTCATTCTTGCGTCGCAGTTTATTTGGCCTAAATGAAGGCTTTATTAAATTAATTGCTTCTGTCAGGCAGTTTTGTTTGATACTGTTTTGTTTGAATCCATTTGCTTTGATGGATTTCGTTTTGTTAACTTTCGTTAACTTAAAGTTGCGTTCGAGATTGTTGATTTCGATTTAATGGTTATGTTAAGATCTGAGTAGGTAACATAATAACCTTACAGTTCAAAATATTCTAAATTCACTTTTTTGTCTGTGTTAGGTTAAGGCAAGAATGGACTCTATAAGTCTGTATTTTGTTTACAACTAGCGACCTTCGCACATGTTTATTATACTTACATATAAACCTTCCTCTTGAACCACTCTAAGTAGGAATCTATATTAAAAAAACCGCATAAAAATCCGTTGTTTAAAAGATGTAAGCAAATAAAAAAAATAACCTACATCCATCCATACCACTCAGAAATTGAGTAATAAGTACTTATTTCATTAGTTAGAGAAATGAGTACTAAGTAATCAGTCTACTATACCATTTTCATGCACAAGGCATAAGAACAATTAAATTGTTTCAAAATGTACTAAAATTGCCTTGAAATGGTTAAGTTAAAGTTGGTATTGACCCAGAAATATTATGGGAAATTTCGTACTTTGCAAGAATCATAAGAATAACTGATTCCTAATAATTATAAAAATACGATTTTGATTCTGACTGAAATTGGGCTGAAACTGATAGGGGCGACGCGACACAAATTAATGATGAATTTATTTCAATAAAAGTAACTTTCTCATTTTATACAACTTAACTTTAACTTTACCTATATAAAATAGGTTCTAGCCCGAGTAAGCACATACAGCTAAGTACTAGGAACCATTATGTTTCCAAGATTAGGTCATACCAACTCCATTTAGTTAACAACAATATTAAAATTAATGATTTCCTCCTCCGCCATTTTGAAATTCTAAAATGTATTCAAATCCCACCGCCTGATTGGTTGGAACTTTCCGTAGAGGTCACCCATTGGCTCAATGCCTAGCCTAATCTATACCATTATAAAATACATTATATACTTTATATGTTTAATGAGAAATTCTTTAGGCAATTAGATTTTTCCTGTTTCCTTAGCTAGAATAGGAAAACGGACGCAGGCCTGGTAGGTCTTAAATAAAGCACTAATTAATAGGGAACTCGTTAAATATAGGAAATATGGCAAACTATGTAATTATGGATACTACTAAGATTATGGTTAATACTTTTTGTAAATTACTGATACCTACGACTTGGTATACGTAGCCACATAAACTTTATTCAACAATCCCGTAGAATGAGAACTTACTATCATAGCTTGGTGCTTTACGACGAAAATAAGGTAGGGCAGGCTGAGAAGGCCCACTTTTTTACAAAATCAAATAAGTCTTAATTTTATCATCTCAACACAATAAAAACGTGTTTATGAAACCCTTCGTTCTCTTACTAATATTCAAATAAATATATTTTTTAAGTTGTGTAGACAATTTGCATGTTTTTTACCTTTCTTAAAAACCCTTCTTTTGGGCCTTACTAAACGTGGCATGTCTAATAAGGCCCTGACAATAATATAATTATTTATCACGAAAATAAGAACTTGAGATTTAAAATTTACAAAAATATGTAAATTGCAATATTTTTCGACTTGGACAAAAGTGAATCCTAACTGATATCAACAATAGTTTATAAGAAAAAAAAATATTTCTGCTAGGTAGCAAAACAGCCCGTACTCAGCCCTTTTTTACTTTTTACGGGAATGATTTTGATACAGTATATGTTTTTTTAAAGTTAATGTAATGTTTAGGAATTTAATTTCAAGATTTTTTAAAAATAAATACTTCCATACTTTGGGCCTTGATAGACAAAACTGGGTTAAAAGGCCCAGCTATATGGTTAGAAGGCCCAAATTATTGGTAGGAAAGCCATTAGAGGGCTTTTTACCAATAATTTGGACTTGGGATTTATGATATGCAAGGAATGAGGAACGGAGACGATAACATCTTACAAAGGATGATTAAAAAAAAATATAGAGTACAAAGACATTTTTTATATTAAATATTTAAGGGCCTTGCCAGGCTAGAATAGGATTGCAAGGCCCAATCAAGCCTTGTAAGGCCCAAAAAAGTAACTACTTGGGCCTTCCAAAACGACTTGGGCTTTGAAACCCAAACTAACCATTTTCGTAATAAATTTGATAAAAAAATCACAATCTAAAAGTAAATAGTGTTAGGTAATGATTAAATAAACACTTTAAACTAATCATCTGCTTAAAAATCTTGGGATAAACAACAGAAAACTTACTTTTTGTGTCCGAGAAAAATAGCAAAATAGGTGACGGCGTCCAAGCTCGGCGAGAAAAGTGGCGGCACTGACAAAATGGCGGCCGCCAGCGGAACGCTGCAGGCGCATTCTGCGTTCCTATTGGTCCGTTACTCACGTGACTAGAGACCAGTGCGCTATGAATGTATTTAATGTGTTTTTTGAAACTTGGGCCTTACAACACAGCGGGCCTTCTCAGTCGGCACTACCTTACAAATTAAAATTACGAATTTCCATTCAAACTTTCATCTTTTATTGGAAACAGTTTATTTTATCGGCAAAACTCATGATGTAAGATAGGTATAACTACGACAGAAGAAAGTTGAAACCAAACCGCACTTGGTCTAAGTGGTGGATATAGCCCAATTTCCTTTCATGATTTATTAAAAGTCCACCCGATTGTACAAAATTTTTATAATCTGTTAAATTTATACTCTACTGCACTAAATACCAGAATAATTAAGTCCAGTATAACCTAAAATAAATTTCGGAAAATCACGAATTAAAAAATTACCAAAATCTGGCAACCCGATAATTTTAATTTTATAGTGCATCCCACACTAATTTTATCTTGAAGAGTTATGTTTAAATAAACATTTCAAAAATTCGTCGCGAATGCAGGACTCGAACCCGTATCTTCGGATCACTAACCCGACGCTCTCCCAACTGAGCTAATTCGCAGTCCTGACTTTGCGTCGAATTTGTGAAGTGTTTATCATTTTAACCAACTTATTTTTTAAATGTCACAAAAATAACTCATTGATCAGTCAATCCATTCATTTGACGGTAGGTACAGAGTTTTAATGTCACGGGTAGTTTTTACTCACAGAGATACCAGAGGGATAATGTGGTCGATCGAGAAAAGAAAGAAAGAGATGCAATGGATTAATTTGACATGACTAGTTGCCGTAATTTTCTCTCAGTAGTGTCAAATTCCAAAACATATCTGACAGTTTTAACAGCCATGGGCCAGATTTTCCATACATTTTTGTGGTTCAGAATTGCCTCAACGACATCTCAGCGACAACAGCGCTATCTGTCTAGTTGTAATATATCTTTGGTTTTACTCTACATTTATAATTTAGACTGAAACTAGCAAGATAAGTACTAAACTACTGTTTTAAAACGAAACACACTGGTGTAGAGTCACCCGAGCCCTGCGACAAGGGCGCGCCCTTGCCTCACCACTCCAATACCTTTAAATGTATGTAATTACATATTAAATGCGCATGTACTGTAATTGATAAGTTTTATTTGCGTTTCGGAGTCAAGGCGACTATTGACGAGATGCGAGCGAATCGACTGTTTGGACGGATGTTGTGTATTTTGAATCATTTATTGTCTTTACTATATAATTGACTGATACGAAGCGAAGGTCCCTGCTTCAAGTAAACGGCTTTGCTTTCGTCTCGGTGTTAATTTTGTCTACAGGTCGCATTTTTCAACGAAATTTGGTATACAAGTTTTCTTTTTGTCATCGGCAATTTTTGATTTTGCCTGAGGATCACGTCTGCATTACATGTAGACGTGATGATAAAGAATAAAATGAATAAAAAAAAATATAATTAGTCCGTGAGTTAGATTATCAATAATTATTTTACGCAAAAAGTGGCAAAACCGCCTTCCATCGTATACAAAATTCGAATATTTCGCTCGAATTGCTTGCATTATTGTTGATTTTTTCAAAAACGGCTCAGCTGTTTTCTGTGAAATTTATACACCTCGGGAGTACACCCTTTCCAACTAAAAAAAATTTTTTCGATTCGGTTCACAATTGGCGAAATTATCGATGAACATACACAAAAAAAAATACATTTACACGAACATAGATCCTCCTCCTTTATGGAAGTCGGTTAAAAAATATTGAACATTGAATGAAAATATGTATATGACGAGCTTATGACGAGCACATTTACGTTTCTATTTTTTAATAGAAATGTATTAATATCTTATCTTTAGCAAAAAGTACGTTAGAATATCTTATGAAGTTATATCTCTATCCTATAAGTAGAGGTACATAGTGCGTGTGCGTCGGTACACCTGCCTGCACTTCCGTCCCAAACCAGTTTTGTATACTTATTAGATAAGTAGTGCTTACAAAGTTATGGCGTGGGTCTAGTGGCTACAAGGCTGAATACTATGTCTTGAGTTAAAGGCCAGAAGGCCAATGTTATAGGGCCTGTATTATAACTTGTCCCACTGCCGAGTATAGGCTCGTCTCATTTTACATTTTACAGATACTTGTAGGTACTTATCCCTATGCTAGTGATTAGTAGTGATGTAACTGTAATGGCTTAATTTTTTAGTTTAAATATCGAAAAACACAATTTATAGAAAAACGTTTCGTAACATCAAAAATCAAATAAAAACAGGTTCCGTACCCCCTTAGTCCCATTCTAAGCCGACTACCTGTTGCCGTTAATAATAAAAAAACGGCAAAAAATCACGTATGTATGGGAGCCCCCCTTAAATATTTATTTTGTTATGTTTTAGTATTTGTTTTAGCGACAACGAAAATATACATCAGCTGTGAAAATTTCAACTATCTAACTAGCACGGTTCTTGTAATACAGCCTAGAGACAGACAGACGGATGGACAACGGAATCTTTGTAATAACATAGATTAACCTCCTGTAATAGGGTCCCGTTTTTACCTTTTGGGTACGTAACCCTAAAAACGTGACAAGAATACTGGCCAGGCCAGGTTTTTGTCCAATAAATGAGCATTCGGCCCCCACGGACCTCAAAATTCAACCCCAAACGGTACAAAATGGTACATTATGTCCAATAACTGAAAGGAGATAATGCAAAATGGGCTAAGACTAGGTACAGTAGCTCAAAAAATCCGTTAAACTATGATAAATAAATGCGCAGAGTAAAACAACCGAATTAAATGCTTAATTTATGAGTAATTTCACATTTTCCAATTTGATTTTTGTTCCGTCATTGAATTACTGTCATTTTGGTCACATGTAACCTTAATACCCGAATACACGAAATTACTTTTAATGGACACTGTTATTGTAAAAAATAACGGGAAAATAATTTTCCGAAAGAAACAAAGCAAATTATGAAATACTGTACCCTTTGGTGGCCCAATTTCTATGCATATTTGCAATATCTCCTTTGTGCCGTTTGTGGTTTTTGGCTTTAGTTGCAGCAGCACTAGCCTTGCCTGTTGTACTTGGAAGGTGAGACGACGCCAGTCTGTCGACGCATGTCACTAGCATTTTGTTTAATTATGGTAAGCAATAACAAAATGTAATTATCATTCGAAACGTATCAATTTCATCTTTTGAATTTGATACCAATAAAATGATATGAACGAATATGTATAATGGTGCTACGTCGCTACGCGGTTTAATAAGTATTCTACGGAAGTGCAAATTTTTTACGTGAAGCCCCCTAAAAGTTGTATCTTTGTTCCTTTTGTTCAAATATTTATTTCGTTATCTATTTCTTGGTGTGTACCAAATACTTAACGTCTGTCTGTCTATGACTAATTTTTCCAATAACAAAGCTACACTCATGGCTGCCTACTTATGTTTTAATCTTTACTATTCGGTTATCTTCGCTATTCAAACTGGGCTACAATTCGCCTGTTATCTAACATGAGCCATTAACAAGTCATTTATCCAGTGAAGGTTCCATACTGTGCTTGTCGTCACGTTGTCTCCATTCGAGAACTTTACCGCCCCGTGGACCAACTGTTCTAAGAACTATGTATGTGCCCTGCCACTTCAATCCATGTCGTTTAAGTCGTTTATAGGATGAATCACTCTTTTTGGCGGATGTAATGCTACGAGCTGCACAAAATCCTATTACCTCAGGAAAAATAAACGTTTTTTTGGTCAACATTTTTGGTAAACCAACAAACACACTTTTAGATTTATAATATTAGGAAGGGTTATGATGTTTAGGTACTATTCGGTTATCTTCGCTATTTAGAATGGGCTGCAATGCGCCTGTTATCTAACATGAGCCTTACGTGTAATCCCCAACATTCCGTTTTATCAGTGAAGTAGAAACTTCAAATCTTTCCTTTTTATCGCACTATGATATCATAGCGTTTCAGTGGGGAATATTTAAACGTGTGTTTCGGATTGATGGGCAATCCATCCACCCACCCATCAGCCATAGGACGTCCACTGCGGGACATAGGCCTCCCCCATGGATCTCCAATAAGACCGGTTGGAAGCTTCCATCTAGCGAGATCCTGCGGTCTTGGTGAGATCATCTGTCCACCTCGTAGGTGGACGTCCTACGCTGTGCTGGCCAGTACGTGATCTCCACTCGAGAATTTCTCGACCCCATCGGTCAACAGTCTTCCGAGCTATATGCCCTGCCCACTGCTATTTTAACTTGCCAATACGCTGGGCTATGTCAGTAACTTTGGTACGTTTCTCCTCATTCCTGATTCGAAGTGCAATGTTCCGGAAAAAATTCTAGATGTTCACATGTCAGAGTGACAAGTCCTAGTGGTCTAGGGATAGTAACACCCGCCTTACAATCGTGAGGTTGTGGGTTCAAATCCTTGTCCATACCAATGAGTTCTTTGGAACTTATGTACCTTAGTAATTTCATACCACTGGATTTTCGGTGAAGGAAAACATCGTGAGGCACGAAGTTTGCGGTTGTTTGCTACGGACATAATATAGTAATACTCACCTGCGTACCTGCTTATTTAATTCCACCAACCCGCACTGGGCCAGCGTGGTGAAGTTTTTTTTTGGAATTCTAGGTTGACCCTATAAGTAAACGGTGTTCATAATAACTCAACCATGGTCTTAATCACGCCTCTTGGTTTAGTACAGTATTCTGAATAACCCTGAATTACCTCCAAAACATAATTATTATCTAAAATCAACAACCTCTTCTTTTTACAGGTCGGAAAAGTTACAATCTCTAACGAGTCAGAATGCCCGAGAAACACAAGTGTTTGATAAAATAAAACAAAATCTAATATTCCGTTCAAGTACAAGGTTAATTGTGAGGAGAATAAACAGTTTCCTGTTTTCAAGCATATTTAGTGCTTTGGCCCTTCTTACATGGGACAACCAAACTGTTTTCAACGTCGATGAGTTTTAGCGCTCATAGATCTCACAGCGTAGTTTCACCAGGTCTTCTTGAGCGATCACTGAAGTTAGTGAATATCAGTCTCAGGAGGGCACTCAACAACTTTAACTTTGACACCTAACCACACTTCGTTAACCCTTGCTTCTCTTTTAAGGTTACAGGTTGAAATACTGAATACAAGGTGATTATATGAAAACTAGCAGCGCCCCGCGGTTTTACCCGCGTTGTGCCCGTTCCCGTGGGAATTTCGGGAATTTTTATACATATAAACCTTCCTCTTGAATCACTCTATCCATTAAAAAAAATCGCATCAAAATCCGTTGCGTAGTTTTAAAGATTTAAGCATACAGACAAACAAACAAACAAACAAACGAAAATAGCGACTTTATTTTATACTATGTAAGGATAACGAAGTTCGACTAAAATGATAAACTTTGAAAGGCTTAATCTTGGAAACTATTGGGTCTACAGATACAACTCTAGTATCATATTGTAGAAAAATTATTCTGCTTTATAAATGTATTTGAAAGTTTTTTCAAAAACTGTTCTTTTAGGGTTGTAATCGCCAAAAATTCAAAGAAAAACCTTTTTACGCGATTTTTTCGACTTTTGACAAAGTTGCGTTCGGCGTTCGAGATCACAAACTTGGATCATTCATTAGGCCAACATCATAAACAAATCTGCAAAAACTTAGAACTACCGGATTTAAAGAATACTGTGAAAGTACAAAGTTACTGGATCACTATACGAACTCTCTTTAACGATTTCCCAATTGAGTTTTCATATATTTCTATCTCGGTTCTCACACATAGGAAGGAACGCCCATAATGCGTGATTGAATAGCCGTAGAAAACTAGTGTTTGATAAGTTGCGTCAAGAGAATTGTGCGTCAGCGTTGAGGCGTTAACGTTATAAACAGGAATCTATTTTGGTTGCATTATAAGTTATCGTGTCTTTCTGAGCGTCTGGCGACGCGTGGCCAAAATGCTGGTGTTTATTTGGCTCAACGTGTAAGCATTGCCATTCAGCGTGGCAATGCTGCCAGCATGCTGGGCACGCTGCCAAGTGGCAGTGGGCTTGAGCATTTGGATTGGATCGGATGATCCAATTGCTTTTTATGTAGTAGGTAGTTTGTGTAGTTTTAGCCTATGTAAATGTATTTTGTAGTACAGCAATAGTTAGTAAAGGGGCTTGCCGAATATAGTTATCGGATATGTCTGGTCAAAGGGCAATGGAGCGTGCCATGTTAGGTATCAGTTTAAAAGAACGAGTTCGTAATACGGAAATCCGACGAAGGACAAAAGTCACAGATGTTAGAAACCATATTAGGAGACTCAAGTGGCGCTGGGCAGGACATGTGGCTAGGCGTGGTGACACCCGGTGGAGTAGATCCCTGACTGAGTGGCTCCCAATAGCAGATAAGCGTTCAATAGGCAGATCACCAGCCCGATGGGTCGACGACATCAGACCCATCGCCGGTCAGGCTTGGATGAGATTGGCCCAAGACAGAGAACAATGGCAAATAAGAGAGGAGGCCTATACCCAGCAGTGGGTCGACACAGGCTGATGATGATGATGATATGTCTGGTAGTTATCTAGTGTGAGATGGGTCTTAGTGCTTTCAGACAACGTCTTTGAAAACAGTTGGCTGGCAGATACGGAAGTCATTAAAATCAAATCTAGTATTCTAGTCCGTACCTAAAGCATTTAGTCATTTAGCTAGGAGAATAGAACATCTATCTATAGACGATCTAATGACTCATCTTTGTCAGTTTCATTAACCTATACTGGTCTATAATTATATTATACTGATCTTTTAGTTGTATACTGCTCGACGAAGGCCTTACATAAATCTAGATCTCCACACCTGGAACCTAGACACCTGGAAGCGTATTGACCGAAGCAAAGCAAAGGTCTGTGCTTCAACTCGACGATTATGGTTTCGTCTGTCCGCATCTTGATTTTAATTCACTTAGGTTATTACGGACAACTTTTACAATGGTAGAAATCATATCACCACTAGCTTTTCCAAACTTAAAATAACTTAAATTAGCCTTAAAATATCTAAACGTCCATTTCGAAACATGGTTTCGGTTTATGGTTTTTTTTTGTATTGGGCAATTTTTGATTTGATATTTCCCTCAAAAAGGAGTGAAAATTGCTGTCGCTCTATTTATTAGCCGATTTTAATAATATTAGCCACGATCATTTAGTATCTTAACAATATTTGCCAGTATGAACCTAATCGGTCAAGAACGAGTTGAGACACCTATATTATTGAAGATTCAGACGAAGAATGTACCGCGAGGTCTACTGTTCGGAGAATTACTAGTTCAAACATCCATAGTAATTAGTATACCTGTCATATTTTAGTTTGAAAGCCTCCACACTTAGCGTGCCAACAAAAAATATGTGGCACATACGTTACATTATCATGCAACAATTTAGGAGCCAGCGTGTCGTGTCACTAACACTAACCTTGGCACAGATGGCGCTCGGCTAGCGCTTTGGGGACGTCCATTAATTACGTAATATTTTAGGGGGTAATAGGAAGGGGGACAAGTCAAAGCCCGTTGTGACAGGGCTTGGCAAATAATTATCACTTAATTTTTATTCCGCAAGAAACGGAACTAGCAACCTGTTTTTCTTTCTGCAAAATATAGCGAAAATCGCACAATAAAGGATAAGTACATTATGTAATTTATTTATAACTAGACGATCCGCCCGGCTTTGCACAGGCGTATTATACATATAAATCTTCCTCTTGAATCACTCTATCCATTAAAAAAAACCGCATCAAAATCCGTTGCGTAGTTTTAAAGATTTAAGCATACAGACAAACAGACAAAAATAGCGACTTTATTTTATACTATGTAAGGATACCTAAGGATGCAGGGGTGGATATTAAAAATCTCACTATATCTCGCGAAGAGAAAGGAAAGAAATTTTATAAAAGCCTTGCGTAATTCCTGGACGCCCCTTTAGATGATTTTCTTCTGCACAACACGTGGATATGGCTTTATAATCTATCTATGACTATCTGGTATATCTGGTGGTAATTCTTAACAGGATAGCTGTACCTCTTTTGTCGGAATAATTTAGAAACAAACGTGTATCACTAACTCACTAACATTCACCTTGACACAGATGGCGCCCGGCTAGCGCTTTAGACGCTTTGCTTTTTTTGCCGGCAAAACTACGCCTCGACGTTTACAGACACAATTTCACACACAAACACGTACAAAGAAACTACGCCTTGGCTCGTCAGTCGAACTATGGCGGCGCAACACCGAAGCACTCACCACATGTATAAAAAACCGGCCTCACTTGTCTGTCCACGACATTCCGTCTTAATTTTTTTATTTGGCCTGAGTTCTGCACCACTTGATACCATCATCATCTTAGCTGTAGAACCACTGCTAGACCTTCCCAATAGGTCTCCAATAAGACCGGTTAGAAGCAGCTTGCATCCAGCATGATCTAATCTGATTATCCGTCTAATTTGTAGCTGCACGACAGCACGTCTTATACTGCTTTTCCCAGTGTATGGTTTCCATTTGAGAATTTTACGACCCATCCGTCAGCATTTTTGTGACCTACTTCTAGGTACGCTTATTTATCCCCTGTTACTTCAACATACTAATCTGACTGATTTAGTAACTTTGGTTCTTCCACGGATCTCCTCATTTCTGATTTGATACCGTTCATAAGTACAAGCTTGTAAGACTACGTTTAGATATTCTGGAGCTAATTTAAGTTATTTTAGTTTTGGGAAAGCTAGTCGCGGTAGGATTTTACCATTGTAAAAGATTACGGTCAACTTTTACAATGGTAAAAAGATGATTGCTTATATCTAAGTCTGAAAGACCCTGACGTGCGCAAAGCAATGAATGGCTATTACATATTACATTCTAAAAGTCAAGGTCTCAGGGACCATCAGGTCAAAAATCATGACTTAAATACCCATCGGTCCTAATAATACCTTTTCGGCGTGACATTGTAAAATGGGTGTCAAATCAAAAAGCCAGGGATTCGAAAGCCTATCAAATTAATACTAATTATTTTGGCTCTTTCGTGGTTTCGCCCCGCAAACTGTTCGGCCCGCGGGGCGAATCGACGAAGACTCTTTTTAAATGCCCCTTTTCGCCCCGCTCCAAACAATGCGGGGCGAAAGAGGGCCTTCAAAAAGAGCCTTCGTCGATTCGCCCCGCGGGCCGAATAGCTTGCGGGGCGAAACCACGAAAGAGTCATTATTTTTCGCAAAAATGGCAAAACCGCCTTCCATCGTGTACCAAATTCGAATATTTCGCTCGAATTGTTTACATTATTGTTGATTTTTCAAAAAAGGCTCAGCCGATTTTTTTTAACTTTAAATGGGACCACCTCGAAAGTATACCCTATCGAACTAAAAAAGAATATTTCGATTCGGTTCATAATTGGCGAAATCATCGATGAACATACACAAAAAAATAAATACAGACGAACATAGAACCTCCTTCTTTTTGGCGGTCTATTAAAAAACTGATGATCGTGTTTGAAAAATGCATTGTTGTCGAATGAGGTTTTTATTATTTTGAAGTATAAAAATTAATAACTAATGATAGATAGTAAGTTTCCCTATCTAATCTTACCAGCGCAATCCTGAAGTCTTAATAATAAAAAGCCACTGATTCGAAAGGTCTATCAGATGATCCCGTTAGACGACAATACATTTTCATGCCCAATCAGCACTTGTTTATCATTTTGATATCTACCAGCGCAATTCTGTGGTCTCTGTCCACCTTTGCTTTTCTTTTTCATCAAAAGGGTGTCAAATCAAACAGCCACCGATTTGAAACCCAATCAGATGACCCTATTAGACGACAATGCATTTTTCAGACACAATTAGCACTCATTCATCACCGGGACAGAAGCTCGTTAGCCGTTTGTTCGACCATCACACTTCAACGTCATGTGTTAACGAGGTGGCCTATGTCTGTCTACGTCATGTACCAAACACAACAGACATGTTTGAAAGATATAAATCGTGTTTGAAATTGATCCAATACATAATTACGGGACATGATAGAAAAGCAACTTTACCAGCGTTTTTAATAGTCCACAGTAGGACATAAGCCTACCCAAGAAGGGTGATTGGGCTATATCCACCACGCTGGCCCAGAACGAGTTGGTGGATTCACATTCACCATCGATTTTTTCTACGGTCGTATGCAGGTTGCCTCACTGTTTTCCTTGAACCCACGGCCTCACGATAGCAGTGCGGGTGTTACTACCACTACTACCACTATACCTTCTATCTGTCTGGAAGTATCTGTCTGATTTGACTTTATCAAAAGTCTGCCAACATAAATACTTCAAAGTAAAATAGTAAGTTGATCTGAATAAAGTCGAATCTCAGAGATTTACATGCGATTTTTACTATTTTACATGTACTCGTAAGTATAGTCAGATTAATCAGTATAATATATTGATTTATGTTTTATGACTAACTTTTTCAACTGAACTATCAGTTAAAAAATTTTGCTAATTTATTTCTATAATTTCTTTACAAACTTAAGCCCAAAAAACTTTTTTAATTCTATTTAACGGAGCAGACTCAGTAAAATTTCCTTACTGAGATAAAAAAAACATTAAAAGAACAGACAAAAACTTACAATAAAAATTACAAAAGTTGTTAGTTTTGATGTACAGAGTAAGCCCCTGAAAGGATGCTATTTGATTAGAAATAACCCTGTAAATGTATAATTGAGCGTTTCTTCTGAGACATTTTACCAAGGCGAGGAACAGAGTACCTACAAAAATTAACTGCCTTACCACAAAAGATTTAAACACATCTTAAAAATTGTTTAACCGTGCAATTTGTACTGTTAAACATTGTCTAAAGCGTGCCCAAAACTTTTGTGGTGACACGGTTAATTTTTGTTTATTTTAGGGGTCCGTCAAATATTTCACTTTCCAAAAGGGTTCCGTCCCCAAAAAAGTTTGAGAACCGCTGGCTTAAACCATTCGTTCAATCATCGGAAATGACTTTAGATAAGCAGATAACTATTCAGGCCAGTTCTGCACTCATCATTTTATTTCCCTTAATTGCATGTTTCACGAACAATTTACTAAATAAAGTAATTGCCTCCTAGCACTCGGTTTCTTAGAAATTCGGTGCTGAGACGAATATTAATTGGGCTAGTCGTGATATGCTCCACTTTGTCAATGTCACAAGTTTTGAGATACCTAACATAGCATAGACTTAAGATAGGTATTATATTTGTTCAGTGTGAAAATATTTGATTTAGAATTAAGAGGTCGTTGTATCAATAGATACCTACAATAGTAATTATAGGTTCGGACAAAATAGATAGCTAAATAGATAGATTAATTCTTTATTGTCGCACCATAAAAAACTTAAATAACTAGGAAAACAAGTTTAGTGGAACTTATAGCTAGTGCTACAACCGGCGGCCTTATCGCTAAAAGCAATTTCTTCCAGGCAACCGTTACTTGTAATGTAAAGGATTAACAAAAAAGGGTTTTGGCGATGGGGTGTGCATAAATGTGATAAATACTTACTTAAACAACCTACATTCTATTTAATAATTTATTTTCATTCAACTAGTGCTTTTATCGGAATTAACGAACAGATTTTCACCGACCTTGGTGGTCTGGTATCTTTAAAACTACGCAACAGATTTTGATGCGGTTTTTTAAATAGATGGAGTGATTCAAGAGACAGGTTTATGATTATGTATAATACACCTGAGTGAAGCCGGGGCGGGTTGCTAGTAGAATTTAAATTAGAAACCTACCATCCCCTTTTTACTACAGGACAAGTAGGAGGACGCCACATTACCACCCCTACATTGTCGATTTTCCTTCGATACGTACGAAGCGGTTTGACTCAACATTTCTGATTCGTACCGCCAGGGAATGGAACAGTCTTCCTGCTTTCCTGTTTCCTAAGAGATATAATCTAAGGCTTTTCAAGGTCAGAGTGAATAGGTATCTTCTAGGTCTGCGTGCTTCATCTTCGACCACAACGTCGCTTACCATCAGGCGTTATTATATATTTGCGTTAAAAAAAAAGAAATGTTAAGATGAAAATTGACCATTTCATTGCACCTTTGATAGTTATATTCTCAAGGTCCCATTTAAACTAACATCCGCGTTCTCCAGTTTCCGAGCTGACCGCAGACCGCAATCATATCAAACTTGGCTTAGCTGACGGCTTCCATGTCTTAACTGGTTTAAGTTTTAAGGAGACTCCGAATTAACTACCTTCTTATGATTTCGTTAGTGCATTCGTTCTTATGAGATGATTCTAAAGTAAGTACTTAGCTGATTTCTGTTCATATACCTGAGGTCAAGAGAAAAATAAACTTTCAATTCGTATTTTTTGATTCATGTAGGTAACGTAACATAATGCAGTTTCATCATTAAATTTGTCGAATTAGATCCAATGTACCATAAATCTAACTAGTCAAAAAGCTCGTTTTTACTTTTTTTCGTGCTTTATCACCTCAGTTTAATGCAACATAGCTCGGTTTCGACCTATATTAGCTCAGTTTCGTGCTCTATCAGCTCAACCTAGCTCATTTTCGCGCCATAAAAGCCCAGTTTGACGCAGAGTTGCACCGGTCCACTCGTCCGTTAGGTAGTCAAACAAAAATATCATGCGACTTCGATCAGTTTCATACCTTATTCATTCAATTCAGTGCGACACAGCTAACTCTCGCGCCATATCAGCTCATTCCAGCTCAAAATTGCCCAGTTTCGTGCAGTAACCTCAAAATAACTCAATTTTACGCATAGCAGCTCATTTTAGTTCAACATAACTTAGTCTTGAGCTATATCAATTCAATACAGCACAGTTTTGCGTTAAATAAGTCCAGCTCAAAGCAAGATTGTGCCGCGTTGGCCCGCTCGTCGGTTATTTAGTCAAACAAAAGTAAAATGCGACGTTTCGGTCTATATTAGCTCAGTTCTGCTCATTTTCGCGCTATACAAGCCCAGCTCAACGCAGGATTGCGCCGGCCCGCTCGTCGGTTGTGTAGTCAAATAAATAAAGTGAATCGCAGCGCCTAGGCCGCGACACCGACTCGTTGCAAGGTCGCTGGAGGGTCTCCGCCAATCTGAAAAATGTGGGACATTTTCATAAAATAGTCCGCTGAAAATAAAAGTAGTGTTATTTTTTATCGGGCAAAAGTGCCTTTATTAACCACAACAAAACTACATTACTACTAGATAAAAAGCATTGGATCATCCACAGACCTTTGAAGGTCTAAAGATAATCCAAATGCTCAAGCCAAATAAAAGTAGTGGTTGTGGTTTTAAAAAATCAGTATAGGCCTGAACTGAAAAGTCTGTTTTGAAATGTTCAAAGCCTCATTTTGTAGACATGAACTTAGAGAATATGATAAGTTTATAAGCCTTAATAATAACTTTTATAGTTAAGCCCATTTTGAGCACAATTATGCTATTGGTAATTTCAATAGAAACAAGAAAAAAATATCACTCTCTTATTTTACCAGTTAAAACGAACAGAGATCTTTTACGATAACATGACCCGTCAGTTCAAAATTCAAATTTTCCAAGTATTTGTGAAAATATTTACCACTTCCCGCCACCAGGCATGTATGCGTACTGATAGGTCGTCAAACCACTAGCCGAGGTAGCAAATCCAAGGATTTGTCGTGTTTGATTAGGCCTATACACACTTACACACTGTTTTTTTTGTACGCTAAATACTCAACTCTAATCACGTCTTGGAAATCCTGCGATAGCCGCCATCATGGCCTCTATCGTTGCTATCGCACCGTTCGCCCCATAGTATAAAATGTGCATAATAATATATCGAAGTATTATTTCCTAAAGTGATTGTATAAGGATCCCGTTTTTTTCCTTGTCCTAATTAATTGTTTTGGTAGGCACTTTTAAAATTAGCCCAAAAATCTATGGACTGTGAATGATGTCCTTTAGACCTGGTAGTATTTTCGATATTAATTTAAATAACGTAGCTGTTCAAAAATAGCCGACAGATATTGCTGGACAAACTATCCGGTAGGCACTAAGTAACTGCCTAACTCTAATCATGACTAACATTGGTCTAGGAAATCCCGCGCTAGCTACCATCATGGCCGCCCTCTCTGCGCCCGCGCCGTTCTAACCTAGAAACCGAATGTACGAGTATTTCGTGACAAGCACATGTGAGCGTGCGCCTGTGTGTGTCGACAAAACATTAGACGCTCGCGAAACTATTCCCCACTTTATGATAATGCAATAAAGTCTATTCTCGGGTAGAATTTAAACAAATTAGTATTGTTAAGTCATTTGACATGGCATTGGTTGGTTTAAAGTATGATAAAATGGGCGTAGTATTAGTTTGTTAGTTTGCTAGTCGGTTTGGAATGATAGGTCGGTTGTACATAGGCGTATGTTTAGTTATACCTAAATGGTTGAAGTGTCAAGGTTAAGTGTGACTGTAGCGGTTGAAAGAATGTTCGGTAAGTTTGCTTATTTGATTTTAAATGTGATTTTCTAAATTGTGTGTAAGAGGAAAAATACGAGTAGTTATGGTGTTAGCGACTGGTAGCTATTTTATGTAAAACACTCGAATGGGAAACAAACTGCGAACAAACAACTTTATTTTATTTAAATCAATATAATTAATTCATATTTTTCATAAGAGACTTGTGAACACAGTTTTTTTTTGGGTATTGCGGCGCTTTGCGCTGATGCAAGCGGTTCGCTCCGCGGGGAGAATCTGGTCACCATTCAAGTCAATATGTTCCAGAAAATGCCATATTTTTAGTCGCATTGAAATTATGTTTTAGTTTCTTTACAATTAGTTTCATTTTGATTTTCAAATCAGTCTAATCTATATCTATCTATATACATATATAAAAATGACTCGTGGTTGTTAGTCTCGCTAAAACTCGAGAACGGCTGAACCGATTTGGCAAATTTTGGTCTTGAAATATTTGTGGAAGTTAAGGAAAGGTTTAAACGGTGAGAAACTTTATAAAAGTTGCGAGAAAAATAACAACAACATGGATTTCATTTTCCCATACAAAATTTTCCGGCATGTACAAAATGTCATTGACACTTCACAGATGGTGAGATGAAGTTCACCGGGACCGCTAGTCATCGATACAAAAACAAGGAATAAGCTCCATACATTTTTGAAATGTCTCTTTTGATCAACTTACAGAATAGGTATAGATTTAGGTATAGGTAGATAGTTACGTCAATGGTCATAAGAAATTATGTAGGTACTTACTTACCTATCTTGTTATTCTAGTAACCAAACTCGTGATTTAGTCATAGACAGAATAGACACGTGGCATCCCCTTGTGACTTCATACTAAAACCTATCACAAATGGAAAAACCCGGAATCTAGTTTACAATTGGAGTTTCCCTAGACCCCTTCGTAAGTATACCTATCATTGTCTTCGTTATTATGAAGAACTTCTACTATGGCGCCCACCCCAAAATCGTTAAGAAAATCAGCTGTTTCATATACGTAGGTTACACTGTAAGTAATTATTGACTGAAACAAAGGGAGGTCTGTGCTTCCACGACAATTTTGCTTTCGTCTGTCCGGATCATCGACTTAGCATTTTTTTTCATATTGATAGTCTGGATGTTGATTTTTAGGGTTCCGTACCCTAAGGGTAAAAACGGGACCCTATTAATAAGACTCCGCTGTTCGTCCGTCTATCCGTCTGTCGGTCACCAGGCTGTATCTCATGAACGGTGATAGCTACAACGTTGAAATTTTCACAGATGACGTATTTCTGTTGCTGCTAGAACACCAAATACGAGTACCTACTAAAAACAGAAAAAAAGAAATATTTAAGGCCCCTTAAATATTTCTGTTCCCCATACAATAAAACTGAATTTCTTGCCGTTTTTAGCTCGATAATAATAATGTTGACAGGTAGATGCTTGAAAAATTCACATAATATTTAGTGGTACCTAGGTATATTCAATTCAGTAATAAATAATTAAATTAAAATAAATATCTAAGGGGGGCTCCCATACAGTACGGAACCCTTCGTGCGCGAGTCCGGCGTGCACTTCGCCGATTATTTATTTATTAATGGATTTTTGATTAGATTATTTCTTTCAAAAAAGAGGGTATGCTGTCGCGCTATTTATCAGCTGATTTCCACAATATTTGGCAAGGTTATAAATAAATATTTCTGGGACATCTTACACGGCCTCTGACCCCAAACTATGCAAAGCTTGTGATATGGCTGTCAGAGACTGATATGTACTACATATACTCGTACATATTTTTAAATACCTATTAATAATAGTACCTATAGATAGTAACTAAATATCACCCAGACACAGCATACACCTATGTTCGTCACATAAATACTTGCCCTGGGTGGGGATCGAACCCACGCCTCTTTGACCCAGAAGCTAGGTTCACTAACCACTGAGCCACCGAGGCAGTCAGTTATTTCAGGTTGTTTAGTATGTAAATCCTAATACCTAAGATTTGCGAGTATGGACCAAATCGATATAAAGCTAGTCGAGATAATTATGTGTCGTACGTAAGGTGTGCTTTTCGGAGAACTACTACTTACCTACCTAGTGTTACAGTGTGTTATTCCATTGACCTTACGAAACGTCTAACAGCCGCATCAAGTCACTAAGCTATCGGGAAGCAGGTGAAACCGGGCGAGTTATCTAATGCAACACCTGCACCAGAACTAGTTCCAATTCCAACGGTCTCTCGCTGGACCGGCTGACACCTACCAGGACTGGCTAACACCTATTTATAAGCAGGTCTATCTGAAGCGTTTACAACATTGACTGCCTATAGAATCATTTACTTATCTATAGAACCATGTGGATAGGTACGGCGCGGCAAACTGGAATAAACGCTACTAAATGATTTTATGTAGCGTTACACATTTGTGTAACGGAAGTTCGTTTAGTTTAAACACAACTTCTTTTTTACACTTTTGGGCAATTTTAGTAACAAGGTGAACTGTTTTTCCTGTAAAACTTACCCTGAAATTCTATTCATTTCGTAGCTACTTATTTGGCGAAGGAAAACTTTGTGAGAACAACCTGCACATGTCCGTAGGTAAAATTTGATGGCTTATCTACCTACCTAAGTATCTTAATCCAGCAACTCATAATATGTCAGCGTCGCTCATGGATGTGGCCTAGTCGCACTTCGTGGGGCATATTTATTAAATGTTCAGTCAGTTTTTTTTAAACATAAAATATGAATAAAAAAATAAACAATTACCTATACTTACATAGGTAAGAGGTACTTTGTGGGGTCTCCCAGTGGAATCTGATCACTACATAAATAGCTAAAAGAGAGAAAGAAAGAAAGTTTATTTATAAACAGAGTAAGGAAATCGGTGCAAATAATTGTTCGCGAAACAATATTATCGTTAGATTGTAAATGAGTCAGTTGGATTAACAGCGGGCCCCAAACTCGGCTAAGCCGGTCTCTTGGTGGCCCATTCCAAATTAATTGCCATGAACTGAATTGGCGCGTTATTAGACTTATCATACCATATTAAACCAAAAGTCCTGTCCTCTTTCTCGTCTTGGGTCGTTGAAAACTTCAAATTCGGTACCTTGAAATTCGGGTCAAATCGGTATAGCCAATTTTTTGTTCTTCCAATTTCAGTTAAACTGTAAAAAAAGGAGAAATTCGGCAAAAAACTGATATTAAATTTCTAATAATTTCAGAAATCTTTGAAAAATTGCTTTATTTCGGTAGGAAAGACGCTAAATCGGTAGAAATACCAAAAAATCGGTATGTTTCAGACCACCGTGTTCAGTAGTGGACTATGTACTAAGCTACAGAAATAATTATTTTTCGCAAAAAATAACATGACCGACTTCAACCGTGTACTGAATACGCGAATATTTCGCACGGATTGATGTAGCATTTTTCACATTATTGTTGATTTATCAAAAATGGCTCAGCCGATTTCGATGAAATTTAAACAGAACCAATTCCAAAGTATTCTCTTTCCAATAAAAAAAAATAATTATCAAAATAAGACCACTATGTAAAAAGATATGCGTGGTTATACTTAAAAAAAATTACGCGTCGAAGTTAAAACTTTTCTTTCCCATGTGGCCCGGCGCCGGGCCAAGTCACCGGGCCAGATGGGATACACACGAATTAAGTATCTCCTCCGGTCGTTCGTCAGTCAAAAATATCAAACAAAACACGGTTACAAACGCGGCTGAAAGGGTCTAACTAGCTTCTAACATTGGTAGCTGCAACCAGCATGTAACACCTAGCTAGTAGAGTTGTAGAGCGAGCTATAGTGCGCACGAGTGCAGATTGTGTGTCACGGTCGGCCGCGAGCTATACTATGTATGTAGATGCAGATAGGGGACAGCTGATTCACGCAGGCTTCGCTTTGTTCGCTGGGACTGGGATTGAACGTGATTTTTTTGACAAAAGTGATGCCGGTGTTAAACGATATCATTGTAATTATATTGGATATATCTCATAGACTAATAGCATTTAGCACCTAGTCTATTGAGTGATGACAGGGCAGTGAAATTCTCAAACGGATATCACATAATGGAAAGCATAGCTTAGGATGTCCACTAACATGGTAAACTGACAATCTAATTAAGACTGCAGGAGCATGCTATGTGCAAATAGCTAAAACTTGGGTACCTACATATATTAACTCTTACATTGGATATACATATGTACAGGGTTATTTCTAATCAATTAGCATCCTTTTAGGGGCTTATTCTGTACATCAAAACTAACAACTTTTGTTCTGCAACTATTGTCAAAACTCAAAAAAAAAAAAAAAACAGCTGTTCCATACATTTTGTCGCGGGTGGACGATATTTTTCTATGGAAAATCAATATTTTTTTTGAGTTTTGACTAAAGTCACTGAGCAAAAGTTGTTAGTTTTGATGTACAGAATAAGCCCCTAAGAGGATGCTAATTGATTAGAAATAACCCTGTATATGCACTGCATTCCTCTATTTAATTAACAAACCTGGTTTTACCAGTTTGCATCAACATATTATTATATGTGAAGTACATAGTACCTATTTGTATTTACTGAACATTTTTCTTCATCTATTAATGCTAGTGTACCGGAAAATCTTTGTTTACCAAACTAGGCAAGCACCGATTGCATCATACGAATGAATGTTTTCCGCCGTAAACTATAAGTAATTTAATTATTCTCAGTATTCTATTTGTGTTGTATATTTCCTTAAATGCAGTTTGCACATGAAACTGCAATTACGGTAAGAAAATATACGACACACAACCATCTCATCCACACATATTTGAAAATAAATAAAAATAATAACTAAGGTGTTTCAATATTCAATTAAAAATACTCAGCATAAAACGGCAAGTATTTGGGTAAAACATTGTGGTCTAACTCTTTGTATTTATTTTTCATTGTGTAAGATCTCTTTATTGGACAAAAAACAATGTTAAGATGTTTACTGTTTTAAAGTGGAATGTTTTACTGTTTTTCGTCCTTCTATTGCATGGCGCGTGAGGGTAGGAAAAAGTTTCAGTTTTACCGTGGTTTCATAAAACCACACATTTTTATGTTTTATTACCATCAAAGGAAAGAATTTAAGTTAGTAGGTATATTTCTGGATCTAACCATTGCTTTTGATTGAGTCTCACACGAAACTACTAAAAATGCTAGAGGAACAACGAGAGATTCGATGAAAGAGGTACTTAAAACGAAATACGCGGTACCTCTTTATTCCTTTTTGAAAGTCTTGTGTGAATAAGGGATCGTTAAATTAGATTCATAGTCCACAATAATTAACTTTTACAATAAGACCAGTAATATAGTAAGTATAACAATCTGAGTCAGATTTTTGAAAAATTACGCAAGGCGTACCACAAGGCAGTGTTCTTGGTACCCTATTTTTTCTTATTTACATCATAGATAAGATAGCTAAAGGTCGTGTATCTCCCCCATATGTAATGTAAATAAACCTATTTAATAACTGGTTTTAATGTGCAGGTTCGTAGTAAGTAACTCATACATTTTTGATATGTTTTTTACATCGTGCAATATAAATATAAATAATGTTGCAACTTGCCAAGAGGAAATTTTATGTTATTTTATAATTTTATTTAACTCTTGTCTCGCTGAAAAAAGTGTGGATTATGTGAAAGATGATATAAATAATCGTCAAGTGCGAGTTGGACACGCGCACGAAGGGTTCCGTACCGTATGGAAGCCCCCTTAATATATTTTATTTTAATTTAATAATTTATTTTTGACAGGAATATACAACTTAAAATTATGTGAATATTTTAATCATCACCCTGTTGCCGTTATAAATATCGAGCAAAAAAATCACGTTTCTTGTATATATTATATGAATAATTAAATTAAAATAAATATTCAAGGGCCTATCCCCTTATTTTTTTATTTTATTTTGATTATTTATTTTTAAAGTGAATATTTAACTAAAATTTCAGGTTTGTTGCATGGGAGCCACCCTTAAACATATTATAATGTTTTTAGTATTTGTTGTTACCTATAGCGACAGCAAAAAACGCCATCTGTGAAAATTTCAACGTTCTAGCTGTCACGGTTAATGTGATACAGCCTGGTGACAAACAGACAGACGGACAGCGGAGTCTTAGTAATAATAGGGTCCCGTTTTTATCCTTTCGGTACGGAACCCTAAAAACAATTCGTTTCATTTGCTTTTTCTGTTATTTTGTAGTTTGAAACTAGAACTTTTAAGTATGAAAAGCTCATTTTTTTTGATATTTTTTTAATATATTAGCCTGCTGACGCCTATTTTACCTTAACTTAGATTAAATCTCCCATTAAGTAGGTAATTTCTTGCATAATATCCACAAAGATGCCTAACAGCTTATTTTCTAATGGCCCCTCGTTACAATGGCTAATTCCGTAGGTAATCTCACGTTAGGGTAGAAAGCGCGACCCTTCTGAACTTTAATCTTTGACTGGCTTCTTCAATAACTCCTTATGATAGGTAAAATTGAATTGTGTGCTATCCGCTTTACGTAAATAAGTATTCTATCTTGGCTTAAAATACAAGAAAAGACCAAAGGTACTTTCTTATAGGTACCTACAATACTAGCCTTTGCGAGCGTGATATTTTGATTTTGTGCTATCCCACAGGAACCTTTTATTTTTTTGGGATAAAAAGTAGCCTATGTCACTTTACGTCTTTCTAAAATATGTCCATGCCAAAAATCAAGTCAATATGTTGCTCAGCTTCTGCGTGAAAGAGGAGCAAACCTATAAACCAACAAATACACTTTCGGATGTATAATATAGTAAGGTGCCTTTACTCAACGTTGAAACATTACAGGCTCACAATAATAATGATTGCTTTTGTCGACCATTTTCTAATTTCTTTCCTAAAGTTGGTGCTGGGCAGAAAAAAATATGGAAAAATCAAATTTAGAAATCGCCAACTAAAATATAGGTATTCATCACAGATAAACTCCAAGAAATTGAAAAAATGGCACCAATATATTTCTTATTCTTGTCTATGTTATTTTTATTAGTTGGTTTTTAATGACATTGTAAGTAGGTAACTAAGTTTAATTCGCAAAAGAGTGAGCAGGTTACCGACCCCTTAACAGAAATACCGTACTGGGAAACATTAAAAAGCCCCCTTTCGAAGTCCTATTAGCTCTAGTCAAAGTAAGCGATCCAACAATCGTGTATTGAAATGCGTGAGAGAAAAACTGTATCAGACCAACAAAAGCGTTCAACGCATTGTTACCCTTATAACGTGAAATTTCTACTGTGAACATTTCCTATAATTTTAAGGTGCTTTGACATAGGCGACGGCGATTAGTAACAGCGGAGTGCATAAGGCGAGAGTGTACTATCGCTTTAGGGAAAAAATATCCTTTTGTTTTTGTTTGTCACAATGCGATCAGTATTTTATTGTGGCTAGCGAGGAATGTTTATCGTATAGTGTCTACATACCTACTTATTTGTAACATTGTAAGGAAAAAGCTTTTTAAGATTTTCTTTCTTTAACAGTAGTGTAGCCTACTTACGTTGCGCTCTACAATTTGGTTCCGTAACAACACATTAGTAATATAATTTACTAGTTGAAGCCTTCAAATGATAAAGTTTTCTAACAATGATTTTGAATTAAGTAAAGCGTTTTATTTATAACGTGCTTTGATACAGCCTATATTTTCCGTAAATTAAAATTTTCGTTTTCATTTTGCTCTAGCAATCATTCTGACGTACCCTAAGTAGGTAGGTACTTACGTTGTAAAAAATCCACAATAAGTAATTGGCATGAAGAAGTGTTTATACCATAGCCATATTAACACCATTTACCTGGTTAAAATATGTTTGCGTATTTGGTTTATGATGTAATGAATAAAGAAAACCATTGTATCACAACTTGAAGATAATAGGTACCTAATACCAACAGCATAAAATGTAAATGCTGTCGCTGTCTCTCCTCGCCTCTACCTAGTTGTCACTCTTCTCAGAAGCCTTCCTCAAAGTTTTCAACAAAAGAAGGTAATTCGTGTGATTCGAAACGCGTCATTTTGATTGCGGCCGCCATTTTGGAATTCGCTTCCAACTGTCATTAGGCAGTGATGCCAACTTCACAAAATTGCAAGTTATGGCTGCGTTCAACTATTAAATTATGGGTTCTGTATGCGATTGTGTGAGCTTTAATTATTTATCGCTAATGTGAGGCGGCAATTTTGGAGAAATATGCGGTAGTTTTAGATTTACAACGGTCTAATAGGTTAGGCTGCATTCACGGGTTAGACAGTTAGAACGAAGGTGACAGTAGGGATACCTCGTGAAATTGGTACCTACCTACCTATTCTGTACAGTGTACCTATACTGGTCTGGGTTATTTGTAACTACGTACTTAGTGAATTAAGTAGGTAAATTACTTTAACTTGGGGACAAACCCTGAAATCTTGAATAAAAATTATCGTACTAAAACTAAAGAGTGTGATTCAAGTGATCGTAATGAACTACTTTTACTATGACTCTACCCAGAATTTAAGAATAAAAATCAGCTGTTCCATACAAAATCGCAGTTCGATAAAGGAATCGGCAATATGTATAAAATAGTCATATTTTTCTCTAATTCTAGGAAAAAAATATACTTTGAATCACTTCTTCTTCGATAAGGTTGAATAATTCAGTGTCTTTTTGCGACTTTTGCGGACAGAGGAGAGTTCCCCAAAATTGTTATTTTATATTAGTACTTGATTAAAAGAAAATACGGTATAAACTAATCTTGAACTACTGAAACTATATTACCACGACAAAGGCCAAGATTTTAATTAAAAGTCCCGAACTAAGCAACCCCGCATTTTTCATCACAGTTCTGCATAAAATCAATACGTCTCGGCAAAATGCTTTAACAATTTCAATGAAAATAGTTGGTCGATAGTTCTGTTCTCCTGTCAATAGCCCGTGGCTATTTAGGCGGGGAGCAGCTGGAGTGATTGATCACGGAACCTTTTTTTTTATTCAAATGTATTGGACAAAATTAAGGCAAAGCTGTAATTGGATGTAAAACAAAAAAACTCATATTACAATATTGTATTATCTAACAAATGCTTAAAACTTTAAATACACATCATAATACGTATTTATCAAAAAATTTGAATGCATGTGTAGGTAATAGTGTATATTTATAATGCGTAAATACTGCATGAAATTATTGTACAACGTGCAGTACGTGCATTAAGTACCTAAAATAATACTTACTACAAAAATGCGAATTTGAATAACAAATCCTTAATGGCATAAGTAACCTGTATTGTATTTAAAATTAAACTAAGCTTACCTACATTATTGAATGAAACTGTTTACATTTTTATTTACCTTTGTCAAAAAAGTGTATTGAACCATAATGTGAAGAGTATTGTTATTAAAAAGATTGCTCAAATAACAATCACTAAAACTCTCAAGTATCAAATTTTAAAAGTGACATTCTTATTACTCGTATTTAATGCGAATAATTCCGCGCTTCAGCACTAGCTCTCCGACGCACGCAGACTTAAAAGATCCAGTTCACCAGGGTAGTTAATTCTACAGTTTTAACTGTAGATCTACAGTTTTGACAGTTTTCAGTTTAAGCCTCAAAAAAAGAAAAACTTGATTTACAGTTTTTTTAAGTTGGAATGTACACTTTTCTATACATTTTTAGCGGTTTTAGTCTAGGGTTGGCAACACTGCTATTTACTTTGACTTTGAAAAGTGGCAAGCTTAAGAAACTTGATTTTTAGGGTTCCGTATCCAAAGGGTAAAACCGGGACCCTATTACTCTGACTGTCACCAGGCTATATCTGAGGAACCGTGATAGCTAGACAGTTGAAATTTACACAGATGATGTATTTCTGTTGCCGCTATAACAACAAATAGAACAAAGGGACCCATACGACAGACGTAATTTTTTAGGCGTTTATTGCTCGCTATTAATAACGACAAGAAGAATGGGGCTTAGGGGGCTCCAACACGGTACGGAACCCTTCGTGAGTGAGTCCAACTCGCACTTGACCGATTTTATTAGTGACACACGAGTGGGTAATCTAACAGCCCCACCGCTCCCGTGCTAATTGCGCAACTAATACTCAACACAATGGGGGTTATTGAAATACTTAAGTTAGTAGAGTATTGCATAATTCAGCGCACCTGTGGCGAGTCATCTTAATTTTATAAACTTCTGCTGTAATAATAGGCCATATTGTAACAAAACGAGGCTGAAGTAAAGTTTATTGTACAAACTGTAGAATGGTGGTACAATTTTCTTAGTATCAACAGTATCTCTTAGTGAACATGTATTTTTTGGCTTTATAGACCTTAATTAAAGTGCAAGTCTACGTTCAGAGCAAAGCTATTTTGACATCATGTTATTACATGTATTTGATAAAATTAGATTATTAGTAAGTATGACGGTGTTTTGACATTATTAATGTTAATTGACATGATGAATTGATTTTATTTTTATGACATTATTTTTAGTATTCAAATTGACATTTTATAACTTTCTTCTTCGTATTTTCATGAATTTTTATTTTCTTACACTATCGCATTGGTTTTGACTGTAATGGTAAGTGTAATTAATGATAAATAAATAAAAAAAAATTAAATGTTTAATAGATTTAGGTAAATACATACCCACCTACCTAAAATGAAAATTGCAAAAAATACAAAATGTTAACATGTCACGTCTACACGTAGTTCTTTTTTTACTCAGTTTTTTTTTATTTTTAATAATTATGGAAATCCTCAAAAAAACCTTTATGCAGCCACTGCCACACCTATTATCTCGTCAGTGAGAAATTTGATTTGATTAAAACTAACTGTGATAATTCCATCCATTTGATGCCCACTGATCGCTTACGGTCTTACCACAAAAGTTTAACGCTCTCTTTTTCGATGTTAAACAGTACAAATTGCACGGTTTAATAATGTTTAAAGCGTGTTTACCTTTTGTGGTAAGGCGGTTACTGACGTCGGCCCATCTCATTCGTTGCCTAAGGGAAGGATGACCTCACCTATGGATTTTCAATAAGCCCAGTTGGAAGCGGCTTGCATCCATCGGCTTATAGGATGCAAGCCGCTTCCAACTTATTGAAAATCCATAGGAATAGGGACTCCCATGTTCAGCAGTGGATGTTCTATTGCTGATAATAATGATGACGATATTACATATTTTTTTAAATTTTATGTTTCGATCTTAATTAATTTTCGTTTTCGTTTGTTTGTAAAGTTCTCGAATGGAAACTACGTACCGGCAAGCGCAGCGTAGGACGTCCACCGACTTGTTGAACCATTGATATGAGTAAGGTAAACGTACCAATTTACGGACGTTTTTGAACTTCGCTGACTTTGCAGTAATACTACGCTGATACTAACAGACTTACAACAACAAAGTGAATATGACCATATAGGGCATTTATCTGAGTTTTATAATAATTAAATTTTATCTAATTTGTTTGAGCTGTAATGGGAATTAATACCCAAAATATAAAAAAATACCCAAATGTACCAAACCGCGGACGATTTGTCCTAATGCGCGGAATGTCGTCCCAATTCCTGGACGCTATACGAAATTGAACTCTATTTGTTTTACATTAGAGTTTAAATAGCCTTTCTACCGTATTATTATTTGTATGAACTTTAAAATCGACCCAAATCTATTACAAATCGTCCTAATTCACGGACGCTATGCGAATTAGAACTCTATTTGCTTTACATTAGAATTTAAATTGTCTTTATATTGTATTATTTCTTAGTATTATTAAATAATATTTTAGTTAAAGCCATTCATGGTGTCTTAAATCAAAGAAACAATGGTTTACATGCAATAAATTATACTTATTTCAAACAACACAATAATCACATTATGAAAAAAAAAATGCTGAAACGTTAGGTAGTTAGCACAATAGCATTGGTATAGGAACCGTGTTTAGTCCGTGGCAAGATAATCGGCTTAAATGATCCCCAAGGTAATGTGTTCAGTCTTCCCATGCAAAATAAAATGCGTTCTTTTTTATAATTATATCCCACAGGTCCGTATAAGGCACCTTAGGTGATACATTTGCATAATGATGTTTTCACGGTAGTTAAATTGGATACCAGTCTCTAAGGCAACCTCAGTAGTATATTTACCTTTAAAGCACGGCGTACCTGGATATAGTAGAAGTGGCGCAACATCTGGCAGTTGAAGAATTAATGCTTTCAGTACAAGAAAAAAACAAGAAACTAAAGTAGGGTGTGTGTGACTCAAACGCCCACTGTGTTGTCTGGGAATGTCCCAATACAAATGAGAGGAGAAATGACGTACTTGACTCCATCTTCAGGCATTATTCAAATCTACTAAACCATGGCTCTGAGTTTATTTTCGTAATGTCTTGGGAATCAATTATCGACATCATACCTGCTACGAGTAATATCTCTAAAACAATCAATGGGTGGCGTGTGGTAACTGATGAATACTCTGATTCCGAAGCTCGAACGTGAAGCATACCGATATAGAAACTTTTAGACTCAAAATAGCTATACCTTTACAATAGCTAGAAAACAACTCGAGAGAGAAAAGCATGAGCTGACTAGCTCATGCTTTTCTCTCTCGAGTCTATGTCTATAGAAAACTATGTATCTGAGGATATATTGCTATCTTGGAACATATACGTGGATAGTGCAAAAAACAAGCTTGGACTAAGAGACTCCCTTGCCCTGAGTAAAACAACATAAACTTTGCAAGCGGAAGCCATGGGCCTTTTGCTAGCCGCAAAAAAACTTAAACTTTTATATGAACTGAGCATCTAACAGCTACTGGAAACAGTGAGGCCAAAGAAGTGATCATGTTCACAGTTGACAGTGCTGCTACTATCTATGAACTCAGAAGACCTATAACAAGGTCAAAATTAATCGCTGCGCGTCATGCAACATTCCAAACTCTATCAAATAAACAGTGCGATGGAAAAAGAGTCACAGATCATGTTCAGGCAACAACATAGCAGACACGCTTTCCAAAGAGAGAAGATTCAGTTGTTACTTAGAAAATCAAATTGTTTTATTATATTATAATCTTAATCATATAATCTTAATCCCAATTTTATTACTATAGTTGATTATTATATCGATACAATAATCAACTTTTACAAAAAAATGGCTCAATCAAGAGACAGATGTTTACTCTGATACCAGGACTAGCCACGCGGCCCATACGAACGTCCTTATTTACTTTTTAGTACCTATTTATGAAAAATTAAATGTTTATTATTTTCTATGAAACACCAAAAGTTTAGTATTTCATTAAAAATAAAAACATAATATTTAAATCTGAGAACAATAAATCTTACTTAAGATAATCTTTTAAACACTATGTAATATTGTTTAAAATATATGTTGTAAATCGATCAAAAACAATTGTTTTTGTCATGCACAAAAAACAGTTTAAAAAACAATACTAAAGCAAATGGGACACGACTATTGTTTGAACCAGTCCAAAACAATTCTTAATTCCTTTGAATGAGACGCAATCGAATTATAATAATTGCTTTTTCACGGTTTTGAAAACGACGTTCTTACATGCAAGGAAAAATGAGACTTATTTCAAGGCAATAAGGTCGAGATCCAACCTTTGGTACAACGGGTTTTAAAGAACTGATGTGTGTCCCACTTCTCGGACGAAAAATGTGATTATTGTCCGTGCATTGGGACAAGTACGGGTTTTGTGAGTACCATTAGGCGGATACGCAAATATTATAAATAATCAACAAGATTACGTCTAGATTAAAGGTTATAATATTAGGTAATTTATCTAAGTATCGTAATAAAATAGCACACTTACCGTATCACATTACACAACTAAGAAATGAACTGAAGTTTATGACAGGGTAGACACCAAATTCAGCTACTGAATTAACAGATTGACGAAAATTTTACGACACCGCACTTTTGAGATCATTTGGTTTGGACACCATTACACTACGTGTACAGTTTTTCTTGTATAATACTTTGAAATATAACTAAGAATTTATTGTCATTCATAAGATTAAGTTAAACTTTCGTAGAAAATTACAAAAAATAAAAAACCGAGTATCGTCCGCGTTCTGGGACTCGTCCGCAATTACGTGCGTTTACCTTATAAGCCGATGGATGCAAGCTGCTTCCAACCGGGCCTTTTGTAAATCCATAAGGCCTATGCCCAGCAGTGGGTTATTAAAGGCTGATGATGATGATGTGATTAGTACTAACTGTGATATATTCCAATAATTAGCTATTTCTTATCATTTTCTCACGGCTGCCGCAGTTGAAGCGTGTCGTCCATATATGTAAGCAGCAGGTCGACTATAGGTACCCTCTTCCATCGCGCGGTGGAGCGCGACGACTTTTTGTTCTTAGGCCTGAGGAAATGTTGCGTTGTCTATTGGTCTAATACTGTTGTTTTATTTATTAACTGATAGTGATAGCCCAAACAGGAGGGTATTTTTAACCGCTTGCCAAAAAGGAGGGTGTTTGTTTTTGTATGTAGGTTGTGTACGCGTCTGCCCGCCAATTATGAACTAATTTACTTATATGATTATTTTTGAAGTGAAACTTCTAATGTGACTTCTAACAAGGTTGCGTTAAACGTTTAACGCTACCATGGATGGGGTATGAAAGCACTGTTGCGTCGAAGTTTCACTTCTTCCGCGCGGCGGGACTCCACGTTGATTTTTTTTGTTTAGTAGGTAGATCGTACTTTAAAGATGGTCCCATTTGAATTTTGTCGAAATCTGTAGAGTATAGATGCTATACCTACCTAAATACATATTTGAAAAATCAACCAAAACATAAAAATTGCATTCCTACATCGATTCAATAAAACTTTTCGAATGTTGTACTATTGAAGTCGGTTGTATCATTTCTGGCGAAAAATAATTAAGTACGGGATGTGTTTGGTAAAAAAAAAAATCACCAGATATAAAAATATCTAAAAATGGTTCTGCTAGAAGAATTTATCTTCTAATGCAATAAGGTGTAAAAAGTATTTTTGGGTTCGTTGTATTTCTTCAAATTCTTCTCAAAGAGAGTTCTTAATAGTCTAAACATATTACGTTTTTAGGGCTCTGTAGTAGACAAATAAATAGAGTAAATTAGATGCTAACAATTTAACGCAACATTTCCAAGTCGTAGGTAATAAAACATTTAATTCTCTTTGATAAAAATGTTATTCATTCAATTCAACTAAATATTATCATCCTTATAAGCTCTCAAGTCGATTAAAAAGCACCTTGTACTAGTAATTTTATCTGTTTCTATAAGTATTTTAAGTTCCAATTGTCTATGCTCTATTATTGTCTCTATTTACAAAAATATTACAAAATTATGTGTGCACCTACGTCAAAGTTGATCGAATAATTTAGTTGTTTTACTACCATAAAATAGTAGATTGTATTAAGGAAAAATAAATGTAACGGAATCGAATATGTATACGTAGGTAAGTATAGTAAAGTCGATGGACTAGGCTCATCGACTCGATCGACTGAATGAGACCAATCATGCGTCACCAACCTTTGGAACTGATTAGCAAAAAAACAATTACGAAACATAATGTAATAGGTACATTTAGTCATAGTCATAGTCATAGTCATTTATTGATAACACCACTGTTACAAGTCAAATTTTAAATACAAATAGCAATAATATATTAATAATAATAGCAATAATAATATAATAATAATAATATAATAGCATTTAGGTATCAACTTAGCTAAAATATTAATTCTTTACTTGTGATCTCAGACCAAATAAAAAAATCAGGACAGAACGTCGTAAACAGATAAGTGAGGCCAGTTTTTTATACATGTGGTAAGTGCGTTGGTATTGCGCCGCCATAGTTCGACTGACGAGCCAAGGCGTAGTTTTGTTGTACGTGTTTGTGGTGTGTAATTGTGTCTGTAAACTTCGAAGCGTAGTTTTGCCGGCCTCACTTGTTTGTTTCTCAACATTGTCTTAATTTTTTTATTTGGTCTGAGCTTGTGATTTATATCGTCGATCTTACGAAAGGGTTGTAACCTTGTAACCAACAAAATATTAGATTTTGAGCCTATTGTACACTAGTTTAAAATTTCAGCGAATTTATTAGTGTAACAGGCTAATATTCTCCGATTTAATGCAAAATAAATACGAAAGCAATGATTTATGACGACGTGAAATTTTATTTTATAGGTACCTTTGTCAACTTACTTAACTAGGTAAATATGTGTATCTGTATAAAATATGAATGAATTTACAGACAATTGTCAGATGTCCTCACACAACTAAACATTTTTTAAAGTAAATATGTAGGTCTTTATAAAGAGTAACGTTTGCAAAAACAAAAATAATAATTAGGTACAACAGGAACATGTGACTCACAGCTATACGCCTAAGTACTTCTCTTTGTACATAGATTATATATTAAGTACTACTTATTTATTAAGGTTATTGCCTTATACTACCTATTTTGATCCCTATAAACACCGTTTCCTCATTTTAATGAAAATAACAAAATAATGAGTTCTTTGTCCTCTGATAAACATTTCGCATTTGTATTCAAATACATAAACAACCACTTTATATTTTTTTATGCGTACATTTTGCGATAAATTGCCGTTGCCGATAGACAAAGTAATAAATTATCGCATCGCTCGCCAATTTATGGAATTTATGGCCATAGACTGCAATTTTGCGTCCATCTTTGAATCACAAATAAGTGATATGACCTCATACGTTCATTTAAAGTCGTAAATTAAGGGAATGTAATTATAGACCAACAAACATGACAGTTTGACATGGGCTAAATACACATATGTGAGAAGTCAAAGTAAAAAAGTGATTGTGACGTTTGAATACTTACTTTTTTATTATTTCAAAGCTGCCACAGACGTTTTATTGATTAGTGACCATCTGTCCAATAATAGTGAAGCGGCAAAAAATAATTAAATTTTATACCGTAACCCTTTTCCTATAAACGCTGACCTTAAACGAACTCCATTTGATGGGAGATGTATTAAAAATTAAAATAACAAGTTGCGTGCAACGACCGAACGATAGATAGTGACAAAAAAACACACAAGACACGACGCGTGAATTGCAAATGAGATCTTAGAGCGATAAATTTAAAGAACTATTTCGAATAAACATTATCGTGGCAGATGTTGCTCGAAATGAAGATTAGGGGAACTAAAGCATAAAAAGTGGTCAGCCAATGGCGTCCGGCGATAGACAGGCGTCCCTTTCGCACGCTCATCACTCCGCTCTTTCTAATGCTCGCATTTTTTGCCGTCTTTATTCTAATTCCATATTTAAATTTCTAGCGTTCGATTCCAGGGGTTCACAACCGTTAGTTTGTCGGTCTAATATTTTGACTACATTATTTTTGTTTAACGATGATGTAGGTATTAATAATTAATTTTTTATCATAGATTATGATCTATGGCTTTCGTTTTTTCCGTGGCCGTGGCTATGCGCGTTGCGTGCGCGATGGAAGCATAGATAAAGCATTTAATGGTAATTTTTTTTTTTTTTAATTTTTGTTAATACTTGTTATGTTTCATTTGTTTACGTCGAATGCAATTCAATGTCAGAACCATAGAGACCAATCGAGGCCAATTAAAACGGTATCAATTCGCTAATGAAGTACGAAAGTGACGTTGGTTGCTTTGTTTAGTTTTAATAGTTGTATTTTAATAGTTTATTTAGTTGTAAGAACAATAAGGCTACAATTGATGTTATAATTGAGATTATTATCTAAACTTAAATGGTTAAACCGTGACTCTCCTTGTGAAGCAAGTTACTCTAATAACAAAAGTATTTAAATAAGAATTAAATAGACACTTACCTATTGTTAAAACGAATCAAAATTAATATATCTATGTTTTCATAATTCTTAATCTTAAAAAGGATGTTTTAGACGTTTTTTCTTAAAAAGTCAATTTATTTTCGACTATTCATTTGGTCATAGTACAATCCAGATAGTAGATACAATACAAAATTAAATACAAAGTGCAAATTAAGGCATTTACTTCATAGAAATTTCAGGTCAATTAAAAAGTTAACTATTTGTCAAGAAGCATAAAAATGTGAAAATAATCAAAGATGTAAACAATTAATCATTGTTTTGTCAATAGGTACATGAACCATCACACATTGGTTCATAAGTTCATGTAGGTACTGACAGTCAAGCGATTCGCAAATACGTTTAAGACTCTGCAGGGTCTAGCCCCGACCGCCGACCGTGCAGCAAGCTGCGCGCCAAAGCTAAAAGAAAAGAACCCCTATATTAAAATATCATATTTGAAACTATGTATGATCTTTTATAGACTTAAAGATGTTTAAATTCTAATACTAGTAGTTCTTCAAACAGTACCTAGATCTCGTGACACATCTCTAACCGAATCTTCATAAGCTTATACTCGTATCTCGATTCGCTCTCGACCGATTTGATGCATGGTCCTACCTCCCTATCAATAATTATTTTTCGCTAAAAATGGTAAACCGCCTTCAATCATGTACAAAATTTGAATATTTTGCTAGAATTATTTACATTATTGTTGACTAGCGACCCGCCCCGGCTTTGCACAGGTATATTATACAATATACATATGACGGGAGGGGTCAACAAACGTGTATTATTGTCTCGATAACCTCCTTGATCATAGTGCTAGTTATTGAAATATGAACACCAGCGAATTTCCGATATCATCTTTATTCTGCTTACAGAGTAATTCTTCAAAAAATACAGTAATTGTCTTCGAATCAAACAATTGAACACTCCGATGATTTTCCAACATCTTCTTGTATATTCGTCAAAACAAAAGTGACTCAAGCCACGCCTTTTCCCGCCAATGTGTACGTCAGTGTGACGTGGGCACGACATTGAAGTTGACAGAAAAGTCATCTGTCAAATGCATCTCGAAATATTATCTGTCTGTGTATTGCCAGTAATTAAATAAAGCAAATCAGCTCAAGGGGCTGCTCTCCGACACATATAAACCTTCCTCTTGAATAACTCTATCTTTAAAACAAAACGCATCAAAATCCGTTGCGTAATTTTAAAGATATAAGCATACATAGGGACAAACAGACAGGGAAGCGACATTGTTTCATACTATCTAGTGATTTTAAAACGGCTCAATCGATTTCTGTAAAATTTAAATGGGACTATCTCGGGAGTATACCCTTTCGAACTAAAAAATATTTTTTCGATTCGGTTCACAATTGGCTCAATTATCGATGAACATACTAACTAACTAACTACTATTCTTTATTCAGAATTTATTATTCAGAAATTTAAACGCAAAGAAAAAATGTCAACATATAGAGATAGAACATTAATACACATAGAGGTTCCAAATCACATGGAAAATTTGTATTAGATTTCCGCGAAACAGGCCTAGCCTAGTGCGGAAATCGCGGTACTACGTTTTGTTTGTATATAACTGTCATAAACATAAGTAATATTGTTTTATTATATGTAGCATGTGTGTAATTTTTTCCTATGTTTGTGTTAAATAAAATATTTTCATTTTCATACACAAAAAAAAAAATACACACAGACGAACAACTAACCTCCTTCTTTTTAGAAGTCGGTTAAAAATCACCGACGATAAAAAAAACTGTTAAAATAAAGAACCTTTGTACCAAGTTTCGTCGACATTCCTTGAAAAATGCGACCTGTAGACGAAACCCAACATCTGGACAGACGAAAGCAAAATCGCCGTATTTAAATGGAGATTTTCGCTGTCGCTCGATCAACTAACAGATCATACTTGAAACTATGATGTTTTGTAGACTAAAAGGAGTTTAAATTCTAATAAAGTTAGCAATAGAGATAAAACTGAGCCAAGTATAATAGAATTTAACAAACAATGGCTCAGTGACAAAGGTCACGAGCAGAAGGTCGTAGATGCGCCGCATCCGGTCTCATATTGTTTAAGAGATTTTACATGCAACTGATCCTATTATGGAGATTCGCCTTTGTTTTTGCTATTTATAAACGAATATTTTAATCTATGAGAATACCTAAGATAGTTATGATCAGGTTACGTTAGTTTGGAAAGCTCATCTCGAATCTGTAACTTCCTACATATTTTTTTCATTTTCTCTAGATATTTCTTTGAAATTGAATTGATTGAATTAAAATCAAATGTATTTCCAAATCTGTAGATTTTGTAATCATTTATCCATGCATTAACACTTATTATCACATATCGATATGTAGATGTGGACCATTTAGTAGATTCTACATTAAGTAATGTAACATACTCAACATAGCCTAGCCTAGCTAACTAAGCAGCTATATAGGACCTAGCATAACGAGATGATTTTTTAATTCATTGACATTAATTTCAAAGCCATAAAAATACCTTAACTTAACGTGTAAAATGTTGCTGGTATTGTCTCAAGAAATGTTACGGAATGTCTTGTAAAAAATATTGTTCTACATACGAGTATATTATATTATTTTGAAGTAGCTAAGAGAAACAAATGTAATCTTGCAAACAAACCGATGTATTTGTATATTTCAGTTCAAATGTTAGTATATTTTTAGAACTTAAGTTGAATTGAATTCAATGAAAAAGTTTGATTTCGATTTAAACTGTAGCACCGGATACTTCTTAGCAACAAAGCTTAAGATAATAGTCTTTAAAGTTCAAAGTAGGAAATAGGAATTCACTGCTTACGATAAAAAAAACATTAGGCAATATGTAAGTCAATCTAGAAATATCTTGATAGACAGACGAATCGACAAGATTTTCCTACCATTATATTTTACTAGACGACCCTCCCCGGCTTCGCACAGGTGTATTATACATATAAACCTTCCTCTTGAATCACTCTATCCATTAAAAAAAACCGCATCAAAATCCGTTGCGTAGTTTTAAAGATTTAAGCATACAGACAAACAAACAAACAAAAATAGCGACTTTATTTTATACTATGTAAGGATTTAAGAACACGCAAGCCGCTTGGCAAATAGGTATCTACTTACATACAGCTCAAAGTGCACTTCTTAAAAGTGACATAAATGCTAAAGAATGTGCACCGGTAAAACAAGGGTAAAACAATTACCATCAGTGCAGCTATTTCTATAAACAAACCTTCAATCTTATAAATTCAGCAGCAAATCAAGCAGTTGCAAAGTGTTCCTTATTACCAACCCGATTAGATCTACTTAATAATCTACCCATCACGTGACAACACGCCTTGGCATTAGAAAAATATCCTCTAGAAGGACAGAAGGACATTTAATAATTAAAATCGAATAATCTGTGCAATTCCACGCGTACATTCGCGATGTGCCAAACAAGGACATCGTATGTTTCCGTGTTGAATCACTTAATACTGCTCTCAAGCTGCAAGATGAAGCGATTTCATTTCAATTCTTATGTAACATCACTTTTAGAATCATTTTGTTTAAAACGTCTACGCTTTTCCTATTTTACATGGTTGTATTTGCTATAAGTAAACCGGGCATACCCATCGATTTCCAAATATTTTTTGTTTCAAGATTAAATGGAATTGGTCTAGATCTGTTTTTGCTTTATTTATTTGGTTGTGTGTTATGTATATCAAATATCAATGTTCTACACATGCCTTCCCGGTTTTTGGTTCATTCATCCAATGAGTTATGTTGATGTTGTAGTTTAGTACCTAATAAATAATCATTATTGAACTTCTCTCCTCTATCAGCCGTTATTAGTCCTCTCTGCTTTATCCTATTTGCATAGGTACATACTTTGAGCCTTTCCTTGCATCTGCATGTTAAGTATATTAGGTATTAGGACTTTGACGATATTCAAGCCGATATTTGGAGATTCAAGGTTTACAACAAAATATTTTGTTCATCTTTTGAAGTCAATATAATAAATAATAATATAACTGATATCTAGGCTGTTTAGTGAAGCTGCGTGAAATTCAATCCTTACGCAGCTGTTACGTGAGCTTCACCCAGGATTGGGTTTTCCGCAGCTTGTAGCTAACTTCACATACGTCAAGAAGTTCGATTCGGCCTATAGCAATATGCAATAGCTTCGAAAAGACAAAAGCGCGCATTTTTAAACATGAATCAAGACCGTTCGAATTTCATTTGTCGTCTCCATTATCTGCGATGACTTCAATAAAATTGCAACTGCACCCATAATCGCCGTCTCCCATACTTTACGGCAAACATTCAAACATGCATACACAAATGCATCTGACTCACTATGACCTTGAAATAGACCAGTCCAATAGTAGTTTTAGCCAATCAGTAGCCGGCGCACGCGCACCGCCATCCTTTGTTTATCATCGGGTTTTTGTCACGCCATTTTGAACAAAATGACCTTTTGTTAACAATAATTGTTGGTTTCTAAAGTGAATTAATTATATTTTCTACGTCTATTACCTATTATTCTGTGAATTATACTGTGTTGGGAAACTGCAGCGCTTCCTCTCAAATATGTTGTGTAGGTATTTTAAGTAAAGTTTTTATTTGTTTTGTGATTTTATCTGATGCTAAAACTATAGCATCATTTCATTCAACCTTGATTGATGTTTGTGAGTAAATAACCGTATTTACAATTTTACTTATTAGTTTTAGCATGCTCTTGGTATTTATCAACAGCGTTACAATATAATCTTTAGATACAACTACAGTAATTAAAAATAAAGGCCAAAACAGATTACAGTAATTTAGTATAAATTAATAAAGTTTACGAGTAATTTTACAACAAATACGACTTAACTACGCAGGTATTTTACATAATTTACATTTTACGCAGCGTGTGTGTGTGTGTGTGTGTGTATGTCTATGTTCAATTGAATCGTCTCCGCGATACACAAGTCCTCGTGAGAGTCAGGGTTCGCAGAGATGATGTCGCCAGGAGTGTGTAGGATACAAAATATGTTAGTGTTTGCAACGTATAGATAAGGTATAGCTATAGATAGTAGATCCATTACTGAGGTGATTCAGAACTATTCGCAAATTTCATTACATATATTCATCACCAAGTTTCAACAAAGCCAACAAAACCGTCAGTGGAAACATAAAAGTGGTAAAAAGAAGCAATTTTCGAAACAATCAGCGAGTGCATCAAACTGTGCATTCTAAACCGTGGGTGCACAACGGGCCGTATCGTTCTCGCTTTCATAACGGGTCACAACTATTTCCCATAATTTCACATCGACAGGTGCCCTAGGAAACTGTTGCATTTTAACCGACTTCCAAAAAGGAGGAAATTCTATGTTCGTCTGAATGTATTTTTTTTGTGTACCTATGCTCATCGATAATTTCGCCAATTGTGAACCGAATCCAAAAATCGTTTTTTCGTTCGAAAGGGTATTAATTAACGAGGGTCGATATTAACGAGGTAGTTCCATTTAAATTTTATAGAAATCGGCTGGACCGTTTTTGAAAAAACCAACAATAATATAAGCAATTCGAGCGAAATATCCGAATTTTGTACACGATGAACATCGATTTTTCAATTTTTCAATTTCAAAATAACTTTATTTATCAAATATTTTTTACAAGCAGGTACAAGCGCCAGTGTACATATCTGAATGATATCTTTCAATAATGGAAGGCCAATATTTCTAGATGACGAGCACAGAGCTATTACAACCAGAGGGATAATGTGGTTGATCGAGAAAATCTGAAGGAGATGCATTGATTTAATATGGCATGAGTTAGAAAGAGACATGAAAAATATCTCGATTCAGTGGCTGTTGCCGTGTTTTTCTCCCGAAAGTGTCAAATTCCAATTCATATTTGACAGTTTTGACAGCTCTGGGTAAGATTTTCCATTGTTGGTTGAGAATTGCCTCCAGCTACTATAGCGCTGTCTGTCTCTCTGGTTGTATTAGCCCTGTGATGACAAGACTAAATTTATCTAGACAAAGTCGGGCACCTCAATCGAAATGTTTTACTTTAAAAATTAACAAATTAAAAACGTACTAAAATGCCAACCTTTTTACCGTGGCAAGCGTGTCCCTTTCCCATCATATCAGCTCTACGATTCCTTGGAAGCTGGTTGTGTAATTATTTTTTTATTATTCCTCGACGAGAGTTCAACGGCTCCACATTAACTACATTATTAGTATGTGAGGGTCTCGCCTCAGTTGGCCGGTGACTTGAATTCTACTTGCTGTACTAACTTTGAGGTATTTGAAATTGGATCTAGGTATTAGGTCTTTGTAAGAATTTAGCATTGGTTTGTCTTATTTCTTGATGTTCCTAGATAGTTTGTGTTTTTTGACTGACGAAACGGTGGAGGTACTCAATACGACGCGTATATTTTATTTTTTATGGATAACAACGCATAACTTTTTACAAAGCAGTTCGATTTCGATAATTCTTTTTTTATTAGAAAGAGTTATACTTGGAAATTGGTCCCGTTAAAATTTTATTGAAATCGGCTGAGCCATTTTTGATAAATCAACAATAATGTGAAAAATGCTACATCGATCCGTGCGAAATATTCGCGAATTCTGTACACGGGCAAATTCGGTCATGCAATTTTTTGCGAAAAATGATTATTAGCTTTAAACTTGGATTGATAAATAAAATCGATCTCAATAAAAAGGTTGATAAGTTCTGACTTCTAGTGTCGAAGAAAATGACGGCCTTGTAAAGTAAAAAGAATATTTTGGACTTCAAGAGTCCTCAATTCCTATACTTATACGCCTGTGCTACCTAATATAATGTTACATACAACTGCACGTATTACGTCATAGAACTGACCTCGAGCATCGATAGCCAGTCAATCATCGCAATCGATTGCACTATCGATACGAAAAGTATCGTTATTCGAACCTTGACATCCCAGCTCTATCTCTCAGTAATTTTGACGGCTCTGGGGTGTGGTACAAGTTACGGGCGAACAGCGTATTTAATTGAATTTCATGAATTAAGGAGTATTGTTAAATCTTTAAGTAATTAGGTAGGTACTTAGAAGTATAGGTCTATTATTTGTATGCATAATAATTGTTTGTGAAACAGATTAGCAATTTATTTTTCAAAAAATCTCACTGTGTCGTCTTCAAACTGATTAATAATTATTTTTCGCCAAAAATGGCACAACCAACTTCAATTGTGCAAATTTTTGAGTCTTCAAAATTTCAATTTTTTCTAAGTTTAAACAACCTTAATTTCCCGCTTTTGTCTTTTCAATTAACCCATAATCGCCGATAAGAAACTTTATAACGTGTAATAAATATCGTATTAATTAATATTCGATAATTTTACTGTCCGCTGTTTGTACGAAAACAAGCTTTCTGGCAAGTATGGGCCAGTATGTTTATGTCAGAGTACCCATCAAATCAATGAATTTTCCCTACTGAGACCCAGAGATTTTGAAACTTTTATTTTGAATACAAGAAAAACAGTAGAAAACACATTGATTACGAGTATTTTCCTCATTTAGGTGAAAAGTTCAGCAAGTATTCAATTTGACCCTTAGTTCAAAATATCTTGAAAAAAAGAAATATTATTTAAGGAGCGTAAGTAGGTAATACCTACCAGGAGTGTCAAGAGAAAAAATAAATATAAATATATCAGGGACATCTTACACACGGTCCCTGACCCGAAACTAAAAGCAAGTTAATTTCTAGCTAGGCACCAGTCAGTGAGTATACTACTTGCTTCAAACTTTTATCAATATATTGTCTACGTTCCAGGTCTAGAACGGGTGGCGGAGGAGTTGATGGGTCGAAGAAAATGGAAACTATACCAAGACGCGTTAATACCGCGACGGAACGACGAGCAGTCCAGCGACGAAGATTCCATGCCCGCCACCGACCAGCCTCCTGCGCTCAAGATCAAGACCATCGAGCAGATCAACGAGGACGAACGCAAGGTAACGTCAGTCTGCTGTCAAACCTGCTTGATGAGACCAATCGATAAGTAGTACAAATCTATGCCTTCCAGAGACCATCCCTTTAGATTCAAGATAAGAGGACGAACGCAAGGTAACGACAGTTTCCTGTACAACCTGCTTGATGCGACAAAATTCCACTCCCGCCACCGACTAGCCCCCTTGAGCAGATTAACGAAAACGAACTCAAGGTAACGTCAGTCTGCTGTCAAACCACCATTTTTTTACAGAACTTGAGAAGTAAATTCCTTATTATTGGATATCCTCCTAGCGTTGCTGATAGCTTTTGATACAGAGGATCCCAGAATCGATTCCCAGACAGGCTGATATCCCAGATAGGAGATGAATTCAAATATCTGTTCTAGGTCTGGGCATTACCTAGCCCTTGCCATTTTGGTTTTGGCACCACCAACATAGGACATTATATTGGGAAGCTATCGTCAATCAGGGATAAAACACCTTTAAAATAAATGTACATAAAAAGAACTTTGCAGCGTCAATGAGGCTAGGTTTGAATGAATATGAATATACAATGAGCATTAAGGGTGTTCCATGGCACATAAACGTCCTCCCTCTTTCGCCAATCATACCACTTCTGTGCTAGTCTCCTCCAGGTGTGGTGTACCTAACAACATAGAGCTTATTTTATTCTATTGGATAGCTCTGAGTGACCATGTCGATTTGATTTCCAGGCCGTTTTCGGACACAGCGATTGCGTAGTTCCTTGTTAGGTTACTTGATGAGTCCTCACATGACTAGAGTAACCAATTAGCTCTTAGTAAGACGTATGTATGTCTGTTACAGGTGGAAGATGGCAGTCCCAAAGCGCCGCGTCAGGAGACGATCCTGGAGAGCCTGATCAAGAGGCCAGCCACGCAGCCCAAGGTGGAGCTGGACGAGCCGGCCGACTGGAAGCCGCCGGACAAGTGCTACTTCTGTACCGATGGTGAGCGCCACGAGGAGCACTCGGCGCCCGTGCCCGCCACGGTGAGTTGACACGTGCTTATATGTGACCGACATAGCTCAGTGCCTCAAGTAGAATGTTTTCAGGAGCTAGTGTTTGTTCCCGCTGACAGCACCAAAACGTGGTTTCTTATTACGGATCTCATTAGTAAGCTCCAAGTAGTTATGGAGAGAGATATGCTCGGAGTTTCTCTACGACATAGTAATCAGATATGAGGACGTCATAGTTACTGATATATACCATTTAGGAAAAATAGGATTGGCAAGTAGAAATGGCAGTGGGCAGGGCTGTAAGACGTCCATTGTTAAACATAAGCTTTCTCAAAAGTTTTTAAGCAAATTGGTGCCTTGCATTCAATGCGATCCTACAGTTCTTTGAAATCGACTGTGTTTTTGTGACATGACCCGTTAGTGGATATATGCATTTGCTAGTGTCAAGTAACGCTCATAAATTTTATTATGGGACATTATCAAAATATTCAGATCCAGTTAAATTGTTATGAACGAGGCAAAATCGTTCCTCAATAAAACAATTTAGACCTTGTGCGAGTACAGGCCGAATCATACTAGTCGGAGGATGTGAAGTTAGCTACAAGCTGCGTAATATCCAATCCTGACTGAAGCTCACATAAAGCTGCGCGTTGATTGGGTTTCGCGCGTAGTTTGTAGTTAACTTCACATCCGCCGACTCTTAGGTATAGAGACAGCACGAAAACGTACGTTTCGCCACATTAGGTTACTTGACCATCAATTTATTCAAACAAAGTGGAATTGCTTAGGACAAACTTTATCGGTTACAAGTCTTAATCCATGTTTTTTTCTCTTGACACAAATAACAAAATAAATTGATGTCTTTGAATCTGAGACCTATTATTTACTTATAGTTAATTACCAAGACAATTTCGACGCGATTAAGCTTAGCAACATAGTAAATCAAACTCATAATTAAGATACCAAACATTTAGCTAAAATGGCTACGTTATTTAGCTTTGGCTGTAAACTAGGAGCAAATCCTTGAACCAGATTAACATGCCAGATGTTGCACACATACAACACTACTACATAGGGATTAAAAACGGTTTCGGTATAAGGTTGTGTTATTTTATATCGGTACCGTTTTCTTATATCGGTAAAGCAACTTTTAAAGTATCGATACTGATGTTGCACATCATATATTATACAACACTATTACATAGGAATTGAAAACGGTTTCGGTATAAGTTTGCGTTATTTTATATCGGTACCGTTTTCTTTTAGCGGTAGATCAATACCGATAAGAATTACGGTACCAATACCGATATTTATGGTAATTATGACCTAGGGTTGATTAACCATTTCATTAACGAAATAATTTTGGGAATTTGTATACGGCTCAAGGTGCCGAGAGTAACGGTGCGGAAGATTTTCGTAAAGAAAACCCTTTTGACAATGGTTAAGATGTCGTAAAATGGACGGTACGGTTATATTTCGATTCTGTTATTTTACAGCAACATCTTAAGATATCTACATAAAATGTATGAGGTATGATGTCATGTCATACCGTTTAATGATACAACCCTATTTTTTCGGTTATTCAGTCCCTACTACATGCTACATTCGACATGCAGATACGTCGAATTTGGTGCCAATAAATAAAAATGGATAATGCAGTTTTATTTCAATCACTGCTGTACATTTGATTTTGAGGCGAATTTGGTAGTAAATGTTTACTCGTATGTTGTAATCATTCAATCAAAGCTTATAGATCAGCATTAAATCAAATAGATTTATGTTCTTATTTACTATATTAAAACTAAATTCAATACCAAGCGAATCGTAATATTTTCCTAAAACAACTATTTTTACTTATTTAGGTTCCAGTTATTTTTAAACCTGCTTTAAAAGAGAGTTGCTGATATTAGGATTTGGGACGTGATCTAGATTCCTACGCATTTGATGTCAATTTTCAATCGATCTAGCTTTTTTATTTTCTTCAGAATTCTTATCATGGCAAATAATAAAATAGGAAGTCTTTGCACTAATGTATTTCCTCGCAGAGGAACCAAAGTGTGGATTGATATTCATTGATAACATTAAATATCGATAAAATGGTTTAATCCTCATGCCATGGTAGGGTCCAAAGGGTGAATTGATTCGACTATTTTTAGCTATGATCTAAGATAAATCTTTTGTGTTATAATTATTTTATTGTTATCATCAAAATATCAGCCATAGGACGTCCACTGATGTACGTAGGTATAGATCTCGGATAAGACAGGTTGGAAGAGGCTAGCACTTTAATACTTGTTCTATAATTTTCTTACAATTAAACAATAGACACTAGGCACATACTAGGTAAATTCCTAAATGATTCAAAACCGTTTAAACACCTTGAACTATAGACTCAGAATATCTATCATCAATAGGCTAGGCCAGAGTTTCCCAAACTATGTCGTGACCCACTGATGGGTCGCAAGCGAATATTGAATGCACCACATTTAAACTAAATATCGAAATAATTTTGACTTATCAAACTCTCTATGATTAAAAGAAACTCGAGTTGAAGTCGATGTCAAAACTTTACTGTAATGGCAAAACATAGGAAGCTATTTCAAATAACTTTTTTGATCTAAAGTCACCGCGTTACCAACTGAGTCGTGCGGCCATAAATCATTTCTCTATGTCTATCTCGCTCGCACTTGTGGGTCTTATGGAGCCGCATAGTGATGTGCGTAAGATAATTATAGGCGCATTTCGACAAGAATAAAATCAGATAATTGTAGAAATATAGTAGATAGTATTGTGGCCCTGAAAAGGTAAGGCCCACGACTCAGTTGGTAACGCGGTGACTATAGTTAATCTAAAAGTTACTACATAAACAGCAAAACTGCTGTTTGTGTATGTCTGTCTGTGTATCCGATTATAACTTCCAAGCCACACCACAGATTTCAATGCGGTTTTCACTATATTTTAGAAAATTTCTTCCGGAAGGCTTATAGCTATAATTCATTTGTATCCGGGAGAAGCCGATGTGGGCAGCTAGTTATTCAAAATGCTAAAGGTTACATTTCCTAGAAGTGGTCCCGGGTTTGTAAACTTGTTTTAGGCGGGTCGAGAGCAGACAACTTTGAGAACCGCTGGGCTAGGTTAGCTAGAAGTTAGTGCCTAGATCTGTATGACTCACACCCATTGTAATGATGATATTCGATGATTCTCATCCTATTTTGTGTGATTCAGCCAGGAAATAGACAAAGAGTGGTTTTATTGGAAAATTGTTTTTCTAATAAAAGTATAGCACAGATGTTACTCACGCTTTATCTATTTTTATATTTTTAACCGACTTGCAAAAAGTAGGAGGTTCTATGTTCGCGGTTTTATCATTTTTTGCGAAAAATATATACCTATTATTCTTTTTATTCTTTTTTTATTTTACTGAGTAGTCTGATTTCTATAAAATTGTTTTTTGGTAGATCATACCTATTTCAAAGAACGTCTCGTTTGAATTTTATTGAAATCGGCTGAGCAAGTTTTTATAAATCAACAATAATGTGAAAAATTACTACATCGATCCGTGCGAACTATTCGAATTCTGTACCTACACGGTTGAAGTCAACTATGCCATTTATTGCGAAAAATAATTATATCAACCTCAGTTGATTGAAGAAAAGAGCATCGCATCCGTATCAGCGAGTATAATCATTGTCTGTCTGTAATTGCTGTTTATTGTAAACCCTTTTAGTGCAATTTATTATGTGCCGTGTCTGAACTATGCTTAGCCTCGACCGGTGTAACTTGAACTTTGAGGAAATTTACTTATAAAAGTAGTAAGGTATTTTTTAGATTTTTCGTGCATTTTTACGAACTCTACAATTAGGTTCTAAAATGATATAGGTACCTACTATTATGTTACCAATGTATGAGTACTTCGAGTAGGTATAAAAAAATATTTTCAGTAATGCTACTATGTTTTTGCTGAAGTTTATACCACGTGTGGTTTATTTAAATTAACAATTGCAAATAAATAAGTAAGTAATTTTTTTGTAATAATGGAAATGAGAATAATATATTTTTTCAACCAATAATAGCAGTCAATAAACTCCAATCATTTAAATGTATTTTGTGTATTGTTACATTTTTCTACAGTATTAAAAATCGTGTGTATACTTTAAGGAAAATTTTAGGAGGAAATGATAGAAACCATCAAATGAATAGAAAAAAAACTAAACCTGAATCATAAACTTGAACGCGTATTTTTATAAAGAAAGAGATAGAGTATTTTTCTTTCTTGTTTCCTCTTGCTCGTTCACAGCCGTTCCATTTATGCCTCTGTTAACATTTTAAATTCAAAAGACTTTTCAGAAGGTCAGCTTATACTGGACGGGACAAAGTCTAGTTTCAATTTAGAAAACAATGGTAGGTATATGCCTTATCCATTTTCTACGATTCCACGTCAAAGTGGTCGTATTTTGATTAATACGAGTGAAAGAGAGAGGGTGCGTGTCATTTAGTTCTCAGTTAATTTTCAACTGTATTGTGGATGGATCAAGGTTTATTTTGAAATGATTTTCGCATTACTACTGAAATAGTGGAAGGTGTAGGCGTAGAGGATGAAAAGTAGGCAGAGTTCGGACAGCGAGCGGTGTGGAGTGGACATTGACACTAATTTATTTTAAAAATTTAGAAAAAAAAATATTATGAAAATTAGCGTGGTTTGTGCACATTTTTTGTGTGTGTGTATCAACGGGAAATCTTTCAGATATTTTTAACGGGAAATTAGTTTGACGAAAACCGCTCAATACGGTCGGAGTCGTCGTTTTTCAATCGTAATCGAAAAAAAAAGAAAGATGTGAGTAAGTACTTAATTTCCCGTTAATTAATGTAAAATAAAATAACTCAAATATTATCCAAAATCTACATTAAATGAACTGTAAACTATATTTACAATCTTAAAATAAATAATGTATCTCGTATATTAAAAACCTATTCTGAGGGTCACATTGCTCGCAAATTGGTATTTTAGGTGCTATCGTGACTATGAAATGTTGAAATATAAAACTTCGTCTTAACAATGTATTTTGAGCAGGTACGTAGGTATCTACGGATTCCTAGATTATAATTTATTCCTTTTTACATACATCCGTACCTACTTGTACTAAGTGTAAACGTACCTACTTGTAATAAGTGTAAAAGAAACTAACCAGAGCTTTACGTATTCTCTTCACTAGATTCCTACTTATTTTAATTAGGTATTTTATCCATGAGTAAGTAACAATCGACTTCTTCAGAGCTTAAAGAATACAAAATTATAATTTAATATCAATAATAATACTTGTACGTAATAATTAAGTCATGCTTAAGTTTTAGATGGGTCATTGTGAATTATTTAATGTAAATATCTAAGTCGGTATGTATGATGGCGCCCGGACATTTTTTTCTACTTTCACTTAGGGACGGTGGCTCTGTGGATATTTGCTCGAAAAAATAAAATTATAAAATACTTATGTCATAACTTTTTTCCATCAATCAAACACGGAACAGGCTGCTCTGTTGTGGATACGAATGGTTCTCTACCCACAATTATTTCTCGCTTACCGAGAAAGTCGAGTAATTTATCTACCTAGTAAAACTTACTTTCTATAAAACTTATTGAAATAAATATTTTATGTGAGTACAGAGTAATCTTTAATCGAGCTTTTTCAATGTGATACGTCTGTGGCATATAAACACAATATAATATATTCCCGGCATGAATAATTATTTTTCGCAAAAAATGTCAAAATCACCTTCCATCATGTACAAAATTCGAATATTTCGCTCGAATCGTTTACATTATTGTTGATTTTTCAAAAACGGCTCAGCTGATTTTTTGTGAAATTTATATGGGACCACCTCGAGAGTATACTCGTACCCTTTCGAAATTAAAAAGATTTTTTGATTCGGTTCACATATGGCAAAATTATGGACATACAGAATAATATAGAACCAACCTTTTTGGAAGTTGCTTAAAAAACGAGTATTTGTAATACATATTTGTTTGACTAGTCTTTAAGTAAAACATAAATTGGTTTCTAAAGCTTGTAGTCTGTACAGCCTCTGTCCTGCATAAGTTCAACTCAGTTTTTTCGACAGTTTTGTCAAATGAGTGTCAGGCTGTATCCTGTATCACCCAGTTAAAAAAAATATTGTGTAAATTATACAGGATAATTTGTACACATTTACACTATTTTTAAGGAAAGTTATAAAAATAAATAAGTTTATTTTCATATAATATCATAAATTATTTTATCTACACTAATGTTGTAACATTCTACTTATGTTTCTAATACTTGACTTATAATGACTACTGTTATAGCGCAGACAACATTTAAGCAATTTCACATGATGTTATAATATCCACATCGATATCGTAAAATCTCATTATAACATCGCGCGCTCGCTCCTGATTGGCCCTGCGCGCGCAGCTGCGCTCTCATTGGTTAGATTTTAATGGCGCTAAGTTCACTGTGACAATACACGTACGCGTGAATTTAATGTTTCGCAATATGTTTTTTTTATTTTTTTTTTTATTAGTGAAGATAAAGTAGTGTATGCAACTGCATATAACATTGGTATTAAAACACTCGTTACTATTATGAAACTCGCTGCGCTCGTTTCATAAACTCACACTCGTGTTTTAATACCCTTCATTATATGACAGTTGCATATACTACTATTATTTACTTTAGTTCTACATCATATCATGAATTCATGACCAACACTGTCAATATACCTTTTTATAACAGTACAATTTTCAAATCTAAGTTTAGCATACCTAAACATACCTTAAATAATGCATAACGGAATTCCCTTAACATATAAAAATAAATTGAACATAAAGCCGATCTTATTCACTTGGGATTTTAATCGTAACCGAGTATAGAATTAAATTTAACATTTACGTGCGGTGGATCACATTTGCCGCAACTAGCAATTGTTTAGTGCTTAAAATTAAAAATAAATACTCCATAATTGCATAGCTAAATTCAAGCACCATGAAATAAATTCAGTTAGGATGAGCAACTTATATTTACATTTAAAGTGAAGAGCTACCACTGCATTTTATGAAGAAAACTGACAGTTCGAAGTCTTAAATACTTAGTGCGTTCTTTTAGCCGACTTCACTTATAAGTTGGTTGTTCTGTCATCTAGATTCCTAGGTTTAAATTTGTTTTCTCAGAAACGATAGCATTTGCAATGCAATAATCACCTTGTTTAATTTTAATTGTTATTTTTATCGGTGATTAAAATTCTCAACTTATTATGTTGAATTACAGCGAATTATAGTGAGATTACCAATGAGCTGGTATTTCAATTATTATTAAGGAATGAATTAAATAGATTCATTATAGTTTTTCTATCTTTTAAGGTTGGATGTTATCGGAGTAAGGTTATTTTGTGATTACTATCATCTACTTTAAAATACCTTTTTGAACTTAATCATCCATGATAATATACCTACTGTTGAGTATATATTATGTGCCTAAGCGTTGGTAGGCCTTCTTTTATTTGTGTCAATCTCCTCTGTTCCTTGTTAATTTGGATATCTTGCATGTCAAAGGGATTAAACCATTTTAACCACTTTTACTGTCAGTTGTCAATGTCAATCCTTACCTGCGAAACTTACGAAGTAGGTACTTATCAAAGGAGATAATGCAAAATGGGCTCAGACTAGGTACAGTAGCTCAAAAAATCCGTTAAACTATGATAAATAAATGCGCAGAGTAAAAGAACCGCGTCAAATGCTTAATTTATGAGTAATTTCAGATTTTCCAATTTGATTTTTGTTCAGTCATTGAATTACTGTCATTTTGGTCACATGTAACCTTAATACCCGAATACACGAAATTACTTTTAATGGATACTGTTATCGTAAAAAATAACGGGAAAATCATTTTCCGAAAGAAACAAAGCAAACTATGAAATACTGTACCCTTTAGTGGCCCAATTTCTATGCATATTTGCAATATCTCCTTTTTGTTATAATCCTACCGCTTAACTTAGTAATCGCCTGCGCGGTACAGGGGCGCCGGGGACCCGCCGCCCGCATCTGTCTCAATCCCCTTTGTCGTCTCCCCCGGCGCCCCTGTACCGCGCAGGCGATGACTAAGTTAAGCGGTAGGATTATAACAACAGTGCTGAACATTGCAAATAATATTTTTAAGTTCAATTTTATTTCGTGTGAACAATACCTGTGTCTTTATTCCTTGTCTTTTTTAAAACAAAAAAACTCTTCACATTCATATCTACCTACTAGAATTTCCTGTGTAGAAAATTACATTTACATTAGGTAATAGCTTTAGCCTTGCTTTTATGGAAATAATCAGTAAGTCAGTAGATTAGTAGTGTAGGTACGTACATAGAGGATTATATAAAAAAAATATCTTGTAGTTCTAATGGCTAGAAAATAATTTGTATAGATACCTAGCCAATAGCAATGCATACTATACACCCAATAACTAATTAAAGAAGGATGCAGAGACTTGACCTGTCAAAACATTTTTATTTTATTTTTTTGCAATCTTGGAACAAAACATATTTTCTAATAACGATATGTGCTTCAAAAATATAGTGATTTTTTGCTATTTTCATATCACTAATTAAAATTAAAATTAGACCACAAAAAAAAATCACATTGATATTTTATTATTTTTACCATATAAATCCATCATTTAATATTTCCATTTACCAATGCTTGTGTGGCCAAATATTTTAAAACTTCGTTAAAACGAACTTGTACGTAACATATCAGAACAGTTTTAGAAGCGTCATAAATTACTCTGACGAACATAACAGTTTTAGAAATAAACTTGGGAGAAAATGAGTGTATTCGTATACAACAGGTATTCGTATGTATGAGCTGCTGACATCCTTCTTTATTATAACAAAATAACTAAACTTTGAAACAAAAATATAAAATAGATCACGAAAAAAAAAATTGAAAACAAAAATTTTAAAGCAGGAGTTGTCTCTACGGTTCTCCCTCGTCGATCGGTTAAACAGCATAGGCCGGACAGAAAAGCCTATAGGGGCGGTCCGCGGGGGTGGGAACGTCGGAAAATTCACGTGCAAGACCCACCCCTCTGCGAAACACGTGCGGCCAAATAGCCTCACGGAACGGGCGCCTTTACCTTTACTAATAATTGCCTCGCGAAAAACGTAAAACGGAACTCTTTTGGCATTCGAATTTTGAATTTTCGTGCCCGTGCCGCTAAATGTGTTGCTATTACACAAGTGCTGTTTTCTTTAGTAATTCCCGCTGCGTGAGACGAAACGCTTTTCGATGTTCGAATTAAAAATTCGTTTACGATCGCGCTAATGTGTGTGTGGTAGCTTTTTACGAGTTTTGTTGATTGCTATCGCTTTTGAAATTAGAATTTTCTTTTTTCTCTTAGACGCAATTTAAAAGTCTTAAAATACCGCTAACCGATGTTATCTCAATATTAAACTGAAAATAGAAAACGAATTGCGTTTTCTTTTTAATTTTATCTGGCCAGCAAGAAAGCGACGTAAACGCTTTACTTTTAAACGAGTTCTGGCCAAAGCAACAAATCATTCATCCTGAAATGCGCGATTATTTTTTAACATTTTCGACTCACGCAGGCGCTAAAGGGTTTCTTTTTAATACTTTTTTTTACTTTTGACGTTGTAAAGCAACGGAAATGTTGAAAATGAGTGGCTTTGTGCAGCGAGTGAGCTTTGTGCAGTGTTTTTTCAAAGTGTGAAATGGAAAACACAACATGAGCCGATTTCATGGTTTGTTGGTGTTATTAGCTCGCTACATGAAAATGTTCTTTTGAGTAACGATCGCATGCGTCACTTAGTTCAGTTGAAATATAGTTTTTTGTAGCGACGGCTTTGCTTTTGTTTTTATTTGTTTTTTGCGAGTAAATTAAGCGGGTATGAAAGGAGACTAGCTAGAAATTGCTAATTACCTACTTACTGCTATTTATTTGTAACTGCAAGTATTTCTAAGGATTGAGCAATTATTGTTGTGTAAATTTTATTCCTACTTAATAACTTGTACTTAATTTGAGAAAAAACAAAATAATTAGGTATTAACCTATTACTGCTGCATAAACTTTGAGCAAAAGCTTTAAGCCAAAACATTTCAAAAACTAGTTTTCTGTGTGAATTATAATTTAAAAATATCTGTAGGTACAGTATAATCGTATCGCTCTTTATCAAATCACTGCTGAAAATACTTAAAATTAACCCCGAAAAGCGGCCATAAATATCCGCTACGCTGACCCGGTTGCAGATTGATGTTTTAACGACGATTGCAGATTCCCTTACTATGTTTTCCTTCACCGATAACGCAACACTGTGAAAAATAACGAATATCCTGCTAATATTAGAAACGCGAAAGTTTGTGAGTAAGTATGAATGTTTGTTACTCATTCACGCAAAAACTACTGAACGGATTGAGATGAAACTTAGCAATAATAATACTTATACATCACAACAACATATAGCCTATAATTTATAAAGACATTTCGTGAAACGAAGTTCGCCAGGTCAGCTAGTATAAGTTATAAATAGGTAACACAAATACTAACAATATCTTCAAATTAAAATACACCATTTAATTATAGAACCCAAAAAGATAACGGCTCCAGCTGTCATCCCAATGTCACGTGTCAGCTGTCAAGTTTTATCAATGACTTTGAAACTTAGCGCATTAGAATATAGCCTAGATAAGATAAACACTAACCGAGCCAAGGATTTGCACTAGATCGTACCTAATTCATTCATGCTTTGACACTAGCTATTTTACTGATGATACTTACTAAAATATTAAGGAGAGAACGACTTTTCCAGCTATAGCTATCTTTCATAAGTTTGAGACTATCACTACATAGTATAAAACAAAGTCGCTTCCCGCTGTCTGTCCCCATGTACCTATGCTTATATCTTTAAAACTACTCAACGGATTTTGATGCGTTTTTTTTTTTAATAGATAGAGTGATTCAAGACGAAGGTTTATATGTATAATACACCTGTGCGAAGCTGGGGCGGGTCGCTAGTAAATTATAAAATAACTCAGCAATGGGAGCGTATTAAATTATTATTCGAAATTATTTTGTGGGAAATATCTTTATTCCCAAATATCTTTTCAAACAGCTGTATAAATTTCAACAATTAAAGTACCTATCATAACATTTGTCCCAAAAACTGGATTAATAGATATTAAAAAAAAAAAAAAATAGGGAATTATTGGCGTCAAATTGTAAGTAGGTACGGTACAGTAGTTCATAAAAAAAAATAACCAAACCTATCGAGTAGAGTATCAAAGTAAAGGGAATTAAAAATAGGTTACAAAAACATACTTAGGTAATTTATTTCAATTTAAGCAGGAATAATTGTTAGCAGTTGGTTTTTTGTATAGTGAAATAGAAACCTATTCTTGTTTCGTACAATCTCGTGAAATGTTAAGTTATTGTAACACAACGTTCTTAGAAAATAACTTAAATATTTTTTCGTTTAATAATTCCATACAATAATTTCCCTAAAAAAAATATTTTATATAACTCAGTCTAAAGTGTGTTAGCTGCCAAACTCTACCAACCCTTTAAGGGTATTTATTTTATTTTTATTTATATTGAACATATTGTTTTTACACCTCATTTGTTGTAGCCTAATTATTATTTTTGTCTAACTCTAGTAGGTGTTTATCGATAACTTGTCATAATGATTTTATAATAAAAATATGAACACATGTCATAATGATTTTACAATAAAAATTTGAACATATTTTTATTGAAGAATTGGAATAAAATATGTTGTATGGACACTTTTCTCTACCATCCACTTGTGCAATAAAATATGTCGAAATGTTATTTAAATCTAGCACCCAACGCTACACACTATTAGATGTTAGAAAGAGAATAGAAGATATTCCTGTTTTTTTAGGGTTCCGTACCCAAAGGGTAAAAACGGGACCCTATTACTAAGACTCCGCTGTCCGTCTGTCCGTCTATCTATCTCCAAGCTCTATCTCATGAACCGTTATAGCTAGAAAGCTGAAATTTTCACAGATGATGTATTTCTGTTTCCGCTATAACAACAAATACTAAAAACAGAATAAAATTAATAATTAAGGGGGCTCCCATTCAACAAAACTGATTTTTAGCCGTGTTTCGCTCTATATTAATAATGGTAACAGGTACATAGATGCTTGAAATTTTCACAGAATATTTATTTGTATATTCACTTGAAAAATAAATAATAAAATCAAAAGAAAATAAATATTTAATGGGGGCTCCCTTACAGTACGGAATCCTCCGTGCGCGAGTCGGACTCTTACTTGGCCGATTATTTAATAATATTCTTACAGCATTACCTGTTATTATTACTAAACTACAACATTGACCTTACTGTAGAACTGTTACTTATTTGCATTTTAGCGCTATTAACTTAGAGTATTTATTTTCTATAATCAAGCTCTACTCGAAGTGCTAAGATTAAAATAATAGTACTTTACAAGTCAATTTTATTCATTCTGTCCAAATAATTAACGAATTTAATTAACCAAACGAACAATTAAAATAAATTGGCTGATTTCTAATTAGAATTTCAAAAACAATAAGACATGCCGTCCATATTCAAATCGGCAGCCATTAAAGAATAGCCATGTAATACTACAGACTGCATAACGAATTAGAAAAGAAACGATTGTTCTCGAAATAAAAATACTATTCTAAATTCAAACGGCCCATTAACCGGTTCCCACGACCGCCATGTTGGGTCGTCCTCGCCCGCTATTGGTCGAGGCCGCGAGTTTAGAATTAGAATGTGTAGACCCCACCATTTGGCGAACGGCAAAATTATGTGGCCAGTGTTTTTTTACGTTCCAAGTTCAAATGCGAGCAGCTGTTCGCTTCAAATTGGCGGGCCGTCATCGTCTGACAATGGTTTTAAAAAAAAGTGGGGTTTGTCGATGGCCAATTACGAGGCGGAATGATTATCATGTCAGCGTTAGAATAGATAATGTGGATTAGACGTTGAATGGCGGAAATGTGTAGTAAATTTATTTGCTTGAATGCTTTGCTCGGAAAACAGCGATAATTTTAAATGTGTACATCGAAGTTTTGTTAATAATTACCAGGTCGTTAATATGTTGTTCATATATTTATCACATCGATAACTATAATAATATCGACCCCACGATCCCACCGGGAGGTTTCTTAAATATTATTCTTAAATCGCATTACCACAAAAGATTTAACCTTGTGTTAAACACGGTTTAATAGAATATTTTGCTCACTTAAATAGTGTCTAAAACGTGTTTAAATATTTTTGGTAAGGTTTTTCCGTCTGTTTGATAGATGCCAAGGCCCAAAATGTGCGCTAATATACTGTACCTTACCCTATAGGTACTAATAGACTAACTAGATACATAAAGTACCTACTACTTAAGTTCGTAAAGGCTGGGGGCCATCCCTGTCAGAGCTTTTAAGCCGCCTGAATGCCTCTAACATCGCTAACCGGTTAAAACAACCGGGACCTACAATTTAACGTGTCATCCGAGCCACGGTAGTGCTTAGTTGTAAATACCACCCGCGGTCACCCATCCGAAGACTGACCAATGCTGAACGTTGCTTAACTTCATTTCTATACCTCTATACCAATATCATAAAGAGGAAAGATTTGATTGTTTGTTTGCACGATAGTTGGCACAATATTCATAAAATCTGTCTTCTTTAGCAAATCATACCCGGGCAAAGCCGGGGTGGGCAGCTAGTTTTAAATATTTTTCTTTTAAAGTGTTTAATTTGACAGACGCCAAGGTCCGACGTGCGCCAATGTATTATACCTTATCCTATACTAACAGAGTAACTAGATACATAAAATGACGTGTGCCGTGTAACAAACAATCCGTTAGTTAATATTCAAGGTGGACGTGATTATCGAATAGCCAAGGTGAGCCCAACTGGTCGCCGCGTTCTATGTCAATGTTTGAATTTAGAATTTTAGCTTTTTTAGAATGACAGCTGCGTTCCGTATTTTTTTAATAAGTTATTATGGTTGCGGCTGGTCAGTGTTTGAATTTGGAAATTTTAGTTTTTAGGGTTCTAACTCTGTCTGTCACCGGGCATGAACCATGATAGCTAGACAGCTGAAATTTTAACAGATGATGTATTTCTGTTGCTGCTATAACAACAAATACTAAAAAGAAAATAAAATAAATATTTAAGGGGGGCTCCCATACAGTACAGAACCCTCCGTGCGCGAGTCCGACTCGTATTTGGCCGATTATTTTAGAAAGACAGCTGCATTCCGTATATTTTTTAATAAGTTATTATTGTTGCGGTTGTGAAATGTACTTTTCATAGATGAATATAGAATTGTAGATTTCATTGTTTGAATTTAGAATTTTAGCTTTTTAGAAAGACAGCTGCGTTCCGTATTTTTTTGAAAATAGTTATGATTGTGGCTGTATACTGTACGTTTAATAAAAGAACATAGAATTCTAGAGTTCAGTGGTTGAATTTAGAATTTTAGCTTTTTTAGAACGACAGTCTGTTGTCTGTATTTTTTTAATACGTTATTATGGTTGCATCTATAAACTGTAGGTACCTACGTATAATAAATGAATATAGCATTCTAGAGTTCTGTGTTTGAATTAAAAATTTTAGCTTTTTTATATCGACAGCTGCGTTACTTTTTTTTTTTCATTTATTCGACAAATGAGTGTCAGGCACACATTTTTGAATAATCAACAAAAATCTACATAATGGTAAAAACTTAGCATGTTTTAAATAGTTAAATAAATAATGAACGTGAACTGCAGGTAAATAAAATTTACAATTTTATGTGCCATTGTTTAAAATAGGAATTGAATTAAGAATTTCAAGTACCTACAAATTATTTAGTATATATGCCAATTCGCGTGTTAAGAATTTTAGTTCTATGTCAATTTTGAATTTGAACTTTGATTTGAGCTTTTTTAGAACAACGTTCGGTTACGTTCGGTTTTTTTTTGGTTGGTAATCATGGTAATGAACTGTGCGTTAAAAAAAAGAATTGAGAAATTATATTTCCGTGTTTAAATTTAGAATTTTAGCTTTTTTAAAACAACAACTGCGTTTCATATTTTTAATGTATGATCGTGAGTTGTCCTTACATAGGCTCTTTAAATTTATATAAGGTCTATGCTAAATGCAATAACTACTAAGGCACTAGTTACTTCGTCAATTTGAATAATTACCAATGCATTCTTGGTTTATTTTTGTAACGTTAAAATATGTCTCGATTTCAATGACACAAGTTTATATTTTTAACAAAATTTGTTGTAAAGAGACACTAGGCACTTACCAGTAAGTATAACTATTAACTATCTTAAATTGGCCTTGTGTGAGATCTTTCTTGTGTACTTAGGTCAAAGAATATATAATAATCTTAGGTATCTCGTACCTACTAGGTTTTAGAAACGGATTGAGGCATTTATAGTGGCGTGGTCTTGTTCTTATTTTAAGTGGACTTTTTTTACTTTGTTGAGATAAAAAATGTGTTTTATGTTTGTGTTTTTGTTCAGGAAGTTGTTTTTAGGGTTACGGACCTTGAGCCCATCTAAAGACTGGGATCTGAGCTCAGTTGCACCTTGTCTTATTTGATAGGTAATACGTAAGTGATCCCACGTTTATTTAGATTTGCGATGACCTTATTCTTCATTCAAGACCGTAAATATTTCAATTGTTTCTTGAACAAAACACAATAGATCCTACATAGTACTTAAGCTACGTACACTATTATATAAAAAGTAATTAGATCTTTCACAAACCCTTAAAGGTCTAAAGATAATCCAAATGCCCAAGGCCACTGCCAGTTGGCAGCGTGCCCAGCATGCTGGCAGCAATACCACGCTGACTCGCAATCAGCTAAGTATACCTATTTATCTAAACTCTTAAGTATGACGTTTTTAAAATTTGCCATTCGTAAACAATTCTGAGAATATCTCTCCTTCCTCATTAGCAAACTAAGCAATTAATATTGAAAATGGCGGAAAATGTATTGTCTCAGAACAGAATCGACGTGAAACAAATATTATTAACCTTTGACCATTCACGTTCTAGTAATTATTTTAATATAATTCACAAACTTACCTAACGTTCCTAATACTTTTTAGACGTTTTGTTTTTATATCCTATCGTTTGGTATCAACCTTTTAATAATGGGTACCTACAAACCGAAGGGCGAAGCGAGATCGAGCCATATCCACCACTCTGGTCCTGAATTGGATTGGTAGATTGAAAATAAAATTTAAAAAATGAATTAGCTACTTCGTCAATTTGAATAATTAATTTTGAGTGCATTGCGAGACGGCTCCGCGTGCTAGCACTCGCCAACTTGAGAAAGGTCGCCGAACGCAACCGAAACTATAGTCGTGTTATGACTATACGAACACGTGAGTGAGTCCCGTTTTATATCGTTTAAAATGTGTGAAAACCACGTAAATTTCCTTTGTAAAATTAATTAGCTAACAAATAATGATAAAATATTAAACAATAATAGTTCACTAAAATCAATGTTGTGTTTTAGCGACGCTATAGTACAAAATCTGTAAAGACTATATTTATAGTGATGGCGTACTAGGTAGGTATATTATCTACCTATTGAAGAGTTATTTATAGACTTTTTAAAATGGGTAAGCAATTCAAAAATCATAAGCATCTACTTCAACTAACGTGGTATGTGTCAGAGTATGGCCTAGCGCACCAAGACGGGATTCCAAACCGTCAAGTACCGTACAGATTTCAATTCTGTGATCACGATAAATTTACACTTATTTTTTTACAGAAAAAACTCAATAGGTATTGTATTATGTCGTCTATCGTTTTATGCATTGTCTGATTCAAGTTTGCGACAAAACCAGGAAAATCCAAACAAATCAAACGAACCTTCGCGGTGACATCTTAATCGTCGCAAATTGACGCAACATGAGGAACGATTGGTTCATTTTTTCGCAAAATAGTACAGAAGACGATTTTATTGTTCCACCCGGAAAGGTTTAACACAATTTTTTGTACGAAAACAGAACAATAATAATTGGCAATAGAGGAATAGTTTAAACAATCCTGTTATAAAAGAGCGTGCAAGCGACTAAACAACGTTTTCATTTATTGGAGGTAAAAACAAAACTTTATAAAAGTTCTGAACTAATGTTTTTTTATTCATTTTATAACACCGGCTAGTTGACGTAGGCTACGAAAATACGTAAATAATAATAAGATAATAGTAGATAAATTGCCCATACGGAAAACCGACTGTCTATGCTGTATTAGGTTCCCCTTGTAGGTATGATTTTACCTAGGTACCCTAACGTCTTTTTTAGCCTGTGACATTCTTAGGTAGGTGATTATACTCCCTTACTTACGACAACCTTAACGCCATGACACTTATTGAAGTGAAACTTCTAATGCGACTTCCAACAAGGTTGCGTTAAACGTTTAACGCTACTATGGAGGGGGTATGAAAACACTGTTGCGTCGAAGTTTCACTTCTTCTGCGTGGAGGGACTCCACTTGCACTTTTTTATAGTTACCTAAGATCTATTAGAGCGTTGTATAAGAAGATTAATCACCATTAGAATCACTTCACGTCACACCACCGTTTCATAGAACTTCAATACTTTACCCATCGAATATCTGGTGGAAAACCCCTTAAAAATGCGGTTATGATCCAAATAATATAATCCAACTATGTATATTATAATTTTATTTAGTAACATGCTTGGTCTTTGTTATACCTACTATGTTTTGTTTAATGTTTCTAAATTTCACTTTTCAAAGTTTTACTTCAATTATATATAGTTCGAGGTTTGATATGGTATGATAAGTCTAATAACGCGCCAATTCAGTTCATGGCAATTAATTTGGAATGAGCCACCAAGAGGCCGGCTTAGCCGAGTTTGGGGCCCGCTGTTAATCCAACTGACTCATTTACAATCTAACGATAATGTTGTTTCGCGAACAAGAATTTGTACCGATTTCCTTACTCTGTTAATAAATAAACTTTCTTTCTTTATTCTTTCAAATTCTTCATAAATTAGAGTTGAATATTCCCTGCTTTGTTCCAGAGTCCTGCATCGGAATCGGACAGCAGTTCAGTGTCGGGCGCCAAGAGCCCGGCGGCCGCAGCGCCCCCTCTACTACAGCACTTGCTTCAGCTGCAAGCGCAGAGTCCCCAAACGATAGCACAGGTGGGTATTCATTATCATGCACTATCCTACTAATATTATAAACGTGAAAGTTTGTAAGGATGGATGGATGTTACTCTTTCACGCAAAAACTACTGAACGGATTGAGATGAAACTTTGCAATATATATGAGAATAACACATAGGCTATAAATTATAATGATATTTCGTAAATTTTCCATATTATAACGTTAAGTGTTAAGTAAGTAGGAAAAAATCTGCTATCTGCGAGCTATTCTAGAGTGCGCTTCTAGAAATTAATTTTCCACCTCCTTTATTAAGGGTGGTAAGGTAGAGCCTCGGGTTTGAAAGACGGAAAGTGACATAGTCTACTTTTCATCCCGGATAAATAAAAGGTTCCCAAGGGATAGCACAAAAATCAAAGCATGCGGGCGAAGCCGCGGTTAAAACCTAGTTATAAATACATTAAATAGTACTTATTACTTTAAAAAATTCAGCTTTAAGATTAGGCTTGCATTTTTTGCGCTTACCTCCCGGCCTGTTATTTATTTCTATTACAGGTCGCGGCATATAAGTCTAGCGCTGAGCGAAGTGTGGAGGGGGTGGCTGCGCATGAGTTTAGTATGGCGGTCAACATGCGCAGCCATCCCCTCCAAAGTACCCTCAGCGCTAGACTTATGTGCCGCTACTTGTTTAATTGAACCCCATTGATAGCCCGGGAAGTATGCGCAAAAAAATGCAAGTATATTCTTAAAGCTACATTTTTTAAACTTGCCATGGTGGTGTACAACTTAAAATACCCCGGAGTCAGTCAGCTGGGTTCCTTAACGTTTGACGTGGAAGCCCGTACTCGTATCATATGTACAACTGCTACTAAATAAGAGACTTTCCGTATTGGGCGACAAAAGTCCAGTTTCGCTTTTGCTTTAGCTGGCACAGATTGAAACCGCATCGATCACAAAAAGTACAAAAACCAATCCTGACTGAATCTATACCTATTATAACAACTGCGCGAGGTTTGTGTTGAAAAAAGTCGTGGTGGTCTAGTAGTAACAACATCCGCCTTACAATCGTGAGGTCCTGGGTACAAATCCCGGTCCCGTACCAATGAATTCCTTGGAATTTATGTATACGGAATTTCACACCACTGGCTTTTCGCTGAAGGAAAACATCGTGAGTCAACCTGCATAAGTCCGTAGAAGAAATTTGTTGGCGCATGTGAATCCACCAACCCACACTGGGCCAGCGTGGTGGATATGGCCCAAAATCACTCTTCGTGGGTAGGCCTACGTCCTGCAGTGGGTTATTAAAAAGGCTGGTACAGAGGTTTGTGTTTACGCAGCTTGTACCTAACTTCACAGCAGCAAAAAAGTTTAATTCGGCTTATTACTAGGTACTCGAGCAGGGGCGGATTTACCAGCAGGCTGACTAGCCTGAAGCCTAGTGCGGCAGATTTTATGGTGCGGCAAATTCCGGACCATTTGTTTTGTTTTTGACAAAAATAAAAGATTACTTTGTATACCTCTAAATCTTACACAGTCGAAAAAAAAAAACAACACATGACTCGTTTTACTGCGTAGAATCTCAAAGTTAGGGGGTTAGCAAAATTCACCAGCCTACCTACTCGTGGCAAATATAGGTACTACGTAAATCCCCCACTGACTCGAGATACTTTAGTTTCCTATCGATTGACGTGGTCCTTCAGCGCGAGTAGGTAGGCTGTGGAATTTTGATAACCCCGTGTTAGCGCCTCTTGCCGTAGAATACCCGATAGTTACTACTAAAAGGGTCCTACACCATAATCCATCCATCCATCCATCAGCCATAGGACGTCCACCGCTGGACGACCAATAAGACCGGTTGGTAGCGGCTTGCATCCATGTCCTACACCGTAGATACTTAATAGTTTGTATGAAAAGTAGCTAAAGCCATAGAATATAGTAGCACTTAGTAGGTATTAACTAATGAGACTTAAGTTTCCAATCGATTGACGTGTTCCTTCATCAGTTCCAGCAGATGATCGCCGCGCTGGCGGCGCTGGGCCAGACCCTGCCGACCTTCACGCCGCAGTTCCCGCCCTGGATGATGCCGCGGATGGTGCAGAACCGACAGCAGACTGACAGGTACCAATCGACTCTTATTCTCCATATTTAACAAAAAACACTATCACTCTCCTCCGGTGAGTCTTTATCGGCAACTTTGTCTGTTTGCCCAACTTTGGCAAAGGCCTTTCAATTTCTTTCCATTCAAAAATCAAGTGAATGCGTAATGCATGCTGGGCACGCTGCCAACTGGCAGTGGGCTTGAGCATTTGGATTATCTTTGGACCTTCAAGGGTCTGTGGATGATCCAATGCTTTTTTATGTAATAGTAGTGTAGTTTTGTTGTAGTTAACAAAGCCCGCTTATGCCCGATTAAAAAAAAAGTGAGTGCGTTGCTCCGTTGCTTCGTAAAAGAGTAATATATAATTATAGCTCTATCGATATTAGAATAAGTTATGTACAAACAACACATAAATATAGCCCCACCTTTATCAGATCAATATTTCTCAATTCGCCGGCAATTTCCTAGCAGTTAACCTTGAAAGCGTCAATAGGTGTTTGGAAAGACGACTCCGAGGCCGCCATAGATTTACGATGGCTCCGTACAGTAAACTACTATTCAATACGCCCGCTCTAATGGCATTGAAAACACCTTTATAGGTTGAAACAGACTGTGATTTTTAGGCCATATTTTAACCATGAAACCTAATCAATAAAATTTGATAAAAAAAAATAAAAATCTCAACGTAATAAGATTTCTACCGAAGCCGACAAAAGAGCTAAAGAGCTAAACAGTCTAAAACCAAAACGTTTTTGAGCTTAAAAATAACCTAAATAAATCTAAATACTTACGAATAATTACAAATTTCAGGCAAGAAAAGAATACAATTTTGAATTATTTCACTAATTTTTGAAAAAAACAATTCGGTATTTGTTTGGTGAGCAATTAGTTCGTTGAGAAGTGTGAGTGCGTGGTTCGTCCCTTCGTACCTTATTTTATGTCAACAAAAACTTTTGATTGATTGGTTGATTGATTGCTCTACTTCATGACGTCTGTGTGCACTATTTAATTTGATTCGGCCTATTATAAACTTAAATACTCTCTATCTATAGACCTAACCATTCTTTACGATGCTGCGCCAATCTCATTCGCGTTTTGCCCTACGCCCTAACCATATTATCCTTGATCTGGGGCCTTATTGTGTAAGCGCTCTGACGTTCGGCTTAGCTTTTCCTCCCGCTCGCTCTCATGGCGTGAGTAACTGGCGCGAGCAGGAGAAATAATCGGCCAAGTACGAGTCGGACTCGCGCACAGAGGGTTCCGTACTGTATGGGAGCCCACCTTAATGTTATTATTTATTCTTAAAGGGAATATAAAACTAAATATTCAGGGAAAACTTCAAGCATCTACCTGGTACCATTATTAATGTAGAGCTCAAAACGTCTAAAAATCAGGTTTGTTGTTTGGGAGCCCCCCTTAAATATTTATTTTATTTTGTTTTTAGTATTTGTTGTTATAGCGGCAACCGAAATACATCATCTGTGAAAATTTGAGCTGCCTAGCTATCATGGTTCATGAGATACAGCCCGGTGACAGACAGACAGACAGACAGACGGACATCGAAGTCTTAGTCTATTAGTAAAAGTTGTTCATAATGATCAGTAAGTAGGTATGTAAACCTTTGAAAGTCCGTATACTTTGTAATGTATGGAAGGTAATATTATAATTCAAGCCTTTTCAAACAAACTCGTGCTTAAGTTGGTATATAAATTACTTTTAATTTACAAAACTGTCCATATAATGTGCGATAAAGATGGCTACCGGTAGCGGGGCCTTAAAACAAGACCACCACAGACGGCGATCAGCATGCGGGCCATAAAATTAATTCAACGCTACGCGCGTCGCCCCTCTAGTCAGCTAGCCAGTAGTCAGCTAGCTGGAGTAATTGCTCCGTGTTGACTAGCAATTATTTGGAGATTAAGTTCAGCTTGCCGCGGAGCTAGTGCAGTAGCCGCGAATTTGTGATTTGTCAAACGATGTTCAGGGGGGGCAATTCTGTTAGCCGAGTTAGTACTGAAGTGATACGTTCTTGAAACTCTCTCGTTTTTCTGACAGTTCCGACAGCTCAAAACTGTCAGAAAAACGAGACAGGTTCAAGAACGTGTCACTTTAGTAACGAGATCGGTTGACAGAATTGCCCCGCAGGTGCGTAAGTGTATACTGGTAGTTTTTCTAGATCAGTGACATATATGCTCTAGTCTGTGATATCATCGTAATTATCATGACCAATTTTTACTAAGGGGACCAACCTCAAAATCACGAAAATATGACTTAAAAAATTCATTCATTATAGGCCAGTGAAATCAAACATCGAAATCGTAAAGTATAAATATATTTTTTTTTAATGAGTAGGTAGGTATATGTTGTGAAGACCTCTTTCAGTAACGGAACTTTTTCGCATTTTGCATAATAAACCCTGTATTTTTATGAACTACTAGCTGCCCGTCCCGTCTTCGCCCGGGTACAATTAAAAAAAACGGGCCAAAGAAGACAAATCGTAAGGATCCCTATTTTTTTTTTTTAAATATAACCTATATTCACCTGGAATAGTGGAGGTTTCCAACAGTGAAATAATTTTTCAAATCGGTTCAGTATTTTCAGAGCATATTCAATGCAAACAAACAATCAAATCTTTCCTCTTTATAATATTGGTATAGATATTATTATGATAGTTAGTAGGATAATAAACACCTCACAATGTTCTACATATTATTGTCTTAGAATGTTCAACCAGCAATCTTCTCAAATAAAATTGGTCACCTTTATTTGATTCGCCTTTGGCTTAGTTATACCTACTGCAAGCTCTGAGTTTTAAAATCGATTTAGCTGATCCTTTCGTGTCCGGAATCGGGAATTGAACTCACGACCACTTACTATTCCGCCTTCGATCGAAGCACAAATAATGCTAACGATGACTCTGCTCGGAAATCTAAAAGTTCTACTAGGTTAGATGTAACGGTGATACTAAGCCGAAAGCAGGTGATAATGATAGTTATTGTCACTGACATGAACAATCTTTAGACCTTCAAGGGTCTGTGGATGATCCAATTGCTTTTTATGTAGTAGTAGTTTATGTAGTTACTAGCGACCCGCCTCGGCTTCGCACAGGCAGGTGTATTATACATATAAACCTTCCTTTTGAATCACTCTATCTATTAACAAAACTGCATCAAAATCCGTTGCGTAGTTTTAAAGATTTATGCATACATAGGGATATATGGACAGAGAAAGCGACTTTGTTTTATACTATGTAGTGATAAAGGTACCTATAATAAATTGTATATTTTTAGTTTATGTCCGGTGTAGTTTATGTAACTATTCAAACGCAAAAACTTGAATGTTCCGTACATTGCGTTGAATATAATTGCTTTTTTATGCTTACTATAATTTATTTCCTTTATTACACGTTTTTGATGTATCTGTGGGACATAGAAGTAACATTTTTATGTCGTCGGAGATAAATAATCGGCCAAGACAGTACGAGTAGGACTCGCGCACGCAGGGTTCCGTACTGTATGGGAGCCCCCCTTAAATATTGATTTTATTTTAATTTAATTATTTACTCGTATTATTGAATTGTATATACGACTAAACATTCTGCGAATATTTGAAGTATCTACCTGTTAAATAATAATAATAATAATAATAAGCCTTTTTATTCCATATTTCTTATAAAAGTTACATTTCAAATGTTTGTTAGTAATTTGTTAGTACTTGATTTTACTTATAGCCATTGTTAGTTTGTTAGTCTTCGTTGTTGGAAATATGGACCCCTTTTTGGGTATAGGCCTCCTCCAACCTTTTCTATAGCTCTCTGTCTTTGCCTAAGGTGATCAGGAAATGAGTGTTCCTGCGACTTGCTTTATGTCGTCAGCCCACCGTTTTATTGGTCTTCCAACCTTTCTTTTTCCTTTGGGCCCTGGCCACTTTACGGATTCTATGGTCCATCTCCTGTCTGTGTATCGTGATATGTGCCCTGCCCACTTCCATTTCAGTGTGAGAGCATGTATTAGGGCGTCAGTAATTTTAGTTTTTTGCCTAATTGTTTTCTTTCTTACTTTATGTATTTTTCTAATTTTTAACATGCTCCTCTCTCTATCTACCTGTTACCATTATTAATATAGAGCGAAAAACCGTTAAAAGTTCAGGTTTGTTGTATGGAAGCCCCCCTTAAATATATTTTTTTTTCTATTTTTAGTATTTGTTGTTATAGCGGCAACAGAAATACATCATCTGTGAAAATTTCAGCTGTCAAGCTATCACGGTTCATGAGATACAGCCCTGTGACAGACAGACGGACATCGAAGTCTTAGTAATAGGGTCCCGTTTTTACCCTTTGGGTACGGAACCCTAAAAAGCACTAAAATATTGACCATGGGACCATTTCGCTGATACCCTTTACACCACTACTCTATAGGTGTAGCTGTAGGACAGGTGTAGAGTCTACAAAGAACAATTGTGAAATTAAAAATCTTAATCTTTTTGACCATAGTTTTCATAGCTAAAATCACCTCGAATAAGTAGTAGGCTTTTTTCAGTAAACCAAAGTAACGCTTGAAAAAAAAAAACGCTACCAAAGTCTATCCCTCCGATTGAAGGTATGGTGGCACAAACAGGCATACACCGTCTTACCACAAAAGTTAACGCACGCTTTAGACAAACTTTCACAGTACAAATTGCACGGTTAAACAATGTTTAAGGTGTGTTTAAATCTTTTGTGGTAAGGCGGACAGTCTTTGCATACAGTATATATACCCAGACAGGCCCAGACTTACGTTTAAACCTTTTTAACAAACCCCTTTTTTTGGGTCACGTAGTTAAAACAATTTCATCTATTTCTTTTCACACATGTTCATGATTGTTCAAATTGTTCACAGTCCAAAGAACAAAGAAATCAGAATGAGGTCACGTCATAAGTTTTCATTGACTATTGAACATTCAATATTCAACCAGCATTAACAATATTATTCTAACTATTTATTAACAAATAAGTCCTAAACTAACCTTGACAGCATTCAAGAGAGACATAATACGAACTGGGGTAGAGATGTCGGTAATTTAATTATGCCGGATAGAAGTAGCCGGAAAATATTCAGCTAAAACTCTTAGAAAATAGGCCTACATTGTTAGATTGTGTTTAAATCTATCTGTTTAATGTGCGATTCGTCTGAACATTTTTTCTGTATACGTTTTTTATCCACCACATTTTATTTTTAAGCATGTGCTCTCTTCTCTACCTTAATTAAAAAATGTGTTCTAACTCGAATTCAAAGTATAAAACAGCAAACAAATTCGTAGTTTTTAAAATTAAATAAGTACTTAAATAATAGTCAGACACCTATTTTAGAAAAAGTAACTTATCAAGTTACAGACAGATAAGTATATTTCCAGTGTTTAGTTTCTACATTAAAATTCCACGATGATACGATAACCTTGACGTTACACTTTAAAATATTTTAAATACTTATCCTGAAATAATGACTTACTGTTAAGTATTAGTATCGCTATAAAAAATTGATAAAACCATAAAATGTACAGTTTAGTGCCTAATTTTTTCCGGCTAAACCAGAAACTTGACAAACATGCCGGATACCTATTCCATTTCGTATTACAAGTGCACAGATGTACTCGTATCAGGTGTACCACAAGGTTCGCGTCTGGGCCCATTTGAATTTTAAATCGCTCTGAATCTGCTCCATTGTTCCGCGAGCCAGCGACAAGTGGTCAAACAAGACAATTGTCTTCCAAGCCTATGCCATGTGCTGCATTGCTTCATGTGCTGCGTCATAATTTTGAACATACCGACTGTGAAATTGTTACAGGCATGTTAGATAATATACATATACGCTGCTTTTTACGTTTCTGTACCCAAAGGGTAAAAACGGTACCCTATTACTAAGACTGTCTGTCTGTCTGTTACCAGGCTGTATCTCATGAACCATGATAGCTAGACAGCTGATCACAAATGATGTATTTCTGCCGCTATAGCAACAAATACTAAAAACAGAATTAACTAAATGTTTAAGGGGGTCTCCCATACAACAAGCGTGGTTTTAGGACTTTTTTGCTCGCTATTAATAACGGCATGAGGAAAGGGGTCCAACACGGTACGGAACCTTTCGTGCGCGAGTCCGACTCGCACTTGATAGATTTTTCTGAAATTAAGAAACGGATGTTGCCATGGATGAACCTATGAATAATATTTCATCATCATAATTATGCAGTTTTCTTCAATTTCGCTTGAAATCGTCACGATACCTAAGTATTAAATAACTTATTAGTTACTTGGTCGCCTGGTAGAAATAGCTTAAAGCGATAAGGCCGCCAGTTAGAAACCTATAAATTTGGATTGTTTTGTCCCTGTAATTTGTTATTTTAGGTAAGGTGGTTGTCTAATAAAGTGTTATTGTTTGTTTGTTTGTTGTTTGTAGGTATTACCCGATCCTTTATTCAGGAGATTATGAATGATTTTATTCATGTACTAGCTTATGATCGCGGCTTCGCCCTCGTAGTATTTTGGTACTAGTGCTATCGCATAGGGAACCTTTTATTTTTCCGGGATAATAAGTATGTGACACTCATATCTATGAACTAAATTCATGCCAAAAATCAAGTCTTTTCGTTGCTCTGTTGCTGCGTGTAAATTAACATGCCATCAAATACACTTTCGGATTTATAATATGCTAGCGACCCGCCCCGGCTTTGCCAGGGCATCACTACATAGTATAAAACATAGTCGCTTCCCGCTGTTTGTCTGTCCCCATGTATGCTTATATCTTTAATAATACGCAACAGATTTTTGATGCGGTATTTTTTAATAGATAGAGTGATTCAAGGGGAAGGTTTATATGTATAATACACCTGTGCGAAGCCGGGGCGGGTCACTAGTTATACATATAAACCTTTCTCTTGAACCACTCTATCTATTATTAAAAAAAACCGCATCAAAATCCGTTGCTTAGTTTTAAAGATATAAGCATACATGGGGACAGACAGCGGGAAGCGACTTTGTTTTATACTATGTAGTAAAGTATAGAGAAAATTCTTGTGAAGTTAAATCTACTACAAAAACTGCTTACATTGGATTTAAATTATAGCCTTATTTATCATCTTAAAATCCAACAAAATCTTCCAAAGTTCGACCAAAACAAGAAAACACGAAAGCCATCAACGCAGTGACGTCACATCCGGATAGTCCGGATGTAACGCCGCCGCGACTGCGCCGGATATCGCAGAATCGGCTCCTTACAATCTCTACAAATGAAGCGAGTGCCTGTTGCGTTTCGCGACTTACTAATGTGTTTATCAGCACAAACATTCATTTTAATAGAAAAACGCCGTAGAAGCAAACAGGACTTGTTTCCAAAAAATCATGCCCAGACTGAACGCAATTGTAGCAAAAGAGTTTATGTCCGTGCGGGCATTTTTTTCGAGTTCAGGTTTTGTCTCTTAGTAAAATTAGGTCACAACGACATCCTAGCTAGAGTACCTATTCAAATTCAAAAACATAATCTAAACAATTTATTTCGGACATGATCCATGATGAAAATCGCAAGCATCCCATGTATCTGGCTCATCACCAAAAACAACTTTTACCACCAACCAACCCCAAAATTGCGAAAAAAGCAGCTGCACCGTTGAAAAATACGAACTATTTTTACGCTCCCTTGTTAAATGTTCTGTGTTAGTTTGCCTCTCGTCCACAGTGTTTGATTCGTCCGTGTGACAGATGTATTGTTCAGTGTCTTCCACATTTCCATTTGCGAGTTGCGCCGTTTTACCTTTACTTCTCAATAGTGTTGTCGAACTGTTGAGGCGGTGTATGTGGACGAGACGGTATTGGAACGAGAATAAATGAACACAGAAAGAAATGATTGTAGAGTGTGGATATTTTATGTAGTATTAAAACGTCTAAAACTATTTGTTTGAAAATCTGTGTTTAGTGTACTTCTGGGTATCTATAGCCTACCTCTTCTTTTCACCATTTTTCCGGGCCTGTGCAAAACTCACACATTGCTATGACCACCTGACCATCGGGCTGGAAGTCTGGTCTAAAAACGCGCAATAACAGGTACTTTCTTGTTATTGCATCTCAAAGTCAAAATACATTTAGCGCTTTACGTATATTTTTTTCACTCCCCACATTCTGCTTCATCAAAATGTTAGACACCATACCACTATTAGGTAGGTACCTATTTTAGGCTATCCACCGTTTTAACTAAATCATGTATTGGAGAAAAAAATACCGCCATATAAAAAGGTTTTTTACTTCTATCGCCTGAAAATGGTTGGCCAATCGTTAAGGTGGTGAGGTGGTAGGCCACAATTATTATAGGGGTCGAAAAGTTCTCGAGCGGAGACCACGTAATAGTACCTACCGGCAAGCGCACCGTAGGACGTCCACTCACAACATGAGACGGATGATCTCATTAAGACCACAGGGGCACGCTGGACGAACCGCTTTCTAATCGGTCTTTTTGGAGATTTAAATATAGAGGATGTCTATTATCTATGCCCAGCAGGCTTCAACATGAAAGAAGCATTAGTCTCTGGAAAGCTAGAACGTTCTAAAACCGTTCGTCTGCATATTGCCACAAAACCGACGCGTCTCAAATAGTATGAATAGAGCCGCTCACAAAAGCCCGTCGGCATTGTGATACTTCTTGGAGGTGACAGCTCTGTCGCGACATCTGTGCGAAATGACAGCCAATATAGGCACAGTTTCGCGCTTACTACGAGTAAACTACTTCGGAAGTTAGCTGCTTGTATGTGGATTTAAAGTGATATAACAGCTAAAAACTTTAACTTGGAGCTTTATCATCCATCATCCATCCATCAACCATAGGACGTCCACTGCTGGACATAGGCCTCCCCTATGAATCTCCAATAAGACCGGTTGGTAGCGGCTTGCATCCAGCGTGATCCTGCGGTGAATGAGGTCATCCGTCCACCTTGTGGGTGGACGTCCTACGCTGCGCTTGCCGTTACGTGGTCTCCACTCGAGAACTTTTCGACCCCATCGGTCATCAGTCATCCACGCTATGTGCCCTGCCCACTGCCATTTCAACTTGCCAATCCGCTGGGCTATGTCGGTAACTTTGGTTATATGGTTCTTTAACTATATTTGGAGCTTTAACTATAACATTATTATAGAGATTGTATTGCAAATGCGTGTAGATATCTGTGCAAAACGGATTCTAATTGACACAGTTTCGCGCTTTTGGATGATGGATGATTTCGAAGTTAGTGGCTTGTCTGCTGACTTTAAAGCCAATGTACAGTTAATACGGAACATAATTCAGATAGTCAGCATTGTAACATTTCTAGGAGGTGACAGCTCTGTCGCGACATCTTTGCGAAATAGCTGCCAACAGGCACAGTTTCGCGCTAATTAAACCACTTCGGAAGTTACCCGCGGATTTTAAAAGTTATGTAATAGTTGAAAAGCTGTAGTTCAACATGTAACTATTAAGCTATTTAGTTTGTTATGTACAAAAATAGGTATAATAGAGATATGATCGTAGATGGGTGTCGGTATCTGTGTAACAGTTTTTAATGGGCACAGTTTCACGCTTAGTAACTACTTCAGTAGTTACAAATCAGTGGGATATAAACGTTGTAAGCTTTTTAACATAGATATTTATCTCTATTCGATCTATTTTGTTTGATATCTACTTTTAAGTAACTATATGTACAACAGATACTTGATCATAGATCTAGGTCAATGTTTGCTAAACAGTTTTCATTTGGGCACGATTTCCCGTTTACTAAAGCACTTCGCAAATTACTTAGTACCTCTGCTTTTAATTTAAAAATATAAAACAGCCAAACAAAACACCATGGACATGAAAAAGTTTAGTTTAAGTACAGCAATGTATGAAAAAAGTGGGTTAGGATTGATTTTCTTGAAAGTAAATTTGAATATTTTATGGGCATAATACCGCGTTGATGTAGGTAAGTAAAACATGGGTTTTACTTACCAATTTTACGTTTTTTTTTTTACTTACGTTTTTTTTGAATACGAATTTTAGGAGAAATATGTACAAAAAAAAATCATAATATGGGAGTGTGAGCATTTTTGGCTGAAAATACTTTTCAGTTTTTTTTTCATCCTGCTCGGTTTTTTTAACATTCAATACTAAGGACAGTACCTAAGGACAAAAAAAACGCATTTACAAGGAGAAAGTTGAATGTGCCAATAAATTTTATTTCTTTGCTTTTCGCCAGATGGAACTTTCACTTAAGTTAATAAATTGTTAGTTAATGGTACAATAAAATAAAACATTAATTTACTAAATGTGCAATTTTAGATAGATTAGGTAACATTTTATGAATACCTAACGTTATTAGGATTCCGTAGCCAATAAAAGAATCCTTAGGGTACAGCTATATGACTCTATCCAAAAGTGCAATACTAAAAATCAAATAGGTACCTAGTAAGTAATCTAGGGACTGAATTTGGTATTAAAGTTTTTTAGAATCAACACGAATCTTATTCTAAAATAGCTATCTTAAGTATAAACAAAATAAATTTACTACATATTAAAGCAGGTCTTTAGTATCTATTTTACAAACTAGCTGCCCGCCCCGGCTTTGCCCGAGTATGATAAGCTAATGAAGACAGATGTTATAAGTATTGTGCACATATACCTACCACGTCTAGTAAAAATGCCTAATTTTTTTGAAAATATAATATAGCCCATGTCATCCGGAGATAGTGTAGGCTTCCAACAGTAAAATAATTTTTCAAATCGGTTCAGTAGTTTCGGAGCCTATTAAATGCAAACAAACAATTTAATCTTTCCTCCTTATAATATTGGTATATATACATAGGCTATAGTAATTGACACGTCATCTAAGTAAGTACTAAGTAGGTAATTAACATAAGATTATCGAAATTCGACTATACTAAAGTACTTATAATAAATACGTACTTACTTACTTTGTTTTTTTTTTTTTGACAACGCTATTATAATTAAGGAGCGTTTAGTTAGCGTAACTTTTTTGTTTAAACTTTTTGAATAAAAAATAGTCATAGTCGTGATTTATTCTTAAAAATGGAAATTTCAAAGTCATTTCTTTTTTTTTCTACCATACCTACGTAGATCGACCTAGAAATAGGTTCGTCAAACTCACTCAAAAACAAAAACGAAAAAACAATAACAAAAAGGAAAACAGAGTGCTTCAACCTAAATACTATTGACATGGTTTTAGTCATACATTTTACGCCCATTATGTTTGTTCGTCAGTAGATAAATGCGGGCCAGCTGTGTAAATGACAATACTATTTGACATTAACCATTAATAGTTTGTGAAAAGCTGAAAAAATATCAGGTGGTTTGTAAAATTGCTGGGGGATGGGTGATTCTGTAATTTTTATTTTAATATTCTATCAAAAATGGGTAACAATGTTATTTGGTAGGTATAATAAATCTTTCAAAATTAAACGTAGGTAAATAAATAAATAAGTACCTATAGAGACTTATAGAGTGCATAAATAATTACTATTGCTTGATACAATTTTGAGCAATTAAGTTTAACTCCAGTTGTAAATAATTATTTTTTGTAAAAAACAGCATGCCCGACTTCAACCGTGTACAGAATTCGCGAATAGTTCGCACGGATCGATGGAACATTGTTCACATTATTGTTGATTTATCAAAAATGGCTCAACCGAATTCAATAACATTTAAAAGGAACCAATTTCGAAGTATATTCTTTCCAATTAATAAATACTTATCGGAATCGGACTACTATGTAAAAAGTTATGCGTTATGGTTATACATAATAGTACATTATGATATAAGTGCGGTAAGTTGAAAATTACAGCCGAGGCAATATTGCTAGCCCGAGCCGTAGTCGAGGGCTGTAAGGAAGCAGAGGCTGTAATTTTCAAAGCGCACGTATGTCATACGACGTTTTATAACATATTTGCGAGGAAATTAATAAAACTCTGACTTTGAGTGAAAATAGCATCGTGCGGAGTGAAAGTCGTGCATCGGTCGAAGCATCGTGCGTTTTACATTACATTACCGCACAAGTGCCGTAATGTCTTTCACTCTCTTGAGTGAAAGTAGGAGAAACGAGACCACAGAGTTCTGCAGTCAGTGGCGGCGTGCGTTTTACATTACAATAAAGCACAAGTGCGTAATGAAATACATTACGATTTTGAAATTGGTGTAATTACAGCCACTTTACGAGCAAATATGTAATAAAATATACGCGTCGAATTGAGTTACCTCCTCCGTTTCGTCGGTAAAAAAGAAATACTCGTAAGTATATAGGTAGATTATGAAACTTTTAAATTTCTATATATTTTACAGTATTTTATCATTTTTGTGTATCTATAGCGTGACAAACTTAAAATGCGTCTTAAATACTAAGTATCCACAAAGTATCTATAAAATATACCTAATCTGTTGTACTAGATAATAAGAATGTCATATACCTACCAAAAAGTTCAATCTCACATGTTAAAAAGAATAAGTAATCAGATAATTTTGATTCGGAATTATTGTGTACATGTATTTTTATTATCGGATATCATATAATCTGTCTTCCGATCTATGCGCTATCACTATCACCGATAAGAGGTGCAATTTGGAGACTGATAAAAAATAGTAATACAAAGATGAATCAGCAATTTTTGCACTATGTAGATATTTCTGATAACTAAGAGAGTTTAGAGAAAAGTTTAAAAATAGTTTATAAGTGTGAATGAAAAGAGAGATTTGCACACATTCAAATTATTTTAACTGTGTTTCTAGTTTTACTTTGTGTTTAGTCTGATTACAAATATCTGCTAAATATTAACCTTTTATAATGATGATCTCATTACAAAAGTAAACAATAAATTATCTATATTCTGTGTCACGTCAAAAAAGAACCAACTCAGTCACCTTTATGTTTTTCATAAATTAAACAAAAACAAAATATAAAATGTTTAGAATAGACCGGCTGCATCGCATTCATTCCACCCAGCATATATATAGTTACACCAAAGCCAAATTTTCATTAATTTCACAGTTGCATAGTGCATTTAAACTATACAAACATTTATTATATTAATGCATAATTTCGAATTTCGAATTATTTTAAATATTGAACAGTGCCAACCGTTAAATTGACAATAATGCTTGTGTGCTATTTTAAGACGTGGATAATTTAATTTTTTGTGCTATCGTATTTGTGTTTCCGAGTTCAATTATGATGTGGTCGCCATATTTGTATTATTACGATTATGGATTGTATTATAATGTGTGCCAATTTTGGAGGTAATAAATTTAAGTATCGCATTATGGTTTTGTTGTAGGTACTTTTGTGTTTCGATTATGATGGTATTTAATGACATCATTAGTGATTAAAGTGGGTGATATGACAACGACCAATTGGATTAGAATGTTATATTTAATTGTAGATAATGTATATTTTAGCTACGTCTTTTTCGGTGACAAAATTTACCTATTACATAAAGTAGGTATAGTTCTATAAAGATGCTTCTTAGGGTTCCGTACCCAAAGGGTAAAAACGGGACCCTAATACTAAAACTTCGATGTCCGTCTGTCCGTCTGTCTGTCTTTCACCGGGCTATATCTCATGAACCATGATAGCTAGACAGCTGAAATTTTCACAGATTATGTATTTCTGTTGCCGCTATAACAACCAATACTCAAAACAGAAAAAAGGGTGGCTCCCATACAACGAACGTGAGTTTTAAGAGCTTTTTGATCGCTATTAATAACGGCAAGAGGAATTGGGCTTCCACACGGTACGGAACCCTTCGTGCGCAAGTCCGACTCGAACTTGGTCGATTTTTATTGACATAATCTCGCACGATTCGGTTTATTTAAGGAATTCATAGATTATTAGATTACTTTTTTTTTAGCTCTTATGACTTTTATCCACCTTGCCTAAGCCACACGTGCCCATATTTGATGTTTTCCTCCTCCTCCAGCAGGCCTGAAGACAAGCCGGCGCCGTCGTCTCCGAGCCTGGGGGAGCAGCCCCTTGACCTGAGCGCCAAGTCCACCTCCAGCGCCAGTGGAACCCCCCCTCCTGACGCTAAGAGCTTGGACAACCGGTGAGTCACCTGAAAATGAATTAACTTTCAACTACTTACTAACAGAAACAACTAACCTAGGATAAGATTTAAACTGACCCTTCTCTATGTAGGGTCGTTCCTGTAAGTTCTACTATTAGTTCTAGTAGTAGAACTACCGGGACAAAATTTTCCCGGTAGTTCTACGGAAGGACTACCGGGAAGAAAATTTCCCGGTACTTCTACTGTAGAGCATTTTGCTTTCAGGGCTCATAAATAGTCGCATTCGATCAAATGTAAACTAACTAAACAAAAGTAACTTAAACTTTCAAATTTATAACACAGATTTTGTGGAACAGTAATTTAAATTACAATCATTAACAAAGGACAAAAAAAGAATTCTATAAAAATTACAAAAAGGATAAGCTTTTTTCGGATTTTGTACAATTAAAGGATAAAACGGAACCCTTATACTTAGGTTCACTTTGTTGTCCGTATGTAGGTACGGAACCCTAAAAAAGCTCGTGGACGGGCCCCAAATAGCGGAGGAAATAAAAAATAGAAAAATCGACACTTCGTATAGCATTTGGAAGTCAATTGACAAAATGCTCGGAGCCTCTCTGCGAGATCGAATCCGAGAATGAGGAGATACGTAGAATTACTGACATCGCCCAGCGGATTGGCAATGGGTAGGGCACATAGCGCGGAGGACTGATGACCGATGGGGTCAAAAAGTTCTCGAGTGGAGACCACGCACCGGCAAGCGCAGCGTAGGACGTCCATCCACAAGGTTGACGGATGACCTCATTAAGACCGCAGGATCGCGCTGGATGCAAGCCGCTTTCAACCGGTCTTATTGGAGATCTATAGGGGAGGCCTATGTCCAGAAGTGAACTTCTTATGGCTGATGGATGGATGGGAGAAAAACACGCCAACTAGCTCCTGAATCGAAATATTTTTCATGTCTCTTTCTAACTCATGCCATAATAAATCAATACATCTCCTTCAGATTTTCTCGATTGATCACATTATCCCTCTGGTTGTAATAGCTATGTGTGTGAAACTAAATGAAACTTTACTTACTATTGATGGCAACATGAAACAAATTAAGGTTAATGCTGAACAGTTTAACGTTTAGTGGATTAAATAACGGACTGCGCCAGTTTACGATGTTAATCAATTAACACGCTTAATTTACGAGATTGGTTTGATGTAGATCTTTGGTTAGAAATTGCGGGAAATAATGTTACCGAAAACATCAAGTATAATTTATTTTTCCAATAAATAGCACGACCTACTTCAACCGTGTACAGAATTCGCGAATATTTCGCACGGGTCGATGAAGCATTACTCACATTATTGTTGATTTATCGAAAATGGCTCGGCCAATTTCGATAAAATTTAAATGGGACCAATTTCGAAGTATATTCTTTCCAATAAAAAAAGAACTATCAAAATCAGACCACTACGTAAAAAGTTATGCGTGGTTAAAGTTATACATAAAAATACATAATTTATACGCGTCGAATTGAGTACCTCCTTCGTTTCGTCGGTCAAAAATGGTGCCAAGACAAGACCAGACTCACATTGTCAAATCGTTAACAGATCTCATGTAGAGCCAATCTAAGCTTCCAATTCTACATGCCCTAACTTCACAAACTCTACAGTCCACAACTCTACACCCTTAGTCAAAATATGACATGATATAATCATTCTGCACCACAGACTAATGAAACATTTTTTATGACGTAGGAAAAAAATGCTTTCGGTTATTATAATTTTCGTTCGAGACGTCTTCGGATGGGTGACCGCGAGTGGCATTTCCAACTGAGCGCTACCGTGGCTCGGATGATACGTTAAATTGTAGATTTTGTTTAATCGTTTAACTATGTCTAAGGCGGATTTAAAACTCTGACACCAGGACTAGCCACCCATAATAGAAACTTACTTTTACTATATTTTTTATTATTAAAAAAAATGTGGCTATCTTAAAAATCCTAATCAAAAATTGAATTGAACACCCATGCGCACTGGCAATCTATAAAGTTGCCATTATTCACGGTGACCGTTGCCATAAGGTATTAGCTCCGGTTCCACTTCCTACCATGTGCTTCCTAGGGCCAGTTTAACTACTAACACATGGTAGCTTACAAGTCTACAAGCTCTTGTTAAAGCCAACTAGAGTTTGGCATTTGTATTTGGCATGCTGTCCGTATTTTTCGTACAAAAATCCGTATAAAATCCGTAACCAAATCTCCTCCCCAAAATCATGCCATGTCAGCTCTAGTATGCTTTAAATCTATCGGCATGTTAGGATCATCAATAAGCGATGATTCTAACATGCCGATAATACCTACCTAAACGATGACTATTAAACGGTAGCTTTAAATTATTTACAAAGCCTTCTTGTAGCTTAAAAACTCAGGCGTCAGGGCTAGCTAGCACATGAACTTACTTCTTATTTATAGAAGCGTATACTTTTGTAAATAATGCTATGCGCCGGAGACAATACTATCCGAGAGCGTGTATTTTTTTAATGGGCAAAAGGGCACTACTACTACATAAAAACCAATTGGATCATCCACAGACCCTTGAAGGTCTAAAGATAATCCAAATGCTCAAGCCCACTGCCAGTTGGCAGCGTATTTGTAATTAGAATTGGAACTTGTACACTTTCAATCGCAGAATATTTTGTTTGTTTTTCAACATTTGAGAAGTCATGCAAAATGATCGTCGACTTGTGAACTTGTGAACGTAGAGAGTTAACACCCGGTGCTACAGGAGAAGTGTTACACAAACAATAGTAATGTGAATGTTAGACTGTGAAAACGAAACTTTGATCGCCTGCCCGGGAAGTTTGGTGGATATGTTAACGGAAATGTATGAAATCTAGGAATTGTATACAAATCCTAGGAAATGTATACAATTCCGAAGCTATTTAGGAAATGTATAAAATATTGTTTCAAAAATTATTTGATACATAGATATCCTGGGAAATGTGTACATTTCCTAGGAATTGTATGTAATTCCGATATCGTATTAGGAAATGTATAAAAATAATGCTTTCTGTAATAAAACACATTGTTAAAATGAGATAAATATTTTTTGTTAAAGCACTCGTTGAGCCAATCAGGTAACAATCATACCGTAAAGTATAATATCTTCATATTATCTTACTAATTACAGCTTCACAAAATCAACTATCTATTAATTATCACAAAATCAACTTATATTTCATTCTTATAAAGATAAACTTACATTTGGCAAGTAATCAGTCTGTTATTTAAGTAATTATAAATGTCACAATATTAAAGTTAGGTAAGTATTTATACTATTATACTATGTTAAATGTAAACGAGGCAATCCATATGGCTATGGCTGGAATGGCACTTGGAAGTACACAATAATTTATTTTTATAACACAGACATCTTGCTGTAGCACAATTATTCTTCTTGCAAAGGTACTTTTTAAATCCCTGGCCGGTTCCAGTAGATTGTAGGTTAGCAACTGACTGTAGTGCAATCTCCGTACTCGGTGCATCCTCTGCATCAAGAAGAACTCTTGGACACACATTAATCTGAGATCGAGAATATAATTGTGTTAACTAAAGAAAGAATGATCTATTTTTATCACGCACCACTTGAATACTAAACACGGCTATTTTAAAAGAAACGGTAAGCTGCAATAGAGAAAAGCGTCAAATGAAACGTTAAGACCTTTAAACCGTCGAAGTCTGTTATACGTGGATCAGGCCCTATCTGCAATGTTTTACATTTCCGATTGCTATTTAGGAAATGTATAGAATTCCTAGGAAATGTGTCTAATACAATTTATTTCACACATTTCCGTGCAATTTTAGGAATTACATACATTTCCTAGGAATTGTATACAATGACGGATTACATACATTTCCGTTAACAGATACATAAAATGTAATGATATAATTATCCATATAATACTCTACAATTTAGAGAGTCATATAATCTTTTTAGCTACATAATAAAATGTCGATTTGTAGACTTGTAACCTATCTAACTAGCTAACCACCCGGCGCTACTGGAGTCGTGTTTCACAAACAATAGTAATGTGAATGTGCCCATTAAACCGTGAAAACGAAACTTTGATCGCCTGCCTGGGTCGACGACCCATTGACAGGACGCCATTATGAAATACGGTGCATAGATAAAATCATAGAGAATATAGGTCAATTTGAAGCAAAACTTAAATCTGTCAAAAATCTGATGATTTGGATCTGGCACAGACACAGAGCTATTACAACTAGAGAGATAGCGCTGTTGTCGCTTGAGGCAATTCTCAGCCACATAAATGTATGGAAAATCTTGCCCAGAGCTGTCAAAACTGTCAAATGTCAATTGGAATTTGACACTACTGAGAGAAAAATACGGCAACTAGCCACTGAATCGAGATTTTTTCATGTCTCTTTCAAACGTATGCCATATTAAATAATTGCATCACCTTCTTTCTTTTCTCTATCGATCACATTATCCCTAGGGTATCTTTGTGGGCATAGAGCTATAGATCTGGGTGCTAGTAGGTTCTCCTTTTTATAATCTGGGTTTAAAAAAAAAACCGCTAAGGATGATTAGATTACATCCACGACACAGCACTCTGGTACAGTAGCAGGATTGCGTTTATCAGGGATTCACACCATTTGATCTTACAGGGAACTTTCAGAATTTCGTGATACCAACCATTTTTATATACCCCCGTGTGTTGATGATGATTTGAATCGTTACTCCATGCCGTTGAATTTTTTAAGATCCTCATCATGTCTTCCCTCACCGAAAAGCAAGTGATATCCATCTATCAAATCGACAAGTCAACTCTAATTTTATTGAGGAGAAAAACGAGTCCAGTCATATCCTTACCAACCTAAAACTTTACTAAAAAAAACTGATCTCATGAACAGATTTAGAAGAAACCCCAAACTAAGCTCAAACCTCAAGGCATTTAATACATGTAGTATCCTTGGTAACAACACCAAAGAAAACATTATGCGTCTTCGTAGGGATCATCGCACTTGCTTTTCGCCCCACAAAGGCCTATTTCGCCACATTTCACGGATGATTCAGAACAAATAGAATAAAACTGTTTGCGCACACATTTCTTTTGCAATGTTTTTAGCTCGCAAACTGAAGTGGGCCATTGACTCGAGATATGAGTTCCTTCACTTGGATTTATTGGTCTGACGAATCGTGTGATATGTTTGTGCCAATTGGACTTGCAAAATAAGGAGTAAGATTGTAAAATCGACTGTCCAGAAGTTTATTTTTTGTTGTATAGACACGGGACGGCGCCTTAGTATTAGCCTTTCGCAATAAATAGCAAAACCGCCTTCCATCGTGTACAAAATTCAAATATTTTGCTCGAATTGTTTACATTATTGTTGATTTTTCCAAAACAGCTCAGCCGATTTCTGTAAAATTTGAATACGCCCCTCTCGGGAGAATACCCTTTTGAATTAAAAAAGAATTTTTCGATTCGGTTCAGAATTGGCGAAATTATCGATGAACATACACAAAAAAAAGATACATACAGACGAACATACGCGTAGAACCTCTTCCTTTTTAGAAGTTGGTTAAAAATGAAATATCTATGTACGTAGGTTTTCAAAGTTTTATAATTTTACATTTGCATTAATTTAGCGATTCAAACCATCATCAACACACGGAGTATATGAGAATAATACTGTTACGAGATGGGTTCTTGGATAATCAGTTAAAACGCCGATTATTCACTTTGCACTTTATTGCACAAAATCACAGTACACACGACACAACGGTTCGCACAACACTTCACACTGGCACGAATATTCACACAACTAGTCACTTCACAATCACTGGTACCGCACTTGAACACGAGATGTTTTCGCTCCGGTATAAAACGCGATAACTGCCACAAACGAAAACCATCGCCCTATTTATATCGGAATAAGGGTTCTCTAGAAATCTGTAGAATATTCGGTGCCATTGTGACTGACAAAGTAAACAAGTGTAAAATTCGAGAAACCCTATTGTTCCTAATTATTACAAAAACACCACAAAAAATCTAACAAACAACAAACAATAGACGCGACACAAAGGCAGGTGCCGCCTGAGTCATAAAACCATAAATCTCGCGGTTAAGTGTAAACAACTAGCCGTCGTACCGCGCGCGGCCACAGATTAATAAATAGTTACTAACGGCGTGGCCTACTGCGTAACACCACCTCCTCCCAAGACATGCTCGTCCCGAGCATCGTTGCATCCGTGATATTGCGCCAATCGATCCACGTGAACTATTTTGGGGGCACCTCGAGGTCCTTTCTGTATGCGGAACGTCACGTCGTTGATCTTGGTCACCACTCGGTACGGTCCATCCCATTTGGCTTGTAGCTTTGGAGACTTTCCTTTGCTGCGTATGGGATTGTGCAGCCATACCATCGAGCCTTCCTCGAACCCAGGATTGTTAACCCGTCTGTCGTATCGAGTCTTCATTCTTTCAGATGCTTGCTGGCCATGCTCTCTAATGTGCTCATAGATGTCGTTCATCTTGTTCCGGAGGTCACTGGTGTACTCAGTTATGGGTTGTGGAGAATCCGGTGGAATGCCAGTTATTAAGTCGGCTGGTAGCCGTAATTCACGTCCAAAATTGGCAAAAGCGGGAGTGACATTTGTGCTCTCATGAACAGCACTTCGGTATGACAACAAAAATGGCTGGATATGCTTGTCCCAATCCCGTTGTTTGCTTCCGACTACTTTTGCCAGGTACCTCTCCAGAGTTTGGTTGAATCGCTCCACCATTCCATCTGATTGCGGGTGGTAAGACGTTGTCCTTGTTTTGTGTGCACCCATTAACCGGCACGTCTCTTGAAACAGCTGAGATTCAAAATTTCTTCCTTGGTCACTGTGGATTTCCAATGGTACTCCAAATCGACAGAATACTTCATGCACCAATTTGTCTGCTATCGTCGATGCCTCTTGGTTCGGAATTGCGAAGACTTCCGGCCACTTGGTGAAGTAATCCATGACGACAAGGAAGTACTTGTTGCCACTTTCACTCACAGGAAATGGTCCGGCCACATCCAGTGCGATTCGCTCCCATGGTGCTCCAACATTATACAGCTTTAATGCTCCTCTGCTGCGGGTATGCGGACCTTTCACTGATGCACAGCTCGTACATTTCCGTACCCAGTCTTCTACGTCATCTCTGCAGTTGATCCAGTAAAACCTTTCTCGAATTTTCAAGAGTGTCCGTTTCACACCCAGATGTCCTCCCGAAAACCCTTCGTGGTACAGCTTCAAAACTTCAGGTATCTTTGCTCTGGGTACAACCATTTGGAGATGGCACTGATTGCCACGAGCATTTTCCCATTTTCGACAAAGTACTCCCTCCTGAAGCACCAGACTATCCCATTGCGCCCAATAGCTCTTTGTCGTAACACTCATTGAAGCAATAGCACTCCAGTCTGGCTTAGGGGCATCTGATTCCATCCATTCAAGAATCGGCTTGATGTCGGCGTCTTCTTCTTGTGCTACCTGAAGGGTTTCTTTCCATTCGTCACCGATGTCAGCTTTGAGCATTCTGACGGGCACTGAATCTTTCGACTCATGTCTTGAGCAATGCTTGCAGTCCTCTGAGCATGGCCTTCTTGACAGTGCGTCCGCGTTGCCATGAGATTTTCCACTGCGATGCTCCGTGGTGAAGTCAAACTCTTGTAGTTGCTCAATCCATCTTGCCACTTGGCCTTCGGGATCCTTAAACTGTAGTAGCCACTTAAGAGCAGCGTGGTCGGTCCTCAGATGGAATTTTCGCCCGAGCAGGTACTTGCTAAAATGTCGCAATGTCTTCACCACTGCAAGTAGCTCCTTTCTGGTCACACAGTAGTTTCTTTCCGGCTTGGACAGGGATTTGCTGAAATACGCAATCACCACTTCTTGGTCTCCTTTTCTTTGTGACAGTACTCCTCCAATGCCGGTGTTGCTGGCGTCAGTGTCCACGATGAACTCGTTCTCTGTGTCCGGAAAGCCAAGAATAGGCGTATTACAAAGTCGCTCCTTTAGTTTTTGAAAAGCTGCGTCGCAATTTTCGTCCCAGAGGAAGGGTCGTTTTTCCTCAGTCAGTCTATGCAACGGCTTAGCGATGTCAGCAAAGTTCTTCACGAATCGCCTGTAGTAGGAGCATAAACCCAAGAATGCTCTAACTTCTGTCTTGTCTTTTGGCACAGGCCAATCCTTGACAGCACTCACTTTCCCTGGATCCGTCTGTACGCCAGCTTCGGAAATCACATGTCCCAGGAAATTCACTTGCCTCTTGAAAAAGGAACATTTCTTCGGACTCAGCTTGAGATTGGCTGCGCGAATCTTTGTTAGCACTCTTTCCAGGTTTTGTAGATGGTCTTCGAAGGTTTTTCCCACAATTATGATGTCGTCCAAATAGACTAGGCATGCATCTCCAATCAGTCCCGCGAGCACTAACTCCATTAGTCTTTCGAACGTAGCGGGCGCGTTGCATAATCCAAACGGCATCACGTTGAATTGCCACAGGCCTTTTCCCGTCGAAAATGCGGTCTTCTCTTTATCTTTAGGATCTATTTCCACTTGCCAGTATCCGCTCTTCAAGTCCAGCGTAGTGAACCACTTCATACCTGTCAGTGTATCTAACGTGTCATCAATCCTCGGCAAAGGATAGCTGTCTTTCTTCGTTACGTCGTTGAGTCGTCGATAATCAACGCAGAACCGCATACTGCCATCCTTCTTTTTCACTAGAACCACTGGCGAACTCCACGGACTGGATGAAGGTTCTATCACACCATTGCGTGCCATGTCTTCGATCATTGACTCAACTTCTTTTTCTCGAGCCACTGGTATCCTTCTTGGCCGCTGTCGAATCGGTGACACGCTTCCTGTATTTATTGTGTGCTTCACTAACCCAGTCTTCCCGTTGACAGCATCGTCGAGAGCAAATATGTCGGAGTAGCGCTGCAGCATCTTCTTTGCCATCTGAAGTTCTCTTGCGGTCAGGTCTTTACGGGAATCTTCCAATAGCGTTGACACGGTGTAACTCCCAGCACTGTTGTATTTCTCCTTTGGTTGTTCTTGGCATCTGCGCATCCAGTCTACTTCTTCACAAGTACCAATTGGGGTTCCTCCTTTGATGAGTTGTTCCTCGTTACTTGTGTTGAGAACACGCACCACAGCGGTATTAGTAGTCCTCACTAGAGTTCGGGCCAATAACCATGGTTGATCACCTTCCGACTGTTCTATTAGCACACATCGTCGTTGATGTCCCAACTTCGGCGGTAATCTAACTGCCACAATGGTCTCCGATCTAGGTGGAAGAACTGTTCTCTGCAGACAATAAACCTTTCCTGATGTGGCGCCTTCCATGAAGATTTCTTCTCTTCCACACTTCAAGATTCCTTGGTTGACGTCTATCTCGCAATGATGTTCTCGCATGAAGTCAAGACCCAGAATGCAATCGTCGACTATATCAGCCACAATGACTTTGTGTTGGAAAGTTTTCTCACCCAACTTTAACTCCACCAGCTTCTCTCCTCGGACGGATATGTGCTGACCGGTCGCTGTCAGAAGTTGAACTGTTTTGCAGCTTTCGAAGTTCGCAAGAAAGCGCTTAGCCAGTCTGGAACTGATGACAGTACGAGAAGCTCCAGTATCCAATGTCAGCTTGCAAGAAGTTCCATTGATGGCACCATTGATGATCAGGCTGTTCCCATCGTGAGCTTGTGAGATCAAAATCTTTGGCTTTTCTGGCCCGGATAACACTCGCCATTTTCCGCTTTCTTCAGCAGGTCGTTTATTCCTCCATAGTGAATGCGTTGCCTCGCGATCCTTTCGTTCTTCCAATAGTCGATCGTCCCTGGTTCGGCATGGCTTTGGGCAATTCTGCCATAAATGGCCTCTCTCTTCACAGTTGTAGCATCTTGGGCCAAACCTCGTACGATGTGACGCTTCTTTAACTTCCCTTATATGTTGGATATCCTTCACTGGATTTCGTACAGCCTCGACTTCTAAGGCTTGAGCCAAAGCTTCCTTTAGTGTTTTGTGATGCCCGAGTTTCACTGCAGTTCTAACTTCGAAGTCTGCTATCCCGTTAGAAAACGCTTCCACTAGATGCTCGTCGTTGGGTAACGGTGCTGACTGATAAGCCTTCCGGAACAGTTTCTCCACCTCGACGGCCCACTGTTGAAGACTTTCGTTACGACGTTGCACTCTGTTCTTCAACTGCGCTCGGTACACACGTTCCAGGTGCTCATCACCGTAGCGACTCTCCAGCGTTTCCATTAATTTATCGTAGGTCGCTTCCTTGCCCACGGCATCGAGAATACTCAGGGCTTCGTCGCGAAGGCTCATTATGAGGGCGTTCATGGCTTGGTCTTTGTCCCATCCATTGGTTTTAACAGCGGCGTCAAATTGAATTTTATAGGCTGACCATGACGATGTTCCGTCGAAAGGCGTCACTTTGATCTTTTGTGAAGCTGGCGAGAAGGTTGTAGATGCACCAGTTCCGCTTCCAGACTTGATAACCTTGAGGGCTTTCCTCACGTCGGCGATTTGTGCTTCCGCTTCGACAATACGGGATTCGTGCTCCTTTACGCTGGTATCAAGCTGTTTGACCGTGTCCTTGACCTCTTTTATCTCTTTGCCTAAAGTCGTCTGCAAGCTTGAAAGCAGTTCTTCTTTTTGACGAGCCTGTTCTTCTCTGTTGCGGTCCAATTTTTCTTCCAGCTGGCGAATATGGTTCTCGTTGTTGCGGGCCTGTTCTTCTCTGTTGCGGTCTAATTTTTCTTCTAGCAGGCGAGTCTGCCTCTCGTTGTTGCGATCGAACATTGACTGCATCATCGCCATCATTGCAGTCATATCGAATGCCGCAGGGACAGCTGATGTCGTAGCAGGTGCTGGGTTCGGGTTTCTGGAGTCGTCGTTCGTTGCCTCGGACTCGCTGCCTTCCATTAACAGCGAATTATTACCGAAACGTCGCTGGTCAACCTCCTCCTGGCGGCGCTCCTGCTCCTCTAGTCGGCGCGCTTCCTCCTGACGGCGCTGACTCCGTGTACGGGGCGTCTCGTCGTCGTACGGAGTAACCGGCATTTTCAATTATCCCACTTCTGACACCAAATGTTACGAGATGGGTTCTTGGATAATCAGTTAAAACGCCGATTATTCACTTTGCACTTTATTGCACAAAATCACAGTACACACGACACAACGGTTCGCACAACACTTCACACTGGCACGAATATTCACACAACTAGTCACTTCACAATCACTGGTACCGCACTTGAACACGAGATGTTTTCGCTCCGGTATAAAACGCGATAACTGCCACAAACGAAAACCATCGCCCTATTTATATCGGAATAAGGGTTCTCTAGAAATCTGTAGAATATTCGGTGCCATTGTGACTGACAAAGTAAACAAGTGTAAAATTCGAGAAACCCTATTGTTCCTAATTATTACAAAAACACCACGAAAAATCTAACAAACAACAAACAATAGACGCGACACAAAGGCAGGTGCCGCCTGAGTCATAAAACCATAAATCTCGCGGTTAAGTGTAAACAACTAGCCGTCGTACCGCGCGCGGCCACAGATTAATAAATAGTTACTAACGGCGTGGCCTACTGCGTAACAATACGAAGTACTTAGAATATAACTATGCTTATCAGTCTACATGAAACCACTGCTAGACGTTGGCCTCTCTTTGATGGGTGATTATCTACCTACCTAACACGAAATAAATAAAATACTTAATAATAAAATAAAACACGATTGATACTTGGTCCAGTCGATGGATAATCACACCAATAAACTATTCCGGACGTAGGTATTCCGGTTTTTACTGCATCAAAAAACTAGTGGTACCCATAGTTAAATGAGCCTGCTTTTAAAGTCTATATCAATATCACTTCTGAATATTACAATCACTTCTGGAAGAAATCCCTTTTAGCGATAAGACCACTTTTGTGCCTCTTCTCTGATTTTGTTTCTTCTGTTACCCACTTTGTTCCTATTTGTGATGTCAATAAAGTGTTGTTGTATTTTGTTTTTGATGTTTTTTGCAATTGCCTCACTTGTATACTAAATTAAATAAGCATACTTACTTTCATTATCATTTCGTATCATCGAATAAATTATATCACGAAGACAACCCGAACGCAACTCGACTCTACCAAAGACCGGCGATCGTCTCGATTCCAACATCGATATTATACAATGTCAAATCGATAAACTGAATAAATTCATTCGCCGAGACGCTATGTGGGTCGTATGACTCGCAAAAACAAATAAAAATGCAGCTATAGCCTGTCAGTGCATCGACCTTACATCCCGACCCTGCGATGCAACAAAGATTACACCTAAAAACATCTCACATAAAGTTTAAAATCATAAAAGTTCGCAGGCGAAAAATAAGAAAGCAAAATGCAAGATGAAATTCAAGACGACATCATATTAAATTGAAATTTCAACTGTGTTGTCGAAGGGATAGGGCTTAAAATGAACACGTTTGGAGCTAGATAAGGGAGCATTCATAATAACCCGTTATCGGTGAGACGAACAGTAAATATTTCGCATTTTACTTATCTTGGATTAATAGTGCGTTTTGAAATATTGAATTTAGTCCGATTGTGGGGTGTTGACCGCTACTGACTCATTTATTTACCTATCGATACTTTTATTTTCTGTTTCGTAATCGTTTAGTTTGTTCTTGTATTTGATAAAAAATTGCACGTTACTTTTTTATGCACTCTTACTTTTATCACTACATCATTTTATTTATGAATTAGGTTCTAATGTGAGATAAGTTTGTATTTGAAATTTTAAATATCTCTTGCCAAAAAAATACAACACATTTGTGTGTTAATTATAATTTTAACTGTTGAGCAAAGGTCATCCGTAAAGTATTTATTGGTCTCTCCTCTGTTTACTGTCTTTTTCGTCGCTCCTCCTTCCAATTTGGTCGCAAATAATACAGATATTGTGAATAATAAGTATTAAACTATCCAAAAAACCATTACAACTCCTAATTACGAAACTAGATCCAAAAATAGTAACGTATCGTACGAATAATAAGGAACAAAGAATACAGATAGGAAAACTCCATTAGAATTTAGATTAGTCCGCAACTTTTCTCGTTCACGTAAAAAAGAGATGAAAAATATTCACCAGACGGGAATAGGTATAGACGCTATCGGCTAATTTGATTATTCACCCTTATGCATGTTTCGGACTCTTTGGCGTGTTTCAAATAAAATGTGCAAAAGTTTCGGTGCAAATAGATAAGTGTTCTCAACGGAGAACTAGCAATAATATAATTTGGCGCGAAGCATGTACGAATTGTTTGGGACGTTTTTGTAAACTTTATTTGTAGTTCTACGTCTATTAGTTGCACTAAAAATATTTAAAAAAATCTTTGCTGTAAGTAGGTAATCATCAACATCGTTGCAGATTAATTCGGCCCATTACAGGGTTAGTAGGTTAGGTATGGTATGGGTCAATACCATGTTAGTACCAATCTCTTTTCGTCAATTTTCTGTACAATACAGAATCACATAATTTTTGTTTCCGCACTGAATGTGTTGTGGCCACTTCTGCCTCTTAGGGGCTCGGATTATTTATCTATACGAGGTCAAAAAATAATGAGCCATAATTTTCTTATCCTATGTTTTCTTGTTCCAGATTAAAACGTGCAATCTTAGACGGCGTGGGCAACAGTGGGACCAAACGGAACTACACGGAAGACGAGCTGCAGTGCGCGCTGCGAGACATCCAGTCCGGCAAGCTCGGCACCAGGCGGGCCGCGCTGGTGTACGGCATCCCGCGCTCCACGCTGCGCAACAAGGTCAACAAGTTCGGCCTCAACACCGACCCCCACGACTCCGACCCCGACAGCGACGCCGAGGGCACCGACTCGCCCCCCTCCGTCATCCTCAAAATCCCCACCTTCCCACCCCCCGACGACAAAAGCTCTTCCCCCGCCACCTCGGTCACCACCCCCATCACCCCCATAACCCCCATGCTTCCTAACCTCCAAGGCCAGGTCAACCCTTCCCAGCTCCTCTTACCGCATTCAGTCTACGCCGACTCCCCTTCATCCCAACACCTGTTCTCCCTCAACGACGTCATAGCCAAGAGCATCAGCCAGAAGTTCCAACAGCCTCCGGACAGACTCCACGCGGATCTAACCTTCATGCGAGCGCCGGAACGACACGTCTCCGTCATTAAAACCCCCCCGGACAGCCAGAGGAACCAGTACCACGGGCCGAGTAACTCTCGGAGTCAGCCGAATAATAACGGCCAGCCGGCCGCCGGTGGGAAGGGCACGCGGCCCAAACGGGGGAAGTACCGCAACTACGACCGAGACAGCCTCGTGGAGGCGGTGAAGGCGGTGCAGCGGGGGGAGATGTCGGTGCACCGCGCCGGCAGCTACTACGGCGTGCCGCACTCTACCCTCGAGTACAAGGTGAAGGAGCGGCATCTGATGCGGCCGCGGAAGCGCGAGCCCAAGCCGCAGCCGGACGTGAAGCCGCAGCCGCCGAAGCCTCCTCCGCCGAAGCCGGCGACGAAGCCGTTCTCGAACGGACTCAACGGGCCCGAACCGGGATATCCGGGCGGGTACGGGCCGTTCTGGGCGGGCGGGAGTTTCGCCGCGCCGCCGGCGGCCGACCTGTACGCGTCGCACATGATGCGGCGGCTGCGGGAGGAGGCGCCGCCGCCGGCCAACGGCTCCTTCCTCGAGGGCATCATCCGGTCGAGCCTGCTGGAGCGGCCGGGCGCGGCGCTGCTGGCGCGCCTGAGCGAGCCGCGCCCCGAGCCCGGCCTGCTGCGCCGGCTGGCGGGAGAGCCCGAGGAGGCGCCCGCGGCGCGCCGCGCGAGACTCGCCTCGGCCGACCGCCAGCTGGCCGCCGAGATGCGCGAGACGGTGCAGCGGCTGCGCGCCGACAAGCTGCGCCCGCGCAACGGCACCCCCACCCCGCCCGGCGCGCCGCCGCTGTCCCCGCCGCCCGCGCCGCCCGCGCCCCCCGACCGCGCCTAGCCCGCGCCCGCGCCCGCGCCCGCACCGCCGAGCCCGCGCCTGCGCCCGCACATCTACTGAACGCGAGACGATCTCCAGTCTTTGTGATAATATAATAAAGTACATTCCTTTGGGGGACGCCGCGCGCCGCGCGCTCCGGCCGCCTCCGCTCGTGCCTCGACTCGTCTCGTGACCGCGGGGCCTGCGCTCCTCAGTCTCCGATGTCTCTTCAGAACGGCATAGTGAATCCACATAGTGCAATAGGACTCATCTGATTTATATATACTGTTGTAGTGACAATAAAATAGGCAGGCTTACCGTTTCCCGATATATATTACATGTTATCTCTGCATTTATACCTATACAGAGCTGCAAGGTTGATAAATTTCAAAGACCAGCTAGAATGCGTCGATAGCTTACAGAGCAACCACGTATCACAAACCGATAAAGCAGAAAGTTGATGATTGCATACTGCAGTTTATCAACCTGGAAGCTCTGTCCCAGTCTAAGTTCCGCTTCCACAGTTGACATAATAATCACCAAATATCACAATAGTTACCTACGTCACAACCAGTTCAATATAATCACAGCTTTACTAATGCTATATCACAATAATTATAGTGTTTAGACTGTGTTTCGGATGATATCGACGTGACCTGAATTAGAAACCTTAAAATATGTATTGGAGGCGCGGCAGCACCCCTTGCCAAGTCTTGGGATTGCGCGGCTTACCTACCTACAAGACTATTTGTAGTGGGAAAAAATATCGTCAAAATGATGAAATGAAAAATGGCAGTAAACACCAGTACATTTTCACTTAATAATATGCCTTATTTGTTGACAAATTAAACATAAAAAGTCCCGGCATAAAATCAAAATCATCTCATAGAACGGTGTAAAGGTCACGATAGACAATCGATATAGGGTTGTCCAAAATTTGCGCGTTTTCGGAGATCCTCAATTGCAAAAGACAACCAAAAGTTAACGTTATGGTATAAAATTAACTATTTAAATAATATGTAAGGTATAAAAACAATGTAACAAATTAATTATAAAGCTAGCTATGAGTGTAAATGTTATCGATTTTTAAGTGAACTATTGCAGATTTTGCGCCGTGTTTTTATAATTAGATAGGTAATATATTGAATGAAATTGTTAGCGCTATTGGCGGTGCGGTTGTGGTCTTTTCTATCGGTACAAGACGCGGGACTAACATCTGATCAGAGAGCTTCGACGTATACGAAGCCAGTACGGACTTATGTGCAATTATTATTTTGTATAAAAATAGTAATGTAACTGTGTCTAAGCTAACACGTGGATTTCCATATTACTGAATGTGATATTTAGGTATTACGAGTGCGGTTTGTTCGACCCGAGGGGGAAACCCCCGTCAACATATACACGGACGTACGTTAAATACATCTAGTAAACTTATATATTTTATGTACTATTATTGTATCTTAAGAAAATATATTCTTATTTTTCATGGTCCAAGTTTTAAATGTTTTATCGACTATACAAAAATGCGGATAATCATTATTATATATTCTTGTCAACTTTAAAGTGTAATTAGCCCAAAAATCCTCAAAAAATTATATCTTGAAATTTGTGACATTTTTTGGTGTTCAATCAAAAGTATATTAATGAAGTACGAGTTGGAAAAAATGTATACGCTCTCCCAAAATAAAATTAGGTAAAACTATTTGGATATAAATTATTATCATACGATACTTAATGTAAGTTATGTGTACATGTGCGCCTCATGAAAATTAAGAAATCTTTGTATTATGTATGTAATTAAAATATACATAATTATATTATATACAAGTTAAAATATATTAATGTCGTACTTTTTTCTTCGGAGACCACAATATGTGCAAAATAGACTACTGGAGACTGGACTCGACATTTCGACATATTTTTATTTATTTGGTCCAAAACTGTCAAGAAACTTTAAATTCAAATGTAGAAACTAGATCAAAATCATAAATATCAAAATACAATACATATCCTGAGTGCCGAGATGTCGAACACATTCTCTTAAAATAAAAAGGAAAACAAAAATTTTTATATTCAAAATTTTAAATTAGTCGATAGCATCGTCTTTCACTTTACTTTCTCTGCGCATAATTTTCGACGTCTTTTTAGCATTTAGTATTTTAAAAATAATCTCTATAAACGTTATGTGCATTTATCTTAACTTTTTGTATATGAAAAAAAATACAATTATTTACCGTCGTGTTGACAGCCCTACCAGACCGCATTTCGAATAATTTAAAAAAATTAAAAGACGAACAATTGTGTTAAAGAAAATACGTACACGAATATCTGTGTGTTATGCCTGACATTTGTTGATAGCTTAAAAGTTGTTTCATTTGTGTAAGTTTGTACAGAAATAGGATGGGACATTTTGCAAAGAGAACTTAGGTAATAATCAACATTCCGTTTAGAATGTTATTAGATTTTTTATAATTATAAATATAATTATTTTTTCATTGGGAACAAATCATTATGTTGTTTAATCTTATTTTGTAATGTTAGTTATTTTTTTAAGGCTTTATTTTTAAATAATCCTACTTATAATTATAATTATATTGAGATGTTATACATGTCATTGTTTTTGTGCAAAGTGTTTGGGGAGTGATCCCGTGGTTAAGAGAGAAGCGACTGAATAAGTAGTAGATGAAAATAGCCGGAAGCTGCCAGCTACGGTTCGGTCTGTACAAATGGTATACGCCGCCTTAACACTTAAATATGTTATTTACAGTGATCCCTGCGATTGTAAGATATAAAAGAGTCAATATTTCGTTCAAAATACAACATTTTGCCTCAAAAACTTTGAATAGAGCTTCAGATGTTATTTGAAATGACAATCAATAAGTAATAATATCACTCTGGTAACATGTATGTGAATAAAGATGCGAACTGTATTTGAACGAACTAATGAAATTTTATACAAGATTCGGTTTTCAAATGCATTGTCAAAATATCATACTAAAAATAATAAAAAAGAAAGATTGAATAAAAATAAAATTAACTGCCTCTGCTCAAATACCTCATTAAATAATGAAAAGTTTTTTATGAAGAGTCAACCCTAATTTTTTTATCGGTGATCAAGTGATATTTTGACATGCACAGCCTTAATTGCAGGGATCGTTGGGTTAATAGTGAATCATTTTATTGTATATTATTGTTCAATCATTTTTCCACGTAGTTTTAAGTTTTTAGTTGATACTGTAGCGTAATTTCTCAATGAATAAGGTAGAAATTAGTAATATTTTAATATTTTGTTAATTTTTTTCGTAATTAAAATCTCCGTAAGCGTTAGGTTAGTCTTGAACGGTCCTCGAGATCGGGAACAAAAAGACAATGAAGGGAAGTTGCATTTTCTTTTATCAAAACTAAATAATTCCGCAGTGTGCGCATGTGAGTGTAAGACAACTCGGGGTATCAAGAGGCGTAATCTTCTCGAATTTAAATTTAGAATGTTTTTTTTTCGAAAGTCAGATTTATTAAATTTCTATTTCTGTAATTTAAATTTAAAAAGTTTGCCTCAATAGTATCCCGTGAAATGAAACGTAAAAGACATCGCCAGATCTTATTTCTAAGCATTTTGTGAACTCGATTCACCTGTCAGTGTGACTATATAACTGTACATAGCGGTCGTTTTCCAATATTAGACACAGTGAGTCACCGTACTCATATTTATAATGGACTTTCTCCATTACGATGTTATTTTCGAGTATGAGCAGTCACGCTGTCTAATGCCGCAAAACGGTCCACGGCAAGTTTCTATAAATGTAACTTCGTAAGTTTCACCTTTATTGTCACTAATTGTTTTCCATCTGTATCTATTTCTAGATTAATTTAAACAATAATAATTATTGTACTATTACTATACAATAATTGAATTATTATTTTTGACATTTTTAGAATTATCGTGGAAAGGTATAGCATTACTATGAAAGATTTCCTTAACGTCTCACTGGACGCAGTTTTTTATTTTTTAACCCGACGTAGTTTCGTTGGTTAAAATTTACATTATGTACAACATGAAGCATTTAATTTTAGACATATTAAATATAATGTTATCTTTATTAAAAAGATGAATTAGTTATTATTCGATTTTCTCAATGATGTATTTATTTTAAATTAACGCTTACAAAAAAATACATCACAAAATGGCGGCATTGGGCTCCTTTTTGGGACGCTCCCGTTGCCAAAATATGAACATTGGAAGGTTTTTGTGATTCATTAAAAAGCAGGTAATGGACCAATATAATGATAGTTACACTGTTATTCTCCTATATGATTGAAAAGCTCATCTTTTTTTGTATAATAATATATAAACTGCGAATATGAGCTAACGAGATCAAATTATAATATTGTTATTTAATTATTGAGTACAAGTTTTAACGAAATATTTTTTTTTTCAATATACCTTACTCGCCTCTTTATTTTTGTTATTTTGTTCCTTTAGTTTTTATTATTATTGTTTAAATATCATTAACAGATAATTAGATGATTTCGCGTAAACATTTATGCGACAAGTGATTATTTTACTATAAAATAAATATCTTTATTATATTTTCACTTCACTCGTAAGGATGTATAAGAAGACTTGGTTGACTCCTACCGTGGGACAACTGTCATAATTGATTTCGTTGCGAATAAGAAGACTTGGTTGGCTCCCTATCGTGGGACACCTGTCAAATACTTTCGTTGCACGATTATTATAATAAAATTGGCATTAAAAATGATTGGCTCGTCAATCGTGTTAAATCTAGTCAAATTTTTAGAATGGAAAAAGCTAAGCTTAAAGACGATTCGACTGACTTTTTTGATAAAAAGGTTATAAAGTAACGTCCAAATTCAGTCGCTTGGCGACTCAAAAAGTTGATTTGAATTTGTGGAATTGTAGTAAAATGATGTTTGTGAACCAACTGTTTCTTACGTATACTGTAACTTAGGAACATTTAAAGTGAATAAAAATGTTTTTTTCATATGTAATGTCCTTTTATCTTTAGGATCTTTATGTCTTACGTTGTCTTAATGAAATGGCTGGGTAGGCAGGTGTAAAGACGTGCGAGGATATTTACCTGTATACAATAAATTTCTTTCATTTGTTGATTCGATTGTTTTATTTTTACTAAGGCTTTCCTGTATAGGCATTGGTAATATGTATTCGTCATCATCATCACTTCAGCCTTAGGATGTCCACAGCAAATTAATTAAATAGGTAAAATTAAAAAAAGTAGGTATACCTACTTAGGTCACTGATAAGATCGTTTGGTATAGCGGCTTGTATCTAGCTCCTGTTTAGGTAATTTAATTACACTTAAATTAATTAATTTAAATCACACTACTGTACTGTATTGCACCAGCCTTTTTTAACAGTCCACTGCAGGACGTAGGCCTACCCACGAAGGGTGATTGGGCGATACCCACCACGCTGGCCCAGTGCGGATTGGTGGATTCTTAATTATACGCCATCGAATTTCTTATACAGACGCAGTAAGCAGGTTGCCTCACGATGTTTTCTTCACCGAAAATCCAGTGATGTGAAATTTTATAAATAAATTCCTAGGAATTCATTGGTACGAGACTGGGATTGAACCCATGACCTCAATATTGTAAGGCGGGTGTCATTACCACTAGACCATCACGGCTTACACATTATTAATATTACACTACTTAATACTTACGTTAAAAATGGGTAAAGGTGCCTACTTAGGTAGGTAAATAAAACATAAATATAAAAAACAATTTATCACTTCTGCTCTCTTGTTTTTAAATAATCTCTTATTTATTTTTACGACCCAAGACAATTATTGAAAAGAAAATGCATTCAGTTACTTTCAGCTGAACATTTTTGTTTTAAAAATAATACAAAACCAAAAGTCAATCAAGTATCTAAGTCTCATTTCGTTGAGTAAAAATAAATCGATATTTCAAAAGCGTTTGTTTGATGGTGATGGGTAAGTTAACCTATAGGTACTTACTTACTTGTATAAGATAACAATATAGGTATGTATTCTATAAATTTAATAATAAGGAAACACGAAAATCATATACAAAGAAAGACGTCATGCAACGGAGCGGGGTTGGAACACGTTCTGAGAATAACAATGTTAACTAAGTAAGTTATAACATGTCCTTTGTGATCATGCCGAATTATTTTAAGTTATTCAAGTAATAGGCAAAATTACTTTAATGATGACACGCGGCGCGGCAAAGCGTCCAGCCAAGTTTATAGAAAAAGGAACTGGTGACAAGCAACGTCAAATCTAATAATTACTTAAATTAAAAATTTAAAAAACCTCCGACAGACTAGACAGAGTCCTACCACTGATAAAATTTCTTATCTTTCATTTGACAACCATTTGGGCACATTTGTAGAATTTTGGTTCTTCCATCCCCACTTTAACCCACGATAACTCTTAAACGGCTCAATCGATTTTTATGAAACATAGCTAAGAACACTCTCGATTAAGTCTCCTTTCATCCAAAAAAAACTAAACTGAAATCGGTTCAGTGGTTCAGGCGCTATGATGCGATGATGCCACAGACAGACAGACAGACAGACACACAGACAAACAGACACATCAAACTTATAACACCCCTCTTTTGCGTCGGGGGTTAATAATAGGTATAAGTATGCCTTTAGAATCAATAAAGAGTAGGTAATACCTATTTAAATTAAGTACAATTAATTTGTACAAAGTTACTGTTAATCAATTAGGATCCTTTTAGGGGCTTATTCTGTACATCAAAACTAACAACTTTTGTTCTGCTACTTTAGTCAAAACTAAAAAAAATAATCAGCCAAGTACGAGTCGGACTCGTGTACGAAGGGTTCGGTACCGTATGGAAGCCTCCCTTAATATTTAGCTAGATATAGGCACTTACCTATACAAGGTTATCCAAAACTGGTGTTCTAAGCCGAAGGGAGGTGATTCAGACCATCATTATGTATGAAAAAAAATACTATGGGGCCAAACCGGAATTCGAGAAAAAAAATCAGCTGTTTCATACATTTTTCCAATTTGCGATTTTGTCAGTATCAGCTGATTTTTTTTCGAGTTCCAGGTTGTCATAGTAAAAGTTGTTCATAATAATGGTCTGAATCATCTCTTATCTACTTAGTAGGTACAAGGTAAGCAGATAAACCTGTACTACTTAAAAGTAATTGTCAATCAAATACCTATCGGCCCAGTCGAGTATCAAACCCGGGAGCTTGCATAGACGTCAGAGGCTCAACTGCTCTAAGTCTCTACCATACTATTCTGTGTCTTTACAATAGTTTACTGCTGGACGTAGGCCTACCCACTAACGGTGACTCAGCCATATCCACCACGCTCGCCCAGTACGGGTTGGTAGATTTACATCCGCCATCAAATTTCTTCTACAGACGTATGCAGGTTGCCTCACGATGTTTTCCTTTACCGAAAAGCTAGTGGTGTGAAATTTCGGACGTAGGTACAAAAGTTTCAGAGAACTCATTGGTACGGGACCGGGATTTGAACCTGTGACCTCACGATTATAGGGTATAACTACCAGTAGACCACCACTGCTCTTATTTTCTCAAGGTTGATAAGCAATAATTGCTTGACGCCAAGATGACAGTACGAGTATGTTTAATTTTTACTAAAAATTAATTGAACCAAACCCATCAGCCAAATGTCATTTGGTTTGTAAGCGGAACAACAAAACCGAAAAAAGAAGAAATTGTTTGCATGGCAATTTTGTACTTAACGTAAATTACATGTATTCAAAACAATTTTGGTTTCGTCGACTCAAAATATGGTTTTTCGAGTAAACGCCCGGGGCGGCGAGCCACTTGGTCGCAAGGTCGAGGTTCTTAAATTATTTTAAGGGGATAATAGAGCTGTTACCTACTTTAAGTTTAAAGTTATCATTGGTAGAGCTTATAGCGTAATTTGACTAGGTGTCTGTCAGCGATAATCTACATCATCACATCTAGCCTATACGAACTTACTTTTTTTTATAGGTAGAGCTAATAACCTCTACCGATAATCGCAGCCAGGCAACATGAAAACTCTGACACCAGGGTTAACTAAGCAACCTGCGAACCTTATTTTAACCTACATTAATTTTAATCTAGTAATACATTATTACCAAATCAGTTCTTGACAATCCCATCTGGAGGTAATTGTATTATTTTATTCCTGACATTAAAAATGAAAATATCAAGTAACTTTGACATGCATTTGGCTGAATTTGTAATTATTTCGTGTAATTCTGTGTTTTTGTTTACCTAATTTGTGTAAACTCGTTTTTCTATTCAACCAATTTGTAGTTTTTTTTAATGTATTATTTCTTCAATAATATATCTTCTTTTTTTGCGTGCCGAAAGGTCAGATATGACGGTTGTTTTTATTATTTTCTTTATAAGATCTTTGTTTGTTTCCATATACGTAAGAATGAATAAATGATTTGTGAATTGTAATTATGATTTACTTAGGTATAAGTACTTACCTAACAACCAACAGGCGTAATGTTAAGTAAAAAACGTTGTGGTAGAAGATCGATGAAGCACACAGACCTAGAAGATCTTATTCACTGTGACCCTAAAAGCTTCAAGCTTCAGCACTTCGTGCGTTTTGAAGGAAATTCAACAGTGTATGGCTGAAGTCTAGACCGGCACAAATTAGTGACTAGCATTAACGTACTATGTCACCTATGCCTATAGTGCACAAATCGTAAAGCTACAAGTGGTATGTATAAATATTGGTAAATAAGTAAATATATGGTTTATGCAACACAAGTTAATCAAAATCGGAAAAATGCATTTTTTTCATTTGACTGCTCAAAGTTTTTGTAAAATTCAGTCATTGCATGTGATAATAGCACATTGGAAAATTTTCAAACATTTCGTTTCAAGCGTCTCCAAGAACTGACTTCAGTACTACTGAAGTATTTTTTATATATAAATATAAACGTTTTACTATTTTAATAATTAATAAAGTGCTTCGTAAGCTACGTTATCACCTTAAGCAGCAAAAATTAAAGATGGCGGAACCGGTTATTAAGCTATCCCGCCAAAACGAAAAAAAGTAAAACTTGAACTGAGTTTTTCTCTTTTTCGCTCTGTTTCATTTCGGCGGTTATTCCTGACGAAATGAAGATTTATTTTAGGGTTGACTAAATAGTAAAAACTTGAAGTTATTTATGGCTATATTTTTATTAATTTATAAAATCGTCCAGTTCTCCTAATACTGAAACGACGATGTACATAAATAATGTAGAGAAGCCGTCGTGAGAACTCTTTCCTTACAAACTTGAGACGTTGGTTCAGATCATTAATATACGGATTTAGGTACACAACACTACATTAAAAACAAAAACACTTTGTACATAGTGTTGTAATGAACGATTTCTGATTAGTTTCTGATCCGACTAGTTTTTCAGGGAAAGAAAAAATCGTGAGGCAAACAGCATGCCGACTTCAGGCTACATCCATAAAAGAAATTCGGTGGCGTAGGTAGTAAGGCCTAAGTACCTACTTAAAATTACGTGAATCCATGAACACGCACTGGATTAGTGTGTCATTTTAGGATCCAATCAGCTCACACTAGTAATTACCTCTTCTTCTTCTCGTTTTTTAGCCATAGGACGACTACTGCTGAACATCCTTTAAACATTGAAATTAAAAAAAATATGAAATTATAATTTTATTTTACGAATGCAGTAGAAAACATACCTAGTATTTAGGTACCCTAAATTGTGTAAAACATATTCCGCCGTACTAAAAAGTTTTAAACACGCTTAAAACACTGTTTAACCGGGCAATTTGTTCAGTTAAAAACATTAATAAATACATTTATTGAATCTTTAAAAACATCAATTTTTCACTTACAATCAATGTGATATAGACAAATTTAATAATATTCCATGTGGAATGACCTTGGTACCCAAACTAGGAATAACCTGTGTTATGGCATACCATTGTCTAAGCCGTGCGTAAAACTTTTAGTTTTACGCACGGCTTAGACAATGTAAAACTTATATGTGTATGTAAAACTTGTATGTGTATGTAAAACTAAAAGTTTTACGCACGGTAGTTTTAGTTTTCAGTGGTAAGACGGATTGTCTCTACATTGCCTCTACCAAAAAAAATATCGTTATAAAGCAGCTACGACCTACCTACCAAGCTAAGGAACCAATCACATAACCACCTAATAAAAAAACAATACATAAACCCAAGTTTAGTAGGTACATGAAGAAAAAACCAGACGTATCCATACAAAAGCTCACAAAATAAAAATAAAAAAAGAACACAAAAGAACAAATCACATCACAGCCCTGACATTGAATCCTGCGCGAGCGCACCCGAAGGAAGCCGAAAAAAGCCGAACTTAGCCGAGGCGTTGCCAAAAGGGACCGTGACCTTTCTTGCTCTTGACTTACTTGCCCTGTGTATGTGTGCGTGTATGTAATTCGGGTACTTTGGCAGGGCGTGTTTTTTTTAGTTTATGTCGTCAAAGAATAACGAGAACCAGTACCTAGTAGTACCTAGTAGCGTTCTACGAAAGAAGTCCTTAGAACTCGTTATAATTAAAATATAGGTATTTTTAAAATAGTTAACTAGAAACAAGTATTATATATGAAGATTAGTTTTAGTTACAAGCCCCGCTATTTTAAACAATATAGGTAATTAACCAAACTATATTAATACTTACAGAATTATAACTATTATTGATTAATTAATGCAAATTGAAGGCTTGCAAACGGAGAAGATATACTTAAAACGTCCGTTAGAAAAGGAAATAGACGATAGAATGCAAAAAAAGGTAGTTAAATTGAAGTTTAATTAGATACAGGTGGTAAAAATTGCCAGTTATTCATATAAATAAATACTAAACCTATCATTTATTTATATTGGCTTGTTTAGTTGTAGATTAAGTATAGAATAAAGTGCTCGAGAAGTTTAGCTCCGTGGCACCTACATTTAATTTTACTGAGAGTAGGTACCTACCTACTTAGTTAAAAAGACGTCCATAAGTGGTAAAGGTAGTATAATTCTATGATAAATTAAATCGAAACGATATTTATGTGCCTAAATAATATTGTGTCTAATGACATTTGAAAGCTTGTTTTAGAAAATAAATGTTATAAATATTTAATCCATACTTTTTTATTCCTCCATTTTTTTTTATATTTGGTAAAAATAAATAGTATGAACAAATGGAAATAGGTACAGCTTACTAAGTTTTTTGTCTGTTTTAACGTGCTTCTATCGTTCTTGTAGATAATAATATCTACTTGCTCTATTACCCGATTCTTCCACTTTCATCTCGTACTATTCCTAACATTATATTATGTACTTAGATTACATAAGAAACGAACACTATGCTCGGAATTTTAATTCGATTCCAGATTTGACATTAGCTACTATCATTATTGACAGTTTTTGACAGTACATACTGTCAAAAATGACAGTAGCCAATGTCAAATCTGGAATCGAATTAAAATTGCGAGTATAGTTTCTGTTACCTAATTATAATTACGTAGAGTAAAATTTTCTGGTAGGTACATAGTGTGTGTGTAAAATTAAATTAATAAAATATTGACATATGTATCTCCAAAAAATCGTTATTCTTTGACCGTCCAATTCGGAGTTTTGTCCGACGTCACACAGCTCACATACACATAGGTACATATATTGTGCATAATAATTATAAGTACCTACACACTTATGCACATTGCGCGTGTGTGCGTGTATTTTTCGCCGCATTTGGGCATTGCACATGGGCAATGCAGCAATGGCACTAACAATTCGCAGATATAGGAAATAATAATAATGGCAAAAACAAATGTTATAATTACGATAGGTACCTATGTCAAAAAAAAACTTTCTCCGAAAAATCGTTATTCTTTGACCATCCAAATTGGATTTTTGTCCGACGTCACACAACTCACACATGCATATGCACATTGCTCATGTGTGCGTGTATTTTTCGCCGCATGCAATGTTTGGGCAATGCACTCGGACAATGGCACTGACCTTGGCCGTGCAGCTGCGGTTGGGGAGGGACCATTTCGAACGGAATTCCGAATTCGAAAATCGAAGATGGCGGGTGTACTTAATGATTTTTGACGTTTTATTTTTTTAGATTTTATATAAACACAGAGCTATTACAGTGTATGAATTATATTTTATTCAAAGACTTTGATGATTGGCAAAAGGATGGATGGAGACTTTGATTTTTGGTGGAGGCTTGATCGGAAAGAAGCATCCTTGGAGACTAAGATGTTGTAACTATAATTATACCTACCATCTGCCTATTATAAATTTTAGGGCAGTAAGTATTTAATCGCTAGCCTATTAATGTGAACCGAGAATTGATTCGAATTAAAGACATACGGAAATAGATACTAAATGGGCGACAAAAAACGAGCGAAAAGAAATGCCTAAATCAGCGACTTAGGTAACACTAAATATTTGAGATACAATACTTACCCTTTTCTAACCCTCTTATCACAAAAGTTTTACGCACAGTTAAAGCATGTTTAAATCTTTTGTGGTAAGGCGGTAGGTATTAAGTGTTCCACTTGTTTCATTGTGACTGTAGGTTCAGGTTGGATGCTTGCCGCTTCCAATCGGTCTTATTGGAAATCTATTGGTCAGGCATATGAACAGCGGCACGTCCTATTGCTGATAGATAATAATGATGATTACTTTTTGTTTCACACCTAATCTACATAAGCGTTTTGTTTCAGGCACTTTGCCGGAAGCGGCTTCACCACGGGTTCCTCTTAACTTCACCATGGCCCCATGGTATCCATGGCTACTAACCCCCCGCTACGACAAGGCTGGAAACCTTTCGGGGGGAAGCAAAGCGTATAAAATAATTTATTTTTCACCAAATATGGCACAACTGACTTCAATATTTGCAACAGGTATACCTACGTACAAAACTCAAACAATAAAATAAATAAATAAAATAAAATAGCCTTTTATTTCCTTATAAAACATTTCATTTGATTTACTAGATATTTAATGTCATTATTATAATTTTTCTTGTTACTACTGCTATTTGATTTTTACATGTAACTACGAGTAATATAAGATGTTTTATCTACACTAATGTTGTAACATTCTACTTATGTTTCCAATACTTGACTTATAATGACTACTGTTATAGCGCAGACAACAAAACACTCAATTTAAGCAGTTTCACATGATGTTATAATATCCACATCGATATCGTAAAATCTCATTATAACATCGCGCGCTCGCTCCTGATTGGCCCTGCGCGCGCAGCTGCGCTCTCATTGGTTAGATTTTAATGGCGCCAAGTTCACTGTGACAATACACGTACGCGTGAATTTAATGTTTCGCAATATGTTTTTTTATTTTTTTTTATTAGTGAAGATAAAGTAGTGTATGCAACTGCATATAACACGGGTATTAAAACACTCGTTACTAATATGAAACTCGCTGCGCTCGTTTCATAAACTCACACTCTTGTTTTAATACCCTTCATTATATGACAGTTGCATAAACTACTATTATGACCTCAATAACCAATATTGTACGTAAGTAAGTTCGTATAGGCCGGGTGGCTAGCCCTGGTGTCAGAGCTTTTAGGCCGCCTGAAGGCCTCTGACTTGGCTAAGCGGTTAAAACAACCGGGACCTACAATTTAACGTGTCATCCGAGCCACGGTAGCGCTTAGTTGAAAAATGCCACCCGCGGTCACCCATTAAAAATTCTGACCGTGCGGAACGTTGCTTAATTTCGGTGATAGCTAACAAAATTGTACGTAAAAGGAATTAATACGTTTTTTAGACGATTAAAACTTTTAAATACTAACAAAAATTTTGAAATTTTATTTTTCTTTCAAGGATATCTAAAAAAATATTATGGCGCCTGTTTGCAGATGTACCTCATAAATTATAAATATATTTATGATTTATGAGGTAGGTACATCTGCAAACAGCTGAAAAAAAGTAGATATATCTACATTTCATCAGATATCCAATGAGGTAAACGTATAAGGTATGTTGTTTATTTTATAAATAAATAAATATTAGGGATATTCTTTATTATTCATTAATTTTTGTTTCGCTCATTTTATTATTATTCTACATTATTTTGAGAGAAGCCTTTGGCACCCGAAACACAGTTTTATACTAGTTCGGTGTCATGGATTCACAATAAATTTGTGATAATGTTTTCAGTTGAATAAATAAATTTAATTTAATCTTACACACGGTCTCTGACGCCAAAATAAGCAAAGCTTGTGATATGGCTGCCAGAGACAGATATACCTACTACATATACTTTTTTTAAAAATACCTCTATAGATAATACCTCTATCACTATAGACCTACCATCTTACATATCACTACCAATATAGATAATAGCACTCAGACATAGAGCAAACACCTATGTTCATCATATAAATATTTACCCTGAGTGGGAATCGAACCCACGCCTCTTTGACCCAGGAGTCAGAGTCACTAACCACTGAGCCACCGAGGCAGTTTTAATTTAACTACCTATACTTTATTTTTAAAGTGAGTACCTACCTATCCTACAACCTGGAGTCTTAGTAGTAGGGTCCCATTCCAACCCTCTGGGTACGGAAACCTATAAAGATCTAGAAAACATAATAATAAATCGTTCCAATACGAATCATACCAATAATAAAATTGCCATACCCTTATTAGGGTCATATGTATATGACCCTAATAAGGGTATGGCAATTTTATTATTGGTATGGTATAACTATACAAAACATGTCACTTTTCTTTGTGACACTCACTCTGTCAATCTTAGATCTTCTAGCAATCTCCTTCTTTCCACTCCATCTCATTCTGCTGTTTTTTATAATTTTTCTTTCAGAGTCCGAGCTGTAGCTCTCTGGAATGACCTTCCTCTGACCATTAGACGTGCACAGAGCGTTGAATCTTTCAAGGCCCAGGGTTCAGCAACATAATCTCTCAAAGCTCTCTCTGACTGATACTCATTTCACTCCTCGTCATTAATTTATTTGTAATATATTTATGCATCTAAGTATGTTTATTTTTATTGTATGTATTATTATAAGTATTTATGTATGGCTATTATTATGTAGTTTATTTTATTGTTGATTAGGAATTTGTAGTAACTTTCTTCATTATTTTACTTTTTTTTTTTACGTTTACACCGTCCTTGTCGCCTTTATGTTTCCTTGCATCCAAGAGAGGTTGTCTGGAAGAAATCGCTTTTAGCGATAAGACCGCCTTTTGTGCCTTTTCTGTCTTTTTTTCTTTTGTTATTTTTTCTTGTTGGTGTCAATAAAGTGTTATTGTATTGTTAATTAAAAAAACCGTACCCATGTAAATTTCGTACTTATGTTGTAATAAATGATTTGACTTTGACTTTGAAGATCCATCAAAATTGGTTCACAGTTGGTAGAGTAGGCACGGAAATGTTAGTTACCATTACCGTGGAGTATTTAGGTATCCTAATCACGTAACAATATTAAAATAAGTAATCGGCCAAGTGCGAGTCCCCCTTGATATATTTAAATTAATTTTTTTTTAAGGGTACATTCCCAAGTTAATTAACTGTGAATATTTAAAATATTATTTTAATATAATTTTTTTTTTAAGGGAATGTACAATTTAATTAACTGTGAATATGTAAAGCATCTTCCTGTTGCCGATATTAATATAGAGCAAAAATATCACGTTCAACTTAATATTTATTTTATTTCAATGTAATAGTTTATTTTTGACGTGACAACGTCTTATAAATTGGTTTGCCGTATACCGACTTTACAGGTAACCAGTTTTTTTAAAGTGTATTTAACTAAATATTTATAACCTGTTTCGTTATTAATATCGAGCGAAAAACGGCTAAAAATCAAGCTTGTTGTATGTGAGCCTCCCTTTATTTTCTGTTTTTAGGGTTCCGTAGCCAAAGGGAAAAACGGGACCCTATCACTAAGACTTCGATGTCCGTCTGTCCGTTTGTCTGTCACCGGGCTGTATCTCATGAACCATGATAGCTAGGCAGCTGAAATTTTCACAGATGATGTATTTCTGTTGCCGCTATAACAACAAATACTAAAAAGAAAAGAAAATAAATATTTAAGGGGGGCTCCCATACAGTACGGAACCCTCCTTGCGCGAGTCCGACTCGTACTTGGCCGATTATTATCTAGTATTTGTTGCCGGCAACAGAAATACGTCATCTGTGAAAATTTCAACGTTTTAGCTTTAACGGTTCTTAAGATACAGCCTGGTGACTGACAGACAGACGGACAACGGAGTCTTAGGAATAGGGTCCGGTTTTTAGCCTTTTTGTACGGAACCCTAAAAAAACGTACCTTAAAAGGAGTACCGTACCTGTTAGGTAGGTAGGTAGTTAAATTGACAGCCTCCTTTTTGAAGTCGGTTAGAAAGCTGTAGTTTTAAATGTTTATCTACCTAAACACAAATCACCAACACCGCAGGTACCTACCTATGAGCTGTTTCCAAGATTCCAATTTTTTACAAACAAATATGATAGGTACCTAAACTTTTACCAATAAAAATGTACAAAGATTGCTAAAGGTATGAGATAAAATGAAACCGAAAGAACTCTCATAACTCACTTATTTTATCTCGTAGGTAGGGGAAGGGCGGGCAAAATGGATAAAGCGGGCAAGATGGATACTCGAAATATCCCGAAGACGCGGCGAAATTTCACGAACACACATTGACAACAGCGTGCCTAGGCGCCGACTGCCTCCCCCCGCTCAGTCCTCGCCAGTCTCCTACGCGCGACGCTCGTCGTAGGAGCGTTTTTACGTTTTGTGTTCCGAACTTTCGATGTTTTGAAAAGTAAGTAATGTGAAATTTTCTGTTGTTTTCTTATAAATCTATATGACATGTTGTTATTTTCATTTGTTTAACATTGAATTTGCTTAGTTGGAATGGATTTTTGTGTATTAGTTTCATTTTACGAGATATTCATATTTTGTTTCAAAGTGAGCCGAGTGGGCAAGATGGATCAGTCTATATCCATCTTGCCCGCCGATTATCAAAACCTAATTTTAATGTAGATTTTATCTTTTCAGGTGGTTAATACGTACGTAAGGAAGACCCAACGTGGATCATGATCTTCGGAATCCCTGGCGCGTGCCATGGAGGAAGCAAAAAGTCTCACCGTCTGCAGTCTCTGAACGTGGCTGTATATGGTCCCATTAAGACTTTCTTTGAACAAGAAATCAATACTTTTCAAAAACAGTTCCCCGGCCGTATAATAAACCAACTGGATATCTGCAGACTATTTTGTCCAGCTTATCTCAAAGGAGCTACGGCTTTGAACGCCACAAGGGGATTCCAGGCAAGTGGAATTTGTCCTTATAACAGGAATATTTTTGGAGATGAAATATTCGCTGCAACTTCATTGGCTCCACCAGAATCAGATGCTAACATAACTGATCGTCTTTCAGCATCACCATCCATGATAATTCCTGTCCAAAAACCAACACAATGTACTGCCTTGGAATCAAATGTCTGCTCAACTGGCCAACTCTCAACATCACCAGCTATTTTGATTTCAGTTCGAGAACGTACGCAGTGTAAGCCCTCTGAGCTCCCAGAAGCTACCCAATGTACTCCTCCTTCTGATTTTAAATCGGCAAATTAACCTTCACCAGTTTCTGATCACCAATCACAGGATACTGAGACACTACAGACAAGATTGATTGCAGAAACACAAATTACGCCGGCCCATATCAGACCGATACCTCGAGAAACTAGACAAAACATTACTAAACGGAAATGGAAAATACAAAAAGCAGAAATCCTCACCAGCACGCCGATTAAAGATGAGCAGTTTAACAAAATGACAAAAACCCTGGCAAAAAACATAAAACAAGAAAAAAGGAAGCCCATGTTAGTATTGGGTTCAACAGGTTCTAATTCGAATTCGAAGGGTACACACGCCTGGGACAAACCTTCGACGTCCAAGAAAGGGAAGAACAAGGAAAGTCTTAGGATTGGCCAGAAATTTTCGCTCAAAAAAGCTCTGATCAGCTTGAGCCTGCTTATTTCTGCACAGTCTGTGAAGAACCATACAAAACACCTTTAATTGAAGACTGGATCGAATGCTCAGGATGTCAACGCTGGACACACGAACTCTGCTCCTCTTATCTGGGTTATAGCTCGTATTATTGCGATGAGTGTGATGATTAGAATTACCTATAGCTCCACGATCCATCTTGCCCTACTATGTTATCCATCTTACCTACCCTGGTCGGGCAAGATGGATAATTTCTACATTTTTATAATTGTAAGAGTAACACAATTTTTGCATTAGACTTAATTGATCTCAATGTTTCCAATGATAGTAATTAAGTAAATGATTATTTTAAGTTAAGTATTAAAGCTTAATACAAGAATTATATATAGTTACAGTCGTTTATTCTTATCATGTCCATCTTGCCCGCCCTTCCCCTAGGTATGTTTATCTCAACGTAGGATACAAAATGATACTAATGAAATAATTTTGAAATTATTCCATTGTTTTTATAGACATATAATTAGTGATATAAACTAATTTTCGTACCTACCTAGTAGCTGAAAATATAAAATCCTGTCGCCACAATTTATGCATAAAGACATTTTGAATTTTGCATGGATGTATACATTTTGTTAAAAGTAGCGTCATCTATGTTTTTAGGATAAAACTGATCAGTGAAAGTATGGATGAAAATACGTTAGGTGGCACTTAAAATAAAGATGCTGCCATTATTTTAGTTCTTTCGAAAATCTCATATCTCTGATATCTAGAAATGGACAAATACTATATATTCATGTTGTTAATAATAAATTACATTATTTAATAATCTTGACAAAATTTTCACGAATGCAGCAATAATGTTATTCATTTTGACAGCTTATGGCTGTCAAAATAGTGTGCTCTCTTAATTGGGATTCTTCTTTAATTTCGGGAAAACTTAGAGGTCAGGAAACTAATTACCATTTTTGAACCTATTAGGGGATCAATATTAGTAAGGATTGATTGTAATTTTATATTACATTTTCAAAATATATTTCAGCAAATTAAAAACTTGCAAAGTTATCGATTGAGGTTAATTTATGCCATTAAATGAATTCAGAGTTCACTGAATCGTGAGTAGCACAGAGATGTGGTAGCGCTTATAGCGTAGTTTGACTAGGTGTTTGGGAGTGATAACCAAAGTCAATCAAAGTTCAGTCTTCGGATGGGTGACTGCGTATTGCATTTACAACTGAGCGTCCGTGGCTTGGATGATACTTTAATAAGCGTGATGACTGGGTAAAAAAATCATTTTTATAATTAGTCCGTAAGTCAGATTATCAAAAAATATTGAACATGTATTTTTTCTTTTGTCAATTAAACAACAAATGACAAAGATAAACTTTATCAAAGTTTGGGAGTGGGAGTCGTGACATCACCTCTCTCTCGAAGTCTATACATTTGTATGGCACTTGTGACGTAACGCGGAACTTTGACGGGCTATATCTTCTTTATTTTTTTGTTGAATTGACATGAGAAAAAATACTTTTCTGAATTTTTTTGAAAAACTATTTTTTTTTTTATTCCATATAGGTTTGCGTTTGACTACATACTGCCTGATGTTGAGCAGATATGCGGTGTAGGATGTAGCACGCTTACCTAGAAGATACCTATTTACTCGGGATTTGAAGACACCCACGTCGTACTTTAGCGGGAAGACAGACCCAGGCAAAGCGTTCCACATTCTGGCTGTTTTCATTTTCATTTGAAAGAATAATTATATTTTTTTGTAAAGAAGCCTATTAGTATTTTTTTTTTTTTTTTTTTTTTTTATTTATTCAAATACTTAAAACAATAGTGATTACATTAAATATTGTCTAAAAACCAAGATTTGGTTTGTCTTGACAATAGGTTCTCATCAGCAGATAATTTAACACAATGTCTTAACTTAACTTTCTATTAATTCTCAACATATCTGAACATCAAGGAAAAAAAGAAACTATAATAAAATATAAGTGCGGTGTGCGCGTTCACTCATAATAGCTGTGGTAGATCGTAGGTACAGAACAGAACCTGTTTTATTCAACGTGAAGTGTTTACCTAGCCAGCTATTGCAGCGAACACGCTCATCGCCGTATGTACAATATGATATATAGGATGCTCCACTTTATGTTAATTGCGTTAGATATTATTGATTTAAATAAAATTGTTTTAAATGAAACGCAATATTTTTATGGTTCAGCTTACTTTTAAGATTGGTTGGAAGTTTATTTATTAAGATTGGAATGATATAATTAGAAGTTCTTTTCCCGTACGTATTTTTAAACCTCGGAACCGATAACATGTTTTTAGCGACACTTCTAGTGACTTTGTCACCAGACTTCGGGATTTGGATTTCAGACCGGAAATACTGCTCAGTTAGTAATGATAACTCAACTTTTTTGTGTACCGGCAATACACCACAAAATTTAAAAAGTCCTAACGGATCGTGGCAATATCTAGATTTAATTATTGGAGGAACTATCATTTTGAGAAGCCTGTATTGAAGGTTATAAATTTGATCGAGGTAAGTTTTGTAAGTTCGACCATAGCTACTTAGCCCATACGAAATAATACTTTCAACCAATGCCCTATACATAGTGAGCAGGACACCAAATGGTACTCGACTCTTTATGCTATAAAACTTTGCCATAACCGCTCGCAGTTTTGAACACGTTTTGTCTATATGTTTATCCTAATTGAACCTGTCATCTATTGTCAACCCCAAGTAAGTGAGTTTGTTTACCTGTTCAATATGACGGCAACTTGTCGTGTTACAAGCATTACTGTTGTGCAGGCAATCATGGCTATGAGCTATCACATTTATGCTTTCTTTACTCGGGTTAGTGTTACGACTAGAGTGTACATGAATAAATTTAGTTTTCTCTGCGTTCAAAACTAAGCCAGCATCGTGCGACCACTTGCATATGGCAGTGAAATCAGATTGAAGACTTCTTAGAGCTACTGAGACATCTCTGTCTGCGGCAATCAGGCAAGTATCGTCAGCAAACTGGAACAGAGCGCAGTGCTCGATTACGTTTCCAAGGTCATTTACATACGTTAAATAGTGGGTAGGACCAAATACCGAACCTTGGGCTGTACCCTCCGTGACATTTACAACATCACTACACTCATCACCCACTTTAACTCTATAACTGCGACTATCAAGATAATCCCTGCACCATTCCAGTACGGCTCCGCGCACACCACTGTCATCCATTCTTTTGACCAACAAATCGTGCCTAAGCGTGTCAAATGCTTTGCTATAATCAATCGACACTATGAGTACGTGCTTTTTGTCATTTAGATAGCTATTAATATCATCCGTAAAGCGAGATAACAGTTGTGTCGTGCTTTTATTTGGTTGGAATCCGTACTGATGTGGGCAAAGTATGTTATTACTCTTGTAGTAATTTTGAACAATTTTACAGACATACTTTTCAATGATTTTATCTATCACTGGGAGAATCGTTATCGGACGATACTTAGAATAGTCCCGAACGCAGCCTCCTTTGTGGATTGGTCTCACAATACCTGTTTTTAGTAGGGCCGAGTAAGTTGTATTAACCAAATAGGCGTGTCACAAGGCCTTCAGGTATCTCATCTCTGTGACACCACTAACTTTACTGAATAATCAAAATTATAGCAGGGTAACCAAAATGTTTCTTTATATTTCATTTCATTTCATCAAAGGATTGTTTACCTACAAAGTTTTTTTTTTACAGACGAGTGGAGGATGAAGAAATATAAATCTTTAGAGACTTAAAGTTATAGTCTCTGCGTCATCTCTTTCTGGGTGCCGCGTACTTAAAATGACAGTACCTATGACTGTCATTTTGAGTACGCGACGGAAAAAAAATGTTCTTCGACGTGTGGTAATTGTTCCACCAGGCATGGTATCCCCAAAATTAGTACCGTATGAATTTACGCGACGTTGGAACGGCTTTTTCGTCGCGCTAACAAAACTCGTTGAAAATGCATCCAGCAAAATGGTAGAATCGCTGCAAATGTTTTTATTCCTGTTCAAATCGAAGTACAGACGAAAATGTCGATGGTTGCCGCCGTACCTGTGTTCAGTTCTCATAGTGTTATTGTTGTGTACTGGAGTTTTGGCTAAGTGTAGTGAACATAACTGTATAAATGGTGTGTGTAAAAATGAGACGTGCGTGTGTTCAGAGGGTTGGCAGGGTCCTGAATGTCAGTACTGCGGCGGGAAAGTCAAGTAAGTGTCGGGATATTTACTTTTTGCAAGATAGTTCAGTGACCTCTTTGGTAGACGCGCCTTGTCCACTTTGCAAGAGAAAGCCAGGTACAAGATGATCCAATTATACAGTTTGGCTTCTTTGCCACATCCTGGCTGTCGCCAAGGCCGCGTCTAGACGGTGGTTACGTCTGTTTTAAAATAGGAACACCTTTCTATTGTAGTTTGTAGAAAATAACCTGTCCTACTTTTGTTTACTCTAATACTTCAATAGATTTGGTAATGTTATTGTAATAGTGACTTGGGACTTTGTTATTGTTACCTACATGTGATGTCATTAAATCCTTGTGAATGTAGAAAGATTATCTGCACATTATGTAGTAGTAGTATCAAAACTGGTTTTGTTTACAAAGACTTTCAAGGAAATTTTAAATATTTGTCTAATTCATGTACACTGTTAATTAGGTTATCACAAATGAAGGTCTAGTTTTTAGAGTTAAAAACTTTTCAAACATTTTTTCTTTTTGAATCCATTTCGCCATACCGTTCCCGACTTTGTTTGAATTTTGTTGAAAATATTCTAGAATTTCTCGGGTTATACATTAGTTTAAAATTTTTTTGTTTTCATTTCAAATGCTGCTCAAAACCATGCATAATGTCACACTGGTTAATGCATTGAATTGCTACAGCAAATTGGGCAAATATCTGTTAGCTTTTTCTTATGTTCACATTAGAGGCATAAATGGTACCTATTCATATCAGATATTACAATAATAACTAGTACTCGTTTTCAAACGCTATATCTGCTATACTTCTTATTTTGTTGATCAACAACTTTTGATTATTTCATGCTGATACAAGTACATAAAGCTTAATTAACCAGGGCAAGTTCTTTAGACAACACATATTTACCAACGATATATATATATACGTACAGTTACTTATATTAGAGATGAAACGGATAGTGGTTTGGCCAGATACCGGATATTTGGCCAGCTATGAGGTCGAAGCACTGGATATCCAGCTGCCAGATATTCGACCAAAGTAAATCAAACATTTGTAAACCTAATGCAGTTTCTAAACTGTTATTTCTGCACTTGGAACTGCCAGCATAATAATTATAGCTTCTTGAGTTTCACAGCCCATTGGTTGTCTCCAAAATTTCAGCTGCAACATGTTTTAGTTCTTGCTATGAAACCTTTTTGAAAATGTAGAAAAGTCCCAGCGAGCTGGGATATTGCGAAAATTACAATTCACTTTCAAATCTATGATAGTGACACCTGTGATAATAATGATGATGGAAAATATGTGCGATAGCAGACGCGATAAATTCCTCTTACAGCCTACACCTTCCACCAACACTGCACACCACATCCTCTGCAATAGAGTTGTCTACAATTGGAACAGGTTGAATAAAAAAGGAAAAATTACCTTGACAGATAAATACTAATTTTATTCGACTCTGCTTGATACAGGCACATCAGTATACACTGCTTGCCAATAAACAAATAAATAAATAATATCATGAAAGGAGATTGAGTTGCAGTGTATGATTCTGCTAGATGTTTCATACATTTTCTACAGCAAGTTGTTAATGAGTCAATGAAGGTCTATGCTGAAGTAGTAGATATATTTGCTACTGGAAGATGTCTAGTAAATCATTTTAATAATTTAGGTTTAGCACGAGAAAATGCTTGCAATTTGGTATTCATTCACCAACATTTGCTACCTACTTGCTAATTTTGAGTACTAAACTAATTAATAAAACAAACATTTTTGATGTGCGATTATAAAAATACCTCAACGGTGCCCATAACCAATTGTGGTATGATGTCCCTTGTGTACAATAGTGAGACTTGAGACTGTTTCATTTCTAATCTTTATTATCCTTACATAGTATAAAATAAAGTCACTATTTTTGTCTGTTTGTCTGTATGCTTAAATCTTTAAAACTACGCAACGGATTTTGATGCGTTTTTTTTTAATGGATAGAGTGATTCAAGAGGAAGGTTTATATGTATAATACACCTGTGGGAAGCCGGGGCGGGTCGTCTAGTTTTAAATAAAATAAAACAGAACAATACAATAATAAAACTTAATGGTGTTATTTCTTAAAGAAGTGGTGAGAGACATTTCATGGTTCATTATAACTAAATATAATGTCAATGTGCTAATTTTCTCTAAGACCCGTACTTACTACCCGCATCATCTCAAGAGCAGTATTTCAACCAAAAATAATAAAAACATATTATGTCTGATTTTGTAAGCCGCCTGAAGACCTCTGTCATGGTTAACAGTTAAAACAAATGGGGCCTCCAATTTAATGTGTCATCCAAACCATGATAGCGCTTAGTTGTGAATGCCTAAGAGGAGTGCTTTTGTTTTTATTCGTTTTTGTAAGCCGACTTTTGCTGTAGATACAGATAACAGTATTACGATTTTCATTATTACGAACGCATGAAAGCGCATCAATATAGCAATGAGTTCCAATGACATTATGGTCACATATTTATTAGAAACTCTAAAACAGTTCTTGACTGCCTCGGTGGCTCAGTGGTTAGTGACCCTGACTTCTGGGTCAAAGAGGCGTGGGTTCGATCCCCACCAGGGCAAACATTTGTGTGATGAACATAGGTGTTTGCTTTGTGTCTGGGTGTTATTTAGGTACTATCTATATAAGTATGTATGTATTTAAAATATGTATATGTCTCTGGCAGCCATATCACAAGCTATGCTTAGTTTGGGGTCAGAGACCGTGTGTAAAATGTCCCCTATTATTTATTTATTTATTATTATTTATTGTGTGTAGAATTTATGGAGGGGTCATAAAATGCGGCCCCTCGTCCATCATTACTCTGAACTTGATTGGTATTTAACCTGTATTTTGTCAAAATTTATTCTATCGAGCCAGCACATAAAAAGAACACTATTACTATTATTATAGTAATGATTTTGAAGCTTAGGTGACTACAAAGACACTAATTTCTAATTTAAAATTTTGATACGCATTCATACTTTATCTGGAAACTAATCTATCCATTGCTAGAATTACCTTTGTTAATATGTAAATAAGGTTAAAAAATAATGTTTAACAGTTGTGAAATCTGAACCATAGGCTGTTGTTCCCTATGGTAGATTTATGATTGAGATATTGTGATTGTATGGTATTCAAAGCCATTATGAGTGTGGTTATTGAACTTTTCACAAGATTACCTACTCAGTTCCAGTGTATCAAAGATTTTTTCCCAAAAAATGGCAATAACCGACTTCAACCGTGTACAGAATTCAAATAGTTTGCACGGATTGATGTAGTAATTTTCAAATTATTGTTGATTAATCAAAAATGGCTCAGCCGAATCCATAACATTTAAATGAGAAGCCTTTGAAGTATGATCTACCAAACAAAAAAATATGAATTACAAAATCGGACCATTCTGTAAAATAATATTCATGGCCAAACAAAAAAAAATACATGCATCAACGTGTAAACCTCCAGTTCGTCGGTAAAAAAAGTAAGCAAGATTGTATAGCCTGGGTGGCTAGGTGTCAAGAGTCCTAAGCTGCCTAGAAGCCCCTGACATGGTTAAAAGGTTAAAACAACCATAGTATTATTTCTCCACATGGTATTAGTTTTGAATGACATGTGGTAGTTTCTTTGCAATCATCAAAGATAAACAACATTTGGTATGGTCAATCTTTGCATGGGTTACTGTGGATGCAACTAAGCACTGTTTTAGCATGGATGACATGTTAAGTTGATTCAGCTTTTTTTTTTTTATCAATTAACCATGACAGATCCATTTAGGTGGCTTATAAAGTGGTACTAGGGCTGGCCACCAAACTAAATAAATAAATATTAAGGGATATCTTGCACAGTCTCTGACCCCAAACTAAGCAAAGCTTGTGATATGATTGCCAGAGACTGACATACGAGTACTAAGCATATTTTTAAATACATATTAATTATTAGGTGATACTAAGTATTTATAGAATGTCACTCAGACAAAGAGCATACCCGTACATCACATAAATGCTGGCCCATCCCCTTTGGGCTTGAATGAGACCAGTTGGAACCGGCTTGCATCTGGCACATCCTTTTGGCTACTGCAAACAGTTATCATTTTAATCCCAGTATTATAATATTGCAGCCTCACAGCCCCAACGGGGTACATCACAGACGGGCCGGGCAACTACAGCGTGAGCACCGCCTGCTCGTGGCTGCTGTCGCCGCCGCGGCTCGGGCCTTCGCCCCCGGTGCTCCGCATCCGGCTCGAGAGCTTCGCCACGGAGTGCGGCTGGGACCACCTCTATGTTTACGATGGGGACAGTGTCAGAGCGGAAAGACTGCTAGCTGTTTATAGGTAAGTCGGGATATTATCTACCACGCTTATTGTATCTATTGGATTTGTAATTTCTTAGCTCAGGATCCTGGACTTATCACTATCACTACAAAGTATAAAACAAAGTCGCTTCCCACTGTCTGTCTGTCCCTATGTATGATCTTAAAAACTACACAACGGATTTTAATGCGGTTTTTTTAATAGATAGAGTGATTCAAGAGGAAGGTTTATATGTATAATACACCTGTGCGAAGCCAGGGCGGGTCGCTAGTCTCTTAAAATTTATAGAACAAACCGGCATCGCGCCTAGGTAAGTCATTGCAGACAATAAATAATTATGTACAAATGGGGCTTAGTTCTTAGCTCCTTACCAAATGAAGCGTCTACCAGACAGCTGCGGGCAGGGTGCGCGGCTGCCATCTAGTCATCAACCAATCACAGATGTTGATAAAAAAAACAGGGATTGTCTACTGGAACCGCTGACACGAAAAGACTAAAATAGGCCAAGTGCGAGTCGGACTCGAGCACTAAGGGTTCCGTACCGTATGGGAGCCCCCATTCCTCTTGCCGTTATTAAAAGCGAGCAGAAAACTCCTAAAAATCACGTTTGTTGTATGAAAGTGAGCCCCCCTTAAATATTTAATTTATTCTGTTTTCAGTATTTGTTATTATAGCGGCAACAAAAATACATCATCTGTAAAAATTTCAGCTGCCAGCTATCACGGTTCATAAGATACAGCCCGGTGACATACAGACAGACGGACATCGAAGTCTTACTAATAGGGTCCCGTTTTTACCCTTTGGGTACGGAACCCTAAAAATAAACCTTTCGAACCAGAAGAATAGCTAACCTTAATGTATTCGTATACAAGTGGGTATATAGTGGGTATATAATACGTATTTAAGTATAATGAGGTGTTGTCGGCGGAACCAGATCAGGCGGCGTCGTGTGGGATGGCTATGGAGTTCCGGGTCGGGATTCATCTATCCTTATTAACATCATTGGCAACAATGTTGTTGGTTTAAGTACCTACCACGTGCCCGTTTTAATTCGCGACAATCCATAAATTTCCATATTCCAATATTCCATAAATGTTCTATAGAGTCATTTTCATCAAAGATATCCCAGCGGAAAATTAGTAGAACCAGTTTAACCTTAGAAGATCGGATTTTGATAGATCGGCCATGCGATTGTGCTGCTGCATCTGCTAGTCTTCTTGCGTGAAATGGGCTCTAAGCACTGATACATAAATAATCCGTAACAAAATTAATAATCAATGAAACAACAACAAAAAAATACACCGTTCGAAAACTTTCGGCTTTGGGATGACTTATGCATTGAAACGTGATCTGATCTCACATTAGAGTTTGTGCAAAAAGAGAACCGTCGTGGCGTTACGATGAACTAAAAATAAGATTTTAATCAGCAGCCAATGTACCGACTACTTGGTAGACGCGAGTCTACTGATGAAAACCGAATTGGTGTCTACCAAGTATCAAACGCTTAGTTGTTCTAGCAATGACAGAGCAGTGTTGTCAACGAAACAAAATTAGAAAAATGGCACACGGACGACCTCACCTACGACGCTTCTCTTTTTGCACAAACTCTATAGTCTTTTTAGTAAGCTCGAAGTAGCACAACAAGCTATGATAAAATCAGAAACAAAGAGATCCGTAGCAGAACCAAATTTACTAAAATGTCCCAGCGATTTAGCAAGTTAAAATGGCAATGGGCAGAATACGTAGCATGCAGGACTGACGACCGATGGGGTCCAAAAGTTCTCTTCAATTTTTTTTTAACGGAAAGCTTTGCGTAGAACATACGTGCAACCCACCCCATGACCTTTTGACACTAGAGTCTAGCCACCCGGCCTATACCTACGACCTTACTTCTTTACCGACTTCCATAAAGGAGGAGGTTCTTCGTTCGTCCATATGTATTTTTTGTGTATGTTCATCTATAATTGCGCCAATTGTGAACCGAATCGAAAAATTATTTTTTAGTAGTAGTAGTTTAGTTCGAAAGGGTATTACTTTCGAGGTAGTCCCATTTAAATTTTACAGAAATCGGCTCAGCAGTTTTTGAAAAAAAAAACAACAATAATGTAAGCAACTCGAGCGAAATATCCGAATTTTGTACACGATGAACAACGATAATTTCGCCAATTGTGAACCGAATCGAAACATTCTTTTTTAGTTCGAAAGAGTATACTCCCAAGATGATCCCATTTAAATTTTACAGAAATCGTCTGAGCGGTTTTTGAAAAATCAACGATAATGTAAATAATTGTAGCGAATTATTCGAATTTTGTATTATTATTTTTTTACTTACCTTAAAAACCGAAGATTCGCGCTGGGTGCAAGTCGCTGCCAACCGGTCTTATTAGAGATCTATAGAGAAGGCCTATGATCAGCAGTGAACGTCCTATTGCTGAAATGATGACGAGTTTTTCTGGACCATTCGGCATGCTCTCAATTCAATTACCTTGCTATCTCGTCCGCCATCGCTATTAATAATGTTCAACAACATAATGCGATCAATTTTACAGGCGCCAATATAAATTTATCAGCCACTTTATTATCGCTGTTTGTACCGTACCGACTGCAGACTGATAGTCTTTTCATTTTTATGGCCTATGTCCAGCAGTGGACGTCTTATCCTATGTCTGATGGTTTTTTTGCTGTGGATGGATGTACTGTACTGTATCAGCCTTTTTTTTAATAGTCCACTGCAGGACGTACGCCTACCCACGAAGGGCGATTGGGCCATATGCACCACGCTGGCCCAGTGCGGGTTGGTGAATTCACATACGCCATCAAATTTCTTCTACGGATGTATGCAGGATGGCTCACGATAATTTCCTTCACCGAAAGAAAAGCCAGTGGTGTGAATTTCCGTACATAAATTCTAAAGAATTCATTGGTACGGGACCGGGATTTGAACCCACGACCTCACGATTGTAAGGCGGGTGTCACTACCTCTAGGCTACCATGGCTTTATGGATGGATGATTAATCTTAATAGTCCAGATGAGTGTTTGAGTGGTGTAAACCAACCAACCGAACCAGCTGGTGGGTTTCCATAACTCTCATAAGGCAACAATTGTGTTGTGATTTTTAGATGAGGTTAATTTTACTTTAATTGTTATTGTTCATTTATTTTTTTCGTGGTATTTTTGGATTAATGATTGGTTAGTTTGTGATGATTGGTCGCGCGACCAATGATTTGAAATGTACTTACATTCATGACGTTTCAAAAGTGGTAGGTACTTAATTGAAATAAATATATTTGAACTTGAACTTCATGATTAATATGTATGCGAATGGGCCGTGTCAGGTATGAGCCCGGACAGGGCTCGTACTGAGCACTGTCCGGACCTGCACGGGGTACGGATGGGGCCGTCCCGGACACGGCCCGTTCTATTATAAATCATCCCTTAAAGGACGATTAAGTCATACCCACTACGCTAGCCCAGCCAGTTTGGTAGTTTCATAAACGCAGTCGAGTTTCTTCAACGAACGTTTCTAGTTTTCACGATGTTTTCGTTCACCACAAAAACTTAGCTATAATACTTGAATAATCTATATTTTCGGCATATTGACCACTATTATTTGCCCAATTATCGCTCAAGACGTTTAGGCACCCTTGTGCCACCTAATTTAAATTAAGTTGTAAATAGTTACTTTGTATTTTTAACCGATTTCCACAAAGGAGAAGGTTCTGTGCTCGTGTGTATGTATTTTTTTTGTGTATGTTCATGGATAATTTCGCCAATTGTGAACCGAATCGAAAAATTCTTTTTTAGTTCGAAAGGGTATACTCCCAAGGTGGTCCCATTTAAATTTTACAGAAATCGGCTTAACCGTTTTTGATAAATCAACAATAATGTAAACAATTCGAACGAAAAATTCGAATTTTGTACACGATGGAAGGTGGTTTTGCCATTTTTGCGAAAAATAATTATAGTCATTGCTTTTGGTGAGCACTAAAGTTGTATTGTGTTATCTCTCAAAAATTAGGTCGCTTTAAACACGTAGGTATAATTAATAGTAGGTATTTAGTATAACATCATAACGTAATGGTTTTTTTAGTGGTGAATGTCTTTGATGAATACATATTATATCATCATAGTTATTTTTCGCCAAATATGGTATAGCCGACTTCGACCGTGTACTCGTATCTACAGCATTCGAATAGTTCGCACGAATCGATGTAGTAATTTTTACATTATTGTTGATTTTTCAGAAACGACTCAGCCGATTATGATAAAATTAAAACTGAACCATCTCCGAAGTACCAAACAAAAACTAAAAAGGATTATCAGAATCAGTTCATAATTGGCGGAATGAGTCGAATTGAGAACCTCCTATTTTGAAGTCGTTTAAAAATAACATGCTCTTATTTTTTTCCCATATAGGTTTACGTTTGACTATATACTGCCTGATGTTAAGCAGATATGCGGTCTAGGGTGTAGCACTCTTATCTAGAAGATACCTATTTACTCGAGATTTGAAGACACCTATGTATAAATTTATCAATTTATGTGATATTTTATCAATTTTCAGTGGTGTACTGATGCGCGAGTCGTCGTGGACGCGGCAGGTGGTGGCGCGGTCAGGCGCCGCGTTGTTGCACTTCTTCTCAGACGACGCGTACGCCATGGAGGGGTTCAACGTCACGTACGCTGCGTACTCCTGTCCCTCTGACGACCACCGGACTAACTGCTCTAGTGAGTGCTATTTATTATATCATCATGCACGCGCTCGTACTCTTGTGATGCGTACTTTAAGATCTTCCCACTCGGATATGACTTGTATTTAGTTATTATTTTTTCAGACTTGTATCTATTCGTAAACTAGTGACTGTGAAAAATTGGCAGGGGTTATATGTTAGCTACAAACTTTCAGGATAAAAAGCCTTAAAAGATAGTGAAAACAGCACTATAATTAGTATTGTAGCTTAGAAGATCTAAGCGGATACTCAGACACACTATTGATTAAAAATGCCCAAACAGTCGGTTTCAACTACTCCAGCCCTTTCTGCCCTTCCGACGGACTACTGCTCTAGTAAGTACTAGCCAGAGGTCAGGTACCCGCTATATCATAGTAGTGTAAAGATGCGCGAATCGTCGGTCAGGCGCTGCGTTGTTGCACTTCTTCTCAAACAACGCGTACGCTATGGAGGGGTTCAACGTCACGTACGCTGCTTAATCCTGTCCCTCTGACGATCACCGGACCAATTGCTCTAGTGAGTGCCACTCTTGTAGGACTGCTCTAGTAAGTGCTAGCTGTTTTTAGTATTTGTTATTAACAGAAATATGTAATCTGTAAAAAAAATACGTTGTAGTTATCGCCGTTCAAGAGATACTGCCTGGTGACAGACGGATAGACAGCGGAGTCTCAGTACCCTAAAAAGGGGGAGCGAATAATCGATTTTCGATCTGTGACGATATTTCGTCGACTTTGAATGATTAGTAAATATTATTTAGTGAGTAATTTAATAATTTGTTTTTTTTTTTTCAGATCATGGTGAATGTGAAGACGGGACGTGTCGGTGTGAAAATGACTGGATCGGCGTGGCTTGTGATCAACCTCTTTGTCCAGGTATGATATACTCGTACCTCTTGCCTTTATTCTGGGTTGGGTCGTTACTGCATGCCTCCTTTCGCCGCTTCACTCTGGCATACTTCATACTAGTTTTTTTTTTACGAGCGGGAAATCTACACTTCCGCCAAATAAAGTAAATATGACTTTTCGATTAAAATTACGAAAAGTCTGGACGATTTATATGACAAACTATAGAAATTCTGATATCCGTACACTGTCTTGAAGTGATAACCCTACCTGCTGTCAGTGGTTGCTAGGCAACGCTTTGTTGGTAAACATTTCACATCGAATTTGGCGGAAGTATAGTTAAAATCTATCTAAATGGAATAGTAATTAAAATAAATAAATAAATAAATCTTTATTTCTCTATAGTCTACAAATTATACATACAATTTTAATTATGATCTAGCATAACAAAATGTACAAAAAATACTGTTGCCGAACTAGGCTAGTGCCTGTGTTTCAGCGTATAGCAACCTCCCTACAGGGTAGTGCCATAATTAAGTGCTTACTATTTACTATAGGTTTTAACAATTGTTTTGAGAAAGTTTAAATTTTTTTAACAAACCAAAAGGAAAAAAAAATGAAATAAATTTTCAACTTACATTAACTATTGCGAATTTAAGCATGTATTTAAAAATATTTTATGTAGTATAACATCAATCTCTAACAGCCATATCGCAAGCTCTGCTTAGTTTGGGGTCAGAGATCATGGGTAAGATGTTCCCTAATATTTATTTATTTCACAGATGACTGCAACGCAGCGTACGGCGCGGGCGCTTGCACGCCAAACGGATGCCTGTGCACTCCGTCACGGTCGGGCGCCGACTGCTCGCGCGAGGTCTCCGTCGCGGGGTGGGGGTGGGCGTGGCGCGAGGCGGGTGAGGCGCGGGGGGAGCGCCGCCCGCCGCCGCCCGCTGCTGGGCACTCTCTACTCAACTATGGAGATGATTTACTAAGAGTTGGGGGCGAAACCTTCGCTGACACGGAGTTTCTATACAGGTGAGATGATGAGGAGGAGAGGATGGCTGAATGTTAGGGTTCCAATTCTTAAATCTGAGTAAATTACTTAGATATAAGAAACGGTACCCTAACGTTCGGCCATCCACACAATAGTGTGCTCTCATACATTACGCCGATAAAAAACGTTATTAGATGTGTGCGCACCCCTTTAGCTGGTTTTACGGTAGTTTACGGCGTGGAGCTGCTCTGTTAAGGGTTGAGAGGAAATTTTCATTCAAAGTGAGATAGTAAGATTGCCTCTCGTACTTTGCCATGGTACTAGAAGAGCGTCATTTAAGATGAACAGGACACTCTGTCATACGGCCGAGTCCAAACCTATAAAAATCGTTTGTATGTTTACTTAAAATTATTCTATTACATTTCAATTTCTGCGTCACACTAAATACTTTATATGCTTATTCTTTGCAGATATAATACGAGCGATCAATCCTGGTCGCCAGTAGTAACATCTGTACCGGCGCCCGCGCCTCGCTTCGCTCACTCGGCAGTTTTATATAAACATGAATTAATAGTTTATGGAGGGGTTGTGGCACATCTTGATCCGGAACGGGGGTAAGTGGACTTTTATAAATAAAATACATACATTTAAGGATAAATTATAAATAAAATACATCATTATTGTACAGCGAAATTACAGAAATACACAACAGAAGTGGTGAACCTACCTACCATATAAGTAATGTCCAATACTTATTCTTTTCCAATTTAAATTTCAACGACGCTAACTGAAATTAGCACAGTTATAGTTACTAGTTTAGCAGAAAGGACTCAACTGACAAAATGTTACTTTTGAGTTAGAGCCATTTAAACATTCACATTGCCTAACATGTGGTTTATTTTGTGTATGTTCATCGATATTTTCGCCAATTCTGAATCGAATCAAAAGAATATTTTTTAGTTCGAGTATTCTTCCCATTTAAATTTTATCGAAATTGGCTGAGCTGTTTTTATAAATCTACAAAAATGTACATGGATGTCACTTACTGGAAATGTACTGTAACAGTTTTTTTAATAGTCCACTGCAGGACGTAGGCCTACCCACGAAGGGTGATTGGGCCATATCCACCACGCTGGCACAGTGAGGGTTCGTGGATTCACATATGCCATCGAATTTCTTCTACGGACGTATGCAGGTTGCCTCACGAGATTTTACTTCACCGAAAAGCCTGTGGTGTTAGATTCCGTACATAAATTCCAAAGAATTTATTGGTACGGGCCCGGGATTTGAGCCCACTAGCTCACGATTGTGAGGCGGGTGTCATTACCACTAGACAACCACGGCTTCTACATGATGTCACATAGATTCGAGCAAATTGTACGAATTCTGTACACGGTGGAAGTCGGTGTTGTGAAAAATAATTATCGACCAAAGTGTGGTTTGGATCTCTTTTGCTAAACGGCGTCCAATTAGGGTTGAAATTCTATATTTTTTTGCTAAATGATATCTTTTTAATTTCAGAGGAGGCCTAGCAGGCCTGGAAGGGCGAGCGGGCGAAGTGACGAACGAATTGTGGCGAATAAAGCTGGATACAGAGCTGCCGACCTGGACGAATGCTACGCCTACCGCTTGTTCGCCGCACCGCCCCGCGCCGCTTAAACACTGCGGTAACTACTACTACAGGAATAATACTAATATTAAAAATTTTAAAAACTCCCCGACACAAAATTAACTCTATGTCCTTTCAATATCATTGAAGTAATACGGTACCAAATTTCGAATCGATAGGACATATGGAAGGTAGTCAGATCCCCTCATCAACTAGAAAAGAGCTGATGATCTTCAAACGGCTGAACAGATTTTCATGAAACATGTCTAAGAACACATAAAATTATCTATGACACAAAAAAAAAACTAAACGAAAATCGGTTCAACCGTTTGGGAGCTACGATACCACAGACAGTTACACAGATACACAGACACGTTAAATTTATAAACACCCCCCTCTTTGTCGGGGGTTAAAAATATACGTTTTTTTTGTCAACTTTGCACTAAATTTCCGATACAAATTATTATTTTAATAAGGTTTAGGATCACTTACTGAGCATTAAATCACAAAATGCTGACAGATCCAGTTGGAGCTTCAAGCGCCATCTTGAAAAAACTTATTTGGCCGATATCTCGGAAACTATGCACTTAAAGGCAAAAGTCATTAAGATCATTATTGTAGAGAATAAAATTTCGCATCTTTCATTTCCAACAAACTTTTTTGTAAAACTTACCGTTTACGATTTATGGCTCATTTCATGATTTATGGCCCATTTAATGAAATTTCATAAATCATTAAATGAGCCATAAATGAAATGAGTTTTTTCAAGATGGCACTTGAAGCTCCACCTGGATCTGTCAGCATTTTGTGATTTTATGCTCAGTAAGTGATCCTAAACCTTATAAAAAAAATTGGATTGGAAAGGAGATATTGCAAATATGCATAGAAATTGGGCCACTAAAGGGTACAGCATCTCATAATTTGCTTTGTTTCTTTCGGAAAATGATTTTCCCGTTATTTTTTACAATAACAGTGTCCATTAAAAGTAATTTCGTGTATTCGGGTATTAAGGTTACATGTGACCAAAATGACAGTAATTCAATGACTGAACAAAAATCAAATTGGAAAATGTGAAATTACTCATAAATTAAGCATTTAATGCGGTTGTTTTACTCTGCGCATTTATTTATCATAGTTTAACGGATTTTTTGAGCTACTGTACCTAGTCTGAGCCCATTTTGCATTATCTCCTTTAGTGCAAAGTTAAATTCTTTGTTTCCTGTATACAGCACGCTACTACTTCGCTTTGATACACATAACGGGAGGTTTTGAAAGTGTTTTTGTAGCAACTCTTACATATCTTTTGTTTTATAACTACTATGTTTGCACCATGTTTCAATATCAACAAATTTATGTTGGCATTATTGTTTCGCTGAATAACAATTTATCTCAGTTTCTGGCTGAAGTGAACACCACGTTATGTGTCTCATAAAAGGTTTTTTTTACTGCTGCTATACTAAGCGCCACACAAATCGACGGAAGGAAAATTATGCGCAGAACTCTGCGCAAAAGCCGAAATATAGGTATGTGCGGAAGCCAGAGAGACGAGACGCCGCGGCGTCTCGTCTCTCTGGGGGCACACGTCGTCGTCGCGCCGGGGCACACCCGCCCGCCAACCTCATGCTTCCCGCGCGCTCCCTACGCCCGTGCTCACCACTACGACACGCGACGTCGGCATTGTGCACATATGCGCAATAATTAGCGAATCACGGCGAAGTGTCATTTGCGGCTAACTTCTCATCCGTCATTTTTGTGTGGCGCTTAGTATAGCACTTTTGTGAACTAAGCCAAAAGAAGATGATTCAGACCATCATAACACAGAATTGACTTTTACTATGGGGGTAAACCGGAATTAAAGAAAAAGAAATCAGCTATTTCATAAATTTTGTCAATTCCGAGTTGCAATTTTGTATGGAACAGCTGATTTGTTTTTCTCGCGTTCTGGGTTTACCCCATAGTAAAAGTTGTTACCTAATAATGATGATCTTAATCACTCTATTTGGGCTTAGTACAGGGCAAGCAGATAACCTTCTTAACAGGGTTATTTCTAATCTATTAGCATCCTTTTAGGGGCTTATTCTGTATATCAAAACTAACAACTTTTGTTCTGCGACTTTTCTTAAAACTCAAAAAATATTTTTTTTGAGTTCTGACAAAAATCTCAGAACAAAAGTTGTTCGTTTTGATGTACATAATAAGCCCCTACAAGGATGCTAATTGATTAGAAATAGCCCTGTATAATTGGCCAGTAAACTTAAATATCGTTTACTCTGAGTACAACAAATAGAATCTAAATATTACAAATCCAACTAATATTATAAACGTGAAAGTTTGTAAAGATGGATGTATGGATGTTTGTTACTCTTTCACGCAAAAACTACTGAACGGATTGAGATGAAACTTTGCAATTATATAGCTTATGTATCAGAATAACACATAGGCTATAAATTATAATGATATTGCGTACATTTTCCATATTATAACAATAAGTGTTAAGTAAGTAGGAAAAATTCTGCCATCTGCGAGTTATTCTAGCGTGCGCTCCAAGAAATGTCAAATCGAACAAATGTCAAATCGTTTTTTTTTGTCTTTTTATTTTCCACCTCCTTTATTAAGGGTGGTAAGGTAGGGCCTCGAAATATCATGCGGGCGAAGCCGCGGGCAAAATATAGTCTTACATGAATCTAATATAAAATATTTCCCACTTACAGGCGGTCTCCACGTTTCTGGTCACACGGCTGTGTTGGCGTATTTAGGCCCCACGAGAAAACCTGTGATGCTTTCATTTTTCGGTCACTCGCCACATTATGGATATCTACATTTAGTACAAGTGAGTAAAGAACATAATTTTATATTAAGCTACTCATAAAATTACTATAGTTTAATAAGAATAAACAATCGGTCAAGTGCGAGTCGGACTCGCGCATGAAGGGTTCCGTACCGTGTTGGAGCCCCAGATGGTGCTCAAGGGGCTCCAACACGACATTATTCTCTCTTGACATTATTAATAGCAAGCAGAAAAACTCCAAAAAATCAGGTTTGTTGTATGGGAGCCCCCCTTAAATATTTATTTTATGCAGTTTTTAGTATTTGTTGTTATAGCGGCAACAGAAATACATCATCTGTGAAAAATTCAGCTTGCTAGCTATAACGGTTCATAAGATACAGCCTGGAGACAGACAGACAGACAGACGGACAGCGGTGTTTTAGTAATAGGGTCCCGTTTTTACCCTTTGGCTGCGGAACCCTAAAAACACGCTCGACCTATTGTATTGTCATCTGTCATTGATAAGTCTACAAAGTTTACTCAGCCTTACTGTACTGTACCAGTCTTTTTTAATAGTCCACTGCAGGACGTAGGCCTATCCACGAAGGGTGATTGGGTCATATCCATCACGTTGGCCCAGTGCGGGTTGGTAGATTCACATACGCCATCGAGATTCTTCTCCGGACGTATGCAGGTTGCCTCACAAGGTTTTCCTTCACCGAAAAGCCAGTGGTGTGAAATACTGTACATAAGTTACAAAGAACTCTTTGGTACGGGACCGGGATTTGAACCCACGACCTCACGAATGTGAGGCGGGTATCATTACCACTATATAGTCATATAGTCATTTATTCATAACACCATTTGTTACAAGTCAAAAAGTAAACATTACATTAGGGCACTAACAATATAGCACGAAATAAAAATAGAAAATACTTGACAATTTCCAAATTAGTCACTAAATCTTAATACAATTCAGGTAATTTTAAAAAGTCATTTACGTCATAAAATAGTTGCTCATGTAGCCAACATTTTAATTTATTCCTAAACGACCCAGCGGAAGGTGCATCCCGAACTTCACTTATACCACCACGCCTTCCTACTACACTACTCAGCCTTAAACTAATATAAATATTCTCGTTAAATAAGGCTCAAATGGTGATGACATATTCAATATGATTTATTATTTTACTAGCGACCCGCCCCGGCATCGCACAGGTGTATTTTACATATAAACCTTCCCCTTGAATCACTCTATTTATTTAAAAAAAACCGCATCAAAATCTGTTGCGTAGTTTTAAAGATATACGAGTAAGCATACATGGGCACAGACAGCGGGAAGCGACTTTGTTTTATACAATGTAGTGATTTGAAATAGGTTTGCGTTTGACCGCATACTGCCTAATATTAAGCAGATAATTACGCTTACCTAGAAGATACCTATTTACTCGACAAATGAGGGAAAACCTTCTTGTTAATGAACAACTTTATTTCTTTCCCCAGGAATACTACATAGAAGAAGGGTCATGGGGGGTGGCCCAAACGCGGGGATGGGGCGCGCGCGCCGGTTTTGGCCATAGCGCTGTTTGGGACGAACTGTCGCGTAAGGTCATCGTTCACGGAGGTCTCGTGTCGGAGTCGGAGGCCACACAGGTGAGAGGTCAACGTCTTTAAGGTCAAAGTCAGCTCAGTGTGGTTTGAACTGATGGTCATCACATCTAGGTCAAGGTTAAAGGAATAACATATTATAGGATCAAACTGACGTGCCGACATCGAAAAACGCTGCGTAAAAAGCACTCCTCCTCAGGTCGTTTGATCACTGCTGAGCGTCGTGATGTCTCGCCTCTGTAGTACTTCATGGCATATATGTTTATACTACACCTGCTCGGAAAGTACCTTGATACTTTATCAAATTTACGGTAGAAAGTACGTCATTGCATATCGAACAAATATGCGGGGAGAAAACGCATCTGAGCGGGAGAGAAAAGTGTATGAAAATCCATTTCTTACGTGGTTTTTCTTTTTTAATTTTGGGTAAGACTATGCGCTGGTAACCTAAATATCAAAAGCCAAAAAGTTTTTACAGTGAGTTTTTATCTCCAAGTTCGCAAAATGACACTGGCCACTAGCTGTGTGTTGGATGGTGTCAAACAATTTGAAAAAAGAACATGTGAAAATTGCAGACGCCATTGGAGCCATTTTCAAGTGTTACATTAAGCTTCACTAACTGCAACAATTTCAATATAAATTTCAATTAGTAAAGATTTAGTTTTTTATTTTCCTCGTAGGTGTAGTATAAAGCACTATGTATCACTCGAGAGAAAGTGCGATTCCCGATCTCGGGTGTTTTAAAGCCCTCGCCTACGGCTCGGGCTTCAAACGACACCCTCGACGGTAATCGGTCACTTTCTCCTCTCGGTGAACAATGTACTATTCCATCTCTGACGGTCTTCCGCTTGGTGTATGGCGTCAGATATGGTTATACCCAGTTCTTTACCCACTTGGTCGGACCACCGTATTGGGCTACGCCCCCTGGGTCTTTTCCCTTCTACCTTCCCGGTTACCACAAGTTTCTCCAGGTTGGAGGGCTTACGCGCGATGTGGCCGAAGTATTGTAACACTTTATCCAGACAAATGGTTGAGTCTCTTTGTTACTTTAAGCTATTTCAAAAATACATTTGTTCTAAAAGCCGTCCACGGAATACGAAACGTACGCTGCGTAAAAATAAGCACCAAAATTGGAATAGTCATCAATTTTTTTTTTTTAATTCTGAATAGGTTTGCGTTTGACCACATACTGCCTGTTGTTAAGCAGATATGCGGTCTAGGTTGTAGCACGCTTACCTAGAAGATACCTATTTACTCTGGATTTGAAGACGCCCACATTGTACTTTAGCGGGAAGACAGACCCAGGGAAAGCGTTCCACATTCTGGCTGTTCGTATGAGGAATGAGGATTCGAAACGCTTGCTTGATGTTTAGCAGACATGTGGTCTATAAGTTTACACGCTATGAATTGGTATAGGCCGCGCCGCACAAATTGGCGGATGTGAAGTTTATTAGCTACAAGCTGCGCAATAGCCAATCCTGACTAAAGCTCACATAAAGCCGCACGTTGATTGGATTGAAAGATAGTAATGATAAGCACTTTAAAAATTTGGTACCTATGTATGAGGCGGGCTAGCTCAGTTGGGAGAGCGTCAGGCTAATGATCCGAAAGGGCAGGTTCAAATCCCGCGTTCGCTTCAGATTTTTGAAATGCGTATCACAAAGATAACTCTTTGAAGCTGTGTGGTACTACTTTTGTCTATGTACAGTACTGTATTTTCCTAAACTCGACGAATTATGAATCATATTCGGTATCGGCGCTATATTATACGTGCATTGTTGCAAAGCATGGACCTTTTCTTATCAAGAAAATATTAATGTGATTTCAGTACATTTCATTACTGAAAATAAATTGTACAAATTCAAACCCCATTTTGTCCCATGCAGGCACCGTCGGCAGCTCTATATGAATACGACGTGGACAAGAGGTTATGGCGGCCGCTACCGTCCGCGCCCATTCCCAGATATTTACACACCGCCACTTTTATATCGCCCGGTGAGTCATTAATTTGCTAAACGATCAAATTTTAACGAAAAAGATTTGTAACTAGGAATAATGTGATTTTTTGTTGCACTTTCAGGAGTGATGCTAGTATTCGGCGGTAACGCACATAATGATAGTGCGGCGGCGCATGTGTCCACAGCCGGCTCTCGGTGCTACTCCAGTGTGGGCATGGTTTATGACGTCAGGTCAGTATAAACACGGTAACGCACATAATGATAGTGCGGCGGCGCATGTGTCCACAGCCGGCCCTCGGTGCTACTCCAGTGTGGGCATGATTTATGACGTCAGGTCAGTATAAACACGGTAACGCACATAATGATAGTGCGGCGGCGCATGTGTCCACAGCCGGCTCTCGGTGCTACTCCAGTGTGGGCATGGTTTATGACGTCAGGTCAGTATAAACACGGTAACACACATAATGATAGTGCGGCGGCGCATGTGTCCACAGCCGGGTCTCGGTGCTACTCCAGTGTGGGCATGATTTATGACGTCAGGTCAGTATAAACACGGTAACGCACATAATGATAGTGCGGCGGCGCATGTGTCCACAGCCGGCTCTCGGTGCTACTCCAGTGTGGGCATGATTTATGACGTCAGGTCAGTATAAACACGGTAACGCACATAATGATAGTGCGGCGGCGCATGTGTCCACAGCCGGCTCTCGGTGCTACTCCAGTGTGGGCATGATTTATGACGTCAGGTCAGTATAAACACGGTAACGCACACAATGATAGTGCGGCGGCGCATGTGTCCACAGCCGGCTCTCGGTGCTACTCCAGTGTGGGCATGGTTTATGACGTCAGGTCAGTATAAACACGGTAACGCACATAATGATAGTGCGGCGGCGCATGTGTCCACAGCCGACTCTCGGTGCTACTCCAGTGTGGGCATGATTTATGACGTCAGGTCAGTATAAACACGGTAACGCACATAATGATAGTGCGGCGGCGCATGTGTCCACAGCCGGCTCTCGGTGCTACTCCAGTGTGGGCATGATTTATGACGTCAGGTCAGTATAAACACGGTAACGCACATAATGATAGTGCGGCGGCGCATGTGTCCACAGCCGGGTCTCGGTGCTACTCCAGTGTGGGCATGATTTATGACGTCAGGTCAGTATAAACACGGTAACGCACATAATGATAGTGCGGCGGCGCATGTGTCCACAGCCGGGTCTCGGTGCTACTCCAGTGTGGGCATGATTTATGACGTCAGGTCAGTATAAACACGGTAACGCACATAATGATAGTGCGGCGGCGCATGTGTCCACAGCCGGCTCTCGGTGCTACTCCAGTGTGGGCATGATTTATGACGTCAGGTCAGTATAAACACGGTAACGCACATAATGATAGTGCGGCGGCGCATGTGTCCACAGCCGGCTCTCGGTGCTACTCCAGTGTGGGCATGATTTATGACGTCAGGTCAGTATAAACACGGTAACGCACATAATGATAGTGCGGCGGCGCATGTGTCCACAGCCGGCTCTCGGTGCTACTCCAGTGTGGGCATGGTTTATGACGTCAGGTCAGTATAAACACGGTAACGCACATAATGATAGTGCGGCGGCGCATGTGTCCACAGCCGGCTCTCGGTGCTACTCCAGTGTGGGCATGGTTTATGACGTCAGGTCAGTATAAACACGGTAACGCACATAATGATAGTGCGGCGGCGCATGTGTCCACAGCCGGCTCTCGGTGCTACTCCAGTGTGGGCATGGTTTATGACGTCAGGTCAGTATAAACACGGTAACGCACATAATGATAGTGCGGCGGCGCATGTGTCCACAGCCGGCTCTCGGTGCTACTCCAGTGTGGGCATGATTTATGACGTCAGGTCAGTATAAACACGGTAACGCACATAATGATAGTGCGGCGGCGCATGTGTCCACAGCCGGCCCTCGGTGCTACTCCAGTGTGGGCATGATTTATGACGTCAGGTCAGTATAAGTGGGACTCCATAGTTAAGGAATAGGCTTATTGACGCCTGAGAGTGAGCTATTTGCCGGGGCGCCAAGGGATTAAAATAAGACACTAGAGTCTGACTGAATCTGTTTCTATATCTCACTATATTCTACCTTATTATCGAATAACAGCTTATATACTAAATTATATCTACACGTCATGATTTATCTAAGTCACGTAAAACATCTAAATCACGAACTAGGTAATCACGCTATACTTATCTAAAACATTCCATCGAGCTGCAACAAGCTACACGAAACCCACTTCTTACTGAAGCTCACTTAACAGTTAACAGTCCAGCCAAGATGTTAGTTTCGACATATAGTAACAATCAGGGATCGTTTTAGGGTTCCGTACCCAGAGGGTAAAAACGGGACCCTATTACTAAGACTCCGTCGTCCACCTGTCCGTCTGTCTCCAGGCTGTATCTCAAGAACCGTGAAAGCTAGAACGTTGAAATTTGAAACAGGTGACGTATTTCTGTTGCCGCTTGAACAACAAATATCGTTTATCTAAAAACAGAAAATATTAAATATTTAAGGGGGGCTCCCATACAATAAACCTGATTTTTTTGCCGTTTTTCGCTCGATATTAATAACGGTGACAGGTAGATACTTGAAATATTCACAGTATATTTGGTTAAATATGCACTATAAAATTAAACTATTAAATTAAAATAAAATAAATATTTAAGGGGGCTCCCATACAAGAAACGTGATTTTTTTGCTCGATATTAATAACGGCAACAGGAAGATGTTTTATATATTCACAGTATATAAGGTTGTATATTCCCTTTAAAAATAAATAATTAAAAAATATATATTAAGAGGTCTTCCATACGGCACGGAACCCTTCGTGCGCGAGTGAAACTCGCACTTAGCTGATTATTTTGTTTCGACTGACCAGTATACCTAATAAGCATTGATAATATTTTCGACAGAAATCAGTAAAGGTCGGTAGACCTCGGGCGGGCATTAGAGAGAGATGCTACATTATGCTACATCGATCCGTGCGAAATATTCGCGAATTCTGTACATAGTTGAAGTCGGTCATGATATTTTTTGCGAAAAATTATTATGTAATTGACAAAAGAAAAAATATGTGTTCCGTATTTTTTGGTAGTCTAACTAACGGACTAAAGTCACCAAAATGCCTATTATGGCGCATATTTCAGATGTGCGCAGTGGATAGAGACGTTGCCGCCGGTGGACGCGGCTAGAGCTGCGCACGCGGCGGCTAAAGTCACGCGCAATGGGAGAAACGCTGTCATCATACACGCCGGGTAAGTAACATACATCATTTTTTTATTTTTAGGGTTCCGTACCTCAAAAGGAAAAAACGGAACCCTTATAGGATCACTTTGTTGTCCGTCTGTCCGTCTGTCAAGACCCTTTTTCTCAGGAACGCGTGGAGGTATGAAGCTGAAATTTATATCAATTACTCAGGTCTACTGTCCCTTGAAGCTGTGAAAAAATCAAACTTCTAAGCCAACGCAATCAAAAGATACAGCCGTTTATGCCGCAAATTTTGAAACTCGCAAGTACTCGCAAGGGAATCAAAACCTAAAGGGTACTTCCAGTCGACCTAGAATCTTGAAATTTGGCATGAAGCAACGTTTTATAGCACACATAAAGGAAAAATTCCGAAAACCTTAAATTTTTAGTTACATTACAAAATATATATTTTTTAATAAATATAAACTTATTACTTTTTTAGTCGTAATGAACGAACTTTGTAAACCTTGCAGGTTTGTACGGAACCCTCGGTGCGCGAGTCCGACTCGCACTTGGCCGGTTTTTTATTCTAGGTTCACAAAACTGGATATATGCTAAAACTTATGCTAAAATATGACTTAAAATTATCGCTTACACAAAGTAGATATCCTTTTAGTTGTGAACACAACATGCCTAAAAGAAAGTAAATTACATTATAAGAATACATAACTAAAACTAATAAAACTAAACAAAATTAAACTTAAAAAGATATTCAAAAATTAATTTAAATTTAAGGCTAAAATTAAGTGTCTCTTAAAGGAAGAGACAGAATCCTTAAACAAATCTATACCATTACTAATACTAAAGTCCCCGTCACGAGAAGCTATAAATTATGTAAACAAACATCTTTTACTAAGTAAACATTTTATACTGCGAGATAATAATAAATTGACCATATTCAATCGACACGAAATATAGACGGGTTATATGAAAGTAACAACCTATTTAATTTAGTCGGATCATATTTTAACGACGCAAAGCGCTATCGTTTTTGTTTCTTGGTACCGGAACGCGCCCGACGCAGGGATTGTAAACTATCGGAACGCCATTTTGAAATAAACGCGTCATTCGAGTTTCGAATGCGTACAAGTTTGTTTCATTGCTTTGCATATATCGCGGATCTGGTTGTTATTGTTAATTTTGTTATTGTTACGGTATCACTTTTTTATTGTTGTTACTTTAATTGTTGCGTTAATTTTATTTGTTATTACGTATAATGGAGCCAGTAGCCAGTACATCTAAGGAAATAAATTCGCCTCGAAAAAAACGTCAAAAGGTGCGTAATACAATTTATCTAAAATATATAATAAGTAAAAAGAAAGAGTTGTTTGTTCAAACGCGCTAATCTTTGGAAACTTAAGGTTAATATTAGAAGTAGGTTTTAAATTGTGAAGTATTTGGTTAGGTTAATTGGTATACCTGGAGATATAGCTTATATAGCGAATAATTATTCTTAAATAATATGTGTTAATTAATATTTGTTACTTAATAATTTATTAAATCTTTAAAAAAAATCATTTTTTTTGTTGGTCCAAATGTTGTGAACTCCTGAACACTTGTTTACAAAATTTATAGCTTCTCGTGACGGGGACTTTATTATAAGACGAGCACAAACGATATAACGATGAATGTTGACCATAGTTGGTCCGAGCATGTGGTAACGTGAATGTTTTTCTATTCACGAGACGGCTAGATGGTCGCGGAACAGATAAATTGATTTTATGAAGCAAGTGAGAACTGTCTATTAAACCAGTAACTAATTTATGTAAGAATACCATATCGGCAATATTTCTTCTATCTACAAGTGAGAAAGTCTGGACTCGTAAGACTCCAATTGTCGGCAAAGATTGTTTGCAAAAGAGATGGTAGAGAAATCTCTTCTGTACCCTTTCGATGCGATCTATATGCACCTGGTAGGATGGGCTCCACACGGGACTACAGTATTCTAAAAGACTACGAACATAACAGTTAAATAGAATAATTATCATGTCTATCATTACGAACAACTTTTACTATGGGACTAACTGCGATATCGCGAATAATCAGCACATGTTTTATACGAAAGACGCATGTCGTTGTTGTTTGAAGCAGAATTTTTTTTAATTTTTTTTCTGTTCGTGGAACTATTACTTACTAGCTAAAATCAGCTAAATAGTAGGTATGTACTAACTAGTTTTATTTTGCTTTAGCTTCGACGGTCGTCTCCGCTCCGACGCTCTATTATTTACTGCGGGCGATAAATGCGCCGTTTTCACGAGCGAGGCGGCCTGCGTGGGCAGCGTGCGCCGCGCCGCCGTCGCCTGCGCGTGGAGACGGCACCTTAGATCCTGTGTGCCTGTGAGTATTGAAAAAAATATCAAATTAATTAAATATTTTCCGTTCTTGTTTAACCCATAATTAATCAATGGTAATTATTAATAACTAGCGACCCGCCCCGGCTTCGCACAGGTGTATTATACATATGAACCTTCCTCTAGAAACACTCTATCTATTAAAAAAACCGCATCAAAATCCGTTGCGTAGTTTTAAAGATATAAACATACATGGGGACAGACAGCGGGAAGCGACTTTGTTTTATACCATGTAGTGAAGATATTACATTTCTTGTAACTTTTATAAATTTCCTCACTGTTTAAACCTTCCCTTATCTTCCACAAATATTTCAAGATCAAAATAAGCCAAATCGGTTCAGCTGTTCTCCAGTTTTAGCGAGACTAACAACCACGATTCATTTTGATTTATATGTTACAGGGTCATAGGTATTAAACCCAAAACCTTATAAGGGCGGGTATAGTACATCTAGACAAACTACTTTTGTACCACGACTTTTGAAAGTTCGCAAAAAAAACATTCGCTTCTCCATACATTTTGCCGCGCGTTGACGAACTTTTTGTATGAAAAAGCTGATTTATTTCTTCGTGATTTTCCAAACGTCCTAGCACAACAGTTGTTTCTCTAGATGCACTAGACCCGCCCTTAAAAGTTTTTGCGTTTAATACCTATGACCCTGTATAGATAAATATAAAATGATTTCTTTGCAGCCCATTTGTTTGCCAAATTTTTGCTTATGTTATACAAATTCATAAATGTCTTCTTCGGATGGTACTTCAAAGTATTTACTATTTACTAGCTGACCCGGTGAACTTCATTTCACCATCTGTCAAGTGTCAACTGTCAATGAGAACTTTCACATGTCATGCAGGAACATTTCGTATGAGAAAATTAAATTCAGGTTTTTATTATTTTTCTCGCAACTTTTACAAATTATCTAACCGTTTAAACCTTCCCATAACTTTTACAAATATTTCAAGATCAAAATTAGCCAAATCGGTTCAGCCGTTCTCAAGTTTTAGCGAGACTAACAACCACGATTCATTTTTATATTAGATTTATATGTGTTGCCGAAAAGACAAGCTTATCGAAAAAATAAAATGTATTGTTTCAGTTAGAAGAAATCGGTTGGGAGGTGTCGTTCGACGGGACGGTTCAAGTTTGCGACACGGAACCCGTGCGAGTCGGTAAGAACTAAACGAATTGACTGCCTCGATGGCTCAGTGGTTAGTGACCCTGACTTCTGGGTCAAAGAGGCGTGGGTTCGATCCCCACCCAGAGCAAACATTTGTGTGATGAACATAGGTGTTTGCTCTGTGTCTGGGTGTTGTGTTTAGGTACTATCTATATAAGTATGTATTTAAAATATGTATGTATATGTAGTATATCAGTCTCTGGCAGCCATATCACAAGCTATGCTTAGTTTGGGGTCAGAGACCGTGTGTAAGATGTCCCCTAATATTTATTTTTTTATTTTTTATTTAAGTTTACTAGTTTGTGCAAAAAGAGAAGCGTCGTAGGTGAGGTCGCCCGTGTGCCATTTTACTAATTTTCTTGGCTTTGTATAAATGGGACGGACGGACGGACACAACAAAGTTATAAGGGTATCGTTATACTACGAAACCCCTTTGTATAAATGGGACGGACGGACGGACACAACGAAGTTATAAGGGTATCGTTATACTACGAAACCCCTTTGTATAAATGGGACGGACGGACGGACACAACGAAGTTATAAGGGTATCGTTATACTACGAAACCCCTTTGTATAAATGGGACGGACGGACGGACACAACAAAGTTATAAGGGTATCGTTATACTACGAAACCCCTTTGTATAAATGGGACGGACGGACGGACACAACGAAGTTATAAGGGTATCGTTATACTACGAAACCCCTTTGTATAAATGGGACGGACGGACGGACACAACGAAGTTATAAGGGTATCGTTATACTAAGAAACCCCTTTGTATAAATGGGACGGACGGACGGACACAACGAAGTTATAAGGGTATCGTTATACTACGAAACCCCTTTGTATAAATGGGACGGACGGACGGACACAACGAAGTTATAAGGGTATCGTTATACTACGAAACCCCTTTGTATAAATGGGACGGACGGACGGACACAACGAAGTTATAAGGGTATCGTTATACTACGAAACCCCTTTGTATAAATGGGACGGACGGACGGACACAACGAAGTTATAAGGGTATCGTTATACTACGAAACCCCTTTGTATAAATGGGACGGACGGACGGACACAACGAAGTTATAAGGGTATCGTTATACTACGAAACCCCTTTGTATAAATGGGACGGACGGACGGACACAACGAAGTTATAAGGGTATCGTTATACTACGAAACCCCTTTGTATAAATGGGACGGACGGACGGACACAACGAAGTTATAAGGGTATCGTTATACTACGAAACCCCTTTGTATAAATGGGACGGACGGACGGACACAACGAAGTTATAAGGGTATCGTTATACTACGAAACCCCTTTGTATAAATGGGACGGACGGACGGACACAACGAAGTTATAAGGGTATCGTTATACTACGAAACCCCTTTGTATAAATGGGACGGACGGACGGACACAACGAAGTTATAAGGGTATCGTTATACTACGAAACCCCTTTGTATAAATGGGACGGACGGACGGACACAACGAAGTTATAAGGGTATCGTTATACTACGAAACCCCTTTGTATAAATGGGACGGACGGACGGACACAACGAAGTTATAAGGGTATCGTTATACTACGAAACCCCTTTGTATAAATGGGACGGACGGACGGACACAACGAAGTTATAAGGGTATCGTTATACTACGAAACCCCTTTGTATAAATGGGACGGACGGACGGACACAACGAAGTTATAAGGGTATCGTTATACTACGAAACCCTAAAAACCCGGAAATATCCACCGAATCGCTATATTTACCATGTCTCTTTCTAACTCGTGCTATACTAAATTAATGCATCTCTTTCAGATTTCCTCGATCAACCATATTATCCCTCTAGTATTTCTGTGGTTTCTGCAAATATAGTTGCCATATTTCCCAAAAATTGTGGGCGCCTCTTTGTATTTCTAATTTCTATGCAGATTATGTGTAATCTGCATGAATTGGTTGTTCGTGTAGGATGTGTTCTACACCGAGATTTGTATTGATCACGGCTAAGATGATGTTATTAAACGGTTTTATTTAACTTCACTTGAACTTTAACTTTAATTGAAATGTCACCCTCTTCCCGTGGACAGATTGATATGATATTTGATACACAGCTTTAGTTTCGATGACAATACATTTTTTTGCATTCAAGATGGCTACCGCTACAACATGGCGGATTACATTTTTTGCACAATCCCCTCAATATGGGTCACAAATGAAAGGGCTTTTCATGTAGAACACAGTTTTTAGTAACAAGATAAAAACTAAAAGCAAAAATATAATTGGTAAAAACTTTTTTTAAATTAAACAGTTTTATGTACTAAAAGCTAAAAAATAATATCACAAAAATAAAAGCGTGGGGCGCCACGTACATAATGAAATCCTCCGCCTGGAAATAGCCCCACGATTTTATTTTGGAATTATTATTTTTTAGCTTTTTTAGTACCTACTGTTAGAGGCAAGCCCGAAAGCTGCCTCCACGTCAGGATGATCGTACGGCTAAGAAGAATACTATTATCACAACAATTAGAACTGTATTCACAACGTTATCAATATTATTAGAATCGTAAAATAGTTAGACGGGTGCGCCATTGCGCGGCACTCTAGCATCTCTTGTTGTCTCGTTCTCGCGGCGCGCAGGGTTGCTAGGTTCGCGCCGTCACCACTCGATTCCCGAATCGACTGAGCCCGTAATCCTACTAATATTATAAACGTGAAATTTTGTAAGGATGGATGGATGTTTGTTACTCTTTCACGCAAAAACTAAACGGATTGAGATGAAACTTTGCAATTATATACATCAGAATAACACATATGCTATAAATTATAATGATATTGCGTAAATTTTCCATATTATAACAATATGTGTTAAGTAAGTTAGAAAAATTCTGCCATCTGCGAGCTATTCTAGCGTGCGCTCCAAGATATGTTAAAAAAGAACTGTCAAATCGAACAAATGTCAAATCGTTTTTTATTATCCTCCTTTATTAAGGGTGGTAAGGTAGGGCCTCGAAATATCAAGCGGACGAAGCCGCAGGCAAAATCTAGTATACACATAAAACCGTTTAATTAAAAAAAGTTTTTTATCAATTGTATCTTTATATTTCAGATGAGCGTTTGTGCGGTATGGCGGAATCTTGCGGCGCGTGTACCGCGGCGGGATGCGTGTGGTGCGGCGCGTGCTACGTGTCCGCACACGCTTGCACCAAACACAGGGTAAATATGGTGTTAATTAGATATTAACTATACAGGGTCATATGTATTAAACGCAAAAACTTTGAAGGGTGGGCTTAGTACATCTAGAAAAAACAACTTTTGTTCTGGGACTTTTGGAAAATCACGAAGATAACATCAGCTTTTTCATTTAAAAAGTTAGTCAACGCGCGGCAACATGTGTGGAGATGATTTTTTTTTGCGAATTTTCAAAAGTCGTAGTTCAAAAGTTGTTTGTCTAGATGTACTAGACCCGCCCTTAAAAGGTTTTGCGTTTAATACCTATGACCCTGTATAGGGGGAGAGACGTGGAAGAACGACCTCTACCCATCTGATAACCAGATGAGTCATACTTTTTATGAAATGTTATTTACATACAAATAGGCCTATGATAGCTTGCCTATCAAAAAGAGTTCATGACTATATTTAATTCGATATTTTTTATTTGGAAATGATTTTTTTATCTTCACTCTTGATAGCTAATATTTTATTATTCCAACCAATAGTTTTTAATGTCGAGAATAAACCTTGGTAGATTTGTCTACTTAATTTTGTTCATACTATCTGCGGCAAGCAACTATGTACAAATATGTCAAATATGTCGAAATCGGTATCATAAGAAAGATAATTTAATTACAGAATTAATCATACAAGCTTGCCTTCAAAAAATCGTTCATTACACATTTTAAATAATATAATAAAAATAGCCATGAACTCTTTCATTGGCAAGCTAATATATACGTGTTTATAAATAAATAATATTAAAAAAAAATACTATTCAGCAGGGTTATCACGTGGGTGAAGGTCGATCTTTAGCGGCTCTTAGGCTAATATAAGTATGTATGTAAAAATATGTGTGTGTATTATATCAGTCTCTGGCAGCCATATCACAAGCTTTGCTTAGTTTGGGGTCAGAGACCGTGTGTAAGATGTCCCCTAATGTTTATTTATATTTTATTTAATATCTTATGCCTATAAATGCTACAGATAGATTATAATAGATCCAACCGTTTATTTTCTTTTTGACAGCACCAATAGAACGTAACTGTGTCATGTTACGCAAAAGTTCACTTTGAAATGCGAGGTTTTAAAAATATGACAACTGCCTAAGTTTGCTTCTCGATCCCGTATAATAATCATCTTTGACAAATTGAGTCCATAAGTGCAGTAGTTTTTTTATAAATTAAATAAAAAAAACAAACGTGTACGTGACCCCCGGCGTGGAGCCCTAGGGCTCCAAACTATTCGGCGATCACGTAGCTTAACTGGGTGCTGGGTTGGAGAATAAAGACGAATTTTTTTTATTTGAAGTTTACTCGGGAACTGCTGGTAACCGCATACTACATAAAATTCAAAGGAATTATCCTATATTTATACCAAAGACGATCGGACCTCAAGTAGACGAGCAATCGCAGTACAATTGAGCGTACGTCGATAATTACTTACATCCTAGACCACTAGATGTCACTACGTGTATCGAATGGAATCCATTCCAATATAATTTAATATTTTGGTGATGGTTGGTTATACCTCACATCCTCTCACACCTCAACTTAATCTTAGCCTCAATGCAGTACGGCGTAAAATTGTTAGATGGCGCTATTATAAGTAACTGTGGCTCACATTATGTTTTTGTCATGATCGAGTGAAAGATGCCGATGCGAATTAGGTGGTAGGTATTTACCGTGATCGGGCGGCTTGCAAACGGTTTTTAAATTATGTATTTTAAAAGACGTATTATATCCTATCGGATGATTCATCTTGACGAGCACTTTGTGTCTTGTTGGTATCCAGGATCTAATGATGGAGCTGGAAGGTGGCAAAAGGAACTACGCAATAAAAATACATAATCCTATCAAGTTATTTCAACCATTTCAAGTTGCCAATCCACCATGCCAAGTAATTCCATCTAGCGATCTAGGGACGCGAAAATTCGAATTCTACCTTTATATCTTTCATTCGATCGCAACGCCACCTCTCAGTAGATGGGCAAAACTTGGTTAAACTATAAATTCATTTCAAAATGAGAAAAATTGGTTTATGACTGACTTTACAGATCCAAAAAATACTTTAGCACTTTTGGACACTATTGACATCATAATGATTTATTTTTATCGGTGTTCCGTCTCGAAAAACATATTCCCATGTTCATTTAGCAGCGCCATCTAGAAAAGATACATATTTTCGAGCTTTTTGCGACGGATGATTTTTAGTATGGAAATTGCTCGTCTACTTGAGGTCCGATCGTCTTTGATTTATACTAAATCGACTATGAATAAATCAGGGCTCTCATTGGCTGGCCAATCACAGCGCGCGTTTTCTTAGCGTCGGTATGGTTGCATCTCGCTCTATGCGTCCTGCTCGCACTTAAAGAAGTATGACGTTGCCTGACCTTTTTGAGAGCCCCGATCTATTTTACAATTGTTTCACTATTTGTTATCACGCACTATCTTATCACATAGTAATATTGGCGCCGTCCTGCACAAAACGTTTTTAAAAATTTACGTTCTATGGCTATGGTGGCGCGCTGCGATTGGTGATATTGGTGCTGTCAAAAAGAAAATAAACGGTTGGATCTATTATAGTGCTTGTACACTTTCAAGGAATGAAAATGGAAAATTTATTTTAAAGCAAACTGACATATTTAAATATTTCTGAGTCTAAATTAAATTTTTATTTTTTCCAACAGCCAATGGCAGAGAAAATAGAAGAATGTGGCGCGACCCCGGACAGCAGCAGAGAAATATGTGGACGATATCACTCGTGTGCCGCTTGCCACGCGCATCAGCATCACCACCACACACACGTATGTATACACACACGCACACACACACACACGTATACACACGTTTCATAGAATCAGAACTAAAGTAATAGAAACCGTACTAAAATAGCAAGAGAAATACATTACTTGGTCCCACTTTAAATATGAAATTTAAAAGGTGTTAGAAAAAGATGCACATACACCCGAACTTACGTAATTTCGAAGGGTTTCACAAACTCATACAAAAGACAACGTGGAATCGCTTTTAACCATTTTGACATTCCAACTTGTGATTCTGACGTATGCCGACAGACAATGCGTTTTTTTTGTTCCACTCACTCTCGCGTATGCTGTATAAACAGATAAGAATAAGACAGCCTTAACATAGTTTTTATTTGAGCAAAATTTAGTAAGTATTTTAGCTCTAATTCTTTGCACATGTACCTATATCCTACTAATATTATAAACGTGGAAGTTTGTAAGGATGGATGGATGTTTGTTACTCTTTCACGCAAAAACTACTGAACGGATTGAGATGAAACTTTGCAACTATATAGCTTATATATCAGAATAACACATAAGCTATAAATTATAATGAAATGAGTGTCAAGTAAGTAGGAAAAATTCTGACATCTGCGAGCTATTCTAGCGTGCGCTCCAAGAAATGTCAAAAAAGAACTGTCGAATCGAACAAATGTCAAATCGAATTTATTTGTTTTGTTTTCCACCTCCTTTATTAAGGGTGGCAAGGTAGGGCCTCGAAATATCATGCGGGCGAAGCCGCGGGCAAAATCTAGTATACACATAAACACACACACACACATCGCACCGTATCATATCATCATAATAATACTCCACGGTTGAATAAAGGGCTAGCGCTCATAGCGTAGTTTGACTAGGTATTCGTAAGCGATCATCGCAGTAAAGCAATGTTCAGGACGGCCAGTCTTCGGATGGGTGACCGCTTGTGGCATTTCCAAATGAGCACTACCGTGGCTCGGATGACACGTTAAATTCTAAGCCCCGATTGTTGTAACCGTTTAGCCATGTCAGAGACCTTTCGGTGGCTTAAAAACTATGACACCAGGGCTAGCGACCCGGCCTATACGAACTTATTTACTTTTGAAATACACATACACATTCTCGCATAAATCCTTACACATACACACAGATACTCAAAAACAAAAAGAAATAACACAATTCAAACTAATCTATACCAATATTATAAAGAGGAAATATTAAATTTGATTGTTTGTTTGCATCAATAAGGCTCCGAAAATACTGAACAGATTTGAAAAATTCTTTCACTGTTGGAAAGCTATACTATCCCCGGTGAACATAGGTTATATTACATTTTCAAAAAAATTAGGGATCCTTACTATTTGTCTTACTAGCGACCCGCCCCAGCTTCGCACAAGTGTATTACACATAAAAACCTTCCTCTTGAATCACTCAATTAATTAAGAAAAACCGCATCAAAATCCGTTGCGTAGTTTTAAAGATATAAGCATACATGGGGAATTGGGGACAGACAGCGGGAAGCGACTTTGTTTTATACTATGTAGTAATTTAGCTAATCATACCCGGGCAAATCCGGGACGGGCAGCTAGTATAAAATAATTTAACGGAATTTGCGCAATTTTCATTCAGCTTATCTTACCACTCGATATAATTGAATTAATTAATTGCTTAAGTCAAAATCATTGAACCGTTTGCGTCTTGCCATAGCAAATCCTAGTTAAAATTGTAATTAAATAATAGTACATTGTTCACCGAGAGGAGAAAGTGACCGATTACCGTCGAGGGTGTCGTTTGAAAACACCCGAGATCGGGAATCGCACTTTCTCTCGAGTGATACATAGTGCTTTATACTACACCTACGAGGAAAATAAAAAACTAAATCTTTACTAATTGAAATTTATATTGAAATTGTTGCAGTTAGTGAAGCTTAATGTAACACTTGAAAATGGCGCCAATGGCGTCTGCAATTTTCACATGTTCTTTTTTCAAATTGTTTGACACCATCCAACACACAGCTAGTGGCCAGTGTCATTTTGCGAACTTGGAGATAAAAACTCACTGTAAAAACTTTTTGGCTTTTGATATTTAGGTTACCAGCGCATAGTCTTACCCAAAATTAAAAAAGAAAAACCACGTAAGAAATGGATTTTCATACACTTTTCTCTCCCGCTCAGATGCGTTTTCTCCCCGCATATTTGTTCGATATGCAATGACGTACTTTCTACCGTAAATTTGATAAAGTATCAAGGTACTTTCCGAGCAGGTGTAGTATAAAATGTTTTTTTTTCAGAGTTCTGAAGAATTAAGCCAACGAGCGTGCTACTGGGACTATGACTCGATCAAATGCAAACCTGCCAATTCGTCAGACGACATTAGGTAACATTTATTGTTCATTTTGTCTGTTTGCTTTAGATAACCTGGTAGATCATAAGCTTGCCCTTGTCTCCTTAAGGTGAAGCGCTAGAGGCAACGCACGAAATTCCTTTTATTTTTTTATTTTTAGCAATTTATTTCTGAGCCCTTAGTCCAGGTTTTGTACAGTTTACTTAAACTTTCACGTTCGCGTGTGGCTCCATACATTTTGGTTAGTTCTTTCTCGTTTCCGCCAGGGGCGCTGTACAGAAATGTATGGAGTCATACGGAAACATCTGTAGTTTCAATTTACGTGTAAACCTGGACTAACCCCTCAGTTGTTGAGTCAAAACAGTAATAGAAGTTTTGTGTTGTTATTTCCAGAAGCGTAGCGGCAACCGCGCCGTGTAGCGCGCCTTGTTCTACTTTCCACACGTGTGCTAATTGTACTGCAGAAGAATGTATTTGGTGCGCCACAGCCGGCCGGTGCGTCGACAAGGTAATGTGATTTATATATTTGCATTTGAGATTATAATTTTTAGTTGTGACTCGTATACTTTAAATAAATCGCCAAGTGCGACTCACGCACGAAGTGCTCTGTACCGTATGGTAGCCCCCTTTAAATTTTATTTTAATTACTATTTTGGGAATATTCTGACACCGCAGCAATGTAATTTACTGCGGAACGCCAGCGCAAACTGTGCCGCCCCTTCTTTTGTGCCCTCGGTATCCGAATGCGTGCACTATGAATGACCTGTACGAGGCCTATTTATTGCGGGATGAGCCCATTAGCTGTTGATCATCGACACGAGGAAGAAGAATAATGTTGGGTCAGCTAGTTTACAAAAATAAAAGAAGGAATGTAAGACAAAAGTACCAGGCGCCCAGAACAAAACAGAGCTTACCTTTTTTACTACTGATACATATTACTGATTTGATTACAGAACGCATACGGCGCGTCGTTTCCGCTGGGCGGTTGCCGCGCGTGGTCCACGCTGTCGGGCGGCGGGGGCGGCGCGGGCGCGTGCGCGGCGGGCGCGGGGTGCGGGGCGCGCGTGGCGTGCGGGGCGTGCCGCGCCGAGCCCGCGTGCGGGTGGTGCGACGACGGCGCGGGCGGGGGGCGGGGCGCGTGCCTGCCGGGAGGGGCGCGCCGCCCGCACCGCCCGCACGCATGCGCGGCCAACAGGTCAGTGTGGCGTGGTTTAAGTGAGGGGAGGGAGGAGTATATGGTGATAGAAGGTGGGGTGATTATAAATCCGGGCGAGAAAGAGACGTAGGCACGCGTGTTGTGTGACGACGGTGCGGGAAACGGGCGGAACGCGTACGCTGCTCGTAGGTGAGTGTGGTGATACTAAATGGGGTGATGATAAAACAAGGACAAGGAAGGGGCGCGGGGGTGGTGTGACGACGGAGTGTGAAACGGGCAGGGTGCGTGTCTGCCGGGCGGGGCGTGACAGTCTCGACCACCGCACGCGTGCGCTGCTAATAGTAGGTAAGGTGATGATAGAACCGGGCGAGGCCGAGACGCGTTGTGTGACGACGTCGCGTTAGATTAAAATAGTAAAAATATTACTTTTTACGTGCAGGTTTTGCATGGGCGTATGATAGTACGGCACAAAACTAATAAACCAATAAATACACTTTTTTATTTATAATATTACTAGCTGCACCCCGCGGTGTTGCCCGCGTTAGACCGAGATAAAAATATTTTTCCTAAAATAAACGTAGTCTAAGTTACTCCTTATTACATCAGCTACCTGCCAATAAAAGTCCCGTCAAAATCGGTCCAGCCATTTCAGAGATTAGCCGGAACAAACAGACAGACAGACAGACAGACAAAAAATGTTATTTTGGTGTATGAACCGTATTTATATACATGTAGATTATTTAATTTAAGTCATTATGTCAACACAAAATTAAATAATTTTATACAAATATATTATGCGGTATTTTCAATATTTGTCTATACCCACAGATGGCACTTCACCCACTGCCCACTCTGCCAATGCAACGGTCACAGCACTTGCGACGCGCAGCACCGCTGTATCCAACCCTGCAGCGGTCGTACAGTGGGCGACCATTGTGACACCTGCGCGCCGGGGCATTGGGGCAATCCGCTCAATGGAGGGCAGTGCACGCGTGAGTATTGTATGTTGTTACCTAACTGGTGGCTACTTGCTTCAATGGGGGCAACTCGTTTAACTAGGGGCAACTCGTTTAACTGGGGGCAATCTGCAAAATTGGGTGAAACTCTCTTAACTGGGGCAATCTGCAAAATTGGGGGCAACTCGCTTAACTGGGGGTAATCTGCAAAATGGGGCAACTCGCTTAACTGGGGCAATCTGCAAAATTAGGGGCAACTCGCTTAACTGGGAGCAATCTGCAAAATGGGGGCACGCCGCTTAACTGGGAGCAACTCACTTAACTGGGGCAATCTGCAAAATTGGGGGCAACTCGCTTAACTGGGGGCAATCTGCAAAGTTGGGGGCAACTCGCTAAGTGGGCCAACTCACTGAACAAAGGGCAACTATCTCAACAAAGGGCAACTCGCTCAACAAAGGGTAACTCGCTCAACAGGGGGCAATATATAACGGTACTACGGTGGTCGTACAGTGGGCGACCATAAGAAACCAAATAAACCGACTTGTTTTCACAATTTTGATTTGATCTCACAACTTTAGTTATGCTCGAGTTGTTGTACTTTTTACATGCCATGTTTTTGTTAAGATTATTAATTATGACAATAAATGAAATTTAATTGTAAAACCTGTTTTAGCGTGCGAGTGCAACGCCCAGGCAGTAGCGTGCGCGCCGGACACCGGGCGATGTTACTGCAGCACTAAGGGGCTGGCGGGCGATCGCTGCGACAAGTGCGATAACACTAACCACTATCACGCCGATGTTCACAACAAGGGGGCTTGCTACTGTGAGTATAACATTCATTAGTGGTAGAGTGCGAGGGGTGCTGCGAAATCTGCTGTCTTACGCACACTACACAGTACTTACTCACAGACAACACACATACGCACGGTCGCTACACGTGCATTTGCGTGCGGAACGTCTATGGCTGTCAGCGATCACCACATCGTAACGTCATGCCGCGTGAGTGAGACAGTTGCGTACTCAATTTGCAAAAATGAATACAAATCTACCTAGTCGGTTCTTAAATACTGTCACTGGCCATTTATTTTAAAAATAGAACACCTAGAAAAAAAAATGAAATAGTGTACGATTTTCGAATATTTTTTATTACTTTTATTACTTATCTGCCAAATCACAATTAAATTCATTCATTTTTACGATGGAGTGGACTCGCAAAGAGGACAGAGTAGCAGTAATTGCATTGCATTGCTGCGGCCATCCACCGATGACGATATTCAACTTGCTTCAAAAGTTAAAAATCACGAAGAAGTTCGTGTACCGTACCATCAAGAGGTACAATGAAACCTCTAGTGTCGATGACGAGAAATGAACCGGCAGACCTCGTTCCGTTAGGACTCCAGGGGTCATCAAAGCAATCAAGGCGCATATTGCAAGAAATCTTACCGTAAAAAAAGTTCTTAATCAAGACCTGGGACTACGAGCTTACCGAAAAAAGAGTGGTCATCTTCTGAACGCGCGTCTGATAGCTATGAGAGCCAAGAAATGCAAAGTTTTGCTAAAGCGGTACGCAAGAAACGGACACCGCGATATCCTGTTTACAGACGAGAAAATTTTTAATATCGAAGAGAAGTACAACAAACAAAATGATAGGGTGTACGCTACCAGCTCTGCGGCCGCTGGAAATGCCATTCCTAGAGTGCAGCACGGCCATTATCCATCATCAATCATGATTTGGTTGGGAGTGTCCTACTATGGCCCTACTGAAGTGCATTTTTGTGAAAAAGGTGTCAAAACCAGTGCAAAAGTGTACCAAGACACGGTTTTAGATCGCATAGTAAAAGATCTGCCCCAGACACTCTTTGGAGGACGGCCATTTGTGTTTCAACAGGACTCCGCACCAGCGCATAAGGCCAAAACAACTCAGGAGTGGTTCGAGCGCCAGAACATCGAGCTAATAAAGCATCAAGATTGGCCCTCATATAGCCCTGACCTCAATCCACTGGATTACAAAATTTGGCAGGAATTGGAGGAAAAGGTCTGTTCTGAACCCCACAAAAATTTGAGCAGCCTAAAGTCATCATTGACCTACTTTTTCACTCTGTTCGCTTAAATCATTTAACATTTTTTCTTTTTCTGTCTTTTGATGAATAAAAACAAAACGAAGCTTATGACAAACAGCTATACACATTCAATAAAACTTGAAGGACAATCGCTTGAGTATGTAAATAATTATATTTACTTAGAAAAAGAATTATAATTTGAAGACAAAAACGAAGAAAAAGAAATAGAACGCCGAATAAATATGGGCTGGAAAAAGTAACCCAGTTCATCTGAAAAAAATGGTCATGGATACATGCATTTTGCCAACTCTCACATATGGCTGCCAGACAAAGACTTACAACACTAAAATAAAAACAAACTTACTAGTAAGCTGCCAGGAAGCAATGGAACGAAGTTTTTTACAAGTAAGAAAATTGCACAAAGTCAGAAGCGAACTCATCCGAAAGATGACAAACCTAATTGACGTCCTACACTACAGTCTGCGGTTGAAATGGCGATGGGCTGGGCACATAGCACGATACGCCGACAAGCGATGGACATTAGAAGCAACAAAATGGAAAGGACCTACCGGAAAGAGACGACAAGGACGGCCAATAAAGCGTTGGAGCGATGAGATCGTAACCATAGCAGGAAAGCAATGGGTTGAACGAGCTAAAGATAGGGAAAACTGGACCTCGCTGGAGGAGGCCTTTACCCAAACAAGGGTTCCTATCCCAGAAGATCCATTATACAAATAGAAGGAAAACTGTAAATAAAATATATATATATCATTAACTAGCTTTTACCCGCGGCTTCGCCCGCGTTATATTTTGATTTTGGCTTATGTTTATGTCGGCTGCGAAACCTAATAACCTAACCGACAAATATCAAAATACCTTAAAGGAATGCAAGGTTGGAGTGTATATGCAAGGGTCAGGGGTCTTAATTACAAATGAATAAAAACTATACCTATATTTCAATGTTTTTGGCTGTTTGCAGTTATAATAAACATTACAATGGTACAGCAAAGTTTATACCTACTTGTTCCTAATTATTGCTTTTTTACAAATATTTGTGCAAAAATCGATAAATTTGTTTCTAAGGTTTTTACGTGTTAGATTAATTCCAATTTTTTGTTCTAAATAAAATCTCTGCTTTCCATAAACTGGGCATTCCAAGATTATGTGCCACTGCACATGAGTCTCCTCTTTTGTGGGTTCACAGATGCACGATGGGCTTTCCCTCAACTTAAATCGATGTAAGTATTGGGAAAACCCACCATGCCCCGTCAGCACTTGAGTTATGATTCCCACTGGTGCTATTTCTCTTACGATCTTGTATGCCGCCCTTGCATCCGGAAAATATGTTTTGGTTGCCGCCGCTGTGTGGCCATCCTGATAACGCCGGTTCCACTCGTCAAGAGAGTCCTTTCGGATTTCTCGCTTGACGAATGAAACGGGGCAGTTATCGTAAATAGGTCTGCACTTCGAGTGCAGTGCTGCTTCCTTTGCTAGCTGGTCCGCTCTCTCATTTCCCTCCATCCCCGCGTGTGCTTTAATCCAATAAAGTTTCACTATTTTATTTTGTGCGTGTAGCAACTTTATGTTCGCTTTGAATTTACTGCTAAGGGATGGAGGGAAGATACGCCAACTACCGTTTCCAGTGCAGACCTGGAGTCACAAAAGATTTTTGCTTTTTCGGTAGCCTCAAGAAGTGTCAATAACTCGGCCTGGTACACGGAGCACCAATCGGCCAATTTCAGCTTGCGGGTACTGATCTCAGTGGCATCATCCCAAATGGATAATGCCGCCCCAACTTTCCCTTTAACTTTGCTGCCGTCTGTAAATATGTTAATTTCTCGGTTAAGATTTTGCTCTAGTGCTGCTCCGTCTGCCAGGCATATGAACTCCAGCTCCTCCTGCTGCGCTGGGTGTGGCTTCTTTTCTGTCTCTCTATCTCCAGTTACTTGCTGGGAATAACCCTTCTCAGTTTCATAAAGCAAGGCTGCTTCCTGGACTCTGATATGACAGCCGCGGATTAGGGGCCGCGGAGGGATATATGGAACTGGTGGTGTGGGTGCCGCCACCTACCCTACCTTCCGCTAGGCCGTCAACGTGTTGGCAGACGCAGTGGGGCTGCAGGGGAAGAGAGGTGTCGGTATCGCGATGGCCGTTCTCACTGCCCTCTGCAGTTGAAGAGGCAGGCGCTGGGCTACTATGACTGACCCGCTGCACTGGGACCAGGGCGTTGGAATGCTGTCTGACGTTCAGTACTGGTTAGTCCAGAGTGGTGGATGACGATGTGTCTTGTGCTCCGAAACACTCCGTCATTATGGCGAGAGCGCAAGCTCCGTTATGGAGCCCGAGTCTGGGCTAGCTCTGTTGAGTGCCGCGAAGGAGTGCGAAAAATGTAGGAACGTCCTAAACTTGCCATGACATGTTATTTCTGGCGCTTAGACGGCTGCTACCGCAGCCCGCTCACTTAGTTTTTATCCTATCCTACGGGAACTGTTAAAGTTTTTGCGATAAAAAGTGGCCTATTATGTCACTTTTCGTCTTTCAAACTATATTCATGCAATAAGCCAAGGCAAGTTGCTCCGTTGCTGAGAAAAATTTATTGTTAAGTCCTACGGGAACCACAATTTTTTCGCGATGGAAAGTATCCTATGTCACTTTCCGTCTTCCAAACTATACCCACCCCAAATATCAAGTCGATCCGTTGCTCCATTGCTGAGAAACAGTTATTGTCCTATCCCATGGGAATCACGAATTTTCTCGAGATAAAAAAGTATCCTATTATCACTTTGTCTTTTAAAGCAAAGGTATCCATACCAAAAATCAGGTCAATCTTTTGCTCCGTTGCTGCGTCAAAGAGGAACAAACCAACAAACTTTTCGGATTGATAATATTAAAGTATGATGTATACCATAAAGGTAGAATAAAGAAACATGTTAAACCTCTAATGATAGAAGATTTAAAAATATTTTAAATGTCAGACAAAATGACGGCCTGGTATTAAACGTCATAGTAACATGTAGCATGCAGAGGTAAAATAACATTTTATCCAATTTTAATGTCAGTTGTCATTTTTAATCCATACTTTATTTCCTCTTCAAGGGGATATAATGGTGGAAAAACAATTTGTCCCCTTGCCATGCTACTTGTGATTTATAAATGTCTGCAGACAATGTCACCTGTCATCCAATTACGTTTGGCTGTGACGTTTCGTTAGTCCATATTAGCGTCATAGAGGAATTAATCACTTAGCGTCTTTGTGATAGTGGCGACAGTTTCGCTTTCGATGGTTTTTGTCCTGTCCTACAGGTACTATGCAATTTTTCGGGATAAAAAGTATCCTAAAGCTCCTTCCGCCTTTTAAACTATGTCCATGCCAAAAATCAAGTCAATCCGTTGCTCCGTTGGTGCGTGATGGAGTAACAAACCAACAAACCAACAAACTTTTCGGATTTATAATATTAGTAAGGATTATACATAGTCTAAAAGTACTATTAGTTTAATTATTAAGTTATATTTTTTATTGTAATTCGATACATGTAACAGTTAGGTGATGGGAAATAAAATAAAGAAGGCTTTAACAATAAAGTCATCATTGATTAAAGCAGTGGCCGATATCGACATGAATATGGTCCGTGCTGCTATTGATGACTGGCCGCGAAGATTGAAGGCTTGTGTGAAAAATGGTGGCAATCATTTTGAATAAATTTTGTGTTTAATGTAAGCTAATAAAATTAAGCTAATAAAAAGTTTTTAAAAAAAACTTTTTTTGAATATCATGACTAGTTTACATTTTACAGCCAATTTTGTTTGTGACAGAATTTAAGCACCGACTAGGTAGTGCTTAAAAAGTATATTGGAAGCATTTTAACAAAAGGTAACCGATTTACTTCATTTAAAAGAAATATCAAGAGGAAGTTACCAAATAATGTAAAATAAATTCCTATTATTTATCCTTAGGGAAACATTAAAATTTCTTGTTTTGTTACGTATGTTAGTTTTATTAGAAAATCCACCGGCCAGTACAGCCCGCACGCAGAGCGCAAGTTCTGTCCTTGGACGCGGGGTAGAAGTGAGGAAGACTCAAACGGGTGGGGGGGTAAGGCGTGGGCGTTCTATGCGTAGTATTATTATATCTTCTTTGGTCATAGCATGCGAGTGGCCAAGCAGTAGCGTACGCGCCGGACACCGGGCGATGTTACTGCAGCACTACACACTGTTTTCTGAGTTTTACACATCTGGAACTATTTCCGGGACTTCCAATTATTATTCTCGAACTATTTCTGCGGTTTACAACTCCGGACCGTTCCTCCAAAGTACTGCAAATGGTCTTTCGTGTGTTTTAGGAGGTTATACAATTCTAAAAAAAATTGTTGCATTATATTATGTATGTATACGATCATGTCAACTGTGGTTATAAAGCCTTGATTTATCTATGAAGAACCTTTTCCAGCTTTTACAACATTGCAACATTTTTCCAGATGATCTCGCCGTGGACTATCAATTCACCTTCAACCTGTCAAAGAAAGAGGACCGCCATCTTTCCGCCATTAATTTCCGGAATGCGCCCGTCAAACCAGATGTAGACGCTGACTTCAGTATAACTTGTTCGGCGCACGCGCGAATGAACCTGACTGTACGAACAAGAGCTGATCCAGCTGAGCGGACGCTGTTTTCTGACGTCAACTGTACTAATTTTAGATACAAGTGAGTATATTAAAAGTCAAATAAAGTATTGTGATATTTTTGAAGTCTACAGTACTTTAGTACAACTTGCTCGGCGCACGCGCGAATGAACCTGACTGTACAGACGCGGGCCGATTCCGCTAAAAGGACGCTGTTTTCTGACGTCAACTGTACGAATTTCAGATACAAGTGAGTACATTAAAAGTCAAATAAAGTATTGTGATATTTGTGAAGTCTACAGTACTTAAATAACTTGCTCGGCGCACGCGCGAATGAACCTGACTGTACGGACGAGGGCCGATCCTGCCGAGAGGACACTGTTTTCTGACGTCAACTGTACTTATCCTTACATAGTATAAAATAAAGTCGCTATTTTCGTTTGTTTATTTGTTTGTTTATTTGTTTGTCTGTATGCTTAAATCTTTAAAACTACGCAACGGATTTTGATGCGGTTTTTTTTAATGGATAGAGTGATTCAAGAGGAAGGTTTATATGTATAAAAATTCCCGAAATTCCCACGGGAACGGGCACAACGCGGGTAAAACCGCGGGGCGCTGCTAGTTTTTGATACAAGTGAGTATATTGTGACATTTGTGACGTCTACTGTACTTAATATGATGTATTTTAATATCACTTGAATGAACCTGACTATACTGACGCGGACGTTGACGCTGTTTTCCGACTTCAACTGTAAGCACTAACTTCGAATACAAATGAGTATTATTGTATCTATTTTTTTTAATTGAATATAATTTATAACACATCTAGGCACAGTTTTCTGTTCCATGTCAATCGCTGGCTAAATTCGTACTATTTCTTATAATATGTACATATATTGCAAATAAGCCTTTATATTTCTATCTTTACTACGAGTAGTAATTTTATAAATCCGAAATTGTATTTGTTGGTTTGTTTGTTATTCTTTTTCGTAGCAAAGGAGCGACTTAATTCTTTGCATGGATAATAGAGTTTTAAGTCTCTTAGAGTCCTACACACAATGCCGGCGGCATATCGCCGGAATGATCAATAGGTGCAGGCGGGCGCAGTGCAAACCCGGCGGCTCCAAATCACCTGCTTGGTTAGTGTGTAGGAGTCTTTACAGCTTAGTTAAATTTTTTCTTTAATTTACAGATTTGCAAAGTCCGAGCACGCGTTTGGAGTAGAAGACAACGTGACATTGACGACGTTCTTCGTGTACGTGTACGACTTCCGTCCGCCGCTGTGGATCCAGATCTCGTTCTCGCAGTACCCCAAGCTGAACCTGCAGCAGTTCTTCATCACCTTCTCCAGCTGCTTCCTGCTGCTGCTGCTCGTGGCTGCCGCATTGTGGAAGATCAAACAGGTACGAGTTATATTTATAAAAATATCTAGACATGCTAAATTTTGGAGAAGGATCAACGAGGTATGCAGCATTATGGAGAAGGATTCACCAGATATACAATATTTTGGAGAAGGTGCCACCAGATATGCAACATTTTGGCGAAGGATCCGCCAGATATGCAACATTTTGGAGAAGGATCCAACTGCAATGCGAAATTTTGGAAAAGATCCAACTGGAGTGCAAGATTTTTGAAAAATATTCAAGAAAAATGAATAATTTTAGGGGAAGATCCAACTGGTGTGCGAAATGTTGTCATAACAACATTTTGAACATCAAAATGTTCAATAGCTATGTTCACTGTGGATCCAGGTCTCATTTTTGCATACTCCAAGCTGAACCTGCAAAAGTTCGTATGCGTTACTTTTGATGAAGGTCCAATAAGTATGGCATATTTTGAGGAAGATTCAACTGGTATGCGACATTTTTGAAAAAAGATTTCAGGGGTATGTAACATTTTGGAGAAGGGTCCAACTGGTATGCGACATTTTTGAAAAAGATTTCATGGGTATGTAACATTTTGGAGAAGGGTCCAACGGGTATGCGAGGACGATCCAAAAGATATGCCATATTTTGGAAAATGATCTGACTTGTATGCTTTTGTATTTATATGCACCTTTTTTTGGGAAGGATTCAGATTTTTTTTAAAGCAGATTCAAAGAGTATGCAATTTTTTTAAAACGTGGATACATATTCAATCGCGATCACTGGTACGCGAAGTTTCGATATGAAAATGTAAGAGGTATGAAAAATGTTGAATAATAAAATTCAGTTAGTGAGAGGTATGTACATTTTGGAAAAGGGTCCAACTGGTTTGCGACATTTTTGAGGAAAATCCAAAAGGTATGCGATATTTTGGAAAAGGATCCGACTTATATGCATTTATATGCACCTTATTTTTGGAAGGATTTAGATTTTTTTAAGCAGATTCAGGGGGTATGCAAATTTTTAAAACGTGGATACATATGCAAACGCGAACACTGGTACGCGAAGTTTTGATATGAAAATGTAAGAGGTATGAAAAATGTTGGAGAATAATAAAATTCAGTTAGCGTGCATTTTTTTTGGAAAATATTGTTTTTTATCAGTTGTTTTTTTTTCAAGTTTTTTAGAACTCTGTAAAAATGATCTCCGGGTTTCCGTAAATAAACGGCTTTATTGTTGTTTCCAGAAATACGACATGTTCCGGCGCCGGCAGCGGCTGTTCGTGGAGATGGAGCAAATGGCGTCGCGGCCCTTCAGCCAAGTGCTCGTAGAGCTGGAGAAGGGCATCGCTAGTGAGTGCCATTTTATCAAGCTACTATATACAGGGTTATTTCTAATCAATTAGCATCCTTTTAGGGGCTAATTCTGAAACTACTAAAACATCAAAACTAACAACTTTTGTTCAGCGACTATTGGCAAAACTCGAAAAAAAAAATCAGCTGTTCCATACATTTTGTCGAAGGTGAACGATAATTTTCTATGGAACTTTTTTTTTTGAGAATTAATAAAAGTCGTAGAACAAAAGTTGTTAGTTTTGATGTATAGAATAAGCCCCTAAAAGGATGCTAATTGATTAGAAATAACCCTGTATATATAAGTGTAGCCGTGGTGATCTAGTGGTTGTAAAGCTGGCCTGTCATTGTCGAGGTCGTGGGTTAAATCCCGGTCCCGTACCAATGAGTTTCTTTGGAACTTGTGTACCTACGGATTTTCACACCACTGGCTTTTCGGTGAAAGAAAACATCGTGAGGCAACCTGCATACTTCTCTAGAAGAAATTCGATGGCGCGTATGGATCCGCCAGTCTGCACTGGGCCAGCGTGGTGGATATGGCCCAAACACCCTTCGTGGGTAGGCCTACGTCCTGCAGTGGACTTTTAAAAAGTCTGGTACAGTACATAATTATATTGGCTTGTTTAATTTCTGAAGAAGGATGAAAGCTTTTAGAATATAGGCATATTGAAACACTTCTTTAGTACCAATTAGCTGATTAGGTGAACTTCATATCACCTTCATCTTATTCGGTCGAGTCTAATTTCGATGGCGTTTAGAGCTACCATCGGTCAAATACGGAAACTTTGACAGATAGGACTGGTGGTTTTGTATGGGAAAATAAGTTATTAAATTATTAAACTAATTATTTTTCTTGCAACTTTTTTATATCTTCTAAATACAGTTTAAACCTTCTCTGAACTTCTACAAATAACTCCATACCAAATTTAGCCAAATCGGTTCAGCCGTTCTAAAATGCATAGGTAATAAACGTTCGAAATACATAAAACACTATGCAGGACGTCAGTCCAGGACGTATTTCAAATTTTGGATTAAATGAAATGTAAAGTTTTTGTTTAATTGTTATTTGTTTTATTTGTACACTATATTTTACACAGTTATTAATTTTACACTTTTTCCAGTTAGAATTATTTTTTACGTCTATCCTGATGACAGATGACAACCAGAGAGAAAGTCGGGAAAAGTGTGGCCAGTAGGCAAGTCTAAAAATACTACAGCACACGTCGTCGTTCCTACACCGAATAACAATAAGATTGTTGTATCAGATGGCGGCGTCCCGGCGCCGGTGGCGCTGGAGCCGTGCCGCGGCGGGCGCGCGGCGGTGCTGTCGCTGCTGGTGCGGCTGCCCACGGGCGGGACGGGGCGCGCGCCGCCGCTGGGCGGGCTGGCCGTGGGCTCCGCGCTCGTCACGCTCGGCCACCACCCGCCGCCCGGCAAGCGCCCTCCCATACACAGGTATATACTACACTAGCAAGCGACACTACGCCTTCACAAACAGGTGTAAGCGTCGCCCCCAAACACAGGTATACATTAACCTAGTAACGCCCCCAAACACGAGTATATGCTAAACTAGCAAGCGATGCCCCCAAACACAGGCATACGTCAACCATACCCATGATACTCCGTACAAAAAGAATACATGAATTATTCAAGAAAACGGCCCCCTAATACACATTACACAGGTGTACATAATACCAGAATACCAATGTTGAGTGTTGGGTCCTCCCAGCACATTTATAGCTGAGGTGAGTTCCTTTTGACACTTTAGTTTTTTTAGTTATTTTATAAGCTTTTTGTACTTATTATGTATCTGTCGAATAAATAATATTTCAGATATTTGATTTCTTTTCACATCTATCTAAGAAAATATGATAGTGTAGGTAGTGACTAACTTATCCGACAGCACCCTACACACAGGTATAAGTAAACTTAACTAGCGACGCCATCAAATACAGGTATACGTTAAAGTAGCAAGCGATTTACTCAAACAGGCATAATATTGTAAATCTAACTAGCAACGCCTCCACACACAGATATAAGCTAAACTAGCAAGTGATGCCCCCAAAAACAGGCATACGTTGAACTAGCGAGCGACGCCCCCACATACAGGTATACGTTAAACTAGCAAGCGACGCCCCCAAATACAGGTAAACGTTAAACTAACTAGCAAAGCCCCCAAAACACAGGTACATGCTAAACTAGCAAGCGACGCCACCAAATACAGATATACATTAAACTAGCAAACAGCGCCCCCACATACAGATATTTAACATGGCATGATCCCATCTACATTCAGGTATACATTAACCTACCTAGCAACCCATCTACCGCTCACACAGGTATACATAAGACTATATATTATTATAATAGCTAGCAGATCTCACACAGATCTAGACACGCGAAAGCGTGTCCAGCCAAGTCTAAGAAAAAGGAACTGGCGACGCGACGTGTGTAATATTACACGAACCATTTTGAGCCACTTTTGACCCCTTCATAACTCGAAAACTATTTAACCTATACAGGGTGATGGGGAGAGGGGTGCAAAGCTGAAAGGCGACGCTAGCATAGATCATTTAGACCCCTTTGAGCCATGGTTGTCTAAGACGAAGTGGGACTATTTTTTTTTTAAACAATTTTTTATGATTTTTGGCTAAAATCCCCGAAATTTTACCGTTAATTGCTAATGGTGGCCAGTTTGAATAATAAGTGATTTTTTTACATGTTATTTAATTAAAACAATCTGTAAGCAATCTAACAAAACATGTACTGAGCTTGTGTGTCATCAGATATTATTTTTACAGTCACTTGAAGTTCCCAAAAATTTTCAAAGATTAAGAAAACTGTTTTATGACGGCGTTTAAAAAAATAATTAATAAAGCTTTTTTAGTTCAAACCTTTTTGAAAACATGCTTAGTTATTGTTCTTTCTTTTGAGATATCATTTACGCCGATATCTCAAAAATTACTAAAATTAAAACGTAAAAACCAAATTGAGGCAGAAAATTTAAATTTTTAGGCAGATCAAAGAAACAACATTTTGCTTCAAAAAAACTGTTTTGTGTTCGAATTGATAACCGAGTTCAATTCTAAGAATGATTCATTGCACGTGCAGGAACCAGGAGGATTCCAAACAAAGGCCACCGCGCGCGGCGGCAATAAACTTGCCCTTTCCAGGTATTGCGCCCAGTAAAAGAATGGGCCATAAATTAGGGTTTATTTTACAGCAAAATTGACTTTATGGCAATAAAATAGTGTATCTCTATTTAGGATCAGTAACTACTTCAAAGGACTCGTCATCGTCACATCTTTTAGTCAAGTAACAACTGCCCTTGTGACTAGACGTAATTTTCATCGCGTTCATTCATAATTCACCGTATCCAGTTGTAGCCCTAAGCGCTCCTGCACGTGTTGAATTAGTATTGGTTATTTTTGTTTTACCGTGTCCAGTCGTAGCCTTAGCCCTAGCTTTGCGCTCCTGCACGTGTTGATTTTGTAGTTGTTTGAAGAGTTGACATTTAGTGCGCTCCTACGGCATTTTTAAATTGTGTAGTGACTATGGCTACTTTTTCCAATGCGGAATATGCGGATATCGTCTTCATGTATGGTAGAGCAGACGGCAATGGATCTTTGGCGCGGCGAATGTACCAAGAGCGCTATCCGAATCGCAGGGTACCGAATGTTCGAGTGTTTTACAACACATTTCGTCGGCTTGCTGAAGTTGGGATACACCGCGTGGAACCTGGAGTCAACCCAGGCAGACACACTCCTAACGTCGAGGAAGACATCATAGCAGCATTTGAAGCGGATCCCCATACCAGCACCAGAGCAGTAGCTCGAAATCTTAATATTTCACAATGGAAGGTGTGGAGTACAATGCACCAGAATGATAAATATCCGTTCCATGGCACGGGTGTGCAAGGTCTGGAAGAGCAAGATCCCATCAGAAGGATTCAATTTTGCCGTTACCTCCTCAACAGAGACATTGAAGATGAGTGGTTCCTGAAGTCAATCTTGTGGACGGATGAAAGCAAATTTTCTAGGGAAGGCATAACTAACTTTCACAACCTCCATCAATGGGCCGACAAGGGCAACAACCCCCACTGGAAAAAGCAGGTGTCGTTCCAGAGGAAATTCTCTGTCAATGTGTGGGCCGGAGTAATTGGCAGTACGTTGATTGGCCCCCACTTCTTACCAGACACTTTAAATGGCGATAATTATTTGGAATTTCTACTTGACGATCTACCTGTGCTTTTAGAGGAATCCGGTGCCCCGATATTCGAATCGGAGCGCGAAATTATCTTTCAGCAAGACGGCTGTCCAGCGCATTGGACATTAAATGTACGGGAATGCTTAGATCATTGCTTCCTTGATAGCTGGATCGGAAGAGGTGGGCCCATCCCTTGGCCCGCTCGTTCACCAGACCTGACCCCGTTGGATTTCTACGTGTGGGGTCGTGCCAAGGAGCTAGTGTATACGAGCGTAGAAATCAATACAAAAGACGAACTGATAGAGAGGATCAATTCAGCTTTTGAAACCATGAAACTGGAGATGATGTTAAAAACCACAACAACAGAAGTGAGAAGACGGGCTCGTGCTTGTGTTAGAAATCGCGGTAGTCATTTTGAACATGAAAAATAAATTATTTCAAATCAAATGTTGTTTTAATTAGTCCACATTAAAATTTAAATTTTCTTCCTCAATTTGGTTTTTACGTTTTAATTTTAGTAATTTTTGAGATATCGGCGTAAATGATATCTCAAAAGAAAGAACAATAACTAAGCATGTTTTCAAAAAGGTTTGAACTAAAAAAGCTTTATTAATTATTTTTTTAAACGCCGTCATAAAACAGTTTTCTTAATCTTTGAAAATTTTTGGGAACTTCAAGTGACTGTAAAAAAAATATCTGATGACACACAAGCTCAGTACATGTTTTGTTAGATTGCTTACAGATTGTTTTAATTAAATAACATGTAAAAAAATCACTTATTATTCAACATGGCCACCATTAGCAATTAACGGTAAAATTTCGGGGATTTTAGCCAAAAATCATAAAAAATTGATTACAAAAAAATAGTCCCACTTCGTCTTAGACAACCATGGCTCAAAAGGGTCTAAATGATCTATGCTAGCGTCGCCTTTCAGCTTTGCACCCCTCTCCCCATCACCCTGTATAATATATGAAATTTAGTATATTTATTAAAGTTCTTTAGCTTATCTACAATACAAAATTTCGTTAACTTTGCTCTGACCGTTACTGAAATATTAACGTTTAAAAACCGGGGTTTCATTGACTGATTCACTCACTAACTTATAGATCAAAAACATCGTACGAGTATATAAAAGTCACATATATTGACAAAGCTGTAGAGTTTGTGAAGTAATGACTTGTAGAGTAAGACGTGTAGAGTTAGAAGCTTGGCTTTACGTGAGATCTGACAACTTTTTGATAGTGGGAACTGTGATTTAGACTTGGCTTCATTTCACATGAAAATGTTTTTGTTGGATGTATATCTACCTAAGGTAAGGGACTATAATGGTAGTATGACTATGGCTCAGTGCGGGACGGCAGATTCACATACGCTGTTTAGTTTCTTTAGGGACGTACGCGATATTTTCCTTCACCGTCAAGCCAGTGGTGCAGTAAAAGCCATACATCATTTCCAAAGAACTAATTGGTACAGGCATATATGTAAGTGTATCGCTGAGCGAAGTGTGGAAGGGATGGCTGCGCATGAGTTTAGTATGGCGGTCAACATGCGCAGCCATCCCCTCCACAGTACCATCAGCGCTAGACTTACGTGCCGATACTTGTACTGAGTTTTAAGGTTTATTAATAACTTTCATAGTATTTTAGGGTTCCGGATCCAAAATAAAAGCGGGACCCTATTACTAAGACTCCGCTGTCTGTCTGTCACCAGGCTGTATCTCATGACATGAACCGTGATAACTAGAACATTGAAATTTTCACCAACAATCACTAAAAACAGAAAAAGAAATATTTGAGGGGTCTCCCATACCTACAACAAATCTGAATTGTGAGCCGTTTTTCACGGTGACAGATAGATGCTTGAAATATTCACAGAATATTCATGTGTATATTCTCTTCAACAATAAATAATTAAATTAAAATAAAATGTACTAAGCGGGCTTCTATACGGTGCTCCCACTCCGTGCGCGATTCCGGCTCGCACTTGGCCGATTATTTTATTTGGTTGTTTATTTAATTATTTCCTCAATGTGAAAATTAAACAATATCTATCCATCTATAAACAATAACTATTTTCTTTGTTCCAGAATGTAACATGGACTGTACATATATTGCTAAGTGTAAATATATATAGCAGCGCGTCGCTACGTAATCAACGCAACGTTCGAATTAATACTCAACGATTATCTTACTGAGGTATGATAAATATCATATTTTACTTTCGTCAATTTAGAATTATTTTCTCCAATTTTGTACCAGAATTTGATGTAAAAATAAGTCGAATCGAACTGAGATGATGATTATGAATTTAATATGTTTTGTATATGATTCTGATAGCAGAATAAGTTAAAATAATTTTTCGAAAAAAATAATTCATTGTCTATAGATGACTGAAAAAAACGGTAAACCGAAAATTTAAACCTTGTCAAATATAATAGGTATTTTTTCGTTTTCGGTTTTCATACTTAATAATTCAAAAAAAAAATGTAGTATTATAAAAATATCACTTCCGTTGAGTGGCCAAATGTAATTTTTCACTAAAACTGCACTTTTTAGCGTTATGTCACAGGAAAGTAGGGAATATCGGCAATTTGGAATATGGCTAGAAATTTGCAGCATTTTATATTAATCGGCACGCTGTATGTAGCTGAAACAAAACACATTTTATAAAATCGTTAATGAATTTTCACAAAAAGAAATTTCTGTTACATATATATAAAGTATATTCTTATTGATCTTCAAGCTTGTCGTCGTTGACATCCGTGTTATGGTTATTTTTATTATTTACTAAAGAAGACGTAAGATTTGCGTTTTGCATAATTATTTTAAATAAATGATTTTACATTATTTTGCCTCTCCCTAACAGTAATTGTAAGTTAAAATGTATTGAGACAGTCATTTAATTAGCTTTAAGTCAAACATCACAATCATTTTACACAAAAACGACGTATAATACAAGTAATTATGTACCTATAATATGATCTTTTTTACGAACGGGCTCGACCGTAATGTATTAATTTTATTTTAAACATGACATTTATGACTGTTTTTCGACGTCTCGAAAATATAAAGCTATATTCGAAATGTGCTTACAACCCTATGAACTTGTATACATTTACATGCTACTTTTATTTTTATAATTCTCCATCACCATATTTTTGTAACGACCAATCAAGATCGTGATAACATTATTTCTTACTCAACAAATAAATAAAACCTTATAAATAACGATCATATTATACTTCGAGATAAAAATATATTCTTTTGTGTTATCAGTTAAAGTATTTGAAGTTGTTAGCACATTATGTAATAACTTTGTATGTCGCTACTATTTATGTTACTTTTTACAAAAATACTAGTTATGTTATCTATGTACAATACGACAATATAATTCCATCGCTAGTCTTTAAAAAGATACCGCGTTTTTGTTAAATCTTAGAATTAGGAAAAGTGACGAATGACATAACTCCTCACGAAATGCGAAACTATACTTACTAGCTAAATTGACACTTCGGTATGATGACAGCATCCAGATTGAATTGAAGATATTTATCAAAAGGGACAGATGTCAAAATGACAGGTGTCAAGTATGATGAAATTACGTTGAAAAAATGCGCTTTTCACTGGAGTGCAAAGCTAGTTCCACATATTACGGTGCTTTTCACTGCCCTTTTGGGAGTTATGTCAAATAATTTGCTGGTGAATCAAATAGATGTAAATAGCTTACACTATTTTACGACTGATATGTAAATGATGTAAAGATTTTTTTAACGCATTTAGTTTGTAAGTGCTGTGTTGAATCGAAGCCTTGTTTTTTTACAAAACCTTCTTTCGTTTTTTGTTAGCTACCTATGGTATAAATTATCGGATGATGCATCGTCTATGAAATGTTGATACCATTTTGCTCTCTTACGTAGTAAGGGAATCTTAATCTTCTTTGAAACAAAATCATAAACAAATTAATAATACCATTTCATGTGTTAGTGAAAAACAACGCCGCCTATTTTGGGAATCATACAATTTTATAATTGCTATCGATGGTGTTTTAAGTTATTAATATAGTATTTCGCCGCTCTGTTCAAATTATTATTTTGATTCAACACAACTCTTACGTTAAGTGGTTCTCTTCCAATTCGATCGGCCTGGACTATATCGGTATAAACACGTGTTAAACGATTACCATCTTTGTTTGTAATGAAATAGGGTTCACGATAAAAAAACCGTTTTAGAATTCGTAGGGCATTTTCTATTTTATCGCTGGAAATATAAAAGTGGCAATCGTTAATACCTAGCTAATCTGAGATGATCGAATAGATAGAGAAGCACCAGTAGTGTACACACATTTTATAGTTAGATAAAAAGTATTTTATGATAAACGAGATATTACAATTCAATTTATTATGAAATATTAGGGTATTTAGGCTTAATTTTTTTTTACCGCCACGTAAAATTGTTAAACAAAATTGTAATTTAGATATATTGCCATTATGTGCTTTTTTTAATTAATTAATATTATAAAAGCATGCTCGACTCGCATTCTAATAATGAAATGTAATGTAGGTTTTATAAGTGTATAAAATTTATAGATCCATGATTTTATAAGACTTTTCCGTTTACGGGATCTGATTTTTTTTTTTTTTTTTTATAAAATAATACTCTCTTTTCTGTTATCTGTTTTATAATTATACATTGTTAAACATAATGAAAATCTTTTTGATAACTAGACAGAAACGTAAAATACTAGTTTCGTGTTTTGACTGCTACACTATACAAAGAAATATTTTGAAGTGAAGGTAACAATTTCATAGCAATATTATCGGCAAATTATTGCACGCGCGAATTGCAGCTAGTGCCAAAAACACTTTGAAAATTTCGCTCTAACTCTACTGTAAATGTAAAATTTAGATCAAAACTTTTTACATATTTTAAAGACATGAATTAGGAAATAAGTGAAATGACGCATTTCAGAGTTACGTTGTAACATTTTTTTTTATCATCACATGAAGGTCATAGCACATTACATTATTTGACACCGATTTGTTATAGTATTTATTATACTTTGTAATATGTCCAAGTATTATATGAATTGTAAAATCATTGAGCAATTATAAAATATTTGCTTCGAATTTGGTAATGTTTTAATATGTTAGAGTGAGTGAAGGCCGTTTAAAAATTAGCGATTTTAATGAATCTAAAATTTGAGAAACTTAAAATAAACAGATTGTCGTTTTTAAGTGTATTGTCGTATTGAAATAATTATCGTGATATACTTAAGTGATAAGGACCTAAGTAACTGTTGGTATTAATTGCACGAAACATAATAGTTATTGTAGAAATTAATTACAAAAATATGTGCTTTTCACTAAACTGCAAAATAGCGTGTAAATTAAGGTCATAGCACATCACAACAGCAACCATCAACATCAACTTTTACGTTTAAATAATTATTTCAAACGTGCACCACATAAATAGTGTTCATTATTTTAATTATTTATCAGAAGACAAAACAAATTATGGTCCCATAAAATATATCTCCAATAAGTTATTTTATATCTAAATATAGTTAAATTAAAATTAATGAAATCTAAGACATATAATGTATAATATACCTAATTAAAAAACCCCCGACACAAAAAAAATTGACAACAAACTTTCAATTGACAACCATTTTGAGCACATTTGTAGAATTTTGGTTCTTCCATCCCCACTTTAACCCACCATAACTCTTAAACGGCTCAATCGATTTTTATAAAACATAGCTAAGAACACTCTCGATTAAGTCTCCTTTCATCCAAAAAAAAACTAAACTGAAATCGGTTCAGTGGTTCGGGCGCTATGATGCCACAGACAGACAGACACACAAACAAACAGACACGTCAAACTTATAACACCCCTCTTTTTCGTCGGGGGTTAAAAATTGTAAAAATTGTTTTTGAAGATTTATAGATGCCACTGCATTGTGTAAAGTCTTGTTGAAAGAACAATATTATGGTTTTCAGTCATAGATAATTATGTCTAGAATCGTCGATTGCGTATAGGGTGTAAGAAAAAAGATGTGCTATACATACTTAGATAGCTACATATATATACGTTGTTATGATTTTATCATATTTAGACTCTAGATACTCGTAATAGTAAAAACCTGCAAAACACTTATAGAAGTGATAGAAAATAGATAATAGGTCATAAATGTGTTGATTTACTTAAGCATCTCATAAAAAATTCAACAGTAGTTTTTGGCGCGAAATGTTGTCTGACTATTACGCCCAGGCCGTGCGTAGTAGTCAGGCAAAAAAAACGTATACGCAGATAGAGACAAAATATATTAGTTTTGTCCTGTTCACACTTTAATACTTGCACATCTCGCCCTCTCTTACTTTTGTAATTATTATTATTGAACGCCCTGTCTAGTTAATACTTGACTATGTTTTCAGTATATTTTTAAACCATACTGATGTTGATGATGTTGACGTTGCCTGTTGGTCTAGTGTCTGATGACCTTTATTTTAAACTTCACTCACACTAGCGCCAAGTCATTTGTGTAAATGATAAAATATGTATAATTTTATGATAGTGTATATTAAAAATATACTATTGTTGATCTATATAATTTTATAGTGCAGCTAGCATGTAAGCTTAAATATTAAGCGTTGTAAATATAATAAAGAACATAAATTATTGGATTTCATAATAAAATAATCGATCTGCATTTTTGCGGTTTTATTATTATTACTAGCGATCCGCCCCGGCTTCGCACAGGTGTTTTATACATATAAAACTTCCTCTTGAATCACTCTATCTATTAAAAAAACGCATCAAAATCCGTAAAGTAAAGTGGGTAATTTATTGGCCTTATAACATGTCGTCATATTGGACAAGTCAAGCGTCAATCCGTTGTGTAGTTTTAAAGATATAAGCATACATAGGGACAGACAGGGAAGTGACTTGGTTTTATACTATGTATGTAGTGATAGTGATACAGGGTATATTTTTAAATGGCATCTGTTTAGCTAGACTGACCGAAGACGAGAGTTCGACCACAGCCACCAAACGCCGTTACTTGCGTTTGCTAGGTAGTTATAGACAAAAACTTGTTTTTAGGGTTCCATACCCAAAGGGTAAGAACGGGAACCTATTACTAAAACTCCGCTGTCCGTCCGTCCGTCTGTCTGTCTGTCACCAGGCTGTATCTCATGAACCGTAATAGCTATAGAGTTGAAATTTTCACAGATGATGTATTTCTGTTGCCGCTATAACAACAACAGAATAAAAAATATTTTAAGGCTTATAACAACAAACCTGAATTTTTAGCCGTTTTTCGCTCGATATTAATAACGGCAACAGAAAGATGCTTGAAATATTCACAGAATTTATTGTATATTGACTTGAAATAAAAAAATAATTAAAACAAAATAAGTATATAAAGAGGGGCTCCCATACGGTGCGCGAGACCCACTTGTGCTTCGCCGATTATTTTTAACCTACCTACTTAAATAGCCTACAGAAAATACAACAAATCTGCTTAACACACACATCAACTTAGCGGTCTTAATGAGGTAGACCGTAGGATCGCGTTGGATTCAAGCCGCTTCCAACCGATCTTTTGGCATTCTATAGGGGAGGCCTATGTCCAGCAGTGGACGTGTTACTGTTGATAAAAGGGAAGACCAGACCAGCTACTATCGTTGCTCTGGTAGGTGATATATTTCCCGTAAAGCTTTAAGTATTTTGTTGGTAGCGTAACAATTCTGTCCTATATTGAGATAAGAATCGATGGATTTCAACCGTCTTACCACAAAAGTTTTACACACGCTTTAGACAATGTTCAACAGTACATATTGCACGGTTAGTGTTTAAGGCGTGTTTAAGTCTTATGTGGTAAGGCGGCAAATGTTTTGAAAAAGAAGTCTAATACCTACCTCAATCATAATGAGGTTTGTCGTAAAATAAGAAAACCTTTATAGATAGGTAAATGACAGTAACAATATCATTGAATGTGACAAACGTCACTTGTAGGATTTTAGATTTGGCGCAATTCTACCGCGTTACATATTTTATTATAGTAATTTTTCTAATAATTTTACGTGTTTGTAGAAATGTTTTGTTTGTAGTTATTTTACGTAAGAGTTTCTTAGGTACTTAATAAAAATATTCATAAAATTGAAAAGAAGTCTGGGTCAGACTGTTCTGTCACGAATCTGCAAAAAGATGAGGGCATGAAAACATCAGAAAAGTAAAGATTGCCTATACTTAGAAAAGAAGTTTAAATAGTAAGTATGTCTTAACTGTAGGACGGTTGTATTAACGGTTTAGCCATGTCAGAGGCCTTCAGGTGTGGCTTCACTGTGTAGCCTTTTACTTAAACTATTGCCAAAGAATATATAATAATACCTGTCTACTATTATATGCTATTGCTGATCTGTATTTGAGTATTTGTAACCTTTGTAACTATAGCTGTTTTTTTTTATGTACTACTTTTGTTGTGTATTTCTTTTTTGACCGACGAACCACCGGAGGAGGTACCTAGTTATACATCCCCCTCACCCCTCTTGTTTATCATAGAGCGAGACAGATAGTCAGCTTACGCAGCAGTTAGCGGCTCTCACGCCTTGTTAGTTAGAATGCTGCGTAAGGGCCCACCGGCATAGAGATAAGGTAACATTAAGAATAGACTCTAGAAATAAATCATTATTATTAGAGCCTCCATATCGGCAACACCTTAGTTTTATTTTAGTTTTTAAAAACTCATTTAAGTGCTCCCTAAATTTAACTGGCGCAGCCGGTAGGATTCGCTCGTTAAAGGCTGTGCTAGTTTTCGTTACAGGCATCCAGTTTGGCCTGATCGCGGAATCGCGGCGCGGCGTGAGCGAATCCTCGAACCAAATAAATTCGTTAAGTGGCGGGACACCCGGTATGGCAGCGATCGGCTGGTGAGTAAGACTTTTCGCCATCCCTTCCAAATTCCTACCGTTCCATGATTTTTGTTATCTTGAGATAAGACTTCTCTCATTATAACTGTCTAGTGACTGTGTATAGAACTCTACCCAGTGTACTTTAGCGATAAGGAAATACATAGAGTAAACTAAACTAGAAGAGACATGCTGAATTAAAATCATTTAGCGGGTCTAGTATTGTTACAATAAGTAAGTTAGTAAGTGTAGCTAGATAGAGTAAAATAGACAAAATATTCACATTTTACAGTAAAAATATCCGTTTTAACAAAAATTAAAATAAAACGGATTAGTTAAAAATTTATCGCATATCTTGGTATATTACGGTTAATATTAGGCTATTGTTGTATTTTATTGCATTTTGTGAATTTATTGCGTGTTATAATAATATTGTGTGCACAGCCCCTGACCTACTAATTACTCTATAGCAATGGCACTAAACGGGGAAGTAGTACCGATACCCCGGGAAATGATTACCATCATACCGACTTTTGGAGGTGACCCGGGCCACCTAAATCTATTCATAAGAAAAGCCGAATATGTAATTAATAGGTATAGAGGCAATGCGGCTCAAGACTTGTACACATTCCACTCTATAACGAGCAGACTAACCGATAAGGCAGCTGCGTTGTTATCGGAACGCGAGGATGTATGCACCTGGAGTCAGCTTAAATGTTTGTTGAAACAACACTTTGGAGATCCGCGTAGCGAACAATGTATTAACATCGAGTTAGAGTGCATGAAAATTAAATCCGGCGAAAGTTATTTAGAGTTTTGTAATCGCATTCAGAGTACCCGTTCACTTTTGATTTCTAAAGTTAATCTGCTTGACGATCTGGAACTAAAACGGGCTAAAACAGTTATCTATAACCACACAGCTTTGAACGTATTCCTCTACAATTTACCAGAGGATATGGTACGCATAGTGCGATTGAAAAACCCAATGACCATAGAGGACGCTCTTAGTATAGTGCTCGAGGAAGTCAATTTCCTCGACCAATATAGTATGAGGAAACGTATTTACAACATTAACAGTAACGTTGCAATGCCTAAACCAATTTTACCCCAAAACCAGAACCTTGGGGGATTTAAATTTGGTGGGACACCCCAACTTACTGGGTTTAGACCTCCCGCGCTATTGCCTAATACTAATAACTCCCTAACACCGAAATTTAATTTCGGACAACAACCGGCACCATTTAGGATGCCGCAAGCTCCCCCACAAAATTTCGGCTACCGGCCGCAACTTGGGTACCGCCCACCTCAGTTCAACAATACTCCACAGTTTGGATATCGGCCACAGATTAATCCACCACAGTTCGGGTACAGACCGCAATTCGGTTACCGCCCCCAATTCGGTAACAATCAGCCACAACCAGCAGGCTTTAAGCCCAATCTCAGCGCGGGCATGTCACCTCAACAATTCGGGTATAAGCCGCCCCAGACAAATCCGTTAGACTCAACTGACGTCACAATGAGGACGGCTCTACCAGCGCCACCACGACGTGAAGGATTTAGACTAAACGAGCTTACCAACTATGACGAGGACCAATACTATTGTCAGTACGGCAACGAATACTATTACGATTACGACGAAACCGAACAAACCTATGGATACTCGGACGAGGGTGACCATGAGTTTTATCAAATGGAACCTTACGCTGAGACCCAGCAGACTGCCTCTCCTTCAGAGCAACCAACTGAAAATTTTCCGGCACTAGCCTCCACCGACAAGAAATCATAGAGCTAAATTGCGACCCTACTCTCAAACTGCCCCACATCTATATAGCCGAAATAGATGCCAAAATGATGATAGATACGGGCAGTACAAGGTCATTCATGAGCCCTCAAAAGGCATATCAGTATTTTTACAACGACATAAGACGTGAACCTTTTGAAGTCGTTAGCACCCACGCACGTAGCAAACATACAGAAGTCATAGAAATACCGCTTCTACCAACGTTTCAAAGTAGCGACTCTCATAAATTCTACTTATACAACGTAGACTCACGCTACGACGGCTTAATCGGGAACGACCTCCTCAGACAACTGGACGCTGTAATAGACCTTAAGAATTCGGTTTTAAAAACCAAGACCACATGCATTCCGATAATTAACACCAATCTGGATTACGTAATCGAGCTCCAACCAAGGACGGAACAACGCGTCAAGCTTCCCATAGACCAACACTCGGGCGAAGCTATAATTGACCATAGAGAATTCGGCCCCGGCGTACGAATGCCAAGCGCAATAGTGAACTGTGTCAACGGATACGCTACTACGGTTATCCAGAACGCCTCCGAAGAACGAGTTTTCCTCACAGTTTCACGGCCTATACAAGTATCGGGCGATTCAGCAAGAAAATGTGACCTCAACTTCACTACGGAAGCAACCGATACAGAGACTGACAAAATACTTGAAGAGAACCTAAATAAACTCCGACTGGAACACTGTAATAGCGAAGAACGCGAAAAAATTTTTAGGCTTTGTGAAGAATTTAAGGATATCTTTCACAGTGACCTATTGCCACTGACCTTCACTAACCAGGTGAAGCATAAGATACGCACAAAAAACGAGGACCCGATTTTCGTGAAACCGTACAGACAAGCCCCCGCCCAGGCGGAAGAAATCAATAGGCAGGTACAAAAAATGCTACAAGATAACATCATACAGGAATCGCATTCTCCGTGGAACGCCCCTGTGCATCTTGTACCCAAGAAAATGGACGCTTCCGGTCAGCAAAAATACCGCATGGTCATCGACTATAGACGTCTAAACGAAATTACTATAGACGACAAGTACCCCCTACCAAATATACACGATCTATTCGACAAATTAGGCAAAAGTGTTTACTTTAGCACACTGGACCTTGCAAGCGGGTACCATCAAATAGAAGTAGAGAAAGAAGACAGACAGAAGACAGCATTTAGCACCCAGAACGGCCACTTTGAGTTTTTGAGACTCCCGTTCGGTTTGAAGACGGCCCCAGCGACTTTTCAGCGCACCATGGACCATGTACTGCGAGGACTTCAAGGCCTACACTGCATGGTATATCTCGATGACGTCATCATCTTCTCATCCAGTCTCGAAGAACATGTTCAAAAACTCCGGCTGGTTTTCAACAAACTCAGGGAAACAAACCTCAAGGTACAGCTGGACAAGTCGGAATTTCTACGCAAAGAGGTGCTCTATCTTGGGCACACTATAACAAAGGATGGGCTGAAACCTAACAATGATAAAATCGAAGCCGTATTAAATTTTCCAATCCCCAAAACCACGACGGAAATCAAAAGTTTCTTAGGACTAGTCGGTTATTATCGACGTTTCATACCAAATTTTGCGAAAATAACCCAACCGCTAACGTCATGTCTGAAAAAACGCAACAAAATCATAATCGACCAAAATTATATAGATGCATTCAACAAGTGCAAAGAACTCCTAACTCATGCGCCACTTCTTCAATATCCGGACTACGATAAGCCTTTTATACTAACTACTGACGCGTCCAACGTAGCCCTGGGCGCTGTACTCTCTCAAGGACAAGTTGGGAGTGATCGGCCTATAGCTTATGCGAGCAGGACCTTGAGTGACACTGAAAGCCGGTACAGTACCATAGAACGAGAACTGCTTGCCATTATTTGGGCAACCAAACATTTTCGCCCATATCTGTACGGTCGGAAATTTTACATATACACCGACCATAGACCTCTAGCATGGCTAAATTCCCTTAAGGACCCAAATAGCAAACTGACACGTTGGAGACTACGCCTTCAAGATTTCGATTTTGAGATTATTTACAAAAACGGGAAACAAAACACAAATGCGGATGCTTTAAGTAGAATCAAGGTTAATGCCTTAAATTCTGATAGCGACACAGACGACGACGCAGACTCGATGATAGCGAACGTTGACAGCAAGGACCGCAAATTGGAGAAAGAGATGAAAGATGTTATTCAAAACATCGTGGAATTGTCAAAAAACCAAGGCCAGCGGCATGACTCATCGACCATTACCATATCAGACGCAAGCGAGACCCTAAGTCTGACAGACGAACCCATAAGCATACCAGATTCGGAAGACACCATTCGAGAGCTAGAAATTGAACGCCCAGTAATTCAATCGCCCACGGAAAGTACCAAATCACAAACGGTACACTCAGCAGCGGATCTGGAATCAAATGGTATACCTATTTTACACGAAGCTATCGACAATGAAATGAAATGAAATGAAATGAAATGAAATTGTTTATTCACCAGACAATGTCCACAATAAATTCCACAGATTAAAAGTAAATGACAATAAAATTACAATTTAAATATTAAAATGTCAATAAAACGATTACACACATTAAATAAAATTACAATATAAATATTAAAATGTCAACAAATAGAATAAAATGTCAACAAAAAGCGTGCGTAACGGGAGCGTGGTACGCTCTCCACGTTCTATGCAGGGGACTGGAATCCCACTCTCTCGCCGCCGAGACCAGGGAGTTGGAGGAGCGGTACAGCGCCGCGCGGGCGCCGGCCGAGCGCGCCCGCAGCAGCGCCTGCCAGCCGGGCGCGCGCCCCGCCGCGAACATGCCGCTCGCGCTGCACCACCGCGGCAGCCGGAACATGGCGCGCCACGCATCGTTGTACTGCACCCTCATCTCGCTCAGCGCCGCCTTGGTGTGGTTTGTCCACAGTTCTACCGTATACACGCTCGTGCAAAAACTGATAAAAAGCTGAGTTTTTACAGAGTCGCTACATCTGTGGAACCTTCTGGCCAGCATGTTGGCGCGCACGGCGATGGCTCGCCTCTGCCTCTGTATGTCGGCGTGATCCGATAGGTCGGAGGTGATCATGTGCCCGAGGTATTTGACTTCCTCGACTCTCTCTAGCGCGGCGCCGGACAGCATAAGAGGAGGCAGCCGGTTACCGTAATTAGAGGCGCTTTTAAATACCATGTATACTGATTTATCCGCATTGTACTTCATGTTATGCTCCTCCGCATAACTCTCGCAGATCGCCAATAGTTTTCGCATCGCGGATATTGACGGGGCTAACAGTACCATGTCGTCTGCGTAAGAAATATGATTGGTCATGGTCCCGTTGATGGAGCAGCCTACACCTGACTTTATGAGCTTCTCGGAAAGGCCATCCATATACAAATTGAAGATGGGTGGAGACATACTTCCACCTTGCCTTACTCCGCATTCAAGGGTGGTAGGTGCAGAATACTCATTTTTCCATCGTACTCTATTCCTTTGCTGCTCATACCAGTTCTTTAGTACCTGGACAATTTGGTTAGGAACCCTCCGGTCTCGTAATTTTTGCCATAGCAATTTGTGACTTACGCGATCGAACGCTTTGCTCAGGTCGAGATAGCAGGCTATAACCGATGTATTTCTGCTCTTGTAATATCCCGCAACCTGTTTCAACACATAGATAGCAGTGGTGGTTGATGTGTTACTTTTGAAACCATATTGACAGTCCGACGATTCTATGTAGGGAGCAGCACAGCTATGCAAAACCTTCTCCAACAGCCTAGCCACCATATTAGCCAGTGCTATCGGCCGATAATTACTGATGCTAGATACATTTTTTCTTCTATTTTTGCAAATAGGAATAATTACCGTGTCAGTGAGGGCCGTCGGAAGATGACCAGTTTTAATGATGGCCGTGAAAAGGACCGACAGCACATGGTACATTCCTAAGCCGCCGTGTTTAATGTGATCTATGGTCAAGCCATCCAAACCCGGCGACTTTCCGCCGGCTGTTTGTTGTACTACGTTCGCAATATCTTTCACGGATATCGTAATATCGCTGTCGGATTGAGTATGCGATACTTCCTCAACCGGTCGGGTAATAGGCGCGGGCTGGTTAAACATTATACTAAAGTTTTCTGCAATATTTCTGTCATCCGTCACTCCGTCTATATGAGAAGGGAAATTAGAAGGCGACTTCACTGCTTTATTTATTCTGTGCCAAAACTTAGCAAAATTTTTATGTTTCATCTCCATAGCTATGTTATCCATAGTAATCTGTTCGTGATTTTGTTGGCAATATTTTAGCGCTTGTTTAAAAGCCGCGCGCTTTCGCTTGCGGTCGTCTAGCATGGGTCCGGTAGTGGGGCGGCCGGCTTGGTTCCATAGACGTAATGACTTACGGGAGGCGGCATATTTATCAGCGACGTATTTGTTCCACCCCGGAATTATATTCTTTTTACGAGGGCGACTTCTCTTTATTTTAAATGAATTCATAGCACAAGTCTGCATTATATTTATAATCGAATTGTAAAAACTATCAATCTCTGCTGACTCATTCAAGTCTAAGTTTTTAGACATAAGTTGATTTAGTTGTTGAGTCACCATTGATTTATAATTCGCAATACATTCACTTGATGTCGGTTTCCAAGTCCATGAGGGTCGACATGGTAATGATGAATTTCCAGATATTGTCAGATCTTTTACCTCTAATTTTAATGAGAGTGGCCTATGGTCTGTCCAGTCTGCTGATATGTCTATGGAAATGTCCCTGATGGCGCGGTATGCATTCTCAGTGGCAAGGCAGTGATCCAACCAGCTAGTGGTGTGGTGCGCGTCACTAACGAATGTGTATGACGTATTCGGTAACTTCAGATTATCTACATATTTATACTTATATTCAGTGCAAAAATTTTGTAGTTCGGTGCCAAATCGTCGCCTAGGATCCGCGTTGAAATCTCCGATCACAATCGTGTCTGATATTTGCGTTTCTTCGATGATCGAGTGAATTTTACCTAATAATTCGCAAAACTCGGGCAGATTGTCAGCTGTATCGCAGGGCATATATACATTTATTACTAACAATGTACGCGTAGTGTCGCGAGTGTGGATTTCGACCGCACAGAGCCGCGGACTATCGCATTCTACGGGTATACATTGTAATGTATTTTTATACAAGATTGCGGTACCGCCATGAACTCGACCTACTAATGTTTTTGTCGAATCAATTGCTGATGTTCCAATAGAGTTAAAACCGTTATGTATTGTATTAAGAAAATCCAAATCAGTCGGCAAAAGCCAAGTTTCTTGTAAAAGTATTAATTCATTAGTCAGACAAAGATCTTGAATAAATTTTGCCTTTTTTCGTACGTTTTTACAATTGATTGATGTGATTCTAAGACTATCCATATTTATATAATTGTGCAGCGTTATTATCGCGAGTGCTATTACTGCTAACACTGCGCTGGTGGTAGCGACCAACAATGACCCCTGGTGGCCACATATCTTTATTTATCACAGCTGACAGTCTGTCCCATGCTATAGTAATTTTATATTCATCGTATGGCACCTTATTGCTTCGCGGTAGTTTTTGGATATCTAATGCAGTCTCACCGATATCTTTCATGTGATCAGATAGGTCTTGGACAGTAACTGAGCTGTCAAGGTTGGCTACATAAACTTGAGCAGTGCGCGGGGCAGCTTTGATTTTACTGTTGACGTTATTCGTAGATGTCCCTATGATATTTCGGTTTTGACGACGGTGTTTTTTATGCGTGACTACTTGAAAGCCATCATCGACTTTATCGCTTATTACTAGCTTAGACTTAGACCTGCGGCCTACCTGTTGCTCGCTGCCGTTGGCGGGCTTCTTACTTGTAACGGTACATGGTGGCGCCGGCGGGACTGTATTTGTAGACAATAAGCCTAACCAAATTTTAGTGCTATCATGGCTTAAAAACGAACTCCACGTGAAAGACATATCACACGACAAACACAAAATTCTAGAAGTCTTCCTACCCGTCAACAACCCGGAACTGATTAAAAACTTCCTAAAAGAGTACATCAGACCCAAAATCAAGTATTTCATTTACTTCGAAGAGCAAGAACATCGGCGACAGTTCAGTAATATAGTAATAGCACTATTTAAAAGAGATATGATAAATCTATACGAATGTACAGAACGAGTAGTATACGTCGAAGATGAAGGCGAGCAAAAAGAGATTGTACTTAAATATCATGAGGGAAAAACATGCCACCGAGGTATAAAGGAAACACTTGTTAGACTTCGCAGAAACTATTATTGGAGGAAAATGGAAGAAACCGTTTCGGCCATTATCAACGCATGCGATGCATGCCGAAAAATGAAATACGACAGAAAACCTCTTAAGCCAGTCCTGCAACTAACTCAGACGCAGGACGCACCCTTCCAGGAGTTATTCATCGATCTATTCTCTATCGACGGTAAATATTACCTAACCCTTATAGACGCCTTCAGTAAATTGGGACAAGCCATCGAAATACCCAACAAATCAACACCAGAAGTTGTCAGGGCCCTAACGAAGTACTTCTCTTTTTATGGTATCCCTAAAAAGATAAGCTCTGACCCTGGAATGGAATTCAACAATGAACTGATGAAGGAGTTCCTCAGCCTACATAAAATAGAACGTCATGTAGGTACAATCAATAACCCGAATTCAATGGGATTAATCGAACGATTCCACTCAACGATTATTGAAATATATCGGTTAGCAAAATATGAACAGAAGTGCACGGACGCCGCCTCCATCATGACGTACTCGATCATGGCGTATAATCACACTATACACACTGCCACCGGCCTTACCCCATGTCTGTGAACTTGGCATATCATTGTCTAGCAGATCAGGAATAAATTAGAGTTCTATTCGCATGCAGCATAGTTCTGTAGTTCCTGATACTTTTTAGGAATAGTTCTGCTGATTTTCCTGAAAAAAAGTTAGTTGAAAAAATGATCTGCTAACTTCCGGCAGCAAATCATTTTTCAGATTTTCAAAAACAAATGCATGTTCTAGTCGCTTCCAAGTGTGTTCTATAGTTCCTGATACTTTTCAGGAATAGTTCTGCCGTTTTTCCTAAAAAAAAGTTACTTTGAAAAAATGATCTGCCAACTATCGGTAGCAGATCAATTTGCATCATTACTAAATTAAATGCAATCTTTTATTGCATGCAGGTAAGTTTGACAGTTCTTGATACTTTTCAGGCGTAGTTCTGCCAATTTCAGCTGAAAATCAATGTCAGGCGACGGTGATAACTGATGAATGTCTTAAATATAAAAATCAATTTTCTTACATCCTCAAATTGAACAAGGAGGCTGGAACTCCTTGGTTTTGTATAAAAACAGATCTAATCTAGACTAACAATTACAATCTGGATACTAAAGTCACGCAACAATATCAGCAGATCAGGGGTCAAAGTCTGAAAAATGAAAAATGCTAATATATTTTTTTGGAATCTTAAAATTGTACTAGGAGGCCGGAACTCCTTGGTTTTGAATAGAATCTGATTAGTTCTAGAATAATAATTACAATCTAGACACAAAAGTCACGCGGCAATATCAGCAGATCAGGGGTCAAAGTCTGAAATATGAAAAATGCTAATATACTTTTTTGGAATCTTTAACTTGTACTAGGAGGCCGGAACTCCTTGGTTTTTAATAGAAACCAATCTAGTCTAGACAATCAATATCAATCTGGATACATAAGTCACGCGACAATATCAGCAGATCATGGGTGAAAGTCTAGAAAATAAAAAATGCTAATATATTTTTTTGGAATCTTAAACTTGTACTAGGAGGCCAGAACTCCTTGGTTTTGAATAGAATTTGGTAAGTTCTAGAATAATGACTAAAATCTGGTCACAAAAGTTACGCGAAAATATCAGCAGATCAGGGGTCAAAGTCTGAAAAATGAAAAATGCTAATATATTTTTTTGGAACCTTCAAATTGTACTAGGAGGCCGGAACTCCTTGGTTTCGTATGGAATCTGATCAGTTCTATAATAATAACCACAATCTGGACACATAAGTCACGCGACAATATCAGCAGATCAGGGGTCAAAGTCTGAAAAATGAAAAATGCTATTTTTTTTTTGTCTCTTAAATTGTACTAGGAGGCCGGAACTCCTTGGTTTGGAAAAGAATCTGATTAGTTCTAGAATAATGACTGAAATCTAGACACAAAAGTCACGCGGCAATATCAGCAGATCAGGGGTCAAAGTCTGAAAATTGAAAAATGCTAATTTATTTTTTTAGAATCTTAAAACTGTACTAGGAGGCCGGAACTCCTTGGTTTTGTATAGAAACAGGTCTGGTCTAGAGAATCAACATCAATCTGGATACATAAGCCACGCGACAATATCAGCAGATCATGGGTGAAAGTCTAGAAAATGAAAAATGCTAATTTATTTTTTTGGTATCTTAAAATTGTACTAGGAGGCCGGAACTCCTTGGTTTTGTATAGAAACAGGACTGATCAAGACTACCAACAAGAATCTGAATAAAAAAGCCACGCGACAATATCAGCAGATCATGGGTGAAAGTCTAGAAAATGAAAAATGCTAATATATTTTTTTGGTATCTTAAAATTGTACTAGGAGGCCGGAACTCCTTGGTTTTGAATAGAATCTGATTAGTTCTAGAATAATGACTAAAATCTAGACACAAAAGTCACGCGACAATATCAGCAGATCAGGGGTCAAAGTCTGAAAAATGAAAAATGCTCATATATTTTTTTGGTATCCTAAAATTGTACTAGGAGGCCGGAACTCCTTGGTTTTTAATAGAAACTAATCTAGTCTAGACAATCAATATCAATCTGGATACATAAGTAACGCGACGATATCAGCAGATCATGGGTGAAAGTCTAGAAAATGAGAAATGCTAACATATTTTTTCGGAATCCAAAAAATGTACTAGGAGGCCGGAACTCCTTTGTTTCGTATAGCATCTGATTGGTTCTAGAATAATAACTAAAATGCAGATACAAAAGTCACGCGACAATATCAGCAGATCATGGGTGAAAGTCTAGAAAATTAAAAATGCTAATTTATTTTTTTGGAATCTTAAACTTGTACTAGGAGGCCGGAACTCCTTAGTTTTGAATAGAATCTGATTAGTTCTAGAATAATGTTTGAAATCTAGACACAAAAGTCACGCGGCAATATCAGCAGATCAGGGGTAAAAGTCTGAAAATTGAAAAATGCTAATTTATTTTTTTAGAATCTTGAAACTGTACTAGGAGGCCGGAACTCCTTGGTTTTGTATAGAAACAGGTCTGGTCTAGACAATCAATATCAATCTGGATACATAAGCCACGCGACAATATCAGCAGATCATGGGTGAAAGTCTAGAAAATGAAAAATGCTAATTTATTTTTTTGGTATCTTAAAATTGTACTAGGAGGCCGGACCTCCTTGGTTTTGTATAGAAACAGGACTGATCAAGACTACCAACAACAATCTGCATAAAAAAGCCACGCGACAATATCAGCAGATCATGGTTGAAAGTCTAGAAAATGAAAAATGCTAACATATTTTTTCGGAATCCAAAAAATGTACTAGGAGGCCGGAACTCCTTCGTTTCGTATAGCATCTGATTAGTTCTAGAATGATAACTAAAATCCAGATACAAAAGTCACGCGACAATATCAGCAGATCATGGGTGAAAGTCTAGAAAATGAAAAATGCTAATTTATTTTTTTGGAATCTTAAACGTGTACTAGGAGGCCGGAACTCCTTGGTTTTGAATAGAAACAGGTCTGGTCTAGACAATCAATACCAATCTGGATACATAAGTCACGCGACAATATCAGAAGATCATGGGTGAAAGTCTAGAAAATGGAAAATGCTAATATATTTTTTTGGTATCTTAAACTTGTACTAGGAGGCCGGAACTCCTTGGTTTTGAATAGAATCTGATTAGTTCTAGAATAATGACTGAAATCTAGACACAAAAGTCACGCGGCAATATCAGCAGATCAGGGGTCAAAGTCTGAAAATTGAAAAATGCTAATTTATTTTTTTAGAATCTTAAAACTGTACTAGGAGGCCGGAACTCCTTGGTTTTGTATAGAAACAGGTCTGGTCTAGACAATCAATACCAATCTGGATACATAAGTCACGCGACAATATCAGCAGATCATGGGTGAAAGTCTAGAAAATGGAAAATGCTAATATATTTTTTTGGTATCTTAAACTTGTACTAGGAGGCCAGAACTCCTTGGTTTTGAATAGAATCTGATTAGTTCTAGAATAATGACTGAAATCTAGACACAAAAGTCACAAGGCAATATCAGCAGATCAGGGGTCAAAGTCTGAAAATTGAAAAATTCTAATTTATTTTTTTTGAATCTTTAAACTGTACTAGGAGGCCGGAACTCCTTGGTTTTGTATAGAAACAGAACTGGTCTAGACAATCAATACCAATCTGGATACATAAGTCACGCGACAATATCAGCAGATCATGGGTGAAAGTCTAGAAAATGGAAAATGCTAATATATTTTTTTGGTATCTTAAACTTGTACTAGGAGGCCGGAACTCCTTGGTTTTGAATAGAATCTGATTAGTTCTAGAATAATGACTGAAATCTAGACACAAAAGTCACGCGGCAATATCAGCAGATCGGGGGTCAAAGTCTGAAAATTGAAAAATGCTAATTTATTTTTTTAGAATCTTTAAACTGTACTAGGAGGCCGGAACTCCTTGGTTTTTAATAGAAATTAATCTAGTCTAGACAATCAATATCAATCTGGATACATAAGTCACGCGACGATATCAGCAGATCATGAGTGAAAGTCTAGAAAATGAGAAATGCTAACATATTTTTTCGGAATCCAAAAAATGTACTAGGAGGCCGGAACTCCTTCGTTTCGTATAGCATCTGATTAGTTCTAGAATAATAACTTAAATCCAGATACAAAAGTCACGCGACAATATCAGCAGATCATGGGTGAAAGTCTAGAAAATGAAAAATGATAATTTATTTTTTTGGAATCTTAAACTTGTACTAGGAGGCCGGAACTCCTTGGTTTTGAATAGAAACAGGTCTGGTCTAGACAATCAATACCAATCTGGATACATAAGTCACGCGACAATATCAGAAGATCATGGGTGAAAGTCTAGAAAATGGAAAATGCTAATATATTTTTTTGGTATCTCAAACTTGTACTAGGAGGCCGGAACTCCTTGGTTTTGAACAGAATCTGATTAGTTCTAGAATAATGACTGAAATCTAGACACAAAAGTCACGCGGCAATATCAGCAGATCAGGGGTCAAAGTCTGAAAATTGAAAAATGCTAATTTATTTTTTTAGAATCTTAAAACTGTACTAGGAGGCCGGAACTCCTTGGTTTTGTATAGAAACAGGTCTGGTCTAGACAATCAATACCAATCTGGATACATAAGTCACGCGACAATATCAGCAGATCATGGGTGAAAGTCTAGAAAATGGAAAATGCTAATATATTTTTTTGGTATCTTAAACTTGTACTAGGAGGCCGGAACTCCTTGGTTTTGAATAGAATCTGATTAGTTCTAGAATAATGACTGAAATCTAGACACAAAAGTCACGCGGCAATATCAGCAGATCAGGGGTCAAAGTCTGAAAATTGAAAAATGCTAATTTATTTTTTTTGAATCTTTAAACTGTACTAGGAGGCCGGAACTCCTTGGTTTTGTATAGAAACAGAACTGGTCTAGACAATCAATACCAATCTGGATACATAAGTCACGCGACAATACCAGCAGATCATGGGTGAAAGTCTAGAAAATGGAAAATGCTAATATATTTTTTTGGTATCTTAAACTTGTACTAGGAGGCCGGAACTCCTTGGTTTTGAATAGAATCTGATTAGTTCTAGAATAATGACTGAAATCTAGACACAAAAGTCACGCGGCAATATCAGCAGATCGGGGGTCAAAGTCTGAAAATTGAAAAATGCTAATTTATTTTTTTAGAATCTTTAAACTGTACTAGTAGGCCGGAACTCCTTGGTTTTTAATAGAAATTAATCTAGTCTAGACAATCAATATCAATCTGGATACATAAGTCACGCGACGATATCAGCAGATCATGAGTGAAAGTCTAGAAAATGAGAAATGCTAACATATTTTTTCGGAATCCAAAAAATGTACTAGGAGGCCGGAACTCCTTCGTTTCGTATAGCATCTGATTAGTTCTAGAATAATAACTTAAATCCAGATACACAATCTCAGGCGACAATATCAGCAGATCATGGGTGAAAGTCTAGAAAATGAAAAATGATAATTTATTTTTTTGGAATCTTAAACTTGTACTAGGAGGCCGGAACTCCTTGGTTTTGAATAGAATCTGATTAGTTCTAGAATAATGACTGAAATCTAGACACAAAAGTCACGCGGCAATATCAGCAGATCAGGGGTCAAAGTCTGAAAATTGAAAAATGCTAATTTATTTTTTTAGAATCTTAAAACTGTACTAGGAGGCCGGAACTCCTTGGTTTTGTATAGAAACAGGTCTGGTCTAGACAATCAATACCAATCTGGATACATAAGTCACGCGACAATATCAGCAGATCATGGGTGAAAGTCTAGAAAATGGAAAATGCTAATATATTTTTTTGGTTTCTTAAACTTGTACTAGGAGGCCGGAACTCCTTGGTTTTGAATAGAATCTGATTAGTTCTAGAATAATGACTGAAATCTAGACACAAAAGTCACGCGGCAATATCAGCAGATCAGGGGTCAAAGTCTGAAAATTGAAAAATGCTAATTTATTTTTTTAGAATCTTTAAACTGTACTAGGAGGCCGGAACTCCTTGGTTTTTAATAGAAACTAATCTAGTCTAGACAATCAATATCAATCTGGATACATAAGTCACGCGACGATATCAGCAGATCATGGGTGAAAGTCTAGAAAATGAGAAATGCTAACATATTTTTTCGGAATCCAAAAAATATACTAGGAGGCCGGAACTCCTTCGTTTCGTATAGCATCTGATTAGTTCTAGAATAATAACTAAAATCCAGATACAAAAGTCACGCGACAATATCAGCAGATCATGGGTGAAAGTCTAGAAAATGAAAAATGCTAATTTATTTTTTTGGAATCTTAAACTTGTACTAGGAGGCCGGAACTCCATGGTTTTGAATAGAATCTGATTAGTTCTAGAATAATGACTGAAATCTTGACACAAAAGTCACGCGGCAATATCAGCAGATCAGGGGTCAAAGTCTGAAAATTGAAAAATGCTAATTTATTTTTTTAGAATCTTAAAACTGTACTAGGAGGCCGGAACTCCTTGGTTTTGTATAGAAACAGGTCTGGTCTAGACAATCAATACCAATCTGGATACATAAGTCACGCGACAATATCAGCAGATCATGGGTGAAAGTCTAGAAAATGGAAAATGCTAATATATTTTTTTGGTATCTTAAACTTGTACTAGGAGGCCGGAACTCCTTGGTTTTGAATAGAATCTGATTAGTTCTAGAATAATGACTGAAATCTATACACAAAAGTCACGCGGCAATATCAGCAGATCAGGGGTCAAAGTCTGAAAATTGAAAAATGCTAATTTATTTTTTTTGAATCTTTAAACTGTACTAGGAGGCCGGAACTCCTTGGTTTTGTATAGAAACAGAACTGGTCTAGACAATCAATACCAATCTGGATACATAAGTCACGCGACAATACCAGCAGATCATGGGTGAAAGTCTAGAAAATGGAAAATGCTAATATATTTTTTTGGTATCTTAAACTTGTACTAGGAGGCCGGAACTCCTTGGTTTTGAATAGAATCTGATTAGTTCTAGAATAATGACTGAAATCTAGACACAAAAGTCACGCGGCAATATCAGCAGATCGGGGGTCAAAGTCTGAAAATTGAAAAATGCTAATTTATTTTTTTAGAATCTTTAAACTGTACTAGTAGGCCGGAACTCCTTGGTTTTTAATAGAAATTAATCTAGTCTAGACAATCAATATCAATCTGGATACATAAGTCACGCGACGATATCAGCAGATCATGAGTGAAAGTCTAGAAAATGAGAAATGCTAACATATTTTTTCGGAATCCAAAAAATGTACTAGGAGGCCGGAACTCCTTCGTTTCGTATAGCATCTGATTAGTTCTAGAATAATAACTTAAATCCAGATACACAATCTCAGGCGACAATATCAGCAGATCATGGGTGAAAGTCTAGAAAATGAAAAATGATAATTTATTTTTTTGGAATCTTAAACTTGTACTAGGAGGCAGGAACTCCTTGGTTTTGAATAGAATCTGATTAGTTCTAGAATAATGACTGAAATCTAGACACAAAAGTCACGCGGCAATATCAGCAGATCAGGGGTCAAAGTCTGAAAATTGAAAAATGCTAATTTATTTTTTTAGAATCTTAAAACTGTACTAGGAGGCCGGAACTCCTTGGTTTTGTATAGAAACAGGTCTGGTCTAGACAATCAATACCAATCTGGATACATAAGTCACGCGACAATATCAGCAGATCATGGGTGAAAGTCTAGAAAATGGAAAATGCTAATATATTTTTTTGGTTTCTTAAACTTGTACTAGGAGGCCGGAACTCCTTGGTTTTGAATAGAATCTGATTAGTTCTAGAATAATGACTGAAATCTAGACACAAAAGTCACGCGGCAATATCAGCAGATCAGGGGTCAAAGTCTGAAAATTGAAAAATGCTAATTTATTTTTTTAGAATCTTTAAACTGTACTAGGAGGCCGGAACTCCTTGGTTTTTAATAGAAACTAATCTAGTCTAGACAATCAATATCAATCTGGATACATAAGTCACGCGACGATATCAGCAGATCATGGGTGAAAGTCTAGAAAATGAGAAATGCTAACATATTTTTTCGGAATCCAAAAAATATACTAGGAGGCCGGAACTCCTTCGTTTCGTATAGCATCTGATTAGTTCTAGAATAATAACTAAAATCCAGATACAAAAGTCACGCGACAATATCAGCAGATCATGGGTGAAAGTCTAGAAAATGAAAAATGCTAATTTATTTTTTTGGAATCTTAAACTTGTACTAGGAGGCCGGAACTCCATGGTTTTGAATAGAATCTGATTAGTTCTAGAATAATGACTGAAATCTTGACACAAAAGTCACGCGGCAATATCAGCAGATCAGGGGTCAAAGTCTGAAAATTGAAAAATGCTAATTTATTTTTTTAGAATCTTAAAACTGTACTAGGAGGCCGGAACTCCTTGGTTTTGTATAGAAACAGGTCTGGTCTAGACAATCAATACCAATCTGGATACATAAGTCACGCGACAATATCAGCAGATCATGGGTGAAAGTCTAGAAAATGGAAAATGCTAATATATTTTTTTGGTATCTTAAACTTGTACTAGGAGGCCGGAACTCCTTGGTTTTGAATAGAATCTGATTAGTTCTAGAATAATGACTGAAATCTATACACAAAAGTCACGCGGCAATATCAGCAGATCAGGGGTCAAAGTCTGAAAATTGAAAAATGCTAATTTATTTTTTTTGAATCTTTAAACTGTACTAGGAGGCCGGAACTCCTTGGTTTTGTATAGAAACAGAACTGGTCTAGACAATCAATACCAATCTGGATACATAAGTCACGCGACAATACCAGCAGATCATGGGTGAAAGTCTAGAAAATGGAAAATGCTAATATATTTTTTTGGTATCTTAAACTTGTACTAGGAGGCCGGAACTCCTTGGTTTTGAATAGAATCTGATTAGTTCTAGAATAATGACTGAAATCTAGACACAAAAGTCACGCGGCAATATCAGCAGATCGGGGGTCAAAGTCTGAAAATTGAAAAATGCTAATTTATTTTTTTAGAATCTTTAAACTGTACTAGTAGGCCGGAACTCCTTGGTTTTTAATAGAAATTAATCTAGTCTAGACAATCAATATCAATCTGGATACATAAGTCACGCGACGATATCAGCAGATCATGAGTGAAAGTCTAGAAAATGAGAAATGCTAACATATTTTTTCGGAATCCAAAAAATGTACTAGGAGGCCGGAACTCCTTCGTTTCGTATAGCATCTGATTAGTTCTAGAATAATAACTTAAATCCAGATACACAATCTCAGGCGACAATATCAGCAGATCATGGGTGAAAGTCTAGAAAATGAAAAATGATAATTTATTTTTTTGGAATCTTAAACTTGTACTAGGAGGCAGGAACTCCTTGGTTTTGAATAGAATCTGATTAGTTCTAGAATAATGACTGAAATCTAGACACAAAAGTCACGCGGCAATATCAGCAGATCAGGGGTCAAAGTCTGAAAATTGAAAAATGCTAATTTATTTTTTTAGAATCTTAAAACTGTACTAGGAGGCCGGAACTCCTTGGTTTTGTATAGAAACAGGTCTGGTCTAGACAATCAATACCAATCTGGATACATAAGTCACGCGACAATATCAGCAGATCATGGGTGAAAGTCTAGAAAATGGAAAATGCTAATATATTTTTTTGGTTTCTTAAACTTGTACTAGGAGGCCGGAACTCCTTGGTTTTGAATAGAATCTGATTAGTTCTAGAATAATGACTGAAATCTAGACACAAAAGTCACGCGGCAATATCAGCAGATCAGGGGTCAAAGTCTGAAAATTGAAAAATGCTAATTTATTTTTTTAGAATCTTTAAACTGTACTAGGAGGCCGGAACTCCTTGGTTTTTAATAGAAACTAATCTAGTCTAGACAATCAATATCAATCTGGATACATAAGTCACGCGACGATATCAGCAGATCATGGGTGAAAGTCTAGAAAATGAGAAATGCTAACATATTTTTTCGGAATCCAAAAAATATACTAGGAGGCCGGAACTCCTTCGTTTCGTATAGCATCTGATTAGTTCTAGAATAATAACTAAAATCCAGATACAAAAGTCACGCGACAATATCAGCAGATCATGGGTGAAAGTCTAGAAAATGAAAAATGCTAATTTATTTTTTTGGAATCTTAAACTTGTACTAGGAGGCCGGAACTCCATGGTTTTGAATAGAATCTGATTAGTTCTAGAATAATGACTGAAATCTTGACACAAAAGTCACGCGGCAATATCAGCAGATCAGGGGTCAAAGTCTGAAAATTGAAAAATGCTAATTTATTTTTTTAGAATCTTAAAACTGTACTAGGAGGCCGGAACTCCTTGGTTTTGTATAGAAACAGGTCTGGTTTAGACAATCAATACCAATCTGGATACATAAGTCACGCGACAATATCAGCAGATCATGGGTGAAAGTCTAGAAAATGGAAAATGCTAATATATTTTTTTGGTATCTTAAACTTGTACTAGGAGGCCGGAACTCCTTGGTTTTGAATAGAATCTGATTAGTTCTAGAATAATGACTGAAATCTATACACAAAAGTCACGCGGCAATATCAGCAGATCAGGGGTCAAAGTCTGAAAATTGAAAAATGCTAATTTATTTTTTTAGAATCTTTAAACTGTACTAGGAGGCCGGAACTCCTTGGTTTTTAATAGAAACTAATCTAGTCAAGACAATCAATATCAATCTGGATACATAAGTCACGCGACGATATCAGCAGATCATGGGTGAAAGTCTAGAAAATGAGAAATGCTAACATATTTTTTCGGAATCCAAAAAATGTACTAGGAGGCCGGAACTCCTTCGTTTCGTATAGCATCTGATTAGTTCTAGAATAATAACTAAAATCCAGATACAAAAGTCACGCGACAATATCAGCAGATCATGTGGGTGAAAGTCTAGAAAATGAAAAATGCTAATTTATTTTTTTGGAATCTTAAACTTGTACTAGGAGGCCGGAACTCCTTGGTTTTGAATAGAATCTGATTAGTTCTAGAATAATAATTACAATCTAGACACAAAAGTCACGCGGCAATATAAGCAGATCAGGGGTCAAAGTCTGAAATATGAAAAATGCTAATATACTTTTTTGGAATCTTTAACTTGTACTAGGAGGCCGGAACTCCTTGGTTTTTAATAGAAACCAATCTAGTCTAGACAATCAATATCAATCTGGATACATAAGTCACGCGACAATATCAGCAGATCATGGGTGAAAGTCTAGAAAATAAAAAATGCTAATATATTTTTTTGGAATCTTAAACTTGTACTAGGAGGCCAGAACTCCTTGGTTTTGAATAGAATTTGGTAAGTTCTAGAATAATGACTAAAATCTGGTCACAAAAGTTACGCGAAAATATCAGCAGATCAGGGGTCAAAGTCTGAAAAATGAAAAATGCTAATATATTTTTTTGGAACCTTCAAATTGTACTAGGAGGCCGGAACTCCTTGGTTTCGTATGGAATCTGATCAGTTCTATAATAATAACCACAATCTGGACACATAAGTCACGCGACAATATCAACAGATCAGGGGTCAAAGTCTGAAAAATGAAAAATGCTATTTTTTTTTTGTCTCTTAAATTGTACTAGGAGGCCGGAACTCCTTGGTTTGGAAAAGAATCTGATTAGTTCTAGAATAATGACTGAAATCTAGACACAAAAGTCACGCGGCAATATCAGCAGATCAGGGGTCAAAGTCTGAAAATTGAAAAATGCTAATTTATTTTTTTAGAATCTTAAAACTGTACTAGGAGGCCGGAACTCCTTGGTTTTGTATAGAAACAGGTCTGGTCTAGAGAATCAATATCAATCTGGATACATAAGCCACGCGACAATATCAGCAGATCATGGGTGAAAGTCTAGAAAATGAAAAATGCTAATTTATTTTTTTGGTATCTTAAAATTGTACTAGGAGGCCGGAACTCCTTGGTTTTGTATAGAAACAGGACTGATCAAGACTACCAACAAGAATCTGAATAAAAAAGCCACGCGACAATATCAGCAGATCATGGGTGAAAGTCTAGAAAATGAAAAATGCTAATATATTTTTTTGGTATCTTAAAATTGTACTAGGAGGCCGGAACTCCTTGGTTTTGAATAGAATCTGATTAGTTCTAGAATAATGACTAAAATCTAGACACAAAAGTCACGCGACAATATCAGCAGATCAGGGGTCAAAGTCTGAAAAATGAAAAATGCTCATATATTTTTTTGGTATCCTAAAATTGTACTAGGAGGCCGGAACTCCTTGGTTTTTAATAGAAACTAATCTAGTCTAGACAATCAATATCAATCTGGATACATAAGTAACGCGACGATATCAGCAGATCATGGGTGAAAGTCTAGAAAATGAGAAATGCTAACATATTTTTTCGGAATCCAAAAAATGTACTAGGAGGCCGGAACTCCTTTGTTTCGTATAGCATCTGATTGGTTCTAGAATAATAACTAAAATGCAGATACAAAAGTCACGCGACAATATCAGCAGATCATGGGTGAAAGTCTAGAAAATTAAAAATGCTAATTTATTTTTTTGGAATCTTAAACTTGTACTAGGAGGCCGGAACTCCTTAGTTTTGAATAGAATCTGATTAGTTCTAGAATAATGTTTGAAATCTAGACACAAAAGTCACGCGGCAATATCAGCAGATCAGGGGTAAAAGTCTGAAAATTGAAAAATGCTAATTTATTTTTTTAGAATCTTGAAACTGTACTAGGAGGCCGGAACTCCTTGGTTTTGTATAGAAACAGGTCTGGTCTAGACAATCAATATCAATCTGGATACATAAGCCACGCGACAATATCAGCAGATCATGGGTGAAAGTCTAGAAAATGAAAAATGCTAATTTATTTTTTTGGTATCTTAAAATTGTACTAGGAGGCCGGACCTCCTTGGTTTTGTATAGAAACAGGACTGATCAAGACTACCAACAACAATCTGCATAAAAAAGCCACGCGACAATATCAGCAGATCATGGTTGAAAGTCTAGAAAATGAAAAATGCTAACATATTTTTTCGGAATCCAAAAAATGTACTAGGAGGCCGGAACTCCTTCGTTTCGTATAGCATCTGATTAGTTCTAGAATGATAACTAAAATCCAGATACAAAAGTCACGCGACAATATCAGCAGATCATGGGTGAAAGTCTAGAAAATGAAAAATGCTAATTTATTTTTTTGGAATCTTAAACGTGTACTAGGAGGCCGGAACTCCTTGGTTTTGAATAGAAACAGGTCTGGTCTAGACAATCAATACCAATCTGGATACATAAGTCACGCGACAATATCAGAAGATCATGGGTGAAAGTCTAGAAAATGGAAAATGCTAATATATTTTTTTGGTATCTTAAACTTGTACTAGGAGGCCGGAACTCCTTGGTTTTGAATAGAATCTGATTAGTTCTAGAATAATGACTGCAATCTAGACACAAAAGTCACGCGGCAATATCAGCAGATCAGGGGTCAAAGTCTGAAAATTGAAAAATACTAATTTATTTTTTTAGAATCTTAAAACTGTACTAGGAGGCCGGAACTCCTTGGTTTTGCATAGAAACAGGTCTGGTCTAGACAATCAATACCAATCTGGATACATAAGTCACGCGACAATATCAGCAGATCATGGGTGAAAGTCTAGAAAATGGAAAATGCTAATATATTTTTTTGGTATCTTAAACTTGTACTAGGAGGCCAGAACTCCTTGGTTTTGAATAGAATCTGATTAGTTCTAGAATAATGACTGAAATCTAGACACAAAAGTCACAAGGCAATATCAGCAGATCAGGGGTCAAAGTCTGAAAATTGAAAAATTCTAATTTATTTTTTTTGAATCTTTAAACTGTACTAGGAGGCCGGAACTCCTTGGTTTTGTATAGAAACAGAACTGGTCTAGACAATCAATACCAATCTGGATACATAAGTCACGCGACAATATCAGAAGATCATGGGTGAAAGTCTAGAAAATGGAAAATGCTAATATATTTTTTTGGTATCTTAAACTTGTACTAGGAGGCCGGAACTCCTTGGTTTTGAATAGAATCTGATTAGTTCTAGAATAATGACTGAAATCTAGACACAAAAGTCACGCGGCAATATCAGCAGATCGGGGGTCAAAGTCTGAAAATTGAAAAATGCTAATTTATTTTTTTAGAATCTTTAAACTGTACTAGGAGGCCGGAACTCCTTGGTTTTTAATAGAAATTAATCTAGTCTAGACAATCAATATCAATCTGGATACATAAGTCACGCGACGATATCAGCAGATCATGAGTGAAAGTCTAGAAAATGAGAAATGCTAACATATTTTTTCGGAATCCAAAAAATGTACTAGGAGGCCGGAACTCCTTCGTTTCGTATAGCATCTGATTAGTTCTAGAATAATAACTTAAATCCAGATACACAATCTCACGCGACAATATCAGCAGATCATGGGTGAAAGTCTAGAAAATGAAAAATGATAATTTATTTTTTTGGAATCTTAAACTTGTACTAGGAGGCCGGAACTCCTTGGTTTTGAATAGAATCTGATTAGTTCTAGAATAATGACTGAAATCTAGACACAAAAGTCACGCGGCAATATCAGCAGATCAGGGGTCAAAGTCTGAAAATTGAAAAATGCTAATTTATTTTTTTAGAATCTTAAAACTGTACTAGGAGGCCGGAACTCCTTGGTTTTGTATAGAAACAGGTCTGGTCTAGACAATGAATACCAATCTGGATACATAAGTCACGCGACAATATCAGCAGATCATGGGTGAAAGTCTAGAAAATGGAAAATGCTAATATATTTTTTTGGTATCTTAAACTTGTACTAGGAGACCGGAACTCCTTGGTTTTGAATAGAATCTGATTAGTTCTAGAATAATGACTGAAATCTAGACACAAAAGTCACGCGGCAATATCAGCAGATCAGGGGTCAAAGTCTGAAAATTGAAAAATGCTAATTTATTTTTTTAGAATCTTTAAACTGTACTAGGAGGCCGGAACTCCTTGGTTTTTAATAGAAACTAATCTAGTCTAGACAATCAATATCAATCTGGATACATAAGTCACGCGACGATATCAGCAGATCATGGGTAAAAGTCTAGAAAATGAGAAATGCTAACATATTTTTTCGGAATCCAAAAAATATACTAGGAGGCCCGAACTCCTTCGTTTCGTATAGCATCTGATTAGTTCTAGAATAATAACTAAAATCCAGATACAAAAGTCACGCGACAATATCAGCAGAACATGGGTGAAAGTCTAGAAAATGAAAAATGCCAATTTATTTTTTTGGAATCTTAAACTTGTACTAGGAGGCCGGAACTCCTTGGTTTTGAATAGAATCTGATTGTTGTTGGTAGTCTTGATCAGTCCTGTTTCTATACAAAACCAAGGAGTTCCGGCCTCCTAGTACAATTTTAAGATACCAAAAAAATATATTAGCATTTTTCATTTTCTAGACTTTCACCCATGATCTGCTGATATTGTCGCGTGGCTTATGTATCCAGATTGATATTGATTGTCTAGACCAGACCTGTTTCTATACAAAACCAAGGAGTTCCGGCCTCCTAGTACAATTTTAAGATACCAAAAAAATATATTAGCATTTTTCATTTTCTAGACTTTCACCCATGATCTGCTGGTATTGTCGCGTGGCTTATGTATCCAGATTGATATTGATTGTCTAGACCAGACCTGTTTCTATACAAAACCAAGGAGTTCCGGCCTCCTAGTACAGTTTCAAGATTCTGAAAAAATAAATTAGCATTTTTCAATTTTCAGACTTTGACCCCTGATCTGGTGATATTGCCGCGTGACTTTTGTGTCTAGATTTCAGTAATTATTCTAGAACTAATCAGATTCTATTCAAAACTAAGGAGTTCCGGCCTCCTAGTACAAGTTTAAGATTCCAAAAAAATAAATTAGCATTTTTAATTTTCTAGACTTTCACCCATGATCTGCTGATATTGTCGCGTGACTTTTGTATCTGCATTTTAGTTATTATTCTAGAACCAATCAGATGCTATACGAAACAAAGGAGTTCCGGCCTCCTAGTACATTTTTTGGATTCTGAAAAAATATGTTAGCATTTCTCATTTTCTAGACTTTCACCCATGATCTGCTGATATCGTCGCGTTACTTATGTATCCAGATTGATATTGTTTGTCTAGACTAGATTAGTTTCTATTAAAAACCAAGGAGTTCCGGCCTCCTAGTACAATTTTAGGATACCAAAATAATATATTCGCATTTTTCATTTTTCAGACTTAGACCCCTGATCTGCTGATATTGTCGCGTGACTTTTGTGTCTAGATTTTAGTCATTATTCTAGAACCTATCAGATTCTATTCAAAACCAAGGAGTTCCGGCACCCTAGTACAAGTTTAAGATTCCAAAAAAATAAATTAGCATTTTTCATTTTCTAGACTTTCACCCATGATCTGCTGATATTGTCGCGTGGCTTATGTATCCAGATTGATATTGATTGTCTAGACCAGACCTGTTTCTATACAAAACCAAGGAGTTCCGGCCTCCTAGTACAGTTTTAAGATTCTACAAAAATAAATTAGCATTTTTCAATTTTCAGACCTAGACCCCTGATCTGCTGATATTGTCGCGTGACTTTTGTGTCTAGATTTTAGTCATTATTCTAGAACTAATCAGATTCTATTCAAAACCAAGGAGTTCCGGCCTCCTAGTACAATTTCAAGATACCAAAAAAATATATTAGCATTTTTCATTTTCTAGACTTTCACCCATGATCTGCTGATATTGTCGCGTGGCTTATGTATCCAGATTGATATTGATTGTCTAGACCAGACCTGTTTCTATACAAAACCAAGGAGTTCCGGCCTCCTAGTACAGTTTTAAGATTCTAAAAAAATAAATTAGCATTTTTCAATTTTCAGACTTAGACCCCTGATCTGCTGATATTGTCGCGTGACTTTTGTGTCTAGATTTTAGTCATTATTCTAGAACTAATCAGATTCTATTCAAAACCAAGGAGTTCCGGCCTCCTAGTACAATTTTAGGATACCAAAAAAATATATTAGCATTTTTCATTTTTCAGACTTTGACCCCTGATCTGCTGATATTGTCGCGTGACTTTTGTGTCTAGATTTTAGTCATTATTCTAGAACTAATCAGATTCTATTCAAAACCAAGGAGTTCCGGCCTCCTAGTACAATTTCAAGATACCAAAAAAATATATTAGCATTTTTCATTTTCTAGACTTTCACCCATGATCTGCTGATATTGTCGCGTGGCTTATGTATCCAGATTGATATTGATTGTCTAGACCAGACCTGTTTCTATACAAAACCAAGGAGTTCCGGCCTCCTAGTACAGTTTTAAGATTCTAAAAAAATAAATTAGCATTTTTCAATTTTCAGACTTAGACCCCTGATCTGCTGATATTGTCGCGTGACTTTTGTGTCTAGATTTTAGTCATTATTCTAGAACTAATCAGATTCTATTCAAAACCAAGGAGTTCCGGCCTCCTAGTACAATTTTAGGATACCAAAAAAATATATTAGCATTTTTCATTTTTCAGACTTTGACCCCTGATCTGCTGATATTGTCGCGTGACTTTTGTGTCTAGATTTTAGTCATTATTCTAGAACTTATCAGATTCTATTCAAAACCAAGGAGTACCGGCCTCCTAGTACAATTTTAAGATACCAAAAAAAAAAATTAGCATTTTTAATTTTCTAGACTTTCACCCATGATCTGCTGATATTGTCGCGTGGCTTTTTTATCCAGATTGTTGTTGGTAGTCTTGATCAGTCCTGTTTCTATACAAAACCAAGGAGTTCCGGCCTCCTAGTACAATTTTAAGATACCAAAAAAAATATATTAGCATTTTTCATTTTCTAGACTTTCACCCATGATCTGCTGATATTGTCGCGTGGCTTATGTATCCAGATTGATATTGATTGTCTAGACCAGACCTGTTTCTATACAAAACCAAGGAGTTCCGGCCTCCTTGTACAATTTTAAGATACCAAAAAAATATATTAGCATTTTTCATTTTCTAGACTTTCACCCATGATCTGCTGATATTGTCGCGTGGCTTATGTATCCAGATTGATATTGATTGTCTAGAACAGACCTGTTTCTATACAAAACCAAGAAGTTCCGGCCTCCTAGTACAGTTTCAAGATTCTAAAAAAATAAATTAGCATTTTTCAATTTTCAGACTTTGACCCCTGATCTGCTGATATTGCCGCGTGACTTTTGTGTCTAGATTTTAGTCATTATTCTAGAACTAATCAGAATCTATTCAAAACCAAGGAGTTCCGGCCTCCTAGTACAAGTTTAAGATTCCAAAAAAATAAATTAGCATTTTTCATTTTCTAGACTTTCACCCATGATCTGCTGATATTGTCGCGTGACTTTTGTATCTGCATTTTAGTTATTATTCCAGAACCAATCAGATGCTATACGAAACAAAGGAGCTCCGGCCTCCTAGTACATTTTTTGGATTCCGAAAAAATATGTTAGCATTTCTCATTTTCTAGACTTTCACCCATGATCTGCCGATATTGCCGCGTGACTTTTGTGTCTAGATTTCAGTCATTATTCTAGAACTAATCAGATGCTATACGAAACGAAGGAGTTCTGGACTCCTAGTACATTTTTTGGATTCCGAAAAATATGTTAGCATTTCTCATTTTCTAGACTTTCACCCATGATCTGCTGATATCGTCGCGTGACTTATGTATCCAGATTGATATTGATTGTCTAGACTAGATTAGTTTCTATACAAAACCAAGGAGTTCCGGCCTCCTAGTACAGTTTAAAGATTCTAATAAAATAAATTAGCATTTTTCAATTTTCAGACTTTGACCCCTGATCTGCTGATATTGCCGCGTGACTTTTGTGTCTAGATTTCAAACATTATTCTAGAATTTATCAGATTCTATTCAAAACCAAGGAGTTCCGGCACCCTAGTACAAGTTTAAGATTCCAAAAAAATAAATTAGCATTTTTCATTTTCTAGACTTTCACCCATGATCTGCTGATATTGTCGCGTGACTTTTGTATCTAGATTTTAGTTATTATTCTAGAACCAATCAGATGCTATACGAAACGAAGGAGTTCCGGCCTCCTAGTACATTTTTTGGATTCCGAAAAAATATGTTAGCATTTCTCATTTTCTAGACTTTCACCCATGATCTGCTGATATTGTCGCGTGACTTTTGTGTCTAGATTTCAGTCATTATTCTAGAACTAATCAGATGCTATACGAAACGAAGGAGTTCTGGACTCCTAGTACATTTTTTGGATTCCGAAAAAATATGTTAGCATTTCTCATTTTCTAGACTTTCACCCATGATCTGCTGATATCGTCGCGTTACTTATGTATCCAGATTGATATTGATTGTCTAGACTAGATTAGTTTCTATTAAAAACCAAGGAGTTCCGGCCTCCTAGTACAATTTTAGGATACCAAAAAAATATATGAGCATTTTTCAATTTTCAGACTTTGACCCCTGATCTGCTGATATTGCCGCGTGACTTTTGTGTCTAGATTTCAAACATTATTCTAGAATTTATCAGATTCTATTCAAAACCAAGGAGTTCCGGCACCCTAGTACAAGTTTAAGATTCCAAAAAAATAAATTAGCATTTTTCATTTTCTAGACTTTCACCCATGATCTGCTGATATTGTCGCGTGACTTTTGTATCTAGATTTTAGTTATTATTCTAGAACCAATCAGATGCTATACGAAACGAAGGAGTTCCGGCCTCCTAGTACATTTTTTGGATTCCGAAAAAATATGTTAGCATTTCTCATTTTCTAGACTTTCACCCATGATCTGCTGATATTGTCGCGTGACTTTTGTGTCTAGATTTCAGTCATTATTCTAGAACTAATCAGATGCTATACGAAACGAAGGAGTTCTGGACTCCTAGTACATTTTTTGGATTCCGAAAAAATTTGTTAGCATTTCTCATTTTCTAGACTTTCACCCATGATCTGCTGATATCGTCGCGTGACTTATGTATCCAGATTGATATTGATTGTCTAGAATAGATTAGTTTCTATTTAAAACCAAGGAGTTCCGGCCTCCTAGTACAATTTTAAAATACCAAAAAAAAAAATTAGCATTTTTCATTTTCTAGACTTTCACCAATGATCTGCTGATATTGTCGCACGACTTATGTATCCAGATTGGTATTGATTGTCTAGACCAGACCTGTTTCTATACAAAACCAAGGAGTTCCGGCCTCCTAGTACAGTTTAAAGATTCTAATAAAATAAATTAGCATTTTTCAATTTTCAGACTTTGACCCCTGATCTGCTGATATTGCCGCGTGACTTTTGTGTCTAGATTTCAAACATTATTCTAGAATTAATCAGATTCTATTCAAAACCAAGGAGTTCCGGCACCCTAGTACAAGTTTAAGATTCCAAAAAAATAAATTAGCATTTTTCATTTTCTAGACTTTCACCCATGATCTGCTGATATTGTCGCGTGACTTTTGTATCTAGATTTTAGTTATTATTCTAGAACCAATCAGATGCTATACGAAACGAAGGAGTTCCGGCCTCCTAGTACATTTTTTGGATTCCGAAAAAATATGTTAGCATTTCTCATTTTCTAGACTTTCACCCATGATCTGCTGATATCGTCGCGTTACTTATGTATCCAGATTGATATTGATTGTCTAGACTAGATTAGTTTCTATTAAAAACCAAGGAGTTCCGGCCTCCTAGTACAATTTTAGGATACCAAAAAAATATATGAGCATTTTTCAATTTTCAGACTTTGACCCCTGATCTGCTGATATTGCCGCGTGACTTTTGTGTCTAGATTTCAGTCATTATTCTAGAACTAATCAGATGCTATACGAAACGAAGGAGTTCTGGACTCCTAGTACATTTTTTGGATTCCGAAAAAATTTGTTAGCATTTCTCATTTTCTAGACTTTCACCCATGATCTGCTGATATCGTCGCGTGACTTATGTATCCAGATTGATATTGATTGTCTAGACTAGATTAGTTTCTATTTAAAACCAAGGAGTTCCGGCCTCCTAGTACAATTTTAAAATACCAAAAAAAAAAATTAGCATTTTTCATTTTCTAGACTTTCACCAATGATCTGCTGATATTGTCGCACGACTTATGTATCCAAATTGGTATTGATTGTCTAGACCAGACCTGTTTCTATACAAAACCAAGGAGTTCCGGCCTCCTAGTACAGTTTAAAGATTCTAATAAAATAAATTAGCATTTTTCAATTTTCAGACTTTGACCCCTGATCTGCTGATATTGCCGCGTGACTTTTGTGTCTAGATTTCAATCATTATTCTAGAATTAATCAGATTCTATTCAAAACCAAGGAGTTCCGGCACCCTAGTACAAGTTTAAGATTCCAAAAAAATAAATTAGCATTTTTCATTTTCTAGACTTTCACCCATGATCTGCTGATATTGTCGCGTGACTTTTGTATCTAGATTTTAGTTATTATTCTAGAACCAATCAGATGCTATACGAAACGAAGGAGTTCCGGCCTCCTAGTACATTTTTTGGATTCCGAAAAAATATGTTAGCATTTCTCATTTTCTAGACTTTCACCCATGATCTGCTGATATTGTCGCGTGACTTATGTATCCAGATTGGTATTGATTGTCTAGAACAGACCTGTTTCTATACAAAACCAAGGAGTTGCGGCCTCCTTGTACAGTTTTAAGATTCTAAAAAAATAAATTAGCATTTTTCAATTTTCAGACTTTGACCCCTGATCTGCTGATATTGCCGCGTGACTTTTGTGTCTAGATTTCAGTCATTATTCTAGAACTAATCAGATTCTATTTAAAACCAAGGAGTTCCGGCCTCCTAGTACAAGTTTAAGATTCCGAAAAAATAAATTAGCATTTTTCATTTTCTAGACTTTCACCCATGATCTGCTGATATTGTCGCGTGACTTTTGTATCTGGATTTTAGTTATCATTCTAGATCCAATCAGATGCTATACGAAACGAAGGAGTTCCGGCCTCCTAGTACATTTTTTGGATTCCGAAAAAATATGTTAGCATTTCTCATTTTCTAGACTTTCACCCATGATCTGCTGATATCGTCGCGTGACTTATGTATCCAGATTGATATTGATTGTCTAGACTAGATTAGTTTCTATTAAAAACCAAGGAGTTCCGGCCTCCTAGTACAATTTTAGGATACCAAAAAAATATATTAGCATTTTTCATTTTTCAGACTTAGACCCCTGATCTGCTGATATTGTCGCGTGACTTTTGTGTCTAGATTTTAGTCATTATTCTAGAACCTATCAGATTCTATTCAAAACCAAGGAGTTCCGGCCTCCTAGTACAATTTTAAGATACCAAAAAAATATATTAGCATTTTTCATTTTCTAGACTTTCAACCATGATCTGCTGATATTGTCGCGTGGCTTTTTTATGCAGATTGTTGTTGGTAGTCTTGATCAGTCCTGTTTCTATACAAAACCAAGGAGGTCCGGCCTCCTAGTATAATTTTAAGATACCAAAAAAATAAATTAGCATTTTTCATTTTCTAGACTTTCACCCATGATCTGCTGATATTGTCGCGTGGCTTATGTATCCAGATTGATATTGATTGTCTAGACCAGACCTGTTTCTATACAAAACCAAGGAGTTCCGGCCTCCTAGTACAGTTTCAAGATTCTAAAAAAATAAATTAGTATTTTTCAATTTTCAGACTTTGACCCCTGATCTGCTGATATTGCCGCGTGACTTTTGTGTCTAGATTTCAAACATTATTTTAGAACTAATCAGATTCTATTCAAAACTAAGGAGTTCCGGCCTCCTAGTACAAGTTTAAGATTCCAAAAAAATAAATTAGCATTTTTAATTTTCTAGACTTTCACCCATGATCTGCTGATATTGTCGCGTGACTTTTGTATCTGCATTTTAGTTATTATTCTAGAACCAATCAGATGCTATACGAAACAAAGGAGTTCCGGCCTCCTAGTACATTTTTTGGATTCCGAAAAAATATGTTAGCATTTCTCATTTTCTAGACTTTCACCCATGATCTGCTGATATCGTCGCGTTACTTATGTATCCAGATTGATATTGATTGTCTAGACTAGATTAGTTTCTATTAAAAACCAAGGAGTTCCGGCCTCCTAGTACAATTTTAGGATACCAAAAAAATATATGAGCATTTTTCATTTTTCAGACTTTGACCCCTGATCTGCTGATATTGTCGCGTGACTTTTGTTTCTAGATTTTAGTCATTATTCTAGAACTAATCAGATTCTATTCAAAACCAAGGAGTTCCGGCCTCCTAGTACAATTTTAAGATACCAAAAAAATAAATTAGCATTTTTCATTTTCTAGACTTTCACCCATGATCTGCTGATATTGTCGCGTGGCTTATGTATCCAGATTGATATTGATTCTCTAGACCAGACCTGTTACTATACAAAACCAAGGAGTTCCGGCCTCCTAGTACAGTTTTAAGATTCTAAAAAAATAAATTAGCATTTTTCAATTTTCAGACTTTGACCCCTGATCTGCTGATATTGCCGCGTGACTTTTGTGTCTAGATTTCAGTCATTATTCTAGAACTAATCAGATTCTTTTCCAAACCAAGGAGTTCCGGCCTCCTAGTACAATTTAAGAGACAAAAAAAAAATAGCATTTTTCATTTTTCAGACTTTGACCCCTGATCTGCTGATATTGTCGCGTGACTTATGTGTCCAGATTGTGGTTATTATTATAGAACTGATCAGATTCCATACGAAACCAAGGAGTTCCGGCCTCCTAGTACAATTTGAAGGTTCCAAAAAAATATATTAGCATTTTTAATTTTATAGACTTTGACCCCTGATCTGCTGATATTTTCGCGTAACTTTTGTGACCAGATTTTAGTCATTATTCTAGAACTTACCAAATTCTATTCAAAACCAAGGAGTTCTGGCCTCCTAGTACAAGTTTAAGATTCCAAAAAAATATATTAGCATTTTTTATTTTCTAGACTTTCACCCATGATCTGCTGATATTGTCGCGTGACTTATGTATCCAGATTGATATTGATTGTCTAGACTAGATTGGTTTCTATTAAAAACCAAGGAGTTCCGGCCTCCTAGTACAAGTTAAAGATTCCAAAAAAGTATATTAGCATTTTTCATATTTCAGACTTTGACCCCTGATCTGCTGATATTGCCGCGTGACTTTTGTGTCTAGATTGTAATTATTATTCTAGAACTAATCAGATTCTATTCAAAACCAAGGAGTTCCGGCCTCCTAGTACAATTTTAAGATTCCAAAAAAATATATTAGCATTTTTCATTTTTCAGACTTTGACCCCTGATCTGCTGATATTGTTGCGTGACTTTAGTATCCAGATTGTTATTGTTAGTCTAGATTAGATCTGTTTTTATACAAAACCAAGGAGTTCCAGCCTCCTTGTTCAATTTGAGGATGTAAAAAAATTGATTTTTATATTTAAGACATTCATCAGTTATCACCGTCGCCTGACATTGATTTTCAGCTGAAATTGGCAGAACTACGCCTGAAAAGTATCAAGAACTGTCAAACTTACCTGCATGCAATAAAAGATTGCATTTAATTTAGTAATGATGCAAATTGATCTGCTACCGATAGTTGGCAGATCATTTTTTCAAAGTAACTTTTTTTTAGGAAAAACGGCAGAACTATTCCTGAAAAGTATCAGGAACTATAGAACACACTTGGAAGCGACTAGAACATGCATTTGTTTTTGAAAATCTGAAAAATGATTTGCTGCCGGAAGTTAGCAGATCATTTTTTCAACTAACTTTTTTTCAGGAAAATCAGCAGAACTATTCCTAAAAAGTATCAGGAACTACAGAACTATGCTGCATGCGAATAGAACTCTAATTTATTCCTGATCTGCTAGACAATGATATGCCAAGTTCACAGACATCCTTACCCCGTTTGAAGTCGTGTTTGGCCACACGGACACGGATAGCCCATTCAACGTAGAGTTTCAAAAATCTTACACCCAACAATTAGTAAAGGATCACGAAAAACGGACGAAATTCTTATACAAACAATTAGCTGAAAGGATGATGGCGGAAAAGGAAAAGGTTAGGAAACAACGAGGGGGTGAGACCCAAATCGAACTCCTGCCAGAGGAAACAGTTTTCGTGAAGGATATCAACAAAAGAAAAAGTAAGGATAAAGCTAGATACAAAAAGGCAAAAGTCGTGGGAACAGCTAAAAGAAACGTCATCCCCATAAAAGTAGAGACAGAAAGAAAAGATACAAATGCTCCAATTAAAAATATAAAACGCCCTCCACAGGTGGTGCGTCCTGATGCTGGGGGCGCTGACAGCTGCCCTTCATCTCCAATCACTTGAAGGAAACCCTGGAGTTCTCCCCGTCAAGGAAGGTTTAGCATATGTACAGATAGACAATTGGACTATTATCAAAACCGTGAAATTAGACAACGTTTACACTGACCTAAATTTTATAGTAACAAAGTTCAATGAATTTCAAAAATTGGTTACTGCAAATAAAACATTTCCTCATGACTTTATTGGGCTGCTAATGCACGCGGAACATCTGCGTGACATAACTATAGATAAATACCGCCAATTGATCCCACAGCGTTTTAAGAGGGGTATTATTAACCCCTTAGGTTCAATTATAAAAATTGTAACCGGTAATTTAGACCACGATGACGCACTCAGATATGATAAAATTACTTCCGAACTAAATCACGACCAGGTCGTTATTTCAAAGAAAATTACCTTTATCTCCAAAATGTTGGACAGCCTAGTGAATGCTACCGATGTAATTAACCAGAATGCGATAGCGTCCGATGCGCGTCTCAAGGCTATAGAAACGTCATTAAGACAAACAATAGCTAACGAGAGTAACTTAGTCATAACATCGTATATACTCGGCATGTATAGCCTGTTTGTAAGCAACTTCCGTACTATATTTATTAAGTTAAGCGAAATTGAGACTGCATTAGCCTTGAGCAAAAATTCTGTACTCCACCAGTCTATTATCAACTCTACGGAGCTGTTACATCATTTGAAATTGATTTCAAACGCAGGCAACTTAGTGTACGAGCCTAATGAAATAAATTTAGTTAAAATTGAAGAGACTTTTTCGGTCAAGTCATACATAAAAAGAAATCAAGTCACTTTCATTATGGAAATCCCAATTACTGATAAGAATACTTATAATTATTTTAAAATGTTCACTTTACCTATTTTCCTTGAACCCGAGAACCAAACCCTAGCTATATTTCCTCAATACCCTTACCTTTTGGCGAAAGGAATGAAGTACTTACCGATCGCGCGGCCGTGCCGCCCACTCGCCGCTGGCGATGAGTTCCTGTGCAACGACGACAACAGGGCATTGTACAGCGGGCCCACCTGCGAGGAGCAGTTGCTGAAGTACGACGGTAATCTCACTTGCTGCAAACAATATCCGCTCTACGTGGAAGATGTCAAACTTCAGAAGATCAACGCCGAACATTGGATACTCTTCACGCGACTCAGAACAACTCTCACAAAGCAATGCGCAGAAGAAGTGACCAAATATCCAGTTTTTGGAACATACGTCGTTACCCTAGATGAACCTTGTGACGTAGAGATTGAAGGCATTAGAATCCACCATAAACGCGTGTATACGGAGAGTGAAGCAGCGAGGCCTCTACCCATCGTGAACCTGCCACAGCTACCGGCCGGCGCGAGGCTACCGAGTGCACGCGCACTCAATATGCGTGAGGTGAACCTAGACGAAGTAAAATACTTAGCAGTGGCTGCAAAAAACAGTGAAGTGTTGGAAAGTTTTAGTGAAACAAAGAATGACTCTGGAATAAGTGCATTAGTTTATGTAGTATTAGGACTCGTAATTTTAAGCTTAGCTATAAGCACGGTATACGCATTACGCCCGGAAATAAGGCATGTTCTACGGAATTATCGGAAAAATCCTGAAATCGGAGTTTCCGCTAATTCCTCACTTGGTGAGGGAGGAGTTATACATCCCCCTCACCCCTCTTGTTTATCATAGAGCGAGACAGATAGTCAGCTTACGCAGCAGTTAGCGGCTCTCACGCCTTGTTAGTTAGAATGCTGCGTAAGGGCCCACCGGCATAGAGATAAGGTAACATTAAGAATAGACTCTAGAAATAAATCATTATTATTAGAGCCTCCATATCGGCAACACCTTAGTTTTATTTTAGTTTTTAAAAACTCATTTAAGTGCTCCCTAAATTTAACTACCTACTGAATTCGACGCGTATATTATTGTTGTTTTTTTTAATGTAAAACCACGCATAACTTTTTACGTACCTAGTGGTCCGATTTCAATAATCCTTTTTTTTATTAGAAAAAGTATACTTCGAAATTGGTCCCATTTAAATTTTATCAAAATCGGCTGAGCCTTTTTGATTAATCAACAGTAATGTGAAAAATGCTACATCGATCCGTGCGAAATATACGCGAATTCTTCTATACGGGTGAAGTCGGTCATGCTATTTTTTTGCAAAAAATAATCTTTGGGAATAAACTTATATTACATTATAAAATAGAATATAATCAAAAGCGTTTTATCTTTTCAGTAAACAATGTGTGTGTACCGGAGCATAACAATTTGGTTGAGTGTGTGCGTGGCTTTAGCGCAGGACGATCCATACTGCAGCGTGCGGTACGAACGCCTCTGTCAAGGAAAGGGACCCCATATCGCCTGCCAGTACCCTTACGTAAGCTTATGTTCTTATTATTTATTATTTATTTACAGTAAAATATAGCTTTACAGATTACATGAAATCCAATACGCTACATTTTATACTTTACCTAAAAAAATTATATACATACATAACTTATGTACTTAAAAATAATACTAAAAAATCAGTCTAAACAATTGCATATAAGTCTTATGACTTATAGCTATCACATATTAATTCTACCTAATACATATACCTATTCGAACTTAAATTATCTTCTACATTTTTTGGCCGTAAGCAGGTTGTAAAAGTGGTATGTTTTAATAGACTAGTTTACTAAAGTTGGCATGGCTGGGCATGGGTTGGCATGTTGGATGGTAGGTGGACTGAATGGTGGCCGCATAACAGCAAACGAAGCGTGGGGTGTCCGCCAGTTCGTTGGGTCGACGACATTGTTAAAGTCGCGGGTCCAACCTGGATGAGATTAGCACAAAATCGAGGTGAATGGCGTACAATAAGAGAGGCCTATGCTCAGCAGTGGGCGATAACAGGCTGAAAATGATGATGAAGATTATAAAAATATAATTAATCCATCAGATAGATAATTAGGTCTTGACGTCACGCGCAAGTCGTGGTGGTCCAGTGGTAATGACACTCGCCTTACAATCGTGAGGTCGTGGGTTCAAATCCCGGTCCCGTACCAATGAATTCCTTGGAATTTATGTTTGTGTATTTATGTTATTATGTACGGAATTTCACATCAATGGCTTTTTGGTGAAGAAAAACATCGTGAGGCAACCTGCATACGTCCGTTGAAGAAATTCGATAGTGTATGTGAATCCACCAACCCGCACTGGGCCAGCAGAAAATATTCTTATCTCGGGCTAACGCGAGTAACACCGCGGGGCGCAGCTAGTATTTTAGTAAAACGCTAGTTAAGTGGGTACTTATTTTTCGTTTTTGCGAGGGAGCAACGAGGAATAGATAACTGACAAAATTATAATATGGAGCCGCATAAATAGGTACTCGATGTAATACCGTTTCTTTTAAATTCTTTTACTACCTACCTATACAATACTCGTCATAAACCTTTACCAAAGAAAGGATCCCCAAAATGTTTCGTTTTTAGGGTTCCGTAACCAAAGGGTAAAAACGGGACCCTATTACTAAGACTCCGCTGTCCGTCTGTCTCCAGGCTGTATCTCATGAACCATTATAGCTAGAAAGCTGAAATTTTCACAGATGATGTATTTCTATTGCCGCTATAACAACAAATACTAAAAACAATAAAATTAATAATTAAGGGGGGGTCCCATACAACAAACTTGATTTTTTAGCCGTTTTTCGCTCTATATTAATAATGATAACGGGTAGATGCTTGAAATTTTCACAGAATATAAATTTAGTTGTATAATAACTTAAAATAAAATAACTATTCAAGGGGACTCCCATACAGTACGGAACCCTCCGTGCGCGAGTCCGACTCGTACTTGCCCGATTATTATATTTTTATATGATTTTTTTTTTGACGTGACAACGTCTTATAAATTGGTTTGCCGGGTGACACTTCAAGAAACTGCGTTACGCTCCCCGCTCACACTTCATGCGCTCTCATTCGTCTCAAAGTCGTTGTCACGTAAAACTTTCGCCCGTATACCGACTTTACAGGCAACAGTTTTTTGTAATTTTTAATTATTTTTTTTACAGAGAGGCGCTGGCCCCGAGTGTGAAAACTACACATCGATCATTTTCACAAATGACCTAAAGCAGTTCATACTTCATTATATCAACAGGTACATATACCAGTAAATCTGCTATAAGTAGATCTATATAAAAGTATAACATGAATTGTGGTTGTTAGTCTCGGTAATACTCGAGAATGGCTGAACCGATTTGGCTAATTTTGAACTTAAAATATTTGTGGAAGTCAAGGGAAGGTTTAAACGGTGAGAAAATTTATAAAACATGCGAGTAAAATAAAAAAAAATGAATTTCATTTCCCCATACAAAATGTTCCAGAATGTAAAAGTTGTCATTGACAGTTGACAGAAATGGTGAGACAAAATTCTCCGGGTCAGCTAGTTTTTAATAATTAATTGGTCAGGTATAAAGCCCTAAACTTGGTAAGATTACAGTAACCAACGAAAATTAAGTTTCATTTAAAGATGTTGGAGAAATACCTAATATTTTACACCCTTTAAACTTATGAGAATTCCTCATCCGGCTTACAAGCCGAATCATAAAACTTGGCGGTTGTGATGTTAGCTACAAGCTGCGGATAGCCGAATCCCCGCGCAGCTGAGCTGAGTTAAGTGAGCTTCAGTCAGGATTGGGCTACCCGCAGCTTGGTAGCTAACATTACAACCGCCAAGTTGTGTGTTTCGACCTATACAATTGAGTAAAGTAAAGTAATTTATTGGCCTTATAACAATTTCGTCATATTGGGCAAGTCATTTACAATAAGTGCTTAGTAACTAGTAACTTAAAAAATCAAGTGTACAATAAATTTGCAACATTGTTTAAAAACATCACAATTATCGACGACAAAAATGAACTGAATTAGCATTCTGAATAACTAATACTTTTGTCATATTAACAATTCAAAGGCGTCGTCAGAAGATAGCATCAGGACACGAGCGGGTGCGTGGAGGGGTGCATCTGCCCAAACCAGAAGTTATGATGCTTGTTGTGAGAAAACTTTAAACTTTCTTTTACCATATTAGTGTACAAGTGAGGAATAAGCTATGCGTCCAAGTCAGTGAAGATCACAAATCATCCCCATCTTGAAACATATGTAGTATAAAACAAAGTCGCTTCCCACTGTCTCTCTGTCCCTATGTATGCTTAGATCTTTAAAACTACGCAACGGATTTTGATGCGGTTTTTTTAATAGATAGAGTGATTCAAGAGGATGGTTTAAATGTATAAATACACCTGTGCGTAGCCGGGGCGGGTCGCTAGTTAATAATAAATAGAATACTGGGTTATCTGCTTGCCCTGTATTAATCCAAAAAGGGGTTTACCTAAGACCATCAATATGAACAATTTTTACTATGAGGCTAACTCGGAAACAACAAAATGTATGAAACAGCAGACTGCCTGACTTACTAATTTTTTTTAAACTAGTGACCCGCCCCGGCTTCGCACAGGTGTATTCATATAAACCTTCCTCTTGAATCACTCAATTTATTTAAAAAAACCGCATCAAAATCAGTTACGTTGTTTTAAAGATATAAGCATACATAGGGACAGACAGCGGGAAACGACTTTGTTTTATACTATGTAGTGATGATGACCAATGGTTCCGCAAAGTTTTCGAATAATGACCACACAGGTACTATACGCAGCATACGACACGTCTAAGGTGGATAAATGAACTGATTAAGGCAATCGTGAGGCACCAACTATGCTCGGCGTCTCTCTGCGAGATCGAATCAGAAATGAGGAGATCCGCAGACTAACCAAAGTTACCGACATAGCCCAGCGGATTAGCAAATTAAAGTGGCAATGGGCAGGGCACATGGTTCGGAGAACGGGCGGCCGATGGGGCAGTAAAGTTCTCGAATGGAGACCACGGACCAGCAAGCGCAGCGCAGGACGTCCACCGACTAGGTGGACTGACGATATAATATAGATCGCAGGAACGCGCTGGATGCAGGCCGCTTCCAACCGGCCTTATTGGAGATCCATAGGGGAGGCCTATGTCCAGTAGTGGACGTCTCAAGGCCGATGGATGGATGGAGGGATGTAAGCTGTGAATGCCTTATGGCTGAAATGATGGTGATGAATTGAAGAGGCAAGGTTTCTTACAAATGGCCCCAACATTCTTGGGAAATTTGTTGTTCTCATTACTTCTCCCGAGTAAATAGGTATCTTCTAGGTAAGCGTGCTACAACCTAGACCGCTTATCTGCTCAACATCAGGCAGTTTGTGGTCTAACGCAAACATATTCAGAATTAAAAAATAAATTGTAGAAAGAACTAACCAATAATTAAAAGGAACAGTTTTTATTTTCAGCAATGGGACAGGGAGTTGGCGCACTTGGCCCAAAGGTTGGCCGACCAATGTCAGTTCGTCCACGATGACTGCAGAGCTACGGGTGATTATTATGCCAAACGTTATTATTCTATGATGCCAAATATCAAATCAAAACCTACCATAAAAATATAGTACCTATGTAAAAAGTACAACAAATGGGGCAACGGTTTATTTACCGTAAAATGTTGTGACATCAAAAGTAAACACAAGTCAGTTAAATTATAAATATGACAGCATTAAAGTTGGCTGATGTAATGACGATGATGATTAAAGAAGCAACTGCCCAATACATGACTGCCTCGGTGGCTCAGTAGTTAGTGACCCTAAATTCTGAATCAAAGAGGCGTGGGTTCGATCCCCACCAAGGGCAAGCATTTTTGTGATGAACATGTGTGTGTGTTTGCTCTGTGTCTGGGTGTCATTTAGGTACTATCTATATAAGTTTGTATTTAAAATATGTATACATATGTAGTCACCAGTCTCTGGCAGCCATATTACAAGCTTTGCTTAGTTTGGGGTCAGAGACCGTGTGTAAAATGTCCCCTTATATTTATTTTATGTATCTATTTATGCGTTCTGCGTTTTGGGTTCGCTTGTTGTAGTTGTTGTCCCCCTCTCTCACGTGGAGCGAGTGATTAAAGTGAGCAAGATAAAACGAGAACTCTAATACTATTGCGCCTACACAATCAAGAAGTTGTTTGGCCAACTGATACTCTTTTCCAAGCTTTTTTTTAAGTTTCACAATGTTAACAGACACTCCAGTGTATTCCAGTGCCAGTTTATTACATTATCCCCGTTGCAATCCAGCTTTGGATTTGATCGCTAGACTGGAATAATGTACCTAAACTGGTTATTATAGTAGTTTTTAGGGTTCCGTACCCAAAGGGTAAAAACGGGACCCTATTACTAAGACTCCGTTGTCCGTCTGTCCGTCTGTCACCAGGCTGTATCTCAGAAACCGTTATAGGTAGAAAGCTGAAATTCACAGATGATGTATTTATTTAACAACAAATACTGAAAACAGAATAAAATTAATATTTAAGGGGGGCTCCCATACAATAAACCTGAATTTTTAACCGTTTTTCGCTCGATATTAATAATGGTAACAGGTAGATACTTGAAATATTAACAGAATGTTTACTTGTATATACAATTCAATAGTAAATAATTAAATTAAAATAAAATAAATATTCAAGGGGGGCTCCCAAACAGTACGGAACCCTGCGTGCGCGAGTCCTACTCGTACTTGGCCGATTATTTTTTCAGTACGCTACCCATATGCCGGTCAGACAGTGGGGGAAGTGCGATGGCGTAGATCTGGCACGTCGCTGGAGAGCGGGGCTCGAAGGACCATCGGACGCGTGTTCGACGCGTGGTGGGGGGAGAGGAGGAGGGTCCACGCCAAGCAGCTCATATCTCCATTCGTGCTTACTGCCAGGTAATGTGATACGCCGGTCAGACAGTGGGGGAGGTGCGTGTGATAGTCGCTGGAGAGCGGGGCTCGAAGGACCATCGGACGCGTGTTCGACGCGTGGTGGGGGGAGAGGAGGAGGGTCCACGCCAAGCAGCTCATATCTCCATTCGTGCTTACTGCCAGGTAATGTGATACGCCGGTCAGACAGTGGGGGAGGTGCGTGTGATAGTCGCTGGAGAGCGGGGCTCGAAGGACCATCGGACGCGTGTTCGACGCGTGGTGGGGGGAGAGGAGGAGGGTCCACGCCAAGCAGCTCATATCTCCATTCGTGCTTACTGCCAGGTAATGTGATACGCCGGTCAGACAGTAGGGGAGGTGTGATAGTAGCTGGAGAGCGGGGCTCGAAGGACCATCGGACGCGTGTTCGACGCGTGGTGGGGGGAGAGAAGGAGGGTTCACGCCAAGCAGCTGATATCTCCATTCGTGCTTACTGCCAGCAATAATTAGGTACCAAAAATTGTAGCCAGACCGATAAGTAACTTTCGTTTTAGTCCAGTAGCCGGAAACCGGTAGGTAAGTTCGTATACACCCACAGAGAGATAATGTGGTCGATCGAGATATGAAAGAAAGGGATGCATTTATTTAATATGGCATGCGTTAGAAAGAGACATAAAAAATATCTCAATTCAGTGGATAGTTGCCGTGTTTTTGTCCTGATAGTGTCAATTGTTGTCAAATTCCAATATATATATATTTGACAGTTGATAACTAGTGATAGTGATTGTCCAAACATTTTTGCGGTTGAGAATTGCCTTATGCGACAACAGCGCTATCTCTCTTTCTGTAATAGCTCTGTGTATAGACCGGATGGCTAGCCCTAGTGTCAGAGTTTCTAAGCCACCTAAAGGCCACAAAGTCAAAGTCACACATCCAAAGACTTATCTCGCCGAATGTGGCTTAACTTCGGTGATCGCTGACAATTAAACACCTAGTCAAACTACTCTATGAGCGCTACTATAATAGTAATGAATATCCAAGACCGTTCATTCCAGGGGAGCAGTATGGGGCCACTTCAGCCAACTGGCCGTTTGGACGCTCCGCGCCATGGGTTGCGGGGCAGTCCACCACGGGGCCACCAGACCCCGCCTTCTGCTGGTCTGCGACTTCTCCCATACGAACATGTTGGGCCAGAGGACGATATCCCCCGGACCTTTAGCCCCATGTCCGCCTCATACAGTGCGAATGTCGCGACCCTACCCGCTCCTGTGTGGACCACCTCCGGTAAGTTTACTCACAGTCTCATTTGGCATTTTCGATCGATACGAAGACATGAGGTGCAGTTCACGAGTCCATACGGCATACATTAAAATTTCTTGTTATGTTACGTATCATTCATATTCAACCATACACAGTATAAATCTTCCCTATTGTCACAGTCTAGGTAGTTTTTATTAGAAAATCCACCGGCCAGTGCAGCCCACACGCGTTGTACAAGCCTCGTCCGTGAAACGCGGGGTGGAAGTGAGGAAGACTCAAACGGGTGGGGGGTAACGAGTGGCCGTTCTATACGTAGTATTATTATATATTCTTTGACGTAACATAACGTAAGGTAGGGCCGACTGAGAAGGCCCGCTGTGTTGTAAGGCCCAAGTTTCAAAAAACACATTAAAAACACATTATAAACACATTAAAGCCAATGGCCATCACGCTCTGAGTTGTCGTCGTTGCACAGGTAGGTTTCCGCGTCATCATGCCCTCAATGACATAGTTCGTAGAGCATTTATATCGGCCAATGTCCCCTGCGTGCTGGAACCACCGGGTCTTAACAGATCCGACGGGAAGAGACCGGACGGTTTGACTTTGGTGCCGTGGAAAAACGGCAAGTGCCTGGTATGGGACGCTACTTGCGTTAGCACTGTTGCCGCCACGCACCTGGGTCGAACTATCCACAGTCCGGCAGCTGCAGCGGAGGAAGCTGCAGATAGAAAGCGGGTGAAGTATGCGGCAATGGAACCGCTTTATGATTTTGTGCCCATTGCGGTGGAGACCATGGGCAGTTGGGGGGCCGAAGCTAAGGCTTTGGTTCGCGACATTGGGCGGAGGATAAAGGACAGAGGAGGTGACTCCCGCTCTGGGTGGTTCTTGGTGCAAAGGATGTCTATCGCTATTCAGCGCGGTAATGCTGCTAGCATTATGGGCACCTTTGCACCGGGGGCCATCAGGGGTGGGTTATTTGATTGATTTCGAAATGTTTTTGTATGATATTTGACATGTAATCCTTCCTTACTAATATTATAAATGCGAAAGTAACTCTGTCTGTCTGTCTGTCTGTCGCGCTTTCACGCTAAAACTACTGAACCGATTTGAATGAAATTTGGTACACAGATAGTCTAGAGCCTGAGAAAGGACATAGGCTACTTTTTGATTCGAAAAAATAGTTTTAAAGGGTTGAAAAGGGGGGATGAAAACGCATTGGCTAGAATCTTAGAAGAAAAAACTTATATTCTACCATGACAAATGGTAATTTGCATCTTGACTTTCCAAATTACATTCTCTATGCCCAATGCCCATTCAAGGCTGCTCAAGTTGCAAATGTCAAAGTCAATCAATCTTTTCCTGTAAACTTTAGAGAAGGTTACATGTATTTTTTCAGTTTAATTACGTAGTTTTCATTCTAATAGGTATGCCTACAAAACGCAAATCGAATCTAGCGCGTAGTTCTAGCGGAGCTCGCGTAAAGAAAATTGCTAGAAGCCAAGAGTCTGAAGAGCACACTTAAACGCGTTTGACATTACATGCCGAGCGCCACGCATCTCAAAGAGCTGCTGAGACTCAAGAGCAAAACCAAGCGCGTCGAATATTAGATGCTGAGCGTCACGCAGCTCAGAGAGCTGCTGAGACTGAAGTTGAAAGTCAAGCGCGGCGACTTTTAGATGCTGAGCATCACGCAGCGCAAAAAACTGCTGAGACTCAAGAGCAAAAAACCAAGCGCGTCGAATTTTAGATGCTGAGCATCACGCAGCTCAGAGAGATGCTGAGACTTAAGGAGAAAGTCAAGCGCGGCGACTTTTAGATGCCGAGCATCACGCAGCGCAAAGAACTGCTGAGACTCAAGAGCAAAACCAAGCGCGTCGAATTTTAGATGCTAAGCGTTAGACGTTAAGCAAAAAATTGCATAGTTCCTGTAGGACAGGACAAAAACTATCGAAAGCAAAACTGTCGCCACTATCACAAAGACGCTAAGTGATTAATTCCTCTATGACGCGAATATGGATTAATGAAACGTCACAGCGAAACGTAATTAGATGACAGGTGACATTGTCTGCAGACTTTTATAAATCACAGGTAGCATGGCAAGGGGACAAATTGTTTTTCCACCATTATATCCCCTTGAAGAGGAAATAAAGTATGGATTGAAAATGACAACTGACATTAAAATTTGATAAAATGTTTTTTTCCCTCTGCATGCCATATTTTACTATGACGTTTAATACCAGGCCGTCATTTTGTCTGACATTAAAAATATTTTTAAATCTACTATCATTAGAGGTTTAACATGTTTCTTTATTCTACCTTTATGGTACAGAATCATCATACCTACTTTAATATTATCAATCCGAAAAGTTTGTTGGTTTGTTCCTCTTTGACGCAGCAACGGAGCAAAAGATTGACTTGATTTTTGGTATGGATACCTAAGGTTTAAAAGACAGAAAGTGATAATAGGATACTTTTTTATCCCGAGAAAATTCGTGATTCCCATGGGATAGGACAATAACTGTTTGTCAGCAATGGAGCAACGGATTGCCTTGGCTTATTGCATGAATATAGTTTGAAAGACAAAAAGTGACATAGGCCACTTTTTATCCCAAAAACTTTAACAGTTTCCGTAGGATAGGATAAAAACTAAGCGAGCGGGCCGCGGTAGCAGCCGTCTAAGCGCCAGAAATAACCTGTCATTTCAAGTTTAGGACGTTCCTACATTTGTCGCACTCCTTCGCGGCACTCAACAGCGCTAGCCCAGACTCGGGCTCCATAACGGAGCTTGCGCTCCCGCAATAATGACGGAGTGTTTCGGAGCACAAGACACATCGTCATCCACCACTCGGGACTAACAAGCACTGAGCGTCAGACAGCATTCCAACGCCCTGGTCCCAGTGCAACGGGTCAGTCATAGTAGCCCAGCGTCTGCCTTTTCAACTGCAGACGGCAGTGAGAACGGCCATCGCGATACCGACACTTCTCTTCCCCTGCAGCCTCACTGCGTCTGCCAACAGGTTGACGGCCTAGCGGATGGTAGGGTAGGTGGCGGCACCCACACAACCAGTTCCATCCCACCGCAGCCCCTAATCCTCGGCTGCAGCGTCGCAAGAGCGGCACTGCAGCCCGCCTCAGAAGCAACACTCCTCATAAGGCAGGCAACCTACCGGCCATCCTCTCAGCTGCTTTAGTTTAAAGCGGCTGAACAACGAGTGCCGGCCTCTAAGCTGCCTTGGGGGAAAGACCCAAAGAAGAGGGAGACTTCGAGCGCCGCCTTTTCAGCTGCCTTAGACCTCCCCCGCCACGACAAGGCGGGAATACACAGGGGGGTTGTATATACACTCCAACCGTAACTTAATCAACAAAAGCATTCCTCTAAGGTATTTTGATGTTTGTCGCTTAGGTTAGGTTTCGCAGCCGACATAAACATTAGCCAAAATCAAAATATAACGCGGGCGAAGCCGCGGGTAAAAGCTAGTAAATTTTATAAATAAAATAATTATTTAAAATCTTACATTATATAATAAAATATTTAAAATATATTTTATAAATATATTTATAAAAAAAAAAAATAATTGCGGTATACTGGCATTTTTTCGTGCGACTCCGTCATATAAAAAGTTGACAAAGGAAATCCTGGTGGAGGCAATGAGTGCGAAGCATTATTTGATTTATTTCGTTTTACAGAATCCAGTGATCGTCGACAATGATGGTGATGATGAAAATGATGAAGAGGAATATTATGATGACAAAGAAACTGTCGGAAGAGAGGTAATATTCTTTTTCATTATTTATCTCAACATTACGTTATAGTGGTATGATAAATATTAATTGAATTTTAATTGACTATTCACTACATGTATTAAAAGCCAATTATATTTTGTTCTCTAAGCTTCTATTAAACCAATTACACACGTACTATGAAATTAGTTAACAATATGAAATAACAATTTATGCACACTTAAAAATAATATAAAAACATGAATGTCACACAATTGTCAAAAATAAATAGCGTAACGTCAAACAAATCACTATAAATAAAACTCATTCACACAGGCTTCTCACAAAACTTCAAACATTCAGACAGTATCACCTTCCATTCATCAGCAAATATGTCACAATTTGGGTTGATGTCCAGAAGGGCGTTAAGTGCTGTACTAACTATAATAAATGTACATAAATCTATACGTAATCATATTATTTATCTTTCCACATGTTTCTTTAAATATCAAAGTTATACCTATAATTTTACTATTTTTATGATAAAGGCAGAAACTAAGCGACCTGCAGTCCCCAGAGTGTCTGAAATATCTTTCGCAACCAGACCATGGCCCGACCGACCAGTGAAACCTATAGAACATGAAACAGTTGACACAAACAATGAACCAGATAGACAAGAACAAAAAACAATAGACAGACCCGATCAATCTGAAACAGAAGATGTGATCACACAACCTTTAAGAAAACAATCTAAAATAGGTGATGACCCCGCAGAACGTATATCTGACAATGTGCATGACCAATCTTATAGAGATCAGGATACTGATCAAAATTCTGGACAAGAACATGTAATCATGGATACAGATAACCAAGATTACGGGCAATATGATAGAACAATTAATTTAGATAACCATTATGCTAAACCAAAAGACAAACCATCTGACAGAGACGACTACGTAAAAAATCGAGACGGTCATTATGCTAGAGTCGAAGACAGAACATTGGATACAGATACTCAAAACATCAGACAACGAGATAGAAAAATAAAAACAGACAACCAATCGTTGAAGAATCAACACAAGATGGTAGATCCAAATCGATATGTGCAGGACAGATTGCCTAAACCTGTACAAGAAAGAGACAGGCCTGTCCAAGAAATTAGGTTAGCACTCCACGATGATTTAAATGATGAATATCGACCTACTCACGATTCAACAGAAGAAGTCACTAACAGACCTGGGCCTATAGAAGCTGTAAACCAACCTAGAAGGATGAGTGACTTTGAAAAAATCGATAACGTTCCAAATAGACCTGTAAAAGACGATGTAGAAAGTAGAGCTCGTCCTGATGTTCATAAAGAGTATGATAAGGATTCAGAACGAGTAACCAGACCTTTACCGCGTGATGAAGATGATGATGAAGCTTGGAGGAGGACTATAGCAACGAACGCGATTGTGGTGTCTGTGAAATATCGAGGTTAGTGTAATACAAATAGTTTATTGTAGGTAGCAAGGCGCTGGATGCAAGCCGCTTCAAATAGTTCGATCTATAAGGGAGGTCTATGTCCAACATTGGACGTCTAAAGCTTAAACAGCAACTATCTAAACTCAAAATACAAACCCAGTCCAATGCAAAACGAGTAAGCCAATTGAATTTGAATCCAGTTTTTTGTCTGAAAGCTGGTGTCATAGTTCTTAGCTGTACTGTACTTACTAATATAAATCCAAGTCTGTAGTATGTTGGTTTAGTATGCTCTTTCACGCAGTGACAGAGGAAGGGATCGACTTAGTTTTTTGCTCGGATATAGGCAGCTTAAAGGTTAGAGAATGTCAAGAAGTATTTTTGTCCGTTAAAAACAAAAGGTTCCTAAGGGTAGCACAAAACCCGAAAAAACTCACGCGGGAAAAGAAGGCAAAACAAAGTTCAATAATATTTTACAAATTTCCAAAAAAATACACTAATCAAGGCAACGTCTATTCCAGATAATCCTCAAGGTTTATACAAAAAAAGGTTGGACGACGAATTGAACACAAGAAATCAAGAATTAGATCAAAACAGATTAAAACCGCAGTCTCGAAACTACAACAGACAAGATATAAATAAACCTGTCTATCAAACTGATGATGTAAATTCGCAAATAAGGCTCAAAGGAGAGGATAAAGCTTATGGTTATAGAACACAGGATTTCGAAGAGAATCCAAGACCTACTGTTCCATATGAGCGATCGCAATGGGAGTTAGTATAATTATTTTTTTACAAAAATGACACAACTGACTTCAATCGTGTACAGTACGTGCCACCAAATATGAGACTTGAGAAACCACTTTGGTTTGTAATAAATATACAAATTCTGGATAATTAGTTTGTACACACCTGTACCTACCTGCGCAAGATCCCCCACCACTGACGCTCGTCAAGTCTCATCTTTGGTGGCACGCACTATACAAAATTCGAATATTTCGCTCGAATCGATGTACGAGTATACCATTTGAAGACCATAGGGGAAAAAAAGATTCTGGCCAATGCGTTTTCATCCCCCCTTTTCAACCCTTTAAAACTATTTTTTTCGAATCAAAAAGTAGCCTATGTCCTTTCTCAGGCTCTAGACTATCTGTGTACCAAATTTCATTCAAATCGGTTCAGTAGTTTTAGCGTGAAAGCGCGACAGACAGACAGACTGACAGAGTTACTTTCGCATTTATAATATTAAGTAAGGATAGTAAGGATGTACGTTTTTTTTTGTAATTTTGTTCTCAATTGATGTATTAATTTATTTATATTATTTATTTAAATTCGTTTGACATTTGAAATTGTTATTATTCTAATTTTAGAAATCGATAAAATTTTGACATTCTTTGTTTTTTCCCTATAGTCTTCATTTTATGACTATTGATCTTTCATAAACAGCTAAACCGATTTCAATAGAATTTAAAACGGTCCACCTCTGAAGTATGATCAACAAAATTAAAAAAGAATCATAAAAATCGCTTTATAATTGACGGAGTAATCGCATTACATTTGTATAGTTATACAAATAATAACATACAGTCCAATTGATGACCTCCTTTGATGAAGTCGGTTATAAAGTACTCGGTGGTTTTATTATTTTGTTTCCATGCTATTGAAAGTAGAGAATAATTATTTTGCCGCCCCTGTAGAACCTTAGTTTAATATTCCATTTTATTTGCGCACTATCGCCATAAGCGGATCATTGTGTAAAGCCAAAAGCAAAGAAGATTATAATACCCAAAACTCCAAAAGTAGATAGGTACTTTAGCCACTATAGACTAAGTAAACAGGATTATTCCTATTCAATTAGCATCCTTTTAGGGGCTTATTCTGTATATCTAAACTAACAACTTTTGTATTGCGACTTTTGTCAAAACTCAAAAAAAAATTGTTGTTCCATAGAAAAATATCGTTCACCCACGACAAAATGTATGGAACAACTGTTTTTTTTTTTTAGTTTTGACAAAAGTCGCAGAATGAAAGTTAGTTTTGATGTATAGAATATGTTAAAAGGATGCTAATTGACTAGATTAGGAAATAAGTAGGAAACATTAAATAAAATTAATTTCTTCTTTTTTTTTTTAAATAGACGTTTTCGAGAATATAGTGTAACTAAAGATATAAAAATATTTCGAATGTTGCAAATATCCAAGAAAAGTTTATCACAGTATTTTTATTGTATATAGAAGTAGGATTTCGTATAGAAGTGGTATATTTTTGTATAGAAGTAGGAATTTTAAAATAATAGATTTCCTAAATAGACGATCTCGAAAATATAGTGTAACATTAATTTAATATATGAGTAAATATTTCTAATGTTGTAAATACCTATGAAAAGTTAATTATAATAATATTCTTACTAGATGTAGGAAACGCAAATGGTACATATTATACCATTACCTTTATAATTGAGTCGTTGGGTAGTACAATAACTTAATAATACTATTGCATGTCCGCTAGGACAAACTGTTGAGACTAACCATTTGTTACACCCATGTACCGACACAGTTTGAAGCAATAAAAATTTACTTTACTTTACTAGGAATAACCCTGTATAGGTAGGTAATAATCACTCCACTTTTAGCCACTAATTTGCCGCCATTGTAGGTGGCATAAGTTTAGTTTTGGTGGATTATTAAAAAGTCGGTACAGATTTATATTATTAAAGGATTTTGCCACGTACCAGCAAGCGTAGCGTAGGATGCCCACCGATGAAGTGGAATACCGATATATTTAAGGGTGCAGGCCGCTTCCAACTGCTTATTGGAAATCTAAATCTAACGAGGGAGGCCTATTCCCAATAGGGGACGCCCTACGGCTCATGGATAGAAAGGCCCTTGCTCGAAAAAATTGGATAGATAGACGCTTTATTGTTACACAATCAACTATATAACAAAACAAAAACAGTACAATATTTTAAATAGATTAGTGCGACAACAGGCGGCCTTATCGCTTAGAGCGATTTCTTTCAGGCAACCTGATAAGGAGAGGAAAGGAATCAAGAGGAAAATATAGGTCAAATCATACATGTCACCGGATGTGAAGTTAGCTACAAGCTGCGTAATATCCAATCATGACTGAAGCTCACATAAAGCTGCGCGTTGATTAGATATTGTATGGTTCGGCCTATAGATACGTGGCTTGATTTACTTTATTTTCACCTTTTTATTTTACAGAGAAAATGAGATGAAACGGCTAGAAGTGACCGCGGCCCCATTGAGAAAACAGAGTCGACCACAGGTCACTGTGGTGGTTTACAGGCCGACGTCCTTGTTTAGCGTACAAGTGAGTAGATAACGCTATCTCTCTTTTGTCGTTTTAAATTTGGTATCTATTTTCATCTTCTAGCAAATATCAACAGTGCTACAGTAAGTAAGTGAAAGTACCTGTAAAAAAATGTCCGAGCGCCGTCATACATACCGATTCAGATATTTACATAAAATAATTGAAAATGACCCGTTTTTTCGAATTTCAACGTTATGTCACCTACTTAATTAGTGTCTGTAACCGAGCACTTTGGCATCACGCGGCTTTGTAGTCGGCTTGCAATCGCCTTACGACTGACTAAAAGCCTGCCCACTACGTAGCTTGGGCAGGGTTTTGGCTCGGACACTTTTTTTGCACGATAATAAGCCCGATTACAGAGGCACCATCGTAATTATATTAGCTAAATAGCATAGTTCTGTTTCTTTTTTACTTTAGGCATTCGATAGAGAGAAAACTTTTTACGTTGCTATTAAATTTACGCTGGCGCCTCTGTAATCGGGCTTAGTGACTATATATATAAGTATGCTCGAAGCATTTCATACTTAAGGTGGATTGACTAGGTCAGCGCTCGAAATTCATTTTTTTTGGGATTTTTGGCATTTACTGATAAACTGCTTGTTGTAAGTTTTTTTTTCTTTTTTCTCGCACAGGTACAATAATAACAAAAAAACTCATTTAACGGCCATGAATAGGCAGTGTTAACGAGGTATAACCCGGTCAGAATATCTGTGCACCTCGCTGGAATGCGGCGCCTCTCCCGCTTCCCCTGTCACCTCTCCGCGCACTCCCCGGTGCGACAGTACGGTTAGCATCTTCGTTGCCGATACACGTCCCGATAATAATTTACGTCCGGACGTTATACTAGACGTCCGGTGATGTATATACGTCCCGATAATTCGATATGACGTCACGAAGTCAGGTGCACAGATAATGTGACCGGGTTGTACAAACACCTAGAAACCAAAATAGTGGCCAATTTCTGCACAAAAGTGCATCAACTAAAAACTGAGGTGAAAATTCAGTTAATTTATATGCACATAGAATGACCACTACTTTGGGTTTTAGTTATTGTATGTAACTCGTAAACACAAGACTTTTCGTAAAGTTACAATTAGTATTTTATCTGTAAATGGCCAAAACCCAAAAAACTGAATTTCAAGCGTCGACCGAGAGCATCAGCCTTAATATTTCGCCAATAATGGCACACCCGAATTCAATTGTAGTACAAAATTTCAATATCAATATATTTATTCATATAAAACGAGTAGGAAACAAGTAGGTACATTGATTTGTTAGATACTTACATTAACATTGAAACATACCTATTCGTATTACAACCATTAAGCAAGCAGCTAGCAAGCTGCTGGGGCAGGAGCGGAGGCAGCCGCCAGAAATAAACACAACAAATACGCCTGCCTGGAATCAGCGTACGACATTGTTCCATTCGCTGTCGAAACAGCGGGCCCGTGGGGCGTCGAAGCTAGAGTACTTGACCTGGGTCGCCGCCTAAAAGATAGGGGAAACGACGCTCGGGCTGGCTGGTATTTAGTCCAGCGCATTTCCTTGGCCATTCAGCGGGGCAACGCGGCGAGTATTTTGGGTACATTTGGCTCGGCGCGCTGGGGACTACGGGACTAATTTTTCGGACGAAGTACCTACCATATTAGGTATGTACCCATGAATAATACACCATGGATATAATATCTAATTTATATTTTAAAAGGAGATTGACTGCACGTATCGGCTTACTGTGATTTTGTAATTTGTATTTTTTCTTTTGTATGTAATTTGACATAAAACATTTTAATAAAAAACCATTACTTAAAACTTAAAACATATAAGTAGGTATTCGTTTTAATTTCTGCTTTGTATTTACAAATTATTATTTAATTATTTAATCAAGATTGCCCGAACTAGTATCTCGAGCAGCAGTTTCCTCTCGCTCACTTACTATTACTAGGCAACGTGTAATGTGTACGAATTTTGTACTCGGTGACAGTTGGTGTTTCGATTATTTGCGAAAAATAATTATTAGATTATTGTTGATTTTTCAAAAACCAATCAACTTATTTCGTTAAAAATTAGACCGCCTCTGATTTACCAAACAAAAAAGGATCATCAAAATATATTATGTTCATTATTGGCGGGTAATCGCGTAACATACATACAAAAACATATTTAATAATCGGCCAAGTACGAGTCGGACTCGCGCACGGAGGGTTCCGTACTGTATGGGAGCCCCCCTTAAACATTTATTTTATTTTAATTTTATTATTTATTATTGAAGTGAATATAAAACTAAATATTCTGTGAAAATTTCAAGCATCTACCGGAAACCATTATTAATATAGAGCGGAAATCGTCTAAAAATCAGGTTTGTTGTATGGGAGCCCCCCTTAAATATTTATTTTATTTTGTTTTTAGTATTTGTTATTATAGCAGCAACAGAAATACATCATTTTTCAGCTGCCTAGCTATCATGGTTCATGAGATACAGCCCGGTGACAGACAGACAGACAGACAGACGGACGGACATCGAAGTCTTAGTAATAGGGTCCCGTTTTTCCCTTTGGGTACGGAACCCTAAAAACATCCCAACTAGCAAGGGAATCCTATAACAAAATAATATAGGTAAAATTGGACTAAAAAGCTCTTATAAAGGCTTTTTTGTAGACTTTTATGCTAATAACAACCTTGCACAAGCATTTATACTCTCAAGAGCATATTTACTAATATAATTAGCTTGTAGTTTACTATTAAAGTATTTCATAGGATAGTTACAAGACACATAGTTTTATAAGGGTCTTGACGAAGTCTCAACAGTCCTGCGAAAATTACAGTCTTATAGTGGCACTGTGCAAGATTTCCAAAATTTATAATATACTTGTCTGAGATCATTAGAAATATGCAGCAATTTAGTTTTATAATAACATTGTGTAAGATTCTCAGATTTTATAACATACTTAGCTGAGATCATTACAAATTTGAAGCGATGTGGTCTTTATAAATACACTTATAAGATTTGTTAAAACATGGCGGTGCGCTGATCTTATCTAAGAGTAAATGTACTCATAACAGTCTTATAAATGTCATGATGCAGAGCAATTTTCGAAACATGGCGACTGAATGATTAAAAACAATAATTAAGTGGTTGGTCATATTTTTAAACTAGACTTAATGATCAATTTCCGCAAGCGCGATAAAAAATCAGCCCAAACATGTTACACTTTTACAGTAAAAATCGATTTGCCACATGTTCATTGTATTCTAACTGAATTATAGCTGAGTTTATTTCATTTACATAAAGTTCAAAGATAATAACTAAAATAACTTATGTAACATAAACACTGCACACGAATTAACAAAAAAAAAGAACTGGCCAAAATAAAAATGTGTTACAAATAACTAAAAAATAGACTACTTAAGTACGGCATTTAAAGGATTTTTAGTGCTTCTAAATATTGGTGCAAGACAGTAATGAAACTTATTAACATTCTGCTAGATCATTACGGGAGCGTAACAAGAACTTGTACTCCAATAAGTGCGCCCAATTCCAGGGTTACAGTATACTACAAAAGTGTTATTAGAGCATTGAAATGTAGTCTTGAAGACGGTTATTAGATCTATTTTGCTACTTGGGATGCAATCGAATAGAGAACCTCCTTTTTTGAAGTCGGTTGAAAAAGAATAAGAATAATTATTTATTTAGTTCCAAATAGGTACAAGGCATCAAAAATTACATGGATATAGTTATTTTACATGAAGCCGTGGTGGTCTAGCGGGTGTAACACCCGCCTTACAATCGTGAGGTCGTGGGTTCAAATCCCGGTCCCGTACCAATGATTTCTTTAGAATTTATGTACAGAATTCCACACCATTGGCTTTTCGGTGAAGGAAAACATCGTGAGGAAACCTGCATATGTCCGGTGAAGAAATTCGATGGCGTATGTGAATCCACCAACCCGCACTGGGCCAGCGTGGTGGTATTGGCTCAATCACCCTTCGTGGGTAGACCTACGTCCTGCAGTGGATTATTAAATTTTTACATAAGTAGATAAACTAACTTTTGCCAGCTTTACTTAAGATTTTGAATTATTAGGTAATTAAGCTGTACTTTTATTTAGTATAAGTGCATTACTGTACGCTTGAAATGGGCAGGCTGTTTGAACTTTTATATTATATTTCTTATAACATCCTATTGGATGTAAAAAAACAACAAAAAACAGAAAAAGATAAATATTAAAGGGGGGCTCCCATACAACAAACCTGATTTTTAGCCGTTTTTCGATCGATAACAATAATGGTGACAGGTAGATGCTTGAAACAGTCACAGAATATTTATTTATATATTCACTTTAATAATAAATAATTAAATTAAAATAAATATTTAAGGGGGGGTCCTGTACAGTACGGAACCCTCCGTGCGCGAGTCCGACTCGTACTTGTCCGATTATTTAGTTTAATGGACAAGTTAAAAAATACGTGTCTAATATTTTTTTGATAATCTATCTGAGTTGTAGTCACTACAACTCAGGTAGATTGCCCCTGCCTGTCCCTCCAAGTTCCCGCGTTTGCCCTCAGCTAAGTTGGTCCAACTGAAATTAGTCAGAAACAACTTTTTCAAAAATACGACTTGATAGAAGTAGTCACAAGTAGATAAAGTTGGAATTCACACACGAGAGCGTAGTGCATGATACCGTGAAAACAATTGTGCGTTTTAAGTCCGTACAACGCCATCTAGAGCAAGCTTCCTAAACTAATAGCAACAAATTCCATTTTCAGCATAGTCTAAGACCCAATTTCATCGGACGATGTTTGTTAGTTAGACAGACTGGTAAATTTTCCAAAATGTTTAATATCTTAGAGCTATTATTTATTTATCTATTGATTAGTTGTTTTTGTTGGTTACAGACCGAAGCAGTATTTAGACAAAGGTGGGCGCAAACCAGAGTACGACCCAGAAGGTAATTATATCAACTTCCTATTTTCCTAGCTCTTATCGTCTCCTTTTAGTCATAAGACGTCTACTGTTGGACATATGCCTCCTTTATCTTCTTAAATTAGATAAATAAATAGGTATGTTTTAAATAAGTACATACCTACTTATACCTAAAATACAACGCAAAGAAAACGAAGATGATGATCTTTGGGTCAGGAAGGGGGCCGCTCAACGTGCCTGAGGTCCCATGATACTGTAAGTAGTTTCAAGTATCTTGGACACATTATGACGTCTAATCTTTCTGATAATGAAGATAATTATTGAGCGTCCGCACAGAGCCCTTTGTGTTGTTGGCAATATGATTGCACGGAAGTTCTACAGAGCTTCTAAGGACGTCAAAATCACTTTGTTTAAGTCACACTGTCAATCATTTTACACGTGTCAACTCTGGACCAATTACACAATTGAGGTCGCACAACCCAATTAGAGTAGCATACAATAACATCTTCAGGCATCTGATGGGCCTGAAGTGGTATTGTAGTGCCTCCGAAATGTACGCAGAATCGCGAGTACACTCGTTCAACGCTATTCAGCGAAAACGTATCGCATCATTTATGACAGAGTTGACAGTTGACACGTGTAAAAACAAGATCATTAGAAGCTTAGCGGACCGGCAGCTGCTGTCTGCAACCTAAGTATAAATGATGGGTAGCTATTTCTACCTGATATCTTGTATTTTTCTTTTATTATTATTATTTTTTATTATTATAGATAACAAGCGACCCGCCCCGGCTTCGCACTGGTGTATCATACATAATAATATAAACCTTCCTTCAACACTCTATCTATTAATTAAAAAAACCGCATCGAAATGCGTTGCATAGTTTTAAAGATACATAGGGACAGACAGACAGGGAAGCGACTTTGTTTTAAAATTCTATGTAGTGATAGCATCCAGAGACAGAGCAAACAACTATGTTTATCACAAAAATGCTTGCCATATATTGGACATAGATCTTTAATAAAACCGATTGTAAGCTGTTTAATTCGATCCCGCGGTTTTGATGTGGTCAATCATCTACCTTGTGGGCGGACATCCTACGCCTGGCTTGCCGGTACGTAGTCTTCAGTCGAAAAGTTTTCGACCCCATCGGCCATCAGTCCTCCGTGATATGTGCCCTGCTCCTTGCCATTTTAACTTGCCAATCCGCTGAACTTTTGCGATAACTTCGATTTTCCTACGGATCTTCTCATTTCTGATTAAATCTCGCAAAGAGACTTCGAGCATAGCCCTATCTGTAGCTCTTTGGGCTACTTGGAAGTTAGTATGACGATGTTACCGACATTACCCAGCGGATTGTCAAGTTGAAATGGCAGTAGGCAGCGCACATAGCACGGAGGACTGAACACCGATGGGGTCGAAAAGTTCTTGAGTGGAGACCACGGACCGGCAAAGGCAGCGTAGGACGTCCAACCAAGAGATGGACAGATTACCTACCTCATCAATAGGTACATACCGCGGCCTTGCCAGCCGCTTCCAACCGGTCTTATTGAACATTTATAGGGGAGGCCTATGTCCAGCAGTGGACGTGATGGAAGAATGCTTGATGGATTGTTTTTTGGTCGACGAAACGGAGGAGGTATCGAATTGTCTTCGAATTGATTCGAAGATTTCGAAGCTACGTATATTTTTTTAATTTTTAGCTACGTATATTTTTTTTTTATGTATAACCACGCATAACTTTTTACACAGTAGTCCGATTTCGATAGTTATTTTTTTATTAGAAAGAATATACTTCGAAGTTGGTTCCATTTAATTTATGTTGAGATCGGCTGAGCCATTTTTGATAAATCAACAATAATGTGAAAAATGCTACATCGAGCCGTGCGAACTATTCGCGAATTCTGTACATGGTTGAAGTAGGTTATGCCATATTTCGCAAAAAAATCTTTAAAAAAATCGGTTACTACGAGTACATTCTAATTTGTTCGATTTTATTGAGAAAAATTCCTACTCGTAGTTGCCTAGTGAATGCACTTAGTGAGGTTAATAATAATAAATAAATAAAACGTTTATTGTTCCAAAAATTTTACAAAAACAAGTTGTGCACTAGTTCCCACACTAGGGTGACCTGTGTCGTGGGACCTAGGCTCTTCCTTATTATTAGTATGTACATTATATGTTAGGTATCCAAAATTACAATACAGTATAGATACTAGGAAATTTAAAAAAAAAACAAGACGTGTGGCACTCGGGGACTGCCGCGGTAAAGCTATTGCATTTCGGAGCAGCTCGTCTCGATTCGTGCGAGTTTCGTAGAGTCGTACAATACGTCTAATCGCACACAACGCCGTGTCGAAGACTGCCGAACTGAAACGACGTTAGACGATGCACGGCCTTCAAGCCACACCTCCTTGCCCGTCGGAGTGGGGAGCGTGAGGTTTTTTCGTTACGGAATTTCTGGATTCGGTCCCCGCGCTCAAGGCCCGCGATAGAAGCTATGCAATAGCTTAAAAAAAAAAACTTGCAAGATTACTCATACAATTCAATTCAATTATTTATTGCAACATATGTAATTTTTACATGCGGTTCTTAGATTACATGTTATAATAATGTCAAATACATATGACCCTTTAAGGGTCATAGGGTCATAAGGGACGCTTCACGCACCCATCCATGCGTACGGCATGCCACTATCCTATCTACTATCATAGGTTATGTCTCAAGAAGAGTCTACACTCCCTCGCTAAGTCGCTACGCTCAGGGTCTAATATGTCGCCCATAGGCCATATTAAAATAAAGAACAAAAATGTAATTTGTTAAGCCGTGTTAAAAGATGTTACAAAAATATGTTTCAACAGCCTGCTCATTTTGAGCGTAGGTACTCTATAAAATTACTAAATAATCACTACATAGTATAACACAAAGTCGCTTTCTCTGTCCCTATATCCCTATGAATGCTTAAATCTTTAAAACTAAGCAACGGATTTTGATGCGGTTTTTTTAAATAGATAGAGTGTTTCAAGAGGAAGGTTTATTTGTATAATACACTTGCCTGTGCGAAGCCGGGGCGGGTCGCTAGTATTCTATAAAATTATTTTTCGCCTACAATGGCACAACCGAACCGCACTTCAATCCTTATCCTTTTCCTTACATAGTATAAAATAAAGTCGCTATTTTTGTCTGTTTGTTTGTCTGTATGCTTAAATCTTTAAAACTACGCAACGGATTTTGATGCGGTTTTTTTAATGGATAGAGTGATTCAAGAGGAAGGTTTATATGTATAAAAATTCCCGAAATTCCCACGGGAACGGGCACAACGCGGGTAAAACCGCGGGGCGCTGCTAGTATAAAATAAAGTCGCTATTTTTGTCTGTTTGTTTGTCTGTATGCTTAAATCTTTAAAACTACGCAACTGATTTTGATGCGGTTTTTTTAAATGGATAGAGTGATTCAAGAGGAAGGTTTATACTCGTATGTATATTACACCTGTGCGAAGCCGGGGCGGGTCGTCTAGTCGTACATAATTCGAATAGTTCGCACTAAAAACGGGCTCCCATGTAACAAACATGGTCTTTTAGCCGTTTTTCGCTAGATGTTGATAACGGTCGGTAGAGGCTTGAAATATTCACATAATGTTTAGTTGATTGAAAAATTAATTATTATTTCATACAGTACGGAACCCTTCGTGCGCGAGTCCGACTTGCACTTGGCCGATTATTTAAAACCACTCAACTGATTTTGATAACCGATTTTGATTTTTTTTTTTTAACGCCCAGTTTTATCGCTTTGTGAGCTTCAGTCAGGATTGGATATTGCGCAGCTTGAAGCTAACTTCACATCCGTCGATTTTTATGATTCAGCCTATACCACCTTTAAAGTAGATACTTCCTTCCTTTCCTTCCTTTCAGCCATAGGACGTCCACTGCTGAACATAGGCCTCCCCTAAAGATCTCCAATAAGACCGGTTGGTAGCGGCTTGCATCCAGCGCGATCCCGCGGTCTTAATGAGGTCGTCCGTCCACCTTGTGGGTGGACGTCCTACGCTGCGCTTGCCGGTACGTGGTCTCCACTCGAGGACTTTTCGACCCCATCGGTCATCAGTCCTCCGCGCTATGTGCCCTGCCCATTGCCACTTCAACCTGCCAATCCGCTGGGCTATGTCGGTAACCTTGGTTCTTCTACGGATCTCCTCATTTCTGATTCGATCGCGTAGAGAAACTCCGAGCATAGCCCTCTCCATGGCTCGTTGGGCTACTTGAAGCTTACTAATAAGGCCCATAGTGAGAGACCACGTTTCTGTGCCGTAAGTCATCACTGGCAACACACACTGGTCGAAAACTTTCGACTTGAGGCACTGAGGTATGTCGGACGAGAAGACGTTACGCAATTTTCCGAACGCTGCCCAGCCGAGTTGGATTCGGCGATTGGCCTCTTTCTTGAAGTCGGACCTACCTAACTGGACCACTTGTCCTAGGTAGACGTACGAGTCAACGACTTCAAGAACAGAGTTCCCAACTGAAATAGGGGTGGGTACAACATGGGAATTACACATGACCTTTGTCTTGTCCATGTTCATTTTAAGACCCACCTGTTGAGATACTCGATTGAGGCCTTCGAGCATCGTACTGAGTTCCTCCATCGACTTTGCCATGACCACGATATCGTCGGCAAACCGAAGGTGAGTGAGGTATTCGCCATTGATGTTGATGCCGAATCCTTTCCATTCCAGGAGCTTAAAGGCGTTCTCCAGAGTAGCAGTAAACAGTTTCGGAGATATAACATCTCCCTGTCTTACGCCTCTCTTCAAAGGGATTGCCTTAGAACTCTCTTCCTGTACTCGGACCGACATAGTGGCGTTATTATACAAACACTTCAACACTTCGATATACCGATAGTCAATACGGCATCGTTGAAGAGACTCAAGCACAGCCCATGTCTCGACCGAATCAAAGGCTTTCTCATAGTCCACAAACGCTAAGCAAAGTGACTGGTTATACTCCTCGGTCTTCTGTATAACCTGCCGCAGCGTATGTATGTGGTCCATGGTACTAAAGCCTTTTCGGAATCCGGCTTGTTCGGAAGGCTGGAAGTCATCAAGCCTGCGTTCGAGACGATTCGTAATGACTCTTGAAAACAACTTATAAACATGGCTCAGAAGCGAGATGGGTCTGTAATTCTTCAATAAGGTATTGTCACCTTTTTTAAAGAATAGCACCACCACGCTTCTGTTCCATGCTTCTGGCGTTATGCCCTCGAGGACGACGGTGTTGAAAAGCTTCTGAAGGACTTTAAGTACCGGTTTACCACCCGCTTTCAGAAGCTCTGAAGTGATTCCGTCGTCACCCGGCGCCTTGTTGTTCTTAAGTTGGTTCAGGGCCATTCTAATCTCGTACAGGCTGATGTCCGGGATGTCTTCGGTGAAGTGTCGGGTCAGCTTGGCTCTTGGGTCTTTAGCCGCGCTGTTTACAGGCTTTGCTACCGAGGCGTATAGCTGTCCGTAGAACTTTTCGATCTCCTCCAATACCTCTGCCTTGGTCGACGCTGTACTGCCATCTTCTCTCTTCAGCTTTGTCAACTGGCTTTGCCCAATAGACAAGTGCCTCGCGAACACTTTAGAGCCTTTGTTCCGCTCTATCGTCTCCTCAATATGTTTAGTATTAAAGAGACGAATGTCGCACCGCACTGATTTAGAAATTTGTCTATTGAGCCGCCTGTATGACTTTGCATCATCGGAAGACTGCAGTCTTAGCGAGCGTCGTTCGGCCATGAGATTTAAAGTATGATCGGAAAATTTCTGAGGTCTATCAGAACGGCGGGGTCGAAAGAACTTAGAACCTACCGTTTGGACAGTTTCTACGAGCCCGTTATTGATCTCGTCCACCGACGCAAAGTTCTCCAGGCAAGCAAAGCGATTTGAGAGCTCGAGCTGAAAGTTCTCGGGGTTTTGTATATGAGCATGAGTAGGTCGGAGCGTAGACTTCATCAGGCGGGACCTTTCGAGTTTAACGTTAATATTCAGTTTGCCTCGCACGATTCTGTGATCACTACCGGTTTTTATCCTGTGGATCACGGAGACATCGTTGAATATCCGTTTCTCACTAGTCATGATGAAGTCTATCTCATTTCTCGTAGAACCGTCGGGGCTCATCCAGGTCCATTTCCTGTGAGGTGGCTTCTGGAAGAAAGAGTTCATCATGAAGAGTCTCTCTTTCTCCAGAAAATCTGCCAGCCTCTGGCCTCTGGGGTTCCGTTGCCCATATCCAAATTGCCCCACTCTCAACTCATCATCGCTTTTTTTGCCCAACTTTGCGTTAAAATCTCCCATAACAACCGTGAAGCGGGTCTTAGACGTATGTATGGCCCGACTTACGTCCTCATACATAGCCTCCACTTCATCATCTGGGTGTGACGAGGTCGGTGCGTATACCTGAATGACCTTCAACGAATATCGTTTAGATATTCTGAGTATTAGGTATACAACCCTGCTCGACACACTTTCAATGGTAATGATGTTGTTAACGAGAGACTTGTGAACGAGAAAGCCGACACCACCTTGGGACCGTTGGTCACCTTCCCGGTAGTAAAGTAGGTTGCCGGATTTCAGGGTTATCGTGTCCTCGCCCTCTCTACGGACTTCAGACAACCCCATAATATCCCATCGCAACCTACTCAACTCTTCTTCCAGTTCCGCAATCTTCTCGTCAGTCCTCATAGTGCGCACGTTATATGTTGCCAGGGCCAGTTGTCGGGTGGGGTGGCAGCCGGATCTCTTCCGGCGATTCTTAGCACCCCGTGCTCCGCCGTTACCATGACCGCTGCCGGAGCCAGGAATAGCGGAGCTGCCGGGGACTGGGGGCCTGGTCTTATTGTTACTTATCATTAAGGGGTTTTGCCCGTAATTGCCGCGCTGGGCAGGCGTGTTGGCAATCGCAGTGCGTAGCTCTCGCGACGGGGATGCTGCTGCCCATCCCCGCCCTGTTGCACTTGAGCTACGCTGCTTTGGATGGATATACCGCCATCTGTCGGTTCCGTAGTACCTCAGTCGGCTCTTACGACACCTGGTACAAGAGGGGGGTGCTATTCTACTCTGCCGGCACCCCACGGCCAGTAAGTAGATACTTAGGATCTTCCAAACATAATTCCATAATTGGCGGAGTAATCGCGAAACATACCTACCTACGAGTAGATACATACCAAAAATATGGTTGAATTGAGAACCTCCTTTTTGAAGTTGGTTGTATAAAGTTATACATAATTAAAAAATTTAGGTATGTTATATCATACGTGACACAATATAAGACATTGTATTTTAAATGCACAGTATACTATTGTTACTTATCTTATAGCAGATATGTAATAAAGGCTTTTTGTTTTTGAAATGTAAATATCTACCACATCCGGGCTTTTTTAGTCCAGTTAGAAAAGACAATGTCCCTCTCTCATGAGCTTATCAGTATTACAATGAAAGATGTGTAAAAATGTAACGTACACAGATCACAAAAGATGGGCCATAGCGGTACTAGAATTTGTGCAAGAAGCGAATCGTCGTAGGTGAGATCGCCCGTGTGCCATTTTACTAATTCTGTTACGTTGACAACACTGCTCTGTCATTGCTGGTAGGTACAACTAAAAGTGTTTGATACTTGGTAGACACCAATTCGGTTTTCATCAGTAGACTCGCATCTACCAAGTAGTCGGTACCTTGGCTGCTGATTAGAATCTTATCTTTAGTTCACCGTAACGCCACGACGGTTTTCTTTTTGTACAAACTCTATCTGATCCACAAACTCATGAAATTCCCCAATTAGAATCGGAACTACATACCGCCTCGGCCAAAAGTAGGTAAGTTTTAGGTACCTTAACAATTAGTATCTACCAATTGACTTACACAAGTATTTAGGGCGAAAAAGACGACTAATTTTGTATTTTGCAGTAGATATATTTACTAGACAATACACACAGCATTTTTGTGATGAACATAGTGGTTTACTCTGTGTCTGGATGTTATCACTACATAGCCCTTACCTCGCAAAATCAAAAAACTCATAAAACTTAAAAATCAATTAAGGCGTAGAGATGCCTCTTCAATCGACATTAATGAAAAAAGAAACTTAAGATACCACATAAATAGCCTTCAAACAAAAATTAACTCAGACCTAAAAAAATTCAACGACAAAATCTGGAACGACAAACTTGACAAAGTTGATAATCCCTCGACAGACATCTGGAGAGTTGCCAAAGGACTGCGTACCAAACGGCACACCATCCCGCCGCTTATAAAACCTGATAGTACTCTGGCAGAAACTGCCAAAGATCAAGCCGAAGCTCTAGCTGACTCATTTCTCAGCAATATGAGTCTCACAAATAGCTGGGTCAGTACCTCTGCCATCGAAAATGAAGTAAGACTGTCAAACGAAATTGTACAAAACTACGTTCCGGAAAAACAGCATTTCTTTGTCAGACCAAGAGATGTTGTTTCACGTATATTTAAATTAAAGAAACGTAAGGCCCCGGGTGCTGACAAGATCCAAAACGAACTGTTAAAAAACTTTTCTCGCAAGGCAATTGTATTTCTCACTCGCATATTCAATGCCTGTCTCAGACTAGCATATTTCCCCAAAGTTATGAAAATTGCAAAAATAGTACCTATTCTCAAACCTGGAAAAGACGATACACTTCCTGTGAGCTACAGACCTATTAGCTTGCTGTCTTCTCTAAGCAAGCTTTTTGAATCTATAATATATACTTGGTTACTAAAAGAGTCTAAACACCTAGTGATTAATGAGCAGTTCGGTTTTCGGGAACAACATTCTACGGTCCAACAACTCGTAAGAGTAACGGAACACATTGCTCATCACTTGAATCTCAATGAGTCGACAGGGATGTTCCTACTCGATATTGAAAAGGCGTTTGATACCGTTTGACACGCAGGCCTAATACATAAACTTTACGTCAGTGATGTGAACATTGCCTTAGTTAAATTAATTTCATCTAACTTAACTGACCGTCAATTTTCAGTTAGTGTGAACAACACCCTCTCTGAGCCTCGCAACATACCAGCAGGCGTGCCGCAAGGCTCAGTGCTTGGGCCACGCCTTTTCATTTACTATATTAATGATATTCCCATCCAAACCCGCACCAAGTTAGCATGTTTTGCAGATGATACCGCCTCGCTAACGTCCTCGAAAGATGTTGACCTCATCATTAGTAGATTACAGTTATCCATACAAAGCTTGCAAGAATTTTTCAATAATTGGAAACTTAAATTAAATGAGACTAAAACAGAAGCTATCCTTTTTTCAAGATCTCGTAAAATTCCTCGTAGGCGAATAAAGATTAATAACCATAACATTGACTGGAGCCCCAGTGTAAAATACCTCGGTGTAGTGCTAGACAATAAAATTAACTGGTCTCGTCATGTCGAGCATGCCAGAAAGAAGGCACTAAAAGCAATGGGAGCATTAGGACCCATCTTCAATAGAAAAACAAACTTGAGTTCAAAATCCAAATTACGCATTTATACCACCTTAATCAGGCCCTGTCTCACATATGCTGCTCCGGTATGGAACACTACTTGTGAAGCAAATTACATCAAAATTCAAGTCATACAAAACAAAGCCCTTAAGATATGTTATAACACCCCATTCAGATATAATATCCACAAACTCCACAAAAAAATTAAATTCCCAACCCTAAAAGAATTTATTTTAAAAACAACAAAAAACTTTTATTTTAAATTAAATCATGAACACGCAAATGCACTAATTAGCTCACTCGGGCGAACTAGAAGTTCAAATCTATCGTACATCGATAAATACAAAAAATACAAATTACCACATCACTATCTTTTGTTCGACTGACGGCCGACGACCACAGGTTAGCTCTGTTCACAGAGTGACTAAAACGTCGGTTAAAGTTAACCTGTTGATTTGCCCTACGTGCTCACTAGCTGTCGCATGCAATAACAGCTGGTTAACAGACCTACAATTACATTATGGTTTAACACTACTCCCCTGACACTGCCTCGTAACTATTTTTCAAATATCAGATAGCTTACTATTCTGTAACTTTAAGTACGATTAAAAGCCGTTAATTAAAAAAAAAAATTACTATCATATTTTTCTCGTGTAACTTATCTCAATCTATATTTCTTTAATATGGAGTATTTTGCTGTAAGGTAGTCAAAAATATTTATTGTCATAATTTTATTTGTTTTTCCCTAATTATTATTACTATTGTTTAAGTAATCATTTTCATTTTATAATCTTAATTATGCTATGTAACCCGTAGACATGGTCATGTTGTAAACGTACGAAATTGCAAAGTACTACGTACCTAAAATTATAATGTATTTCCTATCTACCCTCTACTTACGACTTAATGAGAACTTTGGTAAATTTATAACATAATGTTTAGATACAAGTTTTAAAAGGTGACATTAGCCTACAAAACACTGTAAATATTGTGGTAAATTGTAACTTAGTTAGCTTTACAAAACATTGTAATTTTATTATGTTAATAAAGGTTTCTTAAAATCAAATCAATCAACTACATAGTATAAAACAAAGTTACTTCCCGCTCTGTCCCTATGTTTGCATAAATCTTTAAAACTACGCAACGGATTTCGATGCAATTTTTTTTTATAGATAGAGTGAAGGTTTATATTATGTGTGTAAATAGTGATTCAAGAGGAAGGTTTATATGTATGATACACCTGTGCGAAGTCGGGGCGGGTCGCCAGTGAAAGGTGAAGGATTCCTAACATAGCGGAGATCAATAGGTAAATCACAACAAGTATAAGTACTTACGAACGAGTAAACCTAGGTAATTTATTTTCGAAAAACTAAGCCAATTAGGTAGGACTACCTACCTACTCAATATTTTAGGTTTAAAGATATTTTATTTTCAATTGTAAGATATTACATCGCTTCCATGAGAACACAACTAAGTACATAAATATAATTATAAATAACAGTTCGTCGTCGCTGAGAAAACAATTTTTAAATAATACATAATGTAACAACTTTTTAAAACATTTCACACACGTAGGTACCTATACCCATCGACTACATTATAAAAACAAGTGGAAAAGAAAAAATACATTATGTACATGATAACAGATTTTTCTGTTAGAATCTAACACAGGTGTAACGCGTGTTTTTTTATCGCAGACAACAAGTTTACTATAATTTTGACCGCATTTGTCTTTATTTGCACAGAACCAGTTGCATTTCGACACAAACACAACAAACAAGTGCGAATTTGAGGTTTTGTACATTTTTAGGGCTCCGTACCCAAAGGGTAAAAACGGGACCCTATTACTAAGACTCCGCTGTCCGTCTGTCTGTCTGTCACCAGGCTGTATCTCATAGCTAGAAATGAAATTTTCATAGATGATGGTATTTCGATTGCCGCTATGACAACAAATACTAAAAACAGAACTATATTAATATATATGGGGGACTCCCATACAACAAATATATTTTTTTTTTGCCGAGGTGCTCCCAAACGGTACGGTACCCTTCATGCGCGAGTCCAACTCGTACTTGGCCGATTTTTAAGTATTATTGACATAAAAACTAAAAAAAACTGCGTTGAAACTGAATTCGCGTATTTGTGCGTAAGCGTCTATACAATCAATCGTCAATCACCCTTCGTGGGTAGGCCTACGTCCTGCAGTGGACTACTAAAAAGGCTGATACAGTACAGTACAGTCTATAAAACAATGGAAAAATGTCGTACGAGAAAATAGTCAATCAATATCGGGCGTCGCACATCTCGGCGGCGTAGTTGATTTATGGTTGTGCAACAAGACGCACAACGTCGTTTATGAACGAACAAGCATTTTTGCGGCTTTGGATAAGTGTTCGAATATTGAAGTAAGTAGGTATATTATACATCATTGTGTTCGGAGCTTATAAGTAGGAGTCGGACTTAGTAGTTCAATTTTAAGTACTAGCTGAAAGTCAACGTTCCCAAGCATAATAAAGTCCCGGGAATCACCGTGATACCAGGATCGCAAAATAAAATTCTGGAAATTACACTTATTGTTTATTTATATAAGAATTTATTTATTATAAAATTTAGTTTCTAAAATAGGTTTTTTTTGGTTAAAAAGCAAATCCGTGTTTCAATTTGCTGTTCATTTCGACTATTGTACTTTTTTTTTTAATAACAAACATTTCATAAACTATAACTATTCAAAATTAACCTACTAAAAAAACTTATAATAAAATAAAAATAAAACTAAAAGACCCGTGACAGAGGGTAACGTGGCCAGAATGCTGGCTGCGTTGCCTCGCTGAATTACAATACTAATTGTTTGGCCAAAGTAGATGCCAGCATTTTGGTCACGTGTCACCTCTACCAGACGCCTAGCCAGGGGCCTTATTGTGTAAGCGCTCTGACGTTCGCCTTCGCTTTTTCTCCTGCTCGCGCCAGTTACTCACGCCACGAGAGCGAGCGGGAGGAAAAGCGAAGCCGATCGTCAGAGCGCTTACACTATAAGGCCCCTGCATGGGAAGCATGGCAAAGGGACTAATAGTCTTTCCACCATTATATCCCCTCGAAGAGGAAATAAAGTATGGATTGACAATGACATCTGACATTAAGAGTGGATTAAATGGTTTTCTCCCCTTGCCGTGCCACCCGGGCAGGTCCTTATACAATTATAGCGTCCGGCCCCCACGGACCTAAAGTCTCAACCCCAAACGTCACAAAGTGGTACATTCTGTCCAAAAACTCATATTTGCGCCGTTCGAGGTTTTCAGCTTTAGCTGCAGCAGCACCAGCCTTGTCTGTCGTGCCAGGAAGATGAGACGACGCCAGTGTGTCACATGTGTGACATGTCACGTCCCACACTAAAGGTCGTCCTATCTTCCATGGCACCAATGTCATTAATCAACTATTAAATTTTTCTTCACATTTTTTCCAAAATGATTACCTAGTTTACGAATTTATAAGCTTTGTCTGATAGAAATGAAATAGGTACTATTTTCAAAGTTCGACATAAAATTTACATTCGCTGAAAGTAGGTACTAAGCGAGATCCAGGAGGCATATCCATATTATTGATCACAAAATAGCATGTCCTTAAAATTGCACAACCTATTCCGACCACCTAAGTATAAGTGATTCGCGCGCTGATTTGGACACGTCCTCTCTATGACACTCCAGTGTAATATTACAAAGACTCTCTATGTAACAATAAATTATAAGTATCAATTCATAACCGTCCAGTCGCACTCGTCGTTCAGTTATCGTAGCGAACCCCATCTCGCTTTACATTATTACAAAAACCTATAAGTGCAAAAATTAAGAAAGATGTTGAAATTGGTGTTATTTTTACTCCTGATAATGGTGGCAGCCAAATGTAGTGTATACGAGAAGATATTAAACCAAACTTTGGTAGTAGTCGCAGAGCCATCGCGCGCGGCTGACTCTCAAAAACAGAAATTATGCCAACTTCAGTACCGCATGGGTTATGAAAACGACTTCTGCATTTGTAATAAAATGGTCACACAAACAATACAAATACAGGGGCAAACTAATGCACTGTTTGTAGAAATCAATACAGATTACGAAACCCATGCTCTACTTACTCATGATGTGAATTGCATGTTCTGTGAACAAGAAGACATTAAAAGGATATTGTTTGTAAAACAGATCGATTATTTCCTTTTTAAAATACGGTTTAAAGCTGAAGATACTAAATTGCTGCAATCGGTAGAATGTGGTGAATTTATTGTCGGCAAGCGCCCACCGAAGATGTCAGAAGTAGCAGCACTGATGGAAAACGTAAAGTCGATTGCTGAACACTGGAAGGACTTTCGCCGCAGTGACTGGAAAGTTATATGCTACGAGGAACCCTTCAAGTGGAGCTATCTCTACCCTTAAAATGTAATTTGTAAGTCTTGTATGGTATCCATTAGAGTAGCCTCATATCGGGCAGCGGTGGACTGAGGCGACTTTTCTTCCTCTTTTCGCTGAGGGCTCAGGTGCCTCAGGCTGAGGACCGCGTCTCCAGCTGCGGGTCTTCGGGTCAAGGCAGCCGCTCGGTTTGAGTCTGCCTCTAGTGGATACTTAGCTTATTGACGCACATTTCATGTAGAGTAGACGCACCGGTTGTGGCCATCTTAGTATCATTTGTGGCCACTTTGAATTTTAAGGATTAATAAGACAATTTTATGTTAAATAAATTTTCAAACATTTAGATTCACACAAATAATATTACATTGTTTATAATTATCATTTTATGAAATAATTTTGACACCAAATGGCCACAACAGGTACAGTGGCCACAACCGGTACACCCACTATATAATTACAATAAGCTATTACAAATTTATATACCCCTTAGGGAGAATTTCATGTAATCATCAACTTAATCACTGTGTTTTTAAATAAATTACGTTTGTATCTCGAATTGTTTTTTTTTGTTTAGATACTAAGACCCGTATCCATAGGCGTATCTAGGGAGGGGGGCATGGATAAGCCTTGCCTACTCTAGAAACTGCTTCACCCATCCCAGAAAACTTTAAAGTGAATGAAATTACATTCATTCTATTGACGTGACAACGTCTTATAGTTCGATAGAGCCGGCTGCACGCACGAAACGAAAAAAGATGACTCATGCGGCGTTACCTCGCTCTGAGGCGTTCCATGTATGATGTAAGGCTTGAAGTGCAAGCGAGAGCGCGGAACGAGCGAGACAAAGAAGCACAATCGGAAGACGTTGTCACGTTCAACTATCGTCAGTGAACCGACTTTACAGACAATCATTTTTTTTTCTAAGGTGGGCAAAATTAGGATTAATACTAACATTATGAACAACTTTACTATGGGGCCAGCCCGGAATTAGAGAAATATATCAGCTGCTTCGTACATTTTATCCTTTCCGAGTTCCAATTTTGTACGAGACAGCTGAATGTTTTCGAGTGGTCCCACGTAAAAGTTGTTCAATAATTACCTATGCATCACCACTTTTCGGCTTAGTATATCCTGTCTGAATAGCCCGGTATACAGGGTTCCTGATAATCAATTAGCACCCTTTTAGAGGCTTGTGCTGTACATAAAACTAACAACTTTTGTTCAACGACTTTTATCAAATTAATCTCAAAAAAATGCTGTTCCATAGAAAAATATAGTTTACCCTCGACAAAATGTATGGAACAGCTGTTTTTTAGTTTCGATATAAGTCGCAGAACAAATACTTAGTTTTTTGACTGCCTCGGTGGCTCAGTGGTTAGTGATCCTAACTTCTGGGTCAGAGAGGCGCTGGTTCGATCCCCACCCAGGGCAAATATTTATGTGATGAACATATGTGTTTGCTCTGTGTCTGGGTGTTATTTAGTTACTATTTATATAAGTATGTATTTAAAATATGTATATGTAGTATATCAGTCTCTGGCAGCTATATCACAAGCTATGCTTATTTGCTATTGCTTGGTTGCCTGGAAGAAATCGCTTAAAGCGATAAGGCCGCCAATTAGATACCTATTGTTTTGTTTTTGTCCTTATAATCTGTTTTTTTATGTAATGTGGTTGTCTAATAAAGTGTTGTTGTTTGTTTTGTTTGTATGCTTAGTTTGGGGTCAGAGGCCGTGTGTAAGATGTCCCCAAAATATTTATTTATTTTAGCTTTAGTTTTGATGTACAGAATAAGCCCCTAAAATGATGCTGATTGATTACCAGTAACCAGTAACCCTGTATAAATGGTGCTATCTATTCAGTATTCATAATTGAAATTGAGTAGGTAGGTACCTATAGGCCGAATTATACAAGTCGGCGGTTATGAAGTAGCCTAAAAGGTGCGTAATATCCAATCCTGACAGAGACTCACATAAAGCTGTGCGTCGATTGGATATTGCGTAGCTTGTAGCTAGCTTCACATCCGCCGACTTGAATGTTTCGGCCTAGTACCTGTACATTATTAAAATTTAGATATTTATTTTATTATTTTTAGACCGGGCGCTAACGCTTTGATGAAGGCTTCAAACTTACCGCACTTCGTATTAAGACATTCCAAAAAGGTATGAATAGCTGTTAGTAACTAAGTTCGCGTGGGCCGGGTGGCTAGCCCTGGTGTCAGAGTTCCTAAGTTGCCTGAAGGCCGCCGACGCGACTAAACGGTTAAAACAACACCTGCAATAACGCAAAACTTACGTACTGTTAGCGCGCGAGTTGAATGCAGAGCTTAGGAATGCGAATGTCTCCCCCCGCTATCCGCACGCCCAACCCGCCCAGCGGCGTGAGGTGGGGCGTGCGGATAGCGAGGGGAGATGCTCCCGCTCTTTACCTCAGACCCCGACTGCATTCAACTCGCGCGCTATCAATACTTACACTGTATCAGCCTTTTTGATAGTCCACTATAGGACGCAGGCCTACCCACGAAGAGTAATTGAGCCATATTCACCACGCTGGCCCGGGTTGCTAAATTGACATAGGTACGCCATGGAATTTCTTCTACGGACGTATGCAGGTTGCCTCACGATGTTTTCCTTCACCGAAAAGCCAGTTGTGTGTAATTCCGTACATACATTCCAAAAAGCTCGTTGGTACGGGACCGGAATTTGAACCCACTATCTCACGATCGTAAGGCGGGTGTCGCTAACCATACTAAACCACCATGGTATTCATTATGGTACTAACACTACATTTTACACGAAATTCTGTTAAGCCATGTCAGAGGCCTCCAGGCGGCCTAAAACTCTGACGCTAAGGCTAGCCACCCGGCCTATACGAACTTACCTACTTATTTACTACATTAAAATAATAACAGATAACAGATTTCAAGCGTATAATGGCTAACGAATTATGTAAAGTTGGTCCCATGGTAACAGTTGTTTAAAATGATGAGCATAATAGGTATTGTTACCTATCTCTAAAAGGCCCTGCACTTTGCCACACTGTTGTATATAAGCCACCCGCGCGGACCGATTTTGATGGTTCTTACTTATTTCAATATTACCCAACTGAATTTGATTTCCCAGGCGTCTCTCGTGCTGGATAAAGATGACGAAGAGCAACTTTACCACGACACTGGTTTCAAAATGTCCTCCAAAAAGCACAATTGATTCTACACAAATTCGACTATCAACCAACCAGATAGGCAACTAGAAATGTAGCCAGATATGCAACCAGACAGGCAATCAGACAGGTAACCAGCTGGGCATAGTTCGCAACGGGTACCTCTACATTTTCGTTTATACTTAGTTGTTTCTAGGGAATACAACATCTGGATCCCGAAATACCGGGATTCTGCTTAAATTTTGCCCGGGATCCCTCTCAAATTTCCACCGGGATACCGGTGATTGACACAATTACCGAAACTCGAATATAATAATGATCGAAATTGAGATTTTTTTGGTAGGTAGCATAAGATGAACTATGCAGTGCTACAGCTGCTTTAATTGCGTTTACCTACATGGTTTAACGTAGCTAAAACTTCTAAATTGTCTTTCTTATAATTTATGAAATTCAGCGACCGACGAGTTAGCACAGGCTATAGTAGGTATATTACAACACAAAAGTGATGTTTGCTTTCCGGTCACGCGTAAGGGTGCGAATCGTAATGTGATTGTGTGGGTTACCGACGAGATCATGAATTTAAATTATTTATTAATCGACATGCATAATTAGACGCTGAAATTTCCAAATAACGTTATTCGAAAAATTACGTGAAATCGATTGGGTTGGTCAATCCCGCCAATACCTGGATTGAAAATATCGACCGGGGTTACATTCCATAGTTGTTGCAAACCGCGTGGACAATATTTATTAGTAATCGAACATAATCATGCAATGCGTTAGAAAAAATAATATAGGACTTAATGTGTTGTTTTATAACGAGCAGGGACGTTCAGAGGTATACTAAGCGCCACACAAATCGGCTAATGGGAAGTTATGCGCAGAACGCTGCGCAAAAGCCGAAATACGAGTATACGGTATACGTATACCTCATGCCTCCCGCGCGCTCCCTACGCATTGTGCACACATGCGCAATAATTAGCGAATCACGGCGAAGTGTCATCTGCGGCTAACTTCTCATCCGCCGATTTGTGTGGCGCTCAGTATATTAGGCCCAATTAATAAGGCGCCATCGTAAATTTAATAGCAACGCAAAAAGTGGTATCTCTAAAGAACGCCTAAAGTGAAAAAGAAACAAGATATTCTAATTAGCTATTTTAATTACGATGGTGTCTTCATAATTGGGCCTAGTGTATATATACAATATACAATACGAGGATATATACAATACGAGGACGAAAATCTGCGTGATGGTAAAACATTCACGGTCTTACCACAAAAGTTTTAAGCACGCTTTAGACAGTGTTTAATTGCCCGGTTAAACAGCGTTAAAAGCGTGTTTAAATCTTTTGTGGTAAGGCAGTCAATGTTTTTAGGGTTCCGTACCCAAAGGGTAAAAACGGGACGCTATTACTAAGACTTCGATGTCCGTCTGTCTGTCTGTCACCGGGCTGTATCTCATGAACCGTGATAACTAGGCAGCTGAAATTTTCACAGATGTATTTCGCTTGCCGCTATAACTGAAAACAGAATAAAATTAATAATTACATAAAACAAACAACAAAAGTGATATTTAGCAGTTTTTTGCTCGCTATTAATAACGGCAAGAGGATTGGGGCTCCCATACGGTACGGAACCCTTCGTGCGCGGGTCCCACTCGCACTTGGCCGATTTTTACAACTTTACCTATATGAGAATGATGTAACTAAGTATTACTACTTTTTCTTTGAAATGGTTTCGAATACCTACCTGAATATACCTACTGAATTTATTTTAATACATTGTTTTATTTCTTTTATGATAAGTAAAGGCCGAATCATACAAGTCGTCGCGGATGTGGAGTTGGCTACAAGCTGCGTAATATCCAATCCTGATTCCTGACTAATGCTTACATAGAGTTGCGCGTTGATTGGGTTTTGCGCAGGTCGAAGCTAACTTCAGATCCACCGACTTGTAGGTATTATTCAGCCTGGTGCATTGTTAGTATACTAGCGCCACACAAGTCGGCATGGGAAGTTATGCGCAGAAAGCTGGCAAAAGCCGAAATATAGGTATGCGTGGGAGCCAGAGAGACTCACGCCAGTCGCGCCCGCCGGGGCAAACCCGCCCGTTAACCACATGCCTCCCGCGCGCTCCCTACGCCCGTGCTCAACACTACGCCACGCGGCGTCGGCATTGAGCACACATGCGCAATTAAGCCAATCACGGCGAAGTGTCATCTGCGGCTAACTTTTCATCCGCCGACTTGTGTGGCGATACCTATATAGTAAGTAGGCTTCATTTTGCATTTTCAGGTAAATGATATACACATTGTTATAATCCCATCGTTTGACTCAGTCCTCGCCACGCGGGGACGGGACGCGAGGGCAGACGACAAAGTGGACTGAGACAGGTAAGTACGGGCGGCAGGGACCCGCTGCCCGCACCTGTCTGTGTTACGCAGTCGGATTATAGTACTACCTACATTGTTAGTGTTTCGTCGTCAATGTCCTATGGCTGAAAAGCTATAGAGCGTCCTCTGCTAGACATATGTCTTCCTTATAATTTCTAAATCAATAAGACCGATAAGAACTTGAGCGAAAAAAAGACGGCAATTGGTAGACAGTAAATATTATTACGTAAACGTATATAAAAGACCTGAGAAACGTACTCATACGTAAAAATAATATTATCAAAGCGTAGATAGATGAACACTTTTAAACTTTACCAAATATACCTACCCATTTACTAAGTATATGACTAGTAGATGTAGGTAATATAATTATTATATCTAGATACTAGTCATCTGTACAATCTTCGCAGACTTCGTCACAACCACATAAATGAAACAGCATTGCACATAGTGTGATGCAACAAAGACAACGCAAACAACGATAGCAACAGCCGTCGCCGGCGCAGCAGCAACACATTTAGTCACCAGCAATGTCTGTTGCTCTTCTATTGCGTCGACCTGCAAAATAAATAACACCCATTTATGTAATGCAATTAAATAAACATGCAGAACAGTAACACATTTAGTCAACAGCAATATCTGTTGCTGCGCAGTTATGTTCGCCTCTAAAAAATTACAGTCGGTTAAGCGATTTTAATTTTAATTAAAGTGTAGACAACGACAGCAGTAATCGTTGGCGGCGCAGCAGCAACACATCAACAGCGATACTTGTTGCTGTTCTGTTATTTTTTCCTGCAAAGAATTTACAGTAAGTCGTTTCGTTTTACATTATGGCTGAATAAATAATTGTCGTTAACGATCAATGAATTATGAACTACTACGTAATAGAACTCATCGCTAATTATAGCAACAGCCGTTGCTGACGCAGCAGTAACACATTTCATTTTTCTTAAATCGTTTTGGAATTGAGATATTTTGGAAAATAATAAGCAGATTAACTTAAAAAAATATTCTTAACCACTGAGTATTTTTAGTAAAATATTTACTAAGGTGTAAATCTATTTATAGAGTTCGCTCTTCACTTTTAAAATTGTATTTCATAGGTAGGTACATACACCAAAATAATATCAAAGCGTAGGTAGATGAATACTTCAAAACTTTATGAAGTACCTATATGAATATTACATATACATACATACTAGTCATCTGTACAATCTTCGCAGACTTCGTCACAGCCACATAGGCGAAACAGCATAGCGCATAGTGTGATGCAACAAAGACAACGCAAACAACGACAGCAACAGCCGTCGCCGGCGCAGCAGCAACACATTTAGTCACCAGCAATATCAGTTGCTGTTCAGTTACTTTGACCTGCAAAATAAATCATTAGTCAAATAAACTGGCACAATAGTAACACATTAAGTCAACAGTAATATTGGTTGTTGCTCTGTTATTTTTGCCTTTAAAAATCATTTTAAAATCAGACATGAAGTGGAGACAACGTCATTAACAGCCATTGCCGGTGCAGCAGCAACACATCTAGTTAACAGCAATATGTGCTGCTCTTCTTTTCCAGCCAAGAATTTAGTAGGTTATTTGGTTTTACTTCAAAATAAATCGTAGATAAACAGACAAGAAAAACACATTTAGTCAACAACGATATTTGTTACAGTAGGTTGACTGTAAAGAAGTAAATTTTTGGTTTTAAATTAGGTAATTAAAATAAACTGTCGTTAATGATAGCATTAGCTGTTGCTGACACCAGCAGTACCTAAAATATTTGTTTCAAATTCATAAATGGTTTTGGAAGAATTTTTTAGGAAATAAGAAGCAGCTATATTCTAAGTTACTGAATATTTTTAGTAAAATACTAAGTATTTACTTACTGAAATAGATCTAGGTATTTATAGCGTTCGTACTACACTTTTAACATATTATTTTCTTGCTAAAAATCGTTTTCTTTAGTAAAATGCTTCAAAAATCTTCATCTGGGAAATATTATGTAAATAGTTCGATAACTTCTCAGTGCATGTAGATCTCCTGTGAAATAATGAAAAATAATTAGTTGACTAGATAAATAGCTTCTTTTAGATACAGTAAATTGTACGAATTATTTCAAAAAATCCCACGATAAACACATTGAGCAAAACATCAAAAATAGAGTGCACTACTTGACATCGACATTTCTCTTTGATATGTTCAATACTCATTCAATACGTTTAGGACTCATTCTTCATCACTTGTCATTCTTTTGAGCTTAGAGAAATAACGTACTAGAGGGAGTACTAAATTTTGCTCAAATAAAAACTGTGTAACAGCTGTCTTATTCATATCTGGTTATACAGCATACGCAAGAGTGGATGAAACAAAACAAAACGCAACGTCTGCCGTCTAACGTCAAAATCACAAGTTGGAATGTCAAAATGGTTAAAAGTTGGTTCTAATTTGTCACAGAATAAATAATAGTATAAGTATAGTGCTACTAAATCAAAAATAATACATAACGGAGCTGCGATCTTCTTTGTGAAGATCAACTGTCAGTGGTTGCGTGGCTATGGTTTGTCAACACCGAATGCCGGTTGTCGAGTTTTAATACAATTTATTAGAAATAACTGTTTCAAAGTGCTAAAACTATGTAAATTTGTATAAATTCTTTATGAATGGTGTATTTTATATCAAATGGCGTGTCTTATAAAAGGGTGCACATCGCATTCATCCCGAAAAAATAATAAGAATGAATTAGTGACTTTTCATCGGTGAGTTTTGTTGGAATATATACACTTTTTGTGATTTAAAAACAGCTACGTCTAACAGAAATTGTTTTAAATTATATTATTACGAGATTTTACATACATTTTGCAATAATTTGTGTAATTTTCATTCAATATTTTACAAAAAATAATAGTTCAGGTTTTAACGTCATAGTGCTGTGGTAAAATGACTGTATCGATGTTTTTTTGATTATACTTACACTACTTTTTAGGGTTCCGTACCCAAAGGGAAAAACGGGACCCTATTACTAAGACTTCGATGTCCGTCTTTCCGTCTGTCCGTCTGTCTGTCTGTCACCGGGCTGTATCTCATGAACTATGATAGCTAGGCAGCTGAAATTTTCACAGATGATGTATTTCGGTTGCCGCTATAACAACAAATACGATAAACTAAAAACGAAATAAAAAAAATATTTAAGGGGGGCTCCCATACCTACAACAAACCTGAATTTTTAGACGTTTTTCGCTCTATATTAATAATGGTACCAGGTAGATGCTTGAAATTTTCACAGAACATTTAGTTTTATATTTTCTTCAATAATAAATAATTAAATTAAAATGAAATAAATATTTAAGGGGGGCTCCCATACAGTACGGAACCCTCCGTGCGCGAGTCCGACTCGTACTTGGCCGATTTTTGTTTTAGATTTCCCAGAGATGAAGTAGTTAAAAATCAATGGATAACACTAATTTCAAGACCAAACTGGACACCAAAACCACACAGCCACATTTGTTCTTATCATTTTTCGGAAGATTGCTTTGTGGGTGAAAATATTAAACATCGACGTCTAAAACCAAATGATGTACCTACATTAAAACTAAATCAAACAATATTTCACTTCGAAGCAACTCCTCAACAACCTACATTATTGTTATTACAGGTATCACACTGTAGAGTGAGAGCTTTGTCGAAACTATTCTGATATGTAAATGTATAATAATGACATGATTTATACAAATTATTATAGGCGTGCGAGTTGAATGCAGAGCTTAGGAATGCGAATGTCTCCCCCCGCTATCCGCACGCCCAACCCGCCCAGGCGCGTGAGGTGGGGCGGGCGGATAGCGGGGGGAGATGTTCCCGCTCTTTACCTCAGACCCCGACTGCATTCAACTCGCGCGCTATCTGTAGGTATGAATGTCAGACTGATAGATGATCTACAGCCCAAGCAGCTGAATATATAATCTTGAAATGATTCAGATAATTATTTTCAACAATGATGAAATATAGATCAGAACACTCCCGATTGATTTACCTTTAAATGAATTAATTAATGTCAGTTTATCTGTTCGGGAACTACAATGCCACAGATAGACACATAGACACGTAAACTTAAAACACCCCATCATTTTTGCGACGTTAAAATAAATATATTTTCTTATCGATATTTTGATCGACTCAGTTACAACACTAGCATGTTGCTTATGGGATGACAATCTCATGTCACCTCCGATAGCTCAATCCTAGTTTGTGATACCCTTCGAAATTACGTAAGTTCGAGTATATGTACATCTTTTTCTAACACCTTTTAAATTTCATAATTAAAATGAGACAAAGAGATGTATTCTCTTGCTATTTTAGTACTCCTTCTTGTACTGGTCATTATTCTATGCTTTTGAAGTTTTGGCAGTTTGGCAGTTATTACAATAAAAATTAGTATACTTATTTACATAGGTACATTCTCTTTGCGAAAGAAGAAAGTGGGTGGGTATTTTTCAAAGAGAACACTTTTTTGAAGCGCTAAAAATTTCGAGTAAAAGCGCTCAATTCTGAGCAATTTCTAAACTGTACAATACTGTCAAAGAATATATAATAATACTACGTAATACTGTACTTACATGTATATTTTGTATATTATGTCGTAAAAATCCTAGAAATTTTGCAAGAATACGGATAATTGTGTTAATTCGGCAGCCAAAGCTTTTGTCGACACATTCATGAATATAATGCAGAAACACACTAAGGTAGTTAAAATAGGGCGTAATTGGGTCACCATGAAGCCATGGATAACACCTGGGCTACTAAGATGTACGCGCCACAGGGATAAATTGCACCTGGACTCTAGTTCACACCCTGATGATCCTAAACGCAGACTTATATATACAAGATATCGTAACTTTTGTAATAAACTACTTAAAAAAATTAAGAACGATTACATTAAAAATCAAATTGAAGACAGTAAAAGCAATCCAAAAAAGGTATGGAAGGTTATTAAAAACATCTGTCAAACTACACATAATCAAAATAGCTCTTCTGAACTTTTATCCCACGTTAACAATGACCCTCGTCTGTCACTTAATAAATGCAATGAACATTTTAGTTCAGTCGGCAAAGAACTGGCCGACAAAATTCTTGACAAGCTATCTATTTCACAAGATGACTTAGTTGCAAGTCATGCACCAGTAAATACTATATCTGATTCCTTCTTCATGGCGCCGTCAGATCCCTATGAGTTAACAAAATATATACATCAATTAAGGGCTGATAGCGCTCCAGGCCCAGATAATATAACCTCGTCGTTACTCAAAAAGTCTCTTCCTTCTATTCTTGTACCTTTGACACACATTGTAAACTGCAGTTTGCTGACAGGAATTTTCCCAGATTGTTGGAAAACAGCAGCTGTGACCCCAATATTCAAAGACGGAGCCAAAAATCAACCTAATAACTATAGACCAATTGCTCTGTTGAGTATTGTTTCCAAATTGCTTGAGAAGGTGGTCCATGCTCGTTTAAACTCTTTCATAGATAAACACCACTTGTTGTCAGATAATCAGTTTGGCTTCCGTAAGGGTAGGTCCACTGAAGACGCTATCACGCTCTTTGCCAACACGGTGTCTTCTAAAGTAGAAGCAGGAGACAAATGCGTAGCCGTGTTTTTGGATTTGGCAAAGGCGTTTGATACCGTTTCAGTGGACCTGCTTCTAAAGATATTAGAATCCATAGGTGTAAGAGGAGTGGCGCTACAATGGTACACAAGTTACCTGAAAGGTCGTAGGCAGTTTGTAAGGGTGGGCGACTATGTCAGCAGTGAGCTAGAAATCGACTATGGTGTTCCGCAGGGCAGCATACTGGGTCCCCCTCTCTTTACACTTTATATTAATCGCATTGTGAGTTGTACACTTGAAAATGCAGAAATTATAACTTACGCCGATGATACGGTAATTCTGTTTAATGGGAAGACTTGGGATCAGGTTTACTACTCTGCGGAAAGGGGACTGGCATATGTAGCTTCGTTACTAGATAAAAACCTGCTGACGCTAAATATCAAAAAGACTAAATACATTGCTTTTTCAAAAACCTGTGTAGGCAGTGCTCCAAATCATCGAGTGTTAAAAATACATACTTGCTCTAATTTTGGGCTCCCCAATTTCGACTCTTGTACCTGTTGTCACATAGATCGTACTAAAACCTTCAAATATTTGGGAGTGTTAATTGATGAGCGCCTTAACTACTCAGATCAGATTACTGCCTTATGTAGTCGAACCAGGAGACTAATCTTCATCATGAAGAAACTAAGAGATTGCACACCATTTGATATTTTGAAACAGACTTATTTAGCACTTTGTCAATCGGTTTTGCAGTATTGCGTCTCGATTTGGGGTACTGCTTGCAAGACATACATGTTGAGATTGGAGGTGGCGCAGCGGGCTCTTATTAAGGTAATTCTAAAACGCCCTTTCAGGTACTCCACCAATAGCATATATGAAGAGTTTAAGGTATTACGAGTGCGGCAACTTTATGTTCTGAGTGCTACTATGATAACTCATAAAGCCCTTCTGTTCCGCGAAGACTACGATTTCTTAATGGGTCGACGGACTTTTAGAATTCCTGTACCTAATTACACATCGCTACTAGGATTTAGAAGTCCAGAATTCGCTCATACAACCACCTACAACAATGTCTTTAAACAATGCGATATACTTAAATGCAACTCTAGGGCCTGCAAGCGGATCGTAAAAAAATGGCTTCTGACACTGTCGTACGACGAAACAGAGAAGCTTATGCTGTACAAGCTCCCGTTTATATGAAAACTTAATTTGAAATTATTACCTCAAGCATCTGTATCAAGAATATATAAGCTCAAGTATATCAAAACGCATACAAGCACACACTCACACACACACACACACACACACACATTTTCACACACTACTCTCATCCAAATTACCTTCAACTAACACTCAGTCCTTTAGCAATTGTATTTTCAATTTTCCCCAGTTTTCCTACAGGACTTAATAATCATAATTAATATCTTACCGATCTGTTAATACTTCATATCTAAATTTGTAAGCAACTCGTGCTCAGAACCCTGAAACACAGGCCTCATCGCCTAGTTCAGGGATCACTATTATTGTAAAACTATGTAATGTGTTTTTTGGCAATAAATATATTATTATTATTATTATTATTATTATTATAATTAGTCATTGGCTACGATGTTTATTTCTCTATCTTACTGAAAAAGTTAGGATTTTTCCATAAAATATAAGAGTTGTTTTAGTAAGATTTGATAACCATAATTATTTAACCTTTACTCTGATTGGCTTGATTTTGGTTTACTGGCCAATAAGAATTGACGTTAGATTACTGTATGTGATTGGTCCATACTCGGACTCGGACTCAGTCCAAGGTCCAAGTCCGAGTCCGATGTTTTCATGTTAGAGGCCTTCAGGCGGCTTAAAAACTCTGATATTTTAAGTTACTTTTGGTGCAAAAATATTTGAATACTGATACCAGGGCTACCCTACCCGGCCTATACGAACTTATTTATTTACCATCTAAGTAAGTATCTCATATTTTATTTTCACCAGCAGTATTGATTTTATCATAATTATGTCCAAATACACCTTCAGTAGACCAAGACCAAGTAGTAGGTAGAATATGTAGATAAGTGGGTATACTTTGCAAGACTTTTCATTGAATATTTCATGCATCATTCATTATGTCACCTTCTGCAGTCATCTTTTTTTATAACTCCCTGCCTCGGTGGCTCAGTGGTTAGTGACCCTGACTTCTGGATCAAAGAGGCGTGGGTTCGATCCCCACCCAGGGCAAACATTTATGTGATAAACATAGATGTTTGCTCTGTGTCTGGGTGTTATTTAGGTACTATCTACATAAGTATGTATTTAAAAATATGTTTATGTAGTATATCAGTCTCTGGCAGCCATATCACAAGCTTTGCTTAGTTTGGGCAAAGAATATGTTTGGGGTCAGAGACCGTGTGTAAGATGTCCCCTAAATTTATTTATTTAACTTATTTACAAAATACCAAAACTAATATATAAATAAAACTAAATTAAAAACACACAAAACTTAATCGACGCGGCCAAAATGCTGGCAGTATTGCCTCGCTGAAAGGCAATGCTGAGCTTTTGACCAAAGTAGACGCCAGCATCACGCGTCACCTCTACTAACCGCCTGGCTAAGTCTTTATACAGTGAAAGAGCGTCATCTTATAACAATGAGTTTTAATCACTTTTTCTCATAATATTTATTTTTCACAAGCACCATGTCACTCATCTCGTCATCATCAGCCCTGCAGCAAGGGCTACAGTCAGAGCAGTAGCAGTCGCACTCGATACCGATCACATGGCAGATGTAAACACACAACGTAAAGCAGAACATACAGCGGAGGCTGCCGCAGAAATTGCAACAACACATTTTGGTTTTGTTGGATTTCGTAATCTTATACAAATGGCACAACAGCTGGAAGATGTAGACCATAGATCTAAAACACAACGTAGGTATCTACTCTCGCCGGTGTAGACAATCACTTTTGTATTTCTATGGTTTTCCATTTTGTGGTTTTGGTCTTCGAGTGGGATATATTTTGCGAAATCATCTCGACAATTCACACATGGAAAGAACTATAAAAATAATAAAATTTAAAAACGCTTTCTTCAAAGTCCTATTATTAAAATATATTCATGAGCGAATCATCCTTATCACAAATTAAGTGCTATAGATACTATCATAGTGATTAATTCCTCTGTGGATACTATCCGTATGAATCACCGTAGGTACGAGTAGGTAGGTACAAATCTTTGGATTTGTCTTTGATCTCAGAATAATTTAAAAAAAATAAGTACCTACTTGGTAAAGAAAAGTTTTGATTAAGTACAGAGTTTACGTTTAAAATCAAAGATAATATACCTACCTAATCTGTGTACCTAATACTAACTCTTTTAGGGTTTCGTACCCAAAGGGTAAAAACGGGACCCAATTACTAAGCTTTCGCTGTCCGTCCGTCTGTCACCAGGCTGTATTTCAATTTCATGAACCGTGATTGCTAGACAGTTGAAATTTTCATAGGTTATGTAATTCTGTTGCCGCTAGAACAACAAATACTTCAATATCTTTTCTTCAAAGAGGAATGAGAGGACTCTTTTTAGACAAATACGAAGGTCTACTTAGGTACTATGACATCGCGTAGCCGCCTTACAATCCTGAGGTCGTGTTCAAATCTCGGTCCTGTAGGTACCAATTAATTCTTTGGAATTTATGTAAGGAGTTACAGACCACTGGCTTTTCGGTGAAGGAAAACATTGTGAAGCAACCTGCATACGTCCGTGGAAGAAATTCGATGGCGAATGTGAATCCACCAACCCGTACTGGGCCAGCATGATGGATATGACCCAATCACCATTCATGGGTAGGCCTACGTCCTGCAGTGGACTATTAAAAGGCTGGTATAGTACAGTACACATTTTCAAGGCCCATTCTCGCAAGCCCGAATTTTATCTCCAACCGAAAGAGCGAGACAAAAACCAAATCGATCGAACCAAAACTCAGTCTCGCGATAAGAGCTCATAGTACGGAGGCAGGTGTGATAACAATGTTAGTACCTACCTTATTCAGAGTACGATAACTTATCACCTAGGTATCGTATTTACTTAATTTAGTGCGATAAGGTTTTCTGTACACCTTGCGCTCAACACATAGACTGCAGAAGACAAGTCTCATATGTGTGGTAAAGTAGGTAATACACACAGAAACACGTCTTGCTTTCTACAGTGTTTCTTTCTCTACACGATGGAATATTCTAGATAAACACTGCTTACGACAATGGTTTTCCATAGAGTTTATTTCGAGTATACTCGACTGATGGAATATTCTAGGATATTTTATGTACAATACCTATTTTGCTAGGAAGGAAGTCGCGAAAATATCAGATTTTATTCGTGATTTCAGGGTCGCCTACTTTCATTGTGATTTGTGCAACTCTGTAGGTGAGTCTCTCTAAAAAGGCCACACCTTGAATTTGATGCATGATAACGGGTGTGTTGTTTTGCTAATTTTAGTTTATATTAATATTCAATCTGCCCAAGGACTCTTGTGTGTCATATTACAGTATTCCCTAATTTTATTTGCTTATTCTACCTCTGAAAGTGTGAAATTCTCACAAGGCTTAACATTATTAAGGCTTAACGCAAAGCAAAACATTATCACGCACCCTATTGCTAGTAATTGAGACTGATACATCGCGACGTTCAATTTTTATATGTACAGCTACAGTAGGCGCGCGAGTTGAATGCAGAGCTTAGGAATGCGAATGTCTCCCCCCGCTATCCGCACGCCCAACCCGCCCAGGTGAGGTGGGGCGTGCGGATAGCGGGGGGAGATGCTCCCGCTCTTTACCTCAGACCCCGACTGCATTCAACTCGCGTGCTCTCTGTACCTACCTACGCTTCTCGAGCGCGTATCATTCGAAGTTTTCCTTCTATACTCTCATTGTTTTGACTACCTATTTATTATTTCTGTATGTTTTGGCCTTACTTTGGCTTAGTCATGCTATGATCATGAGGCCATTTGTCAGAGGATAGTCATTCAGTGCATTCGTGTCTAGCAAACGCTTCATCAAATTAGTCACAGAAAAAAGGGGACTAAGTTGAATAAATACAAAGTTAATTGTGCTATAATCAGACATACCAATTTCCTGCACGATATCAGCTTTAAGAAAAAAGTGCTTTCATCTAAGAAGAGCAAGAACAGAAGGTCAAGTTACTATAGTCTGACCGTTTAACTGAGTCCACGCCTGCGCGGGTACAGGGGCGCGGGGGTAGACGACAAAGGGGGATTGAGACAGGTGCGGGCGGTGAGGACCAAACGGTCAGACTATAGTAGACGTATCCAGTTTCTCATAAAAATACTTGTCATAAAAAAGAAGAGTTGACGTTAATAAAATTGCAACTCTACTAAGAACCAGATAAAGACGACCTCAAGGACAGAAGACACCCACTTATTATAAAATAAGGCGGATTCTGCGTTTATATAATTGACTTGTCATAAAAAAGAAAATGTGTTGTTCCTGCAGCTGCGATTGTGGGTCCTGTGGAAAGATCCTGAGATGTCTGTTGTGTGTTACACTCTGCGTGTTTTTAGCGAAAATGTGTGGTTTTGAAGTCAACGATGACTGTTGCGGCGGAGGCGAAGAATAGTAGAGAATTGTGACTACAAAGTTCATGTGATCAAAAATTATGTAAAATTGAATAATGAGTAAATGTTTTTAATGACTTGTGAACGTCAAACGTATTCATGTTCTATTTTTGTTACTGATAAGTAGATAAGATGACTGCTAATAGTAAAAATATTCATACATAATTATTCTCTAAGCATAATTATGTCCATTATTTATATGTAGGTAATTAAGATAATATTAATATGTCAATAAAATGAGTTTTTAATCTATCGTAGTTTTAGTAAAGAAATGTTGTGACTATGGTTTGAGATTCCACCTAAACGATCGACTCAACGACTCATAGAGGCTACCATTGATTTAGCAAACACACAGGGATTTTCAAGAGACATGCGCACATGCACACACGCGCACACGCACACACACCACACACACACACACACACACACATGAGAAGCGCTGCAAACCTTGACTCTCAAGAGATCTTGTGTATTGCCAAAGAATATATAATAATACTACGTATAGAACGGCCACTCGTTACCCCCCACCCGTTTGAGTCTTCCTCACTTCCACCCCGCGTCTACGTACCGCATCGTGCACTCTGCGCGCGGGCTGCACTGGTCGGTGGATTTTCTAATAAAAACTACCTAGACTGTGACAATAGGGAAGACTTGTACTGTGTATGGTTGAATATCAATGATACGTAACAAAACAAGAAATTTTAATGTTTCCCTAAGGATAAATAATAGGAACTTATTTTACATTATTTGGTAACTTCCTCTTGATATTATCTTACAAAAGAAGTAGATCGGTTACTTTTTGTTAATATGCTTCCAAATTAAGTAATTGTTATACTATTTTAAGCACTAGATTAATATTAATTTTTGCAAATTATGTACGCAACTGTCTCACTCACGCGGCATGACGTCACGATGTGGTGATCGCTGACAGCCATAGACGTTCCGCACACAAATGCGCGTGTAGCGACCGTGCGTATGTGTGTTGTCTGTGAGTAAGTACTGTGTAGGTGTGCGTAAGACAGCAGATTTTGTATGAAAAATCGCGGAGTGTCCGGGCTGTGGTATTGCAGTGTTATTCACTCACACAGACACCATACATAGCTCTCCTTTGACTGTAAACTTAATAATTTACTTTAGACATGAACATTTTTTGTTAATGTAAGTAAGTAAAATTACTTTAATGTCAGCAGTCATTGTAAGTAAGAAGTATTGACCTAGCGTAAGGGCCAGGGAACCAAGAAAGGGACACCCTGTATTTACGTCAAAGGATCAATGCGCAACGGCGCTGAACAGGGATACCTAAAATACCTAACTGTCAAAAGAGGAGGAGCCGTATGCCCTGAAGTGGGCTAAAATGGTCTGATTCATAGTAGATTATGTACCAAGAGAACCAAGTGGTGTCTTATGTCACGGGCGACAATTGGGCCCTGAGCGTAGCGAGGGACTCTATAGTTAACTCCCGAGCGCAGCGAGGGTGTTTTAAGTTAATTCCCTGAAATGAGAAGAGGCGACAAAACTAGGTAAGTTGTATTTTTTTTTTTTTTTTTTATCCTGAATAGGTTTGCGTTTGACCACATACTACCTGTTGTTAAGCAGATATGCGGTCTAGGTTGTAGCACGCTTACCTAGAAGATACCTATTTACTCGAGATTTGAAGACGCCCACATTGTACTTTAGCGGGAAGACAGACCCAGTATGGGAAACTTGTTACCATAACTCGAGTGTAATTGCGGTTTCTGTCCCAATGCGGACCGATTGTAGCGCAACTCTACGTGCGCTATTCTTTATGTGTCGATCATATGGGGTATTATTTAGAGTCCTGAATGAAGCGACGGGTTCAAGTCGCCCAAAACGATGACAAACTTGGTTCTAGAGGTCCTCTACTTTTCATACATCCTGTGAGAAAATATACCTAACCCCAAGAATATGAGTAATACTTACGTCATAAATTCACTAAGAGTAGGAAGGTACTCATTAGGCAACTCGGTATTGTTCACAATAAATTAAAACAAATTAGAATATACCTACTAATATTCATACAATCGCACAAAATTTAAATGTACAGAACATAGAGAAACCAGAAAAACAAAATCAAATACATAGGTGCACATAAATTACGTACCACGGTAACTGCTGCGTCGCTGACCTACATTTAACACGAGAATGCACCGCGGGGCACGAGCTGCAGCATCAGCGCTTCGTGGCATCCGACCGAGGCAGCCTGCGTCGGCTTCCTAGTTCTTCTGATCGAGGTGACCTACGTCTGCTTCCTAGTTTTTTAGAACGAGGCGACCTGCGTCTGCCTCCTAGTTCTTTAGACCGAGGCGACCTGCGTCGGCCTCCTAGTTCTTTAGACCGAGGCGATATATACCTACCTAAGAAAACCATGACTTATTATAATGACTCATTAATAGTTAAATAAAATTATTACTCATGTACCTACCCCAGGAATAAGAGTAATACTTAAGTATATACGTATTCTATGCTTCGTAATGTACCTAAAAAAAAGTGAATGAAAAGTTTTGTCAAAAAATGATAAAACTTTTTTCAATCAAAAATACTGGCGGTCACATTTCGCAAGACAACCTGGTTTATTTGTATTTTCCTATTCAATACTTACATTTATAAAAAAAATGAAGGATATGTTTTCCTACAAATTAATTGAACATTATTTTTCAAACACTTGCGGCCACATTTCGTAAGGAAACCCTTTTTAAATTAACTCTCCTATTCATATACCATCCATCCATGAGCCATAAGAAGTCCACTGCTGGACATAGGCCTCCCCTATGGATCTCCAATAAGACCGGTTGGAAGCGGCTTGCATCCAGCGGTCTTAATGTGGTCATCCGTCCACCTTGTGGGTGGACGTCCTACGCTGCGCTTGCCGGTACGTGGTCTCCACTCGAGAACTTTCCGACCCCATCGGTCAGCAGTCCTCCACGCTATGTGCCCTGCCCATTGACATTTCAACTTGCCAATCCGTTGGGCTATGTCGGTAACTTTGGTTCTTCTACGGATCTCCTCATTTCTGATTCGATCTCGCAGAGAGACTCCGAGCGTAGCCCTCTCCATAGCTCGTTGGGCTACTTGGAGCTTACTAATAAGGCCCATAGTGAGAGACCACGTTTCTGTGCCATAAGTCATCACTGGCAACACACACTGGTCGAAAACTTTCGACTTGAGGCACTGAGGTATGTCGGACGAGAAGACGCTACGCAATTTTCCAAACGCTGCCCAGCCGAGTTGGATTCGGCGATTGGCCTCTTTCTTGAAGTCGGACCTACCTAACTGGACTACTTGTCGTAGGTAGACGTACGAGTCAACGACTTCAAGAACCGAGTTCCCAACAGAGATCGGGGTGGGTACAACATGGGAATTACACATGACTTTCGTCTTGTCCATGTTCATCTTAAGACCCACCTGTTGGTAAACCCGATTGAGGCCTTCGAGCATCGTGCTGAGCTCTTCCATCGATTTTGCCATGACAACTATATCGTCGGCAAACCGAAGGTGAGTGAGGTATTCGCCATTGACATTGATGCCGAATCCTTTCCATTCCAGGAGCTTGAAGGCGTTCTCCAAAGTAGCCGTAAACAGTTTCGGAGAAATGACGTCTCCCTGTCTTACGCCTCTTTTTAAAGGGATCGCCTTGGAGCTTTCTTCCTGTACTCGGACCGACATAGTGGCGTTATTATACAAGCACTTCAACACTTCGATGTACCGATAGGTAGTATTATTATATATTCTTTGCCGATAGTCAATACGGCATCGTTGGAGAGACTCGAGCACATACATCATTTCGTAATTATTATTTTTCGGAAAAATTGGCAAAACCGCCTTCCATGGTGTACAAAATTCGAATATTTGGCTCGGATTGTTTACATTATTGTCGATTTATCAAAAATGGCATAGCCGATTTCTGTAAAATTCAAAATAGACCACCTTGGGAGTATATCCTTTCGACCTAAAAAAGAATTTTTCGATTCGGTTCACAAATTGCGAAATCATCGATGTTCATCGTGTACGAAATTCGGATATTTCGCTCGGATTGCTTTCGTCATTGTTGTTTTTTTTTTCAATAACGGCTCAGCCGATTTCTGTAAAATTTAAATGGGACCACCTCGGAAGTATATCCTTTCGAACTAAAAATAAATTTTTCGATTCGGTTCACAATTGGCGCAATATATCGATGAACATACACAAAAAAAAAAACATGTACACGAACATAGAGCCTCCTCCTTTTTGGAAGTCGGTTAAAAATTGGTTTGAACCGTGTACGCTATTTCTAGCTAGGTGGTATGTCGACTATGTAGGGATGGTACCTATTTATGCGATTTATTCTTCTTGCACCATGCCGAGACTGATATTGATGATGTTCTAGTAACATAAGTATACTAATAACGTAGCGCTCGTAGCGTAGTTTGATTAGGTGTTTGTCAGCGATCACCGAAATTAAGCAACGTTCCGCACGGTCAGTATTTGGATGGGTGACCGCGGGTGGCATTTTTCAACTGAGCACTACCGTGGCTCGGATGACTAGGTAAATTGTAGGTCCCAGTTGTTTTAACCGTTTAGCCAAGTCAGAGGCCTTCAGGCGGCCTAAAAACTCTGACACCAGAGCTAGCCACCCGGCCTATACGACCCTTTACTTATACTAATAACATTCTTAGATATATTATTATACCTACTAGCTGACCCGGCGAACTTCGTTTCATGCAACATCTTTATAAATTATAGCCTATGTGTTATTCTGATGTATAAAAAAGCAAAGCTATTGCAAAGTTTCATCTCAATCCGTTCAGTAGTTTTTACGTGAAAGAGTAACAAACATCCATACCTACATTCTCACAAACTCTCGCGTTTATAATATTAAGTAGGTTTTACTAAGTAATCATTAATCAAACAGGAAATAATAAAACGTTTTTTCACGATTTTTTCCTCGTTTTAAATAATGATAATACATATGTTTCGTCCAATAGGTAGGTAGATAGGTACTTAGATAAGATGTGGCAAGATATGGTAACGGCAGGTGGTGTAGGTTTTTCCACAATCGATTGGATTTTGAACACGGGAAAGAGTAGGTACCTATAGGCCGAATCATACAAGTCGGCGGATGTGAAGCTACAAGCTGCGCAACATCCAATCAACGCACAGTTTTTGTGAGCTTCAGTCAGGATTGGATGTTGTGTAGCTTGTAGCTCATATCCGCCAACTTGTATGATTCGGCCTGTTATAAGTATTTCGCGATTAAATAATGAAACCTCATAATTAAATTACTCTCCTTTAGTAATTTTCTATTAGCCCCACGTGCTATGCTCGAAGTCTCTTTGTGAGATCGAATCAGAAATTAGGAGATCCGTAGAAGAAGCAGAGCAATAGTTCAACGGATTGGCAAGTTGAAATGGCAGTGCAGGCTAGGCTGTGTGTTCTTTATTGGTTATCGACCAAGGGTCTAGCGGTCTTGAAGCAAAAAAGCGAGGACTTCGGGAATTATGACGTCACAAAATCTAACTCGGGATATAAGTAGGTACCTACTTAAACAAAAACCTGAAGCTGTTAGCGGCCATCTTTGTGACGTCATTAAATACTTTCAAAGGTATCCTTTTTCGTTTCACGACCACTGGACACTTGCTCCGTAAGCACTATTCTACATTAAATAAAAACCAACGAACACATAGATAGATCAATCGAATACTTAATAGAAGAGATAGCATACTAGATTTCGTCGAAAGGCTCGATGGCCGTCCTTAGGATAGGACTTCCTAGGATACAAAAAGAAACAGTTGGGAAACATCCTTTTCTACCTACATACCTATGTGAAATATTAATTTAAAAAACGCAACTTATTTGATTCCATGTTATAACATAAAATGCCAAAAAGCAATGGAAAGATGCATTTTAAACATAAGACTAAAAGACAAAATAAGAAGCTCAGAGATAAGAAAGAAAACACAAGTACTGGATATGCTACAACAAGCACAGAAACTAAAGTGGAGCTGGGCCGGACACCTAGCACGCACAACTGACATAAGATGGACGAAACTAACCACACAGTGGCAAGGCCCATGTGGGAGCCGACATAGAGGAAGACCACAAGAAAGATGGAAAGATGAAATCATAGCTACAGCAGGGGAAAACTGGGTAGAACAGGCACAAAATAGAAAAACATGGCATGCTCTGGAGGAGGCCTTCACCCGAAGAGGGGACCTCAACCAAATTGACTATACTAATAATGACCAAACTTAATATACTAATTAACTGACTCTGAAAATATATTAAATAACTGTCTAAGTAAATTTACTAATTAATTGACCTAAATTACAAATTAAATTAAAATTTTAAATTGTTGACTCAGATGTATATTCTAATAACGTATTAAATAATTATAATATTGACATTAAATATCAATTATTACATTACACCTATTAATCAAATGAAATGTTTTATAAGGTTTGAGGAAATAAAAGGCTATTTTATTTTATTTATTTTATAACATAAAATCTTACCCTATAAACCCTATGTAGACCCTATAAACGTCTGTCTAGTGCTAGAGCGCTATAATTGAACATTCGAATGGGTTTAATACATACCTATACGTAAATGGTCACGTGACCTAGTCCTATAGTAGGACTGGGAGCATTGAAAATCTGTGCTTGTGCGAGCGGGATAGCTAATAGTGTTTTTAGGGTTCCGTACCCAAAGGGTAATAACGGGACCCTATTACTAAGACTTCGATGTCCATCTGTCTGTCTGTCACCGGGCTGTATCTCATGAACCATGATAGATGGCAGCTAAAATTTTCACAGATGATGTACCTATTTCTGTTGCCGCTATAACAACAAATACTAAAAACAGAATAAAATAAATATTTAAGGATTTTTTTGGAGTTTTTTTACCCGCTATTAATAAGGCAAGAGGAATGGGGCTCCCACACGGTACGGAACCCTTCGTGCGCGAGTCCGACTCGCACTTGACCGATTTTTTGTACTGAAAAGAGATAATGCAAAAATATATGGAGTTTAGACCATTGCTTGGTACAGTATTTAATTATTCGCATTGTTTGTTTTGGAAAATAATTTTTCCTATTATTTTCTTTAGTAATAATAATCACAATTTAAAGGAATTTCGTATTTTCCGATCTTATTATCTTTTGCCAGTGCTTTTATAATATGGCGGCGTGATGGCGGCCTTAAACAAAAATCAAATTAGAAAATACGAAATTCCATTGTAATTAAGCATTGAATGTCGTCGTTTTTTCCGTGAATTCGTTTACCAGCTTTTTAGGGCTACTGTACAAAGTCTGAGCCTACTTTGCAAGATCTTTAATTAACCATAGAAACCAGGATCGTGCCCTTTGTTAGTGAACATTTACAATTGTTTGAATTCTACTGTACGTGTACAAGGAGAGGGGTTAGTTTAAATCTTAGCCTAAATTAGTAGTTTCGGTGCATTGCGTCAATACTACGAGCAAACCGGCGATCCACAAGCAGCATCCGATCAGAAGTTTGACGCATGTGCCAGCCATCGCTCTCCTCAGCTCAACTATATTCGAGGTTTCCACCCAACACACGACGCCGCCGCCGCCGCAAAAAAGAACCTTGGATGGCTAACATGAGTGCTCTGGGCATGCACGCAATGCTTATTTCTAAATATTACACTCTTATTACCTACGATATGTTGTGAAAACGGTCCATTAATTTATATAAAAAAAATATTTTAAGTGGAGTTATCTCTTTAAGGGAAGAGATAACTCCACTTAAAATCGTCATCGTAGCATATAGCCGTCCAATCACTGCGGCGGAAATCCGTCCAAAATGCTGCAGCAAACCAGTTTACGTATTCCATCAGATCTACCACTTTTGTCTTGTCCGGACGCCTCTTGGCTACAACTCCGACAACATTACAATCCGAGTCCAGACGGTTAAACATACACACGGTTTTAAATAAGAAATTATTCTCATCAATCTCTTTTACCAGCAATTTTCTCTCTACTTGGTGTCGACAGTGGCACGGTGTGTTTAAACCAATTTGTATATCGTCTTTGTTAACTTCTATGAGTGCGTATGTATGATATCCATTGATTGTTATCACAGGTCTCTCTATTTCACCGCATGTGCAGGAGTTGTCATTGTCAGATATGCGGTACTCAAGTTGGCAAAGATCTGATTTTTGAAAAGCGGCAATGCGCGACGGTTCAGCGACTACCAACAAAGTTTGGTTTACTATATTATCGTGTACGCCACATTTGGTTCCTACTATTAGCGGTATTAAAAATAACACCAGCTTAAACATGTTTCTTAGGTTTTGCACTAGGTAGGTAGGTATAAGTGTAACGAGACTGGATTCGGTACGCAAACTGTACGACGCGAGTATGCGAATAGGTACTGCGCTTTATGCGGACTTATATTTATAAGTTCCTTAATTAATTGTGGTCAATTATTATTTATCATTGACCGCATAAAGCAAGGAATTTAATCTATGGACTATATTTTATAACAAGGAAAATAATATATGTTACCAATTAGCTTCGCCCTAGCGTGACACACTCTCCGATTTACAAATTACCTATCGTATATGTATTGTATCTTTGCAGAAAATCAAGTCAACTTTATTCTCTACTGAATTTTCTCAACCCTATTATAGAAGCTTTGCGATTCCATACTTTGGAATACCAGCACTATTTAGGCCATTACAAATTCTCCGGATCATTTGCTTTTATTAAGGGGGCTGGATGGGGGATGTTTTTGTGGACTGAAAAATATGTGAGTTATTTTCGAGCATATCTTGATTTGGTAAAGGTAATCCGATATGAACAAGGAATAACTTCGTTCGATCGAAAAAAAAAAAAGTCACTTCTTTGTTTCTTGACGAGTTTCAAGAAGTAGTTTTTTAGGGTTCCGGACCCAAAGGAAAAAACGGGACCCTATTACTAAGACTTCAATGTCCGTCTGTCTGTCACCGGGCTGTATCTCATGAACCATGATAGCTAGGCAGCTGATGTATTTCTGTTGCCGCTATAACAACAAATACTAAAAAAATAAAATAAATGTATAAGGGGGGGCTCCCATACAACAAACCTGAAATTTTAGACGTTTTTCGCTCTATATAAATAACTAGCTTTTACCCGCGGCTTCGCCCGCGTTGTATTTTGATTTTGGCTTATGTTTATGTCGGCTGCGAAACCTAACCTAACTGACAAATATCAAAATACCTTAGAGGAGTGCTTTTGTTGGTTAAGTTACGGTTGGAGTGTATATACAACCCCCCCGTGTATTCCCGCCTTGTCGTGGGGGAGGTCTGAGGCAGCTGAAAAGGCGGCGCTCGAAGTCTCCCTCTTCTTTCGGTCTTTTCCCCCAAGGAAGCTTAGAGGCTGGCACTCGAGTTTCAGCCGCTTTTAACTAAAGCAGCTGAGAGGATGGCCGGTAGGTTGCATGCCTTATGAGGAGTGTCGCAACTTAGGCGGGCTGCAGTGCCGCTCTTGCGACGCTGCATCCGAGGTTTTTTTTTTATTATATCGCGAAATATCCCTGACATGATCAGGGGTCTTAATTACAAATGAATAAAAACTAAGTATACCTATATTTCAATGTTTTTGGCTGTTTGCAGTTATAATAAACATTACAATGGTACAGCAAAGTTTATACCTACTTGTTCCTAATTAAGTATTGCTTTTTTACAAATATTTGTGCAAAAATTCGATAAAATTGTTTCTAAGGTTTTTTCGTGTTAGATTAATTCCAATTTTTTGTTCTAAATCAAATCTCTGCTTTCCATAAACTGGGCATTCCAAGATTATGTGCAGTGGAGTCTCCTCTTTTGTGGGTTCACAGATGCACGATGGGCTTTCCCTCAACTTAAATCGATGTAAGTATTGGGAAAACTCACCATGCCCCGTCAGCACTTGAGTTATGATTCCTACTGGTGCTATTTCTCTTACGATCTTGTATGCCGCCCTTGCATCCGGAAAATATGTTTTGGTTACCGCCGCTGTGTGTCCATCCTGATACAGCCGGTTCCACTCGTCAAGAGAGTCCTTTCGGATTTCTCGCTTGACGAATGAAACGGGGCAGTTATCCTAAATAGGTCTGCACTTCGAGTGCAGTGCTGCTTCCTTTGCTGGCTGGTCCGCTCTCTCATTTCCCTCCATCCCCGCGTGCGCTTTAATCCAATAAAGTTTCACTATTTTATTTTGTGCGTGTAGTAACTTTATGTTAGCTTTGAATTTACTGCTAAGGGATGGAGGGAAGATACGCCAACTACCGTTTCCATTGCAGACTTGGAGTCACAAAAGATTTTTGCTTTTTCGGTAGCCTCAAGAAGTGCCAATAACTCGACCTGTTACACAGAGCACCAATCGGCCAATTTCAGCTTGCGGGTACTGATCTTAGCGGCATCATCCCAAATGGATAATGCCGCCCCAACTTTCCCTTTAATTTTACTGCCGTCTGTAAATATGTTAATTTCTCGGTTAAGATTTTGCTCTAGTGCTGCTCCGTCTGCCAGGCATATGAACTCCAGCTCCTCCTGCTGCGCTGGGTGTGGCTTCTTTTCTGTCTCTCTATCTCCAGTTACTTGCTGGGAATAACCTTTCTTAGTTTCATAAAGCAAGGCTGCTTCTTGGACTCTGATATGACAGCCGAGGATAAGGGGCCGCGGTGGGATATATGGAACTGGTGGTGTGGGTGCCGCCACCTACCCTACCTTCCGCTAGGCCGTCAACGTGTTGGCAGACGCAGTGGGGCTGCAGGGGAAGAGAGGTGTCGGTATCGCGATTGCCGTTCTCACTGCCCTCTGCAGTTGAAGAGGCAGGCGCTGGGCTACTATGACTGACCCACTGCACTGGGACCAGGGCGTTGGAATGCTGTCTGACGTTCAGTACTGGTTAGTCCCGAGTGGTGGATGACGATGTGTCTTGTGCTCCGAAACACTCCGTCACTATGGCGAGAGCGCAAGCTCCGTTATGGAGCCCGAGTCTGGGCTAGTGCTGTTGAGTGCCGCGAAGGAGTGCGAAATATGTGGGAACGTCCTAAACTTGCCATGACAGGTTATTTCTGGCGCTTAGACGGCTGCTACCGCAGCCCACTCACTTAGTTTTTATCCTATCCTACGGGAACTGTTAAAGTTTTTGCGATAAAAAGTGGCCTATGTCACTTTTCGTCTTTCAAACTATATTCATGCAATATGCCAAGGCAAGTTGCTCCGTTGCTGAGAAAAATTTATCGTTAAGTCCTACGGGAACCACAATTTTTTCGGGATGGAAAGTATCCCATGTCCCATTCCGTCTTCCAAACTATGCCCACCCCAAATATCAAGTCGATCCGTTGCTCCATTGCTGAGAAACAGTTATTGTCCTATCCCATGGGAATCACGAATTTTCTCGAGATATAAAAAGTATCCTATTATCACTTTCTGTCTATTAAACCATAGGTATCCATACCAAAAATCAGGTCAATCTTTTGCTCCGTTGCTGCGTCAAAGAGGAACAAACCAACAAACTTTTCGGATTGATAATATTAAAGTATGATGATTCTGTACCATAAAGGTAGAATAAAGAAACATGTTAAACCTCTAATAATAGAAGATTTAAAAATATTTTTAATGTCAGACAAAATGACGGCCTGGTATTAAACGTCATAGTAACATGTAGCATGCAGAGGGAAAATAACATTTTATCCAATTTTAATGTCAGTTGTCATTTTCAATCCATACTTTATTTCCTCTTCAAGGGGATATAATGGTAGAAAAACAATTTATCGCCTTGCCACGCTACTTGTGATTTATAAAAGTCTGCAGACAATGTCACCTGTCATCTAATTACGTTTGGCTGTGACGTTTCGTTAGTCCATATTAGCGTCATATTTTAGCGTCATAGGAATTAATCACTTAGCGTCTTTGTGATAGTGGCGACAGTTTCGCTTTCGAGGGTTTTTGTCCTGTCCTACAGGAACTATGAAATTTTTCGGGATAAAAAGTATCCTAAAGCTCCTTCCGCCTTTTATACTATGTCCATGCCAAAAATCAAGTCAATCCGTTGCTCCGTTGGCGCGTGATAGAGTAACAAACCAACAAACCAACAAACTTTTCGGAATTATAATATTAGTAAGGATGGTAACAGTTAGATGCTTGAAATTTTCACAGAATATTTAGTTTTATATTTACTTCAATAGTAAATAATAAAATTGAAATAAAATAATTATTTAAGAGGGGCTACCATACAGTACGGAACCCTTTGTGCGCGAGTCCGACTCGTACTTGGCCGACTATTTTATTCAGCGGGGTTAGTCCAAGGTTTACACGTACTTAAATTACGGAAACTACAGTTGTTTCCGTATGTCTCTATACATTTTGTACAGCGCCCCTGGCGGAAACGAGCAAGAACTAACTAATATGTATGGAGCCACACGCAAACGCGAAAGTTTTAGGACATTATTAGCAGAAAGGAAGAAATATGAAAAAATGTACAAAACACGAGCGCGGCGAGCGCGATATTTATTTATCATTATTGTTAAAAAATATTGTTACAATAGATTCTAATTTATTATTGAATTTATAAAACTAAGTATTACTTGCAATAACACGGAAAACCGCAACTATCTAGGTTTATGTACTGCATAAATTAATCAGACACTAAAATGTTTTCATAAACTGTATTTGTCTATAAATATAAAATACAAAATATCACTTTAAGTTACAAGTAAATTTACAATGTTAATTTAAGATTTAAATAAATATTTTCCTTATGTATGTAGGTATGTCATTTATGAGATCATTTCGGTCTTCTTAGTTCTTCCATTTTATTGACTGAAAAAGAAATAGTATTATTGTAAAAATAACTTATAGAAAAAAAAAAAAATTGGTTAGTGACCGTGGCATTTTTAGATGAACATAGATGTTTTATGTTTTGTGATGGATAGACGTTTTTTTTAACGCAAATAAGTCCGCGTTTGACCACCAACTCGCCTGATGGTAAGCGACGTTGTGGTCGAAGATGAAGCACGCAGACCTAGACGATACCTATTCACTCTGACCTTGAAAAGCTAAGAAACAGAGCAAACAGAGACAAAGCTTTTTTGTCAACAAAAAAGCTTTGTCTCTGTTTCCTCTGTCTGGGTGTTGTTATGTATATAAGTATGTATTTAAAAATATATACAAATAGCAGTCTCTGGTAGCTACATTAGGTACAATCATCGCTTAGTTTGGGGTCATCGACAGTGTGTAACATGCCCCTAATATATTTAATTTATTTTAATAATTTTGGAAAACTTACTGGTTTTGCTTTCTTATAATAAGTATAGGTCGCGCCACACAAGTTGGCGGATGTGCGACACAATCTGCGCAATAGCCAATCAACGCGCAGCTTTATGTGTGCTTCAGTCAGGATTGGATATTACGAAGATTGTAGCTAACTTCACATCCGCCAACTTCTGTGACGCGGCCTATAGCTGTTTATTGTTAAAATTACTGTCAATTCTTGATTAGAAGATGTGTACTGTAAAGCGTACCATAGGACGTGATAACCTCATTAAGACAGCAGCTGGATCGCGCTGGATGCAAGCCGCTTCCAACCGGTCTTTTGGAAATCTGTAGGAGAGGCCTATGTCTGAGATGATACGACTTACCAAGTCCCGCAGCGTATTTTCAGCTAGAATATACTCTTCTGACTGCGGACTGAGCGTCATTTTGTAGTTGGTGAGCGCCAGTCTGTCTTTGTGCTTCGCGTACGTTTCTATAACCACCGAGTGTATCTGTAACATTAAAACCAGAACAAAATCACATTATTGTATTTTTTTACTGTATTAAATGCGTAAACCGTTTAAACATCTTTAATGTGGTATAAACCACACCCACTCGGAAAGTGTCTTATTACTCGTTCATAAACGGGTTACAAAGTTCGTTACTTCTCCCTTAAAAATGTGCGGCGGGAAAAGTTATATGGAATTTCATTACTGCCCTCCAAAGCAGGGCAGGAATGTTGTATGAAAATCCATTACAAAATTACAAACAAAAGAAAGCTAGCCTTCTTTTGTTTTTTAGCAGCGAACATAAAAAAAACACAAACGTCAAACCTCAAAAAGGTTTTGTATGAAGTAGGTAATTAGAAAAAGAGGCGGGAAACATACAAACCTCAAATCTCAAAAAGGTTTTATATCAAATAATTAGAGAAAAGAGGCGGATTTTTTTTTTGTTTTCGATTTTTAATGAAATGAGGATGGCAACCTTATTCTGCAATGCAAAAAAAAACGCGGCAATTTATTTCGTTGCGTTAAATTTTGTTTTTAACTAAATTGATAATTTAACAGTGCCTAGCTTTTAATTTTCTAAATAATTTTCCAAAATGTCATCTGATAGTGAAAGTGACGATTTTGTAATGATGACGATGATTTATTTTCCTCGTAGATGTAGTATAAAGCACTATGTATCACTCGGGAGAAAGTTCTATTTCTGTTCTCGAGTTTCCTTTAAGCCCTCCGCTGCGCGTCGCGCGCGGCTTAAACATACTCTCGAACAGAAATAGATCGTTTTCTCCCCTCGGTGTACAATGTACTATTACCGTTTAGCGTTGCTGTAAAGGCCTCTACTGACCATCGCTCCGAATGATTGACATCTAAATGGATGTGGCCAATCTTGCCAATTTAAAGCGGTACAACAAAACTTAACTAAGTTTTGACTTTTATGCTTTTCACAATATTTTTTTTAGGGCAAGTGCCTTTATTAACTACCACTAAATACAAGATATACATAAATTACATAATCTAAAACAAACATAAACGACTACTACATAAAAAGCAATTGGATCATCCACAGACCCTACTTTGGCGCCGTCACATCTTTCTGAGACTCAGAGTAGGGCTGGAGCTGCGGCCAATTCGGCGGAGCAGCACAAGCGCAAATTAGCTAACCTCGGTAGTGGTTACATATTTAAGCCGTTTGGAGTTGAGACATTGGGTCCGTGGGGGCCGGGAGCTCATCTTGTATTCAAAAGTCTTTCTGAGCGTCTGGTGGACGCGACGCGTGACCAAAATGCTGGTGTTTATTTGGCTCAACGTATAAGCATTGCCATTCAGCGTGTCAATGCTGCCAGCATGCTGGGAACGCTGCCAACTGGCACTGGGCTTGAGCATTTGGATTATCTTTAGACCTTCAAGGGTCTCTGGATGATCCAATTGCTTGTTTCACAATCATTGTTTGAAGATATAACCACAAATACTATATACTTTTAGATACATTCACAGATTTTATTCACAAGTTAATCAGATACGTTGCCGAATTATTTTTGACGCTAAAGCACTAAACGTATTCGCTAAAGCAAAGAAAAGTTGCCATTGAACTCGTAACATAATATAATAATATTATAATATAACGTTATTTCAGACAACACACTAAGTCATTAAATTCAGTAAATAAATCTAATTTCTAAACATAAATAACACCTATGTATACTAAAAGGATGGCAAACAGACCAGTCTTCACCATTTCTCAATTAATACAAAGTACTTACCACCGATATTTTTCTATCAGGTACAATAAGACGTTATCGGCGAAAACAGAAAGACTCGCGGCTAAAAAGTGAAACCAATCTTGACGGATCGGCTATGCGCTTGTGGCGACGTGGTTTTTTTACCCTTTCACAATAGATGAACGATTTTAATTTGTGTTTCAGTACCTACTGGAAAACAGTGGGCCCCAAACTAGGCTAAGACTGTATCATGGGTACCCAAAAGATCTTTACAAATAGAATTTCACAAACACGCTAAGGTGTACGCATGTTAACACTGAAACGGTTATAAATTTTATAACATATTTGCTCGTAAAGTGGCTGTAATTACACCAATTTCAATATCGTAATGTATATCATTACGCACTTGTGCATTATTGTAATGTAAAACGCACGCCGCCACCGACTGCAGAACTCTGTGGTCTTGTTTCTCCTACTTTCACTCAAGAGAGTGAGAGACATTACGGCACTAGTGCGTTATGGTAATGTAAAACGCACGATGCTTTGACTGATGCACGACTTTCACTCAAAGTCAGTGTTTTATTAATTTCCTCGCAAATATGTTATAAAACGTCGTATGACATACGTGCGCTTTGAAAATTACAGCCTCTGCTTCCTTACAGCCCTCTAGGGCTAGCAATATCGACTCGGCTGTAATTTTCAACTTACCGCACTTATATCATAATGTGCTATTACTTAATTTATTTGTAGGCAACTTGAATAACTACTCAAAATTCAAAACAAGATATTGTTTATATACACTAGTTACACCTAGACAACAGAAATGAATATAATGGATGTGTCATTGATTCGGTGCGATAGTCAGTGGGGGGGATTTAGGCGTTTGCTAGCTCAACTCGCTCAGACGAGATGTCAGTCTCTGTCGGTACACGGTGGTAACGACTAACTACTAGGTACTAAGTAAGTAAGTTCGTATAGGCCGGGTGGCTGGCCCTGGTGTCAGAATTTTTAAGCCGCCTGAAGGCCTCTGGCATGGCTAAGCAGTTAAAATAACCGGGGCCTACAATTTTACGTGTCATCCGAGCCACGGTAACGCTCAGTTGTAAATGCCACCCTCGGTCACCCATCCGAAGACTGACCGTGATGAAAGTTTTACTAGGTACTATGTCATCAACTCCGAAATTGCGAATAAAAAACAGCTGTCCCATACAAAAATTTGATTGACTCTCAATAATATTTATTTACACATGTTTTATTGACTCTTCATAAAATGTTTCCATGCAATTTTTCAATGTCTCAACAAAATATTTCCATTTTTTTTGTAGAGTCAATGAACTTTTTATATGGAATAGATAATTTTTTTTTTGTTATTCCTGGTTGGTCCCATAGTAAAATTTATTTTACCTTATAAACGTGAGCTAGTCGGAGTCTGTCGTCCGCTCCAGCTACTTTACTAAGGCAGGTGGCCATCAGCCGTTTGCTAGCTTTCAACTCGCTCAGACGAGATAATAGAGTTTCTATCGGTATGTGGGAAGAAACAGTAGTACGCCCGAGCCAGTCCTGAAAAAAAAAATTATCAATCAATCAATCTTTCAAATCGTTTATTTGCTAAGAATACATGTATAATACAAGTCATATAGATGGTTGGTCTTATATCTACACTAAAAATACTAGCTTTTGCCCGCGGTTTCACCCGCGTGATTTTTGATCTTTGTGCTATCCCATAGGAACCTTTTATTTTTCCGGGATAAAAAGTAGCCTATGTCACTTTCCGTCTTTCAAACTATACTAAAGCCAAACTCGATGTGAAATAAATGTAAAAAAAACAAAAAAAAAAAAACAATTTTAGGGTTATCACTTCAAGACAGTGTTACGGATATCAGAATTTCTATAGTTTGTCATATAAATCGTCCAGACTTTTCGTAATTTCGATCGAAAAGTCATATTTACTATATTTATAGATCAATGGCAATAACAAATTGCCAAGAAGTGAGTTTTAAAAGAAATCAGAATATTCAGTACTTACTTACATTGAAATTTGCATCAACCCTAGCCATTTTTTCGTTTGAGTGCAGAAATCTCAAACAATTGGTTTTGGTTTGTCGTGACATTCATCCAATGTTGAAGTCGGTTAATAGTTTGAGTTATGGTACCTAGTAATGTTTTAATAGTTTATGTAAGTAAGTACCTACCTGCTTACATGCCAGTACGGAAGCCTTGGAGTGCGAGCTTAACTAGTTTTTTATAATACAAAATCGCGTTAAATAAAATCGAGATGCATATAGTCGATACGATTCGGCGCTCTTGTGTACGAGTCTTTAGATCCCTCTCTCATCTTTGGATCCCTCTCTCATTATAAACTTACAACAAAGCGAGTGAAGCCACGGGCAGAAGCGTGAGCAAAGTTCTCTACCCCTGCTGTCAGTGGTTGCTAGGCAACGCTTTGTTGGTAAACATTTCACATCGAATTTGGCGGAAGTATAAGTATGTCGACAGTTCCTTTTTTGACATTTCTTGAAGCGCACGCTAGAATAGCTCGCAGATGTCAGAATTTTTCCTACTTACTTAACACTTATCGTTATATTAGGGAAAATTTTCGCAGTATCGTTATAATTTTTAGCCTATGTGTTATTCTGATACATAAGCTAAATTATTGTAATGTTTCATCTCAATCCGTTCAGTAGTTTTTGCGCAAAAGAGTAACAAACATCCATCCATCCATCCTCACAAACTTTCGCGTTTATAATATTAGTAGGATAGTAGGATTGCATTCAGTCTGCAAGCAGACGTGCAAATATTAGTTCATAAATATAGTAAAACTTATTACTTAGTTAAATCTTGATATTCCTTAAAACTATAAAAACAGTTTTTTAATAGCCAGTCTGTTAAAGTTCTCTTAAATTTAATCCCGTCCAACGATTTTATTTCATTAGGCACAAGATTATTTATTGATATACACATATTATAAACATTTCTCTTGTGTCTTTACTGGCAGGAGGTTGATATACTAGGTTTGTAGTCTAGGTTTGACGCGTTATGATTTCATTACGTTTTTTGAAATAAACAGGGTGTTTCTTGGTGAAAATGCAGATGATTGTTACAATATGATGGTGAGGATAACTGTTTTTTTTCTTTTTATTAACCTGTTATGGACAGTACAAGTTGGTACAAAAAAGAAAAAAATAAATTTATAAATATTTGGGGACATCTTACACACGGTCTCTGACCCCAAACTAAGCAAAGCTTGTGATATGGCTGCCAGAGACCGATAAACTACTTTAACTACTTATACGTATTTTAAAACTGGCTTTTGCCCGCGGCTTCGCCCGCATGATATTTCGAGGCCCTACCTTACCACCTTTAATAAAAGAGGTGGAAAATAAAAAAACAAAACAAAAATCGATTTGACATTTGTTCGATTCGACAGTTCTTTTTTGACATTTCTTGGAGCGCACGCTAGAATAGCTCGCAGATGGCAGAGTTTTTCCTACTTACTAACTCTTATTGTTATAATATGGAAAATTTATGCAATATCATTATAATTTATAGCCTATGTGTTATTCTGATGTATAAGCTATATAATTGCAAAGTTTCATTTCAATCCGTTCAGTAGTTTTTGCGTGAAAGAGTATCATCCATCCATCCATCTTTACAAACTTTCACGTTTATAATATTAAGTAAGATACAGACTTATATAGATAGTAACTAAATAACACCCAGACACAGAGCAAACCAATGTTCATCACATAAATACTTGCCCTGGATGGGGATCGAACCCACGCTTCTTTGACTCAGTAGTTAGGGTCACTAACCACTGAGCCACCGAGGCAGGTGATGATGATGATTCAACTTACTTTTTTAGTGAAGAGAGATTCCACGATGTCCCATTTGTTAGATTTCGCGTGGACATTTAACACCACCCAGTCGTATTGTAGTGGACTTATCTGAAAAATAAATTATAATAAAGGTTCAATATACTGACATTAGTGACAGTAAAATTTACTTCCAGTGAACGCGAGTTCCGTTTATTACCAGTGTTACTATACGCCGCGCCACACAAGTTGATGGATGTGAAGTTAGCCACTAGCTGCGCAATAGCCAATCCTGACGAGACGTGACGTAGAAGCCGCACGTTGATTGGCTATTGCGCAGCTAGTGGCTTACTTCACATCCATCAACTTGTGTGGCGCGGAGTATACCAATCTTACTACCATAAATCATTTTTAAGTTTGATACCTGTCATGCCATTCTAGTATGAATTCTATAATATGACAGCAGTCACTTTGACATCTGTCATTTTTGACCTGAACTTCGACCCGAAAAAATCTTCGACTGGACTTCTTGCAATGTATGTAGTACTACGTGAAAAAAATGTTACTCGTAGCACAATATCCATCATATTTTGTTTGTTTTGTTATTTTAGTTTTACGGTAGTAACACGGGTAGTATTTTTTTTATTGTTGTTCTAACAACTTGCCAGTGTTAGTACCAATCTTATTACAAGTAGTAGAACGGTAATTCATTTACCGTTCTTACTACTGGTAGTAAGATTAGTAGTAACACTGGTAACAAACGGCGAGTTCGATGGCAGTTTTGAAACATAAAGTATTTCTAATGATTTTGAAATGTCAGCATGTCAAAAATTTTATATTTGTAGCAAAGTTAGAAAAACAAAATGGCTGCAAAAAATCGGTATTCTAAGCTTATTTACTCAGTAGAAAAAAATGAGTTTTGTATGTATGGCCGCCGTATTCTTTAATAAATACGAGTCCGGAAAATATATTCCTACCGAAACTGAAGATGATAAAATAATAACAAAATCATTTTACCAAACAATGAGGTAATATTCAGATACTGTTTACGGTACCAAACATAGTGTTTTGGCGGGAACGTGGAAAAATCATGTCGCCGCATTGTATCATTTTGTTAAACTTGTGTTTTTATCAGTGATAATTAGTGAACAATTTTGGTATTTCGTTGAATATGAGCTGATTTACGTGCATGAGTGTAGGCAAGTGTAGGTGTTCCGTGTTGTTACCAAAACTCCATAGACGCCTCCAGTAAACCGTCCTCTGCTTTACTGAGGTATGACTTGGACTATGTTTGGACTTGACTGCGACTTTATTGGACTATGACATGACTACGACTGACTATTTTTAGGTCTATAATTTGTTGCCTGATAGTGTTACTGACGCACCTAGCTTAATTTCTTTTAAAGCCCGCCTAAAACGCTGGCTTATCGAGGAGACATTTTATGATTTTGACATGCTTAAATGTATACAATAAACGATAGGTTTATTGTTTATGTATTGTTTTTATCAAATGTTTATTACTTTTACAATGATGTAATTTCAGTTGTATTTTATTTTTAAAGACTTGTTTTAATTTTAGTTTATTACCGTGACATAACTAATTAATTTATTATAATTTGACTGTTGACATTTTTAATTTAAATTATTTATTAATGTGTATGTAATTCTATAATTTTTAATGTAATTGTTTTTGTGTTAAAACAAACATTATGTGACGTGTAATATTTTTTATGAATAAAATGAATATGAATATTTTGACCAAATATTATGAAAAAATATTAAAACTTTATACTTGACACTGGCAAATGAACAACAATGCGACGCCAAAACGAAAAAGAAGATGGTACGCATATAAGCGCGCCGACATAGATCGGCACTGCCGGGCGATAAAATCGAATATGAGTGAATGAATATTCGGGAAAACAGCCGATTGGCATTCGCTAGACCGGACGGTTAAACCGAATGTTCAGGAATCTCGGCATTCCTGAACATTCGGTTTGACCGCGCAAGACGCGTGACGGCCGAATTAAAACCGAATAATTCTAATTAAACCCAAAAAAGACCCGGGGCCTTATTGTGTAAGCGCTCTGACGTTCGGCTTCGCTTTGTCTCCTGCTCGCGCCAGTTACTCACGCCACGAAATTGAGCGGGAGGAAAAGCGAAGCCGAACGTCAGAGCGCTTACACAATAAGGCCCCTGATCGGCACAAGCCGAGTGATGCTGATCGTAATGTAGTAACTGTTTCAGGTCAGCTTTGTCGTTCGACAAATGTTGCCTAGTCGAAATGCCAATCGGATTGTGGCAGCCGTGGTGGTCTAGTGGAAGTAATACCCGCGTCACAATTTGAGGTCCTAAGTTCAAAGCCCAGTCCCGTCCAATGTCCAATGAGCCTTTGGAACTAATGTACGGATTTTCACACCACTGGCTTTTCGGTGAAGGAAAACATCGTGAGGCAACCTGCATACGGCCGTAGCAGAAATTCGAATGTGAATAAAACAACCCGTACTGTGCCAGCGTGGAGGGTATGGCCAAATCGCCCTTCGTGGGTAGGCCTACATCTTGCAGTGGACTATTAAAAATAGTGGCACAGGTTCAGCATTGTATCGGCCCGCGTTTGTATGTAGCAACCCTCATGGCCTGTAGAGTATGTGCAAAAAGAGAACCGTCGTGGCGTTACGGTGAACTAACAATGAAGATTTTAGCAGCATCAGCCAAGGTACCGACTATACTTAATAGACGCGAGTACAGAGTGTCAAGTGGGAGTTTTGCAAATCAAATGGAATTACTCTTACGCCGCGTTAACCGAGCGCGCCGAGCACACACGCGAGCACATCGACACACACACACTTGAGTTAGCCAATCACTGACGTTGCCGCGCTTGTGTTGGATCGGTTTGGCTCTCGTTACATTACCGTAAAAAATACACACACTTAGCTATTCAGTTTTCTGTACATGATACAAGATGGCGCAGTGCCATTTCCATAGAAATCACATCAAACGTTAACGCGATCGAGTTCGAGCGAGAAACTCCCACTTAGCCCTCTGATGAAAACCGAATTGGTGTCTACTAAGTATCAAACACTTTTATTTGTACTAGCAATGACAGAGCAGTGTTGTCAACGTAACGAAATTAGTAAAATGGCACACGGGCGACCTCACCTACGACGCTTCTCTTTTTGCACAAACTCTATAAGGAAACATTTCTGCAATAGCTCATTTAAAAACAATTACTTGTTGTCAAACAATTAAAAAGCCGTGGTGGTCTAGTGGTAATGACACCCGCCTTACAATCGTGAGGTCATGGGTTCAAATTCCGGACCCCCTGTACCAATGAATTCCATGGAATTTATGTACGGAATTTCACACCACTGGCTTTTCGGTGAAGGAAAACATCGTGAGGCAACGTGCATATGTCCGTAGAAGAAATTCGATGGGGTATGTGAATCCACCAACCCGCAGTAGGTCAGCGTGGTGGATATGGCCCAATCACCCTTCTTGGGTAGGCTTACGTCCTGCAGTGGACTATTAAAAGGCTGGTACAGGTACCTGTTGTCGCTGGGACAGCGTTAGTGGCGACATCATATTGCCGGCGCCTTCGCTCCAGTGATGTGCGCAGGCGTACGCTAAACACTGTAACGCTGACTTCCCCAGTAATTCTGGTTTGTTCACGTGCTTTTGCCATTCTGAAATAATAGCATGAGAAATCTATTTTATTTTTTTGCAATAATAATAATTATTTTTCGCAAAAAATTTCATGACCGACTACAACCGTGTACAGAATTCGCGAATATTTCGCACGGATCTATAGGTATGGTGCATTTATTCATTATTGTTGATTTATCAGAAATGGGTGAGCCGATTTCGATAAAATTTATATTTTTTTTTTATTCCATATAGCTTTGCGTTTGACTACATACTGCCTGATGTTAAGCAGATATGCAGTTTAGGATGTAGCATATAGTTTTATGGGACCAATTTCGAAGTATACTCTTTCAAATAAAAAAAGAATTATTAAAATTGCGTGGTTATACATGAAAAAATATACGCGTCTAATTGAGTTCCTCCTCCGTTTCGTCGTTCAAAAATTAGATGTTAAATAATATGTAGATCAAATCGTAGTCTAGATAAATGTGAGATCTGACCATCATGATATCAACCATTCTCGTCTTCTGTTTCCTACTTCACTTACTCTCTATTACTTCTCTATTAGAGGGAGTACGCCTCTACATCCCTATTTGCCCTACATTCCCAATTCACTCTCCCAAAGACTTACCGAGTAGTTTAACATAGTCTCTCTCTCTCTCTCATCTTACTTCTCATACTTTAATCACTCTCTTTTTTCGCACTCACTCTTCCTTTATCACTATCCTTCTCTCATCTTACTTCCCATTCTTTAATCACTCTTTCTTCTTTTCCCACTCGCTCTACCTTTCTCACTCACTCTCCCAGAGACTTACCGAGTAGTTTAACATAGCCTGTGATGAGTTTAGCGTGGTTCGCATCGGCTGCTGGTTGTGTAAAATGCGTTTTTTTTTTAATTTGAAACATATACAATACACTGTTACGCAGTAGGCCGCTGCGCCGCGCGCGGTACGACGGCGAGTTGTTTACACCTAATCCCGAGATTTATGGTTTTATGACTCAGGCGGCACCGGTCTTTGTGTCGCGTTTATTGTGAGATTTTTTTTTGGTGTTTTCGTAATAATTGAGAACAATAGAGATTCTCGAACTTTACACTTGTTTACTTTGTCAATCACAATGGCACCCAATATTCTACAGATTTCTAGAGAACCCTTATTCCGATATAAATAGGGCGTTGGTTTTCGTTCGAGGCAGTTATCGCGTTTTATACCGGAGCGAAAACATCTCGTGTTTAAGTGCGGTACCAGTCATTGTGAAGTGACTAGTTGTGTGAATATTAGTGCCAGTGTGAAGAGTTGTGCGAACCAGTTGTGTCGTGTGTACTGTGATTTTGTGCAATAAAGTGCAAAGTGACCAATGGGCGTTTTAACTGATTATCCAAGAACCCATCTCGTAACAATACTTATACAATAACAGCACCAAAAAACCTTTCGGTTTGTCTTGGTACCTTAATTCACCACTCGCTACTCATTAATAACATTAGCAATAAAAAACTACCTAGTCTAAATCAAATAAAAACAAAAACAAGTTTGCCCAACTAGAATAAAAACTAACTGAAACTATGTGATGCCCATGAGGTTTGTCAGTTTCTCTCTAACTCTCTCTCTCTTCCCCACTTACTCACTCTACCTTTCTCACTCACTCTCCCAGAGACTTACCGAGTAGTTTAACATAGTCCGTGATAAGTTTAGCGTGGTTCGCATCGGCCGCTGGTTGTGAAAAATGCGTGCCCATGAGGTTGGTCAGTTTTCTAATGCCGCTGTCGCCAACTGCCAAGGTTTTCATTGCGTGTTGGTATTGGTACATCTGAAAAATAAAATTAAATTCTGGCTCATTCTTCGCGCAGAGAATTTCTTTAGCAATTCAGCGCGGGAATGCAGCCAGCGTTCTTGGCACCCTTCTACAAGGACACAATCTTCATTTCGATTTTTAGCCTCTATTTTTGTATTTATAGTTCGGCCGTTCAGAGAATGCGTTCCTGACACGAAATATTGAAAAATGTTTTGACCGATATCTCGGAAACTATGTACTTAAGTACAAGTGAAGTACAAGATTAAACTTTTTTGTAAATCTTACCGTTTACGATTTATAATTTCATTAAATGGACCTTAAAACATTAAATGGTCCATAAATCGTAAACGGTAAGTTTTACAAAAAAGTTTATTGGAAACAAAAGGAGCGAAATTTTATTTTCTACAATAATGATCTTAATGTTTTTTGCCTTTAAGTACATAGTTTCCGAGATATCGGCCAAAAACATTTTTTCAAGATGACGTGTCAGGAACGCAAACTCTGAACGGCCGAACTATAGGTAGGATTTTTATTTTGTATAGTATTTAGTATATATAGACCACTCAGTGTTTTATAAGTTATGTAATAAATATTTCTGTGCCTCCTGTGAGTTCAAGTCGAGTAGTACCTTTTTTGTTATTTTAACAGATAAATGATGAGAAAAAAAAAATGCGCATTTTTTGGTCTAACTCACGTCTTTCTGTCTACTTTATTATTAATTAATTATTAATTATCATTGATTATATTTGTAGTCTTTTTTTAAAAATAAGCAATTTATTGAATATTAGGTACTAATATATCTGGACAAAGGATTTAGAGGAAACATTTTACAGAGACCACCCATTCTCAAAGAGATTTTTTAAAGTGTCCAAGCAAAACATAATTAAATTTTCTTGAATCTCGACGTTATGTCGTTTAATTAGTGCTTAAAATCGCTTGTGTGGTTGCACTGCGAATGTTGCAAACTTAAGATTAACACATCTTTATTTACAAAATAATCGACCAAGTACGAGTCAGACTCGCGCACGAAGAATTCCGTACTGTATGGAAGCCCCGCTAAAATATTTATTTTAATTCAACTAATCATTATTAAAGTAAAAATACCTATTCTGTGAATATTTCAACCATCTAGGTCTACTATAGTTCCGGAGATAAATTGGTGTAATAAATTTTACTATTGTCACTACTGTTGTAAAAAACACTTGTTATTTCACTATCGTCATGTCGTAGGTCATCTATATGACAAATCAAAACTAATACGAATGGAATCAAAACTGATACAAACACATGCAACAGCTGATTTATTTCTGGAATGACAAAAAATAATAGTCAGATAGACTCAAAAAATATTAGACACGTATTTTTTTTATCAATCAAACAAAAATTGATGAAGATACAGCCCGTTAAAGTTTCGCGTGACGTCACAAGTGCCATACGAATGTATACATTCGTCTTCTTCTAGATTCGACTTCTGTAAGAGAGGTGACGTCACGACCCTCACTACCAAACTTTGACAAGGTTTATCTTTGTCATTTGTTTTTTAATTGACGGAAGAAAAAATACGTGTCCAATATTTTATGATAACCTAACTCACGGACGAATTATAATTATGATTTTTTTACCCTGTCATCCATGCCTATCATGGGTTAGCCCTACAGTAAAAGTTGTTCATAATTATGGTATGAAACACTCTCTTTCGGCTAAGTACCTACAGGGCAAGCAGATAACCCTGTAGAAAACAGGGTTTCTGCCATAGTAATATATTATTATATATTCTTTGATAATACAATGTTCACTCCAAATATCAATTCTATGAAATATTTCCTTTTCCTTCCAGATCAAAATCTAAATAACGCAGTTATATTAAATTATTTTGTAAAATAATCTTGTGAAAATACTTACAGCTGCTTCTGGACTTCTGCCGAGCATTCTGTAAAAAAAAGCAAATTATTTTATAATTTTCACACAATTTGGCACAGGACCGAGGGGGATGGCACATGAAAGGTAGAAAGAGGCCTATGCCCAGTAGTGGAATAAAAAAATCGGCCAAGTGCGAGTTGGGTTCGGTTCCGTACCGTATGGGAGCCCTTTAGGCCCATTTCAAGCATCTACTCGTTGCCAATATTAATATCAAGAAAAAGACGGCAAAAAACAGGTTTGTTGTATGGGAGCCCCCTTTAAATATTTATTTTATTCTGTACTTATTTGTTGTTATAGCGGCAACAGAAATACACCATCTGTGAAAATGTCAGCTTTCTAGCTATCACGGTTCATGAGATACAGCCTGGTGACAGACGGACAGATGGACGGACAGACGGACAGCGGAGTCTTAGTAATAGGGTCCCGTTTTTACCCTTTTGGGTACGGAACCCTAAAAAACTTTGAACGACAGTGATGATTGGCATGGTATAGGCTGAATCAAATTTGATAGTCTCTGTGAAGATAGCTGTTAGCCGCGCAAATACCTACTCCTCAGTGCCGCTGACATAATTATGAATTAGCTACTGCGCAACAAACTCCCACGTTTTTAGGGTTCCGTACCCAAAGGGAAAAACGGGACCCTATTACTAAGACTTCGATGTCCGTCTGTCTGTCTGTCACCGGGCTGTATCTCATGAACCATGATAGCTAGGCAGCTGAAATTTTCACAGATGATGTATTTCTGTTGCCGCTATAACAACAAATACTAAAAACAAAATAAAATAAATATTTAAGGGGGGCTCCCATACAACAAACCTGATTTTTTAGACGTTTTTCGCTCTATATTAATAATGGTAATAGGTAGATGCTTGAAATTTTCACAGAATATTTAGTTTTATATTCACTTCAATAATAAATAATGAAATTAAAATAAAATAAATATTTGAGGGGGGCTCCCATACAGTACGGAACTCTTCGTGCGCGAGTCCTACTCGTACTTGGCCGATTATTGATTAGGCTTTGTCATTTTAGAAAGTCCAATCAAAAAAAATCTAATGTATAAAAACTTCCGAATCTCAGTATTTGTTACCAAACTCTACCGAAAAGCTCGGCCTATTTTTAACCGATTTCTTCGAATTCTGGACACGGTTGAAGTCGGTTATGCCATTTTTAGGGTTCCGTACCTAAAGGGTAAAAACGGGACCCTATTACTGAGACTCCGCTGTCCGACTGTCCATCTGTCACCAGGCTGTATCTCATAAGCCGTTATAGCTAGAAAGCTGAAATTTTCAGAGATGATGTATTTCTGTTGCCGCTATAACAACAAATAAAAACAGAATAAAATTTATATTTAAGGGGGGCTCCCATTCAACAAACTGAATTTTTAACCGTTTTTCGCTCGATATTAACAATGGTAACAGGTAGATACCTGATACCATTATTAATATCGATCAAGCATCTGCTTGAAATATTCACAGAATGTTTAGTTGTTTATACTATTCAATAACAAATAATTAAAATAAAATAAATATTTAAGGGGGGCTCCCATACAGTACGGAACCCTGCGTGCGCGAGTCCTACTCGTACTTGGCCGATTTTTGAAAATATTATCTTTATTAATATCTCTTTTGGGGAGACCTTTGCCCAGGAGTGGGACAGTATAGGTTAGAAAAAAAAAAAAAATCTCTTTAGATTTTTTGGTAAAACAGTGTTTTATTGGTCAGCTAGTATAAAATTTAAACACAAACTTACGTGAGTAAATCAGTGAGTTCAGTAATTTTGCCTTCGTTCAGCAGGAAGGATATATAGTGACTGAGCGCCACAGGCCTTGAAGATAAAAGCTCGTACACCAGCTTCTTATTCAATGTTGCTATTAGGAAGAGGGCTATCTGAAAACAAACAATTTGTATAAAGGAACGTACTTAAGGTACAGATCGAATGAGAACTGTGATGTTAGTTACAAGCTGCGGGAAGCTCGATCTTGAATGCAGCTCGCATATAGAGGTGCGTAGACTGAGTTTTTAGGGTTCCTTACCCAAAGGGAAAAACGGGATCCTATTACTAAGACTGCGATGTTTGTCTGTCTGTCTGTCTGTCTGTCTGTCACCGGGCTGTATCTCATGAACCATGATAGCTAGGCAGCTGAAATTTTCACAGATGATGTATTTCGGTTGCCGCTATAACAACAAATACTAAAAACAAAATAAAATAAATATTTAAGGGGGCTCCTATACAACAAACCTGAATTTTTAGACGTTTTTCGCTCTATAATGACTTGTAACAAAATGTTATCAATAAATTGATTATGATTATGATTATTATGATTATTAATAATGGTAACAGGTAGATGCTTGAAATTTTCACAGAATATTTAGTTTTACATTCCCTTCAATAATAAATAATAAAATTAAAATAAAATAAATATTTAAGGGGGGCTCCCATACAGTAAGGAACCCTCCGTGCGCGAGTCCGACTCGTACTTGGACCATTATTCTTTTTTCACTATAAAAATTCAACTATGTACTCCATTATCGTTTTACTGGTCCTTTTTAATGGATAGGTATGTTTTTTTCATCAATAGTGCATGGTGTTGTAGAGGGCAGAATGCTGTGTTATGTGTATATACAGGGTTATCTTCTTGTCATGTACTAAGCCAAAAGGGGATGATTAAAACCATAATTATGATCAACTCCTATGAGGCCAACCGAGAATTCAAGAAAAAAATCAGCTGTTCCATTCAAAACTGCAACTCGGAATCGCCAAAATGTATGAAACAGCTGTTTTTTTATCTCGAATTTTGGATTGTTCTCATAGTTGTTTATAATTATGATCTTCATCACCCCCTTTCGGTTATATACCAGTTCTGGTTATCCCCGACCCTCTGGTTGAGATGGAATAATATATTTACAACAAAATTATTAAAATTACATTTAAAATGTTGGTTAGTCAGCAATAGAAATAAATTCCCTAATTACGTTATTATTAAAAAATAAATTAGATACATACGGTGAGTATAACATTTCCATCTCCAAGTGCCACCGCTCCGTCCAACAAATGCTTTTTGCTGGTCATACTACGGTGTACATGTAGGGAGCATCTTCGGCCCAGCGAAAGCTTTTTCAGTGTCATTGCAACTGTTTCTATGGCCTCTGGTGGTGGCTCCTTTTTGGGGTCTTTTCCGGATTGTGCGAGGAGAACTGAAAAATACAATATTTTAATGGATAAATTTTCAGAAGACTAGAGTACTGGTTTAGTGGGACATCATTTGTTTTAGAAGAAATTCAATGGTATACATGGATCAAAGTTCTTGAGTGGAGACCACGTACCGGCAAGCGCAGCATAGTTTGTCCACCCACAAGATGGACGGATCACCTAGTTAAGACCCCAGGGTCTCACTGGATGCAAGCTGCTACCAACCAGTCTTATTAGGGATCCATATGGACTATGTCCAGCAGTGGATGTATTAAGGCTGATTGATGAATGACATGGATCAACTAAGAGGTATAGGCCGCGCCACACAAGTCGGCGGATTTGAAGTTAGCTACAAACTGCGCAATATCCAATCCTGACTGAAGCCTCACGTTGATTGGATATTGCGCAGCTTGCAGCTAACTTCACATCCGCCAACTTGCGTGGCGCGGTCTATACCAGGCCAACATAGTGGATGTGGCGCCTAATTGCCCTTAATAGTCCACTGCAGTATATAGGCCTGTGTACTGCAGTGGACTATTAAAATGCCGGTTCAGAAAATTGGTCACATGCTACATGTCTTCACCACATATCAAGGTCGCTATTTTTGTATGTCTGTCTGTCTGTCTGTGAATCTGCTTACATCTTCCAAATTACACAGCAGATTTTAATGCAGTTTTTACTATCTTTTAGAGTGTTTCAATGAGAAGGTTTGCAGCTATCATAATCGTATAGCCCGCGCCACACAAGTCGGCGGATGGGAAGTTAGGTGCAGAATGCTGCGCAAAAAGGTAAATATACGTATGCGCGGGAGCCAGAGAGACACCCGCCCACCAACCTCATGCCTCCCGCGCGCTCCCTACGCCCGTGCTCACCACTTCGCCACATTCTGCACACATGCGCAATAATTAGCGAATCACTGCGTAGTGTCATCTGCGGCTAACTTCCCATCCGCCGACTTGTGTGGCGCGGATTATACCTAGGCGAAGTCAGAAGGGACAGCTAGTCTAAGCCCAGGACACTAAGCATGGCATGCTAAGAAACTATTTATAACTTACTCAGGTCCAGTACTTTTGAGCTAATAAGGCTTGTGATAGGGAGCAGTGTGGTCTTCACTGTGATGTTGGATGTCAAGATGCTGTCTTCAGCTTGACCCGAGGAAGAAGTCTGGCCAATTGCCAGGATTTCTTGAGGCGATAACTGTAAAAAATATTTTAAGTACTTAAGTATGTAAGTTGTTAGTTAATGAATGTTTTGGTTTGAAAAATTCTTTATTAACCGACTTCAAAAAAGGAGGATGTTCTATGTTCGTCTGTATGTATTTTTTTTGTGTATGTCCTCGATAATTCCGCCAAATGTGAACCGAAACAAAAAATCTTTATTAGTTCAATAGGGTATACTCCTGAGGTGCTCCTGGCTGAGCTGTTTTTGAAAAAATCAAGAATAATGTAAACGATTTGAGAGAAATATTCGAATTTTGTACATGATGAAAGGCAGTTTTGCCATTTTTAACGAAAAATAATTATTTTTAACATAAATCTTAACTAAATAAATAAATAAATATTAGGGGACATCTTACACATGGTCTAAATAACACCCAGACACAGAGCAAACACTTGTGTTCATCACATAAATATTTGCCCTGGGTGGGGATCAAACCCACGCTTCTTTGACCCAGAAGTTAGGGTCACTAACCACTGAGCCACCGAGGCAGTCTAAAACTACTAAGAATATAGACACAGTCTAATACTAGTACAGGCCGCGTCACACAAGTTGGCGGATGTGAAGTTAGCTACAAGCTTCGCAGTATCTAATCCTGACTGGAGCTCACATAAAGCCGCATGTTGATTGGCTATTGCGCATCTTGTAGCTAACACATCCGCCAACTTGTGTGGCGCGGCAAGGCTAAATTCACCTTTATGATCATTTAAAGTTTTTTATTTTTAGTCATAGCAAATGAATAGTATTTATGGCAAATGTGTAGTTTCAAATCTCTCAAATGTCTCAGGGAACATCGGAACTGTTTGGCAATTCATTTATTTCATACATTCAAGAGGTAAACATACATCATCACAAATCAACACAGCATACCACATCCTCTGCAACAGAGTTGTCTACAATTGGAATAGGTTGCCTAAGGATGTAATCTCAGCAAGAACTATTAACACATTTAAGAATAGACTGGACCTTTGGATAAAGAAGGAAAATATTTCCTTTACAGATAAATATACTTACTAATTTTATTCGACTCTGCTTGATATAGGCACATCAGTTTATACTGCTTGCCTATAAACAAATATGTAAATATCTACTCTATTTTACTGTTATAGTTGTTTTAATAGTTGTTCACTGCTGAACATAGGCCTAACTGCAATAAGTGATTGGGCCATTTCCATCACGCTGGCCCAGTGTGGGTTGTGGATACGCTATTTTAGTCATTTAAATTAATTTAGAAGGTTTTTGAATCAAAAGAATACAAAAAAGGAATTTACAGATGAGGTATGGAACTGGGGTCTACAAGTGTGAAGCATTATAAAATATGTATAATTGTGATTGGCCTCAGAAGATAGTCTATAACTATATAATCACTGATAAGATAGATTGAATCCTTGATTCATTCTAGATTGATTGATAGGTTCATGATTGATTGATTGAATTAGATTTATCTAAAAAGATCATCAATCTATCTTTCGGCACCTTGCAAGTTAGCTGAATCCTAGGCATTAAGCTTCTAGCACCTATTAGCACGATTTTATAGTATTATGTCGAGGATTATGCCTTGGCCAGGGACGGTAAGCAAGCAAGTTATAGAAATAGAAATAGAAATAAACTTTATTGTTGACACGAAGTTGATGACTTGAAGATGATAAAATAGCGTACTAGAGTGTGAGCTAGTTTTAGAGCTAGCAGGGGAGTTCAGTAAGTCTGGTCTATTGTATGAATTTTCTTTTGCATAGCCCCGAATAGAGGAAGGAGGATCTAAAAGCCAAGAAAACAGCAGAATCCTCACAATATTGAAAGGAGGTTTTATGGCACTTACAACGTCGTCGTCAAAGCTCAGCGCTTTGGCTTTTGTTTCACTAGTATTCCAATAGTCATCATCATCCATATTGTATTTATTTTTGCAGATTTAATTAATTTTAATAGCAAAATACGAAATCTAAACACGGCACAACAACGACAACAAGGCTGCGTTCCTAAACATTTTGCTGTTTGTCGAGTGAATTTTACCGGATGAATTTTGGTTTCTGAACTAGGCTCAAGCGGGTGAAAATCACACGGAGTGAATTATGTTTTGGAACGATCTTAGCTAAAAAGAGTTGCCTAAGTGCTACCATTTATGCAATAAATATTCCTTTTGTTTCCTTACCGTTACTTTTTTCACATGGTTGGTTTTTTGTTTTTAATTATGTGGGTCATCATTTCCTAAAATGGTATATATTTTTACAGTAAAAATTCTTCTGTAAATAGGTACTTATTATGGATAACGTCTTTTTTCTAGGATAATGTTACTTTTCGATCTGTTGTACGTTTAAATCGCACAAAAGCTCTGGTAGCACCTGCAATAGCCTCGATCGGCGCGCGAAATTTATTTTTTCTTAGGTTTTATGTCATGCGGAGATGTATTACAGTATGTTCACAATTTCATTGGTGTGACAATAAGTAGTTTTGACGTAGTACATACATAAAAAACTGAAATAGTTATCAGTCTGTACACAAAACTGTACTACGCTGATAATTTCTAGTTGAAGAGAATTTAAATTTCGCGCGCCGATCGAGGATATAGGTTCAAAAAAGATCTTTAATTAACAACAGCATCAACTTTTATGTTATAACTTGTTTCATCTTTATCTAAAATGCTTATAATATTTTGCCGTTGCAGAACAGCTAGTTTGGTGTGGATTGGAATTAATCACGAATTTAAATTAATTTTTCATCAACCACTTGTTTTCAAATAACTTCTCTGTTCGCGTCAGTTTTGACAGCCGAGTGAAATTCAACTCTGATTTTACCAGGGTGAATTTTTCAACTGTCAGGTGTAATTTCACTCTGTCGCAGGCGTTCCAAAACACTAGAGTAAAATTCACCGTTGCGTTTCGGAACCAGCATCGAGCGATTTTCACCCTTTACCGAGTGAATATTGCCTGTTTTGGAACGCACCCCAAAACAACAATTACCGATTGACGTCAAGTGTCAACGTGGTGTCAACTGTCAGTGACATGAGATGCAACCTCAGAATAAGGAATAACAGGATGCAACATTGGAATGTAAACTCTAAGATCATGTTTTTTTTCTTTGTTTTTTGGATGTGTATTTGGCAATACCTACTTTGAAATTGTTACTATAATTTAGAATTAATAAGTACCTAAGCTTGTATGTAAATATGTTTTTGGTAAATAAACATTTATTTATTTATATAACGGGACAATAGCTTTAAGTTTAATCTTAAATAGTGCCACTTAGTATAATTTCGAAGGACTAGGAATGGAAGTGGCAACATTCCTGGGGTAACGCTTGTGACAAACGCTGCTGATTGATTCTAAGGAGGTTTTAAGTGACACTGACATCGCATGATCGGCCGATGGGCGGGAAAATGCGAGGTGACATGTCAGATGTCAGTTGTGGGTGTGGGAGTTGTAAATAGAGCTTGTTCGGAAGAGGTTGTGGAAAAACTGAGATTAGAACGGTTCAAGTCTGGTGATTCTGGCTAAACTTTTGAATCGTACCAACGTCAAGGGGGGGTGGGGGGGGGGGGAGGGGGGGTGGGGGAGGGGTTGGTATACCTCTCCTGAGAAGGGGGGGGATTGAATCCCCCCCCTCTCGGAGATATGATTTTTTTAATTTTTTTTTCTACTGTGGCAAAAACAAGTACTAAGCTATAGGGAAGATGGTAGCAAGAACATAGTACCTTCAAAAGAGGGGGAGGGATGTAGAAGCGCTCCCCCTCTTTTGGAAATTTGATCTAAAAATTATCGACTTACCAAATGTTGCAACCTAACCTATTTTTTGTTTCACACCTAATCTATAAAGGCGATTCGCTTCTGGCACTTCGCCGGCCGCTGCCGCGGCACGCTCGCTTCGCTCGCTCGGCTCGTGCGTTGTTTTGTCATGTTCTAACATAACCTAACCTATTTTTTGTATCACACCTAATCTATAAAGGCGATTCGCTTCTGGCACTTCGCCGGCCGCTGCCGCGGCACGCTCGCTTCGCTCGCTCGGCTCGTGCGTTGTTTTGTCATGTTCTAACATAACCTAACCTATTTTTTGTATCACACCTAATCTAATTACGTGGGGTCGGGGTGCCCCGATTCGGATATGTGACTCATTTTGAACCTTGTTGGCGGCCCTGTTTCTGCCATTCCAGTCTATGATAAAAAAAAACCTTCGAAAATACGCAGTGTAAACAAAATTCTAACCAAAAAAGTGTATTTTCAAAAATTAATTTCTCGAAAACTATTCGTCTTCGCAGTTCTAAACTTTGTAAAAAACGATTGTAATAAAGTATTTTACCACTTAAAAAACAGAAACAATACCAAAGCCATTGGTACGTTTCAAAAGGCGAGCCGTGATTCTTGATAGAATGCTGGCAGCGTGCGTTACGCTGCGGAACGCCATGTCCTTCGCTTAAAGTTCTCTCTATAATTGTTATCATACGTAATCTTCTGTGCAATAAACTGGTTGTTCGTGACGTCGCCTTTATCTCCTCGCCCGCTAAACCCACGCCACGCCACACTGAAGCATTGTTGGGTCAGTGGTATAAAACATTACCACATTGAAGAAACATAACTGATGCGGTGCCTTTTTATGGATCCGACATCAGAAGGTGGGATCGAAGGGCTAGATCCTGAGGAGATGCAGGATTACAAGAAAAATCCTTCGACTGCATTAATCATTGTCGCCTATGAATCAGAGCAATATTATCAAGCAAATCACAAAAGAAAATGGCGAATGATAACAAAGAAGACCACTATGTTACAATACAATCTACACTGAAAGAAGAAGAAGAACAGAACTTGCTTCGTGTACTGTTAACCAGAACAAATCGCTCCAGCCTGTTTGGAGAAGCGGGTCCAGGGTCCAGGGAAGCTGGGAAGGGTCACCTGCAATAACTACCAATCTGCGAGAAGCTGTTTGACAAAACCCCGGGTGAGCTCGTCCAATTTTAGTTAGAAAGTAGTTCTGCATGTTTTTGACAAAATCTGACTTAGATGTGTTGAGTTTCCTAGTACCGTGCACAATGATTGGACTTAAAGTGAACGTCGCGTCGCCCAGATCACGCATGTTAGATCAGATCGGAAATATTGGACCCTTTTAAGAGAATATAAAGAACCTTACACAATAATGAAGTAGATAAAGTCCTTTCGTACATACTTTACAATAATGCGAACCGTTGTTAAATTTAATGATAGCCTGTTGTCATGGCGACCCTAGATCTATGATTGGCTTTTTCAACATTCGGTCAGTCAACTTTCAGTTTCCTCAAGGAGGTGGCAGTACCATGCAAGAAGTTTATTGTTGACTCAACAAACTTCTTGGTACAATGCTGCCACAGATTTTACTTTCGGATGTAGGTCAAGGAAATATTTTATGTGATTCTTAAATTCTCTGTAATAAGAAAAGCGAGGGTAAGAAAAACTGAACTCATTTAATTTTTGTTGGTGGGTAAAACGAAAACTGCATCTAGGATGAGTCGAAGGGATGCAGTTGTCCGGTTCTTGCGAAGATCGAAGGGACACTGTTATCCGGTCTCATGCCTAAATCTGGTATCTGATAAGTGAAGATGGGTTGTACGGATGTTGCGTCTGGGCTGAGTCGAAGGGATGCAGTTGTCCGGTTCTTGCGTAGATCGAAGGGACGCTGTTATCCGGTCTCATACCAGATAGGCTTGAGTGGAAGGGACGCAGGTGTCAGATTCGCGCAGTCACTGGGTGTGGGTGGTGATTGTGATTATGAGAGACACTGTTGTCCGGGCTCAGGTTTGATGTGTGGTGGTCTAGTGTGACTAGAGTCGAAGGGACGCAGTTGTCCGATTCGCGCATTTACTGGGTGGTGAGTTGAGTGCGGTTTGGAGGGACGCTGTTGTCCGGTCTCGGGTATGGGATTTGGTGGTTTTGGCGAATAAAATTCCTAATGAGCGCTGTTTTTCAGACCCTATGCTAAAGTAAAGAAACCTTGTCTAGTTATCTCTTATTTACCTTCATAGTTAGTTATCACTTCGAACACGTCTAAAAGTAACATTATGTCAGGAATGGACGAGCGGTAAACGAATATTCTATACCGACATTTTTGAATAGTCCAATGTTGAACATACGCCTCGCCACGCTAGCCCAGTGCGGGTTGGTGGATGAACAAACATTCACATTGCTCTTTTGTTACAGATACTGATGATAATCGCCCGAGGACGTGCGAATGTCAAGATGGCCGTAACGGGACAATAGCTTTAAGTTTAATCTTAAATAGTGCCACTTAGTATAATTTCGAAGGACTAGGAATGGAAGTGGCAACATTCCTGGGGTAACGCTTGTGACAAACGCTGCTGATTGATTCTAAGGAGGTTTTAAGTGACACTGACATCGCATGATCGGCCGATGGGCGGGAAAATGCGAGGTGACATGTCAGATGTCAGTTGTGGGTGTGGGAGTTGTAAATAGAGCTTGTTCGGAAGAGGTTGTGGAAAAACTGAGATTAGAACGGTTCAAGTCTGGTGATTCTTGATAGAATGCTGGCAGCGTGCGTTACGCTGCGGAACGCCATGTCCTTCGCTTAAAGTTCTCTCTATAATTGTTATCATACGTAATCTTCTGTGCAATAAACTGGTTGTTCGTGACGTCGCCTTTATCTCCTCGCCCGCTAAACCCACGCCACGCCACACTGAAGCATTGTTGGGTCAGTGGTATAAAACATTACCACATTGAAGAAACATAACTGATGCGGTGCCTTTTTATGGATCCGACATATAATTTACTTATTTTATTTATGACCAATGACAACGACACTTGGTCAACGCTTGACAGTAAATAGAAGATAAATTAAACATTTTTTTGGATTTTTGGCACTAGAAAAATATAAATTTCTAGAGTTTTGGCGGGAAAGCGGAATGTGAAAGAAACATGGCGATGCATTTAAATTAGTACCTTCGCATTGCAATAATTTGTGAAACTCATTTTATCTTTGGTTTCTCATACAATCTTTCTCAGATCTTTTATCTACCATATTATTATGTACCGTAAAATGGGGTGACTTTCAAAACACGGGGTGAAATTGATGATAGGTCTGATAATTTATTTACTTTACAAAATCTCGCGGGTTTTTGAACGCAACCTTGTTTTTTTTTATAAATAGCAACTCAGATATATCCGCCATATTTTCTGTTTACGTGAGTGCGGTTGTGTCCAAACCAAATAAAATATTTAATTTTGAAGGTAAGTAGTGTTTTACCATTATAAAAACATGCATGAAAACTTCTAATCCACAATGGTAGTTAACGAGGTTACGTTGGTTTTGTTTTACCTACATTTTTAGATGGTTTTTGACCAATGATTTTATTGGGTTTGCTTGTTTTGGAGTCGGCCATTTTGATATTTTTTTTGTATATTAGTGCTGGGGGCTTCTTTGATAAATTTCATGAGGCGACTTTGATAGAGCGAAATTATTATCAATCACACCCCATTGTCTTAAAAACAACACTAGATATATAAATGAAGTGTATCAAAGTGACCCCTATTTTTGTTATAGGTTACAGTAACTACTATTATGGTGCGCAATTACAAGAAAAAACCGGGTACCCGGAACTACAAAAACTATGCGGACGATCATCTAGAAGAGGCTATTGAAAAAGTCACCAATGGGGATCTAAGTATGAATGCAGCATCTATTCAGTATAAAATTCCTTATGGTACCTTGTATAACAAATATAAAGGAATGCATGGGTCTACCCCAGGTGGACAACCAGTGTTCACACATTTAGAAGAAAAAGCTATCCTAAAGGGTGCTGCTACATGTGCGGATTACGGGTTTCCGCTAACTACCCATGACCTAAGGATGTTTGCCAAGTATTATTTAGACAAAGAGGGCAAAACTGTAGAAAAATTCATCAATAATTTGCCAGGTGTAGATTGGGCGCTAAGCGTGCTCAAACGCCATAAGAATCAATACGGCCAAAGATTGGCTACTAACATTAAAAGAGCAAGAGCGGAGATTGATCAAAGCTCAATTAATGCATACTTTGATAACCTCCAACGAGAAGTAGCTGAAATACCAGCCTCAAATATATTTAATTATGATGAATCGAATCTCTCCGACGACCCGGGCAAGAAAAAATGTATTTACAGGCGTGGTGTCAAATACCCCAAGAAAGTCATGAACCATTCAAAGAGTTGCACCACTGTGATGATTTGTGGAGCAGCGGATGGAACCTTACTGCCACCATATGTAATTTATAAAAGCACACATTTATATGATACATGGAAGGAAGGATGAATAGTTGGCCATCCATGCTGTAGTGAACCATGCTGTAGTCGTGGCGGCAGGTATAACAGAACGACTAGTGGTTGGATTGATGGACCTACCTTCAGAGATTGGTTTATGACCTGTTTTTTGCCTCATGCAAATAGACTAGAAAGGCGTAAAGTACTGATAGGTGACAATTTGTCATCTCATATTGATGTAGATGTTGTAGAAAAGTGTCAATCCCACAACATAAGTTTCGTTTGTCTCGTCCCAAATTCCACCCATATTTGCCAGCCATTGGATGTCGGATTTTTTCGTCCAATGAAGACCGCATGGAGAAAAACAATAGATATGTGGAAAAATTCAAATTCGAAGGCTGCTACAATCCCAAAAGAAGTTTTCCCAAAACTATTAAAAAAAGCACTGATACAAATGGATAATGTCCAGGCAGAGACCTATGCTGTGAAAAGAGATTTAATTAGTTCCTTTGTAGCTACAGGAATATATCCCCTTAATAGATTCAATGTTTTAAAAAAGATTCCAGACAATTCATCTGAGGCATACGAAAGCGTTGAAGCTACTGTGAGCAACCATTTAACAGATTTTCTAAAAGAAAAACGTTACGGGAATCCTACAGAGCCTTCTAGAAAGAAAAAACGACTTAACGTAGAACCTGGCAAAAGCATAGCTACTCTTGATGAGTCTGAACCTTCTATATATAATGAACCTATAATCGAAGAACGCCCACATGATGCAGTAGATTCATCAAACAGTGTACCACAGCCTTCGACATCTACCGTTGATGATATACTGCCCTCAGTGTCCCAACAAAACGTACCTGATGATGACGATGTCACAGATTGTGAGGATGTAGAGGATATTTATCGTGCTGATAGGGAAAATTTGAGACCAATCGTAGGAAATTTTGTTCTGGCTAAATTTCCATCAGCTAAAGGTAAAAAACAATATCAATATCTTTGCATGATCGAAGATATTTGTGACGACAAAATTGTAGTGCTGGGTTTCAAAACTCATAAGAAGAAAAAAAATGTCTTCAGAGCTGTGGAAAATGATGTCTCCTGCATTGAAGAAACAGACATTTTAGCTTACTTGCCAAGACCAAATTTGAAAGATGGTCTCTACATTTTTCCAGCAGATATAAATGTCATTGAGTTGTAAAAAAACTATTTTTTCAACACTATTTAATAAACTTGTATCTTAATCAGACCTTTTCTATTGAGCTTGATATTTAAGTTCTGATCAATATGGTAAGGACCGAATAAGATACAAATTTTATCTTTTAAAAATTATTATTTTTTAGTATTACTATAACCGTTATAGACTGATTAAGTCCAAATAAGAAAAATAGATATAAGAGTAAAAGTATTTCATACTGTTTACTATGTTTTCATACATATTTTCAATTGTAACTGGTCAAACAATAGTGAGATTTGTTAAAGATATACCCCCTTATTAATAAACAAAGATCAACCAAGGATTAGTTAAACCTATCGACGTCCCTGTCTAACAATGGTGAATTGACAATCGTTTGACAGTGACGTCGATAGGATTAACTAATCCTTGGTTGATCTTTGTTTATTAATAAGGGGGTTTGAGTCTAATTAGTTGCTAAAGTTTAGAGTTATTTTAAATTAATACTAAGTTCCGAAAAACTTAGAATAAAGTTGATTTTAGCGTCGATGACGATTTACAATTACTTTAATTGGTTATTTTGTTGTATTTGTAAATCAAAATGTTGGTATTTTTCATTAATGTCGACAGTAAGATTATGGTGCATATTAAACGAATATATAAAAAAACGTTTCTTTTGTTTTATTCATCTATCATCACCCAATAATTCTATTTAACTGTTTAAATCCTATTATCAAAGTCACCCCGAAAAACTTTAAAACACTTTAAATCAAAAACTATATTATCATTTTCTTTTTTATTTACAGTTTTGGTATCCTGTTAGGGTATACTATGATAACCAATAAAAAAAAAGTATGCTATCAAAGTAACCCCTTTTCGAGTTTAAGATTGATAAGTCATAAAATTTAAATTTACTCAAAAATCTTACATTATTATTATTTTTTTATCACTTCATTTTATTCTCTGTATCAACACAGCCCGGACACTCCGCGATTTTTCATACAAAATCTGCTGTCTTACGCACACCTACACAGTACTTACTCACAGACAACACACTTACGCACGGTCGCTACACGCGCATTTGTGTGCGGAACGTCTATGGCTGTCAGCGATCACCACAACGTGACGACATGCCGCGTGAGTGAGACAGTTGCGTACTTAATTTGCAAAAATGAATATTAATCTAGTGCTTAAAATAGTATAACAATTACTTAATTTGGAAGCATTTTAACAAAAAGTAACCGATCGATACTTCTTTTGTAAGATAATATCAAGAGGAAGTTACCAAATAATGTAAAATAAGTTCCTATTATTTATCCTTAGGGAAACATTAAAATTTCTTGTTTTGTTACGTATCATTGATATTCAACTATACACAGTACAAGTGTTCCCTATTGTCACAGTCTAGGTAGTTTTTATTAGAAAATCCACCGGCCAGTGCAGCCCGCGCGCAGAGTACACGATGCGGTACGTAGCGCGGGGTGGAAGTGAGGAAGACTCAAACGGGTGGGGGGTAACGAGTGGCCGTTCTATACGTAGTATTATTATATATTCTTTGGTATCAAGTAGTCTATAAATCATTTCTTATTTTATTTTTTGCATGTTAAATCACTAAGTAACAAGCGTTTGAATTTTAAAATTAATCAAAGTCACCCCATTTTACGGTACCTATCTGCGATGGACGCCGGACTTGAAATAATTTCACTAGTAGTTTTCCGAACAGTAGACCTCGCGACACATCTCTGAATCTTTATAAGCCTATATCTTGACTCGCTCTTGACCGATTTGGTTCATATTCGCTTTAGATAATAATAAACGACCTTGGCAAATTTGATCGAAATCTTAATAAATAGCTAGCGCGACAGCAAATTTCCCCAATTTTGAGTAAAATACCCCCTTTTCAAAAATCACCGGCGATAACGAAATTCCTTAAATATATAAAACCGTCCGATCGAAATTTTTTTTAAAATACCTACGACCTGTAGAGTAGGTACCTACCTAAAACCATAACATCTGCACGGGTAGCATAGCATGGCATAGGGACAAATAGTTTTCCACCATTATATCCCCTCGAAAAGGATATAAAAATTGACAATGACAACTGACATTAAAAGTGGATAAAATGGTTTTATCCCTTTGCTATGCTACCCGTGCCGAGACCTTTAGGTACCTATGTAAAATAAGTATAGATTGTAAATGGTCGACGAATAAGTACCTATAAGTTCGCATAGGCCGGGTGGCTAGCCCTGCTGTCAGAGCTTTTAGGCCGCCTGAAGGCCTTTTACTTGGCTAAACGGTTAAAATAACAGGGACCAACAATTTAACGTGTCATCCGAGCTACGGTAGCTCAGTTGGTAAATGCCACCCGCGGTCACCCATCCAAATACTGACCGTGCGGAACGTTGCTTAATTTCGGTGATCGCTGACCTAGTCACACTACGCTACGAGCTCTACATGACGATGATGTTTATGATAATAGCATAATCTGAAGAGGGCTTAATGATAGCCGGTTGAAAACATCGGATAACAGTATTATTACCTAATTCTGTAGTAAATGCTCACAAGATACTTACAAGCTCGTAGTTAAATATCAGTTTTCTGTAGATCTCTCACGTGAGGTCGCCATTGGAGCTTGTGTGGTTTTGTTTCGGAACTTTTTTATAATCATCGAGAAAAGAAATTAATATTTGTGTAAGTAAAACTAATGATTGTTAAAAATAACTAGATTTAGGAACTAACTTTGGGAAAGAAATTAATGACTGCAAAGTTACACAATATTTTAACAAACTAATAAACAAAAGCTGTGTTAGAATTAGGATTTTTTAAATTGATTAGAATTGAAAATCTTGAATTTGAACAAATAGACGAGGAAATCAATCAACTGCCCCCTTTGGAACGTATTTAAAAAAAGTTATATACTTAGTAGTATTTAAAGAATAGAATAGAAAAAAATAGTTACTTAGGGATGTTACGTATAGCGGGAAAATAAATAAGTTTAAAATAAGAAGATTGAGGATGAAAATAGGTACTTAGGCTACGAAATTATTAATATTTTTTGGCTAGAATTTCACCAAAACATTTAAACACTCCGTCGGTATTTTTAGGGTTCCGTACCCAAAGGGTAAAAACGGGACCCTATTATTAAGACTCCGATGTCCGTCTGTCCGTCTTTCTGTCTGTCACCAGGCTGTATCTCATGAACCGTGATAGCGAGAAACAATGATGTTTTATATATTATAAGTGATAGTTTCAAGTAATTCGAATAGTGTAAAACGTATTTACCTGTGGAAAGAAATTCCGGAATCTTTATGGTGAAATTGGGAACGGGATTTGCACGTTTTTACCACACATTTCCACATTTTTATATTTTTAAATAATATTTTGATCCCTCATATGCTCCACCTTTTTGTTTACTCGCAACTGCGGCCGGTCGGCGCGCGTCGCCGGCCCCGGCCGGCGGTTGGCTGACGCCGTCTTAGACGAGAATTTTGTATTCTAGTGTATTTTAGTTCAATGGCGAGAAAACTGAAATTTTCACAGATGATGTATTTCTGTTGCCGCTATTACAACAAATACTAAACATAGAATAAAACAAATATTTAAAGAGAGCTCCCATACAACAAGTGATTTTTTAAGAGTTTTTTGCTCGCTATTTATATTGACAAGAGGAATGGGTCTAAGGGGGCTCCAACACGGTACGGAACCCTTCGTCCGTGAGTCTGACTCGCACTTGGCCGATTATTTACATTCTTATCGTCAGTGCCCGTATAAAATTAAAATGATGGCGATGTTTTTAATCATTTATGAATAAAATATTAAAAAATAATTTTTCGCAAAAAATGGCAACTTGTACAAAATTCGAATAGTTCGAATTGTTGTACCTATACAATTTTTACGTTATCGTTGATTTTTAAAAAACGGTTCAGTCGATTTTCGATAACATTTAAATGAGACCACCCCGGGAGGTATCTTATCGAACTAAAAAATAATATTTTGATTCAATTAACAATTGGCGAAAATATCGATGAACATACACAAAAAAAAACATACTCGTACAGACGAACATAGAACCTCCTCCTTTTTTTGGAAGTCGGTTAATAATAAGATAGCGCCTCACTGGGATTCATATTAAGTAACAACTAATAATAATTTTCTACATAAATCTTTTTTTATTCAACATTATCTTAATTGCAGCCCTAGGTAGTCTCCCTATAATGAGCATCGCTCTTAGTGTACATTGACTAGATGCATGTTGCTATGTGCCCTGCCCACTGCCATTTCAAATTATCTAGCCTCTGGGCTATGTCGGTATTTTTAGTTCTACGGTTCTCTTTTCATTTCTGATTCTAAATGTTTAAATCATAAGCGATCCTGCCGTGTTAGGCAGAAACGATAGATTTTTCTTTAGAAGATAAAATTTATAACAAACAATATTATACGTACTTACTAGGGATAGGTATCTATCTCGATATGCCTACCCTATCGACTTGTCATTTTTTCTTTCATAACCTTATCACGAAAAGGCAGACCGCATTCAGTGCAGGTATTTATTGCACTTCCCGCGATGTTATTTTCGATATCAATTTTCCATTTTTTGATGATAATTCTGTTTTTATCGATGTTAGCGTTGGTCGATATATTTTATCGACTATTTAAAAGATTACTTTTATTTCACTAGGTAACGCTCTCGTAGACTAATAGGTATGCTCACGGAGAGTAGGTACCTATGTGTCAACTTTTACTTTTAATGAAACCTACAAAATACGTGCAGAATGCACGCCACTTCCAACCCTGGCTTATTGGAAATCTATAGGGCCTCCCCTATGTCCAGCAGAGGACTGTCTGCGGCTGATGGATGGATTGCAAAAATAATCATGAATTTTGGCCTCTGATTCAGCTAACGTAGACAAAACTGGACTGAGGCGTTTTAAAACTACGGCTTCTTTTAGCTGTCAAAGTTCTAGCTACTGTTGATGAAGTGTTTAAGTTCATTTTACGCTTTCTTAGAGCACTTGTTCTCATGGTTTTACAGGATAACGGACCGTTTTTTTTAACCGGATTCGCGCTGATATATTATTATGGTTTAAAATGAACTAGCAGCGCCCCGCGGTTTTACCCGCGTTGTGCCCGTTCCCGTGGGAATTTCCGGAATTTTTATACATATAAACCTTCCTCTTGAATCACTCTATCCATTAAAAAAAACCGCATCAAAATCCTTTGCTTAGTTTTAAAGATTTAAGCATACAGACAAACAAACAAACGAAAATAGCGACTTTATTTTATACTATGTAAGGACTATGTAAGGACTTGTGTTGATCAGTGTTGACGCACCGGACATCCATCCGGCGAAAATATAGGCATTTGTTTATTGACGGTCCGTCGTCTGGGGAAAAAAAGGCCTTGAACGAGCACTCTTACCCATCCCTATCCTCCATCATCATCATAATCATTTATTCATAAGTTTCAGGTACATGCAAGGTGGTTCATTTTTAAAGTGCTTATGCCAAAACTTGCCTTTTCAGGCATACGAATACATTTTAAAATAGTCAAATTTAAATCAAAATACAATTAATAATATTTGGTCATTATAATACTTTCAGCATGATGTTTTGTCATTATGCAAAACTGTCAATGATAATTCTAATAATTCTAATTCATTCTAATAAAAATGTCATAATAAGTACCTACTTCTTTGCAAATTAGTCATAATGAAAAAAATGTCAAATGTTAAAACTGAAATTTTAGTACTTTGTCAACCTACATAATATTTTTTTCCCTATCATCCCTATGTCTTTTTCCTTTTTTTGGATATACATAGGTATAGTTAACATATTTAAGTCCAGCAGTCGATATCTGCCATGGTAAAACATTAAAAATTCAGTACCTACAATTGAATGAGTCGTCTTTTTTTAGGGTTCCGTACCCAAAGGGTAAAAACGGGACCCTGTTACCATGACTCCGCTGTCCGTCTGTCTGTCTCCAAGCTGTATCTCTCATGAACCGTTATAGCTAGAAAGCTGAAATTTTCACAGATGATGTATTTCAGTTGCCGCTAAAACAAAAAATACTAATAACAGAATAAAATTAATAATTAAGGGGGGCTCCCATACAACAAATCCTATTTTTAGCCGTTTTTCCCTCTATATTAATAATAGTAATAGGTAGGTGCTTGAAATTTTCACAGAATATTTATTTGTATATTTACTTTAATGATAAATAGTAAAATTAAAATAAAATAAATATTTCATGGAACCATACAGTACGGAACCCTCAGTGCGCGAGTCCGACTCGTACTTGGCCGATTATCTAATGATCACCAACAAAACGTTTATAATTGTACCTATTATTAAATTAGATCAGCAACACCCTGTATACTGGGTTGACTGCTTACCTTACCCTATAAGTAGGTGCTAAGCCAAACGAGGGCGATTAAGACATTATGGGGCCAACCCATAATTTCACACATTTTATCTACCTATATTCCGAGTTGCAGTTTTGTATGGACAGCTAATTTTTCTCCCCCATTTTGGGGTTGGTCCCATATTAAAAGTTGTTCATAAAGATGGTCTTAATCTTTAGCTTTAATCCATTTGGCTTTGTACAGGGTATAACACATAACCCCGTAAGTAAGAAACCAATTTGTATTCTGTCCTTTCAGACTTGGGCAACTGCCCACAAGGCTCAAAACTCAAAACCCACCAGTTACACAGATCTGATTTAGAGAACTAAATATGGCGGAGAAGAACTACGAGTACAATCCGGTGAGCACAGGGACATCTCCTCAAGTCTTGGAGCGGGGTCAGCTGTGGCGACAATACATCGTTGCCGCAATTGGTCTGTATTTTGTGATATTATTTTGAACCAGATTTATGATTTTAACACTGGATGCACTAAGAAAATAAAGACAACCACTGATCTACTTAAATCTGGGCCATTAGTTTGCCCATACCAATGAGCTCTTTGAACAATTTCAATGTATAGGAAAATCTATACCACTGATTTTTCGGTAAAATACAACATCGTGAGGATGCCTGCAACCGAAATATTAGCGGTGTCCATAAGTTCCAAAGCATTTGGAACGGTTCGGGATTTGAACCCACGACCTCGTGATTGTAAGATAGTAACCCCCATAGAATAAGAACTAAAGTAAAAGAAACAGTACTAAAATAGCAAGAGATATACATCACTTTGTCCCATTTTAAATACGAAATTTAAAAGGTGTTAGAAAAATATGCACATAAGTACACCCGAACTTACGTAATTTCGAAGGGTTTCACAAACTAGCATTGAGCTATCTTGGGTGTCCAAATTCAAAAAGGTAAACAGTAGGAAGGTAAAATGATCCGAGATTTGAACCTTCTTACTGGAACTAGAGGGTTCAAATTTCCGAAAAAGATAAATGACCAACCAAGTGTAACCAAATTTTAACCATTTTGACATTCCAACTGGTGATTTGGACGTATGCGACAGACACTGCGTTTTTTTGTTCCACTCGCTCTCGCGTATGCTGTATAACCAGATATGAATAATACATTTGTAACGTAGTTTTTATTTGAGTAAAATTTAGCAATATTTCTATTACTTGTAATTCTTCTGAGGTAACCCCCGACCACCACGGACAGCTTTAGTTAGTAGGTACCTAGAGGTAATTTTGTACGAAATCATATAAGGATATTTTCACCTAATTTTACCTATCATCTTATACCATCGATAATGGTAAGAAGCAACAATAATAATGTACAGTATATTTTAAAAATAATGACGTCTTATCGATTTTATTATGTTTAAAGTTTATGGGAGGTTATCTATGTAATAATATTATAATTTATAACTATCTCAGTAAGTTATAGGAACTTTTGCCAAAGATATGGTTTACGCCCCATGCAATAAAATGAGGTTATCGTTATGATAATGAGCAGTTTAAAAACAAATTATGTTTGCTGTAGAGTTGACATTGACCTCTATGGATTAATGGGGCTACTTGGCATTGTGACGCTCAACGATATTTTTATCCGTCTATAAATTATTCTATCTATCTATCAGCAGTAGCCGCAGTAGGACGTCCACTGCTGGACATAGGCCTCCTCCTTGGATTTCCAATAAGGCCGGTTGGAAAGTGTTTTGCATCCTGCGCAGTCCTATGGTCCTATCGTCAAACAAGTATTTTAAAAGTTGTGATAAACCGTATGTAGGTAATTGTAGAAGTATATCTAGATGAGTAAAATTAACCGACTACTGACAATTAACTTAACCGAATCTTCAAAAGCCTAGAGGTCCACTCTCCCATGAGAGACCGATTTTGTTCATACTTGCAAATCTTGTAATGATTTAAATATTAAATAAGTAATCTTATCAAATGTTATCAACATCGGTTGTTATACTAAACAGCGCTACAGAAAATTTCCCCCCTTTTTCAAGACAATCCTTCCCCTCCCTTTTCCCTTCTCGATTAAAATCGACTATGACAAATATGTAGAGCCAGTGAACCAAGTTTCGTCAAGGGGACCAACTCTGAAATCCTAAAAAGAATCAGCTAATACGTACTTAAACTTATTTAGTAGGTTAGGTGCCCCGGTTGTGGCCATCCTAGTATCATTTGTGGCCACTTGTATAATTTGTGGCCACACACTTCCCAGCAGTGAAATTTTTTTTTAATTGGTTCAGTAGTTTCGGAGCCTATTCAATGCAAACAAACAAACAATCAAATTTTTCCTTATTATAATATTAGTAGTAAGGACCAAGGATAGTGTAACTTCCCAACAGTGGGAGAATTTTTCAAATCGGTTCAGTAGTTTCGGAGCCTATTCAATGTAAACAAACAAACAATCAAATTTTTCCTCTTTATAATATTGGTCCCGTACCAATGTACGGAATTTTACACCACTGGCTTTTCGGTGAAGGGAAACATCGAGAGGCAACCCGTTTACGTACGTAGAAGAAATTCGATGGGGTTTGTGAATCCACCTACCCGCACTGGGCCAGCGTAGTGGATATGGCCCAATCATCCATCGTAGGTAGGCCTACGTCCTGCAGTGGACTATTAAATAGGCTGGTACAGATGGTAAAGATTAAAGTTAATTAAGATTAAAGCAGGAACAACTGATTTGTTTACATAATTTCAGGGATAAAAGTCGTTCATAATGACCCCTTTCGACGAATTACAGACTGTACAATCCTTCACATTGATTAAAAAATTGATAAAATTATGGATCTGTATGTTATAAAACTCGTAATATTTGCGATTAAAAAAGATATCACTAGATTTGGATTATCCAATCTTTATCCTCTTTGATAAAATCGAGATATTTGCACATGAAAGTGGATCTATCTTGTAGGTACCTATCAGCAGTGGATATTAGAAAATATTAATTCTGAGTCTACATAGAGTGCCCCATAGCCATATACCTACGTAGCCTTATCTTCATCAGCCCTCTATAAATTTTATTTCCGCCATGACCGTACGCATGTTAAAGTTAAAACCCCTAATTTCGTGACCGTGTTTCGAATTGCGATTTAGAGGTAGGCCATATAGTAAATTTGTTCATAATGATGAACATAATATGCTCATTATGTACCTACCTCTGAAAGTCCTGCATTTAAAAAGTGCCTTTATTAACTACAACACTGTAACAATACAGGTACTACAGTCTAAAGCTAATACTACTCGCTTAAAATTCCACTAAACAAAAAGCAGACCTTTGAAGGTCTAGATCATATGCTCAAGCCCAACAACTGGTATTGGCAGCTTCGTACCAAATTTTATTTAGATGTGGAAGAGATAAAATGCGATGCGAAATTAGCGGTAAGTGTTGGGCAAGGAACGTGAGAATAAAGAAATTAAAAAAATGGCAAGTTCTACAACATATTTAGGTACCTACTGACCTCGCGATGAGACGAAACGCTCCTGGGCAAGGATGCTCGTGTAGGAGATACTCACTATGATGATGCGTAGTAGATGTTTTCAGTCAGCCAGTCAATCACGGCATAACGGTGATTCACGGAGGCTAGTTTTTGAAGATAAACGGTGGTTTGCGGCGGTTTCGGCTTTTAATATTAAATTGTTTGCGCGAGCGCTTTTTAAGCGTGCCCAGCATGCTGGCAGCGTTGCCACGCTGAATTGTACAGAAATACAGAAAATTGTATTCGGGACAAAACAATTAGGCACACAGAAACAACTAAAAATAAAACAATTCACAAACCAAGTATGATACCCAATGCTTTGCCACGAAACTGATCCCAACTCAGCATATTGCTGGTTATATGCAACCAGCACTGATATTATGTTGGGACCAGCAGTGACGTCACTACCGCGAGTCACTGCGCGAGCAGTTAACTCAACTCGTATGACAAGTACTTAAAAACAAGAACTAACGAGAGTATTTTACAGGGCTATGACATCAAATACATGATTATGAAAGTTTTAGGATTCAATTTCAAACTATAGTTACACAACAGCAAAAACATAGTGAATAGGTATCTTCTAAAAATCTGCGTGCTTCATCTTCGATCACAACGTCGCTTACCTTCAGGCGAGTTGGTGGTCAAACGCGGCCTTATTTGCGTTAAAAAATAAAATAAAATAACTTTTGTTAAACAATACATTCAATTGTTATTTAGTTACTATTTATGTAAGTATGTATTTAAAAATAAGTATAGGTAGTTTATCAGTCTCTGGCAGCCATTTCACAAGCTATGCTTAGTTTGGGGTCAGAGGCCGTGTGTAAGATGTACCCAAAATATTTATATTTATTTATATTTAATTATTGCAATTTGACTTATATTTATAGGCCGAATAAAATTTCTTGACGGTTGTGAAGTTAGGTACAAGTTGCGCGAAACCCAATCGAAGCAAGCTTCAGCCAGGATTGGGCTTCGAGCAGCTTGAAGCTAGCTTGTAGACAAGTTTGATTGGACCTATATTTTGGAAAGCATCAGCCTGTTCTGTCTATTGTAATTTACAAAATAACAAATAATTGTTCTTTGTTCTCAGCCAATATAGCCCTGGCAGTAGTGGGGTACTCCATGGGCTGGACGTCACCTATCAACCCGAGGTTGCAGAATAATGCAACCCTAAATACGACGAGTCCCCTCGAAGAGCCCATTACCATGGACCAGGGGGCGTGGATTGGTTCGCTGTTGACTGTAGGAGCTATGTTTGGTACGATCTTCATCCATCCATCAGCCATATGAGTCCACTTCCACTACGTCCACTATGTCCACTTCTGGACATAGCCCTCCCCTATAGATCTGTAATAAGACCGATTAAAAGCGACTCGCAGCGTGATCCTGCGGTTTTAATGAGGTCATCTGTCCACCTTGTGGGTAGACGTCCTACGCTGCGCTTGTCGGTGCGTAATCTCCACTCGCGAACTTTACGACCCCATCGTTCATCGTCCTTTGTTAAGATTTTACGAGAAGAATAATAAAAGACAATAGAAATGCCCTAAGGTACGAGTAAATTTGTAAAAAATGATCACAGCAGAAACTGCTTTGTAATCAACGCCATAGCGTTACACAATTGATTCTTGAACTACTGATCAAATGTCACATCTCTTAGGCGTCTCGGCAGTATGGCGTACAAAAATCAAAGCCATGCCGAATAAATAGGCCGAATCATACAAGTCGATGGATGCGAAGTTAGCTCTAAGCTGTGCGAAGCCCAATCAACGCGCAGCTTTATGTGAGCTTCAGTTTGGATTAGATATTGCGCAGCTCGCGTAGCTAACTTCACATCCGCCGACTTGTATGATTCGGCAAAGCTATAGCGCTCGCGCGTAATAAAAAAACACAACATGTGAATGTATACAAAAGCTATGGGATAAATAGTGATGAAACACGAAGAGTCGTTACGTCTTTATCCACCACGTGTCACTTAAATCAGTTTAGGCCCATCCGCAGCCGTAGCAATAATAGTGTTATTATTGATACTTTGACAATTTTCCCCCAAATTGTGTCCAAAAAAGGCTGTTAATCATTTCGGAGGGGCAGTAGATACACTTGCTGGGTTTTGTTACGTCTTTATCCACCACGTGTCACTTAAATCAGTTTAGGCCCATCCGCAGCCGTAGCAATAATAGTGTTATTATTGATACTTTGACAATTTTCCCCCAAATTGTGTCCAAAAAAGGCTGTTAATCATTTCGGAGGGGCAGTAGATACACTTGCTGGGTTTTGTTACGTCTTTATCCACCACGTGTCACTTAAATCAGTTTAGGCCCATCCGCAGCCGTAGCAATAATAGTGTTATTATTGATACTTTTACAATTTTCCCCCAAATTGTGCCCAAAAAAGGCTGTTTATCATTTCGGAGGGGCAGTAGATACACTTGCTGGGTTTTGATTTTGGACAGCCCAAAATCAAAATGTCTGTCTGTTTAGATTTCAGATCATTTTGCTAGACACATACGCTGTTTATCATAATAATATGAAGGGCAGTACACTTCCTGTTTTGATTTTGGACAGCTGCGTTTCAGTAAAAAAATTATATGACTGTATTGGCTTCCAGGTCCAATGGTGGGTGGCTTCGTAGCATCCGTCATCGGCAGAAAATGGGGCATGCTCTCCACAGCGATCCCAATGTTCCTGGGCTGGACGCTGGTCGCTGCTGCCAAGAACTTGTACATGATCTACGCAGCCAGAGTGTTCTGGGGGCTGGCCGCTGGAATGTCGTTCACTATCTCGCCCATGTACTGTGCAGAAATTGCTACGGTATGTTTCTCTTTTTGACCGACTTCCGAAGAGGAAGATGTTCGTCTGTATGTATTTATTTTTTGGTGTAGATCGATATTTTCATCGATATTTTCATCCACAGCGAACCGATAAGTAAAAAAATATTTTTAGTTCTAAAGGATATATCTACTCTCGAGCTGACCCTATTTCAATGTTATCGAAATCAGTTAAGCCGTTTTAGAGAAATTAACAATAATATAATTTGATGCAATTCTAATAGTTTGCTCGAATGTATGCAACATTTGAGCAAACTATTCGAATTTTGTACACGATAGAAGTAGGTTGTGCCATTTTTTGCAAAAAACAATTATCTTCTTGTACATTCCCTCATGTCTAGTGGCAGATTGTTATTTTTGTCCAGTGTGGCTGTAGGAGCAGTAAGTCTTGCATTGATGTCCCGAATGGGGTGTTTTGTGGATGTTTTCCTCCAGTTTGTACCCAAGTTAGCCCAGTTCCTCAAAGTAACGGAACGTGGTTAAGAGTCGCCGGCATAACTGCTTGCTTGGCTTAAATGGCGTAATATGAAATTATAGCCATGTGGATAATGTGGATGACAATGCTGATAATAATGCAGAAGCGTCATCGTCCAGGGTCTAGAAGTGGATTGCGCATTAGAAGATTATATAGATGCATTAGGACCTTATAGGCACTACTCTACCAGCCTTATTAAAAATACTAACTTCGAAAGAACGAGGAATGTCTCATTGCGTAATAGTTGGTGATTATACCTTTCTGTAAAACATCTTGCTCATAACCATGATCTGAATCACCTCCTTTAGGTTTACTACATCATACTGAAATGATTTGTACCTTTATCTTTTTTAAACGATTTCCAATAAGACGGAGGTTCTACGAGTATGTTCATATGTAGTTATACATTTTTTTGTAACATTGACATTTTTGTCAATTGAGAACCGAATAAAAACATATTTTTAATTTCTTCGTTTTTTGGGTATACTCTCAAAGTAGTCCTATTTAAATTTTAATGAAACCAGCTGAGCCGTTTTTGAAAAATCAGCAGTAATCTTACACGATTTGAGCGAACTATTCGAATTCTGTACCTACGGGGTTGAAGACGGTTATGCAATTTTTGGCGAAGAATAATTATTTCATTTCCATTTCAGGACGACGCTCGAGGCGCGACCGGCTCATTTCTCCAAGTGTTCCTGACCATCGGTTTTCTGATCATGTACTGCATCGGGCCCTACATCTCGTACTGGGCGGTGGCGTACGTCGGTATTGGCTTCGTGGCAGTCTTTGGCTTCTCGTTCTTCTGGATGCCAGACACGCCCATGTACCTGTTGATGAAGAGTGAGTTCCTTACGTCAATATATCTGGGTAGACTAAGCGTCGCTCGTTAGAACTGTTAAGTGAGCTGTGTCAAGAATGTTGTGTTCCGTAGACGGTTGAGTCGAATAAGAACTTTGGACATGTCTCCATGCACAGAACAGAAGAAATAGATTCTCTCTCTTCTGTGTCTCCATGAATGAAGGCTCAATGGAAATCTAAGCTTGAAAGTGTGGTCACGGCAAATCTCCAACACCTTGGGCCGATTGGATTAAACATTCACTACAGAATTAAGTATGAATCTTCAATGTAGAATGTTCTTGCAGTCACTAGAAAACGTTTTTCTAGCTTGTGGCTACTCTGCCAAGAGTATCAAATATTAAAATAGTAAAGTCAATTGTCAAGAAGCGCAATCAGTTATTCAGATGACACTTTGGTTGACATAGAAATGAATAAATATTTGAAAAAAAAAATAACATTGCAGTGTGCCACAACCCTTATACACATAGTACACTACAATAAGTACCTATTTAGTATTAAAATAAGATCTTTCATTCATATAATGCAAAATTTTAATTTAGGCAATAAGCAACATGCACATGTCACATGAGTAGGTATGTCACGGGCTTTATATCGCAGTCACTTGTTATCGCATAAAGGTATGATTCCGATGTCCGCTGCAGGCAGCAGCAGCAGGCAGCAGTGCTGCCGCTGCAGTGTTGCCGCTGCAGTGCTGCCTGCCGCGCTGTTTCCGAGTACGGCAGCAGTGTCGCGCTGCACGTAGTGATGTTTGCCGTTGTGTTTTCATTCATTTGCAAGATGTCGATTGATGACAAACTTTTATTTTTATTATTGGAAGAGGAAGAAGATGACGATAATGTGTTGTTGTTTTATGCTATGTGTTGTAACATTGTACGAGTCGACCGACGACAGAAGTAAACAGTAAAATCACATGCATAAAAATAATTAATATTTTGAACTACTGATTTTTAGGTGCTATTTAGGTATAGGTATATAGTGTTGCTGAAATTCCGTGATGTTTTTGTGGTTTCTTTTAGGTATTTATTTTTGAATTTATATAAGTCTGCACTCTGCGCTTCGAAACAAAAATGTACTTATAAAAAGTGTGTAATCTCAGTAACAGAATTTTTGTAAATTCTTTTGAGATCAATAAATATTCTTAAACCATAAATCTACGATACAGCAATATCAATTTATGATGGCATAATGTCCCATTTTCAGAAGACCGACACGCCGCCGCCAAAAGTTTGGCGTTCCTTCGCGGAAGGTCCATAGCAGGAGTTCAAGCTGAATTGAACAAGATCGACGCTGAGGTTTCAGCTTCTCCTGCCAGCAATGCCACGGTACTTATGTAACAAACTGATGGTAATTACTTAATTGGGGGTGCCATCCGTCTGGGTTTGCCCGGATTTTCATCCTAGTTTAAGAGGGCGTCCGGGGAACGTCCGAGCGGAGTTTCAATTGTACTCCGGGTTTCAACTCGCTAAATATACCGCGCAAATCGGTCATCGGTCATCAGTTATCCTTGCTATTTGCCCTGCCTACTGCCATTTCAACTTGCCAATCTGATGGGCTGTCGGTAACTTTGGTTTTTCTACGTATCACCTTATCTTTGGTCTTTGTTTAAATTATTTTAAAGTTATATGAATATTTACAGTTTGCCGACATCTTCCGCGGTGGAAACTTCAAAGCCTTCTACATCCTGGTGGTGCTGATCATCTTCCAGCAGCTGAGCGGCATCAACGCTGTCCTCTTCTACATGACCACCATCTTCAAAGAAGGAGGATCGTCCCTAGACCCTAATGTTGCTACCATTATCATTGGAGTTATACAAGTGAGTAAACTTCTACTTACTACCCCTAGTGGCAAAGGGATTCAGCCATTTTGTCCACTGTTATGTCAGTGTCAATCAATAATTGTTGACGCAGACTGCTTGGTCGTACTACGGGACGAAAATGTTACTCGTGTTACTATTGGTAGCTGGGTTGGAGATGGTTTGTAGTGTATGTCAAACGCAGGACGTCAATAGATAAATGTTGGGAACTCAATTGCGTTCCCCTGGAGTTTGCCGAGCTCCCAAGACAGCACAAAGCCATGCAGGCCACCGAGGGGGTTTTAGTAAGTGTTATCCCACACGTACCTGGCTGTACCCCGAAGCATCTGGGTATATGGCGAAGATTTCTCCCTGTTAAAAAAGGGATAAGAGTAAGGCATATTTTTTTCTTCACTCATTAGACAGTTATTCTGTGTTTTCAGGTGCTGGCGTCGAGTGTGACGCCGTTCGTGGTGGACCGGCTCGGGCGTCGCCCACTGCTGCTAGGTTCGCTCGCCGGCACATCTTTTTCTCTCGTGAGTATTGTCACAATATACCTATAGTTACTTATCTACACACAGTATACTAAGAACAGAAAGTCATGTTCATATAAATTAACCGCTGCCGATTTGAATGTGTGACCAAGGGTATTTACAACTGCCGTACGCGCTATTGTGGACCACGGTTGTTTTAACAGTTTGCTGCGTCCGAGGTTTGTAGGCGGCAGTTATTTTTCTTTAACGTAAGTTTGCGTTTGACTGCATACTGTCTTATGTTAAGCTGATATGCGGTCTGGGGTGTCTGACCTAGAAGATACCTATTTACTCGAGATTTGAATCTATGTTGTACTTTAGTGGTAAGACTTAGGGGTCTTATTTTGTAAGCGCTCTGACGTTTGGCTTCGCTTTTTCTCCTGCTGGCGCCAGCTACGCCACGAGAGAGAGAGCGGGAGGAAAAGTGAAGCCAAACGCCAGAGCGCTTACACAATAAGGCCCCAGGTCCAGCCTGTTATATTCGTCTTTGCCATCTTTTTCATTTTCTTTTTCAGGGACTTCTCGGAATGTTCTTCATTATGGCATCGAACGAATGGTCAATCGTCCAGAGCATTCGTTTCCTGCCGGTCTTTTCCCTGGTCTTCTTCATAATCAGCAACTGTGTGGGCATGGGTCCTATACCGTGGGCCATCATGGGCGAACTTCTGCCCATTGAAGTTAAGGCACTGGCTTCTCCTATTGTTACTACTTTCTGCTGGATTTTGTGCTTCTTAGTAACAAGGTAAATGTTATGTGAGATCATCTTCAGCCGTAGGACGTCCGATGCTGGACATAGGCCTCTTTTATGGTTTTTCAGAAAAACCGGCTGGAAGCGCCTTGAATCTAGCGAATTCCTGCAGTTTTAATTATCATTTTTAGAATTCCGTACCCAAAGAGTTAAACGGAATCCTATTACTAAGACTCCGCTGTCCGTCCGCCCGTCTGTCCGTCACCAGGCTATATCTCATGAACCGTGATAGCTAGAACGTTGAAATTTTCACAGATGATGTATTTCTATTGCCGCTTTAACAACAAACACAAACACAAAAATAGATAAAATAAATGTTTAAGGGAGGCTCCTATACAAAAAAACTGAAGAATTTTAAGCTGTTTTTCGATCGGTATTAATAACGGCAACAGATATAATAACGGTAGATACTAAATATTCTGTGAATATTTTTTTAAATATGCACTTGAAAAGTGAGTAGTTAAATTAAAATAAAATAAACATTTGAAGGGGCTCCCATACAAGTAACGTGATTTTTTGGCTCGAAATTAATAACGACAACAGGAAGATGCTTAAAATTTGTTGTGTGTTCCTTCAAAAATAAATAATTAAATTAAAATAAAATAACCCGACTCGCACTTGGCCGATTATTTATTTGAGTTATTATATTTTGTTTCTGTTGATCATTCTGAGTAAAGTCTTCAGCATTGTTGTAATTATTGTCGTTTCTGATATACCAATAAATATCTTTATTGTCATTTTTAACATGACATACTTACATCATTTATAAATGAAATAAGAAAAATAATCTTTTCCGTTCATTCATTGCCAAACCAAAATATTGAACTGTAGGTACCTACCTACTAAGAATACAAAATAAAAAATCATTAACATTTTTACTGTCTCAATAGTGGTCAAAATAAACACTAGAAGCCAATAATACGCTGTGACCGCTATTTTGTAGCTCGAACTTAACTGTAAGGAAGCTTCACGCGACGTCGCGTGATTGGCCGTAGAGCAATGGGCCGTTTCACGCGACGTCGCGTGATTGGCCGTAGAGCAATGGGCCGTTACACGCGACGTCGCGTGATTGGCCGTAGAGCAATGGGCCGTTACACGCGACGTCGCGTGATTGGCCGTAGAGCAATGGGCCGTTTCACGCGACGTCGCGTGATTGGCCGTAGAGCAATGGGCCGTTACACGCGACGTCGCGTGATTGGCCGTAGAGCAATGGGCCGTTTCACGCGACGTCGCGTGATTAGCCGTAGAGCAATGGGCCGTCTCACGCGACGTCGCGTCATACGCTTTCGCATTGTTATTCTCGCTAAGCGTATTTACTGAATATTATTATTTTCCACAGATATTTCGAACCGCTAGCCGCAGTGACCGGCCAGGGTCCCGTGTTCTTGCTTTTCGGCGGCTGCTGTGTGTTCTGCTTCGTCTTCGTCTACTTCCTCCTGCCGGAGACCAAGGGAAAGAGTTTCCAGGAGATTGAGGAAATGCTGTCTGGCGGGTGAGATCTTCTCTCTAATACTCTTCCTTTTCCTTCTTCATTTAAATCTATTTTACTCTTTCTATACCTTATTTAGGGTTTCGTACCCGAAGGGTAAAAACGGAAACCAACTACCTACTTGCTATTGATAATGATTTTATACCGTTTTTTTGCTCGATATTAATAACGTCATCAGGTCTGCTACAAGCGTCTGCTTGACATGTTTACAGAATATTTAATTGTAGGTTTAACACTTCAAAAATAAAAAACTAAAATAAAACAATTTTTGTGTGCAAGTCCGACTAGTACTTGGCCGCTTTTTTTAATTTTTGTAGCCCTGATCCAAAGACTTTATTTTTTGTGGAACACAGTTAGGTAAGTCATTAAATAGATACCATTTAATTTTGTACCCTTTTTTCAACGATTGGGGCCGTGGGTCAAGAGTTATAACACCACTAACTTGGATTTAACTTTACACTGACCCTTACACGATATGTATCAAAAAATAAAATTGCGTCCACTTACAAATGCGGGTTGCAATAGACTAGATGACTAAAAATATAATTAGTCCGTCAGATATTATACTTAGTAAAAAAAAAAAAAAACTTTGTCAATTTAACAAAAAATGATGAAAAGCCCCTTAATATCCCCTTAAAGTTTCGCATAATGCCACTACTAGACTCCCAAACTTGGACATGGTTTATTCTTTGTCATTGTTATTATATTGATATTGTTTGATTGACAATAGAAAAATTCATGTCCAATATTTTTAGCCGACATCCAAAAAGGAGGAGGTTCTATGTTCGTCTGTATGTATATTGTTTTGTGTATGTTCATCGATAATTTCGCCAATTGTGAACAGATTTTTTTTTAGTTCGAAAGGGCATACTCCCAAGGTGGTCCCATTTAAATTTTAAAGAAATCGGCTAAAACTTTTTTAAAAATCAATAATAATTTAAACAATTCGAGCGAAATATTCGAATTTTGTACACGATTTAACATGATGGAAGGTGGTTTTGCCATTTCTTGCGAATAATAATTATTTGATTATAATAAGTAATGAGTTAATTATAACCACATGATAACAATGGTTTTTTTTTTACCCAGTCATTATGCTTAGTGTAACTTTTTAATAGACCATGTAAGCTATAATAAATCATGCTTTTTCCTTTCAGCAGTTCAAAATCCAAGCACTCGAAAAATCAAGAAGATGTACCATTGAAATATGTATAATACAAAGTTATTACTGGTTTATTGTCGTCATCTCAGCCATAAGATGTTCAATAATGGACATAGGCCTATTTCTAAAAACCGATTGGAAGCGGCTTACATAAGTAGTGAAGCAGCCCTCTCCTGTGATCTTAAAGTGATTAATAACAGGCTGAATCTTCGTGAGCAGGTTAAGTTCGACGAGATGCCCAAATTAATGTAAAAATAAATCTCGATCGAGGTAGTTAAAGTTAAACATGTCGATTTGGTGGGGTGTCGATATTGTTACAATAACTGTAAGTTTTTTTATTGTAATATCGAGGTAAATGGACGATAAACCCGGAAAACAATTGTCCTACAAAATGGATGCTATGATTGGAGAGTCCTCCACTCCGAATGTTTCCAAATAACGAGTCATCACGAGTAATTTTGAATCATCAAAATTATTAATAACTAGCGACCGGCTTCGGCTTCGCACAGGTTTATTATACATATAAACCTTCCTCTTGAATCACTCTATCTATAAAAAAAACCGCATCAAAAGTAGTGTCCGTTGTGTAGTTTTAAAGATATATTACATGGGGACATGGGGATATGGGGACAGCGGAAGCGACTTTGTTTTATACTATGTAGTAATGATAGTGACAAGCTGATTTTTTGTGTGCAGTTTAGTAAATGTTTGTACAATCAAATGGCTACATAGTCCTACAAATTTAGTGGTATGTTTTTCCTGTCCTACGCTTAGAAGTTGTTTATACCTGCGCAGTACTTTAGCTATCTCGATCGAGTTTTTTTTACATGACTAATCTGGGCGTCTCGTCTAAATTAACCTGCTCACGAAGATTCAGCCTGTTATTAAACACTTTAAGATCATAGGAGAGGGCTGCTGGACCATAGCTTGTCCATATTTTTATAAGCTTTATTTACAAGTTTGTCTTGTGAGATTGCCATCCAGTGGTACCTAGCTATATCTAATTTTTAAAAGTTACAAAGAGAGGTTTATATTGTTACGTAACCACTGTAATTGTATAAAATGTTGCCAATGATGATTATTATTAAGAAACAATAAGAGAGGTTTTGTGTTTTTGTTGATAACCTAGATGACAAGTATATTATTGAAGTGAAACTTCTAATGCGACTTCCAACAAGGTTGCGTTAAACGTTTAACGCTACCATGGAGGGGGTATGAAAGCACTGTTGAGTCGAAGTTTCACTTCTTCCGCGCGGAGGGACTCCACGCTCTATTTTTTTATGATGATGACCCATCACCATCATCACAGCTGTAATAAGTATACTGCTGAACATAGGCTGTAGATATTGTTGATCTTATACTTAGATTGGTTCCAGTGGAACAGCGCTTTAAGGAAAAATAAAATTACCCGAATTACTTACTAACAAGAATATTATTTTGATGCCATGATGACTTTGCATTTTTATATTATTTGTATATTTTGTTGTTGATTGTTGACCAATAAAAATATTGTTTAAATAATACATTTCATTGTTTTCTTTTATTTTTAGTTTCATAAAGAAAATAACCTACATATTTTAATTTCCATATTGTAAATTAGTTAATTTATACTAGAATAGCTGCCAGCCCCGGCCTCGCCCGGGTAAGAACCCCTAATTTAAAAAAAATGTAGCCTATGTCACCCAGGGATAGTGTAGCTGGCCCAATAGTGAAAGAATTTTTCAAATCGGTTCAGTAGTTTCGGAGCCTATTGAATGCAAACAAACAATCGAATCTTTCCTCTTTATAATATTGGGATAGACAAATAATATTTATAATCTAACAAAAGAAACATTACCTACTTAGTTTGCGCGAAAGTTTTGAGTTATAAGATAATTTGTTCCATATTAAATAATTATCTTAGTTATTTATCTACTTTATGTTCAATCGTAGTGTATATGGCTGACAAAATGATATTTTTTTTAATTCAATCAGCGGTAATTAAATAAGTTCATTTAGGCACCCGGCTAGCCCTGGTGTCTGAATTTTTAATCCTCCTGAAGGTTTCTCACATGAACAAACAGTTATACAACGGGAGCCTACAGTTTAACATGTCATCCGAGCCACGGTAGCGCTCAGTTGTGTAAAATCATTGACCTCAAATCCAATATCTACGCATGTGTGGCGTAGTTGGCTTTGTAACTATTAAAACAAGGTGATTTAACTTCAATAATTGTTGTATAATTCTTCGTTAACAATCCAGATAATATCCTACTGCTCTAAATGTAAAATCCTTTCCTTTCTCAGCAACAAACTTCTTTTTCCGAGTCCTCTGTCATGTCTGGTGTTGCCCGGTCTACCAGATCCAATTTCAACCAAAATCGACATAGTAAAAAAATGTGATAAAATACTGAAAACCTTACAGTTGTAAATGCCACCGGCGGTCATCCATCCTAAGACTGACCGAGCCGAACGTTGTGTAACTTACTTTATTGGTTGCATCGCTTGCTTCACACACCGGAAGGTGTGGGTTCAATTCTCTTCTCGCCTACATTAAATTTTCTTGTTGAAATTCCTCCAGGTATGGATTTGCATCGAAATTGTTTTGCATCACAACTAGTTTCCAAAGGTAAACAGGAAAAGTAGGTGTAGGTACTAGCCAAAGATCTCCGGAGATGGGGCGTGTCAGCTCGATCTAGCGGGGACCTAACTTCGTATGAAACTGTGCTAAACATCACAACTTAAATAGTTCATAAATATGTGAAACGCACATAATCAGGTAAATCGATTGATACTCACAGATCACAAAGTAAAGAACAAGTGGCTCATACAACACGCATAGAATTCTGCAATGCACATACATTTTTACCGACTTCCAAAAAGGAGGAGGTACTAAGTTCCCCAATTGTGAAGCGATTTAACAAAATCTTTTATTTCGAAAGGGTTTACTCCCGAGGTTTGAAAAGGGTTTACTATTTAAATTTAATCGAAATCGGCTGAGCCGTTTTTGGGCCGTTTTTGAGCCGTGAACAATAATGTAGGTACATGGATGTCAATTCGATTCGAGCAAACTGTTCGAACGGCAGAAATCAGTGGTGCGATTTTTTTTGAAAAATATTTATGTAAACAGACGTTTTGCGATGTATGAGCATTTAGTACCAGAGGGCTTATTATGAACCTACACATAAACGGAAACTACAGTATTTTCCTTGTATATATCTATACATATTTTGGTACTGCGTTCATGGCGGGAAACGTAAACTAGCAAAAATGTATCGAGCTAGGTACATCAAAACGCTTGTAATAGTTTTCGTTTACTAGGAAAACTCATACTAAAGTCGCTGGTTTCGAGCGCCGCGTAAAGAGAATGCCTCTCTAAATATATTTATGGTACTAGCAGTCCTAGAATGGAAAGCTGGCATCTGCAACGAGTTTCGAAGTCAATGGACTAGCAATCCATACAAAAACAAGTATATAACTAAATACCTATGTACCTATATCATTGGAAGTAAACTGCATAAAGTAATCACTTGGTGCATATACTATAGGTACCTACCTACTGTGCTTAGTATATCAGTCTTTTTTAACAGTCCAGTGAAAGACGAAGGCCTATAAAGGTGATTGGGCCATACCCACCACGCTGGCCCAGTGCAGGTCTGTAGATTCATACCCCACCGATTTTTCTACGGACGTATTATTATGCAGGTTGCCTCACGATGTTTTTCCTTCACCGAAAAACCAGTGGTGTGAAATTCCACACCTGTAAGTTTCAAGAACTCATTTGTCCTATACAAATGAGTTCTTGGAACTTACCGGGATTTGAACCCACGACCTTATGATTGAGGCAGGTGTTTCTACCACTAAGTCCCACGACTTATTAATTTGTATGAATTAGTACTAGTTTACTGATGATAAGGGGGTAGCACCTGTTATTTTGGTGAAGCCATGTATGTTCCTTCTGAAAATTATAAGGCGTTTCTACATTTTGAATTAATTTTTAATGCTCCGTTTTAACTCACTCAAACAGGGTCATAGGTAGATATTAAACGCAAAAAAAATCAAACGAAGAAAAATATCAGCTTTTTCCTACAAAAAGTTCGTCAACGCGCGGCAAAATGTACGGAGAAGCGAATTTATTTTGCGAATTTTCAAAAGTCGTAGTAGATACAAAAGATGTCTGTCTAGGTGTACCTACTAGACCCGCCCTTAAAAGGTTTTGCGTTTAATACCTATGGCCCTGTATATTGATCATTTCGAGTAAAGTAAAAATAATGAAGTACCCATCTGCTAGAATGTTCAATTTGCCCTAACCTGCATTACTTACATGCATTGTTTCCGTGGCATCTTATTGTTTAAACAACATGTAGCCAAACATGTCATGATAAGTAAGTTCGTATAGGCCGGGTGGCTAGTCCTCGTGTTAGAATTTTCAAGACGCCTGAATGCCTCTGACATGGCTAAACGGTGAAAACAACCGAGGACTACAAATTAACGTTGACACGTTAACGCCACGCCGAGCCACGGTAGCGGTCAGTTGTCATGCCAACCGCGGGCAGACAGTCCGAAGACTGACCGTGCTAAACGTTGCTGTTACAACTTAACTGTTCAGTTGACGGCGTTGCTAGTGGCGCAAATTCAAATGACGAATTCGAAATGGCGGCTGACGCACATGTAGTTCCAATTTTGCCCACCTGAACAGCTATGTTGGTGGCATGGTAACTTCGTTGATCGCTATCCTATAGTCAAACTACGTTATGAGTGCTACACCATGACGGTGTAATTTTATAAAAAAAAACTCAGAATTAAAAAGAGAAAAGTGTACAATTATTTCTCATATTAAGATAAAAGGTTTTTTAGAGCCCTGATTCAGCTATCAGAGATGAAACTGAACGTACGTAGGTAGTATTATTATAATTATATTCTTTACTGAACGTTTGTGAACGATACGAATCCGTAGGTAAAATATCTACAACGAACCAGTTACGTTTGATGGCGTAAGAGCGTGTGATGTTTTAAGACATTTTCCAAAGCGGAAAAACGGATTTAGATTGAGTTCATATTGTACCTACATTGTTGTTTCCTTTTTTTGAAAAATACCCAAAAAAAGAAGTCGGTATGTATGACGGCGTTCGGATGTTTTTTTACTCCTTTCACTAAGGGACTGTGGCTCTTTAGACATTTGCTCGAAGCTCAGAACAATAAATTCTAGGTAGATTATTGTTCTGAGACTTGTAATAACAATATTGGACATACCTAATGTGTGGATTCGTAACAGCAATTCATCATGACAGATTCACGCCAAATATTGATTCACGGTATTTCCATTCCGCGGTTCTGTTTTTAGTGTACCTAAGTAAGTTATAATACTTACTTACCTCATTAAACAAAAACTCGTCAAGGGCATGTCGTGACGCGCTTATGTCATGGTTCCGTAGCTATTAGCTGCACAAGAAATAAATAATGACGATCATTACTGTTACATAATAGTGCTTGGAGAATTTATGAGTTGTGATTTCATTAGATGTTTTGTTTTACACCCCATGTCTAAGTATGCATTCATTGTTTTTTTGTGGTCTTAGGAGTTATTAATTTATATATTTTATTTTTTATTTTATTTCTGTTACGTCCATACTTATGCTCTATGCCATAAGTTCTAGTCATGCCTTTATAATTCATATTCATTTTTTCTTAAGATCTGAAAGTACTAAGTTACCTACTTACCTATAATTCTCTGAAATAGCAGATACTTTAATTTAGATTTAGCTAAAAATGGGTCTATATAGGTATATGTCTCAAGAAAAAATACGATGGCGTATGAGAGTCAACTAACCTGCAACTGGGTCAGCGAGGTAGATTTTCGCCGAATTGCTCTTTGAGGGAAGGAAATTGCTTAGTGTTTTGGTAAGTATTACTACAGATAGAAATATGTAGGTACCGATATGATGTCTTATTTCTAACCTACTTTAAAAAAAGCGGTTTGAGGTTCCTCTATACCTACTTACCTATGTATTTTATGTTCATGTTCACCGATATTTATTTTATTAATTAACCGATTTACAAAATTGTGACACACAACCGACCGATGACCGGTTAAAAAACAGACGGACAGCGGAGTCTTAGTAATAAGGTCCTTTTTACCCTTTGGGTACGGTACCCTAAAAACTAGCAATGGGCTTGAGCATTTGGATTACCCTTAGACCTTTAAGGGTCTGTGGATGATCCAATTGCTTTTTATGTGATAGTAGTTTATGAAGTTGTATGGAAGTAGTGTTGTATTTTGTTGTAGTTACTAAGGAACCCTAAACTTAGCTGCTTGTTCATATTATTACCAATACGTTATAGATGAGTACCTAATACCACAAAACAAAGAAAGGACAGAACTCAAGCTTGAACAAGACGCACACATACACAATAAATAAACATTGCTTATTAAATCTCGTAGGTAAGACAATCGCTAGCGCTCAAGCTCGCTTCTAAAAAAAATCTTTAGAAACGTAATAAACTAAAAAAAATGTCTAATATGTAACCTGGCAACATTGCCGATTTTATCGATAGCTCATAATGTTACAATATTATCGACCATCAATAATAATGATCCACAGAGATAGGTAGGTACCAGAGGGATAATGTGGTTGAACGAGAAAGTCTGTCTGAAAAGCCATGTGGGTAATGTATGTACGAGTATGTACCTAGATACCTATTCAATTTTATTATTCCTATCAATAGTATACATTACTTTCGCAAATAAATAAATGATTAACAATTCTCAGTATTGGCCTAAAATAAAAACTCTGACACTAGGGCTAGCTAAAACCTGCCTATACGAACTTATTTAATTATCGATAGAATAATTTCGATTTTCGACTCCCGATTGGCAGTACTTCGATTGTGTGTCTGTGAGTATAGATATTCCAGAAGGATAATGCGGTCGATCGAAATAATCTGAAAGAGATGCATTGAATTAAAATGGAACGAGTTAGAAAGAGTCCTCAAAAAACTCTCGATTCGGTGGCCGTTGGCAATTTTTTGTTGAGGAATGTCAAATTTCAATGATTATAATGTCTGATAATTTTGACAATGAAAGGAAGATAATTCCATTTCCATACATTTTTGTGGTAAGTAAGTATTGCCTTCAAGTGACAACAGGCGTTATGATTCCAGTATTTTTATTCTGTGTGTGTGAGCGTGCGAGTCATATTATTTTATGCGTTCCAACCTTCGAGCAAATATCTATAGAGCAATCGTGCAAAAAACGTGTCCGAGTCAAAACCCTGCCCAAGCTACGTACCTAGTGGGCAGGCCTTTTAGTTGGTCGCAAAGTGATTGCAAGCCGACTACAACGCCGTGCGATTGCAAAGTTCTCGGTTACAAATACCAATTAGGTGACACAACGTCGAAGTTTGAGAAAACGGGTCACTGTGAATAATTATTTAATGTGAATATCTGAGTCGGTATGTATGACGGCGCTCGGACATTTTTTTCTACTTTCACTTAGGGACTGTGACTCTGTAGATATTTGCTCGAAGGTTCCAACACTTCCAAAGCTTGAGCCACTATTGTACGGACCTTGACAACTGACTGTACAGTGTTTTGTGCTAGTACTAGTAGCACACACAAGAAACCTATACGCGCGAGTGGTGGCGTTACGTACGTATTGTTGCTAGCGTTTTGAATTTCCTGGCAACATTGAATTCGTACTCAATTTTGGCCGTGCGCAGAGTTATCTTGCGCGTAATAGTAATAGTGGGTACCTACTTCATGTGGTTTACTTGCATTTTGTTCGGTTACCGATAGGCCGCGAATCACGAGTCGAAATACGTCGCCTTGGATAGAACACGTATTGTTAGCAGCTCGAAATAAAGAATAGCCGATTTTTCACGGTTTTGTAAAATTTGTTCCGCTTCCAGTAATGTGCTAACATTTTTGCGGTATTAGAAAATTGATTGGTGAAACGGTGAAGTGTTAAAATTTTCGCCGCTTTAGAAAACTGTTTAGTTAAACTAGTGATAAGTTTTTATTTAAGATATTGGCGGTAGTAGTTTTTGTGAGGCTTTGTTTTGTTACAATTTCGTTTTTAAATCAAAAAATTTGATTAGATTTTAGAAAATTGTGCGGTAGGTTGTGCTAGAGAAATATTTCAATAAGTGCACTGGTGCGAGTTAAACAAATCTCTTCATATGTTTGTAAACAATATTCTAATAATTGTTATGAGTGAATTTTATAAGTTTTGTGTTAGGTGTAAAGTATTGTTGTGAATTTTTATGACAATTTGTTTTTGTGAGAGGTGATAATTATGTTTCATACTTTTGGACCGTTGGTGCGACAGTACCTCATAGTAATAACTGGTAGGTAAGTTTAGTAACTAATTGTTTTTTTTTGTAATAGTTTAATTTAGATTTACCTATGCTTGTTGATTTACCGTCTTACCACATAAGTTTTACGCACACATGCATTGCACGGCTAAATAGTGTTTAAAGCGTATTTAAATCTTTTGTGGTAAGGCGGTTATAGTTTGGGGATAAATTAAAATCAATCCACAGGAATATCCAAAAATCGGCGAAGTGCGAGTCGGACTTGCGCACGGAAGGTTCCGTACCGTATAGCCTCTCTTGCCGTTATTAGGTAATAGCGACCAAAAAAATTCCTAAAAATCACGTTCGTAGTATGGGGGGCTCCCCTTAAATATTTATTTTATTCTGTTTTTAGTCTTTGTTGTTATAACGGCAACAGAAATACATCATCTGTGAAAATTTCAGCTGCCTAGCTATCATGGTTCATGAGATACAGCCCGGTGACAGACAGACAGACAGACGGACATCGAAGTCTTAGTAATAGGGTCCCGTTTTTACCCTTTGGGTACGGAACCCTAAAAAGCATACCTACTGATATTGGTATAAAAATCGGCCAAGTGCGAGTCGGACTCGCCTACGAAGAGTTCCATACCTTATGGGATGGCCTGTTGCCGTTATTAACATGGAACAAAAAACGACAAAAATCACGTTTGTTGTATGGAAGTCCCCTTTAAACATTTACCGTCGTACAACAAAAGTTTTACGCACGCTTTAGACAATTTAACAGTACAAATTGCTCGGTTAAACAGTGTTTAAAACGTGTTTAAATCTTTTGCGGTAAGGCGGTTATTTTATTTTGTTTTTAGTTTATTTGTTTTTATAGCGGCAACAAAAATACGTCATCTGTGAAAATTAATTGCAACTGTCTAGCTACGAGTATCATAGTTCATGAGATACAGCCTGGTGACAGACAGACCACATACGGACAGTGGAGTCTTAGTAATAGGGTCCCGTTTCTCCCTAAAACGGAACCCTAAAAAGGTGCAGAATCGCGCTCGATGCAGGCTGCTTCCAACCGTTCTGATTGGAGATCCGTAGGGGAGGGCTATGTCCAGCAGTGGACGTCCTATGGCTGGAAGGATAGATGGTTCAAAATAGGCCGATCCGAGGCCGTCTCTCAATGATATAGAAAAAAAGTATTTTTCGCCAAAAATTGCATTATCGATTTCTACTGTGTACAAAATTCGAATACATAGTTCGCACGATGTCATTCGTGTAGTAATTTTACAAGCTTTTATTTACTTTCCTACCTGTCCCGTTGTCTGTCGATCTGTAATCAAATCTTGCAAGTTAAATTTGATCCACTTCCCAGTTACCGAAAGAGCTGAAATTTTGCCTACATAATTATGTAAACCGCGTTACAATGCAATATTGTGATGACATGGTGCTGATCTGATGATGGAGCTGGAAGGTGGCCAAAGAAACTTTGCAATGAAACGACGCAACCCTATCGAGTTTCGGCTCGTTTGATTCGTCTTGGCGAGTACCTGTTCAGTAAAAGTTTCTTTTTTACAAAAGGTTTTTTTTTAAAATAAAATACTTGTTTACATTACTGTTGACTTTTTAAAAACGGCTCAACTGATTTCGATGAAATTGAAATGGGACCACCTGTGAAGTATGATCTATAAGAAAAAGTATTATTGAAATCGGACTACCTACTCTGTAAAAATGGATGCATGATACATAAAATAATCGGCCAAGTACGAGTCAGACTCGCGCACGGAGGGTTCCGTACTGTATGGGAGCCCCCCATGTATTTATTTTATTTTAATTTTATTATTATTATTTTTGAAGTGAATATAAAACTAAATATTCTGTGAAAATTTCAAGCATCTACCTGTTATCATTATTAAAATAAAGCGAAAAACCTCTAAAAAAATTAGGTTTGTTGTATGGGAGCCCCCCTTAAATATTTATTTTATTTTCTTTTTAGTTTGTTTTTGTTTTATTTGTTGTTATAGCGGCAACAGAAATACATCATCTGGGAAAATTTCAGCTGCCTAGCTATCATGGTTCATGAGATACAGCACGGTGACAGACGGACAGAAAGACAGTCAGACGGACATCGAAGTCTTAGTAATAGGGTCCCGTTTTTACCCTTTGGGTACGGAACCCTAAAAATATACGCGTCGACTTGAAAACCTCCTCCGTTTCGTTTTTAAACAAACCTTAGTAGCATTGAAGACCCAATTATCCAATCTAGGTAACGCACTTATTACACTTATCAGTGTAATTGAGGTATCAATGGGCACCCGTTTCATTGATGTTACTCAAGATGTGAAGTAATTTGATAAACAAATTACAGTTATCTTTCTAACTAGTAAATTGTCATCGTTCGATTGGCGCCAAGCAATCAATAATGGTGGTTAATAAGTATAGTAAGTATAAGTAGATACCTATATTATACAGGGTTATTCCTAATCAATTAGCATCATTTTATGGGCTTATTCTGTACATCAAAACTAACAACTTTTGTTCTGCTACTTTTGTCTGAACTAAAAAAAGTTGTTCCATAGAATAATATCGTTCACCCGCGACAAAATATATGGAACAGCTGTTTATTTTTTTGAGTTTTGATAAAAGTCGCAGAACAAAAGTTGTTAGTCTTGATGTAAAGAATAAGCCCTTAAAAGGATGTTTATAGATAATGAACAACCCGTTATATTAAAAGAATCATCATCATAATATTAGCCATAGATCCTGAACTACTGGGTACTGGCACCGGTCCTGTATCTATATACAGGACGTTTTGTAGACAACGGACATATTCTAGGAAGTCAATTTACTCATCATTATGACCAACTTTTACTACGGTACCAACTCCAAAATCGCGCTTGTGGAGCTCATAGCGCAGTTTGACTAGGTATGCGTTAGGGACAGTTAGGTATCATCGAAGCTTTTTTTTTATTCCGTATAGGTTTGCGTTTGACTACATACTGCCTGATGTTGAGCAGATATGCGGTCTAGGGTGTAGCACGCTTACCTAGAAGATACCTATACCTAGCTAAGCAACGTTCAGCACGCTCAGTCTTCGGATGGGTGCAATAACTGAGCGCTACCGTGGCTCGGATAACACTTTAAATTGTAGGTCCCGGGGTGTGTTTTTTGAACTTCGAACGACCTAGAATCGTATACGGAACTTTGACAGTGACAGTTCGAAAATCATTCGCCATATTTGTTTTGATACTTTTCTTTTTAAATAACGTTCCATTTCACGATTTCCCCCTTTTTATTTTAACGCAAATAAGTCCTCGTTTGACCACCAACTCGCTTGATGGTAAGTGGCGTTGTGGTCTATGTCCTTTGTAGTCTATGGTTTGTTTTTTTATTGGTCCCCACCAATTTTCAGCCAAATCGGTTCAGCCGTTGTTGAGTTATAAATAGTGTGAAAAGTATCCTATGTCCTTCTAAGCTATCGAGCTTAGAAGGACATATAGATACTTTTTTACACAGCCGTAGGCGTCTTAAAACTGAATTAATGATAATGATGAAAAGTTATCTCACGAACTATGACTGCGCAGCTGGGACGCGCAACAAAGGTCACGTGCTGAGGATACAATCATTATTATAATGGGTACCTACACAGCGCTAATACAACGGTACCTACATATTTTAAATTGATGTATTTATCCCTTTTAAATACGTCCATGTCACGTGTATCTCACATTATTATTCGGAAAAATACTAAATATAGGCCGGAAAGGAATAATTTAGACCATCATTTATGAACAACTATAGTATTCTTTGTGATCAACACAGAATTTGAAAATAATTGGTCAAGTGCGAGTTGGGCTCGCGCACGAAGGGTTTCGTACCTATGGCCCTATGGGAAATTGGGAACCCCCTTAGCTCCATTTCAAACGTCTACTTGTTGCCGTTATTAATATGGAGCAAAAAACGGCAAAAATATTACGTTTGTTGTATGGGAGCCTACTTCAAATATTTATTCTATTCAGCACGGGAAGCATGGCAAAGGGACTAATAGTCTTTCCACCATTATATCCCCTCGAAGAGGAAATAAAGTATGGATTGACAATGACATCTGACATTAAGAGTGGATAAAATGGTTTTCTCTCCTTGCCGTGCTACCCGTGCTGTTTTTAGTATTTGTTGTTATAGCGGCAACAGAAATACATCATCTGTGAAAATCAGCTGCCTAGCCATCACGGTTCATGAGATACAGCCTGGTGCCAGACAGCAAACGGACGGACGGACAGCGAAGTCTTAGTAATAGGGTCCCGTTTATAACCTCTGGGTACGGAACCCTTAAAAAAGATCAGCTACCCCTTGCAAAGTCACAATTCGGAATCGATAAAATGTATGAAACAGCCGATTTTTCTCGAATTCTGTATTGGTCCTATAGTGCATGCGAAATATGTGCCCTGCTCACTGCCACTTCAACTTGCTAATTTGTTAAGCTATTCCATAATAACCTTGGTTCTTCTACATGATTTAAATTTCAACTCGATATCTTTACGCGTTCCCGAGATAAAAGGTCTTAACAGACGGACAGACGGACAACAAAGTGATCCTTTAAGGGTTCTGTTTTTTCCTTTTGAGGTACGGAACCCTAAAAACATTTAGAAAAATATAAGACAAGCAAATCTCAAAATCATTATTTTATTTCTAGGGTAGCCGCGAGAAATTCAAATATTATAATGTCTTCGCATTTTTTGTAATATGTGTTAGTTATTATCACGGTAACAACGACTTGCAAATTCTTGCGTACTTATAGCAAGTGAAGGGAAGTCGACAATTTCATAATCATACAACAGTAGGAAAAGTACCTCCCAGCACACAATATCGAGATTGCAGAAGGTGAGCTCGATAGCTATGTGCGTGCCACCAAAGATGAGACTTGACGTGTCGTGTACAAACTAATTATCTAGAATTTGTACATCTATTAAACGTTTTTTAAACGTTTGTATATCTATTATCCAGAATTTGTATATTTATTACAAACCAAAGTGGTTTCTCAAATCTCATCCTTGTTTGCACGTACCAAATGCGTACCTATTCCACCTACTCGTATGAGCGCGTTCAATCGTACGTCACGTAAATCTCGGAAAACTCGGAATACGCTAGTTCAAGAGTCTACTATTATCTCACTCTCAGACTCTGCATTGAAAAAAAAAGGTTATATCTTTATTTTTACTAGTATAAGGGAACTTTTGTTTTTTGCGCTATTCCGTAGGAACCTTTTACTTTTCCAAGATTAAAAGTATTCCCCATTTTTCAACTAAATATATCCGTGCCAAAAATAAAGTCAATCCGTTGCTCTGTTGCTGCGTGAAAGAGTTAGAATAAGAAACCAACGAACACACTTATAATATTAGTAAAGTAAGTTTTGAAAGTCTGTTCCAAGTTTACAGTTTGACCAATTTATCGTAAAAAAGTGCTATTAAAGCCATTTAAAATATTGTTCTCTCTTTCAAACGCATGTACTGTACTGTACCAGCCTTTTTAATAGTCCACTGCAGGACGTAAGCCTACCCACAAAGTGTGATTGGGCCATATTCACCACGCTGGCCCAGTGCGGTTTGGTAAATTCGCATGCGCCATCAAATTCCTTCTACGGTTGCATCACGATGTTTTCCTTCACCGAAAAGCCATTGGTGTGAAATTCCGTACATAAATTCTAAGGAATTCATTGGTACAGGACCGGGATTCGGACCCACGACCTCACGATTGTAAGGCGGGTGTCACTACCACTAGACCACCACGGCTTCTACGGCAAACGCTTGTAGTAAAAAATAAACAGGAACATTTCAAACTGATGGCACAACTAGTTGTGCGAAAGCAGTTGGTCTACGTGGAACTCCTCTTAAATGCTATTGAAATTACAATAGTGCCTGGCTCAAAGTTCAAAATTAAAGATTTTTTAATGACATACTCATGCAATGACGTACTTAACTTCTGTATTTTCCTTGTTATGTAGTCTCAATGCGCGTTCACGGCAGTTCATGGGCCATAATAGGCTAACAAAGGCCATTCGCCGCACGATGCCACTGGCCACACAGAAGCATGCTATTTCAAAATTTTCAAATCAATAACATGATTCTGTGTCTCTACTAGAAAATTACAATCTATTCAAATTGTAATTTACGTTCTACTGAAAATGAGTTGAAAATCATGCAATTTGTTGAATATTAAATTTTGCTATCACCATAATTTATAGTCATAGGAAGTACGTTAACGACGTAGTTAGGACCGTATTACAGCCATAGGAGTACGTGCGATAACGATGTAGTTAGGACGTTGTAATAGGTCTCTCCAATAGATTTTCCCAACAGAAATAACTAACGAACGTTTTCAGATTTTCTGTACCTAACTGTCCACTTTTCGTCGTGTTGTGTTTCCGGTTTGTGGCTCTTTATCGGTTTTTAGAAATTATGTAGTTGCATTTTTTCCGCTTACCTCCCAGGCAATAATCCGTGTTAGGTGATAAAATGGCTGCCGTTTTTTGTCATGGTAGCACATTAGCAGAACGGTGGGAGCCAATAAGCACTATAGCAGCCGGGAGAAGTTCTTATTTTAATAAATAAAAATTAATAGAGCGCAAAGCACGTAGGTAGATAGTACCGCCGCCGCGCCGTTCAATCATCATTTGGTCATTACCATCTATATCCTATCGACGTAAAAAAAGTGTAAACGCATGTAAACGTTAGATTAATGATTGATCTCGCTGTGCTTAGATTCATAATTAAATCATTTCACATATGTTAACTATATTTTTCTTCTTCTCCAGTAAACCTCTGCGTGCTCGCCACTGGGCTGGGTATAGTATGGCCGTCGCCGGTGCTAGTGAAGCTGCGGAATGCCACCGACACGCCCCTGCCAGACCCCATTACGGAGGAGCAGGGATCTTGGATAGTCTCCATCGGGTTCCTCACTGGGATGGCTGGTAAGTTTCTTCAAGCATTTGGTTATTCGTTGCTAGATATAGGTCTTCTCCTATTTATTCTCAAATAGAACCTATTGAATCCTGCTACAGTTGGACTCCTCTATTCTCTAATAGAACCTGATGGAAAAGACTTCCATTCGGCGCGTTACCTAGTCGGTAAACCGCATGCTTTTGCCAGATAGTACCTATACGTGTTCTCCATTTCAGAACTTTGCGCGGCTTTATAGGCCTCCGGCCCCATCAGAACTGAGGAAATCCGCAGACGACTGAAGTTTACCGAGATACGAGTAGCCAGTTAAAAAGGCAGTGGGCAGGGCACCTAGTTTAAATAACGGATGGCCGATGGGTCCGCAAAGCTTGCGAACGGACACCACGTAAGGTAAACGTACCAATGTACGGACGTTTTTGAACTTCGCTGACTTTGCAGTAATACTACGCTGATACTAACAGACTTAAAACAACAAAGTGAATATGACCATATAGGGCATTTATCTGAGTTTTATAATAATTAAATTTTATCTAATTTGTTTGAGCTGTAATGGGAATTTATACCCAAAATGTAAAAAAATACCCAAATGTACCAAACCGCGGACGATTTGTCCTAATGCGCGGAATGTCGTCCCAATTCCTGGACGCTATACGAAATTGAACTCTATTTGTTTTATATTAGAGTTTAAATAGCCTTTCTACCGTATTATTTTTTGTATGAACTTTAAAATCGACCCAAATATATTACAAATCGTCCTAATTCACGGACGCTATGCGAATTAGAACTCTATTTGCTTTACATTAGAATTTAAATTGCCTTTACATTGTATTATTTCTTACTATTATTACAAAATATTTTAGTTAAAGCCATTCAAGGTGTCTTAAATCAAAGAAACAATGGTTTACATGCAATAAATTATATTTCAAACAAAACAAAAATCACATTATGAAAAAAAATGCTGAAACGTTAGGTAGTTAGCACAATAGCATTGGTATAGGAACCGTATTTAGTCCGTGGCAAGATAATCGGCTTAAATGATCCCCAAGGTAATGTGTTCAGTCTTCCCATGCAAAATAAAATGCGTTATTTTTTATAATTATATCCCACAGGTCCGTATAAGGCACCTTAGGTGACACATTTGTGTAATGATGATTTCACGGTAGTTAAATTGGATTATGTTCACAGTTGACAGTGCTGCTACTATCTATGAACTCAAAAGACCTATAACAAGGTCAAAATTAATCGCTGCGCGTCATGCAACATTTCGAACTCTATCAAATAAACAGTGCTATGGAAAAAGAGTTACAGATCATGTTCAGGCAACAACATAGCAGACACGCTTTCCAAAGAGAGAAGATTCAGTTGTAACTTAGAAAATCAAATTGTTTTATCATATTATAATCTTAATCATATAATCTTAATCCCAATTTTTTTGTACTATAGTTGATTATTGTATCGATATAATAATTAACTTTTACAAAAAAAATGGCTCAATCAAGAGACAGATTTTTACTCTGATACTAAGACTAGCCACGCGGCCCATACGAACGTCCTTATTTACTTTTTACTACCTGTTTATGACAAATTAAATGTTTATTATTTTCCATGAAACACCAAAAGTTTAATATTTGATAAAAAAATAAAAACATAATATCAAAATCTGCGAACAATAAATCTTACTTAAGATAATCTTTTAAACACAATGTAATATTGTTTAAAATATATGTTGTATATCGATCAAAAACAATTGTTTTTGTCATGCACAAAAAACAGTTTCAACAATACTAAAGCGAATTGGACACGACTATTGTTTGAACTAGTCCAAAATAATTCTTAATTCCTTTGAATGAGACGCAACCGAATTATAATAATGGCTTTTTCACGGTTTTGAAAACGACGTTCTTACATGCAAGGAAAAATGAGACTTATTTCAAGGCAATAAGGTCGAGATCCAACCTTTGGTACAACGGGTTTTAAAGAACTGATGTGTGTCCCACTTCTCGGACGAAAAATGTGATTATTGTCCGTGCATTGGGACAAGTACGGGTTTTGTGAGTACCATTAGGCGGATACGCAAATATTATAAATAATTAACAAGATTATGTCTAGATTAGAGGTTATAATATTAGGTAATTTATCTAAGTATCGTAATAAAATAGCACACTTACCGTATCACATTACACAACTAAGAAATGATCTGAAGTTTATGACAGGGTAGACACCAAATTCAGCTACTGAATTAACAGATTAACGAAAATTTTACGACACCGCACTTTTGAGATCATTTAGTTTGGACACCATTACACTACGTGTACAGTTTTTCTTGTATAATACTTTGAAATATAACCAAGAATTTATTGTCATTCATAAGATTAAGTTAAACTTTCGTGGAAAATTGCAAAAATTAAAAAACCGAGTAACGTCCGCGTTCTGGGACTCGTCCGCAATTACGTGCGTTTACCTTACCTACCGGTAAACGCAGCTTAGGGCTTCTATCAACCTGGTGGACGGCCTACGCTGCATAATTATACTGACGATATAATTAAGACCGTAGTAACACGCTGGATGCAAGTCGCTTTTAACCGGACTTGTAGGAAATCTGTATGGGTGGCCTTTATCCAGCAGCGAATCTCCTACGGATGATAGATGCATGGCATCCTCGTCACAGAAAATCCGCATGAAGATTACTAGACTATGAGTGTGAAGCCTTTATAAATACATCATGTTTCTCCCTTTCCAGCAAATGTACTAGCAGCGTTCCTGGTGGACCGAATAGGCCGGAAGTACACCATATTCCTGGCCTGCGTGCCGCGCATAGCTGTAGGATTTCTTTACCTGTTCGCGACAGACCTCTGGATGATTCTTCTCGGCAGGGCCATTGCAGGAGCTGTGGATTCTTTCGTGTTCACCGTTCTGCCTATGTATGCATCGGAAGTAGCTAGCGTGAGTATAAAGACTATTTTTCTCAAAAAACTTGACTAGGTAGATATATGTTTAATCAGGGTCAGACAACCCAATACGCAGTGTTGGTAACTATCTACATAGGATTCCTAAATCAGCTAGGATAAAGAGAGGGAAAAGAAATTGAAAGCCTTTTTTAGGGTTCCGTACCCAAAGGGAAAAACGGGACCCTATTACTAAGACTTCGATGTCCGTCTGTCCGTCTGTCTGTCTGTCTGTCACCGGGCTGTATCTCATGAACCATGATAGCTAGGCAGCTGAAATTTTCACAGATGATGTATTTCTGTTGCCGCTATAACAACAAATAAAGACTAAAAAGAGTATAAAATAAATATTTAAGGGGGGCTCCCATACAACAAACCTGTTTTTTTAGACGTTTTTCGCTCTATATTAATAATGGTAACATGTAGATGATTGAAATTTTCACAGAATATTAGTTTTATATTCACTTTAATAATAAATAATAAAATAAAAATAAAATAAATATTTAAGGGCTCCCATACAGTACGGAACCCTCCGTGCGCGAGTCCTACTCGCACTTGGCCGATTATTCAACATAATTGTTGGTAGCAGTTCCAATAACCCTTTTTAACACACTAGCCCATCCTGACTAAATAAACTGGAAGTATAGGCACCATATTCGAAGCCTGCGAGACGCGAATATCCATCGGCGTCTTCTATCTGTTAGTGACAGACCTCTGGATGATTCTCCTTGGCAGGGCCATTGCAGGAGCCGTGGACTCCTTCGTATTCACCGTCACCACATAGTCACAGTTCATTTCATGACAATGGCTAGCTCAGAATACTTAATAAGTAAGTAGCTATATAAATCGTACAAAAATAGCAAGAGAATTCCTACTTTACTTTGTCTCATTGTAATTAGGTATGGAGTTAAAAAGGTTTTAGAAATAGATGCCACTTAAACTCGGATTTTCGCAATTTAGAGTGGGTCTCAACTCTCAACAACTAGCATTGAGGTATCTCGGCTGTCCAAATTCAAAAAGTTCCAAGTGTCTTCCGCTGTGGACATATGGTACCTTCTGACTGTTTTATTTTAATAGCAAGGTTCCAATGGCTTGAGTTATTGTTCTGAGATAACTAGCTACAGTTCATCGTTCCATATTCAGTCAGTCCAGGGTCAAAGGAAGGAAGCCAAGACAAACAATCATTTTTAATCTTGTCAGTTATCGACTTCAAGTGGCCTTAAGCCTTCCTACTTGCATTGTGCTACGAGTATATCTATCATCAAATTATATATCTCTGAAGTAATTGACTAATAGGGTACACAAAGTTGTCCTGAACCAAACCTAGTAATAATTTCGAAAATAAATAAGGAAATGTTTTTTTTTTGTGATAAACATTTCAAAAATTGACGCGCTCGCAGGATTTGAACCTGCATCCCTCTGGGATTCCGGCCCAGATGCTTTGTCCAATTAAGCTAGAACGCTATACTACGAACCCGCCAAATGAGTGAAGGACTTTTATCAGTCAGTTCTTTTTTTAGTGGGCAAAAGTAACATGCGGGTCGCCGGTTTGCTCGCGGCATTCACGCAAAGCACTGAAACTACTAACTTAGACTCTCTCTATAAGAGAGGTTAGTTTAAATCTACAGTCGAATTCTTTAAAATGTAACTACTCAACAAAGGGCAATGGGTCAATAAACTAAATTGAAAAAAAAAAAAAGTTACTTTATTAACTACACTAAGATACAATACTACTTTATATGCTAAAACTACCTACACTACTACTAAATAGAAAGCAATTGAATCATCTACAGACCCTTGAAGGTCTAAAGATAATCCAAATGCTCAAGCCCACTGCCAGTTGGCAGCGTGCCCAGCATGCTGGCAGCATTGCTACGCAGTTTATACGTTGAGCCAAATAAACACCAGCATTTTAATCACGCGTCGCGTCCACCAGATTCTCAGAAAGACTTTATTAGTTCTTACTATATCGTCTTTGTAATGACCGTCCTCTTACGGTAGAAAACCACAGCAAACGAAGGCAAGCTCTTTTATGCCAGTCCAATAGACCGGCCGATTGGTGCCATACGCGAAGTTAGAAAAGAGAGTGAGCACTTGAGCAGTGCTTACCCTAGATCCAGACACTTGCCCACCCACACTCCAGACTTTTTGTTACATCCCAGAAACCAATTTGGCACCCCAGAAAAATAAATATAAAAGGTTCTCTGTGGTGGGCAGAAGTGGGTGGCTAGAGAAAATAGGTAGGTACTCCAATGATTGTTGCTGGCTAAGGTATCTGTTTACCAGTGAACCTACGAACGCTGAAATAATGATAGTGATGCGATAGGGAATCTTTTGGTGTTTTAAAAATTTTATTGAAGATCTATACACTCTGCGAGATCGCAATAGCCAAATATTGGGAGACTGTTTAACTATTTTAAGGGTTCCGTACCCAAAGGGTAAAAATGGGACCCTATTACTAAGACTCCGTGGTCTGTCCGCCCGTCCGTCCGTCTGTCTGGTTCTCACCAGGTTTTATGGCATAAGCCGTAATAGCTAGTAGATAATTTAAATTTTCACAGATGATGTATCTCTGATGCCGCTATACATGAACTATTACGCATAATACTAAAACAGAATAAAATTAATATTTACGAGAGGCTCCCATACGGTACGGGAACCTTCGTGTGCGAGTCCGACTCGCACTTGGCTGATTTTTGCACCATTGACTTGACGAAGGCAAAGAAATATTCTAATTTGGAACTTTCCCTTTCAGAATGAAATCCGAGGCTCCTTGGGCACCATACTCCAGATTATGTGCTCCATCGGTGTGGTGACCATGCTGAGTGTGGGGCCGTTTGTATCCTACATCAGTCTGAACACCATGTATACTGTATTTCTCGTGCTCACCACGCTTCCGCTGGCTTTCTTGCCTGATAGCCCTTACTTCTTATTCTCTAAAGGTAAGATTACTTTAAAACTCAAAGCTTTTCTCTCATCACTATCTTCGTTTTAACACGGCGATTTTGCTTTCGTTTGTCCAGATGTTGACCTGTAGTCGAAAACCAAATCTCGACGCAACTTGGTACATAGGTTTTATACAGTAATAGAATTTTTGTCGTAGGTGATTCGCAAATTCCTAATTGAGAACCACCTACGACCACGGGGGGAATTTCCCTCAAAAAAAGGGGGGGGGGAGGGGGGGTAATTGTTGTCGCTCTATCAGCCGATTTCGATTATGTTTGGCAAGATCAATAAATATTAGTAGGTATCTAAATCCTAACAAGATTATATTGCGAGTATGTACCTACCAAATCGACCAAGTTTGCGTCGAGATAAAATATAAAATAAAGATAAACATTAGGGGACATCTTACACACTGTTTCTAACCCAAACTAAGCAAAGAACCCCTTCTACGGACTATGTGCCCTGTCAACTAAGAAATGTCTTGAGGGTGCCGTTATGTTTTTACTTGTCTGCAAATTTAGTATTATGCATGTCAGCGAGATTCAAGGCTGGTAAATGAAACAAAAGTTTGCACCAGACATCAGACATGTCAAGAATTCGTTTCGGTTCGAATACCAGCTGAATCAATATGAAATCTGGGTTACTTGTCACTATTATTCCCAGATAAAAGCTGGTAAATAAAAAAACTTTACTCATTACCATAATAATCTCGAGAGTAAAATCAGCACTTCCTCCTTACACATATTATTAGGTATGTCGTATTTTGATTTAGAACATACAATGTTATTTTCTTTTGTAAATTTATTTTTGCTATAACATGCAGATAAGTTTTATGATATAGGTGCCTACGTATTATGTAAAATTGATCATTTGTAAATTGTGTAGATTTTAACATAAATATGATAGCAAAATAATCTGCCAAGTACGAGTCGGACTCGTGCATAATGGGTTCCGTACTGTATGGGAGCCCCACTTAAATATTTTTTTTATTTTCATTTGATTATTTATTATTAAAGTAAGCATGCAGCTAAATATTCTGTGAATATTTCAAGCATCCACCTGACCATTATTGATATCGAGCGAAGAACGACTAAAAATTTAAATTTTATGTATGGAGACCCCCCCTTAAACAATAGTTTTATTATATTTTTAGGATTTGTTGTTATAGCAGCAACAGAAATATAATACATCATCTGTAAGAATTTCAGCTTTCTAGCTATAGCAGTTCATGAGATACAGCCTGGAGATAGACAGACAGACAGAGGTATAGTAGTAGGGTCCCTTTTTTACCCTTTGGGTACGGAACCCTACAAAAGATGCTGACCTGTTAATGATATTATGTGTCATTCGATTTAATATTATGAGTCATAAAGGTTGATTAAAATACGTACCTACCTACCTACCTAAAAATAAAATAACACTATATCCTAAAGAGGCTGTAACGATCTATCTTTATGATAGGAAATAATTATTTTGATCATAGAGAGCAAAGTACCTAGTCATAATAATAAGTACTTCTAAAATACTGCCAATGGGTCAAGGCTGTATTGCCATGGCGGAACATACAGACTTAGGTACTAAGAAAAGAGAAAGGTTCGATACCTACATAGGACGGTGCAACGACGTCTCTTGCCAAACCAAATAAAAAAAAAAAACATTACAATACATTAACGTGAATCCAGCAGCTCACAATAGGATTCTGATTCTTTATGAAATAATACGCATGTTACTTGTTCTTTATGCTTATTTTCAAAAAAATTGCATGTAATAGGTATATTCCTATTTCCAATAGGTATGAAGTAAAACTAAGATTGGGTTTTGGGGGATTGCGGAATTAGGGCCCTGGGCTAATGAAACATGCTGCGTAACTGTTAAAGAAAAGAAGAAGGCTTCGAGCAAATATCTACAGAGCCACAGGTGAAAGTAGTAAAAAAATGACCATGCGCCGCGTCGTACATAACGACTTAGAATTATTTACATTAAATAATTCACCATGACCCGTTTTCTCCAAATCTCGGTTGGTTCCAGGTCTTCCCCACCCTGTCGTCCCCAGTGGGTACGAGTGGGAATAAAAAAGTTTCGTTCGTCCCCAGTGGTGACGATTGGAACTTTTTATTTCTCACTCATTCCGCTATAGACCGAGAGTCGAAATGCAATAATCGCAACATTATAGTTAAAAATAATTAAAAAGGCTTAAGTTCTAATACTGGTGAATTAATAAACATTCCTAACCTAACCTAATTTACAATAATTTAAGAAAATATTAAGGAAATAGGCAAACGTTAAAAAAACATACCAATTAAAATAATTATTTTAAATGAATCCTTTTTTTAAATATTTGAATCACTATTTAGGTTACTGGTTCTGTTCGACAGCCCTAAATAGTGATTCAAATATGAAAAAAAAGTTTTATTTAAAATAGGTATTTTTATTGGTATATAGTCGAGTCGGTCGTAGACCAACTTGACAAACTAGAGCGCCTCCAAAATTACTTTATTATTCTACGTATTAGATTCATATTTGAGTTACGTAAATATGTATGAAAAGCATCGCCTTGGCATTTTGTGATGATGGAAAGCATAAATAACTGAAATGAGAATTGATTTAATATGCTATTTCAGGTCGTGACGAAGAAGCAGTGAAAGTTTTAACTTTCCTTCGGGGCTCAGAGTCCAAAGCCCACGAAGAGTTGAAGGAATACGCCGTCACCAACTCAGACGTGAAGATCAATCGCGAGATCTTCAAGAACAGAACCTTCTGGAAGTCCTTCGGGATTGTGTTGATGCTGGGGATCGGAGCGCAGCTTAGCGGTTTTAATAGCGTGTCGTTTTATCTGCAGACTATTTTAGGCGAGTATTTTAAAGATAATCCTTAATCATATTGTTATGACTAACATGGTGATGAATATATAAATATTATTGATATCATTACATAATATTTGTTGGTTTATTGGTTTGTCTGTTTATTGGATTGTTGGTTTTTTCTTCTTTTACGCAGCAAAAGGGCAACGGATTGACTTGATTTTTTGGCATATCGATAGTTTGAAAAACGGAGAGTGACATGGGCTACTTTTTATCCTGAAAAAATAAAAGGTTCCTATGGCAAGGCACAAAAATCAAAATGTCACGCGGGCGAAGCCGCGGGCAAAAGATAGTCTCCAATAAGGCTGATTGTAAGTGGTTTCATTCCATAGGTCCCTACTATTTTTATCAGGTCGTCTGCCATCCTTATCGGTATAGGCTAAATCATACAAGTCGGTGGATGTGAACTTAGCTACTAATGAAGCTATTATTACTTATTTACTACCTTGTTCACATTCTATAGTAGCTTACTTGCGTCAATATTTAGGAAAGTACAAAGGACAATTTTTCTTGCCATGAGCAATGAATTCAACAACCTTTTTATTGAGATGGATAGACTAACTCCAGTTTCAGCAACAGCTGCGTTTGCTATGCCTGATATGACCGAATAGCAGGTCTTGTCACTCAATCGCATAAAAAATGTAAAACTGTTTCTAATTAACCCCTTATCGCTAATGTATTATATGCTCTACTCGTAGTCCAAGTCATCAACTGGTAAAATTTAAAAAAGCATTTCATTTTCTTCAGAATCAACCCAGTCAAGCTTGAAGCCAGAAGTGTCGTCCGTGATAATCGGCATGATCCAGCTGTTTGCCAGCTTCTGCACCACCATGGTAACGGACCGGTTCGGCCGGAAGACCATCTTGGCTGTCACCATCAGCGGAATGTCTGTGGGCATGGTGAGTACATACATTTACTATCTAGAAGTACGTTGGGCTAAAATTATTACCTAGGGTATACCAGGCCACAAGTCCTGGCCTACAAAACGATGACAGAATTGCCTAGACGGACACCAGAAAGACTGGCAAACTTGCCATACAGAAAACAATTTGATAGAGAGAGTACTAGCCTTTTCTCAACTTTTGGGACTTTATGTATTTTTAATAATAATAATGATTGGGGATGACCAAATGAGTGCCACGCAGTAAGAAAGATCTGCGCGGTTTGTGGCAGCTAAACTGGAAAAGTGTAGCGCAGCGTTGTGACGACAGCGGTGCAGACATCGGAAGTCAATACCGCTTTGGAACCACAACACCAGCTCAATAGATAAGAAAACTTGTTCTGGTATCTGGCTGTAAGCAACTGTGAAGCCAGAAGTGCCATCGGTGATAATCGGCCTAATCCGGCTGTTTTCCAGCTTTTGTACCACCATGGTAACAGACCAGTTTGGCTGTCACCATCAACGGAATGGCTGTGGGAATGGTGAGTACTTCAATAAAGAGATAAATTGCCGAATCCAACTCGGTTGGGCAGCGTTCGGAAAATTGCGTAACGTCTTCTCGTCCGATATACCTCAGTGCCTCAAGTCGAAAGTGTTCTACCAGTGTGTGTTACCAGCGATGACTAATGGCACTGAAACGTGGTCTCTTAATTTGCCTCTTATTAATAAGCTCCAAGTAGCCCAAAGAGTTATGGAGAAGGCTATGCTCGGAGTCTCTCTGCGAGATCGAATCAGAAGTGAGGAGATTCGTAAAAGAACCAAAGTTAACAAAAAAACCTTTTCTAGTTCGAAAGGGTAATCTTTCGAGCTGGTCCCATTAAAATTTCATCGAAATCAGCTGAGCCGTTTTTGAAAAATCAACAATAATGGAAAAATTGTATACTTAATTCGAGCGAACTATTAAGATTTTGTACACGATAGAAGTCGGTGTTGCCATTTTTTGCAAAAACAATTATTTTTGTAGGTAAGTAAAGTAAACAGAGCACCGCGACAATTTGCTACTTCTGATGTTATTTCATTCGTTCAAACTCTATAGCTATAGTTCAAGGGCAGTTTTTGAACAGGTTTCAATATAGAGAAATATCCAATACTGGTTTTGCATCTTGTTTTTAATGATGTAGATAATAATAATGTGATATTTGCTACCTATTTCATAAAAAAATATTGAAAAAAGAAAATCAGGTCCGGTTTCCGTTCCTCTTTTTTGCTATTCTTGTCTAAATTACATTTGTTTAGTTTTATGACGGAATATTTTTGACTATTATGGTTTCTTGTTTAAGCTGTTTATTTAATTAAGCCAGATATCAATTGCATTGGCGACGCTGGAGGTTTTATCTACCAGAGACTACTTATAGGGTTCCGTACCCAAAGGGTAAAAACGGGACCCTATTACTAAGACTCCGCTGTCCGTCTTGTCTGTCCGTCTGTCTGTCACCAGGCTGTATCTCATGAACCGTAATAGCTAGAAAGTTGAAATTTTCACAGATGATGTATTTCGATTGCCGCTATAACAACAAATACTAAAAACAGAATAATATAAATATTTAAGGGGGGCTCCCATACAACAAACGTGAGTTTTTTTGCCGAGAGGCTCCCATACGGTGCGGAACCCTTCATGCGTGAGTCTGACTCGCACTTGGCCGATTATTTTGAGGTGAGCAGCTGCTTACCTTTGCTCACCCCAGAGAAATAGAATGTAGAAATGAGCTAGCATTCGGTTTTAATTTTACATTCTTATTTTCCAGCTGGGCTTAGGATCGTTTTTCTTCGTTAAGAACAGCGGTCCCATCAGCGGTTTTATGAACTTCTTGCCTCTGGTTTCATTGATCATGGTCGTCTACTGCTACAGTGCAGGTAAGAAGAAAATACTCAATATATTTGAAACCATGACTGTTTACACGATCACTTACTGTGCCGGCCTTTCCAACTCGGCTGTGCAGCGTTCGGAAAACCGCGTGACGTCTTTTCACCCGATATACCTCAGTGCCTCAAGACGAGAGTTTTCGACAGTTGTGTGTTACCAATGATGACAATTGGAACCGAAACGTGGTCTTTTACTGTGGGTCTTATGAATAAGCTCTAAGTAGCCCAACGTGCTATGGAGAGGGCTACGCTTGGTGTCTCTCTGCGAGATCAAATCAGAAATGAGGAGATCCGTGGGCGAACTAAAGTTACCGACATAGCCTAGTGGATTAGCAAGTTAAAATGGCAGTGGGCGGGGCACTTAGTTCGAAGAACAGAGAGTAAAGTTTTCGAATGGAGACCACGGACCAGCAAGCGCAGCGTAGGACGTACACTGACTAGGTGAACTGACGATATAATAAAGATCACAGGAAAGAGCTGGATGCAGGCCGAAACCGGCCTAATTGGAAATCTATAGAGGAGGCCTATGTCCAGCAGTGGACGTCTTACGGCTGATGGATGGATGGATGGTTCATTTGGGACTTAGGAGATTTAAAATTTTTACATGCTGACCCACTCAGAGTTTGGTGGATTCACGTATGTATGTAAGTAAGTTGTTTAACGATGTTTTCCTTCTCCGAAATGTTATGGTTCGTACTTACCTGTACCAGCCTTTTTTCAGCCACCAACCCGCATTGGGCCAGCGTGGTGGATATGGCCCAATCACCCTTCGTGGGTAGGCCTACGTCCTGCAGTGGACTATTAAAAAAAGGTACTTACCTACGAGACTAAAATTTAAACTCACGTCCTTAATATTCTCATTACTATATCTACTGATCTATTTAGGATTGTTAAACGAGCTATGGCTACATGGTTTGTCTGCAGAATTGGAAATCAAAGGAAGAAGATACCTAAATTGTAAGAGCGTCTTGTACACATAATTTCAGTTCGAGTTTGGTTTGATTGGTTGGAGATCGATCAGCAAATAAACAAACATGATTCTTAAAAGTTCTTAGGTTGGTCATATAGCAAAAGTTGATCATAATAATGACTACCTTGATATCGTAGCGCTTGCGTAGTTTGACTAGGTGTTTGTCAGCGATCACCGAAATTAAGCAACGTTCCGCACGGTAAGTATTTGGATGGGTGACCGCGGGTGGCATTTTCCAACTGAGCGCTACTGTGGCTCGGATCAAATCGGATGACACGTTAAATTGTAGGTCCCGGTTGTTTTACCGTTTAGCCAAGTCAGAGGCCTTCAGGCGGCCTAAAAACTCTGACTCTGGGCTAGCCACCCGGCCTATACGAACTAACTTAGGTACTACCTTGATATCTTTGAACATGGATATTATGTCCGTCCGATGATTACCTACCTTAGATCGTATGAAAAATAATTACCTACATTTTTTTTCAGGTGTGGGTTCCATAAACTGGGTGCTGATGGCTGAGATCTTCGACGACCGCTCCAGAGGCATAGGCCTCTCCATCGCCTCTCTCTTTTCCTACGTTTCCATGTTCATCGCCACGAAATACTTCCCCCTCTTACTATTTTCAATCGGTCCAGCGGCGACCTACTGGCTGTTCAGTGTTAACTGTGTGTTGTTTTGTCTGTTTGTCATTTTCTGTATTCCTGAGACGAAGGGCAAGTCTATAGGGGAAATACAGACTGCTTTGGGGGCTGGTAGGAAAAATGATAATATTGTTGATAAGTTTTAGATTAATAGTAGTAATTAGACATAAAACTAGTAGTCCTCCGAACAGTAGACCTCGCACTTGTTTAACTGAATCTTCACATAAATCTATATAATACTTACTAGATTTTGCCCGCGGCTTCGCCCGCATGATATTTTGAGGCCCTACCTTACTACCCTTAATAAAGGAGGTGGGAAAAAAAATCGATTTGTAATCGGTTCGATTCGACAGTTCTTTTTAGGGTTCCGTACCCAAAGGGTAAAAACGGGACCCTATTACTAAGACTTCGATGTCCGTCTGTCACCGGGCTGTATCTCATGAACCATGATAGCTAGGCAGCTGAAATTTTCACAGATGATGTATTTCTGTTGCCGCTATAACAACAAATTAAAAAAACATATTAAAATAAATATTTAAGGGCTCCCATACAACAAACGTGATTTTTAGGACTTTTTTGATTGCTATTAATAATCGCAAGAGGAATGGGGCTCCCATACGGTACAGAACCCTTCGTGCGCGAGTCTGACTCGCACTTGGTCGATTTTTTATATTTCTTGGAGCGTACGCTAGAATAGCTCGCAAATGGCAGAATTTTTCCTACTTAATTAACACTTATTGTTATAATATGTAAAATTTAAGCAAGATTATTATAATTTATAGCCTATGTGTTATTCTGATATATAAGCTATATAATTGCAAAGTTTCGTCTCAATCTGTCCTGTAGTTTTTGCGTGAAAGAGTAACAAACATCCATCCATCCTTACAAACTTGCACGTTTATAATATTAGTAAAATAGCCCTCCTTTTTTGCGGAAAATAAACATTTTAGTTATTTAAAGTTAGGTTTAGTTTATACAACCAACCAATGTTTGACTGCCTCAGTAACCCAGTGGTGACTTTAGTAGAGGCGTGGGTTCGATTCCCACCCAGGGCAGGCATTTATGTGATAAGCATAGGTGTTTGCTCTGTGTCTAGATGTTGCTATCTTTTTGTGTATGTATTTAAACATATGTATTTGTAGTAAATACTAGTCTCTGACAGCCATATCACAAGCTTTGCTTAGTTTAGGGTCAGAGACCGTGTGTAAGGGTACATTCAGATGATAAGTGCTCAACGCGCGTTGAACGCGCGCTAAGTCCTTATTCATTTGTCCCCTTAATACTTATTTATTTTTCTAACCAGTGTTTTTAACCCCCGACGCAAAAGAGGGGTGTTATAAGTTTGACGTGTCTGTTTGTGTGTCTGTCTGTCTGTCTGTGGCATCATAGCGCCCGAACCACTGAACCGATTTCAGTTTAGTTTTTTTTGGATGAAAGGAGACTTAATCGAGAGTGTTCTTAGCTATGTTTTATAAAAATCGATTGAGCCGTTTAAGAGTTATGGTGGGTTAAAGTGGGGATGGAAGAACCAAAATTCTACAAATGTGCCCAAAATGGTTGTCAATTAAAAGTTTGTTGTCAAATATTTTTGTGTCGGGGTTTTTTTAAATTTTAATTTATAATGTTATTAAAGATTAACAAAGGTTATTAACAAAAGATGTCCTAAGCTGAAAGAGGGTGATTCACACCGTCAATTATGAACTAAAAAATTAATTAGCTGTCCCCTTCGAGTAAGTACTACAAAGCCTACAAAAAAAATATCCGAGCGCCGACATACATACCGACATACATATTTACATTAAATAATTCACAATGAGTAATGAATATTGTAAAAATTATATAACTTCAATTTTTGTTTGTTATATTTGATTAGAATGTAAATTTTGTTCTCGTGACATTTTTCAAAAAAATCATGTTTTTTCAAAATCATTTTTCAAAAAAAAAAGTTAATTAATCATTTATATTCCATTGTATTGATGTATATACTCAAGGCAAGCTGTCTTCACCTGTAATTGCTGTGCCACTTGGCAGTTGTTTGTTATTGTCTTTCGTGTGTTGTGTTGGTGTGCACAGTGTTGGTGAGGTTTATTAATAAAATAAAATAAATGACCCGTTTTCTCGAATCTCGACGTTATGTCATCTAATCAATGCTTGTAACCGAGCACTTTGGCATCGCGCGGCGTTGTAGTCGGCTTGCAAGCGCCGACATACATACCGACTTAGATATTTACATTAAATAATTCACAATGACCCGTTTTCTCGAATCTCGACGTTATCTCATCTAATCAATGCTTGTAATCGAGCACTTTGGCATCGCGTGGCGTTGTAATCGGCTTGCAATCGCCTTACGACTAACTATAAAGCTAGCCACTACGTAGCTTGGTCAGGGTTGTGGCTCGGACACTTTTTTTGCACGATTGTGACTCTGTACATATTTGCTCGAAGGCTGTCCCAAACTAAATTGCAATTTTGAATTGACAAAATCTAAACAATGGCTTTTTTTCTCTAATTCCATGTTAGCTCCATAGTAAATGTATAATGATGATATGAATCACTCCCTTGCGAATTAGTGCGAGAATAAACTTTCTGGATAGCACTCGATTAACTCGATAGTACCTTATGTCGGCCTATGTCCAGCAGTGGATGACCTATGATTAAAATAACGACAAAGACGATGAAAGCTAGTGTAATTTTATATTTTTCATTTTTAGGTAAGTTGACATTACTATTGTGCCTTCAATATTGTTTGATATTGATCTAATTAAAATGCAAAGCTTTAGTAAATACCTAAAATGATTATTTATGTATTAGATATTATAGGACGAATCACACAAGTCGGCGGATATGAAGTTAGCTACAGGCTGCGCCGTATCCAATCCTGACTGAAGCTTACATAAAGCTACGCGTTGTTTGGTTATTGTGCAGCTTTTAGCTAACTTTACAACCGCCGACTTTTATGATTCGGCTTACACTTGAATTTTGTGATATGTATTTATTATGAAAAAATTGAATAAATGATTGAATGTTACTAAGCTCTGTTTGAAATACCTACTTCATTTCAGGGTTATTTCTAACCAATTAGCATCCTTTCAGGGGCTTATTCTGTACATCAAAACTAACAACTTTTGTTCTACGACTTTTATTAATTCTCAAAAAAAATGGTTGTTTCATAGAAAAATATCGTTCACCCTCAGCAAAATGTATGGAACAGCTGATTTCTTTTTTTTGAGTTGTGACAAAAGTCGCAGATCAAAAGTTGTTAGTTTTGATGTACAGAAAAAGCCCCTAAAAGGATGCAAATTGATTAGAAATAACCCTGTATTTTGTTAACTATACAAGGTGTTTTTCTGTAAAGTGCAGAGGGTTAGTCCAGGTTTACGCGTAAATTGAAACTATAGGTAGTTGTTTCCGTATGGCTGAATTTCCTGTACATGGTTTGTACATCGCCTCTGGTGGAAACGAGGAAGAACTAACCAAAATGTATGGAGCCACACGCGAACGCGAAAGTTTAAGTAAACTACGCAAAACCTAGACTAAGGGCTCAGGGATGTTTAGAGGTGTATAATATGTTCATCATAATGAACAACGTTTAATATGGAACCAAATGCAAAATTGCGAAAAAACAGTCAGCTGTTCCATAGAAGTTTATTGAAACTCTCCACAACATTTATGTTAAGACTAATTTATTTTATTTTGCGGTTTCGGGGTATGCGGTCATAAGTGGTAAAAGTTGTTCATAATGCTGACCATATGTACCTACTACACTTATAAAATTCTCTGTACAAAGTAGCACTTTGTATAGTACCTAGTGTTATCCCGATATTATATTTTGCAGTTCATAATGTTTTTTAACTGAAAACGCCTACTTGTCTAGAAAGAGCACTGATTTCAATTTTCAGATCTTAATATTGTCACAGGCGTCTATAATATAAATAGATACACTAGCTTTTGCTCGCGGCTTTCCTCGCCTGATATTTGGATTTTTGTGCTGTTGGTTCCGGAATGGATTTGAACTCCCGCCCCACGTTTGTAAGACGATCGTTCTCCCACTATGCCACCACCACCCTTGCCTTGACTTGCAATGAATCGTCATTATCATCTATCCATCAGCCGTAGGACGTCCACTGATGTACATAGGCCTCCCTTATGGATTTACAATAAGGCTGGTTTGAAGAGGTCTGCGTTCAGCGCGTTACTGCAATCTTTATTATAATTTTGTCAGTCCACCTAGTCGAAGAAGTCGGTGGACATAGGTACTACAAAGGTCTCCATTTAAGAACTTTACAACCCCATCGGTCATCTGTTCTTCGAACCATAATATGTTCGTGCATCAGCCAAAGGACGTCCATTGCTGGACATAGGCCTCCCCTAACCTATGGATTTTCAATAAGACCGGTTGGTAGCGGCTGGCATCTAGCGTGATGCTGCGGTCTTAATGAGGTTATCCATCCACCTTGTGGGTGGACGTTCTACGCTACGCCAGCCGCTACTTGGTCTCCACTTGAGAACTTTTCGACCCCATCGATCATCAGTCCTCCGATGATGTGTAGGTACTAATACTAGGGAATGGAACAGACTGCCGGCTTTCTTTGCGTTGAGATATATATCTGAAGCTTTTCAAAGTTAGAGTGAATCGGACTTATTTGATATCTATGTAGGTAAAAAATATTTTTTAACCAAAGATTCACAACCGACTTTAATCATTGCAATCTACGTACCTACAAAATTCGAACCGTTCGCAAAAATCGAAGTAGGTAGGTATGCTATTTTTAGGGTTCCGTACCCAAGGGGTAAAAACGGAACCCTATTACTAAGACTCCGCTGTCCGTCTGTCTGTCACCAGGCTGTATCTCATGAACGGTGATAGCTAGAACGTTGAAATTTTCATAGATGATGTATTTCTGTTGCCGCTATTACAACAAATACTAAACACAGAATAAAATTAATATTTAAGGGGGGCTCCCATACAACAAACCTGAATTTTCAACCGTTTTTCGCTCGATATTAAAAATGGTAACAGGTATATGCTTGAAATATTCACAGAATGTTTAGTTGTATATGCAATTCAATAATAAATAAATAAATAAAATAAATATTAAAGTGCCCAACAAACAAATTGGTTATATAAAATTTGTCTATGCGACGTTCGGTTATATAACTGTTGAATAGATGTTCATAGACAACTATAACGTTGTCTAACCGTTATTGCTACAACGATTTAGTCCTGTGACTAAAAGATCCTATTAAATTAGTTAAATAAACGTTTTTACGACTTTATTATGCAACGTCGTATATTGGTGCCAGTGAATAGGTTATATTAACGTTTTTACGACTGATTTATATAACATCGTATAGTGGTATTAGTGTATAGATTAGGTAAACGTTTTAATGACTTCTTTATATAACGTCGTATAATGTTGCCAGTGTAACGTAACATAAACGTTTGTACGACTTCTTTATACAACGTAGGTTGGGTAAACGTTTACCCAACTGAATAATACGACGTTATACAACAGTTAAATAAAAGGGTTCTATTAACCAGGGTTGGTGGTCTACGTAACCTTAACACGACTTTTATTTAGTCAAACTGTCGCAAAAAGGTTATTTTTTGAACTGTACATAACAAAAGTATTTTAGTGGTGAACTACGAATCATTATACGACCCGAAATATATTTTACAACCATTACAGAACTATAAGCAGACCTAAAAATTATATAAAGGTCCAACAGGCACTTTTTTTTAAATATCTTCCATTTTGTCAAGTAAACAATTATTGTTCAATTAATTTCAATAATATGGATCCAGCTAAATGGAAAAAGCTTAAACAAAGTGGGGCTTTATTAACTCACGGAACTCTAAAATCATTTATAATGGCGGACCATCTTGGTCGCAAGAATCTGCTTATGCGACCTTTTCATTCTATAGTCGATGTATAGAAGTCGATTCTTAACATAGACAAGATGGCTGATATATTAGTATAAAAATACAATTTAATAATAAACTACAATAATTGAATTTCAAGGAAATCGAAGGGGGCGCAAAAAATTTAACAAGAACACACCTATATTTCATCATAAAAGTTAAGTTGCCATAAGAACTAGGTGCACTGCACACATTTATACACTTACACTCTGCGTTCGCGCATCAACATTTTAAGTAAATGTAAATTTAGTTAAACATGCCTTTTAATTTTTATTTTTGATAATATTTGCTTGCACTCTCCAGCAAAATGTCTCCAGGAACGAATGAGAATGAATGAAATGGACTGAATGTGTACTATAAAAGTCGATGTTAAACATTTGTGCGACATTTCAGTCATCTTCTAATGTCTATATAACTGTTATGGGACTTCAGTGGTTCCATAACGGTCAGGATATAACCATTATGTAACCAAAAAGTCGGCCTAAAACTTTTATTTAACATTTAGGCAACGTTGAAATAGTTCTTGACTGACTTTTATGTAACTTCTAGATAACAATAATGTCGTGTAATTTGGGCCCATTTCGCGTTGTATAAACGTCTAGAACTACGTTTATACGACCCACCTTATAGAACCAACAGTAAATGAAAAACGTTTACTTAACTATTAAACAACGTTAATTTGTTACTTGGGTGGGGCTCCCATACAGTGCGGAACCCTGCGTGCGCGAGTTCTACTCGTACTTGGCCGATTATTTTTAGATTATTGTTGTTTTTTCAAAAACCGACCAATTTCGATTCCTTGTAGTGATCAACTTGGGGATACCCTTTACCCGAGAAATAAAGCTACTCCCCACACATTATCCAGAAATCTAGCATAGCTATACCTACACCATTAATAATTTTATCTCGATATAAATAGAGAGAAACCGAATCGTCGAATATGAAGCTAAATTGCAATAAAACTGCAGCGAGCGCAGACATGAACAAAACGGTACGAACTTCGATGGCGTCGAACGATTGAAAATTGGAGACAATCGTAGTAAGAGAGCTGGTGAAACTAAAACCAAGTTTTTGTCCACATATTCAATAATAAAGATTTTTTTTTTACCCAGTTCCCATAACTGGGTAAAAAAAAAATCTTTATTATTATAAGCCGGTTAAAACAAAACAAATCGGTCAAGTATTTTTCTTTTTTCAATAAAACAATAAATGAGAAAGATAAACCTTGGCAAAGTTCGGGAGACGGGCTCGTGACGACTACGATTAAAGTGTTATTCACAGAGAAGTGACGTTACGTGGAGCTTTAGCGGGCTGTGTCTTGATATTTTTTTGTAAAATGTAAAAAAATACCTGTTTAACATTTAAAAAAATATCTGTCGGACGGAATAATTATATTTTTTAGTTATTTAGCCTATTGTGTGATGATATTTTTGATATGAACATAATGAACATACCCAAATAGCCATTTTTAACCCTAATGGATACCACCACGCCTCGAGGGCAGGCGGATGGTTATGTGGGAGTTGCACCACGAAGCTTGCGCTCCCGCCATAATGACGATGTGTCGAACACTAGACACATCTTCACCTGGGATCAACCAGCACTGGACGACGGGCAGCGCCCGTATCTGACAGCTCTGGTCCTGATGCAACGGGTCAATTATAGTGGCCCCGCGCCAACCACTATGGCAGCAGAGGATAGGAAGAACGGCCGATGACATACCAACACTCCTCTTCCCCTGCAGCTCCACCGCTTCCGCCAACACGTTGGCGAAACCCGTTAGGTCCGCTGGCAGGTAGGACGGGCATCGGCTTCCTCACCGCCCGGCCATCCCGTAGCCGCCCCCGCCTCGATGGGCTCGATCGCGACAAGCGCGACACCGCAGTCCACCTCAGTCGGCAAGCCGACCTACTGGTCTAGCCTCTACACGGGCTTGTCGGGTCAAGACCCTGAGAAGCGGCCTCACCACGGGTTCCTCTTAGCTTCACCAGGCCTTCACGACAAAGCGGGAACCTACTCGGAGGGGGGATGGTTGCATATCCTACAAAGAGATGACATGTGACCTATAAATTATTATTATGTAAATTTGACCGATAAAAAGCATCCGAGGACCTCTACCAAAATACAATTCGTTGTAAAAAAATCGATTAAAAATTGAAAATGTAAGAAAGTAACAGCTGTTTATTTTCGATTTCGAGTTTAGGCCAATAGCAGTTTAAAAATCTGTGTTCATAACGATAAGCTTATGGAAGTCTGAATATTTGTGGTAGTCTCCTGGACTAGGAACGTGCTCCCCGCCCACAGTAGACAGACTAGATATTGAGTTCACCACAATGGAAGTTCGATTTTATTTCAGCGATTTTGTCTTTGTTCATTGTTTTAAATTCAGATTCGGAAAGATTTTTGTGAGATGTTTTATTTGGTTTGGATGCTTTTGAATATTTTTACAGACTATCTGACATCTCTAGTTTGCATCATTTTATATTATGGGACTTATCGTGTAATAAAAAAAGCAAGTTAGGTATAGCGGGGAGAGCAAACCAGGGCTATATGACCTACACTAATTTTCTTTTACCATGATTGTATTGCTAACATCATAATTAGGAAAGTATAGTACTTTTAACAGCGAGAATAATTATAATAAGTAAGTATAGAGGTGGGCTATTTCCGACACACTTTTAACTAAACATAATATTACTTAGTAGGTAGGTAGGCTCGTACTCGTTAGCTGAAGAAAGACCGCCAAAAGCGGTTGAAACCACAGCCCTCATGACTAATAAAATGTGTTATATTTAGTAACAAATATAGTTATAAATAGATTATTACACAATTGTTATTAATTTTCTGTATAAATTTATATTTATATTTTATCTAGGCACACATTGACATAAATACAAATATCTTAAAAATTTTAATTATCTAGGTACCTATTTATATTATTTACTCCTTGATCTTTCAGTTTTACATAACATATCTCTCTGTGCTTTGCATTTCGAAAAATAATCTCAGTTAAAGATTAATTTGGCTTTAACAAATTAAAAATTCCGCCAAAAATGTTACCAGCAACGTTTGGCAACAAAATATTGTTTCACAAAACAGTCCAATCGAAAATAATTCAGTTGACTGTCAAATTCATCGAGCATAATTCGAGGGATAAGAACCAAATGAACGTAAATACATTTTTATGATTTTACAGGAGAGGTCAAAAACATTGAAATTTATGTCATAGTGAACTTCTTTAACGTACAAAATATCAATCGATTTAATCTAAACTAAAAAAAGTATGTAGACATGTTTATGTACCATTAGAGAATAAAAATAGCGAAAAATATTATTATCATGGCCACTAAAATAATAAATTATACGCATTTTTCTAAAATTTGTTTGACATACGTTCTTTTGGCTCTTATTATTTGAATCCATTGTACTTTAAGTTTATCGACATACGTTATTTTAGATCAAAAATTAAAAGAAAATTAGTATTAAAATGTTTATTAATATTAAATTGAAAATTAAAGTAATACATATCAAAATTAAATTAACATAACATGACAAAAAGAGTTCGAACATTAAAAGGGGAAATTAGGTATTTCAATCATCTTCTTCATCATTTGCGGTTCCAACTTTGAAATGTTCATAGAAGCTGTGATATTGAGAAGGAATAATTCCTTGTCTACATAAATCTTTCAGATCTTCATACTTTTCAGCTGAAATAGGTAATGGTCCATCGTCTGCTTTTGTTAGAACAACTTTATCTGTAGCTATTCTTTTGCTTCTTCTTATAAAATGTATATTAAGAAATTCAGTGTCATCTAAATTGTACTTGAAATAAATATGTTTTGGATCAGCTTTTCTATACTGAAACCATCTTATTTTTAACCAGTTTACGGGTTCACCATTACAATCTACTTTTGCATTTTTAATTAAAATAATTTTCAACTTTTTAATTTCAATAAAATCTTCTGTTTCCATTTCAACAACGTCATAAGGATTTTTTCGACAAGCTGTTCTTATAATGGGATAAAATCCTGAGGGATGGAAAATAGGAATATTCTTTTTGGCTAATTCAATTGTTGCGTGGATGTTGTTAGCTTCCATTTGGCTGTGACCAGGCTCAAAATATTTTTGATTAATTATTATGAAATATGAAATGTACATATTTCTGCATTGGCTTGCACAAGTATCGGTGCGATGATGTTCGTGGGTTCACTGATTCCAAAACCTTCCAAGTTCAACTATTCCTCTTCATCTTGTTATATATAACTTTTAAACACTTAAAACAATAATAATTACGAAAAAAACTTAGAAAGTAAGTACTTCAAAAATTAAAATCTCACCGTTCAAGTTTAAATTTCGGGTGCAGGGGGACGTTATTTTAAACAAATTATTCGCGCCTACCTCAATTTTAACTGCGATTTTAACGTAAATGCATTCCAATGTGGCTGTAGACAACAAAAAGAAATAAAACTATATCAACCAGAAGAACGTATTTGCAATTACATTGGTTTGCTTAAATATGATGAAATAACAAAGTATTACAGCCAAACGAACGTAAGTACATATACGTTCTTATGGCATAAAATACAAAAACTAACGTAAAAATATTGTGTAGAACCAAAGTGTAGTAACGGCTTATACGTTGTTGTGGTTCAATTAAGAATCAGTACTATCAATGCTTACACTCAGAGTTTAATTAATGATTATGTCTTTACGTTGTTTTCGAAGTTACTGAATTCTAACTAATTTGGAACTATTTTGATGGTATTGAAGTTAAGTTTGTTTGGCTGTTCATTAATTTTTTTTCGAGTCGTTACGTTATTATCGAACTAGTAAACTATTGATTGTAGCGATATGTTCTTTTGGCACAACGTGTAGGGCCACAGATACAAACCTTTTTTACAAAAAAACGATTTTCGAGATTTTTGTAGATACGTTCATCTGGTTCTTACCCCTCGAATTATGACTCTAGATACTACATTTTATGAAAGCTTTAAATACTGGTAACGTATCTATCTCCTTCACTCTTCTCTGCTTTCTCATTTACTTGCTGCTTCTCATCACCTCTCATCTCTTTCTGTATCTCACTAAACGTCTTCCCTTTCGTTTCTGGCACACAAAAGGCTATAAACAGAACCATTATGATACAGGCAATGCTGAATCCATAGTAAGTTGGCATAGCTCCAATGGCTGATGATACTGCAGCAAAGTATCTGATGACGAGGAATGTGAAGATGCTGGCTGAGAAGACAGCAATGGAAACGCCCATGGCGCGGGAGTTGCCGTCGAAGAGCTCGGCCACGTACATCATCATGATACAGCCTATGCCTGGAATGGTTAAAGATATTGAATCACTACATAGATAGTATAAAACAAAGTCGCTTCCCTGTATGTCTGTACCTATGTAAGCTTATATCTTTAAAACTACGCAACGGATTTTGATGCGGTTTTTTTTTTGATAGATAAAGTTATTCAAGAGGAAGGTTTATATGTATAAAACACCTCTGCGAAGCCAGGGCGGGTCGCTAATGATACTATAAAAGGTTTGATTGAGATAAGCCATAGCCCAAGTCAAATGCTAGGCAGGTCTAAGACAAAAGTGAATAGGGTATCTTCTAGGTCTATTTGTACCTATACTCCATCTTCGGTTGCAAATTTGCTTTTCTTCAGGTGAGTTGTTGACCAAAATGCAGACTTATTATTATGCATAAAAGGGTAGTAGTTATACGCAAACTACCCTATACAGACGTATTCGCTTAAGGTACTCGTATACTGCAAAAGGGGGGTAAAGTAAGTTCGTATGGGCCGGGTGGCTAGCCCTGGTGTCAGAGTTTCTAGGCCGCCTGAAGGCCTCTGACATGGCTAAACGGTTAAAATAACCGGGACTTACAATTTAACGTGTCATCCGAGCCACGGTAGCGCTCAGTTGGAAAATGCCACCCGCGCGAAAAGGGGATGATCAGAGTTTTGCGCAACTTTTATTATTATAAGTTAATAACAGATTAGCTATACAATACTGTACAAGTGTACCATACATGTTATCGATTCTGAGTTGCTATTCTGTATGGGTACAGTTGATTGTTTTTACTCTAATTCCAGATTGGCCCCATAGTAAAAATTGTTCATAATAATGCTCTAATCACCCCCTTCCGACTTATAACACTTCATGGCTTTCATATTTTTAGTGGCATTCTACAACGTCAACTTAAAAAACTTCTAACTCTCACTGACCTGAAAAATGGCAAAACCGCCTTCCATCGTGTACAAAATTCGAATATTTCAGTCGAATTGTTTACATTATTGTTGATTTTTCAAAAACGGCTCAACCAATTTCTGTAAAATTTAAATGGGACCACCTCGGGAGTATACACTTTCGAAATAAAAAATATTTTTTCGATTCGGTTCACAACAAAATTATGGATGACCATACAAATAAAATACATGCAGAAGAACATAGAACCTCCTCTTTTTTGGAAGTCGGTTAAAAAGTAAGTCAATGATGAGTTATAAGTTTTCTAGAAATGATGAAGAGACTAATTTCTTAGATTTCTTACCTGCATTGTAGCAAAAAATGGATAGCATTATAGACAGCAGAGGAAGATAGTTCAAAAATCCTTCAATCGCATAGTTTTGTTCTTTGATATAGAAAAATGTCCCCAAACCAATCTGAAAAAAAAAAACATTCAAATTTAAACAAGCATATAAAGTTTAGGGCAGCATCTCTAACCGTAATAAACCTAGACACAGTGGGTACACGGGTAAATAAAAATTACCCCTACACCCACCAGTAGGTGAAGCCACCCAATATTATCAACATTTAGTATTGTCAGTATTCCTGGTGCGTTTATATGTAGAGCGACATGTATTGGTAACACTAAAAACCTTAATCAAAGAAGACATAATTCCTTAAATGAGTAAGTGAAAAACTCGTACTAGAAGGTAAATAAGACATTGGGTCCGTGGGGGCAGGGAGCTCATCTTGTGGTAAAAATTGTTTCTGAAAGTCTGGTGGACACGACGCGTGACCAAAATGCTGGTGTTTATTTGCCTCAACGTATAAGCATTGCCATTCAGCGTGGCAATGCGGCCAGCATGCTGGGCACGCTGCCAACTGGCAGTGGGCTTGAGCATTTGGATTATCTTTAGACCTTCAAGGGTCTGTGGATGATCCAATTGCTTTTTATGTAGGTACCTAGTATTAGTGTATGTAGTTTAGCATATTATATAAAGTAGTATTGTATTGTCACGCGTCGCGTCCACCAGACGCTCAGAAAGACTTTTGAAAACAAGATAAGCTCCTGGCCCCCTCAGATCCAATGTCAATGTCGTTTCATGGAGATGAGCGAGATGAGAGAAGAAAAAAAAATTACCATCCCAACAGACATCACTGTTAAAGACACAGTCAAAACTGGCTTTCTTCCAAATCGATCCGTCAAAAAGATTGTGCAAAAGCAAGCCAGAAGTTCAATACATCCTATAACCAAAGAAGAAATTTCTGGAGATATGCTTGTTCCAGTCGAGGCGAAAATTGTCTGCAGATAGAAAGATATAGAATTGTAACCAGTTAATTGAGCTAAAATAACCAAAAACAACGCTATGCCGAGGCATTTCCACGCATTTTTGTCTTTCAATAACTTTAGTTTGTCGATTGAAGTGGTGTTAGAGTAATCGTTTAGTTCTTCGTAGGCTGCTTCTTTAGATCCTCGAAGGTAGGTGAGTATCTCTATGGATTCTTCTTTGCGACCTGGAATTGAAATGTTTATGATCATTTAACTGTTTTATTTAGCATAAGTTGGTACTTGTGGTTCATCATTAGATTCCTAGGTCGTTCCCTAAAGTAGCTTTGATGACGTGGCTTAATAGTACAGTGCCGGTTCTCTAGTCTGTAGTAAAAGCGTACTAAAAGGAAAATCTGAAAACGTGGGTAGTTGGTATGTTGGATGATTGGGACTCTAAGCATCCACACAAACGGGCCCAGGCAGGACATCAACGTGTATGATCACGTTGTGGTAGTAAACGGTCGAGCCAATGTAGGCGCGGGATGTCGAGATTGTAGAATTATAATACCGAGGAGTCATGAGGACAAACACCTGTTAAGTTTAAATCATTTTACACAGACAGCATCTTCCATTGATTTTATACCAAGAACAGTGAGAGGGCAGTGATGCCAAGGTGGCAGCACTGTGTGGGTGCGTTTACAATAACTTTAGGATGTGTTCATATTATTTAACAAAGAATATAGAGCTGAAAGCTTCAGAGCAGAATTTTGCAGACACAGAGCGCACAAAGCTATCAAGGGGATTTAGTCGTGAATAAAATTTGTGGTAAGAACCTTAATTTACTATATCTTAATCGTTTTAAAATATTCTTTTTGTATCTTTTACTTACCTTTAGAATACAAAAAGTAAGGAGTCTCAGGTAAGAACATGACAGGAATAAACAGCACGATTACGATCACTGCGACCATGATGTTGAGGTTTTGGTAGGACAAAAACGGTCCCGCAGTCAGCATGATCATGGCTCCTATGGCGAACGACATCTGAGCGATGGTGCCGAGCGCTCCTCTTATTTCTTTCTGAAATATTATAATACACAATAGAAAACAACACCTGAAGAAATATAACATAAACTAGCTTCTACCCGCGGCTTCGCCCGCGTTATATTTTGATTTTGGCTTATGTTTATGTCGGCTGCGAAACCTAACCTAACCGACAAATATCAAAATACCTTAGAGGAATGTTTTTGTTGGTTAAGTTACGGTTGGAGTGTATATACAACCCCCCCGTGTATTCCCGCCTTGTCGTGGGGGAGGTCTGAGGCAGCTGAAAAGGCGGCGCTCGAAGTCTCCCTCTTCTTTGGGTCTTTTCCCCCAAGGAAGCTTAGAGGCTGGCACTCGAGGTTCAGCCGCTTTTAACTAAAGCAGCTGAGAGGATGGCCGGTAGGTTGCATGCCTTATGAGGAGTGTCGCAACTTAGGCGGGCTGCAGTGCCGCTCTTGCGACGCTGCATCCGAGGATTTTTTTTTATTATATCGCGAAATATCCCTGACATGATCAGGGGTCAATTACAAATTAATAAAAACTATACCTATATTTCAATGTTTTTAGCTGTTTGCAGTTATAATAATAAACATTACAATGGTACAGCAAAGTTTATACCTACTTGTTCCTAATTATTGCTTTTTCACAAAAATTTGTGCAAAAATCGATAAAATTGTTTCTAAGGTTTTTACGTGTTAGATTAATTCCAATTTTTTGTTCTAAATCAAATCTCTGCTTTCCATAAACTGGGCATTCCAAGATTATGTGCAGTGGAGTCTCCTCTTTTGTGGGTTCACAGATGCACGATGGGCTTTCCCTCAACTTAAATCGATGTAAGTATTGGGAAAACTCACCATGCCCCGTCAGCACTTGAGTTATGATTCCCACTGGTGCTATTTCTCTAACGATCTTGTATGCCGCCCTTGCATCCGGAAAATATGTTTTGGTTACTGCCGCTGTGTGTCCATCCTGATACCGCCGGTTCCACTCGTCAAGAAAGTCCTTTCGGATTTCTCGCTTGACGAATGAAACGGGGCAGTTATCGTAAATAGGTCTGCACTTCGAGTGCAGTACTGCTCCTTTGCTAGCTGGTCCGCTCTCTCATTTCCCTCCATCCCCGCGTGCGCTTTATTCCAATAAAGTTTCACAATTTTATTTTGTGCGTGTAGTAACTTTATGTTAGCTTTGAATTTACTGCTAAGGGATGGAGGGAAGATACGCCAACTACCGTTTCCAGTGCAGACCTAGAGTCACAAAAGATTTTTGCTTTTTCAGTAGCCTCAAGAAGTGCCAATAACTCGGCCTGGTACACGGAGCACCAATCGGCCAATTTCAGTTTGCGGGTACTGATCTCAGCGGCATCATCCCAAATGGATAATGCCGTCCCAACTTTCCCTTTAATTTTGCTGCCGTCTGTAAATGTGTTAATTTCTCGGTTAAGATTTTGCTCTAGTGCTGCTCCGTCTGCCAGGCATATGAAATCCAGCTCCTCCTGCTGCGCTGGGTGTGGCTTCTTTTCTGTCTCTCTATCTTCAGTTACTTGCTGGGAATAACCTTTCTTAGTTTCATAAAGCAAGGCTGCTTCCTGGACTCTGAAATGACAGCCGAGGATTAGGGGACGCGGTGGGATATATGGAACTGGTGCTGTGGGTGCCGCCACCTACCGTACCTTCCGCTAGGCCGTCAACGTGTTGGCAGACGCAGTGGGGCTGCAGGGGAAGAGAGGTGTCGGTATCGCGATGGCCGTTCTCACTGTCTTCTGCAGTTGAAGAGGCAGGCAGGCGCTGGGCTACTATGACTGACCCGCTGTACTGGGACCAGGGCGTTGGAATGCTGTCTGACGTTCAGTACTGGTTAGTCCCGAGTGGTGGATGACGATGTGTCTTGTGCTCCGAAACACTCCGTCATTATGGCGAGAGCGCAAGCTCCGTTATGGAGCCCGAGTCTGGGCTAGCGCTGTTGAGTGCCGCGAAGGAGTGCGAAAAATGTAGGAACGTCCTAAATTTGCCATGACAGGTTATTTCTGGCGCTTAGACGGCTGCTACCGCAGCCCGCTCACTAAGTTTTTATCCTATCCTACGGGAACTGTTAAAGTTTTTGCGATAAAAAGTGGCCTATGTCACTTGTCGTCTTTCAAACTATATTCATGCAATAAGCCAAGGCAAGTTGCTCCGTTGCTGAGAAAAATTTATTGTTAAGTCCTACGGGAACCACAATTTTTTCGGGATGGAAAGTAACCTATGTCACTTTCTGTCTTCCAAACTATGCCCACCCCAAATATCAAGTCAATCCGTTGCTCCATTGCTGAGAAACAGTTATTGTCCTATCCCATGGGAATCACGAATTTACTCGAGATAAAAAATTATCCTATTATCATCCTTTCTGTCTTTTAAACCATAGGTATCCATACCAAAAATCAGGTCAATCTTTTGCTCCGTTGCTGCGTCAAAGAGGAACAAACCAACAAACTTTTCGGATTGATAATATTAAAGTATGGTGATTCTGTACCATAAAGGTAGAATAAAGAAACATGTTAAACCTCTAATGATAGAAGATTTAAAAATATTTTTAATGTCAGACAAAATGACGGCCTGGTATTAAACGTCATAGTAACATGCAGAGGGAAATTTTTTTTTTATCTAATTTTAATGTCAGTTGTCATTTTCAATCCATACTTTATTTCCTTTTCAAGGGGATATAATGGTGAAAAAACAATTTGTCCACTTGCCATGCTACTTGTGATTTATAAAAGTCTGCAGACAATGTCACCTGTCATCTAATTACGTTTCGCTGTGACGTTTCGTTAGTCCATTCCATATTAGCGTCATAGAGGATTTAATCACTTAGCGTCTTTGTGATAGTGGCGACAGTTTCGCTTTCGATGGTTTTTGTCCTGTCCTACAGGAACTATGCAATTTTTCGGGATAAAAAGTATTCTAAAGCTCCTTCCGCCTTTTAAACTATGTCCATGCCAAAAATCAAGTCAATCCGTTGCTCCGTTGGTGCGTGAAAGAGTAACAAACCAACAAACCAACAAACTTTTCGGATTTATAATATTAGTAAGGATTGCATCGTCTGGTAAACGCGATACGTGTGACCAATAAAATGCTATTAAATTTTTGGCTCTATGTATAGGTATTGTCGTTTAGCGTCATAATGCTGTCAGCATGCTGGGCATGCTTTAAATGGTAGTGGGTAAACAACATTTCTACTAAAAGCACTTTCCAGTCTGATTGAATTGAAGCTAATCAATTTAACTAAATCGGAACGATTATGAGGGCTTATTATGAGGCTATCTTTAGAATTTTTGTGGTTTGTGAACGAACTAATCGCATAAAATCACCCCTGAAAAGTTGTGTAACTTAAGTACGTAACTTCCACCTTAAGTAAGAGTAAATTTCAAGAGATAGTATTTGCTGCCGGCATGCTGAGCAGGGAACTGGCAGTTGGCTTGAGCACCTGGACTATTTTTAGACCCTCAAGTCTTTGTGAATAATCTAATTGCTTGTTATGTACTAGTAGCGTATTAGGTAAGATTAGATAAGATCATTTATTTCACAGAAAAATCATACAAAGAATACAGTAGCTTAGATTACAGATTTAAATTTCAGAGTAAAAGTACAGAAAACGGATTACTAACTCTAGTTTGCTAAGTGTTCACATACTACACACGTATGTGAACACTTCTAGGTATATTAGAAGTTATTTCAATGAGACCCAAACTAAGCTCATGGCTTGTGACTTGGGGCTCGAGTGCGGAGTAAATTGAGAATATTTTCTGTGTGCACTAAACGTGCAAGTACAATATACTAAATACAAATACAAATCAAAATAGCATGCGGTATTACAAAATAACAAAAAGCGAAGAAAAACAAAACTAGATAAGAACATATTTTTCGAAAACAATTCAGATATATCTCTCACTGTAGATGTTGTGAATTAGGTTCTCGGTATCATTGTAAGAAAGCTTTAAGAGCCATTCTTTGACTTATCGATTTATTACTTTATATTACTTTGTATTATCGTTTAATTGTATTTTGTTTTGTCCTTTCATTACATAGTATAAAATAAAGTCGTTATTTTTGTCTGTTTGTTTGTCTGTATGCTTAAATCTTTAAAACTACGCAACGGGTTTTGATGGATAGAGTGATTCCAGAGGAAGGTTTATATGTATAATACACCTGTGCGAAACCGGGGCGGGTCGTCTAGTAATTAATAAAGACTTTTGCTCGTTTAGAATTTTAGAGTGTCATATACCTACTTATATAGAAATTGTATAGAATCAGATAGTTTTAGATACTTACACTGGCTATTTCTGAAGTGTAGGTAAAGACGAGACCCATCCCGAAGACATCGGTTATCCCGTTCAATGATCTAGCTAAGAGAAGCATCCATACTTCAGTAGCAAAGATCGCTAGGAAGCAGTTCACTAAACGAGGGATGGTGACGATGATGTAGCACACTTTCCTGCCTAGTCTGTCCATCAGGAAACCGCTGAAGAGCATAGCTAGAAGAAGAATAGAAAATACTTCTTATTTTTCGTTACTTATGCTATAAGCAAATTCATGTGATAAGGTTTAAGGTGCAACAAGTTGACGGCACGAACTCAGATTTGGCGTAGCATAAATTATTGATATCTCAGCTGTATTGTCTGAAGAAGAGATAGATTCGATGATAAACAGTAGAAATAGTGCGTGTGCACCTATTGCAATATAATTTTGTTTTTATTTGTTTTAAAATACCTATAATTACAGCTGCGTTCTAAATGGGCATAAGGTTTTCTCCGTAGTAAATTATAAAAAAACTGTTTAGTTAATTTATTTAAATAATAGTTATTTGAATAAACGAAAACATAAACTAGGCCGCTATTTTCTTAAAAAATTACTCAGTTTAGTTCTTCTGTGTTTTTATTGCACCCAAAGTTTCCTAAAAATGTGAGTCAAAATTCAAATGTTCCGAGGCTTATATCATTTGAGTGGAGTTATATTTTCACAATTTTATTAGCAATAAGCATACATTTTGCAAAGACGAATTGATAAAAATGTTATTTTCAGATATTCAACAGCAAACACTGATGTGATTAGCCACCGACGTTTGTATGGAGCGATGAGCGACTTGTTTACTCTTAAATATCGGTCTCACGTAGGTACTAATGAGTACTTTGGAATTTACGAGTATGTACGGGTTTTCATATTGATTGTACGGATTTTACAGATTTCACCAAAGCATCGATCGACACGGTCAGTTTTCGGTTGGGTGACCTCGGGTGGCATTTACAACTGAGTGCTACCGTAGCTCGGATGACACTTTATAATTATAAACCCAGATTGTATTAACCGTTTAACAATGTCAGAGGCCTTCAGCACGATGTTTTCCTTGTGTTATTGCCATGTAGACAGGGCCGGACCGGGAGTTTAGGGGGGCCTGGGCTAGTACTACTTAGGGGCCCACCTAATTACTGAAAGTACTTATAGGATAGCAAGATAGAAAGAGACAAAGTCTGAGAGGGAAACATCTGAGCACTATCAAGATCGAATAAATGTAAAAAAATAAAAAACTATTTTTGTTTCGCATTATCGTCTATTATTTACTCTTATTTGACTTAGCTGGGGGCAGTGGGGGCCCGGAATCCACGGGGTCCTGGGCTGAAGCCAAAAAGCTCGATTATGCATACATCTTAGATTGTGTATTTGAATAGACAAACTCGCAACAAAAGCTCAATCCTTTCAGGGTTAACTGATGTTTAGCAGTAGACTAATACTTACGGTAGGTACGGTACGGCGCCCCCTCGAGTGGGTTCCCGCCTTGTCGTGGCGGGGGGGCTTAGTAGCCGTGGCTTGTGGGCGGCCACGGTGAAGCTAAGAGAAACCCGAGGTGGGGCCGGCCTCTCCGGGTCTTGGCCGGAGACAAGCCCGTGCGGAGGCTGGCCAGTAGGTCGCTAGTCGACTGAGGTGGACTGCGGTGTCGCGCTCGTCGCGATACCGCGGCCGAGCCCATCGAGGCGGGGGCGGCGACGGGATGGACGGGCGGCGAGTGTGCCGCTGTCTGTCCGTCCTGCCAGCGGCCCTAACGGGTGCCGCCAACGTGTTGGCGGAGGCGGTGGGGCTGCAGGGGAAGAGGAGTGTCGGTATCGCGACGGCCGTTCTCCCTATCCTCTGCAGCCGTAGTGGCAGGCGCGGGGCCACTTTAATTGACCCGTTGCATCGGGACCAGGGCTGTCGGATACGGGCGCTGTCTGACGCCCAGTGCTGGTTGGTCCCAGGTGGTGGGTGGCGATGTGTCTGGTGTTCGACACATCGTCATTCTGGCGGGAGCTTAGGCTCCGTGGTGGGGCCCGAGTTGGGCCAGCGCTGTCGGGTGCCGCGGAGGAGTGCGCAAGCGTGCCCGTAGCCCCGACATCAGGCGCAGTGGTGGAACACCCAGGGGTTTTGGTGGGTATACTGTCCAGTCGGCAGGACTCCCACATAACCACCCGCCTGCCCTCGAGGTGTGGTGGTATCTATAAAAGATTTCCCCTGGCTAAAAAAAAAAAAAAAAAAAGGTACGGTACGGCGAGAAAAATATACTTTATCAAATATTACAGCATAATAAAATTTCCATGAATTATCTTTTTCCAACAGACTCTCAGAAAAAAAAAACTATTTGGGATAGCATCACAGCTTTGTCAATTATTTAACCACCGAACTTTGGTGTGAAAATATTGCGTAGGTAGGTAGATAGGTACCTACTACAACAGTACTTTACACTCAAGTGCAAAATCGACTTTCAGCTACAATGAAAAATCCAAATCACTAGTACCTATTTTATGTAATGTAAATGAGAAAGCGACATTTGAAACGGATGAAGAAAAACGAACAATAATTATTTACTTAGTCGGGGGACAGACTGGACTGATAAGGAGTGAAATCACGCCGGTCTGTCCCCCGATTATCAACCGGGGGACGGACAAGATTTTTTTCTTCCGGGGACAGACTGGGGGACAGACTGGAATAATCCCATTTCAAGACAAGGTGAGAATTAAGATCTTACCAAATAAACCGACCAATATTCCAATAGACACGACCCAGGAAGCATCATATTCAGATATCGCATGAGGTAAGACTGTGAGCTCCGCGTCTTTCAGCTTGGCTATCACTGGCGATGGCCATCCTGTTTCCAGCCCGAAGCAAAGATACGTGAAGTTTGCTGGAAAATATGATCAAAACATTAGTAAGTATTATAAAATTATTATTAGCAGTATTAATTATAATGATAGTATACTCGAATAGTAACTACGAAGCGCAAAATGTAGAGTTATTTGTCCAATAGGCATGATGATTAAAAATATATATTATAATCGCCCAAGTACGAGTCGGACTCGCGCACGGAGGGTTCCGTACTGTGTTGGAGCCCCCCTTAAATATTTATTTAATTTTATTACTTATATATTAGTGAAGTTAATATAAAACTAAATATTATGTGAAAATTTCAAGCATCTACCTGTTACCATTATTAATATAGAGCGAAAAACGTCTAAAAAATCAGGTTTGTTGTATGGGAGCGCCCCTTAATTATTAATTTTATTCTATTTTTAGTATTTATTGTTATAGCGGCAACAGAAATACATTATCTGTGAAAATTTCAGCTGCCTAGCTATCATGGTTCATGAGATACAGCCCGGTGACAGACGGACAGACAGAAGGACAGACGGACATCGAAGTCTTAGTAATAGGGTCCCGTTTTTCCCTTTGGGTACGGAACCCTAATAAGTATTTAGTCTGACAGATAAATCAAAAAAATATTTATCTTGATAGAGTTTTAATTCTGTGGCCGATTGCACGCTATAAAGAAGGCAAGGCAAGTAATTTTAGATGAGGTCCGTGTCCGGGTACTGTGCGAAAATTTAACAAGATTCAGAAAAAAAAACAACTAATAACAGTTAAGTTCTACCAAAGTATTCATTATTAAGGTTTCAAATCAAATTTAAGTTCGGTTCTGGAGAGGAACAGCAATTCGAAGTACCTACGTGCCTTCGAGATGGGCATCCGCCAGAATCAAACGATTGTTTTTCAAAAAAATCATCTTAAGAAAGATGTTTCACATACGTACCTACCTATGTCGAGCCAAACATAGTAGCCAAATTGATAGCTAGTCTTTTGCAATTTTAATATTTTTACTTTGCCAAGGTTCGACCATTCGCGGTTCGGAGTGTGCTCAGCCGATTTCTGTGTTACTATAAATTAAAAATTTAAAAAACCCCCGACACATTGACAACCATTTTGGGCACATTTGTAGAATTTTGGTTCCTCCATCCCCACTTTAACCCACCATAACTCTTAAACGGCTCAATCGATTTTTATAAAACATAGCTAAGAACACTCTCGATTAAGTCTCCTTTCATCCAAAAAAAACTAAACTGAAATCGGTTCAGTGGTTCGGGCGCTATGATGCCACAGACAGACAGACAGACAAAGAGACACGTCAAACTTATAACACCCCTCTTTTGCGTCGGGGGTTAAAAATTTAAATGGGACTATACCTTGGGAGTATATCCCTTCGAACTAAAAAATAATTTTTCGATTCAGTTTACAATTGGCAAAATTATCGATGTTCATTGTGTACAAAATTCGAATATTTCGCTTGAATTGTTTACATTATTGTTGTATTATCAAAAACGGCTCAGCCGATTTCTGTAAAATTTAAACTACCTTGGGAGTATACCCTTTCGAACTAAAAAAAAATTTTGTCAGTTCACTATTGGCGAAATTATCGATGAACATACACAAAAAAAATACATACACATTAACATAGGACCTCCTCCTTTTTGGAAGTCTGTTAAAAAAGAGGAGGCCGAACGTCTAAAGGAAGATGACGCTAGTAGTTACCCTATGCGTCGACGGAGAATCAGGCGGCACATAATCGCCGTATACCACCAGCTAGCTTAGCATACCGCACGACGACAAGAGTTTATCGACGTGTGAAAAGGTGACACGTATATACTTCACCATAACTCTGTCTCACGCATGTCAACGCTTTTAAGCTCCTGGAATGGAAAGGATTCGGCATCAACATCAATGGCGAATATCTCACTCACCTTCGGTTTGTTGGACGATATCGTAGTAATGGCAAAGTCGATGGAGGAACTCAGTACGATGCTCGAAGGCCTAAATCGAGTCTCTCAACAGGTGGGTCTTAAAATGAACATGGACAAGACAAAGGTCATATGTAATTCCCATGTTGTACCCACCCCTATTTCAGTTGGGAACTCGGTTCTTGAAGTCGTTGACTCGTACGTCTACCTAGGACAATTAAGTAGTCCAGTTAGGTAGGTCCGACTTCAAGAAAGAGGCCAATCGCCGAATCCAACTCGGCTGGGCAGCGTTCGGAAAATTGCGTAACGTCTTCTCGTCTGACATACCTCAGTGCCTCAAGTCGAAAGTTTTCGACCAGTGTGGTTTGCCAGTGATGACTTATGGCACAGAAACGTGGTCTCTCACTATGGGCCCTATTAGTAAACTTCAAGTAGCCCAACGAGCCATGGAGAGGGCTATGCTCGGAGTTTCTCTGCGAGATCGAATCAGGAATGAGGAGATCCGTAGAAGAACCAAGGTTACCGACATAGGCCAGCGGATTGGCAGGTTGAAGTGGCAATGGGCAGGGCACATAGCGCGGAGGACTGATGACCGATGGGGTCGAAAAGTCCTCGAGTGGAGACCACGTACCGGCAAGCGCAGCGTAGGACGTCCACCCACAAGGTGGACGGACGACCTCATTAAGACCGCAGGATCGCGCTGGATGCAAGCCGCTACCAACCGGTCTTATTGGAGGTCTTTAGGGGAGGCCTATGTCCAGCAGTGGACGTCCTATGGCTGAAAAGAAGAGAAAGAAGAAACAAATGTACCGTACTTAGGCAGATATTATTATATTACAGCTACACCTACCTAAGTACTTACAATTAAGATTTAATGAGGCTATGTAAACAAAATCAGTATTGACTCACCGACAATCACAATCAGGTATTGTCGCAGAATACAACTCTTGATATTAAAAATCATTTTACATTTAAATGTAACCCACATTAAGTCCACATGTTCGCGCACAACAGCACCTTAATCCACAGTAATCAATTCTTTATGTAACAAGAGAGTCAAGAGATTAATGAATATGTAGCTATCTTAATTTTATTACGATATTTTTAACTTAGTCGCATAATTTCACGCTTCACAGAAATGCCGTTGCATAATTCGCATTCTTCTCAAAACAAAACGGTGTGAACGCTGTTAAGTGCAAGTGTAGAATGATTTCTTAGAATTATACATCACTAACAATATGCCTTGTTTGTTTATTAATGCCTACATCTGCTACATCCAAATGTCTTCTACCTATAGGTTGACTGGCAGATAATGCTATTTAGCGTTAGGTCCTTCTTTTTGTACAAACGGTGTGCAATAAAGTGTTATGTAAGATACGGCCCTGTATAGACCGAATCAAAAATGGCGGCCTTATAGTCGGTCACAAGCTTTTTTAACCCCCGACGCAAAAGAGGGTATAAGTTTGACGTGTCTGTTTGTCTGTCTGTGTGTCTGTCTGTCTGTCTGTCTGTCTGTGGCATCCACAGAACAGGTGGCATCATAGCGCCCGAACCACTGAACCGATTTAAGTTTAGTTTTTTTTTGATGAAAGGAGACTTAATCGAGAGTGTTCTTAGCTATGTTTTATAAAAATCGATTGAGCCGTTTAAGAGTTATGGTGGGTTAAAGTGGGGATGGAAGAACCAAAATTCTACAAATGTGCCCAAAATGGTTGTCAATGTGTCGGGGGTTTTTTAAATTTTTAATTTATATTAATTATAGGGACTTATTACAAGATTTTATTTAGTTTCACCTGTCCCGTTGTCTGTCTGTGACGACCAGACTTGAGCTTGGTAAAAAATTAAGAAGTTGTCCTGCGGGCTTAGCATAAGGACCATAAAATTATACTATCGACGTGTCAGAACGTGACAGAGTTATGATGAAGCATATATCTGTCACCTTTGCACACGTCGATAAACTCTTGTCGTGGTCTTGTATGCTAAGCACACTGAAGTGAAATACCTCTTTACCTTATTGAGGATGCGAAGCTTTTACTCAGCTAATTTTGCTTTAGACTCCAGAGCCAAAAGCGCCACCGTCTTACCACAAAAGTTTTACGCACAGTTTAGATAATGTTTAACAGTACAAATTGCACGGTTAAACAGTGTTTAAAGCGTGTTTAAATATTTTGTGGTAAGGCGGCCAAAGTACAACGTGGGGGAGAGAGTAAGGCCCAAAAGCTCTAAGTGGTCAGCCATTTCCTGACAAATATATCCTGAAAAGTGGGAACTGCGTAAAACTGAATCCTCGTTCAGCTGTTAAGTGAGTTTCAGTCAGGATTGGTTATTCAGGATTTTGCGCAGCTAGTAGCTAACATCACAGCAACCAATAATTTTAGTTTGGTGGCTAAACCGGCCTTTTAAAACGTAAATAAAATTTATAATTATTTTTATATCTAAATAATGTTGATTAAACTTTTTAAAATATCATACAGATTCACATTTCATTAGATTTCAAATAATCGGCCAAGTACGAGTCGGACTCGCGCACGGAGGGTTCCGTACTGTATGGGAGCCCCCCTTAAATATTTATTTTATTTTTATTATTTATTATTGAAGTGAATATAAAACTTAATATTCTCTGAAAATTTCAAGCATCTACCTGTTACCATTATTAATATAGAGCGAAAAACGTCTGAAATATCAGGTTTGTTGTATGGGAGCCCCCCTTAAATATTTATTTTATTTTCTTTTTAGTATTTGTTGTTATAGCGGCAACAGAAATACATCATCTGTGAAAATTTCAGCTGCCTAGCTGGTTGATGGTTCATGAGATACAGCATGGTGACAGACGGACAGACAGACAGACGGACATCAAAGTCTTAGTAATAGGGTCCCATTTTTCCCTTTGGGTACGGAACCCTAAAAAGGAGGTTCGTCTGTTTGTGTTTTTTTTAAGTATGTTAAAAGATTACTCCGCTAGTAAACCTATTCGATAATTCCCTTTTTTGGTGTTTTTTTTTGGTGATCCCATTTAGATTTTATCAGTTGAGTTGCAATCAAAAACTGGTACACCTACATCGCTTCGAGCGACCTAATCCGAATATTGTACAGGATTGAAGTCGGTTATGCCATTTTTGTGTTAAATTATCGAATCTTCTTAGTAATCCATAGAGGGGCCTATGTCCAGCAGTGGACTTCGTACGGCTTATATGGATGGATGATGTGCCATTTCCGATGAAAAATAATTATTAAAATTTATTAATTTAACTAGACACAGTACAAAAGAAGCTGCAAACTTAACGAAGCAATTCAAATAATAAATTATAGGTTAAAAATATAAAACTAAGTATATTAAAACAAATGCAAATTTATTCGAAAAATATCGTAGGTACATACTTCATTAAATATTATATAATGAAAACCTGTTTATTTTTGGTTTTGACAGAAATTGTACGACAAAAGTTGTTGACCAGTAACTCTGTATCATCATCGCTATTTTCAGCTTGTCATCACCCACTGATGAACATAAATTGTAAGATTTTATGAGAGCCTCTCTTCTTATACGCCACATTTCTGTCCTGTGCCAATAAAATAATATTTATTAGTTTTTTTACTAATCCTATAAACAATACATAAAAGCGCATAATATTTTAACAATTATAGGTAGTCCGTAATAATTATTTTTCGCAAAAAATGGCATAGCCGCCTTTCACAAAATTTACCGCCGCGCAATTCGCCGTGTACAAATTCGAATATTTCGCTCGAATTGTCTACATTATTGTTGATTTTTCAAATGCGATTTCTGTAAAATTTAAATGGCACCACCTCGAGAGTATACCATTTCGAACTAAAAAAAGATTTTTTCAATTCGGTTCACAATTGGCGAAATTATCGATGAACATACACAAAAAAAATACATACAGCCGAACATAGAACCTCCTTACTTACGAATAGGGGTTCATGCAAAGGGGTAAATGTTGAGAGAAACCTATGAGGCGCTAGGACGCTAATGTACTTACTCGTTATGGGATTGATTCATGTTACATAAGTATACATAATGCTCCGTCACTAATGTTATTCTGTAGAACACACATGACTTCCAATAACTGTTGTTACTGTACCTGTTAATCTGTATAAAATGTAACCCGTTACAGTTACAATAGGCAACCTGCCTATTGTATTAAAGTGTATGTTGAAGGTGATGTATAATAAATGCTGTGTGTATTGGATAATTTCTGTGTTTGCAATTGTGCTTCCCTAACTAATTTACTAAATCTAGCCTCCTAAAACGTCATCATGACCTAGGTTCTCTTTGGAGTGTGGGGCTCTAGTCATAGGTCTCTAGTCTTCAACCTTGCAGGGATCAGTAGACTGTTGCTCACAATTATTTCGTCACCTACCACCCTAAATGGAGGAAATGAATAGGCATGGAGTACTCACCTCAGATTTCACCTCTTGAGGGAGGTCGCTACTATAGTTAGGTCATTGCCAGGATATACATGTACCGCCCTAATACTCCTGTTCTAACAAAAAATTGTAAAATTTATTTTTAATTCAATTAAATTGGACAGCGAGCTCTGGAAACAACCTCTTCTATATCTAAATTACCATTTCTACAGAATCACGAAACCACGGTAATGAGATCTAATTACCGTGATTTAACTAAACACAATAAAATTAAGATAGATAAGCTGATCCAATATCCTTGAAGAAATACCCAGCTATGAAAAAATACCCAGCTTAACAGAAAGATTTAACAGTAAATAGTTACTGTAAGTAAGGATATTTGTTAAGATAATTCGTTTATCTTTTGCAGATAGCATTGCAGTTTACTGTGTACCTACTAATCGCGGCCTTGTACTAATCTGGTCTATAGTTCTACTAGCAAACCTCCCGCTTTTGCTGTGCTCCTGGTACCATTACAAAATTTTCGGTATTTCTGTACTACATATAACTATGCATAATTAATTATTATATTATAAATAACTTGACACCAGGGCTAGCCGGCCTATACGAACACTCTTTTCCGTTTCTTCAATCAAGACTCATTAGACGCGTATTTTTTTTTTAAGCTATTGCATAGCTTCTATCGCGGGCCTTGAGCGCGGGGACCGAATCCAGAAATTCCGTAACGAAAAAACCTCACGCTCCCCACTCCGACGGGCAAGGAGGTGTGGCTTGAAGGCCGTGCATCGTCTAACGTCGTTTCAGTTCGGCAGTCTTCGACACGGCGTTGTGTGCGATTAGACGTAATGCTATGCAATAGCTTTACCGCGGCAGTCCCCGAGTGCCACACGTCTTTCTTTTTTTTTTTTACTTTTTTTACTTAGAGTATACTTCAAAATTGGTCCCATTCAAATTTTATCGAAATCGGCTTCACCATTTTCGATAAATCATCAATAATGTGAAAAATGCTGCAAAAAATGCATTGATCCATGCGAAATATTCCCAAATTCTGTACACGGTTGAAGTCGGTCATGCTATTTTTTGCGAAAAATAATTATTATATGCATATTTATAAACTTTAACAATTCGCACGTACATAAATACATATTGTGTACTGCCTGACCCGGTGAACTTCATATCACCTTCATCTGTCACACTAATTTCGATAGCGCTCGTAGCGTATTTTGACTAGGTGTTTGTCAGCGATCACCGATATTAAGCAACTTACCGCACGGTCAGTAATTGGATGGGTGGCCGCGGGTGGCATTTTCGAACTGAGGGCTACCGTGACTCGGATGACACGTTAAATTGTGGGTCCCGGTTGTTTTAACCGTTTAGCCATGTCAGAGGATTCAGGCGGCCTGAAAACTCTGACACCAGGGGTAGCCACCCGGCCTATACGTACTTACTTATTGTACTTACTAATTTCGATAGCGTTTAGCGCCACCAACGACCAGACACGGCAACTTTCACATATAGGAACATTTTGTATAGGAAAATTAAATTGATGTTTTTAATATTTTCCGCGTCATTTTCCCATTTTTAGGGTTTCGTACCCAAAGGGTAAAAACAGGACCCTATTACTAAGACTCCTCTGTCCGTCTGTCTGTCACCAGGCTGTATCTCATAAAACGTTATAGCTAGAAAGCTGAAGTTTTCACAGACCATGTATTTCTGTTGCCGTTATAATAACAAATACTATAAACAGAATAAAATAAATATTTAAGGGGGGCTTCCATACAACTACCCTTAATTTTTAGGCGTTTTTCGCTCGATATTAATAATGGTAACAGGTAGATGCTTGAAATATTCACAGAATAATACATTGTATTTTTACTTCAATAATAAATAATTAAAATAAAATAAATATATATAACATAAGAGGGGCTGCCGTACAGTACGGAACCCTTCGTGCGCGAGTTCGACTCGTACTTGGCCGTTTGTTTTCTTTCATAAAAACCATTTCCTGACAATAACAAACACAAGAAACAAATAATTAGGCAAATCGGTCCAAACGTTCACGCGTGATGCCGTGACAAAGGGAAATATGGAATAATTTATTATAAAAAATAATAAAATCACTAATAAATAACATATAAAAAATAATAATAAAAACCTGTGTATCAAGATTCTTTGATAAATGCGACCTGTAGTGATGCTCTACAAGATGTAGAGATGCTCTAGCTAATACATTTTTAGTGTATATTTGACAGGTCTGAGAATAGTTCGTAGGCTAAGATTAATGATTCTGAAGGCTTAGGACACCCAGCGGGCCCAGCTCATGGCAATAGTGGGGGCGGACCTCTCGCTACCAACCAACAGTCTGGAGTGCGGTCTGGGACTTCTGTGAAGAGGACGACATCGCGAGCCTCCCCATGCGCAGAAGGCACCCCCGACGTAGGTGCACACGATCGACTGCCTTCGAAACCAGAAACTCTGAGATAAGAGAGATGAGAGAGAGAATTCCCCGATAGTGCAAGATGTGCCCCGTGTTTCGGCACATCGTAGCGATGCCGGGTAGAGTAGAAGCTCCCTAAAGAGGGTCCCGAAGCGGACAACGCTGTTGGGGCTGCGGAAGAGTGCGGAAGCGTGCTCGTAATCTCGATACGTGGCGTCCTTCTCCAGATGTTTTTTATAAGGCAAAAAAAAAAATGTTTGCCGGTTCAGGACATCCACTGCTGGACATACAGCTTGTAGGGCAGGATTCCCCTACAGATCGTTAATAAGACCGGTTAGACATAAAGTAAATTTTATTGCTAGAAACTGTGTCAGTACATAGATGTTACCTACAAGTAAATTATTGGTTTTAGTAGTTTGTCCTAGCGGACATGCAATATGATATGGTAGCCATTTTAAAACTTAGACTAGAGACGTAATGGAAGGGTACCATAAACATTATTTAATATCTATATACATTAAATTTTATTAGTTTATAAAATTCGTTTCTGTAGATTGATTGAGATCAACCATTTATAAACACAATGTATAACAATAATACCTATCCAATATTAACTTTATCTTATGTTTAAAATAGTTATGTTATACTAAAACCTGAGATTATCCATGAATAAATACAAAACTTTTAAACAAAGTGACTCGCATCCAGCATGATTCTACGGTTTTGATAAAGTGATCCGTCCACCTTGTGGGCACTGTGTGCCCTGCCCACTGCCATTTCAACTTGCTAATCCGCTGGGCGCTGGTCAGATAGTATTACAGGTTTATTCATAAAAGGCATGGACACGAAGCAGAAAGGGTATCTATGATTCGTGAAAAAAAAACAGCATCCTGAAATCGCCAATACGTATGTAACAGCTATTTTCTCTCGAACATAATTTTCTTATAGACAATACTACTACATAATGACACATAGTTTAAGTCTTAAGAGCTCGGCTATGGCATTGCTGAAAACAAAAACAACTTTGTTCTACCTTAACATTTATTTAAGTATGTACTCATATTTACATTAGGTATTTACCTATTTATCGCATTGCAAATTGCAAAAATATTATTGTTTACAAGTCTTTAATCTTCTGTTTTCACAATCCACCTTTTTATCTTAGACAGTGTCGATATTTCAAAGATTTTCATCCCATCATCATCTATAACTTTCTTTATCCCACTGCTGGGTGTAGGCCTCTCTTATAGTGCCATCTCTCTCGATCCTGTGGAATCGAATCGTGATTTTTGCAATTTCGACTTCCATCCTATCTCTTTCAAAATACTACATTTTATGAAGTAAAGTCGCTTTTTATGTCTCTTTCTGTTAACCCTCTTAGATCTTCTAACCGAAATAACCAATATTTTGCAATGCGATTTTACAATATATTTTATAATATTTCTTCTGCAAGGTTTAATTAGAGGGAACATCTTACACACAAATTCAGCTATAAATCTATAAATTCAGCTTCTGTATCATCAGCACTTGCTTTTCTTCTCTCGGAGTCCAGCTCTTAACCAATAACTTTCCACGAACTCATTTTTAGACACTTTTAAATACTAGTAATATATCTGTCTCCTTCACTCTTCTCAGTTTTCTCATTTCCATGTCTCTTGTCACCACTCCTCATTTCTTTCTGTATCTCACTAAACGTCTTCCCTTTAGTTTCAGGGAGACAAAAGGCTATAAACAAGACCATAATGATACAAGCAATGCTAAATCCATAGTAAGTCGTCATGGGTCCTATGGATGACGTCACTTCAGGGAAGTACCTGATGACGAAGAACATGCAGGTGCAAGCAGCAAAGACAGAGATTGATACTCCTGTAGCTCGAGAACTGCCGTCAAAAAGTTCAGCGATGTACATCATCATTATGCAGCCGATGCCTGAAAAAAAAATCACACAGTTTTTCGTTGATCGTGCATAGCTCGCAGTCTGCACAGGTCTATGGAAAACTGTTTTGCCTATGCGAGCTAACCCCGAACTAACTTAGCTTTAGATAGATAGATAGATAAACTCTTTATTGCACATCAAGAAATAAACAAAAAGATGAAACAAAGATACATAAACAGTGTAACAATGGGCGGCCTCATCGCTGACAGCGATCTCTGCCAGGCAACCTTAGGATGGAGAGGACAGAAAGCGTATAAATTATGGACGGGGTGCGCATTAATTAAAAAAAATTAAAAATTAGATCATACATTGCAGCTTTTGGTCTGCAACTCGCGTAAAGATTCAGATTATAACTCCCCAGAAACAGAAAATACGGCAGTGTGTTCCATTCCCTGCTCGTACGGATTAAAAACGTTCAGTCAAACTGTTATTTTTTGCAAATAATTGCCTTTGTCACATTATTGTTGATTTATCAAAAATGGCTTAGCCGATTTCGATAAAATTCAAACGAAACCAATCACAAAGTATATTCTTTCCAATAAAAAAAGAATTATCAAAATCGAACCACTATATAAAAAGTTATGCGTGGTTATACATAAAAAAAATTACGCGTTAAATTGAGTACCTGTCTCCTCCGTTTCATTGGTCAACGAAAATGGTGTTATGAATAAATGATTCATCCAAGTCTTGCATTCCGAGATGCCTGATTTTGAATAGATTTAATAAAAATGTGGGTTATTATACAGACAATGTAGTTTTGTGTAAGAAAACAAGATTTGTTTAGTAAAATAATTCAATACAAACAAAAAGTTTTGGCTTTCATACCTGCATTGTAACAAAATATGGATAGCATGATGGACAGCAAGGGAAGATAGTTCAGAAATCCCTCAATCACATAATTCTGTTCTTTGACATAGAAGAATGTGCCTAAACCGATCTGAAATATTAAATTTTATCAATAAAACTATTCAAACAAGTAAAATAAAACGTCTAGTGGACGCGACGTGTGGTCAAAATGCTGGAGCATTATTTTTGACTTTCGGACGGCTCGGGCGTATATACCAACTTTACGGAAGACGTATTTTTTTCAAAATATATGCTTAACTAGCTTTTGCTTGCGGCTTTGTCCACGTGGTATTTTAATTTTTGTGATACCTATTACATCGGAACATTTTATATTTCCGTGAAAACAAGTAGCTTACTTCACTTTCCGTTGTTCAAACTAAGTCCTTGCCAAAAATCAAATTAATCCGTTAACCAACAAACACACTTTCGGATTTTATAATATGCCAACTGCCAACTGCATGGCAGTGGGCTTGAGCATTTAGATTATCTCTTAATCTTTTTGTATGATTTATAAGAAGATTTATTGTAAGTACTACGTTGTAGTTAATAAAGGCACTATGACCAGAAAAAAATATCATCATCAGTCCTTGATAATAATTCACTGCTGGGCATAGGCCGCCCTTTGTTTGTTGCCATTCACCTCTGACCTTTTCTAATTGCTTCCATTTGCAACCCAATATTGCTCGCATTGACTTGCAGGATGGCTTTGTTAATTAATGATATGGCTAATCAGTATGACAAAAAAAGTAAAGTTAAATTTGTTACAAGGTCCTTACCATTCCAACAGACATCACGGTCAAAGAAACAGTCAAAACTGGTTTCCTTCCATATCGATCCGTCAAAAAGATGGTGCAAAAGCACGCTAAGAGTTCTATACACCCTATAACCAAAGAAGATATTTCCGGAGAGATGTTGGTACCGGTAGAAACAAAGATTGTCTGGAGATAGATAGATATTGAGTTGTAGCCAGTGAATTGGGCGAAAACGACCAAAAACACGGCTATTCCAAGACATTTCCACACTGTTATATCTTTTAATGTCTCCAGTTTGTTCACGGAGGTGATATTTGAATAGTCGGTTAGTTCTTCGTAAGCCGCTTCTTTGGAGCCTCGGAGGTAGGTGAGTATTTCTACAGCTTCTTCTTTGCGACCTGAAAAAAAAAATACATAGAACTTATTGACCAAAAGTGAAGGTCTATACTCCCACACGTCGATATTACTTTTTTCTGTCCGGATCTTCGAGCAAATATCTACAGAGCCACAGTCCCTAAGTGGAAGTATTAAAAATATGTCCGAGCGCCATCATACATACCGACTTAGATATTTACATTAATGACGACCCGTTTTTTCGAATTTCGACTTTATGTCACCTAATTAGTGCTTTTAACCGAGCACTTTAGCCAAAGAAGATATAATAATGCTACGTACTTTGGCATCGCGCGGCGTTGTAGTCGGCTTGCAATCGCCTTGCGACTAACTAAAAAGTCTGCCCACTACATAGCTTGGGCAGAGTTTTCCCTCGGACACTTTTTTGCACGGTTATGACTCTATAGATATTTGCTAGAAGGTCCGGATGTTGATTTTTGTCAACATGTTGCATTTATCAGCGAATCTCGACGTTACTTGGTAGGTACGTATTTTCTATTAATATTAATGGAATTTGGGTGTTCTGTCACTACACTAGTACCATTAATTCGTTGTCGAATTTTTATTTTATTTCATTCAGAAAGAGGGGAAATTTGCAGTCGCGCTATTTATCAGGCGATTTCGATAATAATTGGCCAAATTGTTTAGTATCTAAATCGTAAGAAGATTTGCGAGAATAAACCAAATCAGCCAAGAGCGAGTCGAGATACATATATAAAATGCTAGCTGATCTGGCAAACTTCGTTTCATGCAAAATCTTAATAAATTATCGCCTATGTGTTATTCTGATGTTTAAGCATTGCTATTGCAAAGTTTCATCTTAATCCGTTCAGTAGTTATTGCGTGAAAGAGGAACAAACATCCATACATACAAACTTTCGCGTTTATAATAATACTAGCTGACCCGGCGAACTTCGTTTCACGCATTATCTTAATAAATTATACCCTTTGTGTTATTCTGATGTATTAGCGTTATTATTGAAAAGTGTCATCTCAATCCGTTTAGTAGTTGTTGCGTGAAAGAAGAACAAAAATCCATACATACAAACTTTTGTAATTTTAGTAGGAAGTAGGATATGGCTTATAAAGATTCAGTTAAAGAGATATGTCGCGAGGTCTGCTGTTTGGAGAACTACTAATTTCACCTTGCTCATCTTAGGAATACAACAGTAACTCATGGTGAATCAGCATGAAATTTCCAAGTGCGCCTACGAGGTTCGATAACACTAAGTTCATTAATCCATAAGAAGTTCATCGATATTGACATAAGATGAGTGGTTGTTATCAAGATGATTATCTACCGTGAATGTCGTCTGGTGGACGCAGCATGTGACATTGCCATTCAGCAATACCAATTGCTGCTAGCCACTGCTAGCAAACTGCACGCGCAGCCTAGAGACTTACCGATAAATGATTGTTTGAATTTGGTAAAAAAATGTTACTTTGTGGTACAATAATGCAAATTTTTAAATTAGTTCAGAAAAGAGTGCACATATTTGCATTTAGACTGATCACTATCACTACATAGTATAAAACAAAGTCGCTTCCCGCTGTCCCCATGTCCCCATGTATGCTTATATCTTTAAAACTACGCAACGGATTTTAATGCGGTTTTTTTAATAGTGATTCAAGAGGAAGGTTTTTATATATATAATACACCTGAGCGAAGCTGGGGCGGGTCGCTAGTTAAAAATAAATGCAAAAATGCAATTAGTGGATGCATAATTATACAGGGTCATAGGTATTATACGCAAAATCTTTTAAGGGTGGTCTATTACATCTACACAAACAACTTTTGTACTAGTACTACTTTTCAAAATTCGCAAAAAAAATCGCTTCTCCATACATTTTGCCGCGCGTTGACGAACTTTTTGTATGAAAAAGCTGTTTTTTTTCTTCGTGATTTTCCAAAAGTCCTGGAACAAAAGTTGTTTGTCTAGATGTACTAGGCCCGCCCTTAAAAGGTTTTGCGTTTAATATCTATGACCCTGTATATTTGCATTTTTACCTTTTGAATATAGGAAGTAAGGTGTCTCGGGCAAGAACAGGACAGGAATAAACAGTACAATCACGAGCACAGTGACCATGATATTGAGGTTTTGGTAGGACAAGAACGGTCCTATAGTCAACATGATCATGGTTCCTATAGCAAACGACATCTGGGCGATGGTGCCTAGCGCTCCTCTTATTTCTTTCTGAAATAAACATTTCAAACTATTAAGTTTAGTTGGTATACTAAGCGCCACACAAATCGGTGGATGGGAAGTTATGCGCAGAACGCTGCGCAAAAGGAAAATATAGGTATGCGAGGGAGCCAGAAAGACGAGACGCCAGGGGAACACCCGCTCGCTAACCTCATGCCTTCCGCGCGTTTCCTACGCCCGTGCTCACCGCTACGACACGCGGCGTCGGAATTGTGCACATATGCGCAATAATTAGCGAATCACGGCGAAGTGTCATCTGCGGCTAAATTCTCATCCGCGTGGCGCTTAGTATAAGCATATTGTATGTTGCATAGATAGATACATCTAACCTCTTGTATGTTGAAACACCGGCTCCCGGTATAAAAACATTTTCGCCGGAACTGTGGACATACCGGGAGCTGGTATGGGTAAGTGTGTTCTCATAATTGCTCTAAAGCACGTCATTGTATATACCCTATCCTTTCTAACACGTTACAAATGCATAAAGAAAAAAACAGGCTGACTAGTGAAGCCAAAATCTCGCGCAGCTTTAGTGAAAAAAATGTAAACAAGAGTCAGTCAAAACTCCGCCATCGCCTAGGTGACTTCTTATTTTTTATTTTGCTGAAAACTTGTGTTTTATCTTGAAGTGATTCGCTGAATATTAGAAAAAACGATGGAAGGGTAAATAAAATATTTTATGAACTTCCAAATATTGTTGTAATTAAAATTATAATCGAAACTTATCTAAATATCATAGTACCCTATGTTGAAAGTACTATATTAGCTATAATTGAGTATTTATATAGAAATGGTTGAAAGTGAATAAAGATTATTCAATTTACAATAAGATTTTTAACTTGAATTGACTTGATTCCTACTAGATACGGAGAAAATCCAGTTACAGTAAAAGTCTATCTCAAAAATGGGCTGTCTGTTGACCATACCGGCTCCCGGTACCACAGATATGGCAAAATGGGCTAATGTCATTCAACATACAAGAAGTTTCCTAATAAATTGTTAAAATCTATCTGTGAATCTGAAAGAAGCTACCTATGACCAAAATCCTGGTGTATATATATTTGGTCCAACTCTAGTCTTATCGTTATTCTGCGTGGTGACAGAGCCAGAAAGTTGGGCACGCTGTCAACAGGCATAATATGTGGCAGTGGGTTTTTAAGCACTTGGATTAAATCCCTCTATTGTTGCCCGTGGTAGAGAAACGTTGTCATTTTTAACCGATTTCCAAAATAGAGGAAGCTCTATGTTCGTCTGTAAGTATTTTTTTTGTGCGTATGTTCATCGATAATTTTGTCAACAGTGACCCAAATCGAAAAATTATTTTCTAGTTCCAAAGGGTATACTCCCGAGGTGGTCTCATTTAAATTTTACAAAAATCGGCTGAGCTGTTTTTGAAAAATCAACAATAATGTAAACGATTCGAGCGAAATGTTCGAATTTTATACATGACAATGGAAGGCGGTTTTGCAATTTCTTGCAAAAAAAATAATTATAACAATTGTCTCTCGGTGATTTGAGTAAAGACTGCTTACACTGGCTATTTCCGAAGTATAAGTGAAGAGGAGGCCCATCCCGAAGACATCAGCAATACCGTTCAGGGACTTGGCCAGGAGCAGCATCCACACATCCGAAGCGAAGACCGCGAGGAAGCAGCAGACCAGACGCGGGATGGTTACTATCGTGAAGCAGATCTTTCTGCCCAGCTTATCCATCAGGTAACCGGTGAAAAGCATTACTGAAAAACACGGATAGGATAGAAAAGAGAAACTTACTTAGAAATATTCAACAAGTCAAGACGTGAAAATAACTCCTTCCACATCAGATTTTAATATGCACGGGTTGTTTTTAACCCCCGACGCAAAAGAGGGGTGTTATAAGTTTGACGTATCTGTTTGTCTGTCTGTGTGTCTGTCTGTCTGTCTGTGGCATCATAGCGCCCGAAGCACTGAACCGATTCAGTTTAGTTTTTTTTGGATGAAAGGAGACTTAATCGAGAGTGTTCGATTGAGCCATTTAAGAGTTATGGTGGGTTAAAGTGGGGATGGAAGAACCAAAATTCTACAAATGTGCCCAAAATGGTTGTCAATGTTTCGGGGGTTTAGACGACCCGCCCCGGCTTCGCACAGGTGTATTATACATAAAAACCTTCCTCTTGAATCACTCTATCCATTAAAAAAACCGCATCAAAATCCGTTGCGTAGTTTTAAAGATTTAAGCATACAGACAAACAAACAAACAAACGAAAATAGCGACTTTATTTTATACTATGTAAGGATAAGGATATAAAATGCAGGAACATTCAGAGACGAATATGTTCATTATTATGAGCAATTAATAATTATAAGGTAAGGTCTTCGAGCAAATATCTATAGAGTCACCATCGTGCAAAAAAGTGTCCAAGGCAAAACTCTGCCCAAGCTACGTAGTGGGCAGGCTTTTTCGTTAGTCGTTAGGCGGTTGTAGCCCGACTACAACGCATCGCGTTGCTAAAATCGAGATTTGAAAACACGGATCATTGTGAACGATTTAATGTAAATATCTAAGTCGGTATGTACTCGTATGACGGCGCTCAGACATTTTTTTACTACTTTCCTTTAGGGACTGTGGCGTTGTAGATATTTGCTCGAAGGGTAAGGTGTATGGGGTCAAATTCAAATAGCAAAAAAAGCAGCTTCGCCATACATTTAGTCGAAAGTTAATGTTTCCGCTGAATGCAAGCCGCTTCCAACCTATCTTGTCTCTACAGCAGAAGGACAGATTTCGTTAATTTTCGTTATTAGCAAAATCCCTGATTAGATCTGGAGGACTTATCTGTCCTTTTGCTGTAGAGCTGTGTCTACTGTTTTATTGGAGATCTATACAGAAAGCATATGCCCAGCAGTTGCCGTCCTATGGCTCATGGGAGGATGGATAAAATCTTACCAAATATGCCGACCAATATCCCGATAGAGGCCACCCACGCTCCATGGTAGTCCGATAGGGGGTAGGGTAGCACGGTTTGGTTCAAATCCTTCAGTTTGGCTATCACTGGTGATGTCCAGCCCATTTCCAATCCGAAGCTGAGGTAGATGAAGTTTGCTGAATCCAAATATACAGGGTTATTTCTAGTCAATTAGCATCATTTTAGGGTCTTATTCTGTACATCAAAAATAACTTGTTCTGCGACTTTGCTCAAAACTCAAAAAAAAAATTTTGTTGTTCTATAGAAAAATGTCGTTCACCCACGACAAAATGGATCATCAGATTTTTTTTAGTTCCGACAAAGGTCGCAGAACAAAAGTTGTTAGTTTCAATGTACAGAATAAGCCCCTAAAATGATACCAATTGATTAGAAATAACCCTGTATATAAGTGGTTCAATACAGTGTCTCTGGAACTTTCAAAGGTGTTTATATATGCTCATCATTATGATAACTTTTGCCCGCGACCCGCACGGTATTTTATTTTGTGTGCTATCCCATGCGAACATTTTATTTTTCTGGGATAAAAAGTATCTAATGGCACTTTCCGTCTTTCAAACTAAGTACGTCCATGCCAAAAATCAAGTCAATCCGTTGCTTCGTTGCTGCGTGAAAGAGGAAAAAACCAACAAATGCACTTTCAGATTTAAAATAATAATTATTAGTAAAGATTTGTCCATGGCGGCCATGTTATATAAGCTTTGCTTAGTTTGGGGACAGAAACCATCTGTATTTATTTTATTTATTTATGAATTTATGAATTTTCCATCTAAGAAACTTGTGAAGATGGGCAAATGTATATTGCTGGCAAAAGAATCTAGCTACTTCTCTTTTTAACCCCCGACGCAAAAGAGGGGTGTTATAAGTTTGACGTGTCTGTTTGTCTGTGTGTCTGTCTGTCTGAGGCATCATAGCGCCCGAACCACTGAACCGATTTCAGTTTAGTTTTTTTTGGATGAAAGGAGACTTAATCGAGAGTGTTCTTAACTATGTTTTATAAAAATCGATTGAGCCGTTTAAGAGTTATGGTGGGTTAAAGTGGGGATGGAAGAACCAAATTTCTACAAATGTGCCCAAAATGGTTGTCAATATATCGGGGGTTTTTTAAATTTTTAATTTATATAATTATATTCTTATCGTTGGAATAGGTACCTGTGTAAATTATGGCGCTAGTTAGCTCCATTATTTTCCACGAAACTTGGTACTAAGGTTTCATAATATAGGTTACCTACCTATTTTTATATAGTCGGCAATTTTTGATTTGATGTTTTCGCCAAAAAGGGCTGAAATTTTGCTGCCGCTCTATTAATCAATTAACTTCAGTAATATTTGGTAAAATTGTTTAGTATCTAAATCATAACAGGATATTTGCGAGTATGAACTGAATCAGTCAAGAGCGAGTCGAGATTAAATAGGCTTATGAAGATTCAGTTAAAGAGACGTGTCACAAGGTCTACTGTCCTGAGAACTACTAGTTTCTTATTCATTATAATAAAATAATATTAATGTACTCACCCACTATCACAATAACGTACTGTCGCAGAACACAATTTCTAAAATTGAAAAACATTTTCAAAATGCAATTTATGTCGCATGTTCGCTAGCCGTTGCTCCGCATTACTGAGTAACTGAATTCATTCTTTAGCAAATAACGAGACATTAGTGTGTGTACTGTGTAGTCATAATCTTTAGGCCCTTCGCACACGTATGCGTATCGTAACGCGACTACATGTGCGAAGGCGGTAAATGCTTCCTACGATACGCTGCAGCACCGCTCCGTGCGCGGACTTGTTTGACCATGTACTACACGCTTGTATTGCTCTCGTCCAGCACGGGTAGCATGGCAAAGGGAACAAACAATTTTATCCACTTTTAATGTCAGTTGTCATTGTCAATCCATACTTTATTTCCGCTTCGAGGGGATATAATGGTGGAAAGACAATTTGTCCCTTTGCCATGCTACCCGTGCTGCGCGCGTATTGCGATACGCTTACGATACGACTACGCTACGCCACGGTAATGATTACCGTGGCTACGCCTACGTGTGCTAAGTAGGTCAATCTTAAATAAAACCATACCTACATTTAATTTGCTTAGTAGCATAAATCGTAACCAGACTCAGCGAGCTATGAAGTCGAACAAAGGCCCAACAATTGTATTTTAGTAAAAGAGTGCAGTGAAGTAATTAGTTGTCCGCAAACGAGGAAATAGCTTTCTTTGTTTTTTTAGGAGACCGAAGTTGTTAATCCTAGAGCGCTTGTTCACTGCCGTTTTTAGGATTCCGTACCCAAAGGGTAAAAACGGAATACTATAACTGAGACTCCGCTGTCCGTCTGTCTGTCTGTCTGTCACCAGGTTGTATCTTATGAACCGTTACAGCTAGAAAGCTGAAATTTTCACAGATGATGTATTTCTGATGTAAAAATAGAATAAAATTAATATTTAAGGGGAGCTCCCATACAACAAACCTGAATTTTTAACCGTTTTTCCTTCAATATTAATAATGGCAACAGGTAGATGTTTGAAATGTTCACAGAATATTAAGTTGTATACAACTTATCATATCTAATTCAATAATAAACCATTAAATAAAAATAAATCTTTAAGGGGGGCTCCCATACAGTACGGAACCCTTCGTGCGAGAGTTCTACTCGTACTTGGCCGATTTTTTCACCGGACAACTAGCGATCTACAGTTCATTTAAATTGGGAACGTAAATTCTACAGACAGTAGCACAGACAGCTCAAAACACACCCGTTTTCATCAGCGCGGTTAAAAAATGGTAACAAGTTTTTAAAATAGCAGCGTTTTACCTGAAATAAAACGCATATTAAAATACTTACCTTACTGGAAGCTTTTATAGTGAGAGAGCGTATCCCTTTCCGTCGAACAGCTAACGTTTTCAGTCCCTTTAAGCGTTGTAACCGGAAGCCTCCAGGTGGCGCCCCTGTAGCGACTGCGCGCCATTTTATTTTCTAGGAAAAATAGCGTGCCTTTTGGCCTCATTGCGTTAATTTTTGTAATTTCCACCAGGCAGAAATTAAAAGTAAAGCTTCCAGTAAGGTAAGTATTTTAATATGCGTTTTATTTCAGGTAAAACGCTGCTATTAAATAACTTGACCGTTACTGGAAGCTTTTATAGTGAGATTCTGTTTGTTATCGCCTGGTGGCGTCACCTGGAGTGGGGCTTTTAATTATAACTTATGATTATGTATTACGCCAATGTGAGATCTATAGCTCGGGTGACAATTTAATTACTAATGATTTCAAATAAATTAAGTTATTTCATAGTGAATAATGTCCAGAAAATATAAAATATAACCTCAATCCCATAAGAAAATGGACATCAAGAATCTTCCGGTCACTTAGGCCATTTTCTTCAATAAACATGACCTATTTTGCAAGAGTACTTTTAATTTGCAAAATTAAATAAAAACAATAAACAACAACAAAGTGTTAACGTATAAATAATTTACAACATACGTTAAGCTTTAATATGTACATAAACCCACGAGGATTTTATAACAACGCGTTTTCGTTGTGTTCATCGCATATCTACATGCATACCTGTACTTACGGTTAGGCTGGGTGGCTAACCCAAGTGTCCGGGTTTCTAAGCCACCTGAAAGAATCTGACATCGTATAATAGATCCAATTGAGAAGGATTTGTTCGGTAATGATATTTACATTACATTATTGCAGGAATGCGATATGCATTCGTATTTTGCGTCATTACTAAGCAGAGAGTCACACGCAATAGAATTGTTACTTTTAGAGTACCTCTCCATCGTGAGGAGCAGTGGATGGCTAGCTTAGACTGTGCCATTATTGCAAGGATGCGTAATGCATTCATATTTTGCATCATTGCTAAAGCAGGGAGTCCCACTCGATGGAACTTTTACTTTTCAAGTACCTCTTCCTCGTGATGGGCGGTGGATGGCTTACTTAGCCTGTGCCATTATTGCAAGGATGCGTTATGCATTCATATTTTGCATCATTGCTAAAGCAGGGAGTCCCACTCGATGGAACTGTTACTTTTCAAGTACCTCTCCCTCGTGATGGGCGGTGGACGGCTTACTTAGCCTGTGCCATTATTGCAAGGATGCGTTATGCATTCATATTTTGCGACACTACTAAAGCAGGGAGTTCCACGCGATGGAACTGTTGCATTTAGTGTACCTCTCCCCCGCGAGGGGCGGTAGGTGGCTTGCTTAGCCTGTGCCGTTCGACATGAGTCGATAATTTGGCAATAAATCTCGAAAGTTGATTTACTTCAGATTTTGACCTCATAGTAGTTATGTAGAAGCCAATTCAGTCAATATAAAATTGAAAGAATATATTAAAAATATAAAATTTAAAATGTCACTGACCCACTAAAAACAATGGTCAAACAATGGCAGCTAAAATAAAATCAAAGTAATTATGCAATTAAATGTCACGGAACAGTTATTGGTCTCGTACTTATACGTACAGGATACATTTGTACCTGTTAGTAAATCTCTATAGATTTAATGGTCTCTAGCTTATAGCTATCAGTTGGAGTTGCGCCTGAAAATTTCCAATTGTCATGCGAAGCAATAGCGCGATTTTTAATAAGAGTTGTTTTAGCTGCGACTAACAATGTGTGAGAAATAGGTAGCTAATTTCGTTCCAATACTAGTTTTGACAAACTCACTTGATTAATAACTCACAAAAGAAAACAAAAACTAAGAAATAATTCACAAAAAACAACTCCCGGCTCGATCGTCAAGTTGCGAATGTAGGATTAATCTGTACTTAACGATTAGTTTTATGTAAAGCAAATTAGTTAGGCTGCTTTTTACAATGATATTATTATGTTGGATTACAACATTCTCAAAAATTCAAAAATTCGTCTTCACGTTTTCTTCCGTGCGACGGAAGATCACACAATCTAGCAGCAGTAGTATCTGGCCACAAATGCAACATACATTACTGCATGTATTAACACAAAGACATCAACATTCTTTTTAATCACTTCATTGAAACTAGTGTGAGGATTAATTATTAAATTTTATATGAAAACCGGATACAACTCACGACTATATTTAATATTCTTCATAATTTCATTGTTTTCTCCTTAATTACAACTAAGAACGCCATTTCATGAAATATAAAAAATCTTGCGGCTATAAACTAAACCTAAATATGACACATTAGTCATGCGATTATGGTATCGCATCTGTTTGTCATTTTATTTCACTATACGAACTTTACAACACGTTTGTAGTCGCAGACACAATTATTAGGTAGGCACTGCGTTTGTTAAGTGGTTCTGTAAAGTAATGTCAAAATAATGCAACCAGAAAGGATGCACCTTATTCTCTATTTTCTTAAAGTAGAATGACATTATATTACACAATATAAAGTAGGTAAGTAGATTTGTTGATGGGCCTTTAGTAGCTTTGCATTCTGGTATGCGATATACGAGTATAAGGTACTCAAATAATATGTAAGTACATCATAAAATGACGTTCATTTTAAATAGTGAACTTAAACACTGCTAACATAGTTGAAATGGGGGGTATGGATTAAGTATAAAATAAATATCGCAACGGCAGTTTAAATATCTATTAGTCTTACACGGTTTTTGTTATATGCGAAAAACAAAGAGTATGTGGGTAACTCACTTTCCTAGTGACATTTATCTATTAATTTATGTTTTTCCTATATCGGTAAGAGCAAACATGTTCACGATTGCTATCCTTGCGGATAAGATATGCTTATTTTCTCCAAATAGTTTCGATTTTAGTAGATACACAACATAGTACTGCTCAAGCAAGTCTTGCCATCACCTAAACAGGGTACTTGCATAATTGCAACTTGAATGGTTTTCTTTCCCGAAAATGTGAAGAGATTTAATAGAATTTAAATAGATGCGAGCTGTGTACATGTTTCTTTAATATTATGTTGTTACCATTTACAGACTTCCTACAAGGAACAGTCTGAGTTTTCTTATGGTATATTTAATTAATGTATTTTAATGATATAAGCCCTATTTTATACAAACCCTTACATATTTTATTATTTTTGGGTATGCTACAAATTACTTAGTGCTTTGGTTTGAGAATACTCCCTGACCTCCCTGTCGGAAAAAAATCACTACGTTTTTCAGTGATTTATTAAAAGCTTGCGAATGTTTGATAGTGATATAATTGATTACGTTAGGATTGCAATTATTGGAGTTAGAATCGCATGAATTATGTTTATTCAATTTTTCCCAATAAAACTAACTGAATAGAATCCACTGGTCTTGTAGCTACTAGTATGGAAACCCGGCGAGGGTTTTAGTAAAAATCATACTCTTAGCTTATTAAGTTGAACATCGTGAATATCTTAAAAATGTACAAAAAGGGTATCTACATCGTAACGGCATATACATCGTAATTTCACAAAGGGAGGAGGCAAGGGTAGCATATTATAATTATGTTCTGCTATGATTGCATATTATAATTATGTGAAAAACACATTTACCTCAGTCCTGCGACGATAGTATGCAAAGACCCGACTATGTACAGTAGCTCAAATCATCCATTAAAATAAGGTCAACCGCATTGAATGCTTAATTTGAATAGAATTTCATATTTTCTATGAAAGAAAATAATAGTAATTTCATTTTCCAAAACAAATAACGCAAATAATTAAATACTGTACAAGGTAGTGGCCGAAACTAGACAAATATTTCTTATGATTTGTGGAAGTACACTCAGTTTTTAAATTCTTTGCATAAATCGTGTAGAATTCACTCCGCGAGAGCGGCATGTATCACAATAAGCACTGACCATTTTACACTGTATCACTCGCTTTCCAAGTAGTGAATTTCACAAAAAGCACTGACTCCATGAGGGTAGTTAATTGATGATGTGCATAAATCCGGTAGGTGCGCTAACCTGTTCATTTATAATTTTATCGATTTTATCATTATATGATCGGTAACAACATGTTCATATCAAGCACACGCCACTGATGTCAGGTAGCTTGATCCGTTCCTAAGGTATTAAAAATACCGACCCCACGAGGGTGGTTCTCATGCATTGAAGCATGGTAACGTTGCTTCTTCCATACTGTTATACATGGTTTTGTCAAACAATTTGCTAAAAATAATCAGAAGGTAGTTTCTGAAAAATACATTTATCCTAAAACGGCGGTATTTGTAATATCACGTATATTTCGAGTCGAAAGAACAAAATTTGCTCGGAAATAGGCGCTTAGGTACTCAGTAAGCTCAATAGAATCAGCGAGACAACCATTCATTATTTTCCAACACGTGTTGAAAGAATCTGCTCATTTTCTAACGAATAAAATGAAATCTAAACGCATCAAATAAAACTTTGCAAAAAATTTTATCAACTGAGATAAAGTTCTGATCTTATTAGAAACTCTTAGGTAAAATAAGATTTAAAATCGTAAGGTGGGTGCTATTTATCGGCTATCGTAAGGTGCCGTATATTTTTCCCAGGTTGCTTGATACTAGGTTTAGGAAACCTAGGTATATCTGACGGCGCCGAATATATGAACACTGCAGTGTTAAACTGCCGTATAAATAAAATTCTACTGCAATATAAGCTTAAAGAAGTTCTACTAAGAATCCAAATTTCGCTCACCCATTTTCATCGATAGATTTCTCCGTCTGGTTGGAAACGTTCAGCACGCTTACCCGCTGCCGAAGAAGCTCTGCTTAGCTGACACCACATGACTTTGACCGCTTGAAGAAGTCGCGTTCATCTATTTTTTAAAGGAAATTTATTAAACAGGGATGAAAACATTTGTATAGGGCAACCGATTGCCCTATTTGAAGTACTTTTGGTTAAAACCCATTAGGCTCTGCTGAAAATTTTGTAAACGAACGGTAAAAACCGTTAAAAATTTATTTATTAAGAAAATTCTATGCCACACTGGTTTTCAAACCTTGGGCACAGTAAATTTCTTTAAAAAATCCATTTTTAGAGAAATAGATGTAATAATATGTGGGAACTTACTGCGCAAGTACTTATACTTAGCTCCGTTATTTCTTGGAAACAACGTGTTCATTTCGATGATGAGCACCACCACATATTCACTGAGTTTAATCTGTATATTAGTTATAGATAATAATTTTATAAAAAATAAACTGTGCAACAGGCCGGGAGCTAGCTAGAGCTGCCCGGAGCTGTTGCTTCGACGAAAAATTCAACGCCAATGTGGCCAAAAGGCACGCTATTTTTCCTAGAAAATAAAATGGCGCGCAGTCGCTACAGGGGCGCCACCTGGAGGCTTCCGGTTACAACGCTTAAAGGGACTGAAAACGTTAGCTGTTCGACGGAAAGGGATACGCTCTCTCACTATAAAAGCTTCCAGTAACGGTCAAGTTATTTAATAGTAGTTTCACACTTATTTTACCTGTATGGATCTAGTAAGTAAGCTCAAAGTAGCCTGACGTGCTATAAAGAGAGATAAATGTGGAGTTTTTGCGACATTGAATCAGGAATGAGATCTGTAGTCGAAATTAATTACACCGATATAGCCCAGCGCTTTAGGTATGGCGAAATCTTTATCCTTACTTAAATTATTATACCTATAAATCCGAAAGTGTTTTTGCTGGTTTGTTACTGTCACGCGGCAATAGAGCAACGGGTAGACTAGATTTTCGGCACACTTCGTCAAAAGATCGGGAAGTGACATAGGCTTTTTATCGTAGAGAAATAAAAGGTTCCTATGACATAGCCCTTGGATAGCACAGAAACCAAAATATCGCGCGGACAAAAGCTAATCGCTACTAATATTATAAATGTGAAAGTAAGTTTGTTTGTTACGCTTTCATGGAGCAACAGAGCAACGGATAAACTTGATTTTTGGCATGAATATAGTTCAGAGGCTGGAAAATGACACAGGCTACTTTTTATCACGGAAAATTATCAGGTTCCCGTGGGATAGCACAAAAATCAAAATATACGGGGGCGGAGCCGCGGGCAAATGCTAGTAGAATATAATTTGTATTCTGTTCCGTGGTTAAAGTGCTGTTAGACTGTTACGTTATACTTACATGTAGATTAGGTATGTTATCTAGGTATTTAATCTGGATTACTTATTCAAGAAGTTTGTCTAGTTAATCTGTTGCCAGGCCTATACAGGCTTAAACACATAAAGATATTATCATTATTATGCATTTAATGTAAATTAAAATTCAGACAGCCCCTTACAACATATTTTATTTTATTGAACCAACTAAAGCTTATCTCATATTGACTTTAAAAATCACTCCTTTTATTAGCGAGCTACGGTGCCACAGACTGACATACAGATACACAGACACACAAATCATACATCACCCTTCTGTATTCCTGAGGTTAAAATACTAAATCAACATACATAAAATTTTCATATTCTTACTGACTTAGATTTTAGAATCTACTACTAGTAAATAAGTACTTACTAGTATATAAAGTTATTTCTAATCATTTAAGCATCCTTTTAGGGGCTTATTCTGTACATCAAAACTAACAACTTTAGTTCTGCGACTTTTGTCAGAACTCAAAAAAAAAAAACAGCTGTTCCATACATTTTGTCGCGGGTAGAATAGAATAGAAAACACTTTATTGCACTCAGTAAAAATAAGACAACAGTAATACATGAAAAACTTATTAGTGTAGCTCAAGGCGGCCTTATCGCTGGAAGCGATCTCTTCCAGGCAACCCATGCACGGAACGGAATGATCTTAAAATATATCACGGCATATTTTTCTATGGAACAACAAAAAAATTTTTTGAGTTTTGACAAAAGTCGCTGAACAAAAGTTGTTAGTTTTGATGTACAGAATAAGCCCCTAAAAGGATGCTAATTGATTAGAAATAACACTGTTTAATCAGTAGCGTAGCGTGTTGTCAGAGAGGTAGATATTAAAAGACATCTTTATCAAAAATTAAAGAAAAAAAATTGGCACTCGCTGCGCTCCCGCTTTTCTTTTGCGCACTTATAATCTCTATTTTAACTATGATTTTGATGAAAAATACGAAAAAATAAGTGCTTTCTCACTTCTCATTCTGAATTCCATTTTTTTGTTTGTAAATGAAAAAATTTGCTCGCTGTTTTCGCGCTTATTGAAATGAAGTACGAGGGGCCGACTTTTGTGGTTGAACCTGGACGGATAAAACCCACGCTACGCCACTACATATAAAATGATCAACTACAAGTATTTCACTGTATATTAATTTCTAGTATCTATAGAATAAACTGAATTCTGATTATCTTGTTCCTTCTTTCTTCCCAAAGCTTCCTGAATTTCACTAAAACTTCGGCCTTTTGTCTCGGGAATAAAGAACACAATAAATAGGCAGGTGATGATGCAGGAACTTGCAAACATCCAATAGGTGGCAGCAGGACCTGAAAATTAAATGCATTATAAGTATTTCACACATATGGAGTGATGTAGTGCTGTGGGACATGAGAGAGTGCAGTGTTTCCGAAGACGATGTCGGAGATCCAGCGAAGTGGAGGAGGAAAGTGAGGAAAGCTGGCCCCATCACCATGTAGGATATAATAGAGCCAGAAAGAGAGAGAGATATATATATTCCACACATTTACATATATGTATCCTTGGCATTCATATCACAAGCTTAGCTTAGTTTAGGACCATAGACTGTGTGTAAGATGTCCCCCTAATATTTATTTATGTATTTATAATTTTTCTTAAATTTTTAGTAGCTATTTTTTTAGTAACATTAAAACTTGGGTCACACAGAGGCGGGAGCCGCGAGAAAGCGATCCGATAGCGGTCCAGTACAAAGGATCGCGCCCGCTTTTATGTATCAGGTTGCAAATTCGAATATTACAAAAAAACGCCGTCCCGGGTCGCAATCGCTCCCGCCTCTGTGTGACGAGAGCTTTAATTATGTAACTAATCAATGCTGGATCAAAGCCGCTACGAACTGGTCTTATTGGAGATCCAGAGGGGACGCCTATGTACAGCTGTGGACGTCATATTATATGATAGATAGATGAATAGATATGATCAAACGGCTGCGTAAAGTTCTCCTCGTGGTATGACAATACCACGAGGATCATTGTATTGTGTCCGAAGTTAGGTATAGGCCGAATCTAAGTTCTTGGCGTGAAGTTAGCTAAGTACAAGATGCGGGAAATTTTTGGGATGCGGGTTTTGCGCAGCTTGTAGCTAACATCACAGAAGTCAAGAAGTTTTTATCGGCCTGATCTGTAGTTATTTTCGAAAAATAATACTTATGTCGAAAATGTAACACGCGTAGGAAGTGGCGGTCTTACCACTGAGAGCGATAGATATATTCCAGTCTACTTTCTCATTGACTGGAATAAGTATCTATACAAGAAGTAAAGACAGAAAGTTAACTGGTCATGACCCTTAAACATGAGCAAATCAACGAGATAATAAGAAGATCCAGATAATTAAACATTCCCAGAATATCAACTTATTAAATCGAATGACAGTGAAGATCTCCGACTTAACACGGCGATTTTGCTTTCGTTTGTCCAGAGTTGGTTTTCGTCTAAAGGTCGCATTTTACAACGAATCTCGACGAAACTTGGTGCACAGGTTTTATATTTAATCGATTTTTTGTCGTCGACGATTTTTGATAGCAGGGGGGATTTGATTCCTTCAAAAAGGGGGGAAATTTGCTATCGCACTATTTTTAAGCCAATTTCGATAATACTTGGCGAGATTGTTTAGTATCTAAATCCTAAAAAGATTTGGGAGTATAAACTTCGATCAAGAATACACGTCCGACGAGTATAAACCAAATCGATCTAGAGCGAGTCGGAATACAGGCTTATGAAGATTCAGTTAAAGATGTGTCGCGAGGTCTACTGTTCGGAGAACTACTAGTCTTACCTATAAGATTGATGACAGCACTGAAGTAGTTGGTGGTGATGAAGATGAAGAGAGTAGTGAAGAACACGCCGAAAGAGACGCCGATAGCTCGGGACGGGCCGTCGAATAGCTCTGCTACCAGCATCCATATTATTGATCCAATACCTGGACAAGACAAGCGAACCATCATTTAGTAATAATTATTTTTCGCAAAAAATGGCAAAGCCGACTTCCATCGTGTTCAAAATCCGAATAGGTTGCTCGAATTTTTTTTTTTTTAACTGGCAAAAGTGCCTTTATTAACTACAACAAAACTACACTACTTTTACACAAAAAGCATTGGATCATCCTCAGACCTTTGAAGGTCTAAAGATAATCCAAATGCTGTCGCCCACTGCCAGTTGGCAGCGTGCCCAGCATGCTGGCAGCATTGCCACGCTGAATGGCAATGCTTATGCGTTGAAACTAATTGATGTCTACAATATTTACATTATTGTTGACTTTTCAAAAATGGCCCAACCGATTTCGATAAAATTTTAATGAGACCACCTCATGAGAACCTGTACCCTTTCAAACAAAAAAAGTTTTTTTTTAAAGGGAGTAAGTGAACTCTTAAAGAGCGCGTGGCTAGCCCTGGTGTCAGAGTTTAAAAAGCCGCCTGAAGGTTTCTGACATGGCAACCAACTGGGGCTTACAATTTAGCGTGTCATCCGATCCACGATAGCGCTCAGTTGTGAATGCCACCCGCGGTCACCCATCCGAAGACTGACCGTGCAGAACGTTGCTCGATAACGAACACCTAGTTAAACTACGCTATAAGCGCTACAAGTAGACATCATTTAGTGTACCTAATACAATGTTATCTGATTACCCTGTACCAAAGAATATATAATAATACTACGCCTGTACTTAAGCTTGGTCATTATGAACAACTTTACTATGAGAACAACCCGTGTTCTCATAGTAAAGTTGTGCATAATGACGACGTTCAGAATTCGAGAAAAAAAAAAACAATTTCTCCACATTGCAACTCGGAAACGTTAAAATGTATAAGTAAAATTGTTTTATAATGATGGCCGCTACCAACCGGTCTTATTGGAGGTCTTTAGGGGAGGCCTATGTCCAATGGCTGAAAAGAAGAAGAAGAATGATGGTAACAATCACCGCCTTTCGGCTTAGTACCCTAGTTCCGGATAACTCTGAATTTATAATTATAACAGCTGCTGCCGGGCTAGTATACGCACCATGAAATAATTCTTTCGACATGTTAAAACGAGACAGTTATGATGAAGTATACCTATATCTGTCACTTTTTCACATGACGGCAAAATTATTTTCGTGGTCGTATACTATACTAGCAGGACACCCACTTGTCTACTGGGCGTAGACACGGTAATGGTAAGATATCATTGCCGTGGCGTAGAGCTCCCATATAAATCCTTACTAAGTAAGTAAGTAAGTTCGTATAGGCCGGGTGGCTAGCCCTAGTGTCAGAGTTTTAGGCCGCCTGAAGGCCTCTGACATGGCTAAGCGGTTAAAACAACCGCTAACAATCCTTACTAATATGTTTAAAAGCTTTTCAGATCCTAGATATCATGTGGCAGCAGAGAGCTAGTCAAGACTAGTAAAACGGGCCTATAAATGACGGGTCTATCTTTATTAACCGACTTCCAAAAAGAAGGAGGTTCTATGTTCGTCTGTATGTAATTTTTTTGTGTATGTTCATCGATGATTTTGCTAATATGAAACCGAATCGAAAAATTCTTACTTAGTTTAAAAAGGTATACTCCCCGAAGTGGACCCATTAAAATTTATAGTGTCTTATAAATAGGACAGTGGTAAGAAATGGGTTAAAGAAATCGGATGAGACATTTTAGAATAATCGGCCAAGTACGAGTCGGACTCGCGCACGGAGGGTTCCGTACTGTATGGGAGCCCCCCTTAAGTATGTATTTAATTTTATTATTTATTATTGAAGCGAATATAAAACTAAATATTCTGTGAAAATTTCAAGCATGTACCTATTACCATTATTAATATAGATCGAAAAACGTCAAAAAAAATCAGATTTGTTGTATGGGAGCCCCCCTCAAATATTTATTTTATTCTATTTTTAGTATTTGTTGTTATAGCGGCAACAGAAATACATGATCTGTGAAAATTTCAGCTGCCTAGCTATCATAGTTCATGAGATACAGCCCGGTGACAAACAGACAGACAGACGGACAGACGGACATAGAATTCTTAGTAATAGGGTCCCGTTTTTCCCTTTGGGTACGGAACCCTAAAAATCAACAGTGATGTAAACAATTCGAGCGAACTATTCGAATTTTGTACCCGATGGACAGCGGTTTTGTTATTTTTTGCGAAAAATAATTATTTAGTACAGGAGTTCCTATGGCCACCTTCCGACTCCATCTTCAGATCAGCTCCATGACATTATAATTCCGAAAATGTGTTTGCTAGTTTGTTTGTTATTCGTTTACGCAGCAACAGAGAGAAGGATCGACTTTGTTATTTGCATAGTTATAGTAAAGATCAAAGAGTGTCAAAAGGCTACGTTTTATCCCGGAAAAATAAAAGGTTTCAATGGGATAGCACAAAAACCTAAATTTATTTTATTTTTTCATCAAAGGTTACAGCAACATTACAGTTAACACTAAGTTGATGCTGCCCTTAGCAAACATGTGAATTATGAGACACAAATATAAAAAGTACAATCATCCTTACATAGTCTGTATGCTTAAATCTTTAAAACTACGCAACGGATTTTGATGCGGTTTTTTTTAATGGATAGAGTGATTCAAGAGGAAGGTTTATATGTATAAAATTTCCCAAAATTCCCACGGGAACGGGCACAACGCGGGTAAAACCGCGGGGCGCCGCTAGTAAAAATAAAGTCGCTATTTTCGTTTGTTTGTTTGTTTGTCTGTATGCTTAAATCTTTAAAACTACTCAACGGATTTTGATGCGGTTTTTTTTAATGGATAGAGTGATTCAAGAGGAAGGTTTATATGTATAATACACCTGTGCGAAGCCGGGGCGGGTCGTCTAGTTACCTAATAATCAAACTGAGAAACAAAAACATTAACTAAAATAGGTAATTGACAATATGATTTTTCGCATGTTTTCAGTGCCACTAATATCAGTTCAGTTGTAAATATCACGCGGTTACAAGTTATACGGTCTTACCACATAAGTTTTAAGCACGCTTTAGTTAGACACTGTTTAACAGAACAAATTGCACGGTTAAACAGTCTTTAAAGCGTGTTTATATCTCTATGTTTGCCGATATGTGGTACTTTTCGACCATATGAGTAGTATTATTATATTTTCTTTGCCGTGGGACCTTTTTTCAAGCTTTTATTTAGTTTCACCTGTCCCGTTGTCTGTCTGTCGGTCTGTAATCAAATCATGCAAGTTAAATTTGATACACTTCATGGTTACCGATTGAGCTGAAATTTTGCATAAGTACATGTGTAAATCGCGTGACAATGCAATATTATGATAAATACATGGTGCTGATCTGATGATGGAGCTGGAAGGTGGCCAAAGGAACATAGCAATAAAACGATATAATCTCATCAAGTTTGGGTTCATTTGAATGGTCTTGGCGAGTAGTTTGTCTTTCAATGGTAACCATGGTCTGATGATGGAGCTGGAAGGTGATCATAAGAACTCTGTAATGAAACGACTCAACCCTATCGAGTATCGGCTCGTTTGATTCGTCTTGGCGAGTAGGCAGTAGATAAGTAAAAGCTTGTTTTAAATAAAGGTTTTTTTTTAATATTAACTACTTGTTCAATTATATTTTAAGTTAGGTATAAAGGAAAATTTAAATTGTTAATCTTGTACTTATCTCATTGACCTTAGAAACATATTTCATACTCAATAACGTTTTTCACCTTCTTTATAAATAACTTAGCAGTTCGTTGCACTCTTGTTTTAATTATTATCAGCAATATGCAAATATTTATATACTTACTAACCTATATAGTAGATATTTTATTTAGAGTACAAACAATAAGGTGTGAATGAATTAATGTTATTTTTACAAAAACGTTTAATTATACCTACCCAATGTTTTATATCACTTACATTTTAACGCACTTTTAAATGTCTTCTTTAATTTGAAATCTTATTTCTTGTAAGTATCTATAATTATTTATTTACTAATTCGAAAAATTCTATAGAGTTTTTCTTTCTAAGTAAAATCTATCAGTAAGCATTTGTCATAGCTTTCAGCGCTCAAGCGTAGTGTGTGTCAGTGAATACCGAAGTCAGTGACCGCGGGTGGCATTTCCAATTGAGCGCTACCGTGGATCGGATGATACGTTAAATTCCCACAATTTTGTTCACACAAATCCCGTTGTTTTTAATCGTTGCAATATATCAGATGCCTTCAGAAGGCTTAAAAACTCTGACACAAAGGTTAGCAACTCGGCCTCTACGAACTTACTTTATCATTAATAAAATTATTATGTTCGTTTTTCAATTAACTCGCATTTTTACAGTGATTTTGTGGGCAATATGTAAATAACTGACGTAAATAAAGTTGAAGGAAATTTCCAAAAGTTCAGCCGCGATATTAAATACTTTATGGACCGTAAAATTATGCACTCGGTCGGAGCAGTCTAATTTTATTATATTTTTATTAATTGCCCATCAAATTATTGCCTTTTACGTCCGAAATCTAAAACACAGCGCTGTTACTTTTGTCCAAAAAATATTGCTTCTGCAATGGATATTCACTGCTCTTATTCATCTCATTATCTCATTTCTCTTATTCATTTGCTCTTACCAAAAAATAATATCTAAATTAAAAACTAAGAAAACGAAACCTGTTGTTACCTACTACAATTACAATGGTTCCAGCCGTTCTAAGTAACAATGACTGCGACAACAAAGATATTAGATTTTTTAGGGTTCCGTACCCAAAGGGAAAAACGGGACCCTAATACTAAGTCTTCTATGTCCGTCTGTCCGTCTGTCCGTCTGTCACCGGGCTGTATCTCATGAACCATGATAGCTAGGCAGCTGAAATTTCCACAGATGATGTGTTTCTGTTGCCGCTATAACAACAAATACTAAAAAGAGAATTAAATAAATATTTAAGGGGGGCTTCCAAACAACAAACCTGAATTTTTAGACGTTTTTCGCTCTATATTAATAATAGTAACAGGTACATGCTTGAAATTTTCACAGAATACTTATTTTTATATTCACTTCAACAATAAATAATAAAAAATTAAATAAATATTTAAGGGGGGCTCCCATACAGTACGGAACCCTCCGTGCGCGAGTCCGACTCGTACTTGGCCGATTATTTATTTTATCAGAAAACGATAAAATTTAGAGAAAATAAATGTCAATTTTTATTTATTATACTGAGGTGTAGCCGGGGCTGCTAATTCCTGGTTAGTAATCATAATTTAAGTGTAACAAACGAGTACCTACGCGTATTCAAAATACGATAGTTTAGTTTGATTCGTAGTGGTAAATATTGAGACTAAATTGTTAATATCTTAACTTCTTGTTCTTTTAACGTTTTTTTTTTTATTCTTTATTAAGTAAAGTGCTTTTTCGCACTTTAACTTATTGTAACTTAGTTAAGTACTTATGTTTCACGTATGCAGTAATATGACATAATTTTATTCAGATGGTAAGGATATATTATAAACATATAAACATCAATGATTTGCCTCTTGTTTAGGGAACACGCTCTAGAGATATAGTTGGTGAATGGTGAGTGGTGACTGAATACAGAAAATATTATCATTTCTGTCTTCTATAGGCAGCTCCATCGTAATCAAACTTTGAAGCGCATTCACTACTTTTGATGTACGAGTAAATATTGAATATTTTATAGTGATTTTATTCTCACCTGCGTTGAAACAGTAAATCACGAGTATGAGGGACGCGAGCGGTAGGAAGTTCATAACGCCTGAAACTTTTCCGTTGTTTTCAGTCACTTTGAAAAACGCTCCAAGGACAATCTGAAATGAAATGAAGTTAAATTTTTACTTTATTAAGACCCGAGTTCACCGACGCTTGATTAAGTTAAACGTGTGATTATTCTATTTAAACAACGGTCAAACTCGGGTGCTAGACACGAGTTCACCAACAAATGTTTAATTTATTGACCATTTGTTACTTAAATCTTAAACGGCTTGTTAACGAAATTTTGTTGTTCACCAAGCAAATTCCGTTGTTTAAATACAGTAATCACACGTTTAAATTAAGCAAGCGTTGGTGAACTCGGCTCTTAAACCTAACTCCCCATTTTTTTGGTGGGCATACTTGAACTTCTGTTAATGTTTTTTTATTTTTATATTTTATGTATAGGCCGAATCATACAAGTCGGATGTGAAGTTAGCTACAAGCTGAGCGAAACCCAATCAACGCGTAGATTTATGTGAGCTTCAGTCAGGATTGGATATTGCATAACAGTGGCGAAGCCTGCCTTGCGTGTATCAAAATTAGTTGAGGGCCAAAAGAAGCATAAAGTTGTGTAAATCGTATAAACGCCGAGAAAAGCGCAAATTATAGCACTAAAAATGCTGTAGAAGTGGAGTAGGTACCTAACGGTGAGAATAAGACGCATGATTTGCGGAATAAACATCAAGTAAAAGCAGAACGATCCCCATTTAGTGCAGGATAAGCTGCAGGATAACTTTGCATTTTTTCTGTTTTAAAATATTGATGATTTTATGCAATATCGATGTAATTAAGTACCTTCTACCTCTATGGTAGAGTTGAAGTGATCATATTGCCACTAATCAGCAATAAAGCTATTCATTTGCTACAATTCGACGTTTTTGTTCGCTTAATGCCAAATGAAATAGTTATTTTTCGCAATAAATTGCATCACCAACTTCCACCAAAATTCGAACTGTTGGTACGAATCGATGTGACATGCATATACATTAATGTTGATTTATCAATAACGGCTCAGCCGATTTCGATAAAATAAATGGGATTATACCCTTTCGAAATAAAAAAAAAAAATTCGGTTCACAATCGGCGAAAATGTCGATGAACATACACAAAAAAAAATACACCCAGATGAAAATAGTACCTCCTCCTTTTTGGATGTTTAGCTTACACACGTTAGGGGCCCTCGTAGCCCGGGGACTGATAGGGCGGTAGCTGTAGCGGGCCCCTGTTAGCTTATAGATAACTTCACATTCTTTGACTTGTAAAATGCTATGAAGCTAATTATGGAGCCCGCAGAAGACGTTGCTTCCATAACAAATTGTAGTCTTATTGGAAATTCATAGCGGAATTGTATCTAGAAGCGGACATTGAACAACCTACGGTTGAGTTGATGTCGTTGATGATGATGATTCGTGCTACTAAAAGAACTGAACATGACGTTAATTAAATTTGGAAAAAGAAACTTTTGCGAATATCTAATTTTTTTTTTTCAATTTATAATTAACATGACACATTAAGACAAATAAACCGAGATGTACCTAGAGAAAAGATCTGGAAGATATTAGGCATCATAGAAAATGTGAAAGAAGAATTTCTTTCCATTGTGGTACCTACATCCTACCATCAGGCATTTTCAATTGAGTCAAATAATAAAATGAAAAAATCTCACCAATCCAACAGCCATTCCAATTAAAGTAACAGTCAAAATTGGCTTCCTCCCAAACCTGTCAGTCAAAAAGATAGTACAAAAGCACCCCAACAGCTGAATGCATCCAATCACCACAGAAGCAACTTCAGGTCTTAAACTTGTGTTTGTAGACTCAAATATAGTCTGCAAATAAGGAGTCACAGCATTGTATCCAATCATCTGGAACCCAATCGCCAAAAATATCACTTTTCCAATAGTCTTAAGTGTGGTTTTGTTCGTTAAAATATCTTTTTTGCTGACTGAATCGTTGCTGTTGAGCGCGTACTCTTTCGTTTCTTCGCGGGCTATTTCTTCTGAGTTCCGGATCGAAGTTAGAACTTTTAATGAAGCTTCTTTGTGGCCTGGAAAAGATTGGTTTAAATATTAGAAGCGGTTGGTTGAGGTTTTTTTAATTTAGTTTATTACAGTTCCATGGACTTGTTGAATTAAAAACATAGGTCGTAAAACATATAAAGGTCGTCGTATATGTACCTAACGTGGTCGGTCAAACACTATTATCATTAGGTAATAATGGTTGAAAGTAGTCGAATCCAACAAGCCAACCGTGTTTCGACTCATATATACAACGTTGAATGTAGCCTTCAATTAAGTTGGATTCAACCAAATCGGATCGTGTATGAAGTTTATAGTACAGTAAAATGCCACGTATCTATGTGGCATTTAGCTCAGTCTTGTTTTATTGTTGGATATAATTTAACGTCAAAAACGTCGGTAAATTTAAATACAATATAGAGCACGGAAGAACGCTGTAACGCATACCTTTTACGTAAAGAAAGTAAGGGCTCTCAGGCAGGAACAGTTGCGGTATGAAGATAGCAACTACGATGGCGGTGAAGACGATGTTCAAGGTGCGGTAGGATACGAAGGGGCCGATAGATAGCATGACGAGAGCTCCCAGAGCAGAGAGAATCTGGGTTATTGTGCCCAAGGCACCGCGGATTTCTTTCTGGAATAAATTAATAAATAATAAATAAAAATCAGGGGACATCTTACACACGGTCTCTGACCCCAAACTAAGCAAAGCTCGTGATATGGCTGCCAAAGACTGATATAGGTACTACATATACATATTTTTAAAGACATACATAAATAAATAAAAACACCCAGACACAGAGCAAACATCTATGTTCAACACAAAAATGCTTGCCCTTGGTGGGAATACTGGGAATCGAACCCACGCCTCTTTGACCCATTAGTCAGGGTTAGGTACTAACCACTGGGCCAATGAGGCAGTCAAGTGATTGGACAAGTGTCATCTTTATCATATCAGTTGTAGGACGTCCGCAGCTGAAAATAGGCCTCTCATATATAATTCCTATATAGGACCGACCGAAACCGGCTTGAATTCGAAACTCCTTAGAATTATGAAGATCGTCCTCAGTGAGGGTCATGAACGAAATCAAAGAAACTTGACTGGCACTCAAAGCTGCTTGTTAGACTTATATGAGCAAATATATCTTGTTTTATGATGTTCTCTTGAATGATGATGTAGAACTGAAGCCGATGATCATATGCGTGATACCGTGGGAAAATATGGATTGGGCATTAGGAATGAGCGCGGGGAAAAACTCATTGACTTTTGCATGAGTAGGAAGCTCACCATTCTTAACACCTGCTTCCAACATCATCCTAGACGGCTCTACACGTGGAGATCTCCTGGCGATAGATACAGAAATCAGATTGACTACATTCTGATAAACACCCGCTGGAGATCATCAGTGATAAACGTGAGGACTTACCCCGGAGCTGATTGTAACTCAGACCACAATCTGCTGGTCGCTAGCTTTGCGCTTCGTCTAAAGGCACCAAGTAAACGTAGGCAGAGGTGTCTTAAGCAACTCACCCCTGTAGAAAGAACGATTTTCCAACAATTAATGGAGGACAAACTGGCACAGGAAGATGGTAGTCAGCATGCAGCGGCAGATTCCCAGTGGAACCATTTTAAAGACCTTGTTAATGACACCTTGACGGAGCTGCGTAGAGCACAAAGGCCAGATCCGAAGAAATCGACTTGGATTTCAGACCGTACGTGGGAGCTCACGCAGCGTAGGAAAGACCTAAAAATCAAGGGATTGCAGAATCCTGAGGTGAGGAGAGAATACGATCGTCTCTGTAAAACCATTGATGCATGTTGCAAAGAAGACAAAAACAGTTACATCAATGATATATGCCAAGACATTGAAAACCACTCCCTCAAATATCAAACTGCTGACCTCTTTAAGAAAGTTCGGCTGCTTACCAAGAAGTTCAAACCTAAATCATGGGTGATCGAAGATGCCGATGGTCGACTCTTGCACCAGCTCGACGAAATCGCAGAAAGATGGCGAACATACTGCGGAGAATTGTATGTGGACCCCACACAGAGTGCACGTAGCGGCTTCGCATTCAACAGTGACCTGGACAGGGAACCTGACATTCTTCGTTCCGAGATCGTCGCGGCACTTGGCGCCCTCAAGACTAAAAAAGCACCGGGTTCTGATGCGATATCAGCTGAGATTCTAAAGGCCTTAGGTGATAGAGGTGTCGATGTGTTACATACCATCTGCAATAAGGTTTGGGCTAGTGGTGAGTGGCCGAAAGACTGGACGAAGTCGATTATTCTACCGCTCCACAAGAAGGGCTCGACCAAACAATGCGACAACTATCGCACCTTAGCCATCATATCCCATGCAAGCAAAGTCCTGCTCCATATCCTTAACAACCGTATCCGCCACTATCTGGATCAGCAAATTCCTCAGGAGCAGGCCGGTTTTGTTAAGGGTAAGGGCACACGTGAACAAATACTCAATGTAAGACAGCTAATTGAGAAAGCTTACGAGTATAATGTGCCGGTTATCTTGTGTTTTGTGGACTACAGCAAAGCGTTTGACTGCGTTAGCTGGGACTGCTTATGGGAGGTTCTCACTGCATTGGGCGTACCGAGGCATCTGACAGCGATACTTCAAGCTCTTTACCATAGTAGTGAGGGTGTGGTCAGGGTTGATGAAGTGGAGTCACAGCCTTTCTGTTTTGGCAAAGGTGTTCGTCAGGGCTGCATTGCGTCTCCCATCTTATTCAATGCATATGGAGAGGTTATAATGCGTCATACGTGTGACAACTGGGATGGAGGCGTGAGCATAGGCGGTGTCAAAATTACAAACCTCCGCTACGCTGATGACACGACACTTCTAGCTGCAGACGAATCTGAAATGGTTAATCTACTTAATAGAATGGAGCAGATCAGTAACAACCTAGGGCTCTCTATTAACCGGTCTAAGACAAAAGTCATGGTAGTAGATCGAGCGAAGGTACTGAACTTCAGTGGAATACCCAATTTAGAAACTGTCGACGATTTCCTCTATCTTGGCTCCAACATCAGTAGCAATGGCTCCTGCGAGCGTGATGTCCGAAGACGTATCGGGATGGCGAAGAATGCTATGTCTCAGCTCGATAAGATCTGGAAGAATAGAGGGATAAGTCTGAAAACGAAGATGAGACTGGTCCAGACTCTGGTCTTCTCTATTTTTCTTTATGGCGCGGAGACCTGGACCCTAAAAGCAGCGGACCGTAGAAGAATTGATGCTTTTGAGATGTGGTGCTGGAGGAAGATGCTTAGAATACCATGGACAGCTCATCGGACCAACGTATCAATTCTTAAACAGCTCAGGGTCACGGATAGACTCTCGACCATCTGCCTTAGACGTGTTCTTGAGTATTTTGGCCATATAGCTAGGAAGGACGGAGACAACTTAGAAAAGCTAATGGTTACGGGGAAAGTCGACGGCAGGCGGTCACGAGGTCGGAGCCCGATGCGTTGGTCCGATCAGATCCGCACCACGCTGGACACGTCAGTTTACGAGGCGCTCCACGCCGCCGAGGATAGAGGTCGATGGCGCAGGATTGTTAAAGAGAAGCTTTTGGGAGGTGGTGGTCACGACCCTCAGACATGAGGAATTCGACTCAAGGAGGGATGATGTTCTCTTGGTTATAAAAAGTTTCGAAATCTAATTTTATCTGCAACAAAGTAGGTATCAGGTGGTTGAAAACCGCCAGTGGCCTTAGTGTGATTTTAGCCTCACGCCGACGGCACGCGCACTGTCGGCGCGTATGGTCGAGATATATACGCTGATAGCTACGCGTCATTCAAAAACGCTTCCTAGAAGTTCATAAATCTCGGCCATTCAGCGCCGACGCTGCGCGTTCCGTCGGCGTGAGACTAAAATCAGCCTTAGTATGACTTTGGTTAGTAAACGAAAATTGTTATCGTTTTCGTGGCTCTATATACATTTTTGTCAGTCTTTCCAACCACACGGAACGGCTTCGAAAAAAAGTATGTAGGTACGGCTGTGATCGACTTGTTGACTACTCTTGTGCCTACTTACGCTAGCAATTTCCGAAGCATACGTCGGCACCACAGACAAGCTCATCACGTCAGAGATGCCGCAGAGACCTCTAGCCAGGAACAGCGTCCAAACTTCCCTGGTGAAGAGGATCAGGGAGCACATCACCAGGCGAGGGATGACTGCCAGCAGGATGAACCGCTTCCTGCCGAGCCGGTCGATGAGGTAGCCCGTGAAGAACATCACTGGAATTATAGACGACATCAGAGGGGTTAGTACAGGCTCACACGTAAATTAAAAAAAAAAGTTGTTATCGTATGGCTATTTTTGACAGTTTTGGGAAGGTTTAAAGGTGAGAAAATTTTAAAAGTTACGAGATAAATAATAAAAACATCGATTTATTTTTCCCATACAAAATACAAAGGTGCCAAAGTCACCAAACTGTACCTTTCAAGACCTGTACGACGCATCCGCTCGTGGAGTAGCTGTGGCGAATTACTGGGAAAAAGTCTTATGATTTCTGGATCATCGACACAACGAAGAAGAAGAAAGTTGCAGTGTACAAATACCTGTCAAAGTTGCCTTATTTCATCGTTGGTGGCGCTAAACGCCATGAAGTTGATATGAAGTTCACCGGGTCAGCTAGTGTCTATCTAAAAATTTATGATGAAGATGTATCTTACCTGGTAAGCCACCAACAGCGGAAACAGAAGCTATCCAAGCCCCATCTTCCTCCGTGATCGGCCGTACCAGGGACGTCTGGTTCGCATCGCGAAGCTTCACCAGCACGGGTGATATCCAGGCCACTTCCATTCCTAGGAGCATCAGGCTGAAGTTGGCTGTGGATTTTTTTAAGACATTAGAATAATGCGATTGGCAATACCTGATACCTGGGGAGAAAGATGTAAACTTGAAATTTTGAATAAGGTGCCAAAACGTGGACGTTCACCAGCAAACTATACAGGGTCATTTCTAATCAATTAGCATCCTTTTAGGAGCTTATTCTGTACGTCAAAACTAACAACTCTTGTTCTGCGACTTTTGTCATTTGTTTTGTCTTTTGTCAAAATTTGTTGTTCCGTTCACCCGCGACCAAATGTATGGAACAGCTGATGTTTTTTTAGATGTGATGATGGCAGGTGGAGCAGGTCTCTGACTGAATGGTGGCCTCGTAACAGGAAGCGCAGTCCCGGTAGACTCATACAACGGTGGCGTGATGACATTCAAAAGTTTTGCGGCAACACCTGGATGAGACTGGCACAGGACAGGGATAGTTGGCGTAAGGAGGAGGAGGCTTATGCCATGCAGTGGGCCAAAATAAGCTGATGGAATGAGCTACCATGAATACAGTATTAGGTACATAGTGCGTGCAACCGTATTTGGTAGGTATAAATATAACAACATTATTTTTGTAGAGCTGTTATGTTAGGTGTTTTTCTAGAGTTAATTAGCATATAAATGGATGTAAATATGTAATGATAATTAGTATAGAATTGTTTGGTAAATACTGTTTTAGTTGAAGAAACACTACTAAGAAGCTATTGTAATTAAATAATAACAAGAACTTGAACTTGACTAAGAAACTATTTTAATTCAAGTGCTTTCCACTCTGGGTTTATTTCGAAGAATAATTGTTTTTTAACTGCCTTGAATATTGACTGCCTCGGTGGCTCAGTGGTTAGTGACCCTAACTACTAGGTCAAAGAGACGTGGGTTCAATCCCTACCCAGGGCAAGTATTTATGTATTGATCATAGGTGTTTGCTCTGTGTCTGGGTGTTATTTATTTACTATCTATACATAATTTAAAAGTGTGAATTTAAAAAATATGGAAAAGTACCTGTAGTTTATCAGTCTCTGGCAGCCATATCACAAGCTTTGCTTAGTTAGGGATCAAAGGCCGTGTGTAAGATGTCCCCAAATATTTATTAGTATTTGTTTATTTTTGTAATAAACAATAAAAAAAAATTGAGAGCACGGGATTTTTGGGCCCGATTTATTTTAATACATACGAAATCAAACTTCTTGGTGGGTGTGAAGTTAGCTACAAGCTGTGCGAAATACAGAAAAACTCCAAGTCGATGGCGAAACACCAATCATCGCGTTGTTGCGTTGCCAGGTTTTGCAGCTTGTAGCTAACATCACAGCCCAGAAATTCTACACAGGTTTATCCAGACCTGATGTAGTAAGCTGAAAGGAAGTAAGTAAGTAAGTTCGTATAGGCTGGGTGGCTAGCCCTGGTGTCAGAGTTTTTAGGCCGCCTGAAGGCCTCTGACATGGCTAAACGGTTAAAACAACCGGGGCCTACAATTTAACGTGTCATCCGAGCCACGGTAGCGCTCAGTTGGAAAATGTCACCCGCGGTCACCCATCCAAGTACTGACCGTGCGGAACGTTGCTTAAGCTGAAAGGAAGTGATTCAGAGCATCATTATGAACAACTTTTACTCTGGGACCGATACGGAATTCGAGAAAAAATAAAAGATCTGCTGTTTCATACAAAATTGCAACTCATAATCAAGAAAAATTATAAAACAGTTTTTTGTGTGAACAGTCATGGGAAAAAAATATGAATTTTTTTTCAGGAATGCCAGGATGGCTCCATAGTAAAAGTTGTAAATTATCTCCTTTTGGCTTAGTACACCAGTTCTGGATATCCCTGTGTAAGGTCTGAGAGAATATTTTTTCCAAGTGGGTATTACGAAGCAAACCGATATTAAAAAGCTGGTTTTCCAATATGTCTAAAATAATTCTCCCGAAATTACTGAGCTATGACTTGTAATTTTGCATGCCCGATTTGTGCATCTATACCTCTATACCAATATTATAAAGAGGAAAGATTTGATTGTTTGTTTGTTTGTTTGCATTGAATAGGCTCCGAAACTATTGAACCGATTTCAAAAATTCTTTGACTGTTGGGAAGCTACACAATCCCCGGATGTTATAGGCTATATTATATTTTCAAAAAAAATTGGGATCCTTGCCAAAACTCCAATAACGTAACTCAAGGTGTAAAAAATTACCTTATAATTTAAATATTATGTAAAATCTGAATAGGTATGTAAAAAGTATGTATTTAACTGTCATAGTCTATTGCTTATTGTTACCCTAGCAACCAATTGATGCGGGCCCTTTCCAAAACTGACTGAGCCCTCCATGGAGCCATTTTATGTGGTCACCCGGCTGCAGCTAGTTCAGATCTACAGACAATAATGAATAATAACTGACATAACTGCTATGCACGTCCTCCCACATGCCAAGGTGGACGGATGACCATGAGACAAAATTGTCGAGTCAAAACTGAGACTCTCTAACTTCTTTTGATGGTGATGAGTGATTTCCGTGATAACGTTTTCGTGATTAAGATTTTTCGTGACAAAGTCTATTCGTGATATATTATAGTTTTTTCGTAATAGTATAGTATAGGTATTTAGTCTTTACCCGTGGTCCCGGTAGGTCCACCCATTACCGGGTCCACTGGTCTCATGGCATTAGGGATTGTTCCCTGGACTTCCGACTTTATCGATAGAAAATGAAAACCATCAGTACAAAGTACCATATTACAAAAAGAGCAGAAGTAGAGAGTAGTCGTCATTTTGACATAGGCATGATGACTGGGTAAAACAATCAATAATATAATTAGGCCGTGAGTGAGATTATCAAAAAATATTGGACACGTATTTTTTTCCTTTGTCAATCAAACAACAAATGACAAAGATAAACCCAGAAGTTTGGGAGAGGGGGTCGTGACGTCACCTCTCTTACAGAGGTCTATACATTTGTGTGGCACTTGTGACGTCACGTGGAACTTTAACAGACTATATCTTCATCAATTTTTGTTTAATTGATAAAAGAAAAAATACGTGTCTAATATTTTTTGATAGTGTATCTGACGGACTAATTATGTTTTTTTTAGTCATAATGCCTATTGTTTATATGCAAGTTGTACTTATGCAAGGTTACGAATGCGAATTGGTTCGAAATTGTAGCTAACTTCACATAGACTCCGACGTTTGGATTCAGTCTTTATCATAGATTTGTTGGTTTAATCTTGAGAAGGAAGGAAAGGGGCCTCGCTGATGCGACTTCGCTCTCATCTTTATTAGTCCACAATGCGCCCCTGCCTTCAGTTCTGGGTTAGATACACACAACAGGATTGTGATGTAGAGTTTATCTTCTAATTTAAACCTTTGCTAGTCATTATTTTACGGTAAACGTTATAATCATTATTATCACAGTCATAAAAGTGAGGACACCAAAGCGTAGCTTGTACTAGGTCGAGAGACACGTAGAATGAAGACACAAAACTGACGAGTCAACCAGAATAAAGACGCAAGCACTGTGAGTGCGAAATTTTCGTTAGCAATTACCCAAATTGAGAAACAATATAAATAGATATTAAATAGGTATTTACCTACTAAATGACAACCCTAGATTCAAACGAAGAAGGAGAACATTATGAATATGATAGTTTTTACCTAGGTATATACTTATGGCAAATAAAGATCGCAATAAGTATTGCTTATTGGCCTTCAATTTCATTGTGAAAATGATAACTATGTTGATAATGATGATAATAATACGTCCCTAGAATAATTATTGTTCGCAAAAAATTGCAAACCCGCCTTCCATCGTGTTCAAAATTCAAATATTTCATTCGAATTGAAAAATCAACAATAATGGAAACATACATTATTGTCGATTTTTCAAAAACGGCTTAGGTGATTTCTGTAAAATTTAAACGGGACCACCTCGAGAGTATGTATACCCTTTCAAAGTAACAAAGAAATTTTTGATTCGGTTCACAATTGGCGAAATTATCGATGAACATACACAAAAAAAATCCATAGGTACGAGTTGGTACACACGAACATAGAACCGCTTCCTTTTTGGAAGTCGGTTAAAAAACACTCTCAGATTGCAAAAAACATTGCTTTGCTAAGTACATAGTTATCTAAAACTGTACTGGTACTGAGCGGTTATTAGCTACAAGTTTACACGTAAATTGAAAATAGTAATAGTTTCAGTATGGCAACATACACTTTTGTACAGCGCCCCTGGTGAAAACTAGTAACAACTAACAAAAATGTATGGAGCCACACGAAAACGCGCAAGTTTATGTAAACTATACAAAACTTGGACTAAGGTCTCTGGTACTGTATCTTTTTTTATAGTCCACTGCTGACTAAGTAAGTAAGTAAGTTCGTATAGGCCGGGTGGCTAGCCTTGGTGTCAGAGTTTTTAGGCCGCCTGAAGGCCTCTGACTTGGCTAAAGGGTTAAAACAACCTGGACCTACAATTCAACGTGTCATCCGAGCCACGGTACCTCCCAGTTGGAAAATGTCACCCGCGGTCACCCATCCAAGTAACCGTGTGGAACGTTGCTTAATTTCGGTGATCGCTGAGAAACACCTAATCAAAGTACGCTACGAGCGCTACCTATAACCATGGGTGTACTGGGGTAAGCATGGGGTATACTCCGCGCCACACAAGTAAATGAATGTGAAGTTAGCCACTAGCTGCGCAATAGCCAATCCTGACGAGACGTGACGTGGAAGCCGCACGTTGATTGGCTATTGTGCGGCTAGTGGCTAACTTCACATTCATCAACTTGTGTGGCGCGGAGTATACGTAGGGCGATTTGGCCACATTTTCCAGTCCCGCCCAGTGCGGTTTGGTGGGTTCACATACGCCATCGAATTTCTTCTACGGGCGTATGCAGGTTGCCTCACGATGTTTTCTTTCGCCGGAAAGCCAGTGGTATGAAATTCCGTACATAAATTCCGAGGAATTCATTGGTTTGGGACCGGGATTTGAACTCACGACCTCACGATTGTAAGCCGGGTGTCATTACCACTAGACTACCACGGCTTTTGAACTTGTTGACCTTACTATAATTACATTTACTTATTATGTATTTATATAATACTAGCGACCCGCCCCGGCTTCGCACAGGTGTATCCTTACTCCTTACATAGTACAAAATAAAGTCGCTATTTTCGTTTGTTTGTTTGTTTGTCTGTACCTATGCTTAAATCTTTAAAACTACGCAACGGATTTTGATGCGGTTTTTTTAATGGATAGTGTGATTCAAGAGGAAGGTTTATACCTATGTATAAAAATTCCCGAAATTCCCACGGGAACGGGCACAACGCGGGTAAAACCGCGGGGCGCTGCTAGTTATACTTATAAACCTTCCTCTTGAATTACTCTATCTATTGAAAACCGCATCAAAATCCGTTGCGTAGTTTTAAAGATATAATACATGGGGACAGACAGCAACGGGAAGCGACTTTGTTTTATACTATGTAAAAATAGTGATAAGCTGATTCAAACTTCGTGGCGGGTGTGACGTGAGCTACAAACTGCGCAAAGCCCAATCCTGACTGAAGCTCACGTAGAAGTAGAGCGAGGTTTGGGTTACAGCCGCCAAGATGTGTGAATCCGTCTATAGCTAAGTACTATACAATTACAAATTACCTACATAAAAACTTACCTATTATTATAATCATATATTGTTTTAGCGCAGCGGTGGATCTCACGCCGAAAAACATTTTCGTCTACAATTAACTATAAAAAGGAATTTATAATCACAAAGTTTTAAATTTCAATTCTAATGCTAATTTTCCAAACTAGTGCTGCTTGCATTACATACAGTAACTGACTGATGGAAGTACAATATGTGTAAAGGTGCTTCTCTACCAAACACATCGAGAAAGATATAAAAAAAATGTCTCATTTTTTAATTATTTTCATTAAGATATGACTTCAGGATGTCTACTGCTTGGCACAGGCTTCCCCTATAGATATCCAATAAGGCAGGTTGGAAGCTGCTTACACCCAGCGCGATCCTGTGGTTTTAATGAGATCTTTTTTAGGGTTCCGTACCCAAAGGGTAAAAACGGGACCCTATTACTAAAACTTCGATGTCCGTCTGTCCGTCTGTCTGTCTGTCTGTCTGTCACCGGGCTGTATCTCATGAACCGTGATAGCTAGGCAGCTGAAATTTTCACAGATGATGTATTTCTATGGCCGCTATAACAACAAATACTAAAAATTTAATAAAATAAATATTCAAGGGGGGCTCCCATACAACAAACATGCTTTCCAGGAGTTTTTTGCTCGCTTTTAATAACGGCAAGATGAATGGGGCTCCCATACGGTACGGAACCCTTCGTCTCGCACTTGGCCGATTATTTTTATATATTAAATTAATGACCCACAGACTCCAGGCTCTGTGCCCTTTGTTAAGTACCTACCTAGTAACATTTGAAAGAATGTGATTGTATAAATAATTAATAGAGAGAGGTTAGTTTAAATCTTAGTCTAAGTTAGTAGTTTCCGTGCATTACCAAAGCAAGCCGGCGCGGCAACCCACAGATCTTCACCTTAGATAATGAGATCATCACCCCGCCTTGTAGGTGGACTTCCTTCACTGCGCATGTCAGTACGTAGTCTCCACTTTAGAACCTTATGAAAAACTGATAGCCAATAGAGTTACTTATTGGTTATTAGTATTCCATGCTGTGTACCCTGCCCATTGCCATTATAATTAGCCAATTTGCTGGGCTACTTTTGAAGCAAGTCGACTTTAAGTACAAGCTCGTCTAGATTCTAGTTATCATCAATTTTTTTTTTTTTTTTTCTATGAGGCTTTTACTACACAGCTAGATCAGTTTAAAGTATCTTTAAATATTTAGCCTAATTTTTTTCCATCGTATCTACTTAGTTGGTGTAGTGTAGAAGAACCCTAATATCTCAATGTCTGTATAAAATTAACTCTAGACATAATTAAATGGTGTTTTTTGTTAATCATATACCGAAAATGTTCTAAATAAAGATTTGACTTAGTAGGTAGATCCGTATATAGCATTAATTAATAATAATAAATAGTAAACAAGTACTTACCAGCGCCAGTTTTCGAGAATGGTCGTACGTTGCTCTACTGGGACCGCTCTATCATCACGGACATGCTTGCGGACAGGACTATTGTCGCCAAGGAGCTCTTATGCTCCTTGATTGTCGCCAATAGGCCTGATATCGTGGTGGTCGACCGGTCCCAGCGCCGGGCAGTGCTCGTCGACATCACCATCCCACATGATGAGAATCTCGCAAAGGCCGAGAAGGACAAGCTCAGCAAGTACCTTGACTTGGCTCACGAGATTACCGCCATGTGGGATGTGGACTCGACGATCATTGTCCCGATAGTCGTGACGGTGAACGGTTTGATAGCAAAGAGCCTCGACCAACATCTCAAGAGGCTCTCGCTAGACGGTTGGGTCAAGGGCCAGATTCAAAAGGTAGTGATCCTGGACACGGCACGCATAGTCAGGAGGTTCCTCAGTATGTAGCCCCCACCACCGGCAGCTTGAGCCCTGTCCCGCTGCCGGCGGCAACCAAGGTTAAGTTTTTATACTTAATGTTTTTGTGAATATTTGTGTTTTTATAAAAATACTGTAAAAATTTAATCTAAGACGTTTAAATACGAGTAAATGAATGAAATAAATAGTAATAATTATATATTTCGCCTTTAATTATTGCAATCTACCTACGTACAATAACATTCTAATCGTTCGTTAGAAGGTGGTTAGAAGTCATTTTTGAAAATGCCATTTTTAGGTAGAACGTTTTTGATTTAAAAAAAATACCAATTGCGATAAAATTTGTATGGGACCCACTTTGAGGTACTTAGTTATAATTTTATTATTATCCGTTTCATTAAAAAAAATATATTATAAAAATCGGACTTGGTACCTACTCTCTAAAAAGATTTCAAGTGCGTGATCATAATTTCATAAAAATAACTATTTGCGTCGAGGGTTAAAGAACCTTCTCCGTTTTTTCGTCGGTTAAAAACGGTGCTGGATAATTTATCCAATTTTTTAATACTTACTAAATTTTTTTCAATCAATACACGTATTGATACATGGTAGAACGGAATTAGATACTTCTCATACTTCACTAAGTACATAGTATAAAACAAAGTCGCTTCCCGCTGTCTGTCCCCATGTATGCTTATATCTTTAAAACTACGCAACAGATTTTTAGTAGATAGGATGATTCATGAGGAAGGTTTATAATTGTGTAATTCGCCGGGGCGGGTCGCTAGTTTATAAAAAAAATATAAATTAAACTCAAAAATCCGTAATGGTCTAGTGGCAGTAACAATCGTAAGGTTGCGGGTTCAAATCCCGGTTCATCCACCCATCCATCAGCCGTAAGACGTCCACTGCTGGACATAGGCCTCACGAACGGTAACACCTATTTAAAACACAATTAAAACTGTACCTACTAAGTATACCAACTGAGTTTTGGTTTGCAAAAGTATCGATCTACTCATCATATCATTATGAACAACTTTTAATACGGCACCAACCCCGAAAAACAGAAAAAAACACCTGTTGTCCTGTTCCAAACATGTTATTTTGTCGGAGTCAATGACCATTTTGTAAGAAACAGCTGATTTTTCGTGAATTTGAAGTGGTCCCGTAGTAAAAACACAATGCAATTAAAATACTAAACTAAAAGAAACCTTTTTAGATACAATAAGTGCAATAGTTACGTTCAAACCGAAAAAAATAAGTCAGTTATAGCAAAGAAGATTTATAGTAAGAAAAGACGATAGTGGCGCTTTGAATAAATTGTACAACGTACGTATCTATAAGTAGAGTAAGATTTCTTATTAGGCTTTTTTTTAGGGAGTTTGCTAAGGCTATAGATTAGATTAAAAGTATGTAGGTATCTAGGTTAAGATATCAAGAAAATTAACTGTGGTTAATTTCGGATTTGGCAAATGCAAATAAGGAAGTATTATAGGGCGAGTAAAATTCACGAGTTCCTAGGTGGGTACATATAATCACGTTTTGGCTATTGCTCTGGGTAAATAAAAGTGTAAAGGAAAACGATTTGTTTTTCTTTTTGTAGATCACAATACATTATATTCTTTAAGACAACTTTTTTTTAAATGTTCTTAAATTACGGAACCTACCTATCGCGCCATAAAATGTGAGATAAATAGATATATCCTTATTCGTTTCGACGTTTCAACCGAGTCGCCGATGTAGTGGTCACGCACGGCCTCACGGGAAAACTGGACATGCGAAGCTGCCGTGGGTACAGCTAGTTAAAATTGAAATTGTTCTGAAATCGCTTATTATTATAATATATTCGAAGCCGTGCCAAAACTAACAAAAAAAAACCATGTGTCAGATGGCAATGTGACATTGACAGTGCGTTATTCATGCATGTCGCAGTCACAGCGAGTTTTGTACTTTGGAGTTTTGGCGGTAACGCGGAAAAATCATGCAGCTGCCTAGCTGCATTGTATTATTTTGTTAAACTTGTGTTTTACTAGTGATAATTAGTTAAACAATTGTGGTATTTCGTTGATTATGAGCTGATTTACGTGCAGGAGTGTAGGCAAGTGATATAATGTGACGTACAGGTACGTCATGATAGGTCTATCATGTTGTTCCGTGTTGTTTTCAAAACTCCATCCACGCCTCCAGTAAAGTCTCCACTGCTTTACTGAGACTTTGGACTATGTTTGGACTTGACCGTGACCTTATTGGACTATGACGTGACTACGACTGACTATTTTGACAAAATATCATTAAAAAAAACTTTATACTTCACACTGGCAAATGCACAACAATGCGACGCCGAAACGTAAAAGAAGAAGTTTTGTATTTTGAGATTTTTGAGGTTAGTTTCTTTCTATGAAAAACAGATTTCTCTAAACTGAAAATATGCCGTTCATGAAAGGAAGAGCGCCTATCAGGCGTACAATGGACTATTTAAACGCCGGAAGACTGGTGCTCAAAGACAAAATCAAGATATTCTCCGTAGCCTACAACATCAACGGACAAAACAATACAGGAGCCAAAGACTTCGTATTTTGGTATTTACCGCAAATACAATATAAAAATCCCGGTGTCCAAGTAGCTACATTGAAGAATCTGACACCCTCACCGTTTATAAAGTGTTATTTTGAAGACGGACGAAAGATTTTGGTTGATGTTGACAACAAGTCTAAGGAAGACATTTTGGAGCATCTAATTAGGACTGTAGGTAAGATAAATCATGATAAACATGCCTTGTTCAAGCCCTTTTTATTATGAATCCTATAGAATATACACCTGACAGAGTATAGTCTCAATAAGTGGTCTAAAAATGTTATTTCTTGCCAAAATTAACCAAATATTATTTATAGTTTTCATTTTGAACCATTCTTCATCACATAAACCCAATTTTAATACACGTTATCAGTATAGCAACTATAAAGAAGGTACCTACTTGCTATCAGTAAATATAACAATTAAAAACTTGTGAAAATTAGATTATTTTTTTGGAAAATTCTAAAATTGTAGAGTCATCTCGACTCATTAAAACCAAAGGTAGTATAAATACCTTAGACCAAATGAAAAAATCAAGACAGAATATTGTGAACAAACAAGTGAAATCGGCAAATCTATCCCTCGCCATGTATAGACACAATTAGATACACAAACAACTAAACTAAGCCTAGGCTCGTCAGTCGAACTATGGTGGCGGAACACCGACACAGTCATGTATAAAAAAACTGGCCTCACTTGTCTGTTATGACGACGATGTTCTGTCTTGATTTTATTATTTGGTCTGAGATAAATAGTAATCAAACTTCTTGGTGTCTGTGAACATAGCTTGAAACTGTACAGACCTCCTTTAGACACCAACATGACATTTATATTTACATTTATTTATTTGCTACTGCACAACTGCGCCTTGTGTTCTAATATGTCAATAATATTGATTTGGCCTACACACTGCTTGTATCTTTTTGTCTACAACTTTTGTAAAGAACAGGGGTCCCTCCTGATGGTCAAACTCTATAGTCTAACTGATATGTCCAACAGGAAAAAAATTCCGCGTGGTCAAATTGGCTTTTGTGACAAATAGTACAGTCAGTAAGACAATGGTCAATCAAAATTCTAAACGAAATTAGTTATATCTAACTTACCTATGTATACATACTATACAAAAATGGGTTCTTCCGGATGGTCAAATTGGGTCAGCTAGTCCAGCATGCGACCACAAAAATCCATGAAAAGAACTCTTTTCGACGTGTGAATAAGTGACAGACATATACTTTGCCATAATGCAGTCCGGTTCAGACACGTCGAAAGAAATATTTAGTAGTGCGTAGTTTCTTAGCCCAGCAGAGGGGTCGGAAAAAGTTAACACGCAAATTGAAGCTGCATTAGTTTCCGTATAGCTCCATACATTTTTGTACAGCCCTTCTGACGACATTCGTAAACATAAGACAAACTTTTACGCTTCATCTTTTACTGTGGAATCTGTTAGATTATGGAATGAGTTACCGGTGGATAGACGCGCCTCATCACTGAATGTTTTCAAACAAAGAGTCAAATTGCATTACTTGTCTTCTTAGGTACATTATTGATTCTACTTGATACATATATATTTATTTATTTAAGTAAGTATAAGTAATAATAGTATTTAATCCTATACTTAAGTAAGTTTATTTTTGTATTATATAATACACATATGTTTATGTGTCTAGGTAGGCATAAATATTTATTTCAATAAACACTATTTATTTATTGGTTTGTTTGTTATAAGTGTTTATTTTTTTAAATTCTTTTTGTTAAGGCCACTGTTTAGTTAATTTGCTAATTCCAGTCCATTCTTGGTTGCCTAGAAGAAATCGCTTGAAGCGATAAGGCCGCCATTTAGTATAACTAATTTGTAATTTTTCTTTTCTTGTGTTTTTGTATTGTAATTGTGGTTAAACTAATAAAGAATTATCTATTTATCTATCTCTCTATCTTCTGGCAAAAAGGAGCAAAAACTAACAAAAATGTATGGAGCCACATGCAAAAGCGTAAGTTTAGGTAAACTATGCAAAACCTGTACTAATGGCTCTTGTAATACGTATTTTCCAGGCAAATCCAAAGACATCCTGGAAGCGGAGGCTATAGCCGCAGAAAAGAAGGACAACCCGGCCAACTTCGGCATTGGTTGTGAACGCCCGTGCATCTGTGAAGCTTACGGGCAAATCCCATGCCCTGGTGTCGTGCCCCTGCCTAAGTTTATGAGAGGAAAATACAAGAACCAGGAAAGCTAGTCTGAATTAGAGTAATTAGTGTAAACTCTTGGTAACAATGCTCAAGTATCGTGTGAATCAATTTTTTTGGCAATTATGAAGTTAGCTACAATCTCCTCTCTTGTGCTGGTAACATATGAGTATATAGCTAGTTTTATGTACGCACCGATTTTCCGCAGATTTTCGTAAGCGCCGATTGACTAGACTGTATTTCAGAACTACCCTCACTATAGGTCAAAAAATTCTATAACACTACACTGACTCTAGTAAATCCAGTCTCACACTTTATAACCACTTTTAAAAATAGTCCTTTAAGTCTTTTTTATTTATTATAATCTATTTTTTAAATTGTTCTTTATATAAATGGGTATTATATAGCATATTATTATTGTTTCAATGAGTTAGACACTACTCTCCAACTGCCCCTCTGTGTCGGACACAATTGATTCCTCAGATTCAGTGCTATACTGCCTGCCTGGTCTTATTTTCAGTAAGCAAAGAAATGGTCAAATCATACAAATTCGCGCCACAAACCGCCAGAAAATTTGCCTTTTTCTTTCCATCTTCTTCTATTTCACTTGCTTCCAGGCAGTAGCAGAAACTTTCAATATAATTTCTTTAACATCCTTGTGTCAGATCAAACTCATTGAACTTATACCCATAATGTTTTTTATTTAAAACACAACACAGCACTGTTAAACTGCACTTTTCCGAGTTTTCCTCGTCGCCACTTTTATGTACGCACCGATTTTCCGCGGATTTTCGTAAGCGCCGGTTGACACGTCATTAGACTGTTTTTCAGAACTACCCTCACTATAGGTCACAGTTACAGTAAACTTTTTTGTAAAACTTACCGTTTACGATTTATGGACCATTTAATGTTAAAAGGTTCATTTAATGAAATTTCATTAAATGGGCCATAAATCGTAAACAAAAGATGCGAAATTTTATTTTCTACAATAATGATCTTAATGTTTTTTGCCCTTAAGTACATAGTTTCCGAGATATCGGCCAAAAACATTTTTTCAATATGACGTGTCAGGAACGCATTCTCTGAACGGCCGAACTATAGTGTGAAGCTTTTTTTTTTATCGCGAATACTTCCGCGCTTGACCACCAACTCGCCTGATGGTAAGCGACGTTGTGGTCGAAGATGAAGCACGCAGACCTAAAAAATACCCATCCTCTCTGACCTTGAAAAGCTTTAGATTGTATCTTAGGAAACAGGAAAGCAGGAAGATTGTTCCATTCCGTGGTGGTACAAATCAGAAATGTTGAGTCAAACCGCTTCGTATGGACATATCGAAGGAAAATCTACAGTGTAATAACTACTTGCCTAGTGGCAGCCTGTAACCAAATATACTTTTCATTAGAGTTAAGATCAAATCAGGAATGAGGAGATCCGTAGAAGAACCAATGTTACTGACATAGCCCAGCAGATTGGCAAGTTGAAATGGTAGTAGGCAGGGTACATAGCATGGAAGATTGTTGACAGTCGGGGTCGAAAAGTTCTCTAGTGGAGACCACATACTGGCAAGCACAGTGTAGGATGTTGACCCACACGGTGTACGGATGACCTCATGAAGACTGCAGGTTTGTGCTAGATGCAAGCTGCTACCAACCAGTCTTATTGGAGATATACAGGGGAGGCCTATTTCCAGCAGTGGACATCCTGTCTGATGGATGGACTTTTCATTTTACAAAGTTATTCTGAAAGGGCTGCTGTATTTAGCCAAAAATGGGTGATTCAGACCATTATTAAGAACAACATATAAGACCAACCCTGGATTCGAGAGAAAACGTAGTGGGTAAACAGAAATTACTCCTACACCCACCGGCTCTGTTTGATACATATTTTAGCTAAGTCAGATTTTAAATTTTCAATAGGATAGCTGATATTTTTCTCAAATTCCATGTTGACCCCTTGGTAAAGATTGTAAAGAAAGATGGTCTGAATCACACTCTTTTGGATTATTCACCCTTCTGCGGCTCCTGACCTTACAAAATTGATTATATTGAGTATTAGCAGTGAGTTATAGAGTTTACACAGTACTTATAAAACCTCCTTCATACTGAGGGCAACCAAATTATAAGAAATGTATTTAAAGTATAGGCCGAATCACACAAGTCGGCGGATGAGAAGTTAGCTACAAGCTGCGCAATATCCAATCGTGACTGAAGCTCACATAAAGCTGCGCGTTGATTGGGTTTTACTGTAGCTGTAGCTAACTTCACATCCGCCGACTTGTATGATTCGGCTTTTACATCTTGATACTTATAAACCAACACTGTATGTAGTTTAGTTTTATTGTAATTGAACTGTAGATAGTTTTAAATTAAGTAGCATTTAATAAATAGGGAATAAAAGAATTTGTTTGAAAAACCATTTATTTTAAATACTTTACAATCCATTACTTATAATACAAATTAGTCTATTCAAAATTCAGGAAAGTTTACCAAAAGCCAGCTTTCATGTTTATCTCATAATTTCAAATCGGAAAAACAAATTATTTATCGGTAAGTACTTACTGAGCGCCACACAAGACGTCGGATGAGAAGTTAGCCGCAGATGACACTTCGCCGTGATTCGCTAATATGCGCATGTGTGAATAATGCTATTATTATATTCTTTGACAATGCGTAGAGAGCGCGCTTGCGAGGGGCTATCGGACAATTTCTTTCGAGGCTGCCACTCTGATAGGCCGATTTCCGCCACTCGACATATTGGGTGACATGGACGCGGCAATCTACGAGCGCATACGCCGAATGGACGGAGCTGGATCACTAACCCGGGACGAAATTAGGAAAGAGGAACACCGACGTGCTCTCCAAAGGTGGAAGGCTCGGCTGCATGAACCGCGGAATGTGCAACAACGCGCTGTCGGCGCGATCCTGCCCAGTTTCGAGGCCTGGCTGGCGAGAAAGGAACCTGTCACCTTTCGACTGACGCAAATCCTCACAGCACACGGCTGCTTCGGGGAGTTCCTTCACAGGATAGGTAGGGAACAAACACCGCGGTGCCACCACTGCGAAGTGGAGATGGATTGGGCTCAGCACACGCTTGAGTCGTGCTCTGCGTGGAGCTCGGAGAGGCAGGAACTTATGGACAGGATAGGTCCGGATCTGTCTTTGTCAAGCGTGGTTTCGGCGATGCTGGCCGACAGGTCTGCGTGGAAGGCAGGGGTAGACTTCTGCGAAAAGGTACTTTCGCAGAAGGAAGCCGCAGAGCGGGAACGCGAAAGCGCAGACCCTGCACGGCGAAGGCGGCGCCGGGATGGCAACATTGGTGGCATACCCGGCCCCTTGCCCTGATGCCGGGGCACTAGAATACGGCATCGGTATCCCCTGCCTGTAGTAAGAGCCTACTAAAAGGGGACCCCTGGGCTCGTGGGTGGACAGAGTTGGGGCTCTGGCCATCCACTCAAGCGGGCCCGAGGAGGACGGCAGCGTGTGTGGCAACGCTGCCGTAAAGGACGGTACAAGCCTGGTTTAAATACCAGGCGAGTAGTCGTGTAAAGTGCTGGGAGCACCGGTGTGTTCCCTTGGAGATCCCGGAGCTCCCAAGAAGGCACAAAGGCTGGCCACCGAGGGGGTTTTAGTGGGTACAATCCCACATAACCCTTCTGCACCCCAATGCAGTTAGGGCATCTTTAGAAGATTTCCCCCTCGTAAAAAAAAAAAAAAAAAAAGAGAGCGCGCGGGAGGCATGAGGTTGGCGGGCGGGTGTGCCCCAGCGTCTCGTTTCTCTGGCTCCCGCGTGTACCTATATTTCGGCTTTTGCGCTGCGTTCTGCGCATAACATCTCATCTGTCGATTTGTGTGGCGCTCGTATACATGTAATACCCACTTGTCAGGAGGTGATTCAGACCATCATTACAAACAGCTTTCACTATGGGGCAACCCTGATGAGTTACAATTTTGTACGAAACATCTGATTTTTTTCTTGAAGTCTGGTTTGGCCCATAGTAAAAGTTGTTTATCATGATAGTCTTAATTACCCCCTTATGGCTGGGTACAAGGCAAGCAGATAACTATGTATTTTTAAGTCATCTAGCCTATTCTAGAAAATGTGTCCCCTCATGCAATATGCCATTAATGCTGCCGCCACATAGTGCATGTTCTTGAAAGCTTTGAACGTTCTAGAGTTCTTATGATAGAACAGATCGTCTCCAACTTCTTTGCCTCGAGGACCAGAGTGGAAGTAGATCCAGGAGTGGCTGCTACACTTCTGGATGTCCTGGTGAATAAGATGATATAACTTCTTGAATATGGGGTATTTCTGTAGACCTCGGACTATTTCTGGGCATAGGTGTGCCCTTTGGTGGTTGGTTACGGATAAGCGGTGCTCACCACAGAAAACTTGCCATCAATTCAAGATCAGACAATCTTACTGTTAATACTAAATATTGACTACTTAAAATTAGTTAATACTTATGAAGACTAGATTAATTTAAATGTATAAAATCATGTCCTCTTGAAACAACTATACAAATATAGGTAGGTATAGTCGGCGCCACACAAGTCGGCGGATGAGAAGTTAGCCACATATGACACTTTGCCGTAATTCGCTAATTATTGCGCACGAGTCTCTCTGGCTCCCGCGCATACCTATATTTTGCCTTTTGCGCAGCGTTCTGCGCCTAACTTCTCATCCGCCGCGCGCCGACTTGTGTGGCGCGGACTATACGTATTGTTATTTGTGTATGTTCATCGATATTTTCTCCAATTGTGAACCGATTTTGATGATTCTTTTTTTGTTTGGTAGGTCAGGTCAGTCCCATTTAAATTTTATCGAAATCGGCTGAGTTATTTTCGAAAATTCATTAATAATGCGCAAAAATATTACCTACATCGATCCGTGCGAGCCATTTGAATTCTATTACACGGTCGAAGTCGGTTGTGTCATTTTGGACGAAAAATAATTAATTACTTGCGCCATCCTCCGCAACCGGTTTATCTTTAGAAACCTTCGAGCAAATATCTATAGAGTCATAATCGTGCAAAAAAAAGTGTCCGAGCCAAAACCCTGCCCAAGCTACGTACGGCTTAGTTGTAGGCGATTACAAGCCGACTACAACGCCGCGCGATGCCAAAGTCCTTGGTTACAAGCAGTTAATTAGGTGACATAACGTCGAGATTCGAGAAAACGGGTCATTTTGAAATATTTAATGTAAATTTCTAAGTCGGTATGTATGACGGCGCTGGGACATTTTTTTACTACTTTCACTGGACTGTGGCTCTGGAGATATTTGCTCGAAGTTAGAAACACCACACGTTACCATACCTCAACAGTCAACGTAAACTCCTTAATCTTGTCCTGTTTGGTGCAACTCGGCCCTGAAATGACGACCATAGCGTCGCTGAGGCAGTCCATTCTCTCGGGACATTCCTTCACATCCGTGTGCGTCTTGTCGATCATGTGTTTGCTTGCGTTTAGCAGAAGTGGGCTTACTGGACATTCCTGAAAAACAAGGCTTTTGACAAAAGGCTGGCAGAGTAGCGAAAAAATAATCGGCCAAGTACGAGTCGGCCTCGCGCACGGAGGGTTCCGTACAAAAGGGTTTGGAGGCCAAAAATAAAATACTGTATTGTCACTTTAAAATATTGTCCATTTAATTAGACATATATTATTAGCAGGATAGGTGCGAGTGTTCACTAGAACGTCTAAACGAATAGTAGTTTGAGAGATGTAAGGCAAGTATTTAAAAGCTATGCCCAAGCTAAATACTAGAACAAAGGGGTTATTATTATAACTCCAGTCTAAACATGATGGAAAGAGAAAACTATAAAGAAGTTTACATGTTGGAGTGAGATAGATTAATTGTTGCATATCAGCATAATCCAACACGCCCCCTCAAAAATTAATCTATTTACATCTAACTCTCAATTTCTTCCCTTATCTAAATAATCAGATATTATTTACAATTCAAAACTAACACAACACACCTTCCTACTCTGTCTGGGGATACATATTTACATTGGTCCAACATTCGTTGCGCGGGATTGGGGAAAACCCAGAAAAACCCAATCAAACCAATTGATCTTAATTGATTGTTCAAGTAAAATAAAAAAATCTTATAAGAAAATATTTTACACAAATCTATACAATTCTTTATTTATTTACAAGTGGAGACCCAGGTCTTTCCTTAGCTCGGAAAAACGTACAGTCGGCAAAGATTTCGTCAAGATATCAGCCAATTGTTTATCTGTGGAAATATAAATAATTTTAATAACATTATTCTCTACCTGTTCCCTGGAAAAATGATATTTTATATCAATGTGTTTCGATCTTTTGTGACTTGTGGGATTGTTCGCAATGCTTATACATCCCATGTTGTCTTCATAAATAGGGATCGCATTAGGAATTTCGATTTTGATACTGTTTACTAATGACTTTAACCACAAGGACTCTTTTACACATTCAAACAAAGCCATATATTCAGCTTCTGTAGAAGAAACCGCCGTCGCTATTTGACGCTTTGTTTGCCGGCATTTAGTGCATTCTTCAAACAATTTAAATAAATAACCTGTTGTACTCTTTCTTTCTAATAAGTCACCACCCCAATCTGAGTCAACATATCCACTCAAGATTTGAACATTTGAGTCATTCATTGTACGAGTATACGTCAACTTCAAATCAATAGTCCCTTTCAGGTAACGTAGCACCCTTTTTAAATATGCCCATAACAAATGATTGTTTTTGTTAGCAAATCTACTTAGGATGTTTACAGCATAGCTCAGATCTGGTCGAGTACAGACCATAATGTATATTAAACACCCGATAAGATTCCTACAAGGGGCCTTTGTATTTTCGTTATTACTTAATCCTTCATAATCAACTTTTGTTTCGATGGGCGTCATAGCTGGTTTACAATTACTCATGTTGAACTTTTCAAGTACGGTATTTATGTACATTTTCTGGTCCAATGTAATTTTGTTGTTAGACCGTTCAACTTTTATTCCTAGAAAACATTTAATATTTTCGAAATCTACCATTTTGAACCTTTTCATCAAATAATTTTTGAAATTGTTCATGGTATTTAAATCAGCTGTTGAAATCAACACATCATCAACATAAAGTACAACGTAGATATTTTTTCGAAATATCACCATTATCTTGAATATAAATGCATCGATCAGCTGATGAGTACTGAAAACCTTTTTCAATTAAAGCATGTTCGAAAGTTTGAAACCAACTTCGTGCGGATTGTTTCAATCCATACAATGCTTTATTCAATTTGCAAACTAAATTATTGTCGTTTGGTATTCCTTCAGGAATTTTCATATAAATTTCCTCTTCCAATTTTCCGTTCAAAAAAGCTGTTTTAACGTCCATATGGTGAATAAGCAAATTGAATTGATTTGCAAAAGCCAATATAAATCTGAAACTAGATATTCTTGCTACTGGAGCAAACGTTTCATTATAATCAATTAAATACTCTTGACTGAAACCGCGAGCAACTAAACGCGCTTTATACTTTACAGGTTTTCCGAACTCATCATTTTTAACTGAAAACACCCATTTAGAGTCGATGATATTTCTACCTATTGGTTTTTCCACAAGTTCCCAAGTATCATTTTCAATTAAAGAATTGATTTCCTCTTTAATGGCATTTTCCCATAAAAGTTTTTCATTACTCGATTTGATTTCGTGAAATGATTTTGGTATTACACATAATAGTGATTTTGCATATAGTAGATAGTTCATAGAAATATCATCGTTTTCATTGTAAGATACAGACGGTAAATATTTAATCCTTTCACTCCTCCGAAGTTCAGAACATTGCTCATTTTGAAGACTATCTAATTGTTTTTCAAATGAATCGTTCGTTTGCTTATCTGTTTCACATTTTACAGATTTATTAGGTTGTAATCCTAATTTAACGGGCATTACGCCATCAGAATTTTCAACAGAAATTCTTTCAGGCTTCAAGGGTCTACTATGTAAGAAATTAATTTCATCCACAATGACGTCCCTTGCTTTTAAAAACTTTTCATCTACCACATCCCACACCTTGTACCCATTCGGTTCGTAACCAACCAAGATACCTTTTACAGATTTATCATCAAACTTGGATTTTCTAGTTTTATTATGAACATAGACAGTTGAACCGAAAACTTTTAAATATTTAAGTTGTGGTTTTTTATTATGCCACATTTCAAACGGTGTGTTAGCGTCATGCGCTCTCAGTGCTTTAGTGGGGCTTATATTTATTAAATAAGTAGCTGTTAATACTGCCTCACCCCAGAACGTTTTGTTTAATTTCGCACCAGATATCATTGCGCGACTACGTTCTGTAATCGTACGTATCATACGTTCTGCCATACCATTTAAAGCAGGTGTATAAGGCACTGTTAAGTGGTAGCTAATACCCTTTTGCAAACAGAACTCTTTCATTTCATTTGACAGATATTCACCACCATTATCACAATACAAATTAACGATCTTCAAATTAAAATGAGCTTCACACTTGTTGGCAAAATCTCGAAAGGCACCAAAAACGTCTGATTTATGGGCTATTAAGTAAGTTGCACAGTAGTGAGTGTATTCGTCAATAAAAATAACAAAGTAGTTTTTGCCGTCAAGTGTCGTAGGAGTGATAGGGCCACAAACATCTGTGTGCACGTTAAATAGAGGACGTTTTATAATTTTCGACTTCGATTTATTAAATGGTAAACGTGCCTGTTTTCCATTTATGCAAGCTTCACAAAGATTATCGGTCGGTTTAATATGTTTTATAAGCTCTATATCAGAAAACATATTATTATTATTAATTATATTAAAATTTTTCTTTCAAATATGGCCTAACCTTTGGTGCCATAATTCATAATCATTATTATTAACGCCTCTGTTTAATGTGCTATCAACATTCAAAGCAAGAGTTTCAAGTTTGAAAGTTACGCCAATTAAATTATGGAACAACTCACCCTTTATTACCGCTTTACCATTTTTATCGTATACCTGGACACCGCCAGATTTACCAAATATTATGGTCATGCCAGCTTGTTGCATCCTTTTAACTGAAAGTAAATTATACGGTACGTCTGGACAGAATAGAACATCCTGTAGCGTCCCTTTTACGCCCATATCGCTGATCACTTGAAAATTGCCTTTCTTTGTTGCTCTTACGAAGGTACCGTTCTTAGCAACAGAAATATTAATGGGTTTCTGTAATTCTTGAAAGCTTTGTGCTAAATTTTCGTCATTGATTATGTGATCTGATGCTCCGGAGTCCAGGATGAATCTAAGATTAGTTTTATTTTCAGATTCATAATTATTGCTGTCGATCATAAAAGCAAATCCTGAGATGTTTGGTTTTATATTAGTTTCAGCTTGAGAGGCTTGAACTAACTGAACAGTTTTGTTATTTTCGAAGCGTTTTATAGCCAGTTCGGCTTTCTTTCTGAAGAAACATTCGTTTTTGTAATGGCCTTTTCTCCCGCAGTGATGACATTTCACATTTTTCTTTTTATTGTTTAAGATCTTTTTATTACGTTTTAAATTCCAATTACGCTTGTTATTTGAATTGGCCTGGTTTGGTTTTTGTGCTGCTGGTTCTGCAGAGTGTGCCTGTAGAATTTTCTGGCTCATGTCTCGTCGTTCTTGTAAGATTTTTATTTCGTGATCGAGAAGTCGTGTTTTAACAAATGTTAATGTCAGGTTTTCTTCGGCTAACGTTTCTATGGCAGTAACCACACTGTCGTATTCTTTAGGCAGACTTAGAAACAAGTGTGTTACTTCGTCCACTTCATCTAACTTCGCACCGGCTGCATTTAGGTCTGTGATTATATTGTCAAAAACTTGAAAGTGTTTTATGAGAGCCGAATCTCCCTACAGCTTCAAATTAAATAATTGTTTCCGTAGAGCCAATTGTGTTGCGATGCTTTTCCTTTCATAAATTGTATCCAGTTTTGATAAAATCTCCTTTGCAGTCATGGAGTCTTCGGCTAATCCAAGCATAGAATCGGCTAAGTATTCGATGATTGTATTCTTCGCAACTTTCTATTTCTTTTGCCATTCATTGTCAGGATTCGGTGGAGTTTCAAAATCAATCACGTCAACTACGCCGAGTTCATTTAATAAATTACGCATTCGTAATTTCCATATGCTATATTTGTCACCATCAAATGGCTTAATGTTTCTCTTCAATCGCGAATTATCCATTTTTATTAAATCACTCAAAGTCAGTGATAAATGCAATAATTCAAACAAAAGTGACTGCGAGCACTTATTTCAATAAAGTTTATTTTATGTATTTTCACTTTTTACACAACACTTTTAATATCTTTTTATAAAATACGTTACTGGGCAACCATAACCAAAAGGGTTTGGAGGCCAAAAATAAAATACTTAATTGTCACTTTAAAATATTGTCAATTTAATTAGACATATATTATTAGCAGGATAGGTGCGAGTGTTCACTAGAACGTCTAAATGAATAGTAGTTTGAGAGATGTAAGGCAAGTATTTAAAAGCTATGCCCAAGCTAAACACTAGAACAAAGGGGTTATTATTATAACTCCAGTCTAAACATGATGGAAAGAGAAAACTATAAAGAAGTTTACATGTTGGAGTGAGATAGATTAATTGTTGCATATCAGCATAATCCAACACGTACTGTATGGGAACCCCCCTTAAATATTTATTTTATTTTAATTTTATTACTTATTATTATTGAAGTGAATATAAAACCAAACATTCAGTGAAAATTTCAAGCATGTACTTGTTGCCATTATTAATATAGATCGAAAAACGTCTAAAAAATCAGGTTTGTTGTATGGGAGCCCCCCTTAAATATTAATTTTATTCTATTTTTAGTATTTGTTGTTATAGCGGCGACATAAATACATCATTTGTGAAAATTTCAGCTGCCTAGCTATCATGGTTCATGAGATACAGCCCGGTGACAGACAGACGGACATCGAAGTCTTAGTAATAGGGTCCCGTTTTTCCCTTTGGGTACGGAACCCTAAAAATATTTCTGGTGAGTCTTTCCGTCCAGTTGACACATTTCCAAACTCGCCTACAGCCGACCGGAAAAAATTGAGCGGTTTATAGGTAATTCCCAAAGATTCATCTGCCTAATATTCGGTTTAACTGTCCGATTTTATGATGCTAATAATATGCCGCTGCCGCTTCGGCCGTCTAGAAAACCCGGGTTTGCAAAAAAGTAAAGTAAAAGTTTATTGCACAAACTGTGTAAAATGGTGGTACAAAATTTTTTAGTAACAACAGTCTATCCTAGCGGACATGCAATTTTTGGTAACTTAAATTATAAAGTTTACCTGCCAAAGCATAAGCTATGTCAAACTGCTGCACTATTGCTCGGCCCAGCAAAAGCTAAGTCGCATTTTCCTGAACAGAATGAAGTGGCATTCAACCAGCAATACCGATTGAAACCGACCCGCTTATTGGTGTAGCATCTAGTACCTATCTAACCCTTAGATAACGACCCGGGAACGTTTGCATACTACGTAACCCGTACAGGAGCGAAAGGCGGGTTTTCAAAATCTATCGGCTGTTGAAACCTATTCAACCTACGTACTTATCTATATTAAATGCATGCCGCTTCTGCATTGGCATTATCATCAGCTTTGTCATCCACATCGACATCATTTTATTCACCATCTAAGCCACTGGAGCAGTTATGCCAGCGGCCCAGAGCCACGCTCCGCTACTGAAGCTGGGCTGGCTCGGGTAGACGCTGGAGGGGGAAATGCACAAAACGCCCCATGCGGGACGTCAGTGCAGGACTTATCGCCCCCACATCGAATAAGAATGCTTGTAAGTTTTAAAATAGCTAAGTGATAGTTACCTTGCAGCAGCATTTGAACTTGATGTTGGCTCTCAACATCGGACACAGAAGTAAGTACGAGTTGAGCACAGGATGCGGCGGACCCAACCACGACACGTTCAAGCTTTCTAGACTGCTGAATTCCTCCTGCAATACGTATAGGAACGATGTTGCTATGATAATACTTTCAGGCACTAGTGCTATTTACTTTTAATGTCTCTAGTTTAGGCCACTATTTCTTGTTCTCGTTAGTTTATATTCGTGGATGGTTGCCTGTAATAAATCGCCATGGGTTTAATTATTGTATGTGCAGCAGTCTTCAAATCCCGAGTAAATTATGTATCTTCTAGGTAAGCGTGTTACCTTCTAGACCGCATATCTGGTTAACATCAGGCAGTGTGTAGTCAAACGCTACCCTATATGAAATAAAAAAAAGTGAAAAACGAACATAACGTTGGATCTCATGATATGGGTTGAAAATTATATTTATATTTTGATTTGATGACAGCAAAAGCAGATTAAACAGTACCAAGTAGCATTTTCTCAGTGTTGTTATAAGTTTTTATTTAACTTGCAATGGATGTACCTATGTAGGTACCTATGTACTACCTATGTAAGTTCGGGTGGAATCTTGCAAGTTAAATTTGACCAACTTCCCGGTTTCCGATAGAGCTGAAATTTTGCACACATAATGTACCTACCCACCTATATCGCGTTACAATGCAATAATATAGGTACGAGTAGTACCTACCATAGAGCTGATCTGGTGATGCAGTCTGAAGGTGGCCCTAGGACCTCCTGTACTAAACAAGATAGACCCGTCGTGTTTGGGCTCGTTTTACTTGTCTTGGCTAGCACTCTGCTGCTACATGATATCCAGGATCTCAAAAGCTTGTATTTAAAAAGTTATATTTTTATTAGTTATAACTTATTCACATAAATGCCAATTTTTATTTAATGAATTCATTTCAAACAATTATCTATAGGTATACCTAATAATGTTGAAAAAAAAATGATAGGTACTTGGATAGTGTAACTGTCATATTGAATATCATAAACGTCAATGGCTTTGCCCATGTTTCTTCCTCTATACTTAGTAATGCACATATTATTTTGATTATTCTCATTATTCATACTGCTTTGCACTGTTTGTTAAATACTTTTCTTATTTTATGCTATTGTGTTACCTACCCTCAAAAAAGGCTAACCTGAAAACCCGCGCTGAATGTTTGGTTCCTACCTGCATTCAGCATAATGCTGAGGTGAGCCCTTTTCGACATTGCTAAATTCCTTATTTGTATATCATTATTGTTGTTTTTTGTGTTTCCTGTGTTTGTAATGTCGAATAAAGTTTTTTCAGTTTCAATTTCAATTCATACCATGATGGCCATGACAGTGGCCAGCGCTTGAATGCTGGCGTGGGTTCGGGATCTCATGCACATGACGGGGACGGGAGATTTCTTTGCAAATCGCGCCAAGCACATGTGCGTGGTTGTCGACACGAATATCGCGTCTGCCATGGTGCCAAAAATCCTGAAAAAAGCAATGGGTAAGTAATCATCTTGATCACCTTCACCTGAGATTTTCCATGAGAAAGAAGAATAAAATAATCATCGGCCAAGTACGAGTCGGACTCGCGCACGAAGGGTTCCGTACTGTATGGGAGCCCTTCTTAACAATTTTATTATTGAAGTAAACATACAGCTAAATATTCTGTGAATATTTCAAGCATCTGCGTGTTACCATTATTAATATCGAGTGAAAAACAGCTAAAAATTCTGGTTTGTTGTATGGGGGCCCTTCTTAAATATTATTTTTATTATGTTTTTAGTATTTGTTGTTATAGCGGCAACAGAAATACATCATCTGTGAAAATTTCAGGTTTTTAGCTATAATGATTCATGAGATACAGCCTGGTGACAGACGGACAGCGGAGTCTTAGTAAGTAATAGGGTCCCGTTTTTACCCTTTGGGTACGGAACTCTAATAAAAGATTGTGAGTTTGAGTTTCTGATAAGATCAGTCAAATTGCATTAGTACCTTCCGTTGTAATCGTACTCCCAGACCAGAGCGTCGTTGATACTGACGTCAGTGGCTCCTAGAAGAGTCGCGCCCTTCGACACCGCCATGTTCAGAACTGGCTCGTTCACTTCTTGGAGAATCATTATCTTTGACGACGATAGAGTGTCCTTAAACAAGATGGTTACCTTTTCATTAGGGTGGCTCGCTATTGAATGGGGTTTTTTCTAATTATTTTGTAATGGTAATAAAAACGTCCATCCACGATCATTATTGAAAAAATAATGAAGAAGAAACTTTCTAAGTAATCTCCTGCTATCGGTGCATTGACTTGAATTTTTTTTCTTTGAACTGCTATTAATTAATTTAATAAGAGAATTTAAGAAAATATTCAGAGATTCAAAATTCAAACGTAATGCGTCGATAATAATTAAACGCATCACATAAAATATCAAAAATACTAGTTTCTTGTATAAAACATTGGTATACTTGCTAGAATATCTTTAAAAATTGCACGGGATCATGACCTTGTACCAACTGAATAAGCCTGTATACCAGGCAGAAACGAACTGGAGGCAAGTCGCTTCCAAAAGGTCTTAGGTATTGGAAATCTATGAAGCGGCCTATGTCCAGCAGTGGACGTACTTTGGCTGATAGGTACCAGTTTCAAGTTATGTGTGTCTTGGTATTTCCATTTCAAGTTCAGAGCGCTCGTCAGGACCCTCAACACCATCGTCGCAGTCCAGTCTTTGAAGCAGATAAGGTGTAATGGCTTTGCGAATCTGAAAAACAGGCAGGACACGTCGCGTCACGTTAAACTTTCGCGATTTGCACACATCATTATTATGTACTACGACGTTCTAGAGAAATTCTAAGGAATGCTAGTGTCCGCTTGCTAAAACAATTGGTTCAAGTTGAATTGGCGGTACCAGCTGTTTCACATTCCAGTCTACCCGTGACCACGACCGATGCAACTCGGTTGAAACGTCGGGATGATGAGGTTTTTATTTATCTCGTAATTTGAGTGCGTGATAAGTTCTGTAGTAAGTACATAATAACTAAGTCTTATTTTTTTAATTTGGTAGAATTATTTTATTTCAAAAATGACACACCCAATTTCAACCGTGTACAGAATTCCAATACTTACAGGTCGCGGCATATAAGTCTAGTGGCGAGCGAAGTGTGGAGGGGATGGCTGCGCATGAGTTTAGTGTGGCGGTCAGCCATCTCCTCCACAGTACCCTCAGCGCTAGACTTACGTGCCGCTACCTGTACTTCGCTCGGCTCCGCCGATTTCGATTAAATTTAAATGGAACCACCTCGAAACATAATACCTACTCAGTGCTAACGACTACCACTGGTGGCAGTTTTAATGTCCGACAGTAAATTAAGTTTCTGTATTATTAAGGTAATTTTGTTATTGATAACAAAAAGAAGAGCTTAGATCTCACGACACAGGTCGCCCTAGTGTGGGATCTAGTGTACAACTTGTTTTGTGTTAACTTTTAAAACAATAAACGTTTTATTTATTTAAAAAAATCCATAACATACATAATTTAAAAAAAAACATGTAACGTAGTCATCATGCAGTTGAATTGATAACTTCCTTTTTTTGAAGTCGGTTAAAATACTTTATTAACGTATTTAACATGAACACATAAGTAGATACCTATTAAAAAAAACGAAGCAATCAATATAGTCCAGCTGATAAGTAAGTTGAAATGGCATTGTGCAGGGCACATATAAATCGAAGAACGGATGGCTAATGAGGGAGTAATGTTCTCGAATGGAGACCACGTACAGCGAATACAGCTGAGACAGCCACAGACTAGGTAGATCGCCCAAAATTCTATTAATAAAATTATAATTCAAACCGTAGGAACACGCTGGGCACAAGCCGCTGTCAACCGCGATTATTGGAAATCCATAGAGGAGGCCTATGTCCAGCCGTGGATGTTCTACGGCTGATGAATAGATGGATTATGCTTTGATACCAGCTTGCTCACATGTTTGGTTACTCACGGACTACAATTAGACAAGCTCCTTGCTAGCCGAACAGAGGCAGAGGGATGATATTTTTTTACAGTCACACGCAGCATTTTGTTAGTTTACTTCGAAATTTTCAAATATAAATATCACTAAAAATAAGAGGTAAATAAATAAGTAAATATTGCTACATTTTAGAATGTCGGATTCCGCTTAAATATAAATAACTACTTATAGGCCTTATAGGTAAATACTTCAAAATTGATACTAAACCTCATTGTACTAAACCATCGTGCTAAACCAAAACAGCCGTGTACCAATGAGATTTCATCTAGAATAAAATTTTTCAAAAACAATAATATTACCTAAAAAACTCCTCTTGATATAAATTTTCAATATCAGAGCAATAAAATTGAATGCGTCTACTCGGTGACATAACGTAAACTAACCATAAAAACGTAAATTGCACGCTTACTAGTTGCAAACCCACACGTTCGCTCATCACTACGGCGCGCTGCGTCTGACTAATATACCAAGAGCATACCCCGCTCCGAGGCGCGTAGGTATGATTCGTGTTCCGTTCCGACCGTTTGTATGAAGACGGAATACTGTTAGATACCTATCATTACTGAGCTAAAGTCCTGTTTGTACCTACCACACATTGATCGAAAATGAGTCCACTCATTTTGTGACATTTCTATGAAACCAAAATAACGCAACTCATTTTACACCGCTCACGTTTCACAAAATTATAGTTACTCGTTTGGCCGCGCCCTTATACTTATTAATTACGTATTTCGCAATTTTTGTCATGTTTATCAAAAAAAATAACTCATTATTTTATTTCGCAGTAATTACTGCGTCAAAAGATAGGTATTAAGTTCATGCAGTTCATGTTCCTGATAACGCAGGTTGTGAAACGTTTTCAGTTTTTGCGTTTTATTTTGAAAAATATTATTTTTCTGTAAGATGGAAATTTATCTGAAGAAACAATTGGCTATAGTAATTTTGTGTAAGTTAAAGTTTTGTTTATTGATTAGAATGGTGATGGCTCCTATTCAGCTGACAATAAATTAAATTGAGCGTTGCCGTGGTTAGGATGACACGTTATATTGTCCATTTTGGTTGGATCAACCTTTTAGGCTTTAGCCATATCAGAGGCCTTCAGGTGGGTTAGAAACTCAGACACTTGTCCAGCTAGCATAAGCACCACGACATAATTGTATCGATCTGTAAAAACGAGACAGTGACAGGGTCACATTTTCGCATGTCGATAAAATTATGTCGCGGTGCCGTATGCTAGCCGTGCAGGGATAGCCAGCTATCTAGTCGCTCCATACGAGCTTACTTTTTGGAGCAGGTATAACTTTTCAATATTAGGTTTTGTAATACAACAAAGAAGGATAAAAATAAAGCCGAATTGAGTGAACTCCTATTTTTATTAAAGTGGCTTTACGCGATGCCGCTGAACCTACCTACCGTGAAAATGTATTAAAGTTTTCATAAAAAACATTTTTATAATTGTCAATAGGCATGACAAAAAAACATTATTATAATAATGGTTTTTTTTTTTCATGCCTATTCTCCTCCTTCTTAGTCCGCCATCTTGGGTGTTTCGCCATGTTGAATTCAGAGTGATTTTATTTTAATTTTTCGAGTTATTCCTAGCAAGCCCTTTCATTTGATATCCATACTGTACGAGTGCACTAAATATAGCTCTAGTCCGCCATCTTAGGTGATCCGCATGTTTGATTTATAATGAAGATATAGCCCGTTAAAGTTCCGCGTGACATCACTAGTCACATACAAATGTAGGTATTGACTTTTGTGAGGAAGTGACGTCACGACCCGAACTTTGACAAGGTTTATCTTTGTCATTTACCTATTGTTTTATAGACAAAAGAAATAATACGTGTCTAATATTTTCTGATAATCTAAACTTACGGACTAATTAGTCCGTAAGTTTAGATAATAATCTAAATCTAAATTATCTAGATAATAATCTAAACTTATGGACTAATTAGTCCGTAAGTTTAGATAATAATCTAAATCTAAATTATCTAGATAATAATCTAAACTTATGGACTAATTATTCCGTAAGTTTAGATAATAATCTAAATCTAAATTATCTAGATAATAATCTAAACTTATGGACTAATTAGTCCGTTAGTTTAGATAATAATCTAAATCTAAATTATCTAGATAATAATCTAAACTTATGGACTAATTAGTCCGTAAGTTTAGATAATAATCTAAATCTAAATTATCTAGATAATAATCTAAACTTATGGACTAATTAGTCCGTAAGTTTAGATTATTGGAAACAGCAGCCATATCACAAGCTTTGCTTAGTTTGGGGTCAGAGGCCGTGTGTAAGATGTCTCCTAATATTTATTTATTTATTTGGCCTTGTGGTTTAAGAATATTTATTAATCTCAAAAGAATTTACAAAAATTCACTCATTGAGATTACACACTCATCTATGTACATATTATTAGGTACGTTGCTACAAAGCGCAGCGCGCAGTCTAATATAAACAAAAACACACAGAAGTAAAAACAATATTTGACTAACAAAAACAATATTTCAACCTGATTTTTACAATACATTTTTTCATGACATCTTGAAATTGTAAATGTGTTAATTAAAATCAAAAGTTCAAAATAAAATATTTCAAAATCAATTTAGGAAAACAAACTAGAAAAACATCGAAAGTACCTAATTCAAAATACACAAAAGTACCCAAAAATCAGTTGCTCCATTTTTTGTTTTATTTATTTTACCTTCCAAGGAGCGTGGCCTTCCATGGTCCACCCATAAAAATTAAACGCTGACCTTTGCCTATCGTTAATTTGTAATTTATGTATGATTTCATATTTAACGATCTCTTTGCCGTGTCACAGCTAAGTAAACAGAACTTAGTAATTATCGTGTAGTTAGTGATTAATTAAAAAGCCGTGGTGGTCTAGTGGTAAATACTCCGGTCTTACAATCCTGAGGTCGTGGGTTCAAATCCCGGTCCCGTACCAATGAGTTCTTCGAAATTTATGTACGGAATTTTACACCACTGGCTTTTCGGTAAAGGAAAACATCGTGAGGCAACCTGCATATATCCGTACAAGAAATTCGAAGGCGTATGTGAATTCACCAACCCGCACTGGGCCAACGTGGTGGATATGGCCCAATCAACCTTCGTGGGTAGGCCTACGTCCTGAAGTGGACTATTAAAAAGGCCGGTACAGTACAGTACATATAGTGATTAATAATGCCAGTTTAAGTACCAACTTTTTTATGGAGTATTAGTATTTAGAGCATTTTTCGCTTTTTTCTGATGAATCAAAAAATTTAGAATCATTAGTTTATTTTCAATAAAAGAAAAACATAAAACAAACCCACATAAATAAAAAGAAAAAATGTTTATTTACTTATCGATTCATTTAACAGAGATTTTGAAAGTCTATTTTAAATTTTTTTGGTCGAATCCCTGAAATTAGGTGTTATGACAAAAATATGTGTAATTTAGTAGGAAATTAAACACTCAGTGTGTTTCATTACTTAACTCTAGAAATGTTGTAGAGGTATACTACCTAATATGTACTTACTACATAGTATAATTTTTTTTTTATTCTGAATAGTTTTGCGTTTGACCACAAACTGCCTGATGTCAAGCAGATAAGCGGTCTAGGTTGTAGCACGCTTACATAGAAGATACCTATTTACTCGGGATTTGAAGACGCCCACATTGTACTTTAGCGGGAAGACAGACCCAGGCAAAGCGTTCCACATTCTGGCTGTTCGTATGAAGAATGAGGATTCGAAACGCTTGGTTCTAATGCGCGGAATGTCCACCATTAAAGGGCGCTTTGGTCGCGTCTGTCTAGCCGTACGATAGAAGAAAGGGGCAGGTGGGACCTTAGAGAGTACACCAAGTTTTTTGGAAGCTAATTTGGCCTTTGACTCTATGTAAGAGCCAAAGTTAAGAGTCGATGAGCAAATATAAAGCAAAGTTGCCTTTTTTGTGTGTCTGTCTGGGTAAGTACCTCATTAGATCTTCTAAACTACACTATTCAATACTTTTGGAATATTCCTTGCGGAAGGCTTATAATTCATGCATAGCCAAGCGAAGCCAGCACGGGCAACGAGTTTTCAGTAATTCGAAGGCCCTTAAATTATTATACCTACTTAGTAAAACATTAACAGCCAGTTAAGTAAGTAGTACTTACTTGGTTTCCGGGAAGGTTTTATACGTTTATCAAGTTAAGTACATCGGTATGCTAAGTTTCAATTCTAATTGACTGCCTCGATGGCTCAGTGGTTAGTGGCCCTAACTTCTGGGTCAAAGAGGCGTGGGTTCGATCCCCACCCAGGGCAAATATTTATGTGATGAACATAGGTGTTTGCTCTGTGTCTGGGTGTTATTTAGTTACTATCTATATAAGTATGTATTTAAAAATATGTATATGTAGTATATCAGTCTCTGGCAGCCATATCACAAGCTTTGCTTAGTTTGGGGTCAGAGACCGTGTGTAAGATGTCCCCAAATATTTATTTATTTCTTTTAGACAATTTTCCTCAAACATCTAAAAGAATGGTTTGGATGAATTATCGATAAATACGAACGTTTCACCGATAATATTAGCTGGGGGTCTAAAAGCACTCATAGGAAGGGGAAGGCTCAATTTAAAAATTACCGACTTGTAATAATATGAATAGTACTTATGTCGGTAATAGGAATGATGACTAAAAAAATATAATTAGTACGTCAGATAGACTTTAAAAAATATTAGGCAAGTATTTTATCTTTAGTCAATTAAACAAAAATTGATGTAGATATAGCCTGTCAAAGTTCCGCGTGACGTCACTAGTGCCATACAAATGTATAGACTTCTGTAAGAGAGGTGACGTCACGATCTCCACTCCTAAACGTTGACAAGGTTTATCTTTGTCATTTGTTGTTTGATTGACAAAAGAAAAATACGTGTTTTTTGAAAATCTAACTCACGGACTAATTACATTATTGTTTTTTACCCAGTCATCATGCCCACTAGGAGTTTCATTTCTTACAAGGTTACCCTCTACTAAGCCAAAAGAGAGTGATTTAATGCATTGTTATGAACAACTTTTACTAAGGGGCCAACCCAAAATGCGAGAAAAAAAATCAACTGTTCCATACAAAACTGCAACTCGGAATCGACAAAATGTATGAAACAGTTGATTTTTTTTCTTGAATTTCGGTTCGGTCCCATAGTAAAAGTTGTACTTAAGGAGGGTTTGAATTACCTCCTTTCGACATAGCATATAGATAGTGCAATCCTCGAAGACGCGCCCCACCTCTCCTCCCAAATGTCCTTAGCACACGGACTCGAAGACGCGCCCCACCTCTCCTCCCAAATGTCCATAGCACACGGAGTCCATACAAATGAGGAGTGGTGGGGCGCGTCTTCGTGGATTGCACTATCTATACCAGTTTTGGATAACCCTGTATAGAGGTCCACAACAAACAGCATACCTACAGTCCTTGGTATTTCTTGTATACGTCAGGAGTGTTAATCATGTCTCAAGTACGTCGTCAATCGTATTAAGTAGTAAGTAGGGAATGCAATACCCGGATACCCGGATCCTGGCTGCTAATACCGGGATTGAATCTCGGTTGAAAGACCGGGATCACGATGATTGACGGGATCATCAAAAATTGAAGATATTACGCATAATATAGCCAATTCGAACTATGAACTGGAACGCCTATTGTTGTTTTTAAACTATCGCGATTTGAACACATTATTATTATGTACTACGAGACTAATCGGTGCCCAAAGCGCTGTTGGACAGAGCGGATGCTCTATGTGACGCTGAACATGTAGCGGCTGAGAAAGCGCATGTGCAGGACGTTTTGAAGAGAAATGGTTAAGGTGTGAAAAAGCGAGATCTAGGAAGACGCAGGTGTCGGTAAAACGGTTTTGACGTTGAGAGGCAACCGGTTTTCATGCCTTATGTTAAAGGAGTGACGGATAATGTGGGGAGTTTGCTAAAGGATTACTCCATCAAGACAGTGTATACTCCCTTATCCAAACTACTGGGCCAAGTTAGAACGCCGAAGGATGCCATTCCGTTTCAGACTCCTGGTGTATTTAAGGTGGATTGCAGCCGTGGTAGTTCCTACATAGGTCAAACGAAGCGTACTATTGCTGAACGGATCAAAGAACATATTTCGGCAGTCAAAAACCGCCAGATACAGTAGTCTGCTATAACTGAGCATTTGCTTGACGGAGGTGCTGGTCATTGGATCGAGCTCCACGACCCAAAAGTCCTCTCCACGGATCGACACTATTTTTCAAGAATAGTTTGTGAAGCGGTAGAAATAAAAAAAACATAACAACTTCAACCGGGAAGATGGATTTAAGTTATCGGCGTCGTGGAATCCTGTTGTCAACAAATGTAAATCGCTTAATGTAGGTGGCAAGACATTATTAGATACCGTCAGTGTTGTGTGTCGGAGTGACAATTTTGCAAGTTCAAATTGAATTGGCGGTACCAGCTGATTCACATTCCAGTCTACCCGTGACCACGACCGATGCAACTCGGTTGAAACTTCGGGATAATGAGGTATTTATTTATCTCGTAATTTGAGTGCGCGATAAGTCTTGTAGTACATAATAATAATGGAACACCTATTTATTTGCATTCAGGTCAAAATACTGGCTTTTAGACTAGCATTAAAACTTTTACTTGACTACACTCGAACAAAATTTTTAAAGTTTTGAATCACCATACGATCCTATTAAATTTTAAAGATGTTTGTGTGTTCACATCAATTAATTTATGCACAATTTTGAGTTTAAAGGTACGATTTATTAGCCAACTTCACACGGCAGCAGCAGACTACAGTAATACTACGACTGCCGACGTATAAGTTATAGCAGTTCTTGTCTTCGTGACGACACCGAAGTCTGCTGCTGCTACTGCGTACTATCGTAATAAATTAGTAGCGTAATTTCCATTGTTGAAATTTGGGTAATGTTGTAGAACAAAAGTTGTTTGTTTTGATGTAGAGAATTTTCCCTTTAAAAGATGCTAATTGATTACCAATAAACCTGTATATAATTCTCCTGTTTTCGTTACATTTCAGTATATCTGGGGGAAATGTGCGTGGGCTACTCGGCGTGGTCATCACCAGTGCTAGCCAAATTGCAGAATCCTGACGAAACTCCGCTGTCTGGTGTAATTTCGGACAGCGAAGGGTCTTGGATGGCCGCCATGTTGCTACCAGGTACTATAGTTGGTAAGTAGACCCTGGACTACATACATCACCTTTGAATATAATAGACTTTTTGGCGCCAGAGTTTCGTTCACTGTAAGAAGAAACCAGAAGTAACTGCAACTTTTTAACCGACTTCCAAAAAGGAGGAGGTTCTATGTTCGGCTGTATGTTTTTTTTTGTATCTTCATCGATAATTTCACCAATTGTGAACCAAATCGAAAAATTCTTTTTTAATCCGAAAGGGTATATTCCCGAAGTGGTTCCATTTTAATTTCACAGAAATCGGCTCAGCCGTTTTTTAAAAAATCAACAATAATGTGAGCAATTCGAGCGAAATATCAGAATTTTTTTCACGATGAACATCGATAATTTCGCCAACTGTGAACCGAATCGAAAAATTATTTTTATGTTGGAAAGGATATACTCACGAGATGGTTCCATTTAAATTTAACAGATATCGGCTGAGCCGTTTTTGAAAAATCAACAATGATGTATACAATTCTTGCGAAATACTCGAATTTTGTACACGATGGAAGGCGGTTTTGCCATTTTTTGCGAAAAATAATATACTACTCCTACAGATATTTATAAATAAGAAAGTACATTTGTTAGTTTGTTAATCTCTCACGCAGAAACGAAGCAACGATTGCCTTGATTTTTGGCACAGATATAGTTTGAAAGACGGGAAGTGACATACCTGCTTTCGTATACCTATCGTGGTTCCCATAGGATAGGAAAAACACTTTGTTATTAGCTGCTTACCAACTTATCCATATCCAAGTCTAATATAGACAAGCGAAACGTTAATGGATGATACTACATTTGGCTGCACGCTTTCATGCATAAATGAAAAGATGAGGAAAAAAAGGGAAAACACTCCACGACATGATCACCGCAAAATGGTGTTGAAAATGCATTCAAATAGATTTTGTGTTAACAAGAGATTACATTTCCTGTAGGATTACTTAAATATGAGTGTTACAAAACGTGTGTAAGATGTCTCTCGTATTATAACATTATTTAATTGGATTTACAATTCACGGGCTGCCCGCATCTTTTAAAGGCATTGGTGGTGCCGAATCCAATACTAAGAGGCCCTGTAATATATTATGATCTTAGGTTTGCAAAAAAAACCTAAAATCATATAATACACTATTTTTGGGTGGTAGGAAGAGGAAAACTATGATGAAAAAGGAGAATTTGTACAATTCTGGTCTACTAGAATGAATTATTTATCAATAGTAATGCCGCCAAGTAATGCCTCATCTCAAAATATTTTATTTATTATTTATTTTCATAATAAACATATGATTGGATTAGGAACACTCTATTACGCTCAAAAACCAAAATTGCAAACGTTTGTCAAAAAGCCGGATCATACATACGCAACGGACGGAATCATACCCAGGCGCCTCGGAATGCGGTATGCTGGTATGCTAGTCAGTCGCGGCGCACCGTAGTGACGAACAAACGTGTGAATTTGTAACTAGTAGGCGTGCGATTTACGTGTTTAGGTTTCCTCGTTTTTTTACGGAATCCTAAAAACATCAAAAACACAATATGTACTTTTATGCTTCTTTTTTCATTTAAAACAAATTACTAATTCTAATTTGAAGTAGGGGCGATAAGTCCTGCACTGAAGTCACGCATGGGGTGTTTTGTGCATTTCCCCCTCCAGCGTCTACCCGAGCCAGCCCAGCTCCTTAAAGTAGCGTGGCTCTGGGCCGCTGGCATAACTGCTCCAGTAGCTTAGATGGTGAATGAGATGATGGCGATTTAGATGACAGTGCAGAAGCATCATGCAATCCGTTAGCTATTCTAATGTCTTCTGTGGCTTTGCAATGCCACAGAACATGTTCTACAGTTTCGTTCTCCTGCAAACAGCCACGACAAAGTGGGCTGTCAGTGGCTCCCAGTTTATACAAGTGACTATTTAAGTTGCAGTGACCAGTAATGAGGCCTACCATAAGTCGGAGGTCTTGCCGTTGCAACTTCAACAGGTCATTTGTGATATTTCTATTCAGATTGGGGAAAGCAGCCTTAGAATGCTTGCAATCCTCTCTCCTAAAACAAATTACTTTTATGTAATAAATATACTAGGTAATTTGACATCATAATCGATAGAAACTAGAAAGAAACTCAAGTAGGTAATGTGTAAGTAGACGAAATTAAAATACTAAGGGCGGGCAGCCCTAGCGCGGGCTACGTTCTGCGTGGCCACGTGGCGCTCTAGTTATATACATTTCAAGGACAGGGTCGAGTCACAATATTGTTAGATATCATTACCGTGCCTTTGAGCCAGCCCATACGCAGGTGGCGTGACGACCTGAACTTACACGACAAGCGCTGGGCCACCACAGCAGTAAACCGCTCAGTCTGGAATTTCAGGCGCATTCTTATCAGCTTGGTTCATGAACACCTTCGGCCGAAAGCCCTCGCTGCTCCTCGGAGGAATTCTCACCATGACCTGCTACTTGCTGCTGGTGACTGCTGACCAGCTCTGGAAAGTGGTAGCAGGAAGGGCTCTGAACGGGCTCGCTTGTAGCACCATATACCTCACAAATTTTACTTACATTGCTGAGATATCGTAAGTATTGTTTTTAACCGACTTCCAAAAAAGAAGGTCTATGTTCGTCTGTATGTATGTTTTTTTTGTGTATGTTCATCGATGATTTCGCCAATTGTGAATTGAATCGAAAAACTATTTTTTATTTTATATTTATAAGTACGAAAGGGTATACTCCCGAGGTGGTCCCATTTAAATTTTATAGAAATCGGCTGAGCCGTTTTTGAAAAATCAACAATAATGTAAACAATTCGAGCGAAATATTCGAATTTTGAACACGATGGAAGGCGGTGTTACTATTGTTTGCAAAAAAATTATTAAAGAGTTTTTATGTGATTTCAAAAATTCGTCGCGAATGCAGGACTCGAACCTGCGTCTCTCGGAACACTAGCCCGACGCTCTCCCAAATGAGCTAATTCGCCAGGAAGAATCCAATTTCCAATGAGCTATTTTGTTTTTACCTTTGATGCAAAAAATGTTATTAGTATATCACACACTTATCTAACTATATTACAATTGTTGTGTAAAATGCAGCTTTTAATGTATCAGTTTCTTGTTCTATTATCGCTCCCCTTCTAGGCTATCCTTATCTTTACTAACATTATAAACCGAAAATGTGTTTGTTGGTTTATTGGTTTGTTCCTCATTCACGCAGCAACGGAGCACTTGACTTGATTTTATAGTATGCAAGACAAAAAATTACATAAGCTTCTATTTGACCCAAAAAAATAAAATGTTCTAATGTACACAGTAACACAAAAAACAGCCAAGTGCGAGTCGAATTCGCGCACGAAGGTTTCCGTACTGTATAATATTGGAGCCCCCCTTAAACATTTATTTTATTTTAATTCAATAATTTATTATTGAACTAAACATACAATTAAATATTCTGTGAATATTTCAAGCGTCTATCTGTTACCGTTATTAATATCGAGCAAAAAACGGCAAAAAAATCAGCGGGGCAATTCTGTTAAGCGATCTCGTTGCTGAGGTGATGCGTGCTTGAGCTTCTTTCGTTTTTTTGACAGCTTTGAGCTATCAAAACTGTCAGAAAAGCGAGAGGGGTTCGGGAGCGTATCACTTCGGTGACGAGATCGGTTGACAGAATTGCCCGCTCCCCATTTTATTTTGTTTTTAGTATTTGTTGTTATAGCGGCAACAAACAGAAATACAGCATCTGTGAAAATTTCAACTAACTACATAGCTATCACGGTTCTTGAGGTACAGCCTGGTGACAGAATGACAGACGGACAGACGGATCCCTAATTAAAATACCACACTGGCGAAGCCGCGGGAAAAAGCTAGTTTTTTTTAAAGCATGAAATGTCTCGACTCGAGTTATTATGTTTCGTCCAAAACTTCTTTTTTTGCAGTTCTACAAATATAAGAGGCATGTTGCTAACAGCAACAGGATTTTTCACATGCCTGGGAATATTGCTGGCATTTTCTATTGGGCCTTATTTCTCGTACGTGGGGATCATGTGTGTAGGATTCTTTCTGGCAATGGTATTCAGCATTGGCATCCTGTTTATACCAGAATCTCCTATATACCAGGTACTGAAAGGTAAGGTATTTATTTGGCCATTATTTTCGAATGGACTAAGTTGATTCTAGGAATGTATCTCTAGTCAACAAATATAGGTATTCTATTCTGGTGTTTATTTGGCTCAATGCATAAGCATTGCCATTCAGCGTGGCAATGCAGTCGGCATGCTAGGCACGCTGCCAACTGACAGTGGGCTTGAGCATTTGGATTATCTTTAGATCTTCAAAGGTCTGTGGATGATCCAATGCTTTTTATGTAGTAGTAGTGTAGTTTTGTTGTAGTTAATAAAAGAACTTTTGCACGATCAAAAAAAAAATTATATAAGTACTACTCTGGTATTGTATTTTAACAAATATGATGTTTGATTATTTTCTTGGCATTGTATTAATCATATGAATAATTGAATATGATTTTATCTAATATGTTTTTTTAATTTATTTACAATGTTAATTCAAACGATAGAAGATGTTAGTACCCAGGAATCAAAATTTCTTGTATATTTAAATTATTGTGTTTTGGTTTTAATAAAGATTATTATTATATTCTAGGAAATCATTGTATTTATTTAATACGGAAGCAGCACTGATAATATCAAAATCTATTTGTTTTCACCATAACATGGGGTATTTGTTGGATTAGGCCTCTCTCACGCAGCAACGAAGCAACGGATTGACTTGATTTTTGGCATGTCCATACTTTGAAAGACGGAAAGCAACATAGATTTTTAATACCAAAAAAATTGAATGTTCCCATGGGATAGCACAAAAATGAAAAATGCCACGCAAAATCTAGTCATTAATATCTTTCAAACGTTTTCAGGAAAAGAAATAGAAGCAAAGACAACTCTCGTAGCACTTGGTAGAGCTGATGACATCGAAGAAATTTTATCATCCAAGCCGTGTCGGTCCAAAACCATCACACAAAGGCTAAGAGACATGATCTTCATCCGGACCAATAGGAAAGCTTTTTTCATCAGTCTCGTGATTTTCATTTCTCAAGGGTTGAGCGGTTATATTTCAATCATGCTCTACGTCACTCCTATCTTCCAATCAGTGAACTCATCTATAGATCCTGGGCTGGCAACGATTATTGTGGGGTTTACACAACTGGTGTTCAGCTGCGTGACACCCCTGTTTATTGAGAAGAAAGGACGGAAGATGTTGTTGATTGCTTCTACTGCTGGGTGCTCGTTGAGTATGGTAAGCGTGGTTACTGTCTTGTTTACTTTTTTTTTATTTTGTCTTTTCATAGCTGACTCATTCCTTTTGTAATTTATAAATATACTAGCGACCCGCCCCGGTATCGCACAGGTGTATTAATTATAAATATAAACCTTCTTCTTGAATTACTCTATATATTAAAAAAATTGAATCAAAATCCGTTGCGTACTTTTAAAGAAATAAGCATACATGGGGACAGACAGCGGAAAACGACTTTGTTTTATACTATGTAGTGATAGTGATAGTAAAGTGATTTAAAACTCCAATCGCTTTAAGCCTTAACAAAGCGCACTATGGATTGAAATCTAACCTACCTCGTTTGAAATCTCTTTATAAGGTCGAATCAGGAGTGAAAAGTTTTTATTGTACATAAACCAAAGTTACCAACTTAGTAGATTAGTAGGTGAGCATTTCTCATTTTTTTGTCCAATTTTTCAAAAAAGCTTCAAAACTAAAAATATTAGTATAATGCCGATTTTATTGTGAAATCTCAAAGTCAATTTTATTAATATTATATTATTCGTAGAGGAATTGATTTTTATTAAAGATTTCTTAGTAAAAATATGAAAAAACCAAACGAAGGTAAACTAGGCATACCCATTTTGTTACCCGTTGTTCGTTTAAAATTAATATTAAAGATGATAACAGCAAGTCTTAAGTGTTGCATTTTGTAAACATTATGACAAATTCTATCATATCATCGCAAAGAAAGACCAAGAAAAGCCAAATATTATATTAATATCATCAGATTTATATTTTTTTTGTTACCTCTGACCAAAAACATAACAAAAGTTTTGTTTATACGAGTTACAGGCCAAATGAAAAGATTTGTAGGAGTACAAGTTTCTCATGAAATGTAAGGCATTTTTGATCTTTATTATTATAATATAGGTTTGAATTTGTAATAAAACACGTAAGAAACCATTACAAATATCTGAAAATTTTGGGACAGTAACCAAATAGGCAGCTTTGGTAACAAAAAATAAAATATAAGGCTGGGTCTTGATTGCTTACTTAACCAACAAGTATACCTTGTATGTAAAAATACTCTATGAATTGGAATTTAATGTATTTGATGCACTGTGGCATCAAAGAGTTCAAAAGTCAGTGCGTTGATGGTGGTAAATCTAGAGAATAAAAAGTTTCATACTTTTGAAAAGGGCCCGTTTTACCCCTTTAGAAGTCGAATTTTCTAAAATCCTCCATTAGTGGGCGCTTACGTCATAAGATAAATACGTGTGCAAGTATTCAAGTTTGTAGCCTTAAGTGTTTGGCCTGTGCGACGATACCTCAGATTTATTCAAAACAAAAATTAGAATGCTTGTGAACAAAGGTAGAACTAATTTTGTTACTCAACTTTTACCTCTTATACGTTACTACGTCATTGTAACAAAAAAGATGGTAACGAAATGTGAGTTTGATTTGCTAAATTCGTTATTGACTGTTACACCTCATCAAATGATAGTTTATATAGAAAGCTATTTTATAATAATTACAAAATAACACACAATATTTAACTTTCCTATAAAAAGCGGTCACAAAATGGGTACGGGATGCTCTTCCAAACTATGACGCCGTGCTTAAACAATCGCAGTGAAAAAAGCAACTAACCCATAAACAAAATAGCAACATTAAGTGACTCCTGCTGAATTTCCTTATGATATAAAATGTACAGGAATGGATTCTTTTTAACATTAAAATACCTAAAATGGGTAACAAAATGGGTACTTTTCAGTTTTTGGTACTTTTTATGGGACAAGTTTAAAATAATCTTAAATGCTTCATATGTATGACTAATAATAAAAATACTCATGTTCATTGTTTTTTTTTTGAACTGTGAAATGGTTTAAAAGCAAAATATCGGTATGATCGCGTTGAACTTTACCATGATAATTGAGTTTGAAAGTAGCGGTTAGTAGACTGGGACATAGGACTTTTCATTTATTACCATTTACAACCGGTTTGCATTTAATTGAATTATTAATTAATCGTCAAGTTTGCATACGTTATTTTGATCTAATTTGTGACTTAATGAAATAAATATTCTACTGAGCAAAACATTCGACACCAGTTTAAACACTTTTTTGGAGGAAATGGCAAAAAAAAAGAAATGCTCTTCTATCTCATGCCCTTGCAATTACATTCATTGGCACACTCTTTTGATTTTAGTATGTTGTCTTATCCTTTAAACTCAATTTAAACAAGGATTTAAAACATATTTTGCACTTTACTTTCCATTTTTCCATTATTACACACATCGAATAATAATAACATAATAATCCGCCCGATTCCTTGTCAGTGTCAGTGGCAAGTATCTGTCTGTGTTACCAGTAGTAGCCTTTCTAAAATATACCCAGATCAGACAGATGCTCGTCACCACAGATTACAAATAAGTAGAACTTAACTAGAACTTTAACAGTATTTTATATTAATTATGTCTGTAATCTTACATCTCGGCCATCCGTTAATAACAATTGTGTGTCCTCACATTTAGCAACATTATTTGGAAGGAATAGAAAAGAAAAAGAAAATAAAAATAAAAAGATATACTGGAGGTAAACTGAATGACTGAACATGAAGTAGTGCTAAACTTATGACATTCAAAAATATGTATGCTTACAAAACTATTGAAAATCAATTACCACACAGTAAATATACCAACAAAATTGATTGAGTTACGACCATCAGTCTTCCTTCGGTTGAAATGCATAAATTAATTTCGCAATTTTTAACATTTCTGTTTCTAAGTTTTAGCAATTATTCAATTGAAGTTTAATGTACTACCCGTATTTTGAAAACATTGCAAATATAAACTGCTATCTTAGACATAAGATAAACTAATAAATCTAGAATTTAACTTTAAACAATTTTTCAACTACTTAATATTAATGCATTCGAAAGCTATTCATCATTCATACAATTAATGTGACCGAATTACAACTGTTTTAATAATTGCATTTAATACAAATCGATAAAATTATTTTTCATTGGCATTCATTCATTCAATGATTTACTAAAAACATTGGAGACAAGTTCTCTTACGTCACAGTAATTATATAATACTGTGCTTACGTTTATTGGTTCTATGCTGTTTCATTTCCCCTTACGACATGACATCCACCTTATCTTTTGTATAGGAATGTTCATCTTGGTTCTTTATTGTTGTATTACTATAACGGTTTTCATTAAATGTCTTGTCGTATAAGGTGGCTCAACATTTGTCTTTTTTTACGTATTATTACCATAATATTAATACAGTAAGTACAGTAGGTAATTACTTATTCACTATCATGCATAGTCAGTTACGATCTGCAACCATCTATGCCGGTGCACTGATTGCTCGTACCTTACGCATCTATCGCAATACAATAAATCATAATAAATAAAGGGAATAAAATAAATCTTATCTATTTTACACAGTATGTTAAGATTACAACCATCTATGCTAGTGCACTGATTGCTCATAACTCACGCATCTATCAATCTATTTATGTATTAATCAAACAAGTTTTAGTAGGTACATTTTAAGAACACATTGACATCGAAGTAATGATAGAATTGTTATCGTAAATCGTATTACAAACATTACTTAAAATGAAACAAGGTAGGCAATGTTTTTAATTCTGCTTTGTGAAAGATTAGGATTTACTCTACGGTCCGAATCAGTTTTAACTGTGTCTCGAACGGCAGTTTTTTTCCGTTCATTCATTAATCAATTTGAAAATATGTGAACAACGGATACAGATGTCAATGGGTTAATGAATTCTCATCATACGTAGTTTAAATACACAAAACAGACAATATTATTTAAGCCGACGACAGTAAATTAGACTGGTAAATGAGTACTAATAAAATAAATAATCAAACAGGGATACTTTTGGAAAACAAGAAGATAGAAAATGATATCACAAAATCTGTAATAAATACTATTTATCTATCTTGCAGTCTGTTACGATCTACAACCATCTATGCTTGTGCACTGATTGCTCATAACAGTCTGTTCTGTTACGATCTACAACCATCTATGCTTGTGCACTGATTGCTCATAACCCGCGCTTCGGGATCTCCGTCATAACCTCTGTATCTGTAAAATAAATAATCAAACAGGGATACTTTTGGAAAACAAGAAGATTGAAAGTTGATATCACAAAATCTGTAATAAATATTATTTATCTATCTTGCAGTCTGTTACGATCTACAACCATCTATGCTTGTGCACTGATTGCTCATAACAGTCTGTTACGATCTACAACCATCTATGCTTGTGCACTGATTGCTCATAACCCGCGCTTCGGGATCTCCGTTATAATATCTGTCTCTCGTCGACTCTGTAAAACAAAATTATTAGCGTACACAAGACACATTTACTATTACTCAACGATAAAGCAAATGACGGTCATTACTTTTAGGGCTTGTTTCAAATCAATAGGTGTTTGGCAACAATGTACGACCATTCATACTACACTGAATTGGAATTGATAAATAATATTATTCTTTATTGCAAAACAAATAATTATCATCTCCGTGCTAACCATAATCATTAATGGGGTTGATGCCATATACTCAGCTCAAGTATTTCCTCTTTTACATTCAATCATTTTCGAGACTCATAATCTGTAATACGTCGGGTGTCCCTTCATCTAGCTAGCACAATATTGTCTGATAAGACTAAATACGGATAACCCAGAGCGCCCCTTGGTTTACTTATAGTCTAACTAAAGGAATGTTACAAATATTTTCGTCGAACTATGACTCTTGGACTCATAATTAATTACTTAATCATTTTCAATTTGTCATTAGTGTAATTCGTGGATGCGGTACTAATTGAATAAATAAATTAAATTAAATTGGTGTTCAATAGCAGTAAAGTAGTTCAATAAGTAATACAATATGCATTGTACTACTTATGGTTACAGTCCATTATTTCCATCGAAGAAAGAGATACTTGTATATGCTTACTCATAATCGTCGATTATTACGGCACAAATATGTACCTTGCTGGCTTGATCAATTTCGTGTCAGAATAAGACATAGTTATGGCGAAGTATATATGTATCTGTCAATTTTTTACAAGCCAAAAGAGTTCTTTTCGTGGCTTTTCGTGGTCGCATGCCAAGCTAGCAGGTATCTGTATCACAAGATACTACCAATCTATTTATGCTGCGGTAGCAGCACAATAAAAAGAAAACCTATAGCTGTATTGTGCAATGTGCATGCACGGCTGCGCCCGCACTATTACCTGGTATAATAAACAGTGTGCATCTAACAAACTAGGTGTTCTCACACCTAGTTTGATGGCCATGGCTACATATTTCATGTATTGTACTGAAATAAATAAATAAATTATTTTTCATTTTCATTTTCAACTTGCCTCTCACTCACACGTGCCCTATTTCCGACGCGCCGACAAGTCAAATTCCCTCATATTTCAGAACTAAGCACAACAATTGATTCTAATCAGGACAAACCTATTCGAATCTGTGAAATTCGATTCAAGTCTTGTTACGAGTATGAGTTTGAAAGGTATCAAACAATATCCAAAATGAAGGAGTAAGTTTTATGTTCGTCTTAATGTATTTGTTTTTTTATTCATCAATATTTTCGATAACTGTGATCAGATCTTTTTTTTTTTATTTTTTTATTTTTTTTAAAAAAACTTTTTTAGTGCAGAAGTTATATGTACTCACGAGGTGGTCTTATTTCAATTTTGTCAAAAAAATATTTTGAAAATAATAATCAATGGTGTAAAAATTGTATACATACATCAATTCGAGTCAACCATACGAAGCTCGCGAATGATTGGATTCAGTTGTGCCATTTTTGTGGACAAAATAATATTAATTATATCAACAATGTTTTTATCTTTATATTAAGCAACATTCCGTACGGTCAGCCCTAGGATGGGTGACCGCAGATGGCACCACCAGCCAAGCGCCACCGTGGCACTCTAAATTGTAGGCCCGATCGTTTCAACCGTCTAGCCTTCAGACAGCTTAAAAACTCTAGACACCAGGGCCAGCCACCCGGCCTATACAATTATCTTCATAACCAGTTCCTATAGGAAAGAAAAATGTCTCAAACCCTGGATTGCTACTGGCCTTCTAGTATGCATAAAAAACTGCAATAAATATAGTCTTATTATGTACCACCATAGATAATATGGTATTCAAAAACTGTATGCAGATATTACATATCATGTGGCAATAATGAATCGAGTACCTACTGAAATCACAAATGTTTTCATAAGGTAAGGCTCTAACTAATAATATAATTATGCTGCCATAACTAGTAACCATTATTTAAATCAGTCAATCTACTTGAGATTAAAATATTTTGCAATAAGTAGGTAATTCACTCAAACGATTGATGTACGAATTAGAAATGTATGTGTTTTTAAGACCTACAGATAATCGGAATTATTTAAAAGGTAATCATAAATATCTCACAAACCTCAGTTTCTGTTACCTAAGTAAAATAATTGTAAGCAACGGGTTCAGAATGTCCATAATCATAGTCAATGAACACACGGTAGGCATTTGATCCTCTGTGGCAATTTGGCAAATATCACTATTTCCAACAACATTAATACAATGTTTTATTAATGTCGTTGACTACATCCAGTAGACCTACATGATTATGCTGAAAATAAAAAATCAATCAAGCATCAGATCTAAAACAGTTAGTATTAATAATATGACACAAGTGGCATCTTGTTGCATTTACTTGTTGTGATGTATTATGATGGTACTGATTGCGTGATATAATTCTCTGGCATCATCTACCCACGGGTTGCAGGCAGGCACAAGCGACTAAAACTTACTATTGCACTATTAGTAACAGAAAAATGTAACACATTAGTATCATCATCGCATGGATATATTCACAAGTGAATATTGTGTTTCTCTTTTTTTTATACTCACATGAAACATTAAACCTAGAATCAATCAATGACAGCAAATAAAATATATTTAGAAAAAAATAACATCCAAAAGTTACAGGCATTGTAATCTTTCTAGACCACAGCAAACTACCCGAAATTATAACGTCATATTGTGTCTGTCTGCCTTAGAATGCTATGTTTTGTGCGAGACAGACAGAGCATCTATGTATCTATTGCTACCAAAATTATTATCAGCTTACAATCTCTGACCTTATTCATGTTTTTCAATTTACAGGTCATGCAAATTTCAATAATTTATAATTCACTATTCTAATGTTTGGTGAATCGAATACCTGTCAGCTATCCTTTCTATATTGAATAACTGATTTTGTTGTTGAACTGCATTTTGTTGCTGATCTAAGAAAATCAAAACACTCACATATCCATTTGTCAACACCGCTGACAATGACGACCGCAGTGGCCACTGTAGCAGCGGTTGTGGCCGCTCCATCCATCTGCACCCACAGCTAGCCGAGATGGCTTGCAAGGCGCCCGCCGCAGCCTCGAGGGCACATGCCGTGCCCACGGGGCGGCAAACACACGGTCTGCAGCGCTAGTCGCGATAGCACAGCGTCCGCAAGGCAGCCGCGGCACAGCGCCCGCCAGACCGCCAAAGCACTAGTGTTCAGATCACCAGCACCGTTACTCTATGGGCCATCACCAGACCCATTCCAATCCATTGCGTCGACTTGCACCGGTGCCGGCTATGACTCATTCTTATTCTCTTTTCTGAAGTTGATCTTATCCCCTCGTTTTTGCCGGAGTGAGGATACGGACTCGAGTTTCTGCTCTCTTCCATGGTTGGATGACTCGGGTAGCAACCTGCGGGGTATTGTTGGGAGGGTGCGAGTACCCAGGGCACCCGCGAGGGTGAACGGCTTCTCTCAGCACCCTCACTTGGCACGCTCTGCGAGTCAACTCACTGCGTGTCTCTCTCACTATCTCTTACGTTTGGGACGTTCAGTTTCATTCGATCTACGATTGCTAATTTCATATTCACGACGGTACATACGTAAGACGAACGGTACCTCAACGTACGAATCCATGGATGCTTTTAAAAGTAGCTTCATCTCTTTTGCCTTCAAATATCTTCGGAAACGACTCCTTCGCTCATTAAAGTTGTTTTGTCAAAGTGGTAAAAAAAATCCTTATTAGGTAAGTATATCGTATTTCGGTACAAACGTGGGTGTGTTTTCTTTATCCCGGTTCTGAGATGTTGTCTTATCCTTTAAACTCAATTAAAACAAGGATTTAAAACATATTTTGCACTTTACTTTCCATTTTTCCATTATTACACACATCGAATAATAATAACATAATAATCCGCCCGATTCCTTGTCAGTGTCAGTGGCAAGTATCTGTCTGTGTTACCAGTAGTAGCCTTTCTAAAATATACCCAGATCAGACAGATGCTCGTCACCACAGATTACAAATAAGTAGAACTTAACTAGAACTTTAACAGTATTTTATATTAATTATGTCTGTAATCTTACAAGTAGTACTTGTAGAAATTTTAATACATGCATTTTTCAACCTCACGACGGCCAAAGTTGGATATAGGTCCCCCATAGATCTCCAAAAAGATTGGTTGGAAGTGGCTTGTTCCAGAGCGATCCAGCCGTAATTCCTGCGGTCTTGATGAGGTCATCTGTCCAACATCAAACTCATAGTTAAAAGTTCTTTCACAGAGAACTTTTAATCAGTAGCGGATTTACCAGCAGGCTGAGTAGGGTGAAGGGGCAAATTTTAGGGGGCGACAAATTTCAGACCATTTAAACGAAAAAAGCAAGCAGTTTTCAGCTTAATAGAATCAAAGTGGGGGGGGGGAGGTGTAGCAAAATTCAACAGCCTAAAATACGTAAATCCGTCACTGCTTTTAATGCTAAACGATAATTCTAATTTCGTTTTCAGTTGGTTCTTGCTACCTACTTTGCGCTACAAAACGCTGGTCACGCGTCGGCTACTCACCTGCACTGGCTGCCCTTAGTGGCAGTCATCCTATTCCTGATGAGTTATCATTCAGGTAATGCTTAACATTCATATCACTCAGGGCATAAATTAATGATAAAAACAATTAATGATTAATATCACTGTAGATAGCGTTGTCTACGCAATCGCATTGCAACTTCTAGATGGGTCGAAGGTGCAAACTTTGTTTTTAGGGTTCCATACCCAAAGCAAAGAAGATATAACAATACTACGTACTGCCCAAAGGGTAAAAACGGGACCCTATTACTAAGACTCCGCTGTCCGTCTGTCGTCCGTCTGTCTGTCACCAGGCTGTATCTCATGAACCGTGATAGCTGGACAGTTGACATTTTTACAGATGCTGTATTTCTGTTGCCGCTATAACAACAAATGAAAACAAAATAAAATAAATATTCATGGGAGCTCCCATACAACAAAACTGAATTTTTAGCCGTTTTTCGCTCGATATTATTAACGGTAACAGGTAGACGCTTGAACTGTTCACAGACAATTTCATTATGTGTTTACTTCAATAACTATTTACTAAATAAAAATAAAATATACATTCAAGGGGTACCCATGCAGTCAGGAACCCTTCGTGCGCGAGTTCGACTCGCACTTGGCACATTATTAGAATGGAAATAACGTGGAGGGCTAGGCTTAGAAGTGGGTTATCGTACTGATTGTGAAAATGACAATATTTGGTGATGACGACGTTCATGATGATGATGAGCAGATGCATAATGATGGTGATTAAATCGAATTTCAGTAAAATATGCTGCTTAAAAATGACAGCCACCCAGCTGCACTAGCTATAGACATCACGTCGCGATAAGCAATCAATTAGGTGTTCATTAATCAGTCTA